>OX377612.1:26837479-32629979 GCA_947397855.1 Thelaira solivaga
AAACTTAGCAAGTTATGACAAAAAATAATGGAAGTTATGGCCGAAAATTACCATGGACTACCCCCTTTGCTTTTTTTGAAAAATTGATAAAAAAATTTTTACGCACTATCCGCAGAAAAAAGAATTTCAATTAAAGCCAATACGTTTCTCTATTCAACAAAATAGAAATCAAGTCAATATCTTGAAAACTTAGCAAGTTATGACAAAAAATAATGGAAGTTATGGCCGAAAATTACCATGGACTACCCCCTTTGCTTTTTTTGAAAAATTGATAAAAAAATTTTTACGCACTATCCGCAGAAAAAAGAATTCCAATTAAAGCCAATACGTTTCTCTATTCAACAAAATAGAAATCAAGTCGATATCTTGAAAACTTAGCAAGTTATGACAAAAAATAATGGAAGTTATGGCCGAAAATTAAGATGGACTACCCCCTTTGCTTTTTTTGAAAAATTGATAAAAAAATTTTTACGCACTATCCGCAGAAAAAAGAATTCCAATTAAAGCCAATACGTTTCTCTATTCAACAAAATAGAAATCAAGTCGATATCTTGAAAACTTAGCAAGTTATGACAAAAAATAATGGAAGTTATGGCCGAAAATTACCATGGACTACCCCCTTTGCTTTTTTTGAAAAATTGATAAAAAAATTTTTACGCACTATCCGCAGAAAAAAGAATTCCAATTAAAGCCAATACGTTTCTCTATTCAACAAAATAGAAATCAAGTCGATATCTTGAAAACTTAGCAAGTTATGACAAAAAATAATGGAAGTTATGGCCGAAAATTACCATGGACTACCCCCTTTGCTTTTTTTGAAAAATTGATAAAAAAAATTTTACGCACTATCCGCAGAAAAAAGAATTCCAATTAAAGCCAATACGTTTCTCTATTCAACAAAATAGAAATCAAGTCGATATCTTGAAAACTTAGCAAGTTATGACAAAAAAAAAAAGTGGAAGTTATGGCCGAAAATTACCATGGACTACCCCCTTTGCTTTTTTTGAAAAATTGATAAAAAAATTTTTACGCACTATCCGCAGAAAAAAGAATTCCAATTAAAGCCAATACGTTTCTCTATTCAACAAAATAGAAATCAAGTCGATATCTTGAAAACTTAGCAAGTTATGACAAAAAATAGTGGAAGTTATGGCCGAAAATTACCATGGACTACCCCCTTTGCTTTTTTTGAAAAATTGATAAAAAAAATTTTTCGCACTATCCGCAGAAAAAAGAATTCTAATTAAAGCCAATACGTTTCTCTTATCAACAAAATAGAAATCAAGTCGATATCTTGAAAACTTAGCAAGTTATGACAAAAAATAATGGAAGTTATGGCCGAAAATTACCATGGACTACCCCCTTTGCTTTTTTTGAAAAATTGATAAAAAAATTTTTACGCTCTATCCGCAGAAAAAAGAATTCCAATTACAGCCAATACGTTTCTCTATTCAACAAAATAGAAATCAAGTCGATATCTTGAAAACTTAGCAAGTTATGACAAAAAATAATGGAAGTTATGGCCGAAAATTACCATGGACTACCCCCTTTGTTTTTTTAAAAAATTGATAAAAAAATTTTTACGCACTATCCGCAGAAAAAAGAATTCTAATTAAAGCCAATACGTTTCTCTATTCAACAAAATAGAAATCAAGTCGATATCTTGAAAACTTAGCAAGTTATGACAAAAAAAATTGGAAGTTATGGCCGAAAATTACCATGGACTACCCCCTTTGTTTTTTTAAAAAATTGATAAAAAAATTTTTACGCACTATCCGCAGAAAAAAGAATTCCAATTAAAGCCAATACGTTTCTCTATTCAACAAAATAGAAATCAAGTCGATATCTTGAAAACTTAGCAAGTTATGACAAAAAATAATGGAAGTTATGGCCGAAAATTACCATGGACTACCCCCTTTGTTTTTTTAAAAAATTGATAAAAAAATTTTTACGCACTATCCGCAGAAAAAAGAATTCCAATTAAAGCCAATACGTTTCTCTATTCAACAAAATAGAAATCAAGTCGATATCTGGAAAACTTAGCAAGTTATGACAAAAAATAATGGAAGTTATGGCCGAAAATTACCATGGACTACCCCCTTTGCTTTTTTTGAAAAATTGATAAAAAAATTTTTACGCACTATCCGCAGAAAAAAGAATTCCAATTAAAGCCAATACGTTTCTCTATTCAACAAAATAGAAATCAAGTCGATATCTTGAAAACTTAGCAAGTTATGACAAAAAATAATGGAAGTTATGGCCGAAAATTACCATGGACTACCCCCTTTGTTTTTTTAAAAAATTGATAAAAAAATTTTTGCGCACTATCCGCAGAAAAAAGAATTCCAATTAAAGCCAATACGTTTCTCTATTCAACAAAATAGAAATCAAGTCGATATCTTGAAAACTTAGCAAGTTATGACAAAAAATAATGGAAGTTATGGCCGAAAATTACCATGAACTACCCCCTTTGCTTTTTTTGAAAAATTGATAAAAAAATTTTTACGCACTATCCGCAGAAAAAAGAATTCCAATTAAAGCCAATACGTTTCTCTATTCAACAAAATAGAAATCAAGTCGATATCTTGAAAACTTAGCAAGTTATGACAAAAAATAATGGAAGTTATGGCCGAAAATTACCATGGACTACCCCCTTTGTTTTTTTAAAAAATTGATAAAAAAATTTTTACGCACTATCCGCAGAAAAAAGAATTCCAATTAAAGCCAATACGTTTCTCTATTCAACAAAATAGAAATCAAGTCGATATCTTGAAAACTTAGCAAGTTATGACAAAAAATAATGGAAGTTATGGCCGAAAATTACCATGGACTACCCCCTTTGTTTTTTTAAAAAATTGATAAAAAAAATTTTACGCACTATCCGCAGAAAAAAGAATTCCAATTAAAGCCAATACGTTTCTCTATTCAACAAAATAGAAATCAAGTCGATATCTTGAAAACTTAGCAAGTTATGACAAAAAATAGTGGAAGTTATGGCCGAAAATTACCATGGCCTACCCCTTTTGCTTTTTTTGAAAAATTGATAAAAAAAATTTTTCGCACTATCCGCAGAAAAAAGAATTCTAATTAAAGCCAATACGTTTCTCTATTCAACAAAATAGAAATCAAGTCGATATCTTGAAAACTTAGCAAGTTATGACAAAAAATAATGGAAGTTATGGCCGAAAATTACCATGGACTACCCCCTTTGCTTTTTTTGAAAAATTGATAAAAAAATTTTTACGCACTATCCGCAGAAAAAAGAATTCCAATTAAAGCCAATACGTTTCTCTATTCAACAAAATAGAAATCAAGTCGATATCTTGAAAACTTAGCAAGTTATGACAAAAACTAATGGAAGTTATGGCCGAAAATTACCATGGACTACCCCCTTTGCTTTTTTTGAAAAATTGATAAAAAAATTTTTACGCACTATCCGCAGAAAAAAGAATTCCAATTAAAGCCAATACGTTTCTCTATTCAACAAAATAGAAATCAAGTCGATATCTTGAAAACTTAGCAAGTTATGACGAAAAATAATGGAAGTTATGGCCGAAAATTACCATGGACTACCCCCTTTGTTTTTTTAAAAAATTGATAAAAAAAATTTTACGCACTATCCGCAGAAAAAAGAATTCCAATTAAAGCCAATACGTTTCTCTATTCAACAAAATAGAAATCAAGTCGATATCTTGAAAACTTAGCAAGTTATGACAAAAAATAGTGGAAGTTATGGCCGAAAATTACCATGGCCTACCCCTTTTGCTTTTTTTGAAAAATTGATAAAAAAAATTTTTCGCACTATCCGCAGAAAAAAGAATTCTAATTAAAGCCAATACGTTTCTCTATTCAACAAAATAGAAATCAAGTCGATATCTTGAAAACTTAGCAAGTTATGACAAAAAATAATGGAAGTTATGGCCGAAAATTACCATGGACTACCCCCTTTGCCTTTTTTGAAAAATTGATAAAAAAATTTTTACGCACTATCCGCAGAAAAAAGAATTCCAATTAAAGCCAATACGTTTCTCTATTCAACAAAATAGAAATCAAGTCGATATCTTGAAAACTTAGCAAGTTATGACAAAAACTAATGGAAGTTATGGCCGAAAATTACCATGGACTACCCCCTTTGCTTTTTTTGAAAAATTGATAAAAAAATTTTTACGCACTATCCGCAGAAAAAAGAATTCCAATTAAAGCCAATACGTTTCTCTATTCAACAAAATAGAAATCAAGTCGATATCTTGAAAACTTAGCAAGTTATGACGAAAAATAATGGAAGTTATGGCCGAAAATTACCATGGACTACCCCCTTTGTTTTTTTAAAAAATTGATAAAAAAATTTTTACGCACTATCCGCAGAAAAAAGAATTCCAATTAAAGCCAATACGTTTCTCTATTCAACAAAATAGAAATCAAGTCGATATCTTGAAAACTTAGCAAGTTATGACAAAAACTAATGGAAGTTATGGCCGAAAATTACCATGGACTACCCCCTTTGCTTTTTTTGAAAAATTGATAAAAAAATTTTTACGCACTATCCGCAGAAAAAAGAATTCCAATTAAAGCCAATACGTTTCTCTATTCAACAAAATAGAAATCAAGTCGATATCTTGAAAACTTAGCAAGTTATGACAAAAAATAATGGAAGTTATGGCCGAAAATTACCATGGACTACCCCCTTTGTTTTTTTTAAAAATTGATAAAAAAATTTTTACGCACTATCCGCAGAAAAAAGAATTCCAATTAAAGCCAATACGTTTCTCTATTCAACAAAATAGAAATCAAGTCGATATCTTGAAAACTTAGCAAGTTATGACAAAAAATAATGGAAGTTATGGCCGAAAATTACCATAGACTACCCCCTTTGCTTTTTTTGAAAAATTGATAAAAAAATTTTTACGCTCTATCCGCAGAAAAAAGAATTCCAATTAAAGCCAATACGTTTCTCTATTCAACAAAATAGAAATCAAGTCGATATCTTGAAAACTTAGCAAGTTATGACCAAAACTAATGGAAGTTATGGCCGAAAATTACCATAGACTACCCCCTTTGCTTTTTTTGAAAAATTGATAAAAAAATTTTTACGCACTATCCGCAGAAAAAAGAATTCCAATTAAAGCCAATACGTTTCTCTATTCAACAAAATAGAAATCAAGTCGATATCTTGAAAACTTAGCAAGTTATGACAAAAAATAATGGAAGTTATGGCCGAAAATTACCATGGACTACCCCCTTTGCTTTTTTTGAAAAATTGATAAAAAAATTTTTACGCACTATCCGCAGAAAAAAGAATTCCAATTAAAGCCAATACGTTTCTCTATTCAACAAAATAGAAATCAAGTCGATATCTTGAAAACTTAGCAAGTTATGACAAAAAATAATGGAAGTTATGGCCGAAAATTACCATAGACTACCCCCTTTGCTTTTTTTGAAAAATTGATAAAAAAATTTTTACGCACTATCCGCAGAAAAAAGAATTCCAATTAAAGCCAATACGTTTCTCTATTCAACAAAATAGAAATCAAGTCGATATCTTGAAAACTTAGCAAGTTATGACCAAAACTAATGGAAGTTATGGCCGAAAATTACCATGGACTACCCCCTTTGCTTTTTTTGAAAAATTGATAAAAAAATTTTTACGCTCTATCCGCAGAAAAAAGAATTCCAATTAAAGCCAATACGTTTCTCTATTCAACAAAATATAAATCAAGTCGATATCTTGAAAACTTAGCAAGTTATGACAAAAAATAATGGAAGTTATGGCCGAAAATTACCATGGACTATCCCCTTTGCTTTTTTTGAAAAATTTATAAAAAATTTTTACGCACTATCCGCAGAAAAAAGAATTCCAATTAAATCCAATACGTTTCTCTATTCAACAAAATAGAAATCAAGTCGATATCTTGAAAACTTAGCAAGTTATGACAAAAAATAATGGAAGTTATGGCCGAAAATTACCATAGACTACCCCCTTTGCTTTTTTTGAAAAATTGATAAAAAAATTTTTACGCTCTATCCGCAGAAAAAAGAATTCCAATTAAAGCCAATACGTTTCTCTATTCAACAAAATAGAAATCAAGTCGATATCTTGAAAACTTAGCAAGTTATGACCAAAACTAATGGAAGTTATGGCCGAAAATTACCATAGACTACCCCCTTTGCTTTTTTTGAAAAATTGATAAAAAAAATTTTACGCACTATCCGCAGAAAAAAGAATTCCAATTAAAGCCAATACGTTTCTCTATTCAACAAAATAGAAATCAAGTCGATATCTTGAAAACTTAGCAAGTTATGACAAAAAATAATGGAAGTTATGGCCGAAAATTACCATGGACTACCCCCTTTGCTTTTTTTGAAAAATTGATAAAAAAATTTTTACGCACTATCCGCAGAAAAAAGAATTCCAATTAAAGCCAATACGTTTCTCTATTCAACAAAATAGAAATCAAGTCGATATCTTGAAAACTTAGCAAGTTATGACAAAAAATAATGGAAGTTATGGCCGAAAATTACCATAGACTACCCCCTTTGCTTTTTTTGAAAAATTGATAAAAAAATTTTTACGCACTATCCGCAGAAAAAAGAATTCCAATTAAAGCCAATACGTTTCTCTATTCAACAAAATAGAAATCAAGTCGATATCTTGAAAACTTAGCAAGTTATGACAAAAAATAATGGAAGTTATGGCCGAAAATTACCATGGACTACCCCCTTTGCTTTTTTTTAAAAATTGATAAAAAAATTTTTACGCTCTATCCGCAGAAAAAAGAATTCCAATTAAAGCCAATACGTTTCTCTATTCAAAAAAATAGAAATCAAGTCGATATCTTGAAAACTTAGCAAGTTATGACAAAAAATAATGGAAGTTATGGCCGAAAATTACCATGGACTACCCCCTTTGCTTTTTCTGAAAAATTGATAAAAAAATTTTTACGCACTATCCGCAGAAAAAAGAATTCCAATTAAAGCCAATACGTTTCTCTATTCAACAAAATAGAAATCAAGTCGATATCTTGAAAACTTAGCAAGTTATGACAAAAAATAATGGAAGTTATGGCCGAAAATTACCATAGACTACCCCCTTTGCTTTTTTTGAAAAATTGATAAAAAAATTTTTACGCACTATCCGCAGAAAAAAGAATTCCAATTAAAGCCAATACGTTTCTCTATTCAACAAAATAGAAATCAAGTCGATATCTTGAAAACTTAGCAAGTTATGACCAAAACTAATGGAAGTTATGGCCGAAAATTACCATGGACTACCCCCTTTGCTTTTTTTGAAAAATTGATAAAAAAATTTTTACGCACTATCCGCAGAAAAAAGAATTCCAATTAAAGCCAATACGTTTCTCTATTCAAAAAAATAGAAATCAAGTCGATATCTTGAAAACTTAGCAAGTTATGACAAAAAATAATGGAAGTTATGGCCGAAAATTACCATAGACTACCCCCTTTGCTTTTTTTGAAAAATTGATAAAAAAATTTTTACGCTCTATCCGCAGAAAAAAGAATTCTAATTAAAGCCAATACGTTTCTCTATTCAACAAAATAGAAATCAAGTCGATATCTTGAAAACTTAGCAAGTTATGACCAAAACTAATGGAAGTTATGGCCGAAAATTACCATGGACTACCCCCTTTGCTTTTTTTGAAAAATTGATAAAAAAATTTTTACGCACTATCCGCAGAAAAAAGAATTCCAATTAAAGCCAATACGTTTCTCTATTCAAAAAAATAGAAATCAAGTCGATATCTTGAAAACTTAGCAAGTTATGACAAAAAATAATGGAAGTTATGGCCGAAAATTACCATGGACTATCCCCTTTGCTTTTTTTGAAAAATTTATAAAAAAATTTTTACGCACTATCCGCAGAAAAAAGAATTCCAATTAAAGCCAATACGTTTCTCTATTCAACAAAATAGAAATCAAGTCGATATCTTGAAAACTTAGCAAGTTATGACAAAAAATAATGGAAGTTATGGCCGAAAATTACCATAGACTACCCCCTTTGCTTTTTTTGAAAAATTGATAAAAAAATTTTTACGCTCTATCCGCAGAAAAAAGAATTCCAATTAAAGCCAATACGTTTCTCTATTCAACAAAATAGAAATCAAGTCGATATCTTGAAAACTTAGCAAGTTATGACAAAAAATAATGGAAGTTATGGCCGAAAATTACCATAGACTACCCCCTTTGCTTTTTTTGAAAAATTGATAAAAAAATTTTTACGCTCTATCCGCAGAAAAAAGAATTCCAATTAAAGCCAATACGTTTCTCTATTCAACAAAATAGAAATCAAGTCGATATCTTGAAAACTTAGCAAGTTATGACCAAAACTAATGGAAGTTATGGCCGAAAATTACCATGGACTACCCCCTTTGCTTTTTTTGAAAAATTGATAAAAAAATTTTTACGCACTATCCGCAGAAAAAAGAATTCCAATTAAAGCCAATACGTTTCTCTATTCAAAAAAATAGAAATCAAGTCGATATCTTGAAAACTTAGCAAGTTATGACAAAAAATAATGGAAGTTATGGCCGAAAATTACCATGGACTATCCCCTTTGCTTTTTTTGAAAAATTTATAAAAAAATTTTTACGCACTATCCGCAGAAAAAAGAATTCCAATTAAAGCCAATACGTTTCTCTATTCAACAAAATAGAAATCAAGTCGATATCTTGAAAACTTAGCAAGTTATGACCAAAACTAATGGAAGTTATGGCCGAAAATTACCATGGACTACCCCCTTTGCTTTTTTTGAAAAATTGATAAAAAAATTTTTACGCACTATCCGCAGAAAAAAGAATTCCAATTAAAGCCAATACGTTTCTCTATTCAACAAAATAGAAATCAAGTCGATATCTTGAAAACTTAGCAAGTTATGACAAAAAATAATGGAAGTTATGGCCGAAAATTACCATGGACTACCCCCTTTGCTTTTTTTTAAAAATTGATAAAAAAATTTTTACGCACTATCCGCAGAAAAAAGAATTCCAATTAAAGCCAATACGTTTCTCTATTCAACAAAATAGAAATCAAGTCGATATCTTGAAAGCTTAGCAAGTTATGACAAAAAATAATGGAAGTTATGGCCGAAAATTACCATGGACTACCCCCTTTGCTTTTTTTGAAAAATTGATAAAAAAATTTTTACGCACTATCCGCAGAAAAAAGAATTCCAATTAAAGCCAATACGTTTCTCTATTCAACAAAATAGAAATCAAGTCGATATCTTGAAAACTTAGCAAGTTATGACAAAAAATAATGGAAGTTATGGCCGAAAATTACCATAGACTACCCCCTTTGCTTTTTTTGAAAAATTGATAAAAAAATTTTTACGCTCTATCCGCAGAAAAAAGAATTCCAATTAAAGCCAATACGTTTCTCTATTCAACAAAATAGAAATCAAGTCGATATCTTGAAAACTTAGCAAGTTATGACAAAAAATAATGGAAGTTATGGCCGAAAATTACCATAGACTACCCCCTTTGCTTTTTTTGAAAAATTGATAAAAAAATTTTTACGCTCTATCCGCAGAAAAAAGAATTCCAATTAAAGCCAATACGTTTCTCTATTCAACAAAATAGAAATCAAGTCGATATCTTGAAAACTTAGCAAGTTATGACCAAAACTAATGGAAGTTATGGCCGAAAATTACCATGGACTACCCCCTTTGCTTTTTTTGAAAAATTGATAAAAAAATTTTTACGCACTATCCGCAGAAAAAAGAATTCCAATTAAAGCCAATACGTTTCTCTATTCAAAAAAATAGAAATCAAGTCGATATCTTGAAAACTTAGCAAGTTATGACAAAAAATAATGAAAGTTATGGCCGAAAATTACCATGGACTAGCCCCTTTGTTTTTTTAAAAAACTGATAAAAAAATTTTTACGCACTATCCGCAGAAAAAAAAAAATTCCAATTAAAGCCAATACGTTTCTCTATTCAACAAAATAGAAATCAAGTCAATATCTTGAAAACTTAGCAAGTTATGACAAAAAATAATGGAAGTTATGGCCGAAAATTACCATGGACTATCCCCTTTGCTTTTTTTGAAAAATTTATAAAAAAATTTTTACGCACTATCCGCAGAAAAAAGAATTCCAATTAAAGCCAATACGTTTCTCTATTCAACAAAATAGAAATCAAGTCGATATCTTGAAAACTTAGCAAGTTATGACAAAAAATAATGGAAGTTATGGCCGTAAATTACCATAGACTACCCCCTTTGCTTTTTTTGAAAAATTGATAAAAAAATTTTTACGCTCTATCCGCAGAAAAAAGAATTCCAATTAAAGCCAATACGTTTCTCTATTCAACAAAATAGAAATCAAGTCGATATCTTGAAAACTTAGCAAGTTATGACCAAAACTAATGGAAGTTATGGCCGAAAATTACCATGGACTACCCCCTTTGCTTTTTTTGAAAAATTGATAAAAAAATTTTTACGCACTATCCGCAGAAAAAAGAATTCCAATTAAAGCCAATACGTTTCTCTATTCAACAAAATAGAAATCAAGTCGATATCTTGAAAACTTAGCAAGTTATGACAAAAAATAATGGAAGTTATGGCCGAAAATTACCATGGACTACCCCCTTTGCTTTTTTTGAAAAATTGATAAAAAAATTTTTACGCACTATCCGCAGAAAAAAGAATTCCAATTAAAGCCAATACGTTTCTCTATTCAACAAAATAGAAATCAAGTCGATATCTTGAAAACTTAGCAAGTTATGACAAAAAATAATGGAAGTTATGGCCGAAAATTACCATAGACTACCCCCTTTGCTTTTTTTGAAAAATTGATAAAAAAATTTTTACGCTCTATCCGCAGAAAAAAGAATTCCAATTAAAGCCAATACGTTTCTCTATTCAACAAAATAGAAATCAAGTCGATATCTTGAAAACTTAGCAAGTTATGACAAAAAATAATGGAAGTTATGGCCGAAAATTACCATGGACTACCCCCTTTGCTTTTTTTGAAAAATTGATAAAAAAATTTTTACGCACTATCCGCAGAAAAAAGAATTCCAATTAAAGCCAATACGTTTCTCTATTCAACAAAATAGAAATCAAGTCGATATCTTGAAAACTTAGCAAGTTATGACAAAAAATAATGGAAGTTATGGCCGAAAATTACCATGGACTACCCCCTTTGCTTTTTTTGAAAAATTGATAAAAAAATTTTTACGCACTATCCGCAGAAAAAAGAATTCCAATTAAAGCCAATACGTTTCTCTATTCAACAAAATAGAAATCAAGTCGATATCTTGAAAACTTAGCAAGTTATGACAAAAAATAATGGAAGTTATGGCCGAAAATTACCATAGACTACCCCCTTTGCTTTTTTTGAAAAATTGATAAAAAAATTTTTACGCTCTATCCGCAGAAAAAAGAATTCCAATTAAAGCCAATACGTTTCTCTATTCAACAAAATAGAAATCAAGTCGATATCTTGAAAACTTAGCAAGTTATGACAAAAAATAATGGAAGTTATGGCCGAAAATTACCATGGACTACCCCCTTTGCTTTTTTTGAAAAATTGATAAAAAAATTTTTACGCACTATCCGCAGAAAAAAGAATTCCAATTAAAGCCAATACGTTTCTCTATTCAACAAAATAGAAATCAAGTCGATATCTTAAAGCCAATACGTTTCTCTATTCAACAAAATAGAAATCAAGTCGATATCTTGAAAGCTTAGCAAGTTATGACAAAAAATAATGGAAGTTATGGCCGAAAATTACCATGGACTACCCCCTTTGCTTTTTTTGAAAAATTGATAAAAAAATTTTTACGCACTATCCGCAGAAAAAAGAATTCCAATTAAAGCCAATACGTTTCTCTATTCAACAAAATAGAAATCAAGTCGATATCTTGAAAACTTAGCAAGTTATGACAAAAAATAATGGAAGTTATGGCCGAAAATTACCATGGACTATCCCCTTTGCTTTTTTTGAAAAATTGATAAAAAAATTTTTACGCACTATCCGCAGAAAAAAGAATTCCAATTAAAGCCAATACGTTTCTCTATTCAACAAAATAGAAATCAAGTCGATATCTTGAAAACTTAGCAAGTTATGACAAAAAATAATGGAAGTTATGGCCGAAAATTACCATAGACTACCCCCTTTGCTTTTTTTGAAAAATTGATAAAAAAATTTTTACGCTCTATCCGCAGAAAAAAGAATTCCAATTAAAGCCAATACGTTTCTCTATTCAACAAAATAGAAATCAAGTCGATATTTTGAAAACTTAGCAAGTTATGACAAAAAATAATGGAAGTTATGGCCGAAAATTACCATGGACTACCCCCTTTGCTTTTTTTGAAAAATTGATAAAAAAATTTTTACGCACTATCCGCAGAAAAAAGAATTCCAATTAAAGCCAATACGTTTCTCTATTCAACAAAATAGAAATCAAGTCGATATCTTGAAAACTTAGCAAGTTATGACAAAAAATAATGGAAGTTATGGCCGAAAATTACCATGGACTACCCCCTTTGCTTTTTTTGAAAAATTGATAAAAAAATTTTTACGCTCTATCCGCAGAAAAAAGAATTCCAATTAAAGCCAATACGTTTCTCTATTCAACAAAATAGAAATCAAGTCGATATCTTGAAAACTTAGCAAGTTATGACAAAAAATAATGGAAGTTATGGCCGAAAATTACCATGGACTACCCCCTTTGCTTTTTTTGAAAAATTGATAAAAAAATTTTTACGCACTATCCGCAGAAAAAAGAATTCCAATTAAAGCCAATACGTTTCTCTATTCAACAAAATAGAAATCAAGTCGATATCTTGAAAACTTAGCAAGTTATGACAAAAAATAATGGAAGTTATGGCCGAAAATTACCATGGACTACCCCCTTTGCTTTTTTTGAAAAATTGATAAAAAAATTTTTACGCACTATCCGCAGAAAAAAGAATTCCAATTAAAGCCAATACGTTTCTCTATTCAACAAAATAGAAATCAAGTCAATATCTTGAAAACTTAGCAAGTTATGACAAAAAATAATGGAAGTTATGGCCGAAAATTACCATGGACTACCCCCTTTGCTTTTTTTGAAAAATTGATAAAAAAATTTTTACGCTCTATCCGCAGAAAAAAGAATTCCAATTAAAGCCAATACGTTTCTCTATTCAACAAAATATAAATCAAGTCAATATCTTGAAAACTTAGCAAGTTATGACCAAAACTAATGGAAGTTATGGCCGAAAATTACCATGGACTACCCCCTTTGCTTTTTTTGAAAAATTGATAAAAAAATTTTTTCGCACTATCCGCAGAAAAAAAAATTCCAATTAAAGCCAATACGTTTCTCTATTCAACAAAATAGAAATCAAGTCAATATCTTGAAAACTTAGCAAGTTATGACAAAAAATAATGGAAGTTATGGCCGAAAATTACCATGGACTATCCCCTTTGCTTTTTTTGAAAAATTGATAAAAAAATTTTTACGCACTATCCGCAGAAAAAAGAATTCCAATTAAAGCCAATACGTTTCTCTATTCAACAAAATAGAAATCAAGTCGATATCTTGAAAACTTAGCAAGTTATGACAAAAAATAATGGAAGTTATGGCCGAAAATTACCATAGACTACCCCCTTTGCTTTTTTTGAAAAATTGATAAAAAAATTTTTACGCTCTATCCGCAGAAAAAAGAATTCCAATTAAAGCCAATACGTTTCTCTATTCAACAAAATAGAAATCAAGTCGATATCTTGAAAACTTAGCAAGTTATGACAAAAAATAATGGAAGTTATTTCCGAAAATTACCATAGACTACCCCCTTTGCTTTTTTTGAAAAACTGATAAAAAAATTTTTACGCTCTATCCGCAGAAAAAAGAATTCCAATTAAAGCCAATACGTTTCTCTATTCAACAAAATAGAAATCAAGTCGATATCTTGAAAACTTAGCAAGTTATGACAAAAAATAATGGAAGTTATGGCCGAAAATTACCATGGACTACCCCCTTTGCTTTTTTTGAAAAATTGATAAAAAAAATTTTCGCACTATCCGCAGAAAAAAGAATTCCAATTAAAGCCAATACGTTTCTCTATTCAACAAAATAGAAATCAAGTCGATATCTTGAAAACTTAGCAAGTTATGACAAAAAATAATGGAAGTTATGGCCGAAAATTACCATGGACTACCCCCTTTGCTTTTTTTGAAAAATTGATAAAAAAATTTTTACGCACTATCCGCAGAAAAAAGAATTCCAATTAAAGCCAATACGTTTCTCTATTCAACAAAATAGAAATCAAGTCAATATCTTGAAAACTTAGCAAGTTATGACAAAAAATAATGGAAGTTATGGCCGAAAATTACCATGGACTATCCCCTTTGCTTTTTTTGAAAAATTTATAAAAAAATTTTTACGCACTATCCGCAGAAAAAAGAATTCCAATTAAAGCCAATACGTTTCTCTATTCAACAAAATAGAAATCAAGTCGATATCTTGAAAACTTAGCAAGTTATGACAAAAAATAATGGAAGTTATGGCCGAAAATTACCATAGACTACCCCCTTTGCTTTTTTTGAAAAATTGATAAAAAAATTTTTACGCTCTATCCGCAGAAAAAAGAATTCCAATTAAAGCCAATACGTTTCTCTATTCAACAAAATATAAATCAAGTCGATATCTTGAAAACTTAGCAAGTTATGACCAAAACTAATGGAAGTTATGGCCGAAAATTACCATGGACTACCCCCTTTGCTTTTTTTGAAAAATTGATAAAAAAATTTTTTCGCACTATCCGCAGAAAAAAAAATTCCAATTAAAGCCAATACGTTTCTCTATTCAACAAAATAGAAATCAAGTCAATATCTTGAAAACTTAGCAAGTTATGACAAAAAATAATGGATGTTATGGCCGAAAATTACCATAGACTACCCCCTTTGCTTTTTTTGAAAAATTGATAAAAAAATTTTTACGCTCTATCCGCAGAAAAAAGAATTCCAATTAAAGCCAATACGTTTCTCTATTCAACAAAATAGAAATCAAGTCGATATCTTGAAAACTTAGCAAGTTATGACAAAAAATAATGGATGTTATGGCCGAAAATTACCATAGACTACCCCCTTTGCTTTTTTTGAAAAATTGATAAAAAAATTTTTACGCTCTATCCGCAGAAAAAAGAATTCCAATTAAAGCCAATACGTTTCTCTATTCAACAAAATAGAAATCAAGTCGATATCTTGAAAACTTAGCAAGTTATGACAAAAAATAATGGAAGTTATGGCCGAAAATTACCATGGACTACCCCCTTTGCTTTTTTTGAAAAATTGATAAAAAAAATTTTCGCACTATCCGCAGAAAAAAGAATTCCAATTAAAGCCAATACGTTTCTCTATTCAACAAAATAGAAATCAAGTCGATATCTTGAAAACTTAGCAATTTATGACAAAAAATAATGGAAGTTATGGCCGAAAATTACCATGGACTACCCCCTTTGCTTTTTTTGAAAAATTGATAAAAAAATTTTTACGCACTATCCGCAGAAAAAAGAATTCCAATTAAAGCCAATACGTTTCTCTATTCAACAAAATAGAAATCAAGTCGATATCTTGAAAACTTAGCAAGTTATGACAAAAAATAATGGAAGTTATGGCCGAAAATTACCATGGACTACCCCCTTTGCTTTTTTTGAAAAATTGATAAAAAAATTTTTACGCACTATCCGCAGAAAAAAGAATTCCAATTAAAGCCAATACGTTTCTCTATTCAACAAAATAGAAATCAAGTCAATATCTTGAAAACTTAGCAAGTTATGACAAAAAATAATGGAAGTTATGGCCGAAAATTACCATGGACTATCCCCTTTGCTTTTTTTGAAAAATTTATAAAAAAATTTTTACGCACTATCCGCAGAAAAAAGAATTCCAATTAAAGCCAATACGTTTCTCTATTCAACAAAATAGAAATCAAGTCGATATCTTGAAAACTTAGCAAGTTATGACAAAAAATAATGGAAGTTATGGCCGAAAATTACCATAGACTACCCCCTTTGCTTTTTTTGAAAAATTGATAAAAAAATTTTTACGCTCTATCCGCAGAAAAAAGAATTCCAATTAAAGCCAATACGTTTCTCTATTCAACAAAATATAAATCAAGTCGATATCTTGAAAACTTAGCAAGTTATGACCAAAACTAATGGAAGTTATGGCCGAAAATTACCATGGACTACCCCCTTTGCTTTTTTTGAAAAATTGATAAAAAAATTTTTTCGCACTATCCGCAAAAAAAAAAATTCCAATTAAAGCCAATACGTTTCTCTATTCAACAAAATAGAAATCAAGTCAATATCTTGAAAACTTAGCAAGTTATGACAAAAAATAATGGAAGTTATGGCCGAAAATTACCATGGACTACCCCCTTTGCTTTTTTTGAAAAATTTATAAAAAAATTTTTACGCTCTATCCGCAGAAAAAAGAATTCCAATTAAAGCCAATACGTTTCTCTATTCAACAAAATAGAAATCAAGTCGATATCTTGAAAACTTAGCAAGTTATGACAAAAAATAATGGAAGTTATGGCCGAAAATTACCATAGACTACCCCCTTTGCTTTTTTTGAAAAATTGATAAAAAAATGTTTACGCTCTATCCGCAGAAAAAAGAATTCCAATTAAAGCCAATACGTTTCTCTATTCAACAAAATAGAAATCAAGTCGATATCTTGAAAACTTAGCAAGTTATGACAAAAAATAATGGAAGTTATGGCCGAAAATTACCATGGACTACCCCCTTTGCTTTTTTTGAAAAATTGATAAAAAAATTTTTACGCACTATCCGCAGAAAAAAGAATTCCAATTAAAGCCAATACGTTTCTCTATTCAACAAAATAGAAATCAAGTCAATATCTTGAAAACTTAGCAAGTTATGACAAAAAATAATGGAAGTTATGGCCGAAAATTACCATGGACTATCCCCTTTGCTTTTTTTGAAAAATTTATAAAAAAATTTTTACGCACTATCCGCAGAAAAAAGAATTCCAATTAAAGCCAATACGTTTCTCTATTCAACAAAATAGAAATCAAGTCGATATCTTGAAAACTTAGCAAGTTATGACAAAAAATAATGGAAGTTATGGCCGAAAATTACCATAGACTACCCCCTTTGCTTTTTTTGAAAAATTGATAAAAAAATTTTTACGCTCTATCCGCAGAAAAAAGAATTCCAATTAAAGCCAATACGTTTCTCTATTCAACAAAATATAAATCAAGTCGATATCTTGAAAACTAAGCAAGTTATGACCAAAACTAATGGAAGTTATGGCCGAAAATTACCATGGACTACCCCCTTTGCTTTTTTTGAAAAATTGATAAAAAAATTTTTTCGCACTATCCGCAGAAAAAAAAATTCCAATTAAAGCCAATACGTTTCTCTATTCAACAAAATAGAAATCAAGTCAATATCTTGAAAACTTAGCAAGTTATGACAAAAAATAATGGAAGTTATGGCCGAAAATTACCATGGACTACCCCCTTTGCTTTTTTTGAAAAATTTATAAAAAAATTTTTACGCACTATCCGCAGAAAAAAGAATTCCAATTAAAGCCAATACGTTTCTCTATTCAACAAAATAGAAATCAAGTCAATATCTTGAAAACTTAGCAAGTTATGACAAAAAATAATGGAAGTTATGGCCGAAAATTACCATGGACTACCCCCTTTGCTTTTTTTGAAAAATTGATAAAAAAATTTTTACGCACTATCCGCAGAAAAAAGAATTCCAATTAAAGCCAATACGTTTCTCTATTCAACAAAATAGAAATCAAGTCAATATCTTGAAAACTTAGCAAGTTATGACAAAAAATAATGGAAGTTATGGCCGAAAATTACCATGGACTACCCCCTTTGCTTTTTTTGAAAAATTGATAAAAAAAATTTTCGCACTATCCGCAGAAAAAAGAATTCCAATTAAAGCCAATACGTTTCTCTATTCAACAAAATAGAAATCAAGTCGATATCTTGAAAACTTAGCAAGTTATGACAAAAAATAATGGAAGTTATGGCCGAAAATTACCATGGACTACCCCCTTTGCTTTTTTTGAAAAATTTATAAAAAAATTTTTTCGCACTATCCGCAGAAAAAAGAATTCCAATTAAAGCCAATACGTTTCTCTATTCAACAAAATAGAAATCAAGTCAATATCTTGAAAACTTAGCAAGTTATGACAAAAAATAATGGATGTTATGGCCGAAAATTACCATAGACTACCCCCTTTGCTTTTTTTGAAAAATTGATAAAAAAATTTTTACGCTCTATCCGCAGAAAAAAGAATTCCAATTAAAGCCAATACGTTTCTCTATTCAACAAAATAGAAATCAAGTCGATATCTTGAAAACTTAGCAAGTTATGACAAAAAATAATGGATGTTATGGCCGAAAATTACCATAGACTACCCCCTTTGCTTTTTTTGAAAAATTGATAAAAAAATTTTTACGCTCTATCCGCAGAAAAAAGAATTCCAATTAAAGCCAATACGTTTCTCTATTCAACAAAATAGAAATCAAGTCGATATCTTGAAAACTTAGCAAGTTATGACAAAAAATAATGGAAGTTATGGCCGAAAATTACCATGGACTACCCCCTTTGCTTTTTTTGAAAAATTGATAAAAAAATTTTTACGCACTATCCGCAGAAAAAAGAATTCCAATTAAAGCCAATACGTTTCTCTATTCAACAAAATAGAAATCAAGTCGATATCTTGAAAACTTAGCAAGTTATGACAAAAAATAATGGAAGTTATGGCCGAAAATTACCATGGACTACCCCCTTTGCTTTTTTTGAAAAATTGATAAAAAAATTTTTACGCACTATCCGCAGAAAAAAGAATTCCAATTAAAGCCAATACGTTTCTCTATTCAACAAAATAGAAATCAAGTCGATATCTTGAAAACTTAGCAATTTATGACAAAAAATAATGGAAGTTATGGCCGAAAATTACCATGGACTACCCCCTTTGCTTTTTTTGAAAAATTGATAAAAAAATTTTTACGCACTATCCGCAGAAAAAAGAATTCCAATTAAAGCCAATACGTTTCTCTATTCAACAAAATAGAAATCAAGTCGATATCTTGAAAACTTAGCAAGTTATGACAAAAAATAATGGAAGTTATGGCCGAAAATTACCATGGACTACCCCCTTTGCTTTTTTTGAAAAATTGATAAAAAAATTTTTACGCACTATCCGCAGAAAAAAGAATTCCAATTAAAGCCAATACGTTTCTCTATTCAACAAAATAGAAATCAAGTCAATATCTTGAAAACTTAGCAAGTTATGACAAAAAATAATGGAAGTTATGGCCGAAAATTACCATGGACTATCCCCTTTGCTTTTTTTGAAAAATTTATAAAAAAATTTTTACGCACTATCCGCAGAAAAAAGAATTCCAATTAAAGCCAATACGTTTCTCTATTCAACAAAATAGAAATCAAGTCGATATCTTGAAAACTTAGCAATTTATGACAAAAAATAATGGAAGTTATGGCCGAAAATTACCATGGACTACCCCCTTTGCTTTTTTTGAAAAATTGATAAAAAAATTTTTACGCACTATCCGCAGAAAAAAGAATTCCAATTAAAGCCAATACGTTTCTCTATTCAACAAAATAGAAATCAAGTCGATATCTTGAAAACTTAGCAAGTTATGACAAAAAATAATGGAAGTTATGGCCGAAAATTACCATGGACTACCCCCTTTGCTTTTTTTGAAAAATTGATAAAAAAATTTTTACGCACTATCCGCAGAAAAAAGAATTCCAATTAAAGCCAATACGTTTCTCTATTCAACAAAATAGAAATCAAGTCAATATCTTGAAAACTTAGCAAGTTATGACAAAAAATAATGGAAGTTATGGCCGAAAATTACCATGGACTATCCCCTTTGCTTTTTTTGAAAAATTTATAAAAAAATTTTTACGCACTATCCGCAGAAAAAAGAATTCCAATTAAAGCCAATACGTTTCTCTATTCAACAAAATAGAAATCAAGTCGATATCTTGAAAACTTAGCAAGTTATGACAAAAAATAATGGAAGTTATGGCCGAAAATTACCATAGACTACCCCCTTTGCTTTTTTTGAAAAATTGATAAAAAAATTTTTACGCTCTATCCGCAGAAAAAAGAATTCCAATTAAAGCCAATACGTTTCTCTATTCAACAAAATATAAATCAAGTCGATATCTTGAAAACTTAGCAAGTTATGACCAAAACTAATGGAAGTTATGGCCGAAAATTACCATGGACTACCCCCTTTGCTTTTTTTGAAAAATTGATAAAAAAATTTTTTCGCACTATCCGCAAAAAAAAAAATTCCAATTAAAGCCAATACGTTTCTCTATTCAACAAAATAGAAATCAAGTCAATATCTTGAAAACTTAGCAAGTTATGACAAAAAATAATGGAAGTTATGGCCGAAAATTACCATGGACTACCCCCTTTGCTTTTTTTGAAAAATTGATAAAAAAATTTTTACGCTCTATCCGCAGAAAAAAGAATTCCAATTAAAGCCAATACGTTTCTCTATTCAACAAAATAGAAATCAAGTCGATATCTTGAAAACTTAGCAAGTTATGACAAAAAATAATGGAAGTTATGGCCGAAAATTACCATAGACTACCCCCTTTGCTTTTTTTGAAAAATTGATAAAAAAATGTTTACGCTCTATCCGCAGAAAAAAGAATTCCAATTAAAGCCAATACGTTTCTCTATTCAACAAAATAGAAATCAAGTCGATATCTTGAAAACTTAGCAAGTTATGACAAAAAATAATGGAAGTTATGGCCGAAAATTACCATGGACTACCCCCTTTGCTTTTTTTGAAAAATTGATAAAAAAATTTTTACGCACTATCCGCAGAAAAAAGAATTCCAATTAAAGCCAATACGTTTCTCTATTCAACAAAATAGAAATCAAGTCAATATCTTGAAAACTTAGCAAGTTATGACAAAAAATAATGGAAGTTATGGCCGAAAATTACCATGGACTATCCCCTTTGCTTTTTTTGAAAAATTTATAAAAAAATTTTTACGCACTATCCGCAGAAAAAAGAATTCCAATTAAAGCCAATACGTTTCTCTATTCAACAAAATAGAAATCAAGTCGATATCTTGAAAACTTAGCAAGTTATGACAAAAAATAATGGAAGTTATGGCCGAAAATTACCATAGACTACCCCCTTTGCTTTTTTTGAAAAATTGATAAAAAAATTTTTACGCTCTATCCGCAGAAAAAAGAATTCCAATTAAAGCCAATACGTTTCTCTATTCAACAAAATATAAATCAAGTCGATATCTTGAAAACTAAGCAAGTTATGACCAAAACTAATGGAAGTTATGGCCGAAAATTACCATGGACTACCCCCTTTGCTTTTTTTGAAAAATTGATAAAAAAATTTTTTCGCACTATCCGCAGAAAAAAAAATTCCAATTAAAGCCAATACGTTTCTCTATTCAACAAAATAGAAATCAAGTCAATATCTTGAAAACTTAGCAAGTTATGACAAAAAATAATGGAAGTTATGGCCGAAAATTACCATGGACTACCCCCTTTGCTTTTTTTGAAAAATTGATAAAAAAATTTTTACGCACTATCCGCAGAAAAAAGAATTCCAATTAAAGCCAATACGTTTCTCTATTCAACAAAATAGAAATCAAGTCAATATCTTGAAAACTTAGCAAGTTATGACAAAAAATAATGGAAGTTATGGCCGAAAATTACCATGGACTACCCCCTTTGCTTTTTTTGAAAAATTGATAAAAAAATTTTTACGCACTATCCGCAGAAAAAAGAATTCCAATTAAAGCCAATACGTTTCTCTATTCAACAAAATAGAAATCAAGTCAATATCTTGAAAACTTAGCAAGTTATGACAAAAAATAATGGAAGTTATGGCCGAAAATTACCATGGACTACCCCCTTTGCTTTTTTTGAAAAATTGATAAAAAAAATTTTCGCACTATCCGCAGAAAAAAGAATTCCAATTAAAGCCAATACGTTTCTCTATTCAACAAAATAGAAATCAAGTCGATATCTTGAAAACTTAGCAAGTTATGACAAAAAATAATGGAAGTTATGGCCGAAAATTACCATGGACTACCCCCTTTGCTTTTTTTGAAAAATTGATAAAAAAATTTTTACGCACTATCCGCAGAAAAAAAAATTCCAATTAAAGCCAATACGTTTCTCTATTCAACAAAATAGAAATCAAGTCAATATCTTGAAAACTTAGCAAGTTATGACAAAAAATAATGGAAGTTATGGCCGAAAATTACCATGGACTACCCCCTTTGCTTTTTTTGAAAAATTGATAAAAAAATTTTTACGCACTATCCGCAGAAAAAAGAATTCCAATTAAAGCCAATACGTTTCTCTATTCAACAAAATAGAAATCAAGTCAATATCTTGAAAACTTAGCAAGTTATGACAAAAAATAATGGAAGTTATGGCCGAAAATTACCATGGACTACCCCCTTTGCTTTTTTTGAAAAATTGATAAAAAAATTTTTACGCACTATCCGCAGAAAAAAGAATTCCAATTAAAGCCAATACGTTTCTCTATTCAACAAAATAGAAATCAAGTCAATATCTTGAAAACTTAGCAAGTTATGACAAAAAATAATGGAAGTTATGGCCGAAAATTACCATGGACTACCCCCTTTGCTTTTTTTGAAAAATTGATAAAAAAAATTTTCGCACTATCCGCAGAAAAAAGAATTCCAATTAAAGCCAATACGTTTCTCTATTCAACAAAATAGAAATCAAGTCGATATCTTGAAAACTTAGCAAGTTATGACAAAAAATAATGGAAGTTATGGCCGAAAATTACCATGGACTACCCCCTTTGCTTTTTTTGAAAAATTGATAAAAAAATTTTTACGCACTATCCGCAGAAAAAAGAATTCCAATTAAAGCCAATACGTTTCTCTATTCAACAAAATAGAAATCAAGTCGATATCTTGAAAACTTAGCAAGTTATGACAAAAAATAATGGAAGTTATGGCCGAAAATTACCATGGACTACCCCCTTTGCTTTTTTTGAAAAATTGATAAAAAAATTTTTACGCACTATCCGCAGAAAAAAGAATTCCAATTAAAGCCAATACGTTTCTCTATTCAACAAAATAGAAATCAAGTCGATATCTTGAAAACTTAGCAAGTTATGACAAAAAATAATGGAAGTTATGGCCGAAAATTACCATGGACTACCCCCTTTGCTTTTTTTGAAAAATTGATAAAAAAATTTTTACGCACTATCCGCAGAAAAAAGAATTCCAATTAAAGCCAATACGTTTCTCTATTCAACAAAATAGAAATCAAGTCGATATCTTGAAAACTTAGCAAGTTATGACAAAAAATAGTGGAAGTTATGGCCGAAAATTACCATGGCCTACCCCCTTTGCTTTTTTTGAAAAATTGATAAAAAAAATTTTTCGCACTATCCGCAGAAAAAAGAATTCTAATTAAAGCCAATACGTTTCTCTATTCAACAAAATAGAAATCAAGTCGATATCTTGAAAACTTAGCAAGTTATGACAAAAAATAATGGAAGTTATGGCCGAAAATTACCATGGACTACCCCCTTTGCTTTTTTTGAAAAATTGATAAAAAAATTTTTACGCACTATCCGCAGAAAAAAGAATTCCAATTAAAGCCAATACGTTTCTCTATTCAACAAAATAGAAATCAAGTCGATATCTTGAAAACTTAGCAAGTTATGACAAAAAATAATGGAAGTTATGGCCGAAAATTACCATGGACTACCCCCTTTGTTTTTTTTAAAAATTGATAAAAAAATTTTTACGCACTATCCGCAGAAAAAAGAATTCCAATTAAAGCCAATACGTTTCTCTATTCAACAAAATAGAAATCAAGTCGATATCTTGAAAACTTAGCAAGTTATGACAAAAAATAATGGAAGTTATGGCCGAAAATTACCATAGACTACCCCCTTTGCTTTTTTTGAAAAATTGATAAAAAAATTTTTACGCTCTATCCGCAGAAAAAAGAATTCCAATTAAAGCCAATACGTTTCTCTATTCAACAAAATAGAAATCAAGTCGATATCTTGAAAACTTAGCAAGTTATGACAAAAAATAATGGAAGTTATGGCCGAAAATTACCATGGACTACCCCCTTTGCTTTTTTTGAAAAATTGATAAAAAAATTTTTACGCACTATCCGCAGAAAAAAGAATTCCAATTAAAGCCAATACGTTTCTCTATTCAACAAAATAGAAATCAAGTCGATATCTTGAAAACTTAGCAAGTTATGACAAAAAATAATGGAAGTTATGGCCGAAAATTACCATGGACTACCCCCTTTGCTTTTTTTGATAAATTGATAAAAAATATGTTCGCACTATCCGCAGAAAAAAGAATTCTAATTAAAGCCAATACGTTTCTCTATTCAACAAAATAGAAATCAAGTCGATATCTTGAAAACTTAGCAAGTTATGACAAAAAATAATGGAAGTTATGGCCGAAAATTACCATGGACTACCCCCTTTGTTTTTTTGAAAAATTGATAAAAAAATTTTTACGCACTATCCGCAGAAAAAAGAATTCCAATTAAAGCCAATACGTTTCTCTATTCAACAAAATAGAAATCAAGTCGATATCTTGAAAACTTAGCAAGTTATGACAAAAAATAATGGAAGTTATGGCCGAAAATTACCATGGACTACCCCCTTTGCTTTTTTTGAAAAATTTATAAAAAAAATTTTTCGCACTATCCGCAGAAAAAAGAATTATAATTAAAGCCAATACGTTTCTCTATTCAACAAAATAGAAATCAAGTCGATATCTTGAAAACTTAGCAAGTTATGACAAAAAATAATGGAAGTTATGGCCGAAAATTACCATGGACTACCCCCTTTGCTTTTTTTGAAAAATTGATAAAAAAATTTTTACGCACTATCCGCAGAAAAAAGAATTCCAATTAAAGCCAATACGTTTCTCTATTCAACAAAATAGAAATCAAGTCGATATCTTGAAAACTTAGCAAGTTATGACAAAAAATAATGGAAGTTATGGCCGAAAATTACCATGGACTACCCCCTTTGCTTTTTTTGAAAAATTGATAAAAAAATTTTTACGCACTATCCGCAGAAAAAAGAATTCCAATTAAAGCCAATACGTTTCTCTATTCAACATAATATAAATCAAGTCGATATCTTGAAAACTTAGCAAGTTATGACAAAAAATAATGGAAGTTATGGCCGAAAATTACCATGGACTACCCCCTTCGCTTTTTCTGAAAAATTGATAAAAAAATTTTTACGCACTATCCGCAAAAAAAAGAATTCCAATTAAAGCCAATACGTTTCTCTATTCAACAAAATAGAAATCAAGTCGATATCTTGAAAACTTAGCAAGTTATGACAAAAAATAATGGAAGTTATGGCCGAAAATTACCATGGACTACCCCCTTTGCTTTTTTTGAAAAATTGATAAAAAAATTTTTACGCACTATCCGCAGAAAAAAGAATTCCAATTAAAGCCAATACGTTTCTCTATTCAACAAAATAGAAATCAAGTCGATATCTTGAAAACTTAGCAAGTTATGACAAAAAATAATGGAAGTTATGGCCGAAAATTACCATGGACTACCCCCTTTGCTTTTTTTGATAAATTGATAAAAAATATGTTCGCACTATCCGCAGAAAAAAGAATTCTAATTAAAGCCAATACGTTTCTCTATTCAACAAAATAGAAATCAAGTCGATATCTTGAAAACTTAGCAAGTTATGACAAAAAATAATGGAAGTTATGGCCGAAA
Source organism: Thelaira solivaga (assembly GCA_947397855.1). Classification (NCBI taxonomy): domain Eukaryota; kingdom Metazoa; phylum Arthropoda; class Insecta; order Diptera; family Tachinidae; genus Thelaira; species Thelaira solivaga. Next base: position 26,863,277 of record OX377612.1, read on the forward strand.
ATTACCATGGACTACCCCCTTTGCTTTTTTTGAAAAATTGATAAAAAAATTTTTACGCACTATCCGCAGAAAAAAGAATTCCAATTAAAGCCAATACGTTTCTCTATTCAACAAAATAGAAATTAAGTCGATATCTTGAAAACTTAGCAAGTTATGACAAAAAATAATGGAAGTTATGGCCGAAAATTACCATAGACTACCCCCTTTGCTTTTTTTGAAAAATTGATAAAAAAAATTTTACGCTCTATCCGCAGAAAAAAGAATTCCAATTAAAGCCAATACGTTTCTCTATTCAACAAAATAGAAATCAAGTCGATATCTTGAAAACTTAGCAAGTTATGACCAAAACTAATGGAAGTTATGGCCGAAAATTACCATGGACTACCCCCTTTGCTTTTTTTGAAAAATTGATAAAAAAATTTTTACGCACTATCCGCAGAAAAAAGAATTCCAATTAAAGCCAATACGTTTCTCTATTCAACAAAATAGAAATCAAGTCGATATCTTGAAAACTTAGCAAGTTATGACAAAAAATAATGGAAGTTATGGCCGAAAATTACCATAGACTACCCCCTTTGCTTTTTTTGAAAAATTGATAAAAAAAATTTTACGCTCTATCCGCAGAAAAAAGAATTCCAATTAAAGCCAATACGTTTCTCTATTCAACAAAATAGAAATCAAGTCGATATCTTGAAAACTTAGCAAGGTATGACAAAAAATAATGTAAGTTATGGCCGAAAATTACCATAGACTACCCCCTTTGCTTTTTTTGAAAAATTGATAAAAAAATTTTTACGCTCTATCCGCAGGAAAAAGAATTCCAATTAAAGCCAATACGTTTCTCTATTCAACAAAATAGAAATCAAGTCGATATCTTGAAAACTTAGCAAGTTATGACAAAAAATAATGGAAGTTATGGCCGAAAATTACCATGGACTACCCCCTTTGCTTTTTTTGAAAAATTGATAAAAAAATTTTCGCACTATCCGCAGAAAAAAGAATTCCAATTAAAGCCAATACGTTTCTCTATTCAACAAAATAGAAATCAAGTCGATATCTTGAAAACTTAGCAAGTTATGACAAAAAATAATGGAAGTTATGGCCGAAAATTACCATGGACTACCCCCTTTGCTTTTTTTGAAAAATTGATAAAAAAATTTTTACGCACTATCCGCAGAAAAAAGAATTCCAATTAAAGCCAATACGTTTCTCTATTCAACAAAATAGAAATCAAGTCGATATCTTGAAAACTTAGCAAGTTATGACAAAAAATAATGGAAGTTATGGCCGAAAATTACCATAGACTACCCCCTTTGCTTTTTTTGAAAAATTGATAAAAAAAATTTTACGCTCTATCCGCAGAAAAAAGAATTCCAATTAAAGCCAATACGTTTCTCTATTCAACAAAATAAAATTAAACCGATATCTTGAAAACTTAGCAAGTTATGACAAAAAATAATGGAAGTTATGGCCGAAAATTACCATAGACTACCCAATTTGCTTTTTTTGAAAAATTGATAAAAAAATTTTTACGCTCTATCCGCAGAAAAAAGAATTCCAATTAAAGCCAATACGTTTCTCTATTCAACAAAATAGAAATCAAGTCGATATCTTGAAAACTTAGCAAGTTATGACAAAAAATAATGGAAGTTATGGCCGAAAATTACCATGGACTACCCCCTTTGCTTTTTTTGAAAAATTGATAAAAAAATTTTTACGCACTATCCGCAGAAAAAAGAATTCCAATTAAAGCCAATACGTTTCTCTATTCAACAAAATAGAAATCAAGTCAATATCTTGAAAACTTAGCAAGTAATGACAAAAAATAATGGAAGTTATGGCCGAAAATTACCATGGACTACCCCCTTTGCTTTTTTTGAAAAATTGATAAAAAAATTTTTACGCTCTATCCGCAGAAAAAAGAATTCCAATTAAAGCCAATACGTTTCTCTATTCAACAAAATATAAATCAAGTCGATATCTTGAAAACTTAGCAAGTTATGACAAAAAAAATTGGAAGTTATGGCCGAAAATTACCATGGACTACCCCCTTTGCTTTTTTTGAAAAATTTATAAAAAAAATTTTTACGCACTATCCGCAGAAAAAAGAATTCCAATTAAAGCCAATACGTTTCTCTATTCAACAAAATAGAAATCAAGTCGATATCTTGAAAACTTAGCAAGTTATGACAAAAAATAATGGAAGTTATGGCCGAAAATTACCATGGACTACCCCCTTTGCTTTTTTTGAAAAATTTATAAAAAAATTTTTCGCACTATCCGCAGAAAAAAGAATTCTAATTAAAGCCAATACGTTTCTCTATTCAACAAAATAGAAATCAAGTCGATATCTTGAAAACTTAGCAAGTTATGACAAAAAATAATGGAAGTTATGGCCGAAAATTACCATGGACTACCCCCTTTGCTTTTTTTGAAAAATTTATAAAAAAATTTTTACGCACTATCCGCAGAAAAAAGAATTCCAATTAAAGCCAATACGTTTCTCTATTCAACAAAATAGAAATCAAGTCGATATCTTGAAAACAGCAAGTTATGACAAAAAATAATGGAAGTTATGGCCGAAAATTACCATGGACTACCCCCTTTGCTTTTTTTGAAAAATTGATAAAAAAATTTTTACGCACTATCCGCAGAAAAAAGAATTCCAATTAAAGCCAATACGTTTCTCTATTCAACAAAATAGAAATCAAGTCGATATCTTGAAAACTTAGCAAGTTATGACAAAAAATAATGGAAGTTATGGCCGAAAATTACCATGGACTACCCCCTTTGCTTTTTTTGAAAAATTGATAAAAAAATTTTTACGCACTATCCGCAGAAAAAAGAATTCCAATTAAAGCCAATACGTTTCTCTATTCAACAAAATAGAAATCAAGTCGATATCTTGAAAACTTAGCAAGTTATGACAAAAAATAATGGAAGTTATGGCCGAAAATTACCATGGACTACCCCCTTTGCTTTTTTTGAAAAATTGATAAAAAAAATTTTTCGCACTATCCGCAGAAAAAAGAATTCTAATTAAAGACAATACGTTTCTCTATTCAACAAAATAGAAATCAAGTCGATATCTTGAAAACTTAGCAAGTTATGACAAAAAATAATGGAAGTTATGGCCGAAAATTACCATGGACTACCCCCTTTGCTTTTTTTGAAAAATTGATAAAAAAAATTTTACGCTCTATCCGCAGAAAAAAGAATTCCAATTAAAGCCAATACGTTTCTCTATTCAACAAAATAGAAATCAAGTCGATATCTTGAAAACTTAGCAAGTTATGACAAAAAATAATGGAAGTTATGGCCGAAAATTACCATGGACTACCCCCTTTGCTTTTTTTGAAAAATTTATAAAAAAAATTTTTCGCACTATCCGCAGAAAAAAGAATTCTAATTAAAGCCAATACGTTTCTCTATTCAACAAAATAGAAATCAAGTCGATATCTTGAAAACTTAGCAAGTTATGACAAAAAATAATGGAAGTTATGGCCGAAAATTACCATGGACTTTGCTTTTTTTGTAAAATTGATAAAAAAAATTTTTCGCACTATCCGCAGAAAAAAGAATTATAATTAAAGCCAATACGTTTCTCTATTCAACAAAATAGAAATTAAGTCGATATCTTGAAAACTTAGCAAGTTATGACAAAAAATAATGGAAGTTATGGCCGAAAATTACCATGGACTAAACCCTTTGCTTTTATTGAAAAATTGATAAAAAAATTTTTTCGCACTATCCGCAGAAAAAGAATTCTATGTAAAGCCAATACGTTTCTCTATTCAACAAAATAGAAATCAAGTCGATATCTTGAAAACTTAGCAAGTTATGACAAAAAATAATGGAAGTTATGGCCGAAAATTACCATGGACTACCCCCTTTGCTTTTTTTGAAAAATTGATAAAAAAAAATTTCGCACTATCCGCAGAAAAAAGAATTCTAATTAAAGCCAATACGTTTCTCTATTCAACAAAATAGAAATCAAGTCGATATCTTGAAAACTTAGCAAGTTATGACAAAAAATAATGGAAGTTATGGCCGAAAATTACTATGGACTACCCCCTTTGCTTTTTTTGAAAAATTGATAAAAAAAATTTTCGCACAATCCGCAGAAAAAAGAATTCTAATTAAAGCCAATACGTTTCTCTATTCAACAAAATAGAAATCAAGTCGATATCTTGAAAACTTAGCAAGTTATGACAAAAAATAATGGAAGTTATGGCCGAAAATTACCATGGACTACCCACTTTGCTTTTTTTGAAAAATTGATAAAAAAAAATTTTCGCACTATCCGCAGAAAAAATAATTCTAATTAAAGCCTATACGTTTCTCTATTCAACAAAATAGAAATCAAGTCGATATATTGAAAACTTAGCAAGTTATGACAAAAAATAATGGAAGTTATGGCCGAAAATTACCATGGACTAACCCCTTTGCTTTTTTTTGAAAAATTGATAAAAAAAATTTTTCGCACTATCCGCAGAAAAAAGAAATCTAATTAAAGCCAATACGTTTCTCTATTCAACAAAATAGAAATCAAGTCGATATCTTGAAAACTTAGCAAGTTATGACCAAAAATAATGGAAGTTATGGCCGAAAATTACCATGGACTACCCCCTTTGCTTTTTTTGAAAAATTGATAAAAAAATTTTTACGCACTATCCGCAGAAAAAAGAATTCTAATTAAAGCCAATACGTTTCTCTATTCAACAAAATAGAAATCAAGTCGATATCTTGAAAACTTAGCAAGTTATGACAAAAAATAATGGAAGTTATGGCCGAAAATTACTATGGACTACCCCCTTTGCTTTTTTTGAAAAATTGATAAAAAAAATTTTCGCACAATCCGCAGAAAAAAGAATTCTAATTAAAGCCAATACGTTTCTCTATTCAACAAAATAGAAATCAAGTCGATATCTTGAAAACTTAGCAAGTTATGACAAAAAATAATGGAAGTTATGGCCGAAAATTACCATGGACTACCCCCTTTGCTTTTTTTGTAAAATTGATAAAAAAAATTTTTCGCACTATCCGCAGAAAAAATAATTCCAATTAAAGCCAATACGTTTCTCTATTCAACAAAATAGAAATCAAGTCGATATCTTGAAAACTTAGCAAGTTATGACCAAAAATAATGGAAGTTATGGCCGAAAATTACCATGGACTACCCCCTTTGCTTTTTTGAAAAAATGAAAAAAAAATTTTCGCACTATCCGCAGAAAAAAGAATTCCAATTAAAGCCAATACGTTTCTCTATTCAACAAAATAGAAATCAAGTCGATATCTTGAAAACTTAGCAAGTTATGACAAAAAATAATGGAAGTTATGGCCGAAAATTACCATGGACTACCCCCTTTGCTTTTTTTGAAAAATTTATAAAAAATTTTTTTCGCACTATCCGCAGAAAAAAAATTCCAATTAAAGCCAATACGTTTCTCTATTCAACAAAATAGAAATCAAGTCGATATCTTGAAAACTTAGCAAGTTATGACAAAAAATAATGGAAGTTATGGCCGAAAATTACCATGGACTTCCCCCTTTGCTTTTTTAAAAAAATGAAAAAAAAATTTTCGCAATATCCGCAGAAAAAAGAATTCCAATTAAAGCCAATACGTTTCTCTATTCAACAAAATAGAAATCAAGTCGATATCTTGAAAACTTAGCAAGTTATGACAAAAAATAATGGAAGTTATGGCCGAAAATTACCATGGACTACCCCCTTTGCTTTTTTGAAAAAATGAAAAAAAAATTTTCGCACTATCCGCAGAAAAAAGAATTCCAATTAAAGCCAATACGTTTCTCTATTCAACAAAATAGAAATCAAGTCGATATCTTGAAAACTTAGCAAGTTATGACAAAAAATAATGGAAGTTATGGCCGAAAATTACCATGGACTACCCCCTTTGCTTTTTTTGAAAAATTGATAAAAAAAATTTTTCGCACTATCCGCAGAAAAAAGAATTCTAATTAAAGCCAATACGTTTCTCTATTCAACAAAATAGAAATCAAGTCGATATCTTGAAAACTTAGCAAGTTATGACAAAAAATAATGGAAGTTATGGCCGAAAATTACCATGGACTACCCCCTTTGCTTTTTTTGAAAAATTTATAAAAAAATTTTTACGCTCTATCCGCAGAAAAAAGAATTCCAATTAAAGCCAATACGTTTCTCTATTCAACAAAATAGAAATCAAGTCGATATCTTGAAAACTTAGCAAGTTATGACAAAAAATAATGGAAGTTATGGCCGAAAATTACCATGGACAACCCCCTTTGCTTTTTTTGAAAAATTGATAAAAAAATTTTTACGCTCTATCCGCAGAAAAAAGAATTCCAATTAAAGCCAATACGTTTCTCTATTCAACAAAATAGAAATCAAGTCGATATCTTGAAAACTTAGCAAGTTATGACAAAAAATAATGGAAGTTATGGCCGAAAATTACCATGGACTACCCCCTTTGCTTTTTTTGAAAAATTTATAAAAAAATTTTTACGCTCTATCCGCAGAAAAAAAATTCCAATTAAAGCCAATACGTTTCTCTATTCAACAAAATAGAAATCAAGTCGATATCTTGAAAACTTAGCAAGTTATGACAAAAAATAATGGAAGTTATGGCCGAAAATTAGCATGGACAACCCCCTTTGCTTTTTTTGAAAAATTGATAAAAAAATTTTTACGCTCTATCCGCAGAAAAAAGAATTCCAATTAAAGCCAATACGTTTCTCTATTCAACAAAATAGAAATCAAGTCGATATCTTGAAAACTTAGCAAGTTATGACAAAAAATAATGGAAGTTATGGCCGAAAATTACCATGGACTACCCCCTTTGCTTTTTTTGAAAAATTGATAAAAAAAATTTTTACGCACTATCCGCAGAAAAAAGAATTCCAATTAAAGCCAATACGTTTCTCTATTCAACAAAATAGAAATCAAGTCGATATCTTGAAAACTTAGCAAGTTATGACAAAAAATAATGGAAGTTATGGCCGAAAATTACCATGGACTACCCCCTTTGCTTTTTTTGAAAAATTGATAAAAAAAATTTTTACGCACTATCCGCAGAAAAAAGAATTCCAATTAAAGCCAATACGTTTCTCTATTCAACAAAATAGAAATCAAATCGATATCTTGAAAACTTAGCAAGTTATGACCAAAAATAATGGAAGTTATGGCCGAAAATTACCATGGACAACCCCCTTTGCTTTTTTTGAAAAATTGATAAAAAAATTTTTACGCTCTATCCGCAGAAAAAAGAATTCCAATTAAAGCCAATACGTTTCTCTATTCAACAAAATAGAAATCAAGTCGATATCTTGAAAACTTAGCAAGTTATGACAAAAAATAATGGAAGTTATGGCCGAAAATTACCATGGACTACAACCTTTGCTTTTTTTGAAAAATTTATAAAAAAATTTTTACGCTCTATCCGCAGAAAAAAAATTCCAATTAAAGCCAATACGTTTCTCTATTCAACAAAATAGAAATCAAGTCGATATCTTGAAAACTTAGCAAGTTATGACAAAAAATAATGGAAGTTATGGCCGAAAATTACCAAGGACAACCCCCTTTGCTTTTTTTGAAAAATTGATAAAAAAATTTTTACGCTCTATCCGCAGAAAAAAGAATTCCAATTAAAGCCAATACGTTTCTCTATTCAACAAAATAGAAATCAAGTCGATATCTTGAAAACTTAGCAAGTTATGACAAAAAATAATGGAAGTTATGGCCGAAAATTACCATGGACTACCCCCTTTGCTTTTTTTGTAAAATTGATAAAAAAAATTTTTCGCACTATCCGCAGAAAAAAGAATTCCAATTAAAGCCAATACGTTTCTCTATTCAACAAAATAGAAATCAAGTCGATATCTTGAAAACTTAGCAAGTTATGACAAAAAATAATGGAAGTTATGGCCGAAAATTATCATGGACTACCCCCTTTGCTTTTTTTGAAAAATTGATAAAAAATTTTTACGCACTATCCGCAGAAAAATGAATTCCAATTAAAGCCAATACGTTTCTCTATTCAACAAAATAGAAATCAAGTCGATATCTTGAAAACTTAGCAAGTTATGACAAAAAATAATGGAAGTTATGGCCGAAAATTACCATGGACTACCCCCTTTGCTTTTTTTGTAAAATTGATAAAAAAAATTTTCGCACAATCCGCAGAAAAAAGAATTCTAATTAAAGCCAATACGTTTCTCTATTCAACAAAATAGAAATCAAGTCGATATCTTGAAAACTTAGCAAGTTATGACAAAAAATAATGGAAGTTATGGCCGAAAATTACCATGGACTACCCCCTTTGCTTTTTTTGAAAAATTGATAAAAAATTTTTACGCACTATCCGCAGAAAAATGAATTCCAATTAAAGCCAATACGTTTCTCTATTCAACAAAATAGAAATCAAGTCGATATCTTGAAAACTTAGCAAGTTATGACAAAAAATAATTTAAGTTATGGCCGAAAATTACCATGGACTTTGCTTTTTTTGAAAAATTGATAAAAAAAATTTTTCGCACTATCCGCAGAAAAAAGAATTAAAGCCAATACGTTTCTCTATTCAACAAAATAGAAATCAAGTCGATATCTTGAAAACTTAGCAAGTTATGACAAAAAATAATGGAAGTTATGGCCGAAAATTACCATGGACTACCCCCTTTGCTTTTTTTGAAAAATTGATAAAAAAATTTTTTCGCACTATCCGCAGAAAAAAGAATTCCAATTAAAGCCAATACGTTTCTCTATTCAACAAAATAGAAATCAAGTCGATATCTTGAAAACTTAGCAAGTTATGACAAAAAATAATGGAAGTTATGGCCGAAAATTACCATGGACTACCCCCTTTGCTTTTTTTGAAAAATTGATAAAAAAAAATTTTACGCACTATCCGCAGAAAAAAGAATTCCAATTAAAGCCAATACGTTTCTCTATTCAACAAAATAGAAATCAAGTCGATATCTTGAAAACTTAGCAAGTTATGACAAAAAATAATGGAAGTTATGGCCGAAAATTACCATGGACTACCCCCTTTGCTTTTTTTTGAAAAATTGATAAAAAAAATTTTACGCTCTATCCGCAGAAAAAAGAATTCCAATTAAAGCCAATACGTTTCTCTATTCAACAAAATAGAAATCAAGTCGATATCTTGAAAACTTAGCAAGTTATGACAAAAAATAATGGAAGTTATGGCCGAAAATTACCATGGACTACCCCCTTTGCTTTTTTTAAAAAATTGATAAAAAAAATTTTACGCTCTATCCTCAGAAAAAAGAATTCCAATTAAAGCCAATACGTTTCTCTATTCAACAAAATAGAAATCAAGTCGATATCTTGAAAACTTAGCAAGTTATGACAAAAAATAATGGAAGTTATGGCCGAAAATTACCATGGACTACCCCCTTTGCTTTTTTTGAAAAATTTTTAAAAAAATTTTTTCGCACTATCCGCAGAAAAAAGAATTATAATTAAAGCCAATACGTTTCTCTATTCAACAAAATAGAAATCAAGTCAATATCTTGAAAACTTAGCAAGTTATGACAAAAAATAATGGAAGTTATGGCCGAAAATTACCATGGACTTTGCTTTTTTTGTAAAATTGATAAAAAAAATTTTTCGCACTATCCGCAGAAAAAAGAATTATAATTAAAGCCAATACGTTTCTCTATTCAACAAAATAGAAATTAAGTCGATATCTTGAAAACTTAGCAAGTTATGACAAAAAATAATGGAAGTTATGGCCGAAAATTACCATGGACTACCCCCTTTGCTTTTATTGAAAAATTGATAAAAAAATTTTTTCGCACTATCCGCAGAAAAAGAATTCTATGTAAAGCCAATACGTTTCTCTATTCAACAAAATAGAAATCAAGTCGATATCTTGAAAACTTAGCAAGTTATGACAAAAAATAATGGAAGTTATGGCCGAAAATTACCATGGACTACCCCCTTTGCTTTTTTTGAAAAATTGATAAAAAAAATTTTCGCACTATCCGCAGAAAAAAGAATTCTAATTAAAGCCAATACGTTTCTCTATTCAACAAAATAGAAATCAAGTCGATATCTTGAAAACTTAGCAAGTTATGACAAAAAATAATGGAAGTTATGGCCGAAAATTACTATGGACTACCCCCTTTGCTTTTTTTGAAAAATTGATAAAAAAAATTTTCGCACAATCCGCAGAAAAAAGAATTCTAATTAAAGCCAATACGTTTCTCTATTCAACAAAATAGAAATCAAGTCGATATCTTGAAAACTTAGCAAGTTATGACAAAAAATAATGGAAGTTATGGCCGAAAATTACCATGGACTACCCCCTTTGCTTTTTTGAAAAAATGAAAAAAAAATTTCGCACTATCCGCAGAAAAAAGAATTCCAATTAAAGCCAATACGTTTCTCTATTCAACAAAATAGAAATCAAGTCGATATCTTGAAAACTTAGCAAGTTATGACAAAAAATAATGGAAGTTATGGCCGAAAATTACCATGGACTACCCCCTTTGCTTTTTTTGTAAAATTGATAAAAAAAATTTTTCGCACTATCCGCAGAAAAAAGAATTATAATTAAAGCCAATACGTTTCTCTATTCAACAAAATAGAAATTAAGTCGATATCTTGAAAACTTAGCAAGTTATGACAAAAAATAATGGAAGTTATGGCCGAAAATTACCATGGACTACCCCCTTTGCTTTTATTGAAAAATTGATAAAAAAATTTTTTCGCACTATCCGCAGAAAAAGAATTCTATGTAAAGCCAATACGTTTCTCTATTCAACAAAATAGAAATCAAGTCGATATCTTGAAAACTTAGCAAGTTATGACAAAAAATAATGGAAGTTATGGCCGAAAATTACCATGGACTACCCCCTTTGCTTTTTTTGAAAAATTGATAAAAAAAATTTTCGCACTATCCGCAGAAAAAAGAATTCTAATTAAAGCCAATACGTTTCTCTATTCAACAAAATAGAAATCAAGTCGATATCTTGAAAACTTAGCAAGTTATGACAAAAAATAATGGAAGTTATGGCCGAAAATTACTATGGACTACCCCCTTTGCTTTTTTTGAAAAATTGATAAAAAAAATTTTCGCACAATCCGCAGAAAAAAGAATTCTAATTAAAGCCAATACGTTTCTCTATTCAACAAAATAGAAATCAAGTCGATATCTTGAAAACTTAGCAAGTTATGACAAAAAATAATGGAAGTTATGGCCGAAAATTACCATGGACTACCCACTTTGCTTTTTTTGAAAAATTGATAAAAAAAAATTTTCGCACTATCCGCAGAAAAAATAATTCTAAATTAAGCCTATACGTTTCTCTATTCAACAAAATAGAAATCAAGTCGATATCTTAAAGCCAATACGTTTCTCTATTCAACAAAATAGAAATCAAGTCGATATATTGAAAACTTAGCAAGTTATGACAAAAAATAATGGAAGTTATGGCCGAAAATTACCATGGACTAACCCCTTTGCTTTTTTTTGAAAAATTGATAAAAAAAATTTTTCGCACTATCCGCAGAAAAAAGAAATCTAATTAAAGCCAATACGTTTCTCTATTCAACAAAATAAAAATCAAATCGATATCTTGAAAACTTAGCAAGTTATGACCAAAAATAATATAAGTTATGGCCGAAAATTACCATGGACTACCCCCTTTGCTTTTTTTGAAAAATTGATAAAAAAATTTTTACGCACTATCCGCAGAAAAAAGAATTCCAATTAAAGCCAATACGTTTCTCTATTAAACAAAATAGAAATCAAGTCGATATCTTAAAGCCAATACGTTTCTCTATTCAACAAAATAGAAATCAAGTCGATATATTGAAAACTTAGCAAGTTATGACAAAAAATAATGGAAGTTATGGCCGAAAATTACCATGGACTAACCCCTTTGCTTTTTTTTGAAAAATTGATAAAAAAAATTTTTCGCACTATCCGCAGAAAAAAGAAATCTAATTAAAGCCAATACGTTTCTCTATTCAACAAAATAAAAATCAAATCGATATATTGAAAACTTAGCAAGTTATGACCAAAAATAATGAAAGTTATGGCCGAAAATTACCATGGACTACCCCCTTTGCTTTTTTTTGAAAAATTGATAAAAAAAAATTTTCGCACTATCCGCAGAAAAAAAAATTCTAATTAAAGCCAATACGTTTCTCTATTCAACAAAATAGAAATCAAGTCGATATCTTGAAAACTTAGCAAGTTATGACAAAACATAATGGAAGTTATGCCCGAAAATTACCATGGACTACCCACTTTGCTTTTTTTGAAAAATTGATAAAAAAAAATTTTCGCACTATCCGCAGAAAAAATAGTTCTAATTAAAGCCTATACCTTTCTCTATTCAACAAAATAGAAATCAAGTCGATATCTTGAAAACTTAGCAAGTTATGACAAAAAATAATGGAAGTTATGGCCGAAAATTACCATGGACTACCCCCTTTGCTTTTTTTTGAAAAATTGATAAAAAAAAATTTTCGCACTATCCGCAGAAAAAGAATTCTAATTAAAGCCAATACGTTTCTCTATTCAACAAAATAGAAATCAAGTCGATATCTTGAAAACTTAGCAAGTTATGACAAAAAATAATGGAAGTTATGGCCGAAAATTACCATGGAATACCCATTTTGCTTTTTTTGAAAAATTGATAAAAAAAATTTTTCGCACTATCCGCAGAAAAAGAATTCTAATTAAAGCCAATACGTTTCTCTATTCAACAAAATAGAAATCAAGTCGATATCTTGAAAACTTAGCAAGTTATGACAAAAAATAATGGAAGTTATGGCCGAAAATTACTATGGACTACCCCCTTTGCTTTTTTTAAAAAATTGATAAAAAAATTTTTACGCACTATCCGCAGAAAAAAGAATTCTAATTAAAGCCAATACGTTTCTCTATTCAACAAAATAGAAATCAAGTCGATATCTTGAAAACTTAGCAAGTTATGACAAAAAATAATGGAAGTTATGGCCGAAAATTACTATGGACTACCCCCTTTGCTTTTTTTGAAAAATTGATAAAAAAAATTTTCGCACAATCCGCAGAAAAAAGAATTCTAATTAAAGCCAATACGTTTCTCTATTCAACAAAATAGAAATCAAGTTGATATCTTGAAAACTTAGCAAGTTATGACAAAAAATAATGGAAGTTATGGCCGAAAATTACCATGGACTACCCACTTTGCTTTTTTTGAAAAATTGATAAAAAAAAATTTTCGCACTATCCGCAGAAAAAATAATTCTAATTAAAGCCTATACGTTTCTCTATTCAACAAAATAGAAATCAAGTCGATATCTTAAAGCCAATACGTTTCTCTATTCAACAAAATAGAAATCAAGTCGATATATTGAAAACTTAGCAAGTTATGACAAAAAATAATGGAAGTTATGGCCGAAAATTACCATGGACTAACCCCTTTGCTTTTTTTTGAAAAATTGATAAAAAAAATTTTTCGCACTATCCGCAGAAAAAAGAAATCTAATTAAAGCCAATACGTTTCTCTATTCAACAAAATAAAAATCAAATCGATATCTTGAAAACTTAGCAAGTTATGACCAAAAATAATATAAGTTATGGCCGAAAATTACCATGGACTACCCCCTTTGCTTTTTTTGAAAAATTGATAAAAAAATTTTTACGCACTATCCGCAGAAAAAAGAATTCCAATTAAAGCCAATACGTTTCTCTATTAAACAAAATAGAAATCAAGTCGATATCTTAAAGCCAATACGTTTCTCTATTCAACAAAATAGAAATCAAGTCGATATATTGAAAACTTAGCAAGTTATGACAAAAAATAATGGAAGTTATGGCCGAAAATTACCATGGACTAACCCCTTTGCTTTTTTTTGAAAAATTGATAAAAAAAATTTTTCGCACTATCCGCAGAAAAAAGAAATCTAATTAAAGCCAATACGTTTCTCTATTCAACAAAATAAAAATCAAATCGATATATTGAAAACTTAGCAAGTTATGACCAAAAATAATGAAAGTTATGGCCGAAAATTACCATGGACTACCCCCTTTGCTTTTTTTTGAAAAATTGATAAAAAAAAATTTTCGCACTATCCGCAGAAAAAAAAATTCTAATTAAAGCCAATACGTTTCTCTATTCAACAAAATAGAAATCAAGTCGATATCTTGAAAACTTAGCAAGTTATGACAAAAAATAATGGAAGTTATGGCCGAAAATTACCATGGAATACCCATTTTGCTTTTTTTGAAAAATTGATAAAAAAAATTTTTCGCACTATCCGCAGAAAAAGAATTCTAATTAAAGCCAATACGTTTCTCTATTCAACAAAATAGAAATCAAGTCGATATCTTGAAAACTTAGCAAGTTATGACAAAAAATAATGGAAGTTATGGCCGAAAATTACTATGGACTACCCCCTTTGCTTTTTTTAAAAAATTGATAAAAAAATTTTTAAGCACTATCCGCAGAAAAAAGAATTCTAATTAAAGCCAATACGTTTCTCTATTCAACAAAATAGAAATCAAGTCGATATCTTGAAAACTTAGCAAGTTATGACAAAAAATAATGGAAGTTATGGCCGAAAATTACTATGGACTACCCCCTTTGCTTTTTTTGAAAAATTGATAAAAAAAATTTTCGCACAATCCGCAGAAAAAAGAATTCTAATTAAAGCCAATACGTTTCTCTATTCAACAAAATAGAAATCAAGTCGATATCTTGAAAACTTAGCAAGTTATGACAAAAAATAATGGAAGTTATGGCCGAAAATTACCATGGACTACCCATTTTGCTTTTTTTGAAAAATTGATAAAAAAAATTTTTCGCACTATCCGCAGAAAAAGAATTCTAATTAAAGCCAATACGTTTCTCTATTCAACAAAATAGAAATCAAGTCGATATCTTGAAAACTTAGCAAGTTATGACAAAAAATAATGGAAGTTATGGCCGAAAATTACTATGGACTACCCCCTTTGCTTTTTTTAAAAAATTGATAAAAAAATTTTTACGCACTATCCGCAGAAAAAAGAATTCTAATTAAAGCCAATACGTTTCTCTATTCAACAAAATAGAAATCAAGTCGATATCTTGAAAACTTAGCAAGTTATGACCAAAAATAATGGAAGTTATGGCCGAAAATTACCATGGACTACCCCCTTTGCTTTTTTTTGAAAAATTGATAAAAAAAAATTTACGCACTATCCGCAGAAAAAAGAATTCTAATTAAAGCCAATACGTTTCTCTATTCAACAAAATAGAAATCAAGTCGATATCTTGAAAACTTAGCAAGTTATGACAAAAAATAATGGAAGTTATGGCCGAAAATTACTATGGACTACCCCCTTTGCTTTTTTTGAAAAATTGATAAAAAAAATTTTCGCACAATCCGCAGAAAAAAGAATTCTAATTAAAGCCAATACGTTTCTCTATTCAACAAAATAGAAATCAAGTCGATATCTTAAAGCCAATACGTTTCTCTATTCAACAAAATAGAAATCAAGTCGATATCTTAAAGCCAATACGTTTCTCTATTCAACAAAATAGAAATCAAGTCGATATATTGAAAACTTAGCAAGTTATGACAAAAAATAATGGAAGTTATGGCCGAAAATTACCATGGACTACCCCCTTTGCTTTTTTTTTTAAAATTGATAAAAAAAATTTTTCGCACTATCCGCAGAAAAAAGAAATCTAATTAAAGCCAATACGTTTCTCTATTCAACAAAATAAAAATCAAATCGATATCTTGAAAACTTAGCAAGTTATGACCAAAAATAATGGAAGTTATGGCCGAAAATTACCATGGACTACCCCCTTTGCTTTTTTTGAAAAATTGATAAAAAAATTTTTACGCTCTATCCGCAGAAAAAAGAATTCCAATTAAAGCCAATACGTTTCTCTATTCAACAAAATAGAAATCAAGTCGATATCTTAAAGCCAATACGTTTCTCTATTCAACAAAATAGAAATCAAGTCGATATATTGAAAACTTAGCAAGTTATGACAAAAAATAATGGTAGTTATGGCCGAAAATTACCATGGACTACCCTCTTTGCTTTTTTTGAAAAATTGATAAAAAAATTTTTACGCTCTATCCGCAGAAAAAAGAATTCCAATTAAAGCCAATACGTTTCTCTATTCAACAAAATAGAAATCAAGTCGATATCTTGAAAACTTAGCAAGTTATGACAAAAAATAATGGAAGTTATGGCCGAAAATTACCATGGACTACCCCCTTTGCTTTTTTTGTAAAATTGATAAAAAAAATTTTTCGCACTATCCGCAGAAAAAAGAATTCCAATTAAAGCCAATACGTTTCTCTATTCAACAAAATAGAAATCAAGTCGATATCTTGAAAACTTAGCAAGTTATGACAAAAAATAATGGAAGTTATGGCCGAAAATTACCATGGACTACCCCCTTTGCTTTTTTTTGAAAAATTTATAAAAAAAATTTTCGCACTATCCGCAGAAAAGAATTCTAATTAAAGCCAATACGTTTCTCTATTCAACAAAATAGAAATCAAGTCGATATCTTGAAAACTTAGCAAGTTATGACAAAAAATAATGGAAGTTATGGCCGAAAATTACCATGGACTACCCCCTTTGCTTTTTTTTGAAAAATTGATAAAAAAAAATTTTCGCACTATCCGCAGAAAAAGAATTCTAATTAAAGCCAATACGTTTCTCTATTCAACAAAATAGAAATCAAGTCGATATCTTGAAAACTTAGCAAGTTATGACCAAAAATAATGGAAGTTATGGCCGAAAATTACCATGGACTACCCCCTTTGCTTTTTTTGAAAAATTGATAAAAAAAAATTTTCGCACTATCCGCAGAAAAAGAATTCTAATTAAAGCCAATACGTTTCTCTATTCAACAAAATAGAAATCAAGTCGATATCTTGAAAACTTAGCAAGTTATGACAAAAAATAATGGAAGTTATGGCCGAAAATTACCATGGACTACCCCCTTTGCTTTTTTTTGAAAAATTGATAAAAAAAAATTTTCGCACTATCCGCAGAAAAAGAATTCTAATTAAAGCCAATACGTTTCTCTATTCAACAAAATAGAAATCAAGTCGATATCTTGAAAACTTAGCAAGTTAAGACCAAAAATAATGGAAGTTATGGCCGAAAATTACCATGGACTATCCCCTTTGCTTTTTTTTGAAAAATTGATAAAAAAAAATTTTCGCACTATCCGCAGAAAAAATAATTCTAATTAAAGCCTATACCTTTCTCTATTCAACAAAATAGAAATCAAGTCGATATCTTGAAAACTTAGCAAGTTATGACAAAAAATAATGGAAGTTATGGCCGAAAATTA
The DNA here is from genome assembly GCA_947397855.1 of Thelaira solivaga. Taxonomy (NCBI): domain Eukaryota; kingdom Metazoa; phylum Arthropoda; class Insecta; order Diptera; family Tachinidae; genus Thelaira; species Thelaira solivaga. Next base: position 26,880,602 of record OX377612.1, read on the forward strand.
CCATGGACTACCCCCTTTGCTTTTTTTTGAAAAATTGATAAAAAAAATTTTTCGCACTATCCGCAGAAAAAATAATTCTAATTAAAGCCTATACCTTTCTCTATTCAACAAAATAGAAATCAAGTCGATATCTTGAAAACTTAGCAAGTTATGACAAAAAATAATGGAAGTTATGGCCGAAAATTACCATGGACTAACCCCTTTGCTTTTTTTTTTAAAATTGATAAAAAAAATTTTTCGCACTATCCGCAGAAAAAAGAAATCTAATTAAAGCCAATACGTTTCTCTATTCAACAAAATAAAAATCAAATCGATATCTTGAAAACTTAGCAAGTTATGACCAAAAATAATGGAAGTTATGGCCGAAAATTACCATGGACTAACCCCTTTGCTTTTTTTTTTAAAATTGATAAAAAAAAATTTTCGCACTATCCGCAGAAAAAAGAAATCTAATTAAAGCCAATACGTTTCTCTATTCAACAAAATAAAAATCAAATCGATATCTTGAAAACTTAGCAAGTTATGACCAAAAATAATGGAAGTTATGGCCGAAAATTACCATGGACTACCCCCTTTGCTTTTTTTGAAAAATTGATAAAAAAAATTTTACGCTCTATCCGCAGAAAAAAGAATTCCAATTAAAGCCAATACGTTTCTCTATTCAACAAAATAGAAATCAAGTCGATATCTTAAAGCCAATACGTTTCTCTATTCAACAAAATAGAAATCAAGTCGATATCTTGAAAACTTAGCAAGTTATGACAAAAAATAATGGTAGTTATGGCCGAAAATTACCATGGACTACCCTCTTTGCTTTTTTTGAAAAATTGATAAAAAAATTTTTACGCTCTATCCGCAGAAAAAAGAATTCCAATTAAAGCCAATACGTTTCTCTATTCAACAAAATAGAAATCAAGTCGATATCTTGAAAACTTAGCAAGTTATGACAAAAAATAATGGAAGTTATGGCCGAAAATTACCATGGACTACCCCCTTTGCTTTTTTTGTAAAATTGATAAAAAAAATTTTTCGCACTATTCGCAGAAAAAAGAATTCCAATTAAAGCCAATACGTTTCTCTATTCAACAAAATAGAAATCAAGTCGATATCTTGAAAACTTAGCAAGTTATGACAAAAAATAATGGAAGTTATGGCCGAAAATTACCATGGACTACCCCCTTTGCTTTTTTTTGAAAAATTGATAAAAAAAAATTTTCGCACTATCCGCAGAAAAAGAATTCTAATTAAAGCCAATACGTTTCTCTATTCAACAAAATAGAAATCAAGTCGATATCTTGAAAACTTAGCAAGTTATGACAAAAAATAATGGAAGTTATGGCCGAAAATTACCATGGACTACCCCCTTTGCTTTTTTTTGAAAAATTGATAAAAAAAAATTTTCGCACTATCCGCAGAAAAAGAATTCTAATTAAAGCCAATACGTTTCTCTATTCAACAAAATAGAAATCAAGTCGATATCTTGAAAACTTAGCAAGTTATGACCAAAAATAATGGAAGTTATGGCCGAAAATTACCATGGACTACCCCCTTTGCTTTTTTTGAAAAATTGATAAAAAAAAATTTTCGCACTATCCGCAGAAAAAGAATTCTAATTAAAGCCAATACGTTTCTCTATTCAACAAAATAGAAATCAAGTCGATATCTTGAAAACTTAGCAAGTTATGACAAAAAATAATGGAAGTTATGGCCGAAAATTACCATGGACTACCCCCTTTGCTTTTTTTTGAAAAATTGATAAAAAAAAATTTTCGCACTATCCGCAGAAAAAATAATTCTAATTAAAGCCTATACCTTTCTCTATTCAACAAAATAGAAATCAAGTCGATATCTTGAAAACTTAGCAAGTTATGACAAAAAATAATGGAAGTTATGGCCGAAAATTACCATGGACTACCCCCTTTGCTTTTTTTTGAAAAATTGATAAAAAAAAATTTTCGCACTATCCGCAGAAAAAGAATTCTAATTAACCCTAGAAAGATAATCTGCGTAAAATTTACGCATACGCTCTCAAAATATTGCTATTTCTTTCTAAATAGAGCGAATCGGTTGCTGTGTGCTTCGGACATCTCAGTCGTTGTACAGACCTTTCGTGAGGCACACACTTCGCTGTGGTAGGTATTTCTAATTTTGAAATATAACGACTATGTGAGTCAATATGACGCATGATTATCTTTTAAGTGACTTTCAAGATTGTAACTATATAAAAATTATATAAAAATTTATGTTGTTTGTTTATTTGATAACTACTTATTATAAATATATTGTTGTATTTTTTAGCGTATTTTATATTATAATTTTATTTGTTGATATTCTGACTGAAAAGCATAAAGGCGCATCGGAAGTTGGACGAGGACGCTATCCTGGCCGCCCTTTTAGAGACTGATGACGAGATTACCTGTGAAGACACGGATAGCGAGGTAGAAAACCACGAGAGCGAAGATGATATACAGAGCGACGAAGAAGAAGCTTTTGAAGATGTGAGGAGAGAAGAGCAGCCAACACTTAGCGATAACGAATCCATAGTCGAAGAGGGTATTGAACAACCAGCTTCTTCATCAGCTTTTCAACGAATATTAACTTTGCCGCAAAAAACTATTAGAGGAAAGAATAGACATTGCTGGTCGACTTCTAAAGCAAGTAGACGCGGCCGAGTGTCATCAATGAATATTTTTAGATCTCAAAAAGGTCCCACACGAATGAATCGTAATCTATATGATCCTGTTTCATGCTTTAATATTTTTTTTGTTGATGAAATAATTGCCGAACTCGTAAAATGGACTAATGCCGAGATCTCTTTGAAACGACGCCCATCTATGACCAGTGCTACATTTCGTGACACGTATGAAGATGAAATCCGCGCTTTGATTGGGATTCTGGTAATGACAGCAGTGAGGAAGGATAACCACATGTCTACAGATGAGCTATTCGATCAAGCTTTGTCAGTTTTGTATGTGTCTGTGATGAGTCGCGATAGATTTGATTTTTTGATAAGATGTCTCCGAATGGATGACAAAAGTGCACGCCCCACACTTCGAGCAAGCGATGTATTTACTCCTGCCAGAAAAATATGGGATATTTTTGTAAACCAGTGTATAGGTAATTATACTCCAGGTGCTCATGTAACTATAGATGAGCAATTACTTGGTTTTCGTGGACGGTGTCCATTTAGGATGTATATTCCTAACAAGCCAAGTAAGTATGGAATAAAAATTGTAATGATGTGTGACAGTGGTACAAAGTACATGATAAATGGAATACCTTATTTGGGAAAAGGAACACAGACCAATGGCGTGCCTCTTGGCGAATATTACGTGAAGCAGTTATCAAAACCCCTGCATGGCAGTTGTCGTAATGTTACGTGCGACAATTGGTTCACGTCAATCCCTTTGGCAAAAAGCTTACTCCAGGAGCCTTATAAATTGACGATTGTGGGAACGGTGCGATCAAATAAACGTGAGATACCTGAAGAGATGAAAAACAGTCGCTCTAGGCCAGTGGGAACATCCATGTTTTGTTTTGACGGGCCCCTTACACTTGTCTCCTATAAGCCGAAGCCAGCTAAAATGGTTTATATGTTATCATCTTGTGATGAAGACGCCATTGTCAATGAAACTACCGGAAAACCTGAAATGATTATGTATTATAATCAAACTAAAGGCGGAGTCGATACGCTAGATCAAATGTGTTCTCTGATGTCCTGTAGTAGAAAGACGAATAGATGGCCTATGGCTGTTTTCTATGGGATGATAAATGTTGCTTGCATTAATGCCTATATTATATACAGCCATAATGTTACTAGCAATGGTGATAAGGCTCTAAGTCGCAAAAATTTTATGAAAAACCTTAGCTTAGCACTAACATCGCCTTTTATGAATAAGAGATTAGAAACACCTACTTTAAAGAGATATTTGCGTGAAAATATATCTACTATATTGACGAAAGATACTGCTAACTCATCAAAAAATAGTACTGAAGATAACACTAAAGAACCAGTACCAAAAAAACGTACTTACTGTGCGTACTGCCCCTCTAAAATAAGGCGGAAGGCAAATGCAATGTGCAATAAATGCAAAAATGTTATTTGTCGTGCTCATAACATAGATATGTGCCAAAGTTGTATCTGACTGATTTTTGTAAAGCTTTATGTTTCTTTTCTATAAAAAATTACTTTTTTATTTAGTAATAAGTGAAAATGACTGATTATTAGCAGAAAATGAGTGATATGTTTTCAAAGAAATATAGTCCCTAAGTTTTATTAGTTATTGAAGAAGTTGAATTGTTTTTGTTTTTTCTTATAATAAATAAATATTAACATATTTTTAATTATGGTATTTTTATTTCATATATATGTAAGAATGTAATTCAGATTAGTTTATCCTAAATTAATCAATAAAATACAATAATATAGCTAGTAAAAAATCATGCGTCAATTTTACGCATGATTATCTTTTACGTATGTCAGAATATGATTATCTTTCTAGGGTTAAAGCCAATACGTTTTTCTATTCAACAAAATAGAAATCAAGTCGATATCTTGAAAACTTAGCAAGTTATGACCAAAAATAATGGAAGTTATGGCCGAAAATTACCATGGACTACCCACTTTGCTTTTTTTGAAAAATTGATAAAAAAAAATTTTCGCACTATCCGCAGAAAAAATAATTCTAATTAAAGCCTATACCTTTCTCTATTCAACAAAATAGAAATCAAGTCGATATCTTGAAAACTTAGCAAGTTATGACAAAAAATAATGGAAGTTATGGCCGAAAATTACCATGGACTACCCCCTTTGCTTTTTTTGAAAAATTGATAAAAAAAATTTTACGCTCTATCCGCAGAAAAAAGAATTCCAATTAAAGCCAAAACGTTTCTCTATTCAACAAAATAGAAATCAAGTCGATATCTTGAAAACTTAGCAAGTTATGACAAAAAATAATGGAAGTTGTGGCCGAAAATTACCATGGACTTTGCTTTTTTTGTAAAATTGATAAAAAAAATTTTCGCACTATCCGCAGAAAAAAGAATTCCAATTAAAGCCAATACGTTTCTCTATTAAACAAAATAGAAATCAAGTCGATATCTTGAAAACTTAGCAAGTTATGACAAAAAATAATGGAAGTTATGGCCGAAAATTAAAGCCAATACGTTTCTCTATTCAACAAAATAGAAATCAAGTCGATATCTTGAAAACTTAGCAAGTTATGACAAAAAATAATGGAAGTTATGGCCGAAAATTACCATGGACTACCCCCTTTGCTTTTATTGAAAAATTGATAAAAAAATTTTTTCGCACTATCCGCAGAAAAAGAATTCTAATTAAAGCCAATACGTTTCTCTATTCAACAAAATAGAAATCAAGTCGATATCTTGAAAACTTAGCAAGTTATGACAAAAAATAATGGAAGTTATGGCCGAAAATTACCATGGACTACCCCCTTTGCTTTTTTTGAAAAATTTATAAAAAAAATTTTTTGCACTATCCGCAGAAAAAAGAATTATAATTAAAGCCAATACGTTTCTCTATTCAACAAAATAGAAATCAAGTCGATATCTTGAAAACTTAGCAAGTTATGACAAAAAATAATGGAAGTTATGGCCGAAAATTACCATGGACTACCCCCTTTGCTTTTTTTGAAAAATTGATAAAAAAATTTTTACGCACTATCCGCAGAAAAAAAAATTCCAATTAAAGCCAATACGTTTGTCTATTCAACAAAATAGAAATCAAGTCGATATCTTAAAGCCAATACGTTTCTCTATTCAACAAAATAGAAATCAAGTCGATATCTTGAAAACTTAGCAAGTTATGACAAAAAATAATGGAAGTTATGGCCGAAAATTACCATGGACTTTGCTTTTTTTGTAAAATTGATAAAAAAAATTTTTCGCACTATCCGCAGAAAAAAGAATTATAATTAAAGCCAATACGTTTCTCTATTCAACAAAATAGAAATCAAGTCGATATCTTGAAAACTTAGCAAGTTATGACCAAAAATAATGGAAGTTATGGCCGAAAATTACCATGGACTACCCCCTTTGCTTTTTTTGAAAAATTGATAAAAAAATTTTGCGCACTATCCGCAGAAAAAAGAATTCCAATTAAAGCCAATACGTTTCTCTATTCAACAAAATAGAAATCAAGTCGATATCTTAAAGCCAATACGTTTCTCTATTCAACAAAATAGAAATCAAGTCGATATATTGAAAACTTAGCAAGTTATGACAAAAAATAATGGAAGTTATGGCCGAAAATTACCATGGACTAACCCCTTTGCTTTTTTTTGAAAAATTGATAAAAAAAATTTTTCGCACTATCCGCAGAAAAAAAAATTCTAATTAAAGCCAATACGTTTCTCTATTCAACAAAATAGAAATCAAGTCGATGTATTGAAAACTTAGCAAGTTATGACAAAAAATAATGGAAGTTATGGCCGAAAATTACCATGGACTACCCCTTTTGCTTTTTTTGAAAAATTGATAAAAAAAATTTTCGCACTATCCGCAGAAAAAAAAATTCCAATTAAAGCCAATACGTTTGTCTATTCAACAAAATAGAAATCAAGTCGATATCTTAAAGCCAATACGTTTCTCTATTCAACAAAATAGAAATCAAGTCGATATCTTGAAAACTTAGCAAGTTATGACAAAAAATAATGGAAGTTATGGCCGAAAATTACCATGGACTTTGCTTTTTTTGTAAAATTGATAAAAAAAATTTTTCGCACTATCCGCAGAAAAAAGAATTATAATTAAAGCCAATACGTTTCTCTATTCAACAAAATAGAAATCAAGTCGATATCTTGAAAACTTAGCAAGTTATGACCAAAAATAATGGAAGTTATGGCCGAAAATTACCATGGACTACCCCCTTTGCTTTTTTTGAAAAATTGATAAAAAAATTTTGCGCACTATCCGCAGAAAAAAGAATTCCAATTAAAGCCAATACGTTTCTCTATTCAACAAAATAGAAATCAAGTCGATATCTTGAAAACTTAGCAAGTTATGACAAAAAATAATGGAAGTTATGGCCGAAAATTACCATGGACTTTGCTTTTTTTGTAAAATTGATAAAAAAAATTTTTCGCACTATCCGCAGAAAAAAGAATTATAATTAAAGCCAATACGTTTCTCTATTCAACAAAATAAAAATCAAATCGATATCTTGAAAACTTAGCAAGTTATGACCAAAAATAATGGAAGTTATGGCCGAAAATTACCATGGACTACCCCCTTTGCTTTTTTTGAAAAATTGATAAAAAAATTTTTACGCACTATCCGCAGAAAAAAGAATTCCAATTAAAGCCAATACGTTTCTCTATTCAACATAATATAAATCAAGTCGATATCTTGAAAACTTAGCAAGTTATGACAAAAAATAATGGAAGTTATGGCCGAAAATTACCATGGACTACCCCCTTTGCTTTTTCTGAAAAATTGATAAAAAAATTTTTACGCACTATCCGCAGCAAAAAGAATTCCAATTAAAGCCAATACGTTTCTCTATTCAACAAAATAGAAATCAAGTCGATATCTTGAAAACTTAGCAAGTTATGACAAAAAATAATGGAAGTTATGGCCGAAAATTACCATGGACTACCCCCTTTGCTTTTTTTGAAAAATTGATAAAAAAATTTTTACGCACTATCCGCAGAAAAAAGAATTCCAATTAAAGCCAATACGTTTCTCTATTCAACAAAATAGAAATCAAGTCGATATCTTGAAAACTTAGCAAGTTATGACAAAAAATAATGGAAGTTATGGCCGAAAATTACCATGGACTACCCCCTTTGCTTTAATTGAAAAATTGTTTAAAAAATTTTTTCGCACTATCCGCAGAAAAAGAATTCTAATTAAAGCCAATACGTTTCTCTATTCAACAAAATAGAAATCAAGTCGATATCTTGAAAACTTAGCAAGTTATGACAAAAAATAATGGAAGTTATGGCCGAAAATTACCATGGATTACCCCTTTTGCTTTTTTTGAAAAATTGATAAAAAAAATTTTCGCACTATCCGCAGAAAAAAGAATTCTAATTAAAGCCAATACGTTTCTCTATTCAACAAAATAGAAATCAAGTCGATATCTTGAAAACTTAGCAAGTTATGACAAAAAATAATGGAAGTTATGGCCGAAAATTACCATGGACTACCCCCTTTGCTTTTTTTGAAAAATTGATAAAAAAAATTTTCGCACTATCCGCAGAAAAAAAAATTCTAATTAAAGCCAATACGTTTCTCTATTCAACAAAATAGAAATCAAGTCGATATCTTGAAAACTTAGCAAGTTATGACAAAAAATAATGGAAGTTATGGCCGAAAATTACCATGGACTACCCCCTTTGCTTTTTTTGAAAAATTGATAAAAAAATTTTTACGCACTATCCGCAGAAAAAAGAATTCCAATTAAAGCCAATACGTTTCTCTATTCAACATAATATAAATCAAGTCGATATCTTGAAAACTTAGCAAGTTATGACAAAAAATAATGGAAGTTATGGCCGAAAATTACCATGGACTACCCCCTTTGCTTTTTCTGAAAAATTGATAAAAAAATTTTTACGCACTATCCGCAGCAAAAAGAATTCCAATTAAAGCCAATACGTTTCTCTATTCAACAAAATAGAAATCAAGTCGATATCTTGAAAACTTAGCAAGTTATGACAAAAAATAATGGAAGTTATGGCCGAAAATTACCATGGACTACCCCCTTTGCTTTTTTTGAAAAATTGATAAAAAAAATTTTCCCATTATCTGCAGAAAAAAAAATTCTAATTAAAGCCAATACGTTTCTCTATTCAACAAAATAGAAATCAAGTCGATATCTTGAAAACTTAGCAAGTTATGACAAAAAATAATGGAAGTTATGGCCGAAAATTACCATGGACTACCCCCTTTGCTTTTTTTTTGAAAAATTGATAAAAAAAATTTTCGCACTATCCGCAGAAAAAAGAATTCTAATTAAAGCCAATACGTTTCTCTATTCAACAAAATAGAAATCAAGTCGATATATTGAAAACTTAGCAAGTTATGACAAAAAATAATGGAAGTTATGGTCGAAAATTACCATGGACTACCCCCTTTGCTTTTTTTTTAAAAATTGATAAAAAAAATTTTCGCACTATCCGCAGAAAAAAGAATTCTAATTAAAGCCAATACGTTTCTCTATTCAACAAAATAGAAATCAAGTCGATATCTGGAAAACTTAGCAATTTATGACAAAAAATAATGGAAGTTATGGTCGAAAATTACCATGGACTACCCCCTTTGCTTTTTTTTTAAAAATTGATAAAAAAAATTTTTCGCACTATCCGCAGAAAAAATAATTCTAATTAAAGCCTATACCTTTCTCTATTCAACAAAATAGAAATCAAGTCGATATCTTGAAAACTTAGCAAGTTATGACAAAAAATAATGGAAGTTATGGCCGAAAATTACCATGGACTACCCCCTTTGCTTTTATTGAAAAATTGGTACAAAAATTTTTTCGGACTATCCGCAGAAAAAGAATTCTAATTAAAGCCAATACGTTTCTCTATTCAACAAAATAGAAATCAAGTCGATATCTTGAAAACTTAGCAAGTTATGACAAAAAATAATGGAAGTTATGGCCGAAAATTACCATAGACTACCCCCTTTGCTTTTTTTGAAAAATTGATAAAAAAATTTTTACGCACTATCCGCAGAAAAAAGAAATCTAATTAAAGCCAATACGTTTCTCTATTAAACAAAATAAAAATCAAATCGATATCTTGAAAACTTAGCAAGTTATGACCAAAAATAATGGAAGTTATGGCCGAAAATTACCATGGACTACCCCCTTTGCTTTTTTTGAAAAATTGATAAAAAAATTTTTACGCACTATCCGCAGAAAACAAAATTCCAATTAAAGCCAATACGTTTGTCTATTCAACAAAATAGAAATCAAGTCGATATCTTAAAGCCAATACGTTTCTCTATTCAACAAAATAGAAATCAAGTCGATATATTGAAAACTTAGCAAGTTATGACAAAAAATAATGGAAGTTATGGCCGAAAATTACCATGGACTACCCCCTTTGCTTTTTTTTGAAAAATTGATAAAAAAATTTTTACGCACTATCCGCAGAAAAAAGAATTCTAATTAAAGCCAATACGTTTCTCTATTCAACAAAATAGAAATCAAGTCGATATCTGGAAAACTTAGCAATTTATGACAAAAAATAATGGAAGTTATGGTCGAAAATTACCATGGACTACCCACTTTGCTTTTTTTTGAAAAATTGATAAAAAAAATTTTCGCACTATCCGCAGAAAAAAGAATTCTAATTAAAGCCAATACGTTTCTCTATTCAACAAAATAGAAATCAAGTCGATATCTTGAAAACTTAGCAAGTTATGACAAAAAATAATGGAAGTTATGGCCGAAAATTACCATGGACTACCCCCTTTGCTTTTTTTGAAAAATTGATAAAAAAAATTTTCGCACTATCCGCAGAAAAAAAAATTCTAATTAAAGTCAATACGTTTCTCTATTCAACAAAATAGAAATCAAGTCGATATCTTGAAAACTTAGCAAGTTATGACAAAAAATAATGGAAGTTATGGCCGAAAATTACCATGGACTACCCCCTTTGCTTTTATTGAAAAATTGATAAAAAAATTTTTTCGCACTATCCGCAGAAAAAGAATTCTAATTAAAGCCAATACGTTTCTCTATTCAACAAAATAGAAATCAAGTCGATATCTTGAAAACTTAGCAAGTTATGACAAAAAATAATGGAAGTTATGGCCGAAAATTACCATGGACTACCCCCTTTGCTTTTTTGAAAAATTGATAAAAAAAATTTTCGCACTATCCGCAGAAAAAAGAATTCTAATTAAAGCCAATACGTTTCTCTATTCAACAAAATAGAAATCAAGTCGATATCTTGAAAACTTAGCAAGTTATGACAAAAAATAATGGAAGTTATGGCCGAAAATTACCATGGACTACCCCCTTTGCTTTTTTTGAAAAATTGATAAAAAAAATTTTCCCACTATCCGCAGAAAAAAAAATTCTAATTAAAGCCAATACGTTTCTCTATTCAACAAAATAGAAATCAAGTCGATATCTTGAAAACTTAGCAAGTTATGACAAAAAATAATGGAAGTTATGGCCGAAAATTACCATGGACTACCCCCTTTGCTTTTTTTTTGAAAAATTGATAAAAAAAATTTTCGCACTATCCGCAGAAAAAAGAATTCTAATTAAAGCCAATACGTTTCTCTATTCAACAAAATAGAAATCAAGTCGATATCTTGAAAACTTAGCAAGTTATGACAAAAAATAATGGAAGTTATGGTCGAAAATTACCATGGACTACCCCCTTTGCTTTTTTTTGAAAAATTGATAAAAAAAATTTTCGCACTATCCGCAGAAAAAAGAATTCTAATTAAAGCCAATACGTTTCTCTATTCAACAAAATAGAAATCAAGTCGATATCTTGAAAACTTAGCAAGTTATGACAAAAAATAATGGAAGTTATGGCCGAAAATTACCATGGACTACCCCTTTTGCTTTTTTTGAAAAATTGATAAAAAAAATTTTCGCACTATCCGCAGAAAAAAGAATTCTAATTAAAGCCAATACGTTTCTCTATTCAACAAAATAGAAATCAAGTCGATATCTTGAAAACTTAGCAAGTTATGACAAAAAATAATGGAAGTTATGGCCGAAAATTACCATGGACTACCCCCTTTGCTTTTTTTGAAAAATTGATAAAAAAAATTTTCGCACTATCCGCAGAAAAAAAAATTCTAATTAAAGCCAATACGTTTCTCTATTCAACAAAATAGAAATCAAGTCGATATCTTGAAAACTTAGCAAGTTATGACAAAAAATAATGGAAGTTATGGCCGAAAATTACCATGGACTACCCCTTTGATTTTATTGAAAAATTGATAAAAAAATTTTTTCGCACTATTCTCAGAAAAAGAATTCTAATTAAAGCCAATACGTTTCTCTATTCAACAAAATAGAAATCAAGTCGATATCTTGAAAACTTAGCAAGTTATGACAAAAAATAATGGAAGTTATGGCCGAAAATTACCATGGACTACCCCCTTTGCTTTTCTTTGAAAAATTGATAAAAAAATTTTCGCACTATCCGCAGAAAAAAGAATTCTAATTAAAGCCAATACGTTTCTCTATTCAACAAAATAGAAATCAAGTCGATATCTTGAAAACTTAGCAAGTTATGACAAAAAATAATGGAAGTTATGGCCGAAAATTACCATGGACTACCCCTTTTGCTTTTTTTGAAAAATTGATAAAAAAAATTTTCGCACTATCCGCAGAAAAAAGAATTCTAATTAAAGCCAATACGTTTCTCTATTCAACAAAATAGAAATCAAGTCGATATCTTAAAGCCAATACGTTTCTCTATTCAACAAAATAGAAATCAAGTCGATATATTGAAAACTTAGCAAGTTATGACAAAAAATAATGGAAGTTATGGCCGAAAATTACCATGGACTACCCCCTTTGCTTTTTTTGAAAAATTGATAAAAAAATTTTTACGCACTATCCGCAGAAAAAAAAATTCCAATTAAAGCCAATACGTTTCTCTATTCAACAAAATAGAAATCAAGTCGATATCTTAAAGCCAATACGTTTCTCTATTCAACAAAATAGAAATCAAGTCGATATATTGAAAACTTAGCAAGTTATGACAAAAAATAATGGAAGTTATGGCCGAAAATTACCATGGACTAACCCCTTTGCTTTTTTTTTGAAAAATTGATAAAAAAAATTTTTCGCACTATCCGCAGAAAAAAAAATTCTAATTAAAGCCAATACGTTTCTCTATTCAACAAAATAGAAATCAAGTCGATATCTTGAAAACTTAGCAAGTTATGACAAAAAATAATGGAAGTTATGGTCGAAAATTACCATGGACTACCCCCTTTGCTTTTTTTTGAAAAATTGATAAAAAAAATTTTCGCACTATCCGCAGAAAAAAGAATTCTAATTAAAGCCAATACGTTTCTCTATTCAACAAAATAGAAATCAAGTCGATATCTGGAAAACTTAGCAATTTATGACAAAAAATAATGGAAGTTATGGCCGAAAATTACCATGGACTACCCCCTTTGCTTTTTTTGAAAAATTGATAAAAAAAATTTTCCCACTATCCGCAGAAAAAAAAATTCTAATTAAAGCCAATACGTTTCTCTATTCAACAAAATAGAAATCAAGTCGATATCTTGAAAACTTAGCAAGTTATGACAAAAAATAATGGAAGTTATGGCCGAAAATTACCATGGACTACCCCTTTTGCTTTTTTTGAAAAATTGATAAAAAAAATTTTCGCACTATCCGCAGAAAAAAGAATTCTAATTAAAGCCAATACGTTTCTCTATTCAACAAAATAGAAATCAAGTCGATATATTGAAAACTTAGCAAGTTATGACAAAAAATAATGGAAGTTATGGCCGAAAATTACCATGGACTACCCCCTTTGCTTTTTTTGAAAAATTTATAAAAAAATTTTTACGCACTATCCGCAGAAAAAAAAATTCCAATTAAAGCCAATACGTTTCTCTATTCAACAAAATAGAAATCAAGTCGATATCTATTCAACAAAATAGAAATCAAGTCGATATATTGAAAACTTAGCAAGTTATGACAAAAAATAATGGAAGTTATGGCCGAAAATTACCATGGACTACCCCCTTTGCTTTTTTTTGAAAAATTGATAAAAAAAATTTTTCGCACTATCCGCAGAAAAAAAAATTCTAATTAAAGCCAATACGTTTCTCTATTCAACAAAATAGAAATCAAGTCGATATCTTGAAAACTTAGCAAGTTATGACAAAAAATAATGGAAGTTATGGTCGAAAATTACCATGGACTACCCCCTTTGCTTTTTTTTGAAAAATTGATAAAAAAAATTTTCGCACTATCCGCAGAAAAAAGAATTCTAATTAAAGCCAATACGTTTCTCTATTCAACAAAATAGAAATCAAGTCGATATCTGGAAAACTTAGCAATTTATGACAAAAAATAATGGAAGTTATGGTCGAAAATTACCATGGACTACCCCCTTTGCTTTTTTTTGAAAAATTGATAAAAAAAATTTTTCGCACTATCCGCAGAAAAAATAATTCTAATTAAAGCCAATACGTTTCTCTATTCAACAAAATAGAAATCAAGTCGATATCTTGAAAACTTAGCAAGTTATGACAAAAAATAATGGAAGTTATGGCCGAAAATTACCATGGACTACCCCTTTTGCTTTTTTTGAAAAATTGATAAAAAAAATTTTCGCACTATCCGCAGAAAAAAGAATTCTAATTAAAGCCAATACGTTTCTCTATTCAACAAAATAGAAATCAAGTCGATATCTTAAAGCCAATACGTTTCTCTATTCAACAAAATAGAAATCAAGTCGATATATTGAAAACTTAGCAAGTTATGACAAAAAATAATGGAAGTTATGGCCGAAAATTACCATGGACTACCCCTTTTGCTTTTTTTGAAAAATTGATAAAAAAAATTTTCGCACTATCCGCAGAAAAAAGAATTCTAATTAAAGCCAATACGTTTCTCTATTCAACAAAATAGAAATCAAGTCGATATCTTAAAGCCAATACGTTTCTCTATTCAACAAAATAGAAATCAAGTCGATATCTTGAAAACTTAGCAAGTTATGACAAAAAATAATGGAAGTTATGGCCGAAAATTACCATGGACTACCCCTTTTGCTTTTTTTGAAAAATTGATAAAAAAATTTTTACGCTCTATCCGCAGAAAAAAGAATTCTAATTAAAGCCAATACGTTTCTCTATTCAACAAAATAGAAATCAAGTCGATATCTTAAAGCCAATACGTTTCTCTATTCAACAAAATAGAAATCAAGTCGATATATTGAAAACTTAGCAAATTATGACAAAAAATAATGGAAGTTATGGCCGAAAATTACCATGGACTACCCCCTTTGCTTTTTTTGAAAAATTGATAAAAAAAATTTTCGCACTATCCACAGAAAAAAAAATTCCAATTAAAGCCAATACGTTTCTCTATTCAACAAAATAGAAATCAAGTCGATATCTTGAAAACTTAGCAAGTTATGACAAAAAATAATGGAAGTTATGGCCGAAAATTACCATGGACTACCCCTTTTGCTTTTTTTGAAAAATTGATAAAAAAAATTTTCGCACTATCCGCAGAAAAAAGAATTCTAATTAAAGCCAATACGTTTCTCTATTCAACAAAATAGAAATCAAGTCGATATCTGGAAAACTTAGCAATTTATGACAAAAAATAATGGAAGTTATGGTCGAAAATTACCATGGACTACCCCCTTTGCTTTTTTTTGAAAAATTGATAAAAAAAATTTTTCGCACTATCCGCAGAAAAAATAATTCTAATTAAAGCGTATACCTTTCTCTATTCAAAAAAATAGAAATCAAGTCGATATCTTGAAAACTTAGCAAGTTATGACAAAAAATAATGGAAGTTATGGCCGAAAATTACCATGGACTACCCCCTTTGCTTTTATTGAAAAATTGATAAAAAAATTTTTTCGCACTATCCGCAGAAAAAGAATTCTAATTAAAGCCAATACGTTTCTCTATTCAACAAAATAGAAATCAAGTCGATATCTTGAAAACTTAGCAAGTTATGACAAAAAATAATGGAAGTTATGGCCGAAAATTACCATGGACTACCCCCTTTGCTTTTTTTGAAAAATTGATAAAAAAAATTTTCGCACTATCCACAGAAAAAAGAATTCTAATTAAAGCCAATACGTTTCTCTATTCAACAAAATAGAAATCAAGTCGATATCTTGAAAACTTAGCAAGTTATGACAAAAAATAATGGAAGTTATGGCCGAAAATTACCATGGACTACCCCTTTTGCTTTTTTTGAAAAATTGATAAAAAAATTTTCGCACTATCCGCAGAAAAAAGAATTCTAATTAAAGCCAATACGTTTCTCTATTCAACAAAATAGAAATCAAGTCGATATCTTAAAGCCAATACGTTTCTCTATTCAACAAAATAGAAATCAAGTCGATATATTGAAAACTTAGCAAGTTATGACAAAAAATAATGGAAGCTATGGCCGAAAATTACCATGGACTACCCCCTTTGCTTTTTTTGAAAAATTGATAAAAAAATTTGTACGCACTATCCGCAGAAAAAAAAATTCCAATTAAAGCCAATACGTTTCTCTATTCAACAAAATAAAAATCAAGTCGATATCTTAAAGCCAATACGTTTCTCTATTCAACAAAATAGAAATCAAGTCGATATATTGAAAACTTAGCAAGTTATGACAAAAAATAATGGAAGTTATGGCCGAAAATTACCATGGACTAACCCCTTTGCTTTTTTTTGAAAAATTGATAAAAAAAATTTTTCGCACTATCCGCAGAAAAAAGAATTCTAATTAAAGCCAATACGTTTCTCTATTCAACAAAATAAAAATCAAATCGATATCTTGAAAACTTAGCAAGTTATGACCAAAAATAATGGAAGTTATGGCCGAAAATTACCATGGACTACCCCCTTTGCTTTTTTTGAAAAATTGATAAAAAAATTTTTACGCACTATCCGCAGAAAAAAAAATTCCAATTAAAGCCAATACGTTTCTCTATTCAACAAAATAGAAATCAAGTCGATATCTTAAAGCCAATACGTTTCTCTATTCAACAAAATAGAAATCAAGTCGATATATTGAAAACTTAGCAAGTTATGACAAAAAATAATGGAAGTTATGGCCGAAAATTACCATGGACTACCCCCTTTGCTTTTTTTGAAAAATTGATAAAAAAAATTTTTCGCACTATCCGCAGAAAAAAGAATTCTAATTAAAGCCAATACGTTTCTCTATTCAACAAAATAAAAATCAAATCGATATCTTGAAAACTTAGCAAGTTATGACCAAAAATAATGGAAGTTATGGCCGAAAATTACCATGGACTACCCCCTTTGCTTTTTTTGAAAAATTGATAAAAAAATTTTTACGCACTATCCGCAGAAAAAAAAATTCTAATTAAAGCCAATACGTTTCTCTATTCAACAAAATAGAAATCAAGTCGATGTATTGAAAACTTAGCAAGTTATGACAAAAAATAATGGAAGTTATGGCCGAAAATTACCATGGACTACCCCTTTTGCTTTTTTTGAAAAATTGATAAAAAAAATTTTCGCACTATCCGCAGAAAAAAGAATTCCAATTAAAGCCAATTCGTTTCTCTATTCAACAAAATAGAAATCAAGTCGATATCTTAAAGCCAATACGTTTCTCTATTCAACAAAATAAAAATCAAGTCGATATATTGAAAACTTAGCAAGTTATGACCAAAAATAATGGAAGTTATGGCCGAAAATTACCATGGACTACCCCCTTTGCTTTTTTTGAAAAATTGATAAAAAAATTTTTACGCACTATCCGCAGAAAAAAAAATTCCAATTAAAGCCAATACGTTTCTCTATTCAACAAAATAGAAATCAAGTCGATATCTTAAAGCCAATACGTTTCTCTATTCAACAAAATAGAAATCAAGTCGATATATTGAAAACTTAGCAAGTTATGACAAAAAATAATGGAAGCTATGGCCGAAAATTACCATGGACTACCCCCTTTGCTTTTTTTGAAAAATTGATAAAAAAATTTGTACGCACTATCCGCAGAAAAAAAAATTCCAATTAAAGCCAATACGTTTCTCTATTCAACAAAATAAAAATCAAGTCGATATCTTAAAGCCAATACGTTTCTCTATTCAACAAAATAGAAATCAAGTCGATATATTGAAAACTTAGCAAGTTATGACAAAAAATAATGGAAGTTATGGCCGAAAATTACCATGGACTAACCCCTTTGCTTTTTTTTGAAAAATTGATAAAAAAAATTTTTCGCACTATCCGCAGAAAAAAGAATTCTAATTAAAGCCAATACGTTTCTCTATTCAACAAAATAAAAATCAAATCGATATCTTGAAAACTTAGCAAGTTATGACCAAAAATAATGGAAGTTATGGCCGAAAATTACCATGGACTACCCCCTTTGCTTTTTTTGAAAAATTGATAAAAAAATTTTTACGCACTATCCGCAGAAAAAAGAATTCCAATTAAAGCCAATACGTTTCTCTATTCAACAAAATAGAAATCAAGTCGATATCTTCAAAACTTAGCAAGTTATGACAAAAAATAATGGAAGTTATGGCCGAAAATTACCATGGACTACCCCCTTTGCTTTTTTTGAAAAATTGATAAAAAAATTTTTACGCTCTATCCGCAGAAAAAAGAATTCCAATTAAAGCCAATACGTTTCTCTATTCAACAAAATAGAAATCAAGTCGATATCTTGAAAACTTAGCAAGTTATGACAAAAAATAATGGAAGTTATGGCCGAAAATTACCATGGACTACCCCCTTTGCTTTTTTTGAAAAATTGATAAAAAAATTTTTACGCTCTATCCGCAGAAAAAAGAATTCCAATTAAAGCCAATACGTTTCTCTATTCAACAAAATAGAAATCAAGTCGATATCTTGAAAACTTAGCAAGTTATGACAAAAAATAATGGAAGTTATGGCCGAAAATTACCATGGACTACCCCCTTTGCTTTTTTTGAAAAATTGATAAAAAAATTTTTACGCTCTATCCGCAGAAAAAAGAATTCCAATTAAAGCCAATACGTTTCTCTATTCAACAAAATAAAAATCAAATCGATATCTTGAAAACTTAGCAAGTTATGACCAAAAATAATGGAAGTTATGGCCGAAAATTACCATGGACTACCCCCTTTGCTTTTTTTGAAAAATTTATAAAAAAATTTTTACGCACTATCCGCAGAAAAAAGAATTCCAATTAAAGCCAATACGTTTCTCTATTCAACAAAATAGAAATCAAGTCGATATCTTCAAAACTTAGCAAGTTATGACAAAAAATAATGGAAGTTATGGCCGAAAATTACCATGGACTACCCCCTTTGCTTTTTTTGAAAAATTGATAAAAAAATTTTTACGCTCTATCCGCAGAAAAAAGAATTCCAATTAAAGCCAATACGTTTCTCTATTCAACAAAATAGAAATCAAGTCGATATCTTGAAAACTTAGCAAGTTATGACAAAAAATAATGGAAGTTATGGCCGAAAATTACCATGGACTACCCCCTTTGCTTTTTTTGAAAAATTGATAAAAAAAATTTTTACGCTCTATCCGCAGAAAAAAGAATTCCAATTAAAGCCAATACGTTTCTCTATTCAACAAAATAGAAATCAAGTCGATATCTTGAAAACTTAGCAAGTTATGACAAAAAATAATGGAAGTTATGGCCGAAAATTACCATGGACTACCCCCTTTGCTTTTTTTGAAAAATTGATAAAAAAATTTTTACGCTCTATCCGCAGAAAAAAGAATTCCAATTAAAGCCAATACGTTTCTCTATTCAACAAAATAGAAATCAAGTCGATATCTTAAAGCCAATACGTTTCTCTATTCAACAAAATAGAAATCAGGTCGATATCTTGAAAGCTTAGCAAGTTATGACAAAAAATAATGGAAGTTATGGCCGAAAATTACCATGGACTACCCCCTTTGCTTTTTTTGAAAAATTGATAAAAAAATTTTTACGCACTATCCGCAGAAAAAAGAATTCCAATTAAAGCCAATACGTTTCTCTATTCAACAAAATAGAAATCAAGTCGATATCTTGAAAACTTAGCAAGTTATGACAAAAAATAATGGAAGTTATGGCCGAAAATTACCATGGACTACCCCCTTTGCTTTTTTTGAAAAATTGATAAAAAAATTTTTACGCACTATCCGCAGAAAAAAGAATTCCAATTAAAGCCAATACGTTTCTCTATTCAACAAAATAGAAATCAAGTCGATATCTTGAAAACTTAGCAAGTTATGACAAAAAATAATGGAAGTTATGGCCGAAAATTACCATGGACTACCCCCTTTGCTTTTTTTGAAAAATTTATAAAAAAATTTTTACGCACTATCCGCAGAAAAAAGAATTCCAATTAAAGCCAATACGTTTCTCTATTCAACAAAATAGAAATCAAGTCGATATCTTGAAAACTTAGCAAGTTATGACAAAAAATAATGGAAGTTATGGCCGAAAATTACCATGGACTACCCCCTTTGCTTTTTTTGAAAAATTGATAAAAAAATTTTTACGCACTATCCGCAGAAAAAAGAATTCCAATTAAAGCCAATACGTTTCTCTATTCAACAAAATAGAAATCAAGTCGATATCTTGAAAACTTAGCAAGTTATGACAAAAAATAATGGAAGTTATGGCCGAAAATTACCATGGACTACCCCCTTTGCTTTTTTTGAAAAATTGATAAAAAAATTTTTACGCTCTATCCGCAGAAAAAAGAATTCCAATTAAAGCCAATACGTTTCTCTATTCAACAAAATAGAAATCAAGTCGATATCTTGAAAACTTAGCAAGTTATGACAAAAAATAATGGAAGTTATGGCCGAAAATTACCATGGACTACCCCTTTGCTTTTTTTGAAAAATTGATAAAAAAATTTTTACGCTCTATCCGCAGAAAAAAGAATTCCAATTAAAGCCAATACGTTTCTCTATTCAACAAAATAGAAATCAAGTCGATATCTTAAAGCCAATACGTTTCTCTATTCAACAAAATAGAAATCAAGTCGATATCTTGAAAGCTTAGCAAGTTATGACAAAAAATAATGGAAGTTATGGCCGAAAATTACCATGGACTACCCCCTTTGCTTTTTTTGAAAAATTGATAAAAAAATTTTTACGCACTATCCGCAGAAAAAAGAATTCCAATTAAAGCCAATACGTTTCTCTATTCAACAAAATAGAAATCAAGTCGATATCTTGAAAACTTAGCAAGTTATGACAAAAAATAATGGAAGTTATGGCCGAAAATTACCATGGACTACCCCCTTTGCTTTTTTTGAAAAATTGATAAAAAAATTTTTACGCACTATCCGCAGAAAAAAGAATTCCAATTAAAGCCAATACGTTTCTCTATTCAACAAAATAGAAATCAAGTCGATATCTTGAAAACTTAGCAAGTTATGACAAAAAATAATGGAAGTTATGGCCGAAAATTACCATGGACTACCCCCTTTGCTTTTTTTGAAAAATTTATAAAAAAATTTTTACGCACTATCCGCAGAAAAAAGAATTCCAATTAAAGCCAATACGTTTCTCTATTCAACAAAATAGAAATCAAGTCGATATCTTGAAAACTTAGCAAGTTATGACAAAAAATAATGGAAGTTATGGCCGAAAATTACCATGGACTACCCCCTTTGCTTTTTTTGAAAAATTGATAAAAAAATTTTTACGCACTATCCGCAGAAAAAAGAATTCCAATTAAAGCCAATACGTTTCTCTATTCAACAAAATAGAAATCAAGTCGATATCTTGAAAACTTAGCAAGTTATGACAAAAAATAATGGAAGTTATGGCCGAAAATTACCATGGACTACCCCCTTTGCTTTTTTTGAAAAATTGATAAAAAAATTTTTACGCTCTATCCGCAGAAAAAAGAATTCCAATTAAAGCCAATACGTTTCTCTATTCAACAAAATAGAAATCAAGTCGATATTTTGAAAACTTAGCAAGTTATGACAAAAAATAATGGAAGTTATGGCCGAAAATTACCATGGACTACCCCCTTTGCTTTTTTTGAAAAATTGATAAAAAAATTTTTACGCTCTATCCGCAGAAAAAAGAATTCCAATTAAAGCCAATACGTTTCTCTATTCAACAAAATAGAAATCAAGTCGATATCTTGAAAACTTAGCAAGTTATGACAAAAAATAATGGAAGTTATGGCCGAAAATTACCATGGACTACCCCCTTTGCTTTTTTTGAAAAATTGATAAAAAAATTTTTACGCTCTATCCGCAGAAAAAAGAATTCCAATTAAAGCCAATACGTTTCTCTATTCAACAAAATAGAAATCAAGTCGATATCTTGAAAACTTAGCAAGTTATGACAAAAAATAATGGAAGTTATGGCCGAAAATTACCATGGACTACCCCCTTTGCTTTTTTTGAAAAATTGATAAAAAAATTTTTACGCTCTATCCGCAGAAAAAAGAATTCCAATTAAAGCCAATACGTTTCTCTATTCAACAAAATAGAAATCAAGTCGATATCTTAAAGCCAATACGTTTCTCTATTCAACAAAATAGAAATCAAGTCGATATCTTGAAAGCTTAGCAAGTTATGACAAAAAATAATGGAAGTTATGGCCGAAAATTACCATGGACTACCCCCTTTGCTTTTTTTGAAAAATTGATAAAAAAATTTTTACGCACTATCCGCAGAAAAAAGAATTCCAATTAAAGCCAATACGTTTCTCTATTCAACAAAATAGAAATCAAGTCGATATCTTGAAAACTTAGCAAGTTATGACAAAAAATAATGGAAGTTATGGCCGAAAATTACCATGGACTACCCCCTTTGCTTTTTTTGAAAAATTGATAAAAAAATTTTTACGCACTATCCGCAGAAAAAAGAATTCCAATTAAAGCCAATACGTTTCTCTATTCAACAAAATAGAAATCAAGTCGATATCTTGAAAACTTAGCAAGTTATGACAAAAAATAATGGAAGTTATGGCCGAAAATTACCATGGACTACCCCCTTTGCTTTTTTTGAAAAATTTATAAAAAAATTTTTACGCACTATCCGCAGAAAAAAGAATTCCAATTAAAGCCAATACGTTTCTCTATTCAACAAAATAGAAATCAAGTCGATATCTTGAAAACTTAGCAAGTTATGACAAAAAATAATGGAAGTTATGGCCGAAAATTACCATGGACTACCCCCTTTGCTTTTTTTGAAAAATTGATAAAAAAATTTTTACGCACTATCCGCAGAAAAAAGAATTCCAATTAAAGCCAATACGTTTCTCTATTCAACAAAATAGAAATCAAGTCGATATCTTGAAAACTTAGCAAGTTATGACAAAAAATAATGGAAGTTATGGCCGAAAATTACCATGGACTACCCCCTTTGCTTTTTTTGAAAAATTGATAAAAAAATTTTTACGCTCTATCCGCAGAAAAAAGAATTCCAATTAAAGCCAATACGTTTCTCTATTCAACAAAATAGAAATCAAGTCGATATTTTGAAAACTTAGCAAGTTATGACAAAAAATAATGGAAGTTATGGCCGAAAATTACCATGGACTACCCCCTTTGCTTTTACTGAAAAATTGATAAAAAAAATTTTTCGCACTATCCGCAGAAAAATGAATTCTAATTAAAGCCAATACGTTTCTCTATTCAACAAAATAGAAATCAAGTCGATATCTTGAAAAAATAATTTTTTCAAAAAAAGCAAAGGGGGTAGTCCATGGTAATTTCCGACCATAACTTCCATCCTTTTTGGCCATAACTTACTAAGAGTTCAAGATATCGACTTGATTTCTATTGTGTTGAATAGAGAAACGTATTGGCTTTAATTAGAATTCTTTTTTCTGCGGATAGTGCGAAAAAAAATTATTATCATTTTTTCAAAAAAAGCAAAGGGGGTAGTCCATGGCAATTTTAATTAAATAAAATTAATTTTTTTGCTTTTTGTTTACCTTGACAGAACTTTATCTCTTTTTTTATATTTATATTCTTTTAATAATATTAATTTACATACATGTGCATATAAATAAAAATTCCGCCAGGAATTAAAACACAAATAATGTACAAATAACTGATTTATATTTATGAGTTTATATAAGTATGTTTAAGATTTTAGGTGTTTAATTTAAATAAAATGTGCATAAATTTAAAAAGATTTTTTTAAATAAATAAAACATTTAATTATATTAAATAACTTTAATTTTTTATGACTAATGTGTGTAGGAGAAGGTGTTTGTGTTGGGGTGACTGAGTGTTTATTTTATATGTGTATTAAAAAACAAAAGGGTACTGGTAGTATAATATTTTGAAATTGTTAAATTTATCAACCCTTAAAATTTTAAAAATAGAACTTTAATTGTAGTTGAAAATTTATTAAAAGAAGAATAATGAATTAATAAAAAAAGTTTTTAGTATATTTATTTTTAAAAATAATTATAATTTTATTTCAATTTCATAATTAAAAGCTTCCAATTTTCAATAAGTGAGGAATGGATGACGTGTTAAAATATTTCATATAAAAATAGGTTGGGTTTTGATTTTTTATAAAAATTTATCGCTAAATTATCTTAAGAAGATTTCTAGCCTACTAAAAAAAATTCTGGTAGAGCACACGGTATCCTAAGTAATCGATTGCTTATTTTTGAACAACACAAAAACAAAAATAATTAAAAATATTTTCTGTTGAAATGCTACACAACAACAGGTACTAGATGATTAAAATGTAAACTTAAAATAACATATACACTGAAAAAACATCTTTGGCTGTAAGAACTATATTTATTTTCAATCACAAATCCAGTTAAGGACGCCCAATTCTTTTATAGTGACAATAGAAAAACGGTCTAACAGCTCGAAATATTTTAAAGAGAAAAAAAAATTGTAGTATCCAGTTTTGATGGCTACAACTAAAATATTTGATTGCCAGAACTGAATTTTTGAATAGAAATAAATTTATGGCCTGTTCTGCAATGTCACAAGAAAACCTAAGCGAACGAAAGCAAAGCACATTTGTATTGAAAACAAAAACAAGTTTTCGTACATTGTTTTTGTTTTTAATACAAATGTGCTTTACTTTCGTTCGCTTAGGTTTTCTTCTGACATCGCTGAACAGGCCGTTAATTCTCACAACCGAAGTTATTTTCTATGTGCAGCGCAATACTTGCTTGAGACTTCTTGTAGATTTCCAGAGAAAAGGGATAGCTCTAACTAAATGAGACAACTGAATTCACTGGTGGGCTAAATATTACTGTTCAAACTTTTTTTAATCTTTTTTTAGCTTTCCATTTTACAACGATTTAGCTTTTTATAACTTTTTTTTGGGCCGATTTAACTTCTTTTTTAAAGCGCCTGGCAACGCTTCTGAATATTTTTCAAAAAGGAAAAACTAGCTAATAATGCAGCTGTCTGTTTCTTAGTAATCAAACTAACATAGATAAACCCTGGTGAAGGAGATTTTTCAGTATCTGCAAATGAAATATTTTTATTTTTACTTTGTTCCTCGTAATAATGTCATAAAGAAAAAAAGAAGGGGAGAAAAATAATTTTTAATTATTATATTTAAATTTTCTTAGAACAGCTTTTTATTATCAAAAAAATTAATTATTTTAATAAAAATTTGGCTTTAAAATATAACAAATTAAACGTTATCACCGTAATTCCTTCAAATACATATAACTTTCATTTAAACTAAAGAATTTCATTAAAAACTAAAGAATTTCCTTTTTTACTTTGAGAACTAAAACTTAATTATAACTTTGCAAATTAAAAGTTTTGAAAAAACTTAAAAGAAAAGTCACAAACGTTTTATTTCTTCTTTAAAAAACATAATTTTTTACTCCACTCTTTGTAATTGTAATAATTTTATAGTTTTTCTTTTTTTATATTTTGTTTAAAGCAAAATAATGGTGCGTTTGAAATGCAAACTATTTCTTTCAAAATTTTTTTCTTAAGACTTTATGGCGTGAGCTAAACGTTCTTCACAAAACAAAAAGGAACACGCTTACACACACAAGCATAAAACTGCAAAGCAAACATAATAAAGAGTGATTTTTTTGCTATTATCTTTTTGGCAACACTAGTTTTGACAGCTCACGCACGTTTTGTATCTTGTGTCACTGTCAAACATCTTCAGTTTGGTCTATAATTTAATCATGAATCGTCTTACAAACGAACAACGCTTGCAAATTATTGAATTTTATTACCAAAATGAGTGCTCTGTTAAGAAAGTTCATCGCGCGCTTCTTCCATTTTATGGTCAGTTTAATCGACCTACTGAGGCTTCTATTCGGGCTATTGTAACAAAATTTCGCACCAAATTTACATTGTTGGACATTAAACCACCAACACGCTTACGTAGAGTGCGAACTGAAGAAAATATCGCAGTCGTATCGGCCAGTGTTGGTGATGACCGTGCATTATCGATTCGGCGCCGTTCGCAGCAATTGGGCCTCTGTTACTCCACTACGTGGAAAATTTTGCAGAAGGATTTGGGTGTGAAGCCTTATAAGATACAACTGGTGCAAGAATTGAAGCCAAACGACCTACCACAACGCCAAATTTTTGGTGAATGGGCTCTTGAAAAGTTAGATGAAGATCCACTTTTTTATCGAAGAATTGTGTTCAGCGACGAGGCTCATTTCTGGTTGAATGGATACGTGAACAAGCAAAACTGCCGTATTTGGAGTGAAGAGCAGCCAGAAGCATTGCAAGAGCTACCAATGCATCCACAAAAAACAACCGTTTGGTGCGGATTATAGGCTGGTGGCATCATTGGGCCGTATTTCTTCAAAGATGATGCGAATCACAACGTTACTGTGAATGGTGAGCGCTACCGTGCGATGATAACAAACTTTTTTTTTTCCCAAAATGGAAGAGCTTGACTTGCATGACATGTGGTTTCAACAAGACGGTGCCACATGCCACACAGCACGCGAAACAATGGACCAATTGAGAGGCGAGTTCGGTGAACAGTTTATTTCACGCTTGGGACCAGTCAATTGGCCGCCCAGATCGTGCGATTTAACGCCTCTAGACTATTTTTTGTGGGGCTATGTTAAGGCTAATGTCTATAGGGACAAGCCCGCTTCGATTGACGCACTGGAAGCCAACATTGCCAACATTATTCGTGAGATACCGGCCGAAATGTTGGAAAGAGTATGCCAAAATTGGACTAAGCGGATGGACCATTTGAGGCGCAGCCGCGGCCAACATTTGCATGAAATAATCTTCAAACATTAAATTATATCGACCCAACTATCGATCCAAATAAATATTTCATGCATTTTTCTGAATTTTATGTGTTTTTTTTTTTCAATTTCCGATAGTTCTTATAAAATCACCTTTTATTATAAATTTAAATAACATATTATGTGTGATGTATTACGTGTGATGGGTATGTCACACTTTATAGTCTAAGTCTAAATGCAAGTGTGATTATCAGGCAAACCACAAATATATAATTGCATGTGTTTTTGCCTACTATGAAGTTGAAATTTTTATGGATTTCGACACTGGTTTTTTTATGGAATATTATAAGAAAAATAAAAAATTGTATTATAAACTTTTTTTTTATTTTTTGTATTCCTTTATAAACATACAATGAGATACAAATAATTTTTCGAACTCGGTATGGAGTACCAAATTTTGCAGATAACAAAAAGTTAAAGTTTTTGTCTGATTTTATTTTTTTAATTGAATTCAATCCATCTAATTATTACTAATATTATAAAGGCGGACTTCATATGAATGGATAGATGCTTGCTACTATTTCACGCAAAAAATAATAAATGGATTTTAATAAACATTAAAGCATTATAAAAATCAATAAGTCTATAGAAACAGTAAAAATATGTTGCATTTTTTTCATGGTAACACTGATTTAACATAACTAGACTCAATTAAACTTAGACTGATGGAAGAAAAAATTATAATGGTGGTGGTTGTCTAACATTAATGAGCCGAAATTTGCGACACAATTAAATATCCTAAAAGAAATAATTGTCTTACAGTGCTCTTATAAAATGTGTAATATTAAAATTAACTACTTAAGAAATACAAAATTTTATTCAAAATCTACAACAAAAAGTCATGCTTTATTTTTAATAAAATAACGAAAAAAACACATGACACAAACATTTGTCGAAATAACCGTAACCACTACTTTTGGCAAATATTTTTATAGTCTTATATGACTTTTATTGCGTACAATTGATTCAAATGATATAATAAGACATGTTGTTTTTTAATAAAAAATTAAATAAAACTAAGCTTTGATATGGTGGTTACAATTTCTTCGACAAATACTTATTTAATGTGACCGTAGCTTTACATTTTCCTAGCGAAATTAAAAAATTCATATTTCTAAGCTTTAAATTAAAAAAGGAATTTTGCTTTGGGACGGCAATAGCTTTTGATGTTGTTGGTTATTACTTCTAACTAGAAAAAAAAACATATGAGCTATTATTGTGAAAGTGGTGTAAGTCCATTTTTTTAAAATTAGTTAGCGGTAATTTAAGCAAGATAGTGACTACATCTTGCTAAAATTAGCTTAAATGCATAATATGAGCTGTTATTTTTGAAAGGGTTTAAAAAAAATAGTTATCGTTAATATGAAAACTGCAAAAGTCGCATTTTTAAATAATTTAGCTTGATAAAAAATTTGTATGTACAATAATAAATCAAACTACAACAACGAACAATTTGAGTAAAAATCGTATACAACATTTGATTATTTAAAACATGTTCGAGCCAGGATTGTAAGCTGATTGTTTTTATGCTGTTCGAAACGATTGAATCTAAAAATCAAAATTCCAACACAGGCATTAGCATGCATATGCCTTGATTAAAACATTCAACTATAGCCAATTGTATTTCAATACACATACAAACAAACAAAAAAATGCATCCATTTTACTCAAATATGTGTGATCGTTGATTTCATGAATTTTTGTTTTCTTGCGTTTTTCAATGTTTTCATTTTGCTTTTTTAATTCAATCGTGTCGAATAAAGTAAAAAAACAGTCAAACATTGTTCACGCATCGGTTTCAGCTCTCTGGTCTATATCTTATGATAATTACCGCAAAATCATTTAAAAAAAGGTGGACTTACACCACTTTCAGAAATAAGAGTGCATATTATGCATTTACATACGTAAGAAAATTAAGGGTAAAATATTAATAAAGTAACAAAACGACTCACTTGCTGTGCAAACATTATACCCAAACTTTTGACATAACAACGTCATAATCCTTTTTATTACAAAATGTCATTGATAGTTTTAGTACATAAAACAAGCTTCTCTTTAAAACAAAGTTCTTGTAATGTTTCTTTTTATTTTATTTTTTTTTATTTAAACATACGAAAAAGCTTTCAAAAGCTTTGCTGTCTCATCTTCACTCTTGTTACATGCTGCAACTCTGCTTCCAGTCTACACTTTTGTCAAACATGTTCTACCACTCGTTTAATGAGATTTTTTATTGAAATGCGCAAAATCTTATAAAATGTATACATTTGAGTACATGTAAATATACTTATATCTTTATTGTTGATTCTGTATTTTATGATTTTATATTGAGAAAGATGGGTATAATTAACCAAAGTAAAGTAATATATTTACGCAAGCAAATTCTCGTTATCAAAGGACGTGTTTTGTTTTATTTTCAATTTGTTTTTTTTTTTTCTTCTTCTCTGTCTACAGCTTTCATGTAAACTGGTGTCATTGCATTGATTCTGCTACTCAATACCAGAACATCACACAATTGTATCATTCTGTGTGTGCATCTACACATCCGTTTTTGTACTTTTCTTATTCTCTGTTTTTGGCTTAATAGATTTTTGTACCCGGCATTATGGAGGTTTAAGGGTCTTTTTTTGAGTAGAATAGAGACAGTACTTTTTATGAGCTACAGCTCATAAACTAAATTACTTAAGTTTAAGTCACATACTTATTTGGTAAAAGTATTTCTTTACAATTTTCAATTAAAAAATGAACCCATTTGCAAAATATTTAATTAATTTTTATATATTCAATATAATGTTTTAAAACTTTTAATTATAATTAAAATGTTATTTGAAAAATAAAAAATATAATAAAAGATAATTTTTAGCTTCAGCTAGGGTCACATCATACAATTATTTGTCAAAATAAGCGTAACCATTACTTTAAAAAAAATATTTTTGAATTCCAATATGACTTGTTGAGATAAAATTAATTCACATAATGTAATAATGCAAGTATATTGCATTTTAATAAAAAATTAAACCAAAAAATACGGTTATGCTTAATGTGACCGTAGTTTCATGTAAAAAAATTATTTTAAAAAATATTTTAATAAAGAAAATTTCGATTAAAAATTAATTTAAAATAATAATTTTCTACTCCAACACAAGTTATTAGTAAAAAAAAAGTAACAGCCATCAGGACAGACGTCTTACCTGGAGATACCACATGGAGGCAAAACTGGTACAACTTAAACTAAAAGCAATTCAACTTTACTGGCTCATTGGCCGAAACTCCATTTTAAGTCTAGATTGTAAACTCTTACTCTATAACGCAGTTTTAAAACCAATTCGGCAATATGGTACGCAGTTATGGAGCACAGCTTCAGCGTCTAATATAGAAAAAATTCAGAGACGTCAGAACAAAATTCTAAGAACAATCACAGCCGCTCCCTGGTATATAAAGAATGCAAACATACACAAAGACCTAAACGTGTTATCAGTAAAGGAAGAGATAAAGAAGCATGTATCGTCTTACTTAACAAAGCTGGAAGTACACCCAAATGTACTGGCCCGCAACGTTTTGAACGAGAGAGGCTACATTCTCTTGAAACGGAGGAATGTTGCTGCACTTGTTCGAGCACAAGATAGATGAGAGATAGAGTATTTTGTGTAGCACTGGCTGGACTCAATAATTAATTTTTAGACTTTAAGATTTGAGTACTTATTGTTAGTTCAGAAAAATTTCGAAGACACAATAAATAAAAAAAAAAGAATAAAAAAAAAAAGTAATCAGCCAAATTCAAAAAAATATTTATGTTTAATCAGCGATTATTAATTAAATTAAACAAAAATGTTTATGAATTTGCCATTTGATATCGAAAAACTTTGTTGAATAAAAAAAAATTTTTTCATACAAAATATCGATTTCAGTCGATACGATTTGACCAAAATGGTTTAAAAAAAATTTTTATGCGAGATGTGTAAAGATATCCAACAAATGTTATGAGAAGACATTTAGAAGCAAGATAGATAAAAATTATGAACCAATTAATTATTTGAATTAAAAATATTGTCACATTGATTATATTTTTAATTAAATAAATTATGTAATTAATAAATATAAATTATTTTTATAATTTTTTTATATTAAAATTATTGTTATTCTTCTGTCGACTTGCAAAATAGAAAATATGAATTTGTTTTCAGAATCTTACATCAAAGAAAAATGTATTTACTGTATTATTCTTGGTCAATTGATAAGCCTTATTATTATATATTTTTAATAAAAATTATTGTGAGAGAAGAAAAGAAAGAAAACGCTATTTTGTGTTTGAAATAAAGATTTTTTTGTTTTATTATAACAAAATTTAATCTTTATTCGTGCTTAATTCTAATTATGTTGGTGTGCAAAATGCATTATTCTCATCATGATATTCTTATAGAAAATTAAGCACGAATAAAGATTACATTTTGTTAAGATTTATAATACCAAATAATTTAATATTAAAAATGTTTCTTATTATAATTTCAATAGCGCATGACAATAAAAATTGTTTAAAATGACAACTACAAAAGTGTTATATTTATATAATAGCAATAATAAAGGAAATGTTATTGCCAGAATATTATTGGAAAAAAAGGAATGTGGTAAAATTTGCATGACAAAAGTAGTCCGTTTAATAGTCCAGATTAATTAAATACTCCAGTGTGTTAAAATTGTTGTAAACAAAAATAGCTTTTACTACAATTAGTCCTAGTTATTGCTTCAATTTGAATGAGGCTTCCGAATCAAAATGCTTAATTTTATTACAATACATATATTTCAGCAGACTGCATTAAATTTCCTGAGAATTAATTATTACAATTTAATATTTAATTATAAATTCAAGTTTTATATAAATCTTACATTTTAGTGCAATAGCCAAGAATGTGCGCAAAGCAAATTAAACCTGATTTCTTACGTGATTCTCTTTCAGGAATGACCTTTTATAATACTAAAATGGCGTAATGATAATTGGATTTTCCACATGTAACAAAAATATTTTACATCTTTTTTATTTTTTTTAACTCTTGGAGCTAAATAGCAAAGTTAGATTATAATATTATAACATATGATAAAAATAAAGACAGATATATATATATATATATATATATATATATATATATAGGGTCCGGCAAATAAATTTTTTTTTTTGAAAATGCTATAAAAACATCGAGTGTAGCTTCGGCTGTGTGGCACGTAGCGTCGGTCTGTTGAAACCAAATGTTGCCAAAATCCTCTTCTTCAATTTTTGTGAACAAAAATTCGTTCAACATGGCCCGATAACGATCGCCATTGACTAACGGCCACTCCTTGCTCATTTTCGGAGAAAAATGGCCCAATTATGCCTCTGGACCAAAATTCGCACCAAACAGTAACTCGTTTTGGGTGCGTCGGCTTTTCAATGTATGCGTGCGGATTTTCTGTGCTCCAAATGTGACAATTTTGCTTGTTTACATACCCGCCAAGATCAAAATGAGCTTCATCTGAAAAGATGATTTTTTTTTGGCAAAATCGGTATCTTCTGTAAGTCGATCGCAGGCCCACTTAGCGAAGCGAAAACACAACCATATTCGTTCAGCAGAAGAATAAAACTAATTATCTGCCAAATCAGACATGAGCTAAGTGTTACCATTCACGAAATAAGCACAAGCATACATACAAAGTTTTCTAGATCTTGCCATGACTGTTGCATTTGAAGCACTGCATTTCCAATAATTCTCATTTTATGACAAATATTGTGGATTATGTTTGGATTACTTGATATAGTGGATATGTTGAAT
Organism: Thelaira solivaga; assembly: GCA_947397855.1. Classification (NCBI taxonomy): domain Eukaryota; kingdom Metazoa; phylum Arthropoda; class Insecta; order Diptera; family Tachinidae; genus Thelaira; species Thelaira solivaga. The sequence goes on from OX377612.1 coordinate 26,913,286, forward strand.
CTTGGATTATGATTGCAATAAGCAGATGAAATTGCCCAAAATTCCATACCAAGGCCATTTGAAGTATAGAAAAGAAGTTTTAAAAATGTCTTTCAAAAATTAATCAAAAGCATATATTGAATATCATGAAGATACAAAATTTAATACCAATTCAGGTAGGATTACGTTATCCTTATTTCTTCTATTGAATGTGCTAAAAATATATGTGACTTTGGCAACATGAAGGTGGTTTCGATAGTTTTTGAGACGCTCTTTCACGTGGCGAAAACCTAACTTGCTTAGAAGTGTACTAAAAATGTAGAGAAAGAAGAGCACAAACAGAATTTTATTGAAAATCCAGAATCAAGATAATAAATGGAATTGAAGAATTTTAAAACAGGATTGAACGCTGCCACCCTTTCATAGGCCGGCTCACATATACTTAGTCTTTTCTGGGCTATCGTAAGTAATAGTCATGGATAAATTGCATTTTTTTAATAAAATTGGGGTAAATTATTGAGCCAATCAACGTTAAACCAAACTATGAGAAAAATAACGGTTTCATTTGGTATTTACAAATTAATAACCAGATTTCAAGTCATCATATTCAATATTGAGTAATTCGTAGTATAATTTAAAAATTAAAAAAAAATATTTAATTAGTTTTCATTCGATATCGAATGCGACGAATTGGGTCCTACCCTAAAAAAGTTTCATAATTAATATTTTTCAATCATTCATAAGAAGGGTGTAGCAAAGTCGGCTTATCCTCGATTAAATTTCTATTTTAAATATATTCCAACTTTTGTTTGTGTCAATAAAATAAATCAAACACTTTCCCATTGCCTTACTTGCATAAAGCTAATAAAACACGATAATATTTCGAGCAAATCAATAAAACTTTTGATATGCCTTTTCTACAATATTTACATAAAGAAGTGAAAAAAAAAATTAATATTTAAAGTATTTGTTGGCAAATATTATTTTTCTTTCTATTACAAAGATAAATAGACTCATATATGAGTGAATATATTATGGTGCGAACACATACAAAGTAAAAGGATTGCAATGTGGCGTCTTAAAGTCTTGTTTAACTTGTCAACATATTTCAAAATATTAGACAGTTTTTTTAATACTTTACTTGAATGTTGACTGCTGACTGTAGTGGTAATAAGAAACTAAGAAAAGTTGTATTTTAAAGTATTCCAAAAAGTGCCTTTTCAAAAAGTTTTAAGAGAAAACGATTAGAAGTAATGGGGTCATTTAATGAAACGGTAATTAAATCTTTTTAAGCATTAATGTCCTCAACATAAGCTGACTACAGAATTTGTTGTTTGGTTAATGATTTTTCCGTAATTAGTATATCGCTAAGTAAGTCATAATACTGTGACCATACACTGAGAAAACAACTTTGGTTGTAAAAACCAAATTTTTTAACAATCAAAAATTCGGTTCCGATAATCGAATTTTTTAATGGAGACGATAGAAAATATTTGTTACAGCTCAAAATACTTTTAAAGAAACTAAATAATATTATAGAATATTAATTATTACAAGTAAAAAATTTGATTATCGCAACTGAATTTTTGGTTGGTAACAAATTTAGTTCTCAAATAACGTGTACTGAGATAACAACTTTGTTCGATAGAACTGAAATAAATTGTTATCAATCAAAAATTTTGTTGTGATAAAGGAATTTAGTATAGAAATTTGGCAACAACGCTTAAAATTGTATGTACTTTATTATAAAATTTACATTTTTATAACTAAAAAATTCCATTATCATAACTGAACTTTTGACTGGTGACAAATTCAGTTTCTACAAGGTGGTATGTTATATGAGTGCTGTAATAATAAATTTAAATATTTTTTAATTATTGAAACTGAAATCTGAAAAAAAATTTTGCAATTAATGTTAAAAGCTCAGAAGACCGCTATCATGTGCTCTTCATAGTGTTGTAAGTTAACGCTTGTATATTGGCTATTTAACGAAGGCAGCTTAGGTTTCAAAAAATTTTTTTATAAAACCTCAAAGGCTAATTTTACAGACAGTTTTAAAAAGCTTCTACATGAGGGCATATTATGTAGCTTTATTTTAGAACACAACTTTAACTAAAAATTGTTTAAAAAATTAAAAAAATGTTAAAGCCAAGCTTGACCTTGAATAAAAACATTTAAAAAATTTAATTCTTTTATATGAAACAATTTGAAAATTATAATTGATATCGAATAGCAAAATTTGGCATCATATTTTTTAATTTAAATTATGAGAAAAAACTTTTTTTCTAAAGAAAAAAAACTTATTATATTAAATATTTTCATTTACACTGTTTAAAATATAATATAACAATCGAAATCTCAATTCAGTTTTATGTTATCCATGCATATGATAATCAAGCATCCGGCTTTTCATAGTCATCACCACAACTTCAGCAAAGTATTCTTTCAAAATTAACTCATCGCATTCAAACTACATTCACATAAACACACATACAAATGAAACGTGTGATAATTTTTTCTATCTTTGTTTGAATAGAAACAAGTGCGAATATTTATGCTATTGGTTGTGTATAACTGCTTTACTTATATTTATATAAAATATATGAAAATGCTGAATCAGAAAATATATTTGCATTGAAAATCACTTGAATGTAAAATATACTTGAATAATTGCCAAAGGAAACATTTGTTGCCAAAATGATAAATCATGTATGTATTTATTATCCATGAAAGTATGAAAAATTAAAGCTATATACCTACTTGTGTATTTGTATTTGTGAATACAAAAGCTCAAAAGCACAGTCATGTAGAGATACTTAAGCATCAATATGATAAAATTAATGTTTTTTGTTCATATTTAATATATAAATGTGTGTGTAGTTTAGTATTAAGCAATAATAAACAATTGTCGTGTATGTAAGAGAAACAAAAATGTGTATATTGAATTGTAAAATAAATATTCTATCTCTTCTACGTTAATACCAGCTAATAATAACAAAAGGTAGTAAAGAAGTAACCTTACTGATTACTAACTAACTGAGTGACTGGAATTTAAATTTTATAATGCCAATAGTCAGCCTTTGTATCGACTTTAAAAATGAAATTAAATAATATTTAAATAAGAGATTTAACAGGTTTTGTATAAAGCAGTTAATACACGCAGAAAACAACTACGCTTGTGCCAACTCAATTTGTTTCCAATCAAAAATTCAGTTGTGATAATTAAACTTTTTATTTGTGGTAACCACAATTCAATAATATAGACCGATATTTAGTTCTTTCAAAAATACTTTAAGCTGTAAGACTGATTTTCTATTGTCACGATTAAAAAATTCGACAGTCACAATTGCATTCTTGATTGGAAACAAATTTAGTTCTCATAACCGAAGTTGTTTTCTAAGTGTACTTTTCAATTCAGATATACATACGTTTGAATAAAAGATTGTTATTCCATTATATGACATTAATTTCTAAGCCCACAAAATATGTTTCAAATTCTTGTAAGTAAGAAAGTCAATGTAGTAATTTTAGCACATCTGCTTTTTGTTAAAACTTATTCTTTGAGTACATTTAATATCCACCGCGGGTGCGTAAGCTAATTGCAAGTGCGAGCCATTTTGGAAAATTTTAAAGTTATGCAAAAAAAGTAGAAAAATTATATTTTTTGAAAACATAAATAAAGTACAAATTTAGATTATAATAATTAAACACATTTGTTTAACCTGTTTTGATTATTTTTTTAAAACTTCAGTGACTAATACACCACTTCACAATAATATTTTCAGATGAATACTATTCAACAATTTTCGATTCTTAAATTAAGCAAAACAGCTAACACTCAAAAAATTTTTAATAAATTTGTATCTGTTTTAATATTGAAGACGATCGAGCCGTTTAAAAAATTTTTATGAAAAGCACTGGTTTACTTACTAATTTCAATATAAATTTTCTAGAAGATTTGACCGTCTGTAAAATGAAAAGAGGCATTTTATTCATTTTAGGGAATAATTAATTGATGGTATTGTAGACGTAAGCATTGTCATTGCACATAGTCTTGTAACGCGTGGCAACATACGTATATGCGTACGAGTATATGCAAAGTATACTGTTTGAGTTTTTTATGTACAAGTAAATAATATTAGAAATGCAAGATTACACCATCCCGCACAGAAAAATAAAATTGTCTGCGCATGTAGTACATATGATGTCACGCTATGTATTACTATTGGCTAATAATTTACAGCTTAATAATTGATAGGGGAGAAATTTATTCTTTTTTCTTCAAATAGTGCGGCAAATCATGGAAAATCTTGTATTTCTAGCATTCTTGTGTACAAATATATACTTGTTTTTACACTCGACCCCTCTTTTATTCAATAAAACTTTCAAATTAGAAAAAGGGACTAAAAAACATTTACGACAGTCATATCTGAGATCTGTAAAAATCTATAAAATCAAAATTAAAATAACGGAGATTTGATTGCTATCAAAAGAGCTTTGTTGAACGCCATTTTAATTTTTGTTTTCTTAAGGTTTAATTTAACCAATCAGAAGCTAATAAAAGTAAAATTTTACTCTGTTCTCTCAATAACATTATTAACACTGTTTGCAATATGAGAGAGTGTTAAGTCTCTTTGGCTTGTGTTGATCGTATGATGGAATGAATGCTTTGATTGCTGCCATGAAACTGTGATTTTTTTTATAATAGAAATTAAATATGACTGTTGAATTAACGGGTGATACACATATCAAAATTCTACATTGATCGTGCATTTGTGTGCGTGTTTTTAAAAATGGAAGTCATATGCTTGTTGTGTGTGACTTTGACGAAAATCATACAAATGCATAATTTTATGATAAAATTTAAAATGTCTATCCCCCATTTATGATTTAGAAATTCTGTGTTGGCTTTATTGGCTGGTTACTGTAAATAAGTTGTTAATTATTTTTAATCTAACAAATAATTTCACTTTAATGAAATATTAGCTGATAGATTTTTTATTCATTCCACTTGCAAACAAAGAGCTTTTACATTAGTATTCTAAGCTATTTTGTCATTAAAAAAATTTTTATGTCATCTAATGATTTATCCTGCTTCTCCAGTTACTTTAAGACTGTTCTTTGTCAGCTGAGCATAATAATTACCAATTAATTTTATTATAAATATAAAACATAATATTTATTTTTTCTATAATTATGAATTTATAATTATAAATTTTTATTTAAAATGTATATTTTATTAAGCTTGAGGTCTTATTGTATAAATTTATTTTTATATGGATATTTCGCTGCAACTTGCGTAGCTTCTTCAGGATATAATTATGAATATATATTCTTAATTATATTTATAAGAAGAAGTTACACAAGTTGAAGCGCAATAAAAACAAATTTATAGAATACGACCTCAAGCTTAATAAAATAAATATTTTAAATACAACATAATAAGTAAAAAATAATAAAAAAATATGAAAATAATATTAAATTATTTAAATGAAATCCTTCAAATCAATTGTGTTAGGACCAAAACAACTCTATCGAAAAAATTCCACTGTTGCATTTGTATGAAAAAAATATCTATTGGTACCATCTAAATCTAAAGGGTGATTCAATTTTAAGAGCAGATGTTGAACGTGAACCACACCTAAACGTCAAGTTTTTTTCTGCATTTTATTTGACATTTCTCAATTTCAGACTAACTCAATTTGAACCGTGAAAAGATACACAGTCGAGCATATAATTTGTTTTTATTCAAAATCAACATTGGCCCTTAAAATTTAACAACCCTTTACATTACGCAACATAAGTATTAATGTTCAGAATATCTCCTAACTTACGTATTAAGACTAGAATTAAATGGAACTGAACATATCATCTTCATGTTATCACAAAAAAAATTATCATTAGATATTTTGTTGTATGCGTTCATTATACAAATATTACAAATTCTTGTAACATTTCTCATCTTTAAAATTAAAAATAAAGTTTTTGAACTGTATCTTAAAATGTAAAAAATTTAAAAAAAATCTAGATAATTTTTCATAATATAAACTTTTTTTTAAAAACATATGGCGATATGTGTACCGAGGTTTTTAAAAGAATAAACTTTTTTTTATATGTACATACGAATATTTTGCAGTAAACTTGATATTAACGTAAATACTAAGCCAGTTTAATTTTTTAATTCCAACATAAAATTGCAACTATCATTCCTTCCTTGTATAGCGGATTAGTGCAAAATAGAAACTTCTACTTACTATGAAATTCAAGCAAGTTTTTGCAATTCATCTTACTACACTATAACAAGAATAACATTTGACATTTATATCTTATTAATTTAATAAATTTACATTAATGAAACAACTGAAATCTAAAATACTTATATTTTATTTAAAATTTACCTGTGAGTGTTTCATTAAAATAACCTTGGAAAAGTAATCCGTAAAAAAATATTAAAATTACTTTATAAAATAGAAATTAACTCATGCTCGGAAACTTATGAATTGGTTTTCATGAACTTATACAATTTTTGTATGTAAACTTTGTTGCCAACTTGTTAGCAATTGCTAGCGAATGTGAGTGCATTTTTATACTTGAAAATTATTTCAAAACGGTTTGATTAAAAGTGTGTGCAAATTAATTTGCATAAATAAATATGCAGACATTAAACATGTAAAATTATTATTTAAATGGATTTTTTAGTAAATAACTTTGTTAATTAAAATATATTTACATTTAACTAGGGGATGAATAATGTATTGCAGATGTACTTATTCATAAAGGTAAAATGAAATAAATTTAAATTTGTATTAAATTTACAATCTCTACTTTGCCCTTTCAAGAAAATTTTAATAAAACTTAAAATCAAATAAACTTTAGTTAATTTTTTTTAATGAATTAGGACATTCGATATCCATGGAAATTTTTTTTTAAATTTCAATCGATATCGAACGTCGTAATTTCATGTAAAAACATGCAAAAATAGAGGATACAATTTTGGAACTTGAACGTTTCTTCATGTTGAGTAAAATTTAAGGTGAGACCTTATGTTTTAGAAGTGTAACGGGGGCGATGAAGATATTAGCCTAAAGTATGATCACTGGACTCACTCCCTCAGATATTTTGGGTAGGGTAGCAGAATCAAGTTCAGCCTTAAAGTCTATTCTAAAGGGTGTCCCAACAAGAACGCAAGATTTAAATTTGGCGCCATTCGAAGTGTCATTGTTTGACATTTGAACCAGTTTTTTCTTGCCTAAAATTGAAAAAATGAATGTGGAGGGCTTGTGGTTTCAACAAAACGGCGCCACATGTCATACAGCCAGAGAAACAATTCAATTGCTGCATCAGTCATTGGCCGCCTAGATCGTGCGATTTAACAATATTAAACTTTTTTCTTTGTTGTTTTTTGAAGTCGATGGTTTACGCGAATAAGCCGACGACGACTCAATTGGAAATTGGACGCTGCATTAATGAAATACCGCAGCATTTATGTAAAACGGTCATTGAAAATTTCATTAAAAGATCGCGTGTGTGCCAGCAAAGCCGCGGCGGCCATCTGCCCGATATGTTGTTCCTTACATAGCCTCATTCTTTTTTTAAATATCTGTGTTTTATTTAAAATTTAAATCTTGCGTTCTTGTTGCGACACCCTTTATTTAAAAGAAGGCGATCTTAGCGGGCATATAAAAATTCTAGAATTTGTCTGTAATTCTCCATGCCTTGCCATCTCTGATAGAATGGATAGGATTCTCATCATATTTTTCAGGCGTTTTGAAGTGATGCAGAATGAGCTAATTAGGGTAGGCGACCTGAGCATGATTAGTCTTACAGCAGTTGCAATATTATTAAGCAGTCTTGAACTGTAGTTCTGAGCTGGACTACACAAAAGATCTTTAAGATCACGATGCGATTATAGCCCATTACATTAATAATAATTTGTTTTACAAAAATTTGCTACTGCATGTCAAGCATTAAATTTCGTAATGACAATGATGTCATGCATAACTGAGAGAATGGGTATCACATTTCAAAATTACCATTTCAAATTTATGAAAATAAATGAACATCTCTAACCGGCATAAAAAGTAACAAATAATAATATGAAAGCACATTTGAGATTGTGACACAAATTTTTTGCATAAACTGTCATAAAGTCTACTTCAAGTCTAGCTTTTTCTATATTTTTTTTTTATTTTATTTGATAGCAATTCTTCCACAATTCATCATATAAAAATCATATTTTTCACACAGTTTTATTTTACAATATTTTAAATTAATAAATTTATTCTTAGCACTCCCCTTTCATTTTAAAAACTTTAATACTCAATTTATGTACCTACTTATGAGATACCTTTCTTATTGAAATATTGAAAGAAATAAAAGTTGAAAGCTGTTTAGAAGCTTAAATGTTACACAGTGGGTATGTTAATTTAATATTTTTTTTTTTGTTCACTGCAGACATAAAAATAGAAAAACTCTCTTAAAATGTATTCAGTTATATAATACTTACAAATGAATGTTACAGGAAACTGTTCAAAATCATTTACATATAAAATGTAATTAATGAGCCTTAACTACCAAAATTACGTAACTAACATTATTTTAAAACCTCTTAATGTAAGATATTTTTTTCTTGCCTGACAGGCCAATGTGAAATTGTGCTGTGCTGTTTCTATCCCACACATTTTGCCCAACATGGTTTGAAGGCCGGACAGTCACGAAGTTCATGCTTTAAGATTTTGTCAGCCAAACCCCAAAGCCTGCATTGCCTGATTTTAATATTTAGTATCACAAACTGATGGTATTTAAGAGCACATTGGCGGGTAAACCATATAGTCTGAGTATGTAATCTCAAACGGTTTTTTAAGTGTCAGGGCTTGCTACAATAGCCTAACTAAGGGTTTAGCTTGTCTTAGTACAGTCAGAGATTCTGATTTTTTTGTGAATTATAATTTTACTTCAGAAATAGTTTTTTTCCTTAAGTCCGCAGAGATAAATAATCAAAGGCATTTGCAGGTACTCAACATAATATAAGATTTTTATGTATCAAAAGTTATTTCATAAATTTTGCTGTTGCTAACTTTGATTAGAGCGTAACGTCAGCAGCCAAGACTCTTTTTTTACATTCTCTGATACAAATGGAGGCATTAAAACAATCCAGTTCATTTATTCAATAAAGTGCAGGCAATGCCACATTCATTATATTTAGTAATGAAATATTTCTTGAACTCAACGAAGTATTTATTAATTTAATAAAATATTAAGTTCAATCAATGAAATGTTGTCATTAGTTAAATGAAACGTTTTGATTGGTTCAAAAATAATGGATACTTTTTTCAAGGCCATTATTACAAGTTACCAACAGGTAGAGTTAAGATTTTATAAGACAGTAAATTAAAAATATAGGTAAATTAAATATCGGATAGTGTGTTCTTAACTATTCACCCAAATTTTATTCAAAAATTTGAACCTAAACTCGGTTATTTGCTGCACAAAATCCAAAATTTAACTAAATATCGAAAGTTGTAATAACGGACCTCAGGATGTTTATGTATTTTTCAATTAGAATGCCCTTTTGTAATTCCGCATTTTAGATACTAAATTCAGTCTCGTTATTTTTTTATAAGGAACCAAATTTTATCTGCCTCTACGATCCAACACAACCTTACGAATTAATTATTCGTAAAGAGATTAAGTTGCTTAAAAATATCGCACTAGGTTACCAAGATTCATGTCAAAAATGGCAGCAGCCGTAGTATTTACTATGTAGTATGCTTTCTCTTGGATCGAGACTTTTAAAGGGGAAATATATAGCATAACAGCTAAATTTTTAGTGGGACCAGTCCTCATAGCACCCGTCATTTCTGTATAAGGAAAATGAATTTAAAAAATACTTTTCCATCACATATTCCCATTAAAATTCATCATTTTATTCACTGATGCTTAAATGGCCTTTAACTTATTTTAGAAAAAATTTACAAATTTATTTTTGGCACTTAAAAAGTTTTGATTGTTAAGGCTCGTTAAATTCCATTACATATTTTTGTGTTTTTTTCTTTCTAATTTTTTTAAAGTTGAGCATGTGACTGAAAGCCTGTCAAATTAACACAAAAGAAAAAACATTTTTACATCAATCATATTGTTACATACACAAAATGCATGTACGTTTTCAGTTGCCAGTTTTTTTATACTTCTTTTATTAATGTCAAAACTACATTCTGTGTTATTTCATTAATTTAAAAATTAACGACCGGCTTACATGCTGCTATAAACAATATGTAAAAAGTCAAGCCAACATAATATCTAATTTTAAATAAAATAATTTTATTTTGTCTTCGTTGTTGCTTATTTGAGTTTAATACTTAATTTGTGATATTTTCCAGCAGCCAGTAGTGCAAATATTTAAAGGCGAGTGTAACGATCTGGCAATTAACCTTCATCTCATCTTTGTTTTGGAAACCATACAAACAAATTTTCTTTTCTGAATTCGAAAAAGAAAAAAAAAAATAAGCAATTCTCTGGAAATTTCTTGACTAGGCCCGCTTCATTATCTAATTATATAAAACACATTTAAAAGTTAAAAAAGTTTTTTCTGAAGAAAAAGTTCAAAAATCACCTTCACGTGTGGAAAACCACACTGAAAAAAAGTTCAAAAATCACCCTCATGTGTGGTTTTCCACACATGTGAAGTATGCATGTATTTCTTCTTTTATTAGCTATAATCACACCGCGACCTTTAAGATCTATTGTGCAGGTTTCGCCTTTTGATACTATTACTGCTTAGGATAACCATACTCCATCTTTTAAACTTTGGAGAATGTATTCTATGGTTCCCTCCCTTGACAGAGACGACATTAATCATCCTATACCACACCAATTTAATTTATGTCTCAATTGAGTGCAAAATGTTCCGTAAATAGTTCAAAAGAGTTTAAAGTCATTTCTGTTAAGATTTAGAATAGCCTTAGGCCCAAGCCGCTCGGCATAAGTCGTTTTGACTATGGCATGTCTATTTTGGCATTCCAATAGTCTTGTAGACTTTGTTTTTCTCTTTCGCATAATCAATCACGTATAAGGTAATGATTTATCCTGAAAAAGAATTCTAGGCCCCTTTAAAAAAATTTTAATCTGATAGTCTGCAATTTCGTTGCCCACATACTTTTCAGTATTATTTTTTGACAAACTATCAAGAGTTTTATAGCATTTTTCATTCAGCTTTAATCGGGAAAAGCTTTCAAGTACATTTAGAGTTACTTGGTTATGCAAGAGAAGACATATTCCCATATCATGAGAGGCATATAGTTTTAAGGTATGAAAGCTTGAATATTGAAATATATTACGATACGTTTCTCCAAGATTAGTACTCACAAATGATCATTTAGACTTAGCTGGAGAAGACTAGTAATCCATTCATCCTGCTTGAGATGGCGAGATGGGGACAGTTCCAAAAATGGAGACATACTGAATTTGTACATGTTTCTTTAAGCTACAAGATGTATTGAAATAAATATAGAAAACATTTCTAAATGTAATGTAGTGCGCATTCTATTTGCTCCTGTTACTTAAACAGACTACCTATCTGATTAACTTTGTTTCGGATTATCTGCGCTTGTTGTTATTTTACTTTCGCCTTCCTTTCTCTCACAAACTGACTTCTTCAGAAGAAAACAGGGAGCCCCCTTTCGTTTTTTTATAGAGGCGCCGTTTGCAACCTACTCAGGAGGCTTATCTGACCATTGGTGCTTTGTATTTCTTTAGAAAAACTATATCATTTTTTATTGTAAACAAGGCAAGAGTTACTCTTAAAGCTTGGCCGATTATGTACAGTAAAAGTTTATTCTGAGTTAGAATCTTACCTGAAATTACTCCTATATGGTTCCAGATTTTCTCTGATAGTATTAAATATAATAAAATGGCTTAATAATATTATTATTGATAAAAAATTATGTTAACTGAAAAAAAAACATGTTACTACCAGAAAATACATAGAAATGCCTTATGTATTGAAAACCACACATGACGGCAAGCAAAGTAAGTTTTCTTGAGGATGAGAGGTTAAATAAAAACTATTTTCATACTTACCAACATTTGAAGTTTAAAAGAATCCCTTAAAACTTTAAGAGTCAACAGCACTGAGATGTGCAAATATCATCCATTAAAGCCAACAAAGTTAAAACGAATGATATGAAACTTTCTTGAATCATTTCTTTTCAATTGCTTTTTTTGTATAGAAGCAAAAAAACAAAATTGTGCTGGCCATACACACTCAAGTTAAATTCTAAAGTCCGGGCAAGTTAAGAATGGAAAACATATCAAAATGGTTTTAATTGTTTATTCCATTAATTAATCAATTAACAAAAATACAAAATCATCAGAGGCTGCCATACTTTTGCACTAAAATTCCTTTGCACCTGAGTGTGTATGGCCGGCATTACATACACACACTTCTTTTTCCATTCTTATCGCATTTATTTACCATAACTGCTCAGAAATTTGTTTTTTAGCCAATTTAAGTATTTAGTAATTTCTAATGCAACTAATTACATTGGGCCATAATCATAGTCACACTAAAGTCGGTATCTTTTTCAAAACGACTTTTGAATAAAAGTCAGCTCTTAATAAAAGCCTACTTTTTTTGGACTATGACACACACAAATAGTAATTATACCCCTAAAGTTTGTTACAAGCATTGTCCTCTAAATACTTGCAATTTGTGTATTTTTTAAAAAATTTCTCTTTGCAAAAAAAAAGTGAGAAAAAAAATTTACAGTGGGAAAACCATAAATTTTTATGAATAAATACTTTTAAATTGCTTTTGCAATTTTTTTATTTTTCAGTAACTTAGGGCTTTTTTAAGTCATCATGAAAAAATAGTTTGTTTTCAAATACATTCATCCCGAATGTTTTCATTTCATTTACTTTAGTTTAAAAAAAAAAAAGTTCCATGAAAACCGTAACAAAAAAAAAAACACAATTCAATTCAATATTTTTTTGTAGGATTGTATAAAATTCCTTTCAGGCATCACATTCATTAAAATTTCCTTTGGTTTTATTTTGGCTCAATATGTTTTTATTATTTATTTCCCAAAAAATTCTACTGTCTGTTGATGTGAAACAAACAGGGAGCATATAAAAATAGAAATTAAAATTTTACAAAAAACCAAAACAGTACGCAGTAAGTTTTTAATACATTTAAAAATTATATAAATTAAGCCTTATGGTAAATACTGGCATGAGCAAAGAAAATCGTTTACCTTCTTATAGAAAAAAAATTCACTTTAAAGTCAATGCTATCGACATTTTTAATATAATTTTTTTTTTAATTTTACTTAGACTTAAAAAATTTTTTTTTTTATAAAAACATTACTGTTTAACCATAGAAAGCTATTTTTATTTTTTATGTTAAATCCATGAGGGTGTTATTTAAAGTATATGAGACACGACTAACAATGTGTAAAAATTATATTTAAGTAATAATCAACTCATAAGTAGCCCAATTTTAATAATTTTAAATTAAAATGAAAACCATATATTTTGTATCAAATACTTTATTACAAATATTTTTTTTTTCACTTTAAAACATAAAACAAAATTCTTAAATTTATTAAAAACAAATACATAATCACTTAATTATAGCAATTATTTTATTTATAAAATTTTATTCAAATATACAAAAATTTATTTTATAATTTCTTATAAACTTACAAATGAAATTTAACTTAAATGATTTAAAATATATTCTTAATTAGAGCATAAATCGATTATTGCCGTAGGCAGCTTAAAACACAAATATAATATTATAAAAGGAATTTATTAAATATTAAAATTAACTCTTAAACGAAAAGGCCAAAGGATACAATTTTTCAAGTCATGCCTTCATAACTAAAACTAATTAAGTTGAATTATGATGAACAGAAGGGCAGATAATACTGCAATTAACACAGGAATAAATAAACAAAGAAAAAGCTGGAAAAAATAATGAAGTAAAAAATTAAAATGCGCCGAGACGATTCTTAGGCACCCTTTACTAAGGTATGGCGTACTTACATAGGGCATAGTTTAATTTCTTTTTTAACCAAAACTTTGATTAGAATAACATGGTAAAATACAAAAAATAACAAGGTTTTGACTACTACTTAGGAAAAAAACTTACACGTATATCGGTGTTTTGAAAATTTAGTTTTCACTTTTTTAATTATGATTGTGAATTTTTCAATTAAGAGATTTTTGAAATTATATAAAATAAATATATTTCTGAAACCTTTCAACTCTTAAACTTGTGAGTTAATAGCACTGTTTTCGCTACAAGCTTAAGAGTTAAAATTTACCAATGATGAGAATTTAACTTAAACTCCAGAAATAAGTCAATACTTGGGTGATCTGCAGATTGATGTGTAGCGTGCTAACATATCAATCTGGGGATCACTGGTTCGATTACTGCCCAGACCCTGGGAAATGGGAAAAAACGTTGTCCGAAGCTTCATGAATGTTTTACATTAACCTTAAAAGGAAGCTATAGATACAATAACTATTAACAAAAAAATGACAGATATTTTTGGTAATCTAAAACAAAATGAAATGCTGAAATATTTAATTTCAGAATAAGATATTCAAATTAACAACATAAACCAAAAATTATATAAAAAATTCGATCTACTTTTGCTCGTTCTTTAAACAATAGCCTTTCTGTTTACACACTTCTATTTAGTACACAAACTGTTACAAATGCAGCATAAATTTATAAAAGTTCCTACGATAGTTATGTGTTTTGTATATTAGAAAAAAAAAAACGCAGAAAAACATAACAAAAAACATAAAAAAATAATGTTAGTCGTGGTTTTTCACTCTGTGATAAGCATTCACATGCACGCAAAAAAAAAATATGGTTGAGGTAACCATATTCTGGTTTAAACATAGTATGGTTAGATTTATGATTGCTTCTAACCATATTTATTTTCAAATCAAAGACATTAAAAATAGCTTTCAACTGCAGATGTTGCGGTTCAACCCCCGGTCAAAGCAAAAAAAAAAAAATTTAATTTTTTATTATTTTTAATTTTTTTAAATACATACATATTTTGTATAAACATTTTTAAAAAAAATTTAATATGAATTTAAAAAAAATTTGAATTTAAGTTTTTTGTGTAAATAAATTTTTTTTATTCCTCCATTGATTTTTCTTTTCTATTAATTTGACTCTACCAGGATTCGAACTTTAGAAGCATTAACTCGCCACTCAACCACTTCAGCCACAAAGCTCAGTTGAGTTTGAATGATTAAGTTTTTGTTTTATACTGACTTTCTTTATATGGTTGCGGAAGCGACAAAATAGAAAACAATTTTCTTTCAACTATATTTTTATCATTATTATGTTTGCTATAATCATATTTATGATTTCAAGTAAAATTTTATTAAGAATAATATGATAATGATATGGTTGATATATGACGGTAAACATAGTATGGTTAAAAGTAACTAGAAACATGTTCATTGTGACCATAATAGTGCTTAGATATTTCAAATTAACAATAATATTTTTCCGAAGAACAAACTGTGTTTGCGGTGACACGGAAAGAACGCAAAAACAGACTTCACCTAAACTACACCGCTATCTATAAGATTCCATGATATATATAGTTTATAGCTTCACACATGAGTGTTGTAGAAACTACAAACGGCCTCTTAAACTTTTGTGTTATTACCGTTATTACTTTTAGTAAATAAATATATTATGAAACTAACATTTTCCAATAAAGAAGCTTAAAGGCAGGAATCTGAATATTTAGTAAATAGACAGAAATAAAAAAAATGTTTGAGTGCGTCTGTAGAAAATACATTGTGCAAGCAATACTTTATTAATATTGAATTATGCACACAAGCACAAACACACATTTACTGTTTATTCATAAGCATCCAACTAACAACAAGAATACTTAAGTTGCCAGGAGCTAAAAAAAAAGCTGCATATATCCTTAAAAAAATGCTATAGAAGGCTAAAACACGCAAAAAAAGCTAAAAAAGTTAAAAAGTAACGGCTTAAAATTAAAAATTTTCTTCATTTATTTAGAAGTATAATTATAATTTTTATAATAAAAAAAAAAGAAGAGAACATAACATATCAAAAACTAAAGAAAATAAAATCCTTTTCCACATAAATACTTATAAGCGAATTTAATTATTTTTTAACTTTAACTTTAGTGTTCTGATTTCAGTGCGATTTCTATTCTGATGTTTAATTTGCTTCATAGTACTAAAAAGCGAGCAACCTCGGCATTACCAAACGATAATACTAAACAACTAAATACTAAGTTAATCAATTAATGATAGTTTTCTGCAGCATTTCTTGAAAAATAAAGCTTCGCTGTGACGTATTATACATGCAACGAATAAAGTGCATTTAAAAAGTTTACAAAGTAAAAACAAAATATTTTTCTTCACTCCTTTCATTTGACCAATTTATCAATTAAATATTACTTTAGTTAATTTGGTTAATATTAGCCCCCAAAGCAAATGTAAAAATTTTTTATAAAAACAATATGACTTTTTCTGAAAAAATTTTAAGTAGCAGCAGCTCAATTCAACATTATGCAGACAAAATATAAATTTAATTCAATTCAAGTTCTCATTTGTGTTTTAGAATTTCCTTCAGCCTTAGTTTGTTTCTATATGATTTTAATTTTTCCAAAAAAGATTATTAAAAGCTACAAACTAAATCAAAAATTTCGAGGCTAAATCAAGAAAAAAGGCTAAATCTAGCCTTAATACTTTTTAAGTATTAAATAAGTTTTACGTTTTAGTTATGTGGCTGTTGGCGTAACAGACTAAAACAATTTTTGCATCTAAATCTAAAAAATGTTAAATGCCTGGCACACACAGTATATTGTTGACTTGTGTTTTATCTTTACTTTTATCCTGTTATACTTTGTTCTTTAGTTGGTTACTATTGTATCTGCTTTGTTAGGTTTTCAAATATAAGATAATTTTCAGCAGCACAAGTTTTTAACTCTAAATTTAAAATAAAAATTATTTGATTCTATTATTAAGCCCAAAGCGTCTTAGCTTGTGTATTGGAACCTGAGTACAGTACACATGAATCTAGGAGCAAATTTATAAGCCCTTACATCAGTCAAATGCAGCCGCAGTAGTCCTTTTTGGAAAAATATTTTTAAACAAAAATTTTTCGTACAATAAAAAAATCACCCACTAGATTTGTATAAGCTTAGGGGTATGCATCTAAAATATATATTTTTTTTTGCTCTTTGTAAAATACTCTTTATGTTTCTAGCCAAGCTTTTATTTTTTAGTTGTCTTGACTTGACTGTATAATGTTTTTGAAATGTGTTTTTGCACGCTCTACTTTTTGTATAAAAGAAAAAAAAAAAGGATTATGTTTGTTAAATGGTTTGTAGCTCATTTGTTACAAACATTCAAGTTAAAAAGTAATTCTAATTCTAATCTTCAATGAAAGTACAACATTATTCTATTTTATTAAATAAAAAATTGATTTGAATTTAAATAAAAATTCATTTTATTCTTAAAAGAGTTTATGACAATTCTAAATTGTATGGCTTTTGCGCTTCATAGAAATTAGCTTAAAAGGAAAAGATCTGTAAAAATTTAATTTTTAAATGCTTACCCCATTATCCAAAAAAATTAACGTAGACTTTAAAGTCAACGTTATCGAAATTTTTCATATAATTTTTTCATAAATTTTACTTTCTACGTCAACTTTTTTTGGATAAGAGCATTAGAGTTTAAATTTAATTCATTAATTTATAGCTTTTTTAGTGTAAAATGAGTCTTAAAATAAAAAATTAACCGCAATTTCTGAATAAAATAAAAAAAAAAAAAAAAAAAAAAAAAAAAAAAGGAAAATAAACTAACAAAATTAATTGACAGCATTAAAATGGTTTCATTATTTATTCTTCAAAGGGCCATTCATTGAAATATAATAAATTTTTTATTCCATCAGTGACAAAACTCAAAGGATTTATGGAAACAATTCACAGTGCATTTATGAAAATAACGCTAAATAAAGTAAAACAATTTCACTGAAATATAAATTTCCTCCTAAAGTTTTAAATCAGAAAAGTTTTAATAAAATTAGAAAGTAATTTGATTCCTAAAAGAAAGAGTTAGTTTCTTAAGATTTGATTTGCATTCCGTACATTTTCCTAAAAATGAAAAACAGCCAAAAAGGCGGTTCACTAAACGACAAAGTTATTCTCTTTATTTACCTAATTCTTTTGGCTGATCTTATTTACCTACACTCAAAATATTATGTAAGTAAATTCAAATGAAAAATCATTTTGAACAAATGAAATATTATTTAAAAAGAAGACTACTAACATTCCATTTGATTCAAACACATTTTTCATTTATTTTTTACTGTTAATTTTTTAACAGTCAAAATTCGTAAAAATAAACTACAATTCATTTCTTTGAACTGACTGAAAAATAACCTACCGAAACGGAAACAGTAAAAATTACTGTTTTTTCATTTTTTAAAACAGTAAAAAATTTTCCCCAAAAAAGTTATAAAAAGAAGAATTTGTTTTTACATTTGTAATTAATATTTTTTTATCTTTACATATAACATGTAAAATAAATACATCAATATATTCTTTGGTATAGAATAGGCTCGCAATCCAAGCTTTCATATGTAACAAAAATCTCGAAAAAAATTCTCAGTTCTGCAAGAAGAATACATTACATGTTTACATATATATTGGATATGTAAAGTATAGATTCTTATATTTTACCTTTCCTTCACTAAAGCAAAGGGAAAGCATCAATCGACCTCCCGACACTGAGTAAATTAGAAAACTGTAACCAATAAAAAAACTAGATAATTATTTTCAATAACATGTTACCTACTTGCGCATACTCGTATGGTAGCATAAAAGTTGGTCGGTAAATGCAGTATGTGTGAAGAAGGCTAGGTGGGGGTGCACAACTGCCTCTAAAGAGAACTTACAATATTTTTAGCCAGTTTTATATTAAATAAATACTTACATGCATGCATATAAGTTGAAAGTTTTCAGTTTTATTTTTTAATAATTTGTAATTTAGATTTTTTCTCTTTGACAACTTTTTGATTTTCTTTAAATTTTATTTGAAAATATGAAAAAAATATTGTTTGTAAGTAATAAGTACATATAAAATTAACTGCTTTTTTCAACTGCACGTAAAATCATTATTTTATTGTGGTTTATATTTTTAACAACTATATTTTCATTTGTTTTTAACTTAACGGAAAACTTTTAGACCAAACTACAAACAGTAAATGTAAAACTTTTTTTAATGTAGGATTTGTTGAACATTGGCTTCACTTTTACCTTCGAGAAGAAACCGAACCAAAGGCCGATTATTAAAACATCTCTTGTTCGACACATCGTAGAGGACAAAATCTTTAAGCTTTTAATAAGAGAGGATTTTTTATGAAATGATCAACTAAGGCTTGCGTTGCAAAAGTTTTCTCGGACATTCTTACCTTTTAGGAGAAAATATTCCTTTTTGCTTTTTTTTAGAAATTTTTTTCTCAATTTTCTATTTCATTTATTTATAAAAGTTTGGAGAGTTTATTTATTTTGTTTTCACGGAGTTAGTTCATTTGGGACTTAGTTCATGGGGCCACGGATACATAAATTTTTCTTCTTTTTAATTACTTGTGTTCTCTATAATATCCTTTTAGCTATTTGATTTTTGTGCTGAAATGGTTAGGTAGCCTGAAAACTAAAGAGCAAAATTTTATCAAAAACACTATTGTGCTATAAATCAAATAAAATGAGTGACTGACTGGAGTTCTTTGATTTCCGTTTTCTGACTGCCAATTTAAACTACAAATATATAATTTTATATATTTATTTGAGCATATTACCAAAATTATGTTATTATTTAATATTTTTATAAAAAAAAAAAAAAAAAAATATGTTAATTGTTACTTGTTCCATACATACATAATTCATTTAACACATACATTTTTATAACAATTGTTTTATATATACATTTTTAACATATTACTTTTAAATATTTTTCAAATTTTGTTTGGGATAACCTTATTATTGAACACCGTAATTTAATTTTGTCAAGAAAATTTTTGAAATATTTATTTTTAATAATTTGATTAATTTATAATTATATCCTGAAGAAGCTACAAAAATTAGAGCGAAATATCGATATAAAAATAAATTTTTGAAAAATATGACCTCAAGCTTAACAAAATTGCCATTTTAATTAAAAAGAAAAAGGTCAAATAAAACTAACTAATAAATAAGCTAGTCTCTAATATAAATGCATAAAAAACTTGATTTTAAAATTAACTAAAACAAAACTAAAACAAAATTAAAAATATATACTACTTGAGCTACTCTATTAGGGCCTATTCATAAAAAAAATTTATTTATTAAAAACTTACTTTGTCTCATAAGAACTAATGGATTTAAAATCATTTTTAAAAAAGGTACCGATTTTAGTGTGACTATGGTTGGGATCATTCTTAGTTATTTATGCCGAATATTTCATTTATACTTGAACAGAAATTTATAAAAATATATCTACTAAAGAAAATGAAAATTCTGCTTAATAAAAACAAAAAACACAATGCAACGAATTAAAAAAAAATTCTTGACAATTTCTTTTTACAAAATATGAAATTTTTGAAAAAGCTGCTTTGCACACATTTTACCATATTTTGAAAACAGCTTATCAGATTTTGTTACAAAACTTCTAAAATAGTTTTGAATTATACTGGCTTTAATTTGTTTTTATTACAGCTTTTATTTTTCAAAAAATATATTTTAAAAAATAAAAATTTTGTTAAATAAACTATGAAATTTTTTTTATTTTTAAAAATTCACAAAAAAAAGAAAACACCTAATAATACTAACCAGTTTTATTTTTAATCTGAAAACTGTATGTAATGAAAATAAATTAAGCCGTAAAATATCTAAATCAATAAGTAAATATTGATTCTGCTCCCGTTAAAGTCTACGTATCCACATTGAATTTTTTTTTTTAATTTATGTCCAATATATGTTACATAGTGTTATTATGAATCATACACACAAGAAAATTTACTGCTAAAAACCAAAAAATGTTGAAATTTTATTTCTATTAGAAAATATTTAACATATTGTTGGCCATCGTTTGTTGTTTTTTATGGTCAACATATGTTGCTCACATTTTGTACGCATGTAAATTTATTATTTACAGTTAAGCCAACTCCACTAAAGTCATATACCATTTAATGATTTATATCAGCATCATTTATCATTACAAGTTGACACATTGTGGTTGAGAAGTTTAGCATTTCCTTTTTTTTTCCCCTTTTTTTAATTTTCTTTGCTGGTTTGCTGCGGCTTCAAAACAGTTTCATGTATTTATTTTACTGTCGTTTTTAAGCCATTTACTTTTCATATCAAACTCAGCAAAATACGAACAACAATTCAGTTCAGATAATGGTGAGTATGATAAAAGCTTGCTTTGCTTTGCTGTTGTGGTATAAATAAAACCAAATGCTTATGTATGCTTGACCACAAACAAAATCTTATTCCTGCTATGTGTTATAATATACTTGCCACATTCTCAGCCATCATTTGGGATTAGTAAGAACAATAAGAAAAAGGAAATAAAATTACATTTATATCTGTCAGTTGCTGTAACAATGTACTAACTCAAAAAGCATTATTATGTTATTGAATCGCAGTTAATAATTAAAACTGTTCACTATATTTTGTTTTATGTGCTGAAGGACGATATATTTAATTGCTAATTTATGCTATCAAATATAACCAGCTTTAAGTTTCACTGATTTTCGTTTCAGAATGAAATATTGAAAATAAAATTTCTATTCGAGTGCTTCATAGTACAAGACAGGTGACTGCAAGAATACAAAAATAACAACATTAAATTTTTTATGGCGGTCCCTCCTGTCAAAAGTTATTTCCGATTTTTAAAATATTAGAACGAAACTTACATTAATCTTTCTTAATTTTTGACAGGGACCTCAATCATGAAAAAAAAAACATTCAGCTGGTGTCTCACTGTTATCGGTTTACCCACACTATGGTCTGCTTATAAATTTTAAATTTGAATTGTTTTTTTAATGACAATTTTTTATTTTGCATTATGCCCTCATTAAAACAGCAAATGAGTTATAAAGTTCTGGTTGCTTTTGGAGCCAATTTTTTTTGCTTTCTAAGGATGCAATAAAAGACTTTTTGTTTCGTTCAAAATGAAGCAAAAGCTGGAAACAGAATCGATCTGATAGTGCTTGAAAACGAAGAATATCGAGGCCTAAATTAGCGCATTCGATATCGAATGAAAATTATCGTAATTTTCAAAATTTTTCATGCAAAAATGTTTTAATTTGGGCCTAGAATGGCGAAAATTATAATGGTATTCATATCTCAGAGAAGAACAAATAACCTATGACCAGCATTTGCAGAAACACTTGACAAATGTGAGGATCAGTTATATGTAACGAAGACGAAGCGATAGCAAAACATATATTGTACCACTGTAATGGTCTTGTGATTTATTCCCGCTTATCGTTATAATCCTAATTAAGTGTTCTCAAATAAAACTTCTGCATTTTCAGCACTAGTCTATCTCAAAACAAAAAACGGTTATTTGATGCCGAGAATGTCAAAACCTGAATTCTGTTGAATTTTTTATAAAAATCAAATATTAAACGTGATCGTAATGAAATAACAATTTCATGCCAGCTCATTTATTTTAGCGTAGACAAAATTTTATTAACAAATCACAGATAATTTTTTTGACAAAATGGTTTTGACAAACAGTTAGATTTTTCATAGCAAACTGTTGTTTTTCTATAGTAACTCATGTAAGTGATTTTCTTCAGTAAGACCAGGACCTCACACAGCAAGTTTAGTTGAGCAATTCTTTCTCAATTCTCTTTTAAAATTGCCGCTGTGTGTACACACAACAATTGTGTTTCGTCAAATTTCTGCATTCTTATTCAGTTATTCATTGAGCCTCAAGCTACCTGTCTGCTTTTTTAATATCTTTATAAAAGATACGAAGAGAAAACAAAAAGGAATTGCGGAGTACGAGCAATTTTGTACCCCTTTACATTCCTCTTTTCTCTTTTTATATTAAAAATTTATTATCTAGTAATTTAGCTTGCCCTGCCTTAATATTTAAGCATAAAAATGTTTCATATATCAAACTGCCACTCGTAACAAAATTTATTTCACTGGCATTACAAACACTAAATGTGACACATTTATTGTGTTGATGTAGGTTTATGACCTTAGATTCTTAATAAAATCATTTATCTATATGAATTTTGCTTTTATGGCCAACCATAAATATAAATGTGTTAGTTTTGGCACAATTTAAAATTTGATACACAACATTTGTATGAAAAGTAATTATGGGTGTATGAGTTTGCGGTTTAAAATAGTTTTTATACATTTTACATATGAGTGTTTGTAATTCAAGCAAGAGCGTTAAATATTAAAGAAAGTAGAGAAGCATTAAGATTATAAATGC
Organism: Thelaira solivaga; assembly: GCA_947397855.1. Lineage (NCBI taxonomy): Eukaryota > Metazoa > Arthropoda > Insecta > Diptera > Tachinidae > Thelaira > Thelaira solivaga. The sequence goes on from OX377612.1 coordinate 26,936,782, forward strand.
ATATGTGTGATGAAACGTAGCATGTGGTATTTAAATTAAATACATTTTTGCGGTTAACAGGAACTAAAAATTAAATTTTAGTTAAAGTTTAGTTCAACAGCTTAAAATTATGCAAATCTGTCTTTGTTCTTATTTAAGCAGATTACGGATTATGAATTTGTTATAAAATTTTATGTGTAAAGAAGTCAGGTATTTCCGCACAAGTGCAATACAAAGCAAAATCAAAGCCTAAACTAAAATATGTAAATAATTTTGAAAATAACATAAAACAGTAAACTATTTTCCAACAGTCTTTGAATAAAAAATGTCATCTATCCGTGAAGGCTGAATTAAAAAAAAAAAAACTTGTAGTTATAAAGGCTGTCATTTTGAAATAAAACACGTATTGTTTTGGGAGGGCTGTGATTAAGTTTCAATAAAATATTAACCCCAGCAATTCATTCAAGGGGTTGATTCGATGAGCAAATTGAAGTCAATGAAAATTTTTCGAAAAAAATCATCTTCTCCTATAAAGCTCATTTTCATCTGAATGACGAATACACAAAATTTTCTAATATGTGTGACTCAGAAAATCTTCAATCAATCAATTAAAAATAAATTCACCCACCCACAACAATCTACTGTCTAGTACAAGTTTTGGTCAGAACTTTTTTGAAATAGAACCGAAATGGTGGTGACCGTGAACAGTGTTCGTTACAGGAACATGATAAAGGAGTTCTTGTGGACGATATGTAGTGTCAGCAAGACGGCGCCATCTACCATTAAATCGATTTATTGCAGCATGAAATGAAAGAGTACACTCTTACTGGGGCACCCTTTATTTAGTTGGCAAAAATATGTTTTATAAAATAATTTTAGAAAGGAAATTTATTAAACGATTTATTCCATCTTAAATGTACAATCTGTCTGTAACTCTCCATGTCTGACAGGACGCATAAAACACTGTCTTTGTACAGGTAGCTTAAAGTGATCATCAGTGAACGACTGGATGTTGGAAGCGGATGCGACAGTTCTGGTATAATGAGGGTTCTAAAATGCAAGATGGCACTGCTGGGACGGAAATTGTAGAAGCACTTTTCGAGTAGTTGCCGAAGTAAGCGGGCTTATTCTAATTTTAATCAGTTTTTTTTCCAGATGGAGGTCTACGCTAAGGAATGTTTTCAAAGTAGCACTTATGTTACAAAATCATATAATGCTCTAAGGGCATTGGCAAGCTAGTTCTTGCACTCGAGATTGGGATTTGGGATTGCTACAAGCTTCTCGATGCTGTAGTAGAGAAGAACTAAATTTTTTTTGTTATGGATACCGGTACATGAACAATATGTGGGCAAAGGAATTTTCTGGCCATTTGTCTTAAAAAGGTACCGATTAGAGCATTACACAAGCATAATTGAGAGCCACACATTACTATAAAAATTTTTAGTATTTTATAATAAAAAGTACTTGTAAGACATTTTAAGTATGGTTTTGTATTGCTTTAGTACAAATACCTATTTCGAAGGTCTAGAGGAAGTTTAGCCAGTTAATAACAACTTTATTCGTGCCTTACTACATAGTAATTACGACAAATTATGTGTACAAGAGTGCTGGTGAGGTATACTGATAAAACTCGAGTATTTTACTACAGAAGTTATCCTGAAAGCGGTGGCTAGACTCTCTTTCTTTAAAAAGTCTATTTTTTTCAGAAACTACTTACGTGAGAAACCGTTTAAAATATTTGCTTTTTAATTTTTTTTTTGTGGCCTGATGAATGTTTAAATCACATACAAACATTTAATTTTTTTGTTTTTTTTTCTTTTATTTATTTTGCTCTATAAATAACAAACTTTATCCTCATCTGGAATTTTCTCTTTAAAAAAGAACAATTATTTATTCTTAAATAAATTTTATCTGTTTTACACACGTGTTAAATAAAACAAATTGGGTTAATCGCTGCATTAATTATTTTTTTATGAAAATCTCTTATTATATTCATTTTATATTTATTTCATTATAAATATAATTTATTTACTCAACTGCTATACAAATATACACATGCATACACATACACACACAGATATACTTTATTGTTAAAAAAAAATAAAAAATAATAAAAAGAAGAAAACTGCAGGTTAAAGTGATAGAGTTAACATTGAAATAAAAGAAAATAGTTTTTTTTGCTTGCAAAATTTTAAATCACTAAAATTTTAGATATGTTACCTAATATGAAATTAGATCTAGCAAGGTTTTTACTTCCATATGAATATTCGCTAACAATGCATATAAAATGAAGCGGAGAGCGAAAAAATTGAGATTGTAGAGAACTTTTCTATATTTACGTTAATTATACCTCTAGTGGGTACACTTAAAATATTATGTAGCTAAATTCAAATGCAAAATCATTTTGAACAAATGAAAAATTATTTACAAAGAAGACTACTAGCTTTCCATTTGATTCAAATACATTTTTACTGTTAATTTTTTACCAATCAAAAATTCGTAAAAAATAAACTACATTTCATTTATTTCAACTGACTGAAAAATAACCTACCGAAGCATTAAAAATTACTGTTTTTTAATTTATTTTAACCTACAAAAGCAGTAAAAATTACTGTTTTTTAATTTTTTTAAAACAGTAAAAAATTTTCCCCAAAAAAATTAAAAATATCTGTTTTTTCTTTACGAGTATATATCTTTTTTATTTAAGATTTTTTTTAATTTTTATAGTATACAAAATAACTACATAATATGTACATATATCTAAATGCAAAAATTAAATCTGCAATTAATAATTAAGTTTTGTATAGATTTGTATTAATAAAAAAATTTTAAATATAAATTATTTATTTGCTAACTACATAATTGTTTATACTTTAGTTGCAAATAAAATTCAGAGCCATATGTATGTGATGAAAATCTGCAAAAAGTTCACAAAATATCACATAAATATATATTTCATATGGAAAATAATGATTTTAAATTTTACCTTCGATAATTTTCTTAAACTGAGGTAAAGGGCAACCGTCACCCACCATTTAAGACAAATTCTGATTGTTTAAAATCAAAATTTTAAACAAACATATGTATTAATATTTGTATTTAACGGTTTTCAATATGAATTTATAAAAAGTAATTTATTTATACTGGGAATTTGTATTTAAATTATCTACATTATTATGAATTATTAATTTAACGAAAAAAGAAAAGAAAGAATTGTCAAATGAAAAACAAATTATACTTACTTACAAACTATCATCCAAACGGTGAACATCTCACCAGCACTAATAAATCTCATTTCACACATTATTAAAATCTACTTAATTTTCTCCCCTAATTTGTATAGTTTGCCTTATAAATTATACAAATAATTACCGAAGAAAAGAAACCTAGGATTTCCACGCAGCAGCTAACCACAGTCCACTCTAATCCTAATTGCGACGTGGTAAGTCCTCAATCTTTTTCTTCACTGATAATTCTGTAAAAAGTAAAGAAAAGAAATAATTATTTTCAGTATAAAGATACATATGTATGTACATGGATCAGATTACATAGATAACAAATTTTTAATACGAAATATTAAAATAAATTTTTGAATACATACATTCGTGTGAAGAAGAATTGCTGGGGCTACACAACCATTTATTTCTGTAAAGAGAATTCGCAACATTAATTAAAAATTTTACTCAATTAAAGCTTAAATACTTACATGCTGAAAATGTTCAATTTTTTTCTTTAAATAATATATTTTATTTTTCTTTTTGACAACTTTTTAATTTTGTTTCAAATTTTATTTGAAAACATTGTAGTGAAGTATGTAAAAGGTGATTTTATAAGAACTATCGGAAATTAAAAAAAAAAAAAGACATAAAATTCAGAAAAATGCATGAAATATTTATTTGGATCGATAGTTGGGTCGATATAATTTAATGTTTGAAGATTATTTCATGCAAATGTTGGCCGCGGCTGCGCCTCAAATGGTCCATCCGCTTAGTCCAATTTTAGCATACTCTTTCCAACATTTCGGCCGGTATCTCACGAATAATGTTGGCAATGTTGGCTTCCAGTGCGTCAATCGAAGCGGGCTTGTCCCTATAGACATTAGCCTTAACATAGCCCCACAAAAAATAGTCTAGAGGCGTTAAATCGCACGATCTGGGCGGCCAATTGACTGGTCCCAAGCGTGAAATAAATTGTTCACCGAACTCGCCTCTCAATTGGTCCATTGTTTCGCGTGCTGTGTGGCATGTGGCACCGTCTTGTTGAAACCACATGTCATGCAAGTCAAGCTCTTCCATTTTGGGCAAAAAAAAGTTTGTTATCATCGCACGGTAGCGCTCACCATTCACAGTAACGTTGTGATTCGCATCATCTTTGAAGAAATACGGCCCAATGATGCCGCCAGCCCATAATCCGCACCAAACGGTTGTTTTTTGTGGATGCATTGGTAGCTCTTGCAATGCTTCTGGCTGCTCTTCACTCCAAATACGGCAGTTTTGCTTGTTCACGTATCCATTCAACCAGAAATGAGCCTCGTCGCTGAACACAATTCTTCGATAAAAAAGTGGATCTTCATCTAACTTTTCAAGAGCCCATTCACCAAAAATTTGGCGTTGTGGTAGGTCGTTTGGCTTCAATTCTTACACCAGTTGTATCTTATAAGGCTTCACACCCAAATCCTTCCGCAAAATTTTCCACGTAGTGGAGTAACAGAGGCCCAATTGCTGCGAACGGCGCCGAATCGATAATGCACGGTCATCACCAACACTGGCCGATACGACTGCGATATTTTCTTCAGTTCGCACTCTACGTAAGCGTGTTGGTGGTTTAATGTCCAACAATGTAAATTTGGTGCGAAATTTTGTTACAATAGCCCGAATAGAAGCCTCAGTAGGTCGATTAAACTGACCATAAAATGGAAGAAGCGCGCGATGAACTTTCTTAACAGAGCACGCATTTTGGTAATAAAATTCAATAATTTGCAAGCGTTGTTCGTTTGTAAGACGATTCATGATTAAATTATAGACCAAACTGAAGATGTTTGACAGTGACACAAGATACAAAACGTGCGTGAGCTGTCAAAACTAGTGTTGCCAAAAAGATAATAGCAAAAAAAATCACTCTTTATATACAAAATTAACTGATTTTTTTAACTGTACGTAAAATCATTATTTTATTGTGGGTTGTTTTTTTAACAACATACATAAAAAGTTAAAAAATTAATTTTTTCGCAAAATAACTATATTTTCATTTGTTTTTAATTTAACGGAAAACTTTGAAAACAAACTACAAACAATTAATGTTAAACAAATACGTAACATGTTTTTTATTACGTTTATTTTTAAGAAAATAATGCTAATTGAAATTTTGATTTAATTAGGAAAAATTTTTTTTAGAAATATCATGCTTCGCAATTCGGATACTTTCTCTTTTTGATAAAAAAGTAAATTTTGAAAAATAAAAAAATTTAACTTAAAAACTGCGACCTCTTTTTTTAATTCCGAAAAATTCTCTATTCTCCTGGCATGGTTATCAAAACTGTGTGTTATTGCCGCCAAAATATTTCTCAATTGTCCAGCATAAACTGGATTATATTGCACGTCTAATTGTGAAAATTTAATAAAACAATTTTGAAAGTTATGCTGAGACCTTCAAGGAATTTTCAGTTAAGAAAGTGCGCTCAAAGTGTCAATCATTCGAAAAATTTTCAAGAAAATTTCAAAAACTGGGTCTATTACGAATAGTAAGACTCCTGTGCATCAATGTACTATTCGATTTTTTAAAAATAACTTTGCTGATGTGAACAAGATTGTCACCAAAAATCTGAAAACATCAATTCGGCTGTGACAAAAACATGAAATCAAATTTTTTTTGTGGCCTCAAGAAGACTACATGTAGCTTCAGAGAGACTGCGCCACACCGAACATGAAACAATAGATTTATTTCAAGACAAATTTTTCCAAAGAATTATAATTTCAGCTAGTAACCAAGATCATGCGACTTAACGCTGTGCAATTTTTTTCTTTGGGGTTTTGTGAAATCTTATGCCAAATTCAAAAATTCGTGAGTTCAAAACATCTAAAGCGTCAGCGATTAGATATAGCCACATCTCTTTGAAAAAATCATTGCAAATTTATTGAAGAGTATAAGGGTTTGTCACCAGAGTTGTGCTAACGGATAGTCTATTTCATACTTAATCGGAACAAGTTGAAAGTTTTTGGGTTAATGTTTTTAAGTCTTCCTATAGCGTCCCAACAATTCAGGGATAAATGGGAGCTATAGAAAGATGTTAATTATACTTCCTTCATGGGATTGCAGTAATTATAATTAAAAGAGTTATGGGGATGAAAAGGGTTAATAGTACTTACGATATGGGTTTAATTGCTATTAAGCTAGTTAAGTATCTACCATTCAACGCACAGTAAATTGGGTACACAAAACTCATCGATTTACATGAAAATTTTATAAATTTCTTCACACTTACTTTATTGATTTAAGTTCGGCTTAAATTTACTTTAGGTCAGGTTTTTAAAATTTAGTTTAAACAAATTAAACTATAATTATAAAAAAAAAAATTAAATTTTAAAGTATTTTTTTTAAACAACACAAATGTGCGAAGCTTCTTGGCTTGTCTGCAGAAAATACCCAAGGTCTAAGCAGGGATCGAACCTGAGACCCCCAGCTTGATAGATTAGTACGCTACCTATTAGTCTACGGGGGTCTTTGTTGGCTAATTTATTTAAAAAGACTGAGGATTAACATGGTTTTAATATGATTAGTTGAGAAGTGTTTTTTATCTCATTTCAATTTCGTTTTATGTAAACTCTGAACTTCTCATATTATAAGCCGATATATCTACATGTAAAAAGCTTATAATTCTGCTCAATTGCATATTTATAAAGTTTTAATAAAAAAATTCAATAAGTTGAAAGAAAATAACTATTTTTTTTATTGGCCAAACAAAAGTTTTCATTTACAATTTTTTAAAAAAAATATGTATTTTTATATTAAAATAAAAATGTGCACTCTTACTGATACACTTTTTAGTTTTCAGTATTTCTTGAAAATAACCTTATCACTTTGTGCCTGGGTTTTATACGCTGAAGTGTTATATTGGATGTGTGTGTGTATGTATGTATTTGTTGTTCAGAAATATCTTTTATGGCGTGTGGTTGGTATACCAACCAAAAAGTGTTAAATATACAAAATGATTACAATGATTTATGTTAGTTAAATAATAAAGCTTACAACATAAGTCATCTACCCATAAGAGTATCAATAGCACAAATAACGAGGCTGGAATTTGTTACAATATGATTCATTATATTAAATTAAAGCTGCATTGCAAACAAAAAAGAATATAAATTATCTTATTTAATTTTAATTTAATCATTTAAATATTTAATTGTTTTCTCATAGCAGTTTATGGCTTTGGGCTTAATTAAACATTTAAGCACTCGTTGCTATACAAATTGAAAATGTTTTAAAAACTCAAAACATTTTCTTAAATATCAATTGAAACATAAAATTAGATGCTCTATGGGTATTTGTCTGTTTCTAAAATTCAATATTTAACACATGTATTCCTACACCCACACACACAGCCACAGATATTTAATTAAATTTCATTTAATTTGATACAAAACCATGAAAAAAGGAGAAAAATGTAAAAAAAAACGAATATGCTATTTGGTTGTCCATTTAATATATATTTTTTTTTATTAATTTTCAATTAAAATAACCCCAGCAATTGTGGTCAAAAAATCAATGACATTTTACTACAAAATTAAATTGAATTTATAAAATATTTCAAACAATGCAAGCAGTCTCACAGGGATAACAGCAAAACAGTTGTTTTTGTAACAATATTTTATATTTTATCTAATTGTAAAATTACATGATCATAGTTGTTGCCGAGATAAAAACAAAACCACAAACGCATTTACATGAGTTACAACTACAAAACTACCATGACAGATACATTTTGTTACAACAATGATAAAATGGTTAATGTCAACATTTTCTCCCTTTACTGTTATGGTAACACAAACAAAAATACATACAATAACAAACTTTGTCAGCAATATCGACTAACATGAACTATGTTGGTGGCAGTTAGTTGTCACTCTAGTAGACAATTGCCTATAAAACAAGTCGATTGTCTACAATCAATTTAATTAAAATTGACGTTGGCACTTTATTATGCGGAATTGAAAAACTTAAACACGCACAAACACGAAAATAATGAAAAAAAAACCCGACTTGATGTAGCATTTACTTGTTATACATGGTAAGTATATTAAATTAAAACAATTTTTCTTTTCTGGTAGTTTAATAGCCCACATTAAATATTTAAAAATAAGTAAGTCGAACATGTAACTTATTTCAGGCAGGTTAAAAAAATAAAAACTTGAGCAAAGACGAATTATAAAAATAAAAAAAAAGACAATTTCTATTTAAGAAACATAAACTATAAAATTAAATTTTTTTTAGATATGCCATTTCTTTAATATGTTTAGCGCTCATATTGCATTAGTGAAAATTAAGAAACTTCGTTAAAAGAGGTACCACTTATACTAAAATACGGGGTTACTTTCCTAACTAAGACACTTGGACTGTCATTATCCTTTTTGAATGACATTCATTTCACATTACAACAAATATTTTTCGAAATAAGCACAATGTTAGCTACATACACGTTTTGAATAAATATTCGCTAAATTTAATTAATTTTTTTTATTAAAATACAACCTGCTTGCATTATTTTATTATTTGAATTAATTTCATGTATTACAAGTCATGATAGATATAAAAATATTTGCCAAAAACTAGTGGTTACGCTTATTTTGACAAATATTTGTGTAATGTGACCGTAGCTTTAGCAACATGTGTCTGTGATTCAATTAATTTTTATATCCTTCACTATAAGTATGATTCCGTATGTAATTTTTACACCACACATGGGACACCCTATAAAGTATATAGTATATTCTGAATCATATGAAGTATAACATACCAATCTGTCATTGTTTCTGTAAGATTATTGCTTTTGAAGCCCAGCCAAATCGGTTCATAAATTGGGGAGCTATGAGTCAAAAACCAAAACTACCTTTAGTTTTGAAAATTTTTTGAGCGGTTTTTTTTGCGTATTTTGTCTAAACAAAGAAACGGACAAAAAAAATTTTCAAAATATCAGTCATACGTCAACGTTTGCAGATGACACGGCATTTTTAAGTGTGAACAAAGATCCAGGAACTGCATCGGAGTACTTACAAGCTTATAAAGGGTGTCACAACAAGAACGCAAGATTTAAATTTAGCGCCATTCGAAGTGTCATTGTTTAACATTTGAACAATTGTTATTGTTTGCTAGTAGAAGGTACGAGGTTAGTAAAAAATGACCATGGACAGCGAAGGGAGTTCGTTAATTGGGTATTGGAGAGACAACATGAAAATGCTGATTTTGCTGATAAAATCATCTTCAGTGAAGAGGCCCATTTCCATCTTGATGGCTTCGTCAATAGGCAGAATTGTCGCATTTGGGGTGAGGAAAATCCTCGAGTGATTCACGAGAAGCAAATGCATCCTCAACGTGTCACTGTGTGGTGTGGTTTTTGGGCTGGAGGAATCATTGGACCTTTTTTTTATGAAAATGAGGCAGGTCAAGCGCAAACAGTGAATGGTGTTCGGTATCGTGAAATGATAACCAGTTTTTTCTTGCCTAGAATTGAAGAAATGATTGTGAAGGGCTTGTGGTTTCAACAAGACGGCGCCAGATGTCATACAGCCAGAGAAACAATTCAATTGCTGCATCAGTCATTTATTTAAAAAGTAAATCTTGTGTTCTTGTTGGGACACCCTTTATAAACGATCTGGAAGGTTGGATAAATAAATGGAAAATCAAAGTAAATCCATCAAAATGTGCCCATGTGACATTCACACTAAGAAAGGCAAATTGTCCGCCAATAAAAAGAAATAATGTCATTGTTCCGGTAGAAACCCAAACTGAATATCTAGGAATCCATCTAGACAGATGCCTAACATGATCACGTCACATTGAGGCCAAAATCTCAGCCATAAAAGTAAAAACAGCTCAACTCATGTGGCTCATAGGTCCATATTAATCTCTTTATTTGGAATATAAAGTTCTATTATATAAAGCCATTATTAAAAAAATCTGGACAAATGGCATTGAGATATGTCCAAAAGTTACAAAGAAGACAGTCGAATATTTTACGAACAATAGTCTGCGCCCCTGGTATATAAGAAATGAGAATATCCAAAGAGATTTAGAAATTCCAACGGTTCGGAAGGAAATTGAAAATATTGTACTAAGTACGTTCACAAACTGTCGACACATCTAAACGCCCTCGCCAGGGGCCTGTTACAGTTCGAGTAGCACAGGAGGCTTAAGAGAAGAGATACCTTACGCCTAGTGAGAAGAGACATATAACTTTTTTATTTTACCGTAGAATATTTCTTTTATTCTTAAGATTTGAGCACAAGAAACATTAGTAATAATTATTTAAGTTTTTTATCTTTTTTTACAGTTAAGATTTGGATACTTATTGTAATTTTCTTATAGAAAGATTCAATAATAATAATAATAAAAATAAAAAATACTATATGTGCAAAAAATTAAAGCAATCGGTAAACAAATGGCCGAGATATATCAAAAATACAACCGATATTTCACATTTTCATTAATATTTGCTCTGCTTTGGCTTTATTTTTGTGTATGTATGTGTATGTATTTTTTACTGCAGGAATATTTATGAAAGAAATTGTTTTCCATTTTTGTCGTTAATTAAATATGTTTGTCTTAAAAAATGCTTACATATGTTTTGCTAAATTAAATTAAATTATATATAATTTGTACGCCTATTGGATGTATTTTTTGGTAATTCTATTTTTATTAATTTAAATATTGTGCACCTGCAGACATTTTATTGCTTTTCGAAATGAGGTTCTCAGAAAGGATTGTTTCTTAGAACTCTTGAACTGAAATTAATGATTTATTTTAGATAATATGACTGTTTTGTTAAGCTTGAGGTCTTATTTTTCAAAAATTTATTTTTATATCGATATTTCGCTCCAATTTGTGTAGCTTCTTCAGGATATTTTTTTCTTTTTTGTTTTTTTTTTTACACACACACATTACAGACTAAGATTTTAAGATTAGCTATAAGAGAAAAACATGACAAACTGAAACATTTTCAAAATGAACTTGAAATTATTAAAACAAAATTAAAAACATTTTTAACAAGAGAAGAAATAGAAATTTTTTTTATATATGATGAAAAATTAGCAGAATCTTTATGATAAAGTTAAGAAAATTCATAAGAAGAAATTTGACAATTTGCAGATTTAAAAAAAAAAAAAAATTAGGAATTAAGTTAAATAAAATATGGTTTGTAAACTCTTTCTCTTGGACCAAATATCCTGAAGAAGCTACACAAATTTTAGCGAAATACCGATATAAAAATAAATTTTTGAAAAATAAGACCTAAGGCTTAACAAAACAGTCATATTATTTAAAAGAAAAAGGTCAAATAAAACTAAATAATAGATATATTTTAGGATAAATAAAAAATTGTTATTCTAATTACATTATTTTTATCAATGTTTGTAATTTTTTTTTTTTTTAGTTGTAAGTTTATAAAACTTTTTGTTTTTTGAAAAGGCTAGTTTTTTAAATTGAGATCGTAAATAAAAATTTATATTTAATAACTAAATATGTAATATTTTATATTTCATATGACCTCAAGCTTAATAAACTAAGTGTTTCAGTTAATAATGCTTTGAAGTGGTTAGTTAAGTATGTTTTCACGTAACTCTTTACGTTTTTTAGTATTTGTAAATATATTTTCAGTATTTGTAAATATGTTTAGGAGACATATAAGTATAGGGTCCGCCAAATCACTTTTTTTTTTTTTGAAAATGCTATAAAAACATCGAGTGTAGCTTCGGCTGTGTGGCACGTAGAGTCGTCTTGTTGAAACCAAGTGTTGCCAATATCCTCCTCTTCATTTTTTGTGAACAAAAATTCGTTCAACATGGCCCGATAATGATCGCCATTGACTAACGTCCACTCCTTGCTCATTTTCGGAGAAAAATGGCCCAATTATGCCTCTGGACCAAAATTCGCACCAAACAGTAACTCGTTTTGGGTGCGTCGGCTTTTCAATGTATGCGTGCGGGTTTTCTGTGCCCCAAATACGACAATTTTGCTTGTTTACATACCCACCAAGATCAAAATGAGCTTCATCTGAAAAGATGATTTTTTTTGGCAAAATCGGCATCTTCTGTAAGTCGATCGCAGGCCCACTTAGCGAAGCGAAAACACAACCATATTCTTTCAGCGGAAGGATAAAACTAATTATCTGTCAAATCAGACATGAGCTAAGTGTTACCATTCACGAAATAAGCACTAGTTGAAAAAAAAACGTTCGATGGCGGACCCTTTACATACATAGATGCAAATGTGCATAAATACGTTGATTTCTCTAAGAGAATGCAAACGAACTATGGAATATTACGGGTTGGGACACATATTATTTTAAACAAGAGGTCGTCTAAATTTGTAATCTATTGCCTTAGAACTCATAAAAATCTTTCAATTATGGTATTTTAAAAATTTTTTTGAAATTTCCTTCATACCGCAGTATGATTTTGGCGAGGTACCATTCCAGATTTTGCAGCAGGAAATTACTAGAACCAAACTGGAATGAAATTTGTAAGTTCTATGCTTTCTGGAAGTGTTTTAACATTTACGAGAAATTGCGTAGTTTTTATTTTATGATTCAAAACGGAAACTGCCCAAAGCCAGTACTGGAGTATATGAAAATTTCAAAAAAATTCTTAAATGATCCAAAGTAATAACTGAATATTTGATTACAAATGTAGACGATCTCCACTAAAATACTACTAAAAACATTTACTAATATTTAATGACGTAAGACGTATTTGAATAATATAATTTAATTTGTTTTTAGTTAAATGTATGTTAGTACAAGTAATTTTACTTAAATGAATAAAAAAGTCTTGAAATTTTTATATATTAATTACCTTTTTCATGTTTATTAGTCCAGTTCTAGGCCTTGTATGAGACCAGTTATTTTATGCAAGCAAATTTTTTTATTATTCTACTGATCAACAGAAATAATGCTCTACGATACACGAAGCAAATGATCCAATAGTAAATAAAAAAGTTTCTTCCTTGAGCTTACACGTAATTAATACAAACACTTTTATCGTAATTGTAATAACAAATCCAGTTGCTGTCTGTTCTAAAACCTTTTGACTTTTCTTAAGCACTCTCTAGCTGGTTGCTAATAAACTTACTAGCAGCACATATTACAATAACAAATAAGTAAAATTATCTAAGTGTCGTTGTAAATCTAAACTTGTTGTTACATACTCGTACAGTCGTAAATAATTAACATCCAAACATGAATGTAATTGTAATGGAATATGTTAATTTTAAATTATTATTTTGTTTATTTTACTACTAAATACTTGTTGTTATTTTTATTGTTGTTGTCGTTTTCTAGTTTTAACTACAAACAACTGGCATTCGTTTAAAAATATGTTTTTAAGTATGTTGCCACATGTACATGCATTTTATATTTATTTATTTATTTTTGTTTTGGTTTTTAAACACTAGCAAAACTTTTACATTTTCTACTTCATTTAAAATTAATTTAAAATTTTTAACTAAATATAACATACAGGTTTGCTCTACAAAAAGTTTACAAATTTGTTTAACAATTTATTTATATTTTTTTAATCTCTCGCTCATTTCAATTCAGTTTTTCATGCTTTTCATTCAACATTGGCATGTGGAAAATTAAAAACGCTTTTTGCTAAAACAAACAAACAGTCGTTTTATTTTCTTTCTCTGTTTTATTTTGTATGTGAATGTATTCGCATGTTTATGTTAGACAGAGAGTTTTTTCATTGAAAGACACAAAATTTGTCTAAAACTTTTGCATTTAATTGAAATTTTTATTAAAAAAAAATTTAAAAACAACAAAAAACAACAATAATAAAAACCTAAAGTAAAAATAACTTCATTTTAAAAACATTACACAACACCAATCCCTGAACATGTTTTTCCGAACAGCATACACAAAGTTATATTTGCATGTGTATGTGTATGGGTATGTGAGTGAGTGTGTGAGTGTACATGTAATCATAGTGTTATTCTGTAGTAGAAAACTCATTTTATTCATTGAGGTTTTGGTATGTGGTCTCTATGATTCCCACTTGACCATCACATTTGATAAAATCAATTGCTTGCAGACGTTTCACAAACAAAAGTTTTGTAAAAATCAAACTAAGCACTCTTGTAGATATTTATGATTGCAAATTATGTTATGCAACTAAGAGGATTTTTTGTACAGCCCCATAGGATTTAGTCTGTAAATAAGGCCAATTATTCTCTTCAGTGGGATCACATATATTCCTCTGGGAGTCAATACTTAGAAATTTCATGTTCTGCGGTTTCGTCATGTAAACCACAGAACCTGAATTGGTTGATCCTAATAAATATTTCCTATATTACACTGGTGATATCTAAGATTATGACGGGTGGTCTACCATTACCTTGAGTGAAAGTGCCTTCTGGGCTTTGCACTTTGAGAGCGTGCTAAAGATTTTCGATTGTTTGAATCTAGTCAGTGATTTGTAGTATTTTGAGAACTGCAATTCGAGCCAGGAACCAGTTTTCTACTTAATGTTTCCTGGAAAGATACCAAAGTAGGGTTTTTTTTCTATGAACGTTCGAAAACTTCCTCTGCCCGACCGCATGCTGTCAGTATGATCCTTATGTCCAGACACCCAACACAATATGAGGTTTGTATTGTAATCGTACTTTATCTTCCAGCTGAGGTGCGCGCAGTCTGTCCAGGGTCAACAAAGGTCTGTTTCCTTTGTAATCACGCTACCATAGTCGTCGACGTAAATGCTTCAGACTTGACTAACTAACTACTATTCCTTAAAAATAAAGTTACTAAAGTAAATGATTTGTTCCCCCCGATCGGCTAACTACGACAATATAAAAATAATACGAGTAAAATTCTTCGTCGAGTTAAATGCTTCGACCTCGACTACTAACTACCGTGCGGTAAAATAAAGTTTAAATAATTAAATCTGAACGAGGGTCCCCGATCGGCTAGCTACGGAGCTACGGAAATATAAAAATAATACGGATAAATACTATGATCAAATCTACAGGATAAAAGTTCGTGTGGTAACAAAACTTCGCTCCCCAATTGCTATCAAACTTGATGCTTTATACATTCTTTACTATGTACTTAATGAGAATTATAAGAATTAATTTTGTATGACTGTGGTATACAAATTTCGAGTCAGTCTGCTAAATTACTTAAGTTTATAACGTCACGTTACAGTATGGAGCCCAAGTTCGTTCACAGGTGACAGACAATGCATTACAATTGCTGATCTTAGCTTATGTGAGAGTAAGGATAGCGGTGCAGCTTGACTGTTTAGATTATAATCTTCCTTTCCTTCCAATATTTCCGTGTAGGCTAAAATATTATAATATTATAATGAAAATTATATATTTATAAGTTTACGTGACCTTTTTTTTTTCTCTTATTGACTTCAAGCTTAATTAACTAGCCATTTCAATAAGAAAAATTATATTTAGTTATTTTCAGGCACATCTCATTCACCCCGATCACTACTTATCCATAAATATTTTCAGTTTTCCTTAATTTCAGTACTTCACAAAAGTGTAAAAAATTTTAAAAAAATAAATTCAAATACGACGGTGTGTACATTATGTTCTTAGTGCAGGGACAGCAGAATTTAGCTTATTTTTAAGTCAAGTTTATTTTTTATCAAGTGGGTAGTGTTTGAAATATATTCACTTGTGTATGATACAGCTATGTGTACATGTGTATTTAATTTTATATGCTCTTGCTGGCCGTAGTTAGCCCTGATGGCAAGAGGTAGCATGGTTATACTGTTTGATTCACATGGACAGATTTTGCAGGATTTTTTTTAAATAATCCAATGTATTTCTAGCGTTTCACTCTTTAAGAAATGCACACAGTGGTTTTATATTCATTTTAATTTTTAAATTGCAAATGGGTTAAAGTGTTAATTTAAAAAGGTATCAAATTGATTATTTTTTAATTGAATCAATTAAATATTTAATCAATATGACAAAGTTTTAACTGAATTGCTTAAATTCAATTAAAAAAATTTTTTATTTTGTACGGGGTTCCATATAGTTCATAGTCACGTTCACTTCACTATCAGTTTGATGCTTTTCCAAATGACGTTTTTAAATTTTTTAAGTCTTATTTTAACACACATCGTCCACAACATGTGATATATTTTTTCCCATGAGATTTTTATTTCTCTTGAAGTAAAAAATACTATCGTGAATCTCTCTGGAAATTTTTATAAGTTGTCAGCTCACATTGATTGTTATGAACAAAAAGAACAACCTGCGTGTGGGAAAACTTTTAAATTTAAAACAAACAAATCCAATAAAATAATATTTAGAATTACAGCAATATTGTTATTACGGGAATAGCAAAATAGGCTCCGACGTTTGTGCGATTCATTTAACCCCTTGGAGTTACCTGACAAATTTAATAAATAAAGTTGTTATAAATTAATTTTTGTATTAGATTTAAACTTTAATTTAAAATTAATAATGTAATTAATATCACTTTGCCATCTCTTTTAAACGGAACGGTTGCCTAAAGAGCAAAGTGCCCTCAAAATTATTGAATGTCTTTTTCACCAGTGGATAACTTATCCGTCTACGGAAGAAAGTAGACTTACAGACCAAGACCTTCATCGTGAATTTGGAATACCTGCTGTTGTGGGATGTACTGATGGTACATCCAACAACAAACAAAAAAAATTCCCCAAAATTGAAGAGAAAAAATATTATTGAAAATTTAAAAAATAACATGGGAACAATTATTTTTTTAAATGAACATTGAATTATTTACTTTTGGGAGTTATTCGTGATTGTAAATATGTGAAGAGGGAAAAAATTAAGAGGGATAATAATTTACGATATTAGTGATTATTTAGAAATTTCTAATTAAAAATTTCAGATTCACACTAAAAACAATTTTTTTTTGGGTTTTAATAAACAGAAATCTAAAGAAAACACGCCTAGAGAGTAATCGATCTCACAATTATTATATATTTTTCCCTTCTGACCAAATTAGTAATTAATTAATAAAAAACCTGCGAACTTTTAGCACTATTAAAATAGTAGTCCTGTATAATGACAAAATTAAAATAAGCTGAAAAATCAAACAATATGTGTGCAGTTGAGTTTTTTATCCTTTAAATTAAACTGTGACTATCACGGTATGCATTAAATATTTTCAATGCAACTGAACTCGTATCTGTCCAGGAATATTTAAGTTTTTTTTTACCGCCAGCTTATTAAATATTTCCTCCTCTCTTCCTTTTTATATTAACACATGCAATAAATAATATGCGAGTTTTGTTTTTATATTTTTTACTATGCCACTGTTGGCGTGGGCTTTAAGCAAAGCAGTCTTCTTCACAGAAATTTTCTATTAAATTGCACTTGATGGTATTTAAAAAATATCCAACGGCTTACAATTTTATGATTATTGATGACTAAGTAAATGTTTACTTAAGATTAAATCTATAGAATTTCAGATTTTAGCATCAGTTACAGCGAAATTCATAAAAAATATTTTTTTGTTTAATAAAGGCTTATTTCCCATTGAAAATTTTCTTAAGAAGATTTTATTCAACAAAAAAAAATATATTTATGAATTTTATTGTTATTCTTCTCTTGTTTCAGGAAATTTGGTTTTAAATTTTTAAATTTCTGATAAGCCAAGTAATGAATATTTAAAATAATAATGGAACCTGAAATATTAATTTTTATGAAAAAATTTTATGAAAAATTCGCAAACGTATTTTAAAAATTAAGTGTTTTAAATAAAAATTTGTTAAGCTCTTGAAGTGTTTGTTGCCGTAAAAATCATATTCAGAAGATGTTGATTAATTTTGTGTGAATTATTGCCAAAATTAAATCACTAAAGTCAAAAAAGTTGCAAAATACCCTTTTATTGTACATGTGTAGTTACAAAAAAAAAAAAAAAAAAATAGGAAGTTCATAGGGGCTAAACTATTGCACTGGACAGTGATAGAAATTTCTCTGGTCTCGAATATGTACCAAAAACTTTTTACTGAGAATGACAACTGTACTAAAAGCTGGCGAAAAATTTCAAAACTTAAATTATTTAAAATATCCATATTTTAGACTTGGCATAAGTCAAAATCTTGTCAAATGCTCATTAGCCCAATCAGACCTATTTTTTTTTTTTTTTGCTTCTGTACAATATTAATATTTCAATACTTTCAATTTTGTACTCCCTTCCAAAAAAATTCAAAAGACTTTTTCGATTTCGGTTTGTCAACTATAATTATAAGTTTGTGGTGGGTATTCTCACCCTCAACTGTTTTATGGGTTTCAATGTGTAGCTTCTTACACGATTGCAGGCAATGCAGCCCAGCTTACGCTCACTAATATCAGTTGCGATTGTCTAGTGCTTAGTTTCTGACAAGAGTCTGAGATTTTTTCTTGGCCAGTATATTTGAAGGATCTTTCTTAAGCAGTTGCTTACGAAAGCTTGTGTAGATGGAAGTTTACATAATGATGTGTTTAAAGTCTTGTAGACTTCATATTTTATATCGAAAATTTTTATCTTTTTTCTTTTCTTGACATTTATAAACAATTGCATATTGATTTTAGGTAACCAAATTCTTGATGCGTTTTCCATTTAATATTTTATTTTCACTTCTTAATAGTCCCATAAAAATTATAAATTGGAAAAGTGAAATAAGTATGAATATTCTTTTATTTTTTGATATTTAGAAAAAAATAAAATTTTTCTTTATTTATACCACTAAAAATTTCAGTTTTGAAGTCGCTACTCTTATTTAATACGAGATAACAGAAATAGACTTCTTCTAATGTTTGGCTTCTCATATGAAATATTTGCCCGTTGTTAGCACTTAGTCTCACTGTTTGTGTTTTATTGTTATTTATTTTTAAGCCAACTGAACTGAAAATTATATTATCCGCATATTCAAGGTCCGTAAGGCTATCTTGTAATCTTCAAGTTATGAATTCTCGAGCTAGCAATGCAATTAAAAATCAGCCAGCACAGTACACATTATTTCAATACATACCGGCCTATGGGAACTAAGCTACAATTACTATGAAATGCAGTATTAAAAAATATTTTCCTTTATGCTTCTACAGAATACACTGTAATCATTGACTGCCAAATTCACGTTTGTTTAATATTTATGTTTCAACTTGTGGATTAGCTTGTATGTTTCTAACTTTCAATTGTTATGACAATTTCTGTTTACCAGTTAATTGGTTTAACTTTTTTTATAACAACATTAGGTTACTTTGAGCGTAATGTCATGGCATGTTACAACAAAATATGGTTTACTTGTTACATATTTTGTTTTTTACTACTTTAAGTACATGCAACAAATGCCACAGTTTTTTTAAGAAAGTGCATTTCACTCACAAAAAAGAATTTTTTTTTTTGCCAGTCTCATAAAGTTCAATTTAAAATTCAATAAATATAAACAAAATTATATACAGTTTATTAGCACACATAAAAAAGATAAAAATAGCATCCAAAAAAAGTAGGAAAGGAGAAATAGATAAATAAATAAGAAGCTACTAATATATCAATGTGACATTAGGATAACAAACACTCTTGCTAATGTTACTTATTTCTTGTTCAAAGAAAATAACATGTCCTTTTTTGTAGAGAAGACACATTTAAGAGCTGTGCTTTCTTTTTACGTGCATGTGTATACTAAACAAATAAAGCAAGAAGGAGTTTATTTTATAACATGTTCCATAAGAATTTAGTTTTTTGTGTGGAGAGTTCTACATTAAAAAGTATTAGACATGTGCAACTGACATTTAAATGTATTACATAATTACGCTGAGATAAATGTTGAAAACTTGCTCTTTAACTTGTCAAAATTATATTGATGATAAAAGCCATATAACGTGACTAGTGAGCACAGAACTTATGATATAACTTACAAATAATCGAATGTGCTTAAATACTGTTCTTTAAAGCCCAGCCCATGAAAATGTGAAATTACCTTTTCGATAAAAATTTTCTGTTTCGTTTGGTCGGTGGTATTACAGAAACAACATATTTTTCTCTGAATTTAATTATTAATTTAATTTAATATTTTGCAGCTAATTTTCTAAGCTGGGAAAAATATTGCATTAGTTCAATTCCTCAGCTTATCCTCATAAAACCTACCTGGTTTACCCTCATGTGTTGTTTTCCACATGTTTTTTTTTTTATATCAGCAATAATCGAGATTTTATTATATTCTACTTTATCAGAGAATATCGAGGACCATATGCTAGTTATTCTAGATAAGATTGTAACTTGAAATAAATGTTTACTCTAAATGATCGATCAACCATTAAAAGTAATTTTCACATGTCAAGGACTGTATAAGATAAGATTTGCAATAAAATATGGTTAAGTGGCTCTACAAAACTTTCTCTGCCACCACAGGATACCCACCTCTGATGTGGAGGGAGGAAGGCTCGCCTGCCCCTAAATATGTTATGTAAAATTGAAGTAAAAACACACTCAGATAATCCGTAACAAAGTTAGTAGTGAGGATTTTCCGTATACTACATTTGAGGATATTCTTTGAACTTAATTCCTTAAGGCTTGCGGTGTAGAAGGCTATTCGAAGTGATCATCAGTGATTAATCATCTTGGAGAAACGTTATTCTATTTAATAGATTTCAATATTCCAGCATCCATTCCTTACAAGCTATATGCAAAATATCTGCACGAGGGGCCTAGGCGGGTAGCGAAATATATATTTTCTTGTACAACCAGATAACTCAAAATGCATTTACAAACCTTTTTTTTCAATCGTTGCTAATAAAATTGCTGTGCACACTTCTTTTTTGACTAGATTCCTAGTAGATTTTTATAAGAACATCATGGAAAATAATGCATTTTGTACACCAACATAATTTGGAGTTAAGCACGAGTAAACATTAAATTTTGTTAAACTTTATAATTCCAAATAATTTAATATGTATTTTTTTTTGTGGGGACTGGTGTTACGCCTACCTACCCAGTTGTGACTCACTGACAGGTTATTTTGGACTCCGCAATGCGACTACCAACTAAACCCACAACCCGTGTTCAGATGAAGAGATTCCGTACCATGCCGAAGCTACTCCTCGTATTACTACTTTATGGCCTACTTGTCCTTATCTATCATTCTTCTCAGCCAGGCCCTTTTAATATATTGGTTTCTATGGTGCTCTGTTGCACATGTAGGTCTCTGTTTTTCCTCCATTATATTTTTTCTATGTAGCGGGATACGAGATTGTATTGTCATAGCCTGGACTATGCTTTCAGCTGTGACTAGTCAGTTTTGCCGTTTCCTCCTGTCATTTCGTATATTTAAACACAGCATGTTCACCATCATCTGTATCTAGATCCGCATAGATACAGAGAAAAAATACTACTATACGTTGTAAAAATGACCACAAACGGTATCAATAGTGTATCAACAACGTTTGTGCTCACTTTGACACCATAATGGTGTCAAAATTAAAACATTTGGTGTCGAAAGTTAACAACCAACCGTTGTCGATGTGGACATGCTTGTTAAAAAAAATTAAAATACTCGTTGTCATTAAAATAGATGGCGTTGAAATGACCACATACGTTGTTGATATTGAAATGCAATTTTTAGCTCAGAATATACGCATTCAATACTGCTCGCCTTGCCCATTCTATGGAGAACTTTGAGGAAGTCCAGTCTCAAATGATTTTTAATCTGAGACCAAATTGCTGTAATAGAAATCAAGAAAATTTTTATTTTGAATTTCAATCAATTACATTTAAAATCTAATGCGACGGTGTGGTATCTGATTTTTGTGCCAGAAAACTTATATAAGAAGTTACTTAGATCCGTCAAAATTAATTTCAACATTTTAGTTTGAAAAATTAATATTCATGAACCAACTAGGGAACAGTGTTACTGGCTCTCGAAAAGAAAAATATATCTATTAAATAAAACACAAAATCTATACAAGTAGAGCACCATTTGTGTAAATTCCTAGCAGGCAGGGGCCGACAATACCGAACATTAGCGGTCTAGTAAATTAAAAAAAAAAAAAACAGAATATGCGCCAAAAAACAACTTCAGTTCAAGAAATTAAATTTGTTATCTTTTGACTGATGGGTTTTGGTAGTTGTGCTAATAGAAATCCGGATAAAAACTAAAAATGCTCTTAAAAAAATCATATAATTGAATTTCAGCAAAAAAAAAAAAAAAACCATCATCATGAAAGAACTTTTGACTGGAAATAAAACCATTTGTCACAACCGAAATTTTGTTTTGTGCTCAACAGATTTTTTGGGGGTTAAGCGAGTGACAATTCTACACTAAAAACTAAAAAGCGTTGGTTTTGATTATATTTTCTTGCTTAAAATTATAAAGAACCACGACGTTCGATTTCGTAGGACTGGCTTCAAATGTTATTTTAAGATTTTAATTGATTTAAAATAAATAATTTATATTATAAAATTTTAATAAATCATGTGAAACATTTAGCATTAAATATTTGTTGAAATAAGCATAACCACTTTATACACGCTTATATATTTTGAAGAAGTATTAATTTAGATTTATTTAATTTTTCATTAGAATACAACATACTGACGTTATTATATATTTTGAATCAATTTTATGTTATAAAAGGCATAACAATATTTTTATAATGTAGTAGGTTTAGCTCCTGCCCAAATCATCTTTCAAAAGTTTTAAAAAAATAAAATAAAATTTCATTTATTTTTAAATATATTTTTATTTATATTTTATATAACCAGTTTTAAGCGTTAGAAAAAGTTTTTCTTATAAAATCACCCCCATAGAAATAATAATTTTAATCTTTTTCCTTTTTCTTTTACTGCTGTCAGCTTCAACCACATTTCAAAGTTCCATAGAGATAATCTCATTTTTCATTCTTCAGTAGACTAGAAAATGTGCAGTGTTTATGAAGTGCATGTACTCTTGCTTGTTTGAATAATTCGTTTATTATTGTTAGCGATTAATCGAATTACAAGGTAAAATAATAGAAAATGCCTGTAAGGTATTCATATTAATAATAATAATATTCACTAGTAGCAACTACTAGTGGCAACTACAACGAAAAAACTGTTTACTCAATAATCTGAAAGATAGACTGCGCAAACTAATATCTAGCATGAGCCATCCTACAGACAGAAAAAAATTTCAGTTGTGAAAACTAAATTTAATATCAATTAAAAATACAGTTGTGATAAATGAATTTTTTAATTGATAGAAAATCATTGTGAAAGCTGGAAATGCTTTTAAGAGAACTAAATTTGGTGTTTATTATCGAATACTGGTTACAACAACTAAAAATTATTATTATGACTTTTTGACTTTTAACAAGTTTAGTACCCACAATCGAAGCTTTTTTTTGTATAGACTTTTATGCATCTCATAACCGTTACAGGTGTACATTTTATTCAATTTTCTTTATGTGCAACGCTTAAGAAATTAGTTTTGTGCTTAATACTAAGCACATCTTCTCTATAAGCGTTAATTAAAAAAAATACTAACAAATTTAAAAATTAAGTGAAAACGTTTTTAAGTTTAAGCAATACAGAAAAAAATAAAAAACACATTCAATGACGAAATTTTTGACTGAAATATAAACTATCACAAAATTCGTGAAACGGAAAAATACGCAATAGAAAAAAAATAATTTTAACAGCGAAAATGAACAGAAGCAAAATATCAAACAAAATCAATTATAGATTTGAACAAAAAAATAATAGAATAAAATATAAACTTAAACAAAAGTTTGTTAGCAAAAATGTTACTTATTATTTTTACTGTGAAATGAAAAACAATTTACAATCTAGAGATTTTTAAGTTCTGTCTGTTTTGTTTTGTATCATTCTTAAACCACTTACGAGTACATTTCACTCGAGTAATCGCAGCAATTCTTTACAACTGCTTCATTACCCACCCATATTGTATTGTTATCGCCCCTGTGTCTTTCGGTGTGTATGTTTGCGTGTTAACCGTATTTATTCGTATTTTAATCCTTACCGTATGCTACACACGTTTAAAATGCACAACTGACTTACAAATACTTTTATTATCCACACTGAGTAACACATAAAACACATTTTTTTAGTAGCACCCATTTTTCCTGACAGATTGAGGTTTATTGTGTGAGTACGTCAACAGCTGATGTACAGCATTCTAAAACATTTAAAAGCATTTTTCTTAAAAAAAAAAAAAACAGAAAAGAAATTTGTTGGTTGTTTGTTTCTAATTTATGTGTTACTTCTTGTAAAATGCAAGTCAAAAATATAATATTCAGCTGAAATAATAAAGCATGTCTGTTAGTGAGCCAGACAGTTACTGGTAGTCAAGTTATGCTTTAAAACTAAAAGCAAATGTCCTTAAATAGTTATGGAATTTTAGATAAAATAAATTAAAATTAAGAGTCAAAGCCTGAATCTTCTTATGAATTTGAAAAATAAAAAATTTTAATTTTTATAAATTTCAATAGAAACGTTAATGTTAATCGAGTAAAGAATTACAACTGGAGTATTTTATTATTTAATAAAATAACAAATGCATTGTTATTAAAAAAATTATAACGTTTTATTTGATTAATAAAATATTTCATTAATTCACTGAAATGTTCTTTCAATTAATTAACGAAATGTTGCAAGTAATCAAATGTAAGTTGCCGTTGGTAAAAAAGTAATGAATTATTTTTTGAGGGCAATAAAATCGATAGATAATTTGTTTTTTTTTTTTTGGACTATATTGAAAAAAAAATATTTCATGAATTAGTTGAAATGATTTCGTTAAAATTTTTTTATAGATTAAATGAAATTTTTCGTAAATTACGTTAATTAATTAAGTTATATTATGAAGTGAATAAACATTTCATGAAATTAATGAAATATTGCATTTCATAAGTCTAACCAAACCTGCCATTGTGTGAAAAATAATAAATTTTTTTGGTGTTAAAAAATTAAAAGAAAACCTCATTGAAAACATACCAACAAAAAATCCGATTATACGATAGGATAGAAAAGATTTTCAGAAATTGTGCGAAATTTTTTATATTTTTTTAAGTCCACTGTATGCAATTGTATTTTTTTTTATATTTTCAATATGAAACATAATTCAAACATTTTTTCAAACAAAATAATAGTAGTGATCTCCGCTAAACTATTGCTTAAAACATTTAATATTTAATGACTTAAGACGTATTTGATAAATAAGCCTTTAATACTGAAAGTATTTACAAATACTAAAAACCGTTAAAACATATTTAACGTGGCATATTTATCTTCACTCATTTAACTTTTTCTATGGTTTTGATATTATAGAAGCATGTGGAAAGTGAAAAATGTTAATATTTCGCTAACACAGTGAAGGGTATATAACACTCGGAACGGCCGAATTTAACTTGTTGTAATTAACACTGAAATAGTCAATAAAAAAATTCCAACCCAAGCAAACTGCCTTTGCGTATTTTATTCACAGGCCATCAATTCTATCAAAAATTATTTTGATAAAACAATTAAACAAAAAAAAAAAAAACAAAAGCTTGTTTTGTTTCTTAAAATCTCTTTTTGTTTGAGCAACTTGCGCACAAATTTAGTGTCATTGCGGATGGAAAAAAATCACTAAAAAAGCATAAAAACTAAAAAGTCACTAAGGCGAAAATTTTGAAAATAGAACATGTTAAAAAGTTAAAAAATAGTACTTAAAGCTGATAAGAACACCACTTTTTTTCCGTCATGGGAGCGTATGAGTAATGCTGCAAATTAAATTCAATAATAATCATACAACAGATTTCATAATTATTTATTTATTTATTTACGAACTTTTCTCGCTATTCGTTCTGAAAAATTAATGGCACCGCACAAATTTATTTCTTATTTCTGCTGCAATCACCTTTGATAACGTCTTTTTCAGTATTGTATTATTTTGATGGAGTTTTTTCCCACCATCACGACTTTTTATTGGGTTTCGGTGCTTCAGAAAATTAAAAAAAATTTGATGATGGCGCAATTGCCCTTGATATGATTTTATGCCACTGAAATATTTCGTTCCCAGAGAATGTGCACCAAACAGTGCTTTTACGACATGCAATGCTCTGCTTTGTCTACCATAAATTAATGCTGACAATTATTTTAGCTTATTATTGCGTTATAAGTAGATAAAAGAAATCTTAAAATAACAATTTTGACTTTAATGTTTAGAAAATGGAAAAGAATTTTTCAAAATTTTTCTTATCTTTAGAAAATTTTATCCAGAACACCAATGAAACGGAATTTTTTTAAATATATTAGAATAAAGCTATTTCCAAAATTAAATACAAGTACAATTAAACATTAAAACTTTTCATTGTACCCATTTTTTAGGGTACAGTTTCCTTTGTCTGTTTAAAAATTTTTGTTTTCTTATTATTAGGTTTTCTGAAAATTTTTTACATACGCTTTTTTTACTAATGTAAGTGCACAACACACAGCTTAGTAAACTAATTATTTTTTCTACAAAAAAAAAAAAAAAAAAAAAAGATTTAAAATTAATAATAAAGTATAAAAATATATATTAAAACAAAAGTTATTTTAACTTTACTGCACTTTAATTTTAACTCATAAACAGCGTTGCCATTTTAGCCTTTTTAAGGCTAGACTTAATTTAGTCTCAAAATTTATGAGTTAGCTTTTTCGGTTCTCCAAAATAGCCTTAAATAGCCTTTTTTGAAAAAATGAAAACAAATCATACATAAGTAATCTGAGACCAATTTAGCTAAATTAATATTTTCGATAAAACTTTGATTTGTAAATTGATAAATTGGTCGAACGACGTAATTTCATAAGTAAAGAAAAGTATTTAGCTTCTAACTTGTAAAATAAAAATGCACTTTATTCCTAATTGATTAATAATTTCTTCCATTTAGTATTTAGTTATCTAGTAATGCTGAGATTGCTTGCTTTTGAGTAAGACAAGGCAAGCTAAATATCAGAATAGCAATAGCATTCAAAATCAAAAAATAAATTGTTACTTAAATTAATTATAAAAATTATTTTTTAATATTGAAGTTGAAAAATAATTGAATTCCCTCAAAAGTATAAGATTACGGAATGGGACACATATCATTTTAAAGCTAAGGTTGTCTTAATTTATAATCTACTGCCCAAGTACTCACTGCCATTTTAAAGGGAAGGCTGAATAGTTTTGTAATCTATTGCTCAATTACTCAGAAGTTACTTTGAATTATTTAAAAAAAAAAATTTTTAAATTTCCATATACCCCAGTACTGTTGTTCTCAATGATTTTGCCTGTTTCCGTTTTGGGTCATAAAATAAAAACTACGAAATTATTCGAAAATGTTAAAATACTTCCGGAAAGTTTAGAAATTACAGATTAAATTCCTTTTTGATTTTGGTAATTTTCAATTATTTTCTTTAGTTTTTGATATGTCATATTTTTTTAATAAAAATTATAATTAAGATTACTAATGTAATAAAGAATTAAGAAAATTTTGAATTTTAAGTTCTAGCCTTTTTAACTTTTTTGCTAGCTTATTTTTTTCGGTGTGATTTAGCCTTTTCTAGCAATTTTTTTTGGGAAATATAGCTTAATTTTTTTAAGGTTCTGGCAACGCTACTGGTAAAAAGTTAGCTTTAACTGTTAACCACCATGTTTTTTGCCCGTTAGCATTAGAAATGTAAAAATTGCTTAAGTGCCTATATAATTACAACGCTTGAAACTAAATATAAGTAAAATTAATTACAAACACCTAATTTAATTTTTTTTTTATAAATTATAAAAATATATGATGACAAAAATGCTTAAGTTTCATTTAATTGAAAACAACTTATCATTTTCTTTTTTTTTTTTCTAAAATATATTAGTTTTACGAACAAGTTGTTGACATGAAATCTTTTTGTCTTAAATCATCTCTTTCAATGTAACTGTTTACAATCTGTTTAAACTTTATACTTAACTTAAATTGGTTTTTACTTCAAAGATAAACTTTTACATAACAAATTACAAAATATAGTTATTTATTCTGACATCCCACAATATTTCATTGTAAATATGCCGGTTGCTTAACAAACCAATAGTTTAGAATTATGGGACAGTTAAATATGCAATCATAGAAAGACATAAAGAGAGAGAGAGAGAGGTAAAAATATTAAAATAAAATATATTTAGAATTCATCACAACACAATAAAATTATTTTAATTTACTTTGTTAGATGTCGACTGTGTTTGATTAAAAATAAAAATAAAACGAACATAAAAAATAAAATCAAAAAATTTAATAAATAATAAATTTACATTCAAATTCATTTCATTACAAATTTATATTTTAAGAATAATAAAATGAAATTAATACACACAAATTTATTTATATAAATTTTTTTTTATTTAATAAATAAAAATTTTTCTCATTATTTTACTTTAAAATCTGTAACAATATTAAAAAAATTTTATTTTAAATCGACTCCATTTCAATGGAGAATTCCAGTGCTCGAAAAATTTTATCAGCGGAAATATCAAAAAACAATAAAAGCGGCATTACGTTGAGGACGCTAGCTTAGATTTCTAAAGCAAATGAATGAAATGAATGAAGAATAACGGCAACAGATGTTTTGAAAAAAAAGGAGTTAATTAGCAAGAACTACAAAAACTTACAGAATTTGAGTAATTTTTAGACCAGAGCAACTAAGAACTGTTGCCATAGTTTTTTTGAAATTTTTCATTTTGATACCACCCATATATTTTTTTTTATTAACACAAAACTGTATAACTGCTTGGTTTTTGACGGAAAGCGCTTTAAATCTAAGCTGGTTAGTATACTATCCATAAATCTGTGCTGGCAGTCATTTTTACGAGGGCTTTAATAAACATTTTAAATGAAATTTTGTTTTATTTCTTAACATATAAATAATAAATCCAGCTTTTTTTTAATTTTTAATTCCTTCAAAATAATAGGTTTCTTCAAAATCCTCAAAAAAGTTGTTTGTTTCCATACTGACCTCTTCATTCGACCCAAATCTCTTACCAGCCAGCTATTTTTTGGGCTTGGAAAATATAAATAGTCGCAGGGGGCTAAATCTGGAGAATATGCTGGATGAACTGCTTTCAAAGCCACTTTAATGGATTCTTGCCATGCCCAGTTATTTATCTTATGGAATAGTTGCTAATTAAAACAGCTTTAAGAAGTTATTAAAAAAATTTATTTATTTTATAAAATAAAAACAAAATTAAAAAAATTTAATTTTTTTATTAAAATCAAATTAAAAATTTTTTTAATAAAATAATAAAAAAATTATAAAAAATTTTTTTTTAATTTTTTTAATTAAAGAAAGAATAAAAAATAATTAAAAAACTTTTTTT
The DNA here is from genome assembly GCA_947397855.1 of Thelaira solivaga. Lineage (NCBI taxonomy): Eukaryota > Metazoa > Arthropoda > Insecta > Diptera > Tachinidae > Thelaira > Thelaira solivaga. The sequence goes on from OX377612.1 coordinate 26,966,310, forward strand.
AGTGGAAACAAATAAGTTTTTTTTAAAATAAAATAAATTAAATAATAAAATTAATAAAATAATTAAAATAAATGAAATAAATAAAATTAATAAAATAAAAAGAAATATTTTTTTAATAAAATAAAAAAATTAATAAAAAAATATTTCAATTTTTTTTTCATTATTTTTTAAATTCATACATTGTCTGTTTTTATTGGCTGACAAACATAAACTAGGCCTGGTCAAAATTTTGATTTATACTGGGTCCGATTTTTTTTTTCTATTTAAGTAATCCTGAATTTTGTTTTCGTTTTTGTAAGTCGATTTTTAGATTTAATAAAAGTTAAAAATTGGGACACTGAAAAAAGAATCTGGAGTCGGTAGTTTTGGTTCAAAAAGAATATCCTCAAATATCCAATATTGATTCAAAGAGGAAATCTTCCAAGTGAATTTATCATTATGAGACTTGTAAATAATTTTACGGAACATAGGACAGTCACCAGAAAGCCTTATAATTAAAATTTTTCCATTCTTATGAAACTATTGCTGCCGTACAAAGCAAATCTGGTGTTTCAAAAGGGGATTATCTGCTCAAAAGGATTTCAGTCCTCAGGCTTTGCAGACAATATTTCACAAGAATTTGAAATTATTCCCCTACAAAATTCAATTGGCTAATAAAATTAATGCAGCAGACTTCACCAATTTGCTTGGAATTTTTCCAGTAGGAGCTTGAAGAGGTGAAAGAGAACGAGAGCCTGCTGAATTGTCTTTTCATGTCCGATGATTTTCATCTCGAACTGAGAGGCAACGTAAACAAACAAAATTATCGCATTTGAAGGAATTGCACCATACTTCGCTGAACTAAATGGACACAGAGTTAAAGTTACTTTAGATCGTTATTTGAGCATGCTAAAAGTGAATTCATTTCAACTCTGTATGGTTTCAACAAGGTATAGTGTATAGCTCAGCCGGTTATAGCCGAAATACAAATACTACGAACATTTTTTAACAGGATTTTTTCAAGAAACTCAATATTTATTGCCCACCCAGATCAACTGATCTAACTGTACTGAACATTTTGTCCAGTACCAACCGACAAATGTGGATGAAGTAAAACAATAAACTCAAGCAACAAAAGCTGCAATTACAGTCTCAATCTTGCGGGCAGTATTGAACAACTTCCGCTAAGATGCCACACCTGTATCTATGAGCAGGGCTTTCAAATGAAAAAAATTAAAATAAAAGTTATTTCAGTAGTCCTCTCTAGAGAGACTTCAATGTATATATTAAAAATTTAATTCAACAAAGTATATTAGTGTCTAATTTTTAATTTTACTCTCTCCTTTCCACACACAGTACGTGTATTTAAACACTTATTCACGTGCTAAAAAACAATCACATAAACTTTTCACAATATTCATAAATCTCATTAATTTTTTGCTTTTCAAAATATCTGTAACGATTTATTTATGTTACTGGTTTAGGAAATGTCGACTAACTTTTACATTTCCGCACTACAAAACATTGGCAATTCAACAAATGTTTATAATTATTTGATGTACGAGCACTATTGTTTGCACATTTCCGCCACAATGGCTGCCCTTGTTTACTACAGAAAATCACTCTCTCTCTCTCTCTCTCTCTCTCTCTCTTCATCTCTGACTCCCTCTCTGTTGAAAGAATTTATGAAATATTTACTGTTTTAATGTGCTTGTTTCCCTGTAAAAATCAACAACCAAAACAATTTATTTTTCTACATTTTGCAAAATTTCTAATAAAATAGAAAGCCTTTGTTCTGTAAATGGGAAATGTAGTTTTATTATTCACTCGCTTGTTGGAATGTTTTCACAGCAATTTAATGAAATACTAATTGAGTCAGTCAATTACTGAAAATGCTCTTCTAGTATTTAAAAAAAAATATTTAACTGAACAAGCCTACATACAAGCACTTCAAGTGTATACATAAAATATAATCAGCAAAGTAACAAAAATTAATTATTGCTGGTTGCATTTTAAATGCATAAAATTATGTAACAGATATTTTGACCAAAGAATTAAATATTTAAATGTTCGAATATTTATTACATTTACTGAATTATGCAACAAGATTTATTAGACTTGAGCTAATAATAAATAAATCCAATATTGAATTCCAAAAATAATGAGATACTTTTTTTTTGGCACTTAAAAGGTCGAATAAAAAACATACTCGTAAATAACAAGAAAGGATAACACTTATCTTAGCTATTAATAAGAATTACAATGTCATTGTGTAGCGCAATATACAGCTAAAGCAGATCCAAGCGTCCCAAGCATCTCGAAATTTTTATGGACATCATTTTGTCTCGGGAAGAGCAAGAAATCTTGAAGCTTTCAGTCACTCTTAATGGAGATGACAGGGTTCATTGTTTCACATAAATTCTAATCCCGTTCAGTGTAATCGTATGTGTCATTCCACTATATTGTAGAAAAAAAATTATTCTTTTCAAATGCCGTATGCTCACTTGGGCTCCTAAGTAAAGAGCGCTTGGCACAATAAAGCATGTATTAAGTTTTATTAAATTATTGGTTAATCCACATAAAGGTTTGTAGTGACCATTTTAGCATTAAATGGCTGAATATAATTGAATTTGATTTAGTGTTAAAATTTTTTCAAATAAGTTATGCAAATCCCTTGTCCAGCTGCACTCATTATCAAAATTTAAAAATGACTCCAGTCGTTCTTATCAAGAAGGGCAAGAAAATTCAGTGACAAGGTGCAGAATGAGGTACTTAGACAGTGAGACTCTGCTCCCAGAGGACGTAGGTAAAAGGAATCCTACAGCAATAACGAGATTCGTAAGGAGTAACAGATTGTAGCTGTAAACTGTGCTTTTCTATAGATCTAAAGAATTACGGCGCAACAGTGGTCCACTATAAGCTTAGTAATAATTTACAAAAAATTAAATTAAATAAAATTATGATCGACGTCCTTCGATACCGAATTCGAGGATTTGAGCCCTGTAGTGCGAGTCAGTAACTTTTATTACGAGCATTCGTATCGACAAAAGAATTATAACGATATTTTACCGAATTTGGTATTTAGTAACTTTCCGAAAAAAATATTTGAGGCTAGCGACGAATTTAACAGCATATATAATTAATACTCTATCGTACCGAATATTTTTGTTGGACAGTTACTGAATACCGAACTCGGTAAAATATCGTTATAAAGGGTGTTTTTTATAGACGTATAGAACTTTAAATTGCAATAAAACAACGATGGATTATTCGATTGACATGAATTTTATTTACCCGAAAGATAATCTTGTGGCATTACATTTTTAAAGTGATTTCTGGCATATGACCGCCACAGCTGGCTCGGATGTAGTCCAATCTGGACATCCAATTTTCGACGACATTTTCTAACATTTGTGGCCGTATATCGGCAATAACACGGCGAATGTTGTCTTCCAAATGGTTAAGTGTTTGTGGCTTATCCGCATAGACCAATGACTTTACATAGCCCCACAGAAAGTAGTCTAGCGGTGTTAAAGCAAAAGATCTTCGAGGCCAATTCACAGGTCCAAAATGTGAAATTAGGCGGTCACCAAACGTGTCTTTCAATAAATCGATTGTGTCACGAGCTGTGTGATATGTGACGCCGTCTTGTTGGAACCACAGCTCCTGGACATCATGGTTGTTCAATTCAGGAATGAAAAAGTTAGTAATCATGGCTCTATACTGATCACCATTGACTGTAACGTTCTGGCTATCAACGTTTTTGAAGAAGTACGGACCATTGATTCCACCAGCCCATAAAGCGCACCAAACAGTTAGTTTTTCTGGATGTAATGCTGTGTTTGGGCATACACTTGAGGATTAGCTTCACTCCAAATGCGGCAGTTTTGTTTGTTGACGTAGCCATTCAACCAGAAGTGCGCTTCATCGCTAAACAAAATTCGCTTATGAAAATCAGGAACAACAGCAATCTCGTTTTCGAAATAAAATTGCACTATTTGCAAGCGTTGTTCAAGCGTGAGTCTATTAATGATGAACTGCCAAACCAACTTAAAGTTCTATACGTCTATAAAAAACACCCTTGTTTTTTCAGTACGAATTTTCGTAATAAAAATTACTGAATCGCAGTACTGATCGATTTAAAGAAACAAAAAAATTTGAATATATTTTTTAGGACCATAGTTAAGTGAAAACAATAATTATAAACATTTCGTTGATTTTTTATATAATTATTTTACAGACTTTGCTCTAAATGAATAATATAGCTTCTTCCACTTCCTTTACACTGTTTAATAATATAAAAATGTTTGTTATTATTTGTATCACCTTGATTAATAAATATTAATTCTTAAGGTAAAGTCGCATGAATTTAATATCAGTGATTAAGGCTTAGACAATTGTTGTTGTAATTATTTTATTATTTTTATTTAAATTAAATAAAACCAGTCTGTGATTAACAAGCAAAAAAGACACAACTTCTTTTCTTTGCTGACATACACTTTACCCTCTTTTTTCTTTTATTTGTTTTTCTATATTCCCACTGTACTTCTTTCAAGAAAAAATAAAAACACCTTCATATTCAAATCGCACATGTTTGCAATAGAGATTCATCAAAATAAAAAAATGTATTTATTGTTAAATATTTCATTTTATGAAAACAGATAATTATGTGAAATACAAAACAATAACAACAACAACAACAAATTAATTTCGTAACAAAACAATAGAACTGACTACATAAAAGCATAATGCACACATGCACACATTTTCAATTAATATCTGAAATCCAAGTATTTGATTTAACACTCATGAATTGGTTGGTATTCAAGGAAAAGCTTTTGTGAGAAAGTGCATTGTGTCAGTAGGCTTCTTTGTTCGATTTCAATATCTGAATCTGATGGCATTTCAACTTGCTACAAAATGAAGTAGGTATGCATTGTTTGGTTTTAAATTAGTTGACCCACCCAGTCAACTGTAGCTTGAATCAAATTTTTTTTAAGTTGCATAACGCCAGTTATGCCAGTTGATTTTTTAAGGAAATACACAGGCCTACAATTATCTTGTTGCGTCGAAACTTAAACTGATTTTTAATAAACTCGATACCCTGATGTAAACTGTATAAAAACCTACTTTTTTAGTCCTACCATTATCTATAAAAAAGAGCTTATTAAGTCATATAATTAAGAATAACTCGAGTATTAGCTCTCCGAGTTAACTTACAAAAACATGTTAGAATCGGGAATATAATAAACTTTATATTATATTATTATCAATTTTTAAATAGTCTTGTAGTTTTTCACATATAAAAAAAATTTTTATAGAAAATTTTTTAAAATATTCTTGGTAAAGAAGTCATTAAAAATCTTAATGCATCATAGATATTGATACTTGCGTATAATATAAACAAAATGAGCTATAATTCATTAAAATCCCTTCACAAGTTTTAAATTTATTCATAATTTAGTGGTAGCAATTAAGTCCCTACACTATACAATTTTTTTTTATAAAGAGTGATTTTTTTCCTATTATCTTTTTGGCAACACTAGTTTTGACAGCTCACGCACGTTTTGTATCTTGTGTCACTGTCAAACATCTTCAGTTTGGTCTATAATTTAATCATGAATCGTCTTACAAACGAACAACGCTTGCAAATTATTGAATTTTATTACCAAAATGCGTGCTCTGTTAAGAAAGTTCATCGCGCGCTTCTTCCATTTTATGGTCAGTTTAATCGACCTACTGAGGCTTCTATTCGGGCTATTGTAACAAAATTTCGCACCAAATTTGCATTGTTGGACATTAAACCACCAACACGCTTACGTAGAGTGCGAACTGAAGAAAATATCGCAGCCATATCGTCCAGTGTTGGTGATGACCGTGAATTATCGATTCGGCGCCGTTCGCAGCAATTGGGCCTCTGTTACTCCACTACGTGGAAAATTTTGCGGAAGGATTTGGGTGTGAAGCCTTATAAGATACAACTGGTGCAATAATTGAAGCCAAACGACCTACCACAACGCCAAATTTTTGGTGAATGGGCTCTTGAAAAGTTAGATGAAGATCCACTTTTTTATCGAAGAATTGTGTTCAGCAACGAGGCTCATTTCTGGTTGAATGGATACGTGAACAAGCAAAACTGCCGTATTTGGAGTGAAGAGCAGCCAGAAGCATTGCAAGAGCTACCAATGCATCCATAAAAAACAACCGTTTGGTGCGGATTATGGGCTGGCGGCATCATTGGGCCGTATTTCTTCAAAGATGATGCGAATCACAACGTTACTGTGAATGGTGAGCGCTACCGTGCGATGATAACAAACTTTTTTTTGCCCAAAATGGAAGAGCTTGACTTGCATGACATGTGGTTTCAACAAGACGATGCCACATGCCACACAGCACGCGAAACAATGGACCAATTGAGAGGCGAGTTCGGTGAACAGTTTATTTCACGCTTGGGATCAGTCAATTGGCCGCCCAGATCGTGCGATTTAACGCCTCTAGACTATTTTTTGTGGGGCTATGTTAAGGCTAATGTCTATAGGGACAAGCACGCTTCGATTGACGCACTGGAAGCCAACATTGCCAACATTATTCGTGAGATACCGGCCGAAATGTTGGAAAGAGTATGCCAAAATTGGACTAAGCGGATGGACCATTTGAGGCGCAGCCGCGGCCAACATTTGCATGAAATAATCTTCAAACATTAAATTATATCGACCCAACTATCGATCCAAATAAATATTTCATGCATTTTTCTGAATTTTATGTGTTTTTTTTTTTAAATTTCCGATAGTTTTTATAAAATCACCTTTTATTTTAAAATAAGAAAAAAGGATTATTATAGTTATACCTAAAATTGGCGTGGAAAGCGTTTTTTGTTTGTCAAAAATTCTCATGCCCATACAAAATGTATGGAGCATACCCAAAGAGTGCGGCAGCAACGCTGATCAATTGGAAAATTCATTTTTGACAGCGCGTTTTGCAGTGAAGTTGGTTGCAAAACAATTGTTTTTTTTTATTTTTGTTTTGTTATTTTTGACCAGCAATGACATTTTTTGTATTTTTGTTTGTCATTAGTTGGTTTTATTAAACAAGATTATTAACACTACTGTCGCTTAACTTTAAGTTGGATTGTTAAGAAAATTGTACGACATTGGGTTTAAGGTTTAAACTAAATTGTGCATAAATTCAAAACAAATAAATGAATTTTAATTAAATATGACTCATTTTATTTGTATCCAATGCATTTGGAATATAATTTAAGATTTTGTTCATTTTAGTTTTTTTATGAATATTTTTAAGAAAACAATTTTGAATTTAATTTTTTTATATTATTTTGTATATAAAACTTTAAGACTGTTAATGCTTAATGATTTTTTTTTTTGTCAACAAATAAAACAAATCTTCTATAGAATTAAAATGAATTTATTTTGTTTCTCACATCTGGTCAAGAATACGTACTTCAGCAGAGTTTATAGCACAAACAAAATATTTTTAAATATCTCTGTTTTCAAACTAATATCTGGACAGTATGGAATGTAATGCTTTGCATTGGCTTACACAGTGAGAAAATAATAAACAACTAGAATAATAAATCAATAATAAAATCAATGCGTCAGCATAATGATAATACGAATTAAATGGAAATTAAATTAAAATCATGTGTGACAAAGAATTTGGGCGATTTTTGACCGCCATTAAATTCTTATTCTTTTCTTTATGTTTATTATTTTTAATAATATTAAGTATAAATAAAATAAATGGTCAGTTTTCTATCAGTTAATCATTGAGTATGTAATTTTTTATTTAATAGAGAACTATATAATTAGAGAACTAGTTCTCGAGTTATTACAAATTATATGATGTAAATTGCTTTTTTTCTATATAACGCTACATCTCGATAACAGCATGCAGTATTAAAAAAGTTAATAAAAGCAACTGGAGCTTACTATTATATATATTCAAATTGACTACTAAACTCCAGCCACCACAAAAAAAAATTCATTTTGTAGACCTGTGTTACTTGTACGTTTCTATTTTGGCTTGTACGTATGTATGTACTTAAAAGTCGTTTTGTTTTCTCATTTCATTTCTTAAATCACACACAAGAAAAAAACATGAACAAAACCTAATTTTTGAGAACGATTATGAAAATGTAAAGAAGAAAATTATGAAAAAAAAAATCTTAGATACTTAATACTTTAAACTAAGACTAAGTTTAAACAATTTAGACGAATGATTATTTTATTAAATTAATTGAAGGTCTTACAAATTTTATGTCTATTTTGTTAAGCAAAGTAAAAATTAAGACTCCTAGTAGCTGTTTTGGGGACGCCAAGTGAATTAAAGGTAATTATTTTATTTATTTCTTAAAAATTTTTATTTATTTTTGTAATTTCAGAAAAAAAAAATTTCTTTTAAAAAGATTACGCTAAATCTTCCCTTGGTTGTAGCTGAAGTCTATGAAACAACTAGGAATTTTATTTTAAGAAACTACAGTTCAAATTTCACTTTATAATCAAATAAATTATCTTGAAAATTTATCTGCACTAAATAAATTTTATAACAGACTTTAAACAACAAGAGAAAAAAAAATAGAAGTTTTCTTGATTGTTGTTTAAAAAACTATTTTATTATTTTTCAAACATTTAATTAGAAATTGTAACAGGATTTAGTCAGCCTTATAATTACAAATTCAAATTATGGTTTTACTTGCCTGTACGAATATCCTTTTCTATTTTATTAGGTTTATATTGGCTTTATGTATTCCTTTAGTGTAAAAATATTTTTAATCTTTGTCACAAGGATTAAATGATAATTTATACTCTATTCATTATATCTCCTTCAGAATCAAAGTCATGACACACACACAAGCACTTTGCTAAACTAATCTCATGCTTAGCAGATATTTTTTTAAATATAATTTAAGAGAAAATTTCATTACTTTTGTAGTCAAAGTGCGTGCATAATCTTTTGCTTTAATTTATTTTATTTATAACAAACTTTAAATGCTTAATTTGTTTATCTCCATGCAGACTATCAACTGCATTTAAATAAATTGAAACAATGGGAAAAAGTACAATCACTTTATATTGTTTTAAATTATATGCAGGAGAAAATATAATTAAAAAAATTAATTTACAAAACATTTTTAATTCAAATAAATTTATTGAAACAAAATCAAACATTTAGAATAAAACTTGATTTTTTATTTTATATTGTTTAATCTGAGCTTAGGTGTATCGCCTGTTCAAACAAGAAAATTAATAAAGTCAAATAAAATTTTAAATTATGTGACTGATTTGGGTTTTCCCACATATTCAATTAAGCTTGCGCTTTTAAGCATTTGACAATTGAAATTATTGTGACTTTTTGTTGTTATTTTGTGTACTAATAAAAAAATTATTTCAAAAATGAAAAGAAAATCGGACTTTAAAAAATTGAGTCTGCTTATGACAGAAATATTGAACTATTGTGATCAGTGCAATCCAGTACAAGCTAAAGACGTGCACGAGTGTACCTACAAGTGTTGTCAAAACAAATATACCAAATAAGTATTTGTTACTGCTGGTGTAAGGGAGAGAATGACTATAACAAATATGGTATGGTTTTGCTTTTGCACACTAACTCAACTCACACACATATTCAGAGTTATAAATAATTTTGCAGCGAGTGAGGAATTTATTTGTTTCTCTGCTTCAAATAACTGTTGTACTACAAATGTTTTCAAATAATTTGTTGTATAAACAGATATTTACGGCTCGGCTCCATAACAACGAACGACAACTTCGTTCGTACATTTGTTGAAAACAAAAATATATGAAAATTTGTTTTTGTTTTCAATGCAAATGTACGAACGAAGCATGTATGTATGTTTGCTTTCAATATACAATAAGTAACTTATAGTATTTGCCATAACATCTATTTTATTTGTTTGGGCAAATGGAAATAATAGAAATGTGTTACTTTAATTTTCTCTATACTCTCTCACATTCAATTTAGCAAAGAGAATAACAATACAAACTCATACTATAAACGCTACAAAACTCACTAATACGCACTGAAAGCAGAAAAACATAGAAACTGGTGCATTTGAGTGTAACTGTGCACGTCTTTAGTACAAACTTGCTCGTACTCGACAATTCCGTTTTGTTCCCCCTTCGTATCTTTTATAAAGATGTAAAAAAAGAAGACAGATAACTTTAAGGCTAAATAAATTACTGAATAAGAATGCTAAAATTGCCGAAACAAAATTGGTGTGTGTAGACACAGCGGCAATTTTAAAAGAGAATTGAGAAAGAATTGTTGAACTAAACTTGCCGAGTGTGGTCCTGGTGTTAAGACTGTTATTTTGTTTATTTTAAAGAAAAATCTTCTTTAGAACAAGTGCTGTCTGCACCAAATGAATGCAATAAACTTCAAAAGCTCTGATTTACAACTGAATTGCTTTGGTTTAAAAACAAATTAAATTCAATTACATGAAAATAATAAAGCAAAAAAAATATATCTCTTCATATGGTTTTCCAAAAGTTAAGCCCCCTTATCCAAAAAAAAAAAATTAACGTAATTTTTCAAATAATTTTTTATAAATTTTACTTAAAAAATTACGTTTTTTATTTTTTTGTTGGATAAGAGCATGTATGTCTTTAAAAACTTATTTTGACTAAAATTTATTTGCTTACAGGACACTGTTATGTTTTTTTTTTTGGACATGCAAGTTCTTACACGTTCTTTTTTAGCTTCTGTGTATTTTGTATGAGCAGCATGAGGATATTATTTCTCTCTGTCTCAACTCATTTTTTTAAAAGTGTTTTTTTTTTGTACATTTTTATAGCTTCTGTTTCAAAATTTTTATTCTTTACATGGCTTGTGTCTGAAAGTGTGTCTACATACGTGTATGTGTATATTTCTTTGGATTTTTGTGTACATTGACAGATGTCTTTTAATTTGCATTCAAAATTTTGCATACGGTATATAAAAATGACCAAGTTTTGGTAGGCTTAAGCTTTTTATACAAAGTATAGTTATGTGAGGCTGTGTGTGTGTGTGTATATTTAGCATATGAGTTTTGCATGTACCGACAATTAGTGCATTCATATGTTCAATGTATGTGTGTGTACCTTAAACGATATAAAAAACAGCATAGTGGCAAAACTTAGTAAAAAAAATTTTAAGCTAATCCTTAGATCGATGAGGATATTTTTTGTAACCTAAATACAGGTTGTTTAAATTATTTCAAAATATTATCATTTATATGCTGGAATATTTACATGTTTCTCTATACCTGAATAACATAAAAACTTTTATAGATCTATAGTGTGGTCCCGCTAAAACGCATGATGTGAATTATAAATAAAATAAAAAGTTAAAAAAAAAATTATCTTAAAATTTTTTTATGATAAAAGGGGGTATGACAATTGTGAGTGAAACAAAATATCGGCTTAATGCTCGGCACGGCTTCGGTGGCATACCTCATATTTCATATTTTCAATGACTCTGAGACATAATTGAGGTTCAGTGTCGTTTATGTGCGAATTTTATCATCCTTTAACTCTTGAATTGTTCTTGGCTTATTGACGTTCACTTTTTCTTTTAAATATCTAAAAAACAGAAGTCTAATGGTGTCAAATCACGTGATCGTGTCGGTCAATTAACCTCGCCATGACATGACCTAAGACGGCCATTGCATTTCTATCACAAAAAAAATTTTTATTTCGCTAGCTGTGTAGCAAGTCGCACCATACTGTTAGAACTAGGTCTATATCCTCAATTTGTGGCCACAGGAAGTCTGTTATAATCTCGAGATACCATTCACGGTAACTTCTTGGCCACACTATGGGGGAAAAAAGCAATGTTTTTTGTAGATCGAACTGGATGAGCATCTACAGGTGTTTTAACATTTACTTCAGATCCGGTTTGCTGAATTCTGGGCACATTGGACGATTATGCATTTTGATTTGAACATCTATTGTCGTAAAAGGCTTAACACGGTGCTTAATTGTTTACCTCTTCACGGTTGAATTTGTCAAACACTGAAACAAAAAAATGTCAAACTAAGGTGGGCAAAAACTTGACGTTAAGGTTTGATTCACAATTAGCACCACACATTACGATAAGAACACCCTTTATTAATTATTTTGAAAGACTACAACTCTATATTTCAAGTTATTTTAAAGGACTTCAATTTTAGAGGCCTCGAAAGTTTTATATAAAATTATTTGAATTGGGTCAAACGGTATTGTTTTCAAAATATCCTTATAAAGTTTTTTTCGATGCTGTCAAGTAGTACTCAGCGTAATTAGAAATTCCAGAAGAACATTTTTTTTAATTTCATTAAAAAATATTCCTTAAATCAAAGAATATTCTATGACAATAACAGATGAAATTATAATAACAAGTGAAAAGGGAATAGTGGAAAAACTCTTAGGAAATTTTTATTCATAATTCGGCTTATTGCTTTCATTTCGTTAAATATGGAATATATTGACCCACCAGTTACTGAGTTCAGTGTGACAATAAGTCAGTTTGCAATTAAGTCGACTTTCTACTCAACTTATAAAAATAAATAAAATTTTAAATTTTTACATTATTAACAAGAGTAATAAAGGCACCGTAATCTGCAAAGTCTATTGTATAGCTAAATTAGCATTTAAAAAAATGCAATACTCCTCACGAATCTCTTAATTGTTGTGAAATTCATTTTTTTATTTTTGGGGGCCAGTATCACGCTGATTATGACAGAATGACAGGAGTCATTATGTATCCCACACGAATTTTAAGATTTAATATTTGCTGTTTAATAAAACACATTTAAAAAATATTAAAGTTTACTCCCACTCAAACTAAATTTAACATTATTGATAAGCTTTGTAGCGACCCTAATGTTAATTTTTTTTATATAAATAAAAATTCATTTTAAAGATGCGTTTTTTTAATTGAATTAAACAGAAAACATGCTTGTGCTGTGTAATTCTTTTGAAAACAACGTCGTTTATTTGTTTAACTGTTTCCAATGCCAATGCGCCACTCTTAAGAGCACATAAATTTATAAACCTACTTATGTACATAATAAACGGCTGCACAAGCATACTTTTAAATAACACATCACTACAAACATGTGTATTATTTTATAATAAAAAGTGCTTGTAAGCCATTTCAAGCATGTTTGTTTAGCCTTTAGTACATAATTTTAAAAGTCACACATCACTAAAAACGTATGTAATATTTTACAACAAAAAAATTGCTTGTAAGCCATGTGTAACGATTTTTATAAAATTATAATTCTTTTCCATTTTCCTTCCCTACTAGTACCAAAAAGACCATTATTGCTCAACACTGATTAACACTATACACTGAACTGACAGGACTGTTCGTTACTTGAATCGATAACCATTATCGATTACTAAATTATTCAGTATGTAGCTAACTATGTATGTAATCTGTCTCGTTCATTTCCTTTTGTTATTGAACAGTGTGAAGATCTCTGTGGAAGAAAACATTATTATAAAAGATAATAAAAAGAGGAAAAAACACAAATTTATTTCAATCTCTGTGCGGAAATTGTATCTCCGCAAACTCCTCTGGGGGGTACTAGCTTAGTTCGGTAAGCATATACAAAAAAAGAACTATTTACTTCCCATGCTTACTAACGCGTAATTCACCAGCCGGTAAAGCTTACCGCACCTCAATAGATGCAGGTGAATCTGTAGGCATCCTGTGTTTCAGGAGTGTGTATCAGCAACATATACATTTCATATTCATTTATTTCACTGTGGAAGGTTGTTGAAACTGGTATTTCCAACGTGCAGGGTAACTCATCAAATTAACCAAGACCATTGCTGCCTTAATACATGGTTGTGCAGGGCTGTGATATGAATATGCAGTCTATGTGCGTATATGTAAAGCTGCTGTCACATAACACAAATATTTGTCGCAGTAAACATAAGCACTGCCTTTTGGAAATTATTTTTATAGTATTACATAAAATTAATTCAAATAAAATGATATTGCAAGCAAGTTTTATTTTAATAAATAATTAAGTTACTTTAAGCAAAAGTTTCTCTAAAATATGAAGGGTGTCCCAACAAAAAAGCAAGATTTACATATTAAATAAAACACAAATATTTAAAAAAAAATCGTGAAACTTTATTATATCGTAAAGTAGACAGAATGAGGCTATGTAGGGAACAACATATCGGGCAGATGGCCACCGCGGCTTTGCTGGCACGCACGCGATCTTTTAATGAAATTTTCAATGACCGTTTTAAGGCTTGGGTCGTCGTCGGCTTATTCGCGTAAACCATCGATTTCAAAAAACATCAAAGAAAAAAGTCTAATCGTGTTAAATCGCACGATCTAGGCGGCCAATTCTGGTCTCCAAAACGCGAAATAACACGACCGGGAAACGACTGATGCAGCAATTGAATTGTTTCTCTGGCTGTATGACATGTATCGCCGTCTTGTTGAAACCACAAGCCCTCCACATTAATTTTTTAAATTTTAGGCAAGAAAAAACTGGTTATCATTTCACGATACCGAATACCATTGACCGTTTGCACTTGACCTGCCTCATTTTCATAAAAAAATGGTCCAATGTTTCCTCCAGCCTAAAAACCACACCACACAGTGACACGTTGAGGATGCATTTGCTTCTCGTGTATCACTCGAGGATTTTCCTCACCCCAAATGCGACAATTCTGCCTATTGACGAAGCCATCAAGATCGAAATGGGCCTCGTCACTGAAGATGATTTATCGGCAAAATCAGCATTTTCATGTTGTCTCTCCCTTCGCTTTCCATGGTCAGCTGGCTTCAGTTCCTGAGTCAATTGTACTTTGTATGCATGAAGATGCAATTGTTTCGTCGAAATTCGCTTCATAGTGGATTTGGAGACACCAATTTGCTGAGCTCGGTATCGAATTGAGGTGGATGGAGTTTGAGCGACATCATCACGTACAGCTGCGATATTTTCGATCGATTGCCCTGGTCGAAGTCGCGTTGTTGTCTTTACATCACTAACAGACCCAGTTTAGGCAAATTTATCCATTAATCTCTTTACAGTTGACTCTTTTGGAGCATTATTGTGACCCGCCGCAAAACTTTCACCATTTTGCTAAAACAATTTCACAATAAGAATGCGTTGTTCATTCGTGTAGCGCTCCATTTTTACTAACCTCGTACCTTCTACTAGCAAACAATAACAATTGTTCAAATGTCAAACAATGACACTTTGAATGGCGCCAAATTTAAATCTTGCGTTCTTGTTGGGACACCCTTTATATTATAAAATTTAAAAATATTTGTCTAGTGTGACCATAGCTTAAGTCTACATGACATGTGATAGTTGACGAAAATTTTGTAAATATTTAAACAGTTTTAATATTTCCCTTTTTTATTGCATTTAGTTATATTTTTATGTCTGCATTTGTGTTTTTGCATATATATGATTGTGTATTTGTAGAACAATAAAAAAAGCAAAACAAAATAACTTAAACTGTTGATGTTACGTTGACCTTAATACTCAGAGAATTCAAATAAAATATACGAATACGAATCTTCATGAATTTGTGTCATTTTGTAGGTACAAACTCATGCACAAAAACGCATTTATTTCTTAAATTTCAGTATTCAGTTTCTGCAAATACTGGCACATGGCGTAGTATTTAAGAAACTTTTTTGTTGTTTGTTTTGTTTTTCAGGTATGTTTATTTAAAGCTGCCAGAATGCAATGCACCTTTACATAAGAGCACTGACATACAAACCCAGCACACACACATTTAGATATTCTGTTTATTTATTCACACAGCTCACACAAAGGCTTGTGCAAATTTTTTCAATTTGATTTTTTCCTATACTTTCTTCTTTTTGCAAATATTTGTCTGTATTTACGAATTTTGGTAAAAGTGTGTTTGCTTATTTGTAGACTCGTCAGTAGCAACAAAATGAAAAAAAAAATAGAAAAGATACAAAAAAACTTACATAAGAAAGTTAACAGAAATAAGAATTGCAATATGCCGTTGCAAGTTGATTTTATTAAAAAAATAAACATAAAAAATTGAGGAAAAAGAAACGTGATTGCAACGAAAATATTTTTCCTAATATTTTTTCAATCAGTAGCTAAATTTCAATCAATTACACACAATGAGAAGTTTACTATTAAAGAAAACAGGAAAACTTTAGAAAAACATTATAATTTAAATTCGAAAAAGACTAGAGAAACAATAAAGGAACTAAAAATTGACAAAAATCAAAATAGAACACTTAGAACTAAAAGTCACCTATCAAAAAAGGGCTACTGTGACACTACTCTCATGTTACAAATTCCATATCAAGCAATTTATTTTTAAAGTTTCAAAATTTCTGCATACAAAAACTTTAAAATTTTGATCGTTTTCGTTTTATTTATATCGTATATTATAATCTGAGTCCAGGTGACTTGTTTTCGATCCTGATTCTAATTCTAAGTCTGTTAGGAATTTTTGTATCAATTAAACAATAGTTATGCAGTCACGTGACGTATGATTAATATTTAATTTAATTTACAACACCACTAATACGTACTCATAACAGAAGCAAAGTGTTGTTTTTGTTAATTTTTAAATTTTATTTCCTCTCCACAATAATATATGAAAACAAAAATTAGGCAAATTAGAGGACTATGTCTAGCAGATTTATATAGATATTGTAGTGTTGCGTATTAAATATGCTCTTCAACGTAAACTGTAACATCTGTCGGGTAGCTGAGAATAAGAAGACAATCCTTCAGATTTCCTGCTAGTGCCGGGTTCTTCTGGCTTGGATACACAAATTTCTCGGATTAAATTTTATGAGCGGCTTACCTAAAATATAAGGAATATGGTTATTTAGGGGGATTTTTTCAGATATCTTAATGTGACAGGGTGAGTCTAAATCAGTGAAGTGGTTCTTGATGGCCATGAGGCCACAACGCAAGCCAACCAACCAATATACCTTTTATGCTCACCTAATTGGTTAACTGGCTTTCATTTTCATAATTTAATTTTATTACTTTCATATTTATAACGAGATTATATGGTAATTTCATCTAAACACAATAAGCTTTGGTAAATTATTCGGTAAACATTTAAATAAAAAAACCAATCTGTTGTTTTAATTATTATTGAAACTTAAGCTATCATGCATAAAATTTCCTTATTATTTTTCACAAAATGTATATAAACAAATAAAAAAAAACTAGTAAATAAATTGGCCGATTATCATAGTCAAACAATAAAGTCGGTCTTTTTAAAAACAACCTAAAAATTAAAAGTCGTTATTAAAAATTTTAGTACAATAGACGAACCAAAAGTAAGTTCTAAGTTGAATCAACTTTAACAGAGTATCACCAATATTGCAACTAGCATTGTAATATGCTTGCACTCACACATAATTTACTCCTACAATATTATTAAAAATTATTAAACAACTGATTGTTCAAGTATCTAGATTTTTTTTTACACTATTGGCCTTTTGAAAAATCCTATCCGTTTTATTGTATTTTTTTTTACACGCCATCTATATGTAAATTAATTCTATCTATCTTTTACTGTTGACAGTTTCTATAACATTTATTGCATTTTATCTTGTATCATGGTTTTAACGAAGCTTTTAGTTTTTTTTTGCGCTGCATGCAAAACCGAGCCATCTTAAGATCGAGGTATAGAAAATTTTGATTATTAAAAAGAAAAAGTTCAGAAAGTGAAGAACGCATCTCTTCAAATAAATTTTCTTTTGTTAATAAAAAGTGAAAAAAACTACTTCCAAGGAAGCTTTTTCTTACAGGCTCTTGGGTTAAAAGGTAACTTCATACATTTTTTTTAAGTTAATCTATTTTAAATTTTAATTAACTTCAAAATGAAAAATTTACTAGAATCATATATTCTAAGTGCAAAATATTTGAGATACGTACATAGAGAAGAGAAAGGAAAAACCGAAACCCATATCTCTATTTTGTACATCATACTCATTGGTGCCATCTCCACTGGGTAAGACTCAATATATTTAGCTAAATTCTCGCTCCAGAAACATATAAAACCCTTTTATTATAATTATAAATTTAGATTTGGCACCCTATGTATAGCATAGATAATTGAATGGAATGGCTCTGAAAAAGTAGAAAACCTAGTTTTTACGAATCTTCCTGTCCTCTTTTCATCAGTCAGTGAGTAAGAAACATTAATAAATTGAGTACCTCAAATTAGTAGGTGACAATCATTCCTTACCGGTGGTACGAAAAGCCAAAATAAAGATTTTTTTTTTTAAACAAAAATTGGGTGCAAAGAAAAAAAAACATATAGTTAATATTTATAAAAATAATTAAAACTAAAGCTATAATCCTTACTAAAATAGGAAAAAAATTACAGAAAACCTAAAGAAAAAACAAAAAAAGATTTTAATGTATGTGAAAATATAAGTGTAAGTGAAAAAAAAATTTACATGTATGTATATATATACCCATATGCGTGTATAAAAAAATTTCTGAAAAAAAATCTTATTGTCGCCGTTATAAAAATTATAGTGGTAAAACTTATTTTTTTTTTTTTGCCCAAAATTCATACATATGTATATATATATATTTATCCGTTATATATTTCTTTAAGAAAAAAAAATTTTTTATTGTTTTATCTAGAAAAAAAAAATCATAATAGCAGATTAATAATATTGCAAATTTTTCTTATATACATGTTTACCTAAAATTATCAACAAAAGTTTATAGCAACATCATAAAACCAAGCTTCAGCAACATCAACAAAGATCTTTGGATGAGAGAGCAAAGCTAAGAAGAATTGAGTGAGTTTTTTTATAAGTTTTTATTAATTTCTTTTATTATGATTTTAATTGTATTTTGTTTTGCTACACATTTGAAATTTTTTTCTCTAAATAATATTAATTTCGAGTGACCAGCTAAACAATATTTTTCTTTTAACACAACATATGTTTTAACTTATTATTTAAGTAATTCAAATCTAAGATTCTATTTTCTTAAATTTTCATTACCAATTTTCATATAAAATTTTTGTTTTTTTTTCTTTCAAAATTTGTTATATTAATTAACTTTTTATTGTTTTAATTATGTTAGTTCAGTATATATGTTAATAAATTAAATATGTCTCTTTAAACTAATTTAATCTGTTTGTTGGTTTAATCCAGGAATTACATAAGTGTGTTGTAACAAAAAAAAAAAAAAAAGGGAGATCATAATTAAAGGCAAATGGTTGAAATGATTGCCTATGATGATCAAGGTAGGAGGGGTTTCGTTGTTACAATCCAACCCGTAACACATACACATATTCCAGTTAGTCGTTTGCATAAGTTGGTATTGTATCTTTTAGAACACGCTTTGATATGGTAAAAATTATATTGTATTTGAATAGCAAAGGGTTTCTGAAGGCGTGAACCTCCCCTAATCTCGACGAGTTATAAGGCCGGTGTAAAAGCGTGTCCCTTACAGAATGACCCTAAACTACATCTGCTATTTCATCAAATTAAAACATTTTATATACAATAGTAAAATTTTTACAAAAATGGCGCCCAACGTGGGGCCCGAATATATTGGCATGGTCTGTAATAGAGAATACCTATAATGTATTTCTTTGTCATTTATGTTGTTTACAAAGACCAATCGATTATTCGGCTCCAAAAAGAAAATTTTTTTTCTGAATATGGTGTTGAGATTTAAGGTGGAATTTTTTTATGATCATTTACAAATGTAACTTTCATACTAAACCCTTTTATATCTCGATACTTTCTTACACATTTCTTTTCATATTAATCTATCTTTTATCTGATTGGAAAACAGCTTTTGGAATTTTCTTTTTAAATCTAAATCTGACCACAGATATTGTTAGTTTAGTACTCTCCATTTAATTACTAGATATGGAAACATAGTTAATTCAAGGTTAACTATCCCTAGCAATTACAAAGTAATAAAATATATAATATAATAATAAAATATATAAAGTTTTGTGCCAACTTATGTTATTATTTCTTACGATTAAATTTTTTTTCGCAACATACTGTGTACCTGGTGAAAAACAACAAACAGAATTTCATGTATATATTATTCAAACGATTAAATTATTTCTTCCTTTTCTTTAATTAAGAAAAAAAAAAAAAAAAAAAAAAAAACATATGTAAAAGAAAATTTTGTTCACTTTAGGATATCGTATTCTGAAAAGAATTGTTATTGGTAAAAGATAATAGTTTTTATTATTGTTATATTAGTATCGTATTTCTTTATATTTTATATTATCAGTTTTTTTTTATTTTATTCATTCATACGTATTAATATTTTTTTGTTACCGAACATAAAATCGGTCAATTTTTTTTTGTCTCTAAATTATTCGCTTTTATTTTATACAGGGAAAAATCTATTTTATTATTAATCAATTTTTTTTTTACGTACCCAAATTTTGTTTGAGTTAAAATGTCAAATAAGGAAAACTGTAATGAAGACCTTGAGTCAACGTCAAACACCGATAAAACCTTATTGTGTACTGGCTGTCAAAATGCTATTACAAACCGAGCACAAATGCATACTACTGTGTGTAATCATATATTTCATAAAAGTTGTTTAACAAAGCTTATTAAGGTTAGGCCATATTGTCCTGATTGTAACTCAAGAATAGTAAATGATACTGCACAATCTAGTACGCGATCACAAAGTAAGATTTCTTCAGATATAGGATCAAAGAATGATCAACCTAGTACATCAGCAAATGCCTTAAATGTGAATAGAATAGAAAGCGAGAATTGGAATACAGCATTGCTAGCAACTGATGTCACTAGGGAAACGTTACAAGATATGGTTGAAAATGTTGTTTCAGCTCAACAGGCCCAATTGTACACAGCTTTAACTAATCAACTTTCGAAAATAATAGAAACAAATATGCAAACTACTTTTTCACGCTTTAATAATTTAACAAACTCACAGATATCACAGGGTCAGCAGATAACACCACCTCAAGATCCCATTCCAGACGAAAATGATTTTCCAGAATTGTTGGGCTTAAATAATAACGAAAATAATAATGACGGCATTCCGCGTTATCAACGGGAGCCCGTTGTACTTAATCCTGGTCGTAACCCATCCTCATTGCAAGGCACTAACAATTCAGACCTGGACGTACGTCCAGACAAGGTGCTGCAAATTATATCCAATTGGAAAATAAAATTCTGCGGCGGCCCCAATAGTTTGTCTGCAGAAAATTTTATTTATAGAATAGAAGCTTTAACGTCTCAGACCCTCCGTGGCAATTATGATCTGCTTTGCCGTAATGCTAGTTCTCTTTTTGAAGGTAAGGCTAGTGATTGGTTCTGGCGATTCCATAGGTCTGTTCCTAATATAACTTGGTCTAATTTATGTAGAGCATTGAGGCAACAGTATAAAGATTCACGAACAGATATGGACATTAGAGAATTAATTAGAGATCGTAAACAAAAACCTAATGAAACGTTTGATAATTTTTATGAGTCTGTAACACATTTGACTGACCGACTCAACGAACCACTATCTGAACGAACTCTGGTTGAAATCTTAAGACGTAATCTACTCCCTGAAATTCAACATGAAATGCTAAATATGCAAATTTATTCTGTCGAACAATTACGTGACACCTGTAGACGACGTGAATTTTTCATTCAGGATTTGCGTCGAAAGCAACACACTTATGTTACGCGCCCATTTACATCTCAAAGACGTGTTGCTGAAATTGAAAAAGACGACAAGGATGAATTAATTGATTCTGAAGATATTAACATCGATATTTCTGCCATAAATTTTAATTGTTGGAATTGTAATAAAATAGGGCATAGATATCAGGATTGCTTGGCTGAGCGAACCATTTTTTGTTATGGATGTGGTTTACCAGACACATACAAGCCAAATTGTAATAAATGTAACCAAAAAAACGGCAAGGCGAGTGCACAACGTTGTGCACAGAAGTCGGAAAAACCACCCCCATCGCATTAACTGTTCTTAATAAGAGCCAAGCCTTGTTTCCAACAAAAAGTAACATACAATTAACTAATAATAACACGGCAAATATCAATATTATAGAAGAATCATTTATGCCCTTGCATCAACGTTTAAAGAATCACAAAAAAATCTTAGGCAATTGTCTTGAGAGTAATATTGACACAGAAAAAAAAAGCAGAAAGCCCACTCGATCAACGACTCGCATTAAAACATTTTGGAATAAAGTAAGGCTTTATAAGAAACGAATTATTTGTTCTGTTTTTAGTAAATTAGGTGACATTAGGCCATATGCTGAAGTAACACTTTTTGGAGAGAATTTATTAGGTTTGTTGGATACGGGCGCATCCATTAGTTGTATTGGGTCTAAGTTTGCCGTAAAATATATACAATCCAATCTTCCTTATAAGAAATTAAAATCTGCTGTTAAAACAGCTGATGGCAAAAGTCAAGATATTGTCGGATTAGTAGAAACACGAATTTGCTTTAAAGGTATTGAGAAGCCAATAACTATATTTATAATCCCCAGCCTTGAAAAAGAACTTTTCCTCGGAATTGACTTCTGGGAAATGTATGACTTACTCCCACCCAGTGTAGTAAGGTCCAATGCCTCCCAAAATGCCCATGTAGTTAGCGAAATAAGTAAACAAATTTCACTTAGCCTAAATCAGAAAAAAAGTCTTGACACAGTTGTTAGTAAATTTCCTTCATTTTCAAAATTAGGTTTAGGTAAAACTAATTTGCTTTCACATGTTATTAACACAGGTAATGCTGCTCCAATTAAACAGCGTCATTTTTCAGTATCCCCAGCAGTAGAAAAGCTAATTTATGAAGAGCTTGATCGAATGTTATCGCTCGGTGTGATTGAAGAATCGGACAGTCCCTGGTCTTCCCCTGTGGTACTTCACCGTAAGCCGGGGAAAAATAGGTTATGCCTCGATAGTCGAAAATTAAATGCAGTCACCGTAGGAGATGCTTATCCGCTGCCTCATATTGATGGTATACTAAGTAGGCTACCAAGAGCGGAATTTATAACAAGCCTAGACCTCAAAGATGCTTTTTGGCAAATTCCTTTAGAACCGGGATCTAAAGAAAAAACGGCATTCACTGTCCCTGGGAGACCGTTGTATCAATATACAGTCATGCCATTTGGGCTTTGCAATGCCCCCCAAACTATGTCCCGTTTAATGGATAAAGTGATACCTCCAGCTCTCAGGATGGAAGTGTTTGTTTACCTTGATGATTTACTTGTTGTATCGGATTCTTTTGAAAGGCATCTTGAGGTTTTAGAAACAGTAGCCAGTAAATTGAAAGAGGCAGGCTTAACAATAAATGTAGAAAAAAGCAGTTTCTGTGTACCAGAGGTGAAGTACTTAGGCCATGTGGTTGGGAATGGGGTTATTCGTACAGATCCAGAAAAAATTTCTGCAATAACCGATTTTCCAGCTCCCAAATCGGTCAAACAAGTGCGTAGGTTTTTAGGAATGACTGGATGGTACCGGAAATTTATCCGAAATTATGCTGCTGTAACAACGCCTTTAACAGACTTACTGAAGGGTAAAAAGAAATTTGTATGGACTGACGAGGCTCAGAAAGCTTTTGAAATTTTGAAAAATCATTTGTGCACAGCACCAGTTTTACACAGTCCCAATTTTTCACAGCCATTTTACATACATTGTGACGCTAGTAGAACTGGTATTGGCAGTGTTTTGGTTCAAAAAAATGATGAAGGCGAAGAAATTCCGATTGCTTTCATGTCAAAGAAACTCAATCGAGCGCAACGTAATTACTCGGTTACTGAGCAAGAATGTTTGGCAGCTTTATTGAGTGTAAAGAAATTTAGAGCTTATGTCGAAGGGCATGAATTTACTATAATTACTGACCATGCTTCCTTGAAATGGTTAATGTCTCAGACTGACCTCAGTACAAGATTATCTCGATGGGCTCTAAAACTTCAAGGTTACAAATTTACTATTCAGCACAGGAGTGGAACACAGAATATAGTTCCAGATACACTTTCAAGGGCTAATTCTGAAGATTTGTCAGCAATGTGGATTAACAGCTTATCCGATTGTGAAAATGGCAGTGGACTTTTTGTAGACCTTGATTCGGCTTGCTTTAAATCAAACGAATATAAAGAATTAATAGATAGGGTCAATAAAAACATAGATACAACTCCAGACCTTCGCATTGTAGACGGATATTTGTATAGACGTGCAACACATGCCACAGGAGAAAAAGTCCAAGATGACCTCTCGTGGAAGTTGTGGATACCTCAGGGTATGGTTTCAGAAGTTTTACAAAAGGCTCATGATGACCCTTTATCATCTCATGGTGGAATAAATAAAACTGTTGAAAGAATACGTAGGTTTTATTATTGGCCAAATATGGTAGTTGATGTCAAAAATTATGTAAATAATTGTGAGATATGCAAATCATCTAAATACCCAAATACCTCTTTGAGGCCAAATCTAGGAAGAATAAGGCCTACTCCCAGATTCTTTCAAAAACTTTATATTGATTTTTTAGGACCTTATCCCAGATCAAGATCTGGTAACATAGGTCTATTTATAGTTTTGGATCATTTCTCAAAATTCCCTTTTCTAAAACCAGTGAAGAAATTTTCAACTGATATCACAATTAAATATATGGAGCAGGAATTGTTCCATACTTTTGGCGTGCCCGAAGCAATAGTTTCAGATAACGGGTCCCAGTTCAAATCAAATAAATTTAGCAAATTTCTTTTACAGTATGGAGTTAAACACATATTCACCGCAATTCATTCACCACAGGCTAATGCCTCAGAAAGGGTAAACAGGTCCGTTCTAGCCGCTATAAAGTCATATGTAAAAGAAGATCAGAAAAATTGGGATGAGCAAATCAGTAGTATTTCGTGTGCATTACGTTCTGCAATTCATTCAGCTATTGGTACATCCCCATATTATCTTGCGTTTGGGCAACATATGGTGACCAATGGTTTAACGTATGATTTGTTACGAAAATTAGAAGTGTTAGAAGATAGAGGACTTAACTTTGGCAGGGAAGATTCTATACAAATTATGGCGAAAAGAGCGTCCGAAATAATGGAAAAACAATTTAAAAGAAATGAGAAAAGTTATAATTTGAGAGCTAAGAACATCTCGTATAATGTCGGACAGGAAGTGTTCCGTAGAAATTTTAAACAAAGTAATTTCGAACATAGTTATAATGCCAAGCTAGCTCCTACATTTATAAAGGCGAGGGTGAGAAGAAAGTTAGGTAACAGCTATTATGAATTAGAAGATTTAAAAGGCACATTAATAGGAAAATATCATGCAAAGGAAATACGTCAATAAATTTAAAATCATTAATAGTGCAAGCGTTATCCGCCTTTGTTGATATAATAATCCCCAAAGTCAGATTCAGGGGGGGAAGATTTGTAATATGCTTGCACTCACACATAATTTACTCCTACAATATTATTAAAAATTATTAAACAACTGATTGTTCAAGTATCTAGATTTTTTTTTACACTATTGGCCTTTTGAAAAATCCTATCCGTTTTATTGTATTTTTTTTTACACGCCATCTATATGTAAATTAATTCTATCTATCTTTTACTGTTGACAGTTTCTATAACATTTATTGCATTTTATCTTGTATCATGGTTTTAACGAAGCTTTTAGTTTTTTTTGCGCTGCATGCAAAACCGAGCCATCTTAAGATCGAGGTATAGAAAATTTTGATTATTAAAAAGAAAAAGTTCAGAAAGTGAAGAACGCATCTCTTCAAATAAATTTTCTTTTGTTAATAAAAAGTGAAAAAAACTACTTCCAAGGAAGCTTTTTCTTACAGGCTCTTGGGTTAAAAGGTAACTTCATACATTTTTTTTAAGTTAATCTATTTTAAATTTTAATTAACTTCAAAATGAAAAATTTACTAGAATCATATATTCTAAGTGCAAAATATTTGAGATACGTACATAGAGAAGAGAAAGGAAAAACCGAAACCCATATCTCTATTTTGTACATCATACTCATTGGTGCCATCTCCACTGGGTAAGACTCAATATATTTAGCTAAATTCTCGCTCCAGAAACATATAAAACCCTTTTATTATAATTATAAATTTAGATTTGGCACCCTATGTATAGCATAGATAATTGAATGGAATGGCTCTGAAAAAGTAGAAAACCTAGTTTTTACGAATCTTCCTGTCCTCTTTTCATCAGTCAGTGAGTAAGAAACATTAATAAATTGAGTACCTCAAATTAGTAGGTGACAATCATTCCTTACCGGTGGTACGAAAAGCCAAAATAAAGATTTTTTTTTTTAAACAAAAATTGGGTGCAAAGAAAAAAAAACATATAGTTAATATTTATAAAAATAATTAAAACTAAAGCTATAATCCTTACTAAAATAGGAAAAAAATTACAGAAAACCTAAAGAAAAAACAAAAAAAGATTTTAATGTATGTGAAAATATAAGTGTAAGTGAAAAAAAAATTTACATGTATGTATATATATACCCATATGCGTGTATAAAAAAATTTCTGAAAAAAAATCTTATTGTCGCCGTTATAAAAATTATAGTGGTAAAACTTATTTTTTTTTTTTTGCCCAAAATTCATACATATGTATATATATATATTTATCCGTTATATATTTCTTTAAGAAAAAAAAATTTTTTATTGTTTTATCTAGAAAAAAAAAATCATAATAGCAGATTAATAATATTGCAAATTTTTCTTATATACATGTTTACCTAAAATTATCAACAAAAGTTTATAGCAACATCATAAAACCAAGCTTCAGCAACATCAACAAAGATCTTTGGATGAGAGAGCAAAGCTAAGAAGAATTGAGTGAGTTTTTTTATAAGTTTTTATTAATTTCTTTTATTATGATTTTAATTGTATTTTGTTTTGCTACACATTTGAAATTTTTTTCTCTAAATAATATTAATTTCGAGTGACCAGCTAAACAATATTTTTCTTTTAACACAACATATGTTTTAACTTATTATTTAAGTAATTCAAATCTAAGATTCTATTTTCTTAAATTTTCATTACCAATTTTCATATAAAATTTTTGTTTTTTTTTCTTTCAAAATTTGTTATATTAATTAACTTTTTATTGTTTTAATTATGTTAGTTCAGTATATATGTTAATAAATTAAATATGTCTCTTTAAACTAATTTAATCTGTTTGTTGGTTTAATCCAGGAATTACATAAGTGTGTTGTAACAAAAAAAAAAAAAAAAAGGGAGATCATAATTAAAGGCAAATGGTTGAAATGATTGCCTATGATGATCAAGGTAGGAGGGTTTTCGTTGTTACAATCCAACCCGTAACACATACACATATTCCAGTTAGTCGTTTGCATAAGTTGGTATTGTATCTTTTAGAACACGCTTTGATATGGTAAAAATTATATTGTATTTGAATAGCAAAGGGTTTCTGAAGGCGTGAACCTCCCCTAATCTCGACGAGTTATAAGGCCGGTGTAAAAGCGTGTCCCTTACAGAATGACCCTAAACTACATCTGCTATTTCATCAAATTAAAACATTTTATATACAATAGTAAAATTTTTACAGCATTTGTATACAATTCGCAGCAAAATGTAAAAAAGTGACATTAAAAAAAACTGAAAAGTAATTTAAGTTTTTTCAAAAAGCGTTGTTTGTATATTTTCAATTTTTTTTTATGATTTAAGTCCTCGAGAATTTCAAAATCTCTGTAGACAATGCAAACATTTTTTAATTTGCTTATAAAATTTTTTTTATAATTTATTTGAAATTTTTATTTAATTTTATTTTTATTGGTGACAGGATATTTTTTTTTTGTTTTGTTTGTTTGATTTTCTGTTTCTAAATTATTTAAAAACAACTTCAGAATATTATAAATTTGAAATCGACTTTTTCGCTAAAAATACATTTTAACTTGTCTACTCGTATAGTAGACCTAAAGTACGTATTAAAGAAATATATATTTAAGAACTCTTAAAGTATACTTTTTTCTGACTATGATTATGGGCCATTATTTTTAATTTTACAATCTTAAAAAAAAATAATGTAATAATGGCGAAAGAAAATACTTCCGTATAATGAAAAATCTTGCCTTCAGCTACTAAAATTTAATTAAAGAAAAAATTTTAGCTGGTAGCTGTCATTACATTTCACTGAAATATTGCTGCAGCAGATTAGGACTACTCTTCCCAGCATAAGGCCATATTTATCGAGCATGCGATAGACAGAAAACAGTTTTTTTAATTTATTTTGTTAGTGCGTTTTTTTTTCAAAATATAGATTTATCAAGCTATATTTAGTGTATGACTAATAGGAGTAATCACAGATTAGGTTTATCTAAATTGAAACACTATTTCTTTTGCATTGGCTTAGAGAGTATGGGAATCAAAATGGAATCTTGTGATTTCAATTGATGGACTATGGAAAGCGTAAACTAGTACTCAATTTAACCATTTACATGACCATGTGACATGTAATATGCTGTGTTCAAACGATATAAATATTGTAAACATTTTTAAATAACTAATACAAAATATTATTATGATTAGCCTATTGCTCATATTCTGTTAAACTGAAATTAATTGTTAAAAAGAAAATACAAGCAAAATAATTAACAGACTCTTTTACAGTAACCAACCAAAAAACAATTCAAAGAATTTCTAACAAATAAATAACCATCTATTAATGTAACACACGGCCATATTTAATTTTTATTTATAAATAAAGTAACAAAAGTAACATTTTTTTAATCCATCCACTAAGTAATGATTTCATTCCATCATACGATCAACACAAGAAAAAGAGAGATAACAATATGGTTTAAGACTGTCTCTCTCTCTCTCTCTTTTATATCAATCAGAGTTAGTAATGTTATAGAGAGAGCAACAACTAAAGAGCGAAATTTTACTCTCTTCTCATTTGTCAACTAAAATAAAAAAAGAACGCAATGAATGCATAGCCCAAAAACAAAAACCCAAATTAAAATGGTGTTAAACAATACGCCTACCAGAAATGTGTGTTAGAAACTAAAGCATACTGATGTTGACATTCTTTTGATCCATGTGTAAGAAAAAGACACAAAATCACACGCACACAAAGTTTATTCACATTTTTCACAATGCCCTCACACTATATCTATACCTGATGTATTTCTATCAAAATAAAAGGTGATTTTATAAGAACTATCGGAAATTAAAAAAAAAACACATAAAATTCAGAAAAATGCATGAAATATTTATTTGGATCGATAGTTGGGTCGATATAATTTAATGTTTGAAGATTATTTCATGCAAATGTTGGCCGCGGCTGCGCCTCAAATGGTCCATCCGCTTAGTCCAATTTTGGCATACTCTTTCGTGCTTGACTGGTCCCAAGCGTGAAATAAACTGTTCACCGAACTCGCCTCTCAATTGGTCCATTGTTTCGCGTGCTGTGTGGCATGTGGCACCGTCTTGTTGAAACCACATGTCATGTAAGTCAAGCTCTTCCATTTTGGGCAAAAAAAAGTTTGTTATCATCGCACGGTAGCGCTCACCATTCACAGTAACGTTGTGATTCGCATCATCTTTGAAGAAATACGGCCCAATGATGCCGCCAGCCCATAATCCGCACCAAACGGTTGTTTTTTGTGGATGCATTGGTAGCTCTTGCAATGCTTCTGGCTGCTCTTCACTCCAAATACGGCAGTTTTGCTTGTTCACGTATCCATTCAACCAGAAATGAGCCTCGTCGCTGAACACAATTCTTCGATAAAAAAGTGAGCACGCATTTTGGTAATAAAATTCAATAATTTGCAAGCGTTGTTCGTTTGTAAGACGATTCATGATTAAATTACAGACCAAACTGAAGATGTTTGACAGTGACACAAGATACAAAACGTGCGTGAGCTGTCAAAACTAGTGTTGCCAAAAAGATAATAGCAAAAAAATCACTCTTTAGTAGATGTAACGCCGGCAGAGCAAATGTCAATTTCATATTAATAGCAGTACATACGGGAAGACGTGGATGAAATTATATTATGATGAAATATATTTTATTATAATTTTTTATCATTTAAAACAAAAAAAAATAAGTTTCTTGCATAAGTACGATAAATTTTATTTATTAATACGCACATACATATAAGCTGTAAAATAATTATTTGGTCCCATTTTAATCAAAAAGTTGAAAATAAACAAACTTCAAAATCAAATTCATAACTAAAATGTCTTTTAATATCAAGATAGAAATAGCATATCGTAATATTAACGCCAATAAATGGAGTCTATACCTGGTGATTATCTATCATGATATGAATTTGACATTTAGCATGATAGAAATACATCAGGTATAGACCCTGGGTCAAGAAATTGATAGAAACTTTTTTCTACGCTGTTATAGATATTTCCATATCAGTATTAACACCGTACGGCAAATAAAGCAGCTGTATATTTTTTTTGTTTTCTCTGCAAAGCTGTCAAAATTTGTTTATATTCAGTAAGCGCCCTTGTTCTTGTGCTCAAAATACATAGAGTGTGTGTGATTCTACGTATGACCGGATCTTCTTTTTATTTGACATATACGATAGGAATGTTTTTGTAATTCAGTGTTGTACTATATGCCTTACCGTGTTAATTCTGCCATGGATATTTCTATCAACAATGTCCATCAAATGACAGACCAATTGAGTGTCACTGTTCTTCTAGGGCTGTTTTATAAATTATAAATATTCTAGGATACTTTTTTTCTTCATATTTTTAGTTATTTTAAGATTGATTTCATTAAATTTTTTGACTGATCTTTGATGTGACTCGCCTTAAAAATCTTAACTTTATATTAAATTTAATTAAGCAATTTTAGTCTTAAAATCTAGCGAAAATTAACTATTTAACTACGCAAAATCATAACTTGAATTACTGCTAACTGAAAATAATAAGAATTAATTTGTTGCCCATATTCTGCGAAAATTAAATAATTATTTTAATGAGCTTATCAGAACATAATAAAGCAAGTATTTTATAATTGCATAAAATATTTTATTCAAATAAAATAAATGTAAATAACGAAAAAGTAATATTTACATAATAATTTTCTGTATAAAATTCGTATAAATTATTTAACCACAAAATTATATTTAAATGGAAAAATTTATTCAAATAAACTTTAAAAAAAATATACGTTACCTGCGTAAAAATAAAATAAAAAAAGTAAATAAAAGTTATTCATGTGAGAAATATTTCACAAATAAAAAATTAAATAAAAATTATTAACCAAAAATTTTCCAATTTATTTCAAAATTTCAAAAGTAAATAAACCTTCATTAGCATAAAGATATAGGCTGATATTCAAAGAGACTAATAACGACTTTAAGTATAAATTATGACAAATTTTTCATACATAAATTTTTTTGTCATAATATCGATTTCAAGTCTACTTTAATTTTCTTTGAATACAAGCAATAAAAATTAAAAAAAAAAAATAAGTTATTAGTAATTAGAATTATTATTATATTTTAATACTCTGAAAAAACAAAAATAAAAAAATTATTTGAGTAAAAATAATATGGAGGTGAAAAATAATAAGGAAATTTTTTGAATGTTACTTTAAGATTCAATAATAATTAAAATAACAGATTTTTTTAATTTACATGTATCAATTTATTGCTTAGCAAGTAAAAACCTAAATTCGTTTGCACTTTTGTCAATTTGGCAATATTACGTTAACTTATTTACGATTAAAGTATTATTTACTTACATTCACATGTGAAAAATAATAAGAACATTTGATTTATTCGAAAAATATGAAAAAAAAAAAAAAAAAAAAGAAAGAAGAGTATGCCGAAGAATATGAAGTAAAAGGTTAGTTAAATAAACTTAAATGTTCATAGTTTGCCTAAATTATTGTCCAAAATTGCTTGGCGACATATTGCCAAGCTGAAACTGATAGTTATCACCATATTTTCTTCGAAATATGATAACATAATTTAATTTTGATTGAGATATCCAACAAATTAGCATTTTTTTCTTTTTGTAACATAATACTTGTTGTGTATTTTGTTATTAAAATCTTTTAGTGATTAAAGTTCGTATTTAATATATACACATGCTTCTGGTACCATTTGGTGTAAGATATATTATCATAACATAAAATAAAGTAATTTTACTTACTTGCCAATAAACATATCTTTGTACAAACAATGTTAACTCTACATCCAACACATTAAATAAATTCTAGTTCTAAATCCCTGTGTCATTCTATTTACAAGACATTTTTTTCTTTTTAATAAATTTATTTAAATTTGAGAAAATCAATTATTACAAAACATCAAACAAATTCAACAAATCAATTTTATGCCTTTTGCTTAGAACACACATATCTAACAGGAAATGTATTTGTTTCCTGTTATTTGGGTTATGAACGGATATTGTGGCAAAAGTGTAACAAACATTCATGTCTACTTGTATTCGTATATACTTACTCCCAGGTGTAGTTTAGTAATTTTAGAGTGTCACACAAATATTTAATTTTATTACAAATATTTTATATAAATAAAAAAACTTTATTACATTTACTAGTTTGCAAGAATTTACAACTGCACATTCTGTTGTATGTACACAGAAATAATTTTATTGTTAAATCTAATGAAAATATTAATGTTTGACACGTTTCATTAAATTGAAAAAATATTTCATTAACCGTAGATCAAGCTTGAAAAAAATAATAAGTCTAGCTTATAATTATTTTACTAAACAATTAATTTTTAAAACAATTTGTGGGAAATTTTTAAAATAACTATCCATTATTTATTTTGTTTTATAAAAGAAAAACAAATAACCTTACTGGCCAATAATCATAGTCACACTAAAATCGGAGTTTTTTTTTAAACGTTTTTAAATTCATAAAATTCTAAATATTTATTTATTTATTAAATATTATTTATATTTAATAAAAGCTTACTTTTTTGTGACTATCATTATGGTCCATTGATTTTACGTATTTTTCATAAAATCTGTATATATTTTTTTAGTGCTTTGCAACACAACTCCTTTATTTTTGTTTTATCCCAAATGTTAGCATTTTTGACATCTAGCACAGGTTTTTTTTTGAAGACTCGGTGGGTTTTTGCCTTTTATATGAACCGCCATCTTTATCATTTAGATTTTAATTTGAAGAGAACCCCAAAAGAGAGTTAATTACTTGGTCATTTTTTTAGTGATTCAATATAGAAAGCTGCCAATGATATTAATAATTGGCGGAAAAAAAACACTAAGAAAACAACTGCGATTGTGAGAACTAAATTTGTTGCCAACAAAAATTCAGTTGCGATAATTGAATTTTTTAGTCTCAACAATAGTAAATCGGTCTGACAGCTTGACATATATTTGAGAAAATTAAATTTTGAACTGTATTATCGAATTCTGGTTTGTTTTCTGTATGCATCTAAGTAAATATTTATTTATGTTTTTGAGTTGCGTTTTGCAACTATAGGTACTCAGCACCAGCTGCATCAACTCAACTTTTCGTCAATTTGTTAAAATAAATTATTTCTGCCAACTTTTTCAAATCCGTTTGGTTGGTGAAGATTTAAGCTAGAATTAACCGAACGTCCCGTAAGATTTCGTTACCAGCTTATCCGTTTTGTTATATGAAAAGCAATGAAAGTGCTTATCGAAAACAAATGTCACATTGACGGTAAGGCAAGATTTGTATAAAATAGAATTTAGCAACCTTTTTACGGAACGTTTATGCACAGCTGAGACAGAGTAGTTTTTTATTGGAAAAAAAAAGAAGTGAAGCGCGTATAAAAGAAAGTTTAAATAATTAAAGTGCTTAAAACTCTTCTAAAAGTAACAAAAATCAACTAAAAACAACAATATTTATTAATTAAACACTACAACCAAAAGTGTGATACAGTTTTTTGTAAAAAAAAGGTTTTTTTTTTCTAATGTGAAAAGCATATGACACGTTTATAAATGTTCTATAATTACACAAACGTTTTAATATCAACGGACGTCGCCGGACGTTTTCAACAACGTTCAGCTAAACAAGCCTTTATACTCATGACTAAGCGCATTTGTCTTAATGACTAATATAAGAAACTAGAGTAGTGCCAGGAGTAAAAGTAAATATTCGATCATATCAAAGAACTTTCTTGTATTTCAAATGCTTTGGAGGAGCTGATCTTTTATCTTTTTCTTCAAAATTGTTTGATCAAGGCATGTGAAGAAGAATAATTATAAATGGTGACATTGTGCCCTTTCAATCCATCGACAGCCCTCTGACTACGCTGTATTTTCTACACATCAGAAGTCCGTGATTCAACCAGTAGCCAAAATTTTAATAAATATCCTTCTGGTTTAGATGCAACATACTATCGAAACTTACAAAGACCAAGAAATCCTAGCAATTGTTCATTTATAGTGAAAAAATCGTTATTACCTTCATAACTTTTCTGAGCAAGTATCCTTAGAACATCATCAAATTAAATTTTTTTATGTATTATAGAATATATAATTATATTTTCAGGCTCTATGTCCTTATTTATAAATAAAATTGCACTATTTGCAAGCGTTGTTCAGGCGTGAGTCTATTCATGATGAATTGCCTAACCAAACTGAGAATAAATCACTTGACAGCTGTTAAATCGGTCGCCATCTTGAACAGTAATGCCAACTTAAAGCTCTATACGTCTATAAAAAACGCCCTTTACATACGTTGACATAAGCAATGAAATGTCTCATTTTTGATACAAAGGTCGATTAACGGTTAATCTTACATGTATTCTTATTGGTTGAAATATAATAAATTGTTTCATTGGATTAAGGAGCGAAATTCTTTCAGTGTATGCAATGTGTGACTTTCAAAATAAGTATTAAAGGGTAGTACAAGCATACTTCAAAAACACATACATATCATTGCAAACATGTACAATATTTTATATTTGAAAGTACTTGTAAGCCATTTCAAGTATGCTTGTGCAGCTGTTTAGTATGTATATGTTGTACGAATACATTTTTGTTTATTTATCTTTATTTTGTATTTCTTCAGTCACTGCTCTGCTTTTGTAGTCGTTGAACTGTCACTATTAAAATATGATTGAATGTGAACAATGTTGCTTGTAGTTAGGTAAAAAATTTACAGTATTTATACAAAAGGAATTCTAACATATACTCTTATAATAGACTTCCCCCTTCCCCTTCAATATGCTAGAGTGAAGACAGCTATTAAATCTTCCATTAATAAAATAATTTGTTACCCTTACTTAACAAACTGCAAATAAAATTTTGTATGAGACACTTAATGTTGTATAAAACAAGAATAAATATTTTGTGTAAAACTTGATAGCTATACTCGCCCAAATATATCATTATTACCATGCGAGAAATATAATTGCAAGATTTGTTTACTTTAAAAGTGAAGTTGTCAAACTACAGACAAAGACAATGACTGATGCTTTTATTATTTTTCATTTCTTTTTTAAATATATTTTTTCTTCATTCTATGCTTGCTTACCTTAGCAAAGTATAGCAGCAAAGCTGGTACAGTTAAATAAGTTGAAAGTTCATTTCCTGTTAGCATCATTCTTCTTCAAGTTCTTAACATGTTTTGCAATTGTTAGAGTTTCATTCTGCTTTAACTTAAACTTTTGCAATTGTTTGCAATTTTTTCTGCAATTTTTTCTTTGTTCAGGAATTAATGGTGTACACGTTAAGAGGTTTTTTTATTTTCTATGATGTTCATTACAAAGAAAAAATAAAAGAATAAACAAAACAAACGTAAAAAAAATACAAGAACAACTAAATATATAAATACAAAACAGCAGAAAGAAAGTGAAAAAAGTGTGTCGGAATGAATGGAGTCGGTAAAAAGAAAGTCAACAACATTAAGAGCAGAAAAGATAAATAAAACTTTGTTAAGACCCAGTACTTTGATATTAAACTCACAAAGCTATACACATAACTACTCGGAAGTGTTTATATATACCAGAAGTTAAATTGGGAATGTGTACTCGTGCATATAATTTGAAAGGCATTTTCCCTTTTTATGTACACATGACCTATGGCCCCCCTTTTTATTAGATTAAAATTTCGATTGAAAAGAAATTAATTGAAAGTTAATTTAGAACCACATTTTCTATTTTTCTTTTTTTTGCCTAGAACAGGAAAACAAGCTGCTTAGAATGTTTTCCTGAATAAAACTAAAATTTTATGGGAAATATGAGCCATAATATCTGTTGAAAATTTGAATGAATAAGTTTGCCTTCCAAAATACAATATGAGAGCAGTGATGGCAATAAAGCTCTGAAAAGCATAATAAAAATCATTGGCACTGTAAATCAAGCCTTATTTTCTACCCAATTGTCACATAAATAAGTTTATGAATGTCATGCATTGTCAAATTTAAGTCAGTTGGATTGACCAATATGTGATATTGTTGCACAGCAGCTTGTAGTTTGTTTTTTTACATTCCCTGGGGTTGGTAGAAAAATACCTAGACAAAAACATTTTTAGTAATTCGTTTTCTATTTTTTTTCTCCTAAGAAGAAGTGATACTCATTTAGTCCTGCAGCAGAAAAAAAATTATCATAGCAAATTAACTTTGATCAATTCTGATGGTCATGGCTGGTTGATTAGTTTACATAGCGGCCTACTCCGCAATACAGCGGAATAAACTGAAACTTACCCTATAACATTGGAATATCTGAGACGAACTTTTGACCCTATCTCCGTAGTATAGGCCGTCTCTAAAATGAGCACCGAAAAATTTTTCATTTGTAGAGAAGATAAATATTTAACTGTCCCCTTACATGCAAAAAAAAACAACTTCTCTTGTGATGAGAAGAAATTTTTTTTGCAATCAGAAATTCGGTTGTAATAATCAAATTTTTTAGTCGTAGCAATCAAAATTCAATACTGTATTCGAAAATTTATTTTTAGTAAAATTATGTCTAGCTGTAAGACCGATTTTTTATTGTCAAGACTAAAAATATTAACTATCACAACTGAATTTTTGATTGGAAAAAAATTTAGTTCTCACAACTTTCAGTTGCCACAGTTTTTGTTAAAGAGAAATCCCAGCCTATCGATATGACTGACGATCGCCCAATAACAAGTTATCACTGTCACTAGTCTAAATATTTCCTTCACTTTGCAGCTCAACGGCTAAAGTAAGAGAAGCTATATTTGACTTGCAAGCCATATGGGATCCGCATTCCTTTAATAATATGCATGAATGTTTTTTCTAAGCATTATAGTGACTGTCACTAACATAGAGCCCGCATTGGCCAATTCACCCACCTGCTCATTGCCAATGAGACTATTGTGTGCAGACATTTATATCAAGTACACGTTTTCCTGACGAGATATATTGGACAACACAGCCCTGCATTGGCCACCTAGAATAGATGATGTGACATTCGATTGAAGTGTAAAGGAAGTAATTTTGATTAATTTTGATGATCATCCACTCGAATAAAACCTTTGTTGGTTACTAGATCGACTATCATTTTACAAACTCTGACTAGACTGTAGACTGAGACAGGTTATAAAAACAGCAGTAGATACTGGCACTCAACAAGACTCCTAAAAGAATAACTTAAAGAGAATATATTAAATTCTGTAATTTGTATGATGAAACCTCTAAGCATGTACTTTGGGATCAACGTTTACAGAAAAAATTTAAAAAGATAGAGCTTAAAATTTAAAATTTTCTTAATTTTTTATTACATTAACAATCTTAATTATAATTTTTATATAAAAAAAAGTAAAATATCAAAAACTAAAGAAAATAATGTCGTTTTCCACATGGTTTTAAATACTTATAAGCGAAACCAAATATTTTCCAACTTCAATGTTAAAAAATTATATTTAAAATTCCTTCAAGTAAAAATTTATTTTTTGATTTTTAATGCGATTTCTATTCTGATATTTTGCTTGCTTTGTTTTACTCAAAAGTGAGCAATCTCAGCATAACTAAACGCTAGTACTAGATAACTAAATACTATTTAAAGGTTGAATAGAATGCATAATTTACGGGTGGCCGTTAACACGCTTCAGTTAAATTAACTTGACAACCTCACAATATCGATCAGACACGACGGTGACTGACTATTTAAATTAAACAAATAATTAATCAATTAGGATTAAAGTGCATTTTTATTTTAAAAATTAGAAGCCACATACTTTTCTTTACTTATAAAATTACCTTCGTTCGACCAATTTATCAAAGTTTTGACGAAAATATTACTTTAGCTAATTCAATTTCAGTTTTAGTCTGTTTATGTATGATTTGTTTTCATTTTTTTCAAAAAATATTAAAGGCTATTTTGAAAAAAAAGGCTAGGAAAAAAGCTAGAGGCTAAATCATAAATTTTGAGTCTAAATGCGAGAAAAAAAGCTAAATCTAGCCTCAAAAAGGCTAAAGTGGCAATGCTGTTTGTGATTATCCCCTTTTAAGGTCTCACATAGCAAGACTGCTGGTAGACTTCTTGATGCCTTCATACAAGAAGTCAACTAAACAGTGTAAGTTACTTTATAGAAAGCCTAGATCTGGAACGGTGAATATAAATACTTTACAAAAGATACTCTTAGCTTAGGTGTACATGGTCTAATGATAATAATAATCGGACTTTTTTGTGAAAATGTTCAACCCAGCTAAATTAGTTTTTACACTTAGAAAATAACTTTGGTTGCATGAACTAAAGTTGGTACCAATTAAAAACTCAGTAATATCAATTAAATTTTTATTTGTATCAATAGAAATTTGGTAATACAGTTAAAAATATTGTACAGAGAGTTAAGTTGTCGAATTTCTATTGTCACAACTAAAAAATTCAATTATCGGAATTGAATTTTTGACCGGTGACAAACTCAGTTGTCACAAACAAAGTTGTTATCTTAAAATGTTAGTATTATACAATTTCTTAGCTGAGTAAATTACACAACAATTATTTACCTAGCGCATGAATGCCTTTAAAAATCCTGTTGGGTCTTAAACCTTCTAATTGCGATGTTTATATGCACAATTCTTTAGTTTTACAGAACTGTGTGAGTTACAAAACAATTTATTTCAGCTTAAACTTTCTTCATTTGTATTTTTTTTACTAATACGAGTGCTAATGTCTTAATTGTAACGTAAAAGTTTCCTTCTTTATACTATAATTGAAAAAAGTAGCAACGTAACAAGGGCAACAAGCTTAAAAAAATAATTATTCAGATAATTTATGCTCAAAGTTAATAAGAACTAAAATAAATGAAACAAGTTTCAATATACACAAACTGTGTAAGTTAACCCTTGCAATATTTAAGGACTTTACAAGTAAAACTTGTGCTTGATAACTTAAATTTTTTTGCATTGAAAACTATTTTTATAAAAAGACCAGAAAGTTAAAGAAAAATTTAATTATTTCTTTCGTTTTCCTTTACAGGTGTTGTGATCAAGTATAAGAATTCAATGAATTAAATTGAAAATTCACAATTTTTTTTTAACTGGAATTTGATATCTTAAATTGTAAAATTTTTTCACGGACTTTTGTTATATTTTGATAAATTTGAAACTCTTACAGTGATCTTAAAGTAGAATTAGAAGTAGCCTAAAAGGGCTATTGTAACACCAATTTCAAATTAGAAATTCTGTCCAAGTCTAGTATTCATTAAGAATTAAAACATGATCTTGGGTGATTGGTTTTGCCATGTCAGCAAGTTGTAGCTAGTGGGTCAGCACTAAGTAGCGAAAATGAGTCCAAATTAGACCATATTACATGTTCTGCTGTCTCTGTATTTTCGCTACATGATTTGGAAGTAAGTCCTGTGTACAAAATATTTTCCCGTTAGAGTTACGGTGCAAAATAGAAATTTTCAATATAAATTTAATTAGAGTTGAAATAAAAGAAATTTAATTTATTTTTATTGTTATAAAATTAACATTAATTAAAAAATGAAAATTAATGTTAGTGGTCTTCTTTTTATAGAATTTTTATTTGAATTTACCTACATTTTATTTTGAGTGGAGTGTTTTGTTCACTTATATGAATATTTTCATAAAATTTATGGACCCACAAATCATATGAGAAAATGACCTAATTTGCTTTTAGTTTCAGTTAACTTTTATGGCATAAGTTTTTATTGCTTGGACACAACTTTACTCTCTCATTAAACTATTAATCAATCCATAGCATTTTACGTTACTGAGTTTTTTTTAGATTAATTTCATTAAATAAGTTTCAGGCTGTAGGCTATTTTGTTTTAAATTTCCATTTATGTTTTCTATTTGAGAAAAGTAAACAAAAAATTTTATTAAAAGAAATTTCTGCACCCATTAAATATTTAAAAATTTTTTTTACTATTTAGTCAAAAGACCCTTGAAAAGGTTAAAATATTTCACTTCAGTTTTTTTGAAACACAATTTACTTTAGATTTTGTATTATAATTTTTCTTTTGCTTTAAAAAAAAAAAAAAATTATGCTCGTAATAACACATCATTTGTATTTCAAAAGAAAGTATAAAAGAAAGTAATTTAAAAAAATTCTTTTAAGCTGTTTTGCATTTATACAGGGTGGGCCAAAAGAAACCAAGGGGTGTAAAAGTTTAATAACTTTTTTGTTTATTAACTTTTCTTTATTTTTTCTTTCAGATTATATAATATACAAAATGGAAATTTTTTTACACTAAGTATGAAAAATGATGTCTCTTAAATGACCACCGTTTTCAGCTTCGCACTGATGGGCTCTTTTTAGAGCATTTTCTATAATATCTTTCGAATTTCTGCAACAATGTTTGCCTTGAGTTCAAGGATTGTCTCTGTCTTGTTCACATACACTCGCTCCTTCAAAAAACCCCAAAGAAAATAGTCGGGTGCTGTTAAATCTGGCGATCGCGCTGGCCGAATAATTTACGAATTTCGAGAAATTATTCGCTCTCCAAAAATTTGACTTAAAAGTGCCATTGTGTCTCGGGCAGTATGGGCAGTGGCTCCGTCCTGCTGAAACCACATACCAGGCCTGTTTTCAAGAGCAGGACGTAAAAAATTTTCTATCATAAAACGATACCGCTCTCCATTTACGGTTACAGCACTTCCATCTTCATTCTCGAAGAAGTAGGGCCCAATGACATTTTCAGATGTGATCCCACACCATACTGTACACCTGATGGGGCGCAATTGGCGTTGATGAATGGCTCTTGGATTTTGAGAACCCCAGAACCTACAGTTCTGCTTGTTAACAAAGCCATTCAAATGAAAATGAGCTTCATCACTCATAATCAAATAATTGATCTCTGGTTTAAATAATAAAATTCTATTGTTCTGGTTCTCTGTTCAGTTGTGAACCTCTCCATTATAAATTCTCCAAGTGTTGTGTATATAATCTGAAAGAAAAAATAAAAAAAAATTAATAAACAAAAAAGTTATTAAACTTTTACACCCCTTGGTTTCTTTTCGCCCACCCTGTATTTGATGTATTGTTGAATAATAAAAATATGAAAGTTGCAGTAAAAGAAATGAGAAAATCCTGTTGATTGTTACACAACTGACTGAGTTTGCTTATTTATTTTACACAGTTTTGTTAAGAAAATTGTTTTTTTAATTTTATATCGTCAAATAATGCTGAATTATTTTAGAAAAAAAACCTAGAAG
Organism: Thelaira solivaga; assembly: GCA_947397855.1. NCBI lineage: Eukaryota > Metazoa > Arthropoda > Insecta > Diptera > Tachinidae > Thelaira > Thelaira solivaga. The sequence continues at coordinate 27,007,892 of OX377612.1, forward strand.
TAAGTGACATGTAATCTTAATGTTTCTAATAAAATATAATTTTTTTGTGCTTAAAAATATGTAAAAGCAAGTTTTTTTAAAAAGAAAACAACAATCGAATTTTGGCAGTTGTATACTGAGCCAACAATCGCTTTGCAATATTATCAACGTATGTGGTCATTTTGACACCATCCCGTTGTAAATTTTATTGACAACGAGTGCTTTAAATTTTGTAATAAATCTACAACGTTTGGTTTTAAACTTAGAAAAAATCTAGAATTTTACTTTTTTTAACAACTGACATGGTCAACTTGTTATTAAAAGTTGTGGAATTGACAACAATATGTTGTCAACTTATTAACAAACGTTGTCATTTCAACAACCAAATGTTGTCATTTCGACATTAGTATAATGTCAATTTGCCAACGTTTGTTGTCAATTCTGCAATGCTATGTTGTCAAGAATGCGTTATGAAAATGAAACCATGCGTTGTCAAAGTGAGCACAAGCGTGGTTGATACACGTCTTTCCCAACAGAAATGACAAGAATCGTTCTGTAACACACCGATTTTACTCATGTGATAGTTAAGTCTACAGTGGCCCTTAAGTAGCTCAGCGTAGAGTTTTATATAAATTCTGCTGAGGTTGAAAACAACCACTGCCTTAATGAGATTTCGGTCTTCCAGCACTCTTGTAAACTTTGTTTCTCTTCCTTGCTCTGAACCTATGAAAAAAGTATTCGCGGTGTCCCGGTACACACAATAAAGGCCATTAATACAAATAAAAAAATGAAAAGCTCACCAATATGACCTTTTGAGACACTATGCAGACTTTAATATTAATTATCTGTACAATTTTACTGCTGCCTTGAGTGTAAATTGTTTTTCCATAAATGTTACTTTATTCACTTCAACTTTTACCTTCAGTAAGCACGATGAACTACTTTAACTAGAAGAAGGACCCAAAATATAGTTTTGAAATTTATTTCCAATATGCCCAATACAATTAGAAGACATTAATTTTTTATGGCATCAGTGAAACACCTCAACTTATTTTGTAAGTGATATACAGCGCAATAAAATATTTCTTTCTTCTTATTTTTATTTTTTAGCACAAACTATAACGAATTGCTGTTTTTACTGGCAGCAATAATTCATTCTATTTTCACAATTTTATTTTCTCTGTGGAAGTTTTTTTTTTAACAATTCAATATCAAACGTTATTGTGATTTGGAGTTGAAATGTAAATTGAGTGCTATTCATGCAGTTTCACTAGTTTTTCTTCTTCTACTTTAGCTGCAGTTGTGGTTTTAAAAAAAATTACAAGAAAAAGCAAAATAGTGGCTAATAAAAAGAAAAAAATAAACTTCATTTTTGTAGAGCAATAAAGTGACGTTGCAATCAAATTCACTGAAAATTTATGCAAAAATTCATTTTTACATATAAAAATTTTTGCATTTGAATTGTGGTCATATCGAGATTTAATTCTCATGTACAAAATTTCATGTATAACATTTTCTTAAAATGAAATATTTATATCGATATGAAATTTGAGCTTTGAAATCTCTTATTTTAATAATTTTTTACTTACATTAACTGAAAACGCAAAATATTGCAATTTCTTTTTATATTCTTAATTTTAATTTTAATTAGAAATTAATTTTATTATTTGTTTTAGAAGAAAATAAAGTTTTTGTATTTCTATCAAAGTCTATTAAAATTTAATTATTATATAAAAATTTTTATATTTTACCAGCTGTTTCATGAGTTCTTGCCAGGTGCTTTACTTTTTGAGTTAGAACTTTTGAAGTAAAGTGGTCGTAAGTATAAAAATTTAGAGAAATTTGGTAATCTTGTTCAGTCATAAAAAACACATCTAACTTTTTCTACTGAAAAGTGGGCGTTTAAGTGGGAGTGATCAGTTCCAAAGTATACTTCCATCTTCCTTGAAGTAAATATGAAGATTACATGTACTGAATTTTAGGTTTCACACAATACTGCAATTCAGAGAGTAACACCCAGTGCAATCTTAAGCTAGTCAGTTTATCTCATCTCAAAGAGGTCAATTTTATGAAAACTCTAGAGCTTTTTAATAAAACATTGAACTGTTCTAGGTGGTTGGAAGTGATCATCAATGAAGAATCAGCTTTTAGAAACGGAGAAATATTATTGTAGCTGAACCAATAGCTCTCTTATACTGATTAATCTAAAATGGAAGATAGCAGTACTGGAGCGCCAATTACAGGACTATGTTTTCGTATGTTAGTTGCAATAACTTCTATTTTACAGATGGAGGTCCAAGCTGTATACTAGGGAATGTTTATGAAAAACGCTTGTAGTACCGGAATATACATTCTCTCACATAGCCAAGCAGCTGGAAATGCATTAGCAAGATATTCCGAAGTGAGCATGTTTTGGCTCTCCGGTTAGATGTTATTCTTAACCTCAGCAGAAATAACAACAAATTAAACACCAAACTGTGTATAGGACATTGTAGAAACAATTATCACATGAAAAAATTATTGTATTACATGGCGACTCCTATCATTTTTGAAAAAAAAAAAACAAGAAACATCTGTAGATATTTTATGCGCTTCCCAAACGCTGAAAAGGCGCAGAAATAACATTGAGCTACTGACTCCAGAAGACTTTATGAAAAATGAATAATACAATAATAATGATATTTGTGAAGAGTCTTGGAGTTTTTAATTGGGAATCGGGCTGTACAATAGATCTTACAAGTCGCGGTGTTATTATAGCCTATAATATCTGCACAAAAGAATTTGGCTATTGTCTTCACCTTAAATAAAAGTAGTATCCCAAGGAGCTTGAAAATATTTTATGTACACTAATTTAAGCACAAATATTCGTCTTTAAAAAGCTAATTTTTTTGTTCAAATGGAGTCGTGATGGCATCACATAGAGCTTCCATTTCAATTAAAATTTATTAAGTCCGTAAATTATTAGTTTTATTTATTGAATCACAAAATTACGATTTTTATAAGAACTGAAAGGGCTTAGCTGAAGCCTTCCCTTTTGTGAAATTTTTCTGTAAAATACGTAAATATTAAATTCTTTAATGGAAGCAACATTTTAATGGAAGCATCTTTTAGTCGATAATTAATTATGTACGGAATGTTCAAGCTGCAATTAAAAATTCCGTTCTTTGGGTCTCCTTTATATGAAATAAATGGTTCTTGCTGCTCCTCTTCAATAAAAACCTACTCACTCTTGAAATATCAGCAATCAGCTGAATGTGATTTAACATGTAGGCTTTTGTTTTACATCCTTATACTCACACACACACACACACACAACACACTATAATTTGCATACACATAAACATTGAGAACGAAACAATAAAAAAAATAAAACGCTTACTTTTAGGTAAAGAAAAATAATATGCAAAGCATCAGCAATACACATGACATATTGAAATATGAAAAGCTTTTCAATATGAAAGTCAATAAAATTGTGTGCAAATATTTTCTTCATTTGACTTGGTTTGATTTTTGTAAATAAATTCAAAACAATACTAGCTAGAGCTTAATAAAAAAAAAATAGAATTTCCTGTGGAACTCCATGCCATTCGTTGTTGTTTTCAACAGCAACTGCAACAGCATGACTTGATAACGCAGGAAAAATTTTTCAAATATTTTCATTGTCACCGGAGCACAAACAAGTGTATCGACGCAGATAAAAACATACATTAATTAAAATGAAAATCTTCAGTTTGCAAATTCATAACAACCGTGGCAAATGCATTGTAAACAATTTAATGGTGAAAGTAGACAGGCAAATTATGATATTAAACATGGTAGGCCAGTTGAAATTTCAATTTCTTTTGAAAGCAAAACACGTAGTTTGGCCATAGATCTGTCAAATGTGATGTTTTAGCTTATGTGACATTATTTGATTTTGAATTTCTGTCTGCATAAGATTTTAATACTTTAAATTCATTTAAGAAAAAATGTACTTGTTGTTTCAAAGACAAATAGAGCGATGGCAATGAAAATCTTTTACCTTTTGCTGGAATCGAAGTGGTTTTTCCATTTTGGCGCAGATTTAATGCCATTGCATTTAATCTCTTGTACATTTGACTGAAATACAATCATTTTCATCATATAATGCCAGTAATGTTCTACACCACACATTTTTGTTTCCATATGATGACAATAATAACCGTTTAGAAGAGGCCTTCTTCACTTTTCACATTTTTTTTCATTTCAACTGCTTTCGCGCTAAGGCTACGAAAGGAAAAGAGCTTTAATATAGCAAAATATATTAATGACTATAGACTTCCAGCTTTAACATGAACTTAGTGTGGACACCTTTTTTCTAGTAAATACTGAAAATCATTAATTGTATTCTGTCCTGACGAGTGAAATATTTAAAACATATTGAAATCGTCTATAACTTTTATATTAAAATTTCTCAAAAAACTTAAATTAAAAAAAAAAAATTCATAAACGAGTTAATTGTTTGTGTTATGGAAAGAGCACTTGAGGACTTAAAAAGTTACTTTATGAAGCCTCGCAACCGCTGAAAATTATTGTGTGTTAGATACAGACAACACAATTCGGCCGAACGATGAAATAAAATAAATTTGTGTAAATGAAAATACACTCTATACGCTATACGTAGCGCACTCTGCTATAGGTTAATCTTTTCATATGATTAAATTAAGCAGCTGCATTTATAAGTAGGCTCTCATGTTAATTTCATACTAAGAATTTTATAAATCATAACTATTTATATACATATAAAAGGTGATTTTATAAGAACTATCGGAAATTTAAAAAAAAAACACATAAAATTCAGAAAAATGCATGAAATATTTATTTGGATCGATAGTTTGAAGATTATTTCATGCAAATGTTGGCCGCGGCTGCGCCTCAAATGGTCCATCCGCTTAGTCCAATTTTGGCATACTCTTTCCAACATTTCGGCCGGTATCTCACGAATAATGTTGGCAATGTTGGCTTCCAGTGCGTCAATCGAAGCGGGCTTGTCCCTATAGACATTAGCCTTAACATAGCCCCACAAAAAATAGTCTAGAGGCGTTAAATCGCACGATCTGGGCGGCCAATTGACTGGTCCCAAGCGTGAAATAAACTGTTCACCGAACTCGCCTCTCAATTGGTCCATTGTTTCGCGTGCTGTGTGGCATGTGGCACCGTCTTGTTGAAACCACATGTCATGCAAGTCAAGCTCTTCCATTTTGGGCAAAAAAAAGTTTGTTATCATCGCACGGTAGCGCTCACCATTCACAGTAACGTTGTGATTCGCATCATCTTTGAAGAAATACGGCCCAATGATGCCGCCAGCCCATAATCCGCACCAAACGGTTGTTTTTTGTGGATGCATTGGTAGCTCTTGCAATGCTTCTGGCTGCTCTTCACTCCAAATACGGCAGTTTTGCTTGTTCACGTATCCATTCAACCAGAAATGAGCCTCGTTGCTGAACACAATTCTTCGATAAAAAAGTGGATCTTCATCTAACTTTTCAAGAGCCCATTCACCAAAAATTTGGCGTTGTGGTAGGTCGTTTGGCTTCAATTATTGCACCAGTTGTATCTTATAAGGCTTCACACCCAAATCCTTCCACAAAATTTTCCACGTAGTGGAGTAACAGAGGCCCAATTGCTGCGAACGGCGCCGAATCGATAATTCACGGTCATCACCAACACTGGCCGATACGGCTGCGATATTTTCTTCAGTTCGCACTCTACGTAAGCATGTTGGTGGTTTAATGTCCAACAATGTAAATTTGGTGCGAAATTTTGTTACAATAGCCCGAATAGAAGCCTCAGTAGGTCGATTAAACTGACCATAAAATGGAAGAAGCGCGCGATGAACTTTCTTAACAGAGCACGCATTTTGGTAATAAAATTCAATAATTTGCAAGCGTTGTTCGTTTGTAAGACGATTCATGATTAAATTATAGACCAAACTGAAGATGTTTGACAGTGACACAAGATACAAAACGTGCGTGAGCTGTCAAAACTAGTGTTGCCAAAAAGATAATAGCAAAAAAATCACTCTTTATTAAGTTAAAGGCATTCCCATTCAGCGTATTACCAGCCACGTTGCCATTCTAGCCTTTTTTAGGCTAGATTTAGCCTTTTTTCTCTCATTTTGTCTTGAAATTTTTCTTCCTAATCTTTTTGCATTTTCAAAATAGATTTAAAAAGCCTTTTTTCTTTAGTTTTGGAAAAATGAAACCCAATCACACATAAACAAACTAAGCCTGCAGCAAATTTCTGAACAAAAAATTTGTTCTATAAACTTCGAACTTGAATTAAATTAAATTTATATTTAGTCTCCATAATGTTCAATTAAGTTGCTATTATTTCTAAAAACCCTTGCTTTTTTTTGAAAAAATGATAACATTTGCTTGCAATATCCGCAAGAAAAAAATTTTTAATTAAAGCCAATACGTTTGTTTATCTAACGCAATAGAAATCAAGTAGATATCTAGAAAACTAAACAAGTTATGACCAAAAATTTAACTTTTATTTAAATCATCAAAACCTTTTGGCTGCTTCATACCTACATATACTCTTATATGTGGTTTCTCAAGTTGATCATAAAGAAAAGATTTACACACATCAAGCTATTCAATATGCATACCTCGACTTGCAACTGTACTTAATATTGTTCTAGTTGTTCCTAGTTTAAGCGGGTTTCAGACTGTTGTAATACATTATACATGTCAAAAATTCGTATATTAAGTAAAAATCCAATAGTGTATAAACAAAATGTTAAGCAAGTGTGGTGAGTCTGGTAAAATACTTAAGTATTTTTGGCAGTTTTTGTCATTTTTAGAATTTTTTCTAAGCTTTTGTAAAAGCAACCAAAGAAAAAACTAGAAATCAGTTGTGAAATTATTTGCCCCGTTTTGTATTTTATTTGAAGTGTGTATGAAAACAAAAAATATTTTCCTTTAGATTTTTTGACAGTCTATTTGATTTGCATCTGATTTTGGTCTCACTCAATCTAATGCAAATGTTAATACTTTGTATTATAATGTGAAAACCGTTTTAGCAAATGCCCTAAATGTTTTATTATAATCTTTTCCTTTTTCTCCTTTAAAATCTTTAATAACTAATTTCGTTAAGAGTTTGTCTATACTTTCTATACTTTCAGTACTGCGATTCAGTATTTTTAAAGATTTAACATGCTGTAGTTTTCAATTACATATTTTTTGTTTGCACTAACGAATGTATGATACAGTAATCTTGGGTTTATTTTAGTACATATTTAAAAATTCGCCACTAATACGAACACAGAGTACAACAATCAAAAAGACTACAAATTACCATATACAACAACCAAAAATTACAATATATTTATTTTTCATTAAATATTTTTCGATAAAATTTACAATTTAACCGAAAGTTGGGCTTGGGAAACAAATTAGAATTTCCAATTTTAATCTAGCTGAAGCACCATGTACTCTAGCTAAGTTTGAACAATAACCATTTGGTAAAAAGTACTTTTTAATTTTTTAGTAAAAGCTTTCCAATATGGTCATATAGGAATACAGCAGCTGATAGTGACAAATTCAATGTTTTTTTACACACAGCCACACAACAGCAAACTTAAAAATTTTGGAACAATATATTTTATAAAATTTTTAATAAAAAAACTAATAAACCCTTAGAAACTCCTGCAAAAATATCTGGTTATGATGCTTACGGAACATCAAATAAGCCGGACAGTAATTGTAGAACTTGCAACGACCTCAAATTTTGGTCCAAACAATAGCGACAAATATTTCACGAGACCAATGCTGTGGGTAATAATTTATTTTGTTACTAAAATATTTATATTTAATGTAAATACCACTATCTTAATGCAGCTCAAAGAGCCAACTAATTCAAACAGACGAATAAGGATAACCATGTGAGCGATACAATAAGAGAAGATTTTCCTTTAGACTAATCTAAATTGGGACAAACCACTTGGAGATTGTTGCATAATATGGCGGCTTTTTATTCTCGAGAATCCCATCGGCAATCAAAAGAAAGATATGAAAACCTTTTACAGCCATGTGAATATTGTGCTAAGGATTTTCGAAAAAAGTAAGTTATGGGTGATGTAATATTTAGAACATTAAATAAAATGCGTTTTGTATTTCTTTCTTTAAGCTTAAAAGAAAACCCTATAAATGTTAATTCTCAAATTTAGTTTTCACAGTGGCTGTGCCAGTTTCATAATTATGTTAATGTCGAATTGGTTAAACCTGTTTCCGACTGTTGAATGAAAGATGGGCTGACTTCCTAAACGTATAATTACAATGTACAATACAGTATTAACACCAAGTTGATATATTGTGTAGTTACTTTTCTAATACTTTGCAACCCTGACGTTTAGGAACATTTATATGCATTATAAAGCGAACAATGGCGGAGAACATTTTATTAAAAAAATATTTTAGATTTGTGCGAACAAGGAAGCTCCAGGTAGTTGCTGCTTCGCCCGACGTCTTATTGGGTTTTTTAATTCGCTTACTTTGCTTTTGTAAAAAAAGTAAAATATAAAAAAATGCTGCATAAAAATCACCCTTATCATGAATATCATTTCCCTCGAATTTTGTTCACTTTCACTGGGATAGCAATTACGAATGAATTCCCTGTTAAATCCCCTTATCATAAATAATTTTTTTCCCTTGTTTTGTTCACTCTTTTGCTTTAATCTGTTCACTTACTTTTTGGTGGCGAACACAAGTATTTTTGTTTGTTTTTTTCTTAAAATTTAGTTTATCAAGCAGAATTTAGCAATTTTTTTAACAAAAGAATTAAAAAGTGGTTCTCCACCTATAAAAAATTCATTTATTTTCAGATAAAATCGTTTATCCACAGCAGTTAACACTTTTATCATAAGAACCATTCATAAATTGCTTTAATAAAAAAAATTTGTTTTTTGCTCTTAAAATCTTATAAAATTACAGAAAATTTTTCATTTAAAGGGTGTCCGAACAAGAACGCAAGATTTAAATTTGGCGCCATTCGAAGTGTCATTGTTTGACATTTGAACAATTGTTATTGTTTGCTAGTAGAAGTACTGGAGAGACAACATCAAAATGCTGATTTTGCCGATAAAATCATCTTCAGTGACGAGGCCCATTTCCATCTTGATGACTTCGTCAATAGGCAGAATTGTCGCGTTTGGGGTGAGGAAAATCCTCGAATGATTCACGAGAAGCAAATGCATCCTCAACGTGTAACTGTGTGGTGTGGTTTTTGGGCTGGAGGAATCATTGGACCTTTTTTTTATGAAAATGAGGGAGGTCAAGGGCAAACAGTAAATGGTTTTCGGTATCGTGAAATGATAACCAGTTTTTTCTTGCCTAAAATTGAAGAAATTAATGATGGAGGGCTTGTGGTTTCAACAAGACGGAGCCACATGTCATAAAGCCAGAGAAACAATTCAATTGCTGCATCAGTCATTTATTTAAAATTTAAATCTTGCGTTCTTGTTGGGGCACCCTTTATATGCACTGGCCACTGAAAACTGTTTAACAATAAAAGTTGACACATTTATTACAAGAAATGTATTGTTTTGCTATCGAAAACTTAGAAAATTTAATAAATTCTTCTTTATTATACATTCACTTTGTACAAAATCTCACGTGAGATTCCCAATAGCAATTTTCCCTTCAAGGGGAATGAAAATTTCGGGGGAACAACAATTTCACTTTTATTCATGATAGGGGTGAATATGTTTAAAAAAAATTAATCACACTTATTCCATTTGATGTCGGCAACATCGTCATCAATTTTAAAGCAACATCAATTTTTGTCGTCGTCGACATCAATTCACTTATAATTTGATATTTTCTAACAGATGTCATAGTTTGTTTAAAATGTTTTTGAAGTTTATTTAATGAAAAAACACACAGCAATATTGATAGCAAAGGTCATTACATAATACCAAATAAGTGTCAACAGTCATCAATATTTATCAATATTGAGAATTTTAACTCAAACTTACTACAAACGATAACAATTGATGTCGTTTTGTGTCGATGACTCCATATAGAATAAGGGTAAATATATGTTTTATTAAATATTAATTAAGGAAAACTTAAGGTTTAATTCATTATTGTAAAAGCTTAAAAATCATTTGTAGTTCATGAGATCTTTAAAATAATATAAAATAGTTGCTAATTTTTTAGGTCACAAAAGTATTTTGCTTTTTAATTTTTATTCACTCTTTGGTTGGTCTAAAAAAAACACAGATGGGGTTGATGAGGGGAAAGGGATTTCTCCGAAAGTGATCACTAAACCAAACCAGTGTCTGGGGTTAAAATCAATCTTTCTACATTTTCATTAAAAAAAATAATACCGATTTGTTAAAAAATTTAAATAAATAAAATATTTCATAGATACACACCTGCAATAAAAATGGATTTGTACGGTAAAAATATTGATAGGTATATATGTATGTACATACGAAAAAATAAAAAACAATATGAGAATATACGTAATATAAATGGTTCACATAAAATATAGAAGTAAAATTCTATATAATAAAAAAACAAACAATAAAAAAATTTAATTTTTAATTTTTTGTATGGTATCCATTGTTAGCTATAACTGATTCCAGGCGTCTAGGCTTTGATTCCACTAAATTCCTACATTTTCAGCAGATATCTTGTACAATTCTTCTTCCAATATTTTTTTCAACGTTTTTTTTGGTGAAATGCTATGTTCGCGAATTTTTTCATCCAAATAAGCCCAAAAATTTTCGATGGGACTTATATCGGGACTTTGTGGTGGTGTTGGCAAATGTTTGCTATTATAGAAAAGCCATAGTTTAACGTCTAAAGCTGTATGTTTATAGTCATTATCATGTTGATAGTAGTACTCCTAGCAACCCCATTTTTCAGCACTAATATGAAGACTTTCTTTTAAAATGGATAATTATAGAAGCTTATCTATAGTTCCGTCTATAAACACCAACTTTCCGACTCCTAACACAGACATACAGCTCCACACCATAAGAGAACCACCACCATGTTTTACAGTTGGTTTTATATTTTTTTTTTATTTAAGCATTCATTTGGCTTGCGCCACACCATACGTCGTCCGTCCGACACAAAAATTATAAATTTGCCTTCGTCACTGAATATTACTGTCTTCCAAAACTCAAAAGTCTTAGTTTTATGGAGTTCAGCAAATGAAAATCGTTTTTGTCTCTTGATTTTAGAAATAAAACCCTTTTTTCTTGCTACGCGACAGTTTCTTAGAACTCTATGAATCGTTTCGTCACTTACACTTGTTCGCAGCGTCACCCTCAGCTTTTGATTATTTTTTGGTGCTGATAAATGGGTATTTCATGGTTTTCTTTAAGAATTTGTCTTTCATTTCTTAAAGTCAACAACTTTGCGCGACCCTTTCGTGGAATATTTTCGATACTACCGCAATCTTTGGCTCGTTTTATCACGTTTGCCCACATCGTTCAAATATATCACAAATATATTTTATTGATTTGACTTGATTATGGAGATGCAATATAATTTTTTTCTGAAATATTTAATTCCTTTACTTTTGGCATTTTTTGATCAAAACCTTTATGTCTGCTCACAAAATTAACGAGTTTGCAACTAATTATGATGCAAAAATACAAGAAAAAAAATACAAGAGAAAAAAATAAATAAAGCATCAAAAAAATTGTTAATAACAAGCGGAATATTTAGGCAGCAGGCGTACCCTTGAGGCGACTTATCTCTTTAAAGAAGCAAGTGGCACCATCTGACCGAGTATTTGGTGCAGAAAATATTTCTCCTGCTAATATTAACGCTTACGTACCATCAAACGGAGTCCAAGCGTGCCAACCTGAGCTGATACATCTAGATGAATTCACACATTCAGCTGAACCTATACACCATGCCACACAACATCACGTCTTATACGTAGTGCATCGACGTTGAAGTTTTGGTTTTTATATTCATAGATATATTCATTTTTAATTTTTTTTTTCAATTTGTGTGTGTAATAATTTTATTTGGATTTTAAAAGTTCAACAAAATATCAATCTCTATTTGTGCTTAATTCCAGAAATTATTTATTTTTTTAAATTTAAAAAAAAAACTAATACTTTTTTATTTTGTTGAAGTTGGCAATGCCATAACAATTTCAACAAAAAATAGTTGTGTACTACAATCAGTGTTGCCATATTGTAAGATTTATTTTTTTTTTTTTGCAAGTTTTTTGAGATGCTAAAAGTTTACAAGTTTTTATATGTATACCTACCTAACAATATTTTTTACTTGTTTGTTTAAAATAATTTTTCTATTTTATTTTTTTTTTTTTTTTTGTTTACTTATAAAACTGTTCAAGCTTATTTTATTCTTTTTACTACCTTTTATTGCAGCAATTGTTAATAGGGTAAATGTGCCAGTAGTCGGCAGTTTAACTCATTCTCTTTTTTCAAATTGTTACCATTTTATACATAATCATGGTATTACTCTGATATAACTCTGTAATGGTACAGTATTGGGTATAGTTTTAAATGGATTAAGCTATTTTAAAAATTTTTTTTATTAAAATTGAGTAATTTATAGTTTTTTAAAAATACACCAATTTTGCCCGTAGTCGGCATACTGGCAAAACACAATTTGCAAATAGTCGGCACCCAATGACGACTACAGGAAATTATACAAAATTTTTGTGTCGGAAAGCGGCATCATTAAACAGCAAAAAATTATTATTTTTTGCTAATTTTTACTTATCAACAACAATATTTCAACTCTTTTCTTTCCATGGAAACCATTAAAATATGGAAATTGTTACAAATAATAGCTTTAACAATCCATTGAAAATTGGCCTTGCCACTAAATTTTTCCTTAGAAGACAAGCACTTCTGCCGACATTTCAGAGAACACATTGGATAAAGGCAAATTGAGAATAAATTACTCATTTCAGAGTTAAGTATATTATTTAATCAAAAATGGTTTTTTATACATTGAAAACTCTCTATTATATCTGTTTATTTGAGTTTTAAAAACAAAAATGACGACTACTGGAACATGCCAACATTAGGAGCGTTTACCCTATATGCTTACTCCTTGCTACATACAACATTGATTTATTCAGTTTCTTTTGAATATTAAAATTGTTTTTCTATTCACTTTCAAAAAACTGTTCCGCTATTTCAGCTGAATTTTCTTAACCAACTCAAAATAAAAAAAGTAAATGCCTCAAAAATCTGTTTTTTTTATTTAACATAAATAAAAATTTAGCAAACAGAGTTAAGAAAGAGTTTTATAAATGTATTTTATAGAACATTAAAAAACATTTTTTGTATGTATTTATTTTAAAAGTAATCAGTGAGACAAACAACGACAACAATACTCTCATTTTTTATAAAATTTTTTTTTTATGTTTATTAAATATGAAACAAACTAAATATTTAATTTATATTTTATAAACACAAATTCGAATGTACGAGTATGTATGCTTTTTTACTTATTTTAACTTTTTTTAAATAAAATAAAGCTTAAAACACACATTTCTACTGATTTCTAATGATTTGTAAGAAAAAATTTTTTATTTTGCCGGAAAACCGAGTTGAGTTGTGTACCGCAATAGGGGCATAATATATTGTGATGATACTCAAGATGCTATAGAAAATAGATTTTAAAATAAAAGACAATAAATAAATTCTAATGATGATACTCAAGATGCTAAATATTGTTACATTTTAGACTATCATAAAAACTATTAGTTTATTAAAATTCGACTGTACGTGTTTTTGACATTAAACTCCTCCTAAACGGCTGCACCGAAATAATAGAATTTCTTTGTATGCTTTTGAGTTACGTTTTGGTAGGCTTGGCGTCACAAATCGGCTCGACAGATAGCGCTGCAGCTGAAAATGGCTTATTTATCTACTCCCTGCTTTTACCCGGTCTTGCACAGTCATTTACTCTATGAGTAAGAATTCTTAGAGTAAGAAGATTCAATATACAAAAATTTTATATTTTAGTGTAAACCCAACTTAAATTGTTATGAATATTAAAATACACCATGCCTATTGCCACGCCCTCTTCTTAAATTTTTCTTAAGTCAAATTTTTTTATTATTATATTGTATATTATTATATTTTTCTTCTTTTATTATTTATTTTTCAATATAAATAATAATTTGAAGGCAAAACAACGTTTGCCGGGTCAGATGGTTATAAAATAAAACACAAGAAGTTCTCTTTTCTCAACACTTATTGTAGAAACACACAAGTTGTTACGGATATAAATACGTCACAATGACTCTTTGTTGTTTACGTCAAACCTTGTTTACTGATTAGCGTCTTAAATAAAACTCTAACTGTGACAATCGCAGTATGGCTTCAGCTAAATCGAGAACCTTCTAGATTTATCTAGTAACAACCAACTGTAATGGTAATTTTTATTGTAGAACACTTAAAACTAACATGAAACCTATACCAAAATACATATAGAAATACTACACATATTACTTTCTAACTGACAAATTCTACGCATTAAGCTAATTACTAAATTGCTATATTTACATACATAAACACAATTTCTTATGAATAATAACACAGCATGATTTTTCGTAACAATATGATGAAAACATTGAAAATAATATTAAACTTATGAAATACCAATATAGGAATTTTTAAAAGAAAAATTAAGAAACTAAGAAATTTATACCAATAATGAAACAGAATAATTCATAAAATAAATGATTCAGTCTCCATAGAAAATCGTGCAATATTTGAAAAATGTACAGAAAGCAGCTTATCAAATGTTAATGATTTTTATGGTTTTGAACAAAATAAAGATGAAGAACTAATTAAAAACGATTAAAAGACCTTCCGTTTTTACAATATTCAAGATTTTATAATGATGGTTGCCCAAAATTTTCTAAGTCAAATGGAAACTCCAATAACATACTACAGCAGTAGAAAGAATGCTAAAAATATCACATGGGAGCTACGAGTTGTTAGTCTTGTAAACAAGTCTGAAGTCCTACCATCAAAATGGATTTTTAAATTAAAAATTAATCCTGATGAAAGTATAGACAAACTCATAACGAGATTATTTATTAAATATTTTAAAGGAGAAAAAGGGAAAGTTTATAATGAAACATTTAGGACACTGCTAAATTAGGAATAATTAGAACAATATTAAGTACAGTTACAAGTCGATGTATGCATATTAAAAAGCTTTTCTTTATGGTCAACTTGAGAAGCCGCATACTTGTATACTCGTATGTAGGTATGAAGCAGCCAAAACATTTTGATGATGGCAAAAAAAGTTCTGTTCTTTATGATTTCTATATTAAACATAGTAATAGTGGTTATACGAATTTTTCGATTTATATACATATTCATATACATATGTATGTATGTAGATGTATATATTTACTATATTCTTTTTTTTTTACTTCCTTTCAAATAAAACTTCATTACATATGTATGAATGTTTTGCAATATCTAAACCTGTACAATGATGTAATACTAACAACAATAGTGCACTCGATACGTCATAACTTCAACAATAATTTTGTTTTATAGTTTATATTTATATAAAACTTTTTTCTTGTACTCCTAACAAACACGTATTACATAGAGCAAAAAATAATGTTAACGTGAATGGAAAGCAAGTTACGAAAAGTCCGTGAGTTGTATTTATTAGTGCATGTTTCATATGTTTTAAAAAGAACATAAAAACAAGACGAAATAAAATGAGCAAGACAAACATAATAATAATAATAAATAAAAAACAAAACATCACCTGTAACGCGTATGTAGCTACATACATGCATACACACATATCTGCCATGAAATTCCTTTTTGTTGTTTGGAAAAGCAAAGAAAAGCTTCCTTGCGTACATATATGAATGTATATGAATAAAGCAGAATTGTTAGAAAAATCATAATGAAGTTCCAAATGACGTTACTTATATAGCTTTTTGTAGCAAGGATTGCGGAGAGCCATAACAAAAGCTTTCGTTTAATTTTAGTTATCGTTAAAAAGCTTCACTAGCATAAATACGTAAACATTTAACATTTAACAATTGAAAGTGAAATTTTTAGTCAGTCTTCGTGAGGTTTTAGTCGTGCTAACAGCAATTTGGAAATAAGCCAATAGTGTTTTTAAACTGAAACTGAGAGAACAAAAAGTAATTACCAAAAAAATGTCCAAATGTATATTATGTAAAAACAAACAACAATTGAAAAATTCCAGCATTTGATTTGTGTGGATTTCTTTGAATAAATAAAAAATTAATTAAGGATTTTTCTATAATTTTCAATAATAATAAAACTAAAAGAAAATATAAAAAAAACTTATATAAGTTTTTGAAAACCTAATACAAACAAGCCATTCATAGCCGTTATATAGACACATGCATAAGTTTGTAATGTTAACGTTGTGCACGCCGTAGTTGTTGTCGTCGTCGTCGTTATCGTTGTAGTCGTTGACATACATACATAACTAAATATTTATTAATAGTAGTAGTAGTACTAGTAGTAGTAGTATTAGTAGTAACATTCTTGTCGGGTAACAGTGAGCATAACTAAAAAGAACAAATTGAACAATATGTATATAAAAAATAACAACAATAACAAAATGTAAAATTAAAAAACACAATAGCAAAGCAAAACAAAAGTTCAAATAAATAGAAAAGCCTTCACTTAGCTTGAATTGTACAACACAGTGTGTGTATAAGTGTTTGTGAGCTCGCGTGTGTTTTTGTGTATAATTGTAAAGTCTACCTTTAAAAGCCCTACTCGATTGATATCAATAATGAAAAACTTACATACTTGGTGAATGTGCTAACCGAACGTAGAGACTTGTAATACATTTTCCTCAAATACTTTTTTTCGCTGGTTTTTAAAAGAGCGCTTTTTACACTACTTCACTATATTGCCTATCTCCATCTCTCTCCCTCTGTTTCTTTATCACTATTTGTCTCTCATTGACTTTTTTAATTTACCATTCTTTGCCTTACTTACATATAAATATTGTGATTAAACTTATGCACGCGTATGTAATACCGTAAAACAAAAATTGAATTTACATTATTAAGAAAAGTAACAAAAACTACATAAAAAAGAGTAAAAAAGAAAGCAAAAAATGTTTAAATGGGGTTAGAAAAACTGCAATTTAAAAAATAAAAAATAAAATATCAGCAAAACGAAAACTAGTTAAAGTAAATTAAAAAAAAATTATATTTGTTTTAATTAATTGCATAAATCATGATAAGAATTTGTTCTTGTGTGTATAAAACTTAAAAAATTTAAATATAATTAAGCAAAAACAAAATTTATAGCTTAAAAATAAAACAAAAATTATACTTAGTGTGTGTTTGACTTAATCCTTAATTAGTTTTAATTAAATTGTAACCATAGCGTTACAAGAAAATAAACACAAAAAATAAAATAAAGTAATAAATTCTTTAATGTTAAAAGTTTCAACTAAACTTGTACAACTTGAATAAGTGCGAAAAACGTATTATTAGGAAAAATCATTACATGTGATTTAATAAGGTAATTCGATTTTTGTTTAGCATGTATTTTACTTTTGAAAGTAAATTAATAAACACAATTAACTTCAAATCAATACGTGTTGCTTAATATGTTAAAAATTTTGCATGAAAAAATGGAATGGAATTGATTAGGTTAGATTAGAAAATAAAATAAAATAAAATAAAATAAAATAAAATAAAATAAAATAAAATAAAATAAAATAAAATAAAATTAAATTAAATTAAATAAAATTAAATAAAATAAAATAAAATAAAATAAAATAAAATAAAATAAAATAAAATAAAACAAAATAAAATAAAATAAAATAAAATAAAATAAAATAAAATAAAATAAAATAAAATAAAATAAAATAAAATAAAATAAAATAAAATAAAATAAAATAAAATAAAATAAAATAAAATAAAATAAAATAAAATAAAATAAAATAAAATAAAATAAAATAAAATAAAATTAAATAAAATAAAATTAAATAAAATAAAATAAAATAAAATAAAATAAAACAAAATAAAATAAAATAAAATAAAATAAAATAAAATAAAATAAAATAAAATAAAATAAAATAAAATAAAATAAAATAAAATAAAATAAAATAAAATAAAATAAAATAAAAATTAAATAAAATAAAATAAAATAAAATAAAATAAAATAAAACAAAATAAAATAAAATAAAATAAAAAAATTTAAATAAATTAACAAGTTTATATATATAAAATGTAATAAAAAACTTTAATAAATTAGAATTAAATAAAACAATATATAATTAAATTATATTAAGTCCATACAAATAAAATTCGCTTTTAGTTTCTTTTTTCCATATTCACACTTGTTTTCCAATGGTTTTTTCCTGAAATTTGGTAATAAAAATTATGGTCTAGTTAGCATTTAAATTCAGTTCATCAGCCGTATGATTAATATATTTCAAGTACGATTTATGTATGTATTACTAATACGGCTAGGTGTAATCTTCTAAGGGTATTTTTTCTTAAAAGTTTCTATTAAGAATTAATTATATGTGTACATAAGACTGATTAACTATTTATATATTTTTTAGCTTATTTAAATAAAAATTAAAGCACAATATGTAGTTCTTCCCTTAAAAAATGATTAAATCATCGTTCATTGTTTAATATGACTGCTTTATTCAAACAAAAAGGTGGTTTGAAGTTAGCACAGAATTCAGTCAATAAAAGGCATGCCACCGAGCTGTTAAGCAGTGCTACCAAGCAAAAAAAAATTTTTTAAAGTAATAAAATATATCGCAAAAAGTGATTATCAGTGCTATTGTAGAATTTATAACAACTATCAACATTAATTATTTTTATTATATTTCTTGTCATTTTATTTTTATTTGGTGATAAAATAAAAGCTTTGATTTTTTAATGAACTATAGTAGATGTAAAAACTGAAAAATATAAATATTAAAAAGCTTTTGTGTATACAAAAGCAACTGATATTGAAATTTATTCATTTGAATATCATATAATTTTAATTATTTTTGTCAAATCCTTTTTGTTAAAATCATTTAATTTTATAAATTAATTTCAAAAATGTAGGGGAACTTCGGGTATTATGGCACCCCTAGTTCTATTTTTGTATTCCTGAAAAAAGTGTTAGTAAAACTTTCACTATAGGAATTCCCATACGTTTTGCTTGTCGAGTGCCCAGCTGATTATTTTACAAAAGTTTAATTTTTTCTTAATACTTATATAAGGAAAATTTTAATCAACTCAAAAAGCTTCATTTAAAAAATTGAAGGGTAATGTGGAATCCTACGTACGGGTAATGTGGAATAGTATTAATAGAAACGAAATAATAATTTAGAAAACTTCAATTATTTTTATTTATAACATATAACAAAAGTTTAATTAAAGTAAATCAAATTAAGTACTTCAGGTTAAAATTTTTACCCCGACTTAGTTTCTGCTGAATCTAGAGTATATAATAAGAAAAAAAGAACAAAAATTTTTATAAGACAAAATGCTTAAAATATTTTCATTGTTTTGAAATATTTGTGAAGTTAAACACGATTCGCACATGAAAATTGAGTACCACAATACCTGAAGGCTATTCCCCATTAGCCGCCTGGCAAATTTTTAAAAACAAATCATATCAAATTTATAAAATATATTAAATCAAGATACTTACTGATTAAAATTATTCGTTAATTGTCAAAAAACTGAACAACCTTAACATTTAGAAACAAACATTTGTGTCCATGTGAGCACAAAATGAAATCGGCTACACATGTTTTCATTTACACTTCAACTTAAACTAACGGTACGGCCATACGTATAGCCAGCAGGTATTGCTAATTTGTTTCTGTAAATTATATTTACAGACGGTTACAGATTCTAAATAACACTTAGTTTACGGAGCAGGGAGGGGGGGGCGGTTCCACATTACCCGCCTCTTCCACAATACCCGAAGATTTTAATTGCTGTTTTGACTGTAGAAAGACATTGATAACTTCCTTTCAATACGTCACACGGTGTTTGAGCTTTTTGTGTGAACGATTTTTTGATTTTTCTGTACATTTAATGGTCTGATTATTTTAACCTTAAGCCAAGGTTCAAGTGGGTATCCACTATTCCTAATAATCGAGGTATCATTTGTGTAAGCAAATGTAGTAGTTTAAAGAGAGATAATGACAAGACAAAGGAAACTTTACGTTCACGGATGTGAAAAGTAACCGAAAATCAATAATTTTATAAATACACTCAAATACGTTTGTGAATAACAAATATCACAGCTTTTACATTAATACTGTTGAGACCCTTCCTTCTCATATATAATATGAGTGACTGGTAGTATTATATTGTGCTGGTGTAATGATATTAATTAATTACTTTGTTTCTTTTATAAATTGTTTGGACTCTTAAATGGACTACTTTTATCATGCAAATTTGGTAAAACATTTCTGGTAAAAACATTTCCTGCATTATTGTTATTATATAAATATAACACTTTTGTGGTTTCCTTTTTAAAAAAAAATTTTTATTATCATGTGCTATTATATTTAAATACTAATAAGAAATACTTTCAACTAAAAAAAAAAATGCTTTTTATCACAAATGTTTTTATTTAAAGACTTGTCATTCGACTGAGATAATACTGTAAATAAAGATGTTTTACACAATAAAAATTAAGAAATAAATTAAATAGTCTTCCAAAAACACATACAGGAATGATTTTTAAAAATACAATATATTGTGGCATTTATAGTTTGATTTTCTAGAAGTGGGCATATCATAAAAATATGCTATCTTGGATTGAAAATATTTTGTTAGAAAAATTGTTGAATTAAACCTTTAAAATACAAATATATGGGGTTTTTAAATAAATTTTGATGTAAAATAAAATAATTATTTTACAATTAAAAATATTAGTTTTAAAGGAATTCACACCAAGTAGTGTTGAAGTAAGCCTTTCAAGTAAGTAGTCTATTCAGCTTTGCAATTAGGAATAAAATCTTTAAGATAAATTTCATAATGGTTATTTCTTATTCTATTTAAAATTTGCTAAAAGCTTGAAATATTATATTGAAAAACCTTTTACAAAAATTCACAAAATAGATATTAATATTTCATCACGTATTATTTTTAACAAACCTAAAATACAAATTTCCTGCATAATAAAATAGAGGAATCACAGTATTTATCAAGCAAAGTGTCATACAAATGTCATAATTGATTAAAATATTTTTTCATTTACATTTTTTATTTATATTTTATCTCATCTAATTTTAATTTAATGTTATTTAGCATATTTATTTTATTTGATTAAATTTTTATATTTTACTCAATTTTGTTTTTTTTTATTATTTAACTTAATTTACATTTATTTTATTTTAGTTTATTTTTTATTTAATTTTCTTATAGTTTTGAATGTTATTTATTACAATTCAATTTTATTTTTTTTTTTTTCGTTTTCGTTATTTAGCAAATAATTTACAATATTTTTGTTGTCAACCAACCGAGTATGATTATAAATGATTTTATGAAATATTTTATGGTAGAACGACGTTTCAGTACAATGCAATTTTTTTTATCTAGAGTCTGAGGGTTTTTCCAATTTTTTAAAAATACATTTTTATAAATAATGGTTAAATAATACCAAAAATAGTACAAGTTATTCGCAAAATATTTTTAATTAAAATAATAAACTCTAAAAATTATTCTTTTTAATTTAGTTTAATTTTAGTTTGCTTTGTTCTATCTTATTTCATTTTATTTTTTAATTCAGTTTAGTTTTTTTAAGGTTATGGTTTTATTTTAATTTTATTGATTTTGAATTTATTTTTATTGGCCCATAATCATAGTCAGAAAAAAAGTATACTTTAAGAGTATTTAAGTATATTTTTCTTTAATACATTCTTTAGGTCTACTATAGACAAGTTAAAATGTAGTTTTAGCAAAAATGTCGATTTCAAATTTAAAATATACTGAAGTTGTTTTTAAATAATTTAGAAACAGAAAATCAAACAAAATAAAAAATATCCTGTCATAAATAAAAATTAAATTAAGTAAAAATTCCAAATAAAATAAAAAAAATTTTTTTATAAGCAAATTAAAAAATGTTTGCATTGCAAAATGTCTACAGAGATTTTGAAATTCTCTAGGACTTAAATCATAAAAAAAATTTAAAATATACAAAAAACGATTTTTGCAAAAATTTAAATTACTTTTCAAATTTTTCTTATTTTTAATGTCACTTTTTTTTATACAAATGCTAGTTCAAATATTGGTGATACCCTGTTAAAATTGATTCAACTTAAAAATTACGTTCGTTTTGTCTATAGTACTAAAATTTTAGTTGTTCTTAAAAAGAACCGACTTTATTGTTTGACTATGATTATGGGCCATTATTTTCTTTAATATAATTTAATTTATTTTTAAATTTATCATATTTTGTTTTATTTTTCTTAATTTGGTTTAACATTTTTTGTTGTCTTTTTTTTATTTATCTTTTAAAATTTTGCTCAATAGCCATAATGAGTAATAATGAGTTATAGATCGTGTAGAGAAAACATAATAAAATTACAAGAATACCCTGCCCTTAACGGCCATTCTTTTTATAAATCTGCTTTTGTAGTTTTTCTCTTTGACATCATGTTCACATTTAACTAAACATTAAATAACTTGACTTTTAGTGCACCTAATTAATATATTTTGTAATAAAACCTAAGCATTTTATTTGATTTGAACAAGAAAAATCCTTATTAATATTTTATTTGAATCCTAAATAAGTAATTTTTTTTCTCATTACAAAACATTAAATAAAAAAAAAACATTAAAAACCCATACATTATGCTTGACATAAAGTTTGTTTGACAAACACATGAATGATGCGTGATGCCTGATAAATGAAATGTTTCTATTATCATATTTGTGTCTTGCCTTGTTCATATTCATAAAATTTGTAAACCAAAAATGAAACGCACATCATTTACCACACATTACGAGTATTTGCCATTATGTATAATAGAGTGTTTAGGTTTTTTCTCTTTCTTTTTTTTTAATATACTATTTAGATTTATTTCTGAAGATAGTTTAAAGAATAATTGAACCCTGAATAACCTATCCTATTTTTAATACGTTCATACCAATGTTAATCATTTCGACTAACATGCACTTTAAAGTGAATCTGAGAAACGGGGTTTGCATCAAGTACTTCAAAAATTAATTAAAAGTAAAATTATATACGTTTTTATACTTTTAAGCTAAATTAACTTTTAAAATGGCTATTTTGTTAAGCTTGAGGTCTATTTTTCAAAAATTTATTTTTATATCGATATTTCGATCCAATTTTTGTAGCTCCTTCAGGATATAATTATAAATTAATCAAATTATTAAAAATACATAAAAAAAACAATATGTATTAGTAAGCTTTACAAACTGTATACTCATCTTATGACCATGTATAGAAAAGAAGTTATCAAGCTAAATGCTACATACACTGACCGTAAGTCTATTTAAGTAGTTAATTAGAAAACGAGGTGAATAGATGAACAGGGTTTGGAATCGAAATGAACTAAAAATCTCTTGTGAAACGATTAGTAAAGTTTTATTAAACACTTATCACCAAGGTTGCCTAGAGAAGAAAAAATCAGGCAATAGAATGATAGTTTAGCATGCCATAAAGAGGCCCTTACAAAATACAATATAGAGATTAAAAGAGCAAAGAGAGAATCATGAAAGAAATTCTGAAGTGAACTTTCGGAGTTAAGCCACAGTTCACAATATTATATTAAAAATACACACTAACTGTATTGGGCTTCTTAAAAAGCCAGAAACTTTAGAGCTTTTTGCTAGCATTAATTTTCGATGTTCCGAAATTCTATCAGAGGACCAATCCAATCCACCCGCGGGATGAACACCAAAGTCTGCTGATTGAAAAGAGCTAGGGAAATATTCAGTTAGGAAGGGATAACATGGGTCATAGGCATAAAAATCTCCTGGAAAATACAAAATTTTGCAGAACTCTTTCAGAAGGGGATCCCTCACATTATGCAAGCTCTGATTAATATTTTCAGAGCGAATTTTGACTAGATAACAATTCCCAGCAAATGGAGGAAAGCAACTCTTCAGTACATTCCGAAACCGGGCAGAAACAACAACTTCCTGCTCAAATCGTATAGACCGATTAGTCTAACCTCCTTTCTATTGAAGACAATAAAAAACTTGTTGATAAGGACAAAAGAGAAAGATCCCTCATGGCTGAACCTCTATATAAAAATTAAAATGCGTATCAAGAGGGAAATCTGCTAAATCTAATCCTGAAGATGAAGTCTTCACTTGAGAAGAGAGAGTGTTACATTGGCAATGTTTAGCATATTATAAATTGCTGCTATTTTTAGGTTGCTAAAAATATTCAGTTCGATCGACATGTAAATGGTAGGACTTTGAGTGAAAAACCGTGACTACCTCTGTATTTGGACCATTTTTCAAAGTGACTTTTTGCTTTTTTTGTCTTCAATACAAAACGGACAAAAAAACGTGGTTTTGTCAGAAATGACAGTTTTAATATCTATGACAAAAATCAGTAGCTAGAAAATAAATAAGCTAGATTGACTAAATAATAGAGCTGAAAACTCAAAATTTTTTTAATTTTTTTTATTGCAAACACGATTACAAAGATTCTTAAAAAACATAAAATAATAACAAGTATATTTAGCATCTTTTGCCTAATCTTTTTAAAGGGTAGCTAATGCATTGCAAAGAACTTAGTTCTTTGATTTCAATCCGATTTTTTGGCTAAGAGAAACCTCGTTTTATTGTTATAAAAATCGAGGAAGAACAGAATTATTAAACAGTATTAGAAAACTTAATACAGAATTCATCAAATCCATAAACGTCTGTTATTTTATTTATACGGAATTATTTAGAACAAAATTTTTGTTGCAAGAGATTTTTTAAATGTTAGTTTTCTGCAGCATCATTAAGCCATTTCACATAATTTTAACTTCAAACATAAAGCTAGGAATTTTTTTTTTATTCGTGAAATTAACTTATCTCTGATCAACTCATCAACTTACATATCAAAATTTGATCCAAAATATTCCTTTAGTTAATTTCAGTAATATTTTGACATCCAAAGCCTACAAACAACTGGATTTTTTCTGAAAATTAAAGTAGTAGCAACTCAATTCAATATTGCGCAGACTAACTTTAATCCAATTCAAGCTTGGAATTTACAGAACAAAGAAACAGAGAGACGAGAAGCCTGAAATAATTGTGTTCGGAGATAAATTTTCTTCAGCCTTAGTTTATGTATAATTTGTTTCAAGAAACAAAAGAAAACCATTACACATACATAAATAGATAATTTTAGAGTTAGCCTTATTATTTTGAAAACGAAAAAAGGATAGGAAAAAAGTTAAATTTCGAGGCTAAAATGGCAACGCATTTATAGCTTTCAAAAATGAATTTTTTCGTGAATTTATTGAACTGAAATTAATTATTTATTTTAGGATTAACAAAAAAATATTCAATGAAAATGATTGAAAATCTTTTTTTCGTTGTTCAATATTTGGCTAAAACATATAAGCCAAGTTTTGCATTATTTAATTGCCGTTCTTGTTGATAGTTAAAATATTAAAATTTGTGTCTAAAAACTGTGTTTGTATGTTTTTATGGTAGTGATTTGTCTGTAAGTTTATCCACTAAAAGCATAAATAAAACTACACACATAAAAAAATTAGTAGAATTTGTAACGAATGTAAGTTTACGACAAAAAATAAACAATAGCACTAGACATTACAGGCGTCTTGATTTTCATTATTTATTTTTTTATACTCTTCACAAAAAAGTGAAAAAATTATATACTATAAGTTTGTCATTACGTGTGTAATTTCTACACCGTACATGGGGCACCATATGAAGTATATATATTCTGGATCCTTATAAGTAGCGGAGTCGATTTAGCGATATTCGTCTGTCCGTCTCTCCATCTGCTACTACACTAATGCTTTGAGTGTAAAAGCATTACGAATGCAGACATCTTTATGAAAGAGAATTTTTTGGATTTTTGTTGTTAATTAAATAGTTAATTTTTTATTTTAGGATTTTACCAATCAAAAAAAACAATAGGTTTCGAAGAAAATTTTGTTATCAATATTTGTTTTTTATTATTATTATTTTTATTTTTTTTTATTTTGATATAATTTTTTATTTGTAAGTTTATATGACCTTTTTTATTGAAACGGCTAGTTTATTAAGATTGTTATATCGATATTTCTCTCCAATACTAAATAAATAACTTTTTACAATACGATCTCAAGCTTAATAAGCTAGCCGATCCAGTTATATAAATTGTTGTTAATTTTTTTTGATATATAAGAAGAATGTGGAAAGTGAAAAATATGACTATTTGGCTAACACACTCAGCACATCCGAATTTAACTTCTTTTTATTATTTAAAAAATTTTATTGTAAGTACCTATTTCTTTATTAAAATTTTGTCAAAATTTGTAATTGCATACAAATAAATGTGATTGGCCTCAAGTGGAAATATATTCAAAACCACTCATAGAAACATTCAGTATAAAAATTACTTCTGGATAACGGTACCATTTTTTAATAAATTTTTTTTTGCAATGAAAGGCCATTTTTGCATGATTTCCTGCTTTTTTTTTGTGTGCTTGTTCCAACTCATGTGGGAGATCTCTCTCTCTCTCTCTCTCTCAATGTGGGAATATCAATTGTGTTTGTGCTCTCTCTCTCTCCCTCTGTTTGTCACGAAGAGAGCTTTAGTATTTATATTAAAACACAGTTTCTTTACATATACGAGTAGAACTGTAACTTATGCCTATAGGTAGATTTTTTGTGTTGTCTTGTTCTCTTCTGAGTTAGAGACATATTTTTGGGAAATTTTGTTGTTTTTTTTTACAATGCCTACATTATTAGTATGTTTAATAAACAGTTACTTTTTAGTAAACTAAGCCAAAAACAAATATATGAGTGGACTAAATTTGTCATTAAAAGCGAATTTGATTGGTGGAGAAGTTTAAAAATGGATGATGAGTTAAGAATGTTAATATGTGTGTGTGTGTAAGAAATATTCAATATGGAAATGACTTTGAATTACAGGAGTTTGTTGATTTTTTTAAAATGTAATTGAAGGTAAATTATAAATATTAAAATTACTTGAGGCCAGATGGTAATTTAACTTAAAAATAATTGTGTCACTAAATATAAGATTATAGATTTTTAAATGACAGAAGTGAGCACGAACTTTTTAAGGTTTATTATTTTTTTTTTTTTTTTGCTAATATTTTTTTTTCTTAAAAAATACATCAAGATCGGGATGTTCGGTTCCATGGATTAGTAGGGATGAAAACTATTCTCTTAAATTACAGTTTAAAAGCTTTCCTTTAAAAAATTGGTATATTAAATACACTTAAGAACATACACAATATTATAAAATATATTGAATTTTTTTAAGCAAATCAGTAACTCCATTCAACTTAATTCTGAAAACTCATTAGGAAAGACAAAACACTACTGACTTCATTTTAAAAATATTGTTGGCCAAACTGCTTTCACGTATACGAAGTAGATACCTGTTTAAAGAACATTATTCTCAGCAATAATTTAGTTATTAATTTTTTGTTTTGTTAAATATTTAAAAAGAATGGGTGAATTTAATAATAGGAATATTTAGCTAACACAGTGAAAGGTATAGAAGACTCGGCATAGCCCAATTTAACTTGTTTTTCTCTTATTTGTTTTGCTTTTATTCGTTTTTTTTTTTTTAATTTTTATTACAAGAACCTAACATGAAAGTCAATATTTTTTAAATCTTAACAAAAACAATTTTGTGCTGTAAACATTACAAAACAAAAAAGAAAACAATAGAAATACACAAATACGAAAAGGACTAAAAAAAATTACAAACTTAAGAGTAAAAGGAATTTAGGCCAATTTTATACGAGTAACGGCTATTCGTATATCAGGAGAGGCATGAGGAGTACATCAATAAAGCAGAAATAACAAAAAATAAAAACTTTAGCTTATACAAATAACAGGAGGGGTTGGGGTTTATACAAGTGACAATAACAACAATAACAAATATAAACAAATAGCTTTAACCAGAAAATGTTCTGAATTAAATATTAACCTTAATTTTGAAAGAAATATTAAAAGTGAAAAGCCTGACATATTGAGCAATCAGTAAGTTATTTTATTTCCATTCAAAGGTCGAATGCAAGTGACAATTTTATTATTAAAACAAGAATTTTGATTTTTGGAATATATTTTAAAGGCTTTCTATCTTTAAATTTACATGAAGGAAAATGTTTGTGAAATGTTATCACAATAATGTTTCTATTAATTTGAAAGGTTTATAGCTTACATTATGAATAGAATACAATATAATGTCTGCCGTAGATCGTTTGATATAGAAAATTTTCCAAGACTGCGACTTATAAATCAGGCTAAATGTGACTTATAAATCTATAAAGTGATACGTTTCGGAAAATATTGTATATAAGCTAAAAATGAAGTTCTTTATTGGTCGTCTTAATTAACTTTATTTACTAAGATGTGTTGGATATCGGGAATCATTAGAATTACTAGTTTCCGTTTTGAATGGATTGACTTATCTAAGAACTTCTCCTAACCTAATTCTCCATAACTGAAATAGGTCGTCTAGAAAATGTGCATCAATAAATAGGTGGCGGGTAAATATGACAGTATATGAAACGTAAGATTACGGCACAGAACTCTCATATGTGCCTACCACTGGAATCACGCTCTTCATTAACTAACTGATACCTTAATCTAAAATTTAATTGCATAGATGCGTTCGCTTTAATAAAATTCTTTAATGATTTTGAGCCTTATGACAGAAACTGGCTGGCTTATTCATGCTTTTGTTCCATTACACTGGTCAACAAAATTTTGAAACAAGAAAGGTACTTACCAATTTGGAATTACCTAAATACCCTCATTTTATCACCGTATTTATTTTGATTCCATCAGTTCTAGTTTTCGTGTTACAGCTACTACCCGTAAAATTTAAAATTAACCATTTTTGTTCCACTTTTGCATTCAGAGATTTTATTTATGTGAATAGTATAGTGTTTTTTTCTATTTATTGAGTTAAGCGACTGTTAAATAATGTCAAGAAAGTGCAAAAATGATCCTGATAGGTTTTGTTATATTTGTGGTAATATTACTTTTAAAACTCAGCGAAGGAATTTGACACCATTAGTGACTAAGCTATATGAACAGTATTTTGGCTTTGCCGTCGGACAGCAAGACAAAGCGTGGGTTCCACACATCTGCTGTGTTACATGTGTGGGTCTTCTTACTGGATGGGCGAGGAGATCTCGATCTATGCCATTTGCAATCCCCGTAATTTGGACAGAACCAACGAATCACTCATCTGATTGTTATTTTTGTGTTACTGATACGAAAGGTATCACAATTAAAACAAAAAATAAAATAACATATCCTGATCTGCCATCTGCTAAAAGACCGATACCTCATAGTGAGGAACTACCTGTACCAGAACCACCAGAAAGTTATGGACAGGAGTGGTGACGGCTTTTTATATTTGAAGGAAAAGTTTCCTAAATTGAGTGAGGCAAAAATTAAAGAGGGCATATTTGTTGGCCCACAAATCAGACAATTGATGAAAGACGACATATTTGAAGAAAAACTCTGCTTGGGAATCTTTCATGAAAGTAACTTTCAATTTTCTAGGAAATCACCGATCAAATGACTTTAAAACTATTGTCGCGGAGCTGCTATCTGCTTATAAGGCTTTGGGTTGTAATATGTCATTGAAAATACACTTCCTTCATTCACATTTAGACTTTTTTCCTGAAAATTTGGGCGCCGTCAGCGATGAACATGGTGAAAGATTCCACCAAGACATTTCTATCATGGAAAAACGATACCAGGGCAAGTGGAGTCCACGTATGCTAGCGGATTACTGTTGGACATTACAACGAGATGTACCTGAAGCAAAATACAGCAGAAAATCATAAAATTTTATTTAAATTAATACTGTAACATAATAAAATAACTTACTTTTGTTAACAAAATCTCAAATTTTCTAAATTTATATAACATCTAATTACAAAAAAACTATTCGTATTGGAAGCATTCTAATTTTATTTATATTATCCATATCCTTGTCCTAAACATAGCAAGACAAAAGTTTTCATGTTACACACAAAAAGTTGTTTTTTGTCGACCAGTGTTATTCAAATTTGTTGTTTTTGGAACTGACTAGTTCTGCCTTTCTTTGGATGAATGCGATTGTGTACGATAAATAATTTTAATTCCGTAGTTGCAATTCTGATTGAATTCACTTTATCTTTTACAGATTTCGGTCGAACTTGTTAATTCTTGAAACTTTCCAAATTTACTTTACACACGCACCACAAATGGGAAAATAATTATCAGAGGTCATAGAAAATTTAATTCTAAGAAGAAAATATTAAGTAAAATTTCTCGGGGAAATTAATTTTTTGCGAGTTATAGGCCTAGAGAATTCAATTTTCTATCACCTGTGGTACCTTTTTTTAATTTGAATTGCGTGCGTAAAGTAAATTTAAGCCAATTTTTTTTATCACTTTTGTTAAATAAACTTCACGAATTTCACAATTTTTTTTACGAAGTGACAGAGTAAAATTTTCACCACGTAAATTTTCTTAATTAAAATTCTTTGTTCAAGAGTGTGCTGTTAAATGGTAAAAATTTTCAAACATTTTACTAAATAAATATCAAAGGATGGCAGCTCAATTCTTTACATGTTGTCATTTAACAGCCAATTTACTTCCTAACCTCAAGTTTGCCCACCCTCTATAATTTTATATTTTTCTTAATTGACGTCATACTCAATAGCTATTTTCTGTAAATCATGAGAAAACATGATGTTGCATGAAAGTGGTATAAGCATATCGTAAGATTTTCTATTCTATTCTACATTAGAACTCAGCCTGTAGCTTTAGGTGAAGTTGTAATAAATATCATATTGTATAGCAAAACTCGTTAAATTTACTTACTTATGCTAATTTTATTCCAAATTTTTGATATGCAAAAACTAATAAAGACTTTGAGAAACTCTTTCGCCTTGAGTCTTATTATTATATTTATTTTACCAACAGCATAAGTGTTTAAATGATGACAAAATTTTTATTTAAACGAATTTTTATAAAATTTAATTTAATGCAAATCTTATTTAACGTAGTTGCTTTAAATTTATTTCTTTTCTTTCTCTTTTTTTCACAGAATATAAATAATAAAAAAAAGCTCTTATCGTGATTTCTTAAATATAAAACAGAACGTATGAAGGTAAGTTAGAAAAAACATTAAAAAAAACATTAACAAAAACCATTCCTTTTTCACTGCATGAATGAAATGGAATTTTAGAGAAACGAGTAACGATGCAGGCATACGTGTTTTATACTGTACGAATAAATTGTTTTTTTTTTATGGTGTTAGCCAAAATTAATTTAAAAAAAATTAAATACTTGCGACTTTAAAATAATTTTTAATATACGTTAAAATTTTACTCTATTTTGAAAGCTGAATTTTAGAAATTAAATAAAATTAAGATTAACTTAGACACCAGAAGAATATTACAATGGACATGGGGTCTATTGTTTTGATATAAGTTAGAATAATAGCCCAATAGTTCTTAATGAAAATCTAGAATTCTCGATTACGTGGCATAAGCTGAAGCCAAAATTCTTAAAAAAATTATAATTATATTGCAACCTTAAGCTTGAAAAAACTCCCCATTTCTATTAATTTTGAGAAACTTTCAGTAGCAGAAATTTAAAATTTTAAGCAGTTTGACTTAACCTATTTCATTTCCAAAGTTTTAATAATGCTGTGACTTTCCATGAATACGAAAACTTAATTTGCCAATTAAAATGTTGCTGAAAACAATTATTTCATTTTTAATTAAAACAATAAAAAATTTCACCAATGTGATATGTGAATAAAAAAAAAATTTTTTCAGAGCCTTTCGAATGATTTTGAATACCGTAATTTGGCTCCAGATTAATTTAGTTTATTTAAAATAATTATCAGATTAAGTAAATTTGTATATAATTGAATTAAAAATTTTATCAATATGACACATCGATTTTAAGTAAAATACCAAAAAGACCATTCGACATCAAATAAAATCAATTGAAATTTTATGCTTTTTGCTTGAAATAATTTTAAAATTTCGTTTTCAATTACTCGTTACTTCAAATATTTCATGGGAAAAGGACTTATAAAGCTAAATGCTTACAAATCTGCAACCTTTGAAAAATTCGTAAGACTTCATTTGTCTAAAAAGCCTTGTGATTGTGGAATAAAAAATCATGCTTTTATGTACTCATGTAAAACTTATCTATTGTGCTATTTGTGCAGTTTAACTTGACAAAGAAAAATTCCAATTTTAATTTATTTTCCCTTCACCATTGTGTCACATACTCGCACTGATGGTGATGAGGTTTCTATTTTAAAATGATATTCTATTACATACTCCCTCCATCTTATATTTGTTTGATTTATTGATTGTTTTTGCAATTAGTGATGTGTTGTTAACGTTAACAAAATATTTTTAATATGTATTTGAATTTTCATTAGTGTCCCAGAATTTGATCAATATTCAACACTGTTAAATCAGGGAAGCTGTAGAAAAGGAAGGAGGCCGAAAAAGATAGAAAAAAAGAGTGTTGAGTAGAAGGAAAAATAATAAAATATTAAAAGGGAGAGACTGATGTAGTGTAGAGCCAGAGAGGGAGAAAAGAAAGGATTAATTTCGTTATTAAATATGAAACTCTTTCTTTTTAAAAGATCGTTTTTATATATTTTTTTTTAACTTAATTAATTAAATTATGTCAAAGTCATTCCTTGATGAA
This sequence comes from Thelaira solivaga, assembly GCA_947397855.1. Classification (NCBI taxonomy): domain Eukaryota; kingdom Metazoa; phylum Arthropoda; class Insecta; order Diptera; family Tachinidae; genus Thelaira; species Thelaira solivaga. The sequence continues at coordinate 27,040,771 of OX377612.1, forward strand.
AAATTAATTTACATACTTTTGTTCTTTCATGATAACTTCAGCATTTATTTTTAGTTTTCATTAGTAATTTCTGTAGAAACATACAACTTGTACTCGTATATATTATAACCCAGACATCATGTCATTTGTATGTAATATTTACAACATGCTATTAATTTCTTGTATAAAACAATCGTGATTAAAAACGGAATAGTAATAATAATAATTATAATGCCAAATACATGTATTAGAATTGCTAATAAAATGCTATGAAATTTCGCCTGCATGACACACTCATTCACATTTAACATAGTCATGGTTATTTTTTACTACTTAATGTTTTTTTTTAATCAAATGGAGTAATCATTGTGGTAAAGAGAGGGAAAAATATTACACAAAAGCTTTATATTTTTATATAAAAAAGAAAACCCTTAACCACACTCATGCATACTAAGGTTTCAAGTAATATGAAGCCACATTAAAGTAAAAAAAAATTTTTTTCCGCTTTTTTGCAAGTACAGGCAAACAGTGTGTTCGACCGATACGGCTGTGGTGCATTATGGGTTAACCAAATTAATGCACTCACACTTTAACAAAAAGTCTTGCAGTCTAATACGTGCATTTATAAAACAAAACCAAGAAAACTAGCTAAAACAAGAAAAATGTTTCAAAAATCCCATGAAACGAGTTCATTCATTGATTTAATGAAATATTTCTAAATTATAATACTGCATTTTTCTTTGAAAAAATGACAAAATTCAGAGGATGTATGAAAAAAATCACACAGTGTAGAATATCTAATTAAACAATATTTATTTTTCAAAACCCTAAGCATAGAAAATTATAAAAAAATTATTGTATCCAGAATGAAAAACACACATTTTATTTAAAAAATTTTCAAACTATAAGTATTTAAGTTGGCTACATTAGGCAATCCGCCAAACAGCTTTTTTAGTTCAAATTGTCAAAATTTATTTTCATTTACAATTTGAATTTTTCTTTAACCTTGAAAAATATATAAATTAAAATAATATCCTGAACCGTAAACAGGAAATCTTTTTATAAATACAAACGTGTATAAAAAACAGTCAAATATAAAATACTCGTATAATTAAAATTATCAAGAAGATATCTAAAAAAAAATATGTCAAATACGAATAAGTGAGAAATTAAAGAAAAGAAATTGAAAAAAAAAATTACGTCTCACGTTTTTTGTCCATTTTCTATTTTAGACAAATTATTCAAAAACACGCACCAAAAAATGGTAAAAAAAAAATAGAAATAGTTGCACTTCAGAGCTCATAGCTCAGGTATTTATCAACCAATTAAACTGAATTTCAGTAGCAAGCTGCAGACAGAAACTTCCAATAAATTGACATACTAAACTTTTCTATAGATCTTCTAAGAACTACAAAGAGTTAATTTCAACATTCACATGGACAGATGGATATTGCTAAATCGACTCCGCTATTTATAAGGATCTTGATTATATATATAATTTTTAGGTATAGAAATTAAACGTAATGACAAACTACAAACAAATGTAGTTAAAATAAAATTTTTACATTAAAACTTTGACAATTTGAAAGAAATGAATTCGAATTTGTTATGATTCTCGGGATGCAATCACCTATATAGTTACGCTATGGGTGAATCTATACAATTTGCGCATTAGCGAATTCGGTCACCAGCTGTTATATTCTAAATTGTCATAATTTATTTCAATTTACAATTCGGCACCACTAAATAATATAGAAATTTTATGTAAGGCGAATTCATTATAAAGCGACGTCGGGTTAGTAGACAAGAACTAGCTGTTTTTATCGTATTTTTAAAAACTATATTTTTTATTTTTGTTAAATATTAACAGTAGTGTTTAACCCTTTTCAAATCGATACGATAAAATTGTATGATTATATACATATTTTATATGAATAAATAATAGAAAATAATAATTAAGTATAAATTAATTTAATCGTTTTAATATGAAATATGGAAAGTTATGCACGCATTATTAACATACAATTGTATCTATACCGTAATTAAACGTTTTCAAATTACGTAGTTCGACGAGGATTAAAAATATGAAATTTGAAAAAAATAAATAAAAAAGGCAACTACACAATATATAACAAAAATGTACGCACGATAAAAATTTTTATGATTAACAGGCAGTTTTAAACAAGAAAAATATTCAACTTTAAAATGTTTTTAATTAAAGTCTCAACTATGGCAAAAAAGAAAATAATAATAACTATTGACAATTTGACGAAATTTTACTGAAGGTCAGTTTTAAGCAAAAGTTCCCATGATTTTCATACTAACTATGTTATCTAATTGATTTATTTTATTTCACTTTAATACACGAAATTTTTCTTATAACAAAGATTTTAGGTCTTCTTAATTGGAAAATTTTTAAAGTTGTAACGCAACGAAATAAGCGTAACCACTACTTTTATAATTACATGATTTATATTACATAAAATTAATTAAAATATGTTGTATTTAAAAAAAAAATAAACTAAACTAAGAAAATAATTCTTGTGGCTGACATATTAGTTATGCTTATTTCGACAATTATTTGTTTAATGTGACCATAGCTTGTAGAAGTTTAATTCGTCTTGAAATAAAAATATGAAAACAAAAAAAAATATATTTGACAAACAAAATGCCTGTTGTATCCGTATTGTTGAACTTTTTGTCAAAGTGAGTTCATGTTGTACGAACTCGCCTTGATTTCATGCACCAAAAAAAAAAAAAAAGAGAAAGAGAAAGCTTACTTTGTAAATTTTGACAAATTGCTAATGCGTCCACGTTGTATTGTTCCATTCTTTCAGTTAAAAATATAACTAATATGACAATTTTTTATCAATGAAAATGTTTAACTGACGCATTATTTTTTTTTTGTACTGAATTTGCACAAAAGAAATACGATATCGTGAACGATTAGTGCAATCGACTGCTTCGATCGCAGAAAAATACTTGCTGAGTAGTTGCTAATATAGACACATATTTTAAATACCTTCGATGCCCGCATTATTTTTCTTGGTATTTTCTTTATGCAAATATAAAACATTAAAATTTAAATAGCAAAAGTGTGTCAAATGTAAAAAAATAAATCAAGAAATTTTAATACATCAACTCTATATTTGCACGTTTTCAATGTGTCAGTTTGTTTTCTAAAAAAAAAAGTCAAATTGGAAACGAAATTTGCATGTACTCTTATGTATGCACGTGTTGTATATAAATTGACAGTTTTCAAAAAGTTTTTATTTTCTCGAAAGCTTAATTCACATTTCATGCCAAGCGTCAACATAAATATATCACAAACACATTTTTAAACGTGGTGTTTTTTTTTGCATATTTTCCAGACAAAATTTAAATTATGTGCATTACGGGTATAAGTTTTTTTTAAATGAAAAAATTATTTTTACAGTTGATGTAAAGAAGCAAGCAAACATCGACATAAAGGTGCTATTTGGTGAATGTAAAAAAGTGCCGAAACATTTATAAGAAGCAAAAAAGGATACGACTTAAGTTTTACTTCTGTAATTGTTACTTTAAATTATAAAAAAAAAACTTACCAAAATTTGTGTTTTACCTACCCTTTGAATTAAAAAAAGTACAAAACATATGTATTAAGTACTTTATACTTAATTTTTTACGAGAAAAATTTTTATTTTGAATTCAAGTTCCATCTGTATTTATTCTGAAAATACTAAGACAGTTGTTGGATGAGAGAACTTATCCACTGAAGTTTAGCAGAACGATGATGAATCTGTCACTCAGTCAGAATAATAAAAGAATAACAAGTCAAAGAATTATCAGACAGAAAAGGGAGAAATTATAATAAAAGACAAATGACCTTTTTTGTAATTTTGTTATGCCCTTAATAGAAATATTAGCTCTAAAATGCAAGCTTTTAAAAAATATTTGTGGATATGTAATTTAGCCCAATATTTTCTACTCACACGCACACATTCGTGTGCATACATTGCACACCTGTTGGGTGTACAGTGAAAGACAAATATAATGTAATAGAAAATAATACAAAGAGAAAGTAATAAAAACGTTACTGATTACAAAATTAACTTAAAAAAACTTATTTAGTTTTTAAATCAATACACATGCTTAAGATTTAGAATTAGATAAAAGCCGAGTCGCTAAAAAAAATTCTAGGCGGCCGAAACGAAAAAGTCCATAAAACATTTTTAGCTTTGGTAAAAGTATGATTAATTTGAAGATTGCACAATAGACCTTACAGGTTACAGTATTCCGTAGGATTTTTTTTTGTGAGTAATAATTCTCAATTAAAAATATTGGTATCTTAGAAATGTGAAATTAACTAGCTTAAATTAATTTTTTTATTTGTATACTTTTTTATATATATTTTTAAACTATTTATATAAAGTCAATAAATGTTTAATTTATATATTATATTTACCTATTACTAATAATATTCCTCATAATTCCTCTTGTTGAAGGTATGTCATATTTTTATTAAATTTATGATATTTAATTGATATTGTTTAAAATGCAGAAAAATTATATTAAGCAGAGACAATGGTTCAGTGGAGCAACGACTTCAAGAAAAATATTTTTCTTTGCATCCGCACCATCTTTATCACCAACTCAATATTTTTCAATATTAAATTATTTATTTTTATTGTGTAAGATAACTTGTTTCTTTCACTGTGTATAACTTTTATATTAATATCAATCTGAAAAGTAAACCATGTGAATATTTGCATGTGTGTGCGTTGCGTTATTTATTTATTTTTTATTAAAATGCTTACAAATGTTTTCACTTTACAAAATAAAAGCACGAACATGCAAATAAATTTTAAAACCTGGCAAATGGAAATATAATTTCGTTAAGAAAGTAAATATATTACATGACTAACAAAAAGGTAAATACAATGCACTACTGTGCCACTTTACAAGCTTCTGACTGCATAACTACCCCATTTGCACTTACCCAGTTGTCACATCTGTAATCTAATGCTTAACCTGATGAATTTTATTTTATATATATATGAATATATAAGACTCCATTCGTTGATGTTATCTTAGCGTTATAATAAAAGAGGCGAGCTATGATGCATGCTATTTTTAATATGATATTAAATGTCATTTTAGCTGTCATTATTTAGTTTTTTTTTAAAGTTTTCTTAGCTTAAATTTTCCACATTTAAAAGGCGGCAAATAACCATATTAGAACAAATTTTAAAATTAATTAATAAATTTAATTAAACTTAATAAAAAAAGCAATTCAAATAAGTTCAGGAAGTTTTTAAAGTCATCATTTCCCTTTAAGGTACTGACTGATTATCCTACACGATCGTACGATTATGTCAAAATAATGTGTGACAGATTTCTGTCCTACTTGAAGAAATCGCTTTAAAATGGCGAACTTTATGCCACACTATTATACAAAAAAAGATGCAAAAACATATGTTTACTCACCTTAATACTTTTAAAAGTATTCATTTTCATTTTTGGCGCAAAATATTTTTTTTACAAATATGTTTAATGAAAAATAACCTAAAAGTTTGTATAAACAAAACACAAGCTTGATATTGTTGCTATTTTTCTGCCTTAATCATAGAAAATGCAACTTTGATCGCACAGATAAAATTTATTTTATGAAAAATTTCATAACATTAAAAAATCTGACAGACCTGTCAAAAAGTCTGCTGGTTCAATACACACTATCATACTTTTTTATCACTCATGGGTTTTTAGACAGATCGTACGACTAAGTAGGATACTGAGTCAGTACCTTTATAGGCATTTTAGCCAATATGAGGATCAGTCAAAATGACTTCTGCAGGTTATGTAACGAAGATGAAGAGAGAGCAAAACACATATTGTGTCATTGTAATGGTCTAATTTGAACCCGTTTTCGCTACTTAGGACAACATTATCTACAACCGTCGGACATACCGGACAAATCACCTAAAGAAGTTTCTGAATTCTTAATGAATACTAGACTCTGGGAGGATTTGTAACTTGAGAGTAGTGTTACAATAGGTCTACTTTAGCCGCAGTGACCAGGTAACTTATTCCCGCTCCTCATTCTAATTCAAGACAACAGGAAAAAAATTATTCATCATAATCAGGGCAAGGAATTTTAAGCACTTAAAAAATGAAAATATACATGTAAAACATGCACAAAAATAAAACTAAAAATATGCATCCAAAATTTATTTATTTAATCATTTATAACTTAACACAAAAAAAAAAAATAAATCATTGAAAGAATGGAAAAAAACATATGACACAGTTTTCGTCAAATAAAAAAAGTATTGAATACAAAATAAAACTCCGTAAAACTAAAAACAGAATCAAGTTTAGGTAATTCAATACCAAACACCAAAATGTTGTCGCTATTGCTCTTAGAAAATGTCTGAGAGCTTTAGGGCTCAAACAACTATAATCAATTGATCCACTGATTACAAGCAAACTTTTTATAAATGTGCATTTGATTAAAAATATGCCAAAAAAAAAAATGTACAAAACATGACGAAACATGTGCATTTATAACAAAATATGCAAAAACATGCATTTAAGCCAAAATATGCAAAAAAAGTACTAACAAAGTGATGCCATTTTATTTATTGTTGATGACACAAATTTTGCTAATGAGGAAAAAGTGATTTTTCCGAAAACGTGGTTCCAGCAATCCAGTGTTTGGGAGTAATATTAAGTTTTCTATATATTTGAAACAAAAGCAAATATACCTACTTGATTCACTTTCAATAAAAAGAATTGTTATGGGATTATTGAATATGTCAAAAATGAACTAAAGCCTGAATAATAAATTACTAATTAACCTAAAATTTACAGTTCGATTAATATACACTTAGAATTATACTTAAAATTAGAACTTTAGAGGAAAGTCTTTTAAAAGGCTTTAAGTAACAATGATGCAGATTAATTACAAATCATTCGAACCATTGGAAATAATTCGCCTTCTTTATTTTAATTTTAATTTTAATAAAAACAAATTAAATGAAACAAGTTTAAATCATTATAAAACAAGGAAATATATATTTAATATCAATGAAACGGTCTTTATTGCAAAATTTTTTTTTTATGAAATTAATGTTTAAATAGGATTTCTGTCATGTGGCCACCACGGCTGGGGTGTAGGAGGCGCAATCTGAAACACCAATTTTCAAAAACTTTTCGCAGCATTTGCGGATGATAACTCTTCGAATGTTGATATCCAGGTGTTCAATTATTTGTGGTTTATCGACGTAGATAAGTGACTTAACATAACCCCCAAAGAAAATAATAAGATGGGGTTAAATCACACTATCTTGGGGATAATTAATTGTGCCATTTTGTGAAATTCTTTTTTCATCAAAAGTTTCTTTCAGTAAATCAATTGTATCGTGCACTGTGCGGCATATGGCTCCGTCCTGTTGGAACGAAAAAATTCTGATTATTTACGTACCCATCCAATTAGAAATGGGCTTTATCGGAAAATAAATTTTTGAAATTTTGAGTTTGGCGAATAGAAAAATTATTTTGATTAAAAATTGCAACAATTTGCACGTGTTGCTCTAGTGTAAGTCGAATCATAATGAAATTAAAGCAAAATATACAAAAAGCAACTATCAGCTGTTAAACAGGTGCTCAAATAAAGCAATGATGCCAACTCAAAGTTGTAACACTCTAAAAAAAACACCCTTTATATCTTTCACAGTAATAGCCAAATATTTATATTTTTATTTTGGCACTTTCTTCGTAAATACTCAACAAAAAAAAATTATAAAAAAGATTTTTAGTGAAACGGCAAATATAGATTCAAATAATTTACTTTGAAAACTTTTTTTAATACTTACCCCCGTTATTACAACTTTCGATAGTCAAAGTTAGGATTTTGTTCGGAAAATAACCGGCTTTTGAGTATAACTTTGAAACCAAATCTGGCTGTATAGTTAAGAACACACTATTCGATATTTAATTTATAAATATTTTTAATGTAATTCCAACCAAAAGCTTGATATTTGGCTTATAAAATCTTAGCTTTAACTATCGGTAACTTGTAATAATGGCAAGTTGAAGAAATTTAAATGAACGACTTTTACAAAAAAAAAAACCGTTGTGGGATCGTTATATTTTAAGTTAAAAACAGAATCTTGCGATCTGAACTTTATTTTTAAAAGCAATAAAAATTTTTTAGATATAAAAGAGAAGAAAATTTCAAAATTTAATTGAATATTTAAATTGAAGAATTTTAAAAGAATGCAAAATAAATTAAATTTAAAATGTTTGCAAAAAGTTTTTAAAAAAAATTGGGTTAAATTTCAATAGCAACCCGAAGAAAGCAACAAGTGACTTTTCTGTATGTTGCCTAAGGACATCCGAAAATTGATTTCAATGACTACGCGGACAGATAGACTGACAGATAGATGAGTTAAATTGACTCCGCTTTTCATAATGATCTTTATGAGGTACCCCAAACATAATCAGAAATTTATATATACCCTTCTAACTTACAGAGAAAGTTATTAAAATTAATAAAGTATAAGGAAAATTTGTCACAAAATTTTATTCATGCAGACTCGTAAAAAAATTGTTTGATAAGAATTGGTTAATTGCCAACTCTATTTTAGCCCAATCGAATTCAAGTTTTTCTATCTTCTCTCTCAAATATCACAAGTTGAATGTCTATTAAATATAGACAAAATACAAAATTGTCAGTTTTAGAGTGTGTTTTTTTTTTTTTTTTGATTAATAAGGATCCTTTGACCAAGGTCTCGTACATTAAATTTTTTTTCTAAGTTTTACTCTCTTAATGCAGCAAAGCATTTTGCTTAAAGTAAATACTTTTTAAATAATTTAGTTAAATTGTTAAACAAACTAACGTCTGTGTTAAAGTGAAGCCAAAAGAAAAATTTTAAAAAAGAAATTCAGTGGTTAGTTTGATGGAATAATCTTGCATGTTATGCACGTATAAGTTTTACAATTTTATCCCTATGCTGGTGCTGTTGACTGTAAACGTCTTTTGATTTGTATGTTTGAGTGCGTATATGGGTTTGAGTGGCATGCGTGTGGTTGTTTCATTGCTTAAAGTTTTTATAAAACTTCACTTGTGCATTGAATGCGTCCGTTTGTTGTTATTCTATTGAAAGCTTAAATTGAAAATTGCTTTAGTCAGCATTTTTTTTTTCAAATGTCAGGTTAAACAGGAGTTCGGAACGATTAGATTCAATTGGATAAATAAATGTTGAAGGTCAAAATTATTCAATAATTTTTAATCTTCACTCGTTATTGTTATTCTTTTACTTCAGTTTTAATTCAACTGATACTGTTGGCTGGGGGAAAAGTGTGCGTGTGGAAATGTTTTCTTTGTTGTTTGTGGTTTTATTTAATAAATTGATTTTAAATTTCTTTCTAGCAAAAAAGTTGAAAAAATATTTACTTGTGCTTTGATTTGCTGCACACTTAAGTCTTATATGAATTTATTACAGTGTCCAGAGCCTTTTCTCTCTCTCTCTCTCTATCTCTCTCAGGTCAACAAGCGTCCTTGTGACAAATTCATTGTTAGTTTGAAAAATATATTAAAATGAAAGTTCCCATTGATTTTAGATTTATTTGTGGGTAGTTAAAGATTTATTGCACTTAAGAGTTTCTTTTTTTCAAATTTGGTTGTTTTGCGTCATCATCATGATAAATTTTAGTTCAGAGATGAACAAGGGCAACTACAAGCAACATCCATCGCTTCATTAATTTTATGCTTCAGCCACTGAAGATTAACATAAGATATTTATGGTTTTAAGTAAATGTTTTTTTCAAGTTGCAGTAAAATCTTCTATAACAAACACCTTCCAACAAAGTATTTTTTTCATACGACTTGTAAAATCTCTCATTGAGTGGAGAGGGCAGTGGATAAATCTCCTACAAGCCACTAACACAAAGCTAAAATAATATATAAAGAAAATGTCCATGCTTTATAGGCCGGAAGAATTTTTGGTCAGTAATACTTCTTTTAAAAATAATGAATCTATTTATGGTTAACACGGGAAAATACCGCTTTTTATTACAGTTGTCGAAGTTGTGGCTTAAATTTGAAAGCGATGTAACTTTTTTGTTATTAGCATCAATTCTATGTGACTGGCAGTAGGTCTATTAACTTTGCAAACGTTAAAATCGTACTTGGAATACGAAGAGTGCAGGTTCGAGTCCTGTCACGTCCCCATATAATATAGGCAAACACCACGTTTAGCTTATCAATCAAGACTGTCTCTTTATTTATTCTTATTTTCTTATTCTACTTATTAGTTATAAAACAATTGATTAAAAGCGTAGTACCATTTTATTAGCGATGGCACTACAAAAGTATATTTTTTTGTGTCTTTCTATAACCAAAACACTATAAGCCCACAGGCTTGTGAACAATCTTCTGATGTTGTATCAATGGTTGCAATAAAGTTGATAACACAATCGAATGCCCTTAAGGTGGACAGTACATTTTTGTATTTTTAAAATAATTTTTTAAAACTTGTTAATTTTGCATATAAATGTTTTTATTGGTCACAACTTCTCCTACAATTACTTTGAAACTACTGAGCCAAATTAAAGACCATAAAGGTACTTTTTAAATGAATTTTTAAAATTGAATTTAGAGCTGTTTTTAAATTAATAGAAAAATATAATTTCAAGTCACTTTATTTAGCAGTTGCTCTAGTCCAAAAACGTATGTTTTGCAGTAAAAAGTGACATATCGATATAAATAAAATTCAGTTTCTGTTTGTTTGCTTGTTCGCTACACAAATTTTTGTTTTCCAACAAATTTGTCTGAAATTTTTTACATATAGGAAGGTTGGCCACTTTCACATTTTATCGATTTTGCTTTACCACTGTTAACAAAGACATGTGCCCGTACTCAATTTAAGGCTGAAATTATGATTTGAAATATTTTATTTACCACTTTAGTTGTCATAATAATTCTAGCAAAAACATGAAACAATTTATGAAGTAGTAAGTGGCTGTATTTATTTGCTTGGGTTTTTTTAAAAATTTTAAATTTTTTAAAAGGATACCGACTCACGTAATAAAGGGCCAAGCCGGGTAAGACATCTTTAATACCAAAACATCTTTCTCTTTTTTTTTTTTCTTATATATTTAATTTTAATTGGTGCAATTTCATGTATCTTCTATGTAAAATATTGCATTTGTTTCTATAAGTATTCAGTACTGCCGAATCTAATTTTAAAACTTTTTTTATAATTTTTCAAACTAAAAAATATAAAATTTATTATTTTGTTGGCCAATTTTATTTATATTTCTTTAGAAAAAACCAAATTTATTTTCAAAGGAAAAAAAGTCTTTAATTTAAATCTTCTTTAGTATTTAAGGTAATAAAATATTTATAAAATTAAATACAAAACTATACGCATTAAAAAATTAAAAAAAAAAAAACTTTTTTGTTTCTGTTTGACGCAATGTAAATACAAATAAAAAAGTGACAGACAATTTAATATGTATTTAAATGAATGACTTTGGGGTTCCTTTTTTTCAATTAAATATAAAATTTTTTTTGGCAATAATTTAAAGCAACAAATTGAGAAACGTGTAACTCTTAAAAATGAATTATAATGCAGTATAATAGAAACGTATGTTACAAAGAATAAAATGAATTTGCAATCCTCTGCTTTTATAATAATTGAATTCAAGGTAAAGTTTATAAAGCAACAAAATCTTTTAGTTCTAGTAGGGAGCCTCAGTTGTACAAATAAGGTTAAAGTTTACCTTGAAAACTATGTTGTTTACTCGTCTTGGCATTGGCTATTTAACTGGGTGAAACATTTTTCTAAAATGTTGTTCCTTTTGGCACTTTTAGGATGTTCAAGATGAAAACACTGACAGATATTCATGAAAAAAAAAAAAAAAATAATAAATGCAAGTGCAGTAAAAGTACATTTATTAAAGCAGAAAATGGTAATAAAAAAAAATAAGGTTTAATCTTTAGCAAAAAGGTTTTTATTTTTTTTCTTAATATAACATTTGAATATTGAATATTATAGAAAACCCATATAAATTTCTGGCTATTTGGACTATACAGTCTCCCCACCCCCTCCATTTTTATTGGAAAAAAACAACCAATATTTTGGGAAATTAAATTTAATTTTGATTCTATTTTAGGCAATTCGTACATTTTCTCAAAAATATAAAAGTCTGTAAAAGGCCGAGAGCGAAAAGCTCGGTATTGATATTGCATTTGTGGCTTTTTACTCCTTACCTTTTAGAAGAAAATGATTTTGTATTATAAATGTCTAAGGCAAGTAATGCAAGAAAATCCTTAAGACTGCGCAAGGTTCGACATAAGCCTGACAAAGCCTGGCTATTGAAAAATATCTTGTAAAAGAAGCAAGTATTCTACTAACTAAAATATTGGGGAATTAGTTAATTTTGTAGAATTTACTCAGTTTTATATTGGGAAGTTTTTCGCTATGAATTAAGTCCCCAACTTTTTCATTTAACTGGGCGATATTTTATGAAAATTAATTTCTATTACACTCTTTTGTTTGTTAACTCACAGAAATCTAGCAAAAAAAAACTCTTTCATGTATTGTGTTTTAAAATTGAACTTAATGTTTTCATAATCAAACATTGTCTCAAGCTTAGAGAAAAGAAATAATAAAATTTGTAAGCATATTGGTTTTCTTTTCTCTTTTGTAAGTAAATCTGCTTTTGTTTCAATTTAAGCATTATAAAAAGAATTATAAACACAAACAAACAAATCTCATTTGGGGAAAGTATAATATATACGAGTATTCATGTTTAACTTCTTAGGAAAAGATTAATGGCTTTATAGTATTAATTTCATTTAAGTCATCGTTCAGAAACTGGTTAGTCATAATTTAAGGTTTATGGAATCATCCTAGTAAGCCACACTGTTTGCTTAATTTTCGTTTACAGTATATTTAATCTAACCATTTGTCTCACAGGATTAGTGCATTTGTAGTTTCATTCTGGACGGTAGGACTGTCCAGACTTATCTTCCACTACATTCATTCAAAATAATATACTTTTCACTTGAAAAAATGAAATCAAGAATTATTCTCTTAGCCTCATGAGAACAAAACAAAAGTATACTAAATGCTTTAGCTGGCTTCACGAGGCAAAAAGGAAGCGTTAGAAGTGTAAAATAAGGGCTTGTGTGAGCCTTTAGAAAAGTTTTTAAACATTATATCTTTTCCAGTTGGAAACAAAATGCAAAATTGATTCAGAAATTAAACGATAGTTCAATTAAAAACTAATAAAAATGATTCCAGCTTAAAATTCAATTAAAAATTATATAACCTAACCGATGGAAATTAGGAGTATTCAAAATATTTTTCTTACTGTTAAGTACTCCTGAATCAATAATTTTAATATTACATATTTAGCTTTGGTTTATTGTGAATTCTCAACTCCTGCATTGCGTAATTTTTTTACCCCATTAGGTGCAAACGATATAAATGAGTGCAAAATGCTTCGATTTTGTCAATACAACATTCAAACAAATACATTTGCACTAACAATATCTGGAACAAACATCGCTGTTCATATATGTTTAATGTAAATAAACTAAAACAACAAACACATATAGATAGATAAAGTCAAAGTTCCCAGTTGTCTTTACTCTAAGAATTACAGGTCATAAAGTTAAAATTAAAATTAATTTGGCCTAAAGTCGACTGTTGATAAACTGTTTATTCCACTTATAAACTGTCGCTATCCGTTTTTTTAGAACAACGACCCACATGTTCTGTCAGGAAATTTATTGACATGTTAGTAAATTATTAAAAAACACGTCATTATTCATCTGAGATGAATAGAGCCTGTGTCCAGAACTTTTAAAGACCTCAGAAACTCTGTAGCAGTTATGGGAGTTATTACTTTTGTTACTGATAGAGATTTCTGACAGGCACTTCTAGTAGTTAGTAGAAGCATGTGAGTTATGTAGTATTACTAACACTTGTTCTCTTTTTTTACTATTAAATAACCCTTTCCGTCAACGGCTACACAAATGTGTAGGTAAATTGTATGTATTTTGAAGAGAGAAATTTATATGTCTACCTTTTTTATATAAATATTTATATTTCCTATGTACATAAAAAATAAATTTTTACTTGCATTTAGGCTGGCGGTGCATATTATGTCATTTGAAAATGGTAAAATTTTCGTTTGAATTAAATTTATAAAATGGATAAGCAGAGAAGATGTTGTTTAAATGATACAGAAATTTTTTGTGTTATATATACCGAATATATTTTTGTTAAATAGTGTAAATCAATCAGCGACTTCATAAAATCTACATATTTTAACTATTTTGAAGTAAATATTTTTCAATGAACAAGTGGAAAATATTCTGCTCTTAATCTGGGAGGCTCGTAATGATTATGATAATTTTTTACTTTTGTACGGTAAACATCATGGTCATATATTATACAAATTGAAAAAATTGGTCATATTGGACGTCGTTTTCTGCTCAGACGTCTCTTACATGCTCTTCTCAGCCACCAGTACCAGTACAACCCACATCATTAAACCTCACAACATGGAAATTGAAGAAGAAAAACATGAACCTGTCTGACTTCTAGTCAAGAATTTTACGACTTAGTAAGAAATTTTAATCCATTGAAAGAGTATTCCGAACAAATTTACAATTACTAGCTTGTAAATTAAGAACTCGAGCTCTAGCAAAAAAAAAGTGTTATTTTCGTAATGATCACACTTTAAATAATCGAAAATTAATACAAACAACACTATGTAAAATTTGTCAGTGCATACGCATTATGCAAAAAAATAGTTCATAAAACGTTGGTATTCTCACATTATATGATCTCACTTTCTTAAAAATTTTATTCTATTTGCTGGACTAAATAAGTTGAAAAAAGTCATAAGCCTGTTTGTTGTTTGCTAATCAATTGTGTTTTGAAATATAGTACAAAACACTTAATAATTCATATTTTATAAATTGGAATATAACAAAAATATGTAGGTATTTGGCCACTCATTTTTATATCCTTTTCTTTCTAATGCTTTCTACAGTTTTCACATTCATTTAATTCCCAAGGTAAAAGACAGGAAAGAATAACAACTTTTGCATTATAGATAAGCTAAAACAGTTTTAGGTTGAATCAATAGACCTCTAAATAGCTTTTTTATATTCTGTATCTGCTGCTAAAGCAGTTTCCCAAACGTCTCATATAAAATTTATTGATAAATGGTACATACCAGCATACACGAATACATACGTACACAGAAAACCTTAATTTTCGTATTCAAATATTTTCCATTTATTCTGTTTTTTTTTTTTTTTTTTTTTTTTTGTTAAATAAGAAATTGAAGTCTTTAATATTGCGTTCATGAGTTTTTCATTTTTAAATTAATATGAATTTATATTCTCTTAAGGTATTTTTTATGTATTTCCTTCCAAGTAAATAAATTATTTAGCAGCAATAAGTTTTTGGCCAAAAAACAAAATTATAAAAAAATTGGCATTTACGTGCCAGAAGATACCAGATAAATAACGATTTATATTAAAAAGCACAACAGAATATAAATTTAGAAATATTTTAAATTCATAGCTAAGAATCGGGATCTGCTGAATTTTATGCACCCTTTTCTGTAACAACATGATAAATAATTTTTATATTAAAAAGGACTTATTTACAATCGGGTTTAATAAAGCAATACAATATGAAGCAACACCATAATTTATGACACTGATTCTTATTTGTTGGTGTAAAATCTATTTAAGGAAGCATATAAAAAAAGGAATAAAATTAAAAAATATGAAACTACAAGCCAAAAATTTTAATTATATTGAATTTCAAATATTCGTAAAAGCTTATGATTTTAATCTTTTGCATATTTAGTTCGTATCCTGTTTCAAAATTCTAAACTATGTGCAATTTTATAAATACTTCTAACTAAAAACAGTATCTTTGAGTGTGTGTATTTCATTTTAAAACACCGAACCTTAATAGACTAAATGCTTTTATAAAAGGATAAACACGTAACAATACGTTTAATATTAAGAAAGTTTTGTCCTTTAAGTGTATGCATAAAGATTTCTTATTATATAATAGATAACGATATTTATTTCAATATTTTCTTGTTTTTTTTTTTTTTTTTTTTTTTTTTTTTTTTGTAAAAAATTTGTAAGCAACGAAACAACGAACCAAAAATTATTTTAGGTATTTTCACCAATAATCTCGTACCATTCTAAAGTTTTAAGAAATAAATATTTTTTAGAATTATAATTCGTATGTCAGCTTTTTAATTAGTTCACGCTTAGCTTAGCTTTAATATAAATACATATTTAAAAATTGTGTTGTATAAAGAAGAGCTTGATCGTGGCCCATTAAATTTTTATGCCTTTGAAGTTCTTGATATTTTTTTATTGAATTTTAGAATTTCAATAATTAAAAAACAAACTTCAATGAAGCTGTTTAAAAAACCTGGGTCGGCTTAAAACTAAATGGCAACCTTCAAGTAAAAATGTATATGTACCAAATTTCAGTTAAATTCGTTGAAAAATAAAATTTTTATTATTAAAAAAAACCCATCTAAACTGTTCTATTAAAAGTTTGCCATACTTTTTAAAGTATATGAAAAATAGGACTTTAAAGATAAAAGAAAATTTCAAAGAGTTTAATAAAAAATTGATTTAAAAATTGCACAAGACCCTTCTTTAAATATTGAGACCATGTAACCCAAATTCCAGAGAAATCTGCTGAAAAAGAAAATTTTAATTATTAGAAAACTCATAGGTATCAAAAAGTGGACACCAAAATAGATCATTGATAACAAATTGCAGAAGAATCCTTTAGTAAACAAAAATTAATTTTATTTATATTTGCACATAAATAAATTTATATGCAGTCATAACTTTTTAAGAATTATAAATTTATAATTATAAAACTTATCATCAAGTTAAAACTTTATAATAAACGACTACCACTTTTGCAATTTGGTCACGTAAATATTTAAAATAATTTATTTAACTCACGGCACTTCTATGCATTTGTGTCTTAAACAAAAGCCAAATTCCAATTCAAATTATCTATACCCAAAAACACCTTGTTTTACAATTCCAAATGTTACATAGACCAAAACAAAAATCAATTTTTACTACCGTATCGTACCACCAAAAGCATGTACTTACAAAATGTGTAAACAATTAAGGTCATATAAAACACTCTCAGTCTGGTTATCAACACTTCTATACACACACATTCACATGTTGTAACAATGTGTTTTTACTAAATAATGATAGAAATTTACATGCATTTAAGAATACGAGGGTGTATGCATGTGTGCATCAAGTACGTACATTTTATGTCACTATTTAAGGTTCAGCCATTTATAATTCCATAATGGTTGTCTACATTTAACATTTATGTCACCTTCTACTCTCTCTCTCTCATAATTTGCAACACTTACAGTTGAGAGAAAAACTAAAGGAAATAAAAAAAGAACAACACGACACTAAATGATTGTGGTGGCTGGGCTTGTGCTTGTTCTTTTTTTCTTTCAGTGTGCGGCTTATTTTAAAGCAAATATTTTCTTTTACAAGTGTAAATTAAAAAAGAAAAGAAAAAGAAGGCAAAACATGTTGGTTTTTATGTCGAAAAATACTAAAAGGTTAGCAGAGAGCCAAGCAAAGCGATATCAACTGGAAAATGAGAACGTAAATTAATGGAAATAATTGGTTTGACAACATAACGTAATACATTTCCGGGTATTTGTTTTTTTTTTTGCGTTTTCTCATTGGCCATTTACATGACTTTACCCGTGCAAATAAATACAGCATTAAAAGCACGGGTTAATAAAACTGTACTCGTATAATTATGTGTGTTTTAAGTTTTCTGCTTATTTAATTAGCTGCTTGTAGGCAAAATGAATGTCGATACTCTCTAGGTAAACTCTGCCACGTAATGGAATATGCTTTTGAAAGCAAAATATGCTAAGCTAATATTATAATACAACAATTAGTGGCAGTCAAATTTATGGCAATTATTCCAAAGTTACCTGTACCATGACTAGTATGCAATAGGCCACAAATCGTAAAAGGCTTAATCAGCATGTAACATTTAAGAAAAGCATTGTTCACACAAAAATCGGCCGCATAAGCAATTGAATATATACTTTAAGGAAAAAGCTATGACAAAACTATTTTTCATAAATATAATTTATTAATAAATATTTATCTATTAATTTATAGAAAAAAAAATTTAAATCATGTTAAGAAGTTATAAAATAATTAAAATTCATTCCTTCTTATGAATATCCGCGTTTTTGCCTTAATGGCTCGTATTAGTTTCTGCACAACATTCTGATCTAACTGCGCTGCATATTTGTTCCAAATTTTCAATATATTTTTGGCGTCAGAAACAACAGTACCACTTTTTTTAATTTGGCTTTGACAATAGCTGCTTTAAGTCCATTTTTACATAGATTTCATCATCCATACTCAAGCAGTTGTTAACATTCTGCTATTCACTGAAGTTTGGATATTTTATAGACCGATAGCTTACGTAGCCAGCATCCAAACGAATTTTTCTTGCGGTAATTATACTGGTGTTATATTTTTTTACATGATCATTGTCAGAGAGACCCGGGTCTTGCTGTATTAAGGGTATTATACATTTTGTAAGCTTTGTTTTTCTTTTAGCAACTTAAGGATTGGTTATATCTTTTTAAATCGTGTCCCAACAAGAACGCAAGATTTAAATTTGGCGCCATTCGAAGTGTCATTGTTTGACATTTGAACCAGTTTTTTCTTGCCTAGAATTGAAGAAATGAATGTGGAGGGCTTGTGGTTTCAACAAGACGGCGCCACATGTCATACAGCCAGAGAAACAATTCAATTGCTGCATCAGTCATTTCCCGGTCGTGTTATTTCGCATTTTGGAGACCAGAATTGGGCGCCTAGATTGTGCGATTTAACACCATTAGACTTTTTTCTTTAAGGTTTTTTGAAGTCGATGGCTTACGCGAATAAGCCGACGACGACTCAAGCCTTAAAAGAGGAAATTGGACGCTGCATTAATGAAATACCGCAGCATTTATGCAAAACGTTCATTGGAAATTTCATTAAAAGATCGCGTGTTTGCCAGCAAAGCCGCGTCGGCCATCTGCCTGATATGTTATTCCATACATAACCTCATTCTGTTTACTTTACGATATATAAAGTTTCACGATTTTTTTTTAAGTATCTGTGTTTTATTTAAAATTTAAATCTTGCGTTCTTGTTGCGACACCCTTTAAAACCTCATTTACAGTGATTTTTGGAAGCTGCAGTTTTTTTCCAATCATTTCACCTGACTATGTTGGATTTTCTAGATATTTGTGCACAATTTTTTTAGAACAAAAAAAAATTTTTTTATTCAAGTGTTGCCACTAGGTTTTTCCAAAAGCTTTTGTTAAGCCGGATTTTGTGTGAACACTGTGACCCTCAGACCTACCCACTACTATAAACGCAGTCTAATCTACTAGAATTTTGACATCGAATTGTGTATAATTTCACTTAAAAACTACAGCCAGCTCACATAATACTCGCCACCCACTTTTTATTCAAGAATTTTTTAATTATTCTTTAATTGGATTAAATGCAGCAGAATTTGCTCTCATTGCTGCACTGCTTACTCATTGTTATAATTTTAATTATAATCTCAATATGCTTTTGTTAAGCTTAATATTTTACTGGCAAACACTTAATCTGAGTGCTATAAATATTCAATATTAAGTAGACTTATTACAAGATAAGCCTTTTATTTATTAATTGTGGTAAATATTTACACTGTTACGATATGACTTGCAGCAAAATAAAGAAATACTATTTATATGTATGCAATAGTAATAATAATAATAATAATATTGTTATCAAGCGAGGCAAGGCTAAAGGTTATTTAAAAATAAGGAAAAAAAGCCCATTAGCAAATTGTCATAATTACACGCATTTGCATTACAAAGACTATAGAGAGAGGGGAAAAAGAGCCAGCCAACAAAACTAATTGGTTTGCAGTAAAATATAAAACTAATAAATAAATTAAAAACATAAATAGAGTGCACTATGACACTGCAATTTAAATTTAAAACTTTTGCTTTAGTACAGGGTGTTTTTTTTTTAAATGAGAGGGAACTGTCAGACTGCCTTTACTTTTTGGCAAGTCATAAATTTAGACTTGCACAAAGCAAACAAAATCGAGCCACCACTTACCACAATCTATGCGTCGATCTGTTAATAGGTCTCATAGTGGTCAATATCGGTTTCCGATATGATCGACTTAAACCAAAATGTTTTTTGGGGATCAATGATGTCTTAACATCACTTTTAATTAATACAAACTCTTATTTCAAATTTTCAAGATACTGTATAAGTTGTGTTAAGTGCACTAACTTACTAACAAAACTCAACAAGTCGATGATAAGTTTGGACAAGTTTATGGAAGATGAAAAACTCGGCAAGCTATTAAGCGTGCAAAAGTTGGTACAAGAAAATTAGTTCTAGCGTAAAAGTCTTTCAGGTAACTTTTGACTGCATTTGATATATATACATACACATTTCAATCTAAATCAAAGAGAGATATGTATAGAGAAAATCATGTCCACTTACACACTCAACCGAAAAACTATATAAAAAGCGGAAACAGCTAGATAGAGGATTTTAAAAGTAAAAGTAAGTCTGAGGTATCATATTATTTTTGAAAAAGAGTCTCTTGCTCAAAATAGTTTGGGAGCCTGTTCTCTAAATTATGGACTAATAGCAACTGTAAACGGAAGTATGGGAAAATATTCAAATAAATTTGTTGATGGGGCCAAAAATTAAGAATCTGTTGAAATTACAAAAGTTGATTGTACAGAAAGCGTTTCGTAAAGAATAGCCGCAGTAATAAAATGACGACAATCATTTTTAAATGTTAATGCTGCAAAGTAATCTTTCAATTCATTTAAGTCATTTAATCTATGTATGTATGTAATAATTTTATTTGGAATTCAAAAGCTTAACAAAATAATAATCTTTATTTGTAGTTATTCCAAAACTGTGTTTTTTTTTTTTTTATTTATAGTGTTCTGCATAATATTCTGATGGTTTATTTATTCAGTACAATAAGTACCGAAAGGAATAGTTTATTTATATGTACCACTTCATCAGGCACTAATCTAAATCCTCAGTAGATTACTCCCAACATTTCTTGGCAAAACATTAGAACGTTTACATTAAAAAAATTGACAATTTTGGAATAAGCACAAATAAAACATAATATTTTGTTAAATGTTATTTAATATTTGAAATATTTTTCTTCGACATTTCCGTATTCCCAGTGAAATTCAAAATAGTTTAATTTTTTTTGAATTTGTTATTATATTTTTTTTACAATTTAAAGGTCTATCGGGTTTAAAAAAACATGAATTTTTTTTTTTTAAACTTAAAATAAATGTAATTGAATAAAATCTTAAACTAATAAAATTATTATGCTAGTGTAGTATTATATATACAGTAATGGCTAAATAAAAAATTTTTAGGGGTTTAATTTTAATTGATTTTAAAGGCTACTTAAAATTTTCTCATTGTTATCACACTTAGGGCCATTATTACAACTAAACGATAACTAAAAGTAGGATGTTATCGAATAGGTAAATGCTTTTTGGTTATTACAAACATACTTTAAGCAAAAAGTGTGTGATAAGCTCAAGATAGGTTTGTGTTGCTCATAACTTTTAGCATGAACTTCAAGCATTTAAAGTTGCCACATTTTCTATTTTAGATATGGCAACCTCAGCATCCATACACATTGAATAATTTTTTTTATTAAAACACAAAAATAAAACAATACAATTACACAATAAAATAACAAATATTAAAAAAAATGTTAAAAGTAAAGAATTTCTTAGTTATTTATATATAGTCGTCAAAAAATGCCATGCCGTTGCCATTATGTATTTAAAGCAACGCAAAGTAATTGGTATTCACAGCAGTGGTGCCACATAACAAATATTAAAATATTTATTTTATTGAGAACTTGTAATAAATGAAAAAAGTTATTGATCATTTTATCAGTTACTTTAACTAAAGTTAAGTATAGCTATCTGAAACTTTATAAGTAAGTTGTAATAATGGCCCTTAGTCTGACTTTCAAAATGTAAGTATTTCATTATATGAAAATACAAGACATATTCATATCTCTTGCAGCAACTTGATTATTTCACCACAAACAAAAATTAATAAACAATTGTTCAAAATATTTAATTTTATATAGTCAGATTTCTGTTAAAATATTTACCCAAATGTAAAATTATTTGTAAATAAATGTAAAATGATGTGTTCATCACTTATGTTTCATGTCATAATATTAAAGGTTATTTTGCAACTTTCTCTGTTCCAAAATTCTGAACATCTCATCAGACATGTAAGCAAACAGTTACTGAAAAAGTGGTGTAAAACGAATGGAACGATTTCAATAAAATTGTTTGATTTATTCAGTGAAATATTTCAAAATTTGTTTGAATTAATAAAATATTTTCAATTTACATATTAATTAAATTATTTCATTAAATTAATGAAGTTATTTCATTGAATTAATGAAATTATTTCATTGAACTAATGAAATTATTTCATTGAATTAATGAAATTATTTCATTGAATTAATGAAATTATTTCATTGAATTAATGAAATTATTTCATTGAATCTGAAAAAAGGTGCCATTGGTTGAAAAGTGAAGAGTTTTTCATTGGACTAACGACAAAAACAGTTGATACATGAACGAAATTCAGTATTTGGTAGGAAATAAAATAGAAAAATAAAAATTTTTATGTTTTTTTACTCTTTATATGTGCTAGATAGTCATATTAATTAATATATTTAAAAAACACTAATAACCTTCTGGCAGAGTACTAACTTATCCACTTTATAATAGTGAAACAAATACAAGGACTTGATAGTATACGTACATCATGTTCTATACATCCAAAAAGGCTATGTTTCTCCAAATCAAAATAAAACTAAGAATTTATAGCGTTTAAAAGTTTCTATAAATTATGCTAGAAAAAAACAATATCAAATTAGATTTTATTTATTTTTCAGTGTACCCTGTAATGCCAAGAAAAAGTACCGTTATTTGGTTTTGCTTGTTTTTAAGTTTTGTTGCTATTTTTACTAAATTACTGTAAAAACGTGAATTTGATGCTGACCACGAATTTAAAACATTTTATAAATATCTGTTTGTTAAGTGATTGTTTGGTGTTTTTTGAATCTAAAAGGTAAGTGGCGAAAGTCTTGTTCTATTTTAAGTTGGGATATATCAAAATATTTCGTTAGAAATGGCCAGATGTACTTGGAGTACGGATTCCGAGCGAAGACTGATTAAACAAGTAAATACTGATAGAAAACCCATAATGGAGATATCCAAGGTACTTAAATGTTCCAGATCTAATATTTACAACGCCTTGGCACATATCAAGCATCATGGTACTACCAAAAAGGTCAAATATTCCGAAAAACTACACCCATATATGATAGCTTAATTTATAAAGCGGCTGCTAAATATCTTTTCACGAGCTCAATTAAAATTAAAAATTAGATTTCATCGGATTTTGGTATTAATATATCATCCAGGACAAAAAGAAGACGTCTGAATGAGAAACACTTACGTGGGTGAATTGCACAACATAAACCACTTGTGTCAAAAAAAAATTAGAGCCCGACTAGCATTTTCAAAAGAACATCTCAATAAACCAATGACATTTTAGAAAAATATACTTTGGAGCGACGAGTAGAAGTTTTTCCGCTTCGATTCTGATAGTAAACAGTACGTATGGTGCCCTCCAAACCTGGAGCATCACCCAAATTACACTCTTCAAACGGTTAAGCATGGTGGTGGCAATTTCATTGTGTGGCATGGCATTCTCCTGGCATGGTGTAGGTCCCATTCACAAGATTATCACTAAAATGGACCAGCATATTTACAAAAATATACTGACCAGTATTATGATGCCAATCGCTGAAGACAACATGCCTCTAATGTGGAAATTTTTTTCATGATAATGACCCTAAGCACACTGCATGCCTAGTGAAGAGTTGGTTAGAAGAAAAAAAATATCACTGTTCTGAAGTGGTCAGTTTAATATCCGGACCTCAATCCAATTGAGAACTTGTGGAATGATGTTGAAGAGCTTGTACAAGTAGTAAAGCCAAAAAATTTAACCGACTTCAAAGGAACCTTGTATGGCATTAGTTGAAATTTTACCCAGAAGATGCGCTGCTGTGATCCAAAATATTGGATTTCTCAGCAAATACTAAGATTTCTTTATGAAGCTGAGCTTTACTTTAATGAATTAAGTTTTATTTTGCCTATGTCCTAAATTCGTGGCCAGGCTTAAATTTGCCCTAATCTGCATAAAATGTAAATAAAAATTAATAACGAAATATAGGTAACAAACTATTGTTAATTTTTTTTCATAACACTACTAGGATCTTTAAAAAATAACTTGTTTTCGAAAAGATGTAAAAATTATCAGAAATATACAAGTGAAACGTAGTGTCTTAAATTCGTGTCCACCACTGTATATTTTGTATTTATTTTGTGGACGAATATGATAACTTTTATATGAACATAACGGCATTTATATTTCTAGTTTCATTTAATGTCACTAAAGCGTATGACAAATATACTACCTTTTGTCTTTTTTACGTATACATGCCTACGTGCATTAATTCTGTTTTAAATTAAAATCAATTATACGCTCTGATGCTTTTCATGACATAAAACCATTTTTTGTTTCATTAAATTCTTTTTTTATGTTTATGTTAATTTTAACACAATCTAACAAATTATTTTATTTATTTTATGGTTTTTTGTTTATTTTACTCACATAATAATTGTAGTGCTTAAATTATTTATGTGGAAAAAGTTATTTCAACATACCTGCAAAATATAAAAAATTAATTTTATTATATTTCATATTATTGGGCTTTAAATGGGGTTTTATTTAAAAGATTATGTTAACCTAAATTATATTTTATTATACCCTTCATTGTAAGTAAGAAGGGTATATATAAAATTTAGTGATTTTGTTTGGGATGAAACACCCTATAAAGAATATACATTCTGGATCAATACAAATAGCGGAGTCGAATTAAGCGGCGACCGTTAGCCTAGGGACTTTTTGAAACCATTCAAAATAATAAGATAATTCCACAGGAATGAATAATAGGCATTTGCATATCGATCGATATTTCTTTCCGCTAAATTTTACTTTTCGTGTGGAATTAATAAAACAACCCATTATATTTTTGTGTTGTTAAATATTAAAGGAAAATATGCAAAATTAAAAATATGAATATTATTATAACACAGTTAAGATTATATAAGACTCGGCACAGCCAAATTTAACTTGTTTTTAAATTAAACTAGCATTTAACTCGCTACTTCAGAAAGTAGTATATTTTATTATTTCGTTGTAGCCCATTTAATCTCAGTTCTAGTATTTTTAATACAAATAAAATCAAAAAGTATTATTAAAATAAAGAAAAAGTACCATTTTGTGAATTTATTGATTTTTACTTTGATCAGGATCGCTTGAGTCTAATCTCGTACTTCCAGGTTCGTATAAATAATAAATCAAAAAGTACTAAAAAAATTTATAGCTTAGGATCGTTTCAGCCCAACTTTATGCTTTTAAGGTCATTTTCATTAATAAATCTAAAAGTATTATTAAAATTAATAAAAAGTATCACTTTTTTCCCCTAATGATTTTTTACTTTGTTTAGAACCGTTTAAGTCCAGCCTTGTATTTTCCATTTTTAATATAAATTATGGGAAAAACATCTTAAAACTTAACAATTATTTTTGTTCTAAGTCATATATTCCATTAATAACAATAATTATTAATGGAAAAGATAACAAATATATTGATTCACTTGGTAGTCATTAATTATCAATTTCAATAAATAATTATAAAATCCACTTCCTTTAAATTTAAAATTTATAATTTCAAGTACACACAAGTATATTTTATAAAACAAATTCACAAGATTTTAATAGTAAGAGAAGGCGTTGAAAGTGAACTAGACATGTTGCTTCAAATGCACATGCCACTGTTCAACAAAGTATGTAATTAAATATTTATAAGATAGATAAAATTTAGGTTCTGATGTGTGGTTTGCAATGCATTCAAACTGAGTATATACACTTGGGTTATGCAAAACATACACACATAAACACACTCACTCACATTTCCACTACCACTCACACTGACTTTCGTTTTAGAATGTGCAATGTGCAATGCGCAATCATCAAACACAACAATATATTATAATATACATGTGTTTGTGCATAACTAACTATGTACCCAGCCTTCTCAGAAATTTTATATGATCTAATACACATTTTAGTTTATATGAAAGCCTTCTTACTTCTTGCCTACGTTTCTTTTCAAATGTTGACGCAAAAGACATTGGGAGTATAAAATTTATATAAATAAAATTGATTTCTTATTTGTTTGTTTTCTAATGGATTTTCCTGACTGATATTTGCTACTAATGATCTTTATACTCCAAAGAAGATCGCTATATACACTAAAACATAGTTCAGTGATGAGGCTAATTTTTGTCTTATTTATAAACAAAATTGTCATCTATGGAAGGAAACTGCAGACTCGAATTAGACTCAGAAAAATGCATAGTTGTATACTACTTACAAGCTCACGGTATCACTAGACCATGTTTCTTTTAAAATGAAAGCGTATTATGGTCATTGTCATTGTGTGATTTTACACGATTATATCACATAAATTTAGTGATTTAGGCTGCATTAGTGTTTTCAGCAGTATATGTACTTCTTTTTATTAAAAGCACATTTTCTTAAATATACTTTTTCATAACTCCAAATCTGGCTGCATATTCAAATGTCAACTTCAAATTATTTAAAATTTTTAAACTGAAATTTTATGAAAATTCTTTAAAAAATATATTTTTATTAATTTATCAGACAGCTGAATTGGTTTGGTAAGCGTTTTTTATCTGTTAAAAATTGTTATGCCCCTACAAAATAATGAAGCAGATAACAGCAGAAATACAATTTTTAGTTCATTGTGTATGATTAAAAATTTTTATATATATCAATCAATCACACAAACAAACAATATGAGTAAAAATCCTGTACAAGATTTGAGGCCCTGCTAGAACCTTCTTGTTTTTTTTTTTTGTTGTTAGACACGATTTAATCAAAAAAGCAAAATTCAAACATACGTAAATATTAGCATGCATATTACTCGATTAAAACATTCAACAATACAAAGAAGTATTTCAATACAAATACACACAAAAAACACTAACATTTTACTACGCAGTAATTCAGTCAAATATGTGTGATCGTTAATTTAATGTTTTTTTGAACGTTTGGGTTTTGCTTTTTAAATTCAATTGTGTCGAACATAAAACAGCAATCGTTATTCAATCGTTATTCTAACATAATTTAATCAAATGTTGTTTACGATTTCATCGCCAAACCTGCTTAATAAATACTATAAATACATAGATGTAAATGTACTATGGTCTGGTGTAAAAAGAGCTTATGGCTCCTTTAGAAGACTTTCAAAAAGCCTGCGTATTATAATATTTTTTTAATGTGTGGATAGAAAAAATAAGCGGATCGTCCTACAACGAAGTTAAATGTCGCTACACTAAGACATTACAATCAGCAATAAAGATTAAAAAGCGTGAATTTCCGCTATGGAACATTCCGAATGATAAACAGTTAATGAAAAGATAAATATATCTTTCAGTATTAGGACTTTAACCAAATTTTTTGCATATTTAGTACTATGAGGTTTTATTAATGAAAAGCATTACCTAGAGTTATTTCATAAAAAAAAAATCAGCCTTTATCTTATATTTAATATATTTTTGAATCTTGCTAATGAGTGATTTATAAATTGAAAATTATCTTTCTGAAATCAGTGATCTGAGAACTACGTATAATACCAAATTGTATTGCCATATCATTGCATACAAATTTAAAACTTTATCGATGATGGTGCGTGAACTGATTTCAAGCCAACAAAAAGTAAAATATTAATATTTAAAAAAAAAAAATTAAAAAGTCAGTCCCCCAATTTATACAGATATTTTAATTACAAATATTTTTTTTTGCTTGTATCAGAGTACACCAAGAAACAAAACGAAAAGGGTGCATTCGTTTCACTTTTAGTTTTTCAGAATTAAAAAAAATATATGAATAAAAAGTGCTACAAATGTTTACTCTAATATAATACCATTCACTTATACGTAGGCAGTCAGAAAACAAAGCCACATATACACATATATGCATAAACACGACTGTCCGGTTTCTTGTGTGACCACACAACATTGTGCACATGTTTATAATTTTCAAAATAACTATCAGGCATGTTCAGAAATCACGGTGATGTTAAACCACGAACGATTTTAAAATCACGTTAGAGATTTTTTGGTGTTCTGGAAATCACGAGATTTTAGCTTTTGAGTAGTGATTTTTACTGTTGTCAATCACGAGCTTAAAGCTCTTTTGTTTTGTTTACTATAAAATTTGCTCAGAAAAAGAAGAAGAAGAGCTAAAAATCACGAAAAATATAAACAAAAGAAAAAAATTCTCCACACAAAATAAAGCATATATTAAAATTAATAAATTTACGGTTCCGTTGTGAAAAATAATTAATTTTTTGACAAAAACTAATAAAAAAACAATTCAAATTAAGTGTACTTAATAATTTTGTTAAGGAATTTAAAGCAAAATGCTGCATGTGATTTGATATCGTCAGGCAGTTTGCTGGCCGTTTTTAAGTCACGAGATGTCAAATGATTTTGTGCGCAGAACACCTTTTTTGCGATTTGAAATCACTTTGAGGGAAAGTGATTTTCAGAACATGCCTGTATGCAGAAAGCAATCCTTTGCACGTGACAATGTGATATGCTCTCCCTAGTATACAAGCAACGAATGATTCATTCATTCAAAAAATACGTTTCGGCTTGCTTTTTGTAGGCAAACGATTTATTTTTAAATCTATTTTAAAATCGTTATATATGCTGTTCCAATACCAAAAAATGCCAAAACATGATCTTTAAACGGAAATATGCATTAAAAAGGTTTTATATGCAAAAATATGCACTAAAATATCTATGTAAAAATTCGTAAAAATTTTTAGAACCGAGCCGATTCGCTCAGAAGGATGTGCAACACATTTAGCCAACTGTATAAATTTATTGATTATTAGTCCTAGTAATATAAAAAAAAAAATAATAATTGATTTTCTAAATTCATAAGATATCTGATATTTGTAATGCTATGAATCTTAGTTTCTTTTTACTTTTATATCATAATAATTTATATATTAAATAACTTTAAAATACAAATGTGTGTAGGGAAAATATTCCATAGACTACTAATTAAATAAATACAAATAAATCATTGTCAACTCTAGGTCGTACTAGAAAAAAATATGCAATTGCATATATGAGCTTGCATTGCCAATAATCGTTGTTGGGCAAAATATATTTTTTACAAAAACTTAAATCCTTTTTTTATTATTATTATTATTATAAATTAAATTTTACTTATACCTTAAATTTGTAACTTTTGAT
The DNA here is from genome assembly GCA_947397855.1 of Thelaira solivaga. Lineage (NCBI taxonomy): Eukaryota > Metazoa > Arthropoda > Insecta > Diptera > Tachinidae > Thelaira > Thelaira solivaga. The sequence continues at coordinate 27,070,383 of OX377612.1, forward strand.
TGTTCTGTGTGTGTTTTCTTTTCTGTAAAATATATTTAACTTCAAATGATTTTTGCTACAGTTAATAAATATTTTTATTTAATTTATGAAATATCGGTTCGATAGAAAAGAAAATCAATTTTAATTTACAAACGACAAGCCAAAAAACAAAACAAAATGTAATTCATCTGGTAGGATGGTATTAAATGTGTGTGATTGGATTAAATAAAAATATTATTTTTTTATTTATTCTTTTACAATAAAATGGTTTATTAAAATTTAAAACATAAAAATAAGACCAAAAAAAATTTACACTAAAAAAAGCGCCAGTTTAGAGAATCGATATTTAATTCAGTTGTGATTTAGGATTTACTTTTTATTTGTAAGAAACGAAAATAAGAAATTCAGCAAAAAAAGTATTTTTAATGGAACTAAATTTTGAACTCAAAATTTTATTATCACAACAGAATTTGAATCTCACTACAAAAGTTGTTTCCTCAGTGCAAGCTCAAGTGATTATAAACTACAATGGCTTTAGCAAAAAAATCCTGGGAAGAAATAAGAACAGTGAGTTTCTCTCCAAAAAACAAAGGCCCATATGCATTGTCACACTAAAGTTGGTATCTTTTTAAAAATGAATTTAAATTCATATAATTTTTATGAACAAAAGTCAACTCTTAATAAAAACCTATTTTTTTTTTTTTTGGGTATGATTATTGTATTGAAGTCCTTCAGGACTTTTGTAGGAAACAAAGGGCTACCAAAATTTTATAAGAATTGTTGACACATTTTCTTTAAATTCAGCAGCGGTAATATTACAGAATAACTGCTCTTTTTAACAGATTCCAGTGGATATTTATATTAACTTTAGGCTATTAAAAAAATATCACACCTTTAGCTTCTGCAGTTACGCTCATTTTACTAATAAAAACTTCAAATTGCACAAATATAAAAAAGTGATTTTAATCGAACTGCAATTTTTACAGTTATAGTTAGTTGCGAAACTACTTTAGTTTGGAATTTATTAAAGTTAACGGGCCTCAGGCTAATCACTGGAGACATTTCTCTCGTTTTATACAAGAAAGTTAAAATTTCTCTCAAATTCAGCATTGACACAGCTAAAAAAAATAGGCTAAATCTAACCTTAATAAAGCAGTTATTAAATTTTTTCCTTTTTACATATATTAATAAACTCAGATTTGTAAATTTTAGTCTTTTGACTCTTAAGCTTTTTATTTAAAACATATATCAAACGTTTTTATTTTTTTTAGCTTCCTTCACCTCATAAATAAATCTTCCCTCACTAAATCAGGGTGAATGTCTCAGCCTTGTAATAAATAAAGAAAAAAAAATCAACCAACACCAACAAATGAATCTTTTTTATATTTACCATAAGAAAACCAAACTCATTAAATTGTTTAAATGTAAGCAAAATAATACTGTTGTAAATTGTAGCTATAGACTTTCTAGAAACAAAAAACAACTAAACGAAGGAACGAACAAATACAAAGAGTAAACCAAAAATATTGTTTTAACAAAATAAAATAAAATAAAATACATAAACCAGAAAAGAATAAAATAAACTGTAATAAACAAAATAAACCACCAAAGCACATTGATATTGTTGTGTGTTGGCTTGTAAAATATGGTTGGGGGAAATGTGTAACAAATAACGAAATAATTGTTGTAGTTGTATTTATGCATTGACGTGTAATTGCAGTCAGTGTTGCCAAGTAACCAGTTGAAATTCATGGGAATGGTAAGTCTATATGTATTTTTTTTAAACTCATAAAAAAGTGCTTTGTCTAATCCTTAAAGCTATTTTGCACAAGCGGCCTGGTTTGACCTTCAGCAATATTCGACATTCGGCTGTATCTGCTCAGCCGTATCAAATCTATACATTTCTTTGGAAGTTCTTTTCAGCTTTGGAAATACATATTAAAGAAAAATGATACTAACAATTATTTTAAAATAATTTTGCTAGTTGGGACTGTCTGAAACCAAGTTTACTTCCCCCTTTTGATAACACTGATATGAAGCTTCTCTATGGCAAGTTATGTATTCGTATGTGTCTTTGTTCGTTTGTGTAGTATTTAGTTTCGTTTAGTGAAGGTCACAAACAGTAAAGTAAATTGTTTTTTTATTTCTCTATTCCAATGACACAAATTTAGGTACAAGGTAAAGGGTAAGGTGTTTTTAGTATTCTTAGTTCCGTAGTATCTAGTTGAAGATACACACACAAGCATACACATAAATAAACTCTTAGTTGCTATTATTTATAGAAAAAGAAAATAAAATTTTAAATTTTCAGTAAACTATCTAAGATATGTCATTATCATTCAGTTGAAATACTCGAGTAAAAAGAGAAAAATGGATTATAATTTTTAATAAAACTTGAGCGGTACTTTTTGTTCCCAAATTTTCATTGCCAATAGGAAAAGAAAAGTGTCTTTTCGTATGTAATAATTTTATAATTTCAATAGAAACAGTTTGATATTGAGTGCGTGGACTTGTGCACTGTTAATTTTCTTTGAGTTTCAAAAGATCAAAACTGAAATTGTAAACATTTTGTATATTTATTTTAAAGGATTATGTATTCTTTTTCTATATAATAGACCTGATATAATAAAAAAGTGAAGGTTTTTGTCATTGATACACATATGAATCGAATTAAATCCAAAAAAAGTTTTTTTAACATTATAATGGAACCCTAAGGACAAAAATCTCTGTATCTGCTACTTTTAAGATAATGGAAGTCTGTCGGCAGATCTTTGCCGACTCTGAACACACTGAGCGTAACTCAGCTGGAAAAGAAACAGTGTTACATACGTAACGAATGATAAAAATGTATTTGATAACAAATGATCTTTTAAAGAGTTAAATTGCAAAATAATGCAGACTATTTTATAGTCAGCTTTCAGAGTAATACAAAATGCAAATGAAATCCTCCTGTCAATAACATTAAACAAACAAAATGATACTTATCTATGCATGTGTGTTGGAATATTTGCTTGTGTGTATGTTTGCTTCCATACCTACGTACCTTGATAACAGAAAACATATTTTTTTTTTACTTATAAAAATAAATAATTTTTTCTCTTTATTTATTATTTAGCTGTCCTTCAGAGGACAAACAGGCGTCATTGAGACTAAAATGAAAAATTAAAAAAATGTTCTTGTCTTATTGTCATTGTCATTTTTTTGTAGTTAGTAAAAAGGAAACTGAAAAACAACATTTATACCTCAATGGCATAACAAAAATAAACAAAAGTTCCACAAGAAATTAAAAAACAAATTTTTTTTATCATTTTGTTTTATCATTTTTGAATTTTAAAAATGAATTTTGATAAACGTTGATACATCATTGTAATTGTGGAACTATTATGATCCTTAGCCCATGACAGATAGCCCTGTGCCCTGGAAATATGCAAAGGAGTCTGTGCATATTACATAAGCAGTCCCCGACCAAAACCGTGGTCACAAGTTGCAGAGTATATGCACGAGCTGGATTATAAAACAGTCACAAGCCTTCATTTCATTCTAATTTTCCTTTGTTGAGAAGCAAAGTTCTTGTTTACTTTTTTTTATTCAAGCAAAAATAAAAAACTTACGATGTTGATTACAATTTTTTATAAAACTTTTAAAGTACTGTTCATACTTTTTACTTCATAAAATCTGGCCGCTTTGCAAAAGTATTTTAGAAAAACCTAGTGGCATCATCGTTAATTTGTAAAATAAATTAGTCAGTACTAATTTATTTGTAGTCTTGGTTAGCTATGGAAATTTATAAAGCATTGTGCACACAAAATTCGGCCGCTTTACAAAAGCATTTAAGTAAAAAATAGTGGCAACACTATTTTGTTCTAAAAATATTCACCGTTATTTTGTAAAAAAAAATTTTTCAGTATTAGTTTCTTTGTAAGCATGGCTAGTCATGGAAAATCAAAATAGAAAAACATTTGTGCACAAACATCTAGAAAATCCGACATGGTCAGGTGCAATGATTGGAAAAAAACTGCAGCTTCCAAAAAGCACTGTAAATGAGGTTTTAAAAAGATATAACCAACCCTTAAGTACAGATCACAAGCAAAAAGAAAAGAAAAAGTTGTTAAAAGAAACCCAGAGCTTAGAAAATGTATAATACCCTCAATACAGCAAAGCCCGGGTCTTTCTGACAATGATCGCGCAAAAAAATATAGCACCAATATAATTACCGCAAGAAGAATTTGTTTGGATGCTGGCTACAGAAGCTATTGTTCAATAAAATATCAAAGCTTCAGTGAATAGCAGAATGCCATTGCAACAAAACGAGCACACATTCTTTACCATCAAGTGTTAAAAAAAAACCAACAACTGCCTGATTATGGGCGTTGAAACCAATGTAAAAATGGACCTAAAACAGCTGCCAGATCAAAAATTTTATGTTGCGGCAAAACGTGGAGATGTCGGCTCCAAATACAAATACACGAAAATGGATAAATTTACTAGAAAAATCATGATTTGGCCAGCAATTTGCAGTTGTGGTCTAAAAAGCACACCGTTCATTGTCTCTTCAACAATGACATCAAAAATTTATATCAAAGAATGCGTGCAGAAACGATTGCTGACTCTAATTAAACGCCACCAGTCCCCAGTAAAATTTTGGTCTGATTTAACGTCTTTTCATTATTCAAAAACTGTGGTGGAGTGGTATAAAACACATCAGGTCGATATAGTGGCAAAAAACATGAACCCTCTTAATTGTCAGCAGCTTCATCCAATTGAACAATACCGGGCTATTGTCAAAGCCAAATTAAAGAAAAATGGTACTGTTTTTCCTAACGCAAAAAAAAATATGTTGAAAATTTGGAACAACTATGCACCACAGGTAGATCGGAATGTTGTGCAGAAACTAATGGAAGCCATTAAGGCAAAAACGCGGATATTCATAAGAGGGAATGAATTGTAATTAATTTTTTAATATTTCTGAAAAAGCAATAAATAAATATGTATTTATGAATAATAGTTTTGTGATAGCTTTTTTTTTCAAGTATATATTAAATTGCTTTTGCAACCATGTTTTATATGAACAGTACTTTTTTTTCCTGTCAAGTTATAGCTGATGCTCTTACAATTTAAATATTGTACTTTCCTTAACAGCACTAAAGCTCTCTACAAGTATATTTATCTAAAGCTAAAGCTGCTACATGATAAACTAAATGTAAAAAGTCTAGGCTTAACACTACCGCCTATTAGTCGTTTTTATGGCCTTTTTTATTCATTTTATTTCCTATTGTTTAACATCAAGTGCTTCCGGAAAAATGTTGCTAAAAATAAAAATACCAACTGAAAATCAATAAAAATTATTTAAATTCTTTTTTATCTTAATTTTATTTTAGATATTAAAGTAGCTGTTCAGTTACAACAAGTGGGGCTTAATAGACATACTAGTACATGCAATAACAACAACCACAATGTTTTCAAAATACAAATACATTCTTTAGTCTTAACAAGTTGATGGCATAACAAAAAATATCCTTTTATCAAAATGACAATATGGAAGCTTAGAATTTTAAACAATTGTGACAGAAATACCTTTTATTTGTTCTAAATAACATTTTTAAGATTGAATTGGTAGTAAAGCTGTAATAACGAGTGCATAAAATCAATGAAGACACACGTGCGAGTGAGTAGGTAGTAGGAATATATTTCTTGTGTTTGATATATCTGTAGAAATATGAAAAAAAAACGCTTATATCTTATTAAGGTATTAAAAAAAATTATTTTGATTCTGGCAAACGGTAGTGTTTTCTTAGTTATCTAGTTAATTGTAGAGTATATCGGCCCACCATCCCTGAACCACAATAATAAAGTTAAGGAGTTAAGTGCGACAAGTCAAATAAGCTATTTGTTTGTACTAACACAGATAATTACGTTTTGATTTTATTTTTATTAAAAAACCTAGAACTGACATTAACAGATCTACAAAGAAATAAGAAATTATAATACCGACAAAATGGTACTTCACTGATGAAGTAGCGAGTTAAGTGCTAGTTTTTTATAAAAAAAATTATTTAAGAAAAGAAAAGAAAAATTGTAAGTACAATTAGTTAAAGTGTAAAATTGTAATGAATTGTGATAAAAGTTTTTTTTTTATATTCAAGAACCGCAACAGGACTGATTAGCTAAGGATTATTTAATTGATTTCAAGAAATTCAAAACTGGTCAGAGATAACATTAAAAAAGTTAGAATTTGGATGGCAGAAAATGTTCATGTAATCCATTAGAAACAAATGCGCCCACAACGAACAACTGTCCGGTGCGGATTCTGGTCAGGCCTTACTTTTTTTGGAGATGAGGCCGACATTGCGGTGATAATGAATGGCATTTATTAGAACAAAGTTCCTCTACCCTTAAATGGACGGCATGGATCTCGACGACAAACGGCGCTACCTGTCACACAGACTGTGAAATGATCAATTTATTGCAGCATGAAATGAAATAGGACATTCTTACTGAGACACCCTTTATTACTCATCAAAAAATTTATTTCAGTAAATGAATTTTTTTTAGTTATAAAGATCATAATTATGCCGATTATTACAACAAAATATTTTAAAGGTATTAATTTGATTGTCACAACTGAAATGATTTTCTCCGCACGCCTAGCAGAAAGGCCTATCGCTAATTTATAAAATCAGAATTAATACTATATTGAATGGGACGACTTAGGCCCTTATTCCTGTGTTAAGTCGCAGATCTCAAGACATTGCGCGTCATAAGCTGCCATCACACTGGTCAAGTACATCTATAACATTTAATTTAGATTACTAAGGGAGTTGCTGTCATCGTCATGGCTTACTATGTTAAGGGGAAAAACGAAGTATACAGGATTTCTAGAAAATCTAAGTGGACATGCAGCATTTAAGAAATCTCATCACCTTCGAACGCATTAAGTAAGATTTTCAATTAATTTAATTTCCCGCTTTGCCTGGATTTTTATGTGAAATTCCTGAAATTCTCATGTCAAAAAATAAAATCAAATCCTTAAACTATTGGACAGAAAACGTTCAATGCTCTACATCAGTGAATATTCGAAAGACGAGAAAAAAATTATATACATTAAGAACTACAATTTTTCTTATACTTTTTTTTATATTTATTTTTTAGGATAAAAGCAAATTTACGAACACATTTTAAAAACAAGCAAACTTTTAAAAAATGTAACTTTTGCTCTTTTTTATCTAAACGTTCCATTGATTACAATAAGTATCCTTGAAATTATAATTTATACATACTTTACTTTGTATTCTTCTAAATTATCTATGAGTAACAAATTATCTACATTAAAGAAAAACTTTTATCATTAAAAACAAATCCCCACAAACTAAATGGAACATACAATTCTACGGAGTATGACCTCATTTTCTATGTTCTTTGAGAAGTTTCTGGATAACATGAAATAAAATAAAACTAAACTGACAGACATGCCACACAAACTCTAATAAATTATTATTAAAATAAATAGCTTTGTTTAAAATCTCATAAATTTTCTATTACTAAAGATGTTAATAATAACTTGATTTTAATGTCGTGTCGTTTATTACCAACGTAATCAGTGACAATGATTGTTAAATGCTACGTAAACAATAAACAAACAGATTCTTAATTGAAATTTTACTTCCAAAGCAACAACAATATACAACCTGCTGAGATTGATAAGGTGGAAGAGGAAAGTTTTGCAATTAAAGAGATTTAGAATTTTGAATCAAGTGAAACCTAAAATAAAAAGCATGGGATTAAGTAAAATACTCAGCCTTGACACTACTATGAGTGGGGTTCTCGTAGTTGAATTTTACCACAGGCTAGTAGAAAACATATAGCTGACTTTGCCACATTTCACTATTTCTATCACGACCAAAACACTCATAACTCGTTACAACTACTAAGCTTTTCAATGGTAACAACTGGTTATATCTTGTTTCTGCATATCAAATGAAAACGTACAAAAAAGTTTAGTTCACCAATCTGTCAGTTGTTTCTGTCAGATTATTACTATTGAAATTCAGCTTTTATTTTTTACCACTTTTTGAGAGGGTTTTTCGTTTTTTGGCTAAACAACTAAATGGACAAAAAAAACGTTGTATGCATTTTTGTTTGAAATGAAATGTCTACAAATGACCGAGAGATATGAAAAATACAACCGAAATTTTACATTTTCATTAATTTTTATCTAAACAAAAAAAAATTAGTACATAGTTTTTTTAAACATCACATTAATAGTATCTGGACCAAAACTCAGCTGGATCAGTCCATAAATGACGGAGCTATGAGTCAAAAATTGCGAATATATCCTTTTTTTTACGATTTTTGGTGCGTTTTTCAGTTTTTCATTAATTTTGGATTTATTTTTTTCATATTTTGTCTAAACTATAAAAATGGGAAAAAATGTATTGACATTTTTTTAAATGCCTTGAGTATAACAGCATTACGAATTTATTTATTTGTCCTTAATTAAATATTTAATTAAATGTGTTTGCAAAATTAAATTAAATTAATTTTTTTTTTTTGCATTCCTATTGGATATCTTTCTTAGAATATCTTTTTTTATTAATTTAAAAATTGAGTGCTTCTAAAAATGAGGTTCTCAGAAATGATTTTTTTCTACGACTAGTTAATTTTAGTTTCTTGAACCGAAGTTAATTATTTTTTGTTATCAATATTTGTTTTTTTTTTATATATTTTCTATATATTTTTTTAAGTTTATATGGCCTTTTTTATTGAAACAGCTAGTTTGCTGAGATTGAGGTCGTATTATAAAAATGTATTTTTATATCGATATTTCTCTCCAATACTTAATAAATAAATTTTTATAATACGATCTAGCCGTTTCAATTATATAATTTTTGTGAATTTTTTTGATATTTAACAAGAATGCGGAAAGTGAAAAATATGAATATTTGGCTAACACACTCGGCACAGCCGAATTTAACTTCTTTTTATTTAAAAAAATTTGATTAAAAGCAAATACCTATTTCTTTATTAAAATTTTTTCATAATTTGTAATTGCATTCAAATAAAATATACAAAATCACTCATAGAAATACTCAGTATAAAAATAACTTCTGGATAACGGGGCTTGACCAATTTTTAATATTTTTTTTTGTAGTGAAAGGCCATTTTTGCATGATTTCCTGCTTTTTTTGTGTGCTTGTTCCAACTCATTTACTTGTGGGGGATCTCTCTCTCTCTCGCTCTCACTCTCTCTCTCTCTCTCTCTCTCTCTCAATGTGGGAATATCAATTGTGTTTGTGCTCTCTCTCTCTCTTCCTCTGTTTGTCACGAAGAGAGCTTTAGTATTTATATTAAAACACAGTTTCTTTACATATACGAGTAGAACTGCATAGGTAGATTTTTTCTGTTGTTTTGTTCTCTTCTGAGATAGAGAGACTTTTTTGGGAAATTTTGTTGTTTTTTTTTATACAATGCCTACATTAAATATATGAGTGTCCATAATTTGTCATTACAACAGAATTTGATTGGTGGACAAGTGTAAAAATTTATGATGAATTAAGAATATTAATATGTGTGTGTGCAAGAAATATTTAATAAAGAAATAACTTTGAATTACAGGAGTTTGTTGAATTTTTAAAAATGTAATTAAAGGTAAATTATAAATATTAAAATTACTTGAGGCTAGATGGCAATTTAACTTAATAATAATTGTGTCACTAAATATAAGATTATAGATTTTTAAATATTTTTTTTTCTAATATTTTTTTTTTCTTAAAAAATACATCAAGATCGAGATGGTCCGGTTCCATGCATTAGTAGGGATGAAAATGCTTCCCTTTAAAAAATTGGTGTTTTAAATAAACATACACAAAATTATAAAATATATTTTAATTTTTTTTTAAGTAACATCGGTCACGTCATTCAACTTAATTCTGAAAACTCATTGCGAAAGACAAAATACTACTGGCTTCATTTTAAAAATATTGTTGGCCAAAATGCTATCACGTATACGAAGTAGTTAAAAGAATATTATTTTCAGCAGTAATTTAATTACTAATTTTTAGTTTTGTTAAATATTTAAAAAGAATGGTCGAAATTAAAAGTAGGAATATTTAGCTAACACAGCTAAGGCATAGCCGAATTTATCTTGTTATATGTGAGTTTGTAAATTATATTATGAAATAACACAAATAATAATTAAAACTCGATAACTTTAGACAAATTTGTGAAATAAGTATGTCTAAACGGCATTTTTGAAAAGCAGAATATAAATGTCGGTGTCTTGAGAATTAAATTTTTTCTGAAAATAAATAAATAAATATTTCTGTTTTTATATATATTTTAATTATTATTAAATTAAATTCCAATATTTCGACACGCCTTCGTGTGTCTTATTATTATTATTTTCCTTGAGAAATACACACAAGGCGTGTCGAAATATTTTAATTTAATTTAATGATAATTAAAATATATAGAAAAGGAAATCTAAAAGCTTAAACAATATTTATTTATTTTCAGGAAAAAAGGTCAAATAATCAAGATTTAAATTGCAATTTTTCTTATATTTTACTTTATTGAACATTTATGAATGCAGTTCTGTCAAAGTTTTAATACAGTCGCCTACAAAACTTTATGTCAGTCAACATGATGCCGAAGATATCAGAAGGCATAAGTATCTCACTTGTTGTTGTTATGAATTCGCCACACTGACAGAAAATTGTTTCAAAAGTCCAATGAAATTATTTTATTAAATTTGATAGATTCCGTGAAATATTTCACAAATTATTTTATTAGTCTAATTGGTTGAAAAATAATAAATTTCAAATTAGTTTAGTGACAAAATTTCAAATATATATAAACAATTTGACAACATTATACTTTATTTTGTGAAGTATTTTAAAACGTAGGTCTATGCGAATAACCCAAACGCAAACAGTAATCCTCAGAAACCAATGTAAACTACCATTCATTCAAATTAAACGACATTGAATGTTTAAAAATCTGCAAAAAATGTTTGGCACATCCATCCCCGGCAACACAAAGAGACTTACAGCCTTATTCAGAGAGACTTAATGTGGGTTTGCAAGCCGTTATTAAGTTAAAATCGCTTAATTTATATTCAGAAACGTTTTTAATCTTAATAATCCTATTTTAAGCCTTTATTAAATCCATAAATTTTAAAGTAGGTATGGCCCTACTTTAAAGCTATATTAAGCTGTGACAACTGATTGTTTGTTTTTGTTTTTTTATTACATTGTGTTAAAACAAAATAAATGTTAATATAACGTTTTATTTATTTGATAATTTTTTCTAGAGTGAGATCTAGAGAGAAATAAAATAAAAAAATTATTTTTAATTAATTTTTTTTTAAATATAGGCTCTAGGTCTAGAGAGAGCTCTAGAGAGATCTAGAGCCTATATTTAAAAAAAAAAATTAACTAAAAATAATTTTTTTATTTTACTGAAAAAAAGTATTAATTAATTAAAAAAATGGAATCACACCTTTTTCTTTTAATTTTCCATTTTTATTAAAATTTTTTTTGGTAAAACTAACACACAAATTTTAAATTTTAATTTTCAGAGACGTGTATAAAATCAAAACAAATAAAAAAGTAATGCGTAATCATTTCTCTTTTTATTCGTTGTGAAGAGGTTACATAAATAACCTATATAATTTTGTTCCTTTTTTTAATTTTTTTAAAGATAAACTAGTAAACATGTTATAATATACACTGTTCTTTAAATTAAATAAACTTTTTGTGGCTTAATAAGAAAAAAATGTACGACTTAAATATATATTTGCGAATACCGAATAATTTATCAATTTTTTATTGCCAGAATCGAATTTTAAAATTTGCTAAAGAGCATATTAGTTGTTCTTGAATATAAAAATGTTAATATAGGATTATTAGCTTAAAGCCTTTATTAACTAAAGTAGATATCATATAGAAACAAATTTTCTTCTTTGAATAAGGCTGTTAATGTTTAACGTAATGAAACACTTCCTCTATTATTTATATACTTAAAAATTTCTCTTCCTACAAAATCAAACTAAAAGTTACACACATGATTTGAAGCCACTCAGAAGTAGAGTACATCGACTAGTAAAACTTTTGGAAGGCAAATGAAAGTGCTAAATGGCAAAATGGAAATCTAGAGAGGGAAAAAAAAGAGAAAACAAAGAAATACCCAAATGGACTGTTGACAATCTGCCATATTTTATATAAAAAAGCAATAAATAAAAATAAACTAAATTTAAATACCAACAACTTTTTGTTTTTAAAGCTTTTATTTATGTCTTGTTGGCCTGTAAAACTTGTCAGTCAACCCCTATTAAGTTGTTTTGTTTTGTGTTTTATACTCTTTAATTTCAGCTTTACCTGTCTGTTTTCCTGCTCTCTCTTTCTCTCTATACATAAGACACAGAAAGTCCAATAAAAAATTAACTATTGCCTATGAATAAAAATTTTAGTCAAATAAATCAACAGTATTCCATCATGAGTCGGTTTGACAGTGGCTGTGTCAAAATATATTAGTGAATAGTTGTAAAAAAGATAAATAGAAAATGTTAAAAAAGAAAGCGTTACAAACTTACATACAATGTCTTAGGATGACAAACACTATTTAATTATTGTACTGTTGTGTTGGAAGCCTTAGAGGGTAAAAAGTGAACTACGTGTTTTCGTTGTCATTTTAAGCAAAACAATTTTTACAGCAATAATTATACAACTGACATGCAAAATGGGCATGGATTACTTTACACAAGAACTTTTACTATGTTTTATTATAATCAGCTGAACTTATTTTTTCGTTTAACATACGCCATCCAGAGACAGTGAGAGTGCTCTCACATTTGACAAGTCAGTTGAGCAAAAATGTTTTTAATTTTTTTATATTTTCTTTTGAACTTACCTTACTGTTTTCATACACAATTTTACTTTTTTCTTTTTCGTTTTCTTTTGCTTAAATTTTCATACTTATTTTTAAATTTCTTATATTTGATTCATTTATTCACTTCACAACAATACAAATTTAAAAACACATCCTTTAAACATACACTGGAAGACTAGCAATTCTTTTCTCCTTAACCCGATCATCACAAGGGTTACGCAACTAAATTGCTTAATCTGAAAATAATCTAATACTAAGAAAGAGTATTTAAAAAGAAGAAATTTAACAAAATCTTATTGTAGCTCAACGTATCGAATATTGAGGCATTTACATAAGTAAACTCTTGAACTGCACAATTAAAAGCTAATTTTAATTTTTAATATTTTCTTTTTTCGTTTTAATCAATTTATATGGAATACATTTTGTAGTTTATAAAAGTCTGCGTTAGAAGCTTTGTATTAGATATTATTATTACCATCAGGGGCTATAACCGCACCGCGACTTTTAAGATCTATTGTGCAGCCCAGTTCCCAACAAAAATCCGAGACTCCTTACGAATCTTATGATTGCTGCAGGGTGTCCTGGGCTTTACTCATATGGTAGTTTAGGCAGCAGCTCACCATAAAGTTTTATGTAATTTCTACTGAAGTTTAAATAACCGTTGCTCCAATGTGCTCGGAGTTAATGAGTCCCTTTGACTGCCGCATGGCTGCATCACCAGTCTTGTAGCTGTTGTAGGTTAGAATTTTCAAATTACAGAAAATTTAGCAGTCATTCGAGTGTTATACCTGATAATTTTTTTTACTCCTCATTTGCTCGACGTATGAAAATTCGATATGGAAACAACCAATAATTTCTTTCTAAATTCTTTTATTGTAATACAGAGCGTATGATTAATACTTTGTATGAAATTTTTATTACGCATACGTTCATTATATCAATTTTAAATTAAAATCACTTAAGCGGCGCATACACGATAGCAGCATGCATGCCCAATCAATTGATTGTACCAGTGGTTTTATCGTGTATAAGCATTTTATGTGATTGTACGCTGTGTTGTAGCGTTATTTTGTTGATGGTACCAGTTTGTTAGAGTTGTGTAGAGTGAAATTTGAGTCAAGTAGTAAACAGCGGAATAAATATTATTTCTTTTTTTGGAAATTTAAAAGTGAATAAAAAAAATTAATTCAAAAATGTTGTGTGGTGTTCGGAATAAAAAACTTGTTTTATTCTAATTAAACTGAAAACTAAAACTTTTATTTAATAATTAAAAGTTTGTACAGCAAAAGATTAGAATGTGCTTTCTTATAGGAAACATGAAAATCAAGTCAAAAATTGTAAAAATAGTACTTGATAGCCGTCAAACTGATACCTGTCACTACAGTGTAATACAAGCATTGTGAATAAGTATTCACTTGGATCTTCTTTCACATTAAAGGGTGGGTCATTTAAACTTTAAATTTTAACATTTTCGAGAAGAGATTGTCCTTCAGTTGAGTGTGTGCCTTAATTTGTGAAGTAAGTTTATGAAAATTTATCTTTGTGGGACAAAGCAACTCGTTTACATTCTCCTCCAGTGCGTTCAATTGATGATATCAACTCGTCATTGTTCTCAGCAACTGAACGTTATTCACACTTCTTTGAGAAGAATATTATATAATGATCTCGGTATAAAGACTTACAAGGTTCAATTTGTCCAATAACTGAATCCTCATGACCATCATGACCTAACATGCTGAAGATAGTTTGACAGAAGATGAGGAATATTACTGAAAAATTGTGCCGATTCAGTTGGAGTAGTCATATGAATGATATTGTTTTCCATTCTTAAATGAAAAAGTTCAACGTTTCGAATAAAAGCAGAAATTTAAAAAGAGAATCAGTACTTTTGTTTAGTAAAGGGTGTTTTTTATAGACGTATAGAACTTTAAGTTGGCATTACTGTTCAACATGGCGACCGATTTAACAGCTGTCAAGTGATTTATTCTCAGTTTGGTTTGGTAATTCATCATGAATAGACTCACGCCTGAAGAACGCTTGCAAATAGTGCAATTTTATTTCGAACGAGATTGCCGTTGTTCCCGATTTTCATAAGCGAATTTTGTTGAGCGATGAAGCGCACTTCTGGTTGAAGGGCTACGTCAACAAACAAAACTGCCGCATTTGCAGTGAAGCTAATCCTCAAGTGTATGTCGAAACACCGTTACATCCAGAAAAACTGACTGTTTGGTGCGCTTTATGGGCTGGTGGAATCATTGGTCCGTACTTCTTCAAAAACGATGATGGCCAGAACGTTACAGTCAATGGTGATCGGTATAGAGCCATGATTACTAACTTTTTCATTCCTGAATTGAACAACAATGATGTCCAGGAGCTGTGGTTCCAACAAGACAGCGCAACATGTCACACAGCTCGTGCCACAATCGATTTATGGAAAGACACGTTTGGTGACCGCCTAATTTCACGTTTTGGACCTGTGAATTGGCCTCCAAGATCTTGTGATTTAACACCGCTAGACTACTTTCTGTGGGGCTATGTAAAGTCATTGGTCTATGCGGATAAGCCACAAACGCTTGACCATTTGGAAGACAACATTCGCCGTGTTATTGCCGATATACGGCCACAAATGTTGAAAAAGGTCATCGAAAATTGGACGTCCAGATTGGACTACATCCGAGCCAGCTGTGGCGGTCATATGCCAGAAATCATATTTAAAATGTAATGCCACAAGATTATCTTTCGGATAAATAAAATTCATGTCAATCGAATAATCCATCGTTGTCTTATTGCAATTTAAAGTTCTATACGTCTATAAAAAACACCCTTTATGATAATTCCTATGGTATGTTGTTGTAATTGCTTTACCTAGAGAGTATGTATTATGAAATATCTGCATAGTTCCCCAGATGACTTGGCCAGATGGACGACTATGTCATGGCGAACGTCACTAAGTCGTTTATAAGTTGCAGAAAATAATTACTATTGTAGGGTATCTCACATATTCTAATAATTAATGTAAACTTACACATATTTAATTGTTATTATTATTATTAATTAGTAACAGTTATTTAAATTCACTTGATAAATTGTTGTTATATATAGAACTACTTTAGTTGCTCGTTCCCTAAAACATATTATTATTTTGGGATAATTTCATACAGTTATTCAAGCCTCAATTTTTTATTACGATTTGTCAGAATATTTTAATTATAGATAAATGTCAAAAAGTGAGCATAGTATTTAATATTGTTCGTTTGACAGTTAAGCCTTTTGTTAGTTTTATTTAGCTTAAAGCAGACTAAATTTAACAATTTTCCATATATATTTTCTTTAAACTCTCTAGGATTATGTTAATTTTAATTCAATTGATTTTTATTGCGTTAACGAATAAAATAATTCAAAATTAAAAACTAATTACTAAAACAATAACGTTTAACATTAATTTCTATTACATCAAGAAAAGTAAAAAATCAAATTAATCCAAATAATCTAAAAGATATTAACTGAGACTAATATAGTATTAAATGGGGTCCCAAATATAAACAAATAAATAAATAAAACGAAATAAATTATTTTACCCTTAAAAATCCCATCCCTTTATTTAAACTAAGAAATTTAAAACGTGCGGTGGCATAATAAGTGCTTAGAAAAACCCAAGCAGGCTTTTTTGTTATTTATGTTTATTAGCTAGCATATTTATTTCTATTAGTTATTGTAGGTTTTTGCCAAACCACCCAAAAAAAAAATAACAGGAAAATTTATATGGCAACCAACAAAATTATAATTTTTTTATTGTAGAGGCGTGTTCATTAACGAGTATTTTATACGCTTCTCTTGGGGTTGTGGTTGTTAAAAAAAATTTTAAAATTGTTTTGGGGATTTTTATGATAACAAAATTAATTGTTTTAAGATTGAAATTCATTTAGTATACAAATGAGTGCATGTCTGTTTGAATATTTAAGCATGTAACTGATGCAAATAATTTGTATGATTGCACAATTTGATTTAGAATAATGGTTAGTTGATGAGATATCCCTCTCTTGACATGTAAAAATCGCATTCAAAATATTTATACGGTACAGAGCAGGCGGGGGGATAAGCGAATGGTTAAAAAAGGGATAATTGAACTAGTAATTTAATCGGGGTTAGTGCATCTCACTTTAATAATATAAAATGAAAACGATAACGGGTCACTGCAATTTTGGTAGCCATGCAATGAGAAAATAGGTCTACATTATAATAACTACTGTAGAAGTTGTCAGGACCGGAACAAGGAGGAAACTGTGTAGCTCTTCTCTAGCCTTACCTAGCATTGGAAGAGCAGCGTCAGCTCAACCTTGGGAGCACTGCACTCAGAGAAAAAATGACAATATTATATATCAACCACTTTAGTGCTCACTTTGACAACGCATGGTGTGATTTTGACAACGTATTATTGACAACATAGCGTTGCAGAATTGACAACAAATGATGTCAAATTGACACCATACTAATATCGAAATGACACTATATCGGTGATAAATCTGGTATCAAAATGACACCATTTGGAGTCGAAATGATACCATGCGGTTGTTGAAATAACAACATGCGTTGGAAATTTGACAACATATTGTTATCAATTCTACAACGTTTGTTAACAAGTTAACAACGTGTGTTGTCAAATAAGTAAATCCGTAGCTTTTTTCTCAATAAAGATTTCTTCCTATGACCCGCTAATTTCAGTTTCTTGAATTGAAATTAATTATTTATTTTCGGATTAATAAAACAATAGGTATTCAAAAATTATTTGTATAAATTTTTTTATATTTTTTTTTCTTTAGGTAACAATAGTAAATATTTTTAAAAATTGTACAGAAGAGAAAAACCTAGAGCTTTGATGGTAATTTGAATTGCACTAAATATTAAAATTTTTAAAACATGTTAGAGAGTTGCGACATTTCTTTGTTTTAAGCAGGAATTCAGCAGCCATAATAAATCTGAATATCATCATTTATAGTTGACAGATAATGCTCTTTATAAAATGTAGTATTTTCAGAAAATTTTTTTGTTTTTGTATGAACTAAAAAAAAAAACAAAGCTCTTGTTGTATATTTTGTTCAAGTGTACATTCACTTAAATTTCATTTCAATTAAAGTGTTTTATTTCGTTGGAAACTAGAAAAAAAAATAGAAAAAATTCTTTAAATTTGTTGTTTTAAAAACAAATTTTTTTTAAAGCTCTAAAATAAATAAGCATAACAATAATGATTTATATATAACAGAAAGAGTATTTATTATTTAATTGTTTGAATTGAATTGAAAATATTTATGTTTGCTTTTCACTTGAAATGCTTTTTGCTTGTATGTGCGAGTATTTTTTAAAGAACCAAAAATGAAGGTCACAAATCAAATTGAATTACGTGCAACAACAATACAATGGAGAATAACAACAACGCTAACAATATAACGAAGGCATACAAATAAAATTCACACAAACAAATATTCTACAAAAATAAATAAGTGCGGCAAAGAAAGGAAAAAAAATCCTTTCAGAATTATGGGTGAAACCAATAGAACGAACGTTTATTTGTTGGTTTCTATTGAGCACGTCAATTCATGCGGAAATTTTCAGTGGTAAAAAATGAACTCACTAAAGGCTCACACTTTTTATATATATTTTTTTTTTTTAAATTCAGCGGTAATAAATAAATGTCAATATAGATTTATTTATGTGAGAACAAATAAAATTCGGCAGTGCCGAGTCTAATATACCCTTCAGTGTTGGACACAAAGAACTGCACAAATCGCAGTATGTATAATTAATCAAACCACAGACACATAAAATTTGTGTAAAAATCATACACAATATTTGACAAATTGTTTTTTATGCTGTTCAACACAAAATAGAAAACAATTTATTTTCAAAGATTTTTTTCTCATTATTATGTTTACTATTAACATATTTATGATTTAAGTTAAAATTTTACCAAAAATAATATGATAATGATATGGTTGATCTATGAGGGTAAACATAGTATGGTTAAAAGTAACTAGAAACATGTTCATTATGACCATAATAGTGCTTATATACTTCAATTTAACAATAATATTTTTGCGATGAACAAACTATGTTTGCGGTAACCATATTCAACCATCTTTTTTATTTGCATGTAAATATTGAAGAAAGAATTCTAAAAGAGAAATGTAATAAAAATGCGAAATAAATTTCACTTAATTTAATTTAAATTTTTTTAAAAATTAAAATATTTTTCTATAATAAAAATTTATGAAAAAAAATTTAAATTAAATTGTATAATAAAAAAAAAACCAAGCCCCTCATCAAATATTCATATTTTTCACTTTCTACATTCTTTTTAAATATAAAAAAACATACATATACTAATAATTGAAACAGCTGGTTTATTATAAATATTTATTTATTTTTTATTGAAGCGAAATATCGATTTAAAAATAATACAAACACAAGCTTAATAAACTAGCCGTGTCAATAAAAAAGGTCAAATAAACTTGCAAATAAAAAAATTATTTAACAATGAAAAAAAGGTATGACAAACATTGATGAAAATAATTTTCTTTGAATACTTTTTTTTTAAATCATAAATAAATTCAGTTCAATAAACTAAAATAAACTAGTTCTAAAAAAAAAACCGTTTCTAAGAACCTTATATTTCAAAGCAATAAAATGTCTGCAGTCACTAAAATTTTAGATTAATAAAAAAAACTCTAAGAAATATATGCAAAATAAATTTAATTAAAAAAAATTTTATAAACATTTGTAAAACTAAACATATTTAATTAAATATTTAATATCAATAAAGAACTTAAAATTAACGGCAAAAATCAAAAAAAATTATCTCTGAATAAGATTTCTGTATTCATTCTACTGTTACACTGTAGTGCGATCTGTTACTGTGTAGTACCATCAGTACACACAGCATACACAGAATAATACCGACTGCCTGGTTTTGTGTTTGTGTGAAGCTTAAAAATTTCTATAAAAAACCAAAACAAAAATTAATAAAAATCTAAAATTCGTTTCTATTTTTTATTTCTATAGGCGATTTGTGGATCGATCGTTTTGGGTTTTATGACCCTTATTTCTAATTATAATTTTTTGTCAGTTTTATATTTTAAACAAAATACGAAAAAAAAAAAACAAACACAGAAAATGGTAAAAAAATAGAGTTAGTCCTTGTGTTTGACTTATAGCTCTGCAATTTATGGACTGGTTCAACTGATTTTTTTATAAGGATATTATGAATGTGATGTCTGACAAAACTGCATACCACGTATTTATAGTTTAGACAAAATAAGCAGAAAAGAGGAAATAATTGATTACCTAAAATATCGAGTTGTATATTTGATTTTTCTCTGCTATTTGTGAACCGATTGTTCTGATTTTTGGCACGCACACTATGACTGCCACTCCTGACAAAACTGTGTACAACATTTTTTTCCGTTTTGTAATTTAGACAAAACAAGTAAAAACCACGGTTTTCAGCTCAAAGCTCCGACCCGGCTGAATTTCAATAACAATTAAAAGAAAGAAAGAAATGACAGATTGGTATGCTATACTTTTCTGCACGTTGCCTAGGAACTTCAGAAAGTTGATTCATACACAGATTGACAGACAGACAGACGGACATCGCTTAATCAATTCCGCTATTCATAAGAATTCAGAATATATTTACTTATATATACTCTTCTTACTTACAATGAAGAGGATAAAAATCTTTTTTGGCATCCCTTTTTGAATAAAATAGTTCTATTACTCGTACATACAAAAACAATTAACAGACATACATGCATACGTATAAGTATGACTGCCTGCTTTCGTTTGCGGAGTGTGTGCACACACATTAATAATTTCCATAAAAAACAAAATAGACAAAATTATTTTCAGGTTGGTTCAAAGTAACGCAAACCCTATCCTGAAAACGTCTATTTTTTGACCTCCATAATTTAGCCAATACAATACAAAATTAATGTTTTTGATTAAAAAATATTAGAAAAAATGCGACAATGGAATTCAGATGGGTGCAACTATTAACCTGTTTTGTTTCTTTTTGCAATTATTCTCTTTACAATATATTGTTAAAATTAAATATTTTTAATTTTTAGTTAACAAAAATTATTATAAGAAATAAATAAATATATTTTAAACTTTTAGATCTTTTGATATATTTTCATTTATTATTAAATTAGTTCCAATATTTCGAGACACCTTCGTGTGTCTTTCTCAAGGAATATAATTTTAAAAGCTTAAAAAATATTTAATTAATTAACTTTCAGATAAAAAACGGTCAAATAATCAAGATTTATATAAGAAATAATTTTTTATTATCGGTATGTGGGATGCTTTTAATACCGTTGTGATCACTATTTGTGATTTATTTCAAAAAAAGGTTAACAATCAATTATCCCTACTCATCAAAAACTCACTCTAAGTCAAGTAAAGCCAATTCAAGTCAATTCATTTTAGCTCTTTTCGTGTATTTTTAAATTAATCTTTTCTATTTATATTTTTCCTTTTCTTTTCATTAACTAATTAAATTGGTTTATGGCCGGAATTTATTATTCTTTTTTTATTTAAAACTTGTCGTTTGCTTTTGGTGTTGGTGGCACATCCGTAACTTAATTTTTTTTGCCTGAAAAAAAAAAAAAACTAAGCCAACCAAATTTTCAAATGGATTTTTGTTATTTTGCTTTCCATATATTTTATATTTTACCTGAGAGACATTTGCTTTTGTAGTAAATAGGAAAAAAACAAGTTAAATTCGTTTGTGCCGAGTCTTAAAAAAATTATATATTTATTTATTATTGTAGCGAAGTATCCATATAAAAAAATTTTTTATAATATGACCTCTCGTTTAATAAATGTCAAATAAACTTACAAATAAAAATTATATAATAAAAAAAATTTGAAAAATATATAAAAATTTTATGTAAAATTTATTTGGGCTTAAGATCATTTTTATTAATTATTTTTTTATTTTTATTATTTTATATCTTTGTGTAGCATCTTCAGGAAATATGTTTTTAAAAAATAATATAAATTTTCTTTTTCTTATGTCCCTTTTAGTTAATCCAAAGTCCATTGAATATTTTTCTTGTGTCTTTATTTTTCAAAATGCTCGTGTATTCAAGTCCTCTTTAATCTTCATCCATTTATAATATCTTAATTATTCGATCTTCTTATTTGCATTTTATGCAAAATTTAGTTTTTTATTTTTCTTTCAATTTAAAAATTAAATTTATATTATTTATTAAAAAACTTTTTTCCTGAAGATGCTACACAAAGATGTAGCGAAATATCGAAATAAAAATAATAAAATTATATTTTATAAAAATAAAAAAATAATTAATAAAAATGATCTTAAGCTCAAAAAAATCTTAAGCTAAAATAAATAAATAATTTATTAGTTAGTTTTATTTAACCTTATTCTTTTTAATTAAAATGGCTATTTTGTTAAGCTTGAGGTCTTATTTTTGGAGCGAAATATCGATATAAAAATAAATTTTTGAAAAATAAGACCTCAAGCTTAACAAAATAGCCATTTTAATAAATAAATAATTTCAGTTCAAAAGTTAAAATTAGTGGGCTCTAAGAAAAAATCGTTTCTGAGAATTATTATTTTAGGGCAATAAATTTAAAAAAAGAAATCCTAAGAAAGATATAGAAAAGAAATGCAAAATGTAATTTAATTTTGCAAAATATTAAAAAAAAATTTAGTTAAATATGTAATTAACAGCCAAAAATTAAAAAAAAAATCTGTTTCATTAAGATCTCAAATTTAATTTGGGTAAATGTGTTCATATTACTTACACTAGACTTCGAAACCCGCTAACTGCATTACACCGAATAGATATGAATCAGGTGATTAAGGACTTATGCCCAGTATTTGACTTCGCACTTAAGTGTCATATGACCTTTAAGATCCATTTAGATACAAAATTGAGTTTCTAATTATAAATTTAAATCATATTTAAGTAGCAAATCTTGGGAATTTAAAGTCCACTTAAGTTGCACATATTAAACATATGATTTTTAAATTTTTTTGTGTATGTCGTACAAAAAAGGTTATTGTGCTTAATTTAATAAATATAATAAAAAACAGTAATATAATGCTTTCAATTATGCTGCTGTACTTTTTTACAGCAGACAGTAAAAAAGTGAACTTCAGCTGCAACAAAATTTTCAGTTCTTTTCATTTGGTTTAATGTTGTTTTTTCCATTTTCAAAATATGTGACACGGCCTATGAAAATGTGGCTTATGACTCAAAAAAGAAATTGCGAAAAACAGCTGTTAAAAATAAACAATGCATTTCGTCAGTTTCTTAGTAGTTTTTCTTTTGCATAATGAACAGTCATGCCCAAAAGACAACCAAAAAAGGCAAAAGAGCATAAATGAGATAAGTTCGATAAGAGCGATGTTTTTTTCAATGCAAAGCACAAACCAGTTTCTGACCGAAAAAAAATCGTGTGAGTGCTCAGATTAAAAAGCAAGTTAGGACTTTCAAGTTTTCACCACGTGAAAGAGCGTCTCAAAAACTATCGAAGCCGACAAAAAAAGTGGAAACATTTTTTGGAGTCATAAGCCACCTTTTCATAGGCCAGGTAACATATTACTTTTTTATTATCATTTTTTTGCTTTGACACAGCTGTTTTTTTTGGATAATGATCATTAAATTTTAATAATTTATGATGCTGGCACACTTTTGTCGCAAATAAAAAAGAACAATCATTTAAGACTGAAAAACTGAAACTGTATTTAAGTGCAACTTAAGTTAAATACGAAGTCAAAAACTGTTGGTTAGACATTCTGTTTGATTCTAAATTAACTTTTCATCCTCATTTAAATAAGATCATGCCTAAAACGTATTCTACGTTATCCTTTATTACAAGAATTAGTTATGAATTTACTGATCCTTACACATTAAGAATGTTATATTCTGCATATGTCAGATTTAAGCTGGAATATGGTGCTATTATTTGGAGCCGTTGTGACATTCATATATCGCGTCTCGAAAATATTCAAAAACGATTTACCACACTCAAAATTTATTCAATCATCAATTTCTTATCAGTCACTCTGTTTTCTTTTAGGCATTATCAGATTTACAAAGACACGTAAAGTCTGAACATGAAAGGGTTGCAGCTTATAAGTAGACGTTCAACAGAACTGGCAAAATATTTAGAGAAGTAATTAAGCAACAAGATAAAATATGCTGAATTCTGTTATTCAATTTAGTCTAATTTATTTATAATTAATTTAAAGCTTCTATATTAGCTTACAAAATCTTATGCTAATATATTATAATATATATCTATCTTATTCTAATACACTTACATAATTAAATTATTTATTAAAAATAATTAAGTTTTGTAATGACCAATCACAACATTATTTCTTTTGCACTCAATTGAGTGTGTCACTCAAATAACAAATGGTAATTGATACCTTTTTGTATTTTAAAATTCTGCCTCAAGGGCAGAATTGAACCTCAGTGTAACTCTGTAGAACCACAGAAGAACATTTGCACTCAGTTTGAAAGTGGAAGGCAGAAAAGCACACCCACTAATGTTACAGTGAAAATTCTACTTAAAACAAAATTGTCATATTCATAAACATTCCTATCAAAAAAAAATAAATAAAAAATACGTAAGCGTTGAAGTAAATGTTATGGAAATTTGTCATATTATTTTTTTATAAAGTTGACTCTAAAGTCTACGTCAATTTTTATTGCATAAGGCGGAAAATGTTTAATTGAATTTGCTCTGAATAAAAATTTCGATAGAATATATCAGCCTAACTCGAGAACGGCTCATCCGATTTTCATAAACAAAACACCAAAAGATGTGTAACAAAATTATATTTAATTTATTTTAAGAAAATTTTTTTCTATATTTTATCGTTTTGGAATTATTCCAAAATTTAAGAGGGGAAAAAATTTTTTTCTTGCAAAATTCGCGTTTTTTTTCAATTTAAAAATTCAATAAAAAAAAAGCAAACATTTTATATTTAGCACATTTTTGTAATATGCTTGCACTCACACATAATTTACTCCTACAATATTATTAAAAATTATTAAACAACTGATTGTTCAAATATCTAGATTTTTTTTTACACTATTGGCCTTTTGAAAAATCCTATCCGTTTTATTGTATTTTTTTTACACGCCATCTATATGTAAATTAATTCTATCTATCTTTTACTGTTGACAGTTTCTATAACATTTATTGCATTTTATCTTGTGTCATGGTTTTAACAAAGCTTTTAGTTTTTTTTGCTCTGCATGCAAAACCGAGCCATCTTAAGATCGAGGTATAGAAAATTTTGATTATTAAAAAGAAAAAGTTCAGAAAGTGAAGAACGCATCTCTTCAAATAAATTTTCTCTTGTTAATAAAAAGTGAAAAAAACTACTTCCAAGGAAGCTTTTTCTTACAGGCTCTTGGGATAAAAGGTAACTTCATACATTTTTTTAAGTTAATCTATTTTAAATTTTAATTAACTTCAAAATGAAAAATTTACTAGAATCATATATTCTAAGTGCAATATATTTGAGATACGTACATAGAGAAGAGAAAGGAAAAACCGAAACCCATATCTCTATTTTGTACATCATACTCATTGGTGCCATCTCCACTGGGTAAGACGCAATATATTTAGCTAAATTCTCGCTCCAGAAACATATAAAACCCTTTTATTATAATTATAAATTTAGATTTGGCACCCTATGTATAGCATAGATAATTGAATGGAATGGCTCTGAAAAAGTAGAAAACCTAGTTTTTACGAATCTTCCTGTCCTCTTTTCATCAGTCAGTGAGTAAGAAACATTAATAAACTGAGTACCTCAAATTAGTAGGTGACAATCATTCCTTACCGGTGGTACGAAAAGCCAAAATAAAGAATTTTTTTTTTAAAAACAAAATTTGGTGCAAAGAAAAAAAAACATATAGTTAATATTTATAAAAATAATTAAAACTAAAGCTATAATCCTTACTAAAATAGGAAAAAAATTACAGAAAACCTAAAGAAAAAACAAAAAAAAGATTTTAATGTATGTGAAAATATAAGTGTAAGTGAAAAAAAAATTTACATGTATGTATATATATACCCATATGCGTGTATAAAAAAATTTCTGAAAAAAAATCTTATTGTCGCCGTTATAAAAATTATAGTGGTAAAACTGATTTTTTTTTTGCCCAAAATTCATACATATGTATATATATATATTTATCCGTTATATATTTCTTTAAGAAAAAAAAAATTTTTTATTGTTTTATCTAGAAAAAAAAATCAAAATAGCAGATTAATAATATTGCAAATTTTTCTTATATACATGTTTACCTAAAATTATCAACAAAAGTTTATAGCAACATCATAAAACCAAGCTTCAGCAACATCAACAAAGATCTTTGGATGAGAGAGCAAAGCTAAGAAGAATTGAGTGAGTTTTTTATAAGTTTTTATTAATTTCTTTTATTATGATTTTAATTGTATTTTGTTTTGCTACACATTTGAAATTTTTTTCTCTAAATAATATTAATTTCGAGTGACCAGCTAAACAATATTTTTCTTTTAACACAACATATGTTTTAACTTATTATTTAAGTAATTCAAATCTAAGATTTTATTTTCTTAAATTTTCATTACCAATTTTCATATAAAATTTTTGTTTTTTTTCTTTCAAAATGTGTTATATTAATTAACTTTTTATTGTTTTAATTATGTTAGTTCAGTATATATGTTAATAAATTAAATATGTCCCTTTAAACTAATTTAATCTGTTTGTTGGTTTAATCCAGGAATTACATAAGTGTGTTGTAACAAAAAAAAAGTGAGATCATAATTAAAGGCAAATGGTTGAAATGATTGCCTATGATGATCAAGGTAGGAGGGGTTTCGTTGTTACAATCCAACCCGTAACACATACACATATTCCAGTTAGTCGTTTGCATAAGTTGGTATTGTATCTTTTAGAACACGCTTTGATATGGTAAAAATTATATTGTATTTGAATAGCGAAGGGTTTCTGAAGGCGTGAACCTCCCCTAATCTCGACGAGTTATAAGGCCGGTGTAAAAGCGTGTCCCTTACAGAATGACCCTAAACTACATCTGCTATTTCATCAAATTAAAACATTTTATATACAATAGTAAAATTTTTACATTTTTCATGAATAAAATAAGGTATAAATCATGAAAATCGAATAACAAATGCGGATTTTATTCTCAATTTACCGCAGGTACCCAATATTGAACGAATATGTGTGACATTTATGTCCTTGAAAAAAACCAACCCTATTATCTCACACACCGATTAGCGAAGGTCTGCTATTACAAATTAGCGTATTTTCCACAGAAAGGATTATTTATTTTTCCTTGAAGTAATAAACGTGTACACTAATTAATAGATAGTGCTAATTGTTTCTTGGAATCTGTTTAAGACTTTAGGTACTACCTAATGTTAATATGCATTTAAAAAGATGACCGGAGAATCGTGTGTATGTGTGTGTGTGGTAATAGGTGAAATGACAGGTACGCATGTGTACCAAATTAGTTTTAAGATTTAGTATTTAAGGAAGATAGTTTTTAAAAATAAACAGAGTTTTTTATCAACCGTCGTAGAGTGAATTTACAACCGCTCTACATTAAGTGAAAACAGCAGTGTTTTATTTTACATCGCTTGAAACAAAGACATACTGATATTCAAGTGAACAGTGCTGTTGTCTGTTAATCATGGCTACAAGGAATTGTGTTATTTCTCCAAACAGTTCTTGTTATATCTGTGGTGAATTTACTATTAAAAGTCAACAGAGAAATATAAGTGATTTTGTAAGGAAAGTTTATTTTGCTGTCAGAACCAAAGTTGAAAGAGGGAGTTTTCACCGGCCCCGACATAAAAAAACTTTTAACGGACCCTTCATTTGTGGAAACTATGAATGAGAAGGAAAAAGAAGCTTGGGTATCGTTCAAGGACCTAGTGCGAAAGTTTTTGGGAAATACTAAGGATCCTAACTATAAAGCCATTGTGCAACAGATGCTAGCAGCATACGAAGCTCAAGGCTGCAAGATGAGCTTGAAGGTTCATTTTTTACACTCTCTCATAGACCAATTTCCTGAAAACCTGGCTGCTTAGAGTGATGAGCAGGGGGAGCGATTTCACCAGGATGTCCGTGATATCGAGAGAAGGTATGTCACTATGCTTGCTGACTACTGTTGGCTGCTTAACCGAGAAACTGAAGATGGAAATCGGAAAAGGACTCGTCAAAGTATCAAGGAAAAGAAGAAGAGGTTTCATAAAGAACATGAATAAGTATACATATGTATCAAAATAATGTTTCGTTTGCTTCAACAAAAATATTTATTGTTTGAAAATTTTGAATAAAGGAGTGCTTTAACCAATTTTTTGTGTTTGAATTTGCAAAAAATCCTTATGTGATAGAAAAAAATGGCCATCACTTTTGAAATCAGCGTACTTTAAAACATATAATTCAGTAAAAATATCTCATGCAGCTGAAAAAAAAAAATTTTTTTCGCAGACCTGTGTTATTTATGTATAATTTAACTCAAATTTCTAACAATTTGTAGCTACTGTTTAGCTATTAAAAAAGAAAAAAAAAATATTTTTATTTTTATTAGAGACATTTTGGCGACTTTAAATAAACAAGAGACGATGTTTTTGTACTTAAAATCAAAGATGTTGATATAAAGTAAGATAAACTAGCAGAAACACTCACATTATCTGCTACAAGAAAAATACACAAAAATCGACAATTTATTTTAATAAAGACATAACTTCAGATATTCTTTTTTTTTCGTAAGATAATAAACAAACAAAGTTTTCTTTTTATTATAAAAAAATATATGTGCTGTTTTTGTAACAGAAAAAGAGAGCAAGATTTAGTCGTCTAAAAATTTTTTATAATTGCCAAGCCCTACTCTTTAAAACTTTTTTTTTTACTTTATAAGCATTTTTATACCCTTCACTGCAAGTATACATAACTTTGTGATTCCATTTGTAATGTCTATATCGTTCGTGGGTCAAGCTAGAAAGTATATTTGTGTCCTTATAAATAATAAGTAAGCACAGAAAGCAACTTCGGTTGTCATACTCGAATTCATTGCCAATCGAACTCAGGCGGTAGCATGTACTATCATAGAATTCGAGTACATCAACTGAAGCAATTTGGCAGCCTCAACTGATATAATTCAAAGTGGCCTCTGCCACTAAAATTAAATAATATAAAAAAATTTTATTTTTCACCATTTACTAAAGTCACAAACCAAATTGTGACAAAAAAAAATATATATAAAACACAAAAAAGGCCACAAAAAAAAAATTTAAAAATAACAATAAAGAGTCAAAATTCAACACTTAAACAATTAAATTAAAATATAATTCCACTATTTATTTAGATTAGTCCAGGACGCACAATTTGCTAATATTTATCTGAAAAAATAATGCATAAATCACAATATAATATTTCAATATAATATCATATGAAGAAAAACAACTCACTTAATTATATTCTGCGGCTAATGGTCCATTGATATTGCAGTTGATTTACGTAGCAGATAGCACCCATCAACTACAATAATAATAATTTTACTTTATTTTAATTTAAACACATATCTTTTAGAATTTTAATGTTCACTTCTTTTTATTTTTTAGAAATGTCAAAACTAAACGACAAATTCATTAAGGCAAAATATTATCGTGTGTTAATACTGAATTTCCATTCGAATTAGATATTGCAACCGATATTTTACTGTTATAATAGTATTTCATTCCTCCACATGTATTAAAGTAGAAGGTGGGCAGAAAGAAGTCATCCGATGTTGTTTGGATCTAATTTTTTTTCTAAATGAAAATGAAATATTTGCCGTTGCTCCGTCTTGTTGGAATCACATGTCCTCCAGTCATAATTCGTTCAACTGTTGTCGTTTGACCACCCCGATGACTCCTCCAGGGTAAACAGCGCACCATGCAGTCACTTTGAGCGTCTCCCAGAAGCGATAGTTTTGCTTGTTCACGTACCCGCTGAGATGGAAATGAGCCTCGTGGCTCATTATGATTTTGGTCGAAAAATCATCCACTTCGACTATTCCGCTTGCTTGGGGAGTGTATCGCTCCATGGTTTGTTCACTTGTATTCTACATCTGTCCAGTCCACAAATGTAAAAACATATTTGGTATTGGCGCTATTTGCAAAAATAAGAGCATCTTCCAATAGGATGATTTCTTTTAGCCCACCTTGCAGCTGTCTCCAACGAATCTGTATATTTGTTTTAGTCAATGATATATTGATTGAAGCAAACAATATTAAAATTGTGAAAATCCTCTTTTCATCATGAAAATAATTTAATGGCTACAAATAATGATTATCTGCCAAATGGGTAAAAATACAATAATTATGATAAAATTTTAGTTTAAACAAATGATATTTGAAAATTGTAATCGATTTCCAACCAATCTTTTTTCTGTGTGTAGATTAGATTTAGCGATACATGTCTGTCCGTCTGCATAGATGTTGAAATCAGCTTTTTGAAGTCCCTAAGCAACGTACAGAAAATTTTAGTATACCAACCTATCAGTCATTACTGTGTTCATATTGTTATTAAAATTCAGTACAACTGGTCCATAACTGGTGGAGCTATAAGTAAAAAACTTCGGCTGCCTCTATTTTTAAACATTTTTCTAATATAGTACAGTAGTAAAAGGTGATTTTATAAGAACTATCGGAAATTTAAAAAAAAAACACATAAAATTCAGAAAAATGCATGAAATATTTATTTGGATCGATAGTTGGGTCGATATAATTTAATGTTTGAAGATTATTTCATGCAAATGTTGGCCGAGGCTGCGCCTCAAATGGTCCATCCGCTTAGTCCAATTTTGGCATACTCTTTCCAACATTTCGGCCGGTATCTCACGATTAATGTTGGCAATGTTGGCTTCCAGTGCGTCAATCGAAGCGGGCTTGTCCCTATAGACATTAGCCTTAACATAGCCCCACAAAAAATAGTCTATAGGCGTTAAATCGCACGATCTGGGCGGCCAATTGACTGGTCCCAAGCGTGAAATAAACTGTTCACCGAACTCGCCTCTCAATTGGTCCATTGTTTCGCGTGCTGTGTGGCATGTGGCACCGTCTTGTTGAAACCACATGTCATGCAAGTCAAGCTCTTCCATTTTGGGCAAAAAAAGTTTGTTATCATCGCACGGTAGCGCTCACCATTCACAGTAACGTTGTGATTCGCATCATCTTTGAAGAAATACGGCCCAATGATGCCGCCAGCCCATAATCCGCACCAAACGGTTGTTTTTTGTGGATGCATTGGTAGCTCATGCAATGCTTCTGGCTGCTCTTCACTCCAAATACGGCAGTTTTGCTTGTTCACGTATCCATTCAACCAGAAATGAGCCTCGTCGCTGAACACAATTCTTCGATAAAAAAGTGGATCTTCATCTAACTTTTCAAGAGCCCATTCACTAAAAATTTGGCGTTGTGGTAGGTCGTTTGGCTTCAATTCTTGCACCAGTTGTATCTTATAAGGCTTCACACCCAAATCCTTCCGCAAAATTTTCCACGTAGTGGAGTAACAGAGGCCCAATTGCTGCGAACGGCGCCGAATCGATAATTCACGGTCATCACCAACACTGGCCGATACGGCTGCGATATTTTCTTCAGTTCGCACTCTACGTAAGCGTGTTGGTGGTTTAATGTCCAACAATGTAAATTTGGTGCGAAATTTTGTTACAATAGCCCGAATAGAAGCCTCAGTAGGTCGATTAAACTGACCATAAAATGGAAGAAGCGCGCGATGAACTTTCTTAACAGAGCACGCATTTTGGTAATAAAATTCAATAATTTGCAAGCGTTGTTCGTTTGTAAGACGATTCATGATTAAATTATAGACCAAACTGAAGATGTTTGCGTGAGCTGTCAAAACTAGTGTTGCCAAAAAGATAATAGCAAAAAAATCACTCTTTATAACAGAAAAAAGCCTGTTATGCAGGTTTGCTAGAAATTGAGTCATAATGTCTGGGCAAAATTATCGGTCTATAAATAGCCGAGAAACAAAAAATACAATGGAAATTTTGGTTTCTCATAAATATATGTTTTGTTTGTTTTACGTGTGTCTCTTAAATTCCTCGTGTGTAGTAGAATTACGAATACAGAAATCTGATTGAAGGACATTTTGCTATTTTGAATTACTTTATTATGTTTGCTTAAGAAAATGCTTACAAATATTTTAAATTAAAGTAATGGTGTTTTCTTTTCTAAAAATTATGTCACATTCCTTCTGCCACTTATAGGTATATTCTTAAGAACGACATTATATATTAACATCAAGTAAAGCATGTTGGTTAAGGTTAAGTGTGTCAACTTTTTAACAGCTTTTCAGTTTACTGAAATTTGTGCGGATGTGTCAACAGTGTTGTAGACAATAATGCCATATATGAATTTTTGGGATATTTTATGGTCCTATTGAAGGCATATTTAATTGCAATAATATGTGAGTGCTGGATGAACTGGAAAAATCGTTGATGGCATTATTTTTCCCGAAACGAAAAAACTATAAATTTATTTTTTTTTATTCACAGATGTTTCATGGCTTTTAAAAATAAATATGCCAGAATGGATCGTTAATTTGAATTCCTTTAATTGAAACTAATTATTTATTTTGTGATTAACAAAAAAATTTCCAAAGAAAATTATTTTAATCAATAAGTGGCATTTCATTAAAAGTCTTTTTTTATGCATACATGTATACTATATATGTATAAAATGTGCATAATTAAGAATATAAATTGTTGACTACTACAGGGAAGGGTGTAAATATAAGATTCCTTATAGCCAAATTCAACTTCTTTTCCTTTTGTTGTTTGCTTTTAATGAAAACTTTTGCCCCATTAATGAGAAGTATAAATAAATAAAAAAAACTCTTAAAATATTATAAAACACATTTAGGGTTGAATAAAAACGAAAATAAACCAAGTTTTTGGGCGGCAGGAGATCTTGTCATGTGATTATGGCCTTTGGGTCAACAGAGCAACACAATATTTTTCTGGTTTTTTTCCATAAAAATGTATTTTTAGATCTTTTTTCCCCTTATACGTATTTTACATTGAGATGTTGTTAGTTTGTTGTTTTGTAGCTGTTAGTTAATGAAAATAATGTTACTGATGCTTGGTGTAAATATTTCTTTAACTATTTATTTTTAAACGTTATAAAGTAAGATGGTTTGTATAAAAGGAGCAAAGTAAATTAAAACCAACAATGTTTACATTTTGTTATTCATTTACTTCGTTTATCTCTAGGCCAATTAATTAAAGAAAGAAGATGAATGGATAAAATATTTCTTGAAATAAAAAATAAAAATATTTTTTTTAAATCTCATTAAAAAAATTTTATTTTCTGGCTCTGTCTTTTTATTAATAAGCAAAAGAAAGTTACGTATACAATGTACAGAAAAACAGAAGCTGGGCTCACTTGGGTCCTCTGACGTGGTCCCTTTGTGATACCTGTATAGAGGAAAATAAAGAAGAGGAAGGATAGTAATAGAAGAGTGAAGAGAAAGGAAAGAAGATAGAGAAAGAAAGTCACCCAAACCAACCGCTACTTCTAACGAAGTCATATAGCATGTCGACCCTTACATTCGACAGCGCAGTGAGACCCTGCAGATGTCGCTCACCGAAGTGGATCATGCGCCGCTCTTCCAGGGCTGCACACCGGCAGAGAAGGTGTTCCACAGTCTCCTCCTCCTCCTGACAACTTCTACAGTAGTCGTTATATCGCAAAACTATTCTCCTAGCATGGTTGCCAAAATTGCAGTATCCTGTTACTACAGCCACCACATTTCTCAATCGGGCTCTTTGGAGTCCCAATAAATCCCTACTGCGATTGCTATCTACCCTAGGCTGTATTACACGTCCATTCGTCTCTCCATCTGGACTGTGCCCTTCGCAAAAATATGCTCTCGATCGGCTTTTTACAGACCGATAGAAGAATGCCACAGGGCGCATTGGCATCTTGTCGTGGCAGCCTCGACAATGTAAAATCACAACATTTATGGTTTTTTTTTTTTTTTTTTTTAATAACAATTATAAAAATCATTTTTCAAACATATATAACTGTACTTTAATAAGTCTTGATTTTATAGTTAATAAATAAAATTGAAGCTTACAATGTCTTTTATCCAACGAAAAATTTCATTAAGAAATTTTAATCCAGTCAAAAGTTATAGAATTTTGAACGCCACTATGCGGCGTTGGCAACTTCTGAGTTTTACAAAGTACCAAAATAAAGAAAAAACAGGCACATCTTTTAAATAAAGTTGAACAATCACGAATTCAAAAATATTCATTTTTAAATAGAAATAGTCTGTTGAAAATTTTCAAGTACTCAAATATTTTATTCACAGCCTATCAAGTTAACCATATTGACGGAATAATAAAAACCTCAAACGCTAATTTTGCTTATAAGCAGCGTTGCTATTTTAGGCTTTTTAAGGCTAGATTTAGACTTTTTCCTCGCATTTAGCTTCAAGCTTTATGTTTTTCAAAATGGTCTTAAATAGCCTTTTTTGGAAAAATGAAAACAAATCATACATAAACAAACTGAGAAAAAATTATCTAAAGTAATATTTTCGATTAAACTTTGATATGTAAATTGATAAATTGGTCGAACGAAAGTAATTTTATAAGTAAAGAAAAGCATTTGGATTCTAACTTGTAAAAAAATTCACTTAATTCTTAACTGATTAATTAATTGTTCCATTTAGTATTTAGTTTAGTACTAGCGTTTAGTAATGCTGAGATTGCTCACTTTCGATACGATAAAGCAAGCGAAATATCAGAATAAAAATCGCATTAAAAATCAAAAAATAAATTACTACTTAAGGGCATTTTATATATAATTTTTTTGCATTGAAGTTGAAAAATAGTTGAATTCGCTTACACGAGTAAGTATTTAAAGCCATGTGGAAAACACCATTATTTTCTTTAATTTTTAATGTTCCATGTTTTTTTTTTTAAATTATAATAAGATTCTTAATATAATAAGGAATTAAGAAAATTTTGAATTTTAAGATGTATATTTTTATCTTTTTCCTAGCTTATTTTTTTCTAGCGTTTTGTTTTTAATGAAATATAGCTTTTTTTCTAACTCTCTATTTCAATGCCTCATATGCATTTTTTTAAATTATTCATTTCTGTCAATTTTGTTGAAATATTTTAAATTTCTCTTTAAAGGCAACATAATTAAAAATCATTATTTCTTGCCTTCTTTTTTTGTTTTCGTTTCTTTTGCACCACATACTTTTAAAGTACAAGCAAAGTTTCTGGTTGCTTTTTTGTTATTATTTATGGTTTTTTTTTTTCTTTTTTGTATTATAAAAACTTTTGGCATTATTATCCTTGCCTCTTCTAAGAGATAAATGCTTATTTTTTATGTTAAATTATTTTAAAGATTTGGGAAGGTAACTGTGTCTAAGAAATTCCATTTAATATTTATACATTTCATCTACATTTACAAAAGTATAGAGAATAAAAAAAACCTACGCCTACTCTTGGATTAACAAACCTGTTATATTTAAATTTATCAGTTAACTTTTATTTTCTTAGTCACTTTACGCATAGCATTTGCTTTTCTTAATTTCTTTTTGTATAAATTTTTTACCTGATGATGGTGTAGTTTTACATTTCTTCAAGATATGAATGCCGCTTGCAAAAATTAGCTTCGTTACTAATTTTCTTGTTGTCTGCATGCTAACGCCTTAATTTACTTTTTTCTTTTTGTTATTACTGTTATTGTACGTATTTATTTAAGAAATTGAAAAAGTTTCTAATTCTATAGATGCTGACACACTTAAAAATTAATTTATTTACAACTAATTTCTATTTTGCTAGACATGTAATTACAGAAATGAAAAATTAAAATAAATAAATGATGACGAATTTATATATAAATATGTGTGCTAGATCTTTGCATACTTTTCTGTATCATCACTTTATATTAACGATAAGAATATTAAAGGAATTTAATTAAAAAAACGCCAAGTCAAATTCATACAAATTTTTATAAAATATTTTTCAAATTGTAAATTGAATAAAATGGATGAAATTATTTTAAAGTACACAAAAAATTTGGACATGAATTGGCAGTTCATTAAATTCAAGTGGTAAGTGTAAATTAAAGAAATTAAATGAAGTTTATTTTTACGTTCTCGACTACTTTTTCGTTGTAATTGAATTCATTGGACGAATTTGTGCAACGAATTTTTGTCTACGAATTCGTTGTTCGTCCCATTTGTGTTTAAAACATTAATTTTTTTTTGTTCGAAGTAAGAAATATTCCTAAACAAATTATATTTCGTCACAATTAATGGAATATGACCAAACTATTCAACTGAGTGTGACTAGACCCACCAATTACGCACATGTACATTTTTTTAAATTTGAAATAAAAAAATAGTGAAACAGAAATAAATAAAAAACCTAAAATCTCAGTTGTAATTTTGATTTAAATCGAATATTTTGATTTTTTGCACAGTCATTTCTGATAAAACTGCATACCACGTTTGTTAGCTTAGGGAATGGTTTTTCACTAACGAAATAATTTTTAAATACGCATTATAAGCTTTTGTTTCTCCTTCATATCCACGTTTTGGGTCATATTTAGATCTTTGAATAGCTGATTCCCAACTCAATATTGAAAGCTTAAAAACCATTTTACTCTTTTAAAAAAAAAAACCGCATTTAAAATATTATTATAAAAGTACCAATTGGAATAAATTCAAAAACATTATGATAGACAAAATAAAGAACAAGATAATAATATTTAATAATAGAAATTTAACAAACTCGGAAATAGATTCTTATTTATGTTAACTGAACGATTGTATTAATGATTCAACAGAGAAAATTGTCTGTAAGTACAAAGATATTATTTAGTCCTGTCCAAAAATTTAGAAACCCCACTGTAAAGAAGTTGCATTTTGAAAAAAAGCAAAATCGTTACTACTATTAAAACACACAACAGATTCATGATAAGGGTGATTATTTACATATAAAAATAAGTATCTCTAGTATCGAAAATGATATACTTGAGATTCCTCTTAAGGGCCTGTGTATAATAAACTTATTTATCTTCCATATGTTCTACTATTTGTTTATTTATAGTTTTAAGTGTATATAAAGTTTGTTTAGATACAAGTTAAAAAATTGCATACCACGTTTTTTTGTTGGTTTTGTATTTTAGACAGAATAACGAAGTAGTAGTCTTGCTTTTTATGTATCGATCGGACTGAATTGCAATATCAACTGTAAACAGAAGCAGCTGACAAATTGGTATACTATGCTCTTCTGCATATTGCCAAGAGACACTGACATACAGATGTACGTAGCTAAACCGACTTCGCTGTTTATAAGGATCCAGAATATAAAGGGTGTTTTTAATAGACGTATATAACTTTAATTGCAATAAAACAAAGATGGATTATTCGATTGACATGAATTTCATTTATGCGAAAGATAATCTTGTGGCATTACATTTTAAATATGATTTCTGGCATATGACCGCCACGGCTGGCTCGGATATAGTCCAATCTGGACGTCCAATTTTCGATGACTTTTTCCAACATTTGTGGCCGTATATCGGCAATAACACGCCGAATGTTGTCTTCCAAATGGTCAAGCGTTTGTGGCTTATCCGCATAGACCAATGACTTTACATAGCCCCACAGAAAGTAGTCTAGCGGTGTTAAATCACAAGATCTTGGAGGCCAATTCACAGGTCCAAAACGTGAAATTAGGCGGTCACCAAACGTGTCTTTCAATAAATCGATTGTGGCACGAGCTGTGTGACATGTTGTGCCGTCTTGTTGGAACCACAGCTCCTGGACATCATGGTTGTTCAATTCAGGAATGAAAAAGTTAGTAATCATGGCTCTATACCGATCACCATTGACTGTAACGTTCTGGCCATCATCGTTTTTGAAGAAGTACGGACCAATGATTCCACCAGCCCATAAAGCGCACCAAACAGTTAGTTTTTCTGGATGTAACGGTGTTTCAACATACAGTTGAGGATTAGCTTCACTCCAAATGCGGCAGTTTTGTTTGTTGACGTAGCCATTCAACCAGAAGTGCGCTTCATCGCTAAACAAAATTCGCTTATGAAAATCGGGAACAACGGCAATCTCGTTTTGTCCCCATTTGCAAGCGTTGTTCAGGCGTGAGTCTATTCATGATGAATTGCCAAACCAAACTGAGAATAAATCACTTGACAGCTGTTAAATCGGTCGCCATCTTGAACAGTAATGCCAACTTAAAGTTCTATACGTCTATAAGAAACACCCTTTATAAATATAGGCTTGTCCATGTATGTTGTAGAAATTTCTTTTCAATTTGTATCTTTAAAAATTAAAAATATGTAATGATGGAAAATATTTTGCAATTATTGATTTTGAAGTTGAGCTAACTAGAGCTCCAACTTCTGCTGAGGTTTATTCAATAATTAATTTTCTTAAACAATCTAGTCAACTTATATACTAATTAAAATACTCAAACTGAGTGACTTTTTACAGTTGCACTCAGTTTCTAAATTCTATACTTAACTATACCTATAATGTTAATGTATTATTATTTACCAGGCAATCATGAATTTAGGAAGTTTCCAAAATTCATAATTGAGTGGTTTTAATAATTCATACTTATTTGGGTTTGTTCCCATGTGTTTAATATTATGGGAACAAACCAAGAAATATGATCTATATATTTTAAATAATTTGTTTACAATATTCTTTAAAGAGTTTTAGTGTTGGTTTAACGCATTGATCGGCGTGTGCACTAACAACAAACAAATGACACAGCATAAATCAAACACAATGCACAAGTGTAATTTGATGACCACTTGACTGTCGCATGCATTAAAGAATATGCAGCGGCAGACGAGTGTGCATTGGTCATGGGCATGTATCTATGTGTATTCATGCAATTGATATTGGTTTGTGTTATTAATATAAACAAAAGTATTGTGCACTACATTAGGGTGCAACCGAAAAGATTGTATACGCTACACCTCCACTCTTCGCAAGAATGTTCATATAACGTGAGTTTTATGGACATTCTTTTACAATTAAAATATTTTTATGTTTTGGTATACTTATATAATGCAATGTTTTATTTATTTGTATTATTTTTGTTAATGCCGTACTTTATTCAATTATATTATTTTGTTAATGCCGGCATATTAATGAATTATATTTATTTATCAGTATAATATGGTTTAAGTCTGTTCTTATGAACTACTTGTGTTTTGTTTGTTTTCTTATCAGTAATGGTTACATTATTTCTTAAGTCTATTTTCTTAACTTTATATGGGCCTCTATATTGTGAGTCTAATTTATGCCCTGATTCATTTTTAAGTAAAACTAAATCTCCTATTGTAAAATTATAGTCTAATATTTCCTTATCATAATTATCTTTCTGAAGTAACTTATTTCTATCTAATAATATTTGAGCTCTCTTATGTGCTACTTCTAACCTAAATTTTGCCTCTTTGGCGTAATTTTCAATGTTATATAATGGTGCTACTTTATCTACTTCGTTAAATTGTTTAAAATTTGTTGCTATTTTACCAAAAACTAGTTCATACGGACAGTAGTTATGTACTGTCGATGGTGTGGTATTGAAACAATATGTGAAGTATTTAAGCCAGTCATCCCAGTCAGTTTTGTCGACTGATATGTACGAACGTACATATTCATTAAATGTTCTGTGACTTCTTTCTATTGTTCCTAGTGTCTGGTGGTGATACGCTGTCGAAGTGAGTTTGTTAATTTTTAATAGTTCGCACAGTTCTGTCAATATAGAGTTTTTGTATTCTGTACCCATGTCCGAAATGAACGTCTTCATTGGTCCATAGATAAGAATAAAATTTTCGAAGATTGCTTTTGCAATTGTTTTAGCTTGTTTATCTCTAATTGGTATAGTAACCAAATATTTAGTTAGGTCGCAAATAATTGTAACTGCGTATTCATTTCCATCCATTGATCTTGGAAATGGACCTATTGTATCTATATATACTGTATCAAATGGCTTGTTAGGTGTCTGTGTGACTGTCATTGGACATTTAGTATGTTTTGTTATTTTAGCCATTTGGCATTTTTGACAAGATTTGACATATTTTGTTATATCTTTAGACATGTTTTTCCAATAATAATACCTTTTTATCTTTTGTATTGTTCTATATATTCCACAATGTCCTCCTTCTACGGGATCATCGTGATATTTCAGCAAAATTTCTTGAATTACCTTAGTATTTCTGTAATTTATTATTTTTACTTCATTCAATAGCGCTATTTTTAATTTATTTAAGTATTTATTGCCCATATTTTTAAATTCGGTAGCCGAGATAAATTCGAAAATTTTCTCGCTTGGTGCTACTTGTAGATCATCTACATTAAGTTTACCGGCCACTTTTTCTAGCCTAGGGAAAAATTGTTCTAAATCAATATTCCCATTAGTAAAACAATCATTAATTCGTATATACGTAATTACTACTTTTCCTCGCTTAATATAACATTTAGTGGGCGTAATCTTTAATTTATAATATTTTCTGACGTCAGTATTATTCAATGGTGTATATATTTTAGGCTTCTTATGTTCATCTTCTTTTTCTTTATGCTGAGTTTTAAAGGTTTTTTCTATCATGTCTTTATTTGTCATTGACCTTGTAGTTACTTTTAATATCTTGTTATTATTTTCGATGTTTATGTCTTTTAAATCATTTATAGTTATACGTGATAAGGCGTCGGCTACATGGTTATCTTTTCCCCTAAAATATTCTACTGTAAAATTATATTCTTCTAAATCTAATCTCATTCTTGTTAATTTGGAGCTTGGGTTCTTCATTGAGAACAAGTAAGATAGTGGTCTATGATCAGTGCGTACCAAAAAATGATTTCCATAAATGTATGGTCCAAAATAATTAATAGCCCAGTGTATTGCTGTTAATTCCTGTTCAATAGTAGATTTATTACTTTCTCCTTGAGTAAAAGACTTAGATGCATAGGCTATTGGTAATTGTTTTCCAGAAAATTCCTGTGTTAAAACTGCTCCACAGGCATGTTTACTTGCATCTGTTGTTATACAAAATTCTTTTGAAAAATCCGGATATTGTAATAGTGTTGGACTCATTAGTGCTCTTTTTAGATATTTAAATGCATTATCGCATTCTTTAGTCCATTTGAATGGAGTGTTCTTTTTTGTTAGCTTAGTTAGATGTCTTGAGTAGTCTGAGAAGTTTTTAATGAATCTTCTGTAGTAATTACAAAAAGCTACAAATCTTTTTGCGCTGTCCGCGTCTTTTGGTACTGGATAATTTTCTATTATTGAATATTTACTATCATCTGGGAGAATTCCCTTATCAGTACATTTATGTCCTAAGTATGTTACTTCATTTCTAAAAAATGAACATTTTTCGGGATTGAGCTTAAGATTGTATTTTCTACATAGTTCAAAAACATCCTTTAAGTTGGTTAGCATATGTTTTTCCGAACATCCGAGTACTACCAAATCATCCATGTATAAGAAAGCTTGATTGGGTTTTAGACCACTGAAAGCGAGAGTCATCATTCTTTGGAATGAATTTGGTGCTATTTTCAGACCATACGGTAATCTATTAAATCTATAAGAACCATCATTTGTGGAAAATGATGTTAAGTCTCTTGAATTTTTCTCTAAACCTATTTGATGAAATCCAGACATTAAATCTAAACATGAAAAGTATTTTGCACGTCCCAATTGATCCAAAATGTCATCTATTCTAGGTAAAGGAAATTTATCTGCTATTAATTTCTTATTTATTTGCCTATAATCTATTACTAGTCTCCATCTTTTATTTTCAGAATTTGGGAGTGATTTCTTAGGTACCAATAAGATTGGACTGTTGTATTCTGATTGTGAAGGTTCTATTATCCGATCAGTTATTAGTTTTTTAACCTGTCTATCTATTTCTTCTTTATGTGTATGTGGTATTCTATAATTCTTAATATACACTGGTTCTGTATCTTTTAATCTTAACTTTTGCTCATAAAAATTATTAGTAGTTATTGGTTCTGTTTCTAAACCAAAAATATCGCAATATGAAGCACAAAGTTGTGTTAATGTGCTTTTAAATTGTTCAGGAAAATTTCTCTGCAGAATTTTCAAGATTTCTGAATTTTTCTTAGATTTTTTCTTAAAATTGTTTTTAACAATAGTATAATCTGCAATGTTTTCCGTTTTTATTTTATTTCTATTAATTTTGACAATATTATTATTAGTGTTGAGAATTCGTATAAAAGCTTTATTTGATGTGACTAATGTGTTGGCTATAAAAACACCTGATTCTATTTCTTGATTAGGTACTAACAATTCCTTTTGTGTAGATGTTAATTTTATTTGCCGTATGACTTCTGATCTTGAAGGTAATATTATTTCATCACTATTACTAATAATTGGTATTTCTATTGGATTTGTTAAGTAATTGGGTCTCAATATTAAAATATCATTGTGTTCATCGAAGTTTAAAATGCAGTTATACTTTTTAATGAAATCCATACCAATAATGCCATCACATGGTATTGGAAAGTCATTGTTTACTACTTGGAATTCATGAGGTATTAAAAAATTTTCAAATTTTAAATCAAAAAATGTACTTCCGATTGATTTTATTCTACCTTGTCCTATTCCAGTTAAATCTGTTGTTCTTCTTTTATCTATCCTGTGTGATCTAAAAGAGTTAAATTTGATCAATGAAATATCTGCTCCTGTATCTACTAAAATTTTTACTAATTGTGTATTATTTGCTATTTCAAGGTAAATGAAATAACACAAATTGAGATTTAGATTATATATTTTGTTATTTACTGTTTTTATTCTAGGGGATCCTCGGAGTTTTCCGACTCAATGGGTCTAAGATTATTTTGGTTTCTCTGATTATAGCCGTTATATCTTTGTCTGTTTTGGTTGTTATAATTATTGTTGTTACTGTTACTGTTGTTTCTATAATTGTTGTAACTCCTATTATTTCTATTACCGTTTCTGTTTTGATTGTTATTATATCTATTACTGAAATTTCGATTATTACCTCGGTAATTATTGAAGTTTGCTTTCTGTTTATAGAACAATACGGCATTTTGATGCCCAGTTGCCTCTGTGCAACTATTAACAAATTTGCTGATGGCTTCGTTCATACTATTAAATTGTCCAGCTTCCATTATTAGTTTAACCTTGTCAATTGTGCAATTTTTAGTAAGAGACTTTACAGCTGTTTGTGTCGAGTACTTGTTTGCTAATTCGTTAGACAATCCGTCAGATATATATGCAGTTTCTAATGCCTTCGTTAAATTTTCTATTTCGTCACAATATGCGTTAGCTGTTTTATTGTTTTGTTTAATATGCATTATTTTTGCAGTCAATACTTCTACTGATTCGCCTTTAACTGTAACTTTAAGTTTGTTAATAATTTCTGTTATGGTGCTTTCATTATTAATAAGGTTTCTAGCTGTTCCCTTTAATTTAGTTTTAATTAAAGAAACAGCCAGTTGTTCATGGGTGCCTTTGATAGAGTCTACCAATGATAGTGAATCAGTGAATGAGCGTAAGTTTTCTGACTTGCCGTCAAAATCTGTAATCAGCTTTGAAGCTGTGTTCAAAAATTCTACTGGTGATTGTGTCATTGTATTTTGTTCTGATGTGTTTAGGTCTGTTGGAAAATCGGTATTTATTACACTTTCTTGTAGTGTTAGTGGTAGTTTTAATTCTACCCCCTTTTTCGATGATATATGCAATAGATTTTTGCGTATGTCATGGAAAAAAGCTTCGGCCGCTATTTTATGTGCCGGAGTTAACCTGTTGTAGTTTACGTTTAAGAGTACTCTAATTTCTTCTAGATGCGTTAAAAGTTTATTTAAATGTTTATGTATTGTTTCTGGCTTAGTTGGTCTATCAATATTAAGACATTTATATGATTTATCATATTCTTCTTTTATTTGTCTACAGCGTTTTAGAATATCATTCCAATCCATCAGATTTTATCAAGATCATTTGCCCTACTTGAATATTTTTTCTTTAGAGTCCTATGATGTATTCCATAAAAGTGCATGACTAAATTAATTCCCAATATTACTGTAATTATGTATAAACATATTTCTATTTTACTCAAATCTAATTCTTTGTATGCAATTTTAACTTCATTTATTACATTAGCATTTGGATGTTCTAGTTTCGATTCTGTTTTCCCCATTTTGAATTAAAGTGTTTTTTTTTTTTTTTTTCATTTATTCGTTTATTACCTCATCTATATTGTCTATTGCTTTCTTTAATTTACTTGCTTCATAGTAATTGTTTGAAGAAATTAACCTTTTCTGCAATATAGCTTTTTCTAATTTTAGTTGCTGTATT
This sequence comes from Thelaira solivaga, assembly GCA_947397855.1. Taxonomy (NCBI): domain Eukaryota; kingdom Metazoa; phylum Arthropoda; class Insecta; order Diptera; family Tachinidae; genus Thelaira; species Thelaira solivaga. The sequence continues at coordinate 27,114,713 of OX377612.1, forward strand.
TTCTTTTCTTTTTCTATTTGTTCGCATTTCCTCATCATTAAAATTCATTATAATCATTATTTCTACCTCAGGAGTACCTTCAATGCCTATGAAATTCCATACTGCTATTGTTACTTCCATTTTTTCTTCTATTGTTAATTCTTTTTTTTTTTAAATTTTAGCTTTATTCATTTTGAAGCTTTATTTTTATAGAGGACCATGTAATTACAAAATTTAATTGTTGGTATCATTATAAATTTTAAATATTTTAAATTATTTGCTATTACAAAAACATGTTTAAATTATTTATTACTACAAATACTTTTTAGTATTTGTTCTATAGTGTGGATTCTACTCCACAACTTCTCAGCTGCATTCCAGCTTGGTGGTGACTCCGAATTTATTTCCCTCAATAGGAGTGCTTTCTCCCTTTTTAATTTGTTACTGTAGCCACCCCTTCTCTTGGGTTTGGCTACTTTAGGAATCGCAGTCTCTTCTTTTTTCTGAGACTGCGTCCTTTTGCGGTATTCTTCGATGGTCAGGGGTTTTGGGCCCACTGACGGCATATCAATTAAATACTTAGCAAGGGGAAAATTGAAAGAGAAGAAGAGAAAAAAAAAATAGTTTGCCTCGAGCGGTTAACGCTTGCAGGCCCTGAGGGTGCAAACTGGTTGCACTCCTTTTATATAAAAATAAAAAAAATTTATTTGTTGTGCTGTGGCATCTATGACTCTTCTTTGGTTGTCTTCTTTGGTTAATTCTTCTTTCGCGACTGGCGGCGCTACGGCTTGTCCGCCAGGACTTTTGTTGTTGTTTTTCTTTCCTCTTGGGTGCTCTTTGAAGCACTCCCTTTTACTGGGTTAACAATTTCCAGTCTGGCAGGATCGCCATGTAATGATGGAAAATATTTTGCAATTATTGATTTTGAAGTTGAGCTAACTAGAGCTCCAACTTCTGCTGAGGTTTATTCAATAATTAATTTTCTTAAACAATCTAGTCAACTTATATACTAATTAAAATACTCAAACTGAGTGACTTTTTACAGTTGCACTCAGTTTCTAAATTCTATACTTAACTATACCTATAATGTTAATGTATTATTATTTACCAGGCAATCATGAATTTAGGAAGTTTCCAAAATTCATAATTGAGTGGTTTTAATAATTCATACTTATTTGGGTTTGTTCCCATGTGTTTAATATTATGGGAACAAACCAAGAAATATGATCTATATATTTTAAATAATTTGTTTACAATATTCTTTAAAGAGTTTTAGTGTTGGTTTAACGCATTGATCGGCGTGTGCACTAACAACAAACAAATGACACAGCATAAATCAAACACAATGCACAAGTGTAATTTGATGACCACTTGACTGTCGCATGCATTAAAGAATATGCAGCGGCAGACGAGTGTGCATTGGTCATGGGCATGTATCTATGTGTATTCATGCAATTGATATTGGTTTGTGTTATTAATATAAACAAAAGTATTGTGCACTACATTAGGGTGCAACCGAAAAGATTGTATACGCTACAAATACGTATAAAATGTTTTGTATTGTTTTGTTTTTATTTTGCCTAATAAATTTACATGAAATTAACACAAATAATTCTCTTAAGTGGAGGACTTTCGTCTTGTATTTTTTTGGTTAGTTTCAACTAACTTGAAATATATAAAAAAGATATAAAAACAGAAGAAGAAAAAAACAACATTAATTTTCTTTGTAACAGCAAAAAGCTTTTTATATTTTTTTTTGTATTTTTATAAAAGTATAGTCCTTGAATTATTAACCCAGTATGAATAAATAAAAACGTAACATGATTTTGTGTATTATATATTCGTACAATTTTCTTCGTTTTTTTTTTTTGTGTATTTTTTAATGGCATGTCAGAAAAAATATTTGTGCAACAAACACACAACAAAAAATGAAATAAAACAACATGATATCGTATAATAATTTTTTCTGCTAAAGTTATTAAAAATGTCGTTTTTATATTCGTATTGGGTAGTAATTGTGGGTCTATTGTTATAAAAAAATGGCTAGTCCTTTATTCCTTTTACTAACTAAGATTTAATAATGATATTGAACTTAATAATAATTTATTGCAAATACAATTTTTTTAATATAATTTTTTTTACATTTCTCTGTATATTTATTTTTGTAAACAAAATATTACTTTATATATTACTTTATAATATATTTTTTTTGTATATTTATATTTTTAGTTCAATATATATATGCATTATACTTATTATCAATAATTTTTCCATGCAATTCGATATTTGTATTTACCGAAAAAAAATTTATTGTACAATTTATTCAAGTATTATCATATCAATTTTAATCATATAATAATTACTATCACTTATGATTATAAAAAAAAAAACTTAAATTAATGAAAAGTGTGCATTGTTCATCAAGATAAATAATTCCCTTACTCAATTTGGAATTGTAAGTAAGTTAAATAATTAGATAACATTAACAATTCAAAGTATTCACATGTCAAAATAATAATAATTACGATGTTGTTTTTGGCCAAAAAATTACAAACCAGCGACGATTTGTTTGGTCAAAATTCAGCAATTTTGGAACAATCTTCGCTGCTGCACGTTTCATGCCTACAACATTCGTAACGATATGCCAACATCATCAGCAACCTCTCTAATAGTGTTTCGACGATTATCCAAAATCATTTTCTTCACTGCTTCCATGTTTTCATCGGTTGTTGACGTGCTCGGGCGACCAGGACGAGCATCGTCATTGACATCTTCTCGGCCTTCCTAAAACCGTTTATACCACAATTGAACTTGTGTTCTGCTCATAGTAGAATCGCCAAGCGCCACACTCAACATTTCAAAAGTCCTTGCACATTTAATTTCATTTTTTACGCAAAACTTAATACAGTTTTTTTGATCCATTTTTTGAAATAGTAAAAAATCGAAGAGTCAAAACAAACTGACAATCCAAAATGGCTGATATTGTCAACATAAATAACAGACATATGTACCAACATAAAAAAAAAATGCGAAAATCAAATATACGTACCTCACGAAAATTGAAAATACGGTTATTTTTTTATCATACCTCGTGTTAGAACAATGCACAAGCATACTTGACATTGCTTACAAGCATTTTTATACCCTTCACAAAAAAATGGAAAAGGGTAAATATAAGTTTGTCACAAGCTATGTTCGTGTATATGTTGAAATCAACTTTCTGAAGTAGTTAGATAACATAAAAAAAAGGTTAGTAAGCCAAGTTGTTGGAAGTGCCTGTCTGCAGCTTGCTATTGAAATACAGACAGATTGGTTCATAAATGGCTGAGCTATGAGCTCTGAAGTGCAACTATCTCAATTTTTTTTACCAAGTTTTTACCGTTTTTTTTTTGCGTAATTTCCCTAAACTACAAATCGAAAAAAAATGTATTGAAATTTTTTTAACAAAAATAGCATTCGAAATATCAAAACTACATCCAATATTTCAGATTATCCCTAATTTTTGCTTTTGCTTTTTTATGGAAAATTTTAAACTGTCATGTGCGTAATGCTTTGTACACACAAACGCGAAGCCTAAAAAAATTTATGTCAGACACATACTCTGTGGTGTTTAATGCCTTGAGTGTAATAGCATAGCGAATACAGACATCTTTATGAAAGACAATATTTTTAATTTTACCTTTAATTTGAAAATCTTTATTGATATTTATTGAATTAGGTTTGGTTTAAAAAATATTTGCAAAATTAAATAAATAATTTATATTCCTATTTAATATCTTTCATAGAATTTTTTTTTATTATTAAAAAAATTGAATGTCTGCAGACATTTTATTGTTTTTAAAAAAATTTAGTTTCTTGAACTGCAATTGATTATTTATTTTAAGATTAATAAAAAATAGGTATTCAAAGACAATTTTTTTTATTAATATTTTTCATTTCTTTTTTAACTTTTATAATATAGTTTTTTATTTTTAAGTCTATTTAACTTTTTTTTATTGAAACCGCTGGTTTATTAAAATTAAGGTTGTATTATAATAATTTATTTTTATATAGATTTTTCGCTCCAATAAAAAATAAATAAATTTATATATTACGGCCTCAAGCTTAATAAGTTAGCCGTTCCAATTGTATAATTTTTTGTTTTTTTTTTTGATATTTAAGAAGAAAATTAAAGTGAGAAATATAAATATTTCGCTAACACAGTGAAGGGTATATAAGACTCGACACAGCCGAATTTAACTTGATTATTATAAATTATTACACATAGTTGTAGTGATGTTTGGCTTTCAAGTATGCTTGTGCATCACTCTGGTACAAAGTTTTTAAGAAAAAATTTCCATAATATATTTTTTGCATGGGCTAGGGTTATAGTTTCGAGTTTTTGTTTCTATTAGTCACAATTTGATTTTGCACTAAATTGTATTATATTTATATTAATAAAATCAATAAAAATAAAATGTTTTATATGGGTGACTAAAAAATGTTCTTTACTAAATTTAAATTTAATTATATTTATATATTTATAACAAGCTGACCCGAAAGTCTAGACTTCTAGAGTAAGTTGAGTATTTATTACATTTCAGTAGTTTGTGTTTAAGCCAAATTTAAATATTTTTTTAATTAAAATTAACTTTTTTTAAAAAAAACACATTTAGCAATACATCATATAATCAATATATCATATAATTTTTTCTGATATGCTGACTTCAGAAACATGATTTTGTATTCGGCAGGCTTTAAATTACTCAATAAACATTCTGATGACTAGTCTTCTGCTCCGTAGTTCATTTTAGTGAGCTCTCTTCTTGGCTAAAAAACTAAAGAGTAATAGTTCGTTCATTTAGTTCATTTGATTTTTTTTCTCTTTATCACTAGGAAATATACTCGTATGTAGTTCAAATACTCTGGATTGTCATTGAACTTTCTTTACTGTGTAAAATTATATCGAATATGGGTTGAGAGAAATGTTTTAGAATGCAAAACAACAAAACAAATTTGGAAAAATCTTAAAATCAATTTTTCAGTTTCAATTCAAAATCGATTTTTATTTTCAAATATTAGGGCGTAAATGTACTTCACCCAATTTAAAAAAAAAATTAAAAATACTTTAAAGTAATTCCTGTCCAACTGAGTATCAGATTTCAAATATAGAGGAACCCTCTAAAACGGTGTATATCCCATACTGTAATCTTCTGCGGTTCGTCCGGAAATTGACAAAATCCCTCATATCAACAGTAATAAGGTATGAGAAAATTTAAAAAAACAAAATTTTTTAATTTCTGCCAATTTGGTGGCAGCTTACAAATATCTCGTAATCTCCATATTTTATACTTATTTAGTTTTTGTTTGAATATTTGAAACTTTTTGGAACTATTGACAAATAATTCTTATTTACAATGTAAAGTTTCTAATGTTTGCCAGGAAGTGTTGAGAGTAAACTACTGAGGATTCAGAGTAACGTCTGATGAAATGGTTTATATGATATCCCCTTCGGCCTATAAGAATATCGTGAGGAAAATATTTAATTTAAAATAACCGAACACTATTTTAGATTTAGCACAAAGACATATTGATGTTTTGTGAAGCTTTTGAAATTCAAATAAATATATTTATGCCCCGCCTCGGCCTGGTAATTTATTGAGTGAGTGGGCATTATTAGAGAGCGTATGTATCAATTTTTGGAGAAATCTGTTTACAAATAGAATTTTAATTTTTAAAAGAATCACCACAAATAAATACAGCCATTTACTATACAATTTTCAATGAATGACAAATAATAATTAATATGTTTTTTTAAATATGATTTATTAATCCTAAAATAAATTATGAATTCCAGTTACAGAAAACATCTGTATTTTAATTAAAAATTCTTTTAAATATTTCAGCACTCTGTTAAACATTTAATTTTAGATAAAGAAGTTAACAGCAAAAATCTAAAAATACCCAAAATATTCCTCTTTCTATAAGATTTCTGTATTTGTAGCTCACATGTATGTATGTGCTCGTATATGTTTGTACTGAAATTATAATTCAAGTGCAACACGTACAAAGAATTAAAAATTGGCTAGAAACTTCTATAATTTTTTTTTTAACTTTCAAAATATTTTCATTGATTTTGTGTGTATGAGTACGTGTGCAGTTTGTTATTTTTTCCTTCAAGGTTTTCTTAGTATCGTTCTATATGCTCACTAACATTTTAAATCATGATTGTAAGACAACCTGAGATAATGCAAAAGTAGGAAATAAATTATGCCAATTTTTTTAATTTTAATTTGGCACCAGTTTAAACTGAAAAAATTAGTAATAATAATAATTTATTTAGTTAAAGGCAGGTAATTTTTAAATATTTAAAATACAAAAAATACACAGCAGTCCTATAATAATGGGCTACAAAAGGTCTTGAATTACATCCAAATAATGTCATTTCGTTGTGGCCAAATGTTTAAAATGAACGTGTTGGAGCAAAAACGTTAAAACGCCAATGTCAGTCAATGAGAAGGAATGCAAAAGTGTAGTGTTGTGTTGTGTTGGCGGTTCGAAATGTTTCCGTTGCTGGTAGAAGGATTTTTTGTATGGATGTATTTCTTTTGTTAACTCAACATTTCATCAGTGAAGGTGTAAAATTTATATAAATAAATTATTGGTTTAATTTTGCTTCCAAGTTTTTTTTATTGTTTATTTTTTACATTTTTACTGGTTATTTGGAGTTTTCAGCCAAAAAGTTATTTGGCATACTGATGAAAGGATGTGCTTGCAAAGGACATACGTATTTTGCAGATTAAATCAGTGAGAGTATATAATTTTTCAGTTTTTTGCAAAATAATTTTTTTTTTATTTACTGGGTAATAAACTTAAATATTGAAAAAAAAAAGAATTAAAAGTTGTCAACAGCAAATGTCGTAATTGCAAATTTAATACTTGCAGAAGGACAAGGATTTTCTGTTAATTTATGTTTTTGTTTTAATAATTTTAAATTCTTTTAAGTGCAATATGAGGTGAGGGACTGGAGCACATTCTAGAAATATTTCTCGAGTTAATTGATTATTTTTTTTTTCAAAGGAAGTTTTTAAATTATACTCTCAATCCATTGTAGCGATTCTCAGTTGAATGTGAAATGTGTAAAAGCCCAAAAGTAAATATAGGGTCCGCCAAATAACTTTTTTTTTTTGAAAATGCTATAAAAACATTCGATGGTGCACCCTTTAGTACGCTCGTTTTTGGTTCATTCTAGAGCTTAACAATACAGCTATATTTAGTTTGTATTTCGTGAAAAGCGTACCATGGGACAAGAGCTGCTTAGAAGGTAGAGATTATTTATTCTGCGCTACTACGTATTCCAAGTGCTCGCAAAAGACGCTTAATAAGTAGAGGTATTATTTACCATGCATCACCAAACCTTCCAGTCATGGTTGTTTGTAAAAGACAGTTAGTAGTGTGTGCGCTATGAATTCTTTGTACCAGGAACAGCTTTTCTTTATTAGTTTTGTTCGTATGACCTGTATTCACGAGTTAGTACTTGGGCTGCAATCGGACCGCGACCTTTAAGATCTATTGTGCATATTGAGTCTTTATTTATCAACAATGTAAAAATTTTAATTTTATCGTCTAAGTCAGGGGTGGCCTACCTGCTTGATAGTCTGAGCCATTCAACCGACTGCTCAATAATCATCCTTAGGCTATTGACATGCTCAATGTGGGACTTATAAGGCCTAAGCCCAGCCAATTTTTTTTCAGTGCAGGAGTAACTACTTCTGAAATAGTTTTGTTGATGATGTGAACAATCATTTTCTTAAACATGCTAAGAAGTGTTATAAAGGGTGTTTTTTATAGACGTATAGAACTTTAAGTTGGCATTACTGTTCAAGATGGCGACCGATTTAACAGCTGTCAAATCATGTATTCTCAGTTTGGTTTCGCAATTCCTCATGAATAGACTCACGCCTGAACAACGCTTGCAAATAGTGCAATTTTATTTCGAAAATGAGATTTCCGTTGTTCCCGATTTTCATAAGCGAATTTTGTTTAGCGATGAAGCGCACTTCTGGTTGAATGGCTACGTCAACAAATAAACTGCCGCATTTGGAGTGAAGCTAATCCTCAAGTTTTTACATCCAGAAAAACTGACTGTTTGGTGCGCTTTGTGGGCTGGTGGAATCATTGGTCTGTACTTCTTCAAAAACGAAAATGGCCAGAATATTACAGTCAATGGTGATCGGTATAGAGCCATGATTACTAACTTTTTCATTCCTGAATTGAACAACCATGATGTCCAGGAGCTGTGGTTCCAACAAGACGGCGCAACATGTCACACAGCTCATGCCACAATCGATTTATTAAAATACACGTTTGGTGACCGCCTAATTTCACGTTTTGGTCCTGTGAATTGGCTTCCAAGATCTTGTGATTTAACACCGCTAGACTACTTTCTGTGGGGCTATGTAAAATCATTGGTCTATGCGGATAACCCACAAACGCGTGACCATTTGGAAGACAACATTCGCCGTGTTATTGCCGATATACGGCCACAAATGTTGGAAAAAGTCATCGAAAATTGGACGTTCAGATTGGACTACATCCGAGCCAGCCACAATGCCACAAGATTATCTTTCGGATAAATAAAATTCATGTCAATCGAAAAATCCATCGTTGTGTTATTGCAATTTAAAGTTCTATACGTCTATAAAAAAACACCCTTTATTTATCTCGCCAGTTATTTCGATCCCTAAAATTTTTATTTTTTTGAATTTTATAGATTACATCTTTTTTGAGCTCGCTTGGTAGAGATACAGTTATTGGAAACTCTTTTATAAAGGGCAGAATGATCTCTGCACTAATATTTAATAAGGGTTTTCGTTTTGTATTTTTACACCATTGCTGTTGTTGAAGTTTTAGCTAAGTCTGCCTCCAATTCATCTCCTAATTAAAGCTCATCTTGCGAGATGCAGAGAACTTTACTCGGGTACTCAGCTCTGGTTATAGAGAAATTGCTGAAACAAGAGCAAAATTTTTAACCCTAAACGGTCACTTTCAGACCAAATACATATCTTCAGAAACACATTTCCAAATAAGGTTAATTGGGAAAAAACAAACTCAAATCTGGTCCAGGTGATGAAATACGACTCAATATTTAGAAAAAAAAATTGAAATTTTGTTTATATTAAATCTCTAAAGATTTTTTCAACAATTTTTTTTAATGAAAATTTAAAATTAATTATATTTTCCATCCTTACTTATTTTGTTATTGCAAATTATATGCACCGCTACCCCAAAATGCAAATAATTTGCAAAAATCCAGTGTCATATTCGTAATCAGTACACTTTAATTAATTGAAAACGAATACAAAGACTCTGGAACATTTTATAAAGTGAACTTTTGTTGCTCTATGTTATTTATTGAGCTCAAGTTCATTCTGCAATTTTTAATTTTTTTCAATTCTCACTGCAAATGAACAATTTTCTTTTTCAAATACAGCAGAATTGAAGTTAAACTCAATTTTTCCTGAAAGCTACAGTACGTCTTCAGGTGTAGGAATAATTAGTAGTGATTTTTATACGGTATTTCAGCCATTTTGTATTTCATCATTTAATTTAGTCTGAATTGAAGCTTAAGAATATTTTTTTTTCTAATAAAATTCATAAGTGTTTTAGTTTTGTTTTGGTAATTCGGCTATGAGTTGTATTCATTGTTTTTCATTCTAATTGAAACAAAATATTTTCACGATCGTAAAACTTAGCTCTGCCATATAAAGCTCTTCAAAAACTAGGCCTTCTTTGAATACACTGCGATAAAGGTATGGTCTTTTGAATTGTTTTCAAAAAGCTTCGTTGGAATTTATGTATTTCTTTTTAAAAGCAACCCTCTTACGGTTACAACCAAAGTTACTACTGAAATAAAATAGATTGTAAGTTTTTTCATATTATATATTAATTATTTCTACATGCAATGTATATGTATAAATAAATAAGTAATAACGTTTCAAATGTAAAAAAATTTAATTTGTTTTATGTTTTAATTTATTAATAAATCTTTTAACAAAGTGAATTCAACAGTTGCCAGTATTCCCAAGAGATTAAAAACATACAACTGTAATATTTTACAATGCTATGCCATTTGCTTATATTAATTACATATTCACATTTACATAAATGGCCAGCCAACTTGTTGTTGAACAAATGAAAATCTTAAATCGCTTCTACCAGTACAACATTTTAGTCAAAACATTAGCATTTTATTGATTTAAATTTATTCGGCTAAGTTTGACCTGCGTATTTATGATGGAAAGATGGCGCCATGTGGATTTTGCTTAGAATTTTTATACATTTTCTTTTTTAATGCTTTTGTGAAATAAAATTTCAATGAACATTTTTTTGTTTAGCTTTTATTTAATTAAAAACTATTCTGTAATAAATTTGTGTTCTGTATCCTACATTTATTAGCAACTAATAGTAGAATGTGACAACCCGTGTTTTGACAGTTTAGTAAACTACACACAGAACATTTTTATCATAATCTTACAAAAGCGCGTTTTGCGAAACACTTTCCGATTTGATAACCCCAAATTTATTGAAGCATATTCTGGAAAACGTGCGTTTTCCATTTAATTAAAATTTTTTTTTGTGGGTAAAGGTGGGAAACTGCATTACTGCATTCAAGGTTGGTCATCACAATACGTGATATGTTAGACTTGTTGTATTAGTTTACCAACAAAAACCTCTGTTGTCTCTATGGAATTCTTTCCACCACAGGGCCGATTCCGCTTTATTTCAGAGTGGATTCTGTGTGACCATCAATGCCATCTTCTATACTTTCTATGTTTTCATTCATCTTCTAAAGCATTTGCTATTGTCTGTACTTCACTTACTAGCTATCATGAGTTTCTTTGCTCTGCGAAGGCATTCGGTTACAGTGAGACAATTGGATGAAGTCACCATCATGATCTTGATAGTACTTGAGGTGGTTATTTTCCGACTAAGTTTTCCAAGACTCTGTATATGATTAGCGTCATCTATTTTATATTCAACTGCATATACGATACTTTTGCTCATTTTGTATTAGTACTTTTGACCGATTATCACAAAGGGACCACGTCAGATGACCCAAGTGAGGCCAGCTACTGTTTTACTAATTCAAACGCCCTGTTTAACCTAACCATGACCGATAGCATCTGTGCCAAGTAGTAGTTTACATCTCCATGGCCTCTATCTGTTTCCCAATATCTGGTATAAGTTTCGCCGTCCAGCTGTATTTTGTTGTATTGTTCCATCTGCTCTGATAGATATGCATAGTGCTCTCCTTCATAGACTTTGAATTCCGTCTGTTTTACATATATATTCTCACTCGTTTCAATGCACAAAGGTCGATGGGCCTGACTCTTGTTGTAACGTAATGCAAAATATTTGCTCAATTTCTTGTCCTCGTTTTTTCTACCGATATATCACAACGGCATAGAAGTATACTATTCATTAGTCGACTGATGCATCCTATTGTATATGGTTCAAGTATGTCAGTCTATGATCAAGCCTTAGCCCCACATATCTTCTTATTAGGTACAATCTCTTCGCCGATCTGTTTTTCCATTCCAAAATGGTATGTTTTTTTAATTTTTTTTTTAGGTTCTGCAGATACTTAAAAATAAAAACAATTTAAATTTTGAGTGTTTATGTTTAGAAATAGAACCTAATATTTACGTACGTAGATAAAATATTAAATTATTATTTGAATATTTATAGATTTAGTGCAAATAGTCTGTGCATTTCAAGCATTAAAATCCTCTTGAGTATTTTATATTTAAAAAACTACATTTCGATGTATAATTTTTCTCACAAATTTTTTTTTTTTATTTGCTGGGAATAAATCAGAGACAGGCAAATATGAAAACAAATCTTTGCAAATAAAAAAGCAACACATGCAAATGTCACACTCGCAAATATGTAAAGAAGTATTACAAGCAACAGGCATGAAGGAGCATCGATATTGTTACACTTAAACTTAAGTTCAGTATAAAAATAAACATCAAGTAAATAGCAACAAGAAACAAAATTGCTGTGTAATATCAACAATAAGGCAGGCATATGTACTGTATAAAAAATAAATATTCATAGTTGCATGCAGCTTTTCAACTCAGCAGAGGGATTGGTTTCATAAACTCAAGTTTTATTTCGATAAAACAACACACATACTCAAAGCATAAAGTGTAGCAGCTTTGAAAATGTATTTTAGAAATATAAAAATCCTGTAGGAAATAAAATATCCTTCAATATTTCATATAATAACTAGGAAAAACAAAGTGAAGCAAACAAGAAATCAACAAATTGTGTAAAGTTACATTCGATATGACTCAAAGTTTAAATAGACACGAATTTGAATTAAGAAATTGTGTAAAAATAAAGTTTTATTTCAGAGCAAGTGTCGCACAAATAAAATATTGTTTGTTTTTTCGAAGGAAGCATTTCCTTCTAACTCAATTAGAGATCAAAGAAAGCATTTTCCTTCAACCCAGTTAGCAGTCGCAGCTTTTATTATTCGATATTCTGTATAAATATAAGGGCTTATAAGTACATCAGTGCTGAAGGTTACCTACCTTAGTATTAAAAGCAAAGAGATATTACACAGAACAAGTGACTCAAAAGCAATCTGTGCAAAGGCAGCCAGCATTCGAACTAAGCTTAAGAACTAAGATCCGATGGCCATTTTAAAAGTTTGAAAACGGCCTAAGTTGGCTAAAGATCTACAGTAAATGACACTAATCACAATGGAGTAACGAACGGATGCGCCCATGCTAGCTAGCAGATATTTACTCCAGAAAGCCTGAGATGTACTGCACTGCATATTTGGCAAGCTGATAATAGAATAGGTTTGCCTTCAAATGATTACTGTAGTACTTGTCAAGGCGAGAAAGAGGATGAATCAGTGGAACACCTTTTCTGCTTTTGTTCTGACCTGGAAGAGGAGACTCTAAATACAGGGTACCACTGAGCTATCCGCTCTAATGGTCAACCTTCTATTGACCTCATTAGAAGTAGCAATTAGGTGACATTTTCTTCGTCTCTTCTTACCAACCGATGGTACAACGGTAATGCGTAGCATCACAGTAGAAGCTTTAGGCGGGCTTAGAAACTAAATCTGATGATTGCTTTAAACGCTTGATGGTTGGATATGAAAAAAACTTAAACCGTTCATAGTCAGGCCTATCGGTACAATGAGCGAGTGACTTTAGCAAAGGCATATTGCATTCGATTACCTTCCAGAAGCAGCTACATTGGGAAATTTACAAAATAAGAACAACAAATGCTTAAAAGCTGATGTTTGCAAGTCTGCTTTAGGTTGATACTGAATCAGACATCTCTAACAACTCGGATCACATGATGAAGCTATACTACTAAATTCATACTGTTCGTGGAAGCTCAAACTACATACATACATAATACATACTCTTTGAAACACAAAACAGCAACATGTTAAAGTCATGTGTGTACTGAAGAAATCTATTTTCACTTTTTCCCATTTTATGTCATAGAAAATTTTCTGAATTTTTTAAATTTTTTCACAAAAGTGAAACAGGCTACCCGGTTTATCTTATCGCAGAAAGATCTTCTTGGCATTTTATAGGATAGATAAAATACTGGCTTTCTCCAGGCATTTTGAGGTGGTCACGAGTGAACACTCAGCCTGGAAACAAAATACATTAAGATACCTAGGGAGTGAGATGTTTTCCCCAGGAAGCATAAATAAGTTATAACGAATGTCATTACAATTAAGAGATTCTTGAAAAGTGTTTAGTTGCTTTAATTGGAAATTGATCTGTTTAATACATCTTACAGGTCGTGCTGATGATAATGATAAAAATATTGGACTTAAAAATTTTTTAAAATTTGTTCAAACTCATTATTAATTTTTTTCTTTTTCTTAAAGATCCCATTCCTTCAATGCACGTTCCTATTTTCTAAATTGTTTATTTTTCATCTCTATCTCAGCAAAGATATTTGCCTTTTTGGAAGTATCGGTTTAGCTTTTGATGTAGTTAATGTCAATCAATGATTTTAGATGCCCAAAAAAAAAAAAAAAACAAAACAAAAACTAAATAAAATAAAAATTGTGTGCTAAAACGTTTTAAGTTTTTTTTCTTTCCTCTATCCCAGATTGTTGCCAGTTTTAATGGTCAATGAATGTGTAAAATATCCTTAAATAAATCTGTATCATCTTGTAACTTTCTTCTCAAGTAGACAGATTATTTGATTTATGGGGCTTTATAAACACAACATGTTTAAATAGGGTTGTGTTACAAGGAAAAAATGTTGGGAGGGAGGACAGACGGAGTGATTGGCTTATTTTTTCTTGTAAGTGAGCAAGATTGTATGAAATGAGGTTTCATGCTTATCACTAAAATTCTCTATTTATCTTGTTAGTATTTATTTGTTTTAGTTGTTATTTTTTGCTACTTGATGTGCGGTTGAGTATATATTTGTTACTGTTTTGTTTCGTTGTTTGCTTGAGTTGATTGAATTGAAAAAAGTAGGTTATATTGGGTATCAATTTCATTTTTGTTTAGATTATTAAAAAGTTTTATTTGTTTTATTTTATGCTTTTGTTTTTGTTTGTTTAAAAAATTTCTCAAAATCTTAAAATTTTTTTTATGTTTTCTTAACAAATTAAAGAACAACAGAAAACACTTAAAGTTTTTTCATTTAATTTTTATAACAGCAACAAAAAAAAATTTTTTTTAAAAGAATAGATTAATTCCAAGAGCTAATGTTTGTAAATTTAAATGAAGTTCAATTTTTCTATGATTTTCAAGCATCTTTTTTTTTTTAATAAAACTTTATAATTTATATACAGTCATTTACATAAATACGTATGTATGTTGTTCTTTCTTTTTTAATAGTTACAAAATATTGGATTTTCTTTTTTGTAAAACAAATAGAAAAAATGTATTCAATTAAAGCATATAAATGATGATGAAAATAAAATTTCATCGTTTTAAAGGGAATATAAATAGTGTTTCAAAAAGTTAGTTGGAATTCTATGATTTCCATTCTCGAGTTCTATTTTTAAATTAGACCAAGTATTTTCAATTAATTAAGCCATTTTTGATATATTAAAAACAAATTCTTTTCAAAGTAAAATACTTTTGACACATCTTTTTCAAACATTCTTTTTTAAATACATTTCAGGGAATTTTTTGGATTAACCGTGTTCAAGTTCTTTAGCAATTTGGTTTTCAGGTGCTCAGTCGTGTAAAACCTCTATTATTTCAGAAAGTTTTTCTAGTTTGGCAACAAAAAATATCAAATGAGGTTTAAAAATGGAAAGTTAAGGTCTAGATTGTTATTAATTTTATCCATTAAAGGTCAAACGAATACTGAAAGTGGTGAAAATGGCTTAGTTCGTCAAAATGGAGTTCAGAACTGGGAAAAAAGGAATCTAGATCGTCATTGACTTCATTCACCAAAAGTCTACGGCTGGTGATTCTGAAGATTAGAAGGTTATTAAATTCATTATTATTCACTGTATACCTCGCTCAATGAAATTAAGAAATGGGTGCCGAAAAGCATCGGACTACATTCGAGCCAGCGGTGGCAGTCATATTGCAGAAATCATATTTAAAATGTAATGCCACAAGATTATCTTTCGGATAAATAAAATTCATGTCAATCGAATAATCCATCGTTGTTTCATAGCAATTTAAATTTCTATACGTCTATAAAAAACACCCTTTATTTAAACAGACGTGTTTTCTATAGAAAAATAAAAAAAAAATATTAAATTTCTATTATCGGTTTTACCTATTTATTTCCAAGCTAGTGATAGTGTGCGACGTATTTAAAAAAAATTTTCTCATTTCTTTTTCCATTATAATATTTTTTATTTTTTTATTTGTTAGTACTTTAAGCTCTTTTATAATTCATTGCAAAAAATTGCCACTAAGCATAACGACGCTTCTAGTATTATTTCAATCACTTGATTGCACATGCATGCTGTTTCCGTGTATGGCCCGCTTAAATTCTAGTCTACTCCAAATCAATCATCTCGTATGTACTAGATTTTCGGTCAATGTAATGCACTGTAGCTTATATTTATTGGTATTTTTTGTGTATGGAATAATATTATCGAGAAACATTATCACTAGCTGTTTTTAAACGGTCTCACCTATTTATTTGCTCTATTAATGGGAATTCTTAGAGTAAGGAGGTCGTATATAAAAAACTCGAAGCAATTTGATAAAAATCTGGAATTTAATTAGTAAAAAAACAAACGATATTAATTAATTTGCTGAAAAGTTTAAATAACCAACAGAAAAATTATATGGCGACCTTTCTTGAAGTATAGACGCAATATTTTATGACAGACTTAGAGTATGAGGTTTACAATTGACGAGTTTTACTTATTTTAGAGAACTTTAATTTAAAACGTACTGAAAATCAAAAGGCATATCAGTTGAAATGAAGGTTTTTCTTGGTACAACCAGCATTGTTGCTTCCAAAAAATATTTTATGAGATATTTTGTATAGTCTTTTACCATTCCAAAGTGTCTGGTATAAAACTTTAAATTGCAATAAAACAACGATAGATTATTCGATTGACATGAATTTTATTTATCCGAAAGATAATCTTGTGGCATTACATTTTAAATATGATTACTGGCATATGACCGCCACGGCTGGCTCGGATGTAATCCAATCGGGACGTCCAATTTTCCATGACTTTTTCAAGCATTTGTGGCCGTATATCGGCAATAACACGGCGAATGTTGTCTTCCAAATGGTCAAGCGTTTGTGGCTTATCCGTATAGACCAATGACTTTACATAGCCCCACAGAAAGTAGTCTAGCGGTGTTAAATCACAAGATCTTGGAGGCCAATTCACAAGTCCAAAACGTGAAATTAGGCGGTCACCAAACGTGTCTTTCAATAAATCGATTGTGGCATGAGCTGTGTGACATGTTGCGACGTCTTGTTGGAACCACAGCTCCTGGACATCATGGTTGTTCAATTCAGGAATGAAAAAGTTAGTAATCATGGCTCTATACCGGTCACCATTGACTGTAACGTTCTGGCCATCATCGTTTTTGAAGAAGTACGGACCGATGATTCCACCAGCCCATAAAGCGCACTAAACAGTCAGTTTTTCTGGATGTAACGGTGTTTTGACATACACTTGAGGATTAGCTTCACTCCAAATGCGGCAGTTTTGTTTGTTGACGTATCCATTCAACCAGAAGTGCGCTTCATCGCTAAACAAAATTCGCTTATGAAAATCGGGAACAACGGCAATCTCGTTTTGTCCCCATTTGCAAGCGTTGTTCAGGCCTGAGTCTATTCATAATGAATTGCCAAACCAAACTGAGAATAAATCACTTGACAGCTGTTAAATCGGTTCGCCATCTTGAACAGTAATGCCAACTTAAAGTTATATATGTCTATAAAAAACACCCTTTATAACTCGTATGCTAATTTTTAAAATTAATTCATGCAAAAAATTTTTATTTGAATGTAATTAATTTAAAAGTTCTAGTAGACAAGCAACGGTTGATTTGGTTCCATGTATCGTTTGATTTATATGTCTTTGAAGTTCTTTGAAGAATTTCATATCTTAAATTTTAGAATTTTAATTATATAAAATCCAATTTCATTTTATTTAAAAAACCGGTGTAAAAAAGTTAATGATTAATTTTTTCTAAGTATGTGTAAGAGTTAGCGTAGCCAGAACAAAAGTATGTGACAAACTTCCTTAAAGTATAGGGAACGTATGTATATACATTTCAGAAAACAAAACAAACAAAAAATAAATTTCTTTTATATAGATTTAAAAAAAACGTTTTTCCCTTTTCACCCTTTACATTCACATATTTTTTAAGGAAATAATGAAATATATTTTTAATGTTGAACCAAAAAACCGTATAATTGTTTATTTTTTTTTTTTTTTTTTTGTTTGTAAATGTTGTATAAAGCGAGAGGGTTATGAATGCATACAAATGCAAATATACTCGTCCAACCACAAACAGGAAGGTATAAGTGAAAGGACACATGAAAGAAAATAAATAAATTATGTTCACTTTCCGAAAATGTCAATCGAGCGTATGCAGGCCGGAGGAGATAAATAAAACCCACAAAAAAATTTTTTTTTAGAAACGAAACAACTTTTTATACAAAAACAGTCACATGCCATTTGCATGTTATAATAAAAAATATATGGAATAGTAAATGTTAAAGGAGACAGAATAATGCTTAAAAAGTTCCTTAATAAAAACTTTAGCTTAATTTGGAAGGAATACAAGTTTTTGATATAATAATTTTTCATTTAAAGTTTTAACTGAAATTTTGTTCGTTGTAGTTGGCCAATCCTTAAAGAAAATAAATTATTAAAGTTTTCTACGACTTTTCATTTATCTTAAAATAAAATAAAATAAATGTTCTTGTTTGAAGAAACTGTCTACAAAAGAGAGTGATAAAATTTTAAACTTTCTTTCAAGGTCAACAACATTTTGCTGCAAGTAAGCAAGGAATGTAATAAATATATTTCGTAAAGGGTAAACTAAAATTTAAACACAACACATTTTTATGGGGATCTTACACTGTAATACATTTTTATTGTATGCAAAAAATACAGCCCTGATATAATGAAAATTATAAACGTTTTATTCAGTGTTGCAGTATAGAACACCGTTAGAAGTAGGAGATAGAATGTAACAACACCATCCGTATTTTTAAAGTTGAAAGCGAGATACTACATCTGTCGAATTCGTATGACCAAATCAACTTAAACTGAACTGTTTGAAGCATTGAGACAGAAGACCATAAACACATGCCTTTTTAAGAAACTTTTAGCTAACTTGATGACTGTTTTCGATATTTAAAGTATAATATTGACCACTAAAATTAAGTCGGCATGTGGTAAAATGTGGTTCCTGCAGAAAATAAAAGAGCAACTAGCCATTTAACCCTGCATAATCAATGTTAGTCGTTTCGACTAACACAGTTTACTTTTTTTATCGTAACTTTTACTCGTATATCCCGTTAGCTGTCGTTGTGTCTGTATATATGAAAGTAACTGATTTAGTTTAGAAGCTAATGATTTATATGTTTTAGTTAATCGACATAATAGTTTTCGTAAAAGTTACGTTTTCGAGACGACTAACATAGACTTAGTGTAACTATTTTTTTAATAATTTTATCGACCTTAAATTTATTGTTTTTCTTGATTTTTATACTTTTCTATACGGTTCATAATTTAAGCATACATACACAGAAAAAAAATTAAGAAGCAATTAAAAATTTAGCCTAAAAAATTTGTTAAATCGATTAAGTTTTTAATTGAGTCAATTAAATATTTAATTAAACTGAAAAATATATAAAATTAATTAAACATTTAACTGATTCAAGTAAAAATTTAATTGATTTAACAAATTTTTTAATTAAAATTTTTAATTGGTTCCTAAATTTTTTCTATGTATATATCAAAATCAAGAGTTATATTTTTAGCAAAAAAAGGTAAATAATTATTACACTTCTAAAAATGTCAGTCGTTTCGACTACCATTATTTTCTTCTTTTATGGTAGCTTTTATATCTCGTATTAAAAATAGGTTAGGTTATTTAGGGTTAAATCAAAGCAATGACAAAGTTTAGCTACTAAACTTTTCAAATCTGCATTTCTACATATAAATCAGATTAGCTGGGATATAATGTTGTTGTAACTTGTGCTAGTGTTTTTAAACATATTAATATTGACCACTTTATTTTACGCTTACAACTGCTCACACAGAACACAAACTTAAAACAATAATGTTACTTGTTTTCTTCAATTAAAAAGCTCCAAATTAACGGCAAAAATCGAAAAAAACCTCTTTCAATAAGACGTTTGTATTCGTAGTTTTATTACTCAAAAAGTGTTTGAAAAACACACATACATATACAAATTTGTTTGAGTGCACAAACATTACCCACAATTTTAATAAAAAAAAAATAATGAAAATATCAAATGCCGTTTGTATTTTTTCGGCCAATTGTAGACCGATCGTTCTGAATTGCATTGTTTTTACACAGAATTTATGACTGTTATTTCTGATAAAACTTTTTTGCCAGTGTAGTATTTTAGTCAAAAAACGCGCTCTGAAGAAAGGTAAAAAACATAGGTAGTTGCACTTCAGAATTCATAGCTCCAATTAAACTTAATTCAAATAGCAAGATGCTCACAATAATTTGCAACAAATTGACATACTAAATTTTTCTGTAGGTTTTCTAGGGACTTCAGAAAGTTGATTTGAACATCCACAACAGACAGATGTACATCATTAATTCTACTTCGCTATGTTTTAGGATCCATACATATACTACTTATAGGGTGTCCCAGGTACTTTTTGTGAAGGGTATAATATATGAATATATGACTGCTACAGCGAATGGTATCTAATACTCGGCACAGCCAAATTCAACTTATTCTATTTAATATTGTACCCAACTCTGTATATAATGTTATTTATAATTCTTTATAATTTATTTCTCTCATATATGAATTTTAGTGCATCCTTTTCAAAGAATGTATTTGATGACAAACTTATGTTTTCAAATTAAAAATTTTGCGCATTATTTTTATCATTTAGGGATGTTATTTCTCTGTGTCAGTGATGTATATTGGCGTGACAACGAAACATGTACATGTGTATTTACCATTCCACTACTACTGCATAAGGAACACACACACTAAATAAAATACATGACATTTTATTAAGCTCACACTTGAGAATGCAATTAAGTTGTCACAACAAATGTGATAGATGTTTATAGTTGTGGCGAAGTTGTTTCTTTTTTTTTTTTTCTACTTTTTGAGGAAGGTAAAACCACTTTATAAGCGAATATTATAAATTATTTTTTCTGAATAAAAAAAAAATTATTTTTTTAAGCATATAAAAGCTAAAAAATATTAATTATTTTATATATTTGACAATAAATACGTGAGAAAACTTTAAGTTCCTTATTTGTACGGACATATCCCACAGTTTTCTAGTGGTCGAAAAATTGATATTTGGTACATGTGTCTAAATTGATTTTATGTAGTCAATCTTAAAATTTAGTAATTTAAGCTTCAAAGTTTTATGAATGTGAAATTACGTTTATGAAAAAATTTTAAATATTTGAAAGACATAATTTAAATACGTAAATATAACTACGAGTATATAAATTAAAATGTCGTTCGTTTGTAATTACATCAAATGAGAATGGCTGAGCCGATTTGGGATATTTTTTTCTATATGTACGTCAAAGCCCAACTTGGGTTTTTATGAAAAAAATTTACCACGGCCATTACTACGGGTGCGATTATAATTATATGTATGGAAACAATAAATAAAATTTAAAACATATGACTTTTATGGGAAGAATATTACATCATGTGTTGTCTCATTATCTAAAAAGTACATTTATATATAAATACTAGCTGACCCGGTAAACGTTGTTATGTCATATGAATTATTTCTAGAGTATGAAAATATATTTTATTTATTTCATCAAAATCGGTTAAGTTGAAAAATTAAAAAAAAAATTTTTGGGGTGTATTAACCCCATCCCCCCCCCTCTCTTAGGGGTATAAAAATTAGTTATAAACCTATTCTCATACCTAGTGAATTTACATATTAAATTTCATAAAAATCGCTTAAGTCGAAAAAAAATATTTGCAGAGTCACATAGAGAATAACATAACTTTGACAGTTGCTGCTATATATCGCAATATCTGACAGATAATTTTTAAAAAATCAGCTTTTTAAGTAGGGCTCTCTTGGAAAAATGTGACAGATATAGCTGCGTCTGCCTCCAATAAAACGCGAATACACGGCAATGGGAAATCAAAATAAAGGGCCATAATCATAGTCATAAAAAAGTAGGCTTATATTAAGAGCTGACTTTTATTCATAAAAATTTTATGAATTAAAAATAATTTTTAAAAAGATACCGACTTTAGTGTGACTGATTATGGTCCAAAAAATTTAGAAAAATTTTATTTATTTTTATTTTATGTTTTAAACAAACTAAAATGAGTAATTATAACTAGGAAAAATTATTAGAAACAAGTAAAAGCCTTGTGTTGTGTGTGAAGATCCTTATGCTGTAAAAAATAGCTTTCTTGTGAAAAATCCAAGAGCACAATGTATAACCGCATTAGATATATGAATTATTTTAAATTTTATTAATTTAATACCAAAAAAATGTGTATGAAGATAAATACGTCTAGTTAAATATAAAAAAATGTCCTCCCATATGTACTGAATTTGAAGTGGTTTATGGAGAGATAAAACCATTCTAGCCAAACTCTTCTATCTCAAGGACATGGAAAACAACCACAATTGATAGGGCTATCATCCTGTGAATACAGTTTCTCCTAATTTTATTTGTGAAATGGGATAATGTAGAACGTTGTCGAATTTCGACTGCACCTTCGACAACTATGACACATGGCTGATTGTTTTAAATAAGAAGGATTTTATGTTTGAATTGAAATGCAAAACACATAAAAAAAGGTTCAGCTTTTGCTTTTTCTAGATTTTAAATTAATAACTTAATACAATTACTAAATAATTTTATGAGTTTTATACTGTTTGTTAAAAGAGATTTAAATATTTTAAATTATTCAATTTTCAAAAATTTATTTTTTTTACATTAAATAATTAAATGAATTTTATCTTAATTTAAATGCAGATTTTATGTAAAAAAAAAAACTTTTCTTTGCACACATAATTCATAAATTATTAACACTTTATTAAGCAACTTGAAGAAAATATAAATTTTAATTTTTACTTTTTCTTGGATTTATTTCCAGATAAATTACTTTGTCTAATGAGCTGCATGAATTTTCAAATTTATATAAATGGTGAGTGAGCATACATAAACTATAAAAAAAAACTTTTATCCTATAGTATTTACTCTAAACTCAAGTACGTTTTGTAAATATTTTATCAAAAAAAAATTATAAATTTAATAGAAGTCAACTGAAAAATAAACAAAACTTTTTTTAATAAACAGATCTATATAGTAGCTGCATGTCATGTCGATGGTACACTATTTAAATTTAAAATAAAACAAGTTAAATTCCCGCCGAGTGTTATAAATATAAATTTTTGCACATTCTTCTTGAATATTCCAGAAAAAAAAACTATAAATAAGATTATAATCAAATGGTAAATATTAATTAAAATTATTTTTTAATGATTATTTTTTTGTTAATCTCTTAAGTTTCTGACTCACGATTTAGGTTGGTTGTTAGATGTGTCAAAAAGTTCATGTCTTACTCTGCAAAAGTCTTATAAAAGAATCTGTGTTAGGATAATCTGTTCTACACGTTTTATTACACATTGAAGAATATAAGCATTTTATGAGTTGCGGAACAAATTAAGATCTATTTTCAATTAAAAAACTCGATGTGTAGTGCGATTCTCTAATCAATTTTAAAGAAAAAAAAAAATTTTTTTGTGAAAACTAAAATTAAAAAAACTTCTTTTTGACTTTTTATGGTGGTTATTTGGAACAACTGCTTAATTAAGAAAATCCACTGCAGAATTTCTTCTACAATTCTCTCTTAGTTCTTCTAAGCTCTATATTGAATTTTGTAAGGATTTTTCATATAGGATCCGGTTGCCTTTATTTTTAGACACGTTGCTGAGCCTTGTTATCGCTTTACGAAGACGTGTTAAACGATTGTTGGACCAAGAAGTGATTCTATTGCCTGATGTTTTCTTCTCTGTGCAAGCTTGGTGACAAAACTGTACTAATCGTTTTACAAGCGATCTTTAGTTGATCTGGATTCCGAATTTTCGTATTTAGTGATCTAGGGCCCTTACTTAGCAGTTAGTTTGATATTGAAGTTTACATAAAATCTAGCGAGAGGGATCAGACATGGACGTTTCTTCTAAAGTTTTCCATTCATTAATGAAATTTTTTAGGAATGTATTACAGAGAGTTCCTAACATACTACTGTTAATAAATTCAAATAAGCACCCAATTCCCTGGTTTACGTTTGTGCTGCCTAAAAGAAAAAGTCTTCTGAGTCGCCTGGCAAGTAGGCTGAGCTGACCCACTTGCCGCTGTTTATATGTTCTGAAATAAAAAAGCATTATTTATAATATTCAGTATATATGATCGATATATTCCTGAATTGCACGAATCGTAGAGCAACTCACCTGGTTATTGTAAATGTACTGCTCTTGGATAATGGTAATATCCTTTCTGCGCCAAGATCTTTCTCCCCAATACCTAGTCAATTGAGAAGGTAACGAGTTGTCCACCATCTTTCTCCTTCATGAACCCTAGGATTCTATGTTAAGTGTCCCTTCCAGCCAAGCTATAGTTTGGCTGTTGTGGCACTTAAGAAACAGTTACCCATCCATGTCCTTGCAACTAATTAATATGAGGCCATTGTTGATATTCTTAGACTTGTCTAATTCAGACAATGAACTCTTCCTTATCAAAGCGATAGCCAGTGAACGGAGTTGAGTTTCCTCATCTAACTCCGTTTGTTTTATTTTTATGCTTTCTAAATGTTCCATAAAAATATTTAAAGTAAAGCGAGAATGGGATGGTGAATGTATGCAGAGCTCCCATACTCATATAACGCTATTTACAATGGAAGTTCAGCTGGTATTCCAGGCGATGTTTCCGTTCACGATACGCACGTTTGCATTCTCTATACCATTCAGCTCTCAGCACGATTATAAAACCATTTTGACTTGGGAAGTGTTGAGATTTAGGCGGGCATAGTTCCTTGTTTTATTGACCTCTCACCATTTAAGAACATCAACCAAGATGAAGGAAAATTTGGTATAACTTGTTAGTTCTTATCGGCAACTTTAATTTGCTGGAGTGTGTACAAAACAAAACAAATTAAAATTTATCGTTATAATTAGCAAAAAATTAATATAAATAAATAAAATATTAATACATACAATCGTACCGTTGTCGGGATGAAAATATTGGAACATGTGGTAACTTCCGCCTTTTATTAATATAAAGACCAAATGCCAACTTTATGAAGTAAAACTTTTTTCTAAAGTTTATTTTACAATTTTTACATTTATTTTTAAGCCTCACGGGTATAAGCTTGCTGATTGTACAAAGAAGAAAATTTGTATTACTCTTCGATAATTTTTAACTTAAAATAAAAAAAACACTTTCAGCAAAATATTTTTAATCTTTAAATTTAATCTTCTTTTCATTAAGTAACAAAAATATTTTTATTGCTTTCATTTCTTATTTCTTCCTTTCTAAGATCATAAATTGTATGTAGCATAGTTTGTGGGAGTAATTGTACAATTTGTTGTTCATCTTGATTGAATCAAGAGAAAGTGTATGTAATTACATTTTCCTTTTATTCCTTTTGGATATGCGTTCGGAATAATAAAAACTTTTATATTAATATTTACTTCTTCGTCCAAGTTTTCTGTTGTATTTTATTTGCCACAAATGTCTAATTAGTCTCTTTATAATAATTTTTTTTCTGCTTTATTGGATAATAAAATATTAATTACGTTAATGGGTACGTGAATAAGTTTTCTGATTCAAGCTATAAAAACAAATGATTGGTGTAGCAAACTTGTGGCAGCAGCCAATATACACGTTTAAAATCCAAAACTATTAATTTTAAACATAAAAAATTAATAAATTTTTGCTGCTATTAAATGATAACTCCTTGCTTTACAAAACAAGTCAAAAATTGCAACTCCGTCACTTTAAAATTAAAATTCTCTTTATTGAGTTGCTAACAAATAGTTATTTATTATTATCATTTGCCATAAGAGCACCGTAACCTGTACGATATATTATGGAGACCAATTTCCAACTAAATTATTAGAAGACGCATCTCAAAATTATTGTGGATATCATTTTACCTAGGCTTCTATGTTCAGTCTGCCACTGCCAAAGTAGCTCGTGCTGCATCTTCCCACAGCTGGGCAAACGAACTCAAAGTGGTCATGAAATAACTCACCACTTTTTCTTAGGCGGCAATTGAGTTAACAATGTCCTGCAACAGTTAAGCGTATCGTTCCGGCTGGGGTTCAAAATAATATGTTCGGGGTCCTCTTGGGCTCTTCAGCAATCAATTATACTTTGTTTTTCGTCTTCTTATAGTGAGGCACGACTGCAGTTGTTAATCACACTCGAAAAGGGCTGTTGATTCATGAAAAGTGTATCCACCCACTTTTTAGCCAGATAGTATGTAATTTGTTATGTCCTGCTATACAACCTATATCTGAGCATTTACAAGTCTATAGTAATCATAAAGCAAACACGATCGAAAGTAAATAATAATTTTCTAATGCATTCAGAGATGTTTATCTATCTGAGAATGAATGGTTACTTTGTGAGACCTGACCTTTTATCGGCCCCACACTACTTCCTTTGGGTAGAAATAGAAGTTTTTCGTTTTAACTCTAATTTCTCACTTTTTTAATATTCCCCTCTGTGGATATCAAAAAGCACCCAAGCTAACGCCATCCCAGTCTTCTTTGATATAACCATACAAACTACAGTTCTCATGGAACTGTGGCAGCAAGTTTCAGATATTTCAAACTTGAAAAACAGAATAGAATGCAACAAGGAATTTAATCTATTTGTAAGTGATTTCTTTTACAATCTTTATCTCTTACAGAAAAACTTGTTTAGGTTTTGCTTTTACTTAAGTAAAATTTCTTACGCACATGAAAGTAAAAAAATTTATTTGAAATTGTGAGTGCATCATGTCATCACAAATTTAACCACTTTTCAAATTATTAATTTATCTTTTTTCAGCAATAGATTTTTATATTTATTATATATTTTTTTATACTTTATGACTTTCTTGTACTTTGCTTCATAAATTGGAATTGTTTTTCACCTTTTTATTGAATATAAATTTTTTGATAAAGTCGTATAGCTTGTAAAATTCTTTATGTGTGTTTAAAACAATAATAAAAAAGTGTTAAAGTATTATACTTTTTTAAAAGAGCATCTTTTACAAATCACTAAATTCCATTTAAAAGTTAATTGCTTAAAAATTTTTTTTCTAGTTATAAAGAATATTAAAGAGGCGTTTAAAACAAGTTTTTATAAAAATTTAGATATACTTGTGGTTATGGATGTTGCTAATGCTTGGCTAATAAGGGAAATGATTAACCTTATTACGAGTCTCGTTGTCCTTGTCGAATTTTTGATAAGCTCACATAACTCAAAATGCCTGACACTGCCACTTACCGATGTTTTAGTCAGAACAATGACACTCATAATCAAGTCTAATATTTTGTCATTTTGTAAAATTCGCTACAGCTAGTTAAGACCAAGTGTGAGGATTCTAAGAAGATGAAAAAAGCGTTTGGAGCGATTACTTAGAATAGTTAAAATAATTCCAGCATAATGTCTGTAACAAAAACTAGTTCAACTGTTATGAAATTGAAATTTTAACAACATGAATATTGGAATACATAAAATTTTTAGAATAAGATTTGGGTATATTTTGCAAAATATCATTTAGAAAAATTCAAAATTAAAATAGAACGATGTGGCCTTTGAAATTGTTTTACCTTCTCTGTAAACTCTCGACCTTCCTTCTTTCAAAATATAAATTTCTTTATGTAGGTATTACATATAAGCGATTAACGGATTAACACTCAAATTCAATGCAATTTAAGTTAAAAATACAACAACCTCTAATGCGTTTTTGTAGTGGATGATCATTCAATTGAAACAAAATTTTGGAGTGAATATTGAAAATTTTCAGTAATCTCATAATTTTGAAAGAGTTGACAACGAAAAATGAGTGCCCAAAAAATATTCTAGACAGGCTACCTAAGATTATACAAAATATTGTCTATATTGTGTGCGACCCATTAATTACGTTAGTTACAGTCATAAAAGTCTAAACATACAAAAAATGCATTAAAAAATTTTAATTAAATAAATTTCTTTTACATTTTCTATTGCTAAAGGAAACAATAAGGTAGCGAAGTATTTGTAAATGTTATTTTCTTTAAAATAGAATATTGTTTTCACGTTGCTGCTAAAGTCCGGCACTTGTATTGAACTTGAGTATGTATGGGCAGGGGTTTTTCGTATGATACTTACGTAGTTTATTTTTCATATATTTATCTCGTGATTGTATCAACCCGATGTTACGTTACAATTTCCAGGAAATTTTTTCTTAATTCCTTCTTCCGCTGTTTTATTAAAATCTTATCATAATATGTTTTTGTTTTTGGTATTTTCACAATAGTAAAGACAAGACCAATTATAATAGGCCTTTTTATGCAAAATTTGCGACAATGTAAATTATATGGCCGGCGTTGCCACTTTTTACTTGTTTTCGTCATGACAACGAGACTCATAATCAGGCCTATTATCATCATAATTAATTTATAACCAGCCCTATTATGAATATTCTTCAAGAATTTTTACGAGGGAACAATTTTTTTTAGTTAGAAAAAATCTCCTAATCAAATTCGGCAGTGACGAGTCTTATATACTACTCACTGTCGTTGAATTTTTGTTAAATACTAAAAAATTATATAAGTTTTTCAACTAAAAAAATAAAATATTTTTTTTAGTATTTTTTGTTAATCCTAAAATAAATAAATAATTTCATTAAAAAAAAAGTCAGATTAATGACATCAAAAAAAATCCGATCTGACATTCTTATTTGTAAAAGCAATTAAATAGCTGAACTCTTTGAGCAGTATACAAAAGCCAATTTTTAAAAACTAAATAGCCCAATTGACAATCTTGTGCAATTGAAAATATTTCCCATAAATTTTGAACAGTCTGTTTTGGTTTAGTTGCAATACTTGTTATAAAACACGAAATTCACAGCTGATTGGTAAAAAGGACATTTTTTCCTACTAAAATGTTATCATTTGTCAAATTTTCCTTCTTTTTTTTTACAAGTTTTTTGAGATGCCAATTTATTTTTTTGGTATAATGATTTAGGTTTTGAAATATAATGAATTCGAATTACATATTTATGAGTTCTTTGAAAATTTTGGACTTTTGTAGAAAAAAAGTTATTTTTGAAATTAAAAAATATATATGGTAACGCTGGCTGGACGTGTTGCATACGTAGAGTAAATATAAACTATCGGTCTTACGTGTTGCTTATTGGCAAATTTGATGCAAGTGCATTTGTTCATATTTTGTAGGTGTAGAGCAAAAATATACTAAATACAACATTTTGCAAATGCTATGATGCAAGACTATTTGCACAAGATTGTGAGTAGGGTATTGGAAAACGAAATTCTAAAAAAAATATTCAATAAGAATGCAAAATAAATTATGGTTCACAACACAAAAATGTTGTGTTGTCTCGCCTACAACATTGAACATGCGATTATGGTTCACATGGTTGTTGTGTACGTCACACAGTTGTATATTAATGTTAGTGGATTTTTTCTTAAAAATACAAACGTGCATACAAAAAACTGTGAAGTTGAAAGAAATCAACATTTCAAAAAAGAAAAACGAAGTGCACTAAAATATATTTTGTTAAAGTTAAATAAAACAAAAAAAACTTGGAGATTAACGTGTTTCTATATTTTTCGTTAATGAGTACACAAACAAAGCACGAGTTTGCAAAAAAATTCAGAACACTTCAAATCCATCAGAACTCTCAAATAAATACAATGTTAGCAAACATTTTCTGGAATTAAATTTTTTAAATTGTTCCACATAAACAAGGATGGTTTTGCTGGTGAAACATACTAATTTTTTAAAACCATCAATCCGGAGTTTGTTTTTTTTTTTGCTGATGGTCGTTATAAGGAAGTAGAGGCAATGATATGATGTAGTTTCTCAGCCAACTGTTTGTTGCATTTTAAATAAAATAATAAAATTATAGAAAAATCCACTGAAAATACATTCCTTACAATTTAATTAAAAATTGTTCTGCATTTTTATTTTAAACCGACGAAAAAACTAATCACAACAAGGAGACAACATCTAAAAACTATAGTTGTCTATTTTTATATGTTTTTACAACACATAAGAAAACATGTTTTGAACGGTAATCACCGAAAAGACAACACAACAGATAAGCGTTGTAAACGGTATATGCAATTCACAACACACAACACCAAAATAGTTAAGTGTTGTGAACCATAATCGGGGGGTAAATTTCATTTAATTTAAAATTATGGGAAATATATTTTGAAGGAAACATAATGCTGATTTAAATATTTAATTTCAGATAAAGAATTTTAAATTAAAATATTATAGAAAGCTTTGAATTAAATTATTTTACAAGTAAAACAAAAATGAGTTTATACTAGAATTAATTATAATAAATAAGAAAAATTTCTGTTAAACTGCAACATAAATGTATCGCCTAAAGTGTTTGCAAAATAATATCATAAATTATTTTAGTAAATTTGTTGAAAATTATTAAAAATTATTTATAATTACCTGCAATGATTTATTTCAATAATGAAGATTTCAGTACCCAGTCGTAATTATTTATTATTCTGTTAATTATATCAACGCATAAGCCCAACAATACTGTTTTATGTATTAAAATCCATTTATTATCTGAATTGTTAAATTTCTGGTGTAAAAATAAAATGAAATGAAAAACTTGTTGTTTTTTCATTTCAACTTGTTATTGTTTCATACAAAACTTATCATAATTATGGAATCATCAATGACAACGATGAACAAATTATTTTGTTTCAATAGTCCAAAAAATGATGCATGTGAATTTATAAATAAAATTTTTAATTTTGAGAGAACATTTATTTCAACAACGATATAATAAGTGCTGTTTAATGTCATTATCATTATTATTGTCATCGTTAGCATAACAAGCACGCACATCCTTCCATCTGTGTCAATCAATAAATTGGCGGTAGAAACAATAATATGTGGCAAAAATTTAAATGTCGTAATTTTATTTAAACACAACCCATTATGCATACATTCAGTTGAAGGAAAGAGGAAGCATTAAAAGTGTTAAATATTTTTAAATTTTAATTTTGATTTAAAAAACAATTGATTTTTTTTTTGGAAGTTCTCAACAACAGATTTTTTAAATTTATGCAAAAATTGCCAGGTCAAAAATTTTATGTTTCAGCGAAATATGGATATAATGATTGCAAAATCGAAAATGGATAAATTTGGTGGTCTACGAAGTATGCTATTTATCGTCCGAAATTTAAATTTAGGAATATTTACAGAAACGATTGCTGCCTTTAATTAAACGCCACCACTCTCCAGTAAAATTTTGGCTTCATTTAGAGTCTTGTCACTATTCAAAAACTGCATTAAAGTGGTATCAAAAACAGCAGTAGTGGGATTCATTAACCTTTATTACGAACATTCGAATCGAATTAGGTATTCACACGTAAAAGAAAAAATTTGGTTGAATATAGTTACCGCAAACATATTGGGTTCTTCACAAAAATTTTATTATTAATTTGAAGCATCTAAACATTATTATGATCACAATAAACATATTTCTAGTTATTTTTAACCATACTATGTTTAGCGTCTTAAATCAATAATATCATTATGATATTATTGTTAATAAAATTTTAACTGAAATCATAAATATGTTTATAGTAAACATAATAATGAGAAAATATGGTTGAATGTAAATTGTTTGATATTTTGTCTCTTCCGCAACTAAATATATAAAGTGAGTATAAAACAAAAACTTAATCGTTCAAACTCAACTGAGCTTTGTGGCTGAAGTGCTTGAGTGGCGAGTTAATATTCCAAAGTTCGAAACCTGGTACAGTCAAATAAAACCTAAAAAAA
The DNA here is from genome assembly GCA_947397855.1 of Thelaira solivaga. Lineage (NCBI taxonomy): Eukaryota > Metazoa > Arthropoda > Insecta > Diptera > Tachinidae > Thelaira > Thelaira solivaga. Next base: position 27,146,446 of record OX377612.1, read on the forward strand.
AAAATAAATTCAAACCCTCTGTATTATGTAATAAATAAATACAAATTAATAGAAACGAAAAAGTCAAAAGAATAAAAAAAATTTTATTTATACAAGAATTTTATATTCAAATTTTTTTTTAAATTCATATTAAATTTTTCTTAATATTTATAAAAAAAATGTCTGTATTTAAAAAAGTAAAAAAAAAATTTAGCATTGATCTTGAGTTGAACCGCAACATCTACAGATGAAAGCTATTTTTAATATCTTTAATTTAAATCATAAATCTAACCATACTATATTTCCACCAGAATATGGTTGCCTCAACCATATTTTTTTCTTTGCGTGTTAGGCAAATACTGGACTATTTTTAAAGGCACATTAAAGAAAGTGATGTTGTTCCTGACGCCAAAAATATATTTAAAATTTGGAAAAATATTGCAGCGCAGAAATTAATGGGATTCATTCTTTCAAGAATTACGAAAATTCATAAGAGAAATTGCATGCACAATAGTTTTTTAATAGCTTTTTCTTTTAAAAATATATTCAAAGTCTTATGCGATACATTAAAGCAAGAACTCAGAAATTCATAAGGTTAAATGAATCTTAATTAATTTTTTAATAGTTTTGGAAAAAGAAATAATTAAATATGTATTTATGAATAATAGTTTTTTAATAGCTTTTTCCTTTACTTCAATACTTAAATTTAAACGTTTTTATTAAATAAATTAATAAAAAATAAATAAAATTCATTAACAGCTGATCTGTGAGCTCTTAATTTCGATTACCTTTTTTCCAAAATTTTATTTTCAGATTTTTTTAAATTTGCAGCGTGTTCAAAATAACGCAGAAATAATAACACACATAGTACGTTTGTACGACTGATATTTGAATTCGCAAATACGTAACTGCTACATAAATATAAAAGGTTATTGATTTTTTCCATTCAGCAGCAAATACTCGTAGTACAGGATGGGCCAAAAGAAACCAAGGGGTGTAAAAGTTTAATAACTTTTTTGTTTATTAACTTTTTTTTATTTTTTCTTTCAGATTATATAATATACAAAATGGAAATTTTTTTACACTGAGTATGAAAAATGATGTCTCTTAAATGACCACCGCTTTCAGCTTCGCACTGATGGGCTCTTTTTAGAGCATTTTCCATAACATCTTTCAAAACTTGTGGCTGTAGCGTTCGAAATTCTGCAACAATGTTTGCCTTGAGTTCAAGGATTGTCTCTGGCTTGTTCACATACACTCGCTCCTTCAAAAAACCCCAAAGAAAATAGTCGGGTGCTGTCAAATCTGGCGATCGCGCTGGCCAAATAATTTCCGAATTTCGAGAAATTATTCGCTCTCCAAAAATTTGATTTAAAAGTGCCATTGTGTCTTGGGCAGTATGGGCAGTGGCTCCGTCCTGCTGAAACCACATACCAGGTCTGTTTTCAAGAGCAGGACGTAAAAAATTTTCTATCATAAAACGATACCGCTCTCCATTTACGGTTACAGCACTTCCATCTTCATTCTCGAAGAAGTAGGGCCCAATGACATTTTCAGATGTGATCCCACACCGTACTGTACACCTGATGGGGTGCAATTGGCGTTGATGAATGGCTCTTGGATTTTGAGAACCCCAGAACCTACAGTTCTGCTTGTTAACAAAGCCACTCAAATGAAAATGAGCGTTAAAATAATTGATCTCTGGTTTAAATAATAAAATTCTATTGTTCTGGTTCTCTGTTCAGTTGTGAACCTCTCCATTATAAATTTTCCAAGTGTTGTCTATATAATCTGAAAGAAAAAAAAAAAAAAAATTAATAAACAAAAAAGTTATTAAACTTTTACACCCCTTGGTTTCTTTTAGCCCACCCTGTACATGCAAGTTCAAGTGCGACAACCTCTATAACAATTTTTCACTAGCTCAGTCACAATGATCCAACTTGCAGCTGAAATAGTAGAATAAAGACAGACAGCGCTTTTTTTACACTTGCAGAAAGTTGAATGTTAAAGAGATGAAACTCTTTACATTTCAGTGAAAGCAGTTCTTCAATGGCTGAAATAAAAACAACCCAAAGAGACTTGAAACTTTTAAGTGGATGCAATAATTATTAAAAATTTCTACCTTTAAAGTACTTTTTTTTACAGTACAGTATATGCAGAGCTTCCAGTTAATTTTTTAGTAAGCTTTGTATTTATAATGGGACACCAACTAGCACCAAACAACAATAATAAATTATTATATGCAACTTCTCGTATACCGTATGCCATATGTTTCAGTTCTAGGGTTGTGGTAATAACAGCAACGAATGTGAAAAATATACTAATTTCTTTTTTGCTTTTTCTTTTTTTATTGCTGTTGCTTAAAATATTAATTTATTAATTAATTTGCTTCTAATTGTTCATGTCTATATACGGAGATGTTCATGTTAATTTGTGCCCATAAGCCGTAATAATAAATATATGGAAACATATTATTCAAGACACGGTGTGTCTTTAACAGTGACACTTCGATATAACGAATTTGAAAGTGATCAGAATTTCTTCTAACTATACAGCATTTTGGTATAAAAAACTTTGTAAAAAAAGAGAATTTTCGTAGGAACTCAAAAAAAATTCATTATGTTGAGTTTTTCGTGATAAAATAAATGCATTATATAGAAGTTTCACTGTAATTTTTTACTGTGGTTACATCATGTGCGTATGTAAAATACAGTATACGTTTTATTACATAAAAAGTCATTTGGTAATAATATTTACAAGACTGGCATTTTACGTAAATTTGTGTCTAATTCATTGCTTCAAGAAAAGCAGTCAGGTGTTCTTTATTAAATATTCCCCAGAACACACAAAAAACTTTTTTTACAAACAAATTGTGTCTAATACTTTCCTTTCACATCTCTCTTAGAAGCAATTTGGTTTAATACCAAATACCAACATAAAGAAACTTTTCTCCTTTTATTTGAATTCCATTTTTAATAACTTTCACGAAAGAAAGATAAAGAAGACGGTTTGAAAATAGAGAGAGAAAGAAAAACATGCAGACCTAGCTAAATAAAACAAATATTATACATCATACATACTCCTTTTCGTCACAAAAACAATCTATTATGTACAGGTTGACTGACTTATTGGATATTATAGCCGTTGTAATGCATATTTCTCTAGGTAGCAATTATTGGTCAATTGAGTCCACTTAAATGGATTCGTGTGAACACTTTCTCGTACAACATCCACAACCACTTTAGAATGAAGAGGTCGAGCAAAAAATTCTTTAAAATTCATTACTTACCTGGGTACGGATTAAGCTTGAATTAACCTTACTCGCAGCAGCACTTTGAGCTGTTTGCTCGTTTTAGGCTGGTGCTTCTACTTCCAAAATATTTAGTTTGTGCTTGCGAGCAAGCTAAACAAAAAAATAAATAAAATTGTAAAGCGAACTCTAATTAAGCTCATGCTCGCAAGTCAAACAAATTAGGCTAAACAAAAAATTAAATAATAAAGCAAACTCTAATAAAGTTCGTGCTCGCAAGTCAAACAGATTAGGCTTGCGAGCTCGAGCCTAATTTTGAGCTCTCCAGGTTAGCTTGCGCTCGGAGCTCAACTTTTTCTTTACCCTGTTACCTATTTAATAATGGGATCTGTTGCAGTTTTAAAATCTTGACGGTATTTTCTTTGTGTTGGTAGCATATGGTTGTACTAAAAGGTAATCAGCCTGATAGTATCCTCTGCTTAGACTTTAAACTTCAAAATATACGCAAAAGCTACTCTAACAACAGGTATTGTTGTTTTAAAGTTTACATTTAAAACGTTCGATATAATTTAGTATTCGTACTTTGAGTATGATGACGTTGTAAAATTGTATCAAAGTACCAGCGAAAAATAAATTAATTATAAACAGTCAGTTGAAGTTGGTTTACCATTTCATTAAATATTTTAATTTACGCTTTGTCTACTGCAAAATGAGTCGTTATTTAATATATTTTATTTTATAAATGTAACAAGAGACTCAAAATAAATTAATACAAACTTTTTATCACACTATGGGCGAAATATTAAATGCAAATCAATATTTTTTTTCCAATTAAAAGCACATCTTGTATCCATTTTAGGTTCATGTTTTTGTTTAATTTACCCCTTTCTCCTCCCCGCCCTGCCCCCTCTGCGCGTTGTATAATAAATATACTTATTTATCATATGTAGGTTTACAATTAATTAAATACCAGGCATAATGCAGTATAACGCCTGCACTTGTTGAGAATTTTTCTTCTCTACAACAACGAATGATGTCTACAACATTACATGCAATAAAATTTTTTTTGGTCGATTTTACTTAATTTACCAGTAACGCTTTATCATTACCTTCAGCATGAAAGATGATAAAGTGTAAAATGAGAAATGGGTTATCACAGCCTTATGGTTTACTTATGTACTTGCTTATGCTTCGTTTAAATTTATTTTAATTAAAAAAAATTTAAACGTAAAGAAAAAGAGATTTTAATTTTTTATTTGAACTCATGAAGACGATAAAGAAAATAAATTTTAAATGCACTTTTAAATAAATTTTAGTTTATATACATAATTAAGCTTACTAAAAAAAGGCACTTTGATTTTTGAAGCCCGATAATTTTAAATAACAAACAAATTTATTTGAAAGATCGTTAACATTTTAAAATGATTCTGGACATCCAATGCTATATTTATTACTTATGAATACCACGAGCAATACTGACCTCCAAGGCGTCAACTTGAAACTTCTTAAACACTTTTGTTTAGAGCGTTACTCGCTCCTATCATGAATAATTATTCCCTAGTAATTTTTTCCATTTCACATATTTGCAATCATGAATAACTCTTGTGCAAAATAAATTTTGAAGTAATTCAATTGAAATTGAAAAAACTCGCCCTCATCGTTAATAATTTTTTTTCCTTTTCTTTAATATTTTTGCACTTTATTTTTGCTGGGGAATTGTTTTTCTTTGGTTCTAAGTTTTTGATGTGGGTGCCATCAATGCATCCAAGTATTCCAAATTTACGATTAGTCGAATCATAAAAAATCCCCAGTTATTTTTTCCCAAAGAAAATTTTGGTTTTGGGAAAAGTCAGAGAACTTTCCACTTAATTTAGGTTAGGTTACGTTACACGGAGCGCCCAAATAAGAAAAAAACAATCTGGGCTTACTTGAGTCCGCTGATGTGGTTCCTTTGTGATACCTGCATAAAAAGAAGTGAAGAAGGATTCTATCTAAAGATAGAAAAGTGAAAATAAAGGAAATAAATAAGAAAACAGATAGAGAAGAGAACATGAGTCCGTCACTAAAACCAATTGCTACTAGTAACACTTATAGTCGACTAAAAGAAGTAGAAATTTTATTAATGATAAGAGAAAAGGGAAAATGAAACTCTCGGCGAATTTTTATTCATAATTGTGTTGAATAAGTGTTGGGCTGTAAGTCTACGTTCTTCTTTGGATGAATTAGTTATCCACTGATGACAAAGATTTTCCTCTAAAACATTTAATATTTGTAAAAGCATTTTGTAGAATGTAGATTGTGCCATATCATCTCCCTTTTGGTATTCTCCCTCTGCAAAAAAATCTCAAGGAGACATCAGACAGTTATTAATCACATCCAGAAAATAAGAAAACTCTTCTTTATTAACTCTCTTATGCTGTTTAAGTCTAATACAAAAATTAATTCACTTGCAGGGCATCAGGTAACTCCAAGGATTTATATGAGTCACGTAATCGTCGGCACCTATTTTCCTGCTCCTGTAATGATAATATTTCTGCAATTACTGGACTTATTTCTTTTGAATTTAAACATTTTTTCACTCTCAGCTTGTTCTTCTTGTTTATTACAGTCAATGTCAGCTTCTTGACAGCATTTTTCATTTCGAGGGAAATCTTATAAAAAAAATAAAAATTTCACATGTTATTGATGATAAGTGTGTGACTATTTCTATGAAGGTCTGAATTTACAGTATTTAACTAACGACTAAGATGCTGCAATATCATATTTTCATTACATCAAAATCCTCAATTTTTTTGCTCTATATTTAAGGAAAATCAATATTAAAAAAAAACCATATTAATTAAGCAACAAAACACCATTTTAACCTTTTTGACTGAAATTACTTCCTCTTTTTAAGCTAAAAACAATATCTCGTTTGTGTTGTTGTATTGATAACTTTCATTAAATATTTGATGTACATCAGAATACGCTTAAACTAGTTTAAATTGAAACTGTTGAATACACACGCATACCTTTTTTAAAACGATAATACAATTCTCTGGAGTTGTTGTTTTGGCACGTAGAATTTTGTTTATTTTTAGTTGGTTGTCTGTCGGTATTTCTTGTCCTGTTATTCAAAAATATTGATTTGGTGGAAAGAACTGCAGCATTTGAATGCATACAGCAATTAATTTCACTAACTAACACTCACTCATTCACTGCTGAGCAATAGGAACAACACAAAATGTAAACCGAAAGATAAATTCGAAGAAAAAATATTAACAAAACAAAAAAAATTTTAATGAAAAATCCTATTCTGCTTTGCTTCTGTTGTTAATTGAAAATGTAAAACGTTTTTTGTTTCTTAAAGCACTTTGATTAATTTTTGGTTATAGCTTTTCTAATTCTGGCAAAAAGTAAAAAAAAAAACAAAATGTGTTAAACATATAAACATCACTCAAACTTGTTACCATAAACAACTGATGCTCTGTTCCAGCATGTCGTACCGCATAAATAATTTTTAATATTAAATAAATATCAATCATACGTACTTATGCTTATCAATACGAGTATTGACTTGATATTATATTTATTCTTTACAACATGAATAGAAGAAAGCTAAGAATATATGTTTATGTGTGTATTTTCAGAATTATAATGGCAAAATGATATAAAAACTTTTCACTCACAGAACCATAAAATACTCGTATTGTAAATATAAATTTTAGTAGAAATAATAGTAACCGCACCAAAAGGTATTCATTAAATAAAATGTGAAAAAAGTAAATCATACACAGATAAAAGCACAAAAATATTTTGAAACTTGAAGAAAATTTAAAAGAAATTTTGAAATATAAAACAGAAACAGTAAAGCTTATTTGAAGGCCAGTCCCCCAAAAGAATAATAATTAGCTTCTTTTATTATTCTTTTGGGGGATTTTCGGCTGTTCCGGGTCTTTTATATCCTTCACTGTGCCAAATACTCATATTTTTAACTTTAAATATTGTCCTTAATTGAAATGGCTAGCTAACGGGTAGCCGATATAAGACCAGCTGTTGTAAAACACAAATAACTTTTTTATTTTTTAACATAATTTATTTTTGCTTTTTGCAGATTATAACTGAATTTTTGGAAATTTAAAATGAATACGTACAGTCCACAACAATGCATTAAAATTATCGATTTTTATTATTCTTCTCAACGATCAATTGTTGTGATTTTTCAAATTATATTTTGATGATGGATGAAGCGCATTTCCATTTAAATGGTTATGTGAATAAACAAAACTGTAGGTTGTGGGGCACCGAAAATCCAAGGGCAATACATCAGCATCAGTCAAGCCCAATCAGATGCACTGTTTGATGCGGTGTTATGGCCACAAAAAACATTGGCCCGTATTTCTTTGAGAATGAGGATGAAACGCCAGAAACGGTCTCCGGGGCTTCTTACAAAACAATGATCGACAACTTTTTGCGGCCAATGGTTTAGCAACATCCTAATTTGTGGTTTCAACAATATGGAGCCACTGCGCATACTGCTAAGCAAACTATGGACATGTTGCGTGAAATTTTTGGTGAACGTATAATTTCAAAAATTCAAATATCTCTTGGCATCCTTGTTCATCAGATTTAACTGCGCCCGATTTTTTTATGGGGCTATTTAAAAGACAAAGTGTATGTTAACAAACCACAGACACTTGGACAGCTCAAGCAGAATATTCGAGACGAAATACGGCGCCTGCAACCAGAAACATTACGTCGTGTAATGCAAAATGCGCTAAAAAGAGCCAATGTTTGTATCGAGCAAAATGGTGGTCATTTGCCTGATGTCATATTTCACACATAGTCACGTTAAATTTCCAAAAAATGTATTTAACATATAAAAATAAATCATTTAAAAAAACCGTTATTACAAGAGTTATACGTGTTTAACATCACTAGGTGTAATTTGGGCCACCCTGTAGTTTATTATAAAAATTTATTTATTATAACTGGAGCGAAATATTGATATGAACATAAATTTTTGTAATACAACCACAAGTACCGGTTTCAATAAAACAAAATATTGACAAATAGCAAATTACGAGTATTTGTAAATATTTATAAATATAAAAAAAAGAAATGACAAATATTAAAATAAAATTAATTATCTTTGTATAGGATAAATTTTTTTATTAATCCCTAAATAACTAATTCATTTCAGTTCAAGAAACTAAAGTTAACGAGTTAAAAGCAAAGCCTTTCTGAGAAATTCTAAGAAAGATATCCAATAGGAATGCAAAATAAATTTAATTTAATTTAAAATGTTTATAAACATTTTTTAAACCAAACATATTTAAGTAAATATTTAATATCAAGAAAGAACTTCAAATTAAGGCCAAAAATCAAAAAGTTCTCTTTTATTACGCACAGGTACATCTTAAAAATTTCGATAAAAAAAAAACAAAATAGGAATGAATGAAAATTTGTCATTTCTGACAAAATCACTAAGTAACCAGAGATGTCAGAGTGCAGATATAGTATGTATTTTCTTTCTGTCTTTTTTGCACAAACCTCAAGTTTTTAGTTTATTTTACCCGTGTAGTTGTAAAAAAAAATTAACCTTTCTTATTTACATTTCGTCCACATGAATTTTAAAGGTACGTAGCCAGTTCTACTAAAAAGTAGCCGACTGGTTGTCTTTTTGGTCATAACTTGCTAAGTTTTCAATATATCGACTTGATTTCTATTGCGTTTGATAGATAAACGTACTGGCTTTAATTGAAAAGTAATATTCGTATTGTTTGTAAACTATTTATATTAATTAAAGAAAAATATGATTTACTAATTGTATTAAATATACAGCTCATAAACAAAATCAAGAATATAAAAATTATATCAATTTTCGCTCTTACCTACACAAACACTGCAAAACGAATTCATTAATGTAATTTGATTTACAATAAGATTATGAGACACAACAAATTTGTCACCAGCTGTTTTCTGAGCAAATTCTGCTTGTTTATTTATTTAAGAAATTAAGAATTATTCATAATGATCTCAAAATAAATCAATTTTTTTTTAGCATTGAAACCAAAATATATTTTTTTGCTTTTTCAATTTAATTTAAAATTTTGGCAATCCTTTGCGTGCCCTCTTCAAAAAAAGCGATCAACTCGTCTAGAGGATTTGTATGAAAAACAATAAATTTTTTGGGTACTTTTCATAGAATATTTCTAAATGGTTTGTCCGCTTGTGTTATAAAGCGTGTTTTTTATAGACGTATAGAACTTTAAATTGCAATGAAACAACGATGGATTATTCGATTGACATGAATTTTATTTATCCGAAAGATAATCTTGTGACATTACATTTTAAATATGATTTCTGGCATATGACCGACACGGCTGGCTCGGATGTAGTCCAATCTGGACGTCCAATTTTCGATGACTTTTTCCAACATTTGTGGCCGTATATCGGCAATAACACGGCGAATGTTGTCTTCCAAATGGTCAAGCGTTTGTGGCTTATCCGCATAGACCAATTACTTTACATAGCCCCACAGAAAGTAGTCTAGCGGTGTTAAATCACAATATCTTTCAGGCTGATTCACAGGTCCAAAACGTGAAATTAGGCGGTCACCAAACGTGTCTTTCAATAAATCGATTGTGGCACGAGCTGTGTGACATGTTGTGCCGTCTTGTTGGAACCACAGCTCCTGGACATCATGGTTGTTCAATTCAGGAATGAAAAAGTTAGTAATCATGGCTCTATACCGATCACCATTGACTGTAACGTTCTGGCCATCCTCGTTTTTGAAGAAGTACGGACCAATGATTCCAGCAGCCCATAAAGCGCACCAAACAGTCAGTTTTTCTGGATGTAACGGTGTTTCGACATACACTTGAGGATTAGCTTCACTCCAAATGCGGCAGTTTTATTTGTTGACGTAGCTATTCAACCAGAAGTGAGCTTCATCGCTAAACAAAATTCGCTTATGAAAATCGGGAACAACGGCAATCTCGTTTTCGAAATAAAATTGCACTATTTGCAAGCGTGAGTCTATTCATGATGAACTGCCAAACCAAACTGAGAATACATCACTTGACAGCTGTTAAATCGGTGGCCATCTTGAACAGTAATGCCAACTTAAAGTTCTATACGTCTATAAAAAACACCCTTTAGAAACAGAATTTAATTAAGTAACCACGATATCAAACCTGTATTAGAATCAACGTTTTTAGTAAATAAAAAAAATTGGAAATTATAACTTTTCGAAAATTACCCCAGCAGCAGTATTTACTGTACATTTTTATTTTTAACCAACAATATTTTAATTTTTTTTAATTGAGACTCTGAAGTTAGATTATTAAAAATTAAAAAAACATAAATCATAAAAAACTTAAAACTACAAAGTATTATAAAAAAATTGCTTAAAAGATGAAAATAAAGAAAAGAAAGTAAATAAGCAATTTACAAAATTATCTAAAATAATATTTTTATTGCTAAAAAATTTTAAAGATTAATATGCCTTAGGAAATGTAAAGCTATATGTAGAATCAAAATTAAAAATAACAAAATACAAAACATAAACTTAACACGAATAGAAACAACAATAAATTAGGGCGAAATTAAAGCCTTTAATAGATTGAGAAAATAATATTCAACACATTAAGTAAAAAGGACTAGTAGTATTCTCACTAGAGAAAAAATAAGAAAAGTTAGTAAGCCATGTAATTCCAAACTAAGAATCTAATTCATTAACATAACATAACTGAGCCCCTCAACCGAATAACACATCTATTTTTCTACTAAAAAAATTAATGAACTTGTAATAAAAATAGACTCTTGTATTTACGAAACTTTATATTAATTTATCAGTTACTTAAAGCTTTTAGATTACTTCTGTGACATTCATAAAATAGCAAAACTTATAAAAGTATTCAATACATGTCATGCAACACGAAAATTAAGGCTGATTATCACGAATGTCGTTCTAGTAGTCAAATTTGCGACAAGCTAATACAAAATACATGCTCAGCGTGCTACATATCACTGTTTTCGTCAAGACAAATACACTCATAATCAGGCCTAATATTTTTTGTACTTATCCGATATGTAAGTATTAAATCTTAGAGAAATGCGTTGAAAAATAGAATTGTGATTATTAGAGAAAAGGGGGCATAAAAGCAGGCGTGGCCAATACCATCCTCATAATATCAGATGATTCATCATGAGGTTTAATTTTAAATAATTTTTTTTTTTTATAGCTCAGGCTTGACTCTTTTTTGTTCAGTATCATTTACCAAGTTATTATGGAAAGACTTACACCACAACAGTGTCACTAAATTGCTCAGCTCTTTAAGAAAATCGAGGAACATACGATTCGAAACCACTATTGCCAATACCATTTGTAAATTGTAATCTCAGCTTACATTAGTGGATGATACTCGACCGGTTAGACCATATTCAGCACAAAAAGAGAATCAATTCGTCGTCGTTCTCAGCAGCTTGGCTTGTTGTATTCGACAACTAGGAGTGATTAATGTAAGGATATCGGTCTTAAAGTATACAAACTTCAACTTGTGCAAGAGTTGAGGCGACTCAAATTAGCGTGTTGTTTTAAGTGAATGGGCTTAATGAAAACTGGGTGAGCACTTAATTTCACGTTTTGGTACGGTAAATTAACCATTTACATCGTGTGATATAAAGAAGAATAAAAATAGAATATATAGTTTTTTTTTCTTTTCAATTTTAATATGTTGATTAAGAAATTTATTTATTTATTCAATTTAATGCTTGATGAGTTTTTTGTTTGAATATTTGAATCTTTTTGTAACTATTGATTAATAATTCTTATTTAGTTAATTGCTTTTACAATATAAAGGCTCTAATGTTTGCAAGAAACGTTGGGAGTAACCTACTGAGCGTCTGATGAAATGGTCCATATAAATAGATATGCTATCCCCTTCAGTACTTATTGTACTGAATATCTTGAGTAAAAGAATAAATTTAAAAACCAACACAATTTTTGGAATTAAGCACAAATAAAGATTAATATTTCTTTGTTTCTGATTTTTTAAAAAAATTTTAAATTTTCTTTTTCTTCGAATATTTGCTCACAAGATTTAAAGTAAGCCGTTCTTAAGAACTACATACGTCGGTGACATGTTTTGGGCACAGTACGTTTACATGTTGCTTGAATTATGGTTGATAGTCATGCGGAATAAAATTAATTGAAAACTTTGAAGCTGCTAGTGTTTCCAAAATTTTTGAACTTTTTTTCAAAGTTTTAATTGGTATGGTGCCTGAGTTTACTTAGAAGTTTTCCATCATTTATTCATTTTCCAAAACTTTAAATCCTTAAAAATTCTAAAACAAAATAAAAATAAAACATTAATTCTTATGTCGAGAGATTAAAGTTTACATAAATTCAAGTGACAGACTAAAAAAACAAATATAAAAGGTGATTTTATAAGAACTATCGGAAATTTAAAAAAAAAAAACACATAAAATTCAGAAAAATGCATGAAATATTTATTTGGATCGATAGTTGGGTCGATATAATTTAATGTTTGAAGATTATTTCATGCAAATGTTGGCCGCGGCTGCGCCTCAAGTGGTCCATCCGCTTAGTCCAATTTTGGCATACTCTTTCCAACATTTCGGCCGGTATCTCACGAATAATGTTGGCAATGTTGGCTTCCAGTGCGTCAATCGAAGCGGGCTTGTCCCTATAGACATTAGCCTTAACATAGCCCTACAAAAAATAGTCTAGAGGCGTTAAATCTCACGATCTGGGCGGCCAATTGACTGGTCCCAAGCGTGAAATAAACTGTTCACCGAACTCGCCTCTCAATTGGTCCATTGTTTCGCGTGCTGTGTGGCATGTGGCACCGTCTTGTTGAAACCACATGTCATGCAAGTCAAGCTCTTCCATTTTGGGCAAAAAAAAGTTTGTTATCATCGCACGGTAGCGCTCACCATTCACAGTAACGTTGTGATTCGCATCATCTTTGAAGAAATACGGCCCAATGATGCCGCCAGCCCATAATCCGCACCAAACGGTTGTTTTTTGTGGATGCATTGGTAGCTCTTGCAATGCTTCTGGCTGCTCTTCACTCCAAATACGGCAGTTTTGCTTGTTCACGTATCCATTCAACCAGAAATGAGCCTCGTCGCTGAACACAATTCTTCGATAAAGAAGTGGATCTTCATCTAACTTTTCAAGAGCCCATTCACCAAAAATTTGGCGTTGTGGTAGGTCGTATGGCTTCAATTCTTGCACCAGTTGTATCTTATAAGGCTTCACACCCAAATCCTTCCGCAAAATTTTTCACGTAGTGGAGTAACAGAGGCCCAATTGCTGCGAACGGCGCCGAATCGATAATTCACGGTCATCACCAACACTGGCCGATACGGCTGCGATATTTTCTTCAGTTCGCACTCTACGTAAGCGTGTTGGTGGTTTAATGTCCAACAATGTAAATTTGGTGCGAAATTTTGTTACAATAGCCCGAATAGAAGCCTCAGTAGGTCGATTAAACTGACCATAAAATGGAAGAAGCGCGCGATGAACTTTCTTAACAGAGCACGCATTTTGGTAATAAAATTCAATAATTTGCAAGCGTTGTTCGTTTGTAAGACGATTCATGATTAAATTATAGACCAAACTGAAGATGTTTGACAGTGACACAAGATACAAAACATGCGTGAGCTGTCAAAACTAGTGTTGCCAAAAAGATAATAGCAAAAAAATCACTCTTTATAAATGACAAAGAAAAAAGGATTTACTTTTAATCTACTACAAGGCTACAAAAACAGAGTTGTGTTTGCATTTGCTTTTTTAAATAATTAAGATAAAATATATTGCCGTAATAAATATTTTTTTTTATATTTTTTTGGTTTCATTTAACAAGTTTCAAAAGCATTTTATTTAATAGCTTTTGCAGCATTAAATTTTTAAAAATTTTATTAATTTTTGTGTTGGCTTTTCTCAACTTATTTCGTTTTTTAAATTACCTTAGTTTCTTTTATGGTTTGTAAAAGCTTTAAATTTCCTTTATACCTCAAAGCGTTTATACTCTTCTTTTGTTTTTCTTTTTATTTATAAAATTTTTATGCACCAGCAATTGCTAATACGAGTTGCATACTTGTTTTTAAATTAAGTTGAGTTTGTCTTTTAATACTCGTATATTTTTTAAACTTAACTAATGCTGGTACATAGCAAATTTCTTGTTGTTTATGACCAACTGAAATTTAATGCATTTTAAAAACATTAAAATATGAGTACCCTTGCCTCGCACACAAGAGTCTTTGTAAAAGTTTGTAGCTTTTTGTATTTATTAAACAAAAATAACTAAAGTAAAGAAGGAAAATGTTTTGAAATTTAATTTGAGAACGTTGTAGTTAAACATTGTTGTTAGCGTGTGCTTTAATTTTACTGAAAACAACAACGAGTCAAAACACATAAAGTAGGAGTAACAAAATTGAATTGGAAAAGGTAATTTGAGTCTGAGTTGATAAATTAACATTAATAAAATTAAAAGACAGCTTAAAGAGATACGAGGACGGTTTGATAATTTTATAAAATATTTTTTGCGTAAAATTTTTTGGGATTTTCAAAAAAATCAATTTAAAAAATTGCGAAACTCTGTCATATTTTTTGTGTTCACCCCAATAGCACTAAGGTAGAGAGTTTAATTTCTTTTTTTATAGTACCTCAAGACGATCAAGATAAAGCGTGTGTTTCAATAAAAACCTCTTCGTTTCAGTCAAAAGGACCCAGGAAATAAACGATTTTTTATGAAAGGGTTATTTGCCTTAATTCGCTGGCTGTTTGATACTCATATTTATGATCAATATATATACTGTGGCAAATCAATTTGAAGAAATATAGAATAATCTGATATTATTTTAAAAAATCAATCATCAACTCACATTACTTGTAGATGACAACTCGTACAAGTGGACGTGACTGATGGAAATAATCAGCTTTTCTTATTGTATAAAGATCATAAAGATATGATATAAAATTAAATTTGTATCACTAAAAAGCCAATTAAAATTAGGCAGGCTAAAAAAGGGGCTCGCATCTGGTGAAAAAGTGGCGATCTTTATTGGAGTATAGACATTCTGTGTACCATATTTCAGGGAATCCGTTTGTATGCCAAAATTTGGAACATAAAGAAAAATTGTATACCTAATACGATTAATAATCAACTAATAGCTAAATGCAGGCTAAATGCTTGAAGGGCAATTAACTTGAAAGCAGCATATTGATATAAAAGCGACCCAAAAAAAGCTTAAAGCAGTTAAATACTTTTAAGGCAGTTTTAAAAACAATTTTAATTTTCTGGTATTTATAGGTGAGTCCAACCAATAAAACAAAAACTTTTCAGATAATTGTCTTAATATTTTTTTATTATGATAGAAGGATCTATAACAAATATGTGTTAAACAAAATATCGGGCAAATGTTCGGCTTCGGTAGCATATCTCTACTCGATGATCCATATTTTCAATGACTCTGACACATAATTGAGGTTCAATGTCGTTAATGTGCCAAATTACCTCATCCTTTAGCTGTTTAATTGTTCGTGACTTATTGACGTACACTTTTTCTTTTAAACATTCCCAAAGAAAGAAGTCTAATGGTGCCAAATCACATGATCGTGCCGGCCACTACATGAGATAGCATGGCCATTGAAAAAAGAGTAATTTCTATGTGGCAAGTGGCACCTTCCTGTTGGAACCGCATATTTTTCAGGTCCATATCCTAAATTTCTGGCCACAAGAAGTCTGTTATAGCAAAGATAACCATGCACAGGTGCTTTCCTACAAAATCGGTTTGGTGAATTTCCACAAAATTCTCCCGATTGTGGACATATTTAGTCGGTTATGCTGACCAAAAAAATCACGTAGTACCCGAAATGCATTTTGATCTGAATTTGTCAAACACTGAAACAAAGAAATGTCAAATTAAGTTTTTCAGTTAGATTTTAAATTTAAAATTAAGTGATAAGTTGAAAAGAGATCAACCCCCATTAACCTTTTTAGAATCTTTTAAATTAATTTAGAACAGAAAGTTAGTTGTAACCCACAATTTCCTAACTTTTAGGTACAGAGAAAAGTGACACCATCCTTTGTCAAAGTGACCACATACTAGTGTTGAAACGACACCATACCGGAGATAAATGTACACCATCTGGTGTAAAAAAGACACCATTTGGTGGTGAAATGACAACATGCGATGTCAAAAAAGTAAAATCGTAGCTTTTTTTCTAAATTGACAACGAAACGTTGTGCATCTGTACAGGCTTGTTAAAAAAATTGAAAACACTCGTTGTCAATAAAATAGACAACGGAATGGCGTTAACATGACCACATTGCATCGCGATTTTTTCTCAGTTTGCTATTGCTAAGTTTATTAATGGGTTTTATTTAGTGTTCCAGTTGCAAGACTTATTTAAAATAGTTATGAATAGCTCTTGTTAGTTTTATGAATTTTAAAGGTATAGTAAAGTTATAAAAAAAACTAAAAAGAACTTTGGTCATTACAACTCAAATTTAATTATTATAATATAGATTTTTTGCTGAAAATATTTGTGTATAATCTGGCTTGTTAAACTTAAATGTAAACATTTGCAAACCAAAATTAATTGAGTGAATAATTCAATTAATCAAATAAAGTAAAATCTTTTTTAAATATCAAACGTTGAATCATGGTATGCATGTGTCACATTAAACATTTCTCTTTATTATTTAAATTTTATTTAAAAAAAATTAGTTTTTTATTAAGAAATAAAATAAAATTCCTTATGCTCGTTAATTGAAAATGTCATCTTTTTGATTTCAAAAGGAAAAAAATTTTTTTTAATAAAAATTAATATGTAAAGGAAACGAAAACGATTGTACTTGTTGCACATTTATCTTTTATAAGCATTTTTTTTAAAGGATATTAAAAAATATTTTAGAATATTTTAAGATACGATACAGAAGATGTCCTTTGAAGTATTTATGTAATAATTCCATATTAAATACAAATACAAAAAGAAATATTTTAAATATAAAATTTCCGAAACAGACGTCAATATTCAAATGCTTTGTTGATAAAAATAAATTATAAAGTATTTATAGTGGCCAACATTTTCACCAAGAAATGGTGGCAAAAATAAAATAAAATTGATTTCACTTCACTGATTATGCTTAGTTAAAAAAATTTTAATTTTGGAAAAAAAAATTTTTTTTTAATAAAAAATTTCAAAATTCTGTAGTTTAAGAAAAAACTTGTATTTTACTTATAATTAAATATATTTTGAAAATAAATTAAAAACTTGTACGGTTCCTTGATAAAATATTGTGTAAGAAAGTCTCCAAAATTGAAAAATGGCGAAAAAATGAGTTTGGGGGAGAAGTACGCACAGATTTCTCAAGTTTACTTAAATGATATATATATATCAATTAAATGGGCTTAATGCTTTCTTTCTAAATTCGTTGAGAAATTTAAAATCGGTCCATATCCAATTAAGTTACTGGCTTATAAGTGCACAAAGATAAACCGGTTTTTTACAATTAACTCAAGATTTTGGGGGTGTTTGGCAAATTCCAAAAACATATACATATACTCAAGAGCACCTACTAGAAAAGCAATATCTTTTCCCATGTATTTTCACTTCATTCTTTTTTGTTGCACTGTGTAATTTTTTTAATATAATTTTTTTTTTACAAATCAAGCTTTAATAAAATGTAAACAAGAACAAACAATAAAAACAGAAAATTAAACAAGAAATAAAATTTTTTTAATAAATATGAATGTTGCTTTTAGTAATGATGATTGTACAAGTATAAGAAGCATTTCATGTTTAATTTTATAATAAACAATTTTCTACTCATACAGAGCACTTAACTGCCATCCGTAAAAAAACAAAACAAAGCAAAGCAGGAAAAAATTAAAAATTGCCAGGGGTTACAAAATATTTTAAACATTTTATTATACCCAGAGCCAGAGTCGAGTCTTTTCCTTTAGGGAGCGAAAAAAGAAAAAAAAAATTAAATTAAAATGAAATAAAATATGTAAAATAGTTGGAATGATTAAGTCTCTATAAAACACGAAGGTATGAGTATGTAGTAAAGGACTTCATAAGCATAATTCACATTACAAACTTGCATAATATTTTATAATATAAAGTGCTTGTAAGCCATTTCAAGTATGCTTATGCAGCCCTTTAATATCTACTTACTGTTTGTTTAATGCAGAAATATCAACTAAATATTTAAATGTACAAGAATCAACAACTTTAAGAATCAAAATTTTAATTTCTGAGCAAAAATTTTCTAAATGAAAAAGAAATTGAAAAACTTTTTCATAATAAGAAATTTTTTTTTTATTTCTAGTTAAGCTGAAAGAAAAATTTGTAATTGAAAACTATTTCAAGTATTTTCATTAGATAGTGAGTGGTTGGTGATTGTATCATTGTCATGTCAAATCAATTGGTTATGACATAGTATCAATTAGTTCTTCACAATTTTTTATTTATTTATTTTGATATGGTGAACTGTTTTTAGATAAGTAATGATTATGTCTAAGCCAATTAGTTCTTAAAGGACACTTTTCAATGTCATTGTCATGTAAATTAGTCATGACAAATTAATTAGTTACATCAACAATATGACAGATGCACCACAATTTTGTATTCTTATTCCGTCAAGTTTGCATAAGGTAGGTAGGTAATGGATCCACTGCTTTTTGCAGCAACGAAAGCGAAACCGCATTTACATAAAAACAAAACAAAAGTTATGTGCTAAGAGGGACTGTGGTTCTATGAATCGGATTTTTAAGCCGATTCTGACACATGACATATCATGTCAAATCAATTAGTCATGATATTTAAATTAGTTTCAATGCCCATTTTGGATTTTAGTTATGTAATCATGTCATGTCAATTTTATACCCTTTTAAATTGAATTCAATATAACCCTCGCTAAAGCTTCTACTATAATAAAGGAGACAATACTATCATAGCATTTTCAAATACAAAGTTCTTGCTGAAAATGTCTTTACTTGTGTAATAAACTGCTTTAGTCATCTTTTCCTTTTTGTGTTTTGTTAATTCTGTGGAAATAAATTGTGAAATATGTGTGTTAATAATAATTTTCCACATGAGCAGGTTTCCTTTTGTTACTTTTCTTGTATAAAATAAATTAACTTTTAAATAAGTAAATATTTCAAGTAAATGAAGGCAAATAGTTTAAACGCTATATTATGCAACCTATGAATGTTTTTATTCTTTATTTTATAGAAAAAAATAACTATAATCGAGGGAAGAAACTTGAAAACAACTGTCAAATGTTGCTTAAAAAAATTTTATTTATATAATAAATTGTTTAAATTTAAAATTTACTTTACAAAAAGCGTTCAAGCTTCTCATAGGGTCTTACATATAAAATTCTTTTTTTAATTATTGAATTTAATTCAACACATGTGTGGGCTAAAAAATTTAATTTTTCTATTATTTTTATTTAAAATTAGGACTTCAAACTTTGATAATTCAAAAAAGTTTTACACATTTTATATTAAATTAAAAGGTGTTTTAAAGTTCAAAAGAGTTGACTTTTAAACAAATTGTCCTACTGTAGTCAGTTTTTAGTATTTAAGATTGGTATGTACGAATATATGCTAAGAACACATTTGCGCTGGAGAAACGCTTAAAAATTGTGTAGATTTACATCGAAAATCATTCACCAATTCACGGAAGACTACAACTCGTGATTGTTGTGGTTCTTATAATCCTCCATCTGAACAAGCTATTTATATAACTGTGAATAGTTTTCATACCACAGACTTTCTAAATGATGCAATACCACTACAGAAGATAACATCTGCCTTGTAAACGAATGTGTGGTAAAAGAGTCATTGGACCAAAATTATTTTCATTTTCTTTCGATTAAAAAAAATTTTTTTTGTGCTATTTTTTATAACATAAAGTTCTATTACACTTTGAAAAAGTTTGGGATAACGTTTTTTAAATCTTGCTTTAACTTGACAACAATTTAGGGACGAAAAACAGCTATAGAAACATGTTAATTATACTTACTGTGGGGGATTGGATCAGCTAAAATTAATAGGCTTTTGGGGATGAAAAGGGTTAGGGGTACTTACGAGTTGGGTTTAATTGCTATTAGGCTAGCTAAGTATCTTCAATTCATTTATTTAAATGTAAATTTTATAAATTTCTTCACAGATTTAATTTTAGAGTAACTTTAATTTTACTTATAATGCAAGTTTAGGTTATTTTAATTTAATTTAAGCAAATCAAAGTATAATAATAAAAAAAAAATATAATAAAAGTATGCCTTTGTTGGCTAATTCATTTTAAGCGTTCAAGAGTAGATTTAAGATTCACACAGTTTTAGTATGAGAAGCTGAGAAGAATTTTTATCTAAACTCAAAACTAATAATTCTTCTCAATTTGCTAATTTATAAAGGAATTTTTTTATAAAATATTTTAATAACAAAATTCAATAAGTTTAATTAAAATAACTATTTTGATTTATTGGCCAAAGCAACTTGGGACATACTTAAAAAGACTACATTTTTTTTTTCTTATAATTAAATAAAATAAGTGAAATAAGTGTTTTAAAGATTTATGTGCTGCATGATCTTTAAGTAGCTGATTATTAATCAAATATCACTCACACGAGTCAGAAGAGATTTTCTTAATGAATTTTTTTAACACTTAAAACAAAAAAAGAAAAAATACGCAGGAATTTAATTGACAATAATAATAGATTTGTGCAAATTCGCTTTGGATTTGTATTCATTTTCGTATTCTCTTCATTTAAGCCCATCTAGTGAAATTTGGCATTTTTGTTTGCAACTTCAATTAATTCCAATAAAAAAAATTAAAAGTAAGAATTAAAAAAAAATAATTAAATATTATGTGAATAAATTAATAGTGAAATAAAAACTGCAGGCTCAGATTTCTTTTATTAAGGCGCATGGAATAGGCTGTTTGAGCGTAATAAGAAAGGGTGTAAATTACACTTTTCAGAATTATTAAATCAAGGGTGTAGTTTATGAGTCTTGTTTTATTATAACGAGAAAGAATCAATCTGTGATAATTTATATTGAGACTCTAGAACAGATTTTATGTCTTATTCAGTTTTGTTTATTGAAATAAATTAAATTTTTTTTTAAATTAATTTTTTCCCTCCCCACAAATTTCGGACAATCTTCAATTTCGTAACCCCTGTAAATTAGTGTGGGAGTTCTCGAGATTTATTTTATGTAAAAAACATGCAGTGTTAATGTTTGAACAATAACATTTAAAATTATTTGACACTTTTTTTTAATTCATTTACCGAATTTTAATTTAATTTTTGCAAGGTTCATAATTCATTAAAATAAATAGAATCGATATTTTAAAACTTTTAATAATTTTATAATTTATTATAGATGAAAAAAGGAAAATCTTTTGTTCCTTCTATTCCAAAATAATTTCCTTCAAAAGGAAGCAGCAGAAGTGCTTTTATGCGCATTTAAAAATTTACACAACAAATTAAAGACACAAAATCTAAAGCAGAAAAATTAAGAAAAACACAAGGAACTATTTTACATAATGTAAATGATAAAAACGTAAATATAGGCGTTATCGTTTCTAAACTAGCAGCTGTAGACGGTTTAATGTCAGAGTTATATAACAAAAAGATCATTTATAATAGAGTCCATATCCCTTAAGGGTTTTCACTTTTTAAATTAATTAATTGATTTAATAATTAGCAACTTGAATCTAATATAAATAACACTATGGAACATTTTTGGGATTATTGTCTGGGGGGTGAGAAATTCCAAGTCAGGCTGATGGTACTAGGTCAGTATAGTAAAACCCTCAAAGGGTTTGGCGTTCGTATGTGTCAGTTTTTTTTTATGACCTTTTAAATTTTTTTTTTATCTTTATGTTTTTTCGCTTAGTTGTAACATTTTGGCAAAAAAAAAAAAAAAAAAAAAATTGTTGTTGTCGTAAGTAGCGAAAACGAGTCAAAATTAGACCACTACAGTGACACAATATAAATATGTTCTGCTGTCTCTTCATCTTCGCTACATAACCTATAGAATTCTTTTTGACTGATCCAGTCAGGAATCCCGTGACAATGCGAATTCCTGACCGGATCAAGCGACGTAATTCCTTTGTTCTCTTCTGAGATCGGAATGGCATGAATGTTTTTGCTACCCTGATACCTTCTGTTTCCAGCTAGTATTGTTGCAGTTCTCTTTCCAGCCACTTCTTAAAAATGAGCTTATTAGAGCTCTAAGATAGCCCGCAACATGGTTCTGGGCCAATATATCTATTAGTTGCCCCTTTTCTTGCGAATTCGTCTGGATTCTCATTGCCTACATATCCAATATGACCTGGCACACATACCAAGTGAACTCTGTTATTAGATGCTAGTCTTTTTAGAAGTTTTAGGCATGATGTGATAGTTAGAATACTATGTCAAACATTTTCAAGCGTTGATGATCAGTAAACCTTCATTGAGCACTATAACGAGTGCCGTTTTTGTAGTCAAATTCTTGACACGGTAATGTAAAAACTATAGCTGCCATTAGTGCAAATCATT
The DNA here is from genome assembly GCA_947397855.1 of Thelaira solivaga. Classification (NCBI taxonomy): domain Eukaryota; kingdom Metazoa; phylum Arthropoda; class Insecta; order Diptera; family Tachinidae; genus Thelaira; species Thelaira solivaga. Next base: position 27,169,252 of record OX377612.1, read on the forward strand.
GTTTTCAACACAACAACCGTACTTAAATAAAATCAGGCTAGAGTAAGACTTCTGGTTAACTGATAAGTAAAAAATAAAAGATGTCACCTTTTCAAAAAAAGATTTTATTTTTTAAGGTCAAAATGAGATTTCTAGAAAGTCCTGCACTGCCTCTAAAAAATTGAAACCAAAATGATTGTGAAATATGTGATAAAGTTATAATTTTTTTAGTTTGGGACTTGACAGTACACCTTAGAGGTCGCGATGCTATTAAAGCCTATACATAATAATAACAAAAGGTAAAGGAAATACCCATAAGCAATATTTTTATAAGATAAGAAAATATTAATCTTTATTTGTGCTTAATTCCAGAAATTGTGTTGGTTTTAAAATTTATTCTTTTACTCATGATATTCTCATTAGTTATTTATTCAGTACAATAAGTACTGAAGGGGATAGCATACCAATGTGAACCATTTCATCAGACGCTACTCTGAATCTTCAGTAGGTTACTCCCAACGTTTCTTGCAAACATTAGAACCTTTATATTGTAAAAGCAATTGACTAAACAAGAATTATTAATCAATAGTTACAAAAAAAAAAAAAAAATGCAAATATTCAAACAAAAAACTCAGTAAGCATTGAACTGAATAAATAAATAAATTTCCCAACCAACATTTAATATTGAAAGCAACATTTTAATATTGCAAGAAACATTGGGAGTAACCTACTGAGGATTCAGAGTAGCGTCTAATGAAATGGTCCATATAGCTATGCTATTCCTTTCAGTACTTATTGTACTGAATAAATAACTCATGATAATATCATGAGTAAAAGAATAAATTTTAAAACCAACACAATTTCTGGAATTAAGCACAAATTAAGATTAATATTTTGTTAAACTTTTAAATTCCAAATAGAAATTATTACATATAAGAAAATATTTTTTAGCACTAAACTTCAATATGGGACAGCCAATATTTTCATTTTATATTCACTGAAATTTTATAAAAATTTTTTCATTGTCGCAGCACATGCGATGTATGTGTAAATACATACTTATACGTGTGACTCATAAGAGGCTGTACAAGTAAACACTTCATAATTAAGCCTTGTATCAGGGTCAACATTGAACAAGGTAAAAGCTAAAAATTAAACATATTCTCATAAATAGTTACACACAAATGCGACATGCATGCATACATAGTTGCTGGCGAAGCTTTTCAAGGTCTATTTAAATTTATATTATTCTGTAAAAAATTCAAATATGCTTTTTTAATATTGTGTTGTTTATAGTTTTTGAAAAAGTAAAGCAATAAAAACATAATTACGTACATATACTGCTTAAGTCTAAAAATATTGAAGATTTTTTAAAATTATTAATTAATTTGAACAAAATAAGTTTATGACCTACCTCGGGTGGGTCAAAAAAATTTTTTTTTAATTGTGAAAAAGCTCTGCGATAAAAAGATGCTAAATGGTGTCTTTAATTTTTATTTAAAGTTTTTTTGTATTATAGTAAGTTTATCTGCCTCCGGATTGGGACAGAAGTTTAACAAATATTGGATTTATGACAATATTTTTTATAACAACTACTTGGTAATTTTAAGTATACTCACAATACAGGTAACTCTAACATATTTATATCCCTCCTCACTCAAGCTAGTTACCATAAACAACTGGTGCTCTGTTCCAGCATGTCGCAGCTTATGCGCTTTAAATAATTTTTAATATAAAATAAATATCAATCATACGTACTTATGCTTATCAATACGACTATTGACTTAATATCATATTTATTCTTTACAACATGAATAAAAGAAAGCTAAGAATATATGTTTATGTGTGTATTTTCAAAATTATAATGGCAAAATGACATAAAAACTTTTCACTCACAGAACCATAAAATATTCGTGTTGTAAATATAAATTTTAGGTTGAGAATTTTTATTACATTCACATAATTACAAGTCATTGCTTTGAAAATAAAAAATACCAAAAAGAGAACAAATCTTCATAACTTCATAGCTTCATAACAGGGCAAATGATCATAAGTGGTTTAGATGTAGGCACCACAAAATTAATTAGAAAAACATTGAAAAGAAAAGTATTACGAGAAAAATCGAAGAGAAAACAACAAAAAATGGTCGAAATATTAGGTGATTCCGCCGTTTTATTGTAATAAACTGGTTATACATTTATGATTGAAAGTATTGTCCATTGCTGGCCACTACTTTCTCCCATCTTTCGGGCAGCTTAGGTTAGGTTAGATTAACAGGTCGCCCGAAAGAAATAAAACAGCTGGGCTCACTTTTGTCCTCTAACGTGGTCCCTTTGTGATACCTGAGATAGTGATAGCAGAGTGAAGTGGAGGAACCACTGCTTCTAATGAAGCCATAAAGCGTGTCGACACTTGCATTCGACAGCGCAGTGAGACCCTGCAGGCATCGCTCACCGAAGTGGATCATGCTCCGCTCTTCCAGGGCCGGACACTGGCAGAGAAGTGCTGGTCAGCCAGGCCGTGTACCGTATGAGGAAATTGGCTGCAATATGTCCATAAAAATTTATTTCTTGCAGTCACATTTGGACTTCTTCCCTGATAGCCTGGGCCAGGTCAGTGTTGAACAAGACAAACCTTTTCAACAAGAAATGGTTGCAAAATAAAATAAATATGATACCGATAATGCTGCGTTAAAAAAATATTTGAGTGGAATGGCCAAAAATATTATTTCGGATAAAATTTTGTTTTAATAAAAAGCTTCATAACTCAGTCAATTTTTTGTGGATTAAAAAAAAAAGTTAGGTTTTACTCATAATTAAAAATATTTTGAAAATAAATTAAAAAATTATACGATTCCTTTATAAAATACTGTGTAAAAAAGTCTCCAAAGTTGAAAAATGGCAAAAATAAAATTTAAAAAAAAAATAAATTTAGATGAGAAATACGCACAGATTTCTTAAATGATATATAAGTCCGTTGAGAAACTTAAAATCGGTCCATATTAAACTAAGTTACTTGACGCTACCTACCAGAAAAGTAATATCATTTACACGGTATTTATTTTGTCGCACAGTGTATTCGATATAATGACTTTTTTCAGATCAGATATTATATTATTTATATACTAAGCTTCAACTGTCATGTAATTAGCTTAAATTCTAACAATATTTTTCTTTAAATTAATTTCTAAAAATTTTTATTTTTTTTATAGATATTCCTTGGTACTGAATTTTTGCCTCACTTGGATAAAAGTGGTAAGTCGCTTTTAAATTTTTAATTTTAATAAAATTTTACTCCGCACTTATATTGTAAGTATAAACGTATATTAGAGTGTAACGTTTTTTTACATAAAAACGCATTCAAATATTATTATTATACCCTCCCACACCGTTGATAATGGTATTTCTATATCACCTTGTTCATCGGTTTATAATTTTTATAATTTCCATCAAATCTATGTATGCAATGAAGATACTTATAAATAGTTAGAAAAGTCTATTGAGCATTATTCTTTCTATGGGTGCGTTCATAAGACGTAGCTGTTGAGCTCAACTGTTAATCAATGGAAAAAAAAAATTACAAAATAAATAATTTAAATCAACTAAACCAATTTCTTTAACCAAAAGTAATGAGTTTTTTCTTGACCGATGTTAAAGGAGTTGTTTTAAATATAGTTGATTAAAATATTTTATTATAAAAAAAATGGTAGCATATAAATACGCAACTGTTGAGTTGAGCAGAATTGCGTTTCTAAGACGAACACTCAATAGTAGCAAAACAGTTACGTCTTATGAACGCACCCATTATTATAATCAACATTTTGAGCACCCTTCCACTTTCCACCTTCTAAAGTTTACTTCTATAGTCAGAGAAATCAGCTTAACAATGTTTGTCTGACGGTCTATCTGTGTCCATTTTGAAATCATGAACCGACTCCTAGCAATTGAGGACTGCTATGCCAAAAATCGCCCAGTAAGTGTTTCAGGAATTTCAAAAATCTATGCCACTAAGTGTTTAGTAAAAAATTTAACAAAATTGTTTTTATTTCGTAAACGGGTCTCATAATTAGGTGAAATAATACAAGCAAAATTAGGATAAGGTGGGCAGAAGACCAGGAGGCTTATTATGTATTTCGATTCGAATCGAAATGGCTTTCGAAGAGATTTTTTAATTCGAAAGAAAAAGTAATCCAGCAGAGTTGTATTAACTATTTTAAAGTTAATTTTAAAAATGTTTTTTTTTAATGTCCTATTTACATAATTATTTTTTTTAATTGAAAGTTCTGTTCAAAAGCCTTTCAGATTCGAAACGAAAGACATAATAACGGAGATAGAAGGCAATAATTAAGGATAATCGATACAACATGATCGTAGTGCATTTTCTCTTTAATGCAACCGATTTGGAAAAACAACCAAACTAAAACCACATTTCACAGGATATGATATTTAATATAACCTTGAGTGTATACACGTCTAAGCACTTTTCTAAACTAGTGGCTGCCAATAATTTTGTTTGTGTGTTTTGAAAACTATTTGTTGTTGTTGTGCTTTTTGGTTGAGTACGTAAGTAGGTCTAAGCCAAACAGCTTGGCATCCTTTTTATTTCACAACGTGTGTCCTTAAATTTGTGCAGTTTATGGCACACTTGCATGTGAATCAGTACCAAACAGGCCAACAGCAATAAAAACGTAAATAAACTAACATAAAATGCAGCAGTAATATTTGGCGTCATCTTAGTGTACCGTCATCATTAAGTGTTTGTTGTTGTGTAATTTTTCTCGCTGAATAATAATAACAAAAAAAAACTACGAACGGAGAACATTATGGCGCCCCTTAAATTAGTCAACACATCTGTTTTTCCTTTCTGTCGTTAGTCAGTTCAATTAACCCCACTTTATAACCCGTGCTGTGTCGTGTTCTGTTCTGTTGGTTGTGTTATAATCGCAGACAAACAACACAAAAAGTAAAAAAAAAGATTGCCAGAACATGACTAAAAACTGTGACGAATATTATTGCAAGTGTAGCATATGAAAACAATACATTTTATGTTTGTTTGCATTAGAAATTGCGAATTGCATTTGTGGCTTGCTTCAAGCTTGTTTGTTTGCACAACCGACAACAAAAAATATTAAATCCTTTTCATTGAAATGTTTAATATTTAATACGAAAAATATTCTTTTACATATTATTTTTTTTTTATTAATATTTAATATTATAAATTATTTCTAAGATTAAATTTGTTAACGAGCACTTTAACTGATTAGTTAGCACACTACCCTTCAATCTAAAGATATTTCTTACAAAATACATTTTATTTCTTTAAAGAAAATTGTTATGGAAAAAAATCTTTTTTAAACTTATGCAGGAGGGTGTCATTATACCCTTCACTGTAAGTAAAAAGGGTTAAAAAACTGAAAACTTACAACGTCACAATTAGTTTAGAATGGACTGTGGAAATCCTCTTTTTTCTTTCCAGATATATTTGTATAATTTGTAAGGCAAAATTATACAATAGGCTGTGAATTAAATAGATTTCAATTTTAATGTTTAAAATAAGATTTATTAGTGCCGGTGAGAAAGTCACCGCTTGGAAGCATGTTTGTTAGTAAGTATATTCAGTTTTTCTTTTTACAATAAAGAACCTTAATAAACTAAACGTTTTTATGATAGGATAAAAACGTAACAATATAGAAAATTTTAATGCAAACTCCCCGCATAAATTGTTTTTATAAATTCATATTAAAACGTTAAAATCAAATATCAATATGTTTGTTTAAAATTTTGCTTTTATACTAGTTTGTGATTCCATTTGCAAATTCTACACCGTACATGGGATACCTTATAAAGTATATATATTATGAATCTTTATGAAAAGTGGATTCGAATAAGCGATATTCGTCTGTCTGTCTGTGTACTCATGTAAATCAAAATTCTGAAGTCCTTAGGCAACTTAAAGAAGAGTTTATCATAGCATTCTATCAGTTGCTATTGAAACTCAGCCGGATCAGTCCATAACTGACAGAGCTAATAACCAAAAACTATCTTTATTTTGGACCATTATTCTGGGTGAGTTTTTGCATATGCAAAAAAAACCTGGTATGCAGTTTTGTCACAAATTGCCACGACAAAATCTGTTGCAAAAAATTAGAGCAATTGGTTCACAAATGGCGGAGGAAAATTAAAAATGCAACCGAAATTTTACTCTTTCCTTTTCTGGTTTTTTTTTTATAGAAATTTTTAAGCGGGCGTAATGTGTGTGTACACAAACACGAAACCAGGCAATCGGTTTTATACAAATTTGTGTATTTATGTTTATATTTTATATGTCTAGTTTGTCATAGAACTATTAATACAGAAATCTTATTGAAAGATAGTTTTTGAGTATTTTTACATTAATTTCAAATTTTTTATTTGATATTAAGTAATTATTTTAGCAATTAGTTTGGTTTTTGCAATTTGCTTTTTATTAACGCCAAATTAGGTAATCTAAGATCATTTTTTAATCAGTATAAGCCATTTTATTTAAAACCTTTGTTAATTATTTAAGAAGAATGTGCAAAATTAAAAGAATTCGGTTACCACAGCGAAGTATGTAAGACTCGGTACAGCGGAATTTAACTTGTTGTTATTAGGATTAATTGTGAAAGTAGTTAAGGTAAAAAAAAAAACAGTACTATGTGGCAACATCTTATATGTTTTATGTTGATCCTTATTAAAAGTGTCGTTCTTATAATTGAATTTGCGATAAGGTTGTGCTGGCGTATTCATATATCACAGTTTTCGTAAAGACCACGATACTTGTAATAAATGGGAATAATTTACTCACAGAGTACTGAAATTTTCTTCAACACAAGTCCTAAGTTGTCGTGTTAGCTACAGAACGGTTCGAGATTCACTAGTCCACGACTTTTTATTGGCTAGTATGAGACTTAGAACAAAATCCTGTAATTGTAAGTGATAGTCGTTTGGCACAATGTAAACCCACCAACAATTTTTTTTTTTAAAGACTTGAATATAAATTTAACTTTATTTTTATAATAGTTCAACGCAATTAAAATTTTTTTATATTAACACATGTAGTTTGTACCTTGCCTAACTATCCTTAATTTTTTTTTTTTTTTTTGTTACACAAACACTTATCAATCAGAATTAGCTAAATGGCATTTTGGTTTACAGGCGTGTTTACAAATGTGTTTCTGTTACAATTGAAAAAAATATCAATGGAAAATGTCAAAAGTCTCTTTCGTTTGTTGTTTGTGTGTTTTTTTCTGAGAATTGTATTGTTTTCATTTAAAATCCTTAAAGTTAATGCTAAGGTTCATTCAGTGGCTTTTTTTATGTGTAACTGTTTTTAGTTAACACAAACTCAATCGCATGTAAACCCACTCCACAGGAGAACAACAACAACACAACAAATAGAGTAAAAAAAAGTCATGTTAAACAAACATTAGCAAATACAAAATAAAAAAAGAGGACAATTTTGGAAAATTCTCTTTTGAAATAGAAACAGACAAATACGAGTAGAGAGATAAACAAACTAACATACGCCTTACGTGTTCATGTAACGAGTTTTTCATTAAGTTCCTTCAAATTTAAATAAAATGGAAGAGTGTGTGAAATATCATCACAATTATTTATTCACTTTAAAGGTCTATTGATGCGATAATAAATAGAATTTCAATTATTAGGCCATAGGTACTTCCACTTAGATTATTTTTTGTAATGTACCAGATCCAGGCCTCATACATATAAGCTCAATGATCTTATTTAGTTAGAGTTCTCCTATACATCTGTCTTTCAAAAGATTTGTTCAGCGAAACCCTAAGGCCGAGGCTACGAAATGAGCGGCAAAGCGGTGAGCGGCATTTCTGAGCGGCTAAGCGGCGCCGCTCAGGAATAGAACTTGTTCTAATTTTTAGTTGATTTCTGAGCGACAAAGTATAAACATGGCAAATATGACTGCGGAGCTTATAATTTCATCTCTACAAAGCCGACCACTATTATGGCAAGATAGATTACAAACGCCAAATCTCGAAACTAATGTCCTGTAGCTAAAAACCTGCAAATAATACATGTACACAATCCAAAGCAAATAAATAAAAAATAAACTTACCTCAAAGTTAAAACAAGCCTTTGCTCTGCAGAAATTGCTTTTCTTTGTTTTGTCAATCTGGTGTTAACTTTCTGCAACAGCAAATCAAAGGATTTCAGAGACATACGGCAGTATTGCCAAAATCTGTCCGGAAATTTGCCGTAATGTCGCCGTAATGTCGCCTTGCTTCATTTATAGGATGAATACCAAATCTTCTTTTTTTTCTTAAACGCATTAAATTCTTGTAAATATGAATACGATTTTCGCGTAAAAACATTAAACAAACCTCTCTTAACAATGGAATTTTAACAACTAACCGCTCAGAAATGACGCTCAGTAATAAGCTACTTGTCGCTCAAACTAGCCGTTCTGCCGCTTACCGCTTTGCCGCTTATTGCGTGGCCTCGGCCTAAGGCTATAACACAGTTGTAATAAAATATAAATTTTAAACTACTGAATGGATTTTAATAAAACAAATTGCGACAAGAACTTTCAAAAATATTTACTCTTGCTTCCGAGGCTCTCAGTGCCATGCAAGTTATATCTCTAATAATAATAATAATCTTCACACCTAGAGTTAAATTCTAAATTAAACATACACAAGCTGATTTTGCGTTCACGTTGACAATCATATAAAAAAATGTTAGATTTATTTAGAATCTGCTTTTGAATTATATAAGCGTTTTTATAAGGTTCAATGCAGTGGCAGCGATAACCAACCAATGTAAATTTGGCCACCATGCTAGGAGTATACGAGTATGTTTGCCATCAATTGAATACTGTAAAATTGTCTAGACTTGGATGATGAGGACGCTTTGGAACTTCTTCTCTAGCTCTACCCAGCAATGGAGAATCAATATGAACTGTACTTTGGTGAGCACTACCTGCTGCGCCTCTCTGCGGACAAAATATATTTATAAGAAGCAGCCATTGGTTAAAGTCGTGATGGATTTTTTTTTCTCTTATTCTCTCATCTCTTTTGCTGTCTTTTTATCTCTATACGTATCTTACTGCTTGTTTTTTCTTTCTGCATAGTTATTATAAAAAGACCACAACTGAGGACCTATGTAAGCATCCGGCATATACGCCAACTTGTTAAAAGAAAAAAAACTCGAGTATCAAATATATGTAAATCGTAATTTAGGAAATTTGTCTTATTTCATGAACACGCCTCGTATATTAAAAAAACTATTTCTTTTTTAAATAAATTTTGTAACTATTTGTAACTATATGCACAAATTTGTCCTTTGAGTTTTTTCTTTCCTACGTTTACTAATTTTTTTTCTTAATTTTTCCAACTCTACCCGTAAATCAAATTTATAGATTTGTTCTTCCTTTTTTATATAACTTTTGCAAACTTTTTGCTTGCTTTTGCACCTGTTATATTTGCACTTGGGGAAAGATAAAGACAAGAAATAAGTTGCTCTAATAAACCGTTTTGGAAATCTGTTTGAATATCTTGTGTAGCAAATTTCAATTACACTAGATCTAGCATTATTTGCTACAAGTGTAGTGTTTAAGAAACAAACAAACAGAAATTATAAGAATGTCATAAATCCTTTAGCAGTTTTAAGTTTTCATTAAAAAAGTCATCCTTGACAGTAAAAGAATGCTTTTTAGTACAAAAAAGTGAGTGCAGAAGTGTCTTGGGTATGTGTGTGCATGTTTGGAAAAACATATTTAAGCAATTGATACGGATGTTGCAATAAATTTAAAAGTAGTGAAAGTAAATAAAAAATTTCTGGCCTTAATTTGGAACCGTAACCAATACATCATTAGCCAATATATTAATACATCTCCTGTAGCAATTTATTGTAGTTAAAATCAATAAGCAGGGGCTTGAGATAAAGTTTTTCACCAGTCCTGGGGCCAAATTACTATTTCAATCGATATTGAATGCCTTTTGTACTCTGAATTCCTCATGATTGTGAGTTATAAGGCGTCGAGTGGTTATCGGGATTGTGTTTTGAATCATGTCCTTGTGAGAGGTGTAAACCCTCCCACTGAGGTTCAATATTCTGTGGCATAATTTGTGCGCTGTGTGTTCTCACAAGTCAGCAGGGCCCAAATCGTCGTTTTTGATATAGAATAAAATCTATCAAAGTTTTTTTTTTTTTTTGTTTTGTGTGAATAATTTGAAATTTTCGATAGAACTTGTTGATATAGAATACGAGGACTTGACTTCACTTGTCAATTCTCATTGCTCAGCCATTTATGAACCGATCTGCCTGAATTTCAATAGAAATTGAAAGGCAGAAACAACTGATAGACTGGTATGCTGTACTTTTCTGTATATTGCCTTGAGATTTCAGAAAGATGATTTCAACGACTACACAGAATATACCATATATACTTTATAATATGTCATATGGGTGGTGTAGAAATTACAAACGGAATCACAAAGTTATATATATACTTTTTATTTACAGTGAAGGGTATAAAAAAGAAAACAACAAGCCATACGAAACACCAAATAATATTTTCTCTATCATCTGGCTAATGCTGTTGGGACTGGGACCATATTTCCTATAACAAAACTAATTTTTCTAGTTATTATTGTTACTTGTTGTTATCATACAAATTGTTTTAAGAAGGAAAAGAATGAAAATAATAAGAGAAACTTTGTTCTAAATAACATACAACAAGGGATTAAACAAGTAAGCATGGCATGGGAATTCTTTTGTTATTTGTTTATGTTGCTGCCAACTATACTCACATGAGTTTTCATAAATAAAATGAAAAATTAGTTTCATAAGCCACTAAACATGGATAGCATTTTTCGTGTCAAAAATTAATGAAAAGAATTAAAACTACTGTCGCAGCATTAAATGAAACACACGCATGACATTTTACGTTTATTTTTTTTTTTTTCTGCATAATGGTTTTATGTTTATTGTTACTTTTCAAAAAATTTATTGTGTGTATTTCGGATTTGGTTCTTGTTTCAATTAAATGTTTTTTTTATATAAAAGACTGAATATTTTTTATAGACGTATAGAAATTTTATACGGTTTTAAGAACACAGTGTAACAGTTGCAGACACTTTTTAAAGTAAAAGTTGTTAGATGCAATGACTAAACAATAGTAAAAGATGTATTAAGTAGTGACCAATTCTTTGTTCAACAGCTCACTCAAGCTCAAGCTACGGTCGCATTAAACAAATATTTGTTGAAATAAACTTAACCTTCACCTCATCATGAAGAAAACATACGTTGCTTACCATCATGTGTGGTTTTTAACACATATAGCATTTCTATGTGTTTTGTGGTAGTAACATGTTTTTTTTTAAGTTAAAGTGATATTTTATCAGCAATAATACATGTATTAAGTCATTTTATTATATATAACATTATCTGAGAAAATCTGGGACCATCTAGGAGTCATTTCAGATAAGATTCTAACTTAGAATAAAATTTTACTGTACATAATCGGCTAAGTTTTAAGAGTAACTTTTGCATCTGAACGGTTGTGAAGAAAAAGATAATGTTTACGATAAAAAGTTATGTAGTTTTTCTACAGAACTACAATAGCAGCAACGGTCAGCTAAGTCTCCTGAGTAGGCTTAAAAGGCGCCTGAATAAAAAAAAAGGGGGCTTCTTTTTTTCTTCTGAAGTAGTCAGTTTGTGGGAAACTGACGAAACTAAAATAACAACAAGCTCAGATAACTGGAAACAAAGTGCAACAGATAGAAAGTCTGTTATCCGTTACAGAAGTAAATAGGTAATGTCCTTTGGAAATGTTCTCTTGACTGTAGTTTAAAAAAAACGTACAAATTCTGTATGTCTCTATTTTTGGAACCGAGCACATCTCGTAATCTCAAGCAGGATGAATAAAATACAAGACTTCTCCAGCCGAGCCTAAGTAATAATCTGTGAGTGCTAATCTTTTAGAAACGTGTTGCAGTCATTAAATTTCAATATTTAAGCGTTCCTACCTTACAACTATATGCCTTTCATTCTCTTGTATAGTCAAGTAACTCTAAACGTACTTGAAAGCTTTTTCCGATCAAAGCAGAATTAAGAATGTTATAAAACTCTCGATAGTTTATCAAAAAATAATTCCATTATTCTACTATACTCTTAGTTATATAGACTGAAAGGGTATGTGGGCAATAAAATTGCAGACTATCGAATTAAAAGTGGTGGGGATACCAATTTATTGGCCTAGAATTCTGCTTCAGGATAAATCATTTATTATTCGAAGGAGAAAAACAAAGTGAATATGCGGTAGTCAAAAAGACTTATGCCGAGTGACCTGGGCTTAAGCCTATTCTAAACATCAGCGGAAATGACTTTAAAATCTACTGAACTATTTACAGAATATTTTGGACTCAACGGAGGCATAAATTAAATTGGTATGGTACAGAATGCTTCATATCGTCTCTGTCAAGAGAGGGAACCATATAGCACTGACTACACATTTTCCAACGTTCATTGAATTATTAAAATTGAAAGAAAGGCATAGCGTACTATAGCATGTTTGATCGTTTGAGTAAAAGCAACTCGATTTGTTGGGCATTGAAATCACGCACACCGGCTTTAACTCCCTGAATCATACATATATTTTATTCAAAATTAAAAAACTATCAAGTGGACACCTACTACTGTTATCTTTCACATCGTGTTTTTTGTTACAAATATTTTTTTTTTCGGAGTTCCAAAAATTTTGCTTTTAATTAGCTTTGTTACGAGAAACGTTAAGTTCACACTATAATTATGTGAACAAGGTCGCAAAACTTTTGTAAAATTTGATACCATTTTTGGTGTTATTGTAATTTACATGCATTTCTACCAAGCAGTTTTGTCTGTAAATAACATTTTGCTTAAATATAAAATCGATTAAACCACAATTAAAATACAATACAAATGCAAGTGTCATATTATAGTTTATACACCCATGTATAAATGTTATAGATAGCGGCGAAAACCAGTTATTAACAGGCTCTATGAGAGGCCTTTTATATGGGAGACAACTATTATTTAACGGATACTACGTTTATTTACTTTTTTATATGCGACAATTTTTCAGTAAATTAATGATAATATAAAAAGGATATACGAGTATGAAAAAATTCGTTGAATGTGGTTTTTAAGGTGTATGCAGATGCCTTAACACAATTATAATTATTTCTATTCAGTATTCTCTTTTATTTTATTTCTTCTTTGTTTTCCCTTTTTTCACATCAGGAGAATTTAAAGATTTTCTGGGTGAGTTTTATAAAAAGCCAACCAGAATGAAATTCAAATTGTGTGTGGGAATCCAAGGATTGAAAGGCTTCTTTCTAAGGCCCAATTATTGGTCTCAGTATATTTATGTATAAGAGCATACCTTACATAGAAAGCTGCAATGACATTTTAAAACCTCAAGGGATTAAATAAAAGAGAAAAAAATATTAAATATTTTTTGATTAAAAATTACTATAGCAGGAGGGTTCTCTATCGTTAGTATTTAATAAATATGTAATTGAAATTGAACTCTTGCATTGTTCTGCCATTGGTGTGTCTTCTTTCTTTCTATAGAAATTTTAACTGAAAAGATAACATCAGCAGCATGTGTTGCATCTCCCATGAAAGAGATCATCTCATTCCTTCGAAAACCATTTTTAAATGATATAAAGTTGGAAAAACTAACACGCACACACAAAATTCAAAAAATAATTTTACTATTCACTAACACATTTTCAAATGTGTTGTTTTGTTCTGCCTTGTCCTGTTCTCTCTTTTGGTCGTCTATACAACAACTACATTTTAATATTGTTGTTGGCATTTAATGTGTGCAGAACAATAATTCAATTAAAAAGCGTTTTTATTGCAGCAGATGTGCTATAATTTTATTTTGTTTAAAAAAAAAACAAGGACAAAAAGAATTTTACAAACCAACATAAAAATAAAAGAAATACTTTTTTAAATACTACGTACGAAAATTTAAATTTGATTCATTTCCAAATTATATATTGACATTTAAAAGTTAATAATCGTAATTTAATTGAATGCACTAGACGTTGGGCAAAGAAATTCCAAAGAAAAACAGAACCTGTAGAAAGAACATATTTTTAGTACCAATCAATTTTATTGCCAATAAAAAAATTAAGTTCCAATTATTCTAAAATTTTTATATTAACCGTAATAGATTAATCAACCCAAATAAATTGTTAATCAGAATAACTATACTCGTCATTGTAGAAAAATAACAAATAAATTCTGTGACTTATTTTTCATAACCCAGTGCCCAACACGTCATAGCTTCAGAATAATGAGACAAATATACAGTTGCTGGTAAAAATATATACCGAATCCTTTTTTGCTACCAATTAACTCAATTTCCTTTTTATTTTAATTTTTTTTTTTTTTTTTGATAATTGTATAAACAATTGAACTTTACCATTTTTATAATTGAATAAAAAATACATAAAACAATTTATTTTTTTTTATTTTGTTTTTTATTATTGTTTCTGCTGGTAATCATAACATTTGCATGACCATGTGATGTACCTGGATGATGTGTTAAAAAATTGTTTTATTTTACAGTCGCAAGCTTCGCTCATGCATGGAGCATCATGAAATATGTACACAAAAACAAATTGTATAAAATGAGAATTAATTTTTTTTCAAACGAGAGAGAAAAATGCAATTTACTAACAGAATTTTCAAGCATAAATTGTTTTGAAAAAATAATAAATTTAAAAGTAAAATTTATAAAAATAAAGCTTTTGTTTTACACAACGTTTATTTTAAAAAATTGGTGGAAAATTGTTTTGTAAGCATTTTGCAATACGAAACTAAATTTTATGAGTTTTGCTAATAGTCCAATAGCCAAAAGCGAAGACTAAAACGGCATTTTAATTTTATTATTCCGAAATTGGGAAGAAAACACAAAGGTGTCTGATGTCTCTGTTAAGTGCGATAAGCGTTCAGAATGTTAGAATAAAGTTTGAGTCCATAGCATGCTTGGCCTGTATTAAGCATGGTTTTCGAAGTTATAGTGAAGAAAAAAAATGTGCCAACGTTATCCTTATTATTTATGTTGGTACTATAGAAATTTTATTTTGACAATTATAATTATAAGGACAATTGAGAACTAGACTCGGAAGTCACAAGAATAAAAGAATTATTGTTAATGTTGTAATATAGTGTTTAGAGTGGTTTAGGACTTCACCAGTCCAAGTTAGGGGTTATTGAGATTGAACAATTCAGGTCTTATGGGCGATGACACTTTGGATCATGTGTTTTGTCACTAACCGAACTGAAGGTATTAAATGACAAAAATCCTTTTTGTTAGCTTTTCAATAGTTTCTTTCACTGTATAAGATAATTGGCTTCATACAAAGTCTAGCCGTAAGAATAGTAAGCGTCTGAGGCCTTACAAATTAATAATAATACATGACTGCGTAAAAAAAGTTTTCCTAACATTTACTTGGCAGTAAAATTCACTGCTAATTAATGCTTGCAAATTTTTTGAAATTGTGCTTTATAAAAATAATAGTTCTTTTTGCGATATTTTGTAGGAGTAGATCATCAACGCATGTGTTTGATTTCATTTTATTGAATCATAATAAAACCATTATTTCACAAGAGCTACGGTGCTTGTGAACCTCCGGCAAAATTACTAATTTTTTAATGTATGTATCGATTATAAAATGTTGTCACATTTGATATCCACTAGTTTGCATTGAAATTTAAAAAAAAGTTGATTTTATTCAATATTAAATGCGACAAGTTGAACCCTGGCTCTTATTTTTCCTTCAGTCATGACTCTGTAACAAATATCATCTGGCCTTCAAAAAAGTTTTACTAATAACTTTTGCCTTAATAAGGCCGAAATCATTTAATGAAACTTGCAACATTATTACATATTTTAGTATCAAGAGTTTATGTGGCAGCAAATATATTTTTATTAATTTAATTTTATGATTTATTTGCTCATATAAATAAAAACTATTGACGATAAGAAAAAGTTGACAATGTTTGGCTAAAACTTTTGCCAAATTTCAACAGCTACACTGAAATGTGCTTGAATTTTTAAAAACTTTTTCTATATTTAATTAAGTTTTTCAGTTAGTTAATTCTAAATGTTTTTGTTTTATCTTTAACAAACTAGAGATCTTTGACAAAAATATTTGCAAAAAAACCTTTAAATTTTTTTGTTGACATTTGTTTTTAGTTGTAACTAAATTTTTGTTACTGTTACACTTAAATACATTTAACACGCTAAAACTTTTGTGGTCTTTCTTCTTCAAGTGAAACCAAATTTTTATTTTTTTTGGTGCTGTGTTTTAATTCGAACACCTCAGAAGCCATAACATCAGCAGGCAACTAGTATTTATACATGCAGTTCAACATTAGGGAATAACTCGCTTAACTGAATAAAAATGCTTAGTGGAAATTTGAAATTTTATTACGGTTTTTTAACTCTCGCATCGAGAAAATTTTCTCATTTAAATTTTGTACCATTTCCAATATTTTTATTCACATTTTGTAGTAGCAAAAGTTCATACAAAAAAATGTCCTAAAAAAATGTATGCCACTTATACAAATTCCTTTTTTTTAACTCTTTCTATTGTATAGGGTCCGCCAAATAACTTTTTTTTTTTGAAAATGCTATAAAAACATCGAGTGTAGCTTCGGCTGTGTAGCACGTAGCGCCGTTCTGTTGAAACCAAATGTTGCCAATATCCTCCTCTTCAATTTTTGTGAACAAAAATTCATTCAACATTGCCCGATAACGATCGCCATTGACTGACGGCCACTCCTTGCTCATTTTCAAAGAAAAAATAGCCCAATTATGCCTCTGGACCAAAATCCGCACCAAACAGTGACTCGTCTTGGGTGCGTCGGCTTTTCTATGTATGCGTGCGGGTTTTCTGTGCCCCAACTGCGACAATTTTGCTTGTTTACATACCCGCCAAGATCAAAATGAGCTTCATCTGAAAAGATGATTTTTTTTTGGCAAAATCGGCATCTTCTGTAAGTCGATCGCAGGCCCACTTAGCGAAACGAAGGCACAACTAAATTCTTTCAGCGGAAGGATAAAACTAATTATCTGTCAAATCAGACATGAGCTAAGTGTTACCATTCACGAAATAAGAACTAGTTGAAAAAAAAACGTTCAATGGCGGACCCTATATTTGACATATTAATTATTAGAAAATTTCATTTTCTTACATTCAACTACAGAAACACTTTTTACTCACAAATCAAGGAACAGTGGAATTTTTTGTTTCACACTTTTCGATGTATCAAGAAATAAATATTTAATATCAATAAAGAACTTCAAATTAACGACAAAAATCAAAAAATTATCTTTCATAAAGATTTCTGTTTTTTATTTTAAACAAAATACGCAAAACCCGGCTCACCCAAGAAAATGGTCCAAAATTGAGATAGGCGCGGTTATTGACAATTAGTTCTTCCGGCTAACTTTCAATAGCAACTGAAAGAGAGAAACAACTGACAGAATATAATTGAAATACATAATTAAGAAACTTGATTTCAATGAATACACAGACAGACAGACGAACATTGCTAAATCAACTTTGCTGTTTATAAGGATGCAGAATATATGTACTTTATAGTTGTAAGTAAGTACATTGAACTGAAAAAACTTACATCTTGAATCCTAAACAAATTGAGTTATTAATAAGATGACTTTTGAAGTTTTAAAAGGTAAGAACAAAATAAATTTTGAGAATTACAATGCCGCCAATTAGAATCAGCAATTTAGAGTGCAGAAATCGTTACGCTTTATAACAAATGCAATTTCGATCTAATCAAAATTCGGAGCAACTGCAAGACCGAAATCAAATTGAACGGAATCGATTATTGCAAGGATGTTTAGCATATACCCAAGAAATGAAGGAGATGTACATCGAATGATACACAACCGCTCAGTACAGTCCATACGAACAATAATACATGCAAATGTCAGTACAAGAAAACAACGAATAACACTCACCGAGATGCATTTGATTATAACATGACCATTGGTATGGCAACGATTAGCGTTGTGCGCCCTTTTGTAAAGGGTATAAGTATTCATATTAACCTCTTGGATTCTTAAGTGGTAAAATGAAATTGCCACCACCGACTCCACTAACGGAGCTATTGCTCAAATGATCATTCAAATATATGCTGTTTTCTTCTAAAAAAAAACCGAAAATAAGAAGTTTGTCGGACGAATTGTATCAACAATCTCTTACAGCCTTATTCATAACAAAAAGATGGTAGTTCGTTGGCACACAGTTTTTTCATAACGCACATTCTCAATTCTATGCCAACTAGCTAGTTAAATAGAATTAGTGGATAGCAAGTTGTTTTCTTTTTGTTATGAATAAGGTTATTAGTTTTTAATCCTTTTATTTTCTAGCCAGTTAAGCCAAGCAAATATTCATGTAATTTTCCAATTATTTAAAATAATTTTATTGAAATATTTTCTTTGTAATTCTACTTAAGCCTATGTCTTATGTTTATGTTTATATGATTAGGCGATTATTATCATATTAATTTTACGGAATTACTTGTGACTGTACTAAAGACATTGTTTATTGTTAAATTTAAAAAGTGATATATTTTGCAATTCATCAACTGAAAACATTAAAGATTAATAACGATTTTACATGAAGTCATTTATAAGACGATGATCTCATAAACAAAATTTTATGAAAAAGATATAAAGAGCACAAGAAACGTGAAATTTTCTTCGAGTAGTATGAATGAGTACTTTCTTTTGTATTTTGAAAACGTCATTAAACAAAAGTGCATCAGTTATGCTAGTGGCTTGGGTTTCTTATCTCAATTTTCTTTTACACGTTTTCATACACCCGCGCATAATAATAAATACATAAATGTCTGAAGTCTTGTAATCTTCTAAAGTCTTACAAAGTTTATTGGTTTTGAGTTGTTGGAATTATACAACAACTTTATTGTAAAGGAAGCTTGTTTGTTTGCGCATACAAGCACATGTTTGCCTTGAGACAAAGTACTTAGAAAATATGTTTGAACCGAAAAAATTTTCATTTACTTACTTTCTTTTTTAGTAACAAAATGTGCAAAGTTGTTGCACATATCATGTTATTTCGACAATGAGAGATACTTTCTTTGTGCCAAACATTGACTGATGTGCCCCTTCTCAGCTTATAATATTTAATCGAACACCAAGCTTAACCAAAATGATATATATTTTCATAAACAAAATCGATACATATAAATTTAGAAAATCCCACATACTTCTGTCAAGAAGCCAATGCACTCACAGAAATAGATTTAGGAATGATGACATCATTGGTTTATTATATTTAAGAAAAAAATGCTGCTGCAAGCTCCGCTTTTTATATTGAGATTTGCCGAAGTATAATTGAATATTCAAATTTCCAATAAACCTATTTTTGTATAGGCGCTGTCAATAAAGCAAAATGGCAAAACTAGCATTTCTAAGTCTAATATTTAGTTTAACCGACTGTTGATCGCCGAATTAGCTCGGCCGCCGTCGCTGAACATTTTCCAGTTTTAGTTGACGTTAAGCCAACGTAGAAAACATTGTGGTTATCGGCCTTGCCAGCTTCCTTTCCTTGTTAGATACTCGTTATTTAATTGTGACAGTTCTCATGTAACAACGAAGTCATGTATGGTGTTTTCCGGCATGAGCTTACAGCAAAGTTTTTTCTCAATTTTCGGGAAACGAAGGCATATTTGGTGTCACAATTTTTCGATATGAAAAATTCTCATAGAAGTTACAGAACATGGGCACACAGACTTAACTATATTTAGTTTTTTATATTTTTTTCGATGCCCTGATACCAGGACTGCACAAAAGATATTTTTTTAGTCTTGGTGCATTGGGCCTATTAATAATAAGAAATACAAAAAAACTTAATATCTTGTATTAAACGAAATTAGTTATAAATGTCTACCTTACTTTCCACGATATTAATTGTGGATTCATTATCGTGGGTCAGAACTATAAATATTTTACCATATTTTCCTTTAACAATTTAAATTCATTGATATAAATCTAAAATGGCATATGAATAGAAATCAACTGCACTATGATTGTTTAATAGTTTTTATTGGCAACAAATTATTTTTAATGGGTCAAATGTCTTTTTAAATGAAGGTCAGTTGGTTGAAAAAATAAATTTAATCATTGCAATATTATTCAATAATGAAAAAGGTAGAATTAAAAATTGTTTGCATATTAATCTTTTTTGGTTTTTTTTTTGTTATTTAAAGCAAAAAAAAGAAAAAAGAAAACTAACAAAAATAAAACATTCATTTCGAGTTTCCCACGTGTTGTTGCACTCACTGTACTTGAAATTTTATTAAAAAAGAAAATAAATTTAGAGAGTAAATAAATGAGTAAGCTAGCGAGTGGGAAAGTGGGAGTATTTGTTGTTATTTGTGCTCGTTACTAATTTTTGTTGTTAAAGATTTTCAATCTAACTTGTACAAAAATAATGAAACCAAAGAAGTAAGGCTTAAATCAAGGTCATGGCCAACCATCCCCACGTGTTCGTTTATAAGAACTAACATTTAGAATAAATTAGGCTTACAATATTTTAAATAATTTTCCAATAAATTAATTATTTTATACAAGCAAGTAAACAAAGTTTTATAAAAAAATTGTTTTCTTGTCTAATTGTGCCCTTCACTCTAAGTAAGAAGGGTTTATATAACTTTGTGACTCCGCTTGTAATTTCTACACCGTACATAGATTCTGAATCCTTATAAATAGCGAAGTCGATTTAGCAATGTCTGTCCCTAGCGAACCTACATAAGTATTTAGCATACCAGCTGCCAGTTGTTTCCGTCTTGCAATATTTTTTTTTTAAATTCAGCTTGATCGCCCTATAAATGGCAGAGCTTTGAGCTAAAAACCGCTACTACTTCTATTTTTGACCATTTTTTGAGTAAGTTTTTTACGCATTTTGTCTAAATAACGAAAAGAAAAAAACGTCATAATATCTGTGCAAAAAACGAGAGCAATCGGTTCAAATATCAAAATATAACCAAAATTTCATATTTTCATAAATTTTTATTTTGTTTTTTATGGAAATTTTTTAGCTGTGCATATGCGTAATGTTTTGCACACAAACACAAAAACAGGTAGTCGGTTCATTGACCCTACTACGTTAAAGTACATCAATCAAGAGGGGGTAAGCTTATACACAAGGGCTGATAAAAATCTAACTATGTGTTTTTCACTGAGCCAAAAATTGCGTTGCAAAATCAAAAATGGATGTGCTCATTTTCACACCATCCCATTTTATTGATAACGAGTGTTTTCAATTTTTTAACAAGCGTGTAGAAATCGACAACGGTTGGTTGTCAACTTAACAAAAAAGCTTCGATTTTACTTTTTTGACAACTTGTTAACGAGCGTTGTGGAATTGACAACAAAATATTGTCAAATTTCCAACGTTACCAAATTGACAACTTATGTTTTCATCTCAACAACCGTATGGTATCATTTTTTCACCGGTCGGCTTGGCATCGACAATAAGGCCGATGCAACAATTCAATTTGCAAATAAATTTAAAAATATTAAAAACCTCTTCTGCTCTTTAATAACTGTGTCCTTTTTATAATTTAATATATTTTTGTAAAAATTTTAGATTGCCGATTGCTGCAACAATGAATTTTTAAATACACAGAATCAACTGTATTAACAAAAAAATACAACTGAAATAACAATTAAGAGTTGAATAATGACAACAATAAAAGCAATACAAACACTAACAACAAATTTGGAACCAAACATCACGAAAAGAGCAAATGAAAAAATTAAACTGGGCAGACTACAACAGCCATAACAAAATGATTTGAAAAAAATTTTTAATCAATTAAAAAAAATGAGCAACATTTAAACAAATGTTAAAAAAAAAGGTTTATTAGTTTTAAAAATCTTAAATCGAAATTTGATTTGAAAACGAAAGTAGTCACATTTTGTTTAACATTTTCAAACTGTGAATTATAATATATCGTATCCATATTTTGATAGAAAGGAAGGTCTATGGAAATCCCATACAAGTTTATACAATTACCACCATTGCCACCACCTTCTTTAGCACTACCACCATCATTATCACCATCCGTAATAGAAAAACTTCAATCTGATAAATCGGCGTTACAACAAAAATTATTTGAAGTAGCGGTAATAATAAAAATAGCAACAAGAACAACAAAAGTAAACTGCAGCTGCTGTAGTGATAATGAAGAAATTAGTCATTTGCCTTTTAGTTTTTGGGCTCTATGCAATACAGACTGTAGTGGGACATATGAATAGTGATCCAGCACCAGGACGTTCACCAGGGCCACCTGTAGACTACTATTACACTGATAAAAATACAACAATACTAAATGAAAAAAATAATTTTGATGCTAATAAGCTGGAAAATAATGAAAAAAATTCTACAATTGAAACTATAAGAGTTTCCGAAAACCAGCAAAAGCAGCAACAAGAGAAGGAGGAACAACAACAGGCTGTTTTTTATATAAACCACAAAAACAATTTGCAACAAAACCGCAATAACAACGAAACGCCGGAAATAATAAAATCCAATGATAGAGATGACGTTTTTAATAGCGCTAACAAACATTTACTAACATTTACAAAATTGAATAACCATAATGAGGCAAATCAGGCAAATTTAGTTAATGATGATGATGATGATAATGATAATACAAATGATGATGAGGCTGATGATGAGAACACTAATGAACAACACAAGCATTATCAATTTAATACAAGACACACTTTTCCAATTGTAACATCAACAACAACCCGTTTAGAAGATGCAATTAATTTTCAATTACCAAATGAAAACAATTTTAATACAGCTTCTGCAGAAAAACAGCAGCAGCTCCAGCATAACGCCACAAATAATTACCCAACAAATGGGAAGGAAGAAGCAAATAGTACCAAATATGCTTTTAACAATCAACAAAAAGAGATGACACAACAACAACAGGAAGAAGAAGGAGATGTTGATTTACTTAGTAGTAGCGGTAGCAGTACACATGGAAATGTACGTCACCATACAAAAACAATACCAGCACCCGTCATATCAACAACAAAAAAGAATGGCAACACGGAGTTATTTTCCTCCTCCTTCCCCTACTCAGCACCTGTGCTACCTAACACAGCTAGCTCTTTTACTTCTGCACTGACAACAACAGCTGTATCATCATCATCACCTTCATCCGCCTTTGCACAGCAGCAGCACTCATCTTGTCATTCAGACCTCAATGATTTTCTCAATGATGTTACTGTGATTGAAGTTGATGATGAGGATGATGATGACGATGATAATAATAGTAATAATGACAGTTTTTCAAATGGAAACAACAGTTCCAGCACTACCACGCTACCACGACCATTATTGCAGGGCTTTAAAATTCAATTGCAACTTCAACACGATGTATTTGATGCCTCGACCGCATTTGGCATTAACTGCGGTTTAATGTATAAAGGTGAGTAACAAAAAATGTTTTAACCTTAAATCTATAACACTAGAGTAAGTATATGTGCATGCTCGTCTTTAGGTATGTACATATGCTTGTATTATATCAAACATCCCACCATCGTAAAACAAAGAATATTAAATTTTTAATGAGTATTTTTAAGATTCTTTCCCTTTCTACAGTGTTTTTCATGTTAATGTGCTAATAAAAGAAAGTTTGTATTGGTGTCATTGATTAAACGCAACTGTTTTAAATTTTTCTTAGACAGGTCTTATTTATTTAGATAAAAATATTCATTAAAAAAATTATAACAAAATTTAATCTTCATTCGTGCTTAATTCCAATTTATGTGGGTGTGCAAAATGCTTTACTTTCCCTGATATTCTCATGGAAAATCTCACAAAATTGTTTATTTAGTACAATTAGTACTAAGAGGAAAAGCATATCCATACAGCTGTTTCATCAGATGCTACTCTGAGTCTTCAGCAAATTACTCTCAAGTCTGTTAAAATCTTACTAAATCATTCGAATACTTATTTCATTATACTTATTTGTAATATGATGGTTCAGAAATTTTGTTTATTTAGTTCAATGCCTACTTTGTTACGTAAACAATTTTTTGAGATTTTCCATGAGAATATCATAGAAAATTATGCATTTTGCACACCAATATAAATTGGAATTAATTACGAATGAAGATTAAATTTTGTTAAATTTACTATATTAAAAAAATTTAATTTGATTTTGTACTCTATAAATTTGAAAGTTATTTTAAAGATGTTCAAGAAATAATTTTATTAAGAGAAGATTTAAATACTAAATTGCTGCACAAGCATATTTGAAATGGCTTGAAAACACTTTTTATTATAATAAAAGGTGGTTAAATTTTAAAGGCCAATATTGATTTTGAATAAAACACAAATTATTTAGGAAATTATTGTCATTTCTTTTTATTACGCCGCCACCTCGATGGCACACCTCCATCCGATGGTCCGAATTTTCGATGACTCTGAGGCATATATGAAGTTCTACGCCGTTAATATGCCGAATTATCTCATCATTAAGCTCTTGAATTGTTGCGGGCTTATCGACGTACACATTTTCTTTCAAATAACCTCAAAGAAAGAAGTCCAACGGTGTCAAATCACATGATCTTGGTGGCCAATTGACATCGGCACCACGTGAGTTAACACGGCTGTTGAACTTGTCGCGCAAAAGAGCCATTGTTTCGTTAGCTGTGTGGCAAGTGGCACCGTCCTGTTGAAACCACATATCATCCACATCCATATCTTCCAATTCGGGTCATAAATATAGTGATTTTGTATACCAAATTGTAATTGACTTAAATACTTACAAGACAAAACACATAAAGCAATTTATTCGTCGTTCGTCGACGTTAAAAATTGAAAAAAACCTACTACTACGCGTTCTTTACTCATGACGAATTTCATATATATAAATTTGTTTTCTTTTCAGCGATAAATATTCGAAACGAAAAATTCGTCATTCGTTCCAGTTGTGTTTATAGCATAAAGCTGCGAGGTTTAGTTTTGAGCGTTGCTGTCGCAATGAGAACAGTGATATGTGCCAAAGCCGGTCATATTTTTTTTACATTTAAAATGTGCCTCTCCATCAGTATTCAGAGTAGCAATACCTTCATATCCTGGTTTTGCTATTTTGCTAGTTTATTTTTGCATAAGTTCTTCTACCTGCTTGAATAAATAAAAATTACATTTTGTTTTCTCTCTTTTCTTTTTTTTGGCGTACATAACAAGATAACGAAAAGACATTGTTGTTTTTTGAATACACATTAAAAAAGACATGAAATAATTTTATAACAAAATCAAGTGAATTTAATTTTTTAAATTTAATTTCGAGTATTAATTAAAGCGAAACTTGAAAAAAATTTAAATATTTTGCTCAAGCTTTTAAAATTTAAAATCAACAAAAAAACAACGTCTTCATCAAAATGTCAAAGAGACGTGTGGTGGGATTTTTTAATGTTTCAGCAGAAAGTTTTCCAACATTCATTCGGTAAATATTTCACAAGCGCAACTAACAAAAAACAGAAAAAAACTCATTAGTATGCAATGAGATTTAATTCGTTATAAAAACTTTTAGTTTTTTTTCGCTTTGTAACTGTGACGCAGCATGAAAGTGTAAATTGCAATTGAGAGTGAAGGATTTCCTTTTTTTAGTTTTAGTTTTGCAGAACTAAAAATGAGTAAAGTTTGGCACTTGCTTGCTGTTACGTTTACGTTACAATGTTAGCTTTATTTGAATGAAAATAGTCAAGGATGGTTAAGTTTTTTGGAGGGTAGGATAACGGTAAAATTGAAATGAAATTCTTGAAAAGAAATTGAAGGCGAATTTACTTTTTGCTGCATAATATTTACAGTAGCCTTTACTTTTCTTTAAGGCTGATTTGATTCATTGTTGAATTGCAGCGACATAATACGTCGCGTGGCTTCTTTTTTTAAACAAATTTCCTTCGTAATCTTAAATAATACATATAAAGGCCTTTCAACAAATTTAACCATTAAATTTGTGTTAATTTTAATAAAAACAATGATTTTTTTCATCCACTTCAATTGATCTTTTAAGTTTGACTGTCATTTCTATAGTACAAATAATCAATTATAATTGGTATTATAAATAAGAAAAAAAGTACAGATTTAATTATTATTTATTATTATATACTGGTGAACACATCAACCATTGTTTTTACGTCAAATTTAAAATAGTTAAAAAGAGAAGAAAACGTATTTTTTAATGATCATTTTGGCAATGGCTCTGATGGCAATTTTATTCTAGCACTTGTGCAGCCCAATCCAGGATGTTCATTTGATACTTCAATGCTTTACAATGAAGACACAGAACGTTCATTGTTCCATTAGCAACGAAATGGTCTGCTCTTGTTATAATTATATGCAGCTCAATGTCTAACGGAACATTTATTTGTCTTTGACTTAAGTAGAAGCGACAATAGATTTCTTCATTGGGAGCCTGGCTGTAAATAAAAGAGCGACTGCTGTTAAAAGTAATCAAATAATAATTTCACAAAATTTTTATATATCTGAATAAATCAGCTGCTATAGCAGCCTTTAGACGTAATTGTACTTGTCGTTTCTACCCAAAAATTATAAACCTTCTGTAAAATACCTAAAAGGCATAAAGAAAAATGAGCTCAAAACCCAAAAACTCAAATTTTTAAGACAGAAATTTTGAACGAGAACGAGACAATAAGTTAGCCTTTGCAGAGAGCAAATACAAAATAAATTTTCTAGTACTTATTGAACTGAGCAAATAATTTTTTCAATTTTCCATGAGAATATCGTGGTAAATAATGCATTTTATATACCAACATTATTCTAGTTAAGCAATAATAAGGATTAATTTTTTTAGAAAAATTAAAATTTTTATATTTTAAATTATTTAAAACTGAAAAAGTAAAACATACAAATAAAATTATTCCTTTGAGCTTGTGTTGTGTGTGAATACTTGTGTGCTGAAAAATATAGTTAAAAAATTAGTCAACATACATTTGGAAGAGCCCAAAGCACAAGGCACAAACACATTACATCGAGATATAGCCGCCAAAAAAACTTAACCAATATCACATGCAATTTTCGGTTTTCTTTATAAAAATCACAAGAATGTGATTTCAAAGACTTTAAAAATACTATTAGAATTTTATAGCAAAAACAATTTTAGCTTAAGTTCACATTGCTTGTTTGTTTACAGAGAAGATACTTAAAAACTTTTTCAGATGTAAAATTTTATAATTGTTGATTAAGCTTTCTTGGCGGTCATGGCTCGATATGTATGAATTAATTTTACTAGTTGGCCATGCAAAAACACAAAAAGTATTTACTTTTAACACAACTTAATCAAGAAATTAAATATTTTAAAATTTAAACTTGTTTGTTTGTTGTCCCTTGTGCTTTTAAGCACTTTTCTCTTTACAAATTTCAAAAATTTGTGTAGCGCTAAAACTAAAAGAAAAATTTCAGGAATAAGATTTTTGTTTTTATGGCCTAAAAAATCACGTGTGAAAAAATTCGTGTATTTGCAACTTAACCATTGCAACTAAAAAAAAAATTAAAATATATTTGAAATAAAATATTATATTAAATCATAAAGTTTAATCTTTATTCGGTTTTATTATAGGTACTAAGCGAATAATTTTTCGAAACTTTTCCATGAGAATATCATGGAAAATAGTGCATTTTGCACAGCAACATAAATTAGAATTTAGTATGAGTTAAGATTAAATTTTGTTATTCATAAAAAAATTAAATAATATTAACATATTTGTTTATAAAAAATTATATTGTTAAAACTCCATTATCTTATAATTATAATTAATTTAGTAAAAGAAAATATAATTTAGGGTTAATAATACACATTTCTGCGTCAATACCAAAAAAAAAACTTAAAAAACCGCACTCAGCAGAAGTCAATACTCAATATTTTCTACACTAGTTTCTACCCATTCTCCATTTTTTTTTATCTGTCAACCAATTAAATTTGTTTTCATGTTTATCAAAAAATAATTGTTTTTCTAAAATAAAAAGTTTGTAAATAAAACAACAACAACTTTAGAAAAGAATGGCTACCTCCTTAAACACAAAATTATTAAGCAGAATAAAGCTACAGTTGACTCTTTCTCACATTATGTGTGTTTTTAATATAGAATGGCAGAGAGTTATATTTAAAAAGAGAATGTTAGGTTGAGTGAAAGAGAGGAAGTGTGTGTGTGTTAAAGAAAAATATTTAAGAAGATCTTTCACAAGTGAAGCATACGCATACATATGATTTGTGCTTGTGTGATTTTTTGTTTTATGTATGTTTGCTAACATATCAGCATGAGTTTGAAAATTTTCAGTTACAATGGATTTGTTGGATGTTAATGGGCTGGTACTCGAACATTCCCCAATTTTTTTAATTTTAGTGTGCTACGAGACGTTAGTGTGTGTATCAGGGAGAGCTAGCAATTCATGTTTGCTCGTTGGTGTTTTTGTAATTCTGTTTTGTTTTATACCTATTAGTCGTTGTTATATGCTATACAAATACGTAGAAAAAACTCACATGCTTATGGCTAGCTTAAGCCAAATGAAAAAGTAACAATCCCATACATACACACATACAAAAATGTCTGCTGATCTTAATAAAAAGTGAGTGGTAGACGATCAATCATTCAACGTCAATCTTGTGTGCGTATTTTTTAAAGATGGTCAACACATGTATACGTTGTGTTTGATAGCCATCTTTAAAAAAACACGCACACACCCTCATGATTAACGTTGACTGGTTAATCGTCTAGCACTCACTTAAAATTAGAAATTCTTACGTTACCTTGCGTTTACGCCTGAAAGTACTTTCTTGAAAATTTTGTATACGTATTATAAATAAAAATTTAAATGACATGAACTACTTTCTTATAAATTTCTTGAGCGATTACACAAGAAAGTGAAAATTCGTTTTTAAAATGTCGTGGAAGCGAAGAGTTAAAAAAATTGCATAAAAAAAATAGAAATGAAAAGTCAAAATAAAAACAATATAATTTAAAAGGAAAAAAAAAACAGGGATTAGAAGAACGATATAAATAAATACATTTAGGGTCATTATTACAACTAAACGTTGCCAGCAACTAAATTGATGTCTATCAAATTTTACTGTAAACAAAGCAAAAGAACTTTAAGCTCGTGATTCAGAACGGTAAAACTCACTACTCAAATCTAATGATATCCAGAACAGTAAAAATCACTTACATGATTTTATAATTGTTCATCATGCATGTAAGTCTAATAAGTGGTAGAGTGTTATTTTTCAGAAAATTTGCAAATTATGAAATTTAATTATATTAAATTAAAAGTTTTCGTGCACTTAATAAATGCTAAAAATTAGATACCTAAATAGGGGAATAAAGAAACTCATTAAATCTATGCAATTTATTACTTTTCTCTGAATAAAGGAAATTTGAAGGGGGAATTCGAAGTTTTCTTTTCATCTTTGAAAGTACTGATCAGATTTTCAAAATTTTTTATTTAGCTTACCCCGGTTGGCATCTATTTGGCAAATTTTGTGATTAAAATGTATACGGATCATAGAAGCTATCTCAATTTCGCTCCTTTAGTTTATTTATTTTGCTTGCCTTTGTAGTTCTTTTAGCTTTTTTCACAACTTTTTTTTATTTAATTCGTTAAGTTTACTTGATTTTCTAGCTTATTTAGTTTATTCGCTCTTCTAATTTCAAGTCGTTTTTTTTCTCTAATTCACTCAGTTCATTTGACTTTCTAACTTAATTCGTTCATACAAAATCCCGAACTATTTAATTAAGTGTAACTTAAGAATGGAAGTATTTCATTCGTGAACTTTCCATATAAGAAACCCCTCTTAATATTTCTTTAGACTGTTTATTCAACCTAACCTAATTTAGAATTGATTTGAATATAAATTTCTTCATGCTTTATGATTTCTGTTTCAATTTAATAATTGCTGAAACAGTTTGCCAGAAAAAAACTTTTTGTTTTCATTACAATTGTTAATGTTTGTAAGAAGTTTTAATAAGTTTAACACATTTGAAATCAAACAAACAAACGATACGTGTATTCATATGAACTTTGAACATTAAATTAAATAATTTATAAAGTTATTTAAATAAAAAAACTTTCTTTTGTAACACATTTTAATGTACCATTGATGGCGTCTGCTTCTGCTTTGACTATACGTTGACATTTATTTGCAGAGTGCACACAAACAATTTCAAATTGTCAGTTTACAACAGCAATACAATTATCGTACTAGTACGATTCTGTAATTAAATGTATGTTTGCTGTTATGTGGGTCTAAGTTTTTTTTTCTTTCCTGCAGTTTCAGCTTAATAACATTTAAAAGCCTTCTTTTATGTTAAAATTATATGCTGCTGCCATTGTTTGTTGATTGACAACATTTGACATTGTTTGTTGTCTGTCTGTTTGTTGCTGGCTCATCCGATGAAGTATCTGTTTTACTATATGTATTTTTAATGGAATGTATAATGAATGCCTGCCTGTATGTTTTTTGTTTTGATCTTATCAAGTGATAAAAATATCAAAAGTCAATTCTCTATAATTTATAAAATTTGTTTTTGCCTTAACAATTGATTAAATTTTAATTTCAAAATGTAAATTTCAAAGATGTTTGCTACTTACCGCAGGCTTGTAATTTTTTTTAAAAAAATTTTTAATTTAAATGAAATTTTTTTTAATTTTGTAAATAAAGCAAAAGAATTAAAAGAAAATTTTGTAAGAATTCTGTTTTGCTTTTATTATTTCAAAAAGACTAGATTACAATACATTAGTGTAGTTATAATTACTATACATTAGATTTTGGTACGCGGACGCAGTTTCATTGAAAAATTGAATAGATCATCGAGCAATAAAAATTGGATACAAGAGCAAGACATCAACATGCTGCCCTGTATCTCTCTTTTGGCTTATAATGAAAGAATTATGATTCATAAGTCCAATGATTTCATTAAAAATATTTTATTGGCTTTATGAAATAATTAATTAATTATTTCATAATTTCATTGCGAGAATGAAGAAGTTTCATTGGAAACGTTTCATTAGATTTTACAGTTTCAGTCTTAACTATATAAAGTAACTATAAAACAAAAACTTAATCCATAAAATTCAACTGAGCTTCGTGACTGAAGTAGTTGAGTGGGGAGTTAAAGCTTCTTTAATTGCATGTGTCCCAAGTTGGAATCCTGGCAGAGTCAAATAAAATTTTAAAATAATTCAAACAAAAAGTAAAAGTAAATTTATCAAAATGGCACGTGCAAAAATAATCTGCAGTTGAAAGACATTTTTAAAATTCATATGTATAATGAACAAGTGTCATATATTTTATGAATGTTTTCAATATTTCATATTTCATACAATTCTCATATTTCATACAATTCTAGTGAAGAGTTTTCTAAGTACCCTTTGAATCCTAATTCTTATCTGCTAGAGATTTTTATAACTACCCTTGAATCTGCTATACTTACCTGTTGGAGATTGCTGTACCTACTTTTTGATTTTAACACTTAACTATTTAGACCCTAAGCGGGAGGCCATAACCAATTTTGATTAAGATCTTACAAGCTGTAGGAAGATTTAAAAACGTTATCTCCAAAATTTTTAATGTAATAAATTCAACTCAAATACCTAATTGATGCCTAATGTCGTCGTCTAATAACATCTACAAGAGGCTTTAGTTTTTCCCTTGCTTTTATAAAAAATCCTCTTTATCACAAAAGAACTAAATCAAAAAACTCTCTAGAAAC
Organism: Thelaira solivaga; assembly: GCA_947397855.1. Classification (NCBI taxonomy): domain Eukaryota; kingdom Metazoa; phylum Arthropoda; class Insecta; order Diptera; family Tachinidae; genus Thelaira; species Thelaira solivaga. The sequence goes on from OX377612.1 coordinate 27,201,094, forward strand.
TTTACCCTGACTTTTTTTTGCTGACTGGTTAGCATAACCTCGTCACTCATCGACAGATAATGTTGCACTCCGCAAGCGCCTACTAACTAAACCAACAGCCCATCATCCAAGGAGGATATTAATTACCAACCCGGGATTACTCATCGTAGTATTTCAAAATCAGAAGGATCACATTAGGAGGCTCCCACATAAACTTTATTAAGCAAAAGAATTTTTTGTAAATTTGATTTTCCGTAAAATTGCCCATATGTTCTTCTACATCAGTTGTAGTGAAGTGTAAAATTATGCTAACAGCAGTAGCAACCACAATGTGTGACAATAATAATAAAGTTATCAAGTCTACGAGTAGAAGGATCAAACTTACTTATTGTATTTTCTTTTTTACAATTATCTGACTTTATTTTGTTTTCATTGCTGTGGTGCGTACTTGTCTATTTTATTTCCCCCACACATAATTTACATATTTTTCCAATTGTTTATTCATGGGTCGTTCATTAAGTGTAAGTAAATACAAACAAAATTTATAATATTTCTTTATTTTTATCATCTCGACTCTGGACTTTTTTTTTTTTTTGTCTCTAGACAATTTTAAAAATGTTGTTTACGATTTTTTATTCGCTTATATTTTATATTACTTAAGCAATTGGTATACAAATTATATATTGATTCCTATTGAGTAAAATTTTTCTTTATCTTTGAATAAATGTGATGTTGTTTTCAAAGAGAAAAATAAGAAGCTGAAAATTTGGTTTAAATTGTTTAAAAAAAAAATACAAAATAACAAAAGGACTTAGCAACAATGAAAATTTTTATTGCATGTTTAGCTACACAAAAAGAATAACAATAAATTAAGTAAACTAATGACTTGATTTGCATTTTTTAAAAGATAGAAAAAGCGTTTTACTTTTAAACTTCTTTCTAATAGAAACCAACTTTTTGTTTTACTTTTTCATCTCCATTACCGTAATTGAAATAGTTTGTTTTACTTACTGGCTACATTCAGGATCATTTAATTTTTAATGATTATTTGTTTGTTAGTTATATTTATTTGTGATATATTTATTTAATGCTTGTTGTTTACGGCATTTACATAAATTGTATCTCAAACATATTGTTAGGTGGACAGTTGACAACAAAGCAAATTACTTACTTTTTTTCGGATCTCCAATGAAAGTATGAGTTGGCCCAACTAGTAGCATATAATTGATTATAAGGGCCTGTTCAGCTAAATGGGAACGAAAATTGAAAACAAAAACAAATTTTCGTGTATTGTTTCTGTTTGCAATGCAATATGTGAACGAACCTTTCGTTCGCCTCAGCGCCAAAAGCCATTTTTCAGGCAAGTTGGCAAATTCATTATTTTACAAATATATGTGTTTAATTACATAAATATACTTAAACATTATTCTATCAATAGAATTTATATGGGATGCATACCACGTTTTTTTTTTTGTTTGTTTCTCATTTTAGACAAACTACGCAAAAAACGCACAAAAATATTAAAAAATACAGATAGTTGCGATTTATGAACCTATCTAGCAAAATTTTTGTTGAGATGCTATCAATGTGAGGTCTGAAAACACTGCCTACTAGTTTTTTTAGCTTAGAAAAAAAAAATCAAAAAAAACAAAGCAGAATTTAATGAAAATCTAAAATTTCAGTGGTATTTTTGATATTCTTTGGCCATTTAAGAACCGCTTTTTCTGATTTTTTTGCACAGACATAATGGCCATTATAAATAATTAAAAACTGCATATAATGTTTTTTTGTACGTTTTATAGTTAAGACAAATAACACAAAAAAAAAACGCTCCAAAAATGGTCAAAAAATAGAGGTAGTTGTACTGAGATCTCATAGCTGAGTCATTTATGGACCACTTAAGCTGAATTTCAATAGGAAACTGGCAACAAAAACTTCCAACAAATGAACTTGCTAAATTTTTCTGTAGGTCTTTTAGGAACTTCAGAAAGTTGATTTCAACATACACACAGACAGAAGAACATCCCTAAATCGAATCCGCTACTTATAAGGATCCAGAATATATACTTTATAGGGTGTGCCACGTACGATGCAGAAATCACACACGTAGTAAAAAACTTTTCACTTTTTTGTGAAGGATATGCAGGCTCTTTAAAATGTTTATTTAAACTGTAATGCAGCTAAAAACTTTTTGCAACAATAAAATTAAGATTTTTTATTTCCTTTAAAATATTATGTAACATGCTGGGAATGTTTCCTTCCAAAAGGAGGAAACATAATAAAATTGTAGAAAGAAAAATGAGACAAAATGAATTACATCAAGTTGTAATTAAAAGACGAGAGTACAGAAACATTCATTAGTAATTATTTAAAAAAGAAATTAAGAAGTACTTTTTAATTAAGAAAAATATGTTACAACAACAACATATTGTAAGCATAAACGGAAAAGTTAACTAGAAAAAAACTAATGTTCACCAAAGGGGTAATAAATTCGTATATATAAAAAGTTAATATCGTCATATGAATTCATAAAAGCCTTAAGTTCCCCTAAGTTAAGTGATTTAGGAAAATCAAAAATAGCAAAAACTAAAAATAATTTTCAGTTTCAGCTATAGTTTAAGAACGTTAATTTTAATTTAATTTAAATTTTCTTTCCCCTTTCCAAAATTTCTCTTTCTAAAACAAACTAGCAAAATAACTTTTTTCTATGTATACGAGGGCGTCTGTATGTAAAAACTGTTTCTTTAAATTCTATTAACCTAATGCAGATTTACTTAAATTTCCTTAAAATTAACTACATGTTTTAGAAAATATTTCTCTTTAGCATTTTGTTACTTTTTTACTTAAAATCTTAAGCCACATGTTTGCAGTAGAGCCAAGTAGAAACTACAATTATTTTTATTTAAAAATATAATTTCATTAAAATGTTATTAAATATGTGTATGTATAAGTGTTCGTGTATACTTTATACTTAAATATTTTCTCTTTCCTCTTTTATGCACACGTAAATTTAGTACGTCTTACAACAAGTTTGCCAACATTAACGACGCCATTACAATCTTCTTCCTTCTCAACGATATCATCATCATCTTCATTGCCGCAACAACAGCAAAGTGCAATGCGAACAATACGTCAATACACAGGAGATTTTTTTGTTGAAACAGTTTCTCTATTAAGTTCGAAGGAACGTGGCACTTTTATAACAAACAGTGATAGTGCCAATAATGACTTGGCTAGTGGCAGCAGCAGCAGCAGCAGTAGCAGCAACGGCAACAGCAATAGTAATATTAGTAACGATGCTAGGCATGGCATTGACAACAATGAAAACTTAGGCAACAAGTTGCCAATTTCACGGTTCGCCACAACTCAGCATTCAGGGAATTGGCAGCTAAAAAATGACAACGTTGCGTCAACAAAAAACTTGTTGTTTAATTCAAATTTAAGTTCTATACTTGATGAGAGGGAACAAGAAAGCGACCAAAAGGATTCCTTTGCAATAGAAAAAAAAGAAAATGATGACAATGTACCCTCGAAGGGTTTTTATAAAGCCACAAAAAATAGCTTTAAGTTAAAACAACGACAACAATATGATGCAAACAACAATAATAATAACAATAAACAGTGGCATAATGCGGATGATGCTGCTACCTTCTCAGCCACATTGTCACCGTCTTCTTCCGCTGCAAGGAAAAAACGCAGAAAATCACCTGACATTGAGATAACAACAACAAACATTTGCTCATCAGAAAATACATGGCAGGGTAAAACTAAAAGCAATACTAATGCTGCTGGCGGCATTAGTACAGAATCTCTGGGTTTATGGCTGGTGAATGAGCTTTGCGAGCAAGAAGACACAATACAATTTAGGTACGTGTTATTTTCTTTTTAAAATATAAATAACAAAATAAACATAAATTATAAATATGTGTGTAAGTAAAGAAAACTTGCAGAAGTAGCTATCGATCGGCCTTTCAGTTTTTATACGTTGTCTCTTAAATATTTTTTTATATAGAGAGAAATTGCTTGTGATTCAACAAGAAAGTCATCCGTCCTGATTATCAGTGGTTACTTCTAAATGAATAACTTTTTATTAAACAATTTTTTTTTTATATTTTTTACTACTTACAGGGTTTTTTTCCGCCTGACACCTAAACTAATTAGCAATGTATATAGTAGCAACAACAACAACAATAATAATAACTCAAATGCTGGTAATCAAATCTGGTTAAATGCCAACGGTAATATTGGTCATACAGCCGGTGCATCAAATGTCGATGAAGCACAAATTGTGGTTTACAGAAAAACTTTTCAATTTCAAATACGCAAAGGTAAGTTGCCAACTATTGACTATTGTGAAAATACCATGAAAAATTATAAATTTGCATGCCAACATCTTTGGAATTAAGACTAATTTTTATGTTAAAAAATATATAAAAGTTAGGTTTTGTCACAAAAAAAAAAAAATAACTTTACAAAACTGCCATTTAAAATTTGCCAGTTTCTGCTGGTACTCCTATGAAAAGAATAGCATTTTAATTTTTTCTACAGAATTTAATTTAATTTTTCTAATATGTTCAATGAAATAAATAAAATAAAAACTTAAAAAAAACAACCACAACCAGTTGAAAAACAACAACCACAAAGGGTGGAAAAAAACAAAAAAAAATTAAACTTTTCAGCCTCTAAATACAGTTTTTTCGAACTAGTTTGCCCTACACTTTTTTTTTGTAGTGCATAGTTACATTTAAGTCGAAGACAGGACAAAGAAATTAAAATCGTTTTGCGCCGTAAGAAAAATTTCACGTTGTTCGGAAAGCTCGAACGGCAAATAAACTATCACATCGAGAAATTCCAGACGGCAAAGGTTGATGCACTCAAATTTTGGTAATATTTCATTCAAACATTTTCACAACTGAAGCATTAAGTGCATGCATATTCTTATAATTTTCTTTACGAATCGGCTGTCAATTAATATAGCTGAATGTATTTAATTGAAAAAAAAAATAATACAAGAAAATTATTTTTTATCGTAATATTTCAAAATGATACCGATCATATGGTTACAATGGCTGCTTAGAGAACGCGGTTCGTTCTAGATATTAAATTTTTCTCGAGCAATGCAGACTGTAAGTTACGAATAATATGAACAGGGGATCACTTGTTACAATTTATCAGCAGTTTTATCAGATTTGACGGGTGTCAAATCACACTAGCTTGGAAGCCAATTGATAGGTTTATCACGAAGTGAACTTAACATAAAATATTGATTTCAATAAATTAATGGTTGCGAACAATGTATGGCAGATAGCGGCACTCTGTTTTAAACGTAAATTGGCTGGATTAAAGTCATTCATCTGATCTTAACAGGATTTTCACTATAACACAATCTCATAGTTTATTTTTAAAGTAATAAAATATACCAAATCAACCAGCATATAAACTACGCCAAATAGTGTACAGAGTCTACTTGAGGAAATTTTGTTTATTAAAAGCCTGCTAAGCCAAAACCAAAGAATCATCTGATCAATTTCCTATTGCACAGACCAAATTGAAATCTATCTTTAAACTTTCATTGACATCCATGAAGCTCATGTCATTATATTCTACTGATTGCCTATAGACAGTACTAGAAGTGATAAAGTATGTGATCCCGCCGTGATCGGTCTTGGGACCATTACTTTTGACAATTTACATCAATGACTTGGCTCAACAAGAATCTTATTGCAATTGTACACTTTCAGCTCGTTGTAATCAATTACAGAAACTATGATTTGGATAGTGTTCATCAATGGGCTTCTGCAAACCGATTATGTTTAAATTCCATGAAATCTAACTGCCGGACTATTCATAAAAAAATTCTAAATCCTATTTCAGAAGAAGTTATATTAAATGGTGAAAAAACGTAACAAATATGAGAATAATATTTAACAGAAATCTGACTTTGACTAACCACATAACTGTACTAATTGCACAAGTATGAGTATATCTAAAGTTGAGAACATTATATTCAGATTTGAGAATCAGTACATGTTCTTCGAAAAATGTACTAAAATCCTCCTCCCAGTCGAAGACTTCAAAAATGAATTATTAAAAGAAACTTAGCTAATTATTCAAAATCCAGCTAGGGTTTTTTTTCTACCATCATAAGCTTTCAGATTTCGGGGGTCTCAATTGGTTCAAGATTTTGTAGTTGAAAAATGTGCTACTGTGTAATCATAGTCACAAAAAAGTATGCTTTTTTTAAGTGCTGACTTTTTTTCATAAGATATTCATGAATTTATAATCGATTTTAAAAAAATACTGACTTTAGTGTGACTATGATTACGGGCCAATTAATTTAATTTAACTTAATAAATAAAAAATAAAAGAAACATTTTCATTTTATGTACACAAAAATTCCTGTGTGACTTCTTTTGTTGTGCATGCAGACAGTAAATAAATAAAAAAAATCTTTCATAAAAAAGCAATAAATTTCTGCAAAGTCGTGCAGAAATTGGCCAAATTAAATACAGATTTTTTAAATAAATTTGGTTTTGTTGTTCCACCCCTAATTTTTGAAAGATGACTTGAAGATTATACTAATCATAAATGTCCACATTTTAAACCTTTCGTAATTTTCTTAACTTCCATTGATATATCAACTTTATTTCTTTTATTTCCCTTTCATTCTATATAATTTATATTTTAGACTGCCACCTAATATTACGTGAAATTTCTATGGGTACATTGGACTATACCATATTGCCTTTATATTGCATAGATTGTACAGTGCATTTTCCCTCCTATAAACAACTCAAAAAAGATAAAAACACAGCCTCCGATCTGCAGCAATCTAAACCTGGTATGCTTGTGGAACTACAAAGACTTAATGTACCTTGCAGTAGCGGTGGCTATATACGTTTCAACAAGCATAAGGTGCTGTGTGGTAAACTGGAAGAATTGGAGGACAACGATCGCATCTATCATTTTAATACTGAAGATGAAGAAGAGACAACCGTACAGTTTTATAGAAATCCTATGTTTAGTTTAAGTTATAAATTAGTCGATTATTGTTATAATGTTAGTACTAGTAACCAGAGTGGTGAGTTTTATATACGGCCCAGCATGAAAGACACTTTGGAGTGTTACTTTCGTATACATTTGCCATACGGTAATCGTGTTCTACTGCGTCTGGTGAGCAATAACGGGAGCGATATTTTGCCCATGCCAACTCTAATGTCAGAAAGTAACGATGCGATACAGGAACCAGAATTGTATACGATATTTACAAGCCAGGGGTCCACAGTAGATGCACAAGTGATAAATTTAACTGTAAATAGTGGTAATAATTTTGGTACTTATTCTCCGTTTTCATCGTCATTAGTACCATATTTCAAACTGCCTGATATAAACGCTACAACAGGTAATCGTAATTTTCCGGGAGATGTAAAACATAAAGCTTTTGCTGGTTTAGGCTTGGATTCGTTTGGCTTTTTGGCCGCCACTAAGGCCAATTTGCAAATGGCATTTTCTGGCACTGCCAATTGTGTAGGTGTGGTATTAAAGGTTTTTGAAAATGATCACTCCAAGTGGTCACATTGTGTTAATAATACCAAATATATGCGTGGGTTTATACTAGAATCATCTAGCAATACCTTAAGTGTGCATCTTTTTCGTGCTGGAGCCGTTACTAAAGAAAGCTTAGCAGAAGTGGGTCAATTAATTAATAACAAAAACAGACAACAACAACAAAATAAAATGCCTCAAATGCCCGCTATTTATTTATCTTATCACGCGCGACCTTTACCAAACATTGTGTCAAATTGTGCCTTTGGTTGGATTGCTGTGGAACAGTTTTGTATTGCGGCCATTGAAATATCTATGAGCTGGCATGAAGCTGAAAAATATTGTTCCAAATTGGGTGGACACTTGGTGTCAGTACGCAATGAACATCAACAAAAAACCATAAACGAATTGTTGTTGAAAAGTCCAGGCTACACAGATCATAATGCCTATTGGGTGGGAGGTTCAGATAAAAGCTATGAAGGAGATTTTCGCTGGAGCGATGGCCTAACATTTCAATATACCAGTAAGTAAAATTGTATATTAATTATGTAACTGACAGTGAATTGAGCAAATTCATAGATTGGTTTCCGGGCTGGTCTCAGCATGGTCACTACAATAAACAGCCCAACGACGACGGTCTTAGCAGCCAGGATTGCATAGAACTAAGACGTTATTTTCGTACACCGCCAGGTGTGCAAACAAATCGCAGTCCTCTAACCAACAAATACATGTGGAATGATAGAGACTGCAGTGCAAATAATTTTTTAATTTGTGAAAGAGCCATGAGTGATGGTTAGTTGAAAATGTTTTTAAGCTTAAATTATATTTTATTCGATTTTTCTTTGTGTAAAGATTCCTTTCGACGTAGTTGGATAAATGATTGCAATAAAACAGTTTCCTTAACTAAAGAACATCCACGAGCTTCCATTTGGAGTCCTTCCTTTCCACGCCAATACCCGGACAATGCAAATTGTTTTACCACCATAACAGCTCCAGTTGGCTATAGAATAGTTATTGAATTTGAAGAACTTGTTATGGAAAATGAACAAGGGTAAGTTTTGTTTTGTTTTACTAGTACTAGTTTTCTTCTTATTCTTTTTATTTATCCGCTACTCGTACTTCTCCTTTAGTTGTACTTACGATTATCTAGAGATAACGGAACCTAAACTTACGGAAAATTTTAGATCATCAACAAAACCTTCCGCTTCCATGCAAAATAATTATAATCTAAATATAGAAAGCAGTGTACCGATCCGTTCATCAACTTCTAATCTAAACCTTAAATATATTTATAGTAATCTGAATGGCAAACCCTTTCGCAAACGTAGCTCTTATGACTCCATGTCCGTCTCAACAAACTCCAGAAATAATTTAAAATTTTCTGCTGATGCTGCTGATTCCACTGATCAAGTTTATGCTCCTCAAAATACTAACTATAACGGCTATGATTTATCTCAACATAATTATGAAAAATTATTACAAATCTATACAAGTCTTTATGGTCCTCGTAATAATTTTATTATACAAACACCTGATTATCCCAAAGGTAATCCTTATTTTCAACACTCTATGCCTGTTAGCATCAATAACATCAACAACAACAACCACAATATAAAAGCTGAACAAGAAATTTTACCCAAACGTTTGTGTGGCGATTGGAGTACCAAATTGAAATTGTTGCGTTATGTATCGACAGGGTCTTATTTGGGTTTACATTTTGTATCTGATTATTCACATCATTTTGGTGGCTACAAAGCAAAGACGTACATGGAAAATAGTGAGTATTAACATTGTTTTATTTTTGTTTTTAATGCATTTCCTATACACAAACATCTTTATCAATTGATGTGTGTGTGTGCGTATGTGTGGGAGCGTGTGTAACTTTGTCATTTATCGTCTTTTTACCGTAAACTTTTAATTTGGGTATTTAAATCTTAACATTTTTATGAATTTTTTCCATATTTCATTGTCACATTCTACATTCAGTTTCAATGTTGTTTCTAGTTTCTTTTTTTTATAAGAAGACAATGTTTCAGTTTTTATTATAACAACTTTGGTTTGGATTATTACACACTAGTAGTTTCACGGTGAATCATGGGCATTCCTTCCGTAATAGATTCTTGCTGTATTCTTTCCCTTACCAAGAGAGGTCTCTGACGATCTTTTAGGGAATCTTGCATAATTTTTTTTCTTAATAACTTTCTTATGAAATGCAAGGCGGAAAGTCATGATTTTGATTTCCTCGTATATATTCGATATAAGACATAATTATAATAAAAAAAAAAATTTACAACATATTTTTATTAGCACTTTAATTAGCTTTCGATGTAGAACGGCTGAGGTTCTGAAACTCATATATAATCTCTCTCTACGTGAGTAAATGAGTGACTTTCTTCTTTCACATTATGAGCATTGTTATGACATAATGGTATATAAAGTTTGGAATAGAAGAATTCTTTATCCTTAGCTTCGTGAGTACAGTACTAATCAATTATTGAGGTCGATTATCTGAAAAAAATTAAGTTTTTGTCGTTTTCACTCGATGGTAAATATGCCAAACTGTAAAAATATCTTAATTAAATATTTATAAATACAATAACTCAACGACTGTTTCAAGAATGCCGGACATTTCATTGCATATGATTGAAGAATGTCTAAGCAATAACAATAGAGCTCCAATCGCCACAGAAACTATAAATTAGGGTGGATATTCTTAGGAAAAAGCTACATGTATCAGATTTGGTATGTGCTGATTGCTTCGTATAGTAATTACAAAGATATATTGATGTACTCGTATAAGTTAAAAGCAATTCTACAGCTGGAAATTTTTTTTCGTTTGTTGTACTGGGAATTGTAAAATTGTTTTCCTTATTTTACTATAGCCAACAAATTACAATTCAACTTGAGCATATTAAAAATTCTGAAGGTAATTATTATTATTTACTTATGAAATATAAATTTTAATTATTATTAAAGTTATTATTATTATTATTATTATTATTATTATTATTATTATTATTATTATTATTATTATTATTATTATTATTATTATTATGAAAATACATATATTTTTTATATTATTATTTTTCTCAAGTGATTTGGTTTGTTGGGTATGTTAATATTTCTTTTCACTACTACAGGCAAAGGTAAAATAAGTTGATTTTATATTCTCGCAGTTACCATGTAAATGAATTGCTATAGTAGGAAGTCAGAATAAAATGAAGAATTAGAGTGAATAGAAAATTTTATCATTGCTTTGTTTTCTGTTTGAAAAGACGATTTATTAAAATCTTTCGATTGTTTTAAACCATGATGGTTTGAACTACAGCAGAAATCTTAAAAGAATCTGCATATCTAATTTGGCACTCAATACGTGTGAGCAGTCACTATTGTCTCAGATATTAGCAAAGTAAGTTAAGGAAAGAAATTCAGTAGGGCTTACTTTCAGTATACTTTTTTTTGACTACTAAGAATTTAAATAAAGTTTTACTGGGTTTGTCACAGGCTTAGAACTTAGACAGTGTACTTGTAGTGTTGTAAACAACATTCTTTGTAAGACAGCATTCTTTGTAAGACGTGGTCATACACGCGATAATAGTATTGAATAATTTGCTATTGCATTACAGCAGCCTTTCAGTGTCATATATTCAATGTGACATCTAGTCTCTCTATAGCGTTCATGTAGCACCTTGTAAAATGGACGATTCAGTAAATTGAACGACTAGAATATTTAAATTTTTTTAATTATTTCGTTCATCGTTCACTGACTTTTACTTTTTAGATTACAATTTTATTTAAAATAGGTAGAATGCAACAAAATGTTGTTATAGGTCTAAACTAGTATTTACAAGAATACCCGTCCTGGAAAATGCCGGAAATTCACGACAACCTTCAATCTTGTAATCCCGGGAAATTAGTGCGGGAATTCCCGAGATTTATATTACTGTTTTGCAGCAGTTCGACATTTAAAAAGTATACACAACAAGTTGAATATAGGAAAAATTAAGGAAAACTCAAGGAATTGTTTTACATTATGTAAATGATAAAAATGAAAATATAGGCGTAGTAGTTTCTAAGCTAGCAGCTGTTGACGGCTTTAGTGTCAGATCTATAACAAAAAGCTCATTTATAAGAGATGCCATGTCCCTTAAGGATTTCATCTTTACTAAAATTAATTACTGAAATTTTTCATCAAGCTAAAAATTTTAGTTTTAACATATTAAATTACTTGGAATAGTAAAGTTTGACCAAATTTAATGGTTATTCGTGCTTAATTCCAATTTTTATTGGTGTGCAAAACTTATTTATTTTCCATCATATTCTTAAGGACAATTAAAAAAAAATTTACTTAGTACATGAAGTACTAAGAGGGAAAGCATATACAAGTATATACATATCCATTTGGTCGATTGGTAAAACAAATAAATATAATATTCAAATGTTTGGGCACGAATTTAACAAGACTTGAGAGTAATCCACTAAAGATTCAGAGTAGCGTCTGATGAAATAGCTGTAGGGATATGCTTTCCCTCTTAGTATTTATTATACTAAGTAAACAATTTTGTCGAAAATTTTCCTTAAGGCTATCATGGAAAATACTGCTTTTTGCACACCAACAAAAATTGGAATTGAGAACGAAGAAAGATTAAATTTTGTTAAAATAACTAAAAGTATTCAAATAATTAAGAAAAGCTTAATTGATTTAAAAATGAGTTGAATCTAATATAAATGATTTACAAAGTCTTTTAAACGTATTAAAATAAATTAAAGTGGCTGTAAAAGCACTATGTCATCATAATATTATGACAATAAGTACCATTAGTAGGCATATGAAAAACCTTAATTTAAAACTTGTCCCAGATCCCGAGAACTTTATGCTTCAATGCGGAAAAAGAAAAACACTAGTCTAAATATAAAGCGAATAGAATCGCCAAATTGCAATAACTTCAAAAATTTATAGTTAATTTAAAATCAGATTTGATTGGAACCATTGTATAGGTTGTACAATGAACGGAAGTCAGAAATCGTCGTATACTATACGAAAGGAACGATGAACTAAAGTCACAAGTGTACGATATGAACGATGAATGAAAAAATTACCTAGTTCTTTTAAATGAATTGTACGATTCATTTAACGGTCCGTGAAATTAACCATTACGCCTAAGAGTCTATTATCTAATATTATTTTTAGAGAGTGAAATCAAAATTAGAGGCAATAAGTTTGATTTATAAAACCTGTTTTTAAGCCATATACTCTTATACACCAAAGTGAGTTCTAAATAAATACCCACTTTATTGTGACCATGATTATAATTCTAACCCTTTTTGTCTACATTTCTCTATTAATAAGGTGGTTTTAAATAAATAATTTGTTATGAATGTACAATTTTAAATACGAACACAATTTTTAATTTTTTTTTATTTTTTTTTTTTGTGTGTGTATTATAAATTTCTATTATTTCACTTTCAAATAAAGATACAAATTTGTAATTCTATTTAACGTAATGTCACAACTTTTTTTTCATTATCTAGTAAGAGAGCACTAACAACTTCTTACATTCCTTCACTTTATTAAACATTAACATTTCATATACAAACATAGATTCATATTGCATATTGTTAGCTTAAATTAAAAAAACCATGTAACTGACAAAAAATAATAATTTTGAAAATATGTATGAGCCAGTTCAATAAAAGAAGTCAATGTATAATTTCCGCAAGCTACCTTCACTTATCCCCGTTTTTTTATTATTAGTAATATAATTATAAAAGTAGCTGTTTTTACCCGGTCTCGCCCTGTCTTTTACTCTTTGAATGGGAGTTCTTAGAACAAGGAAATCGTATATACAAAATCTTAACAATGTTATGAAAATCTAAAGTATAATCACCGCATTTTATATCGATTCAAATTAATCGAAATTTTTCATTTTAGTATTATGGCACTCGATATCCAGTAAAATATATCGTAATTCGAAAGCGATTCTTCTAACCAGTATAATTTTATTAAATATCATTTGAAAGCAAACTAGCTATCGTAATCAAAAGAAATTACTTCTTCAACTGCTTATGAAAAAATTTACTTTAGATTGTTGAACATCTTCCTCGTCGTTTTCATTTTCGGAAACTTCGAAATCATCGTTATATTCTAAAATTTGATCATTGTTCCAATTCTCGCTGATGTCAACATTATTCCCCACTTTTGACATTAGCAATTGAACTTCTCGATATGCATCGTTGTATGCACTATTTGATTGAATCATTTCAGAGAGTGGAATTTCGTTTTCGCTATTGTGCTGGTCGTCATTACACTTTTTTATCTTATTCCATGCTTTTTAAAGCGCCTATTAGTCGATCATGCGCGACATATCAGCTCAGTATGATGAGAGAGAGTACTTTGGTTTTACACTATCATGCACGGCATGTCAGATATCAGTATTTTGTAAGTATTTTGAATAAACAATATAATACAAATCTTATATTTTAGGATTCCGCGCATGGGATAAGCGCTTAAGAACTACTTCAGACCGTTCATCCCACATGCTCTGAAAAGCTAACTTTTTAGAGCGGCATTTGGTTTCTGAAACATTGTTAACTTGTCCGAGTGTTTAACTTTTACGCAAGTTAACTTTATTAAAATTCTGTAGAGCTCCCATATTTACTTTTAAAATTCCAGATGAATTTAATAAGTTTAAAAATTATATGGGATAAACAACATCTATCTCCATGTATCATTAGATTATAGAGAAAGCCGTTGAAAAATTAAATTTTATTTATTCCAAAATATATTTAAACTGTTTTATTAAAAACTGAGCTTAAATGAGGGCGTGTGCAGTCGAAAAGTATATAGCGACCTCCCATGCAGTACCAAAAATTTCTGAAAAATCCGTAGGAAATAAAATTTTATAGCAAGCAGACAAAAAAAAACAAGCAGAAAATTAATTGGCCATAATCATAATCACAAAAAGTAGGCTTTTATTAAGAGCTGATATTTATTCCTTAGACTTTTATGTATTATATTTAAAATCGGTTTTAGTGTGACTATGATTATGGGCCAATGTTATTTATGTAGATAAATTATTTTAACATTTTCCATAACCAAAAAACAACAAGTTGTCCAGTATCGTATCTACATCTTCCCATCTGTTTAAGTGTTTTTTTTAAAAATTGCTAGATGTTTTGATTAATAACATTGAAAAGAAACAAAAATTTGTTGAATTCCTTGTCAGTAATACGGTTTCTTTGTTGTTTACGCTAACAATACGAGTACATGTGAATATGAACGTCATAAATAAATATATACTTACACCCAATTTTAAAAGCATTTAATATACACATTGTAAAATTTGCTTTATAAATATTTAATTTTAATTAACATAAAATTATTAAATAACGTTTAGCAATCCTATATTATATTTATGAAAAATTTATTACTATTTAATTATATTGAATTTAATTTTTATCAAAAAATTAAAAATAAAATGCACCTGCTGACAAATGTGTTAATGTAAATAATAAAAAAATTTATTCATTATAAATTTTGTGAATAAAATCATCATGCGCTACCTACTATTTCCTTAAAAAAATTTCAATTGTAAAATTAACACCAAAACAAATTACGCAAAATTTAATAATTTTCTATAAAAAAATAAATAATGCGTTCCATAACATTCTACTAAAAAAAATTCTGCTACTATTAACTACTACTACTACTATTATTAAACACTTTCAAAATTAAAACCTCAAACTTGCAACTGTAAAATCTATCCAGGAAGTCATTTGTTTAATGGTGAGTTATTTTCAAAGTGTATGTATGATTTATTTCTTTTTAATTAAATTAATTATTTTTGTTTAATATTTTATGGTTGTTTTTTTTACAAATCCTAACACTTTAATTAAATTGAATTGAACTGTTATTTTTAGGTCAGTGTGTGTGTTTGTTTGCTTTAATTGAAAGAAATAGTTTTATTTTAGTTCAAATATTTTTTTTTTTTTAATTTATTTACAGTTTTTGTAACACCATCAATTAAATTGTTTATAAATTTTTTACAAAAATTACTCAAGCAAATCATGTCGTCTACAAAATTTTTATGAAAACCACTGTTTTTTATTGTGTTACAAAAATATTTTTATTTACAAATTTTGTTGCTTTTAAATGGTCTAGAGCGTTCACATTTATAAAATAATTAAAAAAAAAATTAAAAAAAAAATTAAGAAAAAAAATCTGCTTTAAATGTTAAAATTGAGCAGGACCTTAAAAGATTCTAATTATTATTAAATCACAAACTCCCCAGTTCAAAAACTACGCAATCAAAATATATTTCATACAATCAAATAATTCGCGGCGGCAGCTAACTGAAACCCAAAAACCCAATTATCGATATGACGGTAGTATTATCGATAATCAAAAAATAATAAATAACAGATGTCAAATTAAATCGAAAAAAATTTTTTAATAATTTTATTTTCATATTTTTTTTATTCCTAAAATAAATAAAAAAGATGTATTCGTGGTATTTCACTCAAAGCTGCGGAATTTCAATAGTAATTTGAAGACACCAACTTTTATGTTGATTTTAAAGACTACAAAGACAGACAGAAGGACATCGTTTAACCGACTCCTATTCAAATTATATATTTTATAAATTGTGGTACATGCACGATGTAGAAACTACAAATAGTCTGGATCATCAAAAAAAGGGCAGCCGATTAACGGATGTTCGTCTGTTTAAATGCTTTGTCTGTGAGAGGCACTCAGCTTAGTGTGCACAAACACTACGCACATATGGTACATGTATAGCTTAAAAATTTCCATTAACATAAACAAAGCAGCATGTGGCTGTTTTTCTTTGCGGGAAATGGGTGAGTGATACCCAGTGAGCATCCCGGAACACTGCGTATGCACAATTCACAGCACATACTAAAACACATCACCAAAATATTAACTCAATCCCGGCGGCACACGGTTATTACTTCGCCGAAATCTTTGCATCATTAACTGTATCAAACTGTGAAGTCCAATTTCACTATTTAATTGTCGTTATAAGTTTGCCTTTGCGGCATCAAATTTCGGACAGAAGGAATATACATGTTCAGCGTACTTGACCATATTATAGCACTCTGGATAGTACGGTGAGTCCATCAGTCTAAACTGTCTATAGGCACTATGCCCATTAAGAAGCTGGATAATATAGTATCCTAAGTCCCCATGTTTCCTTTCCATCCAGTTCTTCGGGTGGCTAATTAGCCTATTTGTCCACTTCATTTTGCTACTATTTGACCATCTATTCTGCCAAGTAATTATAGTCTCTGTCCATGTCATCATTATAAAGAGTGATTTTTTTGCTATTATCTTTTTGGCAACACTAGTTTTGACAGCTCACGCACGTTTTGTATCTTGTGTCACTGTCAAACAACTTCAGTTTGGTCTATAATTTAATCATGAATCGTCTTACAAACGAACAACGCTTGCAAATTATTGAATTTTATTACCAAAATGCGTGCTCTGTTAAGAAAGTTCATCGCGCGCTTCTTCCATTTTATGGTCAGTTTAATCGACCTACTGAGGCTTCTATTCGGGCTATTGTAACAAAATTTCGCATCAAATTTACATTGTTGGACATTAAACCACCAACACGCTTACGTAGAGTGCGAACTGAAGAAAATATCGCAGCCGTATCGGCCAGTGTTGGTGATGACCGTGAATTATCGATTCGGCGCCGTTCGCAGCAATTGGGCCTCTGTTACTCCACTACGTGGAAAATTTTGCGGAAGGGTTTGGGTGTGAAGCCTTATAAGATACAACTGGTGCAAGAATTGAAGCCAAACGACCTACCACAACGCCAAATTTTTGGTGAATGGGCTCTTGAAAAGTTAGATGAAGATCCACTTTTTTATCGAAGAATTGTGTTCAGCGACGAGGCTCATTTCTGGTTGAATGGATACATGAACAAGCAAAACTGCCGTATTTGGAGTGAAGAGCAGCCAGAAGCATTGCAAGAGCTACCAATGCATCCACAAAAAACAACCGTTTGGTGCGGATTATGGGCTGGCGGCATCATTGGGCCGTATTTCTTCAAAGATGATGCGAATCACAACGTTACTGTGAATGGTGAGCGCTACCGTGCGATGATAACAAACTTTTTTTTGCCCAAAATGGAAGAGCTTGACTTGCATGACATGTGGTTTCAACAAGACGGTGCCACATGCCACACAGCACGCGAAACAATGGACCAATTGAGAGGCGAGTTCGGTGAACAGTTTATTTCACGCTTGGAACCAGTCAATTGGCCGCCCAGATCGTGAGATTTAAAGCCTCTAGACTATTTTTTGTAGGGCTATGTTAAGGCTAATGTCTATAGGGACAAGCCCGCTTCGATTGACGCACTGGAAGCCAACATTTCCAACATTATTCGTGATATACCGGCCGAAATGTTGGAAAGAGTATGCCAAAATTGGACTAAGCGGATGGACCATTTGAGGCGCAGCCGCGGCCAACATTTGCATGAAAAAATCTTCAAACATTAAATTATATCGACCCAACTATCGATCCAAATAAATATTTCATGCATTTTTCTGAATTTTATGTGTTTTTTTTTTTTTAAATTTCCGATAGTTCTTATAAAATCACCTTTTAAAATAGCCTGCACTCCCCAACCAATAAGTCTACTGGAATCATACCTGATTTGACAAACGCAGCTTCGTCCAACACTGTTGTGTATGCACGGCATACTCTCAAACTAAGGGTATAGATACCACTAATACTCCGCGATCGTTAACGGTGTTGCTGGCAGCCGCTATGTCTGTAATGGATCCCTTTCCGTTTCGACTATACATATATATCCGTAGTACAATCACTTGAAACATCTCCTGGATGCTATCTTTACACAAATGCTGCATACAACCTATCAGTAACATATTGGCTAACGGTTCACCAACAGTTGCTATTCTAATGTTCTATGTTCTAGTCGTCCTAATTTTTACTGCAGTACAAAATAATTTATCACTGATATATATATACAATAGAACAGCGCTTGACAGTATTTGAAATCAGGGATGATGCTTGAAAATTGTTTCGAGTATGCTTGTGCAGCTTTTTAATTCATACGTCAATGGTAAATTGATTTACAACTTCAAAAAAATACTTATAATACTCACTCATCCACAAGTAAGTAAGTAAAATTATAGAAAAATTTAATATTCTTATTAGGTATTCGATTCATACCTATTTTGTGTCATTTATGAGTCTAAATGAGTATTATGAGATATGAGGTTCGATAAAGTTGAAATGGATATGCATGCGTATAAATACAACAAGTTATGAGTCATGATTCGACTCTACTCACTTTTTCAGTACTCATTGCTGATCTATATTCGAACCATGTGTTTGACAAAACTTTGGCTAGTAAAGGCTTTCATAACAAAAAAATTGCTCAAATACACTTCAACCATTAATGGAGGCTAAGGTACGTATGTACATATGGATAATATAACTATTTTACTTTAAAAAAAAAATAGTTTACGTTAAAATTAACCACTTTACTGACATAAGTACGAGTAG
This sequence comes from Thelaira solivaga, assembly GCA_947397855.1. Classification (NCBI taxonomy): domain Eukaryota; kingdom Metazoa; phylum Arthropoda; class Insecta; order Diptera; family Tachinidae; genus Thelaira; species Thelaira solivaga. The sequence continues at coordinate 27,220,175 of OX377612.1, forward strand.
AAATATTTACATGTGTATATTCTCTCTCTGGTATTAAAACTAAATTTATTATATAAATATTTACACAAAAATATACAATTTACTTTGTATTCTTGTGTGTACTTTTGGTATTTATTTATTTTGGTGTATATTTGTTAAAGCGTTGTTAATTGTTTTCAGCTTAATTGTTGCATGCACCACATACATAACTTTTCAATGACATTTATTATTATTAAAACATTTTTTGTATGTTGTAATTGTTTAATTAAAAAGAACAAACAAAATTCAATATGAAATGTTAAAAATTAAAAGCATTTAATTCACGAAAATATTTTTTTTTATTTCCTTGTTTGTATATTGCAGCTGCATCTGAATGCTCAAATGAACGTTTAAAACCCTATAATGGTTCTTGCTATTTATTTGTATCATATCCGGAAGTTGATTGGTGGACAGCACAGCAAGTCTGTCGAGGTATGGGAGCCAAATTAACATCGGTTGTATCAGCAGATGAGCATCGGTAAGTTGGCAGTAGTAAAACTTCATAATAATCAATTTTAGAAAATTTATTTGCCAGGATCTGTAATAAAATCGTTCGTTTTTTATTTACAAAACTGAAAAACATTCAATTTTTTTTAATAAATAAATAGTTTTTGTACGAAATTTCTAGACGATTGAATCGCCTGTATTGCAGAAAAAGTACATAAATGGTTATTTACATAGAAGAAGTTTTCTTTTTAATTTTTGTCTCTTGTTTCAAAATTTAATATAAAAAAATAAAATAGAATGATTGTATATGGTGGTCCAACTAAAACGGACGATTTGAATTGTAAATAAAACATAAAGTCTGTTAATAATGCAGCAATTAATTTGCTGCGCTATTGCTTAGTTACCCCCAAAAACGTTGGCAAAGCATTGCTCAAGGTACGTTAGGAAAACAATAAGTATTTTTCTATTAATGTCTAGTCTTATGGTAAACCGATTATTTTTCAGAATGCTGGCAATAAAAGTTCTGGTATTAAACTCCAGTTAACAGTTGCAATGCGTATTGCAGCAATTCTGTAAAATGTTCATTTGAAATTGCATTTGCGTCCATACACGCAATTATTGTTTCTACAATTTTAGCGTTCTTTAATAATTTTTTTTTAAGTTTTAACAGAGACAATTAAAAAGCAAGAGATTGCTAATTACCAAGAAATGTATACCTTTTTAGTAACTCAAACGTACAGAGATAAAAATTGCATAGTAGAAACTGCGATTAAAGCGTACTTCCAAATGATAACATCGTTGTAAGGCGGACCGGTTGTTTTTTACAATGTTGGCAAATCAAAAAATTTATTGTCATTAACAAAAAACGGGAAAATTGTAAAATAAAAGAAAAACATGCAACGTGTACTCCTTTGTAAGTTTTACCCTCCCCCTTTTTATTTTATTAACTCAGAATTGCAGCAATAAAAATATTATAATGTGAACTGAAATTATGATACTTTTGAAATGATAATCTCGCTTTACGATAGATGGAATTAAAAAAAAAAACGTTATTTAATTCATTACATATATAAACTATGGAAGCATTGGTAAAATAAAGACTTGAGAGTGAATGCTAAACTAAAATATTGGCAACTTTTTGTTTTTCATTTTGAAAACAGAGCCTTGCTATTGCTATACAGATTTTTTTTTACATTAGGCAATTCCAATCTATGTATTTATATGCAGGCCAACATGTTGATTTTATAGAAATTTATTTCATTTCAAAAATAAAAGTAATAGGTCAACTTTGTGAGCAATAATCGCCTATTTTAAAATGATATTATTGTGCCAAGCAAGTATTTAATTACTTTTTAATATCTTAGCACAGTAGTAATTTAACTACTTCTTATGTAATGCAAACAGCTATGAAGTAGTGAATTTTAAAAGTATTTGTGTGCAATTTAAAAATATAGTAGTTTTGACAAGGATATATAAATAACTAGTTGACCAGGCAAACGTTGTCTTGCTTTAAAATTTTTATATATTCAATCTTCGTACACTAAGAAATCGTACTCATAGAGTAAAGAGCCGTGTGAGACCGGGTAAAAACAGGTAGTAAGCAAATAAGCCCGATACCGACTATAGCGCTACCTGCCGGGCGGATTTATGACGTTAAACCTTCCAAGATTATACATATAAGCCTTGCTCTTGAATCACTCTATCAAAATCCGTTGTGTAGTTTTAAAGATCTAAGCATACATACAGACAGACGCGGGAAGCGACTTTGTTTTATACTATGTAGTGATTAATTAACAATAATGATTTAATAATCACCCTTATTCCAGTTGTCGCCATAAATTTCGTCTTCGCTTTTCATCGCCGTCTTCATCACTTTGACACTGATTTGGAATTCCATAGCAGTCTTACTACGACGACGGCACTTTAAAATTAAATAAAACACATTTCTATCATTTCATTCAGCTGGTTTATTTTGTTTTAAATTTTTCGCTTGTAATTTAAATTTTGATTGAAGTGATGAAAAAAAAAATAATCTTGCATTAGAAAGAAAACTTATCAGGAACAATTCCGATATAATCAAGTTAACGAATGAAAAGTACATAAAGCTCTTTCAAAATAACATAGATTTTTAGCATTTTGCACTAGAAAAATGCATTTATTATATAACATTTTATTCTCAATTTACTTTCAAATTAAATATAATGGTACCATCTACTGCAAGGAAAGGATTTTTAATAACAATTTCACAAGTTTTTCAAATTAGTTTATATTTGTTTCTTTATTATTTTAATGTTTTAAATTTTTTTTAGTTTATTTTTTAACCTTTTAGTCGTTATCTAAAATGGTGACAACAATATTATAGTCGCATCAATATAATATCGCAGTCGCATCTTTTATAGAATACATACCAATTGAAAAAAAACGATTACGACAACTAGAATACTAATTGCAATCCGTCGACAATGAACGACGTCGTTATCAATTGATTAAGACAACTGAAATAGGTGTGAATATTTAATTAAGTTATCAAATATTTAATTAATAACTCTGAAAACACAAATGTAAAATGATTTTTATAAACTTCGCTTATAAACTGTTTAACGTCTGGTTTGAAATATACTGCGCTTTGGTTTGTGTTTCGAGTTCGAAAATTTTATTTTAATGTAAAAATTTCGGCAACTTATAGCTGCTTACTTTGTTTTATTTCTATAAAATAATTTCTTACTGCTTTTGTTTTATTTTGGGGTCAAAAAATATCTTCATAAAAAGAAAAAAAATAATAAATTCCCCTTTTTTCAATTCGGTTTGTAATACAAGAGTAAAGAAAACAAACAATTCTAATAATTTGTTTTTTTTTCTTCCCTTTCTTCTAACAATTTCTTTTTACATCTAATTTTTTTAACATGAAAAATCAAATTAGATTTATAACATCGAATATCCGTAATCAAATTGATTATTCGCCACAACTGATTTATTGGCTGGGGGCTGAATTAGAAAAGAATGGTCAATTCGAGTGGACAGATGATACCAAGATGAATTTTCAGGTATATTATTTAAAACAGAACATAAAATGCATTTAGAAATTTCTTTCTATTCATCTCTTCTTTTTTAAAACTTTTTTCTTGCTTTAATTTAATTACTCGTATTCAAAGCTTTTGTTATTTTATTATGCCTTCACAATCATTTAACATTTTATTGCAACAACAAAAACTAAAATAAAAATGCCCCAAAGTCAAAGTGATTAATTGAATTTATTATATGTCATTAGTACATGAATGAATGGATTGTATTCAATAGTTGCTGACTAGTAAAAGTGATAGATGAGGTAGTAAAGGAAAACGTATTTTCAATACAAATTGTTTTGAAGAGTAAGAGGACTCCACTCATTGTCTGTTTAGAAAATAAAAATTAAAAATGTAATTCGGCAGTTCCGAGCAGTGTTTCCAGCAGCTAGAAAAAATTAGCTAAATTTGCCTTAAAAAAGGCTAGAAAAAGCTAAATCACTCACAAAAAAAACTAGAAAAAAGTTAAAAAACTATCGCCTAAAATTCAAAATAATAATTTTGATTTTTATAAAAATCAAGAAGAGAACAGACAATGACAAAAACTAAAGAAAATAAGGTCGTTTTGACCATAACTTTGAAAAAATTATAAGAAATTTTTCGCAAGAAAAAAATTTCTAATTAAAGGCAAAACATTTAGCTATCCAATGCAAAATAAATTAAGTCGACTTATTGAAAACTTTAGGAAGTTATGACCAAAAAGGTAACCAGTTGTACTAAAAAGTGGCCGGAAAGAGGCAGTAGTAAAACTGATTAACTTTGTGGTCATAACTTGCTTAATTTTCTAGGTACTGAATTAATTTCTATTACGTTGGATAGATAAACGTATTGGCTTTAATTAGAAATTTTTTTTCGGATAGTGCAAAAAAATTTTTTTTCGCCAAAAATTACCATGAACTACCCCCTTTGCTTTTTATGAAAAAATTATTAAAAAAATTTTTCCCACTGTCCACAAAAAAATTTGCGAAAAAAAGGCTATTTAAGGTTATTTTGAAAATAAAAAAGGGCTAAGAAAAAAACTGAGGCTAAATTTCAAGGCTAAGTGCGAGAAAAAAAGGCTAAATCTGCTACTTTCGAGTTTAACTGACACAGCCTTCATATTTTTAAATTCGCAAATTTTTGTTATATACAAAAAACACTTTCCAACGAAATAACTAATAAAAAAGACAATGCTAAATGAATTTTATGTCATGTAAAGACAGTCAAATTAACGAAATAAACAAAAAAAAAACAACACTCAAGCAACCTGATATGTACAAGCAATAAAATTTCTGTACTGGTGTTTAGATCACACATAAAACATTCGTCAAATATTGAAAAAGGAATTACTGATAGAGATAGTCAACAAGAATGTAAAATGAATTTATGATCCTATTATGGTTCACAACTCAACTCACTTGCTATTGTATGTTTTTGTCAACTCTAAAAAGTCTATCATTTTTTTTTTATATTAACGAATCTGTAACTGGGAAGTGAGTCTGTAAATGCTACTGCATAGACTGAAAAAATAATACAAAACAGAGATGTACATGAATCCGATTCAAATGACTTTTTTTATTTTTAAAAATGTGCCTTGAATCGTCACTAAACATTAACTAAATGAATGGTGTCATAGCAGAATTCACCATATCAAGTAGCTTGTTACAAAATGCATGTCGTGCTTGCATTGCACGAATCAATTAATAATATTAAAGCTTTTTAAGTAAAGCTTATCAAAGCTGTTTAAGTAAAAGCTTTTAAGTAAATATATTTTGGACTGTATTTAGTTGTATGTACTCAAAATAATAATAGTGTTATCTTACAGAAAAAATATTTTAAAAAAATTTCGGACATTTTTCAGATGTCAAGAGAAGATATAAGGCAATACCTCAAATTCAGTATATTATTATGTTTTTATAATATTTATATTTATTATAACAATATAATAATTTCTATTTGCAATTTAAAAGTTTAACAAAATATTAATCTTTATTTGTACTTAATTCCAGAAATTGAGTTGGTTTTAAAATTTATTCTTTCACTCATGATATTCTCATGTTATTTATTCAGTACAATAAAAGAATTAATTTTAAAACCAACACAATTTCTGGAATTAAGTACAAATAAAGATTAATATTTTTTTATTTATTATAACTATTTAATTTAAATTTTAATTAGTCTTTTATATAAAAAAGTTATATATTTATTTATTTTTTTTCTTTCGCTCTATTTCGCTATTCATCTTTATCTTTAGAAATTTTTCTTTTGCTTTATATGTATATTTTTTATAAGTTGAAAAACACCATTTTCAATATTTTTATTTTTTTACAGTTCATTTTATCACGATAAAACCAATTTTGTTTCTTAAATAACATGCCAAATCTTATTTAAAACAAATTAATGCACTGATATTTTACTGTGTTCAATTTTTATGAATACTTTGCATAAAAATAAAAAGCAGTAATAATTTTTGATGTGTTACTGCTAACAGCATATTTAAAAGAGAGTAAACAAAAGACAAGCAGTTGTGAGAAAGCAAACACTGAAAACAAAACACATTCAGTGAGTAGATTCATATAAGAAAAAAGTAAATCAACTCCAATACATCTCTGATACAAAATTACATAAGAAAGAGTTGTATTCTCTTTTAATAACATATTGCTATTTTTTAAACTTCAATTATCAGTTATATCCGCTCACAAAGTAGAGAGGGAAGGGCTAGTGGATTAATATTTTCTATTTTTTTAATAACTAATTAAAATATAAAGTTTCATTAATTCAATAAGGAAAATATGTACAAAAAGAATATTTTTAAATTTAAATTGCTTACTTTTTGCATTTTCTGCTAACATGTCGTTAACTCATAACTGCTGCATTTATATTCACATTCTCATTTAAATTACAAAATATTTCTCTGTTCATACATCTAAATATTATGTTATATACCTACATACATACATACATATGAATAAATATTATAACATTAAGATATTATTGTCATACTTAATATTGTTATTCATACATGATACTCAAATACAATTGAGTATCATTATTTTAAACTTGTATCCATGCCACACATAGTTAAACAATCATATTCTTATAGCCATATAAGCATACATACACAGATACTTAGTAAGAGTATGAATTGCCATTCCAAACGTATTACTTCTTCAATTACTTATGTTTTGTTAGCATTTCAAATAACTATATTAAAAACATTCCATTACTCTTCATTGCATGTGCTATTATTATCTATACAAATGCACTAAGTACATATTATTGCTTTTAGTTGCATTAGTTTAGTTAGAAGCAAATAATTCTGCACTATTTTTGTTTTATTTGTCTCAAAGGGTTGGTTACCTGGCCAGGGTCAGTTTGAGCAGTTGCCTTCAGATGCTATGTGTCTTGGTTTACAATGGAAAATGTCCCCCACACCGATGTTACCCTCTGGCTTATATTGGCAGTCTCAGAAGTGTAATAAAGTTGGTGGTTATGTGTGTAAAAAACCAAAGGAATCTTTTGGTAATTTTGCCTTTAGCAATTTTACTGTCACAGGAGCTGAAGGACGTCTTGTATCACCAGGTGAGTACTAAAATAAGATTTCATGCATAGCACAAACAAACATATTTTTAACGTGAATTTCTATTACTAAAATAGAATAAAATAAAATAATAAAATAGTTTTCTTGCTCTTAAAAAATTTAATGGCAGGTTACATGCAATTCAAATGACCAGCATTCACTAGTAAAACGTCACATGTGAAAAACTATTTTTTTTTTATTCAGGAAAATAAAATTGTTTAATGTCTTCCAAAAGTTCACCAACAGTAACATGATGCTTGTGTAACTCAACCAATCAAGTAGTTTAGAAATTCTGTATGGAAGGTACTTGAAAAATTTTTTTTAATTCAGCGATCAAGTCGCCTTATGAAAACCTCCTAATTTTGAGTTATGGAAGGAGTACATAAATTATGTTGTTTTATATATTTGTTTCATTAAAATAACGCTTGTAACTTAAGACATTGTTCCAGGGAATGGTTATTACAGCCGTGCTGTTGCTTCTGGCTTAAAATCATTATTTTCTAATCCTTTTGGAAACTTACAATGGACATTCTAGCATGACAATGCAAAAAAAAAAAACATTCTGCTGGTTGGTAAAGTCATGGCTACGCTATCAAATTGTTAATGTGCTTTAACATCATGGCTACCTCGTAAAGTGTATGCTTTTGGAAAGCAGTATATTACAAAAGAGGAACTTATAGAATGCATAAAAGTGGCTTGGTCCGCCATTTCGCTCGGTTAGATAAAATCATTGCATGATTCTGTTTTCAATCGAATTTACGAACCAATCTGTAAAAAGGGAGGCTGTACGTGTTATCAAAAAGGCTTTAAAATTTAAATGTAAATAAAATTGAAATTTTTTATTGTCCTATTCATGCGATGCAAATTTTGAAATCATTTTTTGACTTTTTTTAAAAAATTATTCATAAAAACAAAATCAATGAATATATTGAACCCATTTTTGTAGTGTTCAATAACAGTTAAACAGAAATATAAATTAAGTTCCTAGCATTTTCTTTTTAGAAGCTGCAACCTTTTGAAAAAATTGTGTTAGGGGGAGCATATTCAGCTACCATATCTTCACACAACTCTCCAAATAATCTGGCTTTCTAAAATCTCTTTTTGATATTAAATTTATTCAATTCCTCACTCATATTTTTTGACACAAGAGCTAAGTGAGTGAAAATAAAAATGCCGAGTTTAATGTGTTTTAACGTATTTGCAAATATCTTTTCAGTACTTACGGCATATTTATCAAAGATGTCTTACGTCATTAAATATTTCTAAATATATTTTTTAGTATTTATGCTTAGGAGAAATTTAAATGCGTTGGTACAAATTTGATTTCTCTAAGACATTTTAGCAATTTGCAAAGGAACCATAGAAGATTACGGGATGGGATAGATCAGCTAGATTTGTAATCTACTGCCCTAAAAGTCAGAAATTTCTTTGGATTATTTTTAAAAATTTTTTTAAATTTCTATATACCCCATTGTTGTTGCTCTGAAGAATTTTAGCAATTTTCGTTTTGCATTGTAAAATAAAACCTAAAAAAATTTCCAAAAATATTAAACCACTGCCATAAAGTTTAGAGCATATAGATTCAATTCTTGTATTGTCGGGCAAAATCGGGAATGGTATCAGATGTTGTAAAATTCGTTAAAATAAAAGTAATTTCTGAGTAAGTCCGCTGTCATAACCCAATGCCTGCTTAGAGGCATTACTACAGCCCTAGTTTCAGAATCAATTGCTCATCCTAAGGCATATAACGACCCTATAATCCTTATTGAAATTAAATTTTCAAGAAAAATCAAATTCATTTAAATAATAGACAATACTTCTACTATTAGTGGCAAGTTATTAAGTAAAATTTCAAAATTATCGTGCTAGTTCAGTATGCCTCGAGAGGAAAACAAAGTTCTTGCGGCAAACCGCTTTATAAAAAAATAATATTATTAAATTTTGCCACAAAATTTTATCTAGTTTGATTTTAAGCCTTCTCTTACTTTTGTCTTCATGATAATTATTTTAAATAATTTATTATTTTCATACTTTGGTTATATGTTTCTTGAAAATATTGTTATTATTGAGTAACAACTTAAATTTTAAGGCAGCATAGAAAATTAACTTGTGAATGTGAATTTTATTTGTATAAATTTGAATTACACGAATATACATACCAAAATTGTTTGCTCTGCTAATATTGGCAACAAGATATAATATGATTATTTTGGACAAGTTATAAAATTTGGCTTTTAGCCAGCCAATAAAATGAAAAACGTCATCCCATAAATTAATGAGTCTCTTATTGAGAATTAATATCTTTATAATTAAACAAAGCAACTATAATTGTCTTGTTCTACCACACATTGATATGAATGTCTACTTCTTACTGCACATATTGGTATAGTGTATTTTGTCATTCGAAATAATTAATTTATAAAAAGAGTAATTAAGTAATAATTAATATATTAAAAACAATGCGTTTTCAGAGCAAAAGTCTATTCATTTAACATAAAAACTAAACTATAATTAAAAATAACTGGCAAAACTAGCAACCAAATAACATAACATATGCATATGACAATTGTAAAATATTTTTCCCTTTGTAATTGTCCAGCCATTAAAAAAAAATTATTATTAAAAATGGCTGAAATTTATTTTTTAGTCTAAAATCATTCACAAGTTTTCAAAATTCGAACTGACCCACGGAACAGTGGTTGTGGCCGATCCAAGAGTATATGGTGACCATTCTTAGAATATAGTGATTTTACGTATCAAATTTTTAAGAAATTAAGTTTGAAAATTTTGATTGTTAAATCATTGAATAATGGACGTAAACGTGGTCTGCTGTCTCTTCGGCTTCGTTTCTCAAGTGTTTCAATACTCCGCAATGCTCAATCATGTATTCGGTCGTAATGAGAATTCCCTACAAAGTTAGTATCAGTAAGTTATTCGCTCTCTTTCGAAAAGTTGCCAATATTATGCTTAATACAGCTCTAAAACAGTTCGCAGAAGAGTTCTGGGTCTATGAAACTATTACCGCGCCTTTTCTTGCAATTTCGTTTGCCTTCCCATTGAATACACTATGACCAGTATCAGATGAACCCTGTTAGTAGATATTAGTCTCTACAGTAATATTATTTAATTCCAGATCCATTTCGATCTTTTTTCAAATTCATTGAGTAGATGTAAAACCGCTCTGCCTTTAGAGTAAATATATATAGATATCACTGTTTCAAGTTCTTCTTTTAGCAGAGCTCGATAGCATGTACTTTGCCTGAAAATCTGAGCTCTCTTGACCTAAATGGGCTTTTTATTAAATTTTGACTAAATACTCTTTCTATTTACTACTTAAATCAATCGGCCATTATTATGTTACCCGCTAATCATGGCCTTTTATATTGCTGAAAGAATTTTAAAGTCGGATTGGTAGTTTTCTAGTTTATCCGTTACAAAAAAAATATTTTTCTTCTTTATAATATTAGTGTAATTACACTGCACAAGAGCATTTCTGATGATTGAGTTATATTATATGATGTCAGTAAAATTTTTGATGACATTTTCAATTCCATGATTGAAATTACTGTATCAGCTCCAGTTAAAAAATATGACACGGTGTTTTTTTTATAATAAAACACTGTAAATTTAGAGATAATTCTAATTTATTTAATACTTATAATGAATAAAATTTTCTTTCATATGATTTTCTTGCTGAAGTTTTTCTGAATTCTTCAACAATAAGCGGTCAACATGTGTGAGTTTTACTAGCCGTGATAGTGTTCCCCCATGGTACGTAGATCCTGGTGGAATCGCTGGCTCTATTCTTTAATTAGTCCAGATGGTTGTACAGAAAGTGCAAATTCCAAGCCTTTGAAAGTAGCTCCATATGTTGAGAAAATTCACAACTTTACTTAACAAAAAAACGTTGAACAAACCAACCCAACTCATAACATGTCGTTATCTTAATCTATGTCAAAGCGTCCAAATAAGGTCGTTCAAGTCATCTTGGTTGAATAGTTTTGGTGCTTTCAGGTCACATTTAAAGTCAATATCAGTACTGTCAGAGGCTTCTCCTGTAAATTATCAGCTTGAGATTCAACTGATATTTTATGACTTAAAATAAGTCTATGTACGGACAATATGGAAGGATATCCCCATGTGGCTCGATTTTGTCGGTCAATGCCAGCTACGTTTACCAAAAAAAAAAAAAAAATTAAAAAACAACAGTCATTGTTTGCTCTCGCAAAATCTGGTAACCTCTCTTCAAAAACGATATATACCTATTCAATAACGAAATATGTTAAAATACCATTAAATTATTAAGTAGGAAAAAGCCAATTTATTGTTGAAGAAATTTCTTGAAGAGAGTTGGATTAAGATTTTTCTTATTGCAAATCTTAAGACTGAAATCGATTTAACCAAACTTTCTCCAAAACAATTTTCATTTATCTTTTTTGGTAAAAGAGTTTTGCGATTTTTAGTCCCATGATAATTTGTGAAATGGCGGAAAGCGAGTTATTGCGCCGAGTTTTTCGATGTTTCCGAAAAACTATATGAAGCCCGTCAGCAGAAATAACTATAGATTTTGTTGCCATATTAATGGCTGGTTTTTCAAAAATAAAAATTCAATTTGTATTTTAATTTGTTTTTGTTATTGTATTTTACAGCATATCCAAACACTTATCCTTTAAACATTGACTATTGGATACATATTAAAGCAGCGGAGCGTTCAAGGATCATTGTACAATTTCAAAAAATTGATTTGGAGCCACAAGATGAATGCCTTTATGACTTTGTAAGTGTACAGGATTATGATATTGTATCGAAAATAGTTTTAGAACCTGGCACAAATGCAATACCCTTGGCCATGTTAATGGACGATGAAGAGGTTGTAGCTTATGATAATGATAATTCAAAAGATGCTGATGTAGATGATGATGATGAAGATCGAGATGTAGATGTAGAGGCGCGAGTTACGGACGATGTTATAGAAAATAATAAGAATAACGATGGGGATGATAATGATGCTGACAATAGCAGCAGCGATGATGCTGATACAGATGATATGGGTGACAATGAAACAATAAACTTTAATAAAGAAATTCCAAACAATGGCAACGTAAAGTTGCAAAAAATTCGGCGACAAGAGCAACAGCCACATAAAAAAAGAATACGTCGTAGTTTTGCGGTTACATATAAAAACAGACAAAGGCGCAGATTTATGGAAAGGCAAACTCAAATAAAAAATCAAATTCAGAATCGCAAAAGAAGAAAAAAGAAAATTTTCACTGCCAAATTACAAGAACAACAGCAACAACAACAAAAAATAAACACACGTAAAGTAAAACGACATAACTTACAAAAATATCACAATTTGGCCACAGAATCAACGACTCATCATGCTTATAAATCCATGAACAATGAAGTAGTAGATGTACAAATACAACATAAACAAACACGTAAAAGGTGGCATGATAGCAATTACAATAGAATACAACATCAAGGACAAAACCTGAAAAAAAAGCGACAATGGAATGATGAAAATATAAAGCGCAATACCTTCCGCATTAATGAAAATCCTAAAAAATGTAGACGAAAAAAATCTTTAAGGGATATGGAAAATATTGTAAAAAGTTTTGCGCGTCGTCGCCGTAGCACTGTTCTAAATGCAAACTCTTTACCTGCCTACGAAAATGCCCAATCGTTTTTGCCCTATGTTCGTTGGTGTGGTTCGCATGAATCAAACATGTCAAAATTTGATTTTGTGTCACGTTCCAACGAGGTCATGTTAAATTTTCACAGTGACTACTCAATTGCGGGGCTGGGCTTTGCAGCCGTTTGGAAAGCCATTGACGTTTCGGGTTGTCCCTTACGTACCCTCACCTCTCGGGAAGGCACCATATTCTCACCCAATTACCCCCATTTTCTATTAAATAACTTAAATTGTGCTTACGTTATACAAGCTCCTATCGGCAAACGCGTTTGGTTAGAGTTTATCGAATATGATTTTCAAACGGATGCTCTGCTCGAAGTTGATATTGGTAGTGGCTTATTTAGGCCATTTCGTTTGTCTGATCATGTAAACGATGGTATGTTTGTAAGTTTAAGAGAGCAGCTACGTGTGCAGTTTCGCACAGGTCAACATCCCAGGGGCAAGGGCTTCAAAGCTGTGTACCATACAGGTAAGTTGAAAAATATATAGCTTTTTGTTTCCATTACTAACTTTTATCAATGAACGCCCTACAAAGTATTAAATAATTTGAAAATAAAAGAGGTAAAGCTATTGAATATGTTTGTAAATATAAATGTATGACCAGCCATCCATTAAAAAGATTTACAAATTAAATCGGCCTTTATGTTGCCAATGGAATCATTTGTTCATTTGTAATTCAGCAAGATTTAACTAAATACCTGCATTTATGACTCTAAAGTCGATTTAATAAATTAAGGTTTCGAATACCAGATGTTAACTAACAAAAAAAAATAAAAAATAAAAATAAAACAAATTTTTTCTTTAAGATAAAATATTGTTAGCTGTTATTAAAAGGGTATAAAATTTGCTTTAAGCTCCTTGCCTTTTCTGTGTATACCACCACTCCTTGTTACATGTTGAAATTGTTCATTGTGGCTGAAATACGTCCAAACGGAAAAGTTAATTTGATTGCTTAGATTTAGCTTAAATCTATCTACCATAACTTATTTTTCTGTTATTGTAAACCTTTTTCAAGTTGGCTTATTTAGCTTTGTACATTTTAAGTTACTTATAATGGCAAAGATGTTGTTTTTCCCTTTCCAAAAAGAATAAAAAAAAAAAATAAATTTCACATTTATAACCATCAAGAGATTTACATTTTGGTTTATTTTATGTCTATTCTACTTCCTCTCAGTTGGACAAATGGAACGACGTGAACGCATCATCAATTTGAGCAGCAATGACACCGGTTACATGTATCAATTGAACTATCCACATGATATGCCAGAAAATGTTGATTTTACACAACATTTGGTAGCACCATTTGGTTATAATGTACTGCTGGAGCTGTATGGTGTAGAGTTTACGGATAATGGATGTCAGGATAACAATATCCTTGAGGTAGGTCTAACTTAAAATTAATGTACTACAAATAGCTAACCAACAAGCATGTGTGTTTATTAAAGTTTCTTGGCCGAAAACACACTTCTATGCATTAAAAACAACAAGAAGATTAACAAAAGAGTTGAGTTCATTGTTTCATGTTTACGTTTATGATGCTCTTTCTCACGTATGCATTGAAAATACCTTATAGCCTGCTAAAAGAGAAGAATATGTGTTTGAGCGTATGGTGTGGGTGCTGGTGAAAGTGTTGGCATGTGTGCATTTGTATGGGTAAAATATGCGGTTTTCAATTGCTGTAATATTTATATTGGTCAGTTTGCTTGCGTGCTTAACAAACATACTAAAACTAATGTTAGACAGTTTAGCATTAGTTTGCACACACATGCGAGTACATATGTACTCTCACAAAAATATTTTTAGTAAACATTAAACAAAACACACTAAAAGTTTTCTTAATAATAATTGCTTATTTTCTGTGAGTGTATGTTTTAAACAACCATCCATCTACACATTGTAAGACCAGTTGAAAATAAAAAAAATTTTTTACTTTGAATTTCTACGCTTTTAAAAGGTTCATTGTAATGAAAATTAATGCAATATGAAAAGTGGCGCCGCATTTGCTACATGTGCCAACAATAACAATAAGGACTTTTCACTACGAGTTTCTCTAGAGCCATTTATAATTTGACTTTAATATTCCACTGGCACTAGTAGGTCAACAACAAATACATTTTCTGACTACAAAGTGGCTCGTAAAATGGCCAGCACTACACTCTAGGGAGGGTTGCTGTTGATATGAAAAATAAAACGAGCAAATTTAATATGCTTAAATGTGAACCTTAATGTAGACTTGTTCTCTTAGCGGTAAATAAGGGTGCGATTGAATTAAATAAGTGTGTTGGTTATACATATAGGGAGTGCAAGCTTTTAGGTGTGATAATTAATTTGAAAATTAAAATGTTGTTATTAAATACGTATGCGCAAAAAAAAAGAAAAATACGTAAAGAAAAAAAAAAATGGTTTTAATATTTATTTAATTTAAATATGAGGATACGTTTCTTTAGTTCCAAATTTGAATTAATATTAATTAATGCAATATTTGTTTGTTAACTAATCAATTTGTCAAGCTCCCTACTTCTTGTATAAGATTCTCACAGTTTTAAATTTCATCTGTTCATATTTACCTATAACATTTCTATATAACAACATGGCATCAAGTTTAAAAAGTTTACAAATATTAATAAGCTGTTTGTATAACACAAACGATGTAGAATTGTCTAGAAATTTTATATAAAAATTACAGTAAAAATTTAATGTTTTTCACATAAATTTTCTAGATGAGAGTTAATCGCTTTCATTACAGAACAGAACACAATGTGTCATAAAAAGTAGTAATTCAATAACCTCAAATAAAAACAGTTTTATTTGCATATACATCACAGAGTGCTTAGAGATGTCAAATTTGACAGCTAATTTAAAAAAAAGAATTAATTTTAATATTTTAAACAAATAAAAACTTAAATGTACAACTGAAAAGCATTGTAAAAAATAATTAAAAATTTTTTGTGTGTACGGCGTCACCGAACGTGTATAAAAAATGTGGCAAAAAATGCTGGCTATATGTAATTAAATAAATAACCAATAACGATGCATGTGTTCTACAAAAGCAAACTAACACTCCCAAAAGCACCGAATACTAAACGATTGTTATGAATCATTTCAATACTGATTGAATAATTTTTTTTTCTCTGTATTTGCATTTTTATCGCACGGCAATTCAACTTAAAATATTTTTTAAATTTCATTCATTCATAATCACCCCTATCAGCAAATAACATGTGAAATATTTTTCCCCATGAGATTTTTATTTCCCTCAAAGGGAAAAATGCAATCGTTAATATTCCATGAAATTTTTATAAGCTATCAGCTGACATTGATTGTTGTAAACAATAACAAGCTGAATGTGAAAAATTTTTAAGTTTAAAACAAATAAATACAGTGAAATATTGTTATAACAGAAGCAAGAAAATAAGCAACAACGGATAGTTCGCCGACGTTTGCGCTATTCATCTAACCAATTAGAGTTACCTGATGCACTGTAAGTGAAACATTTAATAAATAAAGTTGCTTTGAATTAATTTTCGTATTAGATTTAAGCAACAGTATCAATAACTCTCTACCAACTCCTCAAAAAAATAATTTGGTATTCCAACGATAACCAAACTAAGTGCCTGCTTGAGATTTTTTGCAGAAGGAGGATACAAAGAGTTTATGAAGTTGGTATGGCACAATCAATATTCTGTAAAGTGCTCTCACAAATATTGAATGTTTTATAGGAAAATCTTTGTCACCAGTGGATAACTTTAAAAAAGTTTAATATGTAATACTAGTTAAAATAAATGAATACTTACATGGGAAAAAAAATTTACGATAAGGGGGAGTTTGTTGAAGTAAACATTTTTGCATGTTGTCAATCTCAATTAAATTATTTATTTTTCATGGGAGCTATTCATGATTGCAAGTATGTGAAATGGGAAAAAATTTAGAAGGAAAAATTATTCGCGATCGAATAAATCTTCTTATTTGCATTTTATGTAAAATTTATTTGAGCTTGAGATCATTTTTATTAATTAGTTTTTTTATTTTTATTAAATATAATTTTATTATTTTTATTTCGAATGAAAACGTTGCAAAAATTTTCATTGATTTCAACAAAATTTTGCTTGTGGTCTCTGCTATTTTACAAAACACGTTGAATTTTCGCAGCACCAGAAAATGAGAAAATTGTAAATTGGGCTCTCATTAATGCATGAAACAGATATAGGTATTTCCTGTCTCTTTCTGTCTCCCTCCTTGTAAGCCTGTGATATTTATCTTCCTTAGGGCAGGACCACAATGCTTTATTAATTCTCTTTTAAAATTACCGCTGTATCTATACACAGCAATTTTGTTTCGGCAATTTTAGCATTCTTATTCAGTCATTCATTTGACATTCAAGCTACCTGTCTTCTTTTTTTTACAGCTTTAAAAGATACAAAAGAAAACAAAAGGGAATTGCGAAGTACGAGGAATTTTTTACCTCTTTCCATTCTTCTTTCCTCCCTCTGCTATAAAATCAAGAATTGCCCAACTAAAATTGTTGATCTGGTTCTGGTCTTAAGTCCAGGAACACATACAGCAAGTTTAGCTGCGCAACTCTTTAGTTTATAAGAGAGACAGAGAGAGAGCAATGAAGAATGGCAAGGGGTACAAGCTTGCTCACACTGGCCAACTCTCTTTTGTTCTCTATTCGTACCTTTTAAAGCTCTTAAAAAAAGAAAGACAAGTATCTTGAATGCTGATTGAACAAATTGACAAAATAAAATGTTTGTGTATAGATGTTATAATATCTCCCATCAGTCCCCTAAAACATATGAATAACATAATTTAAAGTAATATTTGTTAATCGCATTTCCGTTCCCATGCGAACAAAAATGCAAAATCGATAAAGTACCAAATTATTAATTCCAGACTTTTTCTTAAGAATTGTTTAACACATAACAAATTATTAAATCCAGACTTTCTTAAGAATTGTTTAACACATAACAAATTATTAAATCCAGACTTTTTCTTAAGAATTGTTTAAAACATAACAAATTATTAAATCCAGACTTTTTCTTGAGAATTGTTTTCTTGCATTTCCGTTCTCATTTAAATTAACGAAAATGCAATAAAATAAATAAAAATACAATTCAATAAAATATATTTGTAATTAGTATTTAAGAACTAAAAAGAAGAAAAATAAAGGTAGTTATATTTTGATCAACTCACTAAAACAATCGTGTTTTTTTTAAACACTTCATAACCTGGACTTAAAATTTATAGACAGAGAATTAAAAAAAGTTTAGCAACTAAAATTGATCTGTGATTTCCCGGACCAACATTCTTTTCATTTTTTTTATGACTACATAATTACAAGTGTGTGTGTGTACATTAAACAGTTCTTAAAAAAAGTTAGTTTTCGCTTGCTGAATTATTTAGTGCGTCATTGTAAGAGTAAGAAATAAAAAAATTTTAAACTCCTTGATAAAAATAAGTTCCTTAGGAAAGAATTGTACAGTATTTGTTGAGTAATAAAAAAACAACATTAATCAATTAATTAATTTCAAGCCTTTAACTAAATTTTTTCTATTTCAGATCTGGGATAATTATGCAGACAATAATGGCACAAAATGGCAATTATGCAAATTTCAAACTGTTAATATTTATCCTGGGAGTTCTCAAGATGTTGGCAATTACTTCACCCCAAATTTACATGGGAATCATCATACAGGAAAATATTTCCGAGAATCAAGTGATAACAGTGATATAGCAAAAACAACAAATTCTTTTGGTTATATGGGAACATCAGGCACCACAATTGCTCAATTGCTATTGCGTCAACATAAACAGCAACCATATATACCAGTACCAGCACCGCCACCACCCGTATTCATAACATCATATTTGAATACGTTGTATATACATCAGCGTACCACTGCCAAATCCATTGCCAATTTAAACTGTAGCATACGTCTACAATGGGGTAAGTGACCACTCATATTAAAAATCTAAATAACACTAACTGCAACTAACTGCTGCACTCTCTTACATTTATATTTGTGCCACTTAAACGTCAAGTGTTTTAACAATAACGACTACGACAACAATAAAAACTAGAAGTTAAAACTGAATGATGATGGCTTAAAGCACAATGAATGAATAAAAGCTGTTTTTCTTTATAGTAGACAGTTTCTTTATATGAGTAACTATTAGGGAAATTACCATTTTGCTTTTATATAATTCTAAAACGTGTGTGTGTTTTTTCAGTTTTCAATATGTTGTACGTATAAATTTTAAAAATACTGAGGAAAAAAATTTCTACAGCCTTATTTATAACAAAAAGATAGCAGCGTTACGAGACGTTCGTTGTCTTTCAGAACGAGGCCTGTCTTCTGTCATACCGTACTATTGAAAATTCGCATATAAGCGATAAATTGTGGTTTTGCGAGCCATTAAACGATTAGAATATTTTTGACGCAATTTACGCTGAGTGGCAGTAATGGAACGATTATTTTCAATAAATATAGTCACTATTTCTGCTCGTTCTTGTGGCGTTTATTTATCCATATTAAAATTTGGACGTCTACACAACACAATGGTTAAAGCGAAACTGAGCAAAACTTCACAAAACCAAGATGGCGCACAATCAAAATGGTAGCGGGACTTTTGCCCCACCTTGTATCAACGTTATGAATAAAATTTAAGATTTCTGGAGATTAAATTTTCTAATTATTTTTAAAAAAGATATTTTGTGAATATCTTCTAAACTATAAGACTGATATAAATTTAATCAGGTAGGTAGTTCTCGAGTTATTGCAAATAATATGGCGCAACCTCCTTATTTTAATCTATAACGATATCTCTCGAGAACTATACGTAGGATTAAAAAAATAAATATACAGTTGGAAACAGGGTGTCAGTTTTGGTTTCTGCGGCACCCAAATCGTTATAGGCCTGTGATGTTATTGTTTTACCAAGAATAATAACCTTTTGCTACAATTGGTTTCCCAAGTTCTACATATTTTCGATGTTTAGGTTGTTTTTAGGTTTTATAATTTGTAGAAAAAAAAAATTAACTCACCAACCAAACCAAGAAAAGGTATGTTAATCAGCTTTTTCGCCAACGAAACAAGTAAACATGCAAAACTTCTTTAAACTTTGAAAATATTGTGCTTTACTTTTATTCGCTAACAAAACACTAATCAGTGCCGAATTTCTCTTTTCATAAACTTAGCCGGGTTTCGCGTCTGCATATTTTTTGAACACCGTGATGGGCCATATATTTTTCTATTTTAGTCACTCAAGACTGAATAAGCTCTAGTGTTAAATAAAAAATATATTTTCCGAAAAATGTGGTGCTTCCTTAAGCTGAATTATTTTCTTATTGTCTATTTTCATGTTTTTTTTTTAATTCTTTAAAGTTTATATAAAAACAAAACAATTTTATTATTCTTTATATTTATTCAAAGACAATTTTTAAATATTAACAAAGGTGAAAAGCTATGGCATACATTTGTAAAACGTAGAAAGTATAACTTAGTAATGAATTAATTATTTATTTAGACCATTTGTTGCTGAACAAAAAAAAATCTTTTTAAAAAAGCAGCATTTTTTTTTTTATTTATTTTGCGTTCTAGGTTAAATATGTAATACGTTTTAGCAAGTTTTTTTTATTATTTTTGCGAACAGCAAATAAATTTAAAAGACCAGTATTGCTTGTACAGGTAGTCTTCAGAAGACAAGTATTTAACAAACTGTTATTTATTATTTTTTTAATTCAAAATTTCTCTTTATTAAATTTTAATAATTTTATCTAATAAACTAAATAAAGATAATCAAGTTTATATTTGTGCTTTGTGAAATGAATTGTTTATTGTTTTTCAAATTTAAAATTTTCAACCGCATTTAATGACGCAGGGCCATTATATTTGCAATAATTTCAAAACAAATGTGTGTACATGTGTATGTTCTATTTATGTAAAATATTTCCATACAATCCTTTCTCTAGCTTTCGCTTATTCATTGTGTTAAAACAAGCAGACAAACTGTCAACATGTTGCACAAATTTGAAGCATACATATCGTCATATGATTTCATTAAAGCCCTATAAAACATTTAAAAAAATTTAGAGAAGAAAAAAGGGGATAATATGAAAAATTAAGAAAACTTTTTAAAGTTTTTCACATCTAACATTAAAAATAACATTCTTAAAATGAACAAAATTTTAAAAAGCTTTATTAATTTTATTAATTTTTCATTTGGCTTCTCTAAAATTTTGTAAATTTAATTTAGGGTTTTAATGAAACCATATGTCGATATGCAGGTTAGATATAAGTATTCTATTTTGTTTCGGCATAAATTTAAAATGTTTCAGCTTCTACGTATTTTTTTTAACATGTAGCAAAATTTTTGCAAATAAATATAACTAAATTGAAAGATGATTTTTTCTGTATGAGAAACAAATTGTTTTTATTTGATTACTTTTCATATATTACCAAAAAAAATTTTAGTCAGTACAATTTTTAAGGCGGTGACACGCCCTACACAGCAAATTATTTTTAACGAGTTTTTACTCTTCGTTAGACATTTTTTTGGCCACAAGCACTACGATCAGCCCATGCATCATAAATATTCCATAGGAATATTTTTCCCAAGAAAAATGTTGGTTTTTGGGAAGAAATTACCTAAATCAATGAACTTTTTATATTACTCATAAAAAGTTGTGACATTTTTTTATGATAAGAGGAAAGGAAAAAGTGAAAAAACTCCCGAGAATTTTTTTTTCATAATTTTGCTGGATATCTTTGACAGGACTGAGCAGATTTAAAAACAAAGTAGGTACGACTTAGAGGTAATTTTGAAATTTCATATATAACAAAACGTTTTAAACCTAGTCGAACGGAACAGGTATAATTGTACCTTTTTTGTTTTCAAGTTATCATATATTTTTTTCATAAACAATAGAAACGTGAGATTTTGTGACATCTCCAAATTTTAAATTACGATAAATATCTTGATTTGTAGTCCATGATTTAGGCGCTTTATAATTTTTTTACCATTAGAAGGCTGTAAAGGTACAATTGTACCTTCACATACCTATAACTTGTGAAGTAAAAGTTAAAAAGAAATAAAAATTCATATGTAAGTTTGTTTACTTTATTCAACGACAAACAAATTTTTGGGTATTCCCTTTTTTTTGTAACAAATGATACATAAAACTTTACTTCTGTGTGACTCTATATACATACTTCAATTTAGCGTACATTCTTTTGTGAGGTTGATTTTGAAATTTTCAGTTAAATATTATTTTAAAAATTTCAATTTGAAAAAAAAAAAGTTTTTAATTATAAATAATTAGTATATATATCTTGTTCTATTCAATAATGTTGATTATAAATGGGTATGGTAAGTCCTTAATATAATTTGAAATAGAGAAATTGATATTAAGTCTGATTATGAGTGTCGTTGTCGTGACGAAAACAGTGATATATAGTAACGCCGGTCATATCATTTACATTAGCTTGTTCTAAATTCGATTACGACAACGACACTCGTAATTAATTACGAGTGTCGTAATAATAGTGCTTTAGGTATGAACGGATGGGGAATACGAAAAATTCTCGTATTCCATTTTCATAGTTGTTCTGCTTACATACTTGATATTAACAAACATACGGTATCTCAAAGTTTTTGATAGAAATGCTGCCGATGAGGAAAAAGTGATTTTACGAAAGCGTCGCTCCAGCAAATCAGTATCTGGGAATAATTTCAATTTTTGTTATTAAATAAAATTAATATTATATATCTTAAACAGCAATACAAATTAATTTCTATAAAATTAGCCAATTCACAAAGTGTGTTAAAGTGTCCTAAGTCTAGATTCGTCCTAAATTTATGACTGTCGTAAAAATGCTGTTGGTATTTATTATATAAAATAGATTTAGGACATTACTACTTTGTTTCCTGTGTTTTTTAGTGTGCTATTTAATCAGCTGGTTTTTGTTTACACAAAAATAAATATTCCCCCATTTTTATGAATTCAAAATTGGAAGCAAAATTTATTCCGTTTCTTAAGGGTGTAATATTCTTCCGTTCGGCAAGGGTTAAAGTAAAATGCCCATAAAAACATATGCATGAAAGTTGTATGACTCTCTTCCTTTATTAAATATATAACAGGATATCCCGGAAAGTATTATAGTTTTCAAATCACCACCTCAAAATACTTTAGAAAAAATTTACTTGAATTTATATACTTGTTTAATTTGATTGTAAAAAGCAACTCAAAATTAAAGCGAAAAATCTATATAAAAATTATTAATTATAATCCGAACCGTTTTAATTACAAAATAAAAGTTCAAATAAATTTACAAATAAAGTTTTGAATAAATTGTTTTAGTTTTTTGAAATAAAACGACTCCGTTATTTAATAAAATTCAACGGTGAATAATTTTGATTAGGTTTTAGATGTGTAAAAAAGGGGCTATCTAGTGAAAGCGTTTTCTTTTTTAATTTCAAAAAAGATAATACCGTTCCGAGTCTCTTGAAAATTTATTTCTTTTGTCTTAAAACTTTTAAAGAAAATGCTGAAATATGTGTGGGGAGTAGCACCAGTTTGAATTCAATTTAATTTAAACATGTAACAAGTGTTATACCGCAATCGTTTACAATGAATTATTAAATTTGTTTTTCTTTACTTTAACCGCAACTTTACACAATGGTAAATTTTCTTGAAAATAGATTTTTTTTAGCAACAGTGTTATTGTAATTTAATTAAATTGCATTGTAAGGATATTTTCGTTTTGCAGTTATTTGTTATGCGGCTTAAGTGACCAAAACTTTTACATTCCACCACTTTTTAGATAATAATTACAAACTAAAATTAGCATCTGGGGATAAAAGTGTCGAATCATGTCAACCTAATCCTTGTCAGTATAATGGAAGATGTGTGGTTAACAATGGCACTAGCTATTGTCAGTGCTTGGGGCATTTTACTGGAAGGTAAGCTAAAAACATCTTTATTTAAGAAACGCAACAATAAAATCATTTAACTAATGAAAAAATATCTTTTTAGATTTTGTGGCTTAAATTTATGTGAATTGGAACCCTGTGTTTTTGGTAAATGTGAATTAACTACAAATAATTTCAAGGTAAGTTTAAACACGTCCAAGCCAAACAAACCAAGAAAAAAACAACTTTAAATTATAGTGCCAGTGTCAACCCGGTTATATGGGCACAACATGTGAACAAAAGCAAAGACCTTGTGCTGATAATCCTTGTGAGGGACGTGGGATTTGTTTAGAAAGAAATGGTGGTTTCTTTTGCCGGTAAGTGTTTTTTTTTTACTTATTTTTGTGTATATTTGTATGTGTGTTGGTGTACGTATGAACTTTTGAATGGATTGTACGAGTATGGTGGTGTTTACGTCTATGTTTGTCGCGATGAGCTGCTCTGCTGTTCACTTTGAATTTTAATTTAATTTACAAAAAAAAAAAAAAATAATAATTATCATTGTTTTTCCCTCATTAATACTCTTGTTTTACAACTGTGTAGTTGCTATGCTTGGTGGGAGGGCCACCGCTGTGAAAAACGTATGCTTCACATACCTTACAAACCTTTATCGGAGCGTATGCTGCAGGAACCCTTTTGGTTGGGTCTAATTACTGTATTTGTGGTCTTAGCTGTTATAGGTTTGGTTTGGTGTGCGAAGCGACATTTTCCAGAGAAAATCGAAAAACTATTAGCTGAAGAAGCTGATCGCAATAGGCGTAAGTTTACGAAAGTACTTTTTTTATAGATTTTATTTTAATTAATTGCTTTAGGCCATTATTATCCACCGAAGCCAAATTTTTAATGTTCTGCTAAAATGGGGTTATAGTTTTTCCATATTTGAATCATTTTTTTAATAGTTTGAATTAAAAACAAAAAAACTATTTCTACTTTGTGTTTTATTCATAAAGTGGAAATAGTTTTAGATTTTTAAGTCAAATCTACAATGTTTATTTGTAAAAATTCTTATTTTAATACTTTCATCAATCGTACAGAAAACGAAAATAGGCACAAATCGCTCATTTATTTCAATAGTGTCATAACTTCAAAAATAAGTTTTAAAGTTAATTAGCTATTATTAGTCAATGTTTTACTTTTTATTCTCTAAAAGCATTAAAAAAAATATTTGAAACGCTGTTATTTTCTGAAGAACAAATATTTGACTTGATTTGAAATCAAAAAAACTAATAAAATTTTATTATTTTCTATGATATTCCCATGGAAAAAAATGTTTTAAGCCGAACATAAGAATTATACTTTAATAGCTGACTCGGCAAACGTTTTGCCGTCAAATTTTATTATTATTGAAAAATAATTAAGAAAATAAGAAAAATATAAATGGGGCTATACCGAACATTTAGTAAATAAATTAGCTAAATAAGTTCTGTCGTTTTCCGATTTGAGAAAAACTTTGAAAGTGGGCGTGGTATATTTTTATTTTCATAAAAATTTATGTTGGGTTGTTCTGAACATAAAAGGAAAAAATTTGGCAAATCGGCAAAACTTTGTGAATGTCTCTTAAACTACAAGACTGGTAAAAAATTTATATAAATAAAATTTAAAGGTTATTGTACTAATAATGTTTTTTGCGGTTTTGTATATTTAATCAATCTATTGCAAATCATATAGTATATGTATCTCGACAACTACACGCAGTATCATATGTGACAATGAAACCTCGGGTACCAAAAAAATTGCAATTTGTAGGCCTGTGTTATCGTTGTGACAATACATTGTTCTACCATACTTGCATCCTGCAACGTAAAGGCAACAATCCTGAGACAATGGTACATCAATTTGTCATTATAAGCGTCGCGACGTTAAAAATGTCCGCTATGCAGGAAAACACACTTTTTTCTCGAAATTCTATTAATTTTATTTTATTTTTTTCGTTGTTCAATTTTTAACTAGTCAAGAATCTACATATATAAATAAAATTAATTTTCTGTTCATTTGTTCGGTTATATTTTTGATATTCCTCGCCCATTTGTGAAGCTTTGGCTCTCATTTTTTTGCACAGGTACTACCACTGTTACCACGTTTTTTGTCTGGTCAAAAATAGAGCTAGTTGCGGCTGAATTTCAATAGCAATAATTTTAAAGAAATAACTGATGAATTAGTATGCTACACTTTTCTGTACGTTGCCTAGGGACTTCAGAAAGTTGATTTCAACGACTTGACGGGCAGACAGACAGACTTATATCGCTAAATTGACTCCGCTATTTATAAGGATAATGAATATATATACTTTGTAAGGTGTCCCAGGCACGGTGTAGAAACTACAAACGGAGTCACAAAGCTATGTATACCCTGTATAAAAGAAATAATTCTTTAGAAAATAATTAAAACTTTTCTTATTAGAGCAGCAAATCGCTAATTGTAAAACCATGTTCATTGAATTATGACACTATTGAAATAAATGAGCAAAATACGAATTTCGAAGTCGGTATATTATTATAATTATTACTTTTGTAATCCTAAAGAGTAACATAAGACCACATTGAGGTCAGTATACTAAATAAGCTTTTATTTTTTATATCACATTCCGTCATTACTTAACATACTTTTTGTTGTTGAGTCAATATATAAAATAATACATAAATAAATACATATTACATATTCTTTTTCATAATTTATATTATATTAATTTTATTGCATTTATTTAGAGCTGTCACACAACGCGTTTCAATTGATTGATTGATTTTTTTTGTATATTTTCTTTTGATCATCATTCTTAGTATTTCACCTATTGCTTTGTTTTTGCCAAAGTTTTGGCAATGGTTGTCTTGGAACCTCCTTTTAAATACCACGAATAAAATTATTGATATAAATTTAAGGGCAAACTGCCATAAAAAGATAGTTATGGGTAGCTAAGGCTTAATTTCATTGTAGTCAAACCACAAGACCAATAAAGGACACAGAGAGAAAATTATGTGTGCTAAAGCTATATTACATATACTCATATCACTCTTGTTGAAGGAGTTGAGCCGATCTACAAATCGATTTTCTGCTGCTATGCAACAGCACATAGAGGTACAAGTTACCCTGGAAAAGGTAACTTGTCCTCTTTTCATCGTATCTTTTAGTAGCAACCACAACCACCACGTGTACCCTCAAAAGCAACCTCACCAATAACATATTCCGCCACATCTTACTGCAGGGTGTGCACGAAATCCAAAGACCAAACAACGAACCATGGATGTTCTCCCCAGAACATCATTCATGAAACCGAGTTCGGTAAACAGACTCCGAGTACTCATTGTTCGACCAATCAGTGAGCGTCAGCTCTTAACCTAACAATATAATGAGGTTCCTACTTTTCTTTGGGTTGTTTACAAAATAAAATTATGGCAATATTGTTGAGAGCATTTCTGTTCCCGTGTTACTAGTGTAGATAGTGCCTTGCCGGATCCCAAAGAGTATCTTTCCGCCAAGGTTCAAACCGGTAGCAACTTAGGGTGCTTGCGCACCATTTTACCCCTGGTATGGTGATACATCAAGATGGAGAAATTCACCAAGAAGGCATACGGCGGTTTTGATAGAAATTGATAAGTGACTTAATGATGAAAGAGAACAACTTCCAGCAAAAACCACTCTCAAAGAAAACAACCCCATAATTGAAACGACGGCTGCAACTTCACGAATTGTTATTTAATGTTTTTACCCAAGTCTTTTTGTACAATTTCGACTGCAATCATGCTTTTCAATTAATTCTTTAATATCAGTCATTTTATTTACAAATTTACGAAATTATTAATTTAATTTCATGTTCAGATGTTCTTTCGATTATGTTTTGTTCCTATTTTCTTTGGGTTTGTTTACAGAATAAAATTGTGGCAATATTGTTGAGAGCATTTCTGTTTCAAAATGAGAGCATAAGAAAAATCGCTGCCAAAGTAAAACAGATTCTATTTAACGACTGCTTTCAGCAAACGAGTTTGTAAGGAAAATATCATTAAGCTCTAGTTCCGTTCTTCGCGAAACTATCTATATAGGCCGTTGAATCTTACAGTTCGCTGATACTCTAGTATAGGGTATCTCAATAAGAGTTCACTTTTTCATTTCATGCTGCAATAAATCGATTATTTCACGCGCCGTGTGACAGATGGTGCCGTACAAATCCAGATCCATGCCCTTCGTTATCATGTAACGAATGCCGTTTACAGTCACTGAAATTTCTTCCTCATATTCAAAAATGTTGTTGTTAGTTGTGGGTGCATTTGTTTCTTATGGATTGCATGAAGCCATTTTGTGTATTCAGTAAGCGATTCAGATGAAAATACATTTAATTTAAAAAGACCACTTTTCTAAAAAAAATTGCCATTGACTTTACTTTGCTCCATTATCCATCAAACGACTGATATTTTATTCCATGCACCCATACAAAAAATGACACCATCCGTTGTCAAAATGACCACAAATGATTTTAATAGTGTATCAACCACGTTTGTGCTCACTTTGACAACGCTTGGTGTAATTTTAACAACGCATTATTGACAACATATCATTGCAGAAGTGACCATACTGGTGTCAAAATGACACCATACCGATGATAAATCGACACCAAATGGTATCATTGATGATACCATACTGTTGTTAAAATTAAACATGTATTGTCAATTTGAATTGTTTTCAATTCCATAACATTCGTAAACCACTTGATAACATCCGTTTTCAAAGAATAAAAATCATAGCTTTTTTTCTAAATTGACAACCAACTGTTGTCAATTTGCACACGCTTGTTACAAAGTTGAAAACAGTCGTTGTCAATAAAATAGACAGCGGTATTATATCAAAATGACCTTATATATTGCTGGTATTTCAACGTGTACATATCTTCTTAACAATTCCATGAAAAAAATACGTGATTGTATTTTAAAACGAAAAGTGTAATTTTATTTGGACACCCTATAGAAAAGATACCACATAGTCTCCACTAGTCCTCGCCCTGAAAAATACTCCTAAAGTTTTCAATTTGCAGTGGCGCAATTGATCACTGTTACAATTTACCTAGCTATTTTACATATCCCTTCATTCGTCCACTTGGACTATGCTCTATGCAGAAAGTTTATCTTGATCTGACGTCGAAAGGTATATCGACATGTCCTCTACTGGCAAACTCTAATCTCTTTGCCAGGTTTTCTATTTTGAAAATTTTAAATTATTTCATACAAAAAAACTAAAATTTCTGTTGTTTTCCTTCGATATCAAATGCAACAATCTGGGCCCTAATATTTTTATTTTCATAATGTTTTATTAAAATTTTTCGTAATTATTGACGTTAAGAACACATTTTGATTGTATAATTTTAAAGTTTTTTATTATTTAACCCTGGTTTAGCTCGTTTTTTTAAATAATTTCTTATTGAAAATCATACTAAGTTTCAGGTTTTACTATTATTTTTTTTTTTAATTTAAGAATGTCATTAGTGTTACATATTATTATAAACACCAAAAAAAGTATGATAATTTTTAATTTTCTAATCAACTAACTAAAACACAGTTTTGCAAAACATTCGATTTGGCTTCGACTGGATCTTTCCAAAAGTGTACACAATATTTCGTTTCAAGAAAATGACTTGTACGTCCAAGAAGATATCAACTCCTTAGAGCAAAAGTATCATTTACCATATCTGATTATTTTGCACTAAGAGGTCGATATCTATGATCAGCTAACATGTTTGTTTTTATTAATTTTTCTTAAATATAATTGCTATTTATTTTTTAAAAAGCTATTCATACTTTTATTTCCTTAAATTAAATGAAAATGGTTTAATATTTCTTACTGTATGCCAATTATTTTTATTCTTCTTTTTCTTTCTTTTTCTTCGTCTATCTAAAATAAAAAAAATATTATAAAACGGAATTGAAAAATTGTACATGTTTATATGTACCAAATTTTTTTAACTTTAATTTTTTTAAATTAACAGCACCTGGTTCTATACATGGACATCATCATCACACATCATTGCGTGAACAATTACAGTTTACAACTGCCATACCACAAACTAACGTTAATAACGCACCGGGTGCACCTCGCTCCATATTCAACAGATTGGGTATAAGAAAACCATCATTATTGAGCCTCAGCAGCCCCAATCCAATACCTGGAGGGGGAGGGGCAGCAGCACGTACATTTTCTCTTGACGATCTGTTACGACCGCCTCCCCGACGTAAGATTAGGCTAAATTCAAAATTAACAAAATAACCAATTAACCAAACAAATTTAATTCCTTAAAACATTAACAACAACAAACAAATAATTCACTTAAATACAAAATATTAATAACTCTTACAGAAAAAGAAAAGACTTTTTAACAAATTTTTCTTCATTTTACCAAATAAAAAAGGGTTTTCTTTTTCGTACACAAATTACTAAAATTAATTACTTAACAATTTTTTTTATAATTTTATTTTTTTGGTTTGTTTTGTTTTTACAAAATCTACGTTTAATTTTTTTTCTTCACTGTCTTTTTTTGTCTTTCTCTCTGTCTCTCTCTGTTCTATCTGTCTGTTTCTTTTTCTCTATGTAAAAAAAAAATTTTGTCATTGGTCTATGAATCTGAATATTTTTACGTATTTAACTTCTTCCTTCCCTCAGACATTTGTTTAATCCAAATAATCTTGATGTTGTGTTAAACAATTTTATTAATTAATATATTAATCAACTCAAAAAAAATGTACACACACATCATAACGATTTGAAAGAATATAAAAAACATACTTACTCGTACGTATAACAAGTATATTATTAAACACTGCCATTCACTTGAAAACGACAATAAGTTTCCATTTTGCAAATCTGTTATTCTTTTTCATTTAGCTTTAACTACAAATTCTTTTTACCAAAATGTTTTAAAACACATCACTCTGTTGTGAATACAGGCAGCGGATATTTAAAAAAAAAACAGATAACTGTTAGGCCCTCTTTTTTGAAAGCGGGTGAAAACCAGTCACTCATTTTAAAATAAAAAGAGACCCACTATTCTGTGATGTATCGTTCACTTGGTTTTACTGTTTATAACATAAAGTTAACCATAC
Source organism: Thelaira solivaga (assembly GCA_947397855.1). NCBI lineage: Eukaryota > Metazoa > Arthropoda > Insecta > Diptera > Tachinidae > Thelaira > Thelaira solivaga. The sequence continues at coordinate 27,251,006 of OX377612.1, forward strand.
ACGACATGTTTTTACATTTGTTTTTCAAGCTGGAAATCCCCATGTTTTCTTTATGTCTGTGAATTTCTGTTTTACAAGAGGCTTATAATTTGTGGTCACAAATAACATGTATAACTAACAAATGCTAACTGTTTTCCAAGTATTTATTTTATTATTTATTTTTAAATAGAATTAAAATAGTTAGCTAAAAAAGTTCCACCCTTTTTGTTAGAACAACTTATTTTGAAACAAATTAAATTATTTCCTGATAAAATCGTGTATTCACAAAAGTTTACCCCCTTACTATTAGAAGCATTTGTCAACTCTTCCAGTAATAAAATACTTGCTTTTTTCTTTTCAAAACTTTTAAAATTTTGAAATTTGAAATTCTTTATTTTACATGCACTGGGCTTTGGGTGTCACAAAAGTTGACACCTTTACCACAACAATTGCTTCAAAAACAAATATATTTTTTTTTTTTGCTCCCAAAAATATTGAAAATCTAATAAATTTTTTTTTATTTCGTATTCACTCTGCACTGCTAACGTGAACAAAATTTCAAGAAAGATTTCCTTTCGAGGGAAATGAAAATTTCACAGGAACCAGAATTTTATTTTTATTCGCGGTAGGGGTGATAGAGAACTTTAACAATTGCAATATAGATTTTTGCGAGTGTATATCAAAAAGTGTTTATATTGAAGACATTTACTTCCTTACATTCGTCACGAATAAGAAAATTTTAAGTTCTTATCTATATGCACACGCTTTTTGCAACATTTGCAAACTTTATACTGGAAAGAAAAGTATTTGGGTACTATGGTCTTCTACAACAGCTGATACGGTTTTACAGAAAAATTAACTACTAAAAAATAATTAACAAGCAGAACGGCACAGCTCAGAACAAGCACAGCAAGCAAGTAAAAACTAAGAAGGCTTTTACTAAAAAAAAATATTGGGCCATAATCATAGTCACAAAAAAGTAGGCTTTTATTAAGAGCTGACTTTTGTTCATAAGAATTATATGAAGTTAAAGTTATTTTCAAAAAGATACCGACTTTAGTGTGGCTGTGATTATGGCCCATTATCTTTATATTTTTTATTGTGATAGAAGGATCTGTGACAATTATGTGTGAAACAAAATATCAGCCAAATGCTCGATACGGGTTTGGTGTCATACCTTTATCCGATGGTCCATATTTTCAATAATTAAGAAACATAATTGAGGTTCAATGTCGCTAATGTGCTGAATTATTGTTTTGTTGGAACCACATTCCGTCCAGGTCCATATCCTCAATTTTTTGACGTCAGTGATGTTCGTGAGATGTTCAATTTTTGGGCACAACATGAGTTGAGCTAGACGGCTCTTCGGCCACAATATCGCGAACACCAACAAGGGTACGCATTCACTGGTGTTTTGACATTTTCTACAGACCCGGTTTACTGACACATTTCGATCACGAAATGCATTTTAATTTGAACGCCCATTTTCCTAAAAGGTTTAAAGAATCTTAAAGCACTGCTTAATGGTGTATCTCTCCATGGTTAAATTTATTAACACTGAAACACTGAAATTAAAAATTAAATTAGGCAAAAAACTCGACGTTAAGGTTGGACCTTACTATAACGCTGCTTTATTTGCCATAAAAGATTTATAGTTTCATTTATTTAACTTTTAATTTAAAATTTAAAAAACTGTTAAGCAAAATATGGAACTCGTCATATCCAAGTGTTATGGTAGTGTTTGCTAGTTTCGTAAATTTCTCTTTTAGTAAAGAGCAGTTTACCTTCAACTGAGTGCTGTATGTTGCCTTAAATTAAAATTAGTTTTGTATTGAAATTTTCAAAGGAAAAAGTATTTAAAACAATTGTTTGTTATTTCAGTGCTAAACAAAAATTCCAAGTGTTTTTTATTCTTTCGACATTTGAATAAAAAATTAACATTTCCTTTTCTACAGCATTTGTAAACATATAATACTTTTTAGGAAACAATTGGTACTTAATTTTGCTTTTAAAAGAAAATATATATATTTTTATAAAATATATATATATTTTTATAATATATATATATTTTGGCTTTTTCGCTACCATTCACATTGTGAAATGTTTCACAAATCAATTAAAGAAAGAATAAAATAAAGTTTTTTTTTTTCATAAACTAAGACACAACTTATTATTTTTATTCTAAAATTGATGTATTAAATACTCAAACACTTTAATTGTTATATAAAAAAGTCTCCCCGTTTTAATGGAACCTTTTTTCTGTGCAATAAACCCACTGTGCGTTATTTAAACTGCAAAATAAGATCACACGTTAAACCCTTTGAACCAACACTACCAACATAAATATAAAATTATTATTATAAAACAAATTGGCACTCAAAATGAAAAAATACGACTTTGAAATAAACTGATATAAATAATTCTTTCAAAGAATCCACACATTAGATTTTACCACCACCTGCTTTCAATTTGTAACATAATAAAACAGCTAATGCACTTTGTATGTCCCCGCTTGTTGGAAAATCCTTTTCTCAAATACAATTATGAAATTGTTATATATTATTATCATACATACATACATACATATTGATACATATTTTGCACTTTTGTTTTTTGTAAAAAATCCCCTTGATAACAATATATTAAAGCTTTAGCTTTTCAAAACAACCGCTTAAAATGTAATGGTTTTTTTATAATTTCATTTTTCTAACTTCTAGCAAGAAATAATAATAGCTAACTGGTACTAAGTAAATTTTACCCAATCCATGAGTGCATTTTTATTTTAATTTTCAATACTTTTTATTTGATTTAATTTATTTTTAGTTATGTAATTTTCAAAAAAAGAAATGCTAATTTCAGGTAACATGGAAAGTTTCTATATAAATTCTTTTCAAATGAGACAAAGTTCAAGATATCCCACAATTATGGCAATATTTCAAATACCTAGAAAATAGTGCTGCTAGCATACGGCCATGTTCTGAGAAACGCGCGTTTTCAAAACGGAAAGCGTTGTGCAAAACGCCAAAACTGCGCGTTTTGCTTCCGTTTTTCCCATAAAATGTGAATAAGAAAACGCCAGCTTATAAGTAAACAATTGACACACAATTGACAAACTCAAAGTAAATTTTTTAAAATTTTTTTTTGGAAAAAGGGGAATTTTTTCAATTTTGGTTGAAATAAAAAGAAAACCCATTTAATTTTAACATTTTATTTTCTTTGTGACTCTTAGTTTTAGCAAAATTCATCACTACGTTTCAGTGTGTGCTTGCGTTTTGAAAATGCCAAAATTAAGCGTTTTGCATTCTGCAGAAAATGGGTGATAAATAAGGTTATGTATGGAATATCATATCATTTTTGCTAACGCAAAATAAATGTCCGCCAAGTATGTATTAAAATGCCTACAAATATATTAAACAAATTTACGATTTTGCATCGTAAGATGCATATTTTTACTCTGCTCCAGAGAACTGAAACCGCTGTGTGTGATTAATTCAACTCTCAAAACAAAATTCACAACATCTGATTAGATCCTGTTCGAGGCACGATTAAAAACTGATTGTTTTTTACGCTGTGCGACGCGATTGAATTTAAAAAGAAAAATGTAAACAAAAACATGCAAAAATTCATTAAAAAAATATTCACAAACAGAAATAGATAGTTCTCTTTCTAACCTATTAAAACTTTGATTAAGAAAGTTAATTGCCTCCAAAGAGAATTTTAGTTGTGTCGGGCTAGTAATCCAAATTTCTCTATATAATTAAATATAAAAATCTATAAAATTTCTGAACAAGCCATAAATTTGAAAATATTTGTGAATATGCCACTAAAAACCTGAAATAGCATTTCATATTTACATTCCGTAAAACATAAGTAACATATTGAGTATTTAGGATCAAGAAGTAGCTGTTTAATGGACTACCTACTTAAAATATTTTTAGTGCCCAGCGCAAACTTTACTTAAGCCTATTCCATTACACCAATATATGTCAAAATAAGCATATCCACTATTTTTTTTGGCAAATATTTTACATAATCTAACTTGGCATGTATTACATAAAATTAATTGAAATAATATAATAATGAAAGTTAATTATATTAATAAAAGATTAAACTAATCAAAAAGAATATTTCTGCAAAATATGAAAATTGTACGTAGATGACATGAAGGTAACGCTTGTTTTGACAAATATTTTTGTAATGTTACCGTAGCTTTACAGATTTAAGTTTAAGAAAAAAACTTAATAAAATTATATTTCTTTTTATTTATAATTCCAATTATTATGCCTTTAACACATTTGAGACAGCTACCGACTACAACCTGTCAAAAATAGAATACATGTGTTTATAAGACAGCACGGCTACATGACCAGTATTGCAGCTGTCGCCAACTTAGGCTAATTTCTATTTTTGTCGGCGGTAATGAACAATTTAGTGCTGTCAGTATAATAAAAAATAAGCTTTTGAAGATATTTCATTTTATTTAACAATTTTTTAATTTTTGTTTTTTTCTTCATCTTATGAAGGGTGTTTTTTATAGACGTATAGAACTTTAAGTTGGCATTACTGTACAAGATGGCGCCCAATTTTACAGCTGTCAAGTGATTTATTCTCAGTTTGGTTTGGCAATTCATCATGAATAGACTCACGCCTGAACAACGCTTGCAAATAGTACAATTTTATTTCGAAAACGAGATTGCCGTTATTCCCGATTTTCATAAGCGAATTTTGTTTAGCGATGAAGCGCACTTCTGGTTGAAACAAAACTGCCGCATTTGGAGTGAAGCTAATCCTCAAGTTTTTTACATCCAGAAAAACTGACTGTTTGGTGCGCTTTATGGGCTGGTGGAATCATTGTTCCGTACTTCTTCAAAAACGATGATGGCCAGAACGTTACAGTCAATGGTGATCGGTATAGAGCCATGATTACTAACTTTTTCATTCCTGAATTGAACAACCATGATGTCCAGGAGCTGTGGTTCCACCAAGATAGCGCAACATGTCACATAGCTCGTGCCACAATCGATTTATTGAAAGACACGTTTGGTGACCACTTAATTTCACGTTTTGGACCTGTGAATTGGCCTCCAAGATCTTGTGATTTAACACCGCTAGACTACTTTCTGTGGGGCTATGTAAAGTCATTGGTCTATGCGGATAAGCCACAAACGCTTGACCATTTGGAAGACAACATTCGCCGTGTTATTGCCGATATACGGCCACAAATGTTGGAAAAAGTCATCGAAAATTGGACGTCCAGATTGGACTACATCCGAGCCAGCCGTGGCGGTCATATGCCAGAAATCATATTTAAAATGTAATGCCACAAGATTATCTTTCGGATAAATAAAATTCATGTCAATCGAATAATCCATCGTTGTTTTATTGCGATTTAAAGTTCTATACGTCTATAAAAAAAAACACCCTTTATTTTGCAATTAGTAAATACAGAAGTTACTCGTATCTTCAGGGGATTACTCAGCACTTCAACCATGCTCGCTAATAGAATTTATTATAATTTTTGTTTTTTATTTAAAAAGACATAATTAAAAATTCACTGTAGTAAAGTTTGTTGCTGGGTAATTTAAAAATATGTTTCTACATGTTTCTAAACAATCTTCACATAGAAATTGGCCTCACTAACTACAGTTATGTAAACATCATTCGACTAGGTAATTTTTATCGCTGCAAAATTATACGTGTTTTTTTTTTTTTTTTTTTTTAATAAATATAAGCTGTAAATAATTATCTGCGCTATTTTTAAAAAATATTTCTGATTCAATTCAAATTCATTAAGTAAATTCCCATAAAGAAATGTGTTTATTACATTTTTATGCAACAAATTTTGCTTTAATATTAATATAAAAGAAACTACAAAAATAAAACAAAACCAAAAGTAAAGGAATATTTAAATAGAAAGAATATTAAATCAAGTCTTTTCATTTGAAAACAATTGAAAATTTTTATTATATTAAATTATTTAACAATTTAAACTCTCATTTTACAAATAGTTCAAGATCTTTTGTGGCTGCTGGTGGGCGATTTAAAAACTAAACTTTATCTTTACAAAATAAAAAATAACATTTTTAAGTATAAAACTAATATAGCCAAAACGTAATCTTGTGTAGTTTTAGTTTAAGTATTTGTATGTCCAAAATACGTATTATAAATATATTAATTAGTGTTTTTTTATGGTTATTAATTGGTCCTACTGAATGTGTTAATAATATAATAATTTATTTATTTATTTTTTTGCTAGGGGAGAAGTATACGCGGTGAACTTTAATTAATTATAAATTTATTTAGTAAATGTATAGTGCAATACTTGATTAAATTTTCAACTAACCCTGTATTGCATTATATATTAACAGATTCTTCATTTCAGCATTTAAATAATATAAATTGCAGTATGTATTCTAATATTTTCGTTACTTATTAGCTACAACTGTTAACAAATTGTCGTAAAACAGCTTTCAGCAACTTTGTATCAAGCTTCCTTCAATATCTCTGCTACGTAGCATATAAATACATTCGAATATATATGTATATTGATCTCCATATTTTAGTAACATCTCAAGGATATCTAGTTTATTCCCGTGTAAACAGTGGATTCTTCTTTTGTCACTATTAAGTTATTAAGCTATCCTTTACAAGTAAGCAACAAATTTTTATATATTAACAGAAGCTAATGTTCGCAAGTTAAAATTCATAATCTGTAGACAGGTTCGTAAGCGTTAGATATGTACGTATGTTTTTCATTGTTACCTTATTCGTTAGTTGCATATAACAGTTGTTGGTGATTATGGTTTTATATATGTAGAATTTAAAAACAAGGCTACAGCACTTATTTCTATTCATAACAAAAATATAACAGATGGCTAGACGCTCGTTCTAACGAGCTGCTAGTTAGAATGGCGATTGGCTGTTGCAGCTCAATGGCATAGATTTTATTTACAACATAATATTTAGTATATTCTAATAGCCTGTTCAGCGATGTCACAAGAAAACCTAAACGAACGAAAGCAAAACACATTTGTATTGAAAACAAAAACAAATTTTCGTACATTGTTTTTGCTTTTAATGGCAATTTGTTGAACAGGCCATAACTTCAGTTAAATGTATTGAAAACCAAAGCAATATTCAAAAAAGCTTTCGTTAGCTGAACAGGCCCTTAATGATGCCAATTATCCGCATTTCAAATAGTTTTCCACATTTTCATGTACATAAAAGATATCTCAGTAAGAGTGCACTTTTTCCTTATAAAATAAAAAAATCTTATTTTTTAAGAAAGTTCCAATTTTTTTAATTGGATTGTAAAGAAGACATATTCTAATCAAGTACGGAATAAAATATCAGCTTCGGCAGTTAGTGCAATGGATAATAGAGAAAAGTGAAATCAAAGGCAAAAATTAATCTTCTCCGATGAAGCGCTTTTCTATATGAATGGCTTTGTAAATACTAAAGGGCTGCACAAGCATACTTGAAGCGGCTTTCAAGTATCATCCCTGATTTCAAATACGGTCAAGCACTTTTCTATCGCATATCGAAACAAATACTTCAGTGAAAATAGAACCACTAGAATATAGAACAACCAGAACACAAATACACTACCAAAAAACTGAACATAACAATAACGCAGTAGAACAAGCAACATGACAGCAGAACTTTATAGAACTTTGCTATATTCCCACGTATGCATGTATGTGTTTATATATGTACTTTCATAGCCACATGCTTTGCTTTTTTTAATCGAAATTTTTAAGCTATACATGCGTAAAGCTTGTGCACACAAACGCGATGTCAGGCAGTCGTGTTAACTAAAACAATATGTATCGATGATGTATATACATGCATGTATAATTCCTTTGCTCTAGTGTACACACTATGCACAGTTTAATTTGACGTTACAGCTTTAAAACAATATGTTGTCTTGAATTTCTACTGCCGTACAAAACGCAAGTACTGTTAGAACTCTAAAAAAAAAATTCAAAAAGTGTCAATGCTTGTTCCGTTGCGTCATTTTTGCACATAACTTTTTGGTCTACTGTAAAAATGAGACTAGAAACTGTGCTTTGTTCTAGTGTTCAGTAGTGTATCGTGCATTTCAAGTAGGCTTGTGCAGCCCTTTAGTAAATACACAAAATTGTTGAATTTGGTGCTCAGAAAATCCTCATGTAATCCACGATAATCTTTCTTTTTTGAAGATGAGACCGAAATTGCGTTGACTGTGAACGTCATTCGTTACAGGAACATGTAACGGGGCTGTTGTACCCTCAATTAGAGGCATGGATTTGGACTACAAGTGGTTTCGACAATATGGCGACACACCTGCCATACAGCTTGTGAAACAATCAATTTATTACAGCATGAAATGAAAAAGTGCACTCTTACTGGAAGAACCGAATATAAATACATTTTATATGTATATGTATTGTATATCTATCGTTACAAATATATTTAATTTATTTTTATTCATACAGTTTTCCGATCTTTGATAACTTTTGGCAATTATTTTTATTAGTTCATAATTTTTTTGAGTGTTTAGCTGCTAGAATAAATATAAATAAACTTTGTGCTAAAGAGCTACCATTTTTTCGTTATGAAAAAATAAGTCTGTTACTGGTTATTTCTGTAAAAGCGAGTGAAAGTTTCCATCGCGCATTTGTATTGAAAACAAGCACTAGTTTTCGTACGATGGATTGATCGTTTTTCAGAAATATCCGTTATTTTAGGTGTTTAATTAATTTTAAATTAGCTTTCATAAAACTTTTACTATTAATTTTTTATATTGTGGCTTTTTCTTTTCATTAAAATTTACAGATTTTTTGTAAACATATTTAGTATTAATGTCTCATAATTTGTATTTAGTATGAAACAACTGGAACTGAGATGCAGTTTAAAATATATTATGGACTAGTGATTTTTGTAGTTTAAACTGTGGAGCTGTAGTTAAAAATGTCTTTTCTGTTTTAAAAAATTTATTTGTTCTAACTCTTAGATCTGTTTTCGCTATAGTTTTTAATTTAATCTGCCATCTACATTGTAAATAAATTTACTGCTTAATTCACCTTTATTATGTAAGTCGCCGGCGGCCTTCTGTTGGCTTTATTGTCATTATCGTAAATGATATTATCTAAGACAATTGTATTACCGGCGACACATTATCGATAATTTAAAAGAAAGAAGTGTCATCATACCATCGTTATATATTTTGGAAAAGTTTTCTAAATTTGTATTAAATATAAAATGAAATATTTTTTTATGTGGGAAAGTAAAAATTCTAATGATGAAGCTTATCAAAAAAATGTCTTAAAGAAAGGGTCGAACATTTTTTATTTGCAGGATAGCAAATACGTGCAGAATACCATTATACGATTCATTAAAGTTTTCGGAATTTACTTTTTACAAACCGTTAACATCGCTCATTGGTGAACAACTCTAATTTTATGTTGTAGTGATTTTTTTTCTTTTGTCGGCTTTAAAATTGCTACACTTTGCGTCCCTATAAAAATGTCTTGGTAAACTTTGTTTGTTTTTTTGTTCAGCAATTATTTCGAATTGCTTGACACTTGTTATTTTAGAGGGCAAATGAAAAGCGCTTTTAGTTTTTTGAGTTCAAGTTGATTTATTAGTAAAAATTATTTTAAAAAATCAAAAATTTAAAAAACAGTTTTGCGATTAGTAATGATGTGCACTGACCACCTTTGTGTGAACATTTTCGAAATATGGTTTCTAACCACAAACGCTCTTATCAAAAAAAAAATTACGTAGGCTTTAAAGTAAAATTTGTAAAATAAAAAATTATTTAATATTTTTGACAGCAAAGTGTCCAACTCCATCTTGAGACATAGGCTGACTTCAATTGCTTTGTATTCGAACAAAGAATCGTATTTCATAACGCCGAAGTATAAAACATTGACGATGCATCACATTAAAAACGTCGTAGACAAGTATCAGAAACGGCTCAAAATAGCAGTCGGCGCATCAGTTTCAAAGTTGATGCTATTACTTCTGCATTGTTTCGCAACTCTGTATTTATAAAAAGTTTAAATACATATTAGAATTGCATGTAAACATTGTCTCAGCCATACCGTCATATACTGATGCCTGATGCTATTTCTTTTCTTCATCGAATATGTGACAACGAAACCTTAACTGGTCCATGTGATTATCAATAGCCAACAAAATATTATAATCTGATAACTCTTTACAACAACTTTTTGTTTACAAGTGAACGCATTTTAAATGGCTGTACTCAATTGATTACAAAGACTTCTGCTGGATTAATTTTTATAATCTTTCATTTTTAATTTTCAAAAAGTTTTCTGTTGCAATTCTTAAAACATTTTGTAGCATTTGAGTCGTTTTAAAAATGTGTGGCGACAAATATGTAGCTATTTCAACTCAACGACTAAATAGCCATTAACAGTAATCGATTACTGGCAAGGGTGACATCGTCAATACATATAAAATCTATTACTCTACGACTTACATAATATGGGTGTTTAGCTTCTATTAAAAAAAAATTATCTTAAATTTGATACAAAAAAGATATTATTTTTCTTATCAATAGCTTATCTCACATGCTTTTGTGAAAATTGTCAATTGTGCAAAATTTTTCCAAGAAGCTGTTTAATTTCAATTATGCTATTTAAGGAAATTTGTTCTTTTGTTTGAAGTTTATTTTTGGACTTGGCTTCCAACTTATTCATGTTATAAAATACAGTCTAGCCAAGTGTAATATTTGAAAATAAATAATATTTTTTATACTATTTACATACATATGTTAAATGTTCCTTTTGCAATTGGATAAATTCTCTCTCCTTGACCGAAAGGAATTTGAATTTTGCTTGACAAAATCACATATATTAAGTGAAGTCTTGATTATGAAGAAACTCGTATTTTCTATATGAAATAACGACTTTTTAAACAAATTTCCTTCATCTAACTCTGTAAGGATCACTAATAGTCAAAGGTATGACCTTGTAGCTTTGAATTAAAAGATAACGATAAATTAAATGTTGTCTGGCCAAAATTTTGCCAAAAAGCAACTATTTGCCCCAGCCCATCATATACTTCTTTTAACTATTGGCATCTTTCCATAACGGTAATAAGCCTATATTTACTACCGTTAATTTTAGCTAAATAAACAGCCCATAGTTACCGTATACTTCTCCTTTTACTGTATTTAAAAAATAGTTATTTACCTTAGTTGCATGATTTTAACAATTCATTTGTAAATTTTTGAGTTAATTGTAGCTTAGCTGCCTTGTTTTATTATTTTTTTTTTGTTACGCAGCCTCTAGTAAACTAAATTTTAAAATTCTAAAAAAAACTAGCAAGTTTTCTAACACTTCTATGTTCTTACGTGTTAAGTTTAACTGTTTTTTGTTTTCTTCTTTTTTAACTTAAAAAATTCTAAATGTTTTCTCTACTCTATAAAAAATAGAACATAATTATAATTGAAATCTTTGCACCTCACACTTAATACTTGACCTTAAAATATTTTATATTTTTGTTTTATTCTTGTATTATAATATAAAGGTTCACCATCACCTCGCAAAAAGCGCAACAATTCAACACCGGTTAAGAAAAACGCTGCCGAAAAGAAGCAAATTCTACAACAATTAGTGTCGCCTGCCGCTCAACCCTCAAAGCCTAAAGTTAGTTTGGGTGAATTAATTTCAATGTCAGAGAATCTTCTAAAAGCCAGTAATGTTGATTCTGAAAGTGATGTTAAGGAAACTACTTTCTCTGAAAATACCGGCTCTTTGACATCAGCTACCATAGATCGTGCCATAAATGATCCTAAGCTAGAAAAGAAAGTGACATTTGCCCGTTTACTAAATAAAGTTTCAGCAGAAATGAGTTCCGGTTCTGAGGTAAGTCACTATTCGTAAAGTCATAACTAGTTTAAGCTTTCTCTTTCTATCTTTAAAAAATTATTTAATTATTTAACTTGCATTTTATTTTGTGTCTATTTTGTTTTTTTTTTTTCTAAATCTGTATATGTATTGTTGAAATTAACCAACAAGGGCAATGATTCTCAGGCAAAAACCACGAGTCATTACATACGGACTCATAACTACCAACCAGAAGAGAATGAAGCTTTTCTTTAAACTAAAAAAAGAGTAAATTTAAACAAGAACTAGAGAAAAATATTAATTAATAACATTTTAATAATTATTTTTTTTATGAAAGCACTTAAGAAAAATAATTGCATTTAATTAGAGATTTTATTTGGCACTTAAATTATTTAAAACATTCTTTGAATTACTTTTTTTAAGCAATTATTTCTCACGTACACAAACTTTGTAGATACAACACTTAAACACTTTAAACTGTTTGTCTGAGAATCACCACCCGTGTTGAAATTGTCCTTAAATAAACTTAAAAAAGTTAGCAGATAATTTCCTTAAATTTTACACAATAACTTAGTGCTTTATATTCTGCTGTAGCCACAAAAAATTTATAGGGCGGTGCAACCAAAACGCACGATGTGAATTGTAAATAAAACACAAAGTTTTGAAAGAATTATTTTAATACTTTTTATTATGTTAGAAGGATCTCTGACCATTATGTGTGAAACAAAATATCGGGCAAATGCTCACCGTGGCTCCGGTGACATACCTTTACCAGACGATCCATAGGTTCAATGACTTTGAGACATAATCAAGGTTCACCTAAGTGATTCCCTACACTAGAAGATGGAAGCTAAGTCTAGGGACCTTAAAATTGGGAGATATTGGTTTGAAACAAACATTTACTTTACATAACTGCCAAAGCCTTAAGACCAATATTTGCATGTCAAAGAATGTATGGTGAGGCCTACGACCAAAAATAATGCCGTGGTCCTACAAGATTATTAGAGTACCGGTGTTCACTTATGCCTCTTTTTTATGGTGGTCAAAGGTAGAACAAAAACAGGCTCAGATAATCTTCAACTAGGTGCAACGAATAACTGTTTGAGTGTAACGGGACCGACGAAGACGTATCCTACACTAAACTAAGGAATGATTACTGGGCTCACTCCCCTGCATATCGTGAGTAGGGGAGCAGCAGCTAATTCAGCATTAAGGTTACCTGGTCTATTATCTTACAGAAAGCGATCTTAGGGGGCATGTAGAATTCTAGAATCTATCTGGTACTCTCCATACCTCGGCATCTTGGTCAAAGAAACTTATTAGCTCCATGCGTATTGGGGCAAAGGTTATTTTAAGTCTCAGCAGGAATTATGTTCTGTCATTTCTGTCAGGAGGAACAGAAACATCAAGATAATAACAATAATAACTGACGTTTAATGTGTCAATTATCTCATCCTTAAACTCTTAAATTTTTCTTGGCTAATTAACGTACACTTTTTCCTTAAATACCCTCAACGGTGTCAAATTACATGATTGTGGCGACCAATTAACATCGCCACGACATGAGATAACACGGCCATTGAATTTCTCGCTCAAAAGAGCCATTATTTTGTTTCGTTAGCTGTGTGGCAAATGGCACCGTTTTGTTAGAATCACATATCGCTCAGATCCATATCCTCAATTTCTGCTATGAGTGATGTTCTACCACACTATCGCGAACAGCAGCAAGGTTTTCTGCAGGTGTTTGCACATTTCCTACTGACTCGGTTTTCTAAATTTTTTTGCATAATTCTATGGTTGAATTTTTCAAAAGTGAAATAAAGAAATATCCAATTAAGTTGGGCAAAAAATTTGATTCGCAACTAACATCGTGCATTATGGTTGTACCACTTTTTATAAAAGAGCATTAGAGTTTTTCTCTTATCGAACTCCATATGGAATTTTTATTTATTATAGACCTACGCGCTTCTAGCTTCTTTATGTTCTTTTTCATAAAAAACAAGAAGACAACAGCAAAAATAGCTTCTCATAAGCCTGCACTCGTTCTTGTTCTATATTCCAAGCAGAATAAAAAATGTCGTCTTAAATATATTTTCTACTTATAAAATGATTTTTATTATTTTGCCAACTTTTTCAAATATAAAATAAAGCGGATAATGAAGGGTACTTTAATTTGACTTCTACAAAATATGTATATAATGCCCCTATTACGGTTTACAACTCAACTCTCTCGTTGTACTTTTTTGTGTTATTATCGATTACAACTCATCAATAGTAGTTACTTCAAACTGAGTTGAGTTGTAAACCTAAACAAGGTTATAAATATAGTATTTGTTAACTGTCAAATTTTTCATACGAAGTTATTGATGTTGCAGAAAAAATTCCATCCACTCAAACAGATGCAGCTTATCTAAAATGATTATGTAAAAATTACGGAAAATATTTATGTAAATTTGTTATAAATTGTAGAAATTTTATTTGAAATATAATGCTTTTATGTATGTGTATGTTATGTCTGCAGGCTTCACCATTACTAATTTATATATCTGTTTTTACAATTAGGCTACACGTAACTCTAGTGCTCTTAGTTTGCCAACAGATCTACAAATGCGTGCCAGTTCTATGCCACCGTCACCTTGCACGAACGACATGCGATCACCACATAGCACATCATCTACACATGGCAGTGAATCATTTTCTAGTTCTGATTTGGCATTAACTGATTTTGGTTTACGCTCAATACAAACCAGTGGCAGCGAAATGGGCAGCACAAATAATAATCAACTTAGTGGCTTGCAGTCGGGTATGCCGATGCGTTGTCGTATTGGTTCTTCAGCTCGTCCTAAAGTTTCTAGTGCAGATTCAATACTTGCAATGTTTCGTAATTTTGCTAATGCGGCTGGTAATTCATCAAACGCTATTACTAATACAATGCCCTCAACAACATCGGTCTTTGTGTCACCCTCAACAACGCCCACCGTTTCGAGTCCACAAGATGATGCACCAGGTGATGATGAGTCTTCCACCTCCTCTATGCACACACCAGTCAGTTTCTCTAGTGGTGCCCCCGATTCACCGGTATTCTATCGTCACAAAACCACCATAGAAGTGCCTGTACTAGATGTTTTAAATGCGCACAAATCATCTACAACGTCAGCATCATCCTCATCATCATCATCTAACTTGTTGCACCCACCGACAATATTGCTTGAAATACCGACCATTAACAATAAGTGTCTATCACCCATACGCGAGATGCCAACACCAATGCCCTCGCCGGCTTTAACACCCATAATGCCACGACCTCAACGTTCAAATAGCCCCATATTCCAGGAGGATCCATCATCGGATGCGGACTTGAGTGATGATGATGATAAGAGTGACCGCAGTGATACACATTTATCAGTAAGTTAAAAAAAAAATATTTTTTTTTTCTAATTTATAAGGATGTTTTAAAAATTAATTTTCGTAATATTTCATTTTCGTGAGAACTAATTTTAGATAACTTAAAAAAAATGAGAGACCTATCAGCACATTATTTTCAAAAAAAAAAATTATCATACTAAATGCATTTAGATGGTAAAAACACCAATTTTATATGCAAAATTATGTTTCATATCCACCTTATCTAGATTTCATTATATAAGCCAAGAACACAAGAAAGCCATATTATCATTTATACTTTCTAAAAGTAAAAGAAATTCAGCAGATTTTCTACTTTAAGTTGTAAATAGTTTTTGGTTTTCAGACTTTAAAAATTTTGAAAAATAGTCTGTCAAAAATTATGTCTGTGCTAATACGGAAAAATAGCCTAAATTAACTCAAGTAAAAATTGACTTGTTATCGCCATCAGCGTTGGCAGTAGTTAAAAAAAGAAGCTAAATTTGCCTAAAAAAGGCTAGAAAAAGCTAAATCACTCACAAAAAAAGTAGGAAAAGTGAAAAAACTATCCCTTAAAACTCAAAAACTAAATATGAGTTTTATAAAAAATCAAGAAGAGAACATGCAATGACAAAAACTAAATAAAATAAGGTCGTTTTAAACATGCTTTCCTTTTTGGTCATTTCGGCAAAAATTGACTTTTTTTGTTAAAAAATTGATAAAAAAAAATTGTTTCGCACTATCCTCAACAAAAAATTTAAAAAAAGAAAAAAGGCTATTTAAGGCTATTTTGAAAATGAAAAAAAGCTAGAAAAAAGCTAATGGTTAAGTCATAAATTTCAAGGCTAAATGCGAGAAAAAAAGGCTAAAACGCTGATCGACATTAACGTAATAGATTACTGACCAAGACTGATAGAAATACAAGATTACACCCTGGGCATGATTTCCCATTAGATGACGTAGTTTGTCCACCGTTTGAAAAAAAAGTAATACATTTCTCTCTGTTTCTCTCTCTTATTTAGCTATAAATAATTAGCCAATAGGAACATATCGCGTGACTTCATTTGTGCTACATGCACCAAAAATTTAATTTTTCTGTAAGGGATGGTGTATCTTGTATTTCTATCATGCTGATAAAAATTGTGCAAAAAAATTATTGCAAAATTTAATAATCTTCAAATAACGGTGACTAGTTTTCTTGACATGATAGTCAAGAAAACTTGATTACAAAGTTTTTTACAAGTTCGACGTCTCAACTTTAAAAATATGATATTGTTTTTTTGTAAAAAAATTTCATTTCAAAAAATGTTTCCATGATAACTGTATGGGAAACTAAAATAAAAATAAAAAAGCGCTCATCTTTGGGGAGGATTTTTTTATATCAAATAGAAACATTTGAGAGGGCACGAGTTGAAAAAAAATTAAAACTTTTTTTTTTAAAGCACCCTAATATGTATGCATTTGTATAGGGTATGAATGTGGATGATTTAGGTGAGCACCTGCCGCTAGGGCCTAATCTCACCGTGGTCAAACCACGAGTGGTATCCGTACCTACCACTACAGCCCCTGTGACCAATTAAGGACACAGGTAGCAAATTGTGTGTGTTTCTGCCATGTCACACACACCACCCTTGTTTAGGGAGTTGGGCCTATCCAAAACCCGTGTCGAGTGACATCTGTTTCTATGAAACAGCACATCGAAGAACATGCCACCCTGCCAACGGTGACATGAACTCCGTTCCCAGCGTACCTTTTGGTCTCAACCACAGCCACCACGTGAACCCCCGAAGGGGACCTCACAAATAACCGGTCACAGATTCCGCTGTCCGAGCATTTGGGTGTGCACGAAGTCCACAGACCGAACAAGGAACCAGGGATGTTGTCCCCAGAACATCATCCATTAAACCCCGTGGGTTTGGAACGAAGTTCGGTCCACAGACTCCGAGCACTCATTGTTCAATCATTCGTGAGCATCAGCTCTTAACCCATTGCTCAGACATTAGTGCTTCCTCTGTGGGGCTACCGGCTCCCGTGGTACCAGTGTTGAGAGTCACTGGTTGGACCCCGAAGGTATCCTTTAGGTAAACCCTCAGGTTTCCTTCTGCCAGATTCAAACCCATGGCAGTTCCAGGTGCTGTCGCACCTATATTCCCCGGTTGTGATACATCAAGGTGGAATTTCACCGAGAAGACACACCCGGGGTATATAAGAATTAATGGAAAGCTAATACAAAGCAAATGACTGACATAGCCACATATAGCTGTCTTCACCACAAAAACGACACTCGTAGCCAAGCCTAATACCATATATTTGCACTTTATACATTTTCTAAGCGAATTTTTAAAATTATCTATCCGAAAATTGACACACATGTGAAATGTGCCACATATGCTCTATTTCCTGTATTATGTAATTTAATTAATTCATCCATTCACATGCCGCTTTTGCATTCAATAGTTGAATTTCATGAAAACAATTATTCTAAATGCCTGCTACTGCTGATGCCTACCATTAGAAATGCATCAACAATCACATATTTATAACAAATTTACTTAATATTTCCCAGGTTGATTCGGATTGCGGTATTGTTATAGAGTTTGGAAAAAAGCATGAAATACGCAGATGGTTCAGTTGAAAGGCAATAAATGAATTATTTTGTTAAAAAAAAAAAAATTATATTAATTATTTTCTGTTTAAAGTTTTTTGCAAAATCCCTAACAAAAGCTAGTAAATGAAAAAAACAAAGATAGTTTACGCTTTGAGATTCAAAATACACTTGTTTGCATTTAAAAATTTTATATTAAGAAGAGATGATAACAAATTGATTTTGAGTTTTATTTAAATCATATTTCATAGGAAAAACTAAGGCTGGGCTTGCAAAGGGAAAAGTCTCGTACACTCGATTCAGATGTGAAGACAATACCAACTGATACCGCTACGACATCAATGGCGAACTCGCATGCAAAGCCTGTTGGTGGTGGCATCAACTACAAGGTACCTAAGCTGAGTTTTACACCGGCCATTCCAGCCGCAACCATGCAAGCACCCTCAATTACAACAGACATAGAACCTCCTACTCCGGATGAAAAACAAGCCAGACCCAGAGATTTAGTTATACCCACACTGACCGTTGAACAGCCTAGTCCAACTAAGAATCGTCATCCAATGATAATATTCCCAGGATCACCACCACCACAACGAGCCAGCATAGGTGAAACCAGTTTTATGTTTCCAAATAAACAACAACAAAAAAGGTATACAAATAGAGACACAATAGTACCACATTAACTGTTAGCTGTTCACAACTCTAGGTTGTTTTGTATGGTGCTCTAAAGAAATACTTACTCTTTACAAAATGTTATTCCAAAAAAAAAAATTATTCTTATCTAATATTTAATTTAGCTACCTTGAATTAATTCTATTAACATTTCTTAGTTTAAAATGTTCATTTTTATTTTACTTTTTTAGTACTTTTATGCAAGTTAAGTGAAAATTTAAGAAAGTACGCCTATGGTATTTAGCAAATGCTTTAGTTGAGAATTTTTAAAAATTTATATGATTTTTTGTTAATGAAGTTTCTTATTTTTTTAATTTTTTTACAAACTTATAATTGTAGCTCCATACATGCCTTCGTAGAGTCTAGATGAAAAAAAATAACGTATAAACTAACTTAAAACATACAAACAAATGTAGTTGCAACATGTTGTGTTTCCTCTTTGTATATAATTTTATGTTAACAATTTTGTATATTTGCTGTTACACAGAAAGATCTATTTAAATTTTTTTATTTTCATATAAATTAACCGCCTCTTACGCTTACAGCTTAGCGACATTGCCAAGATTGCTTTTGTCATTTATGTATATTAAAACCATCTTTTCAGGCTCTTAAAACAATTTGAGAAACCAACATCATTGGATTTCCCTTTTGCACCGCCTACAATAACGGTAACAGCCAATATGAGTGAGCTGGAATCGGATACAGAACCGCTGTCACCGGCAACAAAAGTATGTAGCAGTGGAGGCTTGATGCCACCTAATCCTGTGGGTATGTGTTACCTAAGTCCGTTTACCATGTGTACACGAGCGGACCGTACGATATCAGAGAGTAATCTTAGCTCGTCTGGTTACTCGAGCATGGCTAGTCCGGGACCAAGCCGTTGTGGCTCTAGCAATCCCCTTTATCCTCATGAAATGGATGAACCAGGCAGTGGTCACTCAGGTACAGGACTTTCCTTACATGTTAATCTTTTAAATCGTCGCAAATCATCAGTGCTTCCTAGTTGCAAAGAAAATATAACCAATGGGAAGGGCACTGGTGCCACATCGGCTGCCAGCAACGATCTTTTGCATTCGCATCGCCCTCGCTCCGATTCAGAAACATTTTCAGATGACATACTTTTGGAGTCAAATGATGAAGGCATAGGCACAGATCACATTGATGAAAAGTTGGATGACAGCCGCTTGAACTCTAGACGTTTTGATATGTTTTTAGATGATGAAATACTAATAGAAGTTGAAGAGCCTCCTCTGACGAGCCTGCCCTCAACATCGACATCCCTGCTTGGTAGTACCAATGTAACTAGTAACAACAATTGTGCCCCCCAAATGTCCCAGTTACAACTGCCTTCAATTGTGATACAAATCGATGGTTGTACTGATAAGGCTTTATCGCCAGTTTCCTCACGTTCCGAAAGTCCTTTGAGTGAACGGGCTGGAATAGGACGCTTCTCACCACACTTCTATGGTCGTAAAGATCAACTGCCATTCACGGACTCAGACGGCCTATACGACTTTCCATCGTCTGATGGCAAAGGCACTTCAGTGCACACATTTTCCCATCAACGCCGCAGTAGCAGCAAAAAACGGGAACGAAAGTCTTCGAAATGCTCTTCAAGTCAGTCGCCCACGAAGCAACAATTAGATTTGCCATCTAAAGAATCATTAAACACTTCATCAACCACGCCTACTAGTATAACACACATCTGCAACAAACATTGCCATTCACATCACCATCCATGCCCTGCCATAACAGTAACAACACGTAAAAGCCCCAAAAGACGTTTACCTAATCGCCACCAAGTGGCAAGTAGTTCCTCGTCTTCAGAAAGTCTAAATTCAGCAAAGGAGTTGTCGGTTAGACCATTGCCTAGACGTAAGTTTTTCTTTAAAGATTTATTAAAAGATAATTAGTTGACAGATATCAAATTTTTGTTTGAAAGGTCTTAACTCTCCCAATCGCGAAAAGAGACCCCGTAAACAGGAAAGTCTAAGTGAAGACGAGGTGGCTGATGTAAGTGCGTTTTATTTTTTATTTGTTTTTAATAATTAATTTGTATGTTTTCCTTCTAGTCTATTTTAAGACGCATTTCACCAAGCATTGTCAAGGAGGATGAATCAACTCGACCTAAATGTAAAATAAATCGATTAAGAGCCATAGGAAATCAAATAAGGCGAGTTGAGTTATATAACCATACAACCCAAGTTCAACACAAGTTTTTATTTAAAGTCAGTCAACGTGAAATGAATGATATGTATATCAAAATGATTTTGGTATTTCTGCAATAATTTTTCAATAAACAAAAACAGTTCTATTTTAACGTGATTTGGCACTAAAATTGCATTGAACTTGTTGTGACAATGCAAATTTCTGTCTGAGTTAGGAATAGTAAATGTGTTCGATACCCTGATACTCCTTGTCTCCAACCAATGTTGTTGCAATTCCCTTTCCAGCTTAATGTGAGCTTAATAAAGCTATAAAACAGTCCAAAAAATAGTGCAGGGTAAAGGAAACTACCAGCCGTCTTATATCGGATGAACATTGTCGTTAGATGCTTGTCTCTTTTGAAGTGTTTTGGAATCCCAGACCAGTTCTGGCTTTATCTCAAAGACACTGAGTGCCTGTAATGACACCTTGTTGTCAGAGTGAATATTGATGTGGTTCTGTTTAGTATCTCAAGTTATTTTCTTCGATTAAGCTTAACAGCATATATTTCGGCCTGAAAAACTGATTTCTATTGATCCAAACTGATAAACAAGCTTTACCTGGGATTTTGACTAAATAGCCTAACTCCAACACCTTTAACCGGTGTCGAACTATCCGTTTATCCCACATGTGACTTGACAACGCGTTTTGATATATTCCCAACAAACATTATTTACAAATGAGACCCTTAAGTTATGCATGAAGTTGTATTTAGTCTGACAGGTTAAAAATGTTGCACTTGTTTCAGCAAAATCTCTATAACCAGAGCTGAGCGCACGAGAAAAATTCTCCGCATCTCCCAAGATGAGCTTTGCTTTAAACTGCATTGCTTCTTTCTTAATGAACAGATTAATTGGAGGAAAGTTTGGTACGACTCAAGGGCAGCAATTGCAATTGACCTCAATGCCCCTGTTATATAGACAGAGGCTAGTCTTTGAATTTTATTGATCATTGCATGCACTGTGGCCTTGCTAACACTTACCCCTTTGGTAAGTGTGCTGTGCAATCGCAACAAAACCAATCAGAATTCTGTTATTCTCTTTCTAGCTATAACACTTGAGTACTTTTAGCGTTTTTTTAATTTTTGCTTTTAAATTATCCATAACAAAATCCTTTAATGGTGGGAATGGGTTGGTCGAAGTATGCAGAGCGTCTATACGTGTTTAAGGCTGTATATACTGGAGGGCCGTCGGGTGTTCCAGGAAATATCTGTGTTAACAACGCAAATTTTTTAATTCCCTGCACTATTCAGCCCACAGCACAATTCCAAGAACTCTTGGGCTTGGAAATCAGTTTAAATTTAGTTTTAAAATATGTGCACAGCCAAATAGCTATGCCGATCCTTAGTTTTTTTAACCTTCACCACATCAAACTACATCAAAATGAGGGGGTAACATGTTCACTAAAATTGTTTCTAAAGAAAACAACAGCAACTCACAGCTTCGGCAATTTTGTTTCATTTTTACAAATTACCAATAACTAACGTTTTTTAATAGACATTGAATTAAAAGATACCGATAAGTTAAACGTGACCACTCAAATAGAGTTTTAAAGACTATTATTTGTATTTGGTTTAAAAACCTAATTACCAATGTATTTTTTTTAATTGTATAGGTTTCTGAGACGCTTAGAAAAATCAATTAAAACCCGCGAACGTATTGTCTCACCTTCGGATAGTTGTCCCGAAGAAAATACCGATGACATGGATTCACCTCTAGCCTCATCGCCTCTATTACAACCAACATCACCTAATAAAACACGTGTGGCATTGTGTAGACAAAAACGTTTACCGAGTGGCACATACGGTATAACAGCGGCCGCATTAAATTCTAGCAACTGGAAGGGTATGGATCGTAGTTTGATTGGCGATGATTTAAATAGTGATTAAATTGGAAAAAGGAACTCTTCAATCAGTAATGTTTCAACAAGTACAGAGGAACATAAAAAAGCTAGTAAATTTAAATTGTATATTGAATGTAAATATTTTTTAACCTACTAAACATTTAAGATTCATATTAGCCTTCTAACGCACTTTTAACATACACCCATTCATTCAAAAGTACAACTTACAAACTTACACTAACACTGACTTAATGGAATTGATATTTCTCTTCAAATCTTGGAAAACTTATTTCCTCCTTACTTCTCTCTCTCTTTCTCTCCCTCTCTCTTTTGACCCTTGATATTGAATTATTCTTATGAGATATTAAAAATTATATAACAATTTTGGCTCTTGTAGCTAAAATAAAAAATTAGGTACATATTTTTGAAAAAAAAAATACTTTTTTAGGACAATTACAATCTATTTATAAAATATTTATTTGTATAATTCCATGGATAAAAAAATAGCAATAATATCTTTTAATGTCGTGACAAGTATTTTATATAATTAAATAGGATAAATACACACAGTTAGTTTTTTTAATTGAACTAAGAAAGGTGACAGTTTTCAAATGGAATTTAACCCGAAGTAGTTCCAAACGGAATCTTACCAAACTAATTTATAACTTTTGATTGCCACGTTAACCAACCACGAACCCCGCTTCTCGCACAATAATAAACAATATCCAAATTCTAAATTTAAAAGTGTCTGCAGAAGCTAAAAATACTCATACCTGTTAACAATAGGTCAACAAATCAAAATTTTCTAGAGTGCTTGTATTCGTTTTCCCTTATTTAAAGTATGCTGATTACGAAAATAACACTAGGGTTTAATCACCGCATTCGATATCCAGTAAAATGTAGCATAATTTGAGATGATGGCTTTCGATAGCGAGTCTTCGATCGAGTGTTATCTTATTAAAGGTTATTCGATAACAAAGTAGCTGTCGTAAACAAAACAGATTACTTTTTTTTAGAGATCATGGTCAAGAAAAAGTTTTAAAAAATTCAAGTCTTCTTTATATTTACTTTTATAAGTTTATGTTTACATACATACATATGTATATACTCATATATATCACTAAATAGAATGTGCCTGTTCTGTATTCCACAAGGACTTAAAAAAAGTGGAAGTACATTTTTTTCTTCTTATTAAATGAAAATGTTTTTTTTAATTCCTACAACAATTTCCCACCCAAAATAAAGAAAAAACTAAATTTAAGATGCTGAATTTTTCAATTCCGAATAAAATATTCGGATTCGGAATACAGAACAACACTGAATATTATTAAAGGAATTCTTTCAATTTTCTTCATTGTACAAAAAATTTTCGTGCAAAATTGCTGCCTAAATTCATGCTACACTTTTTATATTTTGCATTTGGCAAACATACGATTCAATAGATATCTACACGTATAGAAATATTATTCGATACGATAGTCTACTATCTAATGCGGATCAGCTTATCTTTAGCAGATTTAGTCTTTCAGATTTTTCAACCAGCCCGTACTGAAAGTCACGGCGCATATTAAATATGTCACTTTAAAATGGTACAAATTTTATTTAATATCAAATTTATAAAATGGCTACGCATAGAAAACGTTATCGAAATGATCTAGACAATTCTTGTGTTATTTATAGAGAATATATCTTTGCAAAATAAGCGTACTATGAATTATATATTTTATAGATATGTATATATCTACACAAATCGTTGTACTGTGTCTATGTGGCAATGGCAAAGTAAATATTACGAACAAAAAAATCTACAAAACAAGATAGCTCTTCATATCCGACATCGAATTCTGCTAAAAAGCCTGTAACTATCGATTTCATAAATTTGTTTTGAACCTGATAACGTGGAAATTAAACAAGGAAGACATGAATCAGACTCTGATATCACACCTGTCAGGAATAAAATCCTTAGCCATTCAATCAAAGTGATTTAACCAACTTAGGAAGAAATTTGAATCTAAGTCCCCATTTACATTATGGACATTTTTTCAATTCATTTTTCGATGTGTTTAATTGATTTGTATGAAAATTAATTGAAAAGAACTTTTGAAGGAAACCAAATTAAATTAATAATAAATAAATACATTTTAAAAATTGATTTCTATAAAATTATGAGCAAATTAATACAGTGTACAAAAATGAAATGAAGCAATAAGACGATTATTACGAAAAGTTGAAAGGAGAGACAAAAAAAATGTATAGTACAGACCTTGTGTATTTACCCCTTCGCCTACAAACTTCGTCTGTCCGGACAGAAATATCCATAATGTAAATGGGGACTAACGCGGTAATAATAATTCAGCACACTATTTATAATTAGTTAGCGATAGATTGCCCTTTTTAAAAACAACTAGACTGTATCATGAACATGAAACTAATCGATTGACTGAAAGCTGTTGGCATCCTTGTCTTATACAAAAAAAATCTTGTAACATTTTTTCCTAAACCACAGTAAAAGTATGAAATAAAATGCATAAAAAAGTCATAATTTTTAACCTGAGAGTAAATTAAATACTAGAGCTGCTATAAAAAAAAATAGTGTTATTTTCATAATCAGCACACTTTAATAAATGGAAAATGAATACAAACACTCTTGAAAACTTTCTGAAATATTAATACTAATAGCATAGCAGAAAAAATTGGGGGTTGCCGAAAACTTTTTTTGCCGTTGGATAGTATAAAATATATATTTAATTATCTATTTTTTAAAATCGTTTATATATGATATAGTTATCAAATGTAAAAGCATCAACTTTGAAAGTGATGCGCCCAATGGCTTTTTTATACTTGCCTACTACATTTTGAAAGGCAAAACATCGTGAATGTTTGTACTGCGGTGCTAACAAATAACACGCTTTATTCGAATACAAATTGACGTTTTGAAAGTCAGCCAAATTGAAATTTATAACTTGATCATAAACTTTTTTGACACTTTTTATGCACATAAACGTAAACAGTCATATTAATAAAAAAAGTATTTTTGTTTAATAAGTCTTATTAAACAAAAAATGTTTTTCATAAATATGACCCTAAAA
The DNA here is from genome assembly GCA_947397855.1 of Thelaira solivaga. Classification (NCBI taxonomy): domain Eukaryota; kingdom Metazoa; phylum Arthropoda; class Insecta; order Diptera; family Tachinidae; genus Thelaira; species Thelaira solivaga. The sequence continues at coordinate 27,276,640 of OX377612.1, forward strand.
GTTTTTGTTGCTACGATATCTGGCCCACCCTCTAGTAAGTGTAGCCTTCGCATATACATACATCAACAACTCATATTCACCCGTCATCATTATTAACAAAAACACAGTAATATAGATACAGCAAAAAATATGTAGTTTTAATTTTTTTTTTAATAATAATAAAACGAAAACAAAAATGGTGTGCTCAACAATTTGCGCTGTGTTTGTTATAAAAAAAAAAATTTTAAAAAAAGAAGTTTTTTTCAAAATAAATAAATTAAAATGAATATTTAATCGGTTAAATTTCTAAGTAATAAAAATTAAAACAAAATCTTATCCAGCAAATAAAGACCATAAACCAAACAATCATAATAAATAACTTATGAAAAGCTAAAGCTGAAACTTAACAACAAGATGTAATAATATTCCTAATTTAATTTTTTTTTAATTTTATTGATTTATTTTTGATATTCAACCATTTTTAAGGTACCAGTAATACAGTAAAAAGTTTCCTTTTAAAGTAATTTCCTAATTAAAAAAATTATTAAATTATACAAAACAAAAACACTTGTTTTTTTTTATTTAAAATACTTTTTTGTTTTGTAAATCGTTCATTTACTTCATTAGTGCGATAACTCATTATAACTATTTTTAATAAATAAAAATGCAGGGCTAAAACAATTCAAGACTTCTCTTCTGGACCCAGTATCCCACAGCCTAGGTAGTTAATTATGTGTTTACCTATCGCTGGGCAAACGCACAGAATATGTTTCGACATTTCTTGTCTGCACAGAAATGACAGAAGTTGCCATGTATTGGAATACACCAATTTTATTTATGTAGTAATTGAGTGATAACCAAAAAATTTGTGTTTTTTAAATCAATAAATTTATTTTGTTTTCTTCTTCTTTCTTAATATTTTTGACTTTATTTTATTTTTAGCACAGAGATATGACTGTTATTACCGTCACAAGTACATTCCAAATTTTTTGTGCGTTTTGTATGTAACGCAAAAAACCCACTTAACAATATACTGGTATGTAGGCTCCGATTATGCTTTCACAGTTTTTTGCATTCACGTTTATAAATTTTAAGAAAAAATCTACTAACATTACAACTGTGTGACGTACACAACAACTAGATGTTGGGAACCATAATCGCATATCCAATTAATGTTGCGTTGTAAGCGACACAACACAATATTTTTGTATTATGAACCATAATGAATATTTTCCTGTAATTTTTCCAAGGTAAAATGTTTTTAAGAAAAACTCATCAAATTACAGATTTTTCTATTCTACATATAAAATAATAGAGAAAAGCAAAACATTTTCATTCATAGCATAGGCCTGCACTGGTTTTGGTGTCGCTAAAACTAAAACTGATTTCTTATATATTCGATACCCTACGTGTAGTTCTGGAGGTATACCGTTATATAAAAAAGTGGAGGTTACGCCATATAATTTTTAATAACTCGAGAACTAGCTGTCCGATTAAACTTACAAAAATAACCATTAAATTCTGTTATTATAAATTTATAGCTTAGATTTTTTAAGAATTTAGTGAAAACAAAAGACAATTTGTCTTAAATGTTGATACCTGCATATGTTAAAGCAAAATGAGCCATTTTTAATCAAAATTTATTCACAAGTTCAATATTTTTCACCTTGCCACATATAATTTTTTTATATATTAAAATAACAAAAGAACACACGCAAAAAAAAATGGTTGAGGCAACCATATTCTGGTAGAAACATAGTATGGCTAGATTTATGATTTCATAGCCAAATATATTTTTAAACCAAACATATTTCAAATACAACTCAACTGCAGATGTTGCAGTTCAATCCCCGATCAGGCCTTATTTTTATATAAATATTTAAAAAAAAAGTTTATTATGAATTTAAAAAAAAAAAAAATTTTTGAATATAAATTTTTATATAAATAAAATTTTTTTTATTCCATTGATGTTTTCGCTTCTATCAATTTAATTTATTTATTACATAATACAGCGGGCTTGAATTTTTTTTTTTTTTTTTTTTTTATTATATTTGACTCTAGCAGGATTTGAACTTTGGAATATTTAGTTAAGAAGCATTAACTCGCCACTAAACCACTTCAGCCAGAAAGCTCAGTTGAGTTTGAACGATTAAATTTTTGTTTTATACTCTATTTATATGGTGGCGGAAGAGACAAAATTTGTAATAATATTCAACCATATTTTCACATTATTATGTTTAGTATAAACATATTTATAGTTTCAGTTAAAATTTTATTAAAAATAATATGATAATTATATGATTGATCTAAGACGCTAAACATAATATGGTTAAAAATAACTAGATACATGTTTATCGTGATCATAATTATGTTTAGACGTTTCAAATTAGTAATAATATTTTTATGAAGAACAAACTATAATATGTTTGCGGTGACCATATTCAACCATCGTTTTTCTTTGCGTGTAGTTTTACGAACCAGTTGTTGAAAGAAAATATATAATTATTACAACGGATATACCTACATACATAATAACACACAATTACTTTTAATATTTTACTTTAACATTGTGAAGGAGGCCTGCTGATTCTGCTAATTATAATTATAATTTATTTTAGTTATAACAAAAAATTTATTATTTCTGTTTATTTAGTTAAAACGAGTGTACTCACCTCATACTAGATACATATAAAACTTTATAGTTGTAATTTTAATTATGTTAGTTAGTAGCACTCTCTGTTAATTTTAACTATAAATAAAATTGTAATATTAATTATTATGTTATATATAGATAATAATTTCATAAAAAATTAACCAGTCGAAAGGGAAGCATTTCACACCACAAACAAATTCTAAAATCTATAACATAAAACATAAGTTAAACCTAAAATAATATAAAATAATTTACTATGACTTAAGAACATTTCAAATAAAAATATTCAAAACTTTGTACTAAAAAGCAATACTTTAAAATTAAAAAAAAAAAATAAAAATACTAAAACAGTGAATGCACAATACTTCTAAATTCCAAAAAAGCACTTATTAAAAATAAATAAGTAAAAGTAAGGTAAAAATAATGATAATTGAAATAATAGTGTAATAAAATAAATAATAATAAGCAGTAAGTTATGCTTAAGTTAACCCATCGATAAACCAAAGAAAATGAGACAAAATTTTTAGTTGCTTTCAAAATCGAAAAATTAACCATTAAATTAAAATTAAAATTAGATATTTAATTTAATAATTACTTTAAAATAAATATTTTATGAACAAACACAATGTTAGGCGAAATTAAAAAAAAAAAAAAAAAAAAAAAAAAAAAAAAAAAACATTATTAAGATGGCTTGTATTGAGACTGATTTTATAATTAAATTAAAAATAAAAAAACTTCTATAATTATATAAATTTACTAAGTTAACGGATAAAATCAAAAGAAATTATTTAAAAGAATAAAATAGAAAATTACATAGAGAAATATGTTGTATTTTGCACAACAAATATGTTATTCAAAACAAAACAAAATATATTTAGTTAAATAAAACAAAATGCAGACATACACAGACATAAAAACTTACATATTGTTTGGTTTGGTTCAGAACTGAGTCTTGAGACTCTAATTCAAGACCAGGTAAATCAACCAATCAACATCTTGTTTGTTAAAATTTAAATTACACGTGCATACATTAACTTAAAACTAACATACATAAATTATAAACTAATTATTTTTACTCACATACTAGACTATTTTTATTCTTTCCTTTTTTTAATGATTTGAGTTTAAGGGAAAATACATATAACTTTTGCAATCAATAATATATTTCTAAAACAAAAGTCAGTATTCACAAGATTTACAGCCTGGCCCGCAATATAGAATACTATATAATCAAAACTAAACTTAGCAATAAATATTTGTTGTTTTATAGGTAAACTTTAAAACACTAAATATTCGTTGTTAGTGTAGCATACGGGGCATTTCACGTGAAGTGGACAGCGAAAACAAAGTTTTTATATTTGGATTAATTATATCTCTAACTATCAAAAATAAGCACAAGTCGTTACAAAGTCGGATTAATGCTAGGTACAGCCTTCGCAACGTGTTTATGCAACTATACATGTTTCATTTTTGGTTACGTAGTGTGGATTCGCATTTATAATAGCGGTACTCAGTGTTTGATGCAAATGGTCTTGCGTCATTGCAAGTGCAAAATATCGTAGCTTTTACTTTGCTACCCAACAACGAAATACACACAGTTGCACTTGCTACATTATTGAGTTTGTGCAATACTCAAATTGGTATAGCTCTTTATGTTGCGTGTATTGCAATATCATTACCAATGATATTGATTTGCAAAATTTGCAAAGTAGCTTGTTGACAGTCTCAAAAAGCGATTTTTTTATAACTAAATTGTACTCAAGTTCCATTAAAATCGTTAAATTCATTTAAAGTTTGCATCGTGTTGTTATCACTAACACTAGCTGACACTTGTAAACAACAACAAAAAAAATACATCAAATCTTAAATTCTACATATAAAGTATATATGTAAATGAAAAATTACAATATTTTATGTCTGTATGTACCAATGATCTCACCTACCTTCATTAAAAATACTTCCTCAGCAAAATCCTCTAATAGAATATCAAGAATTTTTTCTTTTACAGCTTTACGCGGCATTATTACAAAATCAGAATTAAAAAAATATTAACTGGTGTCAGCTGTTTTATATGTTGCAATAAATGTTGCATTGAATATTGCCACGTTTGGTTAAACAGCACTCACAATTTTAGTCGAAAGCAATGCAATTGCAATGGGTGTAATTTTTAAGCGCACCAAACACTGAGTAACGCTAATTTAATTTCGTGTTGCATTTGGTTAAACAGCACTCACAATTTTAGTCGAAAGCAATGCAATTGCAATGGGTGTAATTTTTAAGCGCACCAAACACTGAGTAACGCTAATTTAATTTCGTGTTGCATTTGAAGTTTCAAAATTATCAAAATATTTTGATATTTTTGTAGGCTGCAGTGCTTGTACCAAAATATGCAACCTGAACGAAAAATGCGTTACGTAAACATGTTGCGTAGTCTGTACCTAGCATAATATTTTTTTCGCTGTCCGCTTCACGTGAAATGCCAAATACGATTAAATTTTGTTGTTTAAAATTTAAGCTAAGGAAGAATGAAGTCCGATTTTGTAACCGGCCGGCCGCGCTATAAATTTTATTTTATGTAATTATTTACTACCTGTTGTCTGTAATAAATAAAATTTGTTTAAAACTTTGCTTAAAGAAAATTTAAATATATTTTTTTTTTAAAGTGATTCCTTTTGTTGGGTATATTCATTTTTTTTCACTACAACTACAGAATTATATGTATTCTGTCATCTCAAAAGTGCAATTTTTAATTTAAATAAATTTTTGATTTAAATTACAAAAAGTTTTATATTTTTTAATTTAAATTATAGTTGACTTAAAACTAACATCACTTTACATTATAATTAATGACATTAAGTTTCAAACACTTTCTTCACACATACAGACTTTTTACTAAAGATAAATTTCTGTGATAAAAAAAATATTACAAAAACTAATAATAAACGAAATTCTAACCGTACACTACAGAAAAATAAAAAAAAATTTAATAAATTTTCATCTAACAACTGTGACATACACATACAAATAGCATTAACAATCACATATTTTACATCTAATATTCGTAATCACCTCACCAAAAAATTTAAAATAATTGAAGAACATTTTAAGAAATAGCTAAGTAACATTAATAGTCACAAGAATAAAAATGATAAAAAGATTTTGAATAAAGTAAATAAAAGAAAAATCTAGAAATCTTTAAAGTAACTGCAAAATAAACAGCAATTAAATAAAAGCAATACATAATGAAACTATTTACTATTTAAAACACAAAAAATTTATAAAGATCTACCTAAATGTTAATCCACCACAGATTTTTCAATAGCAAACGGCACTTTTTCTTATTTTACGAGTTTCATTGATTGAAAATAACATACCTATTCGCTACAAAACCAAAGTCTACTTAATTATAAGTTTAAATTTTTGAATGGAATAATTTAATTAGCAAACAATTAAAAACAACACAAAAAGTAACTATACATACGAGTAGTTAAATTATGAAAGAAATGAAAATGTCGCCTAAGAATGAAAGCGTTTGCATTATTGTAGTAATAATTCTAGTCATTTAGTGTAAAAATTAAAGAAAAAAAAAAAGAAGAAAAACCAAAAAAATATAGTTTAGAAACATAAATTTATGCAGCACCTTGAATTTTCTTATTTCACTAAACAAAATAGTTATTATAATGTGGTAAAGAAAAGTGAAAAACCAAATCCAGCATAAAGCAACAAAGACTAAAACTTGTACTTTAACCTCCTCACATGAATATTAAGACAAATAAAATTGAAAAATATAAAATAAAAATAGAAATTCTTAATCATTTAATTTGCTAATAATATTTTTAGTACCTGTAAAGGGTTTTGTTTTTAATACGTTTTCTTTGTTTGTTTGTAAAGCTTTTTTATTCTGTTGTTTGTACCCTTTCATATACAAAGAAATATACATACATACGTACGTACTAATTTGGAACACTGATGAAAAAAATTTTAAACTAAAGATAAATAAATATGTTATGAAATATTACAAAATGATGTTTAAACAAACTGAAAAAGAATTGTAAATTAAAGAAAAATTGATACGAAAAATTATCTATAAAGAAATAATGTAAATAAAATAAAACAATGAAAATAATAGGATACCTATTATTGATAAATAATGAAAATTAATTTTTGTTTAATTTTTTACAAATAGAGTGCATAAAGATAGAATCAATTACAGTCTGTCATTAAATAAAGGGTGGTTAATTATGTTAATTGTGAGTCACACCTTAACGTCAAGTTTTTGCCCAACTTAATTTGACATTTCTTTGCTTCAGTGTTTGACCATGGAGAGGTACACAATTGAGCAGTGCGTTAAGATTGTTAAAGTTTTTTACGAAAATGGGCGTTAAAATCAAAATGCATTTCATGCACTTTGTAAGTTTTTTGGTCTGCATAATCGACCAAATGTATCTAAAGTCGGGAGAATTGTAACAAAATTTCAGCTCACCCAGTTCATTCTGGGGAAAACATTGCTGCTGTTTGTGATAGTGTGGCAAAAGACCAAAGTAGGTCGGCCAAGCAGTTGCAGTGAATGGTGCTCGCTATCGCGAAATGATAACTAACTTCTTGTGGCTAGAAATTGAGGATATGGACTTGGATGATATGTAGTCACACAGTCATCGGAATAATCACCCTTTCATGGATATGATTTCCCTCGAATGTTGTTCACTTTCACTGTGATATCAATTATGAATGAATTCCCTACAAATGCCCTTACCGTAAATAATTTTTTTCTTTTGTTTTGTTCATTCTTTTGTTGAACACAAGTATTTTTGTTGTTTTTTCTTAAAATTTAATTTTGCAAGCAAATTTAAAAATTTTTTAACAAAAGAATTAAAAAGTATTGGTCTACGTATAAAAAATTCAATTATTTTCTGATAAAATCGTTTATCTAATATGTTGACACCTTTACCATACAAACCAATCATAAATTGCTTCAATAAAGAAATGGATTTTTTGCTCTTAATATCTTAAAATATCAAAGTTTTTTATTTTATAAGAACTGATCTCTGAAAACTATTCAACAACAAAAGTTGACACCTTTACCGCAAACCATTCATAAATTAAAAAATTTATTGTTTTGCTCTTGAAAACTTAGAATTTAAAAAATCTGCTTTATTATACATTCACTCTGCACTGATAACGTGAATAAAATTTCACGTGAAATTCTAAACAGCAATTTTTCTTTCAAGGGAAATGAAAATTACAGGGCAATAAGAATTTCACTTTTATTTGCGATAGCGTTGAATGGGTCTTTTGCGCGAAAAATTCAATGGCCGTGTTATCTCATGTCGCCAATAAGCCAAGAACAATTCAAGAGCTAAAGGATGAGATAATTCGGCACATTGACGGCATTGAACTTCAATTATATCTCACAGTCATTGACAATATGGACTATAGGGTAGAGGTATGCCACCGAAGCCATGGTGAGCTTTTAGTCATAGATCCTTCTGTCATAATAAAAAAAAAACTTACATAAAGAGATTTATTTTAAATAAAGTAAGAATATATAGTTTTCAATAATAAAAATGTTGGTTGGGAAATTTATTTGTTTATTCAGTTCAATGCTTACTGAGTTTTTTGTTTGAATATTTGAATCTTTTTGTGACTTTTGATTAATAATTCTTATTTAGTCAATTGCTTTTACAATATAAAGGTTCTAATGTTTGCAAGAAACGTTGGAAGTAACCTACTGAGGATTCGGAGTAGCGTCTGATGAAATGGTCCATATAGGTATGCTCTCCCCTTCAGTACTTATTGTACTGAATAAATAACTCATGAGAATATCATGAGTAAAAGAATAAATTTTAAAACCAACACAATTTCTGGAATTAAGCACAAATAAAGATTAATATTTTGTTAAACTTTTAAATTCCAAATAGAAATTATTACATATAAAGTAAAAGACACTGAAATATTTTTGAAAATAATAAAAATATTATTATTTTAATCCTGATAAGGGAAATTAAACAGTAGGTATAAATAAATGCAATTATTTTTCTAGAATGAATGACACTTATAGTAAATTAAAATAAAATTAATAATAATATTATTGAAGATCTTTTTTAAAAAAATTATTTCACAGGAAGAAAAATTCAAACTTAAAACAAATACTTCTATAAGACCTAGATTATATGGAATATAAAAAATCCATAGAAAGGTTTTCCATTACGTCCTGTTACAAAAAATAAATGGACAATAATTAAAGAACATGCTAGTATGAGTAAAAGTATATTTTTACGTATATTTATTTTTTTTAAATAAGAACAAAATATATAGTCAGTTTCACTACTGCCTCTTTCCGGCCCCTTTTTAGTACAAATGGTTACCATTTTGGTCATAACTTGCTAAGTTTTAAATATATCGACTTGATTTCTTTTGTGTTAGATAGGTAAACGTATTGGCTTTAATTGGAAATTTTTTTGTTATGGATAGTGAAAGACAATTTTTTTATCATTTTTTCAAAAAAAGCAAAGGGGGTAGTCCATGTTTTTTTTTGGCGAAAAATATTTCTGTCGCACTATCTAGAAAAAACAAAATTCAAATTTAAGCCAATATGGTTCTCTATCCAACGCAATAGCAATCAAGTCGATATCTAGAAAAGTAAGCAAGTTATGACCAAAAAGGTAAGCAGCTCTACTACTGCCTCTTCCGGCCACTTTTTAGTAGAACTGGTTACTTTTTTGGTCATAACTTGCTAAGTTTTTAATATATCGACTTGATTTCTTTTGTGTTAGATAGGTAAACGTATTGGCTTTAATTGGAAATTTTTTTGTTATCAATAGTGAAAGACAATTTTTTTATCATTTTTTCAAAAAAAGCAAAGGGGGTAGTCCATGTTTTTTTTTTTTGGCGAAAAATATTTTTGTCGCACTATCTGGAAAAAACAAAATTCAAATTTAAGCCAATATTTTTCTCTATATAACGAAATTGCAATCAAGTCGATATCTAGAAAAGTAAGCAAGTTATGACCAAAAAGGTAAGCAGCTCTACTACTGCCTCTTCCGGCCACTTTTTAGTAGAACTGGTTACTTTTTTGGTCATAACTTGCTAAGTTTTTAATATATCGACTTGATTTCTTTTGTGTTAGATAGGTAAACGTATTGGCTTCAATTTTAAGTTTTTTTGTTATGGATAGTGAAAGACAATTTTTTTATCATTTTTTCAAAAAAAGCAAAGGGGGTAGTCCATGTTTTTTTTTGGCGAAAAATATTTCTGTCGCACTATCTGGAAAAAACAAAATTCAAATTTAAGCCAATATGGTTCTCTATATAACGAAATTGCAACCAAGTCGATATCTAGAAAAGTAAGCAAGTTATGACCAAAAAGGTAAGCAGCTCTACTACTGCCTCTTCCGGCCACTTTTTAGTAGAACTGGTTACTTTTTTGGTCATAACTTGCTAAGTTTTTAATATATCGACTTGATTTCTTTTGTGTTAGATAGCTAAACGTATTGGCTTTAATTGGAAATTTTTTTGTTATGGATAGTGAAAGACAATTTTTTTATCATTTTTTCAAAAAAAGCAAAGGGGGTAGTCCATGTTTTTTTTGGCGAAAAATATTTCTGTCGCACTATCTGGAAAAAACAAAATTCAAATTTAAGCCAATATGGTTCTCTATATAACGAAATTGCAACCAAGACGATATCTAGAAAAGTAAGCAAGTTATGACCAAAAAGGTAAGCAGCTCTACTACTGCCTCTTCCGGCCACTTTTTAGTAGAACTGGTTACTTTTTTGGTCATAACTTGCTAAGTTTTTAATATATCGACTTGATTTCTTTTGTGTTAGATAGGTAAACGTATTGGCTTTAATTTAAAATTTTTTTGTTATGGATAGTGAAAGACAATTTTTTTATAATTTCTTCAAAAAAAGCAAAGGGGGTAGTCCATGTTTTTTTTTTTGGCGAAAAATATTTTTGTCGCACTATCTGGAAAAAACTAAATTCAAATTTAAGCTAAATTGGTTCTCTATCCAACGCAATAGCAATCAAGTCGATATCTAGAAAAGTAAGCAAGTTATGACCAAAAAGGTAAGCAGCTCTACTACTGCCTCTTCCGGCCACTTTTTAGTAGAACTGGTTACTTTTTTGGTCATAACTTGCTAAGTTTTTAATATATCGACTTGATTTCTTTTGTGTTAGATAGGTAAACGTATTGGCTTCAATTTTAAATTTTTTTGTTATGGATAGTGAAAGACAATTTTTTTATCATTTTTTCAAAAAAAGCAAAGGGGGTAGTCCATGTTTTTTTTTGGCGAAAAATATTTCTGTCGCACTATCTGGAAAAAACTAAATTCATATTTAAGCTAATACGGTTCTCTATCCAACGCAATAGCAATCAAGTCGATATCTAGAAAATTAAGCAAGTTATGACCAAAAAGGTAAGTAGCTCTACTACTGCCTCTTCCGGCCACTTTTTAGTAGAACTGGTTACTTTTTTGGTCATAACTTGCTAAGTTTTTAATATATCGACTTGATTTCTTTTGTGTTAGATAGGTAAACGTATTGGCTTTAATTGGAAATTTTTTTGTTATAGATAGTGAAAAACAATTTTTTTATCATTTTTTCAAAAAAAGCAAAGGGGGTAGTCCATGTTTTTTTTTGGCGAAAAATATTTTTGTCGCACTATCTGGAAAAAACTAAATTCATATTTAAGCTAATACGGTTCTCTATCCAACGCAATAGCAATCAAGTCGATATCTAGAAAATTAAGCAAGTTATGACCAAAAAGGTAAGTAGCTCTACTACTGCCTCTTCCGGCCACTTTTTAGTAGAACTGGTTACTTTTTTGGTCATAACTTGCTAAGTTTTTAATATATCGACTTGATTTCTTTTGTGTTAGATAGGTAAACGTATTGGCTTTAATTTAAAATTTTTTTGTTATGGATAGTGAAAGACAATTTTTTTATAATTTCTTCAAAAAAAGCAAAGGGGGTAGTCCATGTTTTTTTTTTTGGCGAAAAATATTTTTGTCGCACTATCTGGAAAAAACTAAATTCAAATTTAAGCTAAATTGGTTCTCTATCCAACGCAATAGCAATCAAGTCGATATCTAGAAAAGTAAGCAAGTTATGACCAAAAAGGTAAGCAGCTCTACTACTGCCTCTTCCGGCCACTTTTTAGTAGAACTGGTTACTTTTTTGGTCATAACTTGCTAAGTTTTTAATATATCGACTTGATTTCTTTTGTGTTAGATAGCTAAACGTATTGGCTTTAATTGGAAATTTTTTTGTTATGGATAGTGAAAGACAATTTTTTTATCATTTTTTCAAAAAAAGCAAAGGGGGTAGTCCATGTTTTTTTTGGCGAAAAATATTTCTGTCGCACTATCTGGAAAAAACAAAATTCAAATTTAAGCCAATATGGTTCTCTATATAACGAAATTGCAACCAAGACGATATCTAGAAAAGTAAGCAAGTTATGACCAAAAAGGTAAGCAGCTCTACTACTGCCTCTTCCGGCCACTTTTTAGTAGAACTGGTTACTTTTTTGGTCATAACTTGCTAAGTTTTAAATATATCGACTTGATTTCTTTTGTGTTAGATAGGTAAACGTATTGGCTTTAATTGGAAATTTTTTTGTTATAGATAGTGAAAAACAATTTTTTTATCATTTTTTCAAAAAAAGCAAAGGGGGAAGTCCATGTTTTTTTTTTTGGCGAAAAATATTTTTGTCGCACTATCTGGAAAAAACTAAATTCAAATTTAAGCTAATATGGTTCTCTATCCAACGCAATAGCAATCAAGTCGATATCTAGAAAAGTAAGCAAGTTATGACCAAAAAGGTAAGCAGCTCTACTACTGCCTCTTCCGGCCACTTTTTAGTAGAACTGGTTACTTTTTTGGTCATAACTTGCTAAGTTTTAAATATATCGACTTGATTTCTTTTGTGTTAGATAGGTAAACGTATTGGCTTTAATTGGAAATTTTTTTGTTATAGATAGTGAAAAACAACTTTTTTTAATCATTTTTTCAAAAAAAGCAAAGGGGGTAGTCCATGTTTTTTTTTTTGGCGAAAAATATTTCTGTCGCACTATCTGGAAAAAACAAAATTCAAATTTAAGCCAATATGGTTCTCTATATAACGAAATTGCAATCAAGTCGATATCTAGAAAAGTAAGCAAGTTATGACCAAAAAGGTAAGCAGCTCTACTACTGCCTCTTCCGGCCACTTTTTAGTAGAACTGGTTACTTTTTTGGTCATAACTTGCTAAGTTTTAAATATATCGACTTGATTTCTTTTGTGTTAGATAGGTAAACGTATTGGCTTTAATTGGAAATTTTTTTGTTATAGATAGTGAAAAACAATTTTTTTATCATTTTTTCAAAAAAAGCAAAGGGGGTAGTCCATGTTTTTTTTTTTTGGCGAAAAATATTTTTGTCGCACTATCTGGAAAAAACTAAATTCAAATTTAAGCTAATATGGTTCTCTATCCAACGCAATAGCAATCAAGTCGATATCTAGAAAAGTAAGCAAGTTATGACCAAAAAGGTAAGCAGCTCTACTACTGCCTCTTCCGGCCACTTTTTAGTAGAACTGGTTACTTTTTTGGTCATAACTTGCTAAGTTTTAAATATATCGACTTGATTTCTTTTGTGTTAGATAGGTAAACGTATTGGCTTTAATTGGAAATTTTTTTGTTATAGATAGTGAAAAACAATTTTTTTATCATTTTTTCAAAAAAAGCAAAGGGGGTAGTCCATGTTTTTTTTTTTTGGCGAAAAATATTTTTGTCGCACTATCTGGAAAAAACTAAATTCAAATTTAAGCTAATATGGTTCTCTATCCAACGCAATAGCAATCAAGTCGATATCTAGAAAAGTAAGCAAAGTTATGACCAAAAAGGTAAGCAGCTCTACTACTGCCTCTTCCGGCCACTTTTTAGTAGAACTGGTTACTTTTTTGGTCATAACTTGCTAAGTTTTAAATATATCGACTTGATTTCTTTTGTGTTAGATAGGTAAACGTATTGGCTTTAATTGGAAATTTTTTTGTTATAGATAGTGAAAAACAATTTTTTTTATCATTTTTTCAAAAAAAGCAAAGGGGGTAGTCCATGTTTTTTTTTTTGGCGAAAAATATTTTTGTCGCACTATCTGGAAAAAAACTAAATTCAAATTTAAGCTAATATGGTTCTCTATCCAACGCAATAGCAATCAAGTCGATATCTAGAAAAGTAAGCAAGTTATGACCAAAAAGGTAAGCAGCTCTACTACTGCCTCTTCCGGCCACTTTTTAGTAGAACTGGTTACTTTTTTGGTCATAACTTGCTAAGTTTTAAATATATCGACTTGATTTCTTTTGTGTTAGATAGGTAAACGTATTAGCTTTAATTGGAAATTTTTTTGTTATAGATAGTGAAAAACAATTTTTTTATCATTTTTTCAAAAAAAGCAAAGGGGGTAGTCCATGTTTTTTTTTTGGCGAAAAATATTTTTGTCGCACTATCTGGAAAAAACTAAATTCAAATTTAAGCTAATATGGTTCTCTATCCAACGCAATAGCAATCAAGTCGATATCTAGAAAAGTAAGCAAGTTATGACCAAAAAGGTAAGCAGCTCTACTACTGCCTCTTCCGGCCACTTTTTAGTAGAACTGGTTACTTTTTTGGTCATAACTTGCTAAGTTTTAAATATATCGACTTGATTTCTTTTGTGTTAGATAGCTAAGCGCATTGGCTTCAATCACAAACTTTTTTGTTATGGTTAGTGCAAGACAATTTTTTTATCATTTTTTCAAAAAAAGCAAAGGCTGTAGTCCATGGTTTTTTTTTGGCGAAAAATATTTTTTTTGCACTATCTGGAAAAAACAAAATTCGTATTTAAGCCAATATGGTTCTCTATTAATCGTAATATAAATCAAGTCAATATCTAGAAAAGTAAGCAAGTTATGACCAAAAAGGTAAGCAGTTCTACTACTGCCTCTTTCCGGCCACTTTTTAGTAGAACTGGTTACCTCTTTGATCATAACTTGCTAAGTTTTCAATATATCGACTTGATTTCTTTTGCGTTAGATAGCTAAGCGCATTGGCTTCAATCACAAACTTTTTTGTTATGGTTAGTGCAAGACAATTTTTTTATCATTTTTTCAAACAAAGCGAAGGCTGTAGTCCATGTTTTATTTTTGGCGAAAAATATTTTTTTTGCACTATCTGGAAAAAACAAAATTCGTATTTAAGCCAATATGGTTCTCTATTAATCGCAATAGAAATCAAGTCAATATCTAGAAAAGTAAGCAAGTTATGACCAAAAAGGTAAGCAGTTCTACTACTGCCTCTTTCCGGCCACTTTTTAGTAGAACTGGTTACCTCTTTGATCATAACTTGCTAAGTTTTCAATATATCGACTTGATTTCTTTTGCGTTAGATAGCTAAGCGCATTGGCTTTAATCACAAACTTTATTGTTATGGATAGTGCAAGACAATTTTTTTATCATTTTTTCAAAAAAAGCGAAGGCTGTAGTCCATGTTTTTTTTTTGGCGAAAAATATTTTTTTTGCACTATCTGGAAAAAACAAAATTCGTATTTAAGCCAATATGGTTCTCTATTAATCGCAATATAAATCAAGTCAATATCTAGAAAAGTAAGCAAGTTATGACCAAAAAGGTAAGCAGTTCTACTATTGCCTCTTTCCGGCCACTTTTTAGTAGAACTGGTTACCTTTTTGATCATAACTTGCTAAGTTTTCAATATATCGACTTGATTTCTTTTGCGTTAGATAGCTAAGCGCATTGGCTTTAATCACAAACTTTATTGTTGGGGTTAGTGCAAGACAATTTTTTTATCATTTTTTCAAAAAAAGCGAAGGCTGTAGTCCATGGTTTTTTTTTGGCGAAAAATATTTTTTTTGCACTATCTGGAAAAAACAAAATTCGTATTTAAGCCAATATGGTTCTCTATTAATCGCAATAGAAATCAAGTCAATATCTAGAAAAGTAAGCAAGTTATGACCAAAAAGGTAAGCAGTTCTACTACTGCCTCTTTCCGGCCACTTTTTAGTAGAACTGGTTACCTTTTTGATCATAACTTGCTAAGTTTTCAATATATCGACTTGATTTCTTTTGCGTTAGATAGCTAAGCGCATTGGCTTTAATCACAAACTTTATTGTTGGGGTTAGTGCAAGACAATTTTTTTATCATTTTTTCAAAAAAAGCAAAGGGGGTAGTCCATGGTTTTTTTTGCGAAAAATATTTTTTTTGCACTATCTGGAAAAAACAAAATTCGTATTTAAGCCAATATGGTTCTCTATTAATCGTAATATAAATCAAGTCAATATCTAGAAAAGTAAGCAAGTTATGACCAAAAAGGTAAGCAGTTCTACTACTGCCTCTTTCCGGCCACTTTTTAGTAGAACTGGTTACCTTTTTGATCATAACTTGCTAAGTTTTCAATATATCGACTTGATTTCTTTTGCGTTAGATAGCTAAGCGCATTGGCTTTAATCACAAACTTTATTGTTGGGGTTAGTGCAAGACAATTTTTTTATCATGTTTTCAAAAAAAGCAAAGGGGGTAGTCCATGGTTTTTTTTTTGGCGAAAAATATTTTTTTTGCACTATCTGGAAAAAACAAAATTCGTATTTAAGCCAATATGGTTCTCTATTAATCGCAATAGAAATCAAGTCAATATCTAGAAAAGTAAGCAAGTTATGACCAAAAAGGTAAGCAGTTCTACTACTGCCTCTTTCCGGCCACTTTTTAGTAGAACTGGTTACCTTTTTGATCATAACTTGCTAAGTTTTCAATATATCGACTTGATTTCTTTTGCGTTAGATAGCTAAGCGCATTGGCTTTAATCACAAACTTTATTGTTGGGGTTAGTGCAAGACAATTTTTTTATCATGTTTTCAAAAAAAGCAAAGGGGGTAGTCCATGGTTTTTTTTTTCGAAAAATAGTTTTTTTGCACTATCTGGAAAAAACAAAATTCGTATTTAAGCCAATATGGTTCTCTATTAATCGTAATATAAATCAAGTCAATATCTAGAAAAGTAAGCAAGTTATGACCAAAAAGGTAAGCAGTTCTACTACTGCCTCTTTCCGGCCACTTTTTAGTAGAACTGGTTACCTTTTTGATCATAACTTGCTAAGTTTTCAATATATCGACTTGATTTCTTTTGCGTTAGATAGCTAATTGCATTGGCTTTAATCACAAACTTTATTGTTGGGGTTAGTGCAAGACAATTTTTTTATCATGTTTTCAAAAAAAGCAAAGGGGGTAGTCCATGGTTTTTTTTTTCGAAAAATAGTTTTTTTGCACTATCTTAAAAAAACAAAATTCGTATTTAAGCCAATATGGTTCTCTATTAATCGTAATATAAATCAAGTCAATATCTAGAAAAGTAAGCAAGTTATGACCAAAAAGGTAAGCAGTTCTACTACTGCCTCTTTCCGGCCACTTTTTAGTAGAACTGGTTACCTTTTTGATCATAACTTGCTAAGTTTTCAATATATCGACTTGATTTCTTTTGCGTTAGATAGCTAATCGCATTGGCTTTAATCACAAACTTTATTGTTGGGGTTAGTGCAAGACAATTTTTTTATCATTTTTTCAAAAAAAGCAAATGGGGTAGTCCATGGTTTTTTTTTTGGGAAAATTATTTTTTTTGCACTATCTGGAAAAAACGAAATTCGTATTTAAGCCAATATGGTTCTCTATTAATCGCAATAGAAATCAAGTCAATATCTAGAAAAGTAAGCAAGTTATGACCAAAAAGGTAAGCAGTTCTACTACTGCCTCTTTCCGGCCACTTTTTAGTAGAACTGGTTACCTTTTTGATCATAACTTGCTAAGTTTTCAATATATCGACTTGATTTCTTTTGCGTTAGATAGCTAAGCGCATTGGCTTTAATCACAAACTTTATTGTTGGGGTTAGTGCAAGACAATTTTTTTATCATTTTTTCAAAAAAAGCAAAGGGGGTAGTCCATGGTTTTTTTTTTGGCAAAAAATAATTTTTTTGCACTATCTGGAAAAAACGAAATTCGTATTTAAGCCAATATGGTTCTCTATTAATCGCAATAGAAATCAAGTCAATATCTAGAAAAGTAAGCAAGTTATGACCAAAAAGGTAAGCAGTTCTACTACTGCCTCTTTCCGGCCACTTTTTAGTAGAACTGGTTACCTTTTTGATCATAACTTGCTAAGTTTTCAATATATCGACTTGATTGCTTTTGCGTTAGATAGCTAAGCGCATTGGCTTTAATCA
This sequence comes from Thelaira solivaga, assembly GCA_947397855.1. Classification (NCBI taxonomy): domain Eukaryota; kingdom Metazoa; phylum Arthropoda; class Insecta; order Diptera; family Tachinidae; genus Thelaira; species Thelaira solivaga. Next base: position 27,294,512 of record OX377612.1, read on the forward strand.
CAAACTTTATTGTTGGGGTTAGTGCAAGACAATTTTTTTATCATTTTTTCAAAAAAAGCAAAGGGGGTAGTCCATGGTTTTTTTTTTTGGCAAAAAATAATTTTTTTGCACTATCTGGAAAAAACGAAATTCGTATTTAAGCCAATATGGTTCTCTATTAATCGCAATAGAAATCAAGTCAATATCTAGAAAAGTAAGCAAGTTATGACCAAAAAGGTAAGCAGTTCTACTACTGCCTCTTTCCGGCCACTTTTTAGTAGAACTGGTTACCTTTTTGATCATAACTTGCTAAGTTTTCAATATATCGACTTGATTGCTTTTGCGTTAGATAGCTAAGCGCATTGGCTTTAATCACAAACTTTATTGTTGGGGTTAGTGCAAGACAATTTTTTTATCATTTTTTCAAAAAAAGCAAAGGGGGTAGTCCATGGTTTTTTTTGGCGAAAAATATTTTTTTCGCACTATCTGGAAAAAACAAAATTCGTATTTAAGCCAATATGGTTCTCTATCCAACGCAAGAGCAATCAAGTCGATATCTAGAAAAGTAATCAAGTTATGACCAAAAAGGTAAGCAGTTCTACTACTGCCTCTTTCCGGCCACTTTTTAGTAGAACTGGTTACCTTTTTGATCATAACTTGCTAAGTTTTCAATATATCGACTTGATTTCTTTTGCGTTAGATAGCTAAGCGCATTGGCTTTAATCACAAACTTTATTGTTGGGGTTAGTGCAAGACAATTTTTTTATCATTTTTTCAAAAAAAGCAAAGGGGGTAGTCCTTTTTTTTTTTTTTTTTGGCAAAAAATATTTTTTTTGCACTATCTGGAAAAAACAAAATTCGTATTTAAACCAATATGGTTCTCTATTAATCGCAATAGAAATCAAGTCAATATCTAGAAAAGTAAGCAAGTTATGACCAAAAAGGTAAGCAGTTCTACTACTGCCTCTTTCCGGCCACTTTTTAGTAGAACTGGTTACCTTTTTGATCATAACTTGCTAAGTTTTCAATATATCGACTTGATTGCTTTTGCGTTAGATAGCTAAGCGCATTGGCTTTAATCACAAACTTTATTGTTGGGGTTAGTGCAAGACAATTTTTTTATCATTTTTTCAAAAAAAGCAAAGGGGGTAGTCCATGGTTTTTTTTTGGCGAAAAATATTTTTTTCGCACTATCTGGAAAAAACAAAATTCGTAGTTAAGCCAATATGGTTCTCTATTAATCGTAATATAAATCAAGTCAATATCTAGAAAAGTAAGCAAGTTATGACCAAAAAGGTAAGCAGTTCTACTACTGCCTCTTTCCGGCCACTTTTTAGTAGAACTGGTTACCTTTTTGATCATAACTTGCTAAGTTTTCAATATATCGACTTGATTTCTTTTGTGTTAGATAGGTAAACGTATTGGCTTTAATTGGAAATTTTTTTGTTATAGATAGTGAAAAAAAATTTTTTTTATCATTTTTTCAAAAAAAGCAAAGGGGGTAGTCCATGTTTTTTTTTTTGGCGAAAAATATTTTTGTCGCACTATCTGGAAAAAAACTAAATTCAAATTTAAGCTAATATGGTTCTCTATCCAACGCAATAGCAATCAAGTCGATATCTAGAAAAGTAAGCAAGTTATGACCAAAAAGGTAAGCAGCTCTACTACTGCCTCTTCCGGCCACTTTTTAGTAGAACTGGTTACTTTTTTGGTCATAACTTGCTAAGTTTTAAATATATCGACTTGATTTCTTTTGCGTTAGATAGCTAAGCGCATTGGCTTTAATCACAAACTTTATTGTTGGGGTTAGTGCAAGACAATTTTTTTATCATTTTTTCAAAAAAAGCAAAGGGGGTAGTCCATGGTTTTTTTTTTGGCGAAAAATATTTTTTTTGCACTATCTGGAAAAAACAAAATTCGTATTTAAGCCAATATGGTTCTCTATTAATCGCAATAGAAATCAAGTCAATATCTAGAAAAGTAAGCAAGTTATGACCAAAAAGGTAAGCAGTTCTACTACTGCCTCTTTCCGGCCACTTTTTAGTAGAACTGGTTACCTTTTTGATCATAACTTGCTAAGTTTTCAATATATCGACTTGATTTCTTTTGCGTTAGATAGCTAATCGCATTGGCTTTAATCACAAACTTTATTGTTGGGGTTAGTGCAAGACAATTTTTTTATCATTTTTTCAAAAAAAGCAAATGGGGTAGTCCATGGTTTTTTTTTGGGAAAATTATTTTTTTTGCACTATCTGGAAAAAACGAAATTCGTATTTAAGCCAATATGGTTCTCTATTAATCGCAATAGAAATCAAGTCAATATCTAGAAAAGTAAGCAAGTTATGACCAAAAAGGTAAGCAGTTCTACTACTGCCTCTTTCCGGCCACTTTTTAGTAGAACTGGTTACCTTTTTGATCATAACTTGCTAAGTTTTCAATATATCGACTTGATTTCTTTTGCGTTAGATAGCTAATCGCATTGGCTTTAATCACAAACTTTATTGTTGGGGTTAGTGCAAGACAATTTTTTTATCATTTTTTCAAAAAAAGCAAAGGGGGTAGTCCATGGTTTTTTTTGGCGAAAAATATTTTTTTCGCACTATCTGGAAAAAACAAAATTCGTATTTAAGCCAATATGGTTCTCTATCCAACGCAAGAGCAATCAAGTCGATATCTAGAAAAGTAAGCAAGTTATGACCAAAAAGGTAAGCAGTTCTACTACTGCCTCTTTCCGGCCACTTTTTAGTAGAACTGGTTACCTTTTTGATCATAACTTGCTAAGTTTTCAATATATCGACTTGATTTCTTTTGCGTTAGATAGCTAAGCGCATTGGCTTTAATCACAAACTTTATTGTTGGGGTTAGTGCAAGACAATTTTTTTATCATGTTTTCAAAAAAAGCAAAGGGGGTAGTCCATGGTTTTTTTTTTCGAAAAATAGTTTTTTTGCACTATCTGGAAAAAACAAAATTCGTATTTAAGCCAATATGGTTCTCTATTAATCGTAATATAAATCAAGTCAATATCTAGAAAAGTAAGCAAGTTATGACCAAAAAGGTAAGCAGTTCTACTACTGCCTCTTTCCGGCCACTTTTTAGTAGAACTGGTTACCTTTTTGATCATAACTTGCTAAGTTTTCAATATATCGACTTGATTTCTTTTGCGTTAGATAGCTAATCGCATTGGCTTTAATCACAAACTTTATTGTTGGGGTTAGTGCAAGACAATTTTTTTATCATTTTTTCAAAAAAAGCAAATGGGGTAGTCCATGGTTTTTTTTTTGGGAAAATTATTTTTTTTGCACTATCTGGAAAAAACGAAATTCGTATTTAAGCCAATATGGTTCTCTATTAATCGCAATAGAAATCAAGTCAATATCTAGAAAAGTAAGCAAGTTATGACCAAAAAGGTAAGCAGTTCTACTACTGCCTCTTTCCGGCCACTTTTTAGTAGAACTGGTTACCTTTTTGATCATAACTTGCTAAGTTTTCAATATATCGACTTGATTTCTTTTGCGTTAGATAGCTAATCGCATTGGCTTTAATCACAAACTTTATTGTTGGGGTTAGTGCAAGACAATTTTTTTATCATTTTTTCAAAAAAAGCAAAGGGGGTAGTCCATGGTTTTTTTTGGCGAAAAATATTTTTTTCGCACTATCTGGAAAAAACAAAATTCGTATTTAAGCCAATATGGTTCTCTATCCAACGCAAGAGCAATCAAGTCGATATCTAGAAAAGTAAGCAAGTTATGACCAAAAAGGTAAGCAGTTCTACTACTGCCTCTTTCCGGCCACTTTTTAGTAGAACTGGTTACCTTTTTGATCATAACTTGCTAAGTTTTCAATATATCGACTTGATTTCTTTTGCGTTAGATAGCTAAGCGCATTGGCTTTAATCACAAACTTTATTGTTGGGGTTAGTGCAAGACAATTTTTTTATCATTTTTTCAAAAAAAGCAAAGGGGGTAGTCCATGGTTTTTTTTTTGGCAAAAAATAATTTTTTTGCACTATCTGGAAAAAACGAAATTCGTATTTAAGCCAATATGGTTCTCTATTAATCGCAATAGAAATCAAGTCAATATCTAGAAAAGTAAGCAAGTTATGACCAAAAAGGTAAGCAGTTCTACTACTGCCTCTTTCCGGCCACTTTTTAGTAGAACTGGTTACCTTTTTGATCATAACTTGCTAAGTTTTCAATATATCGACTTGATTGCTTTTGCGTTAGATAGCTAAGCGCATTGGCTTTAATCACAAACTTTATTGTTGGGGTTAGTGCAAGACAATTTTTTTATCATTTTTTCAAAAAAAGCAAAGGGGGTAGTCCATGGTTTTTTTTTTGGCAAAAAATAATTTTTTTGCACTATCTGGAAAAAACGAAATTCGTATTTAAGCCAATATGGTTCTCTATTAATCGCAATAGAAATCAAGTCAATATCTAGAAAAGTAAGCAAGTTATGACCAAAAAGGTAAGCAGTTCTACTACTGCCTCTTTCCGGCCACTTTTTAGTAGAACTGGTTACCTTTTTGATCATAACTTGCTAAGTTTTCAATATATCGACTTGATTTCTTTTGCGTTAGATAGCTAAGCGCATTGGCTTTAATCACAAACTTTATTGTTGGGGTTAGTGCAAGACAATTTTTTTATCATTTTTTCAAAAAAAGCAAAGGGGGTAGTCCATGGTTTTTTTTTTGGCAAAAAATAATTTTTTTGCACTATCTGGAAAAAACAAAATTCGTATTTAAGCCAATATGGTTCTCTATTAATCGCAATAGAAATCAAGTCAATATCTAGAAAAGTAAGCAAGTTATGACCAAAAAGGTAAGCAGTTCTACTACTGCCTCTTTCCGGCCACTTTTTAGTAGAACTGGTTACCTTTTTGATCATAACTTGCTAAGTTTTCAATATATCGACTTGATTTCTTTTGCGTTAGATAGCTAAGTGTATTGGCTTTAATCACAAAGTTTTTTGTTGGGTATAGTGCAAGACAATTTTTTTATCATTTTTTCAAAAAAAGCAAAGGGGGTAGTCCATGGTTTTTTTTGGCGAAAAATATTTTTTTTGCACTATCTGGAAAAAACAAAATTCGTATTTAAGCCAATATGGTTCTCTATTAATCGCAATAGAAATCAAGTCAATATCTAGAAAAGTAAGCAAGTTATGACCAAAAAGGTAAGCAGTTCTACTACTGCCTCTTTCCGGCCACTTTTTAGTAGAACTGGTTACCTTTTTGATCATAACTTGCTAAGTTTTCAATATATCGACTTGATTTCTTTTGCGTTAGATAGCTAAGTGTATTGGCTTTAATCACAAAGTTTTTTGTTGGGTATAGTGCAAGACAATTTTTTTATCATTTTTTCAAAAAAAGCAAAGGGGGTAGTCCATGGTTTTTTTTGGCGAAAAATATTTTTTTTGCACTATCTGGAAAAAACAAAATTCGTATTTAAGCCAATATGGTTCTCTATTAATCGCAATAGAAATCAAGTCAATATCTAGAAAAGTAAGCAAGTTATGACCAAAAAGGTAAGCAGTTCTACTACTGCCTCTTTCCGGCCACTTTTTAGTAGAACTGGTTACCTTTTTGATCATAACTTGCTAAGTTTTCAATATATCGACTTGATTTCTTTTGCGTTAGATAGCTAAGTGTATTGGCTTTAATCACAAAGTTTTTTGTTGGGTATAGTGCAAGACAATTTTTTTATCATTTTTTCAAAAAAAGCAAAGGGGGTAGTCCATGGTTTTTTTTGGCGAAAAATATTTTTTTTGCACTATCTGCAAAAAACAAAATTCGTATTTAAGCCAATATGGTTCTCTATTAATCGCAATAGAAATCAAGTCAATATCTAGAAAAGTAAGCAAGTTATGACCAAAAAGGTAAGCAGTTCTACTACTGCCTCTTTCCGGCCACTTTTTAGTAGAACTGGTTACCTTTTTGATCATAACTTGCTAAGTTTTCAATATATCGACTTGATTTCTTTTGCGTTAGATAGCTAAGTGTATTGGCTTTAATCACAAAGTTTTTTGTTGGGTATAGTGCAAGACAATTTTTTTATAATTTTTTCAAAAAAAGCAAAGGGGGTAGTCCATGGTTTTTTTTGGCGAAAAATATTTTTTTTGCACTATCTGGAAAAAACAAAATTCGTATTTAAGCCAATATGGTTCTCTATTAATCGCAATAGAAATCAAGTCAATATCTAGAAAAGTAAGCAAGTTATGACCAAAAAGGTAAGCAGTTCTACTACTGCCTCTTTCCGGCCACTTTTTAGTAGAACTGGTTACCTTTTTGATCATAACTTGCTAAGTTTTGAATATATCGACTTGATTTCTTTTGCGTTAGATAGCTAAGTGTATTGGCTTTAATCACAAAGTTTTTTGTTGGGTATAGTGCAAGACAATTTTTTTATCATTTTTTCAAAAAAGCAAAGGGGGTAGTCCATGGTTTTTTTTGGCGAAAAATATTTTTTTCGCACTATCTGGAAAAAACAAAATTCGTATTTAAGCCAATATGGTTCTCTATTAATCGCAATAGAAATCAAGTCAATATCTAGAAAAGTAAGCAAGTTATGACCAAAAAGGTAAGCAGTTCTACTACTGCCTCTTTCCGGCCACTTTTTAGTAGAACTGGTTACCTTTTTGATCATAACTTGCTAAGTTTTCAATATATCGACTTGATTTCTTTTGCGTTAGATAGCTAAGTGTATTGGCTTTAATCACAAAGTTTTTTGTTGGGTATAGTGCAAGACAATTTTTTTATCATTTTTTCAAAAAAAGCAAAGGGGGTAGTCCATGGTTTTTTTTGGCGAAAAATATTTTTTTTGCACTATCTGGAAAAAACAAAATTCGTATTTAAGCCAATATGGTTCTCTATTAATCGCAATAGAAATCAAGTCAATATCTAGAAAAGTAAGCAAGTTATGACCAAAAAGGTAAGCAGTTCTACTACTGCCTCTTTCCGGCCACTTTTTAGTAGAACTGGTTACCTTTTTGATCATAACTTGCTAAGTTTTCAATATATCGACTTGATTTCTTTTGCGTTAGATAGCTAAGTGTATTGGCTTTAATCACAAAGTTTTTTGTTGGGTATAGTGCAAGACAATTTTTATATCATTTTTTCAAAAAAAGCAAAGGGGGTAGTCCATGGTTTTTTTTGGCGAAAAATATTTTTTTTGCACTATCTGGAAAAAACAAAATTCGTATTTAAGCCAATATGGTTCTCTATTAATCGCAATAGAAATCAAGTCAATATCCAGAAAAGTAAGCAAGTTATGACCAAAAAGGTAAGCAGTTCTACTACTGCCTCTTTCCGGCCACTTTTTAGTAGAACTGGTTACCTTTTTGATCATAACTTGCTAAGTTTTCAATATATCGACTTGATTTTTTTTGCGTTAGATAGCTAAGCGTATTGGCTTTAATCACAAACTTTTTTGTTTGGGATAGTGCAAGACAATTTTTTTATAATTTTTTCAAAAAAAGCAAAGGGGGTAGTCCATGGTTTTTTTTGGCGAAAAATATTTTTTTTGCACTATCTGGAAAAAACAAAATTCGTATTTAAGCCAATATGGTTCTCTATTAATCGCAATAGAAATCAAGTCAATATCTAGAAAAGTAAGCAAGTTATGACCAAAAAGGTAAGCAGTTCTACTACTGCCTCTTTCCGGCCACTTTTTAGTAGAACTGGTTACCTTTTTGATCATAACTTGCTAAGTTTTCAATATATCGACTTGATTTCTTTTGCGTTAGATAGCTAAGTGTATTGGCTTTAATCACAAAGTTTTTTGTTGGGTATAGTGCAAGACAATTTTTTTATCATTTTTTCAAAAAAAGCAAAGGTGGTAGTCCATGGTTTCTTTTGGCGAAAAATATTTTTTTTGCACTATCTGGAAAAAACAAAATTCGTATTTAAGCCAATATGGTTCTCTATTAATCGCAATAGAAATCAAGTCAATATCTAGAAAAGTAAGCAAGTTATGACCAAAAAGGTAAGCAGTTCTACTACTGCCTCTTTCCGGCCACTTTTTAGTAGAACTGGTTACCTTTTTGATCATAACTTGCTAAGTTTTCAATATATCGACTTGATTTCTTTTGCGTTAGATAGCTAAGTGTATTGGCTTTAATCACAAAGTTTTTTGTTGGGTATAGTGCAAGACAATTTTTTTATCATTTTTTCAAAAAAAGCAAAGGTGGTAGTCCATGGTTTCTTTTGGCGAAAAATATTTTTTTTGCACTATCTGGAAAAAACAAAATTCGTATTTAAGCCAATATGGTTCTCTATTAATCGCAATAGAAATCAAGTCAATATCTAGAAAAGTAAGCAAGTTATGACCAAAAAGGTAAGCAGTTCTACTACTGCCTCTTTCCGGCCACTTTTTAGTAGAACTGGTTACCTTTTTGATCATAACTTGCTAAGTTTTCAATATATCGACTTGATTTCTTTTGCGTTAGATAGCTAAGCGTATTGGCTTTAATCACAAACTTTTTTGTTTGGGATAGTGCAAGACAATTTTTTTATCATTTTTTCAAAAAAAGCAAAGGGGGTAGTCCATGGTTTTTTTTGGCGAAAAATATTTTTTTCGCACTATCTGGAAAAAACAAAATTCGTATTTAAGCCAATATGGTTCTCTACTAATCGCAATAGAAATCAAGTCAATATCTAGAAAAGTAATCAAGTTATGACCAAAAAGGTAAGCAGTTCTACTACTGCCTCTTTCCGGCCACTTTTTAGTAGAACTGGTTACCATTTTGGTCATTACTTACTAAGTTTTCAATATATCGACTTGATTTCTTTTGCGTTAGATAGCTAAGCGTAATGGCTTTAATCACAAAGTTTTTTGTTTGGGATAGTGCAAGACAATTTTTTTATCATTTTTTCAAAAAAAGCAAAGGGGGTAGTCCATGGTTTTTTTTGTCGAAAAATATTTTTTTTTTTCACTATCTGGAAAAAACAAAACTCGTATTTAAGCCAATATGGTTCTCTACTAATCGCAATAGAAATCAAGTCAATATCTAGAAAAGTAATCAAGTTATAACCAAAAAGGTAAGCAGTTCTACTACTGCCTCTTTCCGGCCACTTTTTAGTAGAACTGGTTACCATTTTGGTCATTACTTGCTAAGTTTTCAATATATCGACTTGATTTCTTTTGCGTTAGATAGCTAAGCGTATTGGCTTTAATCACAAACTTTTTTGTTTGGGATAGTGCAAGACAATTTTTTTATCATTTTTTCAAAAAAAGCAAAGGGGGTAGTCCATGGTTTTTTTTGGCGAAAAATATTTTTTTTTGCACTATCTGGAAAAAACAAAACTCGTATTTAAGCCAATATGGTTCTCTACTAATCGCAATAGAAATCAAGTCAATATCTAGAAAAGTAATCAAGTTATAACCAAAAAGGTAAGCAGTTCTACTACTGCCTCTTTCCGGCCACTTTTTAGTAGAACTGGTTACCATTTTGGTCATTACTTGCTAAGTTTTCAATATATCGACTTGATTTCTTTTGCGTTAGATAGCTAAGCGTATTGGCTTTAATCACAAACTTTTTTGTTTGGGATAGTGCAAGACAATTTTTTTATCATTTTTTCAAAAAAAGCAAAGGGGGTAGTCCATGGTTTTTTTTGGCGAAAAATATTTTTTTCGCACTATCTGGAAAAAACAAAATTCGTATTTAAGCCAATATGGTTCTCTACTAATCGCAATAGAAATCAAGTCAATATCTAGAAAAGTAATCAAGTTATGACCAAAAAGGTAAGCAGTTCTACTACTGCCTCTTTCCGGGTACTTTTTAGTAGAACTGGTTACCATTTTGGTCATTACTTACTAAGTTTTCAATATATCGACTTGATTTCTTTTGCGTTAGATAGCTAAGCGTATTGGCTTTAATCACAAACTTTTTTGTTTGGGATAGTGCAAGACAATTTTTTTATCATTTTTTCAAAAAAAGCAAAGGGGGTAGTCCATGGTTTTTTTTGGCGAAAAATATTTTTTTTTTTCACTATCTGGAAAAAACAAAACTCGTATTTAAGCCAATATGGTTCTCTATTAATCGCAATAGAAATCAAGTCAATATCTAGAAAAGTAAGCAAGTTATGACCAAAAAGGTAAGCAGTTCTACTACTGCCTCTTTCCGGCCACTTTTTAGTAGAACTGGTTACCATTTTGGTCATTACTTACTAAGTTTTCAATATATCGACTTGATTTCTTTTGCGTTAGATAGCTAAGCGTATTGGCTTTAATCACAAACTTTTTTGTTTGGGATAGTGCAAGACAATTTTTTTATCATTTTTTCAAAAAAAGCAAAGGGGGTAGTCCATGGTTTTTTTTGGCGAAAAATATTTTTTTCGCACTATCTGGAAAAAACAACATTCGTATTTAAGCAAATATGGTTCTCTATTAATCGCAATAGAAATCAAGTCAATATCTAGAAAAGTAAGCAAGTTATAACCAAAAAGGTAAGCAGTTCTACTACTGCCTCTTTCCGGCCACTTTTTAGTAGAACTGGTTACCATTTTGGTCATTACTTGCTAAGTTTTCAATATATCGACTTGATTTCTTTTGCGTTAGATAGCTAAGCGTATTGGCTTTAATCACAAACTTTTTTGTTTGGGATAGTGCAAGACAATTTTTTTATCATTTTTTCAAAAAAAGCAAAGGGGGTAGTCCATGGTTTTTTTTGGCGAAAAATATTTTTTTTTTTCACTATCTGGAAAAAACAAAACTCGTATTTAAGCCAATATGGTTCTCTATTAATCGCAATAGAAATCAAGTCAATATCTAGAAAAGTAAGCAAGTTATGACCAAAAAGGTAAGCAGTTCTACTACTGCCTCTTTCCGGCCACTTTTTAGTAGAACTGGTTACCATTTTGGTCATTACTTACTAAGTTTTCAATATATCGACTTGATTTCTTTTGCGTTAGATAGCTAAGCGTATTGGCTTTAATCACAAACTTTTTTGTTTGGGATAGTGCAAGACAATTTTTTTATCATTTTTTCAAAAAAAGCAAAGGGGGTAGTCCATGGTTTTTTTTGGCGAAAAATATTTTTTTTTTTCACTATCTGGAAAAAACAAAACTCGTATTTAAGCCAATATGGTTCTCTATTAATCGCAATAGAAATCAAGTCAATATCTAGAAAAGTAAGCAAGTTATGACCAAAAAGGTAAGCAGTTCTACTACTGCCTCTTTCCGGCCACTTTTTAGTAGAACTGGTTACCATTTTGGTCATTACTTACTAAGTTTTCAATATATCGACTTGATTTCTTTTGCGTTAGATAGCTAAGCGTATTGGCTTTAATCACAAACTTTTTTGTTTGGGATAGTGCAAGACAATTTTTTTATCATTTTTTCAAAAAAAGCAAAGGGGGTAGTCCATGGTTTTTTTTGGCGAAAAATATTTTTTTTTTTCACTATCTGGAAAAAACAAAACTCGTATTTAAGCCAATATGGTTCTCTATTAATCGCAATAGAAATCAAGTCAATATCTAGAAAAGTAAGCAAGTTATGACCAAAAAGGTAAGCAGTTCTACTACTGCCTCTTTCCGGCCACTTTTTAGTAGAACTGGTTACCATTTTGGTCATTACTTACTAAGTTTTCAATATATCGACTTGATTTCTTTTGCGTTAGATAGCTAAGCGTATTGGCTTTAATCACAAACTTTTTTGTTTGGGATAGTGCAAGACAATTTTTTTATCATTTTTTCAAAAAAAGCAAAGGGGGTAGTCCATGGTTTTTTTTGGCGAAAAATATTTTTTTTTTTTCACTACCTGGAAAAAACAAAACTCGTATTTAAGCCAATATGGTTCTCTATTAATCGCAATAGAAATCAAGTCAATATCTAGAAAAGTAAGCAAGTTATGACCAAAAAGGTAAGCAGTTCTACTACTGCCTCTTTCCGGCCACTTTTTAGTAGAACTGGTTACCATTTTGGTCATTACTTACTAAGTTTTCAATATATCGACTTGATTTCTTTTGCGTTAGATAGCTAAGCGTATTGGCTTTAATCACAAACTTTTTTGTTAGGATAATGCAAGACAATTTTTTTATCATTTTTTCAAAAAAAGCAAAGGGGGTAGTCCATGGTTTGTTTTGGCGAAAAATATTTTTTTTTTTCACTATCTGGAAAAAACAAAACTCGTATTTAAGCCAATATGGTTCTCTATTAATCGCAATAGAAATCAAGTCAATATCTAGAAAAGTAAGCAAGTTATGACCAAAAAGGTAAGCAGTTCTACTACTGCCTCTTTCCGGCCACTTTTTAGTAGAACTGGTTACCATTTTGGTCATTACTTACTAAGTTTTCAATATATCGACTTGATTTCTTTTGCGTTAGATAGCTAAGCGTATTGGCTTTAATCACAAACTTTTTTGTTTGGGATAGTGCAAGACAATTTTTTATCATTTTTTCAAAAAAAGCAAAGGGGGTAGTCCATGGTTTTTTTTGGCGAAAAATATTTTTTTTTTCACTATCTGGAAAAAACAAAACTCGTATTTAAGCCAATATGGTTCTCTATTAATCGCAATAGAAATCAAGTCAATATCTAGAAAAGTAAGCAAGTTATGACCAAAAAGGTAAGCAGTTCTACTACTGCCTCTTTCCGGCCACTTTTTAGTAGAACTGGTTACCATTTTGGTCATTACTTACTAAGTTTTCAATATATCGACTTGATTTCTTTTGCGTTAGATAGCTAAGCGTATTGGCTTTAATCACAAACTTTTTTGTTTGGGATAGTGCAAGACAATTTTTTTATCATTTTTTCAAAAAAAGCAAAGGGGGTAGTCCATGGTTTTTTTTGGCGAAAAATATTTTTTTCGCACTATCTGGAAAAAACAAAATTCGTATTTAAGCCAATATGGTTCTCTACTAATCGCAATAGAAATCAAGTCAATATCTAGAAAAGTAATCAAGTTATGACCAAAAAGGTAAGCAGTTCTACTACTGCCTCTTTCCGGCTACTTTTTAGTAGAACTGGTTACCTTTTTGATCATAACTTGCTAAGTTTTCAATATATCGACTTGATTTCTTTTGCGTTAGATAGCTAAGCGTATTGGCTTTAATCACAAACTTTTTTGTTTGGGATAGTGCAAGACAATTTTTTTATCATTTTTTCAAAAAAAGCAAAGGGGGTAGTCCATGGTTTTTTTTGGCGAAAAATATTTTTTTTTTTCACTATCTGGAAAAAACAAAACTCGTATTTAAGCCAATATGGTTCTCTATTAATCGCAATAGAAATCAAGTCAATATCTAGAAAAGTAAGCAAGTTATGACCAAAAAGGTAAGCAGTTCTACTACTGCCTCTTTCCGGCCACTTTTTAGTAGAACTGGTTACCATTTTGGTCATTACTTACTAAGTTTTCAATATATCGACTTGATTTCTTTTGCGTTAGATAGCTAAGCGTATTGGCTTTAATCACAAACTTTTTTGTTTGGGATAGTGCAAGACAATTTTTTTATCATTTTTTCAAAAAAAGCAAAGGGGGTAGTCCATGGTTTTTTTTGGCGAAAAATATTTTTTTCGCACTATCTGGAAAAAACAACATTCGTATTTAAGCAAATATGGTTCTCTATTAATCGCAATAGAAATCAAGTCAATATCTAGAAAAGTAAGCAAGTTATAACCAAAAAGGTAAGCAGTTCTACTACTGCCTCTTTCCGGCCACTTTTTAGTAGAACTGGTTACCATTTTGGTCATTACTTGCTAAGTTTTCAATATATCGACTTGATTTCTTTTGCGTTAGATAGCTAAGCGTATTGGCTTTAATCACAAACTTTTTTGTTTGGGATAGTGCAAGACAATTTTTTTATCATTTTTTCAAAAAAAGCAAAGGGGGTAGTCCATGGTTTTTTTTGGCGAAAAATATTTTTTTTTTTTCACTACCTGGAAAAAACAAAACTCGTATTTAAGCCAATATGGTTCTCTATTAATCGCAATAGAAATCAAGTCAATATCTAGAAAAGTAAGCAAGTTATGACCAAAAAGGTAAGCAGTTCTACTACTGCCTCTTTCCGGCCACTTTTTAGTAGAACTGGTTACCATTTTGGTCATTACTTACTAAGTTTTCAATATATCGACTTGATTTCTTTTGCGTTAGATAGCTAAGCGTATTGGCTTTAATCACAAACTTTTTTGTTTGGGATAGTGCAAGACAATTTTTTTATCATTTTTTCAAAAAAAGCAAAGGGGGTAGTCCATGGTTTTTTTTGGCGAAAAATATTTTTTTTTTTCACTATCTGGAAAAAACAAAACTCGTATTTAAGCCAATATGGTTCTCTATTAATCGCAATAGAAATCAAGTCAATATCTAGAAAAGTAAGCAAGTTATGACCAAAAAGGTAAGCAGTTCTACTACTGCCTCTTTCCGGCCACTTTTTAGTAGAACTGGTTACCATTTTGGTCATTACTTACTAAGTTTTCAATATATCGACTTGATTTCTTTTGCGTTAGATAGCTAAGCGTATTGGCTTTAATCACAAACTTTTTTGTTTGGGATAGTGCAAGACAATTTTTTTATCATTTTTTCAAAAAAAGCAAAGGGGGTAGTCCATGGTTTTTTTTGGCGAAAAATATTTTTTTTTTTCACTATCTGGAAAAAACAAAACTCGTATTTAAGCCAATATGGTTCTCTATTAATCGCAATAGAAATCAAGTCAATATCTAGAAAAGTAAGCAAGTTATGACCAAAAAGGTAAGCAGTTCTACTACTGCCTCTTTCCGGCCACTTTTTAGTAGAACTGGTTACCATTTTGGTCATTACTTACTAAGTTTTCAATATATCGACTTGATTTCTTTTGCGTTAGATAGCTAAGCGTATTGGCTTTAATCACAAACTTTTTTGTTTGGGATAGTGCAAGACAATTTTTTTATCATTTTTTCAAAAAAAGCAAAGGGGGTAGTCCATGGTTTTTTTTGGCGAAAAATATTTTTTTTTTTTCACTATCTGGAAAAAACAAAACTCGTATTTAAGCCAATATGGTTCTCTATTAGTCGCAATAGAAATCAAGTCAATATCTAGAAAAGTAAGCAAGTTATGACCAAAAAGGTAAGCAGTTCTACTACTGCCTCTTTCCGGCCACTTTTTAGTAGAACTGGTTACCATTTTGGTCATTACTTACTAAGTTTTCAATATATCGACTTGATTTCTTTTGCGTTAGATAGCTAAGCGTATTGGCTTTAATCACAAACTTTTTTGTTAGGATAATGCAAGACAATTTTTTTATCATTTTTTCAAAAAAAGCAAAGGGGGTAGTCCATGGTTTTTTTTGGCGAAAAATATTTTTTTCGCACTATCTGGAAAAAACAACATTCTTATTTAAGCAAATATGGTTCTCTATTAATCGCAATAGAAATCAAGTCAATATCTAGAAAAGTAAGCAAGTTATAACCAAAAAGGTAAGCAGTTCTACTACTGCCTCTTTCCGGCCACTTTTTAGTAGAACTGGTTACCATTTTGGTCATTACTTGCTAAGTTTTCAATATATCGACTTGATTTCTTTTGCGTTAGATAGCTAAGCGTATTGGCTTTAATCACAAACTTTTTTGTTTGGGATAGTGCAAGACAATTTTTTTATAATTTTTTCAAAAAAAGCAAAGGGGGTAGTCCATGGTTTTTTTTGGCGAAAAATATTTTTTTCGCACTATCTGGAAAAAACAACATTCGTATTTAAGCAAATATGGTTCTCTATTAATCGCAATAGAAATCAAGTCAATATCTAGAAAAGTAATCAAGTTATGACCAAAAAGGTAAGCAGTTCTACTACTGCCTCTTTCCGGCTACTTTTTAGTAGAACTGGTTACCTTTTTGATCATAACTTGCTAAGTTTTCAATATATCGACTTGATTTCTTTTGCGTTAGATAGCTAAGCGTATTGGCTTTAATCACAAACTTTTTTGTTTGGGATAGTGCAAGACAATTTTTTTATCATTTTTTCAAAAAAAGCAAAGGGGGTAGTCCATGGTTTTTTTTGGCGAAAAATATTTTTTTCGCACTATCTGGAAAAAACAAAATTCGTATTTAAGCCAATATGGTTCTCTACTAATCGCAATAGAAATCAAGTCAATATATAGAAAAGTAATCAAGTTATGACCAAAAAGGTAAGCAGTTCTACTACTGCCTCTTTCCGGCTACTTTTTAGTAGAACCGGTTACCTTTTTGATCATAACTTGCTAAGTTTCAATATATCGACTTGATTTCTTTTGCGTTAGATAGCTAAGCGTATTGGCTTTAATCACAAACTTTTTTGTTTGGGATAGTGCAAGACAATTTTTTTATCATTTTTTCAAAAAAAGCAAAGGGGGTAGTCCATGGTTTTTTTTGGCGAAAAATATTTTTTTCGCACTATCTGGAAAAAACAAAATTCGTATTTAAGCCAATATGGTTCTCTACTAATCGCAATAGAAATCAAATCAATATCTAGAAAAGTAATCAAGTTATGACCAAAAAGGTAAGCAGTTCTACTACTGCCTCTTTCCGGCCACTTTTTAGTAGAACTGGTTACCATTTTGGTCATTACTTACTAAGTTTTCAATATATCGACTTGATTTCTTTTGCGTTAGATAGCTAAGCGTATTGGCTTTAATCACAAACTTTTTTGTTTGGGATAGTGCAAGACAATTTTTTTATCATTTTTTCAAAAAAAGCAAAGGGGGTAGTCCATGGTTTTTTTTGGCGAAAAATATTTTTTTCGCACTATCTGGAAAAAACAAAATTCGTATTTAAGCCAATATGGTTCTCTACTAATCGCAATAGAAATCAAGTCAATATCTAGAAAAGTAATCAAGTTATGACCAAAAAGGTAAGCAGTTCTACTACTGCCTCTTTCCGGCCACTTTTTAGTAGAACTGGTTACCATTTTGGTCATTACTTACTAAGTTTTCAATATATCGACTTGATTTCTTTTGCGTTAGATAGCTAAGCGTATTGGCTTTAATCACAAACTTTTTTGTTTGGGATAGTGCAAGACAATTTTTTTATCATTTTTTCAAAAAAAGCAAAGGGGGTAGTCCATGGTTTTTTTTGGCGAAAAATATTTTTTTCGCACTATCTGGAAAAAACAAAATTCGTATTTAAGCCAATATGGTTCTCTATTAATCGCAATAGAAATCAAGTCAATATCTAGAAAAGTAAGCAAGTTATGACCAAAAAGGTAAGCAGTTCTACTACTGCCTCTTTCCGGCCACTTTTTAGTAGAACTGGTTACCTTTTTGATCATAACTTGCTAAGTTTTCAATATATCGACTTGATTTCTTTTGCGTTAGATAGCTAAGCGTATTGGCTTTAATCACAAACTTTTTTGTTTGGGATAGTGCAAGACAATTTTTTTATCATTTTTTCAAAAAAAGCAAAGGGGGTAGTCCATGGTTTTTTTTGGCGAAAAATATTTTTTTCGCACTATCTGGAAAAAACAAAATTCGTATTTAAGCCAATATGGTTCTCTATTAATCGCAATAGAAATCAAGTCAATATCTAGAAAAGTAAGCAAGTTATGACCAAAAAGGTAAGCAGTTCTACTACTGCCTCTTTCCGGCCACTTTTTAGTAGAACTGGTTACCTTTTTGGTCATTACTTACTAAGTTTTCAATATATCGACTTGATTTCTTTTGCGTTAGATAGCTAAGCGTATTGGCTTTAATCACAAACTTTTTTGTTTGGGATAGTGCAAGACAATTTTTTTATCATTTTTTCAAAAAAAGCAAAGGGGGTAGTCCATGGTTTTTTTTGGCGAAAAATATTTTTTTCGCACTATCTGGAAAAAACAAAATTCGTATTTAAGCCAATATGGTTCTCTACTAATCGCAATAGAAATCAAGTCAATATCTAGAAAAGTAAGCAAGTTATGACCAAAAAGGTAAGCAGTTCTACTACTGCCTCTTTCCGGCCACTTTTTAGTAGAACTGGTTACCTTTTTGATCATAACTTGCTAAGTTTTCAATATATCGACTTGATTTCTTTTGCGTTAGATAGCTAAGCGTATTGGCTTTAATCACAAACTTTTTTGTTTGGGATAGTGCAAGACAATTTTTTTATCATTTTTTCAAAAAAAGCAAAGGGGGTAGTCCATGGTTTTTTTTGGCGAAAAATATTTTTTTCGCACTATCTGGAAAAAACAAAATTCGTATTTAAGCCAATATGGTTCTCTACTAATCGCAATAGAAATCAAGTCAATATCTAGAAAAGTAATCAAGTTATGACCAAAAAGGTAAGCAGTTCTACTACTGCCTCTTTCCGGCCACTTTTTAGTAGAACTGGTTACCATTTTGGTCATTACTTACTAAGTTTTCAATATATCGACTTGATTTCTTTTGCGTTAGATAGCTAAGCGTATTGGCTTTAATCACAAACTTTTTTGTTTGGGATAGTGCAAGACAATTTTTTTATCATTTTTTCAAAAAAAGCAAAGGGGGTAGTCCATGGTTTTTTTTGGCGAAAAATATTTTTTTTTTTCACTATCTGGAAAAAACAAAATTCGTATTTAAGCCAATATGGTTCTCTACTAATCGCAATAGAAATCAAGTCAATATCTAGAAAAGTAATCAAGTTATGACCAAAAAGGTAAGCAGTTCTACTACTGCCTCTTTCCGGCCACTTTTTAGTAGAACTGGTTACCATTTTGGTCATTACTTACTAAGTTTTCAATATATCGACTTGATTTCTTTTGCGTTAGATAGCTAAGCGTATTGGCTTTAATCACAAACTTTTTTGTTTGGGATAGTGCAAGACAATTTTTTTATCATTTTTTCAAAAAAAGCAAAGGGGGTAGTCCATGGTTTTTTTTGGCGAAAAATATTTTTTTCGCACTATCTGGAAAAAACAAAATTCGTATTTAAGCCAATATGGTTCTCTACTAATCGCAATAGAAATCAAGTCAATATCTAGAAAAGTAATCAAGTTATGACCAAAAAGGTAAGCAGTTCTACTACTGCCTCTTTCCGGCCACTTTTTAGTAGAACTGGTTACCATTTTGGTCATTACTTACTAAGTTTTCAATATATCGACTTGATTTCTTTTGCGTTAGATAGCTAAGCGTATTGGCTTTAATCACAAACTTTTTTGTTTGGGATAGTGCAAGACAATTTTTTTATCATTTTTTCAAAAAAAGCAAAGGGGGTAGTCCATGGTTTTTTTTGGCGAAAAATATTTTTTTCGCACTATCTGGAAAAAACAAAATTCGTATTTAAGCCAATATGGTTCTCTACTAATCGCAATAGAAATCAAGTCAATATCTAGAAAAGTAATCAAGTTATGACCAAAAAGGTAAGCAGTTCTACTACTGCCTCTTTCCGGCCACTTTTTAGTAGAACTGGTTACCATTTTGGTCATTACTTACTAAGTTTTCAATATATCGACTTGATTTCTTTTGCGTTAGATAGCTAAGCGTATTGGCTTTAATCACAAACTTTTTTGTTTGGGATAGTGCAAGACAATTTTTTTATCATTTTTTCAAAAAAAGCAAAGGGGGTAGTCCATGGTTTTTTTTGGCGAAAAATATTTTTTTCGCACTATCTGGAAAAAACAAAATTCGTATTTAAGCCAATATGGTTCTCTACTAATCGCAATAGAAATCAAGTCAATATCTAGAAAAGTAATCAAGTTATGACCAAAAAGGTAAGCAGTTCTACTACTGCCTCTTTCCGGCCACTTTTTAGTAGAACTGGTTACCATTTTGGTCATTACTTACTAAGTTTTCAATATATCGACTTGATTTCTTTTGCGTTAGATAGCTAAGCGTATTGGCTTTAATCACAAACTTTTTTGTTTGGGATAGTGCAAGACAATTTTTTTATCATTTTTTCAAAAAAAGCAAAGGGGGTAGTCCATGGTTTTTTTTGGCGAAAAATATTTTTTTCGCACTATCTGGAAAAAACAAAATTCGTATTTAAGCCAATATGGTTCTCTACTAATCGCAATAGAAATCAAGTCAATATCTAGAAAAGTAATCAAGTTATGACCAAAAAGGTAAGCAGTTCTACTACTGCCTCTTTCCGGCCACTTTTTAGTAGAACTGGTTACCATTTTGGTCATTACTTACTAAGTTTTCAATATATCGACTTGATTTCTTTTGCGTTAGATAGCTAAGCGTATTGGCTTTAATCACAAACTTTTTTGTTTGGGATAGTGCAAGACAATTTTTTTATCATTTTTTCAAAAAAAGCAAAGGGGGTAGTCCATGGTTTTTTTTGGCGAAAAATATTTTTTTCGCACTATCTGGAAAAAACAAAATTCGTATTTAAGCCAATATGGTTCTCTACTAATCGCAATAGAAATCAAGTCAATATCTAGAAAAGTAATCAAGTTATGACCAAAAAGGTAAGCAGTTCTACTACTGCCTCTTTCCGGCCACTTTTTAGTAGAACTGGTTACCATTTTGGTCATTACTTACTAAGTTTTCAATATATCGACTTGATTTCTTTTGCGTTAGATAGCTAAGCGTATTGGCTTTAATCACAAACTTTTTTGTTTGGGATAGTGCAAGACAATTTTTTTATCATTTTTTCAAAAAAAGCAAAGGGGGTAGTCCATGGTTTTTTTTGGCGAAAAATATTTTTTTCGCACTATCTGGAAAAAACAAAATTCGTATTTAAGCCAATATGGTTCTCTACTAATCGCAATAGAAATCAAGTCAATATCTAGAAAAGTAATCAAGTTATGACCAAAAAGGTAAGCAGTTCTACTACTGCCTCTTTCCGGCCACTTTTTAGTAGAACTGGTTACCATTTTGGTCATTACTTACTAAGTTTTCAATATATCGACTTGATTTCTTTTGCGTTAGATAGCTAAGCGTATTGGCTTTAATCACAAACTTTTTTGTTTGGGATAGTGCAAGACAATTTTTTTATCATTTTTTCAAAAAAAGCAAAGGGGGTAGTCCATGGTTTTTTTTGGCGAAAAATATTTTTTTCGCACTATCTGGAAAAAACAAAATTCGTATTTAAGCCAATATGGTTCTCTACTAATCGCAATAGAAATCAAGTCAATATCTAGAAAAGTAATCAAGTTATGACCAAAAAGGTAAGCAGTTCTACTACTGCCTCTTTCCGGCCACTTTTTAGTAGAACTGGTTACCATTTTGGTCATTACTTACTAAGTTTTCAATATATCGACTTGATTTCTTTTGCGTTAGATAGCTAAGCGTATTGGCTTTAATCACAAACTTTTTTGTTTGGGATAGTGCAAGACAATTTTTTTATCATTTTTTCAAACAAAGCAAAGGGGGTAGTCCATGGTTTTTTTTGGCGAAAAATATTTTTTTCGCACTATCTGGAAAAAACAAAATTCGTATTTAAGCCAATATGGTTCTCTACTAATCGCAATAGAAATCAAGTCAATATCTAGAAAAGTAATCAAGTTATGACCAAAAAGGTAAGCAGTTCTACTACTGCCTCTTTCCGGCCACTTTTTAGTAGAACTGGTTACCATTTTGGTCATTACTTACTAAGTTTTCAATATATCGACTTGATTTCTTTTGCGTTAGATAGCTAAGCGTATTGGCTTTAATCACAAACTTTTTTGTTTGGGATAGTGCAAGACAATTTTTTTATCATTTTTTCAAAAAAAGCAAAGGGGGTAGTCCATGGTTTTTTTTGGCGAAAAATATTTTTTTCGCACTATCTGGAAAAAACAAAATTCGTATTTAAGCCAATATGGTTCTCTACTAATCGCAATAGAAATCAAGTCAATATCTAGAAAAGTAATCAAGTTATGACCAAAAAGGTAAGCAGTTCTACTACTGCCTCTTTCCGGCCACTTTTTAGTAGAACTGGTTACCATTTTGGTCATTACTTACTAAGTTTTCAATATATCGACTTGATTTCTTTTGCGTTAGATAGCTAAGCGTATTGGCTTTAATCACAAACTTTTTTGTTTGGGATAGTGCAAGACAATTTTTTTATCATTTTTTCAAAAAAAGCAAAGGGGGTAGTCCATGGTTTTTTTTGGCGAAAAATATTTTTTTCGCACTATCTGGAAAAAACAAAATTCGTATTTAAGCCAATATGGTTCTCTACTAATCGCAATAGAAATCAAGTCAATATCTAGAAAAGTAATCAAGTTATGACCAAAAAGGTAAGCAGTTCTACTACTGCCTCTTTCCGGCCACTTTTTAGTAGAACTGGTTACCATTTTGGTCATTACTTACTAAGTTTTCAATATATCGACTTGATTTCTTTTGCGTTAGATAGCTAAGCGTATTGGCTTTAATCACAAAGTTTTTTGTTTGGGATAGTGCAAGACAATTTTTTTATCATTTTTTCAAAAAAAGCAAAGGGGGTAGTCCATGGTTTTTTTTGGCGAAAAATATTTTTTTCGCACTATCTGGAAAAAACAAAATTCGTATTTAAGCCAATATGGTTCTCTACTAATCGCAATAGAAATCAAGTCAATATCTAGAAAAGTAATCAAGTTATGACCAAAAAGGTAAGCAGTTCTACTACTGCCTCTTTCCGGCCACTTTTTAGTAGAACTGGTTACCATTTTGGTCATTACTTACTAAGTTTTCAATATATCGACTTGATTTCTTTTGCGTTAGATAGCTAAGCGTATTGGCTTTAATCACAAACTTTTTTGTTTGGGATAGTGCAAGACAATTTTTTTATCATTTTTTCAAAAAAAGCAAAGGGGGTAGTCCATGGTTTTTTTTGGCGAAAAATATTTTTTTCGCACTATCTGGAAAAAACAAAATTCGTATTTAAGCCAATATGGTTCTCTACTAATCGCAATAGAAATCAAGTCAATATCTAGAAAAGTAATCAAGTTATGACCAAAAAGGTAAGCAGTTCTACTACTGCCTCTTTCCGGCCACTTTTTAGTAGAACTGGTTACCATTTTGGTCATTACTTACTAAGTTTTCAATATATCGACTTGATTTCTTTTGCGTTAGATAGCTAAGCGTATTGGCTTTAATCACAAACTTTTTTGTTTGGGATAGTGCAAGACAATTTTTTTATCATTTTTTCAAAAAAAGCAAAGGGGGTAGTCCATGGTTTTTTTTGGCGAAAAATATTTTTTTCGCACTATCTGGAAAAAACAAAATTCGTATTTAAGCCAATATGGTTCTCTACTAATCGCAATAGAAATCAAGTCAATATCTAGAAAAGTAATCAAGTTATGACCAAAAAGGTAAGCAGTTCTACTACTGCCTCTTTCCGGCTACTTTTTAGTAGAACTGGTTACCTTTTTGATCATAACTTGCTAAGTTTTCAATATATCGACTTGATTTCTTTTGCGTTAGATAGCTAAGCGTATTGGCTTTAATCACAAACTTTTTTGTTGGGGATAGTGCAAGACAATTTTTTTTATCATTTTTTCAAAAAAAGCAAAGGGGGTAGTCCATGATTTTTTTTGGCGAAAAATATTTTTTGTACTATCTCGAAAAAACAAAATTCGTATTTAAGCCAATATGGTTCTCTATTAATCGCAATAGAAATCAAGTCAATATCTAGAAAAGTAAGCAAGTTATGACCAAAAAGGTAAGCAGTTCTACTACTGCCTCTTTCCGGCCACTTTTTAGTAGAACTGGTTACCATTTTGGTCATTACTTACTAAGTTTTCAATATATCGACTTGATTTCTTCTGCGTTAGATAGCTAAGCGTATTGGCTTTAATCACAAACTTTTTTGTTTGGGATAGTGCAAGACAATTTTTTTATCATTTTTTCAAAAAAAGCAAAGGGGGTAGTCCATGGTTTTTTTTGGCGAAAAATATTTTTTTCGCACTATCTGGAAAAAACAAAATTCGTATTTAAGCCAATATGGTTCTCTACTAATCGCAATAGAAATCAAGTCAATATCTAGAAAAGTAATCAAGTTATGACCAAAAAGGTAAGCAGTTCTACTACTGCCTCTTTCCGGCCACTTTTTAGTAGAACTGGTTACCATTTTGGTCATTACTTACTAAGTTTTCAATATATCGACTTGATTTCTTTTGCGTTAGATAGCTAAGCGTATTGGCTTTAATCACAAACTTTTTTGTTTGGGATAGTGCAAGACAATTTTTTTATCATTTTTTCAAAAAAAGCAAAGGGGGTAGTCCATGGTTTTTTTTGGCGAAAAATATTTTTTTCGCACTATCTGGAAAAAACAAAATTCGTATTTAAGCCAATATGGTTCTCTACTAATCGCAATAGAAATCAAGTCAATATCTAGAAAAGTAATCAAGTTATGACCAAAAAGGTAAGCAGTTCTACTACTGCCTCTTTCCGGCCACTTTTTAGTAGAACTGGTTACCATTTTGGTCATTACTTACTAAGTTTTCAATATATCGACTTGATTTCTTTTGCGTTAGATAGCTAATCGTATTGGCTTTAATCACAAACTTTTTTGTTTGGGATAGTGCAAGACAATTTTTTTATCATTTTTTCAAAAAAAGCAAAGGGGGTAGTCCATGGTTTTTTTTGGCGAAAAATATTTTTTTCGCACTATCTGGAAAAAACAAAATTCGTATTTAAGCCAATATGGTTC
This sequence comes from Thelaira solivaga, assembly GCA_947397855.1. Taxonomy (NCBI): domain Eukaryota; kingdom Metazoa; phylum Arthropoda; class Insecta; order Diptera; family Tachinidae; genus Thelaira; species Thelaira solivaga. Next base: position 27,318,927 of record OX377612.1, read on the forward strand.
TCTACTAATCGCAATAGAAATCAAGTCAATATCTAGAAAAGTAATCAAGTTATGACCAAAAAGGTAAGCAGTTCTACTACTGCCTCTTTCCGGCTACTTTTTAGTAGAACTGGTTACCTTTTTGATCATAACTTGCTAAGTTTTCAATATATCGACTTGATTTCTTTTGCGTTAGATAGCTAAGCGTATTGGCTTTAATCACAAAGTTTTTTGTTTGGGATAGTGCAAGACAATTTTTTTATCATTTTTTCAAAAAAAGCAAAGGGGGTAGTCCATGGTTTTTTTTGGCGAAAAATATTTTTTGTACTATCTGGAAAAAACAAAATTCGTATTTAAGCCAATATGGTTCTCTACTAATCGCAATAGAAATCAAGTCAATATCTAGAAAAGTAATCAAGTTATGACCAAAAAGGTAAGCAGTTCTACTACTGCCTCTTTCCGGCTACTTTTTAGTAGAACTGGTTACCTTTTTGATCATAACTTGCTAAGTTTTCAATATATCGACTTGATTTCTTTTGCGTTAGATAGCTAAGCGTATTGGCTTTAATCACAAAGTTTTTTGTTTGGGATAGTGCAAGACAATTTTTTTATCATTTTTTCAAAAAAAGCAAAGGGGGTAGTCCATGGTTTTTTTTGGCGAAAAATATTTTTTGTACTATCTGGAAAAAACAAAATTCGTATTTAAGCCAATATGGTTCTCTACTAATCGCAATAGAAATCAAGTCAATATCTAGAAAAGTAAGCAAGTTATGACCAAAAAGGTAAGCAGTTCTACTACTGCCTCTTTCCGGCCACTTTTTAGTAGAACTGGTTACCATTTTGGTCATTACTTACTAAGTTTTCAATATATCGACTTGATTTCTTTTGCGTTAGATAGCTAAGCGTATTGGCTTTAATCACAAACTTTTTTGTTTGGGATAGTGCAAGACAATTTTTTTATCATTTTTTCAAAAAAAGCAAAGGGGGTAGTCCATGGTTTTTTTTGGCGAAAAATATTTTTTTCGCACTATCTGGAAAAAACAAAATTCGTATTTAAGCCAATATGGTTCTCTACTAATCGCAATAGAAATCAAGTCAATATCTAGAAAAGTAATCAAGTTATGACCAAAAAGGTAAGCAGTTCTACTACTGCCTCTTTCCGGCTACTTTTTAGTAGAACTGGTTACCTTTTTGATCATAACTTGCTAAGTTTTCAATATATCGACTTGATTTCTTTTGCGTTAGATAGCTAAGCGTATTGGCTTTAATCACAAAGTTTTTTGTTTGGGATAGTGCAAGACAATTTTTTTATCATTTTTTCAAAAAAAGCAAAGGGGGTAGTCCATGGTTTTTTTTGGCGAAAAATATTTTTTGTACTATCTGGAAAAAACAAAATTCGTATTTAAGCCAATATGGTTCTCTACTAATCGCAATAGAAATCAAGTCAATATCTAGAAAAGTAATCAAGTTATGACCAAAAAGGTAAGCAGTTCTACTACTGCCTCTTTCCGGCCACTTTTTAGTAGAACTGGTTACCATTTTGGTCATTACTTACTAAGTTTTCAATATATCGACTTGATTTCTTTTGCGTTAGATAGCTAAGCGTATTGGCTTTAATCACAAACTTTTTTGTTTGGGATAGTGCAAGACAATTTTTTTATCATTTTTTCAAAAAAAGCAAAGGGGGTAGTCCATGGTTTTTTTTGGCGAAAAATATTTTTTTCGCACTATCTGGAAAAAACAAAATTCGTATTTAAGCCAATATGGTTCTCTACTAATCGCAATAGAAATCAAGTCAATATCTAGAAAAGTAATCAAGTTATGACCAAAAAGGTAAGCAGTTCTACTACTGCCTCTTTCCGGCCACTTTTTAGTAGAACTGGTTACCATTTTGGTCATTACTTACTAAGTTTTCAATATATCGACTTGATTTCTTTTGCGTTAGATAGCTAATCGTATTGGCTTTAATCACAAACTTTTTTGTTTGGGATAGTGCAAGACAATTTTTTTATCATTTTTTCAAAAAAAGCAAAGGGGGTAGTCCATGGTTTTTTTTGGCGAAAAATATTTTTTTCGCACTATCTGGAAAAAACAAAATTCGTATTTAAGCCAATATGGTTCTCTACTAATCGCAATAGAAATCAAGTCAATATCTAGAAAAGTAATCAAGTTATGACCAAAAAGGTAAGCAGTTCTACTACTGCCTCTTTCCGGCTACTTTTTAGTAGAACTGGTTACCTTTTTGATCATAACTTGCTAAGTTTTCAATATATCGACTTGATTTCTTTTGCGTTAGATAGCTAAGCGTATTGGCTTTAATCACAAAGTTTTTTGTTTGGGATAGTGCAAGACAATTTTTTTATCATTTTTTCAAAAAAAGCAAAGGGGGTAGTCCATGGTTTTTTTTGGCGAAAAATATTTTTTGTACTATCTGGAAAAAACAAAATTCGTATTTAAGCCAATATGGTTCTCTACTAATCGCAATAGAAATCAAGTCAATATCTAGAAAAGTAATCAAGTTATGACCAAAAAGGTAAGCAGTTCTACTACTGCCTCTTTCCGGCTACTTTTTAGTAGAACTGGTTACCTTTTTGATCATAACTTGCTAAGTTTTCAATATATCGACTTGATTTCTTTTGCGTTAGATAGCTAAGCGTATTGGCTTTAATCACAAAGTTTTTTGTTTGGGATAGTGCAAGACAATTTTTTTATCATTTTTTCAAAAAAAGCAAAGGGGGTAGTCCATGGTTTTTTTTGGCGAAAAATATTTTTTGTACTATCTGGAAAAAACAAAATTCGTATTTAAGCCAATATGGTTCTCTACTAATCGCAATAGAAATCAAGTCAATATCTAGAAAAGTAAGCAAGTTATGACCAAAAAGGTAAGCAGTTCTACTACTGCCTCTTTCCGGCCACTTTTTAGTAGAACTGGTTACCATTTTGGTCATTACTTACTAAGTTTTCAATATATCGACTTGATTTCTTTTGCGTTAGATAGCTAAGCGTATTGGCTTTAATCACAAACTTTTTTGTTTGGGATAGTGCAAGACAATTTTTTTATCATTTTTTCAAAAAAAGCAAAGGGGGTAGTCCATGGTTTTTTTTGGCGAAAAATATTTTTTTCGCACTATCTGGAAAAAACAAAATTCGTATTTAAGCCAATATGGTTCTCTACTAATCGCAATAGAAATCAAGTCAATATCTAGAAAAGTAATCAAGTTATGACCAAAAAGGTAAGCAGTTCTACTACTGCCTCTTTCCGGCTACTTTTTAGTAGAACTGGTTACCTTTTTGATCATAACTTGCTAAGTTTTCAATATATCGACTTGATTTCTTTTGCGTTAGATAGCTAAGCGTATTGGCTTTAATCACAAAGTTTTTTGTTTGGGATAGTGCAAGACAATTTTTTTATCATTTTTTCAAAAAAAGCAAAGGGGGTAGTCCATGGTTTTTTTTGGCGAAAAATATTTTTTGTACTATCTGGAAAAAACAAAATTCGTATTTAAGCCAATATGGTTCTCTACTAATCGCAATAGAAATCAAGTCAATATCTAGAAAAGTAAGCAAGTTATGACCAAAAAGGTAAGCAGTTCTACTACTGCCTCTTTCCGGCCACTTTTTAGTAGAACTGGTTACCATTTTGGTCATTACTTACTAAGTTTTCAATATATCGACTTGATTTCTTTTGCGTTAGATAGCTAAGCGTATTGGCTTTAATCACAAAGTTTTTTGTTTGGGATAGTGCAAGACAATTTTTTTATCATTTTTTCAAAAAAAGCAAAGGGGGTAGTCCATGGTTTTTTTTTGGCGAAAAATATTTTTTGTACTATCTGGAAAAAACAAAATTCGTATTTAAGCCAATATGGTTCTCTACTAATCGCAATAGAAATCAAGTCAATATCTAGAAAAGTAAGCAAGTTATGACCAAAAAGGTAAGCAGTTCTACTACTGCCTCTTTCCGGCCACTTTTTAGTAGAACTGGTTACCATTTTGGTCATTACTTACTAAGTTTTCAATATATCGACTTGATTTCTTTTGCGTTAGATAGCTAAGCGTATTGGCTTTAATCACAAACTTTTTTGTTTGGGATAGTGCAAGACAATTTTTTTATCATTTTTTCAAAAAAAGCAAAGGGGGTAGTCCATGGTTTTTTTTGGCGAAAAATATTTTTTTCGCACTATCTGGAAAAAACAAAATTCGTATTTAAGCCAATATGGTTCTCTACTAATCGCAATAGAAATCAAGTCAATATCTAGAAAAGTAAGCAAGTTATGACCAAAAAGGTAAGCAGTTCTACTACTGCCTCTTTCCGGCCACTTTTTAGTAGAACTGGTTACCATTTTGGTCATTACTTACTAAGTTTTCAATATATCGACTTGATTTCTTTTGCGTTAGATAGCTATGCGTATTGGCTTTAATCACAAACTTTTTTGTTTGGGATAGTGCAAGACAATTTTTTTATCATTTTTTCAAAAAAAGCAAAGGGGGTAGTCCATGGTTTTTTTTGGCGAAAAATATTTTTTTCGCACTATCTGGAAAAAACAAAATTCGTATTTAAGCCAATATGGTTCTCTACTAATCGCAATAGAAATCAAGTCAATATCTAGAAAAGTAAGCAAGTTATGACCAAAAAGGTAAGCAGTTCTACTACTGCCTCTTTCCGGCCACTTTTTAGTAGAACTGGTTACCATTTTGGTCATTACTTACTAAGTTTTCAATATATCGACTTGATTTCTTTTGCGTTAGATAGCTAAGCGTATTGGCTTTAATCACAAACTTTTTTGTTTGGGATAGTGCAAGACAATTTTTTTATCATTTTTTCAAAAAAAGCAAAGGGGGTAGTCCATGGTTTTTTTTGGCGAAAAATATTTTTTTCGCACTATCTGGAAAAAACAAAATTCGTATTTAAGCCAATATGGTTTTCTACTAATCGCAATAGAAATCAAGTCAATATCTAGAAAAGTAAGCAAGTTATGACCAAAAAGGTAAGCAGTCCTACTACTGCCTCTTTTCGGCCACTTTTTAGTAGAACTGGTTACCTTTTTGATCATAACTTGCTAAGTTTTCAATATATCGACTTGATTTCTTTTGCGTTAGATAGCTAAGCGTATTGGCTTTAATCACAAACTTTTTTGTTGGGGTTAGTTCAAGACAATTTTTTTATCATTTTTTCAAAAAAAGCAAAGGGGGTAGTCCATGGTTTTTTTTGGCGAAAAATATTTTTTGTACTATCTGGAAAAAACAAAATTCGTATTTAAGCCAATATGGTTCTCTATAAGTCGCAATAGAAATCAAGTCAATATCTAGAAAAGTAAGCAAGTTATGACCAAAAAGGTAAGCAGTTCTACTACTGCCTCTTTCCGGCCACTTTTTAGTAGAACTGGTTACCTTTTTGATCATAACTTGCTAAGTTTTCAATATATCGACTTGATTTCTTTTGCGTTAGATAGCTAAGCGTATTGGCTTAAATCACAAAGTTTTTTGTTTGGGATAGTGCAAGACAATTTTTTTATCATTTTTTCAAAAAAAGCAAAGGGGGTAGTCCATGGTTTTTTTTGGCGAAAAATATTTTTTTCGCACTATCTGGAAAAAACAAAATTCGTATTTAAGCCAATATGGTTCTCTACTAATCGCAATAGAAATCAAGTCAATATCTAGAAAAGTAATCAAGTTATGACCAAAAAGGTAAGCAGTTCTACTACTGCCTCTTTCCGGCCACTTTTTAGTAGAACTGGTTACCATTTTGGTCATTACTTACTAAGTTTTCAATATATCGACTTGATTTCTTTTGCGTTAGATAGCTAAGCGTATTGGCTTTAATCACAAACTTTTTTGTTTGGGATAGTGCAAGACAATTTTTTTATCATTTTTTCAAAAAAAGCAAAGGGGGTAGTCCATGGTTCTTTTTGGCGAAAAATATTTTTTTCGCACTATCTGGAAAAAACAAAATTCGTATTTAAGCCAATATGGTTCTCTACTAATCGCAATAGAAATCAAGTCAATATCTAGAAAAGTAATCAAGTTATGACCAAAAAGGTAAGCAGTTCTACTACTGCCTCTTTCCGGCCACTTTTTAGTAGAACTGGTTACCATTTTGGTCATTACTTACTAAGTTTTCAATATATCGACTTGATTTCTTTTGCGTTAGATAGCTAAGCGTATTGGCTTTAATCACAAACTTTTTTGTTTGGGATAGTGCAAGACAATTTTTTTATCATTTTTTCAAAAAAAGCAAAGGGGGTAGTCCATGGTTTTTTTTGGCGAAAAATATTTTTTTCGCATTATCTGGAAAAAACAAAATTCGTATTTAAGCCAATATGGTTCTCTACTAATCGCAATAGAAATCAAGTCAATATCTAGAAAAGTAATCAAGTTATGACCAAAAAGGTAAGCAGTTCTACTACTGCCTCTTTCCGGCTACTTTTTGGTAGAACTGGTTACCTTTTTGATCATAACTTACTAAGTTTTCAATATATCGACTTGATTTCTTTTGCGTTAGATAGCTAAGCGTATTGGCTTTAATCACAAAGTTTTTTGTTTGGGATAGTGCAAGACAATTTTTTTATCATTTTTTCAAAAAAAGCAAAGGGGGTAGTCCATGGTTTTTTTTGGCGAAAAATATTTTTGTCGCACTATCTGGAAAAAACAAAATTCGTATTTAAGCCAATATGGTTCTCTACTAATCGCAATAGAAATCAAGTCAATATCTAGAAAAGTAATCAAGTTATGACCAAAAAGGTAAGCAGTTCTACTACTGCCTCTTTCCGGCCACTTTTTAGTAGAACTGGTTACCTTTTTGATCATAACTTGCTAAGTTTTCAATATATCGACTTGATTTCTTTTGCGTTAGATAGCTAAGCGTATTGGCTTTAATCACAAAGTTTTTTGTTTGGGATAGTGCAAGACAATTTTTTTATCATTTTTTTAAAAAAAGCAAAGGGGGTAGTCCATGGTTTTTTTTGGCGAAAAATATTTTTTTCGCACTATCTGGAAAAAACAAAATTCGTATTTAAGCCAATATGGTTCTCTACTAATCGCAATAGAAATCAAGTCAATATCTAGAAAAGTAATCAAGTTATGACCAAAAAGGTAAGCAGTTCTACTACTGCCTCTTTCCGGCTACTTTTTAGTAGAACTGGTTACCTTTTTGATCATAACTTGCTAAGTTTTCAATATATCGACTTGATTTCTTTTGCGTTAGATAGCTAAGCGTATTGGCTTTAATCACAAACTTTTTTGTTGGGGATAGTGCAAGACAATTTTTTTTATCATTTTTTCAAAAAAAGCAAAGGGGGTAGTCCATGGTTTTTTTTGGCGAAAAATATTTTTTTTGCACTATCTGGAAAAAACAACATTCGTATTTAAGCTAATATGGTTCTCTATTAATCGCAATAAAAATCAAATCAATATTTAGAAAAGTAAGCAAGTTATGACCAAAAAGGTAAGCAGTTCTACTACTGCCTCTTTCCGGCTACTTTTTAGTAGAACTGGTTACCTTTTTGATCATAACTTGCTAAGTTTTCAATATATCGACTTGATTTCTTTTGCGTTAGATAGCTAAGCGTATTGGCTTTAATCACAAACTTTTTGGTTTTGGTTAGTTCAAGACAATTTTTTTTATCATTTTTTCAAAAAAAGCAAAGGGGGTAGTCCATGGTTTTTTTTGGCGAAAAATATTTTTTGTACTATCTGGAAAAAACAAAATTCGTATTTAAGCCAATATGGTTCTCTATTAATCGCAATAGAAATCAAGTCAATATCTAGAAAAGTAAGCAAGTTATGACCAAAAAGGTAAGCAGTTCTATTACTGCCTCTTTCCGGCCACTTTTTAGTAGAACTGGTTATAATTTTGGTCATTACTTACTAAGTTTTCAATATATCGACTTGATTTCTTTTGCGTTAGATAGCTAAGCGTATTGGCTTTAATCACAAAGTTTTTTGTTTGGGATAGTGCAAGACAATTTTTTTATCATTTTTTCAAAAAAAGCAAAGCGGGTAGTCCATGGTTTTTTTTGGCGAAAAATATTTTTTGTACTATCTGGAAAAAACAAAATTCGTATTTAAGCCAATATGGTTCTCTACTAATCGCAATAGAAATCAAGTCAATATCTAGAAAAGTAAGCAAGTTATGACCAAAAAGGTAAGCAGTTCTACTACTGCCTCTTTCCGGCCACTTTTTAGTAGAACTGGTTACCATTTTGGTCATTACTTACTAAGTTTTCAATATATCGACTTGATTTCTTTTGCGTTAGATAGCTAAGCGTATTGGCTTTAATCACAAACTTTTTTGTTTGGGATAGTGCAAGACAATTTTTTTATCATTTTTTCAAAAAAAGCAAAGGGGGTAGTCCATGGTTCTTTTTGGCGAAAAATATTTTTTTCGCACTATCTGGAAAAAACAAAATTCGTATTTAAGCCAATATGGTTCTCTACTAATCGCAATAGAAATCAAGTCAATATCTAGAAAAGTAATCAAGTTATGACCAAAAAGGTAAGCAGTTCTACTACTGCCTCTTTCCGGCCACTTTTTAGTAGAACTGGTTACCATTTTGGTCATTACTTACTAAGTTTTCAATATATCGACTTGATTTCTTTTGCGTTAGATAGCTAAGCGTATTGGCTTTAATCACAAACTTTTTTGTTTGGGATAGTGCAAGACAATTTTTTTATCATTTTTTCAAAAAAAGCAAAGGGGGTAGTCCATGGTTTTTTTTGGCGAAAAATATTTTTTTCGCACTATCTGGAAAAAACAAAATTCGTATTTAAGCCAATATGGTTCTCTACTAATCGCAATAGAAATCAAGTCAATATCTAGAAAAGTAATCAAGTTATGACCAAAAAGGTAAGCAGTTCTACTACTGCCTCTTTCCGGCTACTTTTTAGTAGAACTGGTTACCTTTTTGATCATAACTTGCTAAGTTTTCAATATATCGACTTGATTTCTTTTGCGTTAGATAGCTAAGCGTATTGGCTTTAATCACAAACTTTTTTGTTGGGGATAGTGCAAGACAATTTTTTTTATCATTTTTTCAAAAAAAGCAAAGGGGGTAGTCCATGGTTTTTTTTGGCGAAAAATATTTTTTTTGCACTATCTGGAAAAAACAACATTCGTATTTAAGCTAATATGGTTCTCTATTAATCGCAATAAAAATCAAATCAATATTTAGAAAAGTAAGCAAGTTATGACCAAAAAGGTAAGCAGTTCTACTACTGCCTCTTTCCGGCTACTTTTTAGTAGAACTGGTTACCTTTTTGATCATAACTTGCTAAGTTTTCAATATATCGACTTGATTTCTTTTGCGTTAGATAGCTAAGCGTATTGGCTTTAATCACAAACTTTTTGGTTTTGGTTAGTTCAAGACAATTTTTTTTATCATTTTTTCAAAAAAAGCAAAGGGGGTAGTCCATGGTTTTTTTTGGCGAAAAATATTTTTTGTACTATCTGGAAAAAACAAAATTCGTATTTAAGCCAATATGGTTCTCTATTAATCGCAATAGAAATCAAGTCAATATCTAGAAAAGTAAGCAAGTTATGACCAAAAAGGTAAGCAGTTCTATTACTGCCTCTTTCCGGCCACTTTTTAGTAGAACTGGTTATAATTTTGGTCATTACTTACTAAGTTTTCAATATATCGACTTGATTTCTTTTGCGTTAGATAGCTAAGCGTATTGGCTTTAATCACAAAGTTTTTTGTTTGGGATAGTGCAAGACAATTTTTTTATCATTTTTTCAAAAAAAGCAAAGCGGGTAGTCCATGGTTTTTTTTGGCGAAAAATATTTTTTGTACTATCTGGAAAAAACAAAATTCGTATTTAAGCCAATATGGTTCTCTACTAATCGCAATAGAAATCAAGTCAATATCTAGAAAAGTAAGCAAGTTATGACCAAAAAGGTAAGCAGTTCTACTACTGCCTCTTTCCGGCCACTTTTTAGTAGAACTGGTTACCATTTTGGTCATTACTTACTAAGTTTTCAATATATCGACTTGATTTCTTTTGCGTTAGATAGCTAAGCGTATTGGCTTTAATCACAAACTTTTTTGTTTGGGATAGTGCAAGACAATTTTTTTATCATTTTTTCAAAAAAAGCAAAGGGGGTAGTCCATGGTTCTTTTTGGCGAAAAATATTTTTTTCGCACTATCTGGAAAAAACAAAATTCGTATTTAAGCCAATATGGTTCTCTACTAATCGCAATAGAAATCAAGTCAATATCTAGAAAAGTAATCAAGTTATGACCAAAAAGGTAAGCAGTTCTACTACTGCCTCTTTCCGGCCACTTTTTAGTAGAACTGGTTACCATTTTGGTCATTACTTACTAAGTTTTCAATATATCGACTTGATTTCTTTTGCGTTAGATAGCTAAGCGTATTGGCTTTAATCACAAACTTTTTTGTTTGGGATAGTGCAAGACAATTTTTTTATCATTTTTTCAAAAAAAACCAAAGGGGGTAGTCCATGGTTTTTTTTGGCGAAAAATATTTTTTTCGCACTATCTGGAAAAAACAAAATTCGTATTTAAGCCAATATGGTTCTCTACTAATCGCAATAGAAATCAAGTCAATATCTAGAAAAGTAATCAAGTTATGACCAAAAAGGTAAGCAGTTCTACTACTGCCTCTTTCCGGCCACTTTTTAGTAGAACTGGTTACCATTTTGGTCATTACTTACTAAGTTTTCAATATATCGACTTGATTTCTTTTGCGTTAGATAGCTAAGCGTATTGGCTTTAATCACAAACTTTTTTGTTTGGGATAGTGCAAGACAATTTTTTTATCATTTTTTCAAAAAAAGCAAAGGGGGTAGTCCATGGTTTTTTTTGGCGAAAAATATTTTTTTCGCACTATCTGGAAAAAACAAAATTCGTATTTAAGCCAATATGGTTCTCTACTAATCGCAATAGAAATCAAGTCAATATCTAGAAAAGTAATCAAGTTATGACCAAAAAGGTAAGCAGTTCTACTACTGCCTCTTTCCGGCTACTTTTTAGTAGAACTGGTTACCTTTTTGATCATAACTTGCTAAGTTTTCAATATATCGACTTGATTTCTTTTGCGTTAGATAGCTAAGCGTATTGGCTTTAATCACAAAGTTTTTTGTTTGGGATAGTGCAAGACAATTTTTTTATCATTTTTTCAAAAAAAGCAAAGGGGGTAGTCCATGGTTTTTTTTGGCGAAAAATATTTTTTGTACTATCTGGAAAAAACAAAATTCGTATTTAAGCCAATATGGTTCTCTACTAATCGCAATAGAAATCAAGTCAATATCTAGAAAAGTAATCAAGTTATGACCAAAAAGGTAAGCAGTTCTACTACTGCCTCTTTCCGGCCACTTTTTAGTAGAACTGGTTACCATTTTGGTCATTACTTACTAAGTTTTCAATATATCGACTTGATTTCTTTTGCGTTAGATAGCTAAGCGTATTGGCTTTAATCACAAACTTTTTTGTTTGGGATAGTGCAAGACAATTTTTTTATCATTTTTTCAAAAAAAGCAAAGGGGGTAGTCCATGGTTTTTTTTGGCGAAAAATATTTTTTTCGCACTATCTGGAAAAAACAAAATTCGTATTTAAGCCAATATGGTTCTCTACTAATCGCAATAGAAATCAAGTCAATATCTAGAAAAGTAATCAAGTTATGACCAAAAAGGTAAGCAGTTCTACTACTGCCTCTTTCCGGCTACTTTTTAGTAGAACTGGTTACCTTTTTGATCATAACTTGCTAAGTTTTCAATATATCGACTTGATTTCTTTTGCGTTAGATAGCTAAGCGTATTGGCTTTAATCACAAAGTTTTTTGTTTGGGATAGTGCAAGACAATTTTTTTATCATTTTTTCAAAAAAAGCAAAGGGGGTAGTCCATGGTTTTTTTTGGCGAAAAATATTTTTTGTACTATCTGGAAAAAACAAAATTCGTATTTAAGCCAATATGGTTCTCTACTAATCGCAATAGAAATCAAGTCAATATCTAGAAAAGTAATCAAGTTATGACCAAAAAGGTAAGCAGTTCTACTACTGCCTCTTTCCGGCCACTTTTTAGTAGAACTGGTTACCATTTTGGTCATTACTTACTAAGTTTTCAATATATCGACTTGATTTCTTTTGCGTTAGATAGCTAAGCGTATTGGCTTTAATCACAAACTTTTTTGTTTGGGATAGTGCAAGACAATTTTTTTATCATTTTTTCAAAAAAAGCAAAGGGGGTAGTCCATGGTTTTTTTTGGCGAAAAATATTTTTTTCGCACTATCTGGAAAAAACAAAATTCGTATTTAAGCCAATATGGTTCTCTACTAATCGCAATAGAAATCAAGTCAATATCTAGAAAAGTAATCAAGTTATGACCAAAAAGGTAAGCAGTTCTACTACTGCCTCTTTCCGGCTACTTTTTAGTAGAACTGGTTACCTTTTTGATCATAACTTGCTAAGTTTTCAATATATCGACTTGATTTCTTTTGCGTTAGATAGCTAAGCGTATTGGCTTTAATCACAAAGTTTTTTGTTTGGGATAGTGCAAGACAATTTTTTTATCATTTTTTCAAAAAAAGCAAAGGGGGTAGTCCATGGTTTTTTTTGGCGAAAAATATTTTTTGTACTATCTGGAAAAAACAAAATTCGTATTTAAGCCAATATGGTTCTCTACTAATCGCAATAGAAATCAAGTCAATATCTAGAAAAGTAATCAAGTTATGACCAAAAAGGTAAGCAGTTCTACTACTGCCTCTTTCCGGCTACTTTTTAGTAGAACTGGTTACCTTTTTGATCATAACTTGCTAAGTTTTCAATATATCGACTTGATTTCTTTTGCGTTAGATAGCTAAGCGTATTGGCTTTAATCACAAAGTTTTTTGTTTGGGATAGTGCAAGACAATTTTTTTATCATTTTTTCAAAAAAAGCAAAGGGGGTAGTCCATGGTTTTTTTTGGCGAAAAATATTTTTTGTACTATCTGGAAAAAACAAAATTCGTATTTAAGCCAATATGGTTCTCTACTAATCGCAATAGAAATCAAGTCAATATCTAGAAAAGTAATCAAGTTATGACCAAAAAGGTAAGCAGTTCTACTACTGCCTCTTTCCGGCCACTTTTTAGTAGAACTGGTTACCATTTTGGTCATTACTTACTAAGTTTTCAATATATCGACTTGATTTCTTTTGCGTTAGATAGCTAAGCGTATTGGCTTTAATCACAAACTTTTTTGTTTGGGATAGTGCAAGACAATTTTTTTATCATTTTTTCAAAAAAAGCAAAGGGGGTAGTCCATGGTTTTTTTTGGCGAAAAATATTTTTTTCGCACTATCTGGAAAAAACAAAATTCGTATTTAAGCCAATATGGTTCTCTACTAATCGCAATAGAAATCAAGTCAATATCTAGAAAAGTAATCAAGTTATGACCAAAAAGGTAAGCAGTTCTACTACTGCCTCTTTCCGGCTACTTTTTAGTAGAACTGGTTACCTTTTTGATCATAACTTGCTAAGTTTTCAATATATCGACTTGATTTCTTTTGCGTTAGATAGCTAAGCGTATTGGCTTTAATCACAAAGTTTTTTGTTTGGGATAGTGCAAGACAATTTTTTTATCATTTTTTCAAAAAAAGCAAAGGGGGTAGTCCATGGTTTTTTTTGGCGAAAAATATTTTTTGTACTATCTGGAAAAAACAAAATTCGTATTTAAGCCAATATGGTTCTCTACTAATCGCAATAGAAATCAAGTCAATATCTAGAAAAGTAATCAAGTTATGACCAAAAAGGTAAGCAGTTCTACTACTGCCTCTTTCCGGCCACTTTTTAGTAGAACTGGTTACCATTTTGGTCATTACTTACTAAGTTTTCAATATATCGACTTGATTTCTTTTGCGTTAGATAGCTAAGCGTATTGGCTTTAATCACAAACTTTTTTGTTTGGGATAGTGCAAGACAATTTTTTTATCATTTTTTCAAAAAAAGCAAAGGGGGTAGTCCATGGTTTTTTTTGGCGAAAAATATTTTTTTCGCACTATCTGGAAAAAACAAAATTCGTATTTAAGCCAATATGGTTCTCTACTAATCGCAATAGAAATCAAGTCAATATCTAGAAAAGTAATCAAGTTATGACCAAAAAGGTAAGCAGTTCTACTACTGCCTCTTTCCGGCTACTTTTTAGTAGAACTGGTTACCTTTTTGATCATAACTTGCTAAGTTTTCAATATATCGACTTGATTTCTTTTGCGTTAGATAGCTAAGCGTATTGGCTTTAATCACAAAGTTTTTTGTTTGGGATAGTGCAAGACAATTTTTTTATCATTTTTTCAAAAAAAGCAAAGGGGGTAGTCCATGGTTTTTTTTGGCGAAAAATATTTTTTGTACTATCTGGAAAAAACAAAATTCGTATTTAAGCCAATATGGTTCTCTACTAATCGCAATAGAAATCAAGTCAATATCTAGAAAAGTAATCAAGTTATGACCAAAAAGGTAAGCAGTTCTACTACTGCCTCTTTCCGGCCACTTTTTAGTAGAACTGGTTACCATTTTGGTCATTACTTACTAAGTTTTCAATATATCGACTTGATTTCTTTTGCGTTAGATAGCTAAGCGTATTGGCTTTAATCACAAACTTTTTTGTTTGGGATAGTGCAAGACAATTTTTTTATCATTTTTTCAAAAAAAGCAAAGGGGGTAGTCCATGGTTTTTTTTGGCGAAAAATATTTTTTTCGCACTATCTGGAAAAAACAAAATTCGTATTTAAGCCAATATGGTTCTCTACTAATCGCAATAGAAATCAAGTCAATATCTAGAAAAGTAATCAAGTTATGACCAAAAAGGTAAGCAGTTCTACTACTGCCTCCGGCTACTTTTTAGTAGAACTGGTTACCTTTTTGATCATAACTTGCTAAGTTTTCAATATATCGACTTGATTTCTTTTGCGTTAGATAGCTAAGCGTATTGGCTTTAATCACAAAGTTTTTTGTTTGGGATAGTGCAAGACAATTTTTTTATCATTTTTTCAAAAAAAGCAAAGGGGGTAGTCCATGGTTTTTTTTGGCGAAAAATATTTTTTGTACTATCTGGAAAAAACAAAATTCGTATTTAAGCCAATATGGTTCTCTACTAATCGCAATAGAAATCAAGTCAATATCTAGAAAAGTAATCAAGTTATGACCAAAAAGGTAAGCAGTTCTACTACTGCCTCTTTCCGGCTACTTTTTAGTAGAACTGGTTACCTTTTTGATCATAACTTGCTAAGTTTTCAATATATCGACTTGATTTCTTTTGCGTTAGATAGCTAAGCGTATTGGCTTTAATCACAAAGTTTTTTGTTTGGGATAGTGCAAGACAATTTTTTTATCATTTTTTCAAAAAAAGCAAAGGGGGTAGTCCATGGTTTTTTTTGGCGAAAAATATTTTTTTCGCACTATCTGGAAAAAACAAAATTCGTATTTAAGCCAATATGGTTCTCTACTAATCGCAATAGAAATCAAGTCAATATCTAGAAAAGTAATCAAGTTATGACCAAAAAGGTAAGCAGTTCTACTACTGCCTCTTTCCGGCCACTTTTTAGTAGAACTGGTTACCTTTTTGATCATAACTTGCTAAGTTTTCAATATATCGACTTGATTTCTTTTGCGTTAGATAGCTAAGCGTATTGGCTTTAATCACAAACTTTTTGGTTTTGGTTAGTTCAAGACAATTTTTTTTATCATTTTTTCAAAAAAAGCAAAGGGGGTAGTCCATGGTTTTTTTTGGCGAAAAATATTTTTTGTACTATCTGGAAAAAACAAAATTCGTATTTAAGCCAATATGGTTCTCTATTAATCGCAATAGAAATCAAGTCAATATCTAGAAAAGTAAGCAAGTTATGACCAAAAAGGTAAGCAGTTCTATTACTGCCTCTTTCCGGCCACTTTTTAGTAGAACTGGTTATAATTTTGGTCATTACTTACTAAGTTTTCAATATATCGACTTGATTTCTTTTGCGTTAGATAGCTAAGCGTATTGGCTTTAATCACAAAGTTTTTTGTTTGGGATAGTGCAAGACAATTTTTTTATCATTTTTTCAAAAAAAGCAAAGCGGGTAGTCCATGGTTTTTTTTGGCGAAAAATATTTTTTGTACTATCTGGAAAAAACAAAATTCGTATTTAAGCCAATATGGTTCTCTACTAATCGCAATAGAAATCAAGTCAATATCTAGAAAAGTAAGCAAGTTATGACCAAAAAGGTAAGCAGTTCTACTACTGCCTCTTTCCGGCCACTTTTTAGTAGAACTGGTTACCATTTTGGTCATTACTTACTAAGTTTTCAATATATCGACTTGATTTCTTTTGCGTTAGATAGCTAAGCGTATTGGCTTTAATCACAAACTTTTTTGTTTGGGATAGTGCAAGACAATTTTTTTATCATTTTTTCAAAAAAAGCAAAGGGGGTAGTCCATGGTTCTTTTTGGCGAAAAATATTTTTTTCGCACTATCTGGAAAAAACAAAATTCGTATTTAAGCCAATATGGTTCTCTACTAATCGCAATAGAAATCAAGTCAATATCTAGAAAAGTAATCAAGTTATGACCAAAAAGGTAAGCAGTTCTACTACTGCCTCTTTCCGGCCACTTTTTAGTAGAACTGGTTACCATTTTGGTCATTACTTACTAAGTTTTCAATATATCGACTTGATTTCTTTTGCGTTAGATAGCTAAGCGTATTGGCTTTAATCACAAACTTTTTTGTTTGGGATAGTGCAAGACAATTTTTTTATCATTTTTTCAAAAAAAGCAAAGGGGGTAGTCCATGGTTTTTTTTGGCGAAAAATATTTTTTTCGCACTATCTGGAAAAAACAAAATTCGTATTTAAGCCAATATGGTTCTCTACTAATCGCAATAGAAATCAAGTCAATATCTAGAAAAGTAATCAAGTTATGACCAAAAAGGTAAGCAGTTCTACTACTGCCTCTTTCCGGCCACTTTTTAGTAGAACTGGTTACCATTTTGGTCATTACTTACTAAGTTTTCAATATATCGACTTGATTTCTTTTGCGTTAGATAGCTAAGCGTATTGGCTTTAATCACAAACTTTTTTGTTTGGGATAGTGCAAGACAATTTTTTTATCATTTTTTCAAAAAAAGCAAAGGGGGTAGTCCATGGTTTTTTTTGGCGAAAAATATTTTTTTCGCACTATCTGGAAAAAACAAAATTCGTATTTAAGCCAATATGGTTCTCTACTAATCGCAATAGAAATCAAGTCAATATCTAGAAAAGTAATCAAGTTATGACCAAAAAGGTAAGCAGTTCTACTACTGCCTCTTTCCGGCCACTTTTTAGTAGAACTGGTTACCATTTTGGTCATTACTTACTAAGTTTTCAATATATCGACTTGATTTCTTTTGCGTTAGATAGCTAAGCGTATTGGCTTTAATCACAAACTTTTTTGTTTGGGATAGTGCAAGACAATTTTTTTATCATTTTTTCAAAAAAAGCAAAGGGGGTAGTCCATGGTTTTTTTTGGCGAAAAATATTTTTTTCGCACTATCTGGAAAAAACAAAATTCGTATTTAAGCCAATATGGTTCTCTACTAATCGCAATAGAAATCAAGTCAATATCTAGAAAAGTAATCAAGTTATGACCAAAAAGGTAAGCAGTTCTACTACTGCCTCTTTCCGGCTACTTTTTAGTAGAACTGGTTACCTTTTTGATCATAACTTGCTAAGTTTTCAATATATCGACTTGATTTCTTTTGCGTTAGATAGCTAAGCGTATTGGCTTTAATCACAAAGTTTTTTGTTTGGGATAGTGCAAGACAATTTTTTTATCATTTTTTCAAAAAAAGCAAAGGGGGTAGTCCATGGTTTTTTTTGGCGAAAAATATTTTTTGTACTATCTGGAAAAAACAAAATTCGTATTTAAGCCAATATGGTTCTCTACTAATCGCAATAGAAATCAAGTCAATATCTAGAAAAGTAATCAAGTTATGACCAAAAAGGTAAGCAGTTCTACTACTGCCTCTTTCCGGCCACTTTTTAGTAGAACTGGTTACCATTTTGGTCATTACTTACTAAGTTTTCAATATATCGACTTGATTTCTTTTGCGTTAGATAGCTAAGCGTATTGGCTTTAATCACAAACTTTTTTGTTTGGGATAGTGCAAGACAATTTTTTTATCATTTTTTCAAAAAAAGCAAAGGGGGTAGTCCATGGTTTTTTTTGGCGAAAAATATTTTTTTCGCACTATCTGGAAAAAACAAAATTCGTATTTAAGCCAATATGGTTCTCTACTAATCGCAATAGAAATCAAGTCAATATCTAGAAAAGTAATCAAGTTATGACCAAAAAGGTAAGCAGTTCTACTACTGCCTCTTTCCGGCTACTTTTTAGTAGAACTGGTTACCTTTTTGATCATAACTTGCTAAGTTTTCAATATATCGACTTGATTTCTTTTGCGTTAGATAGCTAAGCGTATTGGCTTTAATCACAAAGTTTTTTGTTTGGGATAGTGCAAGACAATTTTTTTATCATTTTTTCAAAAAAAGCAAAGGGGGTAGTCCATGGTTTTTTTTGGCGAAAAATATTTTTTGTACTATCTGGAAAAAACAAAATTCGTATTTAAGCCAATATGGTTCTCTACTAATCGCAATAGAAATCAAGTCAATATCTAGAAAAGTAATCAAGTTATGACCAAAAAGGTAAGCAGTTCTACTACTGCCTCTTTCCGGCCACTTTTTAGTAGAACTGGTTACCATTTTGGTCATTACTTACTAAGTTTTCAATATATCGACTTGATTTCTTTTGCGTTAGATAGCTAAGCGTATTGGCTTTAATCACAAACTTTTTTGTTTGGGATAGTGCAAGACAATTTTTTTATCATTTTTTCAAAAAAAGCAAAGGGGGTAGTCCATGGTTTTTTTTGGCGAAAAATATTTTTTTCGCACTATCTGGAAAAAACAAAATTCGTATTTAAGCCAATATGGTTCTCTACTAATCGCAATAGAAATCAAGTCAATATCTAGAAAAGTAATCAAGTTATGACCAAAAAGGTAAGCAGTTCTACTACTGCCTCTTTCCGGCTACTTTTTAGTAGAACTGGTTACCTTTTTGATCATAACTTGCTAAGTTTTCAATATATCGACTTGATTTCTTTTGCGTTAGATAGCTAAGCGTATTGGCTTTAATCACAAAGTTTTTTGTTTGGGATAGTGCAAGACAATTTTTTTATCATTTTTTCAAAAAAAGCAAAGGGGGTAGTCCATGGTTTTTTTTGGCGAAAAATATTTTTTGTACTATCTGGAAAAAACAAAATTCGTATTTAAGCCAATATGGTTCTCTACTAATCGCAATAGAAATCAAGTCAATATCTAGAAAAGTAATCAAGTTATGACCAAAAAGGTAAGCAGTTCTACTACTGCCTCTTTCCGGCCACTTTTTAGTAGAACTGGTTACCATTTTGGTCATTACTTACTAAGTTTTCAATATATCGACTTGATTTCTTTTGCGTTAGATAGCTAAGCGTATTGGCTTTAATCACAAACTTTTTTGTTTGGGATAGTGCAAGACAATTTTTTTATCATTTTTTCAAAAAAAGCAAAGGGGGTAGTCCATGGTTTTTTTTGGCGAAAAATATTTTTTTCGCACTATCTGGAAAAAACAAAATTCGTATTTAAGCCAATATGGTTCTCTACTAATCGCAATAGAAATCAAGTCAATATCTAGAAAAGTAATCAAGTTATGACCAAAAAGGTAAGCAGTTCTACTACTGCCTCTTTCCGGCTACTTTTTAGTAGAACTGGTTACCTTTTTGATCATAACTTGCTAAGTTTTCAATATATCGACTTGATTTCTTTTGCGTTAGATAGCTAAGCGTATTGGCTTTAATCACAAAGTTTTTTGTTTGGGATAGTGCAAGACAATTTTTTTATCATTTTTTCAAAAAAAGCAAAGGGGGTAGTCCATGGTTTTTTTTGGCGAAAAATATTTTTTGTACTATCTGGAAAAAACAAAATTCGTATTTAAGCCAATATGGTTCTCTACTAATCGCAATAGAAATCAAGTCAATATCTAGAAAAGTAATCAAGTTATGACCAAAAAGGTAAGCAGTTCTACTACTGCCTCTTTCCGGCCACTTTTTAGTAGAACTGGTTACCATTTTGGTCATTACTTACTAAGTTTTCAATATATCGACTTGATTTCTTTTGCGTTAGATAGCTAAGCGTATTGGCTTTAATCACAAACTTTTTTGTTTGGGATAGTGCAAGACAATTTTTTTATCATTTTTTCAAAAAAAGCAAAGGGGGTAGTCCATGGTTTTTTTTGGCGAAAAATATTTTTTTCGCACTATCTGGAAAAAACAAAATTCGTATTTAAGCCAATATGGTTCTCTACTAATCGCAATAGAAATCAAGTCAATATCTAGAAAAGTAATCAAGTTATGACCAAAAAGGTAAGCAGTTCTACTACTGCCTCTTTCCGGCTACTTTTTGGTAGAACTGGTTACCTTTTTGATCATAACTTACTAAGTTTTCAATATATCGACTTGATTTCTTTTGCGTTAGATAGCTAAGCGTATTGGCTTTAATCACAAAGTTTTTTGTTTGGGATAGTGCAAGACAATTTTTTTATCATTTTTTCAAAAAAAGCAAAGGGGGTAGTCCATGGTTTTTTTTGGCGAAAAATATTTTTGTCGCACTATCTGGAAAAAACAAAATTCGTATTTAAGCCAATATGGTTCTCTACTAATCGCAATAGAAATCAAGTCAATATCTAGAAAAGTAATCAAGTTATGACCAAAAAGGTAAGCAGTTCTACTACTGCCTCTTTCCGGCCACTTTTTAGTAGAACTGGTTACCTTTTTGATCATAACTTGCTAAGTTTTCAATATATCGACTTGATTTCTTTTGCGTTAGATAGCTAAGCGTATTGGCTTTAATCACAAACTTTTTTGTTTGGGATAGTGCAAGACAATTTTTTTATCATTTTTTCAAAAAAAGCAAAGGGTGTAGTCCATGGTTTTTTTTGGCGAAAAATATTTTTTTCGCACTATCTGGAAAAAACAAAATTCGTATTTAAGCCAATATGGTTCTCTACTAATCGCAATAGAAATCAAGTCAATATCTAGAAAAGTAATCAAGTTATGACCAAAAAGGTAAGCAGTTCTACTACTGCCTCTTTCCGGCTACTTTTTAGTAGAACTGGTTACCTTTTTGATCATAACTTGCTAAGTTTTCAATATATCGACTTGATTTCTTTTGCGTTAGATAGCTAAGCGTATTGGCTTTAATCACAAAGTTTTTTGTTTGGGATAGTGCAAGACAATTTTTTTATCATTTTTTCAAAAAAAGCAAAGGGGGTAGTCCATGGTTTTTTTTGGCGAAAAATATTTTTTTCGCACTATCTGGAAAAAACAAAATTCGTATTTAAGCCAATATGGTTCTCTACTAATCGCAATAGAAATCAAGTCAATATCTAGAAAAGTAATCAAGTTATGACCAAAAAGGTAAGCAGTTCTACTACTGCCTCTTTCCGGCCACTTTTTAGTAGAACTGGTTACCTTTTTGATCATAACTTGCTAAGTTTTCAATATATCGACTTGATTTCTTTTGCGTTAGATAGCTAAGCGTATTGGCTTTAATCACAAAGTTTTTTGTTTGGGATAGTGCAAGACAATTTTTTTATCATTTTTTTAAAAAAAGCAAAGGGGGTAGTCCATGGTTTTTTTTGGCGAAAAATATTTTTTTCGCACTATCTGGAAAAAACAAAATTCGTATTTAAGCCAATATGGTTCTCTACTAATCGCAATAGAAATCAAGTCAATATCTAGAAAAGTAATCAAGTTATGACCAAAAAGGTAAGCAGTTCTACTACTGCCTCTTTCCGGCTACTTTTTAGTAGAACTGGTTACCTTTTTGATCATAACTTGCTAAGTTTTCAATATATCGACTTGATTTCTTTTGCGTTAGATAGCTAAGCGTATTGGCTTTAATCACAAACTTTTTTGTTGGGGATAGTGCAAGACAATTTTTTTTATCATTTTTTCAAAAAAAGCAAAGGGGGTAGTCCATGGTTTTTTTTGGCGAAAAATATTTTTTTTGCACTATCTGGAAAAAACAACATTCGTATTTAAGCTAATATGGTTCTCTATTAATCGCAATAAAAATCAAATCAATATTTAGAAAAGTAAGCAAGTTATGACCAAAAAGGTAAGCAGTTCTACTACTGCCTCTTTCCGGCTACTTTTTAGTAGAACTGGTTACCTTTTTGATCATAACTTGCTAAGTTTTCAATATATCGACTTGATTTCTTTTGCGTTAGATAGCTAAGCGTATTGGCTTTAATCACAAACTTTTTGGTTTTGGTTAGTTCAAGACAATTTTTTTTATCATTTTTTCAAAAAAAGCAAAGGGGGTAGTCCATGGTTTTTTTTGGCGAAAAATATTTTTTGTACTATCTGGAAAAAACAAAATTCGTATTTAAGCCAATATGGTTCTCTACTAATCGCAATAGAAATCAAGTCAATATATAGAAAAGTAATCAAGTTATGACCAAAAAGGTAAGCAGTTCTACTACTGCCTCTTTCCGGCTACTTTTTAGTAGAACTGGTTACCTTTTTGATCATAACTTGCTAAGTTTTCAATATATCGACTTGATTTCTTTTGCGTTAGATAGCTAAGCGTATTGGCTTTAATCACAAATTTTTTTGTTTGGGATAGTGCAAGACAATTTTTTTATCATTTTTTCAAAAAAAGCAAAGGGTGTAGTCCATGGTTTTTTTTGGCGAAAAATATTTTTTTCGCACTATCTGGAAAAAACAAAATTCGTATTTAAGCCAATATGGTTCTCTACTAATCGCAATAGAAATCAAGTCAATATCTAGAAAAGTAATCAAGTTATGACCAAAAAGGTAAGCAGTTCTACTACTGCCTCTTTCCGGCTACTTTTTAGTAGAACTGGTTACCTTTTTGATCATAACTTGCTAAGTTTTCAATATATCGACTTGATTTCTTTTGCGTTAGATAGCTAAGCGTATTGGCTTTAATCACAAAGTTTTTTGTTTGGGATAGTGCAAGACAATTTTTTTATCATTTTTTCAAAAAAAGCAAAGGGGGTAGTCCATGGTTTTTTTTGGCGAAAAATATTTTTTTCGCACTATCTGGAAAAAACAAAATTCGTATTTAAGCCAATATGGTTCTCTACTAATCGCAATAGAAATCAAGTCAATATCTAGAAAAGTAATCAAGTTATGACCAAAAAGGTAAGCAGTTCTACTACTGCCTCTTTCCGGCCACTTTTTAGTAGAACTGGTTACCTTTTTGATCATAACTTGCTAAGTTTTCAATATATCGACTTGATTTCTTTTGCGTTAGATAGCTAAGCGTATTGGCTTTAATCACAAAGTTTTTTGTTTGGGATAGTGCAAGACAATTTTTTTATCATTTTTTTAAAAAAAGCAAAGGGGGTAGTCCATGGTTTTTTTTGGCGAAAAATATTTTTTTCGCACTATCTGGAAAAAACAAAATTCGTATTTAAGCCAATATGGTTCTCTACTAATCGCAATAGAAATCAAGTCAATATCTAGAAAAGTAATCAAGTTATGACCAAAAAGGTAAGCAGTTCTACTACTGCCTCTTTCCGGCTACTTTTTAGTAGAACTGGTTACCTTTTTGATCATAACTTGCTAAGTTTTCAATATATCGACTTGATTTCTTTTGCGTTAGATAGCTAAGCGTATTGGCTTTAATCACAAACTTTTTTGTTGGGGATAGTGCAAGACAATTTTTTTTATCATTTTTTCAAAAAAAGCAAAGGGGGTAGTCCATGGTTTTTTTTGGCGAAAAATATTTTTTGTACTATCTGGAAAAAACAAAATTCGTATTTAAGCCAATATGGTTCTCTACTAATCGCAATAGAAATCAAGTCAATATATAGAAAAGTAATCAAGTTATGACCAAAAAGGTAAGCAGTTCTACTACTGCCTCTTTCCGGCTACTTTTTAGTAGAACTGGTTACCTTTTTGATCATAACTTGCTAAGTTTTCAATATATCGACTTGATTTCTTTTGCGTTAGATAGCTAAGCGTATTGGCTTTAATCACAAATTTTTTTGTTTGGGATAGTGCAAGACAATTTTTTTATCATTTTTTCAAAAAAAGCAAAGGGTGTAGTCCATGGTTTTTTTTGGCGAAAAATATTTTTTTCGCACTATCTGGAAAAAACAAAATTCGTATTTAAGCCAATATGGTTCTCTACTAATCGCAATAGAAATCAAGTCAATATCTAGAAAAGTAATCAAGTTATGACCAAAAAGGTAAGCAGTTCTACTACTGCCTCTTTCCGGCTACTTTTTAGTAGAACTGGTTACCTTTTTGATCATAACTTGCTAAGTTTTCAATATATCGACTTGATTTCTTTTGCGTTAGATAGCTAAGCGTATTGGCTTTAATCACAAAGTTTTTTGTTTGGGATAGTGCAAGACAATTTTTTTATCATTTTTTCAAAAAAAGCAAAGGGGGTAGTCCATGGTTTTTTTTGGCGAAAAATATTTTTTTCGCACTATCTGGAAAAAACAAAATTCGTATTTAAGCCAATATGGTTCTCTACTAATCGCAATAGAAATCAAGTCAATATCTAGAAAAGTAATCAAGTTATGACCAAAAAGGTAAGCAGTTCTACTACTGCCTCTTTCCGGCTACTTTTTAGTAGAACTGGTTACCTTTTTGATCATAACTTGCTAAGTTTTCAATATATCGACTTGATTTCTTTTGCGTTAGATAGCTAAGCGTATTGGCTTTAATCACAAAGTTTTTTGTTTGGGATAGTGCAAGACAATTTTTTTATCATTTTTTCAAAAAAAGCAAAGGGGGTAGTCCATGGTTTTTTTTGGCGAAAAATATTTTTTTCGCACTATCTGGAAAAAACAAAATTCGTATTTAAGCCAATATGGTTCTCTACTAATCGCAATAGAAATCAAGTCAATATCTAGAAAAGTAATCAAGTTATGACCAAAAAGGTAAGCAGTTCTACTACTGCCTCTTTCCGGCTACTTTTTAGTAGAACTGGTTACCTTTTTGATCATAACTTGCTAAGTTTTCAATATATCGACTTGATTTCTTTTGCGTTAGATAGCTAAGCGTATTGGCTTTAATCACAAAGTTTTTTGTTTGGGATAGTGCAAGACAATTTTTTTATCATTTTTTCAAAAAAAGCAAAGGGGGTAGTCCATGGTTTTTTTTGGCGAAAAATATTTTTTTCGCACTATCTGGAAAAAACAAAATTCGTATTTAAGCCAATATGGTTCTCTACTAATCGCAATAGAAATCAAGTCAATATCTAGAAAAGTAATCAAGTTATGACCAAAAAGGTAAGCAGTTCTACTACTGCCTCTTTCCGGCCACTTTTTAGTAGAACTGGTTACCTTTTTGATCATAACTTGCTAAGTTTTCAATATATCGACTTGATTTCTTTTGCGTTAGATAGCTAAGCGTATTGGCTTTAATCACAAAGTTTTTTGTTTGGGATAGTGCAAGACAATTTTTTTATCATTTTTTTAAAAAAAGCAAAGGGGGTAGTCCATGGTTTTTTTTGGCGAAAAATATTTTTTTCGCACTATCTGGAAAAAACAAAATTCGTATTTAAGCCAATATGGTTCTCTACTAATCGCAATAGAAATCAAGTCAATATCTAGAAAAGTAATCAAGTTATGACCAAAAAGGTAAGCAGTTCTACTACTGCCTCTTTCCGGCTACTTTTTAGTAGAACTGGTTACCTTTTTGATCATAACTTGCTAAGTTTTCAATATATCGACTTGATTTCTTTTGCGTTAGATAGCTAAGCGTATTGGCTTTAATCACAAACTTTTTTGTTGGGGATAGTGCAAGACAATTTTTTTTATCATTTTTTCAAAAAAAGCAAAGGGGGTAGTCCATGGTTTTTTTTGGCGAAAAATATTTTTTGTACTATCTGGAAAAAACAAAATTCGTATTTAAGCCAATATGGTTCTCTACTAATCGCAATAGAAATCAAGTCAATATATAGAAAAGTAATCAAGTTATGACCAAAAAGGTAAGCAGTTCTACTACTGCCTCTTTCCGGCTACTTTTTAGTAGAACTGGTTACCTTTTTGATCATAACTTGCTAAGTTTTCAATATATCGACTTGATTTCTTTTGCGTTAGATAGCTAAGCGTATTGGCTTTAATCACAAATTTTTTTGTTTGGGATAGTGCAAGACAATTTTTTTATCATTTTTTCAAAAAAAGCAAAGGGTGTAGTCCATGGTTTTTTTTGGCGAAAAATATTTTTTTCGCACTATCTGGAAAAAACAAAATTCGTATTTAAGCCAATATGGTTCTCTACTAATCGCAATAGAAATCAAGTCAATATCTAGAAAAGTAATCAAGTTATGACCAAAAAGGTAAGCAGTTCTACTACTGCCTCTTTCCGGCTACTTTTTAGTAGAACTGGTTACCTTTTTGATCATAACTTGCTAAGTTTTCAATATATCGACTTGATTTCTTTTGCGTTAGATAGCTAAGCGTATTGGCTTTAATCACAAAGTTTTTTGTTTGGGATAGTGCAAGACAATTTTTTTATCATTTTTTCAAAAAAAGCAAAGGGGGTAGTCCATGGTTTTTTTTGGCGAAAAATATTTTTTTCGCACTATCTGGAAAAAACAAAATTCGTATTTAAGCCAATATGGTTCTCTACTAATCGCAATAGAAATCAAGTCAATATCTAGAAAAGTAATCAAGTTATGACCAAAAAGGTAAGCAGTTCTACTACTGCCTCTTTCCGGCCACTTTTTAGTAGAACTGGTTACCTTTTTGATCATAACTTGCTAAGTTTTCAATATATCGACTTGATTTCTTTTGCGTTAGATAGCTAAGCGTATTGGCTTTAATCACAAAGTTTTTTGTTTGGGATAGTGCAAGACAATTTTTTTATCATTTTTTTAAAAAAAGCAAAGGGGGTAGTCCATGGTTTTTTTTGGCGAAAAATATTTTTTTCGCACTATCTGGAAAAAACAAAATTCGTATTTAAGCCAATATGGTTCTCTACTAATCGCAATAGAAATCAAGTCAATATCTAGAAAAGTAATCAAGTTATGACCAAAAAGGTAAGCAGTTCTACTACTGCCTCTTTCCGGCTACTTTTTAGTAGAACTGGTTACCTTTTTGATCATAACTTGCTAAGTTTTCAATATATCGACTTGATTTCTTTTGCGTTAGATAGCTAAGCGTATTGGCTTTAATCACAAACTTTTTTGTTGGGGATAGTGCAAGACAATTTTTTTTATCATTTTTTCAAAAAAAGCAAAGGGGGTAGTCCATGGTTTTTTTTGGCGAAAAATATTTTTTTTGCACTATCTGGAAAAAACAACATTCGTATTTAAGCTAATATGGTTCTCTATTAATCGCAATAAAAATCAAATCAATATTTAGAAAAGTAAGCAAGTTATGACCAAAAAGGTAAGCAGTTCTACTACTGCCTCTTTCCGGCTACTTTTTAGTAGAACTGGTTACCTTTTTGATCATAACTTGCTAAGTTTTCAATATATCGACTTGATTTCTTTTGCGTTAGATAGCTAAGCGTATTGGCTTTAATCACAAACTTTTTGGTTTTGGTTAGTTCAAGACAATTTTTTTTATCATTTTTTCAAAAAAAGCAAAGGGGGTAGTCCATGGTTTTTTTTGGCGAAAAATATTTTTTGTACTATCTGGAAAAAACAAAATTCGTATTTAAGCCAATATGGTTCTCTATTAATCGCAATAGAAATCAAGTCAATATCTAGAAAAGTAAGCAAGTTATGACCAAAAAGGTAAGCAGTTCTATTACTGCCTCTTTCCGGCCACTTTTTAGTAGAACTGGTTACCTTTTTGATCATAACTTGCTAAGTTTTCAATATATCGACTTGATTTCTTTTGCGTTAGATAGCTAAGCGTATTGGCTTTAATCACAAACTTTTTGGTTTTGGTTAGTTCAAGACAATTTTTTTTATCATTTTTTCAAAAAAAGCAAAGGGGGTAGTCCATGGTTTTTTTTGGCGAAAAATATTTTTTTTGCACTATCTGGAAAAAACAACATTCGTATTTAAGCTAATATGGTTCTCTATTAATCGCAATAAAAATCAAATCAATATTTAGAAAAGTAAGCAAGTTATGACCAAAAAGGTAAGCAGTTCTACTACTGCCTCTTTCCGGCTACTTTTTAGTAGAACTGGTTACCTTTTTGATCATAACTTGCTAAGTTTTCAATATATCGACTTGATTTCTTTTGCGTTAGATAGCTAAGCGTATTGGCTTTAATCACAAACTTTTTGGTTTTGGTTAGTTCAAGACAATTTTTTTTATCATTTTTTCAAAAAAAGCAAAGGGGGTAGTCCATGGTTTTTTTTGGCGAAAAATATTTTTTGTACTATCTGGAAAAAACAAAATTCGTATTTAAGCCAATATGGTTCTCTACTAATCGCAATAGAAATCAAGTCAATATATAGAAAAGTAATCAAGTTATGACCAAAAAGGTAAGCAGTTCTACTACTGCCTCTTTCCGGCTACTTTTTAGTAGAACTGGTTACCTTTTTGATCATAACTTGCTAAGTTTTCAATATATCGACTTGATTTCTTTTGCGTTAGATAGCTAAGCGTATTGGCTTTAATCACAAAGTTTTTTGTTTGGGATAGTGCAAGACAATTTTTTTATCATTTTTTCAAAAAAAGCAAAGCGGGTAGTCCATGGTTTTTTTTGGCGAAAAATATTTTTTGTACTATCTGGAAAAAACAAAATTCGTATTTAAGCCAATATGGTTCTCTACTAATCGCAATAGAAATCAAGTCAATATCTAGAAAAGTAAGCAAGTTATGACCAAAAAGGTAAGCAGTTCTACTACTGCCTCTTTCCGGCCACTTTTTAGTAGAACTGGTTACCATTTTGGTCATTACTTACTAAGTTTTCAATATATCGACTTGATTTCTTTTGCGTTAGATAGCTAAGCGTATTGGCTTTAATCACAAACTTTTTTGTTTGGGATAGTGCAAGACAATTTTTTTATCATTTTTTCAAATAAAGCAAAGGGGGTAGTCCATGGTTTTTTTTGGCGAAAAATATTTTTTGTACTATCTGGAAAAAACAAAATTCGTATTTAAGCCAATATGGTTCTCTACTAATCGCAATAGAAATCAAGTCAATATCTAGAAAAGTAATCAAGTTATGACCAAAAAGGTAAGCAGTTCTACTACTGCCTCTTTCCGGCCACTTTTTAGTAGAACTGGTTACCATTTTGGTCATTACTTACTAAGTTTTCAATATATCGACTTGATTTCTTTTGCGTTAGATAGCTAAGCGTATTGGCTTTAATCACAAACTTTTTTGTTTGGGATAGTGCAAGACAATTTTTTTATCATTTTTTCAAAAAAAGCAAAGGGGGTAGTCCATGGTTTTTTTTGGCGAAAAATATTTTTTTCGCACTATCTGGAAAAAACAAAATTCGTATTTAAGCCAATATGGTTCTCTACTAATCGCAATAGAAATCAAGTCAATATCTAGAAAAGTAATCAAGTTATGACCAAAAAGGTAAGCAGTTCTACTACTGCCTCTTTCCGGCTACTTTTTAGTAGAACTGGTTACCTTTTTGATCATAACTTGCTAAGTTTTCAATATATCGACTTGATTTCTTTTGCGTTAGATAGCTAAGCGTATTGGCTTTAATCACAAAGTTTTTTGTTTGGGATAGTGCAAGACAATTTTTTTATCATTTTTTCAAAAAAAGCAAAGGGGGTAGTCCATGGTTTTTTTTGGCGAAAAATATTTTTTTCGCACTATCTGGAAAAAACAAAATTCGTATTTAAGCCAATATGGTTCTCTACTAATCGCAATAGAAATCAAGTCAATATCTAGAAAAGTAATCAAGTTATGACCAAAAAGGTAAGCAGTTCTACTACTGCCTCTTTCCGGCTACTTTTTAGTAGAACTGGTTACCTTTTTGATCATAACTTGCTAAGTTTTCAATATATCGACTTGATTTCTTTTGCGTTAGATAGCTAAGCGTATTGGCTTTAATCACAAAGTTTTTTGTTTGGGATAGTGCAAGACAATTTTTTTATCATTTTTTCAAAAAAAGCAAAGGGGGTAGTCCATGGTTTTTTTTGGCGAAAAATATTTTTTGTACTATCTGGAAAAAACAAAATTCGTATTTAAGCCAATATGGTTCTCTACTAATCGCAATAGAAATCAAGTCAATATCTAGAAAAGTAATCAAGTTATGACCAAAAAGGTAAGCAGTTCTACTACTGCCTCTTTCCGGCCACTTTTTAGTAGAACTGGTTACCATTTTGGTCATTACTTACTAAGTTTTCAATATATCGACTTGATTTCTTTTGCGTTAGATAGCTAAGCGTATTGGCTTTAATCACAAACTTTTTTGTTTGGGATAGTGCAAGACAATTTTTTTATCATTTTTTCAAAAAAAGCAAAGGGGGTAGTCCATGGTTTTTTTTGGCGAAAAATATTTTTTTCGCACTATCTGGAAAAAACAAAATTCGTATTTAAGCCAATATGGTTCTCTACTAATCGCAATAGAAATCAAGTCAATATCTAGAAAAGTAATCAAGTTATGACCAAAAAGGTAAGCAGTTCTACTACTGCCTCTTTCCGGCTACTTTTTGGTAGAACTGGTTACCTTTTTGATCATAACTTACTAAGTTTTCAATATATCGACTTGATTTCTTTTGCGTTAGATAGCTAAGCGTATTGGCTTTAATCACAAAGTTTTTTGTTTGGGATAGTGCAAGACAATTTTTTTATCATTTTTTCAAAAAAAGCAAAGGGGGTAGTCCATGGTTTTTTTTGGCGAAAAATATTTTTGTCGCACTATCTGGAAAAAACAAAATTCGTATTTAAGCCAATATGGTTCTCTACTAATCGCAATAGAAATCAAGTCAATATCTAGAAAAGTAATCAAGTTATGACCAAAAAGGTAAGCAGTTCTACTACTGCCTCTTTCCGGCCACTTTTTAGTAGAACTGGTTACCTTTTTGATCATAACTTGCTAAGTTTTCAATATATCGACTTGATTTCTTTTGCGTTAGATAGCTAAGCGTATTGGCTTTAATCACAAACTTTTTTGTTTGGGATAGTGCAAGACAATTTTTTTATCATTTTTTCAAAAAAAGCAAAGGGTGTAGTCCATGGTTTTTTTTGGCGAAAAATATTTTTTTCGCACTATCTGGAAAAAACAAAATTCGTATTTAAGCCAATATGGTTCTCTACTAATCGCAATAGAAATCAAGTCAATATCTAGAAAAGTAATCAAGTTATGACCAAAAAGGTAAGCAGTTCTACTACTGCCTCTTTCCGGCTACTTTTTAGTAGAACTGGTTACCTTTTTGATCATAACTTGCTAAGTTTTCAATATATCGACTTGATTTCTTTTGCGTTAGATAGCTAAGCGTATTGGCTTTAATCACAAAGTTTTTTGTTTGGGATAGTGCAAGACAATTTTTTTATCATTTTTTCAAAAAAAGCAAAGGGGGTAGTCCATGGTTTTTTTTGGCGAAAAATATTTTTTGTACTATCTGGAAAAAACAAAATTCGTATTTAAGCCAATATGGTTCTCTACTAATCGCAATAGAAATCAAGTCAATATCTAGAAAAGTAATCAAGTTATGACCAAAAAGGTAAGCAGTTCTACTACTGCCTCTTTCCGGCCACTTTTTAGTAGAACTGGTTACCATTTTGGTCATTACTTACTAAGTTTTCAATATATCGACTTGATTTCTTTTGCGTTAGATAGCTAAGCGTATTGGCTTTAATCACAAATTTTTTTGTTTGGGATAGTGCAAGACAATTTTTTTATCATTTTTTCAAAAAAAGCAAAGGGGGTAGTCCATGGTTTTTTTTGGCGAAAAATATTTTTTTGCACTATCTGGAAAAAACAAAATTCGTATTTAAGCCAATATGGTTCTCTACTAATCGCAATAGAAATCAAGTCAATATCTAGAAAAGTAAGCAAGTTATGAGCAAAAAGGTAAGCAGTTCTACTACTGCCTCTTTTCGGCCACTTTTTAGTAGAACTGGTTACCTTTTTGATCATAACTTGCTAAGTTTTCAATATATCGACTTGATTTCTTTTGCGTTAGATAGCTAAGCGTATTGGCTTTAATCACAAACTTTTTTGTTGGGGTTAGTTCAAGACAATTTTTTTATCATTTTTTCAAAAAAAGCAAAGGGGGTAGTCCATGGTTTTTTTTGGCGAAAAATATTTTTTTCGCACTATCTGGAAAAAACAAAATTCGTATTTAAGCCAATATGGTTCTCTACTAATCGCAATAGAAATCAAGTCAATATCTAGAAAAGTAATCAAGTTATGACCAAAAAGGTAAGCAGTTCTACTACTGCCTCTTTCCGGCCACTTTTTAGTAGAACTGGTTACCATTTTGGTCATTACTTACTAAGTTTTCAATATATCGACTTGATTTCTTTTGCGTTAGATAGCTAAGCGTATTGGCTTTAATCACAAAGTTTTTTGTTTGGGATAGTGCAAGACAATTTTTTTATCATTTTTTCAAAAAAAGCAAAGGGGGTAGTCCATGGTTTTTTTTGGCGAAAAATATTTTTTTCGCACTATCTGGAAAAAACAAAATTCGTATTTAAGCCAATATGGTTCTCTACTAATCGCAATAGAAATCAAGTCAATATATAGAAAAGTAATCAAGTTATGACCAAAAAGGTAAGCAGTTCTACTACTGCCTCTTTCCGGCTACTTTTTAGTAGAACTGGTTACCTTTTTGATCATAACTTGCTAAGTTTTCAATATATCGACTTGATTTCTTTTGCGTTAGATAGCTAAGCGTATTGGCTTTAATCACAAACTTTTTTGTTTGGGATAGTGCAAGACAATTTTTTTATCATTTTTTCAAAAAAAGCAAAGGGGGTAGTCCATGGTTTTTTTTGGCGAAAAATATTTTTTTCGCACTATCTGGAAAAAACAAAATTCGTATTTAAGCCAATATGGTTCTCTACTAATCGCAATAGAAATCAAGTCAATATCTAGAAAAGTAATCAAGTTATGACCAAAAAGGTAAGCAGTTCTACTACTGCCTCTTTCCGGCCACTTTTTAGTAGAACTGGTTACCATTTTGGTCATTACTTACTAAGTTTTCAATATATCGACTTGATTTCTTTTGCGTTAGATAGCTAAGCGTATTGGCTTTAATCACAAACTTTTTTGTTTGGGATAGTGCAAGACAATTTTTTTATCATTTTTTCAAAAAAAGCAAAGGGGGTAGTCCATGGTTTTTTTTGGCGAAAAATATTTTTTTCGCACTATCTGGAAAAAACAAAATTCGTATTTAAGCCAATATGGTTCTCTACTAATCGCAATAGAAATCAAGTCAATATCTAGAAAAGTAATCAAGTTATGACCAAAAAGGTAAGCAGTTCTACTACTGCCTCTTTCCGGCTACTTTTTAGTAGAACTGGTTACCTTTTTGATCATAACTTGCTAAGTTTTCAATATATCGACTTGATTTCTTTTGCGTTAGATAGCTAAGCGTATTGGCTTTAATCACAAACTTTTTTGTTTGGGATAGTGCAAGACAATTTTTTTATCATTTTTTCAAAAAAAGCAAAGGGGGTAGTCCATGGTTTTTTTTGGCGAAAAATATTTTTTTCGCACTATCTGGAAAAAACAAAATTCGTATTTAAGCCAATATGGTTCTCTACTAATCGCAATAGAAATCAAGTCAATATCTAGAAAAGTAATCAAGTTATGACCAAAAAGGTAAGCAGTTCTACTACTGCCTCTTTCCGGCTACTTTTTAGTAGAACTGGTTACCTTTTTGATCATAACTTGCTAAGTTTTCAATATATCGACTTGATTTCTTTTGCGTTAGATAGCTAAGCGTATTGGCTTTAATCACAAAGTTTTTTGTTTGGGATAGTGCAAGACAATTTTTTTATCATTTTTTCAAAAAAAGCAAAGGGGGTAGTCCATGGTTTTTTTTGGCGAAAAATATTTTTGTCGCACTATCTGGAAAAAACAAAATTCGTATTTAAGCCAATATGGTTCTCTACTAATCGCAATAGAAATCAAGTCAATATCTAGAAAAGTAATCAAGTTATGACCAAAAAGGTAAGCAGTTCTACTACTGCCTCTTTCCGGCCACTTTTTAGTAGAACTGGTTACCTTTTTGATCATAACTTGCTAAGTTTTCAATATATCGACTTGATTTCTTTTGCGTTAGATAGCTAAGCGTATTGGCTTTAATCACAAACTTTTTTGTTTGGGATAGTGCAAGACAATTTTTTTATCATTTTTTCAAAAAAAGCAAAGGGTGTAGTCCATGGTTTTTTTTGGCGAAAAATATTTTTTTCGCACTATCTGGAAAAAACAAAATTCGTATTTAAGCCAATATGGTTCTCTACTAATCGCAATAGAAATCAAGTCAATATCTAGAAAAGTAATCAAGTTATGACCAAAAAGGTAAGCAGTTCTACTACTGCCTCTTTCCGGCTACTTTTTAGTAGAACTGGTTACCTTTTTGATCATAACTTGCTAAGTTTTCAATATATCGACTTGATTTCTTTTGCGTTAGATAGCTAAGCGTATTGGCTTTAATCACAAACTTTTTTGTTTGGGATAGTGCAAGACAATTTTTTTATCATTTTTTCAAAAAAAGCAAAGGGGGTAGTCCATGGTTTTTTTTGGCGAAAAATATTTTTTTCGCACTATCTGGAAAAAACAAAATTCGTATTTAAGCCAATATGGTTCTCTACTAATCGCAATAGAAATCAAGTCAATATCTAGAAAAGTAATCAAGTTATGACCAAAAAGGTAAGCAGTTCTACTACTGCCTCTTTCCGGCTACTTTTTAGTAGAACTGGTTACCTTTTTGATCATAACTTGCTAAGTTTTCAATATATCGACTTGATTTCTTTTGCGTTAGATAGCTAAGCGTATTGGCTTTAATCACAAAGTTTTTTGTTTGGGATAGTGCAAGACAATTTTTTTATCATTTTTTCAAAAAAAGCAAAGGGGGTAGTCCATGGTTTTTTTTGGCGAAAAATATTTTTGTCGCACTATCTGGAAAAAACAAAATTCGTATTTAAGCCAATATGGTTCTCTACTAATCGCAATAGAAATCAAGTCAATATCTAGAAAAGTAATCAAGTTATGACCAAAAAGGTAAGCAGTTCTACTACTGCCTCTTTCCGGCCACTTTTTAGTAGAACTGGTTACCTTTTTGATCATAACTTGCTAAGTTTTCAATATATCGACTTGATTTCTTTTGCGTTAGATAGCTAAGCGTATTGGCTTTAATCACAAACTTTTTTGTTTGGGATAGTGCAAGACAATTTTTTTATCATTTTTTCAAAAAAAGCAAAGGGTGTAGTCCATGGTTTTTTTTGGCGAAAAATATTTTTTTCGCACTATCTGGAAAAAACAAAATTCGTATTTAAGCCAATATGGTTCTCTACTAATCGCAATAGAAATCAAGTCAATATCTAGAAAAGTAATCAAGTTATGACCAAAAAGGTAAGCAGTTCTACTACTGCCTCTTTCCGGCTACTTTTTAGTAGAACTGGTTACCTTTTTGATCATAACTTGCTAAGTTTTCAATATATCGACTTGATTTCTTTTGCGTTAGATAGCTAAGCGTATTGGCTTTAATCACAAAGTTTTTTGTTTGGGATAGTGCAAGACAATTTTTTTATCATTTTTTCAAAAAAAGCAAAGGGGGTAGTCCATGGTTTTTTTTGGCGAAAAATATTTTTTGTACTATCTGGAAAAAACAAAATTCGTATTTAAGCCAATATGGTTCTCTACTAATCGCAATAGAAATCAAGTCAATATCTAGAAAAGTAATCAAGTTATGACCAAAAAGGTAAGCAGTTCTACTACTGCCTCTTTCCGGCCACTTTTTAGTAGAACTGGTTACCATTTTGGTCATTACTTACTAAGTTTTCAATATATCGACTTGATTTCTTTTGCGTTAGATAGCTAAGCGTATTGGCTTTAATCACAAATTTTTTTGTTTGGGATAGTGCAA
This sequence comes from Thelaira solivaga, assembly GCA_947397855.1. NCBI lineage: Eukaryota > Metazoa > Arthropoda > Insecta > Diptera > Tachinidae > Thelaira > Thelaira solivaga. The sequence continues at coordinate 27,354,897 of OX377612.1, forward strand.
GACAATTTTTTTATCATTTTTTCAAAAAAAGCAAAGGGGGTAGTCCATGGTTTTTTTTGGCGAAAAATATTTTTTTGCACTATCTGGAAAAAACAAAATTCGTATTTAAGCCAATATGGTTCTCTACTAATCGCAATAGAAATCAAGTCAATATCTAGAAAAGTAAGCAAGTTATGAGCAAAAAGGTAAGCAGTTCTACTACTGCCTCTTTTCGGCCACTTTTTAGTAGAACTGGTTACCTTTTTGATCATAACTTGCTAAGTTTTCAATATATCGACTTGATTTCTTTTGCGTTAGATAGCTAAGCGTATTGGCTTTAATCACAAACTTTTTTGTTGGGGTTAGTTCAAGACAATTTTTTTATCATTTTTTCAAAAAAAGCAAAGGGGGTAGTCCATGGTTTTTTTTGGCGAAAAATATTTTTTTCGCACTATCTGGAAAAAACAAAATTCGTATTTAAGCCAATATGGTTCTCTACTAATCGCAATAGAAATCAAGTCAATATCTAGAAAAGTAATCAAGTTATGACCAAAAAGGTAAGCAGTTCTACTACTGCCTCTTTCCGGCCACTTTTTAGTAGAACTGGTTACCATTTTGGTCATTACTTACTAAGTTTTCAATATATCGACTTGATTTCTTTTGCGTTAGATAGCTAAGCGTATTGGCTTTAATCACAAAGTTTTTTGTTTGGGATAGTGCAAGACAATTTTTTTATCATTTTTTCAAAAAAAGCAAAGGGGGTAGTCCATGGTTTTTTTTGGCGAAAAATATTTTTTTCGCACTATCTGGAAAAAACAAAATTCGTATTTAAGCCAATATGGTTCTCTACTAATCGCAATAGAAATCAAGTCAATATATAGAAAAGTAATCAAGTTATGACCAAAAAGGTAAGCAGTTCTACTACTGCCTCTTTCCGGCTACTTTTTAGTAGAACTGGTTACCTTTTTGATCATAACTTGCTAAGTTTTCAATATATCGACTTGATTTCTTTTGCGTTAGATAGCTAAGCGTATTGGCTTTAATCACAAACTTTTTTGTTTGGGATAGTGCAAGACAATTTTTTTATCATTTTTTCAAAAAAAGCAAAGGGGGTAGTCCATGGTTTTTTTTGGCGAAAAATATTTTTTTCGCACTATCTGGAAAAAACAAAATTCGTATTTAAGCCAATATGGTTCTCTACTAATCGCAATAGAAATCAAGTCAATATCTAGAAAAGTAATCAAGTTATGACCAAAAAGGTAAGCAGTTCTACTACTGCCTCTTTCCGGCCACTTTTTAGTAGAACTGGTTACCATTTTGGTCATTACTTACTAAGTTTTCAATATATCGACTTGATTTCTTTTGCGTTAGATAGCTAAGCGTATTGGCTTTAATCACAAACTTTTTTGTTTGGGATAGTGCAAGACAATTTTTTTATCATTTTTTCAAAAAAAGCAAAGGGGGTAGTCCATGGTTTTTTTTGGCGAAAAATATTTTTTTCGCACTATCTGGAAAAAACAAAATTCGTATTTAAGCCAATATGGTTCTCTACTAATCGCAATAGAAATCAAGTCAATATCTAGAAAAGTAATCAAGTTATGACCAAAAAGGTAAGCAGTTCTACTACTGCCTCTTTCCGGCTACTTTTTAGTAGAACTGGTTACCTTTTTGATCATAACTTGCTAAGTTTTCAATATATCGACTTGATTTCTTTTGCGTTAGATAGCTAAGCGTATTGGCTTTAATCACAAAGTTTTTTGTTTGGGATAGTGCAAGACAATTTTTTTATCATTTTTTCAAAAAAAGCAAAGGGGGTAGTCCATGGTTTTTTTTGGCGAAAAATATTTTTTTCGCACTATCTGGAAAAAACAAAATTCGTATTTAAGCCAATATGGTTCTCTACTAATCGCAATAGAAATCAAGTCAATATCTAGAAAAGTAATCAAGTTATGACCAAAAAGGTAAGCAGTTCTACTACTGCCTCTTTCCGGCCACTTTTTAGTAGAACTGGTTACCATTTTGGTCATTACTTACTAAGTTTTCAATATATCGACTTGATTTCTTTTGCGTTAGATAGCTAAGCGTATTGGCTTTAATCACAAATTTTTTTGTTTGGGATAGTGCAAGACAATTTTTTTATCATTTTTTCAAAAAAAGCAAAGGGGGTAGTCCATGGTTTTTTTTGGCGAAAAATATTTTTTTGCACTATCTGGAAAAAACAAAATTCGTATTTAAGCCAATATGGTTCTCTACTAATCGCAATAGAAATCAAGTCAATATCTAGAAAAGTAAGCAAGTTATGAGCAAAAAGGTAAGCAGTTCTACTACTGCCTCTTTTCGGCCACTTTTTAGTAGAACTGGTTACCTTTTTGATCATAACTTGCTAAGTTTTCAATATATCGACTTGATTTCTTTTGCGTTAGATAGCTAAGCGTATTGGCTTTAATCACAAACTTTTTTGTTGGGGTTAGTTCAAGACAATTTTTTTATCATTTTTTCAAAAAAAGCAAAGGGGGTAGTCCATGGTTTTTTTTGGCGAAAAATATTTTTTTCGCACTATCTGGAAAAAACAAAATTCGTATTTAAGCCAATATGGTTCTCTACTAATCGCAATAGAAATCAAGTCAATATCTAGAAAAGTAATCAAGTTATGACCAAAAAGGTAAGCAGTTCTACTACTGCCTCTTTCCGGCCACTTTTTAGTAGAACTGGTTACCATTTTGGTCATTACTTACTAAGTTTTCAATATATCGACTTGATTTCTTTTGCGTTAGATAGCTAAGCGTATTGGCTTTAATCACAAAGTTTTTTGTTTGGGATAGTGCAAGACAATTTTTTTATCATTTTTTCAAAAAAAGCAAAGGGGGTAGTCCATGGTTTTTTTTGGCGAAAAATATTTTTTTCGCACTATCTGGAAAAAACAAAATTCGTATTTAAGCCAATATGGTTCTCTACTAATCGCAATAGAAATCAAGTCAATATATAGAAAAGTAATCAAGTTATGACCAAAAAGGTAAGCAGTTCTACTACTGCCTCTTTCCGGCTACTTTTTAGTAGAACTGGTTACCTTTTTGATCATAACTTGCTAAGTTTTCAATATATCGACTTGATTTCTTTTGCGTTAGATAGCTAAGCGTATTGGCTTTAATCACAAACTTTTTTGTTTGGGATAGTGCAAGACAATTTTTTTATCATTTTTTCAAAAAAAGCAAAGGGGGTAGTCCATGGTTTTTTTTGGCGAAAAATATTTTTTTCGCACTATCTGGAAAAAACAAAATTCGTATTTAAGCCAATATGGTTCTCTACTAATCGCAATAGAAATCAAGTCAATATCTAGAAAAGTAATCAAGTTATGACCAAAAAGGTAAGCAGTTCTACTACTGCCTCTTTCCGGCCACTTTTTAGTAGAACTGGTTACCATTTTGGTCATTACTTACTAAGTTTTCAATATATCGACTTGATTTCTTTTGCGTTAGATAGCTAAGCGTATTGGCTTTAATCACAAATTTTTTTGTTTGGGATAGTGCAAGACAATTTTTTTATCATTTTTTCAAAAAAAGCAAAGGGGGTAGTCCATGGTTTTTTTTGGCGAAAAATATTTTTTCGCACTATCTGGAAAAAACAAAATTCGTATTTAAGCCAATATGGTTCTCTACTAATCGCAATAGAAATCAAGTCAATATCTAGAAAAGTAATCAAGTTATGACCAAAAAGGTAAGCAGTTCTACTACTGCCTCTTTCCGGCCACTTTTTAGTAGAACTGGTTACCATTTTGGTCATTACTTACTAAGTTTTCAATATATCGACTTGATTTCTTTTGCGTTAGATAGCTAAGCGTATTGGCTTTAATCACAAATTTTTTTGTTTGGGATAGTGCAAGACAATTTTTTTATCATTTTTTCAAAAAAAGCAAAGGGGGTAGTCCATGGTTTTTTTTGGCGAAAAATATTTTTTTGCACTATCTGGAAAAAACAAAATTCGTATTTAAGCCAATATGGTTCTCTACTAATCGCAATAGAAATCAAGTCAATATCTAGAAAAGTAAGCAAGTTATGAGCAAAAAGGTAAGCAGTTCTACTACTGCCTCTTTTCGGCCACTTTTTAGTAGAACTGGTTACCTTTTTGATCATAACTTGCTAAGTTTTCAATATATCGACTTGATTTCTTTTGCGTTAGATAGCTAAGCGTATTGGCTTTAATCACAAACTTTTTTGTTGGGGTTAGTTCAAGACAATTTTTTTATCATTTTTTCAAAAAAAGCAAAGGGGGTAGTCCATGGTTTTTTTTGGCGAAAAATATTTTTTTCGCACTATCTGGAAAAAACAAAATTCGTATTTAAGCCAATATGGTTCTCTACTAATCGCAATAGAAATCAAGTCAATATCTAGAAAAGTAATCAAGTTATGACCAAAAAGGTAAGCAGTTCTACTACTGCCTCTTTCCGGCCACTTTTTAGTAGAACTGGTTACCATTTTGGTCATTACTTACTAAGTTTTCAATATATCGACTTGATTTCTTTTGCGTTAGATAGCTAAGCGTATTGGCTTTAATCACAAAGTTTTTTGTTTGGGATAGTGCAAGACAATTTTTTTATCATTTTTTCAAAAAAAGCAAAGGGGGTAGTCCATGGTTTTTTTTGGCGAAAAATATTTTTTTCGCACTATCTGGAAAAAACAAAATTCGTATTTAAGCCAATATGGTTCTCTACTAATCGCAATAGAAATCAAGTCAATATATAGAAAAGTAATCAAGTTATGACCAAAAAGGTAAGCAGTTCTACTACTGCCTCTTTCCGGCTACTTTTTAGTAGAACTGGTTACCTTTTTGATCATAACTTGCTAAGTTTTCAATATATCGACTTGATTTCTTTTGCGTTAGATAGCTAAGCGTATTGGCTTTAATCACAAACTTTTTTGTTTGGGATAGTGCAAGACAATTTTTTTATCATTTTTTCAAAAAAAGCAAAGGGGGTAGTCCATGGTTTTTTTTGGCGAAAAATATTTTTTTCGCACTATCTGGAAAAAACAAAATTCGTATTTAAGCCAATATGGTTCTCTACTAATCGCAATAGAAATCAAGTCAATATCTAGAAAAGTAATCAAGTTATGACCAAAAAGGTAAGCAGTTCTACTACTGCCTCTTTCCGGCCACTTTTTAGTAGAACTGGTTACCATTTTGGTCATTACTTACTAAGTTTTCAATATATCGACTTGATTTCTTTTGCGTTAGATAGCTAAGCGTATTGGCTTTAATCACAAACTTTTTTGTTTGGGATAGTGCAAGACAATTTTTTTATCATTTTTTCAAAAAAAGCAAAGGGGGTAGTCCATGGTTTTTTTTGGCGAAAAATATTTTTTTCGCACTATCTGGAAAAAACAAAATTCGTATTTAAGCCAATATGGTTCTCTACTAATCGCAATAGAAATCAAGTCAATATCTAGAAAAGTAATCAAGTTATGACCAAAAAGGTAAGCAGTTCTACTACTGCCTCTTTCCGGCTACTTTTTAGTAGAACTGGTTACCTTTTTGATCATAACTTGCTAAGTTTTCAATATATCGACTTGATTTCTTTTGCGTTAGATAGCTAAGCGTATTGGCTTTAATCACAAAGTTTTTTGTTTGGGATAGTGCAAGACAATTTTTTTATCATTGTCCAAACAATGTTTGGACAAAACATTAGCAAATGAATTGATTTGGACCACCCTACAATGGCATGCAGTGATAAACGAAAAAGAAGAATTACAACACTGCTTGCCATTGTAGTCACGGCCAAATCAATCAAAAAAAAAAACCAAGAAAACAGGGAAAGGAGAAAAAAGAATTATTAATTCAAATTGAGCAATCAAAGCAACCAGTTGGTGTTACTAATTATAAAAAATTTAAAAAGAAACTTTATTATTATTCAAAAAATTGGAAAACTATATAAATATTTCTTAAAACAAAACCACTGTTGCTAAGTAAAATTTTAAAATAATTGAATAAAGTGAAAGGAATTTAAAACCAGTGGTCATAATTTTAAATTATATTCGACGAATATATTCATGGTCCGATTGAGCACTGAAGAACGGCCTAAGGAAAATTGAACACGATAATTGAAGACGTTTCATCAGTCGCATAAACACAACACCAGGTCATCAACAAAACGATATTGGAGATCAAAAAGCGAAGTATAGAAAATTTAAAGGTCAGATCAGCAATCAAATTCCCCTGAAGGATAAAATGAGGTCAGTAGAGTATATATAAAAACAAAAAAAAGTGGTGCTTAAAAGTGTTCCTTAAAGGAAAAAAAGTGTATGTATGTAACTGTGTATTTATATATATAAAAACCTAAAGAAAAAAGAACATACATATGTACACAGCTAGAATAGTATACGGTATAAAAGAAAAATAATCCGTTCAAAAATTCCGTTCAAAAAATCCGCTATACATGGATGTATGTCTCGCTTATACATGACAAAAACATTTATATCTATACATACATACAAACATACATTTCTTCCTTTATAATTAATGCAATAGTACATTCTCATACTAAGAACACAGTGTTACCATAAAAAAAAAAAAAATATTACTGCACTATCCTCACAATAACCACACACTTTGTCACAATATGAGAACGTCATTGCCTTCATATATTGTAAGGTTGATATCAACAAAATAAAAACAATACAGTCCACTACAGAAAATAAATACAACACAAACACATTTATTTAGACATACATATTTACTCGATACTAAATAAGTAACATTTATAAATTAATTTCTTTCGAAATATAATAAAATAACTCGTATATTTATTTGAGTACAAATTTATTTGTCTAATAAACAATTCATATTCTGGGTGAATTATTTCATTTCAATACGAACTTTAACATCGAGTGTAATAATACTTTAGTTCACATAGTACACATGCACATACAGGCACACATACTCAAAGTAGATAAACGTTTACGGTGAACATATGATAAAAAAGAGTTGAGAATTACGTCATAATTCACAATAGGAAAAAAGTAAATAGAATAAAGCTTATTAACCTTGAAAATTAATCAAAAAAAAAAAAAAAAAAGTAAACAAACGTCATTTGGTTGCATGTTGTTAGTGAGAAACAATCACACACCCACACATACACACAAACAACTTCATTTGGATATTTGTTTAGACACAACCAACAGCATATAAACATACCGAGAAAAGGTTAATAACAATATGAAAACGATTAACCAGTATAGAACATTAATAAATTAAAGTTAATTCATTCTTATATAAATTAAAATTTGAAAATAAAAATTGAAAGGGAAATCAAGCTACACCTATACATTTAGCTGTAGTGAGCCCAGTCAAATTGATACCTATCCCCATTTACCTTATTTATAATTACCAACATAATACTTACACACATAAATAGGAAGAACATATACAAAATCTCACAATTAAACCTAATTGGGAGTTAAACGTTCATCAACCTAGAACTATACCATTAGTTCGTATAATTTACATTGGAGAATATTACTCATAAACCGGTTCGTGTACAAAAAGTGCGTTAGTCGTTACTTTCATTATTTATTTGCGATATTTCCACTCGCGGTTTGCTTTCTATATTGTCGACTTAATTGCCACAACCCATTGGCCCCCTAACCCAATAAGGCAATATAGAAAACATAACATTTCAACGATATTTATTGGCTCGAATATCGAAATTGAGTACGAATTACGCGCTTCATCACTGCAACTATTCTGATCTCACCCTATAAGATCAATAGTTAACTACTGTGTAGTACTTCCTTTATATTACCAATTTAAATAGAAATAATCTATTGCCATAACCCATTGGCCCCTAACCCTATACGGTAATATAAAAGGTGGACACAGGAAAACTACTCACACTCACAAATAGTAGAACTCTGGTACGATAATATTACAGTACTTACACTCAATAAATATATTGAAAATATTTCACAAATTGGAATTAAAATCCCAACAAATTATAGTCTCTATCACAACTATTCTCAACATAGTTCTCGCTCTTAACTATTGCACACCCGCGTTATAACTTTGAATTTAAAAACCCAGAATCGAATTCAAATTACTACCCTAGACGCTTTATAAAACAGTAAATATGAATTCATCACATAACACGACATCAAGCGTATTGAATGAACAATTTAAATTCAACAGTACGAATTTTGATCAATTCTGTCAAAGAATTCATGAAACTCAAGTCGAAGAAATGACAGAAACTATAGTCAATTTCAATTTGAAACAGTTGCAGTCAAAATGGGAAAAACTAGAATCTGCTTATGAGAAACTCATGATAGCCCCGGAGAACGAAATTAATGATGAGTTAAAAGAGACATCGAGGACACATTATGACACATGCTTCGAGTCATACTATCTCTGTAACTCACAAATGACTGACATGTTGAAAACTTTCAACAACATCTCATTACCAGAGCATCCCAAGCTCAACTCGATTCTCGTTGCCTAACCCAGTGTATAGCACAACTGTAAATCAGGAAAATTTTATTGATTGCATAAAGCTTCCCCCTTGTGATACAGAGGTATTTAAAGGTGGCTATGAGCAGTGGCCATCTTTTAGGGATATGTTCACGGCAGTCTATATTAATCACTCAAGACTGACCCCCGTGACAAAGCTATATCATTTGAGGAACAAGACAAGAGGAGAGGCTGGTGATATAGTCAAAAGATATCCTCTTTCTCACGATAATTTTGAATTAGCGTGGAACGCATTGAAAACCCGATATGAGAACAAACGAGTTTTAGTGGACAATCAAATAAAACTCTTGTTCGACATACCAGCTGCACGAAACGAGGACAGTGAATCAATTCGAAGGATTCAGTCTTCGGTGAACGATTCCCTAGCAACTCTGAAAACACTCGGTATTAACGTGGAAAGCTGGGACCCTATTCTCATCCGATTGATCTCAACGAAATTACCCGAGACAACCCTGTCACTGTGGGAACAATCACTCACATCCCCCCGTGAGCTTCCAAAATGGACTCAAATGTCTCAGTTTCTTGTTGATAGATATGAAGCAGTAGAGCGACTCAATGGTATAAAAGCTTCAAAAGACTGTTTTTCTCTTACCAGTGGTCAGAAACCCAAAATACAAACATATACATCACAACAACACGATAACGTATATGCTTGTAAAGTATGCAAAGGCAATCACTCTCTAAGAGCTTGTCCCAAATTCCGTAGTTTTAATGTACAGCAAAGAGTAGATTTTGTATATGGCAATAAAATTTGCAACAATTGCTTAGCATCATCTCATCTCAAAGCAAACTGCGGTAGTAAGCATACATGTCTTTACTGCAAAAAAAATCATCACACTCTTTTACATTTAAAACAAAAATCACAAGACCCAGAACAACCCATACAAAAATCTCAAGATACCCAATCTTATAACTCACATAGCAAAAATTCTCAAAAATCACTTAGAAACCCTAATCAACCTAATATGAACACAATATCAGATGAGCTCCCTTGCACATCAAAACAATGCCAAGCAAATTTCTCAGCGAGTAATGAAAATATTTTATTACGCACAGCCCTCGTACAGATAGAGTGCAATGGTGAACTCTTCACCATTCGCGCATTGATCGATCCCGGATCGCAAAGAACTTTCATAAGTGAGAGAATTCGCCAAAGACTTCAAATGCCTTACAGAAAATCACAGTTTGAAATTGTTGGTATTGGCGGACAAAGACAATCGGCTAACAAGGAATGCGAACTGGTTTTATATGCCAAAAGGCACAACTTGCGCATCCCAATAAAAGCCATAGTTCTACCCAAAGTCACAAAACCTCTGCCAACTAATACCTTTGAAATATCTCGCTCAGATGAACTGACAAAAATGGATCTCGCTGATCCAAATTTCAACAAATCTTCTCAAATAGATTTAATTCTAGGCAACGATTACGAGCAATTGATAAACATTGACGGAATTAAGAAAAATATATGTGGCCTGACATCGGCTTATAACACTGTCTTCGGGTGGGTACTTAGTGGTCCTATTAAAATGCAAAACATTCATGCCTTCACATCTTCAATCATCTCAACGGACACTTCCGAACTGAACAATCTCTTAAAGCAGTTCTGGGAGCAGGAAGAAATCTCTAGTCCTCGCCAGAAATCTCCCGATGATGAATTCTGTGAGAAGTTTTACAATGAAACCACTACAAGACTAGAAACCGGTAGATACATCGTAAGACTACCATTCAAAAGAGAATTCCCAGAGGACATATGTCTCGGTTCTTCTCGATTTCTAGCCCTAGCACAATACAGTGGAATGGAAAAGAATTTGTCCAAGAAACCCGAACTCGCAATTCAATACCAAGAAGTTTTGAAGGAATATTTATCTCTTGACCACATGGAGGAAACATCATCTCAGGAAGTTATATCTCAAAATAAATATTTTTCTTATTATTTACCACACCATGCCGTAGTTCGCCCAGAACATAAAACCACAAAGGTCAGAATTGTGTTCAATGCTTCCAGAAAGACCAAATCTCAAAGCTCATTAAATGACATTTTGCATACCGGACCCACGTTACAAAATGACTTAATCACTATAATATTAGGTTGGAGAAAATATCGATATGTATTTAGTGGTGATATACAGAAAATGTACCGCCAAATACTTATACACCCTGAAGATAGGCCCTATCAAAGAATTTTATTTAAGCCCGACTCTAGTGGTCTCATAAAGGACTATCAACTAAAAACAGTTACATTTGGAGTAAATTGTGCTCCATATCTGGCAATTCGCACTCTCTTTCATCTTGCCTCAGACTCAGAAGCTATGTACCCTAAGGCGGCAGAGATATTACGCAAAGAAACATATGTGGATGATATCCTTTCTGGTAGTCACACAATAGAAGAAGCTGTTTCTGCTCAAACGCAGCTAATTAATGCATTAAATTCCGCAGGGCTCCCATTAAAAAAGATTACAGCAAACGATTCGCAGTTGCTCGTAAATTTGCCAAAAGACGATCTCTACGACTCAGAGTTTTTACGATTTCATGAAACAAGCTCCACAAAAACTCTAGGTATCAAGTGGAATGCACTAAATGACTCGTTCACTTACAGTTTTACTCCCATTAGTATAGCACAAAAAATAACGAAACGTCAAATGCTCTCAACCGTTGCAAAATTATTCGATCCAGCAGGATGGCTCAGCCCCATAATAATTAGGGCTAAAATTCTTATGCAACAGTTATGGCTGGAAGGGTTACAATGGGACGAAGATGTCTCAGCAGAAACCCTACGGGATTGGAATAGCCTCGTGCAGGATCTCTCAACAATAGGACTAATATCGATACCTAGATGGCTGCAGTATGCCCCTAACGACACAGTTCAAATTCATGGATTTTCGGATGCGTCGAAATCTGCATTTTGTGCAGCAGTCTACATCAGATGTCAGACATCAAAGCACACTATTTTCACAAATCTCCTGGTTTCAAAATGTAAAGTTGCCCCAATTCAGACAGTAAGCCTACCGCGACTAGAACTGAATGGTGCTGTACTACTAGCAAGATTGGTGAACTACATAGAATCTTCTCTCAATTTCTACTCAAAGGAAACTTACTTATGGACTGATTCATCCATAGTCATAGGTTGGCTTGCTAAATCTCCATCATCGTGGGAAACGTATGTTGCTAATCGCACATCACATATTCACACACTAGCACCAACAGCAACATGGAGATATATCTCAACTCATGACAACCCAGCAGATCTAGGTACACGTGGATGTAAACCACAAGAATTGTCCCAAAACTCCCTATGGTGGAATGGGCCATCATGGTTACACAAACCTCCATCAGAATGGTCTAATCGTAACCCGTTAAAAGAAAAAGTACCACCGGAGGAAATCCAAGTCTTACACACAGAAATTGAAGAAACTGACATTCTAGAAAACTTTTCCTCATACACTAGAGCACTTCATGTTATAGGCTATATTTTTAGATTTTATAACGTATGTGCGAAACGTGAAAGCCAGCATCTCAATCTAAACTTGACCCAAACAGAAATTAACCGCGTTAAGACTCGACTCATCCTGCTATCTCAGAAAAAATTTTATGATGATGAGTATAAATGCTTATTTAAGTCTAAGGCAATATCAAGAAAAAGCTCGTTAAAACCTCTTAACCCATTTATAGACCGAAACTCGCTTTTAAGAGTCAATGGCAGATTGACACAGTCACATCTACCCTACAATGAGAAGTATCCCATTATACTACCAGGCAACTCTAGACTCTGTCAGCTGTATTTAAATCATCTCCATATATTTCTAGCACATGCAGAGTGCAGTCAAGTATGTCGAATGGTGCAAACCGAATTTCACGTCTTTAGACTTAAGCCTCGAGTGAAAAAGATTATTCGTCACTGCAAAACTTGCATCATTTATAAACAACAGCCATGTTCACAAATAATGGCACCCTTACCGCCGGAAAGATGTAACCTTTCTCTACCCTTTCAAACTACAGGTATTGACTTTGCAGGCCCATTTGAGATAAAGGCCTCGCTTTTAAGAAGATCTCCCTACACAAAAGGATATGTCAGTGTATTTGTCTGTTTCAGCACTAAGGCTATCCACTTAGAGGCATGCTCAGAATTGTCCTCAGCAGCGTTTCAGGCGGCTTTCGCGCGATTTGTGGGGAGGCGGGGGCTCCCCCAAAGGGTAGTCACAGACAACGGAAGGAATTTTCTAGGAGCCAGTAGGGCCTGTGAACGGGAATTTAACGAATTTCTGGAGAGAGCGTCTCAAGATACAGCTCAAAAGTATCTCGCACACGGTTTCGAGTGGAAATTTATTCCACCACACGCGGCTTATGGGAGGCAGCCGTAAAAAGCTTTAAATTTCATTTTAAGCGGATTGCAGGGGCTCAAAAATTCAGTTACGAGGAATTTTCTACGGTCTTAGCACGCATAGAAGGTATATTGAATTCTCGTCCAATCTCAGCCTTATCTGAAGACCCTTCCGACCTTACTGCTTTGACTCCTGGACACTTTCTAAGAGGTGCGCCCCTCATGGCATTCCCTGAACAAGATTGTGAGAACATATCTCTCGTTAATAGGTGGGAGAAACTCAAGGTTATACACCACCATTTTTCTAAACGATGGAAGGAAGATTATCTGAAATCGCTCCACAAACGTTATAAATGGCGGAACCCTACTCCGAACCTCAAGGTCGACGATCTTGTGGTCGTTATGGATGACCTACAACCCCCTCATGAATGGCGGTTAGGTAGGGTAGAGACTACACACCCAGGTGCTGATGACAATGTACGAATTGCTGACGTACGGACAGCAACTGGAGTTATAACGCGCCCAATTGTGAAACTATGCTACTTACATTTTTTGAACGATAATATCTCTGAATAAATTTAATTTACAGCTCACTCTATATTCTCTTTCTCTTTACTAATCTCTACTAACTTCTAATGCCATTTGAACATCTCTTATAATCACATACACTCTACTAATACCCAATTTATTTCCTAGGCACACCAGAAGGGATGCCACGCGCAAGTATCATCAGCGGCATCGTGGTCCCTACCAAGACTCACGCCATGGAAACCCTGATATTTATCAGTGCATGGTCTGCAAGAAATACCACCCCTTGAGATCATGCGCCAAATTTCTTGAGATGAGTGTGGACAGGAGAGAAAGGATGGTTGCAAAACACGATTATTGTGTAAATTGTTTAGCAAGAAGCCACGACATCCGCTCTTGTACGTCCAAGGAAATGTGTAGGCGCTGTGATAAACTGCATCACACCCTACTACATCCTAAGCGTCAACCTAAGAAACTGAAGGCCATTAGTACGAGTCAGCTACGAAGGAACCGGAGGTCCAGAATTGACAACCAGAAGAATATATCCAGAGGAAACTCCACAACAGTGACATCAGCACCAACAACCAGCACCAATGCCATGGTGATTGTCGAAGCGATCAAGTCTTTGGCAACCGTCTTGTGCATTGAAGAAAACCCATTCACAATTGCATAAAGCAAGGCCCGGCGCCATGTCCAAACAATGTTTGGACAAAACATTAGCAAATGAATTGATTTGGACCACCCTACAATGGCATGCAGTGATAAACGAAAAAGAAGAATTACAACACTGCTTGCCATTGTAGTAAGTAAGCAAGTTATGACCAAAAAGGTAAGCAGTTCTACTACTGCCTCTTTCCGGCCACTTTTTAGTAGAACTGGTTACCTTTTTGATCATAACTTGCTAAGTTTTCAATATATCGACTTGATTTCTTTTGCGTTAGATAGCTAAGCGTATTGGCTTAAATCAAAAACTTTTTTGTTGGGGATAGTGCAAGACAATTTTTTTATAATTTTTTCAAAAAAAGCAAAGGGGGTAGTCCATGTTTTTTTTTTTTGGCGAAAAATATTATTTTTGCACTATCTGGAAAAAACAACATTCGTATTTAAGCCAATATGGTTCTCTATTAATCGCAATAGAAATCAAGTCAATATCTAGAAAAGTAAGCAAGTTATGACCAAAAAGGTAAGCAGTTCTACTACTGCCTCTTTCCGGCCACTTTTTAGTAGAACTGGTTACCTTTTTGATCATAACTTGCTAAGTTTTCAATATATCGACTTGATTTCTTTTGCGTTAGATAGCTAAGCGTATTGGCTTTAATCACAAAGTTTTTTGTTTGGGATAGAGCAAGACAATTTTTTTATCATTTTTTCAAAAAAAGCAAAGGGGGTAGTCCATGGTTTTTTTTGGCGAAAAATATTTTTTTCGCACTATCTGGAAAAAACAAAATTCGTATTTAAGCCAATATGGTTCTCTACTAATCGCAATAGAAATCAAGTCAATATCTAGAAAAGTAATCAAGTTATGACCAAAAAGGTAAGCAGTTCTACTACTGCCTCTTTCCGGCCACTTTTTAGTAGAACTGGTTACCATTTTGGTCATTACTTACTAAGTTTTCAATATATCGACTTGATTTCTTTTGCGTTAGATAGCTAAGCGTATTGGCTTTAATCACAAACTTTTTTGTTGGGGATAGTGCAAGACAATTTTTTTATAATTTTTTCAAAAAAAGCAAAGGGGGTAGTCCATGGTTTTTTTTGGCGAAAAATATTTTTTTTGCACTATCTGGAAAAAACAACATTCGTATTTAAGCCAATATGGTTCTCTACTAATCGCAATAGAAATCAAATCAATATTTAGAAAAGTAAGCAAGTTATGACCAAAAAGGTAAGCAGTTCTACTACTGCCTCTTTCCGGCCACTTTTTAGTAGAACTGGTTACCTTTTTGATCATAACTTGCTAAGTTTTCAATATATCGACTTGATTTCTTTTGCGTTAGATAGCTAAGCGTATTGGCTTTAATCACAAAGTTTTTTGTTTGGGATAGTGCAAGACAATTTTTTTATCATTTTTTCAAAAAAAGCAAAGGGGGTAGTCCATGGTTTTTTTTGGCGAAAAATATTTTTTTCGCACTATCTGGAAAAAACAAAATTCGTATTTAAGCCAATATGGTTCTCTAGTAATCGCATTAGAAATCAAGTCAATATCTAGAAAAGTAATCAAGTTATGACCAAAAAGGTAAGCAGTTCTACTACTGCCTCTTTCCGGCCACTTTTTAGTAGAACTGGTTACCATTTTGGTCATTACTTACTAAGTTTTCAATATATCGACTTGATTTCTTTTGCGTTAGATAGCTAAGCGTATTGGCTTTAATCACAAACTTTTTTGTTGGGGATAGTGCAAGACAATTTTTTTATAATTTTTTCAAAAAAAGCAAAGGGGGTAGTCCATGGTTTTTTTGGCGAAAAATATTTTTTTTGCACTATCTGGAAAAAACAACATTCGTATTTAAGCCAATATGGTTCTCTATTAATCGCAATAGAAATCAAGTCAATATCCAGAAAAGTAAGCAAGTTATGACCAAAAAGGTAAGCAGTTCTACTACTGCCTCTTTCCGGCCACTTTTTAGTAGAACTGGTTACCTTTTTGATCATAACTTGCTAAGTTTTCAATATATCGACTTGATTTCTTTTGCGTTAGATATCTAAGCGTATTGGCTTTAATCACAAACTTTTTTGTTGGGAATAGTGCAAGACAATTTTTTTATAATTTTTTCAAAAAAAGCAAAGGGGGTAGTCCATGGTTTTTTTTGGCGAAAAATATTTTTTTTGCACTATCTGGAAAAAACAACATTCGTATTTAAGCCAATATGGTTCTCTATTAATCGCAATAGAAATCAAGTCAATATCTAGAAAAGTAAGCAAGTTATGACCAAAAAGGTAAGCAGTTCTACTACTGCCTCTTTCCGGCCACTTTTTAGTAGAACTGGTTACCTTTTTGATCATAACTTGCTAAGTTTTCAATATATCGACTTGATTTCTTTTGCGTTAGATAGCTAAGCGTATTGGCTTTAATCACAAAGTTTTTTGTTTGGGATAGTGCAAGACAATTTTTTTATAATTTTTTCAACAAAAGCAAAGGGGGTAGTCCATGGTTTTTTTTGGCGAAAAATATTTTTTTTGCACTATCTGGAAAAAACAACATTCGTATTTAAGCCAATATGGTTCTCTATTAATCGCAATAGAAATCAAGTCAATATCTAGAAAAGTAAGCAAGTTATGACCAAAAAGGTAAGCAGTTCTTCTACTGCCTCTTTCCGGCCACTTTTTAGTAGAACTGGTTACCTTTTTGGTCATAACTTGCTAAGTTTTCAATATATCGACTTGATTTCTTTTGCGTTAGATAGCTAAGCGTATTGGCTTTAATCACAAACTTTTTTGTTGGGAATAGTGCAAGACAATTTTTTTATAATTTTTTCAAAAAAAGCAAAGGGGGTAGTCCATGTTTTTTTTGGCGAAAAATATTTTTTTTGCACTATCAGGAAAAAACAACATTCGTATTTAAGCCAATATGGTTCTCTATTAATCGCAATAGAAATCAAATCAATATTTAGAAAAGTAAGCAAGTTATGACCAAAAAGGTAAGCAGTTCTACTACTGCCTCTTTCCGGCCACTTTTTAGTAGAACTGGTTACCTTTTTGATCATAACTTGCTAAGTTTTCAATATATCGACTTGATTTCTTTTGCGTTAGATAGCTAAGCGTATTGGCTTTAATCACAAACTTTTTTGTTGGGAATAGTGCAAGACAATTTTTTTATCATTTTTTCAAAAAAAGCAAAGGGGGTAGTCCATGTTTTTTTTGGCGAAAAATATTTTTTTTGCACTATCTGGAAAAAATAACATTCGTATTTAAGCCAATATGGTTCTCTATTAATCGCAATAGAAATCAAGTCAATATCCAGAAAAGTAAGCAAGTTATGACCAAAAAGGTAAGCAGTTCTACTACTGCCTCTTTCCGGCCACTTTTTAGTAGAACTGGTTACCTTTTTGATCATAACTTACTAAGTTTTCAATATATCGACTTGATTTCTTTTGCGTTAGATAGCTAAGCGTATTGGCTTTAATCACAAACTTTTTTGTTGGGAATAGTGCAAGACAATTTTTTTATAATTTTTTCAAAAAAAGCAAAGGGGGTAGTCCATGGTTTTTTTTGGCGAAAAATATTTTTTTTGCACTATCTGGAAAAAACAACATTCGTATTTAAGCCAATATGGTTCTCTATTAATCGCAATAGAAATCAAGTCAATATCTAGAAAAGTAAGCAAGTTATGACCAAAAAGGTAAGCAGTTCTACTACTGCCTCTTTCCGGCCACTTTTTAGTAGAACTGGTTACCTTTTTGATCATAACTTGCTAAGTTTTCAATATATCGACTTGATTTCTTTTGCGTTAGATAGCTAAGCGTATTGGCTTTAATCACAAACTTTTTTGTTGGGGATAGTGCAAGACAATTTTTTTATAATTTTTTCAAAAAAAGCAAAGGGGGTAGTCCATGTTTTTTTTGGCGAAAAATATTTTTTTTGCACTATCTGGAAAAAACAAAATTCGTATTTAAGCCAATATGGTTCTCTATTAATCGCAATAGAAATCAAGTCAATATCTAGAAAAGTAAGCAAGTTATGACCAAAAAGGTAAGCAGTTCTACTACTGCCTCTTTCCGGCCACTTTTTAGTAGAACTGGTTACCTTTTTGATCATAACTTGCTAAGTTTTCAATATATCGACTTGATTTCTTTTTCGTTAGATAGCTAAGCGTATTGGCTTTAATCACAAACTTTTTTGTTGGGAATAGTGCAAGACAATTTTTTTATCATTTTTTCAAAAAAAGCAAAGGGGGTAGTCCATGTTTTTTTTGGCGAAAAATATTTTTTTTGCACTATCAGGAAAAAACAACATTCGTATTTAAGCCAATATGGTTCTCTATTAATCGCAATAGAAATCAAGTCAATATCTAGAAAAGTAAGCAAGTTATGACCAAAAAGGTAAGCAGTTCTACTACTGCCTCTTTCCGGCCACTTTTTAGTAGAACTGGTTACCTTTTTGATCATAACTTGCTTAGTTTTCAATATATCGACTTGATTTCTTTTGCGTTAGATAGCTAAGCGTATTGGCTTTAATCACAAACTTTTTTGTTTGGGATAGTGCAAGACAATTTTTTTATCATTTTTTCAAAAAAAGCAAAGGGGGTAGTCCATGTTTTTTTTGGCGAAAAATATTTTTTTTGCACTATCAGGAAAAAACAACATTCGTATTTAAGCCAATATGGTTCTCTATTAATCGCAATAGAAATCAAATCAATATTTAGAAAAGTAAGCAAGTTATGACCAAAAAGGTAAGCAGTTCTACTACTGCCTCTTTCCGGCCACTTTTTAGTAGAACTGGTTACCTTTTTGATCATAACTTGCTAAGTTTTCAATATATCGACTTGATTTCTTTTGCGTTAGATAGCTAAGCGTATTGGCTTTAATCACAAACTTTTTTGTTTGGGATAGTGCAAGACAATTTTTTTATAATTTTTTCAAAAAAAGCAAAGGGGGTAGTCCATGGTTTTTTTTGGCGAAAAATATTTTTTTTGCACTATCTGGAAAAAACAACATTCGTATTTAAGCCAATATGGTTCTCTATTAATCGCTATAGAAATCAAGTCAATATCTAGAAAAGTAAGCAAGTTATGACCAAAAAGGTAAGCAGTTCTACTACTGCCTCTTTCCGGCCACTTTTTAGTAGAACTGGTTACCTTTTTGATCATAACTTGCTAAGTTTTCAATATATCGACTTGATTTCTTTTGCGTTAGATAGCTAAGCGTATTGGCTTTAATCACAAACTTTTTTGTTTGGGATAGTGCAAGACAATTTTTTTATCATTTTTTCAAAAAAAGCAAAGGGGGTAGTCCATGTTTTTTTTGGCGAAAAATATTTTTTTTGCACTATCAGGAAAAAACAACATTCGTATTTAAGCCAATATGGTTCTCTATTAATCGCAATAGAAATCAAATCAATATTTAGAAAAGTAAGCAAGTTATGACCAAAAAGGTAAGCAGTTCTACTACTGCCTCTTTCCGGCCACTTTTTAGTAGAACTGGTTACCTTTTTGATCATAACTTGCTAAGTTTTCAATATATCGACTTGATTTCTTTTGCGTTAGATAGCTAAGCGTATTGGCTTTAATCACAAAGTTTTTTGTTTGGGATAGTGCAAGACAATTTTTTTATAATTTTTTCAAAAAAAGCAAAGGGGGTAGTCCATGGTTTTTTTTGGCGAAAAATATTTTTTTTGCACTATCTGGAAAAAACAACATTCGTATTTAAGCCAATATGGTTCTCTATTAATCGCAATAGAAATCAAGTCAATATCTAGAAAAGTAAGCAAGTTATGACCAAAAAGGTAAGCAGTTCTACTACTGCCTCTTTCCGGCCACTATAATGCCTTAATAATTAATACACACTCTTTGCTTGTTGGATTATGACTATCTTTATTATTCATTTTACTAATGTACAAAGTAATAAGAATAAGTACATAAAGTAAGATAATAAGCTTTGCAGGGATGGATACTATACCTCCCTTTTTTTTAAAGATTAAATATAACTGTAATAGTAATTTTAAATTCATCTTATATATAAGTTTAAGTTTGTTTTCTTTTTATTTAATTTATACGTATAAGTATTTTTCATATTTAATTTAGTTTGTAGGTATGTGAGTATACCTTCCCCTTTTTTTAGAAATTCTTATAATATATTAAACTAAACATATCTTAAAGTTATTTATTGTTTGTTTTTTTTTTATAATGAATTTATAAATTTAGTTTTTTTTTTTGATTTTGATTAACAATCTTAAATTGATTATATTTTTTTCAATGTTAGATTGTTTATTTATTTAACTTTGCAAACTTAACTAAACTTAGTGTCTAACAAAATTTAATTCTAGTATGTTTTAAATCTCTATATATATTTTGTATATATATATATATATATATAATGAACTATTATGTATATATCTAATAGTATAGGATAATAAACAATTGTGGTGCACCATATTGTTTAATTATCTTTAAAAAACAAATTTCTTATAATATAAGTGTTTTAATAAAATTACAAATTTTATGCAAAAATAAACATTAAAAAAAAATTCAATAAAAGTTTTAATTTCTATTATTAGAATAGATATTTAGAGTATAATTGTTTGTGTTATTCTTGTTTGCTAACACGGTTCTTATGAACTGTTTTCTGTTTTCTTGTTACTTTGTTAAAAATTGTTACATTAACACCGTTAATATTCTTAACAATGTATGGACCATCGTAAACATTTTTATGTTTTTCATATGGTTGTTTTTTCAGTACGACACTATCATTAACCTGTAGTGATATTGGCTTTGCAAATTTATTGTAAAGATTTTTGTTTCTCAGTTTATGTTTGTCAATTAAGCTTTTTGCAAGAATATTTGTCTTTTGCAGCCTAAATTTGACTTCTCGGCTATAATTTTCTATGTTGTAAATCGGGTCAAGGTTAGTTTTTGTTTCACTTGGCATCGTAGCCTTTTTAGCAAAAACTAATTCAAAAGGAGTAAATTTCATGTCAAAGACAGTGCTTGGCGTAGTGTTGTGATAAAAAGAAAAATATTTTAAGTACGTATCCCAGTCTGATAAATTATCTTTTAGATACGCTCTTACATACTCATTAAACACACGGTGATTTCTTTCTACCGTACCAAGAGTTTGGTGATGATATGAACAAGAAAAATTTAATTTAATTTTTAATAACTTACATAGCTCGGAAAATATTTCGTTCTTGAACTCGGTTCCCTGGTCAGATTTTATAACCTGCATTCTTCCGTATATCAATATAAAATTTTCAAATATTGCACGGGCAATGGTTATTGCTGACTTATCCGGCACTGAGATTGTCACGAGATATTTTGTCAGGTCGCACATCAACGTAAGTGCATATTTATTTCCGTATGTTGATTCAGGTAAAGGACCTATGGTGTCTAGTACAACAATATCAAATGCTTTTGTTGGAGTGGGGGTTAAAACTAATTTTTCGACATTACTTGGTCTTGGTTTGTTCAAACTACATTCAGGACAATTTTTAACAAATTTGGCAATATCCTTGGTCATTCTTCTCCAATAGTATTTTGTGCGAAGCTTTGCAAATAATTTTTTCTGCCCACAATGTCCGCCTAGAATGGGATCATTGTGATGTATCTGCATAAGTTTTAGCTTATCATTTTCGTCAGTAATTATTTCAGTTGGGTCTATCAGAACAATCTCTAAAGTTTTTAAGACTTTCATACCTTGATCTTTCAGATTTTGAATTGAGCAAATTGAGAAAAACGAGTCCGCTTTGGACCATTCGGCTTTATAAATTTTGTTATTGTTGGCTTCACGTTGCAGCCTCGAAAGCATATTGCCTAAGCAAAGTGTTTCGTTAACAATTTTGAAATCAATATAAAATAACTTTTTAAAATTTTTTATTAGGATAATGCGCATTGTTTCAACTTTTTTATTTCTATAAAATAATTCTGTTTTTATTCTTGCAACTTTTTTGTTAAAGTTGTGCGAAAATTTATCATATATTCTCAATTGAATCGTGGGGGTGAGTTCTAAATAGCTTTTACTTCTGTTAGCTTCCTTAGACATTGCTCGAGTTGTCATAGAAAGTAAGTTTTTAGTAATGTCTTTTAACTCATTTATAGAAATTCGGGATAAAGCATCCGCGCCCACATTTTCTTTGCCTTTTATATATTCGACAGTGAAATTATATTCAGATAGCTCAAGTCTTATTCTTGTTAGCTTGGAGGTTGGGTCCTTAATGTTAAAAAGGTAGACGAGAGGTCGGTGATCTGATCGAACTACGAAAGAAGTACCATAGATATATGGTCGGAAATGAATAATTGCAAAATAAATAGCTAAAAGCTCAAGTTCAATGATAGGTTTCTTTTGTTCAGATTGGCTAAAGGATTTTGAAGCGTAATAAATCGGTAGATCGTTTCCGTTTATATTTTGGCTTAGTATCGCTCCACAACCTGTTTTTGAAGCATCGACAGTTATGACAAAGGGTTTTTTAAAGTCAGGATACTGTAATATTTTTGGCGACATTAGCGCAGATTTTAATTTTATAAAAGAGTCTTGGCATTTTTCATTCCAAACGAATTGTACGTTTTTTCTAGTGGCAAAATTTAATGGTGCTGCTATGATTGCGAAATTCGGTATAAATTTTCTGTAGTAATTAGCGAATGCTACAAATCGTTTAACTGCCTCTTTGTCAGTTGGGACAGGATAGTCTTTTATTACGGTGTACTTAGAATCATCCGGTAAAATACCTTCAGCTGTGCATTTATGTCCTAGAAATGTCACTTCTGGACGAAAAAATTTGCATTTATACGGGTTTATCTTAAGGTTGTGTTTTCTCAAAACTTCGAAGACGTCTTTTAAATTTTGTATGTGGTGTTGTTTGCTATTACCAATAATGATTATATCATCGATATAAAGAAACGCTTTGTTTGGTGCGAGACCCGAAAAAGCAATAGACATCATTCTTGAAAATGAGTTCGGTGCGACGTTAAGTCCGAAAGGTAGTACTTTCCAACGAAAAGCTCCGTTTTCTGTACTGAATGAAGTGATGTCTCGTGAATCTGGATGCAATGGGACTTGATGAAAGCCAGAAAATAAGTCTATGACTGAAAAATATTTTGTACGACCAAGATTATCTAATATATCATCAATTCTAGGAAGGGGGAATTTGTCTGCTACTAATTTCTTGTTTACAGCGCGGTAATCAACACACATTCTATATGACTTTTTATCATCTACACTCTTTTTAGGTACCAGTATTAATGGACTATTGTAGTTGGAACTACTATGCTCAATCAAGTCATTATCCAGTAGGTTTTTGACTTGCCTGTTAATCTCATCCTTTTGCGTGTGTGCTAGTCTGTAGTTTTTTATGTATATAGGTGCAGAATCGGTCAAACGTAGTTTCTGTTCATAAAAGTTTGTTTTTGTCATTTTGTCCTCCTTCAAAGCAAAAATATCAGAAAATTGCTTACAAAGTGGCAATAAATCATTCCTAACTTCATTTGGCATTTGCTCCTGAAGTACAGATGTTAGTTTCGAAATGCGATCACTTTTCGCTGTGGTTTTATTAATAAAATATATATAAAAATTGTTTAATTTTTCCGCTTTAATGTCGGTATTTTTTATGCAAGCTAGCTTATTAGTTGTATTGACTATACGTAAAATAGGATTCGTTGAATCGATAATCCCTTTTGCCAAAAATACTCCCTCAGAAACTTCTTGCGAGTCAATGAACAGCGGTTGGGTTACGTTAGGTAAGCTAAAAATTCTGTAGACTTCACATCTAGGTGGCACTATAAAAGAATATCCATTCGTACCATGTAATATTGGTATTTGAACTACAGTATCATTCACGGAAACTGATAATGTCATATCTCCATAATCAATTTTACAAGAATTGTTCTTAAGAAAGTCTTTACCAAGGATACCATTTGACGGAATGTTGAAATCATCATTAACAACATGAAAAATTTGGGGGATACAATAATTTAAAATATTAAGGTTCGTATGAATTGTTCCTAAGGACGATACGGCAAACGTTGTTATGCCAGTGATGCTTACTTTTTCATTGTCATTTATATTGGTATTTGCATTTAAACTTGAAACTTTAATTAAAGAAATGTCAGCTTGAGAGTCTACAAGAAAAGTGTGTTGTTGATCTGTGTTAGATAAATTCAACTCTACAAAATCTGCGTAACTAGGATTCAAGCTATATACTGACTCATAAGCTTGTGGTTTTTCTAATTTAAATTTTCCTCCCTCAACAAATGTGCTTGTTGAGGGGCTTCTGTGTTTAAAAGTCGGACAGAAGCCCTATTATTGTGAAAACCTCGGGAATAGTTTCCTCTTCCATTTCCACGATAATTATTTTGAAAGTTGTTACCTCTAAAACTATTGGAACTTCGATTTCCTCTACCATTTCCCGATTGAAAAGTATTATATCGGAAATTACCACGATTATTACCCCGAAAAGAATTGTTGCTACGATAGCGATTAAAATTGTTTGCTTGGTTAGAACCAACATGAGAGGAATTATTATTGTTATTTCGAAAAGTTAGAACTTGTTGCTCCTTCTTTTCGGTTGCCTGTTCTACAACAAGTTTGGCTATGACCTCTTTAGGATCCGAAAAAACAGATGATGCCAGAATTGCTTTTACCAAATCAGTTTTTGCGTTTAAACGACACATGCTAATAGTTTGCTCGATTGCCATCTCGTGAGCTTTATTCTTCGTGATTCCTTCGATAACCAAGGAGCGCTCAAAAGCATCTGCTAAATCCTCGGCCTGCTTAGAAAACTCTACATAATTATTATTCTTAACGTTCAATGCAGCTATTCTCCCAGCGATAACTTTTGAGTTATCCGGTCTGATTCTCTGCCTTAACGCGGTTTTAATATCACTAACCGAATTTATGTTTTCAGGCAATGCTTCCCTAGCTTTCCCTTCAAGTTTTGATTTTATGAAGCATATTAAAGTCGTGGTCAAATTTTCTTCTGTAAGGCTTTCTACTAGCTCAACTTTATCCAAAAAAGAATCTAAAGCTAAAGGATCTCCGTTATAATTGTCCCTAATAATGGTTGCACATAATGTGATAAAAGACTTTTTCTCATTAACTGTAGCCATTTTGTTATCGTTTGTTAAAATGTTTATTTTACCAGTGTTAGAATCTGTTTCCGTACTCGAATATTCAGAATCGCTCTCACTATCAATCATAACATTTTCCTGTACTAATTCAAACAGTTCGACGTTTTCGGGAACTTTTACTCTACAATTTAACTTTCCAAAGCATCTAACTAAAATTTGTCGACATAGTTTTAATTTTTCAAAAACTTGTGGTTTGGAAACAATAGATACGTCTTTGATATTTTGCTCTGTGTATTGTAAGATTAAGTTATAATTTGTAATTAACAAATCGATGTACTCATCAATTTTCGACTTTTTTGTAGTTATTGGTCTACTTTGTAGAATTCTTTTCTTTACTTTGTAGAAATTTTGAACTAATTCTGTAAACTTTTCGGTGTCAAATTTGGACATGTGTTTGATTTATATTGAATTATATGCGTATAGCCGTATTTGAAATTTATAGTAAACAAAGAAAGTAATAAATAAAATGTTAAGCCAATTGGAAACAAGTATTTGATAGCGTACGCTTTCGTATTTTGAATTTCAAGAAATAATATTGTTAGTCAAATGGATAAAGGATTTTTATAAAATAATTTGCATGGTTGGTTATACACATTTGTATCTGAAAACTAATTTGCATTGCTATATTAAATATCGAACAACTCTTCTTCTTCTAAGTATTTAAGTAAAGTAATGCAAATTTGTTTTGATTTTACTGTTCGTTATTTTATTTTTGTTTTTGTTTGTTTTTTTCTTTTTTCCTTTTGTATTAAATCTGAAATTATGAAAATATGTATATATTTATGTATGTATGTATATAGTTGTTTTGAATTGTAAATTCCTTTTATCCACTGTTACTTTTAAATATGTTAAAGCTGTTCTCAGACAATGTGTAAAATAAGTTTGAAATGTTAACAAGTGCACATGTCATGTGACAAATGCATGTCGTCTAAGTACAATGTAACTCGTTAAAAGTTAGTTAATTCGTTAAAAATTAATCTGTTTTTATTTTCATGTATGTATAATGAAACGAATAATTTTCTCTTTGTTTTGTAGGTATATTAATCATTTTTTTTTTTTCTCTTTTGTTTTTATATTTTTCCTATTTTATTTTCATTTGAAATAAACAAACTTAAGTTTATATATTGAAAATAAAATTAAGATAATTAATAGTTATTAATTAGAGAATGTAGAATAATGTAAATATGCAATTAAATACATGTATGTATTTATAAGTAAATAAAATAGGCAAGTATGTACATAGGAGTGGGATTCTATTAATAATATGTGATAAAAATGTATGTGTATGCATAGGTATACAAAGTTTATATATTTTTTTTTTTTTTTTTTTTTTTTTTATATATTCTTTTTTAATAGAAAAAAAAAAGGAATTAGAAATAATTTTCTACTAACAATAATTATACCTATATTTTTATATAACTATTTTACAGAAATAATTTTTCAGCAATCGTTGACCTGGTACAAACTGCATAAAATTATATATGTACCTCCAACTTCAGCTAAAAATTTTGGTTCTTGCTCTCTTCATCTTAGTTGTTTGGTTTTGCACGGCTGTATAAATTTTTTTTTTATATTTATTTGTATTTTAACAAATTTCATGTTTTTGTATTAATTTTCTTTTGTCTTATGATTTCGTTTTTTTTTTGTTACATATGTAAGTATACTCTTTTTTTTTTTTTTTTTTTTTTTTTTTTGTTCTTTTTTTTTCTTTCTTTTTCGCGTAGGTGTTATACCGTTTTAGGTTTTTATTCCAATTCGTTTACAATTTCACATTGTCTAAATAAACGAGAATGAAACAACTGTTTTATTTTCAAGGGCATATTTTAATTTTATTTTTTGATTAATTTTTTTTTGAATATCATTTATTTTTCGTATAGGTACATATTTTTTCCAAATATCGTGAAACAACGTTTTTGGCATTATTATCATTTTTACTTATTTTTTGTACAATTTGGTTTTGTACAATTAGGTTGCCTTTTTTTGACATTTTCTTATTTATTAATAAATTGTTTTTAATAAAATCTATAATTTTATGTTGTTTTAATTTTTTTTTTTTTTTTTTTTTTTTTTTTTTTTTTAGAATTTGCACGTTTTGTTTAGTTGGAACTGATTTAATATTCAAATAACTTTTGATGTGTATTATTTAATTGTATATCGGATATTTTTCCACAACAAGTTTTTCTTAATTTTTTTTCAACTTTTTTTTTTTTTCGCTGGCAGGATCGCCATATAATGCCTTAATAATTAATACACACTCTTTGCTTGTTGGATTATGACTATCTTTATTATTCATTTTACTAATGTACAAAGTAATAAGAATAAGTACATAAAGTAAGATAATAAGCTTTGCAGGGATGGATACTAGTAGAACTGGTTACCTTTTTGATCATAACTTGCTAAGTTTTCAATATATCGACTTGATTTCTTTTGCGTTAGATAGCTAAGCGTATTGGCTTTAATCACAAACTTTTTTGGTGGGAATAGTGCAAGACAATTTTTTTATCATTTTTTCAACAAAAGCAAAGGGGGTAGTCCATGGTTTTTTTTGGCGAAAAATATTTTTTTTGCACTATCTGGAAAAAACAAAATTCGTATTTAAGCCAATATGGTTCTCTATTAATCGCAATAGAAATCAAGTCAATATCTAGAAAAGTAAGCAAGTTATGACCAAAAAGGTAAGCAGTTCTACTACTGCCTCTTTCCGGCCACTTTTTAGTAGAACTGGTTACCATTTTGGTCATTACTTACTAAGTTTTCAATATATCGACTTGATTTCTTTTGCGTTAGATAGCTAAGCGTATTGGCTTTAATCACAAAGTTTTTTGTTTGGGATAGTGCAAGACAATTTTTTTATAATTTTTCAAAAAAAGCAAAGGGGGTAGTCCATGGTTTTTTTTGGCGAAAAATATTTTTTTTGCACTATCTGGAAAAAACAACATTCGTATTTAAGCCAATATGGTTCTCTATTAATCGCAATAGAAATCAAGTCAATATCTAGAAAATTATGCAAGTTATGACCAAAAAGGTAAGCAGTTCTTCTACTGCCTCTTTCCGGCCACTTTTTAGTAGAACTCTTTACCTTTTTGATCATAACTTGCTAAGTTTTCAATATATCGACTTGATTTCTTTTGCGTTAGATAGCTAAGCGTATTGGCTTTAATCACAAAGTTTTTTGTTTGGGATAGTGCAAGACCATTTTTTTTTATAATTTTTTCAAAAAAAGCAAAAGGGGTAGTCAATGGTTTTTTTTGGCGAAATATATTTTTGTTGCACTATCTGGAAAAAACAAAATTCGTTTTTAAGCCAATATGGTTCTCTATTAATCGCAATAGAAATCAAGTCAATATCTAGAAAAGTAAGCAAGTTATGACCAAAAAGGTAAGCAGTTCTACTACTGCCTCTTTCCGGCCACTTTTTAGTAGAACTGGTTACCATTTTGGTCATTACTTACTAAGTTTTCAATATATCGACTTGATTTCTTTTGCGTTAGATAGCTAAGCGTATTGGCTTTAATCACAAACTTTTTTGTTGGGGATAGTGCAAGACAATTTTTTTATCATTTTTTCAAAAAAAGCAAAGGGGGTAGTCCATGGTTTTTTTTGGCGAAAAATATTTTTTTCGCACTATCTGGAAAAAACAAAATTCGTATTTAAGCCAATATGGTTCTCTATTAATCGCAATAGAAATCAAGTCAATATCTAGAAAAGTAAGCAAGTTATGACCAAAAAGGTAAGCAGTTCTACTACTGCCTCTTTCCGGCCACTTTTTAGTAGAACTGGTTACCATTTTGGTCATTACTTACTAAGTTTTCAATATATCGACTTGATTTCTTTTGCGTTAGATAGCTAAGCGTATTGGCTTTAATCACAAACTTTTTTGTTGGGGATAGTGCAAGACAATTTTTTTATCATTTTTTCAAAAAAAGCAAAGGGGGTAGTCCATGGTTTTTTTTGGCGAAAAATATTTTTTTCGCACTATCTGGAAAAAACAAAATTCGTATTTAAGCCAATATGGTTCTCTATTAATCGCAATAGAAATCAAGTCAATATCTAGAAAAGTAAGCAAGTTATGACCAAAAAGGTAAGCAGTTCTACTACTGCCTCTTTCCGGCCACTTTTTAGTAGAACTGGTTACCATTTTGGTCATTACTTACTAAGTTTTCAATATATCGACTTGATTTCTTTTGCGTTAGATAGCTAAGCGTATTGGCTTTAATCACAAACTTTTTTGTTGGGGATAGTGCAAGACAATTTTTTTATCATTTTTTCAAAAAAAGCAAAGGGGGTAGTCCATGGTTTTTTTTGGCGAAAAATATTTTTTTCGCACTATCTGGAAAAAACAAAATTCGTATTTAAACCAATATGGTTCTCTATTAATCGCAATAGAAATCAAGTCAATATCTAGAAAAGTACGCAAGTTATGACCAAAAAGGTAAGCAGTTCTACTACTGCCTCTTTCCGGCCACTTTTTAGTAGAACTGGTTACCATTTTGGTCATTACTTACTAAGTTTTCAATATATCGACTTGATTTCTTTTGCGTTAGATAGCTAAGCGTATTGGCTTTAATCACAAACTTTTTTGTTGGGGATAGTGCAAGACAATTTTTTTATCATTTTTTCAAAAAAAGCAAAGGGGGTAGTCCATGGTTTTTTTTGGCGAAAAATATTTTTTTCGCACTATCTGGAAAAAACAAAATTCGTATTTAAGCCAATATGGTTCTCTATTAATCGCAATAGAAATCAAGTCAATATCTAGAAAAGTAAGCAAGTTATGACCAAAAAGGTAAGCAGTTCTACTACTGCCTCTTTCCGGCCACTTTTTAGTAGAACTGGTTACCATTTTGGTCATTACTTACTAAGTTTTCAATATATCGACTTGATTTCTTTTGCGTTAGATAGCTAAGCGTATTGGCTTTAATCACAAACTTTTTTGTTGGGGATAGTGCAAGACAATTTTTTTATCATTTTTTCAAAAAAAGCAAAGGGGGTAGTCCATGGTTTTTTTTGGCGAAAAATATTTTTTTCGCACTATCTGGAAAAAACAAAATTCGTATTTAAGCCAATATGGTTCTCTATTAATCGCAATAGAAATCAAGTCAATATCTAGAAAAGTAAGCAAGTTATGACCAAAAAGGTAAGCAGTTCTACTACTGCCTCTTTCCGGCCACTTTTTAGTAGAACTGGTTACCATTTTGGTCATTACTTACTAAGTTTTCAATATATCGACTTGATTTCTTTTGCGTTAGATAGCTAAGCGTATTGGCTTTAATCACAAACTTTTTTGTTGGGGATAGTGCAAGACAATTTTTTTATCATTTTTTCAAAAAAAGCAAAGGGGGTAGTCCATGGTTTTTTTTGGCGAAAAATATTTTTTTCGCACTATCTGGAAAAAACAAAATTCGTATTTAAGCCAATATGGTTCTCTATTAATCGCAATAGAAATCAAGTCAATATCTAGAAAAGTAAGCAAGTTATGACCAAAAAGGTAAGCAGTTCTACTACTGCCTCTTTCCGGCCACTTTTTAGTAGAACTGGTTACCATTTTGGTCATTACTTACTAAGTTTTCAATATATCGACTTGATTTCTTTTGCGTTAGATAGCTAAGCGTATTGGCTTTAATCACAAACTTTTTTGTTGGGGATAGTGCAAGACAATTTTTTTATCATTTTTTCAAAAAAAGCAAAGGGGGTAGTCCATGGTTTTTTTTGGCGAAAAATATTTTTTTCGCACTATCTGGAAAAAACAAAATTCGTATTTAAGCCAATATGGTTCTCTATTAATCGCAATAGAAATCAAGTCAATATCTAGAAAAGTAAGCAAGTTATGACCAAAAAGGTAAGCAGTTCTACTACTGCCTCTTTCCGGCCACTTTTTAGTAGAACTGGTTACCATTTTGGTCATTACTTACTAAGTTTTCAATATATCGACTTGATTTCTTTTGCGTTAGATAGCTAAGCGTATTGGCTTTAATCACAAACTTTTTTGTTGGGGATAGTGCAAGACAATTTTTTTATCATTTTTTCAAAAAAAGCAAAGGGGGTAGTCCATGGTTTTTTTTGGCGAAAAATATTTTTTTCGCACTATCTGGAAAAAACAAAATTCGTATTTAAGCCAATATGGTTCTCTATTAATCGCAATAGAAATCAAGTCAATATCTAGAAAAGTAAGCAAGTTATGACCAAAAAGGTAAGCAGTTCTACTACTGCCTCTTTCCGGCCACTTTTTAGTAGAACTGGTTACCATTTTGGTCATTACTTACTAAGTTTTCAATATATCGACTTGATTTCTTTTGCGTTAGATAGCTAAGCGTATTGGCTTTAATCACAAACTTTTTTGTTGGGGATAGTGCAAGACAATTTTTTTATCATTTTTTCAAAAAAAGCAAAGGGGGTAGTCCATGGTTTTTTTTGGCGAAAAATATTTTTTTCGCACTATCTGGAAAAAACAAAATTCGTATTTAAGCCAATATGGTTCTCTATTAATCGCAATAGAAATCAAGTCAATATCTAGAAAAGTAAGCAAGTTATGACCAAAAAGGTAAGCAGTTCTACTACTGCCTCTTTCCGGCCACTTTTTAGTAGAACTGGTTACCATTTTGGTCATTACTTACTAAGTTTTCAATATATCGACTTGATTTCTTTTGCGTTAGATAGCTAAGCGTATTGGCTTTAATCACAAACTTTTTTGTTGGGGATAGTGCAAGACAATTTTTTTATCATTTTTTCAAAAAAAGCAAAGGGGGTAGTCCATGGTTTTTTTTGGCGAAAAATATTTTTTTCGCACTATCTGGAAAAAACAAAATTCGTATTTAAGCCAATATGGTTCTCTATTAATCGCAATAGAAATCAAGTCAATATCTAGAAAAGTAAGCAAGTTATGACCAAAAAGGTAAGCAGTTCTACTACTGCCTCTTTCCGGCCACTTTTTAGTAGAACTGGTTACCATTTTGGTCATTACTTACTAAGTTTTCAATATATCGACTTGATTTCTTTTGCGTTAGATAGCTAAGCGTATTGGCTTTAATCACAAACTTTTTTGTTGGGGATAGTGCAAGACAATTTTTTTATCATTTTTTCAAAAAAAGCAAAGGGGGTAGTCCATGGTTTTTTTTGGCGAAAAATATTTTTTTCGCACTATCTGGAAAAAACAAAATTCGTATTTAAGCCAATATGGTTCTCTATTAATCGCAATAGAAATCAAGTCAATATCTAGAAAAGTAAGCAAGTTATGACCAAAAAGGTAAGCAGTTCTACTACTGCCTCTTTCCGGCCACTTTTTAGTAGAACTGGTTACCATTTTGGTCATTACTTACTAAGTTTTCAATATATCGACTTGATTTCTTTTGCGTTAGATAGCTAAGCGTATTGGCTTTAATCACAAACTTTTTTGTTGGGGATAGTGCAAGACAATTTTTTTATCATTTTTTCAAAAAAAGCAAAGGGGGTAGTCCATGGTTTTTTTTGGCGAAAAATATTTTTTTCGCACTATCTGGAAAAAACAAAATTCGTATTTAAGCCAATATGGTTCTCTATTAATCGCAATAGAAATCAAGTCAATATCTAGAAAAGTAAGCAAGTTATGACCAAAAAGGTAAGCAGTTCTACTACTGCCTCTTTCCGGCCACTTTTTAGTAGAACTGGTTACCATTTTGGTCATTACTTACTAAGTTTTCAATATATCGACTTGATTTCTTTTGCGTTAGATAGCTAAGCGTATTGGCTTTAATCACAAACTTTTTTGTTGGGGATAGTGCAAGACAATTTTTTTATCATTTTTTCAAAAAAAGCAAAGGGGGTAGTCCATGGTTTTTTTTGGCGAAAAATATTTTTTTCGCACTATCTGGAAAAAACAAAATTCGTATTTAAGCCAATATGGTTCTCTATTAATCGCAATAGAAATCAAGTCAATATCTAGAAAAGTAAGCAAGTTATGACCAAAAAGGTAAGCAGTTCTACTACTGCCTCTTTCCGGCCACTTTTTAGTAGAACTGGTTACCATTTTGGTCATTACTTACTAAGTTTTCAATATATCGACTTGATTTCTTTTGCGTTAGATAGCTAAGCGTATTGGCTTTAATCACAAACTTTTTTGTTGGGGATAGTGCAAGACAATTTTTTTATCATTTTTTCAAAAAAAGCAAAGGGGGTAGTCCATGGTTTTTTTTGGCGAAAAATATTTTTTTCGCACTATCTGGAAAAAACAAAATTCGTATTTAAGCCAATATGGTTCTCTATTAATCGCAATAGAAATCAAGTCAATATCTAGAAAAGTAAGCAAGTGATGAAAAAAAAGGTAAGCAGTTCTACTACTGCCTCTTTCCGGGTACTTTTTAGTAGAACTGGTTACCATTTTGGTCATTACTTACTAAGTTTTCAATATATCGACTTGATTTCTTTTGCGTTAGATAGCTAAGCGTATTGGCTTTAATCACAAGCTTTTTTGTTGGGGATAGTGCAAGACAATTTTTTTATAATTTTTTCAAAAAAAGCAAAGGGGGTAGTCCATGGTTTTTTTTGGCGAAAAATATTTTTTTCGCACTATCTGGAAAAAACAAAATTCGTATTTAAGCCAATATGGTTCTCTATTAATCGCAATAGAAATCAAGTCAATATCTTGAAAAGTAAGCAAGTTATGACCAAAAAGATAAGCAGTTCTACTACTGCCTCTTTCCGGCCACTTTTTAGTAGAACTGGTTACCATTTTGGTCATTACTTACTAAGTTTTCAATATATCGACTTGATTTCTTTTGCGTTAGATAGCTAAGCGTATTGGCTTTAATCACAAACTTTTTTGTTGGGGATAGTGAAAGACAATTTTTTTATCATTTTTTCAAAAAAAGCAAAGGGGGTAGGTAGTCCATGGTTTTTTTTGGCGAAAAATATTTTTTTCGCACTATCTGGAAAAAACAAAATTCGTATTTAAGCCAATATGGTTCTCTATTAATCGCAATAGAAATCAAGTCAATATCTAGAAAAGTAAGCAAGTTATGACCAAAAAGATAAGCAGTTCTACTACTGCCTCTTTCCGGCCACTTTTTAGTAGAACTGGTTACCATTTTGGTCATTACTTACTAAGTTTTCAATATATCGACTTGATTTCTTTTGCGTTAGATAGCTAAGCGTATTGGCTTTAATCACAAACTTTTTTGTTGGGGATAGTGCAAGACAATTTTTTTATCATTTTTTCAAAAAAAGCAAAGGGGGTAGTCCATGGTTTTTTTTGGCGAAAAATATTTTTTTCGCACTATCTGGAAAAAACAAAATTCGTATTTAAGCCAATATGGTTCTCTATTAATCGCAATAGAAATCAAGTCAATATCTAGAAAAGTAAGCAAGTGATGAAAAAAAAGGTAAGCAGTTCTACTACTGCCTCTTTCCGGGTACTTTTTAGTAGAACTGGTTACCATTTTGGTCATTACTTGCTAAGTTTTCAATATATCGACTTGATTTCTTTTGCGTTAGATAGCTAAGCGTATTGGCTTAAATCAAAAACTTTTTTGTTGGGGATAGTGCAAGACAATTTTTTTATCATTTTTTCAAAAAAAGCAAAGGGGGTAGTCCATGTTTTTTTTTTTTTGGCGAAAAATATTTTTTTTGCACTATCTGGAAAAAACTAAATTCGTATTTAAGCCAATATGGTTCTCTATTAATCGCAATAGAAATCAAATCAATATTTAGAAAAGTAAGCAAGTTATGACCAAAAAGGTAAGCAGTTCTACTACTGCCTCTTTCCGGCCACTTTTTAGTAGAACTGGTTACCATTTTGGTCATTACTTACTAAGTTTTCAATATATCGACTTGATTTCTTTTGCGTTAGATAGCTAAGCGTATTGGCTTTAATCACAAACTTTTTTGTTTGGGATAGTGCAAGACAATTTTTTTATCATTTTTTCAAAAAAAGCAAAGGGGGTAGTCCATGTTTTTTTTTTTTTGGCGAAAAATATTTTTTTTGCACTATCTGGAAAAAACAAAATTCGTATTTAAGCCAATATGGTTCTCTATTAATCGCAATAGAAATCAAATCAATATTTAGAAAAGTAAGCAAGTTATGACCAAAAAGGTAAGCAGTTCTACTACTGCCTCTTTCCGGCCACTTTTTAGTAGAACTGGTTACCATTTTGGTCATTACTTACTAAGTTTTCAATATATCGACTTGATTTCTTTTGCGTTAGATAGCTAAGCGTATTGGCTTAAATCAAAAACTTTTTTGTTGGGGATAGTGCAAGACAATTTTTTTATCATTTTTTCAAAAAAAGCAAAGGGGGTAGTCCATGTTTTTTTTTTTTTGGCGAAAAATATTTTTTTTGCACTATCTGGAAAAAACTAAATTCGTATTTAAGCCAATATGGTTCTCTATTAATCGCAATAGAAATCAAATCAATATTTAGAAAATTAAGCAAGTTATGACCAAAAAGGTAAGCAGTTCTACTACTGCCTCTTTCCGGCCACTTTTTAGTAGAACTGGTTACCTTTTTGATCATAACTTGCTAAGTTTTCAATATATCGACTTGATTTCTTTTGCGTTAGATAGCTAAGCGTATTGGCTTAAATCACAATATTTTTTGTTGGGGATAGTGCAAGAAAATTTTTTTATAATTTTTTCAAAAAAAGCAAAGGGGGTAGTCCATGTTTTTTTTTTTTGGCGAAAAATATTTTTTTTGCACTATCTGGAAAAAACAAAATTCGTATTTAAGCCAATATGGTTCTCTATTAATCGCAATAGAAATCAAGTCAATATCTAGAAAAGTAAGCAAGTTATGACCAAAAAGTTAAGCAGTTCTACTACTGAATCTTTCCGGCCACTTTTTAGTAGAACTGGTTACCATTTTGGTCATTACTTGCTAAGTTTTCAATATATCGACTTGATTTCTTTTGCGTTAGATAGCTAAGCGTATTGGCTTAAATCAAAAACTTTTTTGTTGGGGATAGTGCAAGACAATTTTTTTATCATTTTTTCAAAAAAAGCAAAGGGGGTAGTCCATGTTTTTTTTTTTGGCGAAAAATATTTTTTTTGCACTATCTGGAAAAAACTAAATTCGTATTTAAGCCAATATGGTTCTCTATTAATCGCAATAGAAATCAAATCAATATTTAGAAAAGTAAGCAAGTTATGACCAAAAAGGTAAGCAGTTCTACTACTGCCTCTTTCCGGCCACTTTTTAGTAGAACTGGTTACCATTTTGGTCATTACTTACTAAGTTTTCAATATATCGACTTGATTTCTTTTGCGTTAGATAGCTAAGCGTATTGGCTTTAATCACAAACTTTTTTGTTGGGGATAGTGCAAGACAATTTTTTTATAATTTTTTCAAAAAAAGCAAAGGGGGTAGTCCATGGTTTTTTTTGGCGAAAAATATTTTTTTCGCACTATCTGGAAAAAACAAAATTCGTATTTAAGCCAATATGGTTCTCTATTAATCGCAATAGAAATCAAGTCAATATCTTGAAAAGTAAGCAAGTTATGACCAAAAAGATAAGCAGTTCTACTATTGCCTCTTTCCGGCCACTTTTTAGTAGAACTGGTTACCATTTTGGTCATTACTTGCTAAGTTTTCAATATATCGACTTGATTTCTTTTGCGTTAGATAGCTAAGCGTATTGGCTTTAATCACAAACTTTTTTGTTGGGGATAGTGCAAGACAATTTTTTTATAATTTTTTCAAAAAAAGCAAAGGGGGTAGTCCATGGTTTTTTTTGGCGAAAAATATTATTTTCGCACTATCTGGAAAAAACAAAATTCGTATTTAAGCCAATATGGTTCTCTATTAATCGCAATAGAAATCAAGTCAATATCTAGAAAAGTAAGCAAGTTATGACCAAAAAGGTAAGCAGTTCTACTACTGCCTCTTTCCGGCCACTTTTTAGTAGAACTGGTTACCTTTTTGATCATAACTTGCTAAGTTTTCAATATATCGACTTGATTTCTTTTGCGTTAGATAGCTAAGCGTATTGGCTTTAATCACAAACTTTTTTGTTGGGGATAGTGCAAGACAATTTTTTTATCATTTTTTCAAAAAAAGCAAAGGGGGTAGTCCATGGTTTTTTTTGGCGAAAAATATTTTTGTCCCACTATCTGGAAAAAACAAAATTCAAATTTAAGCCATTATGGTTCTCTATCCAACACAATAGCAATCAAGCCGATATCTAGAAAAGTAAGCAAGTTATGACCAAAAAGGTAAGCAGCTCTACTACTGCCTCTTCCGGCCACTTTTTAGTAGAACTGGTTACTTTTTTGGTCATAACTTGCTAAGTTTTTAATATATCGACTTGATTTCTTTTGTGTTAGATAGGTAAACGTATTGGCTTTAATTGGAAATTTTTTTGTTATGGATAGTGAAAGACAATTTTTTTTATCATTTTTTCAAAAAAAGCAAAGGGGGTAGTCCATGTTTTTTTTTGGCGAAAAATATTTTTGTAGCACTATCTGGAAAAAACAAATTTCAAATTTAAGCCAATATGGTTCTCTATCCAACGCAATAGCAATCAAGTCGATATCTAGAAAAGTAAGCAAGTTATGACCAAAAAGGTAAGCAGCTCTACTACTGCCTCTTCCGGCCACTTTTTAGTAGAACTGGTTACTTTTTTGGTCATAACTTGCTAAGTTTTTAATATATCGACTTGATTTCTTTTGTGTTAGATAGGTAAACGTATTGGCTTTAATTGGAAATTTTTTTGTTATGGATAGTGAAAGACAATTTTTTTATCATTTTTTCAAAAAAAGCAAAGGGGGTAGTCCATGTTTTTTTTTGGCGAAAAATATTTCTGTCGCACTATCTGGAAAAAACAAAATTCAAATTTAAGCCAATATGGTTCTCTATATAACGAAATTGCAATCAAGTCGATATCTAGAAAAGTAAGCAAGTTATGACCAAAAAGGTAAGCAGCTCTACTACTGCCTCTTCCGGCCACTTTTTAGTAGAACTGGTTACTTTTTTGGTCATAACTTGCTAAGTTTTTAATATATCGACTTGATTTCTTTTGTGTTAGATAGGTAAACGTATTGGCTTTAATTGGAAATTTTTTTGTTATGGATAGTGAAAGACAATTTTTTTATCATTTTTTCAAAAAAAGCAAAGGGGGTAGTCCATGTTTTTTTTTGGCGAAAAATATTTCTGTCGCACTATCTGGAAAAAACAAAATTCAAATTTAAGCCAATATGGTTCTCTATATAACGAAATTGCAATCAAGTCGATATCTAGAAAAGTAAGCAAGTTATGACCAAAAAGGTAAGCAGCTCTACTACTGCCTCTTCCGGCCACTTTTTAGTAGAACTGGTTACTTTTTTGGTCATAACTTGCTAAGTTTTTAATATATCGACTTGATTTCTTTTGTGTTAGATAGGTAAACGTATTGGCTTTAATTGGAAATTTTTTTGTTATGGATAGTGAAAGACAATTTTTTTATCATTTTTTCAAAAAAAGCAAAGGGGGTAGTCCATGTTTTTTTTTGGCGAAAAATATTTCTGTCGCACTATCTGGAAAAAACAAAATTCAAATTTAAGCCAATATGGTTCTCTATATAACGAAATTGCAATCAAGTCGATATCTAGAAAAGTAAGCAAGTTATGACCAAAAAGGTAAGCAGCTCTACTACTGCCTCTTCCGGCCACTTTTTAGTAGAACTGGTTACTTTTTTGGTCATAACTTGCTAAGTTTTTAATATATCGACTTGATTTCTTTTGTGTTAGATAGGTAAACGTATTGGCTTTAATTGGAAATTTTTTTGTTATGGATAGTGAAAGACAATTTTTTTTATCATTTTTTCAAAAAAAGCAAAGGGGGTAGTCCATGTTTTTTTTTGGCGAAAAATATTTTTGTAGCACTATCTGGAAAAAACAAATTTCAAATTTAAGCCAATATGGTTCTCTATCCAACGCAATAGCAATCAAGTCGATATCTAGAAAAGTAAGCAAGTTATGACCAAAAAGGTAAGCAGCTCTACTACTGCCTCTTCCGGCCACTTTTTAGTAGAACTGGTTACTTTTTTGGTCATAACTTGCTAAGTTTTTAATATATCGACTTGATTTCTTTTGTGTTAGATAGGTAAACGTATTGGCTTTAATTGGAAATTTTTTTGTTATGGATAGTGAAAGACAATTTTTTTATCATTTTTTCAAAAAAAGCAAAGGGGGTAGTCCATGTCTTTTTTTGGCGAATAATATTTTTGTCGCACTATCTGGAAAAAACAAAATTCAAATTTAAGCCAATATGGTTCTCTATATAACGAAATTGCAATCAAGTCGATATCTAGAAAAGTAAGCAAGTTATGACCAAAAAGGTAAGCAGCTCTACTACTGCCTCTTCCGGCCACTTTTTAGTAGAACTGGTTACTTTTTTGGTCATAACTTGCTAAGTTTTTAATATATCGACTTGATTTCTTTTGTGTTAGATAGGTAAACGTATTGGCTTTAATTGGAAATTTTTTTGTTATGGATAGTGAAAGACAATTTTTTTATCATTTTTTCAAAAAAAGCAAAGGGGGTAGTCCATGTCTTTTTTTGGCGAATAATATTTTTGTCCCACTATCTGGAAAAAACAAAATTCAAATTTAAGCCAATATGGTTCTCTATATAACGAAATTGCAATCAAGTCGATATCTAGAAAAGTAAGCAAGTTATGACCAAAAAGGTAAGCAGCTCTACTACTGCCTCTTCCGGCCACTTTTTAGTAGAACTGGTTACTTTTTTGGTCATAACTTGCTAAGTTTTTAATATATCGACTTGATTTCTTTTGTGTTAGATAGGTAAACGTATTGGCTTTAATTGGAAATTTTTTTGTTATGGATAGTGAAAGACAATTTTTTTATCATTTTTTCAAAAAAAGCAAAGGGGGTAGTCCATGTTTTTTTTTTTTTTTGGCGAAAAATATTTTTGTCGCACTATCTGGAAAAAACAAAATTCAAATTTAAGCCAATATGGTTCTCTATATAACGAAATTGCAATCAAGTCGATATCTAGAAAAGTAAGCAAGTTATGACCAAAAAGGTAAGCAGCTCTACTACTGCCTCTTCCGGCCACTTTTTAGTAGAACTGGTTACTTTTTTGGGTCATAACTTGCTAAGTTTTTAATATATCGACTTGATTTCTTTTGTGTTAGATAGGTAAACGTATTGGCTTTAATTGGAAATTTTTTTGTTATGGATAGTGAAAGACAATTTTTTTATCATTTTTTCAAAAAAAGCAAAGGGGGTAGTCCATGTCTTTTTTTGGCGAAAAATATTTTTGTCGCACTATCTGGAAAAAACAAAATTCAAATTTAAGCCAATATGGTTCTCTATATAACGAAATTGCAATCAAGTCGATATCTAGAAAAGTAAGCAAGTTATGACCAAAAAGGTAAGCAGCTCTACTACTGCCTCTTCCGGCCACTTTTTAGTAGAACTGGTTACCTTTTTGGTCATAACTTGCTAAGTTTTCAATATATCGACTTGATTTCTTTTGCCTTAGATAGGTAAACGTATTTTCTTTAATTAGAATTTTTTTTGTTATGGATAGTGAAAGACAATTTTTTTTTTATCATTTTTTCAAAAAAAGCAAAGGGGGTAGTCCATGTCTTTTTTTGGCGAAAAATATTTTTTTCGCACTATCTGGAAAAAACAAAATTCAAATTTGAGCCAATATGATTTTCTATATAACGCAATAGCAATCAAGTCGATATCTAGAAAAGTAAGCAAGTTATGACCAAAAAGGTAAGCAGTTCTACTACTGCCTCTTTCCGGCCACTTTTTAGTAGAACTGGTTACCTTTTTGGCCATAACTTGCTAAGTTTTTAATATATCGACTTGATTTCGTCTAGCCTTTAATTAAAAATTTTTTTTATGAACATATTTTTTTTAAACAGCAAGTTACGATCAAAATGACCTTATTTTTTTTTTATTCTGCTTGTTTTTTTTATAAAAATCATAATTATTAGTTTGAATTTTAAGCGATAGTTTTTTAACTTTTTCCTACTTGTTTTTGTATGTGATTTAGCTTTTTCTATACTTTTTTTTAACACAAATTTAGCTTTTCTTCTAGCTCCTGGCAACGCTGGTTCCACAAGTAAAGTACTCGTTTTTGTAGTACTTTTTCGCTGAGCTATTTGGTTTTTCTTTTTCCCATTTTCGGAACAAGAGCTTTGCAAATGCTTACGGATAAGAACTTGAACACTTCACTACTTTTCTTTCACTATTTAAGCTCTGTGATCAAGTACGTACTTTTATATAATTTTGGTAATTTTACAAATACAAAAAAAGTTATTTGTTACAGATGTCTAGTACGTATTAACCCCATTTTTCAAATTAAATTTACTTACATTTCATGAAACTTTTTCATATGCATATACAATAAAATAAAATTAATTTTTATTACTTATCAATAATATTACTGAAGTTTATTATAAGTTTGGTATTTCAAGTTTTATATTCAGCTTTACTAATGTAATGAGTAATAATTGTTTATTTTTCTTTTAAGTTCTGTCAGTTTTCGTGCAAACATTACAAAACATTCGAGTTTTTGTTTGCTTTTTGTTCATAAAAAATAAATTTTTTAAAGAACTAAAAAGCTAAATTTAGTTTTGCTTTTTTGTGTACGTTAATTGTTGTTTTTGTTCTATCTATTTATTAACTGATATTTTCAATTTGAAAACATAACTTCTAGAAATAAGCACATTAATATTTTATTGTTTAGCTGGTGCTTTGCTTCATTGTTGTATGTTTAAGCTCTTAGAGCTACAAATTGATGGAAAACTTCTAAAATGTGTGTATCCAAATCTGAAGTGAAAAGTAACGTTTCAAGGGTGCTGCTGTATTTTTGAACTTGTTCATGATGCTGAAAGGTTTAATTAAAATTTTATAATAAAAATATAACTTACAAAAAGACTAAAAAGAGTAATGAATTACCATTAGGAAAACTTGTTGCAAACGTCCAATAGTCCATCGATACCAATCAGTATCGGGAT
Source organism: Thelaira solivaga (assembly GCA_947397855.1). NCBI lineage: Eukaryota > Metazoa > Arthropoda > Insecta > Diptera > Tachinidae > Thelaira > Thelaira solivaga. The sequence goes on from OX377612.1 coordinate 27,396,945, forward strand.
CACGTCCGTCTGTATCCGAACGTACAAGATGTTCAGATAAAATCATAATGAATCTTTGAAAAACAATGAGAAACAGGCGTTTCTGATCCACATTAGCAGCTTCAAGTTTTTCTTCCATGCGTTCAACCACCTGAAATTAAAAAGATTAGCAGGCACTTTCTGAAAATCACGAAAAAGGTTTTCTGCACAAAATCATTTGAAATTTCGTGATTTAAAACCGGCCAGCTAACTGACTTACGATATCAAATCACATGGAGCATTTTAAGCATTTTACTTTGAATTCGTTAGCAAAATGATTGAATACAATGAATTTGAATTGTTTTTTTTTATTTCATGCAACGGAACTATAAAATTTATTAATTTAAAAATACCCTTTATTTTTTGTGGACAATTTTTTTCTTTTGTTAATATTTTTTATGATTTGCATTTCTTGCTCTTCTTTTTCAGAGCAAGAAGAGTTAAGATTTTCATTGGATTTTGAAAGAAAAAAATTAAGATTTTCGTTGGATTTTGTCAGTTATTTTTGTTATTGCTTTGTTCGTATGCAAAAATGCAGCCCTGATACAATGAAAATTATAAGTGTTTAGAAAACTTTGTAAAAATTATGAGAGCTCTTCAGCTGGATGGCTTCGTGCATACACAAAATTGTCGTATTTGGGACTCAGAAAATCCTCATGAACCCATGAGAAACAAATGCGCCCACAACGACCTAGCACGAACTTTAGTTAAACCACCTGCCACACAGCACGTCTAATAATATATGAAAAAGTGCGCCCTTACTGAGGCCCCCTTTTACAACCTTGATATTTAAATAATAAAGTGAGCTACTAGCTGCTTGAGGTGATTTTATCTTCCGTTATTTGTTACATATTTTATTTAAATTTTAGAAAATAAAAGTTTTTAAAATTTTACGGTATAGTTTCATACATTAATCTAGATTTCATTGTTAAACTACTAGTTAAAAACAAAAGTTTATTACAAATACAGAAATATGTAATAAAGCGATGGTCTGCGTCTTTTTAGTGTTTAACGAATCATAACGGCTGGGTAAGTTCTACTGATATACATTTGTAATAAACATACAAAACTATTCTAGAGTAAAGTATTTAACACAATTAAATCATTTTTGATTTAATCAAATAAAAGCAAAAGTGCTTTTGAAATTTTGGAATTTCGTGTTTAGAAAACGGACATTAATTTCGTTAATTAAATTATTGTACATAAAGATTTTGTTACTTTTAGGTAAGAAAACAGACGATTAATTAACCTCATCCATAAACTTGCTCTTTTTAGTTGTGTATTTTTCAAATGTGTTTTTATAAAATAACAAAACCAACTGTTAAAAAATTTATTATTTTTATTTGAAATGAAAAATAATTATAATCGATATCGAACAAAATTTCCATTTAAAGTACATTAAATTTACATCGATATCGAATGCTATAATTTTTGCCTCCTAATTATTTTCATAGGAATAAATTAAAATTAAAAATTTTTCTTATTAAATTCCCCTTTAGCTCCTTTTGTAGGCTTCAACAATTTAAATTATAATTTTTTAATTAATAAAGTATCACACATGTTCTGCAAAACGCAAAACGCTTAATTTTGGCGTTTTCAAACCGCAAGCATACACTGAAGCGAAGTGATGAATTTTGCACAAACTAAGAGTTAAAGATAAAATAAAATGTTGCACAATTCAAATGAAATATATTTTCTTTTTATTTCAACCAAAATTGGAAAGAAAATTGGCCTTTTTCCATAAAATATATGGTTTTAAAAAATTTACTTTGATTTTGTCAATTGTGTGTGTTAATTGTTTACTTATAAACTGGCGTTTTCTCATTCACTTTCTATGAAAAAAACGGAAGCAAAACGTGCGGTTTCCAGAATATGCTTTAGCGTTTTGCAAAACGATTTCCGTTTCTCAGAACATGGGCGTATGATTTCAATTTGAAGGGAATATCAGAAGTTGTTTAAAGGCCATAAAGCAAACTTAAGGGATTTAATAATAAAAATTTACGTTTGACAAAATATCAGGGACCGCTAATAACAGTTATCGAAATCAAAAAATTATTTCAAAACAGTTATTTTCAGAGTTAATAAAAAAACCAACTACAAACAGTTATTTTTTAACGTAAAAAAAATCTTAGATAAAACTTTTAAAAAGAGTTTAATTTTTGCCGTCAAAAAATAAAACTCTTTTGAGGAGTTTTATTTTAAGTAATAAATTCGCTTAAAAATGTTCTATACAAAGTCGCTTTGTAAAGTAAAATCGTGAATATGGGTCGGAAATCAAATATTTTATTAAAGTGAATAATACACATGCTGTATAAAACCGTTTTAAAATGATATTGAAGATGAAAAAGCTTTCTTTGAAATTGATAATCTTTCTAAAAGGCCCTTTACTCTTTTTCGATTTTGGGAGGAAAAAAATTACATTATCCGTATTTATATAAATTGTCAAAAACTATACAAATTAGCGTGGAAAGAGCATTCGCTACTATTAAATTGATATTGAGCAATCTGTGTTCAAATCTTTTAGCAAAAAATATATTTGTTAAACTAAATAAATAAAACTCCTCAAAGGAAATTTACAAAATAAGTTTCATTTTTCCAGCGAAAAATGAAACTCTTCAAAAGAGTTTTTTTCGGATTTTCGCCATCAAAAATTTAAAAAATTTTCAAACAGAAAAGAAAACTATTTGATAAAAAAAATTTCTTGTTGTATTTTTTAATTTTTTATGGTTCACGGTTTATACTAGTTATATTAAACTATCTACAATTTTGAATTATATATATAGTCATTTTTAGGGTATGTGAGATTACTGTCACATAAAATAAAAAGTTGTATGCTTGTGATCTAATAAAACACTTTTTTTTTTTTTTTAAATACATATGTAGTATGATTTATATAGAAAAAAACAAATTCGTGGGCGAAGCAACGATTGAAGCAACAATCTCTTGTTTTGAAATTTCAATCATACAAATACCTTATTAGGGCTCATTAGTACAATATAACCATTAAATTACAAATTTGTAGCCCACATATACAGCCTTTGGTTAATTAATTTATCACTCAATTTTATTTTTAACGTCTACTCAATAACCGTCTATTTTAATTTAACTCTAGCTATAATAAGGCAGGTTTCACACCACATCACTACATAGTATAAAGAAAAGTCGCTTCCCGCGTCTGTCCCTATGCCTGATGTATGCTTAGATCTTTAAAACTACTCAACGTATTTTGATGCAGTTTTTTTTTTAAAGATAGAGTGATTCAAGAGGAAGGTTTATATGTATAATCTTGGAAGGTTTAACGTCACAAATCCGCTCGGCAGGTAGCGCTAGTCGGTATCTGGCTTATTTGCCTACTAACTTTTTTTACCCGGTCTCGCACGGTTCTTTACTCTATGAGTACGATTTCTTAGTGTAAGAAGATCGAATATATAAAAATTTTAAGGCAATACGTTTGCCGGGTCAACTAGTATAATATAAGAGTTAAGATTTTCATTGAATTTTGAAAAAGCAAAATTAAAGCGTATTTGATACGACTGTAGAAAAATCATACGGGGTTTTTAATTCAAGCTTTAAGATTTTCATTGGATTGTGTTGTTTTTTTTTTCATCTCTGATACAATGAAAATTATAAGTCTTTAGAAAATTTTATAAAAACGTTGAGAACTATACGACTGTCAAATTTCTATCCGTATTTTTTTTTTTTGTATTGTTTTCACACTATTTTATTTTTTCGTTTTATTTTAATTTTTGACATGTCGTTTTATTCAGTATTATACTCAGCGTAAGTCCTGCTTAAAGATTTTACTAGGTTGACTGCAGTTATATTAAGCAAAGTTTTTGTTGGCAAGTTAGCTAAATATACTGTAAAGCAATACTAAAGATTTCACTTTTTGAACGTTAAATCTAAAACCTTTAAATACTTTTATAGTTCTGTATTAACAAACTATTGCCAAATGCGTGTAATTATGTTCTTTAATTACATGATTCAAGCCTAATAAAAGTTAAAACTCGCACAAAATTTACAAAAATTTATAAGAGAAAAAATAGTTTTCTCTAATTTGAAGAAAAAAATTATTGCTTAAGTATAAGAAAATAAAAAAAAAAAATTTAGTAACAGTATTTACCTCTTCAGTTGGTTTGTCTACAACTGTGACAGGTTTTTTGCGTTTGGGAGTTGCTTCATCTTCCGAATCACTTGATGACGAATCAGCTTTTGCTAGTTTTTCTTTTGCATCAGTCAATTCATTATCTAAAAGTATAATATTAATCAGTTAAAAATTTGCTAAATAGCCAAAACGATTCAATTTATATGATAAAGTATAAATAGTCTAACAACTTTATAAAAAAAATAATTTGAATTTTTTTTTTTAAATTTAAAACATATACTTACTTAATTTAATAACGTGTTTATTCATTTTCTTAATGGTTAAATGTAATATCTCCCATAAATACATTTTTGTAAATTCGCCAGTCATTTCTTTTGAAAATATCCAAGTAGCAACAGCCGAGCAATCAACAATTTGCGTCTTTAGCAATTTATCAATTATTACAACCATCATCTGTTGATGATTTTGCCATAACTCAAAAACATTATGGAGTATACAGATTTGGGCTTCCTCGGACTCCGCTAAGGTCTAAAGATAAAATTAAAAGGTTAATAAAAAATGTTTTTTTTAATTTGTGGTACTCACCTTGAAAACTAAATGAAATTTAGATATTGCAGCAAAACTATGAGAAAATGATTTAGAGCCCAAATTCAATAGGGTTTGTACAAACACATCTATTTTAAGTGGATTAAATGAGGTCTCAGACATTTCCTGATCAGCATTTTCCCCTGAATTTGGCAGTTCTTTTAATATGTTAATCACTTCCTCTGGTGTACACTTTTGGCGTATGGCTACCACCAATTGATGTGCTACTTGGGTACCAGCCAGTGAAGCTGTTTTTTTTATAATAATTAAAAGAAATTAAAGAAAAATACATTATGTAACTTTTATTTATTTTTTAAAATACCTATTAGCTAAATAAAAATGCTTAAAAATTTAAGTAATAAGGAAATATTTACTTTTAATGCCCTACACAGAAAAGCAAAAATTATAGGCTTGTCATTCTGCTTGCAATTTCTGCAAAACAATAATTATATAAGATTTCACATTTTATATTTTAGTTCATATTTTCTATTCTCAATATACCGATTGTAGTTAATAATGGCTATATAATTTCTTGACTCATGTTTTATATATCTTTATTTTTTATATATTTTATATATTTCACAATTATCTTGGGCAAAAAGGGTATATAAAATTCGACACAGGCGGGTACAATTTTGGTTTTTTTTTGTTTTGTTTTTACTGCACACATTAATTGGCAACAAAACACAACATGATTGTATGCGAGTGAGAAAAAATAATTGTCAACAACAACAAGAGCAACACACGTCTCAGTACCTTCATTGCACTTACTATTGCGTTGCCAGAATAATGATTTTATTTTTAATAATTTTGTAACGATTATATAATTTAATAATTTTTTTAAATAAAACAAAATTAATAAATAACCATATAAGATTAAATAATTAATAAAATGTTAGCGGAGTCACGTTTCAATGTAAAGTCTCACGTATCGAGTGAGCAAATATAAAAATAAAATAAATGTATAAATTTTAGTAAATTATTCGATCTTATAAATTTATTATTAGTAAATATTATTCAAGCTTAAGATCTCAGTGAAAAAATTGTTTTTGTTTTAATTTTCCACTATTTCGAAGGTCTTCTTCAGGAAAATTTATTATAATAAATAATTATAATAAATAATAAATTTCCCTGAACAAGACCTTCAAAAGAAAGTCGAAATATTTTAAAATTAAAACAAAAAACTATTTTTTCACTGAGATCTTAAGCTTGAATAATATTTACTAATAATAAATGTATAAATTTTTTTGAACAGAACAACAAAATGCCCTATCCTCCTATTTTTTACAACACTTCAGAACTACAATATGAAAACCCAATGTAAAGACGTTTTACAATTGTGTAAAACTAAATTAGTTTCGCATAAAACGTGTTGTTTAAGTTTTAAGTGCTGAAAACAAGCTTATCTACTTGAAAAATGGATATGAGTTGTTTACATTTTATTAGTTTACCATTATTACAAAAAAAGTCGATCATGCTAAAATTTTCCGGAAATAGCAAAAATAATTCAAAGCGTTAATTTCACTTTTATTGTTTTTAAAAATACATTCGACAATTTTGAAAAAAAAACTAAAAAACTTATAAGCTTTTCTGCTATATTTTTTGTATTTTAGTACATTGCTTGGCCTGCGGTTTGTGAAATTTTTGATCATAGACAATTGCTTAGAACACGTTAGGATATACAATAAATTATGGCTAACACTCCTCACAATGTTAAAAATCCCTACTGAGTGCTTATTGAGTCTTAAATAGAATTTTTTAGGGCTTTTTTACACAAAATACGATATCTGTTACAATTTTCTGGCAGCCCTGACAGCCGCCAGTACGTCATTATGATTTTATTATTATTACACTAATAATGTTAGTGTTTTTCTTTTTGTATACTATTCACTGTAAGTAAGAAGTATATATACGAGTATAAGTTTGTGATTCCGTTTGTTATTTCTATACCGAACATGGGCCACCGTATAAAGCATATAGTATAATCTGAATCCTTATAAATAGGGGAGTTAATTTAGCGATGTGCGTTTGTCTGTTTGAAGTCCCTAGACAACGTACAAAAAAATTTAACATACCAATCTGTCAGTTATTTCTGTATTTCAGTTGCTATTGAAATTCAGTCGGATAGGTCAATACATAACGGAATATGAGTCAAAAACTGCAACCATTTTCTGAATGAATTTTTAACGTATTTTGTCTAAATTTCAAAACGCACAAAAAAACGTGGCATGCAATTTTGTCAAAAATGACAGTCATAAAATATGTATGTGCAAAAAATTGGAGGAATCGGCTAACAAATAGCCGAGAAATATCAGAAATATAACCGAAATTTTAGGCTTTCATTAATTTCTGATATATTTCTTTTTTTGCATATTTTGTTTAAGCTACAAAGCGGACAAAAATACGTCAGTTTTGTTTTAGATTTTCATTAATTTTTTTATTTATTTTTGCATTGTTTGCATGTGCGTAATATGTGTATTTTGTTACAGATAACACTACACACTCAAAAATATATGCTGAAACAGTTTTTCACTTATATTTAGTTCTGCTATTTGTGGATCGATCGTGGGAAATTTCAAAAGCCATCTGCAGACAACAACAATTGACAGATTATTATTCTAAACTTTCCTTTAGGCCTGCTAGTAGCTTCACAAGGACGATTTAAATAACCACACGGACAAACAAACGGACATAGCCAAATCGACTGCGCTATTCATAAAAATCTAGAATATATATACTTTACTGGCTGACACGGCAACGTTGTTTTGACTTCAAATTTTATTTATTATATATTGAAAAATAATTAAAAAGAAAAAAAATACAAGTTGGGTTATGCCGAATATAATATAAAAAAATTAGCCAAATCGGTTTAAAAGTTCTGCGATTTGAAAAAAATTTAAAAAGTGGGCGTGGTAATAGGCGTAGTCTATTATAATTTTCATTAAAATTTAAGTTGGGTATTGATGAAAATATAAATTTTTTTATATTCGATCTTCTTGCTCTAAGAAATCGTACTCATAGAGTAAAGGGCTGTGCAAACCGGGTAAAAACAGGTAGTAATTAAATAAGCCAGATACAAACTGCAGTGACACCTGCTGGGCGGATTTGTGACGCTAAGCCTTCTAAGGCGTAACCTAAAAGCATACACAGAAATTCAGTTAAATCGCTCCAGCCGTTTAGGAGGACACGACACGTACAGTCGAATTTTATATATTAAGATAGGGTGTAGAAATTACAAATGGAATCACAAACTTATATACTCGTATACCCTTCTTACTTACCATGAAGTGTATAAAAATGAAGGGCTTATAAGATTCGGTACCACCGAATTTAAGCTGTCATCAATTTTATGTGACAATAAGAGGACAATGCACGTTCAACACTAGTAAGCAAAAATTATACATAAATTTTTAAAGTTACAAGTACTATACTCGTATGTTAAGTCACTTGCTCACAACACATTCATAAATACTTCGCAATATATATTAAAATTAAATTCATTTATAAGAAAATACAAGTCGTTGTAAACTTATTAGTCTGGAACACAACTAAATAGTTACAATATATGAACGATATCTTATGTTGTAAAGCAATTAAAAAAAATAATATTAAGTAATACAAATGCACTATTTTGCTGTTTTTAAATTTCAAATTTTGAAAGACTTTTACTTTTATATATTTTACTTTTACTGCAATAGTATCATAATTCAAAAAACATAATTTACGGGAGCAATTTTATTTTACTACTTCTCACATAATGTTCTACTTCTGGTTAAAGTCCTGCTTAAAGTTTTTACTAATTACTATTAAATAATGTTACAATTATAATTTATTATTATTTATTTATTTTCTATTAACGATTTAAATTTTTACATATTATTATAATACATGTTTATGAGATTTTACTAAACAGTACTACAGCATTAGAATCTAAAAATTGAATATAATAAACTAATAATATCACAGAGTTAAGGAAAAGTTGTTTTTCTAAAAAACCTTATAACAATCTTTGGCAGTAAAAGAAGTTTTTATCAAAACAAACACTAATTAGGTTTTTTTTTAAAAACAATAAACCTCAGTGGTTGTTCCCCAAACCTCTTACTGTTTCAGATTCAGACAACCTGCATTTTTCATTAAATGACAGAGTCAGTTTCCTTGCAAATGTATTAAACATTAAATAGTTATTATTCCTGTGCAATAGCTCAGTGGAGTATCTAGGTGGAAGCCTATGTATTATTTTCAAATTCTTATTTTGAATTATTTGCAGTTTCTTTGTGTGAGTAGTAGCGGTTTTATGAAACCAAACCTGGCAAGCATAGCTCATGATCGGACGAATACACATATTGAAAATTAATAACTTGTTTCACAATATCTCACCCAAAAAAAGAATTGTTTTTATATGAGTTAAATATTAAAAAATACATAAAGTTAATGTCACGCAAATAATGTAATCACTTAATAAAAGTAAAGAAAAATCATTTTAATATCTCGAGTTTTGGAGCAGGGGTATTTGGTCTAAGCCACAGAGCTTATTTGTCAGTATGGGTCGCGAGAACTCAGTTTTTCAGGCCGAAATAAATAAAGGGTGTTTTTATAGACGTATAGAACTTTATATTGCAATAAAACAACGATGGATTATTCGATTGGCATGAATTTTATTTATCCGAAAGATAATCTTGTGGCATTACATTTTAAATATGATTTCTGGCATATGACCGCCACGGCTGGTTCGGATGTAGTCCAATCTGGACGTCCAATTTTCAATGACTTTTTCCAACATTTGTGGCCGTATATCGACAATAACAAGGCGAATGTTGTCTTCCAAATGGTCAAGTGTTTGTGGTTTATCCGCATAGACCAATGACTTTACATAGCCCCACAGAAAGTAGTCTAGCGGTGTTAAATCACAAGATCTTGGAGGCCAATTCACAGGTTCAAAACGTGAAATTAGGCGGTCACCAAACGTGTCTTTCAATAAATCGATTGTGGCACGAGTTGTGACATGTTGCGCCGTCTTGTTGGAACCACAGCTCCTGGCCATATGATTGTTCAATTCAGGAATGAAAAAGTTAATAATCATGGCTCTATACCGATCACCATTGACTGTAACGTTCTGGCCATCATCGTTTTTGAAAAAGTACGGACCAATGATTCCACCAGCACATAAAGCGCACCAAACTGTCAGTTTTTCTGGCTGTAACGGTGTTTCGACATACACTTGAGGATTAGTTTCACTCCAGATGCGGCAGTTTTGTTTGTTGACGTAGCCATTCAACCAGAAGTGCGCTTCATCGCTAAACAAAATTCGCTTATGAAAATCGGGAAAAACGGCAATCTCGTTTTGGGCCCATTCGACGAATCTACGCAAGCGTTGTTCAGGCGTGAGTCTATTCATGATGAATTACCAAACCAAACTGAGAATAAATCACTTGACAGCTGTTAAGTCGGTCGCCATCTTGAACAGTAATGCCAACTTAAAGTTCTATACGTCTATAGAACTAGAAAGAGATACAAATAACAGTCACATCTATATTCACTTGGACAGTAGAGCGACATTACTGGCACTCAGTGCCTTTGAGATAAGATCAAAACTGGTCTGGGATTGCCTGAAACTTCTAAAGAGAGTAGCATCTAATAACAGGGTTCACTTAGTATGGGTGCCAGGTCATACTGGATATGTAAGCAATGAGAAGGCAGACGAACTCGCCAGAAAAGGGGCGGCTAATAGATTTATTGGCCCAGAACCATTCTTCGGGCTGTCTTGGAGCTCTATTAAGCTCATTTTTAGGGAGTGGCTATAAAGAGAATCGAAACAATATTAGCTGGAAACAGCAGGTATCAGGGTAGCGAAAACATTCATGGCATCTTGATCTCGGAAGAGAACAAGGGAATTACTTAGCTTGACCCGGTCATGAATTCGCATTGTCACGCAATTCCTGACCGGACATTGCAGAGTTTTGAAACACTTGGTGAATATGAAGATCAGTCAAAATGACTTCTGCAGGTTATGTAACGAAGATGAAGAGACAGCAGAACACATATTTTGTCACTGTAATGGTCTAATTTGGACCCGTTTTCGCTACTTAGGACAACATTATGTACAACCGTCGGACATGGCGGACAAATCACCGAAAGAAGTTTCTGAATTCTGAGAGGATTTTTAACTTGAGAGTAGTGTCACAATAGGTCTATTTTGGCCGCAGTCACTAGGTGACTTGTTCCCGCTCCTCATTCTAAGTCTAATATTTGGAGTTAGAAATCTAGGCCTCTTCTTACAGACAGACGACGCCCATTAAAACTCAAACTACATTTCTCATCTTAGTAATCATAAACAAACAATATAAAATGTTGAAAACAATAGCATGGAAGACAATGTCAATAGAGATTTTCAAAACCAAAATATAAATGATGTTATATGATTAATTCATAGAAAAATATTTATTACACTACACAAAATTAGGAAGTTGGTTATGTAAACTAAAGTGCCAAGCAAAGAAATTTAAATCGTTAATTTAGTACAAGGGGCCCAAGATGAACTGTAACTCTTTACATATTAATTTATGTAAATGTACATGATTCACAACATATTCAAACTTCAGTCAGCCATCAGCCCCACATTTTATGTACTGGAAGTTGTTTTAAAGAGTTGTTATGGCAAAAAATCAATATTGAATTTTGAAAATTACAAAAAGATGCTCAAAATAAATTTTATTTTAAATTTCTCCAAGTGTATACACACAAAAGCAAAAATCTTAAAATATGTAAATTCATACATGTAGAAGGCTACGGAAAAAAATTGATGGCAAAGATTAAGGTTTTGGGAAAACAAATCTTTTTTATTTTGTTCAAATTAAAACTACATGAAGAATTCATATTCAAAATTACGTAAATTATATAAAGAGGCACAGAGGAAGAATGGAAAATTGAGTTTACTCGTGTGAAAAAAAAACACAAATGAAAACAAAGCATATGAAAACTTGAAATACAATGTACATAGAAGAAAAAGTTTGTCTGCTTGTTTAATGTGTAACTAATTTATTTGTCAATTTAAGATTATACAAAAATGAGATAAAAAAAAATTAAGCCTTATTAGAAAAACTACTAAATTAGTTCATAACAACTTTTCGTATTTTGTAGTAAACTAAAAAACTTCAATGTATACAATTGACACTATTTTTAGCTGAACACGAAAAATAAATAAAAATAAAACTTGTTAATGTACATAAAGGAAAAATTGTAATCTTGATTATTTGACCTTTTCTATCTGAAAATAAATAAATAAATATTTTTTAAACTCTTAAGTCTTTTTATATATTTTAATTATTTTTAAATTAATTTCCATTTTATGTAAAATTTATTTGAGCTTAAGATCATTTTTATTAATTTTTTTTTTTTTTTTATAAAATATAATTTTATTATTTTTATTTCGATATTTCGCTACATCTTTGCGTAGCATCTTCAGGAAACATGTTTTTTTTTTTTCTTTTTTAATATATTGTCCAAAAAAAAAATTTATGTAGACTTTAAAGTCAAGGTTATCGAAATACTTTATAAATTTTACTTTAAAGTCTACGTCATGAGCCATTTCTCCCCCTTTTTTCCTCTTACCTTATAATTTAAGGAAATAAATAGTCTATTGAAATATTTTTTAAAGTGTATTTTTAAAGTTTTTTTTCTTCAAAATAAATTCTTTAACTAGTAAGCTATAATTTCCCTAAAACATTTTTTGGCATAAAAATATTTTAGCAAATTATGCAATGACCATCATTATGCATGTGCAGTGCAGTGCAGGAAGTAAAAAAGTCGCTTTTATTTTCATTTTATTTTTCATATATGTTAAACTTAAATAGTTTTGAGCCCTTTACGTGGTTTAAAAACATTATGAGTGGTATGTGCATATAACCTTTCAGCTTCTGCATTGAATTTGAATTAATAAGTCAATTACAAATCGATAGTATACACTTATATTTATGTAAATAGTTTGTTTTTTTTTTTTTTTTAAAGACAAGAAAAACAAAATGTATGTAATCAAATATACGTAACAAATTTTTTCTAAAATTATTATAATTATGTATGTACAGTGCCGGTAAAAAATAATAGCACTGACTGCAGTTGTTTGATTTACTGTCGTACGAAATTACAATAATCTATTTCTGATATTTTTGGAATCCACTATGATATAAAGTTACATGAAGCTTCTATAAGAGTAAATTTTATTTTCCTAAAGTTAACGGTGCTTCTCATATGGAACAAATTTTGACATCTAAAATCTGTCGGTAAAAAAAATAGCACTGAACACTGTCTGGCTTCTTTTAGCACACATCACTACAAGCATGTGTAATATTTTATAATAAAAAAGTGCTTGTAAGCCATTTCAAGTATGCTTGTGCAGCACTTTAGTAACTACCTCTATGCTAATGGTAAAAGTGTTTTGAGCAAATAACTACACTCATTTATATTACAGAAACAATTTGTTTTAAGATCCCACTATGCAATCGAATCATACGGTATCAACATTTGTTGCGAAAATTTAGTTGCAAGCATGTTTTACGAACTTCATTTGTTGTTTCACTTGGCTGAAGCAGTGATTAAGCTCAACAAACAGAAAAAGAAATACATACGTTAATGTATTATACTTTTTTTTTTTTAATTTCAAATTAGTAGTTTTTTCTTTTTCTTTTTTTAACAACAATAATATAACATAAGTATTTTGTTAAAGTTTTCCAACACCTCCCTGAAGTATTGAAAAACGTACCAAAATACTCAGTCAAATGAAATGACTGAAAATAAACATTTTATTAACTAAAGTTTGTTGATTAAATGTTTCAGTTGTTTATATTTACGCGTATAGAGCGGTCGGCTGTAGTAGCCAAGATAAAAATTTTAAAAAGGAAAAACAAAGAAAAAATATTTTTAAAAGTTGAGCAATTTTGTTTTGCAAATACAACTTAAATTAAGAAGTGTACACTTTGTGTCATTAAAACTAAAATATTTTGGCAAAAAAAAAATTTTTTTGCACATATAGTCGGACTCGCATCGTTCAACAAAGCACAATTTTGGACAATGGATTACCAAATAGTGCCAAAAATAATCTGCAAACAACATTTTATGTTTCTTATTAATTTATTATTATTTGTTTTAGTAAGTTTCGCAATTATTAAGATATAAAATAAATAGTGCAAAAGCAACAACAGAAAAAAAAACAGAAATTATAAAAAAAAATTTTAATAAATTGTTTCAATTTTTAAATAAAATTTTTTAGTTGCCTTATTGTGTATGCATAGTAAATCGTGATTTAGTTTTAACACCTAAACAAGGCCTGCAGTTAAGTGGAAAACGCATATTTTATGAAGAAAGCTTCACCAGTGATGAGAATAAGGCTTTGCAGCCTAATGATACAGCGGCGGTGGCAGGGACACGACCCTGGGAACGTACTTTAAAACATGTTACATATTTAACACTCTTTACAAATGCTGCAAATGGCATTATTACTGGAAATTTTAGGTAAGCGTCGGCATTTCTCTTTTTGTTTATACTGTTACCAATTGTGCGGAAGTGTTTTATTTTCTAAGTTAAAAGGTTGTACAAAAATATACATGTGTGTGTGTATGTGAAAAACTATGGACAAGCAATGTATGTATGCAGACAAATGTTATCAAATCACATACAAAAATCATAAGTTGTGTTATGTAAAATAATTGAGGAAGAAAGACTTTTTAATGTCATCTGTTATGACACAAAAATATTGTATAAATTCCTAAAGGGAATTTAATGTCATAGGGTGGATTTAGGTCACTTTACGGGTACATAGTCTTGGCGAGTAGGTGGTACAAAACGGAATCTTTCGAATCTAATTAAAGACGATAGACCGCCACGTAAACCTAAAGGGAATAGTGAGTGCAGTGATAGAATTTTTTTCAATAATAAAATGAAAAATTTATTCTTTTTCATTAGTCTCATGAAATGTTGTTATTTTTTGAAATATAATGAATTATTCTTTCGGTGTAATAAATTAGAAACCCAAAAAGAAAACACTTGTTTTCAATAAAAGCACAAAATTAGCTTTGGCAGTGGCAAATCTTGTATACCTTTCGCTGTAGTAGCCAAATTTTCATATTTTTAAAATTTGTACATTTTCGTAAAATATTAAAAAAAATATTTAAACTCCTTGCAATCAAATAGAAAAATATTAAATAAAATAATTTTCTTTGAAATCTTTTTTTTTTTTTTTTAATTCAAACGTAACTAATTTCAGTTGGAAAAATTCAAATTAACGAAAAAAAAGGAAAAATCCGCTCCGGAAATTCCATTTCTGTATTCTTATTTTTGATACTCAAAACACAAGACACTTGAATAGCAAAGGTGCCTTTTTATTGATTTAAAATTTTTGGGAAATCAAAAGTAAAAAAAAAGGATGTACCTAATTTGTCTGGTAAGCTTTTTTGTGATTTTGTGCTTTTGTAATTTCAAGACCAATACAAACAATCCAATAAACAAACATGATGAAATTCAATTTCATTGATAGCATTTTTAACCAGAAAATTTATGATTTTGTTTTTTTCTGATAACTTTTGCATCGGTTCAGGGATTTAATTAATTCGTAAATTTATTTTAATTAAGGAAAAAAATGTACATGAGTGTTTTGTTTATGTTTATTCTCTATGAAATCAGCTGTGATGATTTTTTTTTGCAACAATCATAGAAACGGTCTTTCACGCATTGTAGCCAGAAATCAGATTCAAATGCCTTTTTTTTATTTTTTGAAAATGTTTATTGAATTGTCATTAAACATAAACTAAATGAATGATGTGATGCCAAGTAGTTTGTTACAAAATGCATCTCATGCTTGCATTTTCTATAAGCAATTACCATTAACAAAAGCAGCTAATCAATTAATAATATTAAAGCTTTTTAAGTAAAGCTTATCAAAGCTGTTTAAGTAAAGGCTTTTAATTTTAAGTAAATACATTTTGGACTGTATTTAGTTATATGTACTATAAATAATAATAGCGTTGTCTTACACAAAAAGTATTTTAAACAAATTTCGGACATTTTTTAGATGTTAAGAGAAGAAATAAGGCAATACTTCAAATTGAATATTTTATTATTTAAAGATAAATACAACGATTTTATTTAAATTTTAATTCACGAGTTTTAGGTTTTTTATATAAAAAAGTTAAATATTTATTTAGTTTTTTCTTTAGTTATATTTCGCTATTCGTCGGATAGCATCTTCAGAAATTTTTTTTATATTTATAACAACAAAATTTGTATAAACATAAAAAAAATCTTATTTTTTCTTTTGCCTTGTATTTTTTATAAATCGAAAAACAGCATTTTCAATACTTTTATTATTTCGGAGTTCATTTTATCACAATAAAACGAATTTTGTTTCTTAAATAACACTCCAAATCTTATTTACAACAAATTAATGCACTGATATTTTACTATGTGTTCAATTTATCATCAAACTTTTATGAATACTTTGCATAAAAATAAAAAACATTAATAATTTTCAATGTGTTACTGCTAACGGCATATTTAAAAGAGAGTGAACAAAAGGCAAGCAGTTGTGAGAAAGCAAACACTATTATTAGCTTGTTGATGATTGAAAACACAAAAAAGCAGTGAGTAGTAGATTCATATAAGAAAAAAGGGAATCAACTCCTGTACATCTCTGGTGCAAATTTGATTTAATTGCACATGTGCCAACAACAAAAGTGAATTCCGCTAATAAAATTGAAAATAAAAAAATATAGCTTTTTGACTACTCAACATTCGAAAATTGAAACTAGTGAAAATAGTGGAAAATAGAAAAACAAAATGAGAAATATAATTGCAAGATTTGTTTACTTTAAAAGTGAAGTTGTAAAACTACAGACAAAGACAATGACTGATGCTTTTAATATTTTTCATTTATTTTTATACCCTTCACTGTAAGTAAGAAGGGTATATACATATAACTTTGTGACTCTGTTTGTAATTTCTACACCGTACATGGGACACTCTGAAAAGTATATATATTCTGAATCCTTATGAATAGCGGAGTTTAATAAGCGTTGTCCGTCTGTCTCTCTGTGTGGTCGTTGAAATCAACTTTCAGAAGAATCTAGACAACATACAGAAAAGTATAGCATACCAAACGGTCAGTTGTTTCTGTAAGACTATTGCTATTAAAATTCAGCCAGATCCGTTTATAAATGGCGGAGCTATGAGTCAAAAAACGAAGCTACCCCTATTTTTGACCATTTTTTGAGTAGGTTTTTTTGCGTATTTTGTCTAAACGAAGAAGCGGACAAAAAAACGCGGTATGCAGTTTTGTTTGAAGTATAAGTCTGAAAGCAATCGGTCCACAAATGGCCGAGGAATATCAAAAATGCAACCGAAATTTTAGATTTTCATAAATTATGGCTTTGTTTTTATGCGTTCTTTATCTAAACTGAAAAAAAGTAGTACGTAGTTTTTTCAAACATCACATTTATAGTATCGTAACCAAAGTCAGGGGGATGGGTGCATAAATGGCGGAGCTATGAGTCAAAAATTGCGATTACCTCTATTTTTTTGACCATTTTTGGTGCGTTTTTTGCGTAATTTGTCTAAACTACAAGACGGACAAAAAAACGTGGTTTTATTACAAATAACAGTCGTAATGTCTGTGCAGAAAATCAGAAAGATCGGTCCACAAATGGACCAGGGGGGTACTCTCTATTGTGACGCGAAAGAAAACGCATCGCAACTCAATGTAAAAATCATACAGAGGCGAATGGTTTTTCTTTCGCATCGCAATAGAGAGTAACCCCCAGAAAAATCAAAAATACAACCGGTATTTCACATTTTCATTAATTTTTTTTTTTTTTTTTTTCAAATTTTTTAACTGTCACGTGCGTAATGCTTTGTACACACAAACACGAAAAATAAAAGAGTGTATGGGTGTATACGAGGTTTTTATTGCCTTGAGTAAAATAGTACGAATACAGACATCTCTATGAAAGAGAGTGCATTAGATCTTTCTCAATAATTAGTCATTTAAATTTAATTAATAATTTAATTAAATATGTTTGGCTGAAAAATTTGTACAAAAATTTGCAAAATTAAATGAAAATAAATGTTTTTGTTTTTCTACTTAAAATCTTTCTTAGAATTTCTTTTTTTTATTAATTAAAAAATTTAGTGTCTACAGACATTTTATTGCTTTTAAAAATGAGGTTCTCAGAAAGGATTGTTTCTTAGAACTCGTTAATTTTAGTCGTATTATAAAAATGTATTTATATATTGATATTTCTTTCCAATAATAAATAAAGAAATTTTTCATATTTAATACGACCTCAAGCTGAAAAAAAGTATGCATTTAAGTTACATAATTTTTTGAAGTGAGTGAATATAAATATGGTTAGTTATATATGTTTTCAGGTAATTCCTTATGTTTTTTAGTATTTGTAAATATCTTTTCAGTATTTTTGACATACTAAGATACAAATGTGCATAAATACGTTAATTTCTCTAAGAGATTGCATACGAACCATAGAACCATAGATACACATATCGTTTTAAACAAGAGGTCGTCTAGATTTGTTATCTATCGCCCAAGTACTCAGAAAAAACTTTGCATTATTTTTAAAAAATTTCTGAAATTCCCTTATTCTCCAGTACCCTTCTTCTGAGGGATTTTTACCATTACCCACTTTGCTGAGGTGCCATTCCCGATTTTGGCCAGGAAAATTGCCAAAATCAAAATGGAATTTAATCAGTAGGCTCTAAGCTTTGTGGAAGTGTTTTAACATTTCGTAGTTTTTATTTTATGATTCAAAACAGAAGCTGCCAAAATCGTTGAGAACAACAGTTCTGGGGTGTATGGAAATTTAAAAAAAAAAAATTTAAATAGTCCAAAATAACTTCTGAGTATTTTGGCGGTAGACTACAAATCTAAACAGTCTCCTCTTTAAAATAATATGTGTCTTATCTCACAATATTTAATGGTTCGTCGGCAAGTTGCTAAAATCACTTAGAACAACAGCACTGGGGTATATGGAAATTTCAAAATAATATAAAATAACTTCCGAACGAACCATAGAAGATTACGAGATGGGACATATACGAGTATATATCATTTTAAACAAGAGGTCGTCTAGATTTGTAATCTATCGCCCAAGTACTCAGAAAAAACTTTGCATTTTTTTTGAAAAATTTTTGAAATTCCCTCTTACCCCAGTACTCTTCCTCTGAGTGATTTTTATTATTCCTCATTTTGGCGAGGTACCATTCCCGAGTTCACAAAAGAAACATACTGAAGCCAAACTAGAATGAAATTTGTAAGTTGTACGCTTTCTGGAAATTTTTTAACATTTACGGAAAATTTCGTAGTTTTTATTCTATGATGAAAAAGGGAAATTGCCAAAACCCTTCAGAGCAACAACAGAGTATATGAAAATTTCAAAAAAATTTTGAAATATTCAAAAAAATATATGAATATTTGATTGGTTGGTTACAAATATAGATGATCTACGCTAAACTATTACTAAAAACAGTTAATATTTAATGACGTAAGACGAATGTATTTGAATATATTTACAAATACTAAAAACGTAATGGGGTACGTTAAAACATATTTAACGCGACATATTTATCTTCACTCATTTAATTTTTTCTATGGTTTTGATATTATAGAAAAATGTGGAAAGTGAAAAATATTAATATTTCGCTAACACAGTGAAGGGTATATAAGACTCGGCACAGCCGAATTTAGCTTGTTTTCAATTTAGTTAATTTATCAAGTATCATTTGTTATGTAAATTTTTAATCATATGGTTTTTGATCTTACTAAATTTTACTAACAAAAATTCGCTCAGTACAAATGAGAAAATACTCAGTTATCGAACTGTCAGTTTAATCTCGCAAAGTGTGCTCTCGTTTAATAAATTTTGTGTTAACGAACGCGATTTGCTAAAATATAGTAAAAATTTTTACTAATTATTGGGTTCTCGAACGAACCTATGGTGTAAGTAAGCCAGGTGACTGCAGTACTACAAGAATAATAACATTACAAAAAGCAAATATATTTTGTTATTGCTTTTGAGGCCCCTCTTGTCAAGAGTTATTTCCGGTGGTTGATATCAAGGAGTATCCTAGACACATTGATGCCTCTAAACTTTTGAAAGAAGGGGCCTCAATCATGCAGCATTCAGATAGCGTCTCAGTGTCACCTGGTTTACTTATAGAATGGCTGTTAATAATTTTTTTATATTGCTAGGAAAACAATTCAAATCTGACATAATTATAATTCAAATTTATTTATTTCTTTTACCCGCACACTTTAGCAAAGTTAAAGAATATAATGACTTTATGAGCTCGGCCTATATACGTTCCCCCAAACTTGTAGATTCACGATTTGGAGATATTGTTACTCTGGCTGATGGACGCCTAGAAAGAATAGCTAATGGATCATATCAATTTTTGGAAGGTAATTGTGATTATGAATGTGCACGAGAAAGCAATATAATTGCTCTATGGCATATACAAAAAATACGACATCGTGATACAGCAGATCATAAATATCATTATGAAATGAAATTTAGCCTAAGTCCAATAACAAGCAAAACACCTACTGAAACTTTAGTACGGGGTGGACCCAACAAGCGCACTGTAATGGAAGAACGACAAAATAATAATGTGCAGACATTTATACAAAAAGAAGATGATTATCCACATAGTTTTAGAAAAATTGTAACAGATAAAGATGAAGATTTTTTGGAAAGACGTTATGATGTAGCCAGAAATTTTCGACAAGTTAGCCAGCAGTATCAAAAACCACAAGTGACTCCAATACCTCAAAGTACGTTTTTGAGAGGTGTATATCAGCAGCCGCCACCACCACCACAAACACAGCACCACCAAGCTTCAATGCATTTGCATCATCCTAATATGGCACAACAGCATTCTGTTTATGCTCATTCGCATACTCCGCTGCAGCATAAGCCTCATCAGCCACCACTACAACAATTGCCTGCACCTGAACGTTTGAACATTGGGGAATTTTATAAGAGCCATTATGTACCAAAATCCAGTACAAAAATTGAATTATTGCCGAATTTAATAAATATGTTTATGGGAAAACCACAACGTGCTGCCCCACCAGCTACGACTTTTCGTCCTGCTCCCTCCTATCAAGTGAAATTTCCCAGACCAGAAATTTATAGTTTGCAGCAGCATCAAAACCAACAATTTCCTAAATTTTCTGAATACCAGCAACCTCCTTTAACCCATACACAACAGCAGTTTAATCCAGGAACACCGCCCCAGCTACCAGTTATAACGCATCATTATCATCATCATTATTTTATGCCCAACAATAGTGCATTAACAATTGAACAGGCTATTCAAAACAGCGGTGATCAGAATGAAAATCAACACAATGAATTGTATCACAATGAAGTTACAGAAGTTGCTACACCGCAGGGTTATGTTACTGGTTTTTATGACGAACCACAACATGTAACAACATTGAGTCAACTTCAACTTCCTCAAATACAACATCAAATTCAAACACATTACCAACCCAATATACAAAGGCAGAATGTTAAACAAAATTATCATTCAAACTATCAAATTCAACAAATAATGTCACCCGCCCCCCAAAAGTTTATTTTTCCAATTACCCAGATTGAGCAACAACAAGTGGTGCATGTTACTCCAGCACCACCTTTAAAAAAGCCACAATATACGCAAGATCATTATCAGCAACAACAATATGAAAATCGTCCATTTCCTTCTACTCTCGAATACACTACAGTTCATGTACCTTTATTGATTTCTTATCCAGCATCCATAAATGATGATAGAAGAGCTGATGTACCCACTCCCCGTAATAAGCCGTTTGTGCAAAGTGAGCTTTTAGAAGACGTCATACACTACTCTGAACCAGATCCTTTATATGCCAACGTAAAGGAGGGAGAAAATAGGCATCAAAATAAATTTGTTGACAATACGGAACAGAAATACGAACCGCAATTAGAATCACCAAATCATGTAAGTCAAATGGCTAATGCTAATTTATTTAATGAATTTTTATTCTAAATAATTTATAAATTTTCTTCTGTATCTTATTGTTATTTCAGTATGATCAATCACAAAACCAGCAGCAGCAAAATATTCCTGCAGAAACCGATAATAAGAAAGAGCATAGTGAATCAATAGAAGCCCAGTTGCCAGCACCAAAAGGTAACGAAAGAGCAAAAGCTACTGGTAATGGTAAAAGTCAGAATTTATCAGAACAAACTACAAGTCAAACGTCCAATTCAATTCAAATATCAAATGAAAAAATCACATCCAACTCCATCAAAACAGAAGCCTCCAATTCAATTTTAGCTGCCACAAAGAGACCTAAAATATTTGCTTTGCGTAATAAGAGAATAAATATCAAAACAGGAACTACAACACCTTCCACAAACTCAACTACAACAGATTCTAGTAAAACTTCAACAACATTAAATCCTAGAAAAGCTTTTGTAGCTACATCTTCTACAGCAACGCCTCTAAAGGCAATAAGTCGCTATAGAAATTCATATAGTCGCGCCAGCTCATCAAGCACATCTACAACAGAAAAACCAGTATTAAAATGGACACCTAAACGTAAAAATCTTAATGCTAAAATTATGAAAATTAAAACAGCAGAAACGGAAACAGCACCTGGCAATCAAAATAAAGAAAATATAGGGGAAAATGAAAAAGCAGATGAGTACGATGACGAAGATGATGAAAATGAAGATTTTAAAACTAATGAAAGTAATAATTTTAGAAAAGCAAATCCCTCTAGTTCAACAATTCCAATAGATTTTTTGTTGGAAACAACACCAGCAACCGAAACACCAAATCTTATCACTACCAGCTTTAGCAGTACCATGGCAACATCTTTATTATCACAACCGCAATTGCCTACACCTTCACCATCCCCTTCGGTTGCACAAACACCACAAGTTGAAACAGAAATTTATGAAATTTTAACTCAAAAATCGGTTAGTAAGTCGGTTAGTTTGAAAGTTGGCAATAATGGTGAAGAAATTCCTATAATTGTTGATGATCAAGAAAACGAAGTTAATAAAAATAGAAAATAAGATGAATGGATAGAATAGATAATGCTTATAATATGTTGTTTGTTTCTATTTGCTATTAACCAAATATTTTAAGAATGTACATATTTTTAACTTTAATTTCATTTTTTGTTTGCTTGTATGTTGTTATTTGGATAAATTTAATTCCATTATTTCACTTATTTTAGTTGCTATTTATTATAAAATGGCTTTTTAAGCTTTTGAGAAATTTACTTGTATTTTTATTTTGTTGATTCGATTGAATCAATGATCGCAAAGAAATCTACATGTAACCTTGAACTTTTAGGTTTAGTTCTGGCTACACGATTTAACTCTTTATAACTAATGTTAATTGTTTCGACTAACGCTTTTTAATTTTTTATTGAAGATTTTGTCGTCTACATATGAAATTAGCTGATTTAGTTTAGAAACTAAAGCTATAGAACACGTGTGGCTTATGTGCTTTAGTTAATTGATATAAAGGTTTTTGTAAAAGTTACGTACTCGAAACGACTAAAGGGCCCCATACACGACAATAGCAAGTTGGTGCAATCACGCAAACATCTATTACACCAACATGTTGGCACAATCTTTATTTTTTTGTAAATCGTTTCTTAAACGAGGTCGAAATGAATGACGATACAGTTTGTGCGGAAAACATTTATTTTTTTTAACAACTTTTTCTCTATTTATTTATTTATTTATTTTAATATTTTGTTGTATAATAGTATTTATTTTTTAGGTCGCGATTGCAATAATCTTCGTTTTTTATTTTAACCCTTAAATGCATGACTTTCTTTTTTTGGAAAATGTTTAGTTATAAAAATAGTTTACGGTTCACAGTCACAGAAAAATAATAAAAAAAAATTTTTTATCTCAAAATTGTCCTTTATTTGTAAGGGATTGTTGCCAAATGGCTACATAGTGTTTTCAAACTATTTATTTCAATTTAAATTAAAGTTTTTACAATTGTTTTTTTTTTACAAACATAATGCAATACCACATTTCTCGCATATTGTGCGGCTAAAACCCTGAATTTTCTTTATATGCAGAAATTTATGAGTCAATGTTCAACTTTAGGCGTTCTTGACAAAGTGAGAGCTACCGTTAAAAAATGCTCAAAAAATTTCTGGCTTTGACAACAAATACGTGTAAATTAACTAAATCTTATAGACGGTATGTATCCATATGACAACGCGATTAATTAGCAGTCATTTTTTTATCACAACAGTAATTATAGCACTCTAAAGACTTTCTTGCCAAATGGCAACTAGATGCATTTAAGGGTTAACTAGGCACGGCATCCATTCATATAAATTAAGTAATTCCTCCAAAAAAAATTGTTTCCTGTGCGTTCATTATTATGTTACCACTTTAAAATTTGCTTTAAATGAGTTAATTTACAAAACACGATAACAGCATGCTGGTGCAATCACAAAAATATTTTGCACCAGAAGCTGGTACAATCACACCACAAGCCCATACACATTCAATCAGCTGGCACAATCACTTGATTGGGCTAGCATGCTGTCGTCATTGTATATTTATTACAATTTTTTATTTTTTTTGCTTTTATCGAATTTAAATTTATTACTTTTCATGATATTTAAAAAAGGTAAATAATTATTAATGTATTAGTGTTTCGACTGCAATTGTTTTTTATGGTAAGTTGTTGGTATTTTTAATATAAAAGTACATAGCTCATTGAGTTAAAATGAATTAAAACCTACAGAATTTTACTTTAGAATAATTTTTAAAGTACTTGATGCACTCACAGCTTTTCAGTTGCAGTTTACAGTGCATTTTAACAAAATGAATTATGTTGGTTAAAACACATTAAAATTGTATTCGTTATGTACTAAATTCCCCAAATTTATAACTAAACTAAATCCCTACACAAGTGAAATTCGGTAGTGCCGAGTTTACCCTTGACTGTAGTAGCCAAATATTTATACATATTTTTAAATTCCCATATTCTAGTTAATTACACAAAAAAAGTCTTCATTTCCAATGAAATGGCAAATATTAATTAAAATAATTGTATTTGAATACGTTTTAATTAATAATAAAAAAATAATTAATTTCTGTTAAACAAATTAAAATTAATGACATCCAAAGCAAAAAATTTTTGGCACCCTTATCTGCATGAGTAATACAATGTCTCTACCAGGGCTTACGAGAACAAAATAAAATACATGCTGTCGGGTTTCAAAATAGAGCTAGTCATTACAAGTTTTACTTTGACTCTCACTATTTTGTACGAGCAAAATTTAATTTTTATTTATTATGCTTGCTCGTAAATGCGAGCAAAAAATAATAAGGCAAAATAAGACTAGCGAATTGCATATTGTGTTCGTAAACTGAACTCATCCTCGCGAGCATAACTATTTCATTCCCTATGTACATATCTGTTATATGCTTGCGAACAACCTTTTTTTAGCATATCTCAACACTCGAGATTTATTTTTGGGTTGCAAGGTTTTTAAAACTTGCGAGCGAGCATTACATTACAACTCCAGAACACAAAATAAAATGACTTACCAAACTAAAAATTAATTAAAACCTTAAAAAAAATTAACTAAGTCCCCAAAATAGCTGCTGTTTTTTTCCAATACCAATATAATTTTTTAAAAGCATATATTTAAAAATGTTATAGGGGTATTACGAGCAATCTTTGAGTTTTTTCAGTACTAATCCCTGACCAAGAATTTTCTGTGATAAAAAGGGGAGAATATTTTGTTTAAAATATGAGAAAGAAAGAAAAAAAAACTCACTGCAATTTTTATTCTTAGTTGGGCAAATATACTTTATGGGGTAAATATTCTAGAAATGACAAACCTACAATTAAGGTATAAAAATAGAATGAAGTCCAACAACTCCAATATTCACTATTCTTAATATAAATTAACTGATATAGTAACACAAATGCCTTAAAAACTTACCAGCTTCCTCTGCCGCGTACTTATAATTAGGTTGGGGTGATACGGGCAATAATTTTGCATAAGTTTCCGGCATCATTTCCACTATACGCTGGTGATAGGACAATCTAAACAAACAAAATGCAATATATGTTTTAATTTCTATGTCGAAAAAATAGAAATATATTAGTAAACTTAATCAAAAATATGTAATACCTTAAACATTTATGCAAAACTTCTTGTATGAATTTTGGTCGGGGATGTTCAGTATCCAACAACAAACAACTATCCCACTCTTCCCAAGACCAAGTAAATTTAAAATTACTCAAATGGTAAGAGAACCAATTTACAAAGCGATCAAAACATGAGGTATTCATTGAATCGATGCGCATAAATAAAATTTCGGTTGCTTGAGCCAAAACTTGAGGCAAAGTAGCTGGATGTAACTTGCATAGTTCTATTAATATTGAACCATAAACAATGTCAAGATAACGAGGTGTAGGCATATGGAAAAGTTCAGCAAATATAACTTCCACAATACAGTATTCCAAAGGAATTTTATTTTTGTATGGGAATGCTAAAAGTTGTTCTGCACAAGGTTTACGCTCAACATGATTAACCTCAATTATGTGATGAAGATGTTCTTCAATTAAGAAACGCTCGATTGAGTGAGCACCCGGTAGATTGGGGCCATCAGGACAATCGGTATAGTCGAACATACGATAGACTACCCAAGGCATGGGATATTCATAGGATTCATGATGAGGAGGTGGAACTATTTGTGGTAGGTTGTGCTGCAATGCTTCACATAAGATAGAATCAAATGCCAAATATGGACGCGGAATATGCTTTTCGGCCCAATTATCTTGCCTGAGTTTACGTATTTGAGCCCACAAACAATCCAGATATTCCTCCTGCGGATGTGGAGCGTCAACTGACCAAACACGTAGTGCATTATGATGTTTTTTAGAGCGCTTATTTAAATAAACCTCAATGCGCAGCAGCAACGATTCCAAAGAAGATTCTTTCTTTTCATACAAATCCCTACCAACCCATGGTAAAGTGGAGAGTACAGAAAAAACATACCAATCGCGACGTACTTGAGGCACAGGATCCTCGTTAGAAACATCAATCATGGTATCCATTAGTTGCAACAGTGAAGACGCCGAAATGACATGACAATTCACCAAATCGGCTAAGAAACGTAAAGAGTAACGAGCCGCATCCCAGCGACACAGCTTAAGGCTTTCTTTGAAAGTCTTTACCATGTGGTCCACAAATTCACCACCAAATTTATAGTTCTTGGCGTTAAGTAAACCAACTAGCGTCGTATATATGGTACATTTTTCTGGCATTTTTACAGCACAATCGGACAGAATGCGTAAAATTTTCAGGCGGAATGTGCCCAAATCAGCTTCTAACACCGACACTAAGCCTTCCAAATTTGATTCCACCGATGATGTGCTGCGCTCGCCTACACGCAATATTAAAGACTCTAAACGGTCTTCTATTTCTTGATTTTCGGATACCCGTCTACGTTTACGGTTACGATGCTCTAGAAATCAAAAAAAAAAAATATTTCATTTTGGTCCATACTTAAGCAAAAAAATTGTATTCTTATCCAGTTACCATAACCATCTTCATCACCATCATGATGACGTCTACGATTCATTTTCTTTTTAGAGGATTGTTTTTATATATTTAAATATTGAAAGTTGAACAAATTTTTCATAAATTTCTTTAACTATATTTGTTGAATAGTCAATTTTCCACGCACTCGAAAAAAAATGCTTTCTGCAAAATCTAAAATTTCTTTTGCAGACGCCTGTCAAATTGAGTTCATGAAATCATTGTGTTGTTCTTGCATTTCTTATTTGACATTTCAACCATTTTGCCATATAGTTATTCATATAACCTATTAATAGATATCATTCACAATAAAGTGACTTCTGGCAAATAGTATTGCCACTAACCGTGCTGTCCTTAGCAGTTATTTGAAAATTTACTTGAATTTTAATTTTAACGGTCTTGCTGTTATTATTAAGAATACACTAACTTATTGAATTCTTTTTTAAAGTAATTTTCATAATTTAAAAAATATAAAAATAAAATCCAACATATTAAATTATTTGGAATTATAAAGTTTAACAAAATGCGATATTTATTCGTGCTTAATTCTAAATGATGTTGGTGTGAAAAATGCATTATTTTCCATAATATTCTCATGGAAAATTTCCAAAAATTTGTTTCTTAGTACAATAAGTACTAAGAAGGAAAGCATATCCATACAGCTGTTTCATCAAACGCTACTCTGAATCTTCAGTAGATTACTCCCAAGACTTGTTAAATTTCTGGCCAAACTTTCGAAAAAATTTTTTTTTCAAATTTTCCATAAGAGTTTTCCATAAATTGAAATTAATCACGAATAAAGATAGAATTTTTTTAAAAATAAAATTTTGTCAACTATTAACTTAAACAAAATTAGAATAACTGAGAGTGTATATTAACTAGTTTAAGATGGAATTTTATTTGTAAGCACCATTCGAATCTGGTTGTTATTAACAATATTATTTTGTTTTATTGTATTTCATAAGATCTATAAAACATTAAAGTGTGAAAAAAACATATTCCCCTTCTTTTTGCTTAAAAAGAAATTACTTAAAAATGTACACACAGATTCTGGAAGGTTTATGGTGTGAGAATTTCAAGCTTGATGCGCTAGAATTTGTTGCATATTGTTTACACTTTTTTACTTTTTGTAATATCTGTGATGAGGAGGCTCTTTTAGTTGTTATGGAAATTTCTGTGGAACTTTTTTCGTGATATAGACTACTACCACTAGTTATGCATATATATACATACTTTTGCATATGGGCGAATGTATGTATTATACACTAATACAACCACTACAATTATGTTTTGAATATATTTGGTTAGAGATGCTATTTTTTATTGTTAAAATGTTTTTTTCTTTTCACTTGTATTCAATTCTTTTTTTTTCATTATTTTCATTGTATCCAATTTGTGAGGAAACATATCGCAATACACCAGAGATGTGTTAGAAACACTCGGTACTATATTTTTAAATCCTTCATACCCACACATACTGATGACAATTTAAAAGGATGCATTACACTTTTGATTGAAATGTGTTGTTGATTGTGTGTTGTTGTAGAAGAAGTAAGAGACAAGCAGACAGTTGAGAACTACAGCACT
Organism: Thelaira solivaga; assembly: GCA_947397855.1. Taxonomy (NCBI): domain Eukaryota; kingdom Metazoa; phylum Arthropoda; class Insecta; order Diptera; family Tachinidae; genus Thelaira; species Thelaira solivaga. The sequence continues at coordinate 27,425,870 of OX377612.1, forward strand.
CTTAAACAACCCAATGAGATTTACAAAAAAAAATATATCGGAGTTCTCTTTTAATTTTTTACTATTATATTTTAAAAAATTATTATCGTTCCGTATATGTTTAAAAATGACTTCTCAATGACTATATAAAAATGATAAAAAGAATAATGACGGAATTCCAAAATAAATTTCCAAACTTGAAATAGTTTAAATCGTCTCTTAATATTTTTTCTGCATCCAATTGAAATTAATATAATTCAAGGTGAGCTTTCCATTTAAAATATAGTTATGACCCAAATGGCATCTGAAGAATTAGAATTAATATCGATGCAAGAAGATCAAGATCTACGTCGATTATTTGTTATTATAAAAAAGCTGCTTGTCGAATTATTTAAAAACGTACTTATTTGAAGCTTAAAGTTCATGAAATCCAAACACGGATCAGTATTAACTGAGCAGCACCTCAAAGAATTACTGAGAAGTGCTGTCACCAATTATTCACTATATTTTAAATAATTATCAGAAGAAGTAAAACAAATATGTTTAATTTTTAATATATAAATTCAGTACATATATTTTATACTTTTATTTATGTGTTTTCAATATATAAATATTTATAATTTCTGTAAAAAAAAATTTTAATATAGAGGAGGCTCAGCGCTTCCTATCGGATTCAGATAAATTTACAAAAACCGATGGTGACTTTTAGTGAGTCAGTCCGAATCAAGAAAAGTTAAATATTATATTCTACCAAACAATTGCTGGGATATATGTGTTAGTTACTAAAGTAAAAATGTCTTACAAATGATTATCAACATCACTGTGATGTGTTTTTTTACCATGATAAAATATAAAATAAAAAAAAAGCGAATTAAATCCTTGGTTACTTAAAAAAAATTTATTTCTGTAAGCAAAATAACAGTTGTGATACTGAAAAGAGCAATGAAATTCTATTAACATAATAAAAAGTAAAAAATAATAAAAATATTTAAACACCTTAAAGATAATCTGTAATCTAAAAAATAATTTTTTTTATAAATTGGTCATTCTACAACACTAAATATAAAAAAAACAAAATGGCAACTATTTGCAATATCATAAGTGTTTATTAAAGTAAAAAATATATTGTGTACTCATATATTACACATGGTCTCATTTATTTAACATGATAAATATGAATGATTTTCTTTATCAGGCCATTTGTAATTTCTACAATATTAATTTGAAATTAATAATTTAGGGACTTATCGGGTGTTCAAATCAATTTAATTGAATGGATTTAAAATTGAAAAATATATTAATAAGAAAACATTAATTTTTTAATTAAAAAAATAATAATAAGAATACAAAATAATAAAACCTTCCATCATACCACAAGTATGAAACTATTTTCCGAGTGTACACAAAGAAAAAGATTTTGGTGCACCAATCAATCTTATCGCTAATAAAGACTTAATTTCAATGGGTAGAAAATAAAGAAATTTTGAAAATTGGAATATTAAGAAAGTAAAAATAGGCAAAAACGGTAGTCTAATACCTATGAACCTAACAAAGATGCAGCTAAAACTCAATACGCAAGCTATTTTTTTTTAAATGTAAAAACATAAGAGATTTTTTAAAATTCATGTCGTTTTGTCTTCAAATTTAATCTATATTAAAATGCATTAAAAAAAAATTAAAACAAGAAGAAAATCACATATTTTTGAATGATCTTTGTAATACGCTTAATTTAAATTTCCAATTACAATGAATCGTAAGGTATTTTATTTATTTACAAACATTGAATATTCATTGAAATCAATAAGTAGTGTTTTTCTATTGCTTTGCTGTGATTGATATCATAATTCCGTTAATTATAATGCTGTATATTTAATACACAACATTAAAACGGCTGTTGGTATTATAGTTATGCCATGCACCAGAGAGCTGATGTGTGATTTATTTACCGCACAAAAAAATCATGCACAACATTTGATTAAATCATGTTTGAAGCATGATTAGCAACTGCTTGTTTTTTTATGTTGTTCGACACTACAGTACATTTTTAAAAATTCAAAAACACACAAAAACATACAAAAAGACGTGTTTAAGTAAAATAAGGATAGTTTTTTGTTAATTGTTTTAAACAAGGCATATGCATGATAATGCCTGTGTTTGACTTTTGCGTTTCAGATTCAATCGTGTCGAACAGCATAAAAAACAATCAGTTCCTAATTATGCCTTCAACGTGATTTAATAAAATGTTCGTTTATCTGGTTTAATTGAATATATAAATCTATGTACATAAAAAATTTTAATCATGCAAAATCAATTAAAAATTAGATTTTTTCCGTTCTCTGCTATGCACAAAAAGATTGTAGTTTCAAGAGTTGAGTTGTAAACCATAATAGAAGAATAATTTATTAAAATATATAAACGATATTTAGTCTTTACTTAACATGTATATTTGTATGTCCTATATTCGTATAGTTTATAAATTTAAATATTTTCCCATAAAATATTCTTGTTTAAAAAATATTTGTAGAAACAGATTTTTAGCAATTTAGAATTGTTGTTATTATTGTTACAAATTGGAAAATTTACTTATTTACGGAAAATGCACACAAATACACAAAGGTATATCACATACAGACATGGGAAATTGAGTTTATTTTACTGAAGTAAAAAAGTTTTCCTTTTTCGAAGTACATACTACGATTTTCGTAATAGCTATTTTTTTACGTTATCGCAATTAATTAAGCAAATAATTATAATTGAAACTCCTCTCCTGGTAAGCAATTCTCCATTATATGTATTATTCTTATTCTCCATTATTAATTATTATTATTTTTTTATTATTTATGCCACCGGGATCGCCATGTAATGATTTTGGAATAATATGTATGCACAGTACTGCCTCTATAATCCGGACACTCGATAGTCCGTACTATCCAGTAATCCGGAAAAGTTAATGTTTCGGACAGCTTAAATATTTTACCTGTGTAGTCCGTACAAGCGTTTTTTTTTTCTTAGTATGCAATAGTTTTTCGTTATTTTGCCGTATGAACAAGAATAAAACAATGCGAAAACAATTTTAGCTTACTGAAACGTGTGTGGAGTTAAGACGTAACATGGCACCTGTAAATAAACGACAGTTAACTTGGCAGAAAATTTATAACTTTAAACACAATTCATACTAGAAAGTTTATCAGACAAGTAGCTGAATAACACGCTTTCCATATCTCTAATAAAGATACAGTTTAATCGGTAACTGCAAACCAAAATTTTGAAGAATCTGAGAATGTTAAAACAAAATGGCCGACAGAAAAATAAATTTTACTTTTATAAAGAATTTAAAAATAGAGCAAATAAATTGCATAACGATATGTGTATTGCAACAAAAGTAAGTTTTAATTTTACACAGTGAATATTATTTATAATTATGTATTGAGTTTGAAAAAATTTGTAACTGTAGTCCGGACGATTCAGTAATCCGGACAAAGGGTGAAACTATATCTGTCCCGATTAATGAGGTTCTACTGTATTTAGTTTTTATATATGCCGGCCACTGGCAAATTTAAAATATGTTATTTTATTAGGCAGTTGAATGCCTATACTTTTTATTAATTTAGATATGCCGATTTGAAGGCACAAAATTAATTGGAATTTATTTTCAAATTCATTTGTTAATTTATTTAAACTTTTTCTTTTTAATTAAAATAAATATTTTATGAAGCTTGAGGTCTTATTTTATAAATTTATTTTTATATCGATATTTCGCTCCATATTTATAATTATATCCTGAAAAAACTACGAAAGCTGAAGCAAAATATCGATATAAAAATAAATTTACAAAATAAGACCTCAAGCTTAATAAAATACACATTTTAATTTCCTTTTATACATTTTTTAAACCTACAAATTTGGCAAACATTAATAAAACAAAACTACAATTTTTAAACAACAATAATATTAAACTATAATTTCAAATATAATTTTTATATGAAATATTCTAAGCCCTCTTTGTCCTTCCTTTATCCCTACCCTCTTCCATTTTCTCTCTTAACAGATCAACAAGGGTCCCACCATCTTGAATTTTTTTTTACGACATGTTCAACCCAACCTAACCTTAACACAACGACTTACTTCTTTTCAGTTTGAAATTCAAGAATTAAAGTCTTATCTAATACCTAAAAATATCAATACCATTTTCCATCTCCGTTATTTTACATACACTTGCCGTTATTTAAACATGTTGTTATAACACTATTATCCTGCAGGCGGGATTGAGTAAGTATCAACTACAATACCAACAAAAAAAAAAAAAAAACGGAAGCAATAACAAATTGTCACATGCTAAATTTCAATTTGTTTGCAGACATACATACGTGTAAACATTAACCATATCTACACCAAGATTATGTATGCATAAAGGGTGTGCGTGAGTGAAGATTCAGATATACATACATACTTCTATTCTAAAATTCAATTTTCAATTCACTTCATTTAGTGTCATATACAAATAACAAATAAAATTTAGATAAAACGTTCCTGTGCAAATATTTACCACAAATTGATATTTGACAAACGGTTATTGAAAGGAATTTATTCGTTTGGGATTAATGAACAAAACATTTATGTAGGTACGAGTACATGATTTAAAATGTTACGGTTTAAATATAAAAAAATATGTATTTAAGTCAGGAAAATATCTTTAAAAATCAAACTGTGCTTTTTTATGCAATTAGTAAAATAGAAATAATTAAAATGAAATGTTTAAAAAACGTTTAACATTTGTTTCTGTATAAAAAAATCACAAATTAGCAATTTCTTTCTGAAATCTAAACGGACGGCAGCTCACACCACGCAATATTCATCACCAAGGAACACTGATCGAGATGCTCAAAAAAGGTATGAAAAATTAGTTTTAAAGGAATGGCAATGTATTGAAAACAAAAAAACAACAAATTTCGTGACACAGATTTACTGATTTTTCCAAAAGCGGCGTTCCAGTTGTTAAGATGTCTGGGTATAATATCAAATTATAAAATCTTTATATACATATATGATTTTACTATACGTGGGTACGTAATTGAACTGCTCCTGGACGGCTGGACCGATTTGAATGACTTCTTTTGTATGCATTTGGGTGGCGCCCTGAATGGTTTAGATTCACAAATCAGACAAGTGTCTGGGTTTTTAATGCATAAACTATAAAACTGCAGAGCAGATACTAAAAATTCTTTTACGACTATAAAGCTACATTATCAGCGAGTAACATGGGATATTTAATATAACGGTACGCCCAATTTTACGTCCATTATTTAATGATCATATATTCTATTTTTCAACAGGTTTTCTTTAAAATTTGGTACATAATTAATATATTCCAAGAATGGTCACCATATACTCTGGGATCGGCTAAGCTCACTTTTACACGGGTCAGCTAAAAGGTCTGCAGTTTGTGGTGAGCACACGAGACTAGGTAAAAACAGGTAATCAAAAGCCAGATTTCAAACAGATTGTTCTGAGTTTTTATGTAAAGGGTGTTTTTTATAGACGTGTAGAACTTTAAATTGCAATAAAACAACGATGGATTATTCGATTGACATGAATTTTATTTATCCGAAAGATAATCTTGTGGCATTACATTTTAAATATGATTTCTGGCATATGACCACCACGGCTGGTTCGGATGTAGTCCAGTCTGGACGTCCAATTTTCGATGACTTTTTCCAACATTTGTGGCTGTATATCGGCAATAACAAGGCGAATGTTGTCTTCCAAATGGTCAAGCGTTTGTGGCTTATCCGCATAGACCAATGACTTTACATAGCCCCACAGAAAGTAGTCTAGCGGTGTTAAATCACAAGATCTTGGAGGCCAATTCACAGGTCCAAAACGTGAAATTAGGCGGTCAGCAAACGTGTCTTTCAATAAATCGATTGTGGCACGAGCTGTGTGACATGTTGCGCCGTCTTGTTGGAACCACAGCTCCTGGACATCATGGTTGTTCAATTCAGGAATGAAAAAGTTAGTAATCATGGCTCTATACCGATCACCATTGACTGTAACGTTCTGGCCATCATCGTTTTTGAAGAAGTACGGACCAATGATTCCACCAGCCTATAAAGCGCACCAAACAGTCAGTTTTTCTGGAATTAGCAGTGTTTCGACATACACTTGAGAATTAGCTTCACTCCAAATACGGCAGTTTTGTTTGTTGACGTAGCCATTCAACCAGAAGTGCGGTTCATCGCTAAACAAAATTCGCTTATGAAAATCAAAATTATGAACCATTATTTTCGAAATAAAATTGCACTATTTGCAAGCGTTGTTCAGGCGTAAGTCTATTCATGATGAATTGCCAAACCAAACTGAGAATAAATCACTTGACAGCTGCCAACTTAAAGTTCTATACGTCTATAAAAAAACACCCTTTATAAAATCTCTTTAGGTTAAGAATTCCTACATAGACCAGCAGAGACAGGGTGAAAATCACTGGAAATAATTATCATATTTGAATCTCTTTTAATAAAAGAAATTCTCTCAGAACATCGCACTAAAAGCGCAATTTAATAATATTTATTACAAATTTTTATTATTTTTAGTTTTAGTATTCATGGTTGTGTATCATCACTTCACTACATAGTATAAAGCAAAGTCGCTTCCCGCGTCTGTCTTGCTTAGATTTTTAAAACTACACAACGGATTTTGATGCAGTGATACAAGAGGAATGTTTATCTTGGAAGGCTATAGTCGGTATCTGGCTTATTTGCCTACTACCTGTTTTTACCCCGTCTCGCACGGTTCTTTACTCTATGAGTACGATTTCTTAGTGTAAGAAGATCGAATTTTAAGGCAAGACAACGTTTGCGGGTCAACTAATAATATACTAGTAGTATTTATGTATGTACTCAAGGGGGCTTTTCACTGTAATACTGAGTAAAACGACTTGTCAAAAATTTAATAGTATGAAAACAATATACCAAAAAATACGGATAGAAATTTGACAGTCGTATGGCTCCCACCATTTTTAGAAAATTTTCTAAACGTTTATACTTTTCATTATATCAGTTTACATGCGAAGAAAGAAATAAAAAAATCTAAAGAAAATCTTAACACTTGTATTATAGTGTAAAACTCCCGAATGATTTTTCGATATTCGTATCAAATACCATTTGATTTAGTTCTTTCAAAATTAAATGAAAATCTAAATCCTGTATTATAAACTGATACCAAAATTCTTTAAATCAACAATGTTTCTAAATATTATTGCAGAAAAAGTTTTGTATATGAATCAACTTGCTTTGACTTATTTATTTCTATATATTTATTTTTTTTTTATCATGATGACATTGTCAAGCATTTGATGTTGATGACAATTTTATGGCAGCATCTTCCTGCCAACACTGGTGATGATTCTGATGTTTTCCTGTTAAGATATGTATTTAGTATGCTGTTTTCAAACCAAAGACACTTAGCAGTGAGTGAAAATAAAAATCACTGTTTGTTTGATATACAAAGTGAGGTGGTGGTATGTGGAAGAAAAAAAAATTTTAAAGTGATGATAAATAATAACATACAAGACAGTTGGTTAGACATCAGACAGGCATGCCACATACATATACTCTTGCAATTTAACAATAACAAAAATGCAACGACTATTGTTTTGTTGTTAAAGTTATCGTATGAAGGTGCAACCACGTATTCGTATGGCAACAGCATTAGCAACATTCATCCCTTCCACAATAGCTTTGAATTTGTTTTTATTCTTTTTAGAATTCATATTTTTATTATATGTACGAGTATATATTTTGTGTTACTCATCGCCATTATTATTGGTAGTTCGTGGTTCTGATATTCGTTTCTATTTTTTATTCTCATAAATTTCAACATCAATCAATGCATTTGTGTTTGTATCACACAAATCAAACTAGTTTTGATTTTCGTCAAATTCACAGAGAACGTATATATGTCACTTCCATTTAAAAAGAAAAAGCCCACTCAAATATATTGAAGGATGTTTAAATTCAGCTCGTGTATCACTCACTTTAGTGTGCTAATAAAAGGTTAAAACCAATTATTCGATTTGCAAAATAAAGCACAATAATAAATCTTTTTAATTGATTATTTAAAAAACTATATAAAAACTAGCATTTAAAGCAAAACCAAAAAAAATAAATTGATAAAAAAAAAATTATTTTTTTTTTGCTTATTACCAGGGTAAGGAATTTCATGCCCTTAAAAACCAAAATATGCGCATAAAAAAACATGCCCTTAAAAATACGATATATTCACTAAAATATATAAAAAAGCACTTTGTCTCTCTCATTATAAATAATCGGAAAATTACTTTATCAAAAATTTATTTTAGATCGAGTAAATGATTCAAACGGTAAAATCTGAAATTTAACACATATATCTTGATACACGTTGCAAGATTACGTTGCCTGATACAACATCAACAATTAATTATTCCGTAAAATTACGGCATTCAATATTGAGTAAATTCTATCAAAATTTAAAAATTTTGTCATACAAAAACATTAAAATTACGAAAGCCTAGTGCTTTCAATGCAATTTTTTTAGACAGTTTGTTTGATCGAGTTCAACAACAAAACAGCATTTTGTTGCGTTTAGTTTGTTTTGATAAATACTTTTTTTAATATACTTTTATTTTCAATCTATTTATATTTATAATATTAAGTATATGGTTTAATAAAATATTTAAATTAACAAGGAGACATCAAATGCATTCTTAAGCTTAAAATATGTATATTCTATCACGTATGTATATTTATTTATAGATATTTAATGATCTTGTTCTGTACTTTTAATTTCTAAAAGGGAGATCTAGAATGTGGAATCTTTTTAATCGTTTAACATCGTCTGTCTCATCTAACAACGCTATGGCTAAAGCATGAGTATCTAGTCTCTTAAGGTAAACGAATACTAAAAATGTGTATCCGATTTTAATTTAAGGAATTCGCAGATCTTCATAGGTCTTAGACTGATATTGTTGCAATATTTCTCAGTTTAAGTTACTTGCCGTCCCCCATAATTGTATACCATATGTCCATATTGTTTTTCAAATGGCTTCATAGAATAAAATTTTATTGGAAATGTTTAGTCTTGGGTCCTAATAACCAATACATTTTTTTGTTGTAATATTTAACTGATTCCGTTTTGCTATTAAATGATGTTTCCACATTAATCTTTTGTCAAGATACATTCTTAAGTATTTGATATTTTTAGCTGTGGGAATTTGTATGTTATTAAGGAAACCCTTCTTAAAGGGAATAAAATATGATAAGCCTTGTCAGTATTAATAGTTCAGTTTGCATGTATGATGAAGCTTTAATCGAAGATTCATCGGAAGCTGTGTTATCAGCAGCGTTGCCATTTTAGCCTTTTTAGGCCAGATTTAGCCTTAAAATTTATTATTTAGCCTTTAGCTTTTTTCTAGCCTTTTTTCATTTTTAATACAGCCTTAAATACCTGAAAATAGCAAAAAAAAATTTTTTTTCATTAAAAAAAAAAGCAAAAGGGTACTTTTTGGCGAAAAAAATTTTTTCGCACTAGCGCAAAAAAAAAATTCGAATTAAAGGCAATACATTTATCTATTGAACGCAAAAGAAATCAAGTCGATATCTTGAAAAGTAAGCAAGCTATGACCAAAAAGATAAGCAGTTCTACTACTGCCTCTTTCCGGTCATAACTTGCTAAGTTTTTAATATATCGACTTGATTTCTTTTGCGTTGGATAGGTAATCGTATTAACTTTAATTGAAAATTTTTTTGTTATGGAGTCCATGTTGTATTTTTTTTGCCGAAAAATATTTTTGTCGTACTATCTGGAAAAAACAAAATTCAAATATAGGCCAATATGGTTCTTTTTCCAACGCAATAGCAATCAAATCGATATCTACAAAAGGAAGCAAGTTATGACCAAAAAGGTAAGCAGTTCTACTACTGCCTCTTTCCAGCCACTTTTTAGTAGAACTGGTTACCTTTTTGGTCATAACTTGCTTAGTTTTCAAGATTTCAATACTATTTACATATAGTGCGTACTGGAGAGAATATTGCCTCAAGCCGAAAGTGTAGAAGAAAATTAAAATTTATCGGTTTGTCGTCTGTCTATTGCAGTAATTAGGGCTTTGATGAAATTTTCGTTAAAAACCAATCGAAATCATTTTCAAATATTATTGCCACGTATTAATCATTTATATAAAAAAAATTTGTGTTAGCTTTTACAAAGTTCTCTACAGCTTAAAAAATCGCATGTGGTTTATTAGAATAAAAATCGTTCTTTAGCGTCAATTAGTATATTTTCAAAATAAAATTCCATTAGCCAAATCACCGCAAAATTGTCTAGAAATTTTAAAATTATTTCATATAAAAAAATTTTAAACTTCAATCAATTACAGTTTTTTGCAGAAAAAAGGCAAAGTAATGTGAGGCTTTTTCATTAAAATTGGTTTTGCAGGGGGCAAGATCCGGTTAGCAAAAAATTTTATAATTTTTTTGTTAACAATTAGAAATGGTTGATTTTTGTCTATTAAAGAAACCGTATAATAAGTTACTTATACCGGCATTTTAAATTTTTTTAGCTGGAAATATTAACTATTTAATCACATTGCTCCTCCAAAATTATGTTGCGCGCCAAAATTTTTTATTAACATAGTATTTGTAATGTTACTTGCTTGCTTGCAATGTTGCTAAAGAAATGTTAAAGGATCTTTTTTAATTTTTGTTTTCCTTTTTAAATGTTGGGGGTTGGTTTCTGCATACTTTTTTTTCGGTTCTAGTTGATGTTGGTTTTCTTTTTCAATTTTATATTTGTTGCTTGTGCATTTACAGCAAACACCCACGTGTGATGCTAAAGCTGTTGCTGTAGCTGGATGTTGGTGGTGGTTGATGGTTGGCAGACTTTTTTAGCTTTTGTTGCTTTTAACACTTTACATTGCTTTTGGCTAGTAGCTTGGCTGCTTGGATAAATGAAATGGATATATATGTGCACAGATTTGTGTGCCTGCTGCCTTGGTTGCGCCTTTATACCACCGGTACTTTGTTTGCGCCGCATTTTTTTTCCGTTTGTTTTAATATTTTTTATTTTTTCATAATTTTAAATTGTGGTAAAAATCTGTTTTGCAAACAATTCATTTGGTTTTGAACTGGCAGCCACAACAGTAATAGAACGGTTCTTATGAATTGTGTGATCTCGTGTAAATATTTTGTGAAATTTAATTTAATTTTGTAGAAAAATCTGTGCAAAAAAAATTCAAGCTTGATGCTAAATTAAAATAAATAATAAAAACTAAAAATGCTAATAATTTTTAAAAATTATTGTGAATAAAAATTAGAAATTGAAGTGTTTAACTTAATTTAAAATTTTGATGAAAATACAATAAAATATATTTTAGTGAACGTTCAGCTTTGGCACTCATTGCAAAACATGTAAGAGATTCTGAATTTTTTTAATAAAAAAATAAAAAAAAATTTTAAATATATTTACTAAAAAGGCTATTTATTTCAAAAATAAAGTTCAGTTTATTACAAAAATATTCATGGCGAATTGAATATAAATTTGTTATTAAGAAGACCGTCGGGTTCTTTTAAACGATTTATTTCAATCAAGAGAATTTTCCACAGAACCTTTTGCTACAGTTATTATGAAAGAATATTACAACATAAGAAAGCTTAGGGGCATTTCACGTGAAGCGGACAGTGAAAAATAAGTGAGGCCGTAGAATTTGTTTATATTTGGGTTAATTATACTTCTAGTGGGTATGAAAGCAAATACGTAATATTTATATTATTTTTCAACTAGTAACTATCCACTATGAAACTTCTAGTATATTTAAGATCACATAATGTTTGGGATTTTAAAAAATTGTTTTTTGAGTTTCGAAGTGTATTTTACCAAATATTTTTTTTTATAAACAAGCGATCAACTCGTCTAGAAGTTTTATATGAAAAGAACTCAAAATATTGGGTATTTTCAAAAGCTTTTATTTAACTTGATTTGTATGTGTGTGAAAGTGGAATTTTGTAAGTTAAATTGGACTTACTTTCCGGTGCCCGATTTAGCTGAGATTTTACATACTGGTCCCCAGTCCTGATGACAATGTATGTTTATGATAAACATGACGAGGGAACTCTTCAGCGGTTAACAGTAAGGACTTTTGCACACCCATTGGGATATAAATGACAGTTAGTGGATCCACCATGAAACTGCTGCCTCTTCCAGAGTTGAATCCAAGCCAGAGAACTCCTCCACGGTCATCAACAGAGACTTAAAACTTTGCATACCTATTTGGATATGATAGACGGTTGGTGGGGCCATCAAGAAATAGCAACCATGTCAGCGACATTCTAGAACATTAGTGAGATCCCAGATCAGGGATCTCATAAGTAATAAATAGGCATAAGAGTCATACCATGAGTTGTGTAATATTTTATAAGTATTCTAGCTTTTAAAAGATTTTAATTCAATAGAAATTTTATGAACAAAAGTCAGCTCTTAATAAAAGTCTACTTTTTTGTGACTATGATTATGGCTATTGTATGGACTTCTTCATACAAATTTGATCGCTTGTGTTATGAAAACAGCACATAAATCATGCTTACAAATTTTTATTAAAACATTTACTGCTTTATTTTGATGATTTTTTTCCTCAAGCTATTAGGCCTACATTTCTTTATAAAAATAAAACACAATTTTAATTTCATATTGTCCCGGCGTTTAATGTTTTCTGTTTATTTTCAAGATCCCTTGAAAAAGTGAACATAAAATTCACGAAACGTCGGGATAATATGAAATAAAAATTGTGTTTTATTTTCATAAGGAAATGTAGGAATAATAGCTTGAGGAAAAAAATTATCAAAACAAAAACTAAAATTGAATCTGGCCAAAAATAAATCAATCAATTTACTGCTTTGTTTTAACAGGCAGGAATCATTACAACCATCCTAGAAAGCATGAAGAACAACTCGAAGTAATAAAATGTTTACCACTCTTAAGATTGTCTTTTGCAAGTTAAACAAACAGAGAAAGCATTTCAATGGTGCGTTCATTATTTTTATTCTTCAGGACCACAAAATATACTTGAAAGAAATTTAAGAAACCTCCACTAGGCGTAGAGGATTTTGAATAGAATAAGCACAAAAAGTTAGCACAGAGTGAAGTCTTAATGAAGTCAAGGCTTCCCATTTTTATTTACGTGCTGTTTTATAACATCTAAAAAATTTATATGAAAAACACTCAATATTTAAAGTATATTTCATATAAATTTTCAGACTAGTTGATCGCAAAATATTTTACCTTCGTTTAATTGTCGTGTCTATGATTTGCAAAAAAAAATTGTCAAATTTGTTGGCTTTTATGAAAATAGTTTACTAAATACGGTTAACAGTAAAAATTTGACTTGTAAAAAAATAGCACTATTTTTGATAAAAGATTTTAAACTGAATAAAAAAATTTCAAATTATCAATACAAAAATTGATTATTATGGCCATATATTGTGGCATGACTTTTGGTGGCAATAAGGGAAGCATAACGATTCGATTTGGTGTTAGCGAGGGTTTCATATCCTGTTTTGGGAATTCTTTCACAAGGCTTCTAAACTACAGCCCAAAATTTTTCGTTTTATTTTGGTTTTTGTTTGCACATAGTTTTCCTAACTTCAGCCAGTCTATAACTTTCATATCATTAGCTAAAAACAACCGACTGTCAACCAATGAGCTTTTTTTTTTTGTTAGTATTCTTCAAGTCATTGTCCTGTTGGATGAACCAAAGCGGGAAATCTTCTTCTGAATAAGGCAGCATCACTTTTTTTTAAATATAAACGTAATGAATTGGTATCACTTCATAATGTGAAAAATATGCCTATACTATTATGCTTGAAACTTTGTGATTTATGATCTTTTTGGATTGTACTCTGCGCTTGGAGATCGTCTAATTAAAAAGGAGAACTTTTGCTCTCATACAAAACTACTTTACTCCCATTTAGAAACGGCTTAACTGTTCACAACTAAATTTTAAACATTTACCAATATGCTTTACATTCAAAAATGGAAACTTTCTGGGACTAAAAACTTGTAACGACACGTTTCCGATGGTTGCTGGGGTAGGTCAGCGGCGTCCAGCGCCGTACATAAAGTAATGAAAAAATAAGGTTTTTTTTCTTAACGTTATAAAATTATCTTTTATTCACTAAATCCTTAAAATCTACTATCCTGTCGCAAGATATATGTGAGCTATCAGAGCCGGTAGTCAGGATTCTCTGTTGACGTAGGAAGAGTTTAGTACGCATGGTAAGTAATCCCTCTGCCTACTAAATCCTTCCTACGAAACCCTGAACACCGGGCACACGAACAGAGCTACACAGGATACGCGGCGACTTTGCTTTGTAGAAGCCAGCAGACAAGATTTGCTGTTGATGTAGGGAGAATACAGTCCTCACGGTAAGTAATCCCTCTACCCACGAACACCTGAGTACTGCGCACACGACCAACAAAGGACGAAAAAGGATAAGCTGTTCCTAGTAAAAGGACTCCGCAGCACATGCACTACGAAGCGTCTTTTACTAACAACCACGACTGGAAGACTTAAAAGCCCTTCTTTCGAGTACTCACAAGGTACAAGAATACTTAGTAGCCCACGGTAAGTAATCCCTCTACCTACTAAGCAGCTCTTGTCCCTTGGCGAGCTGCCAGCCAACTTTCCCTTTTTATAGCACTATTTTGTAGTTTTGCCGATCAGTTGTGGTCGTAATGTAGCAGGTAATTTTGGGATGATGTTGCCGAGATGGGGAATACTACCTACTTATTTTCCCCGGTTGGGAGTTCTATACCAATGTTGATTTATATTTATAAAATTATAAAAATTTTGATAATTCACAAGATAATCTTAATTACTAGCTTTTATATAAAGAAAAAAATATAGGAACTAAATTAAGTACAAACTAAAAGAATCGTTGAGTTGTACGAGCATACGACTTTTGGCTTGTTACAAACTTCTATATTGTGTTCTCTCAAATGCTTTCTGTGTTTAGTTCTGAAGGTGGCTTAAAGTGGTCCTTCTTAATATAGATAGTCAATAGGCTTACCAATAAATTGCCACTCTTCTCCTACGAATATCAACTTTTTTTAAAGTACGTTATTATAAATATTACGTATCATTTCATTTTATAAATTATACAATTGCCTTATTTCTGTATAACTTTTGCCTTCTAAAATCATTCAATTTATAACTGTATACTGAAGAAGCTACACAAAATTGAAGTGAAATATCGATATAAAAATAAGTAATTATAATCTGACCTCCAGCTTTAAAAAGCTAACCATTTTAATAAAAGAATTAAATTTTTGTAAAGACTTTCTTTATCCTTTGAAATGTACAGCCCAATTGAAAATATTCCTAGAGAATTTTCTGCTTTGTTAGTAAATAATCGGAGAAAAGGGCTTGATAAAAACAAGGTTACGCATTTCGCGAGTAATTTCTATTTTTATAAAAGCTAAATTCTCTTGTTACGTCACATGTACACTTACATATGTATAAGCGTATGTATATCAAGATTAATAGAAAAGAAGAGAGAGCAAAAGCTCTTTTCTATTGTTCTCGCTCTGATATAAAGGGTGGTTAAATTTGAAGGGCCAATGTTGATTTTGAATAAAACACTTTTGTATTCATTATTCCATGATTTAATAATTAAATTATATTTACCAACGGATTTTCTTTAAAATTTAGTGCATATAATCACTATATTCCAAGAATGGTCACCGTATACTCTTGGATGTGCCACACCCAATTTTACGAGGGTCAGTTGAAAGATCGGTAATTTGTACTGACCATACAAGACAGGGTACGGCTTTATTAGTATAAGAATTCCCATTCATAGATAAAAATTAGTACTCGTAAATAGTAGTAAAAGCTAATAAATTATATTTATTATAAAAAAATATTTGTGTTTTGTTATTAGTTAGGAGAGATGGTTTGTTGATTGGTTTGCATGGCGACCTGTCTACTTTCAAGTAGAATCTCAAGATTCCGTTTTTGTCCACCCACTTGTCAAGACAACAGAGTAATAAATGATCTAGACCCACCCTGTTGAATTGAGATATCCGAGAAAATGCGCTGACCTTAAAATGTCTCGAAGCCAGCTGAGGCTGCTGCAGAAGTTTTCGTTAAAGGGCAATTACAGCCTGATGATGTGCGTGCCGATCGGCAAGTGATCAGTTAACACAGCCAGCAGTCTAAAAATATTCTTGCTATTCCAGGTCGCCAGCCGTACAGAGCATTTACCATTTTAGTGAGAAGAACTGTACATACAAAAATAACAATACATACGGTAAATTTGTTTTAAAGTTAGAGGACATTTACATAAAAGAAATCATCGATGTCAATGTACAGACATACATGCTAAACTCTTTACAACGGGCTGTTAAATAGTTCCACCAAACAAATAATTTCAGGATCTAGAAACGTGTCAATTATGCGCTGGTCACTGACGTCAGCAGACTCGTGCTCCCCTTAACGAAAATTGTCGTAGTTGCTGGGCACCTGAGAGCAAGGATACAGTCTTTCACCTTCTCTGCAAGCGCCCTGCTTTTCTGACTGCGAGACACAAATTTGCTCATTTTATTTATTTATTTACAATAACCTAGCCCGTAAAGGCCAAAATCGGTTAAAAAGTTTCTATTAAGAATATCGGTAGAACTAATGCTTATATATTAAAAAAAAAGAAAAAATAGAGCAAAAGAAGATTCATTAAAAATAAAGTAGAAATATTTTTTGTAGATATAAATAATTTGCGAATCTAATAAGCCATGGAGAAAAAGGAATGTTGCGACAATAGTTCTAAAACCCAAAAAAGAGAAAAATATATAAAAAAATAAAGCATAGAAAATCGACATATAAGACGTTTTGGTTATTGCGAAGAACTATAAAATGAAGAATCTCTTCGGAAATATCAAACGTTTTTAAATGGTTTGGTAGCGTATTCAAAGCACGAGCCACTCTGACACAAAAGGATCTCTCAAGTATTTTATGAAAATTCTTATTTTAGGTTTTGAAGAAAGCATTTTTAACCTCACTCATTTACTTCAATAGTGTCATAATTAAAAAAAAAAACCGATTTTACAGGAGAATTGCTTGGAGTTTACTGGCACTCTTATTGGAAACGTTTTAAATATTTTTTCTTTTTTTTAAAGAACATTTACAATATTTTTACAGTGGAATGTTCTACATTCCACTTTGAAGTAAAAATGGTTTGATTTCACTTCAATTTGAATGTTTGCTTTTCTGAATTCTACTTTTCATTTACTTTTTGTTTTCGAACATCAATTTGTAATGAATTTAAGTACAAAAGAAGTGTTTTGAAAACACTTTAAAATTTCATTGTGAAATTGAATTTTATTAGAGAAATACGTAGGAATAACTTACAAAATGAAAATTGTGCATGTTTTAAAGGAAAAACATAAGAATACCACTCAGGATGCAATATTGTTGCGCTTTATGCAAAACAATGTAAACATTGCAAAAGGATTTATGAAAGGTGACCGTATCAAATAGGAAAAGTTGTGGTATACAAAACATTTACATAAAATGACAATTAGACTTATTATGCTCGTTGTCACTCATGGTCAATGTGATCCATTTAGGATAGATGAGACTTTTCTAAAATGACAAGAACACGATTTATAATTTTACATAATGTCCTTCTGGCCAAATTCACATCACTGTCTTTTCAAACCACTAGTTGCAATCCGCCTTCAGCTAAAAACCTCAATAAGGCAATAAGTTTTAAATAAGTTTATAACTTAAACTTATCATTAGAATTTTTAAAAGTATACACATGTGTGCTTACATAACTTCGTTTATAGCTAAAAGATTAAAGTTCTACTCTGTAGAGCATTTTGCTCTATCGAATTCATTATTTTGGTGCACTATGGGCACTAAAATCGCATTCATTATTTGTTTGTGTTCTATGTATATTTTTTGTTTTTAATTTTAATTCATATACGAGTACAAATATGTGTCAGAAGTTTATTTCAAACGAAAAACGTTAAAACAAATCCCGTACTTTTGTAGAACATCAAAAATAAAAAGTTTACTTTCCAAATTGAATTTTATTTTCATTCCACTACTTTATCAGAACATGCCTGGCTGTGAAAAAATTTATTTATTAATTGAAAAAATAAAAACATTTTTGGATTTATGACGCTATTGCAGTACATTATCTACAAGGTGGGCGAAAAGAGTCATCCGATGTTGTTTGGCTCTCATTTTTTTCTAAATGAAAATGAAATGTGTGCCGTTGCTCCGTCCTGTTGGAATCACATGTTCTCCAGTCCTAATTCGTTCAATTGCAGCAGAAAAAACTTGGTTAACATGGCTCTATAGCGCGCACCGTCCATTGTTGTCGTTTGACCAGCCCAATGACTCCTCCAGCCTGAACAGCGCACCATGCATCACTCGTGCATTTTCGGTGCTCCAGAAGCGATAGTTTTGCTTGTTCACGTACCCGCTAAGGTAGAAATGAGCCTCGTCACTCATTATGATTTTAGTCGAAAAATCGTATACTTCGATTATTCCGTGTTCTTGAGGAGTGTATCGCTCCATGGCTTGTTCACTTGTATTCTACATCTGCTCTAGTTTACAAATGTCAAAACAGATTTTCACCTTAATAAATTTTTTATTTGTTATGGCGTTTTCTTTTCTAATAAAAGTATTGCATATATTCTACCATCCAAAAATGTTAGTGTTCTATTGTCAAAAAAAATGTAATAGTTAAAATTAATATCATGTTCTGTTTTCAACATGTTGCATATTATACCCTGTTCAGACATACACGTTAATTGAGCAATTAAGGAGCTCAATTTACCATACAAATTTCCATTCAATAATTGGGCAATTAAAAATTGATTGCACGCTAATGAAGTCAAAATCAAAATGCAACTCTTCGTTGTGCTCTTAAATATCAACCATATTCTGTCAGCGGAAGGATAAAACTAATTATCTGTCAAATCAGACATGAGCTAAGTGTTACCATTCACGAAATAAGCACTAGTTGAAAAAAAGTTCGATGGCGGACCCTATATATGTTTTGCACTCAATTTATAACTGAGGGTGAGATACTGCCCTTTTTACAACTGTGTCAACTACTTGTTCATACAATTAAGTAAAATATTTATTTTTTTTTAAATGAAAAAGGAGATTCAACATTTTCTTCATAAAAATCCATTATTGATCACTTTTGAAGCAAAAATTAATTTTTATTTTATTTTAGGTTCAACGTTTTTTTGTGTCAGCTGTTTATCAGTTGTGTTAACGTAATCGGACTTAGCAAATCGTTCTAAAAGCGGTTCACTTATAAATATGTTGCATGATAAACTTATTTTTATACTATTGAAACCACAAAAAAGGCATCACTTTGTGCAGTTTTTGGGGAAGCTGTTTAAAATATTACATAATGTAGAAGCAGAATGTTTTTTGAGAATAGAAAACGCTATTACTTTCATAGATTAATATACTCATAAATTTCATCTTCCACTACACATGATAAATTTTTGTAAAAGTCAACTTTTTACTAACTACTAAATATCTAACTGATGTTTTCATAACCCAATCGATAAAGTCGTCTAGAAACAAACATAAGTTAGTTGAAAAATTACCGAAGGTTTGATACTACGGATTAATATCTAGAAAATCGTTCCATTAAAAGATACGAGTATTTAAACTTTAAACACCATTCGTAGGGAAATAGTTAGCAAAACGTGTATTTACAGTTGGCTATAATGTTCATTCAGTTAAAACATTTCCATTATTTATGTATAAACATAGAGCATCCTGTTACAACTGCCAAAGAAAATAATTTTAACATCCCAACAATTTAGTGTTAACATGTTGTAAATATAATTACATTTTAAATGGTTGTTAGTACATAGTACGAGTAGCATTTTTTGAACCTCTCAAAATTCAATATGTGACGTTACTATCATCAATCATTTAGTGTTAAACGTACATAAATTTGCACCCACGCACACACATCCAACACTCGACAAACACACTCACATGACCAATTACATACGCATAACATGTTTAATAAACTCTTTGTATCTAACAAATAAACTGAATTCAAACGACCAACATTTTTTATCCATTTAAACTCGTGCTCATACGTTAATGATATCAAGGCCAAAGGCTTAACTATAAAATGATAAAGTACTTGAAAATAAATATGTGCGTATATGTATATGTGTGGAAATATCACATACATATCAGCATACATATAAACGCTTTCATTAACAAGCACATTTGTACAGAACAAACGTTATCCTGTTCTATTTAATTTGATTTCATGTGTGTAGTTCTGTGTGATGCCTTGATAATTTGTTACCAAAAGGGTATTTTAAAATTGAATTTGATTTAAGGGTAAATGCAAAATAAGTTCGACTTTATTAAATAAAGAATTTTACAATTGCACCCTTCATTTGAGTGAAGTTTTAAAATTGTTCTCCTGTGCATGCTGGCTTAACCCTTGAGAGCAGCATTTTAATGTTCAGGAATTCTTTAGTTTTTATGCGACAACTGAAATAACGAATGTAATAATTGGGATTTTTGTACTGTAATACTTAGTAAAACGACTTGTTAAAAATTGTAATCAAATAAAAATTTACGATAATGTGAAAACAATATGTCAAAAAAAATAGAAATTTGACAGTCATATGGTTGTTATAAATTTTAGAAAATTTTCTAAACGAATGAAAATCTTAACAGTATAAAACCCATGGTGTAAGAAAACCAGGTGACACTGAGGCGCCAGCTTAATCCTGCATGATTGAAGCTTGTTCTGTCTAAAACTAAGAGATATCAATGTGTTAAAGAGAGATCAAAAGAGGAAACAAATTTTTTGTTTCACTCTAGAACACTTCTTGATATCAACCACCGGAAATAATTTTTGACAGCTGGAGCCTCAAAAGCAATAACAAAATATATGGCGTTTTTGTAATGTTGTTATTTTTGTATTTTTGAAGTTACCTGGTTTTATTGTACCATGATAAAACCTAAATAAGGTTTTTTTGACAATCGTGTCACACACACACAAATACCATTTTATTTTGTTCTATCAAAATATTATGAACTCCATGACTTCTAAAAGATAAAATTAACAGTCATTATAGTTGTCGTTTATTTAAAGTTCAAATAACCAAAAAATTAATAAAAAGCAACGCAAAACAGGCATTTGTTGTTTTACATGTTTTACAGCAAGAAAAACAGAAAGGGAGCTCGCTTAGGTTCTTTGATGTGCTGCCTTTGTGATACCTGTATAAGATGAAAATGAAGAAGGAAGGCCAAAACTACAGTAGCCTGTTGTCAATGCCACCAAATTTCTGAATTGGGCCCTCTGGAGTCCCAGTAAGTCTCTGCTGTGATAGCCATCCAACCTTGGTCAGATCATCCTCGCTGTATAGAATGTCCGTTCATCCTTCCAACTGGACTGTGCTCTATGTAAAAATATACTATCGATATGCTGTTTGCAGACCGTGATAGGGATGCGTCAGGTTGTATCAATATTCTGCTCCGGCAGCCTCGATCCTTCTTTTGCCAAGTTATCCGCCCTACAATTCTCTACAGTGATCACATGTCCGGGCATCCAGGGGGGTTATTATGTATTTTGACTCGAATCGACAACGCTTTAGAAGAGAATTTTCAATTTGAAAAAAGCTAATTATGTAGAAAATTCGAGAAAAAATTTAAATTTTTAAAATTACCCTCAAAATTGTTAATACAACTACACGCAAAGAAAAAATATGGTTAAGGCAACCATATTCTGGTGGAAACATATTATGGTTATGATTATATGATTGCATCCAAACATATATATTTTTAAGTCAAAGATATTAAAAATAGATTTCAACTGCAGATGTTGCGGTTCAACCCCCGGTCAAGGCAAAAATTTTTTTTTTAATATGAATTTAAAAAAAATTTAATTTAAATTTTTGTATAATTTTAAATTTTTTGTATAAATAAAGTTTTTCTATTCCATTGATTTTTCTTTTCTATCAATTTGTATTTATTTATTACATAATACATCGGGTTTAAATTTATTCTTTTAAATTTTAGTTGACTCTACCAAGGCTCGAACTTGCGAACACTTAGTTAAGAAGCATTAACTCGCCACTCAACCACTTCAGCCACAAAGCTCAGTTGAGTTTGAACGATTAAGTTTTTGTTTTATAGTCCCTTTATTTATATGGTTGCGGAAGAGACAAAATAGAAAGCAATTTACATTCAACCATATTTTTATCAATATTATGTTTGCTATGACCATATTTATGATTTCAAGTAAAATTTTATTAAACATAATATGATAATTATATGGTTGATCTAAGACACTTAACATAATATGGTTAAAAATAACTAGAAACATGTTTATCGTGATCATAATAATTCTTAAATGCTTCAAATTAATAATAATATTTTTGTGAAGAACACACTATGTTTGAGGTGACCATATTCAACCATATCTGTTCTTTGCGTGTATACTGCATTTTCGAAAGGTCTACATATTAACCTTTTCTTTCGAATTGAAAATTCTTTTGGAAAGCCATTTCAATTCGAATCGAAATATATAATAACCCCGCAGATGAAGATGACCACAGAATGTCCCGTCATTATATTTTAGGATGTTTGACACCTACCAAGTACCTAATTGAAGTTCGACTGTCACTATAAATGCGCATATTCCTGCCAAGTATTCCAAGGTACCACAGACTATTGGCTTTCTTATTGCCATAAATTTAGCTTTTAATACAATAATATCTAAAGGATATAAATAGTAGTTCAAAATTCCTCAATATAAACTCTTACATGTTTGTTTTATATGTAAGCGAACGCTAACGTCTGATACCATGAGCCCAGCTGTAAATGTAGTTCTTCATCAGACATGGAGTCAGGAATAAAAAAAGTAATGTTATAAATTTGGCCGACTAGGCATCTGCTAATAGTTATAATCAGAATATTACGTATTGATAAAGGACCTAACATTCTTCTTCAGGATAACGCCATGCAAAATAAAAAAATGTGTATATCAAAGAGAACTAGATAGATAGCTCAACCATGAGATAAAAACATCTGTATCTAATAAGAACAGAAGTAAAGGATCCTTTTTTAATTCGGATAGAATCCAAAAAAAAAGTAACTGTCATACTAACTGTCATACTACGTTCATTTTTTAACATTTATGATCAGTTAATTTAGCAAATTATCATGAAGAGATTGATGCTTAAGGAACGAAACCAAATTATCCAGATGAATCTTTGATTCGCGTATTTCATGGGACACATAGTCCATCTGAGCAAGTTATCGATTGAACTGTGGGTAAATTTCATGTCACATGGCTTGATGATTGGTTTTTTTTTTTTGGCAATCAAAGGTCGTCAATTAAAATCGTATGATTCTGTTTTGAGCCACATACTCGCTAATACAACGTCACGGACTGATAAAGAGTACTAGAGCCACCCATAGTCTACTAAGAGAATATCATGGCAGTAAACGAAAATTTTAAATAACCAAATTTATCAGAATGTGTGACAACCCAAAAATTCTACGCTCGTTCTTCCAAGTAAAAAAAATTAATAGAAATAAACTTCTTTATAAAAGTAGAATAAATTACTTTCTACAACGCTGATACAACCGATCTACAAAGCTACAAATTATATAGTGCGACAACAAGTGTTGAAGCGAGATAAGTTGGTTGGCAGCTTGTCATGTAATAGCAGCAAGTTAATAGGTAGAGAAATTGCTTTACCGTATGCTGCTAAGCTTTTGTTGAGTAAAATTTTAATTATTTAAAAAAATAAATTTCACACAAACTGTTTCTTTCAAATGCATAAAACAATTAATTCTTAATTTTTATTTTTTCAAAAATATTATCAACTAACTCAATGATATCTATTATTAAAAAATGTCATTTTTTTAATAATAAAATAAAAATATCATTTTTTAATAATAAAATACAAAGTATTTTTTAATGAAAATATTTAAAAAATATTTATCTACACTTTCTTGTACATGGTGAGTACTCGAAAGATGGATAATAATTAATTTCACCAACAGAACTGAAGGACAGTGTTAAGTAAGGGTATCAACGCAAGGCCAGCAGCGAAGACACTCCCACCGTCGGGCTGGACAGCTTCCATTATAGAATGTTTACTACTTTTGTTAAATAAATCGTATGCGTTTTATAATGTTTTTGAAAAAAAAAACCAACGAAGGGAATATTTTACCGTACGCTATCGAGCTCCTTGTACATGAACTGAATTATTTGTTTGTTAGTTTTATTTGACCTTTTTCTTTTAAATAATACGACTATTTTATTAAGCTTGAGGTCTTATTTTTAAAAAATATTTAAATATAAAAATAAATTTTTTTTTTATATAAGACCTTAAGCTTAATAAAATAGTCGTATTACTAGAACTGAATTATTTTATGCACAAGCTTACCCCAGCTATCAGTGAAAAAATGTCGTTACAAATGCTCAGAATGCATTTCGTTATCATGCTTATGTAATTAAAGTTCAAGTTTTTGTTATTTTTTTTAAATGTAAAGTTCTATCAGGCTTAAAAGACACCTTTAGAAGGACCATTTTCTCCGTGTTAAATGCCTGACAACTGATTCTGCTTGTATGTATGTACTACAGAGAAGTAATCCGCGATCACAGCTGTAAGTCTAGAGTTATCGCTTCTACTCCCATACAAAAATCAAAAGGAACATTTCGCATCATAACAGGACCATATTATCGTAGCAACTTTAGTACAAAATTACTAACATTTAACTTTACACAAGAATATCTTGTACTATTACGGTTGTCCAAGTGCTGATGGCAAGAAGGAAACGTGGCAATGCTTTCTTTTATTTTATCCCGGTGATTGGTGGAATTTCAAGTACAATTTCGAAATTAACAGCCATCATTCTTGGTAGGTACCATTCGTATTATTCATAGCAGAGTCATTTTTACTAGTTACTCTTTAGTAAAGAAGTATCTATTTTGAAAAACCCACATTAAATATACGTTAGCTTGGCAATCCCACCTAGGCACCTAGAGTTAACGAAAAAGCTTTCAGACTCCTGACTACCAATAAAGCTACCGATGGTCAGCCATACCCTCCTCATACACAGAATAACTCTTCAAAGGCTATATTTTCGGCCTGATAAATATTGGTGTCCCAATAGATTAGTAGGTAGCGTTCTAACCCACCAATCTGGGGGTTGCAGCTTCGATTCCTGTCTAGACCCTAGGTGTTTTCTGCAGACAAGCCAAGAAGCTTCGCGGATTTGTGTTGCTTAAACAATAAAAATAAAAAAATAGACTGTTGGGAAGACTGCATTCTAAAATTATAAATTCATATTGTCGGGGGTTTTTTAATTTTTATTAAATTGTTGTTTCACTAAATCCATCGTACAACATAAAACGACAATGTTATTCTGGCCAAACTACAACCATATTCGAGTTTGAGCTTAAACACACTCATATGTGTTTACAAGCATTTACCACATGTAGATGGCTGGACTTTTTTTTGCAATCCATGGAAGACCATCTAAAATATTTACAGAAGACTAAGGGAAATAAAATTTTCTATTTGCATTTCTACACTGTAATTAAGTTTTTTTAAAGGTTGTTTAGAAGTTAAGTGCTGATGAAATGTTTTAAATGAAAAATTGGGGTGTAAAACTACGAATCAATCATTCACGGGGTTGATAAATGACTGACAAAACAAAAACTACCCTTCTTGTTGCGTCAGAGCACTTGTTAAGAAACTCTTGGAGTTTTAATTAAAATTATATACTATAGATTTCATTTATATTATGATACTTTAAAATTTCATATCGTTATTGAAATTGTAAAATGTTCTAATTAATTTAATTTTAAAGATTGGAAGCCCAAATACTCTGCACACAAAAGAATTTCTAAAACACTCTATATTAGTCGCATGTTTTCTTTATTTGATGTGCCTGTACAAGCTATGTCTCCCCTTTTGGGGACCTCGTACTGGGTAGGTTAGATCTACTAAAGTGACAACAAGCCCATCAGTTGGATTTAAACAAAGAATTTATGTATATTTTTTTTTTTATTTAAGATTTATTTTCTGTAATAAATATAAGACACTTATGAATTCACTGCTGTAATGATTTTAAAATTTGGTAATGTAAAAGAAGGAAAAACGAAAACATACCAAATTTGAATAACACAACATGCTTAATTAAAATAAGGTAAACATTTTTAACCGCATGATATGTAAATAAAAAATAACACAATTTATAAAGTGTTAAAAATCACAAGGAAATGTATGCATGTACAGCAGTCACTGGCTTCCCTTTCCGCTTTGCGAAAAAAGAATAATAATAAATAAATAAAACATTTACACAAAAAAAGTTGAAACTTCTATGACAATTCAATATTGATAAACACACACACTTTAAAACTCGGCCAGGCAGGCTTGTATTATTTTTTAATAAGCCTTTTTTAAATCTAAATTTAAGTACTAATTCTGAATAGATTGTTTTTTTTTTCTGTCTTCTGTATTATAACTGAAATAATAACTTTACCAGCCAGACTGCCAAACAACCAACTAGCTATCTGTGATACTCTAACTGCCAACTTTCAATTAAACAAACAAACCCTCCCCCCCCTCACTCCTCATTCAAAAAAAAAATATATGTTTTAATTGCCTAACAATCTGTTGCCACACTTTGGAATTTTTAGCGCTCTTTTATATTCACATTAATAATAGAAAAAGTTTTGTTGATTTTACTTAACGCTGCCATCACACAAATATCCTGCAGTAATGCCAGAAGTTTAATAACAGAGATTCTCAAATGTGAGTTGTGATATAGCAATATCAGCGCAGAAGGTGAAAGGAACACGTGAGGCCTCTACTGAAGCATTTTGAGGTAAATATTGAAAGAAAATCAGCAGCCAGAATATGCAACGAGTCATTGGCTCAGTTAAAATCCATTGTAAAAATAATTTATACCAAGCCTTGTGGCATGTATTTACTACATATCGCAAACATCGTCTCTTTTAAATAATATTTGTATCAGGGATTGGCTCAACTTTAGAGCAATTTATCGTAGCTTTAAAAGTCCAGCTAGAATATCCATTTAAGAACCTCTGCCTTTTGTTTTAACTTCCCCACCTCTGAAAATTCTTGGCATTTTTTGACAATTTTAAAATATTCAAATTTTTATTGTTTTTTCATTTTGTGAAAAAAAAGAAGAGAAAAAATTAACTTTCACAAAATGTTAGACGACATATTTTTGATGGTGCTGCTGTTTGTTATTTTTCACAACAAATTTCAATGGAATATAAAACCTTAACCATGCTTTGCAACAATTTTAAATTAGATTATGTTAATTAAGCATTTTCAACCATTTGAAACAAGAGACTTAATTTTACAACAGAAATGTAAAAATGCCTTAATATAAGGCAAAAAGAATATTAAGAACTTAATAATTAATTTATAAATGCTCCTAACAAACTTCAATTTTATGGAGTTGAAAAAGAAGTAGGGAAGTACGTCCTACGAAATATTTATTTTTATTACTTTCCTTTCAACTGTGAGCTTCCTAAATATATGTATGTACTCGTACATACATACACAAAGAACATTTTTTACTGCATTTGTGCAAATATTTTATATCCATATTTCTCTAATTCTTATTGCCAACTAGTTGTTTGTGTTTCTTTTTACAATTTGTTTTAAAAAGTTTTATTACCAGCAAATAATAACTACTTTCTGTGTTGGCACTTTGAAAAATATGCGCCAAGTTTTGAAAGAACACAAATAATACGCGAACAAAAAAACAACTACATACAAATATAACAAATACACTTATAATTAATTCTAAATGATAATTTAAATTTAAAAATTAATAATTACCTATACGATTTATCAATTAACAATGATAAAAATTAAATTGTATAAAATAAAGAACTAACCTGCTCTACACAAAATAAATTAACTTAAATTAGAACTAAGCAGATGGTAAAATTGAAGTGAACTATAATAACTAACCTAGCGTTTACACATGCAAAAAATATCCCTAAACACTCTGTAGAATATAAGTATTTCAATGGTTTCTAAACAATTAATTTATATTTAATATATTTTATTTTAAATTAAATTCAATGTCTACTACACTCATACTTTTTCACTAACACACTCGCAATTTTCGAACTTTGCAACGAAATTCTCTAGCAAGTAAAGTTTTGACACTTGCAGAATGTCAAAAGATAAACAGTGTTACCCAGTAAAAAACAATTGACTAAAATTTCTGGATTATGGTAAAAGAGAAGAGAAGAATAAAAATAGAATATATAGTTTTCAATATTAAAATGTTGGCTGGGAAATTTATTTATTTATTCAGTTCAATGCTTACTGAGTTTTTTGTTTGCATATTTGAATCTTTTTGTAACTATTGATTAATAATTCTTATTTAGTCAATTGCTTTTTCAATATAAAGATTCTAATGTTTTGCAAGAAACGTTGGGAGTAATTTACTGAGGATTCAGAGTAGCGTCTGATGAAATGGTCCACATAGATATGCTATCCCCTTCAGTACTTATTGTACTGAATAAATATCTCATGAGAATATCATGAGTAAAAGAATGAATTTAAAAACCAACACAATTTCTGGAATTAAGCACAAATAAAGAAAAATATTTTGTAAAAGAATAACTTGAAATTTTAAATTTTTTCTGTAAAAAAACGTAATTGCAATTTATTTTCTTCAGATACGAAAGATAAATTACACTGTGCGACGAAAAAACCTACGAGTATTTAGGAAGTGATATTATTTTTCTGGTAGATGCTATCGAGTACAACAAGAATTTGTTTTTGGAATTTGCCAAACCCAAAACAGATTCTTGTTGTACTGGACAGCACCTACAAGAAAAATTATATCACTTAACAGGTATTTTCTTTTATTATTAAAGTACATGCTACGTAATTATCATTTGAACGTTTTTAAACATGGGTACTTTTTTAAGCGGCGACTTCTTTTTTTTAAAAACTTTTTTCGTATTCCCTTACTATTGAAATTTTTGACTTTACACTCATTTTACCGCACTTTGCCAAAAAAGTATATGATCAGAGCTACTTAGTTTTGCAAAAACAATTTCATACTATTTTTTTTTTTTATTATTTTTTTGCAAATTATAGAATTTTGTGCTAGACTTGAAAGATCTGCAAGCAAGACTTGCAGTAAAGAATTTAAATAAAATAAAGTTACACAGAAGAGTATAGACTCTCGATAACTTCAATTTAAAGGGACCAAAGAAAAATTCAAATAATCAAGAATTCATATTAACTAAGGATCGCATTTAAAATTTTTAATATTTTATGTTAAAACCAACAAACATTCGAAATAATTGAAAAAGAAGCTAAAACGCACGATTTGTTTGTTTTAAAACAACTTTCTTTCCCCGCTCAATAAACCCCATTAATAATATTTGCCCTTGTTCTGGAGCAAGTATTATTAATAGTTTCTTTGCTGGAACGCAAGGAAACGTTATAAATAAAACCCCCAGTTTTATTCACATATGAGTTCCCATTCCCAGTTCAACTCAAAGAGTATAGAAAAAATAAGCTTCAATTAAAAATATATTTTACATTAGATGTTTTTGCACGGTCTCGCCCGGCCTGGTATTTTATTACGTGAGTCGGTATCCTTAGAATGCATATGTAAAAATTTTTAAAGCAATTCGTTTACAAACAGAATTTTAATTGTTAAAAAATCCAGATAAAAAAATATAGTCATTCACTACTTTATAAAGTGGCTCACGTTATTGCTAGTATTATTATTAGAGGCGCCACCCAAAGTGGTAAATAAAATATTTATTCCAAAGCATGATTTCAGGCTTAAATTAAGTAAGGGCACACATATTTTTAACAGTGACCAGTAAAAATCGCTGAAAAGTGAGCGTAAAAATGAGCTTGGCTAGTCCAAGAGTATATGGCAACCTTCCTTGGTGTATATAGACTATATGTACCAAATTTCAGACAAATCCGTTGGAAAATAAAAATTTTTATAGCGTACAAGCAAACAGAAAATTAATTTTTTTATATAGATTTTTATGTAGCAGGGCAGATAAACTAAATCTATAGATATATTTTTTGTTTTTCTTTAATAAAACTATTTTAAATAAAATAAAACAATTCAAATTATAAAGCGTAGAAGATCTAGATACCATTAAAATAATTTCAAATTATTAAGGGGACGCGCCATTACGTGGATTTTGTTCAATTTATTTTAAATACTTTTCAAAATTCAATTTAAAAATTAAAATTTCAAATTATCAAGAGTTGGCTGTACATTTAAAATATAAAATCAGCATTACATGAAAATGTTTAAATGGTCCTTCTAACCACATGATGTGCATATGACGGCTTGAATTGTATAAAAATATGTATCAATCTTATTTATATTATTTAAAGAAACTAAAAGGTGTCCATCTGAGCCCTATTAAAAAGGGAAGTCAAGAAAAATAGACATGTTTACACTAAATTTTGTTTGTTGCACAAACATCACTTGTAGTTCATAACTGGCTCAGTGTTCACAATCTACAAAATGTGCCTGCTAAGATCTACCTATTGTTTTTTTTTTTTTTTAATTAATTAATTATAGTTTAAAAATAATATTCCTATGGAAGAGTTTTTGGCATGAACACGAGAAAGGAAATAGTTTTATGATTTTAACCAAAAAGAACAAATGACTTACTGGCCTTAACTTGATCAGGAATTCGCATTATTACGGGAAGAATGACTGAACATTACAGTTTAAAAACACTTGGAAAATATGAGGATCAGTAGAAACGACAAAAAGACAGCAGAACCCCTTTGTGTCACTGTAATGATCTACTTGGACCCGTCTTCGTTACTTAGAGTGTCACTGCCTACAACCGTCTGACATGGCAGATAAATCACCCAAGAAAGTCTTTGAATTTTTAATGAATACTAGACTTAGAGAGAATTTGTAGCACTAGAGTGGTATTACAATAGGTCTAATTCGACTGCAGTGACCAGGCTCCTAATTCCAATTCTAGGCAACATAATAATGAACAAAATCTGTTTTTCTTTCTATTTTCATTTAATAAAAAGTAAACTTACTTACTTAATTTACTTCGGTTACAAATATGAAATTTTAAAGCATTATGTTCAGTATGCATGCATGTCTAATTTTGTAAAAAAAAAAGAATAAATATAAAAGGAAACAATAAGAATTATAATATCAAGAACCACCTTCTGTGTGTTGTTTAAGACATTTCAAGTATAAAAAACGATGAAATTGAAAGACAAATGGAATTAAGTGAATCTAAATGTATTTGTCTATTATTTGCATTTCACATTTACATTAAAAATAATAAAAGAAAAACAATGCAAACATTTTACAAGATTTTCATTTTAAAAAGACATTTTAAACAGATTTTTCTATTTGTGGTTTTAATTGCAGATTGTACGTACTAAGCAAATAACAAAGATAAGGGAAAGAAGGCTACCACAAGCTACCAGTTTAGCACAATAAGGAATATAATGTCTGAGGAGCAACAACAACAGCAACAACAAAGG
The DNA here is from genome assembly GCA_947397855.1 of Thelaira solivaga. Taxonomy (NCBI): domain Eukaryota; kingdom Metazoa; phylum Arthropoda; class Insecta; order Diptera; family Tachinidae; genus Thelaira; species Thelaira solivaga. The sequence goes on from OX377612.1 coordinate 27,457,466, forward strand.
AAACAGCAACTGCAACAACAGCAACAACAACAACAAATTAAATCCCCCAAGGATACAAATAATACAAATGCAAATAATGCCAACAGCAGCCAAAACACACCAACACCTCCACGCAAAACTAATATACACGAAATAAGAAATCAAGACTTTGTAAGCCGCTTAATGGCCGCCACACCACCGTATCTCTATTCAGCACCCATGGGTCCCAATAATTTCTTTTTTAGCGATATGTTACGCTCTTTGGTTGCAGCACGCAATCAGGAAAATGTGAGAAACTTACAATTGCAGCATACAGCTTCTTTAGCCAGAAGACCCCGCAAACGTACTTGGTCTCAACAGCGTTCGTTTTTTAAGGAAAACGAAACGTTATTAGAAAAAACTCAACAGCATCCACCACAGATGCCGCTTTTAGCTACGACCGAAAAACCTTTAGAATTAACCACCCACAAACCGTATTTACAACACTTGGCCAATAAATATCGTAAATTGGAAACATTGGGAAATAAAGAATGCGCCGACATTAAACAACTATCTTTAACAACAAAAACCACTGAAAGAGAGCATGATAATAATGGTAGCTCTACAAATACTACACTAGAGGGCGGTACAATAGACACAAGCTTAGAAAATACACCACCTGCTGCCTCACTACCACCACAGGATTTAGTATTGCCTCCTCCGCCCCCAGTTTGGTATCCACCCTTATATCCTCCTTATGGCATAGATCCTTTACACTTTTTCATAGATCTCAGGGTTTCGGGTCATATTTATGATCGCAAAAAGGAAAATGTATCACCTTTGGCCAGTGCTGAAAATACCACCTCCGCCAATGATGCAAACAATTCACCACCTGCTTCCCATGCTATTACATTACCGAATAAGCATCGTCATGGTTCAGCATTTACAGTACCTACACCTCGTTGTAATGACTTGAAAGCTATATCATCTTTGCAACATCCTACAGCCAATCCCACCTCAGATGCCATAAATCTTAGCTCTAGTGCTGGTAGTATAAACGCTTCAACTTTAAATAAATTCGAAAATTATGCCAAATATTATGATTTTGGTGAGAGTAAAGAGAATCAACCCACCACCATTGCTAAATGTAATGCCAATTATATGTTGCAACATTTACCTCGGCTGTATAGTCAATTTGCAGCTAGAGATTTATTCGCTCAAGCCCATAATGAAAGTCTTAATCATCACATGAACAATGATACTCTTGAATCTGATAACAAATCCGACAACGACTGTGAAATAGAATCCAATGATCATCATTCTGTGGCCAATTCTGATGACAATGAACTTGATGAGAGTTCAAATCGTGAACGTGATATTGATGTGGAAATTATTGATTCAATTAAATATCGAACGGATGGTAGTAGTCATTGTACGAGTCCAGATGAATCATCGATAACACAAATTGATTAATTGAAGACGTTTGGAAAATTTATAGGAATTTAATAAGTATGAATACACATTAAGACTAAAAAAGGTAGATTACATAAGGAAGTAATGGACAATATTACTGATTCCGTGTAGTAAGAAAAAGTGAACGGAAATGTATATCGATCGAAATATAAATTGCAATTATTAATTTCTTAGGAATAGCATTATTATTTTGAATGATATAATTTAATTGTGAAATTTTCTATTGTGAATAAAATAGAAATAAATATTAACAGTCAAATTCATAAAAAAAAATTTTGTTCAATAAGCGCCTATTAAACAAATTTCATATAGAAAATTTGCTTAACAATCTTTTATTAAATTTTTTATAAATAAAGTTAAAATATTTTCGAAAAATAAAACATCTTAAAATAAACAAGTTATTTTTGCGAAATTTCATACTTTTTCTTATAATTTTAATCTTTTTGTTTGCATTGCGGGAAAAAATTGACTTGTAGGCTCTATGAGTAGTGCTATAAAAAAATTATGTGGCAACCTTCTTTGCCCATAGAGATCACATAAATACATTTAAAAATATCTATTGAAAAATAGAATTGTATGAAAATTGGGCGTAACCACATTTACTCTAGTAACAAATTATGTGAAATCTAGGATGGTATAGCCAAATTTAAAAAAAATTTGTTGGAAAATAGTAATTGTATGAAAAGTGGACAATTATGTGGCAACCTCTTTATGACATAACGGAAATATAAACCTCGCTCGATCACTTTTTACACTATTCTATATATTGCGGAATCAGGGATGTGGCAATTACCACACAAGCCCAATGAATGATTAGAAATTTTGTTTTCGCACAAAAATTGCGTTCCGCGGACACAAATGAATAATGAGGAAGTAATGTTTTATTTAAATAATCGATGTTATAAACTGTCTCCAAACAGCCATATTCAAAAAAAAAAGTGTATTAAAGATTTAAAATTGAAAATAGTTATTACAGACTTATCGTAAAATAAACCAAAAATTAAAGTTTGTATTCAAAATCCAAAAATTACTTTAAAATAGCTATTAAAAATTTTAAATTGTTTTACGTTTCTGGAAGCTTAAAAGTAGTGTCGATGACTACAAACCCGGTACATAATAAACCACTTTGCTAAGCAAAAGTACATATTTTTTTTAAATTCTGTGAAAAAATAAATTTCTTTTATTAATTATTTTTATTTTAAAAAAAAGGGTGTTGTGCAAAAATTAAAAGAAAAACTTGTATAAAAAACATTTTTAGTAACGAAAATATGAAAAGTATTCGAGTACTGGGTTTGCTTATAATTTGTTTACATCACTGTTAAAATTTATTTGCAATAGTTTATTTTTGTGCCGGCAGTTCAAAAGAAAAAACATTATATAAGAATGGAAGAAAATAAAATTATAAAAATGATCTTTCAAGATTTATCTATTTGACTTAAGGTAAGTTTGTGCAAATTTAAAAAAGTTGCGATGCTGAAATATTTTTTTGAAAAGAACTAAGTATTTTTAACTCGTTTACTTACCTATACGACGTATTCTATTTATTGCATCTCTAACTAATTTTAAATTTTATGTACTTTTTTAAATTGTGTTAATTAAATATCAAGAAAACAATTTTTTTTCTATATATTTTTGGTTTTGATAAAAAAAAAACAAAAAAAGCAAATTGTCAAGCACAAAATTAAATGTCAACTTATTTTTGATTTTAGAAGGGTGAACCAATCATAAAATTTTTCTATTTATTTTTGGTTTATTATGGGTCTAAGTCGCTATTATTAGTATATGAATACAGTTTTAGCGACTTAGACCCATAATAAACCAAAAATAGGTCCATAAATGACGGAGGTATAAGTCCATTTTTAGACCAGAAAATGTGGTAAACAGTTTTAACATAAACAACATTCGTAATGTTTGTGCCAAAACTCAGAACGATCGGTATACAATACAAAAAATATTAATATTTCCCTAATACACTGAAGTGTATATAAGACTCGGCACAGCCGAATTTAACTTCTTTTTATTTAAAAATTTTATTGTAAAACGAATACCTTTCCTAAAATTTTGTTATAATTTGCAATTGCATACAAATAGTAAATGTGATTGGCCACAAGAGAAAAAATATACAAAACCACTCAAAGAAATATGCAGTATAAAAATGACTTTCAGATAACGGGGATTGACCATTTTTTAATAGGTTTTTTTTTGTAATGAAAGGCCATTTTTGCATGATTTCCTACTTTTTTTGTGTGTTTGTTCTAACTCATTTGTTTTTGGGAGATCTCTCTATATCTCTCTCTCTCTATGTGGGAATATCAATTGTGTATGTGCTCTCTATCTCTCTCTCGCAAAGAGCTTTAGTATACTAAAAAAAAGTTTCTTTACATATATTTAGAACTGTAACTCATGCCCATTGGTAGATTTTTTTTGTTGTTTTGTTCTATTCTGATATTGAGAGACATTTTTGGAAATTTTGTTATTTTTTTTATACAATGCCTCCTACATTATTAGTGTGTTTAATACAGTTATTTTTTAGTAAACTAAGCCAAAAAAAACAAATATATGAGTGTCCATAATTTGTCATTACAAGAGAATTTTATTGGTCGACAAGTGTAAAAATGGATGATGAGTTAAGAATGTCAAAATGTGTGCAAGAAATATTCAATAAAGAAATGGCTTTGAATTACAGGAGCTTGGTGATTTTTTTTTAAATGTAATTAAAGGTATATAATAAATATTAAAATTAACTGAGGCTGGATGGTAATTTAACTCAATAATAATTGTGTAACTAAATATAAGATTATAGATTTTTAAACGACAGAGGTGAACACAAACTTTTTAAGGTTTAAGCAAGATCCGTATGGTGCGGTTCCATGAACTAGTAGCGACTAAAACTACTCTCTTAAATTACAGTTTAAATGCTTTTAAATAAACTTAGGAACATACACAAAATTATAAAATATATTAAATATTTTTTTAAGTAACATCGGTGACGTCATTCAACTTAATTCTGAAAACTCATTACGGAAGACAAAACACTACTGACTTCATTTTAAAAATATTGTTGGCGAAAATGTTGTCATGTATACGAAGTAGATACCTGTTTAAAGAAAATCATTTTCAGCAGTAATTTAATTATTAATTTTTAATTTTGTTAAATATTTAAAACAAATAGGCTAAACTAAAAATATGAATATTTTGCTAATACAGTGAAAGGTATATAAGATTCGACATAGCCGAATTTAACTTGTTTCATATTAAAGTTTTTTCGCCTGTACTTCATAAAGTTCGAGTACACCAATTGAAACAATTCGCAGATGCAACTGAGACATTACAAAATGATATTGCCATTAGTTTAAAATAGTTTTAAAAATGTTACCATTTATTAAAGTCACAAACCAAATTGTAAAAATAATAATAGAAAAAAAAAAGAAAATATACACCGGGATTGCAATAAAAACAAAATTAAATATTTCCCTATAAAAATTCACATTTTAGAATGCAGTATTTGTTTGTACATTCCTTATTTAGATCTTCTTATATCTATTAGACCAGGAAACACATAGGCATTTAGAAAGAGAAATCAAGTAGATTTACAATCATTTTGCCGTTGTTTACATTTTTATACTCTTCACTGTAAGTAAAAACGCTATACTTACATTTCTAAGTTTGTGACTCCGTTTGTAATTTTTATACTGCACATGTAACATTTATTAAAGTACATAGGTATATGTAATACCTATATATAACGAATGGGGCAAAAGTTCTGCTACCATTTTGATTGCCTATAACTTTGCTTTTTCATAAAAAGTTTATTTAGTCTTTAAATTTTTTTTCGTTATGATTGGAAAATTGTATCGGCTAAATTGTGACTGCGATTCGATTTGCAACTTTCGGCTCTTTTTAAGGCATTTTTATGATATCCTGCAACATCTCAAGCTGAATTTCTTCAATTTCGTGATGGATATTGTCTTTAAAATGTTGAATCCTTTGGGGCTTATTCACATAAACTTTTAATTTTAAAAAACCCCACAAAAAAAGTCTAGTGCTGTTAAATCTGTAGATCTGGCTGGAAATACTAAATCGACACTTCCCGAAATTAGTCTTCGTGGAAAAACGTCATTTAATAATTAAATGGTTGAACGAGCTACGTGTGCTGTGGCCCCATCTTGCTGAAACCACATGTCTTCTAGTTCTTGCTCTTCCATTTGAGGAACAAAAAAAATTTCGAATCATGTCTTGGTACCTTGATCATTTTCAAAAAAAATAAGGACCAATGATACTTCCAGCATGCATACCACACCATACAGATGAGGATTCTGTGTTACGCAAAACCGACTGTTCTGTTTATTTGAGAAGCATTGGACGATTACGGTGTTTTTGACGCAATCTCTGCTGAGTGGCAATAATGGACCGATTGTTTTCAATAAATATTGCCACTATTTCTCCTCGTTCTTGTGGCTTATATTTATCTATAATAAAATTTGGACGTCTACACAACACTATCAAAATGGTAGTGAGACTTTTGCCATACATACATTGAGGACAGAAAAATTTATCACACAAATAGCAGACATCAACTTTCTGAAGTCCCTAGACAACGTACAGAAAAGTTTAGAATATTAATATATCAGTTGTTCCTGCCATCATAAGGAAACTCAATGAAGATATACAAATTAAAAGATCATTCGGTGTCCATTTGTCCGTCCATCTTGATTATGCCTAACGTGAAATTATACTATCAATTTACTGTTGCAGACCGAAAAGGGAATGCCGCAGAGCATATCGATATTCTGCTCTGGCAGCCTCAACCCTTCCCAAGCCTGGCTATCTGCCCTACTGTGATCCCATGTCCGCGCACTAAAATGAGGGGGACCACGAATTGTACTATTTTCTTAGATTGAATAATAGACACCCACTAAGGACCTAACTGCAGTTTGACTGTCAGAATAAATGCGAATATTCTTGTCAAATATTCCATGGTACTACAGCCAGTCTGTTACTTTTCTTATTGCATTCATTGAGGAGTCAAAAACTCCTCAATAGAAATAGACTCAGCCAACTCCAAAACTATTTTTACAGTCTTTCATGAAGACATCTAGAATAGAAGATCCCATCAATATTCCCGTTTCGTTTGGAATCGTGAATTCAAAGACCCTCTGCAAAAAAAGTCATGGAGTGAGGTAGTCACCGAATGTTCAAATGATTACGCAAAAAATTATGGTAATTTCTCAAGTAGCAACTGATCTGGCAGCCCATTTAGCATAGTGAGGAGTGGCTGATTGAGCAGAGATCTCATGGCTCTTTTCAAATGGGAATCTGTTGGTAGTAGCACTGAGTGAAACTACTTAAAAGTTTTTCAGTAAATCGTCTAAAAACTATCAATAGTTTATTATGCGGTATTGACAGTCTGGGAAGAATCTAAGAACCACAACCTATTACTCCTGGGCCTAAGTGAACTTCACTAACCAGATTTTGGCGAAACAATCACAATTTTTTTTACACCGATAAACCAGCAAATGAAACAAGATCATATGGAGTTGGCCAGCTGTTGACAAAAGAGGCTCACAATGCTATTATAAGTTGGAAACCATATTCCGATAAAATAATCACAGTAAGGCTTCGAACCCATGCTCGTAATATTACATATACAATACTATGCATTCTACAGTCTTCTTAGCCAATCAATATCTTCCTCAAACATCGGTGTTATACGGGTCACTAGTTTAAAATAAAATTTAGTGCAGAATCTTGTTTCCTTATCGTAATTCAAAATACTCAAAAAATTAAAATTTTTTAATGGAATGACAAATTTATATAAACTCTAAGAGCAAATTACGATCCCATATCGAACCACTTGTATCGAAATAATTTCGATCGATTGTGAATGCGACCTGACATTTTCTACGCTGTTGTAACAAAATATTGACAATACACAAAAACAAGAACTTGGACTTAATATTTTTTTTTACAATTTCAACAAAGGTCGAAAAATAATCCTGTTATTAAATATTTATAATTTTAATAAAATAAAACTTATCAAATATCAATGTGTTGCAGCAAATAATTTTCAAATAGTTCATTAAAATACTTAATAAAATATTTTACTCCCTAATAACCACACCAGGTGTTGTTATAATTCTCCCTGTTCTCTTCCTTAAAAAAACAAGAATGTGGATGGAGATTGTCGATGTTGTCAACATTGACAGTAAAAACTCAAGCATTATTTAAAGCCATTCAACAGCAATTTACACCCATTTCCTTTAAAAGTTAAAAAAAAAATTAATTTAAATTTACAAAAAAATGGAAATTAACAAAATGTCAAAAAAAAATACAGTTGTACAAAGCGTTGTTGTATTTAATTGACGATAACGATGAAGAAGATTCAATGTAAAAAAAAAGTGATTTCATAAATCATTTACAAGCAGACGGTTTACTGTGTTTTTGTTTTAACTAGTAGCGAAAGGTATGATGATGATGTCCCTATCCGCAAGGCATATTTCAATTGCTAGATGCAAGATGATAGATAGATAAATCCGCCGTTGATGACAATTGTGGTGTTAAATTGAAAAAAGTGGAACAGAAAAAATTATGTACACATACAAATACGAATTAAAAAAATAACGAAAAACAAAATTATTAAAACTGCTGTTGGCGGTATTGTCATCAAATATTAAAATTACGCTGGGCTGAAACATAAAGATTAAGGTTGGAGTGATGTTAGCAAAACCACCGTGAATATAATAACTACATCAAACAAGCCTACCTACTTGCACATTCACAGACATCAATGATATTTTTCCAGGATATTAATTTTTTACAGCATTCATTGATTTCCGCCGTTAATATGCCGAATAAGCAGAAAGACAGACGAGAAGTTGTAGATGTGCAAAAAGAATTAATTCATTTTAAAACAATGTAAACAGTTAAAGTCGAATTTGATAGCATTTACACATAACTAAAAAAATATTTGGCTGCACAATGTTTAGTAAATAAAATAATTTTTTTTTAATTATAGACAGTTAGTTAAAGTTTATATAGAAAATTTTTAATTTGACTCTCTCCAGAATAGCATGCCTAGTTTTGAACTAAGCAAATCAAAATTATTGTAAAAACTGTAGAGCTGCAGTATTTAAATGTTTTATTTACGTATTAGCTGAGCACCGCACTTCATGGTCCTTCGAACCGAAAATGCAAAACTTAGAAAAATGCAGATTCAAAAGCAATCATCATGTAATTTGCTATAACACAGAGCTTGCACATGAATACCAATGATGCAAAATGAGACCCAATTGGGGTATTTTTGGCATTTTTGAATGTTTGTTCAACTCAAAATTAAACTGCCCATTTTATTCCGTTTTTATAATATTTAAAAAAAAAATTTCGGTGATTAAAAATTTTTTTGATCAGCCTCAGTATGTGGAAAAAGAATATTTTTTTCTGTTTAAAATTTAATCAAAATCAATTGGAGCAATAGTCTTTACGTAAAGAATAAAATCTAATTCTTGTAATTGTTATGAGAAAAGTATTTTAAAATTTATGACACACAAATCTGTTAATATCACAACTCAAGGAGGAACTGCTGGACTACAACTTAAGACAATTTTAATTACATATGAAATATTTATGTACTTGTTAAACTAAAATTGTATTTTTTAAAGTGCATGTAAAATTTGTTTTACAATAAATACGTTTATCTATGAGTTTTTGCCCATTTTTGTTTTTAATAAAATAAAAACACTGGCCCATAATGATAAGACACACTAAAATCAGTATCTTTTTAAAAACGATCTTAAATCCATAAAATTCTTATGAACAAAAGTCAGCTCTTAATAATAGTATACTTTTTGGTGACTAGGATTACGGCCCACTATTTTTTATGAATTACTTTGTTTTGCTGAGTCTACTGTACAGTTTTTTAAAATAAAAAAAAAATTGTTAGGCACTATCAAAGGTATTTTGGCTCTTTTAAAGCGTAAACTTGGCCCAAAATAAAGAAACTAAAAACCCATCCATACATAAATACATATCGTGATAAGATTCATAAAAGCCCCAAATCGACTTTGGATCAACAAAACAATTTGAAAAATGTTGCTTAAACTTTTGTATTAGAATGATTTTTTAAAACTTTTTAAATTAATATGACGGTATGAAATTTGAAATTAATTTTTTAACCTAATATGCCAAAGAATTGCATTACAATAATCTTAAAAGTAGCGCCACAAAAAATATTTATTTTAAAAAAATGCACTGCCATAAATGGTCAATCAATATTTACTATTGTCAATTTGTAGATTTGCATTTAAAATCTTTTTTTTTTTTTTTGTTATTTCGTGAAACCTCCAAGAATAGTAAAGCACCTTTATGACTTAACAATGAGACAGATTTTTTTAAAATTCATTCAAGCAGAAAAACTGCAATGTTGGTGTTAAAATTATTATAACGAGTACAACCACTCTGTTTACAAAAAATATATTGAACAAATGTTGAATTTATCAAAAATAATGACAAAATTTCAAATACTTATTTATTAATTTTAAATATGTAACCATCATTTTGTTGCTCACAGCGTATCACTACTATACACTTTGTATTGTGCTTCATGTCAATTATTTAGATGTTTTCATTTTTAAGTGGCTTTTATGTAAAATTGAAATTCAACCTAATTGTGATAAATTTGTAACAATCTCATGCTTAAATCAAACTTTCGAACAGGCTGTTTTGTCATTCAACCATAGTACTTTTTTTTAATTTTCTGTTCTAGAATTTAAGTTAACAAACAGAGCTTGTCCAATATTTTAAGAACATGAAAAGCAAATACTGATTTCAAATCAGTAAAGATTTCCAAATTAACCAAATAGATTAATTTGAAATGAAGTAATGAAATTCGATTGATGTCGCCAGTCTTTTTAGTGATGCTTATGCATTTTACTTTACAAAATGTAGACTTATCAAAACTGGCTATTGTTTGAAAATTTTGCAAACAAATAAATTTTATAACTTGTTTTTTTTTAGATACCCTTCACTGTGTTAGACAAATATTCATATTCTAATTTTTGCACATTGTTCTTAAATATTTAAGAAAACAAAATTAAGAAAGATTTTTAATGAAATAGCAAATATTGATCAAAATAATGTTCTTTGAATACCTATTTTTGTGTTAGTCCTAAAATAAATAATTTATTTTTGATTTTTCATGGCCATTTATGGAAAGATTGTATTGATTTTTTTGCACAGACATTTTGACTGCCATTTTTGATAAAGCTCGTTTTATATTTTAGACAAAATACGTTAAAAACCCACTGAAAAAAATGGCAAAAAAAATAAAAGGTTGTTGCGGTTTTTGACTGATAGCTCAGCCGATTGACTGATTTGAAATAACAAACTGTGGCAGGAACTTCCAGTAAATTGACATACAACTTTTCTGTAGATATTCTAGTGACTTCAAAAAATTGATTTAAACATTCCCACGGAGAGACGCACATCGCTAAATAGACTTCGTTTTTTATAAGAATCCAGAATCCGCACAAATTATGCGCGGAATGAAAAATTTATATATATATAAACTTTTCACTTTCATGAATATAAATTTCAATTTAGGAGAGTCCCAGAAAATATGTACGCAGTCACAAAAAATTCCAGCCTTACTTTTGTCACGTATAACGCAGGGTGGCTAATAGATAGAAATTCAAATAAACTTCTTTTGGAATTGCAATATGTGCAGAACATCCAACTGGTTTTTTATTACAAAACCTCGAACACTAATGAAAAACCACAATATTCCGTTTGAAGTTATAATAGACGTTGCCGATTACTTAGCCCCTACTGTATGCTACCTATTTTATTCCACTCAAACCTAGTCCAATAAAATAACAAAAATTTAACAACATCCTCTAAGCAGTTCAACTAATCTATAATTATTTTCATTTTTGCCTACGTGCACATTACGATGGTCAACTTGTGTAATTAATATGTTCTTGTAATTCTAGGGTTGCAAAAACTGAGCAGAATTTAAGATTTATTAGCGGAGTGGAGAGTTATTGTTTGCTTTTTAAGATGATTTAAAAAAAAAACACACACACAAATTTGTTTGTCATTCATAAATCTTAGAAAACTCTCATAATTCACCCGGTTTTATAAAAAAAAATTTGGTTACACTCTTCTTACTCAAGTTATTGTTGCTATCGTTGCTTCTGTATCATCCCTTGCTATCTATGTATGTATATCCTCTCTAGAGGATTATACAACAATACAAGTGTATGCTAAACAATGCAGATGTACGTATGTGTATTCGACTCTAGTTAAGATATTGTTTATCAATAAGTAGCTTATTCAAACTTTTTCTAAAGGATTTAATCTGTTGTAGGGTAAAACTTTTTTATCGTTTTCAGATTTATAATGATGAAAAAGGCTTTTAAAATAATTGCTTTTAAATTGTATGAAAAAGGTAATTAAGGGTATATTATATATATATATATATAAAATTTAAATGGAAACTGATGTTTAAAGATATACTTAGTAGTTTTTTTCTCCAAATTTAAATTATCAATACCTATGTTAATTAACAAAATTTGGGGTTTTGCAAAATTTGTAAAAAAATAAAATTAATTGTTTATCATCTTAGTATAACTAGATGAGTTGAAACAGACAGCTGAAATAAAAATAACAGATCCCTTTTATTTGGGTTTAATAAATACAATTACAGAAACCACCACAGAACTTCTGAATGCAGTTAGTTAATGCACGTCTCCCGAATACAATGCGTTAAAGACATTTTACTCTATATCTTCGTCCTGCCATTTATTGTTATAGTTTTTATAACGAAATGAAAAACCTAACCTAGCATGGTTAACACAAGTATAAGGTAAAGCTATAGTAGACATTATGAGACGTAATTGTTTGGAGTATCTCTAGCAAATTCTAAAAACGGAAACCACTTCCTTCGACTTCGGACCAGCAAATGCCAGGTATAAGAGGGTTACTGCCGAACTTATTAATGCGGTTCCTTAGCAACTTCATAGACTCGAATAGATCCATCCACTCTATTTAATAAGCTCTTGGGACAACATATAGTAGACAGTTAATAAAATACTAGGTTTTTTTATACATGTAAATAAACTTTTTTATTCAGCAAAAATTACTTATACATACAGGCATGTTCTGAAATTGACTTTTTCTCAAAGTGATTTCAAATCACGAAAAACGTGTTCTGTGCACAAAATCATTTGTCATCTCGTGATGTAAAACCGGTCAGCTAACTGCCTTGCGACATCAAATCACTTGAAGCTTTGAATTCGTTATGAAAATGATTAAATCCACTTATTTTGAATTGTTTTTATTCGTTTTTGCAAAAATAAATATTTTACAAAACGGAACCGTAAAGTTTACTAATTTTTTTTTGATATTTTTTCCCCTTTTGTTTATATTTTTCGTGATTTTCATTTTTGTTCTTTTTTCGAGCAAATTTAATACAAACAAAGTATAAGAGCTTTAAGCTCGTGATTGAGAACAGTAAAAATCACTACTAAAAAGCTAAAAATCTCATGATTTCCAAAACACTAAAAAATCACGTGATTTTAAATCGTTCATAGTTAATATCACCGTAATTTCAAAACATGCCTGATAATTTATTGAGAATCTGCAATTTGGCATAGCCTTGCTAATAAACTAGTTAACTGCAACAATGAATTCAAACCATCAACAACTTTCATGTGAGTAACTCCAATTTCACGTATAAAATTCAGTTTCATATTTTCGTCAACATTTAAACGTTTGCAAACACGAAAAATATTCCCAATAATATCCTCAGCAGCATAACCAAAACGCCACAATTTTGCCAGTATCTTATACGCCTTATGTATATCGTTCTGTGCGCAATGTTGCAGCATATCTTGTATAAGCATAGGGTGTGGCTCATCGCAAACTTTAAACACATTCACTCCCGTTATTTTCCCAAACCCTTGAGCAGTAGATTGTAAATTATTTAGGCCTTGTCTCATATCACCCTGGGCTGTAAATACTACGGCTTCCAAGCCTTCCTCATCATATTCAAGATTTTCACGCTGGCACACTTCAATAAGTTTAGCCAAAATCTGCGAGTCTGATAACTTTGTAAAACGTAACATCGCACAGCGAGACTGTATAGGTTCTATGATTTTTTCACTAGTATTGCAGGCTAATGCAAAACGTGTGGTGTTACTATAAATTTCCATGGTACGTCTTAAAGCTTGCTGTGCGCCTTCAGTCATGCTGTCGGCCTCATCAAGTATAACAATCTTATGACGGCCACGAGGTAAAGTGACCTTTTGTTGAGCAAACATTTTAATTTTATTACGTACTACATCAATTCCACGTTCATTTGAAGCATTTAATTCCAAGACAGCTTCTTTGTAACTATCTCCAAGTAATATTCTGGCTAAACATTGAATAGTTGTAGTTTTACCCACACCCGGTGGACCCTATATCAGAGCACAATGAATAGAGTACTGTTAAATAAAAAATGAATGTATACTTCTATACACTTACCGCTATTATAATATTAGGAGCATTTCCTTGAGTAGCAAATACAGATAAACGAGCTACGGTGTCCTCGTTCCCAACAATTTCATCAAATTTTGCCGGTCTGTACTTCTCGATCCTACATTTAATTTTGTAAACAATAGATATTTTTGTATAACAAAATTTTATTTACCATGGCAAATTGCGCTTTTTCATTTCATCTGCAGTTAATTCTTCGTCTGGCATTTTGTATCAACTCTTTTTAGTAAAGTTATTAAAATTTACGAATTTCTAGCTACAATAAAATTTCTCTTTTTAGCGCCAAGACAAGTCTATACGCGAGGTAAAGTATTCCCTACATCAAACACTAATTTGCACAAAAATCTTTCGTATATGTCAAATACATCTGCTGAGAGAGGAAGAAAATCAAATTTTTTGAACGTATGAATTTAAACTTCTTTCTTCCACAGCTCTTCTTTTTTAGGAATACCCTGTGTTCTAGATATAAGATCAATAGCACACAAATAATGCAAAAACATTTTGACAGATATGAAAGGAATAGTTGTTTGAAATTTTATACCTGGTCTTTTTCTACCATGGAATTTCTAATAAATGCAAATCATGGCAGAAAAATAAGCGGCAAGGCATTCAGCACAACAAACACTGAATTACACAAACAACTATATGGTATGTTTCCATACTGTAATTATGTAAAGTGAACTCGCCATATATTTTGTTAGTGTAAGATGTATAAGCAAATCTCAAAATCAATACGCGCAAATAAAGAAAAACATGTATGTGATTTTGTATTCACAAGAAAGAATAAACAAAAAGAAAAATTTTGACAGCTATGCAGCCAAAACGATGGAGAGCTGATTTTAAAGCTTTCCCGTGTATAATTTGGTTTTCGACAAGATGCTGCCATATAAAAAATGTATTCTTCCTAGTCCATAATATATGGTAGGTTGAAATTTATAGTATGGCATCCTTAAACTTGATATATAATTAGAGCTGCCATTCTAACAGGTTAAAGTAATTGATACAGATTTAATAACGGAACTATAAGGAAATATTGGATTCAATTTATTACTAGAAAGTTTTAGTGTGGTTTTTCAAAGAATCATAAAAACTCTTTAGAAACGCAATTTTCTATTATAATTACCTTATCGCAGTGGCATCATTATGCCATAATAGCGTCTAACCAAGGCGGAGTATATAACACTGCAGTCACACGATCAAGTTTTTTACAATTCTCTTTCAAGAAATTTACACATACTGCTTGTCAAAATTCACAAAAATTGAAAGCTGTGACGTAGGCTGCTCGCAATTTCAAAGCAAGTTTTTCAACAAGATGTTTTTTTTAACCTCTTCCACCGACAGTTTTGTTTCGGCGGCAATAGAGTTATATGCCTTAATTTTTAAATCATTCCGTCTATATGCATTAATATTCATATTCCACAGAACTTCATGCCTTCTGTATATCTCTATGAACTGCAAAACGTCGTTATATTTGTTAATTTGTTCACAAACATATTTAAAAAAAAAAACAAAACAATACTGGCGGCAGAATAAGAATTCAAATTTGAAACACTAAATTGAACGAAAAATTGAAAGCAAACTCTCAGCAAATTTTAAAAGTGTGAGTGTATTGGTAAAAAAATGAGAGAAATTTTAAAAATTGAATGAAAACTTGATCGTGTGACCCCCAAGTAAGCTAAGTTTGTCTTTTTTGGCAAATCAAAAAAATTTTAACAGATATGCTTCATGATATCACCTTATATCAATTCGCGTTGCATCTGACATAATTTATGCGGCCGCATGCATGGCAGAATTAACACGGTAAAGCAAAAAAAAACAGCTATATATACGTCGCTTTCCATCCTCTTGTCTGCAAAGCTGTCAAAATTTACTTATATTCTGTGCGCACTATTGTTCTTGTGCCCAAAATACATAGAATATTATTCTATTTTATATGACACTTACGTTAAGGTTGTTGTTGTAATTAAGGATTGTTGTACTAACCTTACCGTTTTAATTCTGCCATGGTCGCATTATTGTTTTTAATGCAGAGTTGATAATTTACGCAACACACTTGAAATTTCAGGGTTGACAATAATATTATTTTTTAATCAAGTGGCAAAACGGAATCCGGACGTGTGCGTGTGTGCAATAAAAAAAAATTTTGTGGAAAATATAAGAAAATTGCATAAACCCGAGGAAAATTAACAAAAAAACATGGCAGCGAGATTTATTAAAAAAATTGTAAGCTTAATACAAAATATTATAACAGAAAAAGAAATGTTCGTGTTCAGTAATATTTGAAAACAAAAGCGACTAACCATTAAAGCTTACTTAACAAATCCCAGAACCAACCCTGTATCCAAAGAAGTTTCCTTTTTTATTCTTGCTTTAATTTTAGCTTAAAAATTTTGGATTTAATGGTGGCCGGGAAAGAGTAGAAGTTGCCAAACATGCTAAGGTATTATAAGAGGAATATTCCATTAAATAAAAACCGTAATAAAAGAAGATTAAAGATTGTGTGCGTACGGATACTGTCGAATTTTTTTTTTACATAACCACTCGCAGACGGGTTGAAAAAAAGAACCACTAATAGATATTAAATTAAATTTATATCGTTAAACCGTTACGTTTTTTTATTTATATATATATATTATGGGTAAAAAGTGCACTTCAAGAAAAATTTTCCAGTAAAATTTTTTCTTTTTAATTTAAAAAATTTTTCTTAACCTCAACACTGCTTAAATAAAAACATTGTGCGAAAAATAAACTGTTCAGTATCTATTAGATAGAATAAAATGTTACCAAATTTTTGGGATCTATATCCCTTATGCGCTTCTTTAATAATAAAAAGAAAATCTATTGCACTGTTTGTTAATTTTTGTAGGCATTATTATGTAATTTGCAGTCGATGTGACTTTATTGCCTTTATAATTTGTGCTTTTTATTCAGCTTAGAAGAACATGTATGTATGTTTGAACATATGTAGTTGGGAAAGCCACCAACAAATTTTCCCATCAGCAATTTATGCAAATTATTTATGCATTTGTTTAGAAATATCGTTGGAATTTACAACTGTAAAGTTAAAAATCTTCATCATCAGTTACACTACTCTACAGCTAAAAAATCAAAAGGGGAACGTGTTTGTCCTATCGCAAGATATAATTTTTTCAGTAGAGTTTTCCTTTTGTATAAAAATTCAGAAAAATCCTTTAAAAATCTGGTTTTCGATCAACTGTTTTTACCCGGGCTCACGTGGTCGGTACAAATTGGCAACCATTTAACTGACCCGCATAAAAATGGGCGTGAAAGATTCAAGAGTATATGGTGATCATTCTTGGAATGTAGTGCTTTTATGTACCAAATTTAAAAAAAATGGAATTTTAAGTTTTAAATTATTAAATAATGGACGTAAAATTCGGAGTAGCATTATATTATATAGAATATGTTACTCTCTAATAAAGTAGTTTTGGAGTTTATCCATTATAAATAACAATAAAAAAATGTCTTATAGTATTAGTATTGATATAGAGGTTGTATATATCAAAAACTATGTATGTATGTATAAAAAACCCTAAGCTGGAAAAAATTTTGAAAATTTGTTGCACAAAAGCAGATTTTTCAAAAAGTTATAAGTCGTAGGATAGTGTAGAGGGTATATGATTTTTACAATCAATTACTTGATTACAAACAATTTTAGTTATGAGCATATAACAATTATCTAAATGAATAATACGGCTATTTTATTAAGCTTGAGGTCTTATTTAAAAAAAATTTATTTTTATATCGATATTTCACTCTAATTCTTCAGGATATGTTTATAAATTCTTGATCTTATTCCAATCAAAAATAATATTTTTAAAATTGCTCCATTACTCGCTTTATTTTTAAGAGAATTTGTATTTATTTACAAAATAAAAAATACCCATATTGACGCGTATACCTCTAAATTGTTTACCGTTTATAAAGGAGTTATAGCACCTAAAGCTATAAAACTTTGGAAGTACTTGATCTAATATATATAAGCGTCTAAATTGTTGACTTTAAAAAAAATAATAAATCTTCGTAATACTAGCTGTGTTTACAAGGTCATGAAATTCTTAGCCTAAACGGATTGTATAAATAAAATCTAGTTTTTGATTAGCTGTTTTTAGCCGGTATCAAGAATTCTAACTAACCGCATAAATTCGTTGGACAAATATAATCTTAATTGTTAAATCATAGAATAATGATAATAAACGTGGTAGTATCGTTATGGTATATGGACTATGTTACTTGATAATGTAGCTTAATAGTGGAGAGTGAATTTTTAAAATCGGTTCGGTAGTTTTAGAGTTTATCCATTACAAACAAAAATAAAATTTTTTCCTCTTTATAACATTAGTATAGATGTATATTTCCAGCAAGATTTTTGCTAACAACAAACTGATAAGAGCTCTCATGTAGTTTAAAGGCAGGTTAAATATTCTTTGTTATTGCTAATTTGCAAATTTACAATTCCATTGATTCGCAAAATCTTTTGATATACAATAGAGATCTGCGCAAAACATTGTGAAAATCACACACCACTACAAAAATATGTAATACCAGCATATAACCCGCTATTTCTAGGTTCTTTAAAGCTAACAAAATCAAAAAGTACAATTAAAACAATAAAAAATATCACTTTATCCCCTTAATGGTTTTTTGCTTTGCTCAAGTTCTTTGATATCGAAAAATTCAAAAAGTACCATTAAAAACAATAAATGGCACCATATTGTCCCTATAAAGATTGTTTACTCTGCTAAGGACTGTGAGCTAAGTTTCCTGTTTCTAATTATTAAAAAACCAAGAAGTACCATTTTTCCCTTAATGATTTTTTGTATTGTTCAGGAGCGTTTTAAGCCGTTTCATATTTCGAATTTTATTAATATTAAAAGCTTAGAATACCATTAATTAATATTGGCTCTTTTCCGATTTGTTATTGCGTTCAGGACCGTTTGATGCTACTATCACAGTTCTAGGCTTAGAAATACCACAAAAAAGAAACCGTAGATAACAAATAAGTTGTACAAGTCTCTCGTGCAACTCTGGTGTTTATAGATTATCGGGTTAAAGGGAAGTGAATTGCTAGTTTCTCAGTAGACTGGCTCGTACTTTTCAATTCATTTTGTTCTTTCATCCTTTTCTGTGTGTGTTTTAGGAATTTATTTGTTTCTGATTTATCGTATATTGTATTGTTATGTAAATGAGAAGTGGAACAAAATGTCCAAAAATATCCAAAAATTTTGAAATTTTAAGCAAAAGAAAACGAAGAACCGGATAAGTAAAATTTCGTATTGCAAACGGAAAGGCAAGTTTAAAAGAAAATATATTAAAAATTAAAAACCTACTTGTGCAACTGACTTGCTTAATGCGAAAGCCTTCTTACTTTGATAAAAAACATACCATCATTTGTTTTATATCAAAAAAGTACCAAGCATTCACCCAATTATTTTTTTAGTAGAATATTTTGTTGTGATTGAATTTTCGCTCAATCTGTTTTAGTTCTGAAGATGTAAGACATTGGATTTTGCTTGTTTTTACCCCATTAATATTCGAATTCCCAAACATTCCTTCTTATTCCTCCTTCAAATTGTGAGAGGAAGGTACTCACAATTTCAAGTCTGTAGCTTTAGCCGTTTAGGCTGCGTGATTAAGATCAGTACTCTTTTTGCATATATAGATTTTATAATATCTATTAAGTGCTTGTTCAAGCTATACTTGCAGGGCTATAATTTACAATCTACTCATAAATATATAAATTTAATAACTTTTTATATTTAATTAAGGTTACCACAACTCCGGTTTCTGCACGTGCTTACTCTTCTGGTACACGCAAAGTTACTCTTATTCCTGGCGATGGCATTGGTCCTGAAATTTCCGCTGCTGTGCAAAAAATTTTTTCTGCTGCCAGTGTACCTATTGAATGGGAAGCTGTTGATGTAACACCCGTTAGAGTAAGTTTCAATTAGATTTTAATGATATCGTTTTTTTCTTTTGGTTTAAACATATTATTACTAAGTTTTGTTTTATTTTTTAAGGGTCCAGATGGAAAGTTCGGTATTCCTCAAGCTGCCATTGATTCGGTCAATACAAATAAAATCGGTTTGAAAGGCCCATTAATGACCCCGGTAGGTAAGGGTCACCGTTCTTTGAACTTGGCTTTACGTAAGGAATTTAACTTGTATGCCAACGTAAGGCCCTGCAGAAGTTTGGAAGGTTACAAGACATTGTACGATGATGTAGACGTTGTGACCATTCGTGAAAATACGGAAGGTGAATATTCCGGCATTGAACACGAAATTGTCGACGGTGTTGTTCAAAGTATTAAATTGATTACCGAAGACGCCTCCAAACGTGTAGCTGAATACGCCTTTACCTACGCCAAAAACAACAATAGAAGAAAGGTAACTGTTGTACATAAAGCAAATATTATGCGTATGTCCGACGGTTTGTTTTTGCGTTGTGTACGTGAAATGGCCGAACACTTCCCCGAAATTAAATTTGAAGAACGTTACTTGGATACGGTATGTTTGAATATGGTACAAGATCCAAAAAAATATGACGTTTTGGTAAGAATTATAACATATTAAATAAATTAGTAAATATTCTAATTTTACATTAAAATCCATTCTAAGGTCATGCCTAATTTGTATGGTGATATCTTATCTGATATGTGCGCCGGTTTAGTTGGTGGCTTGGGTCTGACACCCTCCGGTAACATGGGTCTTAATGGTGCCCTCTTTGAATCTGTGAGTTTTTCTTTTTACTAAATGTGTAAAAAAATAATCTTTTAATTAATGATTGAAATTATTTTTAAGGTACATGGTACTGCCCCCGATATTGCTGGCAAAGATTTGGCCAATCCCACTGCCCTATTATTGTCTGCCGTCATGATGTTAAAGCATATGGAACTCAACTCTCATGCTGATAAAATTCAAAAAGCCTGTTTCGAAGTGATCAAAGAAGGCAAATACCTTACTGGTGATTTGGGCGGTAAAGCCAAGTGCTCCGAGTTCACAAATGAAATTTGTGGTAAACTGTAAATTAAGAATTGTCTGCGCTTGCCGCTATTTAAACCAAAACTCCAACTATAAAATAGCTACTTATAAACTAAATGATTTTGTACATCCTTACGCACACACATACATATACGTCAACTTACATCAATGCTCTATAAATGTTTTGTGTGCTGCTCGTAAATATGTACACACATATATGTAGTATTGTACGTTCAAATGCAAAACGCTTTTTTTTTAATTCATACACAGGTGCATGTTGTAATACATACATAATATGTAGTTATATTTTCAAAAATCTGATGATCCCTCCTTTGCCGTATTATTTTTACTTAAGTTTTATTTTATCAGTTTAAAAAACGCTAAACACCTATTACTATTTAGCTATTTAGTTATAAATTATTCATCGATTCAAATATTTTTCCCTTTCTTAGTTTCTCCTCTGCCATATTATCTCAGAATATTTTATTTGTGAGTTAAGAAAAAATTAAAATACATTTTCTGTGACTCCTATCTAACGTTACAATGATTATTGTGCATATTAATTAATAATCCATAATAAAGTTGTCATATACAAAACAAATTGTTAAAAAAAAATAATAAATAGATAACTATTAAACAACTAAAGAAAAAGTGTTATTTATTTTTATATTTATATACATACCTTGCAACGTTGTCAGGTTTTGAAATTTAAAAAGCACCGAAACCAAGAAAAAAGTTATAAGCTTTAAAACTTATTTTGACGGAATACAATTAAATATATGAACTGATTTACGGTTACGATAATTATACAATTTTCATACTACTCTGTTAATTTTGATTAATTTCATACATTAGCTGAAGACTGATTTGAGCTCAGTTGCATAGTTCTACGTGGTTATTATTAATTAAAATTTCTCCTCTTCAGTGATTTTTCACTGTGGTCAGGACTGTTTGAGCCCGATCTTATGGTTCTAAGTACGGTAATATTAAAAAATCAAAAATTACCATTAAAATCAATAATAATTACCATTTTAGCCTTAATGACTTTTTACTTTGCTCAAGAGAGTTTGACTTTAGTTTCATAATTCTAGGTTTGTTAGTTTTTAAAAATCAGAACTAAATACCATTAAAATTAATCAAATGCGAGATATTGTCCTTTTTTATGTTTTGCTATTGCTTTCAGGACCTTTCGATTCTATTGACAAAGTTCTATGCTTGTAAATACCACAAAAAAGTAAAACCATAAATTTTCTACACTGTACATGTGCCACCTTATAATGTATATATATTTTGAATCCATTAACGACAGAGCTTTGAGTCAAAAGCCGCGATTATTTTTTTAAACATTTTTCTGAGTGTATTTTCTTTGAGTTTTTTGACTTAAATACAAAACGGTGCGCAGTTTTTTTCCAAATTACAGACATAATGTCTGTGCAAGAAATTAAAAACCAGTTCACAAATGGTAGAGAAAAATCTAAAATACAACCGAAAATTTTAGAATTAATAAAAAAATACATTCAAGAAAATTATTTTAACCAATATTTAGCATTTGGGGGATAAAAAGGGTAAACACTAATTTATCTTTCATTTTAGCACCGAATAAAAATTAAAAAACTGTTTCATTGATTCTTTATATTTATGGTATTTTTATGTTAAGTGGGTCGGTCCTACACTATCAATCATTCAAAGTCAAATTATGCATTTTTGTTGGTTAAAGTTAAATTGGCTGATAATCACATCAAATTAATTGATAACAATATCATTTTTATGTGATTTTCTTAATGTGTAGAGACTTCCGCTTAAATAAAATAATACATTTTGACGTTGGTAAAACACTTTTATTCTGATTGCACATCAAGAAAAAAATAAGATGATGTGTTGCAATTGCATTGCTACTAGCAATAAATAAAAACCAATTTAGATGAAGGACTATAAAAAATTAATGAAAAAATTTTTTCCTCCATTTTTGCCAAAACAGCATATTTTTTAATTGTGAAAAACCAGCAAATTTTTGCGCAAAATTCAAACTAGTTTTGATTTTCATCAAATTGACACACAACGTATACATGTGACGTCCATCTTTAAAAAATACGCACACACCCTCATGATTGATCATCTGTCAGGCACTTAATAACAAACTGATATAATATATACCCATCTCATATTTTGTGAAGGATATAAAAAAAAAATAAAAGCATATGTACTTGCGCAACTGACTTGTCAAATGTGAAGGTTCTCTTAATAGATATAGATGAAGAACTTGTCAGCTTTCTCAACTTTTTAAAAATAAAATACACTTAAAGAAATTTATTTTTCAAAAATAAACTTGTGATATAATTTATTTAAATTTATTTATCGTTAATTTTATCAGACAAACATAATGTATTTACGTAGAAAAAAATGTGAGTTATGCTTACATATAAATGAATTACTATATCTTGTTAACTTGAATTGAAACATAATTTTTACTTGACAAAAATATTTAGGTATAAAAAAATATATGCACTGTATTTTTAACTAAATTCTCGGCCAAAAGAAACCATATATACTATTTATAAATGAATCATTAATTAAAAATAGAATGACCACTTGCGTAATAATATAATTTATACACATACATATTTTACTTTTTATTATTGGTAAATATATTTGACGTTAATGTTACATTTTAGTTGTTAATTGGGAGTATATTTGTATACTTTTTTTAAAATTAATTTTAATTCAATTGATTTTTTAAGGCTTCACTACATAATTTTTTTATCGCTAATTTACAAATATTATAAAGGTTTAGTTCTTTTATCAAATATAGCCTCAGTACGGTTGGTTACGGTGTTCGTAACAAATAAATATGGTAGCGTTTTCTACAAATTATGAGAACGTTCCACAACCGTAATAAGGGTCAATGTAATATGTTTCATAATATTTTTCATTAGCATTATTTATTATATTTTTTTATTACACATTTTAAACGTAATATATTTCTTTTACTTTATATTTGTTTGTTTTATAAACTATAATCTTATTATAATTAATATTTCCTTTTTTATGTTGAATTTTTCATACATATTTTTTCATATAGTAAGTGAAAAGGAGTAACTGGGTGGCAGGGAGAGGGAAGGGTATAGAGACAATGATATATGATAAAAAATAAAATGTACAACTTACAATAATTATTTTTTGTCTACATTATTTTATATGGAGTTCAATGCTATCGACTTCACAAGATGCAATATCAGAAACCACATAGAAATCTGGTTTGTTATACACATTGTCAGTCGATAGTTCACAAATGTGTTTTATAAGTGTTTTTTATGACTGTTTTTTATATCTGTCCTGTCATTTTTCACTAAATAAATATTTTGTTGTGTTATTTTATTTTAACGATATGCTGTTAAAAACTTAGAATTTTAATTTATTTTTTTTTAACAAAAATTTTAGAAATAAAGCTATTGGTCCATGCAATAAGAAACATTTTCGTTTATTCCTTATACACATACCATTTTTTTCTTATCATAATTTCTTTAAGTTTCAATCATTATTTTTCGATATAAACACAAACCTCTAAAAGAATAGTTCTAGTAACGTCAGTTTGACTATTTGAAATTAAAATAAAGTGAACTCCCATAAAATATATAATTTTTGTATTTCTTAATTTATGCATATTATTAGCTTAAAGCTAAACTTAAGTTTTATACTTTTCAGTTTTTTTTTATACTTTTAAAATTTGTTGTTAAACAACAAAAAAAAATTAATAAAAATTTATATGCCGAAACTTACCTTAAAAAGTTTCATAGTGCGTATCAACGATTGTATCGTATAAATCCACCTCATCCTGATTAAGTAAAACCTAATCGGTAAATATACGCGATTCGCCCGCTAATGCTGCAGCAGCAACAGCAGCAGCCGTAGCGGCTGCTGTAGCCGGACGATGTGAAACAAATTGTAACATTTCATTTAGTGGACCAGCTGATGTTACTTTTGATGCAATATTAGGATTTGTTACGGTAATGGGTAAGCCTAGTGACGAAGGTATACTAGATGATTGAGTTGTCACACCAATGGCCGCTAAACTATCTTCTAAATTTGAACGACCGCCTATACCTAAAGCTGCATTTGATGATGTGGTCAGATGATGTGAGGGTACGGTAATAAGTTGAGTGCCTTGCAATTTGTGTGATGTTGCTATTGAGGATGGCACTTCAAGCGTAGACATAATAGGCGATTGATCTAGAACAGCGTTTGTGACCACTGCTGGCGGAGTTAAATTTTGTTGAGTTATAGCATTAGTTTGTGCCGGAAATACTATGCTGCCATCACCATCAATTAATTGCATACCTTGAGATGTATCTATTGTAAGCACATCGCTATCGTACAGATCAGAACTGGCTAAGGCAACAGCAATTATATCATTACCTCCTGCTTGTTCCAATTGCTGCTGTTGTTGCTGCTGCTCAACAGCAGCTGCATTTGCTAGTTCTAATGCCTGTTGTTGTTCTTGTTGCATTTGCAAAGCTGCCAGCACCTCATGTGTTAATACATACTCTGTTCCATCGTCAGATATTAATTGTGTATTAGCATCCGGATTTGCTAGCAAGTAGGCAAAAGTAGCCGCATCTAATAAAACTTGTTGACCCTCTATATTAAGCAAAATGCCATTGTTTGACATCAATTCTGTATTGACTTCCTGATTGCCAGTAAAATTACCAATTTGATTATTACTTGCATTTGCAACATTCTCATCTACAACACACTCTTCCATTAGCTGCTGTTGCTGGCTATGCTGATGCATTTGATGGCTCGATTCAATACCAGATGAAATCTCATTTTCGGCCAGA
This sequence comes from Thelaira solivaga, assembly GCA_947397855.1. Classification (NCBI taxonomy): domain Eukaryota; kingdom Metazoa; phylum Arthropoda; class Insecta; order Diptera; family Tachinidae; genus Thelaira; species Thelaira solivaga. Next base: position 27,483,267 of record OX377612.1, read on the forward strand.
TTGCAATTTATATTTGTCACTTGTAAATTACCTGCATTGTCCTGTGTTTCATTATTTTGGCCTGTCAACAACTGTTGAGGAGCATTAGATGCCTTAATTTCGATTTGATGTTCTTGAGTTTTCTGTCCACTTTCTATGGCTTCCAAAGGTATAGGCACGAGTTCATTTAGCTTTTTATTTAAATAAAGCGGTACATTATCAACAGGCTTGCATGTATTGCCCTTAACTTTACATAACAGAAATGTTTCCGAATAACCAGGATAAGGTTGTGTTGGTAATGCAATTAATTGCATTGAATCGATTACATTCTCCTAGAAAATAAAACATAAATAAAAATGTATGTATGTATGTATGTATATGCAACTGTCAGTCTGTAGTTAACTATGTAATTATAAAAAAACATTAGCTAAACCATAGTGGTTAGTTTACTAAAGACTATCAGTCTAATTTATAACAAATTGAACAAGTTCCATGCGAAAACACATTTTTAGAATACATATTTTAATTTTGAAAAAATCTATTTTGAAATTTAATTTTTGAAAATCATCTCTGATTTGCACATCTCATTACATCTTAATATATTATATATATTTGGAAATCGTTTTTTATTTAATTTTATGGTACAAAACTTCTTTATTTAATCACTTTCTGTAATATTTTTTTTAATATATTTTAATTTTTTTTATTTTCAGTATGAGAGCAGAAACTAATGAATAATCAGCAAAATATTAATATTTCCCCAGGAATTTTTTCCAGGACAAATTTAGGTTTTTGGAAAATAATTCCCTAAATAACAGAATATTCTAGCATAAAAAATATATAATTCTAAATGTCGCAATCAGTATATAACGACGTTGTTTATTGTCGACGGCTTTAAATTAGTATTCCAGTTGTCGCAATCGTTATTTATCGATAAGTGTTTGTTTATAATTGGTATTTTATAAGAAAATTGTATTGAAACGATTATGATTTTGACGTTACCACATTAGGTAACGACTAAGAGGTCTTAAAAAAAATAAGAAAGAAAATTTTTTTTTTAAATTTTAAAAATAAAGGGAAAAATATAAACAAATTTGAAATTGTTGGGAAAAGTCCTTCCCTTGCAGTAGGAGGCACCCTTTCATTTAATTTAAAAGCAAATTAAAAATAAATTGCTATAAAATAAATTATGATTAAAAATTCCCCGGAAGTTTTTTCTCTTTTCTTCTTATTGAATTTTTTTTCTTTTTTTTATCAAAGAATACTCTGTGGTTTAGAGAATTGTTTTTCCCAAAAACCGAAATTTTCTTTGGAAAAAAATTCTGGGGAATATTCATAATTGACCTAAGAGACTTAAGAAGAATTTTTCAAATAATTGGCCACCACAGTTTTAAATTAAAGTCGTTTTACACGTTAAGTTCATAAAATCCCTGGGCTTAAAATCTTAATGTAGCTGGCAATTAAATTTTTTTTCGTACATACTTTCCATTTCTCCTGATAAGTTTCTTTCTAATACTAGATTATCTTTTTTTCCTCATACCTTGAATTTATATTCAATTTACATATGGAAAAATTTTATCACAAAAATTCAAAGCAAAACAAACCAGCTGAATGAAATACTAGAGAATGATTTTCGTTTTATTAAAAAAAAAAAATTTAACAGTCGTCGTCGCAGAAAGACTTTTATAGAATACCAAATCAGTGTCAAAGTGATGACGACGACGATGAAGAGCGAAGTTGAAATAAAAACGACGACAAAGTATACGGCAACAACTGGAATAGGGGTGATTAATTGAACTGTAGATTTACGTTAATGAGTAATTTATTATTCATGCTTTAGTTTATTTTTGACTTATTCAATAATCCCATAATAATTCCTTATTGAAAGTCAATAAGGATATTTGCTTTAATAAAATATGGAAAAATTAATATTACTACCAGACACTGCATTGCTGGAGCGGCGCTTTTGAAAAATTCCTTTTTTCTCATCGGTAGCATTTGTGTCATCAACTGGGGATAATAAGAGGAACGCAAAAAGAGAAAAAACTCCCGTGGAATCTTTATTAATAATTGGCCTGAATATTAAAATTTTTGCTCTAACTACAATTAACGTAATACTTTCGGCTAAAAAAGAAACTTACATCTTCTGTGGTGGTTGTCATTATAACTCCATCACTTTGTTGTACTATTTGTTGCTGCATTGGTATAGTCTGTGACTGGATTTGTTGCAAAGGTGGTGGTTGTGATGAGTTATGCTGTTGTGGCTGTATTTGTTGTTGGTGTTGTTGCTGTTGCAATGGCGCTATTTGTGTAACAAATTGTTGTTGTATTTGTTGATGATGTTGCTGTTGCTGGACTAAATTCTGTTGCTGCTGTTGTTGTTGGTGAGTTATTTTACGTGGTTTACGTTTTATAACTGAATGTTGATGGGCATTTTTATTTAAAATAACTGGTGGCGGAAGTGCAGATGCTGACGCTTGAACTAGTTGCTGTTGCTGTTGCTGTTGTTGTAATTGTATAAACTGTTGTTGAGCTATATTTGATAGTTGAGTATCACCAAAATATGTTAAATTGTTACTATTATTTGATATTTGCGTTTGTACATGAGTTGTTGCTGTTCTTGATATTTTGGCTAAAGGAGGTGCTTCCGATGCAATACTCAAACGTCTACTTAATGCTTCCATAGCTTGTCTATGCTTTGCGCTATTTATGTTATTATTAGCTGCCGTAGCAGCTGCCACCGCTTTAGATTGAGATGGTTTGCGTCTGTTGCGAGTGTGAGTTTTTGCAGTCCCTTCTTGTGAATTTAAAATCTCTAGTGAAGATTGTGCTGGTACAGAAATTGAAATTTGTTTTATTTTCTGTTGTTGTTGTTGTTGTTGCTGCTGTTGTAATTGTGTGCGCGACGATGTCGTTGCCATTGGAGAAATGTTTCTATTTTTTGCTGCCGGTTTAGTCATGTTTCCATCCGTAACCGTGCGTGCTAATGGCTGTATGGTTATAGTTGTACCAAAATTACTTGTAGCAGCTACGGACGATGCAGTAGATGACGTTAATGCAGGCTGCACGACAATATCGGTTGGAGGTGTTTTTATTATAACATATTTATTACCACGTGAATCTATACCAATTTGTTTATTTTTATTAATTTTTGTTGCATCAGCAGTTTTATTTTGGGACATAGATGAAATTACAGGTGAGCTAATAATTTGTTGATGAACGACGCGCCCTCCATCAATTTTTTGAGCTATTTCTACTGCCGAGGTAGTCGATGACGATTCCTGAAAAAATTTTATAAAATATTATCCAATATGCTGAACAAAATATTAATTTTTATTTGTGCTTAATTACAGAATTGTGTTGGGTTATTTTAAATTTATTGTTTTCCTCATGATATTCCCTTGAGTTATTCATTAAGCACAATAAGTACGCAAGGGGATAGCGTATCTATATGGACCATTTCATCAGACGGTACTCTGAATCCTCAGTACATTACTCCCAATTTTTCTTGCAAACATTAGAACCTTTATATTGTAAAAACAATTGACTAAATAAGAATTATTTGTCAATAGTTCCAATAATAATAATAAACAATAAGTTCCTTCGGTACTTATTGTACTGAATAAATAACTCCTGAGAATATAATGAGTAAAATAATAAATTTAATTTTAAGCATAAATCTAAAATTAAGCACAAATAAAGATTAATATTATATTATCAAATAAAAAAACGCTCTCGATAACTCTAAGAAATTCATAAAAAAACTTACCGATGGGAATAGTTCATGAAATAAGTTATCATGACTTTGTAGTGGTGGTGGCTCCGATAAGATTTCTATATTAGGTTTAGGAATTGGATGACCTTGTCTATTTAAAGGTCTTACCCTTTGTAGCGGAGGGGGACCACTTGTGACAGTCGCGACTGTCTGTTGTCCTTGCTTTGGGCGTTCAATTATAAAGGGTGTGATTTTATCTTCAATTGACAATTTTCGTTTGGTTGTTGGTATAATTTTTTTGTTCAGCGTCAATTGATTATGATTTACTGATAAAATATTATGTGATTGTGAACTATTCGAGGGGCCAGTCTCAATAGCCGGCAATGTCAGCTTTCTTTCCGATGTACGTTTAACAGTTTTAGTAACTGGTAGAATTGATTCGACATCCAATGCCTGCTTTTTAGATGCAACTCCTTCTTTTGTATCGGAAATTTCAAAACATATTGTCTGACGTCTTTTGACAGAAGGCAATTGCTTATTAAATGAATCTTTAAAAATTTGATTCCACGAGTTTTTAGGTGCTACCACTGTATACGCAGTAATGGGCTCATATTGTACAGTGGATTCACATTTAGTTATTGCATCCTGCTTAAGCTGATGATCTTCGTGAACTTCTTCAATGATATTGTTAATAAGATCTCCAGCAATTAGATTATCCTCTAAGATATTGTTGGATACATCTTCTTCCACCGTATGACTGTGATTAACAATACTATCAAATTCAATAAGAAACTCTTCAGCAGCTTTATCAGCATCAGTTTGCAAAATAAGCGGTTGTGATTCTTGTGGTATGCCTGCAGCATCGTCTTTACCTTGTATAACTTGAAATTCTCTTGCTAAAATACTTTCCTTTTCTTCCAATTGAAGATTTTGGTCAATTATAATGTCCTTGCCTTGTATGGGATTGTCTAAAACCATGTGACTTTCAACGACTATTTCTTTTTCAGAAGTTACTAATGCTGGTACGTTCTGATCACATTCCATAATATCCTGCGGTATAGAAAGTTCACATTCAACTATTAAATCTTTAGCCTGTGCTGCAGACGTAATTTGCATAATGTTTTCACATTCGTTAACGATATTATTTTCTTTCGTTATAGTATCATTGTTACTAAACTCAATAGGGATGTCTAACAGTTGAGTTGTTGCAGGTTCTGTTACTGTATCATACTCGCTGATAGTTTTTACCTTTTCAGGTGTAGTAGAACGAATATTTAAATCTTTCACGATCTCTTTTTCTACAGGTACTAAAGTCAAAACTTCTTTTACCAATTGTTCCTGTGCTTTAGATGTTACTGACGTACTATGGTTTTCATTTAGGGGATGTTCTTTTTCTTGAGACGTCAAGGGTGGCTGCGTTTCAATTTCATTTACAGTTTCTTTTTCTTCGGTTGGTAGATCAAATATATCAGTAAGATTAGTTTGCTTTTCACTATTGATATCAGATTCCTGTTGATTACATAAAGTTAATGTAATATTTTCACTTTCTATTACCACTTCTCGCTCCTGGGGTGTAGGAGGTGGCACCCCAGGAGAAAATGCTAACTCTAATTCATGATCCTTGTGAATTTTATCATTATCTAAAAAAAGCATTTTATTTAACTTTTCTATATCATCGGTTCTGTCAATGGTTATAACGGGCATTTCAGCTGAATTTAGTTCAATATTTTCTGTGTGATTATTCATAATGTTTTCATTCGTAGACTTACACTGAATAGTTTCTTGAACGGATTTGTTTTCCGTTACACCTGCTGATTTCATTTCCACATCTAAAATATTAGTTTCTTTAAGTAATTTGACATCATGCTGATTTTCTTCCGGATTTTTTAACTCAGTTATAGTTATGTTGGTGGGATGTTCTTCTGCAATTTGCAGTATGCTGTTGGCATCCATTACTTTATTATTCTCAGTATCTGTAACTTCCTCTGCAGGCATAGTGCTTTCTAGTAAGTCTTTCGGTAGACCATTTTCTTGTTCGTCACAAGTTTTATTTATTTCTTCTTGGACAGCAGAAATTTCTAAATCTTTCTCTTTTGTATTAGCTGTCGTTGTATTATTATCTGAATGTTCTGTGTTAGATACTTCCACTCTTGTTACTTTATCAACTAATTCATTTTGAATTGGAGCAGTATTATTGTCGTTTTTCACGGGTTCTTTTTCTATGGTGCTAGCCATATGCTCACTGATTGATTTGGTTTCCTCAACACTTTCTAATGCGTTAGCTTTTGGCAAATGTTTTCGCACATGTCTTTCCATTTTAAACAGTTCACTTACATTGCGTCGTGGAGTAATTTTCATATGACGGCTTTTAGGACGAATTTTTCCTTCGCTTTTGCTGTGTTTTAAGTTTTGTGATATTTCAAAATTATTTTCTTGAGAAGATGTAGAATCATCAACACTTAAACGTTGACGTTTGTTTGGTTTTGTTTCCGTCTGTAATGAATCCATACTTAAACGACGTTGATGCAATAATTTTTTATCAAAATCTTTACAAATTTGTAATTTTGCTTTAGGCGTAGTTTCTATAACTGTAATAAAAGTTGTCATTTCATCACGCTCTAGATTGTCTTCTGTTGAAACTTTATTGGCTGTGTTATATATCTGCAAATCAGTTTCAACAGTTTCAAAGGTTTCAAGCTCTTGTTGAGATGGTGTTTGATTATTTTGGAATCGAAATGCCGGTAAACGTTCTTCACTCAGCATTGATGTGGGAGAACCAAATTCTGCACCAGTATCGGAAGCACCCATACTACTGTTTTCTTCGGTTGGTGTTGCATTACTTAAACGCGTGTCAAGATTAATTTCAACATTTGGTTCTTGTTCTTGTGGTGAGTTCATTACGAAAGGTTGATCAAATAATTGATTTGGACATTTTACTCGTATTTTAAAAATGTTGTCTGTAGATTGTTCTTGATTTATACATTTATCCTTATTAACATCAATTTTTTCTAATGTTAACGTTTCTAAGCTCTTATCATTACTTTCACTATTAAATGCAGTCTCCTCGGATACTATTGGGACTACTGTTTCCAAGACAGAATTAAGATTTAAATTTTGCTGATGAACTGCTGCAATTATTGCAGCATCTTCAGAAGTTTGAGTAAGAGAAGTACTACCAATATCTTTGTCAGCTACAGTTTTTAATGCTTCCACTTCTGTGATTTTCTCAATCTCCTGACAAGTTTGAATAGCTTCCTCTTCATGTTCAGTCACTACAATTTCTTTTTGTTGTCCTTTTTCAGTTGTTGGTATTTCTTTTTGATTCTCTTTGTCCATTTCTTCTTGTTGACCCACTGTACTACCTTCCCGATTGTTTAATAATTGCTTAGATAAGTCTTCATTGTTTTCAAATAATTCATGTTGTTCGTTCGTTGTAGTTTCTATTAACTGTTCAGTAATATCATCTTCCCTTGTACCATCAGTTATTACGACGTTTGCATTTTCCATTTGTGCCTTTTGTTCTTCACAATTATTACAGTTTCCAAAAGGTACTTCTGAACAGTCTTTATTTCCACTTGATAAGTATTCGATCTCCTTATTTTCATTTGGCTGTAATTGATTACCGCCCAAAAGCTTTGGTATTTCAGAGTGAGTGTTAATGTCCTCATTAGAAGTTTCGATTACAATTTTATTATTATGGACACGCTCAATATCGCGTTGCGTGTCCAGCTTAGGTTTTGACTCAGGTTTTGCTTCAGGTTCAAGTTCTGGTTCTGGTTCTGGTTCGGGTTCGAGTTCGGGTTCGGGTTCTGGCTCTAGTTCTAGTTCCAGTTCTCTTTCTGGTTCCGGCTCAGCTTCTCGTTCTAGTTCCAGTTCTCTTTCTGGTTCCGGCGCAGCTTCTAGTTCTTTTTCTGTGTTTAGCTCTGGCTCGTTTAGATTTTTATCATTGCCCAAAATTTCTGTTTCTGCCATTGAGTTAATATTTGATTTGGAGTCATCTGATGTTATTGCTGATATGGACGAACTATTTTCTATACTCGTTGTTGCTACTGCACTCACATTACTTTTAAGTTCCATGCGTGTTTTATTGCGAGATTTGAATATTCGTTTACCTCTCTCTTTTATAGGCAAATCTTTAACAGATATACTTTCTTCTAAGCTATTTGAGGTGTTTAATAAATCTGCTCCGGAAGGCAGAGTTTGTTCTAATAGCATTTCGATTTCGTCTGCTAAACGTTGATCTTGTTCAGCCATTTCATCCCGATGCTTAGCCACATGCTCATCTCCAGGTTCATCTAGAGATAAGCTTTGTAATTTATCAACGGAGAGGTATTTCTTTTTAAAATGAGAAATAGTTGTTGTGGTATTTTCCTGTTCATCCTCATCTTCCTGAAAATCAAAACATGACATTGTGGTAGTTGATGTTGCAGCCGAAGCCGATTTATCATTAACTAGACCAGAAGCTGAATCATTATCTTTATTTTCAAAGATACTGAGATCTGTTTGATTTTGGACTTGTTCTTCATCATCATTTATGGTAATGATGGCAGCTTGTTGCTTATTATCTTCTATAATTTCCACAACTGAAGAGTTTGAGCTGTCCAAATCTAATGCTACAGTTTTAACAGCATGATCAGTATTTTCGCATTGTTTAAGCGACAAGTCAGTATTAAAATCTTGTAGCACCACATCGCGACGATCTTTTTTCGGTATATTGCGTATACTGCGCCCTGTAGAAGCTGTAGATGGTTTGACAATAGGAGTTGATGTTGCAGCTGCTGTACTAGAGTCCGTATTTTGTTCGGTAGCTGGAGCAAACACGCACTCATTACCATCTGTTGTTTCTAAAACAATGGTATCATCCACCAAAATTGCATCGCTTGGACTTTCATCGTCATCACTCCAATCCGCCAGCAACATCCTACGTATATCTTCGGCATCGGCTTTGGAAGTGGGAGTGAGGGTGGGGTTGTTGATAGTAGTACTTTCCGTTTCCTTATCGGTTATACATACCACGTCCGGTTCAGCCTGGAGAAATGGTATTGTTTCTTGTAATGAACCTTCTTCATTTTGTAGCTGCAATGAGTACTCTCTCTTCTTAGGTATTTTTTGTATTATTTTAGTTTCCGATAAGTCAATACAAGCTGTTGGTACCTTCTGATTTGAATTTTCATTTATATTTTTGCCATGACGTAGAGAACGCCTAGATGGTTTTTCTTCAAATGAAGGTGAAGTTTCCGTTTCACTTGGACAAAAGTCTAACAATATTGCAGCAAGAACAGTTTCTTCCTTCTTTCTTCTGTCCGTTGCCGTCTTCTCAGTTTGTAGTTTTGTAGTTCTGTTACTTTTATCTTCAGGGGTTAATGACAATAATGCACCGCCTGTTACATTTATTGCAGAGTTAGCCGTATTTACAGTTCCTAGTAATGTAGTGGTTTGTTTAAGTGGCGAAGGTGTTCTAGCTGTTCGAGATACAGTCGTTGTATTAGTATTTACTTTGGTTTTGCTAATATTTGTCTCCTTGTTTACAGTTTGATTTTGGTGTATTTGATTCGTTGTCGTTGTTTTTGCTTTTAAAAGTCCTGTTACTTTTGCTGATGTTGATTTACTAACACTTACAGGATTTCTATTACTGTGCATCTTACGATGCAATATCATAACATTTAGCCGTATACTAGTAAATTCACACAGATTACATTTGTAATTGCTACTGTTGTGATTAGCAGCAGAATTAGTGATATTTTTGGTTTTATCGTTTGTTAGATTTGATTTATTTTCTGTTGGAGTTTTTGAATTTTCATTACTTAATGCATCATTATTACGGTTTGGCATTATATTTAAAATTTTTGTTATAGAATCCTAAAAACAGATAAAAAGAAATATATTTGTTTACTTAAGACTTTTTAGAAGTATATAATGTATACGTACACCGCTACGTCGTTTTTCACAATATTCTGATCCATCATAATATTCATCACAAGTGCGTATTAAAGGTTGACCCAATATCGCTTTAACAATACTATCTGGTCTATCATTTATTACTAAAGACGCTTCCTTACGACGTGTTAGCTGTTTAGCTACTTCCACGTCAGAAGGAAATTTCTCCATGAATGAATTGCCACTATTATAAAGAGCTACAATAAAAAAAAATTATTTTACATTTCAACTTTGCAAGTTTTTTTTAATGAACTTACAGTAACCCTTTCTAATGAATTCCTCCTGTTTTGCACATTGAAACGGGAATATTTGTTTACTACTGCGTACATATTCACTGAAATTGTAATATTAAAAATGTTTTCTTTTTTAATAAAAACAAGTTATTTTTTTAACACTGTAAAACAAGGTTCTGAAAAGTGATTGTGGTAGATAGGAAAAAAAAAGTACAAGTTATCGGCGGTTTAAAAGTTTAAATATACACCCATGTTCTGACAAGCCCGACGTTTTGAAAACGCCAAACTTATTTAAGTATGTTCTGGAAGCCGCGTTAGATTTTTTCATAGAATTTTAACAATTGACACACAAAATTGACAAGATCGAAGTAAATTTTTTAGAGTCGTATTTTTTTTTATAAAAAAAAGTAAACTTTCTTCGTAACTTTGGTTTCAATATTTAATTTGAATTGTGCAACATTTTATTTCCTCCTTAACTCTTAGTTTGCGCAAAATTCATCAGCTCGCTTTAGTGTATATTTGCGCTTTAAAAATGACAAAATTTACGTTTTTCAGAAAACCTATTTTGCGATTTCAAATCGTAATCACAAAAGTTAAGTGTTTTGCTTTTTTCCAGAATATGGGCGATACATTTCTTTCATATAATTTTTATTAAGTCAAAAAAATTCAGTTCAAAGTAGAAGATGTAAGAGGTAGTTGAATGTTTAACTGGATGCCTAAATATTGTATGGCAATTGTTACAATAGCTTAATTTTATGACCCAAAGGTAATTTAACTTTTGTTTTAAGTATTTTTTAAATTTTCGATCTAGTTAAAAAACGTAATATATAAATAAATTTTAGAGTACCCAAAGTCTCTATTTTTCTACAGCTTAATTTTGCAAAGTGACTTATAGCTAAATTTAATGCAAAATATTTCTTTTTGCCCCATCTGTAAGTGACAACGAATTATTCCTTGACTTACTTCTGGCGTTTAAGCTGAACTTTCATCACTAACTGTTCAGAGACTTATAGTAGAATTTCAGAAGAAACTTTTTTAGAACATTTTAATCTTCTAATTAGGAGTCAACAAAGTTCCATTAACTGAACAGTTAGAAGATTAAAAGGTTCCACAAAAATATTCCACGTAGTGTTTCACATAGGTTTACTGAACATATCATGTGTCTAAAATGGTTACATAGGCCGATTCCCAATTTAACTAAAAAAAAAAAAAAAGAGGAAACTTTAACCAACACTTTGACATACGTGTACGTTTTTTTTTTTTTGACACCTCTACCATAATCAATTGTCAGCACCTCATTATTTTTTTGGGTTGTAGAGTATAATAAAAATTATTTTTAAATTTTAATGCTAAGCAAAAGCAGCTGTAATATGACTCAGGAAGTCATGAAATCTGAGTTCATAGTAAGCAATTTTTAATGATGTAATTCTGAATTCATAGGCGGGAGACGCCTATTTTGTAATTCTCTTTTGCTTGCTATTTGTTCCTTCTAAAACTAAAATTTGCCTGCGGCTTCTTTGAAATTGAATTAATTTTATTTCCTACGCTATGCAACTTATGCAAGTAAAAAATATTAAAAATAATATATGACCCAAACATTATTCGTATAGAACCAAATGAAAATTCAAACCAAAATTTTACAGAATTGCAGAAATAAAAGTTGCATGTGTCAACTGAAACCTACTAATTGTTTACAAAATCTAAAAATATTAATAAAACTAATTATTCCCAATTAATGGTTATCGAAGTTTTTGACGATTTCGATATCGATCAAAATTTCCATTTAAATTGTACAGAAATTTCGATTGCTACTGCCCTGGTTATTTAATTAAATATATGCAAAAGTACCCTTAAAAAATTATGGTATGTTGACCAATTAATTAAAAAAAATTAAAATAATTTTGACATTAGGTGTACAACTTTGCTTCCGCCGAATATTCATGGTTCCAAGGTTATGCTCTGACTTGGTGGGAGCAAGTTGTTAAAACCGACTGAAACAAAAACAATCACAGGCGATCGTTATCAAACGCAATTAATTCGTTTGAACCGAGCATTGAAAGACAAGCGGCCGCAATACAACGAGAGGCACGATAAAGTGTTTTTACAGCATGAAGTTATTTGGCGGACCCTGAACTAAATGTCTGTGTGCGTGCGTGCGTGTGTGTGTGTGTGTGTGAGAGCTTTTTATATATTATTTTATATATATTTACATATATAATTTATTTCATGTGTGTGTATAAAAGAAAATAAGGATTACTTACTATGTATTTTCATTGAAAAACTTAACCACGCAATATGGTACGCGTTTTAAATGTTTTACTAATCCTTCCGGATGGCGTGTTGGTCCTGTCACTTCACCCGGCCACCAATTATTACCCAATTTAACCCATACTATATCACCATCTTTATAAACCTTATCCTCCGACATAATGCTTTTGTTTGTGTTGCTTCTTTATTTAAATAAAATATATTTAATTTATATTTGTATAACACTTTTATTACACAAATGATTGCTATTGTTGTTGTTGATTTGCTTATTTAGATGCAGGAATCATCATCTTTTCAGTCATATTCAGCGATTTTTGTGCATTCTATTTGTGTTTATGCTGAAAAATGATTGATTGAAAAATTTATTAATAAAATTTTATAATTTAGTTTTGTTTTTATGTAAACATATTTATAAAATTACAGCATCTTTTTTAAAGAACTTCTATTAGAAAATAACTTATTTGGCTTTAAGAAATTTTATATAGATAATAAATTTAAATAAAGATAAAAAGAAATATGAATACTTATCTGTTTATGTATGTGTATAAAATTTCGTCATTCCATGTGATCACGATAGTTTGTACCATTGAAACATATTTAACAAGTATGGAAATATTGATTTCATCCTGTTTGTTGCACATAGAGGGAATGTGTAATTTCAATACACGCGTTATGGCAGGTTTTAACCACAACTGAGTTATTGGAAATTTGTAAAATTTACTTAATATAATTGCCAACAAGAATAACAATTTACATTTAACACAAAGATTTATGTGTGTATCTAAAATAAAATTCAATTAGTGTTATTAATATTGTTCACACAGATTTCATCTTTTTGGTGTTGTTTGTGGTACGCAATTTCGAAATAAATTTGGCATTCGATGTCGGTAGAAATTTCCATTAAAATTTAATTGAAATTTTGATTGCTATCGCCTAACGTACTATAATTTGGCCCCTAAATTTAATCATTAAAAATAATTATAGAAAAATTTTTTTTAATAGTTTCTGGAAGATTTTTTTAAATGTATTTATTGAAAATTATAATGACAATTTACATTTTTATTAGTTTATTTCTATATTGATATATACATATATTTTATTTTTTAATCCAATACTTATAAAGAAAACAAGTGTAAGTATGCATCAGAGGTACTATTAAAGGCGTGATTCACTATCCTACTTATGTTGGTTTTAAACTTGTAAAAAATCAAATCAAATGAGAAAATATGAAATTTAGGTTTTATCATTTTTAGAAAATATTCTAGACATTTTTCATTTTCATTGTACCAGGGCTACAAAACACAAGCAGCTGATAGAATAAAAAACCAATGAATATTTTAACATTTGTATTACAGTGTAAAACCTTCATAAGACTTTTCGACAGTTGTATAAAATATTTGATTTTGCTTCATAAAAGTTCAATAAAAATCTTAACACTTATATCACAGTGTAAAGACTGTAGGATCCAAATCTATACAAGGTAACCGCATTAGCGAATTCGCTCAGAAACTGTTGTATTGCAAATTGTAGAAATTTATATCAATTTACCATTTGAATCGGTAGAATTTGTCCTATATTAAAAAATAAACTTTTAAAATCACAAATCCTGCATAAATTTCATGCATCAAAAAATATATAAATATAGAGAAATTTAGCTTTAAAAATTTTGACAATTTTAAAGAAAATGATCAGAAATTTGCTAACACGGTCACCTTCTTGTAGAGGTTCAGCTTGTGCTTGAAAGATTTTCTAATTTTTCTGAGCCATATTTTTTTTTTATAAAAAAAGCAACAACGAGAAGCTATCACATTAGCCATGTTGCGGCGATTTTATTATTTAGGATAGTAAAACACGGCCTTAAATGTTTAACATAAGGACTTTACATATAATAAATGGATTATGTTGTATACAATTATTAAGTATTTTTATTTTATTATGCAATTATTTATATAAGATTTCTTATTTTATTATTTAAGTTAACAATGATTTCAGTCGTTAAGTCTTGCCTTAGCATTTTAAGCATAAAATAGGACAACTATTTGATTACATTTAGACAAAAGATACAGTTTACAACAATATTTTTTTTAAGAAACCTTACACTCAAAAACATTTTATTATTACATTCAAGCCAAAATAAAAAATAAAAACTATAAGCAGAATTGATTTAACTTCTTGTAAATAAAAATTTAAGTCTCCTACAAGATTTCTTCTGTTTATTATTTAGGGCTATTGAATGTACTTAGTCTACTTCTTTATACATAAAAATACATAATTTTCAAACCCTTTTGTTTATTAATTAAGTAAGATCTCTTTTAATGACAATTAAATAATTTTTGTTTAATTAATATTCCAATGGCAATTGCATTACATCTCAAGAGAAAACAATGTGAATTTAAATGAAAGTTTTGATTACGTTACATGTTTTTCTATATAAATTTCAAAATTTTTTATTGGAAAAGAACAGTGAATTCAAGACACTGTTTGTTATTATCTCGGCAAATATAATGATAATAAACATACCCGTATATCAATCAATATTTTTTGTTAAACGTTTATTGTTTCCATGAATTTTTTTTTAGAATTTTTATGAAACTAAGCCAGTTTAGGTTGTTATTTGGTATGCCTTTTGGTTGGCTACTACAATGAAATTAATTGATGACAGCGTTATTGTTAACGTTGATGTCGGAGGGGGCAGTGGGTGTGGTGTTGCTTGTGTCAGAGGAAACGTTTGCAACTAGGCCATTGCCTATGACACCGCCGTTGGTTGCCTTAGTCACATCATCGCCCACAATCAACACCTTACCCACACCATCAGGGGCTACCAAATCACCACTTAATCCATCAAGACCTAGTGAAACATCTCCTGGTATTTTGGGTTTAGGGCGGTGCGTATCGACAGCATCGACCGGCAATTTAATATGTTCCACTTTGCAACCGTACGCCACCGGTGTTAATTTAATTACTGTGTGCAGAGGCACGTATAGATATGGTAATTCATCGGCCGACTTATCAAGGAAATAGGCAAACAAGCAACGTAGTACAGCCTGATGGGAGACTACCAAGACATTGCCTTGTCGTTCCAATTCCATGATAACGGGTTCTAAGCGAGCTACCAAATCTTCATAGCTTTCACCGCGTGGATAGCGATAAGCAAATTTATTTTGATCTCTTGCACTGAACTCTTCAGGGAAAGTTTCTTTGATCTGCTCATAAGTCATTTCTTCACAATGACCAGCATCGATCTCATTTAGGGCCTTCCAACGTTCTTGCGGTGCCTCAACATCGGCTACTGTTTGTATGGCCCTCTTCATCCAAGAGGTCCAAACTCTTAAGCCTTCTATATCCTGTTGTTTAATAAATGCGGACAGGGCTTTGCCATATAAGTGGCCACGTTCACTTAAGTTGGAGTCACCACCTATTAGACCCTTGAGGTTATGCTCAGACTCACCATGACGGGTAAGATAAATTGTTCTGGGTGTTATGTGTATATTCATCAAATAGTAAACAATGCGAGACTCAACATGGCCTTCATTGTTGTAAACAACAACTTTCTTGCCAGCATTGTAGATTTTCATGAAGCTTAAATGCTCTTCCTTAACCTCATCAATGGGTTGATAGCGTTCTTCGTAGTGCTCTATTCGTTGTAGGAAATCACGCACTACCAATTCGGTATTCATATTGATATAATCAGGCGAACTGACCTTGACCTCTTTAATATTTTGTTCAATGATGCTGGGATCATCACAAATTGATTCCAAAAAGAATAAACGGAAGCCATGTTGCTTCACAACAATTTCGTATATTAATTTACGTCTATCGTATGTAGAGTTTGTGGCATCAAATACAGCCACACTACCCTGACCACTCAAAAGCCATTCACAGGCATCGTGCAAGGCTTGATTGGCACAACGATTACGTATGGCCATGGCTTCCTCATTGTCAGCACGGAAGAACTCATGCGACTTGTATGCACTAGTGGCATGACGGCGATATTCTCCCAAGTTGAATACCCTAGTGGCTATACCAATCCAATTCATATAACGGGCAAGCTTTTTGGAGATGAAAGTTTTACCTCTGGCGGGCAAGCCAACCATGGCAATAACATGAGGAGTAGACACATCGGAAATAGCTCTTTCTCCACGTATGGGAAAGGGTTTCGTCATTACAGTCTCCGAAGTGGGTGGCAAAAGTTTACGCAATTCGTCAGGCATAACACTGGGGCACACATGCAATTCGTTTTGTATGGCAAGATCGACAGTTTTCTTGAGCTGATTAAGCGAAGTGGTGCGCACTCGTAAGGAAGGTGAGGTGTTGTAGGGCATATCCATGATGCTGGTAGCTGTCACAGATCTTACTAAAGTCGAATGTGGGATGTGCTGGACAACCGAGGCGTTAACTGTGGAGGAAAGTAGTAGGGAATTTAAGAGGGTCAGTTGGGTTTGTGATTCTTTATTTTTGAGTTTTTGTTTTATTTGCTCAAAAGTTGGATAAGAACAACAGGAATTGGAACAATTCTCCTCTGCCTCGACAGTGGGAGAGGTAGTCGCTCTACCACTTCCACACGAGTTATTAGCAGTGGATGGTGAAAAATTCAATGAAATTCCCACAAAGGGTGAGGACGGCGGTGATGGAGTATTGGAATTGCTTGCTGATGGTGGAGGTGTGGGGGGAGTAGGAGAAGGCGTAGGTGAGTTAGGAACTAAGTTATGTAGCAATGGCGTGTGTAATGGAAGGATAGCAGAAGGTGTTGATGTTGAGGATGATTCTAGTCTAATAGCTAAAGTTGCGGCAGCTATTACTGGAGTCAATGTAGTCGAGGATGATGATGATGGTGGAGAGGAAGATATTGATATGTTGCCTAAAGAACAAGCAGATGATGTTAGTGATGATGTTGATATTGAGGTTGGCTGCGATGAAAGTGCAATTGCCGTTGATGATAATGATGATGTTAATGAGGATGATGGTGAAGATGATGCGATTGCCGTTTTATGTTGAATATTATTCATAAATGAAATATTTATTAAACAGGGATTGAAAAAAAAATATATATTTTAAAATTAAATGAAATACAAAATTCTGCAGTGGTTAGTAGTTTCAATAGAACAACTAAACATTAATCAAATTTTTAAGAGATTTATTATTTAAGGACAAGACTTTTTATCTTTTACAAACTATTATTTACGTATAAATTTCCTAAAAAAAAACCGTCATAAAAATCTATATCTTCGTATTTAGATCTTAATGCTTTCAGAATAATATCACAATAATTTTTACTTTCAAATGTATGCGAAAGCAATTGTATCTTTTCTCTTTTTCTCAAAACAAATAATATTAATAACAAATTCTCTATAAAAGAGAAAATCACTTAAAAGTGACTCAGTATTAGTTTCCTTTTTAAGCGACTCGGTTCACAATCAATATGACTG
Organism: Thelaira solivaga; assembly: GCA_947397855.1. NCBI lineage: Eukaryota > Metazoa > Arthropoda > Insecta > Diptera > Tachinidae > Thelaira > Thelaira solivaga. The sequence continues at coordinate 27,500,825 of OX377612.1, forward strand.
ACACTCTTCCATTTTAGTTGAATTTTTATACTAAAATTATCACAGCACACGCTCTTGGTTCTTGTAGTGGGGAAGTTATAAAACAAATTTTGTTTGTTTTGGATTTTATTTTTTTTTCTTTGTGGCTAAAAAAAATTATTTCTCCCACTATTCAGTTTACAAAACAAGTTTGCTTCTCTGCAAATAAAATTATTAAAAAAAATTGGAAATTTTGTTTTAACAAATATTTTAGTAAATTTTATTGAAAAAGAAAATGTAAAAGCGACGCAATATATTGAGAAAAAAAAAACAAATCCCAAAATACAAAGAATTTACAACAATAAATAAGAATGAATAATAATTAATAAAATGAATTTAAAGTTAAAAAAAGAGAAAAGTTTTCATTTTTGATAAAAGAACAAAAAAACATTTAAAGAAACTGAAATTATTCACAATAGCGAAATTCACGCTTCAGTTTAAAGCCCTTTGTGTCGAATGTAAAATTGTGAAAATAAGCAAATTTTTTCGCACACAATTATTTTCTACAACACCGCGAATACACAATAGCGGAATTCAGGCTTGGAAGTATTTTTAAAATTAATGTCTATTTACGGAATTTTTTTTTTTGATAATTGTAAACTAATAAAATGTAAACAATAGTGGTACTAACTTGTTCATTTTCCAAGTAGATGAGTTTTTTTTCAGCACTTAAAACATACACAACACGTTTTATCTCAGAACTTAAAGTTGGCATCATATTTTGCGACAGCTCTTTTCATACTTCTCTACACATTGACACAATTGTAAAAAGTATTTACTAAAGAGATGCATAAGCGTACTTGAAAGTCAAATATTACAAACGTGTAATATTTTATAATAAAAAGAGCTTATAAATCATTTCAAATATGCTTGTGGAGCACTTTATTGCTGTGTGTAAAAAAAAATTTCTACATTTATTGTATTTTTACATTTTTACACTTGATACAAGGGACTTTAAACTAAAGCGTGAATTCCGGTAATATGAAAACTCATAATAAATAAATTTTACAACTTTATGTAAAAACTAGTATGAAAACATATGTCGCTTAATGGTGGCAACTTTCAATTATGAAATAAAACGTGTTGTATACGTTTTAAGTAGCTAAAAATATGCTTAACTACTTGAAATGGATAAGTTAGCACCACAGTTATTTATATTTTATTAGTTTACAATTATCAGAAAAAATTGATAGCACATTGAAGTTAAAATTTTTCGAAAATACAGTGCGAGCTCGATTTTCGCAGCCTCCGATTATTGCCACACCAGAATTCTAGCAACAGGCAAATTTTGTACATTACACACGCAAAGAAAAAAGATGGTTGAATATGCAATCATAAATCTAAGCATACTATGTTTCCACCAAAATATGGTTGTTTCAACCATATTTTCAAAGAAGGGTCAATAAGTGCAATATTATTTTTTTAATAATTTTAATGCAATTTTTGTAATTTTTTCAAAGTGATCATATTTAGCCAAAGAATATCTACTTTAATAACATTTCTTACGTTTTACAAAACATAAGTTCCAAATTTCAACATCAAATTATGCATTTGTGTGCGTATCAAAAAATATCAAACTAGTTTTGATTTTTGTCAAATTCACTTCCATTAAAAAAACGCACACAAATGCATGATTGATATTGAAATTTGATGTGTGTATCCTCGGTTTACATTTGTTTCCTGTTTTACAGTTTATGAGTGTTCTTTACACAGAAGCGTAGGTTAAAATAATTTTATAATTTCTTTATTTTTTAAGTTAGTTTTTGCTTTGTTTTATTTTACTTTGTAAGAATTTTATCAAAGATTTAAGGAAACAATAAGCGATAAAAGATAAAATTTTTTATTAAAAAATGGTATGTTTTCAAATATGCATGATCATTGCAATTTTTCGCTATTTGCAACAGTCCATATTTAATTGTAAAAATACTTGTAAGAGTGAGTTTAAAAAAACCGGGTACGAATAAACCTAAAAATGTTGAGTTCATATTAGAGGCATGTAACCCTTATGTATGTATGTATTATTACTAGCCTTAATGTATTGCCATCTAAATGATGTATTGTATAGCTTACCCCTCAACCGCACGCGCAATATGTTTGTCAATTATTGGCGTGGCAGCTGTCAAATTTTATTACCAACACCAAATATTAACGTGTGGACCACATGAATATACGAGTATGTTGAAACATTCGTTGAGCAATAGTTGTTATATACTGTCAAATTGAATTGTCATTTTTGCTAATAAAAAATTAAATAATTCTTCAACGATATAAATCCACCACATTAATAATATCAATTAATTGCTTTAAAGCAATAAATAGTTTAACGTTCTTATTTTCAACTCTCATTTAATGTTTTTAAAAACTTTTAATTTTATGTTCTAAGATACGTGTTCGCCACCTCAAAATAGAAGCTTAAACATTGACATTTAACGGCAATTAAATTTGACAATTGCCACGAACATATTGCTAGTGTGGTTGGGGGGTTAGGGCTACTGGGTTCAAATCGAATAAAATGGATCGAAATTTTAATTTTTCGGACTGGGCCTCTGTATGTATTTAACTCTGTTTTATTATTCAATTTATCAATATATTGCTTATAACTATTAGTTTTCTAATGAATGTTTTAAATTCTTTGTTTTATAAAACGTTTATTATAATTACACAGATCTACTTTATATTACAAAAAGTATGTGTTACTTGTATCATATTCAGATATGAATATTAACAACAAATGTGTCTTTAATTTTTGATTTTTAATGAAATTTTTAAATTTTCTTGAAAAAAAAACTTTATAAGTATCTCAGGAAGATAATGATATAATTTAAAGGTTATGTTATTCCCGATCCTTAGATATGTTCGTGAATTATTCCAAATTATATGGCGTAACCTCCTTTTTTTCTATTTCGAGAATTAGACGTAGGATTAAAAAAATAATTTATAGTAATTGGAGCTTACTAATAAATGTATTCAAATTGACTTTGAAACTTTGGACCATAGAAAAAATTTTCATTTTGTTGGCCTGTGTTATTATATATAACAATAATATTTTTAAAATGGAAGTTGTTAAAAAAAATAATTGAAAATTCAAACAAAACCTTTTAATAAAAATATTTATTTGTTATTTTATACCATAAAAACAAAAACTTGTTTTAACTTACATTTGTAATATTGAGCTTGAAAACTATTGTAAACTTTGAATGCTTTGAATTATGCGATGACACACGTGGCGTGATGCTCTGCTTAATGTTTATTTGTCAAGTGTCAACTAACTACTAAATAGAATTTATATTTCACTACCGGAGAAAAAAAATGACAGAGAAATAATAAAAGAAGCTCACAAAATATAAAAATAAACACGAAATATGTTTATTAAAAAAATTAAAAAATATATAAAAATGTGTTTAGTATTAATAAACATGTGTGTGGTGATGCATTCCAAGCCATTTTATATATGTATAACATTTTTCAATCAATCCAATTAATGCAGGAGGTGTGTGTATAAAGCAGAAAACTGAAATACTTCATAAGAAAATATCGCGCAAAGCGTTTTGTTTTCGTTTAAATGCAAATTAAACACAAAAATCAAACTAAAATTAAATTTAATTAAATTAAAAAAACATAGCGAAACGAAAACTTTGCACTTTCCCCCTTGCTTGGAAAAAACCCAAAACAATTTTAGGTTGTCGCATTGGAAGTGAAATTTGATTAAGCACACTGTAGAGAAGGGGTAAATGAAACTATAACACGCTATTGAATACAACAAACAAATGGATGATTACAATAAAATATAGCAATAAAAACAATTTTAATATATGAATATATATTTGATTTAGCATTTAACTCGATACATCGTCAGCGAAGTACCATACTGTCATTATTACAATTTAATATTTTGTTGTAGACCATTTAATCCATTTTCTAGGATTTTTAAGACAAATAAAATCGAAAGGAATCATTGAAATATAGAAAAAGTACTAATTTGTCAGTTTATTGATTTTTCTATTTACTGATCACCGTTTGTGTTCGGTCTGATAGTTCTAAATGCGTTAATGTTGAAAAATCAAAACGTAGTATTGAAATCAATAAAAGATACTATTTTGTCTCTGAATGAGTTTTTACCTTTCTCAAGAGATTTTTGACTCCAATTTCATAGTTCTAGGATTGTTAGTATAAAAATTTCAAAAAGTACTAATAAAATCAATAAAAAATACCATTATGTTTTCCACCTTGCTTTACACCATTTGAGAAAAATCTCGTATTTTTAGATTTTTTAATAACAAAATATCAAAAAAAAAAAAAAAATAATAAAAAGTACCATATGGTTTTTAAAATAATTATTCACTTTTCTCAGGAATGCTTGACCCCAATCTAGTACTTTTAGATTCGTTTTCATTAAAAAATCAAAAAGTATCACTAAAATAATAAAAAGTACCTTTTGTCCCTTTTATTATTTATCAGTTTGCTCAGGATCGTTTAAGTTCAATGTGGTATTTCAAGGTTATTAAATAATAAAATATCAAAAAGTACAAAAAAAAATAATAAAAAGTACCATTTGTCCCTGTAATGATTTTTCAATTTGGTTAGGACAGTTTGACCCCAACTTTGTACTTCTAGGTTCGTTTTCATTACAAAAACAAAAAGTACCATTAAAATTAATTAAACGTACAAGTGCAATCGAAGCTTCAAATAATGATTTTAATTTTTTAAAAACCTATTGCGGATAATGCTATAAGTGATGAGTTTCTGGAAAAGATTCTCTAGAAATCTTGGGCATCTCAGTGGAGAAACTGTTTCTCTCGCATTATTTGATAAATATGTCCCCTACGAAACTAAACGTAAAACGGCGGACGCAATTCGTGCATTTAAGAATACCCAACATAAGAAACACGAAGAAAGCGAGGAAGGAGACGACGAGGTTAATATTTTGGAAGAAGATAACGGTGATAACCTAGACCATTGCGGCACAAGTGGCAATCCAGATCGGTTAGCACATATTTTAGTTTTCAAAGGTGTGAAGAGAATTAGCGTAGAGTCAAAACAACTAAAGGAAGAATTGCTGAAAAATGATTTAAGCCAATTCGTAACACTTGAAACGCTTTGGATTGTCATTGAAGTTTATAGGTACCCACCCAAAAATCTGGGAAGAACATAAAGATTACCAGCAAGCGAAAGAAATATTGCGTAAATTACATGTTGTCAATAACTCTGCCAAAAGAGGTGTAAAGTTAATAGATATATTATGCCGTAACGAGGAAGAAAAAATATTTTTGCTTCAAGTTGTTTGTGAAAAAAGAAAGAAGTGTCCTTCACATAATAAAAACGATTTAATTTTATTTTTATAATAATTAACATTATTCTATTACAAAAACATTTTTTAACCAAATTAATTTTTTTAAATTAAATATTGGTATGGGAACCATCCTAATGACTGGAGATAGAGACTAGCAGCCTTATTCAGAGAGACTTAATATAGGTTTGCAAGCCGTTATTAAGTTAAAAACGCTTAATTTATATTCAGAGACGTTTTTAATCTTAATAATCCTATTTTAAACCTTTATTAAATCCACAAATTTTAAAGTAGGTATGGCCCTACTTTAAAGCTATATTAAGCTGTGACAACTGATTGTTTGTTTTTGTTTTTTTATTACATTGTGTTAAAACAAAATAAATGTTAATATAACTTTTTTTATTTTTTTGATAATTTTTTCGACCTTTTCATTTTCTATGATTTTTAATTAAAATTTAATTAAAAATAACTTTTTTATTTTACTGAAAAAAAGAGTATTAATTAATTAAAAAAAATGGATTCACACCTTTTTCTTTTAATATTTTCCATTTTTATTAAAATTTTTTTTTTTTTGGTAAAACTAACACAAATTCACAAATTTTAAGTTTTAATTTTCAGAGACGTGTATAAAATCAAAACAAATTAAAAAGTAATGGGTAATTATTTCTCTTTTTATTCGTTGTGAAGAGGTTACATAAATTACCTATATAATTTTGTTACTTTTTTAATTTTTTTGAAGATAAACTAGTAGACATGTTATAATATATATACACTGTTCTTTAAATTAAATAAACTTTTTGTGGCTTAATAAGAAAAAAATGTACGACTGAAATATATATTTGCGAATACCGAATAATTTAGCAATCTTTTATGCACAACAATAATTCACAAAATTGCAAATCAAAACAATAGTATTGCCAGAATCGAATTTTAAAGTTTGCTAAAGGGCATATTAGTTAATAAACCTTCCTTGAATATAAAAATGTTAATATAGGATTATTAGCTTAAGTCCTTTATTAACTAAAGTAGATATCATATAGAAACTAATTTTCTTCTCTGAATAAGGCTGTAGGTATATTCTGAAAAAATGTTGGGGTAAACAAAATATTATGAGTCGGTCATACATTTGGAACGTCTAGGGACACTCTGGAGATAATTACGACGGTGGAAGGTAATTTTATGAAAAATATCATTTTGTATTGGAGCCTTTAAAGAGGGCAGATAGGAGGTAGGTAAGAGCGACTCAGAGACAGTTATTGACTATTTCGTGGATTTTTTCCCATTTTCCCCCAATTTTGGCCCTGCTTAGGAGCCATTTACCCTAATCCCACTCCCCTAACCAAAATTATTGTAGGCCTGTGTTATTAATTTTATATATGCTCGATCAAATGCTTTCTCAATATCTAGAGAAACTGCTACTATACATTTTTGAGATCTCGTTTTTTTTTTTAATTAAGTGATTATGAAATTTCAAACGACAAAGAAAGTATTGACAAGAGTTTCAAAATTAATTTTATTATTTTTAAAAGTATGTTGAAAATGCTAAGAATTCAATTCAGATGATTTTTAGAAATATTAGTGTTTTGTTCCACTTTTTTTATACAGGGGTATAAATTCTTAAAGAACAGAAAAATTTGATAGACATTTTAGTTACAATACACAATCGTAAGATGTCTCCAAAAAAGTTTCATAAACAATTTTCTTATAATACAATACTCAATCTAAAAAAAAAGCCAGAATGTGTCTCCAATAGCGTAATTCACATTTAAATTCAAACTAACTTTAAAAGTTATGCAGATATTGCAAATGTGGCAAAAAATTTTATATTTTGCACCACACAACAGCAAAATATATGAAAATGAGATTTGATCTCGGCTTATAAAATTCGTAAAAAAGCGAACTCAAAAACATCAAAACAAACAACTAAAGCTCAGAGTTATCAAGTTGCAAATATTTTTTAATTGTACATGTGCGAACAGTGGTGAATTCCGCTAATAATAATAAAAAAACAGAATCGAAATTATTTAATTATCACTTTCTTAAATTACACTATGACACAAAAGTTTAGAAAACAATTATACAAGAGTTCTAACATACCAATTCTGTTTTGTTGGAGTCCATACAGAACGAAAATAACTTTGGTTTTTTTAAGGTCACATCGTAAATTGATTTTTTAACGTAAATGTAGGGTAAAAACAGGTTTGTTAGAGTTTCAAATCATAACTTCTTCGTTTCACCAACATATTTCTCTAATTTTTTCTTATGATTGAAAAAAGAAGTGTTTTTTCACACTTCAACTACTACAACTTATCCATTTATTAATCGGTTTTCAAAAAGCATGTCTTGTTTGAAAGACAAAATCAGATTCTTCAAAGATATATATATGGTGGGAACATTTTTTGTTTATTGAACAATTACAATTACCCACAAACAAATTTCATTTAAAATGTTGTTTTTACTTTTGTAAATTGTTTAAAGATAAGAAAATCATTTAACAAATCGGTTTGTAAAAAATAACAATAACAACTTGAAAAATATGTTAATAACTTGTTAAATACACTCGGTTCACTTATTTAAAGGCACTAAAATTTCCATATTCATCAACCTGTATCTTTGCAATTTTTAACCGATTGCAGAATTTTAAAATGGAAATGGAAGCTAGATACCTTGAGATATAAAAAAAAATCATGACAATAGTGGTTTCTTTACTAAAGAATTTTTTTTAAGCAATTTATCAAAAAAAAAGTCCAAAAATGTGCTATTTTTTTTTTTTTTTTGGTTCACTTGAATAAAGACACTAACTAATTGTAATGAATAACATTTTTTTTTTTTTTTTTTTAATTTGTTTTACTTTATTTAAGATACGTGAAGCGGACTGTATGTAAATATATGATAAGAAACTGACACATACCGATTAATTGGCTACGTATTGATTTATTTTACGTAAATGTGTAAATCAAAATTTCAAAACAAGCTTCAACAAATTTTAAAATAATTTTTTTTATAAAAAAGAACTTATACAAATTGTCAGTATTTATATGCATTTGATGCTAAAATATTGTTATGTGTTATTTGAATTTGTTCTGTACATATAATTTTTTAACTTCAAAATGTTCACCTAAGACACAACGTTTTAAAAGCACTTGATTATTTTCGCGATTATTATAGGATGAACGTTAAAATATGGTAAATTACATAAATAAATTATTCAATGTGCTCTTTATTATTATTTTATAAAAGAAAAACACTTAAAAATTAAAATACAAATAAAGACGGCTTTTTTGCTGTAAAATTTTTATTTGCTCTTATGTGATGAAAACAAAAAAATCAGCTGTTTTCTTGTGCTTTTCAAAAAATAAAATCATACCGAAAAACACAAAAGCGGTTTGGTTTACTGAACAGCTCACTTGCGATTTGAAATCACGTAATTTTCAGAACAGACCTGATAACACTATGGAACATTTTTGGGATTATTGTCTGGGCGGTGAGAAATTCCAAGTCAGGGTGATGGTACTAGGTCAGTATAGTAAAACACTCAAAGGGTTTGGCGTTCGTATGTGTCAGTTTTTTTTTTAAGACATTTTAAATATTTTCCTTATCTTGATGTTTTTTCGCTTAGTTGTATAAAAAAAAAAAAAAAAAAAAAAAAAAAAAAAAAAAAAAAAAAAAAAAAAAAAAAAAAAAAAAAAAAAAAATTATTTTTGACTTAGAATTTCTCACCCCCCAGATTGGCTGTTGTACTGTGTAATATACAATATGTTATCCAGTGAAACTGAATAGGTAAATGTTTTAAATTTTTATTTTAGAAGCAATTTCGATTCGTGATTTAGTATAGTTCGCTTCTTAAGTTTTGGGTTGTAAGTGTTAGCTTAAAGTTTATTTAACATAGATACAACTCTAGTAGTCAACGTCAATGTCGTAGGAAACATTGTATTTTTTACTTTACAATTCTGTACGAAAATATCTTTAGTTTTTTTAAGACACTTCATAGTCGCAACTTTTGTATCACAGTGTAATTAATTTTTTTTAATATTAATTAAGCAAGACGCATTATTTCATTTTCATTGTAATTGATTTTATGCCGAAATTTATACAAAATTTTATAATAAAAAAAATTTCTCATCCAATGACAAATATCTAATAAATAAGTCTGCATGTATCTATACATATGTATGTATAATATTTTTCGAATTATGAATACACTTAAATTTTTAAACATACAACGATAAGATAAGAGATCATTCAAAATATGCATGTTCATATTTCTAAAATTATCAAAATGGTAAAAAATAAACAAACAAAATATGAATCACCCCTACGACTGGCACAAATTCATATGTTCTTTATTTTATATTTTTCTTAAACAAACAAGCTCAGAATCAAATGTTTAGTCATGTTTGTATCTTATTAAGTTACAGTGGACATCCAATAATACAAGTTATATAATATCAGGGCTTTCGGTAATGTTGAAAAAATCGTATTATTGAACTACTTTTTTCGCATTTAATATGTACAATATAAAACAGAATCAAATAGAAATTTGTTTCTTTTTAACTAATTTTACTTAGAAAATTTTGTATGATTCAAGTGTAAAACACACAACACAACAAATTTCTTGTCAGGATAAAATTTCATACCAGCTGACTATTGTAGTAAAAATCAAGTAAAAAACTTCTAAGTACGAGTAAAAATAAAATTTCATTTATATAAAGGGTGTTTTTTATAGACGTACAGAACTTTAAGTTTACATTACTGTTCAAGATGGCGACCGATTTAACAGCTGTCAAGTGATTTATTCTCAGTTTGGTTTGGCAATTCATCATGAATAGACTCACGCCTGAACAACGCTTGCAAATAGTGCAATTTTATTTCGAACGAGATTGCCGTTGTCCCCGATTTTCATAAGCGAATTTTGTTTAGCGATGAAGCGCACTTCTGGTTGAATGGCTACGTCAGCAAACAAAACTGCCGCATTTGGAGTGAAGCTAATCCTCAAGTGTATGTCGAAACACCGTTACATCCAGAAAAACTGACTGTTTGGTGCGCTTTTTGGGCTGGTGGAATCATTGGTCCGTACTTCTTCAAAAACGATGATGGCCAGAACGTTACAGTCAATGGTGATCAGTATAGAGCCATGATTACTAACTTTTTCATTCCTGAATTGAACAACCATGATGTCCAGGAGCTGTGGTTCCAACAAGACGGCGCAACATGTCACACAGCTCGTGCCACAATCGATTTATTGAAAGACACGTTTGGTGACCGCCTAATTTCACGTTTTGGACCTGTGAATTGGCCTCCAAGATCTTGTGATTTAACACCGCTAGACTACTTTCTGTGGGGCTATGTAAAGTCATTGGTCTATGCGGATAAACCACAAACGCTTGACCAATTGGAAGACAACATTCGCCGTGTTATTGCCGATATACGTCCACAAATGTTGGAAAAAGTCATCGAAAATTGGACGTCCAGATTGGACTACATCCGAGCCAGCCGTGGCGGTCATATGCCAGAAATCATATTTAAAATGTAATGCCACAAGATTATCTTTCGGATAAATAAAATTCATATCAATCGAATAATCCATCGTTGTTTTATTGCATTTTAAAGTTCTATACGTCTATAAACAACACCCTTTCAAAAAATATTTACACATACTTTCAAAAAATACTTTGTTATTCGTATTAAACGCCTACGATGCGTGGCATGTCAGCACGGAGAGAGAGTGCTTTGCTTTGCTTTGCAGTGCATGACGCACTGCATGTAAAACGTCAGTATGCAAGCAAACAGTAAACTTCGTTTATTGTGTCGGGTAAATTTGTTGCTACTTTAATATTTGATGCGTTAAGACCAGAACCACACACGACAAGTTTAGTTGGGCAATTCTTTCTGGTCCTGGTCTTATTTCCAGATGTAACGTAATGGTGTTTCTAAAAGCCGCCACGGTTTATGTAAATACACATTACATTTTTACAAGCATATGAAGCTACATTTCTTTTATTTTTCGATAAAAGTGTAATTTATGTTACATAATTGATGATATTATAATACATTATTTTATAAGCTTATAATATACAAAACGCAGTTCTAAATATCTGTTAATAAGTGTGGTAACACTTACATTTCTAAGCAAAGTATTTGGTGCTCCACAAATACAATACTCATTTTTGTGGTACTTTTTCGCTGAGTTATTTGCTTTTTCTTGTTCCTATTTTCAGAACAAGGGTTTTGCAAATGCTTACGTTTAAGAACTTGAAAAGCAGCAGTTCACTACTCTTCACTATTTGACCTCTGTGACCAAGTACGTATTCGTATTTAATTTTGGCAAATGTATTTAATACAAAAAAGTTATTTGTTGCAGATGTCTAATTCTAATTTTTGTTATTAATACTATAGAGAACAGCCAAAGCAATAAATAAAAAAACGATTTCTAAATGCATACACAAATATATAACTACGTGGAAAGAAAAAATATGGTTGAATATGGTCACTGTAAACATATTTTGTTTTCCGCTAAAATATTATTGTTAATTTGAAGCATCTAAACATTATTATGAGCATGATAAACATGTTTCTAGTTATTTTTAAACATACTAGCCCATAATCATAGTTTAAAAACGATTTTAAATTCATAAAAATTCTTACGAGCAAAAGTCAGCTCTTAACAAAAGTCTACTTTTTTGTGATATGTATGGTTGAATTTATTCATAGCTATAGACACAAGAAAGTAAGCTTTTATTAAGAACTGACTTTTGTTCATAAGAATTATATGAATTTAAAGTCGTTTTTAAAAAGACACCGATTTTAGTGCATATCATGTTTAATTAAATGAGAAAAATATGTTTGAAAATAAATTGTCTATTTTGTCTCTTCCCCAACCTTTGTGGTTGAGTGAAGAATTAATGCGTTTTTATTATTTCGAATCCAGGTAGTTAAAAAAAATTGGAAAAAAATAGCTGTACAATGTAATAAATAAATATAATATAAATATTTTTTTAACTTATGACTACTGTGTGAATCCCCTAATAAGGTTTCCCCTAGATTATGTTTGCTTCAACGATATTTTTTGCGTATATATAAAGAAATGTCTGAATTAGGGACTACTTTAAAAAATACAACATAGATTGATTTGATTTGTAGAGTTGATTTTCTCAAAGTTAAAATGTTTTAAAAATACTAGCTAGCAGGTGGTTTAAATTTCGTCCAATGAGCTACTATCTTTCTATTTTGAATAAGGCTAAAGGTTTTTTTTAATCAGGTTGTTAAAATCAGCACCAAGATACTTTATCAGATTTAAGCCAAAAATAATAAAAACGTGATAATAAATTATTTTATTTTTTAATTATAAATTAAATTAATTAATATATATTATATACAGTACAGAAATATGTAGCTACGTATATAAATACATTTATTTTTATCATGTACATACATATATATGTATTAGAATACATATGTATGTACATACTCATATATAGTATATTGAGGTATGTGATATACGATTCACATTTTTGTTTCAAAAACATTTAAATTCTTTTGTTTCAAAACAATTATTTGATCTTACCATGACAGATAACAATCACAACAATTGAAATAATAAAACAAAAAGAATAAAAAATAGGTATAGAATAAAAACTTTATTTTAATGCGGCAATGTCGAATCTTCTCTACCCTTCACTGTAGTGGCCAAGTGTTCATATTTTTAAATTCTCGCATTCTTGGTAAGGATCTGTTTTTGTAAAATACAACAAAGTTTTCATTCATTTATTTATATTAAAAACAATAACAAATAAAACGAAATTTTTTTTTGTTATATCTAAACTAATAAAGCATTGAATTTAAAAAAAATTTTTGTTCTAAAAATATTCACCGCTATTTTGTAGAAAATTTTTTTTCAGTATTAGGTTATTTGTAAGCGTGGTTAGTCATGGAAAATCAAAGTAGAAAAAAAAAATTGTGCACAAATGTCTAGAAAATCCGACATGGCCAGGTGCCGCTTTTTGATGCATTTATTTAGTGTCTGCCTTATGGGAAGTATAGATGTCGGGTATAACAATATCTTACGCGATATGTCATCCTAATCTACCATCTGATGTACACTGGCGGACCAAAATATACAATCCTCCACTTGTAATATTAATGTGGTTGGTAGCAGTGCCCAGAACATGTATGACTAGTAACTGGTTAAAGAGAACCAGTCCCCTCCAGAGCCAATATAATAATATCTGTGCAAAAGTAAGAGCATTGAAGCACAAATGCCCGAGAAAACTCAAAAATAGCATCGAAATTCTGATTTTTCATGGAAATTTTTAAGCTATACGTGTGGGTAAAGGATGTGTAAGAGTACGTGTAAGCAGGCAGTCGTGTTTATACATACGTATGTATGTAGGTATATCTGTTAATTTGATGCCTCAAATGAGGCATACAATCTCTTCAATCGATTAACTAAAAAAAGAAGTTGAGAAAAATTATAAAATAGTTATGAACATATGTTGACTTCCATTATATTATTTATTATTCCATTTTGCGTAAGTTATGTAATGTTACAGTTGACAATTATTTAGTGGAGTATTTATGGTAAGACTTCTGAGAAAGATTGGCTATTCTGATATCGATATACAAGTAATAAAAAAAATTATTCAAATAAATACAGCCACTACTTAATAAAGTGGCTGGTGCCTTTCCTAGTATTATTAGCACCGCCGCCAACTATGTGTGAGCATACATATTTATGAATGATGGTGAATGAAAATTATATAAAAGAGGGCGAAAAAATGGGCATGACTGGTCCAAATGTATATGGCGACCTTTTTTGGAGATTATATATGTCAAATTGCACAGACAAATGAGAATAAAGTTGTTTTGTATGGTGGAGAAGGTTCTCCTTCTATAATTAGACGACCTCCAAGCGCAAAGTATAACCCAAAAAGCGTAATAGTGTAGACATATTTTTCCCATTGTGCAGTGGTATCAATTCATTGCATAAAGCAACAATGGCCCAAATCTCTACTTCGACATTTTAGAAAAAATTATGCTGCTGCCTTATTCAAAAGAAAGAAATGAGTCTTTTTTAAATCTTCCAATAAGACTCGTCAGTTTTTTTTAGCTAATGATATTAGAGTTATAGAATGGCCTGCGGATTCACGAGACCTTAACCTAATATAAAAAGCTGAACTTAGAAAAAATGTGTTTGAAGCAAAACCAACAACTTTGGGTTGTAGTTAGCAAGGCGTGTAAGAGGATTCCCAAAACAGGACCGACTACCCCTCCAAGCTGAAGCGCTAGGCAGTAGATATTGCCAATAAAGGCCATGCGATAATAATTTGGAATTTTGTTCAGTTTAAAATGTTTTATCAACAGTAGTGCTACTATTTTGTAAACTTCTAAAATAAGAGCCAATAAATTTGACAATTTTTTTTCGCATAGTATAGACACTTCATATACCTATTTGTATTATTCCTCCTGGCTCTGAGAACTCAGTTTACGAAAGCCATTTAGAATCTATTAAATATATGGTAAACTCAGCAAATTCGTCGGACTATATTATAGCAATGGGTGACTTCAACTTGCCTTTGGTCACTTGGAATTATCCACCCGATACTGTATACCTAGTTCCTTTAATATCAAATGAATTCCTGCAGCACTTAATGGATTTGTGCCTTTTTCAAATTAATGCTGTTTATAATTCTAATAATAAGCTACTAGATTTGGTATTTGTTAATGAACCATCGGATTGTACTATAAGCCGATGCTGTCCAATTACTAATCCTGAAGACGGTTACCATCCTACTCTTGAAGTTATGTGCTCATGTTTGCTTCCTACATCTCTTAACGTACCTCAAAATGATAAAAAAGTATTTTGTTTTAAACCAGCCAACTATAATATGATGAATCGTCTCTTTTGTAGTATGGATTGGCATAATTTGCTATGTATCACTAATGGCAGTCCTTCGAATTTTGAAGCGGTCATTACCTCATTTTACAGAATTATCTATTCTATAATGGAAAAATGTATTCCAGTAACTATGTTATACAATTACTCTGGCCCACCTTGGGGGTCTAAACACCTAACCAGTCTAAAAAATAAAAAGAATAAACTCCCTAAAAAATACAAAAAAACTAATTGTATTACGGATTATGGAAACTATTCTATTTGCCGGGCTGAGTATAATAGATTAAATAACTTTCTATATAAACACTACATCAACAAAATGAAAACAAATTTTAAAAACAATCCGAAATCTTTCTTCAGTTTTGTAAACTCTAAGAGAAAATCTCAAACTTTCCCAACTGTAATGAAATATCAAAATAACGAATCAGATGATAACACTGTAATAGCCAACATGTTTTCTAACTTTTTTTCTACTACTTATTCTGATGCTAAATATGATAATACCAATAGTTACCCTATCAAAATTGATTCAAACCTGCAGTTAAACTTTCCTTTAATTGATTGTGCTGAGGTCAAAACTGAACTGATGAAATTAAAATCAACTTTTAGCTATGGACCTGATGGGGTACCGAATTGTTTATTGAAGCACTGTGCAGTTAGCTTATCTAAACCACTTTGTGATATTTTTAACTTATCTATCAAACACGGATATTTATTTCCCTACTCAATCGAAGAGCTCCTATATAATACCTTTATTTAAATCTGGCAGCAAGTATAACATAACAAATTACAGAGGCATTGCAAAACTTAGTTCAATTCCTAAGTTGTTTGAAAAGTTCATTACTAGATATATAAGTCATAATGTATCACATCTTCTATCCCAGCATCAACATGGTTTTAAAAAAGGATGCTCCACTGTTACTAACATTTTACAACTAACTACTATAGTTAATAAAGGATTTGCTAAAAATCAGCAAACTGATGCTATATATACCGATTTTAGTAAAGCTTTCGATAAAGTCAACCATGACCTGCTACTTTCTAAATTATATATGATGGGGTTTTCTCCAATTAGTCTGTCTTGGATCAAGTCTTATCTAAACGATAGAAAACAATGTGTACTTTTTAAAAACTGCGTATCTACTCCTATAAATGTTTTATCTGGAGTACCACAAGGAAGCCATCTTGGGCCGGTCCTGTTCTCATTATTTATAAATGATCTGCCTTCTGTCCTGAACTATTGTAATATATTAATGTTTGCTGACGACGTTCAAATTTTTTTGACCTATGATGGGATCTTTGATCATTCCTGCTTACAACGGGACATTGACAATTTGTATACATGGTGCAATATAAACCTAATGGAACTGAACACTAAAAAGTGCAAGCATATGAGATTTTATAGATGCACTTTTGTTAATATAATCTTCTATCTGGGTGGACAACCGTTGGATCAAGTAACCTCTTTCCTTGATCTGGGTATCTTGCTTGATGCTAAATTAAGTTTTATTCCTCATATTAATATGACAGTTAATAAAGCTAGAGGAGTTTTAGCCTTCATTAAAAGATGGGCAAAAGAATTCACAGATCCCTATGTTACAAGATTATTATATACATCCTTAGTTAGACCCATACTTGAATATGGTTCGATTGTTTGGGACCCTATATATAATATACATATCGACCACATTGAGTCTGTTCAAAAACAATTTCTTTTATTTTGCTTGCGAAGCTTGAATTGGAACTCAGCAACAAATCTGCCTCCATACCATCAAAGATTGGCGCTTATAAAACTGCCTACACTAAAAAGTAGAAGAACGATGTTAAATGTATCATTTGTGTTTAATGTTATTAAAGGAAATGTGCAATCAGAGTTCCTTTTACGCCATATTACATTCAGTGTGCCAGTTCGTCCAACACGTCATTTTCAATTGCTCTCGATCAAAACTTTTCGTACCAACTATGCCAATGCTGATCCTTTGAGAAGAATCTGTGCCAGCTTTAATACCTTTTATCAATTTATTGATTTGTCTTTAAGTTTGGAAACTATTAAACGAAATATAATTTTATTTTTAAATCGCTAATTGTTTTTGAAAAATTTTTATAATTTTTGTAATTTTAAATCATTCATATATAGTCTGTAATTTAATGTAGACTTATTATTCAAATAAATAAATAAATAAATAAAAAATTATACTCGTACATAGTCGGAAGATTATATCAACAGGTAAGCAAAGGTAAAATAAATAAAAAAAGAAAGCCCAGTAGTGCAATGCTTTTTACCGCAGCTATATATAAAGAAAACGAAATAATAATAATGTATGCTAGACTTTGTGCTACAGTGAAAGTGATTCCCTATAGACACGTTTCCTGGCTAGGTCACCTGTTCTGGCCCTAGATTTCAATAGTTCCACTATGATTCATTTACTGCATGTTCAGTCAAATCCGAACATATAATTGTATTGAACACAAAAACAATATACGTACTCGTATATACTATATACAACAAATCTCTCTTAAAATAATTTCTGTGAAAGTCAAAGGGATGAAGATAAAGAAAAACTTTTAAAATCTTTCTATGTTACTGTTTTTGTTTTAAAATTTTTATATTTTTTCATTATTTTTCTTCAAAAATATTTTTTAAGTCATTCTCACATATTTTGTCTCTTAATTTAGAAAGATTAGATTCGGTAGTAGTGAAATGCTCAATTATTTGAAAATGTCTTAAAAATGGTTAGATTAACAAATGAATTTAAGGATCATATACGTAAGTCTTCTCATTTGTTTAACAATTTAAAATATATCTAATTAATTAGAACAAACTTTATAGGTTGTAATGCCTGAAAAGTTTTCTCTTGTTCACATGTATTTTAATTTATCTCAACTGTGTTTGCCTGATATAAGGTTTTATAACCTACTAAATTTCAATGAATTTGCTTTCAATTTCACAAGTTCACAAGCAGAGTAACTCTTTATTCTAATCAAAATATTATTTATAAGCAATATGAATAATAGAATAATTTGTGTATAAATATATCTAACAATAATGCTGAAGAAATTCCTTAAGATGTCTTACAGAAAACAAAAGTATTATTTTAAAAGTATTATATTTTACAGTACGAGGATCGCTTTTTTATTTTGACAACACAGTAAGTAATTCAGTGTTGAAAAAAACTTTGTTGTTTTCCGAATTATTTTTTTTTTTCATAGAATGCGCTGGTAACAATTTTCGTAACAATTTTTCAACTCCAATTGCAGTCTCACTTTTTGAGGGCATACAACTTGAAGACATTTTTTCCACAGATACCTTATATCATATATCACCCGATCTATATAGCTTAAGCACTTTTCACACAGCATCAATACTTCTTAACACACTTGTGAAACACAGCAAAAATCAAAGTAAGTGAATTGATAATTAAGGTCGAGTCTTTACAAAATCACACAAAATTTTCGGGGCTCCAAACTTTTGGTTAAAAAAAAAAAGAACGCAAACTTTCAACTAGGAATGCTAAATGGCACTAGTAAATTCTTAAATGTCCCAAAAGTCTAAAATTATAAACAGTAACCCTCGTAAATAACAAAACTATGAAATGTGCTGTATCATTAAAATTTAATGCTTAAAACTGCATAATTAATTTAAAAAATATAAATAAAATATGTCAATTTTAAATATGCACCACTTGCACATCAGCAGCATGTGCGCATATCTGGCGTTTTTTATTTAATATAAAACAAACAAACAAATTAGTATATAATCATATACCTACCTATGTGTACATACATAAGGGCTATACAAGCACACTTGATATGGTTTACAAGCACTTTTTAGTATTATAAAATATTACACATGTTTGTAGTGATGTGTAACTTTCAAGTATGCTTGTACATATATATTCATTTATTTTTGTATGTTTGTATAACTTGAGCACTACTACCATCAAGAACAAACATTCCGATCTATTTAAAAATGTGGTTTCTTCAATATATTGCGCATAATAAATATAATAAAACAGTATGTATATAACTATAGTTACCACAAAACTTTTTTTCACAGGATAGACTGACTACTTGTCGATGATTTTTATGTTGGAATTATTTTGCAGCAATCGGTAAGTTTTGTTAAAGAACTTGTCACCCGCCGGTTGGCAAATTAACGCCCCTTGTACCGGAGGGATACAAAAATTATATCAATCACACGCACCTTTTACACGTTTCTCTGGGCTTCTCTCACTCTCTTTTAGCTTATAATTTAAACAAGTGTTATGGGAAAAACAAAGAATAATAGAAAAAGAAGATTACGCCGTTAGTGAGTTGTTTCTCTGTTTACAAAAGTTAGCTGATCAGTTTGACGACATATGAGAATTATATATTATATAAGAAAATTAGCATAGAAGCATTATCAAATTAATAGTTTTGTATAAAAAATGTTGATTTTGTAATAGAAAAAAAATTAATTGCATAACATATAAACATGAAGTGCGCAGTGTTCAATTGTCATAATAGAAAAAAGTGAAATGCATGTAAAATAATTTTTAGTTCAACATTTTGCGTCCACGTTTGTAAAGTCCGAACTAACGGCATTATTCGTCTTCTTTAAGGACTTGCTAAAAACAAACGTTTAAGACATGATGCCGTTCCATCAATAAAAACTCGCTTGAAAAGACAAAATATGATTATAATAAGCATGCACAACAGTCACAAGAAAATTGAAGAATAACAAAACGATAACAGTGAGCCTAAGTTTCATATGGAAGATGTTAAAAATTTAAAGGCCGAACTGTAAGTCACATTTGTTTTTATTTCTATCAAAGATTTATAAGCAGGGGAGTTATTATATATTTTGATTCGTATCGAAATGTCTTTCGAAAAGAATTTTCAATTTGAAAAAACAAAAACTAATTCGAAAAAATTAAGTTTTAAAATTACCCTCAAAATTGTTAATACAAGTCTGCTGGATTTTCCAAAGGTCTACATTTCAGCTTTTTCTTTTGAGTTGACAATTCTTTTCGAAAGCTATTTTGATTCGAATCGAAATACATAATAACCCACAGTACCTTTTTTATTCAAAGGCAAACTCTTTAAAAAAAAGAACGACATTTTAATAGAAGACAATCAAAGCAATTGTCATTAAAACTATTATAACAAGTGGAAACCAAAGGGTTGAAAAGCAAAATTACAAGAGCAAACAATGAGTTGCTAAGCATTGAGCAAAAGCTTTAACTATATTTACTTCTGAACAAATCGAAGAATTAAAGAACGGCATAAAAAGACGAATGTGGGATGAAAACGATATAACACAGTCCATAACATTATACGACGCAAGCTCAAATCTATATAAAAAAATTTTCGAGAAAAGTTTCGTCTTCTCAGTTCGAACTTTACAAACGCGGACGCAAAAATTTTATACGTCTTGGAGTTGTTGCATTATGACAATTGAACACTAAGTACTTCATATATGTATTTTATAACTTTAATTTTCTTTTTTTTTATTAGTAAATCAATTTTTTAATACAAAACCATTAATTTCGCACTGCTTTTCTGTTTATTTTGTTACACACAATCGTCAAGCTGATCAACTGACTTTTGTAAACAAAGATAACGAC
Source organism: Thelaira solivaga (assembly GCA_947397855.1). Taxonomy (NCBI): domain Eukaryota; kingdom Metazoa; phylum Arthropoda; class Insecta; order Diptera; family Tachinidae; genus Thelaira; species Thelaira solivaga. The sequence goes on from OX377612.1 coordinate 27,521,628, forward strand.
GTAGTCTTCTTTATCTATTATTTTTGGGAAGAAAGAAATGTTTATATACAGTGTTGGAAAAAATTATAGGAATGATTACTTATCAAGATTTTTTTATTTATGTTATAATTTATAAAAAAAAGTCAATGTTTAAAGTCTTCAGTACTTCGTGAAAAATATTTGGTGTAAAACTGCTTTTCTACTGTAGAAAGCAGGATATACACTAGTTTGGGAAAATTAAATAGAAAAAATAATAAGAACGTTGTATTTCCTTTAATAAAAAAATATTTTTCTAATTGTTACCATCGTCTCCACATTATATTAATACTTAGTTGAAGCCCTTATATCTTTATAGCTTCCTCGCAATTGCCTTGCATGCTTCCAAAAAGTTTCGCACATATTTCCAGAGATATGGTATATCATTCCTCATGGATTTTTACCCACATATGGTTTTTATTTTTAAATTTGTAATGTCCTATTTTCTTTTTCAGTACTATCCGAAAATTGAGAAGGCCCGTCCATAACAGAATTTTTTTATTCTGAAACCAAGATTTTTAAAAATCTTATTGTCTTCGTCAAATGGAAACATTTCATTCTCAAGAATATGTAGATAGTCCACTGCATTAATTTTTTCATGCATCCAGTAAATTGGACTGATCCCAGAAGATGAGAAACAGTCCAATACCATTAGACTACGTTCAGCATGCTTCACAGTCATTTTTGTACATTTGGGATCATATTTTGTTTTTTTTTTAACTACGAACAAATGATTTTCCATCAGAACCGAACAAGTTTATCTTGGTTTTACCCAACAATTTTTTGTTGATGTTGTCTTGCAAAACACAACTGTTTTCCGATGTTTCGTTTGCTCAAAATTGGAACCTTAATGGTACTAGGGGTTTTTAAGGTTGCTTCTAAAAGTCTATATCCAATAGTTTTCAGCTCCTCAGATAATGAGAATGAGTCTGTTTTGCTTTTTCGAGAAAAAGCTTGGTCAAATCTAGCTAATGTTTTTCGTTTTTTGCCCCATGTTCCAAATTTAATTTTTTGTGGAGCATGAAAAACTTTTTTTTTTTTTTTTTTTTGAACACTGAATTTTTTTTTGCTATTTCTCATAGATCTGGCTTGTTTCTTAAATTTTAAAATAATATTTCTCTTAATTGAAGAGGGATGCTTGCCATGATCCATATTTACCACATTTTTTAGCTGAGATAATAAAAACCTCAATTAATATTAAACTCTATTCGGTTTCACTTACATACGGTTTACTTTTTACTTAATAAGTTAAGCGGATTTAGATTTTTTATATTTTACTATTTTTGCGAAAATTTAGGTATAATAATATGATTTTAATAAGCACATCTATAATGATTTATCCTTTTTCGAAAAATACAAGGCAAATCATAAGCGCACAAGTAATCGCTCTTATTATTTTTTCCAACACTGTATATTATAAATATATAATTAAACACCTTACAATACAACACACACACCTTAAAAAATAACAGGTTGTTTGAGAACAATGTATTTTATTTATATTTTTAAATATTTAATTATTAGTTTGATTTTTAATTTGTTTGCAACAAATTTAATTTAATTTTTATTAATTCCATAAAAAAAATCACAAAATCTGCACAATTTTTTATATATCCGCCGCCATAAGGAAGGAACTATTACAACAAACGATCAAATTAAGCCAAGATGATTACAGGCAATACGCCACCGATACCAAAACACTTATGGTTACGAGCGACAACTGCAATTACTAAAGACGAAGGCAATAATAATAATAATAATAACTACACACCAACATACACACCCGTATATGTTGGTAGCTTGTATTTAACCGCGTTATCTAAAACAGTTGTTTTGAACACTTTGAAAGCCAAGACAAGAATGAGTACGAAAAATAAAATATATGGAATACTTAAGAAAGCAGTTATTCATATATTCGTACCGATCGTCTTTATCTGCCTCACCGTCTGAGTATTTATTTAAATGCATAAGTATGTATGAATGTATGACATGACGTCCGCGTCTACCACAGATTTTATAATCAATGAATGTACGAAACAAAAAATGAAAAACAAAAGAAGAAACAATATTATCAACATACATATGTACGAGTATGTATGTAGAATCTAGATATACAAAACAATAACCCCCAACTACAACAAATAATGGTTAAAACTAGGGTTGTCAGATATGTCAATTTTTTTTTGGGGATTTAAAATCGGCATGGCGAAATATTTAGCTATTTTTTTAATTTTTAAGCGTTTTTATGTTCTTCCATATTATATTTTTTTAAACTTCTGTCATTCTAATTTTATATTATGTTTTGCTGCAAGAATGTAAAGTGTTTGCAGTAGCTTACTTATCTAGTACGCCCTGTTAAATGATTTATAATGAACTCGTTCGATTGTTACAAAATTGAATTAATTAAGCCTCGAATCCAAGTGTGTTCTCATGGATGTGGAAAGCATGCATGATCAATTAATAAATCGATCTCTTTCCTACCGTTAAATGCAATAAATGATGGCTTTGAATTTGAAACTGAAATAAGAAATTCAAATTTAACATCAGGGGATCAACTCTCGTTCTGTCATAAAGTGAAATGAAAAGTTGTTTCACGTTTTCATAGAACTTTTGATTCTTGTTCAGCGAACAGGTGAAAATAATTGTCAATATTTTTTAATAAGAAAAATTTTATCAAAAACAAGTGGAATTAAACAAGAACAGGTGCTCAACACTGCTGATTCTTAAATGGTGTAGTAGTGAAAGCAACTATCAAAATCTTTTCATTTGAAATTCGTGAAAAGATTTCAAGAGGAAAACGCGCCAGTTAAGCCCAAAGAGAGTATTTAATTAATTATTTGGAGGAAAATGTTGACATCGCAAAACGACTTAAAAACATTTGCTTCTTAATTTGAAAAGAATTCGTTACGAAACAAAATGACCCATAACAGTCACGGAGTCCTCATTAGAGGGATAAAATGTAAGGCTGACCTCCGTTAATTTAAATAATTTGTTTTTCACTTTGACATTTTTAAATAAAATAACAATAACATAGATGTAAAAGTTGCACAGGTACATGTGGAATGAAACATTCTTTCACTAAATGAATCGGATCAGAAATTATGCATTTGTGAAAAGTCAGAGAGAAAAGTGCTTGTGAAAAGTACAATAAAAAAAATTTCATTTCACTGTATCACAAAACAAGAATTACCCCCTCCCCCCCAACCCAATTAAAAATTAAACAAAAAATAGTTCACATATTTAAAAAAAAAAACTTTTTTACCTGAAACCATGAAGCTTTTTAAAGTTTTTAAAGAATTTTCAATGACAACCCTAGCAAAGTTTTCGGTAATTCAAGATGCGTTGAGACTCTTTATGAGCACAGAAGTTTCAGCAGTTGAATAGGAGCTTTAAAGTGCTAAACTGCACCATATTAATTGGAAAGCCTATTTTAAAGATGAACTAACTACCTACAAATTTACTTGACTTTTGGACTAACGTTTATAACTACAGAGAAGCAGCGGGTACGTGTCATTTTAAAGAAATATCAATGTGGGTGTTCTTAGTTGTTCCAACTAGCAATGCTTGCATAGAAAGAGTTTAAGAAATAAAGTGCAATATGAACTTCTTGATGTCTTAATAAGAATAATATATTATATGAATTTAAATAAGATTTGTTGAAACTTGTAATACGTTGGAGCCAACAGAAAACATGTAGAAAAAATTTAATTCTAATGTTATGTATGATATAGAAAACAGTACAGATCAGACAGACGAGACTGAGGTTTATAAGTTTTTAGATCCATATATGCTTTTAACTACTTTTGTATAGAAACTTTTTAAAATATATTGAAGTTTTTATTTTTGTTAAATGAAAGAAACCAATAAAAATAAATATTTTACCTCAAAACTTTCCAAAAAAAAAAAAAAAAAATTATGGGTGATCAATTTTTTTAAATAACAAAAAAATAATAATTTATTTTTGCAAATTTGGGCGATTTTTGATTACCGGTTTGGCGATGGAGGAAAAAAATCTGACAACCTTGATTATGACACTGTAATAAGAAAAATATAAAAACAAAATAGAAACAGATGATGTGAGAGAATTGTCCCTAATATAACACCGAAGAATATTGTAGTAGGCTACCAAAATAATATTTATACCTATTATCTTTAACGGTTATAACTAGGTATAAATTAAATGGCTGCACAAGCATACTTGAAAGGGCTTATAAGCACATTTTATTATAAAATGTTACATATGTTTGTAGTGACAAGTATGCTTGTGCAGCCCTTAATATAAATACACAGTGCAGAAATTCCCATAGTCAACGCATAGTTAACTTGTACGGTAATATTGCTTAGACTGAAAAGAAAATATCAAGTTCAGCATTGCAATTAAACTTAGTCCAACTAATAAAATTGTTAAAATGTATGCATTAAGAAAAAAACATTTGCTGATTTTTGGCACAAAACTACATAAGTAAGTTTTAACGGATTGATACGGGTTATGGCATCCGTTTCCATATATTTAGTAAAAAAAAAAAAACAAAATATAAATTTCAAATCAATTAGATGTTAAAGAAAAAGCCAGAAAGTTAGATATAAATTTGTTTATAAAATTTATTTTCAACTTTCTTCTAGCTTTTTGTTCCTCTCCAAAGATGAGAGCGAACAAAATTTTTCTCATTTAATATTTGCCAATTATACGAGTACATATGTATGTACGTATGATTTGTTAGTCGATATTGCGGTTTTTGGTCGTGTGATTTTACTACAACTAAAAATACAAAACAAAAATATTCGATTATTTTTTATCAAATGGAAAATGGAATGAAAGAAAAACAAATCTAAATAGGTAACAAGAAAATTTATGCACTTTGTTGTTTAATTTTAATTTTACCTGTTTAATTTCCATAATAAGTTAACTGGCATGAAAATTAAAATGCGCATAAAAGCACAATTTGTTTGTAAATAAAACTGCGTAGTAGTCATTGTGATATAATCATACGACACAAAGTATGCTTTCGTTATTGTTTTTAAAAAAGATGCTGATTTTAGAGACTATGATTATGGGTCATTCCTGATTGATAATTTTAGAATTGAAAGAGTAGATACAATGGCAATGCAACGATTACTCTTCTTTCTACAAAGGTCTACTGCTTTATAACACCTGCCTAATAATATTCAATTGGAACGTAATTTTTATAGATTTAACAGAACTATTGGTAATATTGTAAAATATAATTTGTAATGCAAATTATAATAAATGTTTCTTTATATGTACATATATTTATAAAACTAATAAAGAATAACCAGCCTTATTACATTTGGCGACGGCGATACCACACAATATCAATTTAAAGCGTTTCTGGAAAATCGGTATTAGGGTTGGCAATATTGTTTCTTATCGATGACTATCAACGTATGTTTGGTATTAGCTAAGAAAAATTGAGGTTGATGTTGTGTTAAATTAATTGCCAAAGATTTTGGCGTCACTGTTTTTTGTGTCATGTTGTGTCCAAAGCAGAGTTGAAAAAAAATATTTTTAAATAAAGTAAAATAAAAATTAATTAATAAAAAAAAAAAAAAAAAAAAAAAAAACATTAAACATGGAAGAAATTAAAATTACAAATTCCAACCAATATGAAAAGCTGGTGAAAAGTTGGAAAGAAATCCAGCTCTTGTCAAGGGATTTCGCAGAGGCACTGTCCCAAACGATTTAAGGAACAGTATGAAAGTGTTGCGACTGCGCTTAATGCCCTTGGTTCACCAATTAAAGTTGGTGGTGGATGGCAAAAGGTAAGGTAAATAGTATATAACGCCAACAATAGCAGAGTTATTACAATACAACCATCAACACCAACAGCAACATCACCAATATCGACAGCAGAACCATCATCGTCAACACCAAAACCATCAACAAGTAACCCCCTAAAAAGAAAAAATACATATGTATACTGGTCCTCTTTGGATGGTGCTATAATTTTTATGTGTGTACCGTCCACACCCAATAACACCAGGAAAAACTGCCTTCCCAAAAAATATGTTTTCAGCATTGTTTATATTAGAATTTATATATTGTGTGCAAATTGAGTTTTGCATGACGTCTACAAACAGCAATAATAATTGAAATGGCTGGATGAGATAATCGCAAGTTAAAATCATTGCCAACACTCATCTGGTGAGATCTTTGGGCTAAAAATCGCAAAGTTACTGCCAATATTATGGTGTTAGGAATAAACGTCGATGTTATCCCACTTTTCGTTTTAGGTGAAATTGCTTAGTCGCGAACAAATCTCAAAGCTTTTAAATAGCAAAAAGTTAATACTAATTTTTTTAAATACAGGGTGTCCGCCGGGAAGGTATACTACTTTCTTTGTTAATAACGTAAATGGTCTTGTGGAAAAAGCTGTTGTGTCAACTGAATCTTATATGGAAACAAATGCAAATCCTTGTGCAAAATTGTGGCCAAAGTGTTTCTTTGAAAACCAAGCTCCTGAGCACGGCGTCGAATTGAGGTTGATGGATTGTTTTGAACACTTTCTTGAGCAGCAGTAATGGTTTTAGCCGATCTTGCAGTACGTTGTAGTCCATGCTTGGGCCTATCACCTACAGACCTTCTTTCTTCGAAATCATTCACTACACGTAAATAGTGCGTTTTGTTGGCAAGTTGTTTCTCCCAAAAATTTCACGTAATTTTCTCATCGTCACAGTAATCGATGATTGATTTTGGTAAAATGTCTTAACAATTAACACACGTTGGTTTATCGAATATTTTTCCATAATAAATTTGCCAGGTGTCTACTTCACGATTGCCAAATATGAACTGTCAAGAATAATGTTTACCAAAATGGCGGCAAAACAAAGTAGTATACCTTCCCGGCGGACACCCTGTATATAAATAAATTTAGATATGTTACTTTTCATCTGGTAACTTGAAAAAATTTGATTGCTGCCTGAGCAGTCATCTTTGCACTATTAAATCATTTTTATTTATTAACTTATACTAGTATCAGAAAGAAAAACCATTTTACAAAATTAAATATATCTTTTAAACAAATTGTTTCACATGCAATACTAGGCAAAATAAATCAGCTGACCATAATATTAGATATGTGATTTTTTGTTTTATTCAAACTATCAATAAATAGGCAACATCGTCATTAGATTGTTAGGTAATTCCAAAGTGGCGTTGATGTTGTGTTAAATTGATGTTGCCTCAAAATTGCTGACTCCAAATTTAATAAGCGTGAATAATAATATAATAATTATGATAGAATAAATAAAAAATAAATTCACACTGAAAGCCGAAATAGGTATTTCAGATCAATTATTTTAGCGCTGATTTTATATTTTGAATGACTAGTTGTTAAATGTACTTTATATTATACAATCCAGTTCAATCTCGTATTGGACTAACACCATATAAACTTCGGATCATTGACAGCTGATAAGAGCCTTTTCAATAAAAAAAAGGTCAAATAAACTTACAAATTAAAAATTGTATACAAATTTAACAAAGTATTAATCTTTATTTGTGCTTAATTCCAGAAATTGTGTTGGTTTTAAAATTTATTCTTTTACTCATGATATTCTCATGAGTTATTTATTCAGTACAATAAGCACTGAAGGGGATAGCATACCTATATGGACCATTTCATCAGACGCTACTTTGAATCATCAGTAGGTTACTCCCAACGTTTCTTGCAGACATTAGAACCTTTATATTGTAAAAGCAATTGACTAAATAAGAATTATTAATCAATAGTTACAAACTCCCAAAACATAATGGGCCTCAGGTACATCCAGGCAAACCTACAACACTCCAAAGCTGCCTCGGCAGTTTTGGAACGTTTGTTTAATCGGGGCACCTGGATGTCGCTCTTATCCAAGAGCCTTACATATATAGGGATGAGGTTAAGGGCTTACCAGATGAGTTATTTTATGATTCCTGCAATACAGGAAAACCCCGATTATGTATACTGATTAGGAAAGGAGTTAATGCAATTCTTATTTCAGAGCACACAGACAATGATCAAGTCGCCGTGAAGATGGAGGTGGCAAATGGGCCACAGATAATATTATGCTCAGCCTACTTGCCTGGCGACTCAGAGGACCTTTCGTTCTCAACACTGCAGAGACTCATGGATCACAGTAGAAGAGAGTAACCACATTATGATTGGCTGTGATGCAAATGCACACCACACAACCTGGGGCAGCACGAACATAAACCATAGAGGTGAGTGCTTATTCGAATTTATTAACAGTAACATGTTAGAAATTATGAATGTAGGGAATAAACCCACATTTAGGAACAGCATTAGAGAAGAGGTCTTGGACATCACTTTATGCAATACATTCCTAAGAAATTTTATAAATAAGTGGACAGTTTCGGAAGAAACATCTATGTCTGATCACTCTCACATTAGATTTGATTTGAAATTTAATATCAAGCTAAATGCTACATACAGGGACCCTAGATCGACTAACTGCGAAAATTATAATAGCCTATTAGAAAGAGGTGGTAACATGTAGCAAGAGGGTTCGTTAAGAGAAGAAAAAATCAGGCAATAGAATTACTCCTAGGTGGAACGATCGTTTAGCACGTCTTCGGCAAGAGACAAGAAGACTCAGCAACGTGTCTAAAGGAACGGGTAACAGGGCCCTATATAAAGAGGCCCTTACGAAGTACAACATAGAGATTAGAAGAGCTAAGAGAGAATCCTGGAAAAAATTCTGTGGTGGGCTTTCGGAGTTAAGCAGTTGCTCCAAAGTTCACAGGGTTCTATCTAAAATGCACACAAACTCTATAGGGCTTCTTAAAAAGCCGGACGGATCATTTACGAACAATAGAGCTTCTAGCTAGAGTTCATTTTCCATGTTCCGTAATTATATCAGAGGATCAATCCAGTCTACCAGTTGGACGGAGACCAAGGTCTCAAGATTGGATAAGAGCTAGGGAGATATTTTGGGAGGAAAGGATAGCATGGGCCATAGGCCCATTTTATCCATATAAGTCTCCTGGAGAAGACGGAATTATTGCAGCACTCCTTCCGAAGAGGATTCCTTACATTTGCGACCTCTGATTAATATGTTCAGCGCGAGCTTTGCTAGGGAGCAATTTGTAGCAAATGGAGGGAAGTAATCGTTCGGTATATTCCAGTTTGTTAACCGTAACTCAAGATTTTAGAGGTTTTGATAAATTTCAAAAACATATTCCTGTTATACTCGACTGCACCTATCAGAATATCACTTCCAAAGTATTTTTGTTAGTGACACAGTATAATTTCTACTGTCCATTTGTATGTAACTGAATTCTTCTTAAACGGATGGATCGATTTGAATGAATCTTTTTGTATGCGTTTGGGCAGCACAATAGATGGTTTAGATTTTCAAATCAACCTGGTAAATGGCGCTGCAGTCGGAGATACTTTGTTTAATCTCCTAATCCAATGAAATATCGTGGAGGAAAACGCCTGTATGGTCCGCTAGTATATATATGTATGCATACATATATAGTTTAAATCTTAAATTTTAATATGTTTGGTTTTATTTTTGTTATTGAATATTTAAAAAGTTGTAACAATTTACTTATTTTATTGTTATGACGCAAATTTCTAAATTAATTACTTTTCTATTAAATACAGAGAGCGTATATCAATAATAAAATGTTTACACACTTACATACAGGCACACAAAAAGACAAACATACATATTATATGGCTTATCAATTTGTAGTCTGTTGATTATTTTTTTTTTTTTTTTGTCTTATTACAAAATAGAAATGGCGGTATACAATTAAAGGTACTTATTGACGAGATGTTTTTTACATATATATTTTAATTTTAAAATACACATGTTTTTTTCATGTCTGTCAAAATTTTTGGTTACAAACGACTTGTACAAATACATCTAACAGACTCGGTTTATAATAGCTGATTAAATTAAAATAAAAAAAAAATTTTAATTGATTTCCTTCTGTGCTTCTTTTTTTTACTACATACATATATAAATATCCACGTAATTCGTTTGAAACATGGTTAATAGCCATAGTGTAGTTATATCAAATGGAAGCAACTCTACATGTGTTTTTTGTTTACATTTGTGTTTTATTATGCTGAGTACAAACTTAGCAACATGTTCCGTAAACATGACATGTTTCGCGTTTCGTTCCGTAGTGTGCAGCCGTGTTTATAGTTTATTTTCGTGTTCCATTCGAGGTTTCCAAAATTTCAAATTTTTTTTTTATATTTTCTGGTTGCATTGATATTGGTTCCATAATCTGTATCGTTGTTTACTGTTTTTACTTGTTTCGTTCAACTAAAACAAGCAAGCTGTAAACATGTAGAATTTTGCCGACCGCTGAAAAAATTAGTTGAAGGAAAAAGAAAAATTTCGATTGAAAGAAATGAGTTGGGTAAATTTTATTAATTTTTATAAAAATTTGCCAGATTTATGGAATGTGAAAAGTGACATTTACATAAATAAAAGTATATATTTTTTCAAATGTGTTTCACCCGTGATGTTCATGCTATAATACCAATTAGGAACAGATGTTGCATTTGTGGTTTACTTGTTGGTTCCAATGTGTGTATCAAACGAAAAACGTGTTCCGTAAGCATGTTTACAAGTGTATACTCAGCATTAGACTTGAATATCAAAATTTTTTTCATTATGCTTTGTTTGTTTACGAAATAATACCATTATGCTTTGTTTTCTTTCATCATTTTGACATTCCATATCTAATTTTACACTAACAAAATACCTATATGGTGCGTATACTTTGTATAATTTTACTATGGTTAATAGCCGCCGAAAATATTTTTCATTTTCGTTATTGTGGTGGCAGCGAGACAATTAATTTTTTTAAGTATCATTTTGCAGCTTGTACAAAAAAAAAATTATGTTCTTTGCTTCAATATTATTAAAAAGCAAAACGAGTTAAAGAAATATATTTCTTCTTCAGCCGGCTAATGATATATTTCCACAAAGCGTAGACATTTAGAACATATGACTGTGCATGAGAAAATAGAGCACGTTCGTATTTAAATTTTGTCAGAAGTTTTTCTCATGTTTTTTTTACAGAAGCAATTTTTTTGAGGGCACACACATGTTTTTGTTTCACATTGCAAAAATTGACAAATACAGAGTAAAAAACATGTCGTCTATTAGTACCTTAAGAACACACACCCATTTGTATAAATTGATTCAAATGTGACTATATTTTGTACACGACATCTAGTATCTTATACATTGTATACAATAAAAATTATTTTTCTATAATTGTAATACGATATGCATTATACATACATATATATGTATGTATGTATAATGCATTAATTTATAAAAAAATTTAATTTTATTTATTCCTTCTAGAGTTAACCTGGTAAATTCGTAATGATATCGAATCTATTTACAACGAAATTTTTTTTTACAATTTAGAAAACTAATTTACGTTGCTGGACATGCATTTCAAAATTTTTTTCATTCATTAAAGGAACATTTTTTTTTTGTAAGTTGCTAAATAAAAGTTAAATATTTTCGTACACACACAATTATATAAAAATAATAAAATAATACACTTACAAAAGCATACGTAAGTATTTTACTTAGATTCATAATATCAATGCTATTTAAATAAATAAAATTTGTTCATGTTATTAAAGTAAGGTTTTGCGCACCAGTATTAATTAATTCTTCACCATTTGATTGGAAATACATACATATTATACATACATATATAAAAAATTTTTTAAATAAATTTTTAAGTTGTAAAAATAGATATAATCACCCTTATCATGAATATAATTTCCTTCGAATTTTGTTCACTTTCACTGGAATAGCAATTATGAATGACTTCCCTACAAACTCCCCTTATCGTAAATAATTTTTTCCCTTGTTTTGTTCACTTTTTTGCTTTAATCTATCCACTTAATTTTTGCTGGCGAACACAAGTATTTTTGTTTGTTTTTTTTTCTTAAAATTTAATTTATCAAGCAGAATTTAGCAATTTTTTAATAAAAGAATTAAAAAGTGATTGTCTACCTATAAAAAATTAAATTATTTTCTAATAAAATCGTTTATCCACTGACAATTTTACTCCAAGAACAATTTATAAATTGCTTCAGTAAAAACATGTATTGTTTGCTCTTAAAATCTTATAAAATTACAGAAATTTTTTATATATGTGACGCGCAAAATAGAAAGGGACCTAAGGGTAAAAACCGGTTTTGTTCAGGATAGCCATTTCAAAGATTTAAATACGTGTATCTTTGGTGTACTTTACTTTTATAAAACGCTCATATCTCTGGGAGGGAACACTTTTGGGGCATGGGATCGGTCTCATTCGATGCTCAGATGTTGTCCACATCAAAAAAAAAAGTGAAAATTGATTTTTTACCCGTAGGTCCCTTTCTCTATGCGCTGTCACATATATTCACTGGCCACTGAAAACTGCTCTTTGTAAATTACAAAAATTTATTGTTTATCTCTTGAAAGCTTAGAAATTTAATAAATTCTTCTTTATTATACATTCACTCTGCACTAATAGCGTGAATAAAATTTCATGTGAGATTCGCGAAAACAATTTTCCCTTCAAGGGGAATGAAAATTTTAAGGGAACAAGAATTTCACTTTTATTCGCGATAGGGGTGAATATATATAAAGATAGATAAGATATCTACCTGGACTAAGTCAGATATAATATATACACATATATATGTAGTATATACATATATGTACAATGACGAGAATTAGGAGCTTCAAATTTATAAAAATTTAACAAGTGGGAAAATTTAAAAGCAGTATGGCAAAAACACTTCACTTTTACTTAACAATTTTTAATATACGTAGCTTATACAGCTACAAATTATATAATTTTAAAATAGATAAATATAAAATATACGTTAGAAATAGCTGATCAATTTAATAATTACGTATTTTCTAGCTCAATTACAAAAAATATTGCCAATTTATTAGTAAAATATTTATTTATTTATTGAAAACTCGTTAAATAAGTTAATAAAAAATAAAACGTATTATTATTTTATTTAGTCTTTTAAATGAAATGACTATTCAGGTATATCCAGACAGACCTTAAACTTAAACAAATTAACTTGTTTATTTTGTTCGCTTACTCAAAAGTTTGTACAAATTATTAATACATTTTATTTAGTGCCGTCCTTTTACTCAAAAACATGCTAAAATCTAGTACATTGGAAAATATAGAAAGTAAAGTAAATTTTTGCCAGTAAAATTCAGTACAAAAAACAACAGGTACAAACTTTAAAATAAAAAAATATATGCTTATGTATATACATATTTATTAAAAATAAATTTTAATTTTTCCTATGCCTATTGAAAATTTTAAAATTAGAAAGAACAGTCAAGAATTAAGAGATACTGTCATGTGGAGCGAATTTCTAGCTAATACACAAAACGAACTTTAGAATGTTTGGTACTCGTACAGATACATATGTAATTTTAAGGTTGCTAAAATTACAGCAATGACTCGAAAAGGTTTACAGCTATTTAAGCCAGAAGGGCACAAATAAATCACATTCTAATGGCGTCAATGTTAATCCAGTTTCAAGGTAGGCATAAAAGGTAAGGGATTGTTAGTCTGATTGGGAAGTTTTTAATTCTAATTTTAGATATCATTACGTTTTCAGCAACAGATTCAGATCTACACTAATATACGTACACATTATTGTACGAATAAAAAACTACCTTGATGAAATGGAAAAAGTAAAAGTTGTCTCACAACAAGCACTTTATAGTTTTGCACATCACGATAAAATACACTTTTGATTAATAACGGTATCAGATAGTTATTTTATTTTATTTACAGTAATATATAAGCAAATTGTTAAAAATAATCAGAAATTTTAAATAATATTTGGCAAACATTTTAAAAAGCGAAAAGTATAATAAAAAATAAAAAACACAATTAAAGCACATATAGAGAAAATAAAGGAAAAAAACAAAACATAATAAAAAGATTTAGACAAAGATGATGAAGAATATAAATTTTGTGATAAGCCCTTTGCAGAATTTTTCAGAGAATTTTATATAAAACTGGTAATAAACGTTAAGAATATAAAAATTCTCACCTTTTGCCAAACTTTTATTCGATTGGAATCCAGCTTAGATAAAATTGATTTTTTTAACACAGCTTATATTATTATTTAATTTTGTTCAGATATATTAAAAACTTGCTGAAATGATTTTTTTGTGACAACACGACACACCACACAAAAATTTTGATTTTTCTTTATTATTTCATATACATACACATGCATATTTATTTTTTTATTTCTTTTATCAGTTTTTGTTTTCACTTTAGAATTATGCTTTATAGCTTTTTAACATAGGTTAAAAAAGGACAACAATATAAACAGGCACGTGTGGGGTAGCACAATAGAGTTTACAAAAGTAACATTGGCTATTGTGAATGAAAATATGTAACCACAACGGGACGGGTGAAGTAAATTGTAATATTTAATATGTTTTACGCTGTTCACAAATTACTATTTCCAAATACCCAACTTGGTTTTTTCTTGCAATCAGTGAACACAAATCCATGGGTAAAGAATCATTCAGTTGTGGTAATTTCTTTACTGATCCGTCAGATATTTTTATATGTACCTATATAAATTTGAATTTTATTTTCCAATATAATTATCTGCTTAAAAATTTTTTCTTTTGGTAAGATGCTGCAATTTTGATAATAACATTACATTTCTAAGAAAAACTATCTAAAATTTAAAAACAATTAAAAAAACTCACCATTAATTATCCATAACTGCACATATATTATTTACATTCGTTCATTACTCGCTGTCTTTCTCATCCCTTTCGTTGGCTACAAAACAACAACAATTTATATTTCGTTCTCTCTTGGTAAATAAAAATAAATGAATTCAATGATTTTTTTATTCACTCTTTCTTTTTCTTCTGTATATTTTCATTTTATCTTGACACACTCTTTCCAAAAATTTTGAATACACTTTTCACACGAATTTAATTTTCTTTTGATATAATATTTACTAAAATCTCATAAACCATAATTACATTTGAGTTTGTTTTAATTTTATTCTTACATCTACTCTTAAATTTCTTTAATGCACAGGCAGTCGTTTACTTTACCACCATTTCCATGAATTTTACACTCCTTACTTCACTTGATAAAAAAAAATAAACAAAGAGAGGATCAATACCTTTTATTCAGAATTAATATTGACTAATATTTGTCACTTATATATATTTTAATTATTTTTTGTCTTAAATGAAAACTTTTACGAGTTCCCTTTTTTAAGCAACACCACCAATTTCGGTATCCAGTGGTGACGACTGATGTATAAAGCGAACGTGTAAAAAAATTAAAATGGGATAAACTGTATCATATACTCATTGCAATATTTAAATGTAATAAAATGTTTAAACTAAATTCATAACAATATTATATATACATATGCATAATCCACTGATTTATTATATATTTTTCAATTATTAGAAATACGAGCAAGATATTGTAAAGAAAAACAAAAATAAATTGACATTACTGCCAGTATTTATCTGTGTGTGTAAAAAGTCATCAAAGGAAAATTGACACAATTATATTATTGATGTCTACAAATTTTCCAATTGATATTTCGCATACATTTACTTTAATTCACTTCAAATTTTTATGTTTTTAATATTCTCATCCAAATACTTTGTAAATTTAAATAACTTTTACTATTATTTAAAAAGGATTACACTTAATTTTTCGTACACTTGCGTTAAGAAAAATTTTAGTGAAGAAAAATGCGACCGAAAATATAAAGTTCTTTTTTAGCGTTTATCGAAAGATGTTGCAGTGTTGCATTTTGAGTAACACTGAAAAAAAATTAGATAGGCATATTGTTTTAAACTTAGAAATATTATGTTATTATTAAATTTTAAAGAAAATGTCTTTAATTTATAGTTGTTACATAAATATTCTTCATTTATTATCACATTTTAACTATTTATATATTGCAGTAAAATTATAATACAACTGTAGGACGTTTTCCTTTGATTATATGTAACGTAATTACAAATTTGGTTACACTTAAGTTTTCACTTTCTCCCAATATTCAATTTATATAAAAGCTAAGTTTTCTTGGAACTAAATACAAAAAAAAAAAAAAAAAATAGCCTGGCAGCACTTAATTAGTTTGGATAATTATTGTTTAGTTTTATGGTTGTTAATAATAGAGTGAACGTTCCGATTGCATCTATTAAATTTCTGATTGCTAGTTAGTCAGACAGAAATAATTAAATACGAAAATTTTATCTTATCTAAGTATTCTATGACAAAATATTAAAAGAAAAAAGTATATACTTATTAAATAATGTATTAATTAATTTAAAAAAAAAAAAAAATAAACAGTGAATAACAGAACCAACAAGTGCATTTCCTAAAAAGCCGTCCTATACTTCGAATATTAAGGATAAATTAATTACATTAAATAAAACGGAAAAAATGTCTAACGCACAACAAGATGTAGAAAATGGTATTTATCCACAATTGCAGCAAAGACCGCAAACCATACGACAGGACACTGTAGATATGGAAGAAATTCCATTAAATAATTTACAACACGAATCAGAAGAAAAACGCCACATTCGTCTGATATTTGAAAGAGTAAGTTTACATTAACACTCGCTTATTAATGCACACAATTTTGTACACAACATTGTTTTTCTTTATTAAACACAAAAAAATATGATTCATTTATTTATATAAGCGCTGCACAATAAGTGTTCCTTTGTTATTTGACCTTTTGTTGCAGCACGAATTTTCCATTAATGCACATACAACATACATTCATTCACTTGTAAAAATTCTGTACCGCATAATTTATCAATGAATTCGTTTTCACCATTGTGAAATTGTTGTTTAGTATTCCACACCCTGTTCGTCATGATCTGTTTGCACTTGATATGTTTTTTAATAGCTTTTTTTTTCCTTTTTTGCTATTTATTAATATAAGAGTCAAAGTCTTATCCTGCAAAAATAGAAACTGCCAATTAAAAAAAAAAAAACAAAAACAATTCATTATCTCCACTAGTTTTTTTCTTTTTTTTTTTTTGCTTTTCTATTAGAAATATATTTTTGTTGTGGTATTTGTTGTTATTGCATTTTGTTACCGTGGCATTAAATTAGTTTATGTGATTGTAAAAACCGGTAACTAGAAATTTTGTTAACTTCTTGCTTGTTGTTACGTTGTGGTATTCCCGTTTTTATGAAAGTTGATTTAACACATTTTTTCGCTTAATATATTCATTCTCAGCTTTTTCAAAGAAATATTTATTCTAAAGATGATTTCATCATATTTGATTTAATTAACTTGAGCCTGGTATCATATTTTTTGTTGTTGAAGATAATGCCAAAATACTAAAGTATGTATGTAGTTACTACTTGTTGCTTAGTATACCTTTGTTGGCTAGGCACGTTTAATTTTAACTGAATAATGTCAACTTCAAAATATTCATTGATATTTAAGAACAAATTTGCAATTATTTTCATAAAGCTATAACTAAGAAAAGCTTTATTGGACCCATAATAGCAAGTGAATCAATAAAATATGTGTGTTAAGCATTCTTAGTTTTATGATAACCAATCAAACCTTTGTTTGTGTTTTCACAAAATAGCAATACAAAATTCAGTGTTTCGAATCAGGAAATAATAAACAATATTACAGGTACATAACATGTAACAAGTGATTGCAACACAAAGGGTTATATTAAGTTATTGAAGAACATAAAAAATAATTCTTTAAGCCTAGATACACAAATTTCTTTAGTTTTGTTTAAAAATGTATTAAGGCACACTTTTTCAATTTGAAGATTATAAGACTGAATAGATATAAACATTCTCTATCAAAGATTTACAAACAGATTTTGATTTGCTAACATAAAAAAAAAACCAACAAAATTGCAATTTTTTGTTGTTTGTTCCCACAAAACTTGTTTTTTTTTAATTGCTTAAATTGTACGATTTGGCCAAGATTTGTTTTTGTTTTTTAAATTTCGCACAAATATTTATGACCTTTTATAGTAATATAGCACAGACGAAAATGTCTTGCTACACAACTTTTTTTCGATATTACAAAATAAATTTATACAATTACAAATGTGGTATAAATTTTATTTATAAAAACGCATTTTCATTATGTTCGCTTGTATGAATGAATATAAATATGTATGTATGCATGTATACGTTTTAAAATACATTCTTTGTATATTTATTTTTAATTTTTTTGTAGTACCTGCTGCTTTGTTTTAGTAATTGTTTGCAATTTACTTATTTTTTATGACCTCTCAGTTTTTATTTATTTATTACAATTGTTTAGCTATAAAAATGATATATAAATAAAAACTTATAATTTTCTTTAAAATATGATGCATACGGATTAAATATATGACAACGGGTTGAAGGTGTTTATACGTTTATTATGTATTATTAAAGCTCCTTATTGCCATTATTACAAATTCCCAATAAGATGAATATTATTTTATTTGTTTTGTGACACTCACTCTCAACCAATTATTTTTTTGGGCACATACAATAATACTTATATACATTAAAAGTTAACTGTGAGGCAAACTTGCTTTTGGTTATGGAAAACTTTTGGTTAAAGTCTTTTTGTAATAATCAAAAATCATTTAGTTGTTAGATCCTACAGTTAGTCATGGGTTAGTTGTAATAATGGCCTCCAATTGATTTAAAAGGCTCTAATGAAAAATATGACAGGTCTTGGTTTTTTTTCTGTACTATAGAATTTACAAGCTCACATACCACGTACCACAGTCAATATTAGAACTTTCTACAATTTTAATTTTTTTTCAATTTCGTATTTTCTTTTAAATGAATTTTATGAATTTTCATTATTTCAAATAAACATAAATTTTTTAACATTTCGATTTTATCCCAAATCTTAGCTTTACTGAAATTTTTATTTAAATTTATTTTATTTTTTGTGAAATTTAATTATTTGAATAAAATAAAATCTTAGTTTTACTAAAATCATATATAACAAAATTAATTCTTTATTCGTGCTTAATTCCAATCTATGCTGAATTAAGCGCGAATAAAGATTAATTTTTGTTAAACTTTATAATGCCAAATATCTAATTTAATATGTTGTAAAATTATATTTTATATTTTTTTTTGTTAAAAGTGCACATGTACCAAATTTTTTTCAAGCAATTTTTCCATTTTCAAGAAAAAATAGTTTCCGGGAATCCATCTACGAAAAATGTAAAAATAAAGCCAGAGTAAGACGTTTGTGAATATATTTAACTTCGTTATGCCACTATATGCGAATATTTAGATCGAATAGTTTACTTAATTAGCTATATGTACGCACGAGTATGACGTACGTATTACTATATTAAACCATAATATACCAGTAAAACATTTAGGGCCATTATTACATCTTACTTATAAGGTCTCAGATAGCTATAATTAACTTTAGTTAAAGTAACTGATAAAGTGATCAACAACTTTTTTCCATTATTACAAGTTTTCAATAAAATAAATATTATAATATTTGTTATGTGTCACCACTGCTGTGAATACCGATTACTTTTCGTCGCTATAAATACATAATGGCAACGGCATGCCTCTTTTTGACGATTATTTTTCAAATAACTAAGAAATTCTTTACTTTTAAAATTTTTATTTCAATATATGTTATTTTATTGTGTAATTGTATTGTTTTATTTTTGTGTATTAATAAAGAAAATGATTCAATGTCTATGGATGCTGAGGTTGCCATATTTAAAATCAACAAGTTAAATTCGGCAGTGCCGAGTCTTATATACCCTTCACTGTGTTAGCGAAATATTAATATTTTTCACTTTCCACATTCTTTATTAAAAGCAAAACCATAGAAAAAATTAAATGAGTGAAGATAAATATGCCGCGTTAGGTGTCTTAGTATTCGTAAATATTTTCAGTATTAATGGCTTATTTATCAAATACGTCTTACGTCATTAAATATTAAATGTTTTTAGTAGTAGTTTAGCAGAGATAATCTATATTTGTAACCTACCAACCAAATATTAAGATATTACTTTGGATATTTAAAATTTTCATATACTCCAGTAGTGTTGTTCTCAAGAATTTTAGCAGTTTTCGTTTTGCATCGTAAAATAAAAACTACGAATGTTAAAACGAATGTTAAAACACGTTCAGAAAGTTTAGAGCCTACAGATTAAATCCCATTTTGATTTTGGCAATTTTCCTGGACAAAATCGGGAATGGTACCTCAGCAAATTGGGTAATGGTAAAAATCCCTCAGAAGAAAACTGGAATCAGGGAATTTCAAAAATTTTTTAAAAATAATGCAAAATTTTTTCTGAGTACTTGGGCGATAGATTACAAATCTAGACGACCTCCCTTTTAAAATGATATACATCTTATCTCGTAATCTTCTATGGTTCGTTCGGAAGTTACTTTGGATTATTTTTAAATTTCCATATACCCCAGTGCTGTTGCTCTAAGTGATTTTAGAAACTTGCCGACGAACCATTAAATATTGTGAGATCAGACATATTTCATTTTAAAGAGGAGACTGTCTAGATTTGTAGTCTACCGCCAAAATACTCAGAGTTATTTTGGACTATTTTTAAATTTTTTTTTTTGAAATTTCCATACACCCCAGTACTGTTGAACTCAAGGATTTTGGCAGTTTCCGTTTTGCATCATAAAAGAAAAAATACGAATTTTTCAGAAAATGTTAAAACACTTCCAGAAAGTTTAGAGCCTACAGATTTAATTCCTTTTTAATTTTAGTAATTTTCCTGCCCAAAAATCCCTCAGAAGAAGAGTATAGGGGTATGAGGGAATTTCATAAATTTTTTAAAAATAATGCAAAGATTTTTCTGAGTACTTGGGTGATTACAAATTTGGTGATGACCTCTTGTTTCAAATGATATGTGAACAAACCCGTAATATTCTATGGTTCGTTTGCAATCTTAGTATGTCAAAAATACTGAAAATATATTTACAAATACTAAAAAACATAAGGAATTACGTGAAAACTAATTTAAATAACCATATTTATATTCACTTAAAAAAAGGAGGTATGTAATTGAAACACATACTTTGTTCAGCTTTATTTATTTATTATTGAAGCGAAATATCTATAAAAAAATAAATTTTTATAATACGACTAAAATTAACGAGTTCTAAGAAACAATCCTTTCTGAGAACCTCATTTTTAAAAGCAATAAAATGTTTGCAGGCACTAAATTTTTAAATTAATAAAAAAAAAGAAATTCGAAGAAAGATAATAAATAGAAAAACAAAAAAAATTTATTTTCATTTAATTTAGTAAATTTTTTAAAAACTTTTAAGCCAAACATATTTAATTATCGAGAAAGATCTAATGCACTCTCTTTCATAAGGATGTCTCTATTCGTAATAAAGGGTGTTTTTTATAGACGTATAGAACAATAAAACAACGATGGATTATGCGATTGACATGAATTTTATTTATCCGAAAGATAATCTTGTGGCATTACATTTTAAATATGATTTCTGGCATATGACCGCCACGGCTGGCTCGGATGTAGTCCAATCTGGACGTCCAATTTTCGATGATTTTTTCCAACATTTGTGGCCGTATATCGGCAATAACACGGCGAATGTTGTCTTCCAAATGGTCAAGCGTTTGTGGCTTATCCGCATAGACCAATGACTTTACATAGCCCCACAGAAAGTAGTCTAGCGGTGTTAAATCACAAGATCTTGGAGACCAATTCACAGGTCCAAAACGTGAAATTAGGCGGTCACCAAACGTGTCTTTCAATAAATCGATTGTGGCACGAGCTGTGTGACATGTTGCGCCGTCTTGTTGGAACCACAGCCCCTGGACATCATGGTTGCTCAATTCAGGAATGAAAAAGTTAGTAATCATGGCTCTATACCGATCACCATTTACTCTAACGTTCTAGCCATCATCGTTTTTGAAGAAGTACGGACCAATGATTCCACCAGCCCATAAAGCGCACCAAACAGTAGGTTTTTCTGGATGTAACGGTGTTTCGACATACACTTGAGGATTAGCTTCACTCCAAATGCGGCAGTTTTGTTTGTTGACGTTCAACCAGAAGTGCGCTTCATCGCTAAATAAAATTCGCTTATGAAAATCGGGAACAACGGCAATTTCGTTCGAAATAAAATTGCACTATTTGCAAGCGTTGTTCAGGCGTGAGTCTATTTATGATGAATTGCCAAACCAAGCTGAGAATGAAGCACTTGACAGCTGTTAAATCGGTCGCCATCTTGAACAGTAATGCCAACTTAAAGTTCTATACGTCTATAAAAAACACCCTTTATATTGAACATAAATTTTTAAAATAAAATACTGATTTTTGCAATATTTTAAATAGTTTTTTTAATGTAAAATATCATTATTTTAATGAACGTACTTACATAAGTGAAATTCAGATTCTCTACAAAATTTAAATTTTACATAAATTTTTTTTCTGCCACTGGAGTTTGTCTACTCTTGATGTGAACAGCATCCCCGTATGCCTGTAACAATTTAATATATATTAACTAGCAGATAAATGTTGTCAAAAGTTCATTAAACTTTTTGTTTTTGTAATTAATTGGTTTTAGTTAATTTTTGCGTGCCATTTAACTAAACTTACACACATAAATACTTAAATGAGTGAATATAATTTGTTCAAAAACTGTTTATTTATTTGTTTACACTTTTTCAAATTTTCTTTTGAATTATTTTTTTTTTTATTTTCTTTAGCATGATGCCGACAGTGATGGTTTAATTAGTATACATGAATTGAAAAGTCTTATAGATGCTGGTCTTTGCCGTGATATACCACCAAATGTAGTACAACAGATTCTTAAATTATCCGATACAGACAATAATGGTTACTTGGATTTTCAAGAGTTCTATCGCATGTCCCTGGTACATGAATGGCTTTTTAAAAGTGTATTAACAAGATATTGTCGTTGGGTTGTACCGCCACCAAAACCTTTGGAAGGTGATGAGTTGGGTACGTAGTCCAACCAACCATTTTTTTCTTAAAAAAAAAAAAAATATGAAAATAATTTATTTCTTTTATTTTTCTTTCTAATTAAGATGGCGCCTATGAAAAGCAAATGTCAGTATGCCCGCCTCCCTTAACTATGGTAATATTTTCTTTAGTAGAAATTATTATGTTTCTCATAGACGTTATACATTTTCAGTAAGTTTTCAAATATGTAATTGAAAAGCATACGCTTGCTTAAGTTAACTTTTTATCTTTGTGTTTCTTGTAGAGATGATCCAGATACTAATCGTCGCATTGGTGAAAGTACAAATGGCCCAGCTGCCACATTATTTATTTACAATCCGTATAAACGTTATGAGGCTTGGCGTTTTGTTACTTACATGTTTGTTCATGTAGGCCTTATGCACTTGTTTATGAATTTAATTATACAAATATTTTTGGGTGTTGCCTTGGAATTGGTGCATCATTGGTGGCGTGTAGCTTTGGTTTATTTGGCAGGTGTATTAGCTGGTTCAATGGGTACCTCATTAAGAAGTCCAAGAATATTTTTAGCTGGTGCATCTGGTGGTGTTTATGCTTTAATTACCGCTCATATAGCTACAATTATAATGGTAAGTGAATGTACAACAGAAATTAATACAATCAAGAATTAAATTAATGAAATTATTAAAATAACCCAATATCAATTAGTTAATAAATGCTTCCCAAACATTAAAGTGAACGCTGAGTGAAAAATTTCTAATGCGTCTCTGCGTTGAAACAAACTCTTAACACGTATGTACCATTTTCAAATCATTATGTGGTTTTATGGTAACTACTCGTATTTTATATTTTAGTACTGAAATTTAAAATGAGACATCACATAATCAGAAATATTATAGTTTTGTATTAATTTTAGATTAGGTTAGATTACACCGGGCGCCCAAATAAGCAAACAGAAGCTGGGCTCATATTTATCTTAAATAATAATATTGGTTAAATGATAACCCATAAAATGCAATCTCCTTCTGTTGTAGAATTTCTTGAGTCATATTTTGGTTTTGCTGGTTTAGCTTCTCTTCGGATTTTATGATTTCATTAACATTTTGGCTAAAACTTTATTATTATATTACGGGTTTTATACCTGACTTGAGCAAGTTGGTATGGCACACAAGTCAGTTTTTCTGTATTTAGGGCCATTATTACAACTTACTCATAAGGTCTCAGATAGCTATAATTAACTTTAATTAAAGTAACTGATAAAGTGATCAACAACTTTTTTCCATTATT
This sequence comes from Thelaira solivaga, assembly GCA_947397855.1. Lineage (NCBI taxonomy): Eukaryota > Metazoa > Arthropoda > Insecta > Diptera > Tachinidae > Thelaira > Thelaira solivaga. The sequence continues at coordinate 27,545,949 of OX377612.1, forward strand.
ACAAGTTTTCAATAAAATAAATATTATAATATTTATTATGTGTCACCACTGCTGTAAATACCGATTACTTTTCGTCGCTATATATATAGGGTCCGCCAAATAACTTTTTTTATTTTTGAAAATGCTATAAAAACATCGAGTGTAGCTTAAGCTGTGTGGCACGTAACGCCGTCCTGTTCAACATGGCCCGATAACGATCGCCATTGACTAACGGCCACTCCTTGCTCATTTTTGAAGAAAAATGGCCCAATTATGCCTCTGGACCAAAATCCGCACCAAACAGTGACTCGTTTTGGGTGCGTCAGCTTTTCACTGTATGCGTGCGGGTTTTCTGTGCCCCAAATGCGACAATTTTGCTTGTTTACATACCCGCCAAGATCAAAATGAGCTTCATCTGAAAAGATGATTTTTTTTGGCAAAATCGGCATCTTCTGTCAGTCGATCGCAGGCCCACTTAGCGATGCGAAAACACAACCATATTCTTTCAGCGGAAGGATAAAACTAATTATCTGTCAAATCAGACATGAGCTAAGTGTTACCATTCACGAAATAAGCACTAGTTGAAAAAAAAAGTTCGATGGTGGACCCTATACATAATGGCAACGGCATGCTTTTTTTTAAGATTATTTTTCAAATAACTAAGAAATTCTTTACTTTTAAAATTTTATTTCAATATTTGTTATTTTATTGTGTAATTGGGTCCGTTCGAGTACTTTTCCAGTAAAATCTAGTAACTGAGTAATTACTGAGTAATTTTTAACATTTACTCTCAAAAAGTGATATTGCCCAAAAAAGTACGCGAACGGAAAAATAGTAAAAACTATTAAGATTAAAGAAACAGCTGATTGGAAATATAATTATTTAGTGCTGAGAGATATTTTTGCTTTTGAGTACTTGACTTTATTTCTACTAATAAATAGTATCACTCTGTTTAAAACGAGACTTATGGAGGATCGAGACAAATTAAAACGATCTGACAAATCACTAAAGCTACAAGCTTCGTGGCCAGCAAACCACAAAAAGACAAGAATATTAAAATTTTCCGGTAGTCTTTTATCAGCTCGAAGGTTTTTATAAATCTCTGAATCTGCAAATTTTTTACTCAAACATCTTGATATTCTAAAATGTATTCGGAATTCGGCTTCTGTATAGCATGGCACCATTTCGTGAAAATAGTTTTTGATGGAATTACGTGGCACCCTTTCATTTCCCGAAAGCATTTCCATAGGATAAACGTCATCGTCAGTCCTTAACAATGACTAATTCATCTTCATCCTCACTTTCGGCTGATGAATCCATCAAAACCATTATTGCACTTAAAATGACAGCATTACGTCTGTCCAAATGCATACTTCCACTTACGCCTAAAATAAATATTAGTTTTAAATTGATTATAAATGTATGTACTCGTATGTAAAGCACTCCATACATGTTTCAATTTAATTGTCAATTGAATTCATTATTGACCACACACTTCATAAACTGATCAAGAGACTTAAACACACACAGACTTACTAGGCAACTTGAAAAAATCAAAAGCTTTTGTTTTTCTTCAAAAAACTCGACAACTGGCAAACTAATCAATTGACAGAGCCATACACTCCTTGATTTGGACAAACACCAATCAATTGGATTGAAAAATATATGGGATGCTTAATATATAATTGAAGTACATATCGACGCTACCACACTAAACTATACTAATCGAAAATGCTACTTTTTCAGGAGAAGCTTTTGATGTTTGCGTGTTGAATGTAAGAAGCTATGAAGTTACAATTTGTATTACTTTTAACATTTTATCAGATACGCACCAAAGTTGGTCACAAAGTTTGAGCTTATAAATGCTAGAAATATAAACAACTTTAATCCATGCTAAGGCGACTTGACCTATATAGTTTAGCTTGGGAGCATCCATATATGAACATGTACCAGTGTCCGACACAGATGGTGCTATTTGTTTATCAGTGGACATCGAGTTTTTTCACAACCACAGATAATTTCACCGAAAACGTTTATACTTTTAAATTGAAATCATTTCTTTTTAACAATTGTTTGTGTTTTTTTAAATACACAACACAAAACGTTTCTCTTCACTTTGAAAAAATTTTATAAAAAATTTGCCGCATAAATTGTTTGTTTACCTTTTTAAACATATGTTTTTCATTTTACTGGACTTTACTGGATTTTAATAGCAAAAATTTGTCCAGTAAAAACTAGTAAATACTCAGTAAAGAACTATCATTTTACTCTCTCAATTATGGTTCTCATTTACTAGATTTTGTGTACGCGAACGACTTCCAATAAAATCTAGTAAACTCCAGTAAAAAATTTTAAAAATTGTTTTATTCAATGTCTAGGGCTGCTGAGGTTGCCATATCTAAAATCGAAAATATGAAAACTTTAAATGCTGGAAGTTCACGTTAAAAGTTATGAGCAACATAAACTTATCTTTACCTTGTCATACACTTTTGACTTAAAGTATGTTTGTAATAACCAAAATGCATTTATCTGTTCGATAACATGTTACTTTTAGTTATCGTTTAGTTGTAATAATGGCCCTTAGAAATATAGAAGCTTAGACTAAAACCATATAATTTAACAGGTTCTGTTAGGCATTTAACACTTACCGTTAACTGGTACATTGAGATTAGGGTCTCTATTTCTATTTTAAATGATTAAAAAATAATTGAATAAATTATAATTTAATAAAAAATTTAAAATTTAAAATTTTTAAACTTTTTAGAATTGGAATGAAATGGAATATGCCATTGTTCAACTATTGGTATTTCTCATATTTTGTTTTACTGATTTGGGTACCTCAATATATCGTCATATCACCGATCAACATGATCAAGTTGGTTATATGGCTCATTTATCAGGCGCTGTTGCTGGTCTATTGGTGGGCATAGGTGTGTTACGAAATCTAGAGGTACGTCGTTGGGAACGTATATTATGGTGGATTGCAGTTATTTTCTATTTTGCCATAATGATGACTGGCATATTGATACATGTTTTTGTGCCCGACTTTTTTCCTCGGCAAGAGTACTTTTAATTAATTAATGACACTAACTAAATATAAGAAAAGAAAAGCACATCTTGAAAGCATTTCATTTTTATAAAATTAATTTTTTTAAGTATAAGAAATACTTTTAAAAATAATTTATATGTAAAAGATTAAAGCCAAAGTGCCTTTGGATTGATAATAATGACAAGTATTTTATTCTGTTTTTTGTATTAATTTTTATTTAATTTATTTAAATTTATTAACACTTTAAAATGAGTTTTATTTTTAAAGTTAAAAGATATTTAAGACTTAAGCACTTTTTTATACTTACAAAACTATTAAATTTACTATTTTAGTAAAAAACGAAAATATAATGGAAGACATTTATAATAAAAAAAAAAATTATACATTCTTTGAAAAGAAAATTATAATTTAGTTTTAGCACAATTTTATAAAAATGGTCCTCTATTAAGGCTTTTTGTAATAAAGAATTCAAGTTTTATAAGCTAAACACTATTAATTTCTAGTTGTTATTGAAGTCAAACTCTGAACAACGGCATTATAAAAAATTTGGACATTTGGGTACACACTTCAGGGGGGTTACTCTTTATTGAAATGCGAAAGCTAAATGCGAAAAGAAGGCAATTTCATACCCTCTATCGTTTTCGCAAAATTTGTGTGTCGAAGATTTTTGACAGTAAATAAATGACAATATAAAAAAAAAAAAAAACAAAGGAAATTAAATCAGTTTGTATGTTGATTAAATTAGTGTTGGAAAATAAATGAGCCGCCTGTAATGAGACAACAAAGATGATTTATTAAAAAAGCAAGCAGGCAGAAAAAGTTGTTTTTTATATTTAAATAACACAAAGCGACAAAAAAGAATGAAGTGCAAATACCTGGGAAGTGATATTATTTTTCTGGTAGATGGTGCCGAATACAACAAGAATTTGTTTTTAGAACTTGCCAAACACCCCCAAAATCTTGAGTTACGGGTAAAAAAACGGTTCTCCGTACCTTTATGTAGTTATAAACCAGTAACTTAGTTGAATATTAATCGATTTTAAGGTTCGCAGCGGATTTAGAAAGAAAACATCAAGACCATTCATTTAAGTAAGCTTCAGAAGTCTGTACGTGTTTCTCCACTAAACACATTTTTAAAATTTTTTTCGCCATATTTCAACTTTGGAGTCGTTTCTATACAGTATTTCACAAAGCAACCTTACAATTTTAGAATTTATTTTGAAAATATATTTATTTATGAGTAAAACCTAACTTTTTTTAAATTCGTTAAAAATTGAATGAGTTATTAAATTTTTTATTAAGGCAAAAGTTTTTTTTAGAAATATCTGCACCATATTTTTCATATTTTTTCCCCGCTTTCTGTTTAGTGAAGCTTCTAGAATGGTGCATATAAAATTTTGTATACCCTTCACAAAAAAGTGAAAAGGGTATACAAATATAAGTTTGTCTTTGCGTTTGTATTTTCTACACCGTTAATGGGGGACCCTATAAAGTATATATATTCTGGATCCTTATAAGTAGCGGAGTGGATTTAGTGATGTCCGTCCGACCGTCTGTACGTGTGTATGTTGAAATCAGGGGGGTTACTCTCTATTGCGATGCGAAAGAAAAACCATTCGCTTCTGTATGAATTTTACATTGAGTTGCGATGCGTTTTCTCTCGCATCGCAATAGAGAGTAACCCCCCAACTCTCTGAAGTCTCTAGAAGACCTACAGAAAAGTTTAGCATATCAATTTGTTGGAAGTTCCTGTTCAAATTCAGCGTAATTGGCGATAAATAGCTGAGGTATGAGCAATTACCTCTATTTTTTGACCATTTTCAGAACGTTATTTGCGTAATTTGTGTGAACTAAAAAACGGAAAAAACACTTTATAACAGCCATAAAGTCTGTGCAAAAAATCGGAGGAATCAGTTCACAAATGGACGAGGAATATCAAAAAAATTGAAATTTAAAATTTTAAATTAAATTTTGCTTTGTTTTTTTTTTTTTGGGTATTTTATCTAAACTAAAAAAAAGTAGTACACAGTTTTTTCAAACATTACATTCATCGTATCTGAACCAAAACTCAGCTTCATAGGTCCATAAATAACGGAGCTACGAGTCAAAAATCGCGACTACATCTATTTTTTGACCATTTTAGGTGCGTTTTTTTGCGTACTTAGTCTAAAATACACTCGCCGTAATATTTGTGGCAAAATTCAGCACGATCGGTCCACAAATGGCCGAGAAAAATGAAAAATAATACAGATATTTCAGATTTTTATTAATTTCTGTTCTGCTTTTGCTTTGTTGTTTTTTATGCTGTCATGTGCGTAATGTTTGTACACACAAGCACGAAACTTAAAAAGGTGTATTATTGTGTGTGTGTTTTTAAAATTTTTTGTCGTTAATTAAATATGTTTGGCTTAAAATTTTTTACAAACGTTTACAAAATAAATTTAAATTATTTACAATTTGTATTTCTATTTAATATTTTTCTTTCTTCGTTAATTTAAAAATTGAGTGCCTGCAGACATTTTATTGCTTTTAAAAATGAGATTCTCAAAAATGATTGTTTCTTAAAACTCGTTAATTTTAGTTTCTTGAACTGAAATTATTATATATATCTTAGGATTAAAACAATTTTTTTTTATCAATATTTGTTGTTTCTTTTTTTATTTTTATATAATTTTTTATTTGTAAGTTTATATGATCTTTATATGATCTTGAAAAGGCTAGTTTATTTTATCGTATTATAAACATTTATGTTTTTTATAGATATATCGCTCCAATAATAAATAAATAAATTTTTATAATAATATGACCTCAAGGTAAAAAAACTAGCCATTTCCATTATAATTTTTTTTTATATGTTGTGTTTACAACAATAACAATCAAGTCGTCTAGAAATTTTATAGTAAAAATTACACAAAATATTGAGTCTTTTTTATTAAAATTTTTTTTTGACGAGTTGATCGCTTGTGTTATAATAAGAGCTCATTAAGAAGAATGTGGAAAGTGAAAAATATGAATATTTCGCTAACACACTGAAGTGTATATAAGACTCGGCACAGTCGAATTTAACTTCTTTTTATTTAAAAATTTTATTGTAAAACGAATACCTATTTCTTTCCTAAAATTTTGTTATAATTTGTAATTGCATACAAATAAATGTGATTGGCCACAAGAGAAAAAATATACAAAACCACTCAAAGAAATATTCAGTATAAAAATGACTTCCTTATAACGGAGATTGACTATTTTTAATAGGTTTTTTTTTTTGCAATGAAAGGCCATTTTTGCATGATTTTTTTCTTTTTTTTTGTGTGTTTGTTACAACTCATTTGTTTGTGGGAGATCTCTCTATGCATAATCAGTTACATATGTGCTTTCTCTCTCCTTCTCCCTCTCTCTTTCACAGAGAGCATTTTTTTCTGTTGTTTTGCTATATATTCTGAAATAGAGAGAAATTTTTGAAAAATTTTGTTGTTTTTTTTTTTTTTTTATACAATGAATGTAGCCATTAGTGTGTTTAATAAACAATTACTTTTTAGTAAACTAAGCCAAAAATAAATAAATGAGTTTCCATAATTTGTCATTACAGAGAATTTGATTGGTGGACAAGTGTAAACATGGACGATAAGTTAAGAATATTAAAATGTGTGTGTGCAAGAAACATTCAATAAAGAAATGACTTTGAATTACAGGAGTTTGATGATTTTTTTTTTTTAACTGTAATTAAAGGTAAATAATAAATATTAAAATTAGCTGAGGCTGGATGGTAATTCAACTTAATAATAATAGTGTAACTAAATATAAGATTATAGATTTTCAATTTACAGAAGTGAACACGGACTTTTTAAGGTTTAATTTTTTTTTCTTAAAAAATATATCAAGATCGAGATGGAGATGAAAACTACTCTCTAAAATTACAGTTTAAATGTTTCCCTTTAAAAAATTGACATTTTAAATAAACTTAGAAACTTACACAAAATTATAAAATACCTATATTGAATTTTTTTTAAACAACATCGGTGACGTCATTCAATTCAAGTCTGAAAACTCATTACGAAAGATAAAACACTACTGACTTCATTTTAAAAATATTGGTGGCAAAAATGTTGACACTTGTACGAAGTAGATACCTGTTTAAATAAAATTATTTTCAGCAGTAATTTAATTATTAATTTTTTAGTTTTGTTAAATATTTCAAAAGAATGAGCGAAATTAAAAATATAAATACTCGTATTTACCTAACACAGTGAAGGGTATATAAGAGTAGACATAGCCGAATGTAAATTGTTTTAGTTTAAAAACCTATTTTGTAAAAACAATTTCTTTAAACATTTCCTATTAATTTACTTTAAAAAATCGTTAACGAATTTTCATACTGTAATTAAATTGCTTTATATATTAATTGAAAACAAAATTCTGTTAAAAAATTAGTTTTAATTTTATTTAAAAAATTTTAAAAAACCAATTCCATCCATGTATTAATAAATTAAAACTAATTTTTATATGTTATTAAAAAAATTTTGTTTTTAGTTTACTTTTTAGAAAAAAAAGGTAGGAAATGTAGAATCTTATAGACAAATTTTTTATTTTTTTTTTTAATAAAGAAGAAATATTTAGAAAACAAATAAGATACCTGATTTATGCCTGAAAAATTTAAAAATAAATTATATATTTAAGACAAAGTGAATGATGGCTTGAGGAAATAATTTTTTATTATTGAAAAAATTTTGTTTTCTAATTTATTATTATTTTTGTTTAGAGAAGAAAATTTTATATATTCCAAATTTTTAATTTTAAATGGCATTTTTGGTATAGTTTTCAGTACTTGCATATTCGAATTATAAAGGGTGTCCCAGTAAGAGTGCACTTTTTCATTTCATGCTGCAAAAAATCGATTGTGTCACTCGCTGTGTGTCAGCCGTCTTGATGAAAACACATGTTGTCCAGATATATGCCATTCAGTTAAAGCCACAAGAACTTCGTTAACATGTTTCAGTAACGAATGTCAGTGATTGTGAATTGTAATTTTCGCCTCATCTACAAAAAAGTAAGTCCTGAGCATAATCGACATCTGACAGTTGCTCGTTGTTACGAGTAGTGTATTTGTTTCTCATGCATTACATGAGAATTTTTTAAGCCCCAGATGCGACTATTTTGTGAATTGACGAAGGCATTAAGATAAAATTGTGCTTCTTAGGAGATGATTTTCTTCGAAAAAATTGGTTTCATTTTATTAAATAAAGAGTGCTTTTTTTGCTATTATCTTTTTGGCAACACTAGTTTTGACAGCTCACGCACGTTTTGTATCTTGTGTCACTGTCAAACATCTTCAGTTTGGTTTATAATTTAATCATGAATCGTCTTACAAACGAACAACGCTTGTAAATTATTGAATTTTATTACCAAAATGCGTGCTCTGTTAAGAAAGTACATCGCGCGCTTCTTCCATTTTATGGTCAGTTTAATCGACCTACTGAGGCTTCTATTCGGGCTATTGTAACAAAATTTCGCACCAAATTTACATTGTTGGACATTAAACCACCAACACGCTTACGTAGAGTGCGCACTGAAGAAAATATCGCAGCCGTATCGGCCAGTGTTGGTGATGACCGTGAATTATCGATTCGGCGCCGTTCGCAGCAATTGGGCCTCTGTTACTCCACTACGTGGAAAATTTTGCGGAAGGATTTGGGTGTGAAGCCTTATAAGATACAACTGGTGCAAGAATTGAAGCCAAACGACCTACCACAACGCCAAATTTTTGGTGAATGAGCTCTTGAAAAGTTAGATGAAGATCCACTTTTTTATCGAAGAATTGTGTTCAGCGACGAGGCTCATTTCTGGTTGAATGGATACGTGAACAAGCAAAACTGCCGTAATTGGAGTGAAGAGCAGCCAGAAGCATTGCAAGAGCTACCAATGCATCCACAAAAAACAACCGTTTGGTGCGGATTATGGGCTGGCGGCATCATTGGGCCGTATTTCTTCAAAGATGATGCGAATCACAACGTTACTGTGAATGGTGAGCGCTACCGTGCGATGATAACAAACTTTTTTTTGCCCAAAATGGAAGAGCTTGACTTGCATGACATGTGGTTTCAACAAGACGGTGCCACATGCCACACAGCACGCGAAACAATGGACCAATTGAGAGGCGAGTTCGGTGAACAGTTTATTTCACGCTTGGGACCAGTCAATTGGCCGCCCAGATCGTGCGATTTAACGCCTCTAGACTATTTTTTGTGGGGCTATGTTAAGGCTAATGTCTATAGGGACAAGCTCGCTTCGATTGACGCACTGGAAGCCAACATTGCCAACATTATTCGTGAGATACCGGCCGAAATGTTGGAAAGAGTATGCCAAAATTGGACTAAGCGGATGGACCATTTGAGGCGCAGCCGCGGCCAACATTTGCATGAAATAATCTTCAAACATTAAATTATATCGACCCAACTATCGATCCAAATAAATATTTCATGCATTTTTCTGAATTTTATGTGTTTTTTTTTTAAATTTCCGATAGTTCTTATAAAATCACCTTTTACTTAATCACAACTCTCTCAAAAGTACGTGTTTTTATTTTAAAACGAGAAAGTACACTCTTTACAAAAAGCATTCAAAACAGTTAAAAAATTGGGAGTGTGCAACTGCAATTTGTCATTAGCGGATTTGTTTTCTCCATAGAACAGGTTTTAACTATAAAAATTCGAGTTTTCTGGGATGAAAAAAAAACTTTTTATGGTAAATGTTGATTTTATAGTAAAATATTTGTGTTTAAAAAACTTAGTACGTAGTACTCTTTTTTAGGGTGAATCCTTAACTGTTTATGAATAAAGGAATATACTAGGTAAAGTCCTAGTTTAAAACCGAATCTTATGTATTTTAATTAAAAGTCGTTGTTCGCCACGTAAAGCAATTTAAGACTATCTAAAAATTGGTAAAATTTTTATATTGAATTGGTGGGGGTGTGTAATAAGATTTCCTAAATTCTCTTAAATGAAAAACAGAAATAAATTGTTTATGTTACGTTTTTGTGTGTGTTAATTTTTAATTTAATTCGTGTATACTACATTGTGCTTGTATATGTGTTTTATATTGAAAAAATATATGTATATTGAAATATCAAAATAGCCCCCCCCCCCCCTCAATTTCATTATTTTCCCCTTAAGCCAAATGCAAAAAAAGTCCTTTGTTAATTTTGTTTTCTTTTGACTGTTTAAGAAAAAGCAAAAAAAAAAGGCTTAAGTCCTCAGATTGTATTAAGACTTTTCTGTGGAAAATGTGTTGTTGTGTAAGTTTTTGATATTTTCTGCTTTAAAAAATTACAATTGTTCGTTATAAGTTTTTAAAAATTATATGACAGTGAATGTGTGTGATACGTGTTATAAAAACATGTACTAGAGTTTGCTTAAAGTAGCAATAATAGCCACATTATGTTTACTTTATCGGTTATTCAAAAGTTTACATGTTTTCATTTGATTAGAACTAAACTACGCAGGCCATATTTTATGCAAAACAAGAAAAAGAATTTTATAAAAAAATTTAAGAAAATATTGATAAAATATTGTTAAAGAGAAAAAAAAGCATAGAAACCACTAGTAGTGGGGTTCAGTAACTGTTTTTACGAACATTCGTATTGAAAAACCAAGTATAATCGTATTCGATATTCGGTAACTTTCCGCCAAAAATATGTTGTACGATAGAAATCGTTATTTGCGCCCAAAAAAAAGAAAGTGATATTATTTTTCTGGTAGCTGGTGTCGAGTACATCAAGAAAATGTTTTAGTTGTAAAAACCCGGGTTGTCGTACCTTCATGAAGTTATAAACCGGTTACTTAGTTGAATATTAACCGATTTTAAGTTTCTCAACGAATTTAGAAAGAAAACGTCTTGCGTAACTGCGAAGAACTTTAGGCTATTCTGTCTGACATCCTTCTTGATAAAGACGCTGGAGAGACTCATCGACATCAGAATTCGGATGTAAGACGGTTGAAATGACATTGCATACATAGACCTATTGAAGTTCAAAAACTTCACTTTAACTGTATTTCTAGATGTAGAAGGCGCCTTTAACAATGTTAAGCCAGCAGCCATCGTGAATGATCTGCTAGATGTTGGCATTCACCCTGTAATTATTGGATTTGAGAGAAGACTACTTTCGTTGAGGATTATTGAATCCTCGCTGGGTACGGCTGGGTCGACCAGATTGTTAGGGGCACATCTCAAGGCGGTGTCTTATTACCGCTTTTATGTAACATCACCATAAATATAATACTCAGAAAGATGGATTTAATGGGTTTCAAAACTGTGGCATCCGCAGACGATGTTCCAGTGCCGATATCAGGAATCTGTCTGAATACGTTATCCCTGAAGATGGAGATGGCGCGTGGTATCATTGTTAACTGGAGTAAACATCAATCCGACGAAGACGGAACTTGTACTATTCACGGTTAAATACGGCTCAGAATTGAGCCTTTCTGCCAGTGCAAAATACCTGGGAGTGATTCTGGATGGGAAACTATAGTGGAAAGCGAATGTACGGCGATATATGCCTGTAGGAAGGCCATAGGAACTAAATGGGTCTTAAGGCAACGTTCACTGGTTGTTGAAGATGGTGAGCCAGCCCATCTTGCTTAGTAGAGTCTTAGTGTGATGCAAAGCATTAAGCACGACCCTGATTACAGGGACCATGAGCTCAACACCCAATAAGGCACTCTTCACGGTGCTCATTTGGCTGCCAGTTGATCTACAGGCTTAAAAATTAGCACCAGTTAAGTCCATGCGAGTGCATTCGACGCGAGAGTGGAACCATAGGTCATGGGGACACTCGGACATTATTAGTACTTGGGAAGAGATCCCCAATTTCATTGACTTTGTCACTCCAAGACAATTCCTACAGTGGAACTGCGGATTCACGATTTCAGACGAAACGGTAATCTCAATGAGATCTTCTGGATGTCTTCACCGATGGTTTCATGGAGTTCATGGTGGAGTCTATAACTAGCATATCTATCAGACTCCATGATCAATGCGGCGTTCTACAAGCTGAATTGATGGCGATGAAACAAGTAGCAGACTGGTTATGGTGCCAAGTTATATTTGGTAGGAATATTCGCATTTATACCGAATGTCGGACTGCAATTAAATCCTTGGTGGGTGCCTATCCGACATCCCATCTGCTTCGAGAATGCCGGACATCATTAAATAAAATTTCGAAACATTCGATGGCCACCCTCACTTTAGTGCGCGGACATGGGACCAGAGTAGGGAATTTTAGGGCGGATAACCTGGCAAAGAAAGGGTCAAGGCTACCATAGCAGAATGCAGACACGCCCGCTATAAGAGATATCGTTCTCCAAACAGAAGATCGAGAAGATATTTTTGCGAAGAGTACAGTCCAAATGGAGAGATGAACGGACGTGTAATACGGAAGCTTACCCGCCGCTTTGTTTTGCAGGTTAACATTGATCAAAATGTTCGAAGCAAACTTTGAAAAAATAAGTCATCTGTTTGGCAATTGAGTTGAAAATAAATGCAACTAAAATATTTGGAAAAATACAGTTTTAAAGCCAACTCTTTTAAAATTAGTCCGTAATCAGTAAATGTAAATAACAACTAATCGAAGTAAAAAGCAAAAGAATATTAAAAACCTTCTTTTTTCATTAGGCTTCAAAAAATGTATTTTTTATGTTGGAAGTAAAATATTTTTGAATAAATCAGTACACATGAAATCTTCCTGATAAGCTCATGTGCTCACTCACTTGCATATTTAACTTTACTACTAAAGTTTGTATGGTATGAAGGCATATTCATTTTCATTAATTTTCCTCTACTTTTTCGTATTAAATAAAACAACAAGACAAAAAAAAACAAGTCGTAAATACTCTCAAAGCATGTAATAACTTTTGCTAGCGTTCAAAAGATTAGAAAACTTTTTTCTTCATGTTAATTTTACATGACATACTTAACACATGTTATCGCTTGTAAGCTGGCAGATTTATAAACAAATGTAGATACATAGGATACAATAGCAATATGCTACTCATTGTTTATTGGCATTTTTGGTTGTCGGTTAGATACTTTAAGGCCTTAATAAAAATCATCTTCGTAAAATAGGTACATGTTGGCTTGCTTTGCTGATAACAAATTTCTTTCAGTGTATGGGTAAAATTATGACAATATTTAATTGAACAATTGTGATATAGATTCAATTTGATATTTTGTGAACTGTTAGTGAACTAATCTATAAAGGTCAATAAAAAAATAATTTTCTTAAAATTCAGCTCCTGATTCATCTACTCTAACAATGAAGGAATCGCAAAGAAGATGTTAAAGATAACTTACAAGGTAACAAGATGTGCCATAAAGTAAAATTACCGCTCCTGTAATAAGCTGTGTAATTTAGTAACCCAGTAACCGTAAAAATGTGTGAAATTTTTATAAATGAATTTGTACTACCCTGCCCAACTGTCAACTGTTAACTTTTGTAAAAGTTTTGACTGTAAAACATTTTGTTTTTCACATTAGAACTTTTATATGCTGAAATTTCAATTAAAGTCGACTTAGTCTGTGGCAAATAAAAAGAAAAAAAAATAATTTTTATGGATTTAATGAAATTTGAAAAATTTGTGCATAAATTACAAAGCACACATGCACCCAAGCAAACATAATTTTTTTATGTTTTATTTCATCTCTGCTGTCTATGATGATTTTATTGGGTTTGACAAAATTTTTCATTGTATTTATTCGTAAATAAATAAATAACTAAATGACTCAAAAATATTTTTAATTAAGAATCTCAATTATAACTTTTCAAGCACAAGTTTTTCTTTTATAACTTAAGAAATTGAAATACAGAAAAAAATTATAACAAGTTAAATTAGGCAGAGCCGAGTCTTATGTACAGTAGAACCTCGCTAATAGGATAGTAACCCTTTGTCCGGCTTACTGAATCGTCCGGTCTACATTTAAAAAAATTTGTAAACTGAATGCATCGTTATACAGGGTGTCCGCCGGGAAGATATACTACTTTGTTTTACGGCGTCGTAAATGGTCTTGTGGAAGAAGCTCTTGTGTCAACTGAATCTTATATGGAAACAAATGCAAATCCTTGTGCAAAATTGTGGCCAAAGTTGTTCCTTGAAGACCAAGCTCCTGAGCACGGCGTCAAATTGAGGTTGATGTATTGTTTTGAATACTTTCTTGAGCAGCAGTAATGTTTTCAGCCGATCTTGCAGTACGTTGTGGTCCAAGCTTGGGGCTATCACCTACAGACAATCTTTATTCGAAATCATTTACTACACGATAAATAGTGCGTTTTGTTGGCACGTTGTTTCTCAAAAAATTTCACGTAACTTTCTCATCGTCCCAGTAATCGATGATTGATTTTGAACGCAAAGAAAAAATATGGTTGAGCCAACCATATTCTGGTGGAAACATAGTATGGTTAGATTTATGATTGCATCCAATCATATATATTTTCAAATCAAAGATATTAAAAATAGCTTTCAATTGCAGATGTTGCGGTTCGACCCCCGGTCAGCCACAAAGCTCAGTTGAGTTTGAACGATTAAGTTTTTGTTTTATACTCACTTTATTTATATGGTTGCGGAAGAGACAAAATAGAAAACAATTTACATTCAACTATATTTATCATTATTATGTTTGCTATGAACATATATATGGTTTCAAGTAAAATTTTATTAAACATTCTATGATAATTATATGATTGATCTAAGACGCTAAACATAATATGGTTAAAAATAACTAGAAATACGTTTATCGTGATCATAATAATGTTTAGATACTTCAAATTAATAATAAAATTTTTCGAAGAACAAACTATGTTTGCGGTGAGAGATTGCTTGTGGGAGATTGGTAGCTATACTTTTTTGTACGCTGCCTACGGACTTCAGAAACTTGATTTCAACGACTTTAAGAACAGACAGGCAGATAGAGGAATATTGCTAAATCGACTCCGCTATTTATAAGGATCCCATGTACGATGTAGAAACTACAAACGGAATCACAAAGTAAACAAATCTTTTCAGCTTAAATTTTATTTTATCAAATTTAAGTTCCACAGTTTTAGTTAAAAAATGTTTTATATAAATTTTTAAATTCATTTAGAAAATTTTTTGCTTTACTTACACAAGAAATACTTTAATAACAAAAACTTTCTTTTAAACCTTTTGGTGAAAATTATCTTGAAAGTTCAAGTTGTTTATTTTAAGTTTCTCAAGTTTAGAAGTTTAAATATTCCTAAATAGTTTTGATTATTGCGACAGTTTGGAAATTTAAAACAAAAATGTCTAAATTAAATTCATGTCACATGGAACTGATTTGTATTTTTTTTTATTTGGTTTATTTGCTTTTAAACAGATTTTTTTTTTATTTTCATTAAGGAAGGTTATAGCTTGGCCTATGATAAAGGCTAAGTCGATAATAGTGGTAATAAATAAAAACTCTTTAATATAACAGTTGAAATCTCTTTAAAATCTCTTAAAACTCTTACAGAACAAATTGTTTGCAGAAAAATCGATAAGAATGTTCACATTTTGTGCAGCTTTACAGTTAAAAAAAGAGAAATTTTTATGTTGCTAAAAGTGAGTACACGAAAACTATGTATGTGGAGCATTTTTAGGCTTTTTTTCTGTACATTAGCAGTGATAATAATATTCGTATTTTAAACTAAGACACAGTGTATTAAATTGATTTCTTAAAGTTAAACCTTTTTCCAAAACGAGAGAGAAAACCAAAGAGTTGAAATCGCAGAGTAGCAGAACATCAGAATCAGTGTCAATGTGTCAACACATCTCAATAGCACCATCACATTCATTTACACAAAGCAACGAATCTACCATTCATTACATACATACACCACTACAGCAATAATTGTTGTTGTTGTAGGTGTCATATATGTAATAGTTGGTTAAATTTGTAAAAAATATTTATATTTTTATATAGCAAGATAACAACAACAACATCAACTACAATTTATACAAAAACTGCACATTTGCATATACTCATCCCCAAAATACATTATTTTTGCATGTGCATATTTAAATTGTCATTTGTATACAATATATTTTACATATTAATAAATGTATCTTCGTCTTTCATTAAGGGTATAGTAGTTTATTGTTTGTAGTTTTATTGTTATCATTAATGAGAAAGAAAAAAAAAAGGAAAATATACAACAATAATGAAACCTTCAACCTCAGGTTTGTTGTTTAATTATTTTCATGCTTTTATTTTTTTCTTTATGTAATTATTTTTTATACCTACTTTGAACTTGTAAAGGGTGTCCCAGTAAGAGTGCACTTTTTAATTTTATGCTGCAATAAATCGATTGTTTCCTGCGCTAAGTGGTAGATGTCATAGTCTTGCTGATATCACCTGTCGTCCAGATCCATGCCTTTCAGCTGATGCCACAAAAACACCCTTATGATGTTTCTGTAATGAATTTCGACCTCATCTTCAAAAAAGTTGTGGATGCATTTGTTTGTCATGGATTCCATGAGCATTTTCTGAGCCTTAAATTCGACAATTTTAAGTATTCACAAAACCATTCACATGGAAAAAAAACTTAATTTTTTCGAAAAAAAAAAAAATTGTCATTCACTTCACTTTATTCCCTTACCCACTGAACGAATTGCCGGGTGGAAAATTTTATTCTATAATTAATCGGAACATGTCTTCTTTACAATTCAATAAAAAAATTTTAACTTTCTCAAAACATTCATATTTTTTATTTGAAAATTAAAAATTGCGCTCTTACTGAGACAGCCTTTATTATTGTTTTTAATTTATTTTCACATGAAATTAAAGCAAAATTTCTGCTTACAAATATTAGCACAAAATAACACTGGTCGACACTGAAAAAATTTCTAAGGTGTTTGTATTCGTTTTGCATTGAGTACGAAAATAACACTTATAGCCCAGTAGTCTTGTTCATTCTTAATTTTGCCGAATTACCATGCCCGGTTTTGCAACAGGAAATTACTAAAACTAAACTGGAATGAAATTTGTAAATTGTACGATTTCTGGAAGTGTTTTAACATTTACGGGAAATTTCGTAGGTTTTATTTTATGATGCAAAACGGAAATTGCCAAAATCTTTCAGAGCAACAGTACTGGAGTATAGGAAATTTAAAAAAAATTTAATTATTCAAAGTAATTTCTGAGTATTTATGTTTTAGATTACAAATGTAGACGATCTCCCCTTTAAAATGATGTGTGTGCCATTCCGAAGTATTCCATGGTTCGTCCGGAAGCTGCTAACATACCTCAGAGCAACAGAACTGCGGTATATGAAAATTTTAAAAATTTTTGAAAAATAAGCGAAAGTAATTTCTGAATATTTAGTTAGTAGATTACAAATGCAGGCGATCTCCGTTAAACTATTACTGAATACTGAAAATATATTTACAAATACTAAAAAACGTTAAAAAATATTTAACTCGGCCTACGATTTATCTTCACTGCCTTAATTTTTTTGTATGTTTTTTGTATTTTAGAAAACTTTGGAAATTGAAAAATATTATTATAACACAGCGAATTTAACTTGTTTCAACTAAGTTTTTCTAGTAAATGTGACAAAATTTCCAAATCAAAATCATTTAAGCAAATAATTCTTATTTATAATACTTGTAGATATTTTTTAAACAATAAAATTTTTATTATTACGGGAATAGAATCCACTTGAAATTCTTTTTATTTTCCTTTTTTATTTTCATAATATCAGGTTATGGAGGAGTGTTAAGTTGAATTTTTTTTTACAACTACTCGTACACATTATTATTTTTATAATACTTTTCTTTTTGTAGGAAAACATGCATAAGAAGACTTTTTACAGACAGTTTAATAAAAAGCTCATTTATTTCAGTGTTAAAAAAGAGAAAAAAAACTTTTTTAATATATTTTAAAATGAAAGTAATCTTTTTTGTACAAAAAGTTTTATATCAAATAAATAAATATATAACAAACAATAAATCATTTTTAAATCATAAATTTAAATAAAATTTAATTCAATATGCGGCAGCATCAGAAAACTACTCCTGTAGAAGAATATTGACGAATAGCACACAACAGAATGTGTTCAAAAATAATAAAAAAAATTAATATAAAACAAAAGTTTAACAAGTTTTTTACTCTAATCTATTGCAGAGAGTATTTCAATTGCAGCATGATTTGATTTTTCATAAAATTTATTGTTATCGAAAACTATAAACTAACCAATATTTGTCATTGTCATTTTATATATCAAAACGATGCGTTTATATGCTGTTGAGTTTTTTCCTTGGCATTAGTGAAGGAGGCATTAAAAACTTAGGCCTTTAAAGGCACAAAGCAAAATAAGACGGGTAAAGGTACGGTCACATTAAACAAATATTTGTCGAAATAAGCGTGACCACTAAGTCATCTATTATATATAGAAATTTATATATTTTGAAAAAATATGGGCTAAGATTAATTTGATTTTTTATTAAAATAAGACATACTTGAATTATTTTATTATTTGAATTAATGTTATGTAATAAAAGTCATGTTAGACTATAAAAATATATGCCAAAAAGTAGTGGTTACGCTTATTTCGACAAATGTTTGTGTAATGGGACCGTAGCTTAAAAAAGATGTTGATTTTCCCTAGATAAGAGTATGCTCGCACCAGTTATCTAATGAAGCCCCTTAAAACTTAGTCAAGCCATAACCCATCACTGAAAATTTAGCAATTAAGCTAGAAAAATGATCTTTACTGGAGTAACAGTGCAATCCCTGCCCTGCGCAGTGCCCTAAAGTTGAGGCATGGCTTTGTGAGGAGCAGCAATTGGTTTCAGTGATTTAAATTATTTGTGTGAGACAGAATTCACTTTTCTCTTTTACTTTTTTACTCTTTTCTTTATCTTCCATAGTAAAGGGTCCGCCAGCGAACGTTTTTTTTTCAACTAGTGCTTATTTCGTGAATGGTAATACTTAGCTCATGTCTGATTTGACAGATAATTAGTTTTATCCTTCCGCTGAAAGAATATGGTTGTGTTTTCGCTTCGCTAAGTGGGCCTGCGATCGACTGACAGAAGATGCCGATTTTGCCAAAAAAATCATCTTTTCAGATGAAGCTCATTTTGATCTTGGCGGATATGTAAACAAGCAAAATTGTCGCATTTGGGGCACAGAAAACCCGCACGCATACATTGAAAAGCCGACGCACCCAAAACGAGTCACTGTTTGGTCCAGAGGCATAATTAGGCCATTTTTCTTCGAAAATGACCAAGGAGTGGCCGTTAGTCAATGGCGATCGTTATCGGGCCATGTTGAACGAATTTTTGTTAACCAAAATTGAAGAGGAGGATATTGGCAACATTTGGTTTCAACAGAACGGCGCTACGTGCCACACAGCCGAAGCTACACTCGATGTTTTTATAGCATTTTCAAAAAAAAAAAGTTATTTGGCGGACCCTGTATAAGGTGGTCCAACTATAATGCACAATGTTAATTGTCAACACCACCTTAACATCAAGTTTTTTTTAGCAACTTAATTTGACATTTATTTGTTTCAGTGTTTGACAAATTAAACAATGCAGAGGTCACAATTGAGTCGAAATCTTTTACAAAAACGAGCGTTGAGATCAAAATGCATTTTGTGCACTTCGTGATTTTTTGGTCAGTATAATCGAGCAAATGTATCCACAATCGGCAGAACTGTGCGCAAATTTCAGCAAACGGGTGTATAAAATGTTAAAGGCCGATGCATTCACAAAGAGTGACTGTTTGGTTCGGCTTATGGGCCGTACTTCTTCGAACATGAGGTCGGTCAAGCAGTTATCGTAAATGGTGTTTGCTATCGCGAGATGACAAGGAACTTCTTGTTGCCAGAAATGGAGGATATGGACCTGGACGATATGTACTTAAAACAGGATGGTGCCACTTCCCTCACAACAAAAAAAAAAAAAAAATGGCTCTTTTGTGTAAGAAATTCAATGGCAGTGTTATCTCATGTCTAGGCGATGTTAATTGGCCGCCACGATCATGTGATTTAACACCATTGGGCTTCTTTCCTTTGGGGGTATTTAAAATAAAAAGTTTACCTCAATAAGTTAAAAACAATTCAAGAGCTAAAGCATGAGATAACTACACACATGAATGACATTGAACCCCAATTATGTCTCAGAGTCATTGAAAATTTGGACTATCGGAAGCCATGGCGAGCATTTGCCCGATAGTTTGTTTCATACATAATTGCCATAGAATTTTTTTTCATAATAAAAAATATTAAGATAATTTTTTGAAAACTTTTTGTTTTATTTACAATTCACACCGTGTATTTTAGTTGGACCACCCTATAACTTTCTCAGCACTTACAGATTTTTTATATGCAAAGAAGCAGCTTTAAGTTAAAGTTAGATAACAATAAAGCTCAGCACAAAAAAAAACGGCCTCTTGAAAGGCTTAATATTTTTTCTGATTTTATTTTCCATATGATGCTCTGCTCTTACATACTCATACATGTGTAAATTGCTTTGCAAAGCAATAACCACACTTGAAACTTCACACAAAAAAATATACGCGTGCAATATATTTTTTTCTCATAATTTTTTTTTTTCAATTCTAAGGCATTTATTTATTTGATAGAAGCAGAGAAGTCCAATATTAAAATTAAAAAATAAATCGTTAATTAAGATAATTTATTTGAATACAAATTAACCTTAAAATATGAATTTACAAATAAATTTAACTCTTGCCCATCTCATCTATCAGTGCACAACTGCAGGGCATGTATGTACTTCGTGACTGTTCGGCTTTATAGTCTTGTAGGACAAGAATTCTTGTTGTCTCATTGAACAATCTAATGGACTTAATACGAGTCTTAGAACTGCAACAGTGAACTTATGGTGCATAGGGCTTAATTGACAATAACAATTGTGCAGTACCATGCTTAATCAAAATAATTTTAGATTATTCATAAATCTCGTTATAGTGATGGGCTTCATTTTGTCTAGGTTTTCTATGGCCAAGGTTCCACTGCACCTTCCTACAATACGCAGTTTTTTCAAACATCACATTCATAGTATCGTTAGCAAAACTCAGTTGGATGAGTCCATAAATGGCTGAGCTATGAGTTGAAAATTGCGATTACCTGTATTTTTTACTATTATTAGTTTGTTTTTTGCGTAATTTGTCTAAACTACAAAATGGATCAAAAAACGTGGTACGCAGTTTTATCACAAATAATAGTCATAAGGTCTGTGGGAAAAATCAAAAAGATTGGTTCACAAATAGACCAGAAATATCAAAAACACAACCGAAATTTTGGATTTTTATTAAGTTTTGCTTTGTTATTTTGCGTTTTTTATCTAAACTACAAAAAAGAGAAAATAATGTATTGACATTTTTTAACAGAAATAGCATTCGTAGTGTCTCTGCAAAAAAAAAAAGAAAACAATCGGTCAGCAAATAGCAGACATATATCAAGAATACAACCGGCATTTCACATTTTCAATAATTTTTGTTTTGCTTTTGCTTTAGTTTTGTGTTTTTGTGTGAAGCTTTGTATACACAAACACAAAACCTAAAAAAGTGAGTGTGAGTGTGGTTTTTAATGCCTTGAGTGTTGTTAATTAAATATGTTTGGCTTTAAAATCTAGACAGTCGCCTCTTTAAAATGATATGTGTCTCATCTCACAATATTTAATGGTTCGTCGGCAAGTTCCTAAAATCACTTAGAGCAACAGCACTGGGGTATATGGAAATTTCAAAATAATCCAAAGTAACTTCCGAACGAACCATAGATGATTACGAGATGGGACGTAATAAAAAAAAATTTAAATTCCCTCACACCCCAGTACTCTTACTCTGAAGGATTTTTACCATTCCCCACTTTGCAGAGGTACCATTCCCGATTTTGGACAGGAAAATTACCATAATGAAAAAGGAATTTAACCTGTAGGCTATAAAGTTTCTGGAAGTGTTTTAACATTTTCGGAAATATTCGTAGTTTTTATTTTATGATTCAAAACAGAAAGTGCCAAAATCCTTGAGAATAACAGTATGTATGGAAATTAAAAAAAAATTTGTAAATAGTCCAAATTAACTTCCGAGTATGTTGGCGGTAGATTAGAAATCTAGACAGTCTGAACTTTAAAATGATATGTGCCTCATCTCACAATCTTTAATGGTTCGTCGGCAAGTTCCTAAAATCACTTAGAGCAACAGCACTGGGGTATATGGAAATTTCAAAATAATCCAAAATAACTTCCGAACGTACCATAGATGATTACGAGATAAGATGTATATCATTTTAAAAGGGAGGTCGTCTAGATTTGTAATCTATCTTCTAAGTACTCAGAAAAAACTTTGCATTATTTAAATATTTTTTTTTTAAATTTCCTCCTACCCCAGTACTCATACTCTGAGGAATTTTTATCATTCCTCATTTTGGCGAGGTACTGTAAAGAGTTTTCAATAACGTTTTCCATTTTGTGGCACCCTCATGTTTGTATACAATAGTTGCACGCACGACTATTTACTTCCATTTACTTAATGCATGAATGTCGACTATACAAGCTTGTGTTATTGCATGCGTGTGAGTACGTGTATAAACGTGTGAATTTATGCATGAATATATTTTTTCATTCAATTTTTTGTATTAAATTTTTTATTAATACTCGTATTTTTATACAGTACCAAGGGGCGTGTATATGCAATAAAATAAAAAGAGGCAACAAATCATTTAACCAAAAATAAGCAATTGTTTTAGAGTTTTACAAGCTCAATGGCAAACATACATTCACAGTCACATACAATACTTTAATATTTGATGATGTTGTAAATGAAGTTTTTCACAAGGGAACGATAACAAGAATAAGAGAAAAGTAAAGAGGGAAAAAATTAAAAAAGAAAACAGAAAGAGAAAAAAGCTGGTTGCTTACATCAATATTTTATTAAACCATTCTTCACATACACAAACGCACATACATATTTTCTTTTAAAGGCTACCCCGCAACAATTAAGGCTGCCCCCTACATGCTGTCCATAATTGACTAGGACTAATCTAAGACTAAATCATATACCTACATGAAGAAAAAATGGTGCTATTTTCATACCCATCACTGTATTTACGAGCACAAAAAAATATTCATGCTCACGAGCATAAAAATAAAACTCACGAGTACAAAATAAAACCAAAGAATGATAATAAAACCTGTTTTTATTTGCTCGAATTCGAGCACTCTCTGTAAGTTTGTGATTCCGTTTGTAAGTTCTATATATAATCTGGATCCTTATAAATATCGGAGTCGATTTAGGAATGTCCGTCTATCTGTCCGTGTAGTCTTTAAATTCAAATTTCTGAAATGCTTAGGCAACATTCAGAAAAGTTTATCATACCAGTCCTTCCATAAATGCGTGAAAAACAGCGACTACCTCTACTTTTTGGCAATTTTTTGAGCTGATGTTTTGCCGTATATATAAAAAGTACAAAAAACCTTAATACACATACAGTTTTGTCAGAAATGACTATCATAATGTCTGTACAATCGGTTCGCAAATTTTTTAAGTCATACAAGTGCGTAATGTGTGCACACACACTCCTGTACACGTGTGGATATATGTGCGAAAACAGGTAGTCCTGATTAAACATACATATATAGTTACACATCCCTTGTATATAAAAGAACTACAAATGTCTTATAGCAAGAGGGAAGGTAGGGAGGACTTTTTTTTTAGGTATATTTGATGTTAATTTGTATTTCTTTATTTGAAATTAATTAATAATTTAAGCATTTTGTTCGGTTTAAAAAATTATTGGAAAAATTTTTAATCAAATGACTTAAATTTATTTTACATTCTTATTGATTATCTTGCTTGGAAATTCTTTTTATTCAATGTTTAAGATTTGTTTTACTTGTACTCGAAGCATAAGCGCAGGGGTGGCCAAGCTCCTTGGGTTTAGCGAGCCTTAATTGTGGTATTTAAAAGGTAAGCAAAAAACATATTAAAAAACTTTTCTATTAGAAATTATATTCATTGAAAACATAAAAATAAAAGTATAAAATATGCATTTTTAAATTAAATCTGTGGATATATACGAAAACCGCTTATGTCTTATCTAGACATAAGATATTTTAGCTTTAGAAGCCCTGAAAGTGTTTCTTATAAAATTATTTCGATTTTAGCAAACCGTATTGCTTTCATTCTCATAACATGTCATCTCGTTAACTTTGGAATTGGGGAAACAGCTGAGAAATTTCTATTTGTAATTTTGTCATAACATGAAAAAACTACAATTTTAAAAGTTCTAAAAGTTTTTCTTATAAAATTGAGGAATACATCGCCCCACCATCCCTAAATCACAGTAATAAAGTTATTGAGTTAATTGTGGCAACAGGTAAATTTTTCCTGGTCGATTTAAGAGATTTTTCTTTATCAGCACAGAAATATTAAAAATTAAACACATTTACCATGGGCAGCTCCACAGTTGTTTTTTGTTCAATTTTTTTTCTAAATTTTTGTTCAATTTCTTTTCTGAGCACTTTGCTATTTATATTAAATGTTAATGTAACAATTTTGTTTTGATACAACAAAATTTGAAAATAATTGTAAAATTTTATTTAAAAAGGTGCATATGATCTGTTTTCGCTACTTGGGACAACGTTACCTACAACCGTCGAACATGGCGGACAGTTTCTAGACTCTGGGATGATTTGTAACTTGGAATTAGGGCCACAATAGGTCTATTTTAACCGCAGTGACCAGGCGACTTGTTTCCGCTTCTCATTCTAATTCTAAAGTGTGTTTATAAGAATTCAATTTACTTAAAAGTGTTTTTTTTTTGCCGACAAAGCTGTATCATCAAGAATATGGCCCCATCCTAATATTGTGTCAACGACGATAAACTACCCTTTTTGCAAATAAAATTATTTAGCGACATACCAATGTGGTGTAACTCTTCGGCTAAAATAATTCTTAATTAAATTAATGTTTATTTAAATCAGTTAAATATTAAACTAAAACTAAATTTTTCAATTAAATAAACAGCTGCCCTTGGGTGTGATTGATGGCTAAGTAAAGTGATGGCATCTGTAAAGTTTGAAAATCATTATGCTAGGATGGGGTTAGTGGATGATGATGTGTCTGGAGGTGAAATGACTCCGTGAAGGAAAGCGTAAAAGTTAGTGGTATCATGAAACTCTCCGAGGATGGTGTGATTGGCTATTAAGGTCCGAGATTGGATTGAAGAGAATTCGCCTTGATTATTAAGTGGCTTTTGAAGATTTTGTTTTTAGCATAAATTATGGCAGCCCTGAGAAATATTAATATGACTTTGAAGTATTTTATTCCTTAAAAAACAAAAAACAAAACACAAAATATTTATTTCAAATTAATTCACCTGGTTTAAGGTTATCATGACAAGCGTAAACTTTTGTAAGTTTTGTAATATTTTTTGTTCTGAAATTGTATACCCTTCATTTGATTTTCTTCAGCCCCTAGTCTAGATGTCGAACGCGGAGAATTAGAAGACACATTTGAAGATGAATTTGTGCGCAAAGCTTTTATAAAAAAAGTCTATTTTATTTTAAGCGTTCAACTGTTGATAACTCTGGGCATTATTGGGCTGTTTGTCTACAGCGAGGAGTTGCAGGATTATGTGATCGAACAGCCGTATTTGCTTTATATTGCTTTTGGCATAATATTTAGTACAATGATTGCTCTGGCCTGTTGTCCAGATTTCCGACGTAAAGCTCCTGCAAATTATATCTGCTTGGGCATTTTCACCTTGGCCGAGGGATTTGTATTGGGTGTGATTTCTTCGGTATACGAGCCCATGACAATACTGACAGCTGTTGGCATAACAGCTGCCATATGTTTTGCTCTCACTTTGTTTGCCATGCAAACTAAATGTGATTTCACTTTATTGGGTGGATTTTTGCTTATAATTTTAATTATTTTCCTGGTATTTGGTATATTGATGTTTTTCTTTCCTTCACATATCCTGAGACTGGTGTATTGTTCATTGGGTGTGTTAATATTTTCATTGTATTTGATATTTGATACCCAACTAATGTTGGGAGGAAATCATCAATATGCACTTAAACCTGATGAATACGTATTTGCTGCTCTTAATTTATACATCGATATTGTGCAAATATTTGTATTCATATTGACTTTGTTGGGCTACAAGGAATGAATTTGTCTTTTTTTTTTAATTATTTTATGTAGCAAATAAATGTAATTAAAATATTTATTGTTTGAATCAACTTAAAACAAAATTTGATTAGTGTTTTATTAAACGGCAATTAATTCCAATCGCAAGATTCCATTTTGTGACACATACTCGCTAAGACAACGACGTGGAATCTAAAGCCATAGTATTGATATGTCTACGAAGTGTATTGCCGATAACTCAGATAAAATATATGCATCGGGAAGTCTGTGTCTTGTAGACAAGAAAAACCGTCCAATCACAAAGAAGGTGAATATTTGTCTCTTAACTATGGGGAGCCCGGCAACTGTAGCATTCTGCGTTGAACGGAGCTCTTAATATCGAAGCAAACCAAATTAGCCACTCGTTTCCTTTATCGCTCGTTATAAATAAAATTTTTCCCTTTTATATAATAAAAGTTCTCTGATGTGTGAAATTTTTGCCAAATATTTTTTGGCGATAGAGAGAAAAAGAGCCTGTTACGTCGCTAACCAACCATTCCCTTATAAATTATTCATGGGATATGTTCATAACAAGTTGTGCTCTGGTGAGCCAAATCCTTCATTATAGTAAGGACATGTATGCCAATTTTCTTTTCTATAAGAAAGCTAACTCCGCCTCTGTACAGCCTTAAGAAAACCTTTATATCCACCTCAAAGAATAATTTTTTTACAAGTTGAGCTTAAAAATAATAATCGTTTTTTATACTCGTATATAAATTTCTATCATCTAAATATCTGCAGTAATTTAAGCAAAATTATCAATGTGAGTTAAAGTTGTGAAATCATAAATGCATTTTTATAGTTGTAAATATATTTTTGCACACTTCCCATAAAGTTACGAGCCTTTAGCTACATGAAACAAGTAATATTTATGTTGCCTTTCATTCATTTAAACGAAAACAAGATTAAAATGGTTTTTCACAGGCATTATACACTCCCACACACACTTGGATAGATGATGCTTTGTGCTTGTGAGTTTTAAGCATAGAGCGGCAAACAGTAGGCAGCATTTTGTATGAATAATGGATTAATTATCATGTACACAAAACTTCAGTTTGCATGTGAGCGCCAGCCAATATGTTAATTAAATTGTGAGTGTGTCCGCAAATAGTGATAAGTAAATTTTGAATTAAAAATCAATTACTGCGTTAAAGAAGTATTTAAAAAGCGGAGAAACTATCAGAGTTTCATTTAAAATTGGCGCTATCAATTACTTTGCAAAAAAATTTTACGAAAAACAAAACGACAAAAAATATTTTTCGTTGTGTTATTTTTGACTAAAACAAGTTTCTTTTAATGTTTTTTGGTGATCCTAAAATAAACAATTATTTTCAGTTAAAGAAATTCAAATTGAAGACATTGCAAAAGCGATAAAGTGCTTCGGGCATACAAAAGACAATTCTTAAAATCTTGTTGAGAAAATAAATTCTAGACAAGAATGAAAAATACTTTAATTTAATTTAAAAATATTGCAAATATTTTTTAAACAAAACATCACGGCTTAGTCTTTATGTTTTAGTATACCGCTGCAATCGTACATTTGGCTTCAAAACAAAAATTCAAAAATAAAAACATTACAAAAAGCTCGTACATTTTGTTATTGCTTTTGACGCCCGTCCTGTCAAAAGTTAGAGTGAAACAAAAAATTTGTTTCCAATCTCTCTTTTAACATATTGATATCTCTTAATTTTGGACAGAACGAACTTCAATCAGCTGGCGTCTCAGTGTCATCTGGTTGTCTTACACCATAGTGCTTACTAGTTTTGGCTAGTACACGAACGAACTATTCCCATTGTACTATTCACTTAGTTGAAGTGAACGAACTAGTCCATGTTTTGAATTCCTATAGTTCATTTGCTTGCTCTTCATTTTAAATGAACGAACGAACTAAACTTAAACGAAAACAAAGACGAAAGAACGAAATTTGCCAATTATTTTCTTTTACAAAAATGGTATTTAAAACCAATAAATCGAAAAAGAAAATATGTAAATTAAACCTTAAGTTTTTTTTTTTTTTTGGAAATAGTGACTAAAGGACTAATTATTAAAAAAAGAAATCGAAAACTAATTTAAAAATTTTTCGAATTTTGTTTTGTTGTTTTGCTTTCTATTTTCGTAAAAAATTCCTTTCGACCCCTATTCGATACCATTTAAATAATAAAGAACGTTCAGGGACAATCAAAAGTATGGGTGATAAAGATATAAAAGATCAAATGAATTATTCCTTTTAAATTTATGAGCTAAGAAGAGCGCTCACTAATATGAACTACGGATCACAAGTCTAGTGCTTAGTATAATATGATGGCACTCTTTCAAAACAATTAGTCAATTCACACACTGTCGTAAATGGCTAAGTTATGAATTACTACTTAGATAAAATAGTACTGTTGTGAACGGCCTGTCATATTGCCAAAGAGTACACTCGCTTAAAAGTCAAACTCAGATGTCAAGGAAAGCTATAAATTAAAGCATAAAAAAGAAAAACAATGTCTTCCATTTTATTAATTTTTTATTACATCAATTTAAATTTTGCTTCCAATTTTGAATTCATAAAAATGGGGGGAAATTATTTTTGTGTCAACAAAAAACAGCTGATTAAATAGGACACTAAAAAACCGAGGAAACAAAGTAGTAATGTCCTAAATCTCTTTTATATAATAAATACAGCAGTCATAAATTTAGGACGAATACTACACTTAGGACACTTTAACACACTTTGTGAATTGGCTAAATATTTTGTTTTGAAACAAAACAAGTACCGCCAAAGCTGTACTCTGTATTCTATTTATTGCAAAATTTTGCACATAATTTTTGTTCTACTATGCAAACGACACTAGAAACTATGATTTGTTATTGTGTAGACTGTATCATGTGAGTTTCAAATAGATTTGTGCAGCCCTTTGGTATTTATATATATTTTCAAAAGTAAATGGTGTAAATTCGTCTTGAGTGTAAATAATCAAATTTGACATATTACAAACGTTTTAAAAAGAATTTCATTTTTTAAATTACTATTCGTTGGCTGTAATTCACATGGCTAAAGAAACTCAGAATTATAGATTTGAAGTTGGCAAAAATGTTGCTGAAGAACATTTTGCTGGTAAATTGAAAATAATAAAATTAAATTCAGCTTTCTCAATTAACTTTACCACCTTTTTGCAGCTTCTAATTTAGTGGACATGGAAATGCAACATAAAAGCCTACTTTTCGATGACAGTTGCATACGTCAAAGCTTTATACGCAAAGTCTATTTAATTTTAATGACTCAACTTTTACTAACTATGGCTATAGTGTCAGTTTTTGTATTTAATGTCACACTACGCACATTTGTTGTACAGAATCCTATTCTATTTTGGCCTGCCTTTATTATGCTGCTAGTGACCATGTTAGTTATGACATGCTGTGATGAAATTCGTCGTGAAACACCTTTAAATTATATATTTTTGGCCATTTTTACAGTGGCTCAATCTTTATTGTTGGCTGTGGTTACATGTCAATTCAATTGCCTACAAATTTTATATGCTATGGGCATAACGGCTATCATATGTCTGGTTTTGAGTTTATATGCCTTCCAAACTAAATATGATTTTACACTGATGGGCGGTACATTGTTAATGTCACTAGTGGTCTTTATTTTATTTGGTATATTCATCATATTCTTTCCTATACGTGTCATGCTATTAATACATAGTTCATTGGGTGCTATGCTTTTTGGCATTTATATGATTTATGACACTCAACTAATGATGGGTGGCCAACACAAGTATGCATTGAGTCCAGAGGAATATGTTTATGCAGCCTTAAATTTGTATTTAGATATTGTCAACATGTTTTTATATGTTTTATCAATGCTAATTTCTGGTAGATCTTGATTATTTTTAGAAAAAAAAAATTCAAATATCATTTCATTAAAATATTTAAATAAACTTGGAATTTTTCAATGATTTTTGATGGCAGACGAACTTTTGTAATAAAATTGTAAATTTGAATTTTGTATTTTGGTTTCTTTAGTGTTTACGTATGAGTACTATTTAATTCAATCGACAACTCATTACAACAAGTATACGTAACAAGATTAAAGACAAGGCAAGCTCATACAATGTTAGAGGTGGAAACCAGATCTCTCTTGCTTCTTTCCTGAAATATTTTTTTATGAAAAAGTTTAAGATTTAATTTTATTGAGTTTTTTTTTTCGAAAATTGTACAATAAATAATGTAAAAAATAACTGAGATTACAAAAAGAGTAATAATAATAAACGATAATAGTAATAAAAAACAAATTAGCCAAATATTCATATTTTTCCCTTTCAACATTTTTCTTATCAAAAATATTAATTTTTATAATACGACTTTTAGATTAATAAGCCAATATGAAAATAAAAATAATTAATAAAAATAATTTTCTTTGAATTCCAATTATTTTTTATTTGTCCTAAAATAATTAATTCATTTCAGTTCAAGAAACTAAACTGCGAGTTGTAAGAAGAAATCTTTCTCAATTTTTAAATTAACAAAAAAAAAAAAAAAAAAAAAAATTCAAAATAAATTTAATTTAATTTAAAATGTTTATAAATATTTGTAAACCAAACATATTTAATATCAAATAATGAACTTCAAATTTGTTACACTGCACATTCATACACACATTTGTATGAGCACATGCAAAGAAAAAATATGGTTGAATATGGTCACCGCAAACATAATATGTTCTTCACAAAAATATTATTATTAATTTGAAGCATCTAAACATTATTATGATCACGATAAACATGTTTCTAGTTATTTTTAACCATATTATGTTTAGCGTCTTAGGTCAATCATATAATTATCATATTATGTTTAATAAAATTTTACTTGAAACCATATATATGTTCATAGCAAACATAATAATGATAAAAATATGGTTAAATGTTAATTGCTTTCTATTTAGTCTCTTCCGCAATCATATAAATAAAGTGAGTATAAAACAAAAACTTAATCGTTCAAACTCAACTGAGCTTTGTGGCTGACCGAGGGTCGAACCGCAACATCTGCAATTGAAAGCTATTTTTAATATCTTTGATTTGAAAATATATATGATTGGATGCAATCATAAATCTAACCATACTGTGTTTCCACCAGAATATGGTTGCCTCAACTATATCTTTTCTTTGCGTGTACCAAATTTGGTTTTAAAGTTTTAACCGCAAACTGGTTATTTGCCAAAAGAAAGAAACTAAACAAAACTTTAACTATTGAACGTTCTAATAAAGGACCTAAAAGTTTTGCGGTTAAGTACAAATTCTGGCTTTTATTTAATCAAACACACATGCACATTTTAAAAATTTCCATAAAAACAACAAAAATTAATGAAAATCTAAAACTTTTGCTGTATTTTTGATTTTTCTGGTTCATTTGTGAAGCGATCTTTTTGATTGTTTGCTCACACTTTATGACCACGTTTTTTTTGTCTGTTTTGTATCGTAGACAAAAAACGCAGCGAAAATGGTAAAAAATAAAGATAATCGCGATTTTTGACTCATAGGTCTGCCATTTAGGAACCGATTTAGTTGAATTTCAATAGCATTTTTATTTTATTAAAGCGGCGAGTTATTAATCATTTAATGTATTTCATGTGGTTATGCCTTGTGCTTGCAGTTTTTGGTTAAACGTAGCTTGAAAAATACTTGTCACTTATATTTTTACTTACATTTACCTACAACACAAAGCTTTTATTTGTTATACCCTTAACAAAAAGTGAAAACGGGTGGTCCAACCAAAACATACGATGTAAATCGTAAATAAAAGTCAAAATTTTCAGAGAATTTTTATTATGATAGAAGAATCCATATCAGAATTATACAAGGCAGCGACAAATCTAAAACAAACATTAAAATGCAATAACAACAGTCTTCTCTTTTTTCTTATGTGTCAAACACATACATATAAAAGAGAAAAAAATTAATGTAATGCACGCATACACTTGCACTTTCTATGTATGCATGGGTATAAAACATCGGCTCGCAAAACAAATTTTGACGTTTACTAAAGATAGCAGGAGATGTATGCTGTTCTGCTGTCAGTAATTTGTTAATTCTGCCATAGAAGGATCTATGACAATTATGTGTGAAATAAAATATCGGCCAAATGCTCGCCACGGCTACGGTGGCATATCTCTCTCCGATAGTCCATATTTTTAATGACTCAGAGACTTAATTGAGGTTCAATCTCATTAATATAACGAATTAACTCATCTTTTTGTATCTTGAATTGTTCTTGGCTTATTGACGTACACTTTTTCTTTTAAATATTGTCAAAGAAACAAATCCAATGGCCAATTAACATCGCTCAAATTCTTGTGCGCTAAGAACCGAAACAAAACAGGTTGTGTGTACCAAAAGTTACTCTAAAGTTTGCTCAATTTATAGGCATTTATTTTATAAAAGCTTTGCTTAATTGCTTTAAATAAATTGCCTTAAATTTTAATTTCATTTAATTGCATGAATTGGAGAACAGTTAAAAGTAATTAATTTTAAATGTTTTCTCTTTTTCTATATTCGTTGTTATTGCTTTTACTCTATTTAATTTCTTTTTCGCTATTATTTGGCATACTTGTACACACATTTCCATAGTGTTGCTTTCTTACTTGCAATAATTTTTTTATACAATTCCAGTTTTTTTTTCCATTTTTTTTCTGTTCTTGGTTTACTTTGTTTAAGTTTTGTTTTTATGGTTTTGTTGTTGGTTTTGTGGTTACTTCTTTGTTTGTTGTTTTTTATTATTAATTTTCTGCTTTTGTTCGTTTATTATAAATAGTATTTTCATTTCAATTTTCATTTTTATTTTTACTTTTATTATATTTTGCTTTCGAAAATTTTTCAAAATATTTGCTAAAATTGTGCTAATTTATGTTTAACATGCAACTAACTTGGTCGGCATGGTAGAGTGTGAGTAACAAAACAAGAAAATGGTATTCAGTTTTATGCAGTTGAAATATTAATAAAATGTTTCTGTTGCTGTTATTGTTTGTTTCTAATGGAAGGGATATTTTTATAGTAAATGAATGTAACTAATATTTTGTGCAATTTACAGTTACTTACATAGTCCTAAAAGTGCACAAAGAAGAGGTAAACAGGCCTTTTAAAAGACTTTCTTGCAATAAAATTCTGTACTCTTTTATTTTGGAGATAAGATTTTTCATAAATAACTGCAGCGGTTTCAAATATTTAACTTCTTTCTGATTACAGGGCTTTTTTTGTAGGCGTGGTGGAAAACTTGTTCTAGCAGGGTTATTTTTATTAATTTTATTTCTTTTTATCGGCCTTTTAGTATTCATAAATTACTGCAATGATTTTAATTACAAATTTCTCTGCTATGTAGTGGCTTTATTTATCAATCTCCCTTTGCAGGTCCTTTTTAGTAGCGTAAGGGAAAGCCTATTTGCAGCACATTTAGTTAGAAGTCTGAAAAATAACTGCTGTTATATCAAATATCAATATCTTTCTAACACCCGGCCTTCTACTGCACAGCATGCATATTTTTATATGTCCACTTTAACATACGTGTTTTCCCCACGTGAGTTTATGTGACTTAAAATCAAACTTATTAGTAGAACTAAAAAATAAATTAAGTGGTTAAAAACATAACCTCCAAATAAAAATTGTGAACGAAAGCGTTATTGCATTAAACTATTAAAAATTTAACATTCACCCTTATCATGAATATGATTTCCCTCGAATTTTGTTCATTTTCACTGTGCTGGCAATCGTGAAGGAGTTTCTTGCAAATTCTTCCTATCGTAAATAATTTTTCCTTTGTTTTGCTCATTTTTTTTTCTTTAATCTAATTTGTTTGTTATTTTTCTAAATTTAATTTAGCAAGGAGAACGTAGCAATTTTTTACTAAATAAAAGAATTAAAAAGTAGTGGTTTACCTATAACAAATTATATTATTTCCTGATAAGATGAGAAATCCCGAGAACAATTCATAAAAAAATGTATTTTTTGCCTTTAAAATCTTACAAAATTTCAGAAATTCTTTACTTTACATGTACTGGACATTGAAAATTGATGAACAACAAAAGTTGACAGTTTTACCACAAGAACCATTCGTATATTCAAAATTTTTATTGTTTTGCTCTTAAAAACGTAGAAAATTTAATAAAGTCTTCTTCATAATACATTCACTTTGCACTGATAACGTGAACAAAATCAATTTTCACTTCGAGGGGAATGCAAATTTCATGGAAACAAAAATTTCACCTTTATTCACGATAATGGTGAATTATTAAAAAATTTTGATATCGAGGTGCGCTTTACCTCTTTCTCAATTCAAATTCTTAAATTTTTCTTTATTTTGATTTTATTTTAAACTGACTTGTTTCTTCCAAAACATCCTTTGGAATAACACAGTTATTCTAAAAGGCCTTCATAATAAGGCAAAACTGGAATGAAGAAACGTTTCGTATTGAATGACTTTTAAGAATGTTTATTCATAGAAGGCCTCTTACACTAAAGCTATGATCACATTAAACAAATATTTGTCGCAATAAGCATAACCACTATGTCAGCTATATATACGTTTATAAAAGGTGATTTTAAAAGAACTATCGTAAATTAAAAAAAAAACACATAAAATTCAAAAAAATGCATGAAATATTTATTTGGATCGATAGTTGGATCGATATAATTTAATGTTTGAAGATTATTTCATGCAAATGTTGGCCGCGGCTGCGCCTCAAATGGTCCATCCGCTTAGTCCAATTTTGGCATACTCTTTCCAACATTTCGGCCGGTATCTCACGAATAATGTTGGCAATGTTGGCTTCCAGTGCGTCAATCGAAGCGGGCTTGTCCCTATAGACATTAGCCTTAACATAGCCCCACAAAAAATAGTCTAGAGGCGTTAAATCGCACGATCTGGGCGGCCAATTGACTGGCCCCAAGCGTGAAATAAACTGTTCACCGAACTCGCCTCTCAATTGGTCCATTGTTTCGCGTGCTGTGTGGCATGTGGCACCGTCTTGTTGAAACCACATGTCATGCAAGTCAAGCTCTTCCATTTTGGGCAAAAAAAAGTTTGTTATCATCGCACGGTAGCGCTCACCATTCACAGTAACGTTGTGATTCGCATCATCTTTGAAGAAATACGGCCCAATGATGCCACCAGCCCATAATCCGCACCAAACGGTTGTTTTTTGTGGATGCATTGGTAGCTCTTGCAATGCTTCTGGCTGCTCTTCACTTCAAATACGGCAGTTTTGCTTGTTCACGTATCCATTCAACCAGAAATGAGCCTCATCGCTGAACACAATTCTTCGATAAAAAAGTGGATCTTCATCTAACTTTTCAAGAGCCCATTCACCAAAAATTTGGCGTTGTGGTAGGTCGTTTGGCTTCAATTCTTGCACCAGTTGTATCTTATAAGGCTTCACACCCAAATCCTTCCGCAAAATTTTCCACGTAGATAATTCACGGTCATCACCAACACTGGCCGATACGGCTGCGATATTTTCTTCAGTTCGCACTCTACGTAAGCGTGTTGGTGGTTTAATGTCCAACAATGTAAATTTGGTGCGAAATTTTGTTACAATAGCCCGAATAGAAGCCTCAGTAGGTCGATTAAACTGACCATAAAATGGAAGAAGCGCGCGATGAACTTTCTTAACAGAGCACGCATTTTGGTAATAAAATTCAATAATTTGCAAGCGTTGTTCGTTTGTAAGACGATTCATGATTAAATTATAGACCAAACTGAAGATGTTTGACAGTGACACAAGATACAAAACGTGCGTGAGCTGTCAAAACTAGTGTTGCCAAAAAGATAATAGCAAAAAAATTTTATATTTTGGAGAAATATTAGCTTAGAAAAGTTAATTTTTTTTTATTAAATACAACGCACTTGCATTATTGTACGAGGGCGGATCAATAACTCCGTGGCTTTTTGAATGAAACACAGTTTTTTTGCAAAAAAAAAATTTATTTTTCAACATAATCTATTTTTAACTCCAGTTTTTGTATCCCTTCCAAAAAATATGATTTTTCGAGGTCCTTAAAATAGGCATTTGTTTGGTCAATAATTTCATCGTTGGAGCTAAGTCTCTTTCCACGGAGCCATTTCTTTAGGTTTGGAAATAGGAATATAGTGGATGAGGTACCACTTCGTCGCCCAATTCATAGAGTTTTGCCATTAAGACTGCAGACGACTTTCTTATGAAATGCCTATGGCATCAACAATCTCACTTTTACTCTTCGATCGGCCAACACCATATCGTGGATTTCTTCGACATTTTCGGTTGTACTGACCTCAGTTGGCCGTCCAGAACGTTCAGCGTCATTTGTACTTGTACGATCACAACGAAAGTCAGTAAACCACTTTTTTACCATTGAAATCGATGGTGCATAGTCCCCATAGTATTTATCGAGCCTTTCCTTCGTTTGATTGACGGTTTTTTTTTTGCAAAAAATAATGTTTAATGAGCATTCGAAATTCACTTTTTTTCCATTTTTAGAAAAATACACGAGGTTGTGTGTTTTGAACAGCTGTTAAACGCAAAGTAAATGACGACACTTGCTCCAAATTTGACAGTAGTCTATTAACAGGTGGTACTTGATGGGAATAGTGTTGTATTTAATATAACTACTACGAAAGTTCGAAAAGTCACTAACTTATTGATCCGCCCTCGTATTTTTTGCATTCATTTTATGTAATAGAAGTCATGTTAGACTATAAAAATATTTGGCAAAAAGTAGTGGTTACGCTTATTTCGACAAATATTTGTATAATGTGACCGTAGCTTTACACATGATTGTGTTTATATATTTTCATTCTAAACAATATATGTAATGTGTATAATAAAGTTTTATTTAGTTTTTAATTAAAAAAAAAAAAAGAAATTGATAAAAAACATTTTTTCAACGAATTCAAGTTTTTTTCTAAAATAGAAAAACGTAAACAAAATGTGCAAATTGTTAGTACTTTTTTATTTTCAGTTTAGTTTTATTTTTTATTTAATTTATTTTGTTTAAAGCGAACCTAAATTTTTGTAAGGACTTTTAAATGTAACAAAAAATTGTTTTTCTCAATGCATTAGAGGCACATGAGTTATTTCATGCTTTGTAATTCACAGGGAGCTTTTCCCAGACTTTTTGGCAGCTCGCAATGAGCTAATTGAGTTATTAGATTGTAATTAATCACTGTTTTATTGTTTCAGTTTTTATAAATCAGCTATCATGTCCTTGAGAGAATTTTTAACAGAGATTTAGAAATACGTGTACACAATTTGCTACTTTTTTAATTCAGTTCTAGTCTTTTTCACGATCTTAAGGCCAACCAATATTTTTGCTCTTATTTCCTTTAGTTCGTTTTAAATTTATCATTAGTTAACTAACAAACGTCCAATGTCATTATCATTCCTAAAAAAATAGTTTGTAGTTAACTAGAGATTGTAAATTCTGGAAAAAGTAGAATTTCTTATTCTTAAATTAATTTGTCCTTCGATTTTATTAAAAATTATATTTTTCTTGCGTTTTCACATAGAGAAAACAAGAAAAATTTTTAATTTAAATTTATTTTTTTAAAGGAAGTCATTCTAATTTAACAAATGAAACGTGAAAGTCAGCATAAATATTTAAAAATTACATTCGCTATTTCACAAAATTGCATGTCATTTTATGTCTTGTTTTATGATTATTAATTTTTTTTTTATATTTTTGTTATTTTCATGAGGCATTCGTTTCTTATTACTTGAAAATATTTTTGTTTTGTTTTTGCTGTTGCTGTTGCTTGACCTTATTCAAAAATTTTATTAAAACTTTAGCTTAATTATTTTGTACAAGTTGTGTTTGTCTTTATACAAGTTATTTTAATCTCTATTACACAAGTTCTTCTAATTAAAAACACCAATTATGCAGAAAATTTAAAGGACGGCCAGAATTTTTTATTGTTTTTTTTGTTGTTGTTAATAAGCAACACGATTTAAAATCCTTTTTGCTAAATAAACAACTTAAGCAATTATATAAAAGGTAGCTCATTGAAGCAAAGCAAAGGATAATTAAATAAAAGAAAATAATTTTTATGAAAAATAAGTGATTTGGTGCAGTGAAAACCAAACTCTCATCGTGTAACCCAACATCATACTTCTATTGTATCACACACACATATACTGTGAAAATGTTTATGAAAACTCCGATTTCTTACAACGCGTATATTCGGTTCCATGGGAGAATTATACAAGGTAACAACAAATCTATAACAAACATTAAAATGCGAAAACAATAGGCATCAATGTTATGCACTCATACACTTACACTTTCTATGTATGTATGGATATAAAACATCGGCTCGCAATCAAATTTTGACGTTTACTAAAGATAGCAGGAGATGCACGCTTGTTAGTTCTGCCATGCTTTTTATATTTCAGCATAGAACAGCAAATCAGTTATTCAACAGATTTCACGAATAGAAGTCCTAATTATTATTTTTTATACCCTTCACTGTAATTTAGAAGGGTACATATAACTTTGTGATTCCGTTTGTTTTTTCTACACCGTATATGGGACACTCTATAAAGTATATATATTCTAAATCCTTATGAATAGCGAGTTCCATCTGTCTGTCTGTCTGTGTAGTCGTTGAAATCTACTTTCTGAAGTCTCTAGAAGACCTACACAAAATTTTATCATACCAATCTGTCAGTTATTTCTGTCTTTAAGATGTTATTAGGTGTTGGAATTAATTCGTAGTGTTTTTTTTAATAAAAAATAGCGATTTATTTGAAATGAAAATAAAAAATTACATTATTGAAAATACTGCCCATCGCTTGCCACTACTTTTTCCCATTTTTCAGGTAACTGTCGAATACAACATCGAAAAAACTCTTCGTCCATGCTATGCATCGATCCAATTTTGGCAATCCTCATAAGATGTTAATTTTTACCTTGATAAGCCATGAGCTATTGATCGAAACAGATAGTAATCCGAATGGGCAATATCTGGAGAATACGGTGGGTGAGTTAAGACTTCCCATTTCAATGTTTCCAGGTATGTTTTCACTGGTTTCGCCACATGAGATCGAGCATTGTCGTGCAGTAAAATAACTTTATCGTGCTTTTTGCTCCATTCCGCCCGTTTTTCCTTCAATGCACGACTCAAACGCATCAATTGTAACCGGTAGTTATCCCCAGGGATGGTTTCATTGGGCTTTAATAATTCATAATAAACCACACCTTGTTGATCCCACCAAATACAAAGGAGGAGCTTAGATCTATGAATATTGCGTTTTGCCACTGATTATGATGGTTGTCCGGGCTTAACCCATGATCTTCTGCATTTCGGATGTTCACCGTGAACTTCTACTAAAATCCGATGACTTTCTGTAGCACTTTTGTTCATATTAAAATAATGTAATAAAACTCCCCGCAAAAACACTTTATTTGGTATAAATTTCGACATAATTAAATAGCTGCCACTTGTTGTTATTAACAATTAAAAATAAGATGCGTCGTAAAAACAGTAGCTTATAACAGTTGCTTAATCACGTCATCTCTCATCAAACGCTACGAATTAATTCCAGCACCTAATATTAAAATTTAGACGGATCGGTAAATAATTTGCGGAGCCATTTTTTGAGTGGGTTTGAGCTCAAATTAATTATTTATTTTAGGATTAATAAAAATAGGTATCCAAAGAAAATTATTTTAATCAATGTTTGTCATATTTTTTTATTTCCATATAATTTTCTATTTGTAAGTTTATTTGACTAGTTAATTAAGCTTGAGAACATATTATAATTTATTTTTATATTGATATTTTGTGTAAGATTTTTGTGCTTCTAACTTGAAATATTAATCACGTTTGTTTTATTAAATGCTTACAAATTAAATTAAATTATACTTATTTGACATTTTTATTGGATATTGATCTTAGAATTTCGTTTTTTATTAATTTAAAAATTGAGTGGCAAACATTTTATTTCTTTTAAAAATGAGGCTCTTAGAAAGGATTTTTTCTTAGAACTTGTTAATTATAGTTGCTTGAACCGAAATTAATTATTTCGGTTTAATAAAAAACTTGGTATTCTTTTTTTCATTTTTAAGTCTATTTAACTTTTTTTTTATTGAAACGGTCGTATTATAAAAATTTATTTTTATATCGATATTTCACTCGAATAATAAATAAATAATTTTTTATAATTCGACCTCAAGCTTAATAAAGTTGACGTTTCAATTATACAATTTTTAGTATTTTTTTGATATTTTAGAAGAATGTGGAAAGTGAAAAATATGAATATTTGGCTACCACAGTGAATGGCACATAAGACTCGACACAGCCGAATTTAACTTGTTATTTCTTAATTCATTTTACTTGGGAGCAGAGGACTTTTACAAGAGAATCATAATCTATTCTATTTTTACATAACATTTTATATAATTAATTGAATTAATTCAAGACTGTTCTGCGCCAAGTGGTCGATCTCGATGTCGGCTACCTTGGGAATTCCATTCCAATATCGTCTTTGGTAGGCAGGCAATTGGGCTTTGCAACTGTATGCTCTACTCATTTCCATTTTAGTTTTGCTATTTTGCGAATTATTTGCTCTTCTTTTATTAGTCACCAAAGTTAGAAATTCGTGATTCACAGACTTTTGTTAATAAATACTTGTAGTCTTCTTGCTACAGTGTTTGCTATAAGTAATGTCTCCCTTGCATACATCAATTTAGATTTCACACAAGCATTGAAAATCCGTATCTTAGTATTCTTTGAGATTTGAGGTGATCGCCACGTTTTATTCAGCCTACCAAAAGCTGACCTTGTGTTGCTTAGCTTGAGAGACACGTCCTTATTCATACATCCATCTACCGACATCATATATCCTAAATAGCAGAAAAATTTTAGATATTTTGGTACTGTATTACAATTGGCAGTATTCATTTCAAATAGTACAGCCTGAATTGAGACTAAAATTTCTCTTTCTCTTTTCAATTTGTGTCTTAACTTTTATACAAAAGAGCATCCAAAACGTTGCTATGGGACATGTGCATTTTTAACTGGAAATGTCCATAAAACAAAAAATAATTAGTTTTTTAGAGGCTTCTTTTAACTAGAAATACCGCCGCTCTTAAATAAATTATTAATTAAAATTTAGCAAAAAATTTTTTGAACTATTTTACTTTTTAAAAGTTATGGAACATCTTGTTTACTAGTCTCCCAAAATATTATTTATTTATTTTTTTCAACTGCTGTATTTCTGCATTAACTTACAATACCAACCGACAACAATTGTTTTTGTCATTTCTCTTAATCTTAATCCTGCTAAAAATTTTTGTGTCCTTCGTTATTTATTCAGCCTCTGTCACGGTTAATTGTAAAAAAGAATTAGTGTTGTTTTTAAATTCTGAGCTAGATAATTTTAATTGCTAAAAATTTTAATTTAAATTATAAGACACAGACATTTTGCTAAAAAAATAATATTTTGCAAAAAGAGAAGGGATTTGATTTTGTTTAGTAGATGCTATAACAAAAGTAGCAACTAACAAGCTGTTTAATAAATACCATTTTAAAGCACTTTGCTTTAGCAAATACGTGACATTGTGAGTATATTACTCCTACTTCACAACACAGGGGAATTCAATTAATACAATGTAGGCATCGAAACGTAAAGGTCATGTGGGCAACAAAATGCAGACTATCTGATTCAAGTTGCTGTGACTCGCTTTTTATTAACTTAGAATCCTTCTACTGGGTAAATATTATCTTTATGTGTGTCTTACTTAATATGCGAAAGGAAAAAATACTCTTTACGAGATTAATAAAAAGCGGTAGTGAAAAGGACTAATCCCAAGCACACTAGATCAGAGGTTATACTGGGTTTCATCAGAAATGGCTTCAAATCTTACATTGAATTACTTAAGGAGCACTGTAGACTCAATTACGACATAAATTAAATTGTTGTGGTACTTGATGATTCCTGTCATCTTTGTCAAGAAAGGAAATTTTAGAGCGCCTTGTGTGCATTTGTTCAGCAGCACGAAGATGAAGAATAATGCAATATGTATATCAAGGCAGTAATATTTAACTACATGGGTATTTATTAAGTTTTGAAAACCACACAAGAGCGTAAACGACGTCTTTTTATGAACATTTTTATAATGCCTTATTTGTAAGTAGTAAATAATGTGGCAGACAATCAAGAAATTTCAATTTCTTAAGTTTGTATTTATTTTATGGTTTTCAATATAAGGGTGAATTGAAGGTTTATGACCTTCTCAACCCTTTCAAAGTAAAGGAAAGTGTGTTTACAGAATTTAAGATTTTTAGAAGATATGTTTTTCGAAAAAATGCCTTGGGGCACAAATGTCCCTACAATAGTTTAATTATGGGATAATCAGATCTTAAATTTAGGTATTCAATAGTAGAAAATATATATTTTTATTGAAACTGTTAAATTATGGATTTGTGGCAAACTGATTTAAGTCTTTTTTTTTAATTTTGCTGGACTGCCATCTTTTGCATCTGCTTCGGCCGCCTTTTTTAACTAGAAGATGTTCTCCAACAGTTGGGTTATTGACATTCTTTACCATCCTGCCCTGTGTTCTGGACCGTTTGTACAAAGATTCTGATCGTCCTTGACTTATC
The DNA here is from genome assembly GCA_947397855.1 of Thelaira solivaga. Lineage (NCBI taxonomy): Eukaryota > Metazoa > Arthropoda > Insecta > Diptera > Tachinidae > Thelaira > Thelaira solivaga. The sequence continues at coordinate 27,588,790 of OX377612.1, forward strand.
AACTCTTCAGCGACATCTACTACGAAATCGATAAATTTATTTTTTTGCGAGTGAGTTCTTGATACAAAATATTCGAATTATGAACACAGATCTTTAGCAACCTAAAAAATACTTTCTTCCACCATTTCCCACTTTTTCTATCTATAAAGTAATAATATGATCTGCATAATTTACGCCCTCCATATATGTATTGTAGAAAATCATAGCTTCAGGGCAATAAATATCAATAGTGGCATTGTCACAGTTGCTCATAAGTAAGGCAAGGATTTTCATGAAAATACATGTTTTTACTCAGCCCCCATCACAGTGAAATTATACAGGTGTGTGCGAATTTATTTTCTACCAAGTTGTCAAAATTGTTCAAGAATTTTTTTTTTTAACAAACATTTTTATTTATGTAAATAGCAATATGTACTTCATGAGGTAAGTTCAAATGTTAGAGGTAAGTTCAAATTAATTAATTGTAAATGAATATAAATTTTGACAACTTAGGATAAATCAGCTGTAGGGCGCACACCTACATTTACACTATGGACATTTCTTGGCGGATATTTTTTCATTTCTCGTTTGCTATTTCCTAAACTGTTTAAATTTTGGATATTAATGTCCAGATAGAAATTTTTTCAATTCTTCTTTCCATTCATTTTCGTGACGTGCTTTATTGATTTGTATGAAAATTAATTAAAAAGAACTTTTGAAGCAAACCAAATTAAATTAATAATAAATAAATACATTTTAAAAATTAATTTCGATAAAAATATGGGCAAATTAATGAAATGCAACAACAGGACGATTATTACGAAAAGTTGAAAAGAGAGACAAAAAAATGTCTAGTACAGACGGTCGTGTCCTACACACCTTGCATATTTGCAAGCTCGCCTACAAACTTTGTGTGTCCGGAAAGAAATGTCCATTTAGGTGACTAACGTAACCTTGGTGGTAAATTTTTTTTTAATAAGACACGATATGTTTAACTAAAATTTTGATTGTATTAAACAAAAGGTACATTATATTTACAATACTAAAATCTAAAAACATAAAATTTTCAACTGAAAAATATATAATTTTCTTTTAACTAAAAAGCAATTCTTCCACAGCTAAATATCTAAAAAGAAATAAAATAATAAAAAATACGGAAATAAAATATAGTAAAAAAGTGCGGATAAGTCTTTTAGGAACAATTTTATTCATCATATCGCGCACCCTACGCATATGCGTTTGCTGCATCCCATGCATATCGGTTTATAACAATGCAAACAGATATGTAAAGTTTTATGCTAGGACATATTTAGCTTATTTTTCGACCAACAAGAATTGACTCCATTGGAGGTGGAACTATGGAGTCTTATCCTACTATATTTCCAATTGTTTTTTTAGAAAGTCTTCTCTAGACTTTTTTTTTTTAATTTATTAAAGATTGATATATAATATATGCCAAGATAATGTAACGCAAGTGCGGACGCGAAGCAGATTTTCTCCGCACTTGCTTTACAGACAGCAGCCAAAACTCACCTAAATAATAACAATCATAATTAATGAAGATACCAGAAAAACGAACTTTGTAAGTTGGAAGAGAAAAGACTTAATAAATAAACTTTACAGAGAGTGTCAAGTACTTTTCTGAATTCTAGAATTCTTCAATGGCATCAATTTGCTATTCCATATTTTGTTCTAAAGGTATATTTTCATAAAATAAATAAATAAGTAAATAAAAAAAACCTGTAAAGTATTTCACAAATAAAAAAGCACTCAATTGACAGCATTTTATTGTACCACATTCTTTTTATTTTCTTTTTATGTACTTCAAGTACATACCATATATACATACATACGTATTTTTTAATGTATTATGTCATTCCAGGTCACTACTTCACAATAATGTTGTCACATGGATATTATTGAACAATTTTCGTTTCTTAAATTCATCAAAACAGCAAACAAATAAAAATTACTATTTTGCCCTTATATAATATTAATTTTGTGGTTTTAGTGTTGAAAGCTATCAAACTGACTAAAAAACTTGCATGGAGAGAGAGCACTGGTTTTCTTACTTATTTTAATAGAAATTTTCTAGACGATTTGACCTTTTATAAAATTAAAAAGCACTTTATTCATTTTACGGTATAATTAGTTGATGATTTTCAAAAAGTAAGAATTATAGGCAACATAATTTTGCAACGTGACATTTAATTTTCATATTTTTCCGTTTGAAGCATTTATTTAGTTGATCTAAAAGAAATTTATAAAAGTAATTCTCCGATAATTTATGTACCTGAATTTAAACTTTCAATACATGCCTTAAAAAAAATATTAATGGCCCATAATCATAGTCAAATAATAAAGTCGGTTCTTTTTAAAAACAACCTAAAAATTAAAAGCTGTTATTAAAAATTTTAGTACTATAGACAAAACAAAAGTAGGTTTTAATTTGAATCAACTTTAACAGGGTATCACCAATATTTCAACTAGCATTTGTATACAATATGCAGCAAATATATAAAAAAGTGACATTAAAAATAAAAAAAACTGAAAAGTAATTTAAAAATCGTTGTTTGTATATTTTCACTTTTTTTATGATATAGGGTCCGCCATCGAACGTTTTTTTTTTTAACTAGTGCTTATTTCGTGCATGGTAACACTTAGCTCATGTCTGATTTGACAGATAATTAGTTTTATCCGTCCGCTGAAAGAATATGGTTGTGTTTTCGCTTCGCTAAGTGGGCCTGTGATCGACTTACAGAAGATGCCGATTTTGCCAAAAAAATCATCTTTTCAGATGAAGCTCATTTTTATCTTGGCGGATATGTAAACAAGCAATATTGTCGCATTTGGGGCACAGAAAACCCGCACGCATACATTTTTTTTCTAAAATAAGCAAGGAGTGGCCGTTAGTCAATGGCGATCGTTATCGGGCCATGTTGAACGAATTTTTGTTCACAAAAATTGAAGAGGAGGATATTGGCAACATTTGGTTTCAACACGACGGCGCTACGTGCCACACAGCCAATGTTTTTATAGCATTTTCAAAAAAAAAAAAGTTATTTGGCGGACCCTATATAAGTCCTCGAGAATTTCAAAATCTTTGTAGACGTTTTGCAATGCAAAAATTTTTTAATTTGCTTATAAAATATTTTTTTTTTATAATTTATTTGGAATTTTTACTTAATTTTATTTTTATTTATGACATTATATTTTTTTTTCGTTTTGTTAGTTTGATTTTCTGTTTCTAAATTATTTAAAAACAACTTCAGTATATTTTAAATTTGAAATCGACTTTTTTCGCTAAAAATACATTTTAACTTGTCTATAGTAGACCTAAAGTACGTATTAAAGAAAAATATACTTAAGTACTCTTAAAGTATATTTTTTTTCTGACTATAATTATTTGCCAATATCTTTTTATTTTCCATAAAGGCATTAGGGCATATTTTAAATGTTTAAGCGCATGTTTTGTATCTTTCTAAATTATTTGCTAAAATCCCTTCATCACATTTACCTCTTTTATAATATTACTTATTCAAAAGCAAGATAGCGAGTGACTTAACTTTTTAATAAAAAACATAACGCTACCTTTCTTAGTAAATAAGACAATTGTTGTTGCCCTTACAATATAATGTATGTAAATATATACACAGCAATTAAATAATAGCTGTAATAACGTACCTTTAATATTTAGTGACAGCTTAAATTAAACTTAATACTATAACCGTACTTTTCTACAGTGCGTTATAAAAGTAAGTCTGTCTTTTTATATTTATATGCAATACTACACTCTTTCTTTTAGTTTAATTTGAAACTCGGGTGCGTTTTAACGATTTGATATAAACGTTCTTACAGCAGAAATTTTATGGTATCAAATAGACAAGTAAATGTGTTGATGTCAAACAACCGTCGAAATATAAAGCAACGTTTGTTTTTGCCAGTTTTAGAAACACATGCTCGCCCAAGGTTCCTTCCGTAACTTCCACTATATATGTTTATGTCATAAACATACCCTGTTAATGTTTCATTATTCTTTTGATAGGTTTCAAGGGGAAAGCTGTCGTAGTCGAAATAACGACAAGCTAATGTAAATTATATGGCCGGCGTTGCCACATATTAATATTTTCGCCACGACAACGACACTCATACATACTGGGACTTATATAATACATATAATATATCCCCGCCGTATTGAAATAGTTAAATGTCTTCTGATAACAGTTTCACTTAGAGAGCATTCTATAACAAAACATTTTACAGTTGCTTTTGTAGGAAATCTTTTTAAAGCCTTCTTATTTCAGACCTTCGTATGTAATATGTTCTTAAAAGTATTCTTATAATAAACCGTCTCATATTACTCTTTCTTGAAGGTAATCTTAAAAGCAGTCTTATGTCACAAGTGCTTAAAAGCTTTTTTCAATTAAATTAAAAACTAAAATTACTGTTATATTAAATTTGACTGAAGAAGCTACGCAAGTTGTAACGAAATATTGATATAAAAAAAAATTTATTATTTTAATTAAAAAGAAAAAGGTCAAATAAACTAACAAATAAATTAAATTAAAAACGGAATCACTAAGTTATTTCTCTATTTATACCCTTCTCATATGTACATTGAAGGGGTATAAGAATGCTGTGAAAACTTTCTAGTCGACAATAATGAATCAAAATAATTTTTGTACATGTCAAGAAATCAAACAGAAAATCTAAATAACATTTAAAACATTAATAGCCAAAGTAAGAGAAACAAAAATGAAAATATAATTTCTATTGCAAATGCTACATTTCAAGAAATGTGACAAAAAATGTCTTTTTACTTTGTCGCAAAACCATAGACACACACTTGAATATATGTATGTATGGCTGTGTAAAGTGTGAGTCCTTGTTAAGAGAGAAGTTTTTCAAGATTAAAGTTTGTTTTGATGATGAGAGGGATTTTCATACCTTTCACTGTATGTAAGAAGCACAAGTATACTTGAAACCACACGCCATTACGAACATGTGCGTACTTTTTTTGTTAATGATTTTTTTAATGTCGCTAAAAAATTTTAAGTTAAATTTAATTTAATTTATTTTGCATTCTTATTCGATCTTTATTCGAATATCTTTTTAAATATTTAAGAATTGGCTTTTATGAGCTCGACATATATTTTATTTCTCATACAAATGAGGATGGCAGATAATTTGAATTTCTTTAACTGAACTTAATTATTTATTTTAGAATTAAAAAAAATTGATTTCAATGAAAATCTCTTTTTTAATTTCTTTGTCTACTTAAAAATGTGAATATTTGGCTACCATAGTGAAAGGTATATAAAACTCGGCACTGCCGGTTTCACTTACTTGCTGTTGTGATTGACAATCAGCTCAAATTCCAGGCAACCAAATCCTTGTATGCTTTCATGTCAAATGTAATAAACTCCAGTAGTTGTCACATTTCCATGATTAAATAAACAACTTCTTTTAATTTTATTTTATTCTTCTGTTTTTTTATCTAACCACAATATCAACTTATCTCATTATATCCTTCACTGTAAATAATAAATAAACTTGTAAGTTAATGATTCCGTTCGTAAAATCTACACCGAACATGTGCTACCCTATAAGGTGTACATATATTCAGAATCCTTATAAATAGAGGAGTCGAATAAGCGATATCCGTCTGTCTGTGTAGTCGTTGAAATCAACTTTCGGGAGTTAGTAGACAACGTATAGAAGAGTTGAGTTTACCAATTTGTCACTTTTGGCGTCTCGAGGTTGCTATTGAAATTCTGCTTGATGGGTTCATAAATGGTTTAAATATGAGTCAAAAACCGTGACTATTTTTTTTACTATTTTTCTGAAAGGGTTTTTGCTTATTTTGTCTAAAATAAAAAAAAAAACTGACAAAAAATGTAGTGCCCAGTTTTATCAGAAATGATAGTCTGTGGCAAAACTCAAAATAATCGGTTCACAAAAGGTCCATAAAAACAACCGAAATTTTGGATTTTAATTTCATTTCATTTCTGTTTTGTTTTTTTTAAGGAAATTTTTAAGTTGTGCATTGCGTAATGTGTGTTTAATGGCTTGCGTGTAAAAGCGTTAGGAATACAGAAGCCTTATTGAAAGATATTTTTTTTAATTTTCAGCGTTATTTAAATTTCTTAATTTTATATTACGATTTAATTGAATATGTTTGGGTAAAAAAAAAATATTTAAACATTTTCATTTTAATTAAGTTAAATTTACTTTGCATTTTTAATGGATATCTTTCTTAATTTTTTTTTTTTTTTTTTTTGTATTAAAAAATTTAGTTTTTACGAAAAGAATCGCAGAACTTCTTTAACTGAAATACATTTTTTATTTTAAGATTAATAAAAAAGCATTGAGAGAAAATTTTTTTAATCAACATTAAAAATCTTTTTTATACTTTTTTTGTTGAATATTTAAGAAGAATGTAAAAATTAAAAATATGAATATTTGGCTAACACAGTGAAGGGTATATAAGACACGGCACAGCCAAGCTTAACTTGTTCTTTATATAAAAATTAATTCAGTATGTCTGCGTGCGTTTTTAATTTAATATTTATAACGACAAAGTAATAAACCTCTTATTTATTTGCATTTGCTACGATGCATCGTGATGGTAACAAAAATTTTCCAAAGTGCCTTATAATTTCTGCTATTCATATCTGGTGTTCTTTTTTGTCATTCATTTTTAATACCTATTCTTTTTATTTTTTTATGTGAACGAAAAACAAAATATTTTCTTAAGTCTTGCGAAAAAAGGAATACATAATAGTTACTCCTAGCAGAAATTACAATGTCGCCGCTAAAAAGTTAATTTGTCTTACATTGAATGCTGTAGTTTTTATGTTGTGCTGACGCATTCAACTAATAATTTATTTTTACATACATTTTGCATTTATTCCTTTTGTTGTTCAGTGTTCTTTTCTGTTTTTTCAAACTTGATTTGTAGCAGAAAAAAATGGAAATTTCTTTTAGCCCAGAGAGAAGCTTAATATGGTTGAGGCTTAATGCCTTTTTTTCTTCTTCTTCTTTTTTTTTTATTCAGCCGCCTTTCATGTGTTAACGTTGCCTTACTTTTACATAATTTATAGCGGGTATTATTTCAAAGGCATGTAAAAAAAGAAATTAATACTTCAGTGTTAATACAGAAGAGTGATAAAAAAATTTTTTACTAATTTTTTTTTTTATTGTAAACAAAGAAGCTAAAAAGTAAAATATCGCAGACATTGAAGTCAATTTTATGAAATGAAAATTTTCTTTTCGTTTAAAAGTATCTTTTTAATTTGTGTTTAAAAGTATAAAGCTGCACACTGTTTTAGAAGTAACAAATAAATAATTGTTTAATTTTTTTTTAAATTTTCGAGCTGTGAAATTTAACAACCAACAATTTTAAAATAATGCGTGAACTAGAATTTTTTTGGTATAAGATAAAATTACTAAATAATTAGAATCTATAGGAAGGCATAGCATATTTTGCGCTTCAAAATAGAATAGTAGGTGTTTTTTTCAGACAAGTTAAGAAGCTTCGCGGATTTGTGTTGTTAAAAAAAATAAAGTTAAAAAAAACTTACAGATTGATTGTAATCTGCAGATGTAACATCATAGTTATCATAATTGTACTGACATAATTCAAACCATACCGATTTGTAGGAGATCTCTATCACATTTATTAATAAGTATGGTCTAGCCGCGGTTCAGGAGCTTCCTTCAGGTAGGTTTAGTGATATAAACATGTGGTTCGAAGGGTTGAAAAGCAAAACTTGATAAGCTGTCATACTACTACAAAATGATTTTAATAAGTAAATTTTAAAGATTTGTTATCACTAAGGCAGTCATGCACGCAAAGAAAATAGATGGTGGAATATGGTCACCGCAAACATAGTTTATTCTTCACAAAAATATTATTATTAGATTATTTAAACATTATTACGATCACGATAAACATGTTTCTAATTATTTTTAACCATATTATGCTTAGCGTCTTAGATCAACCACATAATTTATATGTTATTTTTGATAAAATTTTACTTGAAACCATAAATATGTTTATAGTAATAATAATAATGAGAAAATATGGTTGAAATTAAATTGTTTTCTATTTTGTCTCCTCCACAACCATATAAATAAAGTAAGTATAAAACAAAAACTTAATCATTCAAACTCAAATGAGCTTTGTGGCTGAAGTGGTTGAGTGGCGAGTTAATGCTTTTTAACTAAAATCTAAAATCGCTCTATTATGTAAAGGGTGTTTTTTATAGACGTATAAAACTTTAAATTCCAATAAAACAACAATGGATTATTCGATTGACATGAATTTTATTTATCCGAAAGATAATCTTGTGGCATTACATTTTAAATATGATTTCTGGCATATGACCGCCACGGCTAGCTCGGATATAGTCCAATCTGGACGTCTTCCAAATGGTCAAGCGTTTGTGGCTTATCCGCATAGACCAATGACTTTACATAGCCCCACAGCAAGTAGTCTAGCGGTGTTAAATCACAAGATCTTGGAGGCCAATTCACAGGTCCAAAACGTGAAATTAGGCGGTCACCAAACGTGTCTTTCAATAAATCGATTGTGGCAAGAGCTGTGCGACATGTTGCACCGTCTTGTTGGAACAACATCATGGTTGTTCAATTCAGGAATGAAAAAGTTAGTAATCATGGCTCTATATCGATCACCATTGACTGTAATGTTCTGGCCATCATCGTTTTTGAAGAAGTACGCACCAGTGATTCCACCAGCCCATAAAGCGCACCAAACAGTCAGTTTTCTGGATGTAACGGTGTTTCGACATACACTTGAGAATTAGCTTCACTCCAAATGCGGCAGTTTTGTTTGTTGACGTAGCCATTCAACCAGAAGTGCGCTTCATCGCTAAACAAAATTCGCTTATGAAAATCGGGAACAACGGCAATCTCGTTTTGGGCCCATTCGACGAATCTACGCCTTACTTGATGATCGTTTGGCTATTCATGATGAATTGCCAAGCCAAACTGAGAATAAATCAGTTGACAGCTGTTAAATCGGTCGCCATCTTGAACAGTAATGCCAACTTAAAGTTCTATACGTCTATAAAAAACACCCTTTAATAAATAAATATAAATTATTAGAATCGAAAAAGTCAACCGAATAAAAAAATTTTTATTAAAATTTTTTTAAAAATATTTATATAAAATATGTATGTATTAAAAAAAAATAAAAAAATGTTATTAGTCCTGACTGGGGGTTGAACCGCAACATCTGCAGTTGAATAGTATTTTTAATATCTTTGATTTAAAAAATACATATGATTAGATGCAATTATAAATCTAACCATACTATGTTTCCACCAGAATATGGTTGCCTCAACCATATTTTTTTTTTGCGTGTGAACTGTGCCTGTTATTCATGCATTAAAAAATTTTAATGCAAATGTACTAATATGTGATTTAAAGTTAATTTTGTAGATTGTGAATACTAAACATGTCACGAACTGCTGTTAGGAACTGTTCATTCTTTAACCAAAATTTCATGAAGTCGTACCTATTTCGCTAGAGTTCACGTTCAGGAAATATTTTTCCCGTTTCCCCTTGCTCCTTTTATAAATGTAATTTCTAACTCTTTTTCCTAAAAAATTCTCCAAATTTTTCTCCAAAAAGTTTATTTTTCTTGGGAAAAAATTCATGGTCAATATAAATAATTAAAGTTATTTCTGTGTTTTTCAAGTATCAGCTCAGCAAGAAACCTTTTTGTTTCACTTATGAATAAGATTGATGTCGATTTTCATCCGATGCCAAAAATCATAACCACACGCAAAGAAAAAATATGGTTGAGGCAACCATATTCTGATGGAAACATAGTATGGTTAGATTTATGATTGCTTCTAACCATATATATTTTTAAATCAAAGATATTAAAAATCGCTTTCAACTGCAGATGTTGTGGTTCAACCCCCGGTCAAGGCAAGAAATTTTTTTTATTTTTTTTTTTTAATACATACATATTTTAATATGATTTAAAAAAAATGTAATTTAAATTTTTTGTATAAATAAAGTTTTTTTTTTATTCTATTGACTTTTTCTTCTATATCAATTTGGATTTATTTATTACATAATACAACATCGGGTTTAAATTTATTTTTATTAATTTTAGTTGACTCTACTAGGGCTCGAACTTGCGAACACTTAGTTAAGAAGCATTAACTCGCCACTCAACCACTTCAGCCACAAAGCTCAGTTGAGTTTGAACGATTAAGTTTTTGTTTTATACTCACTTTATTTATATAGTTGCGGAAGAGACAAAATAGAAAGCAAGTTACATTCAACCATATTTTTATCATTATTATGTTTGCTATGAACATATTTATGATTTCAAGTAAAATTTTATTAAACATAATATGATAATTATATGGTTGATCTAAGACACTAAACATAATATGATTAAAAATAACTAGAAACATGTTTATCGTGATCAGTATAATGTTTAGATCCTTCAAATTAATAATAATATTTTTGTGAAGAACACACTATGTTTGAGGTGACCATATTCAACCATCTTTTTTCTTTGCGTGCAGGTATGTATTATGTGGTTCGAGCGATTATTAAATTAAATTAAATCTATTATTCATTCTTATTATATATTATATCTTTTTTAGAATTCCTTTTTTAATATTTTAGAAATGTCTTTTGTAAGCTGGACTTTTATAATTTTCACAAATAAAGATGCCAGAACGGATTTTTTAGTGGATGTTGTTATCGGAAATTAATTATTTATTCAAAGTAAATTATGTTAATCAATACTTAACATTTCATTTTGAATCTTTTTTTGTTGTTGTTGTTGAATATATATCTAGAATGGGCAAAATTAAAAATATGAATATTTGACTACTGCAGTGAAGCAGAAGGGTATATAAGACTCGGTATTGCCGAATTTAATTTGTTTTTGTATAAAATACTTTTATTACTTTTAATAAAATATTTTTGCAATTATTTTATTCATGCATGATGCATTTTAATGTTTGTAATTTCTATTTTCATGGATGATTAAATTTTTGATTTATACAATAAAAAAATTAAAGTGAGTACAGCCACACTCTTTTTGTATATTCACACACATACGAGTATTTCGCCAAAAAAAAAAAAAAAAAAAAAATATTTATGACAATAGAATTTTCCAAAAAGGAAAAACAGATGACTTAACAAAATTAAAATTTTTTTTCATATTTTCCTTGCCATACAAATAAGATACTGAATGTTAATTGTGCTGCTTTTTATTATTAAATTTATATAATACAGCTGAAACTAAGCAAATATTTATTTTTCATTGCTACAAACATTTTATTTACAGTGTAGCCTAAAAGTTGTTATACTTTTTAAGTTAAATATTAATTATTGTATTGAAATCATTTCAACTCCAGAATTGTCATTTAAATGCTGCTTTTTCGCCAATAAACAACAAAAATGGGAAAACTAAAAACACCCACTTCTCCTCTTACCATTCCACCTACATTTTATAATGTTTAACTTAATAATCATGATAATGATGTCTATACAATTTGCAAGAAAATCTCTAATTAAATTTTAATTACACTAAAGTGACTGCTGTGTCTGTTTGAATGTCTAAGATTTATAACCGAACTGCTGCTGCATACAAAAATGTGTAACCAGGGAGTGTATTCAAACATTTCCCACTTTTAGCAGACATAAATTAATACTTAAATAATAATAAAAATGAATAGAACGAAATAAAGAAAAAAGAACTCTTGCTAAAACGAAAGTTAAGTACACTAAAAATAATATTTAAAAAAGGACAAAAACAAAATAAGACGTTGAAAGAGCACACTAAATAAAAGCAAGAAATTGTTCAGTTTGTTGTAGAGCACTTGTAATCTTGGCTTTTAAATTGCAAGAAATTTTACATGTTTTTTTTTTGTTTATTTAAAAGCTGAATTAAGGTCACCATATTAAATTGAAAAATGTGTCTGTCTTCTTTTCATTAATTTTATTTTATACTCCTTCAAAATAAAAAGTGTTATTCAGCAGAATATCTTTACAGTTTTCTTTTCTTTCTTACATTTAAAAGTATAAAAAAGTATAAAAACTTTAACTCTTAAAATATTTTCTAACAAAATATCTATTCTTATCACTTAAACTAATATTTTCAATAAAATGTAGAGAGAAATTATATAAAAATTAACTAAAAGAAAAAATATTACGATTATTTAAAGCTTATTAGAGTCATTTAGGAATTCCAAATTCAGTTATAATTTATTATTGAATTAATAAAATCAGAGAAAGGGCAATTTCAATATTTTCTTTACTCTGACATTTGCGCCACAAAAACATGATTTTACTCAAAGCTTGCAATTTGTTACCGCTATTATGAGAAAAAATTTAAAAATTTTGTGCAGAATATTTTCTTCATATTTTTATTTTACAAGCTAGAAGAAAAATAGTTTTCTTTGTTTATGAAATTACCTTCGTTCGACCAATTAATCAATTTACATATCAAAGTCTTATCGAAAATATTACTTTAGCTAATTTTGTTTCAGGTTCAGTTTATTTATGTATGATTTATTTTTATTTTTCCAAAAAAGGCTATTTACTCGTAAGGCTATTTTGAAAAGCAATAAAGGCTGGGAAAAAAGCTACAGTCTAAATCGTAAGTTTTGAGGCTAAATGCGAGAAAAAAGGCTAAAATAGCAACGCTGTTTGAGAAAATTTTTAAGCCAAACATATTTAATTAAATATTTAATTATCAAAAAAATCTAATGAACTCTCTTTCATAAAGATGTCTATATTCGTAATACAATTTAACTCAAGGCAATAAAAACCACACACACACATACACTTTTTTAGGTTTCGTGTTTGTGTGTACGAAGCATTACGCACATGACAGCTAAAAAGTTAAAAAAAAAAAAAAAAAAAAAACAACAAAGCAAAAGCAAAACAAACACAAAAGAAAAATTAATGAAAATGTGAAATGCCGGTTGTATTTTTAATTTTTCTGGTCCATTTGTGAACCGATCTTTCTGATTTTTTGCACAGACATTACATTACGACTGTTATTTGTAATAAAACTGCATACTACGTTTTATTGTCCATCTTGTAAATAGACAAATCACCCAAAAGTGGTCAAAAAATAGAGGTAGTCGCGATTTTGGACTCATAGCTGAGCCATTTATGGACCGATTAAGCTGAATTTTGGTCCATATGCTATGAATATGATATCTGAAAAAACTGTTCACTAATTTTTTTATACTTTAGATAAAAAACGCAAAAAAACAAAGCAAAACTTAATGAAAATGTAAAATTTCGGTTGTATTTTTTGATTTTTCTGGTGCATTTGTTAAACGATTTTTCTGGTTTTTTGCACAGACATTACAATTATTATTTGTAATAAAACTTTGTACCAAGTTTGTTTGTCCGTCTTGTAGTTTAGACAAATTACGCAAAAAACGCACCAAAAATATTCAAAAATAGAGGTAATCGCAATTTTTGACTCATAGCTCCGCCATTTATTGACCCATCCAGCTGAGTTTTGGTTAGGATACTATGAATGTGATGTTTAAAAAAACTGCGTACTACTTTTTTTCAGTTTAGATAAAAATCGCATAAAAACAAAGCCATAATTTATGAAAATCTAAAATTTCGGTTGCATTTTTGATATTCCTCGGCCATTTGTAAACCGATTGCTTTCATTTTTAGCACAGATATTATGACTTATACTTCAAACAAAACTGCATACCATGTTTTTTTTGTCCGTTTCTTCGTTTAGACAAAATAGGCAAAAAACCCACTCAAAAAATGGTCAAAAATAGGGGTAGCCTTGGTTTTTGACTCATAGCTCCGTCATTTATAAACCGATTTAGCTGAATTTCAATAGCAATAGTTTTACAGCAATAACTGACCATTTAGTATGCTATACTTTTCTGTATGTGATCTAGATTCTTCTGAAAGTTGATTTCAACGAGTACACGGACAGACAGACGGACATCGCTAAATTGATTCCGCTACTTATAAAGATCCAGAATATATATACTTTATAGGGTGTCCCATGTACGGTGTACAAATTACAAACGGAATCACAAAGTTATATATGTATACCCTTCTTACTTACAGTGATGGGTATAAAAAACAACTATTACTACTAATGCTTTCGTCTCTACACTTATCAATAGTAAAAAAAAACTACTGCAGTTGTTACTGGTACTATTGCTACCTATATTATTTATTATGCAATAAATCGTATTTAGTAAAAAGTGTAAAGTCTGTCATATTGAATTAAAGACTTATAATTTTATTTTTCGGCAACAAAATTATTGGAGTGAGACTGACTTGACCCAGTCATTACGGAGAGAGTTTTTTTTTTCTTAAAACATTGAAACTTCATAAACAAAATAGCACAGACAAAAATTTTAATTAGAACAATAAACAAAATATGCTGCTACTACTTGCTACTCATCTGTATTGCGTGTTAATATTTACATGTTTGTATTTGTGTTGCATAAGGAGTTTATTTCCAATTAATAGAGCGATTTTGTTTTAACTCTTTACAAAATAACACGTAATTATATGTAGTTTAATACACGATTTAAACCGACACCTTTTGTATGTAAAAGTTTTTTTTTCTGCAAGAATTTCGTATTTGAACTAAATTGAATAGATTTGAAATAATAAAATTCATATTTCATACAACGTTTTTAATTAGCTTTTATTGACTTTGGCAAATAAAACAGTTTTTTTGTTTAAACATCAACAAGAGAAAAAATTAAAAAGAAAATAATTTGATATAAAAAAATTATTTTTGTGGTTGGAAAATATGTTTTAAAAAAGTTTTTTTATTTTTATTTTCTATGTTGCAATGAATCACTTGTATAATTATTTATTTTATTTTCATAACTTTTATACCACAAATAAAATAAATACTTCGTTTTATCCAACATTTTTTCGTCCCCAAGGGCTAATTAACATGTTTTTCTATATTTTTTTTGTGTTAACTTGATTTCACATATTATTTGATTTATTAATTCGAATATAAATTTATTTAAACAAGTAAGCAAATGCTTAAGGATTCAATTATAATAAAGGGTCTTCCAGCAGGTCTCTTTTTCTTATGTAAAAAACTACAACTACTTTTAAGAGAAATCAGTAGATGTTTATTTCATTGTAAAGAGAAAGCTTTGCTATTATTTATTTAATAATGTAAGACAATTGGCTTGATTGAGAGAGCCATATATTAACTTGTCGTAAATTCGAGTACGAGGACGACATTCATAATAAACATCTACGGCTGCAGAAATATTCCATGTCTGTATGTTTATTTTTTTAACTATACTAATTCTGAATTAAACCTAAGCTTTCATGTAGTCTTAAAGTTAAATTTAAATGTAGTAGGCCACATATTAAGGTTTTTTATTATTATTATTGTCGTAGGACTAATCATATTCAGGTCTCCTGGGACCTGTGCCCCACTGCCTAAACAGCTTGTATAAAAAAGAAACACAACAGTTGAGAATATTAACAACAATGATTTATTAAAAGTAAAAGCAACTGTTTTAAATTCTGTTAGTTGTGGTTTCAATATCAAAAAAGTAAAATAAAACAGTGAATAAGTAAAAGGTGGTTAAATTTTAAGGGCCGCTGTTGAATGTGAACCACACCTACGTCAAGTTTTTTTCTGCATTTTATTTGACATTTCTCAATTTCAGACTAACTCAATTTGAACTATGGAAAGATACACAATCGAACAACGCGTTAAAGTTATTCAGGCTTATTATTATAATAGGCGTTCAAATCAAAATGCATATCGTGAACTTCGTGATTTTTTCTTCTTCAGTGATGAGGCACATTTTCACTTCAGTGGATTCGTCAATAAGCACAATTGCCGCATTTGGGCGAATGATAATCTAAGGATGATTGTCGAAAAACCAATGCACCCACAAAGAGTGACTGTTTGGTGCGGCTTATCTTACCGTATTTTTTCCAAAATGAGACCGGCCCGAATTGTAATTTGGTCGATATTTTGTTCTATACATAATTTAACCATACCATATTATCATAATAAAAAGAAATGACAATCACCCTTATTCCAAATAGCGTCGTCGCCATCGTCATCAATTTAATATCAACATCAATTTTTATCGACGTCGTCATCAATTCGATACAAAACTTGTATTATATAACACCAATGTAACGATGTCGATTGTTTATCGTCTTTTAAAGCACATCTCTAATAATTTAGACGGCTGTTTTGTTTTGTTTTCAGTTTTTATTAAAAAAAATTCTTTGATAACTTTAAACAACTAAAATGTTTTTTGTTCCTGCTTGTAATTCTGGTCCGAATGATGAAAAGAAAACAAAATTGGTGTTACAAATAAGATTAATAAGGCAGAAATCAAAAATATTTCAATTACCTGACTTAAAGTAAGCAATAAATTAAGTGTTTTTTCTATTTGCCAGCAGTTCATTTCTTATTTGTTTGAAAGGTTCGAAAGTTTTTTTCGCCTAAATAAAGATGCTTTTAAGTATGTGCTGGAGACTATAACACCACATTTAAAAGTGGGAGTCAGGTCGACACATATTTCGAATACCATAAAATTGGCTGCAATCACAAGTAAGACTGCCTTTTTGAAAACCTTTGGTAAGTGAAGGATTTTTTCCATCTCCTCAATAATTTCCTAAATAATTTGTTTTTTATTTAAAATCAACATCGGCCCTTAAAATTTAACCACCCTTTATATAAAAATTCATTTAAAAACCAAACATTGAATTATTGTACCCTTAGTAAACAGATAGTAAAGAAATATTTCAAATACGAGGGAAGATCAAACAGTAATAAGAAAGTAGTTATTATTATAATACTAATTTTCTCTCAAAGTTAATAAACATGATTATAATTATAGTTCACAAACACAGCAACCGCTAGGCACTCGTACAGAACACACTTCGACGTTTCTTGTCCCTCACTACAGAAACGACAAGAGTCGTCTTGTACCACACCGATTTTACTCATGTGATAGTTAAGCTTGCAATGGCCTGTAAGTAGCTCAACGTAGAGTTTGATGTAATTATTGATGAGGTTTAAAAAAAAATCTGCAATAATGCGATCGGGGTTGATGAGCCTCTTTGACTACCGCATGCCCACTTCGGTCCTTCAGAAGTCTTGTGAGTGAAATTGTTTGTCACCCTTTTTAGCTAGAAAGTACGCCATTTCATTTCCTACATGCCCTGCGTGCCTCGGTATCTATAATAAGGTAACCATGTTCTTCTCTGCTGAAGCATTGAGAAGTCTGAAGGAATCCCAAATTTCTATTGATCGAAAGGAAAAGCTTGCCAATGCACATAGAGCTGATTGACTTTCTGAGAAAATGTACCACAAGTGCCTCTTCGTAGACATTAATTAGTACATAGCTCTAAAGCGTGTACTTCCGCCTGAAAAATGGAAGCTGATTTGCCCATTGCAACTGCCTTGGTCCTTCAATTCCCGCTTTCGATTCTGGTCCAATATTACTTCATCATTTCTATAAGCTGAGCATTCACTGATAACCATTGCAGAACTCCTGGAGAACGTGAGTGTTTTATCCATTTTAAATATCAAAGATATTTGAAGAGTTCCAGACAGATTCTGGAATTTTCACATACCTGCTAAGATCGCTCTCTTTAAGATAAGCTAGACCAGGTAGCCTTAAAGCTGAACTAGCTGTTGCTCCTTTACTCACAATATGCATTAGAGTGAGCGCTAGTGTACAGCACGTCTTCATCGAACCCGTTACACTCAAATAGGCTATTCGATACACCTTGTTGAAAATTACCTAAGCCTGTTTTTGCTCTACCTTTGGCCATCATACCAAGGAGGCAGAAGTGACCATCGGTACTATAATAATTTTGAAGGACCCCACCATCATTTTTAGTCGTAGGCCTTACGTTTCACCATACATTCTTTGACACGTAAATATTACCTTTAAAGCTGTGCCAGTTATGTAAAGTAAATATTTGTTCCAAGTATTCCAAATATTTCATTTCCTTGGACATCATCAAGTCACTGTCTCTAGACTTAGCTTCCTTTTCATAGTGAACTCTTATGGTTTTATTCGGACTTATCGAAAGTCCCCTTTATTGACTCCACCTGTAAGTCTTTTCAAGAGCCGATTGCATTCGATTGGCAATTACAGATTCAAACTTGCCCTTGACTGTGATTGACAAATCGTCTGTGAAGGTCTGACCATTAGCCATAAGAGTGGCGATAAAACGCCTCATTGGGGATATCCTTTGGTTGACTTTTGACAATTGATATCCTTACATTCAAATTGAAGATTGTAGTCTTGTTACTCAGCATATTGAGAACCCATGTCGTCAACGTTATCAAAAGCCCCTGTGATATCAACCGATGTATACAGGCTATGCAGTGTAGTCTCAGTGGATCTGCCTGATTGTCCATTTTAAGGAGGTTGATGCTAAGATGGACTTCTCTGTTATATTGGTCCAAAATCTTTTCCATAGCTTTGAGCAGGAAGGTCGTTAAGCAAATGGGTCAGAAGGCTTTAAGCGTTTAATCCGCCCTTTTGCCTGCTTTCGGTATAAAAGCAACTTTGGCTCTACTCCACTATTTAGGCAATACTCCTGATTGTCGGCTTGCTGTAAATATATTGGTCAACTTAGGTGCGAGCACGTTTACAGTTAAACGTTTTGTGGACGGTAAAAATTATACGGGCCAGTGAGAGTTCACTCCGTATAGACGTCAGGAACCGAATACGATTTTTTGACTTATAAATTTCTAACTTTAACTATAGGTAACTTTTAACTTTTAGGGGCTTAAACGGAATGAACAAGCGGAGAGAATCGATTGAACCCTGCATGTATTAAATTACAAAACTTAGGCTCTTCTAGAAATCACAGAGACTGGAAGCTTTACGCATAAGAGCTGTAGTATCGTTACTTACAAGGCCAAAAGCAACTTGTTGAAACCAAGCTTCGCCAACATCAAAATCTTTTGATTAATGGACAAGCCTGGGCTTTACGAGAACTTTACAGGTTAAACAGTTTTTTAATTTACAAAGTATCGAAGCTGAATTAAGAATAATTCATTTTTAAATTTCTTTTGCTTGGCTAATCTTATAAAGAGTGATTTTTTTGCTATTATCTTTTTGGCAACACTAGTTTTGACAGCTCACGCATGTTTTGTATCTTGTGTCACTGTCAAACATCTTCAGTTTGGTCTATAATTTAATCATGAATCGTCTTACAAACGAACAACGCTTGCAAATTATTGAATTTTATTACCAAAATGCGTGCTCTGTTAAGAAAGTTCATCGCGCGCTTCTTCCATTTTATGGTCAGTTTAATCGACCTACTGAGGCTTCTATTCGGGCTATTGTAACAAAATTTCGCACCAAATTTACATTGTTGGACATTAAACCACCAACACGCTTACGTAGAGTGCGAACTGAAGAAAATATAGCAGCCGTATCGGCCAGTGTTGGTGATGACCGTGAATTATCGATTCGGCGCCGTTCGCAGCAATTGGGCCTCTGTTACTCCACTACGTGGAAAATTTTGCGGAAGGATTTGGGTGTGAAGCCTTATAAGATACAACTGGTGCAAGAATTGAAGCCAAACGACCTACCACAACGCCAAATTTTTGGTGAATGGGCTCTTGAAAAGTTAGATGAAGATCCACTTTTTTATCGAAGAATTGTGTTCAGCGACGAGGCTCATTTCTGGTTGAATGGATACGTGAACAAGCAAAACTGCCGTATTTCTAGTGAAGAGCAGCCAGAAGCATTGCAAGAGCTACCAATGCATCCACAAAAAACAACCGTTTGGTGCGGATTATGGGCTGGCGGCATCATTGGGCCGTATTTCTTCAAAGATGATGCGAATCACAACGTTACTGTGAATGGTGAGCGCTACCGTGCGATGATAACAAACTTTTTTTTGCCCAAAATGGAAGAGCTTGACTTGCATGACATGTGGTTTCAACAAGACGGTGCCACATGCCACACAGCACGCGAAACAATGGACCAATTGAGAGGCGAGTTCGGTAACAGTTTATTTCACGCTTGGGACCAGTCAATTGGCCGCCCAGATCGTGCGATTTAACGCCCGATCGATTGACGCACTGGAAGCCAACATTGCCAACATTATTCGTGAGATACCGGCCGAAATGTTGGAAAGAGTATGCCAAAATTGGACTAAGCGGATGGACCATTTGAGCCGCAGCCGCGGCCAACATTTGCATGAAATAATCTTCAAACATTAAATTATATCGACCCAACTATCGATCCAAATAAATATTTCATGCATTTTTCTGAATTTTATGTGTTTTTTTTTTAAATTTCCGATAGTTCTTATAAAATCACCTTTTATTTAACTTGGTTGCTTTCTGTTTAGAGTTCATGGGATAATTTCATATTCCAAAAAACTCCATATGGCTTTAAGCTGTGCTCTATGGAATGTAAATTTTCTGTTTGTTAAAACTTCATACATGTAACCAACCTGATGCTGCCTTCATTTTGGCCGTCTGCCAACAAAAACTAAAGTAATTTATTGAGGGCAACAGGGGGGAGGAGGCGTGGCTTATTTTACAGCCGTTTTATACCAAAAACTTGATATGTGGCTTATTTTAAAACATATTTCTTTTTGATAATTTATATTTTCCGTCAGCTGTTGTTCTTAGTGTGTATATGCAACCATTTCATAACACAAGGTCGTGCGTGCGTGTTCTTTTCTCTGTCTGTATATTAGTCTGTCTGTATGTTATTTTTATTTCCAACATTTATCTACTGGCAAGTAAATATGAATTTTTTTTGTTGTTTTTTGTAAGTTTTTTTGTTTAATAAAACTCAAGAGAAGTTGGAAAGAAAACATGAATTGTAATAAATTTATGGTTTCATGTTAACTAGATCATATTAAAGTCTGTCTGTTTATATGTTTATATATGTATATAGATATGGTGATGAATATTATATATGGTATTGCTTTATTACAATTTAAAAAATAAGGCACGATACTGTAAGTGAAGCCATTTGGTGGAAGGAAGTGTTTCCTTAAACACACAAAACAAAACTGGTGCACATTTTAATTTAAAAAAATTATTATAAATCCTTAATTAAGTCAATTAAATATTGAAGAGTTGCGCAAAACATTTTTATTATAATCAAATGTAATAAATAATAATATAATAAAAAGTACTTGTAAGCCATTCAAGCGATAATTGTGCAGGGTTCTATTAAATATCTAATCCATATAAATTTAAATTTTTAATTAAATCAATTAAATCTTTTTTATTAAAATGTTTAATTGTTAAATAATTTTTTCTATGTGTTCAACTATTCTTCCATAAATACCATAAATTCGGTGTTATACTTTGAGCTCAAGAGTTCCTCTTCTCTTTTTATAAAAAAAAATCATACTACCATTTCATTTTCCTATTCGAAATTATGCCAAGTTCTGGTTTGTTTTGTGCTGTCGCATATCATAAAAATATTAAAACAAAATTTTAAATTACTTTGACGTAAAAATATACCATCTAATACACACACACATAAAAATTATTTCAATTACAGACTGTTAACTAGAGAACAAAGAAAATGTTTTGCTTAAAGTTTGTAAATTTAAATGTACTTGCACTTGACAAAAAACAACAAAAGCAAAAAGAATTAAATAAAAAAAACCCGCAGCTGTGGTGTGATGATATTTACTGCAGAAAATAAATTAAAATTCCATTTCAATACTTAGAATTTACACAAAGAAGTACGAACTGAAAAAAAACAGAAACAAAAATTGTCAAAATCTACTGCAAATAAAATTAAAATTAAATTTTAGTAAATGAAAAGAAATATTTAAACTGAATAAAATCCAAGAAAAAAGAACAAATTAATTTAACAAGTTATATTCAGCTGTGCCGAATTTTATATACCCTTCACTGTAGTAACCAAGCATTCATGTTTTTAGTTTCACACATCCTTAAATATTCAACAAAAAAGATTTTTAATGAAATGGCAAAAATTGATTTAAATAATTTTTCTGGAATATTTTTTGGTA
This sequence comes from Thelaira solivaga, assembly GCA_947397855.1. Taxonomy (NCBI): domain Eukaryota; kingdom Metazoa; phylum Arthropoda; class Insecta; order Diptera; family Tachinidae; genus Thelaira; species Thelaira solivaga. Next base: position 27,610,810 of record OX377612.1, read on the forward strand.
ATTCTGCAGTAAGTAATTAATTTCAAATTAACAACATTCGACAAAAAATGCTTTCTGGAATGGGATCATTATTATTACAAGCAATAAAATGTCTTTAGGTACTCAATTTTTAAATAAAAAAATTTAAGAATGCAAAATAAATTTAATTAACTAAACATGCTTTTAATACATTTCACTTTGTGATTGCGTTTGTAATTTCTACATCGTATATGGGACAATCTATAAAGTATATATATTCTGAATCCTAATGAATAGCGGAGTAGATTTATTGATGGCCGTCTGTCTGTCCATCCTGTCGTTGAAATCAACTTTCTGAAGTCCTTTGGAAATGCACAAACATTTTAGCACACCAATCTGTCAGTTGATTTTGTTTATTGAAATTCAGCCAGATCGATTCATAAATTGAGAAGCTATGAGTCAGAAACTGCAACTACCTCTACACGCAAAGAAAAAAGATGGTTAGATATGGTTACCGCAAACATAATTTGTTCTTCAAAAAAATATTATTATTAATTTGAAGCATCTAAACACGATAAACATGTTTCTAGTTAATTTTAACCATACTATGTTTACCGTCACAGGTCAACCATATTAATATCATTTTAATAAAATTTTAAGTGAAACCATAAATATGTTTTAGTAAACATAATAATGAGAAAATATGGTTGAATGTAAATCCTTTTCTATTTAGTGTCTTCCGCCACCATATAAATAAAGTGGGTATAAAATAAAAATTTATAGCTGAAGTGTTTGAGTGGCGACTTAATGCTTCTTAACTAAATATTCCAAAGTTGAAATCCTGGTAGAGTCAAATAAAATAAAAAAAAAAAAAAAATTCAAACCCGCTGTATTATGTAATAAATAAATATAAATTATTAGAAACGTAAAAGTCAATGGAATAAAAAAATTTTATTTATACAAAAAATTTAATATTTTTTTTAATATTTTTATAAAAATGTATAGTCCTGACCGGGGATTGAACCGCAACATCTGCAGTTGAAAGGTGCAATCATAAGTTTAACCATACTACTCGTATGTTTCCACCAGAATATGTTTGCCTCAACCATATTTTTTCTTTGAGTGTAATTTTGATAATTTTTTCAGTGGGTTTTTTGTGTATTTTGTCTAAGCAACGAACCGGAGAAAAAAAACGTGGTATGCACTTCTGTTTGAAATGACAGTCATAATACCTGTGCAAAAAATGAGGGTAATAAGTACTCGTATGCAATTGGCTGAGGAATATCAAAAATACAACCGAAAGTTTACATGTTCATTCATTTTTGCTTTGTTGTTTTGCGTTTTTTATCTAAACTAAAAAAAGTAGCACATATTTTTTTTACACATCACATTTATAGTATCTAGACCAAAAGTCAGCTCGATCGGTTTATAAATGGCAGAGCTATGAATGAAAAATCGCAACTACTGCTATTTTTTCACAATTTTTGTTGGGATTTTTGCGCATTTGTCTAAAAAAAGGATATAGCGCTCCAATAATATTATAAATAAATTTTTATATTTAATATGAACTTAAGCTTAATGAACTAACAATTTCCATTATATAATTTTTTTTTTTAATATTTATGTACTGTTTTTATAACACAAGCAATCAACTCATCTGGAAATTTTATATGAAAAGTCCTCAAAATGTTAAAACTTTTTCATACAAATTTTTTTTGACAAGGTGATCGCTTGTGTTATAAAAACCACTCATTTAGAAGAATGTGGAAAGTGAAAAATTTTAATATTTCGCTTACACAGTGAAGGGTATATAAGACTCGGCCCATCCTAATTTTACTTATTATTTTTGCCGTTAATTTTAAATTCTTTATTTGATATAAAATATTTAATTAAATGTTTGAAAAATTAAATTAAATTCTATTCAAATAAGAATGCACCTATTTGAATAGAATTTACTTCTTTATTAATTTAAAAAATTGAGTGTTTGCAATCATTTTATTGCTTTTAAAAATAAGGTTCTCAAAAAAGAGTTTTTTCATAGAACTCGCAGTTTTAGTTTCTTGTTAAAAAAGTTTGTATTCAAAGAAAATTATTTTTATATATTTTTTAGTGGTTAATTAATCTTGAGGTTGTGCTATAAAAATTCATTTTTATATCAATATTTCGCTCCAATAAACTAGTCGTTTCAATTAGATACATAATTTTGTTTTGATATTTAGAAGAATGTCGAAATTGAAAAGTAGAAATATTTTACTAACACAGTGAAGGGTATATAAGACTTGGCACAGCCGAATTTAACTTGTTTTTGCATGATTAAGCTTTTTCTAACACTTTTTTTTAGGAAAATTTAGCTTATTTTTTTCTAGCTCCTGGCAATGATAAAATACTTCGTTGAGTTTCAATTTAAAGAAGTGTGGATAAACAAGAAAAGACTTCTGCTATTAGATATACATATTTGTGTCATAAATATAATTCAAATACTAAACTGCTTTTTGCTCTTTACAATGCAGAATAAAAATATTCTGGTATATTAAAATATCTTGTATTTTCCTTTGCTCATCATTCGTTTTGTATTCCACCCACAAAAGAATTCTTTAAATTTAATTTATTTAAAAAAGTCACACGCATTTACATAAGGTTGATTCTGAGATTACCAACTAATTTGCTGTCCTTGGGTATTTAAATAGGGAAAATAAAATATATTCCAATACATTATTTTCTTAATAATTACAATTAAGTTTTTTAGGTGCTTTGTAGTCACTAAAATAATTTTTCGTAAAATTGTTTTATTCTTCAAAAAATTGTCTACCAAAGTGTTCAAATATCATTATCCTGGCTGTCTCTAACACTACTTTCACTTAAATTTTTATCAGTTTCTAATAAAAATAGTATGTATATATATTTTTTTTAAATTATTGCACATTAAAAAAATTATATTAAATTATCTCTTTTTTCTTAAAATTTTTTTATTAATTAATATTTTTATGAATGATTATCTTTTGTCCCTAAAAGTACATGTCATTCCCCTGTATAGTATATTAGTTAAAATTAAAATTTTCAAAGCATTGTTGCAAGAATTCAAATTTGCAAGCACATTATATCTACTGCGTATACATGAGGCAGGATTTTCGCCAGCAATATTAATAAATTAAAGTCAGTCGCGTTTTGTCTTTCGTAATGAGCTTTCACACAAGTTCGTCATTCCCGGGTGTTATTAAAAAGGTTAAATACATTTTATAATTTTCTGTGTTTATTGTAAAAGTAAGTATTTATATTATAATTCAAGAGAGCTTTGTAGATATTCGCCATTCCCCCCTGCCATTATTTCATGCCAATAAGTAAATATATCGAAATGAGCCCGTAATATCAGAATCAACCATAAATATATCTGACATTAAATATATTTTGCTTTTAGTTTCTTAGAATTGTTATAAATATTGTATTTTCTTGTTTTTTTTTCGGGTTTATTTATTTACAAACAAATAAATTTCTTTCCACATAATTTTTGAATTTATTATTTATTTTAAACAAAACATTGTCAAAACAATAATAACAAAAGCACACGTACTACATTCACATTGTTAAATCACAGTGAATAACAATTTTGATTGAGTTTCTTTTGAATTTGTTTCAAAGTATCAAATTCGAAGTTGAGTCTGAAGTGATTAGAAATAAATAATTTTTTAAATCTTTTTCTCAAAAACCCATGCTTAAATTATCGCACTTTATATTAAACGAGCATTTAACTCTCTACTTCGTCAGCGAAGTACCAAGTTATTTAATCTCAGTTCTAGGTTTTTAATACAAATAAAATGAAATGATATTAATATATAGAAAAAGTACCATTTTGTCAGTTTATTGATTTTTCTATTTACTGAGCACCGTTTGAGCTCGGTCTGGTAGTTCGAAATTTGTTAATGTTAAAAAATCAAAACGTAGCATTCACATTAATAAAAAGTACTGTTTAGTTTGCTCAAGAGCGTTTGAACTCCATTTCATATCTCTAAGATTTTTAGTATAAAAATTCCATAAGTACCAATAAAATCAATAAAAAGTACCATTTTGTTACATTGCTTCAGTGTCAAATCTCGTACCTTTAGGTTCCTTAATAACAAAATTTCAAAAAGTATTAAAAAAAATTAATAAAAAGTACCAGATGTCCCATAATTTTTTTTTACTTTCTTCAGTACCGTTTGTCACCAATTGCATACTTCTAGGTTCGTTATCATTTAAAAATCAAAAAGTACCTTTAACATGAATAACAAGTACCATTTTGTCCCTTAATGGTTTCTTATTTCGTTGAGTACCGTTTAATTCAACTATCACAGTTTTAAGTTTGCACTTAACACCAAAAATATCACTAACATTTATTAAATATAAAGTATCAAGCGTATTTTTCCCTTTTAGTACTTTTTTCCTTCCTTAAAATTTATTTTTTAAAGTTTTATTGTGCAACATCAATTTACATGAAAGTACATATTTAGAAATAGTATTAAAAATTGGTACATATTATACCCCTTATTTGCTCAAATTTAAAAAAAGTGGCAATATACATTGGAAACCTTTTTAAGAAGAGAAGAGTATAATTTAGTTTTTGTTGCTGTGATTGTTACTTTGACAGATAAATGGGATTAAAAACACGTACCTACATTAGTTTTTACCCTTTTTATCTCGCTAATGGGGAAATATCGAAAAAGTACCAAATACCTATCCGCTTATTTTTTTAGTTGAATATTTTGTAGTTTAAACTTTGCCTCCATCTGTAGTAATTCCAGAGATATAAGAAGTTCGGTTTTACCCATTTTTACCCTTTTTTACCTCTCTAATATTCGAATTTCTAAAAATTCCTTCTTATTTGTTCTACACATTGGGACAGGAACCTGCTTACTGTAGCTTTAGCAGTTTGGGCTGGGCGAAGATAATAAGTCAGTCAGTAACATTACTCTTTTATATGTATAAGTGAAAATTATCGAAATGTTAGTCTTTTTGTACGAAATAATTTGAAAAATTTCGACATAAACGGCTCGATACTTAATGCCTTTACGAAGCCATTTTGTTCTTAACACTCATTTTTGTGAAAATACGGCAGTAATATATGAATTATTAATAAATTCGGATTGTCGTCAATAAGCAATTAAAAGAAAGCCCTCATAGATTAACCAATCTAGAATTAGAACTAGGGGCGGCTAAAATAGACCTATTGTGACACTACTCTCATATTATAAATCTACACAAAGTTTAGTGCTTATAAATAATTTAAAGGCTTTCTTCTGTGATTTGTTCTCCATGTCAGACGCTTGTAACGAAAATGGTCTAAATTAGATCACTACAGTGACACGATATGTGTTCTGCGGTCTCTTCATCTCCATTACATCTTATCTAATGTGAAGGTTCGATTTCTACTTTGACCCACCAAAAGCCTACGCTGAGTCACGTTGCATATTTAAAAAAAAATAACAACATGCTAACTGTTAGTGCTTGCCATTTCATAAAAAAAGTGTGATTTAAATTGAAATAAAGTACATACTACAATTTTTATACTTTAAAATTTTCTTTTATTTAATTTTAATTAAACAATTTTCCCCATCACTGTAACTTTTTATTCTATACATACGTTGTTCATGTAAGTGTGTGTGTGTTTGTATATAAAATTCTAATATGATATGTATCATGTCACATGTTGACAATTACATTTATTTTCTTACATTGGTGTTACCACTGACAACATATGATGCCACCATTATGTAAGCAACACATTTTGAAATGGTATTCCAAGCTGACACACACACACAAACACTTACAGACGAATAAACAAAAATAATCAAGCCAATGAATCTAGTGTTAACAATAAGGACTAAACAAGCCTTTCAGAAGGCCTCTTACTGCTCTCTATTGAGGCACAAAAACTGCGAGTACCATTAAATACTCTGTGTGTGACCATAACTTTTTCATATTTATTGCCATTGCACGCACCTCCTTAAAACTATATTTTGAAAGGTCTTTAAATAAAAATCTATTAAAATTCCTTCAGTCATTTGTAACAGACTTTGGAAAAACCATTTGTAAGCTATTAAAAAAACCCTTTTTGGATGAATTTAAAGGAATCAGAATACTTGTTTCTAATGAATCTTATTCAGGTTTTTGTTGTATAGGACAAAATGGAAGGTTAGGCAATTCAAATTTAAAAGTGATATCGAGCATTAGTTCACTATGATTACTCGTGTAGATATCATTTTCATATAATAGATTTCATTGATTTACAATTTGCCTAAAGTTTTCAGTATTGCCTTTATTTGAAAATACCGTTAGAGGCAGAAGAAGGTGGCAGTCTCTTTCTCGTCCTCTTTCTGACTTTTGATCACTGCAGAAATCATTTGATGTTATCCCATTCTCCACACATGGTTACCAAATTTTGCAGTGGCCATTTATCTTTATTTCACATATCTTAAATGAGCAATATAACCAGAGTACATTCTAACAATATTTTATAAACAAATAAATTCAATAAAAAAAGGAAGAGCAGTTCTCATAATGTCAAAAAGGTGTATAAAAGCAACTGAATTATATAGAATATATGCAAGCTTATAAGTAGTAAGACTGCAGAAAAGCAATTAAAAATAGCACAAGACTTTCTATAAAATAATGGATTCTGACAACAAATTAAAAGTTTTAATATGAAAGAATTGGAGTGTGAGACAAATAATTCCACCATCTAGCAAATTCCCACTAATAATGATTTTTCAAATACAGAATATATGGGAATTGGATCTTAGGATTTCTAGAGGAATGATCTTCACAATGGAAGGTGAGTAAAATTTTATAAAATAAAAGCAGAGACCAAAGTTTAATGCAATTAAAAAAAGCAACCGGAATAACGGAACACAAGTCCAGAAATATGATAAAGACCATTAATATTATTGATTGGTTGGTTTACGTGGCGGCCTAACGGCCCTCAGTTAGAGTCGCAAGACTCCGTTTTGAACAAATCTAAAAATAGAGTTTGCAATACGATTTAATTTATTCAGATGAACAGTGGATGTGCCCAACAATACCTCTAGCTCATAAATAACTTGCGATACGAGTAATGAAAAAGCAAAAAAAGTATGCGCAAGATAAAAACTGTACGCCCATAAATAAATAAAAGCTTAAAGCCATTTTCTAATTTAATTACATTTATAAAGTAACATTTACCAAACCTATTACTAGGGGTGTTTGATAACTCCGTGACTGTTTGAATTTCCTTCGCAATAACTTTAAATACTACACTTTAAATACAACCACCATTTTGAGCGAGCTGCGTCATTTAGTTTGTGCTTGACAGTCATTGAAAGCAGCCACTCTCGTGAATTTTATTTAAAATAGAAAAAAGTGCATTTCGTGTGTTGATTACGCATTATGGCAAAAATGCTTAAATTGGGCTACCACTTGCTACCTCATAGAGCATGTTTTGCAGACTTAGCTCACTATAACTATTTTGTTTTTAGAAACCTGAATAAATTACTGGGTGGTAAGAGATTGGGAATAAAGAAATTTCAAAAGCACTAGATTAAACATATTTATATTAGAAGGTTAAATTTGAAAAATTTGCCGATGTTCACGTCGCAACACGTATAAAACATCAAATTATCAGGTCGTGTTGCGCTTGTGTAAACAGTGTGGTGGTTTCTATGTTACACGTACAAACGTAATAGACGTGCGCGGCTCTGTTAGTCAATTAGCGGCCCCTATGTATTGCAGCAGATGAAAAGGAGCGACGTTGAACTTTGAGCAGCTGGATTGGTTTTATATTCTTCTCCAATTAGTGCGCCCCGTAACGAGACGAACATTTTATTTTCTTCAATTTAATTATAAAAATTAAACAAAGGAAATAAATAAAGGAAAACTAAAACATAAAAATTTTGTTGGTTTAACTTAAACAAAAACAGGAAAAGAAGAAAAGGAATTAAGAAAAGATGAAATAAAATTTTGTGAGGAAACTAAAGAAAGGTGAAAGGAAACAGCCGAAAAAGGCTAAATTTTTTTTTTGTAAAATTCTTTTAAGAAGTTAATTCAAAAGTTTTTGTTTTAAAAAGGCCTTCTGCTAGAAATTTCAGAGTGGTTGTGTGTTTTACTCGTAGCCAACGCTATACCTTCTTTGCATTCTCTTTTATATTACACACTTTGATTGATGGTTTTATAATGCTATGAATTTTATTTTTGTAATTTTAGCTTTTTATAAAAAAAAAAAAAAATTTATAATTTTTAATCAATGTGTTCATGTTGTCAAAAAATATATATAAAATGTATATTAAAATTTGTACATTTACAGAGTAAAAGTCTTTAAAGAGAAATTAAAATTATTTGTTTTGCATTAAGGTTTAACATTTACTTTGTTGAGTTAAGTTCGAAACGCCGAGAAGGACACCCAATAAGAATGCAACATACATTTATGTGTTGTTTTTATAATACAAGTCTAAAAAAATTTTATGAAAAACTCTATATTTTAAGTATTTTTTATATAAAATTTCGTATAAAATTATAAAAACAACACATTAATTTAATTTTAAAACATTTTTTTAAGCCATGTTACACATATTTAATTAAATATTTAATATCAAATAAGAATTTCAAATTAACGGCAGGACCAGGACCATACACAGCAATTTTAGTTGGGCAATTCTTCATTAATTCTCTTTTGAAATTGCCCCAATTTTATTTCTGCAATTTTAGCATTTTCATTCATTCATTCAGTCAGCATTCAGCTTTAAAAAATACAAAGAGAGAAAAAAAAAATTACGAACTACGAGCAAGTTTGTACCCCTTTCCATTCATCTTTCCTTCCTCGCCTACAAAATGAAGAATTGCTCAAATAACATTGCTGTGTGTGGTCCTGATTTTCTTTCCTTCATTTTTATTTTATGATGAAAATTCTGTTGTCTGTTAAGTAGGTGCTACACGATCAAATTTCAACGTCAATCATGAGTGTGCGTGCGTGTTTTTTAAAAATGGACGTCACACGTATACGTTGTGTGTGAATCAAAACTAGTTTGATTTCTGCGTAAAATTTGCTAGTCTGGCACCACTGCAAAATTTGCTGGTCTGGCATCATTTCTATAATCATCATTTTTTTTTGGGTAAAATTCAGTGTATAAGGCGGAAATTTTAAAAATAAAAATGAAGGATGTGTGTATCAGCCAATTTAATTTTTTCACCAACACAAATGCCTAATTTGACGTTGATTATTTTATAGTCTAGCACTCACTTTAGCTCATGTACATCATGTCGTTTTAGGTGTTGTAGAGTTGGCTAAATTCAAAATGACCATTGCAATTTGGTATTGTTACTAGATAAATCTAGAAGATTCCAAGTTTAGGTGAAACGGTATGTAAAGCTGTAGACTAGATGTGCCATAAACAATGAAGTGTAGTTGTGATGATTAAATTAAAAGTGTGTTTCTAAAATAAGTGTTGAGAAAAGTGTATTAATTGTGTTTTATTTTACAATAACAGACCTTAATAAACTAAACGTTTTTATGACAGATAGTGCAACACCGTAACAATATAAAATTTCAAATTGAAATTAATTTAAAATAAATTATTTTAATTTAAATTAAGAAATTAACAACTACAGCTGCCAGTAAAAAATTTATTTGAGTTAAGAAAATGTTTTGGCTCTCATTAATTAAATTCAATATAAAAGCCAAAAGTTTATAGCCTTCACAACTATTTTTTGCCACTAACTGATACAATAAATTACTTCCCAGGCCTCTTATCCATATAATTTTGAATTTTCTAAATATTTCTGAGTTATGGTTTTCAATCGTTCAACTTTCAAAGATCGCATTCCATTGTGAGCAGTTTGTAAATATTAAAATTTTAAACTTATTTCATAGAAATCATTTTCATTTGATTCGATGTCAAACAGAGATTTCATGTGAAAACAGCATTTTTAAAAATTTAAATTAAATTATTAAGATAAAATTACAAAATATTCAATACATCTTTTTAAAAACTCATGCAGATGTTAGAATGAATTTCAATATTTAGGATATTTTGTGTATTTGCATTCTGCTATTTTTTAAAAATAATTTTTCTAGGCTGATATTTACAATTTTTTATACAAATTTGTCATAATATTTAGTATAGGGCTGCACAAGTATACCTTTAATGGCCTACAAGCTTAATTGAAATGTCTTGCAAGCACTTTCAAGTATAAAATATTACACATGTTTGTAATGATGCCACAAGGCCGAACGATTACAGTGACTGATTCCAATATCAATTACCTCACACTATTAAAATTATTATTTCTTAACTTACACTAATGACCACTGTACTTGGTAAATCATTTTTTGAGGAGTCTCAGGTCACTTTCTTTGAGCACCAATGTTCTTTCGGATGTAATCTTCCATTGAGTGAACATGTTTTCCATGTCTGAGTCCAGTCTGCAATTCTTAAAGTTTTAAGAGTTCTGATTCGACCAGTTTTGTTCTTAACATACGAGTATACCAAGGCGAAGGGTTTTGTTTTACAGTCTGCCCACTCATTGCCAGCAAAAACCTAAAGTGCAGATACCCAATACTACGTAACTCATAAAAAACCCTTTACACTTGTAACACATATTAAACAATTTTAATATTGAATAATTTTCTTCCAAAAAAAAAATCTTTTTTAATTTGAATATAAATTTTACAAACTATACATAAATACTTAAATGCGTGTACATAGTACGATATTTCAAATATTATTTTAATTGCACATACAAAAATGATACTTAAATCTGTACATGCCGACGTGACACCAAACATTTTAAATTGCATTCATTTCCGGTGATACTGTTCATGTGATTGACAAAACTACTTGTTGTAACATGTACAAAATGACTAGTTTTTGCTATATTTAGTCAATAATAATGTTTTCCCTGCTCTTCTCTTCTCTGTTTGTTTGCTTGTTTACGATAACTATTTATTGGTTGTAAAATTTTATTGCATTTTAGTTTCAATTTCGGTTTTTTTTGTTTGTTATAGAATTTCAATTTTTCATGCATGTATTTGTTTAACAAAAAAAATCACTTCAAGTCACAGTTTCAATAAAATTTAAGGTTAACGAAACATACATCCTCTCCATCACACATTTTTATTCATTTCATTTTACATGCACATACTGCGAATTAAAAAAAAAAACAATCTAAAAGTATTTTCATAAAATGCCGGAAATTTAAAATGTCATTGGTGTTGAATTGAATTTATGTTGAGCCACACACACACACACAAGTAAATAGATGCAAATAAAAATTTAATTATAACTTAAAACAATGTTTGACATTTGGCAAAATTTAACAAACAATTACAGCAGAATTTCGCTATAAAAATATGCAAAATAAAATATTCTCAATTAAAGTAAAATGGAATAAAATAATTTGAAATAAAATAAATATAAAATGAGAAGAAATAAAATAAAATATAGTAAAATAAAAGCAATTAAATTAAAATAAAACAAAATGAAACAAATAAGTTCCTTATTGAAAGTCATATCAAAATGAAATTAATTATTATTAAAAAAAAGTAAAGAATATATAAATTAAAACTAAGTTAAAAAAAATTAATGAAAGCTTGTGGAATAAGTCTTAAAAGATTTTTTCCCGGTAATCCAATATAAAGAGTGATTTTTTTGCTATTATCTTTTTGGCAACACTAGTTTTGACAGCTCACGCACGTTTTGTGTCAAACATCTTCAGTTTGGTTTATAATTTAATCATGAATCGTCTTACAAACGAACAACGCTTGTAAATTATTGAATTTTATTACCAAAATGCGTGCTCTGTTAAGAAAGTACATCGCGCGCTTCTTCCATTTTATGGTCAGTTTAATCGACCTACTGAGGCTTCTATTCGGGCTATTGTAACAAAATTTCGCACCAAATTTACATTGTTGGACATTAAACCACCAACACGCTTACGTAGAGTGCGCACTGAAGAAAATATCGCAGCCGTATCGGCCAGTGTTGGTGATGACCGTGAATTATCGATTCGGCGCCGTTCGCAGCAATTGGGCCTCTGTTACTCCACTACGTGGAAAATTTTGCGGAAGGATTTGGGTGTGAAGCCTTATAAGATACAACTGGTGCAAGAATTGAAGCCAAACGACCTACCACAACGCCAAATTTTTGGTGAATAGGCTCTTGAAAAGTTAGATGAAGATCCACTTTTTTATCGAAGAATTGTGTTCAGCGACGAGGCTCATTTCTGGTTGAATGGATACGTGAACAAGCAAAACTGCCGTATTTGGAGTGAAGAGCAGCCAGAAGCATTGCAAGAGCTACCAATGCATCCACAAAAAACAACCGTTTGGTGCGGATTATGGGCTGGCGGCATCATTGGGCCGTATTTCTTCAAAGATGATGCGAATCACAACGTTACTGTGAATGGTGAGCGCTACCGTGCGATGATAACAAACTTTTTTTTGCCCAAAATGGAAGAGCTTGACTTGCATGACATGTGGTTTCAACAAGACGGTGCCACATGCCACACAGCACGCGAAACAATGGACCAATTGAGAGGCGAGTTCGGTAACAGTTTATTTCACGCTTGGGACCAGTCAATTGGCCGCCCAGATCGTGCGATTTAACGCCTCTAGACTATTTTTTGTGGAGCTATGTTAAGGCTAATGTCTATAGGGACAAGCCCGCTTCGATTGACGCACTGGAAGCCAACATTGCCAACATTATTCGTGAGATACCGGCCGAAATGTTGGAAAGAGTATGCCAAAATTGGACTAAGCGGATGGACCATTTGAGGCGCAGCCGCGGCCAACATTTGTATGAAATAATCTTCAAACATTAAATTATATCGACCCAACTATCGATCCAAATAAATATTTCATGCATTTTTCTGAATTTTATGTGTTTTTTTTTTTTTTTTTAATTTCCGATAGTTCTTATAAAATCACCTTTTAGAAACAATTTAATTTTTCTCCTAAAAAAGCATGTTCCCTTAATTTTTATTTTTCATTTGCTTAAAGAAATTTACAGTGTGTTTCTTTAGAATTGTTATAAAAGTAGTCGAAGCTGCAAGGGACTTAGTTTTGTTGATAAAAAAGAAAAGTTTCTATTTTAGAACACCAGGCTAATAAATAAATGTACTAAATTGGAAATTTTTTTTTAGTATTCCAACCACTACAGAATATTTTTTATAATCGAAAGTAATGAATATTTGAATAACGCAAAAAAGAGTGTTGATATAAAACATTTTTGTGGGTGGCTAGGTTATAGCGCCTATTTTTGACCATGTATGTTTTTATTCAACTGGTGAAAAGTGAATATTTGGCTAACAAAGTGAAAGGTGTGCCGTGTGGGTACAGCCGAATTTAGCTTGTTTAAGTTTTCTTATGTTATTTTATTATTTGTGTTAAGACAAGGAGAATGCCTTTACAGATTAGTAGGTATCATACTAACCTATTAATCTGGTGATCACGGGTTCGATTTCTGTGCAGACCTTGGGTGTTTTCTGCAGACAAGTCAAAAAGCTTTGCGGATTTGTTTTGTTTAAAAAAAGTTCTCTTCTCGTTATCACAAACTTGCCCGAAATACTCACAAAATGCTATTCTATAACAACCTTAGGGTGCATATTAAAATAGGTATGTGGCTACATTTGTGATAAAGGGGCCATCCACGACGACAGCATGCTGGCGCAATCAACTGATTGTGCAGCTGATTAACCGTGCATGGCTTGTGGTGTGATTGTTCCAGCATGCTGATGAAAGGAATTCCTATGACAAATAAAAAACAAAGATTATTGCAACCGTGACCTAAAAAACAAATGCTACAACAAAATGGTAGAACAATTAAATAGAGAAAAATTTGTTAAAAAATAAATGTTTTCCAAAATCCCTTAGAAAAGTACTGGGGTATGTATCTTAGTATGTCCAAAATACTGAAAAGATATTTACAAATACTAAAAAACATAAGGAATTACGTGAAAACATATTTAACTAACCATATTTATCTTCACTCACTTCAAAAAATTATGTGACTGACTGGCATACTTTTTTCAGCTTGAGGTCGTATTAAATATAAAAATTTATTTATTTATTATTGGAGCGAAATATCTATAAAAAAATAAATTTTTATAATAGGACTAAAATTAACGAGTTCTAAAAAACAATCCTTTCTGAGAACCTCATTTTTAAAAGCAATAAAATGTCTTCAGGAACTAAATTTTTGAATTAATAAAAAAAGAAATTCTAAGAAAGATATTCAAGCTTATCATGAATATCATTTCCCTCGAATTTTGTTCACTTTCACTGGGATAGCAATTACGAATGAATTCCCTGTTAAATCCCCTTATCATAAATAATTTTTTTCCCTTGTTTTGTTCACTTTTTTGCTTTAATCTGTTCACTTACTTTTTGCTGGCGAACACAAGTATTTTTGTTTGTTTTTTTCTTAAAATTTAATTTAGCAAGCAGAATTTAGCAATTTTTTAACAAAAGAATTAAAAAGTGGTTGTCCACCTATAAAAAATTAATTTATTTTGTTATAAAATCGTTTATCCACAGCAGTTAACAACCTTTACTACAAGAACCATTCATAAATTGCTTCAATAAAAAAAATTTTGTTTTTGCTCTTAAAATCTTATAAAATTACAGAAATTTTTTATTTATATGCACTGGCCACTGAAAACTGCTTAACAATAAAAGTTGACACCTTTATTACAAGAACCATTCGTAAATTACAAAAATGTATTGTTTTTCTATTGAAAACTTAGAAAATTTTATAAATTCTTCTTTATTATACATTCACTCTGCACTGATAACGTGTACAAAATCTCACGTGAGATTCCCAATAGCAATTTTCCCTTCGAGGGGAATGAAAATTTCGGGGGAACAACAATTTCACTTTTATTCATGATAGGGGTGATTAAATAGAACAACAAAAAAATTTATTTTCATTTAGTTTTGCAAAATTTTTGAAAATATTTTCAAGCCAAACATATTTAATTATCGAGAAAGATCTAATGCACTCTCTTTCATAGAGATGTCTGTATTCGTACTATTATACTCAAGGCAATAAAAACCGCGCATACACCAAACTGTATCGTCATTCATTTCAGCCTCGTTTAAGAAATGATTTACAAAAAAATGAAGATTGCGCCAACATGCTGGTGTAATAGATGTTTGCGTTTGAAGGTGCAATCACTTGATTGAAGCTGTTGTCGTATAAGGGGCCCTTTAGTGTTGTCTATTTATGAATTGATGTATGATAACTCTTTTTTGTAAACACGACTATTCTGGTTTGGACGTAATCGTTGCAAAGACTTTATGCATTCTTTTATGCATTTTACTTCTTATATTTTTATACTTGGTAAATAAAACAAACAACAATAACGCAGCAGAACAAAGACCACATTATAAAATGTTTCTTGAAAAAATATGTTTTTGTTAAAACTATAAAACTGGTAAATTTAAAGGTTACTTTATTCCCAATCTTTGCGTGTTTTTGTAAGTTGAATCAGAGACTTAATTTTCGAGTTATTCCACCACTATCCCAAAATGCAAATTATTTCCAAAATCTCAAAAACTAGAGCTGCTAGAAAAAAACCAGTATCATATTCGTATTCAGACACTTCAATTAATTGAAAACGAATACAAGCACTTTGCAAAATTTGTCAATGTTGACCAGTATAATGAACAAACAGTAGTCTATATTTTAATTTTGTTAAAAATATTTATAACATCTCTGCTTTGAGGTTGCAGCCGCAACATTTTACAGTGACATAAGATATCTGTCTCGCTGTAAAACAGCAATACTAACGTTTCCGGGGGTATAAATGGCAAATCGTGTTTTATAAAAAAAATATAATCAATAATTCAAAACAAAAATAATAAATTCTAATGAGTAACAAGCTAAATTTGGCCAGGTCTTCTATATCCGTCACTGTAGTAGCCAAATATTCATATTTTTCACACTCCATATTCTTTTAATCATAAAAACAATATTGATTAAAATAATTTTCTTTAAAACCCTATTTTTTTTTAATCCTAAAGCAAATAATTAATTTCAAATTCAAATTAACAAGATCTAAGAAAAAATTCGTTCTGGGATCGTAATTTGTAAAAGCAATAAAATATCTGTTTTTAATGAAAATTTTTTTAAGGGTAAAAAAATAGGAATGCAAAAGGAAATGTAATTTAATTTAATTTGAAATGGTTGCAAGCATTTTTTAATCCAAACATACTTAATTTCAAATAGAGAAATTAAAAATACCCAAAAAATTCTCTCTAGTGTCTTGATATAAAATTTTTGTATTTGTAGTTC
The DNA here is from genome assembly GCA_947397855.1 of Thelaira solivaga. Lineage (NCBI taxonomy): Eukaryota > Metazoa > Arthropoda > Insecta > Diptera > Tachinidae > Thelaira > Thelaira solivaga. Next base: position 27,627,060 of record OX377612.1, read on the forward strand.
TTTTACACAGAGGCCATTTAAAGAAGACACACTATCACACATTTGTACAAGGCCGATTGACTGGCTTCGTGTTTCCATAAACAAACAAAGCAGAAATTAATGAAAATCTAAAATTTCGATCGTCTTTTTATTTTTCTCGGCCATTTCTCTACCGATTTGTTTTAATTTTTTGCTGTTATTTCTGATACCACGTTTTCTTGTTAGGTTTATGCAAAAGACCCAAAAAGAACTTCCATCAAATTGATATACAAAAATTTTCTGCAGGTCTTGTGAAGACTTCAAGAAGTTCATTTCAGCATCCATACGAACAGATGGATATCGCTATTTATAAGTCTCCAGAATACATAAACTCTATAGGGTGATACATGTACGGTATAGACCCTTTCACTTATTGTGAAAGTTTTAAAAATAGATTGCTACTATGTGTGTGTGTGAGTAAAATGTCATATAATTCAATTTCAACAAATTTATTTCAAAATCCCTTAGTGATGAAATTCAATTATTCATACATATTTTAATAAATTTATTCAATATCCTAAATAATTTTGTTTATTGTCAATTGCGTTCGCGTATGCCATTAACAAAAAATTCATTTAATCATTTTGATTTAAGACATTTGGATTTTGGGCATTCTAACATCACATTTCATTTTGATCAAATTGTAAACTAATCAATGATAAATCTATATACTTTTTTTGTTATTCATTGTTGTTGAAATGATGACAATCCAAGATAGACAAACATGAAAAATAGAAAAATTGAAAATTACAAATGCACAAAAAGCAATCAATTGATAAACGATTGAAAATCAATCAAAATTAAGCCAGGCAAATGAATGAATGAACGACTGTGAAGAAAAAAAAAAAAGAGAAAAATAAACATGCTCAGACATATTAACACAAAAATATAAGCTTATGTTTACACGAACACAAGGAAAAGGGCTTGAAGAAGAAGTGCTTAATAAAAAAAGAAAATGAGAAAAAATATGTCTGAGGTGACACACACACTAAATTTAATTTAAAAATAAAGATTACGCACCACTATATAAAACTGAAATTAAGACCTAAAAACAAATTTTATGTTTTACTTTTAAGGAGAAATTTTTATGTCATAAAAAAACTTCTCTTGGAAGCACTAAATTTTTTATCAATTACAAATTCAGTTGTGATAATCGAATTTTTATTTGTGATAATAAAAAATTGGTGTTACAGCTGGAAATATTTTTAAGACAACTGAATTTTGGACTCTTTTATAGAATTTCGGTTGCTACAACTAAAAAAAATTTATTATCACAACTGAATTTTAGATTAGTAGCAAATTAACGAAAAAAAATCCATTTAAAAAATATGCTGACTTTAGTATGACTTTGTTTTTTAAATTAAAATAAAGTTTATATCAATCATTTGTTATTAGGAACAGTGCTCACACTTAAAAATCTATGTAAAATAACTTTTATTTGAATTATTTTTATGTCACTATTTCAACTGTTATATTTGAAAACTAGTTGACCCGGCAAACGTTGTCTTGCCTTAATATTTTTATATATTCGATCTTCTTACACTAAGAAATCGTACTCGTAGAGTAAAGAACAGTGCGAGACCGGATAAAAACAGGTAGTAGGCAAATAAGCCAGATACCGACTATAGCGCTACCTGCCGGGCGGACTTGTGACGTTAGCCTTCCAAGATTATACATTTAAACCTTCCTCTTCAATCACTCTATCTATTAAAAAAACCCGCATCAAAATCCGTTGCGTTGTTTTAAAGATTTAAGCATACATAGGGATATAGGGACAGAGAAAGCGACTTTGTTTTATACTCTGAAGTGAATCCCTTTTTCATGTATCAAGATATTTAAAAATTTGTGTTTGAGTTAATTTAAAAATATTATTAAACGTTAAATTATTCCAATAACATTTTTAACACTGTACACCCTTTAAATTTGAAAACTAAAATACTTAAGAAATTAAAAGATTTTTTAGCTCCAAATGAAAATAAGATTTCATAACAAATAAAAACACAAGAAATTTAACTTCATATTTTTGCAGTCACTGGTTTGACTGATTGATTTTTAGTGTAAAAAATATCAATTCAAATGAACATTTAAAATCATGAGTAAATAAATTTATTAAGAACTAATTTCAGTCATATTAAAAAGGTGATACAAATAAACAAGTGTAAAATGTAAATTACTTCGTTAAAATAAAGTTAGCATAGTGAACTCATTTTCTCTTTTGTTATAGATCTTGAAGTTCTATACAGTGGCAACACACGGCGTTAATCTGAAAATTGAATTGAAACGACAACCTTTTTTAATGGTGTTTTGCAAAAAAAGTAATTTTGATATCGTTCCAAGTCAAGTTTGAATTTGCATTTGTGTTATAAAATTAAGAGACATGTTTACTGCTGTCGAAAAGTGTTTTTTGTTGTGATGTTCAAAACAATTGCCTTCCTTCATCAAACTAATGTTCTTCATACTTTCAGAGTGTTGTAAATATTTATAAATTTGTCATCCCGTGTGTAATTTCTATATCGCAAATGTGCCACCCTATAAGGAGCCTTATAAAAACGATATCCATCTCTTCGTGTGGATACTGAAATCAACTTTCTGAAGTTCTTAGAAGAGTTACAGAAAAGTTTAGTATACCGATTTGTTGGAAATTCCTGAGAGCAGATTGTTTTTTAAGACAATTTTTTTATAGCGTTTTTTTTGCTTATTTTGTCTAAAATACACAATTGACGAAAGAAACTTTTTGTGCAGTTTTTTTCAGATAGTCATAACATCTGTGCAAAAAATCAGCACGATTGGTTCACAAATGACAGAGAAAAATCTAAAACACAAAACATTAAGGCTATTCAAACGGCCTTATTTTTTTCATTCTAAATTCATTGAGAAATTTAAAATCGGTTCATATTCAATTAAGTTACCGGTTTATAAGTGCACGAAAGTACAAAAAACCGATTTTTTTACCCGCAACTCAAGATTTTTAGGGCGTTTGGCAAATTCCAAAAACAGATTTTTGTTGTACTCGACAGCACCTACCAGAAAGGTAATATCACTTCCCTGGTATTTTTTTTTGTCGCACAGTGTAATTAATAATAATTGCAATATAAAAAGGTTGTTTTAAGTATAATTAATTTTAGGGAATGGGCTATTCCACTTAAAAAATTACAGTTTTACGATAACATTTTACAGCAAAATTCGTCTGTTAACTTTATGAAAAAATCGTAGCTAGCAAATTTTTTTTTAAAGTAGACTTGTACCACTTTCAAAAGTAACAGCTCATTTTATCAACCTCATTTTTTCTTGCTTAAAATGTATATTCTATAGTCAACATTAATTAATAATCGTCTCAAGGTTAAATAAAGTTTTTATTTTTATTTATTGATGGTGTCATTAATATGACCCAAGGTTGAACACATTCACAGATATTATAACAATTAACGAATTAATTAAGCACGAATAATTTTATTACTCGTACACAAATAAACAAATTGTAAATATGACAGGACAATTTTATGGGATTAAAGGCCAATAGTAAAAATGGGCATGAAATTAACGATATGACTTGAAGAGTAATAACTTTTTTTTAAATAAAATAATTAGTCATTTTGTTAACAAAAGTTTTCACAAAGAAACGAAATTTTATAGATTAAAAATATAAAAACAAACAAAAGAATATTTTCTTTATTTCGGAAGTTGTCTTGTGCAATTGATTTTGAAGCAAACCTTCTTGAGCCCTTTTTGTTCGCCAATAAGTTACAGCAAGCCGTGCTACCACATTTTCTCCCATTTTGAGCACCAATTGGTGATTAATAAAAATGGTTGATAGCACACACAGTCTTTTGAAACTCTTTACAAAAAAAAAAAAAATTATGTAGAGATTAAATGGCTGCACAAGCATACTTGAAAGCCACACATCACTACAAACATTTGTAATATTTTATATTAAAAAGTGCTTGTAAGCCATTTCAAGTGTGCTTGTGCAGCCCTTTATTAGAGATATTATCATATTGATTAAATTTTTATTCAAATAAGAACATTTTTAAGCAAGAATAAAAAATAAACTGATATGACGTTTTTTCTTTCCGTAATGGTTTAGTCTCATGTCAAGCCTAAATACCAGCAAGTACTGGGCTGTTGCTTTCAAAGTTTCTTGGTTATGTCGGGTTCCTTTTTATACCCTTCACTGTAATTAAGAAGGGTATATAAAACTTTGTGATTGCGTTTGTAATTTCTACACCCTACATGGGACACCCTATAAAATATGTATTTTCGATTTAGCGATGTCCGTCTGTCCGTCCGTGTAGTCGTTGAAATCAACTTTCAGAAGAATCTAGACAAAATACAGAAAAGTCCATAAATGACGGAGCTATGAGTCAAAAACCGAAACTACCTCTATTTTTGACCATTTTTTGAGTAGGGTTTTTGCCTATTTTGTCTAAACGAAGACACGGACAAAAAAACGTGGTATGCAGTTTTGTTTGAAGTATAAATCATAATACCTGTGCAAAAAATGAAAGTAATCGGTCCACAAATGGCCGAGGAATATCAAAAATGCAACCGAAATTTTAGATTTTCATAAATTATGGCTTTGGTTTTATGCGATTTTTATCTAAACTGAAGAAAAAGTAGTACGCAGTTTTTTTAAACATCACATTCATAGTCTTCTAACCAAAAATCAGCTGGATGGGTCCATAAATGGCTATGAGTGAAAAATTGCGATTACCTCTATTTTTGAATATTTTTGGTGGGGTTTTTGCGTAATTTGTCTAAACTACAAAACAGACAATAAAACGTGATACGCAGTTTTATCACAAATAGCAATTGTAGTGTCTGTGCAAAAAATCAGAAAGATCGGTCCACAAATGGACCAGAAAAATCAACCGGAATTTCACATTTTCATTAAGTTTTGCTTTGTTTTTTGCGTTTTTTATCTAAAGTAAAAAAAATTAGTAAACAGTTTTTTCAGATATCATATTCATAGTATATGGACCAAAATTCAGCTAAATCGGTTAATAAATGGCTGAGCTATGAGTCCAAAATCGCAACTACCTCTATTTTTTTTACCATTTTTGGTGCGTTTTTTGCGTAATTTGTCTAACCCCCCGTTTCCACATGCAAGTAATTGCTTGCAAGTTGAGTATACGTATTAACTACAAAAAAGCCGAAAAAATAGTCGAAAGTCTTGCAAATTGTATGAGTGTCTATACAGAAAAGTTCATTTTTAAAATATCGGCAACGGCTTCGCTTCTAATGAAAAAATGGCTGCGCCATGGATATAGAGAATAAAAATATATGAATGAAGTCTTGCCGCGTTGCAAACACCGTGAATACCAACTAAAAATTTTGTTGTTAGTATTTTTTAAGTCAAAAATATGAAATTGATAATTAAATTTAACTTTCAAATGTGTTGGTGGGTCATTATGTTCTTTTTTTATTTATTAATTTTGTTAAATATGCAAAATATCAATTACTAACGTAACTTCTATTTTTCCACAGCCTAATACATTAATTTAAAACTCATGCGCGGTAGCACTGTTTCTCATTTGTCAATTTACTTGCTGCAAGTGTCAAAAATTTACTTGCAAAAGAATTTGGTTGCCAGTTCATTTAATTTTTTCTATGGTTTTGCTATTAATAAAGAATGTGGAACGTGAAAAATATTAAAATTTGGCTAACACAGTGAAGGGTATATAAGACTCGGCACTGCCGAATTTAATTTGTTATTATTATTTTTTTTTTTCATTTAAGGCAGAGTATCATTTATCCAATAATATTATACAAATTGATCTTTAACATTAACAAAGTATCAAATTTTGTACTTATATTTAGCAGTTATTGTATCAATAGATTTATGACAAAAATAATTTACCTAAATTAAAATTATTTAACTATAATAATAAAAGCAAAAAAAATTGCTTACATTGTTTAAAAATAAAACCAGAATAACTTTATGAAAAAGTGACTTATCATTCATTTCATATTTTGCAAGTAATAGAAAACACATTTTTACTTTGGAAGATTATAAGCTGGAGAAAAAATAACCTTCTGTCAAAATCAATTTTATTTGATATCAAATGCAACGCTTTTGGAATTGGTAACAGAATTGGTCACACTTTTTCAATTCGCTTAATTTTGAAAAGAATGCTGATTATAAGCGATACAGTTTTAAAACTAATTTTAATTCTTCTCTATTGTAAATTAAATCACATTTTTTAGTTCCTAGTACATCTCCCAAAAATTATTGGGTCGTATAATTCATTCCGCACGGAAAGGAAAATTTAGAGGAAATAAAGATATCGATAGATGTACACTTTGTTATTATTTTATTTTAAACTTCTTTTAGAAAACTTGATTTGTAAAAATAAACACAAAACAGCTGTTTGAATAATTCTTGCACGTACAAATTTTACCAGTAAAAATTTGCAAGAATTTTTTGTCTCAATTTTTTACTCTCTTTTGACGTTCTCTCCTTGCAAATTTTTTGAGTTAATGAACACTTTCCAGTAACAATTCTTACAAATTTGTGACAATTTTTAGTTACTGAACAGACCTATTTACTTTGGTTACTATTGTTGTTGTAAAACATACCCAAAAAAAAAAATTTACAAAATCTCCAAGCACGTTCAAAACTAACAAAGTTAAAACTTGACACGCACAATAAATAAAATCTCTCTCATTTTTTTTAAAGATACTTGCTTACAGAGTAGTCCAGTCAGTATATTTAAATAGAATTAAGTTAAAACTTTCAACATATTTTTATTGGTACTTGCAAACAAAAATGTTTTTGGCTTTAATATATTTATATATAAAGTCAGTTTTGTTTTCTTAAGGATTGAAATTTGCTACATTTAAACCCAACAAATTAATTTAAATTTAGCCAATTCACAAAGTGTGTTAAAGTGTCCTAAGTGTAGTATTTGACTGTTGTCAAAATGTTGTTGGTATTTATTATATAAAAGAGATTTAGGATATTACTACTTTGTTTCCTGTGTTTTTTAGTGTGCTATTTAATCAGCTGTTTTTTGTTGACACAAAAATAATTTCCCCCCATTTTTATGAATTCAAAATTGGAAGCAAAATTTTAATTGATGCAATATTAAATTAATAAAATGGAGAAAACAGAAGGAATAAAGATTAAAAGGATAAAAATTAAAAAAAAGCGTGTTCGAAATACTCCTAATAGGAAGTAAACAGCAGGTGAAGAAAATGCACTTATTAATTTTCTGGTGGACAACAAAGACTTCGAGGCTTGTTTCTCTTAACCAATTACATTTATGCAAGATGTTCATAAAGTGCTTAATAATTTTTGTTTTAGAAGTCATCTGCACAATCATACTACAAGAGATTTTCCGAACAAAAAGGTATTCCTGTGCAATGGAAACTGGTGCGATCTAAAGTCCGGAATATGCCAAGGCTTAGGAAAGCTCAACAATGGCTGGCAGTATGGAAGGAGTAACGATTAAAAGTAAAATTTCTGTTACAATTACTACAATTTTACCGTACAGTTTATAAAAGGATGGTAAATTGGGAAAATCTAACACCAGAGTCCACCCAATTTGAAATTGAAGTGTTACCTCCCTTACCTACAGGCAGCCGTAAAGGTATTTATTCCAGAACCGCGGTTTCAGATATTATAGAGATGCAATCTGAGATAGTTGATTTAAAAAAAAGTTTGATGTTTAAGCGAGTGTATTCTTTGCCAATATGACAGGCCGTTCACAACAGTACTATTTTATGTAAGTAGTAATTTATAACTTAGCCATTTACGACAGTTTGTGAATTGACTAATTGTTTCTTTAATAATCGAAATGCAGATTTTTAGCAAATTGCTCTGAATTTTTAAAATTTATGCGCTCTCAAACTCTGGCAGCGCTTATGCTTAAATGGCGTTGCGTATACAACAGTAATGTTAAATCATAATGTTAAATTATTTACTAAAACGCACTAACAGTCATACCTAAATTGCGCGGCGAGCGTTTTTTATCTGTCAAAAATTGTCATGTCAATACAAAATGTATGGAACATACCGAAATAAAAATTGTTTTTTATTTTTGTTTTGTTAAAAACCCCAGTAATAACATTTATTTATTTTTATATATCGTTTTTACTCTATTTTTGGTTGTCTTTAGTGGCTTTTATTAAACCAGATGAGAATACGTACCGCCAACGCTATTATATATATATAAATAGAGAGTGATAAAAAATGCTTTGCTTGCTGCTCCAATTCCCATTGGACTATAAAGATAAATAAAAAAAGAATTAAAAACGCGCCAAATTGGAAAAGTTAATTAAAACGTCATTACAGTTCATCAATACCAAACAAAAATAATTATTTTATAATTGTTTTGTCGCTAAGTTACTTCACTACTTAATGCGCTGTCAAAATTGGTTTTTACAAAGCCTCAGCGCTGCCATAGCGTTATTTCGGTTTACTTCATACAGTTTGTATGCTAATTTATGTTTATCTGTAAGTATTCCGAATCAAGAATAAAGGACCGGGCGAGACCAGTTAAAAACAGCAGCTAGTATTTAATAGCAAAGAAGAACAGTTTTACTTATGAATGAAATTTACAAGCAAATAAGCTGTAGTAGCTTAATGTTGCTCTCTTATTCACAATTGCTGGAAAATTTTATGATGGGATCATTGCGACTATGTTTTTTATTTTAGTGTGCCCTTTTTAGGGTTTTTTTTTACTGAGGTATCACGTAGTAATTATTTGTTTCCAGTTTATTAAGCATATTCTCTTTTGGGTAATAAAGTTGTTACAAGTTATTTTTGTTTTTGGCCATAATGGGGACCATGATAAGGAAAATATGTAAATAAATTAAAATATCAAACAACAGCAGGCACAACCTTTTTTATTTAAAACAGACGCAAAATTCCAATCATTTTTGGTAACCTTTAACTCTGTAATTTATTTATTTTGCTCATCATAGAATTTGTTCATTAATAAAAATGGAAATGTTGTCTTTTTTTACGTAAAAGATTAATGTTACTTTCAGCTATGGGCCTTTTGATGTTTGAAATTGGTTTATTTGCTTTAATTTAAAGTGTAAAACGCTTTGTGTTGTAGACAAATATAAATCAAAACGTTAAGCGTACCCTCGTTTAGCGCCTGGTATTTTTATACCCTTCACAAAAGTGAAAAGGTATATAAAAGTTTGTCATTCCGTGTATAGTTTCTCACAGTACTTTTGTCACTCTATAAAATATATATGTGTATTCTGCAGACTTATAAACAACAGAGTCGATTTAGAGATGTCTGTCTGTCTGTATACTCATTGAAATCAACTTTCTGAAGTTCCTAGACAACGTACAGATAAGTAAAGCATACCAATCGATCAGTTGTTGCCGTTTTCAAGTTGCTATTGAAATTTAGCTCAATCGATTGATAAATGGCTGAGCTATGAGTCACAAACCGCGGCTACTTCTTTTTTTGATATTTTTCTCAGTCCTTTGTTTTGGCGTATTTTGCCTAAAATAAAAATACTCGTAATTAAAACAAATGTAGTACACAGTTAGTTAGAAATAATAGTCATATTTAATATGCCAGTATGTGCTAAAAATCAAAAGAATCGGTCGACAAATGGCGGAGAAAAATGAAAATACAATAGAAAGCTTAGTGTTTTATTTTTATTGGATATCTTTTTTTTCGTGACTGTCGTTAATTTATTTTATATTCCTAGAAAATTATTTAAATTAATATTTGCGATTTCATTGAAAATCTATATTTTTTAAAATTTAAGAAGAAATATATAAATATTTGGCTACTAGAGTGAAGGATATAGATACAAGGTGGACTAAAAGTAGTCATCCGCTGTTGTTTGGCTCTCATTTTTTTCTAAATGAAAATGAAACGTGTGCCGTTGCTCTGTCCTATGGGAACCACATGTCCTATAGTCCTAATTCGTTTAATTGCGGCATAAAAAACTCGGTTAACATGGCAATATAGCGCGCACCGTCCACTGTTGTCGTTTGATCAGCCCGATGACTCCTCCAGCGTGAACAGCGCACCATGCAGCCACTTTGAGCAGGTGTAATGGCTCATCGTGCATCACTCGCGAATTTTCGGTGACCCAGAAGCGATAGTTTTGCTTATTCACGTACCCGCTGAGATGGAAATGAGCCTCGTCGCTCATTATGAATTTGGTAGAAAAATCGCCCACTTCGATTATTCCACGTTCTTGGGGAGTGTATCGCCCCATCGCTTGTTCACTTATATTCTACATCTGTGTAGTTCACAAGTGTCAAAACAGATTTGACATTGGCCGCCATTTGCAAAAATAAGAGCATCTTCCAATAAGACTCGGCACAACTGAATTTAACTTGTGCAACCCTAGTGCAGGAAATCTTATTTCTTCTTTCCTTCTTTATTAACAATCTGTTTTATTTTTAGAAATAATTTTCTTTATGTTTTTTAGAAACTGACGCTAGAATTGTAGGATATGGAAAAATACCGCAATAATGAAAAAAGACTATTTTTGTATGAGTTTTTGTTTGTTTTTATTTTATGTTCGCCTGATTGAAACCATAAATAATTATTATTTATAACCTAAAATGTTTCCTTAAGTTTTTTCCTCTTTCTGATGCTCCTAATTTATTTACACTGTCTTGTTTTATTAGCACTGGGTTGTTAAAGGAATCGCCAGCACATAAATAAGCTTTTGTGAAACAGTGTCCTGTCAAATTCAAACTGAGGAGCTCTCCGCTTACAAGATTTTAATAAACAAATGTATCAAGTATCTATTATTAGGCTACGTTATATGAACCACATAGTCTTTGAGAAATAAATATTCTTATTTTTATTCCTGAAAGTAAAATTTGTACTTTTTCTTTATGCATCACTAACACTGACTAAATGTTCCTCAACATTATTTTCCTCTTTATTTTTGTTGGTTGGTTAAAATAACACACGAAAATAAAAAATGGCTTGAAATTTTTGTTATTTTTACGCTGGTATATATTTTTTTTTTTTTGCTTTTTAATAACTTTTTCCTTTTTTCTTGTTGTTTAACATAAACTTGAAGCAGAGGTTCCCTATATGTTGTCTAGCATACACTCTAAAACTAAAGTGAAAGCAGATATTTTCCTTGGCCCTCAAATAAGAAAATTGATTATAGTTATAAATTGTGATTAAAAATAAAGTGAAGTTAGAAGATTGAAAACCCATGAAGTAATTGTAGAAGAAATTTTTAGAAAATCTTAATGGACCAACTTATGAGAATATTGCATAAAAATTGGTTACCCCATGAGCATTATCACTTTCTTAATTAACAGTTAGAACGCAGTATCTGGTCTGCCGAATAACCCATAATAATAACTTCATTCGTGTCTTTCTACACGAAAGAGAAAAACAAAGGGCTTAAAGTTGCTGCAGAGCCGGTCATATTGCAGTCAAAAAGATTCATTAACGCAGAATGTATGTATATATAAGGCCAGAAGTTATTCTGAACCAAAGTAGAAATGATTTGTTTAGACGAACTATTTGCGTTTCCTAAACTGAACCAGCTAATATTCAGCAAACTTATATCTTTAAAACACTACGAGGAATATTTTGGTGAAACTCTTCAATTAATGAGACTTTTTTTACTCCTATTTAAAAAAGGCTATAAGTGACCCATAATTTAAACAGTTGGAAGGTAAAAATTTTGTACAAAAATATTAATCGTGAAATTCAATTACAAGTCTTTAAACCCACCAGTATTAAAAAATAAACTTTCGCGCCCCAAATAAATCAAAACTTAAAATATTTTTAGAGGTTAAATAGGTATGGAACTAATTTAGAGTTAACGCAAACATTTTACTTAAAACTATAATAATTGTTATTCCTACCAGAGAAATGTTTTACATTAAATTTAACTAAAACTCACCTTACAAAATGAAGCTTTTAAGTAATTTTAGAGGACTACATCTTTAGAAGCTTTAAAAGTTTTTTTTATAGAATTATTTAGATTCTAACAAATGGTATTCTTTTCTTTGCCATTTTGTTAATTGCGAAATATATCATCCCTGAACCGGAATAATAAAGTTATTGAGAAAATTGCTACAACAAGTTAATTATACCTTAAGTCAACTTAAGTGACTTTTCTTTATTAGCAAAATAAAATAATGAAAAATTTTTTAGTATTTTAACCATAATTTATCTATTAATTTTTTTATCTAGACCGAAAAATTTGATTTTCATGTCCCAGAGTTTCGTAAGTTCACTGTTCAAAACAATTGTGTTACTCCGTGAAAGCTCTCTTATTTTTTTACCAGCCAGCAATAAGATTTAATTCACCACTTGTTCCAAAAAAAAATTGCCTTAAAAAATTTTTTTAATTTTGTTTTAAGTCTCTTTCGCTAAGAAAAACCTCATACTATTTATAAAAAAAATATTTTCTTAAGAGCGAGTAAGTAATTCAGCCTTGAAGAAGTCTTGTGTGGCTCGGGCATTTTCGGGAAAAGCTAAATCCCTATATTCGGGATTTTTTAATTTTAAATCCCGTTTTATTTTTTTAGTTTTTACTGTCATAAAAATATATACTTCTGTGTCTCCTTATTATTTGAAACGCCCTGTTGAAGAAAATCAATACAACCAATTTGATATATTTACAAAACTTTGCTATTTATTGATTTCTTTTAAAAAAGGAAAATGAGAAAACAAAAAAAAATTAAATCTTTTTGAGTAAGATTCAAAAAAAATTTAATTTGAAGAGCACAAAGCAAAAAATTCAGATAAAAATTTTATTTTTAGTTTTTTTCTGATAAAATCTACAAGTGCACTCAATGCAAAATGTAGACTATGTCACAGAGTTTTAAAAACCAATGACGGTTCCACGTCTTACAGATTTATATAATTAAAATGCTGTTTTTATAGCACAAGCTATCAATACGTCTGGAAATTTTATATAAAAAGTATTTAAAATATTGAGTGTTTTTTATACAAATTTTTTACATATTGGTCACTAATATTATAAAAACAGCACAAAAGTTCCAAAAAAAATTGTTATAAATGTTGTTTCGTTTTGTAAAAATTCCTCTCTTATATGTTAATTTGAAAATTCCATTATGGATTTTGGAATTTACTTATTAAATCCCGATTTCCGGTATTTTTGAAAACCAATCTCGTTTGGCACAGCCTTACGAGTAAATAAATCAGCCGTAATATAAATGTCGTTGTCGTAGTCAACAAGCCCATATAAAACATATGTCTGGCAATACCTCATATCAATGTTTTCGTCACGACAACGATACTAACAATCAGCGGTAATATTCTCCATTCTTTTTATTTGGATTATCATTTAAGAATGGCTGCTTTGCAGCAATAAACTGTACACATAAATCATACAAGTTGTTATTGTATGTGCAACAAGAGATTTAGATCCACCATAATAAAACAAAAAATATTATAAGCTTCTGAATAACAATTTTTTTCTTAAAATTTCTTTAATCGACTAGTGTTATTTACTAAAGCTACGGTCGCATTAAACGAATATTTGTCGAAATAAACATAACCACTATGTCATCTACATATACGTTTATATATTTTGAAGAAATATTCTCTAAGATTAGTTTAGTTTTTTATTGAAATACAACACACTTGCATTATTATAAATATAACATAAATATATTTTATGTAATACGAGTCATGTTAGACTACAAAAATATTTTCGAAAAAGTAGTGTTTACTCTTATTTCGACAAATATTTGTGTAATGTGACGGTAGCTTAAGACTCCAGACAGTAAAATACTGTTTCTATAAATTAACTTACTGTGCTAAATAATTGAATAAAAATGTGTTAAAATAAGAAACAAATTATTTACAGTAGAAGGGGGTGCAAATAAATAATGTGACGTACATGTCTTTTTACTTTTATTTAAGCTTTGAAAATGAAAACAATAACTTAAAATACATTTTGTATGTGAAACTGACTTCCGCTTCGATATAGCTTACAATTATTCTTTTTTTTTGATGAATTAACTAATTGATTTTTACAGAGTATCACCCGGCCTTTTACCTTAGTTCTTAGAGATTTTTAATTAGTAACAAGTTAAATTCAGCAGTGCCGAGTTTTTCACTTTCTATATTCTTCATATATATAAAAAAAAATCTATATCTAATTGAAACGGCTATTTACTCCTGCGAAATATTGATATATTATAAATCCACGGGGTGGATCTAGGTCACTTTACGGCTACACAGTCGGGGCCAGTAGGTGGTTCAAAACGGAGTCTTGCTACTCTAATCTAAATCAACCACGACCTCTAGATTAATAAACCAATATACAGGGTGGGCCAAAAGAAACCAAGGGGTGTAAAAGTTTAATAACTTTTTTGATTATTAACTTTTTTTATTTTTTCTTTCAGATTATATAATATACAAAATGGAAATTTTTTTACACTAAGTATGAAAAATGATGTCTCTTAAATGACCACCGTTTTCAGCTTCGCACTGATGGGCTCTTTTTAGAGCATTTTCCATAACATCTTTCAAAACTTGTGGCTGTAGCGTTCGAATTTCTGCAACAATGTTTGCCTTGAGTTCAAGGATTGTCTCTGGCTTGTTCACATACACTCGCTCCTTCAAAAAACCCCAAAGAAAATAGTCGGGTGCTGTCAAATCTGGCGATCGCGCTGGCCAAATAATTTCCGAATTTCGAGAAATTATTCGCTCTCCAAAAATTTGACTTAAAAGTGCCATTGTGTCTCGGGCAGTATGGGCAGTGGCTCCGTCCTGCTGAAACCACATACCAGGTCTGTTTTCAAGAGCAGGACGTACAAAATTTTCTATCATAAAACGATACCGCTCTCCATTTACGGTTACAGCACTTCCATCTTCATTCTCGAAGAAGTAGGGCCCAATGACATTTTCAGATGTGATCCCACACCATACTGTACACCTGATGGGGTGCAATTGGCGTTGATGAATGGCTCTTGGATTTTGAGAACCCCAGAACCTACAGTTCTGCTTGTCAACAAAGCCATTCAAATGAAAATGAGCGTTAAAATAATTAATCTCAGGTTTAAATAATAAAATTCCATTGTTCTGGTTCTCTGTTCAGTTGTGAAGCTCTCCATTATAAATTCTCCAAGTGTTGCCTATATAATCTGAAAGAAAAAATAAAAAAAATTAATAAACAAAAAAGTTATTAAACTTTTACACCCCTTGGTTTCTTTTGGCCCACCCTGTAAAACTAAAAAAAGCTATGAAAAATTTATAAAAATAATTTTTTTTTAATAACAATTTTTTTATAATATTAAAATAAATAAATAATTCCAGTTCGAAAAACTAAAATTAAGAGTTTTAAGAAAACATTTTTTCAGAGAACCTTTTTTTTTAAAACAACCTTATTTTTTATAATCAATTCTTAAATTAATAAAAAAAAAGAAGTTCTATTCCAATAAGAATTCAAAATAAATTTAATTTAATTTAAAATGTTCATAAGCATTTTTAAGCCCAACATATGAAATTAAATATTAATTATCAAAAAAGGAATTTAAAATTAACGGCAAAAATCAAAAAATTCTCTCCATAAGTTTTATTAATTTATTAGTGCAATCCAGCGTTGCCATTTTAGTCTTTTAAATCTAGATTTAGCTTTTTTCTTGCATTTAGCCTCAAAATTTATATTATAACCTCTTCAAAATATCCCTAAATAGCCTTTTTTAGAAAAATAAAAACAAATCATACATAAATAATCTGAGACTGAGACCAATTTAGTTAAACTAATATTTTCGATAAAACTTTGATATGTATATTGATAAATTGGTCGACCTTCTTCTTCTTCTTACTTGTAAAAAAATGCACTTTATTCCTAATTCATTAATATTTCGTTCCATTTAGTATTTAGTTATCTAAAACTACCATTTAATAAGGCTGAGGTTGCTCGCTTTTGAGTAAAACAAAGCAAGCAAAATATCAGAATAGAAATAGCATTAAAAATCAAAAAATTAATTATTACTTCAAGGAATTTTAAATATTCACCCTTATCGCGAATCTCAAGGGAATAAATTCGAGGGAACAATTTGTTTATTCCCATGAACAATAATTTGGTATCGGCAATTGTTAGGGAATAAAATACATTTTCGAAACATATGTGGCAAGTCGAACATAAATACTATTGTGAATTGACGTAGTTTAATTGTTTATTTGTTTTTTTTTTTGTAATTTTCTTAATAAATTGTTATTATTCAATAAAATGCATAGTATTTCGCTTCGATTTATGTTATTAGACAAAGAGAAGAAATTATTGGAGAAAATAAAAACACGGAATTTAAGAGAATCATCAAATCCACTGTGTTTACCAGAAACAATGTAAGTAAAAACATGAAGAATTGTTAACATTATGTACATACAAATAAATTCTTTGCAGGTTCTAACAACATTTTCTAGCTAACAAAGCAGCTTTTAAATACCTTTTAGATATATTGAACCAGAACTGCCTACCAGAAAGTCGTCGTGTTGTGTAGCTTACAACATGTCTACGGTTTTTATAGGATACAAAAAATTAAAAAAGAAATATTCTTTAGAAAGATACGAAATCTTAAATCTAAAAAACAATAAATCACATTTGTGTTATTGTTGGTTGTACTTCATGTATCACAAAAAATTTTAATAAACAGGCACATAAAAAAGGCAACAAAAATTCTAATTCATAATTAATATACGTTTTTAAAACTAAAAAATTATCACATTCTTACATGTTTACAGTCCATTATTGCTATTAGATTGCTTGATTTTCAGTTCCTCTAATTTTATTTGCCGCTGCAACAATTCTAAATTTTATTCCCAAACAAAATGTTTGTAAAAAATGTCACAATACTTTTGGGAAAAAACTCACGTGAATAAAAATCGGCGATGCCAATTTTTTTTTCGAACATGCGAATTTTTTCCCATGAAAATAATTCACGATTGCAACTTTAGGGAAAAGCGAAATATTTCGAGGGAAAAAATATTCACAATAGGGGTGATTATTTTTTAATATTGAAGTTAAAAAATAATTGAATTCACTCAAAAGTATTTAAATACATATTATTTTAAAGCTAAGGCTGTCTAAATTTATAATCTACTGCCCAAGTACTCACTGCCTATTTTAAAGGGAAGGCTATCTAGTTTTGTGATCTACTGCTCAATTACTCAGAAGTTACTTTGAATTATTTAAAAAAAATTTTTTAAATTTCCATATACCCCAGTACTGTTGTTCTCAATGATTTTGCTTGTTTCCGTTTTGGGTCATAAAATAAAAACTACGAAATCATTCGAAAATGTTAAAACACTTCCAGAAAGTGTTCCTTTTTACAGATTAAATTCCTTTTTGATTTTAGTAATTTTCTATTTTCTTTAGTTTTTGATATTTCTTTTTTCTTTATAAAAATTATAATTAAAATTCCTAATGTAATAAAGAATTAAGAAAAATTTTTAATTTTAAGCTGTAGCTTTTTAACTTTTTTCTAGCTTATTTTTTTTTGGCCTTATTTAGCCTCTTCTAGCGTTTCTTTTAGAGAAATATAGCAACGCTGGTGCTATCTGTTACTGTGTAGTGTCATCATTACACACAGAATACACAAAATTCACACATCCATACATATATTACGTACATCTTAAAAATTTCTATAAAAAAACAAAACAAAAATTAATGAAAATCTGAAGCATCGGTTGTATTGTTGATTTTTCTATTCTATCTTTTTGACATTTTTTCCGTTTTGTAGTTTAAGCAAATTATGCAAGAAACGCTTTAAAAATTGTCAAAAAATAGAGGTAGTTGCATTTCGAGGTCATAGTTCAACCATTTATGAACCGATGGAGCCGAATTTCAGAAAAAGTTTTTTTTTTATAAAACCGTTTCACAACTAATTTTTTTTTTAACTCGCATTATTACTTTAAAATGGATAAAATTAAAGACCCGCTTAATTTTATTGAATTAAATGTTTCAATTGATTTGTTTTTCAGTTGCTAATTAAATGTGATAAGCAGCATTTTAATTCCAATCTTTTTGTGTTGGTTTAAACAATAAATAAAAAAAATATTTTTTTCAATTAAAAAACGTTGTTAAAATTTTGTAAACCGTTTAACGTTGCTGCATTTCCTGAAAAAAAAAACGATAAATATGATTTATTTTGTTAAAATGCTAACAATACGAGCTTCTGCCACTTTACAGCTTGCAGTAACAACTGATACTCGTATATCTACAGTCGTCGTTGTGTTGAATGAAATAAAAATTCAGGAATTTCCAATGTAAAACAGAATTAAAATAGAACTCATACTGGGCACTATGGTATTATGAGAAATCAGCAAGTAAAGAAAAAATAAAAAAAAACAGATAAAATTAAAGTTTTTGTGAAAAACAATTTCTTAAATTTATACGATTTTTACAACAATTAAAGTCACACTGATAAAATAGCTTTGATTGGAAGAATCAAAAGCATATAAAAATTTTAAGTGTGACAATAGATATTCAATAATACACTCCAAAATGTAGTTTTTTTTTTAATATAAAAGATATTTTATTGTCACAGCCAGCGTTGACAGAAACTAGAAAAAAGCTATATTTCCTAAAAAAAAAACGCTAGAAAAGGCAAAATCCCGCCGAAAAAATTAAGCTAGGAAAAAAATAAAAAGCTACAGCTTAAAATTAAAAATTTTCTTAATTCTTTATTACATTAATACCATGTTCACACCTAAGTTTTTGTGTGTGTTTTAGCGAAATGTTTTAAAACAAAAACACAGCCGTTCACACTACGTTTGAGATGGTTTATGTCAGCTAATCTTATTAAAGTTTTTTTATTTTCTTTAATTTTAATTAATGACTTTTAATAATTAGTTAAAAACTTACCAAGATCCAAGTATTAATATTAAATTTTTATGTAATAAGCCTTTAAATATTAAATTAGCATTTTTTTTTGCTCACCAAAAATTTTTTTTACGTGTCGCCATCTAAAGGGTATTCCAACAAGAACGCAAGATTTAAATTTTAAATAAAACACAGATATTAAAAAAAAAAAATGGTGAAACTTTATTATATCGTAAAGTAGACAGAAGAGGTTATGTATGGAACAACATATCGGGCAGATCGCCGCCGCGGCTTTGCTGGCACACACGCGATCTTTTAATGAAATCTTCAATGACCGTTTTGCATAAATGCTGCGGTATTTCATTAATGCAGCGTCCAATTTCTTCTTTTAAGGCTTGAGTCGTCGTCGGCTTATTCGCGTAAACCATCCACTTCAAAAAACCCCAAAGAAAAAAGTCTAATGGTGTTAAATCGCACGATCTAGGCGGCCAATTCTGGTCTCCAAAACGCGAAATAACATGACCGGGAAATGACTGATGCAGCAATTGAATTGTTTCTCTGGCTGTATGACATGTGGCGTCGTCTTGTTGAAACCACAAGCCCTCCACATTCATTTCTTCAATTCTAGGCAAGAAAAAATTGGTTATCATTTCACGATACCGAATGCCAAATTCAAATCTTGCGTTCTTGTTGGGACACCCTTTATTAACAAAAAATAAATCTGTAAAAAAAAATGCAACCCTGTCCTTGAAGTGTTTTCGGATGTGTTTTTATCAAAAACTCGTCGTTTGAGATGTTTATTAAAACATTTCAATGTATGGTAAAACCTGGCAAAATTGACTGGTTTTAGCTCAAAAACAGGAATGAGTCGTTTAACACGTTCAAAAACCTAGGTGTGCACATGGTATAAGAGTTTTAATTATAATTTTTATTAAAAAAAAACCAAAAAAAAAAAACATGACATAACAAAATCTAAAGAAAATAATGTCGATTTCCATATGGCTTTATATATTTATAATCGCATTCAATTATTTTTCAATTTCAATGTTAAAAAGTGCGATTTCTTTTTTTTTTTTCTCTCAACCTCTCCAATCCTATTATTCAAAATTGTGTAGATTTATTAATTATTGAATTGAAAATTACAATAAATTTATTGTAAATTTCTTTTAGGTAAAAATATTCCATACAAGAAAAAAGAGTAAATATATTTAACTAAGTGTTCTTATTTAAATTATTAGAAAACTAAGATTGACTAATTTAAAAAAAAACTGATTTAAACTTCAACTAAAATTTGAGCAATACCTTTAATCTACAAACTTCATATTGGTAGCAGCTTTTAGGTAATATTAGTTATATACACTTAAATGTTCTAATTCATTAATGAATGAAATAAATAAATTCAAATAATTTTTCTGTTACTTTCCAATAGGACTTTGGTTAAAATAAAATCAGTTAATAACTTGAAAGACAAAACGAAAGCCAACTTGTTTTTTTGTGATGTAGAACATAAAATAAACGATTGATTTGTAAATAAAAAAATTAATAAAAAAAATTTTTCAAATTATTTTTAGACTCCCATTCCAAATAAAAAAAAAACAAATTTAACATGATCATTCCAATCAAAAAACAAAAATGATTTTACAAAAGAGCCATTTACAATTTGTAATTTTTTTGCTAATAATTTCTTATTCTATAAAGAAAATAATTAATTATTATTGGCTTATCCGCATAGACCAATGACTTTACATAGCCCCACAGAAAGTAGTCTAGCGGTGTTAAATCACAAGATCTTGGAGGCCAATTCACAGGTAGAACGTGAAATTAGGCGGTCACCAAACGTGTCTTTCAATAAATCGATTGTTTCAAGAGCTGTGTGACATGTTGCGCCGTCTTGTTGGAAACACAGCTCCTGGACATCATGGTTGTTCAATTTAGGAATGAAAGAGTTAGTAATCATGGCTCTATACCGATCACCATTGACTGTAACGTTCTGGCCATCATCGTTTTTGAAGAAGTACGGACCAATGATTTCACCAGCCCATAAAGCGCATAAACAGTTAGTTTTTCTGGATGTAATAGTGTTTCGACATTCACTTGAGGATTAGCTTCACTCCAAATGCGGCAGTTTTGTTTGTTGACGTAGCCATTCAACCAGAAGTGTGCTTCATCGCTAAACAAAATTCGCTTATGAAAATCGGGAACAACGGCAATCTCGTTTTGGGCCCATTCGGCGAATCTACGCCTTACTTGATAATCGTTTGGCTTCAATTCTTGCACGAGTTGGATTTTGTAAGCACGCAAACCAAGATCCTTCCCCAAAATCTTCCATAAAGTGGATGGATACAGATCCAATTCCTGTGCTCAATGGCGGATAGACTCATTAGGGTCTTCCTCAATGCTACGCTCTACAGCAGCAATAGCTTCTTCTATACGCACCCTACAGCGTCTCTGGGGATGCGAGTTATCAATAAAAGTAAACGTGGGGCGAAAACGTTCCATGGTTAATCGAATTAACTGCTCTGATGGACGATTTTGTCGACGATAAAATGGACGTAGTGCGCAATACGTATTCCACACAGAACCATTATTTTCGAAATAAAATTGCACTATTTGCAAGCGTTGTTCAGGCGTGAGTCTATTCAAGATGAATTGCCAAGCCAAACTGAGAATAAATCACTTGACAGCTGTTAAATCGGTCGCCATCTTGAACAGTAATGCCAACTTAAAGTTCTATACGTCTATAAAAAACACCCTTTACCTACTTTGTTAGTTTTTATTTTCTTGCTTAAATTTTTTTTAACTTTTTATTTGCCTATTGACTAAAATTCTCGTTTGTTCGATTGGTATGAAATAAGTATTTAAATGTTTGGACAGGAATTTAACAAGACTTGAGAGTAGTCCACTGAAGACTTAGAGTAGCGTCTGATAAAATAGCTGTATTGGTATGCTTTCCTTCTTCGTAATTATTGTAGATACTAAGTAAACAAATTCTTTGAAATTTTGAATGAGAATATTATGGAAAATAATGCATTTTGCACACCAACATAATTGGAATTAAGCACGAATACAGATGAAAAAAAAAATAAATGTAATTTATTTATTGACATACTTACAACACTCAAATAAATTCGGCTATTCTGTAGAAATAGAAGTTTAAAATGGAGTCTTGCGACTCTAACTGAAGGCCGTTTAGGCCGCCACGTAAACCAATAGAAATAGAAATAAGCCCATTGAATTTTTATATACACAAATGGGTTTTATTTTCAAAGAAGAATATTCGTTGTTCATCCCTAGTGTGTTTATAACATAACTTGTGAAAAGTATTCCAACCTTTGGGTGTTTTCCATAAACATTTTTTAGATAAATTGATAGCTTGTGTTACGAAAAATGCAGCAATAAACAAAATAATTGTATTTAAGAAACTAGAAAATAAAGAACGAATGCTTTTTGTTTACGGAACTTCAAACCAGTTCTTTTGTTTTTTGCGTTGCTCCTCGTATCGGAGAAAAAAGTTCTAGCCACGCAAACTATCTTATATTGATGATATCTTAACCACTAAAACAACCAATTAGTACTCTCGGATCTCTTTTATTGAGTGTTAGTGCTTTGCGGTAAATGCTTCTCTTTAGCATACTAAAACTGTTTAAGCTTAGATAGAGCTTTTAAATTAGTTATTGTGACAAATTTGTATTAAAAATTAGTCATAATTTCTATTTCAAGACTTTATTAATCATTTTAAACATCAGCCTTAAATTTGACTTACTCTAAGACCAAAGTGAATTTTATATTTCAATTAATTAAACAAAATAATACAAAAATAGTTCTTCAAATTTCAAATAGTTTTCAGGTTTTTTTCTCTCTCTATATTTATTTTCCTTCTGTAGATTATTGCAAAACAATTTTTCTTTTGTATTTAAAGCTTTTACTTTGTACTCTACCTTAGATTGAAATGTGATATCACCAAGGCAAATGAATATTATTTCTCTGATTTGATATTATAGTATTAAAGGAAAATGATTTGTATGTACGCAGAATCAGCCTAGTTACTTCCCAGGAATTTTTTCTCGAAAACAAAATTTTTCTAGAAAAAATTCCATAAAATCATAGATAGAAAAGGGAAAAAATACATTCATAATATGAGGAAATTTAAATATGAAAAAACTGCATTAATTATAGTTGGACTGAAAATTATTAATATAAAGCTCTACGTACGCTCGACTTAGAACATCTTTTGTACAGCCCATTAATTTATTGCTGTGCATTGTAAAAAACTTGAGTTGTCTTATTTGGTGCGATCTCATTTATCTTGTTGAGAGATAAAAAAGTTTTCTAAAAAGTATATCCTACAGTCTAGCTGTTATAGTGTCTCCCACTATTCCCTTATATTATAGTGTCTCAAACACTATTCCCTTAACATTATTTTGGTCATATACATATGTTGTTTTAACTTCTTAAGAATTTTAATAATTATTTTCAATACTTTATCCGCTGCAAACAAGTTTAATTCCAAAGAATTTTAATATATATATTTTGTTTCTAACTTTATTAATTGTATTTTTCCAAAGAACTGTTACACTTTGTTTAGGTGCATTTCCAATAACAAAAATGCAGCAATAAACAAAATAATTGTATTTAAGAAACTAGAAAATAAAGAACGAATGCTTTTTGTTTACGGAACTTCAAACCAGTTCTTTTGTTTTTTGCGTTGCTCCTCGTATCGGAGAAAAAAGTTCTAGCCACGCAAACTATCTTATATTGATGATATCTTAACCACTAAAACAACCAATTAGTACTCTCGGATCTCTTTTATTGAGTGTTAGTGCTTTGCGGTAAATGCTTCTCTTTAGCATACTAAAACTGTTTAAGCTTAGATAGAGCTTTTAAATTTGCTACGATCGAGAAATCAGCCCGAACTGGTGCCTAAGTAGGGTTCTGATTCTACGAACATATTACTAGCTTTTCTGTTGGCCAATCAGTCTGCCTGCATGTTGCCAGCAGGGCCCTCATGTCCAAGCATTCAATACCATTTAACATTATAAGGGATCCCTATGACTTTTTTTTTAGCTTAGGTGAGCATAAGGCCAGCAGTACAGCTGACTGATTCATCCATTGATCTTTTTCAGTAATGAAGAGCCTTTACATTACTACAGTAGATTTTCGACAGTCAGAAACCCTAAAGTGAGCTTATCTAAAGAGTCAAGTATTTATTTTCCGATTTCCCATACATTTCGCAGGCTTCAGCTTAAAAGCCCCTGCTTTATTAAGTTTCCTTTTCAATTCAACTCTCATAAGAATTTATACTGTTTTCAAAAATATTTGCAACTCTTTGGAGACAACATCAGCATAGTGCAACATAATGTTGCCAACTAGTTAAAAAATAAAAAAAATAAAAATTATTTTTTAATTCGTCTCTTCTCTGTCTCTTGTTAGTATTATTTTTCCTTTCTTAGTTATGCTTATGTATTGCCTTCTTTTGTACGAGCGATTATGTTTTGCATTTTAATTTAGTGACACAAATTATTTCCCTTTGGTATTCGTTTAATAAATAGTTTGTTTTGTTGTTATTTTACTGTGATTGTGTTTCTGTTATACGAGTATTCCCACTCTCCACAATCTATTGTGTTTTACTTTCAATACAATGTCTAAGAATTTGTCTATTGACTTGAATAACAAACTAAATGTTGGGCTGACTGATTTGTGGGCTTGCTTGTTATAGCAACGATAGCAAGAGCAATAATACCAAAACTCAGCCAAAAATGCTATTGTCATGTTTAATTTTACTTATGTTTTAGGTCTTTATTTAAGAGACAGAAGAGATGGTAAAGCTACTAAAGCCAATGATTGGTAAAGCTTAAAAGCTAATTTGTTCAGAGGAAAAATACTTGGTCGGTATCTCTAAAACACTCAAATTTAATGTATGCAAAGAAAATTTGTAAAATTTTGTAGAAAATCCCCCAAAGCACAATAAATGTAAATGCAAACAAAATACCAACAAACTGACTGACTGACTGGTAATGTAATGTTATGCATGCAACCAGTTGTACTGCCATCACTCATTCAAACACCCACTCACATGCACACAGGAAACAGACTGCACAACTGTCAGTTGGTTGTTGGTTGTTTTTTCTCTCTTTGGATATTGTTTATTCATTTAGATGAACAGAATACAATTGATATGGAAAAGTAGAGCATAAAAATGAAATCTTTTCCTAAAATATCTTCATCCTTAAAAATATATTAAAACACTTGTCTTTCAACATAAACACAAACACAAAGCCAAAGACAAACTGCATTTCAAATGCTTGTTGTTATGCATACATTTTGTTTCAGAATTTTGTTTGCACTGCATCCAGCATTGTTCAAAAATCTGTATCTACATAAATGAAAGAGATTTCATTTCTATAAAAAAGGCTTGGCTTATATTTGACAAATGTTTTGATAAATTTTTAATAATGTTTTACAAACTATTCTAATGAAATTTGTCATTTTGTTGTGTGTGTATGTTACGTTTTACATATTTTTTTTAAAATATTTTTAGCAATTTATTATAAAGTATTAACAATTTTACAACCACAGAGATAATAATAATAATAATAATTTAATTTAATTTAGTTAGATTACCTGAAAAAATTTTAAATGCAAATTAGTTTGCCAGTAGTTAAATGAAATAATTTAAATTTTTATTTAAGTTAAAACTTTTTCTATTAATATTTTGGAAAAAATTAGTTTTTAGTTTTTGAAAAATAGAATGTAAAATATAACTACATTCTTATTTGAATAATTTTATTATTATTATCACTATGGGCTCTGATCACACTGCGA
This sequence comes from Thelaira solivaga, assembly GCA_947397855.1. NCBI lineage: Eukaryota > Metazoa > Arthropoda > Insecta > Diptera > Tachinidae > Thelaira > Thelaira solivaga. The sequence goes on from OX377612.1 coordinate 27,652,662, forward strand.
CCTTTAAAATCCAGCCCAGTTCCTAACAACAATTCGAGACTTTTTACGAATCTCGTAATTATTGTAGGACTAATCTTGCCTAGATCTTCTGGGACCAATGCGTCTTGCCACCGCTGGCCACTCGCAGAGAGTATATTCGGACATTTCCTCTCCTTCCCGACTGATAGTTAAGTCTACAATGGCCCGTAAGTAGCTCAACGTGGAGTTTAATGTCATTTCTGCTGAGGTTCAAAACAACGGAAGACGGTAAGATATTTGGGGCATGCAACTAGACTGCAGATCTAAATAAAACACGCGGTAGCAAGATGGCGAAAGTAACGGTTATGCTGAGCAGATTGAAATCGAATGTCGGTGACCCAACACAAAACAAAAGAAGGCTGATTATCGCAATAACGAACTCAATACTCTTGTATGGCAGTGAAATTTAGGGTGATGCTTTAAGGGCAAGAAGCAAACGTAAAACACTAGAGGTGGTACAGCGCATAGCGACACTCAGAGTTGTCTCAACCTACTGCACAGTTTCAGGAAGAGCAGTTTTTATAAGCAGTGGCGAAATACCTGTTGACCTTTTGGTGCCTGAACCAAGAAAGGCATGGCACTTGAAAGAACGTGAATAGAGTTTTAGTCCAATAGAGCTGACATACCAAAGAATACAGAAGTGGCAAAACAGGTGGAATGCAGAAATAAATGGCAGATGAGCGACGACGCTAATCCTCGCATAGACGGATGGGTTCAAGGTAAATTCGGGAGAATTAAGTACTTATTTACCAAACTACTTTCGGGTTACTGATTCTTTCAAAAGTATCGCATGGTTAAGGTAGGAAATCCAGAAGCAGGAGCTTTTTAAGAAAAACTAGAAGCAATACGCTGACTATAAGTATGGCGGACCCAGACATGGGTAAATTATGAATGGTTCTCTATAGTACAAAGGTTCTGGTACTTGCATTTTTCTACAGTAGAGCCTTTTGCTTTTAATAGTACTGCTCCTGGCTTCTCTGACTGCTAGTGAAAATATTTATTTCCATTTCCAAAGTAGTAGTGGTGCTACTACTGCTACCATAATACTTCTTATTAAATATATTTACAGTCTTAATTTTTTTTATTACGTAATAACATTTTAATTTAATTTACATTTATTTACTATTACTTGTATGTATTAATGACAATGCCACTGATACTTATTACTTCCCCTGATATTTAATCTTCTTAGCCAATGCAATGCAATGTAGTGGGTTACATTGCTAATGAAAATTTCATTTTAAACTCTTAAATTACAAATGAGTATTATTTTTAAGCGATTTAACAAAAAAAAACTAGTTTTAATAAAATATAAAATTGCGTTTAAAATAACCAAACTGTGCCATTGCAAATACAGCAATAATACCACCGGCTATAAAATACATCAGATTCATTTCTTTTAACTTAAATCAAAAGGTATATTTTACGTTTTGCGACCACACAATTAATTTTGTTTTTCAATTTTTCGTTATTGCATGCGGCTGAGTTGAACAATCACAAACGGACTTACTAAAAGAAAATGATTGAAATCATATACGAGTACAACGTTTATGGTGATTGAAATATGGACGGAACATATGTATGTACCAATTACAGAAAGTCCTTGTCTACATGTTGAAACTTGTACTGTAACAACTTTTGAGTTTGATGATGCAAAACGCAATGGTACTTACTAGCCTTCAAAATCAAACTTAAAAGTTTCAACAGTAAAAGTTGTGGCTGAGGATGTACATGCATAGTAAAAAGAATGAATGTGAAAGTCAGTTGGTCAAAGTAAGTTATACATTTTAGTTGTTGTGCTGCAAGTCAAATTCGGTTGCACAAGTGGTTCAAAGAAGGTTTAAATAGGTCTTACTTGAATTCTGTTATGTGGTCCCTGTGGGCTAAAATTTATATTAAATAAAATATTAATCTTTATTTGTGTTTACTTCCAGAAATTGTGTTGGTTTTAAAATTTATCCTTTTACTCATGATATTCTCATGAGCTATTTATTCAGTACAATAAGTACTGAAGGGGATAGTATACCTATATGGACCATTTCATCAGACGCTACTCTGAATCCTCAGTAGGTTACTCTCAAAGTTTCTTGCAAACATTAGAACCTTTATATTGTAAAAACAATTGACTAAATAAGAATTATTAATCAAAAGTCACAAAAAAATTCAAATATTCAAACAAAAAACTCAGTAAGCATTGAACTGAATAAACAAATAAATTTCCCAACCAACATTTTTAATATTGAAAACTATATATTCTATTTTTATTCTTCTCTTCTCTTATATTAAATTTTCATTTTAGTAAACGAGAACTGTTAAAAATTTTGGTTTTCAAATTCCTTTTAAAGGCATCACTTTTTAACGAGAAACTAGAAAATAAATTAAGTCCGGTTGTGCAGGTTCTAATATTAAAAAAAAAAAAAAAACAACAATTACAATTATAAAAAAATATTTTTAGTAAAATGGCAAATATTGATTAAAATAATTTTATTTGAATATTAACTTTTTTTGATAATCCTAAACTAAATAATTAAAAAAATTTAAATTAACACTATTAAAAAAAATATGCGTTCTGGGATCTAAAGCAATAAAATGTCTGTAGGTACTCAATTTTTAATTAAAAAATTACTTCAAGAAAAATATCAAATAAGAATGCCAAGAAAATCAAATTTTATTATGCTTGCAAACATTTTTTTTTAACCAAACATAATGAAGAAATAAACATTTAATTTCATATAAAGAATTCCAAATTAACGCCAAAAATCAAAAACTTATCTTCAGCATGCATTCTTTGCGTTAATGATTAACACAATTCAACAATTGTTTTATTATTAACGAAGAAACCTATATCAAAATATACTGAAAGCAGCTTCCAGATCTAAAAATTGCAGGGTACAGCAAAACGTGGAGATGGAGATTCAAAATACAAACACATAAAAATGGATAAATTTGCTAAAAATTCATAATTTGGCAAGAAATTTGCAATTGTGTTCTAAACTCGCCATTTATCGTCCCTTCAAAAATGACAACCTGCAGAAGCGACTGTATTGTCATGAAGTGGTATGAAAGAAATCGGGTCGATATAGTGGCAAAGAACATGAACCATCCTAATTCTCCACAGTTTTGGTCAATTGAACAATACTGGGCTATTGTTAAGGGCATATTAAAGACAAGTGGTACTGTTATTCCTGACGCTAAAAATTTGAAACAAATATGCAGTGCAGGTAGATCACACTGTTGTGCAGAAGTTAATGGGATTCATTAAGGAAAATTCACACGAGAAAATTAATTATAATTAATTTTTTAATATTTTCTGAAAAAGCAGTATAAATTATAGTTTTTTAATAGCTTTTTTCTTTAAATTGATTATGGGAATAAATTTTGTGTGAGCAGTACTTTAATTTGAAACTTAATTTCTTAAATATCCTTTTTAATCACTTATTAATTTATCAGTGTCACTTTAGCCTTATAAGAGCGTTAATCAAATTATTTAATAGGAGTATGAGAATTTGACCATTTTGTAAAACAATTTAAACAATTCTTAAGCTGTGATTATGGTTGTCAATAATATAATTGTAAAGTGCAATGCCATTAAGGACAATGGTCATCGTACTGCGTAGAAATAAAATCAAACCATCAATTGTTGTCTTGTAACCGCTTTTTTTATTTATTTACTTTTTTGTTTCGTTTTTACTATTCACTAATATATGTATAATGAATGTTGCTCATGACAGAGCTGTAAATGTGTGATTAATTCAATATGAAAAAAAACATATTTAAAGTCTTGTAAAGCAAGACTTATTGGCTGATTTCTATGTGAAATCATAATTTTCTAATTCTGACGGGTGTAGCGTTTTGTTATGCTATTACAGAGTACATGACTTCAGACTTCTAACATAATCATTTATCAGCCTCTGCAGCCTTACATATTATCATTGTACGATAGGCAATAATTTGATTAGGCAATACAGAATCTGTGGTTTGTCATATGACTTGTGACTGAGCGATTTTCAAAATTCGCCAAGCCACAGTATGAAACAAAAAAGATGTAACTATTTATTAAAAAGGAGATGACAAGAACTTTGGGTACTCAAAAAGGAATTTATTTATTATATCTTCTACCAAAATCAGTGGTCAGAGTCTTGTTTTTTTATGTTGTACGGTATGACTAAATACTTAAAATATAAATTTAAAGAAAAATTAACTGCTTGACCTTTTAATACATTTCCAACAGTCTCTTGAAAATTATAAATTTTCAATATCTTTTCTTTTAATCTAGTTTAACTTCATTTGGCTTTTAAACTCCATTTGACTATTTAAATCGCTTTCTTTTTTTTTAATGATTATTACATTTGCGTTACTGTTGGCAGTAATTTGTGCAGCTCACGTATTTCTTTGTAATCGTTTTATGGCTGTTGCAACCTTCTGCAGTCGAGTTTATGACTTTTGGTCGTGTCATGAAATCATTTTCATTGGAATTGGCAATTATCGTATTACCAAAGTGTGGGAAAATTCATTTCAATAATTTTATTGGCTATTGAACTGACTGGCTCTCTCTTTCTCTTTAGATTTACTAATTTTGTATGATTTATATTTGTGTGTGCAACTATTTGTGGCTTGTACAGCAGCTGTGCTTTAAATTTTATTCAGGTTAGTGTGTTGTTTATTTTTTTTAATCTCCAAAAATAGAATTTTATTAAGTTTTTGTCTAACGCACTAATGGCCATAGACACCCGTGAGATTACAGAGTCATTTTGAAAGCAACCACTGTCTGATACAGATGAAGAATAATACCTTCGATGACTTTCCAAACAGAGCTCATGATCTTATTAAAGAGGACATTGTGTGCATGACACTTTTTGTCATTAAAATTAAATTCTTTAAAGCCTTAAGAGCACCAGACCGCTAAAAACAACAATTTATGGTTTCTGAAATTAGTTATTCCATAGAAAATTACTATGTTTATGAGAGGTATGCTACAGAAACGAGTTTTAGATTATAGTCAAAACTGTAACTTCATCTTTATTATGCTAATAATGCAAGTTAACTTAATTTTTATACTCACTGTAAGTAAGAAGGGTATATAACTTTGTGATTGCTTTTGTAATTTCTACATTGTACATGTGGTACCCTATAAAGTATACATATTCTTGATCTTTATAAAAAGAAGAGTCGTTGAAATCAAATTTTCGAAATACCTAGACAACGTACAGAAAAGTATAGCTCATCAATCTATCACTTGCTTTCGTCTTTCAATTGCTATTGAAATTCACCTGGATCGTTAGATTAATGACTGAGCTATGAGTCAAAAACCGCGACTACTTAAATACAAAATGAATAAAAAAAACATGGTACGCAGCTTTATCAGAAAAAACAGTAATAATCATAATATCGGTCTACAAATGGGCCAGAAAAATCAAAAATACAACCGACATTTTAGTTTTTTTTATTAATTTTTTAAAGTTTTTTTTGTGTATGTGTGTATATGTGTAAAATACAAAACAGAGAAAAAAATGTGGTACAAAAATACATTCGATATTTAAGATTTTCATTAACTTTTTTTTTGCTTCTGTTGTTTTATGGAAATTTTAAGCTGTACAAGTGCGTCATGTTGTGCACACAAACGCAAAACCAGTTAGCGGGTCTTGTTCAAATGTGTGTAATTTGCATATCTGTAGTGATAACACTACACAGTAACAAAGGACACTACAGTGTTACATTACTACGAATACAGAAATCTTACTAAAAAGGATTTTTTTGTTTTTACCGTTTATTTGAAATTCTCTATTTGATATTAAATATTTAATTAAATATGTTTGGTTCAAATAAATTTTACAAAAAATAAAAACAAGAAGATCGAATAATTAAGATATTATACATTAATGAAGAGCACATACATCAAAGAATTAAAGAGGACTTGAATACAGGAGCATTTTGGACAATACGGTAACAAAAAGAAAAATATTCAATGGACTTTCGATTATACTAAAAAAAGAGACATAATTATTGGATATGAATATCAAGGGTAATAATTTAGAATTTTTCATTTGAATATATTTATATACATGTATGTATGTTTTTATATATATGTATGTGTATATATATTAATAGTATATTTTATTTTTCTTTCATTTGAAAAAGAAAATTTATATTATTTTTAAAAGATATATTTCCTGAAGATGCTACACAGAGATGTAGCGAAATATCGAAATAAAAATAGTAAAATTATATATTATAAAAATAAAAAATAATTAAATAAAAAAGATCTAAGGCTCAAATAAATTTCACAAAAAAAAAAAAAAAAGTTTAGTTTAATTAAATTTATTTTGCATTTCTATTGGAATATAATTTCTTTCTTTATTAATTTCCAAATTGATTGCCTGCAAATATTTTATAGCTTTTAAAAAACGTTTTTTTTTTATATAGAACTAGTGCTGAAATTAATTATGTATTTTAGGATTAATAAGAAAATTGGTACTCACAAAAACAATTATTTTTATCAATATTTTTTATTTCTTTTTTTTTTATTTCTATATTTTGTTTTTATTTCACTTTTTTTATTGAAACGGCTAGTTTATTAAAAAAAATTATTTTTATATCGACATTTCAATCCAATAATAAATAAATTAATTTCTATAATACAGTAAACCACGGTTAATTACCTTACCAAAAATGGTAAGGTTTTCGGGTAATTATCCGAGTTAGGTATTTAAACGAAGACGTTTAATTACCTCATACAGGTAATTATGCGTATACGGTTAAATGCCTTTAAAAAGGTAGTTATCCGAAGACACTTATAAATGTAATTATGTACATAGCCATAGTAAAATCCACTTATTGTTTTAACTTAAATGTTTTTATTTTATTGTTTAACAAAAAAAAAACTTCATATAAATATATCACACAAAATGAATGAGGAACTCACACTTAAAATTAAAAAAACAAAAAGTAGGAATTTAAAAAAAAAAAAAGAAAAAGAAAAAAGGATTGGCTGAATTCAAGTAAATTAATCTTATAAAATGCTGTAGCAATTACTTAAAATATTCAGTAATTTTGCTTTGAGAGAAATTTGAAATTTCTCTTTTGAGAACTTTTGCCTCTAAATTTTCAATTTCTTCAATTTCAATACTATTTTGATAAATAATCAAACGTGTATTGCAACCAAAGCCTCTTTGAAACTTGGAACACTTGAGTTTTCTGCAACGGATTCATCTTCTGAAGATCTATCAGCGCTTTCGTTTAATAGCTCTTGAAGAATTTGTTCATCAGTAAGTAAACCATAACAGGGAAGATTGTCATCGCATGTGACCAGTTCACTAAAAACATTCTGATCCATGTTAATATCCAAAAAGTTATCTTCAACTACTTCAACTTCTTCTATTCGCTCTTGCATCGAAAATCCTCCCTGAAAACAGTGCATAATCGTTTGATAATTTAAATACAATACAGAAAATATTCAAGTCTATACATATCAACATACCTTACGAAAACAATTTATTATAGTGTTTTCTTCAACAAGCCACCAAGCTCTTTTAATGTAGTATAAAGCATTTAAAATTGTTATTGATTTTGTGAATTCCTGCAGTTTTGTACCTCTTTCAATAGCAGCTATTTGTTTCCTTATCAGAATTTTCCAGTAATTTGACTTAAATGAATGAATGATACCTTGGTCAAGAGGCTGAATTAAAGCCGTTGTATTTGGAGGTAGAAACTGCATACTTATGTTTTGCAATTCTAATGACGTTTTGTGACATGATGCGTTATCTACAAATAATACAATTTTTCTGTTTTGTTTGCACATTTCCTTATCAACTTCTTCTAGGATTGAATTCCATAAAGAAGCGGTCATCCATGCGTTTTGATTGGAGAAATATTGCACGGGAAGATTTATATTACCTTTGAAGAAGCGAGGATTTCGATATTTATGGACAATGCTGAGTTCTTTTGAGCCATTTCGCTTAAATATCTAATGTTTAAGTCACTGAAAAATCCACATTCAATTTTTTTTTTGCACTTCACCTTTTAAAAATTATTTAAATTTAAGAAATTACTACACATGAATATGTATTTACGTACATATGCTTTTTGCAGAGTTGCATAAAGAAAAAGTAGTGTTGGGCAAATAAACGAGGGGATTTTAATGAAAATCCTATTTTGGGGAAATTCTTTTTGGGTATTTACCCGAAATGGGTAATTAAACGAAAGTTAATTAAGCGTGGACTTTTATATGAAAATGAAAGTAAAAAAAACGGGGTTTCAATATCAGAGGCATATAAGCGATAAAGGTATTTAACCGATGGGTAATTAAACGGTGTATACTGTACCATCTTAAGCTAATAAACTAGCCATTTCTATTATATAATTTTTAGTACTTTTTTGTTTAGGCAGAATGTGGAAAGTGAAAAATATGAACATTTGGCTTACACAGTGAATTAAACTTGTTTTTAACTATAGTTCTAAATGCCGAGACCTGTGTCTTCTCCTCCTAATTATCTTTAAAGAATCATCTCACCAAAACAATAAAAATAGTTTTATTAAAAACAGAAACTTTGCCAAAATCAAATGCATTAATATTTTGTACCAAATTCATATTGGGTTTATGTTATTTAAATATTTTATTTCAACACTAGCTCCTCCCCTTTTCTGTATGAGTTTTAGAGTAAGGAGAGAGTATGTAACAAATTTCAAAGTTTTATCTTTAAGAAAACAATAAAATTTTTTCTATTAAAAAGAGGGCATGGCAGGTACTTAAGTATATGGCGACCTTCTAAGGAATGTAAAGATCAATGCTTCTACATTGAATCATTAAAAGGTCATCTGGATATTCCGATCTTTCTTGGAATGTAACAATTGTATATAAAGGGTGTTTTTTATAGACGTATAGAACTCTAAGTTGGCATTACTGTTCAAGATGGCGACCGATTTAACAGCTGTCAAGTGCTTTATTCTCAGTTTGGTTTGGCAATTCATCATGAATAGACTCACCCCTGAACAATGCTAGTAAATACTACAATTTTATTTCGAAAATAATGGCTCTGTGCGGAATACGTATTTTACGAATTTTGTTTAGCGATGAAGCGCACTTCTGGTTGAATGGCTACGTCAACAAACAAAACTTCCGCATTTGGAGTGAAGCTAATCCTCAAGTGTATGTCGAAACACCGTTACATCCAGAAAAACTGACTGTTTGGTGCGCTTTATGGGCTGGTGAAATCATTGGTCCGTACTTCTTCAAAAACGATAATGGCCAGACCGTTACAGTCAATGGTGATCGGTATAGAGCCATGATTACTAACTTTTTCATTCCTAAATTGAACAACCATGATGTCCAGGAGCTGTGGTTAAAACAAGACGGCGCAACATGTCACACAAGTCGTGCCACAATCGATTTATTGAAAGACACGTTTGGTGACCGCCTACTTTCACGTTTTGGACCTGTGAATCGGCCTCCAAAATCTTGTGATTTAACACCGCTAGACTACTTTCTGTAGGGCTATGTAAAGTCATTGGTCTATGCAGATGAGCCACAAACGCTTGACCATTTGGAAGACAACATTCACAAATGTTGGAAAAAGTCATCGAAAATTGGACGTCCAGATTGGACTATATCCGAGCTAGCCGTGGCGGTCATATGCCAGAAATCATATTTAAAATGTAATGCCACAAGATTGTCTTTCGGATAAATAAAATTCATGTCAATCGAATAATCCATCGTTGTTTTATTGCAATTTAAAGTTCTATACGTCTATAAAAAACACCCTTTATATCAAACTTCAGAGATATCTTTTGGAAAACCAAATTTTTATATCGAGCAAACAAACAGAAATTCATTTTATAATTAATATGGCTAGTTTATTAAGCTTGAGGTTTTATTTTATAAATTTATTTTTATATCGATATTTCGCTCCAACTTGTGTAGCTTCTTCAGGATTTAATTAATGGAGAAGCTATAGAAGATGGAGCGAAATATCGATATAAAAATAAATTTATAAAATAAAATCTCAAGCTTAATAAACTAGCCATATTAATTAAAGAGAAAAAGGTCAAATAAACTAACAAATAAATTAATTTTATATTTAAAATCAGCACAACAAACACATTTCTTTTTAATTTTGTTGTGCTAATAACTACAAATTTTCATTTAATTTTGAAATGATTGTGAAAGTTGTAATTATGTAGCAACAATATCCTTACAAACGAGTGCACACTTCGAAATAAACATTTAATTTAGTAGTAGAAACATGCAGGCATGTTTAAAAAAATTTCTAAATTTTTCTACCTTTTTCTCTTCCTTACCTCTGTCTCTCTCTCACTCGTTATTATTTTCAACAATTTTAATATTTCATAAAAATTGGAATTATGAGCTAGCACAATAATATTATTGCTAAAAATTTGTTTGGAGACAAAACATAAGGTTGTTGTAACAACAAGTGTTGTTATTTTGTTTGGTACATGTTTGAGGTTGACCATAAAAGCTATAATTTACATAAAATAAATTTAATTATGTTAATTTTGTGTGCATGGTTGTGAGCTTGCAATAAAATTAAAAATGTTAAAGGGCTAAAAAAAGTTAGTATTAAACACATAGAGGCCAAACGAACCTACCCATACAATTCAGCTGGAAGTGATTTTTACTTAAAGGTTTTCGTCCTTTTTCCATGTTTTGACACCTTCTTTCTTGTATAGCTTATAAAGAGTGATTTTTTTGCTATTATCTTTTTGGCAACACTAGTTTTGACAGCTCACGCACGTTTTGTATCTTGTGTCACTGTCAAACATCTTCAGTTTGGTCTATAATTTAATCATGAATCGTCTTACAAACGAACAACGCTTGCAAATTATTGAATTTTATTACCAAAATGCGTGCTCTGTTAAGAAAGTTCATCGCGCGCTTCTTCCATTTTATGGTCAGCTTAATCGACCTACTGAGGCTTCTATTTGGGCTATTGTAACAAAATTTCGCACCAAATTTACATTGTTGGACATTAAACCACCAACACGCTTACGTAGAGTGCGAACTGAAGAAAATATCGCAGCCGTATCGGCCAGTGTTGGTGATGACCGGGAATTATCTACGTGGAAAATTTTGAGGAAGGATTTGGGTGTGAAGCCTTATAAGATACAACTGGTGCAAGAATTGAAGCCAAACGACCTACCACAACGCCAAATTTTTGGTGAATGGGCTCTTGAAAAGTTAGATGAAGATCCACTTTTTTATCGAAGAATTGTGTTCAGCGACGAGGCTCATTTCTGGTTGAATGGATACGTGAACAAGCAAAACTGCCGTATTTGGAGTGAAGAGCAGCCAGAAGCATTGCAAGAGCTACCAATGCATCCACAAAAAACAACCGTTTGGTGCGGATTATGGGCTGGCGGCATCATTGGGCCGTATTTCTTCAAATATGATGCGAATCACAACGTTACTGTGAATGGTGAGCGCTACCGTGCGATGATAACAAACTTTTTTTTGCCCAAAATGGAAGAGCTTGACTTGCATGACATGTGGTTTCAACAAGACGGTGCCACATGCCACACAGCACGCGAAACAATGGACCAATTGAGAGGCGAGTTCAATTGGCTGCCCAGATCGTGCGATTTAACGTCTCTAGACTATTTTTGTGGGGCTATGTTACGGCTAATGTCTATAGGGACAAGCCCGCTTCGATTGACGCACTGGAAGCCAACATTGCCAACATTATTCGTGAGATACCGGCCGAAATGTTGGAAAGAGTATGCCAAAATTGGACTAAGCGGATGGACCATTTGAGGCGCAGCCGCTGCCAACATTTGCATGAAATAATCTTCAAACATTAAATTATATCGACCCAACTATCGATCCAAATAAATATTTCATGCATTTTTCTGAATTTTATGTGTTTTTTTTTTTAAATTTCCGATAGTTCTTATAAAATCACCTTTTACTAAAGCAGACAACAATAGTCAGTGTGGAATTAAGACCACCTCTTTTATTTAAATTTAAAGAAGACGATATCATTAAGCATCTCACTAAGCAAATAAATATGCTGAGCTCTGTTTCAATTTCTATAATTTTATACGTTTTCAACTATTTAGATGAATAGAACGCTAGACTTTTCTGATATTTTGAATAAGTCATCATCAAATCATAGACGAAATTTATGAACTATGATATTTATACAGTGAAAGCTCGGTATAATGAATAATATAATGTCAGACCCATTAAATAAAGCGGAAAATTTGTTATATCGTGATCATAATAATGCTTAGATGCTTGAAATTAACAACAATATTCTTGAAGAGAACAAGCTATGTTTGTGTTGACTATATTCAATTAAATTTTTTCTTTAGGTGTACAAGAAAACATTAAAAAAATTTTATATTCTAGTGATTAAGGGCTATTGAAAGATGAGACTTATTGAATAACCGAAACAGTTTTGTAGCACTCGTATAGGTTTATTTATCTATTGTAAATCTTAACAGAAAATATAATAAACTCAGTTTCAGGTTACTATAGCCTCGACTACCATATCTTTAGAAATATAAGAAATGATGTCTGCCGACTCTTTTCGTAACAAAGAAAGAAATCTAAAACACATTTAAAGCCATTGCTTGTGCAGAATAGGATATCTAAAAGTACAGATTTGTAAATTTGTTTTATTTAGTGGAACATTGGTCTACTACAGTCTTTGAACGACAATCGTTCTTTTCTGTAATCTAAACACCTTAATGTATCCATAAACTTGAAAATAACAAAGATGTATAGTTCCAGAAAAAAAAAATATTTGATAAAAATCTCAGCCGAAAGTAGTTCCATGTTGACTTTACTTCTGTTAACTAAAATAAATAAATAAGAAAAAATTTAAGTAAGTCTTAAGTAAAAAGTTATATAAATTTAAATATAAGCAAATTGAAGACAAAACAAAATTATATTCACCTGTGCTTGTAATCATATCCATCTCTTTTTTATATTTACCTGTATGTCCACTGCAGCAGATGCACATAAATCATATTGTTGCAAACACATGCTTATCCAAACAAATATTTACCAGTAAAGACAATAGCAGCCATAAAAAGTTTTAGTTAAACGAGGGTGGCAGAGGGAGGGAAAAAATATTCATGTCAAGGCTGAAAATCAATTGTGTTATACTTTCATTTCGAACAACATCATGTAGATGTAAACTGTGTAGAGTGAGCAGTTTCTGCTGGGCAGTAAAAAGTTGAAAAGTTGTTTTTTATTTTGTAATAACAAAAATAGTTTTAAGTATTCTTAAAAACACTTACCAAAGAAAAAAAATTTTTTTTGGTAACTATTGGATTAGGTGTCTCTCTCTCTCTCTCTAGTTTAATTTAATTTCAATTCGTTCATCATTTTGTTAAAACTGCAAAAATTTTTTTTTTACTTTTTGTTACATGAAATTTGTAAGGTTTTATTTATTTTTGTATTATTTATTATTCTAAAAATTTTAATTTTTATATGTATTAAGTTTTTCGATTCAAATTGTAAATTGAAATAAGTTTTAACAATTTTGAATATAACGGCTGCTAAGCGAATTCCCTAATACGGCCCCCTTGCATATAAGCTCGTTTTGTTCTCAATCAACCACAGAATACTTATACGGAATATCCAATATTCACAGTTCTAAACACGACTTATCATATGCGTCTAAATTTCATTACAAAGAAGCCTTCATTCTAGTGATAAACTAAAAGAAATGAAAGGTCATTTAAATCTACTGTTTGCGAAGCGAATTTCCTAATGCGTTCACTTTGTATAGATATGCCTTAATTTCACTTTATTAAAAAGTGAATGTTAAAAATAATTTTTTGTTTCATTTATAAAATTTTTTATATAACAGTTTTAAGGGTAGCTTTTTAGAAAATTAAGTATTCAATTTTAAAAATTTTATATTTTAGATAAAAAGTCGCAGTCATTAGTTAAGGAAAGATTGGAGTTCAGGCTTTTTTGGTAAATAATTATTTTCTTTGTCTATCTATCGTTTGAAAGATTTGAAGTTAGAAGTTTTATTATTTTTTTTTTTTTTTTACTTGACAAAATTTTTATAAAATTTTGTCTGCAGAAACAATTAGAATCTAGGCTAGATCTCAGCTTTAACCTCTAAGTCGCAGTTATTTTTATTAAAAATCAAATAGCCTATTCCTGAAAGAAAATTTTAAAGTTTTCAATTGTTATTTAAGTAAAGTTTAGTCTTGTTAGTCAAACTTAATAGCTCTATTGTGGTTGTTCAAGTAGTTATAAAAAAATGTGGCAACTCTAGCCATATGCTTTATATTCGACTTCAACTTCAATAACCATAATCAGGGCCATTATACTCTTCTCAAAACTATAGAGCTTTAGTATCCAATGAGTTGCCCAACACAGAAAGATAAGCAAAATACGTCTGCTTCTTCTCTTTTAAGTAGCATCAAACAGATGTTTGAATGCAATTTTCAGAGATAAGTAGCTTTAAAAATATAAGAAATGAGATGCTTTATATATCTCTCAAAAGGAGTTTTGCTAAGATCAATCTGTGATGAGTTCAATGAGCTTTGTCACATCATTGATTTCAAAATGAATTTAGATTCAATTGAAAACAAGTTAAATTCTGCTGTGCCGAGTCTTATATACCCTTCACTCTGTTAGCCAAATATTCCTGTTTTTATTTTTGTACGTTCTTCTTAAATACTTAACACAAAAAAATCATAAAAAGATTCATCTGGAAATTCTTTATTATAACTTGCTTTCAATACTCTTTTTTTGTTCAGTTAAAAAAATTCACGAAGAAAATCCGTTCGGGGATCCTTATTTTTAAAGGCAGTGAAATATTTTTAGGTACTAACTTTTTAAATATAAATAAAAGAATTATTAAAAAAGATATCCTGTAAGAATGCTAAATATATTTTATTTAAAATATTTGCAAACAATTTTTTAGCTAAACATTTAAAAATAAATATTTAATATCAAATAATGAAATTCAAATTATAGTCAAAGATCAAAAACCATCTTCTAATAAAATTTTTGTATTTGTTTTTCTATGACAAGGCATTTAAAAGATACATACGAGTATATGTAAGTACGTACATACGTACACACTTTTGAATAAGACCGATTGTCTGGTTTTGTGCTTGTGTGTACACACATTAAATTTTCCATAAAAAACAAAGCAAAAATTAATGAAAAAATAAAATTTCGGTTAAATTTTGGTAATTGCAATATATTTTTTTACTGCTAATTTAATCTGTTAATCTGTTTTTAAGAAGAGTCTATACGGATAATGTCCACAGACTAAATTAAATTTAGTTTATTGATAGTTTTCACTCCCCGGTTTTATTTAACTTTTTGTAAAATTATTTTCATTGGCAAATTTCAAGGCAAGTTTATCAAAATGAAATTAATTCTCTGAAAGCAATAATATTAAAATTTAATATCGAAATATACGAGTATTCTTTGAGCTGTATATACAGATCTGCTTAAGGATCTTTGCTTTCTCTTTCGTGATATTGTCCTCACTCAGACGGGTTGCAATAAATGTTAATGTGAGAATATCAAATGAAGTACTCTTTTATATATTATTGTATCCGTAATTACTAAACGGCTGCACAAGCATACTTGGCTTACAAGCACTTTTTAATATAAAGTATTACACACATCACTACAAGTGTGGCTTTCAAGTATGCTTGTGCAGCCATTTAGTAATTACTAGTCTATATGTGTGACGTATTATAGTTTATATTGTAAAAACACTATTAAGTCTTAAACATTTTTTTTAAATGGTGCAGATATTATGTTGGCATGTTTTTTTTACCTGAGCTCGTGCAAGCATGTTAAATAATTTTTCTTTTTAATTTTTTGTATGTGAAATGTTAGCTTGTGTAGGTAATAACATCAAGGTGTTAGTGCAGTGACTGAACCTTATACACAATAATAAACCCAGAAAAAAATTTAATAACGTTCTTAGTTACTCAGTAACTTTTTAATTGAGAGAAAGGCTCAACATAAACGAGAAAAGGATAACTAGAAGCAGATCAGTTCTTCTGAGATTACTTTTATTACAATAATTTACAGTGTTTAATTAAAATCTCTCTATTTCGAAGGCATCTGATATTTCTTATCACTCTGTTTTTATAATTAAAAATTCTTGTTTAAAGTGTGTAGCTCATTAAAAGCGTAGGAGACCCGTATTAGGTCTCCTTCTTCAGAAAACAACAGGCTTTTAAGTGGTTCTTTTTTCATCCCTAATAAGTTAAGATATCCAATAATACGACTATTTATAAAATATCTCTTTGTCGTTGAGTCACGCTTAAATTGTAGCTTTTACTATTGGGTTTTTTAATTTACACGGCCGACTGCTGAACATCCATCTACATTAAATTTTTTTGTAAAATGTTATCTTAATTTGTATTCCATCCCAAGCATAAGTACGTGTAGCAAAACCTTTAAGGTCTCTGTCTCCGGAACAAACAGGCCGCTCTGTAAAATTTCTGTCGCTTTGCAGTAAGACAATGTCATATGTCACTAAACCAAACAAAGCAAACTTTAACATTGAATGCTATTCCCAAAGTTATCGGCTTAACAACTAAGTTTTCAGTAGAGGCCTAATTGTAGAAGAAGAATATTGCCGCACTCCACCAGAAGTAGAGCTCTTCTGATAACACAAACCTCAAAAATTCTCTCTTCGTAATAAATAACAAAAATCTGTTTTAAAAATTGACTTGTTTGATTCTTTTATAAACTTAGGGCAACATTTAAAGCTGCCATTTTATTGCATTACACTTGGTACCTTAAGCTACCTTAATTTTGAACACCTTTTGTTAGGCTTCAAAATTACTTACACACTCTTATATAATGGTTTCCTTTTATCCAAAAAAAAAAAACAAAAGAAAAAAATGCTGTTTGCTTACTTGCACTTTTTTCTGCTTCTTTTTATGGCCAAACAACAAAAGTAGAATTATAATTTATGTCATTTTCAGACAATGCCTTCATTTACAATACCTGTAAATCTCTTGCAAAATATGAACGGTTATGTGTTACGCTACAACAGAAAAATCAATGAGTTTGTATTGTTTGTAAATAAATGCAATTTAAGGTCTGAGACTTGGAAGATGTTTTTTAATAAAAAAGGAAAAATGTATTAAATAAATTTTTATTAGAAAACAAATACGAGTACATTTTAGATGGAATTCTTAAAGATATATTCTACTTTTATAATAACTGGCAGGTTTGGTAAGTGACCTCAGCCCAACAATTTGTAATAACCAAATCAATCTCTTTTTGCAACTCAGCGTCTTTGTCAACACCGTCTAAATACCGCAATTTATTCAAATTCTTAGTAGGACAGAATTTGTGTTGACGGCTTAATAGGGAATTTCTCATACCAACGTTACCAAAATACCCAGGGTGGTATTTGTTAAAGTTGATGTGATGGTGATGCATTCCACCAGAGTTGAAACCTACCAGGGAAATGACCACAATTCAAGTGACTACGAATCTTTCTAATCTTCCTTTTGATATGGAACATCTTGATTTTTACTAGAATAGAGTATTTAGCGCTGAAGCAATAGCTTTCGTTAAAGTGTGACACAGATATCTCATCGCACATATTTGTTATATTTAGTCGTCCAAAGTGAGAAAAAGTTGTTAATTTTAATATTCTTGCATATTTTTGTTTACAGCGACGCTATTCTTTCCTTGGACAAGTTTGAGTTATTGCATCATTTGGTTTGTATGTGGTGTACACTGTTCGACCAATGGCCTACTCATTACAATACTTATGCCCGTTATACCTGGGACGCAGCGCTATTAGCAGGGATGCTTAAAAAATTTTTTTTTTCCAAGTTTGCATATATTGTAATATGATGATCCCACCATAGCAAAACATTAAAGTTCACATTAATATGCATTTACATGGCAAAAGGAATATTGATTAACTTCATCAGTAAGACTTTCCTCTACAGTAAGTTCTGCTTTGTTTATGAAGACTGAGAAAAATAAATCGAAATCACTTTAAGCTGCATTAATATTGTTATTTGGCTATGTATTCCACTGGTAGAAGAAAGTAAACAGTTTTAAAACACAAAAGCTTTTTACCCCGCTTAGTTATCCCCACGATTTATTTTGGGATATAAAACACAATAAGCATATTGATATTTACTAATATTAGGTATCCATTTGCTATTAGTCTCTATTAAAATATTGTTCTTTAATTCTGCAATGATTGGTGAATCAGAGCTTACAGTCGCACAAAAATTTTTCAGGATGTTGATTGACAAATAAATATAATTACTTGTTATATAATCCTCACCTTGTAATTTTCTACTAATTTGGTCGAAGTTTTAAAAAGCTCTACTAACGTTACATGAATAAAAACATTAACATCATTTGTTTTATATCTTTCAGTCCCAAAGAATTTTAGAATTGCCGGATTTTAATGAAGTTTTCAGTATATTTATCAGAAAAAATAACGTAAAAATGTATTTTTTATGTCTATACAAACCTCATCTCCTTAGAAAAAGGACATACAAATATATATGCATTATGATTTCATTTATATAGCCGGGGACGGAAAGGGCTACACATCTCTCCGTTCTTTATAAGTACGAGGTATGATCAAAAAATAACCGTTATTTTCAATTTTCTTGAGGTACGTATGTTCGATTTTCGCATTTTTTTTTATGATGGTACACATGTCTGTTATTTATGTTGACAATATCAGCCATTTTGGATTGTCAGTTTTTTTTGACAGATAAAAAGGTTAGTCGTGTTTTGGTGTGCTCTTCGATTTTTTACAATTTCAAAAAATGGATCAAAGAAACTGTATTAAGTTTTGCGTAAAAAATGAAATTAAATGTGCAAGGACATTTGAAATGTTGACTGTGGCGTTTGGCGAGTCTACTATGAGCAGAACACAAGTTCAATTGTGGTATAAACGGTTCAAGGAAGGCCGAGGAGATGTCAATGACGATACTCGTCCTGGTCGCCCGAGCACGCCAACAACCGATGACAACATTGAAGCAGTGAAGAAAATGATTTTGGATAATCATCGAATCACTATTAGAGAGGTTGCTGATGATGTTGACATATCGTTCGGCTTATGCCAAGCAATTTTTACAGATGTTTTAGGCATGAAACGTGCGGCAGCGATGATTGTTCCAAAATTGCTAAATTTTGAGCAAAAACAACGTCGCATGGACATCGCTCAGGAGATGTTGAACATCATCAACGACGATGCAGATTTGCTCAAAAAGGTCATAACTGACTCCGCTGACTTTTTCCTCTTCCCAAAACTGAAGACATCGATGAAAGGAAAGCGTTTTGCTACGGAGATAAAAGAAAAATCGAAACAGGAGCTGTTGGTGATACCAAAAAGCGCGTTTCAAGTATTTCAAGGATTGGAAAAAATGATGTCATAAGTGTATTATATCTGAGGGGGGAATACTTTGAAGGGGACAAAATAGTAATTGATGAATAAATTAATACTTTTTGAAAAAATTTAAAATAACGGTTATTTTTTTATCATACCTCGTATATCTTGAATCGTAACCCAGTTGCTCAAAATTGATTTGAGTATTAAGTATTTCACCAATTTATTGCAGGCATCTAGCATGGGTAGCAATGATGCAGTAGCATTGAATGCTGAATGCAATACATTATTAAGCAAGTGACTGGAACAATTTATGCGTGTGTCATCTTGTAGAGCTTTCACAATGTTTGCTTCTCTGTCTGGGACGAATTTTATTTTGCCAATGTTAGTTATTTCGAAGTCACTTAAAACACATTTCAATTTATTAAAAATTTTTTCGCCTGTGCAACTCTTAAAATCCATTCATTTTACACCTAACATAATACTTTTTAACCACGATTTTTTCCTTAAATGAAATGTAATAGACAAAAAATTTCTTTTCACATAGTCATCTGTCCACAAGTCTGTTGTTATTGAAGCAATTTCATTGGTCCTTTTTTCCTCTGCCTTTATTTCTATTTGCTTTGATATTATTATTGGATCTGGTACCAAATCTAACACATCCAAGTGGCTACCATATTTTGTTCCAATATTTATTAGTGCCTGCGTCAATTTTTTAAACCCATTGCTACTAACGGCAAAAAACGGTCGGCAATCTTCTACTACCAATGGCTAGCCCACATCAATAAAATGTTCTTTATCAAAACTGCTCACTTTTTTAATTCAATATTGAAGTTATGCTGTACACAGCATTTGTGCCGAATTAAGTTTGAAGTCTGTTTGCCATTATATTTAAACAACTGATTACACTTTTCACAATGTACTCATCCATTAATAATTTCATTTTGTATAATAGAAAAAATTTGCCATATTTTACTTAAAATTTTTTTTTATGGTGCGGAAAACTCCACAATTTATTTTTTCTAATATTTTCTCGCTTTGCATTATTTTTCCAAATTTTGTTTAAAGATATCAAATTCATTAATTGTTTACAAACTACAGATACACACAATTAGCAACGAATGCTGAACGAATGGTAGGAATGTTTTTAATTTCTACATGTGACAACATGTTATTTCATTGCTTGATGTATAACAGTATAACAATTCTTTCTCAATTATCCTTTAAAATTTTCGCTTTCGTTTTTTATTTTAACAATTTTAGCATTCTTATTCAGTCATTCTTTCAGCCTTCAAGCTACCTGTCTTCTTTTTTTACTAAACTAAAATTGCTGTATGTGGTCCTGATCCTACAAAAGTAAGAATTGCCCTACTAAAATTGCTGTGTGTGGTCCTGGTCTGGAGAAGGCAATGAGTGTGAATATTATAATGCAAAAGCAATAAATTTACCAGTGGACATAAAACGCGAATGGTCTCATTCTGTTCTCTGTCGTCTATCAATGCCCGTTTGAAAATTAAATTTTTAGGAAGTTCTATCCATATAGTCTTCGCTATACCACCAAATTTCTTTCAGCACATCTAAAAGCTGAATTTTTTTATGTTAATAAATTCGGTACACATAACAAAAGTTGTATATTTACAACTTTTAATAACTTTAAAAGCAAAAAAATTTCTCTACAGAAAGCAAAAATAACTGCAGTGCCAACAGTTTTAGTCTTATATTTTAGAATTGATTTAACAAAATCAAAACCAACACAGACACACATGAAAGTTCACTTACATTTTACATTCACACTAGTTAAATAAATATTTACTTGCTCGTTTCCAAATTGCTGTGTAAATTGAAAAACTTTTTGCTGTAGAATTAAAAAGAAAAATTGATTTAAAAATTGCTGGGGTTTTTAAAATATTTTTTCCTCTTTTTTTCTGAAGTTACAAAACCAACCTGCTGCTGGTTGGCATTTGTATGTTAAGGCTTCTTTGTGTTCAATAAAATAAACAGTTTTATTTACAGGTTTCTGATTTAATGATTTGTTATTACAGTTGGAAAATATTTTTGCTTGCAATGAACAAAAAAGTTTTCCCCATTTTGTTGGCTTCATGTGCCAAAATAATCATGAAAAAGAAAAATTTTTAAAGCCTTAGGAATTGTGTTTTCTAGAAAGTTTTTGTATAAAAAAATTTATCATCAAAAGTTCTGACTTTATTAACTGAAAGTCATTAAAAAAATATTTTAGTTCACTCAGACATTTATTTAAAGTGAAAATAAATTTTGTAATTATTTATTATTCATTTTGGAGTTGAATTGTTCTGATGCCATCAACGTTTTTATACCCTTTTACTGTAAGTAAAAGTTTGTAATTTTTAACCGTACATGTGCCACCCTATAAAAAATATATATTCTGACTCCTTATAAATTAACTGATGTCCGTCTGTCGGTGTAGTCGTTGAAATCAACTTTCTGAAGTTTCTAGGCAAAATAAAGAAAACTTTAGCATATCAATCTGTCAGTTGTTATTGACTTCTTTGCTTTTGAAATTCTGCCTTTTCGATACATCAATAGTGGAGCTCTGAGTCAAAAAGCTCCCAAATTTTCGGCCAGTTTTCTGGTTGGATTTTTGCATATTTTGACTAATAGTCTTTTTACACTGAGCACATCTTAGAGGAATGCGTGGAAGATGTTGAAAATGAAAAAAAGTTGTTTACACTACCAACATCTAACATCTACCATCAACTAAACTGTCGAAAAATAAAAGAAAAGACGACGCATAATTTTCGTAAACAAAAAATATCTTAAAATAAATTTAGAAAAATCATTCATTATTGTTGCTTTGCAAGATCAAATCCATTAGGCTTCAAAATTTTAATTTTTATTTTGTTTAATATGTGTAAATACTTATGTTATGTATGTATAAATAAATGTTACTTTATAAGTGATGCCACTAAAATCGAAAATATTGCCATTTTTCTAGTGATGGCACGAAAATTATCGAAAGATGTTGAGTGAAACGAGATGAGATAGGAACATCTTGTAAAGATGTTGGAAGATGTTGATTTTTTCTACATGGATTTTATGTGGGAAGATGCTGTCATCTCGCCGAATAGATGGTAGATGTTAAATGTGCTCTAGTGTAAAAACACTATAAAGTACAAAACGGACAAAAAACGTAGAATGCAGTTTTATCAGAAATAACAGTCAGTATTTCTGATCAAAACAAACAGTTCTCAAATGCTCGAGAAAAATCTGAAATAGTTATTTTTTTACTAATTTTTTATTTATTTGTCTTATGGAAACTTTTAAGCTGTACATGTGTGTAATGCTTGTAAACGCAAACACTAAATCAGGCAATCGGTCTTATATAAACGTGTGTATGAATGTGTGTCTTTCAAATGACTTGTGTGAATACAGAAATCTTATTGAAAGAGGATTTTTGGTTTTTTTACGTTAATTTGATGTTCTTTATTTTATAAAAAAATATGTAATTATTTATCAGGTGCTGCACTTCAGAGCTCATAGCTCAGCCATTTATGGACCGATTTTGCTGATTTTAAAAAGCAGAAACCTATAAAAAATTGGCATACTAAACTTTTCTGTAGGTCTTCTAAGGACTTCAAAAAGTTGATTTCAACATGTACAAAGACAGACAGGTAAACATCGCCTTTCTGACCTTTTGCAGGTTATGTAACGAAAACAAAGAGACAACAGAGCACGTATTGTATGACTGTAACGGTGTAATCTGACAAGGCGGACAAGTAATCCAGCAAAGTCTTTGAATTCTTTATGAATACTAGACTTAGGAAAATTTTTTTTACTTTCTTTTAAGCAACAAATCCAACTTTAATTTTATTTCTTAACAATCTATATTTTTTTTATTAAACAAATACTCGTATCTCAAATTAGTTGGTTAACATAATAAAATTAAATCATTTCATTAATTTTTGTGTGATTTATTTACATTTGCTATTAATTCTACTAATAAACATCCTTTTATGTTCAGCTTAATTAACGAGCGGTTTTCCTTTTAAATTAACTTGTAGTGAACTGTTTTAATTAATGATATTTTTCACATGATTAAACAATAATTTTAAGTAATTTTTAAACGAATTCATTAGGGCGTAAACAATTTTGGGTAAGAGTGATATTTTTAATCAAAGAAGATATAGTTTTAGGGATGTTTTATTTCCATTTAA
Source organism: Thelaira solivaga (assembly GCA_947397855.1). Taxonomy (NCBI): domain Eukaryota; kingdom Metazoa; phylum Arthropoda; class Insecta; order Diptera; family Tachinidae; genus Thelaira; species Thelaira solivaga. The sequence continues at coordinate 27,676,204 of OX377612.1, forward strand.
ATTGACTGAAGTGGTTAAATTTAAGTGACAAGAAATTATACATTGATTCCTTTTAAATGTGAGAAAGAGTGTTTAAGGCTAAACTTTTACAAAAATAAAAGAAAAGTAAAATAAATTTTTGTCTAAGCAGTGTGATTGTCATACATTCCCAGTCACAGCCTGACAGAAAAACTGTCATTATGACTAAAGTCTTAAATTTATGAATTATTAAAATAACACATAAATATATATGATGTTTCATAGTGCTTGTACATTTATTATTTATTAACATTTGGTTGGTTAGTTTAAGTCAATTAGAAACACAAGATGCCTACTCTGCTCGTGTTCAATAACCATAGTCAAAATAGATAAATTCGTTTTGAAAAACATTAAAAACCCCACAAGAATTTGATTTAGGCGATAAATCGATAATTTTTCTATTTTTAAATCTCCAGGATCTAAATGCACAGTATGAATGACCGATATCGAATAGCTAAGGATTAGGTCACTTAACTAATCTCTAGGAATACCACTCAATATGCATTTCAATGTCTAACAAATAGATAAATAAGTTGGTCAAGGAAAAATATTTATACAGTCTATAAGACCACAGACACATGAATTCATTAAATTAGTAAGAGTAGGAACAAATCACAGAATAGACTTTTGTAACACTACTTTCATGTTATAAATCTTTTCTAAGTATAGTATTCACTACGAATTCAATGACTTCCTTGGGTGATTTGTCTGCCATGTCAGACGCTTGTAAATAGTGAAACCCTGAGTAATGAAAACCATGAATTGCGATTTATTGATGGTGTTAGACATAGTACTCTTCTTCATAAACGTTTTTACTATCCTGATGCCCTTTGTCATGTAGAAACTCAGTTACAGTCACCAAACTAATCACTAGGCATGCTACTCATATGCATATAAATAATTGAGATAGTAGATGTATGTATAAAGTTCACAAGGCCTTGCTTTCACCAAAAAACTATGCAATTTTCTCTAGGATTATTATTCTCTGCCTCTATGCAGGTTTACATTTTTGTTAACGTATAAATTTAAGTTAACAGATGATTTTTTTTAATTAGGTAACGCCCAATTAGTAATTCATCCTTCCTCATTAAAACACTACGAGTATTAACCCAATTCAGAACAAAAATTCTAATGGAGTTTTGGCCTTTTTCCATTTTTCGTTTTTTTTATCAAAACAAATTCTCTGATTTTGAGAATATTTTTCTTAAAATCAAAGTTTTTTTGTTCTCGAAAAATATTCTAGTTGAATATTTATAATTGGCCGTATAAAATATTAATGACTAAGAACCGGTTCTTGAGCCCAATAGATTGATAACCCCAATACTCAGTTATCAAGAATTAGAACTTGGTTCACATAATTCTCCACTTGAGTATGCACGCAAAGAAAAAAGATGGTTGGATATGGTCACCGCAAACATAGTGTGTTCTTCACAAAAATATTATTAATAATTATGATCACGGTAAGCATGTTTCTAGTTATTTTTAACCATATTATGTTTAGCGTCTTAGATCAACCATATCATTATCATATTATTTTTAATAAAATTTTTACTGAAACCATAAATATAAATTCAAACCCGCTTTATTATGCAATAAATAAATACAAATTAATAGAAACAAAAAAGTCAATGAAATAAAAAAAATTTTATTTAAACAAAATTTTATATTAAATTTTGTATGTAAATACTAAAAAAAAAAATTAAAAAAAAATTTTATAAAAATTTAGCCCTGACCGGGGGTTGAACCGCAACATCTGCAGTTGAAAGCTATTTTTAATATGGTTAGATGCAATCATATATCTAACCATACTATGTTTAAACCATGAATATGGTTGCATCAACCATATTTTCTTCTTTTCGTGCGCCATCCTTATTTTCTTAGTTTGGTTTTATAGAAAAAAAAAAAAAAATCAAAAAAATTTCTGCTCTTTTCATATTCTTTTTCTACGAATGTCTATTCTTATTTGAAGTAAAAATCAATATAAAAGAAAATGTTTCCAGAGAGAGAGAGAGAGAGAGAGTAAATATGAAAACAGTAAGTTTCATACTTTTTATGCAGCTGTCGATGTGGCATGCAAAATAGAAATACGAAAATGGTGTCGTATTAACAGTACAAACCACAACTAAATTATTTTTTGATGATGATAGCAGCTGCCAAATACGTATTAAATAAAGACAACCAACTAACCAACCAACAAACCAACAAGTCAAATATAAATTTTTTTTGATTTTTGAAAAAATATAATAAAAAATAAAAGAAAAGTAAAAGGAAAGCTTACATTTGCGGATGTCAAGTTCTGGCCAAACGTCAATAACGTACCAAATAAAAATTTGTTTCTTTTAAATAAAAGTAATTTTACCTTAAACATTCCATACAGTGTAAATGATACTGCATTTCCTAAAAGAGTTTAAAAGAGTATTAGTATGTTTTAAGGTATAAATTAATGTTAAAAAAATATAAAACTTGAAAGGTCTATGCTTAACAACAAAAAAAAAAAAAAAATTGTAAACAATTTCACAAGTCCACTTTTGGACAAAGGCCACTAGTTCCAAAATATTTTGAGTACTGGATTCATATTTTTATTACGTTTTTATTTTTTTTTATTAAAATTGAATAATTTAGAGTTTTCTAAAAATACACCAATTTTCCCGGTAGTCGGCATACATGTCCCAGTGCTCCCCATACTGTGATCCTATTATCGGCATATTATTTTGCCTTTAAATTTTTTCAAGGCAATCAGATGCCGACTCTTGTATTCGGCAGGCTTGAAATTACTTAATAAAACATTCTGCCGACTACTGCAAAACACATTTTACGAAGAGTCGGCACCCAATGACGACTGCAGGAAATGATACAAATTTTTTGTGCCTAAGAGCGGCATCATTAAACAGCAAAAAAATTATTATTTTTTGCCAATTTTTACTTATCAACAACAATATTTCAACTCTTTTCTTTCCATGGAAACCATTAAATATGGAAATTGTTTCAAATAAAAGCTTTAACAACCCATTGAAAATTGGCCTTGCCACTAAATTTTTCCTTAGAAAACAAGCACTTCTGCAGATAATTCAGAGAACACATTGGATAAAGGCAAATTATAAATAAATTACTCATTTCAGTAGGATGAACTAATTTGAAATAGAGAGTCAAGTATATTATTTAATCAAAAATGGTTTTTTTATAAAACTCTCTACTATAAATACCTGTTTATTTTAGTTTTAAAATCAAAAATGACGACTACTGGAACATGCCGAAATCTATGAGTGGTTTTGTATATTTTTCTACTTGTGGCCAATCACATTTATTTGTTTGGAAATACAAATTATGATAAAGTTTTAAGAAAGAAAGATTTACTTACAATAAAATTTTTAAATAAAAAGAAATTAAATTCGGCTCATTGCTCCGTCAGTTATGGAGAATTTTGGCTTAGATACTACGAATGCGATGTTTGAAAAAACTTTCTACTATTTCTTTTTAGTTTAGATAATATACACAAAAAAAACAAAGCAGAAATTAACGAAAATTTAAAATTACGGTTGTATTTGTGATATTTCTCGTGTATTTGTGAACCGATTGCTCCGATTTTTTGCTCCGAGATAGTTGCACTTCAAAGCTCATAGCTCAGCTATTTATTGCCCAATTTGACTGAATTTCGATAGTAAACTGACAACAAGAACTTCCAACAAATTGACATGCTAATCTTTTCTAATGGTTTTCTACAGACTTCAGAAAGTTGGCTTCAACATGCATATGGACAGACACACATCGCTAAATTGACTCCGCTACTTATAAGGATCCAGAATATATATATACTTTATAGGGTGTAATGACAAACTTATACACCCTTTTCACTCTTTGTGAAGGATATGAAAAAGGGAATAAGTAAAACAAGTTTGTAGCAACAATAATGGATTCACAAGCTTTTCTATCCCTCTCACCCACAAACCCACTGTAATTGACTTAAAAACGCTTGATTCTAATCAAATCCTATATTCCTAATTAAAACTTTTTTAAACCTGCTCAGTAGTTTTGAAAATATCGCTAAAGTTTTGAAGAAATAAATATTTTACACAACTTTAATTTAATGCAAAAATAAGTCAATCTATTACGTAATACAAGACAGTATTTTGTTAGGAACAAACGTGTATTCGTAAAGTGTTTGATGGCAAATGGGATACGCCTTACATATGGAGTAATTTTTTTAAAATTATATATAAAATCAAAAGTTGTCCATCGTTTTCAATGAAATATGCTACACATTATGCTACACATAAAATTCTTAAGTGGAAAGTAACAAAACCTTATTTGTGTTTTGCTAGTTCTGATTTTGTGGTCTCATATTTTAGCTAAAACTTGATTTTTTCCAAAAATACGAAAACCAATTGGAATTTGGTTTTTTTTGTCTTTGAAGCTATATGATATTAGAAAAATTGTGTTTAACAAACTACCCCAAAAAACTGCATGCAGTTGTTCAAAAATAGTTTTCTTTTGAATTCTGTAAAATGTTTTCCAAATTTTTTTTTTATTATTGTTGGTTGTATTCATCTAACATTCTTCTAAGAACTTAAAATCTTAGATTATTTTTTTTCTCTTCCCTTGTCCAACAACCTAATTTTATTTTATTTTATATTTTGTAGAGAAAAATAGTTTTTCTAAATGTTAAAGATTATCCAAGTCTCTTGTGGCCAAAAATTTCTTTCTTGTGGTAAAAGAACACAAGGAAAACTATTAACCTAGATTACAGTACTTAACCACAAACCTTATGGGATTTTTTTGTTTTGTTGTCCTTGTAAGGAATTTATGAAGTTTTGATTTTTTTACACAAAACATCTTGACAACATTTTGTTGTTATTGCTTGTTAAGGATGCGTGTTTTACATTTAATTTTTTCTATTTCTCCACAGATCCCAACAAATTTGACTACTGGAAAAGTGGTAAAGAGTTTCATATGCAAGAAGCAAAAAAAGGACACAATTTTCTTACTCGTAAGCATGTTTTTATTGTTGCTTTGTTTTTTTTTTTCTTTAAACCATTTTAACTAATTGGCTGTCACTTATGTTTGTGTCAGCGTCAGTGCTGTCTACGTGCTTAAAATAATAAACCAAATTGCATAGAAAAATGAATTTATTTCATAAACTTTTATGGCATAACAATGAATAAATATAATAAAAGCTACTTACTAAATATTTATTAAAATGAAAAAAAATCATAAAAACATATTATTTTTTGTTAGTAGAATACTAATATTTTAAACTAGATATATTTTTGCTTAAGGCTATTATCTTTGGAAGTCTCCATTTTTGGCTTGGGCTCTCACAAAAAAATCAGTCTTATCTACTTTCATAAGAAAATTCAATGACGGACGCTCACTTCTAAGCACAACCTAACTTTAAGAAGTTCACTTCCTTTTAGGATAGGTTAGGTTAGGTTATACAGGCCGCCCAAACAGGAGCAAGAGAAGTCGGGCTCACTTGGGTCCTCTGAGGTGTTCCGCAGTTTTCTCCTCGTCTTTTTATAGTCAACTTTTACAGTAGTAGTTTGATGGCAAAACCACTCTCCTAGCTTGGTTGCCAAAATTTCTGTGACCTCTTGCTACAGCCACCTCATTTCTCAACTGGGATTTCTGAAGTCTGCTGCGATTGCTATCTAGCCTAGGTTAGATCATACTTCTGTATTGCACGTTCGTTCGTTTCTTCATCTGGACTGTGCTCTTCGCAAAAATATGTTTTCGATCTGCTGTTTACAGTTTTCAAAACAGCTACATAGATTTTAATAAATTTTTAAACCTAAGCTTCTAAAGTTTCCTTTACAAGAAACATGGTTGCTGATTGAAAACCTGTGGCAAGAAAATAGAATAGATATGCAAAAAGTATAGAGTATATTTACATCGTAGGTGTCTTAAGACGTCACATAAAATATATTTTTTCACTCAATACAAAAACATAATAATTTTGTATAAAAATATTCAATAAAATTGTATGAAACCTGTATTAAAGAAAAAAGTAATAGTACAACGATCAACGTTCGTGTTGCATATGCTGGTTTCTGATGATCTGAGTAGAACTAGGTCAATTTTGACAACAGATTTAAATTCAATATCTTCAAATTAATAAAAACTCGAATTTACGCTTCGATTCTGGAAATGGCTTATGTGAGTACACTGAGCCGTATGTTTAATGCAAAAAAAAAAAAAATATTAATCACACGCATTTTTGTACCATTTAAATATTTCCCCTAAAACTATTATAAAGGGTGTCCGAACAAGAACGCAAGATTTAAATATGGTGCCATTCGAAGTGTCATTGTTTGACATTTAAACAATTGTTATTGTTTGCTAGTAGAAGGTACGAGGCTAGTAAAAAATGACCATGAACAGCGAAGGGAGTTCGTTAATTGGGTATTGGAGAGACAACATGAAAATGCTGATTTTGCCGATAAAATCATCTTCAGTGACGAGGCCCATTTCCATCTTGATGGCTTCGTCAATAGGCAGAATTGTTGCATTTGGGGTGAGGAAAATCCTCGAGTGATTCACGCAAAGCAAATGCATCCCCAACGTGTCACTGTGTATTGTGGTTTTTGGGCTGGAGGAATCATTGGACCTTTTTTTTTATGAAAATGAGGCAGGTCAAGCGCAAACAGTCAATGGTGTTCGGTATCGTGAAATGATAACCAGTTTTTTCTTGCCTAGAATTGAAGAAATGAATGTGGAGGGCTTGTGGTTTCAACAAGACGGCGCCACATGTCATACAGCCAGAGAAACAATTCAATTGCTGCATCAGTCATTTATTTAAAATTTAAATCTAGCGTTCTTGTTGGGACACCCTTTATAAATGTAGTACTTGCAGTAAAAAATTGTTATTTTTTTAGTTTTCTATGAACTAGTTACATTATTATGGAGCAGAAAAAGTTTATTAAACACAAGCAGTCTCTCCGTCCTAAAACAAGCACTCAGCCCCTTAAAAATGTGAAGGAGTTTTTATTTAATTTTTTTTTTTCATATAATAAAATGAAATATAAGCAAAGTTAAATAAAAAATATAATTAAAATAAAATGTAGCGTTTTGCTAAAGTTATTAAAGGAAATAAATATTTTATCTATTTAGAACAGGTTTCCTTTTAAATACAAGCTAAAACGTTTATATATTTTTGTTTTGTTTTATTTCTTAACTAGCATTTTTTACCCGGACTTGGAGTACTTAGACTAAGAAAATCGTATTCAAGCTCAGAGCAATACATTGATTTGTTTAAAAATAGACAGGACTGATATAAAAGTACATGGCAACTTTTCTGAAGTATAGAGGCTATATTTCATGATATAAATATTTCATGTATGAATATTAGAATTGAAGAAGTTTACTTTTTTGGATATACAACATTTTAGTTTTTTTCTTCTGGTGCATAAACGAAAAGATTGTGCTGGCTAGTAACTCTGGAGAAAGCGGTGTATAAGAGTTTCTGAGAAAAGTTAACACCTGCTACCTGAAGATGTATTCTGTACTGTAGTTCTTTGAAATCATATCAGTTGAAATGAATATTTTTTTTTAATTCAAAAACATTTTACAACGCACCCATTTAACTAAGTATTGCTGCTAAAATATATGATGAGAGCTTTTTCAAAAAAAGTCTTCTATCTTTCCAAAATTTTTGGAATCCAATATTTTTTAAAAGTAATTAAAAGTTAACTTGTATGTTCACTTTTAAAATTAGTTCATGCGTAAGCATTCCAGGTGTAATTAATGAATTTAAAAATTCTAGGTTTATGACTGTATTATTAGATATTATAAATTTTATATTGAATTTAATAATTTCAAGCATTTATTTTCAAATTTGTTTGGCTTATGTCTTCTTTCATTAAAACGGAAATTTTTAGGGCTTGACGTCAGCTTATAATTATATTTATATTTCTCTTCAACTTTGAGCAGCTTCTATAAGAATTAAAAATTTTAGTAATTAAAAATCTAGCTGCAGTTATTTTATTAAAAAACAGGCGTAAAAAGGATAAAAAAAAACATTGCAACCTTCCTTAAATTATAGAAATTGTATGTGCAACATTTCTGAAATAATTAATAATTAACTTCTCAAAGATTAATAAAAATTGTGACCTTCGTTGGAGTACAAAGATCATTGTTATTAAATTTAAAAAGAAAATCCGCGGGAAAACAAAAATTTTTACAAATAATAAACAAACAAACAAAGTGAAAATTAATTTTATTTATATTTGAAATAAAATGCTCTTTTATTTTTAAACTCCTACCGCTTGGCGAGAATGATTGCCTGCTGCAGGAAAAACTTAAATATAAAAGCACGAGGGTATGGAGCAATTATAATTAAGTAGGGGTTATGGGGAAAAGAAATAAGCACGAGATGAAGTTTATGGGGTTATAGGGAATATTAGTTCACTTTTACTTTTATGATTTTAACAGGTAAGTAAAAGTTCTCAATTGGTTAAACAGAGGTTTTCTCTTAGGGTAGGGCAGGCAGGCACGTATAACTCGGGTAAGTATATCCTTTCAAGGTTTCCGCAGTTAATTAATTTACAAAAAACATATTTATATGGAATTGCACAGAATAATTTCAGTTCATTTATTTTGTTTTTCTTTTCTTTCTGAATTTTTATTTTACAATATGAAGCTTTAAACACTTTAAATAAGAAATTTATTCTCAAAATATTAATCTTTATTTGTGCTTAATTCCAGAAATTGTGTTGGTTTTAAAATTTATTCTTTTACTCATGATATTCTCATGAGTTATTTATTCAGTACAATAAGTACTGAAGGGGAGAGCATACCTATATGGACCATTTCATCAGACGCTACCCTGTATCTGTAAAAGCAATTGACTAAATAAGAATTATTAATCAATAGTTACAAAAAGATTCAAATATTCAAACAAAAAACTCAGTAAGCATTGAACTGAATAAATAAATAAATTTCCCAACCAACATTTTAATATTGAAAACTATATATTCTATTTTTATCCTTCTCTTCTCTTTTACATTTGAATGCCAGGTGGGTATTACTGAATGTAATTAAAGAGTATATGAAGAACAAAAACAAAAAATTATAAAAAATAATTAGAAAAACATAGGGTTTTTCTACAATGAGCACTTGTATTTGTATATGTAATATTTTCTATTTGGAATTTAAAAGTTTAACAAAATATTAATCTTTATTTGTGCTTAATTCCAGAAATTGTGTTGGTTTTAAAATTTATTCTTTTACTCATGATATTCTCATGAGTTATTAATATATAAATTTTCATATAATGAATATAAAAAAATAAATAATTTTTATTAAGCAGGTATCTAATTCGTATACGTGACAGCATTTTAGCCAACAATATTTTTAAAATGAAGTCAGTAGTGTTTTGTCTTTCATAATGAGTTTTCAGACTTAACTTGAATGACGTCACCGATATTGCAAATTCAATATATATAATAATTTTGTGTATGTTATTAAGTTTATTAAAAATACCACTATTTTAACGGGAAGCATTTAAACTGTAATTTAAGAGAGTAGTTTTAATTCCTTCTAATCCATGAAACTGCACCATCTCGATCTTGGTGTATTTTTTAAGAAAAAAAAAAAATAAACAAACAAAAAATTAAACCTTAAAATGTTCGTATTCACTTCTGTAATTTGAAAATCTATAATCTTATATTTAGTTACACAATTATTTTTAAGTTAAATTACCATCTAGCCTGAAATAATTTCAATATATATAATTTACCTTTAATTAAATTTAAAAAGAAATTAACAAGCTCCTGTAATTCAAAGTCATTTCTTTATTGAATATCTCTTGCTCACATTTTTACATTCTTAACTCATCATCCATGTTTACCCTTGTCCACCAATCAAATTCTCTTGTAATGACAAATTATGTAAACTCATATTCTAAAAAGTAACTGTTTATTAAACACACTAATAATGTAGCCATTGTATCAACAAAAAAACAAAACACAACAAAATTTTCCAAAAATGTCTCTCTTTCTCAGAATAGAACAAAACAACAGAAAAAATCTACCAATGGGCATGAGTTACAGTTCTATATGTAAAGAAACTTTTTTTTAGTATACTAAAGTTCTATGCGAGAAGGAGAGAAGAAAGAGAGAGCACAAACTACACAATTGATATTGGCACATAGAGAGACAGAAAGATCTCAAACAAACAAATGTTGGAACACATACACACACACAAATAACGAAATCATGCAAAAATGGCCTTTCATTAAAAAAAAATTGTAATAAAAAATGTTCAAGTCCCGTTATCCAGAAGTCAATTTTATATTGAATATATTGATGAGTGGTTTTGTATATTTTTGCAGTTGTGGCCAATCACATATATTTGTATGCAATTACAAATTATGACAAAATTTTAGGAAAGATATAGGTACTTATAATCGAATTTTTGAATAAAAAGAAATTAAATTCGGCACCAAATTTAATTTAATATGTTTAAATATAATTTATTTTAATTATGAAGACATTTGTAAACATTGTTTAACCAAATCTAATTAAATAAATATTTAATTACAATAAAGATTTTCAAATTAAAGTCAATATCGAAAAAATTGTCTTTCATAAAGATGTCGTCTGTATTCGTTATGCCATTCCAATCAAAACCAGTGTTTGAATTCCTACTTTACCTAGCGGTAGACGATGTATATAAATTTTTTAGCTACAGCTACTTTTCAAAAAAATAAAGCCGAAAGTAGAAGTAGCCTCTTTGCTACTAAAACTAAGGTTTTGGTAGCGGTAGAAAACAGCAAAAATATTCTACCTAATTTTTAGCTTCAATTTGAAAAGTAGCCAAAAATGAAAACATTATTTCTGGCTACAGTGTGTTGAGAATAAGTATACTTTACTACTTTCTAGCTACTTTCTGGCTACTTTATATGAATACTTTATGCTTGGAGCCACGCAATACAAATATTTACTTCTGGCGACTTACCGACAATAATAAGAACGAAGAAAGAACGTGTATTATTTTGTATCGTTTTTTCTTTTGTAATTTGTTTCACACACTCGACAATGGGGCAGAATAAAGGAAATTGGAAATAAATCTTGAACTATAAAAATCGTGATTATTTTTTTGTCTTTCTAACTTTACTTGTATAAATAAAAACTATATAAATTCATATGATAAATAATTGGCAGGCGGACGGAATACGTAAACAATTTAAAAAACATGAAATACACAGAAAAAAATATTCACTTGATTAATATAATTAAATTTTTTATCGAAACTTAAATTATTTTTTAATTAAGTATGTTAATACAATAAATAGGAAAATTAAACAAATTACGTAAAAAACGCAATAAAAATGGTCAAAAATAGATGTAGTCACGATTACAGATGTAATGACAAACTTATACATACCCTTTTCACTTTTTTTTGAAAGGTATAAAAATGGTTTTATTGTGTCTCAGTAAGAGTGCACTTTACATTTTAAAATAAATTTACGTTTTCTTGAGAGATTTTTGTGGCAGGTGAAGCCGTCTGGCTGAAAGCACATGTTGTTCGAATCCCTGCTGGGCAGTTAAAGCCACAGTCACTGCCGAATTGATGTTTTCGGATTTTTATCGAAACAGACATGTTTTTAAGAGTCTGGCCGAAGTTGACGCACAGGAGTCTTGCTATTCCTATTCAACCCAGTTTTTTCAAATGGTTGCATTCTCGCGACTCAGCATAACTCAGTATAACAATTATTATGAATAAGCACATGTGAAAGCTGCCAAATTTCAGAGTTGCCACAGAAAAATTTCATTCTACTGAGACAGTAGCTATAAAAAATAAAATTAAGTGAATCTTTGAAGAAGTAAATAACTTGGCGGCTTCAATTTATTTACTAGCTAAAGCTTGTAATCCTTCACAGCTAAGAGCTTACGAAAAATGCCTCATGTAGAATTGATAAATTCCTCTATTCTTTAACATGCGTCTTAAGGCTGTTTTGTTTTCATTTCTAACCAGCCCATGGCAGAGCTATACATGATAAAGCATTTAACATAGAAGTACATTTTTTTATTCCCTCATTTCGTCTTTGATAAGTATCTGTCAAAATTTTGCTTACTTCCTGTGTAGCCATTGTTTCTCTGCTGAAAAAACAGAGAAGTGTACGTGTTTAACGGGATGTTGTTTGCATATTCTTCAATTTATTTGACACATACGCAAGAGCTATATTTCTAAATTATTAGTTGTTGTAGGGAATGGTCTACCTTGTATGTTTCTGCCATGAACCTCATGAATATGCTGTATACAAATTTTTATTAAGAATAAATCAATGGTTTGGTCATGTCTTTTTTTGCAAATGTTACATTTGCTGTAACGATATCAAATGTATTTTGAAATTTTTTGTCACTATTCATAACTACGCTTCCAGCAGGTTTTCTTTAATGCACCAGATTGACGGTATGCTAAATGGTTCGATGTTATTAAGTTAATCACAATTTAGTTTAACCAATACTTACTTGCTGCATATTCTATTTGGTGTAAAGTAAACATTAATTATTAATTTAATTTTTAAGGAATTTTTCTCTTGCATAAGTAGCAATTTTACGAGTAAATATAGACTTACACTCACGTACTTGTTACTTAAATTGTCAGTGTTTTATTTAATTTTCTCTGCCACACAAACATTAGCGTTATTAAAAACTTTAGGTATTTTTTAATACGAAAATAACATTATATTTACCTTTTCAGTGTAGCAAATAATATGTGTGTAACAGTGCAGATCTTTCCATTAAAAACCATCTGTTGAATTACTTTTCTTTCTAGCTGAGGATGTTTGCTTAAGTAAAACTTTAACGTCAACACCTTTTAAAATATTTTTAATTATATTATTTACAACCAGATTGTAATATATCTTTCATGTATACACACAAACAAACATATACACATTCTTGTATTCCCATGTTTACACAGCTTGTAAGCTGAACATGCGAGCATGATACTTTCTTTCCTACTTTTTTTTGTTCATTGCTGCACTTGAAGCAAAAATATTTAATGAATATAAAATAAAAGGATTCTTGTGCTTTTTTTTTTCATTACACAATGTTTAGAAATAATTTGTTTTTCAACAGCAAATTAAACATTTTAAATTCAATTACTTTTCTGAAAAAAAATATGATTTTTCTTAAATTAAAAACTATTTTAGAACAATTTATAATTTTGTACGTATACAATTGTGATATTGTCATATTGCTTTTGGTATTGCTTTGTAAAGTAGAAGTTTTCTTTGTAGGAGTTTTGTCCATTTAGCCAATTTGATTGAATTTTCTGGAAATAATCAATTTTCAAACGAATTCCATTTTCATTTGGCTGGCTGCGTTAACAAGCGCAATTGAAGCATTTAGTCAGTTCTCGTGTGCTTTATGGTATGGCGGCTTGAGCTTTTTTATACCCTTCACTGTAAGTAAGAAGGGCATATATAACTTTGTGATTCCGTTTGTAATTTCTACAACGTACATGGGACACTCTATAAGGTATATAAATATATTCTGAAACCTTATGAATAGCGGAGTCGAAATAGCGATGCCCGTCTGTCTGATCGTGTAGTCGTTGAAATCAAATTTCAGAAGTCCCTAGACAACGTAGAGAAAAGTATAGCATACCAATCAGTCAATTGTTTTCCTATTAAAATTCAGATAGATTGGTTCAAAAATGGTGGAGCTATGAGTCAAAAGCCGCAACTACCTCTATTTTTTTTTTAATTTTTTGAGTGGGTTTTTTGTGTATATTGTCTAAACAAAGAAACGGACAAAAACAACGTGGTATGCAGTTTTGTTTAAAATAACATTGATAATATCTGTGCAAAAAATGAGAGCAATAGGTCCAAGAATATCAAAAATATAATACAAATTTTAAGTTTTCATTCATTGCTGTTGTTAGAAGCATGGGGAAAGTGAAAAATATTAATATTTCGCTAACGCAGTGAAGGGCATATAAGACTCGGCGCAGCTTAATTTACTTTGTTTTTAGGTTTAAATTCAATTTCTTTTTTTCAATTTTTTATTTAATTTAATTTTTACAATTATAGTTTTTTAGATTTTAAAAGCAAAGGTGATTTGATAAAATCAAATAATTATTAATGTTGGCGCAATACATATTAAACAATTAAACATTTTTATACTATTTGACATAAATTATTATATTACAATTTCATTTAATTCAAATTGTTAAAGATTTAGATTATTTTTTGCTTTATTTTTCTATTTTTTTATTTTTTGTTATATTAATTAAAATAATAGATTTTTGCTACTGATTTCAAAAGAAAAACAATAAAATTCACAGACGTAGCTGAAACATTACTATTTTTACCTTTTGTTATTTCATTTAATCCAGTATCCTTCCTGTTTAAAAAGTCTGTAAAGTTAAAATTTTCGTTTAAATTAAAACAAATACAATTTTCTCTTACTTTGAGGGAAAAACCTTAAACAATTTTCTTTTCATAGATATGAAAGCAAAAAACAAAAACTAAAGTTTTTAGCTTAAAGCCAAAAAAAAATAAAAATTAAATACGAAAAACTTCACAGGTCTTAGATAAACACAAGCAAAAAAAAAGTAACAAACAAAAAAGCAGTACCAGCAACAGAGAAACAAAAACAAAAAGAAAATATAATAAAAAAAAACTAGAGACACACAGAAATGTTTGTCTTCTTAGCAGATAAAGAAGAAAAAAGCCGAGAAAAAAAAAGTTATTAACAGAAAAAAATCACGTTTAATAAGAATTCATGAGAAAAAATGTTCCTTCTCCACAGTAACCCAATGAGGCCACATTAGACGCCCATCTAATCCATCCACTTCTTTGGGGCAGCTGTTCAACATAATTAATTAGCTACTAAAGTTCTATAGTTATGAAAGTTGTTAAACTATGTAACATCAATTTGATTGATGGGAAATGATCAGTACTTCCTTTTAAAGGAAACTACATAGTTTGATAGGACAATAGAAATTCGAAATGACTAAAAAGTGTTTAATAAACCATAAAAGAAATGTAAGAAAGTGAATGTTTTTTTAGGTAAAGCATTTAATTAAATATTGGAGATGAATATAGATTACGCAAAGAAATAGTAGCACCGTCAAGAAGTGAGAGAGAAATTGAAAATTATTAACAGCTGGCTTACGTGGTCAGTTAAAATCGCAAGATTTTGTTGCGAGAAAAATTAAAATAGTGCTTTTTCTTTTTTATGATTTAGATCACAACTAGTTTTTAATATTTGTTGACAGGTAGCATTTAAAATTTTTTATATAAAATTTAATAGTCAGTTTAATATGACAATTTTCTAGAATAGGAGTTCATTGAAACTGTTTCTTCTTTTTATCACATGTTACTGAACTGATATAAATAAGTTAAGAGTGTCATATTCATATTCCTCATTTTCTTCAATCGCGTGTATACTACCCTAATTGGTCAGTGAAGTGTTCTATTCAAAAGTCAACTAGGGTCTGACGACCAGGGACAAATACCGTAGCCCAAACAGCTGCACATCTTAAATAAAAAAATCACCAAACCCACAACAAATTTTAAATCCGATGATGATCTTTGGTTTCAAGAAATTGAATTATTCTTCCGCCTTAACTTTATATGTGGATTCTCCTGCATCTCTGTTAACACCAGATTGAAAAAATTTTACTAGTGTATGAAATCTAAATTTTTATACGGTTATTAGTTGTCGAAGGCCTTGATTAAAAATATAACGGCAATCCAGACTTTCACAAGCCGGTGTTGGCCATCGACGATTTCTCTTTAAGAGAAAACAAAGCAAGCATCAATCAAAACTGAAATCCTCAGGATGATGAGCGGATGTTAACAAAACGGTCATAGTTTAAATCTATAGGTAAGTATAGGGTGGGCCAAAAGAAACCAAGGGGTGTAAAAGTTTAATAACTTTTTTGTTTATTAATTTTTTTTTATTTTTTCTTTCAGATTATATAGACAACACTTGGAGAATTTATAATGGAGAGGTTCACAACTGAACAGAGAACCAGAACAATAGAATTTTATTATTTAAACCAGAGATCAATTATTTTAACGCAAAGAGCATATCGTCGACATTTTAACGTCAGAATTTCGCCCTCTGAAGCGATGATTCGTTGCTTAGTTAATCGGCATCACCAACATGGCAGCGTAAGAGATTTGCCTCGAACCGGTAGACCACGTTTAAGTCGCACTGCGGAAAATATTGAACGAGTACAGCAAAGTGTTAACGAAGCACCAGAAACATCTGGCAGAAGGCGTTCTGCTCAGCTAGAAATGTCTCGTACGTCACTACGGCGCATTTTAAAAAAAGATTTACAGTTATACCCATATAAGGTGCAATTGGTCCAAGAATTAAAACCCGCAGATCATCGGCAACGTCTAAATTTTGCAGTTAAATTTCAAGAGTTGGCCAGAAATGAAATCAACTTTATTGAAAATTTGATTATGAGTGATGAAGCTCATTTTCATTTGAATGGCTTTGTTAACAAGCAGAACTGTAGGTTCTGGGGTTCTCAAAATCCAAGAGCCATTCATCAACGCCAATTGCACCCCATCAGGTGTACAGTATGGTGTGGGATCACATCTGAAAATGTCATTGGGTCCTACTTCTTCAAGAATGAAGATGGAAGTGCTGTAACCGTAAATGGAGAGCGGTATCGTTTTATGATAGAACATTTTTTACGTCCTGCTCTTGAAAACAGACCTGGTATGTGGTTTCAGCAGGACGGAGCCACTGCCCATACTGCCCGAGACACAATGGCACTTTTAAGTCAAATTTTTGGAAAGCGAATAATTTCTCGAAATTCGGAAATTATTTGGCCAGCGCGATCGCCAGATTTGACAGCACCCGACTATTTTCTTTGGGGTTTTTTGAAGGAGCGAGTGTATGTGAACAAGCCAGAGACAATCCTTGAACTCAAGGCAAACATTGTTGCAGAAATTCGAACGCTACAGCCACAAGTTTTGAAAGATGTTATGGAAAATGCTCTAAAAAGAGCCCATCAGTGCGAAGCTGAAAACGGTGGTCATTTAAAAGACATCATTTTTCATACTTAGTGTAAAAAAATTTCCATTTTGTATATTATATAATCTGAAAGAAAAAATAAAAAAAAGTTAATAAACAAAAAAGTTATTAAACTTTTACACCCCTTGGTTTCTTTTGGCCCACCCTTTATAACATACAAATTTAAGTCCCTACTGTAACGCAGTTTCTTTTCTCAGCCGGGATATGACTCAGTCAACCCAAGGATCTTCCTTTGAATTAAAACACATTAATGTTTTCGTGTCAACAGAGTATATTTTTATTTACGAAGATTAAGCTTAATAGATATAATATATGAAGAATTAAATGATTATTTGTGCAGGATATGTTGTTCTAAAAAGTTTATTCCCTAAAATGGACTAATTTTTTTAAATCCAATTACTAATTTAAATAAATTTTAGCAATTTGGAATATAAAAGTGGCTAAACGAATTCGATAATGCTGTCACCTTGTATAGATTCGTACTATTTAGTTATATCCTCTTTTGAGTGGTCCTAGTATGTTGCTCTTTGCATTGCTATATTTTTCACAAGTTTGGAGTATCTCAAGTTGATTTGATGTATAATAGAACCTACTTTTTTTTAATTCTTATCGCTGATTTAAATGTTCTTGTTTCAAAAACTCTTGTCATTTCACTTAAAAAAATTTTTACTGAGAAATTTTTATCATGAACGAGATGGAGTTCAGAAGTCATTTTGAGCTATTGTGCACAAAGTAGCATTTGCTCTCTCAAGGGAGCAAGTTACATTGGAAGCACTTATAAAGTCAATAGTCTGTGGTTCATAGTAGAATAGTAGCTTATTGTGTTATGGCCTCTATACCAATTACAAACTTTTTTTAACCTTCTTTGCGCAATCACTGCCCTGAAACCACATACAACTAGTTTTGTTAAACAAAAAATTATATTTTTTATTCATCATTGACTGACTTAGATTTTTGTTTTCCTTCACTTTTTTTTTTTTTGTTTATTTTATTATTTGTTTCGCATGCAAAACTTTCGAACTTTTCTTTTCTCTACTGCAACTACTAATCAAATTCGCTATCGAAATTATTAATTCAAATGATTTATGGCTCTTTAGCGTTAAACATCTATAAACAAGTTTTGCTTATTAAAAGACATAAATTGCCATTGCAAAATTTATTAACGCCTTTTTCCCTTTAATTTATAACAAAGTGAAAATGACAATTAATTATTAATCTTGGACTCCAAGTGAGTATTGAAAACCATCAATCATAAACATTATATAATTTGATTTCAATTAATAAGATTTGACTAGAGAGATGTTGTGTGTACAGTAGCAGGATATTGTAATGTAAATATAAATTACAATGTAAAGCAGTGTAGCCCATTGCTCAAATTCTTTAATACGCTTTGCAGAGTTTCGCAGCAACTATGATATCTAAGCATCAGTCAATTGATTATTGTTGTTTTGATTACATTTCAGTAAGAACTTTTCTAAAAGTACTCAAATTGTTAATTGTTTTTAAAGTTTCTGACACAAGCTTATAACAGCTACGTGTAAATGGGTATCACTGGTGTAAAATTCATGGTAATACTTTTGTATGCATTAATTTATGATAACTTCAATATGGTTTTGTCTTCCTTAAGCAATTTTATTAATTAAATAAATTGAAAAGCAAAACCTAATCGGCCATGAAGAAATGATTAAAGTGTTAGCAACTCCATAAGGTATCACAGGAAACTAATACTTATTTAGTATCAATTAAAGTAAGTATTTGCTAAAGGAAATTATTATTTATAAAATGAATTACAAATATGGGAGTTACGTTTATTAATCCAAATTGTAAAAACTAACTTAATTTTCTATTCAAAACTTAACAAGGGCAGTCATTGCTAATAAAAGCACTTATTTATTGCGACTTTATTTCTTTTAATTATATCCATCTCTGTAAGATTGTAATTTTGTTTATAATTTTTACATAGTACACGAGGCACCCTTATGGATAGCATAATCAATGTGATGAAGTCCGTCTGTTGGTCTGTCTGTCTGTTTGGTCGTACAGAAAAGTTTAGTGTTCTAGTCTGTCATTTATTGCTGTCTGCAGGTTCAGGTAGATTGGCTGGATGATTTTTTATACTTTTTTTAATATTTGATAAGAACATGCACACACACATTGCAAAATATATAAATATTTGGCTGCAACAGTGTATTAGATTTGATACCACTGAATTTAACTCGTTTTCCTTTAATCGTTGTTATTTGAATTGGTTTTTGAGGAACCGGAAATTTAATAAAAAACTAATAAAAATTAGCTGTTTTACTCAGACTTTAAAAGCAAAATTGGTATTTTTATTTTCTGACACTGAGAGTTTTCAACTCAAACATTTTAAGTTAACCCCTAAATAGCTTAGACAAAATATTGATTAGTTTTTGGTGCGGTCTTTAAGAAGATTCAAAAACTGTTGCCGACAAGTATCTAAATATAAAATTTAAAAGTCCAAACTCAGAATTTTATGTATAAAATATTTGTGTGACTTTAAAGATTTCACTTTTTAATTAAAAAAAAAAATTTTTTTTTTTGCTTCATCATGGCCAACTTTAAAGAAAAGTTAAAATTATGAAAGGAATAAAAAGGGAAATATCTGTGTTAAAACACTCACTCATATGCAATATTAAATAAACATTATTTCAAATTCAACTGTCATGTTTGCTTATTTATTAAGTCTTACTGGTAAGAAAGTTGCCTGACTAGGGCACTTTCTCTTTTTTATCGTTTAACTAACAAATGCAAGCACAAATATAATTCATACGTGACACAACATTGTGATATGACCTCAAGTTTTTGCCTCTCGGTAATGCCAAATTTTTTTATAAAAGACACAAATTTGACAGTTTCCTTTTTCCTTTCATTTTGTGTTTTATTTATGTACAGATTTTTAAAGGAAAGGAAACATGTGTCATTTTCTTTACTTCAGTATGCGTCTTTTGTGTATGTCTAACTAGACATTTACAATGAAAACCTAATTCAGTTGAAGTGTAAAATAGACAAAAAAAAAACACAATTGAAGACAAATCATTCATTATATGTATGTAATAAAATGGTTGCCTTGATGATTTTTCATTAATTAATGAGTAAAGTAAATTCATTAACCAAATCAGGAACTATAATTTTTTATAATCCCTTTTTTTTATATAAACGAAATTATTTTCATTTAATTCATAATCTTCCTTTTTAGAAAGAAAGAAAGTAAGTAAAATAAAAAATGTCTTCCTAAAAGACTTAACAAAATACGATATTATAAAAACAACAATATGATACTTTGCTAACGAAGTAGCGAATTCAATGATAGTTTTAACATATTTTATTAAAAATAAGAAGAAAAAACAGGAAACATCATCCTCAAAAAAATATTGTTTTCATATTTAATCTTTCGAATAAACGAAATGATTTTCATTGATTTCATTTTAATTTTGTGAATAAAACAAACAAAAAATCATAAATAATTTATTACTTAGTTTTATTTGACCTTTTTCTTTTAAATAATATGACGATTTTATTAAGCTTGAGGTCCTATTTTTAAAAAATTATTTTTATATCGATATTTCGCTACAATTTGTGTAGCTTCTTCAGTATATAAAAATAAATTTTTTAAAAATAAGACCTCAAGCTTAATAAAATAGTCATATTAATCATAAATAATTTTAAAAAAATTAATTATTTTTGGTGTTTATTTCGAATTATGTTGGTGTACTCAATGCATTATTTTCCGTAATATTCTCATGGACAATCGAAAAATTTTTTTTACTTAGTACAATAAGTATTTACTAAGAAGAATAGCCCTCGTAGGCTAGTAGGATGCCTCGGTAGGCTAGTAGGTAGCAAACTAACCTGTCAATCTTTGGGTCACAGGTACGATTCTTGTCTAGACCCTGTGTATTTTCTGCAGACAAGAAAAAAAAATTTAAAGATTTGTGTTGTTTAAAAAAAATTTTTTTTAATATTTTTAAAAATATGCTTCATTTTATCAGACGCCACTCCGAATACTCAGTGAATTTTACCCAAGTTATGTTAACTTGCTGGCCAAACATTTTAATACTTGTATTGTTAACCCAATTGACTAAATGAAAGTTGAGTCAATAGGCAAACCACAGAAGTTAAGAAAAAATTGAAACAAGAAAATAAAAAACTAACAAAGTAGACGTTCATATATGGAAAAGAACAGAAAAATAAAAACAAGTTCAATTCTTATATGCCCTTCACTGTATTAGCTAAATATTCATATTTTTAATGTCGCCCATTATTTTTAAATATTTAATAAAACTAAAAAATAATAATTTAATTATTGCTGAAAATTATTTTCTTTAAATATTTATCTTCTTCGTATACGTGATAGCATTTGTGATAACATTATTTTTAAAATGAAGTCAGTAGAGTTTTATCTTTCGTAATGACTTAAGTTTATCACTCACCGATGTTGTTAAAAAAACAAAAACTTTAATATATTTTATAATTTTGTGTATGTTTTTTACTTTATTTAATATATTAATTTCCGATTTATGCCAATTTTTTAAAGGGCAGTATTTATACTGTAATTTTTTAATCCCTACTAATCCATGGAAACGCACCAAAATTAACAAAAAAAAAATTAAAAGTTTGTGTTCACTTCTGTAAGTTAAAAATCCATAATTGAAATAATTTCAATATATATAATTTACCTTTAATTAAATTTAAAAAGAAATTAACAAGCTACTGTAATTCAAAGTCATTTCTTTATTGAATATCTCTTGCTCACATTTTTACATTCTTAACTCATCATCCATGTTTACCCTTGTCCACCAATCAAATTCTCTTGTAATGACAAATTATGTAAACTCATATTCTAAAAAGTAACTGTTTACTAATAATGTAGCCATTGTATCATCAAAAAAACAACAAAATTTCCCAAAAATTTTTATATGTAAAGAATATTTTTCCAATGTATTTTTTAGTACGACAGTAAATGAAACAAGTTAAATTCGGCTGTGCCGAGTCTTATATACCCTTCACTGTGTTAGCCAGGTATTAATATTTTTCACTTCTTACATTCTTCTAACGGGTTTTCAAACAGGGACGCTACAAAAGTAGAGCGACAGGGACAGCAAACGACGCCATATTTCTTGCCGCTCTTTTGACATTTCTCTTCAGTAAGGTTTGCCATTTCATGATGGAAAGATATACGACCACCAGAAGCGTCGTATGTTAGTGAATTGGGCTGAGCAACAACTTAAAAATGATTCGGATTTTCATTGGAAAATCATCTTCAGCGATGAGGCTCATTTCTGGCTGAATGGCTTCGTCAATACACAAAATATGCATAATTGGTCTGACAGCAATCCACACGTACTCCATGAGTCATCATTGCATTCCGAAAAAATTACGGTTTGGTGTGGTTTATGGGCCGGCGGCGTCATTGGGCCGTACTTTTTCCGTAATGATCAAGACCGGTACGTTACTGTGAATGGGAATCGCTACCGTTCAATGATAATCGAATATTTTTGGCCCAAATTGGATGATATAGACTTGGAGGACATGTTATTCCAACAGGACAGCGCCACAAGAAACACAGCGAATGTCACAATCAATTTATTGGAAACCAAGTTTGGAGAACGTGTTGTCTCACGAAATGGTCCAGTTGATTGGCCGCCTCGGTCGTGCGATTTGATGCCGTTAGACTATTTCCTGTGGGGCTACGTCAAGTCTATGGTCTATGCCAACAAGCCAGTGACGATTGATGAACTTTGTACGAATATCGAACGTGAAATTGCAGCAGTATCGGCCGATTTATGCTTAAAAAACGTCGAAAATTGGGTTCAGCGTCTGGACTTCTGCAAGCGTGCCTGTAATGGCCATGCAAAAGAAATCGAGTTCCATACATAATGGCATCGAAAGTACTTTCACAGGAATAAAGAATTTCATTGCTATCCAAAACCGTGTTTCTTTTATTTAAAAAAACTTTTGTAGCGCTCTTATTGAAAAATGTTCTATAATATTAAAACCATAGAAAAGAGTGAAGATAAATATGCCACGTTAAATATGTTTTAAGGTACCCCATTACGTGTTTTAGTATTTGTAAATATATTTTCAGTATTAATGGCATATTTATCATATACGTCTTACGTCATTAAATATTATTATTTATATTTGTAACCTACCAACCAAATATTCAGATATTACTTTGGATATTTAAAAATTCTTTTGCAATTTTCATATACTCTAGTACTAGTGACGAATGGTAAAAATCCCTCAGAAGAAGAGTACTGGGGATTGAGGGAATTAAAAATTTTTTTTTTTTTTAAATAATGAAAAGTTTTTTCTGAGTACTTGGACAATAGATTACAAATTCAGACGACCTCTTGTTTAAAATGATATGTGTACCAACCCGTAATATTCTATGGTTCGTTTGCAATCTATTAGAGAAATCAACGTATTTATGCACATTTGCATCTTAGTATGTCAAAAATACTGAAAATATATTTACAAATACTAAAAAACATAAGAAATTACGTGAAAACTTATTTAACTAACCATATTTATCTTCACTCACTTCAAAAAATTATGTGACTGACTGGCATACTTTTTTCAGCTTGAGGTCGTATTAAATATAAAAATTTATTTATTTATTATTGGAGCAAAATATCTACAAAAAATAAATTTTTATAATTCGACTAAAATTAACGAGTTCTAAGAAACAATCCTTTCTGAGAACCTCTTTTTTAGACGCAACAAAATGTCTGCAGGCACTCAATTTTTAAATTAATAAAAAACGAAATTCTAAGAAAGATATTAAATAGAAAAACAAAAAAATTTATTTTCATTTAATTTTGCAAATTTTTTAAAAAAATTTTAAGCCAAACATATTTAATTAAATTATTAATTATAATTAAATGACTAATTATCGAGAAAGATCTAATTCACTCTCTTTCATAAAGATGTCTGTATTCATAATATTATTTAACTCAAGGCAGTAAAAACCACTCACACACCCATACACTCTTTTATTTTTCGTGTGTGTGTGTACATGACAGCTAAAAAATTTAAAAAAAAAAACAAAGCAAAAGCAAAGCAAACACTAAAAAAAAATTAATGAAAATGTGAAATGCCGGTTGTGTTTTTGATTTTTTTGGTCCACTTGTGGACTGATCTATCTGATTTTTTGCACAGACATTACGGCAGTTATTTGTAATAACACTGCGTACCACGTTTTATTGTCCGTCTTGCAGTTTAGACAAATTACTCAAAAACCTCACCAAAAATGGTCAAAAAATAGAGGTAGTCGCGATAATGGACTCATAGCTTCGCCATTTATGGACCAACTGAGTTTTGGTTACTATACTATAAATATGATGTTTGAGAAAACTGCGTACTACTTTTTTTCAGTTTAGATAAATATCGCATAAAAACAAAGCCATAATTAATGAAAATCTAAAATTTCGGTTGTATTTTTGATATTCCTCGGCTGTTTGTTGACCGATTGCTTTCATTTTTAGCACAGATATTATGACTTATACTTCAAACAAAACTGCTTACCACGTTTTTTTGTCCGTATCTTCGTTTAGACAAAATAGGCAAAAAACCCACTCGAAAAATGGTCAAAAATAGAGGTAGTTTTGGTTTTTAACTCATAGTTCCGGTATTTATGGACCGATCTGGCTGAATTTCAATAGAAATTGTCTTACAGCAACAGCTGATCATTTAGTATGCTATACTTTTCTGTATGTGATCTAGATTCTTCTGAAAATTGATTTCAACGACTACACGGACAGACAGACGGACATCGCTAAATCGATTCCGCTACTTATAAGGATCCAGAATATATATGCTTTATAGGGTGCCCCGCTAACGATGTAGAAATTACATACATAATGATAAGCTTATATATAACCTTTTCACTTTTTTGTGAAGGGTATAATAAAATATTTGTATGTGTTTTTGTTCATTTGTAAAATGATGGTTAGAATATTTAGTTTAATGCCTACTTTGTTTGTTTTTATTTTTTTAAACATTTTTTTCAATAATTTAAGACTTGAGTGCCTGCAGACATTTTATTGCTATTAAAAATTAGGTGCTCAGAACGAATTTTTTCTTAGAACTCGTTAATTTTAGTTTCTTGAACAGAAATTAATTATTTATTTAGGATTAATAAAAATAGGTATTCAAAGAAAATTATTTTTATCAATTTTGTCATTTCTTTTATTACTTTTTTATAACTTTTTAATTGTATTTTTATATGACCTTTTTTATTGAAAGGCTATTTTTTTATAATTTAGGTCGTATTATGAAATTCTATTTTTATACCCACATGTCCTTCCAATTATAAATAAATGAATTTTTATATCTAATATGACCTTAAGATTAACAAATTAGGCGTTTCAATTGCATCATTTTTTGAAGTGAGTGATGATAAGTTAAATATGTTTTAATGTAACTCCTTCCGTTTTTTAGTATTTTTAAATATCTTTTCAGTATTTATGATATGCTTAGGAGAAATATAAGTACATAATACGTATGACAAATGTGCATAAATACAGGGTGGGCCAAAAGAAACCAAGGGGTGTAAAAGTTTAATAACTTTTTTGTTTATTAACTTTTTTTTATTTTTTCTTTCAGATTATATAATATACAAAATGGAAATTTTTTTACTATAAGTATGAAAAATTATGTCTCTTAAATGACCACCGTTTTCAGCTTCGCACTGATTGGCTCTTTTTAGAGCATTTTCCATAACATCTTTCAAAACTTGTGGCTGTAGCGTTCGAATTTCTGTAACAATGTTTGCCTTGAGTTCAAGGATTGTCTCTGGCTTGTTCACATACACTCGCTCCTTCAAAAAACCCCAAAGAAAATAGTCGGGTGCTGTCAAATCTGGCGATCGCGCTGGCCAAATAATTTCCGAATTTCGAGAAATTATTCGCTCTCCAAAAATTTGACTTAAAAGTGCCATTGTGTCTCGGGCAGTATGGGCAGTGGCTCCGTCCTGCTGAAACCACATACCAGGTCTGTTTTCAAGAGCAGGACGTAAAAAATTTTCTATCATAAAACGATACCGCTCTCCATTTATGGTTACAGCACTTCCATCTTCATTCTCGAAGAAGTAGGGCCCAATGACATTTTCAGATGTGATCCCACACCATACTGTACACCTGATGGGGTGCAATTGTCGTTGATAAATGGCTCTTGGATTTTGAGAACCCCAGAACCTACAGTTCTGCTTGTTAACAAGGCCATTCAAATGAAAATGAGCGTTAAAATAATTGATCTCTGGTTTAAATAATAAAATTCTATTGTTCTGGTTCTCTGTTCAGTCGTGAACCTCTCCATTATAAATTCTCCAAGTGTTGTCTATATAATCTGAAAGAAAAAATAAAAAAAAATTAATAAACAAAAAAGTTATTAAATTTTTACACCCCTTGGTTTCTTTTGGCCCACCCTGTACATTGAGAATCATAAGATTTTTACTAATTTGCAAACGAACCATAGAAGATTACGAGATATATTTGTAATCTATCGCCCAAGTACTCAGACAAAACTTAAAACCTATAGATAAAATTCCTTTTTGATTTTGGTAATTCTCATGGGCAAAATCGGGAATGATACTTCCGCAAAGTGGGTAAAAACCTTTTAAAGCAACGCCACTGGGGTATATGGAAATTTCCAAAAAAAATTTTAAAAACAGTTCAATATAATTTCTGATAGATTACAAATCAAGACGACGTCTCCTTTAAAATGATGTATGTCCCATATCGCAATCTTTTATGGTTCCTCCAAAAGTTACTTTGGATAATTTAAATTTTTTTTTTTTTGATATTTTCATATACCCCAGTGCTATTGCTCTAAGTGATTTTAGCAACTTCCCCATGAAATTTCCTCATGCCCCAGTACTTTTGCTCTGAGGGGTTTTTATCATTCCTAATTTTGGCGAGGTACCATTCCCGATTTCGCCACAAGAAATTACTAAAACCAAACTGGAATGAAATTTGTAAGCTCTACGCTTTCTGGAAGTGTTTTCACATTTACTGGAAATTTCGAAGTTTTTATTTTATGATGCTAAACGAAAATTGCCAAAATCCTTCAGAGCAACAGTGCTGAGGTGTATGGACATTTTTTTTATTGAATCTTTCTATAAGAAAATTACAATAAGTATCAAAATCTTAAATATTAAAAAGAAAAAACTTAAATAATTATTACCAATGTAATAACTAGTTTCTTGTGCTCAAATCTTAGGAATTTAACTTACAATACCTACAAAAAAACCGGTCCAGTAAAATGATTTTCTTTAGCAAAAAATGCTGTACCTTTTGAAAGAATAAATATATAAATTCGTTTGACAATGAAATTTCAATTTAAAACTAATTGGTAAAATAAAAATGTTTTTTGCCATTAACATGGCTGTATTTAATTTGCTTTAGGAACATTCCCAAATACATGCCAAAACACATAGACTTGAATTGATGTTGAAACTAACAACTCGGAACTAAATTAAAAACTCAACAGCGCATGACATGGAAGGTGTCAAGGAAATTAGGAAAATTGTTAGATTAACATAAGCTTTCATGCCCAAGAAGCATGTGTTTTTAATCAAAATATTTTTTAATTAAAGAATTAAGAGGGTTACAGACAAATAAATCATTTTAGAAGAGCTGCTGCTGTAAAAGCCTTTTTTTAATAGGAAAAAAAAAATTGAAAAAAGTAACAGATTAATTTTTAACTTTTAATTTGTTTGTTTATTTTAAAGATTTCAAATTAAATTTAAGTGTAAGCATTTTTGGTTAACAAGTAAATCATTAACAGCTTAAACACTCTTATAAATTTATTACTTGATTTGCATAAAATTATACTAAATTAAATTAAATTTGTGTTTTTCTTATTAAATTATGTTTGTTTTTATAATATAATCGCATTGACGCTTAAACACTTTTATAGGAGTTTGTAAAGACAAATTTAATTTGCATAAAGTTAAGCCTAGAGAAGTGAGTCGGAAACTGAATTGACAGCCTGCAACTTGTTATAAAGTGAAATATTGGCCTTAATGTGTTATTAAACTTTTGTGGCCTTAATTTATATAATCCTTTTCAAATATTTGCATACAGTCTTAATAAGGAAATAAATGAATTGAATTATGTGAAAGAGAAAGAGCAAGAGAAGAGAATTTGTAAGCAAAATATAAGTTTTATTTTGAAATGATTTTTGTTTAATTGAAATGTCTGCTTAAAAGCTTTAAAAATTGATTTAAAATTGGAAAAGTGAACTCGATAACTAGACTTTAGCTTTTTGTAGAGTTTTCAGAAGTTAAAATTTTGATGCTTAAGTCAATTTTGGTGTTTTCTATGCGCTATACATGCTATTAATTTTCTTTTAAATTATATTAATCTCCTGTTCAGCGATTTCTAACGGACATCTTCGTGCACAGGCTAAGCGAACTAAATTTGATTTGAGTTAACTAACTTAGGTAATGCGAACAACAGTAAGAGTGGAAAACTTAAGTACTTTCATAAAAAAACCGATTCAGCTATATCGAAAAAAGTGATGCAAATATCGTTATCGCATACAGACTAATTTGGGTAAATAAATATATTAAGCAAATTAATTTATAAAAAAAAAGTCAAGTAAAATGGAAAAGTTGGAAAGCAAATGGTAAGTATTCGTTATAAACAGATATATTCAGATAAAAAACTATTATTCATACTTACATTTTTGTGTAAAAAAGTGTACAATACAACATGTAAAGAAATTGCCAAAACTGTAAACTCCATTGAACCATTCGGTTAGTAAGTACTAAAGGGCTGTACAAGCATACTTGAAAGCCACACATCAGTACAAACATGTGTAGTATTTTATATTAAAAAGCGCTTGTAAGCCATTTTAAGTATACTTGTGCAAGCCTTTAGTAAGTACCTAATTACTTTCTTTTATGTGATTTAACTAGTAAAAATATTTTATTTATAGACGTGGCCAGATATGAAATCGTAAACCAAAAAGAAAATTGTTGAATACAGCAAAAGTTTGATATAAGTTGTTGGTGGTCTGTATCAATATAATATTTTGAGTGCGTTGAAGCAAATTATTAACAGGACAGTCTTGCTGCCATCAGCTGTAGCGCCAGTAGCCAGTAGCGCCAGTATTGATAATTGGTTTATATCGTTGGTAAGATCGCCGTCAAGAAAAAAAAAATAGCTGTCGTAGTTGTAGTACTGAATAGACAAATCAGAGAAAGGGAAGAATGTCACTGCTTCCAAACTATAAAAAATTTTTTTTGCTCTGCTATACAAACAACACCATAAATTTTGTTTTGGTACAGTGTACAGTAGCGTCGATTTGTGCAGCCGCTTAGGATATGTTTCTCACAATTTCTTTTTTGAGTCATAAGCCACCTTTTCATAAGCCGGCTCACATATACTGATGCTTCGAGCTCAGAAAATTAATTTTTAAATAAAAAAAAATTAAATTCTCAGAAAAAAATATGTTTGCATTTGCTTTATTTCGCATTTTCTGTTTGTTTGTTCGTTATAAAAATTTTACTTTTACAACAGCCATGCCCATTTTTTCCCCACTTTTCAACGATTTTCACCGACTGCTGTTTATGAAGATGTGTCTTGAAATGGCGTCTCCGGTAATAATTAAGCAAAGATTTGATCCACTTTATAAAGTACTGAATGGCTGCATTTATTTCGATTAAATTTCTATTTGTAAATGGATTTCTCTAAAAATTTGTACATACGAAAGCACTGTACAAGCATACTTGGAACAGCTTTCAAGCATCATCCCTAAATTTAAATACTGTAGAATACATATCAAAATAAATACTCCAGTGAGAAAATGTTTTGCAGAATACAAATCTACTTAAACAAAACGGAATATAACAATAGTGCAACACAATAAAATAACTAAATGGTGGCTAAATTTTAAGGGCCGATGTTGATTTCGAATAAAACACAAATTATTTAGGAAATTATTGTCATTTTTTTTATTATGATAGAATAGTACGGTTCAATTATGTATGGAACAAAATATCAGCCAAATAGCGGCGACACACCTCCATATGATGGCCCAAGTTTTCGATGACGCTGAGGCATAATTGAGGTTCTATGCCGTTAATGTGCCGAATTATCTCATCCTTTAGCTCTTGAATTGTTGCTGGCTTATCGACATACACCTTTCCTTTCAAATAACCTCAAAGAAACAAGTCCAACGGTGTCGAATCACAAGATCTTGGCGGCCAATTGACACCGCCACCACGTGAGATAACACGGCCATTGAATTTGTCACGCAAAAGAGCCATTGGTTCGTTAGCTGTGTTGCAAGTGGCACCGTCCTGCTGAAACCACATATTGTCCACATCCATTTCTTCCAATTCGGGCTCTAAAAAGTTGGTTATCATCTCACGATAGCGAACATCATTCACAGTAGCTGCCTGACCGGCCTCATTTTGAAAAAATACGGCCCGATGATGCCGCCAGCACATAAATCGCACCAAACAGTCACTTTTGTGCGGCAATTCTGCTTATTGACGAATCCACTGAGGTGAAAATCTGACTTATCACTGAAGATGATTTGCAGCATATACATTTTGATTTGAACGCCCATTTTCATAATAAGCCTGAATAACTTTATCGCGTGGTCGATTGTGCAACTTTCCATGGTTCAAATTGACTTAGTCTGAAATTGAGAAATGTCAAATGAAATGCAGAAGAAAATTTGACTTTTAGGCGTGGTTCACATTCAACATCGGCCCTTAAAATTTAACCACCCTTTATTTTAGAACTTTCCTGTATTCAATGGAACTCACAGTTTGAGTTGAATTAATTGTTCTTTAAAAATATATTTATTGAGTGAAATTAAACTAAAAACAATTTAATTTTTTATAAATTCTAATAAACAAAGAATAACATCCTGTACCTCTGTAACGCATGGTTTTAAATATCTTTTTTCTTTAAGATGACAGCTTCACAACATGTTTTTTAAAAGTATTTAATTTTTTAAAATATATAAAACTTAAGAATATTAAAAATGGCCTTAGATAATAACAAAATAACTTACAAACGACGTGATAAACTTTGCGGATCAGAAGAATAAAATATAAAGCAACAACAATACACTATACTCGCATATGAAATAAAAATTTTCTTAATAATGAAAAAAAAGTGTTGCATAAAAAGAAAAAATATTAAAGAGCTTACATAAGTATGAAGTAAAATGAGAGAAGAATTATATTTTTAATGAAGCGCATATAATCTTTTCCTTGTGGTTTTATGTTACGTTTATTTGCTGGCATCCTCTTCAATGCTTAAACGGATAAATACAAAACAGTGCAGTAAAAAACAATTTTAAACAACAATTTTACATTAACCTTTTTGCAAAAGATTTTTAGTTTTAATGTATAACTTTTTACTCCTTTTGAGATTATTGCACCATAATAAATCTAAAAAAAAAGTAAAAAGTTACGTAAATGGGTACACAAAATTTTAAATTCTTTCGAAATAAAATGTGACGAAATTTAAAAAAAATTTATTTTTAAACTATAGACATCCAGAAGGCATTCTGAGGCTTGCGTCTTAATTTACGCTGTGTGACCTAGACAACACTTTTGTTTCAAATTGTAGTTCTGTCTTCGTTTAGTCTTTTTCTATAAAAAAAATTCCAATTCATTAAAAATATTTTGGGGCGTACACCATAATTTAACATAAATAATACGCAATTAAAACAAAATTAATTTTGTTTAACGAAGAAAATTTAGTTTTGAACTTGTACTTCCTGGAGGAAATGCGTATTTTAAGTTGTAACCACAAAGGGAAAGATTCTCATGAAGAACATATCTATAATTAAATTTTATTCCGTCTTGAGAAAAAGTATTTTACCTAAAGAGATGTAACTTCTTTGTTTAGATTAGGGGGCATTTCACATGAGGCGAACAGCGAAAAAAAAGTGAGGTCGTAGAATTTGTTCCTATTTGGGTTTATAGTACCTCTAGTGGGTATGAAAGCAAATACGTAATAAAAGGTGTTTTTTATAGACGTATAGAACTTTAAGTTGGCATTACTGTTCAAGCTGGCGACCGATTTAATAGCTGTCAAGTGATTTATTCTCAGTTTGGTTTGGCAATTCATCATGAATATACTCACCCCTGAACAATGCTTGTAAATACTACAATTTTATTTCGAAAATAATAGCTCTGTGCGGAATACGTATCGCGCGAATTTTGTTTAGCGATGAAGCGCACTTCTGCTTGAATGGCTACGTCAACAAACAAAACTGCCGCATTTGGAGTGAAGCTAATCCTCAAGTGTATGTCGAAACACCGTTACATCCAGAAAAACTGACTGTTTAGTGCGTTTTATGGGCTGGTGGAATCATTGGTCCGTACTTCTTCAAAAACGATGATGGCCAGAACGTTACAGTCAATGGTGATCGGTATAGAGCCATGATTACTAACTTTTTCATTCCTGAATTGAACAACCATGATGTCCAGGAGCTGCGGTTCCAACAAGACGGCACAACATGTTACACAATCGATTTATTGAAAGACACGTTTGGTGACCGCCTAATTTCACGTTTTGGACCTGTGAATTGGCCTCCAAGATCTTGTGATTTAACACCGCTAGACTACTTTCTGTGGGGCTATGTAAAGTCATTGGTCTATGCGGATAAGCCACAAACACTTGACCATTTGGAAGACAACATTCGCCGTGTTATTGCCGATATACGGCCACAAACGTTGGAAAAAGTCATCGAAAATTGGACGTCCAAATTGGACTACATGGAGCCAGCCGTGGCGGTCATATGCCAGAAATCATATTTAAAATGTAATGCTACAAGATTATCTTTCGGATAAATAAAATTCATGTCAATCGAATAATCCATCGTTGTTTTATTGCAATTTAAAGTTCTATACTTCTATAAAAAACAACCTTTATTTTTTATTATGTTTATTTTTCAAGTAAAATGATACTAATTGAAATTCCTATATTTTTTTGGAGTAGATTCTCTTATAGGAAAAAATTTTTAATAAAAGCATGCTTCGAAGTTCGCATAGACCTTTCTTTTCAGTTATTTTGATAAAAAAAAATAAATTTTGAAAAGTAAAAATTTCAAATGAGTTTTTCAAAAACTTCGACCATTTTTTTAAAACTTATTTAAATAAGATAAATTATATGCATGGCGCATGGCTAAAATAAATAAATTAAAAGTAGAAAGAAGAGCTTAATTAAAAAAATTCTTTTACAGGATCTCAGCTACCTCAATTCATCCTTCTTCATATAGAAATATTTTGCTAGCCAATTTTCAGGTAAAATTTTTCCAGTCGGTCATTCTTCACTTTTTGTTTTACAGTTTGTGTATATCGTTTGATATACATAAATATTTACATAATAAAATAAATTTTCTTCTAGATTTTAGAGTAAAAATTAAAAAAAAATTTCAATTTATTATTTTTTAAAATACATATGTAATTAATTGTTACAGATAAAACTACATAATTGATTTGAAAAATTCGTTCACCAAATAAATTTACATCATCAGCGGGTAACAGGCCATATAACAAAGCGTTACGACTACTTTTAAGTCATTTAGTTAATGATTTGACAATTAAAATTCTATTTTCCAACTTATTTTTTTTTTTTTTAATTTTGGTACAGAAAATGATTACCATATACTCTGGGATCGTCCACTCCCATTTTTATCCGATTCAGTTGATAGATAACCCATTCAAATTATGTATTTAATTTCAAAAGATCTTCCTTAAAGCTTACTTGAAGTATGACTAAAATAACTTTTGAGAGATTAATTGAAATGTTGTTAAAAATGGCAGCAATTTTTATAACAAATAATTATAAAAAGTTATAAAATTTAATTCTATAAAATAACAGCATCTTTTAATGTGAGATTTGGACTCGAAAACTCTGCTTTGCTCTTAATTTTTTATTTACAGGTCAAGAATTTGTTGTCTCGTGACAACATAAAACTACTTTAGATGAAAATTTAATTCACCATGTAGTTTTTGATTTTAATTTAAGCGTGCAACAACATGAAATTTTATGATTATATTTACAAATAAAGCTACGAGAACACTTTCTTTGCCGCTGGTATTTTATGGTAAACACAAGATTGTGCTAATAGGCATAATTAAAGTTTGTAGTTAATTAAAATTAAATTCATAAAATGTTCGCTGACTTCACTAAATATGTGCGAGTCTGTAATTTTAAAAGGAAAACCATGTCGACACACAAAACATTTCTAAAGTACTTGCGTACATAATAATGAAAATGAAATGATATGCCAGAAATATAGGGAATGTAGGAAAAGCAGTCAGTGATTTAAAAGAAAAACCACAGCAAAGATATGCTTTTCAAAACAAGTATTTATTTGTTCGCTACCGGCACACGCACACGTAAACCTAGATACCAAACTGATGCAGGTGATATCGCGCAATATAAAACGTTTCACAATGGGGAAGAACCAAAATAATTTATAATTAATTCTGCCATTTCTAAATGGCTGGTCTGAAAGACATAACAGAGGAGTACTGGAGCTTAAGCTTATATCCAGAGCATCTCTCTCCCCCAGGAGCATCGCTGCTTACTACTTTTTATATTTCATTTTATTTTGCAAAATTTTATACTCTCTTAAAGCTCTGGTGAAGATCTATAAAAAATATGAATGCAAATTTTCCAAGACCCTGATTCAGTTTTTTTTAAAACATTTAGCATTATTTTTATTGAAATTTCTTAAAACTTTTTTAGCTACATAGCCAACAAAATTATTGAGCACACACAAAATGTTTCGGATTTAAATCTCTCTTAAGTTCAAAGATAGTCGTTTTTTAATTTTAAAATTAAAAAAAAGGATTAATTTTTGTGTGTTTTTCCTGTATGCTTTTTTTTAATAACAAAAAATTTTCTTGAAGAACATATGCAAGTTTTATATTATTTTAAAAGTAGTCTTTATGCGAATGATTATGAAGGTAAATTTGATTGTAATTTATAAATATTGTAGAACCTTGACGCTTTGCTATTTAGCCTATTTTGTATCAACATTGTTTAAAAATCCCACGCCTGCTATCTATAAACTGAAGCAAGCTTTAAAAACCCCTATATACGGTTAGATGTTCTTGAAAATATCTTATGACCCAAGAAACAAATGTGGACTTTATGGCTAAAAGTCTAAAAAATCAAAATTTAGAAATTTTTAGTGCATGTTTCTGGAATTTCAAGATTCCAATTGTCTAAATCTACAACTTTTAAAAATTTCAGATATACATATGAAAAAATTTGGAAAATTTTTAGTTTTCAATTTTTAAACACGTATAACATGTTAAATATACAAGGTATGATCAAAAAATAACCGTTATTTAAAATTTTCGTGAGGTACGTATGTTCGATTTTCGCTTTTTTTATGTTGGTACACTTGTCTGTTATTTATGTTGACAATATAAGCCATTTTGGGTTGTCAGTTTGTTTTTGACAGATAAAAAGGTTAGTCGTGTTTTGGTGTGCTCTTCGATTTTTTACTATTTCAAAAAATGGATCAAAGAAACTGTATTAAGTTTTGCGTAAAAAATTAAATTAAATGTGCAAGGACATTTGAAATGTTGACTGTGGAGTTTGGCGAGTCTACTATGAGCAGAACACAAGTTCAATTGTGGTATAAATAGTTTAAGGAAGGCCGAGAAGATGTTAATGACGATGATCGTCCTGGTCGCCCGAGCACGTCAACAACCGATGAAAACATTGAAGCAGTGAAGAAAATGATTTTGGATAACCGTCGAATCACTATTAGAGAGGTTGCTGATGATGTTGACATATCGTTCGGCTTATGCCAAGCAATTTTTACGGATGTTTTAGGCATGAAACGTGCGGCAGCGAAGATTGTTCCAAAATTGCTAAATTTTGAGCAGAAACGACGTCGCATGGACATCGCGTAGGAGATGTTGAACATCGTCAACGACGATCCAGATTTGCTCAAAAAGGTCATAACTGACTCCGCTAACTTTTTCCTCTTCTCTGTTGGCGATACCAAAAAGCGCGTTTCAGAAGTGTTTCGAGGATTGGAAAAAACGCTGACATAAGTGTATTATATCTGAGGGGGAATACTTTGAAGGGGACAAGATAGTTATTGATGAATAAAAACATAATTTTTGAAAAAATTTAAAATAACGGGTATTTTCTGATCATACCTCGTAAATCATAAGTTACGCATACTGGCATGTTTTTATAGGTCTTCATTAGGGCTGTAAGCAGCGTTGCCGTTTTATCATTTTTTGTCGGATTTAGCCTCTAGCTTTTTTGTTTTTCAAAATAGCTTTAAGAACCTTTTATTAATTAAGACAAATCATACATAAGAAGATTAAGAATGATTAAAATTCCTGGTCACAAATGAGATTTTTCTGTCCACTTCGATTTTTAATTTTATTAAATTTATATATTGTCTGCATAAAAATTGCAAAAAAATTTTACATATGCTTTGGGGGATAAATATTAACCAAATTACCTAGAGTAATATTTGCGATAAAACTTTGATATGTAAATTGATTAATTGGTCAAAAGAAAGGTAACTTCAAGGCTTCTAACTTGTAAAATAAATTCACTTTATTCTGTGCATGTACTGCATATCGAAACTTTATTTTTCAAGACACATTTTTCCAAATGGCTTAATATTGCTGCAGAAAACTATTACTAATTGATTAATAAATTTATTTTGAATTTAAAAGTTTAGCAAAATATTTATACATAGTTATTTGTTTTAAATTTATTGTTTTCCTACGATATTCTAAGTACAATAAGTTCCGAAGAAGATACCCAATACAATTTTCGAATGAGCACAAATGACGATCAATTTTGCTTATTTTTTTCTAGCTAGTGGTAACGCTGCCTGTAAGAAAATACGAAATTTTGCAAAATCCAATGAAAAATAAAAAGATTGTTAGCGGTTTAAAAAATTGCATGTCCGAAGTATCCTATTTTACAAAATCACAGCGCCGTTCCTGGGGGGAGAGAGATGCTCTGCGTCTAAACTTAAGCTTCAGTACTCCTCTGCTTTGTCTGTGTAAAATTTTATGTACTTCGGAATAGCCGAAATATTTTGATTCTGCCTCACTGTGCGCTTGAAGATGATAGTTTGAAGTTTTCTGATAGCTTGATAACTATCAAACTTTTATAATGTAATAGAAGCACAATCAATTGGTTTCTTTTATCTATTCTTCTTATAATGATTTATTAACATACTTAAGCCAATCACCAAAAGAAAACAACAAGAAACAACTAATGAATAAAATCAAGCCTTTTCAAAGCAGAGAGTTAGTTCTGTAACACAGCTAAAGAAGATATCAACAAGCAGCGTTGCCAGGACTTTAAAAAAATAAGGTATATTTCAATAAAAAAAACCGCTAGAAAAGTCTAAATCCGCCGAAAAAAAAGCTAGAAAAAAGTTAAAAAGCTACAGCTTAAAATTAAAAATTTTCTTAATTCTTTATTACATTAAGAATCTTAATTATAATTATTATAAAAAAAATAGGCAATAAAGAAAATAATGTTGTTTTCCACATGGCTTGAAAATTACCAAAATCAAGAAGGAATTTAATCTGTAAGTTCTAATCTTTCTGGACGTGTTTTAACATTTTTGAATGATTTCGTAGTTTTTATTTTATGATGCAAAACGGAAACTGCCAAAATCCTTGAAAACAACAGTCCTGGAGTATATGGGAATTTAAAAAAAATTTTAAAATCAGTCCAAAATAACTTCTAACTATTTGGGCAATAGACTACAAATTCATATGACCTCTCCTTTAAAATAATATGCGTCACATCCCCCAATCTTCTATAGTTCATCCGTAAGTTGCTAAAATCCCTCTAAGCAACAGTACTGGAGTACACGCAAATTTCAAAATAATCCATAGTAACTTTTTAAAATAATTCAAAGTAACTTCTGTGTAATTGAGCAGTAGATTACAAAACTAGATAGCCTTCTCTTTAAAATGTCCAGTGAGTACTTGGGAAGTAGATTATAAATTTAGACAACCTTAACTATAAAATGATATGTGTCCCATCCCGTAATCTTCTATTGTATTTAAATACTTTTGAGCAAATTCAGTTATTTTTCAACTTCAGTATTAAAAAAAGAATATTTAAAATTCCTTGAAGTAATAATTAATTTTTTGATTTTTAATGCGATTTCTATTCTGATTTTTCGCGAGCAACGTCAGCATTACTAAACGTAGTACTAGATAACTAAATCAATTAGGAATAAAGTGCATTTTTATTTTACAAGTTAGAAGCCAAATACTTTTCTTTACTTTTGAAATTACCGTCATTCGACAAATTTATCAATTTAGATATCAAAGTTTTATCGAAAATATTAATTTAGTTAAATTGGTCTCGGTCTCAGATTGCTTATGTATGATTTGTTTTTATTTTTCCAAAAAAGGCTATTTAAGGCTATTTTGAAGAACAAAAAAGGCCAATAAGAAAGCTAGAGGCTAAATTATAAATTTTGAGGCTAAATGCAAGAAAAAAAGCTAAATCTAGCCTAAAAAAGGCTAAAATGGCAACGCTGTGACTGAATAGAGATAGAAGTATCCGAACTAGGTAAACACTGGCAACTGATAAAAATGTTGTCAATAAATATTTCTGGATTTAAAGAGTGATTTTTTTGCTATTATCTTTTTGGCAACACTAGTTTTGACAGCTCACGCACGTTTTGTATCTTGTGTCACTGTCAAACATCTTTAGTTTGGTCTATAATTTAATCATGAATCGTCTTACAAACGAACAACGCTTGCAAATTATTGAATTTTATTACCAAAATGCGTGCTCTGTTAAGAAAGTTCATCGCGCGCTTCTTCCATTTTATGGTCAGTTTAATCGACCTACTGAGGCTTCTATTCGGGCTATTGTAACAAAATTTCGCACCAAATTTACATTGTTGGACATTAAACCACCAACACGCTTACGTAGAGTGCGAACTGAAGAAAATATCGCAGCCGTATCGGCCAGTGTTGGTGATGACCGTGAGTTATCGATTCGGCGCCGTTCGCAGCAATTGGGCCTCTGTTACTCCACTACGTGGAAAATTTTGCGGAAGGATTTGGGTGTGAAGCCTTATAAGATACAACTGGTGCAAGAATTGAAGCCAAACGACCTACCACAACGCCAAATTTTTGGTGAATGGGCTCTTGAAAAGTTAGATGAAGATCCACTTTTTTATCGAAGAATTGTGTTCAGCGACGAGGCTCATTTCTGGTTGAATGGATACGTGAACAAGCAAAACTGCCGTATTTGGAGTGAAGAGCAGCCAGAAGCATTGCAAGAGCTACCAATGCATCCACAAAAAACAACCGTTTGGTGCGGATTATGGGCTGGCGGCATCATTGGGCCGTATTTCTTCAAAGATGATGCGAATCACAACGTTACTGTGAATGGTGAGCGCTACCGTGCGATGATAACAAACTTTTTTTTGCCCAAAATGGAAGAGCTTGACTTGCATGACATGTGGTTTCAACAAGACGGTGCCACATGCCACACAGCACGCGAAACAATGGACCAATTGAGAGGCGAGTTCGGTGAACAGTTTATTTCACTCTTGGGACCAGTCAATTGGCCGCCCAGATCGTGCGATTTAACGCCTCTAGACAATTTTTTGTGGGGCTATGTTAAGGCTAATGTCTATAGGGACAAGCCCGCTTCGATTGACGCACTGGAAGCCAACATTGCCAACATTATTCGTGAGATACCGGCCGAAATGTTGGAAAGAGTATGCCAAAATTGGACTAAGCGGATGGACCATTTGAGGCGCAGCCGCGGCCAACATTTGCATGAAATAATCTTCAAACATTAAATTATATCGACCCAACTATCGATCCAAATAAATATTTCATGCATTTTTCTGAATTTTATGTGTTTTTTTTTTTAAATTTCCGATAGTTCTTATAAAATCACCTTTTAAAAATGTTGTTATGGAATTGTGTATGAAATATGAAAAGCATGTGCGTAATAAAAATTTTCAAGAACAGAGAATGAATCAAGGGCTGAAATGTAAAATCTGTGAAAAAGGATTGATTGCTGTGAAGGAGGGCACTATTTAATTAGTCGAATAGTAAACTTAGAGAAGGAAAAAATGCTTAACTCTCTAAAACTAATTCTGTTTAATCTCCCAGTGATTATGCACGGATCTAGACAAATAGTTCAACTACTTATCGGCGGTCTAGTTAAAGTGCTGGCGGTAAAAAAAGGGAAACTATTATATCGAGATTCTCAAAGTATGGAGAGATGCTATACTCAAGTTATATTGAAAAAGATAAATGCACAAGCGAAGTAGTACTCAATTCACCAGAATATTTTTTTTTAATACAAAAACAAAACTAAAAAAAAATTCTTAGGGATATTAAAAGCTTCTGAGCTTTTAAAGCGAAACTAAAGTAGTAAACTCTCACAATTGACTTATATGTATTTTGTGGCAGTTACGCTAAGTTTCTTGAATATTTGCTACCCATAAGGTTTTCTTTTAATATATGAAACTTATTATCACAACATCTGTGTTAAAAAGTTTAAAAACATTCAAAAGACCAAAAAAATCTTTAACAGGAAATAAAGAAAAGAAATTTTAAAATTATATTCGATAATAAATTTGATAACTGAATGCAACAAACTTTTTATGCTTAGCATGAAGCAACAAAACTTGTTTACCATTTCTTTGGTTTTAAATTCTAGTGAAAACACTAAAGAAAATTAGAAAAAGTATAAGACTTGTACACAACTTAACAACCAGACTACAAATATCTAAAGAAGAAGTATTGCAAATGTATAACTAAAACAAGTAGGAATATACTCGTAAATAAATAAATAAGTAAGCAACCTAATGCACTTTATGAAAATTAAAAGGGAGCAATAAATGCTATGGGAGATAAGGCTAAAGACAAGAGAAGTAGTAAGAGTAAACAGTAAACATTTTCCAATTTTAAAACGAAAATAACTAGAAGAAGTTTATCTGACGAAGATTTTAGCTTTTTATATTTCAAAACATTCTCTGCATTATCAGTTTAGCTTAAAAAAGTTTTCGGTCAAATAAACTAATATGAAAGTAAAATAGACAAGAATTACATGCAATTCAACAAACATGTTAAATAAGCTTTTCAAAAAGTTTATGGTTTTCTTAACGAAATTTGAAACATGTCTTACAAAACGTTTAGAAAAGAAGTGGCCTGCAATACTACCAAATGGAAATTACTCTAATAGATCAACGTTGCATGGAGAATCTTAGAAAATGACAGACAAATTGATTTTGACAACATTTTTATAAAATCTATTAAAGATTTTCTACACAGAGATTAAGTAGAGAAAGTGAAACAAGTAGCCCATCATGTTGTTTAATTTGCACAACCGATTCTGGGGTGGATGTTAGATTTAAGCATACAATGGAGTTCCTCCTCTGATTTGTTAAGCTCAGATGCATAAACCTCCATGCTTTGATCCTCTATTTTTGCAAAGGATTTATTTTCATTATCACTTTTACTAGTTTTGTATTTTGTTAAAGGTTTTCTAAATTTTTTCTTCGATTCTGTAATAAAAAAACGTTAATATCTTATAGTACCAGTATCAGTAGCTCTAGACCACAAAAAAACACACACACGTAAATATAATTAATTATCTACTCGTATGTAGCTTTTTGGTTACTTACAGCTGCAGTAAAAAAATAGCACTGAAGTCAAGGCTTCTATTTATTTATTTATTTTAACTTGGTTTACTTGTAGATACATAATTGACAATGATTAAAATAGTATTAGGAGTGTCTATGTTATACAAAAAAAAAAAATTGTCAAATTTATTGGCTTTTATGGAAATAGCTTATTAAATATGGTCAACAGTCACAATTTGACCGAAAAAAGTACTATTTTGAAGTAAATTCAAATTTTTTATGCAAAAATTGATTATTTATTCCAAAATATTGCCGCATGGCCTTTGATGGTAATAACGCTGCGTAGTGTTTCGTCTTGGTGTTAGTCACGGCTGCATATTCAATTTTGAGAACCTTTTCAGAAGGCTTCTTAATTGTAGCTCTAAGTTGTTCGTTTTTGGTTGGTTTTGGCTTACATGCATTAAGCTTAAAGATTTAATATTGATTTTTATATTAATTTTTTTCGATTTCGCAGGCCACTCCATGACTTTAATATTACACTATGGAACATTTTTGGGATTATTGTCTGGGGGGTGAGAAATTCCAAGTCAGGGTGATGGTACTAGGTCAGTATAGTAAAACCCTCAAAGGGCTTGGCGTTTTTTTTTTTTTTTTTTGCCAAAATGTTCCAACTAAGCGAAAAAACATCAAGATAAGGAAAAAATTTAAAAGGTCATAAAAAAAACTGACACATACGAACGCCAAACCCTTTGAGGGTTTTACTATACTGACCTAGTACCATCACCCTGACTTGGAATTTCTCACCCCCCAGATTGGCTGTTGTACTGTGTTATTGGCTAAAAACAATTGACAAAAACCAGTTTTTGTTTGTATTTTTCATAAGATCCAAAGTGGAAGCAAATAAGGCAGCATCTCTTTTTCTAAAATATCAAGGTAGAGATTTGGTTCATTGTTTATTTATGTAATGAATTGCTGAAAAACACTATTATCCTTGAAACTCTGGGACTTGTGGTCTTTTTTTTTTAGATTGTACTCTGCACTTCAAGGTCGT
Source organism: Thelaira solivaga (assembly GCA_947397855.1). NCBI lineage: Eukaryota > Metazoa > Arthropoda > Insecta > Diptera > Tachinidae > Thelaira > Thelaira solivaga. The sequence goes on from OX377612.1 coordinate 27,718,915, forward strand.
CTAATATGTATAAGAAGGATATCCCTTGCCTCCATACTAAATAACTTTATTCTATATTTAAAAATGTATTTTGTTGTCAAAATTGAAATAATTGTTTTATATTAGACAAAATTGTAGAAGTTTTAAGAATTGTTGTTTTGACATTTTGGTTGATTTTTTAAGTACAGGGTGGGCCAAAAGAAACCAAGGGGTGTAAAAGTTTAATAACTTTTTTGTTTATTAACTTTTTTTTATTTTTTCTTTCAGATTATATAATATACAAAATGGAAATTTTTTTACACTAAGTATGAAAAATGATGTCTCTTAAATGACCACCGTTTTCAGCTTCGCACTGATGGGCTCTTTTTAGAGCATTTTCCATAACATCTTTCAAAACTTGTGGCTGTAGCGTTCGAATTTCTGCAACAATGTTTGCCTTGAGTTCAAGGATTGTCTCTTGCTTGTTCACATACGGCGATCGCGCTGGCCAAATAATTTCCGAATTTCTAGAAATTATTCGCTTTCCAAAAATTTGACTTAAAAGTGCCATTGTGTCTCGGGCAGTATGGGCAGTGGCTCCGTCCTGCTGAAACCACATACCAGGTCTGTTTTCAAGAGCAGGACGTAAAAAATGTTCTATCATAAAACGATACCGCTCTCCATTTACGGTTACAGCACTTCCATCTTCATTCTCGAAGAAGTAGGACCCAATGACATTTTCAGATGTGATCCCACACCATACTGTACACCTGATGGGGTGCAATTGGCGTTGATGAATGGCTCTTGGATTTTGAGAACCCCAGAACCTACAGTTCTGCTTGTTAACAAATGAAAATAAGCTTCATCACTCATAATCAAACTTTCAATAAAGTTGATTTCATTTCTGGCCAACTCTTGAAACTTAACTGCAAAATTTAGACGTTGCCGATGATCTGCATGTTTTAATTCTTGGACCAATTGCACCTTATATGGGTATAACTGTAAATCTTTTTTTAAAATGCGCCGTAGTAACGTACGAGACATTTCTAGCTGAGCAGAACGCCTTCTGCCAGATGTTTCTATTGCTTCGTTAACACTTTGCTGTACTCGTTCAATATTTTCCGCAGTGCGACTTAAACGTGGTCTACCGGTTCGAGGCAAATCTCTTACGCTGCCATGCTGGTGATGACGATTAACTATGCAACGAATCATCGCTTCAGAGGGCGAAATTCTGACGTTAAAATGTCGACGATATGCTCTTTGCGTTAAAATAATTAATCTCAGGTTTAAATAATAAAATTTTATTGTTCTGGTTCTCTGTTCAGTTGTGAACCTCTCCATTATAAATTCTCCAAGTGTTGTCTATATAATCTGAAAGAAAAAATAAAAAAAAATTAATAAGCAAAAAAGTTATTAAACTTTTACACCCCTTGGTTTCTTTTGGCCCACCCTGTATTTCCATTTTTCTAAAATAGTCGTTAATGCTAAATTAATCGGTATTTTCGTGGACAAAGATACTACGTCAAAAGAAACTATGATTTCATCATCATCCAGAGTTATTTCCTGCAGTCTTTCTTTTAATTTCTGTGAATTCTTTATGTCATATGTAGGAGATACTAAGTTTTTCAGTATTTTTCCAATGTGTTTTATCGTATGTATATGCCTCTTAACTTTCTTTTTTTCGTTTTAAATCGTTTTTACAAAAGAAAATTAGTGATGTTCATTAACATTCACTCACCAAACATGTTGCCACACGAAGTTCTTGAAGGCCTTCCAGAGCTCAGTGTACATGTTGTTTGTAAGAATAAAGTGCAATTACCTGGGAAGTGATATTATTTTTCTGGTAGCAGCTGTCGAGTACAACAAGAATGTTTTTTTTTTTAAAATTTGCCACATCTTGAAAACCGGGTTTTCATACCTTTATGCACTTATAAACCAGTAACTTAATTGAATATCAACCGATTTTAAATTTCTCAGCGGATTTAGAAAGAAAACATTGAGCCGTTTGAGTGTATACTACTCACCGAAGTGGTCAAAAATATTCTGAAAAAATGTTTATCTTATTTTTGCAACCATTTCTTGATAATGTTCGACTAGTTCAGCACTGAACTTGCCCAGGTTGTGTAGGAAGAATTCCAAATGTGACTGCAGGAAATACATTTTTAAGGAGATACCAAATTTCCTATAACGCAGTGCTTTTATAAAGCGAGTCCCATAATGCAGTGTGCAATATTCGACAAGTTCTCTTATAACGCAGTCTCTTTATAGGGCATTCGCAAGATAAAAAACTAAAGAAAAACACAATAATTTATAAAAAAACGTTAATCTCTAAAAGCAAAATAATTTTATGACGCTTAAATTACGCAGCTGATAAATAATAAATAAATATTGTTGTTGTTTTTTACTGCAAGAAAAGAAATTTATATATCTAATACTTTCCAAATTAATAATCGATAAAAAAACTAAATTTTACTAAAAAAAAAATTAAGCAAAATATTTCTGTGAGATTCCATATAACGAATCCATTTAATTTATATAATATAACATATAATTTTGAGCTTCTTTTAACGCGGTGTCTATAAAACGCGTTGGTGGTTCCGTATAACGTGGTATAAATTAATCTGAATTGTCTTATTTGTTCTATGTAACGCGGAACGAACAATCGCGTTATAGGAGACTTGACAGTATTGCAGCCCATTTCCTAATACGAACGTTAAAAATGTTTTTCTGCCTCTTTGATGCGACTCACGAGATGGCCATACATTGTCATCATGGTGATTTGGTGCCCGACTATTCAGTTCACAAAGATAGAATGGTTGTTTTTGTAGCGGTTGCTAATAGATTTTTAAGTGCGTATGGTAGAATGAAGAAGACCCTCTTCGGTGCTTCCACTTAATTGTGAATAAATTTACAACTTGTGAATGAATTTCTTCTTCTTTATAAAAGGTGATTTCATAAGAACTATCGGAAATTAAAAAAAAAAAAAAAAACACATAAAATTCAGAAAAATGCATGAAATATTTATTTGGATCGATAGTTGGGTCGATATAATTTAATGTTTGAAGATTATTTCATGCAAATGTTGGCCGCGGCTGCGCCTCAAATGGTCCATCCGCTTAGTCCAATTTTGGCATACTCTTTCCAACATTTCGGCCGGTATCTCACGAATAATGTTGGCAATGTTGGCTTCCAGTGCGTCAATCGAAGCGGGCTTGTCCCTATAGACATTAGCCTTAACATGGCCCCACAAAAAATAGTCTAGAGGCGTTAAATCGCACGATCTGGGCGGCCAATTGACTGGTCCCAAGCGTGAAATAAACTGTTCACCGAACTCGATTCTCAATTGGTCCATTGTTTCGCGTGCTGTGTGGCATGTGGCACCGTCTTGTTGAAACCACATGTCATGCAAGTCAAGCTCTTCCATTTTGGGCAAAAAAAAGTTTGTTATCATCGCACGGTAGCGCTCACCATTCACAGTAACGTTGTGATTCGCATCATCTTTGAAGAAATACGGCCCAATGATGCCGCCAGCCCATAATCCGCACCAAACGGTTGTTTTTTGTGGATGCATTGGTAGCACTTGCAATGCTTCTGGCTGCTCTTCACTCCAAAAACGGCAGTTTTGCTTGTTCACGTATCCATTCAACCAGAAATGAGCCTCGTCGCTGAACACAATTCTTCGATAAAAAAGTGGATCTTCATCTAACTTTTCAAGAGCCCATTCACCAAAAATTTGGCGTTGTGGTAGGTCGTTTGGCTTCAATTCTTGCACCAGTTGTATCTTATAAGGCTTCACACCCAAATCCTTCCGCAAAATTTTCCACGTAGTGGAGTAACAGAGGCCCAATTGCTGCGAACGGCGCCGAATCGATAATTCACGGTCATCACCAACACTGGCCGATACGGCTGCGATATTTTCTTCAGTTCGCACTCTACGTAAGCGTGTTGGTGGTTTAATGTCCAACAATGTAAATTTGGTGCGAAATTTTGTTACAATAGCCCGAATAGAAGCCTCAGTAGGTCGATTAAACTGACCATAAAATGGAAGAAGCGCGCGATGAACTTTCTTAACAGAGCACGCATTTTGGTAATAAAATTCAATAATTTGCAAGCGTTGTTCGTTTGTTAGACGATTCATGATTAAATTATAGACCAAACTGAAGATGTTTGACAGTGACACAAGATACAAAACGTGCGTGAGCTGTCAAAACTAGTGTTGCCAAAAAGATAATAGCAAAAAAATCACTCTTTATATATAATTCTTCTGTACTGAACTTAGGTTTTTAGGGAAAGAAAAATTAATGATAACCATTTTAACGCTTGGACTAATTTGGTAAATAATTTTTTAGTGTTTGTAATTAAATAGAAATTTTTCACAATTCTACGCCTACTTTTTCTAAATTCTCGGGTAAATTCATATTTAAGATTTAAACAGTCTGCAAAATAATTAATTTTTGTATACAATCTTCGTGATAATTAACAACAGGAATTACATATTGAAATGAATTTTCAGATTGAAGTAATTTATCCCGAAAATCAATGCTTCTCCCATTGTATGTTGCCTATTCCGGTCGGAAAGCATTACATGCTTACCAGTCAGACAAAAAACAAAAAATTTCGTGTATTATACAGCGTTATAATAAACGGAATAGAAACAAAAATATTTATTGATTTCAGTTAGTTATCTGAATATCCAATAAATAAAATACCTTACGATTCATTGTAATTAGAAATGTAAATTAAACATACCGCAAATGATCTTTCAAAAAAAACACTCTTGTCTTCTCTTTTTAAATATTTTTCAATATAAATAAAATTTAAGGCTGGTCTAGCTAGTCTCATATAAAAAATTTTGCTTTCAGCCAACTAACACTTTAAAACTAACCTCGTATAATTTTTACATATGACAATCAAGTGCTAGTAGCATGCAGCTACCCACAATTTGCATAATACTAATCTTGCCGACATGTATTTGGTTGGAGTGTAAACAGTTACAATCACACACAATATACAAGACCAGCCAATAAGCAACATCCAACAACAAGGACTACGGCAACATTAAAAAGGTTGTCGTCACTTTATTGTCGTGACATTTTATTTTAATTAGCATAAAACAAACCAATTGGGAATATTATAATCAAATAAATAACACTCATCGTTTGTAACTGTGTGTTGGATAAGTTGTTCTACACAACATGGTTGGTTGGTTGTATGTATGTCGTTGTTGACTATTAATGTTGCCGCGTAACTGAAGTTGAAAATTAAAATTAATTGTTAAATAAATTATCACCACAGATGTACATTGGTGTGTGTGTTTTGGCATAATTTCTAAAATATGCTTTTTCACAATTGAATTAACAGATTCTGTTTATAAGAGGATTATAGTTGAGTTTTGTGAATAAAACATTTTTAATAGAGTTAAGTTACTGCGTGTGTGTATGTGTATGTATAATTACAAAATAAGGTAAATAAATAACTTTTTAAAACCACCAAAAGAGCTAAATCAACACCAACACATATACAACTAAAATAAATTGTTTCTCAAGCTAAATATTGTATTTTGATTGATATACTCGTATAAATGTAACATTATTTTTTGACAATAGAGACGTCTGACTTATTTGATCATGAGAAATTAAAAAAATGTAAATCTCAAACGATCTCAAACTCAGTTTCAAATATACAATTTTAAAGTTAAAAATATTAAAAATTTTATTCAGTTTGAATTGAACTTTTCTTAAACCCAGTTAAATAACAAAAACTTTTTATACTCTTCACTGTAAAAATGAACGGTGTATATAAATTTGTAATTCAGACACAATATAAAGTATAAAAATATTCTGAATCCTATGAACAGCGGAGTCGAACAAGTGATGTCCGTCTGTCTATTTGTCTGTATAGTCGTTGAAATCAACTTTCTGAAGTTCATAGAAATTGAACAGAAAAGTACAAATTAAAAATTTGATATTTAACTTATCAATATTTTTAATTTAATGTAACGGGTGGCCCAAATGAGGCCTAGTGAGCGTATTGTAGTCGTTGTTGGGGGTCTTGCGGTAGAAGCTGTTGTACAATTTGAACTTTGAATCTTAAGATCCAGCTTTAAAATTCTCTGTAATGTTGTTCTGGGTATACCCAATTGGCCGGAACGGCGACGAGTTGAGACAGATGGATCATTTGCAACACTCTGCTGCACAGCTTCCACGTTGTCTTCAGTACGAATATTTCGATGAACACCTCTTCCCAGTTCCTCAAAACGGCGAACTAAACTTGTAATCATGGAAGATGTAGGCGCTCATCTTACGTTAAAAAAACGGCGATAATAAAAATCGATAATTTTAATGCGTTCTTGTGGACTGTACGTATTCATTTTAAATTTCCAACAGTTCAGTTATAATCTGCAAAAAGAAAAAATAAATTATGTTAAAAAATAAAAAAGTTATTTGTGTTTCACATCAGCTGGTATTATTTGGGCCACCATGTACAACCAAAAGCTTGATATTTGACTTTTAAAATTTTAACTTTAAGTATCGGTTATTTTTAATAATTGTCTTAAAGATAACAAAATAACCATTTCTCTCGTTAAGAATAATTTTATTTCGTTTCATTATTTACAAAACTTGAAGCAAATAAATAAAATGACGTAAATAAATAGTTTTAAAAATGTATAGTTTTGTTTTTTTCTTTTGCTAAAATATTTACTATGTGGCGTTGGTACCCTCTCAATTTAATATAAACCATAGTTAAGTGCCACTTATTTGCTTATTTTTGTTTCATTTTATTTTACAATTTATTTTTTATTTCTTGTTTGTGTATTGTTGGTTCAAAGACCACACACAGACTGATTGCTGCTTAAATATTTATATGACAAATATTTATTGGGCAGCCATAAAATTTTACTTTATTCGTTTATAGACATTTATTTGTGTATTGAGTGTTATATTTAATAATGGCCAGGTAAGGAATATTAAGGGAATAAAAAATAAACACTAAAAAAGTTAAATTTATTTAATAACATGCGGTTAAACATGCTACATTTGGAAAACAATTTTTTCTTGCCGCATAAAATTTATACTTTAAAGAGATGAAAGCAGATAGTTAGTCAATAAAAAATGAAACAAATAAAAAATAATTTTTTCATGAAAATTGACTTTAAAGGTTAAGTGTTATAATATCTCCCATCACTCCCCTAAAACATATGAATAACATAATTTAAAGTAATATTTGTTAATCGCATTTCCATTCCCATGCGAACAAAAATGCAAAATCGTTAAAGTACTAAATTATTAAATCCAGACTTTTTCTTAAGAATTGTTTAAAACATAACAAATTATTAAATCCAGACTTTTTCTTAAGAATTGTTTAAAACATAACAAATTATTAAATCCAGACTTTTTCTTAAGAATTGTTTTCTTGCATTTCCGTTCCCATATGAATAAACGAAAATGCAATAAAATAAATAAACGCAATTACGCAAAATTAATAAACAACTACAAACCTAATAATTTATTTTCTTAAGAATTGTTTTATTAAAAATTATTTAAATCATAACAAATTATTAAAACCAGACTTTTTCTTAAGAATTGTTTTCTTGCATTTCCGTTCCCATATGAATAAACGAAAATGCAATAAAATAAATAAATGCAATTACGAAAAATTAATAAACAACTACACACCTAATAATTTATTTTCTTAAGAATTGTTTTATTAAAAATTATTTAAATTATAACAAATTATTAAACCCAGACTTCTTCTTAAGAATTGTTTTCTTGCATTTCCGTTCTCATTTAAATTAACGAAAATGCAATAAAATAAATAAAAATACAATTCAATAAAATATATTTGTAATTAGTATATAAGAACTAAAAGATGAAAAATAAAGTTAGTTATATTTTGATCAACTCACTAAAACAATCGTGTTTTTTTTAAACAGTTCATAACCTGAACTTAAAATTGGCGCAGTCGGTAGGATACCGCAAGTCCTACCCAACGTAAACAAATATAAAGTTTCAAAAAGTGAAAAACAATATTTAAAGGATAAGGAAAACAAAAGATTTCTTCATCTACGCGGTAGAACTCGAAATTTCAATTTCTAGTGCGGTATCTGTGCACAAACCTGTGAACAAATCCAAGTTTGTATTCATCCTGCGAAAGATCGTAGATGATACAAATCCTTTGGTAAAAACTCCAAATTTTTTTTTTGGAAAATAAAAATAAAAATATCGTTAATTAAAAAAGTGAAAATTTTTATGAATATTCTGTCTCACTAAAATAAAAATCCTTAATAAAAAAAAAAGGAAAATTTTTATAAATAAGAACCTTTGGAAAATAAAAAAGTGAAAATTTTTATAAATATTCTGTCTCACTAAAATAAAAATCCTTAATTCAAAAAAGGAAAATTTTTATAAATAAGAACCTTTGGAAAATAAAAAAGTGGAAATTTTTATAACTTTTGGAAAATAACAATATCCTTAATTCAAAAGTTTTATGCCTCACTAAGGACCTTTGAAAATTTTTAATTCAACAAATGAAAGAACATCTGGATAATAAAAGTAGCAATATCCAACAAGTACATTTTTTCTTCACCAAAATTAAACCATCAAGTGACAACACTCTTCAAAGAGAAACTCAAAAATTTTTTCACATCCAAAGAACAACTAAAGATAGAACCAGAACTCAAAGGAATCAGAAGTCCTCGATGCCAGTCTACACCAAATTAACATTAAGAGTAAGATTTATTTTTAGTCTATAAAAAAAAAAAAAAAGGAAAATTTTTTTTTATAAAATTCCTGTATAAAAAGGAATATATATACATACATATATGCAATTTCAATTATAAATAAAACCTAATATCTTGCAAGTGCTAAATGAATATAAGGCAGAAATTTAAAATAGAATTAGAAATAGAGAGAATTATTTTGTATACTCCAAAAGAAGAGGATATTGAAATCCTGGAGAGATACTCTCGTCAAATAACATTAATAAAAAAAATTGCAAAAAAGAAATATTTAGTTAAGAAAAGAAATTTAAAACATATTAGGGTATAGAGAACCAATAGGAAAAACAACAATTACAAAAATGGTAGACCAGGTAGTAGAGCATGTTAACAGACTAACAATAGACCCATTGAAATACCTGAACAGTTTACCAGAGTTTAATGGGGACCATAGGGACCTACAAATCTTCACTACACTCATAGATAGGATACACCCACATCTGCGCACGTTTGACGAACTATCACAATTACTATTTTCGGACATAATCAAGTCAAAACTTAAAGGAAAAGCCAGGCAGACTATCGAAATAAACTGCCACGCCGTCTCCTGGCCAGAGATAAAGAATATTTTGCAAAACAACTTTGGGGATAGGCGATCCTGTGAGGAGCTTTTTGATGAGCTACGAAGTGTAACATTCAAAACAAATACGGTGGAATTTTATGAAGATATAAAAAGTAAACTACATAGGCTAAATAATAAATTAAAAGTCATATTAGGGGAAGATGAAGCCACCAGACAAAGTGCAATCAATAATATGCACACCGCATTGAACATTTTCAAAAGCAAGCTGCCCGAGCCCATGAAATCAATATTATTTTGCAGAAACCCAACAGATTTAGAAAAGGCCATGGACATTCTGTTCCAAGCCGGGTATGCTTATTCGACGGACAATAATAAGTTACACCAAAGAAATAACTCGCAACCAAACAAACGAAGACATTTCCAGAACCAACCCATGAACAACACACAATTCAGACATAACCAACAACAACCTTTGAATAACCAACAACCTTTTAATGACCAGCGAACAAATTTTCCTCGAACGTTTCAGGGACAATACAGACACCCTCAACAACCACATCGAAATCTACATAATCAAAACCCATCGAACCCACCTTTCATTCCGAACAGGCAAAACTTCAGACACCCACCGGAACCTATGGACATAAGCAAAATGGAAGTATCAGAAAATTTTCGGGCTCCAGCCTCAGGGGCAAATTACCATTTATAACAATTAAGACTAAGTTAGGACACATACGATTAATTATAGATACAGGAGCAACAAATTCAATTTTAAATCCTGGGATTTGTCATCCCAAAAGAATTCACTTAACAAACCCTCTATTGATAAAAACATTACAACACCAACTTTGTGTTAATAAAAAGGCTATAATACCCACTTTTGAAGAATTAGGAGCAATAGGCACACTTGAATTTTTCATAATAAAATTCCACGACTTTTATGATGGCTTAATAGGCAATGATATCCTAAGACCATTAAATGCTAACATAGATTATAAGACTAGGAGTATAACTTTTGGCAACAGAACATTGCCAATGATTTTTGAAGATGGTAAAGTCAACGACGACGTAATGTGTTTTGAAAAGAATAACGAAAAAATCATAGCAGGAGAAATTTTTAGAATGGAAGACAGAAGAGAAATAATCAACTTACCTGAGAACGATCATTTGACTACGCAGAAGGTAGACTACGATGGTTCTAGTACTATTGAAGGTGGAAATAGTAAACCACTGACAGAACAAATTCGAACGGAGCACCTGAATGTTGAAGAAAAGGGACAACTTTTTAAATTAATAAGGAAATACCCAAACATTTTTTATCGGGACGGTACTGAACTAACGTTCACATCCGCTATAAAACATGAGATCAGAACTCACGACAACATACCCATACATACCAAATCATATCGCTATCCCTACATACATAAGAACGAAGTAGAGGCACAAATACAGGAAATGCTCGACAACAAAATTATCAGACACAGTAACTCTCCCTATTCCGCACCCATTTGGATCGTGGCGAAGAAGGCCGACGCAAGTGGGAGAGTCAAATGGAGGCTCGTCGTCGACTATCGGAAACTCAACGAAGTTACCATAGATGACAAGTACCCAATTCCTAACATCGATGAAATCCTTGATAAGCTGGGAAGATGCCAGTATTTCACCACTTTGGATTTGGCCAAAGGATTCCATCAGATCGAAGTTAGGGAACAAGATATTCATAAGACCGCCTTCACCGTGGAAGGAGGACACTATGAATTCATTAGAATGCCGTTCGGGTTGAAAACAGCCCCAGCGACATTCCAAAGACTGATGAATAATGTTCTTAAAGATTACATTAACAAGATTTGCTTAGTTTATTTAGATGATATAATCATCTTTTCCACCTCCCTACAGGAACACATTAATTCAATTAACTTAATTTTTCAACGCTTACAAGAAGCTAATCTTAAAATTCAGTTAGATAAATCGGAGTTTTTTAAACGGGAGACTGAATTTCTCGGACACATAGTGACACCTCTTGGAATAAAAGCTAACCCTAAAAAGATAGATTGCGTCAAAAATTTCCCAATGCCTAAAACTCCCAAACAAATAAAACAGTTTCTTGAACTGACGGATACTATAGAAAAGGAACATTTAAGTAAGAATCACCGAGGAATAGAGGCTGTCTACGGGGAACTAAAAAGCAAAATATACAACCCCTACCTAAAATTAAGAATAACACAATTCATTAACAATTGTGAAGTATGCACCACTGAAAAGTATGATAGAAGACCACCTAAAATACCATTTAGAGTCAGTGAAACTCCACTCAAACCTCGAGAAATAGCTCATATAGACGTATTCTATTCTTTGAAAAAGGAACTTTTTATGACAATAATAGATAAGTTTACAAAACATGCAGTCGCATACAAGATAAGCAGTAGAACTTGGACAGAATTTAGGACTAAACTACTACAGTACATAAATACATTTGGTAAGATAGGAAAAATAGTTGTAGACAACGAGCTAGGGTTTAAGGCCATTCCAATGCGCGAATTCCTCAATGAAGAAAATATTAATATACACTTTACCTCAAGTAGTAACCACACTTCCAATGCGGATATAGAACGTCTACACAACACTATAAATGAGCATATAAGGCTTTTAAGGCACGATGAAAAGAATAAAGAACAAACAACAGAGGAGAAAATTCTGCGGATAATAGGATACTACAACAATACAATTCATAGTACAACGAAGATCAGACCCATTGATTTCCTTAATGGAAAAATTAATGAGGAGAAATATACAGAGATTCATGACTTGATGACTAAGAAAAAAGAAGAATACATAGGCAAATTGAATAAAGATAGGACAGATCTGACAATAGAAGATGGTTCAAATTATATCAAAGAGATTAGAGGGGGTAAAAACCATAGGAAATACAGGAAGATAGATAGTAAGAAAATCGATGACGACCACGTCGAGAACGTTAAGACAGGGCACAAGTATTATAAAACCCATATCAGACGAAGTAAGAAATTTCAAGATAGGGATAACCCTAGAATAAAAGTTAAATAATAATATTTTCCTGAGTATACAGATATATAATATACAACATTTCCAGATGACACTTTGGATTTTTCTGACGACTATTTTTATAGTTACCTACGGACAATACCTCGACATCCAAGACCTATCTGACAATCATGGTTATATACCAATTAAGATAAGAGACGTAGAAATCATCGATAAATACATTAGGATAATTCACGCCATCAATACTACGCAATATATGGAAACAGCCAGTTTATTACAGGATAATATCCATAAACTTTCGGATACTTACACAAACATCACTCCACTACTGGAAAGCGTGAATAAGAACATGGAAATATGTAAGACAAAGATAAATAACTTGACACCTAGATTCAGACAAAGAAGAGGATTGGTGAACGCAATAGGCAAAGGACTAAAATTTATGGTAGGCACAATGGACAGTGACGACGAAAAACAAATTTTCGACAAAATTATAAACCTCGAAAAAAATAACAGAGACACAATGACAACGTTAAACGAAGTCTCATATTTAAGCACTTCTATGTCAAACAGGATATCAAATATTACGAACCACATAAATAGCCAGCAGAAAATAATACAGACCTATGTAAACAGATTCAAGACAGAGACGCAGAATAGAATTCTCAACTTAGAAGACGAAACCCTATTTTTACAGAACGTTTTCCGCATTAATAACGACATTAACCTACTAATGGACCATGTAAACGAAATTGGACACGTTATTTTTAATTCAAAATTAGGGATAATTCCTTCAGATATACTAACAGAGGAAGAATTTAATTTTATAGGAAATATAGAATCTTATCTTCAGACAAAAGTATCTCTAGCATATAAAGAAAACTTCATAGTATTGACATTGAATGTTCCAAGATTTTTGAACAAATCATTTTCAGAAGTAGTATTTGAACCAATTCCTGATAATAGAAATAGAACCTTATTACTGAACAGTAGCACTGTACTTATTCAAAAGAACGAAGTATATAAATCAAACACATTGGAATATAAAAACTTGGAAAACATAAATGATAATTGTCTAACGAGTATTGTCAAAAATCTTGAACCTAAATGTAACATGAAATTAACAAAAGACTCAGAAGAAAGGGAAATTTACCCTGGTTTACTTATATTCAAACACTATCAAGATAAAATTGAAACTAACTGTAAACATCCATATAAACTAGAAAACTTTAAAACTTATTTAATTAAATTTGAAAACTGTGTTGTTAAAACAAAACTAAAGACTTATGAAAATTTTAAAGTAAATATAAGAGAAATATTTATCTTGGAAAAATTTATATTAAAAATAAATAAAGACAATGTTGAACTTACTGACTTAGATATTAAGGATATACATTTTAATGAAACCATAAAAATTGTTAATAATAAATTTTTAAAAAGCACTTTGATAAATACCGGTGGTAGCATGGGGATTTCTATTATTTTAATTATTATCTTTATCATAATCTATGTAAAAACACTTAAAACAAGAACCCTTATTGTTTCCTCGGCGGAGCCTCAGACTAACGGTGGGGGTGTTATAATATCTCCCATCACTCCCCTAAAACATATGAATAACATAATTTAAAGTAATATTTGTTAATCGCATTTCCATTCCCATGCGAACAAAAATGCAAAATCGTTAAAGTACTAAATTATTAAATCCAGACTTTTTCTTAAGAATTGTTTAAAACATAACAAATTATTAAATCCAGACTTTTTCTTAAGAATTGTTTAAAACATAACAAATTATTAAATCCAGACTTTTTCTTAAGAATTGTTTTCTTGCATTTCCGTTCCCATATGAATAAACGAAAATGCAATAAAATAAATAAACGCAATTACGCAAAATTAATAAACAACTACAAACCTAATAATTTATTTTCTTAAGAATTGTTTTATTAAAAATTATTTAAATCATAACAAATTATTAAAACCAGACTTTTTCTTAAGAATTGTTTTCTTGCATTTCCGTTCCCATATGAATAAACGAAAATGCAATAAAATAAATAAATGCAATTACGAAAAATTAATAAACAACTACACACCTAATAATTTATTTTCTTAAGAATTGTTTTATTAAAAATTATTTAAATTATAACAAATTATTAAACCCAGACTTCTTCTTAAGAATTGTTTTCTTGCATTTCCGTTCTCATTTAAATTAACGAAAATGCAATAAAATAAATAAAAATACAATTCAATAAAATATATTTGTAATTAGTATATAAGAACTAAAAGATGAAAAATAAAGTTAGTTATATTTTGATCAACTCACTAAAACAATCGTGTTTTTTTTAAACAGTTCATAACCTGAACTTAAAATTGTTAAGCACTAACACAATTAATTTCTCTGAGCATTATTTAGTGTGACTAGCAAGCTTGTACCATCAGCATCATATCAAAATATGTTTGATATCGGCACCGTACAGCATACAAGCACACAAAATGCCCAATTGGCCCTGTAAAAAGTCATAATATATAGTTCTTTATGTTAAAGGACGCGGTGCGATTAGAGCCATTCTTTTTAAAACACTGTCTCATCTGGGCCATCTTGAGGTCCAGATAAGGTACTTTATACTACTTACTATTCTTGGGTAGTACATGAACGAACTATTCACATTGTACTTTTCACTTATTTGAAATGAACGAACTAGTCCGTGTTTTAAATTCCTATAGTTCATTTTCTGCTCTTTTTTTAATGAACGAACGAACTAAACTTAAACGAAAACAATGGCGAAGGAACGAAAGTTGCAAAATTATTTTCTTTTACTAAAATGGTATTTAAATTTGAAAACAAATAAACTGAAGAAGAGAAAATGTATTATGCGTGCTAAAAAGCTTAATTTTAACAGTTTAAAATTTTTTTCAGCCATAGTGGCTAAAGTACTTTTTGAATTACATTATAAAAAAGAAATCGAAAGCTAAGTTTAAAAATTTTTTTAAATATATTTTGTTGTTTTCATTTCTATTTTCGTAAAAAATTCCTTTCAACCCTTATTCGATATCATTTTTCATAATAAAGAACGTTCAATGACTATCAAAAGTATAAGTGATAAAGATACAAAAGATCAAATGAAATAAATGAACGAACTATTCCTTTTTAGTTTCTGAACTAAGAAGAGCGCTCACTAAAATGAACTATGGAGCACATACTTTTGAGAGATCTTAAAAATCTTTAAATAGAGGGCTCCACTAACTCCTTCTAATATATTTACTTTAACTACAATTACAATGGAAGCTCAAGAAAAAGCCTTAAGACATTTATAAAAACGTCAAGGTTTCGCAGGAGTTTGTATTGTTGTAAAAAACAAAATTTTAAAAAGAACTTGAGTAAGGTATTCTGCTTTCATGACAGTACTCTTTCTCCCAAATTCTCCACATAAGCTATAATATTTGCACTTCAATCATTGTGTGTCCATAAAACTGTATGACCAATAAACTTTTTATTGATTTAAATTGTTTAAACTCAGTTTCAATAAGCTGTCAGTGACACTAATGTAATTGCAAGGAGCTGTTTTATTGCATTTTTGTCCTACGTGCTACTGTTTGATAAAGCAAAAACAAGACTTCCTCTGATATATTTCATTTTCCAAAAAAGTTTCAAGCAGTTAACTTACGATACTGTTGCATCAGCTTTACGCTTCAGCAATTGTTTTAATGGTTGGTTATAAGAGGGATGTTTAAGGGAACTGGTTTCCTTAACAAAATTAATAAATGAGTGCATCGACAAAAGAATAGTTTAATAATTGAAAATTATCAAAAAAAAAAGAAACAAAAATATTTTTATACTGCTAATTTTATATTTTTATTTCCGCTTTCCTTTTCTTTTAGTTAAAAAAAAAAACCCTTTTTGTTAGTTGTAAATATGAAAAAGTAATACACTTCTGTAAGACAGTTTAGTTAAATACAAAAAATATTTATAACAATTATAAACATATTTGGGAAGAATAAAAAAGGAATTTTCTGAACCTAGCAAGGAATTTGTTAAAAGAAATTTTTTCACAATAACACAAGCCTACCAAAACTAAAATTGATTTCTAGTATACTCGATGCATTGATTTTGTAATCCTAAGTGTAGTGCTCGAAATATACCTTTCTATAGAAAACGGAAGAAGCTAGAATTGATTAAATAAACTTTAAATTATTTTACTATCAATTTTTATACCAGTCTTGTGGTTTTTGTCCAAAAAAAAATTTGTTTTCAAGAAAAATTCAAAAATTCATTAAAAATCTTTATTGAACAAAATCTTAAATTTTGCTTTTAATTTTGAGCTATATTTCATCAAATGTCACTCATAAGTTCTAAATTAGTTCTCAATTTAGTGGTAGCACCTAAAATCCTGCGTCATACAATTTTCTTCACAAGAGTTTTTTTGTTATTTTAAAATAATGATCATATAAAAAAGTAACGTTACTGACTGAATTATCATTATTGCTCTGCCCAAACGGGCAAAGCTATGGACTTAAAATTTGGTAAACAAGTTCCTGTCTCAATGTGCAGGACGAGTAAGAAGGGATTTTTAGAAATTCGAATATTAAGGGGGTAAAAAATTGTAAAAACGGGTAAAATCGAACTTCTTATTTCTCCGGAACTAAAAGGTGATTTTATAAGAACTATCGGAAATTTAAAAAAAAAAAAACACATAAAATTCAGAAAAATGCATGAAATATTTATTTGGATCGATAGTTGGGTCGATATAATTTAATGTTTGAAGATTATTTCATGCAAATGTTGGCCGCGGCTGCGCCTCAAATGGTCCATCCGCTTAGTCCAATTTTGGCATACTCTTTCCAACATTTCGGCCGGTATCTCACGAATAATGTTGGCAATGTTGGCTTCCAGTGCGTCAATCGAAGCGGGCTTGTCCCTATAGACATTAGCCTTAACATAGCCCCACAAAAAATAGTCTAGAGGCGTTAAATCGCACGATCTGGGCGGCCAATTGACTGGTCCCAAGCGTGAAATAAACTGTTCACCGAACTCGCCTCTCAATTGGTCCATTGTTTCGCGTGCTGTGTGGCATGTGGCACCGTCTTGTTGAAACCACATGTCATGCAAGTCAAGCTCTTCCATTTTGGGCAAAAAAAAGTTTGTTATCATCGCACGGTAGCGCTCACCATTCACAGTAACGTTGTGATTCGCATCATCTTTGAAGAAATACGGCCCAATGATGCCGCCAGCCCATAATCCGCACCAAACGGTTGTTTTTTGTGGATGCATTGGTAGCACTTGCAATGCTTCTGGCTGCTCTTCACTCCAAAAACGGCAGTTTTGCTTGTTCACGTATCCATTCAACCAGAAATGAGCCTCGTCGCTGAACACAATTCTTCGATAAAAAAAGAGGATCTTCATCTAACTTTTCAAGAGCCCATTCACCAAAAATTTGGCGTTGTGGTAGGTCGTTTGGCTTCAATTCTTGCACCAGTTGTATCTTATAAGGCTTCACACCCAAATCCTTCCGCAAAATTTTCCACGTAGTGGAGTAACAGAGGCCCAATTGCTGCGAACGGCGCCGAATCGATAATTCACTGGCCGATACGGCTGCGATATTTTCTTCAGTTCGCACTCTACGTAAGCGTGTTGGTGGTTTAATGTCCAACAATGTAAATTTGGTGCGAAATTTTGTTACAATAGCCCGAATAGAAGCCTCAGTAGGTCGATTAAACTGACCATAAAATGGAAGAAGCGCGCGATGAACTTTCTTAACAGAGCACGCATTTTGGTAATAAAATTCAATAATTTGCAAGCTTTGTTCGTTTGTAAGACGATTCATGATTAAATTATAGACCAAACTGAAGATGTTTGACAGTGACACAAGATACAAAACGTGCGTGAGCTGTCAAAACTAGTGTTGCCAAAAAGATAATAGCAAAAAAATCACTCTTTATTGCATATAGAACTAAAATTCAAATTACAAAATATTCTACTAAAAAATAAGCGGATTATTGGCACTTTCTCGGGTATTTAGTACTTTTTCTTTATTTGTACATTTTCAGGACGAAAGGGGTAACAACAAATGCAGGTTAATTTTTTTTTAAAACCATTTTTTTTTTCAAAGTAACAATCACAGCAACAAAAACTAAATAGTATTCTTCTCTTCTTAAAATGGCCCTTTTTTAAAATTTGACCAAATAAGGGGTCAAATATGTACTCATTTTTACTACTATTTCTAAATATATATTTATATATAAATTAATTCAATTTCATTGCAACTGCATTATTTATATGAATTTTGCCACGTAGTTAACATCACATAAATAATCATGGCAAATAACGATTTTTATCGTACCGAATATTTTTTTCGGAAAGTTACTGAATACCGAATTCGATAAAAGATCGTTATACTTTTTTTCGATACGAATGTTCGAAATAAAAGTTACTGAATCGCACTACTGATTTAGCTTTTTGATCTCGCATTTAGCCTCTACCTTTTTTCCTGGCCTTTTTTATTTTTCAAAAAAGCTTTAAATTAATTTTTTTGGAAAAATCGAAAATATTTTTTTTTGAGAAAACTTAGTGAATATCTCAGAAACTATAAGACTGATAAAAAATTGATTGCAAAATAATTAAAAATTTATTTTATTACCGGTTCTTACGTATTTTTTTATCTTTAATCAGAAAGCTAGACTCGAGCGGTATACCTCGGGATTGCAAGTAGGAATAAAAAAGTAATTTCTAGCCATAGATATTTAAATTGATGATAAAACCTAAGGCAGCACAAACATTTCTAATTATAAAACCCAACAAGACATAAAACGGTTTTTTGAAATATTTCTGTGTCAACTCTAAATATAAAAACTAACCCTTGAATAATTTGAAGTTTTTGGTTATTTGTCGCGTTAAAATGTTAAGATTTCAGAAATGTATAGTAGAATTTGAACTCTTCAATTTATGGGCCTTTTCTTCCTTTTTTAATTAGGGATTAAAAAAGTCCCACTAATTGAATAGTTGAAGAGTTAAAAGGTTCCACGAAAATATTCCTCGTAGTGCCTTACATAAGTTTGTTGAACACTGTGTGCACCTAATGGAGGATTCACATGGTAATAAAAATATGCAAAAAGGGGGTTAAACCTTAAGCTGGCTCCAGATGTAAATTTTTAAAACGCCGATACACGTGAAAATTTTTTGGTCCCTTCTACCATAATCAATTGTCCGAACGTTACCAATTATAAAATTTTCATACGTAGCGTCTGGAATCTTCATACTTATAGCAAATTTTAGCCATTATTTGAAACACTTACCCACTTTAATTATCCCATATCCCACCAAAATTATATTCGCTCTATTTCTGTAGTGACTATAATTCCAGCTTTTTATAGTTGTGGGCCAACGATGCGAAACTAACTGAATACATTTCCCAATTTATGCACTGTTACACTTAAAAATTTTTATATTTATCCACTCGTGTAGTTTGATACTTGAACACTTTTCATAATTTTATATTTTTGATGTACCTACTCTTATACATTTTCTTTTAATTTTTAGTAGGATAATAATTTTGTTCTTTTTAATTTCATTTAGCTCACAAAAACTTACCTTAAATTGTTAATTTAATCTCTATGACTACGTCTGCACTACTTGAGCACTGCACAAGCATATATTTTATTATTAAATATTACATATGTTTGTAGGGAAGTGTGGCTTTCAAGTATGCTTATGCATTGCTCTTGTCTGTACTTCATTATTACCTCATGAACAGTTTTGTGGCCTTGTTTGCATTTCGAATCAATTTAGTGTGATTGTGAAAAATTAAAAGCAAAAATAAAAAAATTATAAATTTTAAGGGCAAACTTTTTATTTGCCTTCAAAGTTTGCTTTATTCTTTGTGCTAATAATTTTTATTTATTTTTTCTAAAAGTAAATTAAGTTACCTGGCAAACAGCATAGTGAAGAGTAAACTTAACAAGCGACACTGAGACTGCAATGAGTGGAAAAAAATTTCAAAAATGCTATTTGTAAGCCGTTTAATTGCATAAAGTTTGGCAAATTATGCACAAAAATATTTGCAGTGACAATAAAGGCAAATTTACAAGAAGAAATATTCTTAAGAAATTTCAGCAGAATATGAAAAGTTCATCGTAAATATTTTGCAATCAAAAGTAAAATTAAATAAAGAATTTTTTTCGTGTTAAGTAAAAGGAAAAAGTTTAAATAAGGAAACCAGAAAATCATTAACAACGTTGAGAAAGTTTAACCTTGTAGAGAATTATTGATGCATAAAAAATGAACAAATTAAATAAAAGTTTAGTTATGTAGCAAAAAAAGATATAAACTTTTTCCGAAATGTGTTGATTGAATTAAGCCAATAATATAAAAAAAAAATATTTGGTATTGTTCAGTTCATTAAAGAATAGTCTCCATCACTTAATAAACACTTGTGCAAGAAACGGTGTACATAGCCGGCACAGAATACATACGTAACGTGACATTACAAACTCTTCATAAGACCTTAATACAATACGTCAAATACACGTCTTGTATGACACAAGTTATTTACAATTATTTATTTATTTACAGTACCACATTAGAGTATCCATAACATTTATTTGTTTCTGATTTATAAAGAGAACGAATTAGTTTTTTGGCCTGACGCGGTTAGGAATTCTCATTGTCACTGGATTTGTGTATGGATAATGCAGAGTATTGCAACACTTGGTAAATATAAGGATTAATCAAAAAGACCTCTGCAGGTTATGTAACGAAGATGAAGAGACTGCAGAGCACATATTGTGTCACTTTAATGGTCTAATTTGGAACCGTCGTCGCTGCTTAAGTTGTGTTTACATGGCGTGTATTGTACATGTCGAATGTCAATTTTCCTTCTCAGACATAATAAAATTTGTGTTTTTTCTTATGTGTGATAGCAATCTTATTTTTTATTTAGAGTTTTTTCTATTTGATATGTAAAATCATATGTATTGAATGGTGTCAAAAATCAAAATAGTTTTTCTATTAATTAATTAATTAATAATAAATTGAAAAAATTGAATTAATACAAAAAAATTAATATATGATATACATACATATGAAGATCCATAAATTAAAAAAATTTTTGTATTCCATATGACTTGTACACATCATCTGAACATAGCTTTAGGACATCATTATCTACAACCATCAGACATGGCGGACAAATCACCCAAGAAAATAATTAATGAATACAAGACTTAGGGAGAGAAAATTTATAACTAGACAGTAGTGGCACAACAGGAATTTTTTGGCAGAATTGACTTGTTCCCGCTCCTCATTAAAATTCCAATTCTAATTCTACAGTACAGAACTTTGTTTTTGTAGTATTGATCATTCAATTCCTTATTTTATCATAGTTAGCAGATCAAGGGCGGAAGCATTCATTGTTACGTTTTTTCTTTATCAAATCATTGAATTTGACAACCTGATGAACGACCGTACTGAGTACCCTACTGGGGATTCGTTCCCTTTGTTTTATTAACACTCTTTTATACGAAACAAGGAACGAAGCATACCGCAAGAAAATAAAATTCACGGTTGTAGTGAATTGATCAAATTTATTTTTTTTACTTTTTTATTATTGCTAACTAATAATACATTTATGTGAAGTAACGTATAAAAATAAAGAATACTTTATTTTCTTTTGTTGTAATTAAACTAACAAAAAAATGAATTTTTAAATCCAACAAGCAGGGGAATGATGAACCGCTTTAGCGATGAGAATTAATCAGCGCTAACATTTTTTTTCGGGACAGGTATGATAATACGGGTACGCTTTCCTGTCAAGGCGTCTGACAATCAGTCAGTGGGTGGGAACCAATGTACCCTACCTGGCGCAACAACTTGTCATGGTAAAAGTTTTGTTTGTTGGAGGAAGAGAACCATACCAAGTAATTAGTTTCTTTTTTTTTCATACTATCGGTTTTTTTTTTTGGCATGTTTAGTATGTTATGTGCTTACGCGTGATTGAACAGAAGGGTTGAGAACCAATTTTACCGAAAATATAGCTAGTCGGAATATCTGAACATGCCACTTAATTCATGTTTAATTATCGGAGCGAATCATTCACGGGTTGTTTTGAAACGCAATACTATTTTGATTATTATTCGCAATCAGGTGCGTAACATCATATCGATGAAGTGTTTACTCGTATTTTTTTATTATCGTAATTAGCCGATCAAGGGCTGAAGAATTTCTCTCATTTGGATTTAATTACTTTACAAGTATATTTTCAGCCGAGAGTCGAAGTTTTAAATTTCAAAAGCACGCATATAATACTTTATTTCTTCCAAAGTCTTTATATTTAATTTATAATTAGAATTAAAATAATACACTAAAACAAAACCGACCTACATGTTTTAAGAAAATTACCTTCGTGAAACTTATTCACAGCTTATCAAATTATTACCAAAAATCATACACTACCTCTCTTTGTTTGGACATATAAATTGATGAACAAGAAAAAAAAAGCACCAAAGAAAGCACTAAAAATAAAAAGGCACCTAACAAGTTAACAACGCTGGCTTTAAACGACTGTAAAGCCATAAATACGAATATGAAGTATCTGAAAAATAAACTTTCTTACACATATAAGTATATTTTTGTCACATTTAAAAAGAATGCCTGAATTAAAAAAAAAAAAAAAAAAAATTTGATTACAGCAGTGAAAGATATATAGGATTTGGTACTACCTTATTTATTTATTTTTATTGATTATTTCAAGACACTTTCAGCCTTAAGCTACGATCACATTACACAAATATTTATCGATATAAGCATAACAATTACTTTTGAGCAAATAACATGACTTGAATTACATAAAATTAATTCAAATTATATAATAATGCAAGTATGTATTACAATAAAAAATTTCACTAATCTAAGCGAATATTTTTTAAAATATGTATACTTATTTAGACAAATATATGTTTAATGTGACCATAGCTTTAGTCGTAGCAAAACGATAGTCTTGCCAACTAGCTGCCAGGGGCCTTCCAGGGACCTTCAAGCGAGCGGCCAAAGTCAAAAAAAAAAAAAAAAAGTTAAAAGGTATAAAAACAAAATACGAAAACTTGTTTTTGAGCTTTAATTTTTTTCAATGTTTTATGTGGAACGAATGTGCGCACTCTTTTTACTAAAAAATATATAATAATGATTTATTTTTAAATTAATTTATTATTTAGAAATATTTTATATTTTTATTAAATTAATTTTTTTGTCAGGAAACATTTTTTTATTATAATTATTGGGCCATAATCGTAGCCACAAAAAAGTAGGCTTTCATTAAGAGCTGACTTTTGTTCATAAGAATTAGAAGAATTTACAATCGTTTTTAAAAAGATACCGACTTTAGTGTGACTATGATTATGGGAATTGCTTTTAAATCGAGGTAAAATAAACATTTCATATGAAGAATATTTTTCTACTTTTCAGAGTCTTTAATAAAAATCAATAATTATTATTTATTTCTTTTTTATGTTTATTTGCTGCGAATGTAAATGCAAACTTCTTTGTACTTTGTAAGGTTTAAACAGCAACAAATTCTTTAAAGGGTGTTTAAAGAGTTTTGTAGAAAAAAATTTGAGAAAGAACTATTCACAGGGAATAGAAAATAAGTTTGTGGACTAATACCAGTAGGAAAATCTATGGACTAAAAATGTAGAAAAAATTAATTTGAAATTAGTTTTTTTTGTATTTTTTCAAAGGCTCAAGTGAAAACAGGACATGGCTGACATAATAAGCTTTCATATTATCATGGCTTTTTTTCGTTTGATATGACTATCAAACAAAACGTTGATAATTATAGTTAAGCCCTTACTTTGTCAAAGCCTTTCAAGATCATTGGTTATATGCCTGTTTCATATCCTTGGTACTGTCTATTCTTGTTGGCCCAAGCTTGGTTTTTAAAACAATTTAATTTTGCTAACATTCTTGTTTTAAGTGACAAACCAACGAAAATAATGTTGATTTGGAAGCAGTAGCAATGATTGGAAGGAATGATTGCATTCTCCGATGTAATAATTAATTATTATAATTATATCCTTAAGAAGCTACACAAATTGGAGCGAAATACCGATAAAAAAAAATAAAATTTTTTTCAAAAATAAGACCTTAAGCTTAATAAAATAGTCATATTACGAGTATTTAAAATAAAAGGTCAACTAAAACTTACAAATAAATTAACAATAATTTTAACATTTACAAAATTCTGTCACAAGAACACTGTAGTTTTTGATTTGAAATTTGCTGCTGAGAAGCACTAACGTAACGTAACGCTAAAATTACATGTGCATTACTTACTGAAGTGAATTAATTTTTTTATTCAACTAAACATAAAACAAAAACTCAATATATTTTTTATTATTTTAAAATGACATATCAGTAAAATTTAATAAAAAAGTTTATAATAACAAGAAAATTTTGTAACTAACAGAAGATAAGATTCTTATTCTTGCAAATAGCGGAATATATTTTTTTTATTTGTGGTAATAAAATAAATAAAATAAATAAAATAAATGCTTGGTCCACTTAATTACTAAACTTCTATACCGCATGTGTAAAATAAGCAGTTACAGTTATTGCTTAGTGGCTCGTCGAGAACAAAAATCATGCTTTAAAAATGCTTGCATCCCCAAAGAAATTTATTTTAGGCAAGCAGTATTGTTAATGGGAAGCAGATGATTTAGATGGCTGTACGAGGTAGGATTATATCGGGCAAAGCAATGATTTGCTGTTTATAAAAAAAGGTTTTATATTTTTGTATTATTGGCTTACCCTTTAATATACACCAAAGCCCTAGACCCTAGTGCTTACAATTGTTTTTACACACGTACAAATAGTCGTTTCCATGTTTATTAAACAACATTCTTTTAATGTTAGTTACACTCACAAGTAGAAATATTGTTTATGCAGAAAAACTTGCAATTTAAAAAAAATTTCTGATAATAAAAAAAAAAAAAATATATATAGATTTAAACTGCTACAACAGAATTTAAGGGAAAAATAGATGAAGAAAAATTCTAAACATTTCATTTTGCACAAGCTGTTTTTGTACTTTCTTTTACAACATTTAAATGCCATTAAAAGTTTTCGTTAGAGAAAATGCTTTTGATGAATGCGTTTGATTAATAGTAACAAACAACATAAAATACAATTGAATTTGGGTTATTTTATATATTTTAAATAAGAAATAAAATAAAATGAATAAATAAATGTAAAGAATACAATATAAAAATTATTTTCTTTATATAAAGCATATACACAAACTGATCTAAATCAAATTTTATTTTAGCAAATTTTCTAATAAATAATATGAATATATTGTATGGGAGGGTGGTAACTTTAAGGAATAAAGTTTCTATTTCACTTGTATAACACAGTGATGACCCAACATATTTATGCAAAAAAATTATTACATTTTAAGTTGCTTTAAGAATTAAATGAAGATATCCAATTTAAACTATCGAATATTTAATTTGAAAACTTAATTCACTGAATGAAAATTTGCCTAATAATAATTAAATGGATTAAATTTTTATTGGAATTAATTAGTAACTTAATTAATAAATAAACAATTCCTTTAATTAAAGTTTTTAAAATATATTTTTTTAAGCAAAATTACCTTTTTTAAGCCTTTGTAACTTCTTTCTCTTAAAATTTTTATTTAAATATAAATAGGATGAAGAATGTTTAATTATATCGGCATTATAAATTAGAAAACTTTATTGCAGAAACACCAAAAATATCCTGTTCTCTTTTTCAGAAAATACTTGCTGTTTTTATTTTTAGCCATTGCCAACATTGAATTTTGAATCTTTGTTTTTAAATCTGCATTTGATTGTAGAAAAATCTAAAGAATTTTTGTTCTTAATTTTTGCATTTCTGCTTTTATTTATTTCATTCTCAACAAAATTAGGATTCTATAATGTTATTGTGTGTTTTTATATATAATTCTATTTATTATCGTTGTTGTCTGTTGCTGCTTTTGTTGTCACTGTTGTTAACTCTTCTTGTATGCTCTTGACTTCTGACTTGTGATTACTGCTTGTGCTTGTGCGAGTAATGTTTTCTTAGTATTTTTATACTTTCTCTCTAAAATGTTTCTTCTTTAACTTCTCATGTTGTTTGCTGTATTCTTTATGTGTCTGCTGTTATAAAGGATTTTTTTTTTGTTTTTTTGCTTTTAAAAAATGTAATTGTATTTCTTCAGATGCGTTAGATATCCAAGAATTTCTTAAAGAATAAAAAAAATTTTTGATTTGCATAGTTTTGCATATTTGCTGTTATAAAAATTTAATTTTGAATAAAATAGGAAAATATTTGTAGAGAAGAATATTGATCCACAATCCTATAGCCGGGCTTAAAATTTTCTTTATTTTTTGTACTTTTAGCTTTTCCATACCTTGAAAAACTCCAGTATTACCTTCTATGTAACTTAACAGTTCCTCCATACTTGTTTAAAAATTATATTAAATGGACCCTTAAGCTGTGTTCACATTATGTGTACAAGTCATATGAATTACCAAAAGTTTTTAATTATGGATTTTCATATGTACGTCAAAATTTGCATTTTACATACGGTTTTTAATTTTTGTGTTCACACACATATATGTTATGTATGTAAAGGGTATTTTTTATAGACGTATAGAACTTTAAATTGCAATAAAACAACAATGGATTTTTCGATTGACATGAATTTTATTTATCCGAAAGATAATCTTGTGGCATTACATTTTAAATATGATTTCTGGCATATGACCGCCACGACTGGCTCGGATGTAGTCCAATCTGGACGTCCAATTTTCGATGACTTTTTTCAACATTAGTGGCCGTATATTTCTGGATGTAACGGTGTTTCGACATACACTTGAGGATTAGCTTCACTCCAAATGCTGCAGTTTTGTTTGTTGACGTAGCCATCAACCAGAAGTGCGCTTCATCGCTAAACAAAATTCGCTTATGAAAATCGGGAACAACGGCAATCTCGTTTTGGGCCCATTCGACGAGTCTACGCCTTATTTGATGATCGTTTGGCTTCAATTCTTGCACGAGTTGGATTTTGTAAGCACGCGAACCAAGATCCTTCCGCAAAATCTTCCATAAAGTGGATGGACACAGATCCAATTCCTGTGCTCGATAGCGAATAGACTCATTCGGGTCTTCCTCAATGCTACGCTCTACAGGAGCTTCTTCTGTACGCACCGTACGGCGTCTCTGGGGATGCGAGTTATCAATAAAAGTAAACGTGGTACGAAAACGTTTCATGGTTAATCGAAATAACTGCTCTGATGGATGATTTTGTCGACTATAAAATGGACGTAGTGCGCGATACGTATTCAGCACAGAACCATTATTTTCGAAATAAAATTGCACTATTTGCAAGCGTTGTTCAGGCGTGAGTCTATTCATGATGAATTGCCAAACCAAACTGAGAATAATTACTTGACAGCTGTTAAATCGGTCGCCATCTTGAACAGTAATGCCAACTTAAAGTTCTATACGTCTATAAAAAACACCCTTTACATATGACATAACGTCTAATTTACGACAACAAACAAACAATTATTAAAGCAGCTGCTTTATAAAGTGGTTCCAGTAGTATTAATCATACAGCATTTTGATATTTTGTTGCGTAATAAACGTTCTGCACAATTATGTTAAATATTTGCTGGTGATTTTTTTTTTATTTTTTTAACGATACATATAAAAAAGTTTAAATATAAATAAAACGAGCAATAATATTAACAGAAATTATATACTAAAAGCTTAAAGAAGGAAACTATGGGTAAAATAATCTTTTTTGTACGCTGTCCCCTTAAATTTTGCTTGAGCTGAAATTTGAAATAAAAAATTGACATCATTCAATACATACGCTTTTCCACATTAAAATAGAACGAGCTAAAAATAAAAAAAATAACATTGCTATCACACATAAGAAAAACACATATGTTATATTTCAAGAGGATCACACTATGTGTATTTTTTTATGTATGTTAAATTTTGACATTCCACATGACTTGTACACATAATGTGAACACAGCTTTAGACAGGTTTTTATCTTGTGTATGGTAATGCTACACAACACCTTAGAGCACGTGTTTTGTAACTCAGTGACTTATAGGGAAAAACTTTTCGAAGCTTTAGCCGTTTTTCAAGAAGTAAAACTTCACTCATTTGATAATTAGTTTCATTCAAAGCCTAGATCTTCTAAACTGTACAAAATACAGTTTGGGCAGCAGTCCAGCTAAAATGCACTATGTGAATTGTAAATAAAACAAAAAGTTTTCAGAGAATTATCTTAATTTTTTTTTTATTATGATAGAAACATTTATGACAATAAGGGTAAAACAAAATATCCGCGAAATACTTGTAACGGCTTCAGTAGCATACCACTGTCCGATTTTCCTTATTTTTAATGACTCACACATAACTGAGTCGTTAATGTGAAGAATTATCTCATCATTTAGCTCTTGAATTGTTCTTGGTTTATGAACGTACACTTTTTCTTTTAAATTATTCCAAAGAAAGAAGTCCTACGGTGCACAATTACATGACCGTGGGGGCCAATTAACATCGCCATGATATGAGATAAGAAGGCCATTGGATTTCTCGAGCGAAACAGCGCAAAGGCTAAATTTAGTCTAAAAAGATTAAGATGGCTTATTGATCTTTAATCATAATTCGGACTACAATTTCTAAGTCAATAGCCTTTCGAAATACAATACGGCAATATGACCAAAAGCTTTTTAGAGACTATTCGCATTAATTTCTCTATTAAAATGTGTTAAAGCCAACCTGTATATTTTTCTTCTTATTCAAATAAGTGCAAAAGTCCCTTTTAATTAAAAAAAAAAACGTTGTGCTTTTCCTTGCTCTCTATAGGCCGATAAATTTCTTAAGAGATTTATATAAATACATGCCGTACTTACGTTTTCAATAATGTTTTTAAGACCTGGCCAACTGGCTTAATTGTTGTGTTATAGGAAATTATAATTTTAAAATGTATTTTTTTTTTACATTTGCTCTCTTGATATGGAAACGCAGTTGTAAAAAATATTTATATTTTTCCTGATAAAGCCATTTAAATAAAATTGATTTTTTATTGTTCCAAAGTGATAATAAATACGTTTATTGTATTCCAACACAGGAAATGTTTTACAAACAATATTTATTATAAATTCTCCATAGAGGAAAGTTAATTTCATATAACCTTTTTTATTTTAATTATACGTATTTAAATATAAGTTTTGTTAATATAAAAGCTTTTGTTTGTGGGTATGACTGTCATTCTTGGGATCTTTATTATTCACACTTTTAATAATTTATCTAGGTGAAACACTTGATTTTGTAGCTGATTAAGGTGGTGGCTATAAACACCAGTCTGGTGGCTTTGATGAATGTGAACGAGGGCTGTATCATTAGCAAATGCTGATAAGTAGACAATTTTGTTGTCAGCAGTATAGAAAAAATAC
Organism: Thelaira solivaga; assembly: GCA_947397855.1. Taxonomy (NCBI): domain Eukaryota; kingdom Metazoa; phylum Arthropoda; class Insecta; order Diptera; family Tachinidae; genus Thelaira; species Thelaira solivaga. The sequence goes on from OX377612.1 coordinate 27,748,677, forward strand.
AGATGGAGTTACAAAATACTGCTTAATACAGGTGCAGCTTCAAAGAAAGACAAATAATCTTCTTGTTTTAGTATAAACCTGGCATCCTCTCATGCTTATATAAAATATCCAAATAGCTCAACATCAAACCTTTGCCATCTGAAAACCGGATCTTAGATGTTCGTTATATACTGAAGTTGGTTGTAAAACAATTGCTTGTTGTATGCCAGTTGAAAAAAGAAAACATTTTAGTTACTTTCAGTTAAAGTATCGATTTAAGAGATCTAAAAATGTAAATTGAAATAAATTTTTTAGCTATACAGTTTCATCATCAATAATTAGTGCTACAAATTCTGAAATCTTCATATTCATGGTTTTGTTTTGTTTATTTAATGGAATAAAATTTTGACGAAAGATAATGTTCGCCTGCTTAAAAATTTTATTCGTTTAAATATTAATTGCATTGAAACTCAGTTCAAGAAACTGCTTTTAGGATTAATAAAACTTCTTGAATATAATGAGTGACGGAGTAAGAGGGCATTTTTCATTTCATGCGGCAGGTGGTGCCGTCTTGCTGCAACCACATGTCGTCCAGTTGAGGCCTCAAGAACTACGTAATCATGTTTTTGTAACGAATTTGGAGTTCATCTTGAAAAAAGTAAAATCTGAGTAAAATCCGCACCAAGCATCGTGAATGATAATGAGGATTTTTTGAGCCCCAAACTCGACAGTTTTTAATTTCAAATTCAGATGCATATGCGTTCATCGCAGAAGATGACTTTTTCGAAAAATTAGCAGCGCAAATATTTTATTCCTAACTTAATTGGAATAAATCATCTTTACAATCCGATAAAAAAAACTCATACCTGAATCAAATATTTTAAAATAAAAAGTGACCTCTTACTGATACACCCGTTATGTCTGTATATTCACTTTGAGCTATTGAAAGCAATTCAATAATTTAAATGCAATAGTTTTATAGAGCTCAATTATTAGCAAAAATTTCTCTTAGTATTCGACCCAATTACACCACGCAACAAATGCAAAAACTTTTCTGATCTTGAATAACCCTTTATATATATTTTTTGGATGTGATATGACACCTAACTGTAGTGTTTATCAATGGCTTATTTTGGCTTGTTGCGTATTGCTATGAATATTTTCCGAGAAATATTTATCTTAGAAAATTTTTGTTTTTGAGAAAGTACATTTAATTCTCTTTTTACATAATCGATATGTTCCTAAGAAATTCGTGTACAAACAATATTTGTAAAAAGAGAATTATTAAAAATATTTTTCTTTTTAACTCGTGTTAAATCAAATGAGGTGTATTTAAAAACTCCTGTGTATTATGAACTAAATTTCACGCTACTGTTATTAAGAAAACTTAAATTGTAAGTTAAAACCACTTGGTTTACTTAATAATAAAAGTAAATAGATAATCATCTTAGAAAAATCTGTCCAAAGTCTGTTTAATTAAATTTATCCTCTGGACCTATCAAAAGATTATTTTCTTTAATCGGTTTTACCTATTAACCTTAAAAGGACGTTGCTTTTTCAATTTTAATTATAATTGAAAATCTTATCTTTCTTTAAAGAAATTCTTCTAATATTGAATAATGTATTTTTCATTTAATATATATATATAATGAAAATGGTCAAAATACTGTGTTTTTTATATTAAATATTAAACTGATACCACAATATAAAGACATTTCCTTCAAAATGCAAGCGACTAATTTTAGTAAGTTTTTAAACGAAGTTTAATTATTTACTTTTATATCAATATTTGTCTTTAACTTTATCTCTTCAGGTTTTACTTAACTGTAAGTTTCAGTTTGAGAAAACTAACTTTATTTATTACAAAAGGTCAAACAAACTTATATGTACGACAATTTGGTTCATTAATCTTTGAGTTTCTACATTAATCCAATGAGAAATTTATTATTTTGCAACCAATCAAATATTCATTAATTTAATAAAATAATTTCCTAAATTCATTGAAAATATTGAACATGATTTATGCAATATTTCAATAAGTAATTAAAATAGTTTCATTGAATTTATATTTTTCTTTCAGTATAAAAATTTAATAATTATCGTTAATTAAAGGAATTTTATCAGTTTGCTAACGCTATTAAAAAAAAAGAAAGAAAATGCTTCATTTACTTGTCTAATTATATATGTACGTAATTCAATTCCAAGAAGAGGTATCGTGTTAATTTAAATGACATTTTTATTTCTTACAAATTAAACAACAACATAAAAAAATTATGTTCTTTTTTCTATGGAAAATTACACCAACCAACATACATTAAATTTAATTCTTGTAATTACTCCTACCCAATTACATACATAAGCTTCACTATAATTCGCCATTAAATAGTTTTGTACTATTTAATATTAAATCGAAAAAAACCGTGTAAAAGCACACCCACCTTTAATATTTGCAGTTTGTTTTTAAATTAATTCTTTGTGTATTTAAGCCAGTTTTACTTTATACACTTTTCTTTCCGTAATTTTACGTAAACGTTAGCTAACGATTTTATAAATATTTAAAAAAACACCAGATTTAATAAACAAATTAAATACTTATGCGTGTTATTACCGTCAGTCAGCAAACATGTTGCCTTTAATACTGGTTTATTTGAGGCAATGAAATTTCATTTTATAAAATCAAATTCAAACTATTTTCGCTTTAAAATTTTTTTGTATAAAAAAAAATTAAAAACATAAAAAAACCAACCACATCAGCAAATTTACTAAAGGGAAACAAGGAAACTGCATTATCGACCCGTGAGCAGATTTATAACAGTTTTGTTTGTATTAAATAAAAATCTCTCATATAATTTTGTAGTGTATATAGTAAAGGTTTGGTCGTACTCTCTTTATTTACAAAACAGCTGCTATGTTAAATTTTTTTTTTTTAGTTTCCCTTTGATGTTCTGAAAATTATAAATTTAAGTGGTAAAAATTTGCTGTAACGGTAGGTCAAATATCACACATACAAACACTTAACCATTCCACTATAAAATTTCACGAAACATTTTTTTATTAAGGCACAAATTTATAAAAAAAATATTTTTCTTTAATAAGCCATTATTAAAAAATGTTCCCCCAGTTTATTTCTTAATAAGACGTAAATCTTTCATATTAATTAAACCTGCAAATGAAAATTACTAAAACCAAGAAGGAATTTAATCTACAGGTTCTAAGCTTTTTGGAAGTGTTTTTTAACATTGTCGGAATATTTCTTAGTTTTTATTTTAGTATGTAAAATCGAAATTGCCAAAATCCCTCAGAGCAACAGCACTGGGGTCTATGCAAATTAAAATAAAAATTTTTAAATAATACAAAGTAATCTTCTCGAGAAATCAACGTGGGGAATGGGGTATTTCATGGAGGCTGAAAGCGTTCTGATCGGTATTCACTTGGGAATAGCCAGAGGTGATTTCTTTACTGAACTGCCCAAGCATCTTACTACCTCCACGTGGTATTCCCTGGAAAAGCCGTCCGGATCACCTGATCTGGCGGTAGCTAAAGTGTGTATGCGAATATGCAGATAGTAACCAGAAAGGCATGCAAACACCGGTGCATCTCAGGCTACTACTGCAACGTTGATGAATCTGCAAATACTATGGATTTGTTTATTGATTATTTATTGGAATTGGTTGCAAATGGACTGACAGCTGTGGTATTCTGTTACTTACCTAAGTACACGGGAGTGACATCGCGTGGAAACGGCTTTCAAGCTAATGTCGCAGCTGCCTATGAACTTATATTTCTCCTAAACATAAAGAGTGATTTTTTTGCTATTATCTTTTTGGCAACACTAGTTTTGACAGCTCACGCACGTTTTGTATCTTGTGTCACTGTCAAACATCTTCAGTTTGGTCTATAATTTAATCATGAATCGTCTTACAAACGAACAACGCTTGCAAATTATTGAATTTTATTACCAAAATGCGTGCTCTGTTAAGAAAGTTCATCGCGCGCTTCTTCCATTTTATGGTCAGTTTAATCGACCTACTGAGGCTTCTATTCGGGCTATTGTAACAAAATTTCGCACCAAATTTACATTGTTGGACATTAAACCACCAACACGCTTACGTAGAGTGCGAACTGAAGAAAATATCGCAGCCGTATCGGCCAGTGAATTATCGATTCGGCGCCGTTCGCAGCAATTGGGCCTCTGTTACTCCACTACGTGGAAAATTTTGCAGAAGGATTTGGGTGTGAAGAATTATATAAGATACAACTGGTGCAAGAATTGAAGCCAAACGACCTACCACAACGCCAAATTTTTGGTGAATGGGCTCTTGAAAAGTTAGATGAAGATCCACTTTTTTTATCGAAGAATTGTGTTCAGCGACGAGGCTCATTTCTGGTTGAATGGATACGTGAACAAGCAAAACTGCCGTATTTGGAGTGAAGAGCAGCCAGAAGCATTGCAAGAGCTACCAATGCATCCACAAAAAACAACCGTTTGGTGCGGATTATGGGCTGGCGGCATCATTGGGCCGTATTTCTTCAAAGATGATGCGAATCACAACGTTACTGTGAATGGTGAGCGCTACCGTGCGATGATAACAAACTTTTTCTTGCCCAAAATGGAAGAGCTTGACTTGCATGACATGTGGTTTCAACAAGACGGTGCCACATGCCACACAGCACGCGAAACAATGGACCAATTGAGAGGCGAGTTCGGTGAACAGTTTATTTCACGCTTGGGACCAGTCAATTGGCCGCCCAGATCGTGCGATTTAACGCCTCTAGACTATTTTTTGTGGGGCTATGTTAAGCCTAATGTCTATAGGGACAAGCCCGCTTCGATTGACGCACTGGAAGCCAACATTGCCAACATTATTCGTGAGATACCGGCCGAAATGTTGGAAAGAGTATGCCAAAATTGGACTAAGCGGATGGACCATTTGAGGCGCAGCCACGGCCAACATTTGCATGAAATAATCTTCAAACATTAAATTATATCGACCCAACTATCGATCCAAATAAATATTTCATGCATTTTTCTGAATTTTATGTGTTTTTTTTTTTTAAATTTCCGATAGTTCTTATAAAATCACCTTTTATTTATAAATATGCCATAAATACTAAAAACATATAAAGAAATAACTTAAGACGCACTTGATAAATATGCCATAAATACTGAGAAGATATTTACAAATACTAAAAAACGTAAAGGGGTTACGTTAGAACATATTTAACTCGGCATAGTTATATTCAGTTATTTATTTTTATGGACATATCGCAGCCCATTTGACCACACACTCTTAAAAATGCATCAACAACCGTGACAAAGTTGTCGCTTTTGTGATTACCAAGAAAATCATCACATATGTAGTGCAACAATCACAGAAGCGATGATCATGTCACGGTTATTAGTGAAGTTTTAAGTGCGATATGTTCAGAAAAATTAATTTCCTGCAATTACATTTAGATTTCTTCCCCGACAACCTGGGCCAGTTCAGCGATGAACAAGCAAACATTTTCATCAAGAAATTATTGCAAAAATTAAATAAAAATTATTTTAGAATATTGTTGGGCACGTCCTTTTAATAGGACAATGAGTTAAAAAAACCAATTTAATTTCGGCTGTGCCGAAACTGGGTAAACCAAATATTAAGAATTTTTTACTTTCCACATTCTTCTTAAATATAAAAAAAAATATATATATATATATATATATGAAATATTACATTTTACAGCTCATGGTCCATTGATTTTGCTGTTATTTTACGTTAATTTGTAAGAATTGCTTTTTCTTTATGAACACAATTTTATGATTTCAAATAATGATTAAGTGCCAAAAGGGAAATATACAATTAATAAGCCAATTATGAATAAAAATTCTCCGAGAGTTTTTTCACTTTTCTCTTCCTCTTATCATAAAAAAGATTTTCCCTCATTTATTGAATTTTTCTTCCCAAAAATCAAAAAATTTCTAGGGAATATTTATGCTTGGACTGATTATGTCAAAATATTAGTTTAAATAATGGATATATTGAAATTGTAATTAATTTCCAACCATTATTTTTTCGGAGTAAATAGTTTTCTCTATATATTCTCTATATATTCTGTGTGTATCATAATTAAAAACTAGACCGCTATTTTTAGTTACCTCACGGATATCCTTATATGTGATTATTTTATTTTTTAAATTTTTTCTCTCAATTCAATTACAATGAACTTTGCTGCGTTGCCATTTTAGCCTTTTTTAGGCTAGATTTTGCCTTTTTTCCTCAATTAGCTTCAAAATTTATGATTTTGTCTCTAGTTTTTTCCCAAGCCTTTTTTGTTTTTCAAAATAGTCTTAAATAGCCTTTTTTGGAAAAATGAAAACCTATCATATATAAACAAGCTGAGACTGAAACCAAATTAGCTAAATTAATATTTTCGATAAAACTTTAATATGTAAATTGATAAATTTGTCGAATGGCAGTAATTTCAAAAGTAAAGAAAAGTATTTGGCTTCTAACTTGTAAATAAAAATGCGCTTTATTCATAATTGATCAATTAATTGTTCCATTTAGTATTTAGTTATCTAGTACTACCGCTTAGTAGTGGGAAGGTTGCTCACTTTTGAGTAGGATAAAGCAAGCGAATTATCAGAATAGAAATCGCATTAAAAATCAAACAAATAAGTTATTACTTAAAGGAATTTTAAATATTATTTTTTAACATTGAAATTGAAAAATAATTGAATTCGCTTATAAGTATTTAAACCCATGTGGAAAACGACATTATTTTTTTTAATTTTTGATATATAAGTTTTTTTTGTTTGGGTTTTTTTTTATAAAAATTATAATTAAGGTTCTTAATGTAATAAAGAATTAAGAAAATTTTGAATTTTAAGTTGTAGCTTTTTAACTTTTTTATAGCTTATTTTTTAGCCTTTTCTAGCGTTTTTTTTTTATTGAAATACAGCTTTTTTTGTTGCTCCTGGCAACGTTGGTGATATCATATAAGCTCTTGACATGTTATCGTTTATTGTAACACGGCATATATACTTATTAAGGACTGCCCAAGCATACTTGAAACAGCTTTCAAGCATCATCCCTGATTTGAAATACTATTAAGAACTGTTCTATCGCATATCAAAACAAATACTTCAGTGAAAAATGTTTTGCACTGCAGTACAAATTTGAACCCCTAGAACATAGAACAACCAGAACACAAATACACTAGCACAAAACTGAACATATCAATAACGCAGTAAAACAAGCAACACGACAGCAGAATTTTATAGAACTTTGCTGTATTCACACGTATGTATGTGTTTATATGTGTACTTTCACAGCCACATAGTTTGTTTTTTATGCAAATTTTTAAGCTATAGATGCGTAACGCTTGTGCACACAAACATGGTGCCAGGCACACGAACATGTGTATGCATGTATTTCTTTAAAAGGCTGCCTAATGTGTTTGGTCACACTCGTGTTAACTAAGGCAATATGTGTGTTTCTTTTGCTCTAGTGTACCTACTATGCACAGTTTAATTTGACGTCACAGCTTTAACATAAAATTTTGTTTTGTACTGTTAGAACTGTAAAAAAATTTCAAAAAGTGTCAATGCTTGTTCTGTTGCGTCATTTTTGCACAGAACTTTTTGGTCTACTGTAAAAAGGACACTAGAAACTGTGCTTTGTTCTAGTGTCCAGTAGTGTATCATGTATTTCGAATGGGCTTGTGCAGCCCTTTAATACTTATAGAGTAATTGTCACAAATTTAATACCACTAATAATACTGCCGAAGGAAGAACTGTTAATTTAAGGCCTTATTTTAATATGCATGTACTAGTGTGATCCGCTACACTGTATTTATAATATATTAATTTCTTATTGAAATCTTAGTGATACAAGTCGATTGTCTTCATTTTATAATAAATAAATTTTAAATAACCGTAAGTAACACTACAATTTAGTTTTAAATAGACTTCTAGCAAGATAACAATTCATTTAAGGTGAAGGCTTTTAAAAAAATTTATGAGATAAAGTTTTATTAAAAAAAAAACAATTTTTTCTTTAGAAATATTAATCAATTTGCATAAAGCATTCAAGCCCAAGCTTTCAATTTCCTATATGTAATAACATTTGCATGTATACAATGCCAGTTTTCGTACAAATGTACAGAGACGTTTCGGTTGTGACTTTGCTTACTACATTTCAACAATGAACTTGTCATCAGTTCAGTCCAGATAATTCACTAAAGTAAAATTTCGCTCAGTAATTTCTAAAATCATAAGCGTACAACTACGAACGTGATGCCACTGCCAAAAGCATCAAAGTTATTACTTATCACTAGTCTTGGGTAGTACACGAACGAACTATTCACATTGTACTATTCACTTATTTGAAATGAACGAACTATTCTGTGTTTTGAATTCCTATAGTTCATTTCCTTGTCTTTTTTTTATATGAACGACCTATAAATGAACAAACGAACTAAACTTAAACGAAAACAAAGACGAAGTAACGAAAGTTGCAAATTATTTTCTTTTACAAAAATGTTATTTAAAACAAATAAACTAAAAAAAAAAATGTATTATGCGTGCTAAAAAGCTTAATTTTAATATTTTAAAATTAAAACTTAATTTTTTTAGCCATAGTGACTTTTTGAATTACATTATAAAAAAGAAATCGAAAACTAAATTAAAAAATTTTTCGAGTTTCGTTTTGTTGTTTTGCTTTCTATTCGACACCATTTTACATAATAAAGAACGTTCAATGACAATTAAAAGTATAAGTGATAAAGATACAAAAGATCAAATGAACGAACTATTTCCTTTTAATTTTTGAACTAAGAAGAGTGCTCTTTAAAATGAACTACGGAGCACAAGTCTACTTATCACTATTATACACTCATATTTATAAACATTATTTGTTTCCCCCCTTTGGGCTACAACTGTCAAACATTTAAATTTGATAACAAAATATTTTTCAAATAATGAAAGTGGAATATTTTTTTAATATTATCAAAGCAAAATTTTAATCAAGTTTCGTATATTTTTTTATGTTTTGCACTTTTATTTTAATCTCTAAATTACAAATAAAACTAAACCTGAATATAGGTTTTTGTTTCTGTTTTTTTAATAGTTTGTATCTTGGACTCAAACAAGTAACAACATTATGTTAAATAAAATTATTTTAATAATAAATATTGTTTTAATGGCAATACTCTGTGTAACACAGGCTGGTGTTTACAGTGAGAAATATTTTCGTAATGAAAAATATCCCGGTAAATGTGTCATTGCGGATAAAGTTTTAAGTGCGGGCCAAAGTGTTAAACATCCTACAATGCAGTGTGCAGAGATCACATGTGATAATTCAATAGGCATGGCCACCATAGAAACGTCAGTTTTTTTATTTTATTTTGTAACGCGAATAAATTTTAAAATATTTCCCATTTCATATTTTATAACTTTAGCTGTGATCCGATTTCAGCTTTAGCATCACCTTTACAAAAACTTAAGGATTATGATCGTGCTAGTCCTCCAAAGTGCACCTGGGGTGATTTTAAAAATACGAATGCTGAATATCCCAAATGTTGTGAACGTCATTTCACTTGTGTATTTTAGTTTCAAGTAACAAAATGAAAAATAAAAAATTTAATAGAAACACAAAATTTAAATGAAATTTAATGAAGATTTAAAAAGGCTTCGATATACGAGTATGTATTTTTGTATGATATATGATATTTTTAAGAAATACTAACTTAAAAATCTTTCTCTTTAGCTTCTGGACTGAAAATTTTTATAAATTTTTGGTAAACTTTATGAAATTGAAGCCTGGAAAACACTTACAACAAGCTTATTTTCAAAAATCCAATTAAATAAAATAACTAGTTTTAATTTTAATATTTTAATTTGAAATAATAAAGGTTTTCATTAATTATAAAACACCATATCAATCATGCCATCGTGGCTATCTTCACAGTAGCGTATTCTGTTGTTTAAACTTTACACGAATTGTATTGACTTTTTATTGCAAAGTGTTGAAGCAGCTCAACTGCAGTTTGCTTCATAAATCAAGAGAATTTTTTTAGAGATAGAAAAAGCTTGAAGCAGTCAAGATAGCTGATAAAACAATAAACATGTTGTTAACAGCATATAAATAATCGTTGCAAATAACGATTTCTATCGTAGCGAATATTTTTGTAGGAAAGTTACTGAATACCGAATTCGGTAATATATCGTTCGTAATTAAAGTTACTGAATCGCATTACTGAAACTGGCTTCCAAAACGCCAAATGCATTGTATTCGATTAAAGCATTGTTTTTCATAAAGCCGAGGTACAAAACACTGATGATGCATAAAATTTCAAAAAGTTGAAAACAAGTATCATCGCATCAGTTTCAAAGTTGATGCCTTTACTTTTTACTGGTAATAAATACTAAAGAATACGCCCGTTTACTTATTGTGCATCACATATGTTTCATATCATCTGTTAACTTGTTTCGCAACTTTGTATTTATAAAAAGTTTAAATACCGCATTAGAATTGTATAACGTTTTGGAAGTCAGTCTCATTGAAACTTTACACATGAGTATTTCTGAATATTGAGATTTCAAACGTATCATTAACTCAAATTTTGTTAGAGTCTACTTAAGCACTTTGTTAGCCGATCACAAGTAAACTTTTTGTTTTCTTTTACACAAATTTAAATTCAATTTTTTCTTAACAGTCTGCTGCTCTTCTGCTTCTTTTTACAAGTAAAAATTATTTTCCTAAAATTTAATAAATATTTTCTTTTATGTTTATGTCCTTTAAAGTCTACTGAAAATTGTATTTGCTTTGAAACGTAATGAAAAGCTGTTGGCTTAATACTCTTATAAATATATTTTATATTATTTCTGTTCCTTTTAATAAAATAACCAACAAAGAATTAAATACTTTGTATCAAAAGCTTCAACATTTCTTTTGTTTTAAGTGAGTAAATTAAAAAACACAAAGTTCTTTTAGTTATTTTCCTAATTAAATACTAATTAAAGAAAAGTACAAACCAACAGTTATTAATTAATACTGCCATTAGTTTGATGAGGCATATTACAAAGAAAAAAAAAAGGAGGCTACAAATTAACATTTTAATTTGAAATAATTTTATCATTGATTGCATTTTCAATTTAATCAATTAATCAGCTGTGATTGAATCAATTAAATAATTAATCAATATGGTTATCTCGTTACTTCGATTAAAAAAAATGCCACAATGATTAATTATTTAATTGACTGCAGTAAAACAATTTTTTTTAATTAGTTACGCGTATACTTAATTTAATTGATTTCATTAAAAATTGGACATCGTTTAAATATCTCACTTACTCAATGAAAACATTTAATGATTTTTTTAATTGAATTTATCATACTGATTAACCCGCTTATCCAAAAGAATTAATGTACACTTTAAAGTTAACGTTATCGAAATTTTTCATATAATTTTTCATAAATTTTATTTTGAAGTCTATGTAAATTTTTTCTTTTTTTTCTTTTTCGATAAGAGCATGAATATTTAATTGATTCTTTTAAAATTAAAAATTTTTTTTTTATTGAAATAATATTTTTTTGGGTGTTATCAAAATATATTTTTTAATGAAATAGTTTATGAGAGTAGGACTGGAACGGTAACAAGCCAGAGTCGTATATTCCTTTTTTTTCCTTCTTTAGTTATAGTCTTTAAAATTGTATGCCTTAATGTTTTCTTTTAAATTTTGTTTAATGGCAACTAATACTCCTAATAACCCTTTGAATAACAAATTGTATCTTTTACAGTTTTCCTATAAAGTTACAGTTTTGTAGTTTAGATTCAGATTTATAAGAGTTTAACTTTAAATGTAAACAAGGGCCAATTAGCGGTAAACATTCATTTGTTTTTGTCATTATTGTAATAAACTTTTATTAAATATGGCCTAGAGTATAATATTACAATTAAAAGTTTGTTATCAAGGTGTTTTGTTGTGCTTAGCGTTTGGTTGATTAAGTTAACTTACGATTTAAATGGTTAACAACCACTTTTAGAGTATGAGTGGCTCTTTAATAAAGTTTCTATCGTTAACTTATTTGTAAAACTTTACTGCAAACAATTATAATGGAAAAAAGAGAGATAGAGAAAGGGAGAAAATTAACTACCAAACTTAATTTAAAATTAATAACTTTCTAATAGCATAAGCGACTTAATTCAGTGTTAATAAAAGGTGTCTGAACAAGAATGCAAGATTTAAATTTGGCGCCATTCGAAGTGTCATTGTTTGACATTTGAACAATTGTTATTGCTTGCTAGTAGAAGGTACGAGGTTAGTAAAAAATGACCATGGACAGCGAAGGGAATTCGTTAATTGAGTATTGGAGAGACAACATGAAAATCATCTTCAGTGACTAGGCCCATTTCCATCTTGATGGCTTCGTTAATAAGCAGAATTGTCGCAATTGGGGTGAGGAAAATCCTCGAGTGATTCACGAGAAGCAAATGCACGTGTCACTGTGTGGTGTGGTTTTTGGGCTGGAGGAATCATTGGACCTTTTTTTTAATGAAAATGAGGCAGGTCAAGCGCGAACAGTCAATGGTGTTCGATATCGTGAAATGATAACCAGTTTTTTCTTGCCTATAATTAAAGAAATTAATGTGGAGGGCTTGTGGTTTCAACAAGACGGCGCCACATGTCATACAGCCAGAGAAACAATTCAATTGCTGTATCAGTCATTTATTTAAAATTTAAATCTGGCGTTCTTGTTGGGACACCTTGTATATGTGTTTCTACCTTGACACTGTCGCACATTTCACAAGAAAGTGGCCAAAACTCTTGAAAAAAATTTTTTTGTGTCACCGATTTAATTTTTTTTAAATAAAAAGAGCCAGAAATGTAAGTTTATATTTTGATTATTTCTCTTCGAGTAGGGTCAACAAAAATGCGCTTTTTAAAGAGAAGCTGAAATTCAATATATTTTGGAAAATTTTTGAACTTTAAGTGGGTATAACTTTTTTGATTTTATATATTTTTGGAAATTTTTTTTTTCTTAGCTTTTAACATATTAAAAAAAAAATTTTAGTATTAAGTTGTTCAAGCTCTAGATCTGGCCATTGCAATAAGGGCCTAAAATATATCCCAATCTCGATATTAAGTGAATGGGATTTTTTTTTTAAGAAGAACTTCGTAATACGACTTATACTGTGGATTGGATTGCTTTAAAAAATTATTACATACGCTCCCCTAAGGATACCGATTCACATAATAAAGGAACAGGCCAGGCGAGTAAAAAATAAAAACAATTTCAAATATTTTGAAAAGAAAAAATAAAAGAATTGCGAAGAAAACGAAGTTTTTGAACGAAAGAATTGTATTTCCAAAAGTCTACACGTGTTATGTAATAAGTTTTGTACAAAGCTCAAATACTGTCGGAAATTTAAATTATCTTGTACAAATTGACTTAACACCCTGTATGTTAAATACAGAATTTATTAAATTTTGCAGTGTGAACCCTAAAGCAGCAATTAGTAGATTTAATGTTAAATTCAGAATTTAACTTTCAGTGTGAAAACGCTATAAACGAAAATTCTTAATCTAGCTAATTCTAGAACACTTACAATCAACATAAAACCTATACACTAATACAGATACAACTACACAACTCTCTTAATAACTCACACAGCAGCATTTCATTCACATATAATACGCATTAACTTAAATACTAAATTGCTACATTTGCATACATAAATACAATTTCCCATAACTAATAACACAGTGGTTCAACAGAATGATTTTTCATAGCAATATTTAATAAAAATGTTCAAATTAAAAAAAAAAATGAAATGGCTACTATAGTGAAGGATATATGTGTGCATAAGACTGGCCACTGGTGAATTAAAATTTTTTCTCTCTATATTTTTGTCTTCTACTGAAATACTCGCTTCTGTTATTTAAAGTTTAATATTTAGTTTTAATTAATACAATTGGTTTTCAATATTTATTTCATGTTGTAATAAAAAAGAATAGCCTTTCTGTTGTCACACTGCATTGTGATTTATTTAAATATGAATAAACTGTTAAATAAATATTTGACGCGTTCATGATTATTAAAATATTAAAATAATTGTTAAGCCTTATTTAACGTTTATGTTTAACCTTTAAATAATAGTGATTGCATAGTGAACTCATATCCAAAATTTGTTAAAAAATGTAAGAAAGAAATAATAGGAATAAAATAAATATTGATTTGATTATCACTTTTTGTCTTTTCGTTTGAAGTTCTTTACAAGATTCAGTAAATTAAATATTGATATTTAATTTCTTCACTTGTAGATTGATTTACAAGAAAAGTAAAAAAAAATTTGTACCGAAAAATCATATTTGAATTTTTTTAATGTCTTCCCTTTAATAAAATATGCGATAATAAATATAAAATTGTTTAACTGCTGAATAGAACGGATTGATTTATTTAACTAGCCTTCTTTGTATAATTGCAATTATTGAAGGTAGAATGACTCTAAAAAACAGCGAAGATAATTTTAGAAAACGTACCCCTCTTACTAAGATACATACGAGTACACAGATAAATACATGGTTTTGTTCATATGTCCTCTTAATGTTGTCATTAATTTATTTTAAAATTCATAATTTTGCAGTCAATGGCACTTTTCAATAGACTAACGAAATATTTTAATAATAAAATTAAATATTAATTCATTTAAAGAAATAATTTCATTAATTCATAAATATAATTTGTGATATATTTAATTTCATTAATGAAACAATTTAAATTTAACGAAATGATTTCATTGAATTTATGAAACATTTTGCTTTCAGTATAATCACAGTCATAGAGCTGGAAATATTCTTCGTCATAGGTACGCCTCAAGCCTAGGCCATCTGAGTCCTCGTCCAAAGACACTATGTTAGAAACGAGAACCTATCTTGGAGTTCTACTAAGCTTAGTTTTAAGGAGTAGCTGGAAAGAAAACATAAGGTACCAGGGTAACGAAAACATTCAAGTCACTCCAATCTCAGAACAAAGGAATTACTTAGCTTGGCCTGGCTGGATTTTGCAGAGTATTGAAACATTGAAACACTTGGCGAATATGTGGACTCTTCAAGTTATGTAACGAAGATGAAGAGACAGCAGAACACATATTGTGTTACTGTAATTGTGTAATTTGGACCCGTTTTCGCTACTTACAACCGTCAGATATGGCGGACAAATCACCCAAAGAAGTTTTTGAATTCTTAATAAATACTAGACTCTGGGAGGATTTCTAACTTGAGATTAGTGTTACAATAGGTATATTTTGGATGCAGTGAGCAGGTGACTTGTGCCCGCTCCTCATTCTAATTCTAATTCTTTAATTCAGTGCTGTGCTCAGGATTTATATTATATTTCTGGTAACTATAAATAGCAAGTCGATCCTTAAGATTATTTCTTTTTCAATTCTACAATTATTTTAAGTTTCCATTGGATGTAAATCGACCAGGAAATATTCATATATGTCCTCCAAGTTTGCTTACAGGTTTGGGTTCATGTTAATTGTAAATTGAATTTGATTACAAAGCTTTTATTTGGAAATTTCTTTTCATTTGATTTATTGTATAACATTTTTTTACAATACAAAAATTAACAAATAAAGTGCTTTTACACAAACATTTAAAGATTTCCTCTTAGAAATTGAAACTTTTATTTTTTTAATAAAAACGTTTCAAGTACCTCAAACTTAAAGAGTTAAATACATACACTTGAGATAAATTTCAATAATATGGCCCCATTTAATACTAGCATCAGCTAGTAACGATGAAAGAAATAGTAAAAAAAATATTAAAAACAAAAAGAGAGGAAATGAATTAAGTAGAAACGCGTGTTAAAAAAAAAGTAATGATGTTGGCTGGTACTCCCAGTATAATTAAGAATTGCTGTAATTAACAGCCAAGGGAATTAATAGTAGAACAAAATTTTCCAATAATTGCAACAAGCAAGTAGAATATAAAAGTAAAATGGGATGGAATTTTATGCTGATTTCATTGCAATTCATATTTCTTGCAGCCAATAATTTTCTTAATTGAAAGCAAGTTAAATTCGGCTGTGTCGGATTTTATGTACCCTTCACTGTGCTAGCAAAATATTCATATATTTCATTTTCCACATTCTTACTAAATATAACAAAAAAATAAAAATAAATTATATAACTGAAACGGCTAGATTATTAAGCTAGAGATCGTTTTTCAAATATATATTTTTTGATGTAATAATTTCTATTTAGAATTTAAAAGTTTAATAAAATATTAATCTTTATTTGTGCTTAATTCCAGAAATTGTGTTAGTTTTTTAAAATTTATTCTTTTACTCATGATATTCTCATGAGTTATTTATTCAGTACAATAAGTACTGAAGGGGATAGCATATCTATGTGGACCATTTCGTCAGATGCTACTCTTAATCCTCTGTAGATTACTCCCAACGTTTCTTGCAAACATTAGAATCTTTATATTGTAAAAGCAATTGACTAAATAAGAATTATTTGTCAATAGTTACAAAAAGATTCAAATATTCAAACAAAAAACTCAGTAAGCATTGAACTGAATAAATAAATAAATTTCCTAACCAACATTTTAATATTGAAAATTATATATGCCAGCAAGAGTGAATTCCGCTAATATAATAAATAAATTTTAAGAAAAATATAGGTAAATATTTAATGTCGATAAAGAAATTCACATTAACTTTTAAAATCCAAAAAATTTTCTATACTTAAGATGTCTGTATTAGTAGTGCTATTAATCAAAGATACACACATCAAATTTCAACATCAATCTATGATATTCGTGTACGTTTGTTGTTAAATGGAAATCACATATACCCGTTATATGTGAGTTCGAAGAGAATCAAAAAATGCATAGACTGATGTTGAAATTTGATGTGTTTCCCCTGGTTTATACTCAAGTTATTTAAATGACATACATACATACACACTTTTGCATAAAATCAATTAACTGATTTCGTGTACAGCTAAAAAGCTTCCATTAGAAAACAAAACAATTTAATTACAATTTATTTGTCTCGGCCATTTGTGAACCAATTGTTCTGAGTTTTTCCACAGATACTATGGCTATTATTTCTGATAAAACTGCGTATAAAGTTTTTTTGTGTACTTTAGAGTTTAGACAAATTATAAAAAAAAACGCTAGAAAAATGATCAAAAAAGAGATAAATCTGCTTCAGAGATCATAGCTCATTCATGTACCAACCGATTGAATTGAATTTTAATACTAAGCTGAAGACAGGAACTTGCAACAAAATGACATACTAATATTTTTTGTAGGTCATCTAAAGGCTTTAGAAAGTGGATTTCAACATAAGCACGGACGGACAGACAGTCATCGCTAAATCGACTTTGCTATTTATAAGGATCCAGAATATATATAATTTATAGGGTGTCCCATGTTCGATGTAGAGATTACAAACGAGTTCACAAACTTATATATACAGTGAAGGGTCTGAAAAGATGTGATAAAGAAAGAGAACAGAGAATGAGATAGATAGGGAAAAGTGAAAGAATGTGACTGTCGAATATTTTTTAATATAAATAGTTTTGTCAACAAGAGCAATTTATAATATAATTATTTCAAGCGTATGCAGTTCATCAAAGTTGTTAAAGAAATTTTAAGCAAACTGTAAGAAAGTTCTTCCTTTCTTTTTTGTTTTTGTTCTTAAATTTTTCAAGTAGATTTTATTAAAACTTCTCAATTGAAGAAACAAAATGTAGTTAATGTTCTTAACTTAACTATAAATATCTTTTGAGAATTTGGCAGTATTACTTTTGAAGATATTAAATATTGCTAATTAAAGATTCTATATCTGGTCGTTTGTGTTACATCATAAAAAGATTAGTTTTAAAATTTCTTCAGCGTATTGCAGTAGTAGACCATTTTATTTTCACACAAACGTTTATTGTTTACGAAAATTTAATTATTTGTTATTAAAAAAAAAATTATGATCAACACTAGCATGGCTGTTGCCATGAATAATCTCTGGTAGATAGACAATGGATCTACTCTGATGTAGGGCAAAGTCACTAGAATATCGTTTTTAATTGGATCAGCTGTAGAACAGTCATAACTAGCTTATAGACTAATCTAATTTTTTGTAGGTTACCCACTGATCTGATTTATACTATTAAATCTACTCGATCGAAATCGTAAGAAAAAAGTAAATACAATTTTTTATAATAGGACATATGTACAAGCCCGCCAAATTTATAGATTAATCTAAGGGGACAAGAAATTTAGATTTAGAAATTGATTAAAGTTCTGTTCCACCTGTTTGAGTAGAGTAATTAATGTGTATCTTATCATAAAATAAGGTAATTTCGAGAAATTATGTGTATGAAATTATGATACTGAAGATGTCTGATTTTCTTCAGTTGAATTAAGCGAACAAGCGTTATTACATTCTTTGCTATTTTAAATGAAGCTTCTCCTGCAATTATTTTGAACTTATACAGCCTCCCTCTTTAACGTTGTCCAATTTATAACTAAATACAACTAAAGCTGAACTTTTGCATTTGGCATTTCATATTTAATTGCTCTGATCTTCATGAACGCTGTTCTGCATTAAAAATTATAGGCTTGTACATGACAAGAACAGAATTTGAAGACGAATCCTCTGGCTTCCATAAATTATAACTTCCAGTATTTAACAACTTTTTTCTTCATCGGAACTTAGTTCTTTTCTAATTTTTGGCATTTGCTGAAGGTCACATAATAACTTTGAGTGACTCTAAAAGCAGTAAAAGTAATTGTGATTGTAAATTCTAAAGAACTCTTTTTCGATTGAAATTTCAATACATTTTAAACAGGGTCGATTTCGAATGCCGTAATAATTTATACTCAATATCGTAGCGTTTATTTGTGACTATTGTTTTTTTTTTAATATTTTTCCAAAATATTGCAATTGTGGCGCAATATATATATCAAAGCTTCGATTTAAATTGTATTTTAATTTTGTGGATATTGAGTGACGTAATTTGTGTCCAAGAATACATGATGTAAGGTCTTGTCTTTGAAAACTAACTCATATTTTTCTATATTTTCTTAACCAGTTTAATTTTTGGTTAAAATACAGGTTAGTCTATTGACGCAGTAGCAATTGCATATTTTATGAAATACAGTAAACTCTTCTTCCAAAATCTTTGAAGTAAACGCAAATCGGATTGAAATATACGAAATTTAATATCTTAAACGGATATAGTCCATATAAAAGATAATGGCTACCAATTGTGTGGTCTTGCAACACATAGTACCGCTGGTAACAAGGGATACTGCTATAGATTTCACAATTTTTAGAAAATTATTAAGTTTATCTAGTAGTTTTGTTCTTATACATAAAATAAGGACCACCTGCTCCCCTTTTTGGTTAAAACATGCTTTTCAGCTAAAGTAATTTTGATGAATTTAAGAAAAAAAATTTTTTTTATGTTTTAAAATTTTTAGCTTGTTCTCTACCAACTTGTTTATTTTACTAAGCAAATCTTTCTAAATATGTTCTTTAATAATTTTCTTTTAATTGTATTTTCTTAATGGACTTAGCTCGAAAACTTTTCAATAACTACAGGGTGGGCCAAAAGAAACCAAGGGGTGTAAAAGTTTAATAACTTTTTTGTTTATTAACTTTTTTTTATTTTTTCTTTCAGATTATATAATATACAAAATGGAAATTTTTTTACACTAAGTATGAAAAATGATGTCTCTTAAATGACCACCGTTTTCAGCTTCGCACTGATGGGCTCTTTTTAGAGCATTTTCCATAACATCTTTCAAAACTTGTGGCTGTAGCGTTCGAATTTCTGCAACAATGTTTGCCTTGAGTTCAAGGATTGTCTCTGGCTTGTTCACATACACTCGCTCCTTCAAAAAACCCCAAAGAAAATAGTCGGGTGCTGTCAAATCTGGCGATCGCGCTGGCCAAATAATTTTCGAATTTCGAGAAATTATTCGCTCTCCAAAAATTTGACTTAAAAGTGCCATTGTGTCTCGGGCAGTATGGGCAGTGGCTCCGTCCTGCTGAAACCACGTACCAGGTCTGTTTTCAAGAGCAGGACGTAAAAAATTTTATATCATAAAACGATACCGCTCTCCATTTACGGTTACAGCACTTCCATCTTCATTCTCGAAGAAGTAGGGCCCAATGACATTTTCAGATGTGATCCCACACCATACTGTACACCTGATGGGGTGCAATTGGCGTTGATGAATGGCTCTTGGATTTTGAGAACCCCAGAACCTACAGTTCTGCTTGTTAACAAAGCCATTCAAATGAAAATGAGCGTTAAAATAATTGATCTCTGGTTTAAATAATAAAATTCTATTGTTCTGGTTCTCTGATCAGTTGTGAACCTCTCCATTATAAATTCTCCAAGTGTTGTCTATATAATCTGAAAGAAAAAATAAAAAAAAATTAATAAACAAAAAAGTTATTAAACTTTTACACCCCTTGGTTTCTTTTGGCCCACCCTGTAGTTAATCCAACCTGTCTCTATTTAAAACAATTTAAATTCAAATTTAATGAAAGTGTGTTTTAATTAAAATTACTTATTCAGTACAACAAAAACAACATCTCGGTTTCAACAGTTTGTATCAAATATATTTTATAAAAATATATACCCCTTTTTTTGTTTAATTTTATATTATTTTGTCCCTTTTCACTCAACATTAACCCAACTTTTTGGTTTCATTGGTCAGGCAAAATAAATAATTTAAAACTAAAAAAAATATTAATATTTTCTAAGCTAAATATTTAACTAACCTGCTTAACCAACTGACCAATGAACCGCAACTGATGAAACACAAAGGAAAAAAAGAAAAATTAAGCAACACACACAAACATACAGGATTAGAATAACAGAGTATAAAATAAATAAACTTTTAATTTTTCTCTGGATAACATGGAGGCATGATTGAGTAAGTCGTTATTTTATAAAAAATTCGAAAATAACTTTAAGCATTTGCATCCATGCCAATTGAAAATTTTATCTCCCTAGAAATTGAGAAAAACTTTCCTAAAAGTGTTTTCTTATAAGATTATAAGGTCGTGCAGTCATAAGCCACATGTGATACAAACTAGAAACCTGTTTTACATCTGACACCAATGATATCTCAGACCACAGTCTCTGGTAAACCATTTAGGATCATAAGTTCAACTAAAAATAATTCAACAAATGTTAAATTAAAAATTAATTTTTTATCATATGCTGTCATTTAAAAATGTAGACAAATATTCAGTTCCTCTCATTTAAAAGTGGTTTACTTACTTATTTACTGATTTAATTTAATTGTAACATTAATTTTAAATTTCCAATACAAATTTATCTGGATATATAAAATACGTTTTAGTTAGCAAATGTTGACTCTCCTGTTGGTGCATAGAAAATTTAATTGCTTTCATACGAAATAGTCAAATTAAATTCCATTCAGTCAGCAGAAAGCTGCCAGCAAGCAAAAAACCATTTAGGAATAAAAACAAAAAAGTATAAAAAGATTTTCCACAAACACGCTGTTATTTAGTTATAACGTGAACACAATATTTACTTACAAGTACGTACGCATCTTGCAACAACATACTCCTTGTACTTGCTAAATATTTGTACTAGAACAACTACTTACACACGACAAGTCACGTTTTTAATTAGTCCTGACTAGTAAATGCACAAGTCTACACGCTTTTTACACCTGAAATACATGATAAAAACTTTGTTAGTTTTAAATGATAAATGTGAATTACAGTGTAACAAATACTAAAGTATTCTTTTCGCATGCACATTTTCTTAGCATGAAGATGTTGCTTAAGCTAAAAATCAAGAGAATGGAATAAAGAAAAATATGTGATAAAAAAAAAGTCAAATACAACAACTGGTTGTTGTGTATCTCTATGAAACAACAGCATCATAAGTCAGTACACCAACATCAAAAAAAAAAAAAAATAGTCCATAAACAGCATTATTAAACTGATAGGCCATTCGTTTTAAGGGCCTTTTAAAAAGTCTTCATTGCTTGCCTTTCAGAAACCTTCAGGAGTCTTGCTCTAAGGAGCAGAGTCTACATTAAATGTTCTCATTTCCCAGTAAATCACCTGGTTAATTTGAGGTCATTCTTATGCTGAGTACACACTTAGAAACATGTTCCATTTTCGTGTTCCCTTCGAGGTTTCCAAAAATTAATTTTTTTTGATATTTTCTGGATGCATTGATGTTGGTTCCATAGTCTGTATCGTTGTTTGCTGTTCACCTAAAACAAGCGTACCACGTTTTATTGTCCGTCTTGTAGTTTAGACAAATTACGCAAAAAACGCAATAAAAATGGTCAAAAATAGAGGTAATCGCAATTTTGGACTCATAGCTCAGCTATTTATGGACCGATTTAGCTGAATTTTGGTTAGGATACTATGAATGTAATGTTTAAAAAAACTGCGTACTACTTTTTTTCAGTTTAGATAAAATTCGCATAAAAACAAAGCCATAATTTATGAAAATCTAAATTTCAAAGAAAACTGCATACCACGTTTTTTTTTGTCCGTGTCTTTGTTTAGACAAAATAGGCAAAAAACCCACTCAAAAAATGATCAAAAATAGAGGTAGTTTCGGTTTTTGACTCATAGCTCCGTCATTTATGAACCGATCTGGCTGAATTTTAATAGTAATAGTCTTACAGCAACAACTGACCGTTTGGTATGCTATACTTTTCTGTATGTGGTCTAGATTCTTCTGAAAGTTGATTTCAACTTCTACACGGATAGACAGACGGACATCGCTAAATCGATTCCGTTAGTTATAAGGATCCAGAGTATATATACTTTATAGGGTGTCCCATGTAGGGTGTAGAAATTACAAACGGAATCACAAAGTTATATATACCCTTCTTACTTACAGTGAAGGGTATAAAAATTAATCAATATGTGTCGTATCATAAAATAACTTTTGTTTTATAATATTTGTTAATATTTAACAAGAATTTGCCTTTTGGCCACAACAATGAAAGAATGGTATATAAGATTCAGCACTATCGAATTTAATTTGTTTTTTTTTTAATTTTAGCTGTATTATTTCCATGAGTACGCTTGGGATGATGATTGAATTATGCCTTTCATACTACTAGTTTGAGACTAAAATTTCCTTTTAACAAGGAAGAAACAGTAAACCATTTAGTATTTTTTTTATTCATTTGATTGATAAATACTAGTTGGACATAAATCTTAGTATTTTGTTTGCAGAAAAATGTGTGTATGTGTTTTTTTTAAAGATATCTAAATGACATTATTAATGTAACACATAAAAACTGAACTACTGCAGTAGAGAAATATGGATGGTTGAGTTACTATTTATTAAGAAAATAATGAAAGCCATAAAATCATTGAAGAATAATTGAATACTGTGTTAGTTTTTAAAAATTGCAATTATTTTTTAGTTAAGGTGTCTCACTTTCTTTTTTTGTTGATAGTTTCTAAATAAAATGAGCCAAACTATTGCTGCTTTTAGCTGTTACTATATCAGCCAGCAATAAAATGTAATTGAAACAATCGTTAATAAATGCAGAAGAATATAAAACAAAATGAAGTGTTTAAAACGTTAACGAAATTCCAATTAGTTTTAAAAAGAATTTTATTTAAGAAAAGCGTCTTTAAACCAAAATTGAACATAGAAAAACCTTTTTTTTTAAAGAAACAAATACAAGTTTTAGCCTTGAATACATTTTTTAATATTTTTTTTTTTTAAATAAAAATTATTGTTGCCGAACTCTTGATTACACTTTTTCTTGTGGTATGTACAAATTAGTACGTATATAAAGGGGTGTCTCAGAGAGAATGCACTTTTCATTTTATACTGCAATAAATCGACTGTTTCACGCGCTGTGTGGCAGATTGGCCATAAATGGGTAAAACCGATGTTGGAAATTAATTTTTTTAATTTTTCTGTAGAAAACACTTCCATTAAAATATATGTAAAATATTATACAAAAATATTAATTAGTTTTTTTAGTTATTGTACCTCAAATTTAAGGTTTCTGTACACCAAGCAAATTTAATAGAAAAATCTAAAATGTTACATATATTTGTTTCAGTTAAAAGTCAAATATATTTTTTTAATGGTTGATATATTTGTAATAGAATTGTAAAAGAGGTATGTAAGCTTAAAAGAAACACTGTTTTTGTTATAAATATTAATCATATGCGACATACCGTTAGCGTAACGACAAATCCTTAGTAAAACTAGATTTTTTATGCATAATTCAACTTTGGTGATAAATAAAAAAAAACCTGCGATAACACTTTTGTAATTTTTTGATATTTTATAGCTAAAAGTATGTATTTTAACATATATGTATGTGTAAATTTTAGCTGCTCTTAAGTGCTCTTTGAGTTTTATAATTATTTTTCAGTGTCAACACATTTACATATATGTGATATTTTTCGGCAAATAACACAACATATGTGCTGCATTCCGTTATAAAATTTTATAAATTAAAAATTAATTAAATGCTGGTGTATTGAAAGTAGCTTCTAAGCAAAACTGTGTAACTGGCTAGATACCGAAATATTTTCGACCACTCGATATATGGAGTCACGAAACTATGGGATGTTTCCTTACAAATAAGGAACTTAAAGTTTTCTCACGTTTATACAATATTAAACTTAAAAAATGGGCGTGGTAAATTTTTTTTCATAAAAGCCGAAGTTGGGCTATGACGAACATGTAAGAAAAAAATTTGCCAAATCGGTCTAGCCGTTAACAAGTGGTTCAATTACAAACGAAATTTGATTTTTAAAATTAAAATAAGGAAAAATTTTCCGTAAATTCTAAAATGTTTTTTAGCTTTTATACCATTTTTAACATAAAGGATATATGTGAGTTGGCCACATCCGTGCACTGAATTGGAAAAAGATTTGTAGACAAGTAGAGCTTACTATAAGTGTTTTGTGTACGGAATTAGTTTACAAAATTTACTTTTTTTTTTACTTTTTGAAAAAAGAAATTTTTGAGATTGGAGAGTTCTTGATTTGTTTTGGATCAAATTTGGTTGAATTTGATTTCTTTCTGTTATAGCTTTTTTAAATTTCAGGAATCCTTGTTCTGAAACTTTTGAAGTTTTGAATTTGATAATGTTTTATCAACCTGAATATGTGTGTCAAATTTCAACTCTTTTTATTAACTCCTTCTATTTATGGTCACTCGATATATGAATTCACGACACTGTGCATTGTCCTGACATATGCCGTTCAGTTGAGCCCACAAGAACTCAATTTTTTTAAAGAACACAAATCCGCGATGCTTCTTGGCCTGTCTGCAGAAAACACCCAAGGTCTAGGCAGGGATCGACACTGCGATCCCCTAATTGATAGGTTAGTACGCTATCTACTAGTCTACGGGGGGCCCCGCTTCGAACGTTTGTAAATTTGTTTCTCATGAATGGAATGATGATTTTCTGAGCCCTAAATTCGACAATTTTATGTATTCACAAATTTATTCAAATGAAAATACGCTTCATTGGAGAAGATTAATTTAATTTTTTAGGAAAAAAATGGTATTGACTTCACTTTGCTCCATCACAACAGTAGCGTGTTTTTCTTTCGCAAAGCGCTCCATTTTAAATAATCGGATTAAACTATGTGACAGATTCGTAACTTGACAGCTGTCACTTGCAAAAAAAAAAATTACACTAAATTTAAAAAGTGCACTCTTACTGAGAAACCTATTATTTAAAAATTCAAATTAAATAATTCGTTCAAGCAAAAAATGCGTAGCTTTTCATGTTGTCAAAATTTGTTAATGGGTTCTTTTGGCTTAAAACTACCACAGTCTGCTTAACAATTCGTAAAACCATTTCTTACTGACCCAGAAAATATTGTTGTTTTTCTCTTTGCTTTTGTATTAAAAAAAAAAAACAAGTAAAATAAAATAGAAAAAATTCAAGTTATTTTTAGGGAAGAAATTTAAAATTTTCCAAAGTATAATAAATAGCTAAAATATAAATAAAATAAAATTAAGGTAAGGAAATGTAAAAAAAATTCCAATTTTAAAAAGTAACCAGACAAGTTGTCTGAGTTCAGAAAACGTTTTTATGTGCCCAGAGAAAAAATAATTTATAAGACTTTTCACAGACTTAAAAAAATAATATAAGAAAAAAGATTTAAAATATTTGAGCTTGTAGCGGAAAAAACAAAATTATTTTTTCCTTACTAAAGACTTGCTTCGCATTAAAAAAAAATGGTTGTTATTTAATTGAAGGGTATTAGAGTTCTGATTTACATTGAGAAAAAATTGCTGCAGAACTTTTGTTCGTATCCCTTGTCATTAATCTTACTTTATTAATATTAAAAATTTTGCTTTAAACGAAACCCAGGGAGGTCCAGGACAAAGCAAATATTTATTTTTTAAGTCGTCTGGAGAAACTATTTGCAACATTTCATAAATGAAAGTAAAAATAGAAAAAAAAGCTTCATCAATAAATGAAACATCATAGAAATCATGTTAAACAAAGCCCTTATTTATCTTGTCTGCAGCTGAAGTTGTTGTTTTAGCTTGTTTGGCCTATAAAAAAGGCAAAAAGAAAAAAAATATTCTCCTAATTGATTGCAAAAGAGATTATATCAACTTCTTAGAAAAATTAAAGAAAAGAAAAATTTATGTGTTAGTTAACACACTTTCCCATCATCGCTTGTAGACATCAATTTACACTTTTATTATTTGAGAATTCTTCTTTCTCTTCTACGTTTAATTTATGACTTGGCAAAAAATTTATGTTCAAACATAACTTAACCTGGCAACATGTGTTTGCATGAGTTTCAACATATTGTTTATGTGTTTCGCTATAAACGAATACAAGTACGTATGTGTAGGTGAACATAGCACTTTTGTGTACTTATACAGAGAATAGATATTTGACCTACACTGAAAGAATTTTGTTCATATATCCAATGAATTTGTTCAATAATCCAATGAAAAAATTAATTATTTTTTATCAATGAATCAAGTTTCATATAAATTATTTTAATGAAAACTCTTATAAAATATATGAAACGTGTTCATTATACATATGAATTTTAAAAATGTCTTTCAACTGCAAAATAGCGCGGTTCAACCCCCGGTTAGGGACAAAAAAAATTTTTTATTAAAAATTTTTCAAATATTTTTAATGAAATAATTTCATTGGATTTATGAATCATAATTCTTTCAGTGTAATAAATATTTAATTTTAATGTCTTAGTTTTGATAGGCAAAATATCTTCCTCACAATTTTAATTGTAGGTTCGTGTTTTAAGTCTAAGTACTTGGAATCTCCTAGTAACGAAATATGTAAGGAACTCGAAATGAATAAGGAGCTAAATGGTAAATATGGCCTTAAATTAGAATCATAAGATTCCGTTTTGTACCAAAAACCAGGCTAATGCTTAGCTTTTTATAAATTCTAGTGTATATTATGCTGGGAACACAATTGGGACGAACGACGAATTTCGTCGAGCATGACGAATTCGTTGCTGAGAGTTTGTTGCGTAAATTCGCATCATGACGCACAATTATGACGAATAATTGCTGTTGTTATCAATAAAGTTGTTTGCTGTACGTGACAGAAAATAAACATTGTAAAAATATTACAGTATTCGCTGTTCGATTAAACAAAACAAAATAATACAAACTAATTTTCCTTTATTAATACATGTGTATGTATATACACACATAAGTAAGTGTATATGTATATACATATGTATGTAAGTATAACACACTTTTGAGAGTTGGCCCATTTGTAAAAAATAATAGTAAATGCATACATACACACATATGTATGTATGTATATAATAAAAGCAAAAAAAAAAAAAAAACAAGGAAACAAGTTTATACCTCAAGTTGAAGGGTTACCGTATAAACAAAAATAATTACTTGAGAATTCTATACATAAAAAAATATTAAAAAACAATTTTATGGCAAATAGTTGTGTACATAATTGTGTAAATAGTTGTGTACATATAACTTAAATGATGTACATTAAAAATAAAACAATTATTAAAGTCAAAATTAGCTTTAATTACTAATATACTTGAAAGCTACAAGGAAAAACGGCAACTCTGTATCAATTTGTTCGTCGTTCGTCGGCGTATGAAATAGAAATAAATCTATCGCAGAATTCGTCACGCACAACGAATTTCGTTCGACGGCGGCGTTGTGTTAACTTTTATATGCACAAATGTGTTTTATTTCTGATGACGAAAGTTCGCATCGAAAAATTCGTCGTTCGTCCCAATTGTGTTCCCAGCATAAAGCGTAAAAACGAACAGTACATTTAGAAAACATTTTGAGCAGCTGCAAATGAGCAATAAATATCTCACTACGTCTTGACGAGTAATTTTTATATGTGAACACAAGCAAGCACGGTTTCAAATTAATATGTTTGTCCTGAATATGTTCGTATTGAAAATAAATTGATTTTTGTTTTTAATAAAACTGTACGACTGAAGCTATCGTCCGCTTTTACAGAAATAATCAGTTTAATAGTACGACAATGTTTGTTTTCGTGCTTATTTTCAAAAGTAGAGAAGTCGTACTCATGTAAAGGGTGTTTTTTATAGACGTATAGAACTTTAAGTTTACATTACTGTTCAAGATGGCGACCGATTTAACAGCTGTCAAGTGACTTATTCTCAGTTTGGCTTGGCAATTCATCATGAATAGACTCACGCCTGAACAACGCTTGCAAATAGTGCAATTTCATTTCGAAAATAATGGTTCTGTGCGGAATACGTATTTTGAATGGCTACGTCAAGAAACAAAACTGCCGCATTTGGACTGAAGCTAATCCTCAAGTGTATGTCGAAACACCGTTACATCCAGAAAAACTGACTGTTTGGTGCGCTTTATGGGCTGGTAGAATCATTGGTCCGTACTTCTTCAAAAACGATGATGGCCAGAACGTTACAGTCAATGGTGATCGGTATAGAGCCATGATTACTAACTTTTTCATTCCTGAATTGAACAACCATGATGTGCAGGAGCTGTGGTTCCAACAAAACGGCGCAACATGTCACACAGCTCGTGCCACAATCGATTTATTGAAAGACACGTTTGGTGACCGCCTAATTTCACGTTTTGGACCTGTGAATTGGCCTGCAAGATCTTGTGATTTAACACCGCTAGACTACTTTGTGTGGGACTATGTAAAGTCATTGGTCTATGCGGATAAGCCACAAACGCTTGACCATTTGGAAGACAACATTCACCGTGTTATTGCCGATATACGGCCACAAATGTTGAAAAAAGTCATCGAAAATTGGACGTCCAGATTGGACTACATCCGAGCCAGCCGTGGCGGTCATATGCCAGAAATAATATTTAAAATGTAATGCCACAAGATTATCTTTCGGATAAATAAAATTCATGTCAATCGAATAATCCATCTTTGTTTTATTGCAATTTAAAATTCTATACGTCTATAAAAAACACCCTTTATAAACATATAATTTATATTATCAAAGCGCAAAAACCATATTGGTTTATAAGCAAAAATAAAATATATTTTTTGAGAAAAATTAGCTTTCTTAGCTTTTGTTCTCTTTATAAAAGAGAAAAAAATTTTTTTTAATAATCACAGTTTCATTCTTAATTCTATTTTTTCCCTACTCAAGTATTTTTTCAAACATTTATTTATTAACCAAACAGAAGTTGCTTGTTTGTTTTCTTGCCATCCAATGCCCAAATCGTGGCATTCGATATCGACTGAAATTTTGTTTTTATATAAAGCAGATTGTATATACAAAAGTTCAGAACAATCTGTTTAAAATTCTGGGAATTATTATGTATTTAGATTCAAATCGAAATGACTTTCGAAAAGAATTTTTAATTCGAAAGAAAATCGTAAATGTAGAACTTTCGAAAATCCACCAGAGTTGTATTAATAATTTCGAAGGTTATTTTGAAAATATTAATATTTTTTTTTTGAATATTCTATATAATTATTTTTTTTTTTTTCAAATGTAAAAGTCTCTTCGAAAGCCTTTTCGATTCGAATCAAAATATATAATAGCCGCCCTGCTTTTTAAGTGACTGTATTTACTCGGTCTCGCGTAGCCATCTCAAGCTGGCGACCTTTTAACGGGGCCGCATCAGCCTGCTCGATCCAAAAATATTTAGTGATTTTAAAGAAAATCAGTTGAAAAATAGAATTTTAGTAATGGACTTAAAAGTGAATGTAGCATTATGTTATATAGAATATTTTATTTGCTGATATTGTAGCTTTATATTGGTGAAAGATTTTTTTTTGAAATAGGTCCTTTATAATAGTTTATCTATTTAAACTTATTTTTCCTTTTTATAATTTATACAGTTATTTGAAATATTTGTTGCAAGTTTTTCAATATGAAGCTCACTTCACTCCTCCGCTCGACAAGATCTTTATTTGTTTTCTAAATGATTGATTATTTATTCGTAATAGGTAGACATATACACTTACATACACAATTTGTATTAAAGACTCAATTGTACCTGTTAATTTTTATTACAAATAGAGCGTTTTACTCTTAAGAAATGGCAAATTTTATTGCAAACTTTTCTAAAAACTCGAATAATTTGTCCACTCTAATTTGTTATTTTAAAAACTAAAGGTTTTCTAAAAATAAAAGTTCCAAAGATTTAGTTAGACTTTCTTTTTTTTTTAGCATAATAGCCGCCACAACTTTCTTTTTTCAAGTGCCAAAGAAATGTTAAAACACTTGATGTCAAGTACATTTGGTGTGTTTACAAATAATAATTTTCACTGAAAATAGAAAATAGAAAGAAAACGAAAAAAAACAAGTTATATTCGGCTGTGCCTAGTCTCTTATACCCTTTGTTAGCTAAATATTCATATTTTTAAATTTCCACATTCTTTTAAAATAAATTCTATAATTGAAACGGCCAGTTTATTAAGCTTGAGGTCCTATTATAAAAATTTGTTTATTTATTAATATTATTATTTTTATTTATTATTTGATATTAGAAATTAATTTTAAGATTAAATTAAGATTAATAGGCCAGCACGCTACCCACTATTTATTTATTATTGGAGCGAAATATCGATATAAAAATAAATTTTTACAATACACGCTAAAACTTAATAAAATAGCCGTTTTAATAAAAAAAGTCAAATAAAAAAAGAAATGACAAGTACTGATAAAAATAATTTTCTTTGAATACCAATTACTTTATTAATTCTAAAATAAATAATTAATTTCAGTTCAAGAAACTTAAATTTACGAGTTCTAAGAAAATATTCTTTCTAAGAAGCTTTCTTTTAAAATAAAAAAAATCCAAGAAAGAAATCCAATAGGCATGCAATAATATATAATTTTTTATAATATTTCAAACACTTGCAAAACATACTAAATTAAATAGTTCAACTTAAACTAAAAACAAAAATAAAAAAATTCTCTTTCAATAAGATTTCTGCATTCGTATTTCTATTACACTGTAGTCTATTAGTGCCATCACTTCACACAGAATGCACTAGTTTTTTAAGACCTAGTTTTGTGTTTGTGTGCAGATGTACAGCTTAAGCATTTTCATAAAAAAAGAAAAAAAGAAATAAATAATGAAAACTTAAAATTTCGGTTGTGTTTTTTATTTTTTTCGGTGGACCGATGGCTCTCATTTTTTTGCACGTTTTATATTTTAAGCAAATTACGCAAAAAACGTACCAAAAATGATCAAAAAGATAGATATTTGCATTTCAGAGCTTATAGCTTAGCTTTTTATGGATCGATTAGGCTGAATTTCAATAGCAAACTAAAGACAAGAACTTCAAACAAATTGACTAACTATATTTTTCTGTAGTTTTTCTAGGAACTTCTGAATGTCCTAACATCGCTGTTTATAAGGATCCAGAATATATATACTTTATAGGGTGTCCCATGTGTGGTGTAGAAATTACACTTGTAATCAGTGTTTGAATTCCTACTTTACCTACCTTTTTTTAATTACGGCTACGGCTACAGCTCCAACTTTTTCAAGTAGAAGTAGCGGTAGACGGTGTATTATTCCGAAGCATTTAAATTTTTTAGCTACAGCTACTTTTCAAAAAAATAAAGCCGCAAGTAGAAGTAGCCTCTTTTCTTCTTAAACTAAGGTATTGGTAGCGGTAGAAAACACCAAAAATATTCTACCTAATTTTTAGCTTCAATTTGAAAAGTAGCCAAAAATGAAAACATTATTTCTGGCTACTTTGTGTTCAGAATAAGCATACTTTCTGGCTACTTTATATGAATACTTTATGCTTGGAGCCTCTACCGCTACTTCTACTTGAAATAGTTGGAGCTGTAGCCGTATGCAATGGTTTGCTGTTTAAATGTGAATGTAGCAGTAGAAGTAGATGGATAGTGGCTACTATTTCTAAACAAATTTATGTCTTAAAAAGTAGGCTTATTTTCGTCGCTACGGCTACTTTTAGAGTAGCCGTTTAAACACTGCTTGTAATGACATCCTTTTTTAAAGAATAAACTTTTCTACACAAAAAAAAAAAACATTTCTAGGTTATCACATCCTGTCAGCTTTTTTATATTCTAGGTATAAATAATTTAGAAAATAATTAAATTCTGCTGCGCCTTACGAAATAAAAATTGCGTGTTTTTTGTTAAAATTAAAATTTATTTTTAAAGCAGATAATCTTGTTTGTCTTCACAACATTTCTTGTAGAAACTAGATAGCAAGTTACAAGTTGTTCCATACAATTTTTAAAATTTTTTTTAATATTGCTTAACTTTTATTGTCAACATTAATTTTTATTTTAAATTTTTTTATAAATCAATAAATGTAATAATTTCTATTTGGAATTTAAAAGTTTAACAAAATATTAATCTTTATTTGTGCTTAATTCCGGAAATTGTGTTGGTTTTAAAATTTATTCTTTTACTCATGATATTCTCATGAGTTTTTTATTCAGTACAATAAGTACTGAAGGGGAGAGCATACCTATATGGACCATTTCATCAGACGCTACTCTGTATCTGTAAAAGCAATTGACTAAATAAGAATTATTAATCAATAGTTACAAAAAGATTCAAATATTCAAGCAAAAAACTCAGTAAGCATTGAACTGAATAAATAAATAAATTTCCCAACCAACATTTTAATATTGAAAACTATATATTCTATTTTTATTCTTCTCTTCTCTTTTACATTTGAATGCCCGTTGGGTATTACTGAATGTAATTAAAGAGTATATGAAAAACAAAAACAAAAAATTATAAAAAATAATAAGAAAAACATAGTATATATATATTATATATAATAATATATAATATATAATATACTTATTGTACTGAATAAATAACTCATGAGAATATCATGAGTAAAAGAATAAATTTTAAAACCAACACAATTTCTGGAATTAAGCACAAATAAAGATTAATATTTTGTTAAATCAATAAATTTTTAAGATTTTATAAAAAAAAAAATGGGCTAGAGAAAACTTGTTGATGATGAAGATGAAGGGTCCCATATTTTCTAAACCAATTGCTGCTTCTTATAAAGCCATCTCGCCCAGTATTGAGTCTGAAAGTTTTTTTTTTAACAGTCTATGCTTTATACTAAGAAAAAAATTATATATTCGAAGTGAATGGTATATATCCAAAAATCTAAATTTTTAGACGAAATAACGCACCCATTACAAGTATTAAAAAGTTCTAAAAGCTGATGTGCTGGTAAACAAAATTCAAATTTCTCCTCGTCGTACGTTCTTGCTTACAAGAATTCATTGCAGAAGCTCCATTTAGACCTAGAATTTTTCTGCAAAATCATTTTTTATGACGGCTATCTTCAGCATATGGTAGTTAGTGGCTAATTACTTCTCTCGTTATGTCTTCTTAGCTTGAGCCTTACAGAAGCTGCTATCTAACATAGAATTTTGTCAAAAATACGTATTTTTCTCCGCAGCATGTGAACTTAGGCATAGAAGAATGACATGTTTCATTTTGGTGGCTTCTCTTAACTTTTTCTCATTCTCATACTTTTTTTTAAAAAAGGCAATGCCGGTGAGTACGAAACATACATTATTGGCTTAAATAAAAACTATTATTAATATTGGATATGAGCCATATCTCGAGCCGCCTTGACAAATTTTAAATTACCCTGAACGTTTCACATCCATAAAGATTTTAATTTAATTTTAATTGAACTATTCGTAAGGAAACCAAGAACTTTCAACAAAATTTTTTAAAACTTTAGAGAAGTTATTGCAAAGCCGCACTCATGTGAATGATAACGCGTTCCAAATATGAAGGGAACATTTGTTATCTGTGAAAAAAAATTAATTTTTTATGCTTTGTTTTCTTTACAATGGGTGCCCCCATAGATTAGTAGATAGCGTACTACCGTATTAATCGGGGAGCTGTATATTCGCGGAATTGTGTTGTTTAAAACAGATAAAATAATAAAAAATTAAATTCGGATATCTAACTAAGATAATGGCCACGCCAATTTTTTCACCCTTTCTAAATATAACAGAATAGCGTATAAATTTTTTTAAAGAATAAAATTATATTATGCTATTCTTACTCTTTCGTATTACAATCCATAGAGTAAACGATCGGGCAAGACCACGTTAATGCAGGTAGTTTCTTATAAAAGCCACAAGTAGTAAAAATAAATTAAGTTTTGCTTATTATTTTAAGTCTACTTGTGTTTAATTTTAATTAAAGTAGTGTGTGTTGCAAAAGTTATAAAAAAAAATCTAATTTCATTAAAGCCAAAATTTGTTATCTTGACCTGTTTAATTGTTAAAGTAACTATAAAGCATGACCGTAACTTAAAGACTTCTGATGGACTTTCTTAACAAATACAAACACCCAAATAATCAGCATTAAGAAGGCAAAATTATAATTTAGCAAGACTCCAGACTAGTCTCACATACACTTACTAGAAAAAAATAAATTTAACCTGTAGTTACGGTGGTAATTTTGTTCGTTTAAATAATTTCAAAATGTTGTGCTTCCGACAATGAAGGTCAAGAATTTTAATATTAATTTTAACTCAATAATAATTTATGAGAGATTTTTTTTTTAATTAAAGAAAAAATATACAGCAAATTATTTCTTCTGTTTTCACCAGAACAGCTGGTTTAAAGCAATTATTTCATTATTCAATCATAAAATGTTTGCTTTTTTTGTTGCCTTCCTGTATAATTTACACCAAAAAACCAAAAATTCACATTCAAGTATAAGAAGGTGTTGGCGACAAAATGTTGCTTCTTAACCTGCTTTTTATAGCAGGTTGATTCTATAGCTTTGGTTTTTAAGTTGCACAAGTATTTTTTACTAAACAACTCTGGGGCCATTTAAATATGTGTGTGTTTGTGTGCGGTTTGTTTGAACTACATAGAATGTAAGCAACCCAATGGCCATACCCTAAATATGAGTATATTTCAAGGTAAAATTATTTTCCATGTCATTTTGTTGTTTACTGTTCTTACTGCCATTAGTCTGTCTGTAAGTTTGTCTTGTTGTTGCTTTACTTTTTTTCACCTAAATCTCACATTTGCCCACAATTATTGTTTAAAATATGTTGCAACACAATTGTTAGTTCTTTAATCTGACCCCCCTCAGAAAAAAAAAATAAAAACTTTAACAATTTCTGGTTATTTCTCTTTTGGTTTTATTTTCTGTTTCTGCTTCTGTTTCTATTATCCACAAGGGAATGTGTAAAATGTTATAAAGTTATATTTACCCAAAGTTTGTAATTCATCTTTTTTTTGTGCTTAATTTTATTTAGGTAAAACTCTTCGTTTGGAGCCAAAAGTTTTTATATTCAAGCTATAGTTGGCAAATGAAATGATTTTTTTTGTTTTTGGTTTGTTTCTGAGCAAAAAATTTACATTTTAATATTAGTTTTTGCTATATTATTTTTAAATTTAATTTTAAGGTACACTTTTTCAAAAAATTTTTAATTGAATATTAAAAAATGTTTTCAAGTGATTTTAATGATCGAAATTAAATTTAAACGCCGGTTTCACAGTTTCTAAAAATTTTCTTTTTTTCTTTCCTTGCAAAAGAAAATAAATATTTGCCTGTGGGTCAACAAAGAAACAATAATTAAAATGTAAAAAGTTAACTATAAATGCTTAATTTTGGCGTTTTAAAACAGCAAGCACACACTGAAGCTAAGTTATGAATTTTGCACAAACTAAGAGTTAAAGAGATATTCAAATTGAATATGTTTTCTTTTTAAATAAAAATTTACTTTGATTTTGCAAATTGTGTGTGTCAATTATTTATTTATAAACTGGCGTTTTCCGATTCACAAACGCGCGGTTTTGCAAAAGTCATGCTTGTCAGAACATGAGCGTATATCTTCCGTAGGATTTCTTTGGAAATACTTAAAGGAAAGAAACAGTTCTTCAACTTCTCTGTGCCCGAATCTTCTAGCTTTGAGATTTCTCTACAAGAATTTCATGGACGGCTAACTCAATGTTCATAGCTGCTTTGCCTTGGCGGGTAAGTTCATAAATAAAAAAAGCAATCACCTCAATTTTTGACCATTTTTCGCAGAGTATTTTTTCCGCATTTTGTTTAGAGATGCCATTTGTACTGCTTTTAGCAAATGTACTTCCTTTTTCTGAAAACAGTACTATTTTGTTCTTGTTTTGTAAAATAATATTTTTGTCTTTTTCTGATTTTTTTAAATATATTTTAAATTTATATAATTATTTATTTAGATTTTTATTTTTATATTATATACACGAGTAATTAATGATTATTGAGCTTTAGCCTTTTTTTTTATAAAATTATTTTTTATTTTCAATATTTCGTTTTCCTGTGGAAAGCTTAGTCAGGAAAATTATAAATTTAATGTCACGGATTGGATCTAGGTCACTTTCAAAACGGACTCTTGCGACTCTAATTGAGGGTCGTTAGCCCATCTAAACCAAACACAATCAATAAAAAAAGCAAGACTTAAGTTTTTTATTCATTTAATTTTTATACTCTTAACACAAATGTACGTAAAATTTACGTATAAGTTCTATGCTTTATTTGTAAAGTTTATGCTCTTAACACTAATGATATGAAATTTGACGTGCTCTCTCTTTAACAAATTAAATGATTCAGGTCGGAGCTGTGGGGCAAATAACCAACTATTTGCTAAAGCTTTGGAACAAAAGTTATTTAAGAACACACTATCCTATATTTTAAATTTTAAATCAAATATCAAGGAGTTATTAACTATAGGCAACTTGTAATAATGGCCCTAAAAATGTATTGTTTTTGCCTTTGTGCTTGCTTAAAACCCATTGTTAAAACATTTGTGTAATTTATAGTAACGTCATGTTTCAAAATTCATTTCCTTAATTTCGTATTTGACTAAAATACAAAACTGACAAAAATTTAGTACCCAGTTTTATCAAAAATGTCTTTGCAAACAATTAAAACAAACGGTTCACAATTGGCCGATAAAAACCAAAAATACTATCGAAGCTTTGGTTTTTTATTAATATCTGTTCTGTTTTTATATGGAAATTTTTAAGACATACAAGTGCGTAATGTGTGTGCCCGCACACACAAAAATAGGCAAATGGTCTTTCAATATACCTCTCTTGTACAGGGTCCGCCAAATAACTTTTTTTTTTGAAAATGCTGTGTGGCACGTAGCGCCGTCTTCTTGAAACCAAATGTTGTACCTCAGCAATAACAAAAACAGCTTATTCTAGAAGAAACTTTGCATATGTGCTCCGTTTTCGGCGATTTATTTTGCACCCAAACCCAAATATTGCTAAATATGATTAGAAATTGTAAACACAGGTTATTTTGATTTTTATTCTATACTTACCATCATAGCAATTATTGAAACACATTTGCTTTTTAAATAAATGAAGAATATACTTTATTCCGTAAAATTAAATAAAAATTTCACAATTTCGATTGTTTTTATTAACAAAAATCTATTCTTCTTGCTGCTAACACATTTGCTTCGCAATCTTTTAACACTATTAAAAACAGTATAAAGGCTAAAGAACATTTTAAAATTGGCTACAAAATTGCTCATGTACAGGGTCCGCCAAATAACTTTTTTTTTTGAAAATGTTAAAAAAACATCGAGTGTAGCTTCGGCTGTGTGGCACGTAGCGCCGTCCTGTTGAAACCAAATGTTGCCAATATCCTCCTCTTAAATTTTTGTGAACAAAAATTCGCTCAACACTGCCCGATAACGATCGCCATTGACTAACGGCCACCCCTTGCTCATTTTCGAAGAAAAATGGCCCAATTATGCCTCTGGACCAAAATCCGCACCAAACAGTGACTCGTTTTGGGTGCGTCGGCTTTTCAATGTATGCGTGCGGGTTTTCTGTGCCCTAAATGCGACAATTTTGCTTGTTTACATACCCGCCAAGATCAAAATGAGCTTCATCTGAAAAGATGATTTTTTTTGCAAAATCGGCATCTTCTGTAAGTCGATCGCAGGCCAACTTAGCGAAGCGAAAACACAACCATATTCTTTCAGCGGAAGGATAAAACTAATTATCTGTCAAATCAGACATGAGCTAAGTGTTACCATTCACGAAATAAGCACTAGTTGAAAAAAAAAACGTTCGATGGCGGACCCTTTATATAATACAACTACATAAACAGCTGTACATTTTTAGCTCTCGATCGTTTTGTCTAAAAAGTTGTAAAAATTTGCTTACATCCTGTGTGCGACATTGTTCTTGTGCTCAAAAGACATAGAGTATGTGTGATTGAATTTCCTCCTTTTTATTTGACACATACGAAAGGTTGTTTTTGTAGTTCAGTGTTTGTTGTACTAAATGTCTTACCGTCTTAATTCTTTTTGTAATGAAATTTTTGCCATTAATTTGCTTTTCTTTATTTTGATATTAAATATTTATTTCAATATATTTGGTTATAAAAATGTTTGCAAATATTTTAAATTAAATTATAATATTTTGCATATTTATTGTATAACTTTCTTAAAATGTGTTATTCTTTATATATAAAAATTGAGCACCTAGAGAAATTTTACATCGTTAATTTGTATAGCTTTTATGGAAATTAATAATTTATTTTAGCAATAACAACAAAATATTAAAAGAAAATTATTTTAAACAATATTTGCTATTTAACAAAAAAAAAAAAAAAAAGAAAACATTTTATTATAAAGCAAAAATCACACGATTGCCGCAATGCACCAATTTGACAACAATTGTATTGTGCTGAATAAAGAAATTGTCTCAATCAAACTTTTTAACTCACACGCTTGTCTCATTTAAAACAAATTTGATTTGGCGTTAGTTCGTACAAAACCACACTGGCAATAATTGTTTGTTGGTTTTTTTTTTTAAATATTTAAATATGATTTGTTCGCTAAACAAAAGAAAATTGCAAAGTATATGAATCAGAGAGTGGCTCACAGAAACAAGTAATGACGTCACATACGAAAACAAAACACTCATGAAATTTCGGGAAATAGAGAACCAAAGTTATTTATTAAAAAATTTGATTAGGATGCATAATGCAACATTTAACGACTGATTATAACTAGTGTCATCATATATTGGGAATCACGGTACAAATACATCTTTATTTAATTTCCGGCTTGTACCGATCTTTGTAGTGCGAGTATTGCCATGCACATAGGTGCTTTCTCTGCAGACAGTATCAAACCATTTATACCACTCTAGGTCCAAGATTAAGCAACACTTGAATTTTTTTTTTGTTATGCAAAGATGTTTTTGCTTTCTGACCCAAGGATTATTAAACAATCCCGTGGCTCATGGAACTATCAATTTCTATACATTCATGTAACTCCATATTAAACTGCAAGTAAATTACAATTATAACATTTACAACAATTAAAATTAATTTTACTTACGAAAAGAAATATTATTCTACGGTCACACAAAAAAAAAATTAACTATAAAAAATACAAAATATTGCCATTTATTGTCTTTTACAATTGCCGCATGAGAAAACAATAAATATTGGCGTTATTTTAAGATTTTTATTGGGGCATTAGCGTTGCTTATCAAACATTCGCCAGGGTTAAATTTGATCAGGACAATTAAGTATAATAAAGAGTGATTTTTTTGCTATTATCTTTTTGGCAACACTAGTTTTGACAGCTCACGCACGTTTTGTATCTTGTGTCACTGTCAAACATCTTCAGTTTGGTCTATAATTTAATCATGAATCGTCTTACAAACGAACAACGCTTGCAAAATATTGAATTTTATTACCAAAATGCGTGCTCTGTTAAGAAAGTTCATCGCGCGCTTCTTCCATTTTATGGTCAGTTTAATCGACCTACTGAGGCTTCTATTCGGGCTATTGTAACAAAATTTGGAGTGAAGAGCAGCCAGAAGCATTGCAAGAGCTACCAATGCATCCACAAAAAACAACCGTTTGGTGCGTATTTCTTCACAGATGATGCGAATCACAACGTTACTGTGAATGGTGAGCGCTACCGTGCGATGATAACAAACTTTTTTTTGCCCAAAATGGAAGAGCTTGACTTGCATGACATGTGGTTTCAACAAGACGGTGCCACATGCCACACAGCACGCGAAACAATGGACCAATTGGGAGGCGAGTTCGGTGAACAGTTTATTTCACGCTTGGGACCAGTCAATTGGCCGCCCAGATCGTGCGATTTAACGCCTCTAGACTATTTTTTGTGGGGCTATGTTAAGGCTAATGTCTATAGGGACAAGCCCGCTTCGATTGACGCACTGGAAGCCAACATTGCCAACATTATTCGTGAGATACCGGCCGAAATGTTGGAAAGAGTATGCCAAAATTGGACTAAGCGGATGGACCATTTGAGGCGCAGCCCCGGCCAACATTTGCATGAAATAATCTTCAAACATTAAATTATATCGACCCAACTATCGATCCAAATAAATATTTCATACATTTTTCTGAATTTTATGTGTTTTTTTTTTTTTAATTTCCGATAGTTCTTATAAAATCACCTTTTATTAGTGTCGATTGCCGTATGAAATCACACGATATAAAATAAACCAATAATTGGTATATTGCGGCTATCGTGTGATCTTAGCTTTATTATTAATATTAATTTTTTTTAATATTTAAGAAGAGTGTGTACAAAATGAAATATATGAATATTTAGCTACTATAGGGAAGGTTATTGAAGACTCTCCACAGCCTAATTTAATTTATTTTTATTTTAATTCTTTTCTTTTATGCCTGCATACGTTTATTATCATGAGCAAAATAAATACAAAAATTTTTTTTTTTGTTTTACTCACTGCAAAGAACAAAACAAAGGTTTCGTTTGATTTATTTTCTTACACTGATCTACACCGCGGTGCAACGTTAAATCCACATATTAGCAGCAAGTGGCATTGTGCAAGTCTGTCACCCTCTACCCTGCTGGTAAACTAAATTCTTTGCGCTTTCTCTGTGTTAATTTTTGTTTTATTTTCTCAAAAGTTAATGTTTTAAATATAAATATTTCAGCCAGTTTCACTTAACATTAAGTTTAGGGTACATTTTCCTAATAATGTTTAATATACTGCCTTCTACGTGATTCTTTACCCAAGTATCTACAATTTACGAAGAAAGCAATGCAATGCAGGTAAGGTAGGTTGTTTTTGATGTTGGTTTGTTTGGCTTTGTTAAGGGTTTGAACTTATTCTTGAGTCTAAAATACTTTAAATTTTAGATGCGGTTCAGAGCTTAACAAATCTTTGAAATTCTGTACATGGCAAGGTAGCACAAGCAACAAAAATGCATTTATGCTTTCAAAATCAATTGCAAACTTCTTGCCGCACACACACACACACAAAACTTTATACTTATCAGTCATAAGTAAAACAACTTCCTCTGATATTTGTGAATTTTTGAGAATTTACATCTTGATAACTAACAAGCACTCAGTAATAGTAAATGTTTCGTAGAATATTTTCATTATTTTTTTTTTACCGTGCAAATACGTACGTGCATGAAGAGAAAGTACAATGTATACCAGCTGTTATATTCAACAAAACATGTTCAATTAGAGTGCATGAGTAATAGTAAAATTTTGAAGACTTTTTCAAAATACATTGCGAGAAATAAGACAAAAGCGCCAACCGGTAATGAAAGTCTTACTTATTGCTACCGATACCACAACTTCAGCAGAATATAAACCAGCTGGCAAAGTTTATAAACTTCTAGCTGACCCGTCAAATGTTTGTTTTGAAATGCATAAAATTTGTTAAAAAGAGAAGAAAAGAACGTATTTTTTAATGATTATTTCAGATATATTTTTTTTGCATTTCTAATTAAAACTAAACGTTAAATATTTAAGATTCATTTAACCAGTTGAAATAAATGAATACTTTCCTGTCTGATATAATTTTTATGTTTTGTTGTCTAGCATGTAAACAAATAGTGCTGATGGTGTTTCGACATGGGAAGAGGCGACATAAAATTGATCATGGAAGAAGCATTAATTTTAAAACACGCTAGCACCGCAAGCATAGTGCCATTGGAAAGACATGTTGTGTTCGCAACATTATGATTACTGATCCGACTTTTAGTTTTATGTATATTCTGAAATTGAAATCATG
The DNA here is from genome assembly GCA_947397855.1 of Thelaira solivaga. NCBI lineage: Eukaryota > Metazoa > Arthropoda > Insecta > Diptera > Tachinidae > Thelaira > Thelaira solivaga. The sequence goes on from OX377612.1 coordinate 27,791,221, forward strand.
TCAAGTACTTAATCCACCGTCACCAATTCGCTGTCAATTTCTTTTTGAATCCGAAAATTCTAATCGTCGATATCCATGTTTTTGCTAGCGAATATACCACGTTCAATCAGTCAACTTTCTAAGTCTCCATCTTCAATTATATTGATAATCCTTGCACGTATTTTAATTTTTTCATAGTCAGTGCTTTGGTCAATTGGTTCATTTACCCCTTAATGCATTCAAACAACCACATATTTAAAGTAGAAACCACATATTTAAAGATGAACGCACACATCAGAATATTTAATGCAAGAAAAATTTATTTATCCAACAATGGCAGCAGTACGAAGAAGTAAATTTCGTTTATTTTGTTTGACGTCTGAATTAAATTTTTGTTAATTGCTGTCATAAGATTTCATGTAAAAAATCTCAGTTTTGCTCTTCTTCCAACTGTATTTAAATGATAAATAAATGTGCATTGACTTGAGCTATTTTATGATTAAAGTTTTGTAAGTGTAAAAGAATTCAGTGAATTCGTACAGAAATTCGGGAACCAAGTCGCTTAACTTCTTATCTAATGAAAATGATCGATATAAATCGCATTTTTTATGAAAACATGAGGAGCGAAAAATTTTTATAAAATTTTCTTTAACATTTTATACATGTTGGCTAAAGTACTTGTTACAGCTAATGCATATTAATTTTTATAGTAAGCAGGTTTATGTTTCGTATCCTGCTTATGATTATTTTATTTAAAAACTTCTAGAGCTGCTTATTGCCATTTTTCTTAATCAATAAATTAAGACTTTGCCTTTTTAAATATTTATTTTAATTTAAAAGCATTCAACTTTGTTAATAGGGTCTTTAAAAGTTTATATAAATAAAATCCTTCAAGAGGTAAGCACTAGTACCTTAGTTGAATATCAGCCGACTTTAAGCTTTCCAGCTGACTTAGAAAGAAAACATTGAGACCGTTTGAATGGTATTTATATCGGCTGTGCGGCACGTAGCGCCTCTGGACCAAAATCCGTACCAAACAGTGACTCGTTTTGGGTGCGTCGGCTTTTCAATGTATGCGTGCGGGTTTTCTGTGCCCCAAATGCGACAATTTTGCTTGTTTACATACCCGCCAAGATCAAAATGAGCTTCATCTGAAAAGATGATTTTTTTTGGCAAAATCGGCATCTTCTGTCAGTCGATCGCAGGCCAACTTAGCGAAGCGAAAACACAACCATATTCTTTCATCGAAAGGATAAAACTAATTATCTGTCAAATTAAACATGAGCTAAGTGTTACCATTCACAACATAATCACTATTTGAAAAAAAAAACGTTCGATGGCGGACCCTATATATATATTTTTTTTTTAAATCAGGATATCTTTAATTAAAATTAAAGTTTTTGTATTTTAATTTTTTACAATCAAAACATTTTATTGGCCTTGAAAAACGCCCTTAATTTTGAGCCGTATAGAAACTTATTTGACATTTGTCTTATAAAATATGTTTTGAAACTGTTTTCTTCTGTTTCAAAAAAACATAGATAGATAGTAGCCTAGGTGCTCCATAGGTAGTCAAAGACTAGTGAAAATCAAAACCAAAAATGTCTTTTGGCAAAACATTGATATGCTATCATTATAGAACTTTAGTTTTTGCAACATTTTTAAAGCTGTTAATACTTATAGTACCGATTGTTCTGATTTTGTGATCGTTTTGCTTTTTGCACATTCCCAGTTATTTTCATTGCCAAATATAATCTGCAAACTCTCTAAAGTATTTAATTTGAATGCCTTTTACCAGCTTTTTAAAAGCTTTAATAACATATACTTCATACACACACATGTGGGTCTCTGTAAGTTCCCATTTGCTTGCGCCTTTGTATAAATATTGTGATAACAATATTTGAATTACATTTTGAATAAAATGTTTAACAAATACTTTGCTTATAATAACAAAATATAATACGTATGTATGTATTTAGTTACTGTTACTCGTAGTTTCATGTTTTATATCTGTAATACAGCAAGCAGAAAGGAAGAAATGATATGTTAACAACTTTTCTCTCTCATTCAAAACCCTTTTACACACATACCCGTCTGTATATCTTTTGTTTGGTTGTGTGATATGCATACAACATTTAATGATATCTTGCTAGTACTTAATAACATCAGCTATTATTTACTACTACTATTCCTATATTAACTTAACGCTCTCAACACCTATGTTGTTAGCTATTGCGTGTTTTTATCTTTTAATGCACACAATATTACAATTAAATACACTTTCAAAATGAACACCATGAATAAACATGTACTTGTACATTTACATACGAGTATATACGAGTACGTTCATACCAAAATAAACGTAATTTTGATGAATAATTTTCTCTCACAAAATTTATATAGACTTTGAAGTAAATATATGGAAGTCACATACAGTTTGTAACATATTTTAAGAAAAAGATTATACGAAAATTGATAATTCGAATTTGTCAGAAAAAAAAACAAAGTTGATAAGGGACTGTTCAACGTAGAAAGATTATGTACTATATACTAATATAACTGATGCAATAACACCAACACATCGATGAAATGGGCTTACTGAGAAGAATACCGCCGCTGTACACGAAAGTGTGAAAACATTAAAAAAATTTATTATTATAATTCGTTGTCGTTGGCATGAATTGGGGTTCTATTCATCCACTACATGAAAAACATTCGTTAATTTATCCTTCTGAAAATAATTACAGGTTTGCAATATAAGTTTCTTTTCTTTGACAACAAATTTATAGCGGTAAGCCTCTGCAGATCGAAGTAGCTTTACATTTTTCATTGTAATAAATACTGATTAAAATTTTAATTTTTGTATATTTCTTAAGAATTTAAAGTTATTTATTTATTTTTATTTAAAGTTAAAAACACTATAAGGCATTCAAATAATAATCATAACCGCTTTATTCAAACTCTACAAAAGCGAGAAAACAAGATCTTAGCTCAGTTCTGATTTACCTTCTGACTTCATTTCGTTTTCCTATGATTCACGTGTGGTGAATACAATCCTTTTAAAGAATGTCAGCTCAATTAAATTTGTGTTGAATCAATTGAAAATTTAATTCACATTATTTTTTTTAAACTTAATTGATTTATATTTAATTTATTCAATAAAAATTTTATTGAATTTGATCAACATGATAATTTTTTTAAATAAACTAAAGAAGTGATTATATTGATTAAATATTTAATTTATTTTTTCTTGGCATTAATTTTATTAATTGCATTTAATTTAACTAATTAATTTATTAAATTGATTAAATTAAAAATCAATATGCCAATTTTGTTTATTAAAGATTTTAGTTTCTCCTGGGGCAGTGTCGACTAGCGCATCTTTTTTAGTATCACGACTATCCTCTACTCCCGACTTTAGTGATTCATACCATGAGAAGTTTAATGCTCAGCATTTAATTCTTTGCAATAACTGACATTGATTTTTGCATGTAAACCTAAATCGATGGCTACCTGTCTTCAATCAGCAGTTAGTGTTGAGTACTTGTATGCTAAATGTGTGGCAGTTTATTGCGCTAATTTTATAATATTTACAAGTGATCGCCTCGTCTAAAAAATTTTTATGAAAAACAGTCAGTATAAGCTGCGGATTGCTACAACTTCTTAAACACTGTTATTTTTTTTGTGGGTATTTTGAATCGTATTTAGCGATTTTTTCTTATTACAACAGATATATTGAATGACATGAGTGATCCATCAATTCGGATTTTAAACAAATATTTTTATCCTGTAGCATAATTGAAAGCCAGCTAACGTTGTCTAACTAGTATTTTTCTTTTTTTACTTTTAAATTTTATTATTATTTTTATTTGTACTTTTATTAAAATAACTTTTATTACCCTCATATTATTATCTGCAACATTAAGGTAAAATGTAGTTTGCCGTTGCCTTCCTTAACGTTATTTGTATTTATGCGGTGGAGGAAATAAATGAGCAGGGTTGGGTAAATTAATGAAAAGTGGTTGCCAAGTACTTATTCGTCACGAACATTTATTTATATTTTAATTATTTGTTGGTTTTTTGTGGTTGTTATAATTTTTTTTTTTTTTTTTTTTTTGACTTTACAATAGTGATACTCGTACTAAAAGCATTTTGTTGTTTTTCAGGTGGGACAATGACAACCTTTTATTTATTTAATACTTTGCACTTGCTAACCGCTTGTAAAACGAATAAATACAAATAAAATTATTTAGCCGTAAATGGTGTACTTTGGCAGAATTCTAACATTTAGTTTATTAATAATAGATTTGATTTTTAAATAATTAAAACAAAATTTAAAATAATTTTTTTGTTTAGTTAAGAATTTTGTGGGAAAGCTTTTTTTTCAAATTTATAGTGAAAGTGTTCGATTGGAATCTGTTTTATGAAGAAAGAATTGCAAAATTTTAACCACTCGTAGTTAAACGAATTATATTTAAATTCTGAATTAGAAAGAAGGATTATTGAAACATGTTAAATTCGGCTGTGCTGAGTCTTATGTTTCTAAATATTTTAGAAAACAAATTTATGAAAAAGAAATTGCAAATTTGATTAAAATAATTCTAAATAAATAACTGATTTCAGTTAATAAAATTAAAGACATTCACTAAAAATCAGTTGTAGAATTTTTGTTTTTAAAATAAATAAAATGTATTCAATTTTTAAATATAAAAAAAGTTTCTATAAAAAATGTGCAATAAGAATGCAAATAAAATTAAGTAAATTTAATTTAAAACGTTTCCAAATATTTTTTAACCCAAACAATACTGAAATAAATATTTAATTTCAAATGAACGGCAAAAGTCAAAAAATCTTCTTTCAATAAAATTTCTGTACTCGTAGTTGTGAATTTGATGAAAATTAAAATTTTTTTAACTTTTTGGGCAAAATTTGCTGCTCTAGCACCACTGCAGAATTTGCTGGGCCCATCACGGAAATTTTAGAAATAAAAATGCAGGAAAAAAATTTTTTTCATTAATTTTTTACAGTCCTTCATCCAAACTGGTTTTTTTTATTGCTAGTACCAATGCAATAGCAATAAAAATGTTTGTTGCTACATCATCTTATTTTTTTCTTGATGTGCAATCAGAATAAAAATGTATTATTTTATGTAATGTGTTTTGCTGATGGTAAATTGTAAGTCTTTGCACATTAAAAAATCACATAAAAATGAGTTTGATGTGTGTATCAGTCAATTTAATTTTTTCACCAACACAAATGCATAATTTGAGGTAAAGTTCTTGATAGTCTGTCAGCCACTTAAGACCGATTGACTGATTTTGTGTGTGCACATGTTACGCACATGCACTTATATTTGCTTTCGTTTATAGAATTACAAAATAGAAATTAATGAAAAACCAAACACACAAACTGTCTTATATTTTTGATTTGTAAACCAATTTCTTTTACGCAGATATTACGGTCGTCATTTCTGATAAAACTGCGTATCACGCTTTTTTTTACCCATTTTGTATTTTAGTCAAAATAAGCAAAAGACCCACTCAGAAAAATGGTCCGCCATTTGTAGATCAATTGGGCTAAATTTCAATAATAACCTGAAAGCAGCAACATCTGACAGATTGGTGTGTTAACAATTTTCTGTTCATTGGCTAAGTACTTCAGAAAGTTGATTTCAATGAATAGAAGAACAGACAGCAGAATATGTGACATATGTACGCTGTAGAAATTACAAATGTAATCACTTACTTACAGTGAAATTTATAAAAATAATTAATTATAGAGTAAAAATCTAGAAACCACACACACACATTGTTCCTGTGAATTTTGTCAGTAATTCAATGAAAAACTAATTATTTTTCAACCAGTATTAAATTATTAAAAATTCAATGAAATATTCATTTATTTAATGAAATGATTTGATTAGCGTATTGGAAATAATTCCTGAAATATTTAATAAATTAAATATGCTAAATGTCTCTCTCATTAGAATAGTGGCGGTCATTTGATTGATTACGAGTATTGTTTTAACCAAAATTATTTAAGAAAAACTAAGTCAAATAAAAATGTTGAAAATATTATTATACATAAACAAAATGTCTAATTAAAGCAGCAAGCAGCAGGTTATACTTTGTATAGACTATGCAACATGTTTACACAACGCGTTTTTTGTTAAGGTTGCATATTTTTATACTAAATTGCAACCACCAGAAAATATCAAAATAGTTTGATATTTTTGAAATGTCGAATACAACACGACTTAAAACTATAAGCACGTTTATACACTACGCAACCAAAAATAAAAAATGTAACATACATAACAGTTTATACGTATATCCGGTTTTTAATAATACTTACAAGTATGTTTTATGTTGTTCCTTTTTATATCGATGTATGAGTATTTATGCAAATCTTAAAATTTTTTTTTTTTTTTGCTCTTTTCTTGAACATAGTTAATAATAATACTCGTAACCCAAATACAAAGGCAACAGAAAAGTGCATTAATATAAAAATTATTGAATAATACACTGAACAAAATATTTAGGAAATCTCTATGTGACGTGAAATGAGTTTAAAAAAAAGAGTAGCAGTGAAAAAACTAAACTAAACTAAAGAATGCTGCCTGAATATTCTTGTTTGAGTACTAAAAATACAAATGGATGGTTAAGAGTTATCCACTTTAATTAAAAACATTGTTGATCTCAGTTTAGTTATTTGAGTTATTATAAAAATTTTCATTAAAATTGCAGTATGTAATTATTGTACAAAATTAAAAAGTTAGATTATAATTCAAAATTTATTAATTCAAGTTCAGATATAAAAGTAATTGTTAAATATTTAATTGTTCGGAAAAGGTAAGTAATTAAGCGAGTTTTATGCTTCACTTTTGTTAAGTCGTAGACTCGTTGTTCGCCTCTATTAACTTAGGTGTGATGAATATGTAGTACACTGAGTTATCGATGTAAACTGATGTACCACCAAATTATCAACAGGATTATTGTTGGCGCTATCATCAAAATTGGGCAGCGCAAATACATAGTTGCACTGTATATTTACAATTTACAACATTGGCAGTAAAACTTAACAAAAATAGATAGATATTATATAGATATAAAAATTGTTCCTGAATAAGCGCCATTACCAGCCATTTTATTGATAACTACGAATCGGATAAGTTGGCTGTGCGCAGTACTCGGAGACAAATTTTAATCAAGTTTAAAAATACTAATTTAAAAATTCCTGGTGGTTTCCATACCAAAAAGTATGTACCACAATTTGTTATTTAATAATAATATAATTAATTGTTGTATAAAATTTATTTAGGAATTTTAATAGAAATACATCTTGTCAAATTTACAAGTGTGTTTTATTCAAAATCCCAGTGGAAGTCACTAGGCTTGTGGCTGGCGTGCCTTGGTAACAATTATACTATCAGTTATTCAAGTGATACACGAAAATAATTTATTCTACCGTGCGTGAAAGAAACACTTTGTTTGGATACAAAATCTATTATACTTTATTACTTAAAATTCTACCTTAATTATACTAAAATTATTAATGGAAATTCGAAAGAAAAAGCAGCAAAAAACAGTCATTTAAAGAACCCTGTTTAAATTCATTTATACCAAGTTCCTTTCCCACCGTTACTAATTTTAATTTTGCTTAATTATTTTTTTTTTCAGATGTAATAGTTACAATTTCATTTTATTCAAATGTATACAAACATATTCTCAGCTCCGGTATTGAATTTCATACTGTCTGGCTGTGCATTCGAATTTGACGAATTATGCTGAAATATGAATTTTCACGGGTCGCTTGACAAACATATGGGAAAACAAACGCAAACAAAATTCTATTGAAGATTAGTTTCATTTTGTTGTAAAAATAAAAGAATTATAAAGAATTAACAAATTCTCTAATTATCAAAATTTACATGAAAAATATTTGTTTTGAAGTATGTGGAAAATTGTAATTAAGCAGTATAAAATCAATAACTTGAACTTATATTTAATGCCCAGACAAGTTTAAAAAGCTATTGAGCACTATTTGCCCTTAATTTGGTCATAAGCAAGAAATAAACAGATAAGTTGCTCCGATTCTACAATTAAACAACGCAACGTATTGCCTTAAAAATTAAATGCCGTGTTGTCTGGAATATTTGAAAGAGAGAGAAAATCTGTATTGTTTGTAAATATATGAAAGAAATAATACTCCGTTGAAAGAAAAGCAATGCAATTAATTAAGTCAATATGGCGCATTAATAAAAAGTTTTTTCATTTAGACATTTGATTGGCTAGTAAAATATGTTGTTTCGATTCTGCAAATAAGCAAAGAAATGGAATCATAAGGTGACAGGAAGCTGTATCAAAAATTGTGTATGTTTCAAAGTCGACTTAAAGTGGTTTATTACTAAACTCAAGTTTAGTAATTATCACATACGTTTTGCTTTTTATTGAATTCATTGTCTACTATACAAAAGCACTGCACTCTAACAGACTTCAGATTTGATCTTGTGTAATCTATGGCCGGCTATTTTGAACGTTTTTACATTTACTGTAAAAACTAGTTTCAAGTATTTAAAATTTAAACATTTACGAGTATTTCTTCAAAACTCCTGGTTTAATAAAATCGTACTTTTTCTTCAGCTGTATTCTTAGTCCAACATCACATAGAGCAAGTTTAGTTGGGCAATTCTCTTCTAAAATTACCGCAATTTTTGCATTCTTATTCCTTCATTCATTCAACATTTAAGCTACCTGTCTTCTTTTATTTACAGCTTTAAAATATACAAAGAGAGAACAAAAGGAAACCGCGGAGTACGACCAAGTGTTTACTTCTTGCCATTCTTCCTTCCTCCTTCTCCTACAAAATCAAGAACTGCCCAGCTAAAATTGCTGTGTAATATCCTGGTCTTAAAGAGGTACACAAAATTAAAGAAAAATATAGTTGTGATAAAAACAATTTTATAGCAGGCTGCAGCAAATTCGACTACAAAAACGATTCCTGTGGTAGAAATGATGACATTAAAAAACCCTAAGCCATGGATTAAAAGTGACTTTTACCGGCTTTGAAAAAAAAATTTAACTTCTTTCTACCTTCTGACTTTGCTGCTGCAAGGTCCGCACTACCTCTATGTATAGTCAAAAATCTTGAAATAGATAAATAATATTTTTTTGATTTTGTTTGTTTAGCACAAATTCCAATTATTATTTTTTTACTTTAACTCTGTTAAACAAAATACCAAATAACAGGGCAAGTGTATTAAAGTTTCTTTCTTTACTTTTCTTCTTTTGAGGTGCATAATGCTAAAGCCAAACATTATTCAAATTGATCTTTTATTAAAAAAAAATAAAAAAAATAAAGTAAAAGAAGGAAAGAATAAATAGCAAAAAAATCAGGTACTTGTCCATTGTTATCGACGCACGTGACATAATACGATTTAGTTTAAAATAACAGCAACGTGCCAGTGTAGTAACGATATTGTAAAATTATTTAAATTTGTTAGAATAATTTCTGTTTATTTTTTTCTGCACCCAAATGAGTGCCACTCTAACATAAAATTTATGTAAATCAAGAGTAGATATTTAGCAACAGCAAGCTAAAACAAGACGGAAACGGGCCTTCTAGAAGGCTTTTCTATAAAAACTACAATCTCTTTCTCACGCATTTCTTAACCATATAATTTCTACACATGCTGTCATCAGTCAATTAAGTTCTTCTTTCTTCTATTTACAACTAACTCAAAAACATCTATCTGTTATAATACGTTAAATTGTATATTTATACTTTGGCCAGCTTTAGTACTATCCTTTACAACTGGCTGCAGACTATCTTTTTTTTACTTGAAATCTTTTTTGCAATTCAATACATTATTAAAAAAACAAGTTAAATTCGGCTGTGCCGAGTCTTATATTCCCTTTACTGTGTTAGCCAAATATTTTACACTTTCAAAAAACAGAAAATTATTAGATTATACTTGTATGTCTAATTGAAAAAGGTAATTTATTGGAGCAAAATATTGTTATAAAAATAAAAATAAATTTATAGTACGACCTCAAGATTAATAAACAAATATAAATATTAAAAAAAGATAAAAAGATAAATTAAAAATTGTAGTATTAATTAAATATTTAATTTTATAAATAATTTAATAAACATGACATTTTGCTTCACTGAAATGTTAACTCTGTGAATAGTTTTGTTCGATGCTTATATGTATGTATGTAGGTTCCACGGGCTTGAGCCCCCATTTGTAGGTTCTGCTAATATGCCGTAATAAATAAAAGACCAACGTTTTCTTTAATAAATAAATTCAATTCTTTATTTTATTACCATTTGTTAATATTTAAATTATTTTTGAGCTTCGCGGTTTGTAGCTACGTGGTTTTTTTACAACTGTCCACTTCTTTTATATTTTTCATACTGCCTCTCTTTGATCTGTTTGTTCGTTCGTTTTGTCTTAGTCTCAGTGTGCTTGTTGTAATGAATGTTGTTGTGATTTGTACGAAGGTGATTCTGAAAGTCATGCTTTGACCGATCCTACATGTATACGGGAAGCGATAGAAAAAAGCTTTAAAGCTAATGATCTGACGCACAGAAAAAAGCAACACCACTAGTTGATGGGTAGTTTACTTACCTATCAGCTAGGTGATTATGGACTCAATGTTTGCCAAGACCCTAATTATTTTCACAAGGCACTCAAAGAAACTTTTTGAATTTTGGGTTGTCTGTTTTCAAAAGGAACAGAATATTTATGAACAATCTCTTGGCTTGCAGAGAAACTGACTGATGTAGACGGTATACTTTTGAACTTGTAACGTTTGAAAAACTTCAGCATCATAGATTATTACATTCATAGCTTTTAAATTTACAAATTACATTTTAAGAGGCTTATTGTCTCTTAAATGGCCTTTCCAAAAAAATACAGATTATAACGATCAGTAGGTATCGTTTCTTATATTTAAAAGGCCTTTAAAATCGAGGCCTTTTTATTTAAAGATTTACTTATAACCTAGTTATTGAAGCGTACATGTACCTAAATTTGTTTAAATTGTTTGTGTAAATTTATGTTGTTTGTATGCATTTATGTCACCTGCATAATCTGATTGTGCACAAGACTTGCACATCAATATATCAAATTTGAGGTCAAAATATGAATTCAAATATTAAAACAACAAACAGCGAGATTGATATACAATTTGAGGCGAATGTTAGGAAATGTATTTTGTTATTATTAACAATACAAATTAGTTCAATGAATAAAGCAAAAAAAAAAAAATATTTTTCGTTCTCCAATATTTATGTTGTCTTCCATATGATTATGAACAGCTCGAGTTCCTTTACAAATAATTTCCAGCACTTGTTCCAATGGCATTTTCAATCTTTAAAAGTATATTTCACAGAAGGAATTTATTTAACGATAAAGCTGAATTTCAATAGCAAGAATCTAACAGAAACAACTTACGGTACGTTACTTAGGGACTTCAGAAAGTTGATTTCCATGACTATACGGGCATCGCTTATTCGACTCCGCTATTCATAAGGATTCAGAACAAATATGGTACAGAAAATATAAACGGAATCACACAATTATATATACCCTTCTTACTTGCAGTGAAGGATATAAAAATTGAGTACCTACTGACATTTTATTGTGCTTAAAAAATGATCCTAAAACGAATTATTTCGTGAATTTCTTTAAATGAAATTATTTATTTATTTTAGGACTAACAAAAAATTGGCACTAAAAGAATTATATATCATATTTTGCAATTCATTGAAAATCTTTTCTATATTCTTCTTTAATATTTAAGAAGAATGTGCAAATTTAAAAATATAAATATTTTAGTAACACAATGAAGGGTATGTAAGACTGAGCACAGCCGAATTTTACTTGTTTTATTCTTAATTTTTTATTTAATATTCGTTTGATTTATGAAATCATTGCAACTCTTTTGTAAAATATATCAGGCTATTTATTTAATTTGGTTTATCTTTGTAAACCTTTTTTAAAGCAACACCACCAAACATCGAACAAAAATTAACATGTAAGAGTACATATGCATTCTGGCATAGCAAAATTAAAATAATGCAAATATATTTGCAATAAAAATAAATACGAGCACACACACTACGAAACACACAATTACAATAAAAAATAAGGGATATGGAAAAAAGTTTCTGGGAAATTTTTTTTAAAGTTTCATGTATAAATAAACAGAGCAGAGGCAGAAGACCAAACACTTACTGGCTGGAAAATATAGGAATGAGGAACTGCCATAAATTGATTGATTGTAAATTGGTTTTTGTTTTGTCTTTCACTATGAAGGGCATATAAAGGGTGTCACAACAAGAACGCAAGATTTAAATTTGGTGCCATTCGAAGTGTCATTGTTTGACATTTGAACAATTGTTATTGTTTGCTAGTAGAAGGTACGAGGTTAGTAAAAAATGACCGTGGACAGCGAAGGGAGCTCGTTAATTGGGTATTGGAGAGACAACATGAAAATGCTGATTTTGCCGATAAAAGCATCTTCAGTGACGAGGCCCATTTCCATCTTGATGGCTTCGTCAATAGGCAGAATTGTCGCATTTGGGGTGAGGAAAATCCTCGAGTGACTCACGAGAAGCAAATTCATCCTCAACGTGTCACTGTGTGGTGTGGTTTTTGGGCTGGAGGAATCATTGGGCCTTTTTTTTTATGAAAATGAGCAGGTCAAGCGTAAACAGTCAATGGTGTTCGGTATCATGAAATGATAACCAGTTTTTACTTGCCTAGAATTGAAGAAATGAATGTGGAGGGCTTGTGGTTTCAACAAGACGGCGCCACATGTCATACAGCCAGAGAAACAATTTAATTGCTGCATCAGTCATTTATTTAAAATTTAAATCTTGCGTTCTTGTTGGGACACCCTTTATATGTTTGCAATTCTGTTTGTTATTTCTACACCGTACATGTGCCTCACAGAAGAGTTTGTTAAAACTGTCTGTCAGTTGGTGCTGTCTTCATGTTCCTATAGAAATTTAGCCGAATAGGTTCATACATGACAGAGCTATGAGTCAAAAACCGCGAATACCTCTATTTTTGAGTATGTTTTGAGTGGGTTTTTTACGAATTTTGTTCAATTAACGAAATGGCCAAAAAACTTGCTAAGCAGTTTTGTCAGAAATCATGAAAGAGAATTTTTTGATTTTTGCTGTTAATATTTTATTGATATAAAATATTTAATTAAATATGTTTGGTTTGAAAAATGCTTGCAAATGTTTTCAAAATTAAATTAAATTATATATTATTTATATGACTATTGGATAGCTTTCTTAGAATTTCTCTTTTTTAATTTAAAAATTGAGTGCCTGCAGACATTTTATTGCTTTTAAATTTAAGTTCTTAAAAGGATTTTTTCTTAGAACTGGTAATTTTATTTTCTTGAACTGAAATTAATTATTTATTTAGGATTATTAAAAAATAGGTATTCAAAGAAAAATTTGTTATTAATTTTTTAATTGTAAATTTAATTGACTTCTTTTACTGGAATGAATATTTTTAAGCGTGAGGTCGTATTATAAAAATTTATTTTTATATCGATACGACATCAAGTGTAATAAACTATCCCTTTCCATTATACAGTTTTTTTTTTTGAAAATTTTGTATTAAAAAGTACTCAAAATGTTAAGTCTTTTTCATACAAATTTTTTTGACGATTTGATAGCTTTTGTTATAATAACAGCTCATTAAGAAGAATGTGGAAAGCGAAAAATATAAATATTTCGCTAACACAGTGAAGGGTATATAAAACTTGGCACAGCCGAATTTAACTTGTTCTTATTTATTTTTAATCACAATCCATAAGAAATTGAATAGAAAAACCGAATGTTAAATAAAAAACAGAAATAAAACACAAGTAAACAACAATAAAGCAATTAATAAAGCAAATTAAGCCTCCAATATTCTTTTTTTTAATACACCAATAGCAGAAAAAATTTACTAAATTATAGCTGCTTTAAAATTTTCATTGAACTCAAAATAATTTCAATTAGAATATTATGCAGTTGAATTCCTAGCAAAATTGCAGGTATTTAATTCCCCTAAAGTTACTCCCATAAAAAATTCCATATATTTGACTAATGGTTGCAAGTATAATTTGACTACTTTTAGTCTTATATATCATTTGCCGTTATAGAAAAATATTCTTAGATATTAAAAAAAAAGGTTTTTAAAAGAAATTTTTAATATAGCCAAAATATTGATAAAATAAATAATTAATTTCAATTAAATAATCAAAATAGCAACATTCATTGTAAAATAGGTTCTGGGATCCTTATTTTGAAAACCAATAAAATGATTGTAGGTACTCAATCTTTAATAAAAAAAAAAGCAATTCTAAGAAATGTTAATGAAAAATTTTTAAAATATTTTTTAGTGTTGCTTATAAATATTTTTCAGACGATTAAATAGTTCGTTTGGTATAAACAGCACACAAAAGTGCAAAATAGATTAAGTTTAATTTAATTTAAGTTGCTTATAAACAATTTTTTACTATATAAGGGTGGTTTTTATAGACCTATAGAACTTTAAGTTGGCATTACTGTTCAAGATGGCGACCGATTTAACAGCTGTCAAGTGATTTATTCTCTGTTTGGCTTGGCAATTCATCATAAATAGACTCACGCCTGAACAACGCTTGCAAATAGTGCAATTTTATTTCGAACGAAATTGCCGTTGTTCCCGATTTTCATAAGCGAATTTTGTTTAGCGATGAAACACCGTTACATCCAGAAAAACTGACTGTTTGGTGCGCTTTATGGGCTGGTGGAATCATTGGTCCGTACTTCTTCAAAAACGATGATGGCCAGAACGTTACATTCAATGATGATCGGTATAGAGCCGTGATTACTAACTTTTTCATTCCTGAATTGAACAACCATGATGTCCAGGAGCTGTGGTTCCAACAAGACGGCGCAACATGTCACACAGCTCGTGCCACAATCGATTTATTGAAATCTTCTGATTTAACACCGCTAGACTACTTTCTGTGGGGCTATGTAAAGTCATTGGTCTATGCGGATAAGCCACAAACGCTTGACCATTTTGAAGACAACATTCGCCGTATTATTGCCGATATACGGCCAAAAATGTTGGAAAAAGTCAACGAAAATTGGACGTCCAGATTGGACTACATCCGAGCCAGCCGTGGCGATCATATGCCAGAAATCATATGTAAAATGTAATGCCACAAGATTATCTTTCGGATAAATAAAATTCATGTCAATCGAATAATCCAATCGTTGTTTTATTGCAATTTAAAGTTCTATACGTCTATAAAAAACACCCTTTATATTTAATTAAACATTTAATATCAAATAAAGAATTTGAAATTACCGGCAAAAATTAAAAAATGCTCTTTCAATAAGATTTCTGCATTCTTAGTTTTGTTACACTGTAGTGCCATCTGTTCTGTGTAGTATCATCACTACACACAGAAAACTATTGTTCAATAAAATTTGTGTATTCGTAGTTCTATTTCACATAAGACATTTAAAAGATACGTTTGAATAAGACCGATTGCCTGGTTTTGTGTTTTTATGTACAAACATTATGCACATGCACAGATTAAAAATTCAAATAAAAAACGAAAACAGGAATGAATGAAAACCTATAATTTCGGTTGTATTTTTGATATTTCTCTAGCATTTGTGGACCGATTACTTTAATTTTCCATTTCCATTTTGTTGTTTTGAAAAAATAAACAAAAAAGCCATTCAAAAAAATTATAAAAAATTTAGGTAGTTACGGTTTTTAACTGATAGGTTGTCTCTTTTGAAAAAGATTACGGAATCTATGAATTGATTTTATACCATCAAATTATGTAAGCAGGTAGACAGCTTAAGTGATAGACATACCGAGGAAGTGCATCAGGAAGCAATCGTGTGTGTAAAATTAATCTGTAATAGATTTTGCGCCGTTTTGTAATTGTGAGCAAAAAAAAAAAATGTAGATCCATAACAACACAAGAAAGAACAATCAAAATAGAAGATTTCTATGAGTGAGCGAAAGCGAGAAAAGGTTAAGACAGGTCTGCGGGACAACAAGGTTATGTCCAATTTTTTTATTTATTATTATTTTTTTTTTAACGAAAACAATAATTTTTTTATTAAATGCTAGATGTTTCGCCCGGCCTGGGCTATTATTATGTTAGTAGGTATCCCTACAAAAGCATATGTGTCAATTTTTATGGAAATCCGTTTATAGATAAAATTTTAATTGTTAATCCAAATAATACGGCCTTTTACCACTTTATAAAGTGTCTCATTATTAGAGGCGCCCCCCACCAAAGTGGGCTTGGCGAGTTTCTTAACTCGTTAAAAATGCTCAATACTATGGGAACGAAGCTCGTTTGATACCTCACACTTAGCTCCCCTACTTGTTATTTAATTTGATGCTTTATGTAGAATTATAAGTGTTATAATCATAGAACGCTACGTATTGCGGTTAGATCTATTAAGATTATTCAGTTAATTGCGACAACAAGTCAATTTTTTCTTAAATCGTCACTTTTTTCCTATTAGCAAGAATATATTATAATTGAAAGATGCCGATAAGTCTGTTATAAAAAACTGTTATTTGCCTTACAAAATCTTAACTTTAATTGTTGTAGAGATGTTACAACGAAACCAATTACCCTACGGGAACTATACACTACAACTTGTGTATTTTAAACTAGACCCTGTTTATACTTAAACATAATACGGTTCTCCATTTATAACTCCAATTGAAAATGTGATTTTTGCTGACACACCTAAAACTTTCAATACGATTAAAAAATATGTTTATACTTGGGTATCCAAAGAAAACGGTTTCAATTAACGCGGATTAAAGTGAGGTATAAACAAGGTAATACATAATTCAGAAAGATTTAAAAAACTTTATTCAAATTAAAAACTCTGAAGTATTTAAAAAACCTATTTAGTTCTTACTCGCAATTCTTAATGTAGAAAAAATTTGCAACAAATTTCAATTTTATTAAACAAAAATATTCTTTTTCTATGAATTTAAAAATACATTTCATTTCAAATAAATACATGACACACAATATTTTCCTAAAAAATAAAGGAAGGAGGAGAGAGAGAGAAATTTAAAATGTGTACCAAATAAATCAGTTTTGCATAAATTTTCACAAAATGCAAATCAAATAATGACAAAATCACACCAGTAAATACATAAAGAAAATAAACAGAAGCAAAAGCAGTAGCACACACGCAAACACTTGCATACACACAAAGTAATTGCAAACAATGGACATATTCAAATTTGAAATTTCTCTTTATTTAATTAAGAAATTATCATTCCCACCAAGTGTAAAGAGTATACAAAATTTTGTCATATTATGTGTAATTTGTCCCCTATACCCCACTTGGCTCAACCGTCCTTTTAAAAGAACATTAAAAATGAGAAAAAAAGTGCCCTTATCTACACATATTTTTGTGAATTTCAATGAATTTTATTAAATGACACCGTATTTTTAGAAGCTC
The DNA here is from genome assembly GCA_947397855.1 of Thelaira solivaga. Taxonomy (NCBI): domain Eukaryota; kingdom Metazoa; phylum Arthropoda; class Insecta; order Diptera; family Tachinidae; genus Thelaira; species Thelaira solivaga. The sequence continues at coordinate 27,808,726 of OX377612.1, forward strand.
ATTGATATTTAAGTTTAAAAATAAAAATTTAAGTTTGCAATTAACATGACTATTTTATTAAGATTGAGGTCTTTTTTTTTAAATTTATTTCATATAAAATTATAATTACTATATATCCTGAGGAAGCTACGCAAGTTGGAGCGAAATATCGATATAAAATAAATTTATAAAATAAGACCTCAAGCTTAATAAAATAGTCATATTAATTAAAAAGAAAAAGGTCAAATAAAACTAACAAATAAATTTAAGTTTTCAAAAAAAAAAGAAAAAAAAATAATTGCGGCGCTATAAGCCACTCTATTCTGGATGCTTATAAATAGCGCAGTCAATTTAGCAATCTCCATCTGTTCGTGCGAATGTTGTAATCAACTTTTTGAAGTCCCTAGTCAACATACAGAAAAGTTTAGTATAGCGATTTTTTGGTTCCAGCGCAAAGATTGCCTTTTCACTTCAACCTAATCAAATAATAAATGGCTGAGCTATGAGTTCTAAGGAGCAACTAATTCTTTTTTTTCCAATTTTCTTAATGCGTTTTTTGCATATTTTGTCTAAAATATAAATTGGACAAAAAAAACGTTGTATGAAGTTTTGCCAGAAAATACAGTCAAATTGTCTGGATAAAAATAAAAAATTTGGTCGAGGCAAATAAAAAATACAAGTTTGCGTGGCAACATTTATTTGCTGAGCCAGTAAACGTGGTTTTGCCTTAAAATTTTACTTATATTGAAATGCATAAAAATAGCTAAAAAGAAAAAAAAACCTATATTGGCATCGTAATATTGAGACAACCAGTTGAAATAAATGAAACTTTTTTCTATTGCTTTCACGTTATATCATAACTTCGTTCATTTTAGAGCAGTATGATACAAGACATTTTTTTGTTTTATTGCTTGGCGTGTAAACAAATAACACGGAGCTTTGATTTTCAAGGTTAATGCCACAAACACGAAATCACCACAAGCCAAAGGCTCTTGAAAAATATATGATTGATTTGTATTTCGCAACATTATGATTACCGATCCTCCTTTTAAATATAAATTGTGAGGTGGATATTCTGGGAAGTAACGCAATCCGCCAATATGTACGTTACCGATTCTCGATTAATTTCACTTTGACTCTGAAAATTTAATTCAGTGACGTTTTTCGCTGCCAATATAGCACGTTCGCTTAACTAGTCATAATTTTTTGTGATATTGTGCAATGTTTTGAAGCACCTTTTGATTCGGTAAACTGGCAGAAAATGCCTGGAAATTGAATATATCCGATCGAAAAGTCAACTCTGGTTTTTCCGTTGCCAATGTCTAGCAATTGCTTTGAAAATACTTCTTCACATTGATCTTTCTGCAGTTCAACACGCGTGTTCGTAGTTAGTTTAGGTTTTTTGGAGTGTTTCCACAAAACGTACGACTCCAAACATGCATTAAGGTCATCGACTGAGGTTGACCATGGAAATGCTGTAAATGTTTGCCGAAAATCACCTACCAACAGAATTATAGCATCACCACACAGTGTTTGATTGCTTAGCAAATATAGCACCATTTTGTCTAATGCCTTCAAATCTTCTTTTTGTGGTAAATATATTCTCCATGAAGTAAATCTGAACAAATTTATATAGTGGCAAAAGTTATATTGAATTTGTTATGTTTAGCCTCGAATCTATAATGTTCAATTTATATGAAAAAAAGTAATTGCTGTCAGTGATTATGTTGCAACTGCCTTGAAAGTAAGTATGAAATTATCCGGAACCACATTTGTTGGCGCAAAAATGATGTCATTTCCAAATAACTGTTATAGTTCTGGATTTTTATTAGAAAATGCTTGGAACGTATTCTAATTCCATAAACTAATAAGCGCAATGGCTCTGGTTATGAAATCAGCTGTGACAACTTCACCGTACCAATTGTGCAACATAATTCAAGAAGCTTATTTGAATAGTCCAATACATTTCAAAAGCAACGGAATTCAAGAAGTTGAAAAATTTTTAACTATGCGTAACATGTACACGTATTGAGTAAAGCAAACGTACACATAAGTAAAAACATTCATATATACATACGAGTACATATGTATGAATACAGCAAAGTTCAAAAAAAGTTCTATTGTCGTTTTGCTTGTTCTAAAGCATAATTGTGATATTTAGTTTTGTTCTGTTTGTTCTATGTTCAAGTGTTTCTTATTTTTACTTGAGTGCAAAACATTTTGTTACGGAAGCATTTGTTTAGATGCGATAGAAAGGGATTAACAATATGATGCTTGTGAACTATATCTTTCAAATATGCACTAGTTTGCACTGTAATCAGTTGTCCTGTTATAATTAAATGCAGATCTATGACTATTTAACGAAACGTTTGTTTCTCTTCTTGTACGAACATTTGCCTTTAATATTGCTCGGATGGACTCTTCTCAACGGTGACCCCGTAGACTAGTAGGTAGCGTACTTAGCCTATTAATCTGGGGGTCGCAGGTTCGATCCCTGCCTAGACCTTGGGTGTTTTCTGCAGACAAGCCAAGAAGCTTCGCGGATTTGTGTTGTTAAAAAATCCAATTGAATTGAATTGAATTGAAGTATGAAAAAAACAAAAAGGTAAGATGACCTTGAACTTCATTTTCAAATACTTTCATACACAAACAAAAGTTAAATTCGGCCAGGCCGAGTCTTATATACCCTTCACTGTGTTAGCCAAATAAAATAATATCTCCTTCGCTTGCATATTGTCTTTCTTCTTGTAGCGATTCAATTCAATTTAATTTCCCTCTTAGAGTTAACTCGAAGATGTATTTGGTTTAAAGCATTACAATTTTTTCGAACGAAATTCTTAAAAGAATAATTTAAAGGTTACATCAATTTACCAAAAATAAAAAAAATAAAAAAATTTACATCCAAGCCACTGTATTATGCAAACACATTTAGTTTATATAAAACATATAATTTACTGCTACCAGTTTAAAAAATATATATATTTTTTTTTTCTAAAAATAAAATTAAAATTTAAATGCAAAACTTAATTTAACTCCCCATGAAAGAACTCTAAATATTGTCCAAAAACAACTACAAAAACATTGAAAAACCATTGTTTTAAAAACGTAAAATTTACTTGCATGTCAAGTACTCTACAACAACAAGCAAATTTAATATTTTATAGTTACAAAACTGTGCTGATAGTTACAGCAGAAAATAAATTAAAATTATATTTATGAGAAATACAAATAGTACATAAAACTAAAAACAAAAACAAACAAAAAACATAAATTAAACTTTTAAAAATTAAAAGAAAATCCTTATTATCCAAAGATTTTACTATAGTCAGTCTGCTGTTATAGGACTGAAGCTATGTGCACATTAGTCAAATATTTGATTTATCATATACTAATAATTCATACATTTTCAATAAATATTAGCTTCATAGAAAGTTAAACTTTTAATAACAGAGTACCAACAATGTAGTGGCATGTGCTTGGAAAACTCATTTTTATTTTTTTCTTCTTTTCAACTCTTGGCTTTCCTTGTTCAGTTTCTTTAATTATCTTTTATTTAAGAAAACCCAATTCTATCATCCAGTCTCATTTACTCACTTCCATTGCAACATTTTCGTATTCTAGATATAAACTACCCAAGACCACTACTTGTATTTCTATACCTGTTTCCGAAAGTATATCTGTGATTTCTCCAAATACTTTCAAATAATCTGCAGCATTTCGACCTTCTTGCTACACAAGCCCTTTGAAAAACATATGACTGTGAACTAGAACAAAATACAGTTTCTAGTGTCATTTGTATAATAGAACCAAAAATTTTTGACAGTGCTTGTGTTTTGTAGAAATTCAAAACAAAATATTGCTTTGAAGCAGTGACGTCGAATTACAATATGCATAGTGTGTACACTAGAAAAAAGGCATTATATATGTAATAAGCAAGCTTGAAGCAGTTTTCAAGCATCATCCTTTATTTCAAATACTGTCAAGCACGTTTTATCGCAAATCAAAACTTCAGTTACAAAATGTTTTTAATTCTTTTAATATGAACAAGTCGAACAGAGTATGATGGCAGGCTAAAGAGGTAAAAATGTAGTCCTATAAGACAACACAACAAAAACTGTTTTTGCGCCGACTCTCTTGCGTTGAACTGCACTGGGTACCAGGGATTCCAAACAACTCAAAATTGTGAACCTCTAAAAACACCTAATATATGTAAAACCTCTTAATATTTCCAACCTTTATTATAATAATGCATTGAATATATTTCACAACATACAAAAAATATTTAAAAAAAAATAATAGAATATGAAATTTATAAAATTATTGATTGAACATTTAAGATTAATGGCTCATAAGCATAATCACAAAGTAGGCTTTTATTAAGAGCTGACTTTTGTTCATAAGAATTGTATGAATTTAATCGCTAATTGTTTTTAACAACAACATGAAAGGTTTTACTAATTGTCTTACAATTTATTTTCTTTCTGGAAAAAAATCTTTTTAATTGTTTCACAATCATTTTTAATTTTCTCTATTTTTCAATTTATTTTTGTCTAACTAGAGTAAACAAATAATAAACAACAATAAAACACAATTAAAAAATTACAAATTTATTACATTTTAAACTCATTGACTAATTTTCAATATCCTTTTACAGGTTTTGTTTCTCTTTTCAATTTATATATTTTTTTTTTTTTTTCATTAATTTTTGTTTACTTCCGTTTGCACCTAAATGTGTTGTTCGATTATTTTTGTTTGCAAATAAAAAGAACATGACAAAACGCAATTTTTATATTGATTTTGAAATACATGCAGAATAATGAGAAAAAGTGTTACATCATTTAAAATTTGTAATCAACAAATGTGATAGATTATACAAACGCAAAATATTAAAAAGAATTTATAGCCTGTTCATCGATGTCACAAAATAACCTAAAGCGGGTTTCAGACTATTGTATTTAGTATTAATACGAGTACATGTCAAAAATTTGTGTATTAAGTAAAAATCCAATAGTGTGAAAACAAAATGTTAAGCAAGTGTGATGAAATACTTAAGTATTTTTGGCAGTATTATGGTTTTTGTCATTTTTAGAATTTTTTCTAAGCTATCACACTGCTCATTTTATCAGGGTTGCTTTTGTACTAGCAACCAAAGAAAGCTGTGAAATTATTGGCCGCGTTTTGTGTTTTATTTGAAGTGTGATGGTATGAAAACAGAAAATATTTTTTTTTAGATTTTTTGACAGTCTATTTGATTTGCATCTGATTTCGGTCTCACTCGATCTAATGAAAATATTAATACTTTGTATTTATTATAGTGTGAAATTCGCTTAAGCGAACGAAAGCAAAGCATATTTGTATTAAAAGCAAAAGCAATGTATGAAAATTTGTTTTTGTTGTTAATACAAATGTGGTTTACTTTCGTTCGCTTAGGGTTTCTTGTAACATCCCTGAACAGGCCGTTAAACGTAAAATCTAAATACAGTTAAATTCTAAATCACCCGTGATAAACTTTTGTCCGTAAAAGTGTTCTTCACCTTAATTAGAAAGGCATATTTGGTTAGTTTTGCGAAATAAGAAGTCAAAGCCGTGGTTGTTGTGTTATAAAGAGTGTCTTTGTAAGAGTGTGCAATTTCATTTCATGCTGGAATAAATCAATTGTTTCCAATGTTGTGTGGCAGGTGGTGCGGACTTGCTGAAACCGCATGTAATCCAGATCCGCCCCCATCCAATTAAGACCATAAAAACTTCGTTACCACGAAGTCATTTAGATGGAAATGCGTTTAACCTGAAAAGATAACATTTTTTAAAAAAATTGCATTGACTTCACTCTGCTCCATCACAATTATGACGTATTGTTCTTTCGCAACTGGCATATTTCAGAGTTACCACTTGCACAAACTTTGACAATAAATGTAAGAAGTTCGCTTTTACTGAGACACTCAATATTTAAGCAACTTTGAACGAACTATGTTGAAAAGCGTTGTCCTGAAAGTAATACAAAGGAATTGCTTGACATTTGTCTGCCACTGGCTTACAGCCAAAAAAAAGTTATTTCCTTATAGTACAGAGACTAAAAATGTCAAACCTCATTAATAAAAGTCTTGCCCTTTTTTTTGTCAAGCTGACGGATATATGCCATTAAGCAAAGATTCAGTCGTGAACTCTATTTGCAGTCTGAGTCCACTTTCTCTTAATTGCAGTCTATTTTAAGTTCAAGTCCTTTTGAAACTTTTCTTAGTTTTCAAATAATAAATATTCAAATTTTAAAACTAAATATTAAAACTTAATGCAGCCAGTGCTTCATAAAATTAAATATTATATTTGATAATGGTATAAGTTCACTTTTCAAAAAAAAAAAAATTAGTTAGTAATATTTTTGGTAAGATGGTGTATCCATGGAGAACGATTCTTCATACAGTAATCAAACGAATTTCGATATATAATTTTATCGCAAAAATATAATATTTTAAAGTGGTCTATTCTTTAAACTAAATTACAATTAAAGCAACTTTCTTATTGCATTTATTATTGATTATTATGACTTCACGTACCGTGCGCTTTAGCAGATATTACTTTGCTGATGCTAGTGTACTCGTATTAAAAGCAACATATTCACAAGATAACTTGAATACTTTATTTAAAATAATATTTTTATTTGGAAAGCAAGGAAGATAGAAAAATCTTGGTAAAATTGCTCTTAGAATGAGGAATTTTTTATTATCTTAAACTTGAAAAATATTTGTTAATATTAATAAAATTTAATCTTCATTCGTGCTTAACTCCAATTTATTTTGGTGTACAAAATGCATTATTTTCCATGATATTCTCATGGAAAATTTTAGAAAAATTGTTTTCTTAGTGCAATAAGTACTAAGAAATGCATATCTATACGGCTGTTTCATCAGACGCTACTCTGAATCTTCAGTAGATTACTCCCAAGTCTTGTTAAATTCTTGTTCAAATATTTAAATACTTATTTTAAGGTTAATATAATTTTATTTGTTATTTTAAAACGATTCGATTCACCACTGCATGAAACTTCAAGATCTATAGCAAAAGAGAAATTCAACGTAATGAAGAATTTTCTATCCTGCATACCACATATTTACCACATATTCTAACAGTAAAGCATAAATAAGTTTATAATATATATATATATATATATATTAGTTTTTTTAACTTAACGAACTAAATTATATTTGTTTAATTAAGTCAACTTTTTCCATATAACTGAAATTACTTTTTAAAAAGGTTATTTAGGTCTTTTCATTTTAGTTTTTTGTAATAGAAATCCATTTGATTAAAGTTAATGTCTTTAAAAATATGGGCTGAAATGAAGTCAGGTTTTATTTTTTAGAAAATTTTATTTTTGAAAGTGGTATAAGTCTTTTGGAGTTAAAAAATCCTTTATTTTCTTAAATTATTACAATAATTATTATTTCACAAATAAAATTTAAAGTGTGTACAGCGTAAAAAACATCATTCGAATAGACTAACTTTTGACAATATTTATAAATTAACTTAAAGGCAAACCCTTAAATATTTCGAAATATAAAAATAAGAATATTTTATTATCACCTCTTTCCTGTCCGCTTAATAGAATTTAAGCTTCTTCGTTTCAAACCCATGTATTAATATAGTCTTTATACTCTTCACTGGAAGTACGAAGAGTATATATAACTTTGTTGATTTCGTTTATAAAATAAACTCGGCACAGCCGAATTTAACTTGTTTTGTTTTTTAAATTTTAGACCAGTATTTTTAAATGCACTTCAAACTTCGATAAGTCGACACTGATCTTTCCATCGCTGCTTTTCCCTAGTATAGTTTTTATAAACATTTGATGTTTTTTGTATGACAAGGAAATGATGAATTTAAGTAAATTCAATATAGATCATCAGCCATTCCAGTTATCGATGTCTTTTACTTTAAGGTCTTACCAAAAAAAGCTGGTTATGTTTCCTAACTTTAACTGTTGTTAACTTATAATAATGGGTGCTATAATTTTATTTAAATTTTCTTCACATTCAAGCCTTCTTGAAGTGAATAAAAATTTAAATTTCTGTCAGTGTATATATTTTTCAAACGTATGCAAAGGATGCAGTTTTAAACATTAATGGCTATACATACACATCGACTGTTTCCAAAGTTGTTAGCATGAGTATTTGTCAGGTACTCTTCGTCAGTTTCGAATTTTCTTTTTTGTCTCTTCTTAAATCACTTGATGTGGCACTAAATATCAAAATTGCATTAATTTCCGGTACTGCTGTTCACTTGATTGATAAACTATTGGGTATGTCAAGTTAAAAATTAGTTTTTTTTTCCTCTATACTAAAACAGCATTTTTACATTTACTTTTACATTAAATAAGAAAGTTTTTTTGTTTTTTCTATCACATCAATAATAAATATTGTTTTTTTTTTTTAATACAAGCTTAGCTGTAATTTTTTTATAAATTTTTTAAAGTTCCTTGCATACCAGACAAAGATATTTTTGCTGGAAACCATTTTATTTATGTAAATAAACTTTGTAAAAATTTAAATTAAATTAAAACTTGTTCGTGAAGAAAAATAGTTTTAATAGGTATTTAGTTGAGTGCAAACGGATGACATTTTTGGAAACCTCATAAAAGAAAATAAATTTAATGCCATTTATTTGTTTAAAAGTATTTTTCATTACCTTTAGTTTATCCTTAAAACTTACTGAAAAAATAATACGCATTCTGAATTGCCTTGATTAATCCTTTGAAATTGATTTTATGCAATGTTTTGATAAGTTTCATTGGTGGAAGAGCGTTGGTGGTGCAATGGTGAGCATAGTTGCCTTCCAAGCAATCGACCCGGGTTCGATTCCCGGCCAACGCAAAACGAAAACAAATCCTTTTTTTTTGTGCACACCCAACTTTTTCTATTCAATTGCTTTAAAATATCCTTATAAGCATTGCTTGTATCATCATTTTATCATTTGTGTCACATCGCACTCATTTAAACACAACAATGAATCTCCTCTTATAAACTTAGAAGTATGTGTGCATGAACTTATGAACTCGTCTGCCAGTTTGTTTGTATTTACTGTCTGAAAGTTTATGTTGCACTGCGTGCAAATTATGATTTATGTCAAATCATCAATGCCTTGTTTTAAATAAGTCATCATTGAATACTTTAATGTGGAGTAGATTTGCAACCACTTTTATAATTAAATTCTTAAATTTATTGACTCATTATTATTACTTAAATGCAAAATTTTAGCATAATGCGACAAAGTGTTATTTATTATTAAATACTTTTCCTTTTCTAAAAAAAATTATTGTTATAAATTTAATTGAACAATTCAAGAGTAAGAAACGTCAAGAAATACTGATAATTAGCATTTTAATTAAATCAAAATGGAAATATAATTTCCAAGTAATTTGCATGCATAAAATGTAAAAGACACAAGGAACAAGCTTGGAAATATGTTTTAAATACTTAGACAACTAAATATTTTCTGGGTATTACTGCAACACTATCACTTCGTATGCAGGCTTAAATAGGAAACGGACGGTAAGTTTTTCAAACCTTCTATAGAAAAGAACGCAATAAGAAAAATAATTATGATTATAACAAAAAAAAAACAAGTTAAATTCGGCTATGTCGAGTCTTATATACTCTTGACTGTGTTAGCTAAATATTTATATTTTTAATTTTGCGTATTTTTTTTAAATATTTAAAAAAAAAATAAAAATTGATTAATAATTCTTATTTAGTCAATAGCTTTTACAATATAAAGGTTCTAATGTTTGCAAGAAACGTTGGGAGAATCTACTGAGGAATCAGAGTAGCGTCTGACGAAATGGTCCATATAGATATGCTATCCCCTTCAGTACTTATTGTACTGAATAAATAACTCATGAGAATTAATTTTAAAACCAACACAATTTCTGGAATTAAGCACAAATAAAGATTAATATTTTGTAAAACTAAAAATTATTAATTAAATTTACTGCTGACAATAATTTTCTTTAAACTTTGCATACGTGACAGCATACGTAACAACAATATTTTTAAAATCAAGTGATTAGTGTTTGGGCTTTCGTAATGAGTATTAAGACTTAAGTTGAATATTTTTTGCACACATTTTAACATAATTTTTACCCTTGTCCACCAATCAAAATATGGAAGCTCATGTTACTAAAAAGTCACTGTTAATTAAATACACATTATAATGTAGCCATTGTATATAAAAACAAATACGAGTATGTCTCTCTTTTTCAGAATATAACAAAACAACAGAAAAAATCTACCAATGGGCAGGAGTTATAGCCCTATATGAAAAAGCTCTTCGAGAGAGAGAGAGAGTGAGTAAGAGAGAAAGCACATACATAGTTGAAATATACATAGAGAGCGAGAGAGAGAGAGAAAGAGATCTCCCACAATAAATGAATGGGAACAAGCACAGAAAAACAGAAAAAAATCAGACAAAAATGGCCTTTCATTACAAAAAAAAAACGTATTAAAAAATGGTCAAGCCTCATTATCCAGAAGTCACTTTTATACAGAATATTTCTATGAGTGGTTTTGTACACTTTTCCACCTGAGGCCAATCACATATGTATATATTTGGGAAAATGCCAGTTAATAAGTAATAAATTGACACACACAATTGACAGAATCAAAGTAAATTTTTTTAAATCATATTTTTTATAGAAAAATTACAATTTTTTATTCAATTTTGTTTGAAATAAAAAAATATATATATAATTTGAATTGTGCAACATTTTATTTTCTTCTTAACTCTTTGTTTGAGCAAAATTCATTTGTGCCTCTTTGCAACGCCAATGCCTCGGAATGTTTAGTTTGAGTGATTCAAAATTTTCTAGGGAATTATAAATCAGGACGCTATTTACAATTAGTTAACTACATATTGTCTAATTTAAAACACTTATGCTGTAACATGGACATCAAACTGCACTATTTACATTCTTATTTGAATCGATTTTTTGAAAAATTTTGAGATTATACAGTGAAGAAAAATGCAAAAGGTTTCAAAATAGATGTGATTTATAATTACTGGTCGAATTTTTGTCGGCATCCAAAACAGACATCTCATTCAAGAAAATCTTATAAAAAACATTTTTTTTTTCTCAACAACAGTAACTGTATGAAATAAAATGTACAAAATAGCCATAATATTTAACCTGCCAGTAATTAAAAACCAGTGTTTTTTAGTAATCAGCACATTTTAATTAATCGAAAACTAATAAAAATACTCTGGAAAATAGAAATAAAATCAATTCTTCTGCCAATCTCACTCTCTTGCTAAAATTTAATTATATTCATAATGTATTAAAGCTTTTTGGTTTAAAATGTTTTAATCATCATTCATAAAATGCAATCATAAATCATACGATTAATAACATTAATTGTATTTTAAATAAACTAATAACACTGTGCAGCACAAAAAATAATAAGGTTCTGTGACAATTATTTATAATAAAATGGAGAAGAAACAAAAAACGTACAGGACTTTCGATGTTTTGAAAGTTTAAATCTGAATCTTTAACAAAATGTAACTTAAAGAGTCCCTCTTTTTTGAAATTTAGATTGTGAATCGTCGTAGGTAACTAAGTGTTGATTTATTTTTAGTGTTAATGTTAAAAAGTTCAACATTGGTGTGTTCAGGAACTCTCAGTAGAATTTTACAAGGAATATTTTTATGGCGAATTTTAAGCCTCTACCTCTTCAAATTATCGGTGTTTTTTGTTCTTTTAAAACTAAATGTCAAAAAAGGCACAATAATTGAAGACTTGTAGACTTAAAAGGTTCCGCAAAAGTATTTGCTGAATACCTAAGCTGTCGGATTTCTATGTTTACCTACCCCAATCCACAATTAAAATTTGAAAAAGGGCCCCATCTTGAGATAGGTCCTTTTACCATAATCATCAGAACCTTTTTAGATTTTGTTGTGCAATATAATTTAATAGTTTAAGTATTTTTACAAATAAAATATAAAATATTTATAGTAATAATTGCCAATCAATAATTAAATGGAAATATTTAAAAACAGAAACTTTTGCAAGAAATGCCATTGATTGTGGTCAATTTGATTTAAAACAAAAAATTACTTCATTCTCTAGTATTTTTAATTGACTATGGACAACATAATTCTTAGAATCGTTATGAAATATTAATTGCTTTATTAATTATTGCAACACTATAGAAATTAATATAAATTAATTTAATTGAAGCCTAATAACAACAATGAGAACGACATATTTACTTAGATACTTTTTACAATGTTAACATTTTTATTAAAACGCCGGAAGCACAACAAGTACCCTTCACTGTGTTAGCAAAATTTTAATATTTTTCACTTTCCCCATTCTTCTAAAATTCTAAAAACATACAAAAAATTCGTTTTACGTCATTAAATATTTAAATATTAAATGTTTTAAGTAAGAGTTTAGAGGAGATCATCTATATTTGTAACCAACCAATCAAATATTCATATATTACTTTGGATATTTTAAAATTTATTTGAAATTTTCATATACTCTAGTGCTGTTGCTCTGAAGGGTCTTGGCAATTTCCGTTTTGCATCATAAAATAAAAACTACGAAATTTCCCGTAAATGTTAAAACACTTCCAGAAAGCGTAGAACTTTCAAATTTCATTCCAGTTTGGTTTTAATAATTTCCTGTCACAAAATCGGGAATGGTAATACCTCGACAAAATGGGGAATAATAACAATCACTCAGAGGAAGAGTACTGGGGTAGAAGGGAATTTCTAAAATTTTTTAAAAATAATGCAACTTTGCAACTTTCTGACTACTGGGGCGATAGATTACAAATCTAGACGACTTCTTGTTTAAAACGATATGTGTACCAACCCGTAATATTCTATGGTTCGTTTGCACTCTCTTAAAGAAATCAACGTATTTATGCACATTTGCATCTATGTATGTACTTGTATTTCTCCTAAAGATATTTATAAGTATGTCACACTGAAAAGATATTTACAAATACTAAAAAAATATAAGGAATTACGTGAAAACATATTTAACTAACCATATTTATCTTCACTCATTTTTTGTCTTAAAAATTTAACTTTGGGCACATGTGACCCCTTGAACACATGTCGATGTTGAGAAACTGTTGAATATTTATAAGCATATCCCTTAATTCAATGTAAAAGCATACAATATCAAAAATATTGCACAATTTACGTTGTATCAAATTTTTGGCTTGGGACACCGGTGTCAATATGGTTCTTAAAATATTAACAACAAAAACTGTAGGTGTACGCTAGGCATTTCACTCCCCGGGGTTTATGCACTGAAATAACTTTAGTTTACGAAGCGCAATTAGCGCAATGATCAAAAAAACGTTAAAAAATTATTAAAAAAAAAAGATATTTTGTATGGGGGCGTCCCTAATGATTGGAGATGTTATGTTTTAAAAAAAAATGTTATTAGTCGGGGTAAAAAAATATTATGAGTCGGTCATAGATTTGGCCTTTCTAGGAACTAGCTACCACTCTGGATGGCAGATAGGGGGTAAGTATGTCCACGAAAAATATAGGGAAGCAAGTATTATAGGAATCGATCTTAAATTTTACCAATCTAAGATCGGCTCATTGACAGTTATTGATGTCATGGTTTTTTACCAGTTTTTCCCCAATTTTGACGCTGATGAATAGCCCTAGTCCCACTGCTCTAATTTTTTGGCTCATGCATTTTTTTGACAAGCCCCAAAAAACTAGTCGTTCTAGGGCTTCCACACAATACTATTCCACAAAAGAAAACGGCTTAATTGCGATGTCTGATCAGTAACATGGAATGCTCTTCAGCGCTATTTTCAGTTGTTATGCAACAGGAACAGCCTTTAACTTTTGCTTTATAAAGGGTGTCCCAACAAGAACGCAAGATTTAAATTTTAAATAAATGACTGCTGCAGCAATTGAATTGTTTCTCTTGCTGTATGACATGTGGCGCGGTCTTGTTGAAACCACAAGCCCTCCACATTCATTTCTTCAATTCTAGGCAAGAAAAAACTGGTTATCATTTCACGATAGCGAACACCATTGACTGTTTGCGCTTGACCTGCCACATTTTCATAAAAAAAAGGTCCAATGATTCCTCCAGCCCAAAAACCACACAACACAGTGACATGTTGAGGATGCATTTGCTTCTCGTGAATCACTCGAGGATTTTCCTCACCCCAAATGCGACAATTCTGCCTATTGACGAAGCCATCAAGATGGAAATGGGCCTCGTCACTGAAGATGATTTTATCGGCAAAATCAGCATTTTCATGTTGTCTCTCCAATACTCAATTAACGAACTCCCTTCGCTGTCCATGGTCATTTTTTACTAACCTCGTACCTTCTACTAGCAAACAATAACAATTGTTCAAATGTCAAACAATGACACTTCGAATGGCATCAAATTTAAATCTTGCGTTCTAGTTCGGACATTTTCGTAAGTATTTTTCGAAGGTCAATGAAAACATGTGACACGAAGTGATAAGTAAATTCATTAAATATGTTAACTAAAAATTGAAAGTCGTGATTAAAAAAAAAGGATTATGTTTAATTAATGACACAATTAAGAATGAAACACAACTAAATGCGAATTATTGCATCACTTTATATTAGAGAACTTAGTGTCATAATTTTACATCATTTAAAAGGGTAAATCAATTATTCAGAAGTCAATTAAGTGGAAGCTACTGCATAACGAATAAAAATAATAAAAAACAAATAAAAAAATTATGTAATATATGTATCTACTTACTTTGCAACAAAGTTGTACAACTTAAAAAAGTCATTACCACAATATGCATCATTATTGTTCTCGTGCAAATAAACAACAAAATTCTGTGGTTAGTGTAAGAATGTATTATTTTAGCGTTCGAAAGGATTCGATGCGGTGAAATACAGGGTTTGCTCTTTGGTACACAATAAATCAACACACAAATTTTACAAGAACGAAAGCAACGTGTGTGGCTTCCAAGTTAAGAAAAGGTGGCTGTATTATATGGGACTGATGTCAGATGTCAGATACTCTGCAAATAAGTATGTAGTATAAATCAATATTATATACGTCTGAATGAATTTAAGGCTTCAATAAAAACTTATCATGTGCATCATTCTACTCGTGCTATCGGCAAGTGATTCAATACATGATTACAATTAGTTATTTTTAAACCATTAAATATTTGCTTTTAAATTAGAAAGTGATTGTTTCATGGCATGAGTAGAAGTGTCAGTCAGTTAGTCAATTAACGATTGATTGATAACCATCAAAATACATCTGTCTCTCTCTGGTAAGCTCGTTTTGATTTACAATACTGAATTTATTTTACTCTTTTTTCTATTCGTTATTTGCTTTCATTGAAATAACATTTCTAATGAAATAGTCTATTAAATTCTCAATTTAAAGTTAAAAAAAAAATAAAACAATTTTATGCACATCAAATGAAGGCTTTTATTAGTGTGTCTGTCTGAAATACCAAAATGTTTTAAGTGGTTTTAATGCTGTAAAGGGGATTAAAATAATACAAATTCCAAAGTATACTTCTAATTAAATACACAAGGGTAGATGCATCAAAGCGCCAACAACTAAGACAATGTTGTTTTGTTTCAAATATAGACCAACAGGGGTAGATAAACTGTTTGTAAAAGTATTGAAATATATGTGACACAATGAGTTAAATTTTTAACGAGTTTTAGTTTAATGAAACACATAATAAACTAAAAATTTAAATTAAAATTTTGTAAACTAAAAAATTTATTTTTACAAAAATATTTTTATTCAATTTTCTTTCATCTGTAAGAGTATATAATTATAAAAATGGATAATATCATTGACAGACTAGTTGAATGTTAATTATTATCATTTTTCCCAACAATTGAAGCTTCAGTGATTTGAAATTTCTCGTTGGTAGACTATGCTCAGAATATATAAACCCACTAAGAGAGTATTAATGAAAGTTATAAGGAAATGTACTTTGAGTAGCCTCTAAAAGCAATGTTTTGAAAATTTTTAATTCACAGACACAAATTAATACGTGTGCCCATTTTCTCGTACAGAATACACAGCCATTGCAGTGCAAACAGGTTATGAAACAGTTCTCTTAAAGCCTTGTGGCAAATCGCCAAATTTTTAAAAATGTTTAATAGAAAAACCCTAAATTTTCAATCCATTTCATTACATATCGAATGCGAAGTTTTGGTCTGGCTTCAGTAGGTGATGAACATCGAATAATTGCTACTTTAATTGTTTTGCGCTTTCAGTTAAAATGGCTACTTAAGCTTATTTTAATGTTTTTAAAAAGAACTGTTGCAGTATTATCGTTTTATGACAATTGATAGGTCTTTTGGAAGCATAACATAAATGATAGAAAAATCTATGAAAATTATCGGCCAAATACTCTACACGGCTTTGGTGATATACTTTTAATCGATGGTCCATTTTTTCAATAACTCTGATACATAGTTGAATTGTTCTTGGCTTATTGACATAAATGTTTTCTTTTAAATATCACCAAAAAAAGAAGTCCAAACCACATGATCGTGGTGAGCAATTAACATCGCCACGATATGAGACATATCCTGAATTTCTAGCATCAGTGATATTCATCAGATGCTCAATTGTAGAACACAACGGCAAGTCTAGTGCATGAAAGGATTCAACAAGCTTGAATTTGTCAAACACAAAGAAATGTCAAATTAAGTTGGGCAGAAATATTTATGTCATATGTCATACTGAAAATATTATGTAGGTAAATTCAAATAAAAAATCATTTTGAACAAATGAAAAATTGTTTAAAAAGAAGAACTACCAACATTCCATTTTATTTAAATATATTTTTTATTTTTGTTTTGACTGTTAATTTTTTAATAATCAAAATTCGTAAAAGAAAAACTACATTTCATTTATTTCAACTCACTCAAAAATAATCTACCAAAACAATAAAAATTACTGTTTTTTCATTTATTTAATTTAAAATATTTAAAAATTGAAGTAACGCAGAGACTGTTGAATCATCCTTTGTTGCATACCCTTAAACATATAGTAAACTTTCACTTGATTGAATGTAAAGGGTGTTTTTTATAGACGTATAGAACTTTAAATTGCAATAAAACAACGATGGATTATTCGATTGACATGAATTTTATTTATCCAAAAGACAACCTTGTGGCATTACATTTTAAATATGATTTCTGGCATATGACCGCCACGGCTGGCTCGGATGTAGTCCAATCTGGATGTCCAATTTATAAATCTTGATTTTGAATTGATATCCGGATTTTCTCATTATTTTTGAATGATTGGAAATATGATGTATACTCGTAACTATAATACGAGTATTCTTTTTTGATAATTGAATTATCAAAATGTGGTTTTTGTAGTTTGTTAATTATACTTTTTATGACCCTTTTTTTAATTTTATATCCAAGTTGTTCCAAAAACTTACGATTGAGAATCTGTTTAGGTTTCAGCCAAAAATTAAATTTATTTTGGATTGTAATTATAACGGGTGGCCCAAATGAGATCTAGTGAGCGTATTATAGTCGTTGTTTGGGGTCCTGCGGTAGAAGCTGTTGCACAATTTGAACTTTGTTTGGATACATCTTAAGATCCAATTTTAAAATTCTCTGCAATGTTATTCTGGGTATACCCAAATTGGCCGGAACGGCGACGAGTTGAGACAAATAGATCATTTGCAACACTCTGCTGCACAGCTTTCACGTTGCCTTCAGTACGAATATTTCTGTCAAGAACTGAACCCAGTTCCTCAAAACGGCGAACTAAACTTGTAATCATGGAAGATGTGGGCGCTGATCCTACGTTAAAAAACGGCGATAATTTCGCTGCGTCAGAACAATTGATCGTTGAGAAGAATAATAAAAATCAATAATTTTAATGCGTTGTTGTGGACTGTACGTATTCATTTTAAATTTCCAAGAGTTCAGTTATAATCTGCAAAAAGAAAAAATAAATTATGTTAAAAAATAAAATAGTTATTTGTGTTTCACATCAGCTGGTCTTATTTCGGCCACCCTATATATCTTTGTCAGAAGTTCTTCCTTAAATATTTCAGAATTGTCTTCTGTGAGCTCGAATCATGTCCATACATTTTATTGCTTAGTATTTATGTATGTCGTTAATTTGAGTTTCTTTAACTGAAATTTATTATCGTTATATTTTATTATTAACAAAATATATTCCAAGAATTATTTTATTTCGTAGTTGCCTTTTCATTTCAAATCTTCTTTACAATTTTTTCTTTTTTTTTTACCAAGAATGTCCGTATATATAAATATGAATATTGTATGGCATACAAAACTCCTCACTGCGGAATTTTATTTTATACTTATTCAGTAAAGGGTAAAATTGTCACGTGCAGAAAATCTGTGGCAATATTGGGCTTCCACTACGTACAGCTACAAACTTGATAATACGTTGTGTTTTAAAATATTTCAAGTTGATATTCCACCGTATCATGTGTTTTTGTTTGTTTTCATCCACACAAATACACATTGCGGTTTTTCACTACATTAATGGTTTTGATTTTAATTTTTTTTCGTTGATTTCAAGCTTAAATGTTCATTTCGGGTTTATTAAACAAGTTAATTTTATTCAAAAAATAAATTTTGTTTTACTTTCTACACAAACTGCTTGTGGCAGACCGGCAGAAAAATTAAATTCATTTGTGGCAACAACAATAATTTGAAAAAAATAATTGTTTCTTTATTAAAAAATTATAGAATTTTCAAAGCACCCTGTGCTGGTCAATAATGTTGATCGCACATTCACTAAGAATTTTAATATAGCAGAGAGCTTTGAAATATGATATTTATTGGCCATCTGCATTACAAATTTTTTTCAAATAAAAACTTTATAATTATGGCTTCAACGATACACAATAGTAGTTATGAATATTCGCGTGCGTCGCTTATATATATCTTGGATAAAAACAACAAACAGTTACAATTATTTAAACAGACATATTTAATTTATTGATATATATTTTAAAATAACATAATAATAAAAATTTGATCAGTAGAACAAATTTTTAAAGTTTTAGAAAATAGAAAAAAAAAAAAAAATACACCAAAACGATCGGTTAACAAATAGCCAAGAAAAATAAAAATATAACCGATATTGCAGATTTTAATATTTGCTTTGTTTTTTTGCGTATTTTGTACTAGATTTTTTTTTTGTCCGGTCTCACCCAGCCCGGTCGATATCTTTAGAAAGCGTTTGTATCAATTTTTAACGACATCCCTTTACAAATAGAATTTTAATTGTTAAAAAAACCAACCAAATAAATACAGTCATTAATTACTAAGAAATATGAATTATAAATAAATTGTCAATTTCTATTGTAATTATGGTTCACTATTTTGACAAGAATTGCCTCCTCATAAGAGATAGACATAGGGTAAACGCTCTTAATTTCGGCATGTTCCAGTAGTCGTCATTTTTGTTTTTAAAACTCATATAAACAGGTATAATAGAGAGTTTTCAATGTATAAAAAACCATTTTTGATTAAATAATATACTTAACTCTCTATTTAAAATTAGTTCATTCTACTGAAATGAGTAATTTATTCATAATATGTCTTTATCCAATATGTTCTCTGAAAATTCTACAGAAGTGATTGTTTTCTTAGGAAAAATTTAGTGACAAGGCCAATTTTAAATGAGTTGTTAAAGCTATTATTTGAAACAATTTCCATATTTAATGCTTTCCATGGAAAGAAAAGAGTTTAGATATTGTTGTTGATAAATAGAAATTAGCAAAAAATAATAATTTGTTTGCTGTTTAATGATGCCGCTCTTAGGCTCAAAAATTTTTTATCATTTTCTGTAGTCGTCATTGGGTGCCGACTATTCGTAAATTGTGTTTTGCCAGTAGTCAGTCGGCAGAACAGTTTATTAAGTAATTTCAAGCCTGCCGAATATAGGATCATGTTTCTGGAGTCGGCATCTGATTGCCTTGAAAAAATTTACAGGCAAAATGATATGCCGACAATAGGATCACAGTGTGGTGCGAGCACTGGGACATGTATGCCGACTACTGGCAAAATTGGTGTATTTTTAAAAAAACTATAAATTACTCAATTTTAATAAAAATTTTTTTTTTTTAAATAGGTTAATCCATTTAAAACTATACCCAATGCTGTACCATTACAGAGTTATATCAGAGTAATACCATGATTATGTATAAAATGGTAACAATTTGAAAAAAGAGAACGCGTTAAACTGCCGACTACTGGCACATTTACCCTATGCTGTCGCGGACTTTTTTTGTAAGATTATTTATGATAAACATATCGCTCATACATTATATACTCGTATGTGTAACTCTAACTATATTTGCGGCGCACGCCAAAACATGTCGCCGATTGTATAATTTTTTCCTACTTACTTGACACCTATCGTTATATTTTGGATGTTATTCTGATGTATAAGCTAAATTATTGTAAAGTTTCATTAAAATCCAATTTTTGCGTGAAAGAGGAACAAACATCCATACATCTACATTAGTTGGATAAACTACAAAAAGGAGAAAAAAGATTTTCACATTTTTTTAACAGAAATAGCATTCGTAATGTCTGTGCGAAAAGCGAGAGCAATTAGTCAGCAAATGGCAGAGATATATAAAATAATAAGCCGATGTTTCACATTTTTATTAAATTTTGTTTTCTTTTGCTTTTTTTATGGAAATTTTTAAGCCTGTCATATGCGTAATGTGTGTACTTACAAACACATAACCTAAAAAGGTGTAAATGTGTTTGTGTGTTTTTAGTGCCTTGAGTGTAATAGCATATATGAAAGAAATTTTTTTTTTTGGATTTTTGTAGTTAATTATATATTTAATTAAATATGTTTGACTTAAAAAATGTTTGCAAAATTAAATTTAATAAAATTTTTTTTGCATTCCTATGGGATATCTCTCTTAGATTTTTTTTTATTAATTTAAAAATTGAGTGGCTGTAGACATTTTATTGCTTTTAAAAATTAGATTCTCAGAAAAGATTTTTTCTTGGAACTATTTAATTTTAGTTTCTTGAATCGAAGTTAATTATTTATTTTAGGATTAATAAAACAATAGGTATTCGAAAAAAATTTTTAACATAGCATTTAAAATTGAAAGAGTGTTTATTATTTTAATCACCAAATTTCAAAGACATTTATTGATAAATAGGATTTTAATCATTAAACGACAAAACTTCAATTATTTTGTTAAAAAAGTCAACCTTCTTTCATATTTATAAAGCGTATGTTCCAAAATTCACAGAAATTCTTTTAAAAAGAGGGTTAAAACATAAATTTCATTTGTTTTTTTTTTAAATGGGCATAAAAGTAGATATGGTCGGTCCAGAAGCATATGAATCTTCCTTGAATTTTAAAAAAATCCATAGAAAACTAGAATTTTAATGGTAAAAAAATACTTTTAATGGTTTTATTAACCCTAGAAACACTTTCTTATTTTTAATACACTAAGTACTTTCTTCGTCGAATCGACGAATTCCATTTTTAATTCGCCAACAGGATATAAGAAAATAAAATATTTTTTTAGATATCAATTTAATTTCATATTCAATACAAAATTTTAATTCTATTAAAAAACAAAAGCAATAAATATACTTAAAGTTTTTTTGGTATTTTCAAAAAATTAAAAACGATGTTCGTCGATTCGATGAAGAAAGTGTGTGCAGGGTTAAAAAGTGCTCGTACATGGTCACCTTCCTTGGAATGATTTGTATTTGCTTAAAGCTAATCTGTAAATCAAAGGCATGCAAATGTGTAATCTAAGTTGAGTTGGTATTGCCGTTACTGTAGTTGCACAAGTTTGTGTAACGAGTGTTAAGTACAAGTACCTCACGGTAGTTAAAGCTTCGAGCAACTACTGCTATTACATATACATGTTTGATTGGCATGGTTAAGCTCTCTTCTTTTTCTAAAGAAGCGTGAATATCTTAAAAAAATGTTTTCTTTCATTTGACTGCTAATGTTGTTACTGCTGTTGGCCCAACCCAAATACACTTTCTGTGATATGTTAAAAAAAAAACCGTTGCTTTTATTTTCATTTTGGGATTAATTAAATCAACGTTTGTTTTGTTATTTAATATTTGTACTTTAGGTTACACAATTAAATTTAATGCTGTTTTACACTTGTATTAATTTTGAAGATTATTATAATTTTTATTAGAAAATTCGGATTAGTTGCTGCTTTCACTGAAGGTTTATGTAAAATAAAATAAATATATTTTAGGTAATTTTGAGGGAATGCTCGCCATCATTTTTAGTTTTTTTTTCTATAATACTTAAAATATTTTTAAGGAAAACACACACATTTTGTACACGAATAGCTTTTCTCCAAGCAAAATCAGTTGGAAAAATTTTGCAAAACACAAATAACCAGAAAAACAAACTGTACGTGATGCATTTAATATTTTTAAGAGTCTTAAAATTTATTTTAGGAGCATGACAGTGGAACACATATAGAAAAGACGTTTTACATTTTCAAAAATATTGTTAATATTTAGGTTTATTTTTTTTAAAGTTAAAGGATATTTTTTAAGGGTAGAAAAAAGTTTCATAATATGTCATAAAAGTGTTTATTGTAGTAATTTTCTTATAACAGGTACACACTCTATACGCAAAAAAGAAAGCCCAATAACGTAAATATATATAAAAATATACTGTTTTATAATCAGCCCCGAGAGTTTTTCCACTTTTCTTTCGTCTTTTCTTAGAAATAAAATTTTTTAAGCTGAGTTATAACATTTGTGGTTGTTATAACCAATTTTTAATACTGATCAAAAGCTTTGCTGAAATTGGTGTAGCTGACATCAGTATGTTGACCGCTGCCAAAGCCCTAATTTGCAAATGGTTGCTCGATGTAAAAAATCATTTGTGAAAATCATGTTGATAATATGTCAATTAGGATGAAACATAATGAACAATGAAATCAACTAAACGTTTTTCGAACAGTTTTGGTATTGCCCTAAGTTTGGCTATTCCTCTATAATTTAATATATTTGATTTAATCCTATAGGATTACTTCCAAATTTTCACACATTTAATCATGTCTGAAGTGTATATTGAAGGGAAGCAAATTGCCTGTCCAAATGGTTATATTTATTAGAATAGAAATCGTATTACAAATCAAAAAAAAAATTATTACTTAAAAGAATTTTTAATATTATTTTTTAACATTGAAATAAATGAATTCGCTTTTTTATTTTCTTTATTTTTTGATATTACACATTTTTTTTGGGGGGTTTTTTTTATAAAAATTATAATTAAGATTCTTGACGTAATAAAGGACTAAGACAATTTTTTTAAATATTTTTAAGCTGTGGCTTTTTAACTTTCTTCCAGCTTATTTTTTTCGGCGTTATTTTGCCTTTTCTAACGGTTTTTTAACGAAGTATAGCTTATTTTTTTCTAGCTCTTGGCAAAGCTGCTGATAAGTCAAATATTTCCTAACTTTTGCAGTTCCATGATGGCAATTCTTTTTTGAGTTAACAAATTTTTAGAATAATCAGGTACTTATTATACAGTCTATTGCAAAATATATTCTACACATAGAATGGAATATCTGCAATAATCATGATATATTATATATTATAGTTTTATTCTTTAAAATTGTCAGCGCGGTGAGTTGTTTGGTGCTCAAAGGTGGATCAGACTTTGGGCTTAACATGATTTTTGGAACCCATTCGCCTATATAGTGTGTTATGGCTTTATAGAAAATATTAACCATCTTATCAATAGAATCAGGCGTATCGTTGTTCTCCTAAAATAATACACTTTTCCCTAGTTTAAAAAACATTTCTCATTTGAATTATTGTAGTTGTATATTATTTTAATTGTACTATGGCTCCTTGACCGAAGTAAATGGTAGCAAATAAATATTGCGACATACATATGTATGTATATTGCAGCATACGTCGAAGTTATGTATGTATTTATGTATGTTATTGTTAATGTTAGCCAATTATTTTCGTAATCTGCAATATATAATATGTATGTTGCTATAGTTGTTGGCAAATTTTCGTTAACAATTATGTAGGACATAAAAGGTGAAATTCTGCTGTCAATTTCATTTGACATTTAAAAAGCATGGACGCCAACTGATTAATAGTGCTTATTTCTGTTCTACAAATTTAAAACTTGGATTTCAAATTTTTTTTTACAAAATATTAATCTTTATTTGTGCTTAATTCCAGAAATTATGTTATTTTTAAAATTTATTCTTTTACTCATGATATTCAGAGTAGCGTCTGACGAAATGGTCCATACAGATATGCTATCTCCTTCAGTACTTATTGTACTGAATAAATAACTCATGAGAATATCATTAAAAACCAACACAATTTCTGGAATTAAGCACAAATAAAAATTAATATTTTGTTAAACTGTTAGACTAATAACGACTTCAAGTATAAATTATGACAAATTTTTTATACAAATTTGTCAAAATATCGATTTCAAGTCTACTTTAATTTTCTTTGAATACAAGCTTTAAAATTCCAAATAGAAATTATTACATATTTTTTTTACTAAAACCTAAATAAAATATTAAACTTTTTTTTGCTGATTTACGAATTGCAGCATGGAATTGGCACGTCTTTGTCACTTGATTTCTATTTAATTGAGACTTACGCCCATGCCCTAGCATAAACCAAGCAATAACTTACAGGTCTTCGGCCGACATTATTGCTGCATTTGCTAAGATTTTACTGGAGTACACGTTGTTGTTGTTACTGTGTATATGACACATGTACATGGTATGTTGACAGTTCATTGTAAGTTTAAGCCGAAAATCTATTAAGGTGGATTAAAGTTTTTCATTTATTTAATTAATTAATTTTAAGCTTAAATTTATTAACGGTTACTGGTTACTTCCAACATCGACTCCGAGGTTCTAAACAAGAAAGAATCTACGGGGCCCAGCCTAAATTGAAGTTAATTTAATCTCTAGTGTTGATGTCACTCACCTTCTGCTTTTGCAAATGTCACACTCGTGAAATAATTTTCAATACTAATTAAAAAAAATTAATATTTTGTTTTTTAAATTTTGCACTATAAAGACCCATCGGAGTTAAAAGCACCCTGTTTATATACAGTCGTTTTTATTTTTTTTTTTTTATTTTTTTTTCTTATTTTTGTTTTGTTATGGTTTTTAAAGTTTCAAGCTGTATAGCAAGGATTTCCTTCTCTCGCAGTTTGCTTGCCATGGAAGCAATTTAAAGCCATCGACTTACTTGCCTACTCTCCCATACTTTTTGTGCTTCCCTGTAGATATAATAATTTTAATCTTTATTTTTATGTTGCTTTTACTTTGTGCTGTTAGTTGTTTTTGTTGTCCTATTAATATTTTCATACTTCCCATTTTATTTTAGTAAATGTTCTTTTTTTCATAAAAATACTCTGCATGTGGTGGGGGTTCTATTTTTTTACAGTTTCCTTTTTATCATAATTGTATATATGTGTGTGTGTTAGTGTTTGGTGTAGTGTAAATCATGCCAGAGTTTTGTTTGCATAAGAAGTCTTTTTACTTTTAAATAAAATGTTGGTTATTTATTTATCCCAGCACACTGAAGACATGCTATAAAGCAATTGGGAAAAAAAAGCAAAATAGCTAAAGACACAAGAAGTTATTACAGTAAACATCTTTATGCCCCATTTATTTACCAAAGGAACGTTTAGCAGCAGTAGGCTTTTTTAAGGATTTATGTACGGTTCTTCCACAGGCAAACAACAAATCAACTTATGTTGGCTAAGCAAATTCGGAAAAAAGGGTATCTAGCTTAAAATGGCAAATAAAAGCCTGAATTAAGCAACAGGAAATATAAATTAATTAAAAAATTTGATTTGTTTCCAACTAAAAATTTTCAAAAATTTAAAAATTCTGTGTTTCAAACTGCTTTTAAAAACACAAGAATGGATTTTTAGCTTTTTTTTAAATAAAATACATAATTAATAATAAATTCTAAGAAGAGAAGACTTAAATTAATTGCTTTTCATGTGTCTGAGCTCTTAAGTATAATTCCTTTGGTTTCTTGTATTTAGTTTCACTGCTTTGGTTAACTCATTTATTTCATTTTTATTAAAGCCTTTTAAGCTTTATGTCTCTTGTGTGCATCTCTGTGTCTTTAGTTAAGCTGTTAAATACTGTTGGCCTAGTCTAGCATTAACTAAAGAAATTTTTGCTGTTTTTTGGAGGCCTATAAATTCTCTTTTGACATTTTTATTTTTATGCACATTTTTTTTTTTCATTTTTTCTTTATTTAGTTTTATACACTGATTAATTAAGGGATTTAAGTAAACAAAAACAATTAATTTTGATAAAAATTTAACCTTTTTTATTATTTTATTATAAAACGCTCATGTTTAAAATGTAACTTTCTGACTTGGTTACAACTATAGCTTGGTAAGGGGTGCTTCTTTTGCAGGCATAGAGCGTCCTGTAAAAATAAACCTCAAAATGTTCAATGACCCACATTTTTGGCTTTATTAGCTCACAAATTTAATGGCATTTAAGTGTTAAAAATTTTTTTGACTACGCCTTATAAACGACATCCTTTAGGTTAAATTTTGCATACATTTTTCAGTGTACCCGGTCTGTGGGTTTCTAAATTAAAAATCGTCAGCATAGGTGATTTTTGGCTTATTGGCATGCTTGCTCTAGGTACTTGCAGTGAAAATGGAGGAAAATAAAATAAAATACAAAAGTGTACAATTTGTTGTTGTGTTATTAAACAAAAGCATCGTCTGCACTGTTTGTAAGCACTGCTGTGGTTACCCCTATTATCTTTCTCTAGCATTCTATTTGTATTTCTGTTGTCAATATCCTTAAGGCTTCCTTATGTTTTCTGTTTTGTTACTAGATATTCAAAAAATTTCTATTTATTTATTTCAAGTTGAAATAGAAAGTAAAAAACAGCAAAATCATTATTTGAATTCAATCAATTCTTTTCTTTATTTGTTACTTTTATTTTACTTTGGTTCTATTTATTTTTTTTTTTTCTTTTGTTTATTCGTAATTCTTTTGTTGATTTCTTTGTAACATTTAATAGGAAATTTGATTTAATACTAGAGATTAATTTAAAAGCGCTACACAAAATGTTAAGTTCGTGTAATCTTTGAAAGAAAATGATTACCAGTCTGGTTGATTCGTTGAGCGTTCAGATGCTAAACATAAACAGGATAGTTGCTGTTGGCATGTGGAAAAATCCAGCGGATTGGACTATTCTTCAAAGCATACTTTGAAATTGCGTCTTCTGCCGATTACAAGGAGATTATATTTCTTCTCTTTTTGCTGTAAGACACAGATTTCTCAAGGCACATATTATGTATGGACTAGCTGAGCTATCAGCCTTTATGATGAGAGTTTTCTTATTATCTCATTTATGAAATGTTTTTAGGGCTAAGCCTTTAATGAAAAACCTATCAGATACTAAGTTGTATTTGTTTTGGCGAGTATGTAGTTTAAAACAGAATCTTTTGATTCTAATTGATGGCCGACAAACAATCTTCACATAATCTTTTTAAACTTCATTATTGTGCAATTAGTAATTTTTTCTCAAACAAATAAATGTATCTTCAAGCAGTAATTTAAATTCCTGGCAGAAAAATATATTTTATTGCTACTTTAATTTTACAACAATAACAACACCAAAAATAGGAAAAAACTTTCCTTCATAAATGTTTAGTTTGATGCCTTCATCATTCTCAACATCATCCTTTTTGGTTAATACTTTTAGCCTTAATGACATTTAGAATTCGTTACAACCGATAGTGTGTGCAGCATTTTAATTTATTTCTATTGGAATTTTGTGCATTAGTGTGATTATGTTTTCATTTTAATTTCCTCTCCCAAATTACTATCATTTCCCCAATTTGTAAATATTTATTTATTATTTGTTTCTTTGCTTTTAATTTTGCTATAGTTTAATACAAAAATACTAACAGAGAGAGATAGAGAGAGAAAGCCAGAGAGATAGTAAATTTTGTTTAAAGATTAAAAAACTAAAAATTTTGTATTGGAAATGCTTATGACTTTTCTTTTACAATTCAAGGAAAAAAGCCAGTTAACCAAAATCAGAAATGGTTAATCATAAAAGGATTTCATAGTTTAATATTTTAATTAAGGTCTTCTCTTAAGTACCTGAAGTAGAACATAAATTTTGTATTTAATGAATTTCCTTGGAAATTGTAAGTGAGTACTCTAGCAAATAAAAAGTATAACTCTGAATCCAAAATCGAAAGATATTTAGTGTTGTTTTTGCTTTCATTCATAAATCAAACTCTTACTTCATTCGATAGGAATTGAAATTAATTTTTTTAATTTATGAAAAGTTTTATCTACATCTGGTGCCGTAATTCGGTAACAGATCTGTCATATTGTAAAAATTTTGGAAATTTTTAGCAAGCTTGTGTAAAAAAGGCAAAACTATTTTTAAGCCTCACTAATCGAATAGCAAATGCAAATGAAATTTAATCAAGCTGGCTACCACTACATATGCATATATTTCTTTACGTCATTAGTTTCATTATTGTCATTAGTTATGAGTTATTCCACTATCTAAAAGATCTATTATGCAGAAGTATTGAATTAACAAGAAAACCTTAAAAAAACGTTTTCAAAGAAAGTTTAGGTTACTAACGTTTAAATCGTAAAATTGTTCTTGGTCATATTTTTGTACACTTTGTCTTTAAAATATCTCTAAAGAAAAAAGTCCAACGGTGTCAAATCACAAGATCGTAATGGCCAATTAACATCGCCACGGCATGAGATAACACGGCCATTGAATTTATAGATAAAAGAGCCATTGTTTCGTTGCCTGTGTTGAAACCACATATGGTCCAGGTCCATATCCTCAAATTCTGGCCACAGAAGTTCGTTATCATATCTCGATAGCTGGCATTTTTCAAGGTAATTGCTTTATTTTGGAAGAAGTACGGCCTAGTGAAGCCGCCAGCCCATAAGCCTCAGAACAAACTATACAAATATTTTCATTTTTCATTTTTCAATTTTTCAAATTTAATAATTTTGACATATTAAATTTTATTTTATTATAATAATAAATTTCACTAAAGAAGACCTTTAAAAGAAAGTCGAACTATTGGAAAATTAAAACAAAAATAATTTTCATTAAGATCTTAAGCTTGAATAATTCTTATACTAAAAATAATTATTAAAAAATAATGGTTGCACCTTCAATAATATGGAATTTCACGGAAATATTTTTGATAAAAAGCACAAAGTAAAAAATATATACAAAAACATGCAATACAAATTTAATTATTTTCAATTCATTTAAAGTAAGTGTCACATAGATAAATTTTTTTTTTTGCTGTTAAATTAAATGACTGTCGTATTAATTTCGTAAGTATTTAATTGATTTAATTAAAAATTTTCGTAGTACGACTACAATATTTTTTTTTAAGGCAGAGATTAAAATCATCTGAAAAATTGAACTGGAAATTCCCCAACTTTCTATACAATTTAAATGGCTGAGTTAGAAACAAAAAAACGCATACACAATTTTTAATTTCTGTGTTTTTTTTGCTGTAAAATTTGGTTATTGAAATTTCAAAGAAAAGCTAATCGTCTAAAAATATTTGTATGAGAAGCATAAAAAAATTTAAATTCAATATTTCCTTCCCATTTTAGATTGTTCATATCCTTTCAACTGCACATTTGTTTTTTAAAGTGATTATTTCTTATTTTCTTTTTATTTTATTAAAAAAAGCACAAGCCTCTTAAATTTTTTTATAAATTCTGTTTCAAAACTATGAATAAAATTCAATGATAAAGAAATAATACAGAATTGTATCCAGAGTTTTTTATTCAACAATCAATCATTTGAGACTAACAGGCAAACACAGTTTACACAATTTTGCAAATACAAACAAGTAACTGACTGCAAAGTGGTATAGCAGGATCGGAATATTTTGCAAAATAAATCGAAACGATATGCCTGCCAACTAAAATCACATGCTGTTATAAAACAAATTGTGGGAATATAAATTTTTTAGTCCGCTCTTCATTAATCTTTTCTTTCCTGTTTTTTACGAGAACACAACTAATATGTTGTGAGTGTGCATCTGAGCATGTGTGACAAAAATTTTTTTCCAGAAAAAAGAGAAAATTTCTTATAGTGAGTCGTAGACGCTTAAAAGTGACTGTCGATCATTAAAATTTTTTATAGGAAAGACACTGAGTAAAAATGCGTGTAAAAATTAAATTTTCGTGAGTGTGCATGTGATTGTTACTGACAAGTGATTTTAGCAAGTGTGACAATATAAACTCCTCTACTATCAAATTTTTGGTGGGCTGTAGGCTTAGCCATTTTGAAATAATCATTTTGTTAGCAAAATATTTCGAGGTTGTTTCACTGTATACTGCCGTCGTTGAAGATTTTTTTTATCCAAAAAAATCTAAAACACTTTTATGCTCAGAAGAGCACAAGTTTATAACAAATGCATCATCGTACTGCGCTTTTCTTTTATCAATTTGTTTGCATAAATCCATTTAATGAAATTGTATGTCATTACCGGATAAAACAAAAATTGCAAAAAATAGAAAATACAAATAAAAGTCCTTAGAAAATGGAAAACACATACACAATAGAATTGGCTTTTATAAATTATTTGACAAATGTTTTGTTCAAAATGGCTTAGAATTACAAAATTTGTTGTTACAAGGGTTTGCCGAAAATCTTATTTATGTTACAAGTTAATAACAGACTTATGGCAGTTTTTAAGAGCAGATGAAAAATTATGAGAATTTTAAAATGGTTTTGTTCTTTTTAAAAATAAAAATGTTGAGTTGTTGCATAAGTGTTTGTAAGTGAGATTATACTGGCAACCTTCTAAATTGCTTAAATAACTTTCAAGGAATTCTACTTTCATTTGTCAAATTTTGTCTGGCAGCTTTTTATATAAGCTCTACGTGGCTTATAATATTTGGCTAAAATCTAAATTTCATAAATATTTTTACGCTCATTGCCTAAATTGTTTTCACTAAGTAAATATCAACTCAGAAAATAATATAATTTATTCCATAAAATAGAAAATTTATTAAGAAAAAACTACATAATTTTTGTGTAAATAGTTTTTGCCAATTAATATTTAAATTTATTGTGTTGCAATACAGAAAAGTAAAACACTCATTATGAAATTATTTATATCCATAAATGTTTTATGTTAACAAAACAAATGAAAAGCTGGCTTTACTATGCACGATTTGTTTTTATTTTAAATAAAGAGTGGGTTAAAATGTTAAATTAACTTAAGTTTTCAAATATCTCAATAAACAATTTCATACAAAAATACTTAAAAAATTAAATATTTTTCTTGCAAATTATCTAGAAAATCTGATCGCTTGTGTTGCAGAAACGAATGATATAAAATATAAATTCTACTCTTTAGCATTTCGATCCATAACGCAGAGTAAGAGAAATTTATTTAAATACCCTTTGAATTTGGCGTTAATTAAAAAAATTATTATTTTCATTAGACTAATAAATTTTTTAAGAAAATATTGTAAGATAAATTTCATTGAATCAAAGAAACAATTTTAATCACATCGTTTTATTCAATTCATGCAACATTTTTCCTTAGTAGCCAGGCTTGATACTAAATTGAAAATAAATTTGCAGGATTATTTTTTATTTTTATAAATATGCACTTAAATAAATGACTTATGAATACGTCGGTTGGTTGTACCCTTAAAGTGACCTAGATTCATTCCGTGACATTAAGATATCTGAGAAAGTCCCTTAACTTTACTCCGATGTCTCAGGTAATCCGTCCATTGGATGTGCCTCGAGAAATCTGTGTCTCGAAGTCATAAGAGCTGGGCACCCGTAAAGAAAGTGACAGGCTATCTCTTTATTCTCGGGTGACCGGCAGCTGCGGCAGTCTCAGCCTGTTGGCGTGCTTGCAGATCTTTCAGGGATCAATTATCACAGCCACTAGTGTGGAAATGTATCTTCTATTCCTGCAGAGCAGAGAGTTTACCATCTAAGCCGGGCTATAATTGACGTGTAAACTTACACGTTTCTAGACTAGTATCCGCCCTTTCTCGGTAGTGATAATGAATGTCGCTTCTGACATTACTAAGCGATGCAGTGACTGTCACTTACATAGAAGCCTCCACGTTAGAGCTAGCCTTAGCCAATTCATTCACTGCTCATTACCAATAAATCCGCTGTGAGCAGGAATCCATACCAAAGATTTGTCAGCCTGACTTCCCAGATTGGGTAAAATATTCTTATATAGACCACCAGAGCAGAAGATGTAAGTTCGATTGAAGTACCAGAAGCACCGCTGGGCTATTTACAAAGGTACCTATAGCTCTCCTGATCCCCCCTCCCCCTATTACAGAGACTTACATGCTTACTTGATAGCCAGTACCTCCACCTGGCAAACACTAGACTTATCCGGAAGCCGGAAGTCAAGTTCTTTACAATAAACTAGAGTCTACACTGCAGATCATCTTAGATCCCTCAGTGTATATTCTAGTATAACACTAAAACACACATACGTTTCCCGTTTCTACTCCCGTCTGGAAGGAAAGACCACCTTTTTTAAACAGACTTTCTGAAGCCCGTAGACCGTTTACCAACATGTTAGTTGTTGCTGTGTTTAGGTTGCTATTTATATTGAGCCCGATCGGTCCATCCATTTGGAGCGAGTTTTCTTTCGTTTAATTTCTTAAGTAAGGACAGTCGTACAAAAAATTAAAACACATGGTCGGAAAAAATCAAAAATAGAAACGAAATTTTAGTTTTTCATTAATTTCTCACATGTGTGTGTCTGTGCACACAAAAAATCAGGCAGTAGTGCTTATATTTAAATACATGAGTAAGTGTGCTTGTTAGTTGGTTTATATATTATAAAACTGCCTTTGATTTTTTAAATTAAATATTTATTTTAGCATTTTATTTGGCTTAAAAAATAATGTAAAAAATTTTTAACAAATTAAATAAAATTTTTACTGAATATCTTTCTTAGAAATTTTTTTTCATTGTTTAAGATAAGTTTTATATGTGCTCGCAGGATTATACATACATTTTATTGCTCAAATAATAAATATGGCAGAACGGATATATTCATGAATGCCGTTAGCTTAAATTTGTTTAACTGAAATGTAGTATTTATTTTGGGATTTACAAAAAAATAGGAATTAAAAGAAAAGTTTCACAGATATCAAAAGACTTAAGAAAGAATCGTCCGTTTTGCACAGAAGTAAAAGGGTGGGAATGTGAACTTCTAGTGTCTACAGTTTTTCTCGCTAAATAGGCTGATTTTCAAACTTGCAGTTGTTGTGAAGGGAGACAATGTCACATGATGGAGCTGCCTTGTTATTACTTTTGGTGAAAAGTTGGAAGATAGCCATACTTTTAGAAAGTTTAGACTATTATAAAAATTCTATTCTTAGACTTTAAAATCATTTCGATTTGGTAGCAAAATGTTCGTACAACTTGCAAAAAAAAATATATAAAACGAGAAGGGTAGTGTACTAGCCTATCAATCTGTTTGTAATTCGATTCCTGCCTAGATCCTGGAAGCCAATGGCCAAAGTCACCAGTGATCATTAACAATTTAATCTTAGAATTAACTTCTAATATTAAATAAATAAATGAATTTATTTTCCATGGTTACTGAATTTTTTTTTTTAATATTGAGACATTATTATACACACATTTATTATTTAATATTTAATTATTTTAGTTGTAGATTAATTGTTAAAACATTTAATTCTGTGTGTTTTAACCATAAATAATAGTTTAATTAAGCATATTATCTGACAACATTTTTTGCAATTAACGCTGCTTAATATATTGAAAACAAAAAAATTTATTAAAACAAAAGGAAAACTTAATAAAAATTATAAATATTTTACAACATTTAAATGGCTTTTGTTATTGTAATGGAACTTAATTCAATTTGTATGCAAATAATGCACGGAACATATCTATTTAATAGTATTTAAATAAAATAATGTGAATTGCTATCGATGAAAACAGAAAAAATTAAAAATAAAGCAACTTGATGGAAATAGGGTCTTAGTTTACTACTTATATAGTTTATGTCATTGTTTTGTGGGATGTTGGAATTAAAAAAAAAATGCATTTTTTATGTATTGCAGAGAAAAGACAAATGCTATTTTCGATATCGAGTAAATCGGCGTGAAACTTTATGAGGTAGACAGTGCTTCACATTTTAAAATTATAACATCATTTCCATTTACATTCAAGGGCACCAGTAGCCTACAAATCACTGCGCTGGCTTTATAGTCTGTCTCTTGAAAATTCAATTATTTCCTAGTTCCCTTACTGATTTATTCACAATATATATTTGATATAAATTTGTTGGAAGCATATTTGATATGAAGTTCTGTAATTCACAGGCTTTTTCTAAATAACATCAGATTACAAAATGTAGTCTCAAGTGAGAAGTACATGGGATGTCTTTGAATCTCTTTGGTATTCTTAAAACCTATTCAATATTCTTATTTATGCTAAATTTTCTTCGAAAAAAAATATTTTAAGTCATTAGGGGCTGTCACAAGCTCCTGGTTTCTCCACCCCAGCGTTAAAACTGCAAAACATAGCTTTTTCGTCTTCCTTAAATTTAGTGTTACAATAACAGCATAGTGGGATTGGACTGCACATTGTGAAAAAGCTAATGGTGAAAACACCTGAAAGCTAGAGTCAAAAACAGCAACTACCTCTATTTTTTACCATTTTCTGAGTGAGTTTTTTTGCGTATTTAGTCTAAACAAAAAAACGGACAAAAAAGCGTGGTATGCAGTTTTGTCATAATATCTGTGCAAAAAAAGAGAACCATCGGTCTACAAATGGAATATCAAAATACAGCCGAAATTTTAGATTTGCATTCACTTCTGCTTTGTTTGTTGCGTATTTTATCTAAACTAAAAAAAAGTAGTACATAGTTTTTTTTAAATATCACATTAATAGTATCTGGACCAAAATTCAGCTGGATCGGTCTATAAATGAGGGAGCTATGAGTCAAAAATCGTGACTACCTCTATTTTTTGACCATTTTCGGTACGTTTTTTACGTAATTTGTCTAAATTACAAAACCGTTAAGAATGCACTTCTATTTTAAACAGAAATAGTATTCGTAATGTCTCTGCAAAAAACGAGAGCTATCGGTCAGCAAATGACAGAGAATTGTCAAAAATACAACCGACATTTCACATTTTCATTCATGTTTTGCTTTTGCTTTTTTTATGGAAATTCTTTGTACACACAAATACGAAACAAAAAAAGTGTATGTGTGGGTGGTTTTTAATACCTGAGTGTTATATCATTACGAATACAGACTTCTTTATGAAAGAGAATTTATTTAGATTTATGTTGTTAATTTAATACGTAATTAAATATGTTTGGCTTAAAAAATGCTTGCAAAATTAACTGAAAATAAATTCTTTTTCATTCCTATTGCTAACATATCTTAGAATTTCTTTTTTTATTAATTCAAAAATTGAGTGCCTGCAGACATTTTATTGCTTTTAAAAATAAGGTTCTCAGAAATGATTTTTTTTTTATAGATAGTTAATTTTAGTTTCTTGAACCGAAGTTAATTATTTGTCTTAGAATTAATAAAACAATAGGAATTCGCAGAAAATTTTTTTATTTTTTATTTTTAAATTTATATATTAATTTAGACTTTTATTTTTATATATATTTAATGATTATTGAGCTTTAGTCTTGTTTTTTATAAAATTATTTATTATTTTCAATATTTCGCTTTCCTGTGGAAAGCTTCGTCAGGAAAATTATATATATTTCCACAGGAAAGCGAAATATTGAAAATAATAAATAATTTTATAAAATACAAGACTAAATCTCAATAATCATTAATTTTTTATTTTTATTAAATTTTTTATTTGTAAGTTTATATGAACTTTTTTATAAAAACGGCTAGTTTATTTAGTTTAGGTCGTATTATAAAAATTTATTTTTATATCGATATATCTCTCCAATAATAAATAAATAAATTTTTATACTACGATCTCAAGCTTAATAAGTTAGCCGTACCAATCATATAATTCTTTGTGTATTTTTTTTGTTTGTTTTAATATTTAAAAGAATGTGGAAAGTGAAAAAAATTAATATTTGGCCAACACACTGAAGGGTATATAAGACTCGACACAACCGAATTTAACTTGTTATTTAAAAAATTTTATTTTAAGTACCTATTTCTTTCCTAAAATTTTGTTATAATTTGTAATTGCATACAAATAAATGTGATTGGCCACAAGTGCAAAAATATACAAAACCACTCATAGAAATATTTAGCATAAAAATAACTACTGGATAACGGGACTTGAACTTTTTTTTTTAAATTTTTTTTTAATGAAAGGCCATTTTTTTTTTGCATGATTTTGTTATTTGTGTGTGTATATGTGTTTCAATATTTGTTTGTTTGATATCTTTATGTCTCTCTATGTGGCAATATCAATTGTGTATGTGCTCTCTCTTTCTTCTCTCCCTCTCGCATAGAGCTTTAGTATACTAAGCCAAGTTTCTTTACATATAGAATTGTAACTCATGCCCATTGGTAGATTTTTTTTCTGTTGTTTTGTTCTATTCTGAGAAAGAGAGAAATTTAGTTTTTGTTTTTATACAATGGCGACATTATTACTGTGTTTAAAAAGCAGTTACTTTTTAGTAAGCTAAGCCAAAAACAAATATATGAGTTTCCATAATTTGTTATTACAAGAGAATTTGATTGGTGGACAAGTGTAAACATGGACGATAAGTTAAGAATGTGATAATGTGTGTGTGCAAGAAATATTCAATAAAAAAATGATTTTGAATTACAGGAGTTTGTTGATTTTTTTAAATGTAATTAAAGGTAAGTAATAATTATTAAAATTACTTAAGGCTAGATGGTTATTTAACTTAATAATAATCGTGTAACTAAATACAAGATTATAGGTTTTTAAATGACAGAGGAGAACACGACTTTTTAAGGTTTAATCAAGATCGGAATGGTGCGGTTCCATGGACTAGTTGGGATTAAAACTACTCTCTTAAATTACAGTTTAAATGCTTCCCTTTAAAAACTTTGTATTTTAAATAAACTTAGAAACATACACAATATTATAAAATAATAATATTATAAAATAATAATTATAGTCACAAAAAAGTATTCTTTTATTAAGAGCTGACTTTTTTTAATAAGAATTTCATGAATTTAAATATGATTTTAAAAAAATAACGAATTTAATAATGGGCCATTGAATTTTTTTAAACAACATCTGTGACGTCATTCAACTTAAGTCTGAAAACTCATTATGAAAGACAAAACACTACTGACTTTATTTTAAAAATATTGTTGGCAAAAATGCTGCCACGTATATGAAGTAGATACCTGTTTAAAGATAATAATTTTCTGCAGTAATTTAATTAATAATTTTTAGTTTTGTTAAATATTTAAAAAGAATGGGCGAAATTAAATATATGAATATTTAGCTAACACAGTGAAGGGTATAGCAGAATTTAACTTGTTTTTTTACCAGCTCCTGGCAACGCTTTTTGAGTGTAAGAGCATTACGAATACAGACATCTTAATTAAAAGATTTTTTTTTTTGATTTTTTAAAATAATTAAATATTTAATTAATTAGGTTAAAAAAATTTTAAAAATGTTTGCAAAATTAAATTAATTTAATTTTTGTTGCATTCTTATTTGATATATTTTAGATTTTATTCTTCTAATAAATTAAAAAGTTAGTGCCTTCAGACATTTTATTGCTTTTAAAATTGAGGTTTTCAGAAAAGATTGTTTCTTGGAAATGTTTAGCTTTAGTTTCTTGAACTAAAAGTAATTATTTATTTTAGGATTAATAAAAAAATTGGTATGCGAACAAAATTAATTTTATTAATATTTGTCATTTAATTTTTTTATATTTTTATAATTTTGTAATTCTAAGTTTATATGACCTTTTTTTTTTTTGAAAGGCTACTTTATTAAGTTGAGGTCGTATTATCATAAAAAAAAATTTTTTTTATCAATATTTCGCTCCAATATTAAATTTTTTTTTTTTATATTTAATATGACCTCAAGCTTAATAAACTAAGCTTTTCAATTAGATAATTTTTAAGTGAGTGAAGGTAAATATGGTGAGTTAAAAACTCGTATGTTCTAACGTAACTCCTTACGTTTTTTATTATTTGTAAATTCCCTCAAAGCAACAGCATACGAGTATATGGAAATTTCCAAACTTTTTTTAAAAATAGTCGAAAGTAACTTCTGACTATTTTGGTAAAAGATTAAAAATCTAGACGACCTCCCTTTTAAAATGATATACGGGTATGTCAAATTTCGCAATCTTCTATGGTTCGTACGAAAGTTACTTTGAATTATTTTGAAGTTTCCATATACCCCAGTGCTGTTGCTCTATGCGATTTTAGCAAAGTTCCAACGAACCATTAAAGATTGTGGGATGGGACACATATCATTTTAAAGGGGAGGTCGTCTAGATTGTTAGTCTACCGCCCAAATACTCAGAAGTTACTTGGGACTATTTTGAAAAAAAAAATTTTTAAACATTAAAATGAATTTACATTAAAAAGATTAAATTTTGTTATTTTAATTGAATATTATGGCCTCGTCGGTTAAGTTTACCATCTTGCGGCTGATTATGCCAGTGATGCAATAGTTTCGAATTTAACCCTTAAATGCATCTAGTTGCCAATTGGCAACAAATTACTGTTGTGATAAAAAAATTACTGCTAATTCATCGCGTTATCATGTGGATACATACCGTCTATAAGATTTAGTTAATTTACACGTATTTTTTGTCAAAGCCAGACATTTTTTAAGAATTTTTTAATGGTAGCTCTGACTTTGCCAAGAATGCCTAAAGTTGAACATTGACTCATAAATTTCTGCATATAAAGAAAGTTCAATGCAAATGTCCCAGTTGTCACGGTTTTAGCCGCACAATATGAGAGAAATGTGGCATTATCTTTGAAAAAAAAAAAAAAAAACAATTGTTTTAAAAACTTTCATTTAAATTGAAATAAATAGTTTGAAAAACTATGTAGCCATTTGGCTACAAGCCCTTATCCTTACAAATAAAGGAAAATTTTGAGATAAAAATTTTTTTAATTATTATATTTTTCTGTGACCTTGTGCACCGTTAACTAACTTTAAAAAAAAAGAAAGTCATGCATTTAAGGGTTAAATATTTAATTGTAAATGTACAAAATATAAATAAATGTGAAAGTGCATAGAAAAAATTATGCTGTAGTAGTTTTAAAAAGTTTTAATAAAATTAAATTAAACATTTTAATTTTAAAAAAAGTTTATGTTTTATATACTCGTATATAAAATTATGTTGTTTCTTTGTTTTTTCTCTATACAAATTTTTATTTTCCAACGGATTTGTTTGAAAATTAATACATATTTATAGTCTCTATACGCCACAGAAGATCGCCATATACCTTTGTTAGATTTTATCTCGGCGCTGTTAAAAAAAATGTGTGCCCATACTTAATTTAAATCTGAAATTATTCTTTGAAATATTTTATTTTCCACTTGGGTTGGCGTTTCTGATCATAATGCATTTAAAAGCGTGAACAACTATTTAAAGTAGATAGTTATTGCCTGTTATTATTTGAATGGATTTTTTACCAATTAAAACTCTAATTGTAAATGGTTTTCTCTAAAAATTGGTGCATACGCTAACAAAACCGACTCACAAATAAAGAACCGGGCACGGCGCGATCGGGCAAAAACATCTAGTATATATTAAATTTTTAATGGAATAAACAAAAACAAATCACTCAATTAAACATTTTATAAAAAATATTAATCTTTATTTGTGCTTAATTACAGAATTGTGTTGGGTTATTTTAAATTTATTGTTTCCCTCATGATATTCAATTGAGTTATTCATGCAGCACAATAAGTACCCAAGGGAATTGCATATCTACATCTAACATTTCATTAGACGCTACTCTGATTCCTCAGTAGATTACTTCCAACATTTCCTGGAAAACATTAGAACCTTTATATTGTAAAAACCGTTAACTAAATAAGAAGTATTTGTCAAAAAGATTCAAATATTCAAACAAAAAACTGAGTAAGTATTGAACTGAATAAACAAACTTCCCAACCAACATTTTAAAATTGAAAACTATATATCTTATTTATATTATTCTCTTCTCTTTTTACATTCCAATGCCATTTGAGTATTACTGAAATGTAATTAAAGAGTATATGAAAAACAAAAGTAATAAGTAAAACATAAGGTTTCTCTACAATGTGCACTTGTACTTGTATATGCAAAAATTTTATTTGAAATTAAGGCTGTGAGTTTGCTCGTTGTATCATGTTATGTAAAATAAATTTTTTGCAAACTTTATTTAAATTCAGTCTACTTTTTTTGAATGTTTCAATCACCTTTAATTTGCAGGACATTTTTCTCTCTTCTCTGCACTCTTATTTTTGCAATGTATTTATCCTTTTGAAATATTACAAAAGGCATGTTCAGAGTTTTTAATTTTTTGTGCTCAGTCTGTTTGCCAACAGAAATGATTAAGCCATTTAATGTGACTTCATTTTATGTTTATAATAATTCACTGTCACAGGTAATGAAAAGTAAAAAGATTTATGCAAATATGAAAAGCAAACAGCAATTATCTTTATTTCTTTCATCAATTTTTTTTTAACCCTACACTAAAAATAGTGGTTGTAGTTCAAAAGACTACCACAATATTTTTTTTTAATATGTGGCAGCGCCAGCCTTATGGCTTATATCAGCTTGTCGAAAATTTTAATACAAGAATGACACTCGTAATAAGGCTGAATGGATTGTTTTATCTAACTGCTATTTTTAAAAAAGGATTTTTAACTGTTTGTTCAATAGAGAGCCTACTTTTGTTGGTGAGAGAAAACATTTTCCAGACGTATTTTATAAAACATACAAATTCAAAATTCATTTTTATTGAATTCGGCATTTTAGACATTTTATTTCTATCTCCCATATGTCTTTAAATTGTAAGAAAACTGTTTTAAAAAATTTTAATTAAAAAAAATTCATTTTATTCCAAACATTAATACCTGGCTTTAACAATTATTAAATGATTTTGAGCGCGTGGCATACTGTTACTGGCTTGGGTAAGAAATAAGTAAAACCGATGTGGGAAATTTCATTTGTTTTTTTTTTTTTTTTTTTTTCTATAGAAAACACTTCTGTTAAAATATTTATATATAAAATATATTTAGCTATTGCACCTCAACCTTAAGGTTTTTCTGCAGCAAAGTAATTTAGTAGAAAAATCTAAAATATTTTATATATAGGTTTAACCCCCCGTTTCCACATGCAAGTAATTGCTTGCAAGTTGAGTATACGTAGTAACTACGAAAAAGCCGAAAAAATAGTCGAAAGTCTTGCAAATTGTATGAAGAGAACAGTGCAAGTTTATTTTTAAAATATCGGCAACGGATATAGAGAAGTTAGTTAAAAGTCAAATAAATATTGGATGTAGTAGAATTGTAAGAGAGGTATGTACGCGTATATGCAACACTGTTTTTGTTTGCAACATACCTTTACCCCCCGTTTCCACATGCAAGTGCAAGTTCGAAACACTCAATACACACTCATATTTTTCGAACTTGCACCTCAACTGGCAACCAAATTCTCTTGCAAGTAGATTTTTGATTTTTGTAGCAAGCAAATTGACAAATGAGAAACAGTGCTACCGAGCAAAAGTTTTAAATTAATTTACTAGTCTGTGGAAAAATAGAAGTTGCGTTAGTAATTGATATTTAGTTGGTGTTCATGGTGTTGACAACGCGTCAAAATTCGTTCATTTATTTTTATTCTCTATATCAATTTCGCAGCCATTTTTTCATTAGAAGTGAAGCCGTTGCCGATATTTTAAAAATGAACTTGCACTGTTCTGTGTAGACACTCATACAATTTGCCAGAATTGCGACTGTATTTTCGGCTTTTTTGTACGTATAATCAACTTGCAAGCAATTACTTGCATGTGGAAACAGGGGGTTAGCGCAACGACCAACTTTTGTGGTAAAATAAAAAAAGAAAAAATATTTTCATATCACAAGTATTACCAATAATTGAGAACAATGTAAAATTTTTTATTGTAACAATATAATATGTTGTCAAGCGCAGCGATATCAAATCGAAGGCTTTAAATGAAGAGAAAAGCATTGAATCTAAAGTGATTGGCAGATTCGAAGTACTAATCATTGGACAGATAAATTAACCGCTAAAAAAATATTTATAATTTAATGGAGTCCCAAATTCATGTTTGGAATTTTCTCATTTAATGGAACTAACAATAACAATAAATCTTGAAAACTAATAATTTTAATTAAGTGCCGTCAATGCAGCTTACCCCCCGTTTCCACATGCAAGTAATTGCTTGCAAGTTGAGTATACGTAGTAACTACGAAAAAGTCGAAAAAATAGTCGAAAGTCTTGCAATTTGTATGAGTGTCTATACAGAACAGTGAAAGTTCATTTTTTAAATATCGGCAACGGCTTCACTTCTAATGAAAAAATGGCTGCGCCATTGATATAGAAAATAAAAATATATGAATGAAGTCTTGCCGCGTTGCAAACACCGTGAATACCAACTAAAAATTTTGTTGTTAGTATTTTTTAAGTCAAAAATATGAAATTGATAATTAAATTTAACTTTTAAATGTGTCATTATGTTCTTTTTTTATTTATTAATTTTGTTAAATATGCTAAATATCAATTACTAACGTAACTTCTATTTTTCCACAGACTAATAGATTAATTTAAAACTCATGCGCGGTAGCACTGTCTCTCATTTGTCAATTTACTTGCTGCAAGTGTCAAAAATTTACTTGCAAAAGAATTTGGTTGCCAGTTCAGATTCAAATTCGAAAAATATGAGTGTGTTAGTGAAAAAGTGAAAGTGTATTGAGTTTTTCGAACTTGCACTTGCATGTGGAAACGGGGGGTTAAGGGCAAGGGACACGATATTCTTTCTCTTTCGATACATATAGCCTATTAACCAGTTCGAGTTTCATTAAATAAATCATACTTTGTTTCTTTGCTTTCAACACAAGAAAAGTCAAATCGTCTCTTTAGACAAGTAATACAATTTTGATTGATTTCATTCGAAATCGAATGCGACGATTTAAGCGAAGTTTTCCGTGTACTTAAAATTTTTATTATAACAATAGACAACATTCTTAGGAATTTATTTTTAATTATGTTTAATAAGTTAATTAAGTTCATTTGGGTTAGTGCACTATGTATATGATTATACCATGCATCCCGAGGTACTTTTTCTTCGAAAATTGGTCAGGCAGCTCTAAGCAAAATAAACGTTGTATGAACACATTTTTGCCCGTTCAACTTTAATACAAAACTTTTGATTGAGATGCGGTACTATTGTAATCCATATCATTAAAAATTCTATTTAATTTTGTTAAGCCTCATTCAACACTAAATAATTATCAAGATTGCAATGTCAATGATGTCAGGCTAAAGCAAGGTCGCTTATGACTGCATGCAAATTATTCTTTTTTTATTTTAGCATAAAAATATCTGCATTTATTCACCTGATTGTTTTTTAACAATTCATGTATGTTTGTACATTTATATTTGGGTGTGTGTGATTAATAAATGTATGTGAATAAATGTTTATATTTTCAATATATTTATTTTCAATATTAACACAAACCTTGACATACTGTTTTTCCATAAATATAAATAACAATAGTAAAATAAAACCAAACAAAATTTTCACAATTGCACACAGAGAAGACCCACAAGCACGTACACACACACAACTTGCTCACAGTTTGCCCACAATTTGTAAAAACTTGAACAAAAAAGTCTATATCAGAATTTGCATTTACATTTTTTTAATTTAAAAATTGTTTGTAGAGAAAAAAAAAACATTAACGAACATCAACAAAACAAGTTTTCATATAAATTCACTTGAAATTGAAAATTTGTTTTCATTAACTACTCGCATGTTTATCTTTTGGTTTAAAAACAAAATATCTTTTGTTTAGATTTTTACTTCAAAATGTAAGCAAAGTAAGCAAACTTAAATTAAAAGAAGGACAAGAGTTGTGTTTTAAAAAAAAACATAAACAATACTGATGACGCTTGGAGAACCAATAAGTTGGGCCCAATTGTACGATATTAAGTAAAAAATTTTTGTGTGTTTTTATTCCAACTTGACTGTTTTATTCTTTTAATAAAACCATGATAATCGCTTTTTAAAGTGTAATTAAGTATGACGAATCATAATTAGTTTGGTTTAATCTCAACTAATGACTTCTTTAACCAATTAGAATAACACTGGCTAAAGCGGTGCCCAAACGACAGCAGTATGCTTGCGCATTCAAGCATTCATTAAAAAATTTATTTCATTACAGAAAATTTGTTGCAACTATTAAAGCTATGAAAACTATGAAAACAAGATATACAATAATAAAAAAGAATATAAATAATGTTCTGTATCTCGATATTTACTTTTTGAAAAATTTTCTTAATTGAAGTAGTTTTGCCACATACAGCACCAGCAAACTGGTAAAATTAGCAAAATGTCAAAATAGCGTTGTTACGAAAAATCATGCTGTTGTCCCACCGTTATTACATATGTTTCATAAGAAACTGTATTTATGTATGTAGGTACATATAGCAATTTGTTGTTTATGCTTTGTAAATATAATGCTTGTGTGTTATTAA
The DNA here is from genome assembly GCA_947397855.1 of Thelaira solivaga. Taxonomy (NCBI): domain Eukaryota; kingdom Metazoa; phylum Arthropoda; class Insecta; order Diptera; family Tachinidae; genus Thelaira; species Thelaira solivaga. The sequence goes on from OX377612.1 coordinate 27,853,474, forward strand.
ATAAATTATGTAGTATTTATATCTTTATTAATGTGTAGGTGTCATGTTAGTTTTAATTGTTATACAATTAGCTAGATTTAAAAATTACTGTTATAGTTTGGTTTTATTCAGAAGGCTCTAGGCTGAAATAGTATATAAAGATGGTGACATTTGCTAGAGCAGATCAATGTTAAGTTCGTACGCTTAATAGTAAACAACCTATAACCCCTCAATCACACGAGACAATATGTTTAAAAATTATTGCCGTAACAACTGTTATATTTTATTGCCAACACCAAATATTAACGTGTGGACCGCATGTTTTAACGTATATTCATGCGGTCCACACGTTAATATTTGGTGTTTGCAATAAAATATAACAGTTGCTACGGCAATAATTGCTAAATATATTACCTCGTTTGGTTGGGGGGTAATGCAAATTAAAATTTTATCCTGACAGACGACAGTTTCTGCATTTAGTAAACAGCTGCTTGCATTTAAATTTATATACGGTAAACAGTATATTTGATTGTATGTACATGCTGATGTCATGTCTAAATTGGCTTTATGATAGATTCGTATAGTATAACTTTATGGACCTACGAGCCATATTATTTGAGTTATTTTTAATTTTATTGCTGAGATTTTGGCCTCAATGTGGCGTGACCATGTTAGGCGTCTATCTAGATGAATTCCTAATTTTTTTTTACCGGTACAGTGACGGTATTTCTTTTTAATGGAGACAGTTTTCCTTTCTTAGTCAAATGGGCACATTTTTAAGTATCTACCTTGATTTTCACATTTACATAGCCAATCTTCTAACTTGTTAATATGAGCTTGTAGGTGTACGGATGAATCTTTTGATCTTGGTTCATACTTAAGAATATGGTATCATCAGAAAATGTTGTCGTGGTAGGTATGTCGGATGTATAGACGATGTACAATAGGGGGCCAAATATACTTCCTTGGGGAACGTCTGTAGAAATCTTCCTAACTAGTGAGAATACATCCGGCTTTTTAAAGAGCCCCATAGAGTAAGTGTGCTTTTTTTTATAGAACCCTGTGAACTTTGGAATCATTACGAATGCTCTGATGTATGTTGATATTGACGCTGTGATTAATGGATTCGTGAGGAAACTACTGTTGGGGAGGATAACCAAATTGGACGTAAGGGGCACACCGCTTTTATGGAACATAACCATAAATGTGATACTCAGGAAGACGATGTTGCAGTGGTGATATCGGAAATCTGTCTGGATACGTTATCTCTGAGTATGGAGATGGCGCTAAGAATCATTGTCAATTGAAGTGAGTCAGTGGAGTGAGGCGTTAACCCACAGAAGACAGAACTGGTACTATCCACGGGTAGACAAGATTCCTGCATTTAAATTGCCCAGCCTGAACGGCTCGGAATTCAACCATTCTGCAAGTGCAAGTTACCTGTGAGTGATCCTGAATGGTAAAATCCATCTCGAAGAAAGCGAATGAAGCAACGGCATTGAAGGCAAACGTGGTGATATATGGCTGTAGAAGGTCATAGGGACGAAATGGGGCTTAAGTCCTCTCAATGTTCACTGGCTATTGAAGATGGTGATCCAGCCAATCTGGTTCGAGAATGCCGGACATCATTAAATAGGATGGCGGAACATTCGGTTCGTGCGGTGACATGGGACCAGAGTAGGGAACTGTAGGGCAAATAACCTCGCAAGGAAAACATCGAGCTACCAGTGCAGATGCCTTAAAGTTTCTAGCTCTGCAAACAGCAGATGGAGAGCATATTTTAGTAAAGAGCGCAGTCCAGATGGATAGACGAACGGACGTGCAATACGGCGAGGATGATCTGGCCTAAGATAGATAGCAATTGAAGCAGAGACTTACTGGGACTTACTAGAGGAGCGGTGCAAGATACACTTTGGGGAGCGATGCAACATACACTTTGGGGAGCGCTCGCTGTAGGATCTTACTGCACTGTCAACTTTAAAGGTCGAAAAGTTATATGGCTTCGTTAGGAGTAGTAATTGGTTCAAGTGACAGATTCATCGTCTAATTCTATCTGTCTACCTATAGGTATATATTTTCCTTTAACTTTTGTATCTCTATTGCTGTCCTTCTCTACTTCCTCTTATACAGGATCCACAAAGGGACTACATCAGAAGATCCAAGTGAGCCCAACTTCTGTTTTCTTAATATAAAATACTATCTGGTTTCACCCAGTCCCACCCGGTCGTCTACCTACATTATTCCGAATTTTGAGAGCGTATGTATTAAGTTTCGGAGAAATCAATTAGAAAACAAAAAAAATAAATTCGGCCATGCCGAGTCTTACATACTCTTCATTGCGTTAGTGAAATATTAATATTTTTCGCTTTCCACATTCTTCTGAAATAACAAAAAAATACAAAAATTTAGTGAGGGATCATAAATTTGCCAAGTTAAATATGTTTCAACGTAAGCCCTTACGCTTTTTAGTATTTGTAAATATATTTTCAGTATTTATAGCATATTTATTAAATACGTCTTATGTCATTAAATATTTTTAAATATATTTTTAGTAGTAGTTTAGCGGAGGTCGTCTAGATTGGTAAGCTCCCTTTAGTCCTTTTTTTAAACACTAATTTTTTCTTGGTTTTGCTGTTTTTCAAAATTGAAAAAACTGCCAAAGCATAATGAAAAGTTATTTTTGAAATGCTAATAAAGCATATTTTCTTAACATTAAAAGCATTTCAAATTATATGATTTGACTATTTTTATCTCTGGGAAATAAAATTTATTTTATGGAACTCTAAGTTTAACTTGTGCTAAACACTCTAATAATTATTATAATTAGAAACCTTATTAAGTGTATGTATGTTCCAGTAATATTTAAAGTCTTCCTTTTGCTTTCAATATATCTAACGTTCTATTTTGTAACACTCTAAAAGTCAACTTTATTCTTGCAACCTCAAAAAATTGTTTTCCTTTACAAAAAAAAAAAAGAATTGCAAAAACCAATTGGCAATAAATAACTGTAACCAAATAACAAAATATTTCTTTTCTATTATAGCAACATTAAACAGTCATTCATCATGTTGTCGTAAAACAAAACAGAAATTAATCTACGACATTAACAATAAAACAAACTTAAACTTTGAGAGATCCATTTGGTCATGAGATTCACTGCAGAGTACGTGTGAAGGGTGTTGTATTATTTTAACAGCAACCAAATGAACATTTGAATTATTTTGTTTTATTTTGTTTTGTTACTAAAGGCAACAAAGCGTGTAACCTTTAAACTGGAAACTTCCTTAGGGAAATGAACTATAAACAAAAATTTAAATATTAACAAAAAAAATAAAAAATAAATGCTGAGGGTTTCTTACTTTTTTCATTGAAATTCACAAGAAGAATAAAAAAATAAATCGTTTTACCCTTGAAACTAAACCAATAAATTGGCTGAATATTTTTGGTTTTAGTTTTTTTTTTTTAATACTTAAAATGAAAGTGAAATAGTTGACAATTAAAGATATATTTTTTTAATAAAATAACAAATATTTGAGATTTAATAAAAAAGTATCAGGCATCTTCTGAAATCACGGTGATTTTAAGCCACAACCGATTTTAAAATTACGTAATTTTTAATATTATTTTTTTTTTTTTTAAATTTTGTAATAAAACCAATACTAAAATCCTTTTAAAAGTAACAAAAGAAGGAAGGTATATTTTCCAACCAATGTTGGGACAAACAAAAATTTTAAATGTGTAAAGAAAAATAAACGCTACAATAGCAAAGTGTAGTGAAATTGAAATACAACGCTGCTTCCAAACCATCAGCTAACAACTAAAAACAAATTTATATATTTTAAGCGGCCTTTATTAACACAAAGTCCTTCTATTTTACAATTTTGCTTTCAAGTTAAGTTGAAAAAATGTGTGAAGCTCTAAGATTTAAATTTAATAATAAAAATAGATGAAATTCTTATAAAGTGAATAGCTTTACTTATAATTATATACCACTTTTAGATTTATTATATATAAAGAATTGCCTTCTCTTATTTCTACGAGTATAAGGTTCAAAATAAGCTGTAAGTACATTGCAGTCATCATCCACAACTTTCTTTTAACCACATATACTCTGCCAACCACTCGGAGTGCTTCCCACAGCTGCCATTCATTCTCCAGCCAAGTTGTAGGAAGTTAAAAATAAAAAGAGCATTTTATTTCAAATACCAAAATAAGGAATCAGATAATTTTTCGCTCTTGTATTTATTTTCGATTTTACTTTAAATTCAAATATGTATGTACACCTAAATTAAGAATAATATGCAATTTGGCATAAAAACAACACCTTAGTAAGAATTAAATTTTCTCTTTCTCTTACTAACGGTATATTTAACAAATAAATAGAGCGCTTAGAACAAAATTGTTCCAACTAACATTTTTGCCAAAATATTGTTTTCAGTGTAAAAATGGTTCCAACTTCGTTGTATTACAATTTTCGCTAACAAGCAGTTCCATAATATCTAAAATGAAAGTACTACTGAATAAAATTGGTTCTAACTCAGAAATATGCTTCGGTTGATTAGCAGTAAGAGCTTTGTTTTACTTTATTTTAAAATGATACAATCTTGAATGTATTAAATAAGTTTAATCTGTTCACATACAAACATTGCTACATTAGGCATTAACATTAGCTCATATTAACTCATTTACCATTGTTGAATCTTACTACTGCAGAAGTGTAACTAATCGAAGATACTTAGATTCTGCTCTGACTTTTTGTCAATGCATGAATTTTACATTGAAAAAAGACACAGAAGTGGGTCCTATTAAATTTTCTATGTATTTCATTTTCAACACAAACTTCTAATTTATCTTTTCATATGATGAAATCTGACACTTAACTCTGTAAACAATATGATATTGCAAGAAAAGAATATAAAGCTATAGAAGAAGATAAGATTAAGAAGAGGGCTATGCGTGCAGACTTAAGCTCATTTTTAAAAAAAGAAAATTAAGAGTTTATAATTAAACTCTTCATCTTGGTTAATTTTTTTTTCTTTTCTTAATTTTCTACTATTAGAAATTTTTCACCATATTTTTGAAAGGGACATGAGATACATACTTGACACAGATATTTGTTGGTATTTGAATTATTAAATATAAAAAAACTTTAAAAAGTTGAAACCATAGGAATTTTCTTTTAAATATTTACATACTTTGTTTGTGTTGATTTTGAAATGTTTACATAATTTTTAATGCACATATTTTTCTTATACCCTTCAAGTGATAAAGGTAAGCAGACATCAGATTGTTATTCCATTTGCAATTTCTTTATTTTATTTACCTCCCTTTAAGCATATTTTTATCCTGGTGTCTTATACATTAGGAAGTTGATAGTTTGTGTGTGAAGTACAGTTTTGTCAATTTAGCCTTTTTAAGGCTAGATTTGGCCTTTTTCGCATTTAGTGTCAAAATTAAAAAAAATTTAGCTTCTAGCTTTTTTCCTAGTCTTTTTTCGTTTTAAAAATAGCCTTAAATAATCTTTTTTCTTTTTTATATTTTGGAAAAATTGAAACAAATTATCTATAAACAAGCTAAGACTTAAGAAAATTCCTGAATACAAATGAGTTTGTTTTTTAAACTCCGAACTTGAATTTGGATTAAATTTATATTTTGTTTGTGTAATGTTGAATTGAGTTGCTATTATTTTGAAATCAAAAAAAGTATAATTTTCGATTAAAGAACTCTGACCTTTGCGGAAAAAAATTTTGTTCGAAAAAATTCCGCTTAAATAAAAATGATAATTATACATGAAATAAAAAATGTAAAAAAATTTTAACTTTAAGCAATAGTTTTTAGCATATTTTTGTGCGTGATTTAGCTTTTTCTAGCCCTTTTTAGGCAAATTTAGCTTCTTTTTTTCCAGCTCTTGACAAGGCTGGTGGAAGATAATAATAAAGTGTCATGGCCTTTTCTAGAAATAAAACTAATCTTAAATTATTTTGCTAAAAAAACGGCAATAATGAATTCTCTCTCTCTCTCTCTCTCTCTCTCTCTCTCTTTATATTCAGTATTTTAATTTTGTTTTAGTATTTATATTTTTAAAACTCAATTTTCGTTTTGATTTCTTTGACCTTTTAATCTATATCTCTACATGTAAGAGAATAAAATTACTGACAAAATAACTTATTTATCATCGAAGCCCAACTTAAACGACTATAGATGTATAATTAAAATTCGGTGGTTCCTCTCACAACTCCAAAATATAAATGAGTAACAAAATGTAAAATCGGACTAATTACATATAGAGCCCAAACTCAAAGTAACTTTTAAAATAACAACCACAACAGTAAATTCTAAACTGCATTCTTCTCTCTTACAAAAATTACCAATATTTACTATTTAAATTTTAATCTAAAGGGTATTTTTTATAGACGTATAGAACTTTAAGTTGGCATTACTGTTCAAGATGGCCACCGATTTAACAGCTGTCAAGTGATTTGTTTTCAGTTTGGTTTGGCAATTCATCATGAATAGATAGTGCAATTTCATTTCGAAAATAATGGTTCTGTGCGGAATACGTATTTTACGAATTTTGTTCAGCGATGAAGCGCACTTCTGGTTGAATGGCTACGTCAGCAAACAAAACTGCCCCATTTGGAGTGAAGCTAATCCTGAAGTGTATGTCGAAACACCGTTACATCCAGAAAAACTGACTGTTTGGTGCGCTTTATGGGCTGGTGGAATCATTGGTCCGTACTTCTTCAAAAACGATGATGGTCAGAACGTTAAAGTCAATGGTGATCGGTATAGAGCCGTGATTACTAACTTTTTCATTCCTGAATTGAACAACCATGATGTCCAGAAGCTGTGGTTCCAACAATCGACACGTTTGGTGACCGCCTAATTTCACGTTTTGAACCTGTGAATTGGCCTCCAAGATCTTGTGATTTAACACCGCTAGACTATTTTCTGTGGGGCTATGTAAAGTCATTGGTCTATGCGGATAAGCCACAAACGCTTGACCATTTGGAAGACAACATTCTCCGTGTTATTGCTGATATATAGCCATAAATGTTGGAAAATGTCATCGAAAATTGGACGTCCAGATTGGGCTACATCGGAGCCAGCCGTGGCGGTCATATGCCAGAAATCATATTTAAAATGTAATGCCACAAGATTATCTTTCGGATAAATAGAATTCATGTCAATCGAATAATCCATCGTTGTTTTATTGCAATTTAAAGTCCTATACGTCTATAAAAAACACCCTTTATAAGAGGCAAAATATTCCTTTAAATAAATTTCTGCAGCATACGAATCATTAAATCTGTAACATCCAATAAAAATTAAGCTAAAAAACATTTTCAAAAGTAAAAGCAGGTATCAATATTACAAAATACTTTTGATACTTTTATTAAAAAAATTTTTTTGTCTAATGTAACACCAAGATACTTCTTTGTATCCTGCAATTTCCATTGTTTGAAACGAGACTTCTTCGTATTTTCTTTGGAGATTTATTAAAGGGAAATAATATTGCTTGTGTTTTCTCTAGGTTGACTTTAATTTTCCATTTCTCAAAATATTCTTTAATGTCTTAAACATTTGGTAATCTTTTTAATAATATCATTAGATGCTTCTAAACTGGCTATTATATTAGAATCATCAGCATAAAAAGCACTTTAAAATCAGATATGAAAATCGAGTTAAATTTCGGTGATACAGAGTCTTGAGGGATTTCAGCTGGGATGGTTCTTTAAGTAGATGCCTTTCCTCTCAGTTTAACTTCAAATAATCTGTCTGACAAAAAACTCTTAATAATTTTCTGTAGATATAGAGAATTAATTAATTCTGTTTAGCTTAAAAATTAAGCTATCGTGACAGATGGAGATGAAAAGCTTTTCAATGCCTTAAAAATGATTCCTGTGCTAGTTCTGTACACTTTATTTCGAGTAAAGTTCACTTTCACCCTGAATGAATTCCATGCAAATTCCTTTTATCCTAAATAATTCTTTTCATTTGTTCACTTTTTGATACAATCTGCTAACTTATTTCATAGGGTGCACCATGACAGTGTAGAAATTACACACGTAATCACAAAGTTATACATATATACCCTTCTTACTTACAGTGACGGGTATAAAAAAATTTTCAAAGAAAATTATTTTAATCATTACTTGTCATTTCATTAAAAAAAATTTTTTTTTTTTTAATATTTAACAAGAATGTTTGAATATTAATATTTGGCTATTACAGTGAAGGGTATATAAGACTTGATAGTACCAAAAGTAGCTTTTTTGTTATGTTTCTTACCTAAAATGTGCTTTTCATCAAAGACTTTTAATATCATATTGAGCAGGGCATCTTCGATTCGTTCATAACGTAATTGCATTTTTCCCTGCATTAAAATCCATATGTTATTACCCAAGACCAAAAACAATAGAGAGAAGGAGACGGAAAGTGAGAAATAAATACTCCTTAAGTAGTGTACAAAATTCTAATTCCGTATATCACTTGCGCTTAAAAAAAAACATTAATCTTTTTCTTATATCAAATTGAAATCAAACAGACCAAAAGCAATATTTTTTCCATTTTCCCTCCTCCATATATTATGTTTTGTGGTGTTGAAAAAGTAATTTATGCCTATAATTGCCTATTTGATTGTAAAATACTTCCCAAAATAATTTGCATTCGCTGTAGACCACAGCAGTGATTTTTTATTTCTTTTTCCTCTTTTTTTTTACAAAAACACTGTTTGCCCTTTAAGTTTTATGAAGCTAAATATTCAAGACTCGATGTACGAGTAAATGTGGCCAAACAACTCTCTATTGTGTTTTAAACGAAATTGACTGTAACATTCTGTTGATGGTATGAAATTGCCCAACCACACCAAGAGTTAAATGAAAAATATTAATAATAATGATGATGATGATGATGAAGCTGTTGATGATGACAATTCCCAGCAATAGCAGCAACAAAAATTGTGAGAACGTTTGGGGAAATATTTTTTTTAAATAAAATATTTAAATGCCATCGGACCGGGCGAATAAAAACACACAAAATTCCTTTTTTTAAGTTTGCCAAATATGTAATGTGTTTAAACAATTGGTTTATACTCGTATATTCACATAAAACTTGTTAAGAAAATTGTATAGCGCAGAGCCTCAGGTGCCACCAATAAATTTTGAATAAATTCAGAACTTATGAATGGATTTTGATGAAATATGGCTCATTTTATTTGTAATATATGCTGGTAGATATCAACATTAAAATCAAAATTTAAGATTAAATAAAATTTTTAAAGAGTTTTTAAAAAATGAATCTTGGAAAAATTTTTTTAAAAATAACTTTTTTTGACAAAGTTTTGAATATCTCAAAAATTACAAATATAAATAAATACATAATTTAAAGTTATTTTATTTCCGATCCTTAAGTGTTTTTGTAAGTTTAATCATAGAACTAGTTTTCTAGTTATTGCTAATACTGTGTACCTAATGCACCTTGATGCAACAAGTTTGCAAAATCTTTAACACTAGAGCTGTTAAAAAAACCAATGTCGTTTTCATAATCAAACACTCTGAACAATTTTCAGGGCACAACCTTAAAAGAGACTTTCCATTCTTTTTCTATACAAAACAAGTTATATTCGAGTCTTATATACCCTTCCCTGTATTAGCCAAATATTAATATTTTTCACTTTCCACATTCTTCATTAATAGCAAAACCATAGAAAAAATTAAATGAGTGAAGATAAATATGCCGCGTTAAATATGTTTTAACGTAAAACCTATTTTAAGTATTAATGGCTTATTTATCAAATACGTCTTAAGTCATTAAATATTAAGTGTTTTAAGCAATAGTTTAGCGGAGATCATCTATATTTGTACCCAACCAATCTTTACTTTGGATATTTAAAATTTTTTTTATTTTTTAAAATTTTCATATACTCCAGAGCTGTTGCTCTGAAGGGTTTAGGCAATTTCCGCTTTGCATCATAGAATAAAAATTACGAAATTTCAAGTAAATGTTAAAACATTTCCAGAAAGCGTAGAACTTACAAATTTCATTTCAGTTTGGTTTCAGTAAGTTTCTGTTGCCAAAATGAGGAATGATAAAAATTTTTCAGAGTATGAGTACTGGGGTAGGAGGGAAATTAAAAATTAAAAAAAAAAATGTAAAGTTTTTTCTGAGTACTTTGAAAATAGATTATAAATCTAGACGACCTCCCTTTTAAAATGATATACATCTTATCTCGTAATCTTCTATGGTTCGTTCGGAAATTACTTCGGATTATTTTTAAATTTCCATATACCCCAGTGCTGTTGCTCTAAGTGATTTTAGGAACTTGCCGACGAACCATTAAATATTGTGAGATGAGACATATATCATTTTAAAAAGGAGACTGTTAAGATTTGTAGTCTACCGTCAAAATACTCAGAGTTATTTTGGACTCTTTTTAAAATTTTTTGGAAATTTCCATACACTCCAGTACTGTTGAACTCAAGGATTTTGGCAGTTTCCATTTTGCATCGTAAAATAAAAACTACGAATTTTTCAGAAAATGTTAAAACACTTCCAGAAAGTTTAGAGCCTACAGACTTAATTCCTATTTAATTTTAATAATTTTCCTGCCTAAAAATCCCTCAGAAGAAGAGTACTGGGTATGAGGGAATTTCATAAATTTTTTAAAAATAATGCAGAGATTTTTCTGAGTACTTGGGTGATAACAAATTTGGTGATGACCTCTTGTTTCAAATGATATGTGAACCAACCCGTAATATTCTATGGTTCGTTTGCAATCTATTAGAGAAATCAACGTATTTATGCACATTTGTATCTTAGTATGTCAAAAATACTGAAAAGATATTTACAAATACTAAAAAACATAAGGAATTACTTGAAAATATATTTAACGAACCATATTTATATTCACTCACTTCAAAAAAAAAAAGGTATGTAATTGAAACGCATACTTTGTTCAGCTTGAGGTCGTATTAAATATAAAAATTTATTTATTTATTATTGGAGCGAAATATCTATAAAAAAAAATAAATTTTTATAATACGACTAAAATAAACGAGTTCTAAGAAACAATCCTTTCTGAGAACCTCATTTTTAAAAGCAATAAAATATCTGCAGGCACTCAATTTTTAAATTAATAAAAAAAAGAAATTCCAAGAAAGATAATAAATAGAAAAAAAAAAAAAAATTTATTTTCATTTAATTTTGCAAATTTTTGTAAAAATTTTTAAGCCAAACATATTTAATTAAATATTTAATTATCGAGAAAGATCTAATGCACTCTCTCTCATCTGCATTCGTAATACTATTGTACTCAAGGCAATAAAAACCACACATACACTTTTTAGGTTTCGTGTTTGTGTGTACAAAGCATTACGCACATGGCAGCTAAAAAAATTCCACAAAAAAAAAAAAAAACAAACCAAAAGCAAAGCAAAAACAAAACAAAAATTAATGAAAATGTGAACTGGCGGTTGTATTTCTGATTTTTTAGGTCCATTTGTGGACCGAGCTTTCTAATTTTTTGCCATGCCGTTGCCATTATGTATTTATAACAACGAAAAGTAATTGGTATTCACAGCAGTGGTGCCGCATAACAAATATTATAATATTTATCTTATTGACAACTAGTTATTAAGGGAACAAGTAATTCATCACTTTATCAGTTACTTTAACTAAAGTTAATTATAGCTATCTGAGACCTTATAAGTAAGTTGTAATAATGGTTATTTCTGACCAGCTGATTCGGTAAACGTTGGTTTTATATTCATATTTTATTATATCCTTCACTGTACCTTATAAAGTACTAGATCAATATAAATAAGAAAGTCATTTTAGCGATGTCCGTCTGTCTGTGCAGTCGTTGAAATCAACTTTCTGAAGTACATAGAAGACTTACATAAGATGTTTAGCATACCAATCAGTCAGTAGGGGCAGTCTTCAGGTTGCTATGGAAATTTAGCCCGATCAGTACATAGATAACTGAGCTATGAGTCGAAAACAGCGAATATCTCTATTTTTAACTATTTTCTATTTTAAAAATTGTTCGTTTCCTTTTAAAAGTATATACATTTTTTTTTGAATTTTTAATAACTTTAATTTTAACTTAAATTTAGTACCTTTATTGATTGATAGTAATTTTATTGATTTTTGAAATAAAGATAATGAATTTCATTAATTTGAATGTATTTAACTTATATTTATTTTAGGTATTTAAAAAGAGAATTATTTTAATCAATATTTACGATTTCATTAAAAATCATATTTATATATAATATATATATATATTTTTTTTTTTGAATATTTAAGAAGAATGTGCAAAACTGAAAGTATAAATATTTGGTTATAACAGCGAATTGTATATAGACTTGTTTATAGCAAACTGCATAAATAATTTTGCCATTTATGTTCCGTAGCTTTATATTTAATTTCAGTTATTTGCCAACAATTAATTAAGTAAATTCTGTGGTAGAAGCGATCTCAATCAAATAAAATTTCAGAATTTTGGTGTTTTTTCTCTTTATTTTAAATGTTTATCTCTCAATTTGTATAAATATAAAATTATTTTTATGCAACAGAATGAAGTTAAGACAATTATCACAACGACTAACGGCAGCAGCAACCCAATACCAAATTAGTATTAAAACACATACTCCTCATTCGTATGCTAAAGCAAACACACTTAATCCTGCCATTGAAAGGAAAAGCAAATTTCATGGATTTTCTTTTCAAGAAATAAAAAAGTTTTTCCATTAAAATAAATGCTGCCTTGCCTGCCTGCTGCTACTGTTGGCATTTTCTGTAAATATAATTTTTTTATTTGGAAAAAAGTGTGCTACAAGAAAATGAATAATAAAACGGGAAATGAGAAAAATTTTCAGATTATCAGTAGCAGCATTGAAAAAATATTTTTGGGGTTTATTTCAAGCGTAAGTGTGAATGCAAATATTAATTCAATGAATTTTATGTTGGCAGCAAAAATGAAAATAAAACTAAATGAAAACGGTGATGATGATGATGACGATGACGATGATAAAAAAACAACAAAATCTTTAAGGAAGGAAAGTAAAAAACAAAAACAAACGCACAAGAACTACACGAATGAATACACTTTCTAATGTTAAAGAATCAAGAATAATTTTTAAGCAACGCTTCTTGCTTAAAATCATTATTGATAATTTATAGAAACAAATTTATTTCAATTTATGCACATTAACATTAAAACAGTGTTTACATTGTGGGAAGACTCCAGTTCATATAAATAATGCGAGCATTAGATAAAAATGCTATGAGGCTGAAGGAATTAAAAAGTCTCAAAATTGACTATAAAAAATTAAATGTTCATTAAATGTTCCTGTTATTTGTGATACATATTCTAAGACTCTAGACTTAATGTCGTTTTTAGTAAAGTTACTTAATACGAACCACTTAATGAGCTAAACACCACTTACAAAAAGAACACTGGCATGTCACAACAAAGATATTTCAACTTCACTGGGAGAAATATGTTCAAATATAATTTGAATTTTGCTATTCATTTTTTATATGTCAATGAAATATTCTTTATATTAAGGAAATAATTTGATAATTATATTAAAAATATTTTATTATTTTAACATAGTCTAACAAGTATTTCTTTGAATCAATGAAACAATTTTATAAAATCGTAAAAAGAGAATCGTATGGTGAATAACATCCACTCTAATACGTTCGCGATTAGTGAGTGTTCTTGACTGACGTGTGCTCGCTTTGGCTCTTGTACAATTTTGTATTATATTTACAAATATATTTTCTGTCGCAATATGGAAAAAAGCCATTTTAAATTTAAACTTCCTATTGCATTCAACAAAAAAATTTTAATATTTTTACAAAAATATTCACAGTGCCCTGCTTTGCTTAAGTCTTAAACTAACGAATACCAAGAAGTTAAATGTCGTATGATTAACTTACTATTAAATGTTACTTTTTAATTCTATAAAAAAAAACAATTATTTGGCACAAACAAAGCAACTTCTCAAATTATATAAATAATTTATTTTTTTTACTTTAAAAAACAAAATTTTATTTCAGCATTGCAATTAAAATTGTAAATTTGTTTGAATTAAAAAAATACATTTTTATTTTAAAACGCCTGTGTGCTATCATATAACAAATTATAAAACGGAAGTAACGATACACAAAACGTGAAATAAAATAAAATAAATATGAGAAAATATAAATAATCCAAGTCACACTTAAAGCGGAAATCAGTTTGACTAATTTCTAGTAGCATTTAAATTTTTTTTTTAATTTCCTGTATGATAATCAAAAGCAAAAATACAATTAGTGAAAGCGTTTCTGTCAGGGATAGAAAATTTAAAATTTTTGTTAGAAAGAAAATATTAAGCCACTTTATAACCTCGAAAGGTATATTTTTATATAAAAAAATATTAGACCTGTGTCGCGAAGTATTGTTTTGGATAGACAGGAATGAAACTTACATTGTTGAGAGTAGTATGCTGGAACACTATTAACTAATCTACGGGGACGAAATTTTTTTTGTAGTTACATTGTTTTTTAAAGTATTATTATTATAAAAAAATTTTTAACAATGAATTTGTTTAATTATTTAAAAATTTTCTGGTTACCCTTTGCTTTTATTTTTTTTAATTATAAAAAATTTTTTTTGCACTATCCGCAAAAAAATTTCATATTAAAGTCAATATTTATCTATTCAACCCAATAGAAATCAAGTCGATATCTTGCAAGCTAAGCAAGTTCTACTACAAGTTCAATTTTTCATTTGTGTTTAAGGTTTTAAAAGCCAATTGCACTTAATGAATGAAAAATTTTTCACAAAAATGAAAATTAAAATTGACAAAAATGATAAAAATAACTTGGCTTACCAGATAAATTGTGGTGGAGACGAGTCCAAGAGACAAAACTAAAAACGAGGCTAGCATCACATAAAATGCATATAAAATCTACGGAAAAACCTCTTAATCAACAAACAGCGCTTGCAGCCCACTGTGAGTTAGCAGGTCATAAACCTGACTTCGAAAACAGAAAAATATTGACGAGAAAGGATAATTAGAAAAAGACATACACACTAGAAATGTTACATATAATTAAAATACCAAATGAGAGGGGATTAAATTATAAGAGTGATACAGATAAAATAGTACATATAAATATATATAGACAGTTAATAAACGAACATGTATCAAAACAAAAATAAGTATAATTTGAACTTAATACAATAACAAACCAAAAATAACCAAGTTTATTAGTGTTTGTTAAAATTTTAAAAATGTAAATATTAAATTAAATCAAATAATATAATTAATTATAATAAAGTTTAGTTGTTAGATTAAGCATTGATTAATAAATGTGTAAATTTGTAATATTTTAGATCCCCTGAGTATGATCAACGACGTTGATCCAAATATTGAGAAAATAGAAAATAAAAATATAAAACAAAATTTAACAGAAATTGTAATTTCTAATTAATTGTTCTATTAATTAGTGACCTGTTGAAAAACTATATTTAAATATTATTACAAAATAATAGGTCAACAAAAACTACGTAATATTAATTTGACTAATTTATTATTTTATCCTGAAGAAGCTACGTAAGTTGGAGCGAAATATCGATATAAAAATAAATTTATACAATACGACTTCAATCTTAATAAAATAGCCATTTTAATATACTAACAATTGTAGAAAAATCAAAATTGTATAATAAGCTTACGAAAATAACATTTAGTAATTTTTTATATAGAAAACTTTGTTCTTTTCAATATTTTTATAACCAAAATTGTAAAATAAGAATATATAGATTTAAATTAATTTTTTATAATAGGTTTGTTAATAAAAAATGTTTGCGAACTGAATGAGCATTCTGGTATAATCAATAAATTGGTCATCTCTCAAATTAACTTGCTTACTCCGTACTCCGTACTACGTTTGTTTTACTTATATTTCCAGTATTCCGGCATGGCTCTTCATCTAGTTCGTCCTCACTAATTATTTTCTTGAAAGAAATTAATAAATAAAACTAATGGTTTTATATATAAAATGCATAGAACTTACAAAAAAGCTAAAGTTTCATACTACACTTCTGGAACCACTCAATTGGCTTATAACTGAAATTTATTTGTAAAGGGTGTTTTTTATAGACATATAGAACTTTAAGTTCACATTGCTGTTCAAGATGGCAACCGATTTAACAGCTGTCAAGTGATTTATTCTCAGTTTGGCTTGGCAATTCATCATGAATAGACTCACGCCTGAACAACGCTTGCAAATAGTGCAATTTTATTTCGAACGAGATTGTCGTTGTTCCCGATTTTCATAAGCGAATTTTGTTTAGCGATGAAGCGCACTTCTAGTTTAATGGCTACGTCAACAAACAAAACTGCCGCATTTGGAGTGAAGCTAATCCTCAAGTGTATGTCGAAACACCGTTACATCCAGAAAAACTGACTGTTTGGTGCGCTTTATGGGCTGGTGGAATCATTGTTCCGTACTTCTTCAAAAACGATGATGGCCAGAACGTTACAGTCAATGGTGATCGGTATAGATCCATGATTACTAACTTTTTCATTCCTGAATTGAACAACCAGGAATTGTGGCGCAACATGTCACACAGCTCGTGCCACAATCGATTTATTGAAAGACACGTTTGGTGACCGCCTAATTTCACGTTTTGGACCTGTGAATTGGCCTCCAAGATCTTGTGATTTAACACCGCTAGACTACTTTCTGTGGGGCTATGTAAAGTCATTGGTCTATGCGGATAAGCCACAAACGCTTGACCATTTGGAAGACAACATTCTCCGTGCTATTGCCGATATACGGCCACAAATGTTGGAAAAAGTCATCGAAAATTGGACGTCCAGATTGGACTACATCCGAGAAAGCCGTAGCGGTCATATGCCAGAAATCATATTTAAAATGTAATGCCACAAGATTATCTTTCGGATAAATAAAATTCATGTCAACCGAATAATCCATCGTTGGTTTATTGCAATTTAAAGTTTTTTACGTCTATAAAAAACGCCCTTTATTAAAAAAATTTTTTTTTTGCAGATTTGTATTTTACTTTCATATTTTGTCAAACGTTCGCCATTAAATTTTAGTTATTTTAATTATAACTTTTTATATATATTTGCTTAATAATAATTTATTTTATTTAATTCCCGCTTTTTTTTTTTTGTCAAATTCTATTGGCTGAAATTTGTTAAATTTGATGGTTAATTTTTTATTTACATTTTTGTTTTAGAAAATTTTAATGCTTATTAAAATAAATACTTTGCAAATATTGAACTGCTCGTTTACTTTTTTTGTTTCCTTTAATAGAGAACACGTGTGGAATTTTTTTTTTTTGCACAAAGCCATTTTTATGTAAAAGCGAACTCTCGTAAATGAGGCTTATTTTAGTAATAAAAAGCAAATGAAAAAATTTTTATGGACACAATTTGAAGGTTTAAAAAGTATAAAAAGCCTAGTGGAAGGGCTTCTTTTCACAGGCCTCTTTTAGAAATACTTTTATAACAATTACTTTTATAAGAATTATCTTTATAGCAATTTTTTTGCAAATCCCAAAAATGTTGTCTTTTGCACAAAACTATGAATTTCAAATTGAATTCCTTGCTTTTGCATGTGTTTTATTATAAAATATACAAATCACACTTGTGACGGCGTCAAGGCGGTTCCACTATCTTCATGTTGTCATAGACAAAAATTATTTTTTTTTTCTTTTCAGATTTAAGTCGATAGACTTCGCCTCTACGGCGACTCTAAAAACATATACGACTCCCATAAATTTCTTCATTTTTGTGGATTTCATTCTACGTAGGTCTTCTGGGGTCAGTATCCTAATACCTATACCTGCACTGATTTGTTCAAAGTTGACCAGTTCCTATAATCTCTTTGACTTTTACATACCTAATTAACATATACTTCGTTTTTCCCCTCAACAGATGCTTGAACCTTTAAAAGAAGTAAACATGTTCTATTTCTTAGCTGTAAAGTAGGTATTTACACCAAAGTAACCGAAATTCTCTCTAGTAAAATATTGAAAAGTGTATGATAATTTCAAATCTACCACATTTCGTTGGAGTCAATAATAAGTTGTCGTTATAAATCATTTTATAGGTTATACTACGTCATATTCATTTAAATAAAAGTAACTGCAGGAATACAAAAACAACAAATTTGTTTTTTGAGAGCACAAAATTATATGCTTACAGTAGTAAAGGGTGGTTAAATTTTAAGGGTCGATGTTCATTTTGAATAAAACACATATTATTTAGGAAATTATTTTCATTTCTTTTTATTATTTTCGATCACACTGAGGCATAATTGAATTTCTATGCCGTTAATATGCCGAATTATCTCATCCTTTAGCTCTTGAATTGTTGCAAGCTTATCGATGTACACCTTTTCTTTCAAATAATTTAAAAGAAAGAAGTCCAACGGTGTCAAATCACATGATCTTCGCGGCCAATTGACATCGCCACCACGTGAGATAACACGGCCATTGAATTTGTCGCGCAAAAGAGCCATTGTTTCGTTAGCTGTGTGGCAAGTGACACCGTCCTGTTGAAGTCACATATCGCCCACATCCATATCTTCCAATTCGGGACATATAATGTTCGTTATCATGTCACGATAGCGAACACCATTCACAGTAACTGCCTGACCGGGTGATGCCGCCAGGCTATAGACCGCACCAAACAGTCACTCTTTGTGTATCTTTCCATGGTTCAAATGGAGTTAGTCTGAAATTGGGAATGTCAGATGAAGTGCAGAAAAAAATTTGACGTTTAGGTAGGGCTTACATTCAATATAGGCCCTTAAAATTTAACCAGCCTTAAAAATTACATGCCTGTACTACTAAAAAATATAATCAAATTTGCCTGCAACAAAATTTTAAATAAATTTTACTTATTACTGATATATATTTTTGTATTTTATAAATAAATAATAATAATTACCTTCAGAGTTACTAATATTGTCAAGATATATTATAGTTAGATTGCTGCATAGCTTGTTTGGTAAAGTAAAGAAAAGAAAGAAATAAACCTTGAAAGTTTCCAGTATTTACAACAAACGAAACAAAAAAAAAAATCCAGATGTAGGCGTGGCATGGCATGTAAGGCATTCTCTACAACATACACTGAATTACAAAAACAACATTATAGTTTGTGTCATATACAAAAGGAGGGTATTCAATGCTCACACTTCTCTTATTTTGAGAATAAAAACAATGGTGGCGTCCAGAAAGTAAATAAAATTTTATCGCTACGAAGCCAAACCAGGAAAACAAAAAATGTACAGTTGCCTTAAATGCTTTGCCGTGTTTAATTCTGGAATAGCTGTAGGATTTCTGTTACATTATACATCAATATGTCCTGGGTGATACGGTATGTAATAAATACGACGAACAAAAGCTACTATGAACGCAAGTCAAAAGTCATAGTACTCGTACAATGTACGAAAGGAACGCTAAACGAAATAAATGAGTTAGTTCATTTAAATGAATTAAAAAATCTGAACAATTCAGTGAAATAAACGAATTTAGTCAAGTCTATGTATAATACATTTAAGTCTGCTTGGTAATCTGCGGGAATGTATACATAGCATGGTGTCGCTTAGTAAAGATTACCAAGAATGACATATATTTACAAAAAATGTGAAAATTTAAAAATGTAAGTATTTGCCTACAAAAGTGTAGGGTATAAAAGACTCGGTAGCACTAACTCTCTTTTTTTAATTTCTTTCTTTTTTCTTAATATCAAAAATTAATTTCTTATCTTGCTTAATACGAGCAAGGTCTTTTGAAAAGATCAACAAAAGAAAGTATTGTAAAAATATTATCAATAGGCCCTGCTTAGTAAATGACTTATTAGTTTTGCCTTTCCATAATTTAATTTAATTTCACGGCTCAAAATATAATAAAGTGTAAAAAAACTGAACCCAAAAAGAATATTGAATGTTTATTGCTTGTAAATACTAAAAAAAGAACATAAATTTAAAATAAAAAATATAAATTACAATTGGATAATGGTTAAGATATAGCAAAAGTTGTATAGAATACAGGGTTAGAACAGGTTGGGCAAGCTTATTTAGCTTTTCACACTCCTTGTGATGTATCTCTGGATAATAATACTTGACTTATAATTAATTTTCATATGAAAGTTTTATAATAAATCTTCAATGTACAATGAAATTTTAGTACTGTAGCTTATAGTGCGTTTGCTTAGTGGATGGGGTAATTTTTATTAATTGATTAATTATTAAAAACAAAATATCAAAATCCTTAGCATTGAACTTCTATTGAATATTAAGTAGTGGTAACAGGTCAAGTATCATATGTTAAAGGCTCTTCGCCGGAATGAAGGTTCTACGAGTATGATGATGTAATTAGCAAATATTAAATCTTCAATCTCTCTCTCTCAGTACACAAGTTTTTTTTTAAATATTTTTACTTATAAATTATTCAAACGAATTACAAAAAAAAATAAAAAAATCTTTCAAGATCTTGTAAATGAAACACACTTGTATTAAATTTCTAAAAAAAATTCTTTTGCATTTTATCAATCAATATAAAAAATGAAAACCTATGATGATCTTAAATATCTTTAAAAACATTTTCAAAAAGTAATCAAAAACACGTTTGCCTCAACATAAAAAAATAAAAGCGAAAACCAAGAGAAAATTAAAACAAATGTTATCAAAATATCACAATAGAGTACACCTAGAAAATCAATATTAAGAAATAAAACAATAAAAAAGAAACACACTAATGGAACAATATAGAAGAAAAAAATCAAAAAACCGAAAGGAAATGAAAACCAAATGTTCTAGCTAATAATAAAAATAAAATATTTTACTGGAGGTAAAACAAAATGGAAATAGAGATAATGACTTAGATTACATAAGAATATATACTTCTACATGCAGGCATTTAAGGAATGAAACAAAATACAGCAAAAAATTAAAGAATAAAAACACAGAAGTAACCACACATAAATATAAAATATATTAGGGCTATAAAATAGAAATATTAAACTGAGCTTAGTGCTGAAGATGTGGGTTTGTAGTTCAAACATTTCAGTTTTTCACCATTTGAGATTCTGTGACTCGTTATAGAATAACATGTATAGAAATTTCTAATGAAGGCATTCGACAGCGAGCGTATAAAACTATTAAGGTTTTTCTGTACAAACATTCTCATATTATATTCTAGTAAGTTAATTTTTTAAAATAAGAAAACAGTTTTTTCTAATATTTTTATATGTACAATGTGTCACTGTGTGGTGTGGCTTTTGGGCTGGAGGAATCATTGGACCTTTTTCATGAAAATGAGGCAGGTCAAGCGCAAACAGTCAATGGTGTTCGGTATCGTGAATTGATAACCAGTTTTTTCTTGCCTAGAATTGAAGAAATGAATGTGGAGGGCTTGTGGTTTCAACAAGACGACGCCACATGTCATACAGCCAGAGAAACAATTCAATTGCTGCAGCAGTCATTTATTTAAAATTTAAATCTTGCGTTCTTGTTAAGACACCCTTTATTATAGTATTAGATTAAATTTTCGGCCGACTAAAATGAGGATGACTAAAAATACAGAAAGACTGATTTTTAAAGGGTAATATTTTTTGTACTGTAATTTCTACACCATACATGGGACACCTTATAAAGTTTATATATTCTGGATCCTTATGTATAGCGAAATCGATTTAGTGATATCAGTCTATCCGTCAGAATAGTAAAGAATAATATGGAAAGTAAAAAATATTAATATTTCGCTAACACAGTGATGGTTATATAACACTGCACAGCCGAACTTAACTTGTTTTTCTTTAGTTTCAATTTCAATTAATTTTTTTTCTTAACAATGTGTTTTGTTTACAATTATACAATTATTTTTTTCAATTTATAAAATATATAGGATATCATTCTTTTCAAACTAAAGGGCTGACTTCATAAACACAGCTTGCAAAGTAACACAGCAATTTCTAGTGGATTTAGTTTTGGCAATGTCCCAAGATCATTATTGAATGTCAGTGCTTTTCAATGCACAACATCTGTCAAATCTGTGCATTATTTTTATTTGTGATTCTTTAGTGCTTGGTATTCTTGGCGGGAAAATTAAAATTAAATAAAAACTTTAATTTTGAGATAGAAATGGCGGAATTATCACATGTCGAACTTTTGTTTATCTACAATATGTTATTATTTTGTATATTACCTCATAGCGAAAAAAAGGGAAACCACGAAAGGAAGAAAATGCTGATAACAGTTCTTTTGCAGTATGAACCACATTTTGCAGCTAAGAAAAAAAAAAATTTAATTTGGGAACAGATTTTAACAAAAAATATTGCCAGGAATAAAACTTTTGTCCGTTCATAAATGTACTAAAATGTCATTTCATTATTTGACAAAGCAGTGCTATTATAAAACATTGCTTTGCATTGTAAATGAATAAATTTGCAGTATTGCTTTGCAAACTGCGCTTATGAAGTCTGCCTAGCTTTAATTCGATTCTTTTCGTATTTAGTATCAGAATTAGCAAATATCGAAATTTTTTTTAATACGAATGATAAAATAAGTTCCCAGTTTAATGTTGCTTTTTTTAAATTTACAAAGTTTCTGCTAACTCTTAAATAAACTCTATCACTGCTTTTCAAATTACAATACTTTGAAAAATTATTATGATTGGATTGTTGGTTAGGCAATGCTCGCAAGGTATCCAGATTTTATATGAAAATTAATGATGAATTTGTACAACTTAAAGATGACTTATTAATTGTTATGCCGCATCATAATAAATAGGAATGGGCGTACTAAATAGAATATCGCTACTGTGAACAAAAGAAGAGCAATTGTTATTTCTGTTATTATCTGCTTCTTTCCTAAGAGATGGAATGGTGACATTAGTGGAAAGCACTTTTGTTAACACTTTAAGGCTCATATAGCCTCAATTGTCTGAAACATATGAGAAAAATAGCTTTCGTAACAAGCTTTCTAATACTTAAGCGACGATTTCCGAAAACAATTTAATTAAATGATTCAACATTTTCTGCCTTTTTTAACTATTTCTAATTTGCGCCACCCTAATATGTCTTCTTGATCTAAACTCGATAATTTATTATCTTATTGTGTTAAAATTTGACATTGTTTTTTGCGGTATTGAATTTGTCTTATTCTTAAATTTTTTTTATTAGTGTTTTGTAAGGCAAAATAGCAATGTAATACTGAAACTTGTAATTGGGGTGATACGAATATGTAAACAGGGATGATAAATTTAATGCAACAATTTATACAATCAAAATAAATCATTATTTTTTTATAACATTAGCAAAAAAAAAAAAAAAAAAAAAAAAAAAAAATTAGTTAATTGTTACTTGTTACATACATACATAATTCATTTAACACATACATTTTTATAACAATTGTTTTATATATACATTTTTAACATATTACTTTTAAATATTTTTTAAAATTTTGTTTGGGATACCCTTATTATTGAACACCCTAATTTAATTTTGTCAAGAAAATTTTTGAAATATGTATTTTTAATAATTTGATTAATTTATAATTATATCCTGAAGAAGCTACAAAAATTGGAGCGAAATATCGATATAAAAATAAATTTTTGAAAAATAAGACCTCAAGCTTAACAAAATAGCCATTTTAATTAGCAAGACTTTAAAATATTTGTCTTTAAAAAAAAAAAAAAAAATCATTATTTGATAAAAATTTTTATCTTCTTATTAATATTTTGTAAGAGGTAGTGAAATATCGAAAAACTGTAAAATTATATATTATAAAAAAAGTAAAAAAATATATTTTACATCCCTGATAAAATATTTTTTTTATGAAACGAAATACTTTATTTTGTTTTATTGAACTTACATTTTTGTACTATATCGTTATTGCTTATTGTATATCGCAGCGTATACGCAATTTTTATTTGTTTATATTCAAAAACAAGTATACGGAGGCCTGATGAAATATCGTTACCTTGAATTTTTTAATAATGCTGCAGTAGTTACAAATATGGTTCGATGTTCAGCAGCTAGGTGTTAACCGTATACAAAATTTTTATGCAGTCCTTCTCATAAAACCATAGTGTAAATAATCCATGTAGACAGGCACCATTTTATTTGTACACAATAACTTACTGTTATGTGATAAATATTCGCGCATAAGCGTTTATATTCGACAGACATCGAACGATGTTGGGACTGCCCCTGTTGTGCGCCTAAAAGTCTATTCTTAGATATCGCATTTAATTATATTTATTTGATTTTATTTTAAACCACAAATCTGTTCTTTTGCTTGTATTTAACTTCATTGTTTGTTCTACTAAATTTTGATTTTGAGTAGGCTGCCCTGAGCATTTATTTAGGTCAAAGTACTTGCTATTTATTTAGCACCTTTGGGTTTAGTTAATTATTATCAGATAATGGTTTAATTTTTAGATGAACTGTTACATTTGAAAGTGGCTTAAGTCCTATGGAATTAAAAGAAATCTTTTATTTTTTAAATAATTACAATAATTATACAATTATTTCACAATAAAATTTAAAGTGTGTACAGGCATTCGAAAAGATTAAAGTTTCTCAAACGCAAACTATTAAATATCTCGAAACATCAAAAAAAAGTACTTATAACACTATCAAATATAACACTTCATATAAAGAATGATAATAATAACAAATAGATGTCAATTACAGTATTCGAGAGGAATACGAACTACACTTATGTGTAAAGTATAGCCTGAATTTATTCAGGAAAGTACATTCGTATATCCGTTTTACTTTTAAAAATTTCACTGCAAATATTTCTTATTCATCCTTTAATGTTTTATTTGGAAATAAGCTTCCTTGCTTGCAGTAAATTGTACTAAAAGGCAGCACACATAATAAGGCTGAATAATGTAGACTCATGAAGCCTTATGAAAAATTATTTAGGATTAAATTTATACATTAAAGTTTATGCCATATGTGAAATTATTTGTTGTTATTTAATTTATTAAAAGATTCTTTTTTTACTTTTATAAAATTTTCCATTTCTGCTTTTTATAAATATTATTATTACATACATCGCTTGAAATAAATGAGTGTAAATGATGATGACCTTGCTTCACAACCACCAAATAGTCTTTATTTTAATATATTTTTTTTTTGTTTTTTCAAAACTTATACCATTTATTTCCATGTTTTTGTGTGGTAAATTAACTTTAGTTGTGTTATCTAAATTTCGAAATTTTAACATTTTTGTGTTTGACCCATGAATTCATTAGACCTTGAAAATAACCACAATGATGACGGTGAGGATTGGCACGCACCCAAATAGACACACACAGAGACGCACAGCCAAAAATAGTAAAATAGCCTGGCAAAGACTTAAAGGTATGGTCAACAATATACCTTTAAAATATGAAAAATGTATAATTTTTTAAAAAAATTTCTAAAGGATATTAAAAAACTGACATAGTTTTATTTGCTGCAAGGTGGCAGGTGCAAATTTTGCTTAAGGTTTTGTCAAGAAAATTAGTTTTAATTTTAAGCAAAACTATTTATTTAATAAAACCTAACAAAGATATATTATATTTAGAGGGCTCTAGTTCTTAAAGTAGTCATTTTGTTGAATAACCATTTTATTTAGCGCAGGCTTTTATTATTAAAAATTTATCATGCAATTTTTTTTAAATGTTTTGGTAAACCATTCAACAATAAATATCTAGTCAGTGAAATTGTTTACTAAAGCAAAATTCATGTCTATGGATTTAAACGTTTATAAAATTTTTTCCAGCAGCACGCACACCTTTAAATGGGTGTCGGTCGCAAAAAAAAAAGAATGGAAACTCAAAACAAATTTACATAAATCAAAAAGTGAATGTTGAATTTATGTATAAGTTTTATTTATAAAAATATGAGAAAAAAGTTTTTTTTTTTAATTTAAGTCAAGGCTAAAAGAACAATAAATAAAAATCGATTTTACTTTTGACTTTTTGCGTGTTGCTGTTGCCTTTGAAAGTTCACAATAAAAAACGTTGTTGCTGATCGAACAGAGAGTAACATGATAAGGAAAGTTTTTCTAGTGGGAAATTAAACATTGAAAACTTTTTTCTTTACTAAAAAAATCCTTATTGTTATCAACGAGGAAGTGGTAGATTAAATAGTGCAAATATATTTTAAGATGTAAGATTTTTAATGAAATGAAATATTGATTAGAACAACTTTCTTTGAATATATTCTTTCTTTGTAATCCTAATATTTAGTGTTTTCAGACTGGGTGGACTTAACCTAGTGTCTAAAATCGACCGTTTCCTTTTGGGCGACTATTACCGGCTTGTCATAAATCTGATAAAACTGCATAACGTTTTCTTTTCATTTTGTGTAGTAATTATTTAGTCGCTTCAGCCACTATTTGGTTCCATTTGCACATAGCCTTTGAGTGCTGTTTATCAAAAACGAAGTTGTAATTTATCAATCAAATAAAGATGATGTCCAGTGATATGAAGTTGGAGTGTGATTGAAGTTGTTTTAGCACATTATAAATAAAGAAAACATATCCTTATGATACGAGGGCGGATCAATAAGTCCGTGACTTCTCGAACTTCCCTCGTAGTTATATGAAATGCAACATTGTTCTCATCAAGTACCACCTGTTAATAGACTACTTTCAAATTTTGAGCAAGTGTCGTCATTTACTTTGCGTTTAACAGCTGTTCAAAACATACAACCTCGTGTATTTTTCTAAAAATGGAAAAAAACTGAATTTCGAGTTCTCATTAAACATTATTTTTTGAGAAAAAAAACCGTCAATCAAATTAAGGAAAAGCTCGATAAATACTCTGCACCATCGATTTCAGTGGTAAAAAAGTGGTTTACTGACATTTGTTGTGGCGAACAAGTACAAATGACGCTGAAAGTGCTGGACGGCCAATTGAGGTCAACAATATGGTGTTGGCCGATCGAAAAGTAAAAGTGCGGGAGATTGTTGATGCCATAGGCATTTCATATGTCAGTGTGGTTTCGATTTTAAGTGATCAGCTGGGTTTAAGAAAGTTGTCTGCAAGATGGGTGCCACGTTTGCTCTCAATTGACCATAAACATAAATTGCACACGTGTGCAATCTTAATGGCAAAACTCTATGAATTGGGCTATGAATTGGTACCTCATCCACCATATTCTCCGGATTTTGCCCCTAGTGACTAGTTCCTATTTCCAAACCTAAAGAAATAAATCGGTGGAAAGAGATTTAGCTCCAACGATGAAATTATTGACCAAACAAATGCCTTTTTTAAGGACCTCGAAAAATCCTATTTTTGGGAAAGGATAGAAAAACTGAAGAAACGTTGGACTAAGTGTATTGAGTTAAAAGGGGATTATGTGGAAAAATAAATTTTTGTTTTGCAAAAAAAAAACTGTGTTTCATTCAAAAAGTCACGGAGTTATTGATCCGCCCTCGTGTTTTCGTTGGACATACCAAGCAACACGTAGAACCAACTTGCTTATTCAACTCTTTTAAAATACTTTTATATCGTTTTTATTAGTTTTTACTAATTAATTAAAAAAATTGATAACTATTTAATTATTAAACAGTTAATTTAATTAATTAAATAGTTGATACAATTAATTGAATATTTAATCAATATAATAATATTTTTAAATAAAGTATATAATTGATTAATAATGTATTCTGCTGTCTATAAAAATATTAATGACTTTTTTATATTAAATATTTTCTTTATTTTTAATAAATTTTTGAATTTTTTAACACTATTTTCTATTTATTTATTTGCGAATATGAACTGTATTTATAGTTAATCTTATAAACCAGATATAAACATTCCTGTGTACAAGCAGTTCATTATATTCTTGTGTATTTATATTTGCCATTATGTCAAGGTAAATCACACACACCACACATACGAATATACAAACCGCATTTTAGTTCTACATTTTAGTTTTTTTCTAGTTTTTTTTGGGGGGTTTTGCGAACGAAAGTATTTTTTCACTCTTCATTTTTCTTACAAGCAACACAAACAAAATTACAATTTATTAGCATCCAACATAAAGAGAAGACAGGAAGTAAAGAATATTCAGGGTGTCCTATAATTCAACGTCAAGGCAAAAGTGGGTGATAGCTCACATGGTGACTTCTCCCAGAAAACATAGAAAAAAATTTTATGTCACGTATTTCGCGAGCTACTGCCATTCGGATTTTTTTTTTTTAATTTTGGTATCCTGCATTGATACATCTCTTGCTGAAGCTACAAATTTTTGATTTTCAAAATTTTTTTCCCGTTATGTTATTGTAAGCATACTTTCTGAAAATGTCAATAACACATTTTACCACCTTTTTTTTGGCCAACTATGTTTGGAAGGTTATTATTACACCCAACTTTAAACGACCGTGTTGAAAAAAGAAATGTACTAAAAAATTTTGGCAAGTTACATCAAAAGTTGGCGCATTTAGTCCCAATTCAAAAATGATATAAAAGTTAGTTAATTTGTTTTTGCAAAAGTGAAAATAAATTTTTTCTTTAAAATTATACCGGTAATTTGTTTTCCTTTAAATTAAACGGGTACCCCACCCAAAAATATATTTAATTTTGTTTTCTTTGTTGGTGAATAGTTTAAAACAATTTAAATGTGTAAGAAGTGAGGTTTGTCTTTGATTGTGTGTCAATGTGAAGTTGTAACATGTCTAGTATCCTCAGTTATTTGTTTTTTTTATAGTTCACAAGTCGCAATTCTGGAAAACACTTGGAAGAACAATTGAATCGTTTTAGGTTAGTTAAATTTTTGAATTTTATCTATAAATTGCTATGTGAAATTAAAAATTTTATAATTGAATGTCACTTGAAATCCGACTTAAGAAAACACTTTTCATAATCTCCAAAATGATCGCAGCAAGACCTTTAAAATCTATTGTGCAGCCCAGTTCCCATCCCCAATCCGAAACTCCTTACGAATCTTGTAATTGCTGTAGGATTAATCAAACCTAGGTCTTCTGTTACCAGTGTGGCACAGCTTAAGCAGTTCATTTTACGCCTTGCCACTGCTGGACATTAGCACAAAATATGTTTCACGATCTTCTTGACAGAAACTCCTAGTGTACTTTTGTACTGTTTACATCGCTTTTACTCATGCGTTAGGTAAATCTACAATAGCCCGTGTGATGGCATTTCTTCTGAGGTTTAAAACAACCTCTACCCAAAGTGCTCGTGGTTGATGTGTCTCTTTGATTGAAGCATGAATAATAAATATAATGTGAGCATTTGTGAGTGAACTCGAAAGCTGATAGTGATTAAACATTTAGCTGATAAAATTACTAATTATTATTTAATTAATTAAAATTTTGATTTGGTTTTTTTCAATACAGGAATTATAATTTTGGTCATAGTTCAAAATAAAACATTTGTGATTACTTGTACTACATTGGATTCAGATGACATAAAATAAATAGAAAAAGAAATTTTTTAACTCAAAGGCTGCTATGGATGTAATTTTCAATACTCTTTCAGTTAACAATTACAGTTTATTCTACATCAAAAAAAAAAAAAAAAAAAAAAAAGTTAATTAACGAAAGCAAAAATTAGACTTCATTTTTTTTTTATCTGACATGCAAAACCGTCTACATCAATATTAAAATTTTTTAAAATGACTTGAATTCAATGTGATTTGAATTTCATTTATTCGCTATGTATGGCAATGCAAGCCAGCAAATTATGTTTTTGTTATTGTTGTTTTTTAGACTAAAAAATATTCTCAAAACTGTCAAAACAAATCATCAAACCAAATTGTTAAAAAAAAATAAAAATCACTTTAATATAAAAAATACATGTAAAAAGAAATCCCAATAGCAACACCACCACTACCGCACATTCATTGAATTTAAAATTGAGTAAAAACAGTGAATTTCATTTCATTTTTGCAGGTTATTCAACCAAAACCAAAATTTTGAAAATATCTAATGTTTTAAAATCAATTTTTATACTTTATGACAGGAGTTTCTTTTTTTCTCACATCAATTGTAGTTTTTGTGTTGAAAAAGGTGGGGCGAGTTAAGAATGTACGATAGAATTTTTAGCTAATGAAGAGCAAGGTATTCAATGAACTCAATCAAAGTTTATTTACTGCATTATCCGATATCCAAATCTTTATATGAAAAAAAAAACATGTTTTTATGAATTTGTCCTTAAATATTTAGAAAGCACAAAATTTTGCGTAGTCTATTGACTCTTTGATGATGCTTAATGCGAGTTTAAAAGTCAACATTAATATTTCTAGGCATCCCTCGTATATGTCGGTCATGGCTATTTTATTTCATTTATAAATTTTTTTTGCTGCTCCTTTTTTCTCTGTTTTTATGGGTATGCCTATGATATATTGCGGTTTAAAGCAACTACATTGTGGCTTAAATTGTCGGTAACATACGTTATAAACGCTTACATAAAATTCAACCAGCAACAGATTGATTTCATCCATAATAAACATTTTCGTTTTTTGCTTTTGCTTCTATGGCAGTTTAGAAAAAGCATTTCATGAATATTTTTGCATTATTTGGTTGTTAGAATTCTATAAATTTTATTAAACTTTTCAGATATTAAAACTTATGTGGAAACTTAGCTTTGGAGTGAAAAATTATTTAAAATAGTTGTAAATATTTTTTGAAGATCCAGGATATTAAATATATTTTCTCATTTCAAATGTTTGCTTATTTTTTCAAGAAATTCAAATTACTGAAATCATTTGCTTGTCAGTGGAACCAGAAAATTTTCATAAATTTTTGCTTTAAATTCACTCTAGTTGATAATTGAATTTTTTCATCAATAGCTTAACATAAATTGGACTATGGCCGCATTTATAGTACTACCCGAGAGCTCAGATTAAAAACTCTATACTCTAATTCAAACTGTTTGCCTACTTTTGTCATAAATTTTTTGTTTAGACATATTTTTTCAACAAAATTTCAAAAAACTTCTTTTTACAAAAACCATTAAAAATGGAATAGAAACGGAATCTTAAATTTTTTCTTAATATTATTACATGCATATGACCACGAAGCCTCAGGCACTGCGAAGAGAACTTTGTAGGTATGTCTTATCGGCTAAATGCCATTATTACAACTAAGGAAACTAATGGCAGGATGTTATCAGACAGATAAATGTTTTTTTTTTTTTTCATTATTACCAGTAGATTAAGAATGTCTACGAAGGAGCGCTTGTAATACCAGAATATAAATTTTCTCCAACAGTCAAGCAGCTTTATATGCAATGGCAAGCTAATCGCTTCGATCAAGAATAGCTTGGGATTACTACAAACTTCTCTCTCCGCAATTAAATGGCGGACTATCTGGCCAAAAAGGGTACGGATACCGTTTTCTTAGCTCTCCAATACTGTGACCAACATCTTCACTCGTACCTTACTACTAATCAAGGAGAAATAAAGTTTACAAGACGAATTGATTAAAATTTAAATCAATTATGAAGAAATATTTATTTAAATAAATTAAATATTTAACAAATTTCACAGTTTCTTTAATTAAAATATTTATTTGCGCAATTTTTTTGATTAAATTAATATTTATTTTAATCAATATTATAATTTTATCTTTTTCTTTATATATCTAATTCATTCTTCGAATATAGCACAATTATTATACATAATTGAATGCTTAATTAACTTAAAATTTTTTCCTTGTACTATTGCCAAGTCTTAAGAAACAATCCGAAAAAACAACATAAGTTTACTGCGCTCATAGAATCACCAAAAAGTATTCATGATCAATCAGCTCTTTAAGTGTAAGCAGTAACAAGCCACTGTGGTCTCATCTTCTAAGAGGATAACATGAAGCATATAAAAATTAAATTTCAAGTACATATTTTTTTATGTTTGATAAAAAATAAATAAAAATTCAATAAAACTTATTGCGTACAACAAGAGCAGCTTAAAAATTT
This sequence comes from Thelaira solivaga, assembly GCA_947397855.1. Classification (NCBI taxonomy): domain Eukaryota; kingdom Metazoa; phylum Arthropoda; class Insecta; order Diptera; family Tachinidae; genus Thelaira; species Thelaira solivaga. The sequence goes on from OX377612.1 coordinate 27,885,428, forward strand.
GAATAAATTTATTAATTTTTACAAAAGAATCAACGATGAAATAAAATACTTCCTTAGAGCAACATGGCAGAATTATACACGGTAAGACATTTTCTATTTACAACAAACACTGTATGTGTCATATAAAAAGGAGGAAATGCAATGCAGATCCGTCTCTAAGTATTTTGAGCATAAAAACAATGGCGCGCAAAGAATATAAACAAATTTTGACAACTACAAACCCTTAATGCTTTACCGTGTATAATTCTGCCATGGCTAGAAATATTGATACTGTCATTATATTTACCATACCAGAACTCATTTTATACTTTTATTTTATTTGTTTTTCTTTAAAACTTGTGTGGGTTTGTTTGCATTAACAAAAAAAAACTTGTTTATCTACTTCATTGCAACAATATTTTCCCCTTCATATAAATAAAACTTTAAAATGAAACTTTACTATAAACTTTTTTTCTGCTGCATAACAAAAATAAGTAGCAAAAACAAAAGAACAAGAAGTATTTTTTGGCATATTTATCAACCACAATTTTTTCTCATACGAGTAGAACGCATGTAAAAGTTGAAAGTTTGCCTTTTGTTTTGGGGTTATAAATCCCAAATCAAATTTTCCTTTTTTTCTTTTTGTTTCTCCAAGAAACGCGCATTTATTTTGTTTTCAAGTTTACTTTTAGTACGCCAAAAAATAGTGAAAAGAACAGCTGCTAAGCGCCAACAAACGTTCAATTCTTGTTTGCAATCATAAATATCTAACCCAAAAAAACAACAGCTTTGCTTGATGTTTATCAATGTCATTTAGTAATTTAATGTTAAAGTAATAATAAAGTATTTTTGAGCCCGCCAATTGCCGCACTGTGTGCGTGAAAGTCAGTCCCAGTTTGTTGACATGTGTACCGATTATCATAGCAAGGCGATATTTAAAAATACTGCTCCTGATACTTTGACGCAACAAAGCGGCTGTTACTGATATAGAAGCTTCTGTGTTAAAAACGGCCCTCAGACTGTCGACACGCCCCTTTGTTATAATTGTACCTGCGATGTACAACAACAACACATGCACTTTTTGAAAAAAAAGATAAACAAACAATTTAACAGTTATGATAACAATAAAATATCAATTAAAAATATAGAAATACTAGCTGACCCGGCCAATTTTGTTTAGCACTCACATTTTATTTATATTGAAAAATAGATAAAAACAGGAGAAAATAACATATTTTTGCATGATCAATTGTGGCATTTTTAATTTACATTTCCAGTTACAATGATTTGTAAATTATTTTATTTATATGGTATACATTGGATATTCAATTGAAATCAATATATATTTTTTTATTGCTTTGATGTGATATCATATTATAATTAAGTTCAATATAGCCCTGTTTAATACACAACATTTTTGGTTTTTTGTTTGACTTGTAAGTATATAATGCTGATAGTATTTTAAAACCGACGTAGCAAACATGGGAGAAATACTGATTTTCAAGGTAAGTGCCTCAAAGATTTATTAATTATCTTTGCAAATTCAAGGTGTACTGGAAACTGCAAGTGTTTAAAATAGAATATCATATTAGTCGGAAACATTGGCCCATAATCATAGTCAAACAATAAATTCAGTTCTTTTTAAAAAACAACATAAAAATTAAAAGCTGTTACTAAGAATTTTAGTACTATAGACAAAAAAAAGTAATTTTTAAGTTGAATCAACTTTAACAGGGTATTACTAATATTTCTACTAGCATTTTTATACAATATGCAGCAATATATAAAAAGTGACATTAAAAATAAAAAAAATAAAAAACTGAAAAGTAATATAAATTTTTTTAAAAATTGTTGTTTGTATATTTTAAATTTTTTTTATGATTTAAGTCCTCGAGAATTTCAAAATCTTTGTAGACGTTTTGTAATACAAAAATTTTTGAATTTGCTTATAAAAATTTTTTTTTTTATAATTTATTTGGAATTTTTATTTAATTTTATTTTTATTTATGACAGGATATTTTTTTGTTTTGTTTGTTTGATTTTCTATTTCTAAACAACTTCATTATATTTTAAATATTAAATCGACTTTTTCGCTAAAAATATAGTTTAACTTGTCTATAGTAGACCTAAAGTACGTATTAAAGAAAAATATATTTAAGTACTCTTAAAGTATACTTTTTTTTGACTATGATTATGGGCCATTATTGTTAATGGTATCAAAACGTATTCTCCTTTGTACTTTGTGTTACGTATTGTAGCTTCGATAACGATACGGTGTTCATCAGGTTTTTTTTCTGCAAGCTGAGTGCCATTGCAAAGACATGGTTGTTTTATATTTCGCAACCAGCGTTGCTAGGAGCTAGAAAAATATAATAATAAGCTAAATTTGCCTAAAAAAAAGGCTAGAGAAAGCTAAATCACTTACAAAAATAAATTAGGAAAAAGTTAAAAAACTATCGCTTAAAATTTAAAATAATAATTATGATTTTTATAAAAAATCAAGAAGAGAACGTGCAATGACAATACGTTTTAAATATGTTTTTTTTTGGTCTTAACTTGCTTTTTTTGAAAAAATAAAAAAAAATGTGCAAAAAAGCTTTAAATTTTCGCCAAAAATTACCATGAACTGACCCCTTTGTTTTTTTTTAATGATAAAAAAAATTTTTCGCACTATCCGCAAAAAAAATTTCAATTAAAGCCATTAGCTACATCTATCCAACGCAAAATAAAATTGTTATTTCTTTTTTTTATTTTTTTCTTTTGCCCATAATCATAGACACACTAAAGTCGTTATCTTTTTAGAAATGACTTTAAATTCCTAAAATTCTTATGAACAAAAAAGTCAGCTCTTAATAAAAGTCTACTTTTTTTTGACTATGATTATGGCTCTTTATGTTTATATTTAAATTAAAAATATCAAAAGTTTGTCTATTTTATTTATTACCTTTATTTTTTTATATTTAAGTTTAAATATTAAAAGTATGTCTCGTCCCCGGGCTCACAAATTGAATATTAATAAAAATAACCCAGCTGCTCATACACCAACGTCTCTCTTTTTCTGTCGGCTGCAGCATAAAGGGCCAGCTAATTTTAGACAGAACCACGGACGTCTATTTTTTCCATACGTCAAACACCCAAACTGTTTACACAGTCGCACCACGAACTAAAGTGGGTTTCATATTATAATACAGAGTATTAACATTTTCATTAGATCGAGTGAGACCGAAATTAAATGCAAATCAAATAGACTGTCAAAAAATCTAAAGGAAAATATTTTCTGTTTTCATACCATCACACTTCAAATAAAATACAAAATGCGGCAAATAATTTCACAGCTTAATTCTAGTTTTTTCTTTGGTTGCTAGTACAAAAGCAGTGTGATAGCTTAGAAAAAATTCTAAAAATGACAAAAACCATAATACTGCCAAAAATACTTAAGTATATCACCACATTTACTTAACATTTTGTTTTCACACTATTGGATTTTTTCTTAATACACGAATTTTTGACATGTAAATATTTATACTAAATACAAAAGTCTGAAGCCCGCTTAACATTTATTGTTCTATACGGGTTGCGACGTGAACACTTATAATATGCAGGTAGGTCAATATATCTTTGATAAACATCTCTTAAACAAAAAAGGGAGAATTTTAAACTGCTATGTTAAATGGCATTTAACTTATCACACACATCCCAAAATCACCAAATAAGTTTTGAGGTTTTTACAAAAGCAGTATTTCCTATAAACACTTCAATTCTTACAAAACACTTGTATATTTATTATTTGTTTATTAGCCTTAACTAACCCTTCATATTATACATGCAGCTGTATTTACCTTTACTTCAGTTCTTTTCATAAAAAAAATATTAGAAATAAATCCTACTTCAACACGTGTGAGTAATTCACCCTCATAAACATATTTTTATGCATAACAAAGTTAGATTAAAACTTCTTTTTTTTCAAATAAGGTGCTTATAGTCAGTCCGTCCCTTTCAAGTGGTTAAAACATACTTGGGTTTATAATAAACAAGAAAAAACTTATTCTTCTTTTGTTTGTTTATTAGTTGCACATTTAAAGGCTTTCAATTTTCCGATATGTGTTCGTAAAAGTTTCTTTTCAACACTTTTCCTTTTTTTATAACGACGGGTAAGTTCTACTTAACAAAATATACCTTTTGTTTACTAAACTCTCATGTGTTTCTAAGTTATGCGTGAGACATTAAATCCTATTGTGATTTTTAAATGAAAATAACGAAAAAAAAAAGAAAAATATTTCTTTTACAATCAGGAACAAACGAATATGAAAAAAATTATTTGTTTTTTTTTTGTTGTGTTAAATTCTATAGCAACAAAATATTAAAAATAATTACACAGTGGGTTAAATAGATAGCAGCCAGTTTAAAACTTATGCGAGGTATGTTTAGTAACTGAAATGAATTTTTTTATAATGAAAAATTTGTAAGGTTCCTAATTTATCCTTCAAAATTAATCTTTCGCAGTTATTAAGTATTTGTGTGTTTATAATTCTTTCAGCGCTTTTTGTAAAAGGTTTTCGTTATAAATATCAGAGTTCAATTTCTACAGCTGCCTTGTTATAGGCTTAAAATGATTCTGCAATACTTAAGCCTTTGATTTTGTGTTTAGTTTTATTTATTTAAAAGAGAAGAGCAGAAAAGAAAAGTCTAGAATAGTCTTTTTAGATATATTTGTATTTTGTAGGTAAGCGAGTACACACTCGCTCTTTTGTTCTCTCATTGGTTAGTTTAAAGCGATACACCTACAACAAAATACGTAGTAAATACGTATCTTTCCTGCAAAAATAGTCAATCAGTCTTTGAATTTGTTGCTGTAAGGAACATGAGACGATTGGTAAAATTCTTGATATTGTCAACAAACAGTGTCCAGCGTCAGAAGTTTCAGAAAGCACTAATAACAGTAATATTCTGTGCTTACTTCTAAAGGAACAATACTGAGTCCACTCTAAAGAACAGAAATATGTGACATGTTTAAGAACTATTTTGAACAATTGTAAGCTTTATTTATGAAAACACACTTCGTATATTTCATGTCTGAATTGCACACAGAAAAATAAAATTTTGTTTTTGAAATTAAATTTCTTGTCAGAGATCAGCTAAATTTCATTGAATTTTTTATTATTATAGCGAAATTTAGAGTATAAAACTATAGGTTTTCTAATAGCAGCTCGACTTAATTAAATCTGAGCTCTTCTCTAACTCAAATAATTCAAAGCAATTTATTCTACTGCAAAATAATTTTCTCTGTGTAGTTTTTGGTGCTACATGAAAACTCAATAACAATAAATGAAGTATTCTATATTGCTTCCAAGGGTTTTGTTTTCTATTTAGTTTTCCTTCTTAATGTGAAGTTCCAGCTAAAGCTGGAACACAATCAAAACAAAATTCTTGCGGTGCTTAATATCCTTACCGAAAGTTGTTGGAGGAGGGGAAAAAACAAAATTGTTTTGGTTATATTAAACGTTAGAGGGTTGAAAGTGTGTTTTTTTGTGTAAACGTTTAAAAGAAGGTGTCAACTCTTTTTGTTCATGAAGTGCTCAAACTTCTCTCCTTGGAAAATAGTCTGTTAAGATTTACGGTAATATTAATGTAGCTTAAAACTCCAGGCGTATTAATTATTAAAAGTTGTAGATATTTATAAAAAGTAGAGTATATTTCTATTCATTACCATTGCCAAGCCAAACTTAAAAGTTTTAAAGCCTTGTTTGCTCATGTTCCACAACATAAGATTCCTCATTAAAATATGTTAACGAGAGTCACGTTTCGTTCGCTTTCCTTATACAATTTCTGGGGCCCACGAAAATCTATGAGATATCTCGTCTCTTCACTAAAAAGATTAACATCAGTCTAATGTAATGCTTCAGACAATTTTCTTGCAGAACATCAAGGGACCCAGCAAAAATGTTTATATGAGTCTGCTATAAAGTTTCAGGGTTTCGGAACTCTTCTGGTTTTTGGTTATTGTTCCTCTTGAGGATATCACATACATAGGAATTCAGAAATTAGTTTAACATCTAGAACGAAAACTTATTTTTATTTTAATGTAAATTTGATTTAATTTACTGTACAAGTTCAAAAATTTTCTGCTCAAGGTTTACAGGCTTCCTTGGTACCAGTACAAATGTATTAGTATTTTCATTATGTATATGACTGGAATACTACTGGATCAATATAGATTGGTGCCCTTGCAAGGAAATAAGGTCTTTCGCGATATGATGAAAGATGAGACTGACAAAAGTTTCTGTTTTGGTAGTCATTATCGATATAAAACGTGTTTCAAGAAGAGTTTTTGCTTTCTTTTCACTCTTGTCTCTCTCTCTCTCTCTCTCTCTCTCTCTCTTATGCTCTGTCTTTTCCTTTTTCTTATAGCTTTTCTAACAAACTGAACGAATACAAAACTGTTAATTATTCTATGAGTTACTACCTGTGCTACTTTCAAAATGAAAAATTTAAATCGGTTTTAGTCAAACCCTTTACTTTTACTGAATATCTCAGCATATACGATTCTCTAGCTTACAGGCGGAAAGACGCATCTATCTAAGCAGTGGGATACTGTTTGCAGAAAAATGAAAAAAATAATGTGCCCGGTACAATTAAAGCCCATAAAAATGATAACAAGAATATTGATTAATTACTGAAGTAGCTTTAGCTTTCATATTCTACTCGTATCTTACAAAATCTAGTGTCTAGTGTCACTGCATGTTAATGTCAATCAAAACAACAGGTTGCATGTCAATAAATTTATTTCTACCTGCAAAATATTCTTTAAATTTTTATAAATACCAGCAAAGAAATTATTAAAATGTCAAATAATCCATAAGAAAACTCCACATTTGCCTCTACATACGTAACGGTTTTTATACTCTGTACTATAAGTAAGAAGGGTACATATAAGTTTGTGATTCTATCTGTGCTGTCGATGAAATCAATTTTCAGAAGTCCTTAGACAAAATACATACCAACTAGTCGGTTGTTGCTGTCTTCAGGTTGCTATTGAAATTCAGCCAAATTGGTCCATACAAATCTGAGCTGTAATATAATTTGTTTTTTTTTTCTATAAATTTTTTATTTTGGAAAAAAAAGTGTGGTATGGAGTTTTTGAGAAATGACTTTCAAAAGATCTGTGAAAATTTTATTGAAGTGCGATAATAAATGAAAGAGTTTTGGGCAAAAACACAACCCACTAAATAACTAATCCTTACCGATCATTAACATTTTAATTACTAGTTTTCTGTTTTCATGTGTACATCTTTGGTTGTTGTTTTTGTAGTATTTTTTTGTATGGTATATATGCAAAGATGCCAGAGTGGATTTTTTCGTGGATGTTGTTAATTTGAATTTCTTTACCTATAATAAATTATTTATTTTAGGATTAACAAAGAAAATATAACAAAAATTATTTTAATCAGTAGTTTGCCTATTTGTAGGAAAATTTAAAAATCTGTGAATATTTAAAAATCTGGATATTTGGAGAGTACAGGGTATATAAGAGTCGGCAATGGCGAATTTAAGCTGTTTACATGTCATCAGCTCAAATAACAAACAAAACTGAAATATAAACGAGTATATAAACGTCACATACAAATGAGTGAAGAAATTTATAATAAAAAATAAAAAATGAAGAATAATTTTAAGTTTTTAAATGTAAAAGAGCACGAATACGTTTGTGGTTTTATTCCATTTTCACCTTCTCGCTTTTTTCGTCCCTCTGATGTTTAATATTTGGCAATATTTCCGTTTAAGGACATTTTATTGAAATGTGTTGTGACGGATATTCGTTGCAGTGAGAGGAGAGGAAAAAATTGTTTAAATAATAAAACTTTAATGTACGCGTATTATATGCAATAAGAAACAAATTATGGAAATAAGCATTTTGTCTGGAATCATATTTATCGTTTTTGATGATTTTTTTATTAAAAAAGTAAAGAAAAGTATTTGAATTTTAACTTGTAAAGTAAAAATGCTTATTATTCCTAATTGATTAATTAATTGTTCTATTTAGTATTTAGTTATCTAGTGCTACCGTTTAATAATGCTGAGGTTGAAACAAAGCAAGCAAAACATCTCAATAGAAATATAATTAAAAATCAAAAAATAAATTTTTGAAGTAAAGAATTTTATATATTATTTTTTAATATTGAAGTTGAAAAATAATTGAATTTGCTCAAAAGTATTTAAATACTATAGAAGATTACGGGATGGGACACATATCATTTTATAGTTAAGGTTTTCTAAATTTATAATCTACTGCTCAAGTACTCACTGGCCATTTTAAAGCGAAGGCTGTCTAATTTTGTAATCTACTGCTCAATTACTCAGAAGCTACTTTGAATTATTTAAAAAAAATTTTTTAAATTTCAAAATACCCCGGACTGTTGTTCTCAAGTATTTTGGCAGCTTCCATTTTGCATCATAAAATAAAAACTACGAAATTATTCGTAACTGTTAAATACTTCCAGAAAGATTAGAACCTACAAATTAAATTCCTTTTTGATTTTGGTCATTTCAAGCCATGTGGAAAGCGATATTATTTTCTTTAATTTTTGATATTTCATATATTTTTATAAAAATTATAATTAAAGTTCTAGTGTAATAAAGAACCAAGAAAATTTTGAATTTTAAGCTGCAGCTTTTTATTTTTTTTCTAGCTTTTTTTTCGGCGTGATTTAACCTTTTCTAGCGTTTTTTTTAGGGAATTTTTTTAAAGTCCTGGCAACGCTAGTTTTAAATTTTTTAATATCGAGTATTTCAAAAGAAAATTTATTTATCCCTTGGAAAGTTAATCGCTATAGAGGTATCGCGTAATAAATCTCATTGCTTTTAGATAGTTGTCAAGACAACGGAGTAATGAAGTGATCCAAACCCGTCCTGTCTCCTATCCCTAATATCTCAGGTAGGCCGTCCATAAAATGTACACCTAAAAATTTGTGTCTCAAAGTTAAAAGAGCCATGACAGCTTACGTTGAAGGGTAGTCCTAGCCTTTCCGTATATGTCATGATTGCCCAGTGACTATTCTGGAAATGTTCTTCCTGCTTCTGCTCAATAGCTCTGTGGAGAGAAGCACTATTTCAGAATTTTTTAATTTCTCGTAAATGATACTACATTTTGCTTATAAGTTGCTTTTTATGTCCAAATTCATAAAAAATATTTTTGTTTATTAAAAGCTTAATAAGGAGTTTTTCTATAATATGGAAAATTGGTTTCATAAGCGCTTATTACACAAAAATATTTTTTATGAATTTGGCTTGGTTGCTGTGCTACGTATATAATATAATGTATATAGTTGAAATTGAAGCCGACTGGTACATACATTTAGGAGCTATGAAGAAAAAACCGTGGCTGCCTATATTTTTTATCAATTTTTCAGTCTGAATTTCTTGCATTTTTTTGGTATGCAGTTTCGGTAGAAATCACAATAATAATGTCTTTGCAATGAAGCAAAATAAATGTCCAAGAAAAATGGGAGATACATAACTTCGGTTGTGAGATCTAAATTTGCTTCCAATCAAAAATTCATTTGTGATAATAAAATTTTTCAGTTGTAACAACTAGAATTGTATAATACAAATTAGTTCTCATAACCGAAGTTGTTTTCTGTGTGTACAAAATATTTTTTGGCTTTTTCATAAATTTTTGTTTTATTTATACAAAAATTTACTTTAGAAGTAGTTATGGATGGAAAGAGTTTCTAAAACATTTTTTAAAACTGCTTAAGGATTTTTATTTTATGAAAATTATTATAAATGAATTTGAGAAATATAGTTTGTTGGGTTATATGTGTAATAAAACTATGCCTACAGAAATATTGAAGAAGTAAGGATATCTTTAGATATATATTTAATTTTTTCCGTTAATTTTAATTTCTTTTTCTTAAAGTAATTACATTGGTAGGTGGAAATATTGAATAAGTATTATTGTGATCTTAGTTCACGACAGTATTCCTGAATAGTATTCCTGACTCTTACGATCAGCTTAAAAAGCTCGCATTTGCTGTCCTTTTCATTTTCAAGCATGAATATTATCAAGAATAAACTGAGAATTCGTCTTATTGATGCAACCGCAGTGAGCACGGAAGGTGCTCTTCCGTTACCAGAAAGGGTTCTTACAGACCCATTTTGACGAAAATTGCCAATCAAATGGCTTATTGCTGACGCTGCGGATGCAATCCGCACATTAAAATGATGACGGTATGCACGCTGTGTAATCACAATAGATTGTTGGTTTGAAAAATAAAATTCAATTATTTTTGTACGTTGTTCGATCGTGTAATAATTCATAATTAATTCTCCAAGTCTTCTTCACAAAATGCTGAAAAAAAAACAAAGAAACAATAATAATTAAAAAAGTTATAAAGAATTCAAACCATATAGCTCATTCTGCGCCACCTTGCACAAACCTGACTTACTCAAACTGTTCAAGGAGATGCAAGCAGATTGTTCGCATTAATAAATATTTATTAAGTATGAAATTTAGTTTACCATTTATTTGGTGTAATAAAAATTTACTGAACAATTTTACCAATTTTTTTTAACTGTTGTAATATTCATATTTGGCTCTTTGGATAATAAGTTTGTCGACCACTGGTTTAGAGAAAAGTCTTTGTCACCAGTGGATAACTTATCTGCCCGAAGAAGAACGTAGACTTACAGAAGAAGACTTATTTAACTAAATTATAGTTTTTTCATTTTTCTCTTATCATTAATAAAATGTTTTCCTTTTCTAACATAAAAAGGAAATTTTGTTCCAAAAACCAAAATTTTCTTTGAGAAACAAAAAAAAAATTATTTTAGAATATTCATGATTCAGCTGATCGTTTGGAATATCTGCTGTTGTGAAATACATTGAAGGTACCCACAATAATATTTAGTTCTAAAAGAAAACAATTCATCAGCAAATATGAAGTGAATAAATATTAGGGAACAAATTTGATAGGAAAAAAATATTTACGATAGGGCGGAATTTTTTGAAGTAAACATTTTTCCATGTTAGCATTCTCAATTAAATCATTTAAAAGCTTATTTTTCATGAGAGTTGTTCATGATTCCAAATATGTGAAATTTAAAAAAAAAAAAAAATACTTGTGGAAAATTATTCATGATTTTGAATATTTCGTACCAACAGTGGAGGGTATATAAGCTTCGACAAAACCGAATTGATTTTGTTAAGTTTGTGCTGCTTTTAAATTAAGTAAATTTAAAGAAACTTTTAAAGTAATTTTGCATTCTCATTGTACTAGTAGTTGTTCATTTTTTGTTTTTCAAAATGTATAATTTTATTCGTTATAGTTCTTTTAGCTTCCTCTTGAACTCTTTTACTTCAACTTCTTTTTTTTTTTTTGTATTTTTAATTAATGTATTTCAAATGGTAATTTTATAGAAAGCAGTTTATACTCGTATGTCCATTACAAATTCCTTGTGTAGTTTATTATTTCTCTGTAATTATAAAAATTGCATTTCTTAACACCACAATCCATAAAAGAAAAAAAAACATAGTTTATATGTGTTTTAATTTTTACAGTTTAGATTAAAACTTAAAGAAAAGAATTAGAATCAGCTTTGTTATGTACACGTATATTGCAAGGGAATTTTTTCTTATGGTTTAATGATAAATAATATAAAAAAAAAATTAATGACCCCATTATGGCTCACAACTCAACTCAATTGAGTTGTAATTAAGATGTCATTTTTGATTGCTTTTCTCAACTTCATGAACACAGAGTTGTAATCAGTAATAGCACAAATAGTTTGTAATACCAAAATTACAACTAAAGCAGAGTTGAGTTGTGAACCATATTAAGAGCATAAGTCCGAATATTATATACTTACTTATTTACAATTAGTCAATTCATAAACTGTCGTAAATAGCTAAGTTAGAAATTACTACTTAGATAAAATAGTACTGTTGTGAGCGGCCTGTCATATTGCCAAAGAATACACTCGATTAAACGTCAAGCTCAGATGTCAAGGAAAGCTATACTTCAGCTCAGCCTAGAACCTTTTAGATTTAATAACCCATGGACAAACACATGGTTCTGGCCAGGCATATTTCATTTTTGAGCGTTAATTAACATACTTCTAGTTTAGGTAGATACCTGTACTCGTATTTCGCGGTAGCCGCCTAAAATATTGTTGGCTTTCTATCTGTAAAAGAAAAAATTCAAAAATATCGTTCCAACACGACGAAAATTGCAAAAGAAAAAGTCCCCCCTCGAACAAACACATATGCCTGGCCAGACCCCTATACAATTTGTATGAAATAAATTATTTAGTCAATTCACAAACTGTTGTAAATGGCTAAGTTATAAATTACTACTTAGATAAAATAGTACTGTTGTGAACGGCCTCGCTTAAACGTCAAACTCAGATGTCAAGGAAAGCTATAAATTAAATATTTCCTTGTGTTTTCTCCATTTTATTAATTTTTTATTACATCAATTTAAATTTTGCTTCCAGTTTTGAAGTCATAAAAAGGGGGGGAAATTATTTTTGTGTCAACAAAAAACAGCTGATTAAATAGGACACTAAAAAACTCAGGAAACAAAGTAGTAATGTCCTAAATCTCTTTTGTGTAATAAATACCAACAACATTTTTACAACAGTCATAAATTTAGGATGAATACTACACTTAGGACACACTTTGTGGATTGGCTAAATATGTTTTATGATTTTAATGTTCACTGTAACTTTTTTGTTTGTTTTACTTTTTCTTTTTACTGCATAGTAAATTTATACATGTTATATAACCTCTGCTTATACATATTCATAACTTTTTCTTTACTTCCACACACTGACATGCTCATACTTCTAATTCTTTTGAAGTTAACTAATAACTTGTAGTATTTAATCTTCTGTACATATTTCAGCAAGTAATTATAAATACAAACTCGTACTTGTTCGTACACTTCCATTTAACTTCCTATTGTATGTGGTTGAAAACAGGAAAAAAATTTATGTAGTATTTAGCTTCCTGCAAAAGATTTTGGTAATTTTTTTAAATGAAAAAAAGCAAGTATTAATTGAAAATAGGACAACAAGGTTCTTGACTTTTATGGTCATATTATAAAGTAAAGAAAAACAAAAGAAAAAATATTAAAGAAATGAAAAAAGATAACACTGCTCAATATATTCCAGAGTGTTTGTATGTGTTTTCGATTAATTAAAGTGTACTGATTACGAAAATAAAACTGGATGGTTTTCCAGCAGCTCTAGGGCAGGTTACAAAATGTGACCCTCTTATACATTTTTTTACTTCATATACTTAGTGTTGTTGAGAAAAAAATTGTTTTTATGTAAGACTGTTTAATTTTAGATCCCGATAACGATCCCAGCAGTAATTAGATGTCATAAGTATGTCCCACCACTCTTGTTGTTGTTCTTGGCTTCCTCTGCATTATAATCTGCAGGAAATTGATCCAAATGAGAATGTAAATAGTGTAGTTTGATGCTCATGTTACAGCCTAGATCTTTTAAATTAAGCAACATATGGCTAAGTAATTATAAATTGATTTATGAGATAAGAAAAAAATTTTTTGGAGTATTTTTTTAAGATAGGATGCCAAAACTTACTTTCTTATTAAGGCTCTTAATTCACTTTGATTGAATAATTGAAAAGTTGGCTCTGTAGGTGTGAAATCATGTCTTCTTTTTCAATTTTCATGATATCAGGTTCAAAGCAGGTTGACCATGTCGATAGTACTGGATCTTGTAGCTGATTAGGCCTTTGATCAGAATACGGCATCTCGGTTTTCAGAGTTTATGCCCGTAATGTTTAACATACAAAAGAAACACTTTTCATGGTTTTTATAACCCTCTCACAAAATCATGAGTGTCCTGAACTTAAAAGTAGAACTTTTTCAACTTGGCTTACATTATTTGACAGATTTGTGCAGATTGCAAATGTAAGCAGTTAGAGTACACATATTTTACGTAGTCGGTGTTTGATTTACTGTATTTTGCAAAGGAATATTCACCACAAATAAGGCAAAAAATATCTGGATCGTTTAAAAATCGTCTTTTCCGTCTTTTTAAACTAGCATTTAACCCTTTTTATTTTTTCATTAAAGACCATGTAATCTCAGTTCTAAAAGGTGATTTTATAAGAACTATCGGAAATTTAAAAAAAAAAACACATAAAATTCAGAAAAATGCATGAAATATTTATTTGGATCGATAGTTGGGTCGATATAATTTAATGTTTGAAGATTATTTCATGCAAATGTTGGCCGCGGCTGCGCCTCAAATGGTCCATCCGCTTAGTCCAATTTTGGCATACTCTTTCCAACATTTCGGCCGGTATCTCACGAATAATGTTGGCAATGTTGGCTTCCAGTGCGTCAATCGAAGCGGGCTTGTCCCTATAGACATTAGCCTTAACATAGCCCCACAAAAAATAGTCTAGAGGCGTTAAATCGCACGATCTGGGCGGCCAATTGACTGGTCCCAAGCGTGAAATAAACTGTTCACCGAACTCGCCTCTCAATTGGTCTATTGTTTCGCGTGCTGTGTGGCATGTGGCACCGTCTTGTTGAAACCACATGTCATGCAAGTCAAGCTCTTCCATTTTGGGCAAAAAAAGTTTGTTATCATCGCACGGTAGCGCTCACCATTCACAGTAACGTTGTGATTCGCATCATCTTTGAAGAAATACGGCCCAATGATGCCGCCAGCCCATAATCCGCACCAAACGGTTGTTTTTTGTGGATGCATTGGTAGCTCTTGCAATGCTTCTGGCTGCTCTTCACTCCAAATACGGCAGTTTTGCTTGTTCACGTATCCATTCAACCAGAAATGAGCCTCGTCGCTGAACACAATTCTTCGATAAAAAAGTGGATCTTCATCTAACTTTTCAAGAGCCCATTCACCAAAAATTTGGCGTTGTGGTAGGTCGTTTGGCTTCAATTCTTGCACCAGTTGTATCTTATAAGGCTTCACACCCAAATCTTTCCGCAAAATTTTCCACGTAGTGGAGTAACAGAGGCCCAATTGCTGCGAACGGCGCCGAATCGATAATTCACGGTCATCACCAACACTGACCGATACGGCTGCGATATTTTCTTCAGTTCGCACTCTACGTAAGCGTGTTGGTGGTTTAATGTCCAACAATGTAAATTTGGTGCGAAATTTTGTTACAATAGCCCGAATAGAAGCCTCAGTAGGTCGATTAAACTGACCATAAAATGGAAGAAGCGCGCGATGAACTTTCTTAACAGAGCACGCATTTTGGTAATAAAATTCAATAATTTGCAAGCGTTGTTCGTTTGTAAGACGATTCATGATTAAATTATAGACCAAACTGAAGATTTTTGACAGTGATACAAGATACAAAACGTGCGTGAGCTGTCAAAACTAGTGTTGCCAAAAAGATAATAGCAAAAAAATCACTCTTTATTATAGGTTTTTTAGTAAAAATAAAATCAAAAGGTATCATTAAAATATAGAAAAAGAACAATTTTGTCAGTTTCTTGATTTTCCTATTTACTGAGCACGGTCTGACAGTTCTAAGTTCGTTAATGTTAAAAAATCAAAACATAGCATTCCAGTCAATAAAAATTAATATTTTGCTTTGCTCAAGAGCATTTGAACCCAACTTCATAGTTCTAGGGTGTATGAAAATTCCAAAAAGTACCAATAAAAGCAATTGTTTCATTGATGGTTTACCACCTTGCTTCATACCATTTAAGCCAAATATCGTACTTTTTGATTTCTTAATAACAAAATATATGTAAAAAAAAATTAATAAAAAGTACCACATGTACCTTAATAATTTTTTACTTTCCTCAAGACCCTTTGACCCAAATATCTTACTTCTAAGTTCGTTAGTAATAAAATCTCAAATCTACCAAAAAAATTAATAAAAAGTACCATTTGTTCCCTTAATTATTTTTCACTTTGCTTAGAACCGTTTGAGTCGTTTTCATTAAAAAATCAAAAAGTACCATAAAATTAACAAAATATTCTAAAAAAAAAAAATAAGCGGATGGGTATTTTGTACTTTTTAGATATATTAGCGGGATAAAAAGGGTAAAAACTTATGTTTTTACCGCCATGTTTTTTTTAACCCCATTTATCTTTCAAAGTAACCATCACAGCAACAAAAACTAATTTGTATTATTATCTTTTTAAAATTCGAGCAAATAAGGGGTAAAATATATGCCCCTTTTTACTACTATTTCTAAATACCATATGTACCATTATGTAAATTGATGCAGGATATAAACATTTTATTACTAGTTTGTAGCACCCAATAAAAATCAATGTAAACAATTTTTTGAAGAGAGAAAAAAAGTACCAAAAGAGAGAAAAATGATTTGTAATTTATATTTAAACAAGTTTAGTGGTATTTTTAATATTATGTGCAACCTTTTTTGACAGTAGAATTAAACAGTCCTTAATAAAATAAAAAATGGTACTTTTATATTCATTTTAATGGTACTTTTTAATTTTTTAGTAATAACAGCCCTAGAGCTACTAGATTGGGCTCAAACGGTTCAGGTCAAAGTTAAAAATCATTAAGGGACAAATTAGTACTTTTTATAAATTTTAGTGGTAATTTTTTGTAATGCTAACGATCCTGGCAGTACTATTTTTGGCTCAAATGGTCCCAAGTAAAGTTAAAAATCATTAATAGAACAAGTGGTAATTTTATAAAGTTTTTGATACTTCGCTGACGAAGTAGCGAGTTAAATGCTACAACTTTATAAAATTTTATAAAGTGGAACTATGTAATTCTTCCCAATTAGATTGAAGTATATAAACGATAGAGGAAATGTTTTTTGCGTTTCATTCCTAGAGCCGGCACTTTGCCGGCCTTCACACTTAAAACAATATGTTTTGGATTTGCTTGCAGTTCGAGGTATAACAAAATGTTCTTTCTCCAAAAACACAGCCAAATTTAAATAAAATTTTATCTTTTAAAAACCTGTATTTACATGTGTCGCCTTTCTATTCAAAGCAAAAGTATCATTTCCTATTTATTTTAAATATGAAAAATTATTCCAATTTATGAGTTGTCGTTTAGTTCTTATTCCCTTCTCTTTTTTTCGTAAATGCCTCTTGATGTTTGGTAATCATCAAAAACTTTATCAGCATGTGTTACAAAGTGTTCTTTTGTAATTTACTAACATTTACTTTTATTGCTTATTTCCTCCTCTAATGATAAATAAATAATAGCAAACAACATCCTTCTTATGATTTTGAAAATTAATCTCATTATTTGTTTAACAAGAAAAATCGGCAAATATGTATTTGTATTCTACTGTGGCAAACATTGGTGTTACAAATCCAAACAACGTATGTGTTAATATTTTTCATTCGTGGGAATAGAAACAACAAGCTCCGCCTTTGTCATTTAATTTGTAAGGGATAGGATGTTTAAATATATTAAAGGATAAAAAAAATTACATACAAGTTAAATAAAAAAAAAAATTGCTACTGAAAACTATTTACCGGAGGCCTTATTTTAAAAATACTTTTAGAAAGGACGTTCAGTGCCTTGATGACATGCTACCGAAATATTTTAAATTTTGTATATGTAATAATTTCTATTTGAAATTTAAAAGTTTAACAAAATATTAATCTTTATTTGTGCTTAATTCCAGAAATTGTGTTGGTTTTAAAATTTATTCTTTTACTCATGATATTCTCATGAGTTATTTATTCAGTACAATCACCCCTATCATGAATAAAAGTGAAATTGTTGTTCCCCCGAAATTTTCATTCCCCTCGAAGGGAAAATTGCTATTGGGAATCTCACGTGAGATTTTGTACACGTTATCAGTGCAGAGTGAATGTATAATAAAGAAGAATTTATAAAATTTCCTAAGTTTTCAATAGAAAAACAATACATTTTTGTAATTTACGAATGGTTCTTGTAATAAAGGTGTCAACTTTTATTGTTAAGCAGTTTTCAGTGGCCAGTGCATATAAATAAAAAATTTCTGTAATTTTATAAGATTTTAAGAGCAAAAACAAAATTTTTTTTATTGAAGCAATTTATGAATGGTTCTTGTATTAAAGGTGTTAACTGCTGTGGATAAACGATTTTATAACAAAATAAATTAATTTTTTATAGGTGGACAACCACTTTTTAATTCTTTTGTTAAAAAATTGCTAAATTCTGCTTGCTAAATTAAATTTTAAGAAAAAAACAAACAAAAATACTTGTGTTCGCCAGCAAAAAGTAAGTGAACAGATTAAAGCAAAAAAGTGAACAAAACAAGGGAAAAAAATTATTTATGATAAGGGGATTTAACAGGGAATTCATTCGTAATTGCTATCCCAGTGAAAGTGAACAAAATTCGAGGGAAATGATATTCATGATAAGCGTGAATAAGTACTGAAGGGGAGAACATACCTATATGGACCATTTCATCAGACGCTACTCTGAATCCTCAGTATATTACTCCCAACGTTTCTTGCAAACATTAGAACCTTTATATTGTAAAAGCAATTGACTAAATAAGAATTATTAATCAATAGTTACAAAAAGATTCAAATATTCAAACAAAAAACTCAGTAAGCATTTTAAGGATTTTACATACAAAATAATCAAATGCTTTCCACATAACTTCTTTTGTTTTATTTTCATTATTATATTAAAATATTTGTAAAAACTGTTATACGACTTTACTTGCTGTCCTAATACAATGAATTTTACATGAAATTCAAAGTCCACAAATCACCGCATTAGCTATGAAGCAACTTGTATCGGTGATTTAAATTTATGTCCTACAAAAAGATTAACATGTTATTTCATATTGAATTCCATGATTTATGACTAGGATAGTTAAGTAATTATCCACTGTAAGAGAAAATGATGTATCAAAAGAGAGAAAAGAATCTCTTTCTTGTTTTCTGTAAAAAAAAATTTCGTACCTAGATTTACACATGACTTTAGAGATTTGGAATTTTAACCTAATGTTAAAGATGCTAGTCCGTTGAGTTAACATCAACAATAGTTATTTACTGTCTTGCTTTTTTAAAAAATCTGGAGCCTATAACAGACCTACGCTGTGTAAAGTTCCCGCCTATGAAAGCCAGTTTATTGACGAGCATGGCCAACAGAAGTGACCGTCACATGTTTGTAGCACTAGAACCAAATTTTTGGCATTTTTCAAGGCTAACAACTAGTTTTAACTCGAAGAAAACTGGTTTCGTAATCAAATTACAATTCTTAAAGCATATTAAACATGTTTTAAAAGGTTTTTAAAATTTTGCTCCTGATGTATTTTTTTAGTAATTTTTTTTTTTATTTTTTTTTGTAATTTTGTTTGTAATGAATAAACTCAAAAACTATCAAACCTATTTAAAAAATTCTTTCACCAACATAAAACTACATTATCAACGAGTAACATAATATATACTACTCGTACATTGTATATATTCTAGCACCTGTCACGCTCACTTTTACTATAGTCAGTTAGAAGTCTTGAAAGCTAGTAAAAACAGTTTATTAAAAATCAGACCGGGTAAAGACAAAAGACATGTATTAAAGTCATTCCATGTATTTACAATAAGAAAAATTTGGTTAAAGCAACCATATTCTGGTGGAAACACATTTGCAATAATCATAAAAGTGTTTGCTTTCAAACATAATATTTAATGAAAATAATAATAAAATGATTGTATCTAAACAAATATATTTGTAAATCAAACATAATATTTTTATACCCTTTACTGTAATTAAGTATATTCATAAATTTGTGATGCGGTTTGTAATTTCTATACGTTATACGAGTATGTGTCAAAAAACCATAAAGTATGTATATTTTGGATCCTTACAAATAGCAGAGTAGATTTAACAATGTCCATCTGCTGCGTAGACGTTAAAATCAACTATGAGAAGTCTTTAGACAATGTACATCAGTTGTTTCTGTTTTTCATTAGCTATTGAAATTCAGCCGGATAGGTCCATAAATTTCAGAGTTTTTCCTATTTTTGACCATTTTTGCGTATGTTTTTTTTTTCTTTTATTTTTATTTTACTTTCATTAATCCCATAACAATTCTATATTGAAAGTCAGCTATTAGCATTTTATTTGAAATATAGAAAAATTTATATTACACTCCCAGACACTGGATTGCTGAAGCGACGCTTTCGGAAAAAGCTACTTTTCACTCATCGGCAGTATTTGGGTCAACAACTGAGAATGCTTTATGATTGTTAGCTTAACAAAAAAGAGAATACGGCAGCAAACATAACATACTTAACTGAATTGTTATGGAACTATTGAAAGTAAAATAAAAATAAAAGAAAAAATATGAACTAGAGCGTGAATAATATAAATTATTTGGGTGTTTATTTACAAAATTGATATTTTATTTGTAAAAATTACTTTTAGCCTATAACTTTTAATCAATGAAAGAACAGCGTCTAGGTTTTTTGCAAACACACAATTTCTGAACAAACAAACAATAATTTGTAATTGTGTTTTGTTTTGTTGTTGAAAAAAATTTTTCTTAGTATTTTTCCATTTAATAACATGACGTATTTATATTATCATACAGGAATACAAAGAGTTTATTATTATTTCTGTCACGTAATTGGCACATAAGTGACAAGCAATTAGTGAAAATGGAATCAAAAAGTAAAGAAAAGAAAAATAGAGAAAACTTGCAAAGAAAACTTAAGAAAAAGAGTGTAAATTAAATGAAGTTAAATTAAATGAATCTGTTTAGCCAATTCTACGGAAAACATAAAAATGACGCCATTACAATTAATAGCAATAGCGCCACTTGAATGGGAGGCTGCACAAGCATGCTTGAAAACTACACATCATTACAAACATGTGTAATATTTTGTAATAAAAATAGTTTGTAAGCCTTTTCCAGTATACTTGTGCAGCCCTTTATTAATTAGGTACATACTAAGGTGATGCACAAGCATACTTGAAATGGCTTACAAGCACTTTTTACTATAAAATTTTACACATGTTTGTAGTGATGTGTGGCTTTCAAGTATGCTTGTGCTTATTTTTTATTTGTCAGTTTGTTCAAAAGACGGTGAAAGGGTTAAGGAATTTCATGCGAACACATTTTTTTAACCTGAGATTTTCAGACGTAGTGGAAAAATGCAATTTACAATTATATAGGACTTCTTCTTAAGGGGACTTGCAATTGCATCTGAAGTTTCACACTTTATTAAAGTTCCATGGGGTTTTTCTAAGAGAAATTGTTTATGAAAATCATCGTTATTTTGTATTAGAAATATGAAAAAGGCTTGGCATTTACAAGGTCAAAATAACATCAAACAAAAGTTGGCTATAACAACTTATGCAGATAACGTATCTTTAAAAAAAAATTAAAATTTAAAAAAAAAAAAACATGTCCGAGGAGAAGAGATGCTCTGCTCCAATACTCCTCTACTATGTCTGTGTAAGATTTTAGGCATTTCGGACCAGTCGTTTAGAAATGGCTGAATTATTTCAAAAATATATTGATTCTACCCCACTGTGGAACCCTACAAGTCACTTATCGAAGGTAAAATGTATATGCAATATATATGTAAATATGTAATGTATTTCTCTTGAAGATTTTTATCGAATACTAGATCCTGGATTGCAAGTTTATTTCATAATAAAGTATGTAAAATTATGAAAAAATTTTTTGACAAAACTTTAAGAATATCTCAGAAACTACCTGACTGGTAAAATGTTCTGTGTGGGTTCCCAACCGTGACGACATGCAGAATGAGCTGCAATGAGAGACCTAGGCACGGTTAAGCTTGCAGCAATTTCGAAATTAGTAAGGAGTTCCAGATTGTAGTTGGGAACTGCAAGATAAATTTAAAAGGTCGCGGTGCGACTATAGCTAATGACGATAATAATGTGTGTAAAACAGTGATTTTATCGATTAAATATTTAATTGATTAATTTAAATGAAATATTTTAGTAAAGGCAATAATAGAGGAAACAGAAACTTGTGTGTTACTTCGAAAATATTGCTTATGTAAAAACACATGAGAAAACTTCTGATTCATATTTTCTTAAGATCAATCATATATTTTAAATGTCTACGCTTTGTCTAAATATTTGACTCCATACAATAATTTGCTGTATCATTAGTCGGCTGAATAAAAAATTTAATTTTTTTTATCTAGCTTTGCTTTTTTAATTTTATTTATTTGAACCTATTAGCTGGAAAAAATTAGTTGTATCGCCATCACTACAGTAACGCTATAAACGAACTACTGCACGCAAAGAAAAAAGATGGTTGAATATGGTCACCGCAAACATAGTGTGTTCTTCACAAAAATATTATTATTAATTTGAAGCATCTAAACATTATTCTGATCGCGATAAACATGTTTCTAGTTATTTTTAACCATGGTATGTTCACCGTCATATATCAACCATATAATTATCATATTATGTTTAATAAAATTTTAATTGAAATCATAAATATGTTCATAGCAAACATAATAATGATAAAAATATGGTTGAATTTAAATTGTTTTCTACTTTGCCTCTTCCGCAACCATATAAATAAAACTTAATCGTTCAAACTCAACTGAGCTCTGTGCACTAAGCAACCAGAGGTGTCAGAGTGCAGATATAGTATACATTTTCTTTCTGTATTTTTTGCACGAACTCAAAATTTTTATTTTGTTTTGCTCAGGTATTTCTAAAAAATTTACACTTTCATTATTTACATTTCGTAAACATGCATTTTAAAACATGAAAATTTGTGTTTGTTATCACTTTTACATTAAATTCCATACTTCATAACAAAAAAACGTACATATAAGTATTTTCGGCATGTGTATTTTCATTACGGAAATAACTTTTTAATTAATGTTTTTTAAAGCAAAAATTTTTCATTTTGCTTATTTTCTCTTATTCGTAATATTAAAACATTATATCTGTCTCTTACACACAAACTCCAAATAAAATGCTGAGTTTTTCAAAATTCTAACCTCAAAAGTTTCATCTCTAGTTGCTTAGTGCTCTGTGGCTGAAGTGTTTGAGTGGCGAGTTAATGCTTCTTAACTAAGTGTTCGCAAGTTCGAGCCGTAGTAGAGTCAACTGAATTTAAAAAAATTAATTGAAACACGATGTATTATGTAATAAATAAATAAAAATTTATAGAAAAAAAAATAATGGAATAAAAAAAACTTTATTTATAAAAAAAATTTTAATTAAAATTTTTTTAAAAATCATATTAAAATATGCATGCATTAAAAAAAATTTCTTACCTTGACCGGGGGTTGAACCGCAACATCTGCAGTTGAAAGCTATTTTTAATATCTTTGATTTAAAAATATATATGGTTAGAATCAATCATAAATCTAACCATACTATGTTTCCACCAGAATATGGTTACCTCAACCATATTTTTTCTTTGCGTGTGAGTAGTAAAAAAACCCAGCAACACTGCACAATGCAATTTCTTTATTTTTTGAATCCATTTTATTGAATATTATTAAAACACAAATTCTTAAAAAATTTATAAGCAAATCTATTACATTAAATAAAAATATTTTTCAGTAAAAGAAGAGTCTATGTCAGACGTATTTGTACATGTCGCTTGCGACCAAAAATTACAAACCTTCTGTTAAGTACAAAATTTTAACTTGTATTTATAAAAAACATAAATATTTTAGAATTTATTATTATCAGTATGGGCTATAATCGCACCGCGACCTTTAAAATCTGTTGGGCAGCCCAGTTCCTATCTACAATGCGAGATTCCTCACATAGCTCGTGATTATTGTAGGACTAAATATGC
The DNA here is from genome assembly GCA_947397855.1 of Thelaira solivaga. Taxonomy (NCBI): domain Eukaryota; kingdom Metazoa; phylum Arthropoda; class Insecta; order Diptera; family Tachinidae; genus Thelaira; species Thelaira solivaga. The sequence continues at coordinate 27,909,169 of OX377612.1, forward strand.
GTAGGTCTCCTGGGACCAGTGTCCTACTTCCACAGCGTCTTGAAACCTCTGGGCACTCACATAGAACATGCTGCGACGTTTTCCGTTCTTCCTGACAGAAACGATAAGAGTCATCTTCTACCACATCGATTTTACTTATGTGATGGTTAAGTCTACAGTGGCCCGTAAGTAGCTCAACGGAAAGTTTTATGACATTTCTGCTGAGGTTTAAAACAACTTCTGCCCTAATGCGCTTGAAGCTGATGAGTATCTTTGACTGTCACATACCCACTACGGCCATTTCATTGCCTTCATGACCCGGTACCTCCAATAAGTTAACCGTGCTCCTCTCTGTCAAAGCATTGAGAAGCTTGCAGAAATCCCAAATCAATCTTGATCGAATGAAATAGTTTGCTAGTGCACAAAGAGCTGCTTGACTGTTTGAGAAAATGTATATTTGACCTATGGGAACCTTAAGTTGATTATAAATTTAGTTGCTGCAACTCAAAATCAGTAATCAGAATTACAATTTGTTCATTGAAATATTTAATATGTTTATACATATTTTTAAATATTAATTAACCAAATTCAAATTACGTTTTTCATGCTTTTTGAGAAGCTGATCATTTGCTCTGTTTTAAAGAAAAATTTTGTCAATATGACAACTTTTGTTTTAATTTAAAACACTTTTTGCATAGAAATTCAAAAATTAATTTTCAATTCTGCAATATAAATAAACACATTTTCTTTCTAAGTTTATGATATTGAGAAACTGAGAAAATTCTTTAAAATTTTCTGAACGTACATATAAATTTAATTTTCTCAAAACATTTTAAAACACAGCAACTTTTATGACAATAAATAATTTTAAAATTGTTTTCTATGTTTTTAAATTAGCGGTTATAAGTAGTAGAAAATTATTGCCACAGAAAAAAAATGTAAGACACATTTTGCTGTGAAGGAACGATGTGTTCTCTTTTTGTTGTCTTAAAAATGAGTGCATTTTATTCGTAATTTAAAAAGGAACATGAAAAGCATAGAAAAATGAAATAAATTAGATTCATAAATACCAAGCAAAAGTGTTGTGTTTGCTAACATCCTGTTTCAAACTTTCTTTCTTTATTATAAATACTTAAAAAAAATTCAACCAAATTTTTGAACAAGGGAATGTTTGTTTGTAGTTTCTAGTGGTTACAGCAAAATCAGTGACTATTCTGTATTTTTAATGCACAACATTCTATTCAGAGATAGGAAAATGTTCTGTAATTTAGCTGGCTTGCATTTACTCCAAAGAAATTGTGCTTTTGGTTACTATGGCGGCATCGAAAGATAACAAAAATATTATTTTAAAATTTAGATTTTTCATCCTAGATTTCCAAAGTTATTTAGCTATTAATTATGATCATGTGGTAGAAAACTAAAGATATTTTATACAGAATGTTTAAGCGATTTTGTATACTCAAAATTTAGAATAGGGCTTAATTTTTTTTAAATGAGATAATTTTGGAAGCAGTAGTAACACACTCTTGTGCTTATTTAAGAAGGGTATGTATATAAGCTTGTTTTTCCATTTGTAATTTCTACACCGTGTATGTGCCACCCTATAAAGTGCATATATTCTGGATTCTTATAAATAGCAGAGTCTATTTGTCGCATGCAAAAAAGCAGTCGAATACAGAATGCCAAAACGGAAATCTCGAATAATTTTATGTTTACAAAAATTCTAAATTAAATTAATTGAACATTTTAATTGTGTATCTTAGAATTTCTCAATTTAATTTCACACAAAAGGCATAGATTTTTTCGGGGATGTGGTCAATTTAAATTTCTTTAACTGAAATTCATTATTTAATATACTTATGACTAACAAGTTTTATGACAATAAGTTTCTCAAGATAGTATTAACCTCTAGAAGGGAATAGAAACGTATGACACTTGAATGTACACTGACAGATCTAAGATTATCTGCGATATAACTTTCGGATATATAATAGATCTAGTGTATTTCAGGTAGAGATACACGCCATGCGAGTATTTGGACGATAGGGGGATCAATTGAACTATAGGAATCTTCGTAGATGACAAAGTGGCTCTCCCGGCACTTCAATCGAATGTTACATCCTTTGTTCTAGTTGGCCAATGCCAACTATGTTATTCAACTGCTTTGTTATCCAATTTGGGTTGATAGACTGACATATCTTTGGTATAGATTCCTGTACATAGTGGCTTCATCGGCAACGAGCAGATGGACGAATTGGCTAAAACTGCTTTACGGCTCAGTAGCATCAAAAGCGGCATACTTGAATGCTACCAAAATGGGGGTCTCGAGACATGTAAGAATATGCGTCAATTGTAGCCTCGCTATGATGATAAACTCTTTGCTCCGCTGGTCACTGACAGATCGGCACGCGCCAGTAGGCTGGGATGACTTTCTCTGCAAGTGCCCGCCTATTCTGCCTTTCACACACATTTCTCGGCTTATATTTTATAGTCAGACTACCTAAGATATCATGGATAAGGTTAGTAAATCTTCGAAGATATCGAAATGTCACAGGTGGTGTAGATCATTTTCTCACTTTATTGTGGTAAGTGAATAGTTGAAAACGCTATCCATTTGAAGGCCATCACGCCGACACGCAACCAACCAATGACTAGCAAAATAATTTTCAAAGATATTTAATCAATCTGTTTATATATTTTATTTTATATGTTTTGTTTTTTTATAAAAAATATAAATACATTGAAGGGTATATAAGACTCGGCACTGCCGAATTTAACCAGTGTCTTGCGTAAATATTGCAGTAAGAAAACGGTTCTTAAAAACAAAAGAAAAACTAAAAAAATAATAAAGTCACAACATAAATTCTTCAAAGTACTTCGCGTTTTTAAAAAGTTTACACCAGAAGAAAAATTTACAAACTTTAAATTCTGAAATGATAAAAATATTTTTATTTCGGAATTAAACTACAAGATAACAAAAATATTTTGCTACGAGTGTAATTTAGATTTCATTGGACGTTGCTTACTACCAACAAGAAAAAACATACGCATAAATTTAATTTAAGTTGAGCTGTTGTTATGATGTTCATGTAACTTGCATGAGTATCAGACGTGTTGTAGTAATACAAAATGGCATGAATAATTTTGTTGGTTTCTTGGATTGTCATGGTTAAGTATTGCTATTTTATATACAATTTTTTTATGTGTTCTTCTTTTGGCACAACTCACTCCCACATACACATATCCACTCACTCATGCACTCGCTAGTTTAATTTAGAAATTTCAGGAATTTATAAAGAAAATTTGTAGACAATTCTTTTGAAATGCGTAGCAAATTCGTACTAAGTTTCTTTAGGCTGATTTGAAAATTCCAATAATTTTTAATTTGTAAACACAAAAGCCCTACAAATTAGTTCGTGCAGGTAGTGTGGCTTCCACTAACTTGGTTCTTATAAGGTGCATTGCTTTGCCCTGGTGGGTATTTTGGAATTGCAAGACTCTTCAAAACAAGAGAAGGTGAAGAATAGTGTCCTTACCTTCAAGTGTACGCTATCTACGACAGCTTAAGTTGAAGCGTAGTCCTTAACCTGTGCGTCACGAACACTCAGTGCCCAGTTATCACAGCCACTCATCTGTATAACTTTCGGATATATAATAGATCTAGTGCTTTTCAGGTAGAGATACACGCCATGCGAGTACTTGGACGATAGGGGGATCAATTGAACTATAGGAATCTTCGTAGATGACAAAGTGGCTCTCCCGGCACTTCAATCGAATGTTACATGCTACTTAACAGCTGAAAAGAGCTTTTACCATAACAGCTTGCCCATGCATGACAAGTTATTTGACGTCTCGAGATCTTCCTATAATTGAATTTAAGAATGCCGCTTCTGATGCTGCTAAATAGCATTTCTGATATAGAAGCTCGCAATAATAGAAGCGGCCTTTACGAATTCGTCCACCTGTTCTTTGCCAATGAAGCCACTGATTGAAGAAATCCATATCAACGATATGTTAGCCTGACTAACGTTTCTGGCTCATCTTGTCTTATAAGTAGCCCTGAGACGGTTGTCCCAGGCTCGTTCGCGAATACAAGAGCACCTAAGTCATAAAAGGATAATGGGTGAGGTCAGCAGTTGTAAAGGAGTGGCTTTGTATAGTCATCATTTTCCCCCTAATTCACAGTGATTCTAATCTTTATAGATTTTATTTTGAATCTTTAAAATTGACGATCAGTAAGTATTAGAATTTGAAAGCTGGTGTTTTTTCTCTAATTAAATAATTAAAGATTCCACGCACGTAAATACTAAAATATAGTATGATTAGAAGTCAAAAATAGAGTTGATCGTGGCTTTTGACTCATATCTGAATTTCAATAGCAACTGAAAACTAGAAACAACTGACAAATTGGTATATTACATTTACCTGTATTATGTCTAGGGCCTTCAGAAAGTCGATTTCAAAGACTACACAGACAGAGATATTTTATAAGGATGCGAAATATATGTACTTTATAAGTGTCCCATCCACGGTGTAAAAATTACACAAACTTATATATACCCTTCTACTTACAGTGATGAGTATAAAAGTGACTTACGGAACTTGTACCGGGCTTCATGACTGTACACTGTAGAGTATTAAAATACTTGGCAAAAATGAAGATAAGTCGAAACGTCCACTGCAGGTTATGCAACTAAGACGAAGAGGCAAAAAAACACACTATTGTGTCAAATTCCCTAATTTGAACCCGTTTTCGTTACAACTCTCTGACATGGCGGACAGTCACCCAAGAAAGTCTTAATGAATACTAGACTTAAGGAAGACTTAAAAGATTAGAGTAGTATCACAATAAGTCTATTGACAAAGTAATTCATTCTAATTCTAATTCTGGCCTCTGCTTGATTATCCTTTAGTTTTTGTTGGTTTATAGAGAACATAATTATTTTTTGTTTTGAAGAAATTTTTTTTTTTGTGCCGCCAAAACTATAACTGATTTCTATGTATTTAGTAAGCTCGATACTCTGATGTATACTACATACCCATTTTTTTAATCCTACATGCTTATTTCGCAATTTCACAATCAAAAGATAGTTGAAGCGTTTTAAGAAAATGGAAATTCAAAAAAAAAATGCATTTCGTGCACTTTGTGATTACTTGGTCGACCATATGTGTCCACAATTGGGAAAATTTTGCGCAAAATTTCACCAAACCGGCTTTGTTCTGCGGAAAACATTGCTGCTATTTGCGATAGTGTTGCATAAGAGCCGTCAACCTCGACTCGTTGTCTTGAGAAACGATCACTAGATGACACGGACTTCTTGTGGACGATTTGTGATTCCAAAAGGATGGTGTCACTTGGCACACAGCCAACAATAAATCGGTTATTTTGCGTGAGAATTTCACTGGCCGTGATGTCAACTAACCGCCACGATCATGTTATTTGACACAGTTGAACTACTTTCATTGGGAATATTTGAAAGAAAAAGTGTACGTCAATACGCCAAAAACAATTCAAGAGTTAAAGGATGAAATAATTCGGCACATTAACGACATTGCACTTTAATTATGTCTCAGATATTTTTTTCTGATAATTATCTGAAAATTTTTTGTTTTATTTACAAATCACATCGTGCGTTTTGATTAAACCACCCTCTATATGTCGAGAACTACACGTAGCATTAAAAAATACTTTATAGCGATTAGTGCTTAGCCACCACAAAAAAATTTATTTGTTGGCCTGTGTAATATAATTGTTTTTGTTTTATTTAAGAAAACATGTTTTCTTTTAAAGCCAACATCCTTAAACTGTTTTGAATATTAAAAAAAACTTTATTTTCTCTCTTTCTTTATTATTTTGAAAAACTTTAAAACAATTTGCTTAAATTAAAATTAGATAACACACACCCATGTACATAGAACTAACTGAACCAGTTACAAGTGTCCTTAATTTTACTTAAGCTTTAAAGTTTATCTTGCTAGGAAGTAGGTGGTGATAATAATAGAAAAACTTTTTGATATTTTAAAATCTTTAAGGAAATAAAGCAACATAAATTTACTTTTTATACTAGAAAATATTAAGGGCAGTCACTTTTGGCAGCATAAAGCAAGAGTCTAGCAATTATAAATATAATTATTATAAAATTTATTTAAAAGTATAAAATAAAAAATAAAAAAAATGCTGGACTTGTTTTACACTCAACAAAAAAGTTAATTTTTTTTAGCATTTAGATTTTGCAATTTATTTATTATTTATATACGAGTATGTTTGTTTTTATATCATTTTGTTAGTTAAAACGATAAAACTTTTTTTATTAAATTAAAATTGATATAAGTTTAAACAAGTTAAATTTGGCTGTGCCGAGTCTTACATACCCTTTACTGTGTCAGCAAAATAATAATATTTTTCACTTTCCACATTCTTCTACAATATTAAAAAAATACAAACCATTAAGTGAATGAAGATAAATTTGCCGAGCTAAATATGTTTCAACGTAAGTCTTTACGCTTTTTAGTATTTGTAAATAAATTTTCAGTATTTATAGCACATTTCTAAAATACGTCTAACGTCATTAAATATTTTTGAATATGTTTTTAGTAGAAGTTTAGCAGAGGTCGTCTAGATTGGTTATCTACTGTCCAAATACTCAGAAGCTATTTCGGATTTTTTTTCAAAATTTTTTTTAAATTTCCATATACCCAAGTGCTACACCCCCGGGGTGTGACTTCTCGGTGAAATGACCCACCTTGATGTATCATTATCCGGGGAAAATAGGTGCGCCAGCACCTGGAACTGCCATGGGTTTGAATCTGGCAGAAGGAAACCTTCGGGGTCCGACCAGTGACTCTCAACACTGGTACCGCGGGAGCCGGTAGCCCCACAGAGGAAGCACATAACGACCGAGCAATGGGTTAAGACCTGATGCTCACTGCATGGTTGAACAACGAGTGCTCGGAGTCTGTGGACCGAACTTCATTCCAACCTCTCAGGGTTTAATGGATGATATTCTAGGGACAAAATCCCTAATTCGTTGTTCGGTCTGTGGACTTCATGCACACCCAAATGCTCGGACGGCGGAATCTGTGATCGGTTATTGGTGAGGTCCCCTTCGGGGGTTCACGTGGTGGCTGTGGTTGAGACCAAAAGGTGCGCTGGCAGTGGAGTTTATGTCACCTCTGGCACGGTGTCATGTTCTCCGATGTGCTGTTTCGTAGAAAAAGAAAGTCATAGACACGGGTTTTGGATCGACCCAAATCCCTTAATAAGGATGGTGTGTGTGACATGGCAGAAACACACATAATTTACTACCTGTGTCCTTAATTGGTCACAGGGGCTGTAGTGGTAGGCACGGATACCACTCATGGTTTGACCACGGTGAGATAAGGCCCTAGGGCAGGTGCTCACCTAAATCATCCACATATAACCAAGTGCTGTTGCTGTAGGGGACGAATCATAGAAGACTTCGGAATGGGACATATATCAATTTAAAGAAAAGTCCATCTGAACTTGTAATCTACCATCCAAGCACTCAGAAATTACTTTGGATTATTTTTAAAAATTTTGGAAATTTCCATTTACTCTTTCTCTTAGGGATTTTGGCAATTTCCGTTTTGCATCATAAAATGAAAACTACGAAATTTCCCGTAAATGCTAAAATACTTCCAGAAATCTTAGAACTTAAAAATTTTACTCCAGTATAGCTTATCAATTTAATAGTGCAAAATGAGGAATGGTACCTTGCCCAAATGGGAAATGGTAAAAATTCATCAGAACAAGCATACTTCCTGCGCATTTGGACGTTAGACTACAAGTCTAGACGACCTCTTTCTTAAAATGATATGCGTCCCATCCCGTAATCTTCTATGGTTCGTCTACAGATTGGTAAAATCTTACAGAAATCAAAGTATTTATTCACATTTCTCTCTATCTACGAGTATGTACTTACTTATATTGCTCCTAAGCATAAATGTCATAAATACTGAAAAGATATTTAAAAACACTAAAAAATGTAAGAAGTTATGTAAAGGGTGTTTTTTTATAGACGTGTAGAACTTTAAATTGCAATAAAACAACGATGGATTATTCGATTGACATGAATTTTATTTATCCGAAAGATAATCTTGTGGCATTACATTTTAAATATGATTTCTGGCATATGACCGCCACGGCTGGCTCGGATGTAGTCCAATCTGGACGTCCAATTTTCGATGACTTTTTCCAACATTTTTGGCCGTATATCGGCAATAACACGGCGAATGTTGTCTTCCAAATGGTCAAGCGTTTGTGGCTTATCCGCATAGACCAATGACTTTACATAGCCCCACAGAAAGTAGTCTAGCGGTGTTAAATCAGAAGAACTTGGAGGCCAATTCACAGGTCCAAAACGTGAAATTAGGCGGTCACCAAACGTGTCTTTCAATAAATCGATTGTGGCACGAGCTGTGTGACATGTTGGAACCACAGCTCCTGGACATCATGGTTGTTCAATTCAGGAATGAAAAAGTTAGTAATCATGGATCTATACCGATCACCATTGACTGTAACGTTCTGGCCATCATCGTTTTTGAAAAAGTACGGACCAATGATTCCACCAGCCCATAAAGCGCACCAAACAGTCAGTTTTTCTGGATGTAACGGTGTTTCGACATACACTTGAGGATTAGCTTCACTCCAAATGCGGCAGTTTTGTTTGTTGACGTAGCCATTCAAACAGAAGTGCGCTTCATCGCTAAACAAAATTCGCTTATGAAAATCGGGATACGTATTCCGCACAGAACCAATATTTTCGAAATAAAATTGCACTATTTGCAAGCGTTGTTCAGGCGTGAGTCTATTCATGATGAATTGCCAAACCAAACTGAGAATAATTACTTGACAGCTGTTAAATCGGTCGCCATCTTGAACAGTAATGCCAACTTAAAGTTCTACACGTCTATAAAAAACACCTTTAAAGCATATTGAACTTACCACATTTATCTCTCGCTCACTTCAAAAAATTATGTAATTGAAACGCTTAGTGTATTAAGCTTTAGTTTGTTTAAATATAAACATTTCTTTATTTATTATTGGATCGACATATCGATAAAAAATAAATTTTTACGATATAACCTCAATTTAATAAACTATCCTTTTCAATAAAAAAGATAAAATTAACTTACAAATAAAAAAAAGAAACAACAAACATTGATAAAAATAATTTTCTTCGAATATTTATTTTTTTTTTATTAATGCTAAATAAATAGGTAATTTCAGTTCAAGAAACTAAAATTAACGAGTTCTTAAATAAATCCTTTTTGAGAACCTCATTTTTGAAAGCAAAAAAATGTCTGCTGACACTTAATTTTTAAATTAATAAAAAAAAAGAAATTCTAAGAAAAATATTAAAGAGGAATGCAAAAAAGATTTATTTTCAATTAATTTGATATTTAATTGAGGACAAAAATCGAAAAAATTCCCTTTCGTAATGCTATTACATTAAAAACCACACACACACATACACTTTTTAAGTTTCATCTTTTTGTGCACAAAGCATTACGCACATGATAACTTAAAAATGTCCATAAAAAATAAAAGCAAAAACAAAGCAAAATCAAAACAAGAATGAAAATGTAAAATTTCGGTTGTATTTTTGATACTTCTCTGCTATTTACTGACCGATTCCTCTCCTTTTGATCTTTTTGATTTTTTGCACAGACATTATGACTGTTATATGTGATAAAACTTCATACCAAGTTTTTTTGTCCGTTTTGTATTTTAGATAAAGTACACAAAAAATGCACCAAAAATGGTAAAAAAAAAAATAGAATTAGTCGCGAATTCTGGCTCATTTTAATACAGATGCCACTAATGTGATATATAGAAAAACTGTGTACTACTTTTTTTTAGTTAAAAAAAAAAAAAAAAAACGCAAAAAAAGCGGAAATTAATGAAATTTTTGATTTTTCTGGTCCATTTGTAAACTGATCGTTTTGATTATGACTGATATTTCAAACAATACTGCATACCATGTTTTTTTGTTCGCAAAATACCTACTCAGAAAATGGTCAAAAATATAGGTAGTTGGGCTTTTTAACGCATAGCTCTGCCGTTTATATAATCTGACAGAAACAACTGACAGATTGGTATACTAAACTTTTTTGTACGTTGTCTAGGGACTACAGAAAGCTGATTTCGACGACTTGACGGATAGACAGACGGACATTACTTATTCGATTCCGCTTTTCATAAGAATCCAAAAATAACACAAAGTTATAAATACCCTTTTTGCTTACAGTAGACGGTATAAAAAGAAGGAAATTACATTCCAAATTGAAAGTTTCTAAGCAAATTGCAATATTAAAAAACTTTATCTTAGTTTTACTTATTTTGTTTAGTAAAATAGTTTAAGTGGATATTAAAAAACAAACAGAGAAAATAATTATATTCGAGCTAAATAATATTTAATAAATTTAAATTTACTTGGCAGTTATAGGAAATTACTCGCATTTAATTTAAAAAAATTATTTGTTTTGTGGTCTTTATTAGATTTAATTGCTGTTTATATTCGTTTAGAAACTTTAAGAGAAAATTATTCAAAAAGCTGGGTGCCTTTTATAGAAATTTCGTAAGCATTTTGATGGGGTAAGTTACAGCAACAGCACATTAATGCTACTTTCGTGACATTTCTCACAACTAATACAAGTCTTTAGAGTTTTCTGAGGAAATGATATTGTATTAATTTACTTATTTCAATTTTAATTTTAAATATTTCAACATATTAACTTATTTGGGATCAAAAAATTTAACAAAATTTAATCTTTATTGCTTGATAATTCCCAATTCTATGATATTATTATGGAAAATAAGTAAAAAATTTTTTTTAAATTTTCCGTAAGCATCTTTATAAAATAATGCATTTTGCACACTCACAAAAACTGGAATTAAGCTCCAATACAGATTAAATTTTATAAAATATTTCATTAAAAATATTTTCTTATTTAAAAAGTTAAAAAAACCACTACACAATTTTGAAAAATACTAAATTTTGTGACCTTCAAAAAAGAAAAATTAAATGCAAATACCTGTAAAGTCCAAATGTGAAAACAAAAAATGCATTTTTATGAACACATTGAAGCAGATTTCACCAAACAACCGCGACGACTATGCTTTTGTGATTACCAAGAAAATTATCACATAAAGCAACAAAACTTTACTATGTGCGTTTTTCAAATACTTTCAAAAATGTTACGGTTTCTTTATAAAATACTGTGTAAAAACGTCTCCAAACTTGAAAAATTTCGAAAAAATTAAAAAAGTTAAATTCGGCAGTGCCGAGTCTTATATACCCTTCACTTTGTTAGCTAAATATTCATATTTTTAATTTCGCCCATTCTTTTTAAATATTTAACAAAACTAGAAATTTATAAATAAATTACTGCTGAAAATAATTTTTTTTTTAAACAGGTATCTACTTCGTATACGTAACAGCATTTTTGCCAACAATATTTTTAAAATGAAGTCAGTAGTGTTTTGTCTTTCGTAATGAGTTTTCAGACTTGCTTAAAAAAACTTTAATATATTTTATAATTTTGTGTATGTTTTAAGTATTTTTAAAATATCAACTTCCGATTTATGCCAATTTTTTAAAGGAAAGCATTTAAACTGTAATTTAAGAGATTAGTTTTAATCTCTACTAATCCATTAACAAAAAAAAAAAAACAAAATAAACCTTAAAAAGTTCGTGTTCACTTCTGTCATTTGAAAATTTATAATCTTATATTCAGTTACACAATTATTATTAAGTTAAATTACCATCTAGCCTCAGCTAATTTTAATATTTATAATTTACTTTTAATTACATTTTTAAAAATCAGCAAACTACTGTAATTCAAAATCATTTCTTTATTGAATATTTCTTGCACACACACATAGTATTATTTTTAGCTCATCATCCATGTTTCCCCTTGTCAAATTCTCTTGTAATGACAAATTATGGAAACTTATATATATATATGTTTTTGGCTTAGTTTACTAAGAATTAACTGTTTATTAAACAGACAAATAAAGTAGTAATTATATCAAAAGAGAAAACAGCAATGTCTCTCTATTTCAGAATATAATAAAACAACAGAAAAAATCTACCAATGGGCTTTTTAGTATACTTAAGCTCTCTCTGCAAGAGAGAGTGGAAGAGAAGCACATTCACAGTTGATATTGCCACATTGAGAGAGATTTCCCCCAAAAAAATGAGTTGGAACAAACACACAAAAAAAAATCTATGAGTGGGTTTGTATATTTTTGCACTTGTAGCCAATTACATTTATTTGTATTCAAATACAAATTATGATAAAATTTTAAGAAAGAAATAGGTACTTAGAATAAAATTTTTTAAATAAAAAGAAGTTAAGTTCGACTGTGCCGAGTCTTATATACCCTTCAGTGTGTTAGCCAAATATTCATATTTTTCACTTTACACATTCTTCTTAAGTATAAACAAATACACAAAAAATTATATAATTGAAACGGCTAGCTTACTAAGCTTGAGATCGTAGTATAAAAATTTATTTATCTATTATTGGAGAGAAATATCGATATAAAAATAAATTTTCATAACACAACCTCAACTTAAGTTAGCCGTTTCAATAAAAAGTTCATATAATTTTACAAATAAAAACATATTATAAAAATAAAAAAAGAAACAACAAATATATATTAAAAAATTTTTTTGGAATACCTATTGTTTTATTAATCCTAAAATAAATAATTAACTTCGGTTCAAGAAACTAAAATTAACTAGTTCTTAGCAAAAATCATTTCTGAGAACCACATTTTTAAAAGCAATAAAATGTCTGCAGTCACTCAATTTTTAAATTAATAAAAAAAGAAATTCTAAGAAAGATATCCAATAGGAATGCAAAAAAAAATTTATTTAACTTAATTTTGCAAAAATTTTTTAAGCCAAACATATTTAATTATATATTTAATTAACAACAAAAATCCAAAAAATGCTCTTTCATAATGCTGAGTACACACTTAGAAACATGTTCCGTAAACATGACATGTTTCGTGTTTCGTTCCGTAGTTTGCAGTCGTGGTTATGTTTAGTTTATTTTCGTGTTCCCTTCTAGGTTTCCAAAATATCGTCTGTATCGTTGTTTAGTGTTTGTACTTGTTTACTTCACCTAAAACAAGCAAGGAAAATGACGATTGAAAGAAATGAGAATTGGGTAAATTTTATTAATTTATATAAAAATTAACCAGAATTATGGAATGTGAAAAGTGGCAATTACGAAAATAAAATTATATATTTTTTTAAATGTGATTCACCCGTGATGTTCATGCTATAATACAAAATACAGAACAGATGTTGCATTTGTGGTTTACTTGTTGGTTCCAGTGTGTGTATCAAACAATCAAACCTGAACAAAAAACGTGTTCCGTAAACATGTTTTCAAGTGTGTACACAGCATAAAGATGGCTGTATTCGTAAAGCTATTACTCAAGGAATTAAAAAAACATACACAAATAACAGTTTAAAAATTTCCATAGTAGGTTACCAATCTAGACGACCTCCGCTAAACTACTACTAAAATTTTATATAAAAGTATTTAGTGACGTAAGACGTATTTGATAAATATACCATTAATACTGAAAACATATTTACAAATACTAAAAAACTTCAGAGGTTACGTTAAAACATATTGAACTCGGCATATTTATCTTCACTCAACTCTTTGTGTCTTTTTATATTTTAGAAGAATGTGGAAAGTGAAAAATATTATTATTTTGCTGACACAGTGAAGGGTATATAAAACTCGGCACAGCCGAATTTACCTTGTTTTTAATTAAAATTAAATAAGATTTTAAATTTATATAAAGATTTTATTCAAATATGTTAACAAACTGAAATAAATATAAAATAAATATTAATATCACACTCACTCTCTGTACACAATCTCTAAATATGCATGCAAAATAATTTATATAGAAAATACATGACATAGAAAAGGTCTTCTGGTCAATAAATGAGGTTTTTTGAGTTTGATTTACAACAAGTAATTGCATTTTTAAATGCTAATTAAATATTTAAATTTGTAAACAAAATTATATTATTATAATAGTAATTTTATTTTTATGTTATTTAAAAATTTATATAAATATAAAATTAAAAACCAAATTAAATTTATATGTTAATTCAATTTAAAGTCGTTACGCTCAGTGTGATTTTAAATAGAACCACATTTCTGCAGAAATACCAATTTAAATGTTCTGCATTTTTTTTAGATTTAAACATTAATAAAGTCAAATTTATAAAACACATTTTTGGAAAAAAAAATTATTTGAAATATCCAATAGGAATGCAAAACAAAAATATAATATAATTTAATTTTGAAAACATTTGCAAACATTTTTTAAACCAAACCTAATTAATTAAATACTTAATATCAATAAAGAATTTCAAATTAAAGGTAAAATCGAACAAATTCTCTTTCATAAAGATGTCCATATATAATCAAGGCATTAAAAACCACACATACACATACATATACACTTTTTTTTTGGTTTGATTAAAAATTTTCATAAAAACAAAGCAAAAGCAAAGCAAAAATGAATGAAAATGTGAAATATCGATTATATTATTGATATTTCCTTGCTTTTTGCTGATCGATTGTTTATTTCAACATATACACGGACCGACGGACATCGCTAAATCGACTCCGCTATATATAAGGATCCACAATAAATATACTTTATAGGATGTCCTATGTATGGTATAAGAATTATACTCTTTTTTGTGAAGGGTATAAAAATAGTGTGCAGGCCTTTTCTGGAAAAATTTTGTTTTAATAAAAAATTTATTAACTCCTTAAATTTTTAGCAGATTTAAAAAAAATTAGTTTTACTCATAAATAAACATTTGAAAATAAGTTAAAAAGCAGAAAGGTGTGAAAAATCAGTTTTTTACCCGTAACTCAAGATTTTGCGGTTGTTTGGCAAATTCCAAAAACAGATTGTTGTTGTACTCGACAGCATCTACCAGAAAAATAATATCACTTTTCAAGTATTTGCACTTCATTGATTGTTACCTCACTGTGTTATTATTGAGAATAACAAACAAATTTTCTTATTTTAATAATTAATTAATTAATTTTAAAACATTTTCGATAAAAATATAAAAGATTTAAATTTTGGTTTCATTTTATAATTTATGGCCACAGAAAAGTATTCGCTTTACACAATATATGTTTGTTTGAATGTATTTTTTAAAAATTTATTATACCTCTTTATTGTTAATATTAAATTCTAGCATTGAACTCGCTACTACGTCAGCGAAGTACAATACTGTCTGTCGTTATTACAATTTATAAAATCGTTGTCGACTATTTAATGCAATTAAAATCAAAAAGTATTAATAAAATATAGACAGTTCTAAATTCGTTAATATTAAAAAATCGTAGCATTCAAATTTGCTTCTAAATGATTTTTTACTTTGCTTTAGAGCGTTTGACCATAATTTCACAGTTCTAGGATTGTTAGTATAAAAATTTCAAAAAGTACTAAAATCAATAAAAAGTACCATTATATCCTGTTTATGGTTTTCCTCCTTGCTTCAGACTATTTGAGAAAAATCTCGTATTATTAGAGTCTTTAATAACAAAATATCAAAAAGTATCAAAAAAAAAAAATAATAAAAAGTACCATATCTACTTTAATGTACCATATTCTTCCCTTGTTGATTTTTTCAATTTGCTCAGAAACCCTTGTCACTAATCTTGTACGTATAAGTTCGTTAATAATAAAATATCAAAAAGTTCCAAAAGTAGTACCATTTGTCCCCTTAAAGATTTTCACTTTTCTCAGGAACTTTTTAACCCAATCTAGTACTTCTAAGTTCGTTTTCATTAAAAAATCAAAAAGCACCACTAAAACTAATAAGAAGTAAAACCATATCCCTTATATAATTTTTAAGTTTTGCCCAGGATCGTTTAAGTCCAAGCTCGGACTCCTAGGTTGGTAAATAATAGAATATCAAAAAGTACAAATATATAATAAAAAGTACCATATGTCCTTCTAATGATTTTTCACTTTTCTTAGGACCGTTTGAGCCCAGTTTTGTACTTCCAAGTTTTTTTTCAGTAAAATACCAAAAAATGCCATTAAAATTGATAAACAGTACCATTTTATGCCCTTAATTATATCTTATTTTGTTCAGTACCGTTTAAATATACTGTCACTATTCTAGGCTTGCACATAACATAAAAAATAACATTAAAATTGCTTAAGTACCAATTTTTTCATTTTGGTAAATTTTACATCAATTTACATAAAGGTAAATATTTAGAAATAGTAGTAAAAAGGGTTACATATTTTACCCTTTATTTCCTCGAATTTAAAAAAAATGCCAATATTTATTGGAGACCTTTTTAAGAAGAGAAGAATACAGTTTAGTTTTTGTTGCTGTGATTAATGCTTTTAAAGATAAATGGGGTTAAAAAAAGATAGATGGGGTTTTTATTCCGCAAATGTACAAATATCGAAAAGTACCAAATACCCATCTCCTTATTTTTTTAGTAGAATATTTTGTAGCTCGAACTTTGGCTCTATCTGTTGTAGTTCCGGAGATAGAAGAAGTTTGATTTTACCCGTTTTTACCTCGAATTTTGAATTTCCAAAAATCCCTTCTTATTCGTCCTTCACATTGAGACAGGAACCTGCTTACCGAAGTTCAAGTCCGTACCTTTTTGCCGTTTTGGGTTGGGCGTTACTTCTTCATATGTGTAGATTTCTAAGCACTATACATACTCGTACATACTTCATTTATAGTGTGTTCATAACGAAAATGAAAAAAAAGAAACCCACTCTGTGAGGTTGGTACGTTCAAGTGTGTACGAGTATTTTATCATTGTCCCCCATAATAAATGTCGCAATTAATTATTCTTAGCATTGGTTTACAAGTATGTATGTACAAAATGTCATCCATGGCTGGATACTGCTTTTTTATGTTTATTCTTTTCTTGTTACAGGGTGTTTTTAGTTATTTTGATTTACCTCGTTTCTTTACTAAAAAACTCTATCAAATGGCGAATTCTTTTAGCCCCATAATTTTATATAAAATCAACACTTGATTATTAAAGTTGTGTACTAATTTTAAAGATAAATTTTTTTTAAAGAAATAAAAATTTACATCAGAGAGAAAAAAAAGGAAATATAATAAAGGAATTGCTTAACATTCTTTAAATTTTGTTAGTGTGAGACGGAGCTGTGTTAAAGCGTAGTTTCGTTATTCATATAAGTGAAATTTACATACTTCATCACTAAATATTTATTTTTCTTTAACCGAAATGTTTCAAATAAAACAATCACTTTTACATACCAGCTTTTGCTTTAATACCGTCACCGAGCATACAAAGGTGACGAAGTGCAGATATAGCCACCCTTATCCTAAACATCATTTAACTAAAATTTTGTTCCGATTTACTGTGATAACAATCTTGAATGAATCCCTTGCAAAATACCCTAATCGTGAATAAATTTTCCCCTGTTTGCTTCACTTTTTTGCTTTTAGCTGTTCACTTACTTTTCACTGACGAACCAATAAAAAAATACAAGTATTTTTGTTTGTTCTTTTTTCTAAAATTTAATTTTTAAATTTATGAATAATTGTTTCAGGGCTTTATCAGCTGCTAAGATCCAAAACCAGATCTTAATTGAAAATATGCATAGCAAAAGATTAATTGCCTGAGGGTTAAGCTGTCTAGATAGATGGTCGTACAATTTATAAATTTTTGAACAAATGAATTCAATTATTTCCTGATAATATTGTTTATTCACAACAGGTGACACCTTTACCATAGGAACCATTCATAAATTGCTCCTTTAAAAAATATAAAATTTTTGGCTTTTAAAATCTTATAAAATTTCAGTAATTCTTTATTTTACATGTACTGGATATTAAATTTCGGCAGAAAACTGTTTAACAACTGAAGTTGACTCCTTTCCCATAAGAACCATACGTAAATTACTGCAATAATACAAAATTTATTGCTTGGCCCTTAAAAAATTTAATAAATTATATTTCATCCATAAGAATTTTAAAACATGAAAATCCATTTTTATTATCACTTACTTTAAACTGCAAACAAAATATAAACGATCTTGAGGTGTCTGAATTTTAATTAAACAAATAACTTTCTTATTAAATGTTTCTTAAGAACCAAATAATTTGCATCCATTCATTTCTCTTTGTCACAATCGGTTAGTCAAAAATTGGACTTTTTCAAATTCTAACCTTAAAGCTGACATCTCTGTATGCTTGGTGGTGAAGTATTTACAATATAAGAGTAAAACTAAAACAAAAAGCATTAAATAATATTTTATGCTTGGTGGAGAATAATGAAAAGGCTGTTTTACATGGCATTTAAACATTTTATCATGTTGATAGATTTTATTTTCTTGCTTGTATTAATGTAACATTTAACATGAAAGAAGGAAAAAACTAAATTATTTAACAGAATAAAAATTAAAAAAAAAACTTCAATAGGTATTTTTTTGTATTGTATCTTTTGAATGATGAAATATGACAAATAAATAGAATGGTTCTAACAGTCTTACATTAACACATCTAGTTGTCACTAGAGACTCTGTAAAACAGGCTCCGTTTGTCTTTTCTATTCTACAACTTGCTATTATTACAAGGAAATAAGGAGCAATGATGCCGACAGCGTATAAACTGCACCAGTTTTCAGTGATTCGTTAATGGCTTTAAAATTGTCTTTATTGACGTACAAGAATTGCTGGCTCACTAGCCTGATTATGTTGACCGTAAGACAGAGGAAGTGTTCGCTAACAGATTTATATCTTTCAAAGAAAAATTCCTAAATTTTAAAGCGTTGCTCTGACGCTTGATGATGTCAACATAGTTTCACACTTGCAGCTGTCTACCCATAGCTATCGATATCAATAGATCTCACGTAGCTTCAAAAACACCTATTATTACTAATTTAAGCTTTTAATTAACTTTTCATTCATTAAAACAGCGCATCATCTTGCAATGTCATCAGACTTAAATAATATATCAGCTCAGCCTAGAATCTTCTAGATAAAACCAATCCGGTATTTTCTAATCTGGCTAATTATATAGCACTTATACCCAGTTCTTAACTTTGTATTTAAATATGCAATTAGTTAATTGTTATTTAAATTTCAACATAGTTTTAGTCAATAGTTAAATAACACATTCATACGGGTGGAAGCATTACGAAATTATGGACTGTGTTATTGACATTTAAAATAAAAAACATCTAAAAACATTAAAAATGCAATAAATATATGAGATGTCTGAATTTTATTTGGAGGAAAGATTAGCTTGAAGGCTTTCATACTAGGCTTGAGGGGAAGAGAATTTTTACTTCTCCAATATTCGGCAATCCATTTTATTCTTTCAATTTGTGTGTGTGTGTGTTTAAGGGATTTATTTATGTTTTTGATCTATTGTACTTTGTATCGTTTTGTGAGTGAGAGAAACAACATATAAGAAATTATAAAAAAATTTATAATTTTTAGCAAGAGAACACGAAAAAAGAAAAAAGTTCAAAAGAAAATATAAAAAATAAAAAATCTACTTGCGCAAATCACTTGCTTAAATGTAAAAGGACACTTTTTATTGGTTGCTTCAACAAAACTAAAATATCTTATCATTGGCCAAAAATATTTGTTGTCTGCAACAACAAAAAAGTATTCAAATCATATGGTAATTTAAATAGACATTAAATCAATGTTTTTCATTTAAGTATTATTTAACTTTGAAGTAGAAAGCTAATATTCGTATTTAATGCCACTTAAAGATAAATAACATTTAAATACAAAGTCAAAAACGGGGCTTACCTACACACTAATCCAGATATAAATACTAGACATTTTACTTTATAACTCACACACAAGCATTACCTTCACAAATTCTACGTATTATCTTAAATAACAAATTGCTATGTATATCTCCATATATAAATAGAGTTTGTTAGGAAAAATAATAACAGTGGGACGACAGCATAATTTTTCGTAACAATTAAAAGGGGCTAGAAATTTTACTTGTTATTTTAAATCATTTTATTTTATTTATTTTAAATCAACATGTTTAAATGTCTTTATTTCCTTTTTCCCCAGCAATTTTATTATGCTTTTCCAGCAGCAGAAATTTAAATCAAGATGCAATTACAGTTTTATATTTATTTAAAACATTTATGTCACTTCAGGATTAAATATGATCAAAATAAATATGTGAAATGTGTACATAAAGCTTTCTCTGAATATAATTTTTATTTTATTATTAATTTTTCACAGACAGACACATACTCAAAACAATCGCATTAAGTAACCATAATAAATTGCTGTGAAATAAAATAACAAAAAAGACAATGAAGTGCGGTTAACGAATATTATATAGATACACATACATACATACAAATGCATACGTATTTCGGTTTTGATAAAAATATTTTTAAAATTGTATTTATGTATGTGCCTACAAACTTATTAAAAATTTTTCCAATGACAATTGATAATCCTATTAAATGCATATGCATTCTCTACTCAGCTTGTTTATGTATGATGATTGTAAATAAAAAAATTTCCTTGGTGCAAAATATCGGCATTGTATTTATGTCTGGGCACAAAAAAAACCAATAAATATTATGTTTACTGCTTTTATGGAGTTAAATATGTTTAATAAACCCAAAACCGTGTTCACAAGTATACTTATGTTTCTGATTTTGCAAGCTTTTAATAATAATAACACAGGCAAAGCAATTCATTTTCTCTGGAATTTTTACACCACTATGCGTACATAAACATCGTTGCAATTCAGTAGACTTGTTTCCAACTTATTCAGCCACCCTAAAACCATCTGCAACATATTAAGTTTGATCCAAAATTTTATAATAAAATAAAATCACACTCGATATCTTTTTTCCATCATTTTATTTATATAGTAAGATTTTGTTATTTTATTATAATGCAATTAGGAGAAACTCAATAAAAATGCTTAAAGATTTTAATACTTTAAGCATTATGCTACTGATAAACGTTACTACAAATCGTACGATAAATCGTACAAGTATGAAATAAGTATCATCTAGCATGCTGTCGTACTACAAACGTATACTTCGAAGTATGGAAATCAAAATATTTTGATTTTTGTGGACGGAGCTTGTACAGGGTGTTTTTTATAGATGTATAGAACTTTAAATTGCAATAAAACAACGATGGATTATTCGATTGACATGAATTTTATTTATCCGAAAAGTAATCTTGTGGCATTACATTTTAAATATGATTTCTGGCATATGACCGCCACGGCTGACTCAGATGTAGTCCAATCTGGACGTCCAATTTTCGATGACTTTTTCCAACATTTGTGGCCGTATATCGGCAATAACACGGCGAATGTTGTCTTCCAAATGGTCAAGCGTTTGTGGCTTATCCGCATAGACCAATGACTTTACATAGCCCCACAGAAAGTAGTCTAGCGGTGTTAAATCACAAGATCTTGGAGGCCAATTCACAGGTCCAAGACGTGAAATTAGGCGGTCACCAAACGTGTCTTTCAATAAATCGATTGTGGCACGAGCTGTATGATATGTTGCGCCGTATTGTTGGAACCACAGCTCCTGGACATCATGATTGTTCAATTCAGGAATGAAAAAGTTAGTAATCATGGCTCTATACCGATCACCATTGACAGTAACGTTCTGACCATCATCGTTTTTGAAGAAGTACGGACCAATGATTCCACCAGCCCATAAAGCGCACTAAACAGTCAGTTTTTCTGGATGTAACGGTGTTTCGACATACACTTCACTCCAAATGCGGAAGTTTTGTTTGTTAACGTAGCCATTCAAGCAGAAGTGCGCTTCATCGCTAAACAAAATTCGCTTATGAAAATCGGGAACAACGGCAATCTCGTTTTGGGCCCATTCGACGAATCTACGCCTTACTTGATGATCGTTTGGCTTCGATTCTTGCACGAGTTGGATTTTGTAAGAACGCAAACCAAGATCCTTCCGCAAAATCTTCCATAAAGTGGATGGACACAGATCCAATTCCTATGCTCTTGCGAGTTCGTCTGCCTTCTCATTGCCTACATATCCACTATAATGTGGCATCCAGACCAAGTGAACCCTGTTATTAGATGCTAGTCTTTTTAGAAATTTTAGGCAATATTATTATCATTATGGGCTATGATCGCACCGCGACCTTTAAGATTTATTGTACAGCCCAGTTCCTAGTTACAATCAGAGACTCTTTACGAATCTCGTAATTGTTGTAGGACTAATCTTACCTAGATCTTCTGAGACCAATGACCCACTACCTAAGCAGATGTTTCTTCTTATTTGAAAAAATTAACGTTAACCAAATTTTTCTTTAAAGTCTACTTATTTTTTTTTTTTTTTTTTTTTTGATAAGAGTTGTTTTATTAGAACACTTTATATCATTTAAATAAATTACTACAAAAATTAAATATTTTTCTGAGACTCTAAAAGTTTTAAAGCTAATCGCTTTAGGGTTTTCAATACCTTCTACATATACTCGTATGTACGCTGTAATTTGTAGCTGCTATTGCCATAAACTCGGTCACTTGTAAATAACATGTAGCTGCAAGTTTAACTGAATAAATACGTGTAGGCATATCCACCACACACTACAAATTGATGTCTGCATGTAATTATACAGACAATATGACATAATCATAATACTGAATTGTTGCCATAAACTTGTAATTAATATACGTACCATCAACTCATCCTTATGTTAAATTGTTTGAATAAACGTAGAGACAAATGAAGGGAAGAGAGATGAGACGTATAGGCAATCATAGTATTATACATAAATACTTAGTTTGTATAAATTATTTTAAGGATGTGTAACAAGTAACCTGGTGCGATACAATACATAGAACATCAAGCGAACGCTAATGGAAAGCAACACAAACATTTAATATGAAATGAGCAGCAAAGCTGTAATTAAATGACAATAATTGATAATAAATAATTTATGCAATTACAATTTGTACTACACACTATCTCTTTTCTCCTCAATTTTCAACGACTTGTATAATATTAACAAAATGTTCTTAAGTAATGTTTTATAATTGATAATTAACTTGTGAAAAAGATTAAGACTTTTCATTAATTCATGCGCATTAACAATATATAAAAAAAAACTGCTAATAAAAAAACTTGAGTTGTGACCAGCGTAGTCAAATTTTTTTTTGCCTAATCTAAATTTCTGAGAAAAAACCTTTTTTCTTAAAAATCATTAAAAAAACAGTATAAATAACAAATAAAACATTCAGTTTGTTTCATATTTAATATGAAATGAGTACATAACAAAAATTTATAAAAAAAAAATTAAAGTATTTTTGTCGTTGTTTGTCTCACTGAATATCTACTTTTAAAATACACACACAAAATGTTATTTATTGTTCTATAAATTAAATTTATAAGACTTTCTTACCATTGTTTGCTAAATATTTATAAATGTTAAATAGCAAAAATAGATTTATGAATTAAAAAGAAATAAACGTTTAAATCATTTACTTTTCTATTTTGAGTTGGTTAAGATAATTTATCTGAAATAACGAAACAATTTGTTGAATTTGAATAGAAAAACAAATTGACTATTCAAAAAAAACCATAAAACATACAACAAGGAGTAAGCAAATATTAACCATTCCTGGCTGCAATATTTAAAAGGTAGTAAAATGAATATAATTAGTTTGAACAGCTTTTGAAATAAAGGAAAAGTAGTGAAGTTTTTCAGAATATAAAAATTATTTTAAACAAAGAGTTGAAAATTATTGTTGGCATACAAATTTCCAAAAAACTTTTATTTGAGAAGAAAAACTTGAATACTTTCAAAAAAACTTGCAAAAAGAAAAGAGATAACAGAGCATCCGCGCTGCCATTTTAGCATTTTTAAGTCCAGATTTAACCTTTTTGTCTCGCATTTAGCCTTATAATGGATGATTAAGCCTCGATTTTTTTCTAGTCTTAGTGGTTTTTCAAAATAGACTTTTTTAGAAAAATAATTAGCTAAAGTAATATTTTTTATAAAACTTTAATAGATTGACCAAATAATAAGTAAATTGATTAATTAATTGTTCAATTTACCGTTTAGTAATACTGTGGTTGTTCGCTTTTGAGTAAGACAAGCAAGCAAAATATCAGAATAAAAATCGCAATTAAAATCAAAAATAACTTCAAGGAAATTTAAATATTATTTTTTTACATTGAAGTTGAAAAATAATTTAATTTGCTTAAAGCCATGTGGAAAACGACATTATTTTCTTTAGTTTTTGATTTTCCATGTTTTTTTGTGGGTTTTTTTTTTTATAAAATTTATAATAAAGAACTAAGAAAACTTTGAATTTTAAATTGTAGCTTTCTAACTTTTTTCTAGCTTATTTTTTCGGCGTGACCTTTTCTAGTATTTTTTAGGCAAATGGAATATGGAAATGGTATATGGAAATTTAAAAAATTTTTTAAAAATAGTTCCAAGTAACTTCAGAGTATTTGGGCAGTAGATTACAAACCTAAACAGTATTCTCTTTAAAGTAATATGTGTGCCATCCCACAATGTATATTATATAAAGGATCCCAAGCAACTGAACTATATTTAAGTATAGATCTAACAAAGAATATAAGTAAAACCTTATAACAGAGGGATTGGTGAATTCTCTGGGCTATCTTTTAATGAAGGCTAAAACTCCTCTCACTATAGCCTCAAAAATTCTAAATTGGCAACGATGCTCACGGCCCTATAATGTTTTATTTACACTCTTTTATTCTAAATTAAAATTTGTTGAGACTTAATTTTTTAACTGGCATACAATTTTTCTTAATCACTTCGCCAAATAAAAATAATTTCAAAATTATTTTCTGTTGAAATAATTTCTACGGAAAAATATTTACAAATTCGATGAAATAAATTGAAAATTTATTTTCTTTGAATAGCTCGTAGATGACTGCTGTGTCCTTGTGAATAAAACGTACAAGATTACCATTTTCTATATTTTCAATCTGGTTAGTTAAATATTTTGTTTACAGATTTTCAAATTTGTGCTTTTCTTTTTGTTTTCTTTTATTTAATATGCATGGGTATGTTTTGCTTTCTATCTTTATATTTACGATTTCGATTTGTTGTATGTGACTGACATAAATTTTTTTCTTAAGAGTAAAAAATATTTGCTGCCTTTCTACTTCCATTATCAACAACACTTAAGGAAAAATGAAAAATATTCCTTAATAACATTAAATAAAAAGAATGTTAAGGAATAAATTTATAATTTTCAATAATACACTAAAAGAAATTTGTAATAGTAAGTAAAAATTAGCAAACTGAGGCTGCTGTCAAACAAAATTTGTCAGTTGTTGTTGTCTTCAAATTGTGACAGAAAATCAGTCCGATCGGTCTTTAAAGAGCGGAGCTATGGTGAAACACTACAACTACTTTTATCTTTTGACCATTTTTCTGAGTTTGGTTTTATGTTTTTTATGTCAAATACCATACTGATAAAAAAAACAGTTTTTTCAGAAATAATAGTCATAAATGTCGCTCCAAAAATGGACAATTGAATTTTTTATTTTGATTAATCTCTGTTTTGTTTTTATTGCTTTTATAAAGAAAGTTTGCAGAACTGATTTTCGTAATTGTCGTTAATTTGAATTTGTTTAACTAAAATTAATTATATGTTTTATAATTAACAAAAAACGGCATTAACTTCTCATTATTTTGAATTAAATCATTTTCCTAATTTTGAAAATGTTTCAGTTTTAAATATAGAAAATAATTATAATAGAAGGTACACATTAGAAAAAAAAAATACGTTAATTGTTACTTGTTACATACATACATAATTCATTTAACACATACATTTTTATAACAATTGTTTTATATATACATTTTTAACATATTACTTTTAAATATTTTTCAAATTTTGTTTGGGATTACCTTATTATTGAACTCCTAATTTAGTTTTGTCAAGAAAATTTTTGAAATATGTATTTTTAATAATTTGATTAATTTATAATTATATCCTGAAGAAGCTACAAAAATTGGAGCGAAATATCGATATAAAAACAAATTTTTGAAAAATAAGACCTCAAGCTTAACAAAATAGCCATTTTAATTAACAAAAAAAAAAAAAAAAAAAAAAAAAAATAGGTACTCAAAGAAAATTGTTTCAATTAATATTTGCCATTTCACTAAAATCTTTTTTATAATTTTTTTTCAATATTTAAGAAGAATGTTAAATTAAAAATATGAATATTTGGCTACAATAGCGAAATCAAAATAAAAAAGTAACGGGTGGCCCAAATGAGACCTAGTGAGCGTATTGTAGTCGTTGTTGGGGGTCTTGCGGTAGAAGCTGTTGCCCAATTTGAACTTTGTATGGATACATCTCAAGATCCAGCTTTAAAATTCTCTGTAATGTTGTTCTGGGTATACCCAATTGGCGGGAACGGCGACGAGTTGAGACAGATAGATCATTTGCAACACTCTGCTGCACAGCTTCCACGTTGTCTTCAGTACGAATATTTCGATGAACACCTCTTCCTGAACCCAGTTCCTCAAAACGGCGAACTAAACTTGTAATCATCGAAGATGTGGGCTCTGATCTAATGTAAAAAAATACGGCGATAATTTCGCTGCGTCAGCACAATTGATCGTTGAGAAGAATAATAAAAATCGATAATTTTAATGCGTTGTTGTGGACTGTACGTATTCATTTTAAATTTCCAAGAGTTCAGTTATAATCTGCAAAAAGAAAAAATAATAAAATGTTAAAAAATAAAAAAGTTATTTGTGTTTCACATCAGCTGGTCTTATTTGGGCCACCCGTTACTTTGGTGCAGTACATTGTACAACTAAAATAATTCAAAATTGTTGTGAAATTAATTTTAATAAATGACGTTTAGAATAGCAATCAAATATTTTTTCAAAATATTAATATTTCGGTCTGTAATTCAACAAAGTGCTTAAGGTGGATGAGAAAACGTGCTTCTGTCAAAGATTTGTTTATAATTCTTGATTTGTATTAAAAATTTAACTTTTCGCTTTTGCATTATTTTAATAATTCTAATTAATTTAAAAAAAAAAAAAGAAATTGAAAAAGCAACAATGTGATTGTTGTAATATTGAACTTGTTGTATTGTAGCAGTTGAATGGTCAATTATTGTAACGTGATTTTTATTATCAATTTTCCCATTTTCCTGTCATAAAGGATAAATTATGTATTCCATAGAAAAGTATGACATCAGGTTCGGTTAGGTTGTACTGAACAGGGCCTCTCTCAGGAAAAAGATAGTAGGAGGCTAACGTAGGTCATCTGATTTGGTTCCTCTGCGATACCTGAAGAAGAGAAAAAATTAAAAAGATAAGGAGTAAAAGATGTCGCTTGAAAAGTTTAAAAAATAGGAGAAGAGAAGAAAAAGGAAAACAGAAATAAAGAGAAGGATATGATAAGAAGAAGTAAAGAAAAAGAAAAAAAAAAGGAAAAGAAGGGAAGAAGAGAAAAATTTTCTAAAACAAAGCACAAAGTCATGTACGTACACACCAAAAACAACTTCGGTTGTGAGAACTAAATTTGTTTCCAACCGAAAATTCAGTTGTGATAATCGAATTTTTTAATCTTGACAATAGAAATTCGGTGTTACAGCTCGAAATATTTTTAGCAGAACTAATTTTTGGCAGAACTAATTTTTGATTGGAAACAAATTCAGTTCCCAAAACCGAAGTGGTTTTCTGTGTGTAGCCGGTAGTAGCTTGTTGGTAAGGACTAGGGATACCAAACGGGAAATTCCCTTCTTGTAAATTCGGAATTTTTTAATTTTTAAATTACGGGTTTTTCGGGAATTTCGGCATTTTAATAGTCCCATTTAAGTTATATTTTTATTGTCATAAATATATATTTTTCTGTGAATCCTTAATAACAACTTATTATTTAAAACGCCCTGTTGAAGAAAATCAACTAAACTTCTTGTTATTTGTTTAAAAAAAAAGGTTAAAAATGAAATTTAAATAAGACAATTAAATTTGAAGAGCTCACAGGTGCACATAATGCAAAATGTGAACTATGTCACAGAGTCTTAAAAACCGATGACAGTTACACGAAAGGCCTCTTAAGCCATCTTAATGGGGTACACAAGAAAAAAACAATAAGAAAACCAAATCAAGCTAACACATTTTATTTTTACAGATTCATATGTTTTTAAAATAATAAAAAATTGTGATAAATGTTGTTTTGTTTTATAAAAATTATTCTCTTTTAAGTTTATTCGGAGTTCAGTTGATAAATCCTGATGTCCGGGATTTTTTAAAACCACTCCCGTTTGGCATCTCTAACAAATTTATTAAAAATTTTTAAGAAGTCAAAAAGTATTCCATCAACACCTTTACAAAAATATTCAGCATCAGTGTCGTTCCCGTAATCGAATGTACGATAAGCTAATAAATATAAAACATATGAACGAATTCGCACACATCACTGTTTTTCTCACAATCATTATGCTTTCAAACCACACGCAAAGAAAAAAGATGGTTGAATATGGTCACCTCAAACATAGTGTGTTCTTCACAAAAATATTATTATTAATTTGAAGCATCTAAACATTATTTTATCACGATAAACATGTTTCTAGTTATTTGTAATCATACTATGTTTACCGTCTTATATTTGATTGAATATGGTTAAATTTAACCATATAATTTTTGATAAATTAAAAAATTATATGGTTGAAGTAAATCATTTTGCTCTCCTCGCTTGATAATTATTTTTTCAGTTGAAAAATGTGTTTGTAACCTTACAGTTCGTGGCGCCTAGAGTAGTTACATTTTAAATAATGTGTATATTATTTTTAAAGTATTATGTATATACATACATATTTATAAAAACAAAAAAGTTGAAAATTTCAAAGGTAAGTAGATTAATTAACTTAGTTGAAAAAAAGAATAGAAAAGATACATACATACATGCAAATTTGTAATATGTATTATAATATTAAATAAATGTATTGGTTCAAAAAGTAAAACAAAGCCACCAGATTACATCAGTGCAATAAAAGTTTTATTCGTATTTTTAGTAAGACAGCAACAAAATCAATAATATATTAAATACTTAACGTATTTAATAAGATACATTTTATTAAAGCTTGAGGCCTCTAAAAACAATAAAAAAATGAAAGATCTGAAGCTTAAATAATAAAAAATGCAAAAAGCAGTTAAGATATTCCAGCACTAATAACATAAAAAAAATTTAACATCTGGCATCGCTTTTAAACACATATGATATGAATTTCAACGAAATTTTTTATTGCTTTATCATTCTTTTCTTTTAATTGTTCTTTTGAAGCGAATGAGAAAAATAATGGAAGGTTTTAAGTTAATAAAAACTATTTATTTAAATAAAAAAGAAATTATCGGTGCATTTTTCACTGGAGAAAACGACTACGAAATATTTTTACAAGAAGGTAAAAAGTGTAGATATACCTATATATAGTTTACTTAAACTTTTCCATATACTCGTACATACGAGTATATACATAAATTTACATATATGCGTGTATTTTTTCTTTTTTAATTTTAGCTAGAAAAATTTATAATACAAAAGAAGATTTGGAAATAAATAGGAAGTGAGCACAATTTATATACATATTTTTAAATAATATGTAATCTAATATTACTTTCAGACTACTGAAAGAAGACTTTTTAAATTTGTCACATAATTACACAAACTTTTCCATCAGAAGTTAAAGCTACATACTATGTCTCATTTGCAAATGGTCATTTGGCAAAGGGTAAACTATACGATGCCAGAGTAAGTCTGCTGCTGGCTTAGTAAAGAGGCGCACTAAAATAAAAATAGAAAAAACCAAGAGTAATTACATGTATACGAATATAATATACATATACATACATTATTAAATTTAAAATATCTCCTTTTAGGTATTGAGAATATAAATGATTTTGATGATGTTGAGGACTCATTAGAAGTGTTACAAACGGGATATGCTCAATTGGATATAATTATAGAAAATTGGAAAAAAACTCACTTATTTCGACAAAAGCAATTAAACAATAAGGAGTTTAAAACGAACGATTGTTTTGAAATATACAAAGTTCTTGAGAACGAAAAAGCTTATAGATTTGAATCAAATATATATTCATTCAAAAAGAATTTTCGAATGGAAATTGTACTACAACATAATTATTGAAAAATCTAAGATAATCAGGTTCAGTATATCTTGAAATATATTGATAAAGCAGAAGAAGGTAACTTGATTTAAATAATTAGTTTTGATTTACTAGTTTAGAATTTAATTAACTTAACTTTATAACAGACTCAAAATTGGTGTTGTCATTGTTGTTAATACCTTATTTATTAACGACATCTAGAAGGAGAAGTAAATTAGAAGTCCAAGAATCGTTTATATATTACAGTAAGGTAAATAACGAAAACTATACACAGACAACTAATAAAATTAAAAATAAATTTTTTCTCTTCACTTAGAATATTTTAACTTCAGACGACGAAACAAGAAATTACTTAAAGCATATAAAATTGGAGAGCCAGCCAAGAATTTATATGATCGGAGACTCTGTAAAAAGTGTTAGTCTTGCATATGTCGATGTATGCGGTAGAAGAATTAAGTTTGAAAATACCCTGCATGCTGTAGAAGTTTGTTTGCACTGTTTTATGGCAATGAACATCAAATACCCAAAAGACTGTGAGCACGTTTGGATATTTGTTTAGAAACTTATATTTAAAATTGAAACTCATTGGGATTCTGGAATATGTTTCCAGGAATGGCTTTTAAGCCTGAACATATAGGTATGTATGACGATGATATTCCATTATTCGGACTAGTAGATCATATTTGTTCTATTTATAATTCTTATAAGTTATATGTTCGAAGACTTTTAAATCATGGTTACGACCAACATTATCAAAGTTTTAGAATTGAAAAGGAAGAAATTTTTTTATCTATTAACATAAAATCACTAATTTCTAATTTTACTTCCTACATTTGTATAACTAAAAATAATTTTATGTATATCAATTCCAAATTTTTTATTTTTCATTTAGAAATATTAAAATTATATAAATAAAAAGTGAAATATCTGTACATTAATTTAATATTTGTGTTTTATTTATTATACATACCCCAAAATTAATATGGTTAAGTATAACAATAACATGATTACTTTTAAAAATATATATGGTTAGGTGGAAACATATTATTATCACATGTAAAAATAATATTGTTACTACGATAATACATCTGATTACATTTTATCATATCATTATTACATATAAAAATATTATGTTTGACATAAAAACATAAATCGTTAGATGAAAACATATCATTATTACATATAAAAATAATGTGGTTGCTTTAAAAATACATCTGGTTAGATGCAAAAATATTATTATTATATTTGAAAAGAAATATGTTTGAAAGTAAACACTTTTATAATTATGGCAACCATAAATCCAATCATATTATGTTTCCACCAGAATATGGTTGCCTCAACCATATTTTTTCTTTGCGTGCATCTAGAACAGAGTTAACCGAATACAAATTTTACTCTGTGTGTATTGCTTCTACATAATTCTCATTTATTTATAATCTAACTTATACCGGATGACTTACACAAAAAAAAAAAAAAAAAGTCACTTACTTGTCTTTAGAAAGGAACTGCAAAAAATGAAATAAAATTTTGGGGACTAAAAAAATATTTTTTAAGGAAAGCTCACACACAAGCGACATATTTACTTCTACAAAAATCTGTGACATGACCCCATGTTGACTCTATATTTGAAATGCTAAATTTGTTTTGAACGTGACACAAATCTGTCAATTGTTTCTTGTTTTCTTTATAACCTTATCAGAGCATGTATTAGAATATTTACCACTCTTTTAAAGGAAATTTTCGTTTGGTTTTTGTTGTAGCTTGTCGTCAGTTTGAAAATTTAAATTAATATTTCAAACGCATAAACACACGAAGATTTTTTATAGAGTGGAGTATACTCAAATAAAAAAAATGTTTGTTTTATAATAACACTTGATTTTAAATTAAAAAAAAAAAAAACTTAAAATTAAGTTTCCACGAAAAAGATGAACAACAAGTTAAATTTGTTATGCTTTACTTATATTGTTATTATTGTTACTAGGCCCAAGTTATCTTTTGTACAGCACAAAACATAACTTTTGTTATTTTAATTTTTTTAATGTAAAAATAACTAAAATCTGCTTACCTTTTGAAGCCGCTTTTGTAGTGAAGTAATCCCCAGTTAAATTAGTATCTGAATCCTCTGGAGAGAAAAGTTGCTCTAACAACATTTATGATTTTATTTTTTACTAGTATTTAACACGCTACTTTCCATTCCATTCCATTTTCTAGGTTTTTTAATACAAATAAAATCGAAAGGTGTCATTAAAATATAGAAAAATTACCATTTTTACAGTTTATTGACTTTTCTAGTTACTGAGCACCGTTTGTGTTCGGTCTGATAGAATTTATATTCTGGATGCTTCTAAATGGCGGATCGATGACCATCTGTCTAGAAATCAACTTTCTTGATGGTATAGTACACCAATCGGTCAATTGTTTCCATTAAAATGGCTGAGGTGTGAGTGAAAACCTGTGGAATTCTTGCGTTTTTTGCCTTAACTAAAAGACCGACGAAAAAATGCTTTGCACTTTTATCAGAAAAGACAGCCATTAATCAAAACAAATGCCGGTAAAAAACAAGATAAGTTCGGCTGTGCCAAGTCTTATATACCTTCACTGTGTCAGCAAAATATTAATATTTTTCACTTTCCACAGCGCTCTAAAACATCAAATCGAATCATAGAAGATTGCGAGATGGGACATAGTGGGTGATTCAAGTAGAATACTCTTTTCAAAAGCCTTTTTTTTAACAGATCACGTGTGAGTCGTGTCATGCTGTCCTGTTATTTTTGTTTAGTATTGCTTGGCATTTCATTATGGAAAGACTTACGCCTGAATAAAGTTTACAAATCATTCAACTTATATCATTTTAAAGGTGAGGTCGTCTAGATTTCTTATCTACCGCCCAAATACTCAGAAGGTACTTTAAACAATTTTTAAAAATTTTTTGAAAGTTCCATATACCCCAGTATATATATGTATGACATTGTATGTACTTATATTTCTCCAAGCATATGTAATACTTATAAATACAGTGAGGGGTATATACATATCTTACACTCGGTACAGCCGAATTTAACTTGTTTTTTATTTTTTAATTGAATAAAATGCGAATCTAAATGTACTCTTGCATTACATGGTTAAGCCAAGTATTACGATTTGTCACACATTTCTGTAAAATGGCGATAATAAAATTGTGTACCTGCCAACTGTGAGCAGTGAAAGGAAAATTTGACAAACGGACTGAAATTTTAAATTTAAAACATATAAAAATTTTCAGTGACAGAGTAATTCAAACTACAAAAATATCTTGCATACTATTTTTTGTGTTCTTTCTGTGAGAACATACATACGTATGTGACAACTTAACGCTTATTGTTGTGACAAACTAAATAATCGTGACAAAATATTTTTAATTATTAAGCTGATGCAGGGAAGGGTATATAAGACTCGGTACTGCCGAATTTAACTTGTTTTTATGTAATTTAACGATTTCCCTTTTCAGATTTAATTATATACAATTTTCCCCTGGCATTTTATAAAATATTTGTGACTTCTTTTGCTTAAATCACTTTAAAAAAATTGTAAAAGCTTTGCCTAATCATTCATAATAATAATGAGTTGGTTTTAGTTATAATTTTCTAACCATGTCCCCCATGTATACCCTCTGACTAATCGTTCAAATTTAAAAAGCTTACATTGCTGCCTATATTATCAAAAGTATTATGGGCAATTTAACTTAATTTAAATATTTTTAGCATCAACCGCAGTTTAAGTTTAAATTAAACATTTCTGTGGGGTCAGCCATGACTTGCTTGCTGTCAGCACAATTATTATTCATTAAAATATTAAATAAAATTTGACAATATTTTATTTTTTGTAATTTTTTCTTTCTTTGCTTGAACAGTTTTTTCTTTTTTTCAATTTATTGTAACGTTTGCCTTGTTTTATTTTTTATTTCATTTTATTTCATTTTATTTTATTTTATATTCAAACCCTTATAATGTAAATCTAACATGATGTTGATTTACATTTTAACGACCGAATTACAATGTCTGGCACAAACACAACTCATTTGTTTTACTAAAAATTTTCTCTTCCTTTTCCCTTTTGCCCAATCTACTAACACTCCCTGTTAAACACAATGTTGCATGTAATTTTTTGTTATTTTTAACAGAGCAGCAGCAGCGAGCGTTACCATGAAAATTATTTGAAATTTAAATGACTGACTGAATTTGGCAAATTACCAGCACAGAAAAGTGAAATAAATGCATAGAAAAAGGAGTGAGAATATTTAAGTGAGCTTAATGTGTCTAAAATTGGAATCTTTAAAATACAATTTCAAAAAGCTAAACAAGAAACTTTTTTAAAGTTTATTAACTTTAGCCACCCACGCTGCCTACAACTATTTAATTTAGAAATTATAAAATTCTTTGTAAAAGAAATTTTAAAACTCACACAGCCTTTATTTATTTATTTAATGTCTATGGATTCAAGATCCTTAAAGACTTTAAAATGTCATAATGAATTATTTAAAAATACAATTAAATTAGTTTTAACAATATCAATATTTTATAAATTTTATTAATATGATTGCAAATTCTTAAAAGAGGTTCAGAATTAGCATAATTTGCTCGCAATACTTTTGCAGATAAAGGATTATAATGACGTGCAAATCGTGAAAAGGAACATTAAAAAAATATTTATAATTAAAAAATCAGGACATACATTTCCTTTTAACAAATTTAATACAAAAGTGACATTCAGCATTATCCTGAAACTTTTTAAAGGTGGCAGTTTAATGAGAGCAAGTCTATTGGTATAAAATGGCAGGTTAAATGGATTCCAATGTAGACTACGTAGACAAAATAACAAAAACTGTTTTTAAAGTAAAAATTTTACCACATATTGAACAAACCCATCCTTGATGTTACTGATTTTCTCTTTCCTGTTTAAGGAAATTATTGGTCTGTTTATTAAATTATTTTAGCTTAAGAGAAGCGGCATTTAAAATGCCATCCATCATAAGCTAAAATATAATGAATGAGTTGTTGGTATTTAATTAATATTCGGTCTACCCTCTCTAGAGAGCTATAATTCATTCCCACTGCGTTTTTATTATTTATAAAGTATTTGTGGTGTTTGTTCTTAGTATTCTTTCACTTGAATATTTTTGGCCCAGCTAGTTATTTGTCATTCATTAAATTAATAGTAAATTTTGTCTAATAGACTTAATTAAAGCTTTAGGCTTAATAACATAATTAATTTAATAGTTTTATGTGTAATTAGATTATTAAATATTTTGATTGTCTTTAAACATTTTTTTCGTTTCGATATCATTCCAAGTTAAGTTATAATTTTTATTTAACTTAAAAAATTTGATTAAAATGGGTGCAGAGACCTCTTTTATTTGCGTGGAATCATTCTGCGTGGTAAATAAAATAATTTTAAGAAGAAACAAGTTAAATTCGGCTGTGCCAAGTCTTATATACCCTTCACCGTGTTAGCGAAATATTAATATTTTTCACTTTCCATCCATTTCTATAAAATCAACAGCATAGTAAAAATTAAATGAGTGAAAATAAATTACGTGTTTCAGTATTCGTAAATATTTTCAGTATTAATGGCTTATTTATCAAATACGCCTTAAGTCATTAAATACTAAATGTTTTAAGCAATAGTTTAGCGCAGATCAGAGAACCAAATATTCAGATATTACGTTGGATCATTTTAAAATGTTTTTTTAATTTTCATATACCCTGTTGTTGCTTTGAAGGGTTTTGGCAATTTCCGTTTTGAATCATAGAAAAAGTAAATGTTAAAACACTTCCAGAAAGCGTAGAACTTACAAATTTCATTTCAGTTTGGTTTCAGTAAGTTTCTGTTGCCAAAATGAGGAATGATAAAAATTCCTCAGAGTATGAGTACTGGGGTAGGAGGGAAATTAAAAAATTTTTAAAAATAATGTAAAGTTTTTTCTGAGTAGTTAGAAGATAGATTACAAATCTACACGACCTCTCTTTTAAAATGATATACATCTTATCTCATAATCTTCTATGGTTCGTTCGGAAATTACTTTAGATTATTTTTAAATTTCCATATACCCCAGTGCTGTTGCTCTAAGTGATTTTAGGAACTTGCCGATGAACCATTAAATATTGTGAGATGAGACATATATCATTTTAAAGAAATTTACATACACTCTAGTACTGTTGAACTCAAGGATTTTGGCAGTTTCCGTTTTGCATCATAAAATAAAAACTACGAATTTTTCAGAAAATGTTAAAACACTTCCAGAAAGTTTAGAGTCTACAGATTTAATTCCTTTTTAATTTTAGTAATTTTCCTGCCCAAAAATTACTCAGAAGAAGAGTACTGGGTATGAGGGAATTTCATAAATTTTTTTAAAATAATGCAAAGATTTTTGTAAGTACTTGGGTGATTAAAAATTTGGTGATGACCTCTTGTTTCAAATGATATGTGAACCAACCCGTAATATTCTATGGTTCGTTTGCAATCTATTAGAGAAATCAACGTATTTATGCACATTTGTATCTTAGTATATGAAAAATACTGAAAAGATATTTACAAATACTAAAAAACATAAGGAATTACCTGAAAACATATTTAACTAACCATATTTATATTCACTCACTTAAAAAAATTATGTGACTGAAATGCATACTTTTTTCAGCTTGAGGTCGTGTTAAATATAAAAATTTATTTATTGATTATTGGAGCGAAATATCTATAAAAAATAAATTTTTATAATAGGACTAAAATTAACGAGTTCTAAGAAGCAATCCTTTCGGAAAACCTAATTTTTAAAAGCACTAAATTTTTAAATTAATAAAAAAAGAAATTCTAAGAAAGATATTAAATAGAAAAACAAAAAAAGTTATTTTCATTTAATTTTGCAAATTTTTGTAAAACTTTTTAAGCCGAACTTATTTAATTAAATATTTAATTATCGAGAAAGATCTAATGAACTCTCTTTCATAGAAATGTCTGTATTCGTACTATTATACTCAAGGCAATAAAAACCACGCATACATACATACACTCTTTTATTTTTCGTGTTTGTATGTACAAAGTATTATGCACATGACAGCTAAAAAATTTGAACAAAAAAAAAAAAAAACAAACCAAAAGCAAAGCAAAAACAAAACAAAAATTAATGAAAATGTGAAATGCCGGCTGTATTTTTAATTTTTCTGGTCCATTTGTGGACCGATTTTTCTGATTTTTTGCACAGATATTACGACTGTTATTTGTAATAAAACTGCATACCACGTTTTATTGTCCGTCTTGTAGTTTAGACAAATTACGCAAAAAACTCACCAAGAATGGTGAAAAAATAGAGGTAGTCGCGATTTTGGACTCATAGCTCAACCATTTATGGACCGATTTAGCTGAATTTTGATCCATATGCTATGAATATGATATCTGAAAAAACTTGTAACTAATTTTCTTTACTTTAGATAAAAAACTCAAAAAGCCAAGCAAAACTTAATAAAAATCTAAGATTTCGGTTATATTTTTTTAATTTTTCTGGTCTATTTGTGACCCGATCTTTATGATTTTTTGCAGTGACATTACAACTGTTATTTGTGATAAAACTGCGTACCATGTTTTTTTGTCCGTCTTATAGTTTAGACAAATTACGCAAAAACGTACCAAAAATGGTCAAAAAATAGAGGTATTCGCAATTTTTGACTCATAGCTCCGCCATTTATGGATCGATCTGGCTGAGTTTCAATAAAAATAGTCTTACAGCAACAACTGACCGTTTGGTGTGCTATACTTTTCTGTATATTGTCTAGGGTCTTCCGAAAGTTGATTTCAACGACTGCACGGACAGACATAAGGATTGAGAATATATATACTTTATAGGGTGTCCCCTGTACGGTGTAGAAATTACAAACGGAATCACAAAATTACTTCTTACTTACAGTGAAGGGTATAAAAAATATGAAAAAATATTAAGGCATCTCATCAAGGTGAAATTTGTAATTGAGTTTTTCTTTGAACCCAATGAATACTTTCCTAATCGCATTTTAACTAAGACAAATTTTTTTAATTGCTTACTGGATATTGAAAATGCCTTAACGTACGATGCTCTGAGATTTATAAATGTGGCGGATGCAAAATTGTTTGAAAACAACTAGAAAAAGTACATGAAAAAATAGTTTTCTTAATTTTTGGATTTTTTTGATCCACCAGCTTTTCGTGACAGTCCTGATGATTTCACTTACTGCGACATAAATTTTATTTTACAAAATAATTTCGAATTGGGATTTTATTTAAAAGAACGCGTTACTTAAAGCTGTATTGTTTTTCACCGGTGAAATTGCCGACTGTCTCAGCTCTGACTCTGAAGCAGACGATACCGACGACTAGGTTGATGTTCATAAAGCCGTACTAAAAACTCTTTACAGATTACAATTTTTATTATTTATATAATAACTTTTATATTATAATACTGAAATTATTTTTATTTACTGACCTCATTTAAACGTTTTTTTTAATGTTTAATTAAAAAAATAGTACAATATGTGCTTTCAGCCCTTGAAAAAATTTTGCTAGAAAAGTTGAACACTTGTGTTACAGAAACAGCACTTAAGATAAAAGTTTATTTATTTTTTAATGCATCCGACAAAATTATTAAAAAAAATATTTACAAGTAGATCAGATAATTTTAAGCTTCTGAATATTATATATACGAATTCGGAATACAGAACAGCATCGACTAATTTGACTACATGACTACTGTCATGGCTACCCTTTTGCTTGCTGTTTAGTGGGCCAATAATAACTTAAAGGAAACATCAGTATGTTGTGATGATAGTTTTGCTTGCAGGCATAGTTTTTCATTGTTATTATTTTTATTCGTATAAAAAATAGGAAAACTTTATTATTATTTTTTTACAAATAAATTTGTTCTTTCAAAATTGTATTTAATGGAATTTTCGTTTTCCAACTTTTCTTTCTATAAATTGTTTGTTAAAAATTGCCATTAAGCATGAAAATTGTTGTTTTTTCTTCTTTTTCTGTATAATTTCGTTAACCTTTTACTTTTTAATTAAAAGTTTAAACTCATTTCAAGGGTAAATAATTTATTTTAATGTCTGTATTGTGCTCCTGCTAACAAAAATATTATTTTTTTTTTTTTTTTTTGCCATAAAAATAATATGAATTGGTTGCTACTCAAAGAAAGCAAGAAAGAAAAGAATTGCATTAAATAAGAAAACACAATAAACTTTGACACAAAAGGAAAATAATCAAAAGAGTTTTTATGCTCTGCTTTTCTGTTCTTACGTAATATGAAATGAAAATTTTCCAAATTAACAAAATAATCATGCACATTATTGTATGTACTGCGTACGAGTGCTGCATAAGCACTGCACAAGCATATTTGAAAGCCACACATCACCAAAAACATGTAGTATGTTATTTTATAATAAAAAGTACTTTTAAGTCCTTTCAAGTATGCTTGTGCATTCTCTAGTATTTACGTATTTTTATTCTTTTCTTTTCATTTTTTTAATTTTATGTTATTTACTTGCTACATGGAAAGAATTTTTGTTTTCTTATTTTGTTATTAAATGAGATCTTATTATTACAAAATAAATAATACATTAAAGCAGTTACCATGGGGTTGTTAATCATAGCAGCTCCCATATAATGTAAGAAGTCTAAGTAATATGTCCTGGCATCAGGGTTTTAGCAGGTCAAACAAAACATCTTTAATAAAGTCTGTGCTACATTGCGTCATTTGAAATTTCAGTACAAGTAAAATTGAAATTTCTACTGATATCAAATGCTAGGATGTCCAAAATATCATTTCTTTGCGAGCAACTAGGTTATGTTATACAGGAAAAAAACTCCAGTTCATAGCCGAAGTTTGTGTATTTAAATTCAAAAAAAAATATACATAGACTTTTTTTTGATACAAGCTTATCTCATTATATAAATATAATTCTTTTCTGGAGGTGCTTCTTCGCTATACACAATTTTGTTTTCCAACGAATTTGTCTGAAATTTGGTACATGTATTCTGTATACTCCAAGAGAGGTTCCCATATACGTTTGCACTTGCTACATCCATTTTTACGCTCTCCTTTCTACAATTTTCAAGTACAACTGCTCATAAAGATATGTGCCCGTACTTAATGATACTTTAAAATATTTCATTTACCACTTTAGTTGATGCCTCTGCTTCCATGAGCTACTTCATTAAGTTGTGAGTTGGTAATCAACAATACATACTCGTATAATGCAAAAACTTAATTTTTAAGTTTTTTCCTATTATATTTTTTATTCTAATTTAATTATTTACTGAAGTAATTTTTGTTTAATATATTTTTTTTTAATATTTACAAATGTATTTGTTACATACCTTAAGTATATTAAGCTTAAGTATATTTACATGCCAATAGCTCAAGTTAAGCTCTTACACAGAAAATCATTTTAAGAGTATAAATAATTATTTGTGATCTCATTTATAATACTCATTTTCATGTCATTTTTTTTAATATACAGGGTGGGCCAAAAGAAACCAAGGGGTGTAAAAGTTTAATAACTTTTTTGTTTATTAACTTTTTTTTATTTTTTCTTTCAGATTATAAAAGGTGATTTTATAAGAACTATCGGAAATTAAAAAAAAAAAAAACATAAAATTCAGAAAAATGCATGAAATATTTATTTGGATCGATAGTTGGGTCGATATAATTTAATGTTTGAAGATTATTTCATGCAAATGTTGGCCGCGGCTGCGCCTCAAATGGTCCATCCGCTTAGTCCAATTTTGGCATACTCTTTCCAACATTTCGGCCGGTATCTCACGAATAATGTTGGCAATGTTGGCTTCCAGTGCGTCAATCGAAGCGGGCTTGTCCCTATAGACATTAGCCTTAACATAGCCCCACAAAAAATAGTCTAGAGGCGTTAAATCGCACGATCTGGGCGGCCAATTGACTGGTCCCAAGCGTGAAATAAACTGTTCACCGAACTCGCCTCTCAATTGGTCCATTGTTTCGCTTGCTGTGTGGCATGTGGCACCGTCTTGTTGAAACCACATGTCATGCAAGTCAAGCTCTTCCATTTTGGGCAAAAAAAAGTTTGTTATCATCGCACGGTAGCGCTCACCATTCACAGTAACGTTGTGATTCGCATCATCTTTGAAGAAATACGGCCCAATGATGCCGCCAGCCCATAATCCGCACCAAACGGTTGTTTTTTGTGGATGCATTGGTAGCTCTTGCAATGCTTCTGGCTGCTCTTCACTCCAAATACGGCAGTTTTGCTTGTTCACGTATCCATTCAACCAGAAATGAGCCTCGTCGCTGAACACAATTCTTCGATAAAAAAGTGGATCTTCATCTAACTTTTCAAGAGCCCATTCACCAAAAATTTGGCGTTGTGGTAGGTCGTTTGGCTTCAATTCTTGCACCAGTTGTATCTTATAAGGCTTCACACCCAAATCTTTCCGCAAAATTTTCCACGTAGTGGAGTAACAGAGGCCCAATTGCTGCGAACGGCGCCGAATCGATAATTCACTGGCCGATACGGCTGCGATATTTTCTTCAGTTCGCACTCTACGTAAGCGTGTTGGTGGTTTAATGTCCAACAATGTAAATTTGGTGCGAAATTTTGTTACAATAGCCCGAATAGAAGCCTCAGTAGGTCGATTAAACTGACCATAAAATGGAAGAAGCGCGCGATGAACTTTCTTAACAGAGCACGCATTTTGGTAATAAAATTCAATAATTTGCAAGCGTTGTTCGTTTGTAAGACGATTCATGATTAAATTATAGACCAAACTGAAGATGTTTGACAGTGACACAAGATACAAAACGTGCGTGAGCTGTCAAAACTAGTGTTGCCAAAAAGATAATAGCAAAAAAATCACTCTTTATAATATACAAAATGGAAATTTTTTTACACTAAGTATGAAAAATGATGTCTCTTAAATGACCACCGTTTTCAGCTTCGCACTAATGGGCTCTTTTTAGAGCATTTTCCATAACATCTTTCTAAACTTGTGGCTGTAGCGTTCGAATTTCTGCAACAATGTTTGCCTTGAGTTCAAGGATTGTCTCTGGCTTGTTCACATACACTCGCACTCGCTCCTTCAAAAAACCCCAAAGAAAATAGTCGGGTGCTGTCAAATCTGGCGATCGCGCTGGCCAAATAATTTCCGAATTTCGAGAAATTATTCGCTCTCCAAAAATTTGACTTAAAAGTGCCATTGTATCTCGGGCAGTATGGGCAGTGGCTCCGTCCTGCTGAAACCACATACCAGGTCTGTTTTCAAGAGCAGGACGTAAAAAATTTTCTATCATAAAACGATACCGCTCTCCATTTACGGTTACAGCACTTCCATCTTCATTCTCGAAGAAGTAGGGCCCAATGACATTTTCAGATGTGATCCCACACCATACTGTACACCTGATGGGGTGCAATTGGCGTTGATGAATGGCTCTTGGATTTTGAGAACCCCAGAACCTACAGTTCTGCTTGTTAACAAAGCCATTCAAATGAAAATGAGCTTCATCACTCATAATCAAATTTTCAATAAAGTTGATTTCATTTCTGGCCAACTCTTGAAATTTAACTGCAAAATTTAGACTTTGCCGATGATCTGCGGGTTTTAATTCTTGGACCAATTGCGCCTTATATGGGTATAACTGTAAGTCTTTTTTTAAAATGCGCCGTAGTGACATACGAGACATTTCTAGCTGAGCAGAACGCCTTCTGCCAGATGTTTCTGGTGCTTCGATAACACTTTGCTGTACTCGTTCAATATTTTCCGCAGTGCGACTTAAAGGTGGTCTATCTGTTCGAGGCAAATCTCTTACGCTGCCATGTTGGTGATGACGATTAACTAAGCAACGAATCATCGCTTCAGAGGGCGAAATTCTGACGTTAAAATGTCGACGATATGCTCTTTGTGTTAAAATAATTGATCTCTGGTTTAAATAATAAAATTCTATTGTTCTGGTTCTCTGTTCAGTTGTGAACCTCTCCATTATAAATTCTCCAAGTCTGAAAGAAAAAATAAAAAAAATTAATAAACAAAAAAGTTATTAAACTTTTACACCCCTTGGTTTCTTTTAGCCCACCCTGTACATGACTGCATACCTACATTATTTTAATTAATTTTTTTCTTTTATAATGTAAAATTTTTTGTGCATTAAATTGCATGAATATTTCATTCTATATTTTTTGTTAGTTAACAAAAATTCTGCTTTACGGTATTTTAGCAAGTTTCTAAGCTGATCGTTGGTCAACAGTAATTCTGCCTTGCTGCGTGACTAAGTTCAAATTTATTGTAGTAAACAAATTTTCATAAAGCTGTACATATAATTAAAAAAAAAGTAAAAGTTTACAACTTCAAAGCTCAATATGAGACTCAATATGAAACATAGTGAATGTCTGTATTTATTTCTATACTCTAAGTATAACGTCTAGAGTGATAAAAAACCGGGCCCGGCAAGATCGGGAAAAATATCTAGTTTTTGTATGAAAAATTCATTAAATTCTTTTTTGTTATCGTTATTTAACTTGCTTGGAATCATCTTTAAAAAATATACAAAATAAATTATTTTAAAAGTGGACTTTTCTATTGTTTTAAGCACTTTGCAGAATGTGTGCAGTGCAAAAATTTTACTTGTTTCTAAACACAACTGAGCAAATATTTACTACGTTTATACGCTGGTCTTCTTGTGCAGATTTAGCGGGATGCATATAAGAGCAGGAAATTTCGCTGTATTAATTTAAGAAGATTAAGACGTTC
Source organism: Thelaira solivaga (assembly GCA_947397855.1). Lineage (NCBI taxonomy): Eukaryota > Metazoa > Arthropoda > Insecta > Diptera > Tachinidae > Thelaira > Thelaira solivaga. Next base: position 27,953,153 of record OX377612.1, read on the forward strand.
TACTTCTTCTAAATTTTGGAGGTTTTTGACGGTAGGGCAATAATGAAAATTTAAATTAAGAATTTTATTAATTCATTGTATACCTTTTTGCATAAATTGCAGTGCTAAATATGTAGCTGATTTCTTATTTTTATATTTTTCGCTTAAATTAAAGGGATATACTTATATAATTATGCCATTCCGTGAATAATTTCTAAATCGTACATGTGCTATCCTATATAATATATGTACATATTAAAGGCCAGCACAACATACTTGAAAGCCACACATCACTAAAAACATGTGTAATATTTTATATTAAAAAGTGCTTGTAAGCCATTTCAAGTATGCTTGTGCAGCCCTTTAGTACATATTCTACATTTAATATAAAATAAAGCGCATTCAGTATCTTTACATTACATAAGTTAACTTTGGTAGAAAACAAAAATTAAAACATAAAATATTCAAATGTAATACTACAGTAATCGTGTACATAGCAGCTTCTACTGACTTTTATCAGCATCAATAGATGGGTGCTCTAGTTTCAATATTTTCAGTTTTATCTCAACTTTTTTTATCAATTAATATTTAATTTTGTTGTGACATTAGTTTTCTTTTAATTACTTTGTTGCAATATCACACATTTTTCCTACAGAGGGACTTATATCATTAAATTTTTTAATTTCATTGTGACACTTCTTCTAGTATGCTATTTGTTCAATAAGCAGAGACAAAGTATTTTTCTTGGCATCCTGCTGCTGACGCCTTTTCGACCTACTGGGCTCATCAGAAAGGTCTTTTGTAACCACGGAAATATACATTTCAGCGGGTCCTGTATTTTGGGTCCACAGGCTACTCCAAAATCCTTTGCCCCACTGATGCCACTTGTGCTGGTTTCTAGGCCTGTAAATTTTATTACCCTGTCCTTACGCTGTAAATGACAGCGGCTTCCTCCAGTGCTCTGCATTTTTTTTTTTGTTGGCTACCAGCTTCCGTCTTACATATATTTTCCTTCGAATAGAAACGCAGAATAGGGGTGATTATTGAAGAAAACTTTAAAGCAAAGAAATATCGATCGATATACAAATTGTTTACCTTTTTTTAAATAACTTTAAGTAAAACCCGTAGATATTTCAAAACAAGAAAAAATGGACTTACCACATTAAAAAAAAAAGAAAAACTGTTCACTTATAAACAGTGAGTTTTATATATTGCGAATTTATTGTATTTTCAAATAGCTGCCGTATAAACGCAGTAATTGAAAGTGAAATGGCACTCTTTCATAGAGTCATCTGTTTGGCAGCTGAATCGCTAATAAACGCAAAGAGTATCTGTGATTGTTTTTATTTTACTTTAAGTGTTGTTGTCAACAGGTACGTAATGTGGACCAGTTCGTTATTATGTCACTCGATGTCTATCAAAATTTTAATAATATATGCAATGGTATCTTTGATGGCTTTAAAATGTTATAATTTGAAGCCAATGGAAACTTTCCATTTAGGTTATGATAATGCAAAATTGAGGCTATTTTTTGTCATTAGTTTGCGCTAGGCTTAAGACATGTTTTCTCATATTGATGACAAAATAAATGAAAGCATATGAATATGGATGAAACATTTTGTTGTTCGTAGTAGAAGAGTCAACCTGGGGCTTTTAAACCTTTCACTAAATGTAACTTTTGTAAATATAAGCCGATTTTAAAAATCTTTGCTTTATTTCTTTAGCCTTTTTGTCCAACACATTTAAAAAGATTTTTTCTTTCTTTACTCTATTTGTTTGTTTTTCATATCTCCCAAATGTTAATCTCATATCCCAAATAGTTTAATTGTCTAAAAATATCCTGAGGTATTTTTATTATCTGTTATATAGCTTTTAAATGTATACACCCAAACTTTAAATATCATCGTACACACACGGCAATTTTATTTGCAAAACTCGCTCCTATAGCAGTGAGGGGGTGAAGGGGGAGGGGGGGGGCTGAAGAATGAAAAAGGAGTAAATGTTTGGTTGTACAGGCCAATTCTCCTTTTAAGTTGTTTATGCAAAAGTCTTCTAAAATTGCGTTGTGTGTTAATAGACTATGCAAACACTTGGCATCCTTTTACTTTTGTTTGTGTGTGTTGTTATTTTTATGCATAAAATAATGAAAATAAAATAAACTTGTCAGCTTGAGTGGTGTAGTTGTAGTGAGTAAATTGTGATACAAGAAATATTATTTGGCCGTAAGAGAAAATGGAAATAACCTGAAACAATTATTAGTGCTGGAATTGAACAAAGCAAGAGCAACGCATATGAGAAGTAGATTAAACAATATCACAGAACCGCTTTTAATTTGTACAGGCTTTTTTATATCCTTCACTGTTTTTCATCTTTATACAGCCAAAGGTGGGACAATTGGCTCAATACCGCACTTACATACTTGTAAAAAAAATCATAATCAATCTGTGTGTGCATGTTAAGTGTGTACATCTGTATAAACAATAAAAACGATAAAGTTTCTACTTATAAAAAAGGTTTCCTCGTGAATAACCCAGTTGATTATACAACGTTCGTACAAGATGTTTTACTACATTTCAATTTTTAACTTCAAAAATACTAAAGGGTCCGCGATCTAACGTTTTTTTTTCAACTAGTGCTTATTTCGTGAATGGTAACACTTAGCTCATGTCTGATTTGACAGATAATTAGTTTTATCTTTCCGCTGAAAGAATATGGTTGTGTTTTCGCTTCGCTAAGTGGGCCTGCGATCGACTTACAGAAGATGCCGATTTTGCCAAAAAAAATCATCTTTTCAGATGAAGCTCATTTTGATCTTGGCGGGTATGTAAACAAGCAAAATTGTCAGATTTGGGGCACAGAAAACCCGCACGCATACATTGAAAAGCCGACACACCCAAAACGAGTCACTGTTTGGTGCGGATTTCGGTCCAGAGGCATAATTGGGCCATTTTTCTTCGAAAATGTGCAAGGAGTGGCCGTTAGTCAATGGCCATCGTTATCGGGCCATGTTGAACGAATTTTTGTTCACAAAAATATAAGAGGAGGATATTGGCAACATTTGGTTTCAACAGGACGGCGCTACGTGCCACACAGCCGAAGCTACACTCGATGTTTTTATAGCATTTTCAAAAAAAAAAGTTTTTTGGCGGACCCTGTATATAGTTTAGCAATTTTACATATATTTTAAGAAGTGTTTTCCATTATATATTAAGTTTCCAACATCGGTTTTACACTTTTATGCCCAAGCTCGTAACAGTGTGCAGCGTACACATACATATTAATTCATTTATTTCTCTCGAAAGAAGAGAGGTGGCAAAAAATGTGTACAGCGCAATTATAAATATTCTCCGGGGAATTATTTATATAAAAAGATGTGAAAAGTGAAAACACTATTGGAAAATTTTTATTTATAAAAGGACTGGTAGTCCTTCAAGCTTTTCTTACAATTTAACTAGTTATCTGGGAAGTTTGCTGCCATATTTTTAAAACACATGTCTTGTTTTATAAAACATGCGGCAGAAAAACTTTATTATTTAGTCCGTCGTATGTTTAATACATGCGATGTGAATTTCATTGTACAATTTACACGCTTAAAACAAAAAACATGACATTTGTCTGCATAAACAGTTAGTGTTATGTACATACATATATTTTTTTTTATTTTTCTGCTTAAAAAAACAATTGAAATTTTTTTACATATATTTTTCTGACACACAAACACATTTTCGTTGTTCGTTATTTTTAAAAGAAAACAATTGCACTTTGTAAAATAATTTGAAATGTTGTATTAAAACTAAACTCTAAAAGACAGGGTAATGCACAGGATAAGTTTTTCTTGTTTAAAGCGGGAAAAATTAAATACCGTTTTTTGTTTAGAATATGGGAACTTACCAAAGAGGACATACTACGTTTACGTTCAATATGAAAATAGACGATTGAATTAGACAAGATTTACTTTGAAATTCAGTCATCAATTCGTGTAACTTATTGAAGACTGCATTCATCGAATTATGAATAGATTCCATACCAACATACTATTTAAATGATACCATAACACTAACACGTGGAAGAAATGTACATACTGAATATATAGAATACTAGTTGATCCGGCCAACGTTGGCTTGGCTTAAATTTTTTATATATTCGATCTTCTTACACTAAGAAATCGTACTCATAGAGTAAAGAAACGTGCGAGACCGGGTAAAAACAGCTAGTAGGCAAATAAGCCAGATACCGACTATAACGCTACCTGCCGGGCGGATTTGTGACGTTAAACCTTCCAAGATTATACATATAAACCTTCCTCTTGAATCACTCTATCTTTTAAAAAAACTGCATCAAAATCCGTTGTGTAGTTTTAAAGATCTAAGCATACATACAGTTATAGGGACAGATGCGAAAAGCGACTTTATACTATGTATTGATTCCCACAGTGTTCATCAAATACGCTACCGTCAAATATGTTCTAAAAATTGGCTTCAAATCGATAAGGAATTTTTGTAGCAGCTAAGTGCTGGAATCAAATGTATAACGTGACCTTAACGTAAAAGTAACTTAACAGACGAATCCGAAATATATAGCACATACCTTGTATGATACCAGTCATACAAAAATAACACTTATAAATCTCATTATGTACAAAGTAAAAAATAAATAAAACATCAAGTTTGACAACAAGTCGAAGAGCAGAGTTTTTGATCAACGTAGTTGTTATTAGTATTATTTTATGTTATTGTGATTACCCAATCGGTGACCGAAGTACTTATCCTCATTCGGATTTAATTGTTTAACGTGATTTTTACGCAATGCTATTTAATTGGACGAAGCCGAAGCACTTAAGTCGATGGAGAATTTTATTCATACATCTTCAGTCAAAAGCTGAGGAAGTACTCGACGACTGTTGTAGCATAAATACAAATGTCGAACTTTGACAGACAGCACAGTAGCTGGAAAATAAACTGCATTACCAACGTTAATATCTTGTATTGATCTTTCTAATTAAAATAATTTTTTGATTAAATTTTAACAATTTAAAGTTTATTTTTCCTGCCCTTAAGGGCAGTCCACTACACAGTGTAGTTTATGATGTCTGTTTAGGACGTTACAAATTATTCTAAACTGCCATCAAGAACACAAAAAAAATAATTTTCGGCTTATTTGATAGTCAGCAATTAAAGTCGCAAGATTCTGTTTTGAAGACGAAGTTTACTTGTGGACTTATCGAAATATGCATTCAATTATGTGAAACGTTTTAGGGTGGGCTTTATAAGATGGTACGGCGCACTGAAGAGGAAAAAGCAAGAATAGAGGATAAAGACAGACATAGAGTAGTAAGTAATAAGGAAGAAAATTAAAAAGAGAAGTAATAAATAAACTCACGGTAAATAGTAAGCTATGTAGGCTTCCTGATCTCATCTGGGAACTTAAAACAACTATTTATAAGTGGCGACTGTGTTATGCGACTGTTGATGGTAATATTTACTTCAGAAGGTTTTTCAAAATATTGCAGAGCTTATGGTTTTCTAATTAGCTATAATTTTACAAACAAAAGATTTTATTTTAAAAACCCTGTATAATAAACTGAAAATAATATAAAAAAACAAACACATCTAACTTTCTTGCTCACGGCTGCTGCACGGCAACAACTTGTCCAATATTTCCGGCATTTAAAGTGTTGCTGTATTGTTAAAATTATGCTTTCAAAGCGTTGCAAAGGTAGAATACATTTTTACGTAAAAAACTAAATAAAATATTATTTATTCATAAAGTTAAAAAAGAATAAAAGTTTTTGAAAATAGAGAAAAGTGTGCGTGTAATAGAAAAACAAATCTTTATGAAAAGCTACTGTACCAGCTCCAACTAATTTTTTTCATATTTCTAAAGTAGACTAGCACTTGTACAAGCTTTTCGCTGTTTTTATACATACAAGTCTGGCTGTCTGTCCACAAAAAGAAAATATTTTAGCATTTCATGTTGTTTTTCTAAATATGGAGTAACAAAAGAACCACCAAGGAAATTGTAAAAACAAAAAAGAAGTAAAATGAAGAAAACAATAAAAGAAAAAGATTTTGCATAAGACTATTTAAATCATTTCACAGTATTCAGTTTTGTTAGTTATTTTTCTATTTATTTGTGTTCGTTTTACAACACGTTGCTCCTTCTTCATAGTGAGACAAAGTTATGAAGGCCTCAAGTTATGTTGTGAGCACTGGCATACTCATGCAAACACAAATTGTTTTTTTAGGAAACATATTCTTGCAATTAAATTTAACAAGCTTTTTTAAGGCAAGTGTTGTGTATGTTCCTTTATAAAAAAAATGCTAACAAAAATTGTGGTAAAGATGTTGTCCAGCTGAGATTTCTTTAATTAGGAACAATTTTGGCTTAAGTTTTCTTTTTTATAGCCTTCACTGTAAGACAGAACTGTATATATAAAATCGTAATTTCTACATGGCGTATAAAGCATGAAATATATTCTGGATCCTTATAAAAGTGGAGTCAATTTAACGATGTTCATCTGAAGTCCCTCAGAGACGTACAGAAAAGTTTAGCATACCAATCTCTCAGCAATTGTTGTCTTCAGGTTGTTACTGAAATTCTGCCGGTTCGGTCCATAAATGGCTTTGAGTCTAAAAAAGCGACTACCTATATTTTTGACAATTTTCTGAGTGGGTATTTTGCATACGGAAAAAAAAACGTGGTATGCAGTTTTGTCAGAAATGACAGTCGTAGTATCTATTCAAAAAAATTAGAGCAATCGGTACACAAATGGGCAAGAAATATTAAAAAATACAACCAAAATTTTAGATTTTCATTAATTTCTGCTTCGTTTTTTAATGCAAAATTTAATATGAAACCACCAACCAAAGTCAGTCTTATGTAAATGTGTATATAAGTGTGTGTGTATTATGTGTCGTATTGATGCCACTACAAAAGTCAAGTCCCAATGATGGCACTACAAACACCGAAATATTATTGAATAGTAGTTTTTTTCTTTTGCCGGTAATTTGAAATTCTTCTTTCGATATTAAATATTTAATTAAATATATTTGGTATAAAATGTTTATAAGCTTTTTAAATTAAATTATATTTATTTCGTATTCTTATATACGAAACGAACGAGTATTCGTCTACAAAAATTTATTAAAAGCGTATAACAAAATATTTTTAAAACTGTTCGTTTCCTGTAAAGAGGATATTAAAATTTCCTTTTTAAATACATAAAAATTGAGTAACTACGGTCATGTTATTGGTTTTAAAAATAAGGATCCTAGAACGTATTTTATCCTAAATATCGTGAATTTGGTTTTTTGTCCAGATACTAAAGGGTGTTTTTTATAGACGTATAGAACTTTAAATTGCAATAAAACAACGATGGATTATTCGATTGACATGAATTTTATTTATCCGAAAGATAATCTTGTGGCATTACATTTTAAATATGATTTCTGGCATATGACCGCCACGGCTGGCTCGGATGTAGTCCAATCTGGACGTCCAATTTTCGATAACTTTTTCCAACATTTGTGGCTGTATATCGGCAATAACACGGCGAATGTTGTCTTCCAATTGGTCAAGCGTTTGTGGCTTATCCGCATAGACCAATGACTTTACATAGCCCCACAGAAAGTAGTCTAGCGGTGTTAAATCACAAGATCTTGGAGGCCAATTCACAGGTCCAAAACGTGAAATTACGCGGTCACCAAACATGTCTTTCAATAAATCGATTGTGGCACGAGCTGTGTGACATGTTGCGCCGTCTTGTTGGAACCACAGCTCCTGGACATCATGGTTGTTCAATTCAGGAATGAAAAAGTTAGTAATCATAGCTCTATACGGATCACCATTGACTGTAACATTCAGACCATCATCGTTTTTGAAGAAGTACGAACCAATGATTCCACCAGCCCATAAAGCGCATAAACAGTTAGTTTTTCTGGATGTAACAGTGTTTCGACATTCACTTGAGGATTAGCTTCACTCCAAATGCGGCAGTTTTGTTTGTTGACGTAGCCATTCAACCAGAAGTGCACTTCATCGCTAAACAAAATTCGCTTATGAAAATCGGGAACAACGGCAATCTCGTTTTGGGCCCATTCGACGAGTCTATGCCTTATTTGATGATCGTTTGGCTTCAATTCTTGCACGAGTTGGATTTTGTAAGCACGCAAATCAAGATCCTTCCGCAAAATCTTCCATAAAGTGGATGGACACAGATCCAATTCCTGTGCTCGATGGCGGATAGACTCATTCGGGTCTTCCTCAATGCTACGCTCTACAGCAGCAATAGCTTCTTCTGTACGCACCGTACGGCGTCTCTGGGCATGCGAGTTATCAATAAAAGTAAACGTGGTGCGAAAACGTTCCATGATTAATCAAATTACCTGCTCTGATGGACGATTTTGTCGACGATAAAATGGACGTAGGGCGCGATACGTATTCTGCACAGAACCATTATTTTCGAAATAAAATTGCACTATTTGCAAGCGTTGTTCAGGCTGTTCATGATGAATTGCCAAACCAAACTGAGAATAAATCACTTGACAGCTGTTAAATCAGTCGCCATCTTGAACAGTAATGCCAACTTAAAGTTCTATACGTCTATAAAAAAAAACTCTTTATTAATGTGATGAAGAAAAAAACTTTTTATACTTTTTTTTAGTCAAGGTAAAATACGCAAAAAAACAAAGCAGAAATGAAAGAAAATCTAAAATTTTGGTTGTATTTTTGATACTCCTCAGCCATTTTTTGCACAGGTATTACGACTGTCATTTCAAACAAAGCTGCATACCACGTTGTTTTTGTGCTTTTTGTTGTTTAGACAAAATATGCATAAAAACCCACTCAAAAAATATTCAAAAGTAGAGGTAGTTGTAGTTTTTGACTCATAGTTCTACCATTTATGAACTGATCTGGCTGAATTTTAATAGCAACAATCTAACAGAAACAAGTGACAGATTGACAGATTGGTGTACTAAACTTTTCTGTATGTTGTCTACTGTTTTCTGAAAGTTTATTTCAACGACATGACAGACACACCGACGGACATCGCTAAATCGATTCCGCTATTAATAAGGATTTAGAATATATATAACGGGTGGCGCAAAAGTAATCAGGTGGCACAAAAGTAATCCTCCTATCAGAAAATGCTATAAATTTTGCGATTGGCCCCTAGTGTCAGTTCTGTTTTTACATTTGTGTAGTAAACACATGCGAAATACACGTTAATAAACAATGTTGACATTAGGGGCCAATCGCAAAATTTATAGGATTACTTTTGCGCCACCCTTTACTTTATAGAGTGTTACATACACGGTGTAGAAATTTCAAACGGAATCACAAAGTTATAAATATCCTTCTTACTTACAGTGAAGGGTATAAAAAAGTGAAAGTATGAAAAATAGTCTATAACAGCGAAGAGTATATAAGATTCAACACTCCCTTTTCCCTTAGTAAATAACGTGTGAAGAAAGAAAAAATCTCATCTAATGATTAATTATTTTTAAATTTATTATTTAGTAAGTTCACACTAGTCTTTGTACTTCCAAGTTGGATTATACTTTTTAAAATTCCCTTGCTAATTGGACCCTTAAAATCTTAATTTGTTCTCTTTGTATAGTTTATTATTTGAAAATAAATACTCTGCTGATTTGAGTTTGGCTTCTTGTTATCCAAGAGTTCCTAAGCGTATGAGTACTTCTGTGTCGATAAGGAAAAAGCGCTTATGTATAATTTTTGGTTTTTCTTTAAAGTAATTTAAAATCTTAAAGTTAATTTAGAAAAATTTCTATTCTAATGAAGTAAGGAATATATCCTCGCACTATTTGAATACAATTATATTTTATTATTAATGAGTTGTGGCTTGTGAGCAATTTTATCTGCATGGCATAGTCAACGCGAAATACATTCGTTTGATAAAATAAAGCAAATTAAAATATAACTGTTTGGCATTTTTAATTTAGTTATAATCTTAATAAAATGTTGTCTTTCCCCATTATACTTATTTTAATCTTCAATATAAAAAAATATGTTGAAACTAAATTTTCTACTTAACCCATTTTAACGACTTATTAACAAAAAGAAAACTTGTTATTAAATGTTAAATGTCACTTTATTATACTCACACAGCAGCAGCAGCAAAAATTTTTAGAATTAAAACTCTAGTAAAAACTTTTATCTTTTACTATGTAAAAAATAAAGAAAGAAAAAAAGGAAATTTTTAAAGGCAATATAAGTAAACTTAATGAATTTTCTTTACAACATTACAAGAGCACAGCTTGCCATCAGAAAGTTATTTTAAAGGAATACAAAGTAGGAAGAAAAGATTATATTCCTTATTAAATAAAGTATAACTATACGAGAGGAGTATATAAAAAAATACTTTATTCCTTTTTTAAGATTAAATTAACAAGAAAAATTAATGTACGGTAATAGAGTACAGTTTTCCACAACATTACGCGTTTCTTAAACATGTATCAGCTGGTTCGTAAATTGAACAGTAAGCCAACAAAAAAGAGAGAAAAAAAAAAATGTGAAAGTGTTTATTAAATATTTTACCTTGAGGATAATATTTGGGGCAAAAGCTTACCAAATCACTACAATTTAGAGCTTATTAACATTACATCAGTTGTTGGGCAGACTTTTAACCAAAATCAAAAAGAAATTTCATCTGTAGGTTCTAAACTTTTTGGAACTGTTTTAACATTTTCTGAAAAATTCATAGTTTTTATTTTATGATGAAAACGGAAGCTGCCAAAATGATTTAGAACAACACTCGCCACTCCCCACTTTGCCGAAGTGCCACTCATGATTTTGACCAAGAAAATTACCAAAATCAAAAATTGTTTACAATTTGACATTCTATTAGACTTAAGAAAATCATTAGTACAATTGCATTAAAAAATAGTTATTTATTAGTTGTGATAAAAAAAAACTGTTTAAACAAAAATACACAATAAGTTTAATTGATCCCAAAGTGAAATTAATGAACCTTGAGAGAGCAGCTTACAAAACGTACATGTCCAATTTAAAAATAAAATTTTACGATTTGAATTAAATATGGAATGTCTGCAAATATCAATTGAAATGTCCAATATTTGATGTTGTTGAAAATTATTTGAGAAACAGAAATAAAAATGTTTGTAGGTTGGGTATGCGTTTGCTTGTAAAATGAAACTGGTTTTCTGGCGCATTGTATTTTTTTTTAATTTAATTTCTTTAAAAATAAAAATCGTTACAAACACCGACACTGATAAGATTTAGAATTGAGAGAACATAACAATGCAGTTACTTACTTTACGGACTGACTTCTTTCTATGAATTTTTAATGTTGACTATGTGCTTCCAAATGCAATACTCACACACATACATACATGTACTCATATCTGGTCTTTATACTTTCATATAATCAAAAATATTTTCTTAAATTTTCCTGCATCTTTGCATTGTGTGTGTTTGTTCAAAAGCTTGTTTTTTTATATTGTCTTTATCTAGTACAAAAATAAAATTTTATGACCAAAGACTAAAGTCGAATTATCATCAAATCCTATAAAGTGATTTTAAAGCTATAAAATTCTATACACAAAAACTTTGATAAAAAAAAAAGTAGAAAATGCAATTTCAAACTGATAAACTCTGCTCTAACATAGGAAAAAGGCTTGGTTTCAAAAATGCTAAGAAAAGCAAATAAAGGTACGTATAGTTAAATTTTCTGCTTATATTTTATTAAAACTATTAACAAAATTTAAACTGAATACTTGTTAAATTTAAATATTTTGTAACGAGTAATATTTAATTTATATTTTTTTACATGATTATGACGCATATATTGTACATGCACCTCATTAAATAGTACTCATAGGTTATAATTGTATTGTTTTTATTTTGTTTTCTGTTTTAAGCTCCTCTATCATATACGAGTATATTTGTCTGACTTTTTATCTGTGGATACATGATGAGAGAGTTTCTTTAGTATCTATCTTTTATTCTTTTCTTCTTGTACGGGTTGTATGAGAAGGGCACACAAAAAAGCTTTAAGCTGCATTAGTAAAAGAAACAAAGTATAGATTTGACTTTATTAAAAGTCAAGATTTATCACGCCACGTACAGAGGCTTTTTTTACTTTTGGCAGCCATGGCCTTAACTTGAAACTAATTCGAGACTCTTGAAGAAAACTGACAGTTAGTGGACACGTTGTTTTTTCTTGTGAAGATAGTTTTTATATTAATTATAAATAATTTAAAAACGTGCAAAGAGATAAAGTTAAGAAAGAGGAGGAAAAGAAAAAGATCAGAAAAATTTAAAGACAAAAAAAAAACTATATACGAGTATAAAATCTACCTGGCCGCTTACCCTTCATAATGAAAAGTGACCAAAAATTTATTTTTTTGTGATATCCTTGGAATCTCCTCCAAGATCAAGAAGAAGTGTGCACAATAAGAGAAGAAAGAGAAATATTACTTTTGGGTGGCAATGGTTACAGGTGGCATATTCTTTTAGCCACTCAAGAGTACCATTGGCTTCTGACCACCTTAACCAAATAAAAGCAGGGCGTTGAAACAGATTTAATTAAACCGTGCCATGTGGCAGCCCAACGCTAAAAGATAGAATGCTAGAAGCCAACACATCCCGTGCCAATCTGATTCACTTGACGAAAACAAAAATCTATTAACTACCGGACCAGACATACAAATATTGCCAACTGTTCACTATTTGACCAGTGCCATCTATCAACCATTACGCTAAGTTATTTTTAATATACATATACTTATGAATTATAGATACATCTATAAATAATTAACTTTATCTAGCTGAAATACCACAACAACAAGTTTAAATTTCAACCTACAAAACAAAAACAAAATCTCTCATGTCACCATCAGCAGAAGGCTTTCCGTAACGTGGGATTAGAGATCACCAAAGAGTATAACGTAAGTTAAGAACCATTTATTTCTTTATTTAACTCATTTTGTTACAAAGTACTTGCTTTTGTTGTTGTTGCGATACCTTAGTTTTTGTGAGCTACATACATCACTAAAGAATTTTTTTATATTTTATTTTATATATAAGTGATATTAAATTTTTTTTTCTAATGAATACAATGTGCATTAAAGTAATTCATTTAATTATTATGGGCATAATTTTTTGTATAGCAATTATTAGTGCACTCCCGAAAATTTAATTAGAACCTGCCAGCCCTGCATATCAAAAATTAACTTGATTTTATTGTTGGATAAAAGAGAAATTCATATTAACTCAATTTACTAGTTCTCTTTAAATAATCCATAATGATTTTTTTGTTATTGAAGCACTAATAAGCTTTGTTATAATAGTCACTTGAAATTTGCGTATGAATGAATTGTTTTTCTCACTTTGAGATTTATATTAAACTTAATTATTAAAGGAGTGTTTTTTTCGTATCAGAGAAAAGAAAAGAAAAACAACACATTTTTTTTTCCTTGATATAATTGGAATTTTTTTTGTAGATATATATACGAGTATATGTATTTATATGTAGTTAATGAGAATATTTTATTTTCGTTAAATACGTATATAAATTGAAAAAGATGATGTGTCTGTAAACCGAGATTGGATGTAGAACTTCAGGGGCAGAGATAAGGATATTTTTTGGGTTTTTCAAAAATTTATTTTTCGCCTAATTTGAAAACCATGGTTGGGTGGGTTACGAAGCGTAGCTTTACATCTAAGGTAGATAAAAAAAATCTGATTAACATTTTTTTTTTTGGAGACTATTAGCTTAGTTTTTGTGGTGTACCATTTTCTTATATTTATCATAATAAGATCAAAAGGGCAATTTAAAATCGCACGTAATTTTTTTCTTTTGGCTAATTGAAATGTGGTCTTAATGGAACAAGATCCCCGCCCTTATCTCCCGAACTAGCTAATTTTGCAAAGTACGTGCGTAAAGTTCTACAAAAGACACTATCTTAGCCTATCAAGTTTTAAGGATCACAATTTCCCTAAGAATTCTTTTTAAAAAAAGGTAAGATTAAAAGAAAATTTACTTTACTCATTTTAATATAACAATAACAATATATAACGGGTGGATCAAATGAGACCTAGTGAGCGTATTGTAGTCGTTGTTGGGGGTCTTGCGGTAGAAGCTGTTGCACAATTTGAACTTTGTATGGATACATCTTAAGATCCAGCTTTAAAATTCTCTTTAATGTTGTTGTGGATATACCCAATTGGCCGGAACGGCGACGAGTTGAGACAGATGGATCATTTGCAACACTCTGCTGCACAGCTTCCACGTTGCCTTCAGTACGAATATTTCGATGACCACCTCTTCCTGGACGGTCGGCAACTGAACTCAGTTCCTCAAAACGGCGAACTAAACTTGTAATCATGGAAAATGTGAGCGCTGATCTTACGTTAAAAAAAAACGGCGATAATTTCGCTGCGTCATAACAATTGATCGTTGAGAAGAATAATAAAAATCGGTAATTTTAATGCGTTGTTGTGGACTGTACGTATTCATTTTAAATTTCCAAGAGTTCAGTTATAATCTGCAAAAAGAAAAAATAAATTATGTTAAAAAATAAAAAAGTTATTTTTGTTTCATCAGCTGGTCTTATTTGGGCCACCCTGTATAAAGATTTTACCTAAAAAGTATTTGTAATTCATTGATTTAATTTTTTTTAAATAAAAATTTTGTAAATAAATAATAAAATTATTAATAAAATGACTTATTCTTTCATTATTTTGAATTAACAAAAGTTTAAATGAAGCCCATCAAAGATAAATTTGTACTCACTCTTACAAAAGAAAAAAAGCATACAAACGCTCGCCCACAAAATCCGACATCGGTCTAAAGCTAAGATCACACAAATATTTCACACAATAAATTGTCCCAATCAAATTTTTTGCCGTCACACGATTGCCTTATTTAAAACAACTTTTATTACCGGTAGTAGGTGCAAAACAATATAGTGGCAGTAATGGCTGCAATTACCAGAATCAGCTGTTTTGTTCATTTATAAAAAAATAAAATTTATTTGTTGTTTTGTTTATTTAAATAAAATTTCTTTACTAAAGAAAAAGAAAATTGTATCGACTTTAATGATCGTGTGTGCACTTGACTCATAAAAACAGCTCTGACGCACGGTGGCTCACTCTGCTGAAAACCGTTGCAAAAATCAAAAATTCAACTATAAAATATTGAGAAATACATTATCCCATATTATTATACAAAGGACAACTTACTGATCAAAAATCCCCCTTTCTTAAAGCGGATGAAAATTATGAGTTTTAGAACCCCTTAAAATCTTTAATTTTTTAGACTGTAGAAAAAATTCAATTTTCGACAAAAATTTTAGACTTAAAAAAACTTTTCGGTATAATTTACAACCGATTGTTACCTTTTGAATTTATTAAAATTACAGTAAAATTACTGCAAAAAAAAAAAGTAACTTCGATCGGGTCTAATTCAAAGTCTACCTGAAGGACAGGCAGTACTACTCACATTACTTAATAAGTGGGGTTGTGATGGATCATTTGGTCAAAGGGCTTACAAACAAGTAATAACTAAATACAAGTGACATGACAAATATAGTTCCTTTGAAATTAAGAAGTGAAACGTCAGAGTAAAGTTCTGGAAAATCCTCGCCCATCATCAGCCCATTTCTTCCATCAAATTATAAAAATCAAATTGATAAATCTAATCATTTTGGTTTTAAATAAATAATGGAAATTTTATTACTGTCAGCTATGAATTTTATCTTACAATGATCGATGGTAAGGTTTTGAATGAAACTTAAAATCTGCCATTTGTAAGAGTGCACAGAAAGACTTTCAAAGTGAATGTTTCAACCAGTGATGACAGCAACTACGAATATGGAATTTCTCCATTGAATGCCAGAATAATGTGTATGGAGTTCATTTTGAAGCTGGCATATTTAAACCACGAGGAGAACAAACTTTTGATGAGAATGCAATACCAAAGGAAAAGCAGAATATAAGATAACAAATCACACAAAATTAATTTTTAGAAAAACTTCTAATCAAATTAGACTATCCAAAGTATGAATGAGGGTAATATGATTAATATAATTGTAATTATAACACTTAAACAGTTAAAATTAATTTTTCTTACGAAAAAAATGTTGTTCTATATTCACACGAAAAAAATATAACTATAAAAAAATAAAATATTGCCGCGTATTTCTTCTGAAATTTCCGCATGAGAAAATAATAAATATCGGAGTATTGTTAACATTTATATAACAAGCGTTGGCATGATTGTCGCATCAGGGTTACATTTGATTGGGACAAGTAAGCACAATATTGGTGTTGATCCACTAAATTGAGAAATCATACGATTGGCATATAACATAAACCAAAATTTTTTGTATTTCGACAGTCGTGTAATGTTAACTTTATTACATTTACAAACGTGTGTATTTGTACGTGTCTTTTAAATGCCTTCTGTGTAATCTTATTGAAAGAAAATTTTTTTGATTTTTGTCGTTAATTTGAACTTCTTTATTTGATATTAAATAATTATTTTAATATGTTTTTTTTTATAAAATGTTTGCAAACAATTTAAATTAAGTGTCCAAATTCAATTGGACATTAATTATCATTTTTTTTTTGAATCAGCATTGAAATTGAATTAATTCCTTTAATGTTTATTTAGTGTAGCCCAACGATTGAATTGTAGCTGAGAAACGTGAGAAATTGAGAAGCGAGATAAGTGGATTTAGCGAAAAGATAATATGTAGCTTCTCAATTTCTCACAAAACCCTCAGCTACTTGTTGAATTTAAAGTTTAAATTGAGTTAATCCTTTAGAAACCACTTAAAGAGCCAACAAGGCACAACCTTTTCTCTCCCTTTTTTTGTACAAATTTAAATAACGGAGATCATTTTATTAATTTAAATAAAGGAAGTCATATTGTCAATAAAAGTAAAAGAAAAAATTATTAAATTATAAAGAAAATCAACCTAAAATTAAAATAAAAATAAACTGTGTATAAACCCAAAATAAAAGTGAAACTATATTTACCTGTTGATTTCTTGCCCATAACACCCTGTAATCAACCTGTAAGTATCATACTACTTGTAACAACAACTTAATAAGAATAAACTAATTTTCTTGTTTATTTCTTTATCCCATAACCCCTACTTAATTATAATTGCTCCATATCGGCGAGCCAATTATAATTAAGATCTTCTTACAGCTGGCATCATCCCCGCCAAGCTGTAGGAAGTTAAAATAAAATAAACAATTTTATTCATTAAGTTTATTTTGAATGCTTTATTTATTTATTTAATATTGGAAATTAGTTCTATAGTGAAGTGATATGCATGTAGCTTCATAATTAGAGTGGGATTAGTATATCTTTCAGACTTCTCGGTCAATGCAGCATATTAAAAGCTGAAAAAAGCAACAGACTGGCTGTGGTACTGTGGAATATTTGGCAGCAATATTAGCATTAATACCGACAGTCGGACTATGAATTAAGTCTTTGTTGGATGTCTATTCGACATCCGATCTTATCCGAGACTGCCTGACATCCTCAAGTAGGATAGCGGGACATTCGGTGGTCACTTTTATTTGGGTTCGTGAACATGGCGCTTTATGGCGGACAACCTGACAAAGGAAGTTTGGAGGCTGCCAGCGTAGAAGGCCGATCCGACAAGCACTGCGCACAGTTTTATCAAAAAGTAACAGTCATAATATCTGTGCAAGAAATGAGAACAATCGGTCCACAAAAGCCGAGAAAAATAAAAAATACAACAGAAATTTTAGATTTTCAGTCACTTTTGCTTTGTTGCTTTTAGGGAAATTTGTAACCTGTAAATTTTAATTAAATAAATTTGGTTTTAAAAATGTTTAAATTTATTTAAAATTCAATTTAATTTAATTTATTTTGCATTTTTATTTTTAAAATTTTATTTTTATTTTGTTTATATAAAAATGTAGTACGATTTTTTCGCATATAAGTAAAATTGTCCAAAAATCGACCATGTGCTGACTTAATTTATTGACCACGATTTGTAACCGTTGCTGCTAAAGTGATTCAAGCTAAGCTTACTAAAACAGCTTGAATTTGTGTCATAGCAAATACCGTCCAACTAAAAACACTGTTCCACTTAAAACGTAGTTTATTCACTTCATACAGCTAATATACCCAAAAAGTAAAATTCTTCTTAAAAAAATGTTTTGATTAACTAAACTAAATCAGGTATGCTGATAGATTAAGTCGTTGTTTATTCTTTAATAAAGTGTATTATATTGTGTCTTTGGTAGCTATTGGATTAAATTGTTTATAAGTTGAATGGTTAAAGTTTTAAAGAACTTAAAGAAACAAGTCGTTTTTAACTGCAGAAAATTCTAAAGTCGTCTTGCTTAAACAATTGTTGAATAATAAACTAGTTTACGCTGAATGCTTAACTAAAATGGCATAAACGTGTTTTCTGTTTTGGTAAATAAAATTTGTAATAAATTACACCAACAACTGCTGCTATTAACTAATCTACTAGTATTGCTAATGTCACTTTTCTAATAACACTCTTAATAAACCAAACACAAGTAGTAAAAATTTTTCAACCACATCCTGCTTGTGGTTTCCTAAAACTCATTTCGCCATTCCACAAAAAGGTAAACCAAAAGCAAGTGAAATTTTGTAGTAAACTATTGCCAACTTTTATAGCTATAAAAGAAGAAAGAAAAAAATCACCGGATGTCATTTAAATAACCGAAAAACCTCTTTCGTTAAAATTCTCTACTTTGACAAATGACATTTTATGTTAATTAGTTTCATTTTAGGAAATAAGTGTACAAAATATTATGAAAGTGTTAAGCCATTCCAAAGCTTAAGGGAACATAAACAAAAGTGAGCAAGAAAATGTTTTTAAACACACAAAAATATAAATTAATTTATGCGACCAGATTATGGTATCCAAAAACTTTACTTTTACGAGTTATTGCGTGTGTTTCTATAATTTTGCGTTATTTTGAAACAAAAAGGTGCGTTCACTTCACATTCATTTACTCATTCATTTATTGTTTGTTTATTAAACAAAAACAACCAGACTTTTTCAGCTAATGATTATTTAATCTTCAATGACTTTCGTGAGATTTAACAATGACAGAAATGGAAAACAAAAATTATTTAATTAACCCTTTATGGGGTTAAATATATTTTTCTATTCCTCTTAATAAAATAAAGGAGCATTTTTATTCAGAAATTATTTTTGTTTTGCGAATTTTTTTTAATAAAAAAAAAAAAAAAACTGCTGCATTCCGTAATTTATATATTTCCAGAAAAGCTATAAATATTTTGCGAAAAATTAAATAACCGAGCGCAATTTGGTTATTACACAAAGCCACAATACGTTTTTTCAATAAAATTTATGAAATATCACTAAAATTTTCGAGCTCAAAATTTTGACACTTTTTAGATATTTCAGTTTCTTTCAACAAGCAACTTAAAATAAATATTTCTCGTTGTAATTTAGTAATGTTTTTTACTTTCTTAGAGTAGTCGGTTTGTATTAGTTATATGAAAATGTTTACAATATTTTTATGGGTTGAACACATCAATATATTGTCATTTTTAGGGTATGTGACATTACTGTCACTTGGCCAGATAAAGGGTTAAGTTAAGGTTTCTATTTATGTTAAACACAACAAAAGTGTAGCGTGTCACCTATTCAACTACAAGTGTAAAAGTGTTTTTAGTGCGCTTTTTGTTTATTTGTTAAGCTGTATTTTTAAGGATTTATATGAGGACTATTTACAGTTATGGTTATTTTTTTATTTTTTTGGTTTAAATTAAATAAATTATAATTTAAAATAACTTAAATAACAAAACAATTCATTCTTTTGTTTTTCAATTAACCAGTAATTTCTTTGTTTATTTTCACAGTTGGTATAACTGATTTTTGGGACTGCTGAATATATTTCAGCAGCTCCGTTTAGGTTATTAAAGATTTAGATTTTACAATTTAGTATTTTTTATTAACTACACTGGTTAACACTAAATTTTCCAGAGTGTTTGTATTCGTTTCCGATTAATTACAGTGTGCTGATTACGAAAATTAAATTATTTTCTAGCATTTATGTATTTGTGAATAAATTTTAATTCCAGTAAAATTAAAAAGTTAAAAATAAGTAAGATTAAAAATATTATGAAGCAAACAGTGAAAATATTTCTGCTAAGAAAGTAGAAATTTATTGATGTAAAAATTATGTGCACGTTTTGTTATTTTGACATCTTGCAAAAGAAAATTTATTTTCCTTGGTTCACGCGCTCCTATGAGATATGGTGTAGTGTAAAAATAATATAATTCACAAGTCCCAACCTAATGAGTTCTATAATAGTATAAATTGCTCGCAGCTGTTCAAGTATTTTCGAGTAGAGAAATAACTATTAATGGTCAGCCTGATGCTACAAATATATATCTCTATAATTTTTTCATCTTTCGTTTCATTTAGCAATTCTGTTCTAATTCTATTCATTACAGAAATTGGCGCACAACTTGGGGTATTGTTAAAAGCTTGTTTATTACACTTGATTCTCCACCCTGCAGTACAAAGTGCAGTGTAAATTCTTCCATGTCCTTAATATATTGAACTTATTTTTGAAGTATTTCTTGTCTGTACTGGAGTCTACTTGTCATATGAGCTGCGTCATAAAATCTTATATTAGATTGCTTTAACAACGTTTAAGCAAAATTCTAAGCAGAAATTGTAAAAGGTGATTTTATAAGAACTATCGGAAATTTAAAAAAAAAAAAAACATAAAATTCAGAAAAATGCATGAAATATTTATTTGGATCGATAGTTGGGTCGATATAATTTAATGTTTGAAGATTATTTCATGCAAATGTTGGCCGCGGCTGCGCCTCAAATGGTCCATCCGCTTAGTCCAATTTTGGCATACTCTTTCCAACATTTCGGCCGGTATCTCACGAATAATGTTGGCAATGTTGGCTTCCAGTGCGTCAATCGAAGCGGGCTTGTCCCTATAGACATTAGCCTTAACATAGTCCCACAAAAAATAGTCTAGAGGCGTTAAATCGCACGATCTGGGCGGCCAATTGACTGGTCCCAAGCGTGAAATAAACTGTTCACCGAACTCGCCTCTCAATTGGTCCATTGTTTCGCGTGCTGTGTGGCATGTGGCACCGTCTTGTTGAAACCACATGTCATGCAAGTCAAGCTCTTCCATTTTGGGCAAAAAAAAGTTTGTTATCATCGCACGGTAGCGCTCACCATTCACAGTAACGTTGTGATTCGCATCATCTTTGAAGAAATACGGCCCAATGATGCCGCCAGCCCATAATCCGCACCAAACGGTTGTTTTTTGTGGATGCATTGGTAGCTCTTGCAATGCTTCTGGCTGCTCTTCACTCCAAATACGGCAGTTTTGCTTGTTCACGTATCCATTCAACCAGAAATGAGCCTCGTCGCTGAACACAATTCTTCGATAAAAAAGTGGATCTTCATCTAACTTTTCAAGAGCCCATTCACCAAAAATTTGGCGTTGTGGTAGGTCGTTTGGCTTCAATTCTTGCACCAGTTGTATCTTATAAGGCTTCACACCCAAATCCTTCCGCAAAATTTTCCACGTAGTGGAGTAACAGAGGCCCAATTGCTGCGAACGGCGCCGAATCGATAATTCACGGTCATCACCAACACTGGCCGATACGGCTGCGATATTTTCTTCAGTTCGCACTCTACTTAAGCGTGTTGGTGGTTTAATGTCCAACAATGTAAATTTGGTGCGAAATTTTGTTACAATAGCCCGAATAGAAGCCTCAGTAGGTCGATTAAACTGACCATAAAATGGAAGAAGCGCGCGCATTTTGGTAATAAAATTCAATAATTTGCAAGCGTTGTTCGTTTGTAAGACGATTCATGATTAAATTATAGACCAAACTGAAGATGTTTGACAGTGACACAAGATACAAAACGTGCGTGAGCTGTCAAAACTAGTGTTGCCAAAAAGATAATAGCAAAAAAATCACTCTTTATTAAGACAAGATAAAAGAGAGAGGAGAGAAATCCAACATCTTTGCATTAAATAAAAAAATAGGTGTGTGTACATACGTTTGGATGTATATGTGTGTGTGTCTTTTTTTTTTTGTAACGTTAAGTACATATCCATGTCTCCATATCTACTTTTATTGTATGTCGTACACGTTGTACTCGCCATAATTAGAACAAAAAGGAACCCCTTCTCCTTTTTTGCTACTCGTTGTATAACTTTGTTGTGCATAATGATGCAATAACATTAATGAGCATGTAGACACAGAAATCTACAAGAGAAAATTAATATGAACATGTTAAACAAAAAAAAAACAAAAACAAAACAGCTGCGCAAAGCATGTGAACTCATAATGCGAAAATGAATGTTTACAACAACAAGAAAGCAATTATAGAGGAAAAAAGAAGACGAAACAAAAAAGTTTCCAGCAACACCATATGATACAGCTGACAAAGTGAACCAAAACAAGAAAACAATTTTTTTAATGTTAAGTGTTATTGTCTGTTTACTTAAGAATATGCAAAAGGTTTCATATAAATACAAACAAACAAATAGACGTAAAAGTACATAAATGTGCTTATATTTCAACACATGCATACATTTACGACAGAGCATATGTGTGTAATTAAATATTAAAAAAAAAAGAAATTTTTTTTACAAGAAAACAATCATGTGAGCCATTCTATATTTCCCCACAATCACGTTTACCTGCAAGAACTCTTTAGGCCTTTAAGGAATTACATTGTTAAATAAATTAATTTTGAATTACAGTGTGGGTTCGTTTAAATTTATTTCTCTGGTACCCTTTGAGTCACCAGCTGATCAATCTTTAACAAAACTGATCAGGATATTTGTTCTTTTCAAACCTGCACGCACTTTCTTCGTCGAATCGACGAACATCGTTTTTCCTTTTTTGAATATGCAAAAAAACTTGAATTATATATTCTTTTAAAATAAAATTTAGCATTAAGTTTAAACGCCACACATGCATAAAATTTTTTATTAAATTAATATCTGAAAAAAAATAATTTTTTTTATATTCTGTTGGATATGAGGCGGATTCGTTGATGCGACGAAAAAAGTAATTAATTCACGCAAAAGAAAAAAGATGGTTAAATATGGTCACCGTAAACATAGTTTGTTCTTCACAAAATTATTATTATTAGTTTGATGCATCTAAACATTATTATGACCACGATAAACATGTTTCTAGTTATTTTTAACCATATTATGTTTAGCGTCAATGATCAACCATATCATTATCATATTAATAAAATTTTAACTGAAACCATAAATATGTTTATAGCAAACATAATAATGAGAAAAATATGGTTGAATTTAAATTGTTTTCTATTTTGTCTCTTCCGCAACCATATAAATAAAGTGAGTATAAAACAAAAATTGTTCAAACTCAACTGAGTTTTGTGGCTGAAGTGGTTGAGTGGCGAGTTAATACTTCTTAACTTAATAATCCAAGGTTCGAATGCTGTTAGAGTCAAATAAAATAAAAAAAAAATTTTACTTGTACAAAAAACTTATATTAATTTTGTTTTAATGAGTATTAAAATTTTTTTTTTAATATTTATATAAAATATGTATGTCTTTAAAAAAAAAATAATAATAAATGAAAAACAAAAAATTTTAGCCCAGACCGGCGGATGAACTGCAACATCTGCAGTTTAAAGGTATTTTTAATATGTTTGATTTAAAAATATATATGGTTCAATGCCATCATAAATCTAACCATACTTTGCTTCCACCAGAATATGGTTGCCTCAACCAAATTTTTTCTTTGCCTATGTATTAAAAATAAGAAAGTGGGTTTAGCGCTAAATAAATAACAATTCTCATATTTTCTAAGTAATGTACTTGCAATCACTTTAAAAAAATTATGCGTATATGAAATTATTTTCTACTTTTTGTGTATTTCGTGATATATCATTTAAGTGGTCTAAAAGTGTTATTTAAAAGAAAAAAATTGTCGCATTTTTGCTTATTTCCACCAATATTTGGCTAATTTAACTGTAGCTTAAGATAACTTCTTCAGACCATGTTCTATTATGTAATGCCTTAATTACATAGGCTGAATTCACCCACTCATTCCGCTCAGTATTTTAGTTTGAGCTTTTTGTAAAAGAAACTTCAAACCACACATTATAAACATCAGGAACAAATTGATCAATTCAGCCTTAAGCTACTGTACTTTGTATTTACTAAGAATTGTTTTGGCTTATGGTTTTGTTATGCATGTTTAGCTTGCGTATGTTGTTTGTTTCCAATTTTATGTTATGCCTTAGAGCTTTTGGTGCATTTATTAATAAAGCAACAAATTGCTTTTTTTTTTTTTTTTGTTTTTTATTAAATATAAATTAAATTAATTAAAGTTAAATTAAATTGACTTAAATTTCCCGCATAGCTTTGCAATTGCATTGGAATGTTAAATTTAGTGAAATATGGCTTATACTTTTTAAAATGTGTAGCTGAAATTATTTTAATTGTTAAAAAGTTTTGGCTAAAATTCATTAACATTAATTATCATCATGAGCCATAACAAATCTTAGTCTGTGTCTAGAACTCGTAGAGGTTCAAGTGTCAATCGTCACATTCCATATGGAGTAAAATCGATTACAATTTTAGTCTTCTCATTTTGATTCTTTGCTTGTAGGGTATAATATAATTTTTTAAAAGCTTTTATAATCTGCACTTTTTTGAAATTCTAATCTTAAGTTCTATTTTCGGTTTAATATTTTCATTGGAGCTTGTATTTTTGCCATTGCCATAGCCTGTGCTCGACAACAGAACCCTTGAATTTTTATGCATTTTATTACTACAACCGTATCTGTCTACAGGGCTGTTTACAGACCATACATTTTATGCTGCTTATTCTTCATTTGCACATGTTTTACGTAGAATCTTTCTCTCACTTGAGAATACTTATTCTCAGCACTAATTCGTCTAACTTGGCAAGTGTCCTTCAGCTATTGTTTTCCTAATGGCTTTCAAAGTACGCTCGGGCAAAAGATATATATAGTCTAGAATAAATAGCTTCGAAGAATAGGCCTGACGAATTAAGTGGTACACGCAAAGAAAAACTTTGATTGAGGCAGCCATAACCTAGGGAAACTTATTAAAAATAGTTCTCAACTGAAAATGTTCTGCTCAGGGCTAATTTTTTTTATAAATTATTTTAAGAAATTTTTAATAAAATATATTTTTTCCATTGATTTTTTTTTTTTTTCATTTTTATTGATTATATTTATTTATTACATTAGACGTTGGCTTTTATTTTCTTTAGAAATTTATTTGAATTTTTAAATTTTTGTTTTATACTTACAACAGGACCACACATGGCAAGTTTAGTTGGGCAATTCTTGATTTTGTAGGAGAAAAGAAAGAAGAATAGAAAGGAGTATAAGCTTGCTCATACTCGACAATTCCCTTTTGTTCTCTCTTCGTATCTTTCATAAAGATGTAAAAAAGAAGACAGTTAGCTTAAAAGGCTGAATGAAGGAAGACTGAATAAGAATGCTAAAACTGCCAATACAAAATTGCTGTATGTAGACACAGCGGCACTTTCAAAAGAGAATTGAGAAAGAATTGCCAAATTAAACTTGCCGTGTTTGCTCCTAGTCTTACTTTATTTATATGGTTAGGGAAGAGACCAAATAGAAAACAATTTACTTCCAAACTTATTTTTCTCATTTAATTAAACATATTCCCCCTTATCTTAGACTTTAATGTCAACGTTAACGAAATTTTTCATATAATTTTTTAAAAAATTTTACTTTAAAGTCTACGTTAATTTTTTTTTTTTTGGATAAGAGCAATTATGTTTACGGCAATCACATGTTTGCTATAAAGATATTTATATTTTAAACTAACATTTTATCAAAAATAATATGATAAATTCAACCATAGTATGGTTAAAAATTAACTAGATAATGTTTATATGCTTCTAATTAACAGTAATATTTATGTGGAGAGGAAATTATGTTTACGGTGACTATATTAAGCCATATTTTTTCTTCACCTGTAGACAATTTAGTTAATAATCATTCCATTTTCTTTTTGCCCCTCCTAATGAGAAATATTTAACAATAAATTTTCACTTGGTGTTAATGAAAGTTAATTTTTTTTATGAAAATTATATATTGAAAATAATTTTTCAAAATATGACAAACATTATCTCTAAGTTTAAGTCATTTCTTCTGATGAATTCTTATACGCATTTAAATTCATTATTTTTCTACTTGGAACTCAAAGAAAATTTATTTCTTTCTTTTAATCTACATCACACATGAAAACATTTAAGATCTTGGCATAAAAAAAATAAACATGCACAAGCATATACGCCAAGTGCAAATGTAGGAATAGGAAACGGAAAGAAATTTTCTTTATTTTATCGCTCACGACATATCGGCTACAATATTAAAAAAATTTTTTTTTGCCTGAAATTGTTTTACCCTTAACTAAGCAGGAGTTAATAAATTTAACACAGACGGCATATGTTAAAAATTTTCAAGAGATAGAGAGAGAGGCACACTCGTACAGTTTGTTTTAATGACAGATACTTAACTTCTTAGCAGTTTTATTACATTATTTAACTTTTTAATGAACAGCACAGAACCGTCACATTTAACAATGGCATACAGTCATTTGTAAGTGTTTGAACAAAATGAAAACACAGCACAATTGAAAGAATAAAATAAGAAAACCTTAAGTAAAATGAAAAAAATTAAAAAAATGGATTTATTAAAATGAATACAATTAGTCTTGTCTGGTTTCGCCAGTTATACTGCTTTTCTCAGTATTTAAAATTGAAAATATTAAGAAATAAAACTTGAAGCGAAAATATAAAATTTAAAAAAAAAAGTTTTTCCAAAAATAATTAAATCAAATTTAACATTGAATGCATTACAGAATATCTACAGTCTCTGGCCAAATTATTAGACGCACTGTATTTTTTTTAGTAATTTTATGTTTCTTAAGTGTTTTTATCCAATAATGGTATATTTAAACTACATTGTTATTGATTTTTATTTAAAAGAGTTGTTGTAGACTACATATTTGTATTTATTTTTAACATATGGCAACACTGTGTTGAAAAAGTGATACATGAAAGTAAACAAGTACAAACCTGTATCAGTCGCGATCGGAATCGAGTCAAATACGGACGTGTTTCTGTGGCTTATTGGACTGTGATTGTTTGCTTAACTGTTTTATACTATACAGTTATTGGTTTATTTTGTACGCAGTGTTCTAAAAAACTAATTGGACTATATTAATTATGGGTAGAAAAGGCGATCTTTCACCACGTAAAAAAGCTGAAGTGAAGGCCCTTGTGACTGCGAAAATATTTACAAACCAAGAAATATAGTATAAAATATAGTATAAAAATAAAAAACAAATCAATTTAAAATAATAAAACGGTACAATATCACTCGGTAACTAATATTTTACATGAAATCTTGCAGTGCGTCTAATAATTTCCCAAGGACTGTATATTGCCAATTTTGCTAATTGCGTAATTCCTCCAGAAAGACATGAGGTGCTATTGTTTTGTTCTTTAGGTAATTTAGTAGCCCTCTTCAGCATATAAATAATTGAGTTGCTTATCCGCCTCGAAGGGTTAAGTTGTAACCAAACTTAAAATATGTATCTTGTACATGGGACTCACATATACATTATATTGTGGTTGTAGCGATTTGACCAGTTTTATATTTTGGGTCCTTTTAATATCGACAAGTGCTCCCTTTCGCGAGCTTCTAGATTTTTTTAAAAGAATGTTTATTTCTAGTTATAAAAGCATTAAAACTACGGTATATATGAATGCCCAGAGTTCGAAAAGAAATAAAACATTTCATAAACGTTTGTTACAAAATTATTAATCTTCCAAAATTTCTAAATCATTTTGTACAATGTATAAAACAAAATACAAAACGGCTTACAGCAAAAATATTACAAATAAAACGATTGACTTTGCCTACAGTATTTTTCTTTTATACCAATACAATCATACATTTGCGTACAAAATAAAAACCGAAACGTTTTTCTAAAGGATCGAATCATTTGTTGTTTGCTTACTAGCAAGAGCATACCACAATGCCTAGTGCCAAGAATTATTTACTGCGTACTTATTTTGAAAATGATCAACATGTGCGTAATGCTGTGGAACTGTGTAATTTAGCTTGTTTTTATTTTTATTCATTTGCTTTCGGACGAATGGTACTATTTACCAATACAAATGTAAAATAAATCAGAGCAAATGTTTGCTGTACTTTTTATTTGTATTTATTTTTTTTTGTACTCTGAAAAACTACAAAACAATACGAATGCAAACGTTTCGTTTTGTTTCTTTGAGAACTCCGTACATGCCCCATGTACAAAATTGATGTACACTGGTAACATCAGCAAACTTACCCAGTAATTAGTAGGTCCCAAGCTAAATCTCACTTTTACAATCAGTTAAGGGTGGGATAGACCCATCGTATCACAATTGGTTTTCGTCAAAGGTGATTTGCATTTTTTAAAAACGCCCACACAAATGCATATATAGATATTAAAATTTGACGTGTATATCACCCGCTTTACTTAAGCCATCCATTGGTTTCATTGTTGGTTATTGATATTTTTAATAGCCTCAATTAAATCATATTTTCAATGATGTTGAGACACATATATTGTTATATTATGACATTTAAGACTGACTGTATAAGAAGTTTTCAGAATTTTTAAAGGCAGAATCCTTCAAAAAGACTAGCTTGTATGCAATCTTTTTGCAGTTTAATAAAGATAAATACCCCTACACAGAACAAATTTATGTGCGAATTTAAAATTTTAATTGAAAACAATTGTCGTATTTAGTTGCAATATTTAATATAATAACTTTTTAACTAAACTGAAAAAAAGCTGAAAAAACTGTATTATATATTTAATTGATTCAATTAAAAATTTAATCAAAATGACTACTTTTGCAATTAAAATTTTGAATCACTGAAATCCTAGTTAGATTAGTTTAATTTTACTGCTTTAGAGCTAAGAGCTTTGAATAGATGCATCAAAGCAAATTAATGTAGGCTTGAAATCGATATTGTGCCAAATTTGTCTGAAAAATTGTCATCATTTCTACTGCATTTTGAATACCAGCCGATACCTTTTGTAAATGTCATTCAACATTCTTGAATCTGTTTGTTATAAATAATTTAATTTTTCTTTTCAATTTTGTGCGACTGTAGAAAAAAAAATATTTTTGTCCTAGAAGTTTTTAGCATTTTCTAATTAAAAAAAGAGTATTTATGGAAAAATTGTTTAAAGCAGTTCTATTTTCTTTTGCAATTAAATAACCTTCAGCATGCCATTAACATTAAATTAATATTCAGCGAGTCATATTTAAATTAATTTTTTTATGATTTGCTTTTAATCTCTCTATCCTTGTGCCTCTGCAAAAAAGAAATCTGTTTGTTTTTCATTTTGTATGTATGTGCGAGTAGTATGTGTTGATAAAATCAATATTTTAATTACATTAATTTATCAAAGGAGGCATAGAAAACTGTAAATTGTCAGGGTGTATATCTTCACCGACACGGCGAGAGTTTGCTTACCTCATTTAAATTAACAAAAGCTCAACCAACCAACCACTCAGACAGGAACTGAAACAACAATAATTTTGTAATGGGAATCAGCTTGGCTGGCTGACTAGCACATTATTAATGAATAAATAAATAAATATGTAAATTGTAAACTTGTAAGTCGGTTATGTAAAGTTCTCTGACCTAATTGAATAAATATTATAATTTAATAAACACAAAAAATTAATCAAACACGAAATGAAAGAATTTTGTTAATAAAATCAAAAATAGTAAAATTGCATTAAAAAAAGATATTTTATCTCCATGAAATGAAAGTGAATTTTGCTTTTAATTGTTGTTACAAAATTCTATAAAAGAATTTCTGTTTTACCAGGTCTCGTGCGGTCCTTTGCAATATAGAGTAAAAAAAATTTTTGTATTAAATTTCACAGAAAATTCTTGACAACTAAACTAATGATAGTATTTATAAATAAATTTAAATTGTTTTATTAAAAGAGAGTGTAAAAGAGTACATGGTTGGTACAAAACTATATGACGACCCCTTTTGGACTCTGGAGATTTTATATAGCAAATTTCAGAGAAATCTCTTGCAAAAGAAACATTTGTAAAGTAAACAAACAAACAAACAAACAGAAATTAAATGAATGTATGCAGTGAATGAAAATATAATTTTCCTGTAATAAATGAAAATAAATAGTAATTACGCAAGTACACTTAGTTGTGGACCAGAGCAACTGAAAACTGTTATCTTCTTTCTAAAGGGTGTCCCAACAAGAACGCAAGATTTAAATTTTTAATAAATGACAATTGCTGCGAATTATTTCTCTGGCTATATGACATGTGGCGCCGTCTTGTTGAAACCACAAGCCCTCCACATTAATTTCTTCAATTCTAGGCAAGAAAAAACTGGTTATCATTTAACGATATCGAACACTATTGACTGTTTGCGCTTGACCTGCCTCATTTTCATAAAAAAAAGGTCCAATGATTCCTCCAGCCCAAAAACCACACCACACAGTGACATGTTGAGGATGCATATGCTTCTCGTGAAGCACTCGAGGATTTTCCTCACCCCAAATGCGACAATTCTGCCTATTGACGAAGCCATCAAGATGGAAATGGGCCTCGTCACTGAAGATGATTTTATCGGCAAAATCAGCATTTTCATGTTGTCTCTCCAATACCCAATTAACGAACTCCCTTCGCTGTCCATGGTCATTTTTTACTAACCTTGTAGCTTCTACTAGCAAACAATAACAATTGTTCAAATGTCAAACAATGACACTTCGAATGGCGCCAAATTTAAATCTTGCGTTCTTGTTCGAAAACCCCCTATATAAAGAAAATTCATTTTGTGTTTGCTTGTTTGTTCGCTATAAAAATTTTTATATTCCAACAGATTTTTTTTAAATTTAAATTAAAATTTTAAGTATTAAAAGTTGCCACATACTTTTGAACAAGAAAAGCTTTATTTTATGCCTACTTTTTTAACAAAACCATTGAAATTGGTTCTTCAAATGACTAGAATCTTATTTCTGAACGGATTTTAATGAAATTCTTTTACTTACGGTAGCTTTAATTCAAGGAAAGTTTCCATATTCCATATTCATTGACCATTCTCATTTGTACGACTACATTTTTCTGGCAAAACCATTGAAATTATTATTTTATTTATTGAAATAATTTTTTAACGAATTTCTTTAAAGTTTGGGAAAATTTCTTCATTTTGCATAAAAACATATTTTTTTTTAAATATTTTTAAAACTACTGAGAAGATTTAAAAACGAGATATTTACGTTCTTTTTGCAGCCTAAAGTCTGAAGGTTAAATGGCTTAAACTCTCCACATGACCTTCATAATCCACAGTAAGGTAACCGTGTTTCACTCCGCCAAGTCATTGAGAAGTTTATAGCAGCCCCAGACCAATCTTGATCAAAAGGAATAGCACGCCAATGCACATAGGGCTGCTTGACTGTCTGAGAGAGTATACATTCCGGTATCATATGTACCCTTTCGTAAGTATTCTCTAGCACATAGCTCTAAAGCGTGGAGCTTTGCCTGAAAAATGGAAGCTGTTTTTCGCATTGCACGCTGTAATTAATAAGATTCTTTAGTAGTCTTGAATTATTGTGCTCCATAATGATAATAATTAATAACAAAACATATTTTATGTGATTGTACGTCTGAGTACAGGATACCTAGTTATCTGATCCCAGTAAAAAATAGCCAATTTACAACGCCCTATGATTACGAAATGTTTAAGAAGGTTAGAATTATTTTAGTTATGCATAGGGATGTAAAACACATAACTTTAATAACTTTTAGTTATTAAGCAAATATTTCTCTACAAAATAATTCACTTTAAATTCTTCATCAGTATTTACCAAAATTTTCGTAATTTATAAAAAATTTTAAACTAAATTTAATTTAATTCACAACAAGCGGATTGCTTTTAACACTTCTTATAACTTTTTATATTTTTTTAATGTCACTTAAATTCATAAAGCCACGGGTGCATAAAATCGTATATGCCAGCAAATATTTTATTCACAAGTTCTT
Organism: Thelaira solivaga; assembly: GCA_947397855.1. NCBI lineage: Eukaryota > Metazoa > Arthropoda > Insecta > Diptera > Tachinidae > Thelaira > Thelaira solivaga. Next base: position 27,985,298 of record OX377612.1, read on the forward strand.
TTAAAAAATTCTACTTAAAGGGAAATAAATAAGTCAAAGCTCAAATCGGAGCTAAAGGATAAAAAAAATAATAAGTGAAATTTGTAATAATGTTGACTTTATTGTCACTAGCGTGTCCAAGCTAAAATGGCATTATCGAAGAGAGTTGGTTGCCGCCGACATATTACTGATAATTTTAAAGAAATAAGTGTCATCTCTATACAGCATTCCTCTATATTTTGAGAAAAGTTTCTAAGCTTGTATTAAATATGAAAGAAAATATGCTTTTTAAGTGAGGAAGTGAAAGTTCTGATCATGAAGAATAAAGAAAAATCATAGGCTGTAAAGGAAGGTCTTAAAAAAGGTAGACCATTTTTAATTTGAAGGGTAGCAAATGCTTGAATAATTTTATTATTAAAAATTTTTTAATTTACTTTATACAACCCATTAACATTCCTTATTAGTGGACAAATCTAATTTAATTTTGCAGTCTTTAAAATTGCTGGGCTTTGCATCTTGGTAACTTTGTTTGCTTTCGTGTTCAGCAATTAGTTTTTCAAATTGTTTTGCATTCGTTATGTATTTTTTTTTAAATACTATTCATTTATAATTTTTAGAACTTTTCATTTTTAATTAACAAAAAATTTTCCTGTGCAAGACTTAAAACATTCTGTAGCATTTGAGTCGCTCTAAAAAAATATTGCGACAAATATTTTAACTCATGGGCGACTTAAAATCGTCTTATATAATACTGAATAACCATCAACTTGCCTACTTGGTTAATACCATTTTCATGTCATTACTGCCCTTTCCACTCACCTGAGACTTACATATTAAGGGTACATATCAACCATTTCACTACAACTTGCTTCATCGATTTGGTTTCAGTATTTTATGAAATGATTTTCATATACGCCTTGCTTGGAAGGGCAACAGCATGTGACTCTAAAACAACATTTTGCGGCTTGAATGTTAATGTTTTCTTCTTTTGGTATATTTTATTTTGAATTGTGTTTTTATTTTCAAATTAGTATATTTGTTGTATAATAGATCACAGAAGAAAGAAACAATTAGCTGTGTAACGATGTGAAAGCGGTTTGCAGAGTTAATGAATGTGTTGCACAACATTTGTCTATTTAAGCGGGCTTCACATTATAAATAATACAGAGTATTAACATTTTCATTAGATCGAGTGAGACCGAAATCAGACTGTCAAAAAATCTAAAAGAAAATATTTTCTGTTTTCATACCATCACACTTCAAATAAAATACAAAACGCGGCAAATAATTTCAGAGCTGATTTCAAGTTTTTTCTTTGGTTGCTTAGAAAATATTCTAAAAATGACAAAAATCATAATACTGCCAAAAATACTTAAGTATTTCACCACACTCACTACACTTGCTTAACATTTTGTTTTCACACTATTGGATTTTTACTTAATGCACGAATTTTTGACATGTATTAATACTAAATACAATAGTCTGAAACCCGCTTTAGTGTTTATTTTCATAAACTGTAATGCACTTACATAATAATATTCTGGGTTATTTTCATTCAAAAAACGTTCTGCCAATAAGTAAATACATGAAACTTTTGCTGGGTTATGAATATGCCATGTCTAGTATAAAAATTTATTTTGTTTTCTTCAATTTTTTTTTTAAGTTTTTACTTAAAATGTTTCCTTTTTTCCTGTTGTCGACATGTGTTCTTTTTCATGTTAATGTTTTTTCATGTACGTATGCATGTGTGTGTGCTTCCTTATTTTTGCAATTGTTGTTCAACACATGAAACATAAAATCAAGTGCTGTTTGAAATTCTATGCAACCAAAAAATCTGTGGGCCCAAAACAAAAGTAAATAGAGAAGATTTTGTTAAAATTTTATTTGTACTTTGCATGCATAAATTAACTAAATAAAAGCCGAAAATGTTAGAAAATAATAATTGTACACACACACACACACACACACACATTGTATGTTTAAGAACAAATTTTGTTTTTAAATAGACATGTCGACAGACAGGCTGGGATGGTCATGTGAGATGTAATAACAGTAAGTAGGTGAATTGGAAATTAATTACATTTAAATTTTATTTAAATAAATTTTATCGCAAAACTAAAAGTTGGCACTATTTTTATCGACATTTGCTTTCACACTTGTACGAATGTAACACACATTTATCATGAGTATTCGTATTGTATTGCAGACAATAGTAGGATAATACATTTTTTTATGCGTGTAAAAAAATTGTTTATTTTTAAAATTTTGCATGGGATACAAGAACCTTTACACAAAAAAATTACTGAATCGCACTTCGTTAGTGCAAACATCAAAACATGGAGTTGAAAATAACATCATGTGGAACCTTTACCGAATCGCTCTATTACCTGTCAACTGAATTGCAATAAGACGCGAGTAAGGAATCATTTAAATTTGCACTGCTTTTTATTAGACTCTATCCTTTTTTGACTTTTAAAAATGATGGCCAGATGAGTTAAGTTTGTTCCTAAAATTATGAAAAATCAGTAAGAATAGTTAAAGACTATCTGTACAAAAAAAATTGTTTTCTTCTTCACTTTTTTTCACTATGTTTTTTTTAATTTATACATAAAAATCAGTCGGACCAAACTTGAAGGTTAAAAAAATTTAAAAAAAATATCTGCCTTTACATTTTCTTCACTGTGAAAAAGACTAAAGCTACGGTCACATTAAAAAAGTATTTGTCGAAATAAGTACAACCAGTATGTCAGCTACATATAGGCTTATATATTTTGAAGAAAAATGCTCTTAGATTTTTTATTAAAATAAAACAAACTTGCATTATTATTTCAATTAATTTTATGTAATAAAAGTCGTGCTATAAAAATATTTACCAAAAATTAGTGGTTGCATTTATTTCGACAAATATTTGTGTAATGTGACCGTAGCTTAAGCAGTGCTACAAAGCCGTCAATACTTTAACGTTAAATACACAAGTTTAGGATGACAGCCTTTCTTTCGCATACGTTAATGAGCACCAATGTATTTAATTGTTGCTACCACAAAGCTTGGTTCAAATTGCCAAATTCAATATCAAAGGAAAGCGATAAAAATTCTAGTCTTTATGTATGAAATTTGAAAATTTCTTTGAAACGTACTAAATATCAATTACAGCAAACAAAATATGACCTTAGGTTAGGTTAGGTTAGGTTAGGTTTCAAATAAGAAAAACAGAACCTGGGCTCACTTAGGTCCTCTGATGTTGTCCCTTTGAGATATCTGTATAGAAGGAAGTGAAGAAGGATGTACAGCTTAAGACTCCTCCACCAACTTCAAAACTTTTCTTTCAGCCATCGGTAAAGACAACCAGATCCAGAGGAGAAGATCCCATTGAAATTACCGTTTCGTCCGAAATTGTACATCCGAAGTTCTTCTGAAGGAATGGTCTTGGAGTGATATAATAAATGAGATTGGGGATCTCTTTCTAAGTACCAATTTTTTCCGAATGTCACCATGATCTATGGTTCTACTCTCGCGCCGCATGCAATTGCACGGACGCAATTATTGCTAATTTCTCAACCTGTAGGTCATCTGGCAGCCAATTTAACATCGTGCAGAGTGCCTTATTAAGCGTTGATCTCATGGCCCCTGTAATCAAGGTGGTCATGCATCTATAAAAATTTTCAAATCGGGATCGGTTGTTAGTCGTGCTTAGTGCTTTCTACCAAAATACTACTCTATAAGACAAAATGGGTTTGGATCACCATCTTGAATAGCCAGTGAACTTTGCGAGGGTTTAACCCATGGAATCCACCAATAAAAGCGGTGATAGGAACTCTCCTTGAGGTGTGCCTCTTACGGCCGATTTTGTTTTCCCAGCCATGCCCAGAAAGGATTCAATAATCTTGTCTGAAAGTAGTCTTCTCACGAATCCTACAATCACAACATCAATCATAACATTCACGATGCCTGTTGACTTTACATTGTTAAAAGCGCCTTCTAAATCTAGAAAGACAGTTAACCTGAAGTTCTTGAACTCCAATGTCCTTTCTATGTAGCCTACCAGAGTGTGCAATGCCGTTTCAACTGACTTGCATGATGAGAGGTTGATAGCAGGCGATTGTCAATCGACATCCGAATTCTGATGTCGATGAGTCTCTGCATCATCTTTAGCAAGAAGGATGTCAGATAAATTGGCCTAAATTCCTTCGCTTTTACGCAAGACGTTTTTCTACTTTTATTGATGAAAATCACCGTACTTCTTCTCCAGCTCACTGGGATATATAACCATGCACGGCATGCTTCGTATATTTCCAGTAACCAAGCAGAAACTACTCGAAAGTTAATCTGTAAGTCGGCAGGTATAATACCGTCCAGTCCAGGGAATTTATAAGGCTCTAAACTGTCAATGGCCCATTTTAAGGAATCCTCCTATATTTTCATAGAAGGGGATATCTTACGGTATTCAGTGTCTTCCAATATCGCGTCCGAAGGCGGAGAGCATCCCGGAAAGTGGGAAAGTAGCCTCGTGGCTACTAGTAGGCCACTCCCCATTAGTCTTCTGGATATATCCAGGTACCGCTGATGAAAATATGACCTTGGAAATTTAGAATTAGTGACCTCTTTTTGTGAACTTCCAAAGAGGTGAGCTTTCACTTATGAAACTAATTGGCTTCATCTTAGCCCTGTATATATGTAGAACAGTGAACTTACAAGAGATCCTCCGGCTTGCAGTTAATAATAATAATACTTATAACTATTTATAACTTTATCCACCCATTCTTTTATGCTAGCGTATGTTTTTGTAGTAGCTTGTTTTTATGCTTGAATATGCAAAATATATTTACCATTCATAATGTACCCGTATGGCGAATAGTTCTTTTTCATGTTGCATGGACCAGAAAACTTTAAAAAAATAGATCTAATAAAAAAATAACAAAGAAGAAAAAGAAAAAAATAAGAAAAAGTTACTGGAAACATATTTTCTATAATATGATTTGTCAAGGATAAAGTATATAGAAAAACTACAACAATCACAAGTAAGAGAAATATTTAAAAAAATAATTATTTTTTCATGCAGAATTTGTAAATTTTTGTTACTTCTTTTTTTGTTTGGTAAGAAATTGCATTTACTGCATCAAAATAAACTTTGGGGAGAGGATGGTAATTTATATGTTCTTCTAATGATGTCCTGTTTAAAGGTCAGTTTAATATCACTTGTGCAAAAATTATTTTCGGTTGCCGCAAATGTCTTTACACAAGTATGCTTACTTTTAAATAATGATAATAACTGAACAATCTGAATACGGACTTTATTTAAATAGAAAGAATGAGATTATTAGAATAATATATCCCTTGTCACCTAGAACAATGTCGATATTTTTATTTATTAAAAGTCAATTTTGTCAAACTGTTAGCTCTCAATAGATAATTCACCAATAAATAACCAGTATGTCTTTCAGAATTTCACTTAAAAAAAGCTAGTCCTCATTTAAATATACGACTTATTGCAAAATAATTAATATTTGTTTTTGTATTTGGGTTTTATTAAAATTCCTTCAGTGTATTAGAAAAAAATTTAAAATTATTTTCTTTGATCACCCATATTTTTCTTAATGCTAAAATAAATAATAATAATCAAATTAATTTAACGAAAAAATTCGCTCTGGGATCCTTTTGTTTAAAGCAATAAAATGTATTTTGGTATCAATTTACAAAAATATGTAAGAAAGGTATTCAATAAGAATGCAAAATAAATGTAATTTAATTTAATTTTAAATATTTACATATATATTTGTAGAGCAAAACTTTTTTAATTAAACAGTTAATATCGAATAAAAAAATTTCTAATATCTTCTGCATTGACTGTACAAAGATTAAAAAAAGTTATTTCTCAATCACAGCATTGAGTAGTTGTCTGGCATTAATATAAAAAACTAGAACACCAAACAAAGAATTTTGTTTAAGTTTTCCTTATTAAAAACAAATCTTTAGAAAAATTAATAAGTCTTAAGCATCTGTTAACTTCATGATTATTTTTCTATAACCAAGTAAGTCTACTTCAATTACTTATTGAAAACAGGCCAAGTTGTTTTTATTTATTTTTCTAATAATTATATTTAAGAGGTGACATAAAAGCAAGAAAAAATATTATAAAGTGTCAAGAATTTAGTAAATAACCATAAAATTTTATGTTACAAAAACTTTGCTTCTTGGGTGTACTTTTTTCACTTAATAAAATCAATTGAATAGATATTTTTATGATTTTATAGGAGGTAGAGTAAATTGTTTCAATATTCTATCAAATACTTTATATCAGCGGTTCTAAAACTATACAATAATGAGCTCTAAGTGGTCCTATTTCTTAAGTAAAGGCTATTGAAATAAAAAAAAAATATACTTTAAGTTGCTTAAGCCCGATTGTTATCGCCACTGCATTTATCGGGTAAACATCATCAGATCGAATACCCCTGTTAAGACGGGTATCAACTACCTACTAAATAATCGTACTCATTTAACTTTAAAAAAATGATATCTAGAAAAGGGGCATTTCATTAGAAGTCTTTGAAAGGTCAAGTACGACAGCTCTACCATTTTGGAAAATTTCTATAAATTCATATTTTTTTATTAAATTTATATTTCTCAAAAATTCGTATTTATACTCTCGCTTATGTTTTGCACTAAAAAGTACGTATAAATAATTAAAGTATAATTAAACTGAACTTTATATATGTAATAATTTTAATATTTGTAAACAGGAATTATAACATACAAATATAAAACTGAAGTATTAAAATCTATATTTGGTGTTTAAAATCTAGCGAAACATAGCGACGGGAGAATTCCCGTAACACCGATCATATAGTCAAACTAATGTGCTGTTTTTATAGCAGAAGCGATTAATTCGTCTGGAAATTTAATATGAAAAGTACTTAAAATTTTGAGTGTTTTTCATAAAATTCTTTTAAGGTTAGGAAAGAAACTGAGAACTTTTTTATTATGCAGGAAGAACCAAAAGTTACGCCTGAGTGTAAAAATTTAATTATTTTTATATTATTATTTTTCGTTTGTTTTTTTAATATAATATATATTATATTATCAGCGAGATGACCACCCTTTTTATCGGTGCACAGTTGGGCTCGTAAACCGACGTTTCGTATTAGTGCATGCAAAGTTTCAGGTTCCATTAACCTGATCTCAGTTCAATACTTTAACTACTCTATAACATACACTTGTTCTTTGAGATAATCCCATAGAAAATAGTCAGGGGCAGTTGAATTTGGTGAACGTGCTGGGCAATTGAGTTCTAAATTTTTTTAAATAATTCGGTCATCATCATTTCATCATTTCTGGTGCTGAATTAATTTCGAAAAGTAAAATTTTACTACTTTGGGTCATTGCTCGGTTCAAAAAATAAAATTTGAAAAATAAATAATAAGCAAAAAAGGTATTAAAATTTACACTCATGCGTAACTTTTAGCCCACCCTGTATACGAAAGTATCATTTACTTAATTAAAAGGAGATTTTTTATGTAATATTTAGTACTTTAGATGTTAGTTGTACTTGCCTATCCATCAGAAAAGCTAATAACAGCGCTTTATATTATACAAAAAATATGCATAACTTCCATTTTGATTGATGCAAATATTAAAGAAAAAAAGTATTATGTTGTTTAATTGTTTTTCTGGAAAATCTGCCTGTTTTTAAATAATAAATAAAATATACTTATGGCTTATAGAGTAAAAATTTGTAATCATGTGTATTATAGTTGATTTGCTTCTATGTTAGTTAACTAATTATCAAGTTCTATATTAAGATATCTGACCGCAGAGTGTTGGAGTATTATTTCGAAAGTCAAAGCTGATATGATTTTGCAATACTGAAAATAAAATGTCTTAATATCATTTGTTTATGAATCAATTTCTAAACAGATAGCAAACGAGGTATGATCAATTTTCGTGAGGTACGATTTTCTCATTTTTTTTATGTTGGTACACATGTCTGTTATTTATGTTGACAATATCAGCCATTTTGGATTGTCAGTTTGTTTTTGACAGATAAAAAGGTTAGTCGTGTTTTGGTGTGCTCTTCGATTTTTTACAATTTCAAAAAATGGATCAAAGAAACTATTAAGTTTTGCCTAAAAAATGAAATTAAATGTGCAAGGACATTTGAAATGTTGACTGTGGCGCTTGGCGAGTCTACTATGAGCAGAACACAAGTTCAATTGTGGTATAAACGGTTTAAGGAAGGCCGAGAAGATGTCAAAGACGATGCTCGTCCTGGTCGCCCGAGCACGCCAACAACCGATGAAAACATTGAAACAGTGAAGAAAATGATTTTGGACAATCATCGAATCACTATTAAAGAGGTTGCAGATGATGTTGACATATCGTTCGGCTCATGCCAAGCAATTTTTACGGATATTTTAGGCATAAAAAGTGCGGCAGCGAAGATTGTTCCAAAATTACTGAATTTTGACCAAAAAAACGTCGCTTGTTCGTAATTTTTTGGCCAAAAACAACACCGTAATCGTGCCTCAGTCGCAGTATTTACCAGATTTAGCCCCCTGCGACTTTTTCCTGTTCCCAAAACTGAAGACACCGATGAAAGGAAATCGAAACAGGAGCTGTTGGCGATACCAAAAAGCGCGTTTCAGAAGTGTTTCGAGGATTGGAAAAAACGCTGGCATAAGTGTATTATATCTGAGGGGGAATACTTTGAAGTTGACAAGATAGTTATTGATGAATAAACAAATACTTTTTGAAAAAATTGAAAATAACAGTTATTTTTTGATCATACCTCTTATGTATTTATATTAGGCTTTATTAAAAATTTTGTCATCATTACAAAAACAGTAATATGTACCAAAGTGAATGTGGCTTATATTAGTTTGTCGCTAATTCGGCTATTAAAACTACAATCGTAATAAGACTGATTGTCAAAATTTACACAGTTGCACATTCAAATATCAACAAATGACTTTGCTACGCTGCACAGAAAAACCTTCTTGCCCTCACATATTTGTCTCCATGAGCGTGTCGGCATCGAAGGAACTCAAACGTACACGAGGCATCCACTAAGGCATAAATAAATTTTTTTCTGTGCTTGACATGATTTTAAAAATTTTAATCAAGAAAATGTTGTGTGAGATGATCCTAATAATTAAAGATTATGGTTCATTCAATGTTATTATTATTGCTTAAATCACATACGTCAGTTGACTAGAGATGGTGAATTCGAATTTTAAAGGCTTGTGCCAATCTCAGGTTACTAAAATATTTATCACTACTTAAGTTTGAGTGAAAACAGACTATCAGAATATCATATTCCCTTCATTCATCAGATCCACGTCTTCAGGAGTATCTTATAGTCTGTGAATGTTTTTCTTATATTTACAAACAGTTTTGTTTTCCTTTAGTAATTTTTTAAAAATAATTAGTTATTTGAACTAAACAAACAATACATTGTCCATGAAAATATCAAGGAACATAATAAATTTAAAACACAATTTAATTGGAATTTTTAAATTTAGAAAAATATTTAAAAGTGTAAATGAGGGCGAGAGGTTTAAAAACATTTGATTCTCCCTGCTTTCTTAAACTTTTAAACTGCATTTATTAACCGCAATTTGGAATGTCTTGGAAAATTTCAATCTCTCGTAGACAATCTTATTTTTTCTTTGTGTTATAAATAAAAGGTGATTTTATAAGAACTATCGGAAATTTAAAAAAAAAACACATAAAATTCAGAAAAATGCATGACATATTTATTTGGATCGATAGTTGGGTCGATATAATTTAATGTTTGAAGATTATTTCATGCAAATGTTGGCCGCGGCTGCGCCTCAAATGGTCCATCCGCTTAGTCCAATTTTGGCATACTCTTTCCAACATTTCGGCCGGTATCTCACGAATAATGTTGGCAATGTTGGCTTCCAGTGCGTCAATCGAAGCGGGCTTGTCCCTATAGACATTAGCCTTAACATAGTCCCACAAAAAATAGTCTAGAGGCGTTAAATCGCACGATCTGGGCGGCCAATTGACTGGTCCCAAGCGTGAAATAAACTGTTCACCGAACTCGCCTCTCAATTGGTCCATTGTTTCGCGTGCTGTGTGGCATGTGGCACCGTCTTGTTGAAACCACATGTCATGCAAGTCAAGCTCTTCCATTTTGGGCAAAAAAAAGTTTGTTATCATCGCACGGTAGCGCTCACCATTCACAGTAACGTTGTGATTCGCATCATATTTGAAGAAATACGGCCCAATGATGCCGCCAGCCCATAATCCGCACCAAACGGTTGTTTTTTGTGGATGCATTGGTAGCTCTTGCAATGCTTCTGGCTGCTCTTCACTCCAAATACGGCAGTTTTGCTTGTTCACGTATCCATTCAACCAGAAATGAGCCTCGTCGAAAATGGAAGAAGCGCGCGATGAACTTTCTTAACAGACCACGCATTTTGGTAATAAAATTCAATAATTTGCAAGCGTTGTTCGTTTGTAAGACGATTCATGATTAAATTATAGACCAAACTGAAGATGTTTGACAGTGACACAAGATACAAAACGTGCGTGAGCTGTCAAAACTAGTGTTGCCAAAAAGATAATAGCAAAAAAATCACTCTTTAGTTTGGAATAAGAACATTTTTTTTTCATTCCTGATTTTTTATAATTTTGTTTTTCTTTTCTAATTTGTACTTTTGCTCCTCTGCACTTGTGTTCACATGCTTACCCTGTATGTTACTAATCTTTATAAAATGCATATTGGTTTTTAAGTATTAACTTTAGCTATATGTGTGCATGTTTGTGTGTATCTTGCTGCTACAGCAACTACTCAATGAAGTCTCATTGGGGGTGTCTCTAAAAAGCTTTTCGGTTGCCGTTGCATATAATTTTTTTTTTATTTTTCAATTTTCTTTATACAGTTTGCACTAAATTGGAAACCATAAAAACTAGAGATTTGTCTTGCTCTGCTGCTACTCGTAGCAAACATAAAACTGCCAATAATATATACAATTTATCGATAGATTTAAAAATTCAATTGAAGCATCATTTATTTAGTTGGTTTCATGTGTGTGCATGGGCGAAGAGGGAGGTTTTATAAGTGTCAGTGGGTGTTTATTCTATGAGTCCTACCGCATATAAAGAGGAGTACATACAAGTTACTTTTAAGTTTTATGGTAGCAACAACAACAACAACAAAAATAATAATATTATTATTATGTTTTAAACATTTTATTTTTATATCATTTTTTACTCTCCTCGTATTTTGTTGTTTTCGCTTTCCATTTTATATCAAAACTATGTCGTCCTTTGTATGGCACAAATTCTTCGTGCAAATGTTGTTACAAAATAGAATATTTACTGTTGGTTGCAAATAATGCACTTGCTATAATTTCCTTGGGGGCATTATGAAATAAGTACAGCATCAAGAGCAGCAGCAGCAGCAACATTTATTTGGTGGTTAAAACAAAATTTTGCTAAAGGAGTTATTGTTGACAACAAAAGATAAAACTAACTACACAAAATTTAATACCTATTAAAAAATAAATTATATTTGTAATTTTAATTATAACGTGTACTTCAACTAACCTACAAAAATAGGTTTTTTTTTTTTTAACTATAAAGACATAATTTGAATGCTAACAAGACCATGTTTTCTTTGCAATCTTTTTTTTTGCCATTAATTTAATATTCTTTATTTGATATTAAATACTTATTTATAAAAAATGTTTTAAAACATTTTAAATTAAATTAAATTTAATGTAATCGTAGATCGAGCTTTAAAAAAAATAATAATTCTAACTTTGTATCATTTTTGATACATCCTATTTTTGCACTAAGAAGAAATTTTTATAATATCTCTCTAGCATTCATTTTGTTTTATAAAAGCAAAATAAATAAATTTACTGATTTTACGCCTTTTTCATACAACATGGTTAACGGTTAAATTCCTATTGATATTATATTGCTTTTAAAAATAACAATTTCACGACGGAATATTCGTGAACTGAAATGATATTTTAATTTTAGAATTAAAAAAAATTGTTTTCAAAGAAATTATTGTATTGAATATTTTTGCCTTCATTCGAAATGTTTTTATAATTTTTTATTATTTATATATTTAATTTTTTTTTTTTTTTTAGTATTTAACAAGAATGTGCAAAATTTGACTAACAAGAAAGGGTATATAAAACTCGCATAGCCGAATTTAACTAGGTTGTGATAAAAGTTTTTGTTAAATAAATATTTTAAAGTTGGTATTAGAGATCAAAGGCTTATTTTTGGCTATTTGCTGTAATATGAAACGATTTAAATATGCAAACCTTACAAGATTAACACATGATTTAAATTTTCTTATATTTGAACTCAAATCTTTTAATCTGTAATTTCAATTTCATATTAAGACTGTTCAAGAACATTTAAAATAAATTTAAATACAAAATATGCCTTAAAAGTAAGATTTTTCTTCATAATATTGGATTCAGAAAATATAATTTTTTATAAATAGACTAAATGGTTGCCGTGATTAGCTAAACAATTTGGTTGACTTATTTTTGTGTGATATGAAAAAAAAATTAAAACGTCACATGTACTCGTATCTGCAAATGTTGTGTGTAATAAATAAAATCAAATTTGTCAGCAGGAAATTTATTATATTAAGATCTTATCCAAAAAAAGATGACGTAGACTTTAAAGTAAAATTTATTAAAAAAATTCATGAAAAATTTCGATAACGGTGACTTTAAAGTCTGCGTTAATTATTTTGCATAAGGGGATTAATAGTTATGATGGCTAAAACGCACATAAGCCCCACTCTCTCAAAAACACTTTTACAATATTGATAAGAACTTAAGAGATATAAATAAAATAAAATAAAATAAAATAAAATAAAATAAAACAAAATAAAATACATTTTCTTTGTGCATAATAGTTATCAAGGAGAATTCAATTAAAAGTTTCAATAAAGATTTATACAAATAAATTGCAATGAATTTTTTGTTGTTACTCACACACACCCACATACATAAGGAAAACAACAAAACTTGTCTGTGTGCTGAAAAAAGGGTGATTTGGAATGAAGGTTGCATTACTAAAAAAAACTGAAATCTTAAAGAGTAATTCTAAAACAATTTATTTTATTTATATCAATTGTGTCTTACAGCTTATTGTAGGACAAATGAGTATGAGAATAAAAACTTATTTTTGTTCTATTGAAACTATAAAAAAGGCATCATTTTATGCAGTTTTAGGAACCTGTTTAAAATATTACATAATTTAGAGGCATAATGGTTTTTGAGAATAGAAAACGCCATAAGAATTCCCACTCATAGAGTAAAGGACAAGTAAAAACAGCTAGTGTGTTTTTAAGATGTTGTCTTAAAAAAAAAAACACATTTTTGGTTTTAGTCCGTTAGTGATTTAATTTTTTTACGTAAAAGTTTTTTTTTTGGATATTTAATTTTGCAATTTTCCTTTCTGCTTTACGTTTTATCGTTTCTTTAAAAGAAAGCAAAATGCCTAGTGAGAAACGAAAATGTCATAAGTAATGCATAGTATTGGGAAATCTCTGCTGAAATCACCCTGTCAATTTTTAATTATTTTCATAGAAGTTAAACCCAGTCAACCAGATATGTAGGTATGCTAGTAACTTTGTAAATTTTTCACACATCATAAAACAAACTGTAAAAAAACATTTTTTTCTTCCTTCTTAAATAGTAGGCCTGGTTACGTGTGTTGTTGACATGACAAAAACAGTAATACATTGGCTATTGACTCGCATTAATTTGTCCCAAATTCAACAGCAAACATGTCACTAGTAATTAAATCACTGATAGTAGTAAAAAAATCTGGTCATTTTAACGCGATCGATATATAATGAAATTGATCGAAAAAAGAAAACATTTTTAATATCCATTATATGGTATTTACAACAAGTAAGTATGTATACCGGCTTAGCAATTCAGTAGTAATTCATTTTTCATTTGTTTATTGCAACTTTCGATAAAATGACTTTGTATGACTCATGTGTCTTTTTCTTATTTTTACTTCTTTATGCGTTTACGTGCTTAGAGTTGAACACGACAAATCATATTGCTCAAAGGAACAAACAAGTAGAAAGTGTGTGCAATTGTCAATAAACAACAAGAAAATAATGGGAAGCATTTATTTGAAATTGAAATTAAATACAAAATAAACAAGTTAAATTCGGCTGTGCCGATTCTTATATACCGTTCACTGTGTTAGCGAAATATTAATATTTTTCACTTTCCACATTTTTCTATAATATCAAAACCATAGAAAAAATTAAATGAGTGAAGATAAATATGCCGCGTTAAATATGTTTTAGGTGTTTTAGGTTAAACAGGTCGCCCGAAAAGAAAAGAAAACAAGAGCTGGGCTCACTTGGCTCCTCTGACGTGGTCCCTTTGTGATAATTGTGATAATTAGGTGTTTTAGTATTCGTAAATATTTTCAGTATTAATGGCTTATTTATCAAATACGTCATACGTCATTAAATATTATCATCTATATTTGTAACCTACCAACCAAATATTCAGCTATTACTTTGGATATTTAAAATTTTTTTGAAATTTTCATATACTCCAGTAGTGTTGTTTTCAAGGATTTTGGCAGTTTCCGTTTTGCATCACTAAATAAAAACTACGAATTTTGCAGAAAATATTAAAACACTTCCAAAAAGTTTAGAGCCTACAGATTAAATTCCATTTTTATTTTGGCAATTTTCCTGGCCAAAATCGGGAATGGTACCTCAGCAAAGTGGGTAATGGTAAAAATCCCTCAGAAGAAGGGTATTGAGGAATGAGGGAATTTCAAAAACTTTTTAAAAATAAGTTTTTTCTGAGTACTTGGATCTAGTTTTAAGTTGTTTCAGCAGTTCCGTTTTCGCTTTACAATACAGTTAAAAAATACTATAAAAAGCTCCAATAGACTTTATGATTTCTTTATCAAACACTCACTTAGTGTTAACGTACTAGAACGTCCACTCCGACAATTATAATTGATTTATTTACGCCTTCCTCCTATTTTTAGTTTTGGGTTTTTTATTAACTTTCAAGTCTTCTATCGCTATTTTCATTGTTAGGTTAAATACCTTTCGAAACTTTTCTCTGTAAAAAATTTTATTTAAAAGTAAAAACCGCATGCTTTAATCATATTTAAAAATATCTATTAAGTGTTTCATCTTTATTGATTTGTTTGTTTTAAATTCTCTTTAACAGTCTTTATCTCAAGTTGGCTAATGTTATTTACTTGATTTTATTTTGAAATTATTATTTTTTAATTCTTACTTTTTATAGTTTCTTTGGTTACTCAAATTAAATTAAAACATAAACTCTAGTTAAATAGAAATAAAAACTAAAATAAAAGTAACTAATTGTAAAGAAGCAATAAGAATGTCAAGTTCTTTTTAATTATTTGCAACATTCTTGAAGCAAAACTTTCGATTATTTCGACAGGTGCGGAAAATGTTATAAAATAAAAGAATTTCATATTCTTTCAAATTGTTATAAAAACTTGATCTTTTTATGGGTGCTTTCTATCCCCTCTCATAAAAAAAAAAATAATTAAATAAAACACAACTTAATTGTATTCAGTGTGCAGAAGGCAGTTAGTCTTAGTTTTAAAAAGAAAAATAAATTTATTTTTCCACTTGCTGTTGGTTGCTTTTGGTTTCAGTTTTAGTACACAGTTTTGCTTTGGTATTAACCATTCATTGTTAATAGTTTATGCTAGAGCTAATTGCTTTCTCTCCTCCACTATTTTACTTATTTTACTTTTTTTATTTTATTCTTTTCTCTCCTTGAATTAAAACTTTTCGCTTTTTTTTTTGTGTTTAGGTTGAAGCTTTTGTCCGTGAAATAAAATGATTTTGAAAATGTTGCCTGCAGACGAGTTGTAGATGAATTAACTTCATTTTACTTTCAAGGTGCTGATATTTTATTTAATATTGCTCGCAAAGCAATTTTTTCACCTTATTATTTTACTTGTTAATGTTGTTATTTTTTTTTTTAACTAAAACTTAATCTCAACTGAAAAGATTTAATTAGTTTGCTTTTGGTAGAAATAAAAATAATTGTTAAAAGTACCACTATAATGGTGAGTTTAAATTTGTACCGCTTAAGAAAAACTTTTTTCCAATAAAAAATAATTTCTCTAAAGCAAAATGTAACTTGAATGGCTGCAATGAAATGATATGAAAAATAAATTAAAAAATTAAATACCACACAAGGCCGAATTACAAAAAAGAAAGTAAAGACACCAAAATAATCTCAAACTAAATTCAAAAAGTTTATAAACGTCTTAAGTTGTTTAAATAAATAATTATTTTACATTGTGTTTGTGAAATGGACTTTTGCATAGTACATACAATGGTACACTACTCAACTCATACATAGATCCATGGCACATTCAAAGGCCCATAATATATTTTTTTGACAATGTTGTGTTTTTATCGTGTTATTAAATACTAGTTGGGCGGGTCAGCGTTGCTTTGCCTTGACATTTTATTTATATTGAAAAATAGTTAAAAAGAGAAGAAAATAATGTTTTTTAGAATGATAATTTGAGGTACTTTTATTTACTTTTCCCATTACAATGAATCGTAATATTTTTTATATATCTACATTGGATATTCAGATAACCATTTAAAATCAATAAAAAGTTATTTTCTCTTGCTTGACTGTGATATCATAAATCCTTTCATTTAAACGCTTTTCTTGTTTTTTTTTTTGTTTTGTCTGACTCTATCTGGGGATAGTGTTACCAAATGGTATATTAATAGACAACATACAATTGAGAATAGAACAAGTATTAATTTTTAAAGCAAATGCTGCAAACATGCAATGACTGACCTTGAGATTTGTTAATAGTCATTGCCAATGCAAGTCGTACCGGAAACTGGAAGCGTTCGACACAATTGGGATAAATTATATCAAAGCGGCTTCTCCTTTGTAGTTTGAGTGAAGTATTGTAATTTCGATAACGTTGTTCTTCAGGTTTTTACCACAAGCCGAGAGCCATTGCAAAGACGGGGTTAGTTTATAAAGGGTGGTTTTAAGGGCCGATTTTGATTTTATATTTACGAAATTATTGTCATTTCTTTTTATTATGATTATATGGTACAGTTCAATTATGTAAAAAATAAAATATCGGCCAAATGACCGCCACGACCTCGGCGGCACACCTCCATCCAATGGTCCAAATTTTCGATGACGCTGAGGCATAATTAAGGTTCTATGCCGTTAATGTGCCATTACAACTATTAATCTGACTTTAAACTGTAGATTATGAGTTCGTAATCCTGAAACTTACATCGAGTTTAAATACTCCTGGGAAGTAATGGAGGCCTATTGTTATTTATTGTAAAAATTACATACAAAAATTAATTATTTGCAAAATTGTTTACTTTTTAAACTTCTTTAATACCATAATGAATTATATGAAAAAAAAATGCAGATATCCGTTATTTGTGTTGAAATTTATGGTCTTGATTGATACTTTTATTATTTGACAATTAAATATAATTTTGAATTTACAAACATTAAAAAAAAAATTACAAAATCGGCCCAATCGTTCAATGTTGGGTTATGACAAAATGTTTGCCAAATCGGTTCAGACTTTAAGATAAATTGAAAATCTGGTCGTAAAATAGGCCTGGAAAATATTTAACTTATGTGAGTAATTTGTATTATTTACGCTTCGGTTCATATTTTTGACTTTCAATACTCCCATAATAATTTCATATTGAAAGTCGCTTTTTTATTTGATATATAAAGGGTGTTTTTTATAGACGTATAGAACTTTAAATTGCAATAAAACAACGATGGATTATTCGATTGACATGAATTTTATTTATCCGAAAGATAATCTTGTGGCATTACATTTTAAATATGATTTCTGGCATATGATCGCCACGGCTGGCTCGGATTTAGTCCAATCTGGACGTCCAATTTTCGATGACTTTTTCCAACATTTTTGGCCGTATATCGGCAATAACACGGCGAATGTTGTCTTCCAAATGGTCAAGCGTTTGTGGCTTATCCACATAGACCAATGACTTTACATAGCCCCACAGAAAGTAGTCTAGCGGTGTTAAATCAGAAGATTTCAATAAATCGATTGTGGCACGAGCTGTGTGACATGTTGCGCCGTCTTGTTGGAGCCACAGCTCCTGGACATCATGGTTGTTCAATTCAGGAATGAAAAAGTTAGTAATCAAAGCTCTATACCTATCGCCATTGACTGTAACGTTCTGGGCATCATTGTTTTTGAAGAAGTACGGACCAATGATTCCACCAGCCCATAAAGCGCACCAAACAGTCAGTTTTTCTGGATGTAACGGTGTTTCGACATACACTTGAGGATTAGCTTCACTCCAAATGCGGCAGTTTTGTTTGTTGACGTAGCCATTCAACCAGAAGTGCGCCTCATCGCTAAACAAAATTCGCTTATGAAAATCGGGAACAACGGCAATCTCGTTCGAAATAAAATTGCACTATTTGCAAGCGTTGTTCAGGCGTGAGTCTATTCATGATGAATTACCAAGCCAAACTGAGAACAAATCACTTGACAGCTGTTAAAGTGGTCGCCATCTTGAACAGTAATGCCAACTTAAAGTTCTATACGTCTATAAAAAAGACCCTTTAGCAATCCAGTGTCTGGCAGTCGTACAATATTGATAATAATAGTTTTTCACTATTAGAAGCAATTTTAAAAATCACTTTTTTGTAAGAGAATAATTTAATAAAAACACGAACATTTAAATTTAATTTACATGCTTGTGTCTATTATTTTATTTTAAATAAAAATATCCACTCACATCAGTATCCACATCAACATCATTATTTACTTTTGCCATGTATCATACTAGTATATCACACATGTAAACAGCTTTAGTAACTGGCTTACACTTTTCTCTTAAGTGATAAGCACATTTTTTAATATAATTTTGGTTGATTTATGTTAATTGCAAAACACATATTGTTATGGCCAGGCGTAACCTCTTTTCAATGTTGTCGGTTTGTTGTTGTTTGCTGTGTAACATTTTCTGAATGTTGCTGTTGTTACTGCCGTGGCTGCTTACATTGTGTATCAATACTTAAAAGCAAACACAGTGATGAGCTATAGACTCCAATAAATTAATTATTCAAGATTCTAATTTTAAATTGCTTTACGCAGAAAAATATTTGGTTTTTATTATCAAAAGGAATTTATTTGCTATTTTGTGTCTTTGAAGGAAGTATTTTTTTGTTTATTTTGATATACTCGTGCATCTATTTTTTAATAAAAAAAAAATTCTGCGAACACTTCTTGAGTTCCTTGTCTTAAGTACATCACTTGCATTCTTTATATTAACAGTAACAACAAAACAAAGACAAAAAAGGTGTGTTTAAGAAAGTGACTTGCCCAGTCTTTAAAAGCTTGAAAAATATACAAATTTTTCTTCTATTTTTAATTATCTTTCAAAATAAATAAAATTTAAAGGCAAAACAATGTTTCCGGGTCACCTAGTTCTTGTATAAACAAAATTAATTTTTTTCCATCATTGAATTTTTTTCTTTGTAGAAACTTCCCCAGAGAATATGTAAAATTGAGTTGAATAGGTTTGTTGTTGAAACTATATGGTTTATCATATCGTATACTTTATTTTAAAATATTCTCAAAGGCCAATGTTACGCATACGTACTACATACTTTAAAAGAAATTAAATACACACATGCACCAAAAAAAGTCAGAGAATGTGAAATATGCGATTCTCTAGGAAAATTCGATTTTATCAGCCGAAAAATTGGAAATTAATTTATACTTCGACGAGAACTTCTGTTATTATTTTTCAAAAGCAATGACATTCTTAACTCCGTTTTTGTTTCCCTGTAGTGGATTATGTCAAGCACACGTGAACAATATAGAACACTTATGTTCTTATTTAGATAGAACGACGTGCGCTAAAAAACGATACGCTTCACACACTGATTAAGCTTGGTGTGTAAGTTTTTCTCTTTTTTTAAAACAATCCAAATATGGGAAGTTTTTTGATTTGTCTGGAAGTAAATACATAAAGCCCATGACCACATAGGTTAGAGCGATATTGAGCGAAACCTCAACCAAAAGCTACACTGTAGATGAAGCATATTGTATGACAATTTAAAACTATTTAACGCAAAAAACTGAAAATTTCTATTCTTAAGTAGTTGTATACCGGTGGCTTGGATTTTTTTATTACACAAGAGTTTCAGAGTGTTTAGTGGGGCACAAGTAGTTTTCAGATGTGTTTTATTACGTGTTTAAACTACCTTCGGAATGACAATTTGCAAAGAATTTTTAAGGACGAACTCTGTATTTCATAAATGTAGCGTTAGCTATTTCACATTAGAATATATTTTTTCAGTATAAATTTAACTAAAAACTGCAAAGGAATCGATGTTTGAATCAAACAGATAAATGGCAACAGTATATCTGGTCCAAACTTTCAAATTGTCATTTCTTTGTAATAGATCTGAGAATGCTTGAGCAGAAGAATAAAAGTACTTGATGTAAGACGGTCAGGCTGTGCTGCTGGTGTTACACTCACATGTGCTAAGATAACTCGTGCATTGTGTTAAAAGCCTAGACGTGGAATACATTGACAAGAAGTTGATGTTTATATAACTACAATATTTTTTTTATATCTCTTTGGATTTTATTAAGTAGAAAATTGGCTAATTGGTTGCTTCATTATTTCTAAAATATATGCGTACTGAACTTAATAAATGAAAGGCTTTATCACGATATCACATCCAAGACCGCACTGATCTCAGACTCCTAACCAGATGCTGTAGTTTTAGATATCAGTGTACGATAGAAAATATTAGAATCGAGTGACCTTAGTCATAAGTCAAAAAAATCGGTGCAAGGGTCTTAATTATTTTAAGCCCTTGTGTTACTTATTATTTTTGTATACAATTTAATAGACTTCAATAGAGAAATTCCCTCTTCAGTTGTCACATTTTAAGTAACTTTATTAAAACCAAATAAATTTTAATGTATTTTTATTCTTATTGTGGGTAAACTGTATGGAATATTAAGGCTTCATTCATACATCTATCTTCTTGTTGTGCGTAAGATGTTCATTATGTGCAGCATGTAATCTAAGAGAGATAAATAAAAGCATATTTAACAATAACGTTGCCTACTTTAAGTAACAAGTATTGCAGTTTAAGTGAGTATAAAACAAAGAGAGTGAGAAGGTAACGTTTTAAAAAGTTAAAGCATAACTGTTTGTAATCATGTAAATTTACACACTTTTGTGACAAAATTGAAATTGAACACAAAATTAAGTAAAGTCATAATTCAAAATTAAATTACACATTAATGGTCAGTCAGTTTATGGCCTCCAGTACATACACATGTACGAGTACACATGAAATTGTACAATACACGTATACATTTGTTTTCCTGTATTTTACACTATTCATTATGCGAAATAGTTTATATAAGCGACACGAGGTCCTAGTGATATGTTGTTGACGTTTAACAACACACACTTTTGTGGGTTGTATATTTCAGAGTCTGTCCAAAGTAATAAAAGCCATCATCAAAGTTACAAGAAATGCTCATTCGTCGTTCATTTGTCCGTCTGGTCATTTGTTAATCGTCCATTATATGTAATATATGAATTTGAGTGTAAACTGGAAAAAATAATAAATTACTATTAAACGTAGAGATGTCATTTACACATTGATATTGCCCAGGCATGTTTTCTGTATGCGAGTAGAAGTATTTATGTAATGGTGCATTCATGTGGGAGTGTGTGCAAATAATGTTGTTCTTGTTTGTTGTGGCTGTAGATAATGTCATTGATGTTGAAGTTTGTCAAAAAAAATTTTACACAAGCCAAATGCCATCATTTTGGTGTTTTCTCTCCACTTCCTTTTGTAGGTGAAAGTATATATCTCAGTTTTAAAAGTCACTGCAAAAAAGATGTAAAGGTCATTAAATATCTTAAGGGGTTAATTTATTTATTTTGTTTATTTGCACCTTTCAAGCTGCAATTAATTTAAAATAAAAGATAAAAGTTCATCGGCCTATTAAATTGATTTATTTTTTCTCTCCGTTTAAGTAAATGCTGTGCTATAAATCCTTAATAAATAAATTTGCTAAAGGTTAAATATCAGCGTGAGAACATTGATTTTGTTTTTGCGAAAAATATGGAGTTGAATAATTTTGAATGAAATATAATATTTTAATAATAAAGTGTTAAATGTTTTACCTCTCATTCTTTTGTTTTTCTTAAATTTTATATCATTACGTGTGTAATTTCTACACCGTACATGGAACACAGTAAAAAGTATATATATTCTGGATCCTTATAAGTAGCGGAGTCAATTTACTGATGTTCATCTGTCCGTCTGTCCGTCTGTATGTTAAAAACAACTTTCTGAAGTCCCTAAAAGACCTATAGAAAACTTTAGCATGTTAATTTGTTGGAAGTTCATGCTTTAAGTTTCGTATTGAAAATCAGCCTAATCATTATATAAATGAGCTACAAGCTCTGAAGTGCAACTACCTGTATTTTTTGACCATTTTCGGAGCGTTATTTCAGTAATTTGTGTAGACTACAAAACGGACTAAAAAATTTTATATGCAGTTTTATCAGAAATAATAGCCATAAAGTCTGTGCAAAAAAACGAAGCAATCGGTCCACACATGGACGAGGAATATCAAAAATACAACCGAAATTTTACATTTTCATTAGCTATGAGCCCTGAATATTTGGTTGGTTGGTTAGAAATGTAGATGATCTCCACTAGGCTACTACTAAAAACATTTAATATTTAATGACGTAAGACGTATTTCATAAATAAGCCATTAGTACTGAAATATTTACGAATACTAAAACACGTAATGGGGTACGTTAAAAGATATTTATCGCGGCATATTTATCTTCACTCATTTAATTTTTTCTATGGTTTTGATATTATAGAAAAATGTGGAAAGTGAAAAATATTAATACTTCGCTAACAGAGTGAATTTTATATAAGACTTGGCACAGACAAACTTAACTTGTTTTTTTATGAAAATAAAATTCACTCTGAAGCCAGCTTTCAAGCTTTAAAATACCCTTGTAGATATTGTTCGGTTGGTCTTTAGGACCAACCAATAAAAATATAAAATTAACTCCCCTCTTGCATAGATGATTTTTATAAAGGTGGTCATGATTTATTTATAAACGCAGAATAAAAGAAATTTGTTGTATTGTGATTTATAAGCTGAATTGCATTGCATTTGATTACTTTGTTTGTTGTAGGAAATGTAGCAAAATTTAGCAAGACATTCAATTCAGCCTTATTAAGAGTATCGTTACTTCGATTGCGATAAGCTAATAGCAACACATGGCCGATGTATAACAGTTTTTGTCACTACACCGACATTCATAATAAGGCTTATTGTTTTGCTCTTATTCACGAAATATCTAGGTGGCTGCTTCTTTCAATGTGTTTTAAGCTAAATCTGAAAGTTTTTTTTTTCTTCCATGGTGTTGTAACATTTTCCTTCAATTTTATATTAAGAAAAAAGAATTACCAAATTGATCAAGAATATTTTTATGTAAAATTTTGCATTTTATTTTAAATTGATTTTCTTTTTATATATATTTTTTTATTTAATATTTCATTTATTGAATTCACACAATTGGCATTATAAACAATACTTTTTGCCAGATAAATTTAAATTTTAGTTTGATTGAATTTTTTATTTTTCGTTTTTTTTTTTTTGTTAATTTTTTGTTATAAAATAAAAATTAAATTGAATAAAACTCTTTAACACAACATCTAAAATTAATTTTAAAACGATTTCAAATGTCAAACTTTTCTTCTCCTGGAAATAAAAAGCAAATTTAGCAAAATTTACTTTAATACTGAAAAGTATTTTATGGAAGTACATATAAATGCAGTATTAAACAAAAAATAAAAATTGATTTTCTTTGTACATGTGTGGAATTTGTAAAGTGACAGATACAAGAGTGTTGAAAAAGGCCTTAGCAATTCGGTTAATTTAAAATTTTTTTTATAGTATAGTTATAGCATTTCAAGACGGAATAGCATGCCATTGTGGCAGTAATACATAGTGTGTTGACAAAAGTAGGTACATCTAACTTCCCAATGCTAAATTGAAAATCTCGATTTTAATTTATTGACAAACACTCAATTTGTTGTGTACTTTTAATACAAAATTTCTACACGAGTTGGCTTGTATTATAAAATATTTCAATCAAAACTCTAATCCAAATTTAAAATTATGTTGGTGTGCAAAATTTATTATATTCCATTGCTTACTTAGTACAATAAGTACTAAGAAGGAAAACGTATCACTACAGCTGTTTCATCAGACGCTACTCTGAATAAAATAAGTACTCAAATGTTTGGGCAGGAATTGAACAAGACTTGGGAGTAGTCTACTGAAGATTTATATGAAGAGTATATGATATGAAATTTTTTTTTTTTTTTAATAAAGGCATTAGTACATATTTTGTATTTTTAAGTGCATGAAATTCCTTGACCTGGTGATACGTCTTCGTTTTACAACCGTCAATGAAATGTCCCTTAAGGTAAAAAAAAACTACTCATATAACATGTCAGTATATTATTGCAATACATATTTGTTGTAATCTTCTTCGAATTTGGGGTTCTCATGAAATTGTAAAGCGAGTTTATGAAAATGGACCGTTATTTAACAAAGCAACCCGTGTATGTTCTCGTCAATTGCCTCCAATCGAAAACAATGCTGCTGTGGCTGAGAATGTGCAAGAACGTCCATCAACATCAACTCGTCATTGTTCTCAGGACCTAAACATTTCTTGAACTTCTTTGAAAAAAATTTTGCATAAAGACCTAGTTATAAAGGCTCCCAAAGTTCAAATGGTTCAACAACTGAAGCCTCATAACCATCATGGCTAAATGGGCGGAATATTGTTTGGCAGGAGATGAAAAATTTTCCCGTAAAATTGTACCGAGCCACTCGTGATAGTCATATGAATGGTATTGTATTCCATTCTTAAGTGACAAAGTTCAACCTTTCCAATAAAACCAGAAATTTGAAAAAAAAATAATCAGTACTTTTTTTATAGCCGATTAAAATTTAAAAATTTGAATAGGCCAATAAATATGAGCATGTGGCTTTCTAAATAATATTTTTTAGTCTGTTGACCACGAATTTTTTTTTTTTCTTTATTAGACAGGGCCCGCCTTGTGCAAGTGATATTTAACTGCTTAAAATATTTTGATAGCAAACTAATCTACTCACATTCAAATATATACAGTGTTTTTTTTTTCTGACTTTATATTTGAATGCATTTGTTTGTTTATTAAAGGAATTGAATTTTAAAGATTTGTATATACACTGCATCTAAAGTAAAATTCTTGTCTTGCTTCATAATAATAATACTAAGAGAAAATCGTTAACGCTGTTAAAAAATAGTTTCCAAAAGTTAAAGAAATGTAAATGAATCGCATCAACATTGTGATGATGAGCTGTAAAAAACATTTTATGTAGCTAAGAAATCCGATTACGAATCTTTATAATCTAAACTAAAAATTTTCCACGAACTGTGCTCCATCTCCAATTCACCAGCTTAATTTTATATTTTGCAAATAAATTTCAATACTACGTTTTCTTAACCACAATTTTGATTTCTATTAAACATTTTTAAACCTTTTTTATAATAAAGTAGAGTACAAATCAGGGTATTCACATTAGATAAAATTTGTTTAGAATGTTGATTCTTCTTCCACTCCTGGGCTCATTTTCATAAAATAAGATTTACTAATATTTATTTTAAATCAGATTTAAAATTCTCCTTTAGATTTTTTTAAAGTTTGAAAATTTTTCATACAAACTTAATTTAAGAAATTTAGTTTTAGTAATAGTAATGTTTTCCAGAATACCTTCCGAAATAATTTTAAAAATTTGGAATAAGAATTATTCAATACCGGATCCACAGGCCTATAAAATTTATTAAAAATATTAGCACTTGCTAATTTTGTTCTGGCCTATACTAAGGGATCAGCTGATACCTTAGGAAACTGCATCGGCCTGCAGCGCCTTCCAATGCTCTCTTCAGACTAGCATGCCTTATTGAAAATCATAAATCGTTTTTAATAACTGACATACAACTTACTTCTTTTCTATTCCCTGACCAACCAATCTTCTTTCACTTCACTATCGCTCTCATATCTCCATTTCTTAAGCCGTTTATAATGGTGTCCTAAACTTATCTGGCAATGGCTGTTTCATCATTTGTATCAACAGCTAAAAATTCATTCATCTCATTACCCTAACCAATAACGAGTATTATCAAATACATTTCCATTCTCTTCGCTCTCTCTCTATATATATATATATATTTTAAAACTCTTCGAAAATGCTTAAAACCATAAATAAAAAAATGTTCTTTGATTTTGTGATGTAAATGAAAAAAATTCACAGAATTTATTCGATTGGAAAATGGAAAATGCGATAATATGGTGAATATTCATTCATTCATTTCTGCACATTTACAAATTACAAATCGATGATGTTGGTTTTGTTGGTCTTGTTGCATTTAGTGATGTTGCTGCTTCTGGTGTTGACTTTTTTTATGTGGTTTCTATTGCTTGAGCTTCACAATCTATACTTTGAATTCATTTTACAAGCATCCTTTCAATTCTTAAATGTTTGTGTTTTGCGTTGTTGCCATTTGAATAAATGCGTTTTTGATTCAGTGTGATTCTTATCCATACAAGTAGAAATTCTTTAATAAATTTTCTTATATTTTTAAATTTCTAGTTTTTTTAACCCTTGTGTTAGTAGCAAAAAGATACTACTTACGTCAGTGCCAGACATACCCGGGTATGCACACATATTTTTTTGATAAAAATTAAGCAATTTTGTCCACTATACTAGCAAAAAAGTTATAGATTGTTTCTAGACAAATGTAGGGGATATTATAGATCTCAACTGTTATATACTACAACGTAGCATTGAAGGGTTATCCACTGTGTTGTAGTATGTTGACTTTAAGTTTTTGTTTAAAACAATAGCAAAATTTACTTTTTCAGTATATGATGATGTTTAGGAATAAAGCGCTTTATTCGTTTCGATATTGCAAACACACGGCAGCAACGTAAAAAAACTATAAAAAACCACAGCAAACTGCATACGTTTTTGAAGCTATACATACATTTTCAGAGGATAGGATAGGAGTGGCCAAGGTTACTGTTGGTAAGCGCTTGTATCCCTTCTGCGGTGGCCCTTTGAATATAGTGTATGTTACAGCAGAAGACTTGAAACACCTTGAGGATACTGCCTGAATAAATATAATTGCTATATAAGTATAAAATGTCGACCAACAAGAAAGTAATGGATAATATGCTAAAGACTGATATCTGAAGCACAATCTACAAATTTTGCTGCAATGTAATAAATTTACGCATTTACTTTAAGCTTATTGCATAATAATTTTCGTATCACTTGAATTTTTTATTAAATTATTGTTATTGCTTTAAAATATGTAAAACTGGGAAAAAATTATTTTTATATCAAGATGTACATACCCGAGTATATCTGCTACTGATATAAGGGGTAGAAATTTGAAAGTGGTGAGGTATCTGTAGTTAGTTGTCCAATCCACATAATTCTCAAAAATAAAACGTAAAACATTTTTGTTAAGAATATCACAAAATTTCAGTGCGATTTCTAATTTTTAAAATAAAGCAATTTTAAAACGTAAAACATACCCGGGTATACTGTCACTGACACAAAGGTTAAACAGTTGTTGCGAATTTCATTGGCATTTTTCTAAAAGATATACTAACCCTCTTTTTTAATAAGAGACAACAATAAATTAATGTTTTGTCTTTTGTTTACCATAATTTATTGTATCGACTTTTTTTTTGTAAGAAAAAGAAAAATTTTAAAAATTCACTGAGTATCGTAGATGGAAAATGCAATGCTATACCGGTCATTATTTGTCTCAAAGAATGAAATTTTTAAATTTGACGTACAAATTGTTATAAATTCTATCATAAACAAGATTTTATACCATATTCTGATATATGTATTCGTATATACATATAAGGTATCCTCCGTATATTAAATAGTAATTCTTGTATTCAAAGAAAATTAAAGTAGACGTGAAATTGATGTTGGGAGAAATTTGTATGAAAAATTAGTCATAATTTCTACTTGAAGTCGTTATTAGTTATTTTGAATGCCAGCCTAACAGTGCTATTCTGAAACTTATAACAACTGTCATTTATTAGTTGTCATTATAATAATTCTTGTCATTGTTTTTCTATTTAGCTATTTTGGAATTTATGCAACAAAATAAGAGCTTTGATATTTTACCTATTATAGTAGAGGTGCAAGCCAAAAAAATTCATATTAAAAAGCTTTTATATACCCAAAAAGCAGCTGAAATTGAAGTTTATTTCATTGAATGTTTTATAATTTTAATAATTTTTGATTGAAATGGACGCAGAAAGATAAGATTCAATAAAAAGAGTATTATAAATAAATTAATTGCAAATAATTTCAGCCACAATACGGGTAAAAATTGTATAACATCAAAATATATGGTAGATGATTTATGGAAATAGATTGCTAACAGTCTTAGACCAAGTGCGTGGGCCTTCCCGCGAATATCTTAAATGGAAAGAGGTAAGCCTAATCTACATAAATATAATTTTATCACAAACTATTAATACTTATATGCGGAGCCTGCCATTGTAGAAACACCAACTGCGATGTCGAGCAAGAAAAAATTGTGCACATATTTTGGTTACGGGGGTTGGTGCATCTACGAATGAATTTGAAAAAATGGTGCTGTCAGTATTGACTGCTGAAGCAGTGGCTAACTTTGAGGTAATCATATTGATGCCGTAATAAATGAATTAATATATATATACTTAGGAAATTACTTCTCGTAAAGATGCAAATCTTTCTAAAAATATCTCGGTGGTATGAAGATTGATGATTATGTTGGTATAAATAAATTTTTAATTGCATTACTTGTATCACGTATCTTTCGCAAAACACTTCGCATTCGACCGTATTCTTTTCTTTCCGATAATATTTCCATTAAAACCATTTCCTCCATTATTTATATTTGTATTACTTACTAGTTTTTTGGTTTTATTTTAAGCAATTTTTATTAACATGTGCTATTGAATATATAACAACTAAAATTTTAACTAAAACAAAGAAAGCTTTTATTTCAAACCCAGAATAGCATTTTGGTTTTATTGTCACAAATGTTTTTAATAAAACTACTCGAATAATAAGGCTTGTCATTGGACCGAGAATAGCACTGTAAATATTGTAATAAAAAATTAAGCTAATAAGTTAAGTCTATGAGACTCTGACCATTTTCCGCAGACAAGCCGAGCCAGGAAATTATTAAAAAATTTGTTTATTTTATAAATGAATCGAGCTCACTTTACAAGAATTAAATTAAGTTGGGCAATTAGTTAGTAATTTTATCATAAACTGAAGTAACTTAAGCAACCCAGGCAAAGAGTGTTTAGTTGTTCTTAATTTTTTTTGTTGTGTAACGGAGCCTGAATACAATCAATATTCGCATTAATATAAAAAAGCTCTTGTCAATGATATTTTAATGTTGTGATATTTTTTACTTGTGCTACTCCCCCTTCGTGGAGAAATTGTGCCATGAATATTGATTACTTTTCCTAAGGAAACTTTTCACTACCGTTTTTATTACATATTTTTTTTTTTTTTTTTTTTTTTTTTTTGGTTTTTAATCTTTTACTAGTAATTTTAGTTTATTTTTGCAACTAAAGCTTTATCGCAAGCCATTTGTCTTTTAGTGTCAAACTTGTTAAATATTAATCAAACACATTAAAGCAGAAGATAGACAACGTTACCGCAACAACCACTTTATCAGTGTTTTTGTTCAAACTTTTCTAAAAAAAATTTTTGGAAACAATATCAAGCTTAAAATTGTATTAAGAGTATTTATATATTTTTTATACACTCACCACATGATTGAAAGTTTTTATTTATATTTTTGCTCACTCTTAAAGTTTTTATGTAAAATATACCCTTCACTCTAAAGGTGCCCATGTGTTTTTTATTTTTAAAATACACAGTTTTTCTTCATGTCTGCCAACATTTGCTACTTTACAGAAGGTTTATAATTTACGTCTAACATAGATTCTGTTTGTTTAAAACAGCTGATCTACTGAAAAATATTAAAGTTTTGTTTTAATAAAATTAAATAAAATGGATTAAAAAAGTAAGAAAGTGTTATTTTTCTGTGCTCCTTTTTTTAATATATAAATACCCACTCGTTCGTTTGAACACAACTTGTGTTTTTTCTTTTCAAGCTTCAAGCTGATAAAATTGTACAAAAAAGTTATATATTTATTAAGGCCACCTATTAACACTTTAAGTTTGTTTTTAATTTTAATTATTATATTTAAAATTTAATACCTTTAAGTTACTTTTTTTATAAAACATGAAGTTAGTTTTCGTTAAAGATGGCGAAAGTCAAACTAGTTTTGATAAAGTTTAGTTCATTTTGAACATTCAAAGAATTCACAGGTACTCTTTTTCACAGATATAAATTTGAGGAATTGAAGCAATTAGCCTTTTATTTCTAATAAAATATATTTTTCTTGTAAATTTTTTATTCAGCCGGCAAATTAAAATATGGCAGCAAATATATTCAGAAAGCTTGGAATTTAAAAAAAATTAGCACACTCTAATTTGAACTTTTATCAGAAGTTTACATTGTGTTTTCTTATAAAAACAATGTTTTTTAACAAAAATATTTATCTTATTAATAAAAAATGCTTTTATTTTGATTTTATAATATTTCGACTTTTCTGTGGATGTCTCCTTCAAAAAATTTAATTTTTATTAACAGCTTAAGCTTGAAAAATAGTTTTTAATATTAAATTTATAAGATCGAATAATTTAATAAAATAATTTTAAAACAAAAAAATTTTAAAACCTAAAAATAGCTATTTGGTGTTTCAGAAAAAATTAAATTTTGAGTTTTTTTGAATTTTTATAAATATAAGTTTCAGTTAAATTTTTTTGTGTAATAAAATTAGCAAACATTGTTCGTTTTTGTCGGAACGGGGGCAAAAAGTTGATTTTAATCATCTAAATAATCTTTATACTTGTAGTGAAAACTTGAACAAACTTTAGAGCTTTTTTAAATCAATTTTTTTCAGACCAAAATGTGCTAAATTGTAAGTCATTTTTCTAAAACGAATAAAAAAGTTTTAAGTCTTAATTAATTTTTTCATGTTTTTTTTTTTTTAATTTTTATAACAATTATAAGATATCCAATTTACTTTGTTTATTCGGTTTTAAAGCGTATAAAATTATGTGAATGGGCCAAAAAATTTTAATTCGTTTTAAAAGAAAAATTGCTTTAAAATTTGGTTTAGAAAACGGGGAAAATGGTATTCATAAACGCAGCGCGATCTTTAAGATCTTAAGAGGGACAATAGTAATTGTCTTCAGATTTTTATATCTTGCTTTCCAAATAAAAATATACTGAAATATAAGTCAACACTATCACCAAATAAGACCCTCTGCAGGGTACGTGAAGTCATAATAGCCAATAACAATTTCAATAAGAAAGTTGTTTTAACTTTAATATTAACAACATGTGAAGACACATTTTGTTGCTTAATTCAATATTCAACATATCGCAACCAAACTTCTTGACTTTAAATTTTACATGTTTTGTATAGTTTAACAAAAAACAAATATTTAAAATTTTAAATTATTTAATTATTCAATTTTTTATAAGTCAAAACAAAAACTTTAACATAATATACCGACATGTGTCTTCTAGACACGTTCAGGCAAGTCAGGCAAGCCAAAAAAGCTCGAAAACTCTATCTACGAGAAGTTCCGGAAGCACTTATTGCTCTCCTAATAGGCCAAAGATCACGTGCATGCAACAAATTATTCAGGAAGAAGTTCGCTAAATGCTACCAATAGTGCAACAAATAAACTCAAAAGCTGCTATATAAGTGATCCTAAAAAAAGTCGTATAATTAAATTAAATTATAATAATGTTTTTAATGAACATTGTATAAAAACTTTTGTATGTAAATAATGGGCCATAAACATAGTCACAAAAAAGTAGGCTTTTATTAAAAGCTAACTTTTGTTCATAAGAATTTTATGAATTTAAAATTGTTTTTGCCAAGATAACGACTTTAATGTGACTTTGTTTATGGGCCATTGTGTTTAATAAAAAATATCGTTTAAATTTACTTCTTTTAAATTAATGAAAGCTTTTTCTTAAAAATTTTCACGTGTGTGTCTCAAAGACAAATGTTGGTAAATATTATTTTTTATATTTGATGTCTTTATGATTATGGTTAATTGTAAGAATGAACCTATACGACTTTTAAAAATAGTATTTTTGCCATAATATTATATAGTCAAATACGTTCGATTACTTTATGAAGAAATCGTACTCCATTGCAATGGATGTGCGATTATAAATATGGAAAGATATGAGCACCATCCTAACAAAAAAATTTCACTAACTAATTTTTTTGGAAAATTAGACTTATACCACTATCAAATATAACATATATTTTTAAAAAAATATATAAAACACATATTCGTAGTTTCTTTACTTTAAATTGATAAAGAGTTTTTTTTCATTTGTCTAGTACTAAACAGACACACTTTTATATAATTTTACTTACACATTTTATTTATTTTCTTTTTCTTTATCAAAACACAAACTTTTTATATATATTGTTGGCATTTGAAGTATAATATAATTCTCTTTACCACAAACTTAAACAACAAAAGAATAAGCAGCCGAAAATAAAATGTGCAGTAGAAAAGCTGCAACTACAATAAACTATGGTAAATATACGATTTACTTCTTGTACCAAAAGTGCACAAAAAAAAAAAAAAACTACAACAACAAGAAATTTCATATAAATGAATGAGATATTTTTTTTAGAGATTGTCTTTTAATAAACCATTACTTGAGGGTATAGTGTGTTAGTAAAAACAAACAAAAATATGTGGGGAGGGGAGGATATTCTAAAAACAGAAGTTTTATGCAAGCCACACACATACACGTTGCAACAGTGGTGAATACTAAAGGGCTGCACAAGCATACTTGATAAAAAGTGCTTGTAAGCCATTTCAAGTATACTTGTGCATCCCTTTAGTAAATACAACTTCACTAGACACACAAATTTAAAAGTTAGCGAGTTAGTTGCATAATATTTTGTTTTTGTTCTACGAGAGATTAAAAAGCACGACTGCAAAATTTGTAGACCTTTTGTCCAACATTGTTATATTTTGAGACTTTGAGTCACTTTTATTCAATATGGCAATTTGTCTATTAAACTTTACGATTGTTTCTCTAGAAACCGTGTAACCTGCTTAACAACTTTGTTGTAGTTACGATTGAATCGTGTGTGACATACATTAATATGGTGCCTAAAACACAAACTTTAGCTTTAGAAAAAAAGAATGTCTAGTGAGCATTTGTATGGCAACTTCATCGATGACTGCAGTTTTTTGTTCTTTAAGCATATTTCTGGTGGCATAATCTAATCTCACTGATATTACTATATTGAATGTTTTATAGATATTATGTTCATGTATTCATTCTTTAAGCTGAGCTTGGCTATCGTCGTGAGATTTTGTCTGATTAGAATTTTACTTTCTTCTCTGTTAATCTTTTTGCAGAATCAGGACAAGTGAACGCCACAAAACTCACAAAGTCCTTTATAAGTTTGAGGGATGGCCAATATTTATTAAAAGAATATTCTGTGAATTTTTGTGTTAATATTCGATAAATTATTCAATTCAGATTACAAAAAAATCAGTTGTGATATTATTATTTTTTAAAACAATGAAATGTCTCGAGGTACTCAATTTTTTAATAAATAAAAAAATTAATTTTATAGATAGTTTAAAAGAATGTTAAATAAATTTAATTTATTATGTTTTTAAACATTTTTTATACCAAACATATTTTATTACATATATACAGTAAAACTTCTAAATAACGAACTTCATTATAACGAAAAACTCAATATGACGAAGTTTTTGCTGAGTCCCTTGAAAAAAGTTATTTATTGCACAGTTCTGCATACAAAAATGCTCTATAGCTATAGAAATTCTGAGCTGTAGAGCTTCTATATAGCAAAGTATTCTTTCAAAAGCCTCTATGCAACGAAATCCTACTCATGAAATATAAAATTTTAAGTATGTAATTCATTAAAGTACCGTTATCAAAAGATTCTAGGTAACAAAGTATTGCTTCTATAGCCTCTATATAACGAAGTGTTTTATTTTTTTATTTACCACTTGAATAGTGAATATTTATTACACAGCATTTTCATTTAAAATAAAAGCTGTCGGTATTTTTTCGTAATTCTTGAAATATCTTTATACCAAGGTTTCACATATGTATGTATCAGTAGCTATACTTTTCGATCCCCTTTCACTGTAATATCACATAAAGAACTTAAAATTATCAGTAAAAATCAAAAAATCCACTTTCAAAAAGATTTCTGTATTCGTTGTTCTATTACACAAAAGGCATGTTTGTATTAGTCCGAATGCCTAGTTTCGTGTTTGTGTGTACAAACATTACGCACATGCACAACTAAAAAAATGTTCATAAAAAACAAAACAAAAAAATCTAAAATTTCTGTAATATTTTTGAGTTTTCTCGGCCAACTGTGGAGCGAATGTTTTGATTTTTTGCACAGTTATTATGACTGTCTCATGTACGGTGTAGGAATTACACATGAAATGACAAACCCTCTTCACACTCCCGGCTCTTCACACTTCCGGGTGTATCTTCTTTTTAACTTACCCCACCTGAATATATCACTATACTGGGATTAAAAAAGTACACTGATATGGGCCTGAGGCTGGCTTTGAAGTCCGACCAGTGGAACTCACGCGGTAGCTGTGGTTGGTACAAAGGTACGTGGGAAGTGAGGGACATGTTCACCTGTTTTAAAATGTCATATTGTTGCATAGAAACAGAAAGTTCCTTTACGGCACGGTCAGCACAACTCTCTTAACAAGGGAGGGGAGGTGTATGTAATGTAGTTTTAGCACACATAGTTTGCTACTTAAGGTCTTTTGGTAGTGGTGGTAAGCCCAAACATAACACGTTGTTAAACCACCGTGAGATTAAGCCCAAGCAGAAGGTGTTCACCTTTTTATGAAGGGTTTAATAATTATCAAGACATGGGAATAAGAGAACTTCTTAAAACATCATTTGTTTTCATCCGTAATAATTCTGTTAATTCTTGACTTTGTTTTCCTTACAAAGGACCACTTGGTATTATATGTAAGAGTTAAAAATCTTTGTTTTCGATGTTAATGAAAAATATAAAACAATATCCACAGATCGATTGCAACCCTCTTTAATGTTATACAATGAAGACAATAATTTGGAACCTGATTTTTCTTCAAACTATTAAATACGCTATATAGAGTACTTAGATCTGGAAAAACTTGGTGTTTTAATACTTAACGTTATCACGTTATCAGTTATATATTTCTATTTTACAATTTAATTTTAGTACTAATTATAAAATCACTACATAGTATAAAACAAAGTCGCTTTCTCTGTTCCTATATCCTTATGTATGTTTAAATCTTTAAAACTACGCAACGGATTTTGATGTGTTTTTTTTAATAGATAGAGTGA
Source organism: Thelaira solivaga (assembly GCA_947397855.1). Taxonomy (NCBI): domain Eukaryota; kingdom Metazoa; phylum Arthropoda; class Insecta; order Diptera; family Tachinidae; genus Thelaira; species Thelaira solivaga. The sequence goes on from OX377612.1 coordinate 28,020,987, forward strand.
TTGAAGAGGAAGGTTTCTATGTATAATCTTGGAAGGTTTAACGTCACAAATCCGCCCGGCAGGTAGCGCTATAATCGGTATCTGGCTTATTTGCCTACTACCTGTTTCGCACGGTTCCTTACTCTATGAGTACGATTTCTTAGTGTAAGAAGATCGAATATATAAAAATTTTAAGGCAAGATAACGTTTGCCAGGTCAACTAGTTCTTAATAATTCAGAATTGTCAAATGTTTTCATAGGAAATTTCATGGTACAATAAAATCAGGTAACTTCAAAAGTAGCTGATATATTTTGTTATTGCTTTTGAGGCTCCTCTTGTCAAAAACTATTTCAGGTGGTTGATATCAAGAAGTGTGCTAGAGTGAAACAAAAAATTTGTTTCCTGTCTTTAACACATTGATATCTTCAATCGTACATGATTCATGATGGCGTCTCAGTGTCAAATGGTTTTCTTACACCATGGGAAATATATAAAAAAAAAATTATTACACTTTTGAAATTAAAAACAAACATTACTAAAAATCTATAAATTAATTTTTGGGGTTTTTTATTATTAAAACCCAAAATTTTTGCTGGTACATGAAAATGTAATTTTTCTATACACTTCTTTCCTACTCTAAATATTTAAATGTCTTCTTTTAAACAAACGATTCATAAAACTTATTTAAATATACTAAAATTTTTTGTATGGCATTTATTGCATATACCCCTAAACATACTTATTCAAGTATAGAGAGCATAAAAGATTTCATATTTACTTTTGCATAAATTTTTTACATTTACAGTTACAGCTTTTACTTATGCAAATTTGCAAATACGTAAATTTTTAGTAAATGGAAATGATAAATTAAAAGGAATAAGTAAATAGATGGACATATGTGTACAGGTGCATACATGTCGTCGGCTTAAAAGGTAAATCTCTGGCAAACCAAAAAAATACTTTTTACATTATTGAAGAATTAAAAAAAAAACATTTTCAATATGTAATTTGAGAATAAATCTTTCATTATAATTCATGCATTTTGTAAAATATTTACAATGGAAGATAAAAGATGCTGTTAATATATATGATGAAGTATTTATGTTTTTAAAAATTATATTTAAAAGATTTATAGTGTTTTCAGAGTGAAAGTTAAATCCTGAATTGAACATTAAATACAAAAACAGATGATAAATACAGGATTTAACATACAGCGTGTCAAATCAATTTGTACGCAATAATATAAATCGTCTATAGAAATAAGTGTATTTGATGCGTTAATTTATATAAAATTTATTTGACCAACTATACAATAGCCAAAACATGTGTGGACTTTGGTAAATATACTTTTCTTCGAAATTCTTTTTGAAATGGCTTCTACATTTTATGTCATTCAATAAAATTTGCAGCTGTTGTTACATTTATATAATTTTTAACTTGATTTATTATCAAAGTCATTTGTATGGTAAATACAGAATTTATAAGTTGGAATTTGAAAACATTATTACACTTTTATGAAGACGACATGCTTAAATAATTCTATAACTAATAATCATGAATTTGGTTTCAAATTATTATAGTTGACCCGGCAGAATTTGTAATGTGAGAGTAGCGTCAGTGACCAGTTGACTTGTTCCCGCTCCTCATTCTAAACCTTAGATTTTGATAATCATAATCATATAAAACATGCACTTAAGAGCGCAATATATTCAAAAATAAAATTAAAAAATATGCATTTAAGACTTATTTATTTAACCATTTATTATTCAGTCTTAAAAAGTAAAAACGTAGCTTAAAAAGTAGAATTAGATAAATAAAAAAATTTTTTTTCAGCTATCAAATGTAAAACTCATTTGGTCTTCCAACTGTTTTAAACATTGAATATATTCGATCGACATCATCGGCTGCAATAGTTTCATTTTTAAAAGTGGTTACCTCTTTTGTAGAATATTTATTTTCTACAATACTTTTTTTACTGGCAGGTAAATTAAAAATACTACCAAATTATTTAACTTTTTTAAATGCAAAATTTTTTGTTAGAACTGCATCAAATTTACCTTTTATTATATCGCCGATTTGATCTCTTTTTCTTATTTTAATGATGGCATCATCAACGTGTTTAACTGAGGTGCTCAATGATTAAAGCCGCTCCAGTTTGGTTAGAAACCCAAAGTTTGAGTATATAAACAATAGATAATTGAGCCTTCTTTATAGCGACTGCTTCGTTTTCATTAATACTGTTTATCACATCTTTAAATTCTGCAAAATTTTAGGTATAATACTCATCTGCCTCCAACCAGATACCCCATCTTGTTATAGTTGGTTGTCGTGGAAAGTTCAAGTCAGAATATTTTGCTTTAAATACGATGCATGGCCAAATGACATGTAACATTTTTGGGTAAAATACCTTTCAAAAAACTTAACCATGTCTGGCGTTGCATCAGTCAAGTAGGGCAATATATTTTTTTAACATATAGAAACAAAATGACCAAATAGTTTTAGCCAAATAAAAAAATATTGACCACAAAGTACAACTCCGTAAACAAGGCGTATTTATTATCAAGTGTAGATAATTCTTTACCAAACATCACAATGTTGTTGCATTTGATCCTTGAAAATGTCAAAGTAAGCAGAGTATCCCATACTTTTTAAATGTTTGATAGCTTCAAGGCTCAAACAACTATTTACAACCAGCTGGTCCACAGATTACACCTAACAATAAATTCGCCTTGAACAAGAAAGATAGTTCTAACCAAAAAATTAAAAAAGATCTAAATTTTTTTTAATAATATTACGATATATGACGAAAAATGTGCATTTATAACAAAATATTAAAAAAAAATTTACAAAACATTACGAAGTATGAGGAAAAATATGCACTTATAACAAAATATGCAAAAACATGTATTTATTGTAAAATATGCAAAAATATGCACTAACAAATTGATGCTATTTTACTGCAAATATTGTGAATCGCAAAAATATTAACTTTAGGTGGACTTCAGAGTAACGAAAACAAAGATGCATTTGCATGAAGTCCCTTGACCTGCTCATAATTAATTTTTATTATAATAGTTGCTTTATTTTGGAGTATATAAATTTTATTAAAAAAAAATTCATGCATGTGTATTTTTTTTATTTAGAAACTGTGGTTACTATTTAAGCAATACGAGTATTTGCTAGAATGATATATATTTACTAACAAAAAAGTAAAGGAGAATACAGAATCAGATCACTATATTCTGGGTTCTTTTTCGGCACTTGTTTGTTTTGATTCACGATAGCTGTTGCTACACAGCAATTAAAATGTTCAAATGCACCAATTTCATAATTGCATTAATTAATGAAATGTCATATTGATTAAATTTTTAGCTACATCAGTTAAAGCTTTAATTAAATTTTTTTACTGAGTTAATTAAAGAAATAGATTAATTAATTTTTTTTTTTAATCTAAGTAAAATTGTCTCATTGATTACATTTTTAAGTACATCCATTAGAGGATTACAACTTTGGAAACTCTAAAAAGTTTTCTTTTAAAATTATTGCCATTCCAGCATATATATCATGCTACCTCCTATGAACCACAATAATAAAGTTATTTAATTCATTCCGGCAACTAATGAATTTTTTCTTAAGACCACCAAGCGAAATTTTTTTAAGTGAATTAAAGAAATAATTAAATTGAAAAAATTTTTTTTGGAATATTTTAAAGCTGTACTTCAATCGAAATTTTTATGTGGATTAAAATTTTAATTTCATGAATTTATTATCGACATATGACAATTTTTTAATTAAAAACTTTAATTGCATAATTTTTCTGTGTAACTATCAGCGTTGCCATTTTAGCCTTGTTAAACATAGATTTAACCTTTTTTTCTTGCATTTAACCTCAAAATTTATGATTTAGCCTCTAGCTTTTTTCTTGGCCTTTTTTCTTCTTCAAAATAGCGTTAAATAACCTTTTTTATGAAAACAAATCATACATAACAATCTGAGGCTGAGACCAATTTAGCTAAATTAATATTTTCGATAAAATTTTGATATGTAAATTGATAAATTGCTCGAAGGAAATTAATTTCATAAGTAAAGAAAAGTATTTGGCCTCTAACTTGTAAAATAAAAATGCACTTTATTCCTAATTCATTAATAATTGTATTTAGTTATCTAGAACTACCGCTTAGTAATGCTGAGGTTGCTCGCTTTTGAGTAAGACAAAGCAAACAAAATATCAGAATAGAAATCGCATTAAAAGTCAAAAAATATATTGTTACTTCAAAGAATTTTAAATATTTTTTTTTATATTAAAGTTGTAAAATAATTGAATTCACTCAAAAGTATTTAAATACTCTAGAAGATTACGGGGTGGGACACATATCATTTTATAGCTATGGTTTTCTAAATTTATAATCTACTGCCCAAGTACTCACTGCCCATTTTAAAGAGAAGGCTGTCTAGTTTTGTAATCTATTGCTCAATTACTCAGAAGTTACTTAGAATTATTTTTAAAATTTTTTTAAATTTCCATATACCCAGGACTGTTGTTCTCAAGGATTTTGCCTGTCCGTTTTGCATCATAAAATAAAAACTACGAAATCATTCGAAAATATTAAAACACTTTCAGAAAGTTTAGAATCTACAGATTAAACTCTTTTTTGATTTTGGTAATTTTCTTGGACAAAATCAAGAATGGTACCTCGGCAAAGTAGGGAATGGTAAAAATTACTCAAAGCAATAGCACTGGGGTATATAGATATTTAAAACTTTTTTTTTTAAATAGTCCAAAGTAACTTCTGAGTATTACAAATATTACAAATGGTATATTACTTATCCCTTAATCTTTTATGGTTTTTTTTGCAAGTTACTATGCATTATTTTGAAATTTTTTGAAATTTGCGTTGAAGGATTTTAGCAACTTACGGAAGAACCATACAAGATTACGGGATAGGAGGCATATCATTAGAAAGGGGAGGTTAGCTAGATTTGAAGTCTACTGCCCAAATAATTTGAAGTTACTTTGAACTATTTTTTAAATTTTTGTGACATTTCCCTGTACCCCAGTACTGTCGTTCTCAAGGATTTTTTCAGTTTCCGTTTTGCATCATAAAATAAAAACTGCGACTTTTTGAGACAATGTTAAAACACTTCCAAAAAGATTAGAACCTAGAAAATTAATTCCTTTTCGATTTTGGTAATTTCCAAGCCATGTGGAAGACCACATTTTTTTTTTAATTTTTGATATTTCATATTTTTTTTATAAAAATTATAATTAAGATTCTAATTAAGAAAATTTTTGAATTTTAAGCTGTAGGTTTTTAACTTTTTTCTAGCTTATTTTTTTTTCAGCGTGATTTAGCCTTTTATAGCATTTTTTTTTAGAAAAATATAGCTTAATTTTTTTAAGTCCTGCCAACGCTGGTAACTATTTATATATTTCTTTAAATTTCGCACTGCCGCTACTTTCACTGTCGATTTCATCTCTTTTATAGCATCGACACTTCCATAGATCTAAGTAGATTTATTGGGTATTTAAACTAAGAAAACAAGATCCTAAAAATAATTAAGACTGCCTAGCTTAGTATAATAAAATTTTAAATCTAAATTTTTTGTAACACATCTTTTGCCCTCTAGTTTAACTTAAATTATTTTGGTTTGTTTGTTATATCATAAAACAAAAGACACTTTTTGTGTTCATTAGTTTGAATAATGTGTTTTACACTCATGCAAATATGCAACTATATTTTAGTTTTCTAGTACTTGGGGTAAACATAGTTAGCCCTCAAGGTAGCTTTATACAACTTCGTTATTACAGTTGTTTTTTTTCTCTCAGTTTAGGTACTAAGTCTATACAATTACTTACAAAGAACGAAAAAAATTACAAATTGTAATAAATTTATAACTTAAAAAAAATAACTTATTTGAAAAAGAGATAAAATAAGTTAGTTAGGGAAGGAAATTGAAACAATACAATGAAAACCTATCTTCTGCTCGGTCTTCTTTATTGCAAACAATTTATTTACTTACCTTCCCTTCATATTGCATTAAAAATATTTCAATAAAATATTTGCCTAGCCGCCCCATAACCAGCATATGATACTGATGATGAGATATTCTAATGACAATGACGCTTGAAGATGATTGAAAATATTTAAGCTTTATACAGGGTAGTCTTCGGTAGCAGCAAAATGCAATTTTTACATTGATACACAGCCATGATATACCGAATGTATAATACAACAACCTTATTTAACAAAACAATTTTAAAAAAATCAAAGAAAGTGTAAAATTACATCAATGAGTGTGTTAAGTATTGCTATTGCTATTGTAGTTCTTTTTATTGTTTAATTTTATATTTTAACAACAACTCAGTAGTTGTGTGATAATAACTAAAGATCAAGGTATACGCGCATATTTACTATGGGCGTAACTTTTTCTTTAACATTTTTTATTAACTTTTTTCAAACTAAAATATTTTTTAACTATTAAAATCTTTTTGTAACTTTCACAAAAAGTGAAAAGGGAATGTGTAAGTTTGTCATTCCTTGTGTAATTTCTACACCGTACAAATTTTAAAAAGAAATAGCTATAGAAAGGCGTTAAGGAGGCGAGGCAAATAGGTAAGGGCGATAAATAAAAGTAAAAAAGGAGAGAAAAAGAGGTTTTCGCAATCTACATCAACTAATGCTCTTCACGAAGCTACACAGCCCGTCTATTTCTGCAGCGCAGAAAAAGCCCCCAAGTAGCACTTCCTGCGGTGTAGCTTTTACCGATGGCTTTGCGTTAGATAGAGACACAGTCTTCTCTTCTTTCATATCCTGACAACTTCCGCAGTTCATCTAGACTGTAATGTATTTTGAAAGTTACTTTCGATCTGCCGCCTACACGACGGGCACATGTTGATATCCAGCTGTTATAACCCCAATCTTTTTTTTTTGTCCAGCCGTGCTGCAGTTTCAATATTGTAGTTAATAGTAATCATCAAATGTCTCTTAGTCTTTTACAGGGACATCCGGCATTCATTCACCAAGTCGAATGTCAAGTAGAATTCTAAATAATTAAGGGCCTAAGCAGAAAGCGGTAATCAAACGAAAGAAGAAAGACAATGTAAAAAGGTACATGTCTTTTTTTCAATTTTAAAGCATTGAGAGAGAGAGAGAAAAGGTAATTTTTCTATAGCTCAAGCAACAATTTTGTAAGCCCGCCTTCTTCTTCATAAATTTAAAAACAAACTAAAGATTATTTAGTTATTTAAAACTTCACTATCCATCTTTTGATGAGGCCTTACAGAATTTATTTTTTTTAGTAGCCCAAGTAATATTCATTATCTAAAGAATTTTCGATTACCAGAACTTGTCTCCTTTAATTAACCTCCCTAATGTTAATGCTACTAAAAGTGAGTTTGGATGTGTTTGCCTTATTTTTATAGGGGAAGTGCTTTCATACAGACAATTACATGGGGTCGTAAGCACTACATGAGGTTTAACATTTTAAGTACACACTTAAATTAAACTTTATTTCGTTGAAACACTCATACTCGCTCAAACTCAAATGCAATTACATTTTAGCGATATTAAATTCGTATGTGGGACTCCCCACATGCACAAACAAACATTAAAAGCAACTGTTAAATAAAAAAATATGTAAATAAAATTATGTAAATAAACTTTTGATGAGGTTTGCAGTAGAAAATGTTTATAAAAGAAAAAGTTTCCAGACAATTTAAATAGAACCAACATTAATGAATGCTTTCCTTTACTAAAATTATAATAAAAGTTCTATTGCGATTGATATATTACGCATAATAATTTTCAGATCATAAACATAATTTGTTACCTTCTGTATTTTATAGGCGCTACAAATTATTTTAATAGCGACATTATTTACGAAAATTAAAAAATAGAAATAAATTTTGTACTGAGAAAATTAATTTCTGTTGAATTTTATTCTCACAAGCTGAAACAACTTCGCTACAACTAGAAAAATTAAAGATTTAATTATTAAAAAAAAAAAAAATTAAATTTAGTTGTAACAAATCCGCTTTATAAAATATAAGCTATTCTGAACCTCAGTAAGAACGACATAGAACTGCAAAATTGGGCATGGCAGATGCAATCAGCACATAAGTAAAATTTGTGCAGCCTTTGGCAAAAGGTGCTAGAAAAGTTGGGTGCGATACTAACTCCAAGAGATTTGGCTAAAATGAAATATGATATTCATGAAGAGAATAGGATTGTAGAATTGTATAGGTTAGAAATTGGGCTGCACAATCAATTTTACAGCCTGCGTGATAAAACAAAATCTGTAATACAACCAAAATTATTAACAAAGAAACTAAATTTTAATGGCCACAACAATTCAAATCGACTCAACTGAGTTTTCGTCAATTCACAATTAAATTTGTTTTCTAGGTAAAAAGGAAAAGAAGGAAAGTATTGAACTGCTGTAGTATTACCACAAAAATTCCCTATAAGGCATAAGTTTTAAATGAGTTATAATTTTAAAGAGGTTGACGCTAAAAAAGTTCTGAATACGGCATTTTTGGGCTTCAAACCTAAGGCTAACATCAATAAAAGCTTCTTAAGAAATGAATTTCATTTATGTTAGCACTTTTTTATACTAAAGTAAATTCAAACCCAGTAATTATAACAAGGCTAACTTACGTTCATGAAACTATCAGCAAACGCTTTTTGAAAATGTGTATGTGCTAAATCTTTATTGTGCCAATAATTCTAGTTTTTCTTTATTGTCCCTTTAAACTAATGAAAATTGGCAATATTCTTCTTGAAATATTTTATATTTACACAAATATTTTTAAAACTTTTTTGGTATAAAAAACCTTAACCCTTAAAAAGTCAACCATGAAAAAATTATATGTATTTGAGTTAAAAGTTTTAAAAACTTTGGTTTTTTTGCTCTCAAGTGGTACAAACAGCACATTTATAAAATATAAAATGCAATACAATTTGCCTCACAAACATATTCGTAACAGAATTGAAATGAGAAGAAAGGAAAGAAAGAACAAGAACCAATACAATTGTAGCAGCAACAGTAACAGCAATTGCAATAGCAACTGCTACTGCAACAATAAAGTATAAATTTAAACTTAAGCAGCTGTGACTTATTTTTGGTAGTTGCACTTATAACTGCCACAACAACAAGCAATATAATACTTTACTAACAAGTATGAAAAAGTACAATTTGGTTTTTATTTATTTATTATTATTATTTTCTGTTTATGTACGCGTGTTAGTATTTGAATTGTTTGTGCGTCAATGACCAAATCGCGTGTCCTTGCGTTTACAGTAATAGTTTTTTTGTACTTGAACAATCATCCCACACAAATCCATACATACTTTAACATTCATTTATAAATGTATTTGTTACGCAAGCGGGTCTAAGCAGAAAAATTATGTATTTTCACTAGAATGGGGCGGTGCATCAAGGGCTATGCAGAGAATCACAAATGTTTGGAAAGAAGAATAGCACAGATGAACACTAAAAATTTTTCCAAAGTGTTTGTAATTGTTTTCAGCGCCCCTTAGTGCTGATTACAAAAATAACACTGGGTTTTATAAAAGCTTTAGTTTTTAATTACGGGCAGGTTAAAAATCATGACTGTTTTGTAAATTTTATTTCATTTAATTATCTAGAGATGCCAAGCGGAAAATCCCATTCCAGTAAATCCCGTAACTTTCGGGATTAGCTAAGTCCCGATATTTGGGATTTTTTAATTTTTAATTTCCGAGTTTTTCATTGGAATTTTTTTCGAAGTTTTATTAATCCCATTTTAGTTATATTTTTATTGTCATAAAGACACATTTTTTTTGTCTCCTTATTAAGAACTTTTTATTTGAAACGCCTTGATGAAGAAAATCAACAGAACCCCTTGCTGCTGATTTCTATTAAAAAGGGGAAAGTAAAAACTAAAAAAAAAAATTAAGCTTTTTTGAGTATAATTAAAAAAAATTTCATTTGAAGAGCACAAAGCAAAAAATAAACATAAAACTTTAATTTGTAGTTGGTGCATCCAATTAAAAATGTAAACTATGGGACAGAGTCTTAAAACCAAATGACAGCTCAACGAAAGACCTATTAAGCCATCTTAACGGGGTATGTAAAAAAATAAAAAAAACCACATCAAGCTTACACATATTATTTTTACAGACTCATATGATTAAGTTCAAGAACAAAAGTAATTGTGATAAATATTTTTTTGTTTTGTGAAAAAGAAATTATATGTATTTGAATATCCCACTTCGGGATTTCGGGATTCAGTTAGTAAATCCTGTTTCACGGGATTTTAAAAAGCCAGTCTCTCTAGTTACCGTTGTTGCAAGAAGAATTTTTATTATAAATTGTCTGTTTTAAATGCCGACAAAAATTTCAAAATTAATTAGCCATCATATGTGTGTCCCACTACTAATTGTAACGTTTTTAAATTGTACGAATATTTTAGCCTTGGTGTTCACTGTAATTTTCAAAGTATTCAGGGAATTGATCGTGTTACAGCCAACATGTTTTAAATTAGTCTTAATATCGTTAATTGTAAATAGTGTTCTTCCTTATTTATAACTCAAAAGAAAAAAAAATTTTTTTAGTGTAAATTTTTCACTCCAAAGCTATTTAAAATGGCAACATTTCGAAACATTCTTTCTATTCAAATCCTTTACACAGTCGTCGACTCTCTTTCACTGAGAAGTTGATGATATGACTCTTGGGTAGCTGTGAAATCAGAGTCAGATTCTATAATGTGGTCCAATCAAATTGTTTTCAAACAAATGGTTTTCTTTTAAACATCCCCAAAGAAAAAAGTCCAACGGTTTAGTTTGCTGTGTGGCAAGTGGCAGCATCTACGAATAGGTCCATATCTTCAAATTCTAGGCACAAGAATTCTGTTATAATTCATGGTAATTGCCTGGCCGACCTTATTTCCGTTGACACCGACAGAACATAAAACGCACCAAAAAGTCACTCTTTGTGGATACATTGGCTTTTCGGCATTCCCTACAGACCTGTAATTTGCGAAAAATTCTCCCGATTGTGGACACATGTAGTAGATTATTTTGATCAAAATAATCACTATTGCATGATGTGCATTTTGATTTGAACTCCCATTTACTTAAGAGGCTCAATTGTTTGAATTTGTCAAACATTGAAACAAAGACATTTCAAATTATGTTTAGCAAAAAAAACTTGACATTGAAGTGTGACTCACAATTAACATCGTACATTATGGTTGGATCACCCTTTATTTCTTTTTCAATATGCATGTTCTCAGCTTAAAAACACGTTGATGATGTCGATAGTAAATACTCGAAATGGTGGCTAATCTGTGTGTGTAATAGAACTTTGAGCAAAAGACAACGACGGATATGCCCACTTATCTCCGTTTTGCAGAGTTTGTGCCCATAATGTTTTCATTAAAAATAATAATTTTCATGACTTTTTCCATTTGTCCAAAAGCCTTTTGGAATACATTATTTATGAGGCACCTATGACTTATGTAGATTGAAAATATACGCTTTAAAGCAGTTAGAGTACCCATATTTTGCAAAGGAATATTCACCACAAATAAGACAACAATTATCTGCGTGGCTTTAAAATCGTCTTTTACGCGTAGCCATTTTACAACTTTACTATTAAATAAAATGTATACCCCTTTAATATGACCTTATAAATATGCGCCATCACCTTAAATAGAAGTAGATTAAAAAATCTTAAAGACTAGAGCTGCCAGAAAAAAACTATTTTCGTAATCAGTGCACTTTAATTAATCGAAAACGAATGCAGACAAAGTGGAATATTTTATAAACTGAGCGCTTAGATAAGTGGTTAGTACCCTAAGCTAATAATATGGGAGTCACAGCTTCGCTTCTAGTCTAGACCCAGGTGTTTTCTGCAGAAAAGCTCAGAAGCTTTGCGTATTATTAAGAAATATGCACTAAATTACAAAATTTTGTTAAATTTTTATTCAAATTAAATTAATGTATCTATTTATATAAGAAATGAATTCATGGTTATAACGGCTGGACCGATTTATTTCACTTCAGTTTTGAAATGCTTCTAAAAGTCCAAGGAAATTTTAAATAGTGAATGAGCAAATGCGAGCCACATCCACTTTCAATGGTTTTACAATTAAAACTCAATTTTCCAACCGGATTTATCTGAAATTTAATATATGTAATTTCCATACGATTCCCCTGGTCACGTCCAATTTCCTAAATACGTTGCTGTTGCATCAAGGAAAGAAAGCTTATACTAGTTTGGGATCACTTTTTTGATACAAATTGTTTAGAATCCTGACACTTGACACTATAATGGTGGCCAATACGCAGTTAGTTAGTAATTTCTGAATATATGCAAGCATCTATAACAGCTTGTTGTCAAACAGTTTGCCTTACTCTGAAATTTTAATAAAGTTTATACAAAACAATAAATACTGTGAAATATATATTTTGTATTTTTTTTAAGTGTTTTGCGGTGGATATTCTTGTACATGCTTTTCCATTAAAATAAATTTCTAACAAATAAAAAAGAAAAAATGTTAAATTCATAAATATGCATAAATTTTATAAATACAAAATAAATGCAAGACAAGTTGTTCCCTGTTGCAGAAGGCTATGACAGTCATAAAAGAGCATAGCAACCAATGAACAGTCGTCATCATAGAACACAGAAATGATTGTTGGCAAAGTATACTTGCTTGTACATTGTAGCAGTTGAAAAAACAATGAAACTTTTCTTCTTCTTCTTCTTATATTGCTTGGTGTCCTAGTAAGTAGAGCTTGTTAAAACTTTTAAATGAAATAATACAATTTAAATAAAATCGAATTTCGTTCGTTTGTAAAGTCTTCATTCGAAAATGGCTGAACCGATTTGGCTAATATTTTGGTATATTTTCGCGTTAACTAAAATTTGGTTAAGATGACCTCGCAAACTTTTTTCGGCCACATATTAAATTTATATTAAATCGGAGAATTGCTAAACTAAGCGTCCGATGGACGATGTGCTAAACAAAAGTTGTGACACGAAAAACATTATGATTGCGATGCTTTGCTGAATCAGTTCGAAAGAATATTCCGCTATTGAATCTACAACAAAAGCGTGCATACGACACGCTTACATAAGTTGTGAACGAATTAACTGGAAGCATAGTTTTTGAAAACTCCTCGTGGAACTGGAAGCACTTATTTGATGTCATTAATTTTGGCAATAACACATTCACAGAATGATATAGCACTTGCCTTTGGTTCATCAGAAATTGCAGCTGCACTACTGCAAAACAATTAAACTACAACTTAAATTGCCTCTGAATGTTGAAATCAATGAAAATCTAAAGTGTAACATTTCCAAACTACTGCTCTTGGAAAGATTACACTCGACAAAGTTCTGCAAAAAACCAAGGGCGTTATAAACAGTCTTTGGCATTATTACACAAAACGATGCAAAATTTGCGAAGCAACTAAACACTTTTTGCTTTTGCGAAGATTCAGCTGATTTTCGGCAAACATTGACAGTGATTCTACAGCTAACCTTAAGCGATGAGACCGAAAAGAAACTTAAATTAATTACGAACTATAGAACGAGCAATCCGGAGAAGTATTATCGAGCAATTACCGGACATTGCCAGCAGCAAAGTTCTATTTGCTATTTCAAAATTCTGTATTCAATTTCCAGTCTCTTTCTGCCGCACTCTTTCGAAAGGTGCTTGCAAATATTCCACAAAATATTGAAAACATTATGATTGGTGGAATGAACATGATATATTGGCTGCCAAAAACATTGATGTTGACTAATTGAATTTTCAGATTCAAAGTGAAAATGATCGTGAATTAGTGACGTGAAAATCGGTGAATTCTTTACTTACCACAATTTCTACCTCAAAATCTACAATTAAAAGTCGGATCGCTAATCTTAATATTTCGAAATAAATCATTGATCACACAAAATTGAACCGCTTTGTGAAAGCATTTTAGAACAACCTAGTGGCGTTACTTGAATTTAAAAAAAATGGTTTTTTATATAGAAAACCAAATAGAAATATTTTGCACAGATCAGACTGACTTAGCGTCTTGTTATTATTTAAAAACTGCAATGGAGTGGTATCATTCAAAAATATGGCAAAGAACATGACAGCTTCGGGCAATTGAACAACACTGGATATTGTCAAAGCCAAATTAAAAAAAAAGTCGTACTGTTGTTCGTGACGCCAAAAGTAGATAAGAATATTGTGCAGAAGTAAAAGAAATTCATTAAAACAAAAACGCGGAAATGCATAAGAGGAAATGAATTTAATTTTTTTTTTTTTTTTGTATTTTCTGTAAAAGCTATAAATAATTATAGGTTTGTGCATAATAGTTTTTTAAAAGCTTTTTCCTTTAATTATATATATTAAATTGCTCATGGGGCTCAATTTTGTGTGAACAATGCATTATAAATCCATCAGGTCCTTGCAATGGCACTCGTCTTGCATTGATAGCTTGTTTAAAGTATTAATCTTGTAAATTAATGCTTCTCCCATGGTCAATTGTATATTGCCTGCTTCTGTATGGAAACAAAATCAGCATTATTTGTTTACGCACCAGACAACTAAAGGAAAATACAGAGTTAAACTGAAGGGAATTATAATATCACAACAAAGATATAGAAAAAAAGTAATTATTTACCTAAATGTATGTAAATAAAATACCTTACGATTCATTGTAATTGGAATTATAAGTAAAACATTCCGCAAATGATCATTCAAAATACGTTCTTTTCTTCTCTTTGTTACTATTTTTCAATAAAAATAAAATTTGAAGGCAAAACAACGTTTTTCAAGTCAGCTGGTTACAAATAAATTTTGCTTTGGACAAAAATACAATTTGAGGGTGAAGGTAAGACGAAGGTTTTTGTTCACAGCCAATTTTATTTTATTCTTAGAAAAAATTATTTTATTATAATAAAGTATATGCGGACCTACCTTAAGCTATTAATTTAATATTTGCAAAAAAAAAAAAACCTTAAAAAAATTAATTTAGCAAAATTATCCAAAGTTAAAAGCAAAAACACTCATTAAATTTTAATGGGCATTAATTACTAATTAGCATTGTTTTGGGTTTACTTTTTTATTCCCACAAGAATACAAAACAAATTTATTAATTTATTTTCAATTAAATTTACCATAATAAAAAAAAAAGATATCACACAATCAATTAATGCACTGGCATTATAATTAAATTAATATCAAACCAAGAGGACACAAAAAACAAATGAGATAGATGATGGATTAGCGTGATAATTTAAATCATAAAAATATTAATTTCCCATAATTGTATATCTTTCCATAACAAAAACAATAATATACAAAATATAAAATTTTTTCTTTTTATTTTAAAAGTCCATTTTTATTCAATGAAAATATAAAATTGATTTTATTTAAAGCATTGGTTTTTATTTAAAATCAATTAATTTTATTTAAAATCAAACTCATTAATATCCGTGAACAGGTACGACCGTTTCACCAGTTTAAAACACTCTCACCATTTGACATCAGAAAACTTTTCAATGCTAAATAACATTTTTTATTGGACTAAAAAAGACACAGCTGCAAGTGAATATCATGAAAGAAAACTAAATACGGATGTGCCGAGTCTTTTATACACTTTATTATAGTAGCCAAATATTCATACAAGTACTTTCAATTTTGCACATTCTTCTTAAATAATAAAAAAAAAAGGGTGTCCGAACAAGAACGCAAGATTTAAATTTGGCGCCATTCGAAGTGTCATTGTTTGACATTTGAACAATTGTTATTGTTTGCTAGTAGAAAGTACGAGGTTAGTAAAAAATGACCATGGACAGCGAAGGGAGTTCGTTAGTTGGATATTGGAGAGACAACATGAAAATGCCGATTTGCCGATAAAATCATCTTCAGTGACGAGGCCCATTTCCATCTTGATGGCTTCGTCAATAGGCAGAATTGTCGCATTTGGGGTGAGGAAATCCTCGAGTGATTCACGATAAGCAAATGCATCCTCAACGTGTCACTGTGTGGTGTGGTTTTTGGGCTGGAGGAATCTTTGAACCTTTTTTTAAGAAAATGAGGCAGGTCAAGCGAAAACAGTCAGTGGTGTTCGGTATCGTGAAATGATAACCAGTTTTTTCTTGCCTAGAATTGAAGAAATGAATGTGGAGGGCTTGTTATTTCAACAAGACGGCGCACCATGTCATACAGATAGAGAAACAATTCAATTGCTGCATCAGTCATTTATTTAAAATTTAAATCTTGCGTTCTTGTTGGGACACCCTTTATTAATAAAATTAATTTCAATTGGATACCTAAAATAAATAATTATCTTCAGTTCAAGAAATCGAAATTAGAGACATTTAGGATAAAATATGTTCTGGGCTTTATTTTTAAAAACAATAAAATGACTGTAGATACTCAATTTTTATATACTCGTATATACTAGTTGACCCGGTAAACGTTGTTTTGCCTTCAAATTTTATTTATATTGAAAAATAATTAAAAAGAGAAGAAAATAACTTATTTTTGGTCTTCGTATAAAAACTTAACTTGGGTTGTTCTGAACATATATAATATTTTTTTAAGTAGGCGTAGTAATGGGAATAGTAAATTTTTCTATTCAATAAAATATAAAGTTGAGTTTCGATGAAAATATAAAATCTTCTTACTCTAAGAAATCGTTGTAATAGAGGAAAATACCGTGTAAGACCAAGTGGAAACAGGTACTCGGTATATAAACCAGATACCGACTGCAGCGCCACTTTCCGTTTGGATTTGTGGCGCTAAGCCTTCCAAGGCATAACCCAAAGGCATACATATAAATTCAATGAAATCGATCTAGCCAATTTATATGTTCAAGGATATATTACATTGCCTTTTTAGCTCTGCAATACACCTCGAACTTGCTACAGACATGAGCACGGAAGTCTTTATTGCTGCTCTACGAAGATTTATAGCTCGACGAGGAAAATGTCGTCAGAAATGCAAAAGTTAATTTTATCACAGACTCATAACAAAATCGTATTAAAATCTTTAGCTGAAGACGGAATTCAATGGCCGTATATTCCACCTCATTGGGGTGGAATATGGATTTGTGACCTGAATGTAAGAACGCTTGACTGGCCACCATACTTCCCAGACTTGAATATTATAGAAAATGTTTGTGGTTGACTCGCTCGAAAGGTTTACGCTTCCAGTAAGCGGTACGATACCAAGGAGGAACTTATTGAGGCAATCAAAACTGCTTGATCTTCAATTTCCCTCCATTATTTGAAATCCTTATACGACTCCATTCCAAATCGTATTTACGAAGTAGTCCTTAAAAAAGGTGGCTCAACACATTATTAGTATAGCTTTAGAATTTAATAAAATGTAAATAAAAATATTTAAATTTGTTCAAAATTTGAGAACTTTTTTTTATATTCAATAACAAAAATAATTTGTGGCTCGGTACGAGGCAACAACAAAATTATGATTAATACATTTTACAGGGTATCAAATGTGCTGTCAATAATTAAAAAAAATAAGGTTCTATCTTTTTTGTTTACAAGTTATTAACGCATAAATTAATAGAAAAGGGGATGTCCTATTCATGGATATTTCCACAACTCTGAGAGTATATTGATGAATATTACCATCAAGTGATGGGGTAAATTCTTAAAATGTGTAATGGCAAGTTTCAATCATTCATTTGTGGTAGATAAATGTAAAAAATTTTGGTTATTTAATGTAACTTGCATTCTGTTCTTTCTTAATTTTATAAACTTTTCAAATGATTTTGACTATTTTTATTATTTTGCTTTTATCAGTACCAGTAACACCGAACATACAGTAGAAAACCAAATTTAAAGAAAATTTATTTTACCGTCATCATCACTAAAGTCAACAGCATAAAATTTAAGATTATTACTGCTCTGATTTCAGAGAAAGGGCAGGGCTAACCTGACTATCTTTAGACAGGCTAAGCTTATGGCTGTGTGTGTGTCACTTATAATAGCCAGCAATCAAAAATTTCTTTGGCCTTTGCAGCCTTCTCCATACACAGATTGTCGATAATGTTAAGGCCTCTGCTAGTTTTGTTTGTACGTGTGTGTGTTTGCTTACTGTTGCATCAGATTCCGCTTCAGCAGTTGTTGTAATGGGCTATGATATGAATAATGATGATAACGTTGAATACTGTGTCAAGCCATAGCAAGAGAAGGCAATTTTTGCAAATTTTGCTTTTCTTAAACTTTTTTTTTTCTTTTTTTGTCAACACTATGAATGAGTGAACAAACAAACAAGTGCCTGGTTTATGGTAACAGGACAATAAAGCTTTTAACAAGATGAAGAAAACTACCGTTTTATAGTATATTTTTGTAACTCTTTTTCTTTCATCTCTGCTGAGAAAAACAATTTTATTTTTTTTAAACAGCTACGAAATTCAATTATACAAGAAAATGTTTATCTCTTTTTAAATTCCATAACAAAATAAGAAATAATAAAATGGATTTTCATGCACTAGCAATGACGAATCTGTTGAATGCTTAAAACAAGAAAGATTTCTAAAGCTGGGAAAAAATTGAAGACTTTTTAAAAGATACATGGATCCGACAGTGCAGCTTTGATGTCACGGAAAAGTTAAATCCTCTACTTGGCTTAAACAAATGTTTTAAGGCCTTAAAAGCTACTGATAATAGAATGGCCTTGAAAAAAAGAACAATTGAGCACATTAATTAATTTGAACCTTAGCTTAATTGTGACAAATTCTTCATCAGCAAGAGTCCGAGCCAGTCTAAGTTAACTGATGCAAAAAAACTAACTTCGTTGTATCTTCATAACATCATCACTTTTAATTTTAGTAAAACTAAAAAACTCTCTAAAAATAAAGCATAAGAAACAGCTCCACTCCGCTGTATTGAGTGAGTGACTGCAAAACTTTTACTTTATTTATGCCTTAACACTTTCGTGGCCATGTTTTCACTTTGTATTGAATTAAAAAATAAGCAAAAACCTTTTATTTTATTTTGCCTTATATTCTTTCCACGTTGTAATTTAAAGGAATAATAAGCCAAGCAAAGTTAAGGTACCTGGCAAAACAGTAATAAAAGTTAAGAAAGTGGCAGGCTGTGGCAATAAAATTTAAAAAAGAAGAAAATTAAAAAAAAAATCTTTTAAGCCGGGTTAATTGCAATAAGGTTAAAATAAACTTTTCTTTTTTAAATATTATATTTACGCAGCTCCAAAAAAATATTGTGAAGCAGAAATGCAAATTGAGCTTGGAAAACTAAAAAAGAATGGTAAAAAGTTCCATTAAGTTATAAACAAATACAATTTTAAAAGTTTTACTTCAGAAAAAAAAAAACAAGCAAAAGTATGTCATATAAAAAATTTACAAAACCTTAAAGAGGTTTTCTAAGAAAAGTAATTTTTTAACAAGATCCAACTCTTCGTATCTCATACCAATTAAAATTTGTATTCTTTTTTATAAAATTTCTCTACAAATAAATTGAAGCGAATGCGACAATTTATAATCAAGTTTTGTTATTTAAAATACTTTTTTTTCGTTGGAAATGGTTGTTGTCAGCCCGTAAATTTAAGCTAATTGTTTTAAATACTCATGGCAATTTTATAAAAATATTTATTTAATGATTTAATTTATCAGTCACATTTTCCATGTAATAACTGCTTATTAAACAAATATGGTTTTGATCCTTTGAATCTTTAACAAAATTTAAAAAAAAATTTTTTTATTTGCCGGATTTTATGTGCCTTGAACCAACCAGAGTTTCAAAAAGATGGCGGCGTCAAAATTATTTTGTAAGTAAATATCTGTAATTTGTAAACAACGTTCTGGTGGCATGGTTGTGTGTCAAAGTATATTGAAAAATAAAAGTAAACACTAATTATTAGTACTTATGTCAACCAGTTTTACAGTTTTTCCTTCCGCAATTTCTGTGCCTCTAAAACAAGGAATCTTCTATTAATTGCAAATTGCTTAATTTTCGAATAATTATATTAACCAAAGTCTTGGTAACTTTAACTAGACTGACAATTTTTCTCATAAAGAATTTTCAACTTCTCTTTGTTCGTTCTTTTTTTTTTTTTTGTTTCTTAAAAAAAATTTTTTTTCTAAATTGTTTTAATATTGAATTTTAATTAGTGTTGTGTTTGGCAATGCTCAATATTGTAGCCCCCTTGGCAATCATAAATTCATTTCCGCACATTAAATTTTTATTATTTATAACACAAAAAACTTAAATGTTTTTTGCATGTAAATTGTAAATAAATAAAATTAACATTCAAAAAATATTAGCTTGTTTTTAAACGACAAAGTAAAAACAAACACATATTGGGCGGCTAATTTTTAAAGTGGTACAAGTCCACTTAAAGGTGTCGAACTATTACGAAATTATTGGCATTTCAATTAATAAATTTATTAATATGGTTTTATTACATTTGCAAATATTGCTGGTAATACATCCTATAACTCTGAAAATAATAATTACATTAAGAAAATTTTATTCATATATCCTCTGAATTTTATCATTAATCCGTTGAAAAATTTCAATCAACCAGACACTTTCTTACACAAATGAAAAATTCGATTATTTAGTGAACACAAGTCTCGACAAACCCGGTCACTTATTACTTCAGTCCGAATCCGTAGAAAGCATATGTACTGATTTTTAAGGAAATCCGTTTACAAATGAAATTTTAATAGCTATAAAAACCCATCCAAATATAGCCATTCACTACTTTATAATGTTTCCCATATTTTTGTTAGCATTATTATGAGAGCCGCCAACCAAAGTGGCACAATTTCAGGCTAAAACTAAGTGCGAGTCAAAGAAGCAAGCCGAACGGCTCCAAATCGGAGGCGTGTCGCCACCGATTATTAAATTAGCCGCGCCGCCACGGTTTTTTGTAGGCTCGTAAGTTGAACCGCGTTAAGCATAAGCCGCCGATTTATTAAGTACGCCGCTTATTTCATTCCTTTTTATTGCAACAATGGAGTACTTTTTAAATTTGGTTTTGCAACTATCTATTTTCGTACATATTTTTGCATTTATTGATGTTTTGTTTAAGTACCGTTAGAAGTAGACACATTTGTTAAGTGTCTTCCTAATCCTCTGGAATAATGTTTTCAATAGCAAGCTCCTAGATAACAGAAAAATGGAGTATACTTAATCCCTCTACAGTAAAAAAAACAATTATTTATTCACAAAAATTTTCGTTTTATAAATAATAATATTTATTAATTTAAATTTTTAGTTTTCAACAATACAAAATTAAAAAAAAATTTAATAAGCAATTTTCAAATTACATGTACGAATGGCGAAATTTCTTGAGTTATAGAGACAGTATGTAAATATAACATTTCAGACAAATCCATTGTAAAACAAAAATTTTATAGCGAATAAACAAACAAAAAATGAATTTCATTTATATAGATTTGATTAAATGAGTAAAAAATAATAAAGTCGACTTATTGAATTTATATACCACACGTTTCTTGCAGTGCACTATTGAGTTTTTTAGTACCTATAAAAAAAGCTTTGTGTATAAGCTTTGTCAGCAGCACTGAGAGGCTTGACTCTACAATTTACATTTAAAAAAACAATAATTTTTTTTTTTATAAATTCTGGTATTTAATTTGAAAATTAAAGTTCTTGTTCAAAACCCAATATAAACCTGTATAAATAAAATATTAAATTTATTTTAACTTTTTTTTATATTTAATAGGGAAAAATAAAAAAAATGAAGCCTTTTTTGTAATAAAATTCATGTTTCTATATTTATGATGTTGTAAAACATGAACGCATATAAATATTGAACGGTAAAGTAATAAACATTAAAAAAATTTATAAAATGCTTTAATAAAAGTAGAAAAAAAACTTAATAAAAAGAAAAAACAAAAACGACCCTTTAACTAGTGAACAAAAAATAAAAGAGCAAAAAAATTGTTAAAAAAAACTGTGAGAAACACACTTAAACTCAAACTCAATGTTTTATGAAAACGTTGACACATACAAGGCTCATAAACTCGGAAAATAAAATTTACCACACGCTGGTATGCGTGTGTCTGTGCGTGTAGGGTTTATATTAAAAATCCTTGAAAAGTACGGGGTATGGCTGTCTGACTGCTAGGCAAGCAAGCAGAGAACAGATAGCAAAAAAGTCAGAGAAGGGGTGAGGGACAAATAAAAATATTAATAATTCTTCAGCATGTACTTTCGACAAACATAAAATGGCTATTAAAGCTATAGATAGACTGTGAAACATATTAAGCGATTCTAGTATTTTATAATTTAATTTGTAATTTCTATGGAAATTGCATGCACAAATTTACTTGTCAAAATGATTAACTTTTATTTTATTAAATTTTGTTATTCATATGAAATATTATTATTAAAAAAATGTATTTGTTAAATAACAATTTGAAGATAACCGATTGTGGATATTCTTCGTATGCCAAAAAAGTAAAATAGGGTTGCTAAACGTCTGTTGTCTTGTAGCATTTGCATATTCCTGAACGCAACTGCCTAAACTGTTTAACAAGAATTTCTTATTAAACGCAAGCTGAGGCTGAATTTAGATTGGCAAAGTTTTTTAAATTTGCTTTGAAATATTGCCAAATCATTGTATGAAAGTCTAAATCGTCGAAAAAAATCAATTTAAAAGTTTCTATGATTTGGCCTCAAACTTTTTGTCCTGTCATAATATCAACATTGAGTCCGTTAAGGGGTCACATACGAAAACAGCACACATGCGCAATCCGAGCTTTGGGCGTCTACGAGCATTTTATGTGATTGCACGCTGTGGTGTAGCGATATTAAACATATTTTGCAAGCTTGCTGGTATTGTGTATGACGAAATAAGCTCAGTTGAGCATCGCGCTACTACAAAATAAAAATAAAATTTATTGAAAATAAAGCAAGTTTCGCAAGTTTCGCAAATTTTTTTTATTATATTTTTATTTCTTAGTATTTTAAACACTTATTATAATTCATAGCAAAAAATTTGGCGCTAATCACAATGTCCCTTCCATTAAAATTTTTTTTAATGAAATAATATTGCGCCAATTTGTTGATATGTTATGTAGTACGAGCTTATTAGCTCAATTACTTGATTGCGCATTCATACTGTTATAATGTATAGGCCGCTTTAAGCAATACTAAAGCTTATTTCAATTTGAACTTAAATGAGTAACGTTGCAGTGACGGAAAGAGTTTCAACGCCAGCATTATTGCATATTAGCTTGTCAAAAATATTATTTGAATGGTCTTTACAACTGTACGCAAAATTGTTAAGCTTACGTGGCTTCTCTAATGTAGCCTCTTTGAAATTTCATTTAAAAAACCCAGAAGGTAGAAATGGCAATAGAAAGCCTGAGAAAGCAATCGAAAAATAAAAAGACGTAAGAGTAATAGATTAGAAAAAAAATGAGAAGGAGAGGAAAATTCCGTCATAACCTTAAAAAATTACTCACCGAGTTTATACAAAGTGTAAACACTTTTTTTGGGTTGAATTATATTTCTTTACTGTTTACAAAAATTAATTTTTGTCTAGTTCATTCTCTCTGTCCTATTTCTTCTTTGAAATATTTTTTTTAAATTTTTTTCTAGGGAAAATTTTTATTTGTTTAAAAAACTTAAATCAGATAATTTTCTCTGTAAAAAAAGGAGAAATTTTATTCATAGTAAGAAGGAAGGAAAAAGTAAAAAATATCCCGGGCATTTTTATTAATTTGTGATTTTTTCTTTTCATATTTGAGGTGTTTTTGTTAATGAGTGAAATTCTCTTTTACTTTCAAATAAAAGCAATAAATCGTAAGTTCAAGAATTTTAATTGAAAAGTACTTTTGGGAAAGCAAATACTGACGATCTTGCCACTTGTGGATGCGGTGCTTCTAAATTTTATTTGAATATTCAAAGTTATAGCTTTTATTTGACATAACTTTCCATATTAATTTTTGATTCTTTGTATTCTACTCCCACTTAGATTTCTATTTAATTTCAACTAACATTCAAGCCTTTACTTCCTTAGTGTTGCTTCTTTTATTTTGTCTCTAAGTTTCTCAGTTTCGTAATTCTAAGTTGGTTAGTATTAAAAAATCAAAAAGCGTTTTTTAAGTAATACCATGATTTTGGTATTAACGCTCCAGGCTACTATATAGCCCAAATGCTACCACTAAAAAGTTTCAAAACTAAAGAACTTTCGTTCACGGTAACTTTATTCAAACTGAAAATATTTTTTTTTTCTAAAAATGGAAAAAAATTTGAGTCTAGAATTTGTCTCAGTTAAGCCTCTAAGTTTTGCTTGCTAATTTCTAGGGTCTTTGTTTTTCCATCTTGTTTTTTACAGTTATGAAACTACATATTTGACAAAGCCTTTGTTATTAACCGTAGATCCAAGAGATTTCCATTTGAGCCTGCGAACACTTTTGTGCTTTAATAATAACATCTTGCATTTGTCATACTTTAGTATTCAATATTCATTATGGTAAGTAAATATCTTTGTATTGAGGTGCAGTAAATACATAAATCAGAACCAAGAAAATGAAAAAAAAAAGAAAAGAATTGAAAAGCAAAAAAAAAAAGACTGCCTGTGTGCTCCTTCAAATGATTTTTGTTGAATAGACAATCAGCATGAATGATAAAATGTCAAGGACATGTAGCATTTGTTTGTTATAAAAAGAAAAAAGCCAACAGAAACAACAAAATGACATTCATACAGTTGTTTAGTCATACAAGTCCTTCATTCATTTTGGTTCTTTTATTTGCAAGTTTGTATTGTTTCTATTCAAGCGTTCAGGCAAACGTTCATACGTGCGTGTGTGTCTGTATTGCACTTTCTACATACATATGTGTTTGCTGCTTGGATTTCTTTTTTTCGAAAACTTTTTCTTTTACAAATGATTTGTTTTTCATTCGTTCATTTTCACAGTTTGTAAATTTCTTTTTGTCGTATGCCAAATGCCTTCCAGCATTTTAATTTTTGTTTCTTCTTTTTTTTATGGTCATGATGAAACTTTAGTCATTTTACTACCAACAAGTCATTTTGTATTTTAGGTGAGTACATTTTAAATTAAATAAAATAATAAATTTGGCTAGCCATTGTCATCCAGTTGAAAAGCTTAACATATTGAGGTACATAGTTGGCTTGTATTGTTTTATATGTGAAAGTTTGATTGATTGAAATTTGATTGAAATAAAAACTTGTTAAAATTGTTTGCAGAACTTTCAAACTTAAAATACTTATAAAATATTACGCACTAACGCCAGCAATTTTTCCTATCCCTGAACTTCTTTAACAATTCAATTTTTATTTGCTTAATTCTGAGAAACCTTTCCCTTTCTTTAAGTGCTTTTAATTTTTTGAAATAAAAGAAGTTCTCCGGGATTAAGTTCAATGAATAAGAAGCCATAAAAAACGATTTGCAATAGCTGTTTGTTTATTCTGAATAAATTCCAAATTTTATCAAGTCTTGCTTGTGGCACTTGTACTCGTAATTTGTCCCAAATGCCGCAGCTAATATATTTTCAATACTCGAAGCATTTCCATACTTAAATTAAAAAAAAAAAATTCTTTTGATGAATTGTTAGTTTATATTCTATTTTCGTGTGAAGTTAGTTGCTGATTGTGACGGCTGTGAAGAAAAACTTGTAAAGAATATATGCATGGCCACATTATAACATAATTGGCTAGATTTAATAAACAATTTTTCATTGATTTTGAATTTGCTGAAAATTATTTTTTTACCTAAAATAAAAATGTATTTTTAAGTAAAAGTATATAGTTTCTCAATTATAAGATTAAATTTTTACAATTCACGTCTTAGGCGTAAATTTTTTTTTTAATGTGGAAATTTAACTAGATTTTAATTTACTGAATAGGCGAAAAAAGCATGTCTGTTACTACGGGTCCTTACAGTGGAAATGATGATGATGATGATAATAAAGTTGATAATTATGGTTTTCTGTTCTTTCTTTGCTCTGCTGATCTAGTTTCTAAAGTAAATACAAGAAAATTGTATTCATACAATAATAAATGTGTTTGTGGGTGTACGTGGTTGCTTGTGTGCTTGTTTGTATATACTGTAGTGTATGTATACCATTTAGTAGTAATACCATCTATCCTTGCCTTTTATTTAGTTTGGCTAACATCTACTTCTATTCCGTTGCCTTGTTTTCTTCTTTTATGCTTGATGAACTTTACCTGCTTGAATAACAAGACTGAGATTTACATTTAAATGCAGTTTATACGAATATCTTCTTCTTACTATGCATTGTATGTGTGCTATTCTCTTTTAAATTTTTTTAAAGTTTATTTTATTTTTCTCCTAGTATTTTTTACATTTTATTATATTATTTCTGCTCTATCATATCTTTTTTTTTTTTGTTTCACCTCTGTAATGCTTGCAATGTTTGCAATACTTGCAATAATAATAATGCTAAATTTATTACAACTTATTTCTGCTAGAATAATTGAAATTATTATTTCATGAAGGAAATTTATAACATGAGTAGATGAGGATGAGCGGACGCTGCTGCATATTTTTAAAGTAAATAAAAATCTTTTAGTTCGTTGTGTTTAACCTGACGGAAAAATTATTTAATAAACAATTATTTAAAGCAATTTAAACCGTTAAATTATTAAAGTATCGTCTTAACAAAAAATTTAATAAATAAAAAAATCTTATGCGAGTTAAGTATATAAAACCAAGCACTAACACTTACATTAGGAACGACCCTATAGACGAATTTATTGCAAACATAATTAAAGACAAAGTGTAATATTAAACCCATTTCCGCTTTGTTTAAAGAAATTATGATTAAATCCATAAATCAAAACTATTTTTCGGTCGCAATTCCAAGAATTGCCATCGTAATTTGCCAATAGTTATTAACAATATAATTAATACAAAATAAATGTAAAATTTATTAATTATTTTTCGGTCGCAATTCCAAGAATTGCAACCGTCCCAATTTAATATAAAAGAATTAACTTCATTAATAAATTAAAGCACTAAATGCAGAAATGTAACAAAGTATATTTTTCGGTCGCAATTCTGAGAATTGCAACCGTCCCAAATTTACTAACTTTTCACTAAGAAAGCAATTTGCAATAGATATTGTCAAATAGGCATTCCCGTTCCCAAACGAAAATGCAATATTCAATAAACTTATTAACAAATAATACAATAACTTTAATAGATAAGAAGATCTTGTAATTAGAATAAGTCAGTCTTGTTTCTCCCATTCGGTCAATAAGTTGTCAAGCTTCAAATTAAATAAAATTAATAAAATTTATAAACAAAACAAAAACAAATTTAGTTTTTTTTTAATAACAACCGCGACACGGTTACGAAATTTGCGCGGTTATTTTAAAATTTTTTATGTTTTTAGTACAAATTTACAGCATATTGATTAAAAAAATTGTCTTATTTCATTGAATCAATAAAACAAATAACTAAGCTGTCATTTTAATAAAATTTGTTTCATGATATAAGTAAACCAGGTGATACTGAAACGCCAGCTGAATGTTGTCAAAAGCTGAGAGATATTAATGTGTTAAAGAGAGATCAATAGCAGAAAAAAATTTTTGCAATCCGCACTAGCACAGTTCTTGATATCAACTACCTCATATGGTAGTTCATATGGGGTGTGAGCATGACAAACTGCACGTCTTGGATTTCCAGATCGTCTCACTATTCACTGTACTACTTTTTAAGGGATATTGACATTGGGATTTGTTTCTTAGTGGATAGCTATGTAGAGAATAGAAGTTCGTTTACAATAGATGAACGAAATTGTAGCTTGGAAAAGGGTTTAGTTTTCTCATTTATGAATACCAGCATATGTAGTTTCTATGCATTAACCATCATATTGCCGAGCATTATTTCTTTAATCACAAAAAAAAAAATATGACAGTTAGATCGTTTTCGTATAGGTCATCCCTCCCACATCTTTATTTTACTGCTGTGCTTATAACACAAGCAAGTCGTCTGGAAATTTTATAGTAAAAAGTCCTCAAAATATGGAGCCTTTTTATTTCCAATTTTTTTGACGAGTTGATGGCTTGTGTTATAATAACAGCTCATTAAGAAGAATGTGGAGAGTAAAAAATATGAATATTTGGCTAACACAGTGAAGGGTATATAAGACTCGGCACAGCTGAATTTAACATCTTTATATTTAAAAAATTTAATTTTCTTAAAATTTTATCATAATTTGTAATTGCATACAAATAAATGTTATTGGCTACAAGTGGAAAAATATACAAAACCACTCATAGATTTTAATAAAATTGAAAAGACATTTTTGCATGACTTAGTACTTTTCTTGAGTTTGTTCCAACACATTTGTTTGTGTGCAGATTTCTCTCTCTCTCTATATATATATATATATATTATGATATATCAATTATGTATTTGTTTTTTTTTCCTCTCTCTTTCGCAGAGATCTTAAGTATACCAAAAAGCAGTTTCTTTACATATAGAAATACAACTCATTTCGATTGGGTAATTTTGTTGTTTTTTTCATACAATGGCTACATTACTAATGTGTTTAATAAACAGTTATTTTTTAGTAAGCTAAGGCAAAAAAATGAGTTTCCATAATTTGTCAATGCAAGAGAATTTGATTGGTGGACAAGTATAAAAATGGATGATGAGTTAAGAATGTTACTATGTGTGTGTGCAAGAAATATTCAATAAAGAAATGACTTTGAATTACAAGAGTTTGTTGATTTTTTTTTTAAATGTTATTAAAGATAAATTATGAATTTTAAAATTAATTGAGGCTAGATGGTAAACTAACTTAATAATAATTGAGAAACTAAATATAAGATTATAGAATTTTAAATGACAGAAGTGAACACGAACTTTTTAAGTTTTTAATTTTATTTTTTAATATATTTTTTTTTTTTTTTAAATGGTGCGATTCCATGGATTAGTGGGGATGAAAACTACTTTAATATCAATTTCAAAAGCACATTGTTGATTCTGATATAACTGGCTAGTTTCGATACACTTGTAGACATTAAACGATTTCAAAGGAATGACGAATAGGTATATAACAAAACTCTCTTAAATTACACTTTAAATGCTTCCCTTTAAAAAATTGGCATAAATCGGAAGTTGATATTTTAAATAAACTTCAAAACACATAAAATTATAAAATACTAGCTTTTGCCCACGTCTTTGCACGCGTTAAATTCGTAGTAAAACAATTCCCCTTGACCTATATTGTGAAGATTTCCTGCTATCTTTGGAATATCTAAATTCATATACTACAAAATATTAATCTTTATTTGTGCTTAATTCCAGAAATTGTGTTTGGTTTTTAAAATTTATTCTTTTACTCATGATATTCTCATGGCATTCAAATGTAAAAGAGAAGAGAAGAATAAAAATATTAAAAATGTTGGTTGGGAAATTTATTTATTTGTTCAGTTCAATGCTTACTGAGTTTTTTGTTTGAATATTTGAATCTTTTTGTAACTATTGATTAATAATTCTTATTTAGTCAATTGCTTTTACAATATAAAGGTTCTAATGTTTGCAAGAAACGTTGGGAGTAACCTACTGAGGATTCAGAGTAGCGTCTGATGAAATGGTCCATATAGGTATGCTATCCCCTTCTGTACTTATTGTACTGAATAAATAACTCATAAGAATATCATGAGTAAAAGAATGAATTTTAAAACCAACACAATTTCTGGAATTAAGCACAAATAAAGATTAATATTTTGTTAAAATTTTTAAATACTAAAAAGTAATTTCTACCTAAATAGATTACAAATATTGAAGACCTTCCCTTAAAACGGTGTGTGTCACATCATTTAACCTCTTATGGCTAGTAAAGAAATTGTAAAATTTATAAAAGGGTGTGTACCTACATACAACAAAAACTTTTGCCAAGTCGGTCCTGTCGTTCTTGAATTTGATATAAATTTAAAAAGATCATGTAAAAATAGGCGTGGTTAATTTTCTTTTATATAAAACCAAAACTGCGGTAAGTTAGGCATGGTGAGTTTTTCTTTCCGTAAAAAAGCTAAGTAGCGTTGTGTCGAAAATAGAAGAAAAAAATTAGCCAACCGTTCTCCAATTTTAGATAAATTTAAAAAGTGAGCGTAGTAATAAGCGTCGTTAGTTTTTATTTTTATAAAAACCTAAGTTGGGTTATGCAGAATATATAATCAAAAAATTAACAGTTCTTTGATTTTAGATAAACTTAAAAAGTGGTTAGCGGGTTGGCCGTTCGCAAGTGATACAATTACAAATGAACGACATTTGGTTTATACTTATGTAACTTACTTAAATGTATATCTAAATACCAAAAAGAGTTTAACATTTTCGGCAATAATATTCGCTGCAGTATGTCTACTGTAAATAAAATTCTGCAAGTATTGATTATTTTTTAAGTTTTTTAATCTAAGGAGGCGTCCTAAAAAAGAAAATACGTACTTGATTCTCAATTACAGCCATCAGTAGCTACATTTTTATGAGTTACGAAATGACATTTGGGAACTAGTTTTTATTTGCAACCAAATAACTTACCCTTTTGAAAACCTTATTTACTAAAAGTAAATATAATTTCATTTTAAATATTTATAATATAATTTTCTTTATTTTTTTGTTTACTGTATTTAGTTTAAACTAAATAAGAATCGCTTATTGTATAACATTTTTTTCTTTACTTTACTTTACTCCAGTTAATGTATTTAATTTACTTATAAATACTAATTTCAGTTTCATTATACTTTTAATAATATTTTATTTTTGTTACATTTGATATAAAAAAGAATAACCAAGAGAAAATGAAAAAAAAAAACGCTAATTAGCTTCAAGCTACTAGCTTAGCCATTTTTGTTTAAATCCGCAAACATTTACCACAACAAACAGAGACAAGCATAAACACCAGCACAGTAGCAGCAACACATGTTGATGGTGGCTAATTAACAACAGTGGTGTCATGGCTAAAATTCAAGTCTTTTCAAATTAATAATGGTGCACAGTACAGCTAGAGCAGCAAGTGTTGGTTCATTCAAAGAAAAAAAATTTAAATATACAGGCAAGCAAAGGAATGAACGTTGCATCATCAGTTAGTTACCTTTGGATGTCTGTTGTCAATCATTTCATTCCAAACTGTGTTGTACGCTTTTGTTCCCCTTTTTATTTGAAAATAAACTTTAAAAAACAAAAATTCTTTTCAACGAAATAGAAAAATTCTACACAAGAGCTAGGAAAAGATATCCGTTTTACCAACACTTGCTAAAGCTTCTGCGTGTTGTGTTTTTGTGCTTGTGTTAAGTGGCTCTGCTTACAGCATTGTTTAGAACAAAATTAGAAAAACAAAAAACCAAATAATAATAATTCAAGTATTATTATTCCTATTCATACCTAATTATAGTCTTTTATTTCTTTTATTCTTGTTTGAATATTTTCTTTTCTTCTCTTTTTTTTGTTTTTAATTTTTTTTTAATTTTCGTTTAAACACTTTGTTTTTTGTTTTCAATTTTGTTTAAATTTATCACAGCAGTTGTCGTCTTGGCGAAGCAGTATTTGTATTGTAGCCCGTAATGGTGGTAGGAAAATTCATTGAAGGTGAGGCAGTAACAATTGTTTGTCTAGCTGTTTCATAGAGAGGTATACCAACAGCTGCACTACTACTGCCACTTTGCTCCCGATAGCCTTGATCCTTGGTATTGCTATTCTTATTGTTGTCCTCATTATTATCATGTTGACTGAGGCTGGTGCGTCTTGTCAACAATAAATTGCCAGCAGTACGATGTGTTGCGCTGTAAGGTGGTGGTGGTGGCTGGCGGTATTCATAAGAGCTGCATGTGTCGGTGGGTGTAGCTGTGGTTGTGGCACTGCAAACTGTACGTTGTGGCAAAAATAATGATTTAGTTTGCCTGCTAGCCGTCATCTGTTGCATTGCATCTGTGTTTGGTGATGATCTTGTTGCCATCAAAGAGCTACTGCCCATGGCCATACCTGGTAGGCAAGGAGCTTCACGTTTTATTGTATTCAATTTCTCTTGACTTTTTGTTTGTTTCCGGCCCAGTGTACCAAATTTGGCCTGTAAGTACTCTTGAGCACTGGTATTGTATTTGCAACGATTAGTTGTTGTATTATTTGGCCCAGTTGTTGTGTTAACAATTAGTTGCTGTTCCTCCATCATGCTTATTGTCTTGGTAGTTATGGTAGAATATGGCGTTATAACCGGACTATACAATTGTTGATGTTGGTCTCCTTGATGTTGTTGCTGTTTGCCATTAGTTTTATTTCCTGCATATGCGGGTAACAAATCTGGTTGAAACTCATTTGTTGTTCCATTTAAATGGTTGCTGTTGTGGCTTTTATTTTGTTGACCTGTTATTGTTGTCGTCGTTGTTGTTGTTCCTGACACATTATTGACTTCCGCTTGTGCCCGACCATGTGAATATTTTAAATGGAGCATGTCTGTGTAAAAAAATGTGTCAAAAAAGAAAAAAAGAGAAAATCTTTAGTTATCCTCAATTTATATAAAATATGTTTTTTTTTAATTTTATTTTGAATGTAAGATAAAAAGAATTTATTATTCTGTGTGGGAATAACAATATTTTACTCATTACCTTTTTTGGTCGTTCACAATAAAGATTTTTTTTGTTTTAATTTCTGGAGCTTACTTTTACTTTAAAGTTTATCATTTTATTTATATAAAGAGCCGCTGGGCAAAGTTGTAGGTATGCAAAATATTAAATTTTAAGCCCAACATAAGTGGATATACATACCAAAAAAGGTTAATATTTTGTCGAAATAAATTACGAATATTAAAAAAAAATGAAAGAGCCCATTCATTGCAAAAAGACGATGTACAGCAGTGGCAGCATAAGTCTTCTTTCAAATTTACCTCTTTAGCTTTATAAATAGATGAGTACACGCAAAGAAAAAATATGGTTGAGACAACCATATTCTAGTGGAAACATGGTATGTTAGATTTATGATTGCTTCTAACCATATATATTTTTAAATCAGAGATATTAAAAATATATTTCAACTGCAGATGTTGCGGTTCAACCCCCGGTTAAGGCAAGAAATTTTTTTTTAATTTTTTTAATACATACATATCTTAATATGATTTAAAAAAAATTTTAATTTAAATTTTTTGTATAAATAAATTTTTTTTATTCCATTGATTTTTCTTTTCTATCAATTTGTATTTATTTATTACATAATACATCGGGTTTAAACTTATTTTCTTAAATTTTAGTTGACTCTGCCAGGGCTCGAACTTGCGAACACTTAGTTAAGAAGCATTAACTCGCCACTCAACCACTTCAGCCACAAGGCTCAGTTGAGTTTGAACGATTTAGTTTTTGTTTTATACTCACTTTATTTATATGGTTGCAAAAGAGACAAAATAGAAAGCAATTTACATTCATCCATATTTTTATCATTATTATGTTTGCTATGAACATATTTATGATTTCAAGTAAAATTTTATTAAACATAATATGATAATTATATGGTTGATCTAAGACACTAAACATAATATGGTTAAAAATAACTAGAAACAAGTTTATCGTGATCAGAATAATGTTTAGATCCTTCAAATTAATAATAAAATTTTTGTGAAGAACACACTTTGTTTGAGGTGACCATATTCAACCATCTTTTTTCTTTGAGTGTATGTAGCTTTTCTGGTGGCTCTACTCTTTTTAGATTGGTCTCAGCTTCCATTCGAGATTGCTACCTACTTTTTCATTCTCACCAGTAACTGAACAGCTGTCACTTTGATTGGCTCTCACAGGTCTTGTAGGTTGAGCCAACCTACACCTTTAAATTTGTCAATCTTATAAGCTTTAAGTTACAAGTGCTTCAAAAAAATATAAAAAACTAAACATCAGCTTTTGCGATTCAGTGGCATTTCTAACAAAATAACAACTCTTCTGTAAGTTATTTAAGTCCCCATATATCTTTTAAGTCTTTGGATACCCAAACACCATTTGTAATATATTTTAAATACAATTTGAAATGCAGAAATATTTTTAAATTAACGCTTTTTGGTAATACTATTTTGATACCCTTCACTGTAAGTAAGAAGGGTATACTCGAATATAAGCTTGTGAATCAGTAGGACATTCTATAAATTATATACATTTTGAATCCTTATGAATAGCGAAGTCGATTTAGCGATTTCAGTTTGTATGTCAAAGTGTCTATGTAGTCGTTGAAATTAACTTTCTGAAGCCCCTACACAACGTACAGAAAATTATAGCATATCAATCTGTCAGCTATTTTTGTTTTTCAATTGCTATTGAAATTCAGCCTTATCACTTTATAAATAGGAAAGCTATGAGTCAAAAACCGTGACTATCTCTAATTTTGATAAATTTTTGAGTAGGTTTTTTGTCTAAAATGCAAAACGGACAGAAAAATGTATTTCGCAGTTTTGTTACAAATTACAGTCATAATATCTGTGCAAAAATATGAAAGCAAAATCAAATATACAACTGCAATTTTAGGTTTTCATTAATTTTTTGTTGTTTTTTAATGGAAATTTTTAAGCTGCGCAAGTGCGTAATGTTTGTGCATACAAACACAAAACCAGGCAATCTGTCTTATACAAACTTGTTTACGTGTATGCGTATTCTATGGCGCAGTGATGGCACTACAGTGTAAAAAAACTACGAATACAGAAATTTTATTGAAAGAATTTTTTTTTTTTTTTATCTAAATATTTAATTTAATACGTTGGGCTTAAAATTTTTTTTGCAAAATTAAATTAAATTAATATGTTTTTGTTACATTAATAGAATTTTTTTTTATTAATTTAAAAATAGAGTGCCTGCTTTTAAAAATAAGGCTCTCAGAAAGAATTTTTTCTTAGAATTCTTTAATTTTTATTTCTTGAACTGAAGTTAGTTATTTATTTTAAGATTAATAAAAAAATTATTATTACCAGAATTTTTTTTATTGAAACGGCTAGTTTATTAAGATTGACGTCGTATTTTAAAAATTTAGTTTTATATTAGTATTTCGTTATAATAATAATTAAATAAATTTTTATTTTTAATACGACCTTAAGTTTAATAAATTATCCATTTCAATTACATATTTTTTTTTTTTTTGTATTTAAGAAAAATGTGAAAATGAATGAAGACAGTGAAAAATTTTAATATTTGGTTAACACAGTGTTTTTTACTATTATTCGTTTAAATTATTTTAATTTTCAATACGTAAACACCTTTGCTATATTTATAAATTATACATTTACATAAGTAGATTTGTTTGTTTTTGATAACTTTCAATATTAATATCTAATTCTATTTGCACAAACATAAATCAACATATTGTTTCCCCAAATAATCAAAACAAAAATCACTTTTGGGGTAATGAAAAGCTTTTATTTAAGATACTCATAAAAACTATTGAAATGTTTTAGAAAAGTACTACTAATAGAGAAAGAATCTGTTTTATATTTGCAAAAGATGTTTGTTCTTTATATAAAAAAATTTTATTTCTCTCAAATAAAATACAAAAATAAAATAAAATACACAAACTATTTGTTTTGATTACAATTACTTTTTATTAAAATAAAAAAGAAAATCCTTAAACAATGCAATGAACTAAAAAAGAAAGATATAAACAAATAAATATAAATTACATTTAATAATATTCAGGTCAGTATTTAAAAATAAAAACCACTTGGGAATTTATGTAAGTTGTAGTTTACAACAAATCAATTTTTCTATCAGAAAAAAAAATTTTTTAATTATAAAACATAAATAAATATTAGAGATTTTATGAACTTGTGCATATAAATTGCATTTAAAGTATCTTTTGTAACAACTGATACCTTCATACAGATTGATGTTGATTTTGTGTTACCTGGGTCCAAATCGTAACATTCGACAACGAATAAAAGCGATCGAAAAATAATTTTAAAATTTCGGCAGAAATTGTTTTGATATTAAATTTGGGGCTGGTTTCTGGTTTTGAATTATGGTCAGAGTTGATTTAAAAACTAAAAATACTTAATTGAAACCGTGATTAGCGGCTGGTCTCCAGGCAATAAGCCTTATTAGAGCACAAATTTCCCTTAATGTTAGGTAAAAAATTTTTTAACAAATAAAAACAGAATCATATGGGAATAACAGTGTTCTCATTGAATTCAATTTATTAAAAATTCACCCGCCATAACAGCGGGTGGATCTGTGATAGCTACATTTCATGATATTTTTAACAAAAATATTTCTCCTTTTCAAAGTATTTAATCCATAACTTTTAATCGAATGCCTCGCTACCTAATCTGCAATTTTTATTATAAATTTGACAGTATTTAAAGCCGGCAAAACTTTCACACAAAAGTAACATTTACCTGATTACATCTGATAGCATTAAATTTGTAATTGTCAAAACTTAGAAGGCTTTCACATTTATCAAGTCAGTTGCGTAAGTTTCTTGCGCAACTTTTGAGTTTGTAGCTGATCAGGTTACTTCTGGTTTTTAATTCGTTTTGCATGTGTTTTTTTTTTTGAATTGCTGTGTGATGGAATGAATAAAACAAAATGTAAGAAATTTCCAAAAAATTGAAGAGTTTTAAGCTAAATAAAACAAAAATACATCCAGAGAAAAATGACACCAAATGTTGTCAAAATGATCACAAATGGTGTCAATAGTGTACCAACCACGTTTGTGCTCACTTTGACAACGCATGGTATCATTTCAACAATGCATTAAATATTAAAAACATAGCGTTGCAGAATTGACAACAAATGATATAAAATTTACATTTTACTGGGGTCGAAATGACACCATATCGGTAAAAAAACGACAACATTATGTATCGGTTGTTGAAATGACAACTTGTGTTGTCAATTTCTCAATGTTTATTAATAAATTGGAAGTTTGAGAACATATTGTTGTCAATCTAACACCGTTCGTCAACAAGTTGCCAATGTGCGTTGCCAAAAAAGTAAACTCGGCGCTTTTTTTCTAAGTTGACAACCAACCGTTGTTAAAAAATTGAAAACACTCATTGTCAATAAAATAAACCACAAAGTTACCACATACGTTGGTATTGCAACGCCATTTTTGCTCAGTGTAAGGAAAGTAAGCTTTGTATTGTAAAGCAAGTTCAAATAAAATAAAAAAATTAAAAACTTTCTTAAGAAACTGACTTGCCATTGTGAAATTTCTCTTATCCTCTTCACAATAAAATAAAAAGCTAAAAAAATTATATTTTTTGGAAATTTTTTAAACCTTTTGCATTTTTTTTCACTCTGAAGTATTTAATATTGTGCGTACTGAGAGGAGAATATTGCATAAATTCAATGAATTGATTTCATTAAAGTTGTTTCCTTGATTCAATGAAATATTTCATAAGTTATGTGCCCTAATGAAATATTTTCTGGGTAATAAATGCTAAAATTATTTCATTGGATGAAAGAATATTTCATTGAATTAATGATATATTTCATTAGATTAGTCATAAAATTCAGAGGACCTATGAACAAAACAAAACTCTCTGAGTGTATTAAATTTATACATTTTATAATAATTTAAAAAAAAGCCTTAAAATTTATTCCTTAATGTATTATGCTATCGCTGTGCAACATTCGGAAGACACAACTGTTTTGCGGGCAACGAGCGAACAAAACGTTTGGTTAACGGAGTGACCGAAATTTTTTCTTAGTACCTCTCCGGGCTATACTAAAGAGAAACGTAATACCTGAGATCAATTACATTTCTGCAAACATGGGATATAACTGACTACACTCAGACAGGCAAATTGATATATCTTCGGCTTATATTTTGAACATCGAGTGTAGCTTCGGCTGTGTGGCACGTAGCGCCGTCCTGTTGAAACCAAATGTTGCCAATGTCCTCCTCTTTAATTTTTGTTAACAAAAATTCGTTCAACATGGCCCGATAACGATCGCCATTGACTAACGGCCACTCCTTGCTCATTTTCAAAGAAAAATGGCCCAATTATGCCTCTGAACCGAAATCCGCACCAAACAGTGACTCGTTTTGTGTGCGTCGGCCTTTCAATGTATGCGTGCGGGTTTTCTGTGCCCCAAATGCGACAATTCTGCTTGTTTACATACCCGCCAAGATCAAAATGAGCTTCATCTGGAAAGATGATTTTTTTTGGAAAAATCGGCATCTTCTGTAAGTCGACCATATTCTTTCAGCGGAAGGATAATACTAATTATCTGTCAAATCAGACATGAGCTAATTGTTACCATTCACGAAACAAGCACTAGTTGAAAAAAAAACGCTAGATGGCGGACCCTATAGATTAATACTAATATGTCAGCGATAGCTTATTTAATCTTTTTTTACCAAATATGTTCGTTAAATCCCTTGCAATTTGAAAAAAAAAAATAAAAATAATGGGCCATAATCATAGTCGCAAAAAGGATGCTTTTCTTAAGAGCTGACTTTTGTTAATAAGAATTACATGAATATAAAATCGCTTTTTAAAAATACCGACTTTAGTGTGGCTATGATTATGGGCCATTGTTTTTAAATAATTTAACAAATTATACTGTATAAATTTTAATGAAAAATTTGTATAGTAATTATTTTTTTTTATATGCCTCCCACTGTGCATTTTTCGTATTGTTATAATTTTTTTCTTTAATTTTTCATTAAATATTTGCACAACATACACATACTTGCTTATGGATAATTAAAAAACATAAATATTATTTGTTTATCCCTTTGATGGTAATATTTTGTATGTGGTTTAAATATAAATGAAATTTTATTCTCTTGTTACTAAAACTAATTGTGAAAAATTGACATTGTTAAAATATTTTTTAGTTTATATTTCGTTTGTTTGTTTGTTATGTATTCTTCTTCTTTTTTACACAACCTAAGCAAATAAAATAATTAATTTTTATGAGTTTTGTGGCTAAATCCTTTTTATTCCCTTTTGTAAAGCAACAAAAGAAAGAAACATTTGCATTTTAGTATAAATTTTAATTTGTATTAAAAAATATAAAAATTTTCTTTTAGTTGACATATTTAAAGATTTTTATTTAAAATAACATATTTGGAGATTTTCTGTATGAGAATTTAGCACACAGTAATTTAGGAAATAAAATATTTTATGTCGTTCGATGTATAAAATTTGTTTTGTAAGGAATTGTCACACAAGCATTTGTATTCAAATGGATACAAACCAACACAATGTAATAGGAAATGTTCGGCTAGTGTATTTTGAACGGCTATAAACTTAAAGTAATAATGTAAAAGGAGTAACGAATCCTATTTTGAAGGTAATTTCTACAGATGCCTTTGAATGATTTCTCGGTCCTAAGGATTGAAGTTATATCCTTCTAAATATCTAATGTTTCGTTGCTATTTATTACAAGTTTTTACTCTTTGAGTATAGCCATCTAAATAACACTGGCGTTTGGTCATCTTTAGCATTTTCCTAAGGCGTAGGTCTTCTATTTATAATACCCACAAACAAATATTATCCAATTCAAGTTCGGAACTTAGAGAAAAAACTCATTAGTTTCCTTCTGAAAAAGATATGCCAAACTATGTTCATATAAAAAATTGTAGTCGGAGACAAAATTTAATCAGCACAAGTAATTTTTGAAAAAAAAAACTAAAGAACTATTACAAATAAATCAATCATTTTAACTACAAAAAAAGTTAATGCTACAGGCTTCATGACTATCTTTGCCGCTGATTCAAGTTAGACTATTTTCTATTATCATAAGCTACAATAAACAGATTTGGTGCTGGCACTATAATAAAACTTGTAAAATAAATTAGCGTTTGCAAATACTTTTATTTCATTTAACTGAAAAATTATTGATTTGTTTTTACATTTTGTACCTTTTGAATAAAAAATTTTATAATTTTAAAAGTAAAATACTGGTTCTTTTTTATAATCAAACTGCTGCTTTTAATGCATAAATCATAAATTTCGAGGCTATATGTAAAACAACGTCTAAATCTAAAGCTAAACTGACAACACTAGTTGGTTTGCATTACGCCAACGACATTCGTCATATATAGTGTTCGTGCAGCCTATAGTTTTAGTCTACAAACAGCTAAAATCACAAACCCAAGGCAAAGGTTAGGTCATATTATAGAAACCTTTTAACATAAATAAATTAGTTTTTTTTAAATGTATTCTATTTTTAATTGATTTTTATATAAATAATATGAACTGATCGATTCATTTATACTTCAAAGACCATTTGGCCTTATAAGGTTTCATTAATCAGTCTGTAACATACAGGGTGGGTCAAAAGAAACCAAGGGGTGTAAAAGTTTAATAACTTTTTTGTTTATTAACTCTTTTTTATTTTTTCTTTCAGATTATATAATATACAAAATGGAAATTTTTTTACACTAAGTATGAAAAATGATGTCTCTTAAATGCCCACCGTTTTCAGCTTCGCACTGATGGGTTCTTTTTAGAGCATTTTCCATAACATCTTTCAAAACTTGTGGCTGTAGCGTTCGAATTTCTGCAACAATGTTTGCCTTGAGTTCAAGGATTGTCTCTGGCTTGTTCACATACACTCGCTCCTTCAAAAAACCCCAAAGAAAATAGTCGGGTGCTGTCAAATCTGGCGATCGCGCTGGCCAAATAATTTCCGAATTTCGAGAAATTATTCGCTCTCCAAAAATTTGACTTAAAAGTGCCATTGTGTCTCGGGCAGTATGGGCAGTGGCTCCGTCCTGCTGAAACCACATACCAGGTCTGTTTTCAAGAGCAGGACGTAAAAAATTTTCTATCATAAAACGATACCGCTCTCCATTTACGGTTACAGCACTTCCATCTTCATTCTCGAAGAAGTAGGGCCCAATGACATTTTCAGATGTGATCCCATACCATACTGTACACCTGATGGGGTGCAATTGGCGTTGATGAATGGCTCTTGGATTTTGAGAACACCAGAACCTACAGTTCTGCTTGTTAACAAAGCCATTCAAATGAAAATGAGCTTCATCACTCATAATCAAATTTTCAATAAAGTTGATTTCATTTCTGGCCAACTCTTGAAATTTAACTGCAAAATTTAGACGTTGCCGATGATCTGCGGGTTTTAATTCTTGGACCAATTGCACCTTATATGGGTATAACTGTAAATCTTTTTTTAAAATGCGCCGTAGTGACGTACGAGACATTTCTAGCTGAGCAGAACGCCTTCTGCCAGATGTTTCTGGTGCTTCGTTAACACTTTGCTGTACTCGTTCAATATTTTCCGCAGTGCGACTTAAACGTGGTCTACCTGTTCGAGGCAAATCTCTTACGCTGCCATGTTGGTGATGACGATTAACTAAGCAACGAATCATCGCTTCAGAGGGCGAAATTCTGACGTTAAAATGTCGACGATATGCTCTTTGCGTTAAAATAATTGATCTCTGGTTTAAATAATAAAATTCTATTGTTCTGGTTCTCTGTTCAGTTGTGAACCTCTCCATTAAAAATTCTCCAAGTGTTGTCTATATAATCTGAAAGAAAAAATAAAAAAAAATTAATAAAAAAAAGTTATTAAACTTTTACACCCCTTGGTTTCTTTTGGCCCACCCTGTATAAGCGGTTTTCAGTCTTAAATGCAAATTACCCTTGCAAGTCATGCATACATATATTGCAAGTGTGGCAAAAAATTTTAAATTGTGCACCTCTTAACAGCAAAATATATGAAACTGAAGTTTGCATCGGTTTGTAAAGTTCGCCAGACTGAAAATCATTGCAAAAAACTAAATCAAAAAGTGTGCACCATCAAAACAGCTGAGCGAAACAAGCAACTAAAATTCAGAGTTATCAAGTTTTACGGCGAAAGTAGGCGACATGTTATTCAAAAACATTGCTAAAATAAAGGAAAATTATATTTTTGTATAAAACTTCAGGAGTTAAAACCAAATTTGAAGAAAGTTCATACAACAAATGGAGTTTATTTCAAAAATGTACTGCACCTTAGCTAATGCCGTATGTATAAAAAAAAGGAAAATAAACAAACAAAATAATGAAATTCAATTTCACTTTGGAATTGCTGTTGGCTCAAGGATTTAATTAATATGCAAATTTACTTTAAGAAAAAAATATACATACATGAGTGTTTTATTTACGTTTATTCTCTATGAAATCAACTGTGATGATTTTTTTGCTAAAATCGTAGAGTACGTCTGTCACGCATTGTAGCAAGAAATAGGTGCAACTTTGATTTAATTTCATATATGCCAGCAAGAGCGAATTCCTTAAACTGGTCGTAAAGTTTACTCATTTGTATAAGAACATACACTCACTAACACTGTTATTACTGAAGGAAATAAAATGAGTGAAACCAATAGTTCAGTTCAAAAGTATTCGCATTAACAAGAGATATTTAAAGTTCTTTAGTACAGCCAGCAATACTCGACAACTTTGAGCTCCTAACATGATCGTATGCAAATAACTTTCTGGCCTTTCTGATGTTTATCTATTCTTTTTTATTTTTTTTTCAAAAGAAAACCTGCCTATAATGGCAGTTTTTCATGAGTAATTTACCATTTGCAGCGTTTATAAATTTATTTAAAATTTTTTTATTCTGTCATTAATAATTATGCCTGACAATCTTATAGTTAAATTAGCAAACTTTTACTAAAAGTTTATTTATAACCACAAATTAAGGCAGACATTAATCAACCCACATTTTTTAGCAAACAAACTAATTAATGACAGTATGAAACTTAAAATATAAAGTGTTAAGAATAGTGCTTGAGTGGCGGCTGCTGGTAGTTGGTTGTGGGCACAAACAACAAAAACTGCTTAAACAAAATGTACAGAAAAAACAAGTTGAATGTTGATAAAAATGTACTCAAAAACAGACAATGAAGTGGGAGACAAAAAAAAATCGAATTCAAGAAAATTTATTTAAAAAAACACAACATTTTTATTTAAATCAATTGAACAATTAACTAATATGCAGTCATATTGATTAATTGCTTGAATTAATGAAAAAATTAATCAATATTTATTAATTGCTTGAATCAATTAAAGAATTAATCAATATGAATGAGTAATTGAATATTTAATTAATGTTATCATATCTTTTTAGTTCAATTACAAAAATGCTATGCAACACGATTGAATTTAAAAATCAAAATACAAACATTCAAAAATACAAATATGGAAATAGCATAAAATCAACGATTACACATATTTGAGTAAACTACTGTGTATTTTAATAATAGTATTT
Source organism: Thelaira solivaga (assembly GCA_947397855.1). Lineage (NCBI taxonomy): Eukaryota > Metazoa > Arthropoda > Insecta > Diptera > Tachinidae > Thelaira > Thelaira solivaga. Next base: position 28,064,168 of record OX377612.1, read on the forward strand.
TTTTTTTCTTATGTGTTTTGTATTGTTTTGCATTCTTGAATGCTTTAATCAAGGCATATGCATGCCTTTTTTCTTTTTGAATTCAATCGTGTCAACAAGCATTACAAGCAATTAGTTTCTAATCGTGCCTCGGATATTATTTAATCAAAGGTTGTGCACGGTTTTTACTCAAAATATTTGATACATAAAAAAATGTAATCATGCAAAATCGACTAAAAATGACTACTTGCCCATCTCTGGCTTTTGTTTTTAATATAAATTTAAGAAAGAAACTAGCGTTAGCTTTAATAAGCACTCCCCTTTATGTTATAGTATTAACAAAGGTTTCTCAGTGACATTAAATAATTTTATTTAAGCAACCCTCCCATGAGACTTAATTTACATAAGCGCCTGTTTTTAAGGTAATGTTTGAAAAAAAAATTAAATTGTTGTAAACGGCCCGAACAGCTAATGATTGATGCTGTGATTTAAACATCAAGTTACTTTCTCACAAAAAGAAACCACACCTGATAAACCAATAAAAAAAATCAGGCGTATAGAGGTTGTCAACTCACACTTCGCCCACTGTGTACACAGATTTTTCTTCGATTTATTTAAGAAAGCTGTCAAAGCCTTGAGAAATATTCAATACAAAAAAATTGGAAAGGCTAGAAAGCAAAAAATTAAAAAAAAACAACCTTAATGGCAGTTAATTTTATTTAAGGCATTAAATTTAATTCCTTTGCTGTCTTACTCAACCAAATAAATGATATTGTTGTTGCTGTTGTTGCAAGTTAAAAAAAAATCATGGAGATATTTTTTTGTGCGTCCGTAAATAAGTAAAGCAAATACTTTATGTGGCAATAAATGGCTTAAGTGGAAAATTTATATTGTTTTAATTTGTATCATTTCTTTTGATCTGCTTCTGCCTTTAAGGGTTCAAGTTGTTGGTTGCAACATGAAAATTTAAGCAAACTGTATTTTATATTTCACTTAGGGCAAAAGATAAGCAGTAAATTATTTAGTATTAGAGACGGAAAAACCATTAAAAAACAAAACGCAATCAATCACAAATCTGAAATGTCTATAAAAATAAATGATTATAAGTCAGCCCGAAAAACAAACAACGATATTTTTTTATTTAAAATCATTAAGTTTCAAAAAAATATATTATTTTGTGCTGGATAATTTAAATGAAGTTCAGAATGAATGGATTAAAGATAACAAACAAATTTTTCTAATGACCAGCAGTGAAAGAGCGTCGGCATACTAAGAAAATAAACTCAGTTCAGCATTGCATAAATTCCTTTAAAAATTAAGGATCCTGTTTTAATTTTTTTATGGTCTATCTTTAAGTGTATTGCTGGGAAGTGTTAATTTATTTAACCACATCTTTCTATTGACCGCTAGATTTAGCACTCTACTAATATTACTTAAAGAAAGAGCGAGCAGTTAACTCTCAACATAAATTCAAGTGAATTATGGCATCTGTAGAAAGTAGTAGGTGGTTCAAAGCTTTGTTTATATTAAAAAGGTGGTATCACTCGGTATGTGAAAACTTTAAAAATATATCTTGCTTTGCCGGCTTCAAAATGATAAATAACTATAGCAAGGCTTTTCGAAGTATTCATAAAGGAAATCTCAGCATGGAGAAACTGTGCAATATTATTGGGGGCGGGACTGGCAGTTCTGGTATTGGTTGGTTGGCTTATGTGGAGGACTAACGGTCTTCAATTAGAATCACACAATTTCGTTTTGAACCGCTTACTCGACAATACTATGTAGCAGTAAAATGACACAGATCCACCCCGTGATATTCAAATATCTTAGAAAGTCTCCTAACCTTACTCCCGATATCTTAGGTAGCCCGCTTATCCGATGTGCACCGAGAAATCTATGTCTCAAAGCTTTAAAAGCCGGACACTGCCAAAGAAGTTTAAGGACTGACTCCTTACTCTCAGGTGACCGGCAGCTGCAGCAGTGTTCGTTGAAAGAAAGCCCCACTTGTTGGTGTACTTGCCGATCGTCCAAGGACCAGTTATCACAGCCATCAGTCTGGAAATGTTCATAGCTTAACCTAACACGTTTTTAGACTCTGCCATCTCCATTTTAGAGCCACTCGTAGCCAATTAATCCGCCTGCTCATTACCCATAAAGCCGCTGTATTATATAATCTAAGCTAAAGATGCGTCAGTCTGACGTCCCAAATTGGATAACACAGCCTTACATTGGCCCACTAGAGCAGAGGATCTAACATTTCATTGAAGTGACAGGATAGCCGCTTGGTCATCTACAAAGATGTCTCTAGCTCTCCTGATCCCTCTATCGTACAGAGACTCGCACGCCTCCTTGATGGGCAGCATCTCAGCCGAGAAAACACTAGACCCATCCGGAAGTCGTAATATGAGTTTTATGTCAAGTTCTCTGCAACAAACTGCAGATTCCATACCGTAGGTCATCTAGATCCTTCATCGTATGCTCTATTGTCATACTTACGTTCATATGTTCTTCGTTTCTACTTCCGTTTGAAGCGAAATATAACCTAGAAAAACTTTTCAAAGTCCATATGGACGGATGAGTCCGATTCAGGATCTTCACAAGCCCTATACAACTCGTCCAATACGTACTTCCTTGCAGTACCGGTTCACCATAACAAATATTCGCATATAAGAATTTATAATGGCGTTATACATCCATAGCAATAACCTACAGCTTAAGCCCCATCTTAAGTAAAACATCCTGCTACAGGTACAATAGGCAACCGTTGCCCTCCTAACCCTATGCTGTATATTAGCCCTCCAGGATAGTTTGGAATCTAGAAATACTCTCAGATATTTTCCACTATCCGATAAGAATAGTTCTTGATCCTGCAACCACGGGGGATTGTAGCTCTGCAACTTGGTCTTTGTGGTGGATAGAACCGGGACTGTTTTCAATGGGTTAACAATTTTAATCACAATATATTGTCGAGTATCGAAGTGACATACCTTGCCTCTAGCATTTGCATTATCCAGGTTCTGATGTACTGCTCAACATCATAAAGTCGGAGAGAATGCTCAATGGCCGTCATAGATACGCTATTGATGGCGTCCTCTATGTCTAATAATGCTTCCAAAGTATATTGCTGTTCTCCACAGATCTTTCTATAACCCCCACCACCTCATGAAGGGTAAACTTCAGGTAGGCGTGTTGGCACATAGATAGTTTCTGCTTAATGTGTAGAGTGATGTATGTTGATTTACCAATTCTTGAAATGAATATAACCCTTATTATTCTCTACCAAGTCAGAATGTAATTCAGAGAGACAGAGGTTACATATTATAGTTTGTTCAGCGAGGGAATGATGGAGTGCTTCGCACTCTAAAGCATCTTTGTCGAGATGCCGTCAGGTTCCGGTGATTTTAAATCGCCAATCAATTCTCTCTTGGAAGATCAAGTCTTCATTGAGCATATAAGCGTTCTCAGGTATATTAATTGCAACCCGCAAATGGGTGTTTAAAAGAATTTCAAGAGATTTTGCCGAAAATTGGGACTAGGAATCAGCAGCCCTTTTCACAAAGGTAGGACTTGAGTGACTCCCAGCCAAAACCTCATTAAGCCTGCAGTCTCTGGTGCTGTCAACCGATTCAAAGAATTTCTTTCGTATATTCCTTTTGGCGAACCTTAGAGCATTCTTATAAGCCCGCATCTTATCGCAATATGGTTGACATACTTTGTCGTTGGTGATATGCTGATGGTTGTACAAAAAAATGGCAGTAGGATCACCCGAAAGCATATTGAAATAGGAAAAGAAAATTAGACGGAGGTCCAAGTTTTAGAACTATATGCGAAAGAATGTTCTCTCAGATAATCTTTTATAGATTCGCAGTCATATGCACCGCAAAGAAAAAACATGATTGAATATGGTCACCGCATATGATTGAATATGTTTCCCATAAAAATATTATTGTTGATTTGAAAAATCCAAATTTTTCATACAATTTATCTTTAAAGTCCACGTTATTTTTTTGTTTTTTTTTTTTTTTTGGATTGGAGCGAATGGGCCATAATCATAGTCACAAAAAAGGAGGTTTTTATTAAGACCTGACTTTTGTTCATAAGAATTATATGAACTTAAAGTCATTTTTAAAATGATACCGACTTTAGTGTTTCTATGACTATGACCGAATATGATTAAAAGTAAACTTTTATCTTTTTTTTCTTTCGCAACCGTATAAATAAAGCAAAAACTTAATGCTTCAAACTCAATTGGGCTTAGTGGCTGCAGTGGTTGAGTGGCGAGTTAATGTTTATTAGCTGCAAATACACTAGTTCGCATCCAAGTAGAGTCAAATAAATTTGGAGAGAATATAAAACCAGCCGTACAAGGTGATGAATAAATATAAATTACACGAAACGAAAAACTCAATAGAACAAAATAGAAAATGTAAAAAAAAAAAAAATAATTTAAAACTTTTTATAAAAATAGTGTATAAAAAAAATTATTGCCCTAGAACTGTGACATCTGCTGCGGAGAGACATTTTAAATATGTTTAGCTTGTTAGTTGCAATGTAACCATATTATGTTTCCACCAGAATATGGTTGCTTCTAAACATATTATTTCTTTGCGTGTCTGGTCTGAACTATAACTTCATTTTTCTACAAGAGAACGGAAGCCACTTAAGGAAACTCAAACTCCGTGTAGGAAGAGACATTATTTTGACATCATTATCTATGTTGACCTGCTGAAACAATTCGAACTCAATCATCATATGAACAACATTGGTGTGGTAGATGATAGTTCCTGCCGTTTTTATTGAAATAAACTAAATACATTATGGGAACATGCCGAGCTACTTAGGAATAAGTACTGGTCCAAAAAGACCTAGATAAAATGAATACCAAAACAATTACAAGATTCATATGGAGTCTTGGATTGGTTAAGTTGGGTATTAAGCTGTACGATTAAATAAAGTTAAATTCTTTTTACAAAAATTATAAAAAAAAACCTCTGTATTTAATTAGGGCCATATAAAATTTGCTTAAAAACTCTTATTAAACAAAAATATTTTTATGAATTTGACCATTTGTGATAATTAAATTTAATTTTGGGGAAACATGAGAATTTAATAAATTTAATATTTTGACTGTCTAAAAAAGAGAATTGATTTACAATGATTATTAATTGTTGGCTTCCATATGTATCGCTCTAATAGGAACCTTTTTAAGCATCTCATGATTTCGAGGACTGTGAAACATTTGTGTATGTAATACTTGCTTTTTATTTAAACAATTTTATTTAACTTACCATCATTACTCTGCTCATAGTATTTTTTTTTCAAATGACCCAGTTGTACATCACAATTTATCATGTTATCAACAATTGTACTGGCACTACCATTGCCACTGCCATCTTGTTCCATTAAAGGTGAATTCCCAGAGCCGACAATACCTCCCCCTACACCTCCCAAGCCAACACCCAAACCACCACCACCAACCATACCCACGCTACCATTACCATTTGGTTTTATTAGTTCACTATATTTATCTCTAATCAAGGTACCGCCGCCATTAATGTTAGTCTGTTGTAAATGATTATGATGTTGTTGTTGGTGATTCTTTTTATATTTTAATGTATCATCGACAGCACCCAGCATAACATCCGTATTGCCTACAACTGATGTTGTGCCATGATTAGCCACTACAGTGCCGTGACCAGTTAGGGGATCATTGCCACTTAAATCAAGATGATGATGTCGATGTTGATGTGCTGAAGCTGACACTATTAAACGTTTATATATGCAGCAGGTAACCATGGCTAAAAATACTGAAACACTTAATAGTCCCAAAGCCATTAGGGATATGACAGCTGCAAGATTACCCTGCAACATATCACGTGCTCCTGCTTTCTGTACAAGTAAAGTCATTTGCACACTATCTTTGCCCCCAGCATTTTCAGCCAGGCACGTGTAGATACCCTCATCAGATTTTTCAGCACCCAAAATAGTCAATCGGGAAATGAAAACGTTGCGACCAAACTCTTTCTCTTTAGAAAAATCTTCTTGTATTATTTGTATATGTACTCTTTGCTGGGTTGGCGCTGTGGGAGTCAATTGGCCATTAACCGATTTGTGCAAAGATTTGCTGCCATAATCCCAAGATATCTGGGTATTGGCTGAAGCATGCACTCTACACACAAGAGTAACATTTTCTTTGGAGGTATTAATGGAAGCTCCTTTGGCAGGGAATATAATGCGTGGCTTACAGGCAAATGCCTCGGGCTGATCTTCTATCCACAACATGCCCCTTAGATGAGAGGGATAGTAACAGGCGGTGGGTGGGGTATAAAGATTTCGACGCAGCACAAAATCACGAAAAATTTGCAATTCGCATGTACAATTCCAGGGATTACCATCTAGGGATAAGGCCGTCAAACGTTTAACAGACTCAAAGCTCTCTTTGCGTAAAAAACTTAAACGATTGTTATTCAAATAGATCTGTGATAGTAGTGGCACATTAACAAACACTTGGGTGGCTATCTTAACCAAATAGTTGTTTTTCAGTTCTATTTTATGCAAATACTTGTGGTTTTGAAAAATGCCATCACCCAAAGACGTTAGCTGATTGCCATTTAAAATTATAGCGCGCACCTTTACCAAACGGGCAAACAAATTAGCCTGTAACACTCGCAGCTGGTTATTTGATAAATCCAATTCAATTAAAATCTCCAATTGGGTAAAACTACGTGGATCTATATGCTGTAAAGTGCTATTGCGTATATACAGCTTGTGAAGATTGGTGAGATCGGCATGAAGAAAAGCATTCTCTTCCAAGTAAACAATACGATTTAAAGATAAATCCAAGACTTGGACTTCATTGCTAAGATTCTCGGGCACTGAATTAAGTGTTAAATTTTTGCAATCTGCTGTCTTTTTACCAGAGTTCCATTTGCAATGGCATTCACCACAATCCATTAGCCAATCTGCTGCGGTTAGTGATGGCATGTTGCACAGCAAAGTGGTTACAAGTAACTGGCACAAGAATAAAAATGAAGAATTCTGTTTAAAAAATGGTAAAATCAAAGCAAATCTCAACAATTTTGAAGTATGTCGTTGTTTTGGTTGCTGCTGAAATATGCTCCCAGATTGTTGGTTTTGTTGCTGATGACGATGACGGGTTTCTTGTTTAATAAGGAGTTTGCTTTTCTTTTTGGGTCGTTGTATGCTTTCAAATTGTACCGTTTTTGTTTTTGATTGTTGTAGCTGAGGTTCTTGGTGCTGATGTTGTTGTTGTATTTTATTTTTCTTGTTTTTCATGATTTCCTTTGAGGCTTTATCAGCACTTCTCTGCTCACATCAGTCACGTTGACAATTTTGGCCACCGCTGCACGACGCGTAGTTTTACTTGTGATACGGCTGCTGTAACTGCTTTTAGCTGTTTTTCTTTTTGTTGGTACTGCTGTCGTTGAAATTGTATTTTTATTGTCTGCTCTTGTTTTTTCATTTAATCGTTGTCTGTTGCTTCTGCTGTTGCTTGTTGCTAAATTTTTTCTAGGTTGATTTGTTATTTGCTTCATAGAAATTTTGTCACTCACCAGCAAAAATTTTGTAATGTATTGTCATTCGTTGTGTGTGTTGCCGTTTTATTATATTTTTAGTAGTTGTTCCTTTATTATTTTTTTATTATCTTTTTCTTCTATTCTACAACTTGCACACCATTTTATGTTGTCGCAATTGTGTGGCTTTGGCTTTCTTTTCAAAGATTTTCGTTCACAAGTTTATTGTATTGGCACAGTGACAGCATCACCACAATAACAACAACGGCAACACAAAATATCATCAGGCTAAAATAAAATTAAAATATGAACTTTTGTTAGTTTATGGTTGTTTTTTTTTTTTTGTGTGGTGTGTTCGTTTGTTTTCTAAAATAGAAATTGTTTATAAAGGGTGTCCGAACAAGAACGCAAGATTTAAATTTGGCGCCATTCGAAGTGTCATTGTTTGACATTTGAACAATTGTTATTGTTAGTAGAAGGTACGAGGTAAGTAAAAAATGACCATGGACAGCGAAGGGAGTTCGTTAATTGGGTATTGGAGAGACAACATGAAAATGCTAATTTTGCTGATAAAATCATCTTCAGTGACGAGGCCCATTTATATCTTGATGGCTTCGTCAATAGGCAGAATTGTCGCATTTGGGGTGGGGAAAATCCTCGAATGATTCACGAGAAGCAAATGCATCCTCAACGTGTCACTGTGTGGTGTGGGTTTTGGGCTGGAGGAACCATTGAACCTTTTTTTTATGAAAATGAGGCAGGTCAAGCGCAAACAGTCAATGGTGTTCGGTATCGTGAAATGATAACCAGTTTTTTCTTGCCTACAATTGAAGAAATGAATGTGGAGGGCTTGTGGTTTCAACAAGACGGCGCCACATGTCATACAGCCAGAGAAACAATTCAATTGCTGCATCAGTCATTTATTTCTTTTTAAATCTTGCGTTCTTGTTGGGACACCCTTTATTTTTACGAAACTTTTAATAAATGTTAACAGTTTTATTTAAAGAAACAATCTTTTTTGACAAAAGTCTACAATTAGAATTTTTATTATGGTCCACAAATATTTTACAACAGTTGATTTCATATTTTTGCCGGTAAATTATTTTATTCGAAAAAAAAAACTTAACAATCTGCTATTGAATCGCATGTGAGCCATTCCACCTTAGATATCGATACAATTTTTATTGGCTTAGATATTTCAGTTTAATTAATTAAGCACAATTATGAATATTCCCCGAGTAAATTTTTTTTCTGGTAAATAAATTTCCCAAATTTTATTCATGATAATGGAGAAGAAAAATTTAATAGAACTACTTGAAGATTTTTTATTCATAGTTAGGTTGACTATCTTCTACAGAATTTTACTAAAAACTGAATCTGAATTTGCTCATGCTTTAGGAGTGAACTAGTCATGTCGTAGTAATTTATGTTTGGTGAGTTGGGTAGCGAAATTGTCAGCTGAAATTTCTTCTTTATCACCTCGTTTCACCTCAATTCAAACCTGATTAAAGTAAGCAATATAGCTAGTATCTTCAGAATATAAAGCTATAAATATAATAAATATAGTAAATCAGTTGCAGAAATATGCAAAAGGATTATTAATGAAGTCTAAGTTTGAGTTTATCAGCAATAAATAGATAGATGACTGTAGAAATGCCTGGTATGATCTGAAAGTTTGCACAGTTGCATTTAGGACCATGTGATTGTGTTGCCATCCTTATAGTGCCTATTATAGAACTGAATACAGTTTTACACTGTCTGGACAAGACCTATCAGAAAAATTCACCTTGGATACAAGATTCGGAGATTTTTGTATTTCTAAGCAGGCAAGCGATCAGTCCCAAAATTAACTAAATGAGTTTTTCCAGTTTTGCCATTTTTACTGAATATTGTATTGCTTTTATGCAAAGCCGAAACCTAAAGAAGTGAACTTGTGCTGCATTAGCTTAGATCGAGTGAAAAATTCAGGCTGAACTGTTAGATATTAAATTGTACAAGGTGGGCTAAAAGAAGTCATCCGATGTTGTTTGGCTCTCATTGTTTTCCTAAATTAAAAACTATGTGTGCCGTTGCTCCGTCCAGTTGCAATCACATGTCCTCCAGTCCCAATTCGTTCAATAGTGGCAGAAAAACTCGGTTAACAGGCCCCTTAGTGCGCTACGTCCACTGTTGTCGTTTGACCAGCCCGATGACTCCTCCAGCAGGAACAGCGCACCATGCAGTCACTTTAAGCGGGTGTAATGGCTCCTCGTGAATCACTCATAGATTTCTGGTGCCCCAGAAGCGATAGTTTTGCTGAGGTGGAAGTGAGCCTCGTCGCTCATTATGATTTTGGTCGAAAAATCGTCCACTTCCATTATTCCGCGCTCTTGGGGAGTGTATCTCTCCATAGCTTGTTCACTTTTATTCTACATCTGTCTAGTTCACAAATGTCAAAACAGATTTGACATTGGACGCCGGTAATTTCTTTTAGCCCACCTTGTATATAAAATTTTGTTTTAGTCCTGAGAAACATTTCTATTGCGTAGAAGAAAAAAATTGCCTTTTATTCGTTTTCTTGTGGCCAAGCGTGATTAGATCCCTACAAATAAAATATATTTTTATAGCCATAATTAGATTTTTATATTGTGTTTTGTTTTGCCTACTTTCAGATTTATTCAAGGATTTCTTATTTACAAAATTGTAATAAAAAAATTTAATAAAAAATCTTATGATATTTTACTATCATTCCGATTTATTATTATTTTATTTAAATAATATTTTTGCAACTTTTCTATGGTAAACTTTTGCATTTTTCTTATGATTACTTATGAGCCTCCAGCGTTAAAGACAGTATATTCCTGAATATTATATGAAATTATGTAATATTCCCCAAATCCCTAATTTATTTTCAACAGCATGAAGTATATTTCAAGTGTTTTCGTGTGATTATGCTTGCACGCGTACGCTTACATTTGCTTAAAAATGTAGTTGGATTTGGAACATAAAAATATAAAGTTCAAGATCTAAAGAAAAAAGGAAAACCAACAGCAGGCAACATTCATTGCTTCTGTGCCAAGAAAGTTTATTTTGCTTTTAAAGCGGAATAACAAAACAAATTAAGAATTAAAGTAAACTACTCATACTTTTGTTCAACTATGTACTAATCAAGAGCATACGAAAGCATATTTGCTACGTAGCAAACTTTTAGTGGCATCTGAGTGCAAGCAAAATAAAAACTAAAAAAGTTAATTTTGTTCACAGCGAAATATTTGGAAATTTTTCTTTTTTTCTAACTTAAAAATTACACAAGTAGAGATGAGCTCTGCGTATATTTTGCATTTCATTTATATTTAGTTCTTTTGTTTTACGGTTTTTTCTCATCTTTTTCTTTTAAAAGTTGTTAATGGTGCATGTTTTCTTGCATGACTAACTTTTCTACTGTTGTGTAACTAAATAGAAACACTACAAGAAATATAGCGAACGAATAAAACCCGGCCAACATTTAATTGAAATGTTTTCTCTAAAAGCAATTTGAAGAAATGATTCAACTGAATGTCAGTAGTGACCACTTTGAAGAAATACAAGCCGCAACCCTTAGATTGGGACTAAGCACCAACTATAATAGTCTAAAGAAACTTTCATAAATATTTCTATTTGAGCAATAATTAGAACTTTTCACACCTGAAGTCTTCATTTGACCACATATTTTGATTAACGCTTTTAAATAAGTGCAGTGACACATCGAGAAGTATATAAAAAGTACAAATTCACCCTTTCTTTATATTTGATAGTTGAGCTGTTATATTTGAAAGCGGTAAAAAAAATAAGTTATGCGTATTTTTAGTAAGATGGTGTCTTTCAAAAAGAACAGGGCCATTAATCCATAAGAGCTTTCCTACTTCAAGTCTTAATATGACAACATATTTAGTCAAATGCGTTCATGATGATTTCAAGCAAGAACTTTATATCTAAGAACCGGTCTGGTGACATGTTCTATGTGTATAGACTTTGATTTGTCAATTACTTGGTAACAAAAAATTAAATTGTTGTAGCAACTTACCTTTTCCATCTATTATTCTCTTTGATCCTTAATGCTTTCTTAACTATAAGTCTTCATTTGACAATATCTTTAGTCAAGATTAACTGACACGTGCAGAATAATTAAAAAAGCGACAAGAAAACTGATAAATTATTAATCTAATTGATACAAAAGATTTTAACTAACAAAGTTCCAGAACTGCTTTCCTTCTCCCACTTTTTGTTCTATAACAAAGCAAATAAATCATAGTAAATGTTTGTTGGGCAGCTAGCTTACAAATATTGGTTGGCAGGCAGTTCATATTCATACTTAGTAAGGAAATGTGTGATGTATATGTGCGGATATTTTGTACAGTACAGTTGTATTTGTGTACACGTTACAGTGTTTTACAAAATTTAATATGTAAATTCTGTTTTTTTTTTATTGGATAAAATGGCATACAAATGGCATTCAATTACTTTCTGTATTGATCAAAATTTTGCATTTAATTGAAGTAAACAAATAAAATAAACAAGAAACTTAAAGTGAAATTAAACTGAAATTTTAGGATACATTTTTGCTGTAAGACTAAGCAAACATATGCCACAGATATTATAAAAAAAAATTCTTTAATTTGAGCAACATTTTAGAGAAAAGTAAATTTTGGGTTTCTCTTTTAGTTTTGTAATAATTAAAAATTCTTCTTTTAAGTCAATTAGCATTCTCAGTTTTGGAATTTAAAAGAAACTCCGAAATCAAAAAAAATAATTTATATAGGGTGGGCCAAAAGAAACCAAGGGGTGTAAAAGTTTAATAACTTTTTTGTTTATTAATTTTTTTTTATTTTTTCTTTCAGATTATATAGACAACACTTGGAGAATTTTTAATGGAGAGGTTCACAACTGAACAGAGAACCAGAACAATAGAATTTTATTATTTAAACCAGAGATCAATTATTTTAACGCAAAGAGCATATCGTCGACATTTTAACGTCAGAATTTCGCCCTCTGAAGCGATGATTCGTTGCTTAGTTAATCGTCATCACCAACGTGGCAGCGTAAGAGATTTGCCTCGAACAGATAGACCACGTTTAAGTCGCACTGCGGAAAATATTGAACGAGTACAGCAAAGTGTTAACGAAGCACCAGAAACATCTGGCAGAAGGCGTTCTGCTCAGCTAGAAATGTCTCGTACGTCACTACGGCGCATTTTAAAAAAAGATTTACAGTTATACCCATATAAGGTGCAATTGGTCCAAGAATTAAAACCCGCAGATCATCGGCAACGTCTAAATTTTGCAGTTAAATTTCAAGAGTTGGCCAGAAATGAAATCAATTTTATTGAAAATTTGATTATGAGTAATGAAGTTCATTTTCATTTGAATGGCTTTGTTAACAAGCAGAACTGTAGGTTCTGGGGTTCTTAAAATCCAAGAGCCATTCATCAACGCTAATTGCACCCCATCAGGTGTACAGTATGGTGTGGGATCACATCTGCAAATGTCATTGGGCCCTACTTCTTCGAGAATGAAGATGGAAGTGCTGTAACCGTAAATGGAGAGCGGTATCGTTTTTTTAAGTCCTGCTCTTGAAAACAGACCTGGTATGTGGTTTCAGCAGGACGGAGCCACTGCCCATACTGCCCGAGACACAATGGCACTTTTAAGTCAAATTTTTGGAGAGCGAATAATTTCTCGAAATTCGGAAATGATTTGGCCAGCGCGATCGCCAGATTTGACAGCACCCGACTATTTGCTTTGCGGTTGAAGGAGTGTATGTGAACAAGCCAGAGACAATCCTTGAACTCAAGGCAAACATTGTTGCAGAAATTCGAACGCTACAGCCACAAGTTTTGAAAGATGTTATGGAAAATGCTCTAAAAAGAGCCCATCAGTGCGAAGCTGAAAACGGTGGTCATTTAAGAGACATCATTTTTCATACTTAGTGTAAAAAAATTTAAATTAAAAAAATAAAAAAGAGTTAATAAACAAAAAAGTTATTAAACTTTTACACCCCTTGGTTTCTTTTGGCCCACTCTGAATAATAAGTGTTATTCCTTTCTTTCTCTGCTATAAGCTCAAGAGTTGCGGAACTAAAATGGTTGCATCTGTTCCCCGTCTTATTACTTTATTTTAATATTTTTTGCTTGAGCAACTTATACACAAACTTAGTACAACTGACTAGCAAAAATAGTACCATAAAACAAACTTTAAAAGTGCACTAGCTCGAAAATTTTTCGGCCAGAAAATAGAAAATTCGGCTGGGCCGAGTCTTATATACTCTTCCCTGTGTTAGCATAAAATGCGTATTTTTCGCTTTTCACATTCTGCGTAAATATCAAAAAAATACAAAAAATTATATAATTGATATGGTTAGTTTATTAAGCTTGAGGTCGTATTATAAAATTTTTATTTCTTTATTATTGAAGCGCAATACCGATATAAAAATAAATTTTTATTTAAAATACGACCGCAAAAGTAATAAGCTGGCCGTTTTAATAAAAAAAAATTTAAATAAACTTACAAATTAAAATTATATAAATATAAAAAACGAAATGAAATATATTGATAAATATAATTTTTCAGAATACCTATTTTTTGATTAATCCTAAATAAAAAATTAATTTCCTTTCCGTTGGCCGATATTTTGTTCCATACATAATTGAGTCATACCATTTTATCATAATAAAAAGAAATGACAATAATTTCCTAAATAATTTGTGTTTTATCGGACCTTAAAATTTAACCACCCTTTTTAAACAAGATTGTTAGCAACAAAACATTTAATTAATTAAGAGTATTTTGCAAATTTACATTTCATTACATATAAAAAAGATTAAATGCTAAAGATAGAGAAATAAATAACAACAATAACTACTTATTTCATAAAAAATCTTCTTTGAAATCAATTTTTCACAGACACTACCAAGCCAAGCAGAAAATTAATTTATTTTGTTAATATTTCTTAGCAAAATATTATTTAACTTGGAAATGATTGTATCCATTGAATTTTCTGATTAAGATAATAAAATAATTTGTAGCTCTGTTGTTTTTTTCTCAAACTATGTCTAGCTGGTAAATGTGGCTGTGGTTTTTCTCTATGTAAAATCAGTTACTTGTCAGCTAAAATGGAAACTGTCGCTTGAAAGTTATTGTGTTAAGCATGAATTTTGAAATGATGTACAATAAATGCTGTTTGATAAAAATTTGTGGCAAAATAAAAATTAAATAGTTATAAATGAAAATTTCTGAACAATGTGAAAATAATCAGCCCTATTCCAGTTGTCGCAATCAATAGATAACGACGTCGTTTATTGTCGACAGATTTAAATTAGTATTCCAGTTGTCTCAATCGTTGTTTATCGAAAACTGTTTGTTTAAAATTGGAATTTTATAAGAAAATGCAACTGCGATATTTAATTGAAACGACTATAATTTTGTCGTCACCATTTCAGGTAACGACTAAGAAGTGTTAAACAATAAAAAAGAAAAATTTTTAAAAATTTAAAAAATAAATAGAAAAATATTAACCAATTTCAAAAATTGGAAAAAGTCCTTCTTTTACAGCAGGAGGCACCATTCGATTTAATTTCAAAGCAAATAAAAAATAAATTGCTATAAAATAAATTATGATTAAAAAATTGCCGGAAGTTTTTTCTCTTTTTCTCTTATTGAATTTTTTGTTTTTTTTTTTTTATCAAAGAATTTTAGGGAATTGTTTTTTACCTAAAATCGAAATTTTCTTTGGAAAAAAAGTCTGGCTAATACTCGTAATTGATCTAAGAGTGTTAACCAGAATTTTTCAAATAATTGACCACGGCAGTTCTAAAATAAAGTCGTTTTACACGTTGAGTTCATAAAATCTTAATGTAGCTGCGAATTTAATATTTTCCATTCGATAACTTGAATATATCGGAATTCTCCTGATAAGTTTTCTTTCTAATTCTAGAATACTTAAATTTATATTTAAAATTTTATCACAAAAATTCAAAGCAAAATAAACCAGCTGAATGAAATACTAGAGATGTGTTTTTGTTTTATCAAAAAAAAAAAAAAAACGATAAATGTCGTTGACGCAGTAAGACGACGAGGAAAAACGAAATTCAAATAAAATCGACAACAAAGCTTACGGCGAGAACTGGAATAGAGGTTATACTAAATAGAATGTGCTACACAAAACATCGTAGCATAATATGCGAAGAAAATTTAAAAAACCAAAACGGCTGACTGTTTTAATTAAAAGACGAAGCTAAAAATCTGAGCTTTTACAGTTTAATGTCGGCAGTACGCGACATGTAAATTTTCAATGCAAATTTAAATTGAATTTAATGCTACTCAAAAAATTTTCCCAAAATAAAAAAAGAAAATATTCAGCCTTATTGTGAGCTCCGCTCTCGTAGCTGAACTTGCGACAAGCCAGTATAAAACTGGCACAAATGTAGCCACATACCATAGTTTTCACTACTACAACAGCATATGAAAATAAATTGAGATTTCTTAGTACGCACAAAAACGAAAGCACGGCTGGATCTATTTCGTTTTGGAATATTTGTAGAAATCTAAGTTGAGTTTGAAAGGTGCGAAAATATCGGGTAAGACGACCTTTGTCTCAACTTTTTAATGATTTTACGATCCCGATAATTGTATAAATATAATCCTTAGAAACTTAATTGAAATAGAATTTTTAAAAAATAATTAAAGGCTCTGTGCTCCAAGTATTCCAACTCATAGAGTAAAGAACCGGACGGGAGCAATTAAAAGCAGCTGGGGCTTAAATAAATTTTCATGAATTTAAAAAAATCATACAAAAACCAGAACGTGTAACTAAAAACTTTTTAACAAAGATGTTGAATTAAAAAAATTTTTCTGCATTTATATCAGCTTATGCTTATGAAGAAATAATTAAAAAAGCAAAAAACAAATAATAAAGGATGAGCTAATGGTGAAGGCTATAAGATATTGACAGATTTTAAGGCACTGCAATTTTACTTCTTTAATTTAAAAAATAAATAAATTATCAAAAATTAACTTAAAAAATTTTTTTATACAATATCTAAATAATCGGTTGAATTCAAAAGTTCGGTATATCCTAATGGTACACCTTGCCGAGACGTTTGCTCGGACCACACATGACAAGTTTAGTTTGGAAATTCCTTCTCAATTCTTTTTTAAAATTGCTATTGTGTCTACACACAGCCATTTTGATTCGGCAATTTTAGCATTCTTATTCAGTCATTCATTCAGCCTTCAACCTACTTGTCTTCTTTTTTTACATCGGCGAAATGCCGAGTACAAGCAAGTTTGTACCCCTTTCCGTTTTTCTTGCTCTCTCTCCTTCAAAATCAGGAAATGCCCAACTAAAATTGAGCATGTAAGTTTCCTCAATGATAGAAATACAAGATGGTTTCCTATTAGATGACGTAGCTTATTTACAGTTTGAAGTAAATATATATAAATTTCTCTCTTTCTCTCTCTTATTTAGCTGTAAATTATTAGCTAATAGGAACACATCACGTGTTACATGCGCAAAAAAATTAAATTTTATGTGCGGAAAGCCGTAATCTTATTTCTTAAAATTGTAATTTTGTAGCTTTGGATAAAATTTATGGACAAAATTCATCAGCCGCATTTGCCACATTTTTTTATTTTCATCACGACTTTGGGAACAGTTAAAAGTTTTAGTGAAAAAATAATTTCAATTGAAAATATATCACCTTTGGCTTGTATTAAAAATATTGCACAAAACCGGTATTTTGTTGCTCATAAACTAGAAACGAACGATAATGTTTGAAGTGATTAAACCTCCTATATGTCTACAAATGTATCTTGGTTTATTAGGCTTGATTATAAGTGCCGTTATGGTAACGAAAACAGTGTAATATGACAATGTCGACCATATGTTAAATACGACTCCGAGAACGAATTTCGTATTTAGGCTAGTTATGATTCCGTAAGCCCTGGTTGGTTGGTGTAGTCCTTCCGATGAACTTTGTATCAGCAAAGCCTTTGTAGCCTAAAGTGTCGCAGTCAGTTTTTAATTTATTTCGTTAAAAAGAGTTTGAAGTCCCCGGAATTTTTTATTTTGTTTTTTTTTTCTTGATTGTTTAAACTTTATATTTCATTTTAAAATATTTTACTTATCTGTGGTTTTCTTATTACAAAAAAATTTAAAAAAAAGTATTTATTTTGCTGTGCTTTTGTGAGCTCTTCATTGTTTTTAATATTGTGTTTGTAATTTTTGCCTTTTCAGTCAGATTTCTTGGTTGGGTTCTATTTTGTTTTATTTTCTTCCTCTTGTGATCTCCTCTTTTTTTATTTGAACTTTGAATTCTGTTTTTGCTGCTGCCAAAGTGTATGAGTATGTTTGCTTTTCTTATACGTTTATTGTAAATTCTTTTGTTAAATTTTTTTCCACAAGACTTCCTCTTAAAGTTTGTATCTTTTATCATTGTCAACAGCATCAGCATCATCATAGCTCTGCGCTGTTTCTTTTTTATGTACGAGCATATTTGGGTGTTTCTGTGGTGTGCTCTGTGTCTGTGTTATTATTTTTTTATTAAACTTCTTGTTGTCATCATCATTATTGCTACTATTGTTGCTGCTGATATTGTTAGCTTTTTTCCAAAAATTTTTCTTTTACCCAACAGACATTGTAACTTGATTTCAAACACAAAATAAAATAAAAAATTAAAGAATTTTTTTAATGATACCCAGTCTTTGGAAAATAAATAGTTTAATTTTAAAATATAAAATTTGAGAATTATGATTGCGTTTTAACATTGAAAGTGCTAAAGTCTTCTACCTTTTTTCACTTCTGCAGGTATCCTAAGGCATCTACATCAGATGTTCAACGAAACCTAACAATTAAAATTACGGTATTCTAAAACGTATAACAAGAATGTTTAAAAAACTGATTTCATGTTGTGTTGCTGCTTAGATTTCTTGCTAATAAATTTATCTTCTTATAATTTTTTCTTTTTTTATCCCAAATTTTTGGGGCCAATATTCCGCTGGCTAGGTAGCTTAGTCAAAATTTGTGCATCTTTTTATCTTTGCGCCTCTCCTAACAAAATTCTGAAAAATAATTCCGTTACAACTAATCTGCTCATTGTAGTTAATAGTGATAGTAACCGTAGAATGTGGATTTTAACAGTTTACTACCATGTCTATCACTAAAAATCTATTACTTGCTACAATTAATGATTATCTAAATGCCAAAATATTAACATTTTTAAGCCCTGAAGTTTTTATGTTAGTATAATGGTCACCAATAATAAAGGATCATGTCTAACCCCATAACATGAAGATATTTAAGTAAATCCTGATAACTTAGACAAGATCCACAAATTCTGCATCGAGAAATATATGATTTGAACCCAAAGAGCCGGACACTCAGAAAGAAGGTAGAAGAATTTTTCTTTACTCTTGGGTGCACGGAAATTGCTGCTGTACGATTGTAGTTGATGCCTATTTTTAGGTCGGCACATAAGCCAACCAACTAACTTAGCCATACAAAGCACACTGCTGCAGCTTTAGTGAATCTCACAGGGAATTATTCATGCCAATTATGAATATTCCCAAGGACTTTTACCCTGGGAGAATTTTCGTTTTTGGGACAAATTTTCCTAAATCAGATAACTTGCCATGTTAAAAAAGGGGGAAATTTTGTTTATAATAAGAGCAAAAGGAAAAGTGAAAAAACTTCCAGGGAATTTTTATTCATAACTGGGCTGACAATTTTCAACTTGTTTTATAAGTACGCAACTCTTTTTCTTTGAGACACAGTTTTCTCCATGCATATTTGGTAGATGTTTAAGAGGCTTTCTTAGATACTTCAATGTGATTGTACTTGTATTTCTTTAGATCAATACTATTTATTGTTCGACGTGTTCTTGTATGTTTCATAACAAAATGTTACATTTTCAACTCGTCCAGGAAATTTTATATAAAAACACTTATCATACAAAGACGAGTCTTTCAGTTGTATTAAAAACCAGCTAGTAAGCCTTTTGACATATTGTCTGATTAAATTGATTTTCTTTCACCTAAGAAGATGGAAGAGGATTTTAATTAAAACTTTCTTCATAGAAATTTATAAAACCTTTTCACTTTTTGAAATTAAATTTTAATGTGTTTTAAAAAAATATATACAATAAGACCGTGTGTGAAAATTATTTAAAAACCTTAAAAAAATTTTGTATTTTCTATTATTATTATTATTGTAAATTGAGCCATACAGCCCAAATATTCATTTATAATTTTCCAAGCCTCTTATGCCCAGTGAAAGCTCTTTTATTTCCCTGGGAAAATCCCAGTTTTACTTTTAAAGCCGGAAAGTATTTGTTCTATGACAGAAATCTACTTTAGTTGATTCTTATATCATTTATCATACACTGGTTCTCTGTAAGACAACAGTGTTCGGTTAGGCATCCGCTTAAGGGTCTGAAATCACTCTCAATGAATCCAAGAGCATTCTAGGATGTGCTACGCAATATACATAACAATTTACTAGACGATTTGATGGTCCATTTTCTAGAAATATATTTTCTATAAACAGAGTTGGAATTACTTACTCTGTGCTCTGTCAAAAAGGCAATCACTGGCATTTTTAAGGCTTCTACATTCAGTGTTAATAATTATTTCTTTTTTAACTTAACCTGACACTTTTTTCTAAATTCATTTTACTAATATAACAGTACCCTATCGTTCCCTTACTTAGGCCTAAATTAACGATTATTAGTTAACTATCAACTAAAGTTTAGCTAATATTAATCTCATTGTTCATAGTCACTAGTTAACTAAAGATTTTGCTTTAGATCCTTCTAAATTCTTCTAAATTACATGTATTTGTTGGGTAAATTTCTTAAAAGTCTTAATGTTTGTTGCTCTATTTAGAAAAAGTTTTAATTTGTGCATTTGAAATCTTTGCTGTACTTAAGTGTGCAAAGTTATTGTATGAATCTTTTTTTTTATATTTATTTGCCCGTTTGAATTTATTTTTTCCTTATCTGTACTAAAGCTATAATTGTGTTACTAGAAAGAAATTGTTTTATGTACGAGTACCAAGCTAAGAAGCAGTCTCTTTCTTATATCACATTTCAAATGTATTATGCATTTGAAATTAAATAGAGATGTTTTGAGCATTTTTTTATTTGTCAAATCTAACAAAGGAATAAAATTTTATTTGAAATTAATTTCTAAAGATTTTGCTTGTCTTTTTTAATAAGTAAGTATTTCGTTTTTACAAACAGCAAAAAAAAGAAAGAAAACAAAGTAGTAGAGGCATATTATAATACAAATAAAGTGCAAATGACACATAATATTGAGGATACTATTTCTTTTTAAATTAATTTGAAAAGCAAACTGTGTGCAAAGGACAGTTTAATTTATTTATTTACTTATTGGAATTAATGGGCGGATACCAAGACAGATTGTTTCACTAATATTTTTAAAACCAACCTCTCTTATACTTTAGATTTTTTTTTCGCCGTTGTTAAGTAAAGTTGGTATTGTCATAAATTTTTCTAAGCTAGATTTGCTAGATATTTTTGTGTACTAACGCTATAATCTAGGAGCCATGCGACCATTTACTGTTTACTGCATATAAGCTATGCAGATTTTTGTTTTAAACAAGTTTTTATTAAAGAAACTAGGCTAGGTTACAAAGAACGCCTAATAGGGTCCCTTTGTGATTGATACCTGTAAAAGAGAGGATTAAAGGAACTAAAACTAAGCGAAACTTTCTTGATTTCAAGACTTTTGTTTATCATTTTGTGCTTATCAATTCCTTTCTTCGGATCTTAAAGTAAGAGCTTGCTTTGTCTGGATTAAAAAATAAAACAAAATTTTGTTGGGAGAATTTAATTTAATTTATTAAAATTCTCGCTTCCCGATACCTACGAAAAACTCCAATCTGGCAATAAAAAGTCTGTACTCAAACTTGGAGCACTTAAAAAAATTCTTAATTATTAAAAAATGAAGTCTTAGTATTGATATCTAATAATTTAAATTTAGTTTTAAATTTTTGCTAAAACAATCAATGCAAAAATAATTTTTTTATTTCAGATAAAAAAAATTCAAATTAAGGGCAAAAGAAAAAATACCGTGCTAAACTATAAATCTGGTGGTCGCAGGTTTGATTCCTGCCCAGACCAACAAAGTCGATTGTTAAAATTACCAGTACTCGTTAACAAAATTTTATCTTATAACTAATTTCTAATATTAAATAATAATAAAAACGCAAAAATCGCATAAAACTCACTTATAAAAATAGCTAAAAAATAGAGATAATTGCATTTCAGAGTTTGGTTCAGCCATTTGTGGAGGAATCGCTCTGATTTCCTATTAATAGTAACCAGAAGACAGCAATAAATTTTCTGAGAGAAGTCTAGAAACTTGAAAAAGTTGATTTTAACAACTACACGGACAGAGAGACAGATACATTGCGTTTACACATGCAATTGCAAGTGCGAAAAACTCAATACCCTCACACTTTTTCACTAACACACTAACAATTTTCGAACTGCCAATGAAGACGTACACGAGTGTACCTACAAGCGTTGTCAAAACAAACAAATATGGTTTTGTTTTTGTACACCAACTTAACTCATACAAATATTTATATGTATTTGTTTCTCTATTTCAAACAACTGCTGTACTACAAATATTTTCAAATAATTTGTTGTATAAACAGATATTTACGGCTTGACTCCATAAAAATTAACGACAACATTGTTCGTTAATTTATTGAAAACAAAGATATAGGAAAATTTGTTTTTGTTTTCAATACGAACGAAGGATGTAAATATGTATGCATGTTTTCAACTTACAATAAGTAACTTATAGTATTTGCCTTAATATTTTTTTGATTTTCTCTTTACTCATTGACATCCAATTTAGCAAAGACAATAATAGTGCACACTCTACAAAACTTACCAATACATACTGAAAGCAGGAAAACACCGAAAATGCTGCATTTAAGTGTAACTCTGCACGTCTTTAACTTGCAGGCAATTTTTGAAGACAGTGATTCGTTGAAACTTACAGAAAGTTAAACACCAAAGAGATGAACATTGTTACCCAGAAACAAATTTTTGACAAAAAACTTCTGAATTGTGGTAAAAGAATAACTTATTTATTAAAATTCTTTCCGTAAAATAAAGAGTAATTGTAATTTATTTTTTCAAAGACAATTTATATCGTTGTTATTGAAAAATGTATTCAAAAAGTAACAAATATTATTAATGCTAACTTTATCCATACAAATATGCGTATGTGATTATATTTTACTTTGATGTGTAAGCAGTCGTGCAACTTGCAAGACAGTAGAATGTTTTTTCGATATTTTTGGCGATAAGGTAAAGGTATTGTTAGAAGGAATCAGTGCCTAATTTCTGTAACTAATTTCTGTAATTTAAATTAATTTTGGAAACGTTTTTTAAAATTTTTTAAGCCAAAAATATTTAATTAACGACAAAAATCGAAAAAACTCTCTTTCATAAAAATGTCTGTATTCGTAACGTTATTACACTAAAAGTATTAAAAACACACACACATGTTTTTTAGGTTTCGTGTTTGTCTGTGCAAACATTACGCACATGACAGCATACAAAAACAAAGTAAAAGCAGAGCAAAATTAAAGGTAAATGTGAAATATCGGTTATATTTTTGATATTTCTCGGCCATTTCAGCTCTAATTGCTCCGATTTTTAGCAGAACTCATAGCTCAGCCATTTTTGGCTCAAATAGGCTGAATTTCAATACAAAGCTGACAACAGGAACTTTGAACAAAATGACATCCTAAACTTTTCTGTAAGTCTTCTAGGGACTTTAGAAAGTTGATTTCAACATACACACGGACAGACGAACATCGCTAAATTGACTCCGCTACTTATAAGAATCCAGAATAAATATATACTTTATAGGGTGTAGAAATTACACACGTAATAACAAATTTATATATACCATTTTCACATTTTTTTGTGAAGGATACAAAAATACGGTTAAAAGTGAAAGTAAATTAAAAGTAAAAAAAATCGTTCAAACTTAACTGAGCTTTGTGACTAAAGTAGTTAATGCTTCTTAACTAAATATTCCTAAGTTCGAACCCTGGCAGAGTCAAATAAAATTTAAAAAAAATGCAAGCCCGCTGTATAATGTACTAAATAAATATAAATTATTAAAAAGGAAAATATCAATAGTATAAAAAATTTTATTTTTACAAAAAATTTAAGTAAAACTAAATTATAAATATTAAAACACATTTCTTTTAGTCCTGACCGGGAGTTAAACCACAACCTCTACATTTTTAATATGTTTGGCTTAAAAAGGTTAGATGCAATCAAAAATCTAACCATCCCATGTTTCCACCTATGTACCAAAGAGCTGAAGCCGGTGTCTATGATTTTTCAACGCACAAAAAATCATGCACAACATTTGATTAAATCATGGTCGAGGCACACTTGAAAACTGATTATTCTTTTATGCTGTTCAACTCGATTGAACTTAAAAAGCAAAAGGCAAGCATTCAAAAATACAAATATTCAAAAGGCATGAAATAAACGATGGCACATCTTTAAGTAAACTACTACGTTGTAAAATATTGGGGTTTTTTTATTTGCTTGTGGGTTTTGTATTGAAATACGGCTTAGTATTCTTGAATGTTTTAAACAAGGCATAGGCATGCTAACGCCTGTTTTTGAATTTAGCCTTTTAGATTCAATCGTGTCGAACAGTATAAAAAACAATCAGTTCCTAATAGTGGCTCAAACATGATTTAATTAAATTGTTCGTATGTGTGGTTACATAAAAATTTAAATCATGTACAATTAACTAAAAATGTGATTTTTGCAGTTATCTGATAGGTACAAATGTACATACATGTGTACGTATCTAATTATTTTTAAAATTTCCATACTTTTTTTTTGGCTGCTTTTGTTTGTTGTTTTGCTTTGTTTATTACAAGATCAGATGCAAATGAATATTAAACTTTGAACTTATGATTGAGTTAGTGAAAAATTATGTCATTATAGTACATGAGAGTCTTTTTTTTCAACACACTCTCACAGCAATAAATCTATTTCCCTCGCAACTTTCCTAACTTTTTTTTTTTATTAAAACCTTCTCCTGACTATGGCAAACACAATAAAGAAAGAATTACCGAAATTTAGATCCATCATCTCTACACCTGTAATTTATTTTGTTTCCATATCACAATGCTCCTGACAACATAAAATCATCATCTAATTTACATGAAACAAAAATTAACATTTTCTTATGGTCCTGAGTTGCTTATGAGTATCATTAAATTAACACATAAACCATTTTCCCTTAACCATAAATGACAGTGACATCTAAAGAAATAAACAAAATTATGGTAATAAAAACAAAACATGACAACATTGTAATAAATTTTTAAACAAAATTCATAAAGCAAAACAAAGTAAGGAAAGAAAAACAAGTAATATTTAATGAAATTTAAATCAAAGTCGAATCGTTTATACCTTGCATCTGAGTTAAGCAAATTAATTATATGTTTTTGCATAGGAATATAATTTTTATTGCTACAAAATAAAAGATTTAAATCCGAAATTAGTTATTACAGTAATAGAACTACTGTGCTAGAAACAATTATTGCTATTTGCATTCGGTTATGCTTCTTTTCCTATTTATTTAAATATTTACTTACACAAGGTTTAGCTAAGTTTCGCTTTAACCATTATGTTGTTTAGATGTCCAAATTTTATTATGGTTAAATATACGAAACAAGAACGAGCAGAAATAGTGACAATATTTATTAAAAATAATCGTTTCATTGTTGTCACTCAACGGAAATTGTGTCGAAAATTTATAATGAGCAATGAAGCCCATTTTCTTCTCAGTGGCCACATCAATTAGCAGAGCAGTTGGTTTTGGGAAACACAGAATTCTCAATTAAGCCATGAAAATCCAGTAAAAACAACTGTATGGTGTGGTATTCATATGGAAACATCATTAGTAGCTTTTTTTTTAAATGACCAAGGTGTTGAAGTTAACTCGAAATTTTCTTAATCCTGAAATGGAAGAGCAAATACTAAAAGATATGGGTTTTCAGCAAAGATGGGGCCACAGCAAACACAGCTCGTTCAACAATTAAATTATTGAGAAACGTGTTTGCACGATTTAGCATGGCCAGCCAGATGTCCAGACTTTTTCTTATGGGGTTTCTTTAAAATCAAAAGCTTATTTGAATAAGCTCCAAACGATTCAACATCTTATTCATCACGAAATTGAAAAAATTTAGCCTGAGATGTTGCAGGATGTAATGACAAATGCCTTAAAAAATTGAAAATTGCATAGCGAAACGCAGTCACCATTTCGCCGATATAATTTTCCAATTGTAAAACAAAATATAGAGACGAAATTAACTTTTTATGAAAACCAAACTTTCTTATCTTTTCTTTGAGCAAAGCTATAGGCAGGACTTTTATTCTACCTGTTACATATTTAAATTATTTTAAACTAATTTATGCTTTTCCGTATGAATGTGATATTCAATGCTAAAACCAACAGGTAATGTACTCTGTAATGGATCATCTAAAATTCCAAGGCATAAACTTTTTCCATATTTCGAAAAATAAATTAAATAAAAGTATTCCTATAATTCCTGAAAAAATATACCATTTTACTAAGTTTGTTTTCTTTCGTATACGTCACACAAAAGATTGTGAATATAAAATATGTACAACCAAAACTAAAGAGTGATTTTTTTGCTATTATCTTTTTGGCAACACTAGTTTTGACAGCTCACGCACGTTTTGTATCTTGTGTCACTGTCAAACATCTTCAGTTTGGTCTATAATTTAATCATGAATCGTCTTACAAACGAACAACGCTTGCAAATTATTGAATTTTATTACCAAAATGCGTGCTCTGTTAAGAAAGTTCATCGCGCGCTTCTTCCATTTTCGACGAGGCTCATTTCTGGTTGAATGGATACGTGAACAAGCAAAACTGCCGTATTTGGAGTGAAGAGCAGCCAGAAGCATTGCAAGAGCTACCAATGCATCCACAAAAAACAACCGTTTGGTGCGGATTATGGGCTGGCGGCATCATTGGGCCGTATTTCTTCAAAGATGATGCGAATCACAACGTTACTGTGAATGGTGAGCGCTACCGTGCGATGATAACAAACTTTTTTTTGCCCAAAATGGAAGAGCTTGACTTGCATGACATGTGGTTTCAACAAGACGGTGCCACATGCCACACAGCACGCGAAACAATGGACCAATTGAGAGGCGAGTTCGGTGAACAGTTTATTTCACGCTTGGGACTATGTGGGGCTATGTTAAGGCTAATGTCTATAGGGACAAGCCCGCTTCGATTGACGCACTGGAAGCCAACATTGCCAACATTATTCGTGAGATACCGGCCGAAATGTTGGAAAGAGTATGCCAAAATTGGACTAAGCGGATGGACCATTTGAGGCGCAGCCGCTGCCAACATTTGCATGAAATAATCTTCAAACATTAAATTATATCGACCCAACTATCGATCCAAATAAATATTTCATGCATTTCTCTGAATTTTATGTGTTTTTTTTTTTTTAAATTTCCGATAGTTCTTATAAAATCACCTTTTATAAGCGGTTTTTACTATTACATGCAAAGTACCCTTGCAAATCATGCAAATATTTCAAGTGCGTAAAAAATTTTAAGTTTTGCAAATCACAACAACAAAATATATTCAACTGAGATTTATAAAATTTATAAAATTCGCAAGACTGAACATCATTGCAAAAAGCAAACTAAAAAAGTTTACACCATCAAAACAACTAAAGTGCAGAGTTATCAAGTTTTACGGCTGTAGTAAGCGGCATGTAAGTTCCTAACGTTGGCTCAAATCCATTTTAAGTTTGGTAAAAACAATACTGCTAAAATAAAGGAAAATTATAGTTTTATATAAAACTCCATGAGTTAAAGCAAAATTTCAAGAAAGTTCTTACAACAACTTCAGTTTATTTTGCATTGTAAATTGTAGCAACAGTGCGCCACGGCAATAAGTTAAAGATGTACTACGGCTTAGCTATCACTGCACTGTTCTCTACACATGGAAAAAAATGAAAATAAACAAACAAAATTTTATGTAATAATTTCTATTATTATAAAATTCAATTGAATTGAGAGCATTTGGATTAGAAAATTTATGATTTTATATTTTCTGATGTAATTAGTACTCAAATTTACTTTAAGGAAAATATACTCTTATACATGACCGTTTTGCTTATGTTTATTCTCTATAAAATCAGCTGTGATGATTTTTTTGCTACAATCGCAAAAAAGCTCTCTCAAACATTGCACCACGAAATAGATGCATATTTGATTTGATTTAATATGCCAACAAGAGTGAATTAAGTTTATGTATATTTTTAAGATGCATTAAGCATGTATGGGAATATTATACATTTATAAAGGGGCCCATGCACGACGACAGCATGCATGCCTAATCAAGTGTTTATACCAACGGTTTGGTAGCGTATGGGCATTTTGTGGAGAGATATCAAGCATATTTTGATATGTTATGTGGTACGAACTTATATCAATCAATTGATTGCTCTTGCATGCTGTTCTTGTGTATGAGCCGCTTTAGCAATAACAAGTTAAATTCGGCTATGCCGACTTTTCTATACAATTAACTGTGTATATAAATATTCATATTTTTAATGTCGCCTATTCTTAAATAATTTTCTTTAAACAGGTATCTAAATACTTCGTATACGGGACAGCATTTTTGCCAACAATAGTTTTAAAAGGAGGTCAGTAGTGTTTTGTAATGAGTTTTGAAACTTGAGTTGAGTGACGTCACCGATGTTGCTTTAAAAAAAAATTCAATATATTTTATAATTTCGCATATATACGCAAAGAAAAAATATGGTTGAGGTAACCATATTCTTGTTTAAACATAGTACTGTTACATTTATGATTGCATCTAATCATATATATTTTTAAATCAAAGATATTAAAAATAGCTTTCAACTGCAAATGTTATGGTTCAACATCCGGTCAGGGTAAAAAAAAAAAATTTTAATTTTTTATTATTTTTTTAATTTTTTTAAATACACATATTTTACATAAATTATTTAAAAAAATATTTTAATTAAAATTTTTTGAATAAATTAAGTTTTTTTTTATTCCATTGATTTTTCTTTTCTATTATTTTGTATTTATTTATTACATAATTTTGAATTTTTTTTTTTTTTATTTTATTTGACTCTACCAGAACTCGAACTTGTGACCACTTAGTTCAGAAGCATTAATTCGCCACTCAACCAATTCAGCCACAAAGCTCAGTTGAGTTTGAACAATTAAGTTTTAGTTTTATATGGTTGCAGAAGAGACAAAATAGACAATAATTTACATTCAACCATATTTGTATCATTATTCTGTTTGCTATGAACACATTTATGATTTCAAGTAAAATTTTATTAAACACAATATGATAATTGTATGGTTGATCTAAGACACTAAACATAATATGGTTAAAAATAACTAGAAATATGTTTATCGTGATCATAATAATATTTAGATGCTTCAAATTAATAATAATATTTTTGTGAAGAACAAACTATGTTTGCGGTGACGATATTCAACCATCTTTTTTCTTTGCGTGTGTTTCTAAGTTTACTTAAAAAAACAATTTTTTCAAAGGTAAGCACTTTAACTGTAATTTAAGAGAGTTTTTTAGATATTTGTCATTCCCTTGAAATCATTCAATGCCAACAAGTGTATCGAATTCAGCCCGTAATATCAGAATCAGAAATTGACATTTCAGTAGTTTTCATCCCCACTAATCCATGCAACCGCATCATTCTTTTAGAAAAAAAAAAAATTAAAACTTAAAAAGTTCGTGTTCACTTGTCATTTAAAAATCTATAATCTGATATTTAGTTACACAATTATTATTAAGTTAAATTACTATCTAGTCTCAAGTAATTTTAATACTTATAATTTTCCATTAATTACATTTAAAAAAATCAACAAACTCCTCTAATATAAAATCATATCTTTATTGAATATTTCTTGCACACAGGTATTTTAACATTCTTAACTCATCATCCATTTTTACACTTGTCCACCAATTCTCTTGCAAATGACAAATTATAGAAACTTATAAATATATTTGTTCTTGGGTTAGGTTACAAAAAAGTAACTGTTTATTAAACAGACAAATAGATTAGGCCATAGTGTAATTATATTAAGTGGACGCAAGTCGTCAGCTGTTTTTTCTTTACACGTGTTTTTTGTTAGACTTGAATAATAATTTTTTTTTCATTTTGCTTTGCTTGTTTACGAAATAATATTTTTGTAGTACATAGTATAACTCAACAATATAAATTTTATTGAAAAGTGGTTTTGAATGTAAAATTTTATTTATTAATTCTTATGCCAAATTTTGTGAAAAATCTTATAAGAAAGTGGGAAGCAACTTTATTTAAGTGCTTATAAGAAAATTTATTTTAAGAGACGTGTTGATTCTGTGCCGCCAAAGCTTTTATATGCAAATTTTTTTAAGCATTGTGGAAAAAAATTTATTGCCTGCCCAATTATTTGTGAAAAATCTTCTAAAATTTTTATAAGAAAGTGCAAAGCAACTTTATTTAAGTGCTAAATAATAAATTGATTAAAAGAAACGAGTTGATTCTGTGCCGCCAAAGCTGTATTTGCAAATTTTTTTAAACATTGCCGCAAACAATTTTATTGCGTGCCCAATTATTTTCGTGTGCAGTGCAAACTCTAAATAAATAAAATTGTGAATATATTTATAAAAAGGGTGGAAAAGGGTCAAAACACTTTTCAAGTGCCCACAGATCCAAATAGAAAAAGGAAAAAACAGTTCAATTCCAACATTTACTCATATGTCCAAAAATAAATATAACACAATTCACTGCACAAATACTGGCCACAAAATTAATTTCTCCTATGAAATTAATTAAATTTATTGCACTATTTTTATTATTTTGTTTATTTATTACTATTTTTTTGCATTACGAATGAAAGCTATGTTGTTTATGTTGAAATATTTTCTTTCAACCCTATTTTTTGTTTATTTCTTTTGCTTCTTCTCTTTCTTCATTTTGACATTATACTATGAATAATTACACTAACAAAATACATGGTGCGTCTACTTGGTATAATTATACTATGGATTAGGCATTATATCAAAAGAGAAAACAACAATGTCTCTCTATTTCAGAATGTATATAAAAAAAAAGAAAAAATATACCAATGGGCAAGAGTTATAGCTGTATGTGTAAAGAAACTCCTTTTTAGTATAATAATGGTCTCTGCAAAAGAAGGAGAGGAAGAGAGAAGGCACTTACAAAATCAATTGATATTGCCACACAGTGAGAGAGAGAGATCTACCACAAATAAATGAGTTGGAACAAACACACAAAAGAGAACACAATCAAGCAAAAATGGTGTTTTAATAACAAAAAAAAAAATTGTATTAAAAAATAGTCAAGCCCCGCTATCCCATTGTGGCCAATCACATTTATTTGTATGCAATTACAAATTATGAAAAATTTTTTGAAAGAAATAGGTACTTACAATCAAATTTTTCAAATAAAAATAAATAAAATTCGGCTGTGCCTAGTCTTATATACCATTCAGCGTGTTAGCGATATATTCATATTTTTCGCTTTCCACATTCTGCTTAAATATCAAAAAAGTATACAAAAAATAATATAATTGGAACGGCTAGCTTAATAAGATTGTGATTGTAAAGGCGTAAGAACTTTAAGTTGGCATTACTGTTCAAGATGACGACCGATTTAACAGCTGTCAAGTGATTTATTCTCAGTTTGGTTTGGAAATTTATCATGAATAGACTCACGCCTGAAGAACGCTTGCAAATAGTGCAATTTTATTTCGAAAATAATGGTTCTGTGGGGAATACGTATCGCGCACTACGTCCATTTTATCGTCGACAAAATCGTCCATCAGAGCAGTTATTTCGATTAACCATGGAACGTTTTCGCATCACGTTTACTCTTATTGATAACTCGCATGCCCAAAGACGCCGTACGGTGCGTACAGAAGAAGCTGCTGTAGAGCGAAGCATTGAGGAAGACCCGAATGAGTCTATCCGCTATCGAGCATAGGATTTGGATCTATGTCCATCCACTTTAAGGAAGATTTTGCGGAAGGATCTTGGTTTGCGTGCTTACAAAATCCAACTCGTGCAAGAATTGAAGCCAAACGATCATCAAGTAAGGCGTAGACTCGTCGAATGGGCCCAAAAC
Organism: Thelaira solivaga; assembly: GCA_947397855.1. Classification (NCBI taxonomy): domain Eukaryota; kingdom Metazoa; phylum Arthropoda; class Insecta; order Diptera; family Tachinidae; genus Thelaira; species Thelaira solivaga. The sequence goes on from OX377612.1 coordinate 28,095,961, forward strand.
GAGATTGCCGTTGTTCCCAATTTTCATAAGCGAATTTTGTTTAGCGATGAAGTGCACTTCTGGTTGAATGGCTACGTCAACAAACAAAACTGCCGCATTTGGAGTGAAGCTAACCCTCAAGCGTATGTCGAAACACCGTTACATTCTCTGACTGTTTGGTGCGCTTTATGGGCTGGTGGAATCATTGGTCCGTACTTCTTCAAAAACGATGATGGCCAGAATGTTACAGTCAATGGTGATTACTAACTTTTTCATTCCTGATTACTAACTTTTTCATTCCTGAATTGAGCAACCATGATGTCCAGGGGCTGTGGTTCCAACAAGACGGTGCAACATGACACACAGCTCGTGCCACAATCGATTTATTGAAAGACACGTTTGGTGACCGCCTAATTTCACGTTTTGGACCTGTGAATGGGCCTCCAAGATCTTGTGACTTAACACCGTTAGACTACTGTGGGGCTGTGTAAAGTCATTGGTCTATGCGGATAAGCCACAAACGCTTGACCATTTGGAAGACAACATTCGCCGTGTTATTGCCGATATACGGCCACAAATGTTGGAAAAAGTCATCGAAAATTGGACGTCCAGATTGGACTACATCCGAGCCAGCCGTGGTGGTCATATGCCAGAAATCATATTTAAAATGTAATGCCACAAGATTATATTTCGGATAAATAAAATTCATGCCAATCGAATAATCCATCGTTGTTCTATACGTCTATAAAAAACACCCTTTAATTGTGTTTCATAAAGGTGTCTGTATTCGTTATGCTATTACACTCAAGGCATTAAAAGCCACACACACACATACACTTTTTTAGGTTTGTGTTTACAAGCATTACGCATATGACAGCTTAAAAATGTCGATATAAAAAAAGCAAAAGCAAAGTAAAACAAAAATTTATGAAAATGTGAAATATCGGTTATATTTTTGATTTTTCTCTGCCATTTGCTGATCGATTGCTCTCGTTTTTCGCACAGACATTAGGAATGCTATTTCTGTTAAAAATTTTGAGTACATTTTTCTCTCTTTTGTAGTTGTAAAGCAAAAAAACAGAGCCAAAATTCATGAAATATCGGTTGTAGTTTTGATTTTTCTCGGAAACTTTAAGAGCGATCTTTCTGAGTCTGGGCAAAAACATTACGACTATTGCTTATGTTAAAACTGTGTATCACGTTTTTTGTTCCCTTGTGTATTTTAGACAAAGTACGTAAAAAAGGCACCAAAAATGGACCTATGCAGCTGAGTTTTGGGCCAAGTACTATCAATGTGATGTTTGAAAAAACTGTGTACTACTTTTTTTTTATCTTAGATAAAATACCCAAAACAAAAAGCAAAAATTAATGAAAACCTAAAATTTTGGTTGTATTTTTAATATTCCTCGTCTATTTGTAAACCGATTGCTCCGATTTTTTACACATTATTTCTGATAAAACTGAATATAAAGGTTTTTTTGAAGGTTTTGTAGTTTACTAATATTACTTAAATAACGCTCCGAAAATGGTCAAAAAATAGAGGTAATGGCACTTCAGAGCTCATACTCAGTATAATAGCAATTAATAGCAAGTTGACAACAGAAATTTCCAACAAATTAACATGCTAATTTTTTCTGTAGGTGTTTTAGGGACTTCAGAAAGTTGATTTCAACGTACATACGGAAAGACGGACACACGGACACACGGACATCACTGAATCGACCCTTATAAGGATCCAGAATATAAATACTTTATAAGGTGTTCCACGTACGGTGAAGAAATTATACACTTTTTTGTGAAGATTATAAAAAGATTAAAGAAAATAGTTTCATTCTCAATTAAATAAATAGTTTTTAAGTGTGACTATTTTTTCAACATGGAAGCATTTTGTATGAAAGTTACACAAGTTTATACAATAAAATTTTTTTTTAATGTAGAAAACACAGTTTCTTTACGAGTATAAAAAAAATTGAAATATTTTTGATGAATTTATTCGTCTTGCTGAATCTGTTATGTTCTTTTGTATTAAAATTGTTTATATTTATTTCAGAAATTCGTTTTAAAAATTTTAATATAAAAATAAAATGTTTTTTTAGATTGATTCGCTCTTTTTAATTTGTTTTTTCTTGTTTTTAAAATTAATCGTTAAATTAAATTTATCATTCACTTTAAACTTCCTCTTTCCTAAGAAGAATGAGTAAAATGCATTAAATTTTAATTTATAGTTCAATAAAAGCTTAAAAAGCAAGAAAACAAATTAAAATGTTACTGAAATAAAAATTAATTCAACAAATATAAAGAACAAAAAGGTAATAAAATTTAGCTTTATTTCTGTTTTAAAGAAAGACAAGTTTAAATTATATGCAATTAACAAAATTTACTATATGTGTGGGTGTGTGTGTGCTTGATAGAGTGATACGTAATTTTATTATATATTTCAAGAGCAAGGACTCTTAAAGTTAATTAAAAAGAAAAGAAACGCAAATAACGTCCCTCCAGTGCGCTTTATAAATTTTGCTCTTTATATAAATTATGTTTTTTAATCACAACATTCCATTTTGTGGTTAGAAGTAATAAATTAAAGTAAAAAACTAATTTTAGTAAAACAACATTACGGTTTAAATAAAGCTACCACAAATTTATTTTAACAGCCTCAATAACATTTTTTTATTTAATTTTAAATTTATATTTTAAATAATTAATAAATTTAAATCTTTTTCTACACAGCTTCTACTTCATTTTATATATGGTATGAAATCTATCTACAATTCAGTGGATGACTTGCTCAGGTTCATGATTATGTGTCGTATAAAATTCACAAAGTTGCTCGAAGTGATTGCTTACTGATTTTCAATAGTTAATTTGGTAGCCTTGTTCCTGATATTGAAGACAGTTAACTCTTTCTTTGTACTTGACTCTTTCATAATTTGGAAGAACTGGGGATTTTAATCATAAGTAAATTTTTTAATTGATTATATTTTGTTTATGGTGGAATAAAAATTTTTTAATTTGGGCTTAACCACTTTAATTTTTTCTTCTCATATTTTATCGTCATCTTTTCTATTTTCTTATGTTATTTTTTTTCAATATTCTCCATATTCCTGCTTTTTGTTGCAAGTTGCTGGTACCCACAATTCGCAAGTATTTAAAGAATAATCAACATGTTTATAAAATTTATTAAATTGATTGCAAATTCTTCAGAGAGGTTCGGAATTGGCATAATTTGCTCGGAATATTTTTACCGATAAAATGTGATAATGACGTGTAAATCGTAAGGGAACATTAAAAAATATATTACTAATCAAAAAATCAGAGCATACATTTCCTTTTAATAAATTTAAAACAAAAGTAAAATTTTGCATTATATAGTTAATTTGTCAAGTTGTTGGCCATTTAAAGTATAGTTTACACTTAAATGCTGACCACGGTAGAAGCATATATATTTACAGATCACACCAGGAACTAAATGCATTTAGATCATTCTGTAAGTAAAGGTGATCTGCAAGTTGATTATAATTCAGGAAAATATTTACGTCATCCGCAAACATTAAGACATGAGAAAATTGTATTATTTTCGGTAAATCATTTATAAATAAAGAAAATAACAGTGGGCCAAGATAGCTACCTTGAGGCACACCAGATAAAACAACAATCGACTTAGAAGAAAAGGTTTTGAAACATCATCTTGCCTTCTATTTACCAAGTATGATTTAATCCACATTAAAGAGTTTGGTGTAAATCCCATCAAATAAAGTTTTTTTTATCAGTAGTCTATGAAATAAAATCTGTGTAAATTACATCAGTTTGTTTTTATTGAAAAAATCCGTGATACACAAGTGATGCTAACTGCATACGATTTGTGGTTGTAGAATAGAATTTACGAAGACCATGTTGTAAAGCAGATAGTACAGATAATCAGGGATGTCATAGAATCCAATGTTGTCGGTATTGGATTTGAAACCAACAAAAAAAAATTACTTTGGTGTCATGAAATCCAATGTTGTCGGTTTCATTTTCAAACTAGAATTAATGTCGGTTTTAGGTGTCACAGAAACCAATGTTATCGGTTTTGTATTGAATTGAAACCAATCAGTTGACAGTTGTTAGTTTGTTTAATTTCAAATAAAATAAAAAATTCACATGCAGTTAGATATTTAATAAAAATGTAAATAAATTAATATTAATTCTACAAAAATAAATTTTTATTTATACTTTTTTTTCTCTAACAAAAAAAAAAAATAGCACTTAAAACTCAATAATTATGCATTTTATAGAAAAATATCCTGACATTGCCAAAGAATTTACAAAACGTGATAAGCCAACTCTTTGACAACAGTTGGCTGAATCAATAAAAAGCGCAGGTTCAAGGCAAAAATATGTAAACGGAAAGCTTCTTTATTTAACCGGTAATTTATGAATATTCTTTTTACTTTCTGTGAGCGTTCTTCTTCTAATAATAAAAATCCTACAACGGCAAAAACGATTTTATTTCACTACTTATTTCATTGATACTAATTATATATTTTATATTAAAAATTTTCAGTAAAAAACACGTTTTTATTTTTATTTAAACGAAAACACTACGATTTATCAAAATTGTTATCAAACATTTACATAAACAATTTCATACAAATAAACTAATGTATAGAACAACTGATTGGAACATCGGTTTTATTTGTCATCGAAAATAACAAAAACGACTTGGTTTCATGACACCAAATGAAACCAATATTGGTTTGCAAAACCGACAATTAGCAAAACCGACTTGGATTCTATGACAGTCCTGAATAATTGTTATTATCTTCTCAAAAAGCTTCAGAATGGTGATCAGTTTAGTGATGCTTCTATAAATTTCGATAATTAGATCATCTAATGTAAAATTTTAGCACAGATTTTTACATTTACACAAATAAAAAGAACTACTAAAATGTTGTAGTTAAACTTAAGTGTGAAACAACACAATAGGGATGAAAATGAGTGCCATCCATCGTCGTGATGAAAACAGGTGGCAAACTCATTCATGTGCTTGATGTTGTTTGAATGCACATGCAGTCACATGTTTTACATTATCAGAAATTCGACTATAACAACTACACTCGTATTAAAGTTAAAAGTCATTTTACAAATAGTGGCTTTAAATAACTGCAATTTGATTTCCCTTATTCATCTTTTTAAAGCTATTAAAACTTTTGACAAGTTAAGCTTTTATTGACGATCTTTAGCTATGTAACTATTAACTGTCGTTAGTTATACTTTTGTTAGAAAAATATATGTATTATAGGATGGGTTAACCCTCGTAGTTAACAGTAAACATCAACAATCTTCTGGAAAACGGACTACAACGAACACACGAGAATAATAAGAAGGGAAAGAAAGACGAAAATAACATGTAAAAAGAATTTTGGTATAAACCACCTAACCGAGAGGATATAAAGGACAGAAATTAAATATAAGCTGTAGATTATAAGTTAAAAAATAAAGAATAAACTAAATTAAATGTGATAAGTGCGTGAAACAATTATTATTATGGCCGGTGGTGAGTACCAGCTCCTACATTTATAACAATTAAATTCTATAGATATTAACTTAATAAAATTTTAATGAATCAAAAATATTTTCTCTTAAATAAATTTGACAACTACTCCTTGTGTTTCACATATAATTTTAACTCTAGATTTAGTAAAAATGAAGGGTCAACAACTAAAAAAAGAAAGAAATAAATAAACAATGTTGGTTAAAAATGCTTGTCATAATAACACACGTACCAGGAAAAAGAAAATTTTATTTCATTTTTTATTTTCTACGACGATAAAATAAAGAAATAAAAGCCTTTTAAAATGTAACGGACACGCACAAATGAATACACTCGTACGGAACGATGACACAATGTACTCGCATTCCTGTGTTTTCCATTATGCCTGTGTGCTTTTGTGTGTGGGTGTGGGCATTAATGTGGCACATGCTACAAATTTATGCTTTTAGAGTCTTAAAATATAATAATTTTACGTGCGTGTTTATGTACAAAGAGAAAGTGAATAAAATATTATTCTTAAGAAAAACAGAAGGTTTCAAATAGCTTTGGCTGGTTAGAAAGACATAATTTCCGTTTGTATTGGTTTGTACACAAATGTAGTCTGGTATTTAGTGAATACCCAATTGGCCAATGCCATGCTGTCACTGACTATTTATTTAACAATAATTCAAATTGTCATTTTTGTGAACAGAATTTGGACTCATTGTCAAGAATAAACTAATTATGAAATGTTAAGTAAATTATACGTGTAAATTTAAATGACATTTATTAATTATGTAGTTTGTAAACAGAATTTACAGCAGTTTTCCACAAGAACTTTAGTTTCAACTCAAAATAAAACAAAATAATTTATGAGAAATTTATTTGTATTCATGAATTTCTAAAGCTCGTTATTACAACTTTCGATTGTTAAATTTAGGATTTTGTGGGACAAACAATCGGCTTTTGGCTAAAACTTCGGAATCAAATTTGGGTAGGTAGCTAAGAACATACTACACGATATTAAACTTCTCAATATTTTTAATTTAATGTTCAACTAATTTTTAACTTTAAGTATCGGTAACTTTTAATATAAAATCTATATGAAACTCATTCATCTTGAGAAAGAGAGAAAGCACGAATCTCTTCCATGACCGTGTCTATAGTTATCGATAATTTAGTAAAAAATTTACTTGTGGACATTTTTTGCAAGTATAACCCATTTACCGGAACAGCCTTAAAAAAAGCGCTAAAAACACCTTTAGACCATAAATCATCATACAATAAGACATTCAGATTGGGAAATACTCTTAACAACTGACATATTCACAATCCAACGGCCTCTCAACAATATGTATGTGGCATAAATAAAAAATTAATATTTAAATTTATTTTTCGAAATACGCGTTGTTGTATTCTCTTTTATTTTATTAATTCTGTAAAATATACTTAATATCAATTGCTAACATAACTAACTTGTGTTTTAACAAAGACTAATAAATTAATTTAAAAGCCACAATCGGTAACACTGTTGCTCATTTGTCATTTTACTTGCTGTTAGCGTAAAAAATTTAGTTTAAAGAGAACTTCATTGGCAGTTCAGACTCAAGTTCGAAATTTGTAAGTGTGTTAGTAAAAAATATGATTGTATGGAGTTTTTCGGACTGGCAATTGCATGTGGAAATTCCAGAGATTGGCGAGAAATTCATATATTCGGATCTTATTCAACACTAAAATTCTGTTTGTGTAACTCAGGCAATTTTTTTTAGAAACTCAATTCTGAAATGTTTTTTATTGAATTACATTTGTAGCTAATCAGAACTTAGTAGAATAATTATTTGAATGAAAATATCACAAATTGTTGTTTTTATAGATCCACCGAAATTTCGGAGTGTATTAATATGGCTGGAGAAGGTTAAAACTGCATTGATTGAGAATGCTATGGGAAACCTAAGCCTAAAACAGGTCCCTAACAAAACAATTTTCCTTTTTATAAGGATTTTTAAAATTTTTAATCTGACTTCGAGCGAAATATGACAGGTTACAACAATTGCCAGAGCTTATTATAACTATCTCCTTATATGTCATTAAGTAAAATACAAAACTGTCAGATTATTTCGTCATTTCACTGTCGTATTAAAAACTTTTTTTTTGTGCCCTGGAGATTGGTGGGTAGCGTGCTAACCTCTCAATTTGGTGATCGCAGGTTCCATTCCTGTCTAGACCCTGGGAGCAAATGGTCAAAGTCACCCATGCTCGTTAATAAAATTTAATATGGACTTTTATTTTATTCGTATAAAATATTTGGGAATATTTTATTTATTCAACATTAAAAAAAAAGAATAAAAAAGATAGTAAGTAATTCAAAAAAAATATATGATTGCGTAGCGAGATTAAACTTCTTTACTTCTTTCGTCTTCAGCGGTTGCGCACTCACTGACTGTGTTCGATTTTATCCTTGTTCTCATCCCACATTAATCTTTTAATTAATTTGTTATATCAAGTAATAAATAATAATAGCAAGGAAACTTTTGTTTATGATCTCTGGGCTTAAAATTTGTTTCATGGAGTTTTAATATCTTTTATAGTGCTGCAAGTTGCTTCGTTGTAAATAATTTTTTCGTTATCTTTTACCTTAAATGGAAAAATAGTTCTGAGTTACTGAAAGAAGTGACCAATTAATTATTTTGCTTATTTACATTTAAGTAAAACAGAAGAATAATAACAAATCTGAAAACGTGATGTCACTATACATATGCTGCTATTTTAATAATTTATTTTCATACACGACTACACCCATACGTATGTACCTACCTGTCTAAATTCATTCTGGCATCCGTATTTTTCTTTTGTCTTTATATCATTTGTCATAAAAGCTTATTCAAATAACAGCAATTAGTTTGTCAAAAGGCATGATGTCAGAAGGCATTAGTTGGTTTATTTTATTTATAACATTTTATACGTTTGAGTACGTTCTTAACTTCTTAACTTGTGTTTGTTATTTTTTAATTATATACTCTTGAATAACAGCAGTGTATTAGCAATTTGGACAAAAAACTGCATGTGGCAATATGGAAGACATTCTTCTGGCACCCATGTTTATTTTTGACAAATATTTGACCAAAGAAGCGTATATATTTTGAAAGAATATTCTCTCAGATCTATTTAAACTGAAAGAAAAAGGAGTCCGTATATCCTTTGGTTGTGCCATAACTTGTGAAAGAATTAAGTTACGGTTACATTAAATAAATATTTTTGAAATACTTGATAATCACACTGAACTTTTATTAACTAATTATAATGTGATTGGTATTGATGAGTTGTAATATTTTTATGTCAATAACAATACGAGTAACAAAAAGTTAAAATTAAAACTAAAGTAGAGTACAGACCAGGTAGAAGAAAATCGTTTGATTATACTTTGTAAGAAGTTGTAACAGAAAGAAAAACTTAAAAAAATGAAGATTTCAGAGCCAAATTTAAAAAACTGTAACGAATAAAAATTTTCTTAATACTAATTTTTGTCAATAATAAGCGCAAATACATCAGAGATAACTTTTCTTATACATAGATATTTCGGCTCCTTTGTTGTTATAGTTTTATGCAGAAATAATAAAAATTTTTCCTTGAGGTATTCAGAGCTTATAGCTCTACCATTTTTACCACTTGGGCTGAATTTCTATAGCAAAATGACAACAGGAACTTCCAATAAATTGAGATGCTAAGTTTTTCTCTGTAGGTCTTCTAGGGACTTCAGAAAGCTGATTTCAACATACACATGGTCAGACGGACAGACGGACCTTGCTAAATCGATTCCGCTACTTAAAAGGATCCAAAATGTATATACTTTATAGGTTGCCGGTGTAGAACTTACACACGTAATGACAAAGTTTTTGTGAAGAGTGTAAAAATAAAAAACTGTGTAAACCAAACATATACTCGTATGCTCTTTCCAAAAAAAAAAAAAAAAATTAAATAAAATTACCTACACTTTATAGTAAAATTTTTATGAAATTTACAAAAACGTTGACTTTAAAGTCTACGTTAATTTTTTTTTCAAGGGGATAATGTTTAATTTGAGGTAAATGTTTCCATAAGACATTAATTAATTAGAATCATTTATATCAATCTATAGTCCATATTGTTATTCAGATTATTATCTGAAGGTAGCTGAGGATTAGATTTATATTAAACCCAGAGACGACAAGTGAAGGCAGGTTGATTCATATCACAACCAATTATTTTTTTTTATATTTTGAATGTAGGAAGCCTATATTGTAATGAATTTTCGAGAAGCCTGCCCCGTTGGACTTTGTAATTGTATCAATCCAGAGCTCACAGGTTAAGACGGGACAAACATAAATTTATGTAGCCTGATCTTGAATGGGTCTGACAATACGCCTGCTGCAAGCCCGGATTACCGAAAGCTATAGAAGGCCATAGACTCGGTTAATGTTATATGTTTCATAGTAGCAACTTAATACTCGTTGATAACAGTCAAATATTTCGGAGCCTGAAGCAGCAGTTGTATCATATATACTTTGGAAATGATTTAAATAATTTCTATAACAATTATACAGTTCAGTAGTACGATTCAGTACTTTTATTACGAACATTCGAATCGAAAACACGAGTATAGCGATAATTTATCGAATATCGATCCGAAATCGTTATTTGTGATGATTATTTATGTCGCAAACATCGAATATTTTTGTCGGAAATTTACTGAATATCGAAGTCGATAAAATATCGTTATACTTGTTTTTCCAATACGAATGTTCATAATAAAAGTTACTAATTCGCACTACAGTAGTGCGATTTACTATTCAATTTTAAAGAAAAATGTTTGCTTAAAAATAGTTAACAATAAAATTAAAGAACTTGTCATTCAGTAAAATTTTTGACTGTCACCTTTGCCTAGAAATAAAAGAGATTTTTATATTTTGCTTACTTAACCGAAAAATAAAAGTGAAGGACTTTTAAATAGAAAAGAATATAATAAATAAGCCATTTTTGGGTATTGTAAATAATAATTTGTAGCCTTTTTGGTTGTTGTACATACACGCAAAGAAAAAAGATGGTTTCATATGGTCACCTCAAACATAGTGTGTTCTCCACAAAAATATTATTATTAATTTTAAGGATATAAACATTATTCTGATTACGATAAACATGTTTCTAGTTATTTTTAACCATATTATGTTTAGTGTCTTAGATCAACCATATAATTATCATATTATGTTTAAAAAATTTTACTTGAAATCATAAATATGTTCACAGCAAACATAATAATGATAAAGATATGGTTGAATGTTAATTGCTTTTTATTTTGTCTCTACCGCAACCATATAAATAAATTGAGTATAAAACAAAAACCTAATCGTTCAAACTCAACTGAGCTTTGTGGCTGAAGTGGTTGAGTGGCGAGTTAATGCTTCTTAACTAAGCGTTCGCAAGTTCGAGCCCTGGTAGAGTCAACTAAAATTTAAAAAAATAAATTTAAACCCGATGTATTAGTAATAAATAAATACAAATTGATAGAAAAGAAAAATCAATGGAATAAAAAAACTTTACTTATACAAAAAAATTTAAATAAATTTTTTTTTAAATCATATTAAAATATGTATGTATTAAAAATTTTTTTAAAAATTTCTTGCCTTGACCGGGGGTTGAACCGCAACATCTGCAGTTGAAAAACTATTTTTAATATTTTTGATTTAAAAATATATATGGTTAGAAGCAATCATAAATCTAACCATACTATGTTTCCACCAGAATATGGTTGCCTCAACCATATTTTTTTTTTGCGTGTAGAATTCACATAAGTGGTGAATTTTTAACACCTAAAGTTAAGCGAAAATTACTGAATCACACATTCCTTAGTGCAAACAATAAAATCCTCGTATGGAGTTAAAAATAACAGCATGTCGAACATTAAAAAGTTTTATTATTATTTATTTTTAATTTTTTGTTAGAAAGTTTTATGTATTGCTCTATGAACTAATTGCTAAATTGACCCATACGGTTTGTCATTATATCATATTTTCATACGACTATTTGTAGCTGTAAGCTGTTTGTCATACGAGTATTTTATTTATTTGAATTTTTGTTTGTTTCATAAATGTTTCCGTCGTCGTGTAACGTTGTTGCATTTCATATGATTTTTTTTTAATTATTTATGTATGTATGTCACCAATAAAATCAAATCAATCTTTAAATGAATTGAGATTTTTTGGATTGATTTTATATTTAGTTTATTGATTATATTAAGTTCACACCCACACATAAATCAACTGTGTCACACAAGTGAAATGCCATTTATTTAAACTATAAATTTAGGATTGAAAATATTCAATGCTGTTACATCAATTAGCTGTTAATAAATATTTTAGTTTAAACAAACACAATAAAACAAGAAAATTTATTGAAATGCTTTTCATTTAAATGCAAAATTTTTTTGTGTGTTAAAGTAGAGTTTTGTGAATATTGAAATTGTTTATGAGTATTTGTTATTTGAAATATTCAACAGCATAAAGTAATTAATTTCATAAGTGACTTGCTTTAAAATATAAAATATTAGAAAATAAAAACCAAAACTAGCAAACGTTTAGTTAATTAACTGCTAATAGTATTATTCCCCAATTAACATAATTAGTGAAATTTCTGTTTTCATTTAATAAGGGGTACACCTTCAGCAATGACAACAAGAACTTCATAATTTAATTTGTTGTCATCTTAAGTAATAATTAAATTAAAAACTGTATATAATTTAACTTAATTGCATATAGGCTAAACAAATTTGTTTTTAATTCTATTATGGAAAAAGTTTTTTATTTTAAGTATTTATTAAAATTTTTTCACGCTGTAGCGCAGCAAATAAATCACATACAACATTCCCATAGACTCTATTTTGTCGTTGTTCCAAAAAATAATTCAAATTGTTTTAATAATTATATTGCCAACCTAATTACAATGGACGATGAAATTTATAGTTGAAAATAGTTTTCTTTTTTATAATTATAAAGGGTGTTTTTTTAGATAAAATTATTTGTCACACCATTTCCTCTTTACAAACAAAAATAAAAAGTTGAGGAAAGATCTTGGCTTACAAAATTCATCGTGCACTGATAAAACAACTTCGGTTGTGAGAACTAAATTTGTTTCCAATCAAAAATTCAATTGTGGCCGTTGAATTTTTTAACCGTCTTACAGCCCAACAAATTTTTGGGAGGCCTAAATTTCGGCTAATATTATAGAATTCTGGTTACTAAAACTAAAAATATTGATTGCAGCAACTGAATTTTTTATTTTAAGCAAATTTAGTTCTCACAACCGAAGTTGTTTTCTGTATGTGTGTTCGGTGAGTGAGCTGAAAGTCATCGAAAAACCATCTCTAGCGATGAGACTAATTTTTGGGCTTGTGGACATAAACAAGCAGAATTTTAATTTTGGAAAGAGCATAATCCTCATGACACTCGATTACATCTTGAAAAATATTCACATGCTGAAGGCGTACTCGGCTAATTTAAGTCCGAAGCTGGTGCCAACTATGCCGTGAATGGCAAATGCTACATTTAAAAAGTTCTCTTATTTCATCAATACAGTGCCACATGTCATACAGCAAGTGAAATCACCACTTTGTGAAAGCGACGCGTTTGGGAGCTGAATTATCTTTAAGAAATTTACCTGTGAATCTTGTAGCTCAAATCTGTGATCAAAAGCATTAAGACCGGGCACCCTGCAAAAGTTTTGTAAAATCGGACCGACGAATGGGGTTCATAAGTTGCAGCTGCGGAGAATAAATGCTAGAAATTATTTTTAAGCAGTAAATGCCATGAAGTTTGTAAGCTAATTAAGCAAAAGTTTTGGTCATTCCAATGAAGTTTTACCGTTTTATTTAAAAAAATTGTTCTATGCCTCTAAAAAACACCTTTTATGTTTACATAACTTAAAATAATAAGTAGGCAGTAGATTTTTTAGTTTAGTTTTTTTTGTTTTTTCTTTAATAAGTTTTATAATAATATTTACTACCTTGCACTTTGCTTTACAATAACATCAACAAACAAACATGTGATAAGTCGTATTTTTTTTTTATACTTGTAATTATATAGCAATAACATTTGGGTAGATTTTTTGGGGATTTCAATTATAATGAAAATATGAAAATATTTTGACAAAAGAGGGGGTTTATAAATAATTTGAATACCTTGAAGAGTGTTTTTTTTTTGTTCTATTATTTATTTGTGTCCAAAGGCAGATTGTGGTTATGATAGGAAAGCCTAATTGGTTTTCGTGTTAACAAAACTTTCTAACATACTACCCAGCAAAAACTACTTAATCAGTGTAAGTAGGTTTTTAAGGCAGTGCTAACCTGCTAAACTTGCTTCTCCTTTTATGATTACAAGTTACACATGACGTTTTATTTTTTTTTTCGACTTGCATTTTTAATAAAAAAAATTTTTTTTTTAATTTCTTCTATTTCTATTAAAATTTTAATTTTTTCTTTTTTTTTCAAATACTATTAAATAAATTTTTTTAATTGAAATTGAATGCAAACTTGTCAGAATGCCTGCAACGGTGATAAAGTTAAAATTTGTTTAACTTTTCGCCGCACACGCTTTACGTATTTCATGGTATAGTCCATTTCATAAAAATAATTTTTTTTTACGTTTTTGACAGAAGCGCAAAACACGTTGCACCATGTGAATCGAGGAATGTACTTACACCTTAAGGCATGATTTTGATCACCGATATCGTATATATAAATTTTTATCAATAATTGGATGGTTTTTTACCTGGTCTAAGCTTAAAAAATTAAAATTTTTGTTCCTAAATTTGTTTGTTATTTTAATCTTAAATAAACTTTTCTATCCCAAAGTATAAGTATTTCGATTAACAAGCAAGTAGTAACCCCTGCAACAGAGTTGATTTAATCCATATATTTTTTTCGATAATACCAGTAACACTAATGTATTTTGAAGCACTGGTTTCAAATCTGTACTTACTTCTTTTACTTTCAAAATGACGGTTTGCTTAATACCTCTAATCGAAAAATGCAAAAATTACACAACAAAATTTTCTTTAAGCAGTTCCTATATTATTTTGAAATCTGATCAATGGTTTTAAAAATATTGCAAAAATTTGTGAGGAAAAACTCGTCTTTTTTTGGATAATATCAAAATTTAAAATTTATAACAAAATTAACATAAAAACTGTTGTTTTTTTATTTAACCATTTAGCCTTATAAGTTGCAAACAAAACAAACCATATTTAATTGAAATCAACGTACAACTATTAATTTTATTCCAAATTCAGGCAATATTGCACACGCATAAGGCAAGCGTGTGGTAGATTCCTTTGCCATATTTGTGACTACAACTAAGCATATTGTAATTTTTTTTCTCTCAATAAAGTTGCATCACTTTCCAATTAATCAAAGTTGTATATTAAAGTCAATATGATATATATCTCACAAGACTATATGCTTGGATAAGAAGGATTTAGAATGAAAAAGTTATATCTCGGACACCAGAGCTAATTTGGAAAAGGAGGTTCAGATTTGAAATCAACGGTTAAAAATACTTTGAAAACAGTTTGCAGTTGCTCTTGCTGAAAACTATGGATAGTTGTGTACTTAGCCTTGAATTCCAAGAAATAATATTAATAACACTCTTTTTTCCCAACTAGTACAAAGTTAACGAAACAAAATGCATTTTTATAAATTTATAACTTTTACTTAAGACTTTTTAATCAAATATTAAACTTCGTTTTATAAATTTTCTGATCAAGAACAGGCATAAATTTTAGCATAGACATTTAAAATGACTGTCACTTTTCTGTATGACTTAGGTGTTAAGTCAATGTTAGTTTGAACAAATTTCTGGCTTCTAATCTGTTTATCCTTTGCTCTAAAATTATGAATCCTAATTGAACCAAATTTTCTGTAGCAGCATACATAAGTAAAACAAACTTCTTTAAAATTCATGAGTTTTGCGACAGCAGTTTACCCCCTTATCCAAAAAAATTAATGTAGACTTTAAAGTCAACGTTATCGAAATTTTTCATATAATTTATTATATATAATTTTTTCATAATTTTTACTTTAACGTCTACGTCAACTTTTTTTTTTGGATAAGAGCATTAATCTCTAAAATCATTTTTAAGCATTTCAATAGTCTTTATCACTTTCAATAGTCTTAGTAGTCTAGCAGGTGAGTAAGTGATCAGCTGATGACATATCCTTTTCAATAGCACTACATCTTGGATACAAAAGTGTCCTGAGGTGCAATAATTCATAGTAATTTCAGATACATGAGGATAATTGCGAGAAAAGTGTAAAACTGGTGAACTCATATATTAATTTCGGTTTTGTGAAATACAGAAATCTCTAAAAATAATCAATCAGTTTTGTAAAGTGATTTTCTTCAGAAATTTTATATAATATTTATTTGAATGCACTAGCACGGCCTGAAGCGGACTTTATCCATAATTTTTTTATGTGGAAAGAAGAGCAGTTAAGTTATAAACTGTTAATTTCCTTTCGTAAAAACACTAGCTTATATCTGTTCGCGGTGATATTTATTATGACATTATAAAAGTCAAGGCACAGAATAAAAATTTCACAATTCATCCTGCCTTCTTCTTAATCACATGTTCCTCATATTTAGTTTGAAGTTTCTATGTAGCTTTATTTTCTTTTCTATGCAGAGGTCACACCTATTAGATTTCCTCATATGAAAGGGTAAATTAAACTCTGTTTTGAAAATGAATTTATACATAGAAAATTGCTTTTTATATTTCAATGTAAAATTCATAAATTTTTGTCAAACTCAGAGCAGATTCTAGGTATTCTCGGTTAGTTGAACTTCTAGAGTTGTGAGATTCAACCCTGTTAAATGAGTTAATATATTTTCTGGAATTTTAGCACTACTTGTTGTACCCCTACCATCTACTTGTATGTATCATTTTAAAATAAAGTAAAACAACGTTCTTACTGCTAAATAGAAGCTTTTTAAAGCAACATATTAACGAACAATTTTAGCTAGTAGGAGTTTCACTTTAAGATATTATGGAACTGCTAGTTCGCGAAGATTGTAATATAACGTAAATAGTTGGCACAATTTTTGATTGAAAATGTCATTTTGGCCAAAATGCTAATTGGAACCCTTTTATTCTAAGGGTTTTATTCTAAGAGCTTGAAATGTCTATGGGTGACAATAATAAAAAATAAGTTCATTATGTTATATATTTGGAGGGCGGTTAAGTTGAAAGTAGTTTTTTTTCCTATATAGAAGCCGGTCATTCTGAGATTTTCTTCTGCTATAGACGAAAATTGCAAATTGAAGATTCTTTTGCTTAGCAAACTTTTTTGATTATCTTGTCTAGAAGAGAGAAATCCAGTTTATGCAATTTTCTGATACAACTTGTTTGTATCAGAAGTTTTGTATATTAAAAGCCAAGAAATATTAATCATTGTGCAAAATTTAAAAACTAGTCGAAATACTTCAAACAAAGCGATATGACTGGAAATTGTGCAAAACTTGTGGATATTTTTTAAGCTTCATAACAATTGGGATATCCTTTGTCTTATAGAAAATATGCTGCCTGGTCACTTAAGCTAATCTGGACTAATCCAGAGAGAAATGCGTGTCAAAAATAATTTTTAATTTTAACTCTTCGTGTTCAATGAATTTAACTCTACTGCTGTGTTATTGTAATAGTCCTTATTTCTTTGACATACTTGTCAAAAAATCTCTCATACTTATTTACTTCAATCGCATAATATTCTACTTTTGACAATTATAGCGAGTCATGACCTTTAAAATTAGTGGTAGAATTGAACTTAATAGGGAGAAACTAATCGGTAACTAGAAATAGATATCGTAAATAATTTTTGATTGAGACATGTTCGAAGAAGCAACCAGGGTGTATAAGTCTCCCTAGAGATCTTTCTGTTAAGTTGCATTTGACTTTGGGAAAGTCTTTTGGCTTAAAAACTACACAGAAAAAAAATTCATAGTACAGGGTGGGCCAAAAGAAACTAAGGAGTGTAAAAGTTTAATAACTTTTTTGTTTGTTAACTTTTTTTTTGTTTTTTCTTTCAGATTATATAATATACAAAATGGAAACTTTTTTACACTAAGTATGAAAAATGATGTCTCTTAAATGACCACCGTTTTCAGCTTCCCACTGATGGGCTCTTTTTAGAGCATTTTCCATAACATCTTTCGAATTTCTGCAACAATGTTTGCCTTGAGTTCAAGGATTGTCTCTGGCTTGTTCACATACACTCGCTCCTTCAAAAAACCCCAAAGAAAATAGTCGGGTGCTGTCAAATCTGGCCATCGCGCTGGCTAAATAATTTCCGAATTTCGAGAAATTATTCACTCTCCAAAAATTTGACTTAAAAGTGCCATTGTGTCTCGGGCAGTATGGGCAGTGGCTCCGTCCTGCTGAAACCACATACCAGGTCTGTTTTCAAGAGCAGGACGTAAAAAATTTTCTATCACAAAACGATACCGCTCTCCATTTACGGTTACAGCACTTCCATCTTCATTCTCGAAGAAGTAGGGCCCAATGACATTTTCAGATGTGATCCCACACCATACTGTACACCTGATGGGGTGCAATTGGCGTTGATGAATGGCTCTTGGATTTTGAGAACCCCAGAACCTACAGTTCTGCTTGTTAACAAAGCCATTCAAATGAAAATGAGCGTTAAAATAATTGATCTCTGGTTTAAATAATAAAATTCTATTGTTCTGGTTCTCTCTTCAGTTGTGAACCTCTCCATTATAAATTCTCCAATTGTTGTCTATATAATCTGAAAGAAAAAATAAAAAAAAATTAATAAACAAAAAAGTTATTAAACTTTTACACCCCTTGGTTTTTTTTTGCCCACCCTGTATTTTGTGTTCATAGTACTAAAGAAATATTTCTAATAGCTATGAAATGTTTCTTGTATTTATGGACTGCTCTTGGTTCCCAGTATTTAGATACGAATTGTTCATAAATGTTAAGAACTGTATTCTTAAATTTGTTAATAAATTTAATGTACCTAAATTCAATGAACAAGTTCTTGTGCATCAAGAACTTTTCATAATATGACAAAAAAAAATTATTTTTCCCTACTTTCTTTTTATGAACATATACTTAAATTTAATAAAACTTTACTCAAGTATTATGAATAATTTCATAGATTGTAAACATTGTTATTTTATGTAAAATTTCTTATATTTATGAGAAATTTCTTTAGAAATAAGAACTTTGTGTATTAGTTGATCACCACATAAACTAACGGTTTTATCTTGCAGAGTAGAAGATTATGTTCTTTGTCGTACTCGTTGCAAGTACTGAAAATAAAAAAGAAACTTCTTTCAGTTTTGTTTACACGTACAGTGCGTGAATATCAAAAAATAAAAATTAATGTTAAGCGCAAGCAAAGTGTTTAACGTTAAAAAGTGGGTGTAAAAGTGATTTCATGTTTCAAATGTAATAAGGCGGTCTAAAATAAATTTGCTTCTGATCATTAATATAAAGGAAGATCTACAACTCATTCTTATGAAGTCAGAGAATGGCCAAAGTTTAATTGAATATTACAACAAACACCAATGTTTTAAGGAAGCACAAAGAAAACTGTTAATTAGTACAATAGCAAAACAAATTGTGGACATAAATTTGAAATTTTCTTTAGGAGAGAGCTACAAATTGGAAGAAGAATCCTTAAATTGTTTCCAAATGAAAAAATTTTAAGTTTTTACGGCGCAATTAAATATGTAAAATAAATAATATATTATTATGCAAATAATATACTTATGTATATGCTTCAATACGCACATGCAAGAGGGGTCGAATTTATGTAAAAGTATGTAATCTAAAGAGCCAAATTAAAATGTTTTTACCGGAGTCCACTACATCAACTTCACAGTCTAGCATAGATGATAGTCGGTATGGTAAAATATTTTACTACATACATTACCACAGATTTTATTATTATTCATAACATGCATCATATCTATTAGTTCCTGAAGAAGACTATTAAATAATAAGAAAATCATTGACTGAACACGAATACGTAGATTTTTGGAGAAAGTGTAGTCCTCTCCGCTTTTTACAAATAGAAAACTGCAACTCTGCCTTAGATGTATTTAAAATTTGGCCGGAATACACAAATGCAAATGGCATAAAAATGGTAGTAAAGCTACTTTTCACATTTCATACCTAATAATTTAATAAAAAAAAACTTTTTTATGTAGATTAATCTTGATTTTTTTATCAAATATCCGAACTGCGAAAACTTGCATGAAAACTGGCCTCTAAAATCATGCAAACTTGAATCTTTTTTGAAAGAAAAAAATTATGGAAAAACTACAAATGGCCTTAACTTAATTTCTTTAAGTAATGAAACAAAAGAGAGTAAGTACAATTAAATTTCATTTAATTTGAAATGATAACAGCTTTTCCATTTTCAGATTCACGAGATATAATATTGCTCATGAACCTTCATCAGTTTCTTTTATCACCAAAGAGCTGCGGTGGAAAAAATTCCAGAAAATTTACTGTTGAAGACGCATAATGCGAAATAGAAGATAAGCTTCGACACATGAGTACTAAAAAGCAGTTTCTACAACCACGTATTCTAATTGTTGGCGATATATTTACAAATGATAAGGGAAATTTTCGTTTATGTTGATAGTGTTCGTTTTAAGACAATGTATATAATACACGCTTTAGATATATGCTTTAAAATATTTTTCGTTTTTAATCTTGAATATCCAGAAGAAACAAATTTTTTTTGGGTTTTTATTGAAAATTTTTTTTATAAATTAAACAATTCTAAAAGTAACATTAAAGTATCTACACTTGGTAACGAATTGAATTTTTAGTTACATAAAGTAATGAACATCTTACGTTTCTTAAATTATAATTTATTTTTATATATATGTACATTGTACATATACTTATATATATATATATATATATAAATAGTAAAGCATCAACGTAGTTTTTCTATACAAAGAATATATTTATGTTAATTTAATTTCGAAAGACTGTTAATTTTTATGTGTTTATTCTGCTTAAAGTACTATTTTTGTTTAATACTATGAAAGTTTTCATAAATTTGTTCCTGTTTATATGTTTTTAGTACATAATATGTATGAAATAGATTTTAAAAAACTAATAAAACTATGAAATTTTTAATTAAAATGAATGTATATTTTCATTTATAGTATGAATGATTCATAAAAAACCTATGAAACAATTCATAGAAAAATCAGTATTTCGTAATATGTAAGTAACAATTCATAAGTACTAGGATTTGTACATTGACTAAGTATATATGTACTCAAATCCAGTATTTTTTTTCTATATGTGACCCGGCCTATGAAAAGGTGGCTTATGACTCAAAAAAAATTTTACCACTTTTTTTTGGTTCCGATAGTTTTTGAGACACTCTTTCACGTGGTGAAAATTAGAAAGTCTTAGTTTGCTTAGAAGTGTACTAAAAATGTAGAGAAAGAAGAGCACAAATGAAAGAAAAACAGAATTTTATTGAAAATCCAGAATCAAGATAATAAATGGAAGTGAAAAATTTAAAAACAGGATTGAACGCTGCAAAAACGATTTTACCAAAAAAAAAAAAGAAGCTGTTTTGCACAAAAAATATTTATTTAGCAGTATTAAGTAGTTTTCTTCGTCGCTATCCTTGTTGAAACTTTTGAAGTTGCTCGTTTCTTCGAATCTCCTTCTGGAGATGAGGCCTTACGTTTTCTTGATTTTTTTATTGCAGTTGAAGTCGCAGGTTTCTTCATTTCTTTTTTTTTTTTTTTGGATCTGAGATTCTGATAAATGTACCACAGAAGATGCAGAGATAAACCGACTGGTTGAAAAATTACGGGCATGGTGTCATTAACTGGGATTAATGACAGTTGAAATGATTCAGCATCTTAGAAAAACTACTAAGATCTTTAACAACTGTTTCTCGCAATTTTTTTTTTTTTGAGTCATAAGCCACCTTTTCATAGGCCAGGTCATATTATTATGAAATTTTCGTAAATACTAAGACAAATTACATCAAATTCTTGAAAATCGTACATTGACTAATTTTCATAAAATAAAATACTAAGAATTTTTTTTTCTGTGTACATTCAAAATAAATTGCCTCCTTGAATACAATTTTTAAACCAACAAGCGATTTTCTATTGATACAAAGTTTACTTTGATACCACAAAAAAATGTTTCCTTTATTTGATCGTACTAAAACAAAATTTAAAATTTCATTTAATACGTACACTTTTGTAAGTTTTATCAATCATTTATAACCACAAAAGAACCATTAGTCTTAACTTCCTTAATAATGGGTAAAAGCAAAATATTTTCAAGAAAGAAAATAGAATTATAAACACTCAAAAAGCGAAAAGAAAGAAAATACAAGAAAAAAAGGAAAATAGATGTTGGAGTTTGCCTTGCCAGCATTAACGAAAGTGAAAGAAAAATCAATAACTTGTCAATAAAAGAGCATTTATTTTCATCAAAAGAAAATTTATGATCAACACGTCGTTTCGATTATGCTGCAACAATAATGAAAGAAAGAAAAAATAAAAAAAAATTTGGTAGAAAAACAAGTTTTTCAAATGTTGGTAAAGCAATAATGCAGTAAATTGAGAAACAACAGCAAACAAGCAAGAAAGAAAAGGTTTTACAATTTCACACAAAGCCACACATATGTATATCGGTACAAGAAATTGAATAAACACATAAACAGCTTTTAACAAAAACAAAATTATATTTTCTATAAACTACGTGTTTCTTAAAAAAGGTGCTTTAAACAGGACATTAAAATAGAAATTATTGTTTGAAAAATAATCTAAAGAAAAGGTGAACAGAAAAAGTGTTAATGTCAAGGGAAATTTTAACAAAATGTGAAACAAAATAACAATAATAACATGGAATACGATTACACTCTGAAGTACATCGAAGTACATTTTCTCGCCCCCGATTTGTTGGTTTTATTTGGCTTTAAAATTCAAGTTCTCTTGTATCGAGATTGAGGTATATTTAGGCTTTTATTGCAATGGCCAGATCTGGAACTTGAACAACTTAAAACTAAATTTTTTTTTTAATATATTAGAAGCTAGGAAACTATACTGTGTAAAAAAAATTTTTTTTCCAAAAATATATAAAATCAAAAAAGTTATGCCCATTTGAAGTTCCAAAATTTTCCAAAATATATTGAATTTCAGCTTCTCTTGAAAAAGCGAATTTTGGGTCATCCTATTCGAAGAGAAGTAATGAAAATAAAAACCTACATTTCTGGCTTTCAAGGTTCTTGTCTGTTTACTTTTATTTATATATAAAAAAAATTAAATTGCTGACACAAAAAAAAAATTTCAAGAGTTTTGTTGGCCTTCTCGTGAAATGCGCCCCAGTGCGACGGCAAAGTGAAAAATCATTAAGGAGACAAAATGGTACTTTTTCTTAAATATTAATGAACATAAAACTATTAGACTGAAATCAAACGGGAAGGAATAAAATGAAAAATAATTAAGATACTTCTTATTCTTGTAAAGGATGTTTTTTATAGACGTATAGAACTTTAAATTGCAATAAAACAACGATGGATTATTCGATTGACATGAATTTTATTTATCCGAAAGATAATCTTTTGGCATTACATTTTAAATATGATTTCTGGCATATGACCGCCACGGCTGGCTCGGATGTAGTCCAATCTGGACGTCCAATTTTCGATGACTTTTTCTAACATTAGTGGCCGTATATCGGCAATAACACGGCGAATGTTGTCTTCCAAATGGTCAAGCGTTTGTGGCTTATCCGCATAGACCAATGACTTTACATAGCCCCACAGAAAGTAGTCTAGCGGTGTTAAATCACAAGATCTTGGAGGCCAATTCACAGGTCCAAAACGTGAAACTAGGCGGTCACCAAACGTGTCTTTCAATAAATCGATTGTGGCACGAGCTGTGTGACATGTTGCGCCGTCTTGTTGGAACCACAGCTCCTGGACATCATGGTTGTTCAATTCAGGAATGAAAAAGTTAGTAATCATGGCTCTATACCGATCACCATTGACTGTAACGTTCTGCCCATCATCATTTTTGAAGAAGTACGGACCAATGATTCCACCACAAAGCGCAGCAAACAGTCTGCTTTTCTGGATGTAACGGTGTTTCGACATACACTTGAGGATTAGCTTCACTCCAAATGCGGCAGTTTTGTTTGTTGACGTAGCCATTCAACCAGAAGTGCGCTTCATCGCTAAACAAAATTCGCTTATGAAAATCGGGAACAACGGCAATCTCGTTTTCGAAATAAAATTGCACTATTTGCAATCGTTGTTCAGGCGTGAGTCTATTCATGATGAATTGCCAAACCACACTGAGAATAAATCAATTGACAGCTGTTAAATCGGTCGCCATCTTGAACAGTAATGCCAACTTAAAGTTCTATACGTCTATAAAAAACACGCTTTACTATAATAGTTTTGATTTATTAACGTTAGCGAATCTACACTTATCAAATTGAGCTCAAACGGTGCTGAGTAAAGAGAAGAATCAAAAAAGAGAAAAATTTTACTTTTTATATACATTAGTGATACCTTTTGACTTAATTAGTATTAAATCGGTAGTTTGAAATAACTTTAATAACATTTTGATCGTCAAAGCTCTATAATTATTTTCATGTGTTATATTTTGAGAAAAAAATTAAATAAAAACAAAATAATATTTTGATTTAGTTTATAGATTTAAATTATCTTGATTGCAGACGTTCTATAATTTAAAGTTTGGCTTTTCTATACTCTGCAATTTAAACTCTTGTTGTAAATATTTGGTTTGGTTTCTATGACGCCACAATTTCTACAGTTGCTTTTATCATCATAAAAAAAAAATGTGAAATCTATTCAATATGAACTTTTTCGATTTCAAATTATCGAGTCAATTGTATATAGATAGAAAAAGCAAATGATCAATTAAAAATTTTATGAATATTTTTGTTTTGTTTTAATTATACCTTTTGGTCTTTTTGATTCAAATTTTTTTGTTTTGATCGTCTAATGCTTGTTGCATTTTGCAACAAAAACTACTACGAAATTTTACATTATTCTGAGTTTCAATAAATTTCAATTTGAAAAGAAGAATAAACTTTAAAATCTGCCATTACAGAATGAACTAACAAACCTGTTTATGGTGTAAAATATGCCTGAGTACTGACTGCAGCATTTCAAAAACAAATTTGAAACCAAAATAAAATGGATTTACAACAGACAATTGAGAAGAAAGTATCGTTGGTTGGTTATTTGAATAAAAGGTTTTACATGCATAAATTTAAACAAGCTAACCAACCAGCCAAAAATAAACCAAAAAAAAATACCATTTGAATGGCAAAATATAAACTATCGATAGTTTTTAAATAGAAATAGAAATTGTTTAGTATTTGCTTTAGACAGAGTTTTAGGTAAAAGGCAACAGGTAGTATAAATATTGATGTGTAACAAATAAATTTTGTATAAAACTAAGCTTTTGGGCAAATGCAACAAAACGAAATCATAAAGGTAACAGTCAAATCAAGCTGTTTGAAATATATTTTAAATTTAATTTCCAAACAAAACTTAAAAAAAAATATAAAGACTTTGGGCCATAAAAGAAGACTTTTATTAAGAGCTTTCTTTTGTTTATAAGATTGAAAATCGGCTTAAAAAAATTACTGAGTCTGATTATGATTATGAGCCTTTTGCTCTATAGAAAATTTATTTCTATACCAACTTGCATGATATCACCCCTTGCAATATTCACTTATTAATTTTTTTTTATTTCTGGTAAAAGTGGGTGCAACCAGGCAAACCTTTATTGTGTATAAACTATATCAAAAATAAATTAAAAAAAAAATACCAAATTGAAATTGAAATAGAAATAGCAATCGAAAAATGTAATAATATAAAATAGACCAAAATCAATGTCCATATCTAATGAATTCTAAAACCTCTTTCATGGACATCATCAAAGCCAGACACATGATTGGGTTGCTATGCTTAGACATGGTCATGCATATCCGCTGAACCACAATAAAAATAAAACAAAATAAAGGGAGATGAAGAACTCTTAACAAATGCCAAGCCACTTGTTTTTTTTTTTTTTGTAAATCAGTGGACAAAATAAAAAATGTATTTTTTGTAATCGATTATCCTTTAGGCAATTGATTGTTTGTACAGGGTGGGCCAAAAGAAACCAAGGGGTGTAAAAGTTTAATAACTTTTTTGTTTATTAACTTTTTTTTATTTTTTCTTTCAGATTATATAATATACAAAATGGAAATTTTTTTACACTAAGTATGAAAAATGATGTCTCTTAAATGACCACCGTTTTCAGCTTCGCACTGATGGGTTCTTTTTAGAGCATTTTCCATAACATCTTTCAAAACTTGTGGCTGTAGCGTTCGAATTTCTGCAACAATGTTTGCCTTGAGTTCAAGGATTGTCTCTGGCTTGTTCACATACACTCGCTCCTTCAAAAAACCCCAAAGAAAATAGTCGGGTGCTGTCAAATCTGGCGATCGCGCTGGCCAAATAATTTCCGAATTTCGAGAAATTATTCACTCTCCAAAAATTTGACTTAAAAGTGCCATTGTGTCTCGGGCAGTATGGGCAGTGGCTCCGTCCTGCTGAAACCACATACCAGGTCTGTTTTCAAGAGCAGGACGTAAAAAATTTTCTATCATAAAACGATACCGCTCTCCATTTACGGTTACAGCACTTCCATCTTCATTCTCGAAGAAGTAGGTCCCAATGACATTTTCAGATGTGATCCCACACCATACTGTACACCTGATGGGGTGCAATTGGTGTTGATGAATGGCTCTTGGATTTTGAATACCCCAGAACCTACAGTTCTGCTTGTTAACAAAGCCATTCAAATGAAAATGAGCGTTAAAATAATTGATCTCTGGTTTAAATAATAAAATTCTATTGTTCTGGTTCTCTGTTCAGTTGTGAACCTCTCCATTATAAATTCCCCAAGTGTTGTCTATATAATCTGAAAGAAAAAATAAAAAAAAATTAATAAACAAAAAAGTTATTAAACTTTTACACCCCTTGGTTTCTTTTGGCCCACCCTGTATTTATACGTTAGACAGGAAAGCCAATTAATGTATTAAAATAAATTTCACAGCTCAGGCTGACGCATGTTAGAAAAAAATCTCAAAATTTAATAAAATAAAATTCTTGAAACTTTTGATTTCATCTACAAAAGCAAAAAACATATTTTTTATTATTATACGCCCCATATATAAAAGATGTACAGTCTTGTTCATAGTAAGAAGTTAGCAGCTCGTTAGCACAAATTTTTTTTCATAAACCACAAGCTCTTTCCATGTTCCAATGTTTTCTTCGGGATAAAGACGAAGAAAACATAATGTTGAAATTAAGAGTGTATGTTCGATAATAATTAATTGTAGTACTTAAATAATAAGTTAGAGAAAAAGAAGTCTGTTGCCAAACTGACGAAAAGTTTAAAGCATTCCTTAGCCAGCCCTACTATTAAGGAGAAGCCTGCTGATAAATTTAAACTTTCATGACTGATAGAATTTGCATTTCGAAACCACGAACAATTGCTTCTAAACAATGCCTAACACATATGTAGCATGAACTTTCGTCTAAGGAATAGGAATTAATTTGCCATTACAACTACAAAAGTCACTCCTAGACTGTCCTTACAAAATTTTTATTCATTTACGTGAACTTATTTTCTAAATAAAAATTCTTTTGAATTGCAGTAAAATAATTTTTTTTAATCGAAAGTTGGTAAATAAATCTTTTGTTTATTTTTTATTAGATTTCTAGTAAATTAATGGTTCGGATTTTATTAGATAAAACAAAAATGGAAAAATATTTGAACAAATGCTTAAACAACAGCCACTTATTGTGGCCAATAGGTTTTGCTTCACAGTTGAATGAAGATGTAAAAGGGAAAACAAACAACAATTTGTATTCCTGTTACACTTGGTGATTGTGTTTTTATTTAACTTTTTTTGTTTTTTTTTTTTAGTGGATTTTAATTAGAAAAGAGAAACGAAAAAAAAAAGTAATAAAATTGAGCTCTTCCCAAGTCTTATATAATTTTGGCAAATTTAAAGAAATTAAAAAATAAAATTATTTATTAAAATGGGTGAATTCTAAAAAAGTGTACGTATAGGTTGTTACCAAAGTACGAGGAAAAAAATTTAAGAATAAATGTGTTTTCTACCAGAGGGATACTGGAATTATTGTCTATAATAATAAGCTTCGACTAATGTCACCAATTTCAAAGAAAATTTAGTTGACTACGATGCTTTTCCTACTGACTATAAAAAGAAATATGTATGACTGTCAGAGCACCAAAATCAAATTCTCTGACTCTAAGAATTTTTTCCCAATTAACATTTTAAGTGGGAATAACTTAGACTAAAATATTTTTAATTAGGCTTAGTTACCTTTATTTTAAAATACATATACTCCTCTTGCTGTGTGCTAATTTAAGTTGTTTGTAAAATAAAAACATATATGTAGTAGAGGCTGGCATATTGAAGCACAGCTGGGAGCCATCTTCGAGCCCTTCATGATTCTTAATAATTCATTATAATTATGGATTATCCTATTTTTACTGAGTTTGTAGGATAGTTAGTTTAAATCCAGCCCAAACCCTAAGTTTTTTCTGCAGATAAGAAAAGAAGCTTTAACTATTTGACTAGTTAAACAAATAAATGAATAAAAATTTGTGGTTATAGCCCAGTCTAGTACTGCAGTGTTTTGCAATCTTTTACATTGACGTAGGTGTCCTAGTAGTATTTATACCCGGTGAGTGTGTGATTGCCTGTAATTCTAAATCTATTAACAGCTAGTTCTCGACACTTGCATGTATTATGAGCGCCTGTCTGAGTCAACATCATGCCTCATCTTAACCACATGATATCTGAAGTTATCGGCTGTCATGCACAAAGTAGTTAAGCAGTTTAAAATGCTAGCTCATATCTAAGTACTCGAACCTTATTGTTTCTGCTGCCAAAGAAACTCACTGAATTACTTTTAGTGCCTGTATGTTTTTGTCTTCTTTAATCTTCATCTCATGCCCAAAAACGTACGTTAATTACGCTCATATGTGGTTTTTGACACATATGGTATTAGTTAAAATAATATCAGCTATAAAATGTTAATTCAGACATTATTATTTATTTAACGCTATCTGAGAAGATCTGGGACTATCTAGGATTTATTCTATATATAATTCTAGCTTGCCAAAATGCTTCCTGGCCATAATCAGTCAAGCATTAAGGGTAACTTTTTTATGTCAAAAGTTGTATATTATGACTATAAAAAATGATGCGGTGATTTTACGGAGTTACAATGGTGCCGATAGTTATGTACGTCTCCTGGGTAGGTTACACAATACGAAAAACAAAAGTTGCCTAATTCAGAGCCACTGATGTAGTAGCAGAAGGATCTTCTGCCCATAACAGAAATAACAAGCTCCGATAATCCGTAACAAAGTTGGTAGTGAGCCCTTAAAGTATAAATTCATTATGTCTGTATTTATGGAACTGTCTATATCTTGCCATTTCAAACAGGATAGAGAAATGCTATTAGTATAGATATCCATTTTCACGCGTACAAGCACATATGGGAGACTCGTAAGTACTGAAATATACATTCTCATTGATAGCCCATTATCTGTAAACTATTTCGCAAGCTTCTTCCGATCGATTCTGATTTAAAAATGCTTTACAGTTCTAAATGCTTTATCCAAACGAATTCAACTATTGTAATGTGAGCAATGAATGGCAGACTATCTGATTAAAATTGGTGTGGAGACCTCTTTTATTGCCCTAGAAACCTTCTGTATTACTATACGAAGGAGGAAAAGGAAATTTACAGGATTACTGAAAAGTCCAAGTTTAGTAATTGCGAGTACAATAGACCAAAAGTTATGATGGATCGCATCACAAACGGTTTTGAACTCTGCACTAAAATATTTACTGAACATTATATTTAAATGAAATTGTAGTGGCACAGGGTTATGCCTTTTAGATCATTCTGTTAATTTTTCAACCAGCTGGGTGGCGTGGTTTGAGCATTCTAGACGGTGGAAATATAAATACCGAGTATTGAGATAAAAATTGTTGACAATGAAATGGTATTAGAGTGTGAAAAACATGGATATCACAGAGGTGAAACCGGTGCTCGAGTAACGATTGGTGACTGATTTTCTGATTGTTTTTTGTGCTGTTCCATACGATTGAATTTAAAGAGCAATAGGTTCTCTGTCAGACGTAATTGTACTTGTCGTTTGTGACTAAAAATTATAAGCCTTTTCCAGAAAACATTTGAAATTCAAA
This sequence comes from Thelaira solivaga, assembly GCA_947397855.1. Classification (NCBI taxonomy): domain Eukaryota; kingdom Metazoa; phylum Arthropoda; class Insecta; order Diptera; family Tachinidae; genus Thelaira; species Thelaira solivaga. The sequence continues at coordinate 28,125,836 of OX377612.1, forward strand.
CTTAAAAAAAGACAGTTAAAATTCATTTCATGTATGCTTTAGTTGCTACATTAATCTCTATTCGAGTGCTGTTTTTTAGACACAAGTCCTCTATTTAGTTCGATAAACAAATTTTTTTGGAAAAACATTTACACAATTTTTTCTTAAATATTTTGGCGGCATTTTTTACATAATTATTATTTAATTTAAATATTAAAAGAAAAACATGATAGTAATTTGTTTTCTTAAAAAAGATACATATCTGAAGAACTTGAAATATCGATTAAGGAATAAGGATTCTTTTAGTTGAAAAAGATTTTAAGCTTGAAAAGTATTTAATAATAAAAAAGAAGAAAAGGTTTTAAAAAACTTGCCTGCCATCGAATAATACTTTTCGTCACAAGAATCAACGTTTCTCAAGCAACTATTACCTGAAAAGAAAAAAACCAATATGGAAATAATTTGTACTCTTGGAAATCTAAACGAAACAAAATAAAAATCAGTAATGGCAAAAGTTTGCTAATTTATATAAACTTTTGCACAATAAAAATTGATACACGAAAAGAAAAAATTTGGTTCAAGCAACCATATTGTTTATATGGTTAAATTTATTAATATATTTAAGCATATATATTTTTAAATCAAACATATTAATAATGATTTTTAACTGCTGATTTTTTTATCAATTTGCAAACAAAATTGTTATATCAAAATTTTATTCGTTTGAATTTTTCGTTTCTATTAATTTGTTTTTTATAAAATTATTATTTTTGTTCAAATTTATTTGACTTTACTAGGTTTCAAGCTAGAACATATACAGTAAAGAAGCAGAAGTCACAACGAACAATAGTCGGCGCCTCCTGGTATATAAGAAATGAAAATATCCATAGAGATTTAGGAAATTCCAACGGTTCGGGAGGAAATTGAAAAATATTTTACTAAATACGTTCAGAAACTAGCGACAAATCCAAACGCCCTCGCCAGAGACCTGTTACAGCTCGAGGGACACAGGAGGCTTAAGAGAAGTAATACCTTACGCCTAGTGAGAAGAGACATATAACTTTTTTATTTAAACGTAGAATATTCTTTTTATTCTTAAGATTTGAGTACAAGTAACTAGTTATTACATTGGTAATAATTATTTAAGTTTTTTATATTTTTTTACAGTTAAGATTTGGATACTTATTGTAATTTTCTTATAGAAAGATTCAATAATAATAAATAATAAAAAAAATGAGAGTTTGAACGATTGACTTTTTGCTTCATACATACTTTAATAAAAGAAATTCGGTTTACTGCTTAGAATTTTGTTAAAAAATAACATGATAAATTCAACCATTTCTCTGACGGTAGACACGATTTAGTTAAAAATACTTGTTTATCGTGATCATTATAATGTTTAGATGCTTCAAATCGGTAATAATAGTTTTGCGGAGAACAAACTATGCTTGCGATGACCATATTCAACCACCTCCTTTTTTGCGTGTTGGTGCTGAATTTAAATAATCTGCACTACATTTTGAAAATTGGTTAAGGCTTAAAATATTACGAATGTCGTTCTTGCAGTAGTCGGTGTTGATCAAAGCACTTAGAATGTACGTGACACAATATAGAATATCTTATTCAGTGAGAGTTTACTTGTTCTCTTCAGAGAAAGTTATCTAAGTCAAAATTGCCAGTTTTAAAATGGTTTGTTTACGTAAGGAAATATTCATAGAAAAAGTTCTACATATCGCAATTAATTAAATTTGGCAACGTTACCCAAAGCGGCCGTGCAGCAAAGTTGAAATTGTTTCAACTTTTTTTTTTTGCCACTTGCGATAATATGGTAATATATGATATTTTCATAAGAGTTTCTAATATTAAATTTTTTATCAAAGAATGTATCAGCATATAAAAACAAATTTAAAAAAGCAAAGGCTCAAATAAATTTCACTTTTGACATTTGTCGCTCTTAGTGTTAACGCGTAAATTTGCCTACCAAAAAATTATTGAAGCTAAAAGTCAAACAGATGATTGTCGCCTGGGACCGCTTACCGCGTGTATTGGCCTTCCACTAAAAAGCCGAGCAGTTATAAAATCAAAGGATTTGTCATACAATAAACAGATGATATCTAAGAGCAATTAACAATTAATTTAAGAGTCAGAGGTTATTTATATTTAGTTTCAGTGCTTTCTGGAATACAATGACCAACAGCATGATCAAACGTTTAGGCAATGATTGCCAATATTTTAAAAATATCGGAAGATGTTAAAAAATTCTCTGGCTTTATTAACATTCGAGGAGCCCCTCTATGTGCTAAGCAGCTGTCAATATTGTGTTCATTTCCAGACCCCTTAATTCAATGTAAATTTCTTGAGACATCAGACAGAACATGACTATCTATGACTGGTTATTGGAAATCAAATACTTATGTACAGACATTTCTGGCAACCACTTTTTTAATTATTTTAAATCATGAAAATGTAGTGTTCTGTGTCTTACGATATCAAATCACTTGGAGTTTTTTAAGAATTTTCCTTTAATTTGGTTAACAAAATGATTACATACACTCAATTGCTATTTATAAGTTTTTTTTCTTAACTTTTTATTTTATACAAAAAAAAATGTATTATGATTAATTTAAATAACAAATTCTTGAAAATTTTTTCGTTTTGTTTTGGGGATATTTTAGTAAGACAGTGAATCAATACACAAGTCCATGGAAGCTTAGTTTTTAAAAGAAAATGTTAGTGTTTGTTAATGAAGTGAATGGAAACATTGTAATTAAATTAAAACTAAATGAATTTATTAGCATTTTTTTGTAATAACACAGTACAACAGCCAATCTGGGGGGTGAGAAATTCCAAGTCAGGGTGATGGTACTAGATCAGTATAGTAAAACCCTCAAAGGGTTTGGCGGTCGTATGTGTCAGTTTTTTTTTAAGACCTTTTAAATTTTTTCCTTATCTTGATGTTTTTTCGCTTAGTTGTAACATTTTGGCAAAAAAAAAAAAATAATCCCAAAAATGTTCCATAGTGTAATTAAAGCAATCCCAAAATAGAGAAAATATTTTATTAAGAAATTGTGTATAAGTGGGCTATCTTTGATTAACTTTATTAGCTTGAAAGGCTAATCGACATACGAGTATATGTCATCGGTTATATGATCACAAAAACTTCTGACAAGTTTAACTTCTTATGATTGATGATTGCATGGGTTATGTTGGCTTTAAAGAGTTTTATAGTTTGTGACTTATTCTGAAATTTAAGAAAATCTCACAACGAAAAATATAATAAAAGCTCACATCACTAGAGGGCATACGACGACATTCGATATAGATCGAAATGTACTTTAATGTAATTTAAACAAAAATTTCAACTTCTTATAGAAAGCCTTTGAAGGATCGTAAAATAAGCAGCCAAAAAAAGTAAACTCAATATGACAGAGATGTGTTCAAAAATCTGCTTAAAAAAGTTTCTAAACCCAAATTACTTCCTATGCGTAATAAAACAATTTAATTCATTTTAAGACTAAATAACAGCCACTTTAGAAAAAAATATTTTCAAGGTGAATAATTGATAAGTTTGTTATTAAGGATTTGTGAAGTATTTAATTTAAATATATAGATATTGATTGTATTTTTCTTAAGTATATTAGTTGTACAGGGTGGGCCAAAATAAACCAAGGGGTGTAAAAGTTTAATAACTTTTTTGATTATTAACTTTTTTTATTTTTTCTTTCAGATTATATAATATACAAAATGGAAATTTTTTTACACTAAGTATGAAAAATGATGTCTCTTAAATGACCACCGTTTTCAGCTTCGCACTGATGGGTTCTTTTTAGAGCATTTTCCATAACATCTTTCAAAACTTGTGGCTGTAGCGTTCGAATTTCTGCAACAATGTTTGCCTTGAGTTCAAGGATTGTCTCTGGCTTGTTCACATACACTCGCTCCTTCAAAAAACCCCAAAGAAAATAGTCAGGTGCTGTCAAATCTGGCGATCGCGCTGGCCAAATAATTTCCGAATTTCGAGAAATTATTCGCTCTCCAAAAATTTGACTTAAAAGTGCCATTGTGTCTCGGGCAGTATGGGCAGTGGCTCCGTCCTGCTGAAACCACATACCAGGTCTGTTTTCAAGAGCAGGACGTAAAAAATTTTCTATCGTAAAACGATACCGCTCTCCATTTACGGTTACAGCACTTCCATCTTCATTCTCGAAGAAGTAGGGCCCAATGATATTTTCAGATGTGATCCCACACCATACTGTACACCTGATAGGGTGCAATTGGCGTTGATGAATGGCTCTTGGATTTTGAGAACCCCAGAACCTACAGTTCTGCTTGTTAACAAAGCCATTCAAATGAAAATGAACTTCATTACTCATAATCAAATTTTCAATTAAGTTGATTTCATTTCTGGCCAACTCTTGAAATTTAACTGCAAAATTTAGACGTTGCCGATGATCTGCGGGTTTTAATTCTTGGACCAATTGCACCTTATATGGGTATAACTGTAAATCTTTTTTTAAAATGCGCCGTAGTGACGTACGAGACATTTCTAGCTGAGCAGAACGCCTTCTGCCAGATGTTTCTGGTGCTTCGTTAACACTTTGCTGTACTCGTTCAATATTTTCCGCAGTGCGACTTAAACGTGGTCTACCTGTTCGAGGCAAATCTCTTACGCTGCCATGTTGGTGATGACGATTAACTAAGCAACGAATCATCGCTTCAGAGAGCGAAATTCTGACGTTAAAATGTCGACGATATGCTCTTTGCGTTAAAATAATTGATCTCTGGTTTATATAATAAAATTCTATTGTTCTGGTTCTCTGTTCAGTTGTGAACCTCTCCATTATAAATTCTCCAAGTGTTGTCTATATAATCTGAAAGAAAAAATAAAAAAAAATTAATAAACAAAAAAGTTATTAAACTTTTACACCCCTTGGTTTCTTTTGGCCCACCCTGTATGTCCATAAGAGTGTATCAATTATACAGAAGTATCGTCTTTGTAATCACACAAGTCAGAGAAGCATTAGCTTCAACACATGGCAATATTTGTTTCTGAGGAATATTAATCTGTTAGAAGTGTCCGTTCATAATGTATAAATTGAGAAGTTTGCTCAACAATTTTAATAAAATATTAGCAGATTATAATTCAGTGCCCACAAATCATACCAGTTGCTATAATTCCCAAAACCATGTTTAGTTGACTCATAATTTAAAAACTCACACTGCGGCCTGAAATTCTTCTATTTAAAACATTTTATTTTCAAGTTGAAAATTTATATTAAAAATCAGACTTTTGCTTATATTTTAATTAAGGGAATTAGGAGACCAAATTTTATTTTATTTCACTTGAAGGATATTTATTTATTTAAATCCCAAACAAGAGCCAGTAGCAGCAAATTTTATATATAAATAAACCTTTCCATAGCCAGCAAATTTTAGAAAAACGTGTACAACAAAAACATTTAAATAATTTGCTTTTAAAGTGATTGTGATTTTTCCATATAGAAAAAGAAAACACGTAAAACAAAAATTTTTCACACAAAGAACACTATGAATTATTAAGAAAGGATGGTTTCTCTCCCTTTTGTGTGTGTGTGTGTGTGCAGAAAACATAAAAATGTTTATGTGAAAGTGTTTTAGACAAAATTTAAGTTTCTTTTCTGTTCTATTCATTTTTTTTCCAACTGCCATTAAAAATCTCTGGGGACTTGGTAAAAAGTTTTTCATGTCATAAAACAACAAAAAGTAAAAATAAAAAAACAAAACAAAAAAAAAGAATGAATTGTAAAAAATTTAAAAGAAAATGTGTAAAAGTAAAAACGTGAAATACTCATATATAGACGCATACTCCTTAATACATACCACCTCAATCACATAAAAATTAACGCAAGGCCAACTTTTTGTATGAGAAAGATAAGCAGAACAAAAAAGTCTCTGCCAACACATTTATTAATGTGCACTTTATTCAAAAAAAGAAAAACATCTAAACTGCTACACATTAACACGCCATTCATATACGCCATACAAACGGCAAATAACCCAGATAGAAAATAACAAATTTAAGCGATAGCCCATCACTATCCTTACGTTATAGGCTTAATAATGCAGAGTTATGTTTTTCTTATAGATACTCTTGCAAGGAAAAATCATATGGAAACTATACTGCCTGAATAAATACACAGCAAAATGAAACGCTCTTTAAACCAAATAGCTGAAAAACAAATTCTAAAACGGTTTATAAGCTTTGGAAAGTGGAATAATGCGACTTATAGCCACATTCGGTATAATGTAATAATTTAATAAAAAAAACTTCACCATATATCAATTTTATGTTTTATAGAATGTTCATTTGGGCCCTTATCTTAAGGTTCATAAAAATTCACTTTTCAAGGTTGTAGTACCGGTGGTTGCTTTTAAATTTTAAGCTCCTACAAAACCTAAGCTTATAAAAATTCAAAAGTGCTTACAATCATTTATTGTAAAAGTACTGCAGGAGGTTTACATAATTTTTTTGCTTGTTAAACATAGACTGAATAAGGTTCGGAGAATTATTTGCAAGAAAGTGTAGGGCACCATGTGCATTTAACACACGAAGGGTGTTCAAGCATTTTTAGTAAGACTATCATTGAAATTAGCATAGAGAATATTGAAACTACTACGATGCTAACTTTGAAAGAATGCATGTCCGTTAGCAGAGATATTTTGATTGTTGCGTTCGCTTTATGAGAACTAAGATCTTGAAACCAATGAGCTCATTGAACTAGAAGAGATGTAGGGCATAGACGAAATAAGAAAAACAGAAGCTGGCCTCACTTGGGTCCTCTGACGAGGTCCCTTTGTGATACCTGTATAGAGGAAAATAAAGAACATGAAGGATAGTAATGGAATAGTGAAGAGAAAGGAAAGAAGATAGAGAAGACAGATAGAGAAAGAAAGTGAGTGAATCCGTCACCCAAACCAGCCGCTACTTCTAACGAAGCCATATAGCATATCGACCCTTACATTCGACAGCGCTGAAAGCCTTCAGACGTCACTCAGTGGATCACGCGCCGCTCTTCCATAGACGAAATGTTAACACACACAAATTATGCTCTGTGGTGGAAAGCTTGTGAAGAAGGATAATTTTGTGAGGTTAAAAATCCTGCGATAGGTAAACGAAAATATCATATGTAAATTGAAAACACATTGTTCAATACCCTAACACTGCATCTATGGGTAAAAGAATAGCCCTGAAGATAAAAAAGCAGCAGTAGTTGAAAAATAGCAGCCACGCGACGTTATGATACATATGCAAATATATTATATAAAATATTATAAAATTATTAAAAGATAGAATAAGTAAAAAACTTTAGTCTTGTACATGCTAAAAATCTAAAATGATGCTTAGGGAGCTGTTTATCAAAACGAATAAGAAGGTGCTTTGATATAATAAGAATAACTAGAGCTGGTCAACTGCATTGGTGAGGGAACTCTATAACTTCAAATATTTATCTTGTGGTATCTGGAACAAAACTAAAATATTTTGTGTCCAAATGTCGACCACAGCTGCTGTAACTATATGCGGAAACTTCTCACATGAAACAAAAATTCCACCGATTCTCGATTTGTGAGTAAAAAGTGTTCCTGTAGTTGAATGTGAAAAAATGCAAAGCTGTTATGTCTTCATTGGAATTTTCCATTGATTCAGTTGTCAAATACAATAGAAAGTGTTAACGAAAAGAAGAATTTATATGAGATGAATGTATTAGATGTTGGAATTTTTTGGTGGCGTTTGATGAGAGATGACGTGGTTATTACAATGTTCTGTTTTTACCTTCAGAAACAAATTGATCGTTAAACAGCTGTAATTAGGTACTGTTTTTACGACTCATCTTATTTTTAATTGTTAATAGCAACAAGTGGCAGCTATTTAATTATGTCAAAATTTATACCAAATAAAGTGTTTTTGCGGGCAGTTTTATTACATTATTTTAATATGAACAAAAGTGCTGCAGAAAGTCATCGGATTTTAGTAGAAGTTTACGGTGAACATGCTTTAGCTGTTCAAACGTGTCGGAAAGCCAAGACCACCATCATCATCAGTGGAAAAACGCAATATTCACGGATCTAAGCTACTCCTTTGTATTTTGTGGGATCAACAGGGTGTGGTTTATTATGAATTGTTAAAACCCAATAAAACCATCACTGGGGGTCGCTACCGGTTACAATTGGTGCGTTTGATTCGTGCATTGAAGGAAAAACGGCTGGAATTTAGCAAAAGGCACGATAAAGTTATTTTACTGCACGACAATGCTCGACCTCACGTGGCGAAACCAGTGAAAACATACCTGGAAACATTGAAATGGGAAGTCTTAACCCACCCGCCGTATTCTCCAGATATTCTCCATTCGGATTACTACCTGTTTCGATCAATGGCTCATGGCTTATCAGGTGAAATATTAACATCTCATGAGGATTGCCAAAATTGGATCGATTCATGGATTGCCTCCAAGAACGAAGAGTTTCTTCGACGGGGTATTCGACAGTTACCTGAAAAATGGGAAAAAGTAGTGGCAAGCGATGGGCAGTATTTTCAATAATGTAATTTTATATTTTCATTTCATATAAATCGTTATTTTTTAATAAAAAAACGCTACGAATTAATTCCAACACTTAATAGTTCTGCATAATATTTTTGTTTGTATGAAAAAAAATATTTACCTTCCGTAAATTTGCTTTGCCTCACAAAAGAATTTTGTTTTAATCTATTAAAAAAAAATTCATATAAAATTGCAGTATTTATCTACAGAAAATAATTCAAATCCATTTATTTAAATTATTTAAAATTAATAATTTTTATTTTGTCATTACTTTTTCACTTTTCTCTTATACTTTTTGAAATGTGAAATAATTTAACAGTTCGAGTGAGATATTTTTCTTAAAATTTTGTTAGAAAAACACTTGTAATCGCATCTTACCAAGAAAGTCCTTGAAACCACTAAAATGACATCAGAAAAATTATAGAAACACTTATGTGTTTCATCGTTTTTTGTATAATTCTATTGTTTCTTGTAAAAAGTTTTTCGATGCGAAAGTTATAGAAACGAGACACGGTATGCTTTTAAACAAGCAGCTAAGGCAACTGATACTGATTGCAAAAAATTTTACGGGAGTTTTTCACTTTTACTTTTAGTATTCATATCTTCCTTTTCCATCATAGAAAATTCTCTGCTTTCGAAAATTTTGTTTCCAAAACAAATTTTTCTTGAAGGAAACGGTATATTCATGGATTAAAGTAAATCATTGGAAACTGAAAAGAGATCGAAATTTGCAATCGAATCAAGGCAATTTTTAATAAGTATGACAAGGTTTTAATTAAAAGGTATAATTGGGTCATAATTTTTTCTGTGAGATTTAATTTTTATATTATTTTTTATTATTTTTCACTCAAAGCTTTTACCTTGCCAACGTCGATTAAGGTCTGCTCTTTTAACGGAATTGTTAAAACGTAGAATACTAAAATTTTTCTTTTCTGTTGTAACTTTGCTAAAGGACTCTGCAAACAATAATTGCAACAGGAAAGTGATTGATAAAACCATTGTTGGCTCTTTAACTTTGGGAATCATTTGTTGTGGGCAACCCTTTTTGTAGCTGCCTCAACTAATTTATGAATGTCTATAAATTTTGTACATTTCCATAAGGTCTTTTTATACTTTTGTAAAACTACCCCAATAATAACAAAAAGTAACAAATAAAACCGTATTGTTGTGTTAGGCCTTATTTCACAAAATATAAATTGAGGTTCCATCCATTACACTAATGAACAGCACAATTTTTTTATAAGGGTTTGTGTTTTTTATACTTTTTGGTTGTAAAATTCTTAGTTTTCTATAGTTTTGCTTACAATGTCCCCTATAATAGGCATAAACAGTCTACATGATTAATTTAATTTCCTGGGTGTTGCCGTAATAAAGACAGATTAAATAAGCGGCATAATTAATAAAAGTGTGTGTAAGAGAGTGTTATAAGCGCTGTTAGAAAAATGAAACTGTAATTAATAAAATAAATGACACAAGCACACACTCTCTCTTTTTCTTTTATTACTGTTGTTAATTAAACTTGAGAAGTAACTGAAAGAATAAAAGAAAATAATATTGATTTGGTGGCCCCCTTAGCGAATTCGTTCAGCAGCTGTGGTATTCCAAATTGTTAAAATTTATTACAATTTCAATTAGAAGAAGTAGTTCATTTAAAATTTTTAACAATAAATAATAATACGCATATTTTATGCATCAAAAAATTAAAACAATTTGAAGAAAAATGAGAAGCGATTAGCTAATGCGTCTTGTATAGATTCGCTTTTTTAACTTTATTATTTAATAGTGTTTTCAAAATGAGTGAATTTAACATAAATGCGGTTTTAACGTTAAATCCAAGTCGTAAAAACTGTATTTACCACACAAAGTGAATTTAATAAATCTACATTAAATGCTATTTTGGAATTGAATTTAAGTTGGATTTATGAAATACAACACTGTTTTTGTCCGTTAAGCTCAGTGCTACCAAGTTAAAAAGTTCTGTAAATATAGCATTAACATTAGGCATAAGCCTTCTAAAATATAGAGATCAAAAAGCTGAATATCGTTCATCAGTTCACTTAACGTACTCGTATAAAAAACTGTATGGATTTAATGGCAAGACATCTGTCGCACTCATAACAGATTTCATACCACAGACAACAACTGTTTGAAGAACTCAGCTTACTGAAGAGCATATCATGGATGTAAATGAAAGTGTTGAAGAAGATCTAAATTGATGCTTTATGTTATTAGTGGCCTCAAATTAGATAACTGGAATGCACAATCGCTTTACTCCAGGAAAAATCATTATATATATATTTTTTTAGCTTTAGCAATTTAAAATTTCCTTGTGTTTAAAAAAAGAAAACCTTTATCTGTGGACTAGAGAATTATATACAATAATTAATACTAATCTGTTATCGAAAAAGTTTTTATTGTATTTCAAAGTATTTTCCCTGAAAATTAATACACATTTTTGTGTACTTTTTTCTTAAAGTGCCAAAAAGCTTTGGTCATGCATTCAGTTCTTTATTTGCGCAAATAAAAGAAAAAAATTTGATATCAAATCATGAGCCAAATAGTCTCATTCGATATTGATATACTCAAACTTTTAATGTTTTTTTTATGAAATAATTTTAAAAATATAATTCTTGCTTGTGCTTAAAAGTTATTTTTGTTTGATAAAATTTTGTTACACTCTTATGAAAATGATCTAATGGGGTGCGATTTTTACCTAGACACACCCAAAAGCTTCACTGATTCGTGGTGCCTTACAAACATAAAAATGTGTTAATTTAGTCGCAAGTCTGTCATGAGTCGAAAACTCCAGATTTTAATCAGTCCGGATCTGCATGGTTTTTTGCTTTTTGTTGATGTAAATAAATTAATCATTCGCTATCGGTTCTTTGTTGGTTTAAGTGGCGGCCTTACGAGCTTCAATTAGCATCGCAAGATTCCGTTTTGAATCAACTACTCGCCAAGACTACATAGTAATAAAGTGACCTAGATTCACTCTGTGACAGTAAGATATCAGAGAAAGTGAAAGACTGTCTCCTTACTCTTAGGTACCCGGCAGCTTCGGAAGTTTTCGTTGAAGCAGTCTCAGCCTGTTAGCGTGGCTGCCGATCGTCCAGTGACCAGTTATCATAGCCAGTTATCACATCTGGAAGTATCCTTATTATTCCTGCTCACCAGCTGAGCACAATGTTTACCACCATAGCGGCACCATAATTGGCCCGCTATATGGTATCCGTCTTTCCTTTGTAGTTATCAAGAATTTCACTTCTAATGCTACTAAACTTCTTACTTGGTAAATATTTCACTAAGCATATCTCTCAAAGAAGCGTTGCTTAACGTCAAATTAACTACGTGTCGAGTTATTAACCAGAAATCCGCTCTCATTTTCTTCGAAATGCTTCTTTTAGGAACCCCTTTTGTTTACACTTAATATTGCCAAGTTTTACAAAAAGCCTCATTGTATTGAGTAAGCAGAATGCAGTTGCATTGAAATGATTTGTGAAAAAATAGCGAAGTAGGGTAGGTTAATCTAGAGAAGGTACTAAAAACACTTTTAGGTGAAAGTACCGCTGCAGCATACAAACAAATAAAACTAAATCTGTTGAAAAATCACACTATTAGAATCAGCAAATAGCATATTTTTAAGTAAACTATTGCTCTCCTTTAAAGATTACGTTGTACAACTTTATTTTAACTACAATTCGCTTTTAAACATTTCTTCTATTTCATTTCCCTTGAGTAGTATTTATCTGGTTAAATAAACATCCACAACTTCTTTTGTTATATTTTTTCATTTTCTCATACCAAAATAAAAAGAAAATATTTAAAAAATATTGCAATAGATTTTACCGCAATAATGTTTTCATTCTTTAGTTAACTAACAGCTTGAGTAAACTTGCAAACAAACAATTATTTCTGTAGAGATTTTCTAACTAAAACTTATCAAAAAGGAAAACCATACAAAAGTATTAAAGATTTTAGTAAAAATCTTTTATAAAGGTGTACGATTCCTTTGAGCAAATTTTCTTAGGGCGAGAAAGGAGGAAGATAATTTTTTTCCGAAATCATTTAATGGGTTGTATTTAAAAAAAAAAAACATAAAAATTACTATGACCGTTTTGTCCAGTTTTGTTTACTAAAAATATCCTTTATTAAACCACTTAGATTCCCTTTCTAGTCGTACGGCTTATGCACAGGATTATCTAATGGATCGCTATTCTGGTCAAAAAGTAGACATACCAACGTGATTTTATACGAGAGTCATATAAAGTTGGCAATTTGCTGGAAAACTTATGGGAACATTTTTAAATATATTTTAGTATATTCTGAAGAAAAGAACATTAAAAAAAATTTTTGCAGACTATAAAGTATAACAATGAAAAAAAAACTTTTAAAAACATTACCAAGGAATATGCATATGATGGCTGATTATTAGTGAAATCTTTGTTGAAGTCTAAGACAGGCTTTTCATTCAAAAAAAATTTTATTAATAAAAACAATTTTTCTCGACCAAAGTAACTATGTGTGTGTATGAAATAACGTGTATAGAATAGTCAAAATTGTTGCAATGCCCGTAAATTAAAAACTAGTGTTATTATCGTAATTTGTAGACTTTAGTTAATCGAAATGGAATATAAACACTCAGGAAAATTTTTCAGTGTTGACCAGTGTAATTTGTTAAAAAAATTTTAAAGCTTTTAAGACCGTGCTGTTGACAAAAACCATTGGCTTGCGTCAGTGGCGGATTTTGGCCTGCTTCCTCCTTAGGCACTGTTTAACATGCCGCCCTTTTTGATTATATAGGAGTGATTATCCAAAAACAAAATTTAAATATTTACTAAAATTATTGTAATTTATACACATACATATAAGATATTTCAAAATCGTCTAGGGAGTCTGATTTATACTCTTCAATTTTGGATCGTTGCGTATGTTCTAAATATAAGCGAAATCGAATAACGTTCTAAGATCTCTAAAAATTAAAATTTTTCGAATTGTTTGTATGGAAGTGTAGATAGAAATTAAAAAAAGTTTAAATTATATATGTAATAACTTATAATTTTGTCCTTTAGGACTTCTCCATGAATTATGAATCATGAATTTATTACCTCTAAAATTGTAGAACAAATTAAAATTGTTATAATTTTTTATTTTTATAGCCAGTGTGCACAAAAAAATATATTATTTTGATCCTCTTGATTAAAGCTTAAAATAAAAATGAATGGCAGGAAGGATAACGATATCCTGGGGATTCTTCATTAAAAATGAGTTATTCTTCTTTACAAATTTTTAGGTAATGGTAATTTAATTTAAAAAAAAAAAAGTTTTATAATACTAGACTCAAAGCTGCTAAGCTTTACAAAAAAAACCAAGTTTTGAATCCACATTATCACAAAATCCGCTATTTTATTTAAAAATTTGACTTCATAATTGTAATTATCGCCAAAATATTTTAGAGGTTTCTATGGTATTAAATTTAATATTAATCATTTTTAAAAATTTAAATATTTTTATTATCCCCTGTTTATTTTTATTAATTTAGTCTTTCGAGATTTTGCTCGGACAAAAAATCAATTAAATTTTCATAGTTTACTTCTTGCACAAGTTGGACTTCAATAGACTATATTGCAAGAGCTTTAAGTCTTTCTTGGCCCATACCTGACCATAGATAGTTTTTTACCCTTTTCAGGGTGGAAAAAATTTTTCTGCTGAACAGTTTGTAGCAGGGAATTTAGCTATTTTCCCGTTAAATCTAGCGATTTTGAAAGCAGTGGAAAAATATTATTTTAGCTATGTATGTTTTACCAAAATAAAAAGTTAAGATACACAGGTTTTTTAAGAATATTATTTTATTCCCGTTATTCAATCTGTGATCAGAATCGATAACCAATTGAATTATAATTTAATATAAATTTCGTATTCGTTTAAAGTAAAACTTGGCCAAATTAATTTTTAAATTTGAATTCCCCTTACATTTAAATTTTCGATCTTAAATTATGCCGCCCTAGGTCTTGCGTCAGTACAAATTTAAGCAGAATTGAATCTTCCGCTTTTTATTTATTTTTCACAAAACTAAGCTGTGTAAGATTTTAACTGTGTTATAGACTTTGTGGCAATTGGCACAATATTTCAATATTATTAATCAATATATGCATGCAATAGCAACTTCGACTGATAACAAACAATAGTTAAAAATGAGATATTCTACAGAGAATAATCGATTTTTGATAGGACTAAAATTGTGTAGTTAATCAAAAACAGACCATCCCAGTTTTAACTAAGTATAATCGGTATGTTCTAATCTAAAATTAAACGAAAAACTAGCTATGTAGCTTCTTACAAAATCATAGTTTTATTTATTGACAATAATGAGCCTTTTAAGATAGTAAATCTTATAACACTATATTTGAATCAAAGGTTTTTTTAAAGTTTACTTTTTAAAATTTTTTTTCTCTTTTTAATGCTTTTCTCATACACAATTATTGCAAAAACAAACAAAAAATAGAAGATGAAACTTTTGCATAAATTCTAATAAAAATACTGAAACTTTTTGTTGTTATTGTTAATCTGTTTGTTATTATTTTAATAAAAGCTGTTGAGTATTTGCAGTTTTATTTGTAGATTTTTTGCTGCAAAGCATTTAAATCACAATGAAAAAAAAATTTGTTACGAACACACATACTGACGTATTCACACAAATGTTAGTACATTAATTCCGACAAAAGTTAAACAGTTTTTTTTGTATTTATATTTTATTACATTTTTGCTACGAAGTCAGTCATATTCACATTGTTTGTGGTCTCTATAAAAATAGGTTTCTTTTGATAACTGCATCCCTTGTAGCTTATTGTGAAATTTCTCACAAAATGTGTTTTCCTGTTTCCCTTGCTTGTTGCATGTAAAAGCAATAATTTTGGGATAACAAAATATTTCACTATTATTTAATATTAATCAAGCTTAAGATCTTAAAAAATTATTTTTATTCAAATTTTCCGATATTTCGACTTTCTTTTGAAGATCTTCTTCAGGGAAATTAATTTTTATAAATAAATTTATTTTTATAAATAATTTAAAAATAAATTTCCCTGAAGAAGACCTTCAAAAGAAAGTCGAAATATCGGAAAATTTAAATAAAAACAATTTTTTTAAGATCTTAAGCTTGATTAATATTAAATAATAATAAATTTATAACGAATAATTTAATAAAATTATTACAAAAAATATTTCACTTTTCTTTTTTTGCTATTAACATTAAGACTTTCTCACCTTGGGCATTATAACTCGTTGCGGGTATTCAGTGTGTTTGTCATAAAAATTTATTAATTTTTAGAACACAAAGTAAAAAATAACTAGTTTATTAGGGTATGCTGTCTGATTATTTTGAGGATTCTCTGTCCTCAAACATTATACAATTAAGTATTCTCAAAGCATCAATATGACAACTTTTGCATATAAAAAAGAACGACCTCAAAGTATTAAATACTAGTATTTTGTGACATAAGTCATTAAACAAACAGTTGCAGCATTGGTAATCTATGTATCATAACCGAAGCAATTAATTTTATGCACTTAAAAAACGAAAGTATGGGCATAAAACATGCGCTAAAAAATAAAAAATATGCAAAATTAAAAAAAAAAATTCATATATTATTAAGACAAATTTATTAAAAGTTAAAATTCAGGTACATAAAGAATAGCATAATTACTTTTTCAAAAATATTGTTATAAATTTTTTCAGATCAAGTAAGCAATTCAAAGGGTAAACTCTTCAAATGAACATTATGTAGTTAATCATAAACAGACTATCCCTGATTTAACTATGTAAGTATAATCGGTATATTCTAATCTAAAGATAAACGAAAATAAAATTCGTACGCAAGACCTCCCTGACAATGCTTACGTTTACAACATCATCAATTATAATAATTATTGCGTAAAATGAACAAAATGTCTATTTATTTGGGAAATTTTTGTTGAAAGAAGTAGAAAAACCAGCGCTTTTCATTATCATTTTCTAAAAGATTTGATGGCCTTCAACATTAAAAAAAAAAACTATTTCTTGCGTGTTGGCTATTTTGAAGAATTTTAGAATCAAAAATTTTTCAATAATATTCATCTGACAACATTATTATGAAGTAGTGAACTGGTTGCAAGCAAGAGAATTTTTTTTTTAATATGAAAAATATATTTATTTGTTGGCTTATTTGAATTTTTTATTTTTAATTAAAATGGCTATTTTATTAAGTTTGAGGTCTTATTTTATAAATTTATTTTTATATCGATATTTCACTCCAAATTGCGTAGCTTCTTCAGAATATAATTATAATATATATAAATAAAAATTACAAATGTAATATAAAATTTGTCTAATTTATAATTTTATATATCCTGAAGAAACTAAGCAAATTGGAGCGAAATATCGATATAAAAATATATATATGAAATAAAACCTCAAGTTTAATAAAAAAAAAGCCATTTTAATTAAAAATAAAAAATAAATTTAAATTGTACACAAAAAATATGCATTTACAAGGTGGCCCAAATAAGACCAGCTAATGTGAAACACAAATAACTTTTTTATTTTTTAACATAATTAATTTTTTCTTTTTGTAGATTATAACTGAACTCTTGGAAATTTAAAATAAATACGTACAGTCCACAACAACGCATTAAAATTACCGATTTTTATTATTCTTCTCAACGGTCAATTGTTCTGACGCAGCGAAATTATCGCCGTTTTTTTTTAACGTAAGATCAGCGCCCACATTTTCCATGATTACAAGTTTAGTTCGCCGTTTTGAGGAATTGAGTTCAGTTGCCGACCGTCCAGGAAGAGGTGTTCATCGAAATATTCGTACTGAAGGCAACGTGGAAGCTGTGCAGCAGAGTGTTGCAAATGATCCATCTGTCTCAAATCGTCGCCGTTCCGGCCAATTGGGTATATCCACAACAACATTACAGAGAATTTTAAAGCTGGATCTTAAGATGTATCCATACAAAGTTCAAATTGTGCAACAGCTTCTACCGCAAGACCCCAACAACGACTACAATACGCTCACTTTGGGCCAGCCGTTATAACAAATTAATCAAAAATATGCAATAACAAATTAATGCCATCGGGAAAGTACTTTGAAGATAAATCCTTGCTCTAACCATAACTTAGAGTGGCAAGATTCTATTTTGAACTGCATACTTGCTAGATACGTTAAAGGCATAGAAATAAACTGCATGTATCGCTCGAATTAATATCACTCAAATATCTCATTATATAAGATGTGCCTCGAGAAATCTGTTTCTTGAAGCTAAAGAAGCTTAGTCGCGAACCCACAGAGAAAACTATTTATTTATTTGCTTGACTACTTCTCAAACTGCTATCGTAATTATATAAACACTTTTTTTATTTATATTGTTTGTGTCTGACTGTTTGCTTTAGTTTTAAGTTTTTGTTTTCTATATATTTTTTTTTTAGTTGTTAATACTGGCTGGTACTCCATTTTTTTATTGGCACAGACACTCATACCGCCACATACAAGTACAAAAACATACACAAATGGGAATTAAACTCGTGGACGCATAAAGCATAAGTGTAGTTATTTATTTATTTTTTTTTTTTGTGTTGCACGACTAGTCCTTCTATACTCTATTTGATAGTTGTTGTTATTGTATGCATTTTTAAAAATGTTGTGGCAGTTTTGAGCCTTTGTTAATTCTGCCGCTGTTTTTTTGTTTGTTTTTTTTTAAGTTAAATGTAGCGAATGTATTTAATCTGCTCAAATACACTCATATCCCTCGTTTTAGACTAAAAACTTGTTTTCACGCATACAAACATACTCTCAATGTGGTTAAAAGTTTTTTATTTGCTTATGTGTGTGTATAGTCCTATTTTCCCGCTTTTAGCATGATTTTTTTTGTTTTATTTTATTATATTTTTTTTTCTATTTGGCCAAAAGCTTAATGTAGCAAGACTATTTTATATTTTCTTCATTGAAAAGGATTTGCATGTTTATTTAGTTTCTTCTTTTTTTATTATTTTCTTAATTATTTTCGCTTTTAATTTTTGCACTTTTATGTTGATCTTAGAAAGAAAACAAAACTTTTTGCTTATCAAAATATAAAATTTTGCTGGCTTACTAAAAGCAGCTTCTTTGTAATTCCACTTTTTGTACATAAAATATGTGTTTACTTACTTATGGCTCATCTGTATTGTTGTTAATATTTTTATCTTAAAGACCGGCCATCACCACCACTGTTTAAATAGAATTTTATTTTTGATGTTTTGTAACACAGAAAAAAATTTTAACATAAAAAAAGAACAATTTCTCCTCTTCCATTGCAATTATTTTGCTTTAACCATTTATTTTTGAAACCTTTCAATATTTTGCTAAATAATTCATTATTTTTAGAAGTCAGTATATGATTGATCAAGCAAATTATTTAAATAAATCTAAAGGAAATTGTTCCATTTGCTTTCATAGAGCATTTTTTAACATTTGTTCCTGAAAAACAATCAGTAATAATCATGAATAATTTTTTCCTCATAATTTTTTCCCTTTTCACATATTTGCAATTATAAATAACTCCCATGAAAAATGCATTTTTGAAGTATGTAATTCAATTGAAAATGATAACATGAAAAAATGTTAATTTCAAAAAATTCCCTCTTATAGTAGATTTGATATGAAACCTCTTTCATTTTCGTCCATTTTTAAAATGTATTTTTTTTTTTAATTTGCGTTCAAATTTAAGAAGAAAAATTCTTAACTTGCGCACTTTTTGTTTTTATCAAAAATGTCAAATTTTCTGAGCACTCTCGTATTTTATAACAAAACCAAAGCTGTATGACAAAGTATAGGGTCCGCAATTTAACGTTTTCAACTAGTGCTTATTTCGTGAATGGTAACACTTAGCTCATGTCTGATTTGACAGATAATTAGTTTTATCCTTCCGCTGAAAGAATATGGTTGTGTTTTCGCTTCGCTAAGTGGGCCTGCGATCGACTTACAGAAGATGCCGATTTTGCCAAAAAAATCATCTTTTCAGATGAAGCTCATTTTGATCTTGGCGGGTATGTAAACAAGCAAAATTGTCGCATTTGGGGCACAGAAAAGCCGTACGCATACATTGAAAAGCCGACGCACCCAAAACGAGTCACTGTTTGGTGCGGATTTTGGTCCAGAGGGATATTTTCCTTCAAAAATGAGAAAGGAGTGGCCGTTACAGTCAATGGCCTTATCGGGGCATGTTGAACGGATTTTTGTACACAAAAATTGAAGAGGAGGACATTGGCAACATTTGGTTTCAACAGGACGGCGCTACGTGCCACACAGCCGAAGCTACACTCCATGTTTTTATAGCATTTTCAAAAAAAAAAAAAGATAATTGACGGACCCTGTACAACAAAATGTTGACTAGATTTTGCCAAAAGCTAGTAACAAACTAGATTTTGTTTTGTAAGGGATATCTAGTCAAAATGAACTAGACTTCGTTCAAAATCATTTTCGCTGTGGAATTGTTTTTCTTTGTGGCTGCAATAATGATCAATACATTCCACAATAGCAGCTATCATTAATATTCTAAAATTTCCTAAATTAGGGAACTTTCTTTGTTAAAAAAGGCAAAAATTTTATTAATCATAAAAGGCAATGGAAAAGTAAAACAAAAACCCTCGGCTTTTGTTTATAACAATCGGGTTGATAAGTCTTTGGCGGTAAGCCTTCGCTCTTCGTTTTGCGGATAAGCTATGCTCTGGTGACAAAGACTTTCTTCTAAAACACTCAGCATTTGAGAAAGCATTTCGTAGAATGTTGATTGTGCCATAGCAACTTCATAATCTCTAGCTACTCCTTTTTGTTGTACTGTCCCTCTTCAAAAAAATCCCAAGCTTGACTATCTTTGGAACTTCAAATGTTTTTAGGAGACATTAAAGAGTTATTAATTACATCCAGTAAATACAATAAAAAAAATAATACAAAAATTTTGTCAAAGCAATTATTAAACCTTCTGTAAGTGACAGTTAGCTCCTAACAATTTTTTCACACTCAGCCTGCTCTTCTTGTTTATAACAATCAATGTGAGCTGACAGCTTATAAAAATTTCATGGGAGATTTACAATAGTATTTTTCACTTCGAGGGAAATAAATATCTCATAGGAAAAAATATTTTACATGTTATTCAGGGTAGGGATGAATAAATTCCAAAAGCTACGATGATATTACACAAATATTTGTCGAAAAAAACGTAACCACTACTTTCTGGCAATTATTTTTTTGTAATTTAAGATGACAGGACTTGATTACATAAAATTAATTCGAATAATATAATAAGCAAGTATGTTGCATTTTTATATAAAACATTTCTCAAAAATAAATGCTGTTCAAAAACAGCTTAAAGAAAACTTTATATTTTTTATGAAATTAATTTTTTGAGTGTAATTTATTATACCTATATAATTGTTAATATCAAACTCAGGCTTACATAGTTAGTATATACTTTAGATAAGAGCACGATTGCGGTTCTTAAAGCTTTTTCTGTTTAATATTAATAGAAAATCAATTTAAATTTTCGGTTTTTTGCTCTCAACATGTAAAGACAATTCTCATTGTATAAAATATATATACATACTTTGAATAAATATCTTTATATTAAAACATTTTTGGTTTATTGTTCTGGAGAATTGTGCATATATACAAAAAACACAAATTTTCATTTTATTACGCATTGTTTTTTTTTTCTTTTATTGGCAAACAAATACTTTTTAATTTATTTTGTTGTAAAGTTGGTCAAGTAAGTTTTTTACAAAGTAAAACACATCACATACACTTATTAAATAATATGGGAAATTTATATTATTTGGTACAAATTGATTTGACACATTGCATGTTAAACCTTGAATTGAATAAATTGACAGTGTGAACGCAAAATTATCTGTTAGTGGATTTAAAGTAAAATTCAGAATTCAACTTTCAGTCCAAAAGCAATTTATTAAATATTTAATCTATTGTACGAATTTTATATTTATTAGCGCCAATTGTCGTAGTTTCATTGATGATAGTCCAAGCCAAAAAGAAAAAAGACTTGCATATTATTTTAACTGATTTACTTTTCAACAACATTTAAATATTGTTGTGATTCTACTTTATATAATAATCTAATCTAACAAAAGATTTTTGATTTGATTTTGTTTATTACAAAGCGAATTTCATAATATTTTATTTCCACAAAATAAAATCCAATGTATTATAGTCTAATTTATGCTTTAGTATTATCATGTCATTGGACATAAAAATGCCGAAGCGAGATTTTCGGGATTTTCAAATAAACATAAAAAAAATATTTTTCACAAAACAAAACCATTTTTATCACAATTATTTTTTGGAACTCAATCATATGAATATATAAAAAATAATATGCGTTACGTTGATTTGATTTTCTTTTTACATAGGCTGTTAAGATGTTAGTTTTTTTTTTTTTTTTTTTTAATGAACTTGTACCACTTTCAAAAATAACAACTGATTTAGCTCATTTTTAAATAAATTGGAAAGCAAAGTAATAAAAATTTTTAAATATTTTTAGAAGAAAGATGCAGATTTTAGAGATTTTCTATGAAAATATTTTTTGAGGTTCCGTCCCTAAAAATTAGGGCAACTAAATTTGCTTATGAGCTACAAAATAAGATTCGAAATCTTGGTTATATTTTTGTAAATTGTACATTGTGTTAAGTTGTGGTTATTTAGAGCTCCTGGTGTCACTGTACATAGACGACTATTTGTGGTTTTCTTTTATTTTTTTCCTTTTAATTTTTTTTACTAAATTCTTTTTAATAGAAAATTATACCACTTCCTATAATCCGTTTGTATTGTATTTGCTTTTTATTTTTTGCTTATTCTCATTTTAAATTTATTTTTACTTCAATTAAATTTATTATCCACTATTCGGTTTGAAACGGACACATACTCGTATACTAATTATGAAAAGTAAATGCGATAATAAAATTAAATGCGATAAAAAATTATGAAAATTCCCCGAGATTTTTGTTTTAATTATATTTTTAGTTAAAGAATAGAGAAAAGGAAATATTTATTCATAATTTGACAGAGTATGAACTTAATTTTAATTGAAGATGTAATGAAAGAATCTCTTAATTAATTTAGAGATATTCAGAATTCAAAATTTGCTGAATAAATATTTTGACTTTGCCAATCCTGATGATATTTTTACAAGCACATTTATAAAATTTATCTACAAAAATCAAGATTACTAACACGGTAGAAAAATTGCAATTTAAAATTATATTTTTATTTGGAAAGTAAGGAAAAACAAAAACCCACAAAAATTTATGTCAGCGCTGTTCTGTAAATCAAACTAAAAAAAAATCATTTTAAAACGAATTCATATTTTCTGAGTGTTCACTAAATCGAATTCACATAATTTTATTAGTTTTAAAACCGAATGAACCAACTTTTCGAAAGTAAATTGAATGGGTTGTTATTTTAATAAATGTCTAAAATTATGAAAAAACATGAAATTTTAAAACTTTTTTTTTATTACTTGATCTTTAATAAATTTAACTTAAAAGTAATTAATTTAAAAAACACTTTGACTACTTGGATGAAGCAAAAGGACTTTGTAGATAACAGTGGCTGTTAATTTTATAACAAAAGAAGAGATTAACTTTGGATGACTTGTTCGGTTTTGAAAATTTGTCGTTTTTCAAAATGATTAGATTTTCAGAGCAGAGTCGTATATTTGCATTATAAAAAACTTCAAGGTCTATAACAAAAGAGAAATACAACGATGTTTTAATGCCCTCCACCATGAATACTTTACTACCCTGAAAGAATTTTCTTCAATAATCCAATGAAAAATTTCATTATTTTTCAACAAATGACAACATTTCATTAATTCAATGAGAGATTTATTCATTTAATGACATAGTTTCATTGAGTCAATGAATTTTTGTAATTAGTCTAATAAAACTTTTCCATTGGTTGAAAAATTATGAATTATTCTTTCAGTGTATGTCAACTGTTAAACAAAAATAAGCTTAAAATATAATTTTGTTATTATTATTTATTTTTTGATATTAGAAATTAATTCTAAAATTAAATTTTTTAACGAGTACGGGTGACTTTCAATATTTGCTGCCAGGCTCTAGGCAGGAATCAAACATGCGACCCACCAATCTAAAAGTCGTTAACATAAATTTATTTTTGTTACATAAGATAGAGTTAAATATAACTAAAATTAATTCTTAAAAAACTTGGTTACTAGTGAATTAAAATATCTATTTTTATTTTAATTAATATTTTTAAAATTTTGGTCTGTAAAATATCAAAAGTTTTTTTTAGTATTTTATTTTTGAAAGTGGTATTAGTCCTTTGAAGTTAAAAAACCATTTATTTACTTAAATAATTAATTTCAATAATTATTATCTCACAATAAAATTGGAAAGGTGCATAGTGCTGAAAACATCATTCGAATAGATTTTGCCCACAATTTTAAATTAACTCAAAAACGCAAATCTTTAATATCTCGATATATAAAAAATTTACTTATACGGTTTAATTATGCAATAGTTTTTTTTTTTTAATTAATCGCTAACGGGCAAAAACACATCTCTGTTAAAAATATATAAATAAAAATAGATTTTTGTAGCTTGTTTGTTCGGTAGTATGAAACAGACGTACCTAATGAAAAAGAATGCGAGACTTTCTTAAATAAAATCTGTATATACTCAATCAGCAAGCTATTCAGTTACACTGAAATACTTAAACAATTTTTCATTTTAAATAATTTTATATTTAGTTAATGATTTTATTTCTTTTAAATTTTTTTTTAATTTTAATATTTATTGTCTGTATGTTTATTTATACTTTTCTTCCGTAATTGCATTGATCATTGTAAAAACCTCATAAGTCATAATATTAGAGTTTTGCAGGTATCAATAAAAACTACTGCATTCTCAAGGGACTTAAATACAAAAATGTATCCTTTGAAATAAAATATGAATTTTAACGATTCAAATTTTCAAGCTAAATGTCGGATCACAATTGCTTATTTTTATAACTCGTTGGTTTTACCCAGTCTGGAGAACTGCTTAGACAGCCTATATATCAGGTTTTAAAGAAATGCTTTCAAAAACAGAATTATTCAACAAAAATTCATTTTCAATTACATTGTTAAGCAGTGGGCGTGGCCTAGACTATAGAATTTATAGTAGCCAAATTTTAAAATAATAAGTTGAAAAAAAAAAACATTTATTCTTAAAACCATTGAAAAATCAAGTAAAATTAGGCATAGCCGATATTATCTTAACCTTTTAAACTTTACTCGGATATTTGACACTCAGGCAAATTGACTTAACTTTCCTCAAGATTTTTTTGCTAGTAACAAACTACAATTCATTTTTATTTTTGTAATGATACCAATGTTGTATAGCTACTTAAGGATATATTCTTAAAAGGATATGAAACAAAACGATGTCACTTTTTGTAGCTTAGGGTTAGCCGGTATTACTGTTGTCAATATTTACAAATATTGATGGTAGGCGACACTAATGTGTTATTAGGTAAGAACGTTTGCTTTAAAATATTAAATTATTTTTATCAAAAATTTTAAATGAAATAAGACAGTTGACTAATATATTGATTTGGGAGTTAAAATTATCAATAAGTCATCGACGTCTTAGGGAATACCAAATTATAATTGAGTTGATACCTATGGTCACAAAACGTGAGAATCCTTTGAAATGGATAACGATGTTGACAACGGCAAATGGAATAAGTATATATATTATTATTTGATTAATTTATTTTCTTATTCTTTGTTGCTGCTTATTCTTTGTTTAATGCAAAATTTGAACCAACTGAACTTACGAATATTAAAGAAAAAAATCTTAAATTTGTTAAATTAATTCATTTCACTTAAGCCTATAGCAGCTCAATTTATGAACGACTGTTTGCTGCTACTTAATGTCATTTGCTTGAACTTATTTAGTGTAAAACAATTTTTATTTAAAGAAGCACTACATGCTTGCATTGAAATGTTTTGTTTATTTGTAAAAAGTATAAAAGAAACAAACAAAAAATAAACATAAATCACTTATAGACTGTGTTGTGCTTCTTTGTAATTTTTTTTCAACATTTAATTTATAATTTTACCTTGCACTTAATGGGTTGCTTTAAAATATGTTGAAGTACTTTTACTTATTATTTTTGTAAACCTTTTTTTTCTTTAATTTTTTTGTATTTTAGTTTTGTTTTGTTGTAAATTTTTTGTTTCTTTTTTCAATGAAAAATCACTTAAGTGTAGTTAAGACTTTGAACATGCATTAGTTATACTCCAAGTACATTTATTTATTTGTTTGTTTGTTCGATGTGTAGGTGTTTGGACAAGCAAAAACCCATTTATAATAAAATATGTAATGCTTGGTTCAGAATAAATATTTTTCTTCTCTTAATATTTATTTTGCTTCCTTGCTTTGTTTTATTACTTTTTTATTTAAGCTTTTCTTTATTTTTTACATTATTGAAGGTGTAACAATTTATTTCCGGTACAAGCTTTATTATTACACCTACATGCACGTACACTTATGCACACACACCCCCGCACAAACACTCATGGCTTAAACACTTGTACTGCCTGTTAAATGCTTTTACAGATACACTTGCCACATTTTTTTGTGTGTTGCTGTTTAACTACACTTACATTTAAATGCACTTGCAGCAAGCAAGGTTGTTTAATTTATTTGCTTTGCTTTTTTTCTTTATTATATTTCTTTAGTAGTTCTCAAGATTATGTTTATTTATTTATTTTATATTTTGCCTTCGTTAGTTAAAGTTTCTTGCAACACAAATACAAAAGAAAAGTGTTTAATGTGTTACATTGTACATTTGAAAAAGTAAGAGGTGAGTGTGATGAGTGTAAGGTAATTATCCTTGGCATAACCTTACACCACCCCCTTATTCATTAGCTCTTGAAAATAACAAGTACAAACAATTAATTATTTAATATACACGCACACTCTTGCTGTTAATTGCTTCTACGCACACACCCACACACACACATTCTTCATTTAGGTATTAATTTTTTTTTTTTATTTAAATAAGTTTCCTTTTTCATTTGAATAAAAATAAAATTCTTTTTTGCTTTTCCTCAAAAACAAAACTCTGAAACTTCATCCATCACTTGTTCAAACTTTCTTGTGTGTTGAATTATTGAAACCGAGTTTCATCTTTTTTATGCGCGTTAGTGCGTGTTATAACCGATAATGACCACGTTGTCTAAAATACTGTTTTTACTGTTTCATAGAGACCTTATTTTATATCTAATATATTGTTTTTGTCATACATTTTCATTGAAATGTCTTAACGATGAACAGTGTTATCGACTTAAATGGGAGAGTTGTTATAACATTTCTTTCATTTTCCTCATTTGCAGACTTCTCTTTCGCTCTCTCAATTTCTCTTATATTTTTAGACTCTTAATTTTATTTTCTACATCAAACAACAAAACAAATATTTTTTGTAAAGGAATTTTGTTTTAAATTTCTTAAATATAATAACGCTTAAAAATTACAACAACAAAAATGTTCTAAAGAAAATCTTTTTCAATTTATTATTATCTCTTTAATTTTAATCGCGTTTTAATTTTTTTTTTACTTTTATTAATTCCATAACAATTCTTTATTAAAAGTCAATCAGGTATGATTAGTCACTGTTTTATGAATTATGAAAAATTTAAATGACACCCACACAGCCGATTGCTACGATGTTGTTTGTTTCTTCGTAATAAATAGACCATGCCCATTTTTTGATTTCTATCAAATAGGAGAATAGAGTCTGACGCAAAAAAAAAATGTTTCCGAAAACGTACCTCCAGCTATCCAGTGTGTGGAAGTAATTTAAATTTTTTAATTAAAAACAAGTTAAATTTGGCTGTGCTGAGTCTTATATATCCTTCACTGTGTTAAGCAAATATTCATATTTTTCCTTTTTCACATTCTTCTAAAATATTAAAAACAAACAAAAAATTATATAATTGAATTATTGGAGCGAAATATCCATATAAAAAAAATTTTTATAAAACGACCGCAAGCTTAATAAGCTAGACGTTTCAAAAAAAAATTATATAAAAATAAAAACAGAAATGACAAATTTTGATTAAAAAAATTTTTTTTCTTTGAACACCTATTTTTATACCCTTCACTGTATTTTATATTAATTCTAAATAAATAAATAATTTCAGTGCAAGAAACTAAAATTAAAGAGTTTTAAGAAAAACTCCCTTCTGAGAGAAGATATTCAATAGGAACGCAAAAAAATAAAATTTTGGAAAATTGACTTATTATTACATACTTATTTATAAATTTTACACTTTTTGTGAAGGTTATAAGATTCACAAAGTTCTTAGTACAATTTCAAACTATTCATTCCTATCAACATGGAATTTGAATTAATTTAATCTCTCGATGCTTTGTCAGAGAGATATTTGATTATTCTGTAATAGAAGACTGTCTAAAGGTGCGTTATGCGTGGTGCATAACCACTTCATTCGTGCAAGGAGGAGAAACAAGGTCTACAAGACTGCTGAAGAGCCCAAGTAAGCATACGTGAAGGAGACTCATTAGTTCACAACGCACCAGGACAGAAGTTTTCCTAAACTTCAGCAGAAATGACATCAAACTCTACTGACAGGCCATTGTACACTTAACTACCACATGAATAAAATCGGTGTAATACAGAATGAATCTGGTCGGTTTTGTCAACTATAAGAAACATCGGAACATATTCTGTTGCGGTTGGCTAGCGGTGGTAGTATGCAGAATGAGTTACCAAGGTGCTGTGTATGCCTAGTTATGATGAATCTTACAACAATCAGAAAATTAGTGAGAAGCCTCGGATTGTAGTTGGAAAGTAAGCTGCGCAATAGATCTTGAAGGTCGCAGTGGCATTACAGCCCATGATAATTATAAACAAAATGTTCTTTCTACAAGAGCCTTCCATTAGGAGGATTGTGAATTATTTCTTTAAATCCATTCAATAACAATTCTTACTTTTTTGTCTAAGAGATATTTATCAAGGATATATTTTCAATCTGTTAAATGGAGATGCTCTGAATATCTGCTAAATAATTTGTATTTAAATATTCCACAACGAACAGTGCTCTTTTACCGAACACTCTATATAAGGATATTGCGCTCAAATTATGCATTGGCGGACTCATTAACAATCCTTTCTTGTTGTTTCAACTAACTGTACAATTTTATTGATTAGTCACTCAGTGTTAATGTTATTAAACGCAATTTTAATTAATTGTTTATTTTAGGTCTGTTGGGAATGAACTGCTGCTCCCGCTTAACTATATTTTGTTGTTTGAAATTTAAGTTAACGGTAAACGTTCATGATTTTATTAATGATTGTTTTGTTGTTATAGTTGTTATCTTTGTTTGATATATTTATTTTTTAATAACTGCAAATTGCTTTAGCCAACGTTATTCAATTTAAAATTTTTGTTTTTGAAATATATACAAAAATATTTTTTTTAAATTTTCAAGGACCGTTGGAAATTCTCTTCTTTTCAATTAAGTATATTTTATTTCTCTTCAAATTGTTAAATTTTCTCTTCTGTTTTGGAATAATTTCTAAAACTAGTATTTTTTTTAATTTCCTCATAATTTTTTTCTCTTTAAAACATTTTTTGGAAGTCTTGTTATTCTCTTTTTTTAACGCAAAAGTTTTCCTCTTATCCTATTTTGTGAAAAGCTGTAAGAGTAAACAGAAATTTACTTAAAAAGAAGAAATGTTTCTCTTTTAAGTTTTTTTTCTCAAGTTCTTGAGACAAACTGTTATACAAAACTAAATGTAATAAAATAATTTTATTACACCTTAAATTTTTTATTAAATTTATACTGTCATTACTTGTAGTTGTCTAGTGTATGTTGGTGTGTGTGTGTCAGTATATTTGATTTTTCTTGAAACAGTGCCAATGTGTCAACTCGTTGAACTATTGGGTTGTTTTCTTTTCTTTTAACATCCTTGTATATTTTTTTTCTTCAATTTTCTTTTTTTTTATTTTATTATTGTATTTTATGTTGTTATTTTACACTACACATGAAAATGTTATCGTCTGCTACACCGTAAAGTTTCTAAATAACAATCACTCTTCCCTTACTGATGTTATTTGTTGTTCTTTTTCATTTATAGTAGTTGAATTGAGTGTGTGTGTTTTTTTTAATTACATTCTAATCATATGCTACACATGTATAACTAAATAAAATGAACGTGTTAATATAATGTTACCATATGTACCATGAAGCACCTGTTATTATTCTTAATAGCTTAGATTGTCTTCTTTGTAATTTCTCAATATTAAATGGTGAAGCTGTTCCCCAGAGCCGCACACCGTATAACCAAATAGGTTATAAGACTGTTATATATATATAGTAACACTTTGAGGTTTAAATCTAGCGGTGAATTCGGTCCAATAAGCCAGTAAAGTTGAGCAGATCTCATTTTTAATAGACTGATTTTTGCTGCAATGTGGTGAGTCCACATCGACGATCGAGATGCATTCCAAGGTATTTCACGTGGTTCTGCTCAGGTATTCTCACTCCATTTATTGCAATGAAAGGACAGTTATCTCTACGCAAATTAAAAGTAGTGTGAATGCACTTCGAATGCATTGACTTTAATCTTCAAATTGCGCAATGTGACACTGAAGTTGGCTAGATGCAACTATTGGATTATCATGAACGCTGACTATTGATGTATCATTAGCAAATTTAGATGTGTCTGTCAAGTGACTAGTTGGCATATCAGCTGTATACAATACGTAAAGAAACGGCCCCAGAATTAATGAATTATTTCATTTAATAAATTTGAACTAGTACGCTTAAAAAAAATGCATCACATATTTTCTGAATTTTTTCATTAACCAAATAAAAGGAAATGAAATTAAACTAAGAAAATATTTCATTAGCCTAAGGAAACGCGTCATTGGTTGAAAAATAATTAATTTTTTATTGGAGTAGTGAAAAATTCAAGAGATATATGATGCAATTTTTTTAAGCGTACTAGTTCAAATTACAGGACGCCAATGAGCAAGATGACATCTCTGTATATATGTATGTACAAATTAAAGGAAATAAAATAAGTCCTTGTAAGAATGGTCATATCATTAAATCATGGGAGCGTTTCAAGTTTTTGTCACACTGTTGTCTAAGCTTGTTTACATTTTGTTTATTGTGCCAGTCCATAACTACAGATGCCTTTTAGACAAATGCAAAATATTTGAAAAACTTGATGATTTCACCTTATAAAGCTACACCATGACTAAACGAAAATATTCAGCTTTATTACCAGTGTCGTTGTCGTAGTCGCATTTACAACAAGTCCATATAAAACACATAGTCGGCGTTACCACATATCAGTGTTTTCGCCACGACAACGACACTCATAATCAGGCCTATTATTTTATTTTTTTTTAATGCAGCATATCAGAATAATAAAGCATAGAGTTGATAAACTTCAAATCTTAGATGATCGGCAGATTGAAATGTCATTAAAAAATTTTTAAGTTACCGAGGGGACTGACTAAATTACATGGATTTTCTTTAATTTGTGGAGGGAGTGTTTTTCAAGGGAGCTGAGAAAAATTCGAGAGTTTCTAACTAACTAGTTTTACAAATTATCGGGAGTCTACTGTATGTACTTGTATGTAGTCTACCTTCACAAGAACCCAGCTGCTTAATTTATACAATTTTCAAATCTTTATGAATAAAAGATTTTATCTGTTTTTTTATTAATAATTTTTTGTTGTTGTGTGAGGGTAATTGGAAGTGTGTTTATAAGTGTGTGCCTATACATTTCCCCATAGATTTTTTTACGTCTCGCAGTTTTGTTCTTATAAGCAGAAAAAAATGTTTTTCAGCTTGAAACTATTTACCTATACAAATGTATTTACACACACATACATTTATTTGGTAGAGCTTTAAAATTTATTTTAGAGCAGTTTTTACTAAAAAGAAAAAAATGTATGTAAAGGATTATTATCCTTTTTTACTTTTGCTTTTTATGATGAAGAGTTTTGCTTAATGCATTCAACATTAAGTTGAAACCTCCATATGTTTATGTTAAATATTTTGTTTTGTTTTTCTCAAGCACCCACTTGGAAAAAAGGCAATAACAACAACAACAAGAAAAACTTTTCTATATAAAGCAAAAAAAAAAAAAACTAAATAAATAGTTGACGAATTATTGCGTTTTTTTTGAGTTGTAAATATAAAAGGAAAGGCATTAATGTAAGTTTGAGTTGATTTAAAAAGTTTGTGCTGTTTTAAGTTTGTAACTACAACTTTGAAACCTACAACTTTTTAAGAAACAAAATTGTTTTTAACAGTTTTACATGTCTTGGCAGGATTTTTTTCTTCTTCTTTTAAGAAATGTTTGTTAAATGCCAGTATTTCTTAAATACCTACTTGCAAATGTTGTTTTGAAATATGTTTGCTGCAAGTACAAGTTACTACAATAAATAGTAAAAAGTCAAGAGTATTTTATAAAATATAAGACTCCTTACAAATCTTAAACTCGTGTTGGTCTAGGTTTTCTGGGCAGTTCGTTTTGGCCAGAATGTCCTCTGAAATTTACACAAAGTAATCATCATATGCCCATACAATTGTACTCATGCGATAATTTAATCTTTATTTTCTGCAATACAAAGTAACCGTTATTAAAAGCTGTTTCGAGCGTATAAAATTAAGCAAATAAAATATCACACAAACACATTCAGTTGCCGTTATTAAACAAACATCTTTGCATATTAATTGCTTTTTAAGACAAGCAAACAACACAAAATCAAATAACAATTTAAGATGATCATTTCATGTGATTTAATTAAAACAAATAAATATTTGTCTTAATTTTCAATAAATTATTGTCCAATTGAAATTAAAAATGCTTATTTTCTAGAACACTGAGACCACAGCTCCACTCAGTAAAGAACTCTATTTTCGAAAATCAAATAAGTTATTATTTAAAAAAATTTAATTCCTTTAATACACTAAGAGAATTTTGTTCATTATATTCTCTGAATTGTGTTATTAGCCCAATTAAAAATGCAGAAGAGACATATGTAACCTTGGCTAAGAAAAGGTGGCTTATGACTCAAAAAAGAAATTGCGAGAAACAGCTGTTAAAGATAAACAATGCATTTCGTCAGTTTCTTAGTAGTTTTTCTTTTGCATTATGAACAGTCATGCCCAAAAGGCAACCAAAAAAGGCAAAAGAGCATAAATGAGATAAGTTCGTGTGTGTATATAAAGAGCGATATTGTTTTTAAATTTTTCAATTCCATTTATTATCTTGATTCTGGATTTTCAATAAAATTCTGTTTTTCTTTCATTTGTGCTCTTCTCTACATTCTCCACATTTTTAGTACACTTCTAAGCAAGTTAGGACTTTCTAGTTTTCACCACGTGAAAGAGCGTCTCAAAAACTATCGAAACCAAAAAAAAGTGGAAAATTTTTTTTTTGAGTCATAAGCTACCTTCTCATAGGCCGGGTCACATATAATTTTTTTATTTAAACGTAGAATATTTCTTTTATTATTAAGATTTGAGTACAAGTAACTATAGTTATTACATTGGTAATAATTATTTAAGGTTTTTATATTTTTTTACAATTAAGATTTGGACACTTATTGTAATTTTCTTATAGAAAGATTCAATAATAAAAAAAAAAAACTTTCAACTAATGATAAAATGAAATATTCATTCATTTAATAAAATAATGTTATTGATACATTAAAATATTTTGTTATAATAGTTTGCATAACTTATGAACTACTTCATTGAATCGTTTTGTTTGATTTTTTCCAGATTTTGATTTCAGTGTTGTTTTTTTAAAAAATCGTTAATTTATACGAACGTTTTAAGAACGAACATTTTAAAACGAATTATTTATTATCGACTTTCGTAAGTTACAACTAAGGCCCGTTGTTACAACTTTCGATAGTTAAGATTTCGTAAAGCTTTTGACTAAAATTTTAGAATCAAATTTGGATGGAAAACTAATGACACATTATGCAATATTCAACTTATCGATATTTTTAATTTAGTTTTAACTTATTATATAAAATCTTAACTTTATCTATCGGTAACTTGTAGTAATGGCCGTAGGTAAGGTAAGACAATCCGCCCGAATAAGAAAAACAGAAGCTGGGCTCACTTGGGTGCTCTGATGTGGTCCCTTTCTGATACCTGTATAGAGGAAAATAAAAAAGAAGAAGGATAGTAATAGAAGATAGAGAAGACAGATAGAGAAAGAAAGTAAGTGAATCCGTCACAGTTAAAATTTTCTTTGGCAACATATTCTAACATTTACCTTCAAAATTGTATTCGTTTGTTTACCAATCACTAATTTTTATTTTAAAAACTTATAAAAAACTCTGCTAGAAATATACTTGGAAAATATTTCATTCTTCTAACTTTTCAATTAATATAATTTTTTTGGCTCCTAATTAAAAAAAGAACATTAAAGGAGCTATAATACTTCACTGTGGCACATCAGAATGTACAGATTTCAATCTGTTTGTAATGCAGTTTATAAACGTTTTCTTGTAGCAGATTTAAAATTTTGTGTAACAGACTGTCGTGTCAGACTTTGTCGAATGCTTGAGATATATCAATAAAAAGTCATGAACAGTATTCCTTATTCTCAAAAGCCGTTCGGACGAGGTTCCTTTTTTTCACAGTGCTGTGTATTTTTCATAATTGAAATTGATTGTGTGGATTAACAGAAGCTGTATCGGTAACAAGCTTATTGGGTGATACGAAGCTATTTGCATAACATCTTTACCTGGTTTAGAAATCATTACGATTTCAAAGTGCTTCCACGATATTGAAAAGGCACCCAACCGCCACATCAATTCAAAAATGAAGATTATCGTCCGAAAAGCATAGTTTGGCAAATTAGGAATCATGGTCCCTGTAATTTCGTTGTTGCCTAGAGCTTTTTTTTGCTTTTAACAATTTCATAGCTAACAAGCTCAACATAAAAGTCTTCATCTTTTTTTTGATATTTTTAAAAGGTACGAAGGGACAACACAACAGAATTGCAGAATATGAGCAAGTCTATAACCTTTTCCATTTTTCTTGCCTCTTCTCTCCTATAAAATTGTGATGTGTGTTCCCGGACTAACAAAATAATACAGCTTACAAACAAACGTATGAAAAAATATTTAAATAAAAGTGGATTCACTACCTTATTGTTTTTCTCATTGCTTAAACTAACTAAAGTCGTTAGCTGAGTATATTGAATGTGAGCCTTTTATTAAAATTTCTCTTTTTAAAATAAATCCACAACTTCAAAGCACAAACACAAACCTGTTTCTTGTAGCAAATGAGAAAAAAAAACATTCTAAAAAGAGTTAGTTTAATAAATAAAAACTGTTCACTTAATCCTTTAAAACTATTCAATAAAATTAAACTTTTGTTTAAAAAGCTCTTTTGCATAAAACAACTCGTCTAAAAAAAGAAGTAAACATAGAAAATTATTAATCCTTTTATATTTATTTTTTTTTAATTCAATAGAGTGAACTCAAGGCATAGTGAACTAATTAATTCACAGATAGTCGCACTAGTATTTTTCGTAAATTTCAGTTAACATTTTTAAAAGTAAATTTTGTTAGTATCATCGTCTAGAATTTGTTTTTAATATAACATTAAATTTAAATCAAAACATGTTTAGAAATTGAACGACAAAAAATATATTTTTATGACGCTGAGAGTATTTTAACTTTAAGGGGACTTCAAGGTACGTGAATTCTAGATTATAATATTTTACCCAGCATTTGCTGGAACTAGTTATAATTATGAGGTTTGAATACTCTGTTTTTCGTGAGCAACAGCCATTGGCTTAGTTAGTTACAGACTTTTCTTCCTTTTCTCACTTTTTTTTTGTCTTCTCTTCTAATTACTATGGTTTCCTTTCCCATTTTCCTGCCGTGCTGCTAATGTTTTACTATTGCTTTCCATGTCTTATTACTTCTTCCTCGTTTTATTTCTTAAATATTTAATCCGATCAAGAAAGAATACCAGAAAAAAATATGTGCAAAATACCCGAAAATCCAAAAGCTAGATAAAAAGATTTGGCTTGACAAGTAAACTGTTCGGTAAGTACGGTCAAAAGGGTAATTCTTCAAATAATAAGAAGGTTATTAACGTGAAGAAATGCTGGATCTGGAAAAAAAGTGGACCCCGTCAGAAAAATTGGTCGAAGTTCAAAAATAAACTTGACAACTCAGTGAGAGATATGGCTAAAAAAGCCTTAACATCAAAATCTGATTTTTAGAAAGTGAAAACATATTATGAACTGAACACATACAAAGTGATGAAAGTGCCAGACAGGTCAGAAGAAAAGCATAAGATAACTAAAACCAGAGCAAGAAAACTATATACCGGATCCATTACAAAACACGACAGTATTGTAATGGATGATGAAAAGTATTGTAAAATTGATTTTAATGAATGGCGTCAACAAAATTACACTTTTTCCCAATGAAATTGCTGAATATGACGTTTAAATTTTTTTATTTTTTGCAAAACTGCCTGTTGGTTTACTTCAGCAATTACACTTTTTAAGTAATAAATTTTTTCGCTTAAAATTTTTATAAGTTCCCAAATTTTGATTTAAAAAAATCGTTTGCCTTTAATTTATAAAAAATTACCATTTAAGCTGAAAAAGAACGATAAAGTTCCCTATTGTAGAGCTGTTTTGCTCGAATCACTACCATCAAATATGGCGACAAAAAGATCACCATTTTAACCGCGCCTTGAAAACATATATTCATAATACCAACTAATCTTCAATCGCAATTGATTGTTTGTTGAATTCAAACTCACTTCTTCTTAGCTACCAAATAATAGTTCGTTTTACAAAGTGTTCACTCTAAGCCGAATTCACTGTAATTTTAACTAAAGAAATAAAATAAACATTTTCTTAAAAACCAAATAAATGAAATTGTGAACTCACAATTATTTAATAAATTTTGTTATTGAAAGATACTTGTACGTATAAGTGATAAAAATTATTTTCTTTGAAACAAGTATTGCTCATACGGTAACAGTTAACAATTGGCAAGAGCTAATAAATTTCAATGCTTAAAGAATTTTTTTTATTAGATCTTTTGGTATTTTAGAAAAATATTAAAAAATAAATTTAATGATAATTAATATTAGTTAAAATAAACGGTTTTGTTGACTTTCTAAAGCAAAAATAAAACAACGATTTTGTAAATATTTTCATCCTAATAAAATTGTGTGTAATAGTAACATTGATAATTTTTAATAAAATTAAATTTTTAAATACAAAAAATAAATATATATATAATTTTTTTCATTTATTATTAATTTTTTTTGTTAACAAAGTAGAATTTGTAACCTCTTAACCCAAAGTCTCACCTCAATGTATGCCTTAGTGCACGCAAAGAAAAAAGATGGTTGAATATGGTCACCTCAAACAAAGTGTGTTCTTCACAAAAATATTATTATTAATTTGAAGCATCTAAACATTGTTCTGATCACGATAAACATGTTTTTAGTTATTTTTAACCATATTATGTTTACTGTCTTAGATCAACCATATAATTATCATATTATGTTTAATAAAATTTTACTTGAAATCATAAATATGTTCATAGCAAACATAATAATGATAAAAATATGGTTGAATGTAAATTATTGTCTATTTTGTCTCTTTCGCAACCATGTAAATAAAGTGAGTATAAAACAAAAACTTAATCGTTCCAACTCAACTGAGCTCTGTGGCTCAAGTGGTTGAGTAGCGAGTTAATGCTTCTTAACTAAATGTTCGCAAGTTCGAGCCCTGGTAGAGTCAGCTAAAATTTAAAAAAATAAATTTAAACCTGATGTATTATGTAATAAATACAAATTGATAGAAAAGAAAAATCAATGGAATAAAAACAAGTTTATTTATACAAAAAATTTAAATTAAAATTTTTTTTAAATAATATTAAAATTTAAAAAAAAATTTCTTGGGTTGAACGGCAACATCTGCAGTTGAAATATATTTTTAATATCTCTGATTTAAAAATATATATGGTTAGAAGCAATCATAAATCTAACCATACCATGTTTCCACCAGAATATGGTTGCCTCAACCATATCTTTTCTTTGCGTGTGTATTCAAGTGCCGTCATACACCTTTAAATATGCTAGCCAAGGGGAGAGCCGTGGTTGTTAAAAAAAAATCAAATGTAACAGAAGCTTGTAAACACAATGTAAACAAGTTAAATTCGGCTATGCTGAGTCCAATATACATTAACTGTGGTCATATATATTCATATTCTTATTTTTGCAAATTTTTATACCTTTCACAAAAAGTGAAAAGGGTATAAATAAGTTTTTCTTAAATATTGCTATTATTATAATATTTATTGTTTGATATAAAAGTTTTTAACGAGCACGGGTGACGGTTTTATTAATTTTAATAATATTCTTTGATTTTTTAATGTAAGCGAACCTGGCAATACGATGTTAGTCTCAAACGGTCCTAAGTAGAGTGAAAAAGCATTAAGGGGAAAAATGGTACTTTTTATACCCTTCACAAAAAAGTGAAAAGTGTATATACGAAAACATATACTAGCAAGTTTGTCATTACGTGTATAATTTCTAAGCCGTACATGGGACACCCTATAAATTATATATATTCTGGATCCTTATAAGTAGTGAAGTCGATTTAGCGATGTCCGTCTATCCGTCTGTATGTTGAAAACATCTTTTTGAAGTCATTAGAAAACCTTCAGAAAAGTTTAGCAAGTCAATTTGTTACGAGTGCCTGCTATAAGTTTCGTATTGAAATTAAGCCCCATTGATCCATAAATAGTTTAGCTATGAGCTCTATTTTTTGACCATTTTCGGAGGGTTATTTGCGTAATTTGTGTAAACTACAAAATGGACAAAAAACCTTTATATACAGTTTTATTAGAATTAATAGCCATAAAGTCTATGCAAAAAATCGGAGCAATCGGTAACAAATGGACGAGGAATATCAAAAATACAACCGAAATTTTACATCTTCAGTAACTTTTGCTTTGTTTTTTGAGGTATTTTATCTAAACTAAAAAGATATGGTATACATTTTTTTAAACATCACATACACAGTGTGTGGAAGAAAAGTCAGTTACATAGGTCCATAAATGGCAGAAGTATGAGTCAAATATTACGACTTCATCTATTTTTTGACCATTTTTAGTGCGTTTTTACGTACTTTGGCTGAAATACACAACGGTCCAAAAAATGTTTTTCACAGTTTTAACATAAACAGCAGTGGTAATGTTTGTGCCAAAACTCAAATCGATCGGTCAAGAAATGGTCGAGAAAAATCTAAAATATAACCGATATTTCACATATTCAATAAATTTTTGCTTTGTACACACAAACACGAAACCTAAAAAAGCGTATGTATGTGTGTGGTTTTTAATGCTTTGACTGTAATAGCATTATGAAAAAGAATTTTTTTTTCATTTTGTCGTTAATTAAATATTTAATTAAATATGTTTGGCTTAACAAATTTTTACAAATGTTTGCCAAATTAAATTAAATAATATATAATTTGTATGTCTTGTATGTAGTTGACTTGAAATCGATATTTTGACAAATTTGTATGAACAATTTGTCATAAATTATACTTTAAGTCGTTATTAGTCTCTTTTAATACCAGCCTGAGTGTCTGCAGACATTTTATTGCATTTAATAATGAGCTTCTCAGAAAGGATTCTTTCTTAGAACTTCTTAATTTTATTTTTTTGAAATGAAATTAATTATTTATTTACCATTAATAAAAAAAATTGAAAAAAAATTTTTTTATGAATATTTGTCATTTCTTTATTTATTTTTTTATAATTTGTGAATCGTTTATCCAAATTTCTTTATTGAAATTCTAGTTTGTTAAGTTGAGGTCTTATTATAAAAATTTATTTTTTTTATCGATATATCGCTCCAGTAATAAATAAATATAACACAAACAATCAAGTCGTCTGGAAATTTTATAGTAAAAAGTACTCAAAATATTGAGCCTTTTTCATTCAAATTTTTTTTGACGATTTGATGGCTCATTAAGATGAATGTGGAAAGTGAAAAATATGAATATTTCGCTAACACACTGAAGGGTAAATATATAACACTCGGGACAGCCGAATTTAACTTCTTTCTATTTAAAAATTTTATTGTAAGTACCTATTTTTTTCTTAAAATTTTATCATAATTTGTAATTGCAGACAAATAAATGTGATTGGCCACAAGTGCAAAGATATACACTTATAGATTTTAATACAATTTTTTTTTTTGTAATGAAAGGCCATTTGTGCATGATTTAGATTTTATTTTTTGTGTGTTTGTTCCTACTCCTTTGTTTTTGCTTGATCTATCTCTTTCTCTAAGTGATATATCGATTATGTATGGCCTTCTCTCTCCCTCTCTGTCTCGCAGAGAGCTTTAGTATACTAAAACTCAGTTTCTTTACATATAGAGCTATAACTTATGCCCATTGGTAGATTTGTTCTCTTGTTTTGTTATATTCTGAAATAGAGAGACATAGTGCTGTTTTCTCTTTTGATATAATGGCTACTTTATTTGTGTGTTTAATAAACAGTTACTTTTTAGCAACCTAAGCCAAAAACAAATAAATGAGTTTTTATAATTTGTTATTACAAAAGAATTTGATTAGTGGACAAGTGTAAAAATGGATGATGAACTAAAAATGTTAATATGTGTGTGTACAAGAAATATTCAATAAAGAAATGACTTTGAATTATAAGATGTAATTAGAGGTAAATTATAAATATTAAAATGACTTGAGGCTAGATGGCAATTTAACTTAATAATAATTGTGGAACTAAATATGTATAAGATTATAGATTTTTAAATGGCAGGAACTTTTTTTCTTAAAAAATACATCAAGATCGAGACGGTGCGGTTCCATGGATTAGAAGGGATTAAAACTACTCTCTTAAATTACAGTTTAAATGCTTCCCCTTAAAAAATTGGTATTTTAAATAAACTTAATAACATATACAAAATTATAAAATATATTGAATGTTTTTTAAGCAACATCGGTGACGTCATCCACCTTGAGTCTGAAAACTCATTACGAAAGACAAAACACTACTGACTTCATTTTAAAAATATTGGTGGCAAAAATGCTGTCACTTATGGCTTTAATGAAAGTATATGACTATATACACCTCTTACTTACAGTGAAGGGTATAAATATAGTATAATTAATTATTTGAACACAATAACTTTTATAAGCAAATATTTTCAAGCTTAAAAATCATTTAATTGTATTTTCCAAATATTTACTACCCTTTTCAAATATTTTTTTCAAGAAAAAAGAAGTAAAGAAGATGTGTAAAGAAAATGTTTTTGAGAAAAAAAAGTAAACATATCACAATAATTGTCAAAATATAAGAGAATAAAATCTAAAAATATTTTAATTAATATATTTAGTCACATATTAAATTATTTGGAATCATAAAGTATTGTTAAACTTTATTTGTGCTTATTACCAATTTTATGTTGGTTTCCAAAATGCGATTATTTACTTAGTACAATAAGTTTTAATTACATTTATGTATTTCATTTATGACATTCATATGTAAGTGAAAAGAGAAAAATAAATATCTAATATATTTCTTTATTTGCTATTTTTTTTAGTTTCTTGTTTGGTGTTTTTGAAACTATTTCTTATCTATTGGCAAAAATTATCGTTTGGTCGATTGGTATAACAAAATAAGTAAATATTAAAATGTTTCAACAAGAATTTATCCACTGATGATTTAGAGTAGCATCTAATGAAAAAGATATATATATGGTTCTTATTCCTTCTTAGTAAATACTTACTGCACCAATTAAACAATAGCAAAGAAAGTAATGCATTCTGCAAACCAACATAAAAATGGAATTAAGCACAAATAAATATTAAATTTTGTTAAAATATAATTATATAAATAAAAAATATTAAAAAAATCTAAGTTGTATAACAATGAAGTTAAAACTTTTAACTTATCATACTGAACATCAAAGTTGGTTGTGGTAATCGAATTTTCTACAATTCCAGAACTCAGTTATTTGTTACGATAGAAAGTCGGTAATACAAACAAAAATATTATTAAGAGAAATATATATATTTAACTATTAAATTTTATTAGTTACAACAGAAAAATTCTATTTGTTTTACAACACTCTTAAAATTTGTTAACAATAAAAAATAACAAGATTGATGGTAATGCCAAACAAATTTGAAAGAAATACAAACCAAAACTGAAACCCTGTGAATACATAAACTTACACTTTTAACATCTACGAGTAAATGCTAATTAAGATTTTTGATCACCAAGTTATTCAATAAAATCTAATTCTTTTAACTTCTAAAATCCTTTTAAATTTAGTAAAAATCCTTACACACAAACTAGTTTTTCAGACACAATGCTTTTTGTGCTTTAATTTTGTTATTCTGTTGTTCTCGATTCATTTAAATCAAAAGCAAAATGACAAAAGAATATTTAAGCCCCGTTTAACTTATTTTCTTTTTGATTTTTTTTAAGCTTTTTAATAGTCGAAATAATACTTGTAGTTGAAGAGAATCCAAAAGTCATTTGTGTATCATTTTCAAGTTCCCACTTTAGTAATGAAAAAAGGACTGGAATGGAATTAAATAAGAAAATAAAATTCATCTTTTGTTCTTAGTCGGCTCGGCTGTTATCATTTTTGAACATGACTGCCGGAAATATAAAATATTTTTGTGTTGTATTTCTGTCTATTGTGGCAAGCAAGCTTTACTATTTTTGTTAAGAAACTACCAACGTTGCAAGGAGACAGAAAAAATAAGCTAAATTGGCCTAAAAAAGCTAAATCACGCACAAATAAGTTTGAAAAAACGTTAAAAAATTATAACTTAAAATATAAAATTTTCTTTATATTTTATAAAAAACATAACTTAAGTATTTGTGTAATTATGAATTCTGTAAGAAATCAAGAAAAGAACATAAAATAATAAAAACTAAAAAATATGGTTGTTTTTCACATGGTTTTAAACAGCCTTAAATGGATTTGATTATACTTCAACTTCAGTGTTAAAAAATAAAATTTAAAGTTATAAGACTTCAAGTAAAAATTTTTTATTTTGATTTTAATTTGATTTTTATGCTTTTTTTATCTTACTAAAAAACGCGCACTTTTAGCATTATTAAAGCGGGTTTCACATTATAATACAGAGCATTAACATTTTCATTAGATTGAGTGAGACCGAAATCAGATGCAAAACAAATAGAGTATCAGATAATCTAAAGGAAAATATTTTCTATTTTCATACCATCACACTTCAAATAAAATTCAAAACGCGGCAAATAATTTCTCAGCTGATTTCCAGTTTTTTCTTTGGTTGCTTGTACAAAAGCAACCCTGATAAAATGAGCAGTGTGATAGCTTAGAAAAAATTCTAAAAATGACAAAAACCATAATTCTGCCAAAAATACTTAAGTATATCTCCACACTTGCTTAACATTTTGTTTTCACACTATTGGATTTTTACTTAATACACGAATTTTTGACATGTATTAATACTAAATACCCGCTTAAACTATACTACTAAAAAACTTAATACAAAATTTTATATTCAAGCGGAATTCCTTCGAACTAATTTTTCGTCTTGAAAAATCTCATTTTATGAATAGTATTCTTCAGCATTATTAAGCCAATTCGAAAAATGTGTCTTGCAAAATAAAGCTGCCATATGCAGTACATGTTGAGAATAAAGCACATTTATTTTATAAGGTAACAGCCGAATGCTTCCTGAAATTACAATATTTCCTCATAATTCATGAACTTTATGCAAAATAATACTTTTAGATAATTTTTTTCATATTTTGAAAATTTTCCAAATAAAATTTAAAAGTTTTTTATGCCAACAATGCAATTTAAAAAAAAAAGTTTTAAGATTTACAGCTCCATTCAACATTTTGCAAAAAAAAAATGTAAATTTAATAAAATTCAGGTTCATACTTTACACAATTTTTTTAGCCTTTTTTAATTTTTCAAAAAAGAAAAAACTTTACATTTTAGCTTTTTAAGGCTATTTTGAAAACGGAATTATTTACGGTAAAGCATCGAAGACAGCTGTACATTTTTTGCTCTCCATCATTTTCGCTTCAAAGCTATCAAAGTTTGTTTACATTCTGTGCTCGCCATTGTTTTATGCTCAAAATATATAGATTGTGTGCGAGATTATATGATCGGATATGCATTGGATTTCCTCCTGTTTATTTGACACATACAATAAGTTTGCTTTTGTAATTCAGTGTTTGTTGTAGGCAATGTCTTACCGTGTGTGGTTCTGCCATGTGCTAAATCAGAAATATAGAGCAGCGAAAAAAAGGCTAAATGCAGCCTCAAAAAGGCTAACCTGGCAACGCTGAATTAAACAACAAAGAAAAAAGGTTATAGACACGTACTAAAGTCTACTTGTTGTCCGCCCTTTAACTTTTTAAGCGGCTTAACTAAGCAGAAAATAGCAGAATAAAATCATTTTTGTTGTCTTATTTTTCTGCTTTTTTTTTTTTATTATTAAGATCAAGTTATAATAAAATGTAACAAAGATGATGATATTTGTAGGAAATATAATGTTTTTAGAAAAATAAAATGTGAAATATGGGAACGGCATAAACTTCAAAAATTTTTATTTAGCATTCAGTGTGTTAAACTACGAATTAAAAAGGCATTACAGCTCACATAAAGATTTTAAAGCCAATTAAATATTAAAACATAACAATTCGTTCAACCTTTTGGTAACAAACTAAATAGTTAGTCTGCATTCTAGGCATTCGTTGCTTTTAGTATTAGCAGAAATGAGATTTTCAATTTAAATGAGTCCCATACATAAAGAAGATCCTAAAACCTAAATCACTATAACTCAAATAGGTCGTTCATAAAATGATATCAAGAAATTTGATGGCTCGAAACAAGACGATCCTGGCACTTTTTCGGCTGATCTACAACTGCGGCAATAGGCATCGGCTGGTAATCTTAGACCTTTGACATTTGCAC
This sequence comes from Thelaira solivaga, assembly GCA_947397855.1. Classification (NCBI taxonomy): domain Eukaryota; kingdom Metazoa; phylum Arthropoda; class Insecta; order Diptera; family Tachinidae; genus Thelaira; species Thelaira solivaga. The sequence continues at coordinate 28,170,506 of OX377612.1, forward strand.
TGATCCCTAATTACAGCATAAAAATACACTGAGTTTTCATAGTAAAAAAATGGTTTATTAATTGACAGACTTTTTACTTAAAAGAAAAACGCGTGAGCATATTTTTTCCAGAACAGGATGTTATCAATCATGCTTTAAATATTTTCTTAAAAAGCTCTTTCAGCACCATTCGAGTCTGTCTGTATCATAGCCACTCTTACAAATCCATCGTTCAGATCACCATTGTGTTTCGATAGAACAGCCTGCAACCGATTTTTTCTTTACTAGTCCATCTACTAAGCGGCTCACTGGAGTTGATTTGAATGTGATTGTTTTCATCCAGCTCTTTACGTCAAAGAATCCATTGAATTCAGGTCATTCCTTCTTTGTAAATTCATTTGGTATTTTTTCATGACCATATTCATGTCTCCCTTAACTAAAGCCAATGTTAGTTTGTTCATGCAAGTACACTGATAGAATTTCGGAATACATTCAAGAGCCAAATTGAACCCTTAACTGTTTGCCATGCTTGCTTTATGCAATCAAAATACACGGTGTCCCAGCAAGAGTACACTTTTTTATTTCATGTGTGCCAGATGGCATTGTCTTGCTCAAGCCGTCCAGATCCATGCCGTCCACTTGAATCTACAACAGGTCCATTATCTTGTTTCTGTATTTAATGTCCTCCACAGTCACCGCGATTGAGAAGGATAGCATATCTATATGGACCATTTCGTCAGACGCTACTCTGATTCCTCACTAGATTACTCCCAACGTTTCTTGCAAACATTAGAACTTTTATATTGTAAAAGCAATTGACTAAATAAGAATTATTAATCAATAGTTACAAAAAGATTCAAATATTCAAACAAAAAACTCAGTAAGCATTGAACTGAATAAATAAATCGACATTTCTGAAATTTTCATAAAAAATTCGAACGTTTAAATTTTTGGCAATTACTGGTATAAAAAGCCAGACAAACGATAAATTAAAATGAGAATGAGTGAGTAGATTTCTTTCGATTGCTTTGGCTTACTATACCTTACTATACAAAACCTTTTTTATTTACCTGCCAAACGTTATTTATCAAAATAGCCGCTGTAGGGAACATAAGAAACAATTGAATAGAACTCAAATTACTTTAATTTCATTTTTCGCTTTATTTTGAATGAAAACATGCACTCATCTTTCCAGGATTCTTCTTTGCTGTCAGATTATTTTAAGAATTTGAAAAAGAAAATTAAAATAGTTTCTATTGTTGAAAATGAATCATTGCAGTTTCAAGATAAAACGCGCACAAATCCACAAAGTAATGACTGTAATGTGAGTGAATGTAAATTTTAAAGTGCAAAAAAAAACAGACAAACACAAAACTCGAACTTTGTTGAATGATAAATAATAGTTTCATTATAATTGTGAAAGAAGTTTGAATACTTTTCTAAAGAAAACAAAATTATTATTTTTTGATAGGGATTTTCATAAAATTCATTTATTGTTCCCGGTATTAAATTATCTTTTTCTTTTTATTATTATTTAAAAAATTTCTTTGTTTTTTTTAATGCTCCCGCTATGCATGCCAATTTTATTATTCTTTTGTTCCCTGAAAATTATATTTTTTTATTAAAATGGTTAGAAGTAACTCTAGAGGAAATGTGTGGTAGAAAAAATTAAGAACGATAACATTGTTATTTTAATTTTAAGCTCTTTCAGTTTTAAATTTTCTAAGGCATGAATAAATGTATCTCTAAAGCTTTTAACACTTGCACTCTTGCGAAAGCATTAGTTTTTTATTGCCAAGTTAATGGAAATTTAAGATAAGAATTTTCATATTTTTTTATTATTTTTAAAAATCAAATTAACTCGAAAAGCGCTAGAAACAGTGGATGCGAATTGTGCAAACACAGTAGCTTTTAGTTGTCTATTATAAATCTATTTTACACATTCCGTTATTTGTAGAAAATATTTGATTTAAAATTGTTTCATTGGTAGAAAATTTTGTAAGAGAGTTTGAGTTTCATCTTTTAAATGTTATCAGCCTTACAAAAGGCAAAAATTTCGTCCTAAGACAATAAAACTAACCACAACCCTTCAATATTTTTAATTCATCTTATATCTTATTATAAGTTATTGAATTTTTGCACAATAACTTGATAAAATGAAAAAATTATAGGATTATTTAATTTAAATATATAGTTAGACTTAATTCTACTTTTTTTTATCTTAGAAAGGATGATCTTATGTGAAAATTCTAAAACTTGTTTGGTACTCTCCCTGTCTTGCCATCTCTTATAGGAATGATAAAGCAGTTAAAGCTCAGCTACATCATTATTGGAGCAACACTTACAGTTCTGGTATACTGATGGAGAGGCAATTTAAATTTGAAAGTAAATACTTACGACAGGCATTTTTTGTACCGCAATATTAATTTTCTTGGTTACCCAAGCACCTCTAACCGCACTAGCAATCTTTTACTTTTAATTGAAATTGGTTTTGAGGTTTCTATGATCTTCTCGAAGCTTTATCAGATAGGAATTTAACTCAGTCAATGAAATGGCGGATTACTTGGCTTAAAAGGGCACTTGATTAATAATAACTGTATTTGTGTCTTTCTGCGTGAAGTAGAATAAATGAAGTCTAAAAGATTGCTAGATAGCCAAAGTGGGCGTGTGGAAGTCAAGTTTTAAGGCAGACGTTATTCTTACCCGCAGCAGAAATGACATAAAACGCTACACTGAACTACTGACTTTACATTGTAGACCCCATGAATAAAACTATCTTTTTTGTGGAGATATACAGAAAATGTCTGAGCACTTTCTGTGCGTTTGCTCAGACGCGCAGACGCAGAAGGAGTAGGAAAATATGAATAGAAATACAAGATTACGAACTGCGCATGATTTTCCGTCAGATGACGTACATTGTCTACCGTATCAAGAAAACAATAATACATTTCTCCCTCTCTCTCTTTCTCTCTCTCTTATTTAGCTGGAAAATACTAGCCAATAAGAACACATCGCCTGACATCATTTGTGCTACATGTGCAGACAATTTCAATTTTATATGCGGGATAGCCTAATCTTATATTTCTATCATTCTTGAAAAGTCTTGTATTGTTTTATTTGGGAAATGGTCTCGGAGCAATTGTGGGCTATAATAATAATAATAACCGGATGATCTTATGCAAAAAGATATTTTTATGAAAGTCAAGTCAGGCTTTACAAGAAGAGAAATTGAAGCCTAAGTGGTTTTTTGTATGATGACTTTGGTCTGAAAAAAAATACGAAGAACAAATATATAAATAAATAGACAGGACTGGATAGCCGTACAAAAAAAGAAAACATGGAGTGAAAAAAGGAATAAGTACATCACACAGAAAATGGGGCCCATTTGCTGCTTTTCATAAAACCATGATGTTTCTAGAAAGAGAAACAGCTACACATTGGCAAAGGAAGAGAATTAGTATGTCTATCACACGGCAAATGGCAATCGATCAAGCAAACCATTTGCACTGAAACCATGCAGTTTTTGAGAGTTAGAAAGACCCCACGAACAGCACTCAGCACAAAGTGAAGTCTTCTCTAATCCTATAGTATGGGAGAGATGAAGGGAATTCATTTAATGCCAGACGCATTTTTCAAATATTATTAAAAATATTTCCATTAATCCGCTGCCACCACCCTATTGCTTATTGTAATCTGCAAATCCCTAGTATATTATTAGCAAAAATACATTTTACAATATTTTTTTTAATTAAAGAAAATTAATTTTTGTTTGATTTTTTTTTGTTGAAGTAAGAAATATTTTTATAGTAAATTAATTAATTAAAAAAAAATTCAAAAAAAATACGTATTTTAATATCTTAGGGTTTCTTGTAAGATCCAAATTGGCTTTAATTTCTTTTAAAAAGTCTATAGCAAAACCATTTGTTTTAATTAAAATTACTTATACAAAACTTGTAAATATTAAATTTTAAATATCAAACAAATCATAAAACCTAATGTTTTATCGTGTTAAGTAAAATAACTTTCATTTAACATCATGTTTACAAAACAAACAAAAAATCTTCATTTGATAACAAATATGTAACAGTTAATATTCAGCCAAAAGCAGATGAAGAAAAAACGAAAGCAAAATATTTATGAACTTTTGGCACGGCATGTGTATTTTTATACTCATTTGCCCAGGAGTATTTAAACCATAACACCTAATCTTTTTTGCAACATGAAGGCAAAACAAAAAGGACTTAAATCATTAACAACAGGAACACTAACAGCACTACAGGAGGTCAATCACAATTAACATAAAATGGTCTATAGAAAAATTTATACAGGACAGTAACAAGAAACCAAACAGATAAATAGATTTTAGCTAAATTTTTTGGTAACAGAAATTTAAGCAATAAAATTAAAGAATTATTTTCGGGCCTTTATAAAGGTGATACGTGGCTCAAAATGGACTAAGAATTACAATACGAATTCTTATTTTCTTTGTTTTACAAGGAGAATTGACTTGAATTTTGAAGTCAATCCTTTAGTGACTAAAGTACTGCCTTCAAGTTTAATCTACGTCAGCTTTCCTTTAATATGGTGCATTCAAGTTGACTAGAATTAGAATGAGCACCGGGAACAAGTGACCTGGTGACTGCGGCCAAAATAAACCTATTGTAACACTACTCTCAAGATACAAATCTTGCCTCATTCAGAATTCAAAAACTTCTTTAAGTGATTTGTCCGCCATGTCCCATGGTTGGAGATAATGTTGCCCTAAGTAGCAAAAACGGATCCAAATTAGACCATTAAAGGGACACAATACGTGTTCTGCTGTCTCTTTATCTTCGTAACAAAACCTGCAGAGGTTATTTTGACTGATGCTGTTTGAATACTCTGCAATTTCTAGTCAGGAATCCCATGACAATGAGAACTCCTAACCGGCTCAAGCTACGTAATTTCTTTATTCTCTTCCGAGATCGCATTGGCATGAATGTTTTCACTACCCTGATATTTTCTGTTTCAGGCAGTATTTTTTCGATTCCTTTTCCAGGCACTCCCTAAAACTGAGCTTAATAGAACTCGAAAAAAGTTCGCAGAATGGTTCTGGGAAGCATATGACTAGGTACTTAACCTTCCATTGTTAAAGAGTTTACTGGTTATTAATAGTAATATGAGGACAACTATCTCTACGCAAGAGTAAAAGTCATGTGAACATTGTTCATTGACCTTTATTCGCCATTTCTTCAACCATGTTTAAAGTTGTTGCACATGGCTCTGCAGGTGTTGGAATTATTCTTAGAGATGTTCATGTACACTCAGGAAGGCGTTAGCATCAGCAAAAATTTAAGTGTGGACACTGTTGTCTACAGGCATATCAGAAGTATATATCAAGTATATATATGCTTGATATAAAATGCTTCCAAAAAAAATTGCTTCATCTTTTAAGAAGCAGCACATTTTACTCGTAAATTTGGTGTAGTTAGGAATTATTATGGGCAACTTTATCAAAAGGAATGTTGTCAGCAGTTCCATACAGCATTTTGAATTTAGACAAACTATAAATGCTGAACTGATCAACAAATTAATAATAGACTACAGAAGCTGGACAAGGTGATGCTAACAAAATTAAAATGCAACAAATGCACATCAATAACAGCTATGCTAGAAGCCATGAGATGCCTTAATAAACACCAAAGACTGAACACACTTAAGTACTTGACTAAGAGACATTAGTGAGACACAACCATATACTCTGAGAAATGCCACGGACCCTATATTACAAAAGAATTAATGTACTCGTATACAACAAGATGCCAAATTACTTAAAAATAAAAAGAAATTTTTATCAATTTAAATTAAATTTAATGCTTATAACAAATATTAATATTAATAATAAGTAGAGCACACAGTTTTGATATTTTTAATGAATTGTTTTATAAAGTATTAAAAATACTACTAAATAAATAAAAAAAATTATTGTTAAACAAAACTTATGTGCTTTTTTTATAACACAAGCGATCAATTCGTCTAGAAATTTGATATGAAAATTAGTGAAAATATGAAGTGTTTTTTAAATAAATTTTTTAGACGAGTTGATCGTTTGTGATATAAAAACAGCACATTAATCTTTATTACTGTTTGATTCCAAATTATGCTGGCGTGCAAAATTTATTATTTTTCATGACATTCTCATGGAAGATTTTCGAAAAATTGTACTAAGAAGGAAACATATAAAGAGTAGCTCTGTCATCAGACGCTACTCTGAATCATCAGTACATTACTTCCAAGTTTTTTTAATTCCTGCCCAAACATTTGAATATTTACTTCGGTTTGTCAATAAATCAAATTAAAAGTGAAAATTAAAAAAACTGAAAATTTCAAAGTTTAAAAAATTTTAGCAAGAAAATAAAAAAAATATATATTTTTTTGATGAAACACTGTATGTATGCGCTTTCCTTTTAGTACTTATTGTACTAGGTAAACAATTTTTTTTGAAAATTTTCCTTGAAAAATAAAATATTTTGCACACCAACATGATTTGAAACTAAACCCGAATAAAGATTAAATTTTTGTTCAAATAATTTAATATTTAGAAAAATATTTGTGTAATGTGATCGTAGACTCATAATAATATGCAAAAATGGCTTAAGCTTTATAAGAATTAAGAAAAAGGATTAGGTATTTTGAAAAATTCGCCTTTTTTATAATATAACTAATGGATGTCAAACATAATATGTTTGACCCTGGCTAAGAAAAGGTGGCTTATGACTCAAAAAAGAAATTGCGAGAAACAGCTGTTAAAGATAAGCAATGCATTTCGTCAGTTTCTTAGTAGTTTTTCTTTTGCATTATGAACAGTCATGCCCAAAAAGCAACCAAAAAAGGCAAAAGAGCATAAATGAGATAAGTTCATGTGTGTAAAGGGTGTTTTTTATGGACGTATAGAACTTTAAATTGCAATAAAACAACGATGGATTATTCGATTGACAAGAATTTTATTTATCCGAAAGATAATCTTGTGGCATTACATTTTAAATATGATTTCTGGCATATGATCGCCACGGCTGGCTCGGATGTAGTCCAATCTGGACATCCAATTTTCGATGACTTTTTCCAATAAATTTACCCAGTATGTAAAATATACACAGATACTGCTAAGTATACACTTTACCGCATGAGAATATAAACATATGAATTTTGTCTACCATTTATGATCTCAAGTAGGGGCGAGGGAACGCAGGTTGTTCGCTGGTAAATCATAAAATTCTTGCAACTGACAAGGTCAGTTACTTTTTTTTTAATTTTCTCTTTTTTATTAAAGCACCAAAAGCGTTATAGATTTTTTGTTTTACTTTAACACACACATTCATTTTGTTTTACATTTTTTTTATATTTAATATTTCACATTTTCATGATGAAAATTCATTATTGTAGGTTATTTGCGTTCGTTCTTCATTATGTGGGAAGTTATGTCATGGACGTTGAGGTTTTTTTTTTTTTTGTTTTGTGTAAGTAATTTTTATGAACAATATTTTTACACTTTGTTTTATTAAGCAATGATTTAGCTGAAGGTGTTTACGGTTTGTGCAGGAATTTATTACACGCAATATTGTAATGATTTTTAAAAATATGTAAAATATTTTTTTTAAACAGTGTTAATTAAAAAGACATTTTGTCAGGTTAAAAGTTTAAGTTTAAAGAAAGGTAGCGAAAAGTTTTAAAAATTGTGTAGAAAATAGAAAAATTAATCGTCATAGCCAAGCATGTGAATTTTTATTTTAATTAAAATGTAGAGCTCTGTGAAGAGTTGTTTTTGTTTTGCTTAATTATTTAATTAAATTTAATTAAAAATTTTTCTTATATAATGAAAACAAAAATGTGACATAAATCAAAAAAAAAATTAAAAAAGAAAAGATTTAGTAAAAATTATTTTATTGATTCAATAATACATTTCACAAGTTATGTGATTAAATGAAATATTTTCAATACAATTCAAGATTATTTGAATACAATAAATATTGAATTAAATTAATGTAGGATCTGGTACTCACTACCGGCCACGCACTTCTCACATTTTAATTAGTTTATTAATTCATTTATTATTAACTTATAATTTAAATTATATATAATTAATTTGGGTCTGGTCCCCACTGTCAACTTCTATTCTCTTTTACGTATAAGGTTTTTCTGTCTTGTGCTATTATTGTAATGGGTGTGGTTGTGATTTTAGTGGCTGTCCGCTCTTTTTATATGCTTGCTGTAGATCAATTTCTATATGTACGACGCTAATTCCAACAGTCGTGGTTGGACCGATATTACATTAATTAAATATTTCATTAATTTAATGAAACATCTAATCATTGAATATAAATGTGAACAAAACTCTCTCAGTGTAAATCTCTGATAGAAAATAATATCATCAGGTAATGTACACGCAAAGAAAAAATATGGTTGAGGCAACCATATTCTGGTGGAAACATGGTATGGTTAGATTTATGATTGCTTCTAACCATATATATTTTTAAATCAGAGATATTAAAAATATATTTCAACTGCAGATGTTGCGGTTCAACCCAAGAAATTTTTTTTTAAGTTTTTTTTAATACATACATATCTTAATATGATTTAAAAAAAATTTTAATTTAAATTTTTTGTATAAATAAAGTTTTTTTTATTCCATTGATTTTTCTTTTCTATCAATTTGTATTTATTACATAATACATCGTGTTTCAATTAATTTTTTTAAATTCAGTTGACTCTACCACGGCTCGAACTTGCGAACACTTAGTTAAGAAGCATTAACTCGCCACTCAAACACTTCAGCCACAGAGCTCAGTTGAGTTTGAACGACTAAGTTTTTGTTTTATACTCGTTTTATTTATATGGTTGCGGAAGAGGCAAAGTAGAAAACAATTTACATATTTATGATTTCAAGTAAAATTTTATTAAACATAATATGATAATTATATGGTTGATCTAAGACACTAAACATAATATGGTTAAAAATAACTAGAAACAAGTTTATCGTGATCAGAATAATATTTAGATCCTTCAAATTAATAATAAAATTTTTGTGAAGAACACACTTTGTTTGAGGTGACCATATTCAACCATCTTTTTTCTTTGAGTGTACATTTGCTTTGTAATTGCTAGGTCTTAGAGTCGGCTTTAGTTTCTTATAGTACATAAGGAAGTAAGTGAAAGAATTGTCGCTCAGTTTATAAAGTGATTTCAGCCGTAGCCTAGAGCAACACATTTCTCTGCAAAAACTTTTTTGGACGCGTTACCTAGTGCTGACCAATAATGAAAGTCTGAAAGCGCCAAAGTTGAAAATTTTATTCCAATGGCAGAAATAAAACAAAAAAATCTATCTTTTCAAAATTTTGGCAACATTTTATTTAAATACCCCGGAAATAGCCTGACACTCCATATCGAACATCTTCTATTTAAATTTTGAAATTATTTAATGCTGAAGGACTAAGAAAAATTTGTTTATTTAATAAAAACATTTTTTATTAACTTGTATTTTTTAAATTTTAATGTAAAAATATTTTTTTATTAATTACAACCTTAAAAAATTTAATTTGCTCATTCTGCTAAAAACTCTAATAACCAGTCGCTTGCCAAGTAAAGAGTTGAACATTTCACAAACTTATTGAAAATTGTTCCACGAAAACAGTCAATTTTTGTTTTAAACTTTTTAATGAAATACGTGTAAAACAGTGACGCCCAAACACGACTGTATAGCAAAAGAAGTGTACACAAATTCTTTGTTTTAACCACATAGACTCACACTAAGTCTAATATTCGTCAATACAATTAAAACATTCAACGGATTTTCTTATTTGATTTTTTTGCTATTTCTACCACAATCTTATAACTTTGAATGTACTCGTTTGGGCTACACTTTTCTAAGGTAGAATAGTTATATATTTTGTTGGTGTATAAAAAATCAGTCAACCATTATTTTGTTTCGTATTATTTTCCAAACTGTTTGAAAACAAACAGCGTAAGAACACACAAACATTTTTATTTGCTCAAACTTACTTGCACACGTTAACACATTTCAAATTCAAAGCGCAAAGTGCGAAAACCAACATTGTTTGGTTTTCTGCTGTCTGCAGTTGGAAGTGCGTTAGCATTTTTGGGTTTTAATTTTATTTTTTGTTAAAAAAAAAAGAAAAACAAACACCCCGGGTAACAAAACCAATTTAAAACTTTTTTTTGGCTTTTTAAATTAACTCTATATGGTTTTGCTAATATTTTTTTGTTGTGAAATGTTTGTTCTTTTATTTTAATATTTTTAAGGCGAAAAGCTAATTATTTTGGCCCATTAAGAGAACTTAAGTATATTTTTTTTTAATTCTTACTGTTTCTCTTATAGACGAGTTAGAATCAGGTAATAAAACAAAGCAAAATGTTTCAGAAATATTTTTCAAAATTCTCATTTCGTTTTTTACATGTAGTATAAAAGAAATCAAGGTAAATTCGGCTGTTCTGAGTCTTATTCTTCAAATTCTTAATTACGCAAAAAGAATTTTTCAATATGTAACAAAAAAAAATAGTTTTTCATGAAATACAAATTTTAAAAACAGTTAAATATCTATAGGTGCTGAATTAAAAAATTCAAAATGTTTGCAAACATTTTTTTATACCTAAACCCCCTTATCCAAAAAAATTAACGTAGACTTTAAAGTCAGCGTTATCAAAATTTTTTATATAAATTTTTCATAAATTTAACTTTAAAGTCTACGTCAACTTTTTTTTGATAACAGCAAAAAGTATTCAATTAAATATTTAATATCAAATAAAAAAATTTTATTATAACAAATTAACAGCAAAAATCATCTTTCAATAAGATGTCCATATTCGTAGTTCTATTACACAAAGGGTACCTAAAAGACATACATATAAGACCGTCTGCCTGGTTTCAGGTTTGTTTTTCTCGGCCATTTGTGGGCCGATATGATATCAATGTTGCTTAAAAACTAGCTTTCAAGTTCCTTTTTAAGCGTATAGAGCATAACAATGTCCTTTAAGAAAATCAGTAAACATAACAAATTCGTTAATTAGACAACTTAAACCGATAAGATAAGATTGCTAACTTGTGAAATATGCTGAAGAGAAATACAACAGTTAACTGCATTTTTGATTGCTCTTTATGCAAATGTTACAAGTTCCATTCTGCAAAGCTCTCTTACAGGTAGTACGTTAACTATTGTACATGATACTTAAAAAGATCAAACATATGGGCCCATAATCATAGTCACATTAAAGTCGGTATTTTTTTAAAAACGATTTTAAATTCATAAAATTCTTATAAAGAAAAGTCAGCTCTTAATAAGAGCATACTTTTTTGTGATTATGATTATGGTCCATGGTATCTGACTGTAGACTGAAAACTAATTTTAGAGATTTTTTTTTTTTTTTGAGTTATTGCAGTAAGTTTCGAGGATAATTATTTTCAAAATCATAGATTATTGGAAGATAAGTTAAGTGACTAACTATAAATCAAACTATTATATACCATCATCTTAGTTTTGAAATCAAATTTCTTTTTAAATTGATATAACACTCCAAAATCAGAACTCATTTTAGATTTAAAAAATTCAATGTGGATTTCAGTGGATTTTGTTTGAAGATTTTTATTAATTTTTTTAAAATTCAACAAATAGTTGGCTGAGAAACTGCATCATATCATTGCCTCTACTTCTTTATAACTACCATCAGCAAAAACAAAAACAAAAAAAAAGCAAACACCTGATTGGTGGTTCTAAAAAATTAGTCTGTTTCACCAGCGAAACCATTCTTGTTTATGTGGAACAATTTAAAAAATTTAATTCGATAAAACGTATTTAGCAGTTCTGATGAGTTGGAACTGTTCTGAATTTTCTTGCGAACTCGTGCCATGTCTTTTTAATTTATTTGATTTTAACAAAATAGATTTATTTTAGTGCACTTTGTTTTTCTTTTTTTTTTTTAATGTTGATTTCTTTCAACTTCCCAGTTTTTTGCATGCACGTTTATATTTTTAAGAAAAAATCTACTGACATTAATATACAACTGTGTGACGTACACAACAACTAGATGTTGTGAACCATAATCGCATGTTCAATTAATGTTGTGTTGTAAGCGAGACAACTGAAAATGTTTGTGCTGTGAACCATAATCGGGAGATTAAAAAAGTTATTGGTCAATTTGTTATTTACAGTGTTATCGCCGAATATATTGAAAAACATTCTGCAAGTTGCACGAGTGTTTAAACATGAAAGTAAAAGTTCATTTTAAAAATGTCGTCGAAGAGACAAGTTCATTCAAAATTTGTGCCATTTAATTTTGATAATTTTATTTGCATTTTAATTTAGAGTAACCAAGTTAATTACATACGTAAATATATTCTGTTTTGTTTATATATTAAAAAGTTAAAACGATATAATTTATCTTTCATGTGTATTTGAAAAAATAAATTATAATTCCAAAAAAAAAAAATTAATATTCAAGTTTTTCTTTTGCCACAACCCAAAAATTTTTGCCAAAAATATTTTATTAATCAACACTGTTCATCTCTTTGACTTTCAATTTTCTGCAAGTGTCAAAAATTTACTTGCAAGAGAATTATTTTTTGAAAATTCAGCTACAAGTTCAAAAATTGTGAGTGAGGTAATGAAAAAGTGTGAGAGTATTGAGTTTTTCGCACTTGAATTTTTGCATGTGCAAACGCTAGGTTTCTGTAACCAAAAATAATTATAATAATGGCACTTAACATTATCAATTAAGTAGATTAGAATATCGTCCTTTATACTTTCAATTGTATTTATTAACAAAATTATTATTAAATTTTGTTGCTTTATCTAACTCTGTCTACCATTCTGTAAAGAAATCTGTTGTAATTTTTAAAATTTTCTCCCAAGTTCATTATTAATAAATTGCCCTGCTGACTTTGTATCGCCTTCAGCTTGCAATAATTTTGAATTATAGTATTCTTCCAATAGATATCTTTTACTACTTTTTATGATTCCACCGACTCTTCTTAGCTTTTCAGACAGAAATGATTTATTTTTATTTTTCCTTTGGGCTTTCAATACAATTTTACTTGAAAGGCTATTTTGAAAACGGAAAAAGGCTATTAAAAAGTTAGTCTAAATCATAAATTTTGAAGCTAAATTCGCGGAAAAAAGGCTAGTGTACTGTTTACAACAAACAAGCAATAAAAAAAATTTTTTTTTAAATTGAGTAAATACAGCAGAAAGCCTCAAAAATATTAAACCTGCAACTGTTTTTACACATGTTTAATTTACCACAAGAATAATAATAAAATAAAGTGTGAAAAATTTTAACTTTTAAAAAATTTATTATTTTAAGAGTGCAAAAACCAACCATATTTTTGTTTTTCTTATTGCCTTTTTAATTTTGCACATATTTAAATCATAAATTGTGTGAGGAAAGCACAACAAAAAAAAGTAATAAATTGGGCTTTATTGGTTTTACACACGTACGTACGTAAGAGTAAACAATGACTTATTTTTTTTTTGCATCGAAGCATGTTTATTGCGTTTAAATCTTTTTCTTCTTAAATGTTTTTCATTAAAATTTTTTTTTTATATGCAAAGTGTTTTTCAATAATAAAAATAAAAAGTAATCAATTGAAACATTAAAAAAAATAATTAATTTTAGTTTTTATTTAAGATTGAAATAAACTTGTAAGAGAGCTTTTTGGTTTCCGTTTAATTTTTTTTAAACTAATTGAGCGCAATTACAAATACTGCCCCAGATTTATATCCCACTAGTTGACCCGGCAAACGTTGTCTTGCCTTAAAATGTTTATATATTCGATCTTCTTACACTAAGAAATCGTACTCATAGAGTAAAGAACCGTGCGAGACCAGGTAAAAACAAGTAGCACGCAAATAAGCCAGATACCGAGTATAGCGCTACCTGCCGGGCGGATTTGTGACGTTAAACTTACCAAGATTATACATATAAAACTTCCTCTTGAATCACTCTATCTTTTAAAAAAAAAACTGCATCAAAATCCGTTGTGTAGTTTTAAAGATATAAGCATACATACAAACATAGAGACAGACGCGAAAAGCGACTTTGCTTTATACTATGTAGTGATTAAAACTTTTGTTCAAGAAAGAGTTCCACAAATTTGTAGCATAAGAAAAAAAGGAGACAATTACAGAAGAAAATAGAAAATTAAAAAATTTTCTTGATAATTTTTATTAATCATTAACTCGCTAAAAGAATTTTTGTTTCATTGCCTTTTCTCACTAATCACATTATGATCTCTGATGCAAGGAAAAAAGGTACACTTTCTGTATATCATTCATTAACAAAATCAAAAGTCTGGCAGCAAAATTTTTCATAGCGCATACATCTCTTTTATATAAGTTTTTAATTCCGATTGTAATTTCTACACCGTACATGTGTCATCCAGTCGACTAAGCCATGTCCAGTCGTTGAAATCAACGAATATGCCAGTTCTTCTTGTTTTTCAGGTTGCTATTGAAATTCAACCCGATGGTAGAGTTATAACCACCTCTATTTTTTGATTATTTGGTAGGCAGTTTCATCACAAATTACAGTGATATAAAATTTTCTTTGAATACCTATTTTTTATTAATCCTAAACAAAAAATTATTTTCAGTGCAAGAAACTAAAATTAGCGATTTCTAAGAAAAAGTTCTTTCTGAGAAATTTATTTTTAAAAGCAAATAAATTTCTACAGGCATTAAATTTTTTTAATAAGAAAAAATATAATTCAAAGAACGATATTTAATAGAAATGCAAAAAACTCAATTTATTTTGGAAACATTTGCAACATTTTTTTAAACCAAACCTAATTAATTTAATATTTAATTGCAATAAAAAATTTCAAATTAAAGGTAAAATCGAAAAAAATTATCTTTCATAAAGATATCTGTATTCCACTCAAGGCATTAAAAAATACACACACACATACGCTTTCTTAGATTTCATGTTTGTGTGTAGAAAAAATTATGCACATGCCAGATTAAAAATTTCCATGAAAAAAACAAATCAAAGCAAAAATTAATGAAAAATGTCAAATATCGGTTATTATTTTGATATTTCTCTGCTATTTGCTGACTGATTGCTCTTGTTTTTTGCACAGACATTACGGATGCTATTTCTGTTTAAAAAAATATCAATTTTTAATGCAAATCTAAAATTTCGGTTGTATTTTTCATTTATCTGTTTCATTTGTGGACCGATCTTTTTAATTTTCTTGCACAGACATTATGACTGTTATTCCATATAAAACTGCTTACCACGTTTTTTTGTCCGTTATGTATATTATATAAATTATGCAAAAAATAGAGGTAGTCGCGATTTTTGACTCATAGGTCCGCCATTTACGCACTGATCCAGCTAAATTTGTTTAAAGATACTATGAATGTGATGTCTGAAAAAACTGCTTACTACTTTTTTTTAATTTAGATAAAAACGAGGAAAAAACAAAGCATAAATGAAAGAAAATCTAAAATTTCGAATGTATTTTTGATATTCCTCGGCCATTTGGAGACCGATTGTTTTGATTTTTTGCACAGGCTTTAAAACTATTATTTCTTGCTTATCAAGTTTTTTTGTCCGTTTTGTTTAATAATTTTGACAAATTGCGCATAACAAACTAAAAAAATAGTCAAAAAACTAAGTACTTGCACTTCAAAGCTCAAAACTCCGCCATTTATGGACTGGACTGGAAACAGGAATTTCCAACAAATTTGCTTTCTAACCTTTTCTGTACGTTGTCTAGGGACTTTAAAAAATTTATTTCAACACCCACACGGACAGATGAACGGAAAGACGGAAGGACAGATGAACGGACAGGCGGACATCGCTAAATCGATTCCGTTTCTTATAAGGATCAAGGATATGTATATACTTTATAGGG
Organism: Thelaira solivaga; assembly: GCA_947397855.1. NCBI lineage: Eukaryota > Metazoa > Arthropoda > Insecta > Diptera > Tachinidae > Thelaira > Thelaira solivaga. Next base: position 28,186,389 of record OX377612.1, read on the forward strand.
TGTGCCATGTATGGTGTAGAAATTACACACGTAATGACAAACTTATATATATCCTTTTGTGAAAGATAAACAAATTTCGACCACTTTCATTCCATATCGTATTCAACATAATAAAAATAAATAATATTTCTTTAACGAAGACAATTTAATTAAATAAATTATAAATTTTTAATTTAGCTTAGTTCTGGGACTTTATGACAACTACGTTAATTTTTATTTTCTCAAAATATACTTATACTGTTTTCAAAGCAAATGCCTAATAATCCCCTAATAATTTATATCCACTAATATTACAGTGTAAAACTCTCTGAAGTTAAATTACAATAATTTTTGAAGAAAAGCGAAAAAAGTCGATAATACGAAAAACTATTTTAATAAAACTTTTTAAATTTTTATTTTTTTATATTTCTTATAATTGCCTCTTTCGCTTCCCCCCTTAAATTGTTTAAATGTCACTTAGGGCTTTAAAAAAATCATTTAACGATATACTGAAAGTATGTGATAATTTTGGCTGCTGCTTAATACTTTGCTTCTGATTAAACTGTGACTTTAAAAGTTTCCTTTTTTTTTTGTATGAATAGCCCACATCATTTGAGCTGTTATTTTTGAAAGTGGCCCACTTAAGAAAAAATTAGTAATGTTGTCTGTCACTATTTTTTCTTATATTTTATCGCTTATTCATTATTCAAAAAAAATTGACTTATAGTACTTTTAAATATAACAACACTTTAAATCAAATTATCACTTATTAAACATCATTAATGGCCTGAGAAAACTATATTAATTAATTTTATTTTTATTTATTGAAATGCTTTCCCAGTTGGGGGCAATAAACTTTTTTATTTACTACTAATTCCTTCTTTTTCTATCTCTCTCTCCCTCGCTCTCTATTTAAAAACTTCAAATTTATACGTTTAAGTACTTGAATGGCAGGCCATAAAGTTAATAAATATAAATAAAGGAAAATGGATTTCTTTTTTTTTTACCATTTAATTATTAAGTCAAACCAGCTATTTTATAAACACTTGTAATATTTGAATTGTCTTGAGAAGATTTCCACAACAACTTCTAGCCACCATTTTTATTACAAGTTTTTACTTTTTGTTTAAGCAAACGGAGTAAGCACAAAAAGTTTTGAAGTTTTAATAACGTAAATTAAAAGTAAAATATTAATGGTTTGTAAAGTTTGACCGTTGCAAACGTCAATAAAAATAATAAAAATAGAATAAAACTGCAGACAGACACAACGCTATTACAATAATTAAAAAGTAGATTTTATTTGAAAGTATTAATTGTTATTGCAGTTTACAAGTTTCGAAGTAAAAAGTTTTATTTTATTCAGTTTGTACTTCTCATTCTATTTTCAGTAACAAAAAAAAAAAGAAAAAAATTAAGTAAAACTTCAACTGTAACGAGAAAATAAAGAACTTCTTACTCTTTACCTGGTTGTGATTTTTTTTATGAGACACGATAATATTGATGTGTAAAAACAAAAGACCATATCCTAAACAATATATTTACATAAAATCGATAATCCAAACGATATGCAGGTTTTTTTTAACTAAGCTAAAGTCCTAACTGATTTTCCAGCGCGCATCGTGCAATAAAATTCTTTGAGCAGACAAAAGGCAATTCTTAAATATTAAATAAAATGTAAATTCTAAGAACGATATCCCATAAAAATGCAGAATATTTAAATTTAATTAATTCTATCTGTCAATTTTTGCTGACAACTGTAGCTATTGAAGTTCAGCCCGATCGGTTTATAAATGGGTTAGCTCAGAATCCAAAACCGCGACTAACTTTCTTTTTGACAACTTTTCCTAGTGAGTTTTTTGTCATACGCACGGACCAAAAATTATGGTATAAAATTTTGTCAGAAATGACAGCCGTAATGTTCGTGCAAAAATCTAAACAATCGGTCCATATATACCCGAGAAACATGAAAAATACAACCTAAGTTTTGGTTTGTATTAATTTCTTTTTTATTTTTGGAAATTTCTAAGTCATACGCGTATGTGTGTGCATGCACACACTAAATCAGGCTGTCGTGGTTATACATACATGTGTATGCGCTTTATCTTATAGGGAGAGGAATTCTACTTTGTTGTAGTCTTGATCAGAATTGCTGCAGTCAATATTCAGAGAAGTTGAATATAATTTACATAGAAACTGAAATCGATTTCGTACGCTATAATTCGGACTCTGCGCTGATATATTTTAGTGTTACCGATTTCACTATTTATACTTTCCGTTCTTCTCTCTATTCTTAATTTTTTTCTGCACTCTATCTTCTGCTATTTTCTCTCATTGCGATCTTGCCTTAATAGTGGAATGCAGTAAACTTAAGTAAGATAAAGCAGAAGTACTATTTGTTTCGCTTTTCCTTATTCCAAACACTAACTTTTTGTTCATGGTGCTAAAACAAAGCATTTACACACGATGAGAATCAACATCGGCTTCGTTCTATGGAACACGATTGTGAAACTTATCGTTTCATTTGACAGTTTTTTTTTATACACCGACATTTGCTGTATTTTTTTAATCATCTTCTAACTATCCTCTAACAATCAACTACCCATAACAAAAATCAAAAGTTTATATTTTATGTATGCTTGAATGTAATTGATATTTTTACAGTAAAGTGGATTTATTGATGTTTTGTTAAGGATACGTTATATTAAAGAAAAATAGTTTTCAGCTAAACCTAAATAGATAAGAAACATAGTCAAATTAAAACTAACATTCCATTACTAATGAATTTGATTTTTCACTTAAAGTAGCCACTGCATTTTCTGTAGGTATTGCTAAACTACTGCTTCCATCGATGTATGGCTTGTTGACAATGTAGCTGTACCTGCTGATGTTGAGCCACCACAATGTATGTTACCACAGTGCATATCGTTATCAATGTGTCCGTCTTGAACGTTGCCGTTTGCCAAGTCATTTGAAGGTGGGTCATCCAAACTGATTTTGAAACGTGTTACACGCGGTTTTATGGATAAAATATTGCGGGTTAATAAGTTCACGTATTTTGGTTGCTTCTTTTGGATCAGCTTGAAAATATATATATATATATATATATATATATATATATATATATTGTATCCAGCAATTGGCCATATTCTTCTGACTCGGCTGAGCCTGCATATGTACTAGTATATCATTTTACATTCTAAGTCGGTAGTCGGTAGTATCTATTTTTCCTTTTAAGTAATAGCGTCTACATTATTTTTAACAAATTTACGTTTAGATGCTGTAATTTATTTTTACTTATGTATTAATTGTTATAACTATTAATCCAATTAAAAAAACTTTCCTTTGTTTTTAATAAATCAGAAAAAAGTGCTCGCAAAAAAATAATGTTTCTTTGTTGGACAGCTAATGTAGATAAACTAACGATAGAAATTAGGGACGACACTAAATTTTCATAGTATCGGCAATAGTTTCAAAATTAAACTTTATAAAATTTTTCGAATTCACTCGAGATTAGGGTATGAAATCTCAAAAAAGTGAGAATCTTGCCTCGTGTGAACTTTATGTGGAAACAGTTGTTCAAGTAAATCACTAAATTATGATATTTTGATGCATTTTTTTAGTATTAATTTTGATTTGTGATCTATTTACAAATTATGAGAAATTTTCCTTCAGAATATTTTACAGTGAAAATCTTTGAGATAAAAAAAAAACTCAAAATCGATATGGTGCAGTTCCATGGGGTCAAAAGCTTGTGGAATGTATTTTGAGAATTATAAATTATAGTTTACTAGATGCTTTTGAATGATCTTTCCCCGCCCGGTCCTTTATTACATGAGTCAGTATAGACAGCGTAGGTACCAATTTTTAGAGAAATCCATTAGCAAGTAAAATTTTAATAGTTAAAAAAACCATCCAAATACTTTATTAAGTGGCTCATGGTTTTGGCAACATTATTATCAGAGGCGCCAACCAAAGTGTTAAAATTTCTGGCTTAAATTAAGTACGACAGCAGTTTTTTTAGATAGTGGTAAGTAAAAAACGTTAAAAAGTGGACGTTCAAATGAGTGTGGCCAGTCCAAAAGCATATGGCGACCTTCGCTGATGTATAGAGATTATGTGTGCTGATTTTCAGACAAATCCTTTGGAAAACTAAAAATTTGTGTAGCGAACAAATAAACAGAAAATGAATTTTATTTATACAGATATTCCGAACGTGTAAAAATTTCACTCGGAATGAAAGATTTTCAATGTTAAATATTTTAAATGAAATTTCTCCAATTCGTTTCTATTAAATTATTTAACTTTTTTCATAATTTCTTATGAAATTGAAAATACTTCAATTATGTTGACTTAGCTGAGCTATTTTAACATGCTACAGAATTAAAAAACGGAGCTAACCTTTCGAAGTTAACTTTCATGACTAATTTGGATGGATCCTCATCTGCTTTTGTGACCTAAAAAAAATCGCTTTTTACAGGTCTTAAAAATGGTTATGATCTTTTTCCTTTCAAAAAGTTGACATCATTTACCCTCTACCGCGATTTACTCTGATCTATCTTACTCTGCTCTTCTCTAATAAAGGGTGTCCCAACAAGAATGCAAGATTTAAATTTTAAATAAAACACAGATATTTAAAAAAAAAGTCATGAAACTTTATTAAATCTTAAAGTAGACAGAATGAGGTTATGTATGGAACAACATATCGGGCAGATGGCCGCCGCGGCTTTGCTGGCACACACGCGATCTTTTAATGAAATTTTCAATGACCGTTTTGCGTAAATGCTGCGCTCTTTCATTAATGCAGCGTCCAATTTCCTCTTTTAAGGCTTGAGTCGTCGTCGGCTTATTCGCGTAAACCATCGACTTCAAAAAAAAAGGTCTAATGGTGTTAAATCGCACGATCTAGACGGCCAATTCTGGTCTCCAAAACGCGAAATAACACGATCGGGAAATGACTGATGCAACAATTGAATTGTTTCTCTTTCTATATGACATGTGGCGCCGTCTTGTTGAAAACAAAAGCTCTACACATTCATTTTTTCAATTATAAGAAAGAAAAAACTGGTTATCATTTCATGATACCGAACACCATTGACTGTTTGCGCTTGACCTGCCTCATTTTCATAAAAAAAGGCCCAATGATTCCTCCAGCCCAAAAACCACACCACACAGTGACACGTTGAGGATGCATTTGCTTCTCGTGAATCACTCGAGGATTTTCCTCACCCCAAATGCGACAATTCTGCCTATTGACGAAGCCATCAAGATGGAAATGGGCCTCGTCACTGAAGATGATTTTATCGGCAAAATCAGCATTTTCATGTTGTCTCTCCAATACCCAATTAACGAACTCCCTTCGCTGTCCATGGTCAGCTGGCTTCAGTTCCTGAGTCAATTGAACTTTGTATGCACGAAGATGCAAATCTTTCATCAAAATTCTCTGCATAGTGGATTTGGAGACACCAATTTGCTGAGCTCGGTGTCGAATTGAGGTGGATGGAGTTTGAGCGACATCATCACGTACAGCTGCGACATTTTCTGTCGATCGACCTGGTTGTTGTCTTTACATCACTAACACAACCAGTTTAGGAAAATTTATGCATTAATCTCTTTACAGTTGACTCTTTTGGAGCATTATTGTGACCCCAAATTGATCGGAATTTGCGAACTGTAGCCGCAAACTTTCACCATTTTAGTAAAACAATTTCACCATTTTGGTAAAACAATTTCACAATGAGAATGCGTTGTTCATTCATGTAGCGCTTCATTTTTACTAACCTCGTACCTTCTACTAGCAAACAATAACAATTGTTCAAATGTCAAACAATGACACTTCCAATTTCGCCAAATTTAAATCTTGCGTTCTTGTTAGGACACCCTTTATAAGGAAGGGGACTTGCAATAAATAACATTAATTTTGAATTTCATTAAAAAATAACCTCTGATATTGAAAGCTGTTTACGATAAAAAAAATTAAATCAAAATTTTATAAAGCAAAATCTGTCATTAATTAATTAAAACTGTGTGAAACAAGTTACACATTGTTTTGTAACTATTTGCCTTTAATATATGAAAAAATAATAAATAAATTTATTTATAAAAATTAAAAATGATGCAAAGTAAAAATCATACGTTTTTATGAACTCTGCCATTTATAAACCGAACCAAACAAAACCAACAGTTTATTAAATAAATTTCAAACTGTCTTTTATTCATTAAAATTTATATTTTAATTTTATAAATCTCATGCTGGGTGTTTTGTTTGTTTACTTGCTTTTTATTCTTTTTAACAATAACAGGAATTAAATATTTTTTTCTATTGCTTCCCTAATTGACTCTGCTTATGATGGTAATTTTGAATAAAAACTAAAACTGAAAGCTACTAAAAACAATATATGAGCCCAACTGTTATAAAAGTAATCATGAACATATTAAAGTTTTTAATTGTTAAACAAAAAAATTAAAATCATAAATTTTTACAATCGGCCATTGTTTTTTGTAGTCTTCAAAGCTGTGTGTGGCTTAATACTCTTTATTGGGTGCCTGTGTTGGTCATTATAACTTTTTTTTAGTTTCAATGAATTTCCACTTTTGCAATGTCTGACTAAGAAAAACCAAAAAAACTGGGTCAAAGTTATTACTGCATAAAAAAAAAAGAAATTAAAACAAGGAAGAATTGTTTGTGCAAAAATAGCTCATTTAAATTGAAATAAAAAACATTTAAATGGCATATTGAGCATTTTCCTTTTCCAATAAAATGGCTCTCCATAAGTTTTATTTTTTGGTTTTGGTTATTCGAGGTTTAATAAAAAATATAATTATTAATTTAAATTTATATTTACAGCAATTAATTTTAGTTTTTTTTTTCTTTTTAGGTGTGAGAATGCAAATTTGTTGCATTTTTTGAAGATTGCCAAAACAAAAATATCTTTTAAAAGTAATAGCCCTGCTAAAGAATGTCATTAACGTGGCCAAATAGTAATATGTAGCTTCGGCGGTCGTATGTGTAAAGAGAGTTTGAGCAGGCGGGCAGGGCCGTTGGAGTAGCATTTGGTTTATATGGTGACATAGTTTTCTTTTCCTTTCACTTCATTTGAGCTACCTTCCATATTTTTCTTCGAGGAGCCTTGTTCAACCTAACCTGTTTAATTAGTTACTTTTTTTAAGACGAGGTCGTTTCTTTTTTGAATTAGGAATGAAAATAAAAATATTATTTATTTTATGTTTGATCAATTACCAACGACTTTCAGTCATAATTTTCCTAAGTAACTTAAGAGCTTACAAGCCTGTTATTCAAAACTAGTCAAAATGTTCTCTTCGTATTGAGTTGTAAATGTTTGAGTATGTGTTGCGGCATGCATGAATGATCTGTTAGAATTGCACATAGTTTTCTATTGTGAAGTTAAAAGAATTTTTTTTGCACCACATTTTGATACTCAAGCTTACAAGCAGCATTCATTTAAGCAAGACATTTTTTCTTACCAGAAACAAAATCAATTTCTGTTCAGTCTTGCATGGACAGCAACAGAATTTGTTGTGAGCGATTGACAGACCTTAAGATGTGCCAGTTTCAAATTGAGAATACTAAAGTGGTAAAGATTACACCGTTCACATTTGAGACCATTTAAGTTTACGATTCTATAAGGCCACAAAACTTTAATAAAAGCAATCGCTTAATTTTTGCCGATAATTCCAGACCCTTCAAAAGGAACTGATACCCCTTTAATTGAATTAATTGAGTTGTATAAATGAAATCATGTTTTCCACCACAATTTGCTAAATTACATGTTTTACTTTAAGGCTTCCATGAACATTTTTTGCTGGCTTAAAATCCTGTTTATTTAATTTCACAGAGTGTTGCTAAGACCCAAAGGCAACAATTGTTTTTTTTCTGTTTTTGTTTGGCTGTTGTGGTTGTTGGCAACCGTAAAAGTTGCCAGTTTTTTTAGTTTTTACATACAACCTGCAGTTAGACAATAAAATTTTATTGTCCTCTACCCTTTTTAGTGTTCCTGCTGTATTTTTCACTGCAATTTCAAATAATAATACCCGTTTAACAGTGTAGATTTCGTAAAGTTCAAAAAGTGGGTATGTGTAAATTAAAGTACTGCACAAGCATACTTGAAAGCCACACATCACTACAAATATGTGTAATATTTTATAATAAAAAGTGTCGGTAAGCCCTTTCAAGTATGCTTGTGCAATGCTCTAGTGTACATGTGTCTGTTGTAAACGGTATTGATTCCATTACGCTCTGAAAAACAAAATTAAATTGTGTGAACATTGAAATCGTTACTTTTTATACACAACAATGGTTGTGACTATTACATGGCTGAATTCCGTTTCTTTTGGCTCTATTCCTTCTTTTCATTCTTTATTATTTTTTTTTTTTCGTTCAGGATTATAGTTTTAGTTGTTACAAGTTAAACCTTTAAATATGACTTTTTAATACATTTAAAACTTAACGAAACATTAAGCTTAAGATATTAATCTGTACAGTGAGACAAAATAAAATAAAAGAAACTAAAATAATAACTAAATCTATGTTAAAGATAATAAATTTCAGGCATGTGAAATGAGTAAGTAAGTAAGTAATATTGGAAATTAGTTTCCAGACTAAAATTTTGAATAAGCACTGCTTCCTTGGTCTACGCCGGAATTAAAACTGGTTAATTTTTAAGGGCCGAGGTTGATTTTGAATAAAACACAAATTATTTAGGAAATTATTGTCATTTCTTTTCCTTATGATAATATGGTATGGTTCAATTATGCATGGAACAAAATATCGGCACACCTCCATCCGATGGTCCAAAGTTTCGATGAAGCTGAGGTGTCTCAATTCTATGCCGGTAATGTGAAGAATTATCTCATCCTTTAGCTCTTGAATTGTTGCTGGCTTATCGCCGTACACCTTTTCTTTCAAATAACTCCAAAGAAAGAAGTCAAACGGTGTCAAATCACATGATCTTGGCGGCCAATTGACATCACCACCACGTGAGCCAACACGGTCATTGAATTTATCGCGAAAAAGAGCCATTGTTTTGTTAGCTGTGTGGCAAGTGGCACCGTCCTGTTGAAACCACATATCGTACATCCATATCTGCCAATTCGGGCCATAAAAAGTTCGTTATCATCTCACGATAGCGAACACCATTCACAGTAACTACCTGACCGGCCTCATTTTAAAAAAAATACGGGCCGATGATACCGCCAGCCCATAAACCGCACCAAACAGTCACTCTTTGTAGGTGCATTGGTTTTTCGACAATGACTCTTCGATTATCATACGCCCAAATGCGGCAATTCTGCTTATTGCCGAACTCACTGAGGTGAAAATATGCCTCATCACTGAAGAAGATTTTCTTCGAAAATTGATTTCCATTTTCATAATAAGCCTAAATAACTTTAGCGCGTTGCTCGATTGTGTGTCTTTCCATGGTTCAAATTGAGTTAGTCTTAAATTGACAAGTGTCAAATTAAATGCAGGAAAAAACTTGAAGTTTAGGTGCGGTTCACATTCAACATCGGTCTTTAAAATTTAACCACCTATATTTCTATAACACTGCCAAACAGAGAAACTCTTTCTACTTCAACACTTGCATTCAGAGATCAATCACATTATCTGTCTTTCTTTCTCTCGCTATGAAGTGGAACTCGCTTTGGAATCCTTTAAAAATCTATCATTCTAAGAGTCGTTCCTGTCTAGAACCTGAGTGTTTTCTGCACATGGCGATACCAAAAAGCGCGTTTCAGAAGTGTTTCGAGGATTGGAAAAAACGCTGGCATAAGTGTATTATATCTGAGGGTAAATACTTTGAAGGGGATTGATGAATAAAGAAGTACTCTTTGAAAAATTTAAAATAATGGTATTTTTTTATCATACCTCGTAAACTAACAAATTTCATACATTTTTGTAGTCTTATAATTGCCAAGAACATTGCATTTTGTTAAATGCCGCTGAGCGTTTTCTTCAGAAAAGCTAAGAAGCTTTTGCGGATTTGTATTATCTTTAAGAAAAACTAAAAAAATATAAAATTTTGTTAAGGACAAACATTCATGGGCAGATTTAACAGAAAACGAATATTAGAATTTCCACCTAAACGCTGAGATGAATGTTTTCTGTAGGCAAGCTTATCATATTTGTGTTTTCTTTAACAAAAAATTCCAGGGATGCCGAATGTAAGTCAAGGTTTTGTATATTATTTATTAATTTATAGAAGAATTCTTTTTTAAACTCGCACACTAAATAATTTTTAACTTAAAACCAGACTTGAAAAGAGACATTAACTGCTGACTGCTTTCCTAACTAAGCATGACTAAGCATGTTATTCCTAAAATTACCGTAATTAGTTGAGGTATCAAGGCCCCAAGTGCTTAAAACTTCAATACAGTTTAAATAAAACTTTTAACGACTTAAAAAAAATTGACGTTATACTATGAAAAGCTCTCTCCAATTTCGTTACTTATACTAACTTAGCTGTTCTCCCTAAAGGATCCTTACAAAAGAAATTCATTCATCTTTTAAATAGTTAATTAAAATTCTATTGGAAAATATTTATGTGCGTGTTCATTAATAAATAATTGTTTTGTTCTTGTATTGTAACAAATGCTCTGTTGAAATTTATCTATTTATTATTCTATACGTGGCTAAATTGAGTTAACAAACTTAATTGTTTATATTTACTGTTAATTATATTTATACATTTATTCTTTCTTATTTTTTTTTTCTTTATATAGTCTTTGTTTGGCTTCTTTTAAATATAAGTAATGCCATACAAACTGTTTGAGCTAAAGCTCATTTAAATACACTCATGAAATATAAAATGAAAATTTTCATATTTTTACTCTCACTTTTCAGGAAGTCAGTGGATACAATTACTTACATTTTTTAATGAAATTTATTAAAAATTACGGTAATTTAGTCTCTGGTGTTTAGCTGGGACTAAATAGGGCACCATGTTAAGAAAATAGAAGGGGGCTAAAGCAAGTTCTCTGGCATGGTGCCTTTAGAAATGTGTAGAAGAGGAAAAAGTACGAAGAAGAGAGAAAACAGTAGCGTAAGTAATAGAGAAGTTATAAGATAAGAAATAGAGAAAAACAGACTATACAATATTAGCCGATTTCTGGTTCTCAGGATGTAATTAGCTTTTCGACTCCTACAGGTGATGGTGTAGAGGCAGAGGCAGAGAGAAGCATATTCTTCAATTAAGATTAAATCACTAATGCTGTTTTTACCAAGTTTTCCAGGTAGTAGTAGATATGTAGACAATGATGCAGCTGCGACTAGTAGCTTCATTGACCCAGGAGCATACTACGCACTGCCTTGCGGCTCTATTAAGCTCAAGATTAAGGATAGGTTGAACACAGAATTTCAACAATATTGGCTATAGATATCAGGGTAGCGAAAATATTCATGCCATTCCATTCTCGAAATAGAATAAATGACTTACTCAGTCTAACTCGGTCAGGAATTCGCACACGCAAAGAAAAAATATGGTTGAGGCAACCATATTCTGGCGGAAACATAGTATGGTTTATGATTGCTTCTAACCATATATATTTTTCAATTAAAGATATTAAAAATAGCTTTTAACTGCAGATGTTGCCGTTCAACCACCGGTCAGGGCAAGAAATTTTTTTAACATTTTTTTTAATACATACATATTTTATATAAGCAGTTTTACAAAAAAATTTTGTTTTTTGTATAAATAAAATTTTTTTATTCCATTGATTTTTCTTTTCTATTATTTTGTATTTATTTATTACATAATACAGCGGGTTTAAATTTATTTTTTTAAATTTTAGTTAACTCTACCAGGACTCGACCTTACGAACACTTAGTTAAGAAGCATTAACTCGCCACTCAACCACTTCAGCCACAAAGCTCAGTTGAGTTTGAACGATTAAGTTTTTTGTTTTATACTCACCATATTTTCTCATTATTATGTTTACTATGAACATATTTATGATTTCAAGTAAAATTTTTTTAAACATACTATGATAATTATATGGTTGATCTAAGACACTAAACATAATATGGCTAAAAATAACTAGAAATATGTTTATCGTGATCATAATAATGTTTAGATGCTTCAAATTAATAATAATATGTTTGTGAAGAACACACTATGTTTGCGGTGACCATATTCAACCATCTTTTTTCTTTGCGTGCATGGTCATATGACTAAACATGGCAAAAGTATTGAAATACTGGGCAAATATTTATCAGAATAAATCGAAACGACCTTTGTTAGGCTATAAAATAAAGTCGAGTAAGACACACACATTCAGTTATTGTAATGGTGTACTTTGGATCAATTTTCGTTATTTAGGGCAATACTATTTACAACCGTCTGACATGGTGGATAAATTGCCATGAATACCAGTCTTAGAGAGGCTTTGTAACATTGGAGTAGTGTCAGAATAAGAATATTTTGGCCGCAGTGACAAAGTTACTCGTTCTCGCATCTAATTCCAATTCTATCCAGTATGAGAAAGATTTATTTCCTATTAAATTTAGCTTTCCTAGATTCGGTACTGAAATGTATTTATTCGTAACGTCAAATATCATCGTACTTGAAATCATTTGACGTTGAGGGAAATGTTAAATATTTTTTTTTTAAATTATTTTAATATTCGGCTATTGAAATAAAAATTATTTTTTTTTTGGCTATTTTAAGCTTACAAATTAATTATTTATTAAAAATACTGAAGATTTTCACTTTTGAGTTCTGTCAATAAAAACGATATCCCTTTTTCTCAAAGGAAATAACGTCTTCATTAAGATGTCATAGGTTAGAAACACTTATTTTTGTCTAGCATAGTTCTGTGACATTACAGAATACTATAATTTTAAAAGCCCTGAAATTTTTTTAAATTATTTCGATTCTAGCAAATGGTATTGTTTTTGCTGGCGTCAACTGGAATTAGGTTCTTGCATCATGTTATATTTTTACCAACATTTTTTTTTGAGCTTAAAGCAAAACAATCGAGGATTAAAGATTAATTGAAATAAAAATGGTATTTTTTGTTTGCCATCTTTTCTTATGAATAACAAAGTTACCACATTTTTTATAAAATATTGTATACAAGAATGCAAATTATATTACATCCACTAAATAAATTTTATCTGCCAGAAAAAGTCTTATGTCTTTGATTTCAGGTGAAAAAGAAATTGATATCAAGCCTTGAAGGGCTACCGAATACTAGTGGATAGTAGCCTAATATATCAGTTTGGGTTGAAAGTCTGAATATTAAAAAGAGCTTGTCGGAAACAGATTTTGGTTGCCTGCTACTGAAATTTCAATATTTGAGTCTGTAAAATCTTAAGATCTCTTTCTGTTGGTAACTCTAATTTACACACAACTCCCGCTCATACAGCTGCACTACATTTGATTTACAAGTAAATATTAAATACAATCATTATTTTCTTACTTGTGTATTATTTTGCAATCTGATTTTTATTTATTATGTTTTTTTATGGCTGTATATATAATTTAGTGCTAGATTGTTTGTCAGTAATTAGTTGTGTACATTTGTGTGAAAAAAAAATAAAAAAAAATAATGCTCTGGCATAATGAAATAAAAATGAATGTAATTCTATCTTTTTACTTTTAATATATTTTCTTTATATATTTGTAAACGAAATTATTTTTTTATTTTTATTTAGCAACTAAAATATGTTCTTTGATACTTTCTTGAGTTGAACACTTTTTATTTTCTTTTCCATTATGAATATAATTTTTTTTTAATATTCGTTAAATATCCTTAACAGCTTGATAAATTAATAGATTTTATCTCAATGTAGAACTCAATTGATTTTCTTTGTATTATGTTAAGCTAGACTATAAAAAGAGAAGGACAGACTTAGAGATTTGATTAGATTTAATAGTAACAAATTATTTATCTTTATTTGTGCTTAATTCCAGAAATTACGTTGGCTTTTAAATTTATTCTTTTACTCATGATATTTTCGTGCACTTTGATTTTTTCGTTTGGGGTGCCCCGTTCTAAAAATTTAATGGGCCATAATCAGATTCACAATAAAGTACGCTTTTATTAAGAACTGACTTTTGTTAAAAATAAATTTCATAAATTTGAAATTATTTAAAAAAAAAATACCGACTTTAGTGTGACTATGATTATGAGCTAATATTTATAAAAATGGAAATAAGTTTTTTATTCCTGTCAGGTGCATATCATATTCATGGAACCACAAAGGAACAAATATGTGTAAAGAAAAAAAGAAAGTACAGGGTCCGCCAAATAACTTTTTTTTTTTTTAAATGCTATAAAAACATCGAGTGTAGCTTCGGCTGTGTGGCACGTAGCGCCGTCCTGTTGAAACCAAATGTTGCCAATATCCTCCTCTTCAATTTTTTTTAACAAAAATTCGTTCAACATGGCTAGATCGTCATTGACTAAAGGCCACTCCTTGCTCATTTTCGAAGAAAAATGGCCCAATTATGCCTCTGGACCAAAATTCGCAACAAACAGTGACTCGTTTTGTGTGCGTCGGCTTTTCAATGTATGCGTGCGGGTTTTCTGTGCCCCAAATGCTACAATTTTGCTTGTTTACATACCCGCCAAGATCAAAATTAGCTTCATCTGAAAAGATGAAGTCGATCGCAGGCCCACTTAGCAAAGCGAAAACACAACCATATTCTTTCAGCGGAAGGATAAAACTAATTATCTCTCAAATCAGACATGAGCTAAGTGTTACCATTCACGAAATAAGCACTAGTTGAAAAAAAAACGTTATCCAGACCTACACTGAAAGCATTTTATTCATATATTATCTCAATTTCATTTAATGAATTTAATCCAATGAAAAATTTATTATTTTTCAAACAATTTTTACTGAATTTAAACTGTGTTCTATCTTAATAATTTTTCTCTTAACTGTGTGTAGAAATTTAAATCTTTTGTAAAATTTTATGTGCTTTAAATTAATTAATATAGAATACGAGTAGATAGAAAGTAAAGAAAAAATCCTTAAACTTCTTGAAATCAAACACCTATTGAGGTGAAAATATTTAAACAAAAAAACTGAGAAAAGAAGATAAGAAAAATATGTTGCTTTACACTTTTATCTCGTTTAAATTACATATAAAAGGTGATTTTATAAGAACTATCGGAAATTTAAAAAAAAAAAAAAAACACATAAAATTCAGAAAAATGCATGAAATATTTATTTGGATCGATAGTTGGGTCGATATAATTTAATGTTTGAAGATTATTTCATGCAAATGTTGGCCGCGGCTGCGCCTCAAATGGTCCATCCGCTTAGTCCAATTTTGGCATACTCTTTCCAACATTTCGGCCGGTATCTCACGAATAATGTTGGCAATGTTGGCTTCCAGTGCGTCAATCGAAGCGGGCTTGTCCCTATAGACATTAGCCTTAACATAGCCCCACAAAAAATAGTCTAGAGGCGTTAAATCGCACGATCTGGGCGGCCAATTGACTGGTCCCAAGCGTGAAATAAACTGTTCACCGAACTCGCCTCTCAATTGGTCCATTGTTTCGCGTGCTGTGTGGCATGTGGCACCGTCTTGTTGAAACCACATGTCATGCAAGTCAAGCTCTTCCATTTTGGGCAAAAAAAAGTTTGTTATCATCGCACGGTAGCGCTCACCATTCACAGTAACGTTGTGATTCGCATCATCTTTGAAGAAATACGGCCCAATGATGCCGCCAGCCCATAATCCGCACCAAACGGTTGTTTTTTGTGGATGCATTGGTAGCTCTTGCAATGCTTCTGGCTGCTCTTCACTCCAAATACGGCAGTTTTGCTTGTTCACGTATCCATTCAACCAGAAATGAGCCTCGTCGCTGAACACAATTCTTCGATAAAAAAGTGGATCTTCATCTAACTTTTCAAGAGCCCATTCACCAAAAATTTGGCGTTGTGGTAGGTCGTTTGGCTTCAATTCTTGCACCAGTTGTATCTTATAAGGCTTCACACCCAAATCCTTCCGCAAAATTTTCCACGTAGTGGAGTAACAGAGGCCCAATTGCTGCGACCGGCGCCGAATCGATAATTCACAGTCATCACCAACACTGGCCGATACGGCTGCGATATTTTCTTCAGTTCGCACTATACGTAAGCGTGTTGGTGGTTTAATGTCCAACAATGTAAATTTGGTGCGAAATTTTGTTACAATAGCCCGAATAGAAGCCTCAGTAGGTCGATTAAACTGACCATAAAATGGAAGAAGCGCGCGATGAACTTTCTTAACAGAGCACGCATTTTGGTAATAAAATTCAATAATTTGCAAGCTTTGCTCGTTTGTAAGACGATTCATGATTAAATTATAGACCAAACTGAAGATGTTTGACAGTGACACAAGATACAAACGTGCTGTCAAAACTAGTGTTGCCAAAAAGATAATAGCAAAAAAATCACCCTTTATTTATTTTGATATACTTTTAGTTCCTTTTGGTAACTCAAATAGACAATCAAATAAAAAAATGAAATAAAAATCACTTGAAAGCACACAATTAAATGATGCTGCCTGCTGGCATAAGCTAATAAAACTGAAACAAGCAGTCAGGCTGCACGCATGGTATAACAAACAGCACATGCCTGCCATGCCATTTGAATTAAGGAGACGTTCATTAATTTAAAATTAAATTACAGATGTTGTGCAAGCAACAAACGAGTGTAATTTCTGAGTTAAAAAAAAAAAAAAACTTTTGATTTTTTTATATTTTTTTATTGCTATTGGCAGAAAACGTGTTGTCATTTAAATACCTTTAAACCAGTAAACCTAAATCTAAACAATACCAGCAAAATCATTAGCAAAAATTATATTCAGACCGTCCAGCATAGCAACAGAGAGTCAGCCACATACTAACTTGTATTAAACCAGTTGTTCAGTTCGTTTTGCTTTTCCTTTGCTTTTAAATGAAACTGATATAACAAATTTTACTATTTAAAATATATTAAAGTAAAATTAAAATGGTACGAGTACAGTGAAAGTAAAAATAATTTTATTTGTCACATTCAACCTTAAATGAAATTAATGGAAATTTAAAATTTTTTCTGTGAAATAATTTGTAAATTTCGGTATCAAGTATTGCAATTTGACTCTACAATATTTTTAAATCAGAGGAAACTAAGCCAATTCTTTTTCAAAGTCTTTGGCAGAAACAACATTAGCTTGGATATACAGTCGGCACTCGATAATTTAACATTTAAGGGACATAAAAATTGCAATATACCGGGAGATTTAAAATAACAAATGTCAAATTACACTGCCCAACAAATGTCTACTTCATACAATTTTGCTAAAGTATTAAATACTATCATATTTCATGTATTTATTTTGGGGTATGAAGATAAGAAGTTGTTGAAATCATCAAGACATATTTAGTTATTTGTGGCGAATAAATTTTTGCAAAATAACGTTAAACGCTGACTTCGTAAAATCTGCCTACTTTAAATTACTTTCAATCTAAACAAGTCAGATAATGTGTGCCAAAATTATATTGCTAGAAGAAACAAGTTGAAAAAGACTTGCTCTTAAGTTCAGTATGGCTATGATTTGGCGGGATGCTACTAATTATCATACGGGCATAAACTCGGTACGCCAAAATAAGTTGTAAAATCACACTCCGTTTTCTGTTCTGAGACCTGGTACACTCTCTGATCATAAATCAACTGGAACAGAACATATGTTTCGTTTTAGTCATTAAAAATTTACTGGGAGTTATAAATCAGGATACTATTTACAATTTATTAACGATATACATTAACGATAACATCTACGCATCAAATTGCACTGGAGTTGCTAGAAAAATGTCAGTGTTATTTTTCTAATCTTTAGTTAATCGAAAACAAACACAAGTACTCTGGAAAATTTCTTAAAGTTGATAATTCTAGAACTGAGTCACCGGGATATATGATAAGGCTATCGATTGACTCATAGAGTTTCACAATCATATTCATAAAAAAGTCCTATTGAAGACTTCAAGCACTCAATAGTTACCAAAGCCTTTTCTAAACCCCAAATAAAAGCAAAAGCTGATTTACAACTACTGAACTATTGACAAAAGTATTCCTAAACGGCATTTTTGAAAAGCAACATTTTAAATTCGAAATTTTCCTTATATTTTATATATATATTTTTTTAAGGTAAAAACAAATGCTTATCCAACATCTGTAAAGAAGCAAACATTTGAAGATTAAAGCGCTCAATAAAATTTTGTAATATTAAAGTATGAATAAAGTTCTATCAGAACTGGCTCTAATATTATAATTAAGTCTGACGGAATAAATGCTTCAGCTCTCAATTCAAAACTGCAAGAAGAAACTTTGTAAAGTACTAAATCGTGCCCCGATTTATGGTTAAACTTGATATCTTTTTCAGTTCAGGGCATAAACCTAAAGAGAAATGGAATGCACATGGTTCTATTAATATATTGTTCTCTCTCTCTCTTACTATGATATGAGCTCTTCTTTGATGTTAGTATGACTATGACTTATTAGTATTATAATTAAGCCTAAGTTCTAGCTCAATCAGTTTACCTATTACAAATAAATATTTAAAATCCTTCAAAGTTCATTTAATTTAAAACAACACTGTAACTAAATATCCAGGCTAAATAATTTCCTGAGCATGCCAATACATGCATGTGTGTGTTTGTAAACGTGCTTTTATTAGTGCTAGTAATGAGCAAAGTTTATCGTCTAGAATTTCACGTTTTATGTATATTTTTTTTTTGGTTTTCTGTTGTACTCTAGTTGGCGTTCTAACTAAAATCCAAATTACACTCATAAAATCGAACTTAAATGAATTTTAATTAACAGCACACCGAATGACAATGAGTTTTTCATTAACTTGATTTTTTTCTTTTTTTACTTTTACAATATTAAGCTTTTGTAATCACATTTCGTTTTTATCCTGTGGATACTATTTGGGAAAAAAAATATTTTTTGTTATGGTATGAAACTTAATGTAGTGACATTGGCAAAGGATTTTATATTTTGTAATGGTATTTGCAATTTTTGCAATTTATTAAACATTGTTAATCGTTGAGATAAATAGTATCAGTAACTACTCGCTGGTATGGTTTAAGGATTAAACATAAAACTTATTCCATTAAATACAAAAATCGCTAAAGTTCAGGAAAATGACAAAATTTTAAATATTTGTTTCAGTATCTGTTATTGGCAGTAATCTTTATATAAGTTTTACTGCTTGTAACCTAAAAATCAAGCCCAGGAAATATTCTTTGTCCTCTTTTTTCAACACACTGCAAATTATATAATTTAATACAAGTTAGTTTCTAATTCAGTTTCTGACTTTATTATAGAGCATTGTTTGCATAAAATGCGGCCGCATAAGCAATTGAATATATACTTAAAGGAAAAAGCTATTACAAACCTAATAATAATAATAATAATAATTGTTCATAAATACGAGTACATATTTATTTATTTCTTTTTCAGAAATATTAAAAAACTAATCACAATTCATTTCCTGTTATCAATTTCCGCGTTTTTGCTTTAATGGTTCTTATTATATTCTGCACAAAATTATGATCTACCTGAGCTGCATATTTGTTCTAAATTTTCAACATATTTTTGGCGTCAGGAACAACAGTACCACTTTTCTTTAATTTGGG
This sequence comes from Thelaira solivaga, assembly GCA_947397855.1. NCBI lineage: Eukaryota > Metazoa > Arthropoda > Insecta > Diptera > Tachinidae > Thelaira > Thelaira solivaga. Next base: position 28,206,000 of record OX377612.1, read on the forward strand.
TTTGACAATTGTTCAATTGGACAATTAAGAGGGTTCATCTTTTTTGCCACTATATCGACCTGATGTTTTTAATACCACTTCATCGCAGTTTTTGAATAATGACAAGACTTAGCGTCAGGCCAAAATTTTACTAGATACTGGTGGCGTTTAAATAGAAGCAGCAATCATTTCTGCAGGCATTCTTTGATATAAATTTCTAATGTCCATATTGGAGAGACGATAAATGGCGTGCTTTGAAATCACAACTGCAAATTGCTTTGCCAAATCATGATTTTTTTAATAAATTTATCCATTTTGGTGTATTTGTATTTGGAAGCGGCATTTTCAAGTTTCGCCGCAAAATAAAATTTCTGCTTTAAGTTCATTTTTACATTAGTTTCATCGTCCATAGTCAGGAAGTTGTTGAATTTGGTAAAAAATGCGTGAAATGGCAACGATAGCTTCTGTAGCCAGCATCCAGACGAATTCTTCTTGCGGTATTTATACTGGTATTATATTTTTTTGCACAATCATTGTCAGAGAGATCCGGGTTTTACTCTATTGAACGTATTATATATTTTGTAAGCTCTGGGTTTTTATAGCAACTTTTTTTCTTTTCTTTTTGCTTACGATCTGTACTTAAGTTTTGGTTATACTTTTTTAAAATCTCATTTACACTGCTTTTTGGAAGCTACATTTTTTTCCAATCATTGCCCCTGGCCATGTCAGATTTTCGAGATATTTGTGCAAAAAATTTTTTTCTATTTTGATTTTCCATGACATTACAAATAAATTAATACTGAAAAAAAAATTTCTACAAAATAACGGTGAATATTTTAAAAATAATTTTTTTTTTAATTCAATTGTTGCCACTAGATTTTTCTAAAATGGTTTTGTAAAGAGGCCGGATTTTGTGTGAACAATTCTTTAAGTAATTTTTTTAAAACGTTGAACTGGTTTTTGAACCACTTCTAACACTAAAAAATTTAAATTCTATAACTGTGTCCTTCTGGAGCATAACAAAATTTCCAACATCATGAAAATTCATCAGTTTAAAAACTGAAACCAGTACTTATCACTAAAGAACCAATTACATGACATGTTACTTCCTCTTACAAACATTGAACCTGTATGAGTATATGAACTTCAGTGTTCCTTTCAGTAACGAACCACTCACAGAATACTTTCTATGTCAGCTCATTTCTCTTGCATGATCAGTATTTGTAAAAGCTGAAAACTATTAACGAGAACCGATTCTCACTGGTCACTAAAATATCAATCACAGGATTTTTCTTTTTGTACATACAAAAATTGCACTAGTTTACAAATTCAAGTAACTCTGTGGTAAAAAAAAAAGATTTTATTTCATCACAACTTCTACGATATCCCATTAACTATCTGAAAAAATTTAAGTTACGATTTAAAGAACATTTTACTACGCATTTTCAGATTTTCTTTTTACAAAGGAGACTTGTTATGCCCATAATATTATCTATATATATACATGTCTGTTGTGTTACTTTGTTTATTTAAAATATAACGCACATCCTAGAAGCATGTTGGGTTTTGTTATTAATATTTTTTAATCCAGTGCCCCTTAATTTTTAAGAAAAATCATGTAAACTAATGTTATTTACGATTTCTTGACCCAATTGGGTGGTTTAAAGAAATAACTGAATTAATTTCTAATTTTAACTCATCCTCTTATCATTTTATGTAATGTAGCCAATATATGCTGCTCAATTTTACCCATAATGTCTGTATGTATGTGGCTTTTTTCTTGAAGAAGTTGTTTGCATAAATTTTATTTGCTTGTGAGTAATCAGCCAGTCCATTCAGTTTGATCCATTTACTTTCATATGAAGCATTATTAAATCAAGTGAAAGTCTACTCATGCAAAAAGTTTAGTTTTTCTATGGCATTGCATCGACCATATTCATTAACGAAATGAAATATTTAGTTACTCCTGTTTATTGCAAATTAAGTTTTCCTTGAGTTTTTCTTTTAACTTTTCCCTTCTTTTTTGTTTGTAAAAATATTGATTATAACCATTCCTCTGCTAAATTTTGTTTCAAGGTGTTTAATTTATTTACTATTATTTTTTTTTATTTGCTTGTTACTTCCAAAATATACAATTTCATTACAACAAATTATAATAAATGTCATATTGTGGCATTGTGTCACCATCAATTAATTATTAATCGATAAAAAAAATTAGTTTGGTCGAGTGTAACAAATTGATTGACGTTCATTAACATAAAGCTAAAGTAAATACGCTGTTTTACATTTTCACTTCAATGCACCTGGGAGTGTAGAAATAAAACTTTTAAATATTTAAATACCAAATTTTTGTTTAAATTAAGGTTAAAATATAGCATAAAACTACATTAAATCTAGCCACGCTAAGGTTGGTATCTATTTTAAGTCCACGAATTCTTGTGTATAAAATTAAGCTCTTTATAAAAGGCTACTTGTTTATGATAGTGATTTTTACTCAATATCTTTAATTATAAAATAAATAACTCATGAGAATATCATGAGTAAAAGAATAAATTTTAAAACCAACACAATTTCTGGAATTAAGCACAAATAAAGATTAATATTTTGTTAAAAAACTTTTTTTAAATAAAAATTATTTTTATAAACAATTCCATAAAAAAATAACTGTATGTGTAAATAACGTTTAAATTAAAATAAAATAATATAATTTAATTTAATTCAACTTAATTAAATTATCAAATATTGATGAAATTTTCTAAATTCTATAATTATCAACTTAAAAATAATTCATAAACTGAAAACGTGACTGAAAACTTTTTTTAATTCTTTTATGCTTGAAAGAATTTAATTAGTAAAACAGATTAATTTTTAGTTATTGTTTATTTTATATTTTTGAATAATTATAATTCACGCATAGAAAAATCATGATTAATTTTTCTTTAAAGAAAACTTGTTTTCAACAAAATTTAAATTTAAATTTTTTTTTGTTTTACTGATTAAGCTGACGCCAGAGCGGTACAGTGGATGTTTAACAACTTGTAATAAAATTTTTAAATCACTTTATAAAAATAAAAATTTAAGTTTTATTAATTTTATTAATGTCATTTTGGCTTGGGTGTTTTCTCTTTAAAGAATTTTAGGCTAAATAAAAATGTTAATTGAAACGATTGTCATATTGAGTACATCCAGAGAAAAAATGACACCATGCGCTGTCAAAATGACCACAAACGGTGTCTCACGTTTGTGCTCACTTTGACAACACATGTCGTCATTTTAACAACGCATTATTGACAATATAGCCTTGTAGAATTGACAACAAATGGTGTAAAATTTACCATACCGGTGGTAAATCGACACCATCTGGTGTAAAATGACACGATATGCTGTCGAAATACGGTTGTTGATGTGACAACATTCATTTGCAATTTGACAACATATTCTTGTCAATTCGACAACGTTCGTTAACAAGCTGACAAAAAAATAAAATCGTGGCTTTCTTTCTAAGTTGACAACCAATCGGGTATAAAGTAGAGTTTTATTAATGGTCAGATTTTGTAATTATATAATTTATTTTAGGTATTCAAAGAAAATTATTTTAATCAATATTTGCCATTTTATTAGAATTTTTGTTTTTTTTTGTTAAATATTTAAGAAAAATACGCAAATTTAAAAATATGAATATTTTGCTAGCACAGTGAATGATATATAAGACTTGTTTTACTTTCATTTTTGTTTTCATTATTTGCTTAGTTTTAGTTTCTTGTAATCTTGTTTAATCAGTCTCTCTAAATTTTAACTGCGTTTTACATCCGCTTCTTCATTACTTGCGATTATTTAAGCTTCATTGCACTAAGCAACCAGAGATGAAACTTTTGAGGTTAGAATTTTGAAAAACTCAGTTTTTTATTTTGAGTTTGTATAAAAGAGACAGATATAGTGTTTTAATATTACGAATAAGAGAAAATAAGCAAAATGAAAAATTTTTTGTTTTAAAAAACATTAATTAAAAAGTTATTTCCGTAATGAAAATGCACATGCCGGAAATTCTTGTATATACGTTTATTGTTATGAAGTATGAAATTTAATGTAAAAGTGATAACAGACACAAATTTTCATGTTTTAAAATTCATGTTTACGAAATGTAAATAATGAAAGTGTAAATTTTTTAGAAATACCTGAGCAAAACAAAATAAAAATTTTGAGTTCGTGCAAAAAAGACAGAAAAAAAATGTATACTATATCTGCACTCTGACACCTCTGGTTGCTCGGTGCTTCATTGTATACTAATATGTATATTATACTTGTAAGTATGTGTTCATTTTACTGTGCTGCGCTATATCATGTGCAGCAATTTCATATTATACTTTCGTTATTAAAAGTGACTAACTTAAGCTGTAGAGAAAATTTAATTTACGCCGTTTATTAGTTTGTTATAAAAATGTTTCTTTAAACTTGTAGTCCTTTTCAATTTATTTACTGCACAATCTTCCACTCTCTCTCTGCTTTTTCCAATTTGTTTTTTTTTTCCTTTATGCCCGACTGGCTGCCAGACTCCTTGCAGTCTTGTCTTGCGGTGTGCTTTATTGAGTTAATTGTAATCTGAAAAAAAATTTTATTTTTGTATAATATAAAATTTAATGCCATTAAGATTAAATTTTAATGCTTGAAAATTTTGTTGTTGATAATGATGCTTTTAGCCCCATTTTTCCATAAAATACTCTAGACTGTACTAGCAAAAGTCTTTAGCACAGTCAAGATTTGGTTTAAAATTTTTATTTCATGTTTTTATTATTATTATTATTATTATTTTACTTACATTGCCAATTTATTTAGTTAAAGTGATTTCGAACATTAAACTAGTCTATAGCAGCATTAAGGGAAAACAAAAAAGTGAAATAAAATTGAAAGCAGATTAAATGCAACCACCGTGAAGTATTATTAAAATTATTTAAATGTAATAGATTTAAAAATGTTACCACAACAGCAACAGTAGCAGCATATTGATTTCTTTTGTTCATTTGTTTAAGCAGAGAAAATAATTTCTTTTAAAGCGAAACAAAGATAAAAAATTTTCTTGTAATACTAAACAAAAAAAAAACTTTAAAAAAACCTTTTTTTGTTTTTGAAAAAATTAAAAAAAAAGAGCAGATCAGCCGCCACAAAACAATCATAAATTCTCTTCATTTTTGAATGATTTTCTTCTTTTTTTTGTTTGTTTACTCCAATTTATTTATTTGTGGGAGATCTCTCTCTCTCTCTCACTAAGTTGCAATATTAATTGCGTATGAGCTTTCTCTCTGCCTCCCTCTCTCTCTCTCTCTCACAGAAGACTTTAGTGTACTAAAAAGCAGTTTCTTTACATATAGAGCAGTGGTCGTCGTCCCATAGCACAATTGTGCTAAAGCAATCACACGTATACTCTTACGCTCTTGTATTCAGTCGTGGTTTAGGTACCGATGGCTACACATGTGCGGATGCTTACGAATTTTTGTTTCAGTTTTTTTCTCTTTTTTCAGTAATCCTTGTCCAGCGAACATTTTGAAAACATAATGATATGTGAAAAATATTTCATGATAAATAATGCATTTGGTAACATGCAAAGTCTTCTATGTTACCAAATGTTCAAAGAAAATAGGGAATATGTTATTAAAAGACATTACGATTCTTTTCATAGTGACATGAAAAGTTTCGAAGGTAAGAAAAGAAAGGACAATTTAGACATGGTAAAAAACATTTATGTAGAAAAAATTAAAGAATGGCTACTTGTTGTTGATGAAAACAATGCAAGGGCAGAAAAAAATACAAAAAAATACGTATCTGTTTTATTGACAAATGGTAAAATATTTCTTAAATAAATTATATTGGAAATGCTTCATTTTGCGTTTGCTGGGTAATTCTCTCACTAATACAAGCTCATTTTTAGTTTTGACGACCACTGATATAGAGCTATAACTCATGCCCATTGGTAGATTTTTTCTCTTGTTTGGTTATATTCTGAAATAGAGAGACATTGTGGCTTCTCTTTTGATATAATGGCTACTTTATTTGTCTGTTTAATAAACAGTTACTTTTTAGTAAGCTAAGCCAAAAAAAAATATATGAGTTTCCATAATTTGTCATTGCAAGAAAATTTGATTAATGGACAAGTGTAAACATGGATGATGAGTTAAGAATGTTACTATGTGTGTGTTTTAAGAAATTTCAATAAAGAAATGACGAAATTACAGGAGTTTCTTGATTTTTTTAAATGTAATTATAAATATTAAAATTATCTGAAGCTAGATGTAAATTCAACTTAACAATAATTGTGCAACTAATAATAAGATTATAGATTTTTAAATGACAGAAGTGAACACGAACTTTTTAAGTTTTAATTTTTTTTTATATTTTTTCTTAAAAAATACATCCATGGATTAGTGTGGATAAAAACTACTGTAATGTCGATTTCAAAAGCATATGGTAGATTCTGATATTACGAGCTAATTTCAATATACTTGTTGCCATTGAATGATTTCAAATTAATGGCGAATATCTAAAAAACTCTCTTAAATTACACTTTAAATGCTTCCCTTTAAAAAATTTTCATAAATCGGAAGTATATATTTTAAAATAACTTAAAAAAATACACGAAATTATAAAATATATTTAATTTTTTTTTGTTTTTTTTTTACAAAATCATGAATGAAGAACTTAAGTCTGAAAACTCATTCAGCAATAATTCAATTATTAATTTTTTTATTTTTGTTAGATATTTAAAAAGAATGGCGACAGTAAAAATATGAATATATACATACACAGTGAAAGGTATATAAAACTCGGCATAGCCGAATTTAACTTGCTTCAAAATAGCTTTACTTGTAGGAGTCAAATGTATATTTTTTAAATATTTCTTATATCTACAAAAAAAAATGCTCATTTAGTGATGAAATTATTTTTGTGATATAGAAAATTAGCTTATAGCTTGTTAAGCTTTTATTTCAATGGAGTTTGTATAAACTGATTGAAACATTGCCCATGGTTACCTCTGAACAGGGAGATTAAGAGTGTGCTATTATTTATTTATTTAATTAAAAGGTGATTTTATAAGAACTATCGGAAATTTAAAAAAAAAACACATAAAATTCAAAAAAATGCATGAAATATTTATTTGGATCGATAGTTGGGTCGATATAATTTAATGTTTGAAGATTATTTCATGCAAATGTTGGCCGCGGCTGCGCCTCAAATGGTCCATCCGCTTAGTCCAATTTTGGCATACTCTTTCCAACATTTCGGCCGGTATCTCACGAATAATGTTGGCAATGTTGGCTTCCAGTGCGTCAATCGAAGCGGGCTTGTCCCTATAGACATTAGCCTTAACATAGCCCCACAAAAAATAGTCTAGAGGCGTTAAATCGCACGATCTGGGCGGCCAATTGACTGGTCCCAAGCGTGAAATAAACTGTTCACCGAACTCGCCTCTCAATTGGTCCATTGTTTCGCGTGCTGTGTGGCATGTGGCACCGTCTTGTTGAAACCACATGTCATGCAAGTCAAGCTCTTCCATTTTGGGCAAAAAAAAGTTTGTTATCATCGCACGGTAGCGCTCACCATTCACAGTAACGTTGTGATTCGCATCATCTTTGAAGAAATACGGCCCAATGATGCCGCCAGCCCATAATCCGCACCAAACGGTTGTTTTTTGTGGATGCATTGGTAGCTCTTGCAATGCTTCTGGCTGCTCTTCACTCCAAATACGGCAGTTTTGCTTGTTCACGTATCCATTCAACCAGAAATGAGCTTCGTCGCTGTACACAATTCTTCGATAAAAAAGTGGATCTTCATCTAACTTTTCAAGAGCCCATTCACCAAAAATTTGGCGTTGTGGTAGGTCGTTTGGCTTCAATTCTTGCACCAGTTGTATCTTATAAGGCTTCACACCCAAATCCTTCCGCAAAATTTTCCACGTAGTGGAGTAACAGAGGCCCAATTGCTGCGAACGGCGCCGAATCGATAATTCACAGTCATCACCAACACTGGCCGATACGGCTGCGATATTTTCTTCAGGTCGCACTCTACGTAAGCGTGTTGGTGGTTTAATGTCCAACAATGTAAATTTGGTGCGAAATTTTGTTACAATAGCCCGAATAGAAGCCTCAGAAGGTCGATTAAACTGACCATAAAATGGAAGGAGCGCGCGATGAACTTTCTTAACAGAGCACGCATTTTGGTAATAAAATTCAATAATTTGCAAGCGTTGTTCGTTTGTAAGACGATTCATGATTAAATTATAGACCAAACTGAAGATGTTTGACAGTGACACAAGATACAAAACGTGCGTGAGCTGTCAAAACTAGTGTTGCCAAAAAGATAATAGCAAAAAAATCACTCTTTAGTAGTCTATGGAATATTTTCCTTACAGACATTTGTAAAATAAATTTATTTAATACTTAAATTATTATGAAATAAAAGTATAAAGAATATAACAAAAAGTACGAGTATAAAGAAACAAAGATTCATAGCAATACAAAAAGTAGATATATTATGAATTTAGGAAATCAGTTATTAATTTTTTTATAATATTAGGACTTGCGGAATAATCAATGAATCTATACAGTTGGTTAAATGTGCTGCTCATCCTTCTGAGTGGATCGGCATCAGCAAAATTAGCTCTACAAAACGAAACATATAGCGGTACATAATAACGAGAAAATCGCTGTAGTACATTGAATGAAATTTCGTTTATTAAATTTTGCTTAACTCTATTTAATAGTTTATTCTCTATTGGCACCGGTTTTATGAATAAAGTTTTTAGAGTTGTTAGAGACCATTTCCTGCATTTCTGTAAAATAAGTTTTTTAAGCTCGATATAATTTCAAATTGTAAGAAATTTCAGAATACTTGAGCTTGCAGATGAGGTCGAAATTGCAGTGACTCTGAACAGCAGTCGTTACAGGAACATGATAATATAGTTCTTGTGGTCTCAACTGGACGGGCATGGATCAGCAAGACGGCGCCACCTGCCACACAGCGTGTGAAACAATCGATTTATTTCACCATGAAATGGAAATGTGCACTCCTACTGGGATGTTTATTTATGGCGTTTTCTTTTCTAATAAAAGTGTTGCATATATTCTACCATCCAAGAATGCTTGTGTTCTATTGTCAAAAAATGTAACAGTTCAAATCAATATCACTTCTGTTCGTAACATGTTGCATATGCTAAAATGGTAAATGTTTGGGCAGGTGGGATACTGCCCTCTTTTACAACTGTATCAATAACTTGCTTATAAAATTAAGTAAATTATTTAATATGAATTTATATTCAACATTTTCTCCGTCAAGATATTCTTCATAAAAATTCATTATTGATCCCTTTTGAAGCAAAAATAAATTTTTATTTTATTTTAGGTCAAAATTTTTTTGTGTCAGCTGTTTATCAGTTGTGTTAACGTAATGGGATTTCGCAAATCGCTCTAAAAGCGGTAACCATATAAAAATGTTGCATGAAAACTTATTTTTGTTCTATTGAAACCATAAAAAAGACATCACTTTGCGCAGTTTAGGCAACCTGCTTAAAATATTACATAATTTAGAAGCAGAATGTTTTTTGGGAATAGAAATTGCACTGTGTCAACACGAAAACATCAGCGTGTTTTTATTTCAAAGGAAGCAGACCTCTTGTGAGACCTTGGATTGATGGAGTCATATACCGTTGGGCAAAACAAACTACGTTACATTTGAAAATTTTTGGGAAATTTCTAATTTTTTCAAAAATGTTTTTTGTGCATTTGCTCTTTAAACTTTAATATTTTCTACCATAAATTGTGAAGTGTAAATCAAACAGCTACAGACTTTTCACTTCAATATTGTTTACCAATTGTTATTAAAATAGTTTTCTGTTGAACACTGTTACATACAACTTACTTTTTTATGTAGTAGTATGAGTGTGTATTCATACATTAAACACCACTAATTTGTAATATATGAATACGATAATTTGTTTTTAAACCATCATGAAACTAAGTTAAACGTAGAACTTGAAAAAGAAAAGCAAATAAAGAAATCAATAGTGGCAAGTGATGAAGTTAGTCAATACAACTGAACTTTAATATGTTAGTAAAAATTCACCCTAAATAAATAAAAATAAAATGAAAATATCGAATTATATATATATATATATATATATATATATATATATATATATATATATATATATATAGAGCTTAAAATATTCCATTGAAGTTTAAGGAATATAAAATATTTACCATGAACTGATTGTTAGTTCTAATAGGGAATACACACTCTTCTTTTTGTATGAATAAATTCAAATAGTGTTTTGGGGGAGGATGCACAATAGCTTTTTATATAAATATATTTAAATTTTTTCCTAATTTTTTATAACTTACGAGTACAATACAGAATTGTGGTCAGTAGGAATTAAATAGTTGAATGAACAAAAGCTTAGAAATAAAAACAGATGCACTCTAAAAGGTGACGCAAAGTAATAATAAATAACCAAAATTAATTCGCAACAAAAACACAGGGGCTTGAATCGCATATCGATGGAAATTTTAATTTTAATTATTATCGCTACGATGTACATTTTGTGTGTTTCTAAAAGTAAGAGGTTTAGAAAAATCACTTTTTTGCCAGTTGCATCATAAATAAAAATACCTAAATTTTTTTCTCTTTCAAACAATATTTTTCATTGAGAAAAACTCCTAAGAATTATTTATAGCTTGAGAGTAAAAAATATTTAAATTTTAAAGGCTTTGTGGCAGACTCCATTCTCTTTTTATGTTTCGTTTAAAGTGTCTCTCACATTAGGAGAGCTCAACCAAGTATAAAAAAATATTGTTCTCCGCAGCTCACGTTTACGCAAATTTTGATTTTACTATTTTGGTTTACTATTTTATGCTGAATAATGTTGAGTTAAAAATATTTTAATAAATTTTGAAGTACGACAAATTACATGACTTTGTCAGCAAGTGACAAATTATGCCTTTACATACGCTACTGCTATTTACCAACACTATTTTTGCGATGAAGGCGCCTGCTAGAACTTACGTTGAGAGTTTTTATGTGCCCAAATAAATTTACTTTATGCATGTGTGGTAACTTGTTTTCCTAACAATATTTCCATAATAGCTTCATCATCACTTCAATCGTTTAATAGCCAAAAGACAAACATAAATAAAATACTAAAAGAAAAACTGAAGAATACAAAAATCATATAAACAAACAGTAATAAACCCCATAAGAAAAACATTTATTTGAAAGACGTATCATCAGCAAACACAATGAAAAAAAAATAATACATGAGCATCATATTGAAGCCAAGGCGTAATAACAAACAAAAAAGGGAAGCTAAACGAAATGTGTACATTAACAAAAGCCATACATTCTCAGCATCCGCCTCAGCCGTTAACATTTTTGTGCTTCATTTAAATAAATTTGTTCGTAAGGACGACTGAATATGTGAACAGAAAGAATAGTGTGCGTAAACAATGATGTGTTGTGAGCAGTTTTCTATCAGTATGAATTCTCTCTTGTGCCATGTGTTGCATATATTTTAAGACCAACAAGAAGCAAAAATGAAAAAAAAAATTAAAATGATTTTATTTCAAAAGAATAACAATAATCAAAAAAAAAACATAAAAGAGCAGAAGTGTGTGTGTATTCGACTGTATAACTCTTTATTACTCTTAATAAACTGGCCTCCCCACTTGCCTCCAAGTCAAAAGCAAGCCACCAACAAAAAACTTCAATACTAATCATTGCTTGAAAAGAATTGGTCTTGAACGCTTGTAAACTCACTTGCCTGCTCTATACGAAATTTTTTTCTATTTCATTTAATATTTTTCTTTTCTTTTCTTTTAAAATATTATGGCTTCACATACATGTCCACCATGTCTTGCTAATATAGCAGGACATTCATTTTTCTCTTCATCACATTTTTTTTCTTTTTTGTGCTTAAGATGGAAGAAGTTTATTTTTAAAACTCAACTAACTAAAAAAACCTTTTCAGCAAGAATATTTTATTCAGTTTTAATACTGTCTCTATGTGACATGTGTGTATGTGTTTGTGTCTTTGTTATCTTGGGATTTTTATATACGCATTAGATTTATGTTTGTTCAAGTTTATGGGATTTTGATGATGTCCAACTACTAAGGACTTTTCTTACACTATGCTGCCTTGAATGCATAGAGTTATTTTGTGTTTTTTTTTCTTTTGGAAGGAATTAATATTAAAAAGGTATATATTTCTAGATTCATATTAAATACATGCGAATTCTTGTTACTTTTAGCACAAAGAAAAGTTAAATGAATAAAAAGAGTTTAAGAAATATCGTTTTTGTTATTGCAAAAGAAGAATTGCACTGTTACTTAAAAAAACAGATATATGCCGTCTATTGCAGGTACATAAACTCTTAAAAAATTACTAGTGCAAGCGCCTAAGTTTGTAAAGAGTTATTGATAAAGTATAACAACCTTTTGCGAGAAACGTAAACTTCCTTAGTAAAACTTGTCATTGAAAAAATGTTTCGTAGATACCAAGCCAAGCTGAGTTAAGGAAACTCTTATTTAGCTCTAAAAGAAATCTGACGAGGACCAATTACAGTATTCATGGATAGTACTTCTTCAGAGAAATTCAAATTTAAAGCTTGTCAATTTTAGTTTTAATTACAATAATCATTTCAAAGTTTTAATTGGTTGTTGCCAGGCTTCTAAATTTAGGTGTGAGTCGACAGGTATATGTTGCTCAAATTTCAAAGTTAAGTGAGAATCACTTAGGCAGCCTCCCGAGCCCTTATATTCTTAAATCTTTGGTGTGAATTCTACGAGTAAAAATATTAGGAAGTATAATTTATGACATCATTCGCCTCAATGACCCGGCCCGGATTTATGCCAACATACTGCACAATAAATCTTAAAGTTCGCGTTGCGATTATAGCCCATGATATGCCAACATACAAAGTGCAGGGTAAAATTTTTCACAAAATTGCTTTCATATTACCCTTAAAAAAATAAAAGCATCGCAAAATTATTATCATTAGTGATAAACAGCTACAGCTTGAATTATTTCGAATTAAAGACGTGATATTGTATTCAGTCTCTAAAGAATTCTTCACCATCATTACCAGTTGCTGCATGTGGAAATTTAAAAATATTGTTCGTTTGTCCCACTGTTATTATTTTTCATAAGAAACTGTATTTGTGTATGTACATATAGCAATTCGATGTTCGAGCTAATATGTAGAATTTCTGTAGTGTATATGTTTAACGTTAAGCTAGATTAAAAATAACGGTTAGAGTTTGTTGTTACTTGATAAGTCTAGTAAAGTCTGGCTATTTGTAAAGGGTTTTAGGCTGAGCTGAATATAAAGCAATCTGAGGTATATAAAGCAATCTGGCATTGCCAGAGACGATCGGTTTTAGTTGAGACGTTAAACAGTAAACAATAAAGTGTCGCTAAGACGATTATGATAAAAGTGTGTTTCTACCATATTTAAGTGTTGAGAAATGTGTACTTCTTGTTATACCCTTCACTGTAAGTAAGAAGGGTATATATAACTTTGTGATTCCGCTTGTAATTTCTACACCGTACATGGAACACCCTATAAAGTACATATATTCTGGATCCTTATTAGTAGCGGAGTCGATTTAGCAATGTCCGTCTGTTCGTCTGTCTGTCCGTGTAGTCGTTGAAATCAACTTTCAGAAGAATCTAGACAACACACAGAAAAGTATAGCATACCAAACGGTCAGTTGTTGCTGTAAGACAATTTCTATTGAAATTCAGCCAGATCGGTTAATAATCGGCGGAGCTATGAGTATAAACCAAAACTACCTCTATTTTTCAACATTTTTTGAGTGTGTTTTTTTGCGTATTTTGTCTAAACGAGGTAACGGACACAAAAACGTGGTATGCAGTTTTATTTAAAGTGTAAGTCGTAATACCTATGCTAAAACTGAAAACAATCAGTCCACAAATGGCCGAGGAATATCACAAATACAACCGAAATTTTAGATTTTCATAAATTATGGCTTTGTTTTTATGCGATATTTATCTAAACTGAAAAAAGTAGTACGCAGTTTTTTCAAACATCACATTCATAGTATCGTAACCAAAACTCAGTTGGATGGGTCTATAAATGGCGGAGCTACGAGTCAAAAATTGCGATTACCTCTTTTTTTGACCATTTTTGGTACGTTTTTGCGTAATTTGTCTAAACTACAAGACTGAAAAAAACGTGGTACGCAGTTTTATTAAAAATAAAAGTCGTTAGGTCTGTGCAAAAAATCAGAAAGATCGGCATTAATTTTTGTTTTGTTTTTGCTTTGCTTTTGCTTTATTTTTTTTTTTTTGCTTAAAATTTTTTAGATATCATGTGCGTAATACTTTGTACAGACAAACCCGAAAAATAAAAAAGTGTATGTATGAGTGTGTGGTTTTTATTGCCTTGAGTTAAATAGTATTAGGAATACAGCCATCTTTATGAAAGAGCGTTCATTAGATCTTTCTCAATAATTAAATATTTAATTGAATATGTTTGGTTTAAAAATTTTTAAAAAAATTTTGCAAAATTAAATGAAAATAAAATTTTTTGTTTTTCTATTTAATATCTTTCTTAGAATTTCTTTTTTTATTAATTTAAAAATTTAGTGCCTGCAGACATTTTATTGCTTTTAAAAATGAGGTTCTCAGAAAGGATTGTTTCTTAGAACTCGTTAATTTTAGTCGTATTAAAAAAATTTATTTGTTTATAGATATTTCGCTCTAATAATAAATAAATTAATTTTTCAGTATTTTTGACATACTAAGATACAAATGTGCATAAATACGTTGATTTCTCTAAGAGATTGGAAACGAACCAAAGAATATTACGGGTTGGTACACATATCGTTTTAAACAAGAGGTCGTCTAGATTTGTAATCTATCGCCCAAGTACTCAGAAAAATCTTTACATTATTTTTAAAAGATTTATGAAATTCCTTCATTCACCAGTACAATTCTTCTGAGGGATTTTTACCATTGCCCAATTTGTTGAGGTACCATTCCCGAGTTTGGCCAGGAAAATTACCAAAATCAAAATGGAATTTAATCTGTAGGCTCTAAACTTTCTTAAACATTTTCTGAAAAATTCGTAGTTTTTATTTTATGATGCAAAAAGGAAACTGGAGTATATGAAAATTTTAAAAAAATTTTAAATATAAAAAGTAATATCTGAATATTTGGTTGGTATGTTACAAATATATATGATCTCCGCTAAACTGTTGCTTAAAACATTTAATATTTAATACCTTCAGACGTATTTGATAAATAAGCCATTAATACTGAAAATATTTACAAATACTAAAAAACTTCGGGTTTTACGTTAGAACATTATTAACGCGGCCTATTTATCTTCACTCATTTAATTTTTCCTTTGGTTTTGATACTATAGAAGAATGTGGAAAGTGAAAAATATTAATATTTCGCTAACACAGTGAAGGGTATATAAGACTCTGCACTGCCAAATTTAACTTGTTAATATTTTAATCAGTTTCTGCTGCTGTTTCATTTATGTTTTTTAAGTTTTTGTTTTGTTGTTGTTAAGCAAACAATAAAACATTCATTCATGCACTAAACCATAATACAAAAACATAGTGAAGGGTATATAAGACTCGGCACTGCCGAATTTAACTTGTATTTTATTTTAAAATAACGAAAAATTATAAACTAAACGAATATTTGGCTGTTGCAGTCAAATTTATACAAGATCCGGCATAGTATTAGAGAATTTAACTTTTCTTAAATTAAAATTTCTTTATTACAATTTGCATTTTATAATAAAATTTTCTATATAATTTAAAATTTTAAAAATACGAATTTTCTTTAAAATGTTCTCAATGTCAATAACAGATGTAGTGCAGCCTCTTTATCTTAATCTAACAGATTGTAAATAGAACACGTATCAAGGCTCTTTTATTAAAAAGCTATACCACAAATATTATTTATTTCTGTGTTTTGTTAGCACATATTCAATTAAATAAATTTTCATAGACAATTTCTCTATCTCTAATGTTTTTTTTTTCCTTGTGAAACGCTTTTAAATAAATTAAACAAAACTCAAGTCATATGCCTGGATTACCCTAAAGGAATAGAATTTAATACTGTGTTATTATTAGGAAAATTTAAATGAAATTTTTTATAGAAATTCTTGATAAAATTGAAGTGCAATTCTAAAGAACTCTGCTACAATATAAAAATAATAGATAGTGTATTTGAATAAAAAAAACATTCTAACATATAGATAATAAATAAAAAAAAATGCAAATATTCGTTGATTTGTATTTCAGTAAAGTTTACCATACACACACAAGCACAAACACTCCCGTGTTTTCTTTGAAACTACAGCTTTAAAATATTTAATATTGGCAGAGGATATATAATAAATAAAAGCTTTCATCTCTATAACTTTTCTGTCTCTCTGGTTGTATTTCACATCAAAGGCTTATTTATTTATTTAGTTCAATAAAAATAATTGATTTTCTGTTTTGATTTAGTTTTGTTTTATTCTATGATAAATTTTCTACTATAATAAACTTTAATAAAACAGGAAACAGATAGATGGAAAATCAATTTATTTATTTATTTGCTGAAATTCAAAGTGTTAAATTAATTTTGATTTAGAAAATATTTGTTGACAATCAGGAAGGAAAGAAAATATCAAAGTGATAAAATAGTGATAATTAGAATTAAATAAAGTTTTTTTTTTCTTTAAGCTGACATTAGTGAAATATGCTTTTATTTTCACCCTTTTTTCAACTTTGATGTATCTCTCCGAAGAACTTAAACTTGTTAGAGTGTTTTCACACCTGTATTTATCATTAAACCCATAAATAGCTAATTTTGTGTTCACACGGTAAAATCAATAATTCCGGCCTTAACTTAGAGTGTGAGAAATATATTTGTGAATTTCCTCATAGATGTTTAGTCATTGAAATCAACTCGAATAACCCCGATTAACGTACAGAAAAGTTAAGGAAATCAATCTGTCAATTGTTGACATCTTTCGATTGCTATTGAAATTCAGCCTCATCGTTCCATAACTGGCGGAGTTATTATTCAAGAACCATTTTTTTTTACCATGTTACGAGTGGGTTTTTGCAGTCATAATATCTGTGCACAAATGGACGAGAAATATCGAAAATATAACCGAAATTTTAGTTTTTATAAAATTTTTGTTTTGTTTTTATTTAAATTTTTAAGTTGTACATGTGCGTAATGTTTGTGCACACAAACACGCAACCAGTCAGTCGGTCTTATGGAAACATATGACTGTGTGTGTCTTTTAAATTGCTTCTGTGTCTTAGTTCTAAGAATACATAAATCTTATTGGGAGCGAATGAAGTTTTTGATTTTTGTCGTTCATTTTAATTTCTTTATTTTGATATTAATTTTATATGTAATAATTTATATTTGGAATTTGAAAGTTTAACAAAATACTAATCTTTATTTTTGCTTAATTCTTAAAATTTATTTGAAAAAAAAAATTTTAAAACCAACACAATTTCTGGAATTAAGCACAAATAAAGATTAATATTTTGTTAAAGATATTAATTTGATTTAATATAATTGAGTTTAAAAAATTTTTGCAAACATATTAAATTAATATTGCATTTTTATGGGATATCTTTTTTAAAATTTCTTTTTTATATTTAAAAATTGAGTAATAAATAATTTCACTTCGCTTTAGGCACCATTTAACGATATTATCTGTTTTCAACTTTCTAGCAAGTTTAAATTTGTAATATTAAACTCAAAGAAGACAAAACAGTGTTGTATTTTATAAATCCAGTTCGAAAACAGAATTTAAGATGGATTTATCAAAGTCATTTTGTATGCCATATTCAGAATATATGGATTTAACGTTAAATCTGAAGTTATATTAAATTCATTCAGTGCGAAAATTTATTAATTTATTATTAATTTAGTGCTGGTAGTCTGCAGTTTAACTTTTCTTTTTTTTATTAATTTTTTACCATTTTAAAAATGATCACGGTATTACTCTGATAGCCTGCTGTAACGATACAGTAGTGGTATATCTATGAATGTATTAAGCTTTTTTTCAAAATTAATTTATTAAAATTGAATGATTTATAGCTTTTTAAAAACACCAAATTTACTAGTAGTCGGCATATGTGTGCGTGCCAATGTTTTTTGTCATCATTTGAATTTAAATTTTTTCAAGGAAATTAGCTGCTGACTCCAAAAAAACATAATCCTGTATTCGACAGACTTGAAATTAATTAATAAAACGTTCTGCCGACTACAGACCACTTAAATTTGGCCGTGACATTCAATTTTTCTTAAGAAAGCAAGTACTTCTGCAGATGTTGCAGAAGACACATTGGATAAAGGTAAATTATGAACTAGAGAGTTGAGTATATTATTAAACCAAAAATGGTTTTTAAAAATTATAAACTCTCTATTATTCCTGTTTATTTAAGTTTTGAAAAATAAAATTACGACTACTGGCACATGCCGAACTTAATAGCGTTTACCCTCTTTATTTCAACGATTAAAGTCTTCCATTTTATTTGATTGTTTCTGTTTTTTTTTAATATTTGATGTCTATTAAGTTCATCGTCCGTTACTAAATTATACAACACAAATGCTTCGTTAATTCTTTTATTTGTGCCACAATTTCTTGTTGTCTTTACACATACATAAATAAAAACAAAAACAGAAAATCAAAATGAAATTGACACAGTTGTTAACGTATTTACACGTTAAATAATGTAACAACAAAGAAAATAAGTTTTAATGAGAATCTAAAGCAAAAATTTTCAACTTAAGTAGTAGTTATTTAGACGAAACGAATTGTACATTAAGGGCAATTGTCCTGACAAGATGTTGCAAAATTGTTAACAACAACAAATTAAT
Organism: Thelaira solivaga; assembly: GCA_947397855.1. Taxonomy (NCBI): domain Eukaryota; kingdom Metazoa; phylum Arthropoda; class Insecta; order Diptera; family Tachinidae; genus Thelaira; species Thelaira solivaga. Next base: position 28,224,895 of record OX377612.1, read on the forward strand.
GACTTTTAGCAAACAAAAAAAAAACTAATAACCATCAAAAGTCCCTCTCCCTGTCTAGTTTTGTTTAGGCATGTTCTAAATAACTTGTAATAAATGGAAAGAAGGAAATAGAAATAATACAAATACAAATAACAATAACAAATTAGGTTAAAAGTTTTGAAAGAAAATAGAATTGAATACGAGTGGAAAGAAATTATTTCTAGCACTTGCGCTAAACAAAAGAATGAAAGAAGTTATTTTTGTTGGTAAATGATTTAAATTAGTTTGTTGTTTTTCATTAAAAAGAATTGTTAATTATAGATCGTCAGAGATACCATACCGATACATATACAACTGCAGCGCCACCTGATGGCCTGATTTGCGAAGCCACAATATAGAAGTTATTAATCCCAGAAAAATTTCATTGTTGATTGCAAAGCATATCAAAAATTTAGTTATAACCGCTTAAACTGGCCGTTTCTAAATGAAGAAAAATTTTATGAATGGGTCGCGTCCCTATTTTAGTGTTTTTAAGGCTAGACTTAGTCTTTTGTCTCATTTAGCCTCAAAATTTATGATTTAGCGTCCAGCTTTTTTCTTCGCCTTTTTAGTTCTTCAAAATAGCCTTTTTTGGAAAAATTAAAACAACTCATACATAAACAATCTGAGTCCAATTTAGCTAAAATAATATTTTCGATAAACTTTTGATATCTAAATTAATAAATTGGTCGAACGACGGTAATTTCATAACTAAAGAAAAGTATTTGGCTTCTAACTTGTAAAATAAAAATGCACTTTATTCCTAATTGATTAATTAATTAATTGTTCCATTTAGTATTTAGTTACCTAGTACTACCGTTTAGTAATGATGAGGTTGTTCGCCTTTGAGTAAGACAAAACAAGCAAAATATCAGAATAGAAATCGTACTAAAAATCAAAAAATTAATTTTTACTTCAAGGAATTTTAAATTTTACTTTTTAATATTGCAGTTGAAAAATAATTGAATTCACTCAAAAGTATTTAAATACTATAGAAGATTGTGTCCCACATATCATTTTAAAGCTAGGGTTGTCTAAATTTATAGTCTACTTCCCAAGTACTCACTGCCCATTTTAAAGGGAAGGCTGTCTTATTTTGTAATGTTTTGCTCAATTACTCAGAAGTTATTTTGAATTATTTCTAAATTTTTTTTAAATTTACATATACCCCAGGACTTTGGCAGTTTCCGTTTTGCATCATAAAATAACAACTACCAAATTATTCGAAAATCTTAAAACATTTCCAGAAAGATTAGAAGCTACAGATTAAATTCCTTTTTGATTTTGGTAATTTTCAAGCCATGTGGAAAACGATATAATTTTCTTTAGTTTTAGATATTTCATATTTTTTTTTTATAAAAATTGTAATTAATAAAGAATTAAGACAATTTTGAATTAAAAGCTGTAGCTTTTTAACTTTTTTCCAGCGTCTTTTTTACTTCAGTGACAAAATCTTTTGCCCTGCAGTAAAAATTAGAACCCGTAAAACATAGAACAACCAGAACACAAATGTACTAACACAAAACTGAACATAACAATAGAGCATTAGAACAAGTAACACGGCAGCAGAACTTTATAGAACTTCGCTGTATTCATATACATATATGTGTACTTTCGTTTTTTTTTTTTTTATGGAAATTTTTAAGCTATACATGCATAACGTTTGTGCACAAGCATGTGTATGTCTAATGTGTTTGGTCACGGTCGTGTTGCCTAACACCAGGACCACACACTGTAAGTTTAGTTAGGCAATCCTTTCTCAATTCTCTTTTAAAATTGCCGCTGTGTCTGCACACAGTAATTTTGTGGCGACAGTTTTAGCATTCTTTTTCAGTCATTCATTCAGTCTCAAGCTACCTGACTTCTTTTTTTTACATCTTTATAAATGATACGAAGAGAAAACAAAAGGGAATTGCCGAGTACGAGCAAGTTTGTACCCCTTTCCATTCTTCTTTCTTCTCTCTCCTACAAAATCAAGAATTGCCTAACTAAACTTGCCATGTGTGGTCCTGGTCTAAAGCAAAATGTGCGGATGGATGTATATACATGCATGTATAATTCCTTTGTGTTTTTTATAGACGTATAGAACTTTAAGTTGGCATTAATGTTCAAGATGGACACCGATTTAACAGCTGTCAAGTGATTTATTCTCTGTTTGGCTTGGCAATTCATCATGAACAGACTCACGCCTGAACAACGCTTGCAAATAGTACAATTTTATTTGTCGAAACACCGTTACATCCAGAAAAACTGACTGTTTGGTGCGCTTTATGGGCTGGTGGAATCATTGGTCCGTACTTCTTCAAAAACGATGATGGTCAGAACGCTACAGTCAATGGTGATCGGTATAGAGCCATGAAATTGAACAACCATGATGTAAAGGAGCTGTGGTTCCAACAAGACGGTGCAATATGTCACACAGCTCGTACCACAATCGATTTATTGAAAGACACGTTTGGTGACCGCCTAATTTCACGTTTTGGACCTGTGAATTGGCCTCCAAGATCTTGTGATTTAACACCGCTAGACTACTTTCTGTGGGGCTATGTAAAGTCATTGGTCTATGCGGATAAGCCACAACCTCTTGACCATTTGGAAGACAACATTTGCCATGTTATTGCTGATATACGACCACAAATGTTGGAAAATGTCATCCAAAATTGGACGTCCAGATTGGACTACATCCAAGCCAGCCGTGGCGATCATATGCCAGAATTCATATTTAAAATGTAATGCCAAAAGATTATCTTTCGGATAAATTCATGTCAATCGAATAATTCATCGTTGTTTTATTGCAATTTAAAGTTCTATACGTCTATAAAAAACACCCTTTACTATAAATAAATAGTTTAATTTGACGTCACAGCTTTAAAACAAAATTTTGTCTTGAATTTGTACTGCCGTACAAGACGCAAATACTGTTTTAACTGTAAAAAAAATCTAAAAGTGTCAATGCTTGTTCTGTTGCGTAATTTTTGCACAAAACTTTTTAGTCTACTGTAAAAATTAAAATAGAAGCTGTGCTTTGTTCTAGTGCCAGTAGTGTATCGTGTATTTCAAATAGGCTTGTGCAGCCCTTTAAGTGGTATCAATTCATTATTAAGTTAATATTAAATAAACAATGATGCGAGCCTTATGCAGAAGAAGATTTTTTTTCTTTTCTTTGAATCGACCAACAAGACTTGAAAAATACTAACAAAAAGTGGTTTTGGTTATTGGTTTATATCAAATAATATTGAAGTCATGGACTGTCCTGCGGAATAAAATAAATATTTAAGCTGAAGTTAAGAAAAATGTGTGTGAACCAAAACCAACCAACTGCAGCTACAGGTAAGAAGCCGTGTGAAAGAATTCCCAAAATGAATCCCAGACTTAAACTAATCCGAAGCGCAACACTGCCGTACCTGCCACAAAAGCCATGCGATAATATTGTTGCGAAAAATCATTCTCTTAAGCCACAGTGTTAGTATTTTTCAGAAATTCATATACTGGAACAATCAGCAAAAAAACTTCATACTGTAGTTTACGTAGCTGGCCTGTAACTATAATTCGTAAAATATCGGTTACTGTTCTTCCCAGTCGTTACCAAATTTTGTCTATTTAAGTAACTTTTCATATCTACTCTTTGAGAATTATTAGTACACGTAGTTTTTGTACAGTACGTATTGCAGGTTGACCTTGTGACTCGTTTGTAACAATCGCGTTACAAACCCCTTTCAACTATTTTTTTCCCATTGTAGTTTCATTCTCTCACATACTTAGTTATCCTACAGCTAATTCTAAATATTATTTATAAAGGGATTTGGTAATTGTCGTACTTCATTACACATTATTGAAATTTTATGAAGCAATATGGGTGAAAGGTCATATTGAATATGCAGGCAATGAGAAGATAGATGAACTAACAAGAAAAGACGCGGCTAATAGATTCACAACTCTGCGGACTATCTTAAAGCTTTATTAAGCTCAGTTTTATTGAATGACTAAAAATATCAAAGTAGCAAAAACAATCGCAAGAGTTACGTGGAATTCGTGTTATCGGGAGATTCATGACTGAACGTTGCAGAATATTGAAACACTTGGCAAATATGAGGATCACTCAAAATTATCTCTGCAGCCGAAGTATCAAAGATGAAGATACAGCCGAGCACATATTGTGTCACTGTAATGGCTTAAATTGGACTCGTATTCATTACCTACAACTTGAATTCGTAATGAATTCTAGACTCAGGGAGAATTTATGACCTGAGAATAGTATCACAATAATTCCATTTTTGCTGCTTTTTTGAAAAAGTTTTTGCTTTTTAATAAAATTTTTTTCAAGATACCATTTATCGAATAACGTTCGCTAAAGCTTAGCTAAACTCTAGCAGGCGGGCTGCCTTAAAGTTAATAAAATAATTTAGAAGAAAAAAGGTGCATAAATTTTATTTTATTTATTATTATCCTTTGCTAAGAAAACATCTTCTCTTTTTTTAATGACTTTTTAAAAATAATATTATTTAAATCGACTTACATTTCAATATTTGCAAAATTGGATTGTGGTTTCTTTGTACCGTAAAATAAATGTTTTTCTAGATTTTCTTTTTTCTTTTTAAAACACATGACTGCTACTGAATGAAGAAAAATTTTAATTGTTGATTTTTATTTTTACCAAAATGCTTGTTAAAAATAATTGCACACATGAAAGAATTTTAAACATCAACACATTTATGCAAGCCATCCTCTTTCCTTCTTTTTGATTTTTTTTCTTTTGCTGTTTTGTTATTTAATTAAAAGTTTACAACACAATTTATAATTTGATTAAAGTTTGAAATGGAGCAAAGAAAGAAAGAGAAAAATGAAATGGAAATTAAAAATCATTTTATTTTTTCTAATTTAATTTTTCTAACATTTGAATGCCTACTTGCAAGTGTTAATAACCACATTCAGGCAGTACATAGCAAAGTGATAAAGTCAGTTTTAAGTTTATTAAATTAACGTTTTACTCGATATTGAATTTTATTATTTGATCTACAAGCTTGTACTATGGTATCTTCATCTCATATACTTTCAAGCAGGCCACGCCCACTTTTTAATTTAAAAACATAAATTAGATTCTTAAACATTAAATTTTTTTATCTTTTTTAAACAATATACATCCACGAAACTTCTTGGTTCGCCTGCAGAATGCACCCGGGATCTAGGCAGGAATCAAACCTAAGGTTCCAAGATTGATAGCTTAGTACGCTAACTACTAAATTATGTAGGCATTTGGCAAGCTACTATTTTTCTGATGCGCTATGATCGCCTAACTTTAAAGTTTATCAGTATTTCAGATTCTATGCATTTACCTAAAATTCCTTAAACTTATCAGTTTAATGCGTAGATTTGTAGCCTGCAACTCCAATTTAATGCCCATGTTTGGCTGATAGTGTGTTAATAATTTTAAATGAGTTTTTCTTCTTTGTCTGTAATCATGTATGCGGAAAATATGTAAATATTTGAAATCCACATGTACGCTTTCATACACATACTCATTTAGCTGCTGTTGTTGATTTTTACTGCAGTTGCTGCCTGCTTACTCACTAAGCCTTGAGCTTTTTCCATTTGACAAAGTAATTAAAACGCTTTGCCACCTAAAAAAGAATTAAAATGAAAAACGAAAAAAAATTTGCTAAAATGAAATGAATATAAATACAATAAGCAGCGCCAGCTTAATAAAAGCTATACATACTCGTATAAATGAACTGTAAGTAAGAAGGGTATACATAACTTTGTGATTCCGTTTGTAATTTTTACACCGTACATGGAACACCCTATAAAGTATATATATTCTGGATCCTTATAGGTAGCGGAGTCGATTTAGCAATGTCCGTCTGTCTGTCCGTGTAATCGTTGAAATCAACTTTAGGAAGAATCTAGACAACACACAGAAAAGTATAGCATACCAAACGGTCAGTTGTTCCTGTAAGACAATTTCTATTGAAATTCAGCCAGATCGGTCCATAAACGGCGGAGCTATGAGTATAAACCGAAACTACCTCTATTTTTGACCATTTTTTGAGTAGGTTTTTGCGTATTTTGTCTAAACGAAGAAATGCACAAAAAAACGTGGTATGCAGTTTAGTTTTTAGTATAAATCGTGATATCTGTGCTAAAATTAAAAGCAATCGGTCCACAAATAGCCAAGGTATATCAAAAATACAACCGAAATTTTAGATTTTTCATAAATTATGGCTTTGGTGTTTTGCGTTTTTTATCTAAACTGAAAAAAATAGTACGCAGTTTTTTCAAACATCACATTCATAGTATCGTAACCAAAACTCAGTTAGATTGGTCCATAAATGGCTAAGCTATGAGTCAAGAATTGCGAATACCTCTATTTTTTACCATATTTTTTTTTGTCTAAATTAAAAGACGGACAAAAAAATGTGGTATGCAGTTTTATTAAAAATTACAGTCGTAATGTCTAAGCAAAAAATCATAAAGAAAATACAACCGAAATTTTAGATTTTCATTAAGTTTTGCTTTGTTTTTTGCGTATTTTATCTAAGCTATAAAAAATTAGTTAACAGTTTTTTCAGATATCATATTCATAATATATGGACCAAAATTCAGCTAAATCGGTCCATAAATAGCTGAGCCTGCATTTTTCCACCATTTTCGGTACGTTTTTTGCGTAATTTGTTTAAACTACAAGACGGACAATAAAACGTGGTACGCAGTTTTATTACAAATAACTGCCGTAATGTCTGTGCAAAACAATCAGAAAGATCGGTCCACAAATGGACCAGAAAATGAAAAATACAACCGGCACTTCACATTTTCATTAATTTTTGTTTTGTTTTTGCTTTGCTTTTGCTTTGTTTTTTTTGCTTAAAATTTTTTAGATATCATGTGCGTAATACTTTGTACCCACAAACCCGAAAAATAAAAAAGTGTATGTATGAGTGTGTGGTTTTTATTGACTTGAGTTAAATAGTATTAGGAATACAGCCATCTTTATGAAAGAGAGTTCATTAGATCTTTCTCAATAATTAAATATTTAATTAAATATGTTTGGTTTAAAAATTTTTAAAAAAATTTTGCAAAATTAAATTAAAATAAAATTTTTTGTTTTTCTATTTAATATCTTTCTTAGAATTTCTTTTTTTATTAATTTAAAAATTGAGTGCCTGCATTATTATATTGCTTTTAAAAATGAGGTTCTCAGAAAGGATTGTTTCTTAGAACTCGTTAATTTTAGTCGTATTAAGAAAATTAATTTTTTTTATAGATATTTCGCTCTAATAATAAATAAATAAATTTTTCAGTATTTTTGACATACTAAGATACAAATGTCCATAAATACGTTGATTTCTCTAAGAGATTGGAAACGAACCAAAGAATATTACGGGTTGGTACACATATCGTTTTAAACAAGAGGTCGTCTAGATTTGTAATCTATCGCCCAAGTACTCCGAAAAAACTTTGAATTATTTTTAAAAGATTTATGAAATTCCTTCATTCACCAGTACCCTTCTTCTGAGGGATTTTTACCATTGCCCAATTTGTTGAGGTACCATTCCCGAGTTTGGCCAGGAAAATTACCAAAATCAAAATGGAATTTAATCTGTAGGCTCTAAACTTTCTTAAACATTTTCTGAAAAATTCGTAGTTTTTATTTTATGATGCAAAACGGAAACTGGAGTATATGAAAATTTAAAAAAAATTTTAAATATAAAAAGTAATATCTGAATATTTGGTTGGTATGTTACAAATATATATGATCTCCGCTAAACTGTTGCTTAAAACATTCAATTTCTTGAGGTACCATTCCCGATTTTGGGCAGGAAAATTACCAAAATCAAAATTGAATTTAATCTGTAGGCTCTAAACTTTGTGGAAGTGTTTTAACATTGCCAGAAAACTTCGTAGTTTTTATTTTATGATGCAAAACGGAAACTGCCAAAATCCTTGAGAACAACACTACTGCAGTATATGAAAATTTAAAAAAAAATTTTTATATATCCAAAGTAATATCTGAATATTTGGTTGGTAGGTTACATATATAGATAATAATATGTAATGACGTAAGACGTATTTGATAAATAAGCCATTAATACTGAAAATATACTTACAAATACTAAAAAAACATAATGGGGTACGTTAAAACATATTTAACGCTGCATATTTATCTTCACTCATTTAATTTTTTCTATGGTTTTGATACTATAGAAGAATGTGGAATGTGAAAAATATTAATATTTCGCTAGCACAGTGAAGGGTATATAAGACTCTGTACTGCCGAATTTAACTTGTTAATATTTTAATCAGTTTCTGCTGCTGTTTCATTTATGTTTTTTAAGTTTTTGTTTTGCTGTTGTTAAGCAAACATTAAAACATTCATTCATGCACTAAACCATAATACAAAAACAAATGCCCTGGAAAATAGAAAGACAAAGTAAGACAGAGAGAGAGAGAGAGAGAGAGAGAGAGAAAGATGGAAGAAGAGATGGAGTAATATAAGGAAAAATAAAATAATTAAGACTTAAGAAGAAAAAAAATAAAACCCAAAAAATATATCTCTGGCTGTTATTTATTTTCTTCACTAGCTTGTAAAAATATTCCGAGAAAGCAGTTGAAAAATACTTTTTAGGAACCCACAAATCCTCCTATTAATGGTATTCAATAAAATCTATTTAAATTTTATCTTGTTGAAATAATTTTAAAAATTTCGCTACAATTTTCTTGCTATCTTTGCTAAGAAAGTAAAAATGTGGTAATTTTTTACGGCTTCTTCATTTTTTGTTTACATATTGTTTGGCATGTCGGCTTGTTAGCAGCCCGTTTGCGAGATTTTAGCATGTGGTGACTAAACTATGTGTTAACCTCTAGCCAACTATTTACTAAAAGTTAACCGTCTTAATCAAAATCTTGGTCTTTGCATAAAAAAATTTCTAAATTTTGTTGGAACTACTTCACCTTAAGGAGTGTGCTGTAGATTAGTGGGTAGTGTACCAGCCTATTAAACGGCCTTGCAAAATATTCTTAGAGTAGGGCTACATATGACCTAATTAGAAAAAAATCTTTATACTTACGTTGTTAGTTGTATAATATCGATAAAGTTGAACTTATGAAGTAGCAGAACAGTTATCAACTCTGTTAATCAATAGAACGTTTCAGTTAAATTACCTCAAGTTAATAATGGCTTACCCTATAAATATGGGGTGGTCCAACCAAAACGCCCGGTGTGTATAGTAAATAAAACAAAACATTTTCGGAGAATTATTTTAAAAATTTTATTATGATAGAAAAATATATAACAATTATGAGTGAAACAAAATATTGGCTGCGTGGCATACTTCAATGACTCTGGGGCAAAACTGAGGTTCCATGTCCTTATTGTGCCGAATTATCTCATCCTTTAGCTTTTGAGTTGTTCTTGGCTTATTAACGCACTCTTTTTCTTTTAAATATCCCCCAAAGAAAGAATTCCAACGCTGTCAAATCGTGTCGGCCACTTAACATCGCCACTACATGAGATTTCTCTCGAAAAGAGACATTGTATTATTGTCTGTGTGGCAACTGCCTTAATCATGTTGCAACCATATATCGATCCGGTCCATATCCGCAATTTGTGGCCACAAGAAGTCCACTATCATTCCGCTAACTGCTTGGCCGAACTCATTTTCGAAAAAGTACTGCCATATAACACCGCCAGCCCATAACGAACTGGGTGAGCATGCACAAGTGTTTTCACTTTTCTATAGACCCGGTTTGCTGAAATTTGCGCACAATTTTTCCTGTTATAGACACATTTTGTCGATTATGCTGACCGAAAAAACCACGAAGTGCCCGAAATGCAGTTTGATTTGAATGCCCATTTTCGTAAAAGGCTTCAACAATCTTACCGCACTCTCTATGGTTGAATTTGTCAAACATTGAAACAAAGAAATGTCAAATTAATTCAAGCAAAGAACTTACCTTTAAGTTGTAACTTACAATTAGCATCGGGCATTGTGGTTAGACCACCCTTTATAAAAGAGTAACTTTACTCTTGGCCAGTCCAAACGACTGGAGCATAGGCCGAATTAGAAATTCGAATATTATAGAGGTAAAAAGTTGTACATGTTGAAATCTTTTATCTTTGATAAAAGGTAAAACTTCAAAATATTCTACTCAAATAATAAGGGGCCAAGTGTTTGGTACTTTTTTAATACTTCTACTTTTGTGGTAAAAAAGAGTAAAACACAAATTTTGGTAAATTTTTTTAACTCCATTTACCTTTCCAAATACGAATCACAGCAACAAAAACTAAATTGAATTCTGTTCTTCTTAAAACAGTTTACAATGTATTTTAGTACTTTTATTAAAATTCGAACAAATAAGGGTTGAATTTGTACCAGTTTCTGCTACTTTTCTCTATATGTACTTGTATCTTCAAATTGAAGGATCATATAATTATTTTATTATTCATTTGTAAAATGTTTCTGAAGGAACGAAGCAATCAATCAGATATCAAAATTAAGAATACAATTAGTACTTTTATAAATGGTATTTTTTATGTTATTGGCAATTTTATAGCTGTGATGAGGAAATCAAATGCTCCTGCACGAAATAAGAAATCGTAAAAGCGACAATATGTTCAAACGCTCCAAAACAAAGTAAAAATCATTAAATAATAAAATAGTTACTTTTATAGATTTTATTTGCAGTTTTAGTAACCGGTTGAATGCTAGTTCTATAATAAAATCTTAAAAATGTGTTATATAACATCAACTGCGTTGATTTGACCTTTGTTTCTCTAGAAGATTTGTATTTTCTTATCCAAAAGAATAACGTAAACCCGAAGTAAGCGTTATAAAAGTTTTTATATAGTTTTTTCATAAAGTGTACTTTCAGCCTACATAATTTCTTTCGGATAAATATAAATAATAACTGCTTTTAGAGACAAATGAGCTTCTAAAACTTATATTTAATGTCCTTTAATCTTCAACAAAAATTAATTGTTTTTGGTGTTTAATTAAAAATAGGTTGCTGAAATGTTTAAATGGTCCATATCACAGATGTGCATGAATACGATTCAAATGCCTTTTTTTTCAAAAATGTATATTGAATCGTCATTAAGTATAAACTAAATGAATGACGTCATTGCAAAATTCACCATATCAAGTGGTTTGTTACAAAATGCATATTATTAAACTCTTACCATTTACAAAAGCAACGACTCAATATGAGTGTTATGAGCAGCGTTGCCAGGAGTTGGAAAAAAATAAGCAAAGTTTGCCTAAAAATAAGGTTAGGAAAAGTTAAATCACTCACAAAAAAGCTAGGAAAAAGTTAAAAACCTATCGCTAAAATTCAATTTAATAATTATGATTTTTATAAAAAATCAAGAAGAGAAGATACAATGACAAATGCTAAAGAAAACTAAACATGCTTTCCTTTTTGATCATAATTTGTCATAACGCAAAGAAATCAAGTCAAGTTTTAATTTTTTTACATGCATGTAAAAGGCAATCAATAAAAAATTATGAGTGTAAGTCAAGCAACAACATTTGGTATTGTTTTTTAATTAAAGCATAACAAAAGCATGCACACTCAAAATAAATGTATTCATGCCGTTCTCTGCTCCATAAGCTATTCTTCAATTTCCCAGGAGAATATCATGAAAAATAATGGATTTGGCAAACCAACATAATGGGAATTAAGCTCCAAGAAAGTTTCGTTTTTGTTAAACTTTTTAATACCAAATAATTTATTATGTTCGTAAATCTTTAAAAATTCTTCTCAGACTGCTGAAATTTAATTATTCTATATTCGCCTGCTTATGTATCTATAACAGTGATTGTATGCATAAAATATTTGAAAGTGTGCTTGTGTGTGTATAAAAAATGCGTGCTTTTTCGTTTGCATGCATACAAGTACAGTTTCGGTCTTGGCTTCACTAGACCATTGCCACATGACATTAACTATTCATAAACGAAAAATTTTTTATGAATGAGTACAATGAGCTGTTGTACATGCAAGAGTGTATTTTTATTTTTTTTCCAGCGGTAACATCAAAAAGCGCATACATACACATACACAACATATCTACAATGAAATGAACTAAAGGACTGAGAGAAAATTTACTTAGTGAAATGGAAATTTGTGAAAGTTGTTGTTCATACTGCATATAAGAAAAGGATAAAATTTTCTAATTCATTTTAGCTGTATTGTGTTTCGTTTTCAAATGATTTTTTTTGCTTCATTCCTAACATTATAAATTTATTTAAAAATATTGAAATTAAAACTTTTAAGGCTAATTATTGCAAATCACCAATAGTTAAACTGAAAATGTTTGTACGAAAAGTTAAGTGTTGGATGATCTATGCTTATTTTACAGCTAAATTTTAATTAAAAAGTGTAGCTAAATGTCGTCTCACGAATTCTATATTAAATACAAGTTCGCCAAGACACAGAATGGTGGAAGGATCTAAACTCATTCATCCGCATTGAGTTATCTAAGAAGGTTCCTTAATCTAATCTCTAATAACTTAGACAGGTCGGCTATATAATGTGCATTGCGACATCTGTATCTTCAAGATAGAAGAGCAAAGGCAGCCACTAACAGAAAAGGTGAAAGTCTATCACCTCACCCTCATTTCTGTCATTTTTTCATACATTTTACTTTAAATTCTACGTAATTTTTTTTTTTTTAGGTAAGCGAACTTTTATAAAATACTACAAAAAATATTATTATGGAATATTTAACCCTCAAAAATAACTCATGAGAGTTAGAAGGTTAAGAAATCTATAAAAACAATTTTTTACAAAATTCTATTATTATGATCAGAGAATACCAGTTTTGAAAGTTCAACTTTAATGTCAAAATGTAAAATACGTTCAAGGTTAAAAACGTATTTGTTTAGAAATGGTTCAAAAATGTTGCACTAAAATGAATTACAGATTTATGTAAAGTTCCAAGATTCCAATACACGTGTACTCCATTTAGGTAGTCTCTGTCACAATCAGTGGTTTTTTTTTTGTGGTGTATAGTGTTATTTTTTTTTTGTTCTTAAGAGACTATCGATTTTTAATGTTTTCTCTTTCTTTGTGTTTAAATGTTGGTAATAATTTCAATTTCAGTTTTTGCAATTAAGATCGTGCAGTCATAAGGCATACAATAGCCACTCTATCGGTTACGGAAAAACTTTAAATCGTTGCATTCGTTTATTTGAATAATTTGAAAATTTCATGAGAAGTTGCTTGTTAACAAATTTTTTTTTTATTTAGAGCCCCTACTCATGCAATGCATTTTGATGGAAATAGGACAATAGGTTATGGTAACATTTGATTTGAATTTTCCCTAATTACATCATTCAGGAAAGACGTCAGCAGGAAGCTTATTCCCCATACGAACTGTACGGCTAAAAAAGAACTCTGTCTGTAATGCGTAGTGCGATTCACTGGCCTATCGATCGCAAAGGGATGTGATCTTGCTGAAAAACGAGGAGCTCGTCTGAATGAGCGGGTTTTGGGAACAAGATCCCTAATTTCATCAGAGCACCTTCCGTTGTAGTAACGATAGAAAAGTGAATCACAACCCACATTGCGACGGTGTTCCACTGAGTCAATAGAGCCGGCTACTCTACTGTCACCGATAACCACTTTCGCCCTCTCCTGTATGCCGTCGAGTAATTTCAAAGTAGACTTTGAAGCACCGGCCCATATATAAGAGTTGTATTCCATTCTCGGTTGGATATAAGCGGTGTAAATATGAAGGAGGTCAGATGGCGTGAAGTATCCAGGCACTTGGATGCTTCTTTAGCGATCTGAAATATGTGATCAGTCCAACGGACATCACACTGGATTCTCATGCCAAGAACATGAAGAGCTTCTGTTTCCTCAATACTTACACCACCCATGAATACGGATGAGGCAGCATCATTTGTCACTAGCTTATGGGTAAGCGTGCAGCACTGGGTCTTACGACCGTTAAAATCTACCCTATTCGTTCGACCCCACTCAGAAACAGTAACAATATCGTGGTTTAACGAATCGTTCATGTTCTGCCTCACAGCTGCTATCTCTGGTGGGCTTAGTCTCCTAACGAACGAATACGAGTGATGAATGCTGCTGTCATCCGCAAAAGAATGGATAGGATTGGTTTACCGCAGGGGGCGATGTTTTGGAGCATGAATTATGTTCGATAACAAATGGAATTGCTTGAAATTTTATAATTTTTGTAAGAAATAATTTGTAAGTTATAATACAAAAGATTTTCGATAGCAGGGCGGCTAGGAGGGCCTTCAATTTTACAACTGAATTTGTTCGTACCCAGGTATTCATTATTAATTTAAGTTGCTAACAGTTTTTCTTTTTCTTAAGCAACAAAATTTTATAAATTTAGCAATTTTCATAACCGGCATCAATCAAAAAAATTTTTTTTCTTTTTTATTTATGAAAGTTTTCTTCATGTGTGCAAAATGATGTCTTTGTATCTGAAAATGTGTTCATGTTTATTTTGGTATATATGCGTACGTATGCATGTGTAAGAATGAATGTGTTCTTGCTCTCTTTTTTTCGCTAGAGTGTACAAGTGTGTGTGCTTGTAAGTGTGTTCGTTATACCACAAATGCCTTTAGCTAAACAAGCAATCATCCATTTGTATGTAAGTTTAACACAGAGTTATTCATGCACACACTTTATTACTCATGCACATTAACACACTTGCATCATGTACATATATAATTCAATGTGTTAACTAAGTATGTATATTTATTTATATCTGCTCATGGGTTTTATTCTAAGGTGATTTTTTAAGCGTTTTAGTTCGTTATAAATACATACATATGAGCTTATAACTTATGCACCAATTTATCATTTAAATCAGTTCGTTGAGCTGTAAATTAGCATTTTCACAGAACACAAAGGTATTTTTATGTTAGAGGGAGAAGAGCTTAAGAAAAGATACATCTCCTGTCCAATGGCACTCAAATATAATTAAATTCAATCGTGTTAATAGGCTTATAAATTTGATATAAAAATATTATACAAATTGTAATGGAAGTTGATTTACGAACAAACGGGCTGATTATTAGAATTAGAATTTAAAAATTAAAATTAAAAAAAAAAAATCAAAATAATGGTATATTTATTTATGACCAATAATGAGATTAATTGGACCTCTGCATGAAATTATTCTTACATCAAAAGTTTGTTTGAGTAAATCATTGATAACGCGCTGTGTAGCATATGGCAAGATTAATGCCAGCTCATTGAGCTCCCAAAAAATTTGTAATCTTGTCCTTATACCGTTCACCATTTACATGTTGGCTAATGACTTCGCCAGCCCATAAAGCGGAGCGGTGTTTCGACAAACATTTGTGGATTATTATCAATCCAAGTGCAACAATTCTGAGTACGTATTAATTCAAACAAAAATGAACTTCATCCGAGAAGAAAATTTTTAATTTTAAGTTTGATAAAAAATTTCAACAATGTTCAAGTGTTGCTCTGGCGTAAGTCTATTCTTAATGAAATGATAAACAAACAGCAATTTGTTATCAAATAAAGTACTATCTCCAATTCTAAGTTGTGAACCTCTAAAAAACACCCTTTATGTATAGATATGTTAAATAACTTTAACATTGCAGTTTATTTAAGTTTTGCTTTTTGTTTTGTTTTCTTTCTATTTATTTATTATTTTGCTTAATTTTTCTTCGTTCAGTCCAATGCCTTTCATATACTGAAAGTTATTTTTATCAAAATATTCTACTTTTGCTTCATCAAAATATGGTCACATTAAAAAATAATATTTTTCTTTAAAGATGCCTTCACAAAAAGTTAACAGGGTATATATAAAGGACACCTTATAAATTATATTTATATATTATGGATCCTTATAAATAGCGGAGTCTGCCCATGTGGATGTTGAAATCAACTTCTGAAGTAACTAGCAA
Source organism: Thelaira solivaga (assembly GCA_947397855.1). NCBI lineage: Eukaryota > Metazoa > Arthropoda > Insecta > Diptera > Tachinidae > Thelaira > Thelaira solivaga. The sequence goes on from OX377612.1 coordinate 28,240,824, forward strand.
GCCTACAGAAAAGTTTAGTATGTCAATTCGTTGGAAGTTCCTGTCATCAGTTTGCTATTGAAATTCAGCTTAATCTGAGCTAAGAGCTCTGAAGTGCAACAACCTCTATTTTTTGACCATTTTCGGAGCGTCATTTGCGTAACATTTATATTCACTTTTATCAGCAATAATAGCCCTAAAGTCTGTGCGAAAAATCGGATGGAGTTATGAGTCAAAAACTTGAGTCAATTTTTTTTTAATTTTTGGTGCCTTTTGCCTAAAATACACAAGGGACCAAAAAATGTTCTATACAGTACTCAGAACGGTCGGTCCACAAATGGCCGAGAAAAATCAAGACTACAACTGATATTTCAGATTTTCATTAAATTTTGTTTTGCTTGCCTTTGCTTTTTTTATCGACATTTTTAAGCTGTCGTGTTTGTACACACAAACACGAAATATAAAAAATGTGGTTTTTAATTCCTTGAGTGTAATAGCATAACGAATACAGACATCTTTATGAAAGGCAATTTTTTAGATTTTGAATTTAATTTGAAAATCTTTATTGATATTAAATATTTAATTAATTAGGTTTGGTTTTAAAAATGTTTGTAAATGTTTCCAAAATTAAATTATATTATATTTTTTTGCATTCCTATTAGAAAGTGTTCTTAGAATTCCTTTTTTTTATTATTAAAAAGTTTGATGCCTGCAGACATTTTATAAGGTTCTCAGAAAAGATTTTTTCTTAGAACTCGTTAATTTAAGTTGTTTGCACAGAAATTAATTATTTAGGACTAAGGATTAATAAATATTATATATTCCCAGAATTTATGTTTCTTTTTGTATTTTTATATAATTTTTTATTTGAGGTCTTATTATAAAAATTTATTTTCATATCGACATTTCCCTCCAATAATAAATATTTAAATATATTTTTATAACACGATCTTAAGCTTAGTAAGCTAGCCGTTCCAATTATATAATTTTCTGAGTGTTTTTTGATATTAAAGAAAAATGTGGAGAATGAAAAATATGAATATTTGGCTAACACACTGAAGGGTATGTAAGACCCGGCACAGACGAATTTAACTTCTTTTTATTTAAAAATTTATATCATAATTTATAATTGCATACAAATAAATGTGATTGGCCACAATTATTGGAAAAAAGTATGCAAAAACACCTCATAGAAATATTCAGTATTAAAATGACTTTCGGATAACGGGGATTGACGATTTTTTAATAAATTTTTTTGTATTGAAAAGCGATTTTTGCATGATTGTATTCTTTTTTGTGTATTTGTTCCAACTCATTTATTTGTGGGAGATCTCTCTCTCTCTCTCTCTCTCTCTATCTATCTCACTATGTTTCAATATCAATTGTGTTTATGCTTTTTCTCTTCCACTCTCTCTCTCTCTCAGAGAGCTTTATTATACAAGTTCTAAAAAACAGTTTCTACACATATACGAGTAGAGCTGCAACTCATGCCTATAGGTAGTTTTTTTCTGTTGCTTGGGTGTATTCTGAAATAGAAAGACATTGTTGTTTCTCTTTTAATATAATGGCTACTTTATTTGTGTGTTTAATAAACAGTTACTTTTTAGTAAACTACGCTAAAGCCAAATATATGAGTTTCCATATTTTGTCATTACAAGAGAATTTGATTGGTGGACAAGTATAAAAATGGATGATGAGTTCAGAATGTTACTATGTGTGTGTGCAAGAAATATTCAATAAAGAAATGACTTTAAATTACAGGAGTTTGTTGATTTTTTTAAAATGTAATTAAAGGAACATTATATATATTAAAATTAGCTGAGGCTAGATGGTAATTTAACTCAATAAGAATTGTCTAACTAAATATAAAATTATAGATTTTTAAATGACAGAGGTGAACACGAACTTTTTAAGGTTTAATTTTTTTTTTTCTTAAAAAATACATCAAGATTGATATAGTGCGGTTCCATAGATTAGTGTGGATAAAAACTACTGTAATGTCAATTTCAAAAGTATATGGTAGCTTCTGATACTACGAGCTAATTTCGATATACTTGTTGTCATTGACTGATTTCAAGGGAATGGCGAATATCTAAAAAACTCTTAAATTACAGTTTAAATGCTTCCCTATAAAAAATTGGCATAAATCGAAAGTTGATATTTTAAATAAACTTAAAAATATACACAAAATTAAAAAATATATTGTCGGTGAATGACAAACTTAAGTCCGGAAACTCATTACGAAAGACAAAACACGACATTATTCATTAATAATTTTTTTAACTTTTGTTAAATATTTAAAAAGAATGGGCGACTGTAAAAATATGAATATTTACATACAGAGTGAAGGGTATTTAAGACTCGGTATAGCCGAATTCAACTTTTAGGTTTAGTAGTTGTGTGTACAAAGCATTGCGCACATGACATAAAAAAAAATAAAGCATAAGCAAAACGTAAATGAAAATGTGAAATATCGGTTTCTCTATCATTTGCTGACCGATTGCTCTCCTTTTTGTGAAACATTACGAATGATATTTCTGTTAAGACTGTTAATACATGTCGCAAAACGACTTATTGTAGTTTATATTGTCTATTTAAATATTACTGTGTTTAATATATTGTTAAAAGAAAACCTCCTTTGTTTTACGTTTTATATTTTTTTTACTCTGTTTGTAATGTCATTTTAATTATAAAATATATCATTACAAAATTAAAACTTGTATCAGACGGAGGTAAAAAACTGCGGTAAGCAGAAATATTTTATATGTAAAATATTTTATTAATTTTCTTAATTTTCAATTAGAAATAAACATTTACAATATTTTGTATTGTTCAACGCAAACCTCCACGAGTTTTTATTAAAGTTACTGCCGTAACATTTTTATTTCGCAATTTTGAAATAAGAGCTCAGCCAGAGCAAATATTCTTGACGAGTGGAAATTTAAATTTTTAATTTAAATCATATGGCGCCACCAATAGGAAGAAGCCCTCCTCTATTAAGAAGCAAATCAATCGTAAACGCTCAACAACAAGATCTTAGTTCTCAACAGCCAGAGGACATTTATGAAACCAACGAATCTGCCAGTTCTACCGCCGCTGATAAAGAACAACAAATGGAAGCCTTATTGATGAATACAGAGACTACAAGCGAAGCCGCCACGGTAGAAGACATGCAAAGAAGACTACTTCACTTGGAACAAATACTCATTGAAACTACAACAGAACTCAAAGAGAGTAAACGCCAGTACGAACAATTGCAGTTATCAAGCCAAGAACCAGCAAAGAAGGTAAGTGACCATAACCTTAATTTTTTACAAACGCCGAATATGTCCGCCATTGATCTTGTAAATACAACAAATCGAGAACATTCTAATATTCACATATGGCCGCCTAAGAAAACTACCGTCATGACGCCAATAGATCATACAATTCCAATATCTGCGCCGTCAATGAATGCTGTTCCTACGTTATATAGCACATATGCACCCATAACAAATAATTTTATACCGCCATTTTCATGCAACAGTCAGCAACATCAAATATTAAGTAATGAGAATGCCCCCAGTTCAAGTGTAATGATGATGCCACGAAAGGCGCAAGAATTACCAGACTTTAGTGGCGAACCTGAAAACTGGCCTCTATTTTATACAGCCTTTACCCAATCAACAGCAGCATATGGATATACTAACTTCGAGAATAATCAACGTCTTCAAAAGTGTTTAAAAGGAGAAGCAAAGGAAATAATAAAGTCTTTATTAATCCACCCAGATAATGTAAACGTCATTATAGAACAATTAAAATTCAGATTTGGGAGACCAGAACAACTTATTCATAGTCAACTACGTTTAATAAGAGAGCAACCATATATCAGTGAACATACTATTGTAAAATTAGTTCCATTCTCAACAAAAGTTAAAAATCTGTCCGTCTTTTTGCAATCAGTAGATGGCCAACAACATATTGCTAATCCAACTCTGCTAGAAGAATTAGTGAGAAAACTTCCTATGAGTAAAAGATTAGAGTGGGCCAAAGTTGCAATGAAAATAAAACCATATCCAACCATAAGCCACTTCAGTGAATGGTTAGATGAAATGGCAAATTTATTATGCATAGTACAAGATGTAAGCCAAACCAGCGAATCAAAAAACAGCGAATCAAAAAATAGAGTGTTACATGCAATAGAAAAAAGGGAAAAGTGTCTAATATGCAAAGGTAACCACCGAATTTACAATTGTCCAAAGTTCTTAAATATGAATATAGAAGAACGTTGGACATTGGTGAAGAAAAATCGCGCTTGTTTCTCTTGTTTAAACATAGGTCACACAACGCGAGAGTGCAACAGAAAAAGGGTGTGTTTAAAAGATGGTTGTCAGAAGAAACACAACAAATTACTTCATACTGAACCACATGAATCGTTATCAACCCAACCTATTTTTTCAAAAGAAGTAAACAAAAAAGTTTTAAGCTGTTCCAGCAGCGATAGAAAATTACTATTTCGTATTATTCCAGTCACTTTGTACGGAGAAAATTGTCAAATAAATATTTATGCACTTTTTGATGATGGCTCTTCGATAACAATGCTAGACAAGGAAATCGCAGATCAAATAGGAGTATGCGGAAAAGATAATTATCTTAATATTCAATGGTTTGGGGGAAGATCAGCTCGTGAACCTTCAAAGAACTTTAACATAAGAATAAGTGGAGTGAATAAAAAGAAAATTCATCTTCTAAAAAATGTATACGCAGTCTCAAATTTAAATTTGCCGAAACAGAGCTTAAGTGAGTATGAAATAAATGATATATTTAAACATTTACCAGAAAACGCTATAAAACCATACAAGAACGTAGTCCCAAAATTGTTAATTGGCTTAGATCATGTCAATTTAGGTCTATCTTCGAATTTGTATAAAAACAATGAAAATGGACCTTTTGCCAGTAATACGGAGTTAGGTTGGGTTGTGTTTGGGCCTTGTGAATCCTTAGTATCACCCAAAAAATCGTGTCTGTTTGTAAACGTAGAAATAGAACAAAATATTGAAGAAATGGTTCGATATCACTTTAACGTTGAGAGCATGGGCGTCAGAGCAGCTCCACTGGTAGAGTCTGATGAAAATATCAGAGCCAAACAGATACTTAAAGAAACCACAAAACGAATAGGAAATCGCTTCCAAACTGGCTTGTTGTGGAAAAATTATGATGTAAAGCTACCAAACAGTTATCCCTTGGCACTTAGTCGTCTAGAAGGTATCGAAAAGAAAATGAAACGTGATGAAAACTTCGCTGAAACCTATAAAGAAATCATTCAAAATTATATAAAAAAGGGATATCTCCGCAAAATATCTCGTAACGAAATCAATAATAGATCGGACAAAAAATGGTATCTACCACATTTTGGCATAATTAATCCTAACAAAGAAACAAAGAAAATGAGATTAGTTTTTGATGCTGCTGCCAAAGTGTCTGGTATTTCTTTAAATGACAATCTTTTAAAAGGCCCTCAAGACATATCATCATTGGTGTCTACCCTCTATAACTTTCGAACCGGCAAATTTGCAGTTGGTGCTGATATTTGTGAGATGTTCCATCAAGTTCTCATTCAACCAGAAGATAGAATATCTCAGAGAGTTCTGTGGAGAGATGGAAACCAAGACTTGTCACCTGAAGAGTATGAAATGACAGTTATGATATTTGGAGCAGCCTGCTCTCCCTGCTCAGCTTTATATGTAATGAAAACCAATGCAAGAGAACAAGTTCAATTTCACCCTAGGGCGTTAGAAGCAATATGTGAACATCACTACATGGATGATTTTGTAGATAGCTTTGACAGCATCGAAGAAGCCATTGAAATTTCAAAGCAAGTCAAACAATTACATAAAAATGGTGGCTTTGACTTGAGAAAATTTATTTCAAATTGCCCTAAAGTTGTTCAAGCACTAGATGGGTCATCGACAGCAAAAAATATCCCTGCTACTGATAGTACTGAAAAAGTGTTGGGCCTCTACTGGGATCCAGTGGAGGATGTTTTCATGTTTAATTTGAAATTTCGTAAAGTCGAGCAAGAGGTCATCAGTGGTATCAAAAAGCCAACAAAACGTCAAGTTTTAAGTATAATAATGTCAACTTTTGATCCTCTTGGATTTTTAAGTAATTATATAGTCGGTGGTAAACTATTGCTTAGACGTATATGGAGGCGAGAGGTTAGATGGGATGAGCCAATACCAGATGACATTAAAGTATGGTGGGAGATATGGCGCAAGCAAATGGAGCACCTAGTCAACTTTCGAATACCTCGATTTTATTTTCAGTCCGGAATGCCAAGAGATATTCAATTTTTTTTTTTTTTTTTTTTTTTTTTGTTTTCATTTATTCATTTATTCATTTTCAAATTTATTTATAATACATTTCGATATTCATTTTTCAAATTATGGTTCTTCCCGCGAAGCCTTTAGGCTTTTCTGCAGGAAATAGAGCTATAGATTGAATGTCTATTTACATGTGTATTTTAATATATATTTGACAATAGGGATATGTAAACGGTAACCAATTTTCATTGTTTTTGAATGAAGTATCTTTTCAGATTCAACTTCCTCCTTTGTACACTGTAATCGTTCCTTATCTGTGGTGGTAGTTTGTTAAATATATTGGGTAAGGTGGTACTTAAAGAGTCTTTTCCATAGTTATTTTTATGACGTTGTACTTGAAATTTTCCCTCTACGCGTTGCCTAGTATTGTATGCGTGGTTTAATCTGTTCAAAAAGCGATGATCATTGTAGAATTCGTTGATTAGGGTTATTTGATGTAGACTTTTAACGTTTAGGATTCCTAATGTACTAGCAATGCTGTTACGTTGGTTTATGGTGTTTGTATTAGTATGTATGTTGTTGTGTATTGTTTGTGTTTGATTTATATTGGTGTTGTTTCTGTTGCTTAGGTTATTATTATTTTCGTTTATTGTAGTTGTGTTTGAGTGTATGATTGATTGTGTACTATTGTTTGTGCTGATGATATTTATGTTATTACTGCTGTTTACGTTGTTGATCGGGTAGTTTATATTTATGCTACTGCTGTTGTTGCGTGTGCTGTTTGTTGTTTGATATATTAGTTCCGATGGTACTTCATAGTTGCGTTGTTTGTTCTTTAGAAGAATTTTGAGGATTTGGTTTTGGGTTTGCTGCAGCGATCTGCAATATGTTGCGCTTCCCCATGCCGTGATTCCATGCCTTAAATATGGTTCTGCTAAAGAATAGTAAGCTTGTTTCAGTACCTCGTACGTTGCACAATTGCTTAAGTGATATAGACTATAAGCTGCCTTTCGTAGTTTTTTTGAGATATGTTGTATTTGCGTAAGCCATTTAAAGTTTTCATCGATATATACGCCTAGATATTTTATGTTTTTCACTTGCTCTATAGTGGTGGAACACGTGTCTATATACCCCGTATTACTTGAGTCATGTAGGCATTGATAATCGTGAAACTTGATACGCATTGTTACACTATTGAGATGCGGCGGCCTTATGTGTAATATTTTTGTTTTTATTGAGTTAATTACTAGACCATTATCATGAGACCATCTCGATATTTCGTTCATTTTCCTCTGCATTATTTGATAAGCCGTATCAACATTTTTATTTGCAACTATAATGGCAGTGTCATCAGCATAGGCAAATGTTGCGCATTCCTGAATCATGTCTAGCATTTCATTCGTATATATTAGGTAGAGTATGGGTCCAAGTTTTGAACCTTGAGGTACACCATTATTGGATGTAGATGTTTCCTCGCTAAGAGTCTGTCCGATTTTAACACGATATGTTCTTAGTTCTAAATAGTTTTTGAACCAGTTCAAACATTCTCCTCTAACTCCGTATTTGTGCAACATGTTTAGCAGGTTGTTATGAGATAGCGTGTCGAACGCCTTGCTGAAATCTATAAAGAGTGCAAGACAATGCAAATTTTGACTTAGACATGTATTTATGTAGTCAGAGAAGTTTCCTAGTAGTTTATTTATATTTTTGCCCTTTTGGAACCCGTATTGATTTTTATTTATGATCCTGTATTTTTCTAGGAAACTATTGAGTCTTCCTACCAATATTTCCTCTAACACTTTTTCGATGACGGGCAGTATTGCAACGGGTCTATAATTATTACAGTTATTTTTGGCACCACTTTTGTATATTGGACGGATTAATGAGGATTTCAGTAGTTGTGGTATAGCAGCATTGGTTATACTCGCGTTAATTAAGGTAGTTATGGCTGGTGTTAAAACTTTTGCGTTATACTTAAGATCTTTGGGTCTAATCTCATCCACTCCTGCACCTTTATTTGTGTTAAGTTTTGCTAATATATTATACACTTCCATTTCCGTTGTGGGTGACAAAAACATGGAGTTTTGTATTGTTCTATACTGAGTTTGGCATGTTTTCACGTCACAATTGTGTAAAATATTCTTAACATTATCTTTAAAATTGGTAGCAAATTTGTTTGCGATATTTATTAATTGCTCATTTTTGAAGTTGTTTGTTATTGTTGAGTCAATACTTGTAATTTTTTTACCTGTTATTTCGTTAATTATTTGCCAAGTAGCTCTTATATCATTTCTTTTTTCAATAAATTTGTTTTTAAAATAATTATTTTTTACACAGTTTAATTTTTTGTTTAGCACATTTCGAAATTTTTTGTAATCATATTCATAATTTTTGTTGTTTTTATTATTTAACCATTTAATATATAGTCTATCCCGAACTTCACAATATCTTTTTAATTCTTCGGTCATCCACATATTCACTTTTCTATTTTTTCTTTTATTTACATTAATTGATGTGGAGCTTGAATAAATTTGTTGAAAAGTTTCATATATTTTTTTAAAAATTTCTTCTGTACTCATATTTGAATTTACTAAGCTAACCCAATTTATTGCTTTGATATTTGTACTAACTTTGTTGTTATTAATACTTTTATGAGTGGCCCCCATATACAGGCTGTTTTCTGTTTCCTGGTTTAACTTTTTTCTTATTTCTTCGTTTTGTATACAACAAAAGAGTGAATAGTGATCAGAGATGTTTGTTCTCACTACTGCGGAGTATGTTTGTATTTCTGTTTTGTTTAGCTTTAAGAGTATATGATCAATGCATGAGCTTGTTCTCTTATTTATATCTTCTCTTGTTGCTTCATTTATTACACATTGTAATCCATTTGATGATATCATTTCTGTATATCTTGTTGTTGTTATATTTTGTTTGTTTATATCTATGTTTACATCGCCAATAATTAAGAGATCTTGTTTTTTTCTTACAGTGTTTATCATTTTGTCGAGTTCCATTATAAACTCATTTACATTGTTTTTTGGTGGTCGATAAATTGCAAACAGAGAGAATAATTTGTTGTTGTTTGTGATGTTTATTTGAATGCATTCAAAAGAAACTGTGTTAATGCTTATATTTGTTTGTGTTATATTTTCTCTAATATAAACAGCTACACCTCCACCTCTATTATTTCTGTTATGAAAATATGAGTTAAACCCTTTTATATTGAATGTATGTTGCTCCTCATTTGATATATTTGTCTCCACTAGAATTATAAAATTGACGTTGTCAATGATCTTATGAAGACTAGCCAGAAATGGTGTGAAATTTAATCTAAGTGACCGAATGTTCATATAGACAATTGTTATTGGATAGCTTAAGAATTGTTTATTTATTTGGCTAAAGTTGTTTACTGATTGAGTCATTTTTATAGTATATATATATATTTTTAAATAATTTTTTTTTTCTCTCTGAGTAGTAGTAAATAATTAATTTGGTTTTTTGTTTTAATTGGTTTCAGTGATTAATTCAATATCTGTGCTATTTTCAATTATCAGAGGTTTTGATGTTTCGTTTTTCTTAACAAAAATATTCCCGTTCTTTACCCATACGAATTTAAATCCTACTTCTTTGGCTTTCGTTTTTGCTAACCAAAGCAAGCGCCGCTTATGCGGGGTCAGGTGTTCATTTATGTATACGAATTTATGGTTTGTATCCTTGTTTATTAAGCTTGAATCTACTCTGTGTCGATTAATTTTTTTTAACAATTCTGTTTTTTTATTTATTGTTGTAAATTCTATTATAATTTTTTTGGATTTTTTTAAGGTGTATGATTCACTGATATCTCTGTCGTTTATTTCCATTACGACGGAGTTAGCAATGGTTTTAAGAGCTTCTTTGGGGTCAATGGTTTCATTTGTAACATTTTTTATTTCGATCTGCCTATTTATTAATTGTTGTTCTAAGTTATTTATTCTGTTTTCCATCCTTTGCAATTGTTTATCTTTCTCTTTATTTATTTGGTATAGCTCACTGACTTGCGATGTAAGAGTGGTAACGGAGCTTGTGATTTTTTCTAGGGCTGTTTGTAGACTATTATTTATTTTTGTATTGTTTTCACCAATTGATTTTGCTAGTTCTTGCATTGTTGATTTAATATCTTTTATATCATCCTTCATAGAGGAGACATCGCCTTTAAGTTCGGTGACATCGCTTTTTAACACAAAAACGCTATTATTTACGGTGCTTAATGATACCGTATCTTTAAATCGTTTTGCAATAATATTCTCTTCATTGTCGTAATCTCTTTGATGTTTTTGGTTTGTCTTTTCATTATCTTCATCAACTATTATATGATAGGCATTGTTGCTGTTAGTAGATCCTTTACGTGGTTTACATTTGTGGCATCTCCAATCGGACTTACGTTCATTTGCCATTGTTGAGTAGGTTTTTTCCGACAGTGAACAGCATGGGGAAAAATGATAACCTGAATCACTATTATGACACTTAACATGTTTTATTGGTAGAATGTTACTACATTGACCGCACTGACTCATCTTTTGATTTAGATGTTAGATTAGTTGCTTTCAGTATATTTTGTAATTTTTTTTTTTTATTTCTTTTTTTTTATATATTTAATTAAATCACAATTCTATTGTTTTGTGTTTTTTTTCCTAATTTTTTTTTTTTTTTTCTTTTATTTGCAATTTTCTAGAGCGCGTTAAAAACATCGACCGTTCACAATGACGCACGAATTGAAATTACATATTTTCGTAGATGCCAGTGAAGAAGCTTTTGCAGCAGTGGCATACTGGAGGTTTGTATCAGTAAATGATACTATTGGAGTAAGTTTTATATGTTCAAAAACTAAGTGTGCACCACTGACCAAAGTTTCGATTCCTCGTCTAGAGCTACAAGCAGCTGTTCTTGGAACTAGGTTAAGGCAAAATGTTTTAAATGCACATAAACTGCTTCCAAAGTGTGTAGTTCTATGGAGTGACTCGAAAACTGTTTTAAAATGGATTGGTAGTAGCCATCGAAATTACAAACCATATGTTGCCCACAGAATAGCTGAAATCTTGGAGACTACTAAAGTTACTGAATGGAGATGGATTCCAACTCTTGAAAATGTAGCCGACGACGCAACACGATGTAACAAAAAAGTGGACTTTTCGCTATCCTCACGGTGGTTAAACGGCCCAAAGTTTTTAAAACAAAATGAAAATGAGTGGCCAGAATTTGATGTTATCTTAAACTCTAAAACTTATGAAACATATGATGAAGAAGTTCACTCTAAAGTTTTACTTATACATGATAAAATTCAATTGATAAATGTCAAACGTTTTTCATCATACAATCGTTTAAAAAGATCTGTGGCACATGTAATAAGATTTATATGCTTATGTCGGAAAAGAGTTAATGAATTTGATTTATATGGTATCACTGCTCGTGATTTAGAAATAGCTGAAAATATTATTTTTAAACAGACACAAAACGAATCGTTTGGCGATGATATAAGATTAATTCAAAATGGTCAGCCAATTGGAAAGGGAAATAAATTAATAAATCTTCTACCATATATTGATGATGATGGGATAATGAAAGCAAAAGGAAGAATTGATGCAGGCAGCCACTTGCCATATAGTACGAAACGGCCCATTATACTCCCAAAAAACAATTACTTAACTAAACTACTTGTTATGCATTATCATTGCGCAATGAAACACCAAAACCAGGAAGCTACAATATGCGATATAAGAAAAAAGTTTTGGATCCCTCAATTAAGATGTCTCTTGCGTAGTGTGATATCGAATTGCTTTACATGCAGAAGGAACAAAGCTATTCCCATTACTCCTCTTATGGGTCCTTTACCTATAGACCGGCTCGAGCCTTTTGTCCCACCATTTAAGTATACTGGACTTGATTATTTTGGTCCTATAAATGTGACTATTGGCAGAAGAACGGAGAAACGATGGGTAGCACTATTCACATGCCTTACTATTCGTGCCATACATTTGGAAATAGCCCATGATCTGTCCACAGACTCTTGTATTATCGCTATGAAGAATTTTATGAATCGTCGTGGTATTCCGGCACGAATTCGTTCAGATAACGGAAAAAATTTTATTGGGGCAAGTCAAGAAGCCAAACGTTTTTCTGAGGTTTTTGAAGCTGAACGTATCCAATGTGAGTTATCTACAAAAGGTGTTGAGTGGCTATTTAATTGTCCGGTAAATCCTTCTGAAGGTGGCGTATGGGAGCGGATGGTTCAGTGCGTTAAGCGAGTACTTCGTCAAACAATGAAAAACGAGTCTCCAAAAGAACACATTTTACATTCTTTTCTTATTGAAGCAGAAAACATTGTAAATTCTCGGCCGTTAACACACTTGCCCATAAGTCCTCATGACGAAGAGCCTCTTACGCCAAATCATTTTTTGCTAGGATCTCCAAATGCTCCGACTACTCCTGTTGTTAATTCACCTGAAGAAAAATTGTTCTCTCCGAGAAAGCAGTGGCGGACTGCAAAATGCTTACGAGATAGATTTTGGAAGCGATGGGTCTTAGAATATCTGCCTACATTAACTAGAAGAGTTAAATGGTGTGAGTACACAAAACCAATAAAAGAAGGAAATGTTGTATTTATATGTGATCCTAATTTACCGAGAAATCAATGGCGGAAAGGAATGGTCACTCGTACGTACGCTGGTTCAGATGGTGTAATTCGAAAAGTTGATGTAAAAACTACTACAGGCGAGCTGCAACGAGCTGTATCAAAATTAGCCGTTTTGGACTTAGAAAATAGTGAAGCAGATCGCTCCACGGGGGTGGGAATGTCGCAAAACGACTTATTGTAGTTTATATTGTCTATTTAAATATTACTGTGTTTAATATATTGTTAAAAGAAAACCTCCTTTGTTTTACGTTTTATATTTTTTTTACTCTGTTTGTAATGTCATTTTAATTATAAAATATATCATTACAAAATTAAAACTTGTATCAGACGGAGGTAAAAAACTGCGGTAAGCAGAAATATTTTATATGTAAAATATTTTATTAATTTTCTTAATTTTCAATTAGAAATAAACATTTACAATATTTTGTATTGTTCAACGCAAACCTCCACGAGTTTTTATTAAAGTTACTGCCGTAACAATACATTTTTTTTTTTGACGAAAAACACAAAGCAAAGCTATATGAAAATCTAAAATTTCGGTTGTATTTTTGATTTTTTTGGTCCATTTGTAGACCGATATTTTTGATTTTTTGCACAAACAATATAATTGTTATTTCATATAAAACTGGGTTCCATGTTTTTTTGTGCATCTTGTATTTTAGACATATTATGCAAAAAAACAAACCAAAAATAGCCAAAAAATAGAGGTAGTAGCTGTTTTTGACTCATAGCTCCGCCATTTATGGAGCGATAAAGCTGAGTTGTGATCCAGATACTATTAATGCATTAATGTCTACAAAAACTGTGTACTAAGTTTTTTAGTTTAGATAATATACGCAAAAAAACAAAGCAGAAATTAATGAAAGTCTAAAATTTCAGTTATATTTTTGATATTCCCCGGCCATTTGTAGACCTATTGCTGTAATTTTTTTTCACAGATATTATGACTGATACTTCAAGTAAAATTGCATACAATGTTTTTTGTCCGTTTTTACATTTAGACAAAATACGCAAAAAATCTACTCAAAAAATGGTCAAAAATAGAGGTAGTTTCGGTTTTTTACTCATAGCTCCTCCATTTATAAACCGATCTGGCTGAATTTCAATAGCAATATTCTTACAGCAACAACTGACCGTTTGGTCATGTATACCCTTCTTAGTTATAGTGAAGTGTATAAAGAAATGCTTTTTTTTTGGGAAATTTAAGAATTCTATTTGTGATCGTGACTAATCGTAAGCAGAACAGTCGTATAAAAATATATATGGAGGATCTGTATATTAATATTATATGCCAACCATCCTCTTTATCTAAGTACACAATTTGAAAGCGTTATTAAAAACGTTTTAGAAGCTGCATTATCTTCTTTCTCATAACTTTTTTTTTTTCTGGTTCTTATGCTTTGTACTGGCTGAGCAAAAATCGTCATACACTGAGTGCTGAATCCAATTCGCAAGCTTGCTTTGAAATTCATAAAAAAAGTAACGTGCAACGATTTTGCTTGCTGTTTCACTACTAAGAAAAATATCTTTTCCTTAATGGCTACTGTGTTTATTACGAAATCAGGTTATGCCTGGTATAGAGTGCTAAAATATACTGCTATTTTCCTTTGAATTCTATTTGCTTTTACTCTTGATTTTGTTTTTTTTTTATTTTTTTTTTTTAACAAAAATAAAATATTTCTTAATAACTTGCAACACACTCTTTATTGAGAGCATAACATTTAAATTCTCTGATGATTTTTTAAAATTTTTTTACTGTTTATTTTTTTCACTTTATGTGAACATAATTTATTATCTGTATGCGTTTGAGTGGAATACTTGAGACAACTTGCGTCAAATTATAATTTTATTATTATGTTCTTTAATAAACATAAAAATGTTATAGAATTTATTGAATGCTATTAAAGCTGCACATACAAAGCCACTCAACCTAATAATATAATCCAGAAGACTTTTACTAAATATTTACAACAAGTACTTTGACCTGAAGCAAAACTGCAGGAGAGTTTTCTACATCCTCGACATACCTTTTTGTTTCAAAGAAAATTCTTTGGTTTTTGGTAAGCAAAGTGCGCTAACCTAAAAAAAAATTATTTATTTCTTTTTTGTGCTGAAATATTCCAAATTAGTTTAAAGTTTCTAAGTATTTAAACGTTTAGAGTTAAAAAAAATTTATTTATAAAATTTTTCATTTTGCCAGACTTGCTAAAGCTGCTTTCAGAACAATGCTGTGCAGCATAGTTTTTGAAGACAGTGTGAATTTGTTAAAACACTTAGGGAAAAGTTTTTCTGATAAAAAAATATTTTATCAATACGATCAAATGATTAAGTTAAATTCAGCAGTGCCGGGTTTTATGTACCCTTCACTCTAGTAGCCAAATATTTATTTATTAAATTTGCATGATCAACAAGAAAAATTATAGAAAATAATAAATAAGTCACTGTAAGTAATTTGTACACCATAAAATTGAAACCCTATAAAGTATCCTTATAATTAGCAGAGTCGGTTCAGCAATGTCCACCCGTCTGTCATTGAAATCAACTTTCTGAAGTTTTTACTGTCTTCAGGTTGTTATTGACATTTAGCCGGTTCGGTTCATAAATAGTGAAACTATTCTTCTGTTTCTTGATAAATTTCCTAGAATGGATTTGTTGTGTTTTTTTTCTTAAATACAAAACGAACAAAAAAAACTTGATATGCAGTTTTAATAGAAATTTTGATGATACTGCCTAAAAAAATCAAAACAATCAGTCCACAAATAAATAAAATGGACATTTTGTTATTTTTGTTTCATTGTTGTCGAAATGTATGCACGCACACGAAAGGATATTGACGGACTTATATGCATATTTCTTTAGAAAAAATTTGCAAAAGTTTTTAATGAAATCAAATTAAATTTATTTTGCATTCTTTACATTGCGTTCTTACTTAAAAATTCTTTTTTCAATATTTAAGGAGTTTTTTCTTGTGCTCGACGTACAAGTACAGACATTTTGTTGCTCATACAAATAAAGATGACTAAGCAGATTTTCTTGTAGAAGTCGCTACTTTGAATTTCTTTAACTTAAATTTATTATTTATTTTAGGATGAAGAAAAAAAAATGTAAAAGAAATATTTTTTAATCAGTATTTGCCATTTCATTCAAAATCTTTTTTTTATATATTTCGAACATTTGACAAGAATGGGCAAATTTTAAAATATTGTTACGTTTTTACACTACTATTAAGGTTCGTTATTGTAAAATAAAACACTAGAAATTTATTTTGCCAGGATTTAAAAAAGATATATTTTCCTAAAAAAAAAAACCCAAGAAAATGCTAAATCACGCCGAAAAAAATACTCTAAAAAAAATAAAAAAAGCTACAGCTTAAAATTTAAAATTTTCTTAATTCTTTATTACTTACAATTTTTATAAAAAAAAATATGAAATATCTAAAACTAAAGAAAATTATGTCGTTTTCCACATGGCTTGAAAATTACCAAAATCAAAAAGGAATTTAATCTGTAGCTTCTAATCTTTCTGGAAATGTTTTAACATGTTCGAATAATTTCGTAGTTTTTATTTTATGATGCAACACGGAAACTGCCAAAATCCTTGAGAACGATATGTGTCTTATCCCGTAATCTTCTATAGTATTCACTTTTGAGTGAATTCAATTATTTTTCAACTTCAATTTTAAAAAAAAATAATACTTATAACTCCTTGAAGTAATAATATTTTTTTGATTTTAAATTATATTTTGCTTGCTTTGTCTTACTCAAAAGCGATCCAAATACTTTTCTTTACTTATGAAATTACCTTCGTTCGATCAATTTATCAATTTACATATCAAAGTTTTATCGAAAATATTAGTTTAACTAAATTGGTCTTGGACTCAGATTGTTTATGTATGATTTGTTTTCATTTTTCCAAAAAAGGCTATTTAAGTCTATTTTGAAGAACAAAAGAGACCAAAAGGATTAGTGCACTTGGTGCAGTAAAAACGTGTCTTCCTACGCAGCTTTTCGTCTTGCGTGAGACAAATTCTGCAATCTTTTCTGGAATTCAGTGTACTAGGGCCGCTTTGTTGGTTAGGCAGGATGTTGTTGGGAATATTGAACGGCCTTCCAAAAAAAGATTCAATGACCGAACGGGTTGATTTTTGCCCAAAAATATGGTTGTTGTTCATGCGATTTTCAGTATTAGGAAGCACCAATTGTTTACTCAGCGTGTTCAAGAACAATTGTCGCTTCTCTTTTCTGGTTCCTTCTACACTTTCATTGATTATTATGTAAGCGGCTAATCCCATGACGTCTATCATGTTGCAAAAAAATGCTAATGGCCAACGTCTGGTTGACCGTTTTGTGGAGTAATGCGTTACCATTTGGTCCATTGTATCAACGCCGGCCTTTGTTGCTTTGTAAAATAATATAGCTTCCGGTTTTTTTGCTACGCCTTCAACTTTCTTGGTGTAGTGCACAGTGGATAGTAGATTTACGCTTTGTGCTCCTTTGGAACGTAGCTGCACAGTGATATAAAGTTATCATTGAAACCGAACACAGATGAAAGCACTGGCCGTTTGCTGTCTTTTTCACTTCTTTTGGAAGACACTTTTTGATGGATCTAATGGTGCCAACGTACGCTAGTCCAATCGATGAAAAACGTTTCGCTGCGTCTAATGTTGTAAAGAAGTTATCAGCAATAATAGTTCTGCCGCTGTTGGTGTATCGATTAGCCAAACTCATGAGCACATTTTCGCCTTGGTTTGTCTCACGTTGTTCTCCTTCCTTACCAGTGTACAGTTTTCCTTGCAACGGATATTTGGTTTTCGCATCACATGCCCACCATACTTTTATGCCATACTTTGCGGGCTTTGATGGGATGTATTGCGTGAACTTTGTGCGCGAATTAAACTTACTTGTTTTGGATGGAGTAAAAAAATATATTTTTTGACGCGATGCGTTTTTTCTTTATTAATATATATTCTTCACTAACTCATCTGGTTTAGTTTACTTATGAACTCATGTTGATTGAGTTTACTTATAAACTGATTGCAAAAATGCATCTTAACAACTATTTATAGTGACAATGGATTTGTTAGTATGCATTTAGAGATCTCTTTGTCCTCTAAGTATTATCATGTAATTATCATTTTGCTTTTTCCATTTTCTTTGTTATATAATGTATTTATTATTAACAATCCTTTGTCTGTTGCTTAAATATAATGTTTATTTATACTAGTCTTAATTTAGAGAATAATCCTTTTGTCAGTTACTTAATGTATTTATTACTTATACTAGTCTTAATTTAAATAGTGATCTTTTGTCTAGTTTTTTTTGGGTTTAGGTAGTAACAAAGAAAATGTTCTTATCGCTTACTATTACTCACAAATATTAGTAGTAAATTTTGGTATATTTGGTTTTGAAATACATATATAAAAATGTTTTTCTCTTTTAAATGTTAATATGGGAGTCATGCCATTTCTTAACTCGCGCAAGTTACATATAAGAATTCACACACAAACACCTATGTTAAAAACAGTACTATTGATGACTTTATAAACAACATAATTGTTACGAAATAAATAAATGTAACTTGATACCAATTTCCTATTTGTTGAAAAAAGAAAGAATAATAATAAAAACTAAATCTACTTTTCGGTCGCAGTTCTGGAAATTGCAACTAACCCAATTTTATGTATAAGACTTAAGTTCAAATAAAATAAATATTGTCAAATAAGTAAGTTTTAATAAATATTGTCAAATAACATTTTCGTGTAAAACCGCAATATTAAAATTAACAAGTTAAATTTGGCAGTGCCAAGACTTATATACCCTTCACTGTGTTGGCGAAATATTAATATTTTTTACTTTCCACATTCTTCTACAGTATCAAAACCACAGAAAAAATTAAATGAGTGAAGATAAATATGCCGCGTTAAATATGCTTTAACGTACCCCATTATGTTTTTTTAGTATTTGTAAATATATTTTCAGTATTAATGGCATATTTATCAAATACGTCTTACGTCATTAAATATTATTATCTATATATGTAACCTACCAACCAAATATTCAGATATTACTTTGGATATATAAAAATTTTTTTTTAAATTTCCATATACTCCATTAGTGTTGTTCTCAAGGATTTTGGCAGTTTCCGTTTTGCATCATAAAATAAAAACTACGAATTTTTCAGAAAATGTTGAGACACTTCCAAGAAGTTTGGAACCTACAGATTACATTCCATTTTGAATTTGGCAATTTTCTTGGCCAAAATCGAGAATGGCACCTCAGCAAAGTGGGTAATTTTAAAAATCCCTCAGAAGAAGAATACTGTAGAATGAGGGAATTTCAAAAATTTTTAAAAATAATGCAAAGTTTTTTCTGAATACTTGGACAATAGATTACAAGTCTAGACGACCTCTTGTTTAAAACGGTTTCTTAGAGAAATCAACGTATTTATGCACATTTGTATCTTAGTATGTCAAAAATACTGAAAAGATATTTACAAATACTAAAAAACATAAGGAATTACTTGAAAACATATTTGACTAACTATCTTCACTCACTTCAAAAAAAGTAGGTATGTAATTGAAACGCATACTTTGTTCAGCTTGGGGTCGTATTAAATATGAAAAATTTATTTATTTATTATTGGAGCCAAATTTCAATAAAATTAACGAGTTCTAAGAAACAATCCTTTCTGAGAACCTCATTTTAAAAGCAATAAAATGTCTGCAGGCACTAAATTTTTAATTTAATATAAAAAGAAATTCTAAGAAAGATTTTAAATAGAAAATCTAAAAATTTTTTTCATTTAATTTTGCAAGTTTTTGTAAAAATTTTTAAGCCAAAAAAAGCCTAAAATATTATTAATCAAAAAAAAATAATTACTTTCTCTCCTTTTAAATTAATTTTTATGAACCTTTTTTTTAATTCATACATTATTTTTCAGAATTAGCTGATTGATCCACAAAAATAAATTAAAAACGCAAACAAAAACAACAAAAGTACGCTTTTGACGACAAATATTTTTGTAGAAACAATAGGGGAACTCACAACAGTGATTTACGGGTAAATGAATACAAAATATATTAATCAATACAGCAACCTAATGAAGACCTTGTTTCATTTGCACTTAAATACCTTGAGCAAACAGGGCTGTGCATATTCGCTCAAGTGTCAGTAAACCGAAAACAACAAAGACATTAACAATTGACAGATAAAGTTAAAGTTGCACTACTTGTTTCGGGGTTTTGTGATATGGTGTTTACAAAAAAATTTTTTTTAATTTATAAAGAACATTCACGACTTAGTTCAATATATTCAGTATTTTTGCGAAATGCAAAATTTGCACAAGTATTTATGTGATTACCCCTATTATTTAATCAGAAATTTTTGCATTAATAAGCTCTCGTATTCATAAATACACGTTCATTGTACTACCACTGACATTATCTCGTGGCTGCCATTTTACTGTGAAAAATACATGAATGATTGGTATAGTAAAAAGCTAATGCTTGGCCTTGGTATATGAACATTTCAACATTACCAAAACATATTGGTTGCACGTAATAGGAATATTTATCTGTGCTGACACAATACTTTTGTTACGCTGGTAATCTGTACAGGACTTTTTGAACACTCAAAAAAATTAATTTTCCGCAGTTTAATTATTTTAAATAAATTATAATTAATTAATTAAGACTAATTATTTAATTACATGTTTAGCATTCACATAGCTAATTTTTAAGGATCAGTCTAATTAATTGTCGCAAAACGATGTCAATTAAAATTTTTAATTTGCACATTTTGCGACTTGCCACTGTAAGTTAATCTGAAAATATTTAATAAAATTATGTAATTATCATTCATGGCGAGTTTCTAGCGTATTTTGGGGAAAATAATAGGTTGCTGGCTAGATTTTAGAACCTAATTTGAGTACATAGTTAAGGTAGGCAATCCAATATTTAAATTATCGAAATCTTCTATTTCCAACAAAAATTTAATATGTGAAGTAGCAAGTCCTAACCTTAACTAGTGGTAACTAATAATAATTGGTCTAAGTCTTGGATCAACCTTGACTAATAAATTAATTCACACCGCAATCAATGACTATTAGTCACACATTAAAAAAAAATTAAGCGCCTATTTAATTGAAAAATTGCACATATTGATTAAATATTTAATTAAAACAATATGAAAATTTTTTAATTAAAACCAAGTTCATTAAACATTTAAAAAAAATTTTTATGAACTTATTTTAGTACTTTAGAATTTTCTTCACAAGTTTTCCAGAAAGAATGAAGCGCAACTTAAAGAAAAACTTGTTTTTTTATAACAAAAAGTATTAACAGAGTTCTTTATTATAGCACTAAGAGAATTTTGTTTATAAATGCTCTGAATCCAATTAAAATATTTCACATTAATAACATGTGATATATTTTTTTACTCAATGAAAAGTGCTTCTACTACAATTAACGCCAATTTAAATTTTTTTACTTAAGAACACTTTATTATTATATAATTTACAACAATTATTCATTGTTGCTGAATAAAGCTCCTTCTGATTTTTCTTCCTGAGTCCACAAGAAGTCTTACAAAAGTGTTGCTTTATAAGACCACATTGCCGATCAGCTACAAGATATTAGTTTTCATTTCTGCATTATCTGATATATGGGATTGAAGTGTGCGGCTACTCTTGTTGAGTAGCTGTGCCTTCTGGGATGTGCTCCGCTATAGACTGATTAGTTTCAATAATAGTGATTTGACCATTTACAGAAAACTGTAATCTGAATTACAACAACTTAATATTTGATTTTTCCCGGTTTACTCTGTATAGCAATGCGAAATAAAAATTATACCGAATTTAATCTTGAATGCGTTTGATCGTTTACCTTTCTACCGTGTGTAAGAGCATATCAAAGTCGTTCTATATACACAAATATCTTGCGATAACCAAAAAGCAAACGCATCGAAACTACTTCCACATCGCAGTGCAGAGTAACCCTCCAGGATATATTTAACTTTTTTATAATGAAGCGTTTCTTCTCAATCTTCAACTTTCAATAAAATTTATTTCCTATTGAATATAATGCTTTTTTGTTTATTAGCTTCTATATATATACATTTTATGACATTTTAATTCTGAATTTTAAAACTAAATGTCAACAGTAGCTGAAATAGTATAACCTTCGTACTGACTTTTCTTTCTGACTGTAGTGGTTTTGTGTTGACCTTGTGGCAAAGTAAATGATACAAAAAAGGAAATATATTTTCTAAACAATTTTCAGGCTGCTTTGTATTTCAATATTAAAGCATATGAGCCTGCCTTTGCCATGTTTTATCCCTATTTGAACACCTAACCACATATGCAATGTCCTTGTGTATTTTTTGGTCTGGTAAGTTTCCATAGATGATGTGTCGTTTCAACGTCTATGAATACAGCAACACACAAACAACAACTAACTGCCTTTCTATGTTAGTAGCAGTAGTAAATGTTACGGTTTGGCTTGACTAAAACATCAGCTACCATTCATTTTGCTCTGACAGACAGTCAGCCAGGCAATCAGGCAAGTTGCATGCAAGCTGCTGTTGCTGCTAATGTTATTTTAAAGCATGCATGAAAGTATACATTTTAACACACCAACAATTGCATACATACATACAAACGATGCATTAAAAATTCATAAAAGGTGCGTTTGATGAATACATGCTAGTAAACACATGAGAGTGTGGGAGTTTATGTCACTTTTATATGCTTAACATTAAGGCAAGGGATTGTTAGTGTGTGTGTAGGTACAAAAATTTGTATGTCAAGGTTTGTGTAATCATATATTCGTAGCATTTACTGCTTCATGCTTTTGGTGTAGATAAATGTTTGTTTGCATGTGTTATACTCATGTGTGTATTACGAGTATATTAAAAAAATATATATAAAGGATGTTTTTTATAGACGTATAGAACTTTAAGTTGCCATTACTGTTCAAGATGGTTACCGATTTAACAGCTGGCAAGTGATTTATTCTCAGTTTGGTTTGGCAATTCATCATGAATAAACTCACGCCTGAACAACGCTTGCAAATGGGCACAAAACGAGATTGCCGTTGTTCCCGATTTTCATAAGAGAATTTTGTTTAGCGATGAAGCGCACTTCTGGTTGAATGGCTAGGTCAACAAACAAAACTGCCGCATTTGGAGTGAAGCTAATCCTCAAGTGTATGTCGAAACACCGTTACATCCAGAAAAACTGACTGTTTGGTGCGCTTTATAGGCTCGTGGAATCATTGGTCCGTACTTCTTCAAAAACGATGATGGGCAGAACGTTACAGTCAATGGTGATCGGTATAGAGCCATGATTACTAACTTTTTCATTCCTGAATTGAACAACCATGATGTCCAATAGCTGTGGTTCCAACAAGACGGCGCAACATGCCACATAGCTCGTGCCACAATCGATTTATTGAAAGACACGTTTGTTGACCGCCTAATTTCACGTTTTGGACCTGTGAATTGGCCTCCAAGATCTTGTGATTTAACACCACTAGACTACTTTCTGTGGGGCTATGTAAAGTCATTGGTCTATGCGGATAAGCCACAAACGCTTGAGCACTTGGAAGACAACATTCGTGTTATTGCCGATATACGGCCACAAATGTTGGAAAAAGTCATCCAAAATTGGACGTCCAGATTGGACTACATCCGAGCCAGCCGTGGCGGTCATATGCCAGAAATCATATTTAAAATGTAATGTCAGAAGATTATCTTTTCGGATAAATAAAATTGATGTCAATCGAATAATCCATCGTTGTTCTATACGTCTATAAAAAACACCCTTTATATATAATATATATTTATGTATGTACGTATTTGAATTTTAAATTTTAATACAAAAAGCGTTCAATCAAACAGAATTGTCAACTTAGTCTGTTTAGTATTGTTTTTAGTGCTTTTTATTATTTTGTAAACGGAAAATTTTCGAGTTCTTGCCTTGTCAGTTTTAGTGATATTTTTCCTCGTCAGTGACACGAAATTTGTACAGACATTCTAATAAGTAAAAAAAAGCCTATAAAGTTTTTAATTGTTTCACCAAAACGATTTTCGGGCTGTGAATAAAGTACGCGAAGGTAATTTGTTGAAATTATACGGGTCGAGTATTTTCTAACTAATTAAAATTAAAGTTTTGGGCTTGTTGAGGTTTAAATTTTATTGTTTTTATACCCTTCACTATAAGTGATTTAGTTAGACACTCTATAAAGTACATACATTCTGAATCCTTATAAATATTGGAGTCGAATAAGCGATGTCCATCTGTCTGCCGTTGAAATTAACTTTCTAAAACTTAGAAAGTTTAGCATACCAATCTCTCAATTGCATTCAGCCGGATTGGCTAATAAGTAGTGGAGCTATTTTTTTGTTTATTTAGTCCAAGCTATAAAACGGCCAAAGAAACTGATAGTCATCATTTTTGTGCTAAAAATAAGTGCAATCGATGTACAAATGGCCGAGAAATATCAAAAATGCAACGGGAATTTCAAATTTTCATTAATTACGTGGTGTGTAATGTGGTGGCAAATTACAGTCGTAATATCTATGCCAAAATTAAAGTAATTGGTAGACAAATGGCCGAGAAAACTCACAAATGCAATCAAAATTTTAATTTTTTCTTAATTTCAGTTTTGTTTTTAATGGAAATTTTTAAACTGTATCTACACATGTGGAATGTATGTGCACACAAACAAGAAACCAGGCATACGGTCTTTTACAAACGTCTATATGTTTCTGTGTCTTTTAAATGCCTTGTGCGTAAAGTGCCTCATACACGTCAAGATCATATATGCGTCATCAAATGTTTGTGTTAGCGGTTTGATCATGTATAGGTATTTTGTTTGATTGTGCACTGTGTAGTGATATCAAAAATTTTTTGATATTTGTTGATGGTGAAAGGTTGCTGATATTATGTATGGCGAAATTAGGAAAGATTTTAAAAAGTAAAAGTATGATTGATTAAAAATAAAGTTCTTTATTTGTAAAAATACGACTTTTTCCTTAAATATTTTTT
The DNA here is from genome assembly GCA_947397855.1 of Thelaira solivaga. Classification (NCBI taxonomy): domain Eukaryota; kingdom Metazoa; phylum Arthropoda; class Insecta; order Diptera; family Tachinidae; genus Thelaira; species Thelaira solivaga. The sequence goes on from OX377612.1 coordinate 28,265,820, forward strand.
AAATTACTTTTTTTTAATTTTTTTAGTTATTTATTTGTTTGCAATTTATTTAAAAATTTGCCGCTAATCACAACGATGCTTCCAGTAAATTTTTTTTAATGAAATTAACTTTGCATCAGCTTGATGGAATGTTATGTGGTACGAGCTTATTAGCTCAATTCTCTTTCATTGTGTAGGGGCAACTTGATAAAGCTACGAATGCAGAAATCTTATAGAAAGAGAATTTTTTGTTTCTTGCCGGTAATTTTAATTTATTTATACGAAATTAATTATTAATTTTAGGATTAACCAAAAAAAGTATTATAAGAAATATTTTTGTAACAACACAAATCTGCGAAGCTTCTTGGCTTGTCTGCAGAAAACACCCAAGGTCTAGGCAGGGATCGAACGCGACCCCCAGATTGATAGGTTAGTACGCTACCTACTAGTCATTTCATGAAAAATATTTTCATATTATTTTAAGAAGAATGTGTGAAATGGAAAATATGAAAATTGGGTACAGCCAAATTGTTTAATAAGCCGTGTTGCTTACTTTCTGTGCTTTATAAAATTAAATAGTTGTCAACACAGTAAAGTAATACCTGGTATGGCAGCGAAAATGAAAACAACACTTGACAATCTAATAGCATTAAAATGCATAAAACTGTTAAAACTAAGTTTGTATCTTTTCCTGAAATACAACACTTTATATTTGCAGTATTTTTTTCATACAAGTACATACATATAAAACCAATATGTATGTATACTGTGACTAAATGTATTGTAAATATTAAATTTCATATCAACTGTGTTGAAATCTGGTTATAATTATTTAATTCTACAAATTTTTTCTTTCACAAATAAAGAAATAATTCCACAAACACGAACGTTTATTCAAAACAATCAAAATGCATCTTTAACCCAGGAATACTAATATACGTAAAATTTATGTGTACTTTCTTTTAAATTGTTGCTACACACGCGTTTTTACACATAACGAACGCTACTAAATTTTACATATGCTTTTAACACTGGGTTTGAACCAGACAGAAAGGCAGAAAAAGCATTTTTTATACTTTTGCTTTTATACTGAGAAGTTAAATATATAAGGCGTAAAATTTACTTAGTAGTATTTAACATAGGTTATTTTACAGCTGAGGTATACTCAGTCTATTCAGGGTTTCCTTCTCTTGTCGTCTAGTAATTGCGTGAAATTATAGGAATAAAACTTTTAAATGCAAACGAGGGTAAGTGTTCCGGTCCCCAATCTTCTAACTACAACAATATACAAGAATACGAATAAAATACTCCGTTGCTTCCTCTTCCTTGATGTACCTCGACTTTTTGAGGGGGCTTAAGTAGTGTTAATGAACCAAGGAACTATGCCGGTCTAGGTTCAACCTTGTTGGACAGATTCTTGAAGAGATTTCGAAAGTAAATCTCAACTGGTTCTTAAGCCAAAGTGTTCTTGAAATCCCGCCTAGGTCTGAATGGTGCAGAGAATTACGGTAACATCCCCTTGAACACCGGGTGACCTTTAAGTGTAAATAGCCTTATGTACGTATGGGAGCTCTGCGTCTATGGATCAAAACATTCTCGTAATTGAAGTATTTATTAATGGAACCAAAAATAACAAAAATCAAAACAGCGGAGCTATGTTATTCGGTCAGTAGCGAAAAAATATGAGGCCATGAATATAATTGCCATCCTCGAAGGTTTCGATCTAAATACCGAAAATAGCTCTCAGGACATATTAAAGCCAAGAGCTAGTGACACGACGAATTCTGATGTTGAGTCACCCAGCATACCAAGCTAGACGATGGACCACAGCAAAAAAAATTAATATTTCATTGGAACCTAGACATGTTGCATAAAAGTCATGTTTAGAAATTACATGACGGCAGAAGAAGATAAGGTAAAAGAACGCATTCTATATGCTCACGTCAAGGAAGGCACTCAATTGACGAAACTCTGCAGTGACGTCTTGGCACAGGAGAAAATAATCGGCAGAGAACGCAGCATCATCACCCATACCAAGTACCCTAAGATGAACTGAGTGCTAGCCAGATTGCTTTGATAAAGAAGGTATTTTTTGTCTGAGATGAACAAGTCCCCGAATATCAACAATAACCTCGGAGTTATCAATTGCAAAGAGAGGGATAGGTGGCTGTCTCTTACATCAAGCTAAAGCTTGGCTGCAAAAGACACTTAATAATCTTAAGCACTTCGTTAACGACAACATAAAGTTAGTAAATGACTCGGAAATGCCCCGAATGTTCGTATGTGTCATCTACCTGATACCGGAAGATGTTTTGGAACCAAACACACTGGTGAGCAGGCTGGCGAAACAGAATGTTGGGCTGTCGACCAAGGGTTAGAGAAGCTTACGGTCCACGAAAGAGAAGGATGGTAGATAACTCGTTGACTTCTTAGTTGATAAGATTTTGGGGAAAATGATATTGGTACAGGGTGTGAAATTATTCCTGAACAGGGGCCAAGCGGGCCACAATTACTCTTAAGCATTGCCGATAACACTCCATTGACATCGGCAGCAGCAGGCGTATCCATGACAAAAATATCAGCAAGGACTGCTGCCACAAAGACAAAGAGGACAGCGCCCTCGAAAAAACGCATTCTCCAAACGAGCAACAGTTGAAAAGGACACTGCCGCAACCAGCATAAAAGTCAAATAATAACACCTTAATATTTTTTGTATTTATAAGGTTATTTTTAATTTATTTATAATGAAGTAGTAAAATTTTTAATATACTCGTACATCAAAGAAATGAAAGTTATTATTCTTAGTAGAGAAAAAAGTGACAACAACGCTCGTAATCAGCATTATAAGGTCACCGATTTTGAAAATTTTTTATTAATTTAATATTTAAATTTCAGAAAAATTCCTAATCCTAATTCCTTTTAGTGGAAGGGAGTTTATACACCGAATTTGTAGTCTTTAGCTTTGGCGCTTAAGATTGAATTAGTCAGTCAGTAGCTTTACTCTTTTATATAGCGCTCTCGGTTAGTTCAAATGTGTCCAAATTTGAAAACCACTATTTGGTAAAAAAGGGTGCGGATACCCTTGTCATAGCTCCTGAGTCCTTCTGTGGAGACAACTTCACTCGTGTCCTGCTGCGCAAGGAGGAGAGCGAAGTATATAAGACTGCTGGAGAGGCAAAGTGGGCATTGTCATAAAAGCCAAGCGTATTAGGCTAGATGTTGTTCTGGCCCTCAGCAAAATGATATAAAAGTTTACGTTGAGCTGCTGACGAGCCACTGTAGACTAAACTACCACATTTTTGCACTCATTTGCATATTTTGCACTGTTTGCAAGCATTGTCCTGAGTATCCCTATAAAGTTAATCGTTGGAGAAAAACAAACACATTTTTTGAGTTATGGCACTATTAATGTTGTTGCAATAGTTTTCTACAAACATAACATGTTTCCTTAAACATATTTCATATTTCACACAAAGCAATTAAAAATAACTCTTCCTCTCAACTATTTAGATACTTTGAATTGAGCAAATATTTTTCATTCTCAAGTTTATCTATGTATTTGAAAAGAAAAAAATTTTAAACTTGTTCTAATTTATTCTTTCATGTATGTGTGTATGATATTAAAAGCTTACTTGCATGAGCAGCATAATAACAAAATGAGGTATGAATAAGAATATAATAGGTATCCTAAATACATAATTTAGTACTTATTGTTCAGTAAATAATACAAGAGTAACTCTGTACAGAAATGGTGTTTATATTGAAATCATACATGGGATCTACTAACATTTATCTTCATAAATTTTTCCTCCTGCCCACACCCAACTATTAAATATTTGTTGTACACATGCATACATACACATAGTATAGTAAAGTGTGTTTTAGTTTTGGCTTGGTTTCATTTTTCATTACTTACAAAATTTATAATTTAAAAGAATTGGTTGAGCTAGTTGAAAACCAGGACAGTAAATATTTATGATTCAACACATTCTAGTTACTTGCTTAGCAGTAGGATATTATTTAACTTTAGAATTTTTGTATAAACATTTTAAGCTTTAAATTTCGTATAAAAAGTATTAAAATGAACAAAACAAATAAAGTTAAATCAAAAAAGTGATAAATTATTGCAGGAAGGGAATTCTAAAACATTTTAATAATAAAATCTTAGCTCATTACCTGCTAAATTGTTACAAATTACAACCTGAAAGCATTTCTTTAGAATTGTAATTTATTATTTTTAAAAATGAAACACTCTGACTAACTCGCTACACGCAAAGAAAAACTATGCTGAAATATGGTCACCGCAAACATAATTTGTTCTACGCAAAAATAAAGAGTGGTTAATTTTAAGGGTGGTTAATTGAATGTGAACCACACCTAAACGTCAATTTTTTTCTGCATTCAGTAACTTTTTACGATGCGAATATTCGAAATATGAAGCGACGAAAATATTCGGTTGCAGTATCGATAGTGCGATTCTGTAACTTATTTATATCGATGGTACACAGCTGTTTTTTTCTATTTAAATAAGTGATTTTTATATGGCAATGCTGTGCACAAAATCAACGAAAAGCACAAAGAAGAATAGCAAAAAAACAAACGAATTTTTGCTGTGGAACACTTTTTTTGTGTAAATATTTCATTTTTATATCCTTCACTGTAAGTAAGAATGGTATATATAACTTTATGATTCCGTTTGTAATTACTACACCGTATATGGGACACCCTATAAAGTATATATATTCTGGATCCTTATAAGTAGCGGAGTCGATTTAGCGATGTCCGTCTGTTTGTTCGTGTAGTCGTTGAAATGAACTTTCAAAAGAATCTAGACCACATACAGAAAAGCATAGCATACCAAACGGTCTGTTGTTGCTGTAAAACTATAGCTATTGAAATTCATCCATATCAGTAAATAAATGGCGGAGCCATGAGCTTAAAACCGAAACTACCTCTATTTTTGACCATTTTTTGAGTGGGTTTTTTGCCTATTTTGTCTAAACGAAAAAACGGACAAAAAAAACGTGGTAAGAAGTAAGTCATAACACCTGTGCTAAAAATGAAAGCAATCTGTCCACAAATGGAAGAGGAATATCAAAAACACAACCGAAATTTTAGAATTTCATTAAGATTTGCTTTGTTTTTATGCGATTTTTATCTAAACTGAACAAAAGTAGTACGCAGTTTTTTTCAAACATCACATTCATAGTTTCGTAGCCAAAACTCAGCTGCATGGGTCCATAAATAGCGGAGCTATGAGTCAAAATTGCGATTACCTCTATTTTTGAATATTTTTGATGCGTTTTTTGCGTAATTTGTCTAAACTATAAGACAGACAGACAAACTTGGTACAAAGTTTTATTAAAAATAATAATTGTAATGTCTGTGCAAAAAACCAGAAAAATCGGTCCACAAATGGACCAGAAAAATCAAAAAATACAACCGAAATTTTAGATTTTCATTAAGATTTGCTTTGTTTTTTGCGTTTTTTACCTAAAGTATAAAAAAATTAGTAAACAGTTTTTTCAGATATCATATTCATAGCATATGGACCAAAATTCAGCTAAATCGGTCCATAAATGGCTGAGGTATGAGTCCAAAATTAAAGGAAAAAAATTTTTTTGTTTTTCTATTTAATATCTTTTTTAGAATTCCTTTTTTTATTAATTTAAAAATTGAGTGTCTGCAGACATTTTATTGCTATTAAAAATGAGGTTGTCAGAAAGGATTGTTTCTTAAAACTCGTTAATTTTAGTCGTATTATAAAAATTAATTTGTTTATAGATATTTCGCTCCAATAATAAATAAATAAATTTTTCAGTATTTTTGACGTACTAAGATACAAATGTGCATAAATACATATATTTCTCTAAGAGATTGCAAACGAACCATAGAATATTACGGGTTGGTACACATATCGTTTTAAACAAGGGGTCGTCTAGATTTTTAATCTATCGCCCAAGTACTCCGAAAAAACTTTGCGTTATTATTAAAAAATTTATGAAATTCCCTCATTCCCCAGTACCTTTCTTTTGAGGGATTTTTACCATTACCCACTTTGCTGAGGTACCATTCCCGATTTTGGCCACGAAAATTACCAAAATCAAAATGGAATTTAATCTGTAGGCTCTAAACTTTCTTAAACATTTTCTGAAAAATTCGTAGTTTTTATTTTATTATGCAAAACGGAAACTGCCAAAATCCTTGAGAACAACACTACTGGAGTATATGGAAATTTAAAAAAAAATTTTTAAATATCCAAAGTAATAGCTTAATATTTGGTTGCTAGGTTACATATATAGATAATAATATTTAATGACTTCAGACGTATTTGATAAATATGCCATTAATACTGAAAAAATATGTAGAAATACTAAAAAACGTAAGGGTACGTTAAAACATGTTTAACGCGACATATTTATCTTCACTCATTTAATTTTTTCTATGGTTTTGCTATTAATAAAGAATGTGGAAAGTGAAAAATATTAATATTTGGCTAACACAGTCAAGAGTATACATATAAGACTCTGCACAGCCAAATTTAACTTCTTTTTATTTAACAATTTTATTGTAGGTACCTAAATTTTCAGTATAAAAATGACTTCCGTATAACAGGGATTTTTTTAAAAAAATTTTTTGTATTGAAGAGCCATTTTTGCATGATTGTATTCTTTTTTGTGTGATTGTTCCAACTCATTTATTTGTGGGAGATTTCTCTCTCTCTCACTATGTGGCAATATCAATTGTGTATGTGCTTTCTCTCTTCCACTCTGTTGCTCGCAGAGAGCTTTATAGCATGTTCACACGACGAGTTTCAATGCTGGTTTCGCTGTCTGAACCTCGATTGTGAAAATTTGCGTTCAGACGACACATAATGAGTTTCATTTGACAGTTGCTTTGTTTTGTTTTTTGTTGTTTCGCATTTGCTTTTTTGTTTTGAAATGGATAAAAAAGGTAAATTTTAATATATAAATATATGTATTTTTAGAAAAAATAATAATTTATAAAAAATTTATTTATTATTTCAAATAATTTAATATGTTGTGTTATTTATTATGTTTATTTTTATATTTAAGCAATTTAACACTCTTTCCTTTGTTTCTTACTAATACATTGAAATGCTTGCAAAACAATAATATTTCTTTGTTTACAATTTGTTTTGTTGGACAGCTAGTTAAGATAAACTAGCGATAGAAACTAGGGATGATACTAAATTTTCATGGTTTCGGCAAGAGTTTCAAAATGAAACCTGCAGATTCGCTCACTTAATTTTGTATGGCGAATCTTCCTGTTTCATTCGAGATTGGGATGTGAACCCTCGAAAGAGAGCGAACCTTGTCTCGTCTGAACATACTATTAGTGTACTAAAAAGCAGTTTCTTAAATATACTAGTAGAGCTGCAACTCATGCCCATTGGTAGATTTTTTCTCTTGTTTTGTTATATTCTGAAATAGAGAGACATTTTTTTTTTCTGATACAATGGCTACATTTTTGTGTGTTTAATAAACAGTTACTTTTTAGTAAACTACGCCAAAAACAAATACATGAGTTTCCATGATTTGTCATTGCAAGGGAATTTGATTGATGGACAAGTGTAAACATGGATGATGAGTTAAGAATGTTACTATGTTGTGTGCAAGAAATTTCAATAAAGAAATGACTGAATTACAGGAGTTTGTTGATTTTTTTTATAAGTAATTAAATGAAAATTATAAATACTACCTGAGGCTAGATGGTAATTTAACTTAATAATAATTGTGTAATTAAATATAAAATTATAGATTTTTAAATGACAGAAGTGAACACGAACTTTTTAAGTTTTAATTTGTTTTTTAATTTTTTTTTTCTTAATAAATACATCAAGATCGACATGGTGCGGTTTCATGGATTAGTAGCGATTAAAACTATTCTCTTAAATTACAGTTTAAATGCTTTCATTTACAAAAATTTCTATTTTAAATAAACTTAAAAACATACACAAATTTATAAAATACATTGAATTTTTTTTTAAAACAACATCGGTGACGTCATTCAACTTAAGTCTGGAAACTCATTACGAAAGACAAAACACTACTGACTTTATTTTAAAAATATTGTTGGCAAAAATGTAGTTACGTATGAGAGATGTACATGATTCCATTTTTTTCCTCTGTGAATCTACTCACTGCTTGTGTTGTGTTTTCAATCATTAATATGTTCTTATAATATTGCTTGCACTGTTTGCTTTCTCACAACTGCTTGCCTTTTGTTCACTCTCTTTTTTTAATATGCCGTTAGCAGTAACACATCAAAAATTATAACTGCTTTTTAATTTTATGCAAAATATGCATAGAAGTTGAACACAGTAAAATATCAGTGCATTAATTTGTTTTAAATAAGATTTCGCATGTTATTTAAGAAACAAAATTACTTTTTTCGTGATAAAATGAACTCCAAAATAAATAAAAATATTGAAAGTGGTGGTTTTCAATTTATAAAAAAATATACAAAGCAAAAGAAAATTTTAATATTTTTTATGTTTATAAATATAAAAAAAAAATTCTAAAAATGCTATTAGTTGAATAGCGAAATATAGCGTAAGAAAAAAATAAACAAATATTTAACTTTTTTATATAAAACACTGGGATTAAAATTTAAATAAAATAGTTATAATTTATATTTGAATTTGAATTTGAAGCATTGCCTTATATCTTCTCTTAACATCTGAAAAATGTCCCAAATTTGTTTAAAATATTTTTTCTGTAAGATAACTAAATAGTCCAAAAAAATATTTACTTTAAAACCTTTACTTAAACAGCTTTGATAAGCTTTACTTAAAAAGCTTTAATATTATTAATTGTTAATCGCAACTGCTTATTGAAGCGTGATATGCATTTTGTAACAAACTACTTCATTTAGTTAATGTTTAGTGACGATTCAATACCCATTTTGTAAAAATAAAAAAAAATGCATTTGAAGCGGATTCATGTAAAGGGTGTGTTTTATAGACGTATAGAACTTTAAATTGCAATAAAACAACGACGGATTATTCGATTGACATGAATTTTTATTTATCCGAAAGATAATCTTGTGGCATTACACTTTAAATATAATTTCTGACATATGACCGCCACGGCTGGCTCGGATGTAGTCCAATCTGGACATCCAATTTTGGATGACTTTTTCCAACATTTGTGGCCGTATATCGGCAATAACACGAATGTTGTCTTCCAAGTGGTCAAGCGTTTGTGGCTTATCCGCATAGACCAATGACTTTACATAGCCCCACAGAAAGTAGTCTAGCGGTGTTAAATCACAAGATCTTGGAGACCAATTCACAGGTCCAAAACGTGAAATTAGGCGGTCACCAAACGTGTCTTTCAATAAATCGATTGTGGCACGAGCTGTGTGACATGTTGCGCCGTGTTGTTGGAACGACAGCTCCTGGACATCATGGTTGTTCAATTCAGGAATGAAAAAGTTGGTAATCATGGCTCTATACCGATCACCATTGACTGTAACGTTCTGGCCATCATCATTTTTGAAGAAGTACGGACCAATGATTCCACCAGCCCATAAAGCGTACCAAACAGTCAGTTTTTCTGGATGTAACGGTGTTTCGACATACACTTGAGGATTAGCTTCACTCCAAATGCGGTAGTTTTGTTTGTTGACGTAGCCATTCAACCAGAAGTGCGCTTCATCGCTAAACAAAATTCGCTTATGAAAATCGGGAACAACGGCAATCTCGTTCGAAATAAAATTGCACTATTTGCAAGCGTTGTTCAGGCGTGAGTCTATTCATGATGAATTGCCAAGCCAAACTGAGAATAAATCACTTGACAGTTGTTAAATCGGTCGCCATCTTGAACAGTAATGCCAACTTAAAGTTCTATACGTCTATTAAAAACACCCTTTACAAGAAATTTATTTTCATCAGTAATTTAGGTATTAATTTTTAGTTTCGTTAAATATTTACAAAGAATCGGCGAAATTAAATATATGAATATTTAGCTAACACAGTAAAGAGTATATAAGACTCGGCATAACCGAATTTAACTTGATTATATTAATTGTTCCGTTTTAGGTAGCCTATTTAAAATATTACATAATATAAAGGCAGAATAGAAAACATCGAATGGCTGTGTTAATTTCGCACAATACGCAGCAATGACAATTAACTGGTCAGATGTTGTTCATTTTATGTAAAAGAAAAAGTACATTGTTTCGATAACGTAAAAGAATAAGCAACTTTTTAGATCTACTGTCTTTTTTTGTTTTTTGTTTTTTTTTTTTTTTTATAGAGTGAAGGGTTAGAGTTGTAGTGACTAGTTTTGGTCTATAGATTATTACGTTCAGGGCTAAGTAAAATACGTGCTTTGCTTTTTATTAATAATTAATTGTTGTAGGAAAGACAACTGGTTCTTTTATTAGTAAAAAAAAATTCAATCGAAAGCAAATAGATTCAAGGAAATGACTTTACGTGACGTAAATTACGGTATTGTTTGGACTGCACTACATACATATATTTTTATTATTCTTAACTTCATTTTCAAACAATTTTTCGGTTAATAAAACTTTAGTCTTTACATATTTCGATTATTACAATTGCATTAACTGAATGAAATAATATTCAGATGTTAAAGTATCAAAACTTATACAGCAACAAAAGTTGGGTATAATTAAATGGTTGCAAAATGTTTTTGCCACATTTTATTGCAACATAAATTGCTTTAAAAGTATTAAACACTAATTTTAATGGGTTTTGAATTGAGAACTTGCTTCCTATATTTATTCACGTTTACTAAAGCAAAGAAACGAAATTTTGCAATTTCTATGTTTATAAAAATACGAATAGAAGAGACGTTTTGCTTTGTGAATATTAACCAACACACCCTTTCAAATAGTTTACATGGGAGTATCATGGAAGTGAGTATGTATTGGGGTGTGTGTAAGTAAGTTATTAGTTTCTACTTTTTATGTACAGTCACGTGCAAATTGCACAATTTACACGTTTGACTATAACATTGTCCATGCGGATCAGCAATATTACAACATACATATACGAGTACATCATCCTTTTAGCGTTTGTTTCTTAAAAGACTAATATGTCAACACACCTATCCCTTTAATGTTGTTAACAATCACTTTTTAAGGCGTTTTTTCAATATCTTCAAAATTTTAATTCAAGGCCTTGAGTCTTTAGTTTTGTAGTCCATTCAATTTTAGGTTTATAGGTTTTTAATGTCTAGTTTGCTTACATAGGATGATTGTCTATCTACTTGGAAGACCTTGGATGCTTTCGTTATACAAGCTAAGATAATTAAAGGATCTCTATTTTGTATTTCATTTAAAATAAAAATAAAAAATCTGATGATAAAAATATTGGGTTGCAAAGGAACCCTTAAGGAAAGGGTCGGGCATTTTTAATTTGCTTAATAGCAATTGCGTGAAGAATACCAGTATATCATCATACACTTTTTATTAAAGAATACGAAATTTACTTTTTGAAAGCCATTAACATCCCTTTCTGGTGGAGAAATCGAATTTAATTTTGTCCGCTTTAAAATTGCTTGGTTTTTAACCACTCTAAAAGGGTCTGGCTAAACTCTGCTTGTTTTTATTTTTTCTCAATTTTAAATACTATATACTTTTAATTTTTAGCACTTTTCGCTTCATATTCAGAAAGTTTCCTCTTGCTTAAAACATTATGTAGCCTTTGAGTCGCTCTAAAAATATATGGCGGCAAATATTTCGATATTTCAACTCAATTGCGAATTTTAAGCGTCTCATATAATACTAAATAGCCATTCCCAGTAATCCATTGCTGTCAACGGGGACTTCGTCAATACCATTTTTATATCGTCATTGTCGTTTCTATTCGCCGGTAACTTACACAACTCAACGACGAAATTTTAATTTAAAGGAAAAAAATTACCGGCTTAATTTAAAAAAAATTTATTTTCACTGTTGCAAAAACCAATCAAGTAACTTTTATACCATTTTAGAATTGGGACTAAATGCGCCAACTTTTGATGCAACTTGGCAAAATGTTTTAGCACATTTTTTTCAATACGGTCGTTTAAATTTTGGTGTAATAATAACCTTCAAAACATAGTTGGCCAAAAAAAAAAAATGGTATTTTCCTCGAAAATTACTTTATTGTGGAAAAAAATTTTACTGACGCTTGCAGACGGTATGCTTGCAATAATGTAACGGGAAAAAATTTTGTGAAAATTAAAAATTTGTAGCTACAACAAGAGATATATCACTGCAGGGTACAAAAATTAAAAAAAAATATTCCGAATGGCAGTAACTCGCAAAATAAGTGACATAAAATTTTTTTCCAATTTTTCAGGGAGCGGTCATCATGTGAGCTATCACCCACTTTCGGCTTGACGTTGAATTATGGGACACTCTGTATATGATTTTTCTCAACCATTTGTGGATCGATTACTCTCATTTTTAACACAAACATTATGACTGTCATTTCTGAGAAAAACTTTTCTGTCCGTTTTGTATTTTAGACAAAACACGCTAGTAGCCCAATCAGAAAAATGGTAAAAAATAGAGGTATTGGTGGTTTTTGACTCATAGCTCTGCTATTTGTGGACCGATTCGACTGAATTTCAATAGAAACTGAGAGATTGGTATGCTATACTTTTCATTACGTTGCCAACACAGACACGTAGACGGACTTTGCTAAATCGACTATGCTATTCATAAGGATCCAGAATATATATCCTTTATAGGGTGTTCCATTTACGGTGTAGGAATTACAAACGAAATCACAAAGCTACTTACAGTGAAGGGTTATAAAAAGATACATATTAAAATTTTTTTAATAATAAATTGAAAAAAAAAATTTTTTTTTTGGCTCTGACCGGAGCTTGAACCGCGATATCTGCAGTTCAGAAGCATTTTTAATATATTTGATTTAACATACATATTACTTTTAAAAATAATGTAAATATAGATCTATAAATATATGGTTGTCTCAACCATATTTTTTCCCTGCGTGTATGCAATACTATTGGAATAAATTTTATGAGGTGAAAACGCAGCATTGAATTCTATGTTCCTTATTTCTATGAGTTCATCAATTTCAATACTAAACTTTTCTAATGATGCTTTGGCTCTGGGTTAGGGGCTATAGCCTAACAGCTTTGTGGCAATCTCTCGGTTCACTTCCCATCTAAGTCTTGGTTATTATAAAACCTTTGCAGATTTGTGTGGTTTAAAAAGTATAATATAATTATAAACAATATATAGCCTACGTTACCAAATATTACTGTTTTTATAAAGACTACGGTGGACATAATCAGTTCGTAATATTGAAGCCCAAGTTTTAAATGTCACAGATGTGCTGCATTTTTGTTCATTTCAATGTTTGATACTCCTTGTTGTGCCAACCCGCATTTTGCACTAATACAATTGATGCTTGTTTTGTTACAATTTATTTATACGAAGAAAAACAAAAAATAAATTCATACATTTTACTCGTATAAAACATGAGACGAGCACGTAAAACTCTGTGTATATATTGTTTGTATTACTAACTGTGTTTGCAATATATCTAGCACGATTAATCATATTAAACATATTCCTGCAGTTGTTGTCATTTTTGTTATTCAGCAAACGTTTGCATATTTGCGTCAATGTTTTAACTCTTTTTTTTAAGAATAAAGAAAACACCTGAGCAAACAAAATGAGTTTTTGCATTCAATATTTAACAAAAAATAAAAAAAAAACTATACACAGTTCATTTTAGTTAGAATATGTGTTTGGGTTGGAATCCACTAGCATTATAATAAATAGTTTTGTGTGAAAATAAGGTCAAAATATTGTGGATAATTTTAAGTTTAGTTTGCAATAACTACGAGAATTTTAAAACTGTGTCACCAGAGGTTCGTATTCAAATTGTGTGAATTATTGCAAGTTTGTTTATTTTTTTTTTTTTTTTCTTTTCAAAACAATATTTAGAACTCTGTACATAATTTAAATATTATGATTTTAATAAGAAGAACAGAATAAAAATTTGTAATGTTTTGACTGAAAATAACAAAACTTACAGAAATTGTGTTGTTTATATAAAAGGTTAGTTTAAGACATTTTCTATAGAATTTTTTATAATAAAGTTCTAATTTATCAAAATTGTCTACACAAAAAAAAAAAAAATATTTTCAGTTTGTTCGCTATAAATTTCCTTCGAAAGTTTGTCTGCACAACAAGGAAGGTCGCCATATCCTTTAATACCTGACAAGCCCAACTCCTAAATAGACTTGATTTAAGTTGTGGTAATTTAGTAAATTACTATTTATAATTTTTTTAATAAAACACTTGGATGTGTCTACTGCTTTTTTTAATATCTATAAGTTGGTATTCGCAATACAGTATATTTTAGTACTCATATAAGTTGTATATTAAAGTATTGGACGAGTGCCTTGATTTTTTTTAATTCGATTCTATATATTAGATAAATATTTTACATATTATGTATGTATAAATTTTGTAAATTGTATATGTTTTACTGACTGACTGACTTATCATCATCGCCCAGCCTAAACGGCTAAAGCTATGGACTTGAAATTTGGTAAGCAGGTAGGACGAATAAGAACGGATTTATGGAGATTCGAAAATTAAGGGGGTAAAAAAGGGTGAAACCAGATTTCCAATATCTACGGAACTACTACAGATAGAACCAAAATTCAAACTATAAAATATTCTACTTAAAAAATAAGCAGAAAGGTATTTGGTACTTTTTCGATATTTAGACATTTGCGGGATAAAAAAAGTAAAAACTAATGATGATACGTTTTATTAATTCCATTAATCTTTCAAAGTGACAATCAGTGCAACAAAAACTAAATTGTATTCTTTTCTGCTTAAAAAGCTCTCCAATGTGTATTGGCACTTTTTTAAATTCTAACCTATATGAAGGAAAATACGTACCGCTTTTTATTACTATTTTTATATATGTACTTTCATATAAATTTATGCCATATATACACATTTTATTACTAACTAGTATTTAAATTGCTACTGCGTCAGCGAAGTACCATACTGTCGCTAGTGGGTCTAGATAAATCTGCTGAATTAAATATGTTTTAACGTAACCCGTTAGGTTTTTAGTATTTGTAAATATCTCTTTAGTATTTATGACATTTTTATAAAATGTGCATGGGTACAAATATGCATAAATACGTTGCCTTCTACCAAAGATTACGGGATGAGACACATATCATTTTTAAGGGTAGGTTGTCTAGATTTGTAATCTACCGAACAAGTACTCAGAAGTTTCTTTTGACTATTTTTAAATTTATTTTTTTTTTTAATTTCCATATACCCCAGTGCTGTCGTTCTCAAGGAATATGTCAGTTTCCGTTTTGCATCATGAAATAAAAACCACTAAACTATCTTAAAATATTAAAACACTTCCAGAGAGCTTAGAACCTACAGATTAAATTCTTTTTTATTTTTCGTAATTTTCAAAATCAAAATCGGGAATGGTACCTCGGCAAATTGGGGGCTATTAAAAATCCTTCAAAGCAACGGCAATAGGTTATATGGAAATTTAAAAAAGTTTTAAAAATAGTCCAAAGTAACTTCTGAGTATGTGGGTAGTAGAATACAAATCTGGACGATCTGCCCTTTAGAATAATACATGTCCCATCCCGTTATCTTTTATGGTTTGTCTGGAAGTCAGTAGAATCTCTCAGAGCAATAGTCCAAAGTCAGTTCTAAATATTTGGGCGATAGATTACAATCTCCCCTTTAAAAAATTCAAAAAGTCCCATTAAATTTAATGAAAAGTACCATTTTTTTAATGATTTTTGACTTTGCTCCAATCTCGCACTTCTAGGTTTGCAAATAATAAAATATTAAAAAGTACCAAAAAAAAATCAACAAAAAGTACCAGTTGTCCCTTTAATGATTCTCACTTTGTTCGGGACCCTTTGAGCCCAACCTTGTACTTCTACATTAGTTTACATTGTAAGATCGAAAAGTGCCATAAAATTTAATAAAAAATACCAATTTGTGCCTTAATTTCTTATTTCGTTCAGTACAGTTTAATTCTACTATCACAATTTTAGGCTTGCACATAACATAAAAAGCAGCACTAAAATTAATTATATATAAAGTCCAATCTTATTTCCCTTTTTTGGTACTTTTTTCATCCTCGAAAACTTTTTCTTTTCAATAGACTTTTAATGGGTGTTAGAAATTAGTAATAGAATATTCATTAGCTGCAAAATAGTAGAAGAGACGAATACAATTTAGTTTTAGTTGCTGTGATTGTTACTTTGAAAAATAAATGGTTTTAAAAAAACGTACCAAAATTAACTTTTGCCCTTTTTATCTCTCAAATGTACAAGTTTCGAAAAAGTATCAAATACCCATCCGCTTATTTTTTTAGAATATTTTGTAGTTTGAAGTTTGCCTTTATCTGTAGTAGTTCCAGAGATATAAGAAGTTCGATTTTACCCGTTTTTATCCCCTTAATATTCGAATTTCCAAAATTTCCTTCTTATTCGTGAAAGCAATCTGCTTACCGAATTTTAAGTCCTTAGCTTTAGCCGTTTTTGCTGGGTGTGAGTCAGTAACGTTACTCTTTTATATGTAAAAGGTTTTCCAATAAGAGTGATATGATTTCTTAAAAAAAAACACACTTATTGTTAAGGAAATTCAAGTTTTTTCTTTAATGTGAAGTACAATCGATACAATTAAGTTCTAAAAAAACGTCATTCAAATGTCCTCTACGACTTCTTCTGCAGAAGCGAATTCGATGAACCCAATTTTCGAGCACTGTTTCTATTAAATCAAGTCGTATGTCATGAATGGCACGTTCAATATTGACTTGTAAAGCTTGAAGAGAGTCTGGTTTATTTCGAAAGAACAATGACCCCACAAGAAATAGTCTAATGGTGTTAAATCACAACTTCTTGGAGGCCATTCAATATAACAATTTCTTGAAATAATTGAATCTATAAGCTTTTCTCGCAATAATTCAATTGTTGTAGTCCAATGGCTTCAGTTCTTGAGTAAGAACAATTTTATACGGATACAAATCTAAATATTACTTTCTCAGTCCCAATTGTTGAGAATGTCTTGGAATCAACAAATTGCGGTCTTCAGCAACACTTGCCTAAACGGCTCAAAATTTTCAACAAATCGACGAATAGCGAGCACACTTGGACGATTATTACGACCATAAAATGGCAAAAGCACACGAAAAGTTGCAAATGGAGAACGATTATTTTGATAATAAAACTGAATAATTTGTAAGCGTTGTTCTTGCGTATATTTATCCATGATGAAATTGTAAACAATACTGAATACAATGAAAAACAAATGACAGATCATGACATATTACAAATGGCCGAAACCTTACTTCAAAATCATATCATCCCTATTGGAAAACCTGATATACGAGTAATGAGCGACTACTGTAACAGTGAAATGCTGTTAATCATTGAGATATTTAAAAACCACAATTTTTTAATAAAATTTTGAATCTGTTCTTGTTTGTGTGGCTATACTACGTGTAAGAAACAGTAATAGTATTTTACTTTAATTTATTAATTCTTTTTTTTTTTATATGAAAATTAAAAAAATTTATGTTTTTATGCTTTTAGTTCATAACTAGCTGACATTTTACTGAAGTTTGTGCTTTGTAAAAACTTCATATTTGGCCAGTAGCATAATTGTTACATGAAAAGCATAGAACTTGCATGTAAAAAAAAAAAGAAAAACATATGAAATAAAATATTAATACAAAACATTTCAAATGTACAAAGAAGAATACATACAACAGTAACCTAGAATTTTTCATTTCGGCAATTTGTAATTGTTATTTTAGTATCTTTTAAGAACAGAAATTCATAAACAAAAAAATACTTTTATAGCCTGTTTTATATTTAATGTGATGATTCTTCTTAATGACCCAGTTACGCTACACTTTGCTTCTTTCTTTCTCTCTTACCAAAAATAAAATAAATGTACTACATTTGTTGTAACAATAATAGAAACATTACGGAAACAAGCATCAGGCAAATACAAAAATAGCAAAGTAATTACAAAATAATGTTAAGGGACTATTTAACACAAAATCCTAATAAACAACACACAGTGTAGTATTAATAAAAAAAGAAAGAAAAACAACAAATACGAAAAAAAAGTATTAAAGTATTTGAAACAACATTTAGGTAATTAGGATGAAACAACAGCAGCATGAAAAACTTTATTTTTAAATTTAAAAACCCCTTTAATACAAAATCACTGAAGAAAGAGAGAAAAAGGGTGATGAGAAAAGATAGCAACAATAGCCAAAATAGAGAAAGAAGTTTGCTGGGGTTTCTTTACCTTTTTGCTTCTCAATTTCAGTTGTTTTCCATTTAAAAGTTAAATATCCAGCTCTTGGTGGGATATTAAATTAAAAAAATTATATAAATATCGGACAGTATGTTTTTAACTAGTCACCCAAATTTGTTTCCAAGGTTTCAGCCAAAAAACTGGTTATTTTAAAACCAAAACCTAACATTAAACATCGAAAGTTGTAATAACGGACCAAAAAGTGTTTGGAGAATTCAACCACTAACGCACTATGAGAAAAAAGCAAAATATCGCTTATTTATTGAAACATATAGGCATGTTCTGAAAATCACATTTAATCAATGTGATTTGAAAACACAAAAAAGGTGTTCTGTGCATATAGTTTTGTGATTTCAAAACGTTCACCTGATACACTAACGTTTTCAAATCTCTTGGTTATTGTCGCGATTATTAGAGGACGAACGTTAATAAAATTACTTAAATTATTCAATGCGTTCTTTATTACTTTTGTTGAACAATTAGCTGTTTTATAAAAGAAAAACATTTAACAATAAAATAAAATAAAGACGCCTTTTTTGCTGTAAAATTTTTATTTGCTATTGTGTTTTCTTTTGTGATGAAAACTGTGCTTTTGAAAAGATAAAATCACACAGAAAAACACAAAAGCGGTATGGTTCACAGAACAGCACAAAATCACACGTGTGATTTCAAAAGCACATGTGATTTAAAATCACGTAATTTTCAGAACAGACCTGATAGTCATATACCTCAATTTTAATACCTTTTTTGCATTAAATATAAAACGGACGAAAACAAGTCATACACTTTGCGAGAAATTACAAACATAATGTCTGTGCAAGAAATTAAAACTATTGAAGCGCAGAAAAAAAAAACGCGAAAATCAAAAATACAAACGAGTTTTTGGTGAGCGTGCACACAAAAGCAGGCATATATATATCATTCGAACGGCCTTAATGTGTTCTTTCCAAACCCGCTGAAAAAGTTAAAATCAGTTGATATTCAACTAACTTACTGGTTTATATGTAAGTGCATGAAGGTCGAAAAACCGGTTTTTTACTAGTAACTCAAGATTTTGGGGGTTTTTGGCAAATTCCAAAAACAGATTTTTGTTGTAGTCAACAGCACCTGCTAGAAAAATAATATCATTTCATTCTTTTTTATCATACAATGGCCAAAAAAAAAAGTTTTGTCGTTTAATGGTGTTAATCTTCATTATTCAGTTATTAAATATATATAAAGCTATGACCAGGTGCTTTGACACATAAATTATAGACTTTTAAAAAAATGGAGTTAATTGATTTGTGCACTGAACGACTCTTATGTGCTATAGAAGTAACTTATGAAGAGAGCGATGCCATAGAAAATTTATTGAGTACTAGTTGACCCGGCAAACGTTGCCTTGCCTTAATATTTTTATATATTCGATCTTCTTACACTAAGAAATCGTACTCATAGAGTAAAGAACCGTGCGAGACCGGGTAAGAACAGGTAGTAGGCAAATAAGCCAGATACCGACTATAGCGCTACCTGCCGGGCGGATCACTCTTCAATCACTCTATCTATTTAAAAAATCGCATCAAAATCCGTTGCGTAGTTTTAAAGATTTAAGCATACATGAGGATATAGGGACAGAGAAAAAGCGACTTTATTTTATACTATGTAGTGATTTTTCGATTATTTCTGTTAATTGAAATTTTTATATAAAATTAAAAATTTATTTTAGTATAATCTTTGGATTAAAAAGTATTTGAAAAATTTTTAATTAAATTCAATTTATTTTGCATTCCTGTTGGATATACTTCTTAGAATTTTTTTTTTTAAATTGAGTGCCAGTAGACATTTTATTACTTTTGAAAATTAAGTGCTTAGAAGGTTTTTTCTTAGAACTCGTTAATTTTAGTTTCTTGAATTGAAATTAATTATTTATTTTAGAATTTATAAAAAAATTGGTATTCAAAGAAAATAGTTTTTGTCAATATATATATATTTGTCATATCTTTTTTTTCATTTTTATATAATTTTTTATTTGTAATTTTATTTGACCTTTTTTTCTTGAGCTTGTGGTGGTATTATAAAAATTAACTTTTATATCAATATTAACTGCAACATTAAATAAATAAATTTTTAAAATATGACCTCAAGCTTAATAAACTAGCCATTTTAATTATTAAACTTTTTTATTTATTTATTTTTTGTGATATAAAAGAAGAATGTGGAAAGCGAAAAATATGAATATTTGGCTAACACAGTAAAGGGTATATAAGACATTGCACAGTCGATTATAACTTATTTATTCACTATTCTGTTATTTCCATATATTTCTTGATGATTATGAAAATATTGAAAAAATTTTTTCTTTTTTCGTTCTTTAAACATTTTAATTCTGAATACAGCTTAAAATATTTTTACTAAATTGTATTCAATATTGTGATAATTTTTTTTTTTTTTTGTATTTTTTGTATAGACAAAAACCAGGAGCTTCTTTTGACTTCTCAAGTGAAAAATGTAAGGCGTTGCTTTTTATAAAATACCATTTTTCAAGTATTCATACCAATAATAGATAACGTAGGAAACAGCTATAACAACGCCAACAATCAATTTCTTGAACGCGTTGATTTATAAAAATTGACAACGCAGTCTGAAGCAAATCGTTGCGTTTTACAAAATAAGAGCATTAGCTTTTTACTTTATAATATCTCTACAATCTACATGTATAGAAGAACGTAAAGTCTTGCTTTTTTATGCACTTACATATTGAGTTCATATACTTTTATCAAATTATTATTTTTGAACACAATTCAAAATAAATATTTGCAGGATCTAGAACACAATTTCATCCATTTGTCACTCAGTAATTTGTGCACTTTTTTTCTCAGATTCATTTATTCTTTTGAAATGCATCGTTGTTATTTGTTCTCATTTTCATATATGTATGATTTCGTAAAATTCTTATAATGATTATAAAACAAAATAATGAATCTCTACATGCATCGTCATGTCACAGAAAGTGTACAGCACATTATTGGGTGCGTTCAGAAGAAGTAACTGTTGTGCAACTGCACGCAAAGAAAAAAGATGTCCGAATATGGTCATCGCAAATATAGTGTGTTCTTCACAAAAATATTATTAATATTAATTTGAAGCATCTACACATTATTATGATCACGATAAACATATTTCTAGTTATTTTTAACCATATTATGTTTAACGTTTTATATAAACCATATAATTATCATATTGTGTTTAATAAAATTTTACTTGAAATTATAAATGTGTTCATAGCAAACATAACAATGATAAAAATATGGTTGAATGTAAATTGCTTTCTGTTTTGTCTCTTCCGCAACCATATAATTAAAGCGAGTATAAAACAAAAAGTTAATCGTTGAAACTCGACTGAGCTTTGTGGCTGAAGTGGTTGAGTAGCGAATTAATGCTTCTTAACTAAGTAAATGTTCACAAGCTCGAGTCCTGGTAGAGTCAACTAAAATTTAAAAAAATAAATTCAAACCCGGTATCAATGAGATAAAAAAAAAACTTTATTTACACAAAAAATTTTAATTAAATATTTTTTTTAAATTCATATTCAAATTATTTTTAAAACTGCTTATATAAAATATGTATGTATTAAAAAAACATTAAAAAAAAATGCTTGCCCTGACCGGGGGTTGAACCGCAACATCTGCAGTTGAAAGCTTTTTTTAATATCTTTGATTTGAAAATATATATGATTGGATGCAATCATAAATCTAACCATACTATGTTTCCATCAGAATATGGTTGCCTCAACCATATTTTTTCTTTGCGTATGTTGAGTATTTGTTTTAGAAATGCATAGTTGAGCAATTCCGCTCAACTCAACATTTGCGTATTTGCGCCATTTTTTTTAATTATAAAATTATGTAGCTTCATAAAGTCAACATGTTGAGCATTGTGTCAACTAAATTTAAAACAACTTCTACAACATCGGTCAAGAAAAAATCCATTACAAATTCTGTATTGCTGCTAGTTTTGGCTAAACAAATTGATATAATTGATTTAAATTATTTTATTATTATATATTTTGTATTTCTTTTCTTTTTTTCTATTGTTGCGTCTTATGAACTCACCCATTCTGTAAATATTTCTTTCTGATTTCTTTTTTTTTTTCGTTTTTTATAAATTAAAAAAAACACAAGGAGGAAAACACAAAAACTATAATAAAACAAATAAAAACTAGTGAGTTTGCAATTCAGTTCAGTATATCTTTCAAAAGCTAAATGTCATATAAATTATTTGAGTTTCTAGCTTTTCTTTTTACATTTGTTTATTTGTTTTTGGAAGTTTAATTTTACACAAATATTAAAATAGACGTAAGATTAAAAATAAATAAAAATAAAAAGATGTGAGCTAACCTCATTTAATTTAAATAAGGAATATACATGCAGACTGTATAAATTATTAACTCATGAATAAAAATCCAACAAAATTCCGGTAATAAGCACAAATAAAGATTAATATTTTGTTAAATTTAACAAAGCTTTTTAAAAAATTCTTTTTAATTTGCTTACTTCAAATTTTATTTATATTGAAAAATAAATAAAAAGAGAAAACAAATATGAATTGGGTTTTGCCGAACATTTAATAAAAAAAAATTAGCCAAATCAGTCCAGCCTTTCTCCGATTTGAGAAAAGTTTTAAAAGTGGGCGTAGTAATAGGCGTGTGTAACATTTTATTTTCATAAAAAAATAAATGTAACACAAAAATTAGCCAAATCGGTAAAGCCATTCTTCGATTTGAGAAAAATGCAGAAACTGGGCGTGTTAATGGGCATGGTCCATTTTAATTTTCATAAAAATTTCAATTGAGTTTTCATAAAAATATAAAATTTTTGTATATTCTAAGAAATCGTAATCGAAAAGTAAAGTACCGTAAAAACAGATAGTAGATAAATAAGCCAGATACCTACTGCAGTGCCACCTGCCAAGGCATAAGCCAAAGGCACACATAGAAATTCAATTATATAAGTTCATCCGTTTAAGAGAAGTACAATGTTATACCCACGTACAGTCGAATTTTATATATTAAGATACGAGTATATTAAGAGTAAAACGAATACAACATCAAACGTTACAGCATTTATACTAAAATCACTCTCATGGCGTTATAACTAACTACATGCCTTAAAATGATATTGTAATGACATTGAAAAAACGTTGTCTTTTACATTGCGGCTTAATTTTCTTTGACAATATTTTATGTATTTTGGACAATATTTATTGAAAAATAATCATGCCTTTCAAATAATTTTCTTTTGTTGTGCTTACATATGAGCTGTTATTTTTGAAAGTGGTACAAATCCATGTTTCATGTATCGAACATAGATGTATTCGAGTGATGTTTTCAACCAGAGTGCGAATAAAGTGAAATTTATATTGCAAGTTAAAACGACTTTTATTTTTAGTACTTGCTCGTAAGTTGTGAACTAAAACTTGTGATCACAAAATAAATCTCGCGAGATTAATAACAAAAGTCGCTCAAAAAATGTGAGCTCATAAGCAACTCACTTTCATCTAAACATACATACATATGTAACATTGCTGACATTGTATAAATGATTAAAACAAAATAATTTTCCATGCATATGAACTTGTGCCTGCTTTAAAATAAACTTTTTGCTTGATTACATGCTTGAAAGGTATATAAATAATTAATTTTAAGGTGGTTTTAGTCAAAAACATAGTTTGTTCTTCATAAAAATATTATTATTAGCTTGAAGCATCTAAACATTATTATGATCACGATAAACATATTTGTAGTTAATTTTAACTATACTATTTTTACCGTCATAGATCAACCACATCATTATCATATTGTGTTTAATAAAATTTTACCTGAAACCATAAATATGTTTATAGTAAACATAATAATGAGAAAATATGATTGAATGTAAATTGTTTTCAATTTTGTCTCTTCCGCATCCATATAAATAAAGAGAGTATAAAACAAAAACTTATTCGTTCAAGCTCAACTGAGCTTTGAGGCTGAAGTGATTGAGTGAATAATTAATGCTTCTTAATCAAGAATTCCAAAATTCGAATCCTGGTAGAGTAAAATAAAATAAAAAAAAAAATTAATTCAAACCACCTGTATTATGGAATAAATAAATACAAATGAATAGAAATGAAAAAGTCAATGGAATAAAAAATATTTTATTTATAGAAAAAATTTAAATAAATTTTTTTAAGATCATATTAAAATTGTTTTAAAAATATTTATATAAAATATGTAACTATTCAAAAAAAAAGGTTAAATGCAATAATAAATCTAACCATACTATGTTTCTACCAGAATATGCTTGCCTCGACCATATTTTTTCTTTGCATGTACCCTTCACTGTAAGTAAAAAGGGTATATAAACTAAGATTTCTTTTATTAGGATATCTAAAAAAATTATTTTATTTTCCGGACAGTATATCCTAATATATCTAAAAAAATTATTTTATTTTCCGGACAGTATGACAGTACTTGATTAATGTAAAAAAGCTTAATTTATATTATATTTGTTTGTCTCTCTGTCCGTCCTGGCATTGAAATCAGCTTTCTGAAGTTCCTAGACAACTCACAATAGAGTTTATCATAGAAATCTGTTAATTGCTTCTGTCTTTCAGTTGCTATTGAAATTCACATCTATCTCTATTTTTGACCATTTTCCTAGTGAATTTTTTAAGTATTTTGTCTAAAAAACCAAGCAGAAATTACAGTCAGAATATCTGTGTGAAAAATGAGAGCAATTGGTCTACAATTCGTGCGAGAAAAATCAAAAATAAAACTAACATTTTAGATTTGCAATAATTTATATTTTTTTTATGGATATGCACAAAAAAGCAAAACCAGTCAATAGGTCTTGTATGTATGTATGTCTTTAAAAGGATTTGAGTGTAATAGCATTAGGAATATAGGCATCTTTATGAAATAGAATTTTTTTTGATTTTTGTCGTTAATTTGGAGTCCTTTTTCATATTAAATATATTTGGTTTAAAAAGGTGTGCAAAATTAAATTAAATTATACTTTGTGAATTCCTATTGAGTGCCTGCAGACATTTTATCTTAAAAATACGGTTTTCAGAAAAGATTTTTTTCTTACAACTCACTGGTCACACTAAAGTCGGTATCTTTTAAAAACGATTTTAAATGCATAAAATTCTTATGAACAAAAGTCAGCTCTTAATAAAAGCTTACTTTTCTGTGACTATGACTATGACCCATTATTAATTTTAGTTTTTTAAACTAAAATTAATTATTTATTTTAGGATTAATAAAAAATACGTATTCAAAGAAAATTATTTTTATCAATATTGGTCATTGCTTTTTGTTATATTTAAATAATTTTATTTAAAAACAATGTGTAAAGGGAAAAATATGAATATTTGGCTTACACAGTCACAGCTGAATTGAACTTGTTTTAAGGTGAAGTTATACCACTTAAAAAAATAACGACTCATTCCTTCTTTTTTTCAATAGTAATTCTCTTAGAACGTTTTTGCTTTCATTACTGTTTTCCAAATTTAATATCTTCATGTTAGTCTTTTGTACATATTGAATGACTATTGCCTTTGAAAATACTTTTTTCACTTCCACATATGCAAAACATGTTTTGCATACTCGTACTTATGATGAGTATATTTGCATTTCTAATTCAGTTCAAATATATTATTTTCTTTGTATTGTTGACCTTTTGATTTTCTTGAGACAGATAACAAATATTGAAAATACTTTTATAATTATATGAAAAAACGAATCACAAAATTCAAGTCAAGGACGTTCGTCTTTATTGTAAAGCGACAAAAGATACGTTTTCAAAAAGCGACACTTTATTTTTTTCAAAATAGAAAATAATATCCTAAGGATATTTGAAATTATCTTTCTTTCCTTTTTGTTCTCGTTACTTCAAAGGCATTTGCGAGTACATACATACACATTTCAATGTCTTATAATTTTTGTGCAGATTAAGAATTTTATATTCAATGAAGGGGAAGACAGCAATATGATGTCAGGCCAAGAATAACATACGCTCAAAATCGCATGATGTAGTAAACAAGTAAATACATGTAGCCACATACATTTATGTATACAAATATTGCAGCATCCAAGAGAAATTTTTGGGCTACGTGGTCCAATTCAAAAAGTAGTTGTTACATACAGATTATTTGCACACAAATATTTATTGTAGTAAGAAAACTGTTCATGCTTTATTGGATAAAAACTTGGAGTAATTTTGAAACTATCGCAAAGGTGGACTACATATATACATACACAGTAAAAAAATTAGGAACCAATTAAAAATTTTAATTAAAAAATTTGTTAAATCAATCAAATTTTTAATTGAATCAATTAAATGTTTAATTAATTTCATATATTTTTCAGTTTAATTAAATATTTAATTGACTCAATTAAAAATTTAATTGATTTAAAAAATTTTTTAATTAAAAATTTTTAATTGCTTCTTAATTTTTTTCTGAGTACTGGGCTAAAAGCTATCACCCTGGCTTATTTTATCATGTAAATATTAAATTTCAACATCAATCTATCCATTTGTGTGCGTTTTTGTGTGTGAGGAATCACAATCAATGATTGATTTTAGTGATACGCACACATATGCATTGTGTTGATTGATATTGAAATTGTATAAGTCTATCCCTCGCTTTAGTCTTTTTTGCAGTGCAATTAATGCTTGTGTGTGAAAAAGCCTATATTTCTACAAAAGGATGCTTGCTGCATTCAGCCCCAACCTCACAGCAAGACAAAAAAATATCTTATTATCGCCTTTATCATTGTTTTTTTTTTTTGTAAAAGTTAAAGATTTTTTTTAATACAATAACATGTACCAAAGAGTTAACTGTCACCTGAATTGTCATAATACGCTTACAGACATGCCTAAATAAGTGCTGTAAGCCATTTTTATTTGTCAAAAATTCTCATGCATATGCAAAATATACGGAGCATACCTAAATAGCATGGCGGCAACGCTGAGCAATTGGAAAATCCAATTTTGACAGCACGTTTTGTAGTGAAGCTGGTTGCAAATCAATTATTTTTTCATTTTTGTTTTGTTATTTTTGACCAGTAATAACTATTTAGCTATTTCTTTTAATTTATATGCTTTTAGTGAGTTTTGATAAACAAGATGATTAACACTACTCTAGATCATATGCACCGCCAGCGCTTTTATATAAGTTTGCCGTTGTAACATAAATACTGGGCACTAAAAAACGCTATGCCTGCCACTCCAATTTAGGTTGGTCTGTTACTTTTTAACATTTATGATCAGGGTACTTGACAAATCATTATGAAGAAATTGACGCTTGAACAATGGCACCAAATTATACAGATTTACTTTGAAAATTGTTCATCAATTCGTCTAACTTATAGAGACTTGGTGATTTTTACATATGACGCTCAAAATCCACCATCAGAACAAGCCATTCACCGCCCTGAGATTACCTTGTTAATACTTTTTAAATGAAAAAATATGACTTAATGAAGAGTATATCGCCGCTACAAGAATATCAAAATTTATCGATTCAGCTTTGATAGCAGGAAATAAGGCTCGTTCAGTAAATAGATAATTTTTGGGATCTTGGCTTAAAACCGCTGCTAAAGAAATGCTGATACATTATTGATCTATCCAGAGTGCACTTCATCAGAAACAGCTACGCTGACCATATTCCCACCATTATTTTTAAACGTTAATGTCATTTATTGATCTTTTGGATACATTTTTTTTAATTAAAACTTTTTACAATTTAAAAATTACACGTAGAATAAACATTTACTTACGATTCTATAACCAAACACAGCTTGCTATTTTTCGGCTTGTTCATACATTTCATACATTAAAGACTTTAAAAATATGCTAATACTCGTATTATAAAAAAGCTATTAGATAATAATTTCGGTGTGTAATATATTCAATATATTCTCAAATCTTATTTAGATCTAGAAAATGTTTGGTTACACAGGTTACTATTCGCAGTTTGCACGAACTTGTTACTCCCTTATCACTTAAAATATTTTTCCATTTCTTTTTAATATTTCCACCCACATTTCCGAAATTCAATTTAATATTGACAATTTTAGAAAATTATTTCCGTTCTCAGTATAAATAATTGATACATTTTAGAAAGCAACAACATTCATAGAAAAAACATTTAGAGACTTTCATTAAAATTAATGTATCGTGCGGCATATGCGACAGTTGTTAACATACGTACTACATGCATACGTACATGTGTGTGTTTGCCAATAATGTTTAAAGTTTATGTCCCGTGTAATATTTGAAAGTAAAATGGTATCTGGTGTATCATTGGTTTTACTTGTTATAAACAACATTTTATTCTTTAGCAGCAGATGAACTTTAATGCTTTTGATGTCATAGTTAATTTATAAATATTAAAGAATGTCGTACAAAGCCTTACAAAAGATTGTATTGAATTTTAAAACATTAGTCTTAAACCACTTTGTTTTTTATACAAGGTGGGCCAAAAGAAGTCATCAGATGTTGTTTGGCTCTCATTTTTTTTTTTAATGAAAAACTTCGATTCTGTTTTTTCATTATGTTTATTTGAACCTTTAGAATTTTATTGGTCAAGTCGAGAAGATGATATTGGCCAAATGGACGCCGTCATAATTGATTGCTATACGGGCTCGTTTTATGGCATTTTTCATCACTTTGGCGAGAACTTCGGGCGACAGATTCTCGCACTCGTGTTGCTCATTCTGATTTTGGTCGAAAAATTATCCATTTCGTCCTCGAGATTGAGGATGGCTTGGGCGTAGGTTACACGCGCTTGGCGTTCGACAAGCAGCAGCTGATGCATGGACTGGAATTTGTACGGGAGCATGCGCAAGTCATTGTCAAAAATTCGCCTTGGGGACGACCGTCTGATGGCTAATTACAAGGTACGGCGTCCGCGATTATTCCGTGTTCTTGGGGAGTGTATCGCTCCATGGCTTTTTCATTTGTATTCTACATCTGTCTAGTTCACAAATGTCAAAACAGATTTGACCTTGGCCGCCATTTGCAAAAATAAGAGCATCTTCTGATAGAGTGATTCTTTTGCCACACCTTGTATGAGTTGAATAGTTGAGATGTAAATTCAGTTAAATATTTTCTCCCTCCTCTCTCTGCTTCTATCTATATTTGCACCGATAAAAATACGTAATATTGTTGGTTCGCATTTGGGTTAAGATTCAGTTTAATTCACTTTTAATTCTAGTCCTGTTAACCCGAATTGTTCTAAAAAATTTTAAATTGGTAATTCATTTTTTTTAATTAGGAAAATAAGTATTTTTGCACAATCAGTTTCTTAGGTTGGCCACATGGGTCCATACCATATACCTAAAACTAAGGCAGTGTTTATTTTAAAATTATGATTTTTATTGCATTTTAATAAATTTTTTAAGTGTATTTATTACTAAATTAGACTTAGAGATCATTTTTGGCTTTGCGATAAAGAATATTACCAAAAAGCCCATTTAGTTGCTCAAAAAACTGTTATGCATTCTGAACATAAATATCAATTAGTTATGTAAAGATTATCGTCAATTTTCCCTTTATATGCTACTCTATAGAGAAATTTATTGTTGAAATGGAGCGTGGTACACCCATTTTCATTCTTTAAACTTCAAATTTACCAGAAAACCTGAATCTAAAACACGTTAACTCTCTTTGAAATGCAATAAAAAAATATATAGTTAAAAGTTTTGTTGAAATAATAATAACTTGCAAAATTCTTAAGTTAATCCCACTATAATAAAAAAAAATTGAAAATGAAATGCAGTGTTTTCTAGAACAACCTATTTGCTTCATTTTCAAACAAAACTTGTTTAGTTTTCAAATGCATACTTAAAAATATACAACAATAATTAATTCTTTATATCCAAAAGTTCACTTTTGCTAATTTTTTAAATGTTGATTTAACTTTGTCTTGAAGTTTCTCTAAACAAACAAAAACTAACAGAATAAAAGTTTTATAATAATTATTAGAAATTTTAATATGCAAATCCTTAAAATAAATGAATGACCGGCTGATTTATTGATTTATTTTGCTGCTTGCTATCAAAGTATCAGTTTAAAATAACAGTTAATGTTCTTTTGCACATACAATATCAACCAATGTCATGTACAATATTCTCAATATGTTTGGGCACCCATGTTGGCAATTATGCTTTTTTTTTTTGTTGATGTAACAAAAGTGTGTTGTGCCAAAGAGAGGGACACAATTAAACGAGGGGTGCTCATTGCATTTAAGCGCTTCATCTATTCCTTTCACAAAAGTCGATGCCGATCGGAAGAGAATTCAATTCCGTAAATAGTCGTTACAGCAAATAAAAAATTTATTCTATATTTTCAAGTCAAATTAATGGCCTTTTCAGCGAATTCACAAGAAAACCAAAGCGAAGGAAAGCAAATCAAATTTGTATTAAATGCAAAAACAATGTAGGAAAATTTTCTTTTGTTTTCAATACAAATATGCTTTGCTTTCGTTTGCTTAAGTTTCCTTGTGACATCGCTGACATTGCTGTCAGCAGTAGATTGCTCGTCAGTGTCTAGTGTTTCTTCACAGAATCTTAAGAGCACTTCTGGCCATCATCGCCTCAAACTATATGTGAAACCGATCGTGTCTGATAGTTTCTCTCATTTTAAACCTTCCTTAAAATCAAAGTGCTTATCAGTAAACGCTCAGCCTAGTTAATTTATCAAGCTGCTATCCCTTTAAAGCAGAGCTACGTTTTATGTTTTTATTTTGCTTTTAAGATTAAATCATGTTGAAAAATATAAAAACCAATGCGTCGAACATGATTTAATCAAATGTTGTGCACAATTTTTCTAAAATTGTTCGATTGTGTGGCTTGATTGATTATACATTCAATTTTTTAATCATGCATTTTTTAATCATCATTAGAGAATCTCTAAGAAGGGGTACTTGTCATACCAAATACACATTTTCTCTGAATGCATTAGCAAGCTATTGCTTCCAATCGTGGTTAGTTTGGGATTGCTGCAAACTTCTTGATGCTTGAACAGAAAGAAACACGGTTACCGCGGCATTATGGGCATGTCAAATAGGCTCATTAACCCCAAATGCATTAGGGCAGAAGCTGTTTTGAACCTCAGCAGAAATGACATCAAACTCTATGTTGAGTTACTTTATGTGCTATTCTAGTAGCCAGCTGTGGCAAGACGCAGAATGAGTTTTCAATCAAATTCTTTTAAATATCAACTTAGGATTGAATAAAACTAGATGTTTTAATTATGAAAGAGTGAAATTATAAAAATAATAAAAAAACAAACTAAAATGCAAATTAGTTTAATTAACAACTCTTATCGTTAACCCTCGTTTAAGTTTATATTTTTTTGTTGCTGTTGGAAAATATCTACACATTATTAAAGCAATCAAGTAAAATGTGTATTAATGTTCGACAACAGTGGTACAAAACATATATCGCCTACCAACAGTGTAACTGAGGCTGGTGCTGTAGCTGCTACTCAAACACAAAGGTCGTTTGTTTATGTACTTAGCACCATTTAGTAACAACAAAGAATGCATATGCATACAAGCACATTAACACAAACACAGACATGCACTCGCACACATTAACACACATACACATGGTTATACGTATAAAACTGTAGAACATGACTTAAGTAATTTCATTTGCATACGAGTGATGGTTGTTGGAGAGCGGGTGTGCACTTTCAGTATGACATGATGTTGATGATGACATACATTTAAACAACATATACGAGAGTAACAATTGCATACAACAAAAACAATTGCAGTTTAATGAAAACAAGCTGCTTTTAGGCAATTTTCTTTTGATATGTTTACAAGTATTGATGTGCTTAATTTTTTTTCTTTTTATTTATTTTTGAGCATGACAACAAATCTTCGCATAGTGTACGAAGCAGAGAGCTGCAACCGGTGTTTGATAACAGAGTTGCATCTTGCTTAAATGTCTCCAGGTGCAGTAGTATTTTCTCAGCTGAATTGTAAATAAAAATTCTGCGATAGTTTTTTCTTTTTTTGTCTTATTATAAATAAAATTTCTTCCTTTTTAGTCATAACATATTTTTGATTTTGGAAAAACATAAATTTCCAAGGATTTTTTTTCTTATTATAAATAAAATTTCTTCCTTTTTAGTCATAACATATTTTTGATTTTGGAAAAACATAAATTTCCCAAGAGATACTGGAACATATTCATATATGGATTTAATATGTTTCTAACACTTTTTATCAATTGAAAATAATACCCATAAAATCACATTTGATTTAATATGTATTTAATCTTTTTTCAACAATGTGAACAGTGGCACAAACTTTTAAAACAAACAATAAATTGGCTGCTTTCACACTGATGCCACTTTTTCTGTTTCATTCATAATTTTCAATTAGCGTTCAGTGATACGGTGGAAAGGTTATTTTCAACTATAAAAATTATGATTGACTACAACTATTACATCCAAAATTACCAATTGCTACTCTTAAGAGAGCCCCAAAAAGACACATGAAAAAATTTGACAAAAATATGTTTGATTTTAAAAACGAAAATGAGACAGAAAATACTGAATGAAGATGAAAGCAATTGAAGATGAAAGCGGAAAGTTATTTTAATTTGATTTTTATTTTTTATTATGTTGGTATCAGTACTATAATATAAAAGTGTATGCGAGACCTGGTAACTAATAATATAATAATAAAAGAATTAGATTGTTTTAATTATATGAAGAAAGCATAAAAACTGTCTGTTTTAAAAAACTCAATTTTACAAATTGGGAGACGTGTTACACCGTATTTCATAAAGGACCCGTACAATTTTTTTATTTATTTTCAAAATATATTTATTTTTGACTAAAACAAAACTTTTTTTAAATCCTTTAAAAATTACTGAGTCATTAAACTTTTCATTAAAACAAAATTTTTCCAGAATTACTGGCCATTAATTTCATTTCATTTCATTTATTTATTTGCCTAGCCTGTATTGGCCAAAATCGGCTAAAAAAAGTTCTACTAACTATCGGTAAAACTTAGCTTGCTTGGCTGTTTTTTTTTAACTCAGCATCATCAGTATCCCGTTGAAGTGACCAACAATATTCCGAAATAATTTCTTTTTTAAAGTTTTTCCATTGCAACCATTTCTTGTTGAAAATATTCGCCTTGTTCATCGCTGAACTGGTGTAGGTTGTCTGAGAAGAAGTCCAACTGTGAATACAAGAAATGAATTTTTAAGGACATATTGCACCCCATTTCACCATACCCACTTAACAACCGCGTCATAGTCATCGCTTCTGTGATTACAAAGAAAATTATCACATATTGCAACAAAACTTTTCTGTGGGCGTTTTTCAACCGAACTTAGCTTGCTCATTAAGTTCTCATCTCTAACAATTTTGAAATTTGAGGTCTAATAAAAATACATAAGATTCATCAGAACAGATAAATAAGATAAAAGAGTATTAGATTTAAAAAGAAAGACATAAATACCTCCATTTATTTTGGTTCCGCCTTACTTCAATTCGGTTTTTTTTACAAATTGTTTCATGTATCATAACTTTAGATGCAGTGTTAGAATAATATCTTTAGCTTTAACGTTTTAAATGTTTTTTCTGGCTATTTGATGCGACTCACGACTCACGATCATAGTGGTGGTTTGGTGCATGATTATGCCATTCACAAAAATAACATGGATATTTTGTGTAGCCACCTGCCGCACCTTGCACCGCAGCTTTATATGTCAATATTAGTTTGATATTGTATTGTAAATTAACTCATTTACATAAAATTTTTTTAAGTGAAAACATAATAATGAATGCGCGTGAAAAAATTTTATGCTGAGCCTATGGAAAATAAAAAGCCAAGTAACCAAAAAAAAAAAAATCCTACAACAAAATGGTAAACATTTTAAAAGAAATAAATAAAACGGCAAATAGAAAAAAAGTTGATGAAACAAATTAATGTCATTCATTTTAATCTCCTTTTTACCCGATTTGCAAAAAAATTAATATTGCACCAGCATGCTGGTGTCATGTACTTGGCCTTAACCTCTGGTTCAACTTACATATTTATATTTTGGTATTCAAGATATTTGTTATCGAAAGGGCATCAATAAATTACTGACTTAATAGACGATCGATGAAAGTGTTTGTCTTCATTATAGCAAGCCTAACATTTTTCAAAAATTGCTCTCCTGAAAAATTAAAAAATTATATTTTCCTTATTCCAGTTCGAATAGAAAATCAATACAAATAATTTTTTTGCGCTCAGAGGAAAAAAATAACAACATTATGGTCTATATTGTCAACTATACTAATCGCTAAAAAAATTATTTGATCTTTCATAAATCAACAAAATTATGATTTTTGCAGCTCTCTGATAAGAAATGTGTGTATGTGCCTGTAGCTTGCACGGTATTGATACGAGTAAAATGTTTATTTTTTGCTGCTTTGAAACATTTACAACACAAAACATTGTAGCTATAAATTGGCCAACAAGGAATCAATGAGGTATGGCAGACAATTTTAAGCGTTTGTGTAAATAAATACATTTTAGCTTTGAAATTTATAATAACAATTAGTAACAAATGTACACGATAATGTGACAAAATCTAGTATGTTGCAAAGAATAATTGAGATTTTTAAAATAAATTAAATATTTAAAATTTTCTTTGTGACATTTTTTACTAAAAATTTAAAAAATTATTTGTTTATGATAAACATCAATTTCAAATTTATTTAAACTGTTTGGTATTTATTTAATCAAAGACTATGAATTTAAGTCTAACTATTTATTAATTATCCAGACTATTTCTTTAATTTTCAGTATCCGAATTGCTTGGTAAAGAAATAATTTATAAAGGTACTGCCTCACTATCCTACACGATCGTACGATTATGTCAAAATAATGTGTGACAGAATTCTGTCCTACTTGAAGAAATCGCTTTAAAATGGCGAACTTTATGCCACACTATTATACAAAAAAAGATGCAAAAACATATGTTTACTCAGCTTACTTTTAAAAGTATTCATTTTCTTCTTTGCCGCAAAATATTTTTTTTTACAAATATGTACATTGAAAAATAACCTAAAAGTTTATATAAATGAAAACAAGCTTGGTATTGTTGCTATTTTTCGGCCTTGAACATAGAAAATGCAACTCTGATCGCACAGATAATATTTATTTTATGAAAATTTTCATAACATTAAAAAATGGGACAGACCTGTCAAAAAGTCTGCTTGTTCAATACACACTATCATACTTTTTTAGCACACATGCGTTTTTAGACAGATCGTACGACTAAGTAGGATAGTGAGTCAGTACCTTAATTTATACGTAATTTTTCACGAAAACTTTTAATTTGTCAATCTCTAATATTAATCTGACCATTTACGAAGAAAAAATTATTTGTAAATAATTATGGAAGAGTTTTGTTGCACTGTGTGATAATTTTCTTGGTAATCACAGTATTTAGCATGCTGACCTACCAATCTGGGGTCACGGGTTCGATTCCTCTGTAGACCCTTGGTGTTTTCTGTATACAAGCCAAACTTTGCAGATTTGTGTTGTTTAAAAATATTTTCATAAAAATTCATTTCCTGCCTTCCCCAAGAAATGGTTGCAAAAATAATATAAAAATGATTTTAGAATATTGTGGGTCACTTCAACGGAATGCTGATGCTAAAAATAAAAACCAAGCAAATATTTTTGGGTAGAGTGGGCAAAAGTTATGCAGTTTTTTTTATCGTAACTTTTATATTCCGTTATCTGTCGTTATGTCTATACATCTGAAAGTAGTCGTTTCGACTAAAAGTTATGTAGTCGAAACGACTATCATTAGACTTATTGTAACTATTTTTTAATAATTTTATGAACCTTAAATTTATTGTTTTTCTCGATTTTTATACTTTTATATACGATTCATGACCTAAGCACACATATATCAGGACAGATAACCTGTTTCAAGTTATATTTTTAACAAAAAAAGTTAAATACACTTCTACCAATGTTAGTCGTTTCGACTACTATTATTTTCTTCTTTTATATTAACTTTTAAATTTTCTTAACTCTTAAAAGTAGTTAATTTAGTTTAAGAATACTAAAATTTATAGCCTTTTGATTGATAGTAATTTTTGAAGTACTTGGTGCACTCCCGGCTTCTTAGATGCAATATAAAGTGTATATTAGTCGGAATGATTAACATTGATATACAAGCATGTTTTGAAAATAACCGTGCCTGTTCTGTATTCCACACGGATTTAAAAAGATGTGGAAGTACATTTTTTTTCTTTTTATTGAATGAAAACTTTTATGTTTTTTTAATTAAAACAATAATTTTCTACCCAAAATAAAGCAAAAACAAAATTTAAAAAATTTTTGCATCGACCACAGACTAGTTATGAGATGCTGAATTTTTCAATTCCGAATAAAATATTCGGATTCGGAATACAGAATAGCACTGCACATTTTGTCAATGTGATCTGAGAGCACAAAAAAGATGTTCAGCTAAGGTACTTACGT
The DNA here is from genome assembly GCA_947397855.1 of Thelaira solivaga. Taxonomy (NCBI): domain Eukaryota; kingdom Metazoa; phylum Arthropoda; class Insecta; order Diptera; family Tachinidae; genus Thelaira; species Thelaira solivaga. Next base: position 28,302,693 of record OX377612.1, read on the forward strand.
TTTAAAATCACTTGGTTATTTTCGCAACTATTATAGAATGAACGTTGAAATAAATTATTTAATGTGTACTTTGTTAATTTTGAGGAAATAATTCAGTAAATTTTTAACGAATTTAAAAGAAACGTTGGGTTTTACTCATAAATAAATATATTTTCAAAATAAATTCAAAAATTATGTGGTGGCTTTGTAAACTCTCCAAATATGAAAAACGGAGAAAAAATTAACAAAAAATTTGTTAGGTGGAGAAATACGCAAAGATTTCTCAAGTTTACTTAAGTGATATTAATATACCATTCAAACAACCTTAATGTTTTCTTTCTAAATATGCTGAGAAACTTAAAAACGGTTGATATTGAACTGAGTAACTGGTTTATATGTGCATAAAAAATGGGAATGAATAACTGGTATTTTATACGTAACTGAAGATTTTGTTGGTGTTTGGCAAATACCAAAAACAGATTCTTGTTTTACTCAACAACATCTACCATTTCAAAATTGAAGTTGTTATCAAAAATTTGCTTCAAATTCATCACATTTTTGTGACTAATTTCATTTTTCGATTAAAAAACTCTTTATTTGGGTCTAAAAAAGTATTGCCTTTTTTATAGACAAGAGTAGTCGTCTTGACGTAACACAATGATGATAATATCGTTGAAGAAAATACTTGTTATATTTTTAATTTATTGTAATGAAAATGATAAGTAAAATGTAATATGACAACAAGAAAAAAATATGTTTTTTGTTAACTTTACATTTTGTAAAGCAAAAAATAAAAAAATTATGGGCCTTTGATTAAATTTTCTTTTTGTGACACTTAACATTTTAACAGATGGTAATTTTAATTTAATGTTTCATTTTACTAAATTTACAACAACAATGATAACAAAAAACACTTAAAATTATCATGCATATCAAATGTTATAAATCAACATAAATTTGGTCTAATTTAGTTGTTTGCTTTTCGTAAATGTTAAACTGCAGGTGTTTGTGATAATAATTTTATCAACATGAATAATACTAAAAAAAATTTAGGACTTTGCAAAATAAATTCATGAAAATTAATGATTAAATTAAAAAAATAAAAAAAAGCAGGCAAAAGTTATTTTTTGTGGTTATTTTGTTTACTGTTATTAAATGTTTGTAGTTGGATTGGGTAATTATTTTAAATTTATTCTCGTGCAATTTTATATGTATAAAGGGTTTGGCAACAGGAACTTTACTGGTCTAACAGCATAAGCCTTATTATTTTTAATACTGAGTCCTGTGTACAGCCCATAAGTTCACTGTTCCCAAGACAATACCCTTATGAATTTATCACTTTTGTAATTTTCTTAACAATTGGGACATCCCAACCGCTTGGTGTGTAAATTTAGTGTAACTATTTGATATGAAGTCTTACACTGAGAGACTTTTGTTTATACATCCTCTGAACAATATCATTCATCATATGGAAAATTCATTTAGGGGATTCACCCAGTAGTCATATGACTGCTCTGAGTAACCCCTCATAACTTATTGTGCTATTTCAAATGTGAGTCAGATGAGTTTATTGAGTACTTACGAAAAAAGCCTTATTATTTTAGAACTTCTTTGCTTCCACCACAACAAAAACTTTTTTAATTTATCATAAAATAATATGACTTTAAAACTTTATGACTGATATGGCACCAGTGTGATTATTTCAACTACTGACATGTTTAATAAGCTAATGAAATATTTCATTAATTTATAAAAACAATTTTAATGAAATCGTTAACAGCTGCTTTTAATAAAGCATGATCCATTTCGAGGTTCCCTACTTTTTTAAAGAATTATAATAAAAATAAATAAAAAATAAAAAAAATACAGAAAATTCAAATTTAATGGAGAATGTTTATTATCATTTGAAAGAACATTCTTGGGCATTTATTTTTTGAAGATTATGTCTATCAAATGTTGGCCGTTTCTACGACGCAGATGGTCCATCCGTTGAGTCTAATTTTCGATGACTCGTTCGAGCATTTCACACACGTGATGTTTTCCTCCAAGGCCTGAATCAAAGAGGGCTTGTCCTCATAAACTTTAGACTTTACATATCCCCACAGGAAAAAGTCTAACGGTGTGATATCACACGATTTTGGTGCCAAATCGACCGGCCCAAAACGGGAAATTATGTGCTCACCGAAATGTTTTCTCAATAAATTCATTGATTGATGCGATATGTGGGCAGTGGCGCCGTCTTGCTGAAACTAAATGTCGCCGATATCACGAGCTTCAATTTCAGGCAGGTTACGGTTACGGTCTTCGTGTACACTCTCAGCTACGGCATCTATATTTTCTTCAGAGCGTGCTGGACGTGGTGTATTCGGTCGAATATTATCCAATAATGGATGCTGGGTCTCAAAATGGGTGATGGTGTTGCAAATAGTACGCTCAGTAGGCCGATTATGTTGACCATAAGTTGAGTGAAGTGCACGAAACACATTCCTCACAGAACGTGAATTTTCGTAATAAAGTTGAACGATTTGTAAACGTTGTTCAGGCGTAAGTCTTTCCATTATGAAATGCCAAAAAATAACATGACAGCACGACACGACTCACACGTTATCTGTCAAAAAAAGTATCTTTACTTGAATCACCCATTAGATTTAGAGCATCTGACACAATTTTCAGTGTTGAAGAGGTTTTTTTTTGTTGCTAAAAACAGTTGAAAATGAATCATAGTTTTGGCATTTTTCACCACTATTGCATTTGATAGTGGTATAAATCCGATTGTTTCGATATATTTGTTTTGAAATAATATTATAATTATTTTAATTTTCCAAAGGACTTATACCACTTTCAAATATAACATTTTATAAAAAATGAAAACATGACTTTCTTTAAGTCCATAATTTTACAGACCTTAACTTTACAATTAAAACATTTAACTAATGTATTTAAATGCTTTAATTTTAGTTAAGAATTTATTATTAAGAATAAATTTCAGTTATATTGAAAAAGTTGACATAATAAAACAAATGTAAATTAGTTCGTTTAAAAAAAAACTACAAAAAAAAATTTATATTTTAAACTTATTTATTTTTTACTGTTAGAATAGTTAAGAATTCATGGTAAATATGTGGTATGCAGGGTAGTAAACTCATCATATCGTTTTATTTCCCTTTCGAAGCTTCACACAGTCAAACCGTTCTTTGAATCAAAACGTTTAAAAAAAATTAATATAAAAAAATAATTTTATGCTTTTATTTTAATTTTCCAATTATTTTGGTTTTTTATAACAACTTTTTTTTAGCTAAAACAAATAAAAAAGGCTTAAAATTATATGTCTTAATTACTGTTTTCATGTTTTTTTTTATTCTATTTTTTACAATAATAAGCCATTCGAATTACTTTGGGCAAGTTTGTTTATTCGGTTTTAAAACCAATAAAATTATATGAATGAGGTTTAGAGAGCGCCAAAAATTCGTCTTAAAACAAAAAGTTTTATCGATTTCGGTTTAGAAAACAAAGCCAATAGTAATTTTACTGAGATAATAAAAATATTATTTTAAATTAACCATTCAAGTTATCTTGCGAGCAAGTTGCTTTTAATACACTAGCACAGGGTACGTGAAGTCATAATAATCAATAATAATTACAATAAGAAAGTTGTTTTAATTTTAATTTGTTTTAAAAAATGGATTTATTCCACTTAAAAAAATAAATTTTTTTGCAATAACTTTATATAGCCAAATTCGTTTGATTCCTTTATGAAGAAGTCGTACTCCATTGAATGTGTGATTACAAATATGGATATGAACACAATTTTACCAAAAATATTACTAATTTTTATTGAAAAGTGGACGTATACCACTATCAAATAAAACAGTTCACATCTTGAATGATTTTTTAAACCTGACCACCATTTCGACATAACTTTTTCTACCAAAACTGTTAATCAGTTAGACAAATAATTTCTGCTGACAAAGGAGTTCATAAAATTGTTTTGATTTTCTTTCAATAATGTTTGCTTTTTTATATTTTTCTTAATTTAGATAAATTTTAAATTTGTTTCAAAAATAACAGGGTCCTGAAAACTCGTTTAGGATTTCTTTACACTAAAAAAAGTATGAAATAAATCCAATGAAATGATTTTATTAAAATTGTTCATTGGTTCAATGAAATATTCTTTAGATTAGGCGAACTAATGAAATATTTTCAATATATCAATGAAATTATTTCATTATTCTAATGAAACATAACACTGATTAAAAAATAATAAATTTTAAACAAAATGTAAAAGAACAAACTTCTCTCAGTGTAGAATGCTTCCTTGAACAAAAATTGTACATAAAACAAGAAAAAGATATAAAAAAAATTTTGCAAATACATTTCAAAACTAAACGTTTCTTACAAAATATAATAATTTTACATAAACCAAGCCCTCTTAACAACCAGCACGTTTCCTTCTACTGTGACATTTAATTTAAGCATGTCTTTTTAGTGAAAATACAAGATTTGGTAAGAGTACTTTTACTTTCTCTAGCAGTTTGCTTGGAAGCAAATGATTATTTAATTTTTTTTTTAATAAAAAAGGAAATAAAAAAATAAAAAATTTCTTTAAAGGTTACGACACGTGTCAACAGATAGCACGCGGATATGCTGGTCACTGGGTAATAAATGTTAAGTTGTTTTTTCTTGTTTTCCTTGCTCATTATTAATATTATTGTGTCAGCATTATTACTACTACTGGTTGGGTCTCCAACATACTTCATCAAACAACACCTTGAAAAGAACACCCCAAAAGTAAAAAACAAATTTATACTAACTATTTTACAGCAACAAAAAGCGATAATAAATATTTAAAAAAAAAGTAAAATAATGATAATAAACCATAAAATGTTGTGTGTAAATATAACAGAAAATATAAAATTAAACATTTTATTACAACATTCAAACAATCTAATGAAACACAAAATAATCAACCAACATGTCATAAAATTGTGCGTGTTTGAGTTCATGTCAAAATGTCATAAAAATTGTCATTTAATGCAGTTTTCAATGTAAATTAAAAAACAGCCAGATCACACACACAAAGAGAGAGTGAAGGCGAATTTTAAAATTGCTTAATTATAACTGATAAATAATGTTTAAATACATTTGCTGTTTGTATATAAAATTTAGACGTTTTGTTAATTAAATTATTAGCCAACGTTTATCTTCAATGTTTTTAATTATTCACTTTTAAATGTAAAATTTAAATATTCCATGTTTTTAAACTGTGTTGGACTTGATTTTAAATAATAATTAATAACAACATTGATTTTATAGATTTCATGCAAACAAAAGGCAAATGTAGGTCACTATGTATGTATAGAGTGGGCAATTTTAAATTTAAACTACCGATTGCTTTGACTCTGAGGAGTAGAACAACATTCATTTTTTTCCGGTTTATGTTTGACATTTGCAAAATGGGACTTCCAGAATATTGAGTCTTTAACACAAACTCTAAAAAAATTACATGGAAAATTTTCTAGAAGAGATTGTTTTTCATTTCAGTTTGTGTGAAGCGAGTTTATGACAATGGAATACCTTTTCGTCCAGTGCGTTAATCGAAAATATTGCTGCTGTGGCTGAAAATGGGAAAGAAGATACATCAACATCAACATTTCTCGCACTTCTTTGGGAAGAATTTTGCATAAAGACCTCGGTAAGAAGGCTCACTAAGTTCAATTCACACGGTAGCCAGAGATGTCAAACACAGAAAATAATGGAAGATATATCTGTTTCATGCATCCATCAGAACTTAATTTACAATTTTGTTTTGATTGTCATTTTCTGGCGCTGCGAAAGTTCAACGTGTTTTTTAAACAAACAAAGAATAAACAAAAACACAAAGAACAAAGACCACAAGCAAAATTTGTTGAAGTGAATGATTTTTCTAAAATTTTCATTATTTGTATATGTAATAATTTCTATTTGGAATTTAAAAGTTTAACAAAATATTAATCTTTATTTGTGCTTAATTCCAGAAATTGTGCTGGTTTTAAAATTTATACAATATAAAGGTTCTAATGTTTGCAAGAAACGTTGAGAGTAACCTACTGAGGATTCAGAGTAGCGTCTGATGAAATGGTCCATATAAGTATGCTATCCCCTTCAGTGCTTATTGTACTGAATAAATAACTCATGAGAATATCATGAGTAAAAGAATAAATTTTAAAACCAACACAATTTCTGGAATTAAGCACAAATAAAGATTAATATTTTGTTAAATTTTCATTATTTTTAAATATTTTATCTAAAATAAATTAAATAAAATAATAATGATTCATTTTAACTGAATTGTTTGTGGGTTTCTATATTTAAAAGTTTTTCAGCAACATAATAAAGTTTTCGATACAAGTCCTTGTAACAACCATAATTATAAAAGGTGTTTTTTATAGACGTATAAAACTTTAAATTGCAATAAAACAACGATGGATTATTCGATTGACAAGAATTTTATTTATCCGAAAGATAATCTTGTGGCATTACATTTTAAATATGATTTCTGGCATATGACCGCCACGGCTGGCTCGGATGTAGTCCAATCTGGATGTCCAATTTTCGATGACTTTTTCCAACATTTGTGGCCGTATATCGGCAATAACACGGCGAATGTTGTCTTCCAAATGGTCAAGCGTTTTTGGCTTATCCACATAGATAGACCAATGACTTTACATAGCCCCACAGAAAGTAGTCTAGCGGTGTTAAATCACAAGATCTCGGAGGCCAATTCACAGGTCCAAAACGTGAAATTAGGCGGTCACCAAACGTGTCTTTCAATAAATCGATTGTGGCACGAGCTGTGTGACATGTTGCGTCGTCTTGTTGGAACCACAGCTCCTGGACATCATGGTTGTTCAATTCAGGAATGAAAAAGTTAGTAATCATGGCTCTATACCGATCACCATTGACTGTAACGTTCTGGCCATCATCGTTTTTGAAGAAGTACGGACCAATGATTCCACCAGCCCATAAAGCGTACCAAACAGTCAGTTTTTCTGGATGTAACGGTGTTTCGACATACACTTGAGGATTAGCTTCACTCCAAATGCGGCAGTTTTGTTTGTTGACGTAGCCATTCAACTAGAAGTGCGCTTCATCGCTAAACAAAATTCGCTTATGAAAATCGGGTACAACGGCAATCTCGTTCGAAATAAAATTGCACTATTTGCAAGCGTTGTTCAGGCGTGAGTCTATTCATGATGAATTGCCAAACCAAACTGAGAATAAATCACTTGACAGCTGTTAAATCGGTCGCCATTTTGAACAGTAATGCCAACTTAAAGTTCTATACATCTATAAAAAACACCCTTTACCATATGTTTGTTGGCATTACCATCATAATATGTAGCAGCAAAATGCATTAACAGTTTTTATAAACTTGTCATTATGCCGTCAAGACAAGAAACAATGCTTCATAAATGGGAGAATTAATTAGTTAAGCTACATAATGATATAAACAGCTTGCTTCTCAAGACGATATGGCGCTGGACAGCTTACAACTTCCACTCTAGCAAACTACCAAAAAAAATTTTTCTTAATTATATTTTTTAATGTACTCGTATTTATTTCATTACATTTGAGGTTGAGATGTTCAGATAAGCTTACCTTGGCAACTGCCATCGTCATAATTTAAAAAAAAAAAAGTTTTTAGTATTATAATTTTTATATGTAATAATTTCTATTTGGAATTTAAAAGTTTAACAAAATATTGATCTTTATTTGTGCTTAATTCCAGAAATTGTGTTGGTTTTAATATTTATACTTTTACTCATGATATTCTCATGAGTTATTTACTCAGTACAATAAGTACTGTTTTGTTTGAATATTTGAATTTTTTTTGTAACTATTGATTAATAATTCTTATTTAGTCAATTGCTTTTACAATATAAAGGGTCTAATGTTTGCAAGAAACGTTAGGAGTAACCTACTGAGGATTCAAAGTAGCGTCTGACGAAATGGTCCATATAGATATGCTATCGCCTTATTGTACTGAATAAATAACTCATGAGAATATCGTGAGTAAAAGAATAAATTTTAACACCAACACAATTTCTGGAATTAAGCACAAATAAAGATTAATATTTTATTATAATTTTTATTTACATTTCAAAAAATTTTTCATATCATTATAAAATAATTTTCCTTTAGAAAGACACACGAAGGCGTGTCGAAATATTGGAAACTAATTTAATAATAAATAAAAATATATAAAAAGACCTAAAAACTTCAAAAATATTTATTTATTTACTTTCAGATAAAAAGGTCTGTCCAAGCTCCATTTGGACAATAAAAATATTTAAAAAAAAATGTATAATTATATTGAATTATTACTGAAATTCTATATTAGATTATTATTTGAATTATTGTAATTATTTAATGAATTGAATTATTTAAATGTCTGAGAAACCTTAAGTTTATCTGAAACTACAATTCATATGTAGTTGAGGCATGAGAAATTGAGAGTAATGAAGTTAACGAAAGATAAAAAATCGCTGCTCAACTTCTCATGCAAGGCTGATAAGGAAGAGAGAAAAAAAAAGAACACACTCTATTTCTTACCTTTTGATAGCCAACAACGGCACAGATTTAACATCAGTTTGTTTTATAAAACCTTTTAATTCTAAACTATCAATTGTGAAATAGATAAAAATAAAATACTGCATTACAATCAACCTCAGCCAATATTTAATTTGTGAGCCACCAACCTAGGCATTTGTGCAAGGTTATATTAACAGAGTTTTTTATCAACCGTCGTAGAGTGAATTTACAACCGCTCTACATTAAGTGAAAACAGCAGTGTTTTATTTTACATCGCTTGAAACAAAGAAAAGCTCTCAGTAGACATACTGATATTCAAGTGAACAGTACTGTTGTCTGTTAATCATGGCTGCAAGGAGTTGTGTTATTTCTCCAAACAGTTTTTGTTATATCTGTGGTGATTTTGTAAGGAAAGTTTATTTTGACTACTTTAAATTAAAACTTGGTCATCAAGATAAACCATGGGCCCCGCGTAAGGTGTGTAGAAGATGCGAAGAAGATCTTCGTTTGTGGTTTAAGGGAAAGAAAAATGCATTTCGATTCGGAATTCCTGTGATATGGCGTGAGCAGAAAAATCACACCACTGACTGCTACTTCTGCTCAGTTGACGTAAAGGGATTCAATTCAAAAAACAAAAGAAACATAAGTTATCCTAATCTTGACTCAGCTATACGTCCAGTGCCCCATAGCTCCGAGATATTTATCCCGCAGCCACTTTCCAGTTTGGATGAATACCCTAGTGAAAGGAAAAGGACTCGTGAAAGTATGAAGGAAAAGAAGAAGAGGTTTCATAAAGAACATGAATAAGTATATTTTTCAATTTTTAAATTAAATTAAAAATAATGTTTCGTTTGTTTTAAAAAAAATATTTATTGTTTGAAAATTTTGAATAAAGGAGTGCTTTAACCAATTTTTTGTGTTTGAATTTGCAAAAAAATCCTTGTGTGGCCATCACTTTTGAAATCAGCGCACTTTAAAACATATAATTCAGTAAAAATATCTCATGCAGCTGAAAAAAAAATTTTTTTCGCAGACCTGTGTTATATTTGCTAATATCTCTGAGCAAGTATAATTAATAATTTCTTATTGCTGAAAAGCATAAGAAATTTTAAATAAAACTACAAGTTTTTTTATTCAAGGTCAAATAATCTAGATTTGTTTTTTTATAAATCATACCTTCAAAATATCACAAGAACAGAAGGCTCAATTGTTTGCCGAAATCATTTTTATCATTTTAAACCACCTTTTTTTACATACAAAGTAGAGGTTTCGCTGACACTGCCAGTGTTTTCATCAGCCATTTATTTACCTTGTAATAAACTTTGCATGACAGAAACAAAATTATTTAATATAAAGTTTTTTTTATTTTCTAAATTAGATTGACATTCAATAAATCTGTAATCCCCTACTGTAAATTTTTTTACACCACTACAATCATCTTTATTTTTTTAATGCCAGCTCAAACTGAAACTGTTCTAACACTTTGCAGATTACTTTTACGAAATGATAATTCAGTGAGTATATCCTCCTTAAGTTCATTGAATATAGTCGATAGCAACATTAATTTTTTGTCATCAGAAGTTCCAGTCGCGATGCTATAATTAAACAAGAGGTAGGAATGAATATCAGGGCTATAGAATGTAGGAATTATAGTTGTGTGATAGAATTTTATTGCAACAAAGCCAAATCAATCACCCCATAAGAGTTTTTGTTGCACATCTGCACTTTTTGGGACAGTTTTTACACACATTTGGTGACACCGTACACAACACAAGCAAAAACAAAAAAATTTTAATTATTTTTTACAACATTTTTATGTTGTACATTTTAGGTTTAATTTTTTTTAATCTTAAAATTAATAATTTAAATTAACTTACTTGAGTTTGAGATCGTTTTTACTATTTATTTTTTTATTAAATATTCTAAAATGATCTCAGGCTCAAACAAGTTAATTTGAATTATAAATTGCAAATAAGAAGATCGAATAATAAGATCTTAAAATTTTTTATATTAAGTAGCTTTAATTGACAATTAACTTATGAAATTGTTATAGAAAAAAAAACGTAAAGTCAAGCAATTAATAAATTAAAAGTGGGCCACTTTTTCAGTGGAAAATAGTGATTGGTTTGTTTTTGCTTTCTTTTGCGTTCGAAATTGTGGGGGCTGGCTGTTAGTTCTAATATCTAGTGGTTTCCTTTTGTCCTCTGCTTTATTAACTTTTAATTTCTCCATTACTATATTAAGTCTTTTTTGATTTTGTGGGTAGCGTTCCTTCGAATCGTAAATTAGCATGATAGTTAATTGATTCCAGCTCTTTTTAGAAAAATATATTTTCTTTGCCAGGAAAAAGAGACGTAATTTTCAGCTTCCTTTATTTCCATTGTTCTTATTTATTGCCATTTGTCTATTATGACGTCTTTACAATGTTGTTTCCCTTACTGTTAGAACAAATTTTTCATTCTCAGTTTATTCAGAATTTAATGGAGGCATCTAGAATCCTGCGTTTTTATACACTTTATAATTTCTACACTGTACGTGTACGTAATCTGAATCCTTATGAATCGTATAAGAGATGTCCGTCTATTTGTATGTCCGTATAATCGTTGAAATCAATTCTATAAAGTCCCTAGGCAACGTAGAAAAGATTTCAGGATATCATTCTGTCAGCTGTTTTTGTTTTGCAGTTATTATTGAAATTCAGCAGGATTGGTTGATTAATGACGAAGCTATGAGTCAAAAACCGCAACTACGTCTATTTTGTATAATTTTTCTCAGTGGATTTTTTGTGTATTTTTTTCTACAATAAAAAACGGATAGAAAAACTTTGTACGCAGTTTTATCAGCAATGAGAAGTTTAATGTTTGTACCAAAAATCAGAACGATCGGTGCACATGTGCCCGAGAAAAATCAAAAATACAACAGAAATTTTGCTTTTTCAATTATTTCTATTTTGTGTTTTTGCGTATTTAGTTTACAAAGCGGACAATAAGAGTCGTACTATCTGTAGAAAAAGTGAGAGCTATCGATTCACAAATGGCTGAAAAATCAAAACTACAACCGAAATTTAAGATTTTCATTAATTTCACTCTTTTATGGAAATTTTTAAGTTGCTCTTGTGCACACATTGTTATAAACGAAAGCAAACCTACATGTGCGTAATTTTTGTGCAAGCAAACACAAAACCATGTACTCGTATGTGTGTCTTTTAAATATTTGATTTGAAAAATGCTTGCAAACATTTTAAATTAAATTAATACCGGAGCCGATGGCCAAAGTTATTAGTGCTCGTTAAAAAATTTAATCTTAGAATTCATTTTTAATATTAAATAATAATTTATTATTATTTATTTATTATTATTAAATTAGTGACCCTATTATAGTTCACAAATCAACTCAGTTGAGTTGTAAATGAAACAACTGCTATTAATGAGTTGTCATTTTTATATTTGTAATCAGTAATAACACAAATAGGTTATATTAATATTACAAATTAAGTAAAGTTGAGTTGTGAACCATAATAGGGTATAAATTTATACAAAATAAATCTTTTTATGCAGGGAAGTAGGGTATTTGTATTCCTTAGTGTGTAAAAGACCAAATTCTGCATGCTTATTCAATCATAAATAATATTTTTCTTCAGTGTATAGTTCATGTCACAGGCAGAATACTTCAAGTAAAGCTTTGTTATTATGGACTTGTAAAAAGGACATTTCCCTTTATTCCTCATGGTAAAATCCTATATAGTTTACACACAATAATACAAGCATTTACGTACATTAAAATTGTTTTTCTTTTAAAAAGTTACCTTTTTTATTTGTTTTTTAAATCATTTGATATTGTGAACATTCCCATAAATAAACTGATTCACTTTTATGCCGCTTAGTGTGTTCGCTGCTTTACCTTGTTTTGAAATAAGGAAAACCTCTGTTGCGGTTTTAAGGTAAATCAACGAAAAATCCAAGAAAAGAAGACTAAAGTCACAATGTCTTATTTATTGTAAGTATGTAAATACAAAATACAAATGATGCTTCTTTTATAATCTCTACAACATGCCGCATTGTAACGTGAATATTTCAAGTGTTGACGTAAATTAAATCCCTTCGTGTCAAGTGCATTTGATGTGCTTTAGTGGTAGCTTGTGTGCTATAAACTATGTACGTGTCGTGTGTTTTAGTAAGATGGCAAAATCCAAACACCAATCCACTACGCTACACACAGGCGGTAGAAATCTGCTTCGGCAACAAGATATTCTTTGTAGCTTTAGCCCACCAATATTAGCAGCAGACGTTCGTGGCACACAGAACAGACAGCCAGACATACAGATGTTGTTGGCAGATATTTTGCCTTTTGTTGTTGCCAACAACAGCATCATGTGCTGTTCATCATTATTATTATTCTTATGATTGTGTGTTACTGAAAAGTGGAGCGCGACTTGTAAAAGAGAAGTTGCAAAAGATACTTTTTTATGTTGCTATTGCAATTTGCAAAACATTGTTTCTTGTCTCTTTTATTTTTTTATTTATTACATATTTTGTTTCAATGGTTCTTGTTGTTATTGTGGCTCCGGCGCTTCCGCGTTAAGAGTCAAGTATTGTTCGTGCATTGTACTTGCAATTATGCAGTGCAACGTTGTTCAGAGTTTTCATAAGAATTATCGCATTAATTTTTTTGCATTTTATGTCATATTTAATTTATAATTTTTACTGCCTTAAAGTTATGAAGGAATTAACACTTTTTTCTTGTTCTGGCTGATCCTTATATTTGGCAAGTGTTTCAATACTCTGAAATGCCAGTAAGAACGTGACTGTGGGATGTATCGACCGAGTCAGGCCCATTTGTTCTCTTACAAGAACGGAATGGCATGAATGAATTCGATAACCTGATATCCCTTGTCTACAATCAATACTGTTGCGATTTATTTAACATCACTTTTTAATGTTGAGCTTAATAAAACTCGTAGCCAGTCGGCAGAATGCTCTTGGTGTAATGAAACTATCCACAGTAGCCTGTAACAAGGCTAAGTGAACTCTGTTATTAAATAATTTCTTCTGAAGTATTAAGCAATTCCAGACCTGTAATGTGGCAGTTATTATTGTCTCTTCCTAATTCTTCTCTTAGGTAAAGTTCGATAGCACGTATGTATGTCGGCCTAAAAACTAAGATCTCCCATATAAGCTTTTACAGAAAATCTGACCTAATATTCTTACTCCAACTCCTTCAGTTGTTTTCTAGCCATCTGTGTAGCACACATGTGACTTGACATCGAACTTGGGCTTTTTCTGTGCACAATTAACATTATCTCGGAATGTGATCTTGAGTTGTGCGTGAAGTTGTATTTGGTCTGAGAGTGATCGCTTCGGGGTTACAAATTATACACTTGTTTCAGCAATTGCTTAGGAAGAGAATCGAAAAATATCTACTTATGTCGTTTAGTGAATGAAATTCCGGCTTTTATCTGAAATATATTATTAAGAAAATGTACTAACTCTCTAATGCCACTTTCCAAACTTTCTGATACTTCGATTCACATAAGAAAAAATTAAAAGTTGGCCGGTCGCCTTATTAGATTTTCAAGTTGTAGAATAAAACTAAACAAAAATTAATAAAAATTCTGAATGTTAGCACAAAGTTTCTCAAATCGTGGTGTTATTGTTCTTTATACACTACTAAACGATTTTTATATTTATATAGCGATTTTATCAGAAAATTGGGTTGCGCAGAAATATGATGATAACAGCACTGTGCTACGCAGTAATATAATCTTTTTTGTCAATTTAAAATCATCAAATTGATTATTAAAAAATTAATTCTGGGTCCATGCAAAACTTTGTAAAATCAGTATATATTGAAGAAGAATGTGGAAAGTGAAAAATGTTAATATTTGGCTAATACAGCCGAGTTTAAATTGTTTTTTTCTCATTTTATTTATTTTATTTTAAATATATTTCCTGTCTTAAATGTGTTTTTAAACCTTTAAGCCAACAAACTATTGTTACTGAGAAGGGTGTATTATGATTTCTGTCAGCTCAAATGAACCAACTGCACTAAAACGCTCTTTATAAAGCAATTAAAGATAATGCCTCTGTACTCGACGTCATCAAAAAGAAAGTTTTTGGTGTCGCTTACTTTCAGATCTGCCTGTTTCTGAATATTAATAGATTCACTACTCAGGAGTTGCTTCTGTTACTTTTTGAACAATCCGTAGTATCTCAAAAAACAAGTGAGTGGAATAAGAATGGGCTAGAACTCTCATTAATTTAATACTGTAGGGTATCAAAATGTTTCTGGCCGGCCTGTTTGTGATTATGTATATAAGACCACTCATTTCTTTAGTACTTTAGGGTATCACATTAGAAGTGTGTAGCCTCTGTTACTTTCTAGTCTGATTGTTTGTGATTACTTATAGCTTCAATACTCTAGGGTATCAAAACAGAAATGAGTTGCTTCTGTTACTTATTTGGTCTGCTTATTTGTGTTGCAAATTGGTTGTAAGTATTTAATAATCAACATATACATATAAGAATTCATACTCATAAAAATATACGCCCCATAAATCTAAATTTAATTCTTTTTCATTCTACTTGTATACCGAGTTTCTTTTTTGTCATAAAATATATTTAGAAAAACTATAAATTTAAAAAAAAAAATAAAAAATTAAAGAAAAGCAAGCAACAACAAGGATTTAAAGTCTAAAAGCTAAAAGAAAATAGAATAAAATACAATGGTAAATTGGTTTATTAAAGTTGACTTTTTGCTGAGCTTGTTTGTTTGCTTGTTTGTTAGGCATGTAAGACATAAACAACCATCATAAAGTATTCCATAATTGAACGTTCACTGACTTTCGTATAGAGACACCCATGTAATCAGCCGTAAACATACACAAACATACATTTCACCAAGTACAAGTTTAACAAAAACACATTTAAGGACAAACGCATATATCAACGCATATACGAGTATATACGTTGACAGTGTTTTCCGAAAGATGGTTGGCTGCCTTACTGCCTGGCTTTCCAAGCAGATGATGTTGGCGATAATGATACTCAGCACGACGCTCTGTTAAAAAAGAAAGAAAGAAAAAAACGAAAACGAAAATATTTTATCAACATTTTTCTTAGTTAGTTTACGAGTACAACATTATTTTTAGTAGGCGTTCTTTGTAAAATGTCGTTTTATATAACCAGGACATTAACCAGTTACTTAATGTTGGTTAAGTCGTCGGTTGTTTTAGCTAGAATGCTCTGGTTTGTATGTTATTTGAAAAACAATTTGTGGCATTTTACATACTAAACACGTACTTTCTTATGCGTGCTACATACTTATCTACTAAACCAAAGGCACAAAGGCAAGACACTCTTACTCGTACAAACATATCACTACGCACCCTCACACTAACCAGTTTGAAAAAGCAAACAATGTAATTTGGCTGATGTGTTTCTACCACTTGTCTGCTCGTTTATCTCTGTTTTTTTGTTTTAGTTTTCCAAGTCCTTTTTTGTCTAAATCATTTATCTTCAATTGAAACCACACATTTTCAAACAATTATTGTTTAAATTATGTTCCTACATTGTTAGTCTCTTAATCTGACCCAAGTAAGCTTAATATATTCAAGGTTGTAGTAGTTGAAATTTTAAATTCGTATAATTAAATCCCAATTGGAAATTTGTTTCATTACTAGAATTTTTTCTTTAAGTTTATGTTGAAAGAAAGTTTCAATTAGCTAAAGCTGAAGTAATTCAGGTTTAAATAAAATAATAAGCGCTTGATATAGACCTAGTGTGAAAGAAAAACAATCATGTTCTATTCCGATGGTATATACGATATCTGAGCCATTCAACAAATTTTTTTTCGGTTTGTCTGTAGAAAAAATAAGCTTGAAGAAGGTCTGGATAGATTGTCTTACGAGCTGTC
This sequence comes from Thelaira solivaga, assembly GCA_947397855.1. NCBI lineage: Eukaryota > Metazoa > Arthropoda > Insecta > Diptera > Tachinidae > Thelaira > Thelaira solivaga. Next base: position 28,319,154 of record OX377612.1, read on the forward strand.
CTTTTAAAAAGTCAAATATGCAGAAGAGTTACTCTAATATGTAAACTAAATTTGTTCGATGGAGTGAGAGAATGTTGTAATAAGGAACATAACTGTCAGCTGTTTAGCATCGTTTAATATAGTCAAGTCCTTTCCGGTCCTTCAGCCCAAGACAGAGTCATAATATATTAATTGTAAGCATCTCCTAATCCTTTTAATCTTGATAAATTTTTTTGCAATTCTATTCTCCCAACTTGTTTGTCTAATTAAGGATTATATTGAAATGTTACTTCACGTGAAATTGTGTTAAACAAATATCATTCCAATAAAAAAAATTTTCACACTATCTGTAAAAAACAAATTCGAATCAAAGCCAATTTGTTATTCTATTTAACATATTTTAGAAATCAAGTCGATATCTTGAAAACTAAGCAAGTTATGATCAAAAAGGTAACCAGTTCTACTACTGCCTCCTCCCGCCACTTTTTAGTGGTCATAACTTGCTAAATTTTCAATATATCGACTTGAAGTGAGTGATTTAGCTTTTTCTAGCCTTTTTTAAGCCAAATTTAGTTTATTTTTTTGTAGCTCCTGGTAACGCTGGTAATAGTTTATAATCAATTGTTACTGGAAAACTTGAAAGAAACGTATACTTGATATTGAATCCCATATTTATTATTTATTCTTCATACGACTAAAAATATATAAAAATTAATGCTATAAAATTTTATTCTAACAAAAATTCTTGGTAAAAAAATTAAAAATTATTTAAATGAAAATTTTATTCGTATGAAAATGAAAAATAAAAATTTTATTCGAAAGAATTTATTTAAAAAAATATCTAATCTAATCGATTTAAACATAAGAAAAATTAACTTTTAAAAATTTTTCTTTTTTTTTATATATTAATCAAGCTTAAGATCTTAAAAAATTGTTTTTATTTAAATTTTCCGAAATTTCGACTTTCTTTTGAAGGTCTTCTTCAGGGAAATTAATTTTTAATTTTTTTTTTTGTAGAAGAAGAAGACTTTTAAAAGAAAATTTACATAAAAACAATTTTTTAAGATCTTAAGCTTGATTAATATTAAATAATAATAAATTTGTAAGATCGAATAATTTAATAAAAATATTTCTTTTACTTAAAAAAATTCAACAAAATTTACTTTCACAGTCTTCTGTTTAAAATTGTCATGCTCGCATAATTTTGCTAAAGCAAGCTACTAGACAAAACTTGCTACTAAAAAGATTTGGTGAAAAGGTGTACGTGGTCTGTCATAATATTTTAATACTTTTTTATAATGTCTTTATGGGCCTAACAATGTTGTCATTTTCATATGTAAAACCTCTTTTCCTTAAGAATGTGCACGTACATAGGTGTAGGTGTAGTTGTGTGTGTGTATTTATATTCCGCATAGTTTGTATGCACTTCATGTTAAGGACTAAGTATGATGTTGTTTGTTATTTGCAATTTAAATTTAAGTTTCTGTATGCACACACATGAATAGCAGCGATTGTTGTTGTTATTCCAAAGTAGTACTTTAAGACTTTGCATGTGTTTGTGTTTATGTGGTAGTAGATACTACAAACATTCAAAATCCACTTGTAACTTATTGTGGTCCACAACTTATGTGGGATAATGTGGGCATGCCAAAGGAGGATTTATTTATGAAGGCACACAGTAAAGGGAGTCCTTAAAGTTAAAGAAAAAAATTTAATTGTTAGTAAATATTCTAATAATAAAAGAACTAAATTTAATAAAGATCAGACAGAAGTAAAGCTTTATTTATAGGCTTCAAACATGTTGCAACTAATTCCATTAATTTGATCTTAAGGTTATATAAAATATTTCTTGATTTCTATTCTAACGAACTAAACTCTGAATAATTTTTCTGCGAGCAATGAGTTTTGTTACACTAATTCCCGCTTATAGAAAATATTTCGTTTTAATTGTATCTTTTTCGATGTATGTATTCTGGGTTTCAATCGTAGCTACGTCTTTCTAAGTTGTTATTTTGTTGGCGAAAGTTTTTCGATATTTTTTTTTGTTTGTAATTAAAGTTTGTGTAAATAAAAAATAAAATTTAAGTACGTATGAAACGCAATAGAGAAACGTTCAAAAACAGTTCAATTATTATTTTTTTTTTAATTTTTTTAATCAATAACAATTGACAGGCTCGGAAACAAAGGCCAATAGCATTAGCGGTGTAATTTATTTTGTTGTTGTAGGATTCTTCACAATGGCACCCAGTTTTTTTCTGCACAAAATTTTACTTTGTATTACAATGTTTACAGAATGACTTAATTTTCTGTTCCCATTTATATAACTTCGTTAGGCTGAGCTCAAGCTATTACGGGGGTTGACATACGATATATGTATATATTTGAGCTGCGAATAAGCTGAAAGGTTTTTATTGCTAATGAGCCCTTTGCGACAAGACGAGCACACACTGTCTTCAGTTATGTGTCACCAATATGGTCAGCCTGGTGGCGAGCTGGCAGCACCAAGTTTCAGGATCGGATGCGTTAGCTTAATCAGCTGGCCATCTTAAAATTAATGATTACCGAAAATTATTGAGGTGATATGCTTCTTATAGGAACGAATGGAAACATATAGTTTTTTGTAGCAAAATCCATTTTTCGATCGTAACATAACCATGGCAGAATTATACAAGGTCTACAACAAATTTTAACATGCAAACACAACAGACTTTGCTTTTGTCGTATATGGCACATACATACAGATGCAACTAAAAAATAAAAAATTAATGTATTTCACTCATACACTTACACTTTCTATGCAGATAAGGGCGTCAAAATATCGGCGAGCAGAGAATATTGACAGATACTAAAGATAACAGAAGATGTACAACTTTGCTACTGTCATTACCTTGTATAATTCTGCCATGCAGCGTAACTGAGTACGGAAACGTAAACGAAAAACAGAATAGGGATGAATATTCTCTTAGCCATCAGCTCAGATAAAAACAATCATCCTCTTATCTATATTTTGTACATTTATGCCGGTATTATGAAGTATTATAAACGTTTAAGACTTCTGCTTTGCTGAGTTCAGTTCTGTTCCGCTCTCTCAACTGCAAAGATTTTAAATATTCCAAACATGACCATCAACCTGAAACATAAAGTCTACCAATCTTGTACTATCAACAAAACGTTGCTTCATTTGTTATACTTAATCAAAACGTGAACATACATACATACATACATACCAACATAACATGTCAAATATCATGACTTGTAAAAGCTGATATGCTACTTTAATATTCATGTAAAGTAAGTCACAGAATAGAGTTAGACAAAACTTGGTTTTGTTTCATTTTGCCAACATATTTCTGCAAATTCACATTTATACCTGTTGTTGTTATTATTTGTGAGCTTTTGTGGTTGTTGTTGTATGTTTCTATAATTATTGCTGTGTATTCATGTGAAAATATTAATCTTAAAATATGCTGTACATGTGTTAGTTGTGTTGGCTTAATTCCCAGCAGGCAAAACAGGTTTAATTTGTTGCTTGATTGTTAAACTTTCACTTGTTAATTATAAATTGCAGGATAATAATTGCTAACTTTTTCAAATGCCTAGACAAATTAATGTATAATATTTCCCAAAGATTTATTTAAAGTTTCTATACTACAAGGAAGTTTGACATATACTTTTGTACCTTTTACCAAACTATGACTAAAATGATATTTTTGTGCGGATTTCTGTGAAACTTTATAAATTCCCTGGTTTGGAAATGTTGGGCATAATTTAATAAAAGGGCGACACACTCACCAGTTATGCTCATCTGCAGTGCTGATGGCCTAGAAAAGGAGAGTGTCGTACTACCTGCATAGCTTTTAGATGGGGTATCTGGCTTCGCGGCAAGTAGTACTTGGCTTAGGTTGTGTAGGACTCTTTTTCTTATTTTTTTAATCCTCTTCAAATATGCGCTTTTACCTTTCTGCTTTCTCTTTTTGTTGCCATCTCTTATTCTTTTTTGCTTCTCTGTAGGTACCACAAAGAGACCTTCTTCCTCCCTTTACTCTAAGAATTCAAGCTCATAGAGTAAAAGACTGTGCAAGATAGATTAAAAAACATTTCACTTGTTATTTGTTGGGTTATTTTAGAATTTTGTGCAGGCAGTTACTATTTTAATGCGATTAAATATGAGACATTATTTACGCTACCAGTTTTGAGTTTAATTTAATTCATAAAAATCTTTTAAACCGTACAAATTTAGCTTGTAAAGTGGGACTATTAAACCTAAATTTAAAAAATTCAAAGTTTCTGTGTCTTCAGTAGAAATTTCTGTTAAGTCTTTACAAACTCGCTCTTTTTGCAATAGAAAGTCTCCATCATTCAGTTTTGGTACCCTCATAAACAGTGTTCTCAATTTTTGATTTTCAAATCATATTCCATATTGAATGCAATAATTATTTTAGTTGAAACATTCAGTAGTTTTGCTCTTGCAGATGCTTTTGTGATTATTGTGCTGGCGAATTCTCTCTAGCAGAGTAAATATCAATTTAATACGTGTTGGTATTGTTATTTTTACTACAATTTTACTAAAATATTAATTAAAATGCTGTTTACAGTAAAAGCGTAATCCAATTGTCTATAAAAATTTGCATGAAAAACACTCAAAAATATTTCAAAAATTGTGTGTTTCACATACAAATTTTTTAGACGCTTTGAGTGTTTGTTTCTGGTAAACAACAATTTAAATATTAACATTAAAAACAAGTTAAATTCACAGTAGTAGCTAATTACAGGGATGCAAATAACAGTTATCGATATCAAAAAATAATTTTATAACAGTTATTTAGAAAATTAAAAAAAGAAAATCCATCTAGAATAGCTATTTTTCAAGTTAAAAATAAAAGCACAGATGAAACTCTTAAAAGGGAGTTTAAATTTGCAAAATAAAATTCTTTGGCCATCAGAAAATAAAACTCATCTAAAGTAAATTGGCACCCAATATAATCACATTTTTAATTTGTTATTGTTTGATTCCTAATATTAAGCTGTTATTGTTCTAGTTCTTATACTTTTATTTTTCATAACCAACTAAATGAAATTCTTTTGTGACTGTATAAAGAAATTAGGAATAAAACATTAAACAACAAAAATTTTATTTTCTTTAAAAAAAAAAAAAACAACAACACTTCTCCGTTGAGTCCAAAATGTTCTGTAAGTAGTTCAGTAGATTGTAAAGTAATTTTTGCTAAGGCTTAGAATAGCCTTAGGCCCAGGTCGCTCGGCATACGTAAGTCTTTTTGCAGACCGTATGCCCACTTGTGCTTTCCAATAGTTTTGTGGACTTTGTTTTTCTGCTTCGCATAATAAATCAAGTATAAAGTAAACAATAATTCCAAGCCAATAAAGGGGTATCCGCAACAATTTTAATCCGATAATCTGCAATTTCGTTGCTCACATACCCTTCCAGTCTCTATAACTATATTAGAATAATCCAATAATTTTTTTTTTTTTTGACAAACCATCGAGAATTTTATACTATTCATCACTCAGCTTGGATAGAAAAAAGCTATCAAGTATGTTTAGAGTTACTTGTCTCTCCAAGATATCATGAGAGGCATATAGTTGTAAGGTATGAACGCTTGAATATTGTTATATATTGCAATACGTTTCTCCAAGATTAGTACTCACAGATTATCACTTCGACTCAGTTAGACAAGTCTAGTATTTTATTCATCCTGCTTGAGATGGCGAGATGTACACGGTTCCAAAAATAGAGACATACTGAATTTGTACAAATTCCTTTGAACTACAAGATGTACGAATTTAAGTTTATAGAAAATTTCCAACAACATCCTATTTGCTCCTGTTACGCTAAACAGACTATCTATTCGATGTACCTTGTTTTGTATTACCTGAGCTTTTTGTTATTCCAGTTTCGCCTTCCTTCCTTCCAAAAATATGACTACTTCAGAAGAAAAAAAGGAGCCCCCTTTTGTTTTTTTATTGAGGCGTCCTGGGCAACCTACTCATGAGGCTTATCTGACCGTTGGTGCTATTATACTTCCGTAGAAAAACTACATAATTTTGTATCGTTCACATGCAAAAGTTACTTTTAAAGCTTGACCGTTTATGTACAGTTAAAAGTTAGAATTTTATCTAGAATGAGTCTTAGCTGGTCCCAAATTTTCTTTGATAGTGCTGAATATAACAAAATCGCTTAGTAAATGTATTATTGCTGATAAAAAGTTGTTCTAACTAAAAGAGACCGCGTTGTTACCAGAAAAAACCTCACATGAGGGTAAGCAACGTCAGTTTTCTTGATAATGAGATGAAGGTTAATACAAAATTTATTGGTATATGACAATATAGATCTCCGTTGACTCTAACATAACTGTTTTTTAAGGTGGCTGCAATATTCATATTTTTTAATTTTGCACATTCTTCTTGAATAATTAAAAAAAAATTATAAAAAAGATTTTTTAATGAAATAGCAAATATTGCTTAAGATAATTTTCTTTAAATACTTATTTTTTTTTTTTTTTTTTTTGTTAATCATAAAATAAATAATTAATTTCAGCTCAATATGAGATCCTTATTTTTAGAAGCTATTAAAATGTCTGTAGGTTCTCAATTTTTTAATATAAAAAAAAATCTTCAATGTGAATGTAAAACAAATTAAATTTAAAATGTTTGCAAAACCGAATATGTTTAAATAAATATTTTCATTTTAAATGAAGACATTTTTCTTGTTGTTAAAATAAAATATCGTCATATAAATTCAAAAATGAAAAACTAACAAAAATAATTTTTAGTGCAAGCTTCAGTTTAAGAACATTATTTTTAAATGTAGGAGTGAACATTTCTCCAAATGCATTTAAATTTGTACTAAAAGACTTTTTTTAACAGTTTTAAGTAAATATAAATTAAAAAGAACAGTAAATAATTATAAATAGAATCCATGAATTAAATTTGAAAACCGTGTATGTTATTATTCAAGAATTAAATTAGTTAATTGCGTCGGCGCAAACAGCACAATGTGTATAGATTTTAATCGTTCTACATCGTCACACATTCAAATCTTAGCACGACGTATTTTTGAGTATTCACATTATCGTCGCATATTGTGGCAATAGTTTTCGTTTCATATCAGCCAAAACAAAAATACTACAATAATCGGTACTATACGTTCACACTGTCGTGCTTTATCGTTAACTTTCAACCCTTGTCAATTTGAAAATTGACAATTTAAATTGTAACTTGAAAATTAAAAATTTATAATTTTCGTATTTAATAAAGAAATTAACTTATTTGAATGGATTTTGCCATGAAAAAGAAAATTGCTGTAGCTGTGTGCATTTTGGCAAAAAACAATGAAAAAGAGACAAACTTAGGTAAGGGAGTGGTTGGAAAAAAGAAATGATTATGGTGGATATGGGAGTGCTCTATGCAAATTTCGTGAAGTGGGAAACCAAAAATTTCTATTTAAAAATTATCTACGAATGAATGAAGGAAATTAAATATAACTGCATGGCCGTCAAAATTGGCCAATGTGGTATTAAAGTACCCGCTTCATGCTCAGAGTTTTTTTCTTTACATTTATAAAAGATGTTTTAATATTTGCCCATTTTTCTTTGCAGCCCTCTACTCCATGCTGTGGAAAAAACTCCGCAATGTTTTGCCAGGCTATGTCTCTCTTGTGCCGGTCCTTGTAATCTGCGAAAGAATATTCTCTGATAAACATGCGGGGCTCGATAGCTTCAATTAATTCATGTGTGGATTCATTTGAGTACGATGAAATAATTTGTGGTTTCTTTCTCTTTTTTTCGGGGGTTGGTAAAATGCTTTCTTGATTGATTTCATTTTCATTAAAGATTACAATTTTAGCCCCTGAATCCATTTTAATAGGTTATTTGCTTATTTTATTTATTTTTATGTCGATTAGAATTGGCAACTTTGATTGGCGCTTAAGTTACCGACAAAAATCGGCGCATTGTGCCGATAGGGGGATCTAGCTTAACAGTCGGCATCTTTTTATTTATTTTTTCTCTCAATTTTGTAGAGAAATTTTCTTTTCAGACAGTTTTAGAATGTCATGTTATAAATTCAACAAAATAATTTTCAAAAGTGTATAAAAACTTTTCTGCTAAACATTTTGTACTTATGTAAGTCAAACGCTGACATTTACTAAGAATCGCTGTTGTGTTTTTCATTAAAAATAATATTGTAACATTAAAAGAGAAAAAATAACTTTTTAGAAATTCTTTTTTCACAAAGTCAGCAATCAATTTAATGACGTTTATGTTGGCAAGAAAATAAATGATTTTAGCCATTATCAGCAACAAGGTAAAAATATTTTTTTTCTGTTTTCGTTTGATGCCACTTTTTTTTTGTTCCATTCATTTTTTTTTTTTTTTTTTTGTGTCATACTCTCATATAAAAAATAATATGTTCCGGTTCCTGTGCTGTAGGATAAAAAGGTAAAAGTAAAAAAAAAACTATTTGAAAACGTCGGCAAAGTTTTAGATTTTTTTTCTATATTTCTCTTTTTCTTCTCTTTTTTTATTTTTGCACCAGACACATTAGTATGATATTTATTTGCTGAAAAACTTTAAAACTTGTTGTTATTCGTATGAAAATTGAATATAAAGTATGAGGAAACATAGAAAGAAAGTGAACTCGTTACATGTTTTTGTATTTTAAAGTTTTATTGCTGCAAAAGGACATTGCCTATTACTTTGCCACCTTAAGCCGTAGGCTAAGATGATTTAAAATACGAAAGAAGGAAATATTAAACTCAAATAATCATATAATCCTGTTAAAAAAAATTAAAAAAACTTTTTTTTTTAAGTTGCTTGTACTTCTTACATTATTCAGAGTAACAATGACTTTAATAGTTGTGGGAGAAGTGAACACATTTTTCTTACATGTGTAAAGCATTCGAATTAAAAAATATTTACTTTTTTCTTAATTTTTAAGAAAGTTCGAGAGGGAGAGATCCTCTAGACTTGTAACCTTAGAAGTTACTTTGGACTATTTTAAAAAAATTTTTGAGGGATTTATACCATTCTCAACTTTGCCGAGATGCCATTCCCGATTTTGCCCAGGAAAATTACAAAAATCAAAAAGGAATTTAATCTACAGGTTCTAAACTTTCTGGAAGTGTTTACGATTTTCGAAAAAATTCTTAGTTTTTATTTTTTGATTTAAAACGGAAACTGCCAAAATCCTTGAGAACAACAGTACTGGGGTATATGGAAATTTAAAAAAAAAAATTAAAAGAAAATCAAAGAAACTTCTGAGTATTTGGGCGATAGATTACAAATCTAGACGACCTACCCTTTAAAATGATGTGTCTAATCCAGAAATCTTTGTGATAAATCAACGTATTTATACATATTTTTATCCATGCACTTATATTTCTCCTAAACACATTTATAAATATGCCATAAATACTAAAAAGGTATTTACAAATACTAAATACGTAACGAGTTTCGTTAAAACATATTTAACTCGGCAAATTTATCTTCACTCACTTAAATTATATTAGTGACAGTATGGTATTTCAATGATGAAGTAGCGAGTTAAATGCTAGTTAAAATATAAAACAAAATATGTTTTATTTTGTTGATTATAGTTCGTATCACTGAAAGTATGACATATTTTTTTATTAAATTTTTGAAAAACTGATATAATTTCTTGAAATGCAGGAAAATTGTTATTAACCCCAGACACTTGTTTGATTGAGCGATCACTTTCCTCATCAACACCATCTGTGCCACCAATTTTTCGATGCTGTGTATTGTTAATGTTATAGCCTACGATTCACTATCCTACTTAGTCGTACGATCTGTCTAAAAAAGCATGTGTGCTAAAAAAGTATGATAGTGTGTATTGAAAAAGCATGTGTGTGACAGACTTTTTGACAGGTCTGTCCGATTTTTTAATGTTATGAAAATTTTCATAAAATAAATTTTATTTGTGCGATCAGAGTTGCATTTTCTATGTTCAAGGCAGAAAAATAGCAACAATAACAAGTTTGTGTTTTGCTTATACAAACTTTTAGGTTATTTTTCATTGTACATAAATATATGTAAAAAAATATTTTGCAGCACAGAAGAAAATGAATACTTTTAAAAGTATTAAGGTGAGTAAACATATGTTTTTTTCATCTTTTTCTGTATAATAGTGTGACATTAAGTTCGCCATTTTAAAGCGATTTCTTCAGGTAGGACAGAATTCTTTCACACATTATTTTGACATAATCGTACGATCGTGTAGGATAGTCAGTCAGTACCTTAAATAATTAACTCATGTGATATTAGAAATTTAATACGGGAATTATTTATCTTGATCAACCATGCACAAATTTAATTAATTTTAATTTTTCTTAATGTTGACACTGCTGCATTTCATTCTCTTCTTATCATAAGTATAACTATTAATTAAATAACTTTGCAATATAAATTTTTTGTCGATTAGTACAATGTAAATTATTTTCGTAACAGTATGGTATGCTGTCGTTATCTTATTCTGCCTAACGCACTTTTTCCGAAAGTGATTGCTCCATCCAGCCAGTTTTTGGTGTCGAATTTATTCTTGCAAATATACATTTATAATAATACTTTTAGTTTAGGGGATTCCCAAACTATTTTGAACACGAAAATCAACAATTAACTAATACTTCAGATCGACATAACCAAATTATTTTATAAACTTTATTTTTTTCATTATTAGTTAATATTATTCAAGCTTAACATTTTAATGAAAAAATTGTTTTTATTTTAATTTTCCGATATTTAGACTTTCTTTTGAAAGTCTTCTTCAAGGAAATTTATTTTTATAATAAATAAAAACAATTTTTTCATTAAGATCTTAAGCTTGAATAATATTAACTAATAATAAATTAATAAGATCGAATAATTTAATAAAATTATTATAAAGTCTTTATATCTTCCTTCTAACAGATAAAAAACATTTATTAATTTAACAACTTGGTAGTTGTTAATGAGAGTATTTGGTAAATTTAAGTGAAAATGCCCTTAATGCACATGCTTATGGACCTTTTGAGTTGTTAAAAGCATAACATTAAAGTTGGTACAAGTAACACAGAATTATAATTAAAATGAGGAACGGGAACAAGTCATCTGATCACTGCGGCCAAAATAGACCTGTTGTCTAGTATCTATTAAGAACACCAAGACTCTTTTGGGTGATTTATCTGTCATGTTCGATTGTTGTAGGTAAAGAAGCCTTTAGTAACGAAAGTACACTACCCTGATACCTTTTGCTACCATACAGTATTGTTGCGATTCCCTTTTCAGCCACTGCCTAAACTAAGCTTAATAGAGCTCCAAGACAGTCCGCAGAATGGTTTTGGGCCAATGTTTCTTCTCTTGCGAGTTCGTGCGTCTTCTCAATGCCTATGACCTGGTGGATATAAGAGTGAATCCTGTTATTAGATGCCAGTCTTTTTAGAATTTTTAGGCAATCCGAGATCAGTTTTGATCTTATCTCAAAGACACTGAGTGGAAGTACCACTCGTAACAAAACTTTTGCAATATCTTGAAAGCTTCTAAAAAGAGCTTGAGTCAGTTTTTAGATATCGTTGATCTTGGAAAACCGAAACCGGCCCCAAGTAGTCGATATTAAGTACTTTGGGAGACGGTAACTTAGATTTATTTATCTTAATATATAAAATTCGACTGTACGTGTGCTTGACATTGTACTCCTCCTAAACGGCTGAACCGATTTAATTGCATTTCTCTGTATGCCTTTAGGTTACATCTTGGAAGGTTTAGCATCACAAATGCGCCCGGCAGATGGCTTATTTATTTATTACCTGTTTTTAACCGGTCTTGCACGCTCCTTTACTTTATGAATACGATTTTTTAGAGTAAGAAGATTGAATATACAAAAATTTTAATTCAAAACAAGATTTTTCGGATCATTTAGGGTATTATAATAATTTTATTTGGAATTTAAATAAAATTATTATAATAATATTAATCTTTATTTGCGCTTACTTTCAGAATTGTGTTGGGTTATTTTAAATTTATTGTTTTCCTCATGATATTCTTATGATTTATTCATTAAGTAAAATTAATACCGAAGGGGATAGCATGTCTACATATATGAACCATTTTATCAGGATTCAAAGTAGCTTCTGATATAAATTACAATATTTTGTTTTAATTGAAAACTCCAAGCAAATGCAAAATATTTAAAAACTAATTTCTAGTTACCAGTCCCTCTTAGCATTAATATCTTAATTTTTTATATATTTTTTTTTTAATTTTAATAAATATTAGTATGCATTTATGGTATGTAAGAAATGATTATTTTTCCACAAAATTAAGACAGCAGCACATACATAAAAACTTTTTTAATTCAAGTTTGTGTTCAGTCTTTTTTATTATTCACTCAAAAGTTACTTTCGTTAAATTACACATGCAACCATGTTCAAAATGCTTAAGCACAAAAATATAAAGAAAAAACCAAAATTGTAGTGTAAATGCGACAGCAACAGACAACATACAGTTTCCACCAAAATATATATTAAAAAAATTAAAGAAAAATGACATTTTTGTACAATTTCTACATACAAAATGAATGAAGCATGGTGCGAGTGCAAGATACCAGTTTTTCTGTCTAAAAGATTTTTTTTTGTGTTTTGATATTAAAACAAAAGTCTGCGATACGACATGTTTGTAATGCATTCATTCATTTGAAACGGAGACATGAGAACTGAATATGTTTTTATGTCGTATGTATGTATGTATGTGGTATTAAGGAGGAGGGATATTTTAAAAGTTTAAAGTCCAAGCCATTTTGGCAACACTAGCAATGCAAATAAAGTTATGAAACTGTATTTTATACATGTTAAGCTTCATATTATAACCCTCCATACCAAGTACATTTTGTAAATAACAACAGTATAAATGTTACCAAAAACTATTCACACAACATTGAATGGCACTTGAAACTTATTACATCTATAACAACAACCATCTAAGTATATAAACTGTCATGTAGTCTACTACTTGCACAAAGATTTAGCTGCCAACATACTGTTGTCACTCCCTCTTAACTGCATAGCGACAAAAAAAATAAATAAACATAAAATAAAAGAAGGAGTAGAAAAACTATTACTGTCATAATGATGGTCACACTTAATTTTTTGTTTGTTTTTTTGATTTTTTTAATTCTCTAACTTGAATATTATTTGCTAAAGAAAAGCGTTTAGTGTAACACGTACTCGTAGCAAAATATTTCAAAAATTGTGGTCTTATTTGTAAATTTTTTCTATAATAAAATCTTGATTTAAAGAAATTAAACTGGCAGTGTCGAGTCTAATATACCCTTCGTTGTTGTAGCATAAATATGCATTCCCATATTCTGTTTAACATTCACGAAAAAAAATAACTAAAAATTTTTTATTTAAATGGCAAATAATTATTTTTTTTTAAATCCTAAAATAGGTATATACACAATAAAATCTGCTCTGTCATCCTTATTTGTATCAGCAGCATTGCCAGGAGAAAATAAGCAAACTAAATTGAAAAAAGACCAGAAAATGCGCTCACAAAAAATATTATGATAGTTTCCGTTTCCTGCAGAATAACGAATCCATTTCGAAAAATTGGACTTGAAAAAGTTACCATATGAAGTACATGCTACTAATAAAGCACATTTATTTTATAAGAAGCAACGAATACTTTTTGCATTCCAGAAATTAACTTTTCTCTAACCAATTCAACAACTTACACGTCAAAATTCTGTACAAAATATAATTTCATTTATATTTTTACATCTAAAGCAAATACAAAATTTTTTTCCGCAAAAAATACGACTTTTTCTGAAAAAAAAAAATGAAAATATAAATTTAATGGAATTCAATTTATGAGTTTACAAAACAAAATCATTTGTCTCCCTCCATAAGAGAGACGTGAAACATACAAAAAATTGTGTTTGAAGATAAGTTCTATTCAGGCTTAGTTTATGTAAAATTTGTTTTCATTTCTAAAAACTAAAAAAAAAAAACATAATAATTTTATCTTTTTAAGGCTATTTTGAAAACGACAAAAAGTCTAGGAAAAAAGTGAGATGCTAAATCCGGAAAAGGAAAGCTAATTTTAGCTTCAAAAAATTAGCAACGCTAATGAGCAATAAAATGTTGAAAAATCTAATACTAAGAAAGATATTCAATAAGAATACAAAATAAATAGAATTTAATTTAAAATTTTTTTCTAACCAAACGAAGTTCTGAAATAAATATATAATTTCATATGAAGAATTTCAAATTAACGCAATAACTAAAAAATACCCAAAACCTCCTCTCTGATATTTCTGTGTCTTTCTGTTAGATTTCCATATCCATTCTTCTATTACACACATATATCATTCAACAAGCGCATACACAAATATGTATGCGTTAGAACGACTGCTTGCTTTCGTGTGTGAGCGCTCATTCTTTTCATGTACAGCTTGAAATTTTTCATAAAAAAATAAAACAAAAAGAAATTAATTACAATTAAAAATTTCATTTGAATTAGTGGACCGATTGTTTTGGTTTTTGGCACAGACATTACCATTATGAAAATTGCATATTACAATGATCTACAAATAGATCTAGTAGCGGCTTTTCATTCATACCTCCGCTATTTATGGCCTGATCAACTTTTCTGTACGTTGCCTGGGAACTTCAGAAAGTTGATTTCGAAGAAAACTATTATTTTTTCTTAGTCATATAGTTTTGTTTTCAATACCAAAGAAGCAATCGTTCACATATGCAGAAGGAGCCATTTAGTCCCAGTTTAAACAAACAACTTTTATGGCAGCAACTCTATCAAAATTTTGTTTAAAACTGCTTTTGTATTTATACCTGTAATTTTTGTTACGGCAATTTTATCATTCGTTTACCCATTTCAATACCTTAATCGTTTTTTATTTTGATGGTTCTAAAAGAACAATTAAAAGAGGTCGACCAAGTCGGTACTTCTTTTCTTATTCTTCTTTTAAGCTAAGAGTTCGAGACATAAAAATTTCATAATGTAAACTGAGATTTAGTGGCATAAATCTTTCATTTTGTTTACTCTTTGTTATTACTTTGTGTATTTTCGTAGTTACTCTACGAATTTTTATAATTAATTTCACCGATGGAAGTTTTTGATCTATTTTTGTACAGGGTGGGCCAAAAGAAACCAAGGGGTGTAAAAGTTTAATAACTTTTTGTTTATAAACTTTTTTTTATTTTTTCTTTCAGATTATATAATATACAAAATGGAAATTTTTTTACACTAAGTATGAAAAATGATGTCTCTTAAATGACCACCGTTTTCAGCTTCGCACTGATGGGCTCTTTTTAGAGCATTTTCCATAACATCTTTCAAAACTTGTGGCTGTAGCGTTCGAATTTCTGCAACAATGTTTGCCTTGAGTTCAAGGATTGTCTCTGGCTTGTTCACATACACTCGCTCCTTCAAAAAACCCCAAAGAAAATAGTCGGGTGCTGTCAAATCTGGCGATCGCGCTGGCCAAATAATTTCCGAATTTCGAGAAATTATTCGCTCTCCAAAAATTTGACTTAAAAGTGCCATTGTGTCTCGGGCAGTATGGGCAGTGGTTCCGTCCTGCTGAAACCACATACCAGGTCTGTTTTCAAGAGCAGGACGTAAAAAATTTTCTATCATAAAACGATACCGCTCTCCATTTACGGTTACAGCACTTCCATCTTCATTCTCGAAGAAGTAGGGCCCAATGACATTTTCAGATGTGATCCCACACCATACTGTACACCTGATGGGGTGCAATTCGCGTTGATGAATGGCTCTTGGATTTTGAGAACCCCAGAACCTACAGTTCTGCTTGTTAACAAAGCCATTCAAATGAAAATGAGCTTTATCACTCATAAAATAATTGATCTCTGGTTTAAATAATAAAATTCTATTGTTCTGGTTCTCTGTTCAGTTGTGAACCTCTCCATTATAAATTCTCCAAGTGTTGTCTATATAATCTGAAAGAAAAAATAAAAAAAAATTAATAAACAAAAAAGTTATTAAACTTTTACACCCCTTGGTTTCTTTTGGCCCACCCTGTACAAGAGCCAGAAGCTGGTCACTTTCAGCTGCTGGGAAAATGCACAAAATGTGTTCCAATGTTTCTTGCCTTCTCGACAGAAATGGCAGGAATCCTCATGTACCACACTCAGGTACTTACTTATAGATCAATTCACTTGGGTCTTGTTGCCTGAGTGGATTCGTCCCAAAACCCACTTAAAAACTTAGTTTCTATAAGGTTTTCTTATGCCGACTAGGTGAATCAAGTATCTTCGTTAATTACTCCTGCCTAACATGGATTTCGCAAAGGATTTTCATAAATGACAAATATTCTTGAGTTAACTACGCGGATCAAAGCGTTTTACAAAGTAAACTATAATATTCTATTACTGAAACTAGATAAAATGCTGGATTGAATCGTATTTGTTAAATCAGACACAATGTGTCAAGCTTAAAACTGCTGTGTCTAGAAAAATTGTAGTCAATTCTGGTGTTCCGCAAAGTAGCTATCTTGGTCCTATTCTATTTTTGCTGTTTATTAACAATTTGCCTGAGGCAATCAGACATTGTAATATTTTAATGTTAAAATATGTAATAGCATTGTAGACACAACTGATCATAATTTACTGCAGGGTGTTGAAATTAAATTTAAATAAATAAAAAACATAGGCAATTTACTAGACGTAACGGTGCAGTATACTACTATACATTGGATGAACACAATCGTAAACTCGTTTTGGGGTGTGGAAATATTATTCGTTTCGGGTTTAAACTATGGTCAACACATTACGTTGACTGTTAACAAGGCACGCAGCATATTAGCTTTTTTAAAACGATGGGCAAAGGAATTCAATAATCCATCCATTACCAAACGTTTGTAGGAGGCACTTGTCAGACCAATCTTAGAGTACGGTTCAGTCATTTGGGATCCGTACTATAACGTTCATATTAATCGCATCGAATCGGTTCAAAAACAATTTTTGATGTTCTGTTTGAGACACGTATACCGAGATCGTCTTACACTTCTCTCGAAGAACTATAATGAATGTGTCTTTTGTGATGAATTTAATTAATGGAAGTACCTATTTAGAATTTTTGTTAAGTAATTTATTTATTAATGTTCTGCAACGTTCCCTATGGTCACATAATTTTCTGCATGTACAAACATTTCGCACAAACTTTGCTATGGCGGATCCGTTCAGAAAATTTTGTTATTGTTTTAATGAGATGTCTTTGTATATCGATTTTAATTTAAATATTAATGTCATAAAACGCAATATAATTGCTCATTTAAAACGTTAATTATTTTTATATAGTATCCTTTTACTTTGATTAAATATACTCGTAGCTATTTGAATCGAATAATTGTTCTAATGTAATTACCTCTATAGTATTTAATATTTTAAATATATTAATAATATTATAAATATTGTAATATAGTCGGTAAGGATATTGTCCATAGACTTAACTAAATAATTATATGTTAAGGAAAGTAAAAGGTTCCTATATCCTATAATGCTTGTAGTGTACTCTTGAACTGGATAAGCAAGTTTATAACTTTATTCATGCAGTCTGAAATATCTGACAGTGACGGAGTGAAGGAATTCAAAGCCCTGCCCTCCTTTAATATATTCTTTTATACGATTTTTTAATGTAGTGTGTAACTTGTTTCTTAAATTGACATAATTTTTTTCTTTTTGTTGTTATTTGTTTCTAGTAAAAATTTATTGTCATAACAATCGTTACAATTCTGGACGCAAAACATGTTTAGATTCATTCATTCTTATTACATACTTGTCTTTGCTCGTTCCAAACAGCACTTATGAAACACATAATCTTTAAAACATGATACAATTGTGTCATCACAAATGGTTACAAGTGTCTTTTTAGAATAACAAAATTTCTTGTTCTACTTTTTCTTTTTTTTTTCGGAATAACTTTGTGGAAATTTTTAAAATTTTATGGATTGTTTTATTAATGCGTTTAAGCAGCGTTTAGATTTTTAATATGTAAACAGTGTCATCAGTATTTGTAACAAAATGACTTGACATGAAATCCAAAATGAAGCTGTAACTATTCTAATAGCAAGTAATTTGGCAATACTGTTAAACAAAATTGTGTTGAAAAGAATACGAGTATGTATGTATGTATATGTCTACAAGTGGTTTCAAAGATAAGAAAGTATTAAGTGTTTGCTTTGTTACATTTTTCATTTGTTTCTCAAGTTTATTCTTAAATTTTTTTTACAGAAACAAAAATGTTTCATTGTAATAGTCACTCGTTTTAATTTATTTACTAAACTTTTAATCAAGCCTTGATGAGAAAATGGCAAAAAAAATAATATCAAAGACAGAACATGGAAATAGAAAGTAGAAAAGCAATTTTCATATTTATTGTTGAACTAATTCCATTTCAAAAAAGGTTTATTAAAATTTTAATAAATTTGAGATATAGAGGATGTTTGACTGCCAGGAGACATTTTGTATTTTGTGCAATAAAGTTACAAGCAGCCACCCAGCCAGCAACAAAACACATTAGGTGAAATAAAAAAAAACAAACGAGTTAAATTCGGCAATGTCGAGTCTTTTATACCCTTCACTGTAGTAATCAAATAATAATAGCCCATAATCATAGTCACACTAAAGTCGGTATCTTTTTAAAAACAAACAAAAATTAGCTCTTAATAAAAGCCTACTTTTTCGTGACTATGATTATGGCCCATTGTTTTTCAATTCTGCCCATTCTTGTTAAATATTAAAAGAAAAATTACGAAAAAGCTTAAAATTAATGTCATATCTTGATTAAAGTAATTTTCTGGATTATTTTTTGGTAAATCCTAAAAAAAATTTATATTTCCGGTCATCCCTTAAAAAAATCCATTGTGGAATCCTTATATTTTGAAGCAAATAAAATGTCTGCACACATTAAACAATTTTTATATATCAAAAAAGGAAATTCTAAGAAAGATGTTTAATAAGAATCCAAAATAAATTTTATTTAACTTAAATTTAATTTTTTGCAAATATTAAAAAAAAAACAAAATGTGAAAATAATTGTTTAATTTGAGATAAAAAAAATTCAAATTAACAAAAAAATACCTTAAAAATTCTCACTGAATTTAATCTCGCTATAACATTTTCATATTTGCAGTTCTTTTGCATACGAAGCATTTAAAAGATACAAACATACATAAGTAGGACGGCTTATTTTCGTTTATCTGCACACACACATTACGTACATGTAATAGGAAAATTTTAATTAAAAAAATCGAACAAATCGAAAATAATGAGAAATGAAAATTTCAATTGTATATTTCTGATTTTTGACTTCTGACAAAACTGCAAACCATATTAATTTGCCGGTTTTGTATTTCAGAAAAAAAAACCCACTCAGCTGAATGATTAAAATATAAATGTAGTCGCGGTTTTTTTTTGCATTGCTCCGATATTTGTTTATTAATTAGGCTGAACCTCAATGTCACTAGCTTTTGTCGGAAAGTTGCTGAATACCGAATTCGATAAAATATCATTATGCTTTTTTTTCGATACGAATGGTCGTAATAAAAGTTACTGAATCGCACTACTGTACTCAATTTCTCTTTCTAAAGCTAGTTTTATCTGTTAAAATATCATCCATTTGGTTGTTAGAAATCTTACTTTCAAAATCAAGAAAATTCCATACAAATTAAAAAATATTTAGAAAAATAATATTTTAAATTTGTATTTCTTTCTCTCACTCATACCCAAACATACTTGTATTCATTTAAAGTAAACAAACTGACTTAATGTTTATCTATTTTAAATAAAAATAAATTTTTTATAAATTTTCGAAAAAAATAACACATTTTTATCATTAAACAAAGAAAATGTGTGTATGTGTACTTTTGTACGTCCTGCATTGTAAAAAATGAAGAAATTGTCCTTGCAACTGCAGAATATTGAAACTTTTTTTATAGTTTGTTTTGCTTTTAACAACAACAAATAAATTGCAACACACCAAACAAAACTAATGAAAATATACAGTCAGCTAATATAAGACTAGTAAGTTTTTGTGGGCTGTGTTTGTGTTTGTGTGTGGTTGTTTTTAAATGTCAAAGTTTTCACTTTAGAAACTAGCATTTCAAAAAAGACAGAGACGAAACCATTGATAAGAACCTTATTTTGTTTGAAAACCCAAAAACTGCTAGTAAGCAGTTACTGATCGAAATCATGCTTTTATTAGGTGAAGTCAAACTTGAACGTCTCCCATAATTTTACAAGATTCAACGGATCTCCAGAAGCTTAAAATAATCAATTTTATTATAGTTGCTTATTGTCAGAACTTCTATAAAGGAAAAAATTAATTCCATATATTCTAAAGCCCGTTTAAACAAAAATTATTTTTACCGCAGTAACCCCAAGTTGCCTTCGTAGACATGAACTTTAAAGAAATTTAATTCCAAGTAATAGTTCTACAAGTATTTCTTTTAAACACAAAATAGCTTTAAAGTTGTTAATCATGAATAGATTTCTGCAATTGATATGATCCTAGCATATCTACGGTTTTCGCACTTGATATTAAAATCTATTCATACAATTATTTACAAAGAATTTCTTTAGTTCTTGTCCTTTTGTTACACAAATTACGTTCTATTCAAAATTGCTATTTTTGGAGAAACTCAAATCACGGTGCACACTGTCACGAGTTTGCCCAAAAATGGGTAAAACCGTGCTTAAAGAATACTTTCAGATTTTAAAAATTAGTATTTAATAACTGGGTATAAATGTTGGGTATTAGTAGGCGTGACACAAAATTGTGAAACTAACTATATACCGAAATATTTAGTGAAAATATTTTCGTTTTTTAAACGTTTTATATTTCATTGGAACTTGAATAATGAGCTTTCTAATAAGGAAGCTAGTACAAATACTGATAGAGAGGTAACGAGATACTTTAAACATATTAAAAGTAATATTTCAGAAAAATTTCGCAGACATAAAACGTTGAAGCTTAAATTAGCAAGTTTTAGGCTTGTGCCAAACTTAATTTTTTTATAATAACTGTTATTTTCGTGGAATCATGAAACTGTGTGATATTTCCTTAGAACTTAAAGTTTTATTAGTTATTTATTGTCAAATATATAAAATATGCACCATTTTTCAGCTAATTTTACAATATTTTCTAACTTTTATTCTATTTTTAACTTAAATGATCTTTGTGAGGTGGGCGTATCCTTGCACCGAATTAGTTTAAGAAATTTTGTTTTTTTGAGTTCGGCGTGCTCCTTATATGAATCGAATTTGGTCAAATCGTTAAGGATACCATAATTGCTTCTTACTTTATAGCACTTTTAAATTTCAAGATTTATGGAAAAGACATGATTCCTTGTTCCGAAACTTTTCAAATTTTGCATTTGATAATTTTTTATCAACCTGAATATGTGTGGGAAATTTCAACTCTTTCCAATAACTCTTTCTATTTATAGCCCCTCGTTATGTGAAATCACGACACTGTGCGGCTTAAATAAAAACAAATAAAGAAAACAAAAACCTAAACACTACATCCCTTCACAATTTGTAATGGCAATAAGAGCGAATTTTCACTAAAAATTCTGTACAAAAAATAGCATTGAACGACATGCACTTATACGCAAAAAATATACTCGTAAAGAACAAAAAGAAAAACAAAATGTGTATTTTGTCATATGATTACATTAAAGCCCTAAATTACATTTAACAAATTTTAGAGAAAAGCCAAAACTTTTTGAAACTTTTCACTTTTACAATTAAAAATAAACAATCTTGAACCGAAGCTTAAACTAAACAAAACTTCAAAAAGTTGGACTAATTTTTTTGTTATCGACTTTTTTGTAATTGTAACTTAGGGCTTTAATGAAATCATATGACAATTTGTAACAATAACAGTAACTAGAGCCAGAAAATTTGAAAAGTTGAACGAAGAGAAAGCGAAAAGAGAAAACTTTAACAAACAAGAAAACAAAAACAAAAATATAACTTTTTTAAAGCAATAATAGTGAGTATAGTAAATAAAGAACAACTACATCGTGTTACAATATGAGATCCCACATTTATTTAATCTTATTACAATATTGAACACAACAAGAATAAGTTTCGGATCATTGGCCATGGTATAGGTGATCCACTAGCGCTAAGTGAAAATGGGATTAAAACTTTCTCCTTCTTTGCAAATTTTGATTCTGAATCTGCGTAGGTAGTTATGCTAATCCTCCAATTATTCAGCAAACTTATGTAAAGGAATATCTTTATAAAACCTTTTGACTCTCTAGCTCTTCTTTGGCTACTAATTCAAAAAAATATAAGAGAAACTCATAAGTTGAAGAGTTAGAGGGATGAAATGTTCTACATACAAAAATATTTCTTCTGAAATTCTACTTTCTATATGAATAAAATTAGTTTCCTGTTTGTTTGCTTGTTCGATATACAAATTTTTATTTTCTAAAGGATTTTTCTGAAATTTGGACATAGAATGTTTATTCTCTAAGGAATGTTGTTGTATATTTTTGGACCGTTCACGCCCAATTTCTAACAAAACGATCCTTGAATAATTAGTTTTATTTCCTAACGAATGTCTCTGAAATTTTGTATATAACTTCCTTACATTTCAAGGAAAGTTGCCACATACTTTTGGGCTGACCATGCAGATTTTTACACCTACTTTTTTTTACAAAATCATTGAAGCTAGAGTTTTAGGGAATAAAATTTGAAAATTTAAGAATTCAGGAATTTCAAATACATGTAAATCTAATGATACAGTCATGGATCCACATAAATATGTTGCTTATCCAATAGAATTTTAAAATTTATTAAATTCACCCGAAATGACTTCGCATGAAGAAACTTGAAAAGTTGCCATGCGAGTTGTACCGCTAAGAAATATTTATTAGCCAAAATCTTTGTAATAGTGCAAGATTATTGGAGAAAAATCTCTTATCAAATATTTTAGAAGCAATAGTACTAATTAAATGACAATTAATAAGGCTAAAGTGTGGAGAGTCAGCACAATACTTTTACCAATTCAAAACCTCATACTCTAAATCTACCATGAAATACATACTGTATAGAAAAGTTCGTCATGTCTACTTTCCAACAAATTAATTTATATTGTTTATTTTTGTAGCCTTCGCTGTAAATAAGAATGGTATATATAAGTTTGTGATTTGGTTTGTAATTTCTACACACTACGTGGATACTACACACACACACTGGATCCTTATAAACAGCGAATTAAGTAGCGATGTCCGTCTGTGTACTTGTTGAAACTTTCTAAAGTCTCTAAGCATCGTAGGAATAGTTTAGTATATCAATTTGTCTCATAGCTGTTATTAAAATTCACCCTGATCGGTATATAAATGGCGGAACCATGAGTCGCAACTCACGACTACCACTATTTTTGACAATTTTTCTGCAATAGATATGCAGTTTTATCAAAAATGACAGTCATAATATCTGCGTAAAAATTAAATTAAATCGGTTCACAAATAGCCGAAACAAACTCAAAACAATAATTGAAATTTTTGTTTTTCATTCATTTTTTAATGAAAATTTTTAAGGCTTACATGTACACACACTCGTATTAATGAAAGCAAAATTTCCATGCGAAATCAGGCAATCGGTTTCATAGTGTTTTCGGATTGAAAGTCAAATATTGAATTTGAAATAAAATGCAGCAACAAATGGTTTTGCGTTCACACTGCAATTTTTTTTAAAATTCAGTATTTAGTTTCTGTTAATTAAATTTGTACAAAACTATAAAAATTTCCCCTAGAAATAGGTGTATTTGATGCGTCACTTTGTATTTATAAAACTTATTTGACCAACTGTACAGTTAGAACATGTAACTTTAGACTTTTGTAAATACACTTACGAGACATATATATCCTTTGTCTTTCATCTAAAAATTTAATTTTCTTCGAAATTCTTTTAATGCTGCTACCGTTGAAAGCATTTTCTTCAGAAAATATTTGAAATTGTTTTTAATTTTTTCATAAATCCAACTTAAATTCTATTTCTAAATAGCATTTAATCTGGATTTATTAAATTTTGTATAGCAAATACAATTTTAATGAGTTGGATTTAGCGTTAAAACTGCATTTATTTTAAATTCACTCAATCTGAAAACACTATTATACACTGAAGGAACTTTTTTCATATATCCAATGAAGTTTTTCATTAATCCAATGAAAAAATTTATTATTTTGCAACCAATGACACGCTTCATTAGATCAATAAAAACTTTCATAAAATATATGAAACCTGTTAAATATACATATGAATTTTAAAAATGTCTTTCAACTGCAGATGTCGCGGTTAAATAACCGGTTAGGGAAAAAAATTTTTTTTTTTTTTATTAAAAATTGTTGAACGCATTTTCGACAAATTTACTTATTGTTGGAAGTATTTTCAAATTTTATTTGACTCTGCCAGGATTCGAGTTTGGGACACATGCAGTTCAGAAGCTTTAACTCGCTACTCAACCACTTCAGCCACGAAGCTCAGTTGAGTTTAAATGATAACATTTTTTTTATAAGAGAACAATTTTGTTTTGTGAAACTGTGAAATCTAATGAAACAATTCTCATGAAACTTCTTCATTTTAACAATGAAATTATGAGAGAATTAATGAAATATTTTTAATTGGATTTATGAATTATAATTCTTTCAGTGTTGAAGTATTTTCAAATTTTATTTGACCCTGCCAGGATTCGAACTTGGGACACATCCAGTTAAGAAGCTTTAACTCGCCGCTCAACCACTTGAGCCACGAAGCTCAGTTGAGTTTTTGTTTTATAGTTACTTTATTTATAGAATTGCGACTGAAACTGTGAAGTGTAATGAAACTTATTCATTCTCATAACGAAATTCCATATAATTAATGAAATATTTCATTAGGCTAATGAAATATTATTAATAAAATTGTCTCATTGGATTTATGTCTTTTAAATGCCTTGTATGTTATAAATAGAACTACGCTTACAAAAATCTTATTTTAAGATAGTTTTTGATTTTTGTCATTAATTTGAAATTCTTTATCTGAAATTAAATATTTATTTCAGCATTATGTTCACCTTAAAAAATGGTTACAAACATTTCAAATTAAATTTCATTTAATTTATTTTGCTTTTTCCAATTATTTTTATTTATTTCAAAATTCAGTACCTACATACGTGTATTTCTTTTGAAAATAAAGATCCCAAAATAGATTTTTCACGAATGTCGTTAATTCATTTTCTTTATTATTTATTTTTTATTATTTAGGTAACGGACTCATATTTTCCTTCTCTTCTTTTCTCTCTTGCTGTCTTTATTCACCCCATCCTTTGTGCAATTTAACTCCAACTATGAATAAAAATTGTAAGGAGAGGTTTTTAAGTTTTTCCTCTCCTCTTATGGAAAATAAAAAATTCCTTGATAAAGAGAAACACATTTTTTTTGGGAAAATTTTCACAGAAAATATTTTTAATGTGCTGTCATGCTGCAACTCATTTCGAATCACCCTTTGCATGAAAAGTAAAATTTTACTTGTAACTGTTACATACAAAAAATATGTTAGAACATAAATACAAGTATCTGCAACAGAATTTTTTGAAATGAAAAGGGAAATTATGACAGGAAATTAAAAGTACAAAATAAGCAACAACAACAAAAACAACAATGCTAATAATAATAACAACAACGTCATGGTCAATCTTATTTAATCTTTTTCGTTCCCATCCTCTTCTATTTACAAAACATGTTTACATATTTTCAAATTAAGAATCGAACAGTTCATACATCTGAATGAACGAATGAGTGAATGTTATTGAAGTGAAGCTCCTCTTCCATATCACCTTTTCAATAAATCGAATTGCATGTATTGTTATGTTTTAAAGCGTGTCGTGTTTAAGTACTCAACTTAATTAAAGTTTTTTTCTTTTGCACTTGAAGGTAACTTACACCTTGTTGTATTCAATGAAACAATTTAAAAGAGCCGGACTAATTAAAAATGCCTTTAATATGTTAACTTCTTGTAGAGACAACTTGGTAGTTGCTGAAAATAAAAAGAGGAAAAATTTTGTTAACTGGAAGGTTTTTTTTGACCTTCAAGGAAAGGATGAATAACAGATAATATTTATGTGGTGCCATAGCTGGCGTTTAGAGAATACAGCTCGCCTGTTTTTAAAAGGGCTGAATTGCTTAGTGACAGTTGCTTTACAGTCACATTTTGTTTAAGCTTTGAATGTGTATGTATTGTGCTTTATACTGGAAATAACTATGCCTTGTCAAAATTTGTCTGCATATTTGCAATCAAGCACATGTGACTCAAAGCCTTATTGGCGACAAGCCACTACAACGACACTCATAAAACTATAAAATTCATCACTGGGGTATATGGAAATTTAAAAATAATCCAAAGTAACATTTGAACGAACCATAGAAGATTACTAGATAAGATGTATATCATTTTAAAAGGGAGGTCGTCTAGATTTGTAATCTATCTTCTGAGTACTCAGAAAAAACTTTACACTATTGTTAAAAATTTTTTAATATCCCTCCTACCCCAGTACTCACACTCTGAGGAATTTTCATCATTCCTCATTTTGGCAACAGAAACTTACTGAAACCAAAATGAAATGAAATTTGTAAATTCTACGCTTTCTGGAAGTGTTTTAACATTTACTTGAAATTTCGTAATTTTTATTCTATGATGCAAAACGGAAATTGCCTAAACCCTTCAAAGCAACAGAAATTTTTAAATATCCAAAGTAATATATGAATATTTGATTGGTTGGTTACAAATATAGATGATCTCCACTATTGCTTAAAACATTTAATATTTAATGACTTAAGACGTATTTGATAAATAAGCCTTTAATACTGAAAATATTCACAAATACTAAAAAACTTCGGGTTTTACGTTAAAACACATTTAACGCGGCATATTTATCTTCACTCATTTAATTTTTTCTATGGTTTTGCTATTAATGAAGAATGTGGAAAGTGAAAAATATATTAACAGTGAAGGGTATATAAGACTCGGCACTGCCGAATTTAACTTGTTTTTATCTATGTAATCTGGAATTTTGTATTTGTTTTTGTAGATTTAATAAAAGTAGAAAACTGGGATACTGAAAAATTAATCTATCAAGAATTGGAGTCTATAGTTTTGGTTCAAAGAATATAAGCAGACTTTTTGCGACGGTCTTCCAAGTAGAGACTATTGAATTATATTGCAAAGCATGAGACAGTCGCTTGAATGCCTTATAATCGAGACCTTTACGTTCTAACGGAGGAAACTATTGCTAGTATAGCTGCTGGCCTACAAACCAACCCAAATGTTCTTATCTACTGAAACTGACAATAATCGTAAGGAGTTGAATTTATTCCAATACAAAATTCAATTGGCTAAGAAACGTAATGCAGTAGACTTGCCGATTCGCTTGGAATTTTGCCAGAAGATGCTTGAAAAGATGGAAGAAGACGAGAACTTGCTAAATTGCCTTTTCATGTCTGATGATGCTCATTTCAATCTGAACAGCAACAAACAAAATTGTTACATATGGAGTGGTTCCAACCTAGAAATACTACATAAGAGAGAATTGCATCCAATTCGCTTCACAGTGAGGTGTGCAGTTTCTTCACGTTGCATTGAAGAGCCAAAACGGACACAGCGTTACGCTTGCTAGAAAAAAATTTTATATGGAAATTTTTTTTTATCAAGAAACTCAACTTTCCGTTGGCTTTCCAGGTCGCTCGATGTGGATGAACTAAAACAATCAATTCGAGGAACAATAGCTGAATTTCCAGTCTTAATTTTGCGGACAGTAATGAACAACTTATTGCTAAGAAGATGCAAATGCATCAACAAACAAGGCGAGCATTTCAACAAAATTATTTTAAGACTAATTGAACTAGTTTTAATACAATTCTATGGGCTTGAAATGAAAAAAGATTGAATAAATTAAATACATTACAAACAAAGTTTTTCCAGTTTCTTATGGTAGCAAAATTTAACGATTGTCGTTGTTGTGTACATTGGCGCCTTCTAGCTTTTTTTGCTAAACAATGGCTGTTGGAACTAAGCCCTCTCCGGGCCATTCAAACTTCAAATATTGGTCGCCAAACAATTTTCAAGCACTTTAAATTATGTGTTAGACCAGCTTACTTCAGCATTTGGCAAGTAAAAGCTTAATATCAGTTTTTGTTTTTATATTTTCCCTTTTGCTGTAACTGCTTTTCTTGCTGTTTGTTTCTTTGAAACTGCAAAGTGTTCAATGAAATGCAGTTTTAATTTAGTGGCTTGTGCACAAATATTTTCAGTAAACTTTGAAATATTTTGGAATTCTTTGCTTTCTTTGTACTCTTGCTAAAAACTCGTATGTATTCTCATGTTCTTCATTTGCTTGATGTGAATAAGTATGATGGTGATGTTGTTGGGTATGGCGGTACGAGTATATGTTCGTTTTCTTTGCTCTTTTATGAAAAAACGTTTACGTTTTTGTGTAAATTTTGCTTATACACACTCCAGTTTTCTTTTTGTTTTGAAATCATTAAAACTATTTCTTGTATAGCATTTGTGTTATTGAAAAACTATGCTTTTCATAAAGTCTTTTGAATAAAGATAGACGGGAGGATGTAAACCAATTCGTTTTCGTTTGTAATGAAATGAATGGGCTTATGAATGCGAGACTAAACACCACTTGCTCCTATTCTTTTGTTGGTATTGGTTTAACAGATTTTTAACAGTCTTAAGAACGTTAAAGGACCATTTTGTGCTGAAATATGCAAATTTAATATTTAAAAATTACAAAAAAAAATTTTTTTTTTGGTCCTGGCTTTTTACTTGCATATATAAATTTTGTGAAAAAAACCTTGTGCACATGCTTGCAGCTAATATAAAACAAGCTTACAACACAAAAACTAAGCATTTAAAAGAAAAAATATTGTTTGTTCTCTCTGCTACTAAAACCATGTGGCGAGTTTTGCAGTTTTTTTTTTTTAATAAAAAAAAAAGTTAAATTCGATTGTGCCGAGTCTTATATGTAGACCATTCACTGTGTTAGCGAAATATTAATATTTTTCACTTTCCACTTTCTTCTATAATATCAAAAACAAACAAAAAAATTCGTCTTACGTCATTAAATATTTAAATATTAACCCCCTTATCCAAAAAAAAATTAACGTAGACTTTAAAGTCAACGTTATCGAAATTTTTCATATAATTTTTTCATACGTCAACTTTTTTTTGGATAAAAGTATAAATGTTTTAAGCAAAAGTTTAGAAGAGATCATATATATTTATAACCTAAGAACCAAATATTCAGATATTATGTTGGATCATTTTAAATTTTTTTTGAAATTTTCATATACTCTGTTGTTGCTCCGAAGGGTTTTGGCAATTTCCGTTTTGCATAATAAAATAAAAACTACGAAATTTCCCGTATATGTTAAAACAATTCCAGAACTCACAAATTTCATTCCAGTTAGGATTTAGTAATGGAGAATGATAAAAATCAATCAGAGGAAGAGTACTGGGAAATAAGGGAATTTTAAAAATTTTTTAAAAATAATGCAAAGTTTTTCCTGAGTACTTGGGCGATAGATTACAAATCTAGACGACCTCTTGTTTAAAACGATACGTGTACCAACCCGTAATATTCTATGGTTCGTTTGCAATCTCTTAGAGAAATCAACGCATTTATGCACATTTGTATCTTAGTATATGAAAAATACTGAAAAGATATTTACAAATACTAAAAAAAAAGGATTTACGTGAAAAAATATTTAACTAACCATACTTATCTTCACTCACTTCAAAAAATTATGTAATTGAAATGATTTAATTCGAATGTTGTGTTTTGCAGATAGTGCGAAAAAAATATTTTTCGCTAAAAAAAATTATGGACTACCCCCTTTGCTTTTTTTTAAATATTATATAAAAATTTTCTTGTACTATCCACAACGCAAGAATTTTTAATTTAAAGCCAATAAGTTAAGCTATCAAACGCAGAACAAATCAAGTCGATATATTGAAAATTTAGCAAGTTATGACCAAAAGGGTAACCAGTTCTACTAAAGAGTGGCCGGAAAGAGGCAGTAGTAGAACTGCTTGCCTTTTTGGTCATAACTTGCTTACTTTTCTAGATATCGACTTTAATTCTATTGCGTTCGATAGACAACCAAATGGGCTTAAATTCGAATTTTGTTTTTTCCACAACGAAAAGATTTTCTAATGAAAGCCAATACGTTTAGATATGTCCACCGTTATTTCTTAAAATAAGGAATTGGCGCGAGATATATGATTATTACTTGAAACGCTTAGTTTTATTTATTAAATAAGGAAATTCAAAATAAAAATTACTTTTATATCTATTCAGTAGCTTTTAGGATATCGAAAAATGTTTTTAAAAATTTATGAAGAACATTTTAATTTTCAAAAAATTATTTAAAATAAAAGAAAACAAAAATCCACCATTTTTTATCCAAGCATATAGCCCTATAAGTTTCAAACAAAACACGGCAAATTGAATTAAAATCGATGCAGAACTTTCGATTTTAATCACAAATAAGTCAATACATCACAGAGTAAAAGACATTTGATGTAAATATGACTTTTTATCCACTTGATTTGGCTTGCGTATGTGTAAAAATGAAATG
This sequence comes from Thelaira solivaga, assembly GCA_947397855.1. Lineage (NCBI taxonomy): Eukaryota > Metazoa > Arthropoda > Insecta > Diptera > Tachinidae > Thelaira > Thelaira solivaga. The sequence continues at coordinate 28,349,820 of OX377612.1, forward strand.
TATTCGGTTATCGCGTTTTATGTGTATTTTTATTTTAATTTTTATTAGTGTATTCGTTAATTAATTTATTAAATAGAACAAGTAGTATGCAAAATTCAGTTTCGAAGGTAATGGGCATCGAGGATTTCAACATGGAAAGAAAAAATGTAAAGAAGTTTCTGAATACTTAATGAATACTAGACTAGATGATTTGTAACTTGAGAGAAGTGTCACAATGGGTTTATTTTGGCCGCAGTGACTAGGTAACTTGTTCCCGCTCCTCATTCTAATTCTAATTCTGAGTATGTGCAAATTTTACACTTTAGAGAAATTTTGTATAGGTAACCCTTATTTTTGAATAGCAAAATATAAAACTCAGTATCGTAAGAACCACAATTTTTCTTAAATTTTATTCTATTTATTTTTTTAGGATAAAAGCAAACGTTTATCAAACATCTGTAACAGACAGCAGTAAGTATTTGAAACAAAAAAATTATAAAATTTCATCTTATTTTTAGCTTAAAGAAGGGTAAAGTGTTCAATAAATTTTTCAATATTTAAAGTAGACTACAAGCGTTCATTAAGCCTATTGCAGCTCTCTCGAAATTGGTTTATTGTCGACTGTAAGTTTTTATGAATATGGCTGATAAATTATATGTAGTGACACTTATTTCGACAAGTATTTATGTAATCTGACTGGAACTTAAACTTTTAAGGTCAATTACTCACTAAAGTTCATAACGAACGTACGTACATACGTACGAGCTATGACTCCTCATTATAAGCACTTTGCTTGATACCCCACATAAACTAGAAATTACAAAAGTAATTTTAAACTTAAACCTTTTTAGAAGAACACTTACAGGATACTTTTTTATAGCATGTATTTTTGTTTACAAAACATAAAATGCATTAAGATGGTTTAATGTTCTATTAGATCACGAACATTAGCTCATACAAACTTACAAACAAACAACCATATTTATTTGAGATTTACTGTCAGCATTTGCTCTGTCTTTACAGTAGTTTGTGTACACATCACACATGCCATACCCCTACATTCAACAGAAGCTGAAGAGTAAAAGAAAAAACCCCAGATTAAGCAAATCGTTTGTTGCAATAACTGTGAAATTTTATTTTTCTTGCTCTTACTTCGCATCTGGTTATGCTATTGTTTTTTCTTCTTTTCACTTCTTTTTTTTTGTTTCGGTGTCAGTATGCCAACATTGTTCTACTTAGTTGTGAATGTATTACAGGTGATTGTGATTCAATAGCGAAACAAAAACCAAAAAACGAACGTGCAACCAATGAGCCAAACAACCATTCAGTGCAACTATCTTGCATACCAAAATAAAAGACTATTCTCATGTATTTACTAACTTTTTCCAGCTGTGTGTGTTTTGCATGCATGTGCCAAATACATACATTTATTGTGTCTGTGTATATGTAAAGTTAGTAAAAGTGGTTTGTCTTGCTTAAGATTAGTAAATATATCGTCATCATGTTTGTTTCTGCAGCAACGTGATTGCTTTTTTTCTATAGCAGCCAACGAACGTTAGCTTGCTTGCTGCTTTTGTTTTTCTCTCAGTTTATTGAGTATGTGGCATCTGTGGGATTTACTTTTGAAATTAAGACAATTTGCAAACAAGGTTTTTTAAAACTTTTCGATATTTAAGAAAATAACCTTAAAATTTACTTCACTGTATTTCTTTTAAGACAGATAAAGCAAAAAACAGATGATGATAACATGTTCATGACAACTAGTACTCGCAGTTTATGTTATAATGTAGATGCTTTGAAGGATATGAAGAGTCTGAAACTACTGCAACTTGTGGTATGAACAATTTATTCGTTCTATAACACTTTATTTACGCCAATATTTTATTTCGCACACACTCTCTATTTTTCGACGTTTGAATTATAAAATTTTGTTCGAAATATTCAGAATTTATTTTAAAAAATGTTGAGTATGAGGATATTGCATTCAAATGACTACGATTTTGTCATCACTATTTTAGGTAACGACTAAGAAGTGTTAAAAAAATAATAAAAAAGAAAAATTTTTTAAATAAAGACACAAATTTTTTTTTTTTTTTTTTTTTTTTTTATACAGGGTGGGCCAAAAGAAACCAAGGGGTGTAAAAGTTTAATAACTTTTTTGTTTATTAACTTTTTTTTATTTTTTCTTTCAGATTATATAATATACAAAATGGAAATTTTTTTACACTAAGTATGAAAAATGATGTCTCTTAAATGACCACCGTTTTCAGCTTCGCACTGATGGGCTCTTTTTAGAGCATTTTCCATAACATCTTTCAAAACTTGTGGCTGTAGCGTTCGAATTTCTGCAACAATGTTTGCCTTGAGTTCAAGGATTGTCTCTGGCTTGTTCACATACACTCGCTCCTTCAAAAAACCCCAAAGAAAATAGTCGGGTGCTGTCAAATCTGGCGATCGCGCTGGCCAAATAATTTCCGAATTTCGAGAAATTATTCGCTCTCCAAAAATTTGACTTAAAAGTGCTATTGTGTCTCGGGCAGTATGGGCAGTGGCTCCATCCTGCTGAAACCACATACCAGGTTTGTTTTCAAGAGCAGGACGTAAAAAATTTTCTATCATAAAACGATACCGCTTTCCAATTACGGTTACAGCAGTTCCATCTTCATTCTCGAAGAAGTAGGGCCCAATTACATTTTCAGATGTGATCCCACACCATACTGTACACCTGATGGGGTGCAATTGGCGTTGATGAATGGCTCTTGGATTTTGAGAACCCCAGAACCTACAGTTCTGCTTGTTAACAAAGCCATTCAAATGAAAATGAGCTTCATCACTCATAATCAAATTTTCAATAAAGTTGATCTCTGGTTTAAATAATAAAATTCTATTGTTCTGGTTCTCTGTTCAGTTGTGAACCTCTCCATTATAAATTCTCCAAGTGTTGTCTATATAATCTGAAAGAAAAAATAAAAAAAAATTAATAAACAAAAAAGTTATTAAACTTTTACACCCCTTGGTTTCTTTTGGCCCACCCTGTATATCAAATTATTTATTGTATCTTCAAAATAATAGAACTAACAATAAGTGTTCAAATCTTAAATCTAAAAAGTTATTAATTTAGTTCTAGTCAACACCAGAAAAAAAATTATATTTGTAGAGAAAAAGATATATATAAAAATTATATAATGATGCTCATCCCTGTTAATGTTGGAGTAAGTTGGCTGTATCTCTTCTTCTTAAACGAGTATGGCCGCTGAAATTTAAGATATTACGAGCCAGTAAATTTGGATGGGAACTCAGACCTGTTAGGTACGTGGTAGCGTGTTTGACGATTTCATCTTTGACCATTGGTACGTTTAAGTCCTTATGGATGATGGCATTTCTGACATACCATGGTGCAGCTGTTATCATGCGTAGTATTTTATTTTGGCGCCTTTGTATTTTCTCTATGTTGGAGGCTGAGGCAGTGCCCCATAACTGGACTCCATAACTCCATATTGGTTTTATCACTGCTTTGTACAATAACAGCTTACAATCCAAGCTAAGAACAAAGTTCCTACCGATAAGCCAATGTAGTAGAGCTACTTTAAGCTTCATTTGTGATAATTTAGCATCTATGTGAAATTTCCAAGTTAGTCGTCGATCGAGGTGAATGCCGAGGTACCTAACATGAGAATGTTGAGGCACCACCTGATTGTTTATTTGTATGGAAGGACAATTCTCCTTGCGCAGCGTAAAAGTTAAATAGACGCACTTTTGCTCGTTCACTTTTACCCTCCATTGGGATAACCATTTCTCTAGTAGACGGATGTGATCTTGTAGAAAACGGGATGCTTCACACAAATATAAACCAATTGGGAAAATTTGTGGATTTGTTGGAAAAAGTACTTCAATTGCAGAAGGAGACACAATTCCATTTTTTTCAAAGCAAATTAAAAATAAATTGCTATAAAATAAATTATGAATAAAAATTCCCCGGAAGTTTTTTTCTCTTTTCTTCTTATTCAAATTTTTTTTTTTTTTTTAATCAGAGAATTGTTTTTCCCAAAAACTGAAATTTTCTTTGGAAAAAAATTCTGTGGAATATTCATAATTGACTTAAAAGTCTTAAAAAGAATTTTTCAAATAATTTGCCACCACAATTCTAAATTAAAGTCTTTTTACATGTGGAGTTTATAAAATCCTTTTGCTTAAAATCTTAATGTAGATGCCAATTTTTTTTTGCATACTTTCCATTTCTCCTGATAAGTTTTCTTTCTCATACTAGATAATCTAATAATTTTATCACAAAAATTCAAAGCTAAATACTAGAAACGATAAACTGTCGTTGTCGCAATAAGACAGTTATAGAATACCAACTCAGTGTCGAAGTGATGACGATGACAATGAAGAGCGAAATTGAATTAAAAGCGACGACGAAGTATACGGCGACAAACAGAATAGGAAACCTTTTAAATTTAATTTTTTTTTTGTGAAAGTGGCAACTCTGAAATTTGACAGCTGTCAAATTACAAAAAATGTAGCGTTTTACAAAAGAAAAATTCGTTACAATTGTGATGGGGCAAAGTGAACTCCACGCCAATTTTAGAAAAAAGTCATCTTTTCGAATTGTCGAATTTGGGGCTAAGAAAATCCTCATGCAATCTATGAGAAATAAATTCATTCACAACGAACTGCTGTCTGTTGTGGATTTTGCTCAGGCCGTACTTTTTTGAAGAAGAGGCCAAATTTTCGGTGACTGTTACAGTAAATGATAAGGAAGTTCTTGTGACTTCAACTGACCGACATAGATCTGGACGACGTGTGTGTGGTGCTACCTGTCACATAGCGCTTTAAGCAGCCGATTTGTTGCACCATAAAATAACAAATTGCATTCTTACTGGGACACCCTTTATAATGCAAAATGAATTGATAAAAAGGTAGGCTCAAAATTCCGGCTTTGTATACTGAATTCAATTTAGAAAAATTTTGTTGTTTTTGAATTTTCGATAGAATTTGTTTAATTTTTCGTGTTTCACATCGAATGAAATTTTTTAAAATCTTATGAATATTATAATTTATTTGACTTCTGTGTAGAAACTGAACTAAACTAAGTAATAGTGTCCTCTTCTTTTTATTTTATTCTTCTCATTAAGCTTGTATAAAATTTAACAACTTAATAGTCAAACACGATTTCTATATCGCTGCTTAATTAGTTGTTTCTGTAAAAATTCTTTTCGAAACTGAGAAAATGTTTCTTGTGTTAAAGTAATTGTAAAACTTTTTATTTATTTCGTTAACATAAACATTTTCATAGTTAATAATAAAATTTTTATTTCGTGAGATTGCATTTCATGAAATTATCTGCTGCAGAAACTGAAAAGATACTTAAGAAAGAACTATTTACTTTCAATAATTCTGTGATGGTGGTCTATCTTTCTGTTTGTCTGTCCGGCTTCTTAAAAATATGATGAAACATAATTTAAAAAATAAAAACACCTTGTAGCATTTCTTTTGTTAATGAATCAACTTGATAGTAAAAGAAAAAAAAATAATTTTATAGCAACAAAGGCAACCGTGCAAAAGTGGATAAAAAATGAAACAATTTAATAAAGTGTCCGTCCGTCTTAACGAAGAGTTTTTTTATGTTTTACTATTTTCAGGTTTTCTCTTGGAATTTATATTACAAATAGTATTTGCAGATGAAAAAGTAGCAATTCCAGTAGAGAAATATTAGCATTTTGTATGCATTATTTTATAACTGTTGCCATTTTATAACATTTGCAACAGCCACTCTCACTGTCATGGATAAAGTGACTGTCATGCATAATGATGTACAAAATGTCGCTAAAGAAGAAATAAACATATCGCTGATAAAGCATAATTTTATGGAAAGAAATTTGTTGTTTTCTTTTTCTTTTCTCATTTCATTTCTTTTTTAATTCATAATGATGATTTTTAAAATATTTGAGAAGAAAATAAAGTTTACGTTTGTCATAAATAAAAATCAAAGGATGAATGCATTAGCATTTACATGTAATAGAATATTATTTCAATTATTTGGTTGCTACAACTTACTTAATTCTTGTATTGCAAAGCCAAAATTTATTTAGTTAAATGCAAATCTGTCTCATAACGGTAGTATAAGACACGGCAAAAGCACAGAAATGGGGCCACGTTTCACCTATGTGTTACATTTGCCTTCTCGAGTACAACTTCAACAAGGGCGAGTATGTGTAGTGTAAAGAGTAAAGTTGTTTGGCATAATTTTCCATTATCTTTTTAATATAGGGTCCGCCATCAAACGTTTTTTTTTTTCAACTAGTGCTTATTTTGTGAATGGTAACACTTAGCTCATGTCTGATTTGACAGATAATTAGTTTTATCTTTCCGCTGAAAGAATATGGTTGTGTTTTCGCTTTGCTAAGTGGGCCTGCGATCGACTTACAGAAGATTCCGATTTTGCCAAAAAAAATCATCTTTTCAGATGAAGCTCATTTTGATCTTGGCGGGTATGTAAACAAGCAAAATTGTCGCATTTGGGGCACAGAAAACCCGCACGCATACATTGAAAAGCCGACGCACCCAAAATGAGTCACTGTTTGGTGCGGATTTTGGCCCAGAGGCATAATTGAGCCATTTTTCTTCGAAAATGAGCAAGGAGTGGCCGTTAGTCAATAGCGATCGTTATCGGGCCATGTTGAACGAATTTTTGTTCACAAATATTGAAGAAGAGGATATTGGCAACATTCGGTTTCAACAGGACGGCACTACGTGCCACACAGCCGAAGCAACACTCAATGTTTTTATAGCATTTTCGAAAAAAAAAGTTATTTGGCGGACCCTATATTTGATGACTTCTAAGCGCAGAGTATAATTCAAAAAGACCATAAATCACAGTGTTCAAAGCATAGGCATGTTTTTCACATTGTCGAGTGGTGCTAATTCATTACATAAAGCAACAACAGATAAAACTTCTAGCGGTGGTGCCTTATTCCGAAGAAGATTTGCTTTCACTTTGGACAATGACTCGAAGGATACAAATAAAAAGATACATCAATTGATAGTCGACAGTGTTTAGCTAATGATATTAAAGGTATAGACTGGCCTACGGAATCGCCAAGCCTTAACTTAATATAAAATCAGCCAAAAACGAACAACTTTGGGCTGTAGCTAAGAAGCCTTGTGAAAGGATTCCTAAAACAGGATATGAAGTTTTGAATAACACTAAGCAGGCATGTCTAATCAATCTTTGTGTTGAAAATTTGGAATTTCGTTCAGTTTAAAATATTTTATTAACAACTTTTAGTGTTGACCGTATTTAGTAAACTATTTAAATAGAAGTCAATAAATTTGACAATTTTTGCAAAGCATAGACAATTCCTATACCTGTTTTAATTATTGTAAAAAGTTTGTATCGACAAGTAATTAAAGGTAATGTACAGGAAGCCTTGACTTCAATACTATTTTTTTCCTCAGCATACATTAATAACTTGACGTTCTCGGATGGACTACAAGTTTTTACGGTTATAAAATATTTATCGCTGTTCTAGAGTAGCTACATCAGATCATTTTATGATCAAGATCAATTTTTAACTGTTAGTTCGTATTTAAAATTATACGAAATTAATGCTTTCAAGAAGCTAATGTTGGGGGCAAACTAGATAAATTCATCCCGCAATTTAAGTTCATAAATTGGGAACTAATATACCTGATTATGAGTGGCTTTGTCGTGACAAGCGCCGCGATATGTGGCAATTCTAGTATTTTAAAAATGTAGGCCAAACCGAATATTCACGGTTCCAAGGTTATGCTGTTTATTTGTTGGGACTAGCTCGGCGTAGTGTATTATAAGTTGTTAAAAGCGGTTGAAACAATCACAGGCGATCGTTATCGAACGCAATTAATGCGTTTGAACCGAAAATTTAAAGACAAATGGCCGCTATACAACAAGAGACATGATAAACTGATTTTAGAGCACGACAATGCTCGACCCTATGTTACGAAAGTGGTCAAGACATACTTGGAAACTTTGAAATGGAAAGTCTTACTACACCCGCCGTATTCTGTAGACGTTGCTTCCTCGCACTATCACTTGTTTCGATCAATGGGATACGGCCCGGCTGACCAGCACTTCTGGTCTTATGAAGAAGTAAAAAATTGGATAGATTCTTGGATTGCTTCAACAGATTACCAGTTTTTTCCATGCGGGATTCGTACGCTGCCCGAAAAATGGCAGAAAGTAGTGGCCAGGGATGGACAATACTTTGAATTATAAATGTATAACCAGCTTATTACAATAAAGCATCCAATGCAAAGTTGTTCACCTACTATAAACAGTGTTTTAGTAAGAGTGTACTGCTTAATTTCATATTGACATAAATCGATTGTATCACGTGCTGTATGCAGACCGTGAAGTGCGTTGTTATGTTCTTGTGACGAATGCTTTTACAGTCACCGTCCAACTAGTCTCTTCGGTGACAATCTCATTTGCAATGTTTTCAACAGACCGACGGGTACGTACGTTGACGCACAGGAGTCTTACTCCCAGTTTCTTCAAAGTTTTTGAAGACTCTCGACTGCTCTTCTTGTGAGCATATTTCGCAAAGCGCTATAATTTTAATATATATGTAAATACAATCGCAATAAGCTTATGTGACAATTTCAGAGTTGCCATTTGCACACAAAAAAAATTAAACTAAATTTAAAAAGTGCATTCTTACTGAGACACTCATTACATAACTAGACTGATATTTCTTTTAGAAAATGAATAGTCTAAAGAATAGATTTTTTACAGAGAATCGAGTGGTAATCCTTTTTTAAGCATTATTGTCAGTCAAACGGATCTCAAGTGATATTTTCGAACGGATTTATCTTTAGGTCTATGTTTTAAGAGCCATAATATTTTATTTGGTTACGATTATGTATAGTTCGGCTAAGCCAATTTTAATTAACTCCATTACTCACTGTTCAAAATTAAAAGAAATAATTACATTTCAATATCATAATATCTTAATGTTATTCTCAAAATTAAATACTTTTAACAGAAACTCATTATTTTGGTTTAAAAGAAAAAGAGTAATTTAACAACAGAAAACCATATTTCAATTACTGGGGATTTACGTTTTTGTATTGCAGCAACCCAGAAAAATGTGCAAACAACATATCTTTGCGAAAACACACAGTGTCGTTAATAAAAATTAAAAATTAATCATCTCAAATAAAATAATAGGCGTATTCGCAATTTTATGCATGTAAGATGGCAAAAAAATATTCGCAGCAAGGAAATATATGCTGTTGAATTATACATTTCCAAAAAAAAAACAGGACTCAAAGCGTCTAATGATGTAGCAAAAGTTTCGGAATTTTAGTGTTGGTTTGCCATAGAAAAAGGCTTGGAAATTTTCCGTTTGCCATTTATCCTCGTAAATTGGTCATCAAGAAGAGAAACATTGCAGTAGGTTGATTCAAGACTACAAGAGCATCGAAGTAATTTTTATAATAGCAATCAAAACTTTTTCTCTTTATAATAAATTTTTTTAAACTAATATGATGTTTCGGTAGAACGAGCAACCAACTCGTCTGTTTGTCTTAAAAGTGTATTAGCGTTTGTTTATATTTCTCTGCCATATTTCGACACTACTGTTGGCATATGGGAATTTTTATTACCATAAAGTAGTCTCACTTAATTGAGAATAAAATCAAAATTTGTGCTTCGACTTTAAGAAAATTTATCCCGTTTTGTTCGAAGCTTATGAAGCTATATGCTTTCAAAAAAAAATTTTATTTTTAATACTGTATTGAGCCTAAGAATGATATTGTTTGCTACTTTTACTTAACTTAATTTGAAAACTACTGAGCAGATTTAAAATGTCTGTAGGTACGACTAAAAGGAAATTTTAAAGTGAAATTTCGAATTTTGATTTAAAACAAACAAAGCTCTTCTTCTTTTAGCAGCTAATGGTTTTATACGTGGAAAAGCAAAAGTAATTTGAAAAGAACATCAATCAGATTTTAAGCTAGAGCCTCAAAATACTTTAGAAACAGGTTTTCTTGCGCGTAACCTAACAGTTAAAATGAATTTTTTATAAAATTAAAGCTTTCGAAATGTTTTGATTTCAACTGTATAAATTTCTACAGTTTTATGTTACGAAAAAGGATTTTTTATGAAAACATGTGAAAGAGTACTTAGGTTTTTCACTATAATTTTAAAAAGAGTTAATGGTAATAAAAGTTGGATTATATTTTTTTTTTGAGCACACATAATATGCTTAACATATCTTGCCTACATTTCATAATAATCATTCCTATTAAATCTTTAAAAATCAGTTTTATTCTTTTTTTTAATTAAAAAAGTATTTAAAACAGTATTTTTTGAAAATGTGGGCGCACTCTGCAAATAAATGAAATATGCTGCAGCTGTAGCACGTACTTAAACAACAAAAACATAATGCACATCGTGTAGTTAGCTGTATGGTTGTGACAACAAATATAGCTCCTGAGTAGTACTTGCCACACACACACAATTCATTTACTTATGACAACAACATGCAATAATTTTGTACGTATTTTCTGTTATTTATAACCGCACACAGATACGAGTACTACGTACATACTTTATTGTTGCAAAATAATGACTGATAAATTTTGTATGAAAACAATTCGGAAGCAACATAAATGTCGCTGATGTTGCGTAAAACACAATTGCACTTACAAGCATTTAATGGAAGCTTTAACAGCAAACGAAAAAAACAAAAACCAAAGAAAAAAATTAAAAAAGACACTTGTGTATGAATGCTGTTTTCATGAAAATTGAAAATACTATGCTGATGCTCACAAATACAAATACAGTTTCCTTTAAGCGGGAAATTTGCGAACGAACTTGATAAGTGGTAACCGTAACATGTCAATATGTGCATGAATTTTACTTTTGGTGGTATACGCGAAGCCCACACACACTTGCAAAACTTAAACTGTTGCCAAAAAATTTATAAGAGTGTCAATTACAGGGTACAACAAAGATTAATAATTTCGACTCGGTATTTATTCGTTTTTGGTACTTTGTTTTTGAATTCTATTAAAAAATAAAAAAATTATTCCAAATTCTTGTTATTTTCAAATATATTATTCGTCATCTAGGGGCTACTCTGTGCCCTTTGCAAAATATTTTTTTTTTTACTTTTAATAAGCTTTTGTCCTAATAAGCAAAAAAAATCCACACGCTTTAATATCGTAATACAGAACGGGGACGTGTTGTTATTTCACTCAAAGCAATATTTGTGTGACTCCCATGCGTAAGAGCAATGCTAAATTAATAATTTGTTTATTGCTCATCGTTTACCTTGTTCGGCTTTATTTGATAAAAAAAAAACTGTCAATAATGTTTTCTCTTCTACAAAAAAATACATTAGAGATATCGAAGATGCGTGTTCTGAAAGGACGGTTAAAGCTGATATAGACACGAAGAAGGCATTATTTGATACAAATCGGTGAATAACTGTTTATAACTACTTCAGAGAAATTTTTCTTTCATTGTCCCAAAAAAAAAAATTTACTTTCCGAACAACCCAATAGAAATAAAAGCGCTATTAGAAAACATCAGTTAAGCTCTTGGAATACCTTATTTTAGGATTTATGTGGTATTTCTCTGACACAACCGATTGAAATACATAGAAAATGTGTCTTAAATGTAGTAGACTACGAATACAGAAATGAGGGATGCCAGACAGGTTTTTTGGGAATTTTTTTATGTTCTTTATTTTTGGAATTTCTTTATATGAAATCAATTAATTATTTTAACATTATTTTGCATTCTTATCTCTCTTAGAATTTCTTTTTCCAATATTTAAGAATTACTTTTTGTATGCTCAAAACAAGGTTGCCAGAGTATACACCGTTAATTTAACTGTTTTTATATGAAATACTTATTTCAGCTGTCTGTGTTTTTAATAAAATATTCTTCATTTTGAATTTGCATTTTCATTTATTATTTTCAAGTGAATTTACAACAGCATCATATGAACAATGCTGCAGTTCATTTTTGGAAATAAATTTTACTCTTGTATGGGCAATTGCAGCCAACTTGCAGTTGACATGTTGAAAGGCGTTATGTTATATAACGATTAAAAATAAAAATATTGCAACTGCATGCACACGCACTTCAGTTTTCATTTTCAAGTAGTTTTATTTTTATAACAATTGCAAGCGATACTTGTTGTGTGTATGTATTTATACTTGTTAAATTTTATGTGTATGTAAATTTTTATGCGCCATAACTTGCATTATGCATCACTGTACTTATAAATATTTAAGTCTGCATTACAATAAAACGTACTTGTGTTTATATAAATTTTATATATTTGGTATTTGTGATGACGTTATAGTGTTAGTAAATGAGTGAAGTATATACGAGAATTGTTAGAAAATGCGTTTCGAAGGACCACATACACTTACCCATTAGTCCAGCTCTAAAGCAAAACAAATATTTCGCCGAAGGCAGTTTAATATTAAATTAACTAATAAAGTATAGACAGGATGTTTAAATAGATTTTTTAGAAACCTTCGAAAGCTTTCTAGATTATTATTAAATTCTAAAGCTAATTGTTTACAATTTCACGTGTTGGTAAACTGATTAAAGTTTGATATTAAATAAAAAGCCGTTCCAACCTTTTGCATTTATTTACGATCACTAGCCTTCAGAAATGAAATGGATTATCAAAGTATTTTCTGCTTAAAAACGTGTGATATTGTAGCACCAGCCAACGATCAGCAAGAACTTTCTTACTATCAGAGCTTTTGTTTTTTCAATTCCATTTTAAGTACCAATATCGTTTAATAAGCGGCAACGTTAAAATATGTTTACAAACTGATGTCGAAGAAAAAAAAAACATTTTTTAATAATTCTTGTATTTCATTTCTGTGAAACTTAATTTAAAAATTAATCTCAAAACAATTAATAGCTAAAATTTATATTTAAATTTCTACATTTTTATCGAATATTAAAAAAAATGCCAAGTTAAATTCGGCCTTCTATACCCTTCACTGTAGTAGCGACATATTAATGTTTTTCATTTTTCACGTCCTTACACATATAACATAACAAAAAAATTATAAAAAAGATTTTTAATGAAATGACAAACTTTCAATTAAATATTTTTTTTAATTCCTATTTTTTGTTATCCCAAAAATAAATAATTCATTTTATTTCACTAAAAATCCATTGTATGATTTTTATTTATAAAAGCAGTAAAATATCTGTAGGAACTCAATTTTTTTACATAAAAAAAAAGAAATTTTACAAAAGATACCCAATTAGAATGTAAAATAAATTAAATTTAATTTAATTTTTAAGCCAAACATATATAATTTCAAAATAAGGAAATTGAAATTAACAGCAAAAATCAAAACATTTCTGTATTTGTAATGGTATTACACGCTAAGTATTTAAAAGATACATAAACACGTTTGTAGAAAACCGATTGCCTTGTTTCGGGTTTATGTGCTTAAAGATTTCAATAAGAAACAAAACAGAAAAACCAAAATTTCGGTTATACTTTTGAGTTTTCTTGGCCATTTGTTGATCAGTTATTTTAATTTGTTGGACAGACAATGTGACTGTAATTTCTGATAAAAGTGACGCTGTTTTTTACTCATAGCGCCGACATTTATTAACCGATCGGGCTGAAGCCTGAAGACAGCAAGAACTAATAGATTAATATGCTAAATTTTTGTATAGGTTGCCAAGGGACTTCAGAAAGCTGAGTGAAACGACAACACGTGTAGACTGATGTACAGTCGCACATTGCTTAATCGGTTCCGATTTTTATAAGGATCCAGAATATATTCATACTTTATAGGGTATCACATATATGATGTAGAAATTACAAACGGAATCGAAAACTTAGTTTGTAGGTTATAAAAATTTTCTAGAAATTTTCTTACATGCTTTATTTAGGAACTGATGTCAAGAAGAAAAAGATAAAATATTCTTGAAATTTCCGTATTATATAAGGATGTGAAACCTTGACATAACTCTTGACTTTACGTCAACAACATGTAAACACCTAATTTTGAGAACTGAGCAGCCGATATTTCTAAAAATATTCTAAATTGAGTAACGCCTGGAAAAGTTTGAATATGTTTAGTTGCATATTTTTACACTCATTCGCTTTATATTCATGTTTAAAAAATATGAAATGAAGCCTAAACATTTCCCAAATATATATAAGCTTAGTTGGCTTCCTTTTTTTATTAAAACGGCTAGTTTTTGGAAGCTTACGGTGGGAATATAATTAAATATTCATATATCGATATTTTGCTTCAATTTTGTGCAGCTTCCAGAGTGTTCAAAATATATATATATATTTTTTTATGAGACTATTGCTATTTTCTTCCTAGCGAAAAAGTTATGTAGATCACAAGCTTTAAAACATTTCAATTTTGTGTAGCGTATACAATCTTTTCGGTTGCACCCTAATGTAGTGCACAATACTTTTGTTTATATTAATAACACAAACCAATATCAATTGCATGAATACACATAGATACATGCCCATGACCAATGCACACTCGTCTGCCGCTGCATATTCTTTAATGCATGCGACAGTCAAGTGGTCATCAAATTACACTTGTGCATTGTGTTTGATTTATGCTGTGTTATTTGTTTGTTGTTGGTGCACACGCCGATCAATGCGTTAAACCAACACTAAAACTCTTTAAAGAATATTGTAAACAAATTATTTAAAATATATAGATCATATTTCTTGGTTTGTTCCCATAATATTAAACACATGGGAACAAACCCAAATAAGTATGAATTATTAAAACCACTCAATTATGAATTTTGGAAACTTCCTAAATTCATGATTGCCTGGTAAATAATAATACATTAACATTATAGGTATAATTAAGTATAGAATTTAGAAACTGAGTGCAACTGTAAAAAGTCACTCAGTTTGAGTATTTTAATTAGTATATAAGTTGACTAGATTGTTTAAGAAAATTAATTATTGAATAAACCTCAGCAGAAGTTGGAGCTCTAGTTAGCTCAACTTCAAAATCAATAATTGCAAAATATTTTCCATCATTACATGGCGATCCTGCCAGACTGGAAATGGTTAACCCAGTAAAAGGGAGTGCTTCAAAGAGCACCCAAGAGGAAAGAAAAACAACAACAAAAGTCCTGGCGGACAAGCCGTAGCGCCGCCAGTCGCGAAAGAAGAAAAAAAAAGAACAACCAAAGAAGAATTAACCAAAGAAGACAACCAAAGAAGAGTCATAGATGCCACAGCACAACAAATAAATTTTTTTTTTTATTATTATTATTTTTATTTTTATATAAAAGGAGTGCAACCAGTTTGCACCCTCAGGGCCTGCAAGCGTTAACCGCTCGAGGCAAACTATTTTTTTTTTTTTTTTTTCTCTTCTTCTCTTTCAATTTTCCCCTTGCTAAGTATTTAATTGATATGCCGTCAGTGGGCCCAAAACCCCTGACCATCGAAGAATACCGCAAAAGGACGCAGTCTCAGAAAAAAGAAGAGACTGCGATTCCTAAAGTAGCCAAACCCAAGAGAAGGGGTGGCTACAGTAACAAATTAAAAAGGGAGAAAGCACTCCTATTGAGGGAAATAAATTCGGAGTCACCACCAAGCTGGAATGCAGCTGAGAAGTTGTGGAGTAGAATCCACACTATAGAACAAATACTAAAAAGTATTTGTAGTAATAAATAATTTAAAAATGTTTTTGTAATAGCAAATAATTTAAAATATTTAAAATTTATAATGATACCAACAATTAAATTTTGTAATTACATGGTCCTCTATAAAAATAAAGCTTCAAAATGAATAAAGCTAAAATTTTAAAAAAAAAAAAAGAATTAACAATAGAAGAAAAAATGGAAGTAACAATAGCAGTATGGAATTTCATAGGCATTGAAGGTACTCCTGAGGTAGAAATAATGATTATAATGAAATGGAAATAATTTTAATGATGAGGAAATGCGAACAAATAGAAAAAGAAAAGAAAATACAGCAACTAAAATTAGAAAAAGCTATATTGCAGAAAAGGTTAATTTCTTCAAACAATTACTATGAAGCAAGTAAATTAAAGAAAGCAATAGACAATATAGATGAGGTAATAAACGAATAAATGAAAAAAAAAACACTTTAATTCAAAATGGGGAAAACAGAATCGAAACTAGAACATCCAAATGCTAATGTAATAAATGAAGTTAAAATTGCATACAAAGAATTAGATTTGAGTAAAATAGAAATATGTTTATACATAATTACAGTAATATTGGGAATTAATTTAGTCATGCACTTTTATGGAATACATCATAGGACTCTAAAGAAAAAATATTCAAGTAGGGCAAATGATCTTGATAAAATCTGATGGATTGGAATGATATTCTAAAACGCTGTAGACAAATAAAAGAAGAATATGATAAATCATATAAATGTCTTAATATTGATAGACCAACTAAGCCAGAAACAAGACATAAACATCGAAAATAATAACAAGATATTAAAAGTAACTACAAGGTCAATGACAAATAAAGACATGATAGAAAAAACCTTTAAAACTCAGCATAAAGAAAAAGAAGATGAACATAAGAAGCCTAAAATATATACACCATTGAATAATACTGACGTCAGAAAATATTATAAATTAAAGATTACGCCCACTAAATGTTATATTAAGCGAGGAAAAGTAGTAATTACGTATATACGAATTAATGATTGTTTTACTAATGGGAATATTGATTTAGAACAATTTTTCCCTAGGCTAGAAAAAGTGGCCGGTAAACTTAATGTAGATGATCTACAAGTAGCACCAAGCGAGAAAATTTTCGAATTTATCTCGGCTACCGAATTTAAAAATATGGGCAATAAATACTTAAATAAATTAAAAATAGCGCTATTGAATGAAGTAAAAATAATAAATTACAGAAATACTAAGGTAATTCAAGAAATTTTGCTGAAATATCACGATGATCCCGTAGAAGGAGGACATTGTGGAATATATAGAACAATACAAAAGATAAAAAGGTATTATTATTGGAAAAACATGTCTAAAGATATAACAAAATATGTCAAATCTTGTCAAAAATGCCAAATGGCTAAAATAACAAAACATACTAAATGTCCAATGACAGTCACACAGACACCTAACAAGCCATTTGATACAGTATATATAGATACAATAGGTCCATTTCCAAGATCAATGGATGGAAATGAATACGCAGTTACAATTATTTGCGACCTAACTAAATATTTGGTTACTATACCAATTAGAGATAAACAAGCTAAAACAATTGCAAAAGCAATCTTCGAAAATTTTATTCTTATCTATGGACCAATGAAGACGTTCATTTCGGACATGGGTACAGAATACAAAAACTCTATATTGACAGAACTGTGCGAACTATTAAAAATTAACAAACTCACTTCGACAGCGTATCACCACCAGACACTAGGAACAATAGAAAGAAGTCACAGAACATTTAATGAATATGTACGTTCGTACATATCAGTCGACAAAACTGACTGGGATGACTGGCTTAAATACTTCACATATTGTTTCAATACCACACCATCGACAGTACATAACTACTGTCCGTATGAACTAGTTTTTGGTAAAATAGCAACAAATTTTAAACAATTTAACGAAGTAGATAAAGTAGCACCATTATATAACATTGAAAATTACGCCAAAGAGGCAAAATTTAGGTTAGAAGTAGCACATAAGAGAGCTCAAATATTATTAGATAGAAATAAGTTACTTCAGAAAGATAATTATGATAAGGAAATATTAGACTATAATTTTACAATAGGAGATTTAGTTTTACTTAAAAATGAATCAGGGCATAAATTAGACTCACAATATAGAGGCCCATATAAAGTTAAGAAAATAGACTTAAGAAATAATGTAACCATTACTGATAAGAAAACAAACAAAACACAAGTAGTTCATAAGAACAGACTTAAACCATATTATACTGATAAATAAATATAATTCATTAATATGCCGGCATTAACAAAATAATATAATTGAATAAAGTACGGCATTAACAAAAATAATACAAATAAATAAAACATTGCATTATATAAGTATACCAAAACATAAAAATATTTTAATTGTAAAAGAATGTCCATAAAACTCACGTTATATGAACATTCTTGCGAAGAGTGGAGGTGTAGCGTATACAATCTTTTCGGTTGCACCCTAATGTAGTGCACAATACTTTTGTTTATATTAATAACACAAACCAATATCAATTGCATGAATACACATAGATACATGCCCATGACCAATGCACACTCGTCTGCCGCTGCATATTCTTTAATGCATGCGACAGTCAAGTGGTCATCAAATTACACTTGTGCATTGTGTTTGATTTATGCTGTGTTATTTGTTTGTTGTTGGTGCACACGCCGATCAATGCGTTAAACCAACACTAAAACTCTTTAAAGAATATTGTAAACAAATTATTTAAAATATATAGATCATATTTCTTGGTTTGTTCCCATAATATTAAACACATGGGAACAAACCCAAATAAGTATGAATTATTAAAACCACTCAATTATGAATTTTGGAAACTTCCTAAATTCATGATTGCCTGGTAAATAATAATACATTAACATTATAGGTATAATTAAGTATAGAATTTAGAAACTGAGTGCAACTGTAAAAAGTCACTCAGTTTGAGTATTTTAATTAGTATATAAGTTGACTAGATTGTTTAAGAAAATTAATTATTGAATAAACCTCAGCAGAAGTTGGAGCTCTAGTTAGCTCAACTTCAAAATCAATAATTGCAAAATATTTTCCATCATTACATTTGTTTAGAATCCGATATTTCACCAAGATATTGAAATGTACACTTTGTTATTTATTACACTTGCTTACTCTCATTGTGCATTAAAATAAAATTAAGTTGCTAAAGAACTTTTAAGTTTATCACCTCTGGTAGTACAGGGTGGACCAACTTAGATTTACTGATTCACATATTTTAGCCGCTGTGATGCATCCCCAGGTAATAATTCTTGAGACATCCCCATAATGCTCTGGAACGATGTTCTAGAGATTCTCAATTCATTAGCCGGTCGGCAATTAGATTTAGATGCATGTCTGTGGACACTATCTCATACAGCATCCACAGCTACTGCAGTGAGTAACTATTTTTCGTGTTTCAGTTCCTACTGAACCCTGGTTCTCAAAACGCATAATTAAGGTTCTTATCATGTCTACTTTCCGAGCAGATACAGTAAAGTAAAGTGTTAAGGGTGCGTTCTTGTTGATGTAACAATTCACGCTTTTTTATATCTATTTAGTAGGATTTTTAACTGGAAAGTGTGATGAAATATGAACAAATATGGTCCTAACTTTTCATTTTTTAGTTAGGTTAGCTTTTTTTGTTTTAGCTCAATGCTAAAATTAGGCACCGTTAAAGTATAAGAGATCTACAGAAAGATACTTTACACTGAAGTGTGAATTCTGTTAATATAAAATTAAACAATTTTTATTTGTGTGCTGTTGCGTTGAGTATGACGACATAAAATTTTATCAAATTCTTTTATTAACGGCAAAAAAAAAAATTATAATAACAAAATGTAAAAGATTTAAGCATTTTAAAATAGCTAGTCGAAGTTGACCCAGCCTACTCTGTAGATTATTTGAATTTCTGAATGTACTTCTTCAGTGTTGTTCAAGTAAATTTCTGTGAGATGTATTCAGTGTCATCACTTTAGATGGAACATAAATCAGGGCAATGACATCGAAGGTGCGTCATAGTT
The DNA here is from genome assembly GCA_947397855.1 of Thelaira solivaga. Taxonomy (NCBI): domain Eukaryota; kingdom Metazoa; phylum Arthropoda; class Insecta; order Diptera; family Tachinidae; genus Thelaira; species Thelaira solivaga. The sequence continues at coordinate 28,369,577 of OX377612.1, forward strand.
TCCATGTTTTCTCTATACGCACATGCCCTACTGACCTCAACACCTTCCAACTTATTTCGATAGATCGTAATGCCTTGTAAGGTCCCTAGCCAAGCCCTTGGGCTTAATCTCCTGTCCTTAACTATCGTATCATTTTTCTATAGAGGCTCAGTCAGTTGATGTTGGCCCACTCGGTAGTTGTGAGTGAGGGTCATAACATGTATGTGTGTGCGTGTGTTAAAGGGCTGCACAAGCATACTTTAAAGCCACATATCGCTACAAACATGTGTAATATTTTATAATAAAAAGTGCTTGTAAGCTTGTGCTCCCCTTATTGTGTGTGTGTGTGTGTGTGTGTGTCTTTATTATACAACATTTAACTATTTCAATATTATGCAAGTATATGACAACGCAACTGTTTATGATTTTTGACGGTTATGAGTATTTGAATAGTTTAACCTTTTTTTGCTCACTCTAAAATTTGTAAAAGCAAGTGTGTGTGTGTGTGTGTGTAAGTGTTCTTAGTGTATCAATGACAATATTTCTGTTTATTATTACGCTCTTATGAAGTTGTATCCACAAAACTTATGCACACTATTAATAATGCATTTGTGCAATACATACATATTTGCTCTACAGCTTTTATGAGTATTTAATCGTCAAAAAAAAAACAATTTTTTCGGTACCATTTTATTTGCGCATACAAGTCAAGTCTTCGTATTGCATATGAAGGAATATAATTTACGTATAAAATTTTAATACTCTATATCAATATAGAAATATTTTTTAATGTGTTGTAGAAAATCATTTTTCTTTTTATGCTTACAGTTATGAGAGCTTGTGATGTGGGTGTTATTATTTGGCAATAATTCCATAATAATAGTTATTTGATGGATAAACGTCAATTGAGCAAGTCAAGTACTTGTTAAAAAATTTGAAATTACAAAAAATATTTTAATCGTGCACTTACACTGTACCGAAATCTTGTACATACAAAACTTTCAATGAAATCTACTTTATTTTGACTAGATTTTCCATAAAAAACAAAATATGTACAGTTCGGGACTAGATTTTCTCTTTGCCAAAAACAGACGATATCGCACCAAAAAAGTTCGCAAGGAAGAGGAAGAATAAAATTAAATTAAACGTAGTAAAATAACAAATCAAAATGAATTCAATACATAAACAATTACAGTCAAAGCTCGGTTTAACGAATGATATAATGTCAGGCCCATTCGCTAAAGCCGAAAATTCGTTATATCCGACTGATTTTTATACATATAGAATCAACTAATCTGACAGTTTTTATAAGTAAATATTCAACGGTTAAGATGTAATAATTCAATTCAATCAATTTTATTAAATAGAAATCATGTTAAATTAAAATAAGTAAAAAATACATTCTAGGTAAATGTTGTACTTATATTTGCAAATACGAATTCATGTTGTAAAGACTAGTAGTTAAATAAGTGAGAAAAATTCCTTAATGGATGTTTGTTTTGGTACGATTTGCAGACTCTTTTGAAGAGCTTCTTCTTGCATTTCTCTAAGAAGTAATGTCTTTGTAATAGCTATATTATTTTGGTGACTCCATTGTATGCACTTTTCAAGACATTTGATTACTTCAGAATGCTTAATTTTTGTTTCATTTTCACTCAATAGATTTACAGGTACGATATCATCTTCAGTTTCTTCGTTGTCTTCCACAACTTCATCACCTTGGTTCCAAGCATTTAAATCTTCCATATTAAAAGAAACCTGAATGTGTAATAAGTACCCATATAAATTATATAATGCAACTAGCTAGAAGACTATATTCTTACATTTGGAAAAACTGTACTTAATAACCGCACTCCACGCCTGATAGAAACAATTTCATCTCCAAGTAAAATTCTGGACAAAGGAATTTCGTCTTCTTCATCAAATTCCAAATGTCCGCCAATTAAAATTTTATTCCAGCATTTTGCCAACGCGTCCTGTCTTATACTGTTCCAAGCGAGACCAATCATACACGATGCATCAAAAAGAGTAAGTTGTTTTAAGAAATTTGCAACGTCGTCTGTTTCGGAAGTTACTATTTTTGAAAGCAAACTGTTTCTATAGTTTAATTTTACCAGCCGAATTGCATTTTGATCCATAGGCTGGATAAGAGGCGTAACGTTAGGTGGCATAAATATTGTCCATATTTTCCCATCTTCTGTACACTTAACAAGCTCTTCTGCAGAAGGGTGACTTGGAGCATTGTCGAGAATCAATAAAGCTTTTAACGGCAAATTATTGGCTTTTAAAAATGATTCAACCTAAGTGCAGTTAAGTAATGTTTACAAAAACCTATGTTAAATGATAGAAACTAAACTTACCTCGGGCACAAACATTTCAAAAAACCAGATCTTGAAGATTCCAGAATTCATCCACGCATTTTTTGAATGTAAATAATTTACAGGCAAAGCTTTATTTCTAAATGACCGTGGTTTTTTTGCCTTTCCAATAAGCAGAGCAGTAATTTTTTTCTTTCCTGATGCGTTTGCACAGAGAAGAGCTGTTATTCTTTCTTTAGATATTTTTCTACCCGGTGCAGTTATTTCTCCAGCATGTACAAACGTTTTATCTGGAAGCATCTTCCAGTACAAACCCGTTTCGTCAGCATTGAATATTGAATCATTAGTTAAGCCTTCTTCCTTTATTATTGTGGCTAACTTTGTCTTAAAGGGCTGAACTAAGTCGTTTCTTGATGATAACTTTTCACCAGATTCCTTTAGAAGGCGAATGCCATATCTTTTTTTAAATCTGGTTAGCCAGCCATCACTAGCATTAAATCCACCGTCATGGAACTTGCTCTGTAGCTCTAAGGCTTTTGCTTTTAGTGCCATACCATTCACAGGCATATGCTTTTTTCTTTGATTAAAGAACCACTTGTAAAGTCTCTCCTCCATTTTTGGATACTCGCCCTTTCGAAGTGAACGTCGATTCTTGGAACCATTATTGGTATCTTCTAAATTAGAAACAATTTTCCCTTCCATTTTTTTTTAATGTGCATATGGAAGACTTCGGTAATCCATATTTATTAGAAATTGCAGACAAAGATAAACCACTTCTGCAATCATCTAAAATTTTAATTTTTTCACTTAAAGAAATTCTTTTTCTATTGCTCATGTTTCTTTATGCAGTCAAATTCTACTAAAACTTAAAGTACGAGTAAAATAACTTCTAAGGTATGATCACGTCAATGAATATGTTTGTCTTTACATACATAGAAAACATAACGGTATTATAAAGAATTTTAAAGTAATATTGTTGTTGGTAATATTTACTTTTCTTCTTGCTAAGAACTTTGTGACCATTCGTTATACTGAGTAGTAAAATTTTTTACATTCGTTACATAAGGCCGTCAATGCAGCATATTTACTTATTCGTTATATCCCGAATTCGTTAAAGTGAATATTTGTTATACCGAGCTTTGACTGTACACCCAAATTCATAAAAAATATTATGTGCTTAATAAGGGGTTATTTGACAAATACTGCATAGAAGTCTGTCAAATAAGCCCTTAATAAGCACATACTATTTTTTATGAATTTGGGGGTTAGAGTAAAAATGTTAAATAATTATTTAACATTATAATTATTTAATTATAATTAATAAGAAATTTAACGCAACAAGTTGACCATGAAAATGAAATCTTGCTAAATGTAAAAACTGCTAGAGCAAAAAAGTGAAAGAGATTTGATACCAAATCTACTAGATTTTGCTTTGGTCCAACTGAACTACAAGGTTTAGCTCGGCTGTGCCGACATTTCTCTACCCTTCATTAAAATAAAAATATAAAAAATAATTATATTATAAAAAAGAAATAACAAATATTGATTAAAATAATTTACTTTGAATACGTATTTTTTGTTAATCCTTAAATAAGTAATTAATTTCAGTTCAAGAAATTCTAATTAAAGAAGAAGAAAAATTCCTTTCTGGGAATTTTATTATATAAAAAAAAATAAATTTTAATATTAAAAAAAAAGATATCCAATAAGAATGCAAAAAAAATTAATTTCATTTATTTTAAAATGCTTGCAAAACATTTTTTTAACCGAATGTACATATTTAAATAAATAATTAATTATAAATAAAGAAATCCGATCCTGGTGCTAAAGCAGTAAAATCACTCAATAAATGAAGCGATTGTTATATCAACTTTGAAGGCAGTTACAAACAATTCTCTGATAATTTACAGAATATGCGTCTCTCAACAACAAGGATTCTACCTACATAGATACCAGTATTTTTGAAAAGCATTAAAAACATTTAATGAGATGAATTTTTCAATTAAAGCAAGAAACAAGAATTTATATAATTTTGCAACAACAAAAAATATTCATGTTTCTTAATGTAGCATATTCCTACGGATGTTATTATTCCTAGCATAAAGGCTAAGCTTAGATATTAAAGGTCGCAGTGCGACTATAGCCCATAATGATAATAATAAGCCTAACCTTTTGAGAGTTATTTAAAAAAAAAAACCTGCATTTCCGCTGATTTCATTTAAGTTCAATTTGTTTTTTAGTGATTCTATCATGATTTCAAGATTTTGCTTTCAAATTGAAAAAACACATAAATCAATTCAATTAAAATCCGTGAAGGGTTGTACCTCTCACTGTGCTAGCCAAATATTCATATTTTTCACTTTCCAAATTTTTCTTAAATATTAAAAAAGAACCAAAAAACTAAAAATTATATAATTGAAACGTCTAAATAGTTTATTAAGTTTGAGATCGTATTATAAAAATTAATTTATTTATTATTGGAGCGAAATATCGATATAAAAATAAATATTTGTAATACGACCATAAGCTTAATAAACTAGCTAATTCAATAGAAAAATCAAATAAACTTACAAATAAAATATTATATAAAAATAAAAAGAGTAATGAGAAATATTTCTTTGAAAGCCTATTTTTTTGTTAACCCTAAATAAATAATTAACTTCAGTTCAAGAAAATAAGGTTAAAGAATTCTAAGAAAACAATAGTTTCTGATAACTTTATTTTTAAAAGCAATAAAATATCTGGAGACGCTCAATTTTTTAAATAATAAAAAAATTAATTCTAAGAAATATATTCAGTACGAATATAAAAAAAATATGTTTTGATTCAATTTTTCAAACATTAATCATTTTGAAATTAAACATATTTAATTAACTGTTTAATATCAAATAAAGAACTTCAAATTAACGACAAAATTGAAAATAAAATACATTTCAATAAGATTTCGTAGTTTTATTACACTATAGTGCCATCACTGGTACTTGACCTATGTAGTGCCATCACTACGATACAGAATACATGCAAGACATTTGCAACAAATAACTTTTTTGTATTTACAAATACATTTGCCAAAAATAAATACGATTGCGTACTTGCTCTCAGAGTTCAAATAGTGAAAAGTACTGAACTGTTGCTTTTATCCGTAAGCATTTTGCGAAAACCTTGTTCCGCAAATAAGAACAAGAAAAAGTAAATAACTCAGCCTTTTCAACACCAAAAAATGCAAAAACATGCTTTTTAAACGGAAATATGCAAAAAAAAAAAAAAAAAAAAAAAAAAAAAAAAGCAAAATATGCATAACAAATTTATACCAAAAATTCGTAAAAACTTTTGGAACATACAAATAAATCATAACTCTAAATGTTGTACTAGAAAAAACATGCAATTGCATAATTTTTTATCGAAAAATAAAAGAAATGTAGCTTCATATGTGTATAAAAATGTAATTTGTATTCACATAGGCCATGCCAACAACACTCTCGACAAATAATGAAAAACAGTCATTCTCATTTAAATTTCCTCTCTCGCTCGCTCTACATATGTTACTTCTTTAATAAACATGTATAGAGATTCTCTGTATTAATGCTGTAACTATGAGTCGTAGCTTATAAGCACCAAAACCATTTGAAGTATTTATGTATTTGCGATTTCTACAAATTATTTGTGAGCATATGCGAACACTAGAAGCATGTAAGCATAATTAAGGATTCATTCGTGAACTTTATTGTTCCTGAAATGTGAACTCATTTTTGTTTGTATTTGCAAATGCATGCACTACTTGCTGCAGAGTACATAAGTACTATGCAAATACGAATACATTTGTGCAGATGTCTAATAAATATACATACATTTGTCTAGAACAGACTGCCTGGTTTTGTGTGTATATGCATAAATATTACGCACATGTACAGCTTAAAAATTTCCATTAAAAACCAAAACAAATTAATGAAAACCTAAAATTTAAGTTGCATATTTGGTTTTTCTCGGTCATTTGTGAACCAATTGCTTTAATTGTAATTTGTGGAAAACTGATCAAATTAAAAAAAAAAAATTATAAAAATAGAGGTTGTCGGGGTTTGTGACTCATAGCTCTGCTATTCATGAACCGATATGATTAAATTTCAATAGCAGCTGAAAGACAGAAAGAACTGAGAGATTGATATGCTACACTTTTCTGTACATTGTCTACATACTTCAGAAAGTTGATTTCAACGATTTGATGGACAGATAGACAAACGGCCATCACTAAATTGACTTCGATATTCATAAGGATCCAGAATATATCTACTTTATAGGGTGTAGAAATTACAAACCTTTCTTACGTACAGTGAAGGGTGTAAAAAATTCATTGTGATTTTCTTTAATAGTCAACAACCCCATAAAGGGGAAAAAGAAAGACAATTAAGCAAGAAAAAACACATCCAATTTTAACCGCCCCCAAAGAAAACTGTACCTGCTTTTCCGTTTTTATTGAAAAATAACTGCTAAATGGTGACTAAAACCCTACGCAATATTATTTCTGATCCACAAAATGTATGCACTACGTACGTGTATATTCATTTAGGAAAGTACCTTCATGTAAAGAAAAATATAGTGGTCGTCTATGCCATTAGTGTTTTGCCTTTTCATCGCAGGATATACTCATTAATACATCTATACACTTTACGTTTTCTATCAAATAACAGTAAACGAAATGAAAACTTTTTTGTTACGCTTAAAATGTTACTTTAGCGTGCTAACGATTGTACGCTTTAATTATCAAAAGTCAATATTTTTTGAGTAAGTAGAGCATAAACTAATAAATGGCTGCGAAGGAATATATATGAAAGGGTGGTTCAATAAGGATTTACATTCTCTTTCTTTTTATTGTTCAAAACTTAAAACAAACAAATTTGCGAAGGTTCTCTATGTATTTGTAGAAGCAAATCCCCAATCCTGGCCCACTAATGTATACACAAGGTACCATAAAATCTTCCGCTTTAATAATAATGTCACTTTCGCAATGAAATTTGTGACAAGTTAAAATATATTACGAGCGTCGTAATATATCCTTGGCTTAAAATCTCGACTACGGTACGAACATTCGTATCGAAAAAACAAGGTTTAACATTTTTTATCTAATTCGGTATTCGGTCGTTATTTGCAATGATTACTTATGTGCTATTAACTTCGTCGCAAACTTCGAATATTTTTGTCGGAAATTTACTGAATGCCGAATTTTATAAAAATATCGTTATACATACTTGTTTTTTCGGTACGAATGTTCGTAATAAAAGTTACTACTGCTCTCATTAAGCTGCCAACTTTAGAAAGTCGCAGAATAATGCTAAACGTTACTTTTGTTTTGAATCTGTTAAAAGGAAATTTAGTTCTTTAATTAATAATATATTTTTTAATGTTCCTTCACGATTTCCACCTCATCATAACCCTTTATCTGTAAAAGTATTCTAAGCAAATTATGCCAATTCCGAACCTCTTTTAAAAATTTGCAAGCAATTTCATAAATTTTATAAACATATTGATTATTCATCAAATAAATATATGTACGAGTATATTGTAAAACCTAATTTGATATAATTAATTGTACTATGTTATAGTCTGTAGGGATCTTGGATCTGCAGACTTTAAATTAATCAATAAAAATAAATAAATTGAACACATACATACTTAAAGATAAGTAATCAGGTATGTATGTACTAGGGCAATGCACAGGTATACCTGAAAGCCACACATTACCACAAACATGTGTAATAAATATTTCAAGTATGCTTGTGCAGTGCTCTAGCATGTACTCGTATGTATGTATTAAGATAAACAAATAAAGGCTTTTAATAATAACGACACTCTCTGTAAGCACAGGTGGCCAATTTGTTTTTATCCAAAATTATTTTTAGAAATCGCTCATTCACTTTAATAGAGTCATAACTCAAAATATTTATGTTTTTTCACTCTATATTGTGTAAAATATATTAAAAAAATATTTTCAACGCTTTTGTTTTTAATATAAAATATAAAATTTTTTTCCACAAGTGACTTAAAATCATATCACATATTTGAATTATAGCACTATTCAAGTATATGTACGATATGTATTTATTTTATTTAAAATAAATTTATTACTAACATTTTTCACGTTTTTAATTTTCAATTCCCGAAAGAAGAACAAATTAGAAATACACCAACAGTTTGATTTAAAAATCACTAAAGATAATAAAAATAATTTCTTTCGGTATTCAGTAACTTTACGATAGAAGTCGTTATTTGCAATGATTACTTATGTGCTATTAACTTCGTCGCAAATTTCAAATATTTTTGTCGAAAAGTTGCTGAATACAGTAGTGCGATTCAGTAACTTTTATTACGAACATTCGAATCGAAAAAAAAAGTATAACGATATTTTATCAAATTCGGTATGCAGTAACTTTCGGACAAAAATATTCGGTACGATAAAAATCGTTATTTGTAATGATTATTTATATGTTGTTAACTTCCGCAAACTGCATTGTTTATATGAACTTTGCGACGTAGTTAACAGCACATAAATAATCATCGCAAATAACGATTTTTATCGTACCGAATATTTTTGTCGGAAAGTTACTGAATACCGAATTCGATCAAATATCGTTAGAAGTATTTTTTTCGATACAAATGTTCGTTATAAAAGTTACTGAATCGCACTACAGAATTAGATAAAATGTCGTTAATACTTGTTTTTCGATACGAATGTTCGTAATGCTCGTAAAAGTTACTGAATCGCACTATAGAAGTCATGTTTGTAATTCTAAATGTCAAGCCGACATTTTAAAAGCGGACGTCCATGCCTTAGAGTTTGTGCTAGGGAATGTTTACGAAGAGGCGTTTGTGGTTTCATAATATTCATTTTCTAAGATAGTCAAGCATTTTTACAGCCACTTACAAACTACTCCTTCCGATCACGGTTGGCTAAGGACTGCTACAAAATTCTTGATTCTTTTGATTCCTCTAGTGTGGATAGAAGGTTGAATAGTATGTGGGCTATGAAATGGCAGACTATCTGGCTCAAAATTACAGAGCCCTCTTGCGAGGTCAACAATAAATGTGCTACATGCCATCTCTTTGATACAGATAAAAAACATTAAAATAAATTTTGTGCGTTTGCGCAGCCGAGGACGGAGAGTGAGCTACCTAGTCAGTGGTACAGTGGGCCCAGAAGGTTTAGGTAAAATGAGTCCCACAATAATTACTGTATTGTTTTAAAAACAATAGATCTTACAGGCAGCGGTGCTATTGTGGCTTTTTTTATTTCTTTAAGCAGCTGCCAATTAACTTTGAAAAAAACAAAAATATTTACATTAATCGACTACTCTTTGAAATCCACCGAATTATTTCTAATCTCTTATAAAAACAATTTTTGTGACCACCCTTTACAGCCTAGCGTGTATTAAAAGTGTTTGAAAGCATATAATGTGGCAAAATGTTTTATACGCCCAATAATCGCAGTACAGTACACGTAAACTGTGTATTGGCATGGACATACCGAGCACTCAAACAATATTGCGTAAAGGTTCATACAAAACAATTTTGGAGGGTGACAGTCAAAAGGTAATTATTTCAATATTAAAACACTTATGAGCACTTTTGAACATCATGTCTTTTGTATTTTCTTTATAAAATATAAATTAAGAGAAATAATTTCATTGCAAATCGAATGATGTATTTTAGTATACTTTTCACTCTAAGTGAATAAAATTGAAAATCTTTTATATAAAATATTTATGTGTGTTGACAATTCCTGGTTGTTTCACATTGGAAGTTTAAGCTTAGCCTTATTTTTATTGTGTCTTTAAATTTAACTTTATTATACCCTTCACTGTAAGAAGGGTATATATAACTTTGTGATTCTGGTTGTAATTTCTACACCCTACATGGGACACCCTATAAAGTATATATATTCTACATCCCGTCTGTCCGTCTATCCGTCTGTCTGTCCGTGTAATCGTTGAAATCAACTTTCAGAAGAATCTAGACAACATACAGAAAGTAAAGCATACCAAATGGTCAGTTGTTGCTGTAAGATTATTTTTATTGAAATTCAGCTAGATGGGTCTATAAATGGCGGAGCTATGAGTCAAAAACCGAAACTACCTCTATTTTTGACCATTTTTTGAGTGGGTTTTTTGCCTATTTTGTCTAAACGAAGACACAGACAAAAAAACGTGGTATGCAGTTTTGTTTGAAGTATAAGTCATAATACCTGTGCTAAAAATGAAAGCAATCGGTCCACAAATGGCCGAGGAATATTAAAAATACAACCGAAATTTTAGATTTTCATTAATTATGGCTTTATTTTTTTGCGTTTTTTATCTAAACTAAAAAAAAGTAGTACGCTGTTTTCCCAAATATCACATTCATATTATCGTAACCAAAACTCAGTTGGATGGGTCTATAAATGGCGGAGCTATGAGTCAAAAATTGCGAATACCTTTATTTTTGACCATTTTTATTGCGTTTTTTACGTAATTTGTCTAAACTAAAAGACGGACAAAAAAACGTGGTAGACAGTTTTATTAAAAATAACAGTCGTAATGTCTGTGCAAAAAATCAGAGAGATCGGTCAGCAAATGGACCAGAAAAATCAAAAATACAACCGAAATTCTAGATTTGCATTAAGTTTTGCTTTGTTTTTGCTTTGCTTTGTTTTTTTTTTTTTTTTTTTGTGGAATTTTTTAGCTGTCATGTGCGTAATGCTTTATACACAAACACGAAAAAGAAACAAGTGTATGTGCGTGTGTGTGGTTTATATTGCCTTGAATATAATAGTATTACGCATGCAGGCATCTTTACGAAAGAGAGTGCATTAGATCTCTCTCGATAATTAAATATTTAATTAAATATGTTTGGCTTAAAAATTTTTGAAAAAATTTGCAAAATTAAATGAAAATAAATTTTTTTGTTTTCTTATTTAATATCTTTCTTAGAATTTCTTTTTTTATTAATTTAAAAATTTAGTGCCTGCAGACATATTATTGCTTTTAAAATTTAGGTTCTCAGAAAGGATTATTTCTTAGAAGTCGCTAATTTTAGTCGTATTAAAAAAATTTATTTTTTATTGACATGTTACTCCAATAATAAATAAATAAATAAATTTTTCATACTTAATATGACCTCAAGCTGAAAAAAGTATGCATTTCAGTCACATAATTTTTTGAAGTGAGTGAAGATAAATATGGTTAGTTAAATATGTTTTCACGTAATTCCTTATGTTTTTTAGTATTTGTAAATATCTTTTCAGTATTTTTGACATACTCAGATACAAATGTGCATAAATACGTTGATTTCTCTAATAGATTGCAAACGAACCATAGAATATTACGGGTTGGTTCACATATCATTTGAAACAAAAGGTCATCACCAAATTTGTAATCACCCAAGTACTCAGAAAAAACTTTACATTATTTTTAAAAATTTTATAATTTCCCTCCTACCCCAGTACTCATACTCTAGGAATTTTTATCATTCCTCATTTTGGCAACAGAAACTTACTGAAACCAAACTGAAATGAAATTTGTAAATTCTATGCTTTCTGGAAGTGTTTTAACATTTACTTGAAATTTCGTAATTTTTATTCTATGATGCAAAACGGAAATTGCTTAAACCCTTCAGAGCAACAGCACTGGAGTATATGAAAATTTAAAAAAATAAAAAAAAAATTTTTAAATATCCAAAGTAATATCTGAATATTTGCTTGGTAGGTTACAAATATAGACAATAATATTTAATGACTTAAGACGTATTTGATAAATAAGCCATTAATACTGAAAATATTTACAAATACTAAAAAACTTCGGGTTTTACGTTAAAACATATTTAGCGCGGCATATTTATCTTCACTCATTTAATTTTTTCTATGGTTTTGCTATTAATAAAGAATGTGGAAAGTGAAAAATATTAATATTTCGCTAACACAGTGAAGGGTATATAAGACTTGTCACAGCCGAATTTAACTTGTTTTATAATTGGTTCTTTCTATCACTTGTTGTTTCTTTCTTTCAATTCTATATCAATAAAATGTGAAAACAATAAAGTGCCATAAGGGCTTAGCATCTCAAGAAACTTGCAAAAAAAATCTTTCAGTACCACAACGCTGTTCAGAAATTAATAGTTCTGTACCAAAACTAGTGAACACTAGGTGTTGAACAAATAATTAAAATTAAATATTTCATTTACGATAATTTATGCCTAAAAGTAGTGCATAAGAAATTTCTTTAATATGGTAGTGTTGTGCAATAGCCCAGGGAACACAGCACCAATCATAAAATCACATTTCACCCTGTTTTACATTTTAGTCTGGACAGAAACCTCTGCCATATATCAAAGACTATAAAAAAAATTTGGTGATTTTTAATTAAAATTTTCCCATTATAAAAAACGTTTGAAAAAGAAATGGGCAACATTTTTTCATCAACGTGGCAGCTCATATTTATTGGCATCAATTTGACAATTATACAGTTATCGGAGAGAAATTCCATCCCTAAAAACTATCAGTTCAGTCGACAATTCTTTTGGGTTTCTATTAATTATTAAAGTAAAAATTATTTAATTAACTATTTATCCTACGAAAAACTTTAAAAATTAACATTAAATAGAATTTTGTTTCGTCTAAGCATTTTCAACAAAATAAAATCAAGCAGAAAAATGGATTATAGTGTAAGTTGTGTAATTATAACAATAACTGAAAAGAAATTTATGCACACTTAATCATAGCCCATTCCAACTGTTGTGCCTGCCGAACCTTTAGATCTTGAAGCCGATACTGCGGCATTACGTTCTGCTATGAAAGGTTTTGGCACTGATGAACAGGCTATCATCGATATCCTAACTGCTCGGTCTAATGCCCAGCGTCAATTGATAAAAGAAAATTTTTTACGTGAATATGGACGAGATTTAATAGAGGATCTGAAAAGTGAACTGGGTGGCAAATTTGAAGACGTCATTATTGCACTTATGCTAACTCCAGTAGAATATTTGTGCAAGCAGTTGCACAAAGCCATGGCTGGAGCAGGCACAGACGAAAGTACGCTCGTAGAGATACTTTGCACCAAAACAAATGAAGAAATTGCTAAAATTGTAACCTGTTATGAAAATATGTACGATCGTCCCTTGGCAGAACATATGTGCAGTGAAACATCAGGTCATTTTAGACGTTTGTTGACTCTAATTGTGACTGGTGTACGGGATCCTGCTGGTACTGTTGATCCAGAAAAGGCTAGAGAACAAGCGGAAGCTTTATATAATGCTGGTGAAGGTAAACTAGGTACTGATGAAGAAGTTTTTAATCGTGTAATGGCACATGGTAGTTTTGCTCAATTGCGTTTGGTATTCGAAGAATACAAAAATGTATCAGGTCAAACGATTGAACAGGCTATAAAACATGAAATGAGTGGGGAGTTACATGAAGCTATGATGGCCATAGGTAAGTGGCATGAACTTAAAATAAACCCCATAACTTACAGCAATTTTCCTTATAGTGGAGTGTGTACAATCCCCTCCAGCATTTTTTGCCAATCGTCTTTTTAAAGCTATGGATGGCATGGGTACAGAAGATACAACATTAATACGGATTATAGTATCACGTTCAGAGATTGATTTGGGAAATATTAAAGAAGAATTTGAGCGTATTTATAATCGTACTCTAGTTAGTGCAGTCAAGGCAAGTTCATTTTTTCGTAAATTTTTTAAAAAATAAAATTAATTTTCACTTATTTTAGTCTGAGACTTCTGGAGACTATAAACGTGCCTTGTGTGCTCTTATTGGTGGCGCTTAAGTCTTAAGTTAAATTTTAATTAAACAAATCTCAACCGCACTTGAAAATATTGTTTGTTAAGAGTATTGTTCCCAAAATCTATTTTAATTAATTAACCGAAAGTATTAGCAGCTTTTTATCTACAAATTTATTTCGATTGAAGTGATGGGAAGTTAATTAGAATAAAATATCTGCTAATTCTGTTAAATAGATTAAATTTTAATTATGCATGTGAATATCACTTCGTACCCTGTTTCTGTAGCTGTTAGATTATGTATTTGAAGCAAAAGATATAATAGTTCTGCATTAAATAAAACAAGAAGTCTTTCTGAATAGAAAGTGAAATTCTGCAGATATTTATTGCGTGCTATAGGGTGAGATTTTACAGCTTAATATATTATTATAGAGATTTTTTTATAATTTCAGGACTATTTTTTTATACAAAACTTTTTTTAAAATAAATTTACAATGACTTGAAAGCGCCTCAAAAAAGTTTTTAATTTTTAAATTTGTTTGTAGTTATCATATACGTACTTTTATCTTAACCTTTTTCTTTTTTTTTTTAGTTTTGCAATTGTACCGAAAATTAAAAATTTCGTATTAATACTGTTTACAACAATATCATATTAATTACAAAATTTTTAATAATTTATTTTATTTCTATTAGGCTAATTTTTGTTGCCTTATAAAAATAATAAAGAACAATTTTATAAAAAAGATGTGCAGCTTAAAGGCAACAACGAGAGCTACAATAACAAAAAAATTAAGAATATTTCAAAATTTTTTAAACAGTTTTTTGTTTTTGTATAGCACAAAGCTACTCCGTATTTATTACATACTGTGTGAGAAAATCTTGGATATTTTGGATATATGTATCCAATTTTTTTGCACATTGAGGCCAGTGACCGACTTGATCATAATGTACAGGTGCATTATGGTCCTCTTTTTTTTTTCTTTTTTTTTTATGTCATTTTTCAGGACTGCGTGTTGTCATAATAGGTTTTATTTACATCTTAAATAGACATGGTCAGTTGTATGAGTGGAGTAGTCAGCACGAAACTACAATGGTTGATCACTCTGGGCAGTTGACATTAGTGGCATAATGTAAACAATACCAATAAATTGTAGGATGTCCATCTCAGAGACATTAAAAATATTATTGTGATCTTTCTAAGCCAAACATAGGTTTGACTTTTCAGAACTTTTCTTTATAAGCTCTTTTGGAAATAAGTTAAGAAAAAATTGTACAGCAGGTGCTGCTCATTGAGAACAAGATTTCTTTTTTTCCATTGTAATGTCTTGTTTTCTAGATTTTATCGTTTTAGAGTGGACCTATTCAATTTTGAAGATTTGTACTGGATGGTGTTTGGTTCTTAGTCAGAATTAGAATTAAGACTAAGTAGTGCAGTAGTGAGAGATCAATTTTTATATCCAGTGAATCTTCAATAAATTGCGCAATATCGGGATCACAATTGAAATCAGATTTATTTGCTTCAACTGCTTGGTGTATACGAGCGATCTTGTCGCCTTAGGGCACGCATAGATTCCCTTTCCTGAACTCTAAAGTTCATGTTCTCGACATATAACTATAAATTTCATAAAGTACTGGAGTAATAACTGATCTTTAGATATTTATATCTCAGGCGCTAAATTTATAATACCATAATTTAAAGCCTATTTCATTTCTTTTTGTAAATTTATTTATAGAGTTAGTTTTCGAGTTATTGCAAATTATATAAATAAATCTCGGAAACTACAAGAATTAAACAAGTAACTTACAATGATTAGAGCTTTGTATCACATATATTCAAATTAGCTATGAAACCTTAGGCATCAGAAAAACAAAAATTCATTTTGGTGGGGCTGTGTAATTTAATGTAAAAAATTAGTTGTTTACTTTTGAATAACGAAAACAATAAATAAACTATAACGTTTAAGAACGAGCAAAAGTAAATAGTTTTCTTAAATACTTATACATAAAAAAAGTTTTAAAAGCTATTAATTAAATTATTACATTGTCTATTAAAATTTGTTTAAAATGTTTGTGTATAAATTAAATTAATTTTTACGTATTTTGTCAACAAGTGGTTAAATAACAGCAGTAATAACGCCAAAAAATTGTAGTTTCAACTAAAGTAAAGTAGAGCTTCTTTGTGTTTCCAGTTTTTTATTGCATATTTAGTGGAGTCGTTTTAAAAATTTTGAATGTATTATGACAGGCTTACGTATATATACAATATTCGCTGACTTACATATGGCAGCTTTTCACCATTTTCATTATAAACTGGTTAAATAGTTGCAAAAAGGAAACGGAATACAAAAATAACACATACATTTGCTAGCTAGTATTGTGGTTTTGCTGTTACTTTTCAAATATAAAATTATTGTACAGGTTACAAAATTTGCAAGTCCGTACCGGATTTATACATTTTTGTCTATAAACAATTAAATCAATTGAAAATTTTTAAATAAATGCAAACATAAAATTATTTCAAGTGAACAATTATTGAAAGGCTCTGTGACCGTCAATAGTGGTAGTGTAAAATTTTAAATATGTTTTTCTCGAAACAGCGTTTTTGAAGTCAATCGAAGAATTCCTTATTTATCGAAAAAATTTTATTTCATTATTATTTTATCTTGTTCTGTATTCCACACGAATTCGAAATATGTGGAAATAATTTTTTTTTCTTCTTATTAAATGAAATCTTTTATGTTTTTTTAGTTCTACCAATAATAACGCACCCAAAATAAAGCCAAAACAAAATTTTAAAATGAACGACAGAGTAGTTATGAGGTGCTGAATTTTTCAATTTCGAATAAAATATTCGGATTCGGAATACAGAACAGCACTGATTAAATTATTTGATTTCATAAAGTTTAACAAAATGCAATATTTTTTCGTCAAAAAAACTTAAATAAGACAATAAAAAACTAACAAAGTAGGCATTGAACTAAATAAACAAAATTTCTCAACCAACTTATTATAAAAGAATAAAAATAGAATATGAATGGAAAACAAAACAAAATAGAAAAACAGAAAGTTTTTCTTTATACAGTGGCACGTGTATTAATAACAACATAGTAATTGATTTGTTAGTTTATTTGACCTTTTTCTTTTTAATTAATATGGCTATTTTATTAAGCTTGAGGTCTTATTTTATAAATTTATTTTTATATCGATATTTCGCTCCAACTTGCGTAGCTTCTTCAGAATACAATTATTGGAGCGAAATATCGATAAAAAAATAAATTTATAAAATAAGAGCTCAAGTTTAATAAAATAAGCCATATTAATTACAACATAGCAAATTTTTTTGGAATCATAAAGTTTAACAAAACTTAATCTTTATTCGTGCTTAATTCCAATTTATGTTGGTGTGCAAAGTGTATTATTTTCATGATATTCTCATGGAAAATTTTTGAAAAATTGTTTAATTAGTAAAAGAATATTTCTATTCTTTTGTAATAAGTTGGTTGGGAAATTTTGCTTATTTAGTTCAATGCCTACTTTGTTAGCTTTTTATTTTCTTGTTTAAACATTTTAGTCAATTAAAATTCTCATTTGGTCGGTTGGTATAAGGAAATAAGTATTCAAATTTAATAATACTTGGGAGTAATTCACTGATGAATCAGAGTAGCATCTGATGAAATAGCTGTATGGATATGCTTTACTTCTTAGTACTTATTGTACTAAGTAAACAATTTCTAAAAAATAATATTATGGAAAGTTATGCATTTTGCACATAAATTGAAATTAAGCAAAAATAAATAAAGATTGAATTTTGTTAAAATTTTATTTCTTTAAAATAATTAAGTAGAATTTTTCCATGATTTTTCAAAATCAGTAGATTTCTGAGGGCGCAATTGTGTTTATTTTCGGAATATAAAAAAATATCGTAACATTCTTTTTTTTTTTTTTTAATTAAAGCTAAAAAAAAGATATGATGGTGACCGCAAACTTTCACTTATGGAACAAGAAATATATATCAATAATTAAAATTAATATCACATAGGATAATACACGATTAATATAGAATTTGTAATGATAGTAAAAAGCAATTCAAATCAAGAGCCTAAAATTACAAAATTTAAATTCGACTTGTTGGTTGATTATGACTAGGGCAAATGACTTCATGCAAAAGCATGTTTGTTGTCGTTACTCTGAGACCCACCTAAAGTTAATATCTTTGAAAATTACAATATTTCCAGTAAAATGGCATCAATTTGTTAGTGCATATTTTTACATATTTTGTCTTAAATGCATGTTCTTGGATATATTGTTATAAATGGATATTTTTCGTCATATTTCATAATACATATTTATAAAAAAAAATTTTGTTCTTTTCTTCATTTTTAAGACTGAATGGAATGTATTTGTTCTTTTTTTTAATTTTCAATATTTATGAATTAATAAATGGTTAAATAAATAAATTTTGAATGCATATTTTTTAATTTTATTTGTGCATATTTTGAGATTTTAAGTGAATGTGCTTCCTTGCCCTGATTATGTCACATTGTTGTATTTTATATGTTCCTGCGAAATTAAAAACTACATTGTTAATGTGAACCTTCAACTGAAAAATGCTGGTTAATATTTCATATTACTCGTATTTTGTCTCTCCTCTAAAATGTTTTTTAGTGTAATAGACGGCTTTTTGCATTTATGTGACGATGTATACATACGAGTATTCATTTGCAGTAATTGTAATAATTTGCTAGAATAACGGTATTGCCGAGCCAGCTGTGTTTACGGCGGTGGGTCGAATAGGTAGCTAAATGAGAGAAAGAAGTACACACCCTTCTACATACAAATAGTAAGTGAGTGTAAGTACTCTGAAAGGAAGATATGCATGTTAAAAATAAAGGAGAATTTCATGCGTACTGCGCAAAGCACATAGAGAGAAAATTGTGGTGACAGCATAAAGGGTGTAACAAAATTCACAGAATAAATGAAATTGAAAATTTTAACATTTTAATGTGTTATTGAATCATAAAGTGGTACGTGTTATCTGATTATCTATGAATTTAGAAGGTGGAAGAGCACAAAAAACTAAAGAGCTGCACAAGAATGTTTGTAAGCCACACTTCACTATAAAAATTTTTTATAATAAAAAGTACTTGTAAGCCATTTCAAGTACGCTTGTGCAGCCCTTTAGTAGAGACCGCACATTCATCCTGTGGTTTTAAATACGAAAATTTTAATATTTACCACAGAAAATTTTAAATAAGAATCATTTAAATTAAAATTTTTAGGAAAATGCAAATTTTATTTCCATATTAAAAAAAAGCTATTAAAAAAAATTAATTTTGCTTTTGTTATAGTTCACCCTTTAAAACGTTTGCCTTATCTATAGAATATGAGCTTCGAATGTTTAATAAAAAACAACAACAATAACACATTGTTCATTGAAAAAAAAACCGAATACAAAAATAAACTCGTAAATGAAAAGAAATGAATTCTTTAAATGAATCAATTGAAAACAACGACAAACAAAATAAAAATAAAAAATTTTAAAAATTGTAAACTCAGCAAAGGCACTACTGTGCGTTTAAAAAATATGTACTGACAGTTTGCCGAAAAACGTATACAAACCCAGTATAGCAAGACGTAATAAAAAAAAAACAAGAATTTTTAATTAATTTTATAAATTTTAAATTTTTCTGCAAAATCCTCGGCCTTAAATTAGTAGCAGTTTAAAAGAAATAATGGATTTCGATTGTAAATGTATGCGGATTTTGGGAACAGCTGCCATTTCTATTGTTGGCTATCAATTGGTGACAAAATTCCTACCTTGGTTATACATTAACATAATTGGTCCAAAACTATTTGGTCCTAAGGTAGATGTTTGTCGTTTAGGCAAATGGGCTGGTATGTTGAAAGAGTATGTCTTTTTAGGATTTCCTAAATACTAAAATTCTTATCCACTTCTGAAAATTATCTACAGTGTTCTTATTTAAGTTTTTTTTTAATTATTTTGTGTTTTACTTAAAAACATAGATATTAAAATTTATTTTCTTTTTCGTGGCAGTAATTACCGGTGCAACTGATGGTATTGGAAAATCTTATGCAAAATTGGTGAGTCAATTAATATTGATTTTTATCAAAAATATTTGTATGACATAAAACATGGCAAATGTGAGCATAGAAAGAAATTATTTTTATTATCTTTAGTGATTTTTAAATCAAACTGTTGGTGTATTTCTAATTTGTTCTTCTTTCAGGAATTGAAAATTAAAAACGTGAAAAATGTTAGTAACAAATTTATTTTAAATAAAATAAATACATCTCGTACATTTACTTGAATAGTGCCATAATTCAAATACGTGATATAAAATTTTATATTTTATATTAAAAACAAGAGCGTTGAAAATATTTTTTTAATATATTTTACACAATATAGAGTGAAAAAACATAAATATTTTGAGTTATGACTCTATTAAAGTGAATGAGCGATTTCTAAAAATAATTTTGGATAAAAACAAATTGGCCACCTGTGCTTACAGAGAGTGTCGTTATTATTAAAAGCCTTTATTTGTTTATCTTAATACATACATACGAGTACATGCTAGAGCACTGCACAAGCATACTTGAAATATTTATTACACATGTTTGTGGTAATGTGTGGCTTTCAGGTATACCTGTGCATTGCCCTAGTACATACATACCTGATTACTTATCTTTAAGTATGTATGTGTTCAATTTATTTATTTTTATTGATTAATTTAAAGTCTGCAGATCCAAGATCCCTACAGACTATAACATAGTACAATTAATTATATCAAATTAGGTTTTACAATATACTCGTACATATATTTATTTGATGAATAATCAATATGTTTATAAAATTTATGAAATTGCTTGCAAATTTTTAAAAGAGGTTCGGAATTGGCATAATTTGCTTAGAATACTTTTACAGATAAAGGGTTATGATGAGGTGGAAATCGTGAAGGAACATTAAAAAATATATTATTAATTAAAGAACTAAATTTCCTTTTAACAGATTCAAAACAAAAGTAACGTTTAGCATTATTCTGCGACTTTCTAAAGTTGGCAGCTTAATGAGAGCAGTAGTAACTTTTATTACGAACATTCGTACCGAAAAAACAAGTATGTATAACGATATTTTTATAAAATTCGGCATTCAGTAACTTTCCGACAAAAATATTCGAAGCTTGCGACGAAGTTAACAGCACATAAATAATCATCGCAAATAACGATTTTTATCGTACCGAATATTTTTATTGGAAAGTTATAGAATACCGAATTCGATAAAATATCGTTAGATTTGTTTGTTCGATACGAATGCTCGTAATAAAAGTTACTGAATCGCACTGGTATAAGGTGGCAAGTTTAATGTATCCCAGCGTGGTCTACGTAGGCAAAATAATAGAAAGTATTTTTGAACGGATACAATATTGCTGACATGAACCATATACGAGTATTTCGGATCCCAAATTATCGAGCCATATTCAAGAACAGGTCTTACTAAAGATGTTTATAATTGTTTTGGTCCGAAAGCTCCTTAGCCAAGCGTTTTATGAATCCAAGGAGACTACGTACTTTAGCAACAGTTGAAAAAATATATTTAAAGCCTGTTCAGCTAAATGCGAATGAATGCTTCGTACTCAGAATTGTATTGAAAACAAAAACAAATATTGGTGTATTATTTTTGTTTTCAATACAATTATGCAAACGAAGCTTTCGTTAGCATTTAGCTGAACAGGCCCTTACACTTTTTGTGATTCGATTCTATTAAATTAATGCCTCTATTATGGTTCACAACTCAACTTAGTTTGTGTGGTTGAATTTGTTATCATGCACAATCAAATGAAAATGCGACTTTTGCGGTTCTCTGGCGGAGAAATGTATAAATCAATAATAATTTTCAAAAATGCAATAAGGCATGATTAAAATTCAGATTTGATGTATTCGAAGTTTTAGAATAAACTCTATGACAGCAAGCTGCTTATCCGCATGGTAAATAGAAGCTAATTAGAACGCGTGACTAATAAGCCGCTATCTTTTTGTTTTGAATATACGAGTATTTATTCACGCTTTAGTCTATATTTTTTGACTTTCAATAGTCCTATAACAATTCCAAGTATATATATTCGCTTATGTTAATGCCATTTCTAATTTTGCCAGTAGGGCGAATACAAAAAAAACAAAAAGAAAATGGAATTAATGAAAATACCTAGAGAATTGACGTCTTTTTTTATAGTGATAGTCAATCAATCAATTTGTTTTCATTATGACAACGACACTTATAACCAGAGCTATTAAATATAATAATGGAAGAATATATGGATGGCTTAATAATGAATTGTGACTCTAAAATCTAGACTTATAGCTAAATATATCATTTATTCTGCATATTATTAAAATATTTCAAAAAATGCTCTAGCTTTTACATTACATTTTTAATTTGCAAAATTCTCTTTCTAGTAAATTTTCAAAATTGTACTTTAAGCCCTTAGGTGTGCTTTAAATATGTACTCGTATGTATGTATGCATGTAGTGCTTAAATTTCTTCAAATATTTTTTTTAATTCAATTCGTTAGCTTATCATTAATGTAAAACACGTATGTAAATGAAATCAACACCAAAGAAAAGTATAAATTTTTTTTAATTCAATATCAAAATGTACATACACACATATCGTCATATGACTTCAAAAAAGCTGTGATTTGCAAAAAAAATTCAATTTCGAATTATTGATTGATTAATTTACATGCTTTTGCATTTAAAAATAATGTTGTTAAAATGAAGCTTCAACTGAAACGTATTTTAAAAATGTTGTTTAATCTTTCATATTAGAGAATTTTTTTTTTTTTTTGTTTTCATGTAAATATTTTCGATGTAAATTAGGGCTTTTATGAATTGATATGACGATATCTTCAGACGGACAAACGTACGTATAAATAAAGTCAGCAATTCCACAAAATATACTTTTATGAACTTAAAAAATTCAATGAATACTAATTTTTTTAAATCACCACACCACCAATGTCAAAGAAATTATTCGTTTGTTTAAACTTTAAAGTAATAATGACAAAAAAAAAAAAAAACAAAACGCACACGGAAAGAATATTAAAATTAAATCTATTGGCTGACTGTCTATCCATTAGACCGTCTCCTGTATGGAAAATATATTAAACGTGCACGTAAATCAAAATATTAATATTTAAATTGTTGACCGTTACTGAGAATAACTGCACTCTCTTGCATGTTGTCAACGAAAGTTTTATTTTATTTAGGGCCTAGTTAAAGCAAAAAGCTAAACAAATATAATAAAAAAATTGTTAACCGAACATTAACAATGAAAAATGAAATTTAAAAAAAATTTTGCGAAAGAAACTACCATTCGCTTTTTTGGCGCCCGACTCCTAATTACAGTAATAATTCGATAATTGCCAAAATTAAGAACCAACATTAGAAGGTTGTTACAACCTTCTTTTAATAACATAAGTTTCAAAGTTCAGGACAACTGAAAACTGATTTCAGAAACTGGGGTAAAATTTTTTCACACTAGCTCTGAATTCTCAGATATACCGTTATCTCCTAAATAAATTGTTGTTCACAAAAAACCTGGTCGCACAAGTAAATAAGTAAAAAAGGAAAAAATTATTACAAAACTATTCTTTGTAAAGACCTCTGCTAATATGTGTCCCATTCCGTAATCTTCTATGGTTCGCTTGGAAATTTGTAAAATCTCTTAGAGAAACGAACGTATTTATGTACGTTTGTACCTACGCACTTATATTTCTATTACACATATTTAGAAATCCATACTAATATTATAAATGCGAAAGTAACTCGGTCTGTCTATCTTGCTTTCACGCCAAAACTACTGAACCGACCTAAATGAAATTTAGTATAGATAGTTTATAGTCTGAGACAGTACATAAACTACATTTTAATTAGAAAAAAGTGTTGTATAGCGTTAAAACAGGGGAATGAAAGGTTGTATGAAAGTATTGTCATTTTCAGACTAGACGCATAAAACTTATATTTATAAATTAATATGGCATTCAAAGTTTGTAAAAATGTTAACCTTAAGGGTGTAAAATAAACATAGGGGATAACACATTTACGGATTCATTACGCATTAACAAATTCGCCAAGCCTACCTTGATGGGCGTCGCTAATAATAATGCTACCAAAAACATGAGACACTTTATAAAGTGGTGAATGGCTGTATTATATGGATTAACACTTCTATAAAAATTGACACATATGCTTTCTATGGATACCTATTCACATAATGAAAGGCCAGCCCGGGCGATACCGGGCAAAAACATCTAGTAAGTCATAAATTCCAAAAACATATTTAGAAATATTTAATGAAGTAAAACGTATTTGATGAATATGACATAAATACTGAAAAGATATTTAAAAATACTAAATTTTACTCGGCATATTTATCTTCACTCACTTCATTTGAATTGACAATTTTCTAAAAGAATAAGTGATTGAAATATCTTGCGATACTTCATTGCAACAGGAATTTGATAGTAAAACTTTAATTCAGTGCTGGGTGGAACGAAAAGAAAATATAGTTTTAGTTTGTCGGACAGAGCTATAATAGCGCTGTTACCATTCGTAGCAACATATTTATGCGAAGCCGGATTTTCTGCTTTAGCAGTCATGAAAGCAATTTATCGAAATCGTTTACTAGTGGAACTTCGGGTGCTTAATTTAACAATAACACTACGATTTGAGAAATTTTGTGCTAACAAATAAGCTCTATAAATAAATATACATACACAGTTTTTATTAATATTTGTTTAGTTTTATTCTACAAAATGTGAGTGTCTATTTTATTTTATTGGTTTATCTAACAAAGGACCGCCAATTTTTTATTTTTTTCATATGTGGGTCGCAGTATCAGTAAGTTTGGAAACCGCTGATCTATTTATGCTGCAATAAATCGATTATTTCACGCAGCGGTGCCATCTTGCTGAAACCGTATGTCATCAAGTTGAGAATAAAAAAACTCCGTTATCATGTTCCTGTAACGAATGCCACACCAGACAGTTGCACGCGGTAGATGCGTTTATTTCTCATGGATGGCATAAGACAACTTTTTTCGAAAAATTGGCATTGATTTTACGTTATTCCATTAGCCATTAAACGAAATGCCAACGCTGATATTTTATTCTATACTTAATCGGAATATATCTTTTTTGCAATCCGGTAAAAAAAATCACAACTCTCTCAAGAAATTTTTTTTTTTTTTTTTAATTGTTTATTATTATTGAATCTTTCTATAAGAAAATTACAATAAGTATCCAAATCTTAAATATAAAAAGAAAAAACTTAAATAATTATTACCAATGTAATAACTAGTTACTTGTACTCAAATCTTAAAATAAAGGAATGTTCTTCGTTTAAATAAAAAAAAATAATAAAAAAGTTATATCCCTCTTCTCATTAGGCGCAAGGTATCACTTCTCTTAAGCCTTCTGTGTCCCTCGAACTGTAACAGGTCCCTGGCGAGGGCGTTTGGATGTGTCGCCAGTTTGTGAATGTACTTAGTACAATATTTTTCAATTTCCTCCCGAACCTTTGGAATTTCTAGATCTCTGTGGATATTCTTATTTCTTATATACCAGGGGGCGCAGACTATTGCTCGTAAAATACTCGACTGTCTTCTTTGTAACTTTTGGATGTTAGATGCACACGCAGTTCCCCAAAGCTGAATGCCATATGTCCAGATTGGTTTAATAATGGCTTTATATAACAGAACTTTATATTCCAAAGATAGAGATGAAAATGGACCTATCAGCCACATTAGTCGAGCTGTTTTTAGTTTCATAGCTGAGATTTTTGCCTCAATATGTCGTGACCATGTTAGGCGTCTGTCTAGATGGATTCCTAGATATTTAGTTTGGGTTTCCACCGGAACAATGACGTTATTTATTTTTATTGGCGTACAATTAGCCTTTCTTAGTGTAAAAGTCACATGGGCACATTTTGATGGATTTACTTTGATTTTCCATTTATTTAGCCAACCTTCCAGCTGGTTTATATGAGCTTGTAAGTGCTCAGATGCAGTTCCTGGATCTTTGTTCACACTTAAAAATGCCGTGTCATCTGCGAACGTTGAAGTGATAGTATGTCGATTTGTAGGCATATCGGATGTATAGACGATGTATAATAGCGGGCCAAGTATACTTCCTTGGGAGACGCCTGCAGAAATCTTCTTAACTGGTGAAAATACATTTTTTGACCGTACCTTAAATGTTATATCAGTCAAGTAACTTTTAATCAGCTTGTGGGTGTTAGCAGGAAGAAGTCGTGTTACTTTTGTGAGGAGACCATCATAAGTGTTTTTATTTTAAAATGAAAAAGTGCATTCTTAATGAGACACCTTTTTTACACAGTAATAAAGACACTACTTTGTTAGAAACAAATTTTGCAATGTAAGCTGTTGATCTGTTTCAAAATCGTGTATACTTGTGTAAAATGATATTTACTTAAATTGATTTTGTCAATAAGTCCTCTAAATGCATCAAATAAAAAACTAAATTTTGTTTAGTTTACTTTACTAATTTGTGAAATGCATTTTTTTTTTAATTTTATCGTAAACGCAATTACGAGTACACAAGTACACGAGTACACAAATGATTCTCTGTCATTTGAAATGAATTTGCATTTACAATTATAATATCTGTATGTGTGCATTACAATAGAACTTTTTATTTAAACACTGCTGTACTGTAACTCATAAAAAAGCAGTGTTTTGTTTGAACTTGTACTTTTGTGCTAAAAATGATTTATTTGACGAACTAATATAAACCTTGATTATTTTACAGTTTTTTTTCTTCTGTTGATTTTACAATATTTAATAATTTAGCAAATAATGCAATGAAAGTGCAATTTATTTGGAATTTTTTTATAGTCAAGGACTGACAAAAAAGTAAATAAATTAATTAGAAAATAAAAATAAAATTTGTAAACTTTAGCTTAAACAGGGTGTTTGTTTTAAAGCCCGGTGGAACCTACTAAAAGGTAGGCACACAAACTGCCATACTGCTTTCACACACTTGAACAATGCTACTTTGAAAAAATCAATCATTAATTCACGGAAGATGACTTTATGATTTTTATGGAATACATCGTCTATGTGAGAAAGTCATGCTTCACCCAATAATGACAAGACGTTAAAGGAATATTTATAATGAAGGGAATATCACCGATGTAAGCGAAATTATGAAAAACGTTCCAAATTAAAATTTCGGAATGCAATATTTTTTTTTTATCTTTAAATTACTCTTTAAACAAAAACTGAAAGGGTACCCAATTAAGGAATTATGTATAACAAGCGTAAATTTTATTCCAAACTTAATCAGAATGTGTCTTTTTTACAATAAAAATCGATACATTCACGAATATTTTTTATATTATTCAGCCCAATCATAATAATTGTCATGAAATTTATGTGTATTTCGGCTTTGGACTTGCATTATTTTAGCTAAGTCGAAATAGTTTATCAAAAACAGCTTCAATCGAAGATCGTACATGGTTTCTTCAATAGCAGAAAATTTAACGTCTTTACTAGGCCGTACAGAATGGAGTTTCGTTTTGCTGCCTTTATTATATCTGCGGGAAAAAACTTAATTATATTCCAATTATTTTTAGTAAATGTTGTTTGCAGGATTTAAATTGTTAGTGAACCAAAGTATAATTTATTTTTAAAATTTTTCCGAATTTAAAATAACTATTTTTTCCACTGGAAATTTTTTCCTTTCCGCCGTTGTGAGTATAAGGAAACTTTTTATTTATAATGGGAAAGAAGGCAAGAGTGAAAAAATTCAAACTGAACTGATTTTTTATTCGATGCTGTTAATTTGACTACATTTTTTTGTCAACAAAATTAATTTACAATTCAATAAATTTCCCTAGTAAATACGAGTATGATAATAATTTTAAAAATAAATTTTTTTTTTATATTTTCAGTTGGCCAAGAAAGGCTTAAATGTGGTACTCATTAGTCGATCCCTCAGCAAATTGGAGTCTGTAGCTAATGAAATCGGTAAGACTAATACAAATTTTTATTTTCAAATATTTGACTGGGACTGAATTATTATTGTTAAATCATGCTCAGGTCTGTTAGTATAAATTATTAAAAGAAATACGGTACGGGAAAGGTCAAGTGTCTTCCTAGCGGAGATACTGCCCGTGAAGGAGGCATGTATGATAGGGGGATCAGGATAGCTATAGTCAGCTATTTAGATAGCCAAGTGGCTCTCCTGAAACTTCCATCGAATGTTACATCCTCTGCTGTAGTGGGCCTATTCAATAATAATTATTGTCATTGCTCGCAATGTGCAGAGTATCCCATGTACCGCGACCCAAAGATTCTTTTGTACAAACATTGCGTTTACTGTTCCAACTTGAATGAAGCCAATTACCTTATTCTGTAAGAGCTTTCCTAACTAACGTCTCCCAGAAGTCTTGTCTTACAACACCCTAAATCTGGACAGTCACAAAAGTTCTGAAGATTCTTCAAGTAAATCACAAAACCTGCATTGGCTGATTCTAATATTCACTATCTTGTACTGGTAGTATCTAAGACCACAATGCCCGGTAAACTATTTCTTTAGAAGTTGCCCGTGTGGCCCTTATGTTCAGGCACCCAACACAACGTGAGCTTGTAATGGATCCGAAGCTCGTTTAGAAATTATAAAATCCCAAGTTGGTGACATAAATGGTGCCTGCCGATGAGAGAAAATCGATTTTTTTCCGAAAATCATCGCCCCACCAAACCAGTGTCTGAAAAGAATTAATATAATTCTTTATTAAAAAAAAAGGCAAATTATTAAACTTGAGTCTCACTCAACAAGAGCAAATATCTTGGGAATTATATAAAGCAGAGTTCGCAAAGAAACGAAACGAAACAAATGCAAACGTTTTAATTTTTTAGTTTTTCAGAGTATTATTATTTAAAACTAAGAACAAACCGTTTGCATTCGTTTCATTTCATTTCTTTGCAAACTCTGATTTAAAGTGATAAATTAAAAACGGACTAAGACGCAATTTAACAATAATAATTAACATTTTATAATAAATATTAATTTTTTTAATTCTTCTTTAACAAAAAATTTCTTTTTTTATTAGCTAATGCCTACAATGTTGAAGCCAAAATTGTGGATGTAGACTTTACTAGCGGCCAGGAAATTTATACAAAAATCGAAAAGAGTATAGAAGGCCTAGAGATAGGTGTTTTGGTTAACAATGTTGGTATAAGCTATTCTTATCCGGAATTCTTTGTTGAGCTCAGTCAAAGCAATCCTAAATTTTTAAGAGACATTGTATCAGCTAATGTTCACTCGGTGCTTCAAATGACTGCTTTAATACTGCCACAAATGGTAAATCGAAGGAAAGGTGCTGTAATTAATATATCATCTACAGCTGGTGTTATACCGAACCCTCTATTGACGATATACAGTGCCACTAAGGTAATACTGTTTTTCTTACGTTTTACATAATATCTTCTTTTATGCATTCAAATATATTTTTATAATATTTAGGCTTTTGTTGATAAATTCAGTGCCGATCTGCAAACCGAATATCGTGCGCAAGGCATTTATGTGCAAAGTATTCAACCCGGCTTTGTAGCTACAAACATGACAAAGATTCGCAAAACCACCACTTTTGCTCCTTCAGCTGACGTCTATGTTAACTCAGCTCTAAGAACTTTAGGTATAGCCGAACGTACTGCCGGCTACTTGCCTCATACACTGATGCAAACTGCTATAAATGCTATTGCGGGCATTTTCTGTGAACAATTTGCCAGCCAATTAGTATTTAAGCAGTTATTTAACACACGTAAACGTGCTCTACGTAACATTGCCAAAAAACAATAATGTTTAATTTAAGCTAAATAAAACCAAAGAATACTTGAAACTGCAGATCTAAACAAAAAATTATTTTTTTCTTTTTTGGTGCTTAATTTCAATTATTTTGAATTTTAGATTTATTATTTCTCAGAGAAAATATAAAATGTTTGTTTGGTACCATAAGTGTACTAAGGTAATAGCCTATCCATATAGACCATTTAAGGCACCAGTTTATTTCTCTTGTATTGTAAGACTAATTGACGAAATTAAAATTGAGCCACAGGTACGCAAAAACTTTCAAATGTTCAAACCAGAAATTTCAAACAAACAAACTTCCCAATCAAAATTTTTTTATTGAACGAAAATATTTTATTTTACATAGGAATGCGAAAACTAAAACAAAAATAAATAAAAGAAAAGCATAAATTTATCTATCATGGATCCACAGTTGCTTATATTTTATTAGTTTTCAATTATCAGAAAAAAGTCAATAACGCAAAAACACTTTCATGCAAGAATTTCGCTAAGTAATTTAAAGTTTAATATAATTAGAATTAAACACCGAAAGAGATCAAAATTTTGTTTGACTTTTTGATTCCAAATAATTTTTTTTTAATATTAAGTGGGTTGTTAAATTTAGATTTTATGTTTCATTTTTTGTAACAACATGCATTTATTAAATTTTGTTCTTAAAAAGTGTTGTTTTATTAAAGACAGAAAGAAAAAAGTGTAATTTATTTTTATATAAACATGAGCCTTGGGGCTTTCGTAAATCGCTTATATACTTCAATAGTGTAAGTCAATTCTACAAAATTGTTTATGAAAAATAAAATTATTTTTTTATGGAATAGCTGTTGAAATTGGTGGTTTTTTTTATCAATAAATGAATTTTTGTAACTTTTTTATTATAAAAATCTATTTTTATATCCATATGTCGCTCCAATAATAAATAAATTTTTATATTTAATATGACCTTAAGCTTAATAAATTTGGCGTTTCAATTACATCATTTTTTGAAGTGAGTGAAGATAAACATGCTTAGTTAAAAATGTTTTAACGTAACTGCTTACGTTTTTTAGTATTTGTAATTTTGAAATTTCCATATACCGCAGTCCTGTTGATTTTAGCAACTTCCCAAAGAACCATTAAAGATGGTGGGATGGGACACATATAATTTTAAAGAGGAGACTGTTTAGATGCATAATCTACCGCTTAAATACTCAGTTACTTTGGATTATTTTTAAAAAAATTTTGAAATTCCCTCTTACCCTAGTACTCTTGCTCTGAGGAGTTTTTATAATACCCCATTTTGGCGAGGTACCATTTCCGACTTTGCGCCAGAAAATTACTAAAATCAAACTGGAATAAAATTTTTAAGTTCTAAGCTTTCTGGAAGTGTTTTAACATTTACGGGAAATTTCGTAGTTTTTATTTTATGATACAAAAAGAAAATAGCCAAAATCCTTCAGAACAACAGTACTGGAGTATATGGAAATTTCAAAAAAAAATTTTTTAAATGATCCAAAGTAACTTCTGAGTATTTGGGCAGTAGGTTACCAATCTAGACAACTTCCGCTAAGCTACTGCTAAAAATATATATGGAAGTATTTAGTGACGTAAGACGTATTTGATAAATATGCCATTAATAATGAAAATATATTTACAAATACTAAGAAACGTAAGGAGTTGCATTACAACATATTTAACTCGGCATATTTATCTTCACTCACTTCAAAAAATTATATAATTGAAACGCTTAGTTTATTAAGCTTGAGGTCATATTAAATATAAAAATTTATTTATTTATTATTAAAGGGAAATATCGATAAAAAATAAATTTTTATATACGACTCAACTTAATAAACTAGCTTTTCAATAAAAAAAAAAGGTCATATAAGCTTACAATTAAAAAATTAGAAAAAAATGACATATTGATCAAAATAATTTTCTTTCTAAAATTAACGAGTTCTAAGAAACAATCCATCTTTCTGAGGACCTCATTTTTAAAAGCAATAAAATGTCTGCTGCAGGCACTCAATTTTTAAATTAATAAAAAAAGAAATTCTAAGAAAGATATTAAATAGGAATGCAAAAAGATTTATTTTTATTTAATTTTGCAAATATTTGTAAAAAACTTTTAATCCAAACATATTTAATTAAATAGTAAATTAACGACAAAAATCAAAAAAAAATTCTATTGCATAAAGAAGTCTGCATTCCTAATGCTATTACACTCAATTGAATTTTTTTATTGTTTTTTTTTTTATTGTTACTCTTCAAATAATCGGCATGAGATTCTTTCAGGAGTTCTCATATTAATCAGCATCGTCTACTAAACACCTCTTGGCTAGCTGGGAAAGCTTTAAAAACCACACACACATACACTTTAAGCGTAATAAAATCAGTATTTATAAACGGATTGTAGTGATTTATGGTTTAATTGATTTCTTTGTATGTGATTTTAAGATTAACGCCCATGTTCTGAATAACGCAGAACGCTTAACTTTTGCGATTACGATTTGAAACCGCAAAATATCAGTTCTACAACACAAGCATACATGAAAGCGAACTGATCAATTTTGCACACACTAGAGTTAAAGAGAAAATAAAATATTGCACAATTTAAATTAAATATGCTTTCGTTTTATTTAAACCAAAATTAAAAAGAAAATTGCCCTTTTTTTTACTAAAAAATACGAGATTAAAAAATTTTATTATGTTTATTGTGTATGTTTGTGCGACAGGCGTAATATAAAAAATTGAATTTAATTAGTTTATAACATGTTTCATACAAAAACCAAAAACAATCAAACATAGACTGAGTTCCAAGTAAACTAATAAAAGGAAATTTGGACCTCAGCAAAGTAGCCAGACAAATTATTAAATAAAGAACTCAACAGACTTGAAGCACTTATTTAGCTAAAAAAAAAATAAATATTTCTAAAAAACTAAATTTTTTAATTATGAATTATACACACGAGTTTTGCAAATTTTTATTGAAACATATATTTTTAACTGACATTGTAATCTAAACAATTTGGCAACTTGTCCCACAAATTTCAAAAATGTATATACTAAAGGGCTGCACAAGCACACTTGAAATAGCTTACAAGCACTTTTTATTATAAAATATTACACACGCTTGTAGTGATGTGTACCTTTCAAGTGTGTTTGTGCAGCCCTTTAGTAAATACTAATCATTGTACATCAGAGATGTGCATGAATACGATTCAAACGTTTATTTTTTTTTTATTTTTTAAAAATGTGAATTGAATTGTCATTAAACATAAACTAAGTGAATGGTGTATTGCAAGATTCACCATATCAATATGGTTTGTTACAAAATGCGTATTCTATAAACACCAACTATTCACAAAAGACACTAATCAATTGATATTTTAAGAAGCTTTTTAAGTAGCTCTTTAAGAAGCTTTCTAAGTAAATATTTTTTGAACCGTATTAAGTTGTATGAAATATAAATAAGAATAGTGTTATCTTACAGAAAAACTATTTTAAAAAAATTAAGAGAAGAAATAATTTAATATTCTATTATTTAAAAATAAATATCACTGTTTAATTTAAATTTTAATTCACGAGTTTTACGTATTTTATATAAAAAAGTTAAATAACTATAGATATTTATAACAAAATTTTTATAAACATAAAAAAATCCAATTTTTTCCTTTTCTTTGTCTATTTTTTATAAATCGAAAAACACCATTTTCAATATTTTTATTATTTCAGAGTTAATTTTATCAAAATAAAACGAATTTTTTTTAAATAAAACGCGAAATCTTATTTAAAACAAGTGAATGCAGTGATGTTATACTATGTGTTCAACTTATCATTGAAAATAAAAAACAGTAATAATTTTTGATGTGTTATTGCTAACGGCATATTGAAAAGAGATTGAACAAATGGCAAGCAATTGTGCAATATTATTAGCACATGTTGATGATTGAACACAAGAAAGAGAGAATCAACTCCTGTACATCTCTGTTGTACATATAAAATAAATTAATTAATCTGATAGTAATGTTTTGTTAAGTTTCCAGTTATCAGTAAATTTTAGTGTTCAGTAGTCTTGGGTAGTACACGAACGAACTATTCACATTGTACTATTCACTTATTTGAACTGAACGATCTAGTCTCTTGTTCCAATTCCTATAGTTCATTTCCTTTCTCTTTATTTTAAATAAATGAACGAACGAACTAAAATTAAATGAAAACAATGACGAAAAAACGAAAGTTGCAAATTATTTTCTTTTACAAAAATGGTATTTAAAACAAATAAACTGAAGAAGAGGAAATATATTACGCATGCTAAAAAACTTAATTTTAAAAATTTTAAAATTAAACCTTAATATTTTTTAGCCATAGTGACTAAAGTACTTTTTGAATTACATTATTATTATAAAAAAGAAATCGAAAACTAAATTTAAAAAATCTGTCTTGTTTGTTTTTTTTTTTTTCTATTTTCGTAAAAAACTCCTTTCTACCCCTATAAGATATCATTGACAATCAAAAGTATAAGTCATAAAGATACAAAAGATCAAATGAACGAACTATTCCTTTTTAATTTTTGAACAAAGAAGAGTGCTAACTAAAATTAACTACGGAGCACAAGTCTAGTGTGTTCAGGCATCAGAAATTAGAGAAATGCAAACTTTAAATTTTTTTAAACAATATAATTTATATTTAATATTTATTATATTATTATTACTTCTTTTTATATGCACTTAACATAATGTACTTACAATTTTTTTTTGTTTTTTATTAAATAAATAAAAACAATTTTAAATAATCATACACAATATCATAGATCATATACCTACAATTATAATCAAAAACGTACACTATTTTTTTTAGTTTAATATTTTTTGTTGTGTTTTCTTGTTTCTTTGGAAAATGTTTTAAAATATGAGATGCGCAGTACAAATCTGTGATTTTCATGAATAAGCACGTATCCATGCTTATTGCTATGGAATTAAACGTAGCAGAAGAGCAAAATAATTTAATTTTTTTTATAGAGTCATGGAAATAAAACAACACTTTAATCATATAATTACTAATGTAAAGTCCGTGTAGATTTATATTGTGTGTCAACACAATTGATAATTTTCCTAAATTAACTTTATGATTATGTGAAGGGGTTGATGAAAATACTTATAAATATGCCATAGTTTAGATATTAACTACTAAAAACAATGGCACTTGCCCACGTACATACATGCAAGCTAATTGTTAAAAATCACAGAATTATATGCACGTATGGATGTATTGGTTGTGCACATATATGTATGTGTATGCACGTGTGATTTTTTTCTGTTGGTAATTATTAATTAATTAAATGATAATAATAATGACAAGAGCAACGAGGACTAGAATGTTTGATGATGTCTATAATAATTTGCTTGCAATTTGCTCCTTTGCGCAGTTTATGTTATTAAACGTGGTGCATGTAGGCCGTGTACATTTTCAATTGGCGGACAGTGAGTTGCACCTGGCGGACCCCAATCATGAAGACCGCGTGAGTTTGCTAACCGGTGAGTAAGGCGGTGGGCAATACTAAAACCACCACTACCTTCCAACTGAGTGAGGACAATAATAACTTGTCTTTAGCGTTGACAAAAAAAAAAATAATCAAGACCAACAACGTTAATAAGTAAATAATTATTACAAGTTATCAATACGTAAAATTAGGTTTTTCCAGATCGCATAAACGACTTTTGGTCGTCCGACCTTCAATTAAAACATACCGATAAGTTGAATACTTACCAGTGAATTTTAATTAAAAGTCTAGCCAGAAACCAATTATTAATAACATAAAATTCTAACTTCAACTATTAATAACATGTAGTAAAGAGCCTAGCTGTTTTATAAGCCAGTATATAGTTACCTCTGAAGTGGTGGCACAGAATCGACTGTTTTCAATTCACCTCTAGTAGAGACAACGTTGTAACTTTCCTGGCAGTCGCACTTAACATGTATCCACTTATTTTCATGACGATTTTCGACCATGACCACGAGACCAGCCCAGCCCTACAATAATTTGAATAAATGCGAGAAGCTCTAATAAGAACAAACATTTTATAATTCGTTTTAAATTACCTTTGTTAAATAATATGCTGTCATTCCTTCTCTACCTTCGTGACGTTGTCCTTTTGTCAGTGTTAAACTGATTATGGCATCAGCCAAGAGATGTGGCTGTGGAGTTATTTGTTCTACCAACAAACGCTTAGAGCTGTGAATGGCTAAGATACAACGTGGATAATGGTGGGGATCTTCAAGCCCTGTATGCCAATGATTAAATGCTAAGCAAACTAATAAATAAATATCACGTTCCAGCATTTTATGACAGCCAACAAAACCTCGAACCTAAGTCAGTAACCAAATTTTATTTAACGCTTTTTTTATTTTTTGTTTTAACCATTTACCTGACGTTTGCTGTGTTCTACTAGGCGTCCTATTTCTGGAGATGCCGGAGATCTTGTGCGAAATATTACCACACATAAATCCAGCTGTGAACGTTGCGACTTTTCGGAATTTCTCTGACCCTCTTGAAATAGTGTAAACTCTGCCTCAGTTGGTTCTAAAACCGTAAGCAAAACACACAACATTGAACACAATGGTTGTAAAGTCCCCTATAACACAAACAACACAATAGAAAAACACACCAATGAACACAAGCCTATTGTAATAAGCAAACTACATTCTTCACAATATTTTTTAGAATAAAAAATGATATTCGTATGAATGTTTGTATGTGCATACAACCGAATTTAATAGGCTAACATGATGATGAAATGAATACTTTTAACAAATTGTTATTTTTGTTGTACCATTCAATACTCACCTTTAAGCGTACTTCATTCCATCCTGATCTTACTTTGCAAATATCGATGCAATCAAAATAATTCAAAACATCTTCGAATGAAATCCAAAATACACCTTCTGATGCTCCATGTGGCATTAGAGCTTCTCGCAATTCCTCTGTCCACAAATCGGAATCATCAGACCAGTCGCCGCGCCATGAAAAATGACCCCATGGGTTGCGCAATTTAAGCAATCTGTGTCCATGTATGTCCTTCACATCAAGAACAGAATATGCATGACGTGGTCTAAGTCCTTTGCGGTGATACTCATCCTCATCAACTTTCATATTACCACCGCCGCAACTGGCACCCATGAGAAAACGTACACCTCGTGAACTTAACAATTGAGCCCATATAAGATCTTTGTCTAATTCATCTTCACTTGGCATTGGCAGAGAACTGGCCTGCAGGGGAATGCTTTCGCAAGGGGCCCCGGTTAGTGTTGCTAAACCTTCAATGGCTCGACCTGAAACTAAAGCTTCGTAGCAGCCATGAATTTTTGCAACCGCTTTTTCAATGAGCGGCACCCATAGTTGTTTGCGCTTGGCTTGAGAGTAGACTAAATGTCCACGTTTATCACATGGTAAAAGATCATCGACTAGCACCGTTGTCCATTTACCATCCTTACACAAGCGTACTTGATAAGCACCTTGCGCACAAATCTCCTTGGTGACCAACACTTCTCTTACAAGATCTTCCCGCTCTGCCAGCACAGCCAATGCACTTAAAAGCCAGCAGTTACCCAATACTCCCTGACAAATATCGGATGGCAATGGTGTTCGAAACACTGCCCATGGTGGGAATGATCCGCCATCACAGTTTATTTCATGAGGGCGACGCCATTGCACTACTGGATTTCCTTCAGCCATACTTTGCTGTGGATTGTAATACAGACTTTTTGGTGCTGGAGGAAATGAGTCATCCACAAACAGTTCGTTATTGTCTCGGCAGTATTGTATTATATTTTCCCACTTGTGTAATGCCTCGGCTTCTTCTATTCGTCTTAAATTCTCCATTAACTTACTTTCTTGCTGTAGTTCCGCAGAATGTCTGTTAGTTTTATGAAGCAATGCCATTTTAGTGATATTATTAACTAGACCTCTAGGACTGGAGCACATTTCACAAACCACAGAAGCGGAACTATTTTCATACGTGCATGCGGGGCACTGCCATGTCTTCACAGAACTTCCACTTGAACTATGTCGAATTATTTGCTGATTGCTATTACTACAACTGTTGCTACCACTGCCATTACTAACCGCAGCTGTGGCAACAGGTGTAGGATTACGTGCAATAATACCGGCACCTCCACCCGTACTATGACGTTTAGGAATAGCTCCGGAAGCCGAGCGATTTTGTCGCGGTGATGGACTTCTAGAAGTACGTATAGGCGGAAGTTGAAGATTTGAGGTTGGAGTAACAGTAGCTGG
Organism: Thelaira solivaga; assembly: GCA_947397855.1. Lineage (NCBI taxonomy): Eukaryota > Metazoa > Arthropoda > Insecta > Diptera > Tachinidae > Thelaira > Thelaira solivaga. The sequence goes on from OX377612.1 coordinate 28,407,808, forward strand.
TAATATACGCTGTTGAGCAGATGGCGAAGCAATTGGATCCGAAAGAAAAGTATTGTTGGTGCCACCACTATGATTCACACTGCGATGTATTTCTAAAAAAAATGTGCCAAGAGAAATAAAAGATAAATAGCCAAGGCCAAACATGGCTAAAATTTACACTAATGGTTTAATTCTCACCTTCAGGTATTGGAACCACAAAACGTTCCCTATCACTTTCAAGAGGCAATGTTCTAACAGCTTTACAAGCACTACACACCCCAAAAGCCAATGAATTTTTTAAAGTACATTGTGAGCAAGTCCAGAATTCTCCTTTACGCAGTGTCATATCTTCAACGGAAGATATACTTTTCAATTTCGAGCCACCGCATACAATACAAGCATGATCTTTGCTTGAATTGACCAGAGTACACTTTTTACAAGTCCAAGTATCGAAAGTTCTCGGTATATTTTCTGAAAAAAGAAAAATAATGGAAAAATTTATATAATGGCTGTTCCTAATTTTTTAATTTCATTAAAATAGAAAGCCTGATGAATTTCTAACAAAAATAGCCATATTTCACTAAAGTCGATGCAGAATTTTTTAATTTTATTCATAATTAAGTTTATTTAATGATCGTCTCAGTGAGAGAGTAGTGCCGAAGAGAAGAGTGCCGAACAAATCTGAACTATGACTATGTCATAAATGCTTGAAAATGAAATAAAACTAAAATAATAGAAATTAATATGAACTCTGAAGAAATCTTTAAAATTAGTAACGCGACAATAGAAAAATTAGAGCCTTATGCATTAAGAAATGCTGATCATTTTCGCATTTAACGAGTAACATCAACATTAATGTAAAAATTATTATTTTCTGAAGGTTTACAATTATTTAATACTTTGCCAAATAAAAAAAAAAAAAAAAAAAAAACAAAAATATATTTATAAAAAGTGTTTTTAAATTTTGTAAGATTCAATTTAAGCTTGAGAGATTTTTAAATATTTTATATATAAAATAATGTACAACATGTGAAATTTGTTACAACTTTCGATAGTTAAAGTTAGGATTTTGTTGAACAACCGGTGTTTGGCTAAAACTTTAGAACAAAATTTGGGAGAATAGTTAACGACACACTATCCGATATTTTGCATTTCATTTATTTATTGCTTAATCGAACCCATAAGGCCATTTGTGATTAGGAAGTTTATCAATATATTGAACATATGATACTAAAAATCGTATACCTATTTCATACTTACCTACATATATGCAATTTAATTTAATGTCCAACCAAAAGTTTAATATTTGACTTAAAAACTCTTAACTTCAACTATCGGTAACTTGTTATAATGGCCTTTAAGTATTTTAACACTACTAATCTATACTATTATTATAAAGAGGGAAAACTTGTTTGTTTTTTGTATTTTTGTTTGTAATGGATAAGCTCTAAAATTACCTAACCGATTTTAAAAAGTCTTTCACCAATATAAAGCTACATTATCAGCGAGTAACATAGGTTATATTTATAACATAACGTTACACCCACGTTTACGTTCATTATTCAATTATTTAAAAAATAAAATTTCATTTTCCAACAATTTTTTTTTTAAATCAATACATTCCAAGAATATTCACTATATATTCTAGGATTGGCCACACTCACGTTTACGTAGGTCAGTTAAAAGTCTTTAGACCGGGTAAAAGCAGCTAATCAAAAATCAGATGTTATTTATACAATCTGCTTAATCTAAGAATTCCTACACGTGGTGAGACAGCGCAAAACCGGTAGAGACCGGGTACAAATAGCTAGAAACAAATAAATAAAAAGTAGAAGTACTTTGAAGTGGTAGCTGTGGTTATTTTTCTACTTTCTTTCCCACAACTTTTTTTCTAGGTATACTTACATTAATTTAATAAAAATAAGTTTAAAAAAATAAATTACCAGTCGTTGTTGCATCTGCTTTCGTAACAGTAATTAAATTGGGTTGAGTTAACGAAGGTTGTGTACGCAGATTTTCACAAATTTCGCAACGTTCAGTCCACATACGATTATATGCATAGGAACAGTTTGTACAAGTCCACATTCTACGGGAATTTGGAATTGAATTATTGTCAGTTCGAGTACTGGCCGCAGATCCACTGATATTGTCACCCATTCGATTTGAAGATGTTGGGGTATTTGATCTGTAACAGAAATATTAAAATTCATAAGTATGTAACAACACGTGTAAACTAATTGTTAAATATGTTTTTAAGAAGGTTATACGAGTATGTAAAATTAGAAATAATAAAAAAATATAATAAGAAGTTAATACAAGTTAATTTAAAAGTAAAGTTTATCCCAAACACAAAATTATTAAATGGAAACATAAAAATAACTTTTTTTATAATTGTTTAGTTGTGAATTGTAAATATTTGTCATACATTTTGGATTCACTGGTCTTGCGTGGACCTTTCCATACTTTGGCATATATGGAATGCTCTGCATTGTTATCGCTTCGCATATCGGCTGTGATAGATGTTGTTGTTATCATGGGATCAAATGATTGCAATGTTGTTGTCTTATTGGCTGTTGGACCCTGATGTAAATAATGATGCTGCTGCTGTTGTTGCTGTTGCTGCTGATGCTGATGATGATTATAATCACCACCACCATTATTACTGTCTAAAATGGTCGTTTCAGTTTGCAACATATTGCCCATGATATCGGAGGTGCTATCAGAAGAACAAATTAAAGAACTGGAAGGATGGTTATTTATCTTTAATTTTATATTGTTAATGTTATTATTTGATGTATTGTTGTTGTTGTTTGCAAATAAATTATTGGTTGGCGTAACAGTAGAGTTTGAAATTCCTTTAAAATTGCAATCATTTACGTTTTGTTGTTGCTTCAAAAGAGCAGCTCCATTATTCAATTCATTTGTTGGTTTATTTTTTGATTTATTATTTTTATTGACAACGGCATATAATGGATGATTTGTTACACAGGTTGCAGTATCATTGCTACCATTTTCATCCAATTCTGTACACTGAAGCGATATCGGTGTAGAAGATTTTGTTGCTGGAGAATTACAACTACGACCAGATACCCCTGCTGGTGCTGCTGACGCTCTTTGTACAATACAATCATTTTCGTAAATGTGCTGTGGTTTATACATTCCTTTGCTAAATGTTGCGTAACAAATGGCTCCACCGCTATTGGTGGCTGTAAGACCAGCGCTTTCATTTGAACTTCGCCTCTGTGTTGATTTTCGTTCAATGCTATCACTTTTATCACAATACTGAGGCAAAGATTCAGCCTTTAAAACTGGCTGGCGGTGTCTTCTTCTTCCTTCACCTCCCACACTAGAAACTCCCGATGCACCACAAGTGTCTGTGGCTATTAGGCAATCATTTATGCCACTTATTTTACCATTGCCACCCGAGGGTCCTTTCTGGGTGTTTGTTTCTTGTGTTGCCCAACAGTCATTGACTGCAATGAACACACTATTACGTGGTATAGTAAATTTCTTGGTATCATTTACTGCCTTATTGCTACGCGATAATGTTGTTATGGTAAAGTTACACTTTGGCTCACGATTCTGATTATGTTTCCTACAAATTGTGTCTTTTCCACCAACCAATTGATTTAAACGCCTTGATGACTGCTGTTGTAAGGGCGGCAGTTGACCAAAAGTATTTCCTAAAGATTCAATACAATTAACAATTTTATTGTGTATTTAAATTTTTATTTTATTCAACAATTATTGAAAATATAAGACATCAGAAAAATAAAAGTGCAATTTACAAAAGAAAACTTCACTTTCGTAAGTTAATAAACTTAAAAATTTGCAATATACGGAGAAACAGAAAAATTTTTTTTACATTTTTCTATGTCTTTAGTTTTTACTTTCACACTTTCTCTTTTTTTAAATTTTCTCGTTTGTTATGTTATTTAAAAGAAAAAAAGAGAAAACAAGTGAGTCCACACATTATTTTCTTATTTCTGATTATCCAACCGAATCTGTTTAGTAATAACAAGCCATTTCTTTTCACATGAAAAACATTTATAGCGAATTTACCCACGCATTCAGTAGGATATTTTTGTCCGTACAATATTTTTTAAGTCAAAAATTAGCAGTTCAAAAACCAAAAATTTTGAAGCAGAAATTTTGCACGAGAACGAGACAACAATAGCCATTGCTCTCTTTCTTACAATACGAAAACAAGGGAATAAAGAAATGAAATCAAAATAAGTGTTTGCAGAAAAATTAAAATTATTATGATTTAAACAATTTAAAACTTAGAGATATACATAAATATAATAAAAACAAGTTAAATTCGGCTGTGCCAATTCCACAGGATCACACACAGCAATTTTAGTTGGCCAATTCTTGATTTGTAGGGGAGAGAGGAAAGAAGAATGTCCAGGACCACACATGGCAAGTTTAGTTGGCCAATTCTTGATTTTGTAGGAGAGACGAAAGAAAAACGGAAAGGGGTAGAAACTTGCTAGTACTCAGCAATTTCTTTTTGTTCTCTCTTCGTATCTTTTATAAATTTGTAAAAAACGAAGACAGGTAGCTTGAAGGCTGAATTAATGATTGAATAAGAATGCTAAAATTGCCAAAACAAAAAATTTGTTTGTGGACAAAACGACAATTTTAAAAGAGAATTGAGAAAGAATTGCCCAACTAAACTTACTGTGTGGTCCTGGTCAATGAAAAGGAGTACAAACTTGGTCATACTCTGCAATTCCCTTTTGTCCTCTCTTCGTATCTTATAAAGCTGTAAAAAAAAAGACGGGTAGCTTGAGGCGGAATGAATGACTGAATAAGAATGCTAAAATTGAAGAAACAAAATTTCTGTCTTGTACGATTTCATACTTGTACGATTTATCGTACGATTTGTAGTAACGTCTATCAGTAGCATTAGAAACGCTTCGATGGTTATGCTAAATGAACAGCTGATACATGTAAACAATTGAAAAATAAAGGGAAAAAATTGCAAAACAAATAATTTAAATCAACTAAACCAATTTCTTTAACCAAAAGTATGGATAACACAGAATTTTTAATGGATTTTTTCTTGACCGAGTTGTTTTGAGGGAGTTGTTTTAAATTTAGTTGACACAACAAGTTGACTTTAGGTAGCTAAAATATTTTATAATGGAAAAAAATGGCATCAAATACGCAACTGTTGAGTTGAGCAGAATTGCTCAACTATGCCTTTCCACCACAAACACTCAACAAGTTGCACAGTTACGTCTTATGAACGCATCCATTGGAAAATTGGCCATAAGTGGCAGTTAGATAACTTCATATTTAAATACCAAGTCAAAAATAGGCAGGATTTTAGTGTTTTTCACACAAAAAAAAATATTAATGGTTGATAATAGGTACGTTCCCGTACTTTACGTTGAGAGTTGGCGGGGGCCCAAATTTACCTAAAACTGTTCCCGTACAAAAAATTTGAGCAAGTGACATATAATTTGAGAGATATATATTTCTCTTCTTCCCGGCCGAAAAAGGCTGCAAAACTTCTTCGGGCTGATTTTTTAAGATTCTAAAACAATCAGCTGTTGCAAAAAGTAAACAATTAAAATGTAAAAAAAAAATCCTAAGAATTTAAATTAAAATGTTTTTTAGTGCTGTTCTGTATTCCGAATACGAATATTTTATTCGGAATTGAAAAATTCAGCATTCTGTGGTCCATTTTAAGATTTTAAAAATTTTATTTTTACTTTATTTTGAGTGCGAATTTATTGGTAGAATTAAAAAAAAAAGTTTTCATTTTATAAGAAGAAAAAATTTAATTCCATATTTTTTCAAATCCCTGTGGAATACAGAACATGCACCATTAATAAAAAATGTAAGTAAAAGCCAACATGTTTATTTTTAAATAACAAAATTTTTAATTTTGTTGCCGCCTTTTAAGCTGTCCTGTATTAAAATTCCAAAACACTTTAATTTTTTTTTTTTTGACTAAAAATTTGATTTTTACTGCTACCGTACTTTTAAACATATTAGTCTCTAATTGAGAGTTATTTGTCTTTAATCTCATTTGCCCGAACTTTATCCAAAAAGTACGGCATCGGAGCTAATGTTCATTTTACAAAATCTAATCATTATTAGCAAAAAGAAGAAATTAACGAAAACAAAATTATTTTAAGCAAAACTCAAATAAAGAATTTTAAATCAAACTACAACTTTAAAAATAGAAAATACATATATTGCTCACCAAATATTTCATCTGAGCCTTGAGCCCCACTATTAGAAGAATATTTATTCATAAATGTTTCCGGTAAATTAAAAATATCTTTACGATTGTTGACAAAGCATATGTGACAACTGCGACATGAGAATGCTTTTTCAGATGTTAAACTCTGTGTTCTACGAAAATATGATGTTTTTTTATTAATACGTTTTGATTTGTTATCAATATTTTGGCCTCCTTCAAAACTTGACTGCTTATGATGTGGTGGCAATTTACGATGGCTTAGGGTCTCCTTATAAATTGGTGCCAAATAGCTAACAGTATCGCATATAAGACAATGCCATGTAACAGAATTATTATCTGTATCACATTTATCACATATCCAGCGGCGATTTAAAGATGGATTTGAAAAATGATGAAACAATTCTATGGAATTCTTTACGTATTTACGTGTGTTTTCACAGTCAACACAATTGGCTGGTAAATTTTGTTGGTTACGCTGTGGTCGTTTAAGACAACCTCTCAATAAAGACTTATAAACTCGTTTATATTCATTCCTGTAATATTAAAAGTTTTGTTCGAATTATTGTTGTTTCATTTATTTATATTTTAAATTGATATATTCTTTTTGTTGACTGCAAAAAAAAAAAAAATAAAAAATTAAACTACCTATGTACGTATATACATTAAAAGCAAGGCAAATTAAATATTTGATTAATTAAAATTTTTTCGTTTATTTATTTATACCATTTTCTATATATACAAGCATTATTAGAAGTACATATGTAGTAATTGCACTATTTCGTTACTGATTTGACTCATTCAAAAAGGTAAACGATGGTTAAACACGATATACAATTTTGTATGTAAATAGATAGTTGTACTAGTACAATGATAATTTAAAGGACTTTAGTGTGAGCAAAAATATACACAAATGATTAGACATTTCCAATTTAAAGCCAATTTAGAGTTTTTGCCTGTTAACTATATGTGTATTTTAATAATTTTTTCTCCATTACTGTAAGTGTTTCAAATTAAGTCAATAACCTACAAATTATTTTTTTAATAACAATTTGCACAAATTAGAGATCCAATCGATATCGCGCAACGTCTATCATAATATTTAAATTTTCCACGATACCGTGTGCGAAGACTTGGGTAATGATATCTTCTATCTATATAAATAAAATTCATTAGCGAACAAACGCTATACAAATTTTTGTTGTTCAACGGATTTGCCTGAAATTTGGTACAAATACTCTCTACACTCTCTCTATATATTTTTAACTATAAATATATAATTTTTGCAGGATGTATTGACATCTTTGTCTATCACTTATTCAAAGGCCAAATCAATGTATTCAAAATCGAGCAAGTTTTATCAATATTTTCAAAGTAGTTCTTACAAAAAGACCAGTATTTTCATCGATTTCATTCGATATCAAAAGCGACAATTTGGGCCCTAAGCGCAAGATGCTTCATTTTTGCTTGCAAACGACACAAATGTGAGAACTAACACAAAAGACCTAACATACACAGCCATTTTCATAACAAGTAGATGTCACCTGCATAGCCACTCATTCTATCTAGCTGCCAGTTAGAATGAATGCCGATTTACCGTAGCAGTTAGTTGGCGTTGAGTTTATTCCACAATATCAACTCTATATTTTAATGATTCCAAGTTACATTTCTCTACTTTTTCGAAGATGTACTTTGAAGGGAATCACTTCCATTATTTTTTTGCTGGGTTTGTTTGTAAAATATAACATTAATATGAAGCTTTATTACCCTTTTTATTTTTTATAACCACACAGGCCTACAAGATCTTGGTGCCACCAAAATTAAAATTGATTTCTAGTATACTCGATACCTGTATATCTGATTTTTTAATCCTACTTGTAGTTCTCGAGATAACTGTTATATAGAAAAAAGAGGAGGTTACACGATATAATTTGCAATAACTCGAGAACTACCTCTTCAATTCTTTTATCAATCTTTAAATTATGTTACCAATTTTTTACCAGTTTTGTAGTTTTTGAGATATTCACAAAATTCTGGTAAATAATAAATTTTTTAAATCATCGTAAATGTAATGTAAGTGTATCGTAAATTTTTTACTTGTATGTACATAATAATACTAATAGATTCATTGGCCCAGAACCATTCTGCGGACTGTCTTGGAGCTCTATTAACCTTACAAACTGTATTCAAGTATCGTTTGTATAGCAGAACAAAAAGTTCTGTGCACAATTTCGCAATTGAACAAGCATTGACATGTGTTTTGTGTGGAAATAGAAATTTAAAACAAAATATTGTTTTGAAGAAGTAACGTCTTATTACAGTAGCTTAAGCACAAAATTAGTAACGTCAAAACAAAAAGAAAAAACAATTTGTCACAACTTTTTATATAAAAACTATTGCTTGGATAAAATCATAGACTTTCAAAATTTGTTAAAAATATTTAAGGCAATATGATATCTAATTGAAAAGTTTTGCATGAAAAATGTAACAATTTCTTCTATATTTCATAGATAATTTTTAAGTTTAATAGTATTTTGATTTATAAAATCTTGTTTTTGTTATTTAAAACGTATTGATTTTAAATTCAAATTTAATTGGTGTATTTCATTACCAACAAAAAAATTATCTATGAATGAAAAATATATGTGCATAAAAAACACTAAATACAGAAATTATATGTATATATGTAGATAGGTATATGATGTATCTATGTCCGTAGAGTGGTCGTGCTATGTAGTTATATTTATGAGCACATATTACATACTTTCATTTGTACGAGTACATGTGGCCATTAAAATAGGTACCCTAACAATTTTTGTTTTTTTTTTTTTTTGTCAAAATTTGCATAACTTTTCCCGCTATTTGTTCTGGAAAATTAATATCAGATAATCGAAACCAAACATGCTCTTTGTAGCTTTCGCCACAGCACGACTTTTTTAGTTTTCGGAACTTTAGAAAATTAACAACAAAATTTGGTGATCGTTCACTGGCATTTGTTATGAATTTATGCAGTTTACTCAGTTCCACATTAGTTCAGCTAATTATTATGTTATAATTAGATACCAAGCCTTAAAATATCAATTTCGAACTTAATTTGTTGGAAATGGGAGAGAATTTACCGAGGTGCCTATTTTACTGACAACAAACATTTTCTTATTTAAAAAAAATAAAAAATTATGCTCTGAACACCAATAAAACAGTTAAAAACCAAATTTAAAAAACATAATAGTGAAATTAAAAAAACAAATTCTGGACATTCTTATTATAATGGTCAGATGTATCAATATGTATGTATATTTTATGTAAGTATAAGAAAGATTTCAAAATGTTTTCATAAATGAATTTTCAATTTAAATTTTTTCCACAAAATTTTTGTTCGTTTTGCTTCATTGTATTGTCTTTCAATTTTTAATTATAAATTATCTTTACATATATTTTTGTTTAAATACATTTATATTATATTGTTTTACATAATTTAATTACCCTTCTATAAGAAATACTCGTAGTATTAGAATTAAATGTTCAGGTAGAATTTACAGCAAACCTTTTATTTCTTTCCATACTTTTTTAATTATTTTTTATAAATTGTCCTTATTATGTTTAATTAAATTATGCAAAGTAGAGTTGCTTTTTCATTTCCGTTTAATAGATGACTTTTCATGACGTTAATAATTCAAGGACATTCATTCAATTTTACCTCAATACTCGATTTTAAAGTCCAAGAGTCGAAATCAATCATATTTCCTTTTTGAATACGAAGACGAATTTCAAAATTAATATTTTAAAGAAATTCAAAACATAATTGATAATATACTTTATAAAGCTTTTAATTGGGTTATTTTGCCAGTTATGCAAATGAGTTAACTATCATAGTATCCATAATCTTTGTTGTTAACTTAAAATTTTTTTAAAGCTTGAATATTTTGTTAAAGAAGAAAACGTATTTTATTTTTTATTTCACTTGATGTATTATTTTTCTACTTTAATTTTTATATTAAAACACATAGTTTTATATACTTTTAATTTTTAATATTAGCTCACTAATAAGCACGCACTTACAAACATACAGAATTCATGTGACATTTCAACTTGGCATTGATACCCTCGTTACCCAACTCGTTAGTCATTTACTCGTTCATTCTTTAGCTTGAAACGACTGGTTATTGGAGCTTTTGACAACTCCTTTCGTTTATTTTTTCGCGCTTGTATTTGTATGCGTTTGTTTTTTTTTTTTTTTTTTTTTTTGAAAATCAATGATAACTATCATGTAAACAACAGTTCGTTTACAATTCATCGATTTTTCAAACGGATGTAAATAACTGCAAAGTATCTAGTTACATAGGCATATACATATGTATGTATTGCAGTTACATGTTTATAGATAAATATGCGACTACGACAATAAGAACTAATATCTAGTTGTTATGCATGCGTACACAAATATAAAAAATTAGCAGCAGCGGGAAGCTTATCAGAATTCTGTTTAAATTTACACACATATACGCAAAATTTGTCAAATAATCATTTAAATGAGTTGCAAAAAAGTTGTTGTTATCTGAAGAATAGTATACATACATACCTGTTGGCCAATGTTTCATCACGTTCAGTTTCAACTGCTTGAGTAGGAATGGGTGCAACTTCTAGAGACTTTTGGACTTGTCGTTCTTGATGTTGATGTTTATTCAAAGATAGTGTTGTTTTCGATATTTTATCTCCTGGCATCGTTGGCTCCGAGTTTCCTTCATTGTTTGTATATTTGCTTATTCCCATACTGCTACTGTTTGGTAAATGCTTTAGAGTGCCTTCACATAACTTGCGCACTGTGCCACAGTTTAGACACTTTAAGGATTCCGTTGGATTGATAACATTACAATTTGTGCAAGACCATTGCAATACTGATGCTATAGTACCCATTTTTAATTAATTGCCCTGTTTAATTTCAGGACGAAAATTATTTTAATATGTATTATGATTTCTTATTTAAGAACTTTATCAAACACTTTAAACTTCAATTCATTTCCATATACCTCCCGCCACCCACAAAAATTTTACAACCCGTTCACAATTGAAGTGTCTACCAAAACTTATTTTCACATTTTATTTCATTATTTAAGAAATTCTAAAAAGATTTGATAAAACGCTTTAATTTCTAACAGTTTATCACTAAGCAAATATTTTAAATAACCAAACACATTTTTTTGATCATTATCAAAAATTTTTGCAAGGAAAATATTATTTGCGAAAAAATGAATCTGTCTGGCTTTGTGCTTATTAGTGCTACCAACTTTTCTTTTTTTAAACTGCAATATTGTATTAAAAATCACTTCTATATATAATTGTCATTAAGTGAAAATCGCTTATCTTTGAAATCCCAATATATGACTCCTATTTATCATTTTTCCCCGCATTTTCATTTCTTAAAATCGTCAGTTTTTCCATATACGTGTCGTGTAATTGGCCAAATTGCAACATCTGTTTTTTACTCTGCAATTTTTTTAAGGACCACTTGCAACATGGCTAAAATTTTGCATTGCGAATTTGAAGTATTTGGAATTGTGCAAGGTAAGAAAAACACAAACATGCGCACACATACATGCAATACATACGTAAGGTTTTATAATATTATATTTCTAGGAGTCTCATTTCGAATGGTAAATTATAACCCAAACTAAAACGACAGAACTTTGAAGGAACGAGCTTTTTGTTTTAAATAAACATCATTACAATGTACACGCATATAAAGACATAATAATTGTATATAATATAAAAGGAAAAATCCTTCATCTAAGATGCTTACATCAGTTATTATATTTATTTTTTTCTTCCGCCTACTCCATATTGAGTTCTTAAATGGCTATGATTTCAATTATTCATTATATATTTTTTTTATATATAAACTTAATTTATTTAAGTTTTCAGCTATCACAATAACTAAAACCCCCTACTTGATTTCCATTTTTGTTATACATATTTACTTTTAAAAATTAAATTTTCTGATTAATTATTTAGTAATTAATTTGTAATGAAATTGCATGCAGTTTACAGAGAAACAAGCTAAATCTTTGGGCGTACGTGGTTGGTGTATGAATACTCGTAACGACACTGTAAAAGGAGAGATTGAAGCTCTACCAGAAGAATTTGCTCAAATGTAAGATCACACTTAAGTATATTACAACAAAAAATATGTAATTATATTTATTCTTTTAGGAAAACTTGGATTGAAAAAATTGGAAGTCCCACCAGCCGTATAGACAAAGTTATTTTCAGCAAATCAAAGGAGATAGACAACTTTACATTTGAAAATTTTGAAATAAAATATTAAATTATATATAGTTAGGTGCACAAAAATTTGTTTGTATAACTAGAACATTAAAAAGAATTTAGAGATACTTTAAGTTACTAAATTGAAAAAAAAATTTTAAATTAAAGTTCTTTGAAAATTGTTAACAGTACAAGGCGGCGAATTCGATCATTAGTCATAAAATTCCAAATTATCAAAATTTATTTCAATATATAATTTAAATCGAAGAACTTAGAAAGGTTACAATCACAAATCCTGCACAATAAATATATGTACATATATTTACAAATTTCATTAACCAAATAATAAAAAAAAAATAAGTTTGCTTCAAAAAATTATAACAATTAAATTATTATGATTTTATGTAAAGTATTAGTGACCAAGAAAAAAATACATACGGAATGACAAACTTATCTATACTATGTAAAGGGTATAAAAAAACTTCGCAACAAGTGGTAAGCTTGTAAAATTATATTTGGTACTATGGGAAAAAACAATGGCAACGCTATTTCACTGCAACTGCAATTCTATCTTATTTGACATTTATAGTGGAAAGAACAAAAAAAGTAAATGTCAAAAAAATATGTTTAGACAATACACAAATTTTTTCTTGATATTGAAAAATGTTTTAAATTTTTCCCTATTGAATAGAAATAATAATTCATTACATTTTATGAGTGGACTACGTATAATAAATGAGATTGGGATTGTGCAGAACCAGAAATAGTGACTATAATATTAGGATATTCAATCTATGATTATTCAAAAAAATTTTATGCATATATGTTTTGTGATTTTGCTTCTCAATGGTTTTTCTTCACATTTCTCTTGACATCTTTTCCCACTTTTCAATAGATCGAGTGCCATAAAGCAAAAATGTTAAAAAAGTCAGTTCAATGAATATTTGCAAATTTTGTATATTTTTTTTACAAGTGATTTAAATACACATCAGGAAGCAAAAGGTGAAATGATTTTGAGATGTTAACGTTGTTACTTGAAGACATTTTCTTGGTTTCTGGATCGGAAATTAAGCACCAGATTTTAGATACACAAAGACAATGCATTATTTAAAATGAAAAAGGACTTTGTGTAACGCCCTTGTGTTGTTATTATATATATTTTTCATTTAAATACAACAACTAAATAAAATATTATTTTATTGCAAAATAAGTAAAAAAGAAAATGGATCAATTTTCACATGACCTAACAGTGGCCTTGGAAGAAACTTCCTTACTTGATCGTGCACGCGTCAGTCGTTGGGGTCAGCAAAGAAGACGTACACGATCTACGGGCAATTTACGTAAGTTATAATTAACCTGATAGCATATACTACATATTTGTGTGCTTGTGTTTATGTGATAAGCAAATACAAACTTAAAAAAAACTTTGGGCATTTTCTTTTAGCATGTGCACCACAACCTACAGAGGATTCAAGTAGTCCAACAGATATAGCACATGGAACTACGCAAAATATACACCATCCTACTAACACGAATAATAATGACGGACTTGATACTCAAAACATTCACTTGCCGAGCGATTCAGACGAAAAAGAAGAAGTGGGTGCACCACGTCTACCTTGCAAGCCTTTAAACCAAACATCAGCACGTCTGATGGGTACATTAGAGTCTGATTCTTTAAATGAAACTTTTAGTCCAGCGAGGTAAGTATCTATGCCGTACCCTATTATTAAATTGTGCTCGATAGAGATATATTTTTCGCAGATTTTTTAAACCAATTGCTCGCCGAAGGCGTAAATTGAAACGTATTACAATGGATTATGAAATTAGTTCTGGTATGCAGACACAACCTGATGTAATGGAATCATCCATGATAACAAACTGTATATCGTCTGGAGCGCGTGGAGTTTGTGGTGCTGGTGGAAATATTGATAATTCTGTTGTTAATAGTTCACAGGCAAGCTGCACTGGTACAATGCGCAAGCGAGTGCTTAAGCCGGATCCCAATTCACGCTCTCAACTGTTTTTTTGTGGCAAACGAAAGCGTTCGAATCGTGATCGCTATCATGAACACGATCATTCTGCTAGTGTGCCCCGCCACAATAATCATCTCGATGAATATCGCATGAGACCGCGTAGCTTTTCATCTACTTCGAAACCACACAGCGATCGTCTCTTGCCGCTAAATAAAGGCCTGTTGTCGAAAATAGAACGTATCTCACAGCAACAAAAGACTGAGACTGCTACTACGAGCAGTGCGGCAGCATTGGACTTAATGACATCTTCAGCATCTACAGCACATCAGCAAGCAGATGGTGCCTCTTCAACCACCCTTGAGCAAGACACTGCAACCTCTTATTGTAATACCGATGGAGAAACACAAAATTCTACAGGAATATTTGTGCCGTCCCCTCTAATGGCAGCCGATGAAATGGTCGAAACTATTGAAGAATTACCTTTGCCTCAAATCAGTCAAGTTCATTCTACAATCTCACAACCACTACAACAGCAACAACAACAAGAAAACAATTTTCGTAATCACCGCAAAAAGAATTCTGGACATCACAATCGACGTCGGCTATTACAATTTGCAGTTGACCAACATTCTATGGATTGTGAAGAATTAAATCAATTCAGTTCAAGTTCTCTGAGTTCGTCTGATTCGGAAGATAATCATGCTGCCAACGATACGGATCGTGAGGGTGATGATGAATTGACCGATTGGCCTGGCAATGAAAGCATTTGTGGTGAATTGAAATATGACAGTAAACGTAAACTTACAAAAAGAAACGCTCTACCACAAATAAAATCTGATCCTGAGAGTGCAAATTCTGTGTTAATGGCTGAAGACGATACTGTTATGTCAAACACTACTGCCATTGGTGACATATGCTCTCTCAGTTGGCCACCATCAAGTGCAGCCGAATTTCATGATGAGTTACTTTTTCAATCATCTGAACCCATTACCATCACCGCAAAAACTGGATTTTCATCTATATGCCGTGGTAATGTTAGTATCGCAGCTGAAGATGATTTAATTATGCCGCTTAAACAAATAGAAAGTGAAATGTCAGGTGAAACATCTAATCCATTTCTCTCTTCGCCACCATGTCAGCCTAATGAGGTACGTGAAATACGAGCAGGTTGTCGGCGAATTAAAGGCGAACGTCCGGGTTTTAGCATTAAAACCTCTGTGAACGAGCGTTTAGCACGCTTTCTGCAAGATCCACGCCAATTACAAATACGTTTACCAGATATTGAAATTTACGAGCACGATAGTCTTCTTAACTTGGCCACTTTATATTCATTGCAGATGACATTAGATAATGGTTGTGCAGTGCTTAATAAAACGAGGTAATGACACATAATTTGAAAGCAAATTACAAAAGCAGTTTGCAATATTTAAAGTAAACAAAAAATGCTAAGAAAAAAAGATGGTAGTGAATTGTCTGTTAATTATGCGATAGTAAGAGTTGACAAATTTGTTCACAATGAAGATTTATGTTTGATCTATGATTCCAAGAAATTCTTGTGTGAATACATTTTTAATTACATTTTTTTAATACTGAATTTAAAATTTAATTTTTTTCTTTCAGCAACACTACACAATCTGTTAACATTGATCAGCAAAGTCTTCAGAGCCGTTTATTGTTAAGCGATTTTAAAAGACGGTGTTATGATAAAAAAAGCAGCGAGTTATTGCATAAATAAAATAAAATCCCTAGGTTGGCAGATTATATATGTATATCATGTATGTATATGAAAATAAATAGTATGAATTTTATTTAATTGCTTTACATTATGTACACTACATACTAATTTAAAAAATATTACTTTCTAATTATAATTGCATACACATACTCCGGTTTACATATTTAAAGGCACTTAAAATACCATATTCAGCAACCTGTATCTTTTGCAATTTTTAACCGATTGCAGAATTTTAAAATGGAAATAGAAATTAGACACCTTGAGATATAAAAAAAATCATGAAAATAGTGGTTTCTTTACTAAAGAACTTTTTTTAAGCAATTTATCAAAAAAATGGCTAAAAATTTGCATTTTTTTTGGTTTACTTGAATAAAGGCTCTTTATTATTTTTAAAGTAAGCGACGATTTTTTGTAGAGAGTGTTTGTTTATTGCAATTTATTACATCTTAATCATTTCACGAGTCAAAGTTCCTAAACAACAAATTTTAAATCTATCGGAAAAAACTAAAATCGATGTTTATTGTTCTGAAGGATATTCTAATCGCGCAATAGCTAAAAAAAATTGGACGAAACCCAACAGTTGTCGACAATTACATCAAGGACCCCGAGGGGTATGGAAATTTATTTTAAAGGAAGGGTTTCATTATCTTTATCTATGTATGAGAAAAGAAAAATCATCAGAATTGCTTCTAATTCTGCCTTATCCTTGTCAAAACTAAGAGCTTAAGCTATAGTGCAAGGGAGCAAGTCATCAGTAAGCAGAGTAATTAAGAGCTGTGAGTATCTTAAATACCTGAAATTACAAAAAAAGCCGCCACTTAATGCTCCTCGTTAGGAAAAGCGGCTTCAATTCGCAAGACACTACATGGTATGGGATGTGCAGCAAAGAGGTCATGTAAATGACTAGAGAACCCTTGTATTTACAGATGAGAAGTTTAATTTGGACGGGCCTGAAGGCTACAACTATTATTTCCACGATCTGCGCAAATAAAAGCGGTTTTTGAAGCGACATCGCAGCCGAGAGGGCGGCGTTATGGTGTGGGGTGATATTACGTACTATGGCACCATCGATCTTGAATTTCAAAGTGCAATAATGACTTCGGCTTTTCCGAAGCTTAGTGAGCTATTTGGTCCCATATCTTAAATATTGCAACAGGATAATGCCCCTATACACAACGCCAGAGTAGTAAAGGAGTTCATTGCAAGCCAAAATGTTAATATTCTTGACTGGCCAACCTATTTGCCAGATCTAAACATTATGGGAATTGTCTGGCGTTGGTTATCTCGTAAGGTCCATGAAGGAGGTAGACAATTTGATGACAAGCAGTCACAAATTCCGGCCATTAAGGATGCTTGGAATTAAATTTCGTTGGATTACATAAATTCTCTTTACCTGTCAATGAAAACCCGTATATTTGAAGTTATTAAAAACAATAGTTCTTAAATAAAGTAAAACAAATTAAAAAAACAATAAAAACTGTTTTTCATTAAAATTAGTTAAAGTTCCTTTATTTAAGTGAACCAAAAAATAGCACATTTTTGGGCTTTTTTTGATAAATTGCTTAAAAAACGTTCTTTAGTAAAGAAACCACTATTGTCATGATTTTTTTATATTTCAAGGTGTCTAGCTGCCTTTTCCATTTTAAAATTCTGCAATCGGTTAAAAATTGTAAAAGATACAGGATGCTGAATATGGAATTTTTAACGCCTTTAAATAAGTGAACAGGAGTGTATATAATTACAAATTTACTTATTGCGGTTGCCTATTTCCATTTCTAAGTAATATAGTATATATGTCAATAATTATAATGATTTTTGCAAAAAAATAAAATGAACCAACAAATTACAAGTCGATTTACATTCTTGTTTTTTGTTTCTTTGTCATTTTTAAAGCTTATCATTATTATTTCTTGCTAATAATAAGATATATTGTGTCTTTATATTTATTTTATAAGTAAATATTAATTATTTTTATTTGTTGTACAATTTTTAATTGCAATATGTATTTAAACAAAAATAACATGTACAAAATTGCCGAGTTTTTTTTTAAGTTTTAAATAAATATATATATTTTTTTATATATAAGAAAGTATATATAAATATGATATATGTATGTTATAAGTGTAAATAAATATTATTAAATAAAATAAAAATAAACAAAATTATTTGTTTATTATTTGCCTGTGCAGTGATGCCAAAAGAACATTTTCGTTCGTATTCTAAGCAAGAGGAAGTATATTTGGGCTCAATTAACTTGTTTTAGGCGAATAAAAAGCAATAAAAATCAATTTTCAGAATGATTTTCAAGAAAAATTCAAGTTTGTGAATAGAAAGAATAAGAAAATCTTGAAAGTTGGCCTTTACTTTATATTTTATACTAGATGTTTTTAACCAGTCTCGCCCGGCACTGGCCTTTATTGAGTGAGTCGGTATCTTAGAGAGCGTATGTCACAATTTTTAGAGAAATCTCTTTACAAATAGAATTTTAACTGTTAAAAAACCTATCCAAATAAATACAGCCATTTAGATATTACTTTATAAAGTGGTTTATGTTTTTGCTAGGATTATTATTACAACCAGAGGTAAATAAAATATATCAAAGTGTCTATTGAAAATCGGCATATGGCGGCCTTCTTTGGAGTTCAGACAAACCCGTTTTTAAACAAAAATTTCTATAGTAAACAAACAAATAATCAAACAAACATGCAGAAAATGAATTTTATTTATATAGATTATCCACTATTATACCGAAGCAAACAAGCGATATGTACTTTTTACCGCAAAACAATTCTTATGCTTCAATTAAATAGCGGTTTAACTAGTGTTAGCACCAGTTGGACACTTAGTATTGCCACACGAAAGATTTTTACCTTACACAGTTATAACGGTTATATTAAATAGTTATCAAATACAAGAAATACCAATTACTCGTATGCTGATTTGAATATTGGCCATCTATGGTATTTCATTACTCAAGTACAAACATTATTATAAAACAGTTGTATTGTTACTGTTGTTACAATAGTGTTTTTTTAAGAAAAAAAAAAAGAGCTCACTAAAATACTAACTGTTTAATATTATTAATAATGTATTTTACTGCCACTTAAGGAAATTTTTAAATTCATTTGATGCTAAAGTAATAGTTAATATTTGCAAAATTTTGTGATTTTGTGTTTTAAGTACGAGTAGTTACATTCTAGAAAATTTTTAAATCCGTTTCATTTGTAGTTGTAGCTGTTCTATGCCTTTTGTGTGGCATAGCCGACATTGACGACCTCGTTCGAGGCCAATATGCAATGTTCTCGTTAATTTTGCGGTGAAAATTCATTTAAACTATTTTTCGTTTGCAGCAAATGTTGAAAAGTAGTTAAAGCAAACAATTTGTGATATTTATGTATGTCCGTTCGTGTGTGTGTATTTGTTTTTTTTAAATTTAATAATAAAAAATTAAAAATTAATACATTCAACTATTAATTTAATTAATATTGTACAAATGTGTTGCTGCAAAAAGTTTTATTGATTAAGAAAAATTTCTAAGAAAAGAAAAAAAATGGTATGTACCTATTTGGTGAACTTTATAGTCAAATTATTTTGCATTCACTTTACTAAATATTTCCTTAAAAATATTATTTCGAAAAAGTATATGTATGTGCCCAGTTAAATAATAAAAAAAAATTGTTTTATTAAAAGCAAAATGTTTAAATGCAAATAAAACTAAAAACATTTATTCTAGTGCTTGTGACGTTACTTTATTGATTTTTCGCAAAAACAATTTAAGCTATTTCTTTCTGTCTTCCTTGTTTTTTCTCACACCCCTACCCCTTTGACACTTTTTTACGCATAACTTATTGTATTTTGGTTTTTAGAAAAGGAAGATAACAAAATCCTACTCAAGTGTCAATCACACGGTCAATGTTGTTAAATATTTGCAGCTTAAATTTTGCTTTAAACAATTTAAAATATCAAACTCAAAGAATTATATTTAATATTAATAAAACTGAGAGAAAAAATTATTTTATCATTTGAATTTGAATTTTAATCTTCATTTAAATAAATTGCTTCTGTTGTACTTTCTGGCTATCTAGCTTGCTTTCTCACTAACAAATAAATCAAAAATTTTGTTTTCTTTTTAAACACATCGAACTCCATTTAATTAGAAGAATAATTATTTTGTGATTTTCTGATATTTCAAACAATCAAAAATCTAAAGGTACGATAGCACATTTTGCACCGATATTTATCGTTCTTGTCCTGCACACATTTTTGTCAAAAGTTTATACTAGAGGACTGCACAAGTATATTTAAAATGGCTTACAAGCAAATTTTTTTGTTTTAATATTTAATAAGAAAATGCAAAATTAAAAATATGAATATTTGGCTACTACAGCTATATCAGACTGGCGAATTTAAATTGTTAATTTGCGTGTTTATATTGTATTATTATTATTCGTCGCTGTTCTGTGTTCCGTGTGAAACCAAACCGAGTGGAATTATGAAAATATTAGGAAATTAGCTGTTCTGAATTTCGCATATTTTCTACTTTATTTCTTGACGTTGTGAAAAAATACTAAAACAATAAATTACATTCCACCAACAGTTTTTATAATAGATGCATTAACCCCCGTTTCCACAAGCAAGTGCAAGTTCGAAAAACTCAATACACTCTCACTTTTTCACTAACACACTCATATTTTTCGAACTTGCAGCTGAACTGGCAACCAAATTCTTTTGCAAGTAAATTTTTGACACTTGCAGCAAGTAAATTGGCAAATGAGAAACAGTGCTACCGCGTATGAGTTTTAAATTAATGTATTAGTAATTGATATTTAGCATATTTAACAAAATTAATAAATAAAAAAAAGAACATAATGACCCACCAACACATTTAAAAGTTAAATTTAATTATCAATTTCATATTTTTGACTTAAAAAATACTAACAACAAAATTTTTAGTTTAGTATTCACGGTGTTTACAACGCGGCAACACTTCATTCATATATTTTTATTCTTTATATCAATGCCGCAGCCATTTTTTCATTAGAAGTGAAGCCGTTGCCGATATTTTAAAATACAATTTGCAAGACTTTCGACTATTTTTTCGGTTTTTTCGTAGTTAATACGTATACTCAACTTGCAAGCAATTACTTGCATGTGGAAACGGGGGGTAAAACGAAAAAAAAATTTCAGAAGTGGAATACAAAACAGCCAAATAATTCGGATTTTTCCATTTTCGAAAAAAATAATGCGGATTCGGAATACAGAATAACATTGATTATATTATTTATTTTCTTGTTGTGTTTTTGTATTCAGGAAGAGGTTGTTATAAAAAAATAAAAAATAGATAAATTACTATATAGTAAAACAATGTTATATAAATTAGATTAACCCTAAGATTCTTTGAGCATTAAGTGCACCTTATGGTCCACCACACCAAAATTAAAATAATAGAAAAATCGAGTTGAAAAAAAATAGAAAATAGCTTTTATTACTGATTTCGGTGTTTTTTATTTATTGAATTCCGGATATTTTTATAACTGGATTTAATTTTTTTCTATTAGCGCGTGACCACGCCCATTTTCTAAAAGAGCCAATAAGATGGATGGGCTTTTTTAATGATTAAAATTTTTATTTTTCAAAGACTTTTAAAAAGTCTTAAGCTACGGTCACATTACACAAATATTTGTCGCAATAAGCGTAACCAATACTTTTTGGCAAATGTTTTTATAGTCTAACATAATTTGTATTACATAAAATTTATTTAATTAATATAAAAATCCAATTATGTTGCATTTTATTAAAAATTAAATAGACGGGATCTCCCAGTCATGCTTAATTCTTAGACTAAGCAGATTGTATAAATAAAATCTATTTTTTTATGAGCTGTTTTTACCCGGTTTCATGTGGCCAATACAAATTGGCGACCTTCGAGCTGACCTGCTTAAAATTGAGTGTGTCTGATCCTAAAATATATAGAAACCATTTTTGATATATATTGGCTTTATGTACCAAATTTGTTGTAAAATAGAATTTTAATAATGGACGTAAACCTGGGCGTAGCGTTATGTTATATAGTCTGTGTTATATTGGTGAAAGAATTTTTAAAATCCATTTTTAAAATCCATTATAAACAAAAAAAATATACAAGATTATAATTTTTTCGTTCAATTTACAAAGATTGTTCAATGGGTTCATCATTTTTTCCAGTATGGGAACATGTGGAATCGAATTTTATTTATTTTTTAATACTATAAGTGAAAATAAAAAAATTATTTTCCTGCTAGCAAATAAAATATGCTGATTCGAATTGCCGACAGGTCGAATAGATAAGATCCGTTAAGAAGAAAGTGTTTTACACGTCTTATTATTAAAAAAAAATACTTTGGTGAAGTACTTATTAGCCCTTTACTATAAGATCTATAAAATATACACTAATAGCAATTTTTTCTAAAAGGCTGCAAAAATTAAACTCCTTTCAAGATTTTTTAAGAGAACTTTTTTTTAAAGGATATTGTTTTGGCCGTCGTTTTGACACATTTCCATGTAAAAGTTTTTTAAAATATTCCATTGCGAAGACTTTTAAGCATTGCAGTTAAAAAGCTCAAGTGTGGTAGAACACGCTTGAAAAACGTGTGGTAGAACACGCCTTGTAAAATAAGAGATCACATTAAACACTCACTCTCCGCTGCAGAAATTGTTGAACTACCTAGTTTAATTCCATTAACATGCAGCAATTACAAACATGGTCCTATGTTATGCCAATTAAAATTGTGCTTTGTAAAGAAAGAGGTCATATAAAACATCATTTCACAGGATCTTAAGTTATGCCCTCCGGATGGACCATTTCGTTTAACTAAAAACAGTCACTCTTGCACAATTACTTTTCGTGCATACGCAAGCCCATACGAAATATTTTTGTTGATGGTTCGTGCAGTTTTAACGTGCAGCAGTTTTGAGATTTCAGTGATTGTCCCCTTGTAGGACATAAATAACAATGTAAAAAACGCTAAATTTTTTCCAAATATTTGGATTTGTTTAGATGCTTAATGCTTGAATCAGTCATTAATTGTAATGGAGTAGCTACCATGCTGACATACCGCATACATATCGCTTATTTAACTCAATAGTTTCATAACTCAACAGAGTGATTTCACAATACATACAGACATACCTCGTTTAGCGCTCATATTGCATTTCAGAAAATTGAGCGTTAACGGAAATAGCGTTAAAAGACACTTCAGACTGTCGTTCACCGTTCTTAATTTGCTTAATAACATTCATTTTTATTTCCAACCTCAAACTCTTTCTAGATTGCCTAGCAATATGTGTCTATGGTTCAATTGATTTTTTTTATTTACTAAGGTCTATATCAAACCATATCAGTATTTCGTATAACCAATTTAATACAAAATTTTGCATTTTGGGATTCCCCGAATTAAAATTATTTTTGATATTTTTTCTTTTCAAAAATAAGGATTTTAAGAACTGTAAATCAAGTGGTATCAATTTTCATATGATACTAGAAAAATAAAGCCTTTTAAAAAATATTTTTAATTTAAAATATTTTTTTTAATTCAAAGAGCGCTATAGCGAAACAGCGCTGAAAGAGGTAGCGTTAATCAATTTTCAATTTACTAATCCACTTTTAAACCCACTTAGTAATAAAACAATTTAGATTGGTCTCTTAAAAATTTATTTTCTAGCGAATTTCTTTGAAATGTCGTACATACTAAAGGGCTGCTCAAGCATACTTGAAATAGCTTACAAGCACTTTTTATTATAAAATATTACACATGTTTGTAGTGATGTGTGGCTCTCAAGTATGCTTGTGCAGCCCTTTAGTACATACAATCTCTACACTTCAAGGAAGGTTGCCATATGCTTACGAACAGACCATGCCCATTTTTACTGCTACGTTTTTGACAAAATAATCTAAATGAATTTTTTATTGTTCAAAATCCTATATGAAATTGTTTTTTAATAATTAGAATCTTAATTTCCAACGCAAGGTACTTCAGAAAAGGTTATTATACACTTTTGGAACTTGTTTTTTAATGATTAAAATTATAAAATTGAAATATTCAAAGTAATGGATCTGGATTATGTTGTTTCTTATCCAATATAATTTTTAAATTCATTAAATTTACCTGGAATGCCTCCATATTAACTAACGTTAAAAGTTAGCATGTCCGTTATATTTCTAATAAATATTTATTGCCAAAAATTTTGAATTGGCACAAGACTATTGGTGAGAGGGCTTTCGTCAAAGGTTTTTGAAGCAATTATACTGATTAAAATAAGAGTCATGGAAAATTTTTTTATAGAAAGGAATAATCTGAAATGTTGTATATCGTATTCTAAATATATCGTCTCTATTAATAAAAACAATTTTCTCTTTGTTTGCTCCGTATATAAATATTTGTTTTCTATTGATTTCTTTAAAATTTTGCTAGATTCTTCACAATCTCCGAGAGGGATTGGCATGTAATTTACAGTATCTAGGACTACTTTTGATAAAATTCTTAATCTTAGAATTCGTATTCATATAGTAAAGGATAGGGTGAGACCTGGCAAAAACAGCTAGTACTCTCATAAGAAACCTCTTTAATTTTGCAGAGTTTAGGATATTTTTACACACGATTTGGAGAAAAATATGTTTTTTGCTTTTATTGAAAACTCTTCAAATTATATTTTATTATAATTATCTTTCCAGTAGTTTTAAAGCATGAGTAGTAATTATCTGAATGAGTAGAGATAAAAAACAATATGGGAGAAAGTGACAACGAAGAAAAGAAGACTAACAAAAGTGGTTCCACAACTGAAACTTCTGTTAAAAAACAAGAAAATGATTTTAGTGAAACGGACAGCAGAAAAGGTGACATTGTTTTACGATACTTGTGTAAGTACTTTTAATTTTAAAACAAATTATACTTTTTAATATTTAGGGGATCAGGAAAAGACCGATAAAAATTCTCAGAGAACCAGTGCGCAAACATCTAAAGATGATGTCCATGCTAAGGCCACCAGCACTGATTCTAAGGAATCATGTACTGCACAGCAAACACAAAAAAGCACCACCAATCATCCAAAGGATACATTCAAGAGCAAAGAGCCCATACGTGTTGGTTTCTATGACATTGAAAGAACCATTGGCAAGGGAAATTTTGCTGTGGTAAAATTAGCAAGACATCGTATTACCAAAAATGAGGTAAGTTTATGCATAAAGAAGAAATATTAGAAAATTAATTCATTTTTGTTGCTGTTTTAAAGGTGGCGATAAAAATTATTGATAAATCTCAATTAGATGCTACTAATTTGCAGAAAGTTTATAGGGAAGTGGAAATAATGAAGCGTTTAAATCATCCCCATATAATTAAGTTGTATCAGGTAAATAAAATACTTAAGAAATATTGGCCCCAAATCTTTGATGTCGTTAAGCGGAGATGGAATTTTCGATTCAAGTTCTTTAGCTTTTGATCTGCCGAAATCGTTTCTTTTGCTAGTAAATGAAACTTAGCTTTAATTTTTTTTATTTTTTTAAAGAATTCTAATATTTATGTGCTGTTTCCATAACACAAACAATCGACTAGACTAGAAATTTTATATGAAAAGTACCAAAAAATTTTTATATTTTTCATATACATTTTCTAGGCGACTTGATCACTTGTGTTATTGAAGCAGCAAATTGGATTCAATTTGCTGGATATTTCGCTCTTCAATTCTTTGTATAAGATCTGAAATAAAGTTGAGTGATAGCCCTATTTCTAACCGAGTGAGACGATTTAGTGTCTAGTTCGTAATTTTATCTATACAGCGAGTCTCGGAGTTACAATTTAATAAGTAAAACTTCATTTCCAGAAATAATATAATTTATGTGCTGTTTTTATAACACAAGTGATCACCTTATCCAAAAAATTTTTATGAAAAACACTCAATATTTTAAGTACTTTTCATAGAAAATTCACAGACAAATTGATCGCTTGTGTTATAAAAACAGCACATTAATTTATTTTAAAAGAGGGAGATTATTAGTTTATATCCTGTTTTTTTACAATGAAAGCGAACGCTATCGCATTAGATTTATGAACATTGAAATTATCTATCTATAAAAAGAGTAACGTTACTGATTGACTGCCTGACTGACTTATCATAATTGCGCAGCCCAAACGGTTAAAGCTGCGGACTTGAAATTCGTTGAGCAGGACGAATTAGAAGGGATTTTTAAAAATTCGAATATTCAAAGGGCAAAAAATCAGACTTCTTATATCTCCAGAACTACTACAGATAGGACTAAAACTCAAACTACAAAATATTCCATTATTTTGTATTGGTACCTTTTCCGGATGAAAAAGGGGTAAAACACTAATGTTGGTAAATTTTTTTTAATCCCATTTATATTTCAAATTAATAACAAAACCAACAAAAACTATATAGTATTCTTCTCTTTTCAAAAATGTGTAAAAGGTAAAATGGCAATTTTTTAAAATTCAAGCAAATAAGTGGTAAAATATGTACCCCTTTTTACTACTATTTCTAAATATCAATTTTTTTTTAAATTGAGGCATCATGTGAACATTCTATTATAAATTTGTAATGCCCAATAAAACTCAATTAAAAAATTTTTTTTCAAGGGAGAAAAAAAGTACCAAAAGGGAGAATTTCGATCGGTAATTTATATACATATAAACTATTTAAGTGGAATTTTTTTTTTTTTTTGTTATGTTCAAATGATTCTGAACAAAATAAGAAATCATAAAGAGACATTATGATACTTTTTTATTTTAATGGTACTTTTTTTAATATTAACTACTCTAGAACCTGTTTGTTAGAAGATTCAAAACTTTTATTTTATTTCAATAAAAAAATTTGTGTGCTGTTGCTCTAACCCAATCGCTCAAAACCTCTAGAATTTTTTTATGAATACTCGTATAAGTGTTTTCCATACATATTTCTGGACAAGTTAATCGCTTGTGTTATCGAAATATAAAAATAATTTTTTTTATTTATTTTTTGCAGGTGATGGAAACGAAAAATATGATTTATATTGTTTCGGAATACGCAAGTCAAGGTGAAATATTTGGTGAGTATGTTTTCTATAACTCTGAATTTCATAATTATAGAAAAAAAGAAATTTAAATAGAGGGTCTTTTATGTTTTGTTTCCATAACATAAACGATCAACTCGTCTAGAAATTTTGTATGTAAAGAACTTTAAAAATGTAGCGTTTTTTTACAAAATTTCTACACTTATGTTATAGAAACAATTAAAAAGCATTTTACCTGATTTTATTGTGTGTATTTATATTATGTGGCGTGTTAAATAATGCAAATTATTTTTCTCCTTTAGATTATATTGCAAAATATGGACGAATGTCAGAAACAGCAGCACGTTACAAGTTCTGGCAAATCTTATCAGCTGTAGATTATTGCCATAAGAAAGGAATTGTTCATAGAGATCTTAAGGTAAAAAAAGCAATTCAAAAAAAATATGTATGTACTCGTACATCCATTAAGAATTTTAGGCAGTCATACAAAAAATTATTAGAGCCCGAAATCATTTTATTCTATATTCGATATTTTAGAAAATTTGGTTTGAAGATACTCGATATCAATTTCCCTGATTTGATTTCGGAGAATTTTGAAGTTTTTCTTTTAATTAATCAATTTTATGAAGGAGTTTCAGCTACGAAAATCCAAATTTTTTGACTTTTTTATCTGAAATGAAATAAATAAATATTTTTTTAATATTTTTGGTCTTTTTCATATTTTAGTTTATATTTCAATAATTGAACACTCCTTCGTGTATCTTTCTCAAGGAAAATAATTTTATAATAAAAGACAACATTTTTTTAAATGTAAATAAAAATTATGATCTAGAAATTAATTTGTATTGCTGTTTAAGACTCTTATTAATACAATTTTTTCATTGTATATTAATTTTATTGAATAAGAAAAATTGAACACTGGTTTCCTGCAGCGAAAAAGCCCTTTTTTCTCATTGGCAGCATTTGTGTCAACAACTTTTGGGATATTGTATGCTTGTTAATATCAAGTTGAAGAAAAAGATTAAGGGATTACCACTTCGCGCTTGCTACTATTTAGAGTGGACTGTAGTTAGCTGTTCTGTGGAAATCCTCTGTTTTTTTCTTTATATATATATTTGTATACTTGATATGACAAAGTATACAAATTAGAGTTGAATTAAAATAGTTGGTTTAGTATTCAATAACTTTAGTAGTGCTAGTGAGAAGTTCACCGCTTGGATGCTAGTTGATAAGTAAATCTATTTTGTATTTTTTTTCATTTTACAATTCTTTTTTTTTTTTTTTCGTTAACTTTATAATTCCAATAATTTCAATAATTTACAATAATAATAAATTGGACATACATTGCCAGGATCAAATACTTCTTAAATTAATATTTTTTGTTTAGAATTAGAATTTTAGATACAAGTATTTAAACAGAACAACAGTGAAAATGGAATGCGAGAATTTTTCATAAACAATCATACAGTTTTAATAATATCAATTTTTCTATTTCAAATTATATTGTGTTGACACAAATGCTCATCGGGATTTTTCCGAAAGCGTCGCTCCAGCACACCAGTATTTGGGAATAAATTCAATTTTTCTTATTCAATAAAATTTATATATAACACAATGAAAAAATTTTATTAATAATAATCTTAAACAGCAATACAAATTAATTTCCATATTAATAATTATAATTAGCAATACAAAATAAAATAAAACAAAAAACGTAAAAATTATGATATTAAAAACTTTTTTCAAATACTCAAAAACATATACAAAAACAATAATAATATTAATAATATTTTATATAATAAAAAACAAAATTATTTACAAAAAAGAATGATAAATTAAATAATAATACAGTATGTAAGATACCTTGTGGTGTAATAACACAGAAAATTGTAATAAAGTATATGTAGGTACAACCGAGAACAAACTTAAAACTAGAATAGCTGGGCATAAATCTGATCAAGGGTATAAAAATATTAATGTACCAAATGATAGTTGAATTAATTTTAAATTTTTTTTCTATAAATTAATAGATAAATTATTTATATATCAATATTCATCTAATAATCTAAATTTAGTATAGTATTGAATGAAAAATTTTGTAGCCTTGCGATAAAAATAACATACCCCCTAAATTTTGAATTAAAAAAAAATTTTTCGCAAGATTTTTTGTTGAATTGTGTTTTTTATAAAATATTATATTAATAAAATATTAATCTTAATTTCTGATTAATTCCAGAGTTGTGTCGGGTTATTTGAAATTTATTGTTTTCCTCACAATAAGTACAGTAAGTACAGTAAGTACCGAAGAGGATACCGAAGGGGATACCATATCTATATGGACCATTTCATTAGACGCTCCTCAGAATTGAATAATAAAAATAGAATACATAGTTTTCAATATTAAAATGTTGTTTGGGAAGTTTGTTTATTCATTTCAGTGCTTACAGAATTTTTTTTGAATATTTGAATCTTTTTGTAACTATTGACAAATAATTCTTATTTAGTCAATTGCTTTTACAATATAAAGATTCTGATGTTTGAAAGAAATGTTGGGAGTAGAGATGCCAAACGGGATTGGTTTTTAAAAATCCCGGAAAACGGGATTTTTAACTGAATCCCGAAATCCGGAGCGGGATTTTCGGGATTTTAAAATAAACATAAAAAACATAGAAAATGACTCCAAACTGACCTTTTATCTTTATTGTTTGTTTTGTGTTCTTCAAAGCTAAATTTTTTTAAATTTTATGCAAAAAAAAACTTTTTTTACATTTTAATAGAGATATACAGCAAGTTTTGTTAATACTTATATCAAAGTGGTTGTGTTCAACAAGGCGTTTCAAATAATAAGTTTTTGTTTTTAATAAAGGGACACAGAAAAATATAACTAAAACGGGATTAATAAAATCCCGAAATTTAAAACGTAAAAAATACCGAACATCGGGATTTAGCTTTTACCAAAACTACCGGAATTTTCGGGAACGGGATTTCCCGTTTGGCATCTCTAGTTGGGAGTAATCTACTGAGGATTCAGAGTAATGTCTGATGAAATGGCTTATATAGATATGCTATCGCCTTCGGTTATTATTGTTTTTTTTTGTATTATATATTTTTTTGAATATTTGAAACATGGTACAATAAAACCAGGTAACTTCAGAAATAAAAAAAGCCTATATATTTTGTTATTGCTTTTGAGGCTCCTCTTGTCAGAAATTATTTCCTGTGGTTGATATCAAGAAGTCTGCTAGAGTGAAACAAAAAATTTGTTTCCTCTTTTGATCTCTCTTTAACACATTGATATCTCTTAATTTTTGAAAAAGTTTTTAATTTCTAATTTTTATTTACATTTCAAAAAATGTTTTATTTTATTATAAAATTATTTTCCTTGAGAAAGACACACGAAGGAGTGTCGAAATTTTTTAATATAATTTAATAATAACTAAGATTAAAAAAAGACCAAAAAGATTAAAAAACATTTATTTATTTCATTATAAAAATCCATGTAAATATTTTTTGCTTCCCTTTGTTTGATTTAAAATGTTATTTTATTTGAATGAATTTTGTATTTTTTTCTTAAGGCTGAAAATCTACTTTTGGACAATAATATGAATATAAAAATAGCCGATTTTGGATTTTCAAATCATTTTAAAGTGGGCGAACTACTCTCTACCTGGTGTGGATCTCCACCATATGCAGCACCCGAAGTTTTTGAGGGAAAGCAGTATACAGGACCAGAAATCGATATATGGGTATGTAAGAAAATTATTTATTGATTTTCTATTAATCAGCGAGTAATAACTCGTGAGTAACAGACCTTTATTCAAGAGTTCTTTATTTTTCAATTAAAATAAAACATGTATCAGATATTTAAATTTATTATGAGTGTTCTTGTCGTAATTGAATTCACGACAAACTAATATAAAATATATGATTGGCGTACAGTGGCTCATTCTGCTGAAAACCTTTGAAAAAATCAAAAACCGATCAAGAATCAAAAACCCGTTCTTAGATCGAATGAAAGTTTTAGACTGTAGAAAAAATTAGATTTTCGACAAAAATTTTAGACTTCAAAAAAATTGTTCGGTATAGTTTACAATCGATTGTTATTTTTTTAATTTTACTAAAAAACGTGATTAAACCTGATTAAAAAAAATTCCTTAACATTTTTTTACGTTAGTGCTCGTGGTTTTCAGCCACTCTATATTTGGGTCGTAGAATTACACGAAGGTATGGGAAATA
This sequence comes from Thelaira solivaga, assembly GCA_947397855.1. NCBI lineage: Eukaryota > Metazoa > Arthropoda > Insecta > Diptera > Tachinidae > Thelaira > Thelaira solivaga. Next base: position 28,439,253 of record OX377612.1, read on the forward strand.
TTTATTACATGTACACTGTGATTGTTTCATACATTAACTAATTTAACCCTGGAATACTAACGTTATTTTGTACTACATAAATAAAATTTCTTTTTTGCTTTTTTTTTTTACTTGAAAACTATTGTTGAAAGCACATGTGAAATTTAGTAAAACTAGTTGCAATACACGTGTGTAGTCACAATTACAAAAAAAAATTTATACGTAAGTTTTACGTACATTAACATTGCAAGGTTAAGTAAATTTGACTGACCGATCCTACCCGTTTACCTGCAAGAAGAAATAAACTGTCACAACCTCGTCACTAAAACGAATATATGTACGTAGTAAACATGACTTTCTTGTTTAAAGTGCTATAACTTTTATATTAATAAACATTTCGCCAAGATTTAAAAAACATTTAATAAAATATTTCTGACAATATAAAATGAGTGCCTACAAATTGTGTCACGCTTACAAAGGACATAAATACTTTCTATCAAATATCACAATATTTTCAGTAATAAATAAAATAAAATAATTACTAACAAAATTTAAAATTTATTTGTGCTTAATTACTTACTTACTAAGACGGAAAGCGTATTCATACAGCTGTTTCATCAGACTGTATTCTGAATCTTCAGTAGATTTTTCCAAGTCTCTGAAGATTCAGAGTGGAATCTTAAACATATAAAATTTAAACAAAAAATATTTTTTTAAATTTGACTGCGATTTTTGAGGCACTCTGTGGTTATAGAAACATACGTGATACACCGCTTCAAAGTCAAAAATGTTTTCTGTCAACACCTTTTCAAATTTTTAAAATGGCTTTATTACTTCAAAAGTTATGATTTTGCAACGGAAAAAGTCAAAACGGGCCACTGTGCCACTGCCTCACAGATGCCTTTATTCGAGCGAAATAAATTTGGCACGTACTATGTGCCATTACAAAAAAAGTGTCTTGTTAGAGATCTCCTTACCTTACGAATATCCAGCTCTGCTATTGAATTTCATCAAAATGCATTTATATAATTTCAGTCATCTTGTCTATCGCTTGTTTCTATTAAAAATTTTATGTGAACCTTAGTCCACTTGCTTAACCCATAAATTTACCAGCACATGAAACATGTATTGTGTAGCCTAATTAGTCTACTTATATTTTCTGTGGTCAATGGCTAGTTACGTGAGACTGCCATTTCTCAACTTTGGGCAGACGCCCAATTCTTGTTTTGACATTTTCAGTTCGGCATGAATCATTTCCTGCCACTATTTGACACTCTTTTTCATAAAATTTTTTCTTTAAAGTCTCTTGGTGTTGTACTTTATGTTTTGGTATGCGGAGCACTGCCATTTGATGGTTCAACACTGCAAAGTCTCAGGGATCGTGTACTCTCTGGACGTTTTCGTATACCCTTCTTTATGTCTTCGGGTAAGATTTTATTTTTTAATTTTTAATTACATTAAAACGACATGTGTTTTTGTTTGTTTCAGAGTGCGAACATTTAATTAGACGAATGCTAGTGTTAGAACCATCACGTCGTTATACCATTGAACAGATTAAGCGTCACCGCTGGATGTGTCCAGAAATTTTAGAATTATCAAATATAGCAAAATTCAATGTAAACATGGATGGTACAACAAACATTGAACCCAACGAGGATATATTACGCATCATGTCCGAATTTGCTGGCATACCACCGGAAAAGACCAAAGCTAGCCTAAAGAAAAACAGTTACGACCATGTGGCTGCCATATATTTGTTGTTGCAAGATCGTGTCTATAATAAGAAGATGGCACAAGAAAAACAACAACAATTCAGTGGAGGAGGTGGAATAGGTCTTCATAATAATACCACCAGTACCAGCACTATTGCATCAACTTCATCACTGCCAAAGTATGCTAGTGGTATTAAACAACACTCGTTAGCAGGTTCCACGCTCTCGAATTTATCTACTTTATCGGCCTCCTCTGCAGCAGCTCAGTATACGTCCAAAATGTACAAACAAAGTAGCAAAGCAGCAGCATCAACAGTTGATCAACAACGTCTAAAAGGAAATCACGTATTGCACGAGGATCAAATCAGTAGTAATTTGCATTTGCTAAAGGAACACTACAGCCTTTTGTCCAAACTAAGCCGGCAGACTTTGGTAAGTGAGCGGTCTGCTGCCGCAGAACATTTGATGCAATCGAGATATCATTCGGAGAAAACTGGCGTACGCATGTCCCGCCAAGATTTCCTTAATAGTCAACGTCCAATAGGTTGTTCATCTTACAGTATAGACAATAATAAACACTCAATAACAAATTTAAATAGTCGTGATTTGCTTACATCGACTCAACGCTTAAATGGTGGGCCGCCAGTACGTGTTCTTGATGAACGTTCGATACGTGAACGCATGTTTAGTGGGGCTGGTGGTATGGCTCATTTCAATATTGAAGAAAGTATCCTAAAACAGAGTTCCGAAGACTGTAGGCTTTTACTGCAAAAGGCCACTGCCATATCAGAATCCAAGAACAATAAACATCAAACACATAAAACAAAACAAAAAATGACTGAGGATAAACAAATGTCCGATACAAAACTCAATGATCCCAAGCCCCTATCTAGCTCAACCAGTTTTGATTCTTCCGCTGTGTTAGATCAAAGCCTAAGTTTTCGTTATAAAATGTCAGCAGAAGCCACCAAACTATTTCAAACTCTGCAAGAAAGTCCTTTGCCCATAGAGGTAAGTGTTGAAACTCTTAAATTTTAAATAAAGTAAAGTCTTAAAAGAACAGCTCTCTCTCTCTCTCTCTCCCTCTTTCGCTCCCTCTTTCGCTCCCTCTCCTTAGGAATCTGATGGTAAGGAAAGTGCTAAAACTAAATCAAATATTATTCTCAATTCAAATGGCGATAGTAAGTCGCAGGTGTGCGATAAAAAACATTTGCAAAGTAATTCAGATAATAGCAAAGGGTAAAAAGAAAATCATTTCTTAATTTTTAGTTTTTGTTAATAAGCAGTTCTTTCTTCACAGATCCACAACGAAAGTTTCAACGAAAAAAGTTTCTGCTCAATGTAGTTCAAGTACAGACGAAGGCTGTGACACGGACATGGGTGGCACTAGTGATACTAAAGGTATTTAAGCATTCAGGAGCAGTAAACGTGTTTGTTTTTAATTACTGAATTTCTTGCAGATACTTCGCAATCTTCTATCGATTTACGAAATCAACGAATAAAATCTTACGCCAGTAGCAGCTCCTCAAGTGGCGTTATTGGCAGCTACTCAAAGAGTCTAAGTCAAAATTTAAGTAGAGGATCTTCAAAGAGTAATTGCTCAACATTTGAGAGTATTGATTTTAATTTGGTAACAAGCATCGATCTTGCTGGAAGTTTACCTTCATGTGCCAGTAACTCAACAATTGCTGCTTCAGCTTCAGCCAGTGGTGCTGGTTCAGAACACTCATCGGAACGTTCATTTTATAAAAGCAATAATTCATGTGTTTATATGCCACCAGTAACAAGCACATCATCAATGTTATCCACCAAATCGACACCATACACAAACAAACGTTCACCAATACATTTTCGGTAAGTTGGCAATATTTCTTGTGAATGCTGAAAAATCTTCCACTAGTTTTTTCTAGCAGTTCTAGTTTTTAATATACGGGCAGGTTAAAAATTTTCACTATTTGTATATGTAATAAATTTATTTGGAATTCAGAATTTAACAAAATATTAATCTTTATTTGTGCATATTCCGAAATTGTGTTGGGTTATTAATAATTTATTCTTTTCCTCATGAGTTATTTATTCAGTACTATTTATAAGTACCGAAGGGGACAGCATGTCTATATGCTCATAATCCAACACAATCTTGGAATGAACACAAATAAAGATCAATATTTTGGTAAGTTCTTACTACTTTATACATTTTCTTTAATACAGTTACTGTGATTGAGGAAAAAATATTTTTGTATTTATAAGAATTTTTTGTCGCGAGTTTCAGAACCTGACGAAAATTTCATTTATAATTGGTAACGTTCTACTACGAATCGCCTTGCTCTTCATTGTAATAAAGTACTGTTCATACAAAATCTGGTCGCATAAGCAATTTAATGTATGTATACTTAAAGGAAGCAGCTTTTATAAAACTATTATTCATAAATACATATTTTTTTTGCTTTTGAAGACAATTTAAAAAAATAAATTACAATTAATTTCCTCTTATGAATTTCTGCTTGTTTGCTGCACAACATTTTGATATATCTGCGCTTGATAGTTGTTGCAAGTTTCTAAAATATTTTTCGCGTCTCGAACTTTTCCTTTGTATTTATGACACCACAGTCGTTTAGTATTTCCTCGGCTTTTAGATGAAGATATGCTTCGGCCTTGACTAACTATCGATGATGATCACATCTACCGGAGCAAAGTTCGTGTCTAAACAAAAACTCTACTTCCCGACTTGTTGTTAAACTCGATATTATAAGTGTTAATTTTGTGTGTCTGGTATCATACAAGTTGTAGGCTACATATTTCAGCTTGGTCTGTTAAGTTAAGTATGTAACGTCCACTATATATTTATAGCAACGAAAAATAATCGGTATTCTCAGCAGTGGTGCCACGTTACAAATATTATAATATTAATCTTATTGGGAAATTATAATAACCGGAAAAAATTATTGATCACTTTATCATTTACTTTAACTAAAGTTAATTATAACTATCTGACACCTTGACCCTGTTTCCACAATTACGTCGTTTAGTGTAATTTGAAATTTTCATTTAAAATCTATTAAAACTTAAAATGACACTAGGTATCGGGTATTGTAAATTGGTTCCATTGATGTAATTCCATATTTTTTTTATTCTTTTTTTTTATAACCCAACAGGGAAGGGCGTCGTGCAAGTGATGGCTTAGTAGCTCAAGGAATTGTTAGCGCAGCGGGTCCTCTACATAATGGTACATCGTACGGTAGTTACCGCTACGATACCCATAAGCGTAATGGCTGGCTTGAGCTCCAGCAGTTGCAGAGAGAAGCACAAACTTTGAAATCTAAATATAGATCAAATCTACCATTAGATGAACTCAATAATTGTCAATTTCAACAAAGTCAATTTTATACACTGTCAAACAGAATACCAGTGGAATTCCATCAACCATATCCACCACATTTGGTGCGTGCAATGGAAAATATAGATTTTTCAGATAAAAATGGAACAATACACCCGTCGTTGTATCACTATTTGCGTTTTGATGCGGCAAATGTTGCCTATGCTGGTAGCATGCCTAGAACCCATCAAGAAGGTTTGCTTTATAGTCAATTGAATGCGGCTATGCTGCCCATGCAAAAGCCACCACTGCAACAGCAATTGCTGCAGCATAGACTATTACAACAAAAGCGTCAGCTTTTTCAAAAGCAATACGCTTTGGAACAACAACTTTCAAGACCACATCACATTATAAGAGAGCATGGCTACAAATTAAGCTCCCATCCACATGTTGTGCCTATAACACCGACATCCACACCACCGCCTCCCCAACCAATGCCATCACATCACCCCGATGAGTTGATGGAACTACAAATGCTAGAACGTAGTGGCAAGCTTCATCACAATTCTTTGGCACCATTAGCCTCATATTCCAGCAATCATCATGGCCCAATGAACAATAGCCACTACATGAAAACCACATACATTAAACAACAATCAGCCGATGTACCCGTTATACCAATAGCCCGGAGCAGAAGTCCAAATATAAGTAGACATGCTTCAGAGGCTTGGAATTCGTTGAGTGCGGCGGCAATAGTGCACAAAAAAATGTCACCAGTCAAAATGGAAAATGGTGGTTCAGTGTCAACGCCAACATCGGCATTAGTTCCACCAAATCCAACACATGCATACCATGTAATTGTAAATCCATCATACGTAATATTTCGAAATTATTAATTGGTCAATTGTATATTTTCTCTTTCTTTCTTTCTTTTTCATGCAGCCAACATCTTCATCAACTTCATTAACAATAACAACATCAGCCTCAATACCATCGCCATCACATGCCACCGCCACATCAGCACTACTGCTTGTATCGCCACCTGCCACACCATTATTATCGCTGACACCCACTGCATCATCATTATCATTAGCAAAGCAATCATCTTCCACCTCATCCTCATCATCGTCCTCATCTTCATCATGCACAACAGCAACAAATTTATATACACCGAATTGGCAGATGTCCATTAAACCGCTTAGCGAAAGTCCTATTTTAGAAATGGCCGAGCACATGGAAACTGCTTAAAATGCACTTCATCTTATCTTTCTCTTCTAATGCATACATAAACTTACTTTTTTCTTCTTTCTTCTTTCCGTTCTTTAAGTTTGTTTAATGGTTTTAAAGGCCTGCACCGAATGTCTAATTGCCTGTAAACGTTTTATTTGTTTATTTTTCCAAAAATTACAAATTATTTTTGAAGAAATTCATTTTAATATTATTTAGTGACTAGGTAGGGAGAGAGAGAAGAAAAGTAATGCTGTTTTTCGTTTTCATAAAACGCTATCTTGTCCCTTTTCTCTTGTTTGTTTAAAAAGGCGTTTGGGTTGTTAGTATTTACAGATTGATAAATAAGCAATTTTGATTGGCGATTCAAATTGTACTTTTGAAAGGATCGCTCTGAGATCTGCATGTATTACCTTTCTATGCTTTTGCGAAGGTCGCCATACACTCTTCGTTTGATTTCTTAATGATTAAATTGGTATTTTCAAAGGAAATTTCTTTACTCAAAGAATTTCAACCCATAGAGTAAAGGACCAGCCAAATCGGATGAAAACAGCTGGTAATAACAAAAAAAAAACAGATAAATATTTATAACAAGCCATTCATCATCTACAAGTCTGATGCTGTACTAAAAATAAGCATGACAGGTATTTATAAGGATATTAATAAAAGGAAGCCAAACAAGATATTCATCAATTTACCTATACCAGAGAACTGCAAAAAATGCATTTTTAGTTGATGGTGCATGATTGAAAATTTTTATGTATAATCAATCAAGCCACACAAACGTACCATTTGAGTAAAAATTGTGTACAATATTTGATTCGTGTACAATATTTGATTTGTTCGAAATGATTGAATCCAAGGTAACTGCGAAAATACAAAAACAACTTTATTTACCTTTGAGATGTCAGAATTATTTGCATGTAGTTGTAGAATTATCTGCCTATTTTAGTGAAAAGAAAAATTAACACACTCAACTGAAAAAAAAGAATAAAAATAGGTGTACCACGATTTCTTTCCATAATAAATTTCTTTCGTATCAAAATGTAGCATATAAAGGAAAAAGTGATGGTAATCTTTACATAACTAATTGATATTTGCGTTCAGAATGCATCAGTTTTTCGACCAACTACATGGGCTTTTGTGTAAGGTTCTTCATCACAAGGTCAAAAATGTTCACTAAGTATAATTAAGTAATAAATACACTTAAAAAGATGATTAAAATGCAATAAAAATCATAATTTTAAAATAAACACTGCCTTAGTTTTAGGTATATGGTATGTACCCGGGTGGCTATATGGACAAAGCCTACTTATCCTAAAAAGAAAAATAAAACTCAAATACCAAATAAAAAAATTGTAGAGCAATTCGGGCTAATATTATATAGAGAAAAAATTAGTTTGTCTGTAATGGATAAACTCTTAAACTACCGAACCGATTTTAAAAATTCTTTCATCAACATAAAAATATATTATCAGCGAGTAATATAGGCTTTATAGCATAACGATATGCCTACTTTTGCGTTCATTATTCGAAGATTCAGCAATTAAAATTCTATATTCTAACGATTTTTTTAATTTGAGACCCAAAATCAATGGCCTATAATCATAGTCACCCTGAAGTCGGTATCTTTTTCAAAACGATTTTAAGTTCATAAAATTCTTATGAACAAAAGTAAGCTCTTAATAAAAGCCTACTTTTTTGTAACTATGATTATGAGCCAATATATTCCAAGAATTAAAATGGCTATTTTATAAAGCCTGAGATCTAATTTTATAAATTTATTTTTATATCGAAATTTCGCTCCAGCTTGCGTAGCTTCTTAAGGAGCGAAGTATCGATATAAAAATAAGTTTATAAAATAAGACCTCAAGAAAAAGGTCATATAAACTAACAAATAAATATTACAAGAAGGGTTACTATATATTTTTGGATCAGCCTCGTTCAGTGTTACGCTGGTCAGTTAAAAGGTCTCAATTTGTATTGACCACGTAAGACCAGATAAAAAGAGTTGGTATTTTAATAAAGAAAAATTGTCATATTAATTAATAATTATAATTAAAAATTAGTCACATTTGCTAAGTTTTTAAACCACAAACAATTGCTATTGAAGCTTTTCTCGTTAATTTTTTAACGAAAAAAACTGAATATAACTATTTATTCACGCCTATTCCAGTTGTTGTAATCAGTAGATAAGACATCGTTTATTGTCAACAGTTTTTAATTAGTATTCCAGTTGACGTAATGGTTATTTATCGATAAGTGTTTGTTTATATTTACTTGGTATTTTATAAGAAAATCCGACTGCGATATTCTATTGAAACGCCTATGATTTCATCGTGACCATTTAGATAGGGTTAAAATAGCAATATGTAAAAAAATTAAAAAAAGGAACAAATATAAACCAATTTCCAATTAATTGTTAAGAAAAATCTTTTCCTTGCAATTGATGGTATCATTCCATTTAATTTCAAACAAATTGAGAATGAATTGCTATAAAATAAATAGACTTTTCTAGTGCAATCAGAGACTGAACCAGAATTTTTCAAACCATTGGTTGCGACCATCCTAAATTAAAGTCGTTTTTACGCTCAGTTGATAAAATTCCTAAGTTAAAAATTGTATATGTCTTAAACATGAATGTAAATCTTTAAATCACATGCAACATTTTTTGAAAGATTCCGGTTCCGATACATACTTTTTTTTCGGTGATTTGCATATATCGGAATTCTTACTGATAAGTTTTCTTTCTAATACAAAATTATTTTTTTTCTTCGTCACTTGAATCTAAATTTAAATTGAAAGTAAAAAATTTTGTCACAAAAATTCAAAACAAAATAAAATAGCTGAATGAAATACTAGAGATGTGTTTTTGTTTTACTAAAAAAAAAAAAACGATAACACTGCTCTGCAAAAAATCACTTTTTGGCTCTCCTTTAAATAAAACTATGTGGAGTATATGAATTTTGATGTGGTAAACTCAAATTCGTTTTCCGGATCCATATAGTCCACATAGTTTTATTTAAAGAAGGATTTTGCAAGCTTTCATCGGCATAGTAAGTGTCAATGTGAAGATGACGATAATGAAAAGAGAATTCGAAATAAAAACGACGACGAAACTTACGGCGACAACTGAAATATGGGTGATTTATTAAATATTAAATCTTTATCGAGAGGACAATTCATTTAATAAAAACTTCCCAGGACTTTTTTTCACTTTTCTCCTATTTTCTACTATTAATAAATTTTTCCCCCTTTTTTTAAATAGGGAAAATCTGTTAATTTTAGGAATATTTTTGAAAAAATAGTCCACCGTAATATCAAAACATAATTGGGATAAATATGATTTCAAGGTCTTTAATACGGTGCAGGACTTTATTTTTTACTCTCGCCAACCTAAATTATAATTAATTTTTTTTTCATTTTGTTTTGAATTTTTTTTTAAAATAGATTTTGCAACAACTGCTTAATTAGTGTTTATTTTCGAACGAATGATAATTATGCTTAAAAACATTTAACAGAAAATTTAATTTATATCGAATAAGGAAATATCAAATAAAAAAAAAAAAGAGATAACAGGCAAACAAATAGAAAGAAATTATATAAAATTGTGACATATTATAATCGTGAAATTAACAACACTACTCGTAGTTAGTTATTAAATATATTACAAATTCATTTTTATGAATTAAAAAAGTTCATTCATTATATATACACATACATATTTAATTAAATACTTTTTATGTATTATAACGTACAATATACAATTGTTATAAATACAAATAAATACATACATATTAATTAAATATAAAGTGGATATATGTATGTACGTTATAGAGAACAAACTATATTAAATATATAATGTAAAATGTACAATATACAATATCGATTAATCACATACGATTGTATACATATAACCCATGTAACCGTTAACCGTAATAAATATGATTACACAACACTTTAAATAGAACATGTTGCATGAACCATATACATTACAAGTGATGCTCTTTTAGATCGGTGCATGCTTTTAAATATTTGCTATAATAAAAAAAAAAAACTAGAGGTACAGAAAATAAAATTTTTTTAGATTGCAACATAATTATCATGTAGAAAATCCAGCTACAGAGAGTTTGAAATTATAATAATGAGTTGGATATTCATATATGATTGTTATTAGTACGTACGCTTGGGTCCGGCCAGAGCCCACATTGTCACATTTGATATTGATTGAAATTTCACCCTTTTTGTATGAAAAATTTGGATAGAAGTTACTCCATATCGAAGGCGACGATTTGGCCTCATTTCACTTGATATCAAACTTATGGTGGGATATTTTGCCATCCCAGAACGTTTGCGTTCTATTGTTAAAAAAATGCGTTCTATTCTCACCATGTTGCATGTAACATGTTTTGCACTTAATTCAACTGCCCTTTGTTACAAGTGTGTTAACTACTTGTTTATACAATTAAAAAATTATTTATTTTATATTTATATGAAATAACAGATGTAACATTTTCTTCATCAAGATATTTTTTATCACAGTCATACCTAAATTGGGGCGGCAAGCTTTTTTTTTTTTGTCATACAAAATGTATGGAATTTTGATAACGCACTTTGTAATGAAGTTGGCTGCAAAACAATTTTTTTATGTTTGTTTGTTTTAACATTTTAGCAATTTTTTTAATTTAGCGTTTTTAACTCTGTTTTTGTTTGTCTTTAGTGGTATAAGTCTCCATTTACATTATGGACATTTCTTGCCGGATATTTTTTCAATTCTTTTTTGTTCTTTCCTAAACCGTTTACATTTCGGACATTAATGTCCAGAGAGAAATTTTTTCAATTCTTATTTCTATTTATTTTCGTGACGTGCTTAATTGATTTGTATGAAAATTAATTGAAAATAACTTTTGAAAGCAAACCAAATTAAATTAATAATAAATAAATAGATTTTAAAAATTGATTTCTATAAAAATATGGGCAAATTAATACAGTGTACACAAATGAAATGAAGCAACAAGGCGATTATTACGAAAAGTTGAAAAGAGAGACAAAAAATGTCTAGTAGAGACGATCATGTACTACACACCTTGCGTATTTGCCCCCTCGCCTACAAACTTCATCTGTCCGGACAAAAATGTCCATAATGTAAATGAGGACTTATTAAACAAGATGACTAATACCACTGTAGAAAATACCCACTGCCAGCGGTCTTATTTAGGGATCACGCTTTAATATAAATAGAGAGCGCTAAAAACCGCTCTGCTTGCCGCTTCAATTTAGGTTGGACTGTAAAATTCCGTTATTGGTTACTTTGAAAGCTAAATTCATTTTTTAGTTTTTATTTTAGGTGCAAAGTTTTTTTGTGTTAACTGTTTATCAGTGGTTTTAACGTAAACAGATTTCGAAAATCGCTTTTAAAAGCGTTAAACATGTAAGACGCTAAATATAAATTAACCTTAAATATTACAAAAAAAAAAACTAATTTTTGTTCTAATGAAACCATAAAAAAGGCATAACTTTTTCGCAGTTTTAGTCAACCTGTTTAAAATATTACATAATTTAAACTCAGAATATTTCTTGAGAATAGAACACGGATTAGTTTCAAATATGCAAAAGGTGAGACATTTTTGAATTTAAAATGTTACTCCATATCCTTCATTGCATATTTTTTCCATCATTTGACCAGAATTTAATTGTTATTTAACTACACAAAAAAATTTTAATACAAATTGTAATAATTTTATTTTTAAAAGTGGGTTCGATCTCCTGTGGAACCCTTCTTAGCAACATTAATTAAATTTAATAGCACAAATCATGGGACAAATAAAATAAGTAGACATATAGTTTCATATGGGTTGAGATTAACTGAACTCAAGGCTTGTGTCTTCATGAAAGAATTAATTCAACTGAAATATGCTCTTAACTGAAATATATGAAACATTTCATCTTCAAAATGCTTCTTATTTCAGATTTTGTTTCTCATCTTAAAATCATTAGAATTTTAATTTGTTCATTTTACTTTGAAAAAATGTTGTTTCTTCATAAAAATTTTCTAGGCGCGTTGATACTTAAACAGCATATTAAGGTTCTATTTTAAGTTAACAAAGCGCAAAAATAATTTTCCAATAATTCAAAAAAATTAATGAAGACTTTAAAGTCAACGTTAACGAAATTTTTCATATAATTTTTTTTTATAAATTTTACTTAAAAGCATACGTCTATTTTCTTTGGATAAGAGCAAAATAATTTTTTTAATTTATAAAAAAAGGCAATGGGCATGCTTGTTGTAATCAGAAACTATTTATTAGGCAGTTCAACCAGTACAACAATTTTTCATAGAAGCTGTTTATCATAAGAGTCTCAGTAAGAGTAAACTTTTTAATTTTGGCAACTTTGGCAACACATATGTTTATTAAAAATTTAGCGTTTAACGAAAGAACAACTCCATATAATTGTACTGGAGCAAAGTGAAATTCAATGTCAATTTTTCGAAAAAAGTCATCTTCTCCGATGAAGCGCATTGTTATATGAATGGCTTCGTGATAACGGAGTTCTTATGGCCTCAACTAGACGAACATGGACATGGGTGTGGGCGACATGTGGTTTCAGCAAACGCTGCTGTTCCCTAAAGCTAAACTAACTGTGGACGTTTTTTTTTTTTCAAAAGATCACTAATTGCGAACAAGAAGCTCAATCGCAACTAAGCGTGTTGCATTTTCTGGTTTAGAATTTTTTTTAGTTTCATTAAGCATCACATAAATTACATAAAAAAAGTTATATTTTCTATATTTATACATTTAATGAATAATATTCATCATATTATGCAACTTTAAATATATACACACACATACATGCAGCAACACAAACTTCCACATTTTTAGATATAAAATATCAAAACGGATTGCAATTATATAACAATAATACAAGAAACAAAAAAAAATTGAAAAAAATTTCTTAGAATTTTTTTTTTTTTTTAAATTTTGAAAATACTAAATAGTCTAGCATTAATTATTAATTAAACATACCGAGTACATACCGAGTAATTACCTATAATACATACATATTGATAATATCAATAATATTTCCCTAGTTGTGTTACTAAATTATAGTTAAAGTTGTTTAGTAAAAAACAAAAGAATTATTTAAAATGAAAATTAAAACGAAAACAATAATCTCTTACTATTGAATATTTAATATATTTAAAAAATAATAATATTTAATTTAATAATGAAAATAAAAACTAAATACATAAAATAAATTAAATTAAAAAAAAAAAAATAAAATAACAAAAAGAATAAAAAAACATAACGAAAAACAAATATCAATTATTCAAATGCATTTATACAATTTAAAATAATGGTAATTATTAATTATTATTAATAAAATAAAATAAAAAATGGAACTAAAAATATATCAAAAAATAATAAACATCGATTGTTCATAAAATACAAAACATGAGCTTAATATTTTTATTTCTTCAAAAACCTAAAGGTTATTGCTTTACAGTCCAACCAAAATTGGAGCGGTAAGTCCCCGGACAGATGAAGTTTGTAGGCGAGGGGGCAAATACGCAAGGTGTGTAGTACATGATCGTCTCTACTAGACATTTTTTGTCTCTCTTTTCAACTTTTCGTAATAATCGTCTTGTTGCTTCATTTCATTTGTGTACACTGTATTAATTTGCCCATATTTTTATAGAAATCAATTTTTAAAATCTATTTATTTATTATTAATTTAATTTGGTTTGCTTTCAAAAGTTATTCTCAATTAATTTTCATACAAATCAATTAAGCACGTTACGAAAATAAATGGAAAGAAGAATTGAAAAAATTTCTCTCTGGACATTAATGTCCGAAATGTAAACGGTTTAGGAAAGAACAAAAGAGAATTGAAAAAATATCCGGCAAGAAATGTCCATAATATAAATGGGGACTAAGCGAATTGGTTTTTAGCATTTTAAAGCGCCTGTATAAAAAATCCACTAAAGACAAACAAAACAGAGAGTTTATTCATTAGACTAGGACCACACACAGCAAGTTTAGTTGAACAATTCTTTACCAATTCTCTTTTAAAATTGCAATTTTGTTTCGGCAATTTTAGCATTCTAATTCAGTCATTCATTTAGCTTTCAAGCTACCTGTCTTCTTTTTTTACATTTTGATAAAAGATACGAAGAGAGAGGAATTGCCGAGTACGAGCAAGTTTGAACCCCTTTCCATTCCTCTTTCCTTTCTCTTTCCTACAAATCAGGAATTGCCCAACTAAACTTGTCATGTGTGGTCCTGGTGTTACTAAAACAAAAATAAAAAAAAATTGTTTTGCAGCCAACTTCATTGCAAAACCCGCTGTCAACATTGGATTTTGCAATTGCTCTACGTTTCCGCCGTGCTATTTAGATATGTTAAATACATTTTGTATGGGCATGAGAATTTTTTTTACAGATACAACTGTGCGACAAAAAAATACCTGCCAAGTAATATTATTTATCATGTAGGTGCTGTCTAGTAAATACAACAAGAATATGTTTTTGGAATTTCTCAAACACCTCCAAAATCTTGAGTTACGGGTAAAACACCAGTTTTTCGAGCCTTCATGAACTTATAAACCGGTAACTTAGTTGAATATCAACCGATTTTTAATTTCTTAGCGGATTTAGAAAGAAAACATTAAGGCTGCTTGAATATATAAGTAAGTACATATATAATTTAAGTAAACTTGAGAAATCTGTGCGTATTTCTTAACCAAACACATTTTTTCAAAATTTGTTTCGCCATTTTTCCACTTTGAAGACGTTTTTATACAGTATTTTATAAAAAAATCTTACATTTTATGACTGAATTTTCAAAATATGTTTTTTGTGAGTAAAACTCAACTTTTTTTTTTGAAATTCGGTAAAAATTAAATTTTTTTTTGAGAAATACATTTTTTGGCCATTCCACTTAAAAATGTTTGCTTGGCAGTTTTTTTTTAAACTCAGCATCATTAGTGAAGTGACCAAAAATATTCTGAAATTATTTTTATTTTATTTTTGCAACCATTTCTTGTTGAAAATGTTATCCGTGTTCAGCGTGGAGCTGGCAATGAGAATCAGGGAAGAAGCTCAAATGTGACTGCAGGAAATGATTTTTTATGGAAATATTGCAGCCAATTTCTTAATGCGTACGTTTAAAATGTTTTTTTGCTAGTTTCATGCGACTCACGAGATGGCCAAACATTGTCATCATAGTGATTTGGTGCACGACTATCCCATTCCTGCACTCACATTTGGACTTCTTTAAAATCGGTTGATATTCAACTACTTTATAACTGCAGAAAGGTACGAAAAACCGGTTTTTTAACCGTGGGGGTATTTAAGAAATTCTTAAAACAGATTCTTGTTGTACTCGACAACACCTACCAGAAATATAATATTACTTCTCAGGTATTTGCACTTCATTCTTTTTTGTCGCACTGTGTAATAAATGCATGGCTGTTATTAGACTTTAGTTGTAAAGAGTGTATTGGAGAAAGCAAATAGGCTGCCTTCCCAAATATCTGTTGCTTTGCAACACAACAACGTCATATATTTCTAAACGCTGACTAATTACTGCATTCCTAAAGTTGTATTTTTAGCAACAGAATTGTAAAAAAAACGCATCTGTGGCATCATTCAAAATGGTAATGCAATGATTTTCAGTGCTGCAGTCATTACTGCTTTGACATTGCATACAGACCAGAGAGCTGAAATCGGACCAGAGAGCTGAAATCGGTGTGCGTAATTCATTCAATGCACAAGGAAAAGTGCACTACATTTGATTAAAACATGTTCCACACGATTGAATTTAAAAAGCAAACTGCAAGTATTCAAAAATACATATATGCAAAAAAGCATTAAATCAACGATAACACTTGTTTGAGGCAACTACTGCGTAGTAAAAAAAGGGTTGGTTTTTGCTTGTGCGTATTTGTATTAAAACACATTGTTGAATGTTTTAAACAAGGCAAGTGCACACTAATGCCTGCATTGGAATTTTGCTTTTTAGATTCAATCGTGTTGAACAGCATACAACAATCATGATTTAATCAAATGTTGTGCATGGTTTTTGCTTAAGTTATTCGTTTGTATGGTTTGATTGATTACACTGGTCAACAAAATTTTGTAACAAGAAAGGTACTTACCAATTTGGAATTACCTAAATACCCTCATTTTATCACCGTATTTATTTTGATTCCATCAGTTCTAGTTTTCGTGTTACAGCTACTACCCGTAAAATTTAAAATTAACCATTTTTGTTCCACTTTTGCATTCAGAGATTTTATTTATGTGAATAGTATAGTGTTTTTTTCTATTTATTGAGTTAAGCGACTGTTAAATAATGTCAAGAAAGTGCAAAAATGATCCTGACAGGTTTTGTTATATTTGTGGTAACATTACTTTTAAAACTCAGCGAAGGAATTTGACACCATTAGTGACTAAGCTATATGAACAGTATTTTGGCTTTGCCGTCGGACAGCAAGACAAAGCGTGGGTTCCACACATCTGCTGTGTTACATGTGTGGGTCTTCTTACTGGATGGACGAGGAGATCTCGATCTATGCCATTTGCAATCCCCGTAATTTGGACAGAACCAACGAATCACTCATCTGATTGTTATTTTTGTGTTACTGATACGAAAGGTATCACAATTAAAACAAAAAATAAAATAACATATCCTGACCTGCCATCTGCTAAAAGACCGATCCCTCATAGTGAGGAACTACCTGTACCAGAAACACCAGAAAGTTATGGACAGGAGTGGTGACGGCTTTTTATATTTGAAGGAAAAGTTTCCTAAATTGAGTGAGGCAAAAATTAAAGAGGGCATATTTGTTGGCCCACAAATCAGACAATTGATGAAAGACGACATATTTAAAGAAAAACTCAGTGATTTGGAAAAATCTGCTTGGGAATCTTTCATGAAAGTAACTTTCAATTTTCTAGGAAATCACCGATCAAATGACTATAAAACTATTGTCGCGGAGCTGTTATCTGCTTATAAGGCTTTGGGTTGTAATATGTCATTGAAACTACACTTCCTTCATTCACATTTAGACTTTTTTCATGAAAATTTGGGCGCCGTCAGCGATGAACATGGCAAAAGATTCCACCAAGACATTTCTACCATGGAAAAACGATACCAGGGCAAGTGGAGTCCACGTATGCTAGCGGATTACTGTTGGACATTACAACGAGATGTACCTGAAGCAAAATACAGTAGAAAATCATAAAATTTTATTTAAATTAATACTGTAACATAATAAAATAACTTACTTTTGTTAACAAAATCTCAAATTTTCTAAATTTATATAACATCTAATTACAAAAAAACTATTCGTATTGGAAGCATTCTAATTTTATTTATATTATCCATATCCTTGTCCTAAACATAGCAAGACAAAAGTTTTCATGTTACACACAAAAAGTTTTTTTTTGTCGACCAGTGTTATATATAAAAATTGTTAATCATGCACAATCAAGTAAAAATGCGATTTTTACAGTTCGTTGATGCAGACGTTAAGGAAGGCCGTGTATGCAGCAGTTCTTCAGTTAACATAACCCAAAGTCAAATGATTCTAATCATTTTGGTATCTCTTTTCTAAACTCAATACAAAATCTGCAAAAGCCTTTTAATTAGCCTACAGAAAACACTCTACATCAGCTGATGGTTTTTGTGACAACATTAGTCAGACATTTTAAAAGATTTATTGCATTCGACTTCTAAGAGAAAGAAAACTTATAGCGAAAATTCTTTCATTAGTTTTAAGAAATCTGGGAATATAAAAAAAACAATAACTTACACTCATATCAAACCAATTTTATTGAAATACATTTCTAATTTCATAAAAAAATAATAATAATACTTTCATTTTCAGTCATTAATACAAAAAAAGACTAGAACCATCAGTTCTAATAAATAAGATTTTTAAATAAATAAATGCATGTTAAGTTTTTGCCACACGATGCGCATCCTTGCTGTTCGACAATGCTTGTTGGGTTTGGCATCTTAATAAATTCCAGTAGGCTTGTCGATATTCAGAAGACATGAGAACATAAATAATGGGATTAATGCACGTCGTTAAATACACGAGCAAATAGCCGCTGATATTAAAAATATGATTATCATTTGCTTCTTTCCACACTTTTGTTAATGTTATGGGCAAATAACAAATAACAAAGGATACAAAAATCACTAAAATCATTTTTAACAGTCTGCGATCCTTAATGCTCATACGGCCCGGATATATGGCCGAGGCATTTGAGGTGTTGCCTTTGGCAACGTAATAATATTTACGGGGACTAAATCGTGTAAACGATGTTTTTATAGAAGTTTTTATGGGGTTATAACGTCTGCATAAAAAAAAAAATTTAATTAAATTATTTCAATAAATATAGAAAATTATTAACTTACGATGAAGATGAGTTGTGGCTGGTCTCTGTTGCCGTAGAACTTTTATTGTTCGAAAAGTTATTTAGGGGCACAACAGGCTTAGTGGTTTCCTAAAAATATTGTTTTTTGTGTTTTTAATATGAATAAAAACTTAAGTTGTGGTAATCAAATTATCAATTGTGATGGTAGAATTTCAGTCATAGAGTGAAAAATATTAAAATTATTTTCACTGTATTACAGAATTTCGTTAATTGTAACTAAAAGAAATCGTTTACCACAAATGAAGGGTTGAGTTGTAAAAAATTAAATCCTTACAACCAAAAATGTGTTCTGTGAAAAGGAATAAGAATTTATTTCTTTTAAAGGAAAACATATTCGATGCGCAGCACTAAGTTCGTGAACTTAATAACTCCATTGTGCTAAATGAACTTTTTAGTTTTGGCATTGGAAATTAAATGTCAAAAAAAAAATTACTTTTGGACTTTACTATTAAACTTTGATCGCTACAACTTCAAAATTCGTTTGTCACAACTGAATTGTTGACTTGTAACAAACTTAATTCTCATAAACAAAATTTTGTGCTGAGCCATGGAATAAGAATTTAAAGCTACTTTATTCATTTTCATAGAAAATAACTGTAGCTGCAAGAATCAAATTTTTTGCCAGTTAAAAATTCAGTTGTTGTAAATTTTTTGTTTTGTTTTAAATAAAACTTTTCCAGTTGTTCCAAATTCACATACTTGTCATAATTGAAAAATTTGATTATCACAGCTGAGATAATTCGATTCTTTCAACCGAAGTTAATTTTTGTACGGTTTACATATTTAAATTCGACTTAAATAAGGCCCAGAAAACTAATTTGCTTGTTACCATTTTAAAATTTATCTGTGAAAATCAAATTTTTTTATTGTAACAACAGAAGTTCTGTAATACAATTTAGTTTTTTTTAAATAATATTTAGACTTTCGATTATCACAACAAAATATTTCAATTCTAACAAATAGCGTTATTTTCATAGTGCCACCAATACTTTGTTATGATTTCACTTACACTCGTACATTTTGCAGGAGTATGTGATTTTTTTTCAGCTTGCAAGCACATGCTTTCATATGATATTGGAAAGTTATCCAAAGAATAGTTGTCATCTATGAATTGCAGGTCTTCGGCAACATCAAAAGGTTTTAGAGGTAAGTAAGCAGAACCACTATCACAAACTGCACTTCCAGCAGCACTCGATACTTTCTCTATATTTTTATGAGTTTCCTGCACCTTAGATGAAATGGGTTTCATAGCAGGTTCTCGAAAACGAAAGGCCGCTTTACGTACCAAATAAAAAATGCGTGCATAACAAAAGACAATACAAAGGCAGGGCACCATAAATGCCAGCACAAATAAAAATTCCTTAGGTGAACGATCATTATGATCATGCAATATAGAACATGAGCCAATTGCCTTGTCTAAGCCAAATTTACCCCAAACGCCACGCCATGTTGGTATCATAATTGAAAAGCTTAATAGCCAAGTGCCAATTACCATGAAAGCCAAAAAACGATGCTGGTAGATCCTTTCAATAAATTGTCAAAAATATTATTTAAACTCAATACAAATAATTGGGTTCATAGCTTTTACCTGGTATATTGTCTAGGATGAGCAATAATAATGTAACGATTAATCGTTATTAAAGACACCGTAAACAACGAAACTGCCAATAAACCGTAACGTAAAAGTGGAAATAGACGACACAGCAAATCGCCGTGTATCCAGGAACGTCTTAAAAATGTTGATGATGCCAAAGGCAAATTAAAACAGCCAAATAATAAATCAGAAATTGATAAATTTATTATAAAAACGGCTGTGGAATTGCGATTCTAAAAATAGCATAAATTGTGGTTTTTGTGGTTTTTCGAGAGCATATGAAATAAGATATAAAAACTTGCCTGCTTCCCTCTTGATAGAGCAATAATTGTTAAAATATTCCCTGGCACACCGATGATCACAAACACCATGCAAGTTATGGCTGCAAAATTCAGCAAATCATCGGAATAGCCGGCAAAAAGCTCATTTGGAATTTTATTTGAGAAAATACTGTTGGGCATAGTTAGTGTTAAATGGAATTTGTCTTTTTATTAAGGTAACTAGTAACAGAAAGTAACAAGTAAGGCAGCGCTACTTGGAGTGTGTATGTATGTGTTACGAAAAAGCTTAAAGCCTAAATTTATATTAATGTAGCATAAGCAACGAGAGCCTAATTCAAAGTTGTAAAGCTTTGAAAGAACCTTTAAAATAATTCTTAGTGTAGGTTAGGTTAGGCTGAACAAGAAGCCCTAAGCAAGCAGTTGGAAGGGGCCTCTCTGATGTGATATCTATAGCAAAGAAAAAAGAGAGAATTCAAACAGAGAAAACAGAAGACTAAAGAATTGAATATATAAGACTAAGCAGAAGAGTCCCTGTCGACCTAAACCAAATGCTGCCTCTAAAAAATCCATGCAATACCCCAACTCCTACAGTCGATAGCTCAGAGAGGTTCGGCAGATAGAACTCCACAAATTAAAGTTCACTCTGATCTTTCAGTGCACAGCAGATACATAGATGGTGTCCTTTGACAACTTCCATAATTGTCACTTGATTCTCCTAACATTTTTAGAAATTTTGCAGTGACTCTTTTTAAATGCAGCTTAAAAAGTCTCCATAGATTTATTTGCCTTCTAAGCAAAAGAAAATTGATTTGGGCTGCTGTAAATAAAGAAACCCAAATAAACTTAAATGTCATTGACTACTTTTCTTTCGCCTAAGCCTACGGTCACATTACACAAATATGTTTCGAAATAAGCCTAAAAACTACTTTTTGGCAAATATTTTTATATTACATAAAAATAATTGAAATAATATAATAAAACAAGTATATTTTATTTTAATAAAAGAAACTAACGTAAATGAATGCCTGTAGGCGACATAGTGGTTATGCTTATTTCGACAAATATTTGTGTAATGTAATTGTAGCTTAAGTCTTCTTTCGGCATAGCAAAACATTTCCATACACCAGGTCACACCCTTTTTCCCAGCATAGAAATTTGATTTGGCTAGTTGTTGCTAACATCATATTCCTACAGTTAGAATTCACGATGATCCATCAGTTTAGGGCGGAGGAAAAGGAATTATTCCATAGCCCCCTCCTCCCTTATTCGCGCCTTAACAAACAACCAAGAATGGTAGCGAAATTTGGAGTTATCCGCACGCAAAGAAAAATATGTTTGAGGCAACCATATTCTGGTAGAAACGTAGTATGGTTAGATATGACTGAATCTATACTTTTAAAATATATTAAAAATACCTTTCAACTGCAGATGTTGCGGTTCAACCCCCGGCCAGGGCTAAAATTTTTTTTTATTTTTTTTAAATACATACATTTTTTATATAAATATTTAAAAAAAATTTTTAATATGAATTAAAAAAAAAATTTAATAGAATTTTTTTTAAATAAAATTTTTTTTATGCCGTCGATTTTTTCGTTTCTATTATTTTATATTTATGTAATACATAATACAGCGGGCTTGAATTCGAACCTTGGAATATTTAGTTAAGAAGGATTAACTCGCCACTCAACCACTTCAGCCGCAAAGCTCACTTGAGTTTGAAGGATTAAGTTTTTATTTTATACTCACTTTATTTATATGGATGCGGAAGAGACAAGATAGAAAACAATTTACATTCAACCATATTATTATCATTATTATGTTTGCTATGAACATATTTATGGTTTCAGTTAAAATTTTATTAAAAATAATATGATGATTATATGGTTGATCTAAGACGCTAAACATAATATGGCTAAAAATAACTAGAAACATGTTTATAGCGATCATAATAATGTTTAAATGCTTCAAATTAATAATAACATTTTTGTGAAGAACAAACTATGTTTGCGGTGACCATATTCAACCATCTTTTTTCTTTGCGTGCGTTATTCTTAACATCATATTTTGTAAAATGAGCTGTATAGAGCATCAATGGTAATTCTGTTTGGGTTAGATCATTTCCCCTTTGTCGTATTTCCATTCTCTCGTCCACCTCACGGTCTAGACTCTATTCAAAAGAATATTCTCAATCTGTGTACAGTCCATTTCATTTGAATAGGATCACTCACGCAGTCCAACAATTCCTGCACTTCACCATACACACACACACTTGCATGAGGGTCATTTGTTATTGTTAAAAAAACACTTGCATTAATTTTTTTGTTTGTTTGTTTTAACTGTTTAAATTTGTATTTAATTCATTTTAATAAACTCAGCTCTTCACGCTTTTTTTTAAACAAATTTTAAATTTATTTACATTTCTTGCTTTTAAAGCTGCTAAGATATAAACAAAAAATGCAATTTCCTTTGGGTTTTGATTTTTGAAATTTTAAAGGGACAAGAATAATTCTTTCAAATATAATAGAATTTTATTAGAAATTTAAAAAAAAAAATTTTGAACTAAAACTTTTATTATGTAAGAAAAACAACAACTAAGATTGTTGCGCTCTGGAACGTATATTCTTGTTCATGAAATGTTTTTTTTGTTGTTTTTTTCTTGTTTTTGGGGATATATTAACGCTTGAAACAACTGAATTATACTAAAATAAAATATAAAATTGGAAGAAAATTCGAAAATAAAATAATCATAATACGAGTAAAAAAAAAAAAAAATAATGAACACAACAACAGCAACAAACACAGATACCAATAAAATATAAAACATTAAAACAAGAACAATTCCTGGGTAAAACACAATTCAGTTCATCGGGCAAATTTGAATGAGATTTGTTTACACTTATGTGTATATTTTTATTGTTGTTGTTGTTGTTATTATTATTTTAATTTTAGTTGTTGTTTTATTTAAATAATTTTCTCCAACAAGCACTAAAGAAAAATCGTGCTAATAAGTTGGTTCTAAATTTTCCAGTCTAACAGAATGAAAATCAACAAATTGGGAAAATATTTCAATTATTTACACCGAAAAAAAATTATGTTTTAAATAAAATTTTATAGGAAATGAATTTCTAAATTAATAAGCAAATAAAAAAAAATAAATTTTATTTTTGAAAAAACTTTATATCACAAATTTTGCTATGAAAACTTTTTGACTTTGCGAATCACAATATTTCCAGTAATAAAGCTTCAAGTTTTTAGTGCATATTTTGCTTTAAGTGCATGTTTTTACATATTTTGTTACAAATGCATATTTTTCTTTATATTTTTTTGACATATTTTTCGCAGCATTTCGTAATGCTTATAAAGGGTGTTTTTTATAGACGTATAGAACTTTAAATTGCAATAAAACAAGGATGGATTATTCGATTGACATTAATTATTATATATCCGAAAGATAATCTTGTGGCATTACATTTTAAATATGATTTCTGGCATATGACCGCCACGGCTGGCTCGGATGTAGTCCAATCTGGATGTCCAATTTTCGATGACTTTTTCCAACATTTGTGGCCGTATATCGGCAATAACACGGCGAATGTTGTCTTCCAAATGGTCAAGCGTTTGTGGCTTATCCGTATAGACCAATGACTTTACATAGCCCCACAGAAAGTAGTCTAGCAGTGTTAAATCACAAGATCTTGGAGGCCAATTCACAGGTCCAAAACGTGAAATTACGCGGTCACCAAACGTGTCTTTCAATAAATCGATTGTGGCACGAGCTGTGTGACATGTTTGTCTTGTTGGAACCACAGCTCCTGGACATCATGGTTGTTCAATTCAGGAATGAAAAAGTTAGTAATCATGGCTCTATACCAATCACCATTGACTGTAACGTTCTGGCCATCATCGTTTTTGAAGAAGTACGGACCAATGATTCCACCAGCCCATAAAGCGCACCAAACAGTCAGTTTTTCTGGATGTAACGGTGTTTCGACATACACTTGAGGATTAGCTTCACTCCAAATGCGGCAGTTTTGTTTGTTGACGTTGCCCTTCAACCAGAAGTGCGCTTCATCGCCAAACAAAATTCGCTTATGAAAATCGGGAACAACGGCAATCTCGTTCGAAATAAAATTGCACTATTTGCAAGCGTTGTTCAGGCGTGAGTCTATTCATGATGAATTGCCAAACCAAACTGAGATAAATCACTTGATAGCTGTTAAATCGGTCGCCATCTCGAACAGTAATGCCAACTTAAAGTTCTATACCTCTATAAAAAACACCCTTTAAAAGCATTTGCTCTTTTAATAATTTTTTGTTTAGAAATATATTTCATTAAATGGTGTAGTTTGAGCCCTGAAACTGTTAAATAGTCAAAATAGTATGAGATAATTTGCTTATTTTGACACTTTTTAAGGAGCAAAAGAAACAACATTTTGGTGTTTGACAATATAAAGGATCAATTAGTATTTATACACTCCAAATATGGATTTGTAGTCAATTTGTAGACAATAATAGGTTAAACTCGCCGTCATTAAAATAAAAAAAATTAAAAGGTCAAATCAGTGAAAAGAAAAACTTGATGCGGTTTTAAAAAGAATACTGAATTTAAAAAAAGTAAAAAAAAAATTAATAGTAAATAAAATATTGTAGAAAATTAATATTCTCTAAAGGAGTTGACAACTTTTAAATATGCACCGTTGATGTCGAACGAACATTTTTAATGTTTAAAACAATTTTAGGACCAAATAGAATAAGTTTTAGATTTGATAACTTAAAAAAACCTATTTATTTATATTTTTTTTAATTTTTCATGAGAATATTATGGAAAACAATGCATTTTGCACACCAAAATAATTTTGGAATTAAGCACAAATAAAGACTAAATTTTGTAAATAAATATTTATCTACTAATACTTTTTAAACAATGTTTTCAGTTTTAAAACTGAATGGAATGTATTTGTTCTTTTTTTTAATAAATAAATGATTAAATAAATAAATTGTGAATGCATAAATCTTACTTATATTTTTGCATATTTTGTGATTTTTTTTATGCGCAAGTTTTCGGATTTTAAGTGCATAATCTTCCTTGCTCTGATAATTATAATTTTACTATATAAAACTAGCTGTTTTTGCCCTGTCTCCAGCAAGTCAAGGCTGGTATTCAATCACATAAACTTTTCATACCACAGTAAAGTTAAGATTTCGAAAAAGTTAAGCTCCTCAAAAAAAAAAAAAAAAAAACTACCTTTTGCAACCTTGTATAAAGATTATTTTGGTGTTGAAAAACCAAAATTAATTTTATTTATATAGAAAATTTTACTTATCGGCCAGGATAAATAATAAATATAAATAAATACATAAATAAATAAATTCATAAATAATTTTGCAGGTATCTTCGCCGTATAATTATTATTTAATTTAGATAATACTCAACTTTTAAAAGAAAAGAAGTGTTTTTAATATTTTTTTTCCCAATTTTTAATATTTTTTTCTCCTTCCTTAGGCTTCAATGAACGTATGAAGACAAAAATTTGCCCAATCGGTCAAGCCATTCTCGAACTCTGTGCTTAGCAACACACTTGGCAATTCGTTTTTGTTTGTATAGATTAAAGTAGGCTTCTGACAGAGGTATACACGCCAAAGGAAATAAGCCAGCTGTACATTTTTTGCTCTTCATCGTATTGCCTTTGTAACTGTTAAAATTTGTTTACATGCTGTGCGCGCCATTGCTTTTATGATCAAAGAATTTTCTCCTTTTGATTTGTGTATAGTTCTGCCATGGGTAGGCTACTTAATTTTGATAAAAGTTTCCATGAGCCTACAGCAGTATCAAACTGGAATTCAAGGACGACAGAGAAACATAACTGAACGATATGGTAACATTTGTTTCTATCATCATCATCATCTTGGGCTATACTCGTGCCACGACCTTTAAGATCTATTGTAAAGAATTTGTTTCTATAAAAGTAGTGTTTGTTACTAGATGTTTGCAACTTTCGAATTTAAAAAGGCACTGAGACTCAGAAAAAACAATTATTTAAAAAACTACTAAAAAAATGAATTTTACACACATATTTAGTATCGAAAAATGTACGCTCCGAAAAGTCTAAAAAGCACTAAAACAGTGCTAAAAGCAAACAGTTTACTATTCTGTCTGATATACAGTAAACAAAAGAAGTCCAGGATATCTAAAGGAATGAAATTTTTTGTAAGCAAAATTTTCTTATATGGAAATACATGTTCGTTAGTTTTCTAAAAGTAACAACAAAATTTGTTAAAGGTTAAAGCAGAAAAATTTTATTTTTAAGACGGTAAAACCATGAAGACATCATCTAGACATCTTTTGCGGTGTATTTAAATGTGTTTATATGATTTTTGTATTTGAATGAGTAGTTTAATGATTATTTAATTTTTTTTCCTATAACAAAATAAATTGTTAGTGTTAAAAGTGTATAAACGTTTAAGATTAAAAAAAAAAAATTTGAAATACATGCAGACTTGCAGATGTGTAAACAAACGTATAGACATAATTATAGGTGCGAGTATTATTAGTGGAACGTAAGATTGTTTGTATATTAAGAGTACAAGTAGAAGTACACAAATTACATACATAAAAAACACGTTTTCTTTTCATTTTATATAAATTTAGAAAAACTTTTTCTTTGTATAAACGGATATAAATTTTATTTCTCGATTAACAAAATTGTTTGACGCACGTAATCAAATTCACTTGAGTTGAAAACTCAAAAAGATTTACTAACTCAATGATTTTTTCTTAAAACCTTTTGACTGATGCATTTTTAGATGTTTTCTTTTTTTTAATAGAATATATTATACACGGTTTACAGTCTACCAGTGTTAATAAAAACAAAAAGCTGTGAGTGTATATGTGTGGGGCATTTTATGGAAAATCATTATATGATCATCTTCAAAATTCTAGACAAAATTGTAATGAACTGTTGATTAATATAATTTCTAATTTTGTTGCTAAAGAAAACATTCTTCAATAGAAAATAAAAAATAAGGAATTTCATAAATCATCAAGGCAAAATTATACAAAAAAAAAATAGTATGAATATGCTTATATAGAGATATTTCGTATCAACTTTGTGCAACTTCTTTAAGAGACACAGTCCCCTCTTGATAATTTGAAACTTGTTTCTTTGAATCTGTTGATAAAACGCACAGCTTCCTAAGCCCCCTGAAAAATATTCGATAAATTGAAGAAAATCCATGAAATTTTGTTACCCTCGGTGATTTGTTCAATATAATTTCTTCTTTCTTTTATTAACTATAAATGAAATGATATTCTCTTTTATTTTATTATTTTATAATAGTTAAAATAAATGTTAAAATAATTAAATTTTTAATTGAACCAATTAAATATTTAATCAAAATTGATTATACACTTAATTAATAAAATATTTAATTTTTTATTTTTTATTTTATACATAGAGATTAAAGGGCCGCATAAGCATACTTGAAAGCCACACATTACTACAAACATGTGTAATATTTTATAATAAAAAATGCTTGTAAAAGAGATATTGCTTTTAGCATAAGAAATTACAAAAAAAAAATTCAAACTTTTTTTAATATAAAAAATCAAATATTTGAACTTTTTCTCTGAATTTTAAATTATCGAGAGTCGACTGAGATAAGAAAAGAAGTTGAAGCTACATTTAAGTATTTTTCAACAGTCACAGTATTATGGTATGCCCGTAATTAATTATTCAAGGATAAATTCTTGAATAATTATTAAAAATAAAAGTTTTTTATTTATATATATTTGTATTTTTTTATATTAATAAAATATTTAACAAAAATATTAATCTTTATTTGTGCTTAATTCCAGAAATTGTGTTGCTTTTAAAATTTATTCTTTTACTCATGATATTCTCATGAGTTATTTATTTAGTACAATAAGTACTGAAGGCGATAGCATATCTATATGGACCATTTCGTCAGACGCTACTCTGATTCCACAGTAGATTACTCCCAACGTTTCTTGCAAACATTAGAAACTTTATATTGTAAAAGCAATTGACTAAATAAGAATTGTTAATGAAAAGATTCAAATATTCAAACAAAAAACTCAGTAAGCATTGAACTGAATAAATAAATAAATTTCCCAACCAACATTGTAATATTGAAAACTATATATTCTATTTTTATTCTTCTCTTCTTTTTTACATTTGAATGCCAGGTGGGTATTACTGAATGTAATTAAAGAGTATATTGTACTGAATAAATAACTCATGAGAATATCATGAGTAAAAGAATAAATTTTAAAAGCAACACAATTTCTGGAATTAAGCACAAATAAAGATTAATATTTTGTTAAGCTTTTAAATTCCAAATAGAAAGTATTACATATATTAATAAAATATATCAATTTTATTCTACAGATGAAAATTATCAATTGAATTCTTTTTTAAAAAAATATTTTCTTACAAATATGTCAAAGAATATTATACAAAAAAATAATATATTAAAAATATACATGAGTTAAAAATATAAGTACATAATAACAGTATGTATATTAACAGTATATATATATATAGTTATATGTATGTATGTATATCAAATGTGTAATTTCCCCACCCTTTAACGACACATTACTCCTGAAATGTGGAACATTAATATTAAAATATATATAAATGTGAAAATTTTTTAATATACAAAAATATTTTAATAATTTTCTTAGAATTTAGAATAATTTCTTCCAGTTATATTTTTTGGAAATTTTATATTTCTTTTTGGTATTTAAAAAATCTTTTAACCAACTGCCTATCCCTTTTGCAACCATTTTCATCTAAAAAATTTGTTTCATTTTTCTTTTTGACTTCTTTTATTATGTATTTGGGTTTTTGTTTTAAATTATAAAACCCTAAATTTTTTACAAATTCTCTCTCATTATAATCATGACAATTATCCCTTCCTTCATTTATCTTATTTGTTCTATTAATTTTGTTAGTATGCATTTTATCGTGCAACGTATTCCAAATAGATGTCCACCTTATTATGTAGTAAATCATTAGGTTTATATCCTGTTGTACTTTGAATTGAATCATTATATATTTGAACTGATTTTAAGACGAGGCTTTTATCATCAAAATCTTTGTGTTTTTGATCTAATTTTAATAATCTAATATGTTCGTTGAGTGTTAGATGGAATCTCTCTATGGCTGCATTACCAGTATGTGTATTTGGAGCAGTGAAATGAAAATTTATTTCTTCACAATTTAAAAAGTTTTTAATATAAATTGTATTAAATTCATTGTCTGCAATTATCTTTTTTGGTTTTCCCAAAATAGCGAATCTTCCCTTTAATATTTCTACTATAGTTATAGAATTTTTGTCATTTAAATAATGAATTGAAACATATTTAGAAAGTTTATCAATGCATGTTAAAAATGTTGTTTATTTATCTATAAACCAAATATCAATATGAATTACTTTATTAGATTAAAATGGTGTTTCTGTAACGCATAATTTTGGTTTTATTGGTCGTCTATCAAATTTAAACATATTACAAATAACACAATTATTAATGAATTTATTAATTTCTCTCTTTAAATTCGGATAATATATCTTATCTTTTAATTCTAAATATGTCTCTTCTATACCTCACTGTGATATTTTTCTATCACTTCCAAAAGATTTTGGATAGTTTGTTGAAGCTTTCTGAATATATCAAAATTTTCACAAAAAATTGCTAAAGTTTCTTTTACAGGCAGAATTTGCTTTAAATATTTTAATATATTTTCTTCAAAGTATTCTTTAATGGTTATAATATTTCTAATTTTTCTTTCATATAAAATTTTCTTCTCATATTTATAGTTTTTTCCTAGGTAATAATAAGTTGATTTTTAATTATATTTACTAGTGATTTTGAAATAAATAAGTGATCATTTAGGTTTTCTTCTCCACTATGTATTGTAGCTATATCTGAATTTATTTGTTGATTATTATCTTCTATGTGGTTTACACATATTATATTGAAAATATATATGAATTAAAAATATAAGTACATAATAACAGTATGTATATTCACAGTATATATATAGTTATATATATCAAATATGTAATTCCGTGGTATGGAGATTTTATTATACAGCTTTCTTCCATTTAAAACTTAATTTTCAGCTCGTCAATACCTACTTAGTAAAATCAGATATTTAGATAGAACTCCAAATGACTAAAGCAAGCTTAAAAGTTTTCAATCATATACATTTTTCTTATCATTAAGATTTCGAAAAAGTTAAGCCCTTCCCAAAATAAAAGAAAAGAAACTAATTAGATTTTTTCTAGAACAGTAATTCTAACAACCGAAGTTGTTTTGTCAGTGCAATTTAAAAACGTATTAATTAGAAATTTTTTTGTTGAGGATAGTGCAAAACAATTTTTTTTATAATTTTTTCAAAAAAAAGCAAAGGGGGTAGTCCACGGTTTTTTGTGGCGAAAAATATTTTTTTTGCACTATCTGGAAAAAACAAAATTCGAATTTAAGCCAATATAGTTCTCTATTAATCAAGTCGATATCTAGAAAAGTAAGCAAGTTATGACCAAAAAGGTAAGCAGTTCTACTACTGCCTCTTTCCGGCCACTTTTTAGTAGAACTGGTTACCTTTTTGGTCATAACTTGCTAAGTTTTCAATATATCGACTTGATTTCTTTTGCGTTAGATAGCTAAGCGTATTGGCTTTAATTAAAAATAATTGTCTTGCACTATCCCCAACAAAAAAATTTGTGATTAAAGCCAATACGCTTAGCTATCTAACGCAAAAGAAATCAAGTCGATATATTGAAAACTTAGCAAGTTATGACCAAAAAGGTAACCAGTTCTACTAAAAAGTGGCCGGAAAGAGGCAGTAGTAGAACTGCTTACCTTTTTGGTCATAACTTGCTTACTTTTCTAGATATTGACTTGATTTCTATTGCGATTAATAGAGAACCATATTGGCTTAAATTCGAATTTTGTTTTTTCCAGGTAGTGCGAAAAAAATATTTTCGCCAAAAAAAACCATGGACTAGCCCCTTTGCTTTTTTTTGAAAAAATGATAAAAAAATTGTCTTGCACTATCCCCAACAAAAAAATTTGTGATTAAAGCCAATACGCTTAGCTATCTAACGCAAAAGAAATCAAGTCGATATATTGAAAACTTAGCAAGTTATGACCAAAAAGGTAACCAGTTCTACTAAAAAGTGGCCGGAAAGAGGCAGTAGTAGAACTGCTTACCTTTTTGGTCATAACTTGCTTACTTTTCTAGATATCGACTTGATTTCTATTGTGTTTAATAGAGAACCATATTGGCTTAAATTCGAATTTTGTTTTTTCCAGGTAGTGCGAAAAAAATATTTTTCGCCAAAAAAAACCATGGACTACCCCCTTTGCTTTTTTTGAAAAAATGATAAAAAAATTGTCTTGCACTATCCCTAACAAAAAAATTTGTGATTAAAGCCAATACGCTTAGCTATCTAACGCAAAAGAAATCAAGTCGATATATTGAAAACTTAACAAGTTATGACCAAAAAGGTAACCAGTTCTACTAAAAAGTGGCCGGAAAGAGGCAGTAGTAGAACTGCTTACCTTTTTGGTCATAACTTGCTTACTTTTCTAGATATTGACTTGATTTCTATTGCGATTAATAGAGAACCATATTGGCTTAAATTCGAATTTTGTTTTTTCCAGGTAGTGCGAAAAAAATATTTTTCGCCAAAAAAAACCATGGACTACCCCCTTTGCTTTTTTTGAAAAAATGATAAAAAAATTGTCTTGCACTATCCCCAACAAAAAAATTTGTGATTAAAGCCAATACGCTTAGCTATCTAACGCAAAAGAAATCAAGTCGATATATTGAAAACTTAACAAGTTATGACCAAAAAGGTAACCAGTTCTACTAAAAAGTGGCCGGAAAGAGGCAGTAGTAGAACTGCTTACCTTTTTGGTCATAACTTGCTTACTTTTCTAGATATTGACTTGATTTCTATTGCGATTAATAGAGAACCATATTGGCTTAAATTCGAATTTTGTTTTTTCCAAGTAGTGCGAAAAAAATATTTTTCGCCAAAAAAAACCATGGACTACCCCCTTTGCTTTTTTTGAAAAAATGATAAAAAAATTGTCTTGCACTATCCCCAACAAAAAAATTTGTGATTAAAGCCAATACGCTTAGCTATCTAACGCAAAAGAAATCAAGTCGATATATTGAAAACTTAGCAAGTTATGACCAAAAAGGTAACCAGTTCTACTAAAAAGTGGCCGGAAAGAGGCAGTAGTAGAACTGCTTACCTTTTTGGTCATAACTTGCTTACTTTTCTAGATATTGACTTGATTTCTATTGCGATTAATAGAGAACCATATTGGCTTAAATTCGAATTTTGTTTTTTCCAGGTAGTGCGAAAAAAATATTTTTCGCCAAAAAAAACCATGGACTACCCCCTTTGCTTTTTTTGAAAAAATGATAAAAAAATTGTCTTGCACTATCCCCAACAAAAAAATTTGTGATTAAAGCCAATACGCTTAGCTATCTAACGCAAAAGAAATCAAGTCGATATATTGAAAACTTAACAAGTTATGACCAAAAAGGTAACCAGTTCTACTAAAAAGTGGCCGGAAAGAGGCAGTAGTAGAACTGCTTACCTTTTTGGTCATAACTTGCTTACTTTTCTAGATATTGACTTGATTTCTATTGCGATTAATAGAGAACCATATTGGCTTAAATTCGAATTTTGTTTTTTCCAAGTAGTGCGAAAAAAATATTTTTCGCCAAAAAAAACCATCGACTACCCCCTTTGCTTTTTTTGAAAAAATGATAAAAAAATTGTCTTGCACTATCCCCAACAAAAAAATTTGTGATTAAAGCCAATACGCTTAGCTATCGAACGCAAAAGAAATCAAGTCGATATATTGAAAACTTAGCAAGTTATGACCAAAAAGGTAACCAGTTCTACTAAAAAGTGGCCGGAAAGAGGCAGTAGTAGAACTGCTTACCTTTTTGGTCATAACTTGCTTACTTTTCTAGATATTGACTTGATTTCTATTGCGATTAATAGAGAACCATATTGGCTTAAATTCGAATTTTGTTTTTTCCAAGTAGTGCGAAAAAAATATTTTTCGCCAAAAAAAACCATCGACTACCCCCTTTGCTTTTTTTGAAAAAATGATAAAAAAATTGTCTTGCACTATCCCCAACAAAAAAATTTGTGATTAAAGCCAATACGCTTAGCTATCGAACGCAAAAGAAATCAAGTCGATATATTGAAAACTTAGCAAGTTATGACCAAAAAGGTAACCAGTTCTACTAAAAAGTGGCCGGAAAGAGGCAGTAGTAGAACTGCTTACCTTTTTGGTCATAACTTGCTTACTTTTCTAGATATCGACTTGATTTCTATTGTGTTTAATAGAGAACCATATTGGCTTAAATTCGAATTTTGTTTTTTCCAGGTAGTGCGAAAAAAATATTTTTCGCCAAAAAAAAACCATGGACTACCCCCTTTGCTTTTTTTGAAAAAATGATAAAAAAATTGTCTTGCACTATCCCCAACAAAAAAATTTGTGATTAAAGCCAATACGCTTAGCTATCTAACGCAAAAGAAATCAAGTCGATATATTGAAAACTTAACAAGTTATGACCAAAAAGGTAACCAGTTCTACTAAAAAGTGGCCGGAAAGAGGCAGTAGTAGAACTGCTTACCTTTTTGGTCATAACTTGCTTACTTTTCTAGATATTGACTTGATTTCTATTGCGATTAATAGAGAACCATATTGGCTTAAATTCGAATTTTGTTTTTTCCAAGTAGTGCGAAAAAAATATTTTTCGCCAAAAAAAACCATCGACTACCCCCTTTGCTTTTTTTGAAAAAATGATAAAAAAATTGTCTTGCACTATCCCCAACAAAAAAATTTGTGATTAAAGCCAATACGCTTAGCTATCGAACGCAAAAGAAATCAAGTCGATATATTGAAAACTTAGCAAGTTATGACCAAAAAGGTAACCAGTTCTACTAAAAAGTGGCCGGAAAGAGGCAGTAGTAGAACTGCTTACCTTTTTGGTCATAACTTGCTTACTTTTCTAGATATCGACTTGATTTCTATTGTGTTTAATAGAGAACCATATTGGCTTAAATTCGAATTTTGTTTTTTCCAGGTAGTGCGAAAAAAATATTTTTCGCCAAAAAAAACCATGGACTACCCCCTTTGCTTTTTTTGAAAAAATGATAAAAAAATTGTCTTGCACTATCCCCATCAAAAAAATTTGTGATTAAAGCCAATACGCTTAGCTATCTAACGCAAAAGAAATCAAGTCGATATATTGAAAACTTAGCAAGTTATGACCAAAAAGATAACCAGTTCTACTAAAAAGTGGCCGGAAAGAGGCAGTAGTAGAACTGCTTACCTTTTTGGTCATAACTTGCTTACTTTTCTAGATATCGACTTGATTTCTATTGCGATTAATAGAGAACCATATTGGCTTAAATTCGAATTTTGTTTTTTCCAGGTAGTGCGAAAAAAATATTTTTCGCCAAAAAAAACCATGGACTACCCCCTTTGCTTTTTTTGAAAAAATGATAAAAAAATTGTCTTGCACTATCCCCAACAAAAAAATTTGTGATTAAAGCCAATACGCTTAGCTATCTAACGCAAAAGAAATCAAGTCGATATATTGAAAACTTAGCAAGTTATGACCAAAAAGGTAACCAGTTCTACTAAAAAGTGGCCGGAAAGAGGCAGTAGTAGAACTGCTTACCTTTTTGGTCATAACTTGCTTACTTTTCTAGATATTGACTTGATTTCTATTGCGATTAATAGAGAACCATATTGGCTTAAATTCGAATTTTGTTTTTTCCAGGTAGTGCGAAAAAAATATTTTCGCCAAAAAAAACCATGGACTAGCCCCTTTGCTTTTTTTTGAAAAAATGATAAAAAAATTGTCTTGCACTATCCCCAACAAAAAAATTTGTGATTAAAGCCAATACGCTTAGCTATCTAACGCAAAAGAAATCAAGTCGATATATTGAAAACTTAGCAAGTTATGACCAAAAAGGTAACCAGTTCTACTAAAAAGTGGCCGGAAAGAGGCAGTAGTAGAACTGCTTACCTTTTTGGTCATAACTTGCTTACTTTTCTAGATATTGACTTGATTTCTATTGCGATTAATAGAGAACCATATTGGCTTAAATTCGAATTTTGTTTTTTCCAGGTAGTGCGAAAAAAATATTTTCGCCAAAAAAAACCATGGACTACCCCCTTTACTTTTGTTGAAAAAATGATAAAAATAATTGTCTTGCACTATCCCCAACAAAAAAATTTGTGATTAAAGCCAATACGCTTAGCTATCTAACGCAAAAGAAATCAAGTCGATATATTGAAAACTTAACAAGTTATGACCAAAAAGGTAACCAGTTCTACTAAAAAGTGGCCGGAAAGAGGCAGTAGTAGAACTGCTTACCTTTTTGGTCATAACTTGCTTACTTTTCTAGATATCGACTTGATTTCTATTGTGTGTAATAGAGAACCATATTGGCTTAAATTCGAATTTTGTTTTTTCCAGGTAGTGCGAAAAAAATATTTTTCGCCAAAAAAAACCCTGGACTAGCCCCTTTGCTTTTTTTTGAAAAAATGATAAAAAAATTGTCTTGCACTATCCCCAACAAAAAAATTTGTGATTAAAGCCAATACGCTTAGCTATCTAACGCAAAAGAAATCAAGTCGATATATTGAAAACTTAGCAAGTTATGACCAAAAAGGTAACCAGTTCTACTAAAAAGTGGCCGGAAAGAGGCAGTAGTAGAACTGCTTACCTTTTTGGTCATAACTTGCTTACTTTTCTAGATATCGACTTGATTTCTATTGTGTTTAATAGAGAACCATATTGGCTTAAATTCGAATTTTGTTTTTTCCAGGTAGTGCGAAAAAAATATTTTTCGCCAAAAAAAACCATGGACTACCCCCTTTGCTTTTTTTGAAAAAATGATAAAAAAATTGTCTTGCACTATCCCCAACAAAAAAATTTGTGATTAAAGCCAATACGCTTAGCTATCTAACGCAAAAGAAATCAAGTCGATATATTGAAAACTTAGCAAGTTATGACCAAAAAGGTAACCAGTTCTACTAAAAAGTGGCCGGAAAGAGGCAGTAGTAGAACTGCTTACCTTTTTGGTCATAACTTGCTTACTTTTCTAGATATTGACTTGATTTCTATTGCGATTAATAGAGAACCATATTGGCTTAAATTCGAATTTTGTTTTTTCCAGGTAGTGCGAAAAAAATATTTTCGCCAAAAAAAACCATGGACTAGCCCCTTTGCTTTTTTTTGAAAAAATGATAAAAAAATTGTCTTGCACTATCCCCAACAAAAAAATTTGTGATTAAAGCCAATACGCTTAGCTATCTAACGCAAAAGAAATCAAGTCGATATATTGAAAACTTAGCAAGTTATGACCAAAAAGGTAACCAGTTCTACTAAAAAGTGGCCTCAAAGAGGCAGTAGTAGAACTGCTTACCTTTTTGGTCATAACTTGCTTACTTTTCTAGATATCGACTTGATTTCTATTGTGTTTAATAGAGAACCATATTGGCTTAAATTCGAATTTTGTTTTTTCCAGGTAGTGCGAAAAAAATATTTTTCGCCAAAAAAAACCATGGACTACCCCCTTTGCTTTTTTTGAAAAAATGATAAAAAAAATTGTCTTGCACTATCCCCAACAAAAAAAATTGTGATTAAAGCCAATACGCTTAGCTATCTAACGCAAAAGAAATCAAGTCGATATATTGAAAACTTAACAAGTTATGACCAAAAAGGTAACCAGTTCTACTAAAAAGTGGCCGGAAAGAGGCAGTAGTAGAACTGCTTACCTTTTTGGTCATAACTTGCTTACTTTTCTAGAGTTTGACTTGATTTCTATTGCGATTAATAGAGAACCATATTGGCTTAAACACGAATTTTGTTTTTTTCAGATAGTGCGAAAAAAATATTTTGCTTTGCTTTTTTTTGAAAAAATGATAAAAAAATTGTCTTGCACTATCCCCAACAAAAAAATTTGTGATTAAAGCCAATACGCTTAGCTATCTAACGCAAAAGAAATCAAGTCGATATATTGAAAACTTAACAAGTTATGACCAAAAAGGTAACCAGTTCTACTAAAAAGTGGCCGGAAAGAGGCAGTAGTAGAACTGCTTACCTTTTTGGTCATAACTTGCTTACTTTTCTAGATATTGACTTGATTTCTATTGCGATTAATAGAGAACCATATTGGCTTAAATTCGAATTTTGTTTTTTCCCGGTAGTGCGAAAAAAATATTTTTCGCCAAAAAAAACCATGGACTAGCCCTTTTGCTTTTTTTGAAAAAATGATAAAAAAATTGTCTTGCACTATCCCCAACAAAAAACTTTGTGATTAAAGCCAATACGCTTAGCTATCTAACGCAAAAGAAATCAAGTCGATATATTGAAAACTTAGCAAGTTATGACCAAAAAGGTAACCAGTTCTACTAAAAAGTGGCCGGAAAGAGGCAGTAGTAGAACTGCTTACCTTTTTGGTCATAACTTTCTTACTTTTCTAGATATCGACTTGATTTCTATTGTGTTTAATAGAGAACCATATTGGCTTAAATTCGAATTTTGTTTTTTCCAGGTAGTGCGAAAAAAATATTTTTCGCCAAAAAAAACCATGGACTACCCCCTTTGCTTTTTTTGAAAAAATGATAAAAAAATTGTCTTGCACTATCCCCAACAAAAAAATTTGTGATTAAAGCCAATACGCTTAGCTATCTAACGCAAAAGAAATCAAGTCGATATATTGAAAACTTAGCAAGTTATGACCAAAAAGGTAACCAGTTCTACTAAAAAGTGGCCGGAAAGAGGCAGTAGTAGAACTGCTTACCTTTTTGGTCATAACTTGCTTACTTTTCTAGATATTGACTTGATTTCTATTGCGATTAATAGAGAACCATATTGGCTTAAATTCGAATTTTGTTTTTTCCAAGTAGTGCGAAAAAAATATTTTTCGCCAAAAAAAACCATGGACTACCCCCTTTGCTTTTTTTGAAAAAATGATAAAAAAATTGTCTTGCACTATCCCCAACAAAAAAATTTGTGATTAAAGCCAATACGCTTAGCTATCTAACGCAAAAGAAATCAAGTCGATATATTGAAAACTTAACAAGTTATGACCAAAAAGGTAACCAGTTCTACTAAAAAGTGGCCGGAAAGAGGCAGTAGTAGAACTGCTTACCTTTTTGGTCATAACTTGCTTACTTTTCTAGATATTGACTTGATTTCTATTGCGATTAATAGAGAACCATATTGGCTTAAATTCGAATTTTGTTTTTTCCAAGTAGTGCGAAAAAAATATTTTTCGCCAAAAAAAACCATGGACTACCCCCTTTGCTTTTTTTGAAAAAATGATAAAAAAATTGTCTTGCACTATCCCCAACAAAAAAATTTGTGATTAAAGCCAATACGCTTAGCTATCTAACGCAAAAGAAATCAAGTCGATATATTGAAAACTTAACAAGTTATGACCAAAAAGGTAACCAGTTCTACTAAAAAGTGGCCGGAAAGAGGCAGTAGTAGAACTGCTTACCTTTTTGGTCATAACTTGCTTACTTTTCTAGATATTGACTTGATTTCTATTGCGATTAATAGAGAACCATATTGGCTTAAATTCGAATTTTGTTTTTTCCAAGTAGTGCGAAAAAAATATTTTTCGCCAAAAAAAACCATGGACTACCCCCTTTGCTTTTTTTGAAAAAATGATAAAAAAATTGTCTTGCACTATCCCCAACAAAAAAATTTGTGATTAAAGCCAATACGCTTAGCTATCTAACGCAAAAGAAATCAAGTCGATATATTGAAAACTTAGCAAGTTATGACCAAAAAGGTAACCTGTTCTACTAAAAAGTGGCCGGAAAGAGGCAGTAGTAGAACTGCTTACCTTTTTGGTCATAACTTGCTTACTTTTCTAGATATCGACTTGATTTCTATTGTATTTAATAGAGAACCATATTGGCTTAAATTCGAATTTTGTTTTTTCCAAGTAGTGCGAAAAAAATATTTTTCGCCAAAAAAAACCATGGACTACCCCCTTTGCTTTTTTTGAAAAAATGATAAAAAAATTGTCTTGCACTATCCCCAACAAAAAAATTTGTGATTAAAGCCAAAACGCGTAGCTATCTAACGCAAAAGAAATCAAGTCGATATATTGAAAACTTAGCAAGTTATGACCAAAAAGGTAACCAGTTCTACTGAAAAGTGGCCGGAAAGAGGCAGTAGTAGAACTGCTCACCTTTTTGGTCATAACTTGCTTACTTTTCTAGATATTGACTTGATTTCTATTGCGATTAATAGAGAACCATATTGGCTTAAATTCGAATTTTGTTTTTTCCAGGTAGTGCGAAAAAAATATTTTTCGCCAAAAAAAACCATGGACTACCCCCTTTGCTTTTTTTGAAAAAATGATAAAAAAATTGTCTTGCACTATCCCCAACAAAAAAATTTGTAATTAAAGCCAATACGCTTAGCTATCTAACGCAAAAGAAATCAAGTCGATATATTGAAAACTTAGCAAGTTATGACCAAAAAGGTAACCAGTTCTACTAAAAAGTGGCCGGAAAGAGGCAGTAGTAGAACTGCTTACCTTTTTGGTCATAACTTGCTTACTTTTCTAGATATTGACTTGATTTCTATTGCGATTAATAGAGAACCATATTGGCTTAAATTCGAATTTTGTTTTTTCCAGGTAGTGCGAAAAAAATATTTTTCGCCAAAAAAAACCATGGACTAGCCCCTTTGCTTTTTTTTGAAAAAATGATAAAAAAATTGTCTTGCACTATCCCCAACAAAAAAATTTGTGATTAAAGCCAATACGCTTAGCTATCTAACGCAAAAGAAATCAAGTCGATATATTGAAAACTTAACAAGTTATGACCAAAAAGGTAACCAGTTCTACTAAAA
Organism: Thelaira solivaga; assembly: GCA_947397855.1. Lineage (NCBI taxonomy): Eukaryota > Metazoa > Arthropoda > Insecta > Diptera > Tachinidae > Thelaira > Thelaira solivaga. The sequence goes on from OX377612.1 coordinate 28,479,771, forward strand.
AGTGGCCGGAAAGAGGCAGTAGTAGAACTGCTTACCTTTTTGGTCATAACTTGCTTACTTTTCTAGATATCGACTTGATTTCTATTGTATTTAATAGAAAACCATATTGCCTTAAATTCGAATTTTGTTTTTTCCAGGTAGTGCGAAAAAAATATTTTTCGCCAAAAAAAACCATGGACTACCCCCTTTGCTTTTTTTGAAAAAATGATAAAAAAATTGTCTTGCACTATCCCCAACAAAAAAATTTGTGATTAAAGCCAATACGCTTAGCTATCTAACGCAAAAGAAATCAAGTCGATATATTGAAAACTTAACAAGTTATGACCAAAAAGGTAACCAGTTCTACTAAAAAGTGGCCGGAAAGAGGCAGTAGTAGAACTGCTTACCTTTTTGGTCATAACTTGCTTACTTTTCTAGATATTGACTTGATTTCTATTGCGATTAATAGAGAACCATATTGGCTTAAATTCGAATTTTGTTTTTTCCAGGTAGTGCGAAAAAAATATTTTTCGCCAAAAAAAACCATGGACTAGCCCCTTTGCTTTTTTTTGAAAAAATGATAAAAAAATTGTCTTGCACTATCCCCAACAAAAAAATTTGTGATTAAAGCCAATACGCTTAGCTATCTAACGCAAAAGAAATCAAGTCGATATATTGAAAACTTAACAAGTTATGACCAAAAAGGTAACCAGTTCTACTAAAAAGTGGCCGGAAAGAGGCAGTAGTAGAACTGCTTACCTTTTTGGTCATAACTTGCTTACTTTTCTAGATATCGACTTGATTTCTATTGTATTTAATAGAAAACCATATTGCCTTAAATTCGAATTTTGTTTTTTCCAGGTAGTGCGAAAAAAATATTTTTCGCCAAAAAAAACCATGGACTACCCCCTTTGCTTTTTTTGAAAAAATGATAAAAAAATTGTCTTGCACTATCCCCAACAAAAAAATTTGTGATTAAAGCCAATACGCTTAGCTATCTAACGCAAAAGAAATCAAGTCGATATATTGAAAACTTAACAAGTTATGACCAAAAAGGTAACCAGTTCTACTAAAAAGTGGCCGGAAAGAGGCAGTAGTAGAACTGCTTACCTTTTTGGTCATAACTTGCTTACTTTTCTAGATATTGACTTGATTTCTATTGCGATTAATAGAGAACCATATTGGCTTAAATTCGAATTTTGTTTTTTCCAGGTAGTGCGAAAAAAATATTTTTCGCCAAAAAAAACCATGGACTAGCCCCTTTGCTTTTTTTTGAAAAAATGATAAAAAAATTGTCTTGCACTATCCCCAACAAAAAAATTTGTGATTAAAGCCAATACGCTTAGCTATCTAACGCAAAAGAAATCAAGTCGATATATTGAAAACTTAACAAGTTATGACCAAAAAGGTAACCAGTTCTACTAAAAAGTGGCCGGAAAGAGGCAGTAGTAGAACTGCTTACCTTTTTGGTCATAACTTGCTTACTTTTCTAGATATCGACTTGATTTCTATTGTATTTAATAGAAAACCATATTGCCTTAAATTCGAATTTTGTTTTTTCCAGGTAGTGCGAAAAAAATATTTTTCGCCAAAAAAAACCATGGACTACCCCCTTTGCTTTTTTTGAAAAAATGATAAAAAAATTGTCTTGCACTATCCCCAACAAAAAAATTTGTGATTAAAGCCAATACGCTTAGCTATCTAACGCAAAAGAAATCAAGTCGATATATTGAAAACTTAACAAGTTATGACCAAAAAGGTAACCAGTTCTACTAAAAAGTGGCCGGAAAGAGGCAGTAGTAGAACTGCTTACCTTTTTGGTCATAACTTGCTTACTTTTCTAGATATTGACTTGATTTCTATTGCGATTAATAGAGAACCATATTGGCTTAAATTCGAATTTTGTTTTTTCCAGGTAGTGCGAAAAAAATATTTTTCGCCAAAAAAAACCATGGACTAGCCCCTTTGCTTTTTTTTGAAAAAATGATAAAAAAATTGTCTTGCACTATCCCCAACAAAAAAATTTGTGATTAAAGCCAATACGCTTAGCTATCTAACGCAAAAGAAATCAAGTCGATATATTGAAAACTTAACAAGTTATGACCAAAAAGGTAACCAGTTCTACTAAAAAGTGGCCGGAAAGAGGCAGTAGTAGAACTGCTTACCTTTTTGGTCATAACTTGCTTACTTTTCTAGATATCGACTTGATTTCTATTGTATTTAATAGAAAACCATATTGCCTTAAATTCGAATTTTGTTTTTTCCAGGTAGTGCGAAAAAAATATTTTTCGCCAAAAAAAACCATGGACTACCCCCTTTGCTTTTTTTGAAAAAATGATAAAAAAATTGTCTTGCACTATCCCCAACAAAAAAATTTGTGATTAAAGCCAATACGCTTAGCTATCTAACGCAAAAGAAATCAAGTCGATATATTGAAAACTTAACAAGTTATGACCAAAAAGGTAACCAGTTCTACTAAAAAGTGGCCGGAAAGAGGCAGTAGTAGAACTGCTTACCTTTTTGGTCATAACTTGCTTACTTTTCTAGATATTGACTTGATTTCTATTGCGATTAATAGAGAACCATATTGGCTTAAATTCGAATTTTGTTTTTTCCAGGTAGTGCGAAAAAAATATTTTTCGCCAAAAAAAACCATGGACTAGCCCCTTTGCTTTTTTTTGAAAAAATGATAAAAAAATTGTCTTGCACTATCCCCAACAAAAAAATTTGTGATTAAAGCCAATACGCTTAGCTATCTAACGCAAAAGAAATCAAGTCGATATATTGAAAACTTAGCAAGTTATGACCAAAAAGGTAACCTGTTCTACTAAAAAGTGGCCGGAAAGAGGCAGTAGTAGAACTGCTTACCTTTTTGGTCATAACTTGCTTACTTTTCTAGATATCGACTTGATTTCTATTGTATTTAATAGAGAACCATATTGGCTTAAATTCGAATTTTGTTTTTTCCAAGTAGTGCGAAAAAAATATTTTTCGCCAAAAAAAACCATGGACTACCCCCTTTGCTTTTTTTGAAAAAATGATAAAAAAATTGTCTTGCACTATCCCCAACAAAAAAATTTGTGATTAAAGCCAAAACGCGTAGCTATCTAACGCAAAAGAAATCAAGTCGATATATTGAAAACTTAGCAAGTTATGACCAAAAAGGTAACCAGTTCTACTGAAAAGTGGCCGGAAAGAGGCAGTAGTAGAACTGCTCACCTTTTTGGTCATAACTTGCTTACTTTTCTAGATATTGACTTGATTTCTATTGCGATTAATAGAGAACCATATTGGCTTAAATTCGAATTTTGTTTTTTCCAGGTAGTGCGAAAAAAATATTTTTCGCCAAAAAAAACCATGGACTACCCCCTTTGCTTTTTTTGAAAAAATGATAAAAAAATTGTCTTGCACTATCCCCAACAAAAAAATTTGTAATTAAAGCCAATACGCTTAGCTATCTAACGCAAAAGAAATCAAGTCGATATATTGAAAACTTAGCAAGTTATGACCAAAAAGGTAACCAGTTCTACTAAAAAGTGGCCGGAAAGAGGCAGTAGTAGAACTGCTTACCTTTTTGGTCATAACTTGCTTACTTTTCTAGATATTGACTTGATTTCTATTGCGATTAATAGAGAACCATATTGGCTTAAATTCGAATTTTGTTTTTTCCAGGTAGTGCGAAAAAAATATTTTTCGCCAAAAAAAACCATGGACTACCCCCTTTGCTTTTTTTGAAAAAATGATAAAAAAATTGTCTTGCACTATCCCCAACAAAAAAATTTTTAATTAAAGCCAATACGCTTAGCTATCTAACGCAAAAGAAATCAAGTCGATATATTGAAAACTTAGCAAGTTATGACCAAAAAGGTAACCAGTTCTACTAAAAAGTGGCCGGAAAGAGGCAGCAGTAGAACTGCTTACCTTTTTGGTCATAACTTGCTTACTTTTCTAGATATTGACTTGATTTCTATTGCGATTAATAGAGAACCATATTGGCTTAAATTCGAATTTTGTTTTTTCCAAGTAGTGCGAAAAAAATATTTTTCGCCAAAAAAAACCATGGACTACCCCCTTTGCTTTTTTTGAAAAAATGATAAAAAAATTGTCTTGCACTATCCCCAACAAAAAAATTTGTGATTAAAGCCAATACGCTTAGCTATCTAACGCAAAAGAAATCAAGTCGATATATTGAAAACTTAACAAGTTATGACCAAAAAGGTAACCAGTTCTACTAAAAAGTGGCCGGAAAGAGGCAGTAGTAGAACTGCTTACCTTTTTGGTCATAACTTGCTTACTTTTCTAGATATTGACTTGATTTCTATTGCGATTAATAGAGAACCATATTGGCTTAAATTCGAATTTTGTTTTTTCCAAGTAGTGCGAAAAAAATATTTTTCGCCAAAAAAAACCATGGACTACCCCCTTTGCTTTTTTTGAAAAAATGATAAAAAAATTGTCTTGCACTATCCCCAACAAAAAAATTTGTGATTAAAGCCAATACGCTTAGCTATCTAACGCAAAAGAAATCAAGTCGATATATTGAAAACTTAACAAGTTATGACCAAAAAGGTAACCAGTTCTACTAAAAAGTGGCCGGAAAGAGGCAGTAGTAGAACTGCTTACCTTTTTGGTCATAACTTGCTTACTTTTCTAGATATTGACTTGATTTCTATTGCGATTAATAGAGAACCATATTGGCTTAAATTCGAATTTTGTTTTTTCCAAGTAGTGCGAAAAAATTATTTTTCGCCAAAAAAAACCATGGACTACCCCCTTTGCTTTTTTTGAAAAAATGATAAAAAAATTGTCTTGCACTATCCCCAACAAAAAAATTTGTAATTAAAGCCAATACGCTTAGCTATCTAACGCAAAAGAAATCAAGTCGATATATTGAAAACTTAGCAAGTTATGACCAAAAAGGTAACCAGTTCTACTGAAAAGTGGCCGGAAAGAGGCAGTAGTAGAACTGCTCACCTTTTTGGTCATAACTTGCTTACTTTTCTAGATATTGACTTGATTTCTATTGCGATTAATAGAGAACCATATTGGCTTAAATTCGAATTTTGTTTTTTCCAGGTAGTGCGAAAAAAATATTTTTCGCCAAAAAAAACCATGGACTACCCCCTTTGCTTTTTTTGAAAAAATGATAAAAAAATTTTCTTGCACTATCCCCAACAAAAAAATTTGTAATTAAAGCCAATACGCTTAGCTATCTAACGCAAAAGAAATCAAGTCGATATATTGAAAACTTAGCAAGTTATGACCAAAAAGGTAACCAGTTCTACTAAAAAGTGGCCGGAAAGAGGCAGTAGTAGAACTGCTTACCTTTTTGGTCATAACTTGCTTACTTTTCTAGATATTGACTTGATTTCTATTGCGATTAATAGAGAACCATATTGGCTTAAATTCGAATTTTGTTTTTTCCAGGTAGTGCGAAAAAAATATTTTTCGCCAAAAAAAACCATGGACTACCCCCTTTGCTTTTTTTGAAAAAATGATAAAAAAATTGTCTTGCACTATCCCCAACAAAAAAATTTGTAATTAAAGCCAATACGCTTAGCTATCTAACGCAAAAGAAATCAAGTCGATATATTGAAAACTTAGCAAGTTATGACCAAAAAGGTAACCAGTTCTACTAAAAAGTGGCCGGAAAGAGGCAGCAGTAGAACTGCTTACCTTTTTGGTCATAACTTGCTTACTTTTCTAGATATTGACTTGATTTCTATTGCGATTAATAGAGAACCATATTGGCTTAAATTCGAATTTTGTTTTTTCCAAGTAGTGCGAAAAAAATATTTTTCGCCAAAAAAAACCATGGACTACCCCCTTTGCTTTTTTTGAAAAAATGATAAAAAAATTGTCTTGCACTATCCCCAACAAAAAAATTTGTAATTAAAGCCAATACGCTTAGCTATCTAACGCAAAAGAAATCAAGTCGATATATTGAAAACTTAGCAAGTTATGACCAAAAAGGTAACCAGTTCTACTAAAAAGTGGCCGGAAAGAGGCAGTAGTAGAACTGCTTACCTTTTTGGTCATAACTTGCTTACTTTTCTAGATATTGACTTGATTTCTATTGCGATTAATAGAGAACCATATTGGCTTAAATTCGAATTTTGTTTTTTCCAGGTAGTGCGAAAAAAATATTTTTCGCCAAAAAAAACCATGGACTACCCCCTTTGCTTTTTTTGAAAAAATGATAAAAAAATTGTCTTGCACTATCCCCAACAAAAAAATTTGTAATTAAAGCCAATACGCTTAGCTATCTAACGCAAAAGAAATCAAGTCGATATATTGAAAACTTAGCAAGTTATGACCAAAAAGGTAACCAGTTCTACTAAAAAGTGGCCGGAAAGAGGCAGCAGTAGAACTGCTTACCTTTTTGGTCATAACTTGCTTACTTTTCTAGATATTGACTTGATTTCTATTGCGATTAATAGAGAACCATATTGGCTTAAATTCGAATTTTGTTTTTTCCAAGTAGTGCGAAAAAAATATTTTTCGCCAAAAAAAACCATGGACTACCCCCTTTGCTTTTTTTGAAAAAATGATAAAAAAATTGTCTTGCACTATCCCCAACAAAAAAATTTGTGATTAAAGCCAATACGCTTAGCTATCTAACGCAAAAGAAATCAAGTCGATATATTGAAAACTTAACAAGTTATGACCAAAAAGGTAACCAGTTCTACTGAAAAGTGGCCGGAAAGAGGCAGTAGTAGAACTGCTCACCTTTTTGGTCATAACTTGCTTACTTTTCTAGATATTGACTTGATTTCTATTGCGATTAATAGAGAACCATATTGGCTTAAATTCGAATTTTGTTTTTTCCAGGTAGTGCGAAAAAAATATTTTTCGCCAAAAAAAACCATGGACTACCCCCTTTGCTTTTTTTGAAAAAATGATAAAAAAATTGTCTTGCACTATCCCCAACAAAAAAATTTGTAATTAAAGCCAATACGCTTAGCTATCTAACGCAAAAGAAATCAAGTCGATATATTGAAAACTTAGCAAGTTATGACCAAAAAGGTAACCAGTTCTACTAAAAAGTGGCCGGAAAGAGGCAGTAGTAGAACTGCTTACCTTTTTGGTCATAACTTGCTTACTTTTCTAGATATTGACTTGATTTCTATTGCGATTAATAGAGAACCATATTGGCTTAAATTCGAATTTTGTTTTTTCCAGGTAGTGCGAAAAAAATATTTTTCGCCAAAAAAAACCATGGACTACCCCCTTTGCTTTTTTTGAAAAAATGATAAAAAAATTGTCTTGCACTATCCCCAACAAAAAAATTTGTAATTAAAGCCAATACGCTTAGCTATCTAACGCAAAAGAAATCAAGTCGATATATTGAAAACTTAGCAAGTTATGACCAAAAAGGTAACCAGTTCTACTAAAAAGTGGCCGGAAAGAGGCAGCAGTAGAACTGCTTACCTTTTTGGTCATAACTTGCTTACTTTTCTAGATATTGACTTGATTTCTATTGCGATTAATAGAGAACCATATTGGCTTAAATTCGAATTTTGTTTTTTCCAAGTAGTGCGAAAAAAATATTTTTCGCCAAAAAAAACCATGGACTACCCCCTTTGCTTTTTTTGAAAAAATGATAAAAAAATTGTCTTGCACTATCCCCAACAAAAAAATTTGTGATTAAAGCCAATACGCTTAGCTATCTAACGCAAAAGAAATCAAGTCGATATATTGAAAACTTAACAAGTTATGACCAAAAAGGTAACCAGTTCTACTAAAAAGTGGCCGGAAAGAGGCAGTAGTAGAACTGCTTACCTTTTTGGTCATAACTTGCTTACTTTTCTAGATATTGACTTGATTTCTATTGCGATTAATAGAGAACCATATTGGCTTAAATTCGAATTTTGTTTTTTCCAAGTAGTGCGAAAAAAATATTTTTCGCCAAAAAAAACCATGGACTACCCCCTTTGCTTTTTTTGAAAAAATGATAAAAAAATTGTCTTGCACTATCCCCAACAAAAAAATTTGTGATTAAAGCCAATACGCTTAGCTATCTAACGCAAAAGAAATCAAGTCGATATATTGAAAACTTAACAAGTTATGACCAAAAAGGTAACCAGTTCTACTAAAAAGTGGCCGGAAAGAGGCAGTAGTAGAACTGCTTACCTTTTTGGTCATAACTTGCTTACTTTTCTAGATATTGACTTGATTTCTATTGCGATTAATAGAGAACCATATTGGCTTAAATTCGAATTTTGTTTTTTCCAAGTAGTGCGAAAAAATTATTTTTCGCCAAAAAAAACCATGGACTACCCCCTTTGCTTTTTTTGAAAAAATGATAAAAAAATTGTCTTGCACTATCCCCAACAAAAAAATTTGTGATTAAAGCCAATACGCTTAGCTATCTAACGCAAAAGAAATCAAGTCGATATATTGAAAACTTAGCAAGTTATGACCAAAAAGGTAACCTGTTCTACTAAAAAGTGGCCGGAAAGAGGCAGTAGTAGAACTGCTTACCTTTTTGGTCATAACTTGCTTACTTTTTTAGATATCGACTTGATTTCTATTGTATTTAATAGAGAACCATATTGGCTTAAATTCGAATTTTGTTTTTTCCCGGTAGTGCGAAAAAAATATTTTTCGCCAAAAAAAACCATGGACTAGCCCTTTTGCTTTTTTTTGAAAAAATGATAAAAAAATTGTCTTGCACTATCCCCAACAAAAAAATTTGTGATTAAAGCCAATACGCTTAGCTATCTAACGCAAAAGAAATCAAGTCGATATATTGAAAACTTAACAAGTTATGACCAAAAAGGTAACCAGTTCTACTAAAAAGTGGCCGGAAAGAGGCAGTAGTAGAACTGCTTACCTTTTTGGTCATAACTTGCTTACTTTTCTAGATATTGACTTGATTTCTATTGCGATTAATAGAGAACCATATTGGCTTAAATTCGAATTTTGTTTTTTCCAGGTAGTGCGAAAAAAATATTTTTCGCCAAAAAAAACCATGGACTACCCCCTTTGCTTTTTTTGAAAAAATGATAAAAAAATTGTCTTGCACTATCCCCAACAAAAAAATTTTTAATTAAAGCCAATACGCTTAGCTATCTAACGCAAAAGAAATCAAGTCGATATATTGAAAACTTAGCAAGTTATGACCAAAAAGGTAACCAGTTCTACTAAAAAGTGGCCGGAAAGAGGCAGCAGTAGAACTGCTTACCTTTTTGGTCATAACTTGCTTACTTTTCTAGATATTGACTTGATTTCTATTGCGATTAATAGAGAACCATATTGGCTTAAATTCGAATTTTGTTTTTTCCAAGTAGTGCGAAAAAAATATTTTTCGCCAAAAAAAACCATGGACTACCCCCTTTGCTTTTTTTGAAAAAATGATAAAAAAATTGTCTTGCACTATCCCCAACAAAAAAATTTGTGATTAAAGCCAATACGCTTAGCTATCTAACGCAAAAGAAATCAAGTCGATATATTGAAAACTTAACAAGTTATGACCAAAAAGGTAACCAGTTCTACTAAAAAGTGGCCGGAAAGAGGCAGTAGTAGAACTGCTTACCTTTTTGGTCATAACTTGCTTACTTTTCTAGATATTGACTTGATTTCTATTGCGATTAATAGAGAACCATATTGGCTTAAATTCGAATTTTGTTTTTTCCAAGTAGTGCGAAAAAAATATTTTTCGCCAAAAAAAACCATGGACTACCCCCTTTGCTTTTTTTGAAAAAATGATAAAAAAATTGTCTTGCACTATCCCCAACAAAAAAATTTGTGATTAAAGCCAATACGCTTAGCTATCTAACGCAAAAGAAATCAAGTCGATATATTGAAAACTTAACAAGTTATGACCAAAAAGGTAACCAGTTCTACTAAAAAGTGGCCGGAAAGAGGCAGTAGTAGAACTGCTTACCTTTTTGGTCATAACTTGCTTACTTTTCTAGATATTGACTTGATTTCTATTGCGATTAATAGAGAACCATATTGGCTTAAATTCGAATTTTGTTTTTTCCAGGTAGTGCGAAAAAAATATTTTTCGCCAAAAAAAACCATGGACTAGCCCCTTTGCTTTTTTTTGAAAAAATGATAAAAAAATTGTCTTGCACTATCCCCAACAAAAAAATTTGTGATTAAAGCCAATACGCTTAGCTATCTAACGCAAAAGAAATCAAGTCGATATATTGAAAACTTAACAAGTTATGACCAAAAAGGTAACCAGTTCTACTAAAAAGTGGCCGGAAAGAGGCAGTAGTAGAACTGCTTACCTTTTTGGTCATAACTTGCTTACTTTTTTAGATATTGACTTGATTTCTATTGCGATTAATAGAGAACCATATTGGCTTAAATTCGAATTTTGTTTTTTCCAAGTAGTGCGAAAAAAATATTTTTCGCCAAAAAAAACCATGGACTACCCCCTTTGCTTTTTTTGAAAAAATGATAAAAAAATTGTCTTGCACTATCCCCAACAAAAAAATTTGTGATTAAAGCCAAAACGCGTAGCTATCTAACGCAAAAGAAATCAAGTCGATATATTGAAAACTTAGCAAGTTATGACCAAAAAGGTAACCAGTTCTACTGAAAAGTGGCCGGAAAGAGGCAGTAGTAGAACTGCTCACCTTTTTGGTCATAACTTGCTTACTTTTCTAGATATTGACTTGATTTCTATTGCGATTAATAGAGAACCATATTGGCTTAAATTCGAATTTTGTTTTTTCCAGGTAGTGCGAAAAAAATATTTTTCGCCAAAAAAAACCATGGACTAGCCCCTTTGCTTTTTTTTGAAAAAATGATAAAAAAATTGTCTTGCACTATCCCCAACAAAAAAATTTGTGATTAAAGCCAATACGCTTAGCTATCTAACGCAAAAGAAATCAAGTCGATATATTGAAAACTTAGCAAGTTATGACCAAAAAGGTAACCTGTTCTACTAAAAAGTGGCCGGAAAGAGGCAGTAGTAGAACTGCTTACCTTTTTGGTCATAACTTGCTTACTTTTCTAGATATTGACTTGATTTCTATTGCGATTAATAGAGAACCATATTGGCTTAAATTCGAATTTTGTTTTTTCCAAGTAGTGCGAAAAAAATATTTTTCGCCAAAAAAAACCATGGACTACCCCCTTTGCTTTTTTTGAAAAAATGATAAAAAAATTGTCTTGCACTATCCCCAACAAAAAAATTTGTGATTAAAGCCAAAACGCGTAGCTATCTAACGCAAAAGAAATCAAGTCGATATATTGAAAACTTAGCAAGTTATGACCAAAAAGGTAACCAGTTCTACTGAAAAGTGGCCGGAAAGAGGCAGTAGTAGAACTGCTCACCTTTTTGGTCATAACTTGCTTACTTTTCTAGATATTGACTTGATTTCTATTGCGATTAATAGAGAACCATATTGGCTTAAATTCGAATTTTGTTTTTTCCAGGTAGTGCGAAAAAAATATTTTTCGCCAAAAAAAACCATGGACTACCCCCTTTGCTTTTTTTGAAAAAATGATAAAAAAATTGTCTTGCACTATCCCCAACAAAAAAATTTGTAATTAAAGCCAATACGCTTAGCTATCTAACGCAAAAGAAATCAAGTCGATATATTGAAAACTTAGCAAGTTATGACCAAAAAGGTAACCAGTTCTACTAAAAAGTGGCCGGAAAGAGGCAGTAGTAGAACTGCTTACCTTTTTGGTCATAACTTGCTTACTTTTCTAGATATTGACTTGATTTCTATTGCGATTAATAGAGAACCATATTGGCTTAAATTCGAATTTTGTTTTTTCCAGGTAGTGCGAAAAAAATATTTTTCGCCAAAAAAAACCATGGACTACCCCCTTTGCTTTTTTTGAAAAAATGATAAAAAAATTGTCTTGCACTATCCCCAACAAAAAAATTTTTAATTAAAGCCAATACGCTTAGCTATCTAACGCAAAAGAAATCAAGTCGATATATTGAAAACTTAGCAAGTTATGACCAAAAAGGTAACCAGTTCTACTAAAAAGTGGCCGGAAAGAGGCAGCAGTAGAACTGCTTACCTTTTTGGTCATAACTTGCTTACTTTTCTAGATATTGACTTGATTTCTATTGCGATTAATAGAGAACCATATTGGCTTAAATTCGAATTTTGTTTTTTCCAAGTAGTGCGAAAAAAATATTTTTCGCCAAAAAAAACCATGGACTACCCCCTTTGCTTTTTTTGAAAAAATTATAAAAAAATTGTCTTGCACTATCCCCAACAAAAAAATTTGTGATTAAAGCCAATACGCTTAGCTATCTAACGCAAAAGAAATCAAGTCGATATATTGAAAACTTAACAAGTTATGACCAAAAAGGTAACCAGTTCTACTAAAAAGTGGCCGGAAAGAGGCAGTAGTAGAACTGCTTACCTTTTTGGTCATAACTTGCTTACTTTTCTAGATATTGACTTGATTTCTATTGCGATTAATAGAGAACCATATTGGCTTAAATTCGAATTTTGTTTTTTCCAAGTAGTGCGAAAAAAATATTTTTCGCCAAAAAAAACCATGGACTACCCCCTTTGCTTTTTTTGAAAAAATGATAAAAAAATTGTCTTGCACTATCCCCAACAAAAAAATTTGTGATTAAAGCCAATACGCTTAGCTATCTAACGCAAAAGAAATCAAGTCGATATATTGAAAACTTAACAAGTTATGACCAAAAAGGTAACCAGTTCTACTAAAAAGTGGCCGGAAAGAGGCAGTAGTAGAACTGCTTACCTTTTTGGTCATAACTTGCTTACTTTTCTAGATATTGACTTGATTTCTATTGCGATTAATAGAGAACCATATTGGCTTAAATTCGAATTTTGTTTTTTCCAGGTAGTGCGAAAAAAATATTTTTCGCCAAAAAAAACCATGGACTAGCCCCTTTGCTTTTTTTTGAAAAAATGATAAAAAAATTGTCTTGCACTATCCCCAACAAAAAAATTTGTGATTAAAGCCAATACGCTTAGCTATCTAACGCAAAAGAAATCAAGTCGATATATTGAAAACTTAACAAGTTATGACCAAAAAGGTAACCAGTTCTACTAAAAAGTGGCCGGAAAGAGGCAGTAGTAGAACTGCTTACCTTTTTGGTCATAACTTGCTTACTTTTCTAGATATTGACTTGATTTCTATTGCGATTAATAGAGAACCATATTGGCTTAAATTCGAATTTTGTTTTTTCCAAGTAGTGCGAAAAAAATATTTTTCGCCAAAAAAAACCATGGACTACCCCCTTTGCTTTTTTTGAAAAAATGATAAAAAAATTGTCTTGCACTATCCCCAACAAAAAAATTTGTGATTAAAGCCAAAACGCGTAGCTATCTAACGCAAAAGAAATCAAGTCGATATATTGAAAACTTAGCAAGTTATGACCAAAAAGGTAACCAGTTCTACTGAAAAGTGGCCGGAAAGAGGCAGTAGTAGAACTGCTCACCTTTTTGGTCATAACTTGCTTACTTTTCTAGATATTGACTTGATTTCTATTGCGATTAATAGAGAACCATATTGGCTTAAATTCGAATTTTGTTTTTTCCAGGTAGTGCGAAAAAAATATTTTTCGCCAAAAAAAACCATGGACTAGCCCCTTTGCTTTTTTTTGAAAAAATGATAAAAAAATTGTCTTGCACTATCCCCAACAAAAAAATTTGTGATTAAAGCCAATACGCTTAGCTATCTAACGCAAAAGAAATCAAGTCGATATATTGAAAACTTAGCAAGTTATGACCAAAAAGGTAACCTGTTCTACTAAAAAGTGGCCGGAAAGAGGCAGTAGTAGAACTGCTTACCTTTTTGGTCATAACTTGCTTACTTTTCTAGATATTGACTTGATTTCTATTGCGATTAATAGAGAACCATATTGGCTTAAATTCGAATTTTGTTTTTTCCAAGTAGTGCGAAAAAAATATTTTTCGCCAAAAAAAACCATGGACTACCCCCTTTGCTTTTTTTGAAAAAATGATAAAAAAATTGTCTTGCACTATCCCCAACAAAAAAATTTGTGATTAAAGCCAAAACGCGTAGCTATCTAACGCAAAAGAAATCAAGTCGATATATTGAAAACTTAGCAAGTTATGACCAAAAAGGTAACCAGTTCTACTGAAAAGTGGCCGGAAAGAGGCAGTAGTAGAACTGCTCACCTTTTTGGTCATAACTTGCTTACTTTTCTAGATATTGACTTGATTTCTATTGCGATTAATAGAGAACCATATTGGCTTAAATTCGAATTTTGTTTTTTCCAGGTAGTGCGAAAAAAATATTTTTCGCCAAAAAAAACCATGGACTACCCCCTTTGCTTTTTTTGAAAAAATGATAAAAAAATTGTCTTGCACTATCCCCAACAAAAAAATTTGTAATTAAAGCCAATACGCTTAGCTATCTAACGCAAAAGAAATCAAGTCGATATATTGAAAACTTAGCAAGTTATGACCAAAAAGGTAACCAGTTCTACTAAAAAGTGGCCGGAAAGAGGCAGTAGTAGAACTGCTTACCTTTTTGGTCATAACTTGCTTACTTTTCTAGATATTGACTTGATTTCTATTGCGATTAATAGAGAACCATATTGGCTTAAATTCGAATTTTGTTTTTTCCAGGTAGTGCGAAAAAAATATTTTTCGCCAAAAAAAACCATGGACTACCCCCTTTGCTTTTTTTGAAAAAATGATAAAAAAATTGTCTTGCACTATCCCCAACAAAAAAATTTTTAATTAAAGCCAATACGCTTAGCTATCTAACGCAAAAGAAATCAAGTCGATATATTGAAAACTTAGCAAGTTATGACCAAAAAGGTAACCAGTTCTACTAAAAAGTGGCCGGAAAGAGGCAGCAGTAGAACTGCTTACCTTTTTGGTCATAACTTGCTTACTTTTCTAGATATTGACTTGATTTCTATTGCGATTAATAGAGAACCATATTGGCTTAAATTCGAATTTTGTTTTTTCCAAGTAGTGCGAAAAAAATATTTTTCGCCAAAAAAAACCATGGACTACCCCCTTTGCTTTTTTTGAAAAAATTATAAAAAAATTGTCTTGCACTATCCCCAACAAAAAAATTTGTGATTAAAGCCAATACGCTTAGCTATCTAACGCAAAAGAAATCAAGTCGATATATTGAAAACTTAACAAGTTATGACCAAAAAGGTAACCAGTTCTACTAAAAAGTGGCCGGAAAGAGGCAGTAGTAGAACTGCTTACCTTTTTGGTCATAACTTGCTTACTTTTCTAGATATTGACTTGATTTCTATTGCGATTAATAGAGAACCATATTGGCTTAAATTCGAATTTTGTTTTTTCCAAGTAGTGCGAAAAAAATATTTTTCGCCAAAAAAAACCATGGACTACCCCCTTTGCTTTTTTTGAAAAAATGATAAAAAAATTGTCTTGCACTATCCCCAACAAAAAAATTTGTGATTAAAGCCAATACGCTTAGCTATCTAACGCAAAAGAAATCAAGTCGATATATTGAAAACTTAACAAGTTATGACCAAAAAGGTAACCAGTTCTACTAAAAAGTGGCCGGAAAGAGGCAGTAGTAGAACTGCTTACCTTTTTGGTCATAACTTGCTTACTTTTCTAGATATTGACTTGATTTCTATTGCGATTAATAGAGAACCATATTGGCTTAAATTCGAATTTTGTTTTTTCCAAGTAGTGCGAAAAAAATATTTTTCGCCAAAAAAAACCATGGACTAGCCCCTTTGCTTTTTTTTGAAAAAATGATAAAAAAATTGTCTTGCACTATCCCCAACAAAAAACTTTGTGATTAAAGCCAATACACTTAGCTATCTAACGCAAAAGAAATCAAGTCGATATATTGAAAACTTAGCAAGTTATGACCAAAAAGGTAACCAGTTCTACTAAAAAGTGGCCGGAAAGAGGCAGTAGTAGAACTGCTTACCTTTTTGGTCATAACTTGCTTACTTTTCTAGATATCGACTTGATTTCTATTGTGTTTAATAGAGAACCATATTGGCTTAAATTCGAATTTTGTTTTTTCCAAGTAGTGCGAAAAAAATATTTTTCGCCAAAAAAAACCATGGACTACCCCCTTTGCTTTTTTTGAAAAAATGATAAAAAAATTGTCTTGCACTATCCCCAACAAAAAAATTTGTGATTAAAGCCAATACGCTTAGCTATCTAACGCAAAAGAAATCAAGTCGATATATTGAAAACTTAACAAGTTATGACCAAAAAGGTAACCAGTTCTACTAAAAAGTGGCCGGAAAGAGGCAGTAGTAGAACTGCTTACCTTTTTGGTCATAACTTGCTTACTTTTCTAGATATTGACTTGATTTCTATTGCGATTAATAGAGAACCATATTGGCTTAAATTCGAATTTTGTTTTTTCCAGGTAGTGCGAAAAAAATATTTTTCGCCAAAAAAAACCATGGACTACCCCCTTTGCTTTTTTTGAAAAAATGATAAAAAAATTGTCTTGCACTATCCCCAACAAAAAAATTTGTGATTAAAGCCAATACGCTTAGCTATCTAACGCAAAAGAAATCAAGTCGATATATTGAAAACTTAGCAAGTTATGACCAAAAAGGTAACCAGTTCTACTAAAAAGTGGCCGGAAAGAGGCAGTAGTAGAACTGCTTACCTTTTTGGTCATAACTTGCTTACTTTTCTAGATATTGACTTGATTTCTATTGCGATTAATAGAGAACCATATTGGCTTAAATTCGAATTTTGTTTTTTCCAGGTAGTGCGAAAAAAATATTTTTCGCCAAAAAAAACCATGGACTAGCCCCTTTGCTTTTTTTTGAAAAAATGATAAAAAAATTGTCTTGCACTATCCCCAACAAAAAACTTTGTGATTAAAGCCAATACACTTAGCTATCTAACGCAAAAGAAATCAAGTCGATATATTGAAAACTTAGCAAGTTATGACCAAAAAGGTAACCAGTTCTACTAAAAAGTGGCCGGAAAGAGGCAGTAGTAGAACTGCTTACCTTTTTGGTCATAACTTGCTTACTTTTCTAGATATCGACTTGATTTCTATTGTGTTTAATAGAGAACCATATTGGCTTAAATTCGAATTTTGTTTTTTCCAAGTAGTGCGAAAAAAATATTTTTCGCCAAAAAAAACCATGGACTACCCCCTTTGCTTTTTTTGAAAAAATGATAAAAAAATTGTCTTGCACTATCCCCAACAAAAAAATTTGTGATTAAAGCCAATACGCTTAGCTATCTAACGCAAAAGAAATCAAGTCGATATATTGAAAACTTAACAAGTTATGATCAAAAAGGTAACCAGTTCTACTAAAAAGTGGCCGGAAAGAGGCAGTAGTAGAACTGCTTACCTTTTTGGTCATAACTTGCTTACTTTTCTAGATATTGACTTGATTTCTATTGCGATTAATAGAGAACCATATTGGCTTAAATTCGAATTTTGTTTTTTCCAGGTAGTGCGAAAAAAATATTTTTCGCCAAAAAAAACCATGGACTACCCCCTTTGCTTTTTTTGAAAAAATGATAAAAAAATTGTCTTGCACTATCCCCAACAAAAAAATTTGTGATTAAAGCCAATACGCTTAGCTATCTAACGCAAAAGAAATCAAGTCGATATATTGAAAACTTAACAAGTTATGACCAAAAAGGTAACCAGTTCTACTAAAAAGTGGCCGGAAAGAGGCAGTAGTAGAACTGCTTACCTTTTTGGTCATAACTTGCTTACTTTTCTAGATATTGACTTGATTTCTATTGCGATTATTAGAGAACCATATTGGCTTAAATTCGAATTTTGTTTTTTCCAGGTAGTGCGAAAAAAATATTTTTCGCCAAAAAAAACCATGGACTACCCCCTTTGCTTTTTTTGAAAAAATGATAAAAAAATTGTCTTGCACTATCCCCAACAAAAAAATTTGTGATTAAAGCCAATACGCTTAGCTATCTAACGCAAAAGAAATCAAGTCGATATATTGAAAACTTAACAAGTTATGATCAAAAAGGTAACCAGTTCTACTAAAAAGTGGCCGGAAAGAGGCAGTAGTAGAACTGCTTACCTTTTTGGTCATAACTTGCTTACTTTTCTAGATATTGACTTGATTTCTATTGTGTTTAATAGAGAACCATATTGGCTTAAATTCGAATTTTGTTTTTTCCAAGTAGTGCGAAAAAAATATTTTTCGCCAAAAAAAACCATGGACTACCCCCTTTGCTTTTTTTGAAAAAATGATAAAAAAATTGTCTTGCACTATCCCCAACAAAAAAATTTGTGATTAAAGCCAATACGCTTAGCTATCTAACGCAAAAGAAATCAAGTCGATATATTGAAAACTTAACAAGTTATGATCAAAAAGGTAACCAGTTCTACTAAAAAGTGGCCGGAAAGAGGCAGTAGTAGAACTGCTTACCTTTTTGGTCATAACTTGCTTACTTTTCTAGATATTGACTTGATTTCTATTGCGATTAATAGAGAACCATATTGGCTTAAATTCGAATTTTGTTTTTTCCAGGTAGTGCGAAAAAAATATTTTTCGCCAAAAAAAACCATGGACTACCCCCTTTGCTTTTTTTGAAAAAATGATAAAAAAATTGTCTTGCACTATCCCCAACAAAAAAATTTGTGATTAAAGCCAATACGCTTAGCTATCTAACGCAAAAGAAATCAAGTCGATATATTGAAAACTTAACAAGTTATGACCAAAAAGGTAACCAGTTCTACTAAAAAGTGGCCGGAAAGAGGCAGTAGTAGAACTGCTTACGTTTTTGGTCATAACTTGCTTACTTTTCTAGATATTGACTTGATTTCTATTGCGATTAATAGAGAACCATATTGGCTTAAATTCGAATTTTGTTTTTTCCAGGTAGTGCGAAAAAAATATTTTTCGCCAAAAAAAACCATGGACTACCCCCTTTGCTTTTTTTGAAAAAATGATAAAAAAATTGTCTTGCACTATCCCCAACAAAAAAATTTGTGATTAAAGCCAATACGCTTAGCTATCTAACGCAAAAGAAATCAAGTCGATATATTGAAAACTTAACAAGTTATGACCAAAAAGGTAACCAGTTCTACTAAAAAGTGGCCGGAAAGAGGCAGTAGTAGAACTGCTTACCTTTTTGGTCATAACTTGCTTACTTTTCTAGATATCGACTTGATTTCTATTGTATTTAATAGAGAACCATATTGGCTTAAATTCGAATTTTGTTTTTTCCAGGTAGTGCGAAAAAAATATTTTTCGCCAAAAAAAACCATGGACTACCCCCTTTGCTTTTTTTGAAAAAATGATAAAAAAATTGTCTTGCACTATCCCCAACAAAAAAATTTGTGATTAAAGCCAATACGCGTAGCTATCTAACGCAAAAGAAATCAAGTCGATATATTGAAAACTTAGCAAGTTATGACCAAAAAGGTAACCAGTTCTACTAAAAAGTGGCCGGAAAGAGGCAGTAGTAGAACTGCTTACCTTTTTGGTCATAACTTGCTTACTTTTCTAGATATCGACTTGATTTCTATTGTATTTAATAGAGAACCATATTGGCTTAAATTCGAATTTTGTTTTTTCCAGGTAGTGCGAAAAAAATATTTTTCGCCAAAAAAAACCATGGACTACCCCCTTTGCTTTTTTTGAAAAAATGATAAAAAAATTGTCTTGCACTATCCCCAACAAAAAAATTTGTGATTAAAGCCAATACGCTTAGCTATCTAACGCAAAAGAAATCAAGTCGATATATTGAAAACTTAGCAAGTTATGACCAAAAAGGTAACCAGTTCTACTAAAAAGTGGCCGGAAAGAGGCAGTAGTAGAACTGCTTACCTTTTTGGTCATAACTTGCTTACTTTTCTAGATATTGACTTGATTTCTATTGCGATTAATAGAGAACCATATTGGCTTAAATTCGAATTTTGTTTTTTCCAGGTAGTGCGAAAAAAATATTTTTCGCCAAAAAAAGCCATGGACTACCCCCTTTGCTTTTTTTGAAAAAATGATAAAAAAATTGTCTTGCACTATCCCCAACAAAAAAATTTGTAATTAAAGCCAATACGCTTAGCTATCTAACGCAAAAGAAATCAAGTCGATATATTGAAAACTTAGCAAAGTTATGACCAAAAAGGTAACCAGTTCTACTAAAAAGTGGCCGGAAAGAGGCAGTAGTAGAACTGCTTACCTTTTTGGTCATAACTTGCTTACTTTTCTAGATATTGACTTGATTTCTATTGCGATTAATAGAGAACCATATTGGCTTAAATTCGAATTTTGTTTTTTCCAAGTAGTGCGAAAAAAATATTTTTCGCCAAAAAAAACCATGGACTACCCCCTTTGCTTTTTTTGAAAAAATGATAAAAAAATTGTCTTGCACTATCCCCAACAAAAAAATTTGTGATTAAAGCCAATACGCTTAGCTATCTAACGCAAAAGAAATCAAGTCGATATATTGAAAACTTAGCAAGTTATGACCAAAAAGGTAACCAGTTCTACTAAAAAGTGGCCGGAAAGAGGCAGTAGTAGAACTGCTTACCTTTTTGGTCATAACTTGCTTACTTTTCTAGATATTGACTTGATTTCTATTGCGATTAATAGAGAACCATATTGGCTTAAATTCGAATTTTGTTTTTTCCAAGTAGTGCGAAAAAAATATTTTTCGCCAAAAAAAACCATGGACTACCCCCTTTGCTTTTTTTGAAAAAATGATAAAAAAATTGTCTTGCACTATCCCCAACAAAAAAATTTGTGATTAAAGCCAATACGCTTAGCTATCTAACGCAAAAGAAATCAAGTCGATATATTGAAAACTTAGCAAGTTATGACCAAAAAGGTAACCAGTTCTACTAAAAAGTGGCCGGAAAGAGGCAGTAGTAGAACTGCTTACCTTTTTGGTCATAACTTGCTTACTTTTCTAGATATTGACTTGATTTCTATTGCGATTAATAGAGAACCATATTGGCTTAAATTCGAATTTTGTTTTTTCCAAGTAGTGCGAAAAAAATATTTTTCGCCAAAAAAAACCATGGACTACCCCCTTTGCTTTTTTTGAAAAAATTATAAAAAAATTGTCTTGCACTATCCCCAACAAAAAAATTTGTGATTAAAGCCAATACGCTTAGCTATCTAACGCAAAAAAAATCAAGTCGATATATTGAAAACTTAACAAGTTATGACCAAAAAGGTAACCAGTTCTACTAAAAAGTGGCCGGAAAGAGGCAGTAGTAGAACTGCTTACCTTTTTGGTCATAACTTGCTTACTTTTCTAGATATTGACTTGATTTCTATTGCGATTAATAGAGAACCATATTGGCTTAAATTCGAATTTTGTTTTTTCCAAGTAGTGCGAAAAAAATATTTTTCGCCAAAAAAAACCATGGACTACCCCCTTTGCTTTTTTTGAAAAAATGATAAAAAAATTGTCTTGCACTATCCCCAACAAAAAAATTTGTGATTAAAGCCAATACGCTTAGCTATCTAACGCAAAAGAAATCAAGTCGATATATTGAAAACTTAGCAAGTTATGACCAAAAAGGTAACCAGTTCTACTAAAAAGTGGCCGGAAAGAGGCAGTAGTAGAACTGCTTACCTTTTTGGTCATAACTTGCTTACTTTTCTAGATATTGACTTGATTTCTATTGCGATTAATAGAGAACCATATTGGCTTAAATTCGAATTTTGTTTTTTCCAAGTAGTGCGAAAAAAATATTTTTCGCCAAAAAAAACCATGGACTACCCCCTTTGCTTTTTTTGAAAAAATGATAAAAAAATTGTCTTGCACTATCCCCAACAAAAAAATTTGTGATTAAAGCCAATACGCTTAGCTATCTAACGCAAAAGAAATCAAGTCGATATATTGAAAACTTAGCAAGTTATGACCAAAAAGGTAACCAGTTCTACTAAAAAGTGGCCGGAAAGAGGCAGTAGTAGAACTGCTTACCTTTTTGGTCATAACTTGCTTACTTTTCTAGATATCTACTTGATTTCTATTGTATTTAATAGAGAACCATATTGGCTTAAATTCGAATTTTGTTTTTTCCAAGTAGTGCGAAAAAAATATTTTTCGCCAAAAAAAACCATGGACTACCCCCTTTGCTTTTTTTGAAAAAATGATAAAAAAATTGTCTTGCACTATCCCCAACAAAAAAATTTGTGATTAAAGCCAATACGCTTAGCTATCTAACGCAAAAGAAATCAAGTCGATATATTGAAAACTTAACAAGTTATGACCAAAAAGGTAACCAGTTCTACTAAAAAGTGGCCGGAAAGAGGCAGTAGTAGAACTGCTTACCTTTTTGGTCATAACTTGCTTACTTTTCTAGATATCGACTTGATTTCTATTGTATTTAATAGAGAACCATATTGGCTTAAATTCGAATTTTGTTTTTTCCAAGTAGTGCGAAAAAAATATTTTTCGCCAAAAAAAACCATGGACTACCCCCTTTGCTTTTTTTGAAAAAATGATAAAAAAATTGTCTTGCACTATCCCCAACAAAAAAATTTGTGATTAAAGCCAATACGCTTAGCTATCTAACGCAAAAGAAATCAAGTCGATATATTGAAAACTTAACAAGTTATGACCAAAAAGGTAACCAGTTCTACTAAAAAGTGGCCGGAAAGAGGCAGTAGTAGAACTGCTTACCTTTTTGGTCATAACTTGCTTACTTTTCTAGATATCGACTTGATTTCTATTGTATTTAATAGAGAACCATATTGGCTTAAATTCGAATTTTGTTTTTTCCAAGTAGTGCGAAAAAAATATTTTTCGCCAAAAAAAACCATGGACTACCCCCTTTGCTTTTTTTGAAAAAATGATAAAAAAATTGTCTTGCACTATCCCCAACAAAAAAATTTGTGATTAAAGCCAATACGCTTAGCTATCTAACGCAAAAGAAATCAAGTCGATATATTGAAAACTTAGCAAGTTATGACCAAAAAGGTAACCAGTTCTACTAAAAAGTGGCCGGAAAGAGGCAGTAGTAGAACTGCTTACCTTTTAGGTCATAACTTGCTTACTTTTCTAGATATTGACTTGATTTCTATTGTATTTAATAGAGAACCATATTGGCTTAAATTCGAATTTTGTTTTTTCCAGGTAGTGCGAAAAAAATATTTTTCGCCAAAAAAAACCATAGACTACCCCCTTTGCTTTTTTTGAAAAAATGATAAAAAAATTGTCTTGCACTATCCCCAACAAAAAAATTTGTGATTAAAGCTAATACGCTTAGCTATCTAACGCAAAAGAAATCAAGTCGATTTATTGAAAACTTAGCAAGTTATGACCAAAAAGGTAACCAGTTCTACTAAAAAGTGGCCGGAAAGAGGCAATAGTAGAACTGCTTACCTTTTTGGTCATAACTTGCTTACTTTTCTAGATATTGACTTGATTTCTATTGCGATTAATAGAGAACCATATTGGCTTAAATTCGAATTTTGTTTTTTCCAAGTAGTGCGAAAAAAATATTTTTCGCCAAAAAAAACCATGGACTACCCCCTTTGCTTTTTTTGAAAAAATGATAAAAAAATTGTCTTGCACTATCCCCAACAAAAAAATTTGTGATTAAAGCCAATACGCTTAGCTATCTAACGCAAAAGAAATCAAGTCGATATATTGAAAACTTAGCAAGTTATGACCAAAAAGGTAACCAGTTCTACTAAAAAGTGGCCGGAAAGAGGCAGTAGTAGAACTGCTTACCTTTTTGGTCATAACTTGCTTACTTTTCTAGATATTGACTTGATTTCTATTGCGATTAATAGAGAACCATATTGGCTTAAATTCGAATTTTGTTTTTTCCAAGTAGTGCGAAAAAAATATTTTTCGCCAAAAAAAACCATGGACTACCCCCTTTGCTTTTTTTGAAAAAATGATAAAAAAATTGTCTTGCACTATCCCCAACAAAAAAATTTGTGATTAAAGCCAATACGCTTAGCTATCGAACGCAAAAGAAATCAAGTCGATATATTGAAAACTTAGCAAGTTATGACCAAAAAGGTAACCAGTTCTACTAAAAAGTGGCCGGAAAGAGGCAGTAGTAGAACTGCTTACCTTTTTGGTCATAACTTGCTTACTTTTCTAGATATCGACTTGATTTCTATTGTGTTTAATAGAGAACCATATTGGCTTAAATTCGAATTTTGTTTTTTCCAGGTAGTGCGAAAAAAATATTTTTCGCCAAAAAAAACCATGGACTACCCCCTTTGCTTTTTTTGAAAAAATGATAAAAAAATTGTCTTGCACTATCCCCAACAAAAAAATTTGTGATTAAAGCCAATACGCTTAGCTATCTAACGCAAAAGAAATCAAGTCGATATATTGAAAACTTAGCAAGTTATGACCAAAAAGGTAACCAGTTCTACTAAAAAGTGGCCGGAAAGAGGCAGTAGTAGAACTGCTTACCTTTTTGGTCATAACTTGCTTACTTTTCTAGATATTGACTTGATTTCTATTGCGATTAATAGAGAACCATATTGGCTTAAATTCGAATTTTGTTTTTTCCAAGTAGTGCGAAAAAAATATTTTTCTCCAAAAAAAACCATGGACTACCCCCTTTGCTTTTTTTGAAAAAATGATAAAAAAATTGTCTTGCACTATCCCAAACAAAAAAATTTGTGATTAAAGCCAATACGCTTAGCTATCTAACGCAAAAGAAATCAAGTCGATATATTGACAACTTAGCAAGTTATGACCAAAAAGGTAACCAGTTCTACTAAAAAGTGGCCGGAAAGAGGCAGTAGTAGAACTGCTTACCTTTTTGGTCATAACTTGCTTACTTTTCTAGATATCGACTTGATTTCTATTGCGATTAATAGAGAACCATATTGGCTTAAATTCGAATTTTGTTTTTTCCAGGTAGTGCGAAAAAAATATTTTTCGCCAAAAAAAACCATGGACTACCCCCTTTGCTTTTTTTGAAAAAATGATAAAAAATTGTCTTGCACTATCCCCAATAAAAAAATTTGTGATTAAAGCCAATACGCTTAGCTATCTAACGCAAAAGAAATCAAGTCGATATATTGAAAACTTAGCAAGTTATGACCAAAGGTAACCAGTTCTACTAAAAAGTGGCCGGAAAGAGGCAGTAGTAGAACTGCTTACCTTTTTGGTCATAACTTGCTTACTTTTCTAGATATCGACTTGATTTCTATTGTGTTTAATAGAGAACCATATTGGCTTAAATTCGAATTTTGTTTTTTCCAGGTAGTGCGAAAAAAATATTTTTCGCCAAAAAAAACCATGGACTACCCCCTTTGCTTTTTTTGAAAAAATGATAAAAAAATTGTCTTGCACTATCCCCAACAAAAAAATTTGTGATTAAAGCCAATACGCTTAGCTATCTAACGCAAAAGAAATCAAGTCGATATATTGAAAACTTAGCAAGTTATGACCAAAAAGGTAACCAGTTCTACTAAAAAGTGGCCGGAAAGAGGCAGTAGTAGAACTGCTTACCTTTTTGGTCATAACTTGCTTACTTTTCTAGATATCGACTTGATTTCTATTGCGATTAATAGAGAACCATATTGGCTTAAATTCGAATTTTGTTTTTTCCAGGTAGTGCGAAAAAAATATTTTTCGCCAAAAAAAACCATGGACTACCCCCTTTGCTTTTTTTGAAAAAATGATAAAAAAATTGTCTTGCACTATCCCCAATAAAAAAATTTGTGATTAAAGCCAATACGCTTAGCTATCTAACGCAAAAGAAATCAAGTCGATATATTGAAAACTTAACAAGTTATGACCAAAAAGGTAACCAGTTCTACTAAAAAGTGGTCGGAAAGAGGCAGTAGTAGAACTGCTTACCTTTTTGGTCATAACTTGCTTACTTTTCTAGATATTGACTTGATTTCTATTGCGATTAATAGAGAACCATATTGGCTTAAATTCGAATTTTGTTTTTTCCAAGTAGTGCGAAAAAAATATTTTTCGCCAAAAAAAACCCCTTTGCTTTTTTTGAAAAAATGATAAAAAAATTGTCTTGCACTATCCCCAACAAAAAAATTTGTGAGTAAAGCCAAGACGCTTAGCTATCTAACGCAAAAGAAATCAAGTCGATATATTGAAAACTTAGCAAGTTATGACCAAAAAGTTAACCAGTTCTACTAAAAAGTGGCCGGAAAGAGGCAGTAGTAGAACTGCTTACCTTTTTGGTCATAACTTGCTTACTTTTCTAGATATTGACTTGATTTCTATTGCGATTAATAGAGAACCATATTGGCTTAAATTCGAATTTTGTTTTTTCCAAGTAGTGCGAAAAAAATATTTTTCGCCAAAAAAAACCATGGACTACCCCCTTTGCTTTTTTTGAAAAAATGATAAAAAAATTGTCTTGCACTATCCCCAACAACAAAATTTGTAATTAAAGCCAATACGCTTAGCTATCTAACGCAAAAGAAATCAAGTCGATATATTGAAAACTTAGCAAGTTATGACCAAAGGTAACCAGTTCTACTAAAAAGTGGCCGGAAAGAGGCAGTAGTAGAACTGCTTACCTTTTTGGTCATAACTTGCTTACTTTTCTAGATATTGACTTGATTTCTATTGTATTTAATAGAGAACCATATTGGCTTAAATTCGAATTTTGTTTTTTCCAGGTAGTGCGAAAAAAATATTTTTCGCCAAAAAAAACCATGGACTACCCCCTTTGCTTTTTTTGAAAAAATGATAAAAAAATTGTCTTGCACTATCCCCAACAAAAAAATTTGTGATTAAAGCCAATACGCTTAGCTATCTAACGCAAAAGAAATCAAGTCGATATATTGAAAACTTAGCAAGTTATGACCAAAAAGGTAACCAGTTCTACTAAAAAGTGGCCGGAAAGAGGCAGTAGTAGAACTGCTTACCTTTTTGGTCATAACTTGCTTACTTTTCTAGATATTGACTTGATTTCTATTGCGATTAATAGAGAACCATATTGGCTTAAATTCGAATTTTGTTTTTTCCAGGTAGTGCGAAAAAATATTTTTCGCCAAAAGAAACCATGGACTACCCCCTTTGCTTTTTTTGAAAAAATGATAAAAAAATTGTCTTGCACTATCCCCAAGAAAAAAATTTGTAATTAAAGCCAATACGCTTAGCTATCTAACGCAAAAGAAATCAAGTCGATATATTGAAAACTTAGCAAGTTATGACCAAAAAGGTAACCAGTTCTACTAAAAAGTGGCCGGAAAGAGGCAGTAGTAGAACTGCTTACCTTTTTGGTCATAACTTGCTTACTTTTCTAGATATTGACTTGATTTCTATTGCGATTAATAGAGAACCATATTGGCTTAAATTCGAATTTTGTTTTTTCCAGGTAGTGCGAAAAAAATATTTTTCGCCAAAAAAAACCATGGACTACCCCCTTTGCTTTTTTTGAAAAAATGATAAAAAAATTGTCTTGCACTATCCCCAACAAAAAAATTTGTAATTAAAGCCAATACGCTTAGCTATCTAACGCAAAAGAAATCAAGTCGATATATTGAAAACTTAACAAGTTATGACCAAAAAGGTAACCAGTTCTACTAAAAAGTGGCCGGAAAGAGGCAGTAGTAGAACTGCTTACCTTTTTGGTCATAACTTGCTTACTTTTCTAGATATCGACTTGATTTCTATTGTATTTAATAGAGAACCATATTGGCTTAAATTCGAATTTTGTTTTTTCCAGGTAGTGCGAAAAAAATATTTTTCGCCAAAAAAAACCATGGACTACCCCCTTTGCTTTTTTTGAAAAAATGATAAAAAAATTGTCTTGCACTATCCCCAACAAAAAAATTTGTGATTAAAGCCAATACGCTTAGCTATCTAACGCAAAAGAAATCAAGTCGATATATTGAAAACTTAACAAGTTATGACCAAAAAGGTAACCAGTTCTACTAAAAAGTGGTCGGAAAGAGGCAGTAGTAGAACTGCTTACCTTTTTGGTCATAACTTGCTTACTTTTCTAGATATTGACTTGATTTCTATTGCGATTAATAGAGAACCATATTGGCTTAAATTCGAATTTTGTTTTTTCCAGGTAGTGCGAAAAAAATATTTTTCGCCAAAAAAAACCATGGACTACCCCCTTTGCTTTTTTTGAAAAAATGATAAAAAAATTGTCTTGCACTATCCCCAACAAAAAAATTTGTAATTAAAGCCAATACGCTTAGCTATCTAACGCAAAAGAAATCAAGTCGATATATTGAAAACTTAGCAAGTTATGACCAAAAAGTTAACCAGTTCTACTAAAAAGTGGCCGGAAAGAGGCAGTAGTAGAACTGCTTACCTTTTTGGTCATAACTTGCTTACTTTTCTAGATATTGACTTGATTTCTATTGCGATTAATAGAGAACCATATTGGCTTAAATTCGAATTTTGTTTTTTCCAGGTAGTGCGAAAAAAATATTTTTCGCCAAAAAAAACCATGAACTGCCCCCTTTGCTTTTTTTGAAAAAATGATAAAAAAATTGTCTTGCACTATCCCCAACAAAAAAATTTGTGATTAAAGCCAATACGCTTAGCTATCTAACGCAAAAGAAATCAAGTCGATATATTGAAAACTTAGCAAGTTATGACCAAAAAGGTAACCAGTTCTACTAAAAAGTGGCCGGAAAGAGGCAGTAGTAGAACTGCTTACCTTTTTGGTCATAACTTGCTTACTTTTCTAGATATTGACTTGATTTCTATTGCGATTAATAGAGAACCATATTGGCTTAAATTCGAATTTTGTTTTTTCCAGGTAGTGCGAAAAAAATATTTTTCGCCAAAAAAAACCATGGACTACCCCCTTTGCTTTTTTTGAAAAAATGATAAAAAAATTGTCTTGCACTATCCCCAACAAAAAAATTTGTGATTAAAGCCAATACGCTTAGCTATCTAACGCAAAAGAAATCAAGTCGATATATTGAAAACTTAGCAAGTTATGACCAAAAAGGTAACCAGTTCTACTAAAAAGTGGCCGGAAAGAGGCAGTAGTAGAACTGCTTACCTTTTTGGTCATAACTTGCTTACTTTTCTAGATATTGACTTGATTTCTATTGCGATTAATAGAGAACCATATTGGCTTAAATTCGAATTTTGTTTTTTCCAGGTAGTGCGAAAAAAATATTTTTCGCCAAAAAAAACCATGGACTACCCCCTTTGCTTTTTTTGAAAAAATGATAAAAAAATTGTCTTGCACTATCCCCAACAAAAAAATTTGTGATTAAAGCCAATACGCTTAGCTATCTAACGCAAAAGAAATCAAGTCGATATATTGAAAACTTAGCAAGTTATGACCAAAAAGGTAACCAGTTCTACTAAAAAGTGGCCGGAAAGAGGCAGTAGTAGAACTGCTTACCTTTTTGGTCATAACTTGCCTACTTTTCTAGATATCGACTTGATTTCTATTGCGATTAATAGAGAACCATATTGGCTTAAATTCGAATTTTGTTTTTTCCAAGTAGTGCGAAAAAAATATTTTTCGCCAAAAAAAACCATGGACTACCCCCTTTGCTTTTTTTGAAAAAATGATAAAAAAATTGTCTTGCACTATCCCCAACAAAAAAATTTGTGATTAAAGCCAATACGCTTAGCTATCTAACGCAAAAGAAATCAAGTCGATATATTGAAAACTTAACAAGTTATGACCAAAAAGGTAACCAGTTCTACTAAAAAGTGGTCGGAAAGAGGCAGTAGTAGAACTGCTTACCTTTTTGGTCATAACTTGCTTACTTTTCTAGATATTGACTTGATTTCTATTGCGATTAATAGAGAACCATATTGGCTTAAATTCGAATTTTGTTTTTTCCAGGTAGTGCGAAAAAAATATTTTTCGCCAAAAAAAACCATGGACTACCCCCTTTGCTTTTTTTGAAAAAATGATAAAAAAATTGTCTTGCACTATCCCCAACAAAAAAATTTGTGATTAAAGCCAATACGCTTAGCTATCTAACGCAAAAGAAATCAAGTCGATATATTGAAAACTTAGCAAGTTATGACCAAAGGTAACCAGTTCTACTAAAAAGTGGCCGGAAAGAGGCAGTAGTAGAACTGCTTACCTTTTTGGTCATAACTTGCTTACTTTTCTAGATATTGACTTGATTTCTATTGCGATTAATAGAGAACCATATTGGCTTAAATTCGAATTTTGTTTTTTCCAGGTAGTGCGAAAAAAATATTTTTCGCCAAAAAAAACCATGGACTACCCCCTTTGCTTTTTTTGAAAAAATGATAAAAAAATTGTCTTGCACTATCCCCAACAAAAAAATTTGTGATTAAAGCCAATACGCTTAGCTATCTAACGCAAAAGAAATCAAGTCGATATATTGAAAACTTAGCAAGTTATGACCAAAGGTAACCAGTTCTACTAAAAAGTGGCCGGAAAGAGGCAGTAGTAGAACTGCTTACCTTTTTGGTCATAATTTGCTTACTTTTCTAGATATTGACTTGATTTCTATTGCGATTAATAGAGAACCATATTGGCTTAAATTCGAATTTTGTTTTTTCCAGGTAGTGCGAAAAAAATATTTTTCGCCAAAAAAAACCATGGACTACCCCCTTTGCTTTTTTTGAAAAAATGATAAAAAAATTGTCTTGCACTATCCCCAACAAAAAAATTTGTGATTAAAGCCAATACGCTTAGCTATCTAACGCAAAAGAAATCAAGTCGATATATTGAAAACTTAGCAAGTTATGACCAAAAAGGTAACCAGTTCTACTAAAAAGTGGCCGGAAAGAGGCAGTAGTAGAACTGCTTACCTTTTTGGTCATAATTTGCTTACTTTTCTAGATATTGACTTGATTTCTATTGCGATTAATAGAGAACCATATTGGCTTAAATTCGAATTTTGTTTTTTCCAGGTAGTGCGAAAAAAATATTTTTCGCCAAAAAAAACCATGGACTACCCCCTTTGCTTTTTTTGAAAAAATGATAAAAAAATTGTCTTGCACTATCCCCAACAAAAAAATTTGTGATTAAAGCCAATACGCTTAGCTATCTAACGCAAAAGAAATCAAGTCGATATATTGAAAACTTAGCAAGTTATGACCAAAAAGGTAACCAGTTCTACTAAAAAGTGGCCGGCCACTTTTTAGTAGAACTGGTTACCTTTTTGGTCATAACTTGCTTACCTTTTTGGTCATAATTTGCTTACTTTTCTAGATATTGACTTGATTTCTATTGCGATTAATAGAGAACCATATTGGCTTAAATTCGAATTTTGTTTTTTCCAGGTAGTGCGAAAAAAATATTTTTCGCCAAAAAAAACCATGGACTACCCCCTTTGCTTTTTTTGAAAAAATGATAAAAAAATTGTCTTGCACTATCCCCAACAAAAAAATTTGTGATTAAAGCCAATACGCTTAGCTATCTAACGCAAAAGAAATCAAGTCGATATATTGAAAACTTAGCAAGTTATGACCAAAGGTAACCAGTTCTACTAAAAAGTGGCCGGAAAGAGGCAGTAGTAGAACTGCTTACCTTTTTGGTCATAACTTGCTTACTTTTCTAGATATTGACTTGATTTCTATTGCGATTAATAGAGAACCATATTGGCTTAAATTCGAATTTTGTTTTTTCCAAGTAGTGCGAAAAAAATATTTTTCACCAAAATAAACCATGGACTACCCCCTTTGCTTTTTTTGAAAAAATGATAAAAAAATTGTCTTGCACTATCCCCAACCAAAAAATTTGTAATTAAAGCTAATACGCTTAGCTATCTAACGCAAAAGAAATCAAGTCGATATATTGAAAACTTAGCAAGTTATGACCAAAGGTAACCAGTTCTACTAAAAAGTGGCCGGAAAGAGGCAGTAGTAGAACTGCTTACCTTTGGTCATAACTTGCTTACTTTTCTAGATATCGACTTGATTTCTATTGTATTTAATAGAGAACCATATTGGCTTAAATTCGAATTTTGTTTTTTCCAAGTAGTGCGAAAAAAATATTTTTCGCCAAAAAAAACCATGGACTACCCCCTTTGCTTTTTTTGAAAAAATGATAAAAAAATTGTCTTGCACTATCCCCAACAAAAAAATTTGTGATTAAAGCCAATACGCTTAGCTATCTAACGCAAAAGAAATCAAGTCGATATATTGAAAACTTAGCAAGTTATGACCAAAAAGGTAACCAGTTCTACTAAAAAGTGGCCGGAAAGAGGCAGTAGTAGAACTGCTTACCTTTTTGGTCATAACTTGCTTACTTTTCTAGATATCGACTTGATTTCTATTGTATTTAATAGAGAACCATATTGGCTTAAATTCGAATTTTGTTTTTTCCAGGTAGTTCGAAAAAAATATTTTTCGCCAAAAAAAACCATGGACTACCCCCTTTGCTTTTTTTGAAAAAATGATAAAAAAATTGTCTTGCACTATCCCCAACAAAAAAATTTGTGATTAAAGCCAATACGCTTAGCTATCTAACGCAAAAGAAATCAAGTCGATATATTGAAAACTTAGCAAGTTATGACCAAAAAGGTAACCAGTTCTACTAAAAAGTAGCCGGAAAGAGGCAGTAGTAGAACTGCTTACCTTTTTGGTCATAACTTGCTTACTTTTCTAGATATTGACTTGATTTCTATTGCGATTAATAGAGAACCATATTGGCTTAAATTCGAATTTTGTTTTTTCCAGGTAGTGCGAAAAAAATATTTTTCGCCAAAAAAAACCATGGACTACCCCCTTTGCTTTTTTTGAAAAAATGATAAAAAAATTGTCTTGCACTATCCCCAACAAAAAAATTTGTGATTAAAGCCAATACGCTTAGCTATCTAACGCAAAAGAAATCAAGTCGATATATTGAAAACTTAGCAAGTTATGACCAAAGGTAACCAGTTCTACAAAAAAGTGGCCGGAAAGAGGCAGTAGTAGAACTGCTTACCTTTTTGGTCATAACTTGCTTACTTTTCTAGATATTGACTTGATTTCTATTGCGATTAATAGAGAACCATATTGCCTTAAATTCGAATTTTGTTTTTTCCAGGTAGTGCGAAAAAAATATTTTTCGCCAAAAAAAACCATGGACTACCCCCTTTGCTTTTTTTGAAAAAATGATAAAAAAATTGTCTTGCACTATCCCCAACAAAAAAATTTGTGATTAAAGCCAATACGCTTAGCTATCTAACGCAAAAGAAATCAAGTCGATATATTGAAAACTTAGCAAGTTATGACCAAAGGTAACCAGTTCTACTAAAAAGTGGCCGGAAAGAGGCAGTAGTAGAACTGCTTACCTTTTTGGTCATAACTTGCTTACTTTTCTAGATATTGACTTGATTTCTATTGCGATTAATAGAGAACCATATTGGCTTAAATTCGAATTTTGTTTTTTCCAAGTAGTGCGAAAAAAATATTTTTCGCCAAAAAAGACCATGGACTACCCCCTTTGCTTTTTTTGAAAAAATGATAAAAAAATTGTCTTGCACTATCCCCAACAAAAAAATTTGTGATTAAAGCCAATACGCTTAGCTATCTAACGCAAAAGAAATCAAGTCGATATATTGAAAACTTAGCAAGTTATGACCAAAGGTAACCAGTTCTACTAAAAAGTGGCCGGAAAGAGGCAGTAGTAGAACTGCTTACCTTTTTGGTCATAACTTGCTTACTTTTCTAGATATTGACTTGATTTCTATTGCGATTAATAGAGAACCATATTGGCTTAAATTCGAATTTTGTTTTTTCCAAGTAGTGCGAAAAAAATATTTTTCGCCAAAAAAGACCATGGACTACCCCCTTTGCTTTTTTTGAAAAAATGATAAAAAAATTGTCTTGCACTATCCCCAACAAAAAAATTTGTGATTAAAGCCAATACGCTTAGCTATCTAACGCAAAAGAAATCAAGTCGATATATTGAAAACTTAGCAAGTTATGACCAAAGGTAACCAGTTCTACAAAAAAGTGGCCGGAAAGAGGCAGTAGTAGAACTGCTTACCTTTTTGGTCATAACTTGCTTACTTTTCTAGATATTGACTTGATTTCTATTGCGATTAATAGAGAACCATATTGCCTTAAATTCGAATTTTGTTTTTTCCAGGTAGTGCGAAAAAAATATTTTTCGCCAAAAAAAACCATGGACTACCCCCTTTGCTTTTTTTGAAAAAATGATAAAAAAATTGTCTTGCACTATCCCCAACAAAAAAATTTGTGATTAAAGCCAATACGCTTAGCTATCTAACGCAAAAGAAATCAAGTCGATATATTGAAAACTTAGCAAGTTATGACCAAAGGTAACCAGTTCTACTAAAAAGTGGCCGGAAAGAGGCAGTAGTAGAACTGCTTACCTTTTTGGTCATAACTTGCTTACTTTTCTAGATATTGACTTGATTTCTATTGCGATTAATAGAGAACCATATTGGCTTAAATTCGAATTTTGTTTTTTCCAAGTAGTGCGAAAAAAATATTTTTCGCCAAAAAAGACCATGGACTACCCCCTTTGCTTTTTTTGAAAAAATGATAAAAAAATTGTCTTGCACTATCCCCAACAAAAAAATTTGTGATTAAAGCCAATACGCTTAGCTATCTAACGCAAAAGAAATCAAGTCGATATATTGAAAACTTAACAAGTTATGACCAAAAAGGTAACCAGTTCTACTAAAAAGTGGCCGGAAAGAGGCAGTAGTAGAACTGCTTACCTTTTTGGTCATAACTTGCTTACTTTTCTAGATATTGACTTGATTTCTATTGCGATTAATAGAGAACCATATTGGCTTAAATTCGAATTTTGTTTTTTCCAAGTAGTGCGAAAAATATATTTGGACTACCCCCTTTGCTTTTTTTGAAAATATGATAAAAAAATTGTCTTGCACTATCCCCAACAAAAAAATTTGTGATTAAAGCCAATACGCTTAGCTATCTAACGCAAAAGAAATCAAGTCGATATATTGAAAACTTAGCAAGTTATGACCAAAGGTAACCAGTTCTACTAAAAAGTGGCCGGAAAGAGGCAGTAGTAGAACTGCTTACCTTTTTGGTCATAACTTGCTTACTTTTCTAGATATTGACTTGATTTCTATTGCGATTAATAGAGAACCATATTGGCTTAAATTCGAATTTTGTTTTTTCCAAGTAGTGCGAAAAAAACATTTTTCGCCAAAAAAAACCATGGACTACCCCCTTTGCTTTTTTTGAAAAAATGATAAAAAAATTGTCTTGCACTATCCCCAACAAAAAAATTTGTGATTAAAGCCAATACGCTTAGCTATCTAACGCAAAAGAAATCAAGTCGATATATTGAAAACTTAGCAAGTTATGACCAAAAAGGTAACCAGTTCTACTAAAAAGTGGCCGGAAAGAGGCAGTAGTAGAACTGCTTACCTTTTTGGTCATAACTTGCTTACTTTTCTAGATATTGACTTGATTTCTATTGCGATTAATAGAGAACCATATTGGCTTAAATTTGAATTTTGTTTTTTCCAAGTAGTGCGAAAAAAATATTTTTCGCCAAAAAAAACCATGGACTACCCCCTTTGCTTTTCTTGAAAAAATGATAAAAAAATTGTCTTGCACTATCCCCAACAAAAAAATTTGTGATTAAAGCCAATACGCTTAGCTATCTAACGCAAAAGAAATCAAGTCGATATATTGAAAACTTAGCAAGTTATGACCAAAAAGGTAACCAGTTCTACTAAAAAGTGGCCGGAAAGAGGCAGTAGTAGAACTGCTTACCTTTTTGGTCATAACGTGCTTACTTTTCTAGATATCGACTTGATTTCTATTGTATTTAATAGAGAACCATATTGGCTTAAATTCGAATTTTATTTTTTCCAGGTAGTGCGAAAAAAATATTTTTCGCCAAAAAAAACCATGGACTACCCCCTTTGCTTTTTTTGAAAAAATGATAAAAAAATTGTCTTGCACTATCCCCAACAAAAAAATTTGTGATTAAAGCCAATACGCTTAGCTATCTAACGCAAAAGAAATCAAGTCGATATATTGAAAACTTAGCAAGTTATGACCAAAAAGGTAACCAGTTCTACTAAAAAGTGGCCGGAAAGAGGCAGTAGTAGAACTGCTTACCTTTTTGGTCATAACTTGCTTACTTTTCTAGATATTGACTTGATTTCTATTGCGATTAATAGAGAACCATATTGGCTTAAATTCGAATTTTGTTTTTTCCAGGTAGTGCGAAAAAAATATTTTTCGCCAAAAAAAACCATGGACTACCCCCTTTGCTTTTTTTGAAAATATGATAAAAAAATTGTCTTGCACTATCCCCAACAAAAAAATTTGTGATTAAAGCCAATACGCTTAGCTATCTAACGCAAAAGAAATCAAGTCGATATATTGAAAACTTAGCAAGTTATGACCAAAGGTAACCAGTTCTACTAAAAAGTGGCCGGAAAGAGGCAGTAGTAGAACTGCTTACCTTTTTGGTCATAACTTGCTTACTTTTCTAGATATTGACTTGATTTCTATTGCGATTAATAGAGAACCACATTGGCTTAAATTCGAATTTTGTTTTTTCCAAGTAGTGCGAAAAAAACATTTTTCGCCAAAAAAAACCATGGACTACCCCCTTTGCTTTTTTTGAAAAAATGATAAAAAAATTGTCTTGCACTATCCCCAACAAAAAAATTTGTGATTAAAGCCAATACGCTTAGCTATCTAACGCAAAAGAAATCAAGTCGATATATTGAAAACTTAGCAAGTTATGACCAAAAAGGTAACCAGTTCTACTAAAAAGTGGCCGGAAAGAGGCAGTAGTAGAACTGCTTACCTTTTTGGTCATAACTTGCTTACTTTTCTAGATATTGACTTGATTTCTATTGCGATTAATAGAGAACCATATTGGCTTAAATTCGAATTTTGTTTTTTTCAGGTAGTGCGAAAAAAATATTTTTCGCCAAAAAAAACCATGGACTAGCCCCTTTGCTTTTTTTGAAAAAATGATAAAAAAATTGTCTTGCACTATCCCCAACAAAAAAATTTGTAATTAAAGCCAATACGCTTAGCTATCTAACGCAAAAGAAATCAAGTCGATATATTGAAAACTTAACAAGTTATGACCAAAAAGGTAACCAGTTCTACTAAAAAGTGGCCGGAAAGAGAAAGTAGTAGAACTGCTTACCTTTTTGGTCATAACTTGCTTACTTTTCTAGATATCGACTTGATTTCTATTGTATTTAATAGAGAACCATATTGGCTTAAATTCGAATTTTGTTTTTTCCAGGTAGTGCGAAAAAAATATTTTTCGCCAAAAAAAACCATGGACTATCCCCTTTGCTTTTTTTGAAAAAATGATAAAAAAATTGTCTTGCACTATCCCCAATAAAAAAATTTGTGAGTAAAGCCAATACGCTTAGCTATCTAACGCAAAAGAAATCAAGTCGATATATTGAAAACTTAGCAAGTTATGACCAAAAAGGTAACCAGTTCTACTAAAAAGTGGCCGGAAAGAGGCAGTAGTAGAACTGCTTACCTTTTTGGTCATAACTTGCTTACTTTTCTAGATATTGACTTGATTTATATTGCGATTAATAGAGAACCATATTGGCTTAAATTCGAATTTTGTTTTTTCCAAGTAGTGCGAAAAAAATATTTT
Source organism: Thelaira solivaga (assembly GCA_947397855.1). NCBI lineage: Eukaryota > Metazoa > Arthropoda > Insecta > Diptera > Tachinidae > Thelaira > Thelaira solivaga. The sequence continues at coordinate 28,517,109 of OX377612.1, forward strand.
TCGCCAAAAAGAACCATGGACTACCCCCTTTGCTTTTTTTGAAAAAATGATAAAAAAATTGTCTTGCACTATCCCCAACAAAAAAATTTGTGATTAAAGCCAATACGCTTAGCTATCTAACGCAAAAGAAATCAAGTCGATATATTGAAAACTTAGCAAGTTATGACCAAAAAGGTAACCAGTTCTACTAAAAAGTGGCCGGAAAGAGGCAGTAGTAGAACTGCTTACCTTTTTGGTCATAACTTGCTTACTTTTCTAGATATCGACTTGATTTCTATTGTATTTAATAGAGAACCATATTGGCTTAAATTCGAATTTTATTTTTTTGCAGGTAGTGCGAAAAAAATATTTTTCGCCAAAAAAAACCATGGACTACCCCCTTTGCTTTTTTTGAAAAAATGATAAAAAAATTGTCTTGCACTATCCCCAACAAAAAAATTTGTGATTAAAGCCAATACGCTTAGCTATCTAACGCAAAAGAAATCAAGTCGATATATTGAAAACTTAGCAAGTTATGACCAAAAAGGTAACCAGTTCTACTAAAAAGTGGCCGGAAAGAGGCAGTAGTAGAACTGCTTACCTTTTTGGTCATAACTTGCTTACTTTTCTAGATATTGACTTGATTTCTATTGCGATTAATAGAGAACCATATTGGCTTAAATTCGAATTTTGTTTTTTCCAGGTAGTGCGAAAAAAATATTTTTCGCCAAAAAAAACCATGGACTAGCCCCTTTGCTTTTTTTGAAAAAATTATAAAAAAATTGTCTTGCACTATCCCCAACAAAAAAATTTGTGATTAAAGCCAATACGCTTAGCTATCTAACGCAAAAGAAATCAAGTCGATATATTGAAAACTTAGCAAGTTATGACCAAAAAGGTAACCAGTTCTACTAAAAAGTGGCCGGAAAGAGGCAGTAGTAGAACTGCTTACCTTTTTGGTCATAACTTGCTTACTTTTCTAGATATTGACTTGATTTCTATTGCGATTAATAGAGAACCATATTGGCTTAAATTCGAATTTTGTTTTTTCCAGGTAGTGCGAAAAAAATATTTTTCGCCAAAAAAAACCATGGACTAGCCCCTTTGCTTTTTTTGAAAAAATTATAAAAAAATTGTCTTGCACTATCCCCAACAAAAAAATTTGTGATTAAAGCCAATACGCTTAGCTATCTAACGCAAAAGAAATCAAGTCGATATATTGAAAACTTAGCAAGTTATGACCAAAAAGGTAACCAGTTCTACTAAAAAGTGGCCGGAAAGAGGCAGTAGTAGAACTGCTTACCTTTTTGGTCATAACTTGCTTACTTTTCTAGATATTGACTTGATTTCTATTGCGATTAATAGAGAACCATATTGGCTTAAATTCGAATTTTGTTTTTTCCAGGTAGTGCGAAAAAAATATTTTTCGCCAAAAAAAACCATGGACTACCCCCTTTGCTTTTTTTGAAAAAATGATAAAAAAATTGTCTTGCACTATCCCCAACAAACAAATTTGTGATTAAAGCCAATACGCTTAGCTATCTAACGCAAAAGAAATCAAGTCGATATATTGAAAACTTAGCAAGTTATGATCAAAAAGGTAACCAGTTCTACTAAAAAGTGGCCGGAAAGAGGCAGTAGTAGAACTGCTTACCTTTTTGGTCATAACTTGCTTACTTTTCTAGATATTGACTTGATTTCTATTGCGATTAATAGAGAACCATATTGGCTTAAATTCGAATTTTGTTTTTTCCAGGTAGTGCGAAAAAAATATTTTTCGCCAAAAAAAACCATGGACTAGCCCCTTTGCTTTTTTTGAAAAAATGATAAAAAAATTGTCTTGCACTATCCCCAACAAAAAAATTTGTGATTAAAGCCAATACGCTTAGCTATCTAACGCAAAAGAAATCAAGTCGATATATTGAAAACTTAGCAAGTTATGACCAAAAAGGTAACCAGTTCTACTAAAAAGTGGCCGGAAAGAGGCAGTAGTAGAACTGCTTACCTTTTTGGTCATAACTTGCTTACTTTTCTAGATATTGACTTGATTTCTATAGCGATTAATAGAGAACCATATTGGCTTAAATTCGAATTTTGTTTTTTCCAGGTAGTGCGAAAAAAATATTTTTCGCCAAAAAAAACCATGGACTAGCCCCTTTGCTTTTTTTGAAAAAATGATAAAAAAATTGTCTTGCACTATCCCCAACAAAAAAATTTGTAATTAAAGCCAATACGCTTAGCTATCTAACGCAAAAGAAATCAAGTCGATATATTGAAAACTTAGCAAGTTATGACCAAAAAGGTAACCAGTTCTACTAAAAAGTGGCCGGAAAGAGGCAGTAGTAGAACTGCTTACCTTTTTGGTCATAACTTGCTTACTTTTCTAGATATTGACTTGATTTCTATTGCGATTAATAGAGAACCATATTGGCTTAAATTCGAATTTTGTTTTTTCCAGGTAGTGCGAAAAAAATATTTTTCGCCAAAAAAAACCATGGACTACCCCCATTGCTTTTTTTGAAAAAATGATAAAAAAATTGTCTTGCACTATCCCCAACAAAAAAATTTGTGATTAAAGCCAATACGCTTAGCTATCTAACGCAAAAGAAATCAAGTCGATATATTGAAAACTTAGCAAGTTATGACCAAAAAGGTAACCAGTTCTACTAAAAAGTGGCCGGAAAGAGGCAGTAGTAGAACTGCTTACCTTTTTGGTCATAACTTGCTTACTTTTCTAGATATTGACTTGATTTCTATTGCGATTAATAGAGAACCATATTGGCTTAAATTCGAATTTTGTTTTTTCCAGGTAGTGCGAAAAAAATATTTTTCGCCAAAAAAAACCATGGACTAGCCCCTTTGCTTTTTTTGAAAAAATGATAAAAAAATTGTCTTGCACTATCCCCAACAAAAAAATCTGTGATTAAAGCCAATACGCTTAGCTATCTAACGCAAAAGAAATCAAGTCGATATATTGAAAACTTAGCAAGTTATGACCAAAAAGGTAACCAGTTCTACTAAAAAGTGGCCGGAAAGAGGCAGTAGTAGAACTGCTTACCTTTTTGGTCATAACTTGCTTACTTTTCTAGATATTGACTTGATTTCTATAGCGATTAATAGAGAACCATATTGGCTTAAATTCGAATTTTGTTTTTTCCAGGTAGTGCGAAAAAAATATTTTTCGCCAAAAAAAACCATGGACTAGCCCCTTTGCTTTTTTTGAAAAAATGATAAAAAAATTGTCTTGCACTATCCCCAACAAAAAAATTTGTAATTAAAGCCAATACGCTTAGCTATCTAACGCAAAAGAAATCAAGTCGATATATTGAAAACTTAGCAAGTTATGACCAAAAAGGTAACCAGTTCTACTAAAAAGTGGCCGGAAAGAGGCAGTAGTAGAACTGCTTACCTTTTTGGTCATAACTTGCTTACTTTTCTAGATATTGACTTGATTTCTATTGCGATTAATAGAGAACCATATTGGCTTAAATTCGAATTTTGTTTTTTCCAGGTAGTGCGAAAAAAATATTTTTCGCCAAAAAAAACCATGGACTACCCCCATTGCTTTTTTTGAAAAAATGATAAAAAAATTGTCTTGCACTATCCCCAACAAAAAAATTTGTGATTAAAGCCAATACGCTTAGCTATCTAACGCAAAAGAAATCAAGTCGATATATTGAAAACTTAGCAAGTTATGACCAAAAAGGTAACCAGTTCTACTAAAAAGTGGCCGGAAAGAGGCAGTAGTAGAACTGCTTACCTTTTTGGTCATAACTTGCTTACTTTTCTAGATATTGACTTGATTTCTATTGCGATTAATAGAGAACCATATTGGCTTAAATTCGAATTTTGTTTTTTCCAGGTAGTGCGAAAAAAATATTTTTCGCCAAAAAAAACCATGGACTACCCCCATTGCTTTTTTTGAAAAAATGATAAAAAAATTGTCTTGCACTATCCCCAACAAAAAAATTTGTGATTAAAGCCAATACGCTTAGCTATCTAACGCAAAAGAAATCAAGTCGATATATTGAAAACTTAGCAAGTTATGATCAAAAAGGTAACCAGTTCTACTAAAAAGTGGCCGGAAAGAGGCAGTAGTAGAACTGCTTACCTTTTTGGTCATAACTTGCTTACTTTTCTAGATATTGACTTGATTTCTATTGCGATTAATAGAGAACCATATTGGCTTAAATTCGAATTTTGTTTTTTCCAGGTAGTGCGAAAAAAATATTTTTCGCCAAAAAAAACCATGGACTAGCCCCTTTGCTTTTTTTGAAAAAATGATAAAAAAATTGTCTTGCACTATCCCCAACAAAAAAATTTGTGATTAAAGCCAATACGCTTAGCTATCTAACGCAAAAGAAATCAAGTCGATATATTGAAAACTTAGCAAGTTATGACCAAAAAGGTAACCAGTTCTACTAAAAAGTGGCCGGAAAGAGGCAGTAGTAGAACTGCTTACCTTTTTGGTCATAACTTGCTTACTTTTCTAGATATTGACTTGATTTCTATTGCGATTAATAGAGAACCATATTGGCTTAAATTCGAATTTTGTTTTTTCCAGGTAGTGCGAAAAAAATATTTTTCGCCAAAAAAAACCATGGACTAGCCCCTTTGCTTTTTTTGAAAAAATGATAAAAAAATTGTCTTGCACTATCCCCAACAAAAAAATTTGTGATTAAAGCCAATACGCTTAGCTATCTAACGCAAAAGAAATCAAGTCGATATATTGAAAACTTAGCAAGTTATGACCAAAAAGGTAACCAGTTCTACTAAAAAGTGGCCGGAAAGAGGCAGTAGTAGAACTGCTTACCTTTTTGGTCATAACTTGCTTACTTTTCTAGATATTGACTTGATTTCTATTGCGATTAATAGAGAACCATATTGGCTTAAATTCGAATTTTGTTTTTTCCAGGTAGTGCGAAAAAAATATTTTTCGCCAAAAAAAACCATGGACTACCCCCATTGCTTTTTTTGAAAAAATGATAAAAAAATTGTCTTGCACTATCCCCAACAAAAAAATTTGTGATTAAAGCCAATACGCTTAGCTATCTAACGCAAAAGAAATCAAGTCGATATATTGAAAACTTAGCAAGTTATGACCAAAAAGGTAACCAGTTCTACTAAAAAGTGGCCGGAAAGAGGCAGTAGTAGAACTGCTTACCTTTTTGGTCATAACTTGCTTACTTTTCTAGATATTGACTTGATTTCTATTGCGATTAATAGAGAACCATATTGGCTTAAATTCGAATTTTGTTTTTTCCAGGTAGTGCGAAAAAAATATTTTTCGCCAAAAAAAACCATGGACTACCCCCTTTGCTTTTTTTGAAAAAATGATAAAAAAATTGTCTTGCACTATCCCCAACAAAAAAATTTGTGATTAAAGCCAATACGCTTAGCTATCTAACGCAAAAGAAATCAAGTCGATATATTGAAAACTTAGCAAGTTATGACCAAAAAGGTAACCAGTTCTACTACTGCCTCTTTCCGGCCACTTTTTAGTAGAACTGGTTACCTTTTTGGTCATAACTTGCTAAGTTTTCAATATATCGACTTGATTTCTTTTGCGTTAGATAGCTAAGCGTATTGGCTTTAACCACAAATTTTTTTTTTGTTGGGGATAGTGAAAGACAATTTTTTTTATCATTTTTTCAAAAAAAGCAAAGGGGGTAGTCCATGGTTTTTTTTGGCGAAAAATATTTTTTTCGCACTACCTGGAAAAAACAAAATTCGAATTTAAGCCAATATGGTTCTCTATTAATCGCAATAGAAATCAAGTCAATATCTAGAAAAGTAAGCAAGTTATGACCAAAAAGGTAAGCAGTTCTACTACTGCCTCTTTCCGGCCACTTTTTAGTAGAACTGGTTACCTTTTTGGTCATAACTTGCTATGTTTTCAATATATCGACTTGATTTCTTTTGCGTTAGATAGCTAAGCGTATTGGCTTTACTCACAAATTTTTTTATTGGGGATAGTGCAAGACAATTTTTTTATCATTTTTTCAAAAAAAGCAAAGGGGGTAGTCCATGGTTTTTTTTGGCGAAAAACATTTTTTTCGCACTATCTGGAAAAAACAAAATTCGAACTTAAGCCAATATGGTTCTCTATTAATCGCAATAGAAATCAAGTCGATATCTAGAAAAGTAAGCAAGTTATGACCAAAAAGGTAAGCAGTTCTACTACTGCCTCTTTCCGGCCACTTTTTAGTAGAACTGGTTACCTTTTTGGTCATAACTTGCTATGTTTTCAATATATCGACTTGATTTCTTTTGCGTTAGATAGCTAAGCGTATTGGCTTTAATCACAAATTTTTTTGTTGGGGATAGTGCAAGACAATTTTTTTTATCATTTTTTCAAAAAAATCCATGGTTTTTTTGGCGAAAAATATATTTTTCGCACTATCTCGAAAAAACAAAATTCGAATTTAAGCCAATATGGTTCTCTATTAATCGCAATAGAAATCAAGTCGATATCTAGAAAAGTAAGCAAGTTATGATCAAAAAAGTAAACAGTTCTACTACTGCTTCTTTCCGGCCATTTTTTAGTAGAACTGGTTACCTTTTTCGTCATAACTTGCTAAGTTTTCAATATATCGACTTGATTTCTTTTGCGTTAGATAGCTAAGCGTATTGGCTTTAATCACAAATTTTTTTGTTGGGGATAGTGCAAGAAAATTTTTTATCATTTTTTCAAAAAAAGCAAAGGGGGTAGTCCATGGTTTTTTTTGGCGAAAAATATTTTTTTTTGCACTATCTGGAAAAAACAAAATTCGAACTTAAGCCAATATGGTTCTCTATTAATCGCAACAGAAATCAAGTCGATATCTAGAAAAGTAAGCAAGTTATGACCAAAAAAGTAAGCAGTTCTACTACTGCCTCTTTCCGGCCATTTTTTAGTAGAACTGGTTACCTTTTTTGTCATAACTTGCTAAGTTTTCAATATATCGACTTGATTTCTTTTGCGGTAGATAGCTAAGCGTATTGGCTTTAATCACAAATTTTTTTGTTGGGGATAGTGCAAGACAATTTTTTTATCATTTTTTCAAAAAAAGCAAAGGGGGTAGTCCATGGTTTTTTTTGGCGAAAAATATTTTTTTTTGCACTATCTGGAAAAAACAAAATTCGATCTTAAGCCAATATGGTTCTCTATTAATCGCAATAGAAATCAAGTCGATATCTAGAAAAGTAAGCAAGTTATGACCAAAAAAGTAAGCAGTTCTACTACTGCCTCTTTCCGGCCATTTTTTAGTAGAACTGGTTACCTTTTTGGTCATAACTTGCTAAGTTTTCAATATATCGACTTGATTTCTTTTGCGTTAGATAGCTAAGCGTATTGGCTTTAACCACAAATTTTTTTTTTGTTGGGGATAGTGAAAGACAATTTTTTTTATCATTTTTTCAAAAAAAGCAAAGGGGGTAGTCCATGGTTTTTTTTGGCGAAAAATATTTTTTTCGCACTATCTGGAAAAAACAAAATTCGAATTTAAGCCAATATGGTTCTCTATTAATCGCAATAGAAATCAAGTCGATATCTAGAAAAGTAAGCAAGTTATGACCAAAAAGGTAAGCAGTTCTACTACTGCCTCTTTCCGGCCACTTTTTAGTAGAACTGGTTACCTTTTTGGTCATAACTTGCTATGTTTTCAATATATCGACTTGATTTCTTTTGCGTTAGATAGCTAAGCGTATTGGCTTTACTCACAAATTTTTTTATTGGGGATAGTGCAAGACAATTTTTTTATCATTTTTTCAAAAAAAGCAAAGGGGGTAGTCCATGGTTTTTTTTGGCGAAAAACATTTTTTTCGCACTATCTGGAAAAAACAAAATTCGAACTTAAGCCAATATGGTTCTCTATTAATCGCAATAGAAATCAAGTCGATATCTAGAAAAGTAAGCAAGTTATGACCAAAAAGGTAAGCAGTTCTACTACTGCCTCTTTCCGGCCACTTTTTAGTAGAACTGGTTACCTTTTTGGTCATAACTTGCTATGTTTTCAATATATCGACTTGATTTCTTTTTCGTTAGATAGCTAAGCGTATTGGCTTTAATCACAAATTTTTTTGTTGGGGATAGTGCAAGACAATTTTTTTTATCATTTTTTCAAAAAAATCCATGGTTTTTTTGGCGAAAAATATATTTTTCGCACTATCTCGAAAAAACAAAATTCGAACTTAAGCCAATATGGTTCTCTATTAATCGCAATAGAAATCAAGTCGATATCTAGAAAAGTAAGCAAGTTATGACCAAAAAAGTAAGCAGTTCTACTACTGCTTCTTTCCGGCCATTTTTTAGTAGAACTGGTTACCTTTTTCGTCATAACTTGCTAAGTTTTCAATATATCGACTTGATTTCTTTTGCGTTAGATAGCTAAGCATATTGGCTTTAATCACAAATTTTTTTGTTGGGGATAGTGCAAGAAAATTTTTTTATCATTTTTTCAAAAAAAGCAAAGGGGGTAGTCCATGGTTTTTTTTGGCGAAAAATATTTTTTTTTGCACTATCTGGAAAAAACAAAATTCGAACTTAAGCCAATATGGTTCTCTATTAATCGCAATAGAAATCAAGTCGATATCTAGAAAAGTAAGCAAGTTATGACCAAAAAAGTAAGCAGTTCTACTACTGCCTCTTTCCGGCCACTTTTTAGTAGAACTGGTTACCTTTTTGGTCATAACTTGCTATGTTTTCAATATATCGACTTGATTTCTTTTGCGTTAGATAGCTAAGCGTATTGGCTTTAATCACAAATTTTTTTGTTGGGGATAGTGCAAGACAATTTTTTTATCATTTTTTCAAAAAAAGCAAAGGGGGTAGTCCATGGTTTTTTTTGTCGAAAAATATTTTTTTCGCACTATCTGGAAAAAACAAAATTCGAATTTAAGCCAATATGGTTCTCTATTAAACGCAATAGAAATCAAGTCGATATCTAGAAAAGTAAGCAAGTTATGACCAAAAAGGTAAGCAGTTCTACTACTGCCTCTTTCCGGCCACTTTTTAGTAAAACTGGTTACCTTTTTGGTCATAACTTGCTAAGTTTTCAATATATCGACTTGATTGCTTTTGCGTTAGATAGCTAAGCGTCTTGGCTTTACTCACAAATTTTTTTATTGGGGATAGTGCAAGACAATTTTTTTATCATTTTTTCAAAAAAAGCAAAGGGGGTAGTCCATGGTTTTTTTGGCGAAAAACATTTTTTTCGCACTATCTGGAAAAAACAAAATTCGAATTTAAGCCAATATGGTTCTCTATTAATCGCAATAGAAATCAAGTCGATATCTAGAAAAGTAAGCAAGTTATGACCAAAAAGGTAAGCAGTTCTACTACTGCCTCTTTCCGGCCACTTTTTAGTAAAACTGGTTACCTTTTTGGTCATAACTTGCTAAGTTTTCAATATATCGACTTGATTTCTTTTGCGTTAGATAGCTAAGCGTATTGGCTTTAATCACAAATTTTTTTGTTGGGGATAGTGCAAGACAATTTTTTTATCATTTTTTCAAAAAAAGCAAAGGGGGTAGTCCATGTTTTTTTTGGCGAAAAACATTTTTTTCGCACTATCTGGAAAAAACAAAATTCGAATTTAAGCCAATATGGTTCTCTATTAATCGCAATAGAAATCAAGTCGATATCTAGAAAAGTAAGCAAGTTATGACCAAAAAGGTAAGCAGTTCTACTACTGCCTCTTTCCGGCCACTTTTTAGTAAAACTGGTTACCTTTTTGGTCATAACTTGCTGAATTTCCAATATATCGACTTGATTTCTTTTGCGTTAGATAGCTAAGCGTATTGGCTTTAATCAAAAATTTTTTTTGTTGGGGATAGTGCAAGACAATTTTTTTATCATTTTTTCAAAAAAAGCAAAGGGGGTAGTCCATGGTTTTTTTTGGCGAAAAACATTTTTTTCGCACTATCTGGAAAAAACAAAATTCGAACTTAAGCCAATATGGTTCTCTATTAATCGCAATAGAAATCAAGTCGATATCTAGAAAAGTAAGCAAGTTATGACCAAAAAGGTAAGCAGTTCTACTACTGCCTCTTTCCGGCCACTTTTTAGTAGAACTGGTTACCTTTTTGGTCATAACTTGCTATGTTTTCAATATATCGACTTGATTTCTTTTTCGTTAGATAGCTAAGCGTATTGGCTTTAATCACAAATTTTTTTGTTGGGGATAGTGCAAGACAATTTTTTTTATCATTTTTTCAAAAAAATCCATGGTTTTTTTGGCGAAAAATATATTTTTCGCACTATCTCGAAAAAACAAAATTCGAACTTAAGCCAATATGGTTCTCTATTAATCGCAATAGAAATCAAGTCGATATCTAGAAAAGTAAGCAAGTTATGACCAAAAAAGTAAGCAGTTCTACTACTGCTTCTTTCCGGCCATTTTTTAGTAGAACTGGTTACCTTTTTCGTCATAACTTGCTAAGTTTTCAATATATCGACTTGATTTCTTTTGCGTTAGATAGCTAAGCATATTGGCTTTAATCACAAATTTTTTTGTTGGGGATAGTGCAAGAAAATTTTTTTATCATTTTTTCAAAAAAAGCAAAGGGGGTAGTCCATGGTTTTTTTTGGCGAAAAATATTTTTTTTTGCACTATCTGGAAAAAACAAAATTCGAACTTAAGCCAATATGGTTCTCTATTAATCGCAATAGAAATCAAGTCGATATCTAGAAAAGTAAGCAAGTTATGACCAAAAAAGTAAGCAGTTCTACTACTGCCTCTTTCCGGCCACTTTTTAGTAGAACTGGTTACCTTTTTGGTCATAACTTGCTATGTTTTCAATATATCGACTTGATTTCTTTTGCGTTAGATAGCTAAGCGTATTGGCTTTAATCACAAATTTTTTTGTTGGGGATAGTGCAAGACAATTTTTTTTATCATTTTTTCAAAAAAATCCATGGTTTTTTTTGGCGAAAAATATTTTTTTCGCACTATCTGGAAAAAACAAAATTCGAACTTAAGCCAATATGGTTCTCTATTAATCGCAATAGAAATCAAGTCGATATCTAGAAAAGTAAGCAAGTTATGACCAAAGAGGTAAGCAGTTCTACTACTGCCTCTTTCCGGCCACTTTTTAGTAGAACTGATTACCTTTGGTCATAACTTACTAAGTTTTCAATATATCGACTTGATTTCTTTTGCGTTAGATAGCTAAGCGTATTGGCTTTTATCATAATTTTTTTTATTGGGGATAGTGCAAGACAATTTTTTTATCATTTTTTCAAAAAAAGCAAAGGGGGTAGTCCATGGTTTTTTTTTGCGAAAAACATTTTTTTCGCACTATCTGGAAAAAACAAAATTCAAACTTAAGCCAATATGGTTCTCTATTAATCGCAATAGAAATCAAGTCAATATCTAGAAAAGTAAGCAAGTTATGACCAAAAAGGTAAGCAGTTCTACTACTGCCTCTTTCCGGCCACTTTTTAGTAAAACTGGTTACCTTTTTGGTCATAACTTGCTGAATTTCCAATATATCGACTTGATTTCTTTTGCGTTAGATAGCTAAGCGTATTGGCTTTAATCAAAAATTTTTTTTGTTGGGGATAGTGCAAGACAATTTTTTTATCATTTTTTCAAAAAAAGCAAAGGGGGTAGTCCATGGTTTTTTTTGTCGAAAAATATTTTTTTCGCACTATCTGGAAAAAACAAAATTCGAATTTAAGCCAATATGGTTCTCTATTAAACGCAATAGAAATCAAGTCGATATCTAGAAAAGTAAGCAAGTTATGACCAAAAAGGTAAGCAGTTCTACTACTGCCTCTTTCCGGCCACTTTTTAGTAAAACTGGTTACCTTTTTGGTCATAACTTGCTAAGTTTTCAATATATCGACTTGATTGCTTTTGCGTTAGATAGCTAAGCGTCTTGGCTTTACTCACAAATTTTTTTATTGGGGATAGTGCAAGACAATTTTTTTATCATTTTTTCAAAAAAAGCAAAGGGGGTAGTCCATGGTTTTTTTGGCGAAAAACATTTTTTTCGCACTATCTGGAAAAAACAAAATTCGAATTTAAGCCAATATGGTTCTCTATTAATCGCAATAGAAATCAAGTCGATATCTAGAAAAGTAAGCAAGTTATGACCAAAAAGGTAAGCAGTTCTACTACTGCCTCTTTCCGGCCACTTTTTAGTAAAACTGGTTACCTTTTTGGTCATAACTTGCTAAGTTTTCAATATATCGACTTGATTTCTTTTGCGTTAGATAGCTAAGCGTATTGGCTTTAATCACAAATTTTTTTGTTGGGGATAGTGCAAGACAATTTTTTTATCATTTTTTCAAAAAAAGCAAAGGGGGTAGTCCATGTTTTTTTTGGCGAAAAACATTTTTTTCGCACTATCTGGAAAAAACAAAATTCGAATTTAAGCCAATATGGTTCTCTATTAATCGCAATAGAAATCAAGTCGATATCTAGAAAAGTAAGCAAGTTATGACCAAAAAGGTAAGCAGTTCTACTACTGCCTCTTTCCGGCCACTTTTTAGTAAAACTGGTTACCTTTTTGGTCATAACTTGCTAAGTTTTCAATATATCGACTTGATTTCTTTTGCGTTAGATAGCTAAGCGTATTGGCTTTAATCACAAATTTTTTTGTTGGGGATAGTGCAAGACAATTTTTTTATCATTTTTTCAAAAAAAGCAAAGGGGGTAGTCCATGTTTTTTTTTGGCGAAAAACATTTTTTCGCACTATCTGGAAAAAACAAAATTCGAATTTAAGCCAATATGGTTCTCTATTAATCGCAATAGAAATCAAGTCGATATCTAGAAAAGTAAGCAAGTTATGACCAAAAAGGTAAGCAGTTCTACTACTGCCTCTTTCCGGCCACTTTTTAGTAAAACTGGTTACCTTTTTGGTCATAACTTGCTAAGTTTTCAATATATCGACTTGATTTCTTTTGCGTTAGATAGCTAAGCGTATTGGCTTTACTCACAAATTTTTTTATTGGGGATAGTGCAAGACAATTTTTTTATCATTTTTTCAAAAAAAGCAAAGGGGGTAGTCCATGGTTTTTTTTTGGCGAAAAACATTTTTTTCGCACTATCTGGAAAAAACAAAATTCAAACTTAAGCCAATATGGTTCTCTATTAATCGCAATAGAAATCTAGTCGATACTTAGAAAAGTAAGCAAGTTATGATCAAAAAGGTAAGCAGTTCTACTACTGCCTCTTTCCGGCCACTTTTTAGTAGAACTGGTTACCTTTTTGGTCATAACTTGCTAAGTTTTCAATATATCGACTTGATTTCTTTTGCGTTAGATAGCTAAGCGTCTTGGCTTTACTCACAAATTTTTTTATTGGGGATAGTGCAAGACAATTTTTTTATCATTTTTTCAAAAAAAGCAAAGGGGGTAGTCCATGGTTTTTTTGGCGAAAAATATTTTTTTCGCACTATCTGGAAAAAACAAAATTCGAATTTAAGCCAATATAGTTCTCTATTAATCGAAATAGAAATCAAGTCGATATCTAGAAAAGTAAGCAAGTTATGACCAAAAAGGTAAGCAGTTCTACTACTGCCTCTTTCCGGCCACTTTTAAGTAAAACTGGTTACCTTTTTGGTCATAACTTGCTGAATTTCCAATATATCGACTTGATTTCTTTTGCGTTAGATAGCTAAGCGTATTGGCTTTAATCAAAAATTTTTTTGTTGGGGATAGTGCAAGACAATTTTTTTATCATTTTTTCAAAAAAAGCAAAGGGGGTAGTCCATGGTTTTTTTGGCGAAAAATATTTTTTTCGCACTATCTGGAAAAAACAAAATTCAAACTTAAGCCAATATGGTTCTCTATTAATCGCAATAGAAATCAAGTCAATATCTAGAAAAGTAAGCAAGTTATGACCAAAAAGGTAAGCAGTTCTACTACTGCCTCTTTCCGGCCACTTTTTAGTAAAACTGGTTACCTTTTTGGTCATAACTTGCTGAATTTCCAATATATCGACTTGATTTCTTTTGCGTTAGATAGCTAAGCGTATTGGCTTTAATCAAAAATTTTTTTGTTGGGGATAGTGCAAGACAATTTTTTTATCATTTTTTCAAAAAAAGCAAAGGGGGTAGTCCATGGTTTTTTTGGCGAAAAATATTTTTTTCGCACTATCTGGAAAAAACAAAATTCAAACTTAAGCCAATATGGTTCTCTATTAATCGCAATAGAAATCAAGTCAATATCTAGAAAAGTAAGCAAGTTATGACCAAAAAGGTAAGCAGTTCTACTACTGCCTCTTTCCGGCCACTTTTTAGTAAAACTGGTTACCTTTTTGGTCATAACTTGCTAAGTTTTCAATATATCGACTTGATTTCTTTTGCGTTAGATAGCTAAGCGTATTGGCTTTAATCGCAATTTTTTTTGTTAGGGATAGTGCAAGACAATTTTTTTTATAATTTTTTCAAAAAAAACAAAGGGGGTAGTCCATGGTTTTTTTTGGCGAAAAACATTTTTTTCGCACTATCTGGAAAAAACAAAATTCAAACTTAAGCCAATATGGTTCTCTATTAATCGCAATAGAAATCAAGTCGATATCTAGAAAAGTAAGCAAGTTATGACCAAAAAGGTAAGCAGTTCTACTACTGCCTCTTTCCGGCCACTTTTTAGTAAAACTGGTTACCTTTTTGGTCATAACTTGCTAAGTTTTCAATATATCGACTTGATTTCTTTTGCGTTAGATAGCTAAGCGTATTGGCTTTACTCACAAATTTTTTTATTGGGGATAGTGCAAGACAATTTTTTTATCATTTTTTCAAAAAAAGCAAAGGGGGTAGTCCATGGTTTTTTTTGGCGAAAAACATTTTTTTCGCACTATCTGGAAAAAACAAAATTCGAATTTAAGCCAATATGGTTCTCTATTAATCGCAATAGAAATCAAGTCGATATCTAGAAAAGTAAGCAAGTTATGACCAAAAAGGTAAGCAGTTCTACTACTGCCTCTTTCCGGCCACTTTTTAGTAAAACTGGTTACCTTTTTGGTCATAACTTGCTAAGTTTTCAATATATCGACTTGATTTCTTTTGCGTTAGATAGCTAAGCGTATTGGCTTTAATCACAAATTTTTTTGTTGGGGATAGTGCAAGACAATTTTTTTATCATTTTTTCAAAAAAAGCAAAGGGGGTAGTCCATGTTTTTTTTTGGCGAAAAACATTTTTTTCGCACTATCTGGAAAAAACAAAATTCGAATTTAAGCCAATATGGTTCTCTATTAATCGCAATAGAAATCAAGTCGATATCTAGAAAAGTAAGCAAGTTATGACCAAAAAGGTAAGCAGTTCTACTACTGCCTCTTTCCGGCCACTTTTTAGTAAAACTGGTTACCTTTTTGGTCATAACTTGCTAAGTTTTCAATATATCGACTTGATTTCTTTTGCGTTAGATAGCTAAGCGTCTTGGCTTTACTCACAAATTTTTTTATTGGGGATAGTGCAAGACAATTTTTTTATCATTTTTTCAAAAAAAGCAAAGGGGGTAGTCCATGGTTTTTTTGGCGAAAAATATTTTTTTCGCACTATCTGGAAAAAACAAAATTCGAATTTAAGCCAATATAGTTCTCTATTAATCGAAATAGAAATCAAGTCGATATCTAGAAAAGTAAGCAAGTTATGACCAAAAAGGTAAGCAGTTCTACTACTGCCTCTTTCCGGCCACTTTTAAGTAAAACTGGTTACCTTTTTGGTCATAACTTGCTGAATTTCCAATATATCGACTTGATTTCTTTTGCGTTAGATAGCTAAGCGTATTGGCTTTAATCAAAAATTTTTTTGTTGGGGATAGTGCAAGACAATTTTTTTATCATTTTTTCAAAAAAAGCAAAGGGGGTAGTCCATGGTTTTTTTGGCGAAAAATATTTTTTTCGCACTATCTGGAAAAAACAAAATTCAAACTTAAGCCAATATGGTTCTCTATTAATCGCAATAGAAATCAAGTCAATATCTAGAAAAGTAAGCAAGTTATGACCAAAAAGGTAAGCAGTTCTACTACTGCCTCTTTCCGGCCACTTTTTAGTAAAACTGGTTACCTTTTTGGTCATAACTTGCTGAATTTCCAATATATCGACTTGATTTCTTTTGCGTTAGATAGCTAAGCGTATTGGCTTTAATCAAAAATTTTTTTGTTGGGGATAGTGCAAGACAATTTTTTTATCATTTTTTCAAAAAAAGCAAAGGGGGTAGTCCATGGTTTTTTTGGCGAAAAATATTTTTTTCGCACTATCTGGAAAAAACAAAATTCAAACTTAAGCCAATATGGTTCTCTATTAATCGCAATAGAAATCAAGTCAATATCTAGAAAAGTAAGCAAGTTATGACCAAAAAGGTAAGCAGTTCTACTACTGCCTCTTTCCGGCCACTTTTTAGTAAAACTGGTTACCTTTTTGGTCATAACTTGCTAAGTTTTCAATATATCGACTTGATTTCTTTTGCGTTAGATAGCTAAGCGTATTGGCTTTAATCGCAATTTTTTTTGTTAGGGATAGTGCAAGACAATTTTTTTTATCATTTTTTCAAAAAAAACAAAGGGGGTAGTCCATGGTTTTTTTTGGCGAAAAACATTTTTTTCGCACTATCTGGAAAAAACAAAATTCAAACTTAAGCCAATATGGTTCTCTATTAATCGCAATAGAAATCAAGTCGATATCTAGAAAAGTAAGCAAGTTATGACCAAAAAGGTAAGCAGTTCTACTACTGCCTCTTTCCGGCCACTTTTTAGTAAAACTGGTTACCTTTTTGGTCATAACTTGCTAAGTTTTCAATATATCGACTTGATTTCTTTTGCGTTAGATAGCTAAGCGTATTGGCTTTACTCACAAATTTTTTTATTGGGGATAGTGCAAGACAATTTTTTTATCATTTTTTCAAAAAAAGCAAAGGGGGTAGTCCATGGTTTTTTTTGGCGAAAAACATTTTTTTCGCACTATCTGGAAAAAACAAAATTCGAATTTAAGCCAATATGGTTCTCTATTAATCGCAATAGAAATCAAGTCGATATCTAGAAAAGTAAGCAAGTTATGACCAAAAAGGTAAGCAGTTCTACTACTGCCTCTTTCCGGCCACTTTTTAGTAAAACTGGTTACCTTTTTGGTCATAACTTGCTAAGTTTTCAATATATCGACTTGATTTCTTTTGCGTTAGATAGCTAAGCGTATTGGCTTTAATCACAAATTTTTTTGTTGGGGATAGTGCAAGACAATTTTTTTATCATTTTTTCAAAAAAAGCAAAGGGGGTAGTCCATGTTTTTTTTTGGCGAAAAACATTTTTTTCGCACTATCTGGAAAAAACAAAATTCGAATTTAAGCCAATATGGTTCTCTATTAATCGCAATAGAAATCAAGTCGATATCTAGAAAAGTAAGCAAGTTATGACCAAAAAGGTAAGCAGTTCTACTACTGCCTCTTTCCGGCCACTTTTTAGTAAAACTGGTTACCTTTTTGGTCATAACTTGCTAAGTTTTCAATATATCGACTTGATTTCTTTTGCGTTAGATAGCTAAGCGTATTGGCTTTAATCAAAAATTTTTTTGTTGGGGATAGTGCAAGACAATTTTTTTATCATTTTTTCAAAAAAAGCAAAGGGGGTAGTCCATGGTTTTTTTTGGCGAAAAACATTTTTTTCGCACTATCTGGAAAAAACAAAATTCAAACTTAAGCCAATATGGTTCTCTATTAATCGCAATAGAAATCTAGTCGATACTTAGAAAAGTAAGCAAGTTATGATCAAAAAGGTAAGCAGTTCTACTACTGCCTCTTTCCGGCCACTTTTTAGTAAAACTGGTTACCTTTTTGGTCATAACTTGCTGAATTTCCAATATATCGACTTGATTTCTTTTGCGTTAGATAGCTAAGCGTATTGGCTTTAATCAAAAATTTTTTTGTTGGGGATAGTGCAAGACAATTTTTTTATCATTTTTTCAAAAAAAGCAAAGGGGGTAGTCCATGGTTTTTTTTGGCGAAAAACATTTTTTTCGCACTATCTGGAAAAAACTAAATTCGAATTTAAGCCAATATGGTTCTCTATTAATCGAAATAGAAATCAAGTCGATATCTAGAAAAGTAAGCAAGTTATGACCAAAAACGTAAGCAGTTCTACTACTGCCTCTTTCCGGCCACTTTTTAGTAAAACTGGTTACCTTTTTGGTCATAACTTGCTGAGTTTTCAATATATCGACTTGATTTCTTTTGCGTTAGATAGCTAAGCGTATTGGCTTTAATCGCAATTTTTTTTGTTAGGGATAGTGCAAGACAATTTTTTTTATCATTTTTTCAAAAAAAACAAAGGGGGTAGTCCATGGTTTTTTTTGGCGAAAAACATTTTTTTCGCACTATCTGGAAAAAACAAAATTCAAACTTAAGCCAATATGGTTCTCTATTAATCGCAATAGAAATCAAGTCGATATCTAGAAAAGTAAGCAAGTTATGACCAAAAAGGTAAGCAGTTCTACTACTGCCTCTTTCCGGCCACTTTTTAGTAAAACTGGTTACCTTTTTGGTCATAACTTGCTAAGTTTTCAATATATCGACTTGATTTCTTTTGCGTTAGATAGCTAAGCGTATTGGCTTTAATCACAATTTTTTTTGTTAGGGATAGTGCAAGACAATTTTTTTATCATTTTTTCAAAAAAAGCAAAGGGGGTAGTCCATGATTTTTTTTGGCGAAAAATATTTTTTTCGCACTATCTGGAAAAAACTAAATTCGAATTTAAGCCAATATGGTTCTCTATTAATCGAAATAGAAATCAAGTCGATATCTAGAAAAGTAAGCAAGTTATGACCAAAAACGTAAGCAGTTCTACTACTGCCTCTTTCCGGCCACTTTTTAGTAAAACTGGTTACCTTTTTGGTCATAACTTGCTGAGTTTTCAATATATCGACTTGATTTCTTTTGCGTTAGATAGCTAAGCGTATTGGCTTTAATCGCAATTTTTTTTGTTAGGGATAGTGCAAGACAATTTTTTTATCATTTTTTCAAAAAAAGCAAAGGGGGTAGTCCATGGTTTTTTTTGGCGAAAAACATTTTTTTCGCACTATCTGGAAAAAACAAAATTCAAACTTAAGCCAATATGGTTCTCTATTAATCGCAATAGAAATCAAGTCGATATCTAGAAAAGTAAGCAAGTTATGACCAAAAAGGTAAGCAGTTCTACTACTGCCTCTTTCCGGCCACTTTTTAGTAAAACTGGTTACCTTTTTGGTCATAACTTGCTAAGTTTTCAATATATCGACTTGATTTCTTTTGCGTTAGATAGCTAAGCGTATTGGCTTTACTCACAAATTTTTTTATTGGGGATAGTGCAAGACAATTTTTTTATCATTTTTTCAAAAAAAGCAAAGGGGGTAGTCCATGGTTTTTTTTGGCGAAAAACATTTTTTTCGCACTATCTGGAAAAAACAAAATTCGAATTTAAGCCAATATGGTTCTCTATTAATCGCAATAGAAATCAAGTCGATATCTAGAAAAGTAAGCAAGTTATGACCAAAAAGGTAAGCAGTTCTACTACTGCCTCTTTCCGGCCACTTTTTAGTAAAACTGGTTACCTTTTTGGTCATAACTTGCTAAGTTTTCAATATATCGACTTGATTTCTTTTGCGTTAGATAGCTAAGCAAATTGGCTTTAATCACAAATTTTTTTGTTGGGGATAGTGCAAGACAATTTTTTTATCATTTTTTCAAAAAAAGCAAAGGGGGTAGTCCATGGTTTTTTTTGGCGAAAAACATTTTTTTCGCACTATCTGGAAAAAACAAAATTCAAACTTAAGCCAATATGGTTCTCTATTAATCGCAATAGAAATCAAGTCGATATCTAGAAAAGTAAGCAAGTTATGACCAAAAAGGTAAGCAGTTCTACTACTGCCTCTTTCCGGCCACTTTTTAGTAAAACTGGTTACCTTTTTGGTCATAACTTGCTAAGTTTTCAATATATCGACTTGATTTCTTTTGCGTTAGATAGCTAAGCGTATTGGCTTTACTCACAAATTTTTTTATTGGGGATAGTGCAAGACAATTTTTTTATCATTTTTTCAAAAAAAGCAAAGGGGGTAGTCCATGGTTTTTTTGGCGAAAAACATTTTTTTCGCACTATCTGGAAAAAACAAAATTCAAACTTAAGCCAATATGGTTCTCTATTAATCGCAATAGAAATCAAGTCGATATCTAAAAAAGTAAGCAAGTTATGATCAAAAAGGTAAGCAGTTCTACTACTGCCTCTTTCCGGCCACTTTTTAGTAGAACTGGTTACCTTTTATGTCATAACTTGCTAAGTTTTCAATATATCGACTTGATTTCTTTTGCGTTAGATAGCTAAGCGTATTGGCTTTAATAACAAATTTTTTTATTGGGGATAGTGCAAGACAATTTTTTTATCATTTTTTCAAAAAAAGCAAAGGGGGTAGTCCATGGTTTTTTTTGGCGAAAAATTTTTTTTTCGCACTATCTTGGAAAAAACAAAATTCGTATTTAAGCCAATATGGTTCTCTATTAATCGCAATAGAAATCAAGTCAATATCTAGAAAAGTAAGCAAGTTATGACCAAAAAGGTAAGCAGTTCTACTACTGCCTCTTTCCGGCCACTTTTTAGTAGAACTGGTTACCTTTTTGATCATAACTTGCTAAGTTTTCAATATATCGACTTGATTTCTTTTGCGTTAGATAGCTAAGCGCATTGGCTTTAATCACAATTTTTATTGTTGGGGTTAGTGCAAGACAATTTTTTTATCATTTTTTCAAAAAAAGTAAAGGGGGTAGTCCATGGTTTTTTTTGGCGAAAAATATTTTTTTCGCACTATCTTGGAAAAAACAAAATTCGTATTTAAGCCAATATGGTTCTCTATTAATCGCAATAGAAATCAAGTCAATATCTAGAAAAGTAAGCAAGTTATGATCAAAAAGGTAAGCAGTTCTACTACTGCCTCTTTCCGGCCACTTTTTAGTAGAACTGGTTACCTTTTTGATCATAACTTGCTAAGTTTTCAATATATCGACTTGATTTCTTTTGCGTTAGATAGCTAAGCGCATTGGCTTTAATCACAAACTTTTTGTTGGGGTTAGTGCAAGACAATTTTTTTATCATTTTTTCAAAAAAAGCAAAGGGGGTAGTCCATGGTTTTTTTGGCGAAAAATATTTTTTTCGCACTATCTGGAAAAAACAAAATTCGTATTTAAGCCAATATGGTTCTCTATTAATCGCAATAGAAATCAAGTCAATATCTAGAAAAGTAAGCAAGTTATGACCAAAAAGGTAAGCAGTTCTACTACTGCCTCTTTCCGGCCACTTTTTAGTAGAACTGGTTACCTTTTTGATCATAACTTGCTAAGTTTTCAATATATCGACTTGATTTCTTTTGCGTTAGATAGCTAAGCGCATTGGCTTTAATCACAAACTTTTTGTTGGGGTTAGTGCAAGACAATTTTTTTATCATTTTTTCAAAAAAAGCAAAGGGGGTAGTCCATGGTTTTTTTGGCGAAAAATATTTTTTTCGCACTATCTGGAAAAAACAAAATTCGTATTTAAGCCAATATGGTTCTCTATTAATCGCAATAGAAATCAAGTCAATATCTAGAAAAGTAAGCAAGTTATGACCAAAAAGGTAAGCAGTTCTACTACTGCCTCTTTCCGGCCACTTTTTAGTAGAACTGGTTACCTTTTTGGTCATAACTTGCTAAGTTTTCAATATATCGACTTGATTTCTTTTGCGTTAGATAGCTAAGCGCATTGGCTTTAATCACAAACTTTATTGTTAGGGTTAGTGCAAGACAATTTTTTATCATTTTTTTAAAAAAAAGCAAAGGGGGTAGTCCATGGTTTTTTTTGGCGAAAAATATTTTTTTCGCACTATCTGGAAAAAACAAAATTCGTATTTAAGCCAATATGGTTCTCTATTAATCGCAATAGAAATCAAGTCAATATCTAGAAAAGTAAGCAAGTTATGACCAAAAAGGTAAGCAGTTCTACTACTGCCTCTTTCCGGCCACTTTTTAGTAGAACTGGTTACCTTTTTGGTCATAACTTGCTAAGTTTTCAATATATCGACTTGATTTCTTTTGCGTTAGATAGCTAAGCGCATTGGCTTTAATCACAAACTTTTTGTTGGGGTTAGTGCAAGACAATTTTTTTATCATTTTTTCAAAAAAAGCAAAGGGGGTAGTCCATGGTTTTTTTGGCGAAAAATATTTTTTTCGCACTATCTGGAAAAAACAAAATTCGTATTTAAGGCAATATGGTTCTCTATTAATCGCAATAGAAATCAAGTCAATATCTAGAAAAGTAAGCAAGTTATGACCAAAAAGGTAAGCAGTTCTACTACTGCCTCTTTCCGGCCACTTTTTAGTAGAACTGGTTACCTTTTTGATCATAACTTGCTAAGTTTTCAATATATCGACTTGATTTCTTTTGCGTTAGATAGCTAAGCGCATTGGCTTTAATCACAAACTTTTTTGTTGGGGTTAGTGCAAGACAATTTTTTTATCATTTTTTCAAAAAAAGCAAAGGGGGTAGTCCATGGTTTTTTTTGGCGAAAAATATTTTTTTCGCACTATCTGGAAAAAACAAAATTCGTATTTAAGCCAATATGGTTCTCTATTAACCGCAATAGAAATCAAGTCAATATCTAGAAAAGTAAGCAAGTTATGACCAAAAAGGTAAGCAGTTCTACTACTGCCTCTTTCCGGCCACTTTTTAGTAGAACTGGTTACCTTTTTGATCATAACTTGCTAAGTTTTCAATATATCGACTTGATTTCTTTTGCGTTAGATAGCTAAGCGCATTGGCTTTAATCACAAACTTTTTGTTGGGGTTAGTGCAAGACAATTTTTTTATCATTTTTTCAAAAAAAGCAAAGGGGGTAGTCCATGGTTTTTTTGGCGAAAAATATTTTTTTCGCACTATCTGGAAAAAACAAAATTCGTATTTAAGCCAATATGGTTCTCTATTAATCGCAATAGAAATCAAGTCAATATCTAGAAAAGTAAGCAAGTTATGACCAAAAAGGTAAGCAGTTCTACTACTGCCTCTTTCCGGCCACTTTTTAGTAGAACTGGTTACCTTTTTGATCATAACTTGCTAAGTTTTCAATATATCGACTTGATTTCTTTTGCGTTAGATAGCTAAGCGCATTGGCTTTAATCACAAACTTTTTGTTGGGGTTAGTGCAAGACAATTTTTTTATCATTTTTTCAAAAAAAGCAAAGGGGGTAGTCCATGGTTTTTTTGGCGAAAAATATTTTTTTCGCACTATCTGGAAAAAACAAAATTCGTATTTAAGCCAATATGGTTCTCTATTAATCGCAATAGAAATCAAGTCAATATCTAGAAAAGTAAGCAAGTTATGACCAAAAAGGTAAGCAGTTCTACTACTGCCTCTTTCCGGCCACTTTTTAGTAGAACTGGTTACCTTTTTGATCATAACTTGCTAAGTTTTCAATATATCGACTTGATTTCTTTTGCGTTAGATAGCTAAGCGCATTGGCTTTAATCACAAACTTTTTTGTTGGGGTTAGTGCAAGACAATTTTTTTATCATTTTTTCAAAAAAAGCAAAGGGGGTAGTCCATGTTTTTTTTGGCGAAAAATATTTTTTTCGCACTATCTGGAAAAAACAAAATTCGTATTTAAGCCAATATGGTTCTCTATTAATCGCAATAGAAATCAAGTCAATATCTAGAAAAGTAAGCAAGTTATGACCAAAAAGGTAAGCAGTTCTACTACTACCTCTTTCCGGCCACTTTTTAGTAGAACTGGTTACCTTTCTGGCCATAACTTGCTTAGTTTTCAATATATCGACTTGATTTCTTTTGCGTTAGATAGCTAAGCGCATTGGCTTTAATCACAAACTTTTTTGTTGGGGTTAGTGCAAGACAATTTTTTTATCATTTTTTCAAAAAAAGCAAAGGGGGTAGTCCATGTTTTTTTTGGCGAAAAATATTTTTTTCGCACTATCTGGAAAAAACAAAATTCGTATTTAAGCCAATATGGTTCTCTATTTATCGCAATAGAAATCAAGTCAATATCTAGAAAAGTAAGCAAGTTATGACCAAAAAGGTAAGCAGTTCTACTACTGCCTCTTTCCGGCCACTTTTTAGTAGAACTGGTTACCTTTTTGATCATAACTTGCTAAGTTTTCAATATATCGACTTGATTTCTTTTGCGTTAGATAGCTAAGCGCATTGGCTTTAATCACAAACTTTTTTGTTGGGGTTAGTGCAAGACAATTTTTTTATCATTTTTTCAAAAAAAGCAAAGGGGGTAGTCCATGGTTTTTTTTGGCGAAAAATATTTTTTTCGCACTATCTGGAAAAAACAAAATTCGTATTTAAGCCAATATGGTTCTCTATTAATCGCAATAGAAATCAAATCAATATCTAGAAAAGTAAGCAAGTTATGACCAAAAAGGTAAGCAGTTCTACTACTGCCTCTTTCCGGCCACTTTTTAGTAGAACTGGTTACCTTTTTGATCATAACTTGCTAAGTTTTCAATATATCGACTTGATTTCTTTTGCGTTAGATAGCTAAGCGCATTGGCTTTAATCACAAACTTTTTTGTTGGGGTTAGTGCAAGACAATTTTTTTATCATTTTTTCAAAAAAAGCAAAGGGGGTAGTCCATGGTTTTTTTTGGCGAAAAATATTTTTTTCGCACTATCTAGAAAAAACAAAATTCGTATTTAAGCCAATATGGTTCTCTATTAATCGCAATAGAAATCCAGTCAATATCTAGAAAAGTAAGCAAGTTATGACCAAAAAGGTAAGCAGTTCTACTACTGCCTCTTTCCGGCCACTTTTTAGTAGAACTGGTTACCTTTTTGATCATAACTTGCTAAGTTTTCAATATATCGACTTGATTTCTTTTGCGTTAGATAGCTAAGCGCATTGGCTGTAATCACAAACTTTTTTGTTGGGGTTAGTGCAAGACAATTTTTTTATCATTTTTTCAAAAAAAGCAAAGGGGGTAGTCCATGGTTTTTTTTGGCGAAAAATATTTTTTTCGCACTATCTGGAAAAAACAAAATTCGTATTTAAGCCAATATGGTTCTCTATTAATCGCAATAGAAATCAAGTCAATATCTAGAAAAGTAAGCAAGTTATGACCAAAAAGGTAAGCAGTTCTACTACTGCCTCTTTCCGGCCACTTTTTAGTAGAACTGGTTACCTTTTTGATCATAACTTGCTAAGTTTTCAATATATCGACTTGATTTCTTTTGCGTTAGATAGCTAAGCGCATTGGCTTTAATCACAAACTTTTTTGTTGGGGTTAGTGCAAGACAATTTTTTTATCATTTTTTCAAAAAAAGCAAAGGGGGTAGTCCATGGTTTTTTTTGGCGAAAAATATTTTTTTCGCACTATCTGGAAAAAACAAAATTCGTATTTAAGCCAATATGGTTCTCTATTAATCGCAATAGAAATCAAGTCAATATCTAGAAAAGTAAGCAAGTTATGACCAAAAAGGTAAGCAGTTCTACTACTGCCTCTTTCCGGCCACTTTTTAGTAGAACTGGTTACCTTTTTGATCATAACTTGCTAAGTTTTCAATATATCGACTTGATTTCTTTTGCGTTAGATAGCTAAGCGCATTGGCTTTAATCACAAACTTTTTTGTTGGGGTTAGTGCAAGACAATTTTTTTATCATTTTTTCAAAAAAAGCAAAGGGGGTAGTCCATGGTTTTTTTTGGCGAAAAATATTTTTTTCGCACTATCTGGAAAAAACAAAATTCGTATTTAAGCCAATATGGTTCTCTATTAATCGCAATAGAAATCAAGTCAATATCTAGAAAAGTAAGCAAGTTATGACCAAAAAGGTAAGCAGTTCTACTACTGCCTCTTTCCGGCCACTTTTTAGTAGAACTGGTTACCTTTTTGATCATAACTTGCTAAGTTTTCAATATATCGACTTGATTTCTTTTGCGTTAGATAGATAAGCGCATTGGCTTTAATCACAAACTTTTTTGTTGGGGTTAGTGCAAGACAATTTTTTTATCATTTTTTCAAAAAAAGAAAAAGGGGTAGTCCATGGTTTTCTTTGGCGAAAAATATTTTTTTCGCACTATCTGGAAAAAACAAAATTCGTATTTAAGCCAATATGGTTCTCTATTAATCGCAATAGAAATCAAGTCAATATCTAGAAAAGTAAGCAAGTTATGACCAAAAAGGTAAGCAGTTCTACTACTGCCTCTTTCCGGCCACTTTTTAGTAGAACTGGTTACCTTTTTGATCATAACTTGCTAAGTTTTCAATATATCGACTTGATTTCTTTTGCGTTAGATAGCTAAGCGCATTGGCTTTAATCACAAACTTTTTTGTTGGGGTTAGTGCAAGACAATTTTTTTATCATTTTTTCAAAAAAAGCAAAGGGGGTAGTCCATGGTTTTTTTTTGGCGAAAAATATTTTTTTTGCGCTATCTGGAAAAAACAAAATTCGTATTTAAGCCAATATGGTTCTCTATTAATCGCAATAGAAATCAAGTCAATATCTAGAAAAGTAAGCAAGTTATGACCAAAAAGGTAAGCAGTTCTACTATTGCCTCTTTCCGGCCACTTTTTAGTAGAACTGGTTACCTTTTTGATCATAACTTGCTAAGTTTTCAATATATCGACTTGATTTCTTTTGCGTTAGATAGATAAGCGCATTGGCTTTAATCACAAACTTTTTTGTTGGGGTTAGTGCAAGACAATTTTTTTATCATTTTTTCAAAAAAAGCAAAAGGGGTAGTCCATGGTTTTCTTTGGCGAAAAATATTTTTTTCGCACTATCTGGAAAAAACAAAATTCGTATTTAAGCCAATATGGTTCTCTATTAATCGCAATAGAAATCAAGTCAATATCTAGAAAAGTAAGCAAGTTATGACCAAAAAGGTAAGCAGTTCTACTACTGCCTCTTTCCGGCCACTTTTTAGTAGAACTGGTTACCTTTTTGATCATAACTTGCTAAGTTTTCAATATATCGACTTGACTTCTTTTGCGTTAGATAGCTAAGCGCATTGGCTTTAATCACAAACTTTTTTGTTGGGGTTAGTGCAAGACAATTTTTTTATAATTTTTTCAAAAAAAGCAAAGGGGGTAGTCCATGGTTTTTTTTGGCGAAAAATATTTTTTTCGCACTATCTGGAAAAAACAAAATTCGTATTTAAGCCAATATGGTTCTCTATTAATCGCAATAGAAATCAAGTCAATATCTAGAAAAGTAAGCAAGTTATGACCAAAAAGGTAAGCAGTTCTACTACTGCCTCTTTCCGGCCACTTTTTAGTAGAACTGGTTACCTTTTTGATCATAACTTGCTAAGTTTTCAATATATCGACTTGATTTCTTTTGCGTTAGATAGATAAGCGCATTGGCTTTAATCACAAACTTTTTTGTTGGGGTTAGTGCAAGACAATTTTTTTATCATTTTTTCAAAAAAAGCAAAAGGGGTAGTCCATGGTTTTCTTTGGCGAAAAATATTTTTTTCGCACTATCTGGAAAAAACAAAATTCGTATTTAAGCCAATATGGTTCTCTATTAATCGCAATAGAAATCAAGTCAATATCTAGAAAAGTAAGCAAGTTATGACCAAAAAGGTAAGCAGTTCTACTACTGCCTCTTTCCGGCCACTTTTTAGTAGAACTGGTTACCTTTTTGATCATAACTTGCTAAGTTTTCAATATATCGACTTGATTTCTTTTGCGTTAGATAGCTAAGCGCATTGGCTTTAATCACAAACTTTTTTGTTGGGGTTAGTGCAAGACAATTTTTTTATCATTTTTTCAAAAAAAGCAAAGGGGGTAGTCCATGGTTTTTTTTGGCGAAAAATATTTTTTTCGCACTATCTGGAAAAAACAAAATTCGTATTTAAGCCAATATGGTTCTCTATTAATCGCAATAGAAATCAAGTCAATATCTAGAAAAGTAAGCAAGTTATGACCAAAAAGGTAAGCAGTTCTACTACTGCCTCTTTCCGGCCACTTTTTAGTAGAACTGGTTACCTTTTTGATCATAACTTGCTAAGTTTTCAATATATCGACTTGATTTCTTTTGCGTTAGATAGCTAAGCGCATTGGCTTTAATCACAAACTTTTTTGTTGGGGTTAGTGCAAGACAATTTTTTTATCATTTTTTCAAAAAAAGCAAAGGGGGTAGTCCATGGTTTTTTTTGGCGAAAAATATTTTTTTCGCACTATCTGGAAAAAACAAAATTCGTATTTAAGCCAATATGGTTCTTTATTAATCGCAATAGAAATCAAGTCAATATCTAGAAAAGTAAGCAAGTTATGACCAAAAAGGTAAGCAGTTCTACTATTGCCTCTTACCGGCCACTTTTTAGTAGAACTGGTTACCTTTTTGATCATAACTTGCTAAGTTTTCAATATATCGACTTGATTTCTTTTGCGTTAGATAGCTAAGCGCATTGGCTTTAATCACAAACTTTTTTGTTGGGGTTAGTGCAAGACAATTTTTTTATCATTTTTTCAAAAAAAGCAAAGGGGGTAGTCCATGGTTTTTTTTGGCGAAAAATATTTTTTTCGCACTATCTGGAAAAAACAAAATTCGTATTTAAGCCAATATGGTTCTCTATTAATCGTAATATAAATCTAGTCAATATCTAGAAAAGTAAGCAAGTTATGACCAAAAAGGTAAGCAGTTCTACTATTGCCTCTTTCCGGCCACTTTTTAGTAGAACTGGTTACCTTTTTGATCATAACTTGCTAAGTTTTCAATATATCGACTTGATTTCTTTTGCGTTAGATAGCTAAGCGCATTGGCTTTAATCACAAACTTTATTGTTAGGGTTAGTGCAAGACAATTTTTTTATCATTTTTTCAAAAAAAGCAAAGGGGGTAGTCCATGGTTTTTTTTGGCGAAAAATATTTTTTTCGCACTATCTGGAAAAAACAAAATTCGTATTTAAGCCAATATGGTTCTCTATTAATCGTAATATAAATCTAGTCAATATCTAGAAAAGTAAGCAAGTTATGACCAAAAAGGTAAGCAGTTCTACTATTGCCTCTTTCCGGCCACTTTTTAGTAGAACTGGTTACCTTTTTGATCATAACTTGCTAAGTTTTCAATATATCGACTTGATTTCTTTTGCGTTAGATAGCTAAGCGCATTGGCTTTAATCACAAACTTTATTGTTAGGGTTAGTGCAAGGCCATTTTTTTATCATTTTTTCAAAAAAAGCAAAGGGGGTAGTCCATGGTTTTTTTTGGCGAAAAATATTTTTTTCGCACTATCTGGAAAAAACAAAATTCGTATTTAAGCCAATATGGTTCTCTATTAATCGTAATATAAATCTAGTCAATATCTAGAAAAGTAAGCAAGTTATGACCAAAAAGGTAAGCAGTTCTACTATTGCCTCTTTCCGGCCACTTTTTAGTAGAACTGGTTACCTTTTTGATCATAACTTGCTAAGTTTTCAATATATCGACTTGATTTCTTTTGCGTTAGATAGCTAAGCGCATTGGCTTTAATCACAAACTTTATTGTTAGGGTTAGTGCAAGACAATTTTTTTATCATTTTTTCAAAAAAAGCAAAGGGGGTAGTCCATGGTTTTTTTTGGCGAAAAATATTTTTTTCGCACTATCTGGAAAAAATAAAATTCGTATTTAAGCCAATATGGTTCTCTATTAATCGCAATAGAAATCAAGTCAATATCTAGAAAAGTAAGCAAGTTATGACCAAAAAGGTAAGCAGTTCTACTATTCCCTCTTTCCGGCCACTTTTTAGTAGAACTGGTTACCTTTTTGATCATAACTTGCTAAGTTTTCAATATATCGACTTGATTTCTTTTGCGTTAGATAGCTAAGCGCATTGGCTTTAATCACAAACTTTATTGTTAGGGTTAGTGCAAGACAATTTTTTTATCATTTTTTCAAAAAAAGCAAAGGGGGTAGTCCATGGTTTTTTTTGGCGAAAAATATTTTTTTCGCACTATCTGGAAAAAACAAAATTCGTATTTAAGCCAATATGGTTCTCTATTAATCGCAATAGAAATCAAGTCAATATCTAGAAAAGTAAGCAAGTTATGACCAAAAAGGTAAGCAGTTCTACTATTGCCTCTTTCCGGCCACTTTTTAGTAGAACTGGTTACCTTTTTGATCATAACTTGCTAAGTTTTCAATATATCGACTTGATTTCTTTTGCGTTAGATAGCTAAGCGCATTGGCTTTAATCACAAACTTTATTGTTAGGGTTAGTGCAAGACAATTTTTTTATCATTTTTTCAAAAAAAGCAAAGGGGGTAGTCCATGGTTTTTTTTGGCGAAAAATATTTTTTTCGCACTATCTGGAAAAAACAAAATTCGTATTTAAGCCAATATGGTTCTCTATTAATCGCAATAGAAATCAAGTCAATATCTAGAAAAGTAAGCAAGTTATGACCAAAAAGGTAAGCAGTTCTACTACTACCTCTTTCCGGCCACTTTTTAGTAGAACTGGTTACCTCTCTGGTCATAACTTGCTAAGTTTTTAATATATCGACTTGATTTCTTTTGCGTTAGATAGCTAAGCGCATTGGCTTTAATCACAAACTTTATTGTTAGGGTTAGTGCAAGACAATTTTTTTATCATTTTTTCAAAAAAAGCAAAGGGGGTAGTCCATGGTTTTTTTTGGCGAAAAATATTTTTTTCGCACTATCTGAAAAAAATAAAATTCGTATTTAAGCCAATATGGTTCTCTATTAATCGCAATAGAAATCAAGTCAATATCTATAAAAGTAAGCAAGTTATGACCAAAAAGGTAAGCAGTTCTACTATTCCCTCTTTCCGGCCACTTTTTAGTAGAACTGGTTACCTTTTTGATCATAACTTGCTAAGTTTTCAATATATCGACTTGATTTCTTTTGCGTTAGATAGCTAAGCGCATTGGCTTTAATCACAAACTTTTTTGTTGGGGTTAGTGCAAGACAATTTTTTTATAATTTTTTCAAAAAAAGCAAAGGGGGTAGTCCATGGTTTTTTTTGGCGAAAAATATTTTTTTCGCACTATCTGGAAAAAATAAAATTCGTATTTAAGCCAATATGGTTCTCTATTAATCGCAATAGAAATCAAGTCAATATCTAGAAAAGTAAGCAAGTTATGACCAAAAAGGTAAGCAGTTCTACTATTCCCTCTTTCCGGCCACTTTTTAGTAGAACTGGTTACCTTTTTGATCATAACTTGCTAAGTTTTCAATATATCGACTTGATTTCTTTTGCGTTAGATAGCTAAGCGCATTGGCTTTAATCACAAACTTTTTTGTTGGGGTTAGTGCAAGACAATTTTTTTATAATTTTTTCAAAAAAAGCAAAGGGGGTAGTCCATGGTTTTTTTTGGCGAAAAATATTTTTTTCGCACTATCTGGAAAAAACAAAATTCGTATTTAAGCCAATATGGTTCTCTATTAATTGCAATAGAAATCAAGTCAATATCTAGAAAAGTAAGCAAGTTATGACCAAAAAGGTAAGCAGTTCTACTACTGCCTCTTTCCGGCCACTTTTTAGTAGAACTGGTTACCTTTCTGGCCATAACTTGCTAAGTTTTCAATATATCGACTTAATTTCTTTTGCGTTAGATAGCTAAGCGCATTGGCTTTAATCACAAACTTTTTTGTTGGGGTTAGTGCAAGACAATTTTTTTATCATTTTTTCAAAAAAAGCAAAGGGGGTAGTCCATGGTTTTTTTTGGCGAAAAATATTTTTTTCGCACTATCTGCAAAAAACAAAATTCGTATTTAAGCCAATATGGTTCTCTATTAATCGCAATAGAAATCAAGTCGATATCTAGAAAAGTAAGCAAGTTATGACTAAAAAGGCAAGCAGTTCTACTACTGCCTCTTTCCGGCCACTTTTTAGTAGAACTGGTTACCTTTTTGATCATAACTTGCTAAGTTTTCAATATATCGACTTGATTTCTTTTGCGTTAGATAGCTAAGCGCATTGGCTTTAATCACAAACTTTTTTGTTGGGGTTAGTGCAAGACAATTTTTTTATCATTTTTTCAAAAAAAGCAAAGGGGGTAGTCCATGGTTTTTTTTGGCGAAAAATATTTTTTTCGCACTATCTGGAAAAAACAAAATTCGTATTTAAGCCAATATGGTTCTCTATTAATCGCAATAGAAATCAAGTCAATATCTAGAAAAGTAAGCAAGTTATGACCAAAAAGGTAAGCAGTTCTACTACTACCTCTTTCCGGCCACTTTTTAGAAGAAATGGTAAACTTTTTGATCATAACTTGCTAAGTTTTCAATATATCGACTTGATTTCTTTTGCGTTAGATAGCTAAGCGCATTGGCTTTAATCACAAACTTTTTTGTTGGGGTTAGTGCAAGACAATTTTTTTATCATTTTTTCAAAAAAAGCAAAGGGGGTAGTCCATGGTTTTTTTTGGCGAAAAATATTTTTTTCGCACTATCTGGAAAAAACAAAATTCGTATTTAAGCCAATATGGTTCTCTATTAATCGCAATAGAAATCAAGTCAATATCTAGAAAAGTAAGCAAGTTATGACCAAAAAGGTAAGCAGTTCTACTACTGCCTCTTTCCGGCCACTTTTTAGTAGAACTGGTTACCTTTTTGATCATAACTTGCTAAGTTTTCAATATATCGACTTGATTTCTTTTGCGTTAGATAGCTAAGCGCATTGGCTTTAATCACAAACTTTATTGTTGGGGTTAGTGCAAGACAATTTTTTTATCATTTTTTCAAAAAAAGCAAAGGGGGTAGTCCATGGTTTTTTTTGGCGAAAAATATTTTTTTCGCACTATCTGGAAAAAACAAAATTCGTATTTAAGCCAATATGGTTCTCTATTAATCGCAATAGAAATCAAGTCAATATCTAGAAAAGTAAGCAAGTTATGACCAAAAAGGTAAGCAGTTCTACTACTACCTCTTTCCGGCCACTTTTTAGTAGAACTGGTTACCTTTTTGATCATAACTTGCTTAGTTTTCAATATATCGACTTGATTTCTTTTGCGTTAGATAGCTAAGCGCATTGGCTTTAATCACAAACTTTTTTGTTGGGGTTAGTGCAAGACA
Organism: Thelaira solivaga; assembly: GCA_947397855.1. Lineage (NCBI taxonomy): Eukaryota > Metazoa > Arthropoda > Insecta > Diptera > Tachinidae > Thelaira > Thelaira solivaga. The sequence goes on from OX377612.1 coordinate 28,550,039, forward strand.
ATTTTTTTATCATTTTTTCAAAAAAAGCAAAGGGGGTAGTCCATGGTTTTTTTGGCGAAAAATATTTTTTTCGCACTACCTGGAAAAAACAAAATTCGTATTTAAGCCAATATGGTTCTCTATTAATCGCAATAGAAATCAAGTCAATATCTAGAAAAGTAAGCAAGTTATGACCAAAAAGGTAAGCAGTTCTACTACTGCCTCTTTCCGGCCACTTTTTAGTAGAACTGGTTACCTTTTTGATCATAACTTGCTTAGTTTTCAATATATCGACTTGATTTCTTTTGCGTTAGATAGCTAAGCGCATTGGCTTTAATCACAAACTTTTTTGTTGGGGTTAGTGCAAGACAATTTTTTTATCATTTTTTCAAAAAAAGCAAAGGGGGTAGTCCATGGTTTTTTTGGCGAAAAATATTTTTTTCGCACTATCTGGAAAAAACAAAATTCGTATTTAAGCCAATATGGTTCTCTATTAATCGCAATAGAAATCAAGTCAATATCTAGAAAAGTAAGCAAGTTATGACCAAAAAGGTAAGCAGTTCTACTACTGCCTCTTTCCGGCCACTTTTTAGTAGAACTGGTTACCTTTTTGATCATAACTTGCTTAGTTTTCAATATATCGACTTGATTTCTTTTGCGTTAGATAGCTAAGCGCATTGGCTTTAATCACAAACTTTTTTGTTGGGGTTAGTGCAAGACAATTTTTTTATCATTTTTTCAAAAAAAGCAAAGGGGGTAGTCCATGGTTTTTTTGGCGAAAAATATTTTTTTCGCACTATCTGGAAAAAACAAAATTCGTATTTAAGCCAATATGGTTCTCTATTAATCGCAATAGAAATCAAGTCAATATCTAGAAAAGTAAGCAAGTTATGACCAAAAAGGTAAGCAGTTCTACTACTGCCTCTTTCCGGCCACTTTTTAGTAGAACTGGTTACCTTTTTGATCATAACTTGCTTAGTTTTCAATATATCGACTTGATTTCTTTTGCGTTAGATAGCTAAGCGCATTGGCTTTAATCACAAACTTTTTTGTTGGGGTTAGTGCAAGACAATTTTTTTATCATTTTTTCAAAAAAAGCAAAGGGGGTAGTCCATAGTTTTTTTTGGCGAAAAATATTTTTTTCGCACTATCTGGAAAAAACAAAATTCGTATTTAAGCCAATATGGTTCTCTATTAATCGCAATAGAAATCAAGTCAATATCTAGAAAAGTAAGCAAGTTATGACTAAAAAGGCAAGCAGTTCTACTACTGCCTCTTTCCGGCCACTTTTTAGTAGAACTGGTTACCTTTTTGATCATAACTTGCTAAGTTTTCAATATATCGACTTGATTTCTTTTGCGTTAGATAGCTAAGCGCATTGGCTTTAATCACAAACTTTTTTGTTGGGGTTAGTGCAAGACAATTTTTTTATCATTTTTTCAAAAAAAGCAAAGGGGGTAGTCCATGGTTTTTTTTGGCGAAAAATATTTTTTTCGCACTATCTGGAAAAAACAAAATTCGTATTTAAGCCAATATGGTTCTCTATTAATCGCAATAGAAATCAAGTCAATATCTAGAAAAGTAAGCAAGTTATGACCAAAAAGGTAAGCAGTTCTACTACTACCTCTTTCCGGCCACTTTTTAGAAGAAATGGTAAACTTTTTGATCATAACTTGCTAAGTTTTCAATATATCGACTTGATTTCTTTTGCGTTAGATAGCTAAGCGCATTGGCTTTAATCACAAACTTTTTTGTTGGGGTTAGTGCAAGACAATTTTTTTATCATTTTTTCAAAAAAAGCAAAGGGGGTAGTCCATGGTTTTTTTTGGCGAAAAATATTTTTTTCGCACTATCTGGAAAAAACAAAATTCGTATTTAAGCCAATATGGTTCTCTATTAATCGCAATAGAAATCAAGTCAATATCTAGAAAAGTAAGCAAGTTATGACCAAAAAGGTAAGCAGTTCTACTACTGCCTCTTTCCGGCCACTTTTTAGTAGAACTGGTTACCTTTTTGATCATAACTTGCTAAGTTTTCAATATATCGACTTGATTTCTTTTGCGTTAGATAGCTAAGCGCATTGGCTTTAATCACAAACTTTATTGTTGGGGTTAGTGCAAGACAATTTTTTTATCATTTTTTCAAAAAAAGCAAAGGGGGTAGTCCATGGTTTTTTTTGGCGAAAAATATTTTTTTCGCACTATCTGGAAAAAACAAAATTCGTATTTAAGCCAATATGGTTCTCTATTAATCGCAATAGAAATCAAGTCAATATCTAGAAAAGTAAGCAAGTTATGACCAAAAAGGTAAGCAGTTCTACTACTACCTCTTTCCGGCCACTTTTTAGTAGAACTGGTTACCTTTTTGATCATAACTTGCTTAGTTTTCAATATATCGACTTGATTTCTTTTGCGTTAGATAGCTAAGCGCATTGGCTTTAATCACAAACTTTTTTGTTGGGGTTAGTGCAAGACAATTTTTTTATCATTTTTTCAAAAAAAGCAAAGGGGGTAGTCCATGGTTTTTTTGGCGAAAAATATTTTTTTCGCACTACCTGGAAAAAACAAAATTCGTATTTAAGCCAATATGGTTCTCTATTAATCGCAATAGAAATCAAGTCAATATCTAGAAAAGTAAGCAAGTTATGACCAAAAAGGTAAGCAGTTCTACTACTGCCTCTTTCCGGCCACTTTTTAGTAGAACTGGTTACCTTTTTGATCATAACTTGCTTAGTTTTCAATATATCGACTTGATTTCTTTTGCGTTAGATAGCTAAGCGCATTGGCTTTAATCACAAACTTTTTTGTTGGGGTTAGTGCAAGACAATTTTTTTATCATTTTTTCAAAAAAAGCAAAGGGGGTAGTCCATGGTTTTTTTGGCGAAAAATATTTTTTTCGCACTATCTGGAAAAAACAAAATTCGTATTTAAGCCAATATGGTTCTCTATTAATCGCAATAGAAATCAAGTCAATATCTAGAAAAGTAAGCAAGTTATGACCAAAAAGGTAAGCAGTTCTACTACTGCCTCTTTCCGGCCACTTTTTAGTAGAACTGGTTACCTTTTTGATCATAACTTGCTTAGTTTTCAATATATCGACTTGATTTCTTTTGCGTTAGATAGCTAAGCGCATTGGCTTTAATCACAAACTTTTTTGTTGGGGTTAGTGCAAGACAATTTTTTTATCATTTTTTCAAAAAAAGCAAAGGGGGTAGTCCATAGTTTTTTTTGGCGAAAAATATTTTTTTCGCACTATCTGGAAAAAACAAAATTCGTATTTAAGCCAATATGGTTCTCTATTAATCGCAATAGAAATCAAGTCAATATCTAGAAAAGTAAGCAAGTTATGACCAAAAAGGTAAGCAGTTCTACTACTGCCTCTTTCCGGCCACTTTTTAGTAGAACTGGTTACCTTTTTGATCATAACTTGCTTAGTTTTCAATATATCGACTTGATTTCTTTTGCGTTAGATAGCTAAGCGCATTGGCTTTAATCACAAACTTTTTTGTTGGGGTTAGTGCAAGACAATTTTTTTATCATTTTTTCAAAAAAAGCAAAGGGGGTAGTCCATGGTTTTTTTGGCGAAAAATATTTTTTTCGCACTATCTGGAAAAAACAAAATTCGTATTTAAGCCAATATGGTTCTCTATTAATCGCAATAGAAATCAAGTCAATATCTAGAAAAGTAAGCAAGTTATGACCAAAAAGGTAAGCAGTTCTACTACTGCCTCTTTCCGGCCACTTTTTAGTAGAACTGGTTACCTTTTTGATCATAACTTGCTTAGTTTTCAATATATCGACTTGATTTCTTTTGCGTTAGATAGCTAAGCGCATTGGCTTTAATCACAAACTTTTTTGTTGGGGTTAGTGCAAGACAATTTTTTTATCATTTTTTCAAAAAAAGCAAAGGGGGTAGTCCATAGTTTTTTTTGGCGAAAAATATTTTTTCGCACTATCTGGAAAAAACAAAATTCGTATTTAAGCCAATATGGTTCTCTATTAATCGCAATAGAAATCAAGTCAATATCTAGAAAAGTAAGCAAGTTATGACCAAAAAGGTAAGCAGTTCTACTACTGCCTCTTTCCGGCCACTTTTTAGTAGAACTGGTTACCTTTTTGATCATAACTTGCTTAGTTTTCAATATATCGACTTGATTTCTTTTGCGTTAGATAGCTAAGCGCATTGGCTTTAATCACAAACTTTTTTGTTGGGGTTAGTGCAAGACAATTTTTTTATCATTTTTTCAAAAAAAGCAAAGGGGGTAGTCCATGGTTTTTTTGGCGAAAAATATTTTTTTCCCACTATCTGGAAAAAACAAAATTCGTATTTAAGCCAATATGGTTCTCTATTAATCGCAATAGAAATCAAGTCAATATCTAGAAAAGTAAGCAAGTTATGACCAAAAAGGTAAGCAGTTCTACTACTGCCTCTTTCCGGCCACTTTTTAGTAGAACTGGTTACCTTTTTGATCATAACTTGCTTAGTTTTCAATATATCGACTTGATTTCTTTTGCGTTAGATAGCTAAGCGCATTGGCTTTAATCACAAACTTTTTTGTTGGGGTTAGTGCAAGACAATTTTTTTATCATTTTTTCAAAAAAAGCAAAGGGGGTAGTCCATAGTTTTTTTTGGCGAAAAATATTTTTTTCGCACTATCTGGAAAAAACAAAATTCGTATTTAAGCCAATATGGTTCTCTATTAATCGCAATAGAAATCAAGTCAATATCTAGAAAAGTAAGCAAGTTATGACCAAAAAGGTAAGCAGTTCTACTACTGCCTCTTTCCGGCCACTTTTTAGTAGAACTGGTTACCTTTTTGATCATAACTTGCTTAGTTTTCAATATATCGACTTGATTTCTTTTGCGTTAGATAGCTAAGCGCATTGGCTTTAATCACAAACTTTTTTGTTGGGGTTAGTGCAAGACAATTTTTTTATCATTTTTTCAAAAAAAGCAAAGGGGGTAGTCCATGGTTTTTTTGGCGAAAAATATTTTTTTCGCACTACCTGGAAAAAACAAAATTCGTATTTAAGCCAATATGGTTCTCTATTAATCGCAATAGAAATCAAGTCAATATCTAGAAAAGTAAGCAAGTTATGACCAAAAAGGTAAGCAGTTCTACTACTGCCTCTTTCCGGCCACTTTTTAGTAGAACTGGTTACCTTTTTGATCATAACTTGCTTAGTTTTCAATATATCGACTTGATTTCTTTTGCGTTAGATAGCTAAGCGCATTGGCTTTAATCACAAACTTTTTTGTTGGGGTTAGTGCAAGACAATTTTTTTATCATTTTTTCAAAAAAAGCAAAGGGGGTAGTCCATGGTTTTTTTGGCGAAAAATATTTTTTTCGCACTATCTGGAAAAAACAAAATTCGTATTTAAGCCAATATGGTTCTCTATTAATCGCAATAGAAATCAAGTCAATATCTAGAAAAGTAAGCAAGTTATGACCAAAAAGGTAAGCAGTTCTACTACTGCCTCTTTCCGGCCACTTTTTAGTAGAACTGGTTACCTTTTTGATCATAACTTGCTTAGTTTTCAATATATCGACTTGATTTCTTTTGCGTTAGATAGCTAAGCGCATTGGCTTTAATCACAAACTTTTTTGTTGGGGTTAGTGCAAGACAATTTTTTTATCATTTTTTCAAAAAAAGCAAAGGGGGTAGTCCATAGTTTTTTTTGGCGAAAAATATTTTTTCGCACTATCTGGAAAAAACAAAATTCGTATTTAAGCCAATATGGTTCTCTATTAATCGCAATAGAAATCAAGTCAATATCTAGAAAAGTAAGCAAGTTATGACCAAAAAGGTAAGCAGTTCTACTACTGCCTCTTTCCGGCCACTTTTTAGTAGAACTGGTTACCTTTTTGATCATAACTTGCTTAGTTTTCAATATATCGACTTGATTTCTTTTGCGTTAGATAGCTAAGCGCATTGGCTTTAATCACAAACTTTTTTGTTGGGGTTAGTGCAAGACAATTTTTTTATCATTTTTTCAAAAAAAGCAAAGGGGGTAGTCCATGGTTTTTTTGGCGAAAAATATTTTTTTCCCACTATCTGGAAAAAACAAAATTCGTATTTAAGCCAATATGGTTCTCTATTAATCGCAATAGAAATCAAGTCAATATCTAGAAAAGTAAGCAAGTTATGACCAAAAAGGTAAGCAGTTCTACTACTGCCTCTTTCCGGCCACTTTTTAGTAGAACTGGTTACCTTTTTGATCATAACTTGCTTAGTTTTCAATATATCGACTTGATTTCTTTTGCGTTAGATAGCTAAGCGCATTGGCTTTAATCACAAACTTTTTTGTTGGGGTTAGTGCAAGACAATTTTTTTATCATTTTTTCAAAAAAAGCAAAGGGGGTAGTCCATAGTTTTTTTTGGCGAAAAATATTTTTTTCGCACTATCTGGAAAAAACAAAATTCGTATTTAAGCCAATATGGTTCTCTATTAATCGCAATAGAAATCAAGTCAATATCTAGAAAAGTAAGCAAGTTATGACCAAAAAGGTAAGCAGTTCTACTACTGCCTCTTTCCGGCCACTTTTTAGTAGAACTGGTTACCTTTTTGATCATAACTTGCTTAGTTTTCAATATATCGACTTGATTTCTTTTGCGTTAGATAGCTAAGCGCATTGGCTTTAATCACAAACTTTTTTGTTGGGGTTAGTGCAAGACAATTTTTTTATCATTTTTTCAAAAAAAGCAAAGGGGGTAGTCCATGGTTTTTTTTTTGGCGAAAAATATTTTTTTTGCACTATCTGGAAAAAACAAAATTCGTATTTAAGCCAATATGGTTCTCTATTAATCGTAATATAAATCTAGTCAATATCTAGAAAAGTAAGCAAGTTATGACCAAAAAGGCAAGCAGTTCTACTACTGCCTCTTTCCGGCCACTTTTTAGTAGAACTGGTTACCTTTTTGATCATAACTTGCTTAGTTTTCAATATATCGACTTGATTTCTTTTGCGTTAGATAGCTAAGCGCATTGGCTTTAATCACAAACTTTATTGTTGGGGTTAGTGCAAGACAATTTTTTTATCATTTTTTCAAAAAAAGCAAAGGGGGTAGTCCATGGTTTTTTTTGGCGAAAAATATTTTTTTCCCACTATCTGGAAAAAACAAAATTCGTATTTAAGCCAATATGGTTCTCTATTAATCGCAATAGAAATCAAGTCAATATCTAGAAAAGTAAGCAAGTTATGACCAAAAAGGTAAGCAGTTCTACTACTGCCTCTTTCCGGCCACTTTTTAGTAGAACTGGTTACCTTTTTGATCATAACTTGCTTAGTTTTCAATATATCGACTTGATTTCTTTTGCGTTAGATAGCTAAGCGCATTGGCTTTAATCACAAACTTTTTTGTTGGGGTTAGTGCAAGACAATTTTTTTATCATTTTTTCAAAAAAAGCAAAGGGGGTAGTCCATAGTTTTTTTTGGCGAAAAATATTTTTTTCGCACTATCTGGAAAAAACAAAATTCGTATTTAAGCCAATATGGTTCTCTATTAATCGCAATAGAAATCAAGTCAATATCTAGAAAAGTAAGCAAGTTATGACCAAAAAGGTAAGCAGTTCTACTACTGCCTCTTTCCGGCCACTTTTTAGTAGAACTGGTTACCTTTTTGATCATAACTTGCTTAGTTTTCAATATATCGACTTGATTTCTTTTGCGTTAGATAGCTAAGCGCATTGGCTTTAATCACAAACTTTTTTGTTGGGGTTAGTGCAAGACAATTTTTTTATCATTTTTTCAAAAAAAGCAAAGGGGGTAGTCCATGGTTTTTTTGGCGAAAAATATTCTTTTTGCACTATCTGGAAAAAACAAAATTCGTATTTAAGCCAATATGGTTCTCTATTAATCGCAATAGAAATCAAGTAAATTTCTAGAAAAGTAAGCAAGTTATGACCAAAAAGGTAAGCAGTTCTACTACTGCCTCTTTCCGGCCACTTTTTAGTAGAACTGGTTACCTTTTTGGTCATAACTTGCTAAGTTTTCAATATATCGACTTGATTTCTTTTGCGTTAGATAGCTAAGCGTACTGGCTTTAGTCACAAACTTTTTTATTGGAAATAGTGCAAGACAATTTTTTTATCATTTTTTCAAAAAAAGCAAAGGGGGTAGTCCATGGTTTTTTTGGCGAAAAATATTCTTTTTGCACTATCTGGAAAAAACAAAATTCGTATTTAAGCCAATATGGTTCTCTATTAATCGCAATAGAAATCAAGTAAATTTCTAGAAAAGTAAGCAAGTTATGACCAAAAAGGTAAGCAGTTCTACTACTGCCTCTTTCCGGCCACTTTTTAGTAGAACTGGTTACCTTTTTGGTCATAACTTGCTAAGTTTTCAATATATCGACTTGATTTCTTTTGCGTTAGATAGCTAAGCGTACTGGCTTTAATCACAAACTTTTTTATTGGGGATAGTGCAAGACAATTTTTTTATCATTTTTTCAACCAAAGCAAAGGGGGTAGTCCATGGTTTTTTTTGGCGAAAAATATTCTTTTTGCACTATCTGGAAAAAACAAAATTCGAATTTATGCCAATATGGTTCTCTATTAAACGCAATAGAAATCAAGTCGATATCTAGAAAAGTAAAGGTATCAAAACCCGCTTTTTTACCCGTGACTCTAGATTTTACAGGTATGTATTTGGTAAATTTCAAAAACAGATTCTTATTGTCCTCGACAGCATCTACCAGAAAAATAAAAGCACTTCACAGGTAATTAATAAAGCCACGCAACATATGATTAAATCATGTTCGAGGCACAATTAGAAACTTTTTGTTGCTTTTTTAGGTGTATTAGCAAACACACAAAACTGTATTTCAATGCAAATACATACAAACAAAAAAAAAACACCCCTACTTTAACAGGCAGTAGCTTAGGCAAATATGTGTGATCGTTGATTTATTGCTTTTATGCAAATTTGTCTTTATAAATGTTTGTATTTTGATTTTTGTTTGCAATTGTGGCGAATAGTATAAAAACAATCATCGTGTTGCGAACATGATTTTATCATATGTTGTGCACGATATTTTGTGCGTTGAATAAATGACACTTACGGTTTTAACGAAACTAAAATTAATTTTAAATACTTTATTTATATTTTAATTAAAATGGTATAATTGAACAAAGAATTTATTAATAAAACTGAACAAGCTTATTCTCATTCTACACAACATCTATAATAAAAGAAAATTATTTAAATGAAAGGAAATACTATTTTCGCATTTTCTATAATCCTTTTACTGTGATAATTTAATAATTGAGCTGTTATATTTGAAAGTGGTATAAGTCCACCTTTTTTTAAAGGAATCAGCATTAATTCTAGTTAAATGGTGTCCTTATCTTTTTAAATTCAGCTCTAACTCATTATTTTTTTAAGTTGACTTATACCACTTTCCAATATAATAGTTCAATTAATAATTATTTCTCCTAATTTTTAATCGTTAAAATAATTTATATTTCATTATCAACAACATTTACAATTAAAAAAATTGTATTCATATCAGGTATAGGGTGTTTTTTTAAAGCTACACAAATTTAAATCAAAACAAAACAATAAAAGTTATTTCTGGAGAGAACATTTTATGATATGTTTCCATCACGGCCTTGTGCTTCGTTCTCTAGAGCACAAGTTTTCACAAATTTTTCGAAACATAGATTTCCGTATTCCAGGAGCTCAACTGTCTCTGTGTTTATCAAAGTACACAAGTGACTTTACATGACCCCAAAGAAAATAATTCAATGGAGATCATACGTGAAATTATTCATTTATTGAATGTTTGCTTTAGTAAATCAGTTGTATCACCACTGTGTAGCATAAGTTTTACGAACAGAACCATTATTTGATAAGAAAAAATTTGTAAGCGTTCCTCTAGCGAGTCGATACATAATGAAATGTCAAGCCAAACTAAGCAAAACACCCTTTATGTCATGATACGCGCTCGATTACAAATCAAAATGCATTTGAATATAAAATTCCAAATCGCTTATTAATTGCACTCACTATTTCATTATCTTCGACAAATTTTCTTAAATACATTTCTATCTACAGAGATTATTGTCGATTAATTTTATGTGTGTGTGCGTGTGTTTTTTTTTTCTTTTTTTTTGAAAACACCATTTAAAAACAAGTTAAATTCGGCTGTGCCGAGTCTTATATACCCTTCACTGTGTTAGCAAAATATTAACGGCCTGTTCAGCGATGTCACAAGAAAATCTAAGGGAACAAAAGCAAAGCACATTTGTATTAAAAATAAAAACAATGAACGAAAATTTGTTTTTGTTTTCAAAACAAATGTGCTTTGCTTTCGTTCGCTTAGGTTTTCTTGTGACATCGCTGAACAGGCCATAATATTTTTCACTTTCCACATTCTACTAAAATATCAAAAACATACAAAAAAATTTCGTCTTACGTCATTAAATATTTAAATATTAACCCCCTTTCTAAAAAAATTAACGTAGACTTTAATGTCGACGTTAACGAAATTTTCCATATAATTTTTTAAAAAATTTTACTTTAAAGTCTACGTTAATTTTTTTTGAATAAGAGCATAAATGTTTTAAGCAATAGCTTATTTGTAACCTACCAACCAAATACTCCGATATTACTTTGGATCATTTAAAATTCTTTTTTTTTTTTGAAATTTTCATATACTCCAGTACTGTTGCTCTGAAGGGTTTTGGCAATTTCCGTTTTGCATCATAAAATAAAAACTACGAATTTTTCCGGAAATGTTAAAACACTTCCAGAAAGCGTAGAACTTACAAATTTCATTTCAGTTTGGTTTTAGTAATTTCCTGTTGCAAAATCGGGAATGGTACCTGGCCAAAATGGGGAATGATAAAAATCTCTCAGACGACGAGTACTGGAGTAGAAGGGAATTTCAAAAATTTGTTAAAAATAATGCAAAGCTTTTTCTGAGTACTGGGGCGATAGATTACAAATCTAGACGACGTCTTGTTTAAAATGATATGTGTACCAACCCGTAATATTCTATGGTTCGTTTGCAATCTCTTAGAGATATCAACGTATTTATGCACATTTGTATCTATGTATGTACTTATATGTCTCCTAAACATATTTACAAATACTGAAAAGATATTTACAAATACTAAAAAACTTAAGGAATTACGTGAAAACATATTTAATCAACCATATTTATCTTCACTCACTTCAAAAAATTATGTAACTGAAATGCCTACTTTGTTCAGCTTGAGGTCGTATTAAATATGAAAAATTTATTTATTTATTATTGGAAAGAAATATCAATAAAAAAAAATAAATTTTTATAATACGACCTCAACTTAATAAACTAGCCTTTCAATAGAAAATGTTGTAATTATAAACTTACAATTAAAAAGTTATAAAAAAAAAAAAAAAATAAAAAAAAATGAGAAAAATGAATAAAAGTAATTTTCTTCGAATACCTATTTTTTAATAATCCTAAATAAATAATTAATATCAGTTGAAGAAACGAAAATTAACGAGTTCTAAGAAACAATCCTTTCTGAGAATGTCTGCAGGCACACAATTTTGAATTAAAAAATACACACACACACAGTACGCACATGACAGCATAAAAAACAAAGCAAAAGCAGAGCAAATATTAATGAAAATGTGAAATATCGGTTATATTTTTCATTTTTCTCGGTCATTTGGGGACCGATCGTTCTGAGTTTTGGCATAAACATTACGACTGTTGTTTATGTTAAAATTGTATACCACATTATTTTGTCCGCTGTGTATTTTAGACAAAGTACACAAAAAACGCAACAAAAATGTTAAAAAAAAGTAGATGCAGTCGCGATTTTTGACTCAAAGCTGCGCTATTATTGAACCTACGTTTGGTCCAGATAAAGGGTGTTTTTTACAGACGTATAGAACTTTAAATTGCAATAAAACAACGATGGATTATTCGATTGACATGAATTTTATTTATCCGAAAGATAATCTTGTGGCATTACATTTTAAATATGATATCTGGCATTTGACCACCACGGCTGGCTCGGATGTAGTCCAATCTGGACGTCCAATTTTCGATGACTTTTTCCAACATTTGTGGCCGTATATCGGCAATAACACGGCGAATGTTGTCTTCCAAATGGTCAAGCGTTTGTGGCTTATCCGCATAGACCAATGACCTTACATAGCCCCACAGAAAGTAGTCTAGCGGTGTTAAATCACAAGATCTTGGAGGCCAATTTACAGGTCCAAAACGTGAAATTAGGCGGTCACCAAACGTGTCTTTCAATAAATCGATTGTGGCACGAGCTGTGTGACATGTTGCGCCATCATGCTGGAACCACAGCTCCTGGACATTATGGTTGTTCAATTCAGGAATGAAAAAGTTAGTAATCATGGCTCTATACCGATCACCATTGACTGTAACGTTCTGGCCATCATCGTTTTTGAAGAAGTACGGACCAATGATTCCACCAGCCCACAAAGCGCACCAAACAGTCAGTTTTTCTGGATGTAACGGTGCTTCGACATATACTTGAGGATTAGCTTTACTCTAAATGCGGCAGTTCTTTCGCTAAAGAAAATTCGCTTATGAAAATTGGGAACAACGGCAATCTCGTTCGAAATAAAATTGCACTATTTGCAAGCGTTGTTCAGGCGTGAGTCTATTTATGATAAATTGCCAAGCCAAACTGAGAATAAATCACTTGACAGCTGTTAAATCGGTCGTTATCTTGAACAGTAATGCCAACTTAAAGTTATATACGTCTATAAAAAACACAATTTACTATGAATGTGATGATTAAGAAAACTGCATACTATTTTTTTGTAGTTTAAATAAAATACCCATTTGTGGACCGATCGTTTTGATTTTTTGCACAGATATTATTATATATATTTCAAATAAAACTGCGTACCACGTCTTTTTGTTCGTCTTGTATTATAGACAAATTACGTAAAAAAACGCACCAAAAATGGTCAAAAATGGATATATTCGCGATTTTTGACTCATAGCTCCGTCGCTTATGAACTTATGAAGCTGAATTTTAGTCTAGATACTATGAATGTGATGTTTGAAAAAACTGTATACTATATCTTTTTGGTTTAGATAAAATACCCAAAAAAAACAAAGCAAAAATTAATGAAAATGTTAAATTTCGGTGGTATTTTCGATATTACTCGTCCATTTTTGGACCGATTGCTCCGATTTTTTGCACAGACTTTATGGCAATTATTTGTAATAAAACTGCATAAATATAAAGGTTTTTTTTTGTCAAAAAATTGGGCTGCATTTTAATACGAATCTTATAACAGGAACTTCCATTAAATTGACATGCTAAGCTTTTCTATAGGTTTTCTAAGGACTTCAGAAAATTGTTTTTAACATACAAACGGACAGACGGACATAGCTAAATCGACTCCGCTACTTATAAGGATCCAGTATATATATATTTTCTAGGGTGTCCCATGTACGGTGTAGAAATTACACACGTAATGACAAACTTATATATACAGTTTTCACTTTTTTTGTGAAGGGTATAAAAATAATAATAAAATGTTTACTAACCTGTTCAGACAGTGCAAAGAATGAGAAAAACAAACAAACAAATGAAAATAAAAATCACATGAATAGTTTTAGCGGGTAACCCAAATTAATAAATAAGAAAGTGATAATGAGTGTCAAAGTCGTGACAAAAGCAGTGATATGTGGCAACGCCGTTCATAGGCTTCAAAATAAAAAAATTCACTTATAACTTAAGTAGGTACAATTTATATATAAATGTATAAATGTTATACTTATTATTTATTACTTGTTATTTGTTTATTATTTGTTTAAAAATTTAACATAGTATATAAGGATTTATTATTAATCAATTTCTGTCAAATATTTTCATTAGAATAATTTTGAATTTCAATTAATAAAAAACATTTTTAATTTAACAAAATATTAATCTTTATTTGTGCTTAATTCCAGAAATTGTGTTGGTTTTAAAATTTATTCTTTTACTCATGATATTCTCATGAGTTATTTATTCAGTAAAATAAAAATAGAATATATAGTTTTCAATATTAAAATGTTGGTTGGGAAATTTATTTATTTATTCAGTTCAATGCTTACTGAGTTTTTTGTTTGAATATTTGAAATTTTTTGTAACTATTGATTAATAATTCTTATTTAGTCAATTGCTTTTACAATATAAAGGTTCTAATGTTTGCAAGAAACGTTGGGAGTAACCTACTGAGGATTCAGAGTAGCGTCTGATGAAATGGTCCATATAGGTATGCTATCCCCTTCAGCACTTATTGTACTGAATAAATAACTCATGAGAATATCATGAGTAAAAGAATAAATTTTACAACCAAGACAATTTCTGGAATTAAGCAAAAATAAAGATTAATATTTTGTTAAACTTTTAAATTCCAAATAGAAATTATTACATATACATTTTTAATTTAAATAATAAATATTAAAAAATAATAATAAAATTTATTATAACTATAACTTATATAATATTAAACGTTTTCTGAAGATAAATTATTATTTTAGTTAAATAGATCAAAACGCTCACATAGGCTCTTATTGTAAGTATCGTTGTCGTGACGAAAATATGTGGCAACGCCGTCCACTTAAATTATCTTGTCGTAAATTCGGCTACGATAATGATTCTGGCAATTATGCTGAAAATATAATTAATAGAGTTTCGATTTGAATACAGTGCCAACAAGCCTTTAATCTATAGGGTGTCCGCCGGGAAACTATACTAGTTTGTTTTTTAATAATTTTTGATTAAATGAAAGAGAATGGATCTTATATTGATAAATGTTTTATTTAATGTCGACAATTATGTATGGAATACAATATCAGATAAATGTCCGCCTCTGTTAGTCTCACAAATGCGAGCCCCCTTTTGAGCACATTTTCCATTACATTCTCACACATTTCACGCGTTATTTCATTAATTTTATCACGAATATTTTGTTTGAGTTGCTCAAGATTTTCTGGTTTGCTTGCATAAACCTGACTTTTCAGATATCCATACAAAAAGAAGTCCGGAGCAGCCAAATCAGGCGACGGTGGAGGCCAATCAACAGCACAATTTCTTGAAATACCAAAAATTTCACGTAACTTTCTCATCGTCACAGTAATTGATGATTGATTTAAGTAAAATGTTTTAACGATTAAAACACGTTGGTTTATCGAATATTTTTCCATAATAAATTTGCCACGTGTCTACTTCACGACTACCAAATACGAACTGTCAAGACTAATGTTTATCAAAATGGCGGCAAAACAAAGTAGTATACCTTCCCGGCGGACACCCTGTACATGCTAATACCCTCTAAATTAAGTGGTAACTCACTCTTCTTAGTCAAAATTTTATAAATTTAAAAAAGATACGAATTTGAAAACACATATTTTTGTTACACCTTTTTTCCTACTAAAACTTTTGTTTTCATTATTAGTGTTGGAGAGAGACTTTTTTATTTTCACAAAATATGCTGGTTCTTAACGAAATCGCGGGTTATATGAAATTTTTAAACAAACGAGGGGACGGGATATGCTCGTACTCGTGTGTACATACTTTTAATTGTTTTCACTCTTTACTTTAATTATAATTGTGTGTATGCAAGTGTGTGTTTGGGCATGGAGGTGAACGAATGCAGGTCTGTACATACTCGTCTGTGCTCATATATTATTTTTATTTAGGCAACCATTTTTCTTGTTTTCGACATTCGAAATTTAATTTTACTAATAAAACATTAACAAAATTATGAAATAACTTTCAGCAATTGTGTTCACGTCACAATTGGGAGTGTAAATTAAATGTTTTTTAATTAAATGTACAAGCGCAACCACGATAATGTTGATAACATGTAGATAAACAAGAATACTCTAGTCTACCAAATAACACACAATTATAACGACCAGAGATAGCGATCGTTAGAAGAGGTGTATGCGAAAGCAAAATCTCCAAAGCATGTTAAAGCATCATAGCATGATTTGCTTGTCTGTATGGACTCTAAACACTGCATCATCAATGCTTGATGATAATAGGCGGTTGTCGTTCGACATTGGAATTCAAACGTCAATAAGCTTCTCTAGTGTCTTTAGCAAAAAAAATGTCAGGCAGATTGGTTTGAAGTCCTTACCTGCTACTCAAGATGAAAAAGTCAGTTGTAAAGTTTAATATTGTTACTGCAAAGATTCTGAATAATTGTCTCTACCTTAACTTATGTTTCTAGGTATTCTAAGAGAAGTTTTCTGAGCCACGAATTCTAAAATTGATTGCTCACATGCCCTTTCTTCATCTTCTCGTAAACAGTTAAGGGTAGTTTAATATAATTACAGCTGAAATTTATAATTTCTCAATCTTAATATTTACATTGGGGCCAATGTAACTCTTTCCTATTGGCCATTCTCGTTTTTATTCTTCAATAATCCATTAAAGCTCATTTTGCCCTTTTTTCGTTGTATGTAAACTATGAAGCTAATATCACTCCTCAGTAGGGTCAACACGCTTTTTAGCTAGATAATCATTGAACTGCACCTATCTGCTTTTCAGTAAACAATTAAAGTATAATTTGTTTCTTCCAACTATTGATTTACATTAAATAAGAATTTTTTTTAGCAAAGCAAAATTTTTTACCAAATGTAGATTTTCGCCTTAAGTTAAAAAAAAAATTCCCAACTATACAGCTTAACGCATTAATTCTAGGCCGACTTCGTAATGATTTTCTTTTTCTTTTTTATGAGTGTGTTGATTATGAGTGATGACAGGGAGGGAGTACTCACTCACAAGCCTTAAGATCATGTTGATTTACGAAATGAGCAACCAAAGTTAAAATGCAGATAAATAGCAACAGCAAACTGGAAATTAAAATGACAAATTTTACAAAGTTGATTGTTGCAGACGAAAGAGCGAACTTATCAAGCGAAGCGAAGCGCACGTTTATTTATTAGGCGCAAAGTTAAATCGCCCGCTCATACTATCGTATTGTTTTGTTTTTGAATTTAATTTTACTTTAATAGTCGTCGTTGTGTTATTAATAAACACAAAACCAGTACATATGGACTCTCCAATAATATTCTAAAGCATTCGTTGATAAACAATCAACAGAGTCACTACCCAACGAAAACAAAAGGCGACAACAACCAACGATTGCAAGCAAACAAAACTGAAAAGATCGTATCGGGAGTTAAACATTTTCTATAAACGTCTGTCTGTCTGGTTGAATGGCTAGCTGGCTGGCTTGTATTTTACTGTGAACCTTGTGTCCACTATGTGCGTATGCACATACAAATGTGTTGTTAAACGAAAACTATTGCTTGTCCAACCTAAATGAACTGCTTCTTATCGTGTTAAAGAGTTTAAAAAAAAGAATTTATTAAAAAAGAAAAACCCTAAAAAAGTGTTTACTTTTCTTTAAGTTTTAAATTTCATAATTAAAATCAAATTAAAAAAGAATATTTAAAACAAATGAAATGGTTGTCTCAAACTAAAATATATATTTGCAAACAAATTGAAATTGAATTTGTTGTAAATGGCTTAGAAAGTGTTTTGTTTTTACTGCTCCACTGTTGTTTTAGTGCAATATTTTTTGCGTACACGTGTGTTTATGTGTGGCTGCTTAGAATAAATTATGGAAATTTTAAGTTGGCGTTTTCTTGCTTTATGTTTATTTTATTTTATTTTAATGCGAATTCTGCGTTTTATTTATGACAATTTTATGAATTTCCCTACCACTAACTAAAATCACTAAAAACTAATTTTTTCCATAAAAAAATTATAAAACCCTCAGTAAAAGTGATTTAAAAGTAAATAACGATAACTAAACATAAAGTTACCTACAAGATTGTAAATTATAAAAATATAAAAAAAAACAAAAACAAATACAAAATCATTAGATAATAAAAAACAAAATATAAGAAAATAATTTAAAAAAATTATAATCTAAACTCTCTCTCAGAAACACAAAACCGACACACACTGACTACTTTTTCAAAACAAAAACAAAAAATTAATCAACAAAAATAAAATAAATTTTGTGAATGGTAAAACAGCAACAACAACTTAAAATAAAAACAAATAAATAACAAAATAGGAACAAGTGTTTTTTGTTTTTATTTTTTATTTGATTCAAAAATTCGATTACTCATCACAAGTGCTTAAACATTATTTGCAAGCAGCCATCACACAACAACAACAACCTAAATTGTCTTAAATGATGTTGCAAAACAATACCGAGTAGAGGTTGATGTTGAATCACCGTTTTATAGGTACAAGTTAAAATAAAATTACCTGGAATTCCTCACTACTACAACAACAGTTAACTACTACCAACCTGAAATTTACTCACTCAAATAAAAATAAACAGAACACACACAAAATAGAGAAAGAGCACAAGAACGACAGACCCACAGTGGGAGAAAATAAAACTACAAGTCAGCATCTTTAAATTGTCTTGATTTTGTACGTGTAAGTATTGAAAAACAAACAAACACAGGCAAGTGAAAAATAAAATTAGCTTATTCCCAGTGACTTCGAATTACTCATGCACTTCATCAGTCAATTTCATATAATCAATGATGGTTGGTAATGCTTTCTTAAACAAAAGAAAATTTAGTTTAAGGTTTTGCGGGAAGAAAAAATTTTATGCAGTCAAAAAACAAACAATTTCGGCTATGAGAAACGAATTTGTTATCAGTCGAATTGTTTAGTTTTGACAATAAAATTTTGTTAAACAGCCCAAAATATTGTTAAGAGAATTTATGTTTATATTATAGAATTTCTGTCGTGATAATCGAAAAGATTCTTTTGTACTGAAAAGAAAAAAATTTAGTTTTCTTAAAAAGCAACACAATTCCGCGAACCTTTTTGGCTTTCCT
Organism: Thelaira solivaga; assembly: GCA_947397855.1. Classification (NCBI taxonomy): domain Eukaryota; kingdom Metazoa; phylum Arthropoda; class Insecta; order Diptera; family Tachinidae; genus Thelaira; species Thelaira solivaga. The sequence goes on from OX377612.1 coordinate 28,568,875, forward strand.
GCAGAAAATGTTCAAGCAAGAATAGAAACCGCGACCCCCAGATTGATGATTATCACAACTAAATTTTTATATGATAACAATTTAAATACTCACATTCAAATTTTTTACCTCAGTGTTGGAATCAGTTAATTTTTTGTTAAAACAAGACTTCCAAAGAAAAATATTGGAAAATTAAAATAAAAACAATTTTTATTAAGATCTTAAGCTTGAAAAATATTTGTTAATATTTTATTAGGTTAATCGAATTTTTAATTGTTATTAAAGAAATTCGGTGATGCAGCCAAAAATATTAGGAGAACTAAAATTTACACTGTAATAGCAGATTTCGATCGTTACAACTACAAAATTTTATTTTTCAACTAGTGCTTATTTCGTGAATGGTAACACTTAGCTCATGTCTGATTTGACAGATAATTAGTTTTATCCTTCCACTGAAAGAATTTGGTTGTGTTTTCGCTTCGATAAGTGGGCCTGCCGATTTTGCCAAAAAAAAAATCATCTTTTCAGATGAAGGTCATTTTGATATTGGCGGGTATGTAAACAAGCAAAATTGTCGCATTTGGGGCACAGAAAACCCGCACGCATACATTGAAAAGCCGACGCACCCAAAACGAGTCACTGTTTGGTGCGGATTTTGGTCCAGAGGCATAATTGGGCCATTTTTCTTCGAAAATGAGCAAGGAGTGGCCGTTAGTCAATGGCGATCGTTATCGGGCCATGTTGAACGAGTTTTTGTTCACAAAAATTGAAGAGGAGGATATTGGCAACATTTGGTTTCAACAGGACGGCGCTTTTTATAGCATTTTCAAAAAAAAAAAGTTATTTGACGGACCCTATATGAATAAAAAAACTGGCATAAAATTTACTTCAATTTAAGTCTACAGTATTTATCTTTCAATTAAATAAAATGAAGCAGAATTTATCTCATGTCCAGTGACTCGTTTTTGAAATAAATTTCTGCTTTTAATTTTTCTCAAATTAATAAGTCCTGAAACGAGTTATCCCAGTGACGTAGTTATGTAGGTTAGTTGGCTGGTTTACGTGGCACTCCACACACCTAAATTAGAAACGTAAGATTCCTGACTAAGATAACGTCGTGGTATGATGAAGTAAATTAAGCCACCTTTTAGGCGCAGTTTTGGGAACTTATATACACAAAAGCTGGCCAATGACATATAAAATCTAAACATATAAAATTTATCTTTTTTTTTTTGCTATACAAATATTTGTTTTAGAAAGAATTTGTTTGAAATTTGACTATATGATTAGTGGGTAGTGCGCTAACCTATCAATCTGGGTTAGATTCTTGCCTAGCCATTGCACGCAAAGAAAAAATATGATTGAGGCAACCATATTCTGGTGGAAACATAGTATGGTTAGATTTATGATTGAATCCAACCATATATATTTTTAAGTCAAAGATATTAAAAATAGCTTTCAACTGCAGATGCTGCGGTTCAACCCCCGGTCAGGGCAAGAAATTTTTTTTAATTTTTGTAATACTTGTACATATTTTCATATGTATTTTACAAAAAATTTTAATTTAGTACATAATACAGCGGGTTTGATTTTTTTTTTTTAATTTTAGTTGACTCTACCAGTGCTCGAACTTGCAAACACTTAGTTAAGAAGCATTAACTCGCCACTCAACCACTTCAGCCACAAGGCTCAGTTAAGTTTGAACGATTTAGTTTTTGTTTTATACTCACTTTATTTATATAGTTGCGGAAGAGACAAAATAGAAAGCAAGTTGCATTCAACCGTATTTTTATCATTATTATGTTTGCTATGAACATATTTATGATTTCAAGTAAAATTTTATTAAACATAATATGATAATTATATGGTTGATCTAAGACACTAAACATAATATGATTAAAAATAACTAGAAACATGTTTATCGTGATCAGAATAATGTTTAGATGCTTCAAATTAATAATAATATTTTTGTGAAGAACACACTATGTTTGCGGTGACCATATTCAACCATATTTTTTCTTTGCGTGTGGAAGTAAATGGTGAAAGTCACCCGTGCTTATTAACAAATTTAATCTACGAATTAATTTCTAATAATAAATATTAATAATTTCTCTATTCCAAAGAGCATCGCCATATACTTTTGAACTAGCCACGCCACTTTTCAATCATTTTTACTTACCACTATTCATAAAGATGTGTTCCCGCACTTAATTTAAGAATGAAATTATGCTTTCAAATATTTTATTTGCCGCTTTAGTTGGCACCTCTGCTAATAATGCTAGCAAAAGCATGCACCACTTCATAAAGTAGTGAATAGCTATATTTATTCGAGTGGGTCTCTTATGGATCAAATTTTTATTTGTAAACAGATTTCTTTCAAACGCAGAACATACGCCATCTACTGTAAGGATACCGACATACGTAATAAATGACAAGGCTGAGCGAGACCGGCCAAAAGCATCTAGTGTTACATGATTTTAACTTCTTTTGAAGCAATCTTCATCCACCTACGAATTTCGGAGTGCTATAAAATAACTTACTTCAATTTGCTTGTATACCCGTAGTAACGCCTCGCTTTTAACTGCATCAGAATTCTATATAGTATACTTTCCACCTTCCTATTATCTAGTTTCTTCAAAAAGACTCCCGAGTATCTTGGCTCAGCTTTAGTAGCCTGGAAAAATTTTCAGCCAGCCAAGTTTATCGTCATTTTACAGACTGTATTCTCCCATCTATATATAAATATCAATATGTTTTTACAAGATCATAAAAAAGATTAGCTTATTAAGGTTCGTATTGTAAAATAAATCACAAGTAATTCCCTTTTTTCAACACTTTATTGTTTATGATACACATTGTTTACTGTTTAATGTCTCAACTAGAACTGATCTTGTCTGGCAATCTCAGCATTGCTTTATATAAATTAAACAAAAATTTACCTTTTTTAAAAAAAAAGTCGCTTTTAAACCAAATAAGGTTTAAAGCCTTCTTTATTTATTTAATTATGAATTAAGAATGAATATGTTTTGCAAATAAACTTAACAATTATAGTTTCATAAAATAATCTTTTTGTCATATCAGTATTTAAATAAAATGTCGCAAAGAATATTGCATGAACTGTCTAGACAACAGGTCAGCACATTTAGTTAGTTGGCACAAATTCTGTTTAAACGTAATTAAACATAATTATCGTTAACTTATAGCTTTCGCAGTTCAGCCTAGAACCTTCTACAACCAGCTAGACGTTACAACATGTTTCTAAATATATCAAGTAATAAAACTAAAGGTAAACGAAAATTCTTATTCTAGCTAATTCTAGAATACTTAAAACTAACATGAAATACAGATATAAACACTATACATTTCACTTTATAACTCACACACAAGCATTACATATACTTATAGCAGGCTCGGTAGATTTATTGAAATTTAATTTAGAAGAACTACTAAATACAGGGGGGCTACTCTGTATTGCGGTGCGAAAGGAGTTGTGATGCGAAAGCTAAATGTTTTCCGTTTGCTCTTTGATTATCGCAAGATACAAGTATTTGTGGGTATAAAATGACGTTGATATGCAGTTACGCATTACAGAGCACATTAAACATTTTATTTCGTACCGTTTTTTTTTCGCATCGAAACACAGAGTAACCAAAACAAACCTTAATGCTCCCTCTAAGTGATTGAATTTCCAACAAAACGAAACTGAAAAATCTTATATAAATTTGATTTTCAATCTAAGCGTTCGTTTCGTTTTATTTTATAGCGGATAATTAAAGTTAACACTACAAAGAGATGGCAGCTCGTTAGCACAGAATTCATTTAGAATGAACATTCTAAACTCTTGCCAACTCTTGCCTTATAGCGTCTTCCTAGCACGCTAAAAAGCAGTGCCACCAAATCGAAAAAAAATTAAAAAATATTTGCTGAAAGCTATTAAATAAATAAAGAAATAAAAAAGTTTTCCGAAAATATATGTCTAAATTGCGGATGATTTTCAAAAATGCAACTTGACATCATTATCATCGAAGATAGAATATAATATGTTATGAATAAACTCTACAGCAAATTAGCATTCTAAACACCAGGACCCCACACGGCAAGTTTAGTTGGTCAATTCTCGATTTTGTAGGAGAGAGAGGAAAGAGGAATGGAAATGGTACAAACTTGCTCGTACTCGGCAATTCCTTTTTCTTCTCTCTTCGTATCTTTTATGAAGATGTAAAAAAAGAAGACAGGTAGCTTGAGGCTGAATGAATGACTGAATAAGAATGCTAAAATTGCCGAAACAAAATTGCTGTGTGCAGACACAGCGGCAATTTTAAAAAAGAATTGAGAAAGAAGTGCCTAACTAAACTTGCTGTGTGTGGTCCTGGTCAAGTAGCAGATGGTTATAAAAATTGGCTGGTGAAATGATATCTTTTTGCTACGATTAAGGCTTTTAAAAGTTTTGGCTAGACTTTAAATTAAAAGAAGAAATATTTAGATATCCCCCTTGCCCAAAATCTGTAGAAACTGACTTATTATTTTTATTCGACATGAATATTACAGAAATGGAAAGATAAGAAACTGATTACAGTAGATATATAAAAGTAACAAACGAAATGACAGTTTTAACATAAAAGAGTATAAATAAGTAGAGTGTTTCTAAACTCTTGTTTTATATTTAAAAGATTGAATACTCATTGCATTTATTTTTAATTTAGATATTTAGTAGTAAACGTGTTTTTTTCTTTATTCGATTCACACATTAATAAATAAATGTTCGGCCAAGTGCACACAAGCTCTTATCGGTATGAGAATCATTAAATTGTAATTGCGTGTATGTACTTGCATAAAGGCTACGAGCACAGTATTGCTAAAAATTATAGCAAAATTAAAAGTGTAAGAAAAATTGTGGCATTGAAAGAAAAAATTTTAAAATGTTCACACTCAATCTCGAACTGAAATTTATTTGATTTTGAGTTTATTTCCCATAACAAACAGTGATGCATCTAAAAAAAAAACGACGCTGCTTAAGAATATTTGACGTTTATAAAAAAAACTACAAGTTCAAGCGTTAACAAAAAAAAGTAAATATAAAAGAAATTTTAATTAAACACATTAAATTAAAAAAAAATATATACAGAAACAAAGGATAAGTAATAATTATTATATTGATTAGAATTTAATACAACAAGTTGACCAGCTTATTTTTGTTATGAAAATGACATCATGACAAATGAAAAAAAAAATGCCAATAAAAGAGATTTCATATCAATACACTATAAAATATCAATTTCAGTACAACTTCTTTCTTAGTAGAAAGCACAACACACACCAAGTCTCAATTTATAAATTAAGAGCAGTGCTTAAATAACCTTGTGATGACTATGCGACATCGGAAGGCATGATAAAAAGTACTGACAATTCAAATGATGCCTTAGTTACGTGTCCTGGCAATTCAGGTTTTTCCTAGTTGCATATACTAAAAAATACTCCCAGCACTGGAGCATGCAACATATAACTAACTATCTATAAGAAAAACAAGCAGTATCTTAGTTAATAAATGTTCCTTTAAGATATTATCTTTGTCTTTTATCAATTGTTATACTAAATGAAAGTTCTACTGGGAATTGCAGTATTTTAAAATCGAAGGGCATATTAATTGAAATTCAAATTATTCTTCATACAAAAACATTTGCCATCGGTTTTGTTAGAAACAGTATAGTTGCTCTTAAAATATGAAAGCTTTTGCACCAATAGTCTGGAATCATTTGCAAAGTTAAATGAATTTAATTTTTTTAGAATACTCAGCTCGTGGGTCAATTATGCGAAGACAGAATTTTAATATTCTATTAGCAACCTGGGTCCATAGCTCTATAAATAGGCCTTTGAAGTTATAATTGAAAATGGAATAAGTCCACTTAAGATCACCATTCAACTAGAATTAATGCTGACTAATTTTCTAAAAAAAAATGGACTTATACTACTTGCAAATATAACAGTTCATATCTTGAAGTTTAGAATTTTAATCATTAAAAGACCAACTTCAATTAATTATTAAATAACAGGCGCAAAAGTTGGGATGATCAGTTCAAAACCAAATGCAACCTTCAAGTGTAGAGAGCATTTGCAGCAAATTTCAGAATAATCATTTGAAATACTTTATTTTAATGATTTAAAGGCCAATTTCAATTATTTTACTTAAAATATAGGCGTAAAAGTAGGCATGGTCTGTTTCAAAATATCTTTAAACCTTCATTGGGTGAAGTATAGAAAGTGTATGTACCAACTTTTAGAATATTATGTAGGAAAATATCATTAAAATAAATATTTTCTTAAAAAAAAATAGTCATTAAAGTGGACATGGTCGGTCTAAAAATATACGACAGCCTTTCTTGAGAAATCGGTTGAGAAATTTCAGTCATTAGAAAATGATTATGTTTAAAAACTAAGCGTAAAAGTGGTCATGGTCAGTCCCAAACTACACAATATCCTTCTTTGAAGGATAAATTGTAGTTAATAAAAGATCCATGAAAATCTTTTTAATCAAAAGTGGCCAAAAGTATATAGTGACTTTCCTTGAAGTATAAAGATTTTTGTTCTAAAATTTCAGGAAAATCCTTTAAAAAAAGACATGTAAGCGAACAAACAAACGAACAGAAAATTTATTTTAAAGAGAAGAAAAAATCATTAGAATTATTTTTTTAAATTTGTGCAAAATTTATTTGAAATCTAACAATATTACGTTTCCCTTAGATTATGGTTGCCTGAATAATAATTTTTGCATATCAAAAGACTTGTCCAAATATCATATAATTAAGAGATTTTTTTAATTGAAATTAATTAATATAAAATTCTATTTTAGATCTGAATAATTTTTTAAGCATTTAAAATTAAAGTTATTTCCTTTCTCAAACAATCTGCTGTAATTTTAGTCATAACTGTGTGTATTTATTAATGAACCGCATTAATAATAATTTTATAGACAATTTGTATTCAAGAAAAAAAACAGTAATAAAATAAGTACTTGATGTAAAATTGGCTGCCTACACTAGCAAATGCAAGCCAGGCAGGCACCCGTAATACTTTTTTTAATCTCTATCACAATACATACTAAAAACAAGTTATTTAATGAGTTTTATGAGGCGAATATTAAATTATTTATTTTATATAAAACCAGAAGAAAAAACTCATAACAGTGTTGAAATGCAAAACATAATTTAATTTGTTTTTGTTCACAATTTAAATTAGTGAATGCAAAAAGGTTGTGTAAAAATCATTAATAATCATTCTGTCATTCTGAGAATAGATTCTTTTTTCTTTTTGTTTTATAATTCTGAAGTCTATGACTCACAACACTGTTATTCGACTTAATAAAAAATTTGAATGGTTGATGGTCATTTAAAAAAATATTAACACTCATTTTGAGATGCCGGTGGTGTTGTTGTAATAATTATATCATAAACCTGCTTTAACAATAACCAGTATTTCGGCCTTTTTTAGTAAGTTAATAAACTTTCCAATTGCTCTTTCTTTCTCTTCGTTTAAAAAATTCAAATTTATCGTATTTTCAAAACACAACTTTGGTTGTAAGAATCAAATTGTGATAATTGAATTTTTTATATATATTCAGGGCAAGGGATTTCATGCAAATGCATGGTTGTTGTCATAACTCTGAGACCCACATATAGTTAATATCTTTCGAATCACAATATTTTCCGTAAAATTACATCAATTTGTTAGTGCAAATGCTTGTTTTTGCATATTTTGTTAGAAATACACATTTTTCGTCGTATTTTGTAAAAAGTTATCGATGTCGCACGATTTTTGGGACCAAATTTAAATATTTTTTCATAATTACAAAGCCTTAATTACATTAAATAAATTTAATATGAATTGAGTAAATTACTTTACTTTAAAATGAATTTACTTTAAAATGAACCTAACGATTATATAAACATAAAAACTTTATTAACTAGTGAACTGAAGGGAATTGAACCCGCATAATAGTCCGACGGTTTGTCTTAGCCAACCCTAACGGAAGAGACACCCTTCTGCCTCAATCTTAATAATTCTTAATGCAACTATCATCTCATTCATTCAATTGCTGAACATTTTCAATTAATGAATTGATTGATCTTTGAACTTATTAAATTTAAGTTTTTTTGTACGTTTTTTATGTTTGTTTTTTTTTTTCATTTTAATACAGTAAAATGATAAAGGGTGATTAAATTTTAAAGTTGAATATTGAATGTGAATCACACCTAAACGTCAAGTTTTTTTCTGCATTTCATTTGACATTTCTCAATTTCAGACTAACTAAATTTGAACCATGGAAAGATACACAATCGAGCAACGCGTTAAAGTTATTCAGCCTTATTATGAAAATGGGCGTTCAAATCAAAATGCATATCGTGCACTTTGTGATTTTTTCGGTCAATTTAATCGTCCAAATGTGCGTACAATCGGAAAAATCGTGCAAAAATTTTGGCAAACCGGTTCTGTAGGAGATGTGAAAACACCAGTGTATGCTCGTACAGCTCGTACTACAGAAAATATTGCTACTGTTCGCGATAGTGTGGCTGAAGAGCCGTCCACCTCAACTTGTTTTCGTGCCCAACAATTGCACCTCTCACGCTCGTTGTTGATGAACATTATGCATAAAGACTTGCATTTACACGCTTACAAGGTGCAATTGGCTCAAGAACTAAAGCCTCTTGACCATTCCAATCTTCGTCAATGGTCAGAGTGGTGGCAAGAAATGGCAACAGTGGATGATAAATTTTCGAAGAAAATCATCTTCCGTGATGAGGCACATTTTCACCTCAGTGCACTCGTCAATAAGCACAATTGCCGCATTTAGGCGAATGATAATCCAAGAGTGATTGTCGAAAAGCCAATTCACCCACAAAGAGTAACTCTTTGGTGCGGTTTATGGGCCGTCGGCATCATCGGGCCGTATTTTTTCGAAAATGAGGCCGGTCAGGCAGTTACTGTAAATGGTGTTCGCTATCGTGAGATGATAACGAACTTTTTATGGCCCGACTGGGAAGATGTGGATGTGGACGATATGTGGTTTCAACAGGACAGTGTCAGTTGCCACACAGCTAACGAAACAATGGCTCTTTTGGACGGCAAATTCAATGGCCGTGTTATCTCACGTGGTGACGATGTCAATTGGCCGCCAAGATCATGTGATTTGACACCGTTGGACTTCTTTCTTTGGGGTTATTTGAGCTAAAGGATGAGATAATTCTTCACATTAAAGGCATAGAACCCCAATTATGCCTCAGCGTTATCGAAAATTTGGACCATACCAAAAAGATTTGACAATAATTTTCTAAAAAATTTGTGTTTTATTCAAAATCAATATCGGCCCTTAAAATTTAACCACCCTTTACAAACAATTACTAATGAAGAAGGCCTCAATCATGCCTCATGAGTTTTTTTACTTTTTATTATTATTAAAATTACATTCTATTTAAACCTCATGCATTTTAATGGCAATATAGACAACGAATATGTGTTTAAGTCTATCGGGTGTTTTAACAAGAACTTTGTTTTTCAAGAAGCAAAAATATAACCAAAAATGTGTATATGAAAAACAAGCAACTTTTTAATGTGGCACAAAGAGGGAAAGGTTCAAGGCAATCACATCTACAGATGTTGTTTTTCTTTATCAAAATTTTGTTGTTAACATTTCTAGATGAACGACCCACTTATAACTGCAGCTAAATAAAAAAAATTCTGCAGACTGTACACACATAGAAAAAAAATATGCGGCAATTAAATTGTAATATTTATGAAATTTTTAATTCAATCAATTAAATATTTGTTCAATAATAACTCGTTGAAAAACATGATTCAGTTCAATTAAATACTCGTATTAATATTTCAAAGGGAAAATTTTTAGTTTTCCCTAAATGACAGAATATTATTTGATAAAAAAGAAAAAAAAAATTCATAATTAGGATAATTAATTAAATATAAAAAGTATGACTGGTTTTTAATTAAATTGCTGAATTTACTCATATTTTATTTCTGTACAAAAACACTTTCAACATGTAAAAGCTCCTAAGCCAAAAGCGCAATTCTTCAATTTTGCATGTCGACGTCGACGTATCAAAAAACTGTAGGTGCTTTTTTAAGCTAGAGCTTCGTGATTGGTCAACTGGCTTCGGTTGTAAAACTTCCTACATGTAACTGTTGTGGAAAGCCCTACTGTTTAACACAGATTGACAAATTCGTTTATTATTCCCCACTGCGTCGGCTTACGACTGCAATATTTTCACTTAAATGACCCGGTTGAACACGAGTTGAAGTCGACAGTCGACTTCTATTTATGAGATGCTGGATTGTTTATTCTGTCTTCACAAGAGGTTGGATTCATTGGGTTTTGGAGCAACAAAATTTTGTATATTTGTGAGATACTAGAAAAGAAATTAGGTCCCCAACGTTTCGTGAGAAGTCTAGGATTCTTTTATTATAGCATTAATTTTCGCAATAGATCGAGGAGCTATTGTCGATCACATTCTTGTCAGTGATCTCTGAAGGACGATTAAGTTGACGGCAAATTTAACAAATATATCTTTAAAGATGCAGCTGCCAAGGGTAGCAGTCTAACCTGGGTCTAAGCAGTCTAAGGGTCCATAAATGTTTTCTATCAAAAAACATAAAGCAAAGTGGATATAGTTTAAGGCGATTTTCTTGCAAAATAAAATTCTTTCTACTACTGGTTACTGATATCAAAAACGAAAAGCTGTTATGTAATTTCCAGTAAGGCCCTGCTGGCAAACAAAGTACATACTTGTTGGCAAACACCCTTTAGTCATAAATTCTGAACGACAACTCTTTTCAAGCAATTTTGTTATAAAGAATCACTTACAGAGTAACTGCTTCATTGTATATACAGTCATCGAGCCACCCATTCATTTAGTACGACGTTTGTTTGTATTTACTAAACTACAAAAGTTTTTCTATAAAAAAAATTTCATTCGACTTTTGTTTTTTATTATTTAATAATTTTTTTTTTTTTTTGCTTCTGTATGATAAAATAAAATTACACACAAATAAGTATTTGATATCTGTAAGATACGAGAACTGTATGAAGTAATAACAGTAAATACAATAAGTATGGATACAGACATACAAACAGACAATGTGCAGAGAGATAAAAACGAAACTGACCCTCTTAAATTATTTAATTGACACTAATTTAAAATAAGAGTAACGAAACCCAAATGTTGACACCAATTTAACCCAACCCGCTTGGAATCGTATGTCATTCAGCCACTATGAATGTTTGTATGATAATTGAATTGCTATTTATTTTTGAATTTCTAGAGACAAATTAGTCAGAGTCAGTCATCTACTCACATACGAAAAAATACATGTTCGTACAGTGAAGAGCAAATATGAATCAAAGAAATCTAAAACAAAACAAACTTTAGATAGCAAGCTATCAATGCCGATAGAGGTTGGTTTTTGATGCTTTGGCATCATGTAGTAGATGCAGGATACGATAAAAAGACCTTAAAGGTAGAAAGTAGCATGGTAAAAAAATTTCAATTGAAAAGAGAAGATAAGAAGAAAGGTCTTTCAGCAGCTTAATTAATTGCTGGTTCTCATAAATCCACACAGCTTTTCCAGGTGAAATTCACACTCATTCTTAACAGCTGAGCAGCGGCAGAGAATATATTTCACAATTTTCTCCTCGTCCTTATCCTAACAACTTCTGCAAACGCATTCTCCCCAAGTAAGCTGCTACATTTCTGATTCTCACTTTATATACGTGTGTGTCAGTTTTCTCCTTAAAAGTATAAAAGTTTTATTTTATTTAATACACATACATACGTACGCGCTTGTCTGTATTTTATTCATCAATTTTTTTTCTTAAATGAGATCTTGGGTTCTAATTTTTTTTACAAAACGGAAAAAACTTGCACTTTATTTTTAAACAACTACTGCAGAGGAATAAATACGCGCTTAAAAGCTTTCAAATTGAAAAAACAAAAAAAAAATAAAAAACAACAATTATAATTAATATTTTCAAACCAAATACATTTTCAATTCATTAAATTGTTAAGAAAATTAAATCTAATCAACAAACAGTAACTAATTAATTAGTAATCAATAAATCAAGTGTTACTTTCAAGCTTAAGAAATAATATTACACTAAAAAAATTGTTTTTCTTTTTGCAAAATAATAAAAAACGGCCACTAAGCAAAAATGCTATAATTAAACGGTTGCTAAGATATCTGAAGAGAATCCACATGAGCCTTGTGTTGAACCTCAACTAACCAAAGATTTTAATAAATTTAATAACTCTTGGAGAATAAGAAAAATCAGGTATCTAACTTTTAAAGAATTATTATTACACTCACAGAATAATGTTTCTCAAATCCAATGAAACGATTTCATTAAAATTATTTAATTGATTTAATGAAATATTTCACAAATTACACAGTGATACAAAAAGAAAGAAGTACAAATACCTGGGAAGTGCTGTTTTTGGAATTTGCCAAACACCAAACGGGTAAAAAAATCGATTTCTCATACCTTCATGTCCTTATAAACCAGTACCTTAGTTGAATATCAACTGATTTTAAGTTTCTCAACAGGCATAGAAAGAAAGCATTGAGGCCATTTGAAAGTATTTAGGCGAACTTCAAAAATCTGTGAGTATTTCTCCACAAAAACAATTTTTTTCGCTATTTTTCAATTTTTAAATTAATTTGCAAAATATATTTATTAATGAGTAAAACAAATTTTTTTTCTAAATCCGTTAAAAATTTTATGAGCTATTAAATTTTTTATTAAAAAAAAAAAATCCAGAAATAAATTTTACTCAAAAATGTTTGCTTGGCAGTTTTTTTTTTTTTAACTCAGCAGTGAAGTGACCAAAAATATTCTGAAATCATTTTTATTTAATTTTTTTGCAACCATATCTTGGTAAAAATGTTCACCTTGTTCAGCGCTGAACTGGCCCAGGGGGTCAGAGAAGAAGTCCAAATGTGACTTCAGGAAATTATGGAAAAAATTAATTTTTAATTATTTTTCGATATATTAAACAAAATTTTAATTTCAAGTTAAATGTGGAAAAACATGAATTTGAAATGGAAAATATTTAATTAGATTTGAAAAAGTTTCATTTGTATTGAAAATAATTTAATTTGCTTCAAATAAAATTTGCTTTGGGTTGAAAAGAATTTAGTTGGTTTTGTAAAAAAATTAATTTCAGAAATTTGATTTAACGAATCTGAACACTTCGTTGTAGCTATTAATTCGTTATACATATATATGTGAAACTCTATACCTACAGTTCCTCTTATCCAATTTCTATTTTACACTAAATTAATCTGTAATAAAAATTTACTATTCAAGAGGTAAATAAAAAATAAAACTCTTCGTTGTATAGAGGCTTTAGAATATAAAAGTAAGCCAAAAATGAACGTGCCTGATTGAAAAATATGTGGCAACCTTCATTTGAGTATAGACACTATATGTACCAAATTTGAGAGAAATCGATTAAAAAACAAAAATTTTAAAATTTGTGTAACGAACAAACAAGCAGAAAATGAAATTTATTTCTATAGATGAATATAAAATACATATTCATTTATTTAATTAAATAATTCTATTAATATTTACACTTTGTGAAATGTTTCACTGGATAAAAAAAAAAATTTTTATGAAATCGTTTCATTGGATTCATGAAATATTTTTAATAATTTTTATTTTAATAATTTATTACCATATCATAGGAAGTATGTAAAATTAATTTGCGACTTTTTAATATAATATTCACTTTCTGTTTGTTTCTTTGTTCGCTATACAAATTTTTGTTTTTCAACGGATTTATCTGAAATATTTTGCATATATTCTCTATACTCCAACGAAGGCTGCCGTATACTTGTGGATCGTTCACGCCCATGTTTAAGCTCTCACTAGTGTTCAAAAAGACATGTGCTTGTACTAAATTTATGCCTGAAATTATACTCTGCCTCTGCTAATAAAGTTAGCAAGCGCATGATCCACTTCATAAAGCAGCGAATGGTTGTATTTGTTTTTATGAATTTCTTAATTAAAATTCTATTTGTAAACGGATTTTTCTAAAAGTCATAAAGAACCGGAACGGACAAGGCCGGGCAAAAACATCTAGTTTGGTAATAAATAAGAAGAAATGTTAAATATTAATTTAATTTAATTTTTAATTTCCAGAGTTTAGCTTTAAAATTTTTAAATAACCGATTTTGCGTAAATAAATTGTTTGCTTTAGAAACTTTTTATTTTTATAATTTAAAAAAAGTACATATTTATTTATATAAATGCAAAATGTAACCACAACTTTCCTATTAAAAAATCTATTCATCAGTGACTCATTAATTCAGTGGAATCATCATTTACGAAACTGGAACGATGAAGATTAAAAAACACAAGTAAAATAGGGCAATTCGTTTTCACTAGAGAAAAGGTCGTGAAGCTACGGCTTAAATAAATCTTGTATTACAGGTGCTTGACCGCAAGCGAATTTTTTTCTACTCACCAGTTGTTAACTAAAGTCTGTCAATATGGTTGCCTTAGTGGCAAACTCCCAAAAGTTGGTTCTCTTATTTGCTCCAACCTTGCAAAACAAATATAATAAAAAAATTTTAAATCAATCAATTCATTAAATTCTTTAAACTATTATTCAATATTAAGGAAAAATTAATTTTTATTTCTTCTAATTACAGTATGAGTCTTGCAGCCTATGACAACAACAACAATAGTACCGGCACTATGGAGACTGAAGATGGGTAAGTTTAAACTCATTGCAAATAAAAAGAGACATCATACTTGGAAAATTTATAATTTAAAAAATGTTACTTTAACTGACCTAAATCTCAATATTCTTTGAGAAAAAAAAACAAATTTTTAAATAAAAATGTCAACATTCCAAAATGTGTATGACGAATTTTAAATTTATAGCTAATTGGATAACAACTTTTTTAGATTATTTTGTAAAGATTTTTAAGAAATTTTAATTTTGAAAAATTGCGTTTTAACTAATGATAGTAAAGGTGGTTTTAAAATAGATGTTTTTAATATAAAACTTGTCAAATCTCTCAGTCGTATATAGATTGTGATGCTACTTTATTGTTTCAAAAATTGCTATATCCCATCTGCAATTAAGAATGTTAAAGAAATACTAGTGAATGCATGTGGCAAAATTTATTTCTAATAAAAAATAATATTTTACTGTGCGGTAGATTGACTAAGTTGTGAATAAAATCGAAATTTGGCGCCATTCGAAGTGTCATTGTTTGACATTTGAACAATTGTTATTGTTTGCTAATAGAAGGTACGAGGTTAGTAAAAAATGACTATGGACAGCGAAGGGAGTTCGTTAATTGGGTATTGGAGAGACAACATGAAAATGCTGATTTTGCCGATAAAATCATCTTCATTGACGAGGCCCATTTCCATCTTGATGGATTCGTCAATAGGCAGAATTGTCGCATTTGGGGTGGGGAAAATCCTCCAGTGATTCACGAGAAGCAAATGCATCCTCAACGTGTCACTGTGTGGTGTGGTTTTTGGGCTGGAGGAATCATTGGACCTGTTTTTTATGAAAATGAGGCAGGTCAAGTGCAAACAGTCAATGGTGTTCGGTATCGTGAAATGAATGTGGAGGGCTTGTGGTTTCAACAAGACGGCGCCACATGTCATACAGCCAGAGAAACAATTCAATTGCTGCATCAGTCATTTATTTAAAATTTAAATCTTGCGTTCTTGTTGGGACACCCTTTATATATTATAATAAAATATGGCTCATTATGAAACTATCAGTTGGAATAAACAAATTTATATGTTTCTTTTTTTTTTACTTAAAATGGGCGAACAGCAGCTAAACTAGGAACACCCAAATATACTTTTCTTATTTTCGATTAGAACTTCAAGAAATTACACGCGAGAAGGAGTTGCAATTTTTTGTGTTGTACAGTGTAATTTAACAATTTCAGGCAAAAAAAAATTTGATCAAAATGATGCAGATAACAAAGTGTTGCATTTAAAAATGCTTGGGATTATGTTTACCATATATTTACACACATACATACGTTTACAAAGGGTATACTTTTTTCAAGTTCACAACTTAATAAAATTTAAATAAAAAAGAGAAAATTGTTATTCTAACAAGTAAAACTCACTACTGGATTGGATAAAATAGTATTTATTATAATTTACCTTTTTTAAGCTTCAAACATATAAATCACCATGTGTTATAATAATTATTGTCAAATTATTGTATTAAAAGCGGGAATGGAAAATATAAAATTTTGAACGATACCCCGGACTTGAAGAAATTTACCAGAAAATTTTAAATTATTATCACAACGGCAAATTGCAAAAAAAAACTCACATGAATCGTTATAAAAGAAAGCAAAAAGATATTCTATAAAAAGGTTTTGAACTATGGCCTCATTTTACCTCATTTTATTACTGTGTTATTTTGATTCCATTAAGAGCCAAATCATAGTCAAACAACTTGCTCTTAAAATTTTTTAATTATTTCGTACAAAAAGACAAAAATTTTCATTTTTCATTCCATATCAAATACGCAGATTTGGCCCCACAGATGTCCTTCATATAAAATGGGTTTCACTTTCGATTTCAGAGAGTATACTTATTTGAAGATATTAGTTAGCAATTTCTAAATAATGTCGACAGTGTAAAAATGATACTGGAAAGTTTGTCAGGAAATCATTTTTAAAAGTTAGCAATGGAATTAGTAACTTAAGTTATGTTAACAGTATTTTGCCTTTGCCATGGGACAACAAAGGTAAGTGTTGCGTCCAGATGTCTATCGTATTACACGTGTGAGTCTTCTTACTGGATTAACGAGAAGATCCCGATTCCGCTTTATAGACAATTTACCAATTTGAAGCCAAATCTAGCTCCTACGAGATTTTGATCGAAATTTAGTTCAATTTGACTAGATTTCTTATACAAAACAAAATCTAGTCAAAGTCTTGGTATACTTAGTCATACAACTGTGGTTTTGTTATTAATACTCCAAAATATAAGACACTGCACAAGAAAATTTGACATTTTGAAGAAAAAGAAAATTAAATTAAACACATTAAAATAAAAATAAAATATTTTAAAATGGATGGAAATACATAACAAAAATGATAAGTGTTATTTATATATTAATATGAAATTTAGTGCAGTTTGTTCTTGTTCCGAAAATAAAATTTTGAATGCAATGTAAACGGTATAGATTTAAAAAGAGATTTCATATCAAATCTAATAGATTTCGGTTCAAAATATATTTCAGTAAATAGAAAAAGTTTCCTAATGATAACGACACTCATAATCAGACTTATTATATTGTTACAAAAAGTCATGCTGTTGTCCCACTGTTCCTATTCTTCATAAAAAACTCTATTTATGTACATATAGAAATTTGTTATTTAAGCTAATACGTAGAATTTGTGCATGTAATGCCTGTGTGTATTAGTGTAAAGGTTTCATGTTAGTTTGTGTTCTAGAAATAGCTAACTTAAGAATGTTCGTTTAGCTTTGGTTTTATTACTTGATATATCTCCCTAGAAACGTCTTGAAGTCAGTGGAAGATTATAGGCTGAGCTGCTAGCTTTTGCAAAAGGGCAGATATCTATATCTAAACAATGTTGACATTGCCAGACATGATCCGTTTTAGTTGAGACTATAATAAGTGCTGAAAAGTGTACTTCATGTATTTTATTTTACAATAGCGAACGTTAATAACCTAAACGTTTTTATGAAAGGGTAAAAACGTAATAATTTTATTCTTTTACTTCAGAACAACATGAAAAATGCATAAAAACTATATTTAAGAGTAGTGATGACTTTTGAGAGAAAAATAAGAGGAGTTATGATATGTTGGCCTTCAAATCATTTCATACAAAAAAGCTAAAATTTCTAAAGATTTTATTATTTATTTATTTATTATTATTATTGTCTATGGATTCAAGATCCTTACAGACTGTAGCATAATACAATTAATTATTTAAAAATACAATTAACTTAGTTTTTACAGTATCATTATTTGATGAATAATCAACATGTTTATAAAATTTATTAAATTGATTACAAATTCTCAAAAAAGGGTCAGAATTGGCATAATTAGCTCGGAATACTTTTACAGATAGAGGATTATAATGACGTGTAAATCTTGAAGGAACGTTAAAAAAGATATTACTTATCAAAAAATCAGAACAAACATTTCCTTTTAACAAATTTAAAACAAAAGTAACATTTAACATAATTCTACGACTTTTTAAAGTTGGCAGTTTAATGAGAGCAAGTCGACTGGTGTAAGGTGGCAAGTTTAATGGATCAAAATGTAAAGCACGTAGGCAAAATAGCAAAAACTGTTTTTGAACAGATTCAATATTGTTGACATGAACCATATAAGTCGGATCCCAAATAATCGAGCCGTATTCAAGAATAGGTCTTACTAAAGATGTATACAATTGTTTTGTTATATACGGGTCAGAAAACTCCTTAGCCCAGCGTTTTATGAAACCAAGCAGACTGCGTGCTTTTGCAACAGTTGAAGAAATGTGTTGAATAAAATTCAACTTTACATCAAGTAAAATTCCAAGATCAGAAATAATAGTTACTTTTTCAAGCTGCTGACCGTTTAAGGCATAGTTTACACATGACTGCTGACCACGGTAGAAACACATATATTTACATTTTTTGTGATTCAATTCCATTAAATTAAGATCACACCAGGCGCTAAATGCATTTAGATCATTCTGTAGGTAAAGAAGATCTGCAAATCGATTATAGCTCAGGAAAATTTTAACATCATCAGCAAACATTAAAACATGAGAAAATTTTATTATTTCCGGTAAATCATTTATAAACAAAGAAAATAGCAGTGGGCCAAGATGGCTACCCTGCGGTACACCAGATAAGATAGCAATCGGCTTGGAAGAGAAGGTTTTGAAATGAACTTTTTGCCTTCTATTTATCAAGTATGATGTAATCCACATTAAACAGCTAGGTGTAAAACCCATAAAGTCAAGTTTCTTTATTAGCAATCTATGATTGACTTTATCAAATGCCTTATACGACATTGAAACTCAGGAAATTGCTGAAAAATTATATTTAAAAAAAAAATTACAGCTACTGTAATAGCTAATAATTATTAGTTATTAAGACTATTTGTTTTATAAATCTTGATTATTTGGCCTTTTTTATCTGAAAATCCTACTAATACTATAAAGCTAAATATTTGTGAGTGTGGATGTATGGATGTGTGGATGTTTGTTCCTCTTTCACGCAAAAACTACTGAATGGATTTTAATGAATTTAGCTTATACATCAGAATAACACATAGGCTATAATTTATAAGGATATTGTGTAAATTGTAAAAAATATAACGATAGGTGTCAAGTAAGTAAGGAAAAATTCTACAATCGGCGTGCTCCGAAAATATCGTTGAAGTTACACATATATAATGTATAAACGATATGTTTATCATAAATAGTCCAACAAAAATTTCGCGACAGCATATGTCTATCTCTTATGTGGAAACAATTATCGTCAAAATAGTGAACCATAATTACAATAGAAATTGATAATTTATTTCTAATACATATTTCTTAGTAACAAATTGTTCTATATCAAAATAAATACTTTTATTGCCTCTGATATATATAATAGACTAGCCCGTACTTAATTTAAGCCTAAAATTATGGTTTTAAATATTTTATTTGTCACTCTGGTTGTCGTTTCTGAAAATAATGCTAGCAAAAACATGAACCACTTTATAAAGTAGTTAATGAATGTATTTATTTGGTTGGTTTTTTTAGCAATTAAAATCCTATTTGTAAAGGGATGTCGCTAAAAATTGATACAAACGCTTTCTAAGGATACCGACCGGGCCGGGTGAGACCGGACAAAAACATCTAGTAAATATATAAATATTGTTTAAGCTATTAGGCCTTTTTACATATTTTAATTTCAAAATTTTATAATTATCACGTGTCGAAATATTGAAAATAATAATTAAAATATATAAAAAGACCTAAAAGCTTAAACAATATTTATTTATTTAATATTTTTTATAGCACAGAAAACTAAATTAAATGCCAGGCATTTCTACAGACAATTTAAAGTGTGAACGCTTAAAAACCACAAGATTTATTATACGAGTACGTATATTTTGTATTTCTTTGAAACTTTTATGCGAATTCATATTTGTCCACTGAACTTTACTCATTTCAATTCAACTCAACTAAAACGAATATTTGAAATATCTTGACTGACTAATCAATGGTTTTCATTGAAAATTAAATATGAAAAGAAGCACCAAGAAAACACACACACACGCTATACATATTTGGGAAACACTAGATTTTAATAATATTGACACTTCCTTCTGATAAAGAGGTTATCAAGAGAAATAATGCATAAAAAATAAAGAAATAAAATAAAATAAAATAAAAACTAAAGCATATACATAATTTGGATTTACAATTGTTTGTCATTCATTAAAAATTAAGCGTAGTGATCACACAGTGCAATTCGGTAAACTCTTTTTTTATCAAAGCAGTTAATAATTTCAAAAGAAAAATAGTATTATTTGTCAGTGATTTCTCTGTATGTACTATAAATACGATCAGTTACTCCCTAGCAGTAGGCAATTTTTGTAACTTTTAATAAGTGAAGTGAGGCTGTTACTTTTACACGAGGCAATTTAGTATAAATATTATTTTTTTACTTAAAAGGTAATAAACATTTTTAATTTTTTTTGTAACAGCAATTTTTTTTAAGAACATTAAAAACAAATTTATATTTAAATTGTTTCTTAACAAAAAAAAGTAAATCAATAAAATTTCGTTTCTAAAAAATTGGTTTGTTAAGCATAACTTACTACAAAGATTACATATTATGGGCCAACACCCACAAATATTATCAATTTTATGGCGATAATTTGAAATTCAAAATGTTGAGAGTTGATAAAATTATTTTTTTATACACAAATTCGTTTTTTAAGTTGTTGTTAAGTGACAGAACATATCACCCATTTACTTCAGTAAATAGTTAAAAACACTTGATGTTTTTAGTCACGCTCTTATAGGAAAAGTTTTAAATATTCAATTCTGAAAAGAAGAGCATTTGAAATTTTTTTTAAATTATTTTACAGAGTATTAAGTAAGATGTTGAGAAAAAATTAACTTAGTAACTTAGAAGACCTGTTGAAATAAATGATCGTTATATGAATATTATTTGAACACAGTCATGAAATGTTACAGATTCAAAAGAAAATTCGAAATTCCACAATGAGATTTGTTTTAAATCATACAAAGGTATCGTGAAAGTTGTAATAAAAAAATTTTAATTTTTAATTTTTTTTTTATTTTTTCATTTATATTTATTTTTCTATACACCTTTCAAGACACGAAAACATTTTTAGTACAAACAATAATTTAACTGAAAGCATACACAGCCAATTTCGATTATCGACTTATGTATTTTTTTTTTCGTCTAACGCATTGATATTACAACGTAACGCAACTAAACATCTCTGTAGAAATGCTCATATCCTAATAAGTTAAAAAAAGAACACACATAAATACTTTGCAATTGCAAAATTTCGCAATAAAATTTTTACAATTAAAAAACATAAAAAGTTTTGCAATTTTGGCAGTTCAATTATATTAAACTCATGATTATTATTAATATATATTCTAATCTTATCTCTTGTTTTGCAGATTTTCAACATCAATGCTTACGTTTGCAGCTGTTATGACGTTATTAATCATGATCGTGGGAATTTGTGGTAATTTCCTCACTGTAGCAGCTTTAATTAAATGTCCAAAAGTTCGCAATGTAGCAGCAGCTTTTATAATGAGGTAAAACTATTAAAATAATTTATAAGAAATTTAAAACATGTGAGTGAGTGAATGAATATCGTAAGTTATTTCATCCTACTAATATTATAAAGCTGAATGTTTGTGAGTGTGGATGTTTGTGAGTGTACTACTACTAAATGGATTTTAATGAATCCTTATACATCAGCTTTTACATCAGAATAACACATAGGCTATAATTTATAAGGATATTGTGTAAATTGCCCAAAATATAACGAAAGGTGTCAAGTAAGTAGGAAAAAATTCTACAATCGGCGACATGTTTTGGCGTGCGCCGCCAATATCTTTGAAGTTACACATATATAATGTACTAGATGTTTTTGTCCGGTCTCACCCGGCCCGGTCGGTATCCTTAGAAAGCGTTTGTATCAATTTTTAGCGACATCCCTTTACAAATAGGATTTTAATTGTTAAAAAAAACCAACCAAATAAATACAGTCATTAACTAATTTATAAAGTGGCTCATGTTTTTGCTAGCATTATTTTCAGAAACGCCAAATAAAATATTTAAAACCATAATTTTAGGCTTAAATTAAGTACGGGCTAGTAACTAAATAAAACATAAATTTTCTAACAGTGGCAATTAATTATGCAAAAGTATACGTAAAATGTTCATGATTGGGCAGATAATGAATAATATTTTGAAATATTTTCATTAAAAAATACTTTGTGCAATAATAGATACGATATCATTGACTTAGTTGATAATGTTTTTGAAAAAATAAATATTTAGAATTAATTGTTTATGAATTTGACCGAAACAGTTTGTGTGAAATTTATTTTTTAAAGATTTAAAGTTTTATTGAGACATTTTTTTTCATATATTTCATTATTTTAATTATAAACAAAATAAAATCAATTAATAAAATGAATACTTAAAACTGTAACGTATTATTTTAAAAACAACGAAATTTTAATAGCAACAAGCTTTAACATAAAAAGGATTAATAAGAGAAAAAAAATTTTACAAATTAATAGAAGAAAGTACGCCCTTGCTCCCGGGGCTAACAGAACTTAAGAGGATGACTCTTACAATACACTTAAATTTAAATAAAATAAATAAAGATAAAAAATAATAACAATAAAGTAATTAAATTTATTTTTTAAAGAATTAAAATTGTACTCAACAATATTCTAACTTTTTGTCATAGAACGTTTTTTTGTTAAGGTAATTTTGGTATTAAAACAAAATTTTCCTTGGAAAAGAATATTATCACTGGCACTCAACAAAAAACTTCTTTGAATTCGTTCATTCTTGCGAATAAAAACTTATTTATAATCTTCACTGTAAGTAAGAAGGATATATATAACTTGTAAGGCAGTTTGTTTTCCCAGCCGGGGTATAACGCAGTCAATCCAGGATCTTAACAAATGTCTGCTTCCTTTCAATTAAAACACGTTGATGTTTTCGTGCTAACACAGTATAACTTTATTTAAGAAGATTAAGCTTAATAGATACAATATATGAAGAATTGAATGATTCGTTAGGCGACACCTTCCACTCGCTCGGGTTTTAATACCCCATCCACACGGCCGACCAGATACTTGCTTTATTAACTAAGGCTTGGCTTGCTCAGTTGACCCACACTCTGTTCTTCGGTTGACTCGGATTATTCAAACTGTAAAAGTAATTTACGTTTGACTACGACTACTGTTTTATACGGTATGTTTGGTTATTTAGGTTACGAGCAAAAAGATAGTCTGCTAACTACAATATGAATAATAACGAGTGTTACGAGCACGAAGTAATTTCCAGAGACTTCGTGTTCTACTAACTCACGTTACAAACTTTGTGATTCCGTTTGTAATTTCTACACCGTACATTGGACACCATATAAAGTATGTAACTATATTCTGAATCCTTATAAACAGCGGAGTCTAATAAGCGATGTCCATCTACCTGTCCGTCTAATCGTTGAAACCTACTTTTTGAAGTGCCTAGATAACGTACAGAAAAGTATAGTTTACCAATCTGTCAGTTCTTTCTGTCTTTCATTTTCTATTGAAATTCAGCCGGATCGGTATACAAATAGCGGGCTTATGAATCAAAAACCGCATCTATATCTATTTGTTGACCATTTGCATATTTTGCTAAACTATAAAACGAGCAAAAAAATGTAGTACACAGATTTAACAGAAATAGCAGTTGTAATGTCTGTGCAAAAAATGAGAGTAATCGATTCACAAATGGCCGATAAATATCAAAAACTTAGCCGAAATTTTATATTTTCATTAATTTGTTTTGTTTTTTAGTGAAAATGTTTAAGCTGCACATGTGCCTAATGATTGTACACACAAACATGGAACCAGGCAGCCGGTCTTATACAAACTTGTGTATGTATGCGTGTCTTTTAAATGCCTTGAGTATAATAGCATTACGAATGAAAGAGGATTTTTGATTTTTCCCTTAATTTGAATTTCTTTATTGATATTAAATATGTTTGGTTTAAAAAATTTTTACAAATATTAACAAAATTAAATTACATATATTATAATTATTTTGTATTCCTATTGGATATCTTTCTTAGAACTGCTTTCGTTATTAATTTAAAAATTGAGTGCCTGCAGACATTTTACTTTATCGCTTTTAAGAATAAGGTTTTCATTAATTTCAAAGTAAAGTTTTTTCAAGCTCGAAAAAAGGTTGAAAAAATATTATTAAAATTAAATATCGTAAAAAGGTTTTCAGAAAATACTTTTCTTAGAAATTGTTAATTTTAGTTTCTTGAACTGAAATTAATTATTTTTACTTTAAGATATTATTTCTATCAATATTTTTCATTTTTTTTATTATTTTTATGTAAAGTTAAGTGGATCTTTTTTATTGGGACATGAGTTATGGTACCAACTCAAAGTATTAAGAGCTTAGTAATCCTCTTATCAAATGGGCTCAATAGACAAACCCATCGCTTCCATCGAAAAAATCCGGTAACTTCATCAAATTAAACTAAATAACCTAAGACTGACAAAATCAAACTAATTCGATAAACGAGCTGAAAAATGTTTGGTTTTTTTCCCAATCCGACGATTAACTATTGAACACTTGAATCTCCAGCATTGCAACTAATTATAAAATTGGGCTAGGTACGAGCTGCAGCGTTTATCGTTTATTTTTGAAGTTGTTAGGATGAGAACTAGAAATGGCTTACTGTTTCACGTGTTTCGAATAATTTGAAAATTCACTAAATACACTTTCCCACAATATTAAATGTAATATCTGATCGAGCGCAGATACTTTTTGGAATGGTGAATTGTTAGCTTGAACTATATTTAATTAAGCTTTAGTGTTCGCATTGGTAACAGGTGCACATCGTAACAGTAATATTCGATACTTAGTTTTACGTGAGAGTTTTTGCAAAAAATTTACTTTACAAAAAAAAAATTATTATCTACGTGGCTTGTATTAAATATGATTGTGATCGTCTTCTGTGTAATTTAATCTTTTTTTTTTTTTTCTATTTTACTTTCACCTTTTTTAATATTTTAAATTTATTTCAGCTTATGCATTGCCGATCTATTGTTTTGCGCTTTAGTACTGCCATTTAATGCTTTTCGTTTTATTGAGGGCACCTGGAGACCAAGAGATTTTCTTTGCAAGATGATACCATTTATTCAATATGGCAATATTGGTGTGTCTCTGCTATGTATTGCTATGATAACCATTAACAGGTAAATGAAAAACTTTTCTTAAAAAAACAGATTCTAAGAGACAAAAAGAGAATCATATTTTCCTTTCAAAAGAGAACTATCTTAATTATTAATAAAGATCTTCTTAAAAAAGATAAAAAATTGCCTCCTTTATATTCATTTTATTTTATCCTTTCAGATATGTTATGATTGCTCATCATAGTGTGTATGGAAAAATTTATAAAAGGCATTGGATTGCTGCCATGATAATATTTTGTTGGGTGTTTTCATATGGCATGCAATTGCCAACGTTGGTTGGTGCTTGGGGTACATTCGATTATGATCCCAAATTGGGAACATGTTCTATAATGGAGGATGATCATGGTCACAGTAGCAAGACCACATTGTTTATAATTGCTTTTGTTATACCCTGCATAATAATTATAGCCTGTTACACAAAAATATTTTGGGTGGTACACAAATCAGAGCAGCGCTTGAAACGTCATGCCAATAAGCAAAATTCTATACCAAATAATTTAAGAACAACGCCGATTGCCACAGCCAGCCATGTTGAAACAGGCAATGGCCAAAGTAGAATCTCTTCAGCTGAGAGCAGTAGTTATTCTACTGATGTTAAACAGGAGTCAGTACAAAAACAAACAACTCGTATCAAGGACCAAAGAGAAGTGAGAGCAAAACGCAACGAATGGCGAATTACAAAAATGGTGTTGGCCATATTTTTGAGTTTTGTTATTTGTTATTTGCCCATAACCATTGCCAAGGTAGCTGATCAAGATGTAGAACATCCCAATTTCCAAATACTCAGCTACATTATGCTGTATCTCTCAGCTTGCATAAATCCCATTATTTATGTCATTATGAACAAACAGTATCGTAAGGCCTACAAAACGGTGATTATGTGCCAACCCGGACGTTTATTGTCACTTGGCAAACATGCTGTGGGTGCGGGAGGGGGAGGGGGTGGTGGTGGTGGTGGTGTTGGTGGCGGTAATGGCAGCAGTGTGGCAGGTATGTGATTGTATTGTTTGTTTATGAATTAGAAATGGAACAAAAAACTAAGTCACTGTCATTTGTTTTAGAGAAATGGAAAGATACCGGATTGAGCCAAATGTCACACAGCCGCACAATGGTTTCGGCAGTGGAGCAACAAAATACCAGCTTCAGCAGCTCAAACCAATTACCAGCTATAGAAATGAACAAGAAGCCCAACGAACCGAATATCAAAGATACGACGGATACAATACCGAAGACCCCAACAGTACAACAGATAACGGGAGAGAATGTGAACATACCAAAGATAATTACCGAAGAATTGGAGGCACCAACGAACAACGAACAAATGCCCATTACAACTCTTATCCAGAGTATCAATACCAACAACGATCAAATCAATGCAGCCACGAATATTGTAACACCAAGGACTATCAAACGCATAGCCCTAGTGGGCGGAGATATAATTTTGGAAGAGGAGGAAGAGGACGAAGAGGAGGTGGAGCGGGAGAAAGAGCAGCAGGAGCCGAAAGTGGAACAGATAGAATATCAAAAAGAACAGAAGATAGAGCAAATATCCACAACAATACCTCTAACCCAGCCGCCAATTTTGAGGCAACGGCCGACACCCGTATACGTGAATGCGAGTGTATTACACCAGAAGAAAAACCCATCCTACGGCCAGAACATCAACGTCATTCCAGATAGTAAAAATTCCAACAAAATTTCAACGAAACCGAAATTTTAAATTAAAGACTACTTACACTGAATGCTTTAAGTACACACAAACACAAACAAATACTAATTGCGTATGTTATAGTCACCCCACGTCTTGACAAACAGTATTTTTAATATCGACTTTGGAATTTGCCCAGACATAATTATGGATATTTAAGACGTAGGGTTCAAGAATGATGTAAAAAAGATTACAACATAACAAGCACAGGTTTCGGAGGAGGCAAGGAAATGAAAAACTTTTCTTGATAAATCTGTGGAAAATATTCAGTTTAATTTCATTAATAGATCTGTTTTCAATACATTTTCTTCCCTCCATAAATTTTAACGTATACGCACGCTTATTATCTCTTAGAAGGCTTAAAGAAAATGCAAAAATCCTCATGTAAATAAAGTAATCACTTTTATCTCTGAAAAGAATGCCCCAAGTAAACATGCTCTGTAAGTTTTGACAATTTTCCAATTATTCGCTGAAAAGTTTTGGAAACAAATTTTGCTCTCCAGTTGTAATAAAAAAATTGACTTTTTCAACGAATTTCTATTGTCACAACTCAAGTTTTATTCTTTTCTCAATGCCTCAATAGCATGCATACAGTCCAAAGAGAAGAGGCTGTATTTATGGCACTACATTCCATTTAATGACGTTTACCAATTCGAATATTTCTATATATGCACACTTAGGGACTTATTTTTACTATTCCTGCACATTCCAAACAATTTAGAAATACTTTTTGTCCCTTTTTTAATTCTAAATAAATAATAAAAAAATTATTATGTTTAATTAAATAATTAGCTTGTAGTTTTTACTTTAATTCACTATTTACATTTTATAAGTTTTGTATTTATTTATTAACATAAAAATGTATGTGCGTACGTACACTTGCATGTAATTTATTAGGTTTTTAATTGATTTGTATTATATATACATACATAGACATATATCAGCAATATTAAACAATAAAATAATACATACTCGTACAAATCTAATTAGCAGTTTCAGTTTAAATTTATTATATCGCTTTTGGATCGCATAGTTGTAAAATACTATTTTAGGACGGCGGTTCTTTCATACGAGATTGCGTTCTCCGTAATCTGTAACGTAAGAAACCACGTCAAGACGGTGACTCTTTCAAGTGAGTAGTCTATGATTCGCTTGTATGGTTTTTCGATTGCCCAAGTTTCCTATAACAAGAGAAACTAAATGAAGACGGCCACTTGTCTGTATGAACTATCTACGATGCCTCAAACCATGTTCACAATGCTACCTGGGAAAAAAACTTTATATTTATGTACATCAAAACAAATGTATGTACTCGTACGTACGTCTATAATATAATTAAGAGCAAAAATTTTTTTTTTTATTTTTTTTTTAATGGATGAACTATAAAACTATTAAGCCGATTTCACCAATATAAAGCTGCATTATCAGAGAGTAACATAGCCTGTGCATAAGAACGCTACGCCCACGATTACGTCCATTATTCAATGATTTAACAATTAAAATTTATTTTTTAAGCGAATTATAAATCACTATTTATAAAGAATAGTCACCATATACTCTTGGATCAGCCACGCCAACTTTTACGCTTGTCATTTGGAAGGTCATAAATTTGTACTTTCCACACAATTAATCAAAAACCAGATTGTTCTGAATTTTTAGACATACGATCTCCTTAGTCTAAGAAGTCATACCCATAGAAAAAAGGACCGGGCAAGATGGAATAAAAACAGCAAGTATATAATAAGATTTTCAATCAAATATAAAATAAAAAAAATAGAACTATAAATTAGAAAAAATGTATGGCCGCGATTAGGGCTGTTGATGAATTTGACTGAATGCGCCAGTACCAACTCGTGTTCAACCGTGAGCCACAGTAGTGAATAAGAACTGAATTTATCTGTTTGTCCAACGTTCTCAACAATTGTGGCTTTAAACAATAAGATTTGTTTCAAGATTTGTAGCTGGTGCATGAATTGAATTCTAAAGGCTGATCGTTCACTTTACCTTATATACCCTAAATATATTCAAGAACAACCTTTTGGATTTTCTGAAAGAATCAGTTTTCCGATCAAAATCTATTATCATTTTTATGAAGGCATCAACAAGCAAAACTGTTTGTGTAAGTCAAACGGGAAATATTGCGAATTCTTTACATGTTGAGGAGGTCCTTTTAAGGAGTACTAAGAGATCTAAAGGGTCCACTCTAGTTATAACCGTCACAACGACACTTTGTTGTTTACGACACACCTTGTTTACTGTTCATCATTTCAACTAGAACTCATCGTGGCAATCTCAGCATGGCTTTATATACTGTTTCAGCTAAATCTAGAACCTCTAGATTCAGCTCATCCGTTAACCTTCTAGATTTATCTAGTAACAACACTAAACTATAACAGTAATTTTTATTAGATAGACTAATTCTAGAACACTTAAATACACATACTATTTTATCACCCCTATCATGAAATTTTCATTCCCCTCGAAGGGAAAATTGCTATCCTCACGTGAGATTTTGATCACGCTATCAGTGTAGAGTGAATGTATAATAAAGAAGAATTTATTAAATTTTCTAAGTTTTCAATAGCAAAACAATACATTTTTGTAATTTACAAATGGTTCTTGTAATAAAGGTGTTAACTGTTGTGGATAAACGATTTTATAAGAAAATAAATTAATTTTTTATAGGTGGACAATAACTTTTTAATTCTTTTGTTAAAAAATTGCTAAATTCTGCTTGCTAAATTAAATTTTAAGAAAAAAACAAACAAAAATACTTGTCTTCGCCAGCAAAAAGTAAGTGAACAAAACAAGAGAAAAAATTATTTACGATAAGGGGAATTTACAGGAAATTCATTCCTAATTGCTATTCCAGTGAAATTGAACAAAATTCGAGGGTAATGATATTCATGGGGGTGTATCACTCACACACAAGCATTATACTCACAAATTCTACGCATTAACTTAAACAATAAATTACTATATGTGCATAAAGAAATAGAATTTCTTCTGAATAATAAATAACATATGATTTTTCGTAACAGTGAGATAATCCCTATTTCTAAAATTTTATTGTTGCATTTAATATTTAAACTATACAGGGTGGCGCAAAATGAGCTCGTATATGGTTTAAATGGTTTATAACTTTTTTATTTGTGCGATTATTATAACTTTTTTTATACCCTTCACAAAAAAGTGAAATACGTGTGTAATTTCTACACCGTGCATGGCACACCCTATAAAGTATATATATTCTGGATATTTATGAATAGCAGAGTTGATTTAGTAATGTCCGCCTAGAACACCTACAGAAAATTTTAGCATGTCAATTTGTTGGAAGTTCCTGTTATAAGTTTCGTATTGAAATTCAGCCCAATCGATCTATATATAGCTGAGCTATGAGCTCGGAAGTGCAACTACCTCTATTTAATGACCATTTTCATAGCGTTATTTGCGTAATTTGTATAAACTACAAAACAGAAAAAAAACCTTTTATATGCAGTTTTATTAGAAATAATAGGCATAAAGTATGTGCATACATACTAGGTACATAAATGACGGAGCTATGAGTCAAAAAACGCAAAAAACAAAAAAACGTGGTATGCAGTTTTATCACAAACAACAGTTGTAATGTCTGTGCAAAAAATTAGAAAGATCGGTCCACAAATAGACCAGAAAAATTAAAAATACAACCGAAATTCTAGATTTGCATTAAGTTTTGCTTTGTTTTTGCTTTGCTTTTGCTTTGTTTTTTTTTTTTTTTTGTGGAATTTTTTTAGCTGTCATGTGCGTAATCTTTGTACACACAAACACGAAACCTAAAACGTGTATTTGTGTGTGTGTGTGTGGTTTTTATTGCCTTGAGCACAGACGAATGCAGACATCTTTATGAAAGAGAGTTCATTAGATCTTTCTCGATAATTAAATATTTAATTAAATAAGTTCGGCTTTAAAATTTTTACAAAAATTTTCAAAATTAAATGAAAAAATTTTTTTTTGTTTTTCTATTTAATATCTTTCTTAGAATTACTTTTTTTATTAATTTAAAAATTTAGTGCCTGCAGACATTTTATTGCTTTTAAAAATGAGGTTCTCAGAAAGGATTGTTTCTTAGAACTCGTTAATTTTAGTCGTATTATAAAAATTTATTTTTTTATAGATATTTCGCTCCAATAATTCAATTACAAACCTACATTTTTGAAGTGACATACACGTTTTAGGTTTCGTGTTTGTGTGTACAAAGCATTACGCACATGGCAACTAAAAAATTTGAACAAAAAAAAAATTAAAAACAAATCAAAAATTAATGAAAATGTGAAATGCCGGTTGTGTTTTTGATTTGTAATAAAACTGCGTACCACGTTTTATTGTCCGTCTTGTAGTTTAGACAAATTACGCAAAAAACTCACCAAAAATGGTAAGAAAATAGAGGTAGTCGCGATTCTGGACTCATAGCTCAGCCATTTATAGACCGATTTAGCTGAATTTTGGTCCATGTGCTATGAATATGATATCTGAAAAAACTGTTTACTAATTTTTTTTATACTTTAGATAAAAAACGTAAAAAACAAAGCAAAACTTAATGAAAATCTAAAATTTCGGTTGTATTTTTTGATTTTTCTGGTCCATTTGTGAACCGATGTTTCTGGTTTTTTGCACAGACATTACAATTATTATTTGTAATAAAACTTTGTACCAAGTTTGCTTGTCCGTGTTGTAGTTTACACAAATTACGCAAAAAACGCACCAAAAATATTCAAAAATAGAGGTAATCGCAATTTTTGACTCATAGCTCCGCCATTTATGGACCCATCCAGCTGAGTTTTGGTTAGGATACTATGAATGTGTTGTTTAAAAAAACCGCGTACTACTTTTTTTCAGTTTAGATAAAAATCGCATAAGAACAAAGCCATAATTTATGAAAATCTATAATTTCGGTTGCATTTTTGATATTCCTCGGCTATTTGTAAACCGATTGCTTTCACTTTTAGCACAGGTATTATGACTTATACTTCAAACAAAACTGCATACCACTTTTTTTTGTCCGTGTCTTCGTTTAGACAAAATAGGCAAAAAAACCCACTCAAAAAATGGTAAAAAATAGAGGTAGTTTCGGTTTTGACTCATAGCTCCGTCATTTATGAACCGATCTGGCTGAATTTCAATAGCAATAGTCTTACAGCAACAACTGACCGTTTGGTATGCTATACGTTTCTGTATATGGTCTAAATTCTTCTGAAAGCTGATTTCAACGACTACACGGACAGACAGACGGACATCGCTAAATCGATTCCGCTACTTATAAGAATCCAGAATATATATACTTTATAGGGTGTCCCATGTAGGGTGTCCCATGTAGGGTGTCCCATGTAGGGTGTAGAAATTACAAACGGAATCACAAAGTTATATATACCCTTCTTACTTACAGTGAAGGGTATAAAAATGGTAAATCAAAACAATAGTATTGCCAGAATCGAATTTTAAAATTTGCTAAAGGGAATATTAGTTAATAAACCTTCCTTGAATATAAAAATGTTAATATAGGATTATTAGCTTAAAGCCTTTATTAACTAAAGTAGATATCATATAGAAACTAATTTTCTTCTCTGAATAAGGCTGAAAGAAAATATGTGTCTCGTGAGTGTATTTACCAAAGGTCACACATGTTGTGGCTGCTTTACAGTTGGTCAAATAAGTTTTGTACAAAGTAACGCATCAAATACACTTATTTCTATGGGAAATTTTTTTTGTTTTGTAGAAATTTATTTAACATACTGTATGTTAAATACTGAATTTAAAAAATTTGAAGTGTGAACTCAAAATCATCTGCTGATGAATTTAATGTTAAATTCAGTATTTAACTTGCAGTCTGAAAACACTATTAAATTCAATTAAAATTATTAAAATTTCTTTTTTTATTAATTTAAAAAATTGAGTGACTGCAGACATTTTATTGCTTTTGAAATATATTAAATTATTTATTTTAGACATGGTACAATAAAACCAGGTAAAAGCCCATAGATTTGTTATTGCTTTTGTGGCTCCTCCTGTCAAAAATTATTTCCGGTGGTTGATATTAAGAAATGTGCTAGAGTGAAAGAAAAAATTTGTTTCCACTTTTGATCTCTCTTAGTTTTTGACAGAACGAGCTTCAATCATGCGGGGTTCAGCTGACGTCTCAATGTCACCTGGTTTTCTTACACATGATTTTAGGATTATTTAATACAAAAATATGTATTCAAAGAAAATTATTTCTATCAATTTTTGTCATTTCTTTTTTTATATATTATATAATTTTTTTATTTGCAAGGTTATTTGACCTTTTTTTTTGAAACGTCTAGTTTATTAAGGTTGAAGTGGTATTATAAAAATTTATTTTTATATAATGGAAAGTGAAATATATGAATATTTGGCTGAATTTGACTTATTTTAGGTTTTAGATTTGAAGAATTCATCACTTTATAAAAATGTCCAGTATGTAAAAATGTTCTAAGCACCCGCATGTTTGCTGTGTTATATATTTAACTCACTCAATAAATGCTTAAGCAAAGAAATATAATGCTCACACTCAATTTAAACAAAACCAAACAAAATATTTCACTTATCGCAAGCTGAATATGCCACAAAGATTTTTTATTTTCAGTTTACATTTTAACTATAAACAGAAACAACGAAACGTGACTAATTATTTTTCTTTCATAATTAAATGTGTTTTGTGTTATTTTTTCAAGTTAAATAAATGGATAAAATACTTGAAAATCGACCTAATGAAGCTCAACTTAAAAATGCTGAGACCGAAATTCAAAACTACATACAAGTATTAGAAAGAAAATTAAGAGCCTGTATTTCATGGAGAAATTTGTATACAGACATTGAAAAAAAATTCCTTGCACAACAGGAGGAGCTAGCAAAACTAAGAAGCGAAAAAAGCTATTCACAAAAATACGAAATTCAACAAGTAAAATTAGAGACACTACAAGCCGAAAATAAACACCTTAATAGCACAAATGAAGAACTGAAAGAAAAAATGCTTAAGTTGCAAAATGAAATAATTTTATTAAAAGCAAATGAAGAAAAACATAAAATTCCTGTTTGTACTTCTTCCTCCAATGTTAAAGTATTAAATCATGTTATTGATAACAATCCCGAGGCAAACAGTGTATTGATAAAGGGTTTAAAGGAACAGCAACTGAATGCAATTCCTAAAGTAAATGTTTTTAATTTCGCTCGTTTAATGAGCATCAAGTTAATGGACAAAGATATAGTAAAAGTTTCTAAAATGGAACGCAAATTTTATGAAAAGCACAACATTAAACCCAACAATGTTATATTAATAGTACAGCTACGAACACCCGAACTCAAGATTCAGTTTCTTCAAAACAAAGAAAAACTAAAACTTCAGGAGGACCTACATGAGATTGAAATAATTGATTATGTTAGCGACGAAGTTTTCAATTTGTATCAATATGCTAAAATTTTGAAAAGTAATGGCTATGCCCAAATTTATTGGAGAAATAACTGTGTTTATGCCAAGAAAACACGATCAACACTTTGTGAACCAGTATTAATTAAAACAAAAAATGACGTGGACGCTTTAAAAGTTTTTAAGAAAAAAATCTAAATTTTACATTTTTTTATTTAAGCATTTTATCAATTCTTAGTAATTTATAAGGTAACTGCAATAACACAAAATACAAAAATACAAAATAATTTAATTTGTTGGTACAATAGGGATAATCACTTCGAATTTGTGCAAATATGCTGACCATATTGAACAAGGTCATAAGTGTTTTTTTTAATATCCCACATTTTTGCTTGCAAACACCAAAATCAATGCTACCAGATAATAAAAGTCCCGAAACATTTGGCAACTTTAACTTTATTTGTCAATTTTATATGTGTTTGTTGTTTTCGGTTTATTAACATTTGAGCAAATATGCACAGCGATATTTGCTCGATGTATTTTCAGTGCAAACGAAAAAAAAAATTAAGCAAAATGCAAACGTAAACATTTTATTGTTGTGTTGAGTAAACCGAAGCATTTTTGCTCTTATTTACAATCACTGTTGTGAGTGCCCTAATAAAACTTTTGTAATGTTAGAATTATATGTGTAGTAGTAAAAACAAGTTAAATTCGGCTGTGCCGAGTCTTATATACCCTTCACTGTGTTAGCGAAATATTAATATTTTTCACTTTCCACATGCTTTATTAATAGCAAAACCATAGAAAAAATTAAATGAGTGAAGATAAATATGCCGCGTTAAATATGTTTTAACGTAAAATCCGAAGTTTTTTAGTATTTGTAAATATTTTCAGTATTAATGGCTTATTTATCAAATACGTCTTATAGTGTTTTTACACTAGAGCACATTTAACATCTACCATCCATTCGGCGAGATGACAATATCTTCCCATATAAAATGCATGTAGAAAAAATCAACATCTTTCGATAATTTTCGTGAAATCACTAGAAAAATGGCAATATTTTCGATTTTAGTGGCATCACTGATAAAGTAATATTTACTTATACATACATACCATAAGTATTTGCACATATTAAACAAAATAAAAATTCAAATTTTGAAGCCTAATGGATTTGATCTTGCAAAGCAACAATAATGAATGATTTTTCTAAATTTATTTTAAGATATTTTTTGTTTTCGAAAATTATGCGTCTTCTTTTCTTTTATTTTTCGACAGTTTAGTTGATGGTAGATGTTAGATGTTGGTAATGTAAAAAGCATTTCATCATTTTCAACATCTTTCACGCGTTCCTCTGAGATGTTGTGTAGTGTAAAAACCCTATAAACAACTTTTTTTCATTTTCAACATCTTCCACGCATTCCTCTAAGATGTGCTCAGTGTAAAAACACTATTAAGTCATTAAATATTAATTGTTTTAAGCAATAGTTTAGCGGAGATCATCTATATTTGTAACCAACCAATCAAATATTCAGATATTACTTTGATTATTAAATTTTTTTTTTTTAATTTTAATATACTCCAGTGCTGTTGCTCTGAAGGGTTTTCGCAATTTCCGTTTTGCATCATAGAATAAAAACTACGAAATGTAACGTAAATGTTAAAACACTTCGCGTAGAACTCACAAATTTAATTTCAGTTTGGTTTCAGTAAGTTTCTGTTGCCAAAATGAGGAATGAATAAAAATTGCGCAGAGTATGAGTACTGGGGTAGGAGGGAAATTAAAAAATTTTTTAAAATAATGTAAAGTTTTTTCTGAGTACTTAGAAGATAGATTACAAATCTAGAAGACCTCCCTTTTAATATG
Organism: Thelaira solivaga; assembly: GCA_947397855.1. NCBI lineage: Eukaryota > Metazoa > Arthropoda > Insecta > Diptera > Tachinidae > Thelaira > Thelaira solivaga. Next base: position 28,605,409 of record OX377612.1, read on the forward strand.
ATATACATCTTATCTCGTAATCTTCGATGGTTCGTTCGGAAGTTACTTTGAATTATTTTGAAATATCCCTATACTCCAGTGCTGTTGCTCTAAGTGATTTTAGCAACTTGCCGACGAACCATTAAATATTGTGAGATGAGACATATATCATTTTAAAGAGGAGACTGTATAGATTTGTAGTCTACCGCCAAAGTACTCAGAGCTATTTTGGACTATTTTAAAATTTTTTTGAAATTTCCATACACCCCAGTACTGTTGTTCTCAAAGATTTTACTTTGAATTATTTTGAAATATCCCTATACTCCAGTGCTGTTGCTCTAAGTGATTTTAGCAACTTGCCGACGAACCATTAAATATTGTGAGATGAGACATATATCATTTTAAAGAGGAGACTGTATAGATTTGTAGTCTACCGCCAAAGTACTCAGAGTTATTTTGGACTATTTTAAAATTTTTTTGAAATTTCCATACACCCCAGTACTGTTGTTCTCAAAGATTTTAGCAGTTTCCGTTTTGAATCATAAAATGAAAACCACAAATTTTTCCGAAAATTTTAAAACACTTTCAGAAAGTTTACCTATTACCTATTTTTTATTAATCCTAAATAAATAATTAATTTCAGTTCAAGAAGCTAAAATTAACGAGTTCTAAGAAATCATCCTTTCTTAGAACCTCATTTTTAAAAGCAATTAAATGTCTGCAGGCACACAATTTTTAAATTAATAAAAATAGAAATTCCAAGAAATATATCCCATAGGCATACAGATTATATATAATTTAATTTAATTTTCTAAATATTTGTAAAAAACAATATAAGCCAAACATATTTAATTAAGGACAAAAATGGAAAAAATTCTTTTTCATAAAGATGTCTTCATTCGTAAGGCATTAAAAACCACACACACACATACGAGTACACCTTTTTAGGTTTCGTGTTTGTGTTTACAAACTTTGCACACATGACGGCATAAACAACAAAACAAAAGCAGAGCAAAAATTAATGCAAATGTGAAATATCGGTTATATTTTTCATTTTTCTCGGCCAGTTGTCTACCAAACGTTCTGACTTTTGTATACCACATTATTTTGTCCGCAACAAAAATGTGAAAAAAATAGATGCAGTCGCGATTTTTGACTCAAAGCTGAGCCATTATTGAACCTATGCAGCTGAGTTTTGGTCCAGATACTATGAATATGATGATTAAGAAAACTGCGTACTACTTTTTTTTAGTTTGAATAAAATACCTAAAAAAACAAAGCAAAAATGAATGAAAATGTAAAATTTCGGTTGTGTTTTTGATATTCCTCGTCCATTTGTGGACCGATTGCTCCGATTTTTTGCACATATTTTATGGCTATTATTTCTAATAAATAAACACTGCTTATAAAGGTTTTTCGTCCGTTTTGCAGTTTACACAAATTACGCAAATAACGCTATAAAATGGTCAAAAAATAGGGGTAGTTGCACTTCAGAGCTCATAGCTCAGCTATTTATAGATAAATTGGGCTGAATTTCAATACGAAACTTCCAACAAATTGACATGCTAAAATTTTCTGTAGGTCTTCTAGGGACTTCAGAAAATTGTTTTCAACATACACACGAACAGGCGGACATCGCTAAATCGATTGCGCTACTTATAAGGATCCAGAATATATATATATATATATATATATATATATATATATATATATATATATATATATATTATATAGGGTGTCCCATGTGCGGTGTAGAAATTACAAACGGAATCACAAAGTTATATATACCCTTCTTACTTACAGTGAAGGGTATAAAAATTAAATAAAAATAAGTAAACAAAAACAAAGGAAAATACGTAAATAAACAGAAACAAAACAATAAAAAAAAAACACAAAAAACCTAAATTTTAAAATATATTTTTATGCGCAAATTCCATAGTATAATTACACTATGCGCAAATTCATAAAAAACATTTTTGTTCAATAAACATTCGTTGGGCGCAGACGTCACAACTTCAAATCCTCCTTTTCTTTTCAAATCTTTCTTATTAATGGTACTAAACTTTATTGGTACTAATCTATGTGGTACTAAACGTTATTGTCTATTAAACTAACCCTCGCATCGTATATTTTCCTTCTTATTTTAATGTTTATGGTAGACAGGAAATCGGAGGCCGTTTCAAGAAAAAATCACATTCATTATTTTGCCCTTGTCTGCGTTTCTCTATATCACTCATGTTTACTTAAGCATTTGCTACTATATTATTATGATTTTTTTTCTACATCCTGCATGCACATAAAGATCCCGCTGGTGTTGTCTATTTTGATTGTAGCAATTTTGACTATGAATGAGTCTAAAGTTTTCTACCTGCTATTATTATTTAATTGTATTTATGTTATTGATTTCCGTTGGTTCGGTTAGATCTTGCCTAGGCTTCGTTAAGCGATCTTGGCCAATTTGAGCTGCAGGATGCTCTACTTGTAGTTATTGTTATGATTATAATTATTATTGGCCTTTGCTCTGATAATTTTGAGTTGTATTGTATTTATGAATTCCTGCCTAATGCATCTGTCCTCATATCTTCTTTTCATATATGGTCTCTATTTCTTTTTCTTCGTATATCTTGTCCAATAATACTCCCTGCGTCATGTCCTTTGCTATGTTGGTAAATAAACTGTCTACGTTAGATAAGTCTATGCATTGATCGTCTCGATAATAAATAGTTAATTCATCACTTTTATACTTAAGATTTTATAATTCTATAGCTAGCTCAGTTATATTATTCACTCGTAGTTCATTTATCCTCCTATAAATTTGGTGAGGATCCACATCCAGTCTGTACCTTAGTTTTAATATCTCTTTTATTATCTGCCAATTATTAGGCTGACAATTATTACGACGTTCTTTGCTTCTCCTTGTATGTTTCTATGAAAAATAGCCTTCGTAGCTTAGTTCTTACTCTCCCATAGTAAACAATAAGTACTCCAGACTCTTCAAGAATGAGTTTTGATATCTCATAACAGCCATAAATACACTAAATTGTTATAAGTTCTGTCTAACTGTTTAGGTTGCTGAAACTCCATATATGCAATTCCTTAACGCTCTGTCAAGTTTCTCTGCCACATTTACAGTTGCCATATGAACCTGCTCCTCTATTCATGCGTGTTTCGTCAAAGGTTCTTCGTCTCTTAGAATACATTTGGATAACGCTTTCTGGAGATACCAGGTAAAGACAGCTAGAGTATATATATATATATATATATATATATATATATATATATATATATATATACATATATGGATAACAGAACATTTTTCTATTTTTTGTTTGTTTTAAAATGGATTTGTCTAAAATTTGGTATATATTGTCTCTTATACTCCAAGGAAGGTCGTCATATACTTTTGGACTGGTTACACTCATTTTTAAGCCCACTTTTCAACAACTTTCACTCGGCACTGTTAAAAACACGTATGCTGGTACTTAATTTAAGTCACTCTGGTTGCCGTCTCTCTTATTAATCTACCAAAAACATGAGCCACTTTATTAAGTAGTAAATAGTTACTTGGATGGGTTTTTAAACAGATTTCTCATGTAATTAAGGACCGGGTAGAGGGAAACCGGGCAAAACAAATAGTTTATAATAAAAATCGATCGTAAATACTAATCTTAAGACTAGAATTACTTTTCTCCTTTTACATAGATATTGCTTATACATACGTAATTTCCATATTTGGTTTTTGTTCGTTCTTATCACTAATTGTGTGTAGGGCGAACATCTCCTTGTTCTTTGTTGTTCACGGATTTATATGTTCACAATCTCCTTTATCATAAAAACAATATCATGGTATCATAAAACATGTTTAGTCTTATGATTAGTGTTAGGGTATGTCGGAATGTGTATGCCGTATGTAAAAATAGTAGAAATAATATTTTATTGGTAAAAATTTAATTGAACGATGCGTTAAAGTCTGCTCACACCAGTATTATGCAGAAATTAAAATCTTAGCATTTAAGCTGCATATTATCATTAATATTGATAATTTTGATCTTAACTAAAAATTGATTATCTTACAAGGACAATTTTACCCATGTGAAGTTTGCATTGAGTTTTCATGTTGATCAAATAAACATCAATTAAAATTACAAAAAAGAAAAAGGAAATGTAAAGGACAAACAGGGGGTATATTATATTTTATCACTTACCTTGGTGCAGTATTTAGTAATAGTGTTGCCTTATTGGCCATTTTAATCATTTGCTCCGGTGGAAAAGTGTCATTACATACGTATGAACTTAAGTGAAATTTATTTTGCATATTTCACTCCACACTTTCATTTCATTAATATTTTTAAGCATTTTAAGAAATATTTTACCAACAATTTTAAATTTTTTATATAACTAAAAAAATTTTTAACATAAATTTTTATATAAGAAAACTTTTTTCAAAAAATATAAAAAAATTAAAAAAAAATATATATCCAGCTGTAGGATTGTTTTTACCTTATAGCAGGTGTACCGGAAAGTCATTACCGGTTTTTCTAAAAGATGTCGCTAGGCTTAAGTATGCAATGTTATGATTTGACACATATGCATTTTATTCTACTGACATCAAGCTTAAAAGCTATACATGTTATATTTTGCGAAAGTAGCACCGTCATAGATTTACACCTCTTTGAAAATGTCCAATTTCATGCCTGAAAACGTGCATTTGCGGCACGCATTACTTTTCTTATTTAATCAAAAGAGAAGTCACCTTTTGCTGGTAGAAACTTACGGTGAGCATGCTCTAACCTTAAAAACATGTGAGTTGTGGTTTCGAAAATTCAAAAGTGGTGATTTCGATGTGCAAGATAAAGAAAGTTCTGGTAGAACAAAAGAGTTTGAAGATGCGAAACTTCAGGAGTCATTGGATGAAGACGAAACCCAAACCTGGTGAAATAGTTAATAGTGATCGCTACCGACAACAAATGATTAATTTAAACCACGCATTGATAGAAAAACGTCCAGAATGGGCCCGGAGACACGGTAAAGTGATTTTACAACACGATAACGCGCCGTCTCATAAAGCAAAACCGGTTAAGGGAGCGTTGAAAGCACTTGGATGGGACATATTATCGCACCCGCTGTACTCTCCGGACTTTGCCCCGTCCGACTATCAACTTTTCGCAGCGATGGGGCAAGCGCTTGCAGAGCGGCACTTCGCCAATTTCGAAGAAGTTAGAAAATGGCTCGATGAATGGTTTTGCTCAAAGGACAAACAGTTTTTTTGGGATGGCATCCATAAATTGTCAGAAAGATGGGCAAGATGTATAGAATCAAGTGGCCAATACTTTGAATAAATAAATGTTCCATTTTCTTGAAAATTACGTAGTTTTCTTTTTCGAAAAAACCTTGAATTTTATTAAGATTTATAAGTTTTCTAAAATAAAGTATTCTATTGTTACGAAAAATCATTCTGTTGAATTTATTATTAACAATAAGAAATTGTATTTACAAAATATTCTATTACACTATCATAAAAACGATTAGTTTATTTATGTTCTTTACTGTAAAATAAAACACAAAAAGTTCACTTTTCTCAACACTTATTTGAGAAACACACTTTTATTATGTCCCATTGCGTAATCTTCTATGGTTCGTCCGGAAGTTACTAAAATCAGTCAGAGCAAAAGCACTGGGTATATGGAAATTTCAAAATTTTTTTTTTTAAATAATCCAATCTGAATATTTTGGTGGTATATTACAAATTTAGGCGACCTTCAATTTCAAATGCTATGTGTCCCATCCTGTAACCTTCCTGAGAAATCAGCGTATTTATGCCCATTCCTACCTATACACTTATATGTCTCTTAAACATATTTAGAAATATATAGTGACGTAAGACATATTTGAAAAATATTCCAAGAATACTGAAAAGATATTTACAAATACTAAAAAACTCATCATATTTATCTTCACTCACTTCAAAAAATTATATAATTGAAACGCCTAGTTTATCAAGCTTGAGGTCGTATTAAATATTTCAATTTATGTATTTATTTATTATTGGAGAGAAATATGGATATAAAAATAAATTTTTATAAACTAGCCGTTTCAATAAAAAAGGTTATATAAACAAATAAAAAAATTATATAAAAATAAAAAAATAAATGACAAATATTGATAAAAATAATTTTCTTAGAATACCAATAATTTTTTTTATTAATCTTAAAATAAACAAGTTAAATTCGGCTGTACCGAGTCTTATATACCCTTCACTGTGTTAGCGAAATATTAAACTTTCCACAGCCTTCTAAAATATGAAAAACATACAAAAAAAATTAAGGGAATGAAGATATATATGCCGAGTCAAATATGTTTTACCGTAAGCCCTGAAGTTTTTCAGTATTTCTGAATATGTTTTCAGTATTAATGTTCTATTTATCAAATACGTCTTACGTCACTAAATACTAAATACTAAATTACAAGGAAAATCGTATTCAAAATAAGAAACTTTGCCGAAGGAACCATACTAGTATTTAACAAAAAATTAAAACAAGATTCTTGTTTCATTTACATATGTTCTGACTAAATAAATTTCTAAAGATAAAAATAAACTCCAAAAATAAAAAAACATAGCCATTTGGCTGAGTTTTTCTTGTAAAGTGCTAAAAATGGTGATTTTTTTAAATGTTTGTAGGGGAAACCCCCCAGGGGTGGTTCCAGGGGTATGCCACTCGCATAGGTGGGTCGGCCCTCCAAAATTAGTGAGGAACTCTAAATGGGTCAAAGTGAGATTTTTCAAAATTTAACCCTTTGGATCAAAAGTCGGGACATCAAAATACATTGTAGAGGGAGGTATGGTGCCTTCAGCAAAGTTTCTTATTTTGATCCCTAGAATACGATTTTCCTTGTAATTTGAGCGATTTTTTTGCCTCCATACCCGCCCATTTTGGTAAAACAATTTCACAATGAGAATGCCTTGTTCATTCGTGTAGCGCTCCATTTTTACTAACCTCGTATCTTCTACTAGCAAACAATAACAATTGTTCACATGTCAAACAATGACACTTCGAATGGCGCCAAATTTAAATCTTGCGTTCTTGTTGGGACACCATTTATATGTGTATATATTTTTTAGTAATAGTTTAGCGGAGGTCATCTAGATTGGTAACCTACTGCCCAAATACTCAGAAGTTACTTCGGATTATTAAAATTTTTTTTTTTTTAATTTCCATAAGCCCTAGTACTCTTGTTCTCAAGGATTTTGGCAGTTTTTGTTTTGCATCATAAAAGAAAAACTACGAATTTATCCCAAAATATTAAAACACTTCCAGAAAGTACCACGGCAAAGTGGAGAATGGTAAAAATCCCTCCAAGCAACAGCACTGGAGTATATGGAAATTTCAAAAAAAAAATTTTAAATAGTACAAAGTAACTTCTGAGTATTTGCCCAATAGATTAACAAATATAGACAGCCTGCCCTTTAAAATGATATGTGTCCCATCCCACAATCTTTAATAGTTCGTTGGGAAGTTGCTAAAATCACTGTTTTTATAGTTTTTTTTTTTTTTTTGTCAAAAATAATCTGATCGGTTGGTAAGTTGCAGATTTGTTTTCATTCTTGTTTTGGCGATTAAATAAAAACATAGTGCGTGCAATGTAAGTAAGAAATTATAATTTAAATATACATATATAAAAAACAAGTAATTTATTATTTTTTCACAAAAATAGGGGAAAACATAGAAACCAGACACAAAACGGAATATTTTTGAAATTCATGGAAGAACATCAGGATATAGCAAGGAGCTACACAAAAAGAGATAAAGTGCTAATTAAGTCTCCTTGGCAAGAGTTGGCTCAGTCTCTAAACAGCGCTGGACCACCAAGTAAGGACGTTATCGGATGGAAAAAGGTGAAGTGTTAAAATTTGTTAAATATAATTTCAAATGTGACACTATTATATATTTATACTTACATACACAGATATGGACAGAATGGAAGAGCGAAATAAAAAAGAAGTTAGCGCATAACAAAGCAGAGTCTCAAGCAACTGGCAGTGGACCATTGAACAAATTCAAACTGACACAAATAGAAGAAGCAATAACTACAGTACAACAGTCTGGATTTAAATTTGCGGTAGATGGTGTATCGGGAATAGAATTAAGCATAGTGGATGATGACGCTGTTTTAAACGATGATATATCCACACAATCTTCACATAAAAGAAGTCTTGAATCGTCATTCATATCCAACACACCAAAAAGACCAAGACCAGAGAGCAATGCTCAACTTTTAAAAACTTTGAGCAAAGATGGTGAACGAAAAACTGAACTTTTTCACTACATTCTTCTTCTGATAGTAAACTTAACACTATAGCCTCAACCATTTTAAATTATTTATTTATTTTTTCAAATATTGTAATGTAAAAGATTTCTTACAATAAATAATAGCAAAAATTTCTTGTTAAAATGTAAAAAAATTTAAATAGAAAACATGGGTTTTTTTTCATTTTTAAATCAACGTAAAAACGGCACAGTTTCATAACACCCATTCATATCAGAGTCATGGTGTAAGAAAACCAGGTGACACTGAGACGCCAGCTGAATCCTGCATGATTGAAGCTCGTTCTGTCAAAAACTAAGAGATATCAATGTGTTAAAGAGAAATCAAAAACGGAAACGAATTTCTCGTTTCACTCTAGCACACTTCTTAATATCAACCACCGGAAATAATTTTTGACAGGAATAGCATCAAAAGCAATAACAAAATATATAGGCTTTTTGTAGTTATTTATGTATTTTTGAAGTTACCTGGTTTTATTGTACCAAGACTTTGAATGAATTAAAAATTTTAAAAAACACGCACACATCCTCATAATTGACGTTTATTTAATTAAATTAAAATATTTTTTATTTTGATATAATAATATATAATGTAATTAGGTAATGTAATTAAACTTTTGCAATATTTAATAATAAAAACATTGTAATTTATTTTATGATTCGCCTTGCAACTTAGTAACTGAGAGCATAATTTGCAGAGTACATATTTAAATGTTGTTGTAAAGCAACTTTATTCTCATTTTCCATATATAACATATCCACATGGTTCTTATCTTTAATTGTTATACATTGGGAATGATTTCGATTTTTCTTGGCAAAAACTTTATTAAGTTTACAATATATGTGATCGTATCCATGGTTTCTAAGTTTTTCTTTGGCATATATGAAGAGACCACGAACTTCATCCTTCATATAATCGCCTATATGAATAGATTTCATTTTTGAATCATTTTTTAAAATCCCTTTTCTGCTAACAAATGCGTGTCTTAAATGGGAGTTTTTAAATTCAACAAACAATTCGTTATTAGAATATTGACCATTTTCTTTTTTAACAAAGTTTACTTTAATCAAATCTTCCGCAGTAATTTTCAAATTAATTTTTGATGCTAAATTAATGACGGTATTTTCTAACGGCAGCATTACATGATCTAGCGGAAAGTCTTGTATAAACAGAGAACAAGGGCCGTCATATTGATTTTTGGAGTCGTTAGCTATTTTTCTCAATGTGCGATCCTTTTGCATGCTTACACAATTTTCCTTTGTCTTCTCAATATTTTGTTTCTTTGTTTCTTTGTCAGCAATATTTTTTGCTTCTTTTTCTATAGCATTCATGTTTTTGATATAGTTTTCTAGTTTCATTTTTTCAATTTGTAGTTTAGTGCTGGTTATTATTTCCTTTTCTAATTCCTGGGAAATATGTTTAAATTTTTGTTCCAATGTATTAATCTTAATTTTAAGAATACTATCCGACTGATCGCATTGGTTGGACTCTAATGAATTATTTTCTTTTAATGAATTATTTTCTAAAATTTTTAATTGTAATTCCCTAGATTTACTATCACATTCAATAATAAGTTCTTGTATGCGATATTCTAGATCTTTTACGAGTGCTGAAGTCGTCGTATATTGGGATTGCAGTTGAAAAAAATCATTTTCAAAATCATTCATTTCTGTTAATCTTTCCTCTAGTTCTTTGTTATTTTTTTCCATTGCAGTAAATTGTTGCTGTAGGTGCATAAAATTTGCCTCTGCTTCATTCTTCTGAATCATAACTTCAGTTATTTTTTCATTGGATGATTTTAATTTAATTTCAATTTCTTTAAAATCTTGTATATTGTGTTCCGACTCTTCAAAACTTAAGTAGAGTTTATGACTTGTAGGATTATAATGTCTACATTGCGGACAGCTTGTTTGTCTATAATAATATGTACAAGATTATTTTAAATTTAATACGATTAAAAATATTTTCCTTTACCTGGTGCGCCAGTCATTTAAACAGGCAAAATGAAATAAGTGACCACAACTGGTGCTGTATACATCTTCGGCATTTTTAAAAGATTCTGTGCATATTGGGCAAAGTATGTTGAGTAAAGACATTTTCTATATACAAATGCTTACTTCTTGAATATTAAATTACAAAGGACCGAAAAACAAAGGTACCACTAGAACGTATTTTCTCATATATAAATCCTGCTTTGTAATGAATGCGCTATAGTAATGCATAAATACTTACATGAGTAGTAAGTGATGCCAATATAAGTTAAAAAAAAGCAAAACACAGATATTCAGATGCAAATTCATTTAATTCAATTTCTAAATATTTGAATCCAGCTTTAAAATCCGAACACAAATAAAGGGTATTTTATACGGTTTCTTATATTCACTTTAAATATATCCCGATATGGAAATAATTCGGAATATATATTTATTTGTACGTACTCACTAATCATTAATTAACTTTTTAATTTTAACACCTGCTTTGCAATGGTAATAATGGGCAACATTAACCATTAAAAATTTAAACATGGGGATTCCTACTTGTAACTACTATGCAAGAATACAAAGTCGGAAAAATTTTTAAGCGTCGTTAGTATTATTTTCAAAAGCATTTAATGTGGGTGCTAACGTTAAATTATGTTTGCGCTGGTGAAAAAAATTAAATTGTCTAAGTCCCTATTTAGACGAAGAAACATTTAGAAGGGAAACATTTCGTTTGTAGGCAAATTAAGGGTGGAGAAGACAGAATCATTTTTGTGTTCGGTACTCGGCGAAACGCTTTGTTCACATATTCTTTGTTGATATTTGCTTTAATTTTCTTTTCTTTCATTGTTTTGTGCAAATAATAACAATAATAATGGAATGTTGCCGGCAACATGTTCGTCTGTGTGACCGCGAATGAAAAAGCAAAAGGGAATTCAAGATGTTTTTCTTCCAAATGTTTCCTCGTCTAAATAGGGACAAAGTGAAAAAAATTCAGAGTGAGTTTCAGCTGTATGCGACACCCAGCCTTAAGCAAAATGTTTTACAATACATATTGTATTATTTGTATATATTATCATTTTTTGTTGTATATTTTACAATACATTGGTTTTATAAAAACACAAGCCAAATAACACAAATGCATACAAATAAAATTAAAATTTTTGACAGCTTGGCACGCTGCGAACTGAAACAGCTGAGAAGCGAATACTCAAATGTACCTACCATGGTGAAATTATACAAAGACGAATTTATTTTCTACCAAGTAGTCAAAAGTATTTAAGAAATTTGTTTATAACAAAAAATTTTTTTTATATAAATAAAAATTAATAATATGTACTTCATGATTGAGAAATCATCGTTAGAGGTAAGTTCAAATTAATTAATTGTAAATGAAAATCAATTTTGAAAATTTAGGATAAATCGGGGAATTGTCTAATGCACACAACTGTATAATTTCACCATGGCATCTACCTTCCATGAATTTGCCTTGATCGTGTGTCAGGCACAATTCGCCCAACAGATGATTTATCCCAACTTTTCAATGTCCATTAATTTTAAATTAACTCCAAGGAAGACTTTTGTATCATGAAGTACATAATATTTACTTTTATTACATTATTTATATAAATAAAAATGTATATAAAAATTATAAAAAAAATTTTTTTCTTAAGCAAATTTTGATAGATTTAGTTTTTGGATCATTTTTTAAAATACCTTTTCTGCTAAGGAATTGATTTTTTAAATACGTGCTTTTGAATTGTACAAACAATTCGTTTTTGGAAACTTGAGCATCTTCCTTGTTAACAAAGTTTACTTTAATCAAATCTTCTGCAGAGACTTTCAAGTTAATTTTTGATGCCAAGTTAATAACAACATTTTCTAAAGGTGTTTTAACTTGATCTAGCGGCAAGTCTTGTATAAAGAGACTATAAGGAGTATATTTATCTAATATTGTTTTCAAAGCATTATCCTTTTCAATATTTTCAGCGTTTTTGCTACAGCTTGGGTATTTCTTATCACTCTGCTCTGTTATATCAATTCGATATTCTAATTTCTTATTCTCTACCGTTAGTTTTGAATTTTTACTTATTTCTTCATCTAGTTTCTCTGAAACTAGTTTTAATTTATACTCTAACCTTTCGATGCTATCATTATCAGGAAGATAACATTGGCCTTGTTCCAATCTTCTGAATTTTTCTAATTCTAAGGTTTTTAATCTCAACTCTTTTGTTTTATTTTCATTTTCAAGGAAGAGTTTATTAACACGATCCCGCAGTTTTGGAACAAGTTCTGCACATTCCGTGTACTGTTTGTGAAGGCATAAGAAGTCATCGAAATTAATAAGTCCTTCTTCTATCTGCTTTCTATGATTTTCTTCGGCGTTAAACTGTTTTTGTAGTTGCATAAAGTTACTCTCAGCTTCATTTTTTTGTACCAAAACTTCGGTAATTTTTTCATTAGAAGTAGTTATCTGTAACCTCATTTCTTCAATTTCATCCTCATATCCTTCTTCTTCATCTTCATCTTCATTTTCCTCTGGCTCCTCAACAGTGAGATAAAGTTTATGAAATTTAGGATTACTACATCTACACTGAGGGCAGGTTTTTTCCCTACATTAAATACCAATATTTTAAATGAAATATAACTTAAATTCACATTTTTTTACCTTCTGTACCAGTTTAATAAACAGGAATTGTGAAATATGTGTCCACAACTGGTGCTATATATATCATCCTCATTTTGATAACTTATAGTACAAATCGGGCATATAACATTTAGTAAAGGCATATCTTTGTTTCTTTTTTTTAAACTCTTGAGTTTAAAAGTTGTTTTTTCATCATGGTATAATAAATCAGCTAATGCAGTCCCTACAACATGACAAGAACAACTTACAATATTGAACAATTTAAATTAATAAAATACAATATTTTTTTGCTGAAGTGACATCAATTAGACACAGAAAATAAAATGCAAGGCGAATTCATACAAAATGAAATCAAGGGAGCACCTGTGCGTTTCAAATTCTCTCTTGACTTGTCAAAATTTCAATATTTATATTATAGTAATTATACGAAGTAGGCGCACCATGTTTTTTGTTAGTGTAATTATTCATAGTTTAATGTCAAAATGAAGAAAGAGAGGAAACAAAAGAAATAAACAAAAAATAGGGTTGAAAGAAAATATTTCAACATAAACAACATAGCTTTTACTCGTAATTCAAAAAAATAGTAATAAATAAACAAAATAATAAATATAGTACAATAAATTTAATTAATTTCATAGGAGAAAGTAGTTTTGTGGCCAGTATTTGTGCAGTGCATTGTGTTATATTTTTTTTTGGACATATGAATTGAACAGTTTTTTCCTTTTTCTATTTGGATCTGTGGGCACTTGAAAAGTGCTTTGACCCTTTTCCACCCTTTTCTTACATAAAATACAGTAAGACATTGCTTTTTATAAATATATTTACAATTTTATTTATTTAGAGCTTGCATTGCACACGAAAATAATTGGGCAAGCAATAAAATTGTTTGCGGCAATGTTTAAAAAAATTTGCAAATACAGCTTTGGCGGCACAGAATCAACACGTTTCTTATAATCAATTTATTATTTAGCACTTAAATAAAGTTGCTTTGCATTTTCTTTTAAAAATTTTAGAAGATTTTTCACAAATAATTGGGCAGGCAATAAAATTTTATTCCACAATGGTTAAAAAAAATTCCATAACAGCTTTGGCGGCACAGAATCAACACGTTTCTTAAAATAAATTGTTTTATAAGCACTTAAATAAAGTTGCTTCCCACTTTCTTATAAGATTTTTAAAAGATTTTTCACAAAATTTGGCATAAGAATTAATAAATAAAATTTTACATTCAAAATCACTTTTCAATAAAATTTATTTTGCTATGAGTTATACTATGTACTACAAAAATATTATTTCGTAAACAAGCAAAGCAAAATGAAAAAAAAATTATTATTCAAGTCTAACAAAAAACAAATGTAAAGAAAAAACAGCTGACGAGTTGCGTCCACTTAATATAATTACAGTATGATTTATATGGTCAAAGTATATGAGCCATTTCTGTCTTTTTTGACAAATCAAGAAAATTTTATAACCAGAGATGCTTCATGATTTCAGCTTATATGAATAAGCCTTGATTTATTGCAATTTAAAGGCTTTTAAAATACTCCTAACACAAATAGTCCTTGGTTCACAGTTGGAACCAAGGATCCAGCTCTTTTCTCGTATTTTTTTTCATGCACAACGTACCGAATTGGTTTTTATGTAGTTTATTTTAAAATAATGTTTTCTTTATATATTTGGTTTCAATTTCAATACAAGTTTTTCACACAATAAATTTTTAGTTGAAAAAAATTAATATGGCGCCTTCAAAATATAAACAAATTTTGACAATCGGAGAACTGAACAGCCATAAGAACTTTGAGTTTGTGCAAAAAAGACAAATAGAAAATTTATATTATATCTGCACTCTGACACCACCGAGCAACCAGAGGTGTCAGAGTGCAGATATAGTATACATTTTCTTTCTGTCTTTTTTGCACGAACTCAAAATTTTTATTTTGTCTTGCTCAGGTATTTCTAAAAAATTTACACTTTCATTATTTACATTTCGTAAACATGAATTTTAAAACATGAAAATTTGTGTTTGTTACCACTTTTACATTAAATTCCATACTTCATAACAATAAACGTATATATAAGAATTTCCGGCATGTGCATTTTCATTACGGAAATAACTTTTTAATTAATGTCTTTTAAAACAAAAAATTTTTCATTTTGCTTATTTTCTCTTATTCGTAATAGTAAAACACTATATCTGTCTCTTTTATACAAACTCAAAATAAAAGCTGAGTTTTTCAAAATTCTAACCTCAAAAGTTTCATCTCTGGTTGCTTAGTGCTGACACCTCTGGTTGCTCGGTGATTAAAATGGCGACGGAAAAAACTGCAGTGGCCAGTGCTTGCTTGCCGACTAGACTTAAGCTCCATAGTTCATTTTAGTGATCGCTATTCTTATTTCAAAAATTAAAGAGGCATAGTTCGTTGAGTTAGTTCATTGATTTTTTTATCTTTATCAGTTATACTTTTGATTGTCATTGAACCTTCTTTATTATGTAAAACGATATCGCATAAGGGTTCAAAAGAATTTTTTACAAAAATAGAAAGCAAAACAACAAAACAAAATTCGAAAAATTTTTAAATTTAGTTTTAATAATTTAATTCAAAAAGTACTTTAGTAACTATAGCTTAAAAAAATTAAAGTTTAATATTAAAATAGTTTAAAATTGAGTTTTTTAGCGTGCATAATAGATTTTCTCTTTTTCAGCTTATTTGTTTTAAATACCATTTTTGTAAAAGAAAATAATTGGCAACTTTCTTTCCTTCGTTCTTGTTTTCGTTTATGTTTATTTCGTTCGTTCATTTAAGATGAAGAACAAGCACGGGCTAGTGCGATCAGATCAAAAAGTGAATAGTACAATGGGAATAGTTCGTTCGTGTACTACCCAAACCAATTATTGCCAAAAATATAAAATAGAACAAAGATTCAAGTATATATTAGAAAAAACCACTAAGCAACGAAAAAACAACTTTTAAACTCAAGAGTTTAAAAAAAAAAGAAACAAAGATATGCCTTTACTAAATGTTATATGCCCGATTTGTACTATAAGTTATCAAAATGAGGATGATATATATAGCACCAGTTGTGGACACATATTTCACAATTCCTGTTTATTAAACTGGTACAGAAGGTAAAAAAATGTGAATTTAAGTTATATTTCATTTAAAATATTGGTATTTAATGTAGGGAAAAAACCTGCCCTCAGTGTAGATGTCGTAATCCTAAATTTCATAAACTTTATCTCACTGTTGAGGAGCCAGAGGAAAATGAAGATGAAGATGAAGAAGAAGGATATGAGGATGAAATTGAAGAAATGAGGTTACAGATAACTACTTCTAATGAAAAAATTACCGAAGTTTTGGTACAAAAAAATGAAGCTGAGAGTAACTTTATGCAACTACAAAAACAGTTTAACGCCGAAGAAAATCATAGAAAGCAGATAGAAGAAGGACTTATTAATTTCGATGACTTCTTATGCCTTCACAAACAGTACACGGAATGTGCAGAACTTGTTCCAAAACTGCGGGATCGTGTTAATAAACTCTTCCTTGAAAATGAAAATAAAACAAAAGAGTTGAGATTAAAAACCTTAGAATTAGAAAAATTCAGAAGATTGGAACAAGGCCAATGTTATCTTCCTGATAATGATAGCATCGAAAGGTTAGAGTATAAATTAAAACTAGTTTCAGAGAAACTAGATGAAGAAATAAGTAAAAATTCAAAACTAACGGTAGAGAATAAGAAATTAGAACATCGAATTGAAATAACAGAGCAGAGTGATAAGAAATACCCAAGCTGTAGCAAAAACGCTGAAAATATTGAAAAGGATAATGCTTTGAAAACAATATTAGATAAATATACTCCTTATAGTCTCTTTATACAAGACTTGCCGCTAGATCAAGTTAAAACACCTTTAGAAAATGTTGTTATTAACTTGGCATCAAAAATTAACTTGAAAGTCTCTGCAGAAGATTTGATTAAAGTAAACTTTGTTAACAAGGAAGATGCTCAAGTTTCCAAAAACGAATTGTTTGTACAATTCAAAAGCACGTATTTAAAAAATCAATTCCTTAGCAGAAAAGGTATTTTAAAAAATGATCCAAAAACTAAATCTATTCATATAGGAAATTATATGAATGATGAGGTTCGACCTCTATTTATGTATGCCAAAGAAAAACTTCGAAACAATGGATACGAACATGTTTATTTAAAGGATAATGTCGTATTTGCAAAGAAAAATAGAAATCATAGAAAAGCCTTGACAATTCATAGCCATAACGATGTGGATAAATTATGTAATGAATTGGTGTAATGTATGTCCAAGTGGTAACTAATTAATGCTTATTGATATAAATCATTGCAGTTAGTTATTTTTCTCAGTAATTGATTATTATTATACAGGTAAATGGTGTTCCAATACACAGAATTGAATAACAAATTGGTCATGGTCCAAGAGTTCTTCTGAATTTTATATATATATATATGAATTAGATACTAAACGTATTATTTTATAAAAGAAATATATGTCAATTCTGTGCGAATTGATATAAATAAAAATTATTCAGTGTTTAACTAAGGGTGGATTGTAAAGACATGTTCCAATTAAATATGAAATAAAATATAGATGGGTAATAGATCAAAGTGCAGTCAATGCCAATTTTACTAAAAAGTCATCTCCAATGAATCGCATTTTCATCTATATATATGGCTTCGTGAATACACAGAAATTTTTATAAATTCAAAACAAACAAATTTAGTAAAATAATCAGGGCTGTCATAGAATCCAATGTTGACGTTATTGGATTTGAAACCGACAAAAAAATTACTTTGGTGTCATGAAATCCAATGTTGTCGGTTTCATTTTCGAACTAGAATTAATGTCGGTTTTAGGTATCACAGAAACGAATGTTATCGGTTTTGTATTGGATTGAAACCAAGCAGTTGACAGTTGTTGTTTTGTTTAATTTCAAATAAAGCAAGTGACTAAAACGGACTTTTGTCATTAAAAATTCACATGCAGTTAGATATTTAATAAAAATTTAAGTAAATTAATATTAATTCTACAAAAATAAATTTTTATTCATACTTTTTTTTCTCTAACAAAAAAAAAAAATAGCACTTAAAACTCAATAATTATGCATTTTATAGAAAAATATCCTGACATTGCCAAGGAATTTACAAAACATGATAAGCCAACTGTATGACCTCTTTGACAACAGTTGGCTGAATCAATAAAAAGCGCAGTTTCGCGGCAAAAAGATGTAAACGGAAAGCTTCTTTATTTAACCGGTAATTTATTAATATTCTTTTTACTTTCTGTGAGCGTTCTTCTTCTAATAATAAAAATCCTACAACGGCAAAAGTGATTTTATTTCACTACTTATTTCACTGACACTAATTATATATTTTATATTAAAAATTTTCAATAAAAAACATGTTTTTATTTTTATTTAAACGAAAATACTACGATTTATCAAAATTATTATCAAACATTTACATAAACAATTACATAAAAATAAACTAATGTATAGAACAACTGATTCGAACATCGGTTTTATTTGTCTTTGAAAATAACAAAAACGACTTGGTTTCATGACACCAAATGAAATAGAAAAACTGACTTGGATTCTATAACAGCCTTGAATAATTATGCATTTTTTTAGAAAAATATGACGTAGGCTGCACGCAATTTCAAAGCAAGTTTTTCAACAAGATGTTTTTTTTTAACCTCTTCCACCGACAGTTTTGTGTCGGCAGCAATAGAGTTATATGCCTTAATTTTTAAATCATCCCGTCTATATGCAGGAATATTCATGTTCCACAGAACTTCATGCCTTCTGTATATCTCTATGAACCAGAGAACGAAGCCGACGAAAATTTTGACCGGCGGCTGCCATTCCAAAAACACCCGGCGGCGGCTGAAGCCGAAAAATTTTCAGCGGCAATGTAGCAATCGGCGGCGGCTCAAATTCGATGAAATCGGCTTGTTTTTTATTGGTATAGATCAAGGTAAAAGGTGATTTTATAAGAACTATCGGAAATTTAAAAAAAAAAAAAACACATAAAATTCAGAAAAATGCATGAAATATTTATTTGGATCGATAGTTGGGTCGATATAATTTAATGTTTGAAGATTATTTCATGCAAATGTTGGCCGCGGCTGCGCCTCAAATGGTCCATCCGCTTAGTCCAATTTTGGCATACTCTTTCCAACATTTCGGCCGGTATCTCACGAATAATGTTGGCTTCCAGTGCGTCAATCGAAGCGGGCTTGTCCCTATAGACATTAGCCTTAACATAGCCCCACAAAAAATAGTCTAGAGGCGTTAAATCGCACGATCTGGGCGGCCAATTGACTGGTCCCAAGCGTGAAATAAACTGTTCACCGAACTCGCCTCTCAATTGGTCCATTGTTTCGCGTGCTGTGTGGCATGTGGCACCGTCTTGTTGAAACCACATGTCATGCAAGTCAAGCTCTTTCATTTTGGGCAAAAAAAAGTTTGTTATCATCGCACGGTAGCGCTCACCATTCACAGTAACGTTGTGATTCGCATCATCTTTGAAGAAATACGGCCCAATGATGCCGCCAGCCCATAATCCGCACCAAACGGTTGTTTTTTGTGGATGCATTGGTAGCTCTTGCAATGCTTCTGGCTGCTCTTCACTCAAAATACGGCAGTTTTGTTTGTTCACGTATCCATTCAACCAGAAATGAGCCTCGTCGCTGAACACAATTCTTCGATAAAAAAGTGGATCTTCATCTAACTTTTCAAGAGCCCATTCACCAAAAATTTGGCGTTGTGGTAGGTCGTTTGGCTTCAATTCTTTCACCAGTTGTATCTTATAAGGCTTCACACCCAAATCCTTCCGCAAAATTTTCCACGTAGTGGAGTAACAGAGGCCCAATTGCTGCGAACGGCGCCGAATCGATAATTCACGGTCATCACCAACACTGGCCGATACGGCTGCGATATTTTCTTCAGTTCGCACTCTACGTAAGCGTGTTGGTGGTTTAATGTCCAACAATGTAAATTTGGTGCGAAATTTTGTTACAATAGCCCGAATAGAAGCCTCAGTAGGTCGATTAAACTGACCATAAAATGGAAGAAGCGCGCGATGAACTTTCTTAACAGAGCACGCATTTTGGTAATAAAATTCAATAATTTGCAAGCGTTGTTCGTTTGTAAGACGATTCATGATTAAATTATAGACCAAACTGAAGATGTTTGACAGTGACACAAGATACAAAACGTGCGTGAGCTGTCAAAACTAGTGTTGCCAAAAAGATAATAGCAAAAAAATCACTCTTTATATTCTTTTTCAAGGTAAATGCGAGAATACGAAAACAGATTTAAATGCATTTGTTGTAAAATTATGTGCCTGTGTAGTGAAAAGAAAAATTAATATACCCAACAAACCAAATCACTTGAAAAAATATTAAAATAATAATTTAAAAAAAAATATTTTCATTCGTTTTTTGATTACTACACGGTTTGTTGTTGGGTAAAGAAAAAAAAACATAAATATTTATATATCTCTGTAATAAATAAAATTTATTTAAAAAACGAATGAAAATATTTGCTAATTTTTTAATATCAGCTTGAGCTTTCAGCAAATTTTCATAATATGAAAGATCTGCTGTAGGGACAATATATTTTTTATAATTTTCTGATTCAGATTCTTCTGAATCTGAATTTTTATTTTTTGAAACACTAGAAAAATAATTTTTTAAAGAAGTCATCTTTCACACACACGCACTTGTTTTCTTTTTTTGTATAAAATATAACGGGGAAAAGTACCCTATGTAACAAAGCTGCCATATTACATTAGTGCAAAAAAATAAAATTTAGTTGGTAAACTTCAAAATAATTATTTAACGCAGCTTAAGTTATAAAAACGTCTTTTTAATCAATCAATAAAAATCTAACAGAATACTGTCCTAAATAAAAAAAGTTGATATCTACGTACATGTATTGTACAAAAAAATAAATTCGCGATATAAATCCATTTCCCCAAATAAGAAATTTCTGGCAGCTTTAGTAACAAATATTAGTGCTTATAGTCATATTTCTAAAACAGAAAATGTGTGTTTAGCCTATGGCATAGTATAATTATATAATTACACTATGGTCTATGGTAGTCTTACAATATTCTTCGCCCATGTGAAAAAAAAACCGCTAGCTGCTTTGTTAGCGACTGAAAAACTTAGCCGAATTTAGCCGCACCTATCGGCGGCGGCTGTGCAATTAAAAAAACAATCGGCGGCGGCTGTTAGTCGGCTCGAAATTCGGTCGGCTTCGTTCTCTGCTATGAACTGCAAAACGTCGCTATATATGTTTAATTTGTTCACAAACATATTTAAAAAAAAACAAAACAATACTGGCGGCAGAATAAGAATTCAAATTTGGAATAAAAAAACTGCAGTCAGCTGTTTTCTTGACTGTAATTTGAAACACTCAATTGAACGAAAAATTGAAAGCAAACTCTCAGCAAATTTTAAATGTGTGAGTGCATTGGTAAAAAATGAGAGAAATTTTAAAATTTGAATGAAAACTTGATCGTGTGACCCCCAAGTTATTCTTGATTTCAAACTATGAAATTTGAAAAAATTACGAAGTAAAAATTATTCCTAATAGGTGTTTCAAATTGTTTAAAACATAAAACTTTTAATTTTTCTACAAAGCAATTTCTATTTTGGCTATTTCTTTGTATAGGTACTCAATACAAAAAAAAAAAGAAGTAATCAACTCTTTTGTTTGGCAGTTCTGTCTTTATAAATATCACTTTTTGTTTCCCAAAGGAAGATTTTTCTTTTAAATTTCAATAAATTCTATTAAAAATTGTTTGCCAGTCATCTCGCTTACTAGCCTATAACATCCAACAAATCCATTGTAATCGAAATTTTTCAAACTCATTCTGACATGTTCGGCAACAGCTCCATACACATCCAGCAAATCAAAAATCACACACACAAATCACATATTATAACATTACAATGTATGCAAAATCGATGATCTAAGTGTGAAAATGATATTAACTTCAATTATCAAATAGAATTTAATGTGTATTTATTAAATTTATTTTGTATTGTAAATACAGTTTTTAGGATTTAACATTAAAACCGCATTTATGTTAAATGCACTTAGTCTGAAAAAAATATTAAGCAATTGCCGAAAATAACAAGAAATTATATATAAGAAAATGTTTTTGTAATCCAGTACAAGTTCTTAACATAGTTGATGGTATTTATTTCTTACTAAAATTACCATTAACTCATTTTTGTAATAAAAATAGTTCACTTTTTTAACTTGAAAAAATAATAGTTGATAAATGGAAAATCAGGCAGTATTTTCACATTTTTTACATACGCCAGCATAATTATATTTGTCAAATATATGTGCATCTGCAAGCTTTGAAAAATTACAGTTCACTCACTAAGCAACCAGAGATGAAACATTTGAAGTTAGAATTTTGAAAAACTCAGCATTTTATTTAGAGTTTGTATGTAAGAGACAGATATAGTGTTTTAATATTACGAATAAAAGAAAATAAGCAAAATGGAAAATTTTTTGTTTTAAAAAAACATTAATTAAAGTTATTTCCGTAATGAAAATGCATATGCCGGAAGTACTTATATCTACGTTTTTTGTTATGAAGTATGGAATTTTATGTAAAAGTGATAACAAACACAATTTTTCATGTTTTAAAATTCATGTTTACGAAATGTAAATCACCGAGCAACCAGAGGTGTCAGAGTGCAGATATAGTATACATTTTCTTTCTGTCTTTTTTGCACGAACTCAAAATTTTTATTTTGTTTTGCTCAGGTATTCCTAAAAAATTTACACTTTCATTATTTACATTTCGTAAACATGAATTTTAAAACATGAAAATTTATGTTTGTTATCACTTTTACATTAAATTCCATACTTCATAACAAAAAACGTATATATAAGAATCTCCGGCATGTGCATTTTCATTACGGAAATAACTTTTTAATTAATGTTTTTTAAAACAAAAAATTTTTCATTAATATTAAAACACTATATCTGTCTCTTTTATACAAACTCAAAATAAAAAGCTGAGTTTTTCAAAATTCTAACCTCAAAAGTTTCATCTCTGGTTGCTTAGTGATGTAAATAATGAAAGTGTAATTTTTGTAGAAATACCTGAGCAAAACAATATAAAAATTTTGAGTTCGTGCAAAAAAGACAGAAAGAAAATGTATACTATATCTGCACTCTGACACCTCTGGTTGCTCGGTGGTTCACTAATGCATGGCAAAATAATATACGGTAAGGCATTGATTATAACCACATTATTACAAAAACAGCCCTATCCTATGTGTCAAATAAAAAGGTGGAAATTCTATGCATCACGTTCTCTATGTAAAAAAACAAAATGCTTTTTGTTCTTGTATTGTTATGATTCTTGTCAAACGAGTTCACAACCGGCATTTTGTTTTTGTAAAGTATAGCGGATTGTCAAATATATTTGAAGATGAATTACATATTTTTAAAACTATAAAATTTTTGCATGTGAATAAGAACAAAAATCTTTTCATAAAAAAATCAGGTATATAAAAGTCAAAACTTACTGTAAATAGACTTTAGTCAAATTTGCAATAGTTATTTAATATTTTTACCATAGTTGAAACTCTAATTAACACATTTTAAATTTAAATATTTTTCTTTTTTAGAATTACATAATACTAGTTAAAATATTTATTACATGTAGACTTGTTAAATGCTGTATTCATTTTTTGTTTTCCTTTATTTCATATTTGTATGTATATGAAGTACATATTATTTATTTTTAATACTTTATTTATTTATAATTATATCCTGAAGAAGCTACACAAATTGGAGCAAAATATCGATATAAAAATAAATTTTTGAAAAATAAGACCTCAAGCTTAACAATTCAGTCATATTATTTAAAAGAAAAAGGTCAAATAAAACTAACTAATAAATTACTTTATTTATATAAATAAAAAACTTAAAAAAACTTGTTAAACAATTTTGACAGTTCGTTAAAAAAAATAAATTCGGCTCATGCAGCTGTATAATTTCATCATAGCATGGGTCTTCTGTAATGTTGATAGTTTTATGTTCCTGCAGTCATCTGGTTTTATTGCAACATGGTTCATCCTATTCTTTGTGTTTTTCTTCTGTAGTTTTTATTTGGTGGTGAATATTGTGAACTGTGCAGAACCGCGTCGAAAACGTCGTGCTACTTTTTTGTGTTTAGAATTTGGCAAACTTATTAGTAATTAAAAACATATAATTTTAAACAAAGTGTTAAACGCCAGCGTTAAACATTTTTTTGTTATAAAAGTGAATTCATACAACTGCAAATATAATTGCAAAAGTGTAAGTTTTTGACTTATAATTCTGCTGAAAAATAGAACAAGATAATCAATGAATGTTGTTTATGTGTTTGTTCTTTTTGTTGTTGCAAAGTAGTATATGCATATGTATTTAAGAGACGCTATATGTATTGCAAAATGCAATTTATAAACAAAATGATTGATAGGTGAATTTTTTTGTTTTTAGAGTTGCCTACAGTAAAAAAAAACAAAATATTAAGATTCTTATCAAAATATATGAGAATATCAAAAAATTAAAAAAACAGTTATTTTTAGAAAATTTATTTCAAAAAGGAAAAACTATATACAATTTATTTGTTGAAACTTGTACTTTCCGAATTATGGCCCTCCAAAGTATTGATAGTTTTAATAAAAAATTTGTGATATTGCAAAAAAAAAAAAAATAAACAAGATATAAAATAATTTCTAACAAATAAAGTTTATGTACCACTTTTAGAAGAAGTTCATATATTCCAAGTATGGGCCTTCAAAGTTTTAATATAAAAACCTTTAGTTAGTGTTAAATGTAAAAGCAAATATCAAAATCAACACACACAAATATAGAAAAACATTTGGGTATGTAATTTTGTGTACACGAGAAATAATAAATACAAAGAAAATATAAACAAATTCGGAAACACACAAAGAAAAATGAAAAAAAAAAATAATTGTTAAATTAGATCGAATAAAAAACAAATGTAAACAAAAAACACTTGTACACTTCGCCCACTTGATATAATTACACTATGATTGGGACCATGACACGAAAAATATGAATTTCCTCTTTTATAGTTATTTTTTGAAAATAACAAATTTTGTATTTAAAAAAAGGTCGGAAAATACGAATTTCTCGAAGAAATTCAATTGCCATGTCAGAATTTTGTTTAATTTGAACTAACATTACTAAAGTAAATTGGTTTATAAAATGTTTTCTTGTAAATAGTTCTTATGCGGAAAAACCTTTAAATTGTTTACTGGTTACGGAGTTTTATACTGTACCGTATGGGTCGCACGAGTTTAAGAAAAATTTCTAAACGCTTATACTTTTCATTGTAAATTTTTGCATACGAACAAAAAAATAACAATAACAGCTGATAAAGTGATTTGGTTCCTTCAAAATCCAATGAATATCTAACTTGTATTATAGTGCAAGACCCGAATTAGGGCGGGTAATGTGTTCAATAATAGAAAGGGGGGGATTACTCTCTATTGCTATGCGAAAGAAAACGCATCGCAACTCAATGTAAAAATGATAGAAATGCGAGTAATCCTCTGGAAATTAATGGAATTTTTTGTCGGCAACTCTCTTTTGGTAAGTTGCAACCCTGTTTAAGATTACATGGTTTGGCGAACATATTTCGTTATTCTTGTTTTCCTTTGTGGTGAAAATACTACACTTAATTTAATTTGAGGTGAATTTTTTTGTGCATGAGAAAAAATAAAATGTCGACGCGAAAACTTTTCATTCGTTAGTCAACCAGAATATAGACATTCTTTGTTTGTAAAAAAAGCTATTAAAAATTAAAAATCAATTGGTTTTACATTAAAATAAATGTACTAAAAGATTTTTTGCTTAAAAAACACAAGGTAAATTCTTGGGGGATAAAACTGCAGAATGGATAACGGTGAGCAAGATGCTGGCTTTAGACTGGCACCAATGTCACCGCAAGAGGTAAAGCCAGACATTTCACTTTTGAATGAAAACAACACTAGCAGCTACTCTCCTAAGCCTGGAAGTCCTAACCCATTTGCAATTGGATTTCAAGCAATAAATGCAGTTGCAGCTGCGACTGCCAATAACCAAAATCAAATGTTGCAAAGCACTCCACCACAACAACAGCAATATCCTCCCAACCATCCTTTGAGTGGTTCTAAACATTTGTGTTCAATTTGTGGTGATCGTGCTAGTGGAAAACACTACGGTGTCTATAGTTGCGAAGGCTGTAAAGGTTTTTTCAAACGAACGGTTCGCAAGGACTTGACGTATGCCTGTCGTGAGGACAGAAATTGTATAATTGATAAGCGCCAAAGAAATAGGTGTCAGTATTGTCGTTATCAAAAATGTTTAGCTTGTGGTATGAAACGGGAAGCCGTACAAGAAGAACGACAACGCGGAACACGAGCGGCTAATGCCAGAGCTGGGGCTGGTGGAGGAGCAGGAGCGAGTAGCATGAGTGTTAGCAATGTGGGTGGTGCTGGTGGTGAAGATTTTAAACCCAGCAGTTCATTACGTGATCTCAATATCGAACGTATAATTGAGGCAGAGCAAAAAGCTGAATCCCTAAGTGGTGATAATATATTGCCTTTTTTGCGTGTTGGCAATAATTCTATGGTTCAGCATGACTATAAGGGTGCTGTATCACATCTCTGCCAGATGGTAAATAAACAACTTTTTCAAATGGTGGAGTATGCGCGACGTACACCACATTTTACACATTTACAACGGGAAGACCAAATACTGCTTCTAAAGGCTGGCTGGAATGAATTACTTATTGCAAATGTTGCCTGGTGTAGTATTGACTCCTTGGATGCCGAATATGCGACACCCGGCACAGGTCATGATGGATCTTTCGGCCGTCGCTCACCAGTACGCCAGCCGCAACAACTATTCCTTAATCAAAATTTTTCTTATCATCGTAATAGTGCTATCAAGGCCAATGTTGTGTCAATTTTCGATCGAATTCTGTCAGAGTTGAGTGTCAAAATGAAACGTTTAAATATCGATCGATCAGAGCTTTCTTGTCTGAAAGCAATTATTCTTTTTAATCCTGATATACGTGGCTTAAAATGTCGTGCTGATGTAGAGGTGTGTCGTGAAAAAATATATGCATGTTTAGATGAACACTGCCGTACAGAGCATCCTGGTGATGATGGTCGTTTTGCGCAGCTGCTATTACGATTGCCAGCCTTGCGTTCCATTAGCTTAAAATGTCTCGATCATTTGTTTTTCTTTCGTTTAATTGGCGAAAGAGCTTTAGAGCAGCTAATTTCCGAGCAATTAGATGCACCGATTTGTTAATCAATGTTTTTCTTTTAATTTTTTTAATGAATAACAATGAAATTGATAGCAGAGGCTTAGGTGGGGCATACTAATAACAAATTAATTATTAAGACTAAGCCTCGAAAACATCAAACTCGCCGCCGCCAATGTTTGCGTTGTTTAGTAATGTTTTTTTTTCTACATATTTAAAACTTTGTTTAAGATTTCACCTTTTTTATCGAGATAATTTCTATTTTTTATTGCTATTTTTTCTTTTTGGGGGTCTTAACAAAGTTATTAGCTACAGTCTGATAAACAGGTATAAACTGATTTTTTTTTTTTTGAAAACTAAACAGAAAGACTTAATGTAAGAATGACAGTTGATTTTTTAAAATACATTTTATGTAACTGAATTAAACATTAACATTGTTAGATTTTTTCGTCAAAAGAACCAGCATACACTTTTTGAATGGAGTTGAAAAAATTTTCTTGATTAAATGCGATATAGTATGTGACAAGGCATATTAATAAATGTGCCTTGGTAGGTGTCTTCTAAGTTGTACTTTATTATTTGAAAACATACGAGTTTTTAATACATATGTTGTATATGCCTATTTTTTTTTATTTTGCAAATACATTTCTAGTTAAATTTAATTCTGTATTTCTTTTTTTTTTTTTTGTGTAATTAATTAAGTTAATAAATGTTTTTACTGTATATTAAATAAATGTAAACTTACTAACAATTATACGTAGTATGTATATTAAACATACAAATAAATTATTAAAAATATAGATATATTTTATTCTGTTGAAACAAAAAAGTTTTATGATTTTGGCTTTTCAATTATTATTTACCAGAGGTCAATTGCAACTTGTATAGAAAATGTCCAATTGTTTCATATAAACAAATAAATTTTTTTTTTTAATTCTGTAATTTAAAAAAAAAATTTTCTTTTTTTAGAAAGAATAAAAAATAATTGGTTTTTATTACAAACTTTGTTTTCCAACAGGCACTGGACCTATTGGAATATATTTATCTTTTAATTTTGTCGCGGAAATCAGTTAAGGTAATTGCCAAGAAATTTATGTTAATATGTACATAACATATGCTAATAATATTACTTGCAATGCTTGCTCTCCCACAATTGCTTGCCATTTGTTCAATCTCTGTTAAATATACCGTTAGCAATAACAAATCAAAAATTATTATTGTTTTTTATCTTTATTCAAAGTATTCATAAAAGCTCAATGATAATTTGAACGCATAGTGCAAAATCAGTGCATTAATTTGTTTTAAATAAGTGATTTAAGAAACAAAATTAGTTTTATTTTGATAAAATGAATTCCGCAATAATAAAAATATTGAAAATGCAGTTTTTCGACTTACAAAATCTAGAGAAAGCAAAAGAAAGATTTTAATTTTTTTATATAAATATATAAAAAATTTGTTGTTATAAATATAAAAAAATTTCTTAGATGCTATATTACGAATAGCGAAATATAGCGGAAGAAAAATAATTAAATATTTAACTCTTATATAAAAGACGTATAGCTCGGGAATTAGAATTTAAATAAAATAGTAATATTTATCTTTAAATAACAAGATATTGAATATGAGGTATTTCCTTATTTCTTCTCTTAACGTCTGAAATTTGTTTAAAATATTTTTTTTGTAAGATAATACTATTATTATTTACATACAACTAAATACAGCCGAAAACATATTTGTATAAAAAGTTTTACTTAAAAAGTTTTGATATTATTGCTATTGATTCTTTGTTTTTGTGAATATGCAAGCAATAACATGCATTTTGTAGTAAACCACTTGATACGGTGAATCTTGCAATGTCACCATTCATTTACTTTGTTTAGTGACAGTTCGACATATATTTTTAAAAAATATAAAAAGACATTTGAATCATATTCATGCACATCTCTGTTATAAACACCTTTCACGTCTCAACTAAAAACTGAACTCCTCTGGCAATGTCATCAGCTTTATATACCTTTTCAGCTCAGTTTAGAACTTTCCAAATTCCTCAAGTAACAATACTAAACTGTAACGGTCATTTTAAGTCTAGCTAATTATATAACACTTAAAACTAACATGAACTTATACACAGCCATAAATAGAATAAGAACAGTGCAACAACAGCATGATTTTTCGTAACAATACTTTATAGGGTGTCCCATTTACGGTGTAGAAATCACAAACGGAATCGATTGGCCGATATTAGCATTCAATATCGACCAATTTCAATAGTTGTTACATTAAAAAAAAAATTTCGAACGTTTTCTTTCGGTGTTAAATGTGAAGATTTGGCCCCAGAGCTTAAAATAAATTATTCGTTAAGACTTAATTCGTGTGTTATTCTCTATAGCCGACTAGCAATCACGGCTCTTTACTTTTATTACAACGATTTACAATTTAGCCAACGTTATGCATTTCAATTAAATATTTCGCTTTTCTGAAATATTTAAACAAATGAATTGTTGCTGGATATAATTTTTTATTATTTATGGTTGACTAGGTTTGTTATTAAAAATGTGCAAAATTGCCGCCACAAAATCAATAGAATATTTTTTTTTATTTGTTAATATTTTGTCATGACATGTAAAAAAAAATTAAAATTTTGTAGTGTATAAAGAAAATTTGTTATCAAACAAATCTTTAAACTAAACAAAAAATTAAAAGCTCATACCCTCTCCGCTTTACAATTAAAAGTACCAGTACACCTTATCCAAGAACTGCAAAAATCATATTTTTAGTTGATTGTGCATGATTACAAATTTTTATGTGTATAATTAATCAAGCCACACAAGAAAGCAGTTTGCAGAGAGCTAGAACCGGGTGTTTGATTTACCCAACGCATAAAAAAACGTGGACAACATTTGATTAAATCATGTTTGAGGCACCATTAAAAACTGATTTTTTATGCTTTTCGACACTATTGAATCAGGATGTTTACTCAAACATGTGTGATTGTTGATTTAATGCCTTTTTTTGATATTTGTGGTTTTGAATGCTTACATATTGCTTTTTAAATTCAATCGTGTCGAACAGTAAAAAAACAATAAATTTGTACCTTTGTGAGCAGATTAGATATGTAGTATGCACAAAACCGTTAGAGTTAAGGCGAATGATATATGTATGTATATATGTATAAAGTGAAGAAAGCACAATTTTATTTAGAAGAAAGGTGGTAAATTTCATTAAAAATGGAGATGCACCATAATGTAAGATAAATATCATATTGTTACGAAAAATCATGCTGTTGAACCACTGTGTTGTAACTTGTAAGAAATTGTATTTATGTATATACATATATCAATTTATTGTTTAAGTTAATGCGTAGAAATTGTGAATGCAATGCTTGTGTGTGAGTTATAAAGTAAAATGAGCAGAATTTATATCTGCATTAGTGTATAAGTTTCATATGTTGTAGAGTTGACTGTATTTAAAACGACCGTTACAGTTTGGTTTCATTACTTGATAAATCTAGAAATAAAAGTGTTATAAATATGTACTATTTATATACGAGTATGTAATAATTTCTATTTGGAATTTAAAAGTTTAACAAAATGTTAATCTTTATTTGTGCTTAATTCCAGAAAATTGTGTTGGTTTTAAAATTTATTCTTCTACTCATGTTATTCTCATTAGTTATTTATTCAGTACAATAAGTACTGAAGGGGATAGCATATCTATATGGACCATTTCGTCAGACGCTACTCTAATTCCTCAGTAGATTACTCCTAACATTTCTTGCAAACATTAGAACCTTTATATTGTAAAAGCAATTGACTACATAAGAATTATTTGTCAATAGTTACAATAAGATTCAAATATTCAAACAAAAAACTCAGTAAGCATTGAACTGAATAAATAAATGAATTTCCGAACCAACATTTCTTTAAATATTTGAATCTTTCTGTAACTATTGACAAATAATTCTTATTTAGTCAATTGTTATTACAATATAAAGGTTCTAATGTTTGCAAGAAACGTTGGGAGTAATCTACTGAGGATTTAGAGTAGCGTCTGATGAAATGGTCCATATAGATATGTCATATCTGATATGATATCCCCTTCAGTACTTATTATACTGAATAAATAACTCATGAGAATATCATGAGTAAAGGAATAAATTTAAATACCAACACAATTTCTGGAATTAAGCACAATAAAGATTAATATTTTGTTATGTACTATTTAAATAAATAATTTAATCGAGTTATAATGGGTCGTATTATTGATTCTTCACGGAAAGGAAATTTTTGTGGAAAGAAATATCTATCGATATGCAAATTGTTATTATTTATTCCGGCGGAAGTATTTTACTATTTTGAATTGTTTCATATAATTGTGAATTAAAAAGTAGTCTATTGTGAATGAATTGAGTTAATCACCCTTATCATGAATATCATTTCGCTCGAATTTTTTTAACTTTTACTAGGATTGCAATTATGAATAAATTCCCTGAAAATTCCACTTATCGTAAATAATTTTTTTTCTTGTTTTGTTCACTTTTTTGCTTTAATCTGTTCACTTTCTTTTTACTGGCGAACACAAGTATTTTTGTTTGTTTTTTTCTTCAAATTTATCAAGTAGAATTTAGCAATTTTTTAACAAAAGAATTAAAAAGTGGTTGTCTGCCAAAAAAAAATATTTTTTGCTCTTGAAATCTTATAAAATTACAGAAATTTTTTATTTATATGCTCTGGCCACTGAAAACTGCTTAACAACAAAAGTTGACACCTTTAAGACAAGAACCGTTCGTAAATTACAAAAATTTATTTTTTATCTCTTTATTATACATTCACTCTGCACTGATACCGTGATCAAAATTTCACGTGAGATTCCTGATAGCAATTTTTCCTTCGAGTGGAATGAAAATTTCGGGGGAACAACAATTTCACTTTTATTCATGATAGGGGTGAATATATCAGCTGTTGGTGAAAGGAAAAAAATTAGATTTTTTAACATCAAAATAAATTTTAAATAAACAAAAAGAAAATTAAATTTCAATAAATAAAACAAAATGAACTTTCGCCGTGTACGACTGTCTTTATTTACAGTGAAATGTATACAAAATTGTAAAACTTTAAATCCCAACTTAACGTAAATTTTCAAAATGCCGATAAACTTATACGGGGTTTTTTGGTTCTCAGAGCTTTATTATACTTTCTTGTGTTTAACAGTACAATTCAACACAATAATCTAAAAATTCATTAAAAATTGCTCGCTAATAATTTAACGATGGAAATGCTTTCATTTTTGAACCAAAAAAAATATTCTTAAATTAATTTTTAAGACAACAAATACACTATACAATAGATAATATAACAGCTTATAAAAGAAGACTCATAATAGTTTTTGTATTGTTTTCTAGATATTAATTACATTAACAGAATTATTAAATCTGATTGTAATTAGATGGCAATGAAAGTCTTTTTAGTTTTGTTTTCTTAAGAAATTTGGCAAAAAAAATTTAAACAAACTTTAATTTGTTTTCAACAATTCGTAACGCACCTACTTCAAATGTGGGTTGTATAATAAAAATGATTAAAAAAATAAAAATAAGAAAATTATGATTTGCAGGCCTATCACACATTTTAGTCAGAAAGATTTTATCTTCTACAGAATGTTTTGAAAATTTAATTTGAATCAAATTTCATACTTTCCTTTAGGCATCATATTAATATTTTTATGTGCAAAAATTAAAAGTTTAAAAGCAGTTTGTAAAATCAATATGAATTTGTCCGATCGCATTAGCTATATTGTGACTTGTGGCTTATTCTCATGACCCCACGAGTACTTTTAGGTCATTTCTCTGGTTAAAAGAATTTTTTCCCCAAAACAAATAATAATCCGAAAGCGCCAGATCTAGAGAATATATTAAAAAAAAGGTGTAAAAGCTTTTGGTCTCGCATCATCTTGGCGGAACACTACACCTGGCCTTTTCTGTTGAAGGGCATCATTCGGTTTGTCCAGCTGATGACAGTAAACTCCCGAATTAATTGTTATGTCGTCCGGTAAAAGCTCAATAAAACGATTCCTGTAAAAGCCCATCAAACAGACAGCATCACCGTTTTTTGCTAGATGTCGGCTTTCGAAATGCTTTGAGCCGGTTCATCTTTTTTTGTTCCATCATCTCCTGTTTTGACATTATTATAGACAACCCTATTTTCGCCCCCAGTGCGTCAAAAAGGTCTCATTTTCGTGATGGTTGAGAAGCGAATAACAGACATCAATGCGACGGCACAAATTTCTCTCTGTGGGAACATGAGGAACTCATATATCGAGCTTCGATATTAAACCCAGTTGAATTCGATAAATTTAAACTCTCACCTATCTCACGTATTGTTACTCGTCGATTTGCATTTAATGTGTCTATCAGCTTGAACCGGTCTTTTAGAACGTGGTGCATCTTAGCATCGAAATTGCAAACCATGGCATAATTATAAAGAGTGATTTTTTTGCTATTATCTTTTTGGCAACACTAGTTTTGACAGCTCACGCACGTTTTGTATCTTGTGTCACTGTCAAACATCTTCAGTTTGGTCTATAATTTAATCATGAATCGTCTTACAAACGAAGAACGCTTGCAAATTATTGAATTTTATTACCAAAATGCGTGCTCTGTTAAGAAAGTTCATCGCGCTTCTTCCATTTTATGGTCAGTTTAATCGACCTACTGAGGCTTCTATTCGGGCTATTGTAACAAAATTTCGCACCAAATTTACATTGTTGGACATTAAACCACCAACACGCTTACGTAGAGTGCGAACTGAAGAAAATATCGCAGCCGTATCGGCCAGTGTTGGTGATGACCGTGAATTATCGATTCGGCGCCGTTCGCAGCAATTGGGCCTCTGTTACTCCACTACGTGGAAAATTTTGCGGAAGGATTTGGGTGTGAAGCCTTATAAGATACAACTGGTGCAAGAATTGAAGCCAAACGACCTACCACAACGCCAAATTTTTGGTGAATGGGCTCTTGAAAAGTTAGATGAAGATCCACTTTTTTATCGAAGAATTGTGTTCAGCGACGAGGCTCATATCTGGTTGAATGGATACGTGAACAAGCAAAACTGCCGTATTTGGAGTGAAGAGCAGCCAGAAGCATTGCAAGAGCTACCAATGCATCCACAAAAAACAACCGTTTGGTGCGGATTATGGGCTGGCGGCATCATTGGGCCGTATTTCTTCAAAGATGATGCGAATCACAACGTTACTGTGAATGGTGAGCGCTACCGTGCGATGATAACAAACTTTTTTTTTGCCCAAAATGGAAGAGCTTGACTTGCATGACATGTGGTTTCAACAAGACGGTGCCACATGCCACACAGCACGCGAAACAATGGACCAATTGAGAGGCGAGTTCGGTGAACAGTTTATTTCACGCTTCGGACCAGTCAATTGGCCGCCCAGATCGTGCGATTTAACGCCTCTAGACTATTTTTTGTGGGGCTATGTTAAGGCTAATGTCTATAGGGACAAGCCCGCTTCGATTGACGCACTGGAAGCCAACATTGCCAACATTATTCGTGAGATACCGGCCGAAATGTTGGAAAGAGTATTCCAAAATTGGACTAAGCGGATGGACCATTTGAGGCGCAGCCGCGGCCAACATTTGCATGAAATAATCTTCAAACATTAAATTATATCGACCCAACTATCGATCCAAATAA
The DNA here is from genome assembly GCA_947397855.1 of Thelaira solivaga. Classification (NCBI taxonomy): domain Eukaryota; kingdom Metazoa; phylum Arthropoda; class Insecta; order Diptera; family Tachinidae; genus Thelaira; species Thelaira solivaga. Next base: position 28,640,379 of record OX377612.1, read on the forward strand.
ATATTTCATGCATTTTTCTGAATTTTATGTGTTTTTTTTTTTTTTTTTAAATTTCCGATAGTTCTTACAATTAGCTAGATTTAAAATGACTGTTACATTTCGGTTTTATCCAGAGATCTCTAGGCTTATGCCCAGTATTTGACTTCGCACTTAAGTGTCATTTGAACTTTAAGTTCCATTTAGATACAAAATTGAGTTTCTAACTATAAACTTAAATCATATTTAAATGTCCAATCTTGGCCATTTAAAGTCCACTTAAGTTGCACATATTAAACATATGATTTTGAGTTTTTTTTTGTGTATCTCGTACAAAAAAGGTTATTGTGTTTAATTTAATAAATATAATAAAAACACTAAGTAATAATAATGTTTTCAATTATGCTGCTGTACTTTTTTACAACAGACGATAAAAAGTCAACTTCAGATGAAACAAAATTTTCAGTTCTTTCCATTTGATATCAAAAATACAACCGAAATTATAGATTTTCATTAATTATGGTTTAGTTTTTATGCGTTTTTTATCAAACATCACATTCATAGTATCGCAACCAAAATTCAGCTGGATGGGTCCATAAACGGCGGATCTATGAGTCAAAAATTGCGATTACCTTTATTTTTGACAATTTTTGGTGCGTTTTTTGCGTAATTTGTCTAAACTACAAGACGGACAAAAAAACGTGGGTTACAAATAGACCAGAAAAATCAAAAAATACAACCGAAATTTTAGATTTTCATTAAGTTTTGCTTTGTTTTTTTACGTTTTGTATCTAAAGTAAAAAAAATTAGTAAACAGTTTTTTCAGATATCATATTCATAGTATATGCACCAAAATTCAGCTAAACCGGTCCATAAATGGCTGAGGTATGAGTAAAAAATCGCGACTACCTCTATTTTTTGACCAATTTTTTTTTTGAGTAATTTGTCTAAACTGTAAGACGGAGAATAAAACGTGATACGCAGTTTTTTAAAAAAAATAACAGTCGTAATGTCTCTCAAAAAATCAGAAAGATCGGTCAACAAATGGAGCAAAAAAATCAAAAATACAACCGGCATTTCACATTTTCATTAATTTTTGTTTTGTTTTTTTTTTGTGGAAATTTTTTTTAGCTGTCATGTGCGTAATGCTTTATACACAAACACGAAAAATAAACAAGTGTATGTGCGTGTGTGTGGTTTATATAGCCTTGAGTATAATAGTATTACGCATGCAGGCATCTTTACGAAAGAGAGTGCATTAGATCTCTCTCGATAATTAAATATTTAATTAATTATGTTTGGCTTAAAATATTTTACAAAAATTTGCAAAATTAAATGAAAATAATTTTTTTTAATTCCTATTTAATATCTTTCTTAGAATTTCTTTTTTTATTAATTAAAAAATTTAGTGCCTGCAGACGCTTCATTGCTTTTAAAAATGAGGTCTCAGAAAGGATTGTTTCTTAGAACTCGTTAATTTTACTCGTATTATAAAAATTAATTTTTTTATTGATATTTCTTTCCAATAATAAATAAAGAAATTTTTATATTTAATATGACCTCAAGCTTAATAAATAACTTTCAGTTACATAATTTTTTGAAGTTTTTATGATTCAAAACGGAAACTACCAAAATCCTTGAGAACAACAGTACAAAAAATTTTAAAAATAGTCCAAAATAACTTCTGAGTAGACAGTCTCCTCTTTAAAACGATATGTGTCTGATCTCACAATATTTAATGGTTCGTCGGCAAGTTGCTAAATCACTTAGAACAACAGCACTGCAAATTTCAAAATAATTCAAAGTAACTTCCGAACGAACCATAGAAGATTACGAGATAAAATGTACGAGTATATCATTTTAAAAGAGAGGTCGTCTAGATTTGTAATCTATCTTCTAAGTACTCAGAAAAAACTTGGCATTATTTTAAAATTTTTTTTAAGTTCCCTCCTACCCTAGTACTCATAATCTGAGGAATTTTTATCATTCCTCATTTTGGCGAGATACCATTCCCGATTTTGCAACCGAAACTTACTGAAACCAAACTGGAATAAAATTTGTAAGTTCTCCGCTTTCTGGAAGTGTTTTAACATTTACTTGAAATTTCGTAGTTTTTTATTCTATGATGCAAAACGGAAATTGCCAAACCCTTCAGAGCAACCAGCACTCGAGTACATGAAAATTTCAAAAAAACTTTAAATTATCCAAAGTAATTTCTGAGTATTTTTGTTTTAGATTACAAATGTAGACGATCTCCCTACTAAAATGATGTGTGTCTTATCCCGAAATAATTTATGTTTCTACCGGAAGTTGCTAAAATACCTCAGAGCAACAGCACTGCGGCTTATGAAAATTTCAAAAATTTATAATTATATCCTGAAGAAGCTACAAAAATTGAAGCGAAATATCGATATAAAAATAAATTTTTGAAAAATAAGACCTCAAGCTTAACAAAATAGCCATTTTAATTTCAAAAAAAATTTAAAATATCCAAAGTAATATGTATCTGAATATTTGGTTGGTTACAAATACTCGTATTGATGATCTCCGCTAAACTATTGCTTAAAACATTTAATATTTAATGACTTAAGACGTATTTGATCAATAAGCCATTAATTATGAAAATATTTACAAATACTAAAAAACTTCTGGTTTTACGTTAAAACACATTTAACTCGGCATATTTATCTTCACTCCCTTAAATTTTTGTATGTTTTTGCTACTCGTATTATAGAAGCATGTGGAAAGTGAAAAATGTTAATATATCGCTAACACAGTGAAGGGTATATAAGACTCGGCACAGCCGAATTTAATTTGTTTTAATTTTATTTTGTTTGTATGTATTTTATTTTCAATATCAATGACGTTCATGAGATTGACATCGACAACGTCAGTGATAGCAACGTTTATGTTGATTCTGGCTACGTTGCTGTAGCTGTTGCTGTTGCTCTTGCCATAACAGTATGTTTGGTGGTAACTTAACTGAAGTTGTTTAAAAGAAAAGTAGTAAAAAAGCCTCAGTCTGCAGCATTTTCAGGTTTTTCTTTAATTTATTGTTAGCGAGCTAATTGAACACACTGCTCTCTCTCTCTCTCTCTCAGCGACTCAGTGATGCAAAATGTGGCACAAATGGATCGTTTGTGGCGTTTTTGATTGTTTGATCGTCCTATGGTACTTTCCAGTGGCCTTTCTAAGTCCCCTTTTACATATTAGAAACTGAAGGATGTAAATTAATCAATTCCCTTTACGTAAAGCTTTTAGGAATCAGTAAACGGATGAATATTTTTAGTATGCTTCTCTTTATTAATTTTATTGTTTGGTTCTCATGATATTTGTTTGAGTATAAAGTGATTAAAATGACTCTAATGAGTCTAGACTCTAGGGAAAGTTACTTATGTATGACTTTGCTTTTAAAAACCCCCTATAATTTCGCTTGTCTTGCTTTTAATGTCTAATATGGGGAATAATTACTTAAAACCGTTCAGTACTTTTTTCAATGCAATTTTCTCCCTGTTTGTATGAACATACACACATATTTGTTTGAATATTATTTTAATTCTTAATGAAATAAAAGACTACTGAACTACAATTACTATTATTTTTACATAAATCAAAAGCTAATAATGATAAATATAAAAAAAATGTTGGCCCTTTTAATCGTTGACTTGTTGGTCCAAAACAAGAAAATTCTAAATGCATCACTGCAGCAACTACACATCAAAAAAAAAAATATTTCAAGTTGTGTAGATCAAAACAGAAAGTTTTCTACAAGTTCCAACGCACAATTATCGCTAGCGCAACATTAGTTTTGAGTTGGCTACCAACGCGAGCGGGTCATTCTCTTTGCAAGCGACACACGTACTTATTTTTACTATAATTTTTTTTAATGTTAATAAAATATTGAAAAAATATATTTTTTAATTAAGTAAATAAAATCTAGTGCTGGCTCTGGATAATTTATATTTTTTCGGACTTCTTGTTTGAGAAATTACAAAAAAAAAAAAAAAAAAAAAAGATTAAGCAAAAAAATAAAAAAAGTTTAAATGAAATAATATGAAAAAAAAATATTTTTTGTGTTATACAATCAAATTGCTTAGGAAAAAAATACGAAAATACATTTAAAATAACTTTTATTAAATGAATTTCTATGAAAAATTAAAAAAAAGTCTCTGGTTTAAAAAAATTATGCTTATGATAATGAAAACGAATAAAAAAAATTATTTGCTGCTAACAAAAAACTCAAGAACTAATTACGAAAGAACTTTGAATAATTTTTCTTTTGGTGTTAAAATTAAAATTTTAAATTTTCTTTACTTTTAATAAATTTTATAACAATTTCGATTGTATTTTTAATTTTTGTTTTATTTTTTTTTATTTGTTATTTTAGATTTAGAAACTTAAGGATACTGCGAACGAAATAAATTTTTTTATTAAAAATTTTTGCCAATAGTCTATTGTTGTTAAATTAAGTCATAACCTTTTTTTTGCGACATTTAAATAACTTTTAATTGAACTCCCCCTTTACCAAACTCTAAATTATCGAATTTGAATTATAAAACTTAGTTTAATAAGATTTGCTCTAAGTAACAAACAGCTAAACAAAAAAGATAGAATAAATAATTAATTATTAAAAAAAATAAATCAAAATAAAATAAACGAAATTCAAAATTTTTTGTAACGGTTAAAACATCATTTTACATTTAGTAACAAGTATACAAAATGATGATGGAGAACGGTCTCTCCATGGAGTATGGAGATGGTTATATGGAACAAGAAGAAGAATGGGAGCGTGAAGGACTTTTAGATCCTGCCTGGGAAAAACAACAAAAGAAGGTAAGTGTGTGTGTATGTGTTTTATTTTTATCTACAATAATTTCAATTGGCTGCCGTTTCGCCTCGTCCTCGAGGTGGGCCTGCCTCCCACTCACTCTTACTCTGTTCTAATTTTATAAATGAGTGAAAAAAAAAATAGAAATAGAATTAAAAAAATGTTTTTTTTTTTTAAATATAAATTATTAATAAATTTTTTAATACTACGAATACATACATACACATTTGTGTATATAAAAACTAGCTAAGTTATATGTACACACAAATAAATTTTAATGGGTTTTTCTTATAAACACGTAGCAGATATACATGCATACACATACATATGTATGTATGTGTGTATGTACATACATAGTAACAAACATACATCCCTGTGTAGCCTTCATGTGTTTAGTTCTACTCTATTTTTTTAATTCTAGACACCACTACCAATAAACAAATAATTTTAAATTAAATTTTATACTTTATATATATCTGGCTACCAAGATACATATACTTTTTTTATCTTTTTCTTTTTGGGGGGTTTTTAGTTGCCCAAAGAGTGCGAGTATTTGCTTTAGTAGATCTTTTTAGCCAACGACCAAACCACAACAACAACAATTATTATATTAATATTGAAATGAAAATGTTTTATAAATAATAATTTGTCGCTTATTGCAAGATGTGTATTCTTTTTAATGTTAACAGCCACCAACAAAACCAATTGACCAACCAACCCACCACCCACATACAAAATTTTTCTATTTTTTTTTTTTTTTTTTTTTTTTTTGTAGATGGTATTGAGTGTTATAAAAAACATTTCGAATTTTAGTATTGAAAAAGATTTTGTGTAGAAAATAAGCTGTTTTGTGTGGCTAAATTTTTTTTTGTACTAGAATTTATTAATTAAAATTAATATATTTCTTTAAACACCCTTTTCTTAAAATTTTTCCCATGTACTCCATGTCTTGGCAATTCTATTTATTTAGTTGCCTTTACTTTCACAACAAACATTTTTTTTATTTCTCTATATTCATTTATATTTTTTGCTTTTTGTTCTTCGATAAAGTTTCAATATTTTTTTGAAACATAAATAAGTAGCAAAAAGCTCTTTTTTGTATTTTCTTTAAAAGCAAAAAAAAAAAAAAAAAAAATTAAAAATAGATTTTTCATTTCTTTTGTCAATGTGTGCTGGCTGCTTCACGCAATTTTACTTTTATTGTTTTTGTTTTATTTTTCAAATTTCTTTAAAGAATGTTCTCTATCTTGCACTACTATTCAGCTAAAATAATAAAATTTATTTAGTTGTTAGTATTTTTCATGTGTGGAAGAAAGATATCACCACACTTGTACACAGGGAAAAAAGTATATCTAAACATTTTTTTTTTATAAAACAAGACCGAAAAATTTCTTTAAAAAAGTATGAAATTTTTATATTTATATGAGTACATACTGCATACATATAAATAAACTTGACCAAAATAAATGTTTAGCCACTAAAGAAAAACCTTTTGAAATTTAAAGTAAAAAAAAATTATGTTTCGAAAATTGCTAATAAATACAAATAAATATCTGGTTTAATTTAAATTTTACCATGATTAACTGTTTTTGTTTCTAACAAGGTGACTTTTTACTGACTAAGAATTAGTTTAAAAGTCATCAACTGTCGAACTTTGTTAGTTTAGTTAAATCGTAGGAAAATTCGTCGTTTTTCATTCATTTAAAAGCAAAATCATTATAAATTACCATTTATTAAGATTTTAAGCGCAAATAATTAGTTTTTGGCGAGACTAATTGTAAATTTTTTTTTTCAACGATTTTAAAGTTTTTAAGCGAACTGCATAGAGTATAAAATAATTACCTCGGTACATATTGAGATTATATTTACAGTTAAAATATTGACCAGATAGCCGAATGAAAATCACTCTGATCTTGTCTTCGATAAATCATTTTTGAATCAGTTGACAGATTGAAACAATGGCGACCATATCAGAAGAAGGAGTCACCATTGCATGATTACTATGGAAGTTGTTGAAGTGAGAAAAAGTAGTAGACTATCCTGGGGAGTTATTATGTATTTCGATTCGAATTCAAAAGGCTTTCAAAGAGAATTTTCAATTTGAAAAAAAATTAACATTTTTAAAATTACCCTCAAAATTGTTAATACAACTGCTGGATTTTCGAAAGTTCTACATATTAGATTTTTCTTTCGAATTGAAAATTCTTTTCGAAAGCCAGTTCGATTCGAATCAAAAGCCATAATAACCCCCTACATCTTCTGTGCTTCTGCCATACACCATAAAATCAATGAAACCTCCACCGAAACACCTATTTACTTACTGCTTTATAAGGAAACTCAATCGGCTTCAAATTCACATCTGCTTAATTAGAGTCACTTTAACCTGCATTATTATTTATACTGCCTTCTCTTTCTAATTTTTTACTATAATTTATTTATTTAATTCTATCTCTCCCTTCTTTTTTAACCTTTCCTTATATACGTACAGGAAACATACGAAAGTTCCTTTAAAAAGTTTGCTCTAAATATAAAACTTAAATTAAACGAAGACAATTTTTTTATAAAATTGATATTTTTTGTCAGTTTGTCATAATAAAATTAAGAAAGAAATATAACATCTGATATCGTGGGCCAGGATGGTACTTTTTTTATCACAGTCATAAATGTTTTTAACTTCTTCTATTGTCGACAGAATTAAAAAAATAAAATTATTTTTAATTGTTACACGTGATAAGTTGTGATTTATTGTATTCACGTAAGGGGGAAGCAGACCTCTATAACGGTTTAAAAAAATTAATGACTACTGGCTGAGCAAGGCCAGTTAGCTTATGAAGCGCGCTGACTAACAATCGTAAAGGCTGGCTGGCTGTTTTAGCCACCGGCTAAAACAATTTTTTTTTGTGTATGAAAATATTTTAGTTTAAAATATTCTGCTAACGACACTTATAAAAAACATTTTTAGTCGCCCTCCACCCGCCAAAAACATTTCACTCAGTTATGTCTCTCTTGAATTGCTGTTTATTTAATTTCTATTGTTTTTAGAACTATAATAGGCATTTTATGGTATATTGAAATATATTAATCAGGTATGAGCAGCATAGAAACGTAGCGGTAGGCGTTTGACACTGATCAGCAACAACATGTGTTCCGCACATTCACCTGAGAATTAATGCTTCAATTAAACAATTTTTGTTTCTTTTTTTTTTCTCAAAGATAAGAGCACACAGAATAGTCAACATAGAAAGAAAAAAGTGAACAAGTAAAAAAGATAAGACACAAATTAAATGGTAATTAAATGATGTGAGATTTTAATATCAGCATATTAAAATAAAAAAGTAAAAGAGCCAGAAGACCAACAGAAAGTTAAACTAAATGATCCCTGAAGCAACTCAACAGACTTAAATACGCTACCGCTTAAGTAGCGGTAGTTCATGCTTAGATTACTTTCAATGAATTCAGCAAAAGGTAGTGCTAACCTAGAAGTAATTGTGTAAGGGATACAACAATAAAAAATCACAGAATTATAACAGCGCATTTAAAAGGCATGATTTTTGTTCGCGATGAGCCTCCTAGCAGAAATGGCTTTAGCTGCCAAGTAATACTTATTTTATACATTCTATGATGAATTACATTAATGTTCTGTAGAAGAAAAGCATATAATATTTTTCCGAACTTCATTTATATTACTAACAGAATTCAAACCATGACATCTGCAGTTAAGAAGCATTGACTATGAATGATAGTGTTTTTATGCTTACTTTAATGAAAGAAATTCAGTTTAATAAATAATAATTCAAATGAATTTTTTTATTTTTTTTTAAATGTATATTGAATTGTCATTACAAAATGCATGTTATTGATTCCATATACTATTTACAAGCGCTAACTATTCACAAAAGGCACGAATCAATTAATATTTAAGAAGCTTTTTAAGCAAATATTTTTTGAATTGTATTTGGTTGTATTTAATATAAATAATAATAGGGTTATCTTACAGAAAAACTATTTTAAACAAATTTCAGATGTTAAGAGAAGAAATAAGTCAATACTTCAAGTTCAATATTTTGTTATTTATTTAAAAATAAATATTACTATATTATTTAAATTTTAATTCACGAGCAAATATTTATTTATTTTTTTTCTTTCGCTATATTTCGCTATTCTTGGGATAGCACACACATCTTCAGAATTTTTTTTTATATTTATAACAACAAAATTTGTATAAATATAAAAAAATTAAAATTTTCCTTTGGCTTTGTTGTCTATGTTTTATAAATCGAAAAACACAATTTTCAATTATTTCGGAGCTTATTTTATCAAAATTTTATCGAATTTTGTTTCTTAAATAACACGCGAAATCTTATTCATTCAATTTATCATTGAACTTTTATGAATACTTTGCGTAAAAATAAAAAAACAGTAATAATTTTTGATGTGTTATTGCTAACGGCATATTGAAAAGAGATTAAACAAATGGCAAGCAATTGTGAAAGGGCAAGCATTGCAAGCAATATTATTAGCACATGTTGATGATTGAAAACAAGACAAAAGCAGTGAGAGTAAGAAAAAAGTATCATATAAGAATAAACTCCTGTACATCTCTGGTACGTAGTGTGTTTGCGCAGCTCATACGAAAAAAAGCAGTTGGCAGCATTCCCTTACGTTAATGCCTCTTAGAAGCGATTAATTTAAATTTATTTTTATTTAATGCTGTGCAAATATGAATTTAAACAATACTTTGCTTCCGATCGTAATTTTTTGTTGATAAGAAGCCAACTACTTACTTTAATATTCCAATGGCTTAAGCAGTAGTTACTACTGTTGACCTCTGGATGACTTTTTACCCACTAAAAACAAACAAAAATAAAGTTGAAATCGCTAGGTTCGAAACAAAAAAATAGTTGATATGTCATTACTAGACGACAATAATAAAAACAAAAATAAAAAAACAATTGTTTTGCAGCCAACTTCACTATAAAACGAGCTGTGTAAATTAAATTTTCCAATCGCTTGGCGTTGCCGGCGAGTTATTTCATACATATTGAATGAGCATGAGAATTTTCGATAGAAAATTAAAAATTACGAAAATTAAAAAAATGCCTCCTTAGAGGATCCTCCACTGGAACTCTCTTCTATCTTTTTGTTTGAGGCCGGCTCTTCGCCTTTTAATCATCCATTTTAAAATAACATATTTTAATTTCATTAGCTTGCACAGTGGGTTAAAATATTTTTAACTGCAAAACAAGAAGTAAAATATTTTTTTTTTCTTTAATTAAAATTATTTTATTAAACCAAAACAACATACTTATCTTGCATGCCACACACATACCACTTACATACCACTTAATAAATTCGTTTTAATATAAATTTGCATATTCAACGTTAACATATGTAAATGTTGCAATAATTATAATTAATTGGAAATAATTAAAAAACACCTTTTCTTACATGTTAAATGTTTCTTTTTTTGTTTTTGTTTTTAAATTTCAATGAGCTAAAATTTAATTGTACAATTAAAATGCCAACCAGCCAACTCAAAGTATTGTGTTTTTCTTTTTGTTAAACTTTCTTTATAAAAATCATAATTTTTCTTAAATATTTTTATTATCGTATTTATTCAGTATACACAGTTGTTGTTATTGTTTTGAAATAAAAAAAAAAATTTTTTTTTGCAAACATTTGCAAAATAAAAATTCATACAATGAAACCGAAATTATATTCGTGTTCAATGACACACACAATTGCATTGTTTTAATTAAAACTATATTACATACAGACAGACAGACAGACATTGAATTTAAAGAAAAACAAAATTTTTTATTTTTTCTTCTTTTCTTTTCTTTCATTTATTACAAAGAAATTACTGGCAATATTTTGCACAGATAAAGTGGCAAAAACACAAAAAAAAAAAAAAATTATTTTTAACACATGTGGGTAATATCTAGTTGTCGTGTTTATACCATTTAAATATAATTCATTGTTAAATTTTAATAAAGATTAAGCAGTAACAGCTTATTTATTTATTTGGAAAATAATTTCTTGTAATTGACACAGTTTTGTGTTGACCACTATCGTTTTAACGACAGTTCCCGTGTTTGTTGGATGTATAAAATAACAAGCCTCTATATAAAATACATGTACTCGTACTTACTTGCTGACATCTAAATGTGAGAGAAGCCAAACAAGCCCAATAGGGTCTCTGAACTAAGATTTTGTTTTTGACTTTTTATTTTTTTTATTTTTTTCTTAACTCAATAAAACGCTTATGGATAGAAAGACAACACGAAAATAAGAAGTTACAATGACAAATTATTAATAAAAATTTGTTATTTGAGTCCATTGAGTCCATAGTCTCAATTGCTTAGAAATTTGAGGAATTGAAAAGTTCGCATTGCTCACGGCTACGATCAGAGTTTGCCAAGAAACAAAACGAAATGTTTGTATTCGTTTCGTTTTGTCGTTTTTCAGAGTAAAAAAAACACACACAAATAAAAAGTACTGCAAACATTTACTCTGATATATTTTGTATTTGTGTTGGTACATAGTAAAAAACAAAAACATTTATTTCAAAATGAATGAAAGTAAAAGCAAGTTAAATTCGGCTGTGCCTAGTCATATACCACTCATTGTGTTAGCCAATGTTCCACATTCTTCTTAAATACTAAAAAAAAAATTATATAATTGAAACAGCTAGTTTTTTTTAGGTCTATATTATTAAGCTTGAGGTCGTATTATAAAAATTTATTTATTTATTATTAGAGCGAAATATCGATATCAAAATAAACTTATAATACGACCTCGAGCTTAATAATATAGACCGTTGAATAAAAAGAGGTAACAAAACTTACTAATAATAATTATGTAATCTTATTTATAAAAGCAATAAAAATTTTAATTAGTAAAAAAAGAAATTCTAAAAAAGATATGCAAGAAAAACGGTGATTTTAAACCACGAACGATTTTAAAATCTAACAAATTGACATATTTACTAAACTTTTCTGTATTTAAAAAAGTTGATTTCAACATTCACACGGCCGGACGGACGGACATCGCTAAATTGACTCCGCTATTTATAAGGATCCAGAAATTACACACAATATGACAAATTTATGTATACTCTTCTTACTTTTTGTGAAGGGTATAACACATACACGCATATGCATAAACACGACTGCCTGGTTTCTTGTGTGAACACACCGCATTAGGAACATGTTTATCATTTTTAAAATAACTACGCACTAAATAATTGTATGCTCTTGCTAGTTAACAAACAATTAATGATTCATTCATTCAAAAAATACGTTTCGGCTTTCGTTTTGTACGCAAATAAACGATTGGATTGATACATAACAAGACTTTTTTGCTATAAATCGTTTTGTATTTTGTTTTATACATTGTACAAAACGATTTAAATTTTTTTTTAAGATTTTTGATTTTCCAGGAAACGTGTATGAAATGTTTCGTTTCTTTGCTAACCCTGACTACGATATTTTTTCTTAAACGAAGTAGTTCAATTTAATTCCAATTAATATAAATAGACAGAAATGATACGAGTACAAGTGCACCACACAGTGACGTGTGCGGCATGCTTCTCAAAAATTTCTATTAGATGTTCAAAGCCCAAATGGAAAGATTTTGCTTGGTTATGTATCAAAACTACTTAGTTGTTTTTGATTGAGCTCAGCGAATGAGTTCAATTCAAAATGCAATGCCAAATTTTGATGTTCAAGTGTTTAAAACGTCAGGGCATTGTATTCTGTGACACTACGGCTACAAATTGAAACTTGAACTACCCAAAGACGGTATAAACTAAATTTATAAGCAATCTCAGAGGAACTAGAAAATATTACGAATTTTTATAGGGAGTGGATTTTAAAGCAAAACTAATATTAGCCGTTTTCCTGCCATTAATAAGGAGAGTCTTCTTAAGACCGATAGCACTTACACTTACAAACAGGTAAACTATCAAACGAACTGCCATGTGAAGTTACTGATAAGCTAGTAACAATCGACGTCTTGAAGGTCAACATAGTTCCTGGTATTCGTGGCATATGGCCAAAAATACGCCAACCAGACGAAAGGTCTTTTGCCCGATATTATTTTTAAAAGATTGATTTTCTGAATACATTTTTTTTGTAATTAAAATTTCCGTTTTCGTGTAATTTTTTTCAATTCAAGTTCCTATTGGTGTTAAAAATGTAGGAGTACATTTTGTTATTTTATGCGGCCCATACACTCTTAAGTTCAATGTAATTTTAGCGCAAATGTATGTATGTTTGTGTATTTATATTTGTTTTTGCAAATTGATTAATTAATTGATGAAAATCAAAATAATTTTGATATTTTTGAATATTTAACAATGAACTTAAATAGTGTATGTTGAATATCGTCATTTATTGCTTCATTTTGAAAGAGTTAACAACAAAAAATTAATGCAGAAAAAATATTATAGACAAAGTGTCTAGAATTATAAAAAAATCGTTTATGTTATGGCTCATTAGAGCCAGCAGTTACAAAAAGGGAGTCATGAAAGTCAAAGCACGGAAAGATTTAACTAATAAATTAAAATTAATTTAAAAGCATCCCCAGTTGATGACACAAATGCTGCCGATGAGGAAAAAGGAATTTTTTCGAAAGCATCGCTCCAGCCAAAAATGAACTAAAGCGTGAATAATAAATTACAGTTCGATTAATGGCGGCTTCTATTCTCAAAAAACATTCTGCTTCTAAATTGTGTAATATTTTAAACAGGTTGCCTAAAACTGGTTTCAATAGAACAAAAATAAGTTTATCATACAATATTTTTTATATACTTACCGTTTTTAGAGAAATTTTCGAAATCCGATTCCGTTAACATAACTGATAAACAGTTGACACAAAAAAACTTTGTACCTAAAATAAAATAAAAATTAATTTTTGCTTCAAAAGTGACCAATAAGGGATTTTTATGAAGAATATCTTGACGGAGAAAGTGTTGAATATCCTTTTTCATATAAATACAAATTAAATAATTAACTTAATTGTATAGACAAGTAGTTGACACAGTTGTAAAAAAGAGTGCTATCTCACCCGAACTCATAAATTGAGTGCAAAACATGTACCATTTTAGCATCTTTTATATGCAACATGTTGAGAACAGAACGTGATATTGATTTTAATTATTAAATTTTTTTGACAGTAGAACGCAAACATTCTTGGATGGTAGAATATATGCAACACTTTTATTAGAAAAGAAAACGCCATAAATTTAATTTTATTGTTGTTATTTTTTTTTTTAATTGCTCTATCAAATAATAAGACAACGGCACTATTTATATTTACATGTTGTCTTTTTCGTTACTACTAGCACAGTACGCGGCTTCGTTGTCACGTTGCCGGCTTTAGCATTGCACTTGTATTTAGCATGAGTGTGTATGGGCTCCTTTAATTTATCTTTATAATATAGTGTTCTTTCACATTTTTTAATTAATTTGATACTTTTTTTTTGTAAATTCAATTAAATAAAAATGTTTATTTATTTGCAGAATTAATTAAAATTTATTAAATTTAAAATGTGCAAATAATCAAATTATATGTGAATATGTATATGCTTGTGTCTGTTTATATTTAATTTATTAACGTAATTTTCACACAATTTTATTAATATTTGTTATTTTTAAAATTGATTTTATGTACCTACACTTTTTCTCAAATTATGAAAAATTTTTTTTTTTCAAATCTAAAAATCAAAGAAATTTTTGTGTGGGACGTTGCTGCTGTGGTGTGTATATTTCTTGAATGTCGTTTCGTGTCGTGTAGGTGTATATTACAGAATTTCTCTCTCATTTGCTTGTGTGTATTTAAGTGTTGGGTATACATGTGTGTGTTTTGCATAAATAAAAAATGAACTCTTAGAAATTTCAAATGCCACAAACATTTAAATGTGATCTTGAAACATTTTCCTGCAAAGAAATGAAGTCTAATAGAATATTTATTTTCTTTTCTTTTCATTAAAATAATTTTAACGTAAAGTACTATGTACTCGTACACAAAAACATTTTTTAAAAATTTGAGCGTTTGTGTGCGTGCTTTTATTAACTATGACATTTTACTAAGAACCAATGTTGCATATGTAGAATATTAAATATAAATTTTAATTGATTGTTAAATGTGTGATGCTTATGTCAACAGCAAAAACAGAAAGTAATTTTTTTTTTCAAAATAAATAATTTATGTTCTGGGCAATTATACTTTCAATAGACTACAAACACACCAAACCAATCACTAACGAGGGTGGGTACAAAAAATTAAAAAAAAAACTTTCTCTTAGTAATCCCTAGAAAACTACGCTCAAGAAATACACTAAATTCATTCATTCAGGTAATGACACGCTGTCATTTAGTATTTGAATGAAATATTCGTATATCATTGAATATGTGAAATTTCTCCATACATGTTCTTCATAGAAAAACTTTTCTTAAAAACATCTAGAAGTAGAATATTAACATGAAAAAGACGGCGTTGTCAACTTAGTGCTTTTGACACTGTTTTAGTGCTTTTTAATATCTTCTACGTTTTTACCTTTAATGCTTTTTCTGATTGTTTTTTTTTTTACTCCTATAAATTTGTGTTTAAGTTTCCCAAGTAAGAAAATGGTAATAAAGCATTGTTCACACAAAATTCGGCAGCTTTACGAAAACATTTCCGAAAAAGCTAATGGCAACACTTGAATTAAAAAAAATTGAAATTAAAATAGAACAAATATTGTGCACAAATGTCTTAAAAATCCGACATGGTCAGATGCAATGATTGTAAAAAATTGCAGCTTCCAAAAAGGACTTTAAATAAGGTTTTAAAAAGATATTTATAAACAAACTTTAACTACAGATCGCAAGTTTCCGGGTCTCCGGCAATAGTCCTGCAAAAAATACCCCAATGTGTAAGTACCGCAAGAAAAAGCATGGATGCTACATAAAATATAATTTTTTGGCAACAAGTTGCAGCTGTGGTCTAGAAAGCACGCCGTTTATCTTCTCTTCAACAATGACAACCGAAATTTATATTAAAGAATGCCTGCAGAAACGTTTACTGCCACTCTCCAGTTAGATGTTGGTTTGATTTAGCCTCTTGTCATTACCCAAAAACTGCAATGGAGCGGTATCAAAGAAATCAGTTCGATATAGGTAGTGGAAAAATAAATGAACCCTGGGCTAAATAAGAAAAGTAGTACTATTGCTTGTGACGCCAAAAAATATATTGAAAATGCAGTGCAGGTAGCAGTTAATGGGATCCATCAAAACAAAAACACGAAAATTCATATTGTAATTTATATTTTCTTAAAAGCCAAATAGTGCGACCGCATTTTGTTTGAATACTGCTTTAAGCAAATAAGCAAATAAGCAAAACAAGCATATTAACCTTCTAAGTGTTCCCTCACAACAATTCATAGTCGAATTAAAGGTAATTCGCTTAAAAAATGTGTGTTGCAAACTTTTTTTTTATTGAATCTTTCTAAATATAAGAAAATTACAATAAGTTTTTTCTTTATTATATTTAAGAAAACTTTTTAACTGAATTTTTTTTTTATTCTAGTTGCAAATAAATATGGAAAAAATATGTATTGGAATTGTGATTGATTGACTTTTATATATATTTATATATATATTTTTTTGTACTAAATAGTAATTTTTAACTCGATTTCGGTGCTTTTTAAAATGCAAAAGTGTCACTTACGAAAGAATGAGATCAGCGTTGTCAACTTTTGAATTTTAAAAGATACTGAAACCAAAGAAAAAGCCTGTATTTCAAAAAAATGCTGAAAGTTAAGCAAGCACAAATCCACAACTTTATTTTTGCCAAAATATTATGGCGTTTTCTATTCTCAAAAAACATTCTGCTTCTAAATTATGTAATATTTTAAACAGGTTGCCTAAAACTGCACAAAGTGATGCCCTTTTTATGATTTCAATTGAACAAAAATAAGTTTATCATGCAACATTTTTATATATTTAGAGCTTTTAGGGCGATTTTCGAAATCCGATTCCGTTAACATAACTGATAAACAGTTGACTTTGTATCTAAAATAAAATAAAAATTAATTTTTGCTTCAAAAGTGACCAATAATGGATTTTTATGAAGAATATCTTGTTGAATATCCTTTTTCATATAAATACAAATTAAATAATTAACTTAATTGTATAGACAAGTAGTTGACACAGTTGTAAAAAAGAGTACTATCTCACCCGAACTCATAAATTGAGTGCAAAACATGTACCATTTTAGCATCTTTTATATGCAACATGTTGAGAACAGAACGTGATATTGATTTTAATTATTAAAATTTTTTGACAGTAGAACGCAAACATTCCTGGATGGTAGAATATATGCAATACTTTTATTAGAAAAGAAAACGCACTTAATTTTATTACTTATTTTTAACTTAAAATAATTAGCTTAAAAATTGTTTTCATAGTCTAAATACGAATTGTAGTTCTCAGCCTATTTTGCTATTTTCGATGTGATTTGTGTATAAGTTATCAGGGCCACGAAATACTAGAACAAAGTATGATGTGCCTGAAAATAAAAAAAATTTATTAGCTTGAAACGTATTCACATGAATCTGAAAAATAAATTGAATTTTTTTTTTAACCCACCTCGTTTAAATTCGCACGTATTCTTTGTCCCTGACATACTGTATAAGGAACTTTTTATTGAATAAAAATGATTAAAAATTATTTTAATATTGGAAACAACAACTTGCCACATGATTTACGGTACGAGTAAATTTTTTTTTTATATTTAAAGGTTGTCTAATTAAAGGAAGCTTTTAAAGCTGCCCATATGGTGCTTATTGAAAAAATATATATTTTTTTTTGTAAAGATATTTAAAGAAAGAGGAAAAGAAACAAGGAGAACGAATAGGCAAAAGCTAATCATTTAATTTTTATTTCAATTAGTAATTCCTTTATCTTCTATCTATATAAATAAAATTCATTTTCTGTTTGCTTGTTTGTTCGCTATATAGATTTTTGTCTAAAATTTGTTATATACGAGTATAGTCTTTATACTCCAAACCGAGTCGCCATATACTTTTTGACCGGCCACGCCTTTAATTATCCCCACTTTTCATTGATTTTCACTTGACACTGTTCAAAAACATACTTAATTTAAGCCTGAAATTATGCTTTGCAACATTTTATTTAGGATTTTGATTGCCGCCTCTGATAATAATACTATCAAACACATGAGCCACTTTATCAAGTAATGATAATAAAGGCTGTATTATTTGGATGGTTTTTTTAACAATTAAATTTCTATTTATAAACAGATTTCTCTAAAATTTGCTAAATACCCTCTCTAAGGATACCGCTTCTAGGTAATGAAATACTCTGCCTGGCAAGAACAGGCAAAAACATGTAGTATATTGCTATAAATAGAAACTTCTCTTCAATTTTGTGTAGCTTATTCAGCTTATAATTATATTTTATATGTAGAAATATACAAAAGTAAATATTTATATATTTTTTTCAATTTGACAGCATTAATCGGGGTGTCATAGAATTCAAGTCGGTTTTGCATTTTATCGAAAAAAGTATTATATGATTTTGTTTTTTTTTTTAAAGTTAAATAAAACTCGTTCGAGGCAATTTTTGTCTATTTGCTTAAAATTTCTAGTTTAATTTTTTTAAGGACATTTTATAAATTGTAATGTTTTCGTGCAAAGAGTCGTAACGAAACTGCTAAGATTTGAATTAAATTTTTCCTGGTTTATTTAGGGAAACAAAACGAAACGTTTCCATTTGTTTCGTTTCGTTTCTTTTAATAAAATTTAATCTACTTTCTCATCTCTTATTATAAACAATAATGGAATATGGTTTAAATGGATGATATTGAAACCGGCCAATATAAACGTATTTCTAAATAATGGAAAATAATTGCTGATTAAAAAATAAGGAATTTAAAAAGTACTCGTATCAGCATTAAAGTATAAAAGTAGTTTATGTCTTTCAATACGAAGATTTAAATTTAGTTTTTTTGTAATTTTTAGTTGTTACATGAATTTTCAATTATTGGCAGAAGTAGTCATTGACGACCGTGAACATAAATCAAATTATAGTCTAATTTGGGCCTTAATTATATTTTCTGTTTAAGAATGGGGAAGCCCCAAAAGATTCCTAATCCAAATATGTAATCAAATGAGTGAATGTAATTCAATAATTCTTTTAATATTGTTATTATTTTTGTATTCAGACATTTTTTACAGCCTAGGCCACTATATCGATATCGATTATCGTTCATTTAAATAAAAATATAAAAAAACATCTGCTTTGAGTATAGCTTTTCATTAGGGTACTCACGACAGTGCTGGCAAACAATTCAAACGATTCAACTAATTGCAAAAATGCTTCGGTTTGCTAAACACAACCACAAAATGTAGACACACAAATGTAGACATTTTGCTTCATTTTCTTTCGTTTGCACTGAAAATATTTTTAAGCAAACACCGCTGTGAATATTTGCTCAGACGTCTATAAACCGATAATAATAAATTGACAGATAAAATTAAAAATGCCAGATTTTTTTGAAGGTTTTGTGATCTGGTAGCAGTGATTTTAAAAAGAACATTCACACCTAGTTCAATATGCTCAGTATATTTGCAAAATGCAAATTTTGCTGAAATCACAAATTCGACGTGATTGCCCCTGCATATTTTGTTTAAAATGTAAGCGTGTGATAATTTTCGAAATCGAGGAACAGACTGTTCATTTTTAAAATTTAAAATTTTTAATACTAACCCCCAAATTCATAAAAAATATTATGTGCTTATTAAGGGCTTATTTGACAGACTTCTATGCAGTATTTGTCAAATAAACCCTTATTAAGCACATAATATTTTTTATGAATTTGGGGGTTAATGTTTTCGCCCGATCGCGCCTGACCCAGTCTTTTATTACTTGAGTGGGCATCCTTAGAGTATAGACAGCGTATGCACCAAATAGAATTTCAATCGTTAAAAAATCCATCCAAATAAATACTCTATAAAATGACTCATCATTTTGCTAGACTTATTAGCAGAGACGCCCACTAAAGTGGTAAATAAAATATTTCCAAGAATAATTTCAGGCTTAAACTAAGTGAGGACACACATCTTTACGAACAGTGGTAATTAAAAATCGTGGAAAAGTGTGGGCGTGGCTGATCAAAAAGTTATATGTGTCAAATTTCAGACATATTTTTGGAAAACTAAAATTTGTATATCGCAAAAACAGACAAACAGAAAATTATTTTTTAACCAAAAACTAAAAATTTGTAACTTTGAAATGACACAATGAAAAAATGAAATAAATTAAAAAAAAAAAAATGAAATCAATGAAAATAAAAAAAGTATGTTTTTTTTGATGACGATTTGACAATAAAATAAAAATAAAATAAAATTTTTTGTATGTTGCTGTGATATAAATTTAATTTAAAAAATAACATAAATAAATAGAGGGAAAATAAACCAACCTTCTCTTCTATTTAAGTCCTGTTTTATCTGTTATGTCATCTTGGTCCACTGTTATTTTCTTTATTTGTAAATGATCTACCGAAAATATAATAAAAAATTTTTAAGGTTTTACGGTCTGCCGATGACGTAAAAATTTTCCTAAGCTATAATCCACATGGAGATTTCTGACCTGTATGTAATTGTATACATCTTTAGGGGCACCTATTCTTGAACATGATGCAATAATTTGGTATCCGACGTATACATTCGTCCAAAAACACTTTCTGTTATTTTGCCTACGTAGACTTGCCCCCTTTAAGCTGTCAACTTTAAAAAGTCGTAGCTAAATGTTTTGTTAAAATTAAATGCATTTTCTGATTTTTAAATTAGTGATATCTTTATTAATGTTCTTTCATGATTTGCACGTCATTATAATCCTTTATCGGTTAAAGTATATGCCAATTCTGAACCTCTTTTAAGAATTTCTAATTGACTTAATAAATTTCATAAACATGTTGATTATTCGATAAATGTTCACATACATAGTAAAATCTGATTTAAATGAATTTTTAAATAGTCTGTGAGGATTTATAGACGTTATTAAATAAATTAATGTACTCGTATCTATGATATTTGACTGAACGTATGAATAGTTAGTCCAGTCAGGCTGGCTAGCAAACAGTTTGTTGCAGCATTAACATCACTTATACGTTTGTGGCTATTTACGAGTACATATGCTTGTGTGTATGTATGTATGTACGTAAGTTTATTCTTTCAAGCTGTTTTCCTTCTCTCTATGTTCTGCTCTTTATTAACTGTAGTCTGTTTTTATTTAACAAGGGGTTTTGGTGGGATGGATTGAAGCAGAAACAGAAACAGAAACAGCATCAAATTACATTCAGCCAAAAATGGATCAACTAAACTTGTAGTGCGCCTGTCAGAGCTTTTTAAAAGTTTAAAGATCTACAGTATTTTATTTGTAGCTGTTTGTTCTTGCTTCTTTCTGTTAGCAAACAGTTGTTGTTTCATGTTGTCAGAGTGTCTGTGTGTGTGTATGGTTTTCTTAGCAGAAAATTTTTTTAAATTATTTGAAACAGGGAGTGTTAAACATTTTACTCAAAATTTTCTTATTTTGCGCATGCGCATAAAAGCCAACTATCACAGCCAAACAAACAAAAAAAGCTCTTAAAAGAAAATCTTTTTAAATTAATTAAAAACAAATAAATTTTCTTGAACCTTAACTCTAAAGCAAGAGAGATATTTTAAACCGTGTCTCCCACGGCCTCAAATTTGTGCCCGCATACATACACACATGGATCTGCTCGTAAACATACATATCATATACGAGTATATGTGTATTCATTTTATTTTTATATAAAAAAAAAACAAATGTCAGTTGCCGTCACTCATTTAATTTTTTGACAGTTATTTTTGTTGTTGCTGTGTTCTGATTTAATATATGTATGTACCTTATTTCATAATAAATACAAACAATTTGCAAATTTCATATTTTTAGTTCTATTATATAATATTAATGTCTATTTTTAAATAAACAAAAAATTATTTTCATCATTTTTTTCTTTTTCTAAATGACACGTTGTGCCGTTTTGGCATTCAAAAACATATTTATTTTAAACTTATTAATTTTTCTAATCGTTAAAAAGTTTTTATTTTATATAAAAAAAAAATAAAATTAAAATAATAAAATAGGTACGTACATACATACATACATAGGTAATTGTTGTTTACATTATTTTTTCTACCTGTCTTCCTATAGAGGTGCTTTTTGGGTGACAGCAGGTGTATGAGAGTCATTCATTGTTCTCTATTTTTAGAAATAAATTTAGGAAATTTCTGTTTTGTGATTTAACAGAAAGGAATGTTGTAAGAGCACCGAGAATTTAAAGAAAAAATATATTCTCCAAAAATTTATTTCAACCAACATATTTAGCCAATTCACAAAGTGGGTTAAAGTGTCCTAAGTGTAGTATTCGTTGTAAATTTATGTTTTTCGTAAAAATGTTGTTGGTAGGTATTTGTTATATAAAAGAGATTTAGGACATTACTACTTTCTTTCCTGTGTTTTTAGTGTGCTATTTAATCAGCTGTTTTTTGTTGACACAAAAATAATTTCCCCCCATTTTTATGAATTCAAAATTGGAAACAAAATTTAAATTCATGCAATAACAAATTAATAAAATGGAGAAAACACAAGGAAATATTTAATTTATAGATTTCCTTGACATCTGAGTTTAACGCTTAAGCGAGTGTATTCTTTGGCAATATGGCAGGCCATTCACAACAGTACTATTTTATCTAAGTAGTAATTTATAACTTGTCTATTTACGACAGTTTGTGAATTGACTAAATGTAATGTGAAAAACAACACTAAAAACCGGTAATTATTTTTTGTATTAAATGGTCTGGGATTGCCTAAAACTTCTAAAAAGACTAGCATCTAATAACAGAGGTTACTTGGTATGGGTACAGGTCATAGTGGATATTTAGGCAATGAGAAGGCAGACGAACTCGCAAGAAAGGGGGCGGCTAAGTGATTCATTGGCACAGAACCATTCTGCGGGCTGTCTTGGAGCTCTATTAAGCTCATTTTTAGGGAGTAGCTGGAAAGAGAATCGCAACAATACTAACTTGAAACAGCAGGTATCAAGGTAGCGAAAACATTCATACCATTCCGATCTCGAAAGAGAACAAAGAAATTACTTAGCTTGACCCGGTCAGGAATTCGCATTGTCACTGGACATTGCAGAGTATTGAAACACTTGGCGAATATGAGGATCAGTCAAAATGAGCTCTGCAGGCTATGTAACGAAGATGAAGAGATATCAGTACACATATTGTGTCACTGTAATGATCTAATTTGGACCAGTTTTCCCTACTTAGGAAACCAATGATTTCAAAGCAGAAAATCGGATTTTCTTTTAAATGAAATATAACGCTCAAGTAACGTTCATTAATGTGCAGAAGTGAAGATTTGAAATCAGCAGTGCAGATTGGAAACAGTTTTTAGGTGCTGTGACTGAATATGTATCTGGAATTTATTACTTTTTACTGAAAGACATTTTTGTTCAATGGAAAATTAGAAAAATTGTAATAGATTGAAATTTGTGGAGAAAAAAAGAAATCTTTGAAAAGAACAATTTAATCCTTTTATCCGAATTCTTAAACACACTGTGCAGCTATTTTTTGCTAAAAACTAATAAAATATTTTAAACGCCTGATACACTCATCAAACTAGTTTTGATGTTCGTCAAATTCACACACAACGTATACATATCACATGAGACTTCTATTTAAAAACAAAAAAACGCACTCAACTTTACTTATGATTTGATGTGTGTATCGCTCGCTTTATAATCCAAGCCGTGCGTACGCACGCAAACAATTTTCGTTGTCAACTAAATTTACGCATGCTTAGACACTTAACCTTCTTAACACTTGACAGCCAACCGTTTTCATTTTATATGTACTCGCACATACAGAAATATGTAAGTGAATATGATCGCACATCATCTCATTTATTCTTTATTATTAAGCTGTTTTTGCTGACCATAAAAAAATTAAAAAAAAAAAAAAAACTTAAATACCGCGAATCATGTTCTATTAAATGTAAGTAGAAAGCAAAATAATAAGAATCAAGTTTACATAATGATGACGTTGATTGAAATGTTGACAAGTTGAAATACACACAAGAGGAGAGTACAGTGCGATGCAATGCAGTTTCTGATTGCTTTAAACAAAGCCATAGTTTGAATGAAAAAAAAAATTAAAGAAGCTGCAACATGAAATATTTTTTAGGTTAATTTTAACTCTTTGGCCCGGTTAACAACAAACAGAAAAAGACATTATTTTTGCTTCGAAAGGGTTAATAATGATATTTATTTCTTCGGGTCTTCTCTGGTCTTGCATTATATAAGAGAAAGCAAATGCACTTTGTAATGCAATATTCATTCATTCAGCCATTCGTTCATTCTTTTGTTCATTGGCATTCCAAAAATATCCGTAACATTCTAAATAATTCATTTACTCTGTGTATATTGCACAAGAGAGCACAACCAGAAAGAGCCAAAAATGAAGCCGGTTTTTTATTTAAATGTACCGTTTAACACACAGATATGGAGCAGCAGGTTATACAAACTGGTTACAACAACAAACCATATGTACGCTAACACCATTAAAAACAACAAGATATTTCTCATTTTATGTGAATGTAAATGCTTTTCTTCTGAAATACAAGTGATACGCCACCACCACCTTCCTTTGACTTTTATTTCTTTCTATTTCAGTTACTTTTAACAGTCTCCGTTTGTCTGTCCATTTCAATTGTTTATTGTTATTATTTATTGATTTATATTTTGTGTTTATATTTTTCATCGCAGGTGGTGAAGTTCCATGTGGTCACACATGTCGTAATTTGCAGCAATACAGACGTAAAAACAAATAAAACTTGAATCTCTATGAGTTTTTCACTATAAAAACCAGAGTTAACTCAATATTCAAAAAAAAAAAAATATTTTATTAAAAAAAAATTTCCAAAAAATGTTTTAATAAAAATTTAATTGACTCAATTAAATTTTTAATGCATTCAATTAAATATTTAATAATTTTTTTTTTATTAAATAATTATTCTGATTCAATTAAATATTTCATTTATTCAATTAAGAATTTAAGAAGTAAATACAAAAGTGCAACTCTTTCTGTCCTCTTAATTAACACAGCCGCCATCGAGCAGCCATTATAAAAATTCTACTCTATTGGAGCTTCAATAAAAATTCATCATAGACTTGCTTATAGTTTTACTTTAGCCCAATGAGTTTTGGGGTGTGTTATTTAGCTATAAATTATAAAATTAAAAATTGTAACACCTGCAAAACGCGTGTTTTACCCTATAAAATTAACGCAAAAATAATGAAATCAAAATATTAAAATAAATCGAAAACCGTTTTACATACCGTTAACAAAAACTGGTTGAAAACCCAATTTATAGTGCGGTGTACTATGTTTTTAATCGTTTTTTGGATTAAAGCGGGGATATTTTTTAATGCTAAATGCCGACTAGGGTAGTACATACACACGACATTTTTTAATGTGGCGGTACCGATTGACTGGCCCACCCCAAACAGCTAAAGCTGTGAATAGAACGAATAAGAATTTGGTTTTAATTTAAATATTAAGGGAGTAAAACAGAGTACAAACTGGTAAAATCGGGCTTTCTATATTTCTGGAACTAATACAGAGAGAAACAAAATTCAAACTACAAAATGTGCTACTACAAAATTAGCGCAACGGAGCCTGGTACTTTTTTGATATTTGTATATGTGGGATAAAAAGTTTAAAACACTAGTGTTGGTCTTTTTTTTACCCCATAATTGTATATTTCCCTTCTTAAAAAATTTTCGAATGTATCTTGGTAAAATTTTTAAGATTCTAATTAATAAGGAGTAAAATCTCTACCCCTTTTTTGCTACTTTTTCCATAAAAGCATTTCATCATTAATTTGTAACACAGAATACAAAACAATTTAACAAAAAAAATTTTCAAGGGAAGAAAAAAGTACCAAAAGAGAGTAATATGATTGGTGCTCTATATATAAAATATATTAGTGGTATTCTTTTTTATATTATGTCCAACCGTAGAACTGTAATGGTAGAATCAAACGGTTTTTAATGAAATAAGAAATCGTAAAAGGGTTATTATGGTACTTTTTATTTATTTTAATGGTACTTGTTGATTTTTTAAACTTTAATGGGTCTAAAACCATGAGCTAAACTCTGTAACAACATAAAAAAAATTTAAAGAAACATTAAGGCACTTCCCTAACGAATTCAAAGCCGGTTAAGAAATTGACTTATAAGCTAAATCCACTCGGTTTTTTCAAGTTTTCGGCAGTGTGTTTTTCAAGAAATTGCTTTTAAAATTTTTCGAATTTTAAGCTTTTTTTTAATCTTAATGAACTAGGTTTTTGTAGAATTTTTATTCAACTCAAACTTCATAAAAAACTGAGAAAATTCAAAAATAATCAAGTCAAAACATTCCAAAAAGAAACATATCTGTTTTTCAAATCAAAAAACCATTTTTGTTTTGGTGTGCTGAAAGTACGTGGTATGTACTACAACAATATGGATGTGTATAGTAAAAAATTCCAATTCCAATATAAAACCGGTTTTTTTTTTTTTTTTTCAAAATAAAATACGGTTTCTTAGAATAGTCAATAACACAGTGAAACAAAATAGAATGAAGTGAAAATACCGGGGAAGTGATATTATTTTTCTGGTAGGTTCTGTCGATAACAACAGGAATCTGTTTTGGAATTTGCTAAACACCTCCAAAATTTTGAGTTACGGGTTAAAAACCGGTTTTTCATATGCACTTATAAACCAGTAACTTAGTTGAAATCTACCGATTTTAAGTTTCTCAGCGGACTTAGAAAGGAAACATTAAGGCCGTTTGGATGGTGTATATATTATTTAATTAAACTTGAGAAATCTGTGCATATTTCTCCACCATTTTTCAAGTTTGGAGCCGTTTTTATACAGTATTTTAAAAAGAAATCCTAAAATTGTTTCGGTATTTGGGTATCCCCGGAAGAAAGATTCTACTATATACTCGTACATAGTATTTTGATATCTCAGTACATGTGTATTTATCTATTTATGTGTATAAATATTTTTATATTGAGTAATCTTTAGTGAAAATAATTTTTAAAAATATCTGCAACTTATTCATCGGCATCAATTCATTAATGTTTTTGTAAAGTATTCGTACCAATAGCTTCGAATAAGTTTATGTGAATAAATATTTGTTAGCACACACACACACATCCACATCTTAATACACAAACAAAAAAATATTTAGAATTGAAATTTAAATTTTGTTTCGGAAGATGACTAATTTTTCAAAAGATTTACAATTGAACCAAAAAAAATTAAAAATAAATGTGTGTACGAGTACATTTCAGTTGTAAACACCAAAAAAAATATTTTATTTTTATTTTTATTTTTAAATAAACAAAAGCAAATATTTTTGCGCTCATTATTTGTTCATGAATAACGAAAACAACAAGTAGACAGACACTGTGCCGAATTTTGGTTACCCAACAACAGCAATAATGATATTAAAGGGTTGCTAATTAAGACCCCTGTTTTCTAATACAAGCATATTGGAATAAAGTGACAGTTCTGTTTTACATACTTCTTGACAGTTTGAGCAGTAGAAAAATTTTCGCTTGAAAATTAAAATCTATGAAGTATGAATATGGAGGGATCTGTAAAACTTCACATTTTAATATTCTTGATGTTTTAAAACCTGCTTTAAGTCTGTTGTTAGAAATGTGTGTGATAAATTTAAGTCAAATCGCTCTCCTCTATGTACTGTTCCAACACCATCTTCTGTTCGACTGGATCACTCAAATAAAACAATCATACCTAAATGGGCGCGGCAAGCGTTTTTTATCTGTCAAAAATACAGAAATCCAATTTTGACAGCGCGTTCTATAGTGGAGTTGGCTGCAAAAAAAATTGTTTTTTTATTTTTGTTTTGTTATTGTTAATCAGTCATGATATTTTGGCTAGTTTTTTAACTCTATTTTTGTTAGTCCCCAGCCAGCGCTCTTAGTCCCCATTTACATTATGGACATTTCTGTCTGGACAGACGAAGCTTGTGTGAAGTACACGACCGTCTGTACGAGACATTTTTTTTGTCTCTCTTTTCAACTTTTTATAATAATCGTCTTGTTACTTTATTTCATTTTTGTACACTGCATTAATTTGCCCATATTTTTATAGAAATCAATTTTTAAAATCTATTTATTTATTATTAATTTAATTTGTTTTGCTTTCAAAAGTTCTTTTCAATTAATTTTCATAACAGTCAATTAAGCACGTCACGAAAATAAGTGGAAGAATTGAAAAAATTTCTATCTTTAGGAAAGAACAAAAGAGTTTTGAAAAAATAGCCTGCAAGAAATGTCCATAATGTAAATGGGGACGCTTTTATATATTTGATAGTGTTGCAGAATGTCAAAATTTTGCGATTCTTCAAAGGTTGGGCTTGCCCTTACCTAACTAGCACATGGTTTTCTTATAGCACCGTTTATTTTTTGATTCTACAATAGATTCTAAATACAAGTAATCTCATACAGCGAGGAACAAAAGATTTAGCGAAAACAAAATGGAGTTCAGCAAATGCAAGACAAACTTTTAACATTTTGACTGTTAAAAGTGGCTTGCAGAAGATATATAGGCAACAACCACGAGATTCGTAAGGAGTCTCGGATTGTAATTAGGAACTGGGCTGCACCATAGATCTTAAAGGTCGCGGTGCGATTATAGCCCATGATGATAATGAAATGTGGTTTGACACAGGCTATTTTTCTTATATACAAATTTTTATTTTATGTTCTACTAGCTAACCCACGTTGTTTTGCCTTCAAAATTTATTTATATTGAAAAAAAAAAAAATTAAAAAGAGAAGAAAAATATAAGTTGAGCTATGCCGAACATATAATAAAAAAATTAGTCAAACGGGATCCAGCCGTTCTCCGACTTGAGTAAATTAAAAAATAGGGGACCATATGAAAATCAAAAATTGCCAAATCGATCAAGAAGTTCTCCGATTTGAGAAAACTTGAAAAAGTGGGAGTGTTAATGGGCGGGGTCTGTTTTAATTTCCATAAAAATTTAAGTTGGGTTTTGATGAAAATATAAAATTTTTGTACTCATAGAGTAAAGGACCGTGCAAGACCGAGTAAAAACAAATACGAGTAGTAGACAAATAAATCAGATATCGACTGCAGTGTCACCTGCCGGGCCGATTTGTGACGCTAAACCTTCCAAGGCATACACAGAAATTCAATTAAATCGGTCCAGCCGTTTAGGAGGAGTACAATGTGAAACACACGTACCGTCGAATTTCATATATTAAGATTTCTATTTTCATTTAAGAAAGCAGCAAATCAGCTGCTCTTGATGTACGTTCATATAATCGTGTGGCCGTAAAAAATCAGTTGGTGGCGCTGGCATTAAGCCAAAACTGTTTAAATATTTTCTTTTTTTTTTTAATTATAAAAATTGTTTATACAACTTAAAGCTTTAACTTTTTGAATTTTTTTTTTGGGAGAAAAATGTTTATAAAATTTTTCGAACAACTTTGATCTTCTAAACAGTTACAGCATTTGTCGTCAATCTGTTGCAAACATATTTGTATTTTACACTTTAATGAACAGTTAATGCATAAACGCTTAGTTTATTTTCGTGTACAAAACTAATTTTAAGAAGAAAGATATGTTTTTGCTTAATTACTTTATTACTATTCTCTTACTAGCCAGACTTGTATTTTACTTCTTTATAAATACTTGTACATACATACCAGTACATCTATAATTTAGTTTATTTATGGATGCTTTTGAAAAAGAGAAGAAAGATGTATAAAAATTCAAGATCAAGAAAAGCAATTCCGGCTTCTGCTAGCTTGATTTCAAGAGACTTCCAAAGTGTGGGATTAAAATAGAAAACCAAACAAAATGAAAAATAAAATAAAACTAGAAATTGCAATTAGTAAAGATATCAAATATTTATTCAAGCTACTGCCTGATGATATTAAAAAGACTCTTTTTTTCTAAATATTCCATCACATTTTATTTAGGTGATGCCGTAGAGTGTAAATGTGCAAGGCCACAACCCTGCAAGCAATGTTGTAGTCGTCTAACCAAATAACACATTTATAGCCCAATTTTATGCAACCAACTTTAAACTAACTACAAAGTGAATGAAAATGTTTCATAGACGCAGTCGTCGATAATATTGTTTAAGCTGAGACCAAAGTATCATGGTTATGAGTACATATGGCTACTTTAGCTAAAATAGCTGGCCCGTTGATTCTAAACCTCAAAGACAAAGATTGAAAGGGGTTCACGTAGGTTCTATAATTTTGTCACATTGAGGTAACTGCTTGCCTATTATTTTATTATTATTGTCATCATCATGTGCGATACGCACCGAGCCCTTTAAGATCTCTATTGCAATGCGAAAGGAAGCAAATATAGTACAGCTGGTTGATCCACTGCCTTGAACAGAGATATTTCTAAACAAAAACTAAGAAATATGACGAAAAATTTTTATTTATATCAAAATATGCAAAAATATGCATTTAAAGCAAAATTTTGTTAAATAAAGGGTGTCCGAGCAAGAACGCAATATTTAAATTTGGCGCCATTCGAAGTGTCATTGTTTGACATTTGAACAATTGTTACTGTTTGCTAGTAGAAGGTACGAGGTTAGTAAAAAATGACCATGGACAGCGAAGGGAGTTCGTAAATTGGATATTGGAGAGACAACATGAAAATGCTGATTTTGCCGATAAAATCATCTTCAGTGACGAGGCCCATTTCCATCTTGATGGCTTCGTCAATAGGCAGAATTGTCGCATTTGGGGTGAAGAAAATCCTCGAGTGATTCACGAGAAGCAAATACATCCTCAACGTGTCACTGTGTGGTGTGGTTTTTGGGCTGGAGGAATCATTGGACCTTTTTTTTTATGAAAATGAGGCAGGCCAATCTCAAACAGTCAATGGTGTTGGTATCGTGAAATGATAACCAGATTTTTCTTGCCTAGAATTAAAGAAATGAATGTGGAGGACTTGTGGTTTCAACAAGACGGCGCCACATGTCATACAGCCAGAGAAACAATTCAATTGCTGCATCAGTCATTTATTTAAAATTTAAATCTTGCGTTCTTGTTGGGACACCCTTTATATGCACTGACAAGTTGATGCCATTTTACTGGAAATATTGTGATTCGCAAAGATAATAACTTAAGGTCTGTCTCAAAGTAACGAGAACAAACTTGCATTTGCATGAAATGCCTTGCCCTGCTTATTACAATTTCTTACAAACTAAATAGAAGAGCGTTTAACATCTCTAGTTCGCGTTGATACATCTTCGTCTATGAAATGTACAAATTTAACTTTATTGTCAAAAAGTTGGAAGTGTATTTAAAGTTAGTTGAGTTGCCAGTAGGGTGGTGTTAATGTGAATGTGCATATGCGCATATACTCGTATGTGTATGTTTATTTATTTAAGGAACATCAAGAAAAGTAAAGCCGGTAATAGTGTTGCCGTAAAAATAGCGGTTGACTGAAACGGCATTAACTTGTTTATTTTTTTTCAACTCTTTCTCTTTTTTTATGTTTTGTTAAGATGATTTTGTGAAATGCATTTTCTAGCCATATAAAATAATTTCAATAATCCAATATATTTAATTCTTAAGAAACCAAAGTGCTTTGCTGCTTGGACCCAATGCAGTTTTATAAAGCGACTTTTTCTCTTCTTCTATTTTCTTACTGTTCTTTTGCTGTTGCTTTTTCTTGTTCACTTGCATATTTTTTTTTGTGTGAGTGTGTGTAATTTAACGTTAACTAATTATTTACTAACTAACTCATGTTACTTTGTAAAGAGAGCTTGAGCTGCTGTATGATGAACCGTTAGAATGAATGCATTTTAATATTGAACGTGTTCCTTCTTTAAAGTTTTCTTATCATACTAGTTCTTTTAAGGTTTTTATTATTTATATATTTTTGTTTAATTTAATTTAAAAAACAACGTATGTATGTATGAAAGTCATTTT
The DNA here is from genome assembly GCA_947397855.1 of Thelaira solivaga. NCBI lineage: Eukaryota > Metazoa > Arthropoda > Insecta > Diptera > Tachinidae > Thelaira > Thelaira solivaga. Next base: position 28,672,289 of record OX377612.1, read on the forward strand.
TTAAAGGTTCGCAGTTTTAAATTAAAGTAAAAAATATTTTTAATATTAATAAAATTTGCTGTATTCAGGATCCCCTGCACAAAGAAAGCAACTTCCTTATTCAACAAATGGGAAAACATTTTCTGACTTTGCACGACCACTACTTTTTTCAGATTCTATGAATTAGTTGTTTCTTGAAATTTTTTTTTAAATATGGGATTTTAGAAGAGCCCGCTTCACACATCTTATAAAAACTTTGAATTCAAAGATGTACGACAAAACTTTCCAAATTGTACCGATTATAAAGATAACTTTTTTTATATTAAAAAATTTGTTGATTTTTAAGAAAAAAAAAAAAAAAAACTTAGATATTTAACGGTTTTGTTAAAGGCGCATTCGGCTTGGTTTTATTATTTATATTTAAAATCACATAAATTAGCAATAAAATAGACCATTTTAGCCTTTTTAAGGCTAGATTTAGCCTTTTTTTCTTGCATTTGCCCCAAAATTTATGATTTAGCTTTAGCTTTTTTTCTAGCCTGTTTTGTTTTTAAAAATAGCCTTAAATAGCCTTTTTTGGAAAAATGAAAACAAAGCATACATAAACAAACTGAAACCAAATTAGCTAAATTAATACTTTCGATAAAACTTTGATATGTAAATTGATAAATTGATTGAACGAAGGTAATTTCATAAGTAAAGGAAAGTATTGTAAAATAAAAATGCAATTTATTTCTAATTGATTAATTAATTGTTCCATTTAGCATTTAGTTATCTAGTAATGCTGAGGTTGCTCACTTTTGAGAACGATAAAGCAAGCGAAATATCAGAATAGAAATCGCAATAAAAATCAAAAAATAAATTATGACTTGAAGGAATTTTAAATATTATTTTTTAATATTGAAGTTTAATAATTGGATTCTCTTATAAGTATTTAAAGCCGTGTGGAAAACGATATTTCATATTTTTTTTTATAAAAATTATAATTAGGATTCCTAATGTAATAAAGAATTAAGAAATTTTTTAATTTTAAGCTGTAGCTTTTTAACTTTTTTTCTAGCTTATTATTTTCGGCTTGATTTAGCCTTTTCTAGGGTTTTTTTTTGTAAAGAAAATATAGTTTTCTTTTCTAACTCCTGGCAAAGATGATGTGTAAATACCGAAGTCTAAGTACCCAGTTTTTTTTTTTAGTTTTACACCATGGTTCAGTTGTATTTTTTTAATTTATCTCTATTTTGTGATTTTACACTAAAACTTTTTTTAAAGTCGTCAAAATCGTGTAACGCATACATGGCTGCTATAAATTCCATATAATAGATTTAAATTCTATTATAGGCAAAGTTTCTTTTATATTTTCTTATGGGAAATTATTATGTGAATCTCGTTTTTGCAAAAACTCGGTTTCTTTAAAATTTACACTTTACGTCTCATACCAGATCAATTAGAATGAATAGGCCTAAAACCACAATAAAAGGCCAAACGTTTTTCTATTTTAATATTTTAACAAAAGTAAAAATTCACTTTTTATTTTCTTTTTAAAAAGTATAAATAATTAATAGAAAGAAAACAAAATATACAAAATTCATAATGACGCTTTGTGTATGAATAAATAACCAGCCAGCCAACGTGTATTGTCTTTTCTTTAAATAAATAAAAATGCTAGAAATAAAACTCCATAATAAAAATAAAAAAAATAAACAAACTGTAAACGTGACATAAAAGGTGATTTTTTTCTATTTTTTAATACACATTCAAAGCAACAAGCGAATAATCATACACACTTTTAACAATTTGATACGGATATGAAATAGTGAGAAAAGCCAGGCAAATTGTTTTAGCCACCTGGTAAATTAAAAAAAAAATTAGTACAGCTTTCAATAGTTAAAGTCAGGACTTTGTAAGGTACCCCCGTAAACTAGTAGGTAGCGTACTAACCTATTAATCTGGGGGTCGCAGGTTCGATCCCTGCCTAGACCTTTGGTGTTTTCTGCAGACAAGCCAAAAAGCTTGTTAAAAAAAAATCCAAAAAAATAACCGGTTTTTGCTTAAAAATTTTTAACGGATACACTATCCAATAGGCCATGTTCTGAGAAACGCGCGTTTTCAAAATGATAAGTGTTTTGCTTGTTTAAAAAATAACCGGTTTTTGCTTAAAAATTTTTAACAAAATTTGGATGGACAGCTACGGATAAACTAGCCAATAGGCGCGTTTTCAAAACGATAAGTGTTTTGCAAAAACGCCAAAGCATGTTCTGGAAACTTCGCGTTTTACTTCTGTTTTTCTCTTAGAATGTGAATAGGAAAACGCCAGTTTATAAATAAACAATTGACACACACACACAATTGACAAAATCAAAGTAAATTTTTTATAATCATATTTTTTATGGAAAAAGGCCAATTTTCTTTTCAATTTTGTTTGAAATGACAAGAAAACCTATTTAATTTGAACTGTGCAACATTTTATTTTCTCTTTGACTCTTAGTTGTTACAAAATTCTTTACTTCGCTTCAGTGTGTGCTTGCGTTTTGAAAACGCTAAAACTAAATGCTTTGCGTTTTTCAGAACACCTATTTTCCGATTTCAAATCGTAATCGACAAAGTTAAGCGTTTTGCGTTTTTCAGAACATGGCTGTGTGAGTGTCGTTGTCGTAATGACCATATGTTTTATATGGGCTTGTCGTGAATTCGTCTACGACAACGACAACGACCACAACACTCGTAATAAGGCTGAATATTTAATGTTCAACCAAAAGCTTAATATTTGACTTATAAAATCTTAACTTTAGCTATTGGTAACTTGTAATAATAAATCTTATATTTAGTAGATTTCTGTTAGACCAAATATTATTTTCTGAAACGAGTAAACGGGGGAAGTTTACTATATATTTCGATTCTCAATAAAACATTTACTAAACCTGACTAATACAATTTCAATGATTAATTTTATAAATCTAGATTTTATGATTTACTAAAATGGTTCCAGCCGATACCGTAATATTAGTTATTGATGTGAACAGCTTGACTAAATAGTATGTTGCTCACAACAAACAAGATGCTGGTGTTTATCTGTTTTTGTATTTGTCAAACGGTGAATTCTTAATGAAAGGCTGGTTGATTGCTAATTCTCACAATAGAAAAACGATACAATACAAAAATAATAGATTCTGGATTCCAACACGCAGTAGAACGTTCTCCTTTCAACTGCAGGAACGAAGTTGCTAATCAAAATTTTTCTAATTGTTATTGTTTATAAAATATGTTTTTTTTTTTAGCGCGGTACACTAACAGAAAATAAATTTTAAATTTAATTTGAAAAATGTTTTTATTTCCAAGATCAGCGAGCCAGATTAAATTAATTTTTCAGTGGTTATATCCTAAAGACTCATTTCGATTTTATAAACTCCAGATGCTTTAACCTTTTATCGATTTAGAATCAAGGGTGTCCCAGTAAATTTACGTCCAGCTCCTACAACGAACGCTAGCTTTGTTCCTACATTTGTTTTTCAATACAAATGTACGAAAGAAGTTGTCGTTCGCTTTTACGGAGCCCCGCTGTAGTGTTTTTACACTACAGCACATTTTAGAGGAATGCGTGGAAGATGTTGAAATCAACTAAACTGTCGAAAAATAAAAGAAAAGAAGACGCATAATTTTTTAAAACAAAAAATATACGAAAATGAATTTAGAAAAATTATTTATTATTGGATTAAGTGTTGCATTGCGAGATCAAATCCATTAGTCTTCAAAATTTTAATTTTTATTTTGTTTAATATGTGCAAATACTTATGGTATGTATGTATAAGTAAATATTACTTTATCAGTGATGCCACTAAAATCGAAAATATTGCCATTTTTCTAGTGATGGCATGAAAATTATCGAAAGATATTGAGTGAAACAAAATGAGATAGGAACATCTTGTAAAGATATTGGAAGATGTCGATTTTTTTCTACATGCATTTTGTATGGGGAAATGTTGTCATTTCGCTGAATAGATGGAAGATGTTAAATGTGCTCTAGTGTAAAAACACAATTAGTATCATTTTTTGTGCCAGTGGCAACTCTAAAACTTGCTAGGTGTCACATAGGCTTATTCCGATTATTAATAATTTGTCACATGAGTAAAATCGGTGTGATACCGTTTCTGTCGGGAAGCACAGGAAACATCGGAACATATTCTCTACGAATGCTTAGGTAGTGGCGCATTGGTCCCAGAAGATCTAGGAAAGATTAGTCCTACAAAAATACGAGATTCGTAAGAAGTCTCGCATTGTAGTTAGGAACTGGGCTGCACACTAGATTTTAAAGGTCGCAGTGCGATCATAGCCCATAATGATAATAATAATAATTTAGCGCTTTATGAAAGAACAACGCGTTGTAATTGTGATGAAGTAAAGTGAAGTTAATGGTAATAAAAAAAAAAAAAAAAAAAAAAAACTTATATGATGCGATGAAATGCATTTTGATCTGAATGGTTCAAAGGAAATCTGTTGTTATGCCCAGGCATAACGTTATGTGCATAGCCGATGTTACTCGCTGGTAATGTAGTTTTATTTTGGTGAAAGAATTTTTAAAATCGATTCGGCAGTTTTAGAGCTTATCCAAACTACACAGTGTCCGAACAAGAACGCAAGATTTAAAATTGGCGCCATTCGAAGTGTCATTGTTTGACATTTGAACAATTGTTATTGTTTGCTAGTAGAAGGTACGAGGTTAGTAAAAAATGACTATGGACAGCGAAGGGAGTTCGTTAATTGGGTATTGGATTGCTGATTTTGCCGATAAAATCATCTTCAGTGACGAGGCCCATTTCCATCTTGATGGCTTCGTCAATAGGCAGAATTGTCGCATTTGGGGTGAGGAAAATCCTCGAGTGATTCACGAGAAGCAAATACATCCTCAACGTGTCACTGTGTGGTGTGGTTTTTGGGCTGGAGGAATCATTGGACCTTTTTTTTAATAAAAATGAGGCAGGTCAAGCGCAAACAGTCAATGGTGTTCGGTATCGTGAAATGATAACCAGTTTTTTCTTGCCTAGAATTGAAGAAATGAATGGGGAGGGGCCACATGTCATACAGTCAGAGAAACAATTCAATTGCTGCATCAGTCATTTATTTAAAATTTAAATCTTGCGTTCTTGTTGGGACACCCTTTATGTTCTCTTTATTAGAATACTAGTGTAGATGAACAAACTTTTGCTTCAAAATGCAACTTGTCTACTTGATCAAGGATCTATTTTTAAATTGAATGTCATTGCTTTAATTTCCTTTTTCTTTTTATTTTCTTAATTAGCTCCTTATTTAATCATATTTTTGCTTCTTTTACATTTTATACCACTTGCATATTTGCTTGTCGTGCACAACTCCAGTTGTAAGTACGTCAAAGAGAAACTTCTATTAAATAGTCGTCCGTTTGTTGTAAATTTATAAAAAAAAAATAATTTAGTTTTTAATAAAAAAATCTCATTAAAAAAGAAAAAACTTAGTGAATGAAAAAAAACTGGCATGTGCTCATGCGCCTAATAGTATATAGAGATGTGACACCGACACGTTATACCAACAACATGGTAGAGTCTTAACATTAAAAAAAACATCAATTAGAATGACGTCTTTAAACATTTGCATTGAAACTTAAATATACGGAAAGGTGTGCTTTTTATTACGTATAACATGTGCACTGAAAGAAATAACTGTTGATATTCTTAATTTTTTAAGAGAAGGCTGCTGCCAACATTTGTTTTCGGTATCTAGAATTGATGTTAGATAAAAAAAAACATATTAATTATGTTTTTAAAAATCAATTAACTGCAGTCGCTCTTTGAATCAAAGCTGAATATGAAAAACCGATCTTGTCATACGTCTATCAAGTCTGGTTCCATAAAACTGCTAAATCGCACTCTAGGAAACTGCTTAATAAAATAGCCATTTTAATTAAAAAGAAAAAGGTCAAATAAACTAACAAATAAGTTAGCTTTGTGATTTAAAATTTTTAAATTCTAATGCTGCAGTATTGTTTGGTAAAATGTCATAAACATGTATTATTTTAATATATAAAATTCGACCATACATTGTACTCCTCCTAAACGGCTGGACCGATTTAATTGAATTTCTGTGTATGCCTTGGAAAGTTTAGCGTCACAAATCGGCCCGGCAGGTGGCACTGCAGTCTGTATTTCTCTTATTTGTCTACTATCTGTTTTTACCCGGTCTTGCACGGTGCTTTACTCTACGAGTGCGATTTCTTAGAGTAAGAAGATCGAATATACAAAAATTTTAAGGTAAAACAACGTTTGCAGGGTCATAAATAGGAATAAAAAATAAAGAAATCGTTTTCTGTATCCCAATTCTTCACATACATACAGTCCTGTCATAATATTGGATTCCGATTGGAATGTTTGATAGGCCTGGTAGATAGACTTTTAATAGGTTAAATTAGATACACAACTCGATTTTAATTGAAGGCATCAGACTGCCATACAAAATTATTGAACCTTTTCTGTTATAATAAAAAACAAACTTTTTTCATGGTTAAAGTCAGAGTATAATTATTTTTTGTTCCAAAGTTCAGATTAAAATTGAGTTGAAAAAAAAACTAATATTGAAGTGCGTATTAATTCAAAATGTTGAAAAGATATATAGACAAAATTGACTAAAACTGCAGATTTTTATTTGAAAAATGACAAAACGAAAAATTTCTTTTGAAGTATTTTTTTCAGTGTTGAAATCTTCTAGTGGTAGTGTGACATCAAATCTGGTTAATTTTTTTTTTTTTTTTTTTTTAAATAAATAAATAATATATGAGCATGGCAAGTTGGTAACTTTGTTGTTTCTGTTTATAATTTTCTAAATGCAGTTATTTTGCTTATTCACCAAACGGGGACAAAACTACTTCTAAACCAGTTCACACACAGTACAAAGATCTTTTTATTTTATCTCATTTCAGTCAGGCAAGCAAGTCAGTCTTTGTTGCAGTTTTAACATGTGTGTGATTTTTTGTTTGTTTAGTTTCTATTATTATTATTATTATTAGTTTCTTACCAACAACTTTTTCCAGCTATGCAACCAAATAGGCAAAGTTACCTCTAACCAGTTAGTCAGTCAGCCGTTTGCCTGATTGCAAATGAACTTAAAATTATATTGAAAGTGTGTTGTCAGCTATGAAAAGGTCAGTACAATTGTACTTTTTTACTATTGGTACTTTATTGTGTACCGATTTAGTACAAATATTTGTAATTTTAATTAAATTTAAAATTATGTACAACGATTTGGGAACTCTAATCAAAATTACACAGCCTTAAGCTACGGTCACATTACACAAATATTTGTTGAAATAAGCGTAACCACTCTTTTTTTTGGCAAATACTTTTATAGTCTAACATGACATGTATTACATAAAATGAAATCAAATAATAAAAACTGCAAGTATATTGAATTTTAATAAAAAAATTAAAGAAATCTTGGCGAATATTTCTTAAAAAATATAAACGTATATGTAGCTGACATAATGGTTATGCTTATTTCGACAAATATTTGTTTAATGTGACCGTAGCTTTAAGTTTGGGGCTTTTTAATAAATAGATCTACGAGTATTCTGATCTAACTGTTGTGGACTTTTTAAAGCAACAATCCCTGTGTTTGTTCTAAAAGTTGTGAAATTTTTAGTGGAACCACTCATATGTTGAATTAAAACTTTATAGAGTTCGTACTGGAATCATTCATATGTTTGCTCTAATCAGCTGTAGAGTTTTAGTGTAACCACCAATATGTTTCATTTAAAGGGTATGGGGTTTTTGGTAGAACCATTCATATGTTTGATCTAACAGTTGTGTATTAGAGCCACCCATGTGATAATAAGTAATTGATTTCAAGCGATTTATAGTTTCTTAAAAGAGTAGCCGCGAATATTTTATTTAAATTTCAATGAAAGGTGTGAGCACATAGAAATTTGAGCTATTTTTAAAAAGAGTGTTTCAAAGTTGTTACTCATACTAATGGCGCATTGTGCCTTTTTACGAAAGAAAAAAATCAGCTTAGAGTTGGGAAGATTGGGAACGCTTACAGGCTTTATCAATGTCCTACCTTAAGATCTTTCGGATGTTAAAAAGTGTTTCAGGTGATTTGATGGCTCTAAGGGAAATTTTTTACATCTCATTAAAGAAGGTTGCAAATAGGAAAAATCTAGATCTCTGTGCATGGTGAAAATAGATTTTTGAAACTAAAAGAGCACATTTTTTACTTCAGAATCGTGTTGCTTTTAAGCCACGAATTTAATTTTAATCGATCGTTAAATAAAGTTCAATATTCAAAAATAAATCGAAAAGTACTACCCATTTTATATTTTCATTTTAATTCAATTTATTTTCTCTGTTATTAATTTTGTGGTAGTAATTGTGTGACCTTAGTTGTTTATTCTATTTATTTATTATCATAATTTTTTTTGTGTGCCTCTTTTGTTGGGAATAATTACAGCGTCTGTGGGAATAAATTATACGAGTGTGAATCATGCAAATCAATTTATTTATTTTTTTCTATTTTAGTTTCTTGTTATAAAGAAAAAAAAACCTTAAACAAAATATGTGAAAAACTCCTGAATTTACACGAAGGGATTCTTCTTTTCACAAGTAAAGGGTGTTTTTTTTATAGACGTATAGAACTTTAAGTTGGCATTACTATTCAAGATGGCGACCGATTTAACAGCTGTCAAGTGATTTATTCTCAGTTTGGTTTGGCAATTCATCATGAATAGACTCACGCCTGAACAACGCTTGCAAATAGTGCAATTTTATTTCGAAAATAATGGTTCTGTGCGGAATACGTATCGCGCGAATTTTGTTTAGCGATGAAGCGCACTTCTGGTTGAATGGCTACGTCAACAAACAAAACTGCCGCATTTGGAGTGAAGCTAATCCTCAAGTGTATGTCGAAACACCGTTACATCCAGAAAAACTGACTGTTTGGTGCGCTTTATGGGCTGGTGGAATCATTGGTCCGTACTTCTTCAAAAACGATGATGGCCAGAACGTTACAGTCAATGGTGATCGTTATAGAGCCATGATTACTAACTTTTTCATTCCTGAATTGAACAACCATGATGTCGAGGAGCTGTGGTTCCAACAAGACGGCGCAATATGTCACACAGCTCGTGCCACAATCGATTTATTGAAAGACACGTTTGGTGACCGCCTAATTTCACGTTTTGGACCTGTGAATTGGCCTCCAAGATCTTGTGATTTAACACCGCTAGACTACTTTCTGTGGGGCTATGTAAAGTCATTGGTCTATGCGGATAAGCCACAAACGCTTGACCATTTGGAAGACAACATGTTGGAAAAAGTCATCGAAAATTGAACGTTCAGATTGGACTACATCCGAGCCAGCCGTGGCGGTCATATGCCAGAAATCATATTTAAAATGTAATGCCACAAGATTATCTTTCGGATAAATAAAATTCATGTCAATCGAATAATCCATCGTTGTTTTATTGCAATTTAAAGTTCTATACGTCTATAAAAAACACCCTTTACAACAATATTGTAATTTATTAATTGTTTAGCAAAGATTTTTGAATTGATAGAATTTGAATTTTATTATTTATAAAAAATTCAGTGAACGGTCCTTTCTTTTGCCATAGCACATATTAATTCGAAAATAGAAGCATAAAGTGGCCTTTTATTTTTGAAAGAGGTATCAGTCCACTTTAGACACAATCTTACTAAAATTCCCACAGAATAATATTTTCAAAAAAGTGGACTTATAACATTAATTAATTAAACTTTTATAAATCTGACATCAAATTTGGTTAATTTTTTCTCTAAAAAAAATTAATAAAATATGACAATTGCATTTGTTGTTTCTCTTTATAGTTTTCGAACATAATACAACCTTTACAACTTTGCATTTGGGCATAAATTCAGACTTTAAAATTAATATTTTGCTTTATTTCGAAAATTGGAAATAAAGTCCGAATGAAAATTGTTTTCGTTTCATATTAAATTACTCATATATTAAAATATTTATTTGAAGGTAAATTACATTTTTTGTACAAAATTTTGTACAAAATTACGCAAGGAGCAAATGTCCACAATTTTCCAGAGTGCTTCGATTAAATAACTGTACTGATTTCGGTTTTTTCTAGCAGCTCTAGTTTTTTTTTTAAATGTTTCAACCTACCCGCACTTGAAAAAATGGCTTAAATGATAGAGATAATTTTTTTGTTGTTTGTGGCTGCTCTTACTTTCAGAACACCGAATTTCAAAATTTCGAAAATGCATACATTTTTCAAAACTATTGACTTTACAAATAATTTTGTTGGTTTTTCGACTCTATTCGATACTTTACTGCTTCAGCAATTAATAAATTTTAAATCAGCAAGTTAGGTGTTAAGGATTTCTATTTAAATTCTACTATAATTCCTGCTGTGGCTATAAGAAGTCAAATTACCTTTTTTTTTGTGGAATTTATATAAAATTAAAATAATAATTTTTTTATTGTTTTAAATTTTTATTCTTGTGTAATTATTATAATTTTTTTATATATATTTTTTTTTAATTTTTCAGACATTTACAGCATGGTGTAACAGCCATTTGCGTAAAGCTGGCACCTCCATTGACAATATTGAAGATGACTTTCGTAATGGTTTGAAACTGATGTTGTTGCTTGAGGTTATCTCAGGTGAAACTTTGCCTAAGCCAGATCGTGGCAAAATGCGTTTCCATAAAATTGCCAATGTTAACAAAGCCTTGGATTTTATTGCCTCCAAGGGTGTTCATTTAGTATCAATTGGTGCTGAAGAAATTGTTGATGGCAATTTAAAAATGACACTGGGTATGATATGGACCATCATTTTACGCTTTGCTATACAAGATATCTCTGTTGAAGAGATGACCGCCAAGGAGGGCTTGTTGTTGTGGTGCCAACGCAAAACTGCCCCCTACAAGAATGTCAATGTACAAAACTTCCATCTTTCGTTCAAGGTTAGCAGAAATTTAATTTCAAATTAAGTTAAAAATTAAAACAACATTTTTTTTTATAGGACGGTTTAGCCTTCTGTGCCTTGATCCATCGCCACAGGCCTGATTTGATTGACTATTCCAAACTTTCCAAAGACAATCCATTGGAAAATCTCAACACTGCCTTTGATGTTGCTGAGAAATATCTAGATATACCTAGAATGTTAGATCCTGATGGTGAGTATTTTTCATTTTATTTTTATTTTAATTTAAATTTTTTATTTATGTTTGTATTTAGTAATGCTTCTTAGTTTTATTTAAGTATTTTAAATTTAAATTTTTTTTTGTAGCACCTTTCTTTTATATTTCATTATTTTTCCAAACACTTTTACATAATTTCTTTCTTTTGATTTTTATTTTTCTTTATATTTTTAAACAAACTACGAATCAACAAAAAAAAAAAACTATTGATTATTGTTGTTGTTGTATTATTATAATTTGGTGATGGTGCAAAAAAAAAATCAATTAAATATAAAAAAAAAATGGAAATGAAAAATAGATTTGATCAACACTCCCAAGCCGGATGAACGTGCCATCATGACTTATGTTTCTTGCTACTACCATGCCTTCCAGGGAGCTCAACAGGTTGGAAATGTGACGCATGTACCCCAACCCACAAGACAATACACCTACGTCCCGAATAATTACAATGTGACTAAACTTCACATCAATACACTTGATACATTCTTTTTATTTTGTTATTATTTTTTTGTTACTGCAGTTTGTTTTTTGGAAAATGTCGTATAAATTCACCTTTTTGCTCTTTCTTTTTTTTCTCTCTTTCTCACTCTTCTTTAATGCTGTTTAACACCAAAAAAAAAAAAAAAAAGAAAGAAAACCTTAACATTGAAATTTTATTTTTCAAAAATCTGTGTTTAATTGTAAAGTATTTTAAAAACAAATTTTTTTGTAGAAAATTTATATCATGCAAATGAAGGAATATTGTTTTAACCAAATTTTCTTTATAAAAGCGCTTTATTAAAACCTTACAATTTATTTACTAATTGTGTTTGCGTTTCTCAAAAAGGTTAAGCACATTTCCACTTTTCTCAAAATAATGCTATTTTTTATATAATTTTTAGGAGGCCTATTTTCATTCTAATCTGGGCTTTTTCTGTAGAAACGCAGTCACCATTAGTTTAAAGTAATAAATGCTTTATTACCTTTAAATAGTATATTTATTAGAATTTCAAAAGAAATATTTAAAAACTTTTTATTGTGATTAAAATGCGCCAATTTCGGTTATTGGCTGTGTATGTAATTGTGATTTCCAAAAGACAAATTACCTTTTAATGACACAACAAAAGCTGACATTCATCTCTGTGCATAAAACAAACATTACAGCAAAACCTACACACTATTGCATGTTTTTAATCATTTTAAGGAAAAGATTTGCTTCGGTTCAGTAAAAATATTTTTATACGTATAATCTGTCCTTTAAGAGCCTATTAGACGATAATGCGCGATGGGTCAGCACGGTATGATGAGAGAGAGAGTGAAAATATCGAAAAAAATTTAAAGCCATCATGCGCGGCTTATCAAACAGAAATTTTTCGCATGATCGTTTAATAGGCGCTTAAAGTATCTAAATTAAATATCAGAGAATAAAATTATGTCAAGCTGGGCAAATTTCATTTCTAATAATATTGTACAATGACCAGCAAACATACACGTATATCGGCGTTTTGAAAAAAAAATTGATTTTGTTGTACAGTGTGACAGGAGAAAGGGGAAATAGAAGTCTGTTCATTTGTAATGAAAGCCGGTTTTAATTTCAAGTTAACGCTTTCCCGTTAATAACTTGTAGCTTTTCAGTTGTAAAATTTAGTTTAAACATGCAATACTGTCTTCCCTCTTTACTTAATCTGCTTTATAACGGTTGTCGTAATATTGATAAAAACAAATGAAAATGGCAACGCTTCCGATATGTTTTACATTGTTATTTTCAAACTTCGATAACACTCTCGACAACCGTTATAAGGCGGCATCACTTTTCTTTTCAAAATCACTTAACAAACAGTCAAACTTATTAATAAATTATTCATAATTTTTGTATAAATTTTTGTTATTAAAAAATAATTCCCTGGAGAAGGTTTGATGTGACAATACTCTCCTCTCTGAAAACTTCCTATTACAAGTTTTTAATTCATGAAGAATCCTAAAGCCACATCGCTACATTCGATATTAAGCAAATTGTACTGAAATTTTCAAAAAATAAAAAGTAAATTTCTCAAAAATTTTATAACACGTCGAATGTAGTAATCGTAATCTTAACCCCAGTTTGTTATAAAATATTGTAAATATACTATTTAATTATGACTAATTTTTTATTTTAACTCTGCGCATGCGTGCCTGCATTTTTTTTTTTTTTATTTATTCTTATTTAAATTGTTTTTATTAAATTGTGGGTTATGTCTTACAAATTGTCATAAAGTTGATATTAAACTTAAGAACAATTTTTGAGTTCCCACAAAATATATATTTTATGCTTGCTAATTTATTTTGTTTTGTTTTCGTTTTTGTTTTAATTGATAACCTAACATGTTTTGTATGTTTTGTTTTGTTGCTTTTTGTCTTCTACTTTACAATATGCCATTCTAACAGACCTGCAGAATACCGCTTTGCCAGATGAAAGGGCAGTCATGACATATGTTTCATCATATTATCATTGCTTCAGTGGTGCCCAAAAGGTTAGTTTTCCTTTTAAACATTTCCGTCTTCTAAACAGCCAAAAGAAATATTTTTTTATCTATAAAATGGAATTTAAAAAAATGTAATTGAAATAAAATATTCAGCTGTGATTGACCATCGACTGTAATCTCACAAAATTACGAACACGAGATGTACTAATTTTTATTGTTCGTACTGACTGATTTCACAAACTTATTCTGAACAAAATGGGTGGTAAAGAGTAAATTTCAAAACCTTTAAACAAAAGTACTATAAATGACGATATCCTGATCTTCTGTACGCATTTGCTATCCCTTAAATAAAAAATGTTCGGCTCTTTCCTTGCAGCCTAAGATTTTTTTTTTTAAATTTCTCACATAAAAAAACATGCTTTACTTTATGTTTAACAACTTCCGCGAAATTTATAGAGATGGCACTTATTTCTTTTAAATTACCGATAATGTGTCGTCCACAACTGAAATCTTTTAGATGATACTACAGAGCGAGGAAAAAGTTAAGCATAATAATAATCAAAAAGTTATTTAATTTTTACACGCATGTGTAACTTTTTGCCCACCCTGTGTTTTAGCGCCGAGACAATAGTATTGTGCGACAATAAAATCAACAGAAAGTCAGGATAATAGTTGGTGTAGGCAGGAACTCACACATACATATTATACAAAGGAAAGATTTGTTTATTTTATTTGGAGGAACTCTAAAACTACTGAACAAAAAGCTACATTATGGGGGAGTAGCATAGGCTATATAATATAACGCCACGCCCATTGTTAAATTATAATTTCAGAGGATTCTTCTAAAATTTCCTATGTGCGCTGCTATCTGGGAGGATTGCAAGACATAAAATAATTGACCGGGTAAAAGTAAATTAAAACTAAACTTTATACAACTATTTAGTGTGACACATGGACATCGTTGTTAACTCAGCCCTTTTGACACTATTTTTAGTACTTTTTAAAATTTGGGTTGCAAAATTGCTTTTTTACTGTTCGGCGTTTTTTGAAAGTCAAAAGCCGGCTGCTCTAAATTGCTTTGCTCTTCTATGCTGCCTCATCTTACTTTTACTTTTTATCACTATCACCAGACACTATTAGTTGGAGAATGCTGGACTTGAAGAAATTTGAGTTCATTTTCTTAAAACGCTGGACCCAAATTTCAATGCTGACAAATTTTACGAAAATTTTATTTATTTTGTACGACATCATTTAAAATTTTCGAAACAAGCTGGCTTTGACTTTAATTTAGAATTCCAAACTTTCACAAACACATACCAAAAAAGGACGAACTATTTTAATAACAACTTTAAAATCCGTTTTTCTCTCTATTTTCCTTTGCATTCATTCTTAACCTCACATTCAAAATATTTGTTTAAAGGAGACTCTAAAAGTTTTTCAAAAATTTTTAAAGCTCTCACCACAGAAAAGTTATTTTTAAAACGTCTCGATTAACAAACGCTACTAAAACGCAACTAAATAATGAAAATGTTTGTTTTTCGTTGTTATTTATTTTATTTGTTTTATTTTTTGCTTTCAATGCTTCTTTAATAGCAATTTTTTTTACTAATTTCAAATAATTTTTTTTTTTTAATTTTGAATATTTAGGCGGAAACTGCTGCTAATCGAATTTGCAAAGTTTTGAAAGTCAACCAAGAAAATGAACGTCTCATGGAAGAATACGAACGTCTTGCCAGCGATGTAAGTCCACTAAACGAAAAGAAAAGAAAAAATAAATTATATTGTTTATTTATTTAGCTTTTGGAATGGATACGACGCACTATGCCTTGGTTGAATTCCCGCCAGGCTGATAACTCTTTGGCTGGTGTGCAAAAGAAATTAGAAGAATACCGCACCTACCGTCGTAAACATAAGCCGCCACGTGTTGAGCAAAAAGCTAAACTCGAAACTAATTTTAATACTTTGCAAACAAAATTGCGTCTCTCGAATCGTCCCGCCTATTTGCCCACTGAAGGTAAAACAGTTGGTGATATCTCAAATGCCTGGAAAGGGTTAGAGTTGGCCGAAAAGGCCTTTGAGGAATGGCTATTGGCTGAGACTATGCGTTTGGAACGCTTAGAGCATTTGGCTCAAAAGTTCAAACACAAGGCCGATGCCCACGAAGACTGGACACGTGGCAAAGAGGAAATGTTGCAATCGCAAGATTTCCGTCAATGCAAGTTAAACGAATTAAAGGCTTTAAAGAAAAAACACGAAGCTTTCGAATCTGATTTGGCCGCTCACCAAGATCGTGTTGAACAAATTGCTGCCATTGCCCAGGAACTCAAGTAAGTAATCCACTCAAAACTCCATTGTTATTTAAATATTTAGTTAATGGCTATTAAAGTTACAGATTGTTCTATACATTTTGTTTATTTTTTTAATTTTACATGCTAACAAATATTATTTAATGGCCATAAGTGTGAGGTTCGATTATAATATTAAATATAATAATTGAAAACATTCATGCCATGCCATCAAACAAAAGCAGATTGAAAAATAGTTTTCATTTAAGGAAAAAAGAATTCATACAAGGAAAAAAAATATGTACCAATTAAATATTTTTCTTCTCAAAAATCTTTTGTTTTTTCATTACAATTTTTAATTGAATTAAAAATAAATTGTCATATTAAATTAAAAATTTTATTTAATTGATTTAATTAAAAAATCATGTTTTGTTAAATATTTAATCACCAGGGACCGGGTCACTTTTTTGCGCTCCTAATTCAAAATTTCTAATTGAATTAATTAAACATTTACTGCCAAATTAATAAATAAACAAATATTTTCATTTAAAAAAGGCTCTTTAAAGAAATTGCTATAAAAAATTAATAAAAAAAAAATAATTACATGAATTAAATGTTAAAGGATGACGGTATTTTATTGATGCAATTAAAAATTTAATAAAAATGTTATTGATCTTCTGTTAAAAGCAAAACGCTCTAATTCACTTGGTACAGATGAATCAATAATGCAGATAAGCCATCTAGGAGTTTTGAAAGTAGTTTTATAAAAAGTATCGCTTTAATAACAAAAGTCTAACTAAAACGCTTTTTAGCTAAATGAAAGAAGATAAAAGAATCCATAATTGAATGCCTTAGCTTTTTAAGCATTTTCTTTTTAATAAAAAAATCATTCATGTTTGTCATTAATTTATTAAATAAAATTTTGCCAATCACGTAAACGGCTGATTTATTGAAATTTAAATTTTTTTTTTGTAAAGCACTCTTGAATATCACGATTGCATTTCGGTAAATGCTCGTTGCCAGCGTATTTGTGATCAATGGGATCGGTTAGGAGCTTTGACTCAACGTCGTCGTACTGCTTTAGATGAGGCTGAGCGTATTTTAGAGAAAATTGATATTTTACATTTGGAATTCGCTAAACGTGCCGCTCCCTTCAACAATTGGTTGGATGGTACTCGCGAAGATCTTGTGGATATGTTTATTGTGCATACTATGGAAGAAATTCAGGGTCTTATTCAAGCTCACGACCAATTCAAGGCCACTTTGGGTGAAGCTGATAAGGAATTCAATTTAATTGTCAATTTGGTGCGTGAAGTTGAATCGATTGTTAAACAACATCAAATTCCTGGCGGCTTAGAGAACCCCTACACTACTCTAACTGCAAACGAAATGACACGCAAGTGGAGCGATGTTCGCACATTGGTGCCACAACGTGACCAAACATTGGCTAATGAATTGCGCAAACAACAGAACAATGAAATGTTGCGCAGACAATTTGCTGAAAAGGCCAATATAGTTGGTCCTTGGATCGAACGACAAATGGATGCCGTTACAGCCATTGGCATGGGTCTGCAAGGCTCATTGGAAGATCAATTACATCGTCTCAAAGAATACGAACAGGCTGTGTACGCATACAAGCCCAATATTGAGGAATTGGAAAAGATTCATCAAGCCGTCCAAGAATCCATGATCTTTGAAAATCGTTACACTAACTATACCATGGAGACTCTACGTGTTGGTTGGGAACAATTGCTCACTTCAATTAATCGCAACATCAACGAGGTAGAGAATCAAATTCTTACCCGTGATTCTAAGGGCATCAGTCAAGATCAATTGAATGAATTCCGCTCTAGTTTCAACCACTTTGACAAAAATCGTACTGGCCGCTTGACTCCTGAAGAATTCAAGTCCTGCCTAGTATCATTGGGCTATTCTATTGGCAAAGATCGCCAAGGTGAAATGGACTTCCAACGCATTTTAGCTGTTGTGGATCCTAACTCGACTGGTTATGTGCACTTTGATGCCTTCCTTGATTTTATGACTCGCGAAAGTACAGACACCGATACTGCCGAACAAGTTATTGACTCTTTCAGAATTTTGGCTGCCGATAAGGTAATTGCAAATGTTGAATACCACTATTGGAAGTATTTAATAATCCTTTTCTTTTTTTTCGTTAACAGCCCTACATTTTGCCCGATGAATTACGCCGTGAATTGCCACCAGATCAAGCTGAATACTGTATTCAACGTATGCCACCATACAAGGGACCCAACGGTGTGTCCGGTGCCCTAGACTACATGTCATTCAGTACAGCTTTGTATGGTGAAACTGATTTGTAAACAACATCCACTCTCATGTGCCAGAATATAACAAATTTTGTAAACACTCAATTCAAGTACACAAAAAAATATATTATCTAAAAATGCTCAGCTACTAACAGACAACAACAACAAAATGAAGTGAGTGCAAGGAAATGACCATACGATTGGCTCTACCATTAGAATATTTAAGTTAATAAAATAAAGAACTACAACAATGAATTTCTTTGTTTCATACTAACCTGCCCACAATAAACTTTATTATTGTTTTTTTAAATAAATATCCTTTGAGAATACTAACCGCATCCCCCAACCCCCAGTTTAAAGTTATAATTATTGTTCATAACAAACTACAATTATGAAATTAAAAGAATTACAAAATTAACCAACAAAAGAAACCAAACAACCCACCATCTCACTACACAAATTTAAAAAGGCATTAAGTTTTCCACAATTCCAATAGTTTTTTTTTATCAACAAGTACGATACCACTACAATACATATCGCAATGGAAATAAATAATTATGGGAGAGGAGAGCTTTTATTAACAATAATAATTAACATCATAAAAATATTTATAGAGAGAGATAGATAGAGAGAGAGAGAGTAAACTAACACCTCAACTCATCCCATTTATTATTTATTTTATTAATAAATTTTCTGTACTTCAGCTGTGTAAACTTACTTATAAAATTGTGGAGAATTTAATGAAGTTTTACTGTAAATGACCCTTCAGCCATTTTCTCAGCTCATGCAAATATTTTTTAATTTGGTTTTTATGTTGAGAATTGAAAACTAAAGCAAATAGAAAATATTGGGCAAATTATGATATTTGATTTCAAACATAAATTTTCATTTGAATCTTATGAAATTTGGCTAGATTTGTACATTGAATATCGCGATTTGCCTGCCACCAAAATTTAATTAAAAACGAGCTGTGAGTAAATGGAACCACAAAAGGAAAATGTTTTAGCATAAATATCAAAGGGAATAAATTTTAGTTAATAACGTTTTAATTAAATTACATACACATAATTTTAATATAAAATTTATACACAATAAATAAATATGTATGAATGTTTAAAGGCGAATGAAAAGAGAGCGCAAAAATAACATCCACAAAAAAACAAAAACAAAAAAAAAATTATATATTTATATACATACATAAAAATTAAATATTTTTATTTTAACATTTTCATCTAAGATGAATTTTTTCAATAAGAATATTATTTATATGTACCAAAATTGATATTTTTTTTTATTATTAAATTTATTTGTATTTTTTTTTAGATACAAACATACGTATATAAATTATTTTATTTTTTTATTTGTATAACTTTATTGATTTATTTAATTTGTTTTATTTTACTTTTATTATGATTTTTGTTAAATAATTTTTTAATTTATTATAACAATTATATTATTATTATTATTATTATTATTATTATTATTATTATTATTATTATTATTATAACAACCCCTTTATATTTTCTTTTTTTTTAGTTGTTTTGTTTCATTTTATTTATTTTATTTTTTGCATATAAAAAAATTAATTTATATTTTAGGGAACAAAATAAATAAAAATTATTTAATATTTATAAAACTAAGGCATAAAAATACTACTACTACTACTATTACTATTACTATATAAAAATGAAAGAAGAGAGAGTAAATTATTTTATTACTATTAAAAAAATAATAATAATAATGATAATAACAACCAGCATAAAGAATTCATGATAAACACCAAAACTATTAAAATATAGAAGAACAATTTCTGTAAAAATTTCAAATGATATAACAACCAACTGAATCATTTTAATAAAAAAAAACACTATTTACAAAACACAATTAAAAGAATAAATTGGTTTTTTATTTATTTATACTAAAATACATAACGACGTCGTTTATTGTCGATGGCTTTAAATTAGTATTCCAGTTGTCGCAATCGTTGTTTATAATTGGTATTTTATAAGAAAGTGCGACTGCGATATTGTATTGAAACGACTATGATTTTGTCGTCACCATTTTAGGTAACGACTAAAAAGTGTTAAAAAAATAATGAAAAAGAAAAATTTTAAAAAATTAAAAAATAAAGGGAGAAATTTTTAACAATTTGAAAAATTTTTAGAATTGTTTTGAAAAGTCCTTTCCTTGCAGTAGGAGGCACAATTCCATTTAATTTCAAAGCAAATTAAAAATAAATTGCTATAAAATAAATTATGATTAAAAATTCTGTGGCTTAGCGAATTATTTTTTCCAAAAAACGAATTGACCTAAGAGTCTTAGCCAAAATTTTTGAAATAATTGCCCACTACAGTTCTAAATTAAAGTCGTTTTACATGCTGAGTTCATAAAATCCCTGGGCTATAAAAATCTTAATGTAGTTACCAATTTAATTTTTTTTCAATACATACTTTCCATTCGGTAACTTGAATATATCGGAATTCTCAGGATAAGTTTTTTTTTCTAATACTATATTATCTTTTTTTCCTCATCACTTGAATTTATATTCAATTTACATGTGAAAAAATTTTATCACAAAAATTCAAAGCAAAATAAACCAGCTGAATGAAATACTAGAGTTGTGTTTTTGTTTTATTTAAAAAAAAACAAGATAAACTGTCGTCGTCGCAGTAAGACTGTTATAGAATACCAAATCAGTGTCGAAGTGATGACGACGACGATGAAGAGCGAAGTTAAAATAAAAACGACGACGAAGTTTACGGCTATAACTGTATTTATTATTATTATTTATTTTTTTTTAATTATTATTTGAATATTTTTCTCTTAGTTTGTTGGGTATGTTAATTTTTCTTTTCACTACTACAGGCTTATAATTCAACAATTACATGCATATAAATTCTGACATCCCAAAGGTAAATAATGTGTTTTTTTTGTATTCTCGCAGTTACCTTGTAAATAAAATCTTACCTTGGAATAAACTTTTTTTTTTTTTGATCTTTAATAAACTTTAAAACTGTAGAACCGATTTTAAAAATGGGTAACACAACATTGTTGGAGTTTTTTAATCTCTGTAACAAAGATGAATCAAGAACGTAATGCTCATGCTTTTCAAGAAAGTAGCTTCAATTGTTTTTACTAATCAATTTTTATATATACTTGTAAATATGCTCTCCCTACTCTAAGAATTCCCACTCATACAGTAAATAGCCTAGCGCAACCGGGTAAAAATAGCTAGTATTTTATACTAAAACAAGTTAAATTCGACTGTGCCTTATATACCCTTCATTATTCATATTTTTCATTTTACACATTCTTCTTAAATAAAAAAAATTTAACAAAATATCAATCTTTATTTGTGCTTAATTCTAGAGTTATTCTTATGAGTTATTTATTCAGTACAATAAATATTGAAAAGAAAAAAATAAATTTAAAAACCAACACAATTTCTGGAATTAAACACAAATAATGAGTAATTTTTGATTAAACTTTTAAATTTGAAATAGAAATTATTACATAAAAAAAAATTATGTAATTGAAACGGCTAATTTATTAAAAAAATGTATTTATTTATTTGAGCGAAATATCGATATAAAAACAAATTTTTATAATACGATCTCAAGCTTAATAAACTAACCGTTTCAATTAAAAAAATGGTGAAATAAACTTACTAATAAAAAATTATATGAAAATAAAAAAAGAAATGAAAATGAATGATAAAAAAAATTCTTTGAATACCTAATTTTTATTAGCTAAGAACCTTATTAATAAAAAGAAATTCTAAAAAGAATATTCAATAGGAATGCAAAATAATTCTAATTTAATTTAAAATGTTTATAAACCTTTTATGAACCAAACATATTGTTACGAAAAATAACTGTTAAATCACTCTGTTTTATTATTCATATTGCTACTGATAGACGTTACTACAAATCGTACAAGTATGAAATAAATATTGTGTAGCATGCTGTCGTACTACAAAAGTATACTTCGAAGTATGAAAATCAAAATATTTTGATTTTTGTGGGCGGAGCTTGTATAAGTACGGTAATAAGTATCGTGTATCATGCTGTTGCACTACAAATTTTTTTTAGAACGGCGGAGAGCGTCGCTCTTATAAAAATTAATTTTTTGTGCCGAATATTGTAAGTTAAAAAAGTGAAAATATTATTAAAAATATTTTGGCAATTCATCTTTTTCTTTTAACCATTCTCTTTCCTTCTTTTTTCTTATTCTTTTCAAATTTTACTTCACTAATTATTAATAATGCCACCACATCATCCGTTTTTCCGAATACCTTTCAAATTTTTCTTTTAAATGAAAAAGTACAACTTGTAGTCCGATTTGTAGTAACGTGTATCACAAAGCCATACTACACTCATACTTCGCGAAGTACGTATTTAAGTATCGTCTATCATCAGCACAAGAAATGGTATTTATGCATGCGTAGAATTTCCTAATATAAAGCTTGTGTGTGAGTTATAAAGTACAATGTGCAGTATTTACATCTGGATTAGTGTATGAGTTTCATTTACCTTTTGATTCTTTAACTTGATACACCTAGAAGTATGCAGTAATATCTAGCAGTTTGTAGAATGTGTGAATTGACCGTTACAGTAAATCATTGCTGGTACACGAATCTATATGGCTCTAGTTTTAAGTAAAACAGTATATAAGGCAATGCTGACATTGCCAGATGAGTTCAGTTCTAGTTGAGAGGTTAAACTGTAAACAAGGTGTGTCATAAACAATAAAGTGCGTTTCTACAAGTGTTGAGAAAAGAGAACTAATTGTCTTTTTAATTTACAATGAAGAACCGTAATAAACTAAATGATTTAGGGCAAAATCGTAACAATATGAAAAAATTTAAAAGAAAATTAAATTAAAAAAAATTATTTTAAAATGAGCGGAATACATACTCAAATAAAAGATAAATGTTTATTATTATATTAATATGAAATTTAATGCAACTGGTTGAACTGTTCGTTTTTGTTACGAAAATTAAATCTTAATAAAAGAGCTAATGTAAACTGTATAGATTTTGAATGAGATTTCATATCTAACAGATTTCGGTTCAATGTAAATACACTATAATGTTATTCTTTTTAATACCTTTTATTGCGGCAATAGCTAATATTTGCTTACTCCGTGCTACATACAACATTGTTTTATGATTTTTCTTTTGAACAGTAAATTTGTTTTTCTATTCACATACAAAAATTTGTTCCGTTATTGCAGCTCAATTTTCTTAACCACCTCAAAATTAAAAAGTAAATGCCTTTAAAATTTATTTCATTTTTATTCATAAATTTGTGTATGCTATTTAACAAGGATAAATATTTAGCAAGCAATGGTAAGAAAGAGTTTTATAAATGTAATTTAAAAAACATTAAATAACATCTTGTGTGTGTATTCAGTGAGACAAACAATGACAACAATACTGTAATTTTTTATAAATTTTTGTTATTTTCAATTCACACACTAGCTAACCCGGCAAACGTTGTTTTGCCTTCAAATTTTATTTATATTGAAAAATAATTAAGAAGAGAAGAAAAATGTAAGTTGGCTTATGCCGAACATAAAATAAAAAAAATTAGCCAAATCGGTTTAGATATTCCCCCATTTGAGAAACATTTAAAAAGTGGGTGTACTAATGGGTGCGCTAAATTTTTATTTTCATAAAAAATAAATTGGGTTATGCGGCACATGTTACAAAAATTTGCCAAATCTGTACAGCTGTTCTCCGATTTGAGAAAAATGTAAAAAGTAGACGAAGTGATGAATTTATTTTCATTAAAATATAAGTTACGTTATGCCGAGCATATATAAAAAAATTAGCCAAATGCGATTATTTTCATAAAACTTTAAGTTGAGTTTTGATGAAAATATAAAATGTTTGTATATTCGATCTTTTATATGTAAGAAATCGTTATCACAGAGTAAAGGACCATGCAAGACAGGGTAAAAACAGGTAGTAGATAAATAAGCCACGTACCGCATGCAGCGCCACCTGCCGGTGGGATTTTTGACGCTAAGCCTCCCAAGGTGTAACCCAAAGGCATACAAAAAAATGTAACGTCAAACACGTACAGTAGAATTTTATTAATTAAGATATTCGAAAGTACGTTTGTTATTAAAGTTAAGTTTTTTTAATAAAATTATACTAAACACACATTCATACTGGTTTTTAATGATTTTTTTTCAGAAATGTTAAAGATTTGGTAAAAAAAATATGACAACACTGCTTGGTACATACCATGCAGTGTAATTTGCCTTCACTACTTTAAAATATTTTGTCTTGAAATTCTACCCGACTACATTTCTACCTCCATAGAAAACACAAGTACCGTCAAAACTGTAAAAAAAAATTTTGCAACAAAACTGTTCTATTATACAAACGCATTTGAAATTTACTTTGTTGTAGTGTACACTGTACAGTAGTGTCACATATATTTCAAATGCGCTTGTGCAGCCTTTTAGTGCAAAGGTTTTTATAAATATTATTCAAGTATTAAAATGAAATCACAGAATATTAATGTTATTTATTTCACAACTAAAGAAAGATTTATTAAATGCATTATATATTAAAATGTTCCATATCTTCCATCAAAAGCTTCTGCTGGAGATATACCAGTAATATTAATTGTTTCTACAATTGTAACTCTTGGATTACTGCTTAAAAGTTGTTCGACATCTCGTTTACTTTTTATAAGAAACGCCTCTTTATCCTGAATTTTCTTTTTTGCAAGCACGTCTCCGTCTTCTACGTAGATGCGTTCATATCTGCCACTTAAAAGCTTTTTGGCATAGTTAAAAGTTTCCAAGACAGTGTCGTTCATACTATCCATATTAAAGATGAAGATGATGTATCTTGTTCCGACTTTTTTTAAAACTAATCTAACTTCACGAGCTTTCAGCAAACAATTTTCTTTTTCAAATGTTCTACCATAGACTACATATTACAGCTAGATACGACATTTAAAAGGGGATAGAAATATAATTTAGGGTTTTATACTTGTCTCTTGCGCACAGCCTCTGTCATTGCCTTTATTTTCTACCGCTGAAAACCATAATTTCAACGCATAATTTGTAAAATTTTACCACAAGCCAAGGGAATTCAAATGAATTCGCCTTGCCACAATCTAATACAGACATTAAAAAATTGAATGATGCCAATGGCCAAAAACCATCTGATTTATGGTGTAATTATACATGTGTATTAGGCAATTCGCCCCACAGAGATTTATCCCAATTTGTCAAAATTGATTTACATTTACAATTGATTAATTTTATTTATTTTTATTACATTATTTACATAAATAAAAATGAACATTTAAAAGTTAAAAGCAAAATTTCTTAAATAATTTTGACAGTTTGCTGGAAAATAAATTCGCCCTTGTTATGATTTTCGGGATGCACACACCTGTATAATTACATCATGATCTGATTGCTACGAGTCGACGAAAGAGACAAATATACTACGCAGTATTTACGAAAAATAAGAGAATCCATGAAATAAAAATACAAAAATAGTAAGAAAAAAACGAAAAGAATTTTTACCATAAATTTATTTAATGAAAATTAAAGTTTAAGTAAAAAAATTATTGCACTTTCGACCTGCTGTACACAAATGTATTTAAAAAAGTGTGCTTGTTACAAAGGAACTGTACCAGAGAAACAATTCGGTGGTGGCGCGCAAAAATTAGTCGGCGGCGCTTGGAAAATCTTAACGGCGCCTATACTGAAATGACAAATGTATATGCAATCTTAAAACTGTTTATTAAAGAACGTCTTATTTTATTTTTTTAAAACTAAAAATTGTATATTAATTAATGTTATTATTTATAAAGTGAAAATTATCGTGAATAAATAATAGTTTCTTTACTGTAGAGGAGTTGTCTATTCCGTTTTTTGTAATGCAGGAGTCTGCTATTAAAAAAACAATTTCGTTCGGCTTGCTTCTCTGGAACTAACACGGTAAGGCATTTAGTAGAACAAACATTAAATTATCAAAACGACCTTATCGTATGTGTCCAATAAGAAGGATGAAATTCAATGCAGATCCGGTCATACAATCACACACACTATATATTTTAAGCACAGAAGCAATCATGGTGTAATTATACAGGTGTATACATTTTATTTATTTAAATAAATAATATATACTTCATGATGTAGAAATCATCCTCGAAGGTAAGTTCAAATTAATTAATTGTACATGAAAATCAATTTTGACAAGTTGGGACAAATCAGCTGTGGGGCGAATCGCCTAATGCACGCAGCTGTATAATTTCACCATGGAAAAAGTGACACGCACAGAATGTAAGCAAATTTTGACAACTATGCAGAAAAACGATGGAGAGCAAAATATATACAGCTGCTTGGTTGCTTATAGACTTGAGCAAAATCGTTAATTTCACTTTCTTACACTGTAAGACCAGGATAACACACAGCAATATTAGTTGGGTAATTCCATGGTGTAAGAAAACCAGGTGACACTGAGACGCCAGCTGAATCCTGCATGATTGAAGCCCCACCTGTCAAAAGAGAGAGACATCAAAGTGTTAAAAAGAGATCAAAAATGGAAACAAATTATTTTTTTCGCTCTAGCACACTTGATATTAACCACCAGAAATAAATTTTGACAGGAAGGGCCAAAAAAGCAATAACAAAATGTATGAGATTTTTGTAATGTTATTTTTGAAGTTATCTGGTTTTCTTATACCATGGGTAATACTTGATTTTGTAGGAGAGAGAAGAAAGAAGAATGGAAGGGGTACAAACTTGCTCGTACTCGGCAATTCCCTTTTGTTCTCTCTTCGTATCTTTTATAAAGATATAAAAAACAAGACAGGTAGCTTGAAGGCTGAATGAATGACTGAATAAGTATGCTAAATTTGCCGAAACAAAAAAAGTTTTGTGTTGTGTTTATTGAATATTGTACGTTTTACAAAAACTATATTTTTCGCAATAATTCACTTACATTCATTCACACAATTTACAATAAAGGGAGTTTTTTTTTATTTAAAAAAGTAAGCAAACTGACATAATCAGTATTTTAACTCAGTAGTAAAAAAAAGTCAGATGTCCCAAAAATTTCACCTATTATTAATTCGCCTTTATAATATGTAGTTACTACTGATTATTGAATTAAAGCAAATGTGATTTTAAATTAACATACAATCTTGTATGTTTAAGCATGCAACACCGAGCAACCAGAGGTGTCAGAGTGCAGATATAGTATACATTTTCTTTCTGTCTTTTTTGCACGAACTCAAAATTTTTATTTTGTTTTGCTCAGGTATTTCTAAAAAATTTACACTTTCATTATTTACATTTCGTAAACATGAATTTTAAAACCTGAAAATTGGTGTTTGTTATCACTTTTACATTAAATTCCATACTTCATAACAATAAACGTATATATAAGAATTTCCGGCATGTGCATTTTCATTACGGAAATAACTTTTTAATTAATGTTTTTTAAAACAAAAAATTTTTCATTTTGCTTATTTTCTCTTATTCGTAATATTAAAACACTATATCTGTCTCTTACATACAAACTCCAAATAAAAAGCTGAGTTTTTCAAAATTCTAACCTCAAAAGTTTCATCTCTGGTTGCTTAGTGCCTGCAATAAAATGTTGATACATTTTAACGAAATCAAATTTTAAATATCTTAATACAGTGAATGATGAGCGAAATAATTTTAAAAAATTTATGTGTCCAAAACATTTAATTTACTGAATCGGTTATATGAACTAGGTCGGGCACCGGGCAAATTCATAGAATTTGGCTTGCTTTAATACTGAGTACACACTTATAGCATGACTTCACACGACGAGTTTCAATGCTGGTTTCGCTCTCTGAACCTCGATTGTGAAAATTTGCGTTGACACGACACATAATGAGTTTCATTTGACAGTTGCTTTGTTTTATTTTTTGTTGTTTCACATTTTTTAAAATATAAATATATGTATATTTAGAAAATATAATAATTTATAAAAAACTTATTTATTATTTCAAATAATTTAATATGTTTGTTGTGTTATTTTTTATGTTTATTTTTATAACTAAGCAATTTAACACTATTTCCTTTGCCACCGAGCAACCAGAGGTGTCAGAGTGCAGATATAGTATACATTTTCTTTCTGTCTTTTTTGCACGAACTCAAAATTTTTATTTTGTTTTGCTCAGGTATTTCTAAAAAATTTACTCTTTCATTATTTACATTTCGTAAACATGAATTTTAAAACATGAAAATTTGTGTTTGTTATCACTTTTACATTAAATTCCATACTTCATAACAATAAACGTATATATAAGAATCTCCTGCATGTGCATTTTCATTACGGAAATAACTTTTTAATTAATGTTTTTTAAAACAAAAAATTTTTCATTTTGCTTATTTTCTCTTATTCGTAATATTAAAACACTATATCTGTCTCTTTTATACAAACTCAAAATAAAAAGCTGAGTTTTTCAAAATTCTAACCTCAAAAGTTTCATCTCTGGTTGCTTAGTGCCTTTGCTTCTTACAAATGCAATGAAATGCTTGCAAAACAATAATACTTCTTTGTTTACAATTTGTTTTGTTTGACAGCTAGCTAAGATAAACTAGCGATAGAAACTAGGGATGATACTAAATTTTCATGGTTTCGGCAAGAGTTTCAAAATGAAACCTGCAGATTCACTCACTTAATTTTGTATGGCGAATCTTCCTGTTTCATTCGAGATTGGGTTGTGAACCCTCAAAAGAGAGCGAATCTTGTCTCGTGTGAACATGCTATTAGAAACATGTTTCGTAAACATAACTTGTTTCGTGTTTCGTTCCGTAGTGTGTAGTCGTGTTGGTTCCATACTCTTTATTGTTGTTTACTGTTTTTACTTGTTTAGTTCATCGAAAACAAGCAATCTGCTAACATGTATGATTTTATCGACAGCTGAAAAAATTAATTGAAGTAAAGAAAAATGGCGATTGAAAGAAATGAGAGTTGGGTAAATTTTATTAATTTATATAAAAATTTACCAGAATTATGGTATAATTTCTGCTATTTCACTAAACTCACCACTAATTTTTTCAAATGTGTTTTTTCCGTGATTTTCATGCTATAAAACAAAATACAGAACAGATGTTGCATATGTGGTTTACTTGTTGGTTCCAGTGTGTGTATCAAACAATGGAACCTGAGCAAAAAACGTGTTCCGTAAACATGTTTACAAGTGTGTACTATGGTGTAATATAATTTCACCATGGCATCTACCTTCTGTGAATTTGCCTTGGTCGCTTGTAAATAAAATAAAAATTATTATTTCGTTCTTTCTTTAATTCTGTATTTGGTTAGGAGGTCAGTTGTGTGATCGTATATCAGCCACTAAGCAAAATATCAGCTTTATTAGTGCCACAGTGAAAGGAAATAATAAAAGAAAAATGTTTAGTTTAAATATTTCATGTAATAGTTGTAAAGATGCATTTAAAAATGGAGATGAAATTGTTTCGACATATTGTGGACATGTTTTCCACTCATCCTGTTTAAGGCTTATATTACCTAATGTACATAATGTATCGTAAGTATGCATTTAAATAAAGTAAATAGTTTTATTAAATAAAATAAACTCTATATATATATATATTTTTTTTTTTACAGAACTTTTTATTGTCCGCAATGCAGAGTTCGTTGTAACTCAACTCATCGCTTATATTTGAATTTTGATAATTCCCGCGAATACGAAAAAGTTGTCAATGATTTAAGTGGTAAGCTTGAAAGTTACAAAATTGAACTGCAGAAAGCTAGAGAGACAGAAAAAAATAATAAAATTAAACTAAATGAACTTAAAAGCGATTTAAAAACAGTACAATTAAAGAAAGACCGAAAAATTGATGATATAAAAAGGCTGTATAATACTTCGGAACAATGGAGAGCAGAATTACAAAATAAAATCAAAGAACAAAATGATAAAATTCAAGAGCTGGAAGAGTGTGTTGAAGCATCTGATAAAGGAACCGAAAGGATCAATTTAAAACTTAAAAATGAACTCAGGGAAAGCGAAACATCAAACATTATTTTAAATCAAAAAGTAAATATGCTAGAACAAAGATTAAAACACGTTACTGCTGAACTAGAGAAACAAATTGCAGATTATTTTAAGCTAGAAACTAGTGTAGCACGTAGCCAAATCTCACAACAAAATCATACCACAAACACTAAGAAAGTTAAGCGACGAAATAAAAAAACTAGTAACAACAACAGCAATGGCATTCTTAGTGAGCAAAAAGAAAATATGCAAATTACTCAAATGCAGTCCGAAGAATATAAAACTGGTGAGCGACGGGTTGTTATCGTCGACTTTCTAGAATATAATTTAGTTTACCCGCTGGAAGATACTGTGCTTTTACTAGCTGCAAAAATGTGCATATCTATAACCACTGACGATATTTTAAACGTATCTATATTCAACAGAAGTAGAGCACCTCAAATTGTACTTTTAGTCGAGTTTAAAACAATTGACGCCAAGATTAAATTCCTTGCACATAAAAATCGACTTAAATTTGATGTAATGGCTAAAACCATAAATTTAAAAGAATACATTGGTGAAACTACTTATGCCATTTTTCAATACGCCAACAAAAAATTACGCGGACATTGTTTTGAGTTTATAGCTTGCAAAGATAATAAAGTTTATGCTAAAAAGAAACTTCACGATACTCAAGAAATTGTAATAAGCAGTAAAGATGATGTGGACAAATTATTTTTAGCTAATACGCCAAGTATTACAAGGGATATGACAATCACCGCTCAATCTCTTATTGATCTAGATCTAGGTTTGCATTAAAAATGAATTAAAGCAAAAACCAAAGTGCCTTTTTGTTATTTTCATACTTTTCTTAATTTCACTCAATTTTAATTTCAAACATTTCTATTTGATTTTTTGTAACTAATCTCTTTTTAGATGTAGGCATGAAGTTGTTTTCTTTTAAATCTTATTAGCTAATGCAGCTGTTTTTCACAAGAAATGAAATAATACTTAAATGAACATATACTTATTAATAACAATTATTTTACTCATGTGTTTTGTATTAAATGATTATTTTTCTTTTTCCAGAATAAAAATATATAAAACAAACATTTTGTAGAAAGAAGTATATAATAAAAAAAATTTAAATACACTGAAAAATATTGATGTTTTCCGTTCCGTTCCGTTTGTAGTTTCTAACCTTTATACATTATCTATACGAGTACATATAAAAGAGTAACGCTACTCACTGACTGACTTATCATCATCGCCCAGAAATTCGAATATTAAGGGGTTAAAATCGAATTTCTTATATCTCCGGAACTACTGCAGGTAGAGCCAAAGTTCAAACATCAAAATATTCTACTAAAAAAATAAACGAATGGGTATTTTGTACTTTTTCGATATTTGTACATTTGTGGCAAAAAAAGGGTAAAAACTAATGTTGGTACGTTTTTTTAACCCCATTTATCTTTCAAAGTAACAATCGCAGCAACAATAAAATAACTAAATTGTATTATTCTCTTCTTAAAAAGGTCTCTAATGTATATTGGCACTTTTTTAAAATTCGAGCAAATAAAGGGTAAAATATGTGCCGCTTTTTACTACTATTTCTAAATATGTCTCATAATGTAAATTGATGCAACCCAATAAAAATCAATGGTAAAAAAATTGTTTCAAGGGAGAAAAAAGTACCATAAGAAAGATTTGTACTCTATATTTAAGCAAGTTTAATGGTATTTTTAATGCTATGTGCAAACCTAGAGTTTTTACAGTAGAATTAAA
Source organism: Thelaira solivaga (assembly GCA_947397855.1). Lineage (NCBI taxonomy): Eukaryota > Metazoa > Arthropoda > Insecta > Diptera > Tachinidae > Thelaira > Thelaira solivaga. Next base: position 28,704,282 of record OX377612.1, read on the forward strand.
CGATCCTTAACAAAATAAAAAATCATTAAGTGGACAAAATGGTACTTTTTATTGATTTTAATAGAACTCTTTGATATTCTAATATTAACAGCCCTAGAACTACGAGACTAGGCTCAAACGGTTCAGGTTAAATTGAAAAATCATTAAGGGAAAAATGGTACTTTTTATACATTTTGATTATACTTTTTGGTATTATGAAGGAATGTAAAATTATGGGTTTTGGCTCAAATGATCTAAAATAAGGTGGACAAAATATTACTTTTTATTGTTTTTATTGGTACTTTTTCAGTTTTTCATGCTAACACTTTTAAGCAAAGTAAAAAATTATTAACAGAAGACAGTACTTTTTGATTTTTTAATATTAACGAGTCTAAAACTATTAGACTGAGCTTAAACGGTTCAGGACAAGGTGAAAAATAATTAAGAGAAGAAAACTGTACTTTTTATTCATATACTATAATAGTATTTTTTGATTTTTTAACATTAACGAATTTATAAAATCAGACCGAGCTCCAACGGTGATCAGTAAATATAAAAATCAATAAATTGACGAAAGGGCCCTTTTTCGATATTTTAATGATACCTTATAATTTTATTTCTATTGAAAAATTTAGAAGTGAGATTAAATAGTGTATAAAGAAATACGAAATTAAAATAGCGACAGTATGGTACTTCGCTGACGAAGTAGCGAGTTAAATGCTAGTACATATGTAAAACTCAAATGTCGTCGTTTGTAATTACATCACGTGAGAACTGCTGGACCGATTATTTTTTCTCTGTGTTTATGAAAAATTAATTGACCACGCCTACTTTTTAAGTTTATCTAAAACAGGGAACGGCTGGATTCATTTGACAAATCTTTTTTTAAAGTTTGCTTTAACCCAATTTAGGTTTTTAGGGAAAGAAAAATGTACCATACGCACTTGAACACTTGGACCGATTTGTAAAATTTTTTTATTGTTTGCACGAAAAAAGAGAATTGGCCAACCCCAATTCTACACCTACTTTTTCTAAATATTCGGGCACTGGGCTTGCGTAAAAAACCTAATGAACACTGTCATCGAAGCAACAATATTTAACGGAAAATACAAAGGAGAAGACGTTTTAATACCATTGCTATTCCAGTTAATTAATTTTTGCGATATTTACTTTGAAAATCAGAGCTTCTCCCATGGTCAATTGTATGCCTCCTATTCCCGTTCCGGAATACTATCAGCATTTATGCATTATATGTTGATAGTATTATAATGAACAGAATTATGATATTACATCAAAGCGATACAAAACTATATATTGATTAAAATAAATTCGTATATCTTTTGTTGCCGCTTCTAACACATACGCATAGCTTTAAATGAATATGTGTGTATATAAGTATTGTAGGATTTATTGGTTTGGCAGTGTGGTGATTCTACACCGAGTCTGAGTTTAAAAAAGAAATAACTAAGCCTAAAACAAGGATGGTCAATCCAAACGAGGAGTTAGTTGCGATTATTTGTAATTCAGTTGATAAACAGATGACTTTAGAAATGCCATGACTTGTTAATTGTTGTACTCCAAAGTTATTATCGTTTAATATGGCAAAATGTACAGAATGTGTGCGTTAAAAATTAAATTAATCATGCAGTGGTTCGAAATGCGACTTTCTTAAGGAAACTCAATAAATTCTTATTTAGAAGAGTCACGACTAGGGGGCAGCTCTGCCCTTGACCAAATCGGGGTTAATAATAGACCGCGATGCCCCAGTGTCTATTGTTAAGACGTGACTTCTTCCACTGATATTGCCTTTAGTACAAATACTTTCATTTTTTTGCTGTACACTGGCGACAGAAATTGCGAAGCCCTCGGTTGTTGGGGCTAGTGATTGCCCCATCGGTGACTCCTGAGACACAAGACGGTTCTCCCTGTTGTCTTTCTGCTCGAAAGATGTATCTGCTAAGTTTCCTTGGTGCCATGCAATTTTGCTGTAGATGGCCAACCTTACCACATATGTACCATTTTGCTTGTATCTTTCCATGTCTCTCTTTTCGAAATATTCGCATAAAAGCCTCGACAATGCCATCTACGGTGTTCCATTCACAAACGCTTTAATTTTTATTTGATCTACCAATGGGTGATTTTCTTCAGGATAAATCAGCTGCACCAACCGTTCTATATGCATGGCAAAATCTTTGAGTGATTCACTGCTTTTTTGTGCTCTACCACGTAGCTCCATTCGGTAGATCTCTTTTTTATGCTCACCACCGTACTTACGCTGAAGTGCCACCATTAAGTCTTCATAGTTCTTTCTGTAGCTGGCTGGCACACTCCTAAATTTCTGCTGCCTTCCCTTCAGGGCCAAAATCAGCTCGATAGCTTTTTCTTCGTTGCTTCACATATTTTTTTCGGCCACTGTGTCAAATTAGAACTTGAAGACATTAAATGGTATGCCACCATCAAACGTAGGTGCCTTTGCTCTGCTTGCACTTTCTGGAACTTTCACATAGGTCTTTTTTGGACTCGAAGACTAATCATTTTATGTTCCAAGTTGTGAGATTTTTCGCTAACGTCTGTTTTCACGTCACGTCTTGTAGTTTTTCGCAATGCTGTCTACTCATTTCTTTATTTATTACTTCTGATATTTGTTGAAGCTTATAACTCGTTACTGTAGAAATCTCAGTATTGCCTCATACACTGTTTCACTTAAGCTAGAGCCATCTACATTTGACAAACTGTAACGGTTATTTTAAGTACAACAAACAGCTAGAAATTACTGCATGGTTCTAGGTATAAATATTAAGTTATAGAACCAAAAGGCAAACGAATATTCTTATTCTAGCTAATTCTTTAACACTTGAAACTAAAATGAAACTTGTACACTAATCCAGTGGTGCGTTTCACTATTCAATTTTAACGAAAAATGTTTGTTTAAAAATAGTTAACAATAAAATTAAAGAATTTGTGATTCAGTAAAATTTTTAATTGTCAGCTTTGTGGTTAAATAAAAGCCAAAATTTTTTGTGGTGTTTATTTTATCGAAAAATATTTAATGAAAAAATATATTGTCATTTTTGGTTGTTGTACATGGTAATTTGTAGTCTTTTTGGTTATTGTAGTCAGTATTCATATTAGTGGTGAATTTTTAACTACTAAAATAAACACAAAATTACTGAATCACACATTCGTTAGTGCAAACAAAAAATATGTAGTTAAAAATAACAGCATGTTGAACCTTTAAAAGTTACTGAATCGCACTACAGATGTAAATACTACACATTTTAGTTCATAACTCACACACGAGCAATACACTCACAAATTTTACGCATTAACTTAAATAATTTTTCGTATTAATATTATATAGGGTCCGCCATCGAACGTTTTTTTTTTCAACTAGTGCTTATTTCGTGAATGGTAACACTTAGCTCATGTCTGATTTGACAGATAATTAGTTTTATTCTTACGCTGAAAGAATATGGTTGTGTTTTCGCTTCGCTAAGTGGGCCTGCGATCGACTTACAGAAGATGCCGATTTTGCCAAAAAAATCATCTTTTCAGATGAAGCTCATTTTGATCTTGGCGGGTATGTAAACAAGCAAAATTGTCGCATTTGGGGCACAGAAAACCCGCACGCATACATTGAAGCCGACGCACCCAAAACGAGTCAGTGTTTGGTGCGGATTTTGGTCCAGAGGCATAATTGGGCCATTTTTCTTCGAAAATGAGCAAGGAGTGGCCGTTAGTCAATGGCGATCGTTATTGGGCCATGTTGAACGAATTTTTGTTCACAAAAATTTAAGAGGAGGATATTGGCAACATTTGGTTTCAACAGGACGGCGCTAGGTGCCACACAGCCGAAGCTACACTCGATGTTTTTATAGCATTTTCAAAACAAAAAAAAGTTATTTGGCTGATATTGTATTTGAAAATATTGTATCACTTATTGCATAATATAGGGCAAAATGCAAATAATATGACAAATATTATATACAATAATATTGTATAAGGAATGGTCTGCTTTTGCGAGAGAATAATTATGACTCAAAATGTTCTGTGACACTTTCTGTCTTTTTTTTTAGTTGTCAACTGAGCACAACTAGCAAAGTTAAAATTTTTGCGACATCTATCGTTCGAATGAGTAAGAATACCAACATTTTAATATGTTGCGCCGCAAGACATGCAACGATGTTTTCAAGGTTAGTACTGCCACAAATTTTGTTTTTGATAATCAGTGTTGTCAAATTTATTTTTTGTAAGTCTTTAAAATTAAAAAGCATAAAATACTTAAAATTTTTTCTTTGAGTTGAACAAAGTGGAGCGTTAGAAATTTCTACATTTTCCGAGCTGGTGTCGTTGTTTGCCTCACTGAATATTTTAAAAATACACACAAAATTTTATATAATTGTTCTATAAATTACATTTATAAAACTCTTTCTTACCATTGCTTTTTAAATATTTTTCCAAATAAAATTTTTCAGTCATTTACTTTCTAATTTTGAGTTGGGCAAAAAAATTCAACTGAAATAACAGAACAATTTGCTGAATGTGAATTGAGAAACAAAATTTACTATTAAAAAAATATTGTTGTATGTGGCAGGAAGTTAAGCCCGCAGTACACGAAATTTAAAAAGCCACATGTGCATGTAGCTCTGACGCAATTTTGACATCATCAAGAACCTGCATTCGTTATATGCCGTATACATTTGCTATATGTTGCTTTTTAAATACATGCAAGCATGTGACTTTTCTACATGCGGTCTACTACCCAATTACAGACGAATTTTGACATTAAAACTATTCTTACATGAGCATGAGGCTATCACAAGATGTGTAAAACTCGAATTTTGAAACAACATGCGTATGTAAGTATCAACATTTACTTCTTGGTTCTGTTGAAATTTATTTGCTTTGGAAAATATTAGCCAAGAAATATTTAATTTCGAAGAGGAGGATTTAATTATCGAGCTTTCCGAACTGGTTACCTTTTTGGTTATAAATTGCTAAGTTGTCCACAACTTTTTAAGTCTATTGTAAACTGGAGTAGACTGACGACATACTGCAAAACAAAGCCTCCTCTTGTTAAAACAGGGTGTCCGCCAGGAAGGTATACTACTTTGTTTTGCCGCCATTTTGGTACACATTAGTCTAGACAGTTCATATTTGGCAGTCGTGAAGTAGACACGTGGCAAATTTATTATGGAAAAATATTCGATAAGCCAACGTGTTTTACTCGTTTAAACATTTTAAAAAATTACTGCGAGACCTCTTTCCACAACAAGTTATTTCAAGAAATGGTGATGTTGATTGGCCTCCACGGTCGCCTTATTTTTGTGGGGATATCTGAAAAAGCAAGGTTTTTGCAAACAAACCATAAAATCTTGAGCAACTAAAACAAAATATTCGTGATGAAATTAATGAAATACCTCGTGAAATGTGTGAGAATGTAATGAAAAATGTGCTCAAAAGGGGGCTCGTATTTGTGAGATTAACAGAGGCGGACATTTATCTGATATTGTATTCCATACATAATTGTCGACATTAAATAAAACATTTATCAATATAAGATCCATTCTTTTCATTTAATCAAAAATTATTAACAAACAAAGTAGTATACCTTCCCGGCGGACACCCTGTATATGTATGAATCTGGAGTCTGCTGCAAACTAGAGTTAGACTGAGAGAGTTCACTTACACCTTCTTATTAACATATTTGTGCGTCAAATGTATGCTGTTCTGTACAAGAAAGTGTTATTAGTGTGCGCCTGACTACTAACAGTGACCCTTGAACCCACTAACAGATTGGCACACAAAAGTCACATCTAACTAAACGATTATAATTTAAAATTTTATGTTGTGTGCTCATACTTGTTGTATTGAAGCTTATTGAAGCATCTGTTGCGTTTTAAGTGAGACACAATTTTTAGGTTTCTTTTAAATTTAATGCCTTTTTGCAATCAACAAACAATCAAATTGAATTTAAAAAAGTTTCCATTATATTCTTGTTGGCTTTTCAAGCTAAAACATGTGTTTCAATTTAAGTCACCGGAAATTATTTTAATTCAAAAAAGGTTGAATGTAAAATTAACCAACAGTTGGTCATATTTTTCTATAAAACTTAAGGAATTGGCAAAAAAAATTGCATTTTTTTAATTACCAAAAAAGCAAAAGAAAATTTGTTTTTTTTAAATTAAATAAATTTATTTAATTCTTTATTAAAAAAAATGCATAGAAAATTTTTCAGAGTTTGAATTTCAAAAGGAAATATTTTAATAAGGTTGAACAAACTTTAAATGTTGATTTTGGAAAAAAAAAATTAAAGAAAATAATTAATCATGAATGCGCCAGAAGGTGAATTTAAAAAATATGTTCACACTTTTGGGCCAGTGTGATATTTAATAAAGATATAGACACACCAAGTTATAAACGACTGAGAGAATCTCAACTGCGCACACAAAGTTTGCTACACTGCAAGTACACCGTCTACTATGGATATGGGTACTAGTGAAAAAATATTTGTGCTTTTTATTAGTAAAAAAATACATATAAACTCATTCACGTAAATAATTCTGAGAATGTGTTCATAATTTTTCAATTATCGTAAAGTTATTTATCGTCTCGCGCTTTAAAACCCAAAAGTTTATAGGGAGGGCGTATGAATTGAAATCAAAATATGTCCGAACTATGTATGTGTGTGTATACGAACATGAGTTCGCATTTAAAATGTGAATAGAGAAATCAGTATGTATTACATAAATACGTTTAATATTTAACGCTTTAAAACGTGTGTATCTTAATCCGAGTCGCTAAATCGCACAAGGCATACAAACCAAATACAACCAGAAACTAAACGAGAATTGAAATGCTTTGCCAAGATCAAAAGTATTCTCACTTTGGGGGCGTAACCAAGTTTAATACATTTATTACAGAAACAGAAACAGCACAACTAAAGCAACAACAGCAACAAGTACAAAACGTGAAATAAAATCGAAAGAAATCTCTTAAAAAAAATTAAGAAAAATGATTTGCAGCCAGTCAGTGCACTATGGGAATAACACAAACAAACTTTTTTTCTTTAATTACACTGTGCGAAAAAAAAAATACCTGGGAATTGATATTACTTTTCTGGTAGGTGCTGTCGACTACAACAAAAATGTGTTTTTGGAGTTTCCCAAACACTGCCAAAATCTTGAGTTACCGATTTTTCGTAGCTTTATGCGCTTATAAACCAGTAACTTAGTTGAATATGGATCAACATCTGTGCGTATTTCTCCCAAAAACTAATTTTTTTAAATTTTTTTTCGCTATTTTTTAATTTTGGAGACGTTTTCACACAGTATTTTATAAACGAACCGTACAATTTTTTAATTTATTTTCAAAATATGTTTAATTATGAGTAAAACACAACTTTGTTCTTTTAAATCCGTTAAAAACTTTACGAGTTATTAAATTTTTTATTAAATTTTTTTTTTTAAATTTTGGCCATTTCATCAAAAAATGGAATTTTTTTTAACTCAGCATCATCAGTGAAGTGACTTAAAATATTCTGAAATCATTTTTATTTTTCCGGTTCAGGTTGTCCGGGAAGAATTCAAAATGTGACTGGAGGAAATGAATTTTTATGAATTTATTGCAGCTCATTTCCTCATACGCACTTAAAAATTTATTGTGAATGGCAGAGTCTTGCATTAACTCTTGGCCATCTTGTGAGCTGCATGAAATAGGCAAAAAAAAAAACATTTTAAACGTGCGTATGAGAAAATGGGCTGCAATATGTCCATAAAAATTCATTTTTTGCAGTCACATTTGGACTTCTTCCAAGACAACCTGGGCTAGTTCAGCGATGAACAAGGGGAACAATTTTACTAAAAAATAGTAGCAAAATAAATTACAAATGGAAGGAGAACCTTTGCAAAACAGCTTTTGTTTTGTTCGTACATAAAATTTAGCTAAACTTAGCAACGGTCAGTTTAAGCGTTCATAACAAAATTTTAAATTATTTACTGTTGTGCTTTCCAGACAACAATGAAAATTATCAAGGATTAGAAACTTCTATGTGTTCTGGCAAATGCTTAGATATAATTTTATCTATAATTCTTGTTGTTCCACTTTGTTGTTGGTTTGAAGTGGTCCCTCTTAATATAGTTAGTCAGTAGGCTTACCTATAAATGCCGCCCTTCTACTCCGAATTTCAAGTAACTGTCTGCATAAGTTTTGCTTACTACACCAATCATTCTTTGAATAATAATTTTTCTTTGCTCCATGCACTGTTGTAGCGTGCCATATCTGACATTTGTTTTTTAATGTATTTTTTTTAAATAAATTTTTAAAAGTGTTTTAGACAAAAGGTATAGCAATGAACTATAAAATATTTGCTAGAAATAGCCAGACATCGTTCACAGATATTTTTTACCGACGTATTTTAGATGTCAGTACAGAAATTGTTTCATATGAGAAGAACCGTTAATTTTAAAATAAAGTAAAATGAGCAAAAATCTAATATAAAATATAGGGCAAGTTTTGCCACATACCACTGACAATAACACTCGTAATTATGCTCCACTGGCATAATTTGTAACTTGTTACGCGAAGAAGATATAAAAATGACAAGTCTACGGGATAATTGGAGAGAGTAATTGAGCATTATTTTTACCTATAACTAAAAACATAAAAATCCTCTATTGCGAAATAAAGGGTGTTTTTTATAGACGTATAGAACTTTAAGTTGGCATTACTGTTCAAGATGGCGACCGATTGAACAGCTGTCAAGTGATTTATTCTCAGTTTGGCTTGGCAATTCATCATCAATAGCCAAACGATCATCAAGTAAGGCGTAGATTCGTCGAATGGGCCCAAAACGAGATTGTACTTCTGGTTGAATGGCTACGTCAACAAACAAAACTGCCTCATTTGGAGTGAAGCTAATCCTCAAGTGTATGTCGAAACACCGTTACATCCAGAAAAACTGACTGTTTGGTGCGCCTTATGGGCTGGTGGAATCATTGGTCCGTACTTCTTCAAAAACGATGATGGCCAGAACGTTACAGTCAATGGTGATCGGTATAGAGCCATGATTACTAACTTTTTCATTCCTGAATTGAACAACCATGATGTCCAGGAGCTGTGGTTCCAACAAGACGGCGCAACATGTCACACAGCTCTTGCCACAATCGATTTATTGAAAGACACGTTTGGTGACCGCCTAATTTCACGTTTTGGACCTGTGAATTGGCCTCCAAGATCTTGTGATTTAACACCGCTAGACTATTTTCTGTGGGGCTGTGTAAAGTCATTGGTCTATGCGGATAAGCCACAAACGCTTGACCATTTGGAAGACAACATTCGCCGTGTTATTGCCGATATACGGCCACAAATGTTGGAAAAAGTCATCGAAAATTGGATGTCCAGATTGGACTACATCCGAGCCAGCCGTGGCAGTCATATGCCAGAAATCATATTTAAAATGTAATGCCACAAGATTATCTTTCGGATAAATAAAATTCATGTCAATCGAATAATCCATCCTTATTTTATTGCAATTTAAAGTTCTATACGTCTATAAAAAACACCCTTTATAATTAACTCCTTTTGAGAGGCTTCATATTGCTTTACATCACAGTGTAATTCAAAAACTTCAAATATACACACACAAAAAAGATTGGTTGGAAATCGATTACAATTTACAAATATCATTAAACTAAAATTTTATCATAATAATTGTATTTTTACCCATTTGGCAGATAATCATTACTTGTAGCCATTAAATTATGTTCATAATAAAAAGGCGATTCTCACAATTTTAATATTGTTTGCTTCAACCGATATATCATTGACTAAAACAAATACACATATTCGTTGCAGACAACTACTTGAAATACATGTGGAGGAATGAAATACTATTATAACAGGAAAATATTGGTTGTAATATCTAATTCGAATGGAAATTCAGTATTAACAAACAATAGGACGTTGTCTTAATACATTTTTCGTTTAATTTCTTTGACATTTCTCAAAAAATACAAAAAAAAAAAAATATAAAAAGTGAAAAAATTTATTAAGAAATACATATTTAAAAAAAAAATTTAAGAAAATTAGAGACGGATATACAAAGTGAAGGAAATATAAGAAAACCAATGGACCATTTTCTCAAGTTATAAGCCTAGTAAGTTTTTTGTTTTAATAAGCAGATTTTAAAAGTATTATAATGAGTTTTGATATCGTTTTATATAGAAACAATTGTGTTTTTTGGACTACTGCAATTAATGAAAAGACGTGAATGGATATGGTTAATTGTTGTTCTTAATTATTAAATTTTATATTTTTGTTTTATTTGCAATGTATTATAATTTTTTGTTGTTTTTATTTTCTTGTACTTATTTTTAAATTTTTTTGTCACAATTTGGTTTGTGACTTTAATAAATAGTGAAAAATAAAAATTTTTTAAATTATTTCATTTTAGTGGCAATACAATTTTGTATTATATCAGTTGTGACTGCTGAATTGTTTCAGTTGGTGTACTCGAATTCTATGATAGTTCATGCAACCGCCTAAATTCGATTGGCAACGAATTCGAGTATCACAACCGAAGTTGTTTTCTGTGTGTAGATAAAAGGTTGTTATGGAATAGTTTTGTGAACAAGAATATCAAAACAAGAGAAATTTGTTTTAATCTTTTTTAAACAACACAAATCCGCGAATCTTCTTGGCTTGTCTGCCGAAAACACTCAGGGTCAAGACAGGAATCGAACCTGCGACCCCCAGAATGTGCATTCAAACATATAAATTCAAATAGGAATTTAGTACAGTAGTAAATAAAATAACTGCAGTCAGTGCTATTATTTTCACCAACACTGTATTTTATTCTACAATCATTCACTTTTATTCGAATAAGAAATATGCGCAAAGAAAATAATTATTAATATAAAAAAAAAAAATTATTGGAAAAGAAACTATTCGATTACTTTTCATCTTCGACTGTTGTCGAAATTGTTTATCGAGCGGATTTTAATTTGGTATTATGGTATGCATTTGATAGACTAACGTTACTGTGAATTTAATTCATTTTCGTTTGTTCACAATAGAACTCGTACATTTCTGGCACTAAAAAAAATTGTATAAACGAAACAATAAATAGTGAAAAAGCATAAGTTAAATAATCATAGTTACAAAAAAAGTAGGCTTTTATTAAGAGCTGACTTTTGTTCATACGACTTATATGAATTCAAAGTCATTTTTAAAAAAATACCAACTTTATTGTGTCTATGATTATGCCCCATTATTTATACATAATGTCAACAGAAATTGTTTAAAATTAGTGTTTACTCGTAATTTAGTAGTTTCATTGTTAAAAAGCAAAACAAATTACAAAATTACATTTTTCTCAATTAAAAAAAATCAAAGCATCGATAACAAAATTCTGTTCGATAAAATATTCGTCGACGAATGAAAATTTCTTTAGTATAATACGAAAGATGTTTGTATATGGTCACCGCAAACATAGTTTGTTCTTCACAAAAATATTATTATTAAATTGATTATGATCACGATAAACATGTTTATAGATATTTTTAACCATATTTTTAACCATATGATATCATTTTAATAAAATTTTACTTGAAACCATAAATATGTTTATAGTAAACATAATAATGATAAAAATATGGTTGAATGTAAATTGTTTTCTATTTTGTCTTGAACTTAATCGTTCAAGCTCAACTGAGCTTTGTGGCTGAAGTGGTTGAGTGGCGAATTAATGCCTCTTAACTAAGTATTCCAAAATTCGAATCCTGGTAGAGTCAAATAAAATTAAACAAAAAATAAATTCAAGCCCGCTGTATTATGTAATAAATAAATATAAATTAATAGAAACGAAAATAAAAAAAATTTTATTTATATAAAAAATTTATATTAAAATTTTTTTTTTAAATATTTATATGGAATATGTGTGTATTAAAAAGAAATCTTTTAGCCCTGACCGGGGGTTTCTAATAAAAAATATTAGGTCTGTTCTAAAAATCACATGATTTCAAATCACATGTGGTTTTGAAATCACACGTGTGATTTTGCGTTGTTCTGTAAATCACACTGCTTTTGTATTTTTCTGTGTGATTTTATCTACAAAAAAACAGCTGATTCTTTTGTTTTGTTCACAAAAGAAAGCACAAGAGCAAATAAAAAATTATACAGCAAAAAGGCGTCTTTATATTTTTTTTAAGTGTTTTTCTTTTATAAAACAACTAATTGTTCTTCAAAATTAACAAAGAACACATTAAATAATTTATTTAAGTAATTTATTTCAACGTTCGTTCTATAATAGCCGCGAATATAACTAAATGATTTGAAAACGTAAGTGCCTTAGCTGAACGTTTCGAAATCACAAAATTATGTGCACAGAACAACTTTTTTGTGCTTTCAAATCACATTGACAAAATGTGATTTTAGAACATGCCTGTATGTATCGAATAATTAGAATAAAAAAATATTTGATCAAAATATATGTTTCGTATAAAAAGGATTGTTACAAAAATATTTATAAAAAAATTATATGAAGAAAAACGATGATTGAGTAATTCTCATATAAAGCTTCATATTAAAACTTACTTTTTTTTTTTTTTTTAAAAAGAGCACTTACAAAAATATAATTATTTTTTAATGGTTCTTTATTAACTAAATGTATTTATTTTTTTTATTTTAATAACCAAGTTTTTTTTTCGAATATTTTTCAATTCAAATATTTTTAGTTAAATCAAATTTGCTTATTATTCTTAATTGGATAGATTGTAAATAAAATTATATTCAAAAAAAAAAAAATTTTTTTAGAATTTTTTTTTTTAAATCTTTTTAATATTTTGTAAGGGTTTTTTATTTATTCGAATACATTTTTTTGCCATAAACATCTTTCTCGTTATCTTTTTACAAAAATATAACAAACCATTTTTTAAAGTTTGAGTATTTTTTATTCTTACGTTGTTTTCCACAGTTTGTTCTATTCGATAAGTATTTTTTGTCCACATATTTGAGTAAAATATTTTAATTTTTTTAAATAGCTTTTGTTAAAATCTTTTTTTACTTGAATAAAACTTTTTTAATTGTTTTATATTTAATTATTTTAATAATTTTCTTTTTATGACTTTGAAAGCGTAGGCAATTAATCTTTTCCAAGCCATAGTGCATTTAACTCCATCTGTAGCAATAGAGGTAATAATTATGTTTCACGTTGTTATCCTAATTTACGTCGAAAACGCGCAAACTTGAAAACAATTTTTGCTTAAAAGACTTTAAGCTGGAAGATTCGTAGCCAACTTGCAATCATCGTTCGTCGTTTGGTCAGCAATAAATTCCTTGTTACTTTTTGACTACCAACAAACACACACCACAACGACGCTTGTTGTGCTGGGTTGTGTTGAATGCATTTTTGCGTGTATAAAATGCCGCCAGCACTAATAATGAGGGCACGTCATTAAAAACCAAAACAGACATTCAGAATCACTTCTGTCCAATGTTTTGTGCCATGTTATTGCATTCTACTGTCCCGTCTTGTCTTGCAATGTGTGTCTTGTGGTTTTTATTTATACTTTGCCTTGTGGTGTGTTAATCCAGCCCAACTAGCCAACGTATAAAACTTGGTTGGCTTAACCACCAACCTTCTTCAATGTCTGATCATAAATTCATCCAATTCCGTTAATGTTTTTTTGTGTAAAGCAATAAACAATAAACAAAAAAAAAAAAAAAAAAAGATTTTGAAAATTGATTTCTCACCTTCGTTCACGTTTACATTTCGTTTGCAGCCGATAATGATGCTGTTTCTTGGGTCTCTTGCAATGGCAGACGAGTTGTGCACGTTACAAAAAAGAAAACAATTTACTTTGCACGAAAGGAATTCTATTCTAACTTAATTTAAACAGCGTGATAAGGAATAAATGAAAATTTATTTGTTTTACGTTCAGTTTTTTTCTCCGTGTATAAAGATGCTCCAAATGAAATACTGCCTTAAAAAGATGTTGTTTTTATAATTAATTAATACTTACTTGGTTTATATCTTTGTTTGGTAAGAAAGTTTTTTTTCTTCTTTTTTTTTTAAATACAGAGATTAAAACGTGATTGCCTCCTTTTTTGTTTTTGTTTAGTTGTTGGCTCTTAATCGTGTTACGTTGTGGGCATTAACATTTTTTCACAATAATTAAGGATTGCAATTACATACGTATTAAAAATGAAAATACTCTTATTTGACTAAGCGAGGAGGCTATACTGAGAAGACAATATCGGTTGTGAGAACTAAATTTGTTAACAAATCAAAAATGAGGATTTTCTGAGTCCCAAATTGGAGAGGTCACTTTTTTTTTGAAAAATTCACTTTGCTCCTTCATAATTATAATGCATTGTTCTTTCATAAAGTGGTCCACTTTTAATAATCAGAATAAATATATGTGATACCTTCAAAATTTCAGTATTGCCAGTATTGCAAAAAAAAAAAAAAAATTACATTAATGTGCTGCTTTTACAACACAAGCGATCAACTCGTCTAAAAAATTTTTATAAAAAACCTCCCGAAATTTTGAATACTTTTCATATAAAATTTCCAAACGAGTTGATCGTACATAACTTTAAAAAGTGCACTCTTACAGAGGCACCCATTACAAACAAAATTTACAGCTGTGAGCTAAAAATGTTATTTAGATGTTTTAAGGTTTTATGCCTTGAGTTAAAGTTCATAAAATAACATGATCTCCTTATTTCGTTAATTCAATTTGAAAACTTATAACGTTTTTCAAGGAACACGAGAAATTTGTTTCACTGATTCCAGCTTCCAGCTTGTGATATTTTAAAATGTGTAGGAGACATGAGGGGCATTTCAGGGGGGTTACTCTCTATTGCGATGCGAAAGACAAACCATTCGCATCTGTATGATTTTTACATTGAGTTGAGATGCGTTTTCTTTCGCATCGCAATAGAGAGTAACCCCCCTGCTTATTTTTTGCATGTACTTCATATCGAAGTTTAATTTTTCAAGACACATTTCTCGAAATGGCTTAATATTGTTGCAGAAAAGTATCATTAATTGATCAATTTACTATTTAGTTGCTTAGTAATACTGAGGTTACTATGGATTTTTTTTGTTATTTAAGAAGAATGTGGTAAATGACAGTGAAAAATGTTAATATTTTGCTAACGAAATGAAGGGTATAAAAGAATCGAATTTAACTTGTTCTTTTTTCTTGCTTGTGCAACTCAAACTTTTATTTTTTAATTTTAGTTCACTTTTATAAAAGCTTAGACTTTCCTGCTTTATTTTATATTTCTATTTGCTTTAACGAATCTTTCATTGTACGAGTCTGTTGTTCAATTAGATTTTGTTTGAAGGAAACATTTTTTGTAGCCTTTTTTCGAATATTTTTTTGACGTACTTGAGGCACATATTTTATCACTTTCATTAATTTCAACAAGGGAAATATTTCAGATATTTTTAGAAGACGTAGTAATTATTTCTGCGCCATTGGGATTAATTATGCTGTTAAATTGCTATGAGGCTGAAGCAGCTTCTTCTACCGGTGTCAATATGTGTTGGTTGTTTGCACCTTCACACTGAGCCAAAAATAACGTTGGTGTCATTTTGACACTTCCTGTTGTTTTATTGACAACGAGTGTTTTTAATTCTTTAATAAGAGTGTACAAATCGATAACTTGGAAAAAAAGCAACGATTTTACTTTTTTGACAACACACGTTGTTAACTTATTAAATAACGTTTCCAATTTATTACCAAGTGTTGTCAAATTGACAACGCTTGTTGTCATTTTAACAACCGTATGGCATTATTTTGACACCAAATGGTGTCATTTTTACAACACTATGTTGTTAATAATACGTTGTTAAAATGACACCATGCATGGTTGATACACTATTGACACTGTTTGTGGTCATTTTGACAACGAATGGTGTCATTTTTTCTCTGGGTGTTATTCAGTTTTGTTATGACGAAGATTTTTACATTTATAGTCCGCCCACATTTTCGTACATTCTTTTCCCGTACGAGAAGATGGTCCTAGAGTTTTTAGCTTATTTGATATTTTTACCTATTTTGTGTGTCATTGAGATTTTTTCTAACTTTTTTTCAAGCAACTCTACCATATTTTCAAGCTGCTGTGGTCATTTTTAATTTAAATTATTTCCATTACATAAAAACAGTTTAAATAAAGTTTATTAACAAAAATACCTACCCTTTTAATGCTTTCAATACTTTTTTTAAAATTTTTTTTTCTTTTCTTTTTGGGCGAATGAAATAAACTGCACGACTATTTTCCAACTTTTAGTATTTGATTTCGAGAATAGTAGAACAAAAAAAAAAGTGCAAAAGAATTGTGAAAAGAGAATCGTAATAAGTCGCATTCGATATCGAGTAAAATTGATCGAAATTTTTTATTTTAGGCCATGATTCTAAAATAAAAATATCGAGTAAAATGTATTGCAATTTGAGCTGATAGCATTCGATAGCGAATCTTCGAACCAGTATAATCTTAATAAATATCATTCAATAGCAAAGCAAAATACTTTGTTAACTAGCAAGGTTAACAAAAAGTAAAAAGAAATTTAATTTTATCAAGTTTTAGGTTAAAACAATTAATTATTAAAATTTTTAGTAAGTTTTCATCTTTTGAATTTGAAGAAAAGATGTCAGACGAAGCAATTGCTCATCCATATTAAATATCAAAAATTCTTTTTGCACAATTGTTGCCTAAATTCATGCTACAGTTCTTTTTTATTTACTTGAACTTGACAAACATTTATGTATCAATCTATTACAATTTGATCAAATTTCCGATTCGTATGCAGTGATTTGTTTACTCGGCACGTATTGAAATACTATAATTTAGATACGATAGTCTACTCGCTATGATTAGGACCACACACAGCAATTTTATTTGGGCAATTCTTGAATTTGCAGGAAAGAGAGGAATGAGGAATGGAAAGGGGTACGAACTTAATCGTACTCGGCAATTCCTTTTTGTTCTCTCTTTGTATCTTTTTATAAAGATGTAAAAAAAGAAGACAGGTAGCTTCAGGCTGAATGAATAACTGAATAAGAATGCTAAAATTGCCGCAACAAAATTACTGTGTACAGTTTTGAAAAAGAATTGATAAATAATTGCCCAACTAAACTTGCTGTGTATGGTCCTGGTCTATTGAATGCGACGATTAGACCCCTGACTATTTGTTAGAATGGAAATAATTTTATAAGAGTAAGTTTTGGGATTTTTAAAACTGTAATCCTCTGTAATGACACAGATTTTAAATATGTAGTGGCTGAAAATAACAATTAACTTCACTGTTAGGTAGGCAGTACCCCTCTCAATTTCTATTACTATTTTTAAAACACTGAAAGAGTAAAACAAAAAAAAACTACATACAAAAACAAAAATTAAAATAATTATACAATTTGTACCTGCATCATACAATAGCAAACAAATTTAAATTAATATACGTCAGTCTCTTCGGGTATTTATTAGTAAAAATTACTAGTTTCCATTACAAAGGCCTCAAACACAAACAACATAATGAAACACAGTGTGTGAAACAACAACAACACAGAAAAATATTAATAAAAGGATAGTGCAATAACTGTTTTGTGATGGAATGAATTTAACGCCTTTAGGTGATGATGACTTGGCACAATGCTGCAAATGAAGATGAAGACGTTATCTGGAAATGATGCTCATATAATTTGAATGTGCATTGTAGACATACATGCACATTTTTAAGTGTAACACACACATACACACGTTCAAAAAATAAATACTCATGTGGAAAGCCTGCTTGACAGTGTTCTAAAAGAATTATTTCTGAAGTTTTAAAAGATTACAAAAAAAAAAATTTATATTAAATATGTCTGCGGTAAAATGAGCAAGCCGCTTGTGTTTTATTAATTCAGTTTAGATGACTACAACTTTTAAAGCTCTAAAAGTTATTCTAAGGTGTTGTTCGATTTTAATAAACGGTATTATCTTCATTGCCATCTCGTTAATGGGGAATATATGGAAAACCTCTATCGTGTTAATACCCGCAATATATATTTGATTTTGTATGTAAATTCCTTTACATATATCGCCCCACCATTAGTGAACCACAATAATAAAGTTAATTGTAACAAGTCAATTTTTACTTAAGCCGACTTAAGCGCTTTTGCCTCATTAGCACAAAAATATAAATACACATTTCCTAATAAATACTATAGACGATTACGGGTCTAAATTTATAATCTACTGCCCAAGTACTCACTGCCTTTTTAAAGGGAAGATTGTCTAGTTTTGTAATCTATTGCTCAATTACTCAGAAGTTACTTTGAATTATTTTAAAAAAATTTTTTAAATTTCCATATACCCCAGAACTCTTGTTCTCAATTATTTTGGCAGTTTCCGTTTTGAATCATAAAATAAAAACTACGAACATTTCCGAAAGAAATGAAAGTTTAGAACCTACAGATTAAAATCCTTTTTGATTTTGGTAATTTTCAAGGGCAGAATGGGGAATTTTACCTCGGCAAAGTGGGAAATGGTAAAAATACCTCAAGTCAAAAGTAACACCACTGGGGTATAAGGATATTTCAAATATTTTTTAAAAATATTCCAAAGTAACTTCTGAGTATTTGAGTAATAGATTATAAAACTGGACAGACTTCACTTAAAAATGGTATATGTCTTATCCCTTAATCTTCTATGGTTCTTCCGGAAGTTACTATGGATTATTTTGAAATTCTTTTTAGAAATTTTGCGTATTCTCCAGTACTGTTGTTTTGACGGATTTTAGCAACTTACGGAAGAACTATATAAGATTAGAGGATGAGACACATATCATTGTAAAGGGGAGATCATCTGCTCAAACACTCAGAAGTTATTTTGGACTTTTTTTAAAATTTTTTTGAAATAAAAACTAAAAAAACTACAAAATTATTTGAAAATGTTAAAACACTTCCAGAAATTTTAGAACCAACAGATTAAAATCCTTTTTGATTTTGGTCATTTTCAAGGGCAAAATGGGGAATGGTACCTCGGCAAAGTAGGGAATGGTAAAAATCCCTCAGAAGAAGAGTACTGGGGTATGAGGGAATTTCAAAATTTTTTAAAAAATAATCCAAAAATTTTTTTTAAAACTTGAGCGATAGATCTAGACGATATGATATACGTTCCATCTCGTAATCTTCTATGGTTCGTTCGGAAGTTACTTTGGATTATTTTGAAATTTCCATATACCACAGTGCTGTTGTGAGATGAGACACATATAATTTTAAAGAGGAGACTGTTTAGATTTGTAATCTACCGCCAAAATACTCAGAAATTACTTTTCACTATTTTTAATTTTTTTTTTTGAAAATTCCGTACACCGCAGTACTGTTATTCTTCCAGAGAGATTAAAAGCTACAGATTAAATTCCTTTTTGATTTTGGTAATTTTCAAGCCATGTGGAAAACGACATTATTTTCTTTAGTTTTTTTTTTTATAAAAATTATAATTAAGAATTAAGAAAATTTTTAATTTTAAGCTGTAGCTGTTTACTTTTTCTAGCTTATTTTTCTCCGGCGTGATTTAGCCTTTTCTAACGTTTTTAAGGGAAATATAGCTTCTTTTTTAAAGTCCTGGCAACGCTGGTAGTCATCTGTAAATATAGTTTGCAGAAATACATTAATAGTACTTGCTTGGCTATACGTATGGTCGTACTGTTAGTGTTCAGTTGGCGTGTAAACCAAAACATGTGTAGTCGACTTTATTTTGTGCACACATTGAAGCAAATATTAGGAGTTCGTCCAGATTTTTTGACCAGATAATACAAATAGTGTATTAAAGATTATTTTTAATACTTACGTATCTTGATTTAATATGTTTTATAAATTTCATATGATAAGTTTTAAAAAATTGGTGAAATACCTGAAGGCGGGTATTGTGGTATCCAATTTTCATGTGCAATCGTATTTAAATTCACAAATATTTTAATACCATTTGTTTTATAAAAAGATTCACCTTAAGTCGTAATTTGATTTAGTTTATTTAAATTTTTGTTATATTTTTATAAAGGGTGTTTTTTATAGACGTATAGAGCTTTAAATTGCAATAAAACAACGATGGATTATTCGATTGACATGAATTTTATTTATCCGAAAGATAATCTTGTGGCATTACATTTTAAATATGATTTCTGGCATATGACCGCCACGGCTGGCTCGGATGTAGTCCAATCTGGACATCCAATTTGTGATGACTTTTTCCAACATTTGTGGCCCTATATCGGCAATAACACGGCGAATGTTGTCTTCCAAATGGTCAAGCGTTTGTGGCTTATCCGCATAGACCAATGACTTTACATAGCCCCACAGAAAGTAGTCTAGCGGTGTTAAATCACAAGATCTTGGAGGCCAATTCACAGGTCCAAGACGTGAAATTAGGCGGTCACCAAACGTGTCTTTCAATAAATCGATTGTGGCACGAGCTGTATGATATGTTGCGCCGTATTGTTGGAACCACAGCTCCTGGACATCATGGTTGTTCAATTCAGGAATGAAAAAGTTAGTAATCATGGCTCTATACCGATCACCATTGACTGTAACGTTCTGGCCATCATCGTTTTTGAAGAAGTACGGACCAATGATTCCACCAGCCCATAAAGCGCACCAAACAGTCAGTTTTTCTGGATGTAACGGTGTTTCGACATACACTTGAGGATTAGCTTCACTCCACATGCGGCAGTTTTGTTTGTTGACGTAGCCATTCAACCAGAAGTGCGCTTCATCGCTAAACAAAATTCGCTTATGAAAATCGGGAACAACGGCAATCTCGTTTTGGGCCCATTTGCAAGCGTTGTTCAGGCGTGAGTCTATTCATGATGAATTGCCAAACCAAACTGAGAATAAATCACTTGACAGCTGTTAAATCGGTCGCCATCTTGAACAGTAATGCCAACTTAAAGTTCTATACGTCTATAAAAAACACCCTTTATTTCGCAATAGAGGATTTTTATGTTTTTAGTTATAGGTAAAAATAATGCTCAATTACTCTCTCCAATTATCCCGTAAACTTCTCATTTTTATATCTTCTTCGCGTAACAAGTTACAAATTATGCCAGTGGAGCATAATTACGAGTGTTATTGTCAGTGGTATGTGGCAAAACTTGCCCTATATTTTATATTAGATTTTTGCTCATTTTACTTTATTTTTGCTTCAATTATAGAGTTCATTCATTAAAACCTCTGACACTCGTTACTAAATATTTTTTAAAAGGAATATTGTGTTGCTTTTGCTTGCTTTTCTTTTAATTTTGTTAAGCATTTAAAAGTGTTTGGTGCGCTTTTGTTACGGCGCGTTAAGAACTGAAGGCGCGAAATTAATGAATCATTCACACCTGCATGACGGATTGCATGCATTCATTTGTATTATAATATTTTTGTTTAACCCAAACGTAAAAAACCCCATGCATATGAATAATAAAAATAAAACTAACCGAAAGTGATCGTAAACTAGTCTCACACGGCCAGATTTTTAAAGCTCATGCAACAAACAAACCAATTCCATTCATTCAAACAAATTTAATGGTTGCGCCCGTGCATGTTCGAAGGAGTTGCTTTAACAATTTATTTACTCAAAGTGTGTGTACAAAAGCTATGAAAACTATTAATTTTTTCAGTTTAATTACATTTTAACCATAGACAAACAACTTGTTTTGGCTCAGGTTAATTAAGTTATATTATTATTATTATTATTTGTTTTGCTTTTAACACTTTTTGTGTGCAGTTTCCTCTCAACTCTATATTAAATGTTTTTTTCATTTTAAATGAAATTAACACAAAATTATGGGTGAGTACAGGCAATGGCTTAGTGCTTTATTTTAGTTACAATAAATATAGCTTTTGTAAATTACGGTAAGTAGGCTATTCGATAATTGAATTAAAAATTCTATCTCATGTTTGATCATTTAACAAGGACTCTATACTAAATGAATTGAAACGTTTGTTGTTTTTATTATTATGATTTACATACTCTTGCACATGTTCATTGAATTCATTTTTAATTTGTAAAATACTCGTATCACAAGCCACCAGCAGGTTTGCATTAAGGTTACAAGACACAACATTCGATGGATTAGGTTGTCGGGAACCATTAAATGTAGAAGTTGTAGAGTTTTGAGTATCCCCACCACATTAATTGGTAAATCTTCTTCGGATTCATAATCTGTTGATGGCATACAATGATTACAGCTGCTGGCATGTTGGACTAAATAATCAGCTTTTAATTTTTCATAATTGACTTGAATGCCTTTGGAGCTTAGCTTACGTGCCTGGCGCTCTATAGCCTTATGGATGCGTTTTAGTTTTTGAATTCTAGAGAAAGCAAATCAAAGAGAATAAATGAATGGAAAATAATTTACTGTGTGCAGCTATGTGTACCTTAGTTTGTGTTTTAGTTCCTTAAGAGGTATGGGCTGTCCGGAGCAAGTCGGGATGAACATTATTTGCAGGTCTGCCTGGTCCTTTTTTGCTGTTTTCATATTTGCGCCATTTAGCTCTACGGTTTTGGAACCACACCTGTAAGTACGAATTCATGTATTTCATCTTGTTAACAGAAAATATATAGACAATTTAATTTTTTTAAATAAGCTTTTTGCTGCAGTTTTGCTCCTTTCCTTGTAGTTTGTCAATTTGTGTTTTCATTTCCCTAAAAAATTTCAATCTGCAATGATTTGCTTTTAACACTAAAGAAATAAAAAAATAGTGAAATAAAACCCTCTTGCAGTTAAAGTAAATTGAAATAATACTGATCCTTAAGCGTTAGTCTCATGTTGTATTCTACACAGAGTCCTTTCCTCTCTTAGTCTTCGTTTAGGCGGCTGAATATTTGTAAAGGAAACATTTAATTTGGCAGCACATTACGGGTGGGGGAAGAGAGCACCAGTTTTGTGTTCGATACTTAGCGAACACGTTGTTTTGCGTGCAAATAATAACAACGATAATGGAATGTTATGTGAACACTAATGAAAAAATAAAAAAATAATTTTAGATGTTTTTCTTCTAAATGTTTGGCTGTCTAAACGAGGACTTAATTAATGATTGATTAAGTGACTTATTAAGTTCATAAAAAATAAAATAACTCGCTATGGTACACAGCTGGGTCGAAATAAATTGCATTTCCAAAAAAGCTTACTTAGCAGTATGGGCCAAGAGAACTCAGTTTTTTATTTCGAAATACATGCTATTGAGTTTTGACTAAAAGAAGACTTCGAAAGAGAGACTAAGAACAGTCACGTCTATATTCAGTCTGCTAGAAAAGCAGCATTACAGGCCTTCAGTTTCTTTGAAGTATGAAGGAAAATTGTATGGGATTGCCTAACACTGCTGAAGAGGCAAGCATCTAATAACAGAGTTTACCTGGTATGGCTGACAGGTCATAGTAAATATGAGAACCGCAGACGAACTTGTGGGAAATGATGTGCCCTGCACCATTCTGTCCATTGCTTGAAATCTCAGTTTAGGGAGTGGCTGAAGAGAGCATCGTAATAATATTGGTTAGAGACAAGGGAGAAGTTGTCAGGAAGAGAAGGAAAATGTGGAACACTTTCTTTGCCATTGCCCTGACGTGGAGGAGCGGCGCAAGCTCTACCTCGGGGAGCGCCACCTGCAGGGTCTTATCGCGCTGCCTACTATATATGCTTCATTTGAAGTAGCAATTGGTTTAGGTGACTTACTCATACTTGTTTTTACTATTCCCTCCCCTCTATTGCTGTCCTTCTGCAGAGTTCTCACAAAAGAACCACATCAGAGAACCCAAATGAGCCGCTTCTGTGTAACCTAACCTAAGGGATATCAAGGTAACGAAAACCTTTATGCCATTCCGTTCTCGAAAGAAAACAAATGACTTTTAATATCTAACGCGGTTAGAAATTTTCCTTGTTACTTGATTCATGACTGGGCATTGCAGAGTGCCGAAATACTTGGCAAATATGGGAAGTAGCCTAAACAGTTACTATACTACTGCAATGGTCTACTATATCATTGTAACGGTATAATTTCGACCCGCTGTCATTACTTAGGCCATTACTTTATCCCAACCGTTTCTCATATGGACTCAAGTAGGTCTTTAAATTTTTAATGAATACTAAATAGACTCAATAGGTCTTTTCTGAAAGAAATGAAAGCAAAATGTCTAATGATTGCATTAAAATTGTTTCACTAATTCAATGAAATACTTTTCAAGCTATGAAAAATAATGAATTTATTTCATTAAATCAATGAGTACTTCATTGAATAAACAATTTATTTCACTCGTTGGATTAATGAAAAAATTTTCGCAGTCTTCAATAGCTAAAGTTTAGATTTTGCCACTCGAACAATCAATTGTTGTAGACTAAATACAAGTAAAATTTATTGACGCTAAGCTTTTTAAATTCTAGCTATAAGCTGTTTATAAGGATTAAAAAATCATTAATTGCGGACTAAGCTCTGACATTAAGGCAATGTTTTTGCGAATGCATGTGCATGTTTTGTATTTTACTTTAAATTCAAAACCACTTATTGTGTCTTATTGGTATTTTATTAAATTTACTAGTCACAGGATATGTTACTTTAAAAACACTTTACACACATTTCTAGCTGCTTTAGAATTTTTTTTTCCTTTGTTTATACACTCTAGTTGCCCATCTACATTATGGAAGGTTTGTTGAAAAACTTGGGATTTGGTTTTAGAAGAGGTAAAACACTGTCCTATTCAATATATTTTCATAATGTGACATTTTTTTCCTGCTTCCTTTGTGTATGAATAATTAATTGTTGGCTTAAAATTAAACATTAATTGTTTAGTTAGTATATTAACAAATTAAAAACTAACAGCAATAGATGATTGCTTGCATTGAAGAGGTGGAATTTTAAAATCATTCAATTTAACTAATCGATTTTTAAATATATTGAAGACAATCTTGCTTAATGGCAGAACTTTCTGTGCTCTTGAAATTGAGGAATTTTTGTAAAGTTGAAACGAATTAAGGGTTTGTAATTACACTGTGTTCTGCACAGTATTGTTGCAAAGGAACAAAGGAAAACGTTAAATTTTTGTGGTTGAAAAAGTCACTTGATATTGAGTTTTTTCATAGAGAAAATTATTTCTTAAATCAAACTTGAATAAAAAAATATCATAGAAGTCTATATTGGATTAGAGAAAGCAAAGACTTGAAAAATAATATTGGATACAATGAGTGACCTAGGCCTAAGGCTAATAATAATAATAATCTGAGAACTCTTGGTAACCATTAAGCAGCAGTGTGAGTTACCACAGTCGAAAGTAAAAACTATTAGTTGCATGGCACTCAAGCGAATTATCAATAGTTAGAAATGAATATCGTGCGGCAGAGGATATTAAAAAGGATACCCGACAGATAATGGTCAACAGCACTTTCTGGTATTAAACTTAGGATCAGAGGCAGCAGTTATGTACGAAATGACGATGTTAAAGTGCAACTCAACGGGAGTAGGATAGTTGGTACTTTGGAAGAAACATGGCGCTTCTAGAAGGTATTTAAAATGGGCCCCAAAGTAGTGGTATTAGGTTGCCCATACTTAATTCCATTTTATATATTATTTATTATTCCAATATGATTTTAATTTTATTGTAAAATTATTAATGATGATAATGATTTAATAATAACAAATAAATTTCATGTTGAATGATTATTTTAAATTGAGCAATTTGCCACAAACAGTTTATAGTTTTTAATACTCGTAATATACGTTCCATTCTATATCCCAGCAAATCATTTGTCAATCTATCAAACTACAATATAAATTGAGAGTAAATTTATAAAGGGTGTCTCAGTGAGTGTAATTGTTTTGTTGTTAAATATGCTTATACCGATTATTAAAAATTAAACGTTTTATGAAAGAATTTAATGTTGATTTTTAAAAAAAAGTCATCTGTCTGATGAAGCTCATTTCCATCTAAATGACTTTGTGAATACACAAAAATTGTCGGATTTGGGGCTTAGAAAATCGTTATGCCATCCACGAGAAACAAAAGCGCGGGCAAATGTTTGTGTGGGTTTTGGTCTGGCCTTACTTTTTTTGAAGAAAAGGCCGAAGATGATTGTAAACGGCATTTGTTACAGGAATAGGAAACAATCGTTTTGCTGCATAAAATGTAAAAGTTCACTCTTACTGGGACACCAGTTACACTTATGTTCTTCTTATGTTCGTTTATAGTTAAATAATAAAATAAAAATACTTAAGCAATTTTTATTAAAGATTAAACTGATGTTAATATCTTACTAAAGTTCACACTAACAGAGAAAACGTTATTTAAATGATCCAGACAACATTTGTGTTATTTGTGCCGAATAATATTTTTTGCAAAATATCGTAAGTCTATAAAGAACTTTAAAAAATCAGCATATTTTATTACTGCTACTGTGGAGTAAATGTTTGCAATCTTCAGTCATGAGTGCCAAAATTGTGTTGCTGCTTGACGACAATCGACAGGTGGACCCACGGTTTGGTGGCAGGCGGAAGATAAGTGGTCATATCCAACTTCGTCGTCTGCTCGGAGACCTATGATCAGCCATTAGTGTCAGTGTACTATCGATATCATCATCCTCTTCTGAACCCGACACTATGAAAAACGAAGAAGAAAGATATAAATCTGACTCTGATTTCGCACCTAGTCAGAACTCAAATTCCCAATAATTCAATCAAAGTTAGTTAAACGGCTTAGTAACGGCTTTAAATCTGTCGAAAGATTGTTCCAAAATTTGTACATCTCGCCTTAAAAAACAAAATTTAAAAAATATTTTTTTTTTTTCATGGGATTGATAAATCAGATCACTATTTACAATTAGTTAACCACATGTTGTCTAATTTAAAACGGAATACTGATAGAAAGGCGTTAAAAATTACTGTGTCTCAAGAAGCCAGATTGCTCGCCAACTCTTACAATCGTCTGCACAGAAAGCCCTATCAGGTAGCGCTTCCTAAGGTTCATACTATTTAAGTAATTTTACTCAAAAAAGCATTAATGCAATTTGACAATTATATTAGTGCGAATTATAAGGGACCAGACTTTCGAATGTTCTTCCAGTTTCCGAAAAATAGAATTAAACATATTGAAAGTGTTAAAATAAGTCAGCGAACAAAAGTAACAATGGCAACAAGCTTTCACTTGTAATATTTTCATTATTCTCCAATTATTATTATAATTATTGTGCAATTGTAACTACACGTTTTATTTAATATTTTCTAGCTAAATTAAAGCTCAATTCATTTAGTTTGTGGGGATATTATTTAAATAAAGTGTATAAGTGCGTGTATGTGTTATTTTTGTTATAAAATAAATTCGTTGAAAAACATAATTCTTTTACAAACATGAAATAACTGAATGTCTCTATAGAAACTATTATTAAAATAATAATAAATTCAATTCAATTAAATATCGTGCTAATAAAACATTCGATGTACTCGTGTTTAGTAACGTTTAAAGGGGGATGGGGAGATGGGCAGCCACAAAATGGCAGTATGATTTAAATAAAGAAAACATGACTAGTGGAGACCCATGGAAAGGTTGTATCTCTAAAATACGAGTACATGCAGAATGAGAAGTACTTACTAAACGTTTTACTTTAAGACTTTATTATTATTAGACGACATTGCTTAGTGCATGGTGTCTTCGCTTTCTAAAATTTGATTTTCACACGCTATTTGGGTTTTGCTTAATACGTTTTTGAGACATAGAAAAGCTTGATAAGGTTAAATTAGGTTTACCTGTAAGCGAATACATAGAAATAAATTCTGATGGTATTTCTTTTGCCCAATTAAAACCAGGCTAGACTTCTCACGAATGTCATATTTCTTTAAATAAAGGCTTGTGGGGATAGCATCTCACTATATAGACGCCTCAGATTGGGTCTCTTGGTAACCTCATTACTGTATCAGAGTTCTTTTCTGTTGAAACCAACATATGAAGAAGCCATCATCTATGGAAACAGCTTACTAATTTAGGGAATGTTTATTACGGTACCACGACTGCCTCTTGTTAAACTTTCTTTAGCACAAAATAAAAAGCGATAGAAGTGGTTGTCAATGAACCCTTAGCGTAGAGGAAAAGAATCGAAGGTGGAAGTGCTAGCGCTGGAATTGCAGGATCACGTTTCCGTAAGGCATTTGCAATGAAAAAAGAAGCTTCCATTTTTCAGGCGGAGGTCTTCAAGTTATGTGCTAGGAAATGTCTTCGAAGAGGTACTTGTTGTACCGGAATATAAATTTTTGCAGTCAGTCAAACAGCTCTATGTGCATCAGCAAGCTATTGCTTTAGAGCAAGATTGGTTTGGGATTGCTACAAGCTTCTCAATGCTTTAGCAGACTATCTGGCTCTGGATGGAAAGGTGTATCTGCGCTCTTCTGCGGGGTAACCAATAACTTCACTTGTGCTCTACTACTCAAGGAGCAGAAACGAAGTCTACAAGACTGCTGGCGTGCCTAACCAGGCATGCGGCAGTCAAAGAGACGCACTAGGACAGAGGTTGTTTTGAGCCTCGGCAGAAATGCTATAAAACTATTACTCTCATATGAGAAAAATCGGTGTACAAAATGACTGCTATCGTTTCTGTCGAGATGGAAGAGAAACATCGTCACATGTTCTATGCGAGTGCCCAGCGGCAAGATGCAGAATGAGCTGCTTAGGCAGTGAGAAATTGGTCCCAGGAGACACTAATTATGAGATTCGTAAGAGGTTCACAGCAAATCTTAAAGGTAAATTATAGCCCAAGATGATAATAATGTATGAAAAATTAAAGCTATTTTTCCTACTGAAACTACTTTTTAAAAAATAAGGCCCTACAATTCCTGTTAAAACACTACCATCTTCCATTTTGTATCTATCAGTATATAAGATTAATTTTAAATTTATAGTTTTTTGCGAATATGAGAGTCGGCCTGGAACCCAAAACCATAGAAAATATTCGTTAGAATACAATTTTTTATACAACTTCCAAATCATAAATTAATAAGTTAATTCAAATTCTTTAAGAATATCAAAAATAAAATGTTGAGAACTTGTTTCTATATGAATGCTTACAAATTGCAAACTTTGAATGTCTTCTCTGTAAAATCACGGTTCTATTAATTGAATCCCTCACTTTGCCAAGTCAATAAAATTCTTTTATTATTATTATTTCGTATTAGAAATTAATTCTAAGATTAAATTTTTTAACGAGGACTGGTAACTTTGACCATCGGCTCCCAGGGTATGGGTAGGAATCGAACTTGCGAACCCCCGATTGATAGGTTAGCACGCTACCCATCAATCTACAGGGCACCCAAACCCCTTTTACTGAATTTTATTAAATGGTAATATTAAAGTGCTTGAGTAACTCTAAATAAATTTCTCTAATAATAAGTATTAACACCACTAAATGACTAATTTATGGCTTGTTTCTATATATAGAGTATTTTTTTTTAGTTTTAGAACTTTGAGTTGTAAAAAGTGATTTATTTGGCAAGCCATTTAAGAGGTGATAGTTGCTTTTTATTTAGTTTGTTTTCATTATGGATAGCCTTACACCACAGCAACGATTGCAAATTGTTGAAATATTTCATCAAATTAATGGTTCTGTTCGTCATACTAATCTTGCACGTCGTCTATTTAATCGACCTTCAGAGCGACTAATTTGAATAACATTGGATCGTTTCGAAGATCGTGTGATTTAACTCTATTGATTATTTTCTTTTATAAAAAAAGAGTAAATTGAACATCTGGAAATCAATATTCGAATAGTTTTTGGTGAAATTCATTTGCTTTCTTAACAGATTTTTTTCGTTTGTTATGTTTTGGGAGTGGTTCTTGTGTATGTGCTGCTGTCTTCGCTAAAAATCAATTTTTTGAAACGTTTTGCTTGTTAAATTTCCCATTGCATAATATCACTGGACTTAATAACGATGTTGATTTGATTAGATTGCAAGCAGCTGCTATATAGTGTTTTTTTTTAATTATTGTAATTGTGGCAATGGTTGATCCGCCGAAGGAGTTGTTTTAGCTTAAGGACGTTTATGTTGTTATCTCAGAAAATATTGTAATAAACTTTAACTTTGTTTTGAACAGCGTTGGTTGAGTGACAACAAAAAATTATGGTTCAAGTAAAAGTTAAATTGTCAAAAGCTAGCTTGTTACGTTGGGTATGCAATTGGAAAGGAAAACTTGGTTTTTTTTATGATTCACGTAAGAATGTTTCTCCTTAATATTTGAAGAAAATGATGTTGTAAATAACAAGGCCAAGTATTCAACTGAACTTGCATTAGATAATCCAAAGCTTGTAGTACTTGAGTTTGAAAATTGCAGAGTGTTACTACCTTGAAGTGAGACTCCTGTGCAACCTAACCTAATCTACTATCTTGAAAGCAGGAAAACATTTATAGATTTCATTCTGATAAAAATATCATATTTTTGTGTTTTCAGTTTCTAACTTTCGCCTAAAAAATGCAAGCTGTTTTTCTTATTGCAAAATGGCTCTTTGGACAGGTGACGCTCTAATTTATTCCCAGGACTGCCATTATCCCATTTTGAACAAGGTAACACGTAGTTTGCCTCTTTATAGGTACCGAAAACGATTGAGCAAAGTACGTCTGTCCCTTTATCTGGGTTGATTTTGCAGATATTTTTCTTGAAGGTAAATGTGTGATTACAAAATCTGTTATTCTGTTAGTGAGCCAAAAAAAATAAAAAAAAAATCCAGAGATGGGCATGTGATTCATCTTAGCTACTTGAAAATACAAAATTTTCCATCCCTGATTAGCTTTCATTTACCAGTTCAAAGGTTTGTAAATCATACAAAGTATTTGAAAATCCATTTTGTTTTGTTTTCCATTTTATAAATTCGCACACGGCTTGCATGTGGGTTCTTTCAGTAAAAACTTTTATAGAATTAAATATGAAAATAGTAACTGAGTGGTAATTTGCTTATTTACGAGTGCATATGAATGTGTTATAGGTCTGCTGGGCTGCCTAAATGTATACGTCTGCATGTGTGTGTATGCACATATAATGACTAAATTCAATATTAAATAGTTTTATAGTAATTTCCATTTAATTTCAATACATTAAAAAATTGTTTTTCTAGCAGAAGACATGCAATTTTTATAGCAGAAGCAAAAAAAAAAAAAATTAAATAAAAGAGAAAATTATTTAATAAAGATTTACTAGTTAATGGTAGCACATATGAGAAGTTTAAGTCACTAGAAGTTTTTAGTGTTGTGTGGATAAAAAAATACATGCTACTTGTTTCTTTCTATTAAAGACGGATAAAGATTTCACAGGCCTACAAGGATTTTGGTACCGCGAAAACTAAAACTGATTTCTATTGTGTACATACAACCTGATTTAAACTGTCAACCTAATTTTTTAATCATATGTGTAGCTCTTGAGATATACCGCTTTATAAAAAAAAAAACTTAGAAGTTATATGCTATATAATATATCATAATTCCAGAATTAGCTCTCTGATTAAACTTACAAAAACACGTATGTCAATAATCGGGAATAAAATATCCTTTAAATTTTAATATAATCAATTGTTACCAGTATTGTAATTTAAAAGATATTAAATAAGTTTTGTTAAAGAAAAAACATATTTTTTCAAGAAGATGTTAAAAATTTTTTTAAAAAAAAAATCATTAAAATTTTTTATAAACAAAGTTTGTCTTTAAAGTTGATACCTACAAAATAAGCCATATTTCATAAAATTCACTTTAAGTTCTTCATTTATTCACAATTTAGTGGTAGCATCTAAGATCCTGCCCCAAAAATTTTTTTTATATATTAAAATAGAAAAAAAAAACCTGTTACAAAAAACATGTATGGGATAGGGTCTTAGATGCTTCCACTCAATTGTGAATAAATTTGGAAATTATTAATGGATTTAAATGAACTATATCTTATTTTATTTGCAACATATGCGTGTATCAATGTCAATTACAAAATTTTAGATTTTCTTTGAAATAAATTTTTAACGATTTTTTTAAAGGGAAATTTTTGGAAATTTTCTTGAAAAAATGAGTTTTTTTGACAAAATTTTGTGAATATCTTGTCAACTATAAGGCTGGTAAAAAATTGATTATAATACAATTTAAAGCTTATTCTACTACAGGTTTTTTAAGATTTTGGTAAATTTAATCAAAGAAGTATTTCTCGAGTTATTGCAAATCATTTTGAGCAACCTCCTCATTTTTATGTATAGGGTCCGCCATCGAACGTTTTTTTTTCAACTAGTGCTTATTTCGTGAATGGTAACACTTAGCTCATGTCTGATTTGACAGATAATTAGTTTTATACTTCCGCTGAAAGAATATGATTGTGTTTTCGCTTCGCTAAGTGGGCCTGCGATCGACTTACAGAAGATGCCGATTTTGCCAAAAAAAAAATCATCTTTTCAGATGAAGCTCATTTTGATCTTGACGGGTATGTAAACAAGCAAAATTGTCGCATTTGGGGCACAGAAAACCCGCACGCATACATTGAAAAGCCGACGCACCCAAAACGAGTCACTGTTTGGTGCGGATTTTGGTCCGAAAATGAGCAAGGAGTGGCCGTTAGTCAATGACGATCGTTATCGGGCCATGTTGAACGAATTTTTGTTCACAAAAATTGAAGAGGATGATATTGGCAACATTTGTTTTCAACAGGACGGCGCTACGTGCCACACAGCCGAAGCTACACTCGATGTTTTTATAGCATTTTCAAAAAAAAAAAAAAGTTATATGGCGGATCCTATATAAAGCTATATCTCGAAAATTACAAGTATGATTAAAAAATTAAAAAAGCGATTGAAGCTTAATATCATAGGTATTCAATATTAGCATAAAACCGCTGCACCACAAAAAATTTTCATATTGTAGGCCTGTGTTATACTTCAATTTAAAAAACTCTCGTTTAAAAAGAAAATTGTTAGGGTATCGAAATTGTTTTAATTGAATTCATTAAATATTTAATTAAATATGACATATTTTTAATTGCATTAATGAAACAAATTAAATATTTAATTGATGAAATTAAAAAAAAAAAATAAAAAATTGTGATATAGAAATAATTAAAAATTTAAGCTTGTATTCAAAGAAAATTAAAGTAGACTTGAAATCGATATTATGACAAATTTGTATGAAAAATTTGTCATAATTTATACTTGAAGGCGTTATTAGTCTCTTTGAATACCAGCCTTAATATTTTTTTTAGTTAAATCATTAAAATTATCATATTGATTAAATATTTCAATGATTAAAATAAAAAAAATTAATCAAGACAACAAATTTTTTTATTTCAACTATTAAATTGTTGCATAATGTTTTTCTCTTTAAGCTTTTAAACAATTTCATGCTCTTTCGTTGCATTCGATCTGCTGTTGCCGAATTGTATTATTTCGTTTTTTTTAAAGACTATAAATTAAATTTAAAAATTTTAACTCGTCTTTAAATGAATGCTGCATAATTAGTTTTCTAGTTAAGCAAAAGCTTAAACAAGTTTACCATCTTTCATTACTTTACAGTGTGGCACTGATAGACATTTGGGAATGCAGCTAACCAGGAACATAGACTAACTAACTAACCTTCGTATGTATTTTAAAGCGTTTACAAAGACGTTCTGTTTTTTAATATTTCTATTATGTATAGCAATTGAGGTATCATGCCAAGAAACAATTTCAACTCAGAATGTCATTTTTAGTCATAATCACAATCGACATGAACCTTATCAATGATGGCAGAAAAAAAGCAACTGAAAGAAAAGCAAAAAACCTACAGCAAACGTCAAAACTGCTGATCAGATACTTACTTCGTAGCCTCTAAATGTGTGGTTGTGCTGGCATAAACTAAACAATTTTGTTAACACACAAGCCGGCAAACAGCCCAGCAAATGTAAATGCAATTTGCATTTGTTCGTTTCCTTTTTTCTTGTGTAGTCGAACAATTGAAATTATTTAATTTGTGCAACTATAAATGAAATAAATGTAATGGCAGATAATAATGTTGTAATGAAGCAAAAGAACAGGATAATTGGATGGCGTACAATTGAAATTAAAATTGTAAAAAAAAACAACATGGAAAAATAATGGATTTGTTTGGAAATTGAAAAACCAGCATCAGAAAAACACCTACAAAAGGCAAAGACCAAATTAATGCACAGCACAGGATAGGCCAAAACTCTTTATATTTTTATATGGATTTCATTTCATATAATGATTAAGCCACAGATCTTAAAGCTTTTTAGAAAAAAAAAATATACTCGGGAAAAGTTTGAAGATGGGTTAAGCTACACATGCTAAATTAGGAACTTTAGGTCCGTTACCACAAGCTACCAATATTTAAAGTTAGTATTTTATGAGCCAAGCAAGCGATTTTCGACTAAACTTTAAAACTAAAATTGAATTGTAGCTTAAGGGCTGATCAAGCCACGTTTAACTCATCGGTATGTGTCAATTTAAGATCTTACCAAAAGCCTATAAAAAAGCTTGGCACTTGAATTTATTTTAAATTACTTTATGACGATCCAAGGTAATTAAAGTCCTGTACTAAATTCATTGAAATTCTTCCAGTTCCAGTATTTATCATAAATTTTTTTTTGTATCTAGCTTCTATAGTGGGTGCTTCAGTACGAGTGCACTTTTTAAATTTTGTGTTATTTTTTTGTGCAAGTGGCAACTCTTAAATTTGACAGCTGTCGCATATAGTTCTTCTTATTATTAAAAATGTACCCTTTACGTCAGAACAATGCGTTATAATTGTGTTGGAGAAAAGTAAGGTCAAAGCGCACTTCCATCTGAATGGCCTAGTTAATACACAAAATTATCGAATTTGGGGCTCAGAAAATCCTTGTGTAATCCGTGAAAAATGGAAGAGCAACTGTCTGATATGGATTTTAGTCAGAATTAGCATTTTCGAAGATGACTGTGAACAGCATTCTTTACAGAAACCTGATAAGGGAGTTCTTGTGGCGTTACTCGTCATACACTGCGCGAAATAATCGTTTTATTCAGATATAACACCCTTTTCAAGTATCATGAAAATGACTGAGTGAGATGAGCTTTAAAATGAAAATTAAATTATGCTTGATATTGCAAGGCAGAGATGATGTTAACATGAAAAAAATATTGTTTCCCAAAACAAATTTTTTTTAGAAACCACAGTTCGGTTACGAGTATCGAATTTGTAATTTATTAATAATTCAATAAAGGATTATTTTTTAGTGCAAACATACAAATACGAAAATACAGACCATAATATTATTAAGTTCACTAAATTTTGGATTATAAATATTAAAGAATATCGGTCAATCCAATCCAAATATTCGATTAACACAACTAAATTAATTTTTTCAATTGTAAGCACAGACACTAGGTAACAAACAAAACCAAAACTGAGTTCCTTTACTATTTTAGATTGTATTACTAAATATTTATAGTTATAACTACAAAATACTCATTTAAAACAACTGAATTTTTTATCTAGAAGCAATAAATACGGTTATTATGACCGAAGCTGTCTTCTTTATGCAGAACATTTATCTATAAATTTAAAATTTTTTTTCAAGTTTGAGACCAAACCATCGCATTTGATATTGAGCATTCAAAAATGTTCAAATTATTTCATAAAAAAGACTAGAATTTCTAACAAGTTCGATATCGCATGCGACTTTTTTTAACTTACCGCTATTCGACTTTCTTTAAAATTTAATCTGAATGCCAAAGTCTCTCGTGTACAAACTTCAGGATAATGATTTGCCAAAAATGTTCTTTCTAGTTCTTCGAGTTGCCATGAATTAAAGTTTGTACGATTACGTCTACCTTTAGAGTCATTACTTTCGCTCTCCTCGTTGTCATTCTCATCACACATGCAATCTATAAAACATTATTATTATTATTAATATTTAACATAAGAAATTAGTTCTAAGATAAAATTTGTAAATCGGCACTGGTAACTTTGGCCATCCGCGACCCTTAGATTGATAGGTTAGCTTGCTACCCATTAATCTGCAGAGTACCTTAAAATCTGGAAAATATATAGTGAAATTAAGAACTGAACCAATTTAGTGTCACGTTGACAAGCTCTCAAAAACCATCATTGGTTATGGGAAACGAATTTAATGTCAGTTAAAAATTTAATTGGGGTAAATGAGTGTCTTTAAGTTGTGACAATAGTAGCCAGTCGATACAGCCAGAAATATTTTAATTATAACTCAGCTTTAGGCGTTTGTTGTGCCGAATTTTGATTTTTACAATTAGAGTAATTTGGTTAACACAACTTAATATATTGTTGTAAAAATAAATTAAATTCTTTCTCCAAATCAAAATTGTTTTCTGTGTGTGTTAATCAATTTTCAGGGTTTTGCATACGCTTTTGTTTACGAGTGCGCCTTCCACAGACGATAAAGTGTTTTGTATGTAAAAAAAACAAAATAAAAAGAAATCATACGAATACAGTCAAGAAGTCAAGTATGAATGACAATGATTTAGATAATTTTATTTATTATACCCTAGAGAACAGCCACAACCACAACAACAACAGCGAAAATGTTAACAATATGTGTTTAAAAAAAAGAAAAAACGGGTGGAAGTATCTAGCAGTAAAATTTTATTTATTTATTCTATTTACTCCTTCATTCGATTTCCAACCACACAAAGGCATACATATGAACATGACCAAACAAAAAAAAAAAAAAAAAACGAATGCTGGGGAAATGTTGAAGAAAGAAGGGATCATTTCTAGCAAATGCATTATATTTTTGTGTTTAAAAATCACAGATGTGTGATGTATTGAATTGTAATTGAATCTCTTACTTTTTTTGTTGACTCTCTAACAACTTGGTCTTACATTTTTATAACCTTCGAATTTATAAGTTTGTTATTTCGTTTGTAATTTCTGCAATATTCACTCCCAAGTATATAAAGTGAGAGAAATCAATCTTTTCGAAGTCTTTACACAACATACAGATTAGTAAGCATCAATTTTAAATCCCATAAAGCTTTCTTTTTGGGGCTATAGGCTTCATTGAATCTTGAGTCACTTCAAGTTCTTAGGCAACTCAAGAAGGTGTAATTACAATTTCTATCTCTTGAATATTTTTGATCAATATAGGCTTCTCTGTATGAGCCTACAGCCGTGTGAAATGTCATTAGCTAGATCCCAAAGGTATACTTCTCGAACCTTCAAGGTGGTATTCAATTCAGGTTGCTAATCACCATTTTTCCTGGGGAGAGTGTTACATCAAGAAGTAGATTTCGTCAAAAAGAAGTTTATAATTTTTATAATATCCACTCCCTCGTCGGTAAAATTTTAAAATTGAAATAAATTTTTTTAAGTGTAGTGACACAACGTCATACATGTTCTTAGTGCAGTTAAGTGAGCATCAACTTTTGAACCCATAAATTTGTGAGGAAGCTATTGGTTTCCGCGGCACCAGTGTGATAGGTCATTGATTAGACCCTAAAGGTATACTTTAAGTAATTTTAAGTTCTTAGCCAAGTTATTCTACTGGCTTACCTTTTTTGCATAGAAAAAATGTTGCATCAAAACATGAATGTTGCCAAGACGGCTCTTATTTAAAAAGTTTTTTTATGATGTCTACACTATGCATTGCCAATCATATAAAATATAAACATCCTACATCCTTACAAGCAGCGGAGAAGATTTAGTGATATTGGCCTGTCCGTCTTATCTGTGTGGGCATTGAAATCAACCCCTGAAGCCGCTATCACAACGTACACACAAGTTTAGTATATCAATCTGTTAGTTATTGCTGTCATTTAATGATTATTGACATTCAGTTTGACGGTGAAAAACCTGGACTCAACATTTTGAAGCTTTTTGTGTGCCATTGTTTTTTTTCTTTTACAAGTTTTGCCTTAATTTTAAAAAGAGATAAAAAAGTGGGTGCCATATTGTTTTATCAAAAAAAAAAAAAAATTAAGCCCAAGGCTCGTTATTACAACTTTCCATAGTAAAAGTTAGGATATTGTGGGGCAAATAACCGGCTTTTGGCTAAAACTTTGGAAATAAATTTGGGTGGAGAGGTAAGAACACTTTATCTGATATTTAACTTATCGATATTTTAAATTTAATGTCCAACCAAAAGCTTGATATTTGCAGCATTAGATCAGAAATGTTCTCGTACCTCGTACTAAGAGAATATCGTTGCTGTAAACGATAGTGTAGAAAGAAATTAAAATGTATAGATTTGTCGTCAATGACAGGAATCGTAGGTCTTTCCATTACCTGGAAGTGTAAAAGAGTTTGGCTTGTAAATACTTGTAAAAAATCTAAAGGGTGGTACAATCAAAACCCTCTATGTGAATTGTAAATAAAACCAAAAATTTTCAGAGAATTATCTTAATATTTTTTATTATGGTAAAAGAATCTATGACAATTGTGTGTGAAACAAAATATCGGGCAAATGCTCGCAGTGGAATACTTCTTTCCCATGGTCCATATTTTCAATGACTCTGAGACATAATTGAGGTTCAATGTCGTGTATGAGCCGAATTATCTCATCCTTTAGCTCGTGAAATATTCTTAGGCTTATTGATGTACACTTTTTTTTGTAAATATCTTCAAATAAAGAAGTCCAACATCGCCGCGACATGAGTTAAGACAGCCATTGAATTTTTCGAGCAGATGAGCCATTGTTTCATTGATTGAGAAGCAAATGCCACCATTGTGTTGAGATCACATATCGTCTTAGTCCATATCTTCGATATCTGGCGACAGAAGTTCGTTATCATCTCGCGATAGAGAATCCCATTCATGGTAACGGCTTAGTTATCTTCATTTCCGAAAAAACTATGGCCCGCTAACGCCGCTAGCCAATAAACTACAGAACGAATTATAGAGCTGTTTTTACATTTCCTACAGACCCGGTTAGCTGAAAATTTGCCCACAATTATATCGATTGCGAAGTGCACGATATGCATTTTGATTTGAACGAATATTTTCGTAAAAAGCTTAAACAATCTAAACGCTCTGCTCAATTGTGTACCTCTGCATAGTTGAATTTATCAAACACTGAGTTGAGCAAAAAAACTTGACGTCAAGGTGTGATTTATAATTAAAATCGTGCATTATGATTGGACCACTGGACCGATTTAAAACAAGATGTAAAAATCGTAGTTGAACTTGTTCTATTAAAAAAGAGTGCTGATGGGTACTTTAATTTTCTCGCTTGCTGGTTATTCGTTATTGTTGTTGAAGAGATTATTGTCTCTTCTTAAATTTTAAATGAGTTTGTCTCTGAATTTGTTTATTTACTTTTAATTAAATAATCTGTGAAACTTGAAAAAAAATTGATTTCGGGTTGAAACGTACAACTGAACTATTCTTCTTTGAGAAACAGCACAAAAAAAGAACAACAATGACCCGTAAGCATATTTACACTAAAGTCGGTATTTTTTTTAAACGATTCTGAATTCATGAAATTTTTAGTAACAAAAGTCAGCTTTTAATAAAAGCGTGCTTTTTCCTTGACTATGATTATGGCCCAATGAAATCATACACAAAAAGTATGTGTTTAGAAATAGAAAATAAAAAATGTGAAGAAAAAGGAAGGGGGAGGGGGGGGGGGGGCACTTTAATTATTTTCAAATCAAGACTGAAGAAAGAGAATTTTCTAATTTTTCGTGTATCTAATTTATGGTTGCAAATTCAGTGCAGTATTCCATGAAAGCGTTTGTTTGTCTGTATGCATGCATGTGTACTTGTTTTAGTGGCTATAAAACGTTTAACCAAGTCTGCAAACTTGTCCATGTATTTATAATGCAGGGTATAATTTAGCTTAAAGAAATTTGCAAACTTTCCACATGTGCCCAAATGATTTTCGTACGTTGTGTTGTTGTAGTTGTAGTTGTATTTTAAGCTAGTACGTATTATTGGCTTAATTTACACTTTAGATTGTTGGTATCTTTATAAATTTACATAAATAGACTTTAATTGTTTGCAATTATTTCTAATTGTGTTTACCTAAAAGGAAGGCAGTTAGTAAGTTGGTTGTTTGTAGGTTTTGTTGGTTGCTGGTATCTTCTTCCTTACTGCTGTTGGTGTGTGTGAGCGAACAAAAGGTCAAGGGAAAAGGTACTTTGCATTTACAAAAGTTAGAATAGATTTCGGGTGTAGGCATTTGGAGCAACAAGAAACTCTCAGTGCAGCCAGAGAAAAAATGACATCATCCGTTGTCAAAATGGTGTCAATAGCATATCATTTTAACAACGCATTATTGACAACATAGCTTTGCAGAATTGACAACGAATGGTGTCAAATTGACACCATACTGATGTCGAAATGATACAATACCGGTGATAAATCGACAACATCTGGTGTCAAAATGACATTATTTGGTGTCGAAAGAATACCATACGTTTGTTAAAATCATAACATGCGTTTTGTCAGTTCCACAAAGTTCGTTAACATTTGACAATGTGCGTTGTCAAAAAAAAATCGTTGTTTTTTCTAAGTTGTCGTTTTCTACACACTTGATAAAAAAATTTAAAACACTCGTTGTCAATAAAATAGACAAGTGATGGTATCAAATTGACCATATACATTGTTGATATTGCTAAGCAATTTTTGGCTAACTGTAAAAACACCATATTTGGTAGCAGTTATTTGAGGCCTTATTGTTTCCAATTGTTTTTCTAACTGCATATTATATTTAAAAATTTAATTATCTCAAGAATATATATTTTAATTGCTTCAATTATAAATTCATTCAATGTAACAATTTATTTAATTGTTTTAAATTTTCTGTTTTGTGTAATTAAGTGACTTTTGACAAAAGATTTAAATACGGTTTAATCACGCCTCAAAAACGAGTTTGGTGACTTGCTCTATGCATAGTTGTTTCCCTTTTCTTTTGCAAAGGGTATATTGGTTCCAATTAAGATTGATGTTAAAGGGTTTCCCACGTTTTTCGAAAAGACAAAAAAAAAACAAAAACAGAAATCACCAAATCATCAGTGTACGTTGGCAATTTAACGCCTCTAACAAAAAATCATCAATCATTTTGTTAAGAGTTTAAAAAGAGTCAAGGTGTATGAAGAAAAAAACGACAGGGGTAAGTTTTTTTCATGCCAAAATCTAAGCAGACGTGTGTCGTTTGTACGGTGATTTGTTTGAGATAAAATTATAAAAAAATAACCGTTAATTAGACGGTAAATAAATAAAAGTTTTCACATTTTTTCACCATAAATTTTAAATTAGAAAAATAATAAAAAAAAAAAACAGAAAAAACTGTATTCAAATGCTGCCACATTGCAATCGCAGCCTTGTAAATAACTTACGATAAATATTTAACATTAAAAAAAAATCACCAACTAAATGTGTGTACTGGGCCACTATAATGAGTCCTTAATTTACAAAAAAGGCCATGAATCCTTAAGCAAGAATATAAAAAAAATCAAGGGTGCAACACCTTTTTTTATTGTCTTTAAATTGAACTTATTTTGTGATTTAAAATTAACATTTTTTCACTTTTTTTTTACACAAACTTAAATAAGAGTACATACAATTTAAATAGTCTCCTTTTTTTGTTTGTTTTTAACATTTTAATGACTTTTTTTTTTGATAACCAAAAAAATTAATGTTTGCTTAAAAAATTGTCTTGCTAAAAGTTTGTTGGTAGTTAATTTGAGGGTTGTTTTATTTTATGACCTCAACTCAACTGTGAGTGAGCGTGCTAGTGAGCATTGTCACCTCTACTTATTATTCACAAAGTAAAACACACCACCAAGCCACTCAATGCTTTAGTAGGTTCGAAAGAAAAGTGGATGGTTAAATAATTAGAAATGAAAATAAGTAAAATCCGGTAGTACTGAACCAAAATTAATATTTATATAGGGTGTGTCAGTAAGAGTTAGTGATTAGACCCTAAAGGTGTACTTTAACCAATTTTAAGCTCTTAGCCAATTCAGGCTACTCTTTTTTTTGCCCAGAAAAAATGTTTAAAAAGTCTCCTTTATAATTTCTACACTATTCTAGATCCTTACAAGTAGCGGAGAAGATTTAGCGATATTGGCCTGTCCGTCTTATGTGTGTGGGGGTTGACATCAACCCCTGAAGCTGCTATCACAACGTAGACACAAGTTTAGTATATCAATCTGTTAGTTGTTGCTGTCATTTAATGATTATTGACATTCAGTTCGATATTATTTTTTTAATGACGGAGGGGATTTTTAAGTAAAAAACCTGGACTCTACATTTTGAAGCTTTTTGTGTGCCTTTGTTTTTTTTTCTTTTGCAAGTTTTGCCTTAATTTTAAAAAGAGATAAAAAAGAGGTTGCCGAATTGTTTTATCAAAAAAAAAAAAAAAATTAAGCCCAAGGCTCGTTATTACAACTTTCGATAGTAAAAGTTAGGATATTGTGGGGCAAATAACCGGTTTTTGGCTAAAACTTTGGAAATAAATTTGGGTGGAGAGGTAAGGACACTTTATGTGATATTTAACTTATCGATATTTTTAATTTAATGTCCAACCAAAAGCTTGATATTTGCAGCCTTAGTTTAGAAATGTCAGTAAGAGGGCAAAGTTTAATTTTAAAATAATATTTTGATTCAGGACACAACAACTCCTGTAATGAATGCCGTGCACAGTTACCGCTTCACGCAATAAAAAATATAATTAATTGTAAATATATGGTAACTGTAAACATAGTTTGTTCTTCCCAAAACTATTATTAATAATTTGAAGTATCTAAACATTATTATGATCCCGATCATTGCCGTCATAGATGTGGTTGAATGAATTATATTATTTTTGATAAAATGTTAGCGGAAACTATAAATTCAAGTATGTTAATAGTAAACAAGTTATGAATAAAATATCAATAAAAAAACATACAAATCCAGTTTTAAGTAGGATATGAACTTTTAATCCCTGTCAAAACAGCTCGAATTTATTACTATAATTGACAACCATGTAAACTTGTAAGAGAACAAACTCAATCAAATTGTATAAGCATCAATCAATTGAATAAGCATTGAACGCGTGTTCATCAATAACTCTATGACCGAAAACACATCCTTTTAACGGACCATAAACCGTTGGCAAGCATTTTTAACATATGCGAACGATGACAGCACCTAGATTACAGCGTTGGGCTGTTACATTGATGGCATTTCAGTATAAATTTAATATCGTAAAACTAGCTGATGCTTTGTTATGCTTGCTTTTGGAAGGTGATAAAGTTTTTGATAAAGATGAACGTCAATTTTGAAGAATTGCCAATAAATTCTGAACAAATACGAAAATATGCTGCAAAAGGACAAAATACTTAATAAAATGCGTCGTTTTAAAGATAAAAGTTGGCCGAATCAGCTTATAAATATAATGAAATTGTATACTTCAGACCATTTTGGAACCGGACTAATGAATTCGTTCGTGTAGTGATAACAACGAACTTTACATTTATTACACGAAGGCCACTGCGGCATAGCTAAGATGAAGCAATATGCTAATCAGAATATTTGTTGGTGCAATATTGATGAAGATATAACACGAATTGCTTCAAATGAAAATCAATTTCCTCCTAGAGAATTGAAGTGTTGTCCCTGGACATCGCCGAGCCAATATTTAACTCCACGTGGC
Source organism: Thelaira solivaga (assembly GCA_947397855.1). Taxonomy (NCBI): domain Eukaryota; kingdom Metazoa; phylum Arthropoda; class Insecta; order Diptera; family Tachinidae; genus Thelaira; species Thelaira solivaga. The sequence continues at coordinate 28,747,872 of OX377612.1, forward strand.
TCATTTGTGAGGATTCCTTCTTAAATTTTCCATATGTTGTATCAAGCGAAAACACTACCACAGCTGATACAATTACTGCCTTATCAATATTTTCAATTGAAGGTATTGGCGATACATTTTTTAGTACTAGGTGGCCTAAAAGAAGTCATCCGATGTTGTTTGGCTCTCATTTTGTCTCTAAATGAAAATGAAATTTGTGCCGTTGCTTCGTCCTGTTGGAACAACATGTCCTCCAGTCCTAATTCGTGTAATTACAGCAGAAAACACTCGGTTAACATGCTTCTATAGCGCGCACCGTCCACTGTTGTCGTTTGACTAGCCAGTTCTAGCAGTCACTTTGAGTGGCGGTAATGGTCCCTCGTGCATCACTGGATTTTCGGTACCCCAGAAGCGATAGTTTTGCTTGTTCACGTACCCGCTGAGGTGGAAATGAGCCTCATCGCTCTTTATGATTTTGGTCGAAAAATCGTCCACTTCGATTATTTCGCTTTCTTGGGGAGGCTATCGCTCCATGGCTTGTTCACTTATATTCTACATCTGTCTAGTTCACAAATGTCAAAACAGATTTGACATTGGCCGCCATTTGCAAAACTAAGAGCATCTTTCAATAGGGTGATTTCTTTTGGCCCACTTTGTATTAGTAATGGACCTCAACTCACCTTTAGAAATTTCGTTAAACGATTGGAATGAAACATATTACAACTGCGCTTTTATAACACGTGGTTCTTTCGTAAAGCTCTCGTCGGAATAAAAATATGTGACAGCTGAAAAATTTGAGAGTTGCCACTTCTACAAAAAATGACACTTAATTTAAAAAGGGCACTACTCTTATTGAAAAATTTCTTAATTAAATGAATTTCTTTAGTTTTTTTAATCCTGAAATAATTTCTTAATTTTAACAATATGTTGGAGACCCAGCTTGAGATCGTTGAAGATCGGCTGAGCGAGTTGGGCCCAAGCTTATGTTTTGCTAATTTTTGTATTTTTTCTGTATCTGAAATTAAATAATTTTTTTACGTTTGCAAAAATTTTAAATTAAAATTAATTAAATTGACTGCATTCTCTTTGAATAGCCATGTAGATTTGCTTCAATGTGTTTTAATTATCCTTGTTTATGGAAATAAGAATGACAGAGTGCATTTTTTTGTAAATGCCGTTAATTTGACTTTCTTTATTCGAAATTAAGTAATTATAATGTCAGAATTGTGCTTTTTTTTAATGAAAAGTAAAAGTGTTTGGTAAGTGAAGGCGGTTTTCGCCATATCCTGGAGGATATTAACGAAAGCAAATGTGTTGGAATGTTTCTCAAAGAACTTGTGATAAAAGTATAATTACAAAAATAGAAGGAGGAGTGCCAGGGTGGTATTTTTGTAGTTAATTTGAATTTTGTTAACTAACTAAGCCGTAAACCAACCAACCAAGTTCAAAACGGAGTCTTACGACTCTAATTGAAGGCCGTTTAGGGCGCCACGTAAACCAAATGAATTAATTTTTTTCAAACTTAAAAAAGTTTTTAAGAAAATTATTTTAAACAATATTTTCCATGCAGCTTTTGCTTTTAGAAAATATAATCGACGAGGAAAAATTCCGCATCGAAAACTTAAAAAATCACTAAAATAGTGAGAAAAGCACAGAATTGACAAGGTTGGTGATGAGCCTGTGACATGTGTATCAAAACTTGAGAACTGAACCGATAACAGCCTTATTTAAAAAAACTGATCTTATATCTCTTTAAAAAGTAGTCAAACTAAAGAAATGGATTTTGGGTCATCGTGTAGATTTTTAACAAATTAAAACCAACAGCAGCGGCAAATTGTTACCGTCATTAGCGGCTTTGATTTTTCGCTTGTGTCATCTCACACACTTAAACGGCTTGTAAGTTATTCCGCTCATGCCTGTAGTCGGTTAAATGAAAGCCGTAATAAGTACACCTATTGATACATCCCCAAAATTAATTTCGTAAATGAATAGTTTCTTCTGTACAGAGAAAAAAACTCACGGCAGTGAGGCTGTTTCTATGTTGCTGGTGGGTTGGTTAAGTAAATACGCTGATATTGTGGGGTATAATTGGAATGAGAAATAGCACTTACAAATCGTTATAACGTGCTAGAGCTTTTGCTGTGCTGTTTTGATTTGGTTACACTTCAGTTTGTTTGTTTAACGACCTTTGAAATTAAAAAAAGCAAGTTGCTTTGCTTTATTAATGAATTTGTTCTTCTTAAATTTACTTAAATAACATAGACGTTAGATTAAACAACCATTATTGGAAAAAGATTGTTCACGTAGGAGCTCTTAATTAAATAAAAAAACTTTGAGGAGACCGGTAGGGGTCATCATAAATTCTTTTGAAAAGAAAAGTTTCTTTTGTTTTTGTCAAAATATCCTTTATTTATTGAACACATCTTAATGCGTTGTTGACTTGGCTTGTATATGGCTTAAAACGGACTTTTTTGATGACCAATGGTCCGTTTAAGCCCACCAAATTAGGCAGGAAGCAAACTTGCAACCTTCTAAAGCTTTCACTAGTGTGTCGTTAAATATCTGCTACATAGACCTAAAAGTAAAAAGAAATTGTTGAATATCAAACCGCTTCTTTCTTTAATATCGATTTCTTTATAAATAAATCATAAATTTCAAGATTGTATAATTCAAACGTAATTTTTATAAAAACTTAAAAAATACTGACGTCGATAACAGGTTCTAGTTGTTAAACTTTGTTACACTTAAATTCTCACGTTCAGTTTACTTGCCACATTTTTAAGCAGCATTTCAGTTATCCGTAACAGCAGCCATAACCATACTCGTAAGTACTGCATGGTAGAGTTAACAACATGTTGAGCGATTAACTCTTTGATAATAATACAAAAACCACAACAGCAACAGCAGCAGCAACAATGAAAAATCAATAAGTTTTACGCATCTTGTTACACTCTTTTTTATATTCAATATTCTTCATTTAAATTTTAAATGGGAGGAATTTTATGAGAAAAATTTTTATTCAACAAAAAAAGCAATCCTGTGCTAACGGACAAGTAAATCAACAACAGCCAGAAATATAAAAATTAATAAAAAATAGCAGCAGCTACAACAACATTAACAGTTTTGTTTTATTCAGTTTTTGTTTTGGTTTTCTTAAGCGAGTTTTCAATCGATACTTTTTGCAAAAAAAGTAATAATTTTCTACAATGTTGATTATGATGATGATGATGATGACGGTGCGGAAGACAGTGTTTGGTGCCTAAAATGCCGTCTAAATGTTTTGTTGTTTTAATAAAGACGTTTTCAAGATAAAACACACCTTTTCTCTAAGACCCTCTAGTGTCTCTAGACTCTTCAAAAAAAAAAATAATAATAATATTGGCTTTTATTTTTCTTTTCTTGTGCTGTTTATCTTGCTTGTTTTATATTTTTTTATTCATTTGGTGGGTTTTTCTTTCACAAAATTTTTGCTTAAAATTCATTTTTGTTGGCTTGAATTACTGCGAACTTTGAATACTCTTTCAAATGCGCAAAATTTATGAACAATCGCGATGGGCACCTGATCCAAAGAGCAAGGAAATTGGGAACATTTGTTTGTCAAAGCATTTAACAGCAGCTTATAAGTATAAGTTCAGCTCAAAAACAAGGCTTGTACTCGGAAAACGTATTTTTACAGGGTTTTTGTAGTGTTCAAATAATTTTTTGAATAAGGAGGTGAATCTGCAGATATCAGATTGAACTATCGAGTACATGAGATTGATACTGATTTTAAGTTTTCTTTGTAAGAGCATAGTACGATCTTGCCGTTGAAGATGACATAGAATTCATGTGAGAAGAAGATATATTTTCGGACAAAACCTGGCATTTACGTCAGTAAGCATAATCAGATTCAGTTGTTGTTGATGGCGAGCTAGAATTTCTGTAGGAAAATATATTTTCCGGTAATACTGACTCTGAGCTTGAAAGCCTTTTGGGCTTAGATAATCATAAATTTTCATTTTTCTTAATTTTTGATGCTGAAAGTTTTTTTTTAATTTGGATACAGAAGGTGTTGGTGGTGTAGGAAAGGAACACGAACTAGAAATGGTAAAAGTTCGGTGTTTTAAAAACGAAATTGCAGTAGAAGTCAGATTTTGCTGTTAAAGGTTAGTTTTCTGTAGATAAGCTACATATAGAACTGCTCCGACATCTTTATTCGGAAAGTAATAACAATCCTATTGGTAATAAAGGAGTTGCTTTTCTTTTACCATTTGCTTGATATAAAAATTTTTCAGAATTAATGGCAGATAAGTGATTAGACACAATTGTTTTTATAGGTGGAATAGAACCGATTAGAATTAGAATGAGGAGCGGAAACAAGTAACCTGTCACTGTGATCAAAATAGACCTATTGTGACATTACTCTCAAGTTAAAAATTCTCCTTGTGTTAATATTCATTAAAAATTCAAGGATTTGTCCACCATGTCCGACGGTTGTAGGTAATGAAGCCCTAAATAACGAAATTAAACCATTACAGTGACACAGTATGTGCTCTGCTGTCCTTTTGCGTTGTTTACATAATAATTTCGACCGATCCGCATATTTGCTATATGTTTCAATACGTTGCAACGTCCAGTCATGAATCCCGTGACAATGAGAATTCTTGACCTAGTAAGATATTTGTTCTCTTCGGAGATTGGAATTACATGAATGTTGTCGCTACTTTGATACCATTTGTTTACAACCGATATTGTTGCGATTCCATTTCAGTCATTTCCTAAAACTGAGCTCCAAGAATCTATTAGCCGCGCTCTTTTTTGTAGCCTTATATGCCTACATATCTACTATAAACTGAACCCTGTTGATGCTAGTCTCTTTATAAGTATTAGGCAATAACAAGCCAATTTCGATCTTACCTCAAAAGCACTGAGAGCTAGTAATGCCGCCCTACTCTCAGAGTGAATATAGATGTGACTGTAATTTAGTTTTCAGCTCTTAGGCAGAGCTCTATGGCATGTGTTTTGGTTTGAAGAACTGAGTTCTCTCGACCCATACTGGCAAATAAGCTTCTTTTGATGTTTTGAACAAATACTTCTGCTTTAAGCGGTACACTGGATACACTGATACGTTTGAATGTTTTCTTTTTTATAAAGTTGTCTCCAATATAGATTTTACGGTATTCACTTGCAGAAATATCATTATATGTATTTTGCGGGGAGGTGCAGGTACAGATAATATTTTGCACAGACAAGAGAAATTTTCTGTTGCTTCGAAAATGGTATCCCTAAATATTTTTGTTTTGCGTAAATTGTCTCACTTTCTATTAAAGTTGAGTTTTATAATCGACGAGATAATTTTTATCATCACTTCTTTTCTGCTAAATTTGAGCACAGGGTTCATTGGGGTTACGAAAGATTCGCCATTGAGAAATCTCATCAGAGAAAACATTACTGAATTAATATCTATTGCGAAGCCAGCAGGAGTCTCACCAAATATGAAGAGCACAATTTTCTCCATATTAAGCACAAGCATATAATTTTAATTATGGTCGTGGCTTTTCTAGTCTTATTCTTGCTTAGAACTTGAGCATTTTTTGCAGACTAGAAGCTGCGCTAATTTTTATGATTATGAGTATCGTTGTCTTTACGAAAACAGTGATATGTCGCAGCATCAGCGATATTTTTTTAATAAAGTTGTTAAGAATTCAACTACAAAAATGACAATCGTAGTAAGACAGTTTATACGAGTATTTACAAAAACTTCAGCTGTTTTCTCTGTAATTTTCTTTTTCTACATCCCCTGTTTACTATCTTTCAGCTCTTCTTATAAAAATTTTCTCTGGTCGTACTCTCGTTTAACATAATTTTCTTCAAAGAAATAGATCAACAGTGTTGGAAATTGCCGCAGAACTCTAAGTTTAGTTAATTTTTGACATGTTAAACAGTTAGAGTCTTAGTTACCACCTCTTCTCTTTCATTATTGAATATCTTTAAAATTCGTTTGTGTTTCACTGGTCTTTCTTCTCTTTTAAGAGTAAAGAAACTATCAAGTAGCTTAGATTCTTTTGGAAGAGACAAAGTTGTCTTAAATTTTTTTTATTGAAACACTAAATTATTTTTAGCAACATCACAGAAATAAATTAGTTTTAGTTATGAGTGAACTCATAATCTATTTGTGTTAACTGTTTCAGAATCTACATGGGCTTATGTGCAGCGCTGCTGAGAATAATTTAATCAGAAGTGAGTCTAACTAAAGCTGATGTCACAATAAAATAATCACAATGGGCTCGTGCCCCGTTAAAATAAAGAAGAATTTGTAGCCACAGCCAGTGCTTAAAATTCTGAGAGACTCTTAATCACTAACCGATTACAGAAATATAGAAATATTCTCATATTCTGGGAGTGAAATGAACTTGTTATTTTGTTTTTGTCTTTGAGTGCCTGTTAAAGCAAGGACTAGGTAAAAATCGTAAACCTGAAGATCAACAATAAGGTAAGTCATCCATAGAGCTGCCATTTTCTGTGTTTTTTTTCTAATAAATAAAGTTAAATTGACTCATTTAAAAAGCTCGCTTTTTCAGGTTTAGCGAAAGGGAAATTACTTTCTTATTCGTCTTCCTCTTCAACCTACTTCAGTTTGAAATTGTTGATCACATTCCCAAGAATACAAGAATGCAGAAAAACACTATACAGTGGAACCAGCTTAAAATTTGAAGGATATCAACTTTTTATTAATGAAGCTGGGGTAGTAGCAATTTTTCCACCCTGGATCCAAGACTGATTTGTTCAAATGCAAACTGTTGATGTCAAGATGTTTTTCACAGCTTAAGGTTTTTAAGATTTTTTATCAGATTAACCAACTGTTTCAAGTTTCTCCGTTTCTCCCTCTCTTATTTTCTTTTTCTGCTGCAAAAACTGAATGACCAACTTCTTACATTAAAAATTTTTATTTGTGGTGTAGGGGCTTAAAAAAAAGAAGAATCTAAAATCGAGAACAGGCTGTACGAATATTTTATAACATAAAGTTATGGTTATTGTTGTTATTGTTGCATCATCGTTGTAAATTTTTTTGTTTTGCTGATACGTGTGCAAATTGATCGGTTGTTTATATTGTTGCATGCCAAAACTTTTAGTTTCAGCTTCTTTCTTTTCTTCTCTTCAATGTTGCATGTCTTTAAAATTCATTTATGTTTTCTTCTTTTTAGTTTTTAATTTAATAAAAAGAATGCAACAAACAGCTTACACTCGAAAAAGTACTTGCTGTTTTTAAGACAAAAAAAAAAAAAAAAAATACTTGATTACCCGTTCTAATGGAATTATTTGGAATCAAAAAGATTAATAAAAGTAAAAGTAATTATTACTCCCATTTTAGGAATTGTTAGCCAGTATTGGACGCCATACGGAACCTGATTCCACTCTTCTTTAGATAGATGCTGATTATGGTATCTGCTTTCCTCTCTTCATGTAACTAGAGTTCCAAGAGAGGCCAACCATAACTCTCTTCAGCAACTAATAACAAAAGCAGTTTCCTTGAGCAATTATCAGCTCTCTAATAGTTTTTTTTTAACAGATTTTTTTTCAGTCCTCTTAACTGGATGATAGAAAGTCCAATTTCATTTATACTGACAGCCGAACTGCAATTAGGTCCTTAGTATGCATTTATTTGACATCCGATTTGGCTTAAGAGTGCCGGACATCCTTAAATATGATGGTGAGACATGCGGTGGTCACCATTCTGTTTTTCTTGTTGGGAGCGATCTGTGCTAGGCCAATTTCAACAAAAAGGGCAGTCGACTAGCAACTAAATTAGAAAAATTTTACTTGACACCACTGCCAGCACACACAGAAAACAACTATGGTTGTGCCAACTAAATTTGTTTTCAAGCAAAAGTATTGTTGTGATAATTAAATTTTTTAGTTGCGGTAGCCAGAATTCCATAATATAGGCCGACATTTAGTTCTCTCAAAAATATTTTAAGCTGTAAGACTGATTTTCTATTGTCACGATTAAAAAATTCGACAGTCACAATTGAATTTTTGATTAGAAACAAATTTAGTTCTCACAACCGAAGTTGTTTTCTCAGTGCAGGTAAAAAAGTCGCATTTCTGCTAATAAAGATTTAACAGACGCAGCAATTAAAATTCTTTATTCATTCTAAAAATGAGGCCTTATCTTAATATGGACATTTTTTAAACTCTTCTGGATTTGAATGGTTTATAATTTCGAGTGTATTAAATACAACGCTTGTACATATTATGTAGGGTCTAATTATTGTGGCAAGCCCCTGAGGTATAATTTGCCTGATTGATTTACATAACGATCGAAAATGATCAAGACATTAATTTCTTATTAACGTTGCCTCAAACACAATAACAGCCTTAAAATAGCAACAGCCACAACCACAAATACGCGGATACGGCAACAGCAATAGCAACTACAACATTAATAATAACAGCAATAACATATACTGGCAGGCAACAACACAAACAAACAAACAAACACAAATCGATCGATCACTCTAGCAAAAAATTAAATAAAAAATAAGAGAAAAGAAGAAGATATTTCTTCGTATGATGATCTGTGTTTTTGTGTTTTTTATTAAGCAGATCATGCACGTAGTTAAAAGTCTTTGTACTCTTTACAAAAGAGATGTCTCAATTTCATACCTTCTGTTCTCTCTGTGCCACAAAGAATGTAATAAAAGCACAAAATTTGCCAACTGATGCTTAAACACGTCAAACAATTTTTTATTTATTTATTTATTTTTTTTAATTTTCGGTTAACGCCAAGTGGAGCTACAATTTCAGATAATTCAATTAAATAAAATTGTATTTTTGCTGTTCGAAGTCTTAATAAAGTCATATAATTTAAAATAAATGCACTCGTAAAACAATTTATTAGCATGGCCAAAGATTTAAGAGTGGAAGTACGTACGTACGCTGTTTGGCTTCATGCAAACCGCTTTTATAGTTTTGGTTTGAATCGGGGTACAGCAGTTTATTTGGCACATTAAAATGGTTAAATGTATTCGTTATCGGTTCCGTTATAAGAACAGAGAGAAAAATAGAAAGAAAGAGGAATGCTGAAAATAAATGGAATATAATAAAGACGAAAGGATGTGAAAAAAACACGACAATACAGAAGGAAAGGTAAAAAAGAAGGAGATGGAGAAGAAAAAAAAAGAAGAAAAACAAGGAGAAGAATACGAAAAGTAATAAGAAAAAAGAAGAAGATTAAAAATGAGAAGAAGAAGAAGAAAATGGAATGAAACCATAGATCATGGGGACAATTGGCAATTGTTGGCACATGGAGCGAGATACCTAATCTCATTGACTACGTCACTCCAAGACGTTGAGTAGACATTTGACTACTGTAAGGCGAATAACCTCTCTGAAAATAACAGATCGAGACTATATATTTAGGTAAAGCACAGTCCAGATTAAATGCGCAGTTAACCTTTTATAAAAAGAGGATGATATGGTCCAGGCTGAATAGCAATCGGAGCAAAGATTTACTGGAAATGCAGACAGTCCAGTTGAGAAATGACAGCAATAATGTGAGGAGGGGGGCTACTCTATATTGTGATGGGAAAGCTAAATGTCTTGCGCATGCTTTTTGCTTAGCTTAAGTTATTTGTGTGTATAAAACGACGTTGTTATGCACTTATTCATTACAGAGCGTGGTACAACCAGACAAGTGTAAAAATTAAACGATCAAACACATTAAAGTTGATTTCATTTCTTTTTTTTTCGCGTCACCTTACAGAGTAGCCCTCCAGGTCACTGCAGTTTTAGCAACCTTGCAAAGAAAATGGGCTTGCCATTAACCACCTACTGTATAAACTGTCAGGTTTAGGATCTAGAGAAGGAGGAAGCTGCCAAACACGTTCTCTTCTTTAGCCGGAACTGGCAGACAAATGAACTTATTCTTTAAGCTACTCCTTTGAGTGTTTTGAAATGAAAATTTCGTCTGTCGTCCTGCTAATGATTGGGAAATTAACCTTTTCTAAAACTTTGATGAAGATTTTCATTCTTCCAACGTAACAACCTAATGTGTTTGCTAAAAGTCCACATATAAAAATGTTAGAGAAAGATGTCTTATTACAGACTGCTTAAAGAGAGAAGAGGTTGTAGTGTCTGTATTTGTTTACTTTTCTGTCTCATACTTAATTTTTTTATTATAACAAATATATGACTCTTCCTTTTGTATTACTTAGCCTAAAATAAGTCAAATACAATGCTCTTTCAGCACATTAAAGCGTAGGTAACTGCTTTCTTACCAACCTCTTTTTAACATTTCATAGCCATGATTCCAAGCATATTTTACTGAATTTAAAATTTACAGCATTTTATCGGGTAACTTAGTCTTCTTTTTAATTCTCAATCATGCAGAAGGATTCCAGATCAGTTAAAGTTGATAAAAATTTTATTTTAAAAATTATTCGCTTCTCCGTTTGCCTAAAAAGTCCCTCTGTCTTGTCCTTACATTCGCGATATTCTATACTCTCAAACCAGCTTAAATATCCTGTGAGTTTAAGCCAGTTTAACTAAAAAACTTTGCAGACTTCTAGTGCCTAATGTTATGAGAAAAATTTCTTCTATAAGTTTTTAAAATAAAAGTTTTTTTTTTGTGGGCTATGACTTCATATTCTCTATCTATTCAAACCACCATTTGATATATAAATTTCATAAAATAAAGGCTACTTATTCCTTTTAAATTTTATTTAATTATAAACAAGTATAAAATAGATAACCAGCCAATTAAAGGCTCACATTTTAATTTTTTTTTTATTAGAGAAAAATAAAAGAAAACAAAGCAAAAGAACTAAATAAAAATTTTCGTAATTCTTCTATCAGAAACATAAAAGAGTAAGGACACGGTTACCCCTTTAACCGGTTGTAAACATTAAAATAATTATCAACCCAATCGGAGGATGTTACAGCAGGCAATAGTTCTGCTTAATATCTGTCCGGCTGGCTATTTGTCCAAATGAATGACTTTCATGTTCACATTTAAGTATGTGGTGTATGAACGTCATTAAAATAAATGGTTTACAACACTTTTATGGAGCATGATTGAGTTGTCATATTTTATCACCGTAAATGACTACTTTTGTGTCAAGATCGGTCGAGGCAAATACTCTTCTTGTGCCACAACGCCACAAGAAGAGCCAATAAAATTTGTTTTTTTTTGTACGTTTAAAAACAAAAGATCATTTACAAAATTAGTTTATTATGGAACAACAGAAAATAAAGGACAGGTAAAGCAATTTATTTTCTTTTAAGCTGAAGATTTAGAAGAAACGCAAGTTAAATTCGGCAGTGCGGAGTCTTATTTACCCTTCACTGTAGTAGTCAAATATTCATTCTTTTAAATATAAAAACAAAAATATAAAAAAACTTTTCAATGAAAGGAAAGATATTGATTAAAATAATGTTTAATTAATCGTAAAATAAATAATTAAATTCAGTTAAAGCAATTCAAATTAACGACATTGACTAACATAAATGCGTTCTAGCATGCTTATTTTGTAAGAACAATAACATGTCTGAACCGGAGAGCTGAAACCGGTGTATGTGTGATTTACTCAACACAAAAAACATCATGCTCGAAACACGATTCTTTTCAAAAAGCGAACATTCAAAAACATAAATATGCAAAAAGGCATCTTTGATTTAATACTGCGTAGTAAAATATGTGTGGTTTGTATGGCAATACGACTTGATATTGTTGAATGTTTTATTTAAGTTATATGAGTGCGAATGTCTGTAATTGCACTTTGCTTTTGAGATTCAATCGTTTCGAACAGCATAAAAAAACAATTAGTTTCTAATCGTGCCTCGTAGGCTAGTAGCTGCCCCCATAGACTAGTAGGTAGCGTACTAACCTATCAATCAGGTTCGATCCCTGTCTAGACTTTGGGTGTTTTCTGCAGACAAGCCAAGAATCTTTGCCGATTTGTGTTGTTAAAAAAAATGGTTTGCACGATTTGTACTCAAATTGTTAGAAGCTCATGCTTCGAGCCTACAAAAAGGCAGTTCTTAAATAGGTATTGAAAAAGAATTTGTAAAATTTATAAGAATGAAAAATAAATTGAATTTAATTTAAAATTTTTGCAAAATATTTTTTAAACCAAACAAAACTCAAATGAATGTTTGATTTCATTCAAAAAAATTCAAATTAATGGCAAAAATTAAAATTACAAGCCACACATGCAAACGTACAATTACAAACGGAATGACAGATTTATATCGGCCCTTCTTACTTACAGTGAAGGGTAACAATAAGGTTGCCAAGCTGGTATTACTGATAACATTAGCCATAAATCGTTTTGAAGCCAAGGAATGTGTATTTCCAAAAGTATAATTTGCTGCTCTTCGAAATTTTTTGGGGCTTTGTTCCTCTAAAAGAATTGTTTCTTCATCATTGTTTACATCACTTGACACAAAGTTAATCAGCCCCATAGATATTTACCCACAATGTGGGCTTAGCTCCTTGTTAGAGGCATAGATCTATTATTTTCACCTAAAAAGCAACACTTCTGGTATTCAATTTCTTCTGCTGCAAGATTATTTTGCCCTATTGACATCTCCACCGTAAAAACGCGGCTTCATTGTCCGTTTTTCTGCCACTTTTACAGGACTTGGAGTGACCATACTTATCATATTCTTTTCCAGCACAAACCTTTTGATTTACAAGCAATAGTGACCTTTGCATGTATTGCATTTTGGGATGCAATAGCGTAAGGCAATGGGCTTCAATATGTATTTGCATAAATGCTAAAAATTGCATTTATTTCCTGTTTGGGTTTGCACAGAAGCATTAAATAAGCCATGGTTTTGGAGAGACTTTTAGCGTAGGTTTTTAATAGCTCTTTTCCTTTAGGTATTTTTTAAAATTTGTTTGTTCTCTTATAAATTTTACCTAAAGGTAAAAAGCTATTAAAAACCTACTCGACATAAATCCATAGTTATTTGTTGCTTTTTCAGGAAATATTATATAAAAAATAGCCTCTAATGAAATCCTTGATGGATTTCACTAACTGCTTCACAATATTTTCATCTACCTGCGCTGCAAATTTGTTCTAAAATTTTTTAACGTATTTTTAGCGTCAAGAACAACAGAACCACTTTTCTTTAATTTACCTTTTACCATAGACCAGTATTGTCCAATTGGCCGAATCTGCGAACAAAAAAAGTGGATAATTTAGATGAGTAACTGCCGCTAGGCCTTAATCGCACCATGGTGAAACTATGATGCTCCGATAGTTGTGTGTGCTAAAGCTACATTCTACACATGTCCCTTGTTGAGGGAGTTGGGCCGACCTAAAACCAGTGCCTCAAATCTGCTTACTAGTGCTACGAGTATGCAGCAACATATAGAGGTGCAATTTACCCTGCAAAAAGTAACATTTCCTTATTTCCAGCGTATCTTTTGGTATCAACCACATTCACTACGTGTACCCCCAAAGGCGACTTCACCAATAACCGGACACAGATTCGTGATGTAACTAACTTGATCTACAAGTCTTGATTCTTAGTAGGGAGCTTCTGTGTAAACTCTAGTACTTCTTAGATATATTCTAAAGCCTTATTAACAGGGATGCATAAGCCGTACTTCTGACATTATCCATTCAAGCCATGTGACCTTTCTAAATTTATTTTATAAATTATTTTAATAAAAAACTAAACCAAAAGATGCTTGTAAGTCGTTGTACAGAATAGGAAACATGACTGTTATTCTTTAGGAAGAATTTTTAGAGGTTTGGTAGATCATTTCAATAACGAGGGCTCATAAGCCAAATTCCGTTGGTGCATAGAAAATGTAGAAGATCGAACTGATTAAATGATTTCTATGCAATCGGCTTGCTTTTAACTTTAGTGATGACACTCAGTTGAGAAGAGTTAACTGAATAAGCTGGAGGAAACACTTTCGAGAAAGTGAGTTCTTATGATCTTTCCTGTCCTTAGATTTAGGGTATTGTCCTCCTTTTTTCAACCTGCCTTTTTTTCTTTTCCTTTTTTAACATTTTCTGTAATTTTATCATTATCCATTTTATTTGTCATTATTTGGCAACATTGAAAACCTTTTTCGAATTTTTTTGTAAAATGTAACCCGAAATTGGAATTTGTATTTTGAAATATGAGTAACGTTTTCCATATTGCGAATAAAAGAGCCGACACCTGTAAGTGTTTTTAAATCATGAATTCATTTTACTTAAGTGGAAACAAATAAAGACATCAAAGGTGTGAGTAACGAAAATATAAAAAAAGGAAAAGAAGAAAAAGTTGAAAGACGTATCATTTTTATGGTAAAACGGCTTGAAAAAAAAATGAGGCATCACGATCGCTTGGTTGGTTATACAGGTTGAAAAGGTAGTTATTGTTTTTGGTGTTGGTTTTTTGGCCACATGCATGAGTGTATGTGTGTGTTTTTGCATTTAATGTTCAGGTGATAATATACCCGCCATTTTCATAATGGAAAGTAATTATTGTTTGTGGTACATGAATTACAGTAATCGTCATAAAACGTTTCCCCATGACTGCCTTGAGTAACAGGCGCAAGAATTTAAATCAGTCAAAGTAAGCTGGCCTACCAACTAACCATGCCATGCATCCATGCATTCTATACATTCGACACGGGTCGCCATAAAACAACAATAACTCAAATGTTAATATTAAATCGAACCGAACACTCATTCGTATTACTTACAAGAACAATAAAAAAGAAGAGATACAACAAACAAACAGGCAAACCAAACAGCAGACATGTATGAGCATTAAAATGGTAACTTATTTAGTGGTTGTAAGTAATCGATAATGAGTGATAATGAGTTTTAGAAGTGCTTACAAACAAGTTCGTTTTAATATTTATAAATGAAACTACCAAGAGAACGAAAAGATTTTAATAATCGAAACTTAACTTGAATTTAATTGAAATTTATTTAAAATTTAATTTTATTATATTAAATAATTTAGTTGAACTAATTTAAAGTCGGTTCTGAGTTTGACTTTCAATTGTTTTTATTTTAGTGAGAAGAAAGCTTGTCTTGTAGAGAAGCACAAATTTACCAAGTTTCTGACTTGTCTGCCCATACACGACGACAGCATACGGGCTCAATCAAGTGATTGTGCCAGCTGATTGGCTGTGTATGGGCTTGTGGTGTGATTGTACCAGCTTCTGGGGCAAAATCAAAATGAGTTTGATATTTTTGTCACTGCACCAGCTTGCAAATTCACTCATTTGAAACAAATTTTAAATTAATAATGAACGCGTGGGAAAAGATATTTTGGGAGGAATTCTTTGATTTATATGAATCGATGTGGTGCCTATGGAAAATGAAAAGCGAAGATTATTGCAATCGTTACCTAAAACATAAATGCTACAACAAAATAGTAAAAAAAATTAAATAGAGAAAAAGTTGTTAAAAAAATAAATATTTTTCATCCAAACTGTATCGTCATTCAAAAAAATTAAGATTGTGTTAGCATGCTGGTGTTGCATTTGATCAATCAAGTGATTGCACCAGCATGCTGTTGTCGTGCATGAGGCCCTTAAGCAGCAATCAAGTCGGCAAGCTTTAGACTTGGTAAAACCGACCTTTAATTTTTCAGTATGATGAAAAAATGTTGTACAGAATTTTTCTGAAAAGCCTCAAAACAGATCTGCGCTGTAAGCTCTAGCTTGTCAGCACGTAGTCTGTTCAATAAAGGAAAAGGAAATAATCGAATAATCGTAAAACGTTAGTAAATTAAAATTAAACAAATCTCTAACGAAAATTTCTTCTTTCGAACATGTTCTCCTCTTGTCGTTTTTCCTGCATAACAATTTCTTCATACGTTAACTGGCATTCTGATGTTTTACTTTTTTACCATTGTTGCTGCCTTTTGTATAGTTTTATTGTATATAATCAAGGCAAATAACCATTTCGTTTTAGCGTTAAAACCAACATTAATTATATTTAGCGCGATTGTTCATTTCAAACTTCGCACGATCGTTTATGGCTTCTTCCAATTTTGAATGTTGGTTGGCTTGGTTTAAGTTTGATTTGCCAATTTGATCGTTTGTTCGTCTGCCATCATCATCATCATCATCATCATCGTCATTAGCGGTTGTAAGGAGTGTTTGTACTTTAACTAAAATGAGTTTAAAGTTCATTGTTTAGCTTTCAATTTTATGATTGTTTTTCAATACTGGCTCTTCTATTTAAATAAACGTGGTATCATTATTTAATTTTTTTTCATTTATTTGTTGTTGTGTTTGAATCCAATTGTTTATAATTCGTTTTGTTTGTTTATTGGCTTCTTTTCATTTAAAATTTACAACATAATTTGCCATGATTAGTATGAATAATCATCATTAATTAATGTCGGTAATTGTTTTCATAAAATAACTTAATTGAAGTTGAATTAAAAAGGAACGATTATTCCTTCATTAGAATATTAAATATTTAAAATTAATATTCTGTAAGACAAATGTTGGGTTTTTGTTAGACTCTAAAAATGAAATTAATTAAAAAGTTAAGGACTACAATTTGTCTCGGCATTCGGAAACAAGTAAAATTTATTAAGCTTCTAAACTTTTTGTGATAAATAATTCCATAGAACGATTTGGCTTTTGATTGATTTTTTTCTTCGCAGATTCTATTCATGTCTAGATCCTAGCTGGCAAATAAATTGATAAATAAATAAATATTTTTAAAATTATGCATTGAGTATAAGAAATTAATTAAGACTTGCAAATTTCTAAGAACAAAACTTTTCCTTAAATGACCTAATGCCCGCGAGCTCAATTTAGGGCCATTGTTACAACTAAACAATAACTAAAACTATATGTTTTGGTGTATAACAAGCTAAAGACATGTTTGTGTTGCCTATAACGTTTAACATGAACTTTACATTAAAGTTTGCTTTATATTCGATTTTACATATGGCAACTTCAGCAGACTTAGAAATTGCAATTTCTTTTTATTAACACACAAAAATAAAGGGTGGTTAAATTTTAAGGGCCGATGTTGAATGTGAACCCCACCTAAACGTCAAGTTTTTTTCTGCATTTCATTTGATATTTCTTAATTTCAGACTAACTCAATTTGAACTATGGAAAGATACACAATCGATCAACGCGTTAAAGCTATTCAGGCTTATTATGAAAGTGGGCGTTAAAATCAAAATGCATATCGTGCACTTCGTGATTTTTTCGGTTAATTTAATCGTCCAAATGTGCGTACAATCGGAAAAATCGTGCAAAAAAACAATACAATTACAGAATTAAATAGCAAATATTAAAATAAAATTTTAAAAGTATCTAGTTTCTTAGTTATTTGAAATAAATTGTCAAAACAAGTGTAACGTTGCCACAGCAGTGGTGCCGCATAACAAGTATTTTAATATTTATCTTATTAGGAACTTGTAATAATAAAAAAAAGGTATTGGTCACTTTGTCTTTTAATTATTCTCAGCATACTCTTCTATCGTTCTCTAATTATATAAATTAAAGGAACCAGCAAAAATCTATCAAGTAAACGTGATATGAAAATCTTTATTGGAAATATAATGGATATGGCAATTTTTAGGACTTGCTAACGAGTAATTCTTATTAAAATTTTGGAAATTATTTCATGAGACTAACATGACATTCTTTTTTGTATTTATGTATTTCAAACTATTAAAAAGGAAACTTTAAGGCTGGTAATCAAAATGACTAATAACGACTTCAAGTAGCAATTATGACAAATTTGTCGCAATATCGATTTCAAGTCTACTTTAATTTTCTTTGAATACAGGCATAAAAGCTAATGGCTCTATGTTAAGCCTTCGGGAGGAAAGGGCAATTTTTGATTATATGGTCAGGCTTATGACGAGATTTGTTGTTATTATAAAACATATGGCCGGTATTGCCACATAACACTGCTTGCGTTACGACAACGCCATGCGTAATCAGGGTTAATATTTGATTATAGAAAAACTCTCAATACGTAGAAAGAATATTGCAGACGAATAAAAGAGACAGAAGACACTAAAATACTTTAAAAAAATGAGGTGTCCTTAGGCAGGAGAACAGATAAAGTTGAAGATACCAAAGAAGCGGGCCATCCCGAAATAATACGATGAGTAGTTCCGAAATGACAAGGAATCTTTTCCTTGGAAAGTAGGTTGTGGGCTTAGTTAGTAGGCGCATGCGGAGTCCAACATAACGTGTAGATGAGTTACTGACCGTAACAGGAAAGCGTAACAGCATTTCCACCCTCTCAACCAAAAAAATTAAGTCATATTAAAAACAAGCTCTCTCTCTCTCTCTCTCTCTCTCTCTAACTAAAGGCCTTCTTAGTTAAGTTAACACATTTTGATTAATTTTAATGTAACACATTCACTCCCAGTTTTTGAGAAACAAAACACTCTATAAAGGATCAGTGGGAATACGAGATCTGTTCAAGACATTTTCAAATTTCGCTGGGCTACGTACATTCGTTTATCGATTTTTTTTTATTTTGTTATGTTGGTACACATTTAGTTTGTTTGTGAGAGGCACAAAAGGGTTTTGCGTGTTCGGCGATTCTCTGCTGTCGAAAAACATGGATCAAAGAGTTTGCATTAAATTTTGTGTGAAAATTGGAATCAAGTGCTCCAAAACACTTTATATGTTGAAAGTGGCATACGGTGAGCCTCCTTTAAGCCAAAAAAAATGTTTACAAGTGGTACAAGCTTTTCACAGAAGGTCGAAAAGATGTGAATGACCACGTTTGCCCTGGACCCCTCGGGGACCCCAACAACCGACGAAAATGTTGAGGAAGTGAAGAAAATTGTTGGGGAAAATCGTTGAATCACTATTAGAGAAGTTACTGAGGATGTCGGCATATCGGTTGACTCATGCGATGGAATTTTTTCAGAAATTTTGGGTATGAAGCATGCGGCAGCGAAGCTTGTTCCAAAATTGCTGAATTTTGACCAAAAAAATCGTCGCTTTTTCGTAATTTTTTGGCCAAAAACAATACCGTAATCATGCCTCAGCAACAGTATTCACCAGATTTGACCCCCTGCGACTTTTTCTTGTTCCCAAGATTGAAGAGACATATGAAAGCACGGCGTTTAGAAGCGATTGTGGAGATACCAACCGAATCACTGAGAGAGCTCTAGAGTATTTCAGAACTGCTTCGAGGATTGGAAAAAACGCTGGCACAAGTGTATTATATCTGAGGGGGACTACTTTGGGACAAAATAGAAATTGATGAATTAATAAATATTTTTTGAAAAAAAGTAAAATTCACCTTATTTTTTGAACAGACCTCGTGCTTTTCATTTCTATTAGAAAATAAAAACGTTCTTCGAGCTTGTATGTCAAACATCTTGTTATTCAAAATAAAAAAGGAACAGAAATATATAAAATTAAAATCAAGAATTTTTTTTTGCATTATGTAAGGCATTATATGGGCCTAACAGAGAACCATGTTAGAGTTGTAACTATTTCAAAAATAAAACAAAATAAAATGAGCTTTATGAACGCTATCTTTCTGGTATAATTTTGCAGCAGTCTTATTTCGTCAATACTGCATCGAATGCCGGCTTTAAAATCTAAGGGTTTTGGTTTATGAGGATGGACCAGATATTTGACATATCACTACAAAAAGTAGTCCAGTAGTAGTAAGTGTCAAATCACACGAATAAGGTGGCCAATTCACAGGTCCATTTCTTGACTTACATTGATTATTAAGCGCTTGGCTCCACAAAGTAATGATTTCGTGGATTTGTTGGAACTATTTGTCTGCCAAATGATTTGCAATGAGAATAACAAAAAATCATGTATCATTTGCTATTCGGGGCTCGAGTCCTTTGCTACATTCGAGTTTACAACGATGATGGCTTCTTTCGTAAGCAAACACGGCCTTGATTTGGATGAATACTATCCAAAAAGGCTTATTTGGTCATGAATCGATTCATAGAATTCTGTACTACTTACTCAGATAGTCGGATATGTAAACTTGACGAAGTGCTCTATAAATTTGGTGAACTAAACGCGATTTATGGAAATAAATTTAAACAATTTGTAAACGTTGGTCTGGTGTAAGTTTTTCAATAGTAATTTATCATAGTATATTGATAGAACGTCTAACACCCATCATTTTATACCTCTAAAACTGGAACATTTATTTCCAGGCTTGCATTAATACGAAGTAGCAGTAAAATTGCTCCATGGTGTACAAATTTTTTATATATCAAAGGGCAATTGTAACAATTTTTTTTTAAATTTAATTTTAACGTAAATGCTCTAATTTAGAAATCTAGTTTAGAAATCATTATGATCAACAAAAGCTTATGTTCACAAGCAATACAGCACAAGATTCCTTAAGGAATTCTTGCTTTATTTGCCTAGAGTGTAAACAAACAATTTTTATGTTTTCGGACAAACCCTACAACCCTTAAATGTTTCGTAAACACTAGCTGTCTAAGTCAAATAGGCAGCACATAGCAACAGTTGAACTAGAAATCAATCATACGTCCCTAAACTGCATAGCATAACAATTCCATTATAATTAATTTGGAACACGTAGTCTCCCGATTTCTGAATGTTTTTCATTTAATTTTTTGTTTTTCTTTGTTCCATTGTTTTCTACTTTCTTTTGTTTGCTTTCGTGCTACTTTTTTAAATAATTTAGTTTCGTCAGGTTTTCAATTAAAATTTATTTTGATTTTCTTTATTTTATACGTTCATCACATCAAAACAATTTAAGAATAAATTAATTTGATTGAAAAAACACGCAAGTGCATTCCACTTAAGTACACGCATGTGCACACAAACTGACTTACAGACACGTAAATTATTTCCCAGTCAGCATTTGGAAGATACTTACTTGCCATGTCAAAGTCTGCATAGATGTGTTTACGGCAAAATGATTGCAGCTTAAAAGGAGAGTCATTACTATTGTGAACTGCATGGGCTAGTAAAGCTAATGCTTAGAGTGGCTGGCGTACTATTTACTTCCCATAAAACAAACAAAGAGATCTCTAGTGCGGTCAATAAATTATTAAAATGGCTGGGCTTACCATGTAGAAATCTATTATTTTTTCATTTTACATAGATCCCATTTTGGATCTGGACCATTAAGGAAATATTTAATGAAAACTTTTAAAAGTGAAGTAGCTGTTGGGTTGCTGAAAATCCGTATTTAAACGTTAAGACCAGGAGGCTTAAAAAATGTTGTTGAACGGACCCTTATCATCATAAATTTTGGTGACGATGGCTTGAGTATCAGCACTTTCTTAACGAGAACTCAGTTACTTTTTCTTTTTTCTTCTTTTATAAGAAAAATTTCTTTCCATTGGCAACACAATCGCGGACACTGTACATTTTCCTGGGGAATATGACTACGACAGAAGATGTCAAGATACAGCGAAGAATAAAAAGACTATTAAACAAGGCTTCTGCTTGGCGTTGTAAATAATTCGCTTGATGATACATGTGGAAGAATTGCACAATTTCGTAGAAACAGCAATTGGTTTCCCTAATCTATGCGATGGAAAACCAGCGAAGAGTTTACTTTCAGTACTCCTGAAGATAAAAGTGAAGGAGCTCCATCACTTTTTAGGAACAGGTTTTAGTAATCGATTCAGTGTACGATTGTGAGCTGTACCTACGATATTCCTTTGGTCTTTGATATTAAAGATGGGTAAGCAATTGGCCACTTATTTGTTTTATTTATGTTTTCTCTCTATCTCTCTTTCTCCACTTCAATTGGTGGTAAGATCAGGACCACACACAGCAATTTTAGTTCGGCAATTCTTGATTTTGTAGGAGAGAGAGGAAAGAGGAATGGAAAGGGGTACAATCCTGCTCGTACTCGGCAATTCCTTTTTGTTCTCTCTTCGTATCTTTTATAAAGATATAAAAAAGAAGACAAGTAGCGTGAATGACTGAATAAGAATGCTAAAACTGCCGAAACCATTTTAAAAGAGAATTGAGAAAGAATTGCCCAACTAAGCTTGCTGTGTGTGGCCCTGGTCTAATTGTATCTGTAGGACGTGTATTTATATTCGCTCTATTCTCTTTTATATCTTTTTTTTCATTTCTACTGAATCGTTTGGGTCACCAAAATTGTCTTTTTTTTTAAAGTTTCTATAAAAAAAATCAGAGTTCATTTAGCAATTAAGTTATATTTCTGAAGGAATTTTTAAGGATAGCAAAAGATTTTCTAATCAAAATCATTAAAATAAGAAAAGTAGCATCTGCAACTGTCAGTAATTAAGTCAATTTTGTGTGACACATACAAAATTTTGCTGCTGAAATACTTTTTTCTTTTTTCCAATTTTCTTTTACCTTTTAAAAATTGTGTAAAGCAGCCTTGAATTGTTTTTTGTTGCATCTGATAGTCTTTAGTTTATGATTTATTTTTTTGTCTTAATGAGAGACTTGTAATTATTTATGCCATCACTTTTTGGATACATAATTGAGTTCAAAGTGAAGGTTAAAATAATTTAATAAAAAAAATCTTTTAATTTATGAATCAACTGCAATTTATTAAATGGAAAAAAATGCTGATACAATTTTCATATCTTTTATTTTTAAGTTAATAAGTGGAAAGTTTACTTTTAATTAAAATTTAATTTAAACGAAATTTAAAAAAAAAATATAATTTTTAATACATTTTTTTCCGTTTCATTATTCCATATGAATCACAAATGTGCTGAAACAATTTCAAACAAACTAAATCGGTCAAAAGCCAAAATTTTAGTGAAAACCTTAAGACCATGTTTTTGCAGATCTTGTAAAAAATTTTCCTAAAAAGAATTTTAAGCTTAATTTAAAGGAAATATTTATCTATCTTTGTGTACACCGAATTAAAATAAAAAAAGGAAATTTAAGCCCACATTTAATAAAAGACTTAATGTGTTCCATAATCTTATTTTTCTGAAGATTGTACGACACTGAAACCAAGAAACTTATTTTCAGTACACGTGCTATGCTTAACAGTTTTCGTTAAAAAGAACAACTTCTTGTGATATTTCCTCTTTAAAGCCACGATTCGTATGTGAAAACAACTTGCAAAATATTTTTTTCCTGCCGCCTTTCACTTATTATTCATAATTTAATAAGCAGGCCGAGTTCATGTAGCAGATGAGTTAATTTTTGCATTATTTTTCATTAGCACCCACTTTGCTAGGGTCGACTCTAACATAAAGGCTTTCCTGTAAGCGACGGTCGTTATATTGCTTAGAAAGGTGAATGATGGAATAGGTAAGATAAGGTTGTGCGGATAAGGCCTCGCTATAATGATAAGCGCGCCACTCAACTATTGAGTAACAATAGGAAAGATATTTCTAAGCTGGTGGCTGTGATTTCTAGTCACTGGGTGATTAACACTCACACTAACTGCACTACACACTGGCGGAAGCTGCCAGGCACCTAAAAGTAAAGATATAGTTCTTCACTTTTTCTGTTAGCGCCCACCCCCTTTTGGCATCAAGACGTTAATTCTCGTTTCACATTTGCTGGACGGCCTACCTGAGATATCAGGAATAGGATTAGCGAACTTTCTCAGGTATGTTAACGTTACGGGGTGGTTCCGGATCTCTTCATTATTCTGTTGTCTTGGTGTGCGTCTCAAAACAGAATCTTGCGATTTCAACCAAGTCATGTATTGCCTTTAATATTTGCTTTGAGTTTAATGACTTCAGCTGGTTACTTGAAAGTTAAAATCTTACATTCCATTTCAAAGCCATTTAGCAACTTTCGTCATTTACTAATTAGTGAATTAGTAACGCAGTTAGGGGTCTTTAGGCCTTTTAAGATGTCTAATGGTATATTTTTTAGATATTCCTAATTGTCACTATCATATGAAGCTCCCTTAGGGCCGTATTTATGAGCTCTAGCTAACTAATGACCAATTTCATTATCATTGCTTAAGCGACAGTCGCTAGTTAATTGACCAACATGAATACGGGCGTTAGAGTACAACTTGTGCTTCCTATTTGTGTAAAACTTTATGGAATATAGAAGTACTTTGGTACTCCTTTTGAAGCCGCACATGGGAACTTTGTACCACATGATTGCCACCAAATATCACCCTGTTAAGGCGTTATTTTGCTTTAATAAAATGATTCTACCATTCAAAACTTACTTTTTCTTTTCCATGTCCTTATTCCTATTTTTTTTTCTTATTTTCTATAAACTCACGTCACTTGCTCAACTCTATTTCTTTCAAGGAGAAGATATTTTTAGCATAAAAAAACGTACTTCGTCAGCTTGTCTTGTCTGATGTTGTGTGTGTGTTAAAGTTACTACAGACAGACACACATTGTTACTTTTTATTATTTTAATAACATGAAAACTGAAAACTTTTTTTGTCAGTTTGCCTACTCCACTAAAAAAAATTGCTGATATTGATTGAAAAATAACAATTTTTTGGGTTGGGCATAAATAAATTTCAATTTATGGTGTATTAAGCAAAAGATGAAAAAAAAAATTATGAAATAAAGACAAGAAACAGAATAAAATAATTACACTCATATTAACTGATTAGATCTAGACGTTGTACATCACTTCCGCTGCTTATTAATTTCCTTTGTGGTTGCTTGTAACAACAAGAAACACAAAAAAAAACTATTTTTAATTTTCTGCTTTAAAGATGTTTAAAAGTTTATTTAATTAAAAAAGAAAACCAATGAAGAGTTAACAAAAAAAAAAGAGATAAAGTTAATTAATTTTAGGTGATTTATTTATGCGGGCATTTAAAACGAATTCAGACACAGTGAAATCAGCAAGCATCTCTGTGTTTAAAATATTTATCATTTGTCAAAAAAGACATCTCTGGTTTATGGTTTCCGACTATGTTTACAACTTTGACAAGTTAGGAAAAAACTTTTGCTAACCCCTGTTATTTTGACACTGACAGCCTGTCTGTCTTTTTAAATTATTTTATAAAGCAGTCAGTATTACAACTCTGCTTTAAAGACCACTTCTTGGTTGAGGCCTCGGAGAAGCTCGTAACGGATATTGGATTTAGTCGGCAAAAAAAAAAACAACTGCTAAAAGCCAAATATAGTAAAAGAAAATACGCAAGACATTGTGCAGAAGACCATGTAGTGTAGATTTGGGATTTTGGAGTATTACAAGTGCTTTGGAGCCAAAATCTTACACTTATTATGGTCTAAATTAAGTAAAATAAAGGGTGTTTTTTATAGACGTATAGAACTTTAAGTTGGCATTACTGTTCAAGATGGCGGCCGATTTAACAGCTGTCAAGTGATTTATTCTCAGTTTGGCTTGGCATTTCATCGTGAATAGCCAAACGATCATAAAGTAAGGCGTAGATTCGTCGAATGGGCCCAAAACGAGATTGCCGTTGTTCCCGATTTTCATAAGCGAATTTTGTTTAGCGATGAAGTGCACTTCTGGTTGAATGGCTACGTCAACAAACAAAACTGCCTCATTTGGAGTAAAGCTAATCCTCAAGTGTATTGCGAAACACCGTTACATCCAGAAAAACTGACTGTTTGGTGCGCTTTATGGGCTGGTGGAATCATTTGTCCGTACTTCTTCAAAAACGATGATGGCCAGAACGTTACAGTCAATGGTGAGCGGTATAGAGCCATGATTACTAACTTTTTCATTCCTGAATTGAACAACCATGATGTCCAGGAGCTGTGGTTCCAACAAGACGGCGCAACATGTCACACAGCTCGTGCCACATCGAAAATTGGACGTCCAGATTGGACTACATCTGAGCCAGCCGTGGCGGTCATATGCCAGAAATCATATCTAAAATGTAATGCCACAAGATTATCTTTCGGATAAATAAAATTCATGTCAATCGAATAATCCATCGTTGTTTTACTGCAATTTAAAGTTCCATACGTCTATAAAAAACACCCTTTACATAGAAGAAAATTATGCAACAATTAAATATTTTAATTAAAATTTTTTTATATTGATTAAACTTTTAATTGAATCAATTAAATATTTATTTTTTAAGATAATTTTTTTTTTGATTTTATTAAATTAAATTAAATATTTAATTGATTTAATTAAAAATTTATTAAAAATTAAATTATTTCAGTTGAAAAATCAATCAATAGGAACATTTTTAACTGAATTAAAAAAGTGATGGTTTAATTTTAATCAATGAGAGATATTAGTTATTTAGGGCCTGTTCATATAAATAGGAAGAACAGATTCGTTCGCATAATTGTATTAAAAACAAAAACAATACACCAAAATTTGTTTTAGTTTTCAAAACAAAATTGTTACGCCAACAAAGCTCAGCTAAATAGTTTTTTTTTGGCAACATAGTGACATGTGCGTTAAGTTTAGCTTTACTTCTTTAAATTGAGAATATGTTTCATCGGTTTGAATGTGCGAGACATAATTGATACGATTTAGAAGTGGTGATTTGAAAAGACACAAAAAGTACTGAAACGAAGAGTTGTTGGCTCGTTTGGTTGTTTGAAAATCACTCAAAATTTGCTGAAAGTCTTACAATCTTAATATTTTATTGTGACAGCGCTGAGTCATATGTTTCTATTAAAAATAAGTAGTTGTCTCACCAGTTTTATAGGCTAGATTTTGCCCCGCCCGCAAAATATCATTTTAAATCGGTAACGAACGCTTAACTAAAGAACGGAGTAGCCGAAATTGGAATAATTTCGTATTGGTCTCAAAAGGTGAAGAGTTATTTTGTTTTGTGGCGTTCATGTGTCAGGCTCATTAAACAAGTGGGTTTTACGTATTCTTAGTCCATAGCAATTATCTGCCTATTTTAGGCTTTTTGAGTTTTTTTTGCAAGTAATTTTACGTCTAGTTATGATTTTTGTTAGTATTCCATTTCTTTTTCTTATTTCACACACAACTAGCTACTTAACCCTTAAATGCATCTAGTTGCCATTTGGCAACAAAGCCTTTAGAGCGCTATAATTACTCTTGTGATAAAAAATGTCTATAAGATTTAGTTAATTTACATGTATTTTTTGTCAAAGCCAGACATTTTTTAAGCGTTTTTTAACGGTAGCTCTCACTTTGCCAAGAACGCCTAAAGTTGAACATTGACTCATAAATTTCTGCATATAAAGAAAATTCAATGCAAATATCCCAGATGTCAGGATTTTAGCCGCACAATTTGCGAAAAATGTGGCATTGCATTATGTTTGAAGCAAAAAAAAAAAAACAATTGTTGTAAAAACTTTCATTTAAATTGAAATAAATAGTTTGAAAACACTATGTAGCCATTTGGCAACAAGCCCTTATCCTTACAAATAAAGGACAATTTTGAGATAAATTTTTTTTTATTATATTTCTGTGACTTTGTGAACCGTTAACTAAAAATTTTCCAAAAAAAAAAAAGAAAGTCATGCAGTTAAGGGTTGAATTTAATAAATAAATCTTAAAATCATGATTCATATTGTTAATGATTGATCGTAGGAGAATCCAAAAACGTCAAGTCGTTTCATGTCAAGCACCAACCAGCAATAAATGCCCACACCAACAACAGTATCTTGTAGTTTAAGGGTTAAACTGTAATGTTGCCTCAGTAACTTGTGGTATAAAGACGAAAACCATTAACGAAGTCTTGCAGGATAAAACTACTGATGGGAAGTGATATAAGTCCACTTGAAAAATTAGTAAACTTTAGTAGAATTAATTAACTTTCTTCAAAAAATAGACTTCCAAAAATAATAACTCAAATAAAGAAAAAAAAAAATGTATTTTTTTAAAGCATAAAAATTTATATAGTTTTAAAAATTATACTTGGATTGGGACCACTTGTTGTAAAAGTGTTATTTATAAATCGTTACAGAATTTTCTTTAAATTTCGTTCTGCTCCCACAATTACTTTTCTCTTCGTAGGCGTGAATCTTACAGGGAAGAGAATAAAATATAATTTCCTTGCTCTGTAAATAATTGGAAATGTGGGTCTAATGCTTAAAAAAACCCACATTATCCTTTCCCCAGAAAATTAAACTTCATATCTAAGCCAAATGATAAATGAAAGCCTCTAAATCCCAAATTGTATTAAAAAGAAATTAAAAGCTGCTCAAATTAAAATAAAAAAATTTCCAATTCAATTGTATAGCAGGGAAGCTTTTATTTAAGAAAAAAAAATTCTTGTATCATTAAATTTAAATGTAATCCGTTAAATTCAATATAAAGACAATAATCTGGCTTATCACACTAGCTCTGATACTCGTACACGCAATGAAAACATCAAAATTCAAGGACACATTTTTTTATTTCCCTAAAAAAAACATAAACACACACACATACACACTAGTGGACTTTTGATTTTAATACAAGGTCTCTCAGGGATGTGCGATTACATACACAAGACAAGAAATCCATACAACTTTTTAAATAAATTCAACATGAAATTATGTAAAGCTTAAGTAAAAGATGAGCTCATCAAGAATTATGACACTCTGGGGAAAAAGTCAACAAAACAAATAAGAAAAGAAGAGAAAGAGAATCATGAAGAGGGAGAAGGACAGTGAGTGAAAGAGAGCAAGAACAAGGCTGAGATGAACATGGAGTGTAAAAATAAATAAATAAAATGAAGTGTTGGAAATACAACAATCACCAGCAAAATGCTTTTACAACAACTCCTTTTTACAACAAATAAACGGTATAACGGGTGGGTGGAATGGTGTAGCTGCTTGTGTAGAAAATGTCCCCCAAGACTATCATCGCTTATGTTCGTTTATATTGAAACAGATTGCAGCAGCATCTAAATAGCATTTGCGGTTTTGAGTCTAAACGAGTATTTCCAACAGATGACTGCCAAACACTAAATTGTAACAACAAAAACAAAAATAAATCAGCCAAAGAACAAAAAAATAAACTCAATTGCGGTTGATATAAACGCATTCAGTCAGTCATTCATTCATTTAGTCAATAAGTCAGTAACACTTTTTCTAAATTTTCAATTCCTGTGGCGTTAAGTGGCCAGCCAAAGTTGGTGCCAATAGAAAATAATTTTTTTTTTCTTAAATAAAACAATAATATTATTTGGTGTCTTATGAACTCTTAAGGGACTTCTGCAGTACGAATTTCATTCTAGAAATTATCTAAAGAGCATAATTTTAATTGTTCTTAACTACATTTTTTAAAAAGAATGGAAAGTGGGCATTTTGCTTTTTCTCTTTCTCTGTAGGACTCTTGACTCATAAAAGCAACGCAGTAGAATGTCATTTGGTGGAAAAGCAATTAAAATCTGTATTTTTGAAAGATAATTTAAATAAGTTTCAGGGTTATTGTTACAAGTTACCAATAGTTTAGGTTAAGATTTCATAAGTCAAATATGAAACTTTAAGTTAAAAAATAAACGATAAGATAAATATCCACCTAAATTTGGTTATTTGCCTAACAAAATCCTAACTTTAACTGTCGAAAGTTCTGATAACGGGCCTAAGTCTAATTTATGCAATCAATTATTTCAAAAGGTTTTTGTTGAGTCTTGGGAAGCAAACTTACAATCAAAGTCATAGTAAATAGTCACAGAAAGCTTTCATTTCTTCCCTAACTGGCCTTTACATAATTCGGATAAAATGTGAATATCAGATCTCTCTCCACATGTGAAAGAAAGGAAACTAACGTATAGCCTAGCACTATTTCTTCCTTTCACAAACTCATTTCTCAGTTATCATTGTCTTCCTCTCTCGTGCGTTCTCTAATCTCCTCATTTTCCTTCACTTTTTCTCTCTTTCCCTTTTTCTCTTCTACATCCAGATAAAGAAACCATAAGTTAAAATTAACAAGAGAACATCTGTTTTTCTCTGACTTAAGATTCTTCCAACACTTTTTTTTCATGTTAAATAAACTGAAGCAAAAATAGTCCATATTAAATATAACTTGGAAACGCTACAGCGATATGCAGTGCGTGAATAAACTAAAGATTTTGGTTTTTATTACTAAGCCAGATTTGAAATTATTAAAAACAACATGTATGAGAAAATTTACTGATTCTTTCAAACAAAAAAGACGGTGGGTCATAATCATAGTCACACTAAAGTTGGTATCTTTTAAAAAACGACTTTAAATTCATATAATTCTCATGAACAAAAATCAGCTCTTAATAAAAGCCTACTATCTGTGACTATGATTGTGGCTTAATATTTTTAATAGAAAGAAGTACATGTACTGCTAGAACTTCTTCAAAAGAGAGTTCGTAAATGTTATGCGGCTTCATGGATCTCAATTACTTACTCGTATACTGTTTTTAATAAGACTTTTGATAAAGTTAATCACGATTTACTGCTACTGAAGCTTTATTTTATAGGATTTACTAATAACACTATTAACTGGATGAGGTCTTACTTGTCTAATAGAACTCAGAGAGTTTTCTTCAACGATATCACTTCTTAGAATATTGATGAGAAATCTGATGTAACTCAAGGAAGTCATTTGGGTCTAATTTTCTTTTCTTTATTTATAAATGATTTGCAGCACAAAATTAAATTTAGTAACTTTTTAATGTACGCGCATGACGTGTAAGTTTTTCTGACCTACAATAATGTTCCTGATAGAAACCATTTCAAGAAACTCTAATGTTGATGGTCCTTATTTGGTAGGTGGATTTCGTCTTGAACAAGCACATCACTATGACTGTAAACAAAGGTCGTGCTAAGCTTGAATTCATAAATCATTGAGCTGTAATAACAAAATGTCTTTATACAAATTTAGTACGGTCTACTTTGGACTATGGGTCTATTATTTGGGATCATTTTACTAACTGCCTGAAGAAAAGTAATGAGTTTCTTCAGAAACAGTTTCTTTTTTTTTTTTTATTCTATTCGGGAAATTCAACATGGAATCCCAACATAGTACGTTCTCAGCCTTACATTGTAAGACTGGCCTAGGTTGGAAAGCAGAAGATTGATGTTTAAGGTGAGTTTTATGCTAAATTTTGTAAATGGGTCTGTGTGCTGTGAATTTCTGCTCAGTCAACCCGAATTTTTACACCACTTCATCTCAGATGTCTGCAGTCAAATTATAAGAACGCTGATCTATTAAAATTTTAATTTTCTGTAAAAATTAAATTTGTAACTAGACTAAGCACATGTTTGTTTTATTTTTGGTCTGTGAGGGCTTTGGTTCATAGACTTGAATAAATAAATAAAAAAATTAAAGAATATGGCGGTAGCGATAATGAGAAACAATAATTATGGCAACCATGAAAGGAGAAGAATTTGACAGAAGAGGAGACTATGAAACACTTTCTCTGCCTCAGCGTGAATTTTACTGTATGGGGCACTACGTGAATGGCCTTTGTACGCTATCAACTTTAGCTGCATAAAATACAGCAATCCGGGCTTAGATCGTGGCGCACTTTTTTTTCTCTTTCTTGGTATCGGCTCTGTTTTTTTGTTTTTACATTTCCTTTTACAACCCCCTCCCGGGGTGTGTTTTCTCGGTGATATTCCACCTTGATGTGTCACTATCCGGGGTAAATAGGTGCACCAGCACCTGAAATTGCTATGGGTTTAATGGGGCTTAATGGATGATATTCTGAGGACAACATCCCTGTTTCGTTGTTCGGTCTGTGGACTTCATGCACACCC
Source organism: Thelaira solivaga (assembly GCA_947397855.1). Taxonomy (NCBI): domain Eukaryota; kingdom Metazoa; phylum Arthropoda; class Insecta; order Diptera; family Tachinidae; genus Thelaira; species Thelaira solivaga. The sequence continues at coordinate 28,779,372 of OX377612.1, forward strand.
AAATGGAAGGACGGCGGAATCTGTGACCGGTTATTGGTGAGGTCCCCTTCAAGGATACACGTGGTGGCTGTGGTTGACACTAAAAGATACGCTGGCAATGGGGTTCATGTCACCTTTTGCAGGGTGGCATATTCATTGAAACAGAAAGTCAATTTGACACGGGTTTTAGGTCGGCCCAACTCCCTTAACAAGGGAGGTAATTTGCTACCTGGTCCTTTATTGGTCACAGGGGCTGTAGTGGTAGGCATGAATACCACTCGTGGTTTGACCACGGTGAGATAAGCCCCAATGGCAGGTGCTCAAGTAAATCATCCACACTCATTTCCTTTTACACTTCCTACGCTACTACTTTTCGTTCTTAATTTTTTCCTGTTAAGACCTGCTGCTTTTCATCGTAAGTACATAACGAAACATTTAGGTCTTATAAAGAAGTTATTCTTGTCTGGTCTTATTTCCATATTAATAGCAGATTATTCGCCCTTATTGAAAAAAGTCCTTTACGTCTTCTCTTGTGTTTGTTTATGTTTGAAAACTAATTCATTTTGGCGCATGTCAAGTGCCACTTGTAGTTAATTTTGTTGTTATTTAGATAAATGTTTTTAACTGCTTTACACTGAAAGAAATGTCTTTCAGTTTTGAATAAAAGTGCTTGTACTTTTATTTAAATTAATGGCTGAGGGGGTTGACTATTTACCAATAATTTTCTTTTTTTTTCACAAAAGCTTTTACTTTTATAATTTTGATATTCTTGTTTAATTTAGGAGTTAATAATTTAATTAAAATTAACAAAATTTATATAAAAAAGAGGTGCCTTTTCAGGTGTTTAATAAGAAGTGATTAATATTAATAAAAAAAACTTTCCACAAGTGGCTGAGGGTTTTGCGAGAAATTGAAAAACGATATTTTTTTTTAAATCTTTTCGTTAATCTCTCATGGCTTGCAGTTACATGTTATTAATTCTAACAGAATTAATTAATTAATTTTTTGTCATTCATTAAATATTTAAGATTAATAATCTTAATTATTGTTTTTCTTTTTAAACAAAGTTCGTAGTTAGTAGTAGTGGGTTGGGACCTGTCTTGAGGGGGAATTTGAGCTAGTTGGCCACACCACTACTGCTTTCCTTGGCATATACGTTATCAACACGTAACTTCTACTGCCTGCCTCAATTCTGCTTCAATTAAAAAATTTGTTTACATCTTTTTTTGCATTATGAAATTAAACCACTGTTTTAACAAATTTTTTTCAAGTGTAAAACTAAATCTGTGTTTTTATTTAGTTTTCACTTTTCCTCTACAAATTTTTGTGCTTGTACATGTTGAACATGGATAATTTGTTTGTTGCCTTGTCAAGTTTTTTTTTATCCTTGTTATAAGCTTGTGGCTTGTTGTTGTTATATGTTCTAAATGATGGTTGCTCCTGTAGCTGATAGTTTAAGTTACAACATATTGTAGCAATATTATGGGTGGTGGTTGGTTGGTTGGTTTTTACTGATGCCCTTTTCAGTTACGAAGTACGAGTAGAAATGTGCTGGGTTCAGTTGTGTACATGAATGTGGGTGTTTTTGATCTATACCATCATTATACACATTTAGGCCGCTTGTAAATTGGAAAATTGGTATTATTTTGTTAACATTATGTTTCTAATTTTTATGGTGTGTGTTTGGCTGTTTCTCTTTTTATTTTCCCTTGATATTCGTCTTCCGTTTCCTAAACCAAAGCCTTCATTCTCGTACTCTTTATGGCGTAGAAAATAAAATGAAAGCAATGAACTTAAAAAAAACTATGTATGTATTTATTTTGGATACGCTTGTTGGCATATTGCCCATATATTCCACTGAATGGCTGGCATCCCCACCGCAAATGTCGATGTCGATATTTTTCTAAATGTTCTCTCTTTCTCTGTCATAAACTTAAATGAAGGCAATATTGTGGCGTTGTTTTGGGTTTATAGAGAAACAATAAAACCAAATTGTATACACTTTAATTTAGTATTTTGGTAATTCTATTGTTTTTTCTGTAGGAGTAAAAAACCCCTGCTAATAGAAAAACAACAGGCATTTTTGTTTCTTAAACATGACAAAGTGTATATTTCAGTTAAATTAAATGAAATACAATTTAGTGTTCTTAAAAAAGGTACTAGTATCAGCTAAGAAGAACTAATTTGGGCTTCTGTGGAGGCAGACTAAAGAAGCTCATCTTAATTTTCTTTCATAAAAGCAGAATTCATTAAGATTAACTACAACAGGGTGCGACTAAAGTAACTATATGACTTGTTTTGAGTTTATTTCATTAATTATGAAAAATAACTTTTTTAACGATTTTAATTTTTTTTTTAACTACACAAATCCGCGAAGCTTCTTGGTTTGTCTGCAGAAAACTCCCAAGGTCTAGGCAAGGATCGAAATTGCGATTGCCAAGTTGATAAGTTAATACGCTACCTACTACTCTACGGGGGCACCCGTGAGAACCGTTTTCTCAAACCCAAAAATGTACTCGTTTTCCATAACTTTCTTATTGAGTGTTTGTTGTGGTATACGATCAATTTTTTCTTGAATTTTGTTCTTTAGTTCCTGTAAGGCTTGGGGCTTATTCACAAAAACTTTGTCTTTGAGATTACGCCATAAAAAAATTTCTGGTGCAGTCTAGTCAGGCAATCATGATGGCCATCTCAAATCGCCGTTTTTAGAAATTATCCGATTTATCTCAATAACTCTATTGTTGAACGGGCTATATGGGGTATTGGATTTTGTAAGGGGAGAGGTGCAAATCGTGCGGTCAGCAAGTTTCAATTGGGCAGATCGTCTTCTCGTTCATGTCTCCGAATTTTCTACGATGCATAGCTGTGCACAGCATCAATATTTTTGGCCGATCTGCCTAGGTCTGTCCTTATGTCTTGAATCTCCGAAAGTCCCAAATTCATCAAAACTAGTCACCAATGAATAAATGGTTGGACCCGTTAGAGCAGTTCTTATACTATAGAATGTTCTGTATGCACGTAAAGTATTAAATATCCAACGATTATTTTCAAGGAATAGAAAAACAAGCTTAGTTCTTTGCGAAATCGTATAAATTCTCCCAAGCTTAGTTCATGAAATAGGAAAAAAATTAAATATACCCAAACAAAAAAAAGTAAATTTTTTTTTGGATCATATAGTTATTTTAGGCGCACCCTGTAATTATAATTGATTATAAATAATTGAACTCATTTTATTAGCTTAAAGTTCAGTTAAAAATTTCTTGGTAAACCGAAAGTGAAATTCGTCCAAATTAGATCTGTTTGAAAAAATCTTACATTTCTCCAGCTTAAAACTTTAAATAAAATTGGAGAAATTAAAATGGACTTGAGTGCAAAACAAATCTCCTCAAGAAATAAATAAAAAATATTTTTTGGAATGTTAAAAGTTCCAACACATTTTTCATCGGATGTAAGTGGAATAAATACTGAAAACTTGAAAAAAAGTAGCTGCTACAGTGTCTGAAGAGCACAAGATAAATGAATATCCCATTTTTGGACTTGCAAATATGTTTCATTCCTTTCAAAAAACATCATACCAAATTTTCAAGCCGAAAGCAGCAATATCTTCCAACCAGAATCACATATAAAGCGTCACATGTGCATGTAAATGGTAGGTGATCTATTCAAAATTTTCACCAGCATCAAAATTATTATTCAAGAGCAATAAAAACCGTGACCTGAAAGATCTTTTTTTTCCTAAAAGACAATACGAACTAGTAAATTTTTTTAGCTTTTTGGTAAAAAACTCCCAGAGTCTAGATAGGAATCTAACTAATGATGTATAATTGATGTTTGACCTTTCTGTGTCAATCGTCAAATGGCTTCATAGTTGAAGATAAATGATGCTAAGGCTTCTCAATGTCTTCTTAATATTTCAAAAATTTAGAGACTTTTTTTGCTTAAGAAATATTTCGTCAATTCCATCATTAGAATCTGTTAAAGTCTCTTTGATAAAGTACACAATTTATTTTTCTAAAACATATGCGGACATTCATGAAAATTGGAAGACTGAAAAATGTGCAAAGAATGATTCCTTTTCACATGAAACAAGTAGCTTTCTTACTGAAATTAATGCAAATGCAAGTGTCTCGATGATAAAGTTTCAAGAAAATCTTTTTTTTTAGTAAGTTTTTGATGTTTAGGAAGAAAAAACTTACGTTTTGTACCAAGAACACCAAAAATTTCATAGAACTATAAGCCTATAAGGACTTTGAGGAGATTTGGGTGTCTATTGTAAGAAAATAGAAACCCAACAAGGAGTTTTATAGCTACAGCAAAAAAGAAAGCCATTTGTAAATACTAAAGGGCTGCACAAGCATACTTGAAAGGGCTAAAAAGCACTTTTTATTATAAAATATTACACATGTTTGTAGTGACGTGTGGCCCTTTAGTAAATACATGGTTTCCAATTTATTACTCTTCATACATACATCGCTTCAGATACTGTTAAGATTTCAGCAACTGGAAGATCATTCGCTTTACACAGAGCTTATTTTACAATTGCTGGCTACTTTATTACCAGGAAGTATAGCCATGCAATGTTTTGAATACGTTGACAGCATGAATCTTCTGTGGTGATTGATTGTTCTTTAAAGCAAATTAACGTGAAAGCTGGGATTCTGGTCACTCCAGAGTTTTTTTTATTTGAACTGTTTCTTGGAGAATTGTAAGGTTTCTGATTTGTTTTGTCTTTGGCTTTCTGTAATCAGTTTCAGCCAAATAAATCAAAACAAATTAACTAAAACTCAATTGCCCTTGAAAATAAATAGCTAATTTCTGTTTGACTTAAATTTATTTAAAATAATTAATTCGTGTTGTAGTTTATTAAGCAAAACAAAAAAAAAAAAAAAAAAAAAAAACCCAAACACACACAAACAATTATACCCTCAACTAATTAACTTTAATTACAAAACGAGATATACAAACAGATTTAAAAAAGAGGGTTAATTATTTGTTGTTGCTGGTGTATACAATTTGTAACTAGAAAATAGAATAAACATTCGTCTACAAAATAAATGCATGGAATCTGTAATTTGCATAAAATAAAGGAAGTGAGGCGTTAACAGTATGCCAGCCTTCTTGTGTAACCCAATGATTGTGCCATTTGCCACGTAAAACAGGAACAATAAAAATAATGTACCTTTTCCTCTACATTTAAGTTTACGAGTGTAGATTTTTGCTACAAAAACTTTGCAACCCAGCAAAGTTTAAAGAAAAATATTTAGTTTTAAATTTTGAAAACTTAAGAATTTTTGTTTATGGTCCTACGAACTGTTTCATTATGGGTTTTCGAGCTTTATACTATCACTAGTGTATAGAGCCCCAAAATTATTTTAACGATGTCCAAAAATAGTAACAGCATTTTGTATTGGGAAGGCTTATATCCAGAACGGATGAAATGAGGAAATTCCCTTTAGACGCTTTATTGCCAATAAAACATTAGTTCCTATAGAATTTCTTTACCCGCAGAAACTGGCAAGTCAAATCAAAGATTTGTGTATTGCCTATCAATAAAATGGTTATGAGTAGTATTTTAATTCTTCCAAAGTCGTTTTCATTGCATTAAAATACACAAAGACTGGATACTGCGCACCGTAAAGATCTACATGCTGGCGAACGGTCATTGAGTTGATAGAGAAAGATACAACGTCATGGAATGCTGAAGGGATCTAGACCCGATTGCAGCATTAAAGTATGTAGTCCGCGATAACTTACATAATTGTGTTTATAAAAAGTATATAAGAAATTTCGGTCTAGAAGTTAAAGAGCTGGTCACTCACAGAGACGGTGAAGAATGTTTCAGCGTGTAACCAAAAGTTATACCGATGTATTATACGTTCAAGCCCTAATGTGTTGCCGCCTAGTAGCCTGTAATTCCTATTCCTTTGCAGCAGCTGAGCGTTGAAAGACCAAATCAACGCGCACCGACTTTCACTACTACATACTGACCATTACTGACATGAAGCGTCTATCTTAGCATTGTATTTAGCTAGTTTGTCTACCTGTTTGTTGGTAATAGAACCGTTATTGTGATTGAAAAGCTGCCACATGATAATTGTGTGTAAATGCTCAGATAGGCCTAGTTTAAAAGGGAAATCTATTGTTAATAACATCCACAGCTTGTATACCAAATTAGGCTTCTTTTTGTTGATGAATCCTTAGCGTAAGCTGTTCTGTTATTAATTTAAGAAGATTTTACAGGAGCTATGCTTTCGGTAAAAAGTCGACCAAAGTAGAAGGTACAATCGCCTTATGGGTTCCTCCTTTGATTTAATGCCTTTTTGCATATTTGCGTTTTGCTTTTTAAATGCAATCGTTTGAAACAGCATGAGAAGAATAATGAGCTTTTAGTCGAGCCTCGAACATGATTTAATCAAATGTTGTGCACGATATATTGTGCGTTGAATAAATCACATACACCGGTTTCAGGTCCCTGATGCACATATTTGCTTTTCGCTTCGTTAAGCAAATAAAATAAAATCTATAAATAAATTTACAATTGATAGATAAAATTAAAGTTGGCAGATTTTTTGGGGGTTTTACCATCTGGGAGATATTAAAAACATGCACGACCCACCTAGTTCACTTTGCTCAGCATATTTGCACTTATAAGGTTGCGAATGCCCCTATTGTTTAAATTTTATATTTTGTAATGAGTGGTTACACTGACAAAATACAATGAAAATTAAAAAAAAATCAAACACACAAAGACTCATTCATATGAAAGAAGAAGTAAATTGTTACGTTAAGAGTCATTTGTTTGGTAAATAATGCTTGAATATTTGTAATTTATATACTGTAACATGAGCACCACCATCCCCATTACCAACATCCAATCTATTTAGTTAACCAGCCAGACATTCCGTGTAAAAGCAGTCAGCCACTTTGTATCCTTAAAAGGCAGTTTTTACTCTGCCAGCCACAAATAGGCGTTTTTGTTGGCTAAATTTAAATTGAAAACATTTAATAAAGGATCAACATTTTATAGTGTTGTTGTTGTTGTTGTTACTATTTCTTAGCTTGTTTTGTTAGTGTCTTTTAGAAAATAAACATCTCACTTGTTTGTGGAGGTTTCTTTTCTGTTGGCTGTTAAAAAAGATTATTTTTTTGAGATTATTTAATGTTTCCTTTTTGTTTTTCTTTTTTTTTTTTTTGTAAATGGAAATGGAAACTCTTTTCTGTCTGTTTGCTTGAGAATTTTTGTGATAATCAGTTAAATGGCTAAATTACCTAAAATGCTTATTGTTATTTTTTTTAGTTTCTTTTTTTATATTAATTTGTTGTTATTCCTAATTAGAGTTGAACAAAAGCAGTAACTAGAAAATAAATTGTTTTGCATAAAGATGGTGTCATTCATTTAATTTATAACTAAATGTCTGACAATTAAAAGAAAAGCAGTTCCAGTTAAGTAATCTTTACCATCAACTATGCTTTCTTTCACTTAGTGTAATAATTTCATTAATAAAATTAAAAAAAGGTTTGATTTTTATTAAATAGGAGAAAAGAAAGGTGATTGTTGTGACGAAAACAGTGATATGTGGCAACGCTGATCATATGTTGCTACACAAACATATTTGAAAGCCCCACATCACTACAAACATGTGTAATCTTAATATATAAAATTCGATTGTACGTGTGTTTGACATTGTAGTCCTCTTAAATGGCTGGACCGATATAATTGAATTTCTGTGTATGCCTTTTGCTAGTCCTTGAAAGGTCCTTGCACGGTCCTTTACTCTATGAGTACGATTTTTTAGAGTAAAAAGATCGAATATATGAAAATTTTATATTTTAGTCAAAAACCAACTTAAATTTTTATGAAAATTAAAATAGACCATGCCTATTATCACGCCCATTTTTAAAATTATTCTTAAAACGGAGAATGCCTGGACCTGGTTTACGTAACGCCCTAAAAGGCCTTCAATTAGAGTCGCAAGACTCCGTTTGGCAAATTTTTTAATGATATGTTCGGTATAACTCAACTTATATATTTCTTCTCTTTTTAATTATTTTTCAATATAAGTAAAATTTGAAGGCAAAACATCATTTTGCGGATTAGCTATTATAGTATCTTATAATAAAAAGTGCTTGTAAGATCTTTTAAGCATGCTTGTAGCCCTTTAGTTTATATTAGCTTGTTGAAAATTCAACTACAAGAACGACAAACGATACGTCCGTTAAAATGAAACACATGCTTCAAATGCTATAAGACTAGTAAAGACCCTTAAGGGGCAAACAAACTCTTGAATGTAGTAATTGTGAAGCAAACGCTTTCGTTTTTATTAGAAGAACGAAAACTCCATATAGACATGGGTTCTCTTGAAATTTGCTGCATTACTTAGGGCGTAAAGAACTGGTCATAGAACATATCATACTCTGAGCTGCTTTTAGCCCAACTTTGTTGTCCACTCTCGACATGTTCTCTTTTAACAATTAATGGCGCATTTCGCATAGGCAATATGAAAGTTATCCGTTTCCCTACTTATTATTTAAATACTTTTTGAAGAATATTTTTGAATCGAATTTAATGAAATATGTAATGCAAATAATACAATGAAAATATTTCCTTAATTCACATAATTTGTGTAATATTTCATTGAATCACTGAAACAATTTCAATGAAATCGTTTCATTAGATTTTTTAAACCTTTTTGGTTTTCGTGTGTCATGCAGCAATTAGAATAGCAATTGCAACTTTAATATAATAACCAGGGCTGTCAATGTTTGGGTTTGAAACCGACAAAAAAATTTCTTTGGTGTCATGGAATCCAATGTTGTCGGTTTCATTTTTGAACTAGAATTAATGTCGGTTTTAGGTGTCACAGAAACCAATGTTATCGGTTTTGTATTGAATTGAAACCAATCAGTTGACAGTTGTTGGTTTGTTTAACTTCAAATAAAGCAAGTGACTAAAACGGACTTTTGTCATTAAGAATTCACCTTTAGTTAGATATTTAGTAAAAATTTAAGTAAATTAATATTAATTCTACAAAACTAAATTTTTATTCATACTTTTTTTTCTCTAACAAAAAAAAATAGCATTTAAAACTCAATAATTATGCATTTTATAGAAAAATATCCTGACATTTCCAAGGAATTTACAAAACGTGATAAGCCAACTGTATGACCTCTTTGACAACAGTTGGCTGAATCAATAAAAAGCGCAGGTTCACGGCAAAAAGATGTAAACGGAAAGCTTCTTTATTTAACCGGTAATTTATGAATATTTTTTTTTTACTTTCTGTGAGCGTTCTTCTTCTAATAATAAAAATTCTACAACGGCAAAAATCATTTTATTTCACTGACACTAATTATATATTTTATATTACAAATTTTCAATAAAAAACACGTTTTTATTTTTATTTAAGCGACAACACTACGATTTATTAAAATTGTTATCAAACTATTGTATAGAATAACTGATTCGAACATCGGTTTTATTTGTCTTCGAAAATAACAAACACGACTTGGTTTCATGACACCAAATGAAAGCAATATTGGTTTGCAAAGCCGACAATTAGCAAAACCGACTTGAATTCTATGGCAACCCTGAACATCTGTAAACTGTCAAAAATCAATCCAACATTAGAAAATAACTGCTTTGAAATTATGTTACGAATAGAAATAATTGCAGGGCATTTGGTTGGGAAATTTCGATGACGACAATTTTTCTGCTTCTCATCGGTATAATGAAATGGAAAACTTTCGAGAGGTTTACAGACCAATCTAAATTGGAGCGGTAAGTGGAGCGTTCTTTAGCGCCCTCTACTTATAAATAAGAGCGCTGGCGGTGCGTATTCTCTATAGTAGGGTGAATCATCTTGTTTAATAAAATCCACTGAAGACAAACAAAAATAGAGTTAAAAACGCTAGATTAAAAATAAAATAGCTAAAATGTCATTACTGGTCAAAAAGAAAAAAACAATTGTTTTGCAGCCAACTTCACTACAAAATTTACTGTCAAAATTAGATTTTCCAATTGCTCAGCGTTGTCGCCGCGCTATTTTTGACAGATACAAAACGCTTGCCTCGCCAGTTTGAGTATGACTGTTATGTTAATTTATTATAAGACGCTACACTCTTCAAGTAGTAAAAAGCTAGACTTCTAGTCCTAGGTCACTAAAAATTTTATTTATTTCTTAGACTTTTTTTGCTTTAAAAGTACAAGAAAACTTTTTTAAATTTATTTATTTTTTTTTTCAAATTAATTTGCTATAAAAGTATTTTGATTTAAATTAATTAAAATTTCTAATATTTTATTAAATTTATCTGGCTAAATTAACATTAATATGCCAACAATAAGCTGCAACAACAACAATGAAATAGTATGAAAAAACAAAAAAAAAACCAAAAAAAAAAACATTTTTATCATGTTAAGAATTAATTTCACATTTAAATCGGTGCTTTGGGGATGGCAGTATAACAACAGACAGACGCCTGCTGACTGTTTAAGCAACAAACTAACAGAACATAGAAGACAGACAGACATGCAGTCAATTGTAAGTTTATTAACAAAAAAAGATTCGTTGCAATAATAACAGCCGCAACAGCAACTTACATGCAACTACACGTAAATGCATAGCGCGGTAGCAACACAAAAATGTATTTTGTGCCTCATGCTATGCTGCCAAACAGCAGTTTTTGTTTGTTCCTTAAAAACTCTTGTAAAGATTGAAACTTGCCAGTTCAAGTTAAGTTAAGAGAAAAAATCGTCAAAGCTTAAGCGACTAAAAAAAAAGTTAGGTCCTGTATTAAATTTTTACTTGTAATCTATATTATTCCTGGAAACTTCTAATATTTCTAAAAAGACAACTTTAAACTCATAAACCAGACTGCACTAGAAATTCTTTCTCTCCTGCTACTGGAGTAACTTGTAAAAGCAGCCACTTCATTTCTTATGCATTAAACACATTCGAGACAGCAGGCTACCGACTTCAACCTGTCAGAAATAGAATGTATTTATATGAAAATGACTATTTGCACGGCTACATTATAACTGTTGATTGTTACGAAATTTATTTAATTTTCTTCCGACATATTTTTCACTCAAATATTAACATTTGCTGCTGGCGCTTCTAAAATGATTAAGTAGCTGACTACACGGCGATAGTTTAAGCAGTTGGTAGTCGATAGCCTACTGTCTCGAATACGTTTAATGCATTATGCGGTTTTACTATTAATTGCTCTTTAAACATCCTATAGCTACCGCAATTTTATCAGACATCACAATTGAAAATATTTCAAACACTTAGCGCAGATTTCTATGAGATTTTTTTTGGTACCATTTAACTAAGAAATAAAATTCATCCACCAGTCTAAGCTTCTTACAGTCAGTTTCAGGTAAATCTTATATGAGCTTGAGTGGAATATTTAATCAATTTTCATAAATTCAAGTCAATGCAACTTGCGTTTAACCCAGGAGTTCTAGATTTTTGCCTGTCATGGCCATTTAACATGGATTTGGCTAAAATTTTATTAAGGGAATTTCTATATTTCTATAACTGAGTTACTGTATTACCAAAGGCCTGCTAAAAATTAAATCCGTGTTACTGATGGCCATTATAAGCACGCATAAGTCATAACTCTGACGCTACTTTTAATTAAAAGAAAAAACAATTTTTGCACATTGAATCCACTAGCGATAGCTTTATCCATAATAATACCGAATATTTTAATAAGGTTTCAACCTCCTATATATTAGCCTGGTTTGGTAAAACAATTTTCCTTCTCAAAGGCTTAACTTCTTGAATCTCAGCCTGTTCTTAGATGATCTATTTTCTTAAGAATTTCTTTTTTTTTTTTTTTTTGTAGGTTTAACCGCTAGGATCTGTGTCTGTGCTTCTGTGAGCTTAAGTCAACAATAGTCATAACTGATTTCTCGAAGTGAATGTATTTGCTTAGACTGTTAGTGCTAATTATCTAGGTGTAAGTGATGTCTTGGTAATGAGGGGACACTCTATGTTTTGTAAACCAAAGAAGCTTAACGTAAAATCCTAAGGCTTAACACTTTCTGTGGCATCTATTCGCAAAACACTAAGGAGAAGAATCTTGCTGCATTCGAGTCCTTGCGGTCTAAATAATGGCAGGAACTGGCGCTCAATAAAAAAGATTTGAGACTTCTAAAAATTTAACGGCTTAAGCATCTGAGATTAACATTTAATTGGATAACAGAGTCTTCTTGGTCATACTTCTCCTAGAGTAATAAAATATGGCTTTAGACAACATCTTTGCAAAATAGAAAATTTTCAAATCAGGTTTTGGAGGTATTGGGTGTGCTTTGTGTCTGCATGGAGCCGGAATTTTGTAGGCTTACATTATTTAAAGGGTTTTTACTGACTCCAATAAATGTGAAGGATCTCTTACTAAATAACGTAATCGGCTACACACGAAGCCTAGTCTTTGAAAATAAAAAGTAAACGTTTGGGCCGCCTGCCGCCTGTACCATCTCATTTAAGTTCTTAAAGAAAACCTAAAAATAAAGAAACAAAATCGTCAAATCTTTTATCAAGTCTGGTAACTTTTCTTTTGGATATCAAGTAATTGTAGAGGCACCCATTGGAAGTGAATTAACACTGTTCGTTTTATTTTAAGTGAAAATGAAAATAAATATAAAACAAGTGAGAGATGAGGAGTGTAAATTGTTTAACTGCAAACATTTTCATTAGCATAACAAGCTGTTTTAAAGTCTCTTTTTATATTCTGTTTTGTTTTTTGTTTATTTGTTTTAGAGCGTTGTTTTCATATAAAGATAATTTTATAACTAACAGTAGCAGCAGCACAAAAGGAATGCTTTCTTTTATGGTTAAAAAAAACAAAATTAGAATACTAAGACTTCCAGGACAAAGGTCTACATATTAGTTGAAAATGTGTGGACCAGAGAACTACAAAAATCATATTTCTAGTTGATTGTGCATGATAAAAAACCCACACAAACCAAGAATTTGAGAAAACACAATATTTGAATAAATAGTGATCTTTTTAAGCTGTGCGACACGATTGAATCTAAAAAGCAAAATTCAAGCAGAGGTATTAGCATGCACATGCAAAGTTGTATTTCAATACAAATACCACGTAATATCCAAATAAATTTTCATAATTATTTTAGTAAATTATTCGATCTTATAAATTTATTACTTGTAAATAAAGGGTGTTTTTTAAAGACGTATAGAACTTTAAGTAGACATTAATGTTCAAGATGGCGACCGACTTAACAGCTGTCAAGTGATTTATTCTCAGTTTGGTTTGGCAATTTATCATGAATAGACTTACGCCTGAACAACGCTTGCAAATAGTGCAATTTTATTTCGAAAATAATGGTTCTGTGCGGAATACGTATCGCGCGAATTTTGTTTAGCGATGAAGCGCACTTCTGGTTGAATGGCTACGTCAACAAACAAAACTGCCGCATTTGGAGTGAAGCTAATCCTCAAGTCGGTCGAAACACCGTTATATCCAGAAAAACTGACTGTTTGGTGCGCTTTATGGGCTGGTAGAATCATTGGTCCGTACTTCTTCAAAAACGATGATGGCCAGAACGTTACAGTCAATGGTGATCGGTATAGAGCCATGATTACTAACTTTTTCATTCCTGAATTGAACAACCATGATGTCCAGGAGCTGTGGTTCCAACAAGACGGCGCAACATGTCACACAGCTCGTGTCACAATCGATTTATTGAAAGACACGTTTGGTGACCGCCTAATTTCACGTCTTGGACCTGTGAATTGGCCTCCAAGATCTTGTGATTTAACACCGCTAGACTACTGTCTGTGGGGCTATGTAAAGTCATTGGTCTATGCGGATAAGCCACAAACGCTTGACCATTTGAAAGACAACATTCGCCGTGTTATTGCCGATATACGGCCACAAATGTTGGAAAAAGTCATCGAAAATTGGACGTGCAGATTGGACTACATCCGAGCCAGCCGTGGGGGTCATATGCCAGAAATCATATTTAAAATGTAATGCCACAAGATTATCTTTCGGATAAATAAAATTCATGTCAATCGAATAATCCATCGTTGTTTTATTGCAATTTAAAGTTCTATACGTCTATAAAAAACACCCTATATTATTCAAGCTTAAGATCTGAATGAAAAAATTGTTTTTGTTTTAATTTTATAATAGTTCTTCTTCATTCATTTATAATAATAAATTTCCCTGACTATAATGGCCTTTATATAACCGAAATCATATCCCACTGTTTGGATATGTAGTAAGCCCAAGACCCTAACTGAGTTCGTTGTATAATTTTTAAAAAAGAAAACGGCAATGAGATTTAATTTTCATATACACTTTTATCATACACAAGAATAAGCATGGATGCGCCAATTAAATATTTTAATCAAATATTTAATTGATTTAATTGCAATTTAAAGAACAGGAGAATTTTTCTATAGATTGAAATAAATATTTTAGTAATTGAATTCAAAATCTAATTAATATTTAATGGATTCAATTAAAAATTTATTCAATATAAAATTTTTTTTAATAATTTTAATTAAATAAAATAAAATAAATTAATAAAATAAATAGTGAAGCAGCTTAACAATTTTTAATTAAAAAGTTAAAATTAAATTTTGTTAATTTTAATTGATTTAATCAAAAAATGTTATCATATTTTAAATTAAACTTTTTAATTGACAAGTAATTTTTTTTCCAGCTTATTTTCACTTGTCTGCTTTTTTGTTTTTATTCTTCTGATGCAAATTAAATTTATTTATTAAAAAATTAATTAAAAGAACTAATTCAATCCAGCTTACTAGCAAAATTTTTTACGAGGTATGATAAAAAAATAACCGTTATTTTTAATTTTCGTGAGGTACGTATGTTCGATTTTCGTATTTTTTTAATGTTGGTACACATGTCTATTTTTATGTATGACAATGTCCGCCATTTTGGATTGTCAGTTTGTTTTTGACAGATAAAAAAGTTAGTCGTGTTTTGGTGTGCTCTTCGATTTTTTACTATTTCAAAAAATGGATCAAAGAAACTATTAAGTTTTGCGTAAAAAATGAAATTAAATGTGCAAGGACATTTGAAATGTTGACTGTGGCGTTTGGCGAGTCTACTATGAGCAGAACACAAGTTCAATTGTGGTATAAACGGTTTAAGGAAGGCCGAGAAGATGTCAATGACGATGCTCGTCCTGGTCGGCCGAGCACGTCTTCAACCGATGAAAACATTGAAGCAGTGAAGAAAATGATTTTGGATAATCGTCGAATCACAATTAGAGAGATTGCTGATGATGTTGGGATATCGTTCGGCTCATGCCAAGCAATTTTTACGGATGTTTTTCAGGCATGAAACATGCGGCAGCGAAGTATGTTCCAAAATTGCTGAATTTTGACCAAAAAAATCGTCGGTTGTTCGTAATTTTTTGGCCAAAAACAATACCGTAATCATGGCTCAGCCACAGTATTCACCAGATTTAGCCCCCTGAGACTTTTTCCTGTTCCCAAAACTGAAGACACCTATGAAAGGAAAGCGTTTTGCTACGATTGAGGAGATAAAATAAAAATCGAAACAGGAGCTGTTGGCGATACCAAAAAGCGCGTTTCAGAAGTGTTTCGAGGATAGGAAAAAACGCTGAGGGGGAATACTTTGAAGGGGACCAGATAGTTATTGATGAATAAATAAATACTTTTTGAAAAAATTTAAAATAACGGTTATTTTTTGATCATACCTCGTATATAAATCACTGCTCTTGTGCTTGAGAAGTTTCTGTCGTTTAAATTTTTTGGGGCCTGCACTCCAAAATTTATCTCATAATCACAAGTAAAATATCAAATTAGATCATATTCACAAAAGTTCCAGACTTGGATATGTTTTGCGAGACTCAAGTTGCTATATTTTACGGTATTTGAAAATACTTTTTGTTGTCACAATGTTTCTGTAACTGCAAGGCCTGAACATCTTGGGTACTCTTCGACGAACCTCATTCTAAATCCCTTGTAAATTAGCGGGTAGTGTGCTAACCTATCAATCTAACAAAAGTAGCTGTGATGTCTACTTAGACCGCAGCATGCGTCTTCACACAAAAAATGATGCTTCAGTATTTCGTGTTGTCTTGTCAAAGGTACCTTAAAAGTTCTATATTTATTGGTACTTTCTGTTCATAATTTAGGCCACTGTGCTGTGCTGCTTTCAATAAGAAGATTCCTGCTGTTTTCCTTTTTACAAAGATTTCATTTATTGGCTGGGCTGTTTTAGTAGACAACAATTATGACAAGGTGGCAGCAATTAACATGGTACGACTACAACCAGGGCCATGGCTACTACTTATTATAGTGGCAAACAAATAATGGGTGTAGCTTTTTATTTAGTTAATTTTAATAAATTTTAATTTTTTGTCTTTTTGTTTTGTTGCTGTTGTTTTTGTTTTCAAATAAACTCATTATTTTTTTATTGCTTCAGTTTTAATAATTAATTAAAGTTTTAATTAAAATTCAATTTCATGAATGTGTAAGTGCAAATGTAAGTGTGTAGTTGCTGCCTTCATTTTAATGGTTAATTACCCTGTTTATAGCAACGCAGTATGCAGCACGCACTTGCAATTCCTTTGTGTGTGTTCGCAGCTTTGCAGCACATGTTGCACAACTTGTGAGCATTTTACAAATTGTGGAAACATTTTTATTTACAAAAAAAAAAAAACTTCTACACACAGAAAACAACTTTTGTTGTGAGAACTAAATTTGTTACTAATCAAATATTCAGTTTTAATAACAGAATTTTTTTGTTGAATTAACCAAAATTCAATAATACAGACCAAAAGTAATTCGAGCTGTCGACTTGCAATCATCACAATTAAAAAATTCGATTAACACAACTGAATTTTTGAGTAGCAACAAATTAAAGTTCCTAGAACCAAAGTTGTTTTCTCAGTGTATTTGTAATTTAAATAAAAGGGACGGCAGTTAGCTTAACTAGGAGACATTGAGTTTTTAATTTAAAAAAAAATTAATTTTTCTATTTGTATGTCCTGCTTGGCAGACAGACACAGCAGCCCTGACTGACTGAAATGAAAATTGTAAAATGAAATAATTTTAATTACGAATTGATTAAAATGGCGATTTCAACTTTATTGGTAAATTGAAAATCTATGTGCGTTGAGTTTGTTTGTTTGTTTTCGGTTTAAAAACTTTTACATGGCGTTTTGTAAAAAAAAAAAAAACTGCAAAAACAATATTTATTACAGTCAACTAAATTTTTATTGTTTATTGTCATTTAATAATGATTATCATAATGGCAAGCTAGTGAAATGCATTTTCGTTTGATATTGAATGAGTGAGTGCGTGCTTGCATTCGTGTAGTCACTCCACTCGTTTAAGCCAACAATTTAATATGAATATTGAATTTGTGTGTTTGGCTTTATTATTTTTAGTAATTTTCTTTTCATTTAATTATTTTTCATTATTTTCCAATCTACTGAACAGAATATATTCGTTTTTTTTATTCGTGCTACAAAGTTGCTATTGTTGTTGTTGTTGTTGTTTGTATTCACAATAGAATTGTTTTATAATTTCATCATCATCAAAAATAATTAACGTTTTTTTTCCCATTTAAAAAACTATTAAAAAGTAATGAAGGTTTTTTTTTGTTCAGAATTATTATATTATTGTGAATACTAGGCCCTAAGTATGGCGACCGAGGATCTTTTATAACTACAGCCTTTAAGTTCATGGGCTCCTAAACTCAGCAAGTGTGCGTGTGTGGCTTAAATTGTTTTTGGGAAACTAAATTTTGTTATTATAGCCGATGAGGGCCAGATAAGCCGGCCGTTCCTGTTGTACTGCTCTGTTCATCATTTACACTCCCAGGTCTACATTTACAGTTATATCTTGCAAAATAATACAGAAAAGGTCATCAGTTCCGAACAAACTCAATCAATCAAGCTACATGACATCGTCAGTCTTGTGGTCATATCGACAACAAATTTCAATACGACAAGTCTGTAAAGGCTCATATCTCACCAGAACGAAAGAGCGAATGGAATTCAAAAGGCCCTTGCGAATATAAAAAAGACCTAACAGGAACGAAAAAATTTAGAAGAGGTGAGTAATTAACAAGGTTGTGGGAATATTTTAAAACGACTGGAAATATTAATAGGAATGACTCGTCATTGACAGAAGATGATTCGTACATTATTAAAGACTTACACAAATATGTATATCGGAGAATTATATAGCACTGGAATTCAAAATGTTATGTCACCAAACAGTTTGAATTTTTCTCTGAAAATGCTTACCTGGAGTATGAAAGTTCGTATGCAAAGCTCATCATTCATTTTAAAATAAAAACACGTATTGTTTTTAAAGAGTTGTGATTTCTTTTATTGGATTGCAAAGAAGAAATAAAATATCTATGCCGGCAGTAGAGCAAAGTGAAGTTAATAACACTTTTACCATAAAAGTTATCTTCTATGATGAAGCGTATTTTCACCTGAATGTCTTCGTAAATTCACAAAATTGTCAAATTTGGGACTTAGAAAATCCTCATGCAGTCAATGAGAAGTAAATGCACCCACAACTAGCAACTGTCTGGTGCAGATTTGGGTTAGGCCTTACTTTTTTTGAAGATGAAGCCGATATTGTGATATCTGGACGATATGTGGTTTAAGCAAGACAGCGCCTGCTGTCACACAGTGAATGAGACAATCGATTTATTGCAGAATGAAATGACAAAGTGCACTCTTACTGGGACGCGATATATTACCATTTTCCATAGGCTAGTAGGTAGCGTACTAACCTATTAATCTGAGGGTCGCAGGTTCGATCCCTGCCTAAACCTTGGATGTTTTCTGCAGACAAGCCAAGAAGTTTC
Organism: Thelaira solivaga; assembly: GCA_947397855.1. Taxonomy (NCBI): domain Eukaryota; kingdom Metazoa; phylum Arthropoda; class Insecta; order Diptera; family Tachinidae; genus Thelaira; species Thelaira solivaga. The sequence continues at coordinate 28,798,212 of OX377612.1, forward strand.
GCGGATTTGTGTTATTTAAAAAAAAGAATTTCACCTTGGTTAGCGCTATTTGCGATTCTTTTTCAGGCTGTGAACTGTAGAAGTCAGTATGGTTTCGTGAGAAACAGCAGAGTCGTATTTTTTTACGCTGAGGGGCTACTCGCTATTGTGATGCCAAAGCTAAATGTTTTGCGTTTGCTCTTTGCTTAGCTCAAGTTGTTTGTGTGTATAAAACGACCTTAACATGCACTTGCGCATTACAGAGCGGGGTACTACCAGATATATTAACGATTCGATTTCGTAACATTTTCTTCGCATCGCAATACAGAGTAACCCCCTGCTTTCTTTGATTGTCGTCTTTCTTACGCTCTCCCAATTTTCTAGGTATTACAAACTGACCACATCGCAAGATCCACTTGATCCTTCCCTCTTCCATCTTCTTCTTGGTGGTTAAAGCTCTGTTTAGGCTAACCTAACCTGCTCTTTGTGCTAAGTTAAAACACTCTTAAATGATTTTCCAAATCCACTTTTTTTTGCTGCTGATGTAAACCCACATTTTAAAATGCGACATCCAAATAAAAACTTCTTTTCAAAGCCACCGGCAAAAACAAAAGTTAAAATATTTTTTACTAAGACTTCAAATCCTAAAATTGATTAATTTAATCAATTTATTAACAAAAAAAGCAACAGAATTCACCCCTCCTCCTCCTTAGTTGGCTTGAAAGAAATGATGCCGTAAATTTCTCTTAAAAAATTTATTTCAGTTTAACAGCAATTAAGGCGACTCCTGGGCCCAAAGAGAAGAAACATTTTTTTATGCATCCTAATTTAAAAAACACAACAACAACAACAGTAACAAAATTAAGTAATTATTGTAGAAATATTTCATTGAATCTTTATCTTGACTAATGAATATTAAACTATAAAGTATTCAGGTTGGTTATTTATTAAAATTTAATTATTAGTTGCCACAAACCTCCAGCAACAACAAAGAAAACAAAAAGGAATAAAATACAGTCTACATTTCACAATAATTGGAAAGTTAAACCACATATCCGTTGCCAAAAAGAAAACACAAATAAAGTTATTTTCAGCTGCTGCAACAATTCATTTAGACTCTACAACAGCAGCAGCGTTTGTTGTTTAAATTTTATTTCTTCTTTCCTTCTCCAATGTGTAACGACCCAAAATAAAGAAGTCAAAATGTATTTCAAACATGAAAAATATCAATCTTTTTAACAGACAGAGTGCACCCAGCCTGTTAGTGTGTGTGTGCGTACGAGTATGTGTTAAAATGTTTAAAGTGTTGGCCTGCCTGCACGGCCGCTCTTTAATGAATTTATTCATGGCAATTGAATATGTTCGTTTGGTTTTTTTATTAAAAAAAGAGAGCGATACAGTTTGTTGTGCTGCCGCCACCGCAACACGCCCTTTTAGGAGCAAAACTACATCGGTTTTAGCTCACACCATTACAAATTGCCAAAACACCAGTCTAAAACACAGGGCAGACTTCATAAATTAGGAAGACGAAGAAGGACAAACTCAAATTTATTAAATTTTTAATTAAATCAATTAAATTATTATTTGAATTAATTATATATTTTAATTGAATATATAGTTGCTTCATTTATTAAAATGAATTGTATAATTAATTGATTGAAAATTAAATTTTTTTTATATCATTAGCCTGGGACTCAGGTTGAGATATTAAATGCAGATTTTTTCTAAAGAACAGCGTAAAATGTCGTCTAATAATTTAAAAGAAGGCAAAAGTATTTTCTCTTTTGGCATTATCCTTGCTGTACTTAACATTAAGAAATTTAAACGCTGTATCTTAAGCAACAAGCCCTGTAAGAAAATTTCTGTCTACCTAAATGAGTTAGGGCGTCTTTAATTTTGAAACCAGACAATCTCTTCCTAAACTGAGCAATGTTTCCTCTGAAGAGAGCCTGATCTCTTTTAAGTTTTTAATTTTCTAGTGGCCTTAATATTTTGTCAAACTACTGTAGACTAAATAGTTTATTGAAACAAAAGAATGGTGTTGTTTGGTACTTGTTTAAGTTGGCTCAAAAAGCGAAAAAGGAAATTAACAGCCATTAGTCATTTTTATTTTCAAAGCGGCTAATATGAAAATTGTTTTGGTTTCGTTCCAAAAGAAAAATAAACTGAAATTAAACTTAATGAAAAAAAAAAACAGAAAAGAAAAAATATATTTATAATAATAAAGCAGACACACATACACACACTAGTGTACTTTATAATTAAGTTGGAAATAATTTAACAAACATTTTCATTTTGTTAGAAAGACAAACAAACAGAAACACAAAAACAAATACAAGTAGTTGAAATAATTTTCTTACATTTCAAATGCCGAAACAATTTGTAACTGGGCCATAATGACAGCCAGCAGCAGCCAGCCTTTACTTGACTTACAAAACAAATTAAATAACACAGAAAAAGAAAGAAATGAATAAAATAAATTAAAAGAAATTTCAAATTATAGAAAGAGGGTATAACAGGAAAATGATTAAAAAAAAATTTCAAATCTTATTAAAACAAAACAAAAAAATTTAATTAAGTTTTTCTTTTACACTAATTACCAGAGTAGAAATTCGTTTAAAATTGTATCAGGCTAAAGATGAGGTTGGACATGATAAATTGTATAACCTCAGCTTAAGTTTAACAGAAATGTATTGCTGGCCTTAATGAGATTTTCATCAATTGTAATGAGAAACGATAGATTTTTTTATCTTAATATACAAAATTCGACTGTACGTGGTACCCCTCCTGTGTATACCTTTGTGTTACGCCTTGGAAAGTTTAGTGTCACAAATCCGCTTGGCAGGTGGCGCTGCAGCCGGTATCTGGCTAATTTATCTACTGCCTGTTTTATCCGGTTTGCAAGGTCCTTTACTTTGTGAGTAGGATTTGTTACAGTAAAAAATCGAATATACAAAAATTTTATATATTCACAAAAATTTTTATGAAAATTAAAATAAGCCAAGCCCATTACCATGCCCACTTTTTACATTTCTCTCAAATCGGAGAACTTTTAGATAAATTTGGCTAATTTTTTTATGATATGTTCGGCATAATTATCTTATATTTTTCTGCTCTTTTTAATTATTTTTCAATATAAATAAAATTTGAAAGTAAGACAACGTTTGCCGGGTTAGCTAGTTATTCTATTTAAATAAAATTCATATTCCGTTTGTTTGTTCGCTATAAAAATTTTTGTATTTGTTCGAAATTTAACATATTCAATCTCAATACTCCAACGAAAGTCACCATACACTTTTCAACTAGCCACGCCCACTTTTACTCACAACTGCTCTTAAAAAAGTAAACCCGAACTTAATTTAAGCCTGAAATTATGCTTTGAAATACTTTATTTACCAAATTATTTATCACCTCTGCTAATAATGCTAGCAAAAGCATGATCCACTTTATATAGTATTTATTTGATTGCTTTTTTTTAAACAATTTAAATTGTATTTGTAAACGGATTTCTCTAAAAATACCGACTCACATAATAAGTTAGTGGTCCGAGCGAAACTGGGCAAAACATGAAATCAAATTCAATATATCGCCATGTGATTTCGTGAAAGCCCTAATTTACATTTAAAAATCCAAAAAATCGATAATATAAAAAATTATTACAACTTTTTCAAATTTTGTTTATTTAAGGTTCAGCTCAAGAATGTTATTTTTAATTGTAGGAGTAAAAACTTTAAAAAGTTTTCTTAATTTTTAGTATTATCAACTATTTCGACTTCTCTTTTAAACATTTTTAAATGTAACTTAGGGCTTTAATGAAATCATGTGACGATATGGTTTGTTAAAATTACAATTTGTAAGCCGCCTTTGGATATTGAAAAAGTAGTGTTTTGAATATGTAAAATTTAATAAAAAATAATTTTTTTAAAATAACAAAACTCGCTGATATAAAAGCAAATGTAAAATTGCTTTCCCATAGTGTACAGCCATCGAAGTAAATATACACTGAGAAAACTTAGTTTATTAAATATTTAATCAATACTAGAACTTTTTTAGTTAAAATATTTTTATATACTCCTACACACAGAAAAAAACTTCGGTTGTGAGAACTAAATTTGCTTCCAATCAAAAAGTCAATTTTGACTGTCGAATTTTTTTAATCATGATAATAGAAAATCAGTTTTACAGTTTATATTTTTTTTTTTGAGAGAACTAAATTTCGGTTTATATTATAGAATTCTGGTTACCGCAACTAAGAAATTGAATTATCACAACTGAAATTTTGTTTGGAAACAAATTTAGTTTGCACAACCGAAGTTATTTTCTGTGTGTACGAGTATATAAAAATATTTTAACTAAAAAACTTCTAGTATTGATTAAATGTTTAATCAACTGAGTATTCAATTAATATTTTTGGGGTCAAATAAAATTGGTGCATCATTTTTTAGTGTCACGCACATATTTAACATATTAATTAAAAAATTGTCAAATAGATTAACTTTTTAATTAAAGCAATTAAAAATTTCAGATAGTTTGTATTGGTTTTCGATTACGAAAATTGCTTTAGTTTTTGACATTTTTCCATCTACCCTCATTAAAAGTCACGGTGCCTTTTACGTCATTTTAAAGTGGCGCTAATTTTAGTTTAGAAGACTTTGTTTCAAAGATCCAAAAAATTTTCGTGTTATTTTGGCCAAATATACCTTTGCATTCCGTCTGATTCTAAATTGACTTTTCTGCCTCATTTAGACAAAATCATACCAACCTTTTATTAGAAGAGGCTGTTATGAACTCTGTTATCCTTACAAGTTTAAAATGCTATATTTCGCATATGTTAACTAGATCTTAGCTGGAATATGCGGCTTAAGTTTGGAGAACCCATTGTGTCATTCACATATCGCGTTTTGAAAAAAAAAAACAAACCAGATTCATTCACTCCATTATTCGTTGTCTTTACATAGGAATGATCATCCTGCAAAAGAGTTGTAAAATTCATTCAATAATGTAAATGGCTACATTGATTTTCCCGAACTTTCAAATATTATATCGTTTTATGTACCAGGTAGGCTATAACTTCGACTTTATTTACCATAATACCGTAGAATTTATTGATCAGAAACCAAATTCATAAAAAAAATTTTTTGTTTCATAAGCGCTCATTAAATAAATTTCTTAAGCTCTTAATAAGCAAAATGTTTTTTATGAATTTGTACTTATCTAAATGTCATAAATGAACATCAAATAGTAAAAGTCTCTGTATCAAAAACTTGCTTTAAGAACTTCTTTTGTACAAGTTAAATTAAGTTAATAATTAAATCAAGAAATTCACATCAATTTATGTTATTTTCTAGTCTTTAAGGAATTTTTGTGCATAGACTACAGTAAATAAATAAATAAAATATCGTACATTGATCACCGACCCCGTAAAATCTTCGAGAAGTAAAATTTTGAAATTTACAAAAGTTATAGATGCCATATAGGGTATGACAAAATTGTGTTGTCGTTTTGCAACAATGGATAATTTAAAAAATTTAAGTTGAGTACAATCATGATTTGGCAAGAGGCTCTTTAAAATTTTTATTTTTGTATGGTAAACAAACGATGTCATCTTCTCCTAAATGGCCTAACTCTGATCAGCAATCACTATCAATATCATTAACCCGTTTTAAATCTGACAACATGGAAATGAAATTCTGGCTCTCATTTCATATCAAGTCGAGGATGAAATCCTCAACCATTCAATCAAAGTGACAAACGCCTTAGTAGTTGACTTGAATCTATCGAAAGAGTGTTTGACATCTCGTCTTAAAGAACAAAATTTTGGAAAAAAAATTTATTTTTTTTATTGTGAATAAATAATCAGGACACAATTTACAATTAGTTAACGATATGCTGTCTAATTTAAAATACCTAAGCTGTAACATGAGCATCAAATTGCACTATATACATTCTCATTTTGATCGAATCAAAAAGCGAGGTTGGACATACTTACTTCTTGATTACTGCTAGAGTTTTTGTCGAGATCTAAAACAGACGTTTAATTCAAGAAAATCTTATAAAAAAAATTGTTTTTCAACAAAAGTTACTGCATAAAATAAAATTTATAGTGAATTAAAAACAAGATTAATTGATTAAAAACTTTAGCTAATAAAAAACGGAGACAAATACTCTGGAAAATTGTTCATTGTTTACCAGTGTTAATCAATTTGATTATGTTTTTAATTGGGGTCGAATAACATTTTTCTTTTTTCAATTTAAATTTCAACATCATCAATATGACAACTTTTCAATTAAAACATTTAAATATTTCAGATCTAAAAAAAATAGTTTTTAATTATTAATTCAAATAAAGATTTCATGAATGTGATTATTTTTATTAATTGAAGTGTTTATTGAAGCATCACTTATTTTATATAACGAAAATATTTTGCAGTGATATAAGTCCACTTAAACACAAAATATGATTAAGAAAATTACCTTTAGCTCCTTTTTTTCCTGGACTTGTACCATAACAAACAGTTTAAATAAAAAAAAAATTATACCAGCCCCTGCAACTTGCGTAGTTTGTCCTAGCAACTTGTATTACAGTGTGGTAAGTTCGCTTTTATGATCATTTAACCCTTTATGTCACTATCGAAGTACCCTTTTGTCTTGATTTTTAATTTTTTGTTCAGGTCTATTTGAGGTCAGTTATGTCATAACAATACTAAAGACCCATCCCATATTAATTGAATATTTTGTAGTTTGAATTTGGGCTCTATCTGTGTTTGTTTCGGACATGTAAGAGGTCCGCTTTTGTCCTTTTTGATCCGTAAATATTAGAATTTCTAAAAATTCTTTCTTATTCGTCCTATGCTGTGTGAAGGAAATCTATTCATTGAATTTCGAGTCTGTAGCTTTAGCAGTTTGGGTCATCATTCAGATAATGGTAAGTCAGTCTTTTATACGTATAGACGGATTGCGCCAGGGAGTCGAAATGACCTCAGGGTGTAGGGAAATGGCAAAATTGTGTAATCGAAAGTATCTCTTTATTGCCTGGTTTGAAAAACAAGCAAATAAATAATTTTTTCAACATAAATTTTATAATTGAATTTTTCTAATAAAAAATTATTTGCACTTTGTTTTGGGTTATAGAAAACCACAATTTGTTTTTATTTTGAAAAAAATAAATTTTTTAATTTATTTTTTTCTAAAAAAAATTTTGATTATTAAGTTTTTTTATAAAAATTATTTTTAATATTTTTTTTTTTTTTGTTAATAATTCATGTTGAAAAAATTAAAATTTAAATAATTAAATTAATTATTTTTTTTTTAAATGGGCTTATTTTTGTTTTAGCTTTAAACAATAAAGCGCAAAAAAATGTATACGCAGGGCCTTTAAAAATTTATTTTAATTTGCATTTGTGGCACGTATATAATTTTTTTTCGAAATAGAAAACAGAAATTGAAAACAAAACAGAAAAAAAATAATCACTTACCATCATCGTTCGATAGATTGCCGTCGGCAGCTAAAGGCCCTTGTGGTATACAGTGTTTAGCATGTTGCAAATTAGCATTTGGCGAAATTAATTTAAGTTTTGCTGGTAAATACTCTTGGCCTGTGCCAGTAGTAGCAGCAGTAGCAGCAGACATTGCGGCAGCTACTAAAGCTGCTGTAGTAGTGGCTGTTGGTAGTGACTGAGCTGTTTCAGCCTTCCGAAAATGGCTATAAAATGGTGAAATAGTTGTGGTTGACATGTTATTACAAGTGGATGGCTGCTGAGCAGCACCTACTGATTTACTAGCGATATTTAAAACACAGTCGTCCGTTTGAGCAGCGCTGGCACTAGCAGCTAAATTACTACAGGATTCTTTTGCATTAAAATTAGATATTTTTGTTAGTAATGACATTGCCAGCCAAGGCGGTAGTACATTTACATTTGTTGCAGCAGCCGTAGCGGCGGCATACCAATGCAATGCTGTGCTACAACCATGAATGCTGGAAACGGAAGATAAATCTGGAGTTAAGTGTTGCAGTAGTTGATACCGTTTAGCCTTTCATCCATGACCATTTTTTTTAATACTTTTAATGTAGCGGGTGAACTTTGTGTTTAATATGAATTTTTTTTAAATATTCTTGCCTTCAAAACACTTGCTTACAAACGCTTTTTTAATATAAATTTTATGAATGTAAAGTCTCCCTTTAGTATTTGAATAATGCACACACAATATAATTCTTACAACATTACCGACTGTTGCATGTTAGAGCGAGCACGTATGAAGCATAAAATGAATGTTACATTCAGCCAACAAGCCACATGTGTTTGTTACGAGTACTTACTCTGAATACTTAACGCTTTTCAAAATGTTACTGATGATTTTTCCTCTCCTCCTCGCTAGTCTTCTCTATCACTCTCACTCAGTCACTCTCATTATTTTGCACACTTTGTAGGTATTTTGGTTTTGTTTAAGTGTAAGTTGGCTTGTAGAGGTTCAGGCCTCTGAATACAATTTCAAAATTCATATGAGTTAGTGAAGTAAACAAATCAATAGATGGAAGGTGACTGAAGTTGCATCTGTAGCAGAATTTTTCTGGCCGCCAGAAATTGATTCAAATTGTTATTTCTGCAAAAACAAAGACACAAACATACACTTAAAAAAAAAATAAAAATATTTGAAAACAAAATTAGAAAGGCCGGTAGTTAAATCTCTCCTCTAGACAAGCCAACATTCAAATCTATTAGATTTGTTTTGTCTTTGAAAAATAAGTTCTCCCATATCATCTTGCGATAGCGAATACCTTTCACGGTAACTGCTTGACGGCTATTCTGCTACACTATCGCGAATAATTTTCGTTAGAACGAACTGAGCATGAACAGGTTTTTTCACATTTCCTACAGAACCGGTTTAATAAAATTTACTCACAGTTCTACACATTTGGTCTAATATGCTGACCAAAAACTCACGATGAGCACGAAATTCATTTTGATTTCAACGCCCATTTTCGTAAAAGGCTTCAACAATGTTAACACTCTGGTCAATTGTGTACTTCCGTATGGTTGAATTTTTGAAATACTGAAACAAAAAATGTTAAATTAAGTTGGGCAAAAACTTGACGTTAAGGTGTGACCCACATATAACAACGTGCATTATGGTTGGACCACAATTATAAGCTCTGCACTCTTCCGTCATTTTGCGAAAGTGAAAAAGTCTTTAAGGTTCATTTCACATGGAAGCAATCAAATTCAGACAGATGTTATATTGGCATCAATAAGCCAATCAGAGGAATCAACAGTTTCTATGAAATTTCAGACGCACTTTGTTTTGTTTAAGTTGAAAGAAGCTAATTTTTATGAAATAAAATAAATTGAAAATTTACTTGAGGGTGCTCAGCTGCAGGAAGTGTGTATTAATGGCTTGAGAAAAGCAGATACATTTCTAGGGTAGAAGAAAACTTTTTTATAGAAAAATTTTTCTTACACCTAATTTTTCTATAGAAAATTTTTGTTTCCTAAAAATATTTAACTAAATTTTGCTGGCAACTAATTTTTCTATATAAAATTTGTCTTGCACTAAGTTTGAATGTTAAATTTGCTCACACTTTCTATATGGACGCTGTAATTTTTTCTATTTTTTGCTTCCGCACACTCATTATTCCATGTCTGGCTTTTTGATATTTTCGATTTACAATTTCCTTTTAAATAATATAAAAGTGCGCATGCTCTAGATATGCTCTTGATTTTTAGCACTTCAACATGTAAATTATTCATAAATTGAAAATAAAGAAAAAAGAATTGAACTTTTGTGGATACAAAAAAAAAAGTTTCAATTTCTTGAATGTCAACATTGCTTTACATTAACCGTTTACAATGGCAATTATCGCTATGAGAAACCTGCAAATTTACATTTGTTACTCACTCATCACTACAGTGGGTAAAAGAGATAGCGAATAGCAAAAAAAAAAAAGAAAATATTTTTTATCACTAACACTGCAATGCCTCTGCTAACACTTACTTGGCCACCATTAATTTTAATCCACCTGCTGGCTTGCATGTTGGCCGTCTATCGTTTGTCGTCTTCTGTATTTTCTAATCGTGGGCTGGCGCAAAACAACTTTGTTGCAATAAAAGCATAATTTAAATAAAATTTAATTCCAATAGAAAAGATTGATTTTATTCTGCTTTTTTTTTGAGGTATTCCAGATCAAAAATTATTATATTTAAATTTCTTTGACAAGTTCTGAGAGATAGATTTGATTCAGTGCTTTTGGCCGATAGCAGAATTCGCAAAGAAACGAAACGAAACAAAACGAATGGAAACGTAAAAAAACTACAAAACGAAACGTTTGCATTTGTTTCGTTTCGTTTCTTTGCGAACTCTGGTCGTCAGTAATAATTTTTGTAATTAACTCTCCTGATTAGCGTGTCATGCTTTAAGCATGATAAAATTCACGAATTGAAAAAATTCATTTCGCAATTGTTGTTAATATACTTGACATACCATACCAAACGAGGATTATCATGTTTATTGCCCGCAAATATTTTTTACACTTCAAGAAGATTTGCCAACTTCTTCAGCAACTTCTCTCTTCACGATTTAATAAAATCATTTCTTCTTTGCTTCCAAATTTGCATGATTTGTTGACTTACTGAGACAATTATAAAAACTCTATGGTGGGGGCGGGTGTAAAAGAAGGAGAAAAAATATTTTTTTTTAGACAAATTTGTTTAAAGAGATTTAAAAGTTTTGTGTGAATGTCTTTTCTCAAAATTTTCGGCTGGAACTGAACTTGTTTCCTTTATATTCCTTGGGAACTGATTATTTACAGAATGTTTGATTAAGGACATGTGACAGCGACCATAAATTCTTAGTTCTAGCAATTTTTATTGCAGAAATTAAAAATTTTAAAAAGTTTCTTTTGAAATTGTAATTGCACTTTTTAATTTAGTTAAATTTTTTTGTGCAAGTGGCAACTCTTAAATTTGGCAGCTGTCACATATGTTTATTCCGCTTACTAAAAATGGAGTGCTTTACGAAAAACAACGTGTTAAAATTGTGATGGAGCAAAATAAATTCTGTGACAATTTTTCGAAAATTCTCTTATGAAGCGCATTTCCATCTGAATGGCTTTCTGAATACACAAAATTGCGGAATTTGGGATTCAGAAATTTCTCATGCAATTCAGGAGACACAAATGAATTTGTCAAACACTGAAACAAAGAAATGTTAAATTAAGTTGAGCAAAAACTTGACGTTAAGGTGTGACCAACAATTAACATTGTGCATTATGGATGGACCACCCTTATAAGCATTAACGACATGTAGTTTCAATAAAACTGGTTTAAGTGCCACAAAGCTCTGCACTCTTTCGTCATTTTGGGAAAGTGAAAAAGTCTTCAAGGTTCATTTCACATGGAAGATGTTATATTGGCATCGACAAGCCTTTCAGAGGAATCAACAGTTTCTATGAAATCGCAGGCACACAACGAGTAACTGTCTGGCGCAGATTTTCGTCAGGTCTTACTTTTTTTAAGGATGAGGCAGAAATTATAAGCAAAATTTTTGCTAACAAACTTTGTTTAAGTTTATGTTTTATTCTATTATTTTTTGCTAAAGTCTGTAATTGTTTGCGTATGATATTTTGCTTCCGTTCGCTGTGAATATAATTTTTTTTTCTATTACGTAACTATTAATTGCGTGTTTGGTTTTACGAATTCTGGGATTGAATATGATTTTTAGTTTTTTCTGTGTGGGAGTGGCATTCGTTACAGAAATATGATTACGAACCGGCACGAAATGTGGTTTCAGCAGTATAAAATAAAAAAGTGCACTCTTAATGAAACATCCTTTATTACTAGCGACATCTTTTTATTATAAATTCTGTTACATGTTCCACTTAAGGGTGTTTTCGATTTTCCTAATTGGAAAATTTATTAATTGTAAATAAAAGGTAATTGGAGAGTACGATTAAATATGTATCTGTTTCTCATCTTTTTTCCTCTCATAGTTGCATAATGTGAACTGGGACTTAACAAATTTAGAACTGCAAATGACCTCTCCTTTACTTTTTACGGCAACAAAAACTAATAGCGAAAGATTCAATAAATACTGACTTAATACTTCTCTTTATAACGCAAACAAACTTCTTGTCTTTGCTAAAAAGTATTGAATCCTTCAATATGTAATCCTACTAGAGATTGAAGTATCATTCGTGAAATAGACATACAGACATATAAATGTATAATATATGTTCCCATTTGTTGCTTTAAGGAGCATAGCCCTTCATAAATGTTATTTTATTTTACTGAAATGAAATTTGCATTAAAAATTTTCAAATTTAAAAAAAATAATTAATTAAAAAAATTTTAAAAGTAATTATTGCCTTAAAAAAGTATTCTTCTTCTTAAAATAAAATAAAAAAAAAGAGAATTTTCTGAAATTTACCTTTTCCTTAAACTCCCACACGAGTCATAAAAACTACCTATTCAACTTTGTAATGAAAAACGAACATAAAACAACTTGAAACAAAAGCAACAATGTCATTTTAATATGCTCAACCAGCAGTGCGACAAAGATGGAAAATTATTAAAACAACTCCAACGTGGACAATGCAAAATTGTTATTGTAAAGCTGACTTGCAAAAGAGCAGCAGAGCGCAATAAAGATGAATGAAAATCTATTAGAAAAAAATGGTTTCACTTAACAGCAACACTTAAGAAGATATTTTACACAACAAACAGTAAAAAAATTAAACACAACAAACAGCAGCAGCAGCAGCTTTAGCTTCAGCAGTAGCAAAAAAGTTGAAATATTTTTCTGCTTGGGCAAGCAGAAGTTTATAAACAAAATTAATTACACAACAAGGAGGACATCACGAATGAGAAAAAAATTCAATTCAATAAACAAAACAAGAATTACCTTAAGACAAGCCAACAAAAGAGAGACAGAGTACAACATAGTGAGTGTTGCTTTTTGCACGCAGTAAGGGTGTGGTTAAGCAAAATACTGGGAAATTTTTAAGCGACTGAATGTGTGTGCGTGTGTAAGCACTTTGTTTTAGGATATAGGAAATGTTGTTTGAGAGAGTAGGTATTTCTGTGGCGACATTTCTTAAAAGGGAAAAGATTAAATCTTAAATTAAGAAAAAATTAAATAAAAAAACTAAAGGCTACAACAAAGATGGCTAGAAAACAGAAAATATAGTGTAAAATTGTAATAGAGGTTTCTTAAAATATGCACAGCAGTGTTGGCTAAAACAAAAAAAGTCCTACAAAAAGCCTCCCTCCCGAAGGACTCCATTTTGCTTGCTGCAGATCTTCAATATTCACTTTCTCTAAAGGAGACTTACCAAAGTGTTACTATAGAAAACTCAGTTCGAATACCTTTTCAATAATAAATTTCTTGTAGAGCTTATAGGGATTCACTTAAAATTTTGTGATGCACTAATTAATTTTTTAATTAACTTGAACCCAAAAGAAATGAACGCTGTTTTATAATTTAAAATTACTGCAAGACTATTCTTTCAAAAACAATTAAAAATAACTTATTCATTGATTTTACACAAAATTTTTATATATTTTTAACATTTCATAACTAACGTTAGTGGTTACTTTTTTTACTTTTTTTATAATTTTTCTGTAAATAAGAAGAGTACACGCAAAGAAAAAATATGGTTGAGGCAACCATATTTAGGTGGAAACATAGTATGGTTAGATTTATGATTGCATCTAACCATATATAATTTTAAATCAAATATAGTCAGGGCAAAAAAAAATTCAATGTAGATCTGGTCATACAATCACACACAGAAGAACAATGGCGCGCACAGGATGTAAACAAATTTTGACAGCTTTGCAGACAAAACGCTGGAGCAAAAAAATACACAGCTGCTTTATTCGCTTTACCTTGTTAATTCTGCCATGATTTTTCCATCATAAAATATTTTAGCTAACTAAAGTCAACATGTTGTGCCAACTAACTTAAAAGCAACTCCTTCAACTTCGGTCAAGAAAAAATAAATTTAAAAATTCTGTATTATTTATACTTTCGGTTAATGAAATTAGTTTAGCTGATTTAAACTGTTTTATTATTATTTAATTTGGCATTTTTAGCCCCTTTTTTCATGTTTGCATTTATCAGTTGTTTTATTTAGTAGCATACTCATCCAACTGTGTCTAAGACGTAACTGTTGAGCTTAACAGTTGTGTTCAAAGGTTACGTTTTATGAACGCATCCAATATTTGCCTACTACTCGCCTTAAATTTACTGGTTTTATTCATTTTGTATAAAATTCATGGCCTAAGCGTAGGAATATGAAAAGAAATAACCTGTTTGTTACCATTGTTTTCAACTTGTTGGTACCTTATAAGCAATTTTTGCAGTAGCTGATCGGAAGTGCCTCTCAGATACAGTTTGAAGCACATATCAGTCGATCTGACTAGCTAACTGTAACTAAGGTCGCTTAGATCTCAAAAATGTACCACATAAATTAATTAAAAGTACTTATCGGCCTAATGCTGATAGTGATACAAAGGGCTCACTAGAAAATACTGCCTAACAAATGCCCACTTTATAAAGTTTTAAAAAATATATTACATTTGATATATTTTGGTGTGATCATTTAAAATATTTCACTGATATTTGTGCAGCAGCTCTAGTTTTTTTGAGATTTTTCAATCTACCCGCACTTCAGGTCACGGTGCATATTGTGTAATTTTAGTGATACAAATTTTATTTAAAAGCAAAGTTTCCTCGTATAAAATGGATGCACAGATAAGGCATTATTTAAATGATCCAAATATTTATTTTTGGCGAATATGCCTTTTGCAAAATATCGTAAATCGATCAGCAATCTCGTAAAATCTGCGTACTTTATCCACTTTGGAGTAAAATTTGTAATTAACAGAAGTCATAGATGCCATATAGCATATGCCAACATTGTGTTGTCTTTTGCAACAAGCGACAAGTGGAAATAGATCTATACAAGCCTGATCCAAATAATTTTAGTGTTATTTTTGGGCAAATTTAACTTTTGCAAAATACCATAAATCTATCAGCAAGCCCGTAAGATTTGCGTTCTTTTTTTACTACTACTTTGGAATAAAGAAGAAGAAGTATTGAAAAAAAATTTATAAACTTTTTTAAAAGATTTTTAAAGAAAGTTGTTGTTGCTCATAGCGTTTGTATAAAAGAAAATTTTTCTTTATGGGAATATTAAAGTTTTCTTGCTCTTATCTTTTGCTTTTTGTAAGGCTATACAAGTCCTTTCTTTGTTTCCTTACTTCACTTATATTGTGTACAATAACTTTAGTACCAACTGATGTTTTTTTATACAACTCCCATTGTCAGTCTCCATCGGAGTAAGTCCTGAGCACACATGCTTGAATAAATATTTTTGCAACAGTTTTTATTAGTCGCTCTTTGTTTGTTGGTGCGTATACTCGTAATTGTAAAGAAATCT
Organism: Thelaira solivaga; assembly: GCA_947397855.1. NCBI lineage: Eukaryota > Metazoa > Arthropoda > Insecta > Diptera > Tachinidae > Thelaira > Thelaira solivaga. The sequence goes on from OX377612.1 coordinate 28,813,627, forward strand.
TTTCTTTATTGTATTTTAAGGATGACTTATTGTAAACAATAATTTAAGTTGTTCTTTTATTTATTTAGTTTCTACTCCACATACACACTATTCTACTGTAAATTCTTTGTGTTGTTGTATTGTATTGTTTCTGTTCTGGAGGTACTCTGGGGCTTTCTCATTCATTGATTGTTTTGTTGTGCTGATTATGGTAAAAAGCATCTAGTTCTCCTTCTAATAAAAAAAAAAATAAAACTATCGATAAAAAACAAGATTTAGTTAGAAGCGTTGATTTTCCAAGAATTAAACTTATTCAAAAAAATGAAAATGAATAACTTTCACACTTGCTTTTTAGTACAGCAGTCATGTAAGCAATTTACTTACTAAGATCGTGTTTTGAAAAATAAAAACTAAAAAACAACTTTGTGAGCCGGATTAAACTAGCAATCCCAATTAATTTCAAAGTTGTATAAGATAATTCGTCATGAAATAACGTGAAAATTAATTTTTTTATGTCCACACAAAGCCCATGTCCTTAGAAACAAACATACATCCATTTCCATTTTAAAATTCTGCCATCGGTTAAAAATTGCAAAAGATGCAGGCTGCTGAATACAGAATTTTTAGTGCCTTTAAATAAGTGAACCGGAGTGTATGTGTGCCTTAGGATTTCACTTGGACAAAATAAAAAATATATAAAAATTAGACATTTATACATAAATTTCTCTCTTCAAACTACATAGAATTTACCTACACGTTTGTGTAGACGGGGACGGAATGGACTCTCATGAATAATTTTTCACTCGATTTTTTTTTTCCATTTCATATATTTTAAATCATGAATAGCTCCCATGAAGAAGAAACTTTTAAGTAATTCAATTGAGATTGACAGCATGAAAAAAAGATTTACTTCAAGAAACTCTGCCTTATCGTAAATAAATTAGCTGGGGAATAGTTTTCCTTCTGGGCTAAAATTTTTATTTATTTATTTAATTACGAGTAGTAGTCTATGGAATATTTTCCCTACAGACATTTGTATTATAAAGTTATTTAATACTTAAATTATTATGATATAAAAGTATTTATAAAGAAACTAAGATTCATAGCAATACAAATACCAGATATATTATGAATTTAGAAAATCAATTATAAATTTTTTTACAACATTAGGACTTGCGGAATATGAGTAACATCAATACATCCCACAACAGCATGTTCTAGTTATTTTTTTTTCCAGCAAAATTTTGGTTTTTTAAAAATGACAAAAAATTTTATTAATGATGAGAGGAAAGGGAAAAGTAAAAAAAAAACTTTTGACGAATTTTTATTCAGTTTTCGGTTGTAAGTATACGTTCTTCTACTGGTGACAAAGACTTTTTTTAAAACATTCAACATTTGTGAAAGCATTACGCAGAATGTTAGTTGTGCCATACCCACTTCATAATATCTTGCTTAATTCCTTTTGGTATCATCCCTCTGCAAAAAATCTCTAGCTTGACTATCGTTCGAACTTCGAATATCAAATGATTTTTAGTAGACTCACATCCAGTAAATAAGAAAAATTTATAAGCAGGTAAGGACGAAGGCTACGGCAGCCAGTTAATATGTAAATTTATTTACTTTTAATAAATAAAAATAAATAAGAAAACACTTCTCTATTAAACTATAATGTTGCTTAACTCTAATACTAAAATTAGTTCAAAGCCACTTTATTTATAAAATTTGCCACTTACAGGGTATCAGGTAACTCCAAGGGGTCAGATAAATCGCTCAATATTGCAAAAATTCCAAACATTATTTTACTGAATTTAAAAATTTTTTCACACTCAGCTTCTTCTTGTTTATAACAATCAGCATTGCTAGTACTAAAAAAAACGCTAGAAAAGGCTAAACCACACCGAAAAAATAAGTTGGAAAAAAGTTAAAAAGCTACAGCTTAAAATTCAAAATGTTCTTTTTCTTAATTCTTTATTACATTAGGAATCCTAATTATAATTTTTATAAAAAAAAAAATATGAAATATCAAAAACTTAAGAAAATAATGTCGTCTTTCACATGGCTTGAAAAAGGAATTTAATCTGAAGTTTCTTAACTTTCTGGAAATGTTTTAACATTTTCGAATAATTTCGTAGTTTTTATTTTATGATGCAAAACGGACTCTGCCAAAATCTTTGAGAACAACAGTACTGGGGTATATGGAAATTACAAAAAGAATTTAAAAATAATTCCAAGTAGTTTCTGAGTATTTAGGCAGTAGATTACAAATCTACATGACCTCCCCTTTAAAATGACATGTGTCCCATCCCGTAATATTCTATAGTTCGTCCGTAAGTTGTTAAAATCTCTCAAAGAAACAGTACTGGAGTATACGCACAATTTCAAAATAATCCAAAATAAAATAATCCATAGTAACTTCCGGACGAACCATAGAAGATTAAGGGATAAGACATATACTGTTTTAAAGGGAAGGCTGTCTAGTTTTCTAATTTATTGCTGAAATACTCAGAAGTTACTTTGGAATATTTTTAAAAAATTTTTGAAATATCCTTATACCCCACTGGTGTTACTTTTGCTTTGAGGGATTTTTACCATTCCCCACTTTGCCGAGGTACCATTCCCGACTTTGCCCAGGAAAATTACCCAAATCAAAAAGGATTTTAATCTGTAGGCTCTAAGCTTTCTGAAAGTGCTTTAACATTTTTGGAAATGTTGGTAGTTTTTATTTTATATTGAGAACAACAGTCCTGGGATATATGGAAATTTAAAAATAACTCAAAGTAATTTCTGAGTAATTGAGCAATATATTACAGAACTAGACAGCCTTCCTTTAAAGTGGGCAGTGAGTACTTGGGTAGTAGATTATAAATTTAGACAACCTTAGCTTTAAAATGATATGTGTCCCATCCTGCAATCTTCTATAATATTTAAATACTTTTTAGCGAATTCAATTATTTTTCAACTCCAAAGTTAAAAAATAATATTTAAAATTCCTTGAAATAGCAATTTCTTTTTTTTTTTTTTGATTTTTAATGCGATTTCTATTGTGATATTTCGCTTGCTTTGTCTTACGCAAAAGCGAGCAACCTCAGCATTACTAAACCGTAGTACTAGATAACTAAATAATAAATAAAACAATTAATTAATCAGTTAAGAATAAAGTGCATTTTATTTTACAAGTTAGAAGCCAAATTTTGAGACTAAATGCGAAAAGAAAAGACTAAATCTAGCCTTAAAAAGGCTAAATTTGGCAACGCTGATAACAATCAATGTGAGCTGACAGCTCATAAAACTTTCATGAGAGATTCACGTTAGCAATTTTCACTTCGAGGGAAATAAAAATCTCATGGGGAAAAATATTGCCCATAAGAGTGATGACTTCTGGAAATGCTTTTGTTGGGAATTAAGCTTAAAGTTTCTGCTGGGACTTAAAAAAAAATGTTTCTCTCTTTCAATTAAATATTTTTTATGTAAATTAATTTTTTATGTTTTCTTTTCTATTAAAAACTAAATTATTTATTTTACTTTTTTTCTTTTTTATTTTATTTCAAATAAAATTAATGAATGGCTGTTTCCCCACAATCTTTTAATTAAAGTTATGTGCTGCTGGTATTCGTATACAATAAGGAAGACACAAATATTTTTTCAATTCAACGCCATATTTGTTTTCTTCTTCATACTCTAGTCCTTCAGTAGTCTTTTTGAACTTAAATTTTTTTCTATTTTTATTTTTGTTGGAATGCTCTGCGGCAGACAAACTCTTAAGCACCATTTCTTAAAGTAATTTTGATTTCTTTTAAAAAATCAAACAGGAAATATGGTTAAGTCAGAAATGGAATTTAAAATCTTCAGATGTGGAAGCTGATGCCAGACTTTATTAGAGTCCTAATATGGTGATGGGGCGGGAGTGAATTGACATTAAATGTTCACTTCATGTCACATTATTAAAAAAACCTTTTTTTTTCGCTATTAAACATGTTTTGTGAATAAATTTTATAAATTAACACGTAAATCCATAAAAAATATTTTTGTTTAATAAGCGCTTATTAAACAAATTTTACATAGATAATGTGCTTAATAAGCTTTTTTTAAACAAACATATTTTTCATGAATTTGGCGGTACATATTCAATCGATATCGCAATTTTTATATGTGCTAGAAAAAATTAATGTGGTCAAATACACAGTACAACAGCCAATCTGGGGGCTGAGAAATTCCAAGTCAGGGTGATGGTACTAGGTCAGCATAGTAAAACCCTCAAAGGGTTTGGCGTTCGTATGTGTCAGTTTTTTTTTATGACCTTTTAAATTTTTTCCTTATCTTGATGTTTTTTCGCTTAGTTGTAACATTTTGGCAAAAAAAAAAAAAAAAAAAAAAAAAAAAAAAAAAAAAAAAAAAAACATCAAGATAAGGAAACAATTTAAAAGGTCATAAAAAAAACTGACACATACGAACGCCAAGCCCTGACTTGGAATTTCTCACCCCCCAGACAATAATCCCAAAAATGTTCCATAGTGATATTTAATGATTGATTAATGTGCTGTTTTTATAACACAAGTGATCAACTAGTCTAAAAATTATATTATATGAAAAGTATTCAAAATATTGAGTGTTTTTCCTACAAATTTTTTCAGACGAGTTTATCGCTTGTGTTTTAAAAATACCACATAAGTTTCGAAATAGTGAACATTCCTATAGGGAAATGGTGTAAATAGACGAGAGTATTTGCTTTAATGTTTAAAAATTTCGGAAGCATAAAAGTTAAATTAATAAAAAATATATTTTATATTTCATTTCCAATATTTATTAGGATCAGTTTTTGCTAGATTTAAAATCGTCTAAACTTTATAAAAATCACCCTGTACAATAATAATAATTAGTAAAAAAGAAATTTTTAAATTTAGGTACTCGCATTTACCTTCAACTCCAGTGTAGCAGCGGTTTCATTTATAGAAAAAGAAGATATTGAAAATAATTTGTTTTCCCATTATCATTTTACTCGAATCTAAGTATATGAACGCAGCACACTCAATTCAATTAATTTCCACTTGCCTGACTCTCCGTTTGTTTGGCTGTCTGTCTCGTTGGTGATGTTTGGTAGCTGCTTCTGCTTTTGCCGCGTTGCTACTTTTTTATTTATTTTTTATGTGTGAGACAGTCAGACAGACAGTTAGACAGAGTAAAAACGAAATGCAATGAAAAAAAAAACACAAACATTTTCTTTCCAACACCCAATAAAAATAACTCCCCTTAATATTTCCTGCTGGCTGGCAGGAAACGTTTGTTAAACACAACCACACACACAAACTTTATATAACAGTAAATACGCATATAAATAAAAAAGTGTGCTTGCAAGTGTGTGTGTTGGCAAGTGCGTATGTGTGTACGTCTGTGCTTCCTTTTACTTTTCATTTTAATTTATTTCCTCCATTTTGTTTGTTTAATTTGCTCGTTAATAAGTTTTTGGTTTCTTCTTTTTTGTTTTTAATTTTCAAAATTTTTCTATTTCTCTTTTACGAAGCTGAAAAAAAAACTAGATAAAATCTTTTAATATTTTTAACTTGTTTTATAATATTTTCTTAAAGGATTTGACGTTTACGATGGTGCGTACAAAAGAAATCAAAAACAAAAATTATTCTGCTTTTCTACTGAAACTACAAATTCTGAAAAAGTTTTAATTCAAACAAAGCAAACTGTTTTTTTTTTCTTTACAGTAAGTTAAATTAGCTTGATTACAAGTGTCATTCTCATAATGGAATTTGTTATAGACTAATGTGAAATTGAAAGCTGACTTTGCCGCATATCATGGGTGAATTTGATGAATTCATAAACTATATTGAATAAGCAACTGTATTATATGGAACTGTTATATTTTATAGTAGTATAAGTCCACTTTAAAAAAAAGAAAAAAAAATGTTTGATAATTTTAGTCAGATGGTGTCTATATCTACCTGAATTTAGAATCACACATTCAATAGAGTACTTTTTTCTCATAAAGTAATCGAACTAATTTGGATATACAATTTTATCTTAAAAATATTAATTTTGAAAGTGGAATAATTCCATTCTTTAAACCAAATTACAACTTTCTTATTGTAATTATTATTGATTATTATGACAGCGCTTTAGAGAGAGAGAGAGAGAGAGAGAGAGCAGATATTACTAAGCTGGTGCTAGTGTATCTAAAGCATAGGTGGGCACATTTTAAACTATCAGTGCTATTCTGTATTCCGAGTCCGAATATTTAATTCGGAATTGAAAAATTCAATTTTGTTTTTACTTTATTTTGGGTGCGAAATTATTGGTAGAATTAAAAAAAAAAAAAAAGTTTTCATTTAACAAGAAGAAAAGATTGTAATCCGTGTTTAATACAGAACATGCATGTATAATATTGTTAGTGAGAGAGAAATAAATTGTGAGAGAGCAACCCAGTCAGCATGATGACAAGCGTTTGATATGTGGTGTTATGATAGTCATCATAATATCTTTTCATAATATATTCCCTCTTAATTTTAAATATCTGGTAGCATAAGAAACATTATTTACCATTAAATGTTTTTCACAAAGCATTATCAATATTGAATTGAAACCTACGTGCTTAGAAGGTTAGTGTAAAAAAACTAATTAAAATAAACTTGATAAGATCTGCCCATATTCATCGGTCGTTGTTTTATCGACAACTATGAATAGATTTTCTCTTTTCACTTGGGTGCAGGCAAATTTGAATTCTGCCGATGTATGATTTTAAGCCTCATGTTCGCAAGAAAACTTGAATGCTTCATTTAAAATAATATTTTTATTTTTAAAACAAGAAAGATATAAAAATCGCAGCAAAATTACTAATGGCCCTGTTTTGAAAGCTAAATTCGAACAAAATTTTATTTCAAAACGCTCTCTAAGCCGCATTCAAATAATTTTATTCGTTTTAAAAATGACTATTCAAACTTGCCCAACTATTTTTGAAGCTTAAGATCGTAATAAAAATTAATTTCCTTGAAAAAGACATTCAAGAGAAAGTCGAAATATTAGAAAATAAAAGAAAAGCATTTTTTTAAAGATCTATTCGATTCAAAGAACGTTACCACAAGATCTATAACAAAAGAGAAATACAACGATATGATAAGTTTACTACCCTGCATACTACATATTTACCATCAAAACTTAACTATTGTAACAGTAAAGGATAAATTTGACATTCGGTGAGCAAATTCTTCTCACTATGAACAGCAACAAAAAGTAAATTGTATTCGTCTCTTCTTAGAAGTCTACAATTTATGTATATTGAAACTGTTGAAAATTCGAATAAAAATTAATTTTTAAGGGAGAAAATAAGTACCAAAAGGGAGAAATACGATTGGTACTTTATATTTAAGCAATTTTAGGGATATTTTTTATGTTATCTGTAAGCATAGAACTGTGACAGTAGAATCAAACGGTATTGAACGAAATGAGAAATCTTAAAAGGGATATTATGGCAGTTTTTATTGATATTAATGGTACTTTTTGGTTTTTTAATAATAAAGAACCAAGAAGTATGAGATTAGGCTGGAACAATGTGAAAAAAGGTGGAAAGCCAAAATAGCACTTTTTATTGATTTTAATGGTACTTTTTTTGGATTGTGTGAGCTTTCGAGCTGAGCTCGCGCTTGAAGCATAATTATTTACGTACTGTGGTTAGTATAAAAAGTACAAAAGTCTTATATATGTTACAAGGCTCTTGTTAGCTCGTCATGCAAGGGAGCTAAACAAATAAATCTCGCAAGCCCGAGCTTAAATCCTGCGAGCTCAAAGTATAGCTCGCAAGCTTAAAGACACAGCTAGCAAGATAGATCTCGGCTCCGAGTGAGCTCAATTCGAGCCCAATCCGTACCCTGCTAACAACTCTAGAAGTACTACAGTAGGCTAAGACGAAAATTGTTACTTTTTATACATTTTAAGAATTTTGTGGTATTTTTTTTTTTAATTAACGGACATAGAAATGTGAGAAAATAAGAAACTATAAAAACATCAATATGGTATCTCGCTAAAGAAGTAGCGAATTCAATGCTAATCCTTCAAATTTTATACAATTTAAAATTCGACTACAAATACATCGAAATCTAAATTACTTTCCTTTTCTTTTATACAAATTAATTTCTTTAATAAAAACCAAGCAAATTTTCAAACTTTAATTTTATAGAACAACAAACATAATTTAATCAACAAAGAAAAAAAAAACGAGAGTGACAATTTTATTAAAAGTTCTTGATTAAATTTGATTGGCAAAATAAGCAAATAAAAAATATTAAACCAAATCATAATTATTTTTATTTTAATTTGAAATAAAGTTGTAAATAACTTGATACGACACTTGATGTGAAATTAAAAAGTAATTAAAATAACTGTAAGATCACTTGTCATTATTATTGACAAACCAATACACCAATACAATTAATACACTAACAAATAATTGTAATTAAAATATTTATGACGTAAAATTATAAAATAAAATTGACAAAATTAAAAGGCACTAACTCATATGCTCGCTTAAAATAAATAATTTTTATACACTAAAATCATCAACGTAGTAAATAAATAAATGAAAATAGAAAAAAAAAATCAAATACAAATTGTATGCGACACACGCAAAGAAAAAATATGGTTGAGGTGAACATAATCAAGGGGAAATATTATATGTTTAGGCCAAATATAATTATTAAAAATGTTTTGCAACTGCCGATATTAAGGTTCAAATCCCGGTTAGGTCCAAAAAATTTTTTATTTTTTTGGTATAAATAAAATTGTTTGTATTCTATTGACTTTTCCTTTTCTATTAATTTATATTTATTTATTAAATTATACAGTGACTTTGACTTTTTTTTAATTTTATTTGACTCTATCTGGCGCGAACTAGCCACTCAAACACTTTCGGCCACAAAGCTTAATTCAATTTGAACGATTCAGTTTTTGTTTTATACAAAAACAATTTACTTTCAACTATATTTTCCTCATTCAATTCAATATATTATGATTCCCATAATCATAATATGCTTAATATGAAAATATTTTATTTATGCAAAAAAAAATCAATCAACTGTATGACGAAAATATGGTTAAAAATAACTGGAAACATATTTATGGTGATTATGATAAAGTTTAGATTCTTAAACCTGCCAATAATAAATTTTCCGGAAAACAAACTATCAGCCAAATTCATAAAAAATATTTTTGTTTAATAAAGACTTATTAAGAACATTTTCTATTTTATTTGACCTTTTTCTTTTTAATTAAAATTGCTATTTTGTTAAGCTTGAGGTCTTATTTAATTTTTTTTTTTTTTTTTTTTTTTTTTTTTTTTTTAATATCGATATTTTGCTCCAATTTTTGTAGCTTCCTGAAGAATTGGAGCGAAATATCGATATATAAAAATAAAAAAAAAATTTTTTTAAAATAAGACCTCAAGCTTAACAAAATAGCCATTTCAAAAATATTTTTTAAGAATTATGAAGTATGTTTGCGGTGACCGTTAGCCATATTTTTTCTTTGCTTGTAAAGAAATTTATTTAAATTTTGTATTTCGCCCTAAATGTTGTTGCTGGTTGGTAACAGGAGTCAGTTTTTTTTTCATTTTGAATGTACAAACGCTTTTATTATTTCGTTTATTTATTTAATATCTAAGGATAATTAATAATTTCATTAAACATACGGGCAGAGATAAATTTGTGCTTGTACATCGATGATACAGTACACACAATAGTTATGCTCAAAATTATAGAATAGGTTTTTAAAAATATTTCATTTATGAAATTTTAATGTTTGTCGAGAAATGGCTCTAAGAAATTTGTTTTATTATTATATTTCATATGTTTGCATAAATTAATTGTTTTGTTAAATTATGCTGATTTATTTTTATTTTAATATGCGACCTGTGACTCGCCTAAATGTATTTACTACAGACTTAGACAATAATCAGAACCATGTGAATTTTTTAACCAAAATTTCGGCTGTCAAGTATTTTTCTTTTTCAGTTTTTGCATTTGCTATAAACTTGTAATTTTTTTTAGCAAAAAATGCAAAACAAATTTGAAAGCATAATAAAATTAGCTCCCGAGTACATCAAAGTAAAAAAAAAAACTATTTCAGATGTATATTTAAAGGGTGGTTCAATTTTAAAGGCCGATGTTGAATGTGAGCCACACCTAAACCTCCAGTTTTTTTCTCAATTTTCTCAATTTCAGACTTACTCAATTTGAACTATGGAAAGATACACAATCACGTTAAAGTTATTCAGGCTTATTATGAAAATGGGCGTTCAAATCTTCAGTGATGAGGCACATTTTCACCTCAGTGGATTCGTCAATAAGCAGAATTGCCGCATTTGGGTGAATGATAATCCAAAAGTGATTGTCGAAAAACCAATGCACTCACAAAGTGTGATGGGCTGGCGGCATCATCGGGCCATATTTTTTCCAAAATGAGGCCAGTCAGGCAGTTACTGTGAATGGTGTTCACTATCGTGAGATGATAACGAACTTTTTATGGCCGAATTGCCACACAGCTAACGAAACAATGGCTCTTTTGCGCCACAAATTCAATGGCCGTGTTATCATGTGATTTGACACCGTTGGACTTCTATCTTTGGGGTTATTTGAAAGAAAAGGTGTACGTCGATAGGCCAGCAACAATTCAAGAGCTAAAGGATGAGATAATTCGGCACATTAACGGCATAAAACCTCAATTATGCCTCAGAATCATCGAAAATTTGGATCATCGGATGGAGGTGTGCCGCCGAAGTCGCGGCGGCCATTTGGCCAATATTTTGTTCCGTACGTAATTGAACTATACCATATTATCATACTAAAAAGAAATGAAAATAATTTCCTAAATAATTTTTGTTTTATTCAAAATCAACATCGGCCCTTAAAATTTAGCCACCCTTTATTTGTATTTCATGTGTTACAAACTATTGATCTTAAAGCACTGGCTTTTCGATTTTTAATTTATTCTAGAGGCTTTGAATATTCAAGATTTCACTTTTTCCTTCTTTTACATAAGCGCCTGCTCAGCTGTGGAGTAGGCGACATATACCTACACCCCTGTTCTGAAAAACTCAACACGCTTGACTTTTGCGATTACTCTTTTAAATATCAAAATAGCTGTTCAACAAAACGTAAACGCTAGAATTTTATGATTTTCAAATGCAAGAATTAGCACGGTAAAGCAAATAAAACTGCTGCATATTTTTTGCTCTCCATCGTTTTGTCTGCAAGCTGTCAAAACTTGTTTACATTTTATGCCTGCCATTGTTCTTATGCTCGAAATACAAAATGATCGAATGATCATTAAATTTCGAAAGATTGTTTTTGTAATTCAGTGCTTGTTCTACTGAATGCCTTACCGTGTTAATATTTTACTGATTGCAAGTATACACTGAATTATTTTTAAAAAATAAACAAAAAATTTTAACTTTAAATTGGTTGTCTCAATTGTTTACTTATAAGCTATAGTTTTCATATTCTCATTCTTTTAAAAACACTCTAGCAAAAAGTACGGTTTTAAAGAACTTGCTTAAACAACTTTAGCGTTTTCAAAACGGAAAGTGTTTTCCAAAATCCAAGTTTATCAGAACATGAGCGATAATTGTCCATGACAAAGATATGGAGTCTCTAACTTAATATCTGCTACCTTAAGAGAATATCCTAGAGCTTTACTAATTGTCATAGCAAAGCAAATTCGAGACATACTTTGAATTTTAGTCTTTTAAAGTCGAAGGGCACGTCAGCTTAGATCAAGATCTTCTGCCATATTTTTTGCTATGTCTTGTTATTTCTCTAACTAAAAAAAAACAATTCATTTTCTTTTTCTTATAATATATTCGCATTTAAAGATAAAAATCACATAAAGAGTTTGTCATTAAGTACCTTGAGTGAAGGGTATATAAGATTCGTTATGGCCGAATTTTACTTGTTCGTTTTCCCCTTTACTGTAATCTAGACTATTAAATTATTTACAGAAATTATTTATCGGCAAAAAGTTTTATGACACAAATATTTTTAATAAGATTAAAAGCAACCAACGAAATTTACCATTGAGTAGAGCGGTAATGTTGGTTGCCATTCATTACCGGCATTATAAAAGTTGGTTTGCTTTTATATCAATTCTAATCTAATTTGTTTTTAATTTGAGAGTTTGAATATTCCAAAAAAATAAATATTTTAATTCAGTTTTGATTATAATTCGTTTTGTTATTAATAAACAACAAAATTTTTGGTAAACAACAGATTTGTTTATTATTGAAGTGTATTAGAAGTTGAATATTAATTAAGTTGTTATTAAAAAACAAACAAAAAAACCAAAAAAAAAAAAAAAAATAAAAATAAAACAAAAATTATTTGATTGATTTGTTATAGAAAATTACCTGAGCTGCCGTAGATGGTGCGGCCTTAGATTTCATAAATTTGTAATAATCAGTTTATCAGTGATATTAAAATGAAATTGCTGTCATAAATAGAAAATAATGATGGTCTTTGAATTCAAATTAAATGAGCACAAAAACAGACCCACACACACACACACACACACACACTTTCAATAATATTATCTCCATCTATCTGTTTGTCTGTCTTGCTGTAATTGTATCCACTATATTTTATTTTATAATTTTCCTTTTAGATAACAAAAGAAATTTTCCCATAATTTTGATACAAAAGCAAATTTATCTATCGTGCTAGTGTTTTTTTTTTGTGTGTTGTTTGTCCTCCTCCCTCCCCTTTTTGAAAAAGGGGGAAAAACTACTTGTGTTATTTGAACATGAATTTTAAGCTGTCAATTGGACTGAGTAAAACTAGCAGAAGAGATTTAATGTGATAATGGGAGCGTAAATAAAGGGCTGACTTACATACACACAAATGCAACGTGTGCTTGTACTGAGTGACTAACTGACACGCTTGCCACAATCACAATCTATTTGAAATGTCATATTAAGCAAACATAACACCCAAAAATATCTCATACATCATCATAGCCAAACACCCAACAAAGGAATGTGTCATTTCAACTGTATGGCAGTCAAGACATTTAAAATGCATTACAGGCGAACAATTACGAGTGCATACACATGTGACTATTAAAACGCCTAAAAAGACAAAAATTGTGAAAGCAGTTTATTTTGATGAGGGAAGAGAATAGAGAGACGAGAGAGAAGAAAGAGACGAAAAAGTAGAATAATCGGGAGAGTTATGATAAATTGTCATTTTAACCAACGGGAAGCACTGAAATAACATCTCACAGCTCATTAAATAATCATTTCAGCAAGCAGAAGATTTATCAATTCTGTTCTTTAGCATTTTCTGTGTCATTTAAACAAATGATTTTTTAGGCATTGAATTTTGTAATTTTATAATCAGCACTTTTGACGGTGCACACTGGCAGTAAATTAAAAAACTGCTGCTAGATAAAGAACATTACCAACACGGGGTACTTTAAAATATAATATTCTGAGAGTTTAAGTCCTCTTCTACGAACAGTAATTCGTTTTATTAAAACTCGTCCAGTAAATAGCTTACCAGCCAGCTCTACAGGTATAAAATTAAGGTTATGTGACAAACAGCTGATTTGCGAATCACATGAAAATTCTAATTGAAAGAAAGTTAAAGAATAACTTAAGAATTTCAGTACAAAATTGGGGATCATTATGAAATAGTTTTTCATCATTCATTTTCGTTAAGATATTTTTTCTCATAACATTAACACAAAATGCACAGAAACCACTTAACCTTCCAATTAAAATTTTATTTTTATTTTTAAAATTTCTTTTTTAAAAACCACCATAAAATTTTCTTTTTAATTTAAAAAATTTTAAATTTTTTTGCTTACAATTTGTTTTCTCTAATTGTATGTAGGCACAGCATATTAGATTTTTGGAAGTACATTGACTTTTGCAACGGTTTTTCTCTGGATTTAATGATTAATGGGTAGTCAAAAGGTAGTGAGGAACATTTTTAGTCGAAAATAAGGTTTTTCGCTTTGGTTTGGAATCGAATTAGACAGGCTGGCAGTAAAAGTTTCACAGAATTGTAATTTTCTTAACTCTTTTGCTGGATCTGAGTGTGATTTTTAAAAAAGTTAAAATCCTTTAAAAATTTTCAAGTGAAAACTTTTCATGCTTTTATTGTTAATTAAAATATTCAGTTCTTTTCTTATTCAGTTTGTGTGCTGTGTATGTACCAGCCATCCGATATAATTTTGTATGAAAAATACTCAAAAGCTTCCTGGTTTTTCATTCAAATTTTCTAGACGAGTTGATCGTCAGCACGTTTTTTCGTCCAAATGACGACGCCCGATCTTATTTTTGAATTAAAAGCTGTTTTTTCTGTTTGTTTTGATCTCATTTTTCGTATAGCGTTAGTCGCTAACAAGCTGTTGGTGGACAAAGACGTGCAGCGAACTGCGCGCGTTGTAAGTGCTTTTTTTCGCTTTTAATTTCTTGCCATAGTCAAAATGACGAAGAATGATATGTCGTATTGTATAGCTTTTATGTTATATAATCCTTTATTTAAAAAAAATGCCAATTGAAAGAAGATTTTGCAATGCTAATTTTACATTTAAGAATTGAAAAAAATATATAAATTTCTTTATTTATTGATTAAAAAAGAACTAAATATGAATAATAAATCTATTTTGGTATATATTTTCACTCACGGCGTATTTTATAATTCCTTGAAATAGTTCGTAGTCAAAATGACGAAGGATGACGTTAGTGTACAAAAAATAAAGATGACGTTCTAGGGTTAAAGTTCGGTTTAAGTCAACACCAAAGCAAGCCCTGCGTTACTCGAGTTATTAGTGTGTAACTAAAGTTTGTATTTGTCATCTCCTTCTATAGGTTACATCTCTATCTCTTTCTCTCTTGCTCTATAATACTCCCCTCTTTTTATACTCTCGTTCAAAACTTATGTTTGTTGCTGTTGTTGTTGTGAGCCAACATACCATCAGATTTGTTTACTCTGATAAAACTTAAATTAAGTCTTAATGCTAATGTCGTTTGTTACACACGTGTCCCTGTGTGTGGAAGGGGAGGGGGTTGGTTAGGTAGCAGCAGCATTCACTCCTCTTCAAAACGGCCAACCATTCGAAGAGCAAAACTAATGACAAAACAAAACCCATTTGTTGTTCTCTGTTGTGCAAAATCGGCATTTAATTATTTTGTATCTATTTTGTTATGATTATAAACCAAAAATCCAAAAATAAATTAATAGATGTGTTAAGTGAGCAATATGAGAAGAAAATCAACAAAACAAAAAGCAAACAGACAGCCAGTCAGCCAGCCAGCCAGTACTTTGTACGCTTTAAAGAAAGTGTGTGTGTGTGTGTGTGCATGTGCGCATAGAAATTCAAACCTGCTGTTGTATGAGTACACCCTGTCACAATGTCAGTTCAAACCTAAATCACATTTGTTGTCTTATCTAAGCGATCTTTTATTGTGACATTTTCACACTACGTAACAACAGCACCAAAAGCAAAAATTAACATCCACCATCCACTGGCTGGGCTTTTTGAAATTTGAATTTTTGTTTTATTTAAAAACCAATTTTCAGATGTTTCTAAAGATAAATCACTGACAAAATATCTTTTGAATGAACCAGCTTTATAATAACTACAATTAAAAAGGAAAGAGAACGGTGAAGACGGGTTTTTTATTTTTCACTAACAACAAAAGATAAAAATGTGACACTCAGCGAGAAAGAGAGCTGTTTTCGATTGAGTTGAGCATACAGAAGTATAAAAGGACGTGAACGTGTTGCTTAGAAAGTTTTCAATACGAATGAATATAAAAGGTCTAGGAGTTATTTTCTTTTATGTTTTTTTAGTAATAGGAACTGAATTGTGTCTCTGAGTCCACAAAGAATACAATTAAATGGAAGACCAAACGTTAAAGTAAAATAAAGAAAAGTCGGTTTTGGAGGACACAGAATCCTTAATTAATTCATGTATGTTGTGGTATTCATGCTGGAATATTAGAAATGCCTTAAAAAAGGCCGAAAGTTGCATAGCGAATCGTGGTCACCATTTAGCCGATATAATTTTCCAATCATAATGAAAAAAATGTAAACCCCAAATAAACTTTTTATGAAAACCAAACTTACTTATCTTTTCTTTGAGCAAAGTTATAGGCAAGCAAAGTAGTAGCGAGACTTTTGCCCCATAACATAGATGTAAAACTTGCACGGGTACATGTGGAATGAAACATTTTTTCACTACATGGACGGGATTCAGAAATTATGCATGTGTGAAAAGTCAGAGAGAAAAGTAGAATAAAAATATTTTTAATTTCACTTTATCAGAAAACAAGAATTGACCCCCTGTACTAGAAGCCATGGAAAGAATGATTTGGTTATTGAGTTCTTTACTAATTCGCAAATATTCCCGACTCCTAAATTAATTCAGTCCTTTAGTGAAGCTTTTAGCTCAGAGAGAGAAAGAGAGAAAGAGAGAGAGAGTGGTTTCATTGCTTTTGTCGTTCTTCTATTATTTTTATTTCTCTTTCTCTATTGTTAACCTTCAACAATTTTTATTTCAATATACATATTTACTTGGATGTTAGTACTTTTATCTATATCCAATTTAACACACACACACACATTCTAATTAAATAATTTAGACTTTGAGTGTTTCTTTTCAGTTTTAAGTTATAAAGTTTGTCTTGTTGAGAGATATTGTTATAATGTCATTGTGAGGTATTGATATTTATCTTTTCATTTCTTTCCTTTTTTTTTTTTTTTTTGTAACCTGAAACCCATTCAGTAGTTGGTTGGTATTTTGCTGTTCCTTTTATTAACAATTTAGTTTTTTATTTGTTTGCTTGATTGGTTTGTTTCAGTTTGGTTGGTTTGACTTGTAATCACTTTGTAAGTTTGTTGGTCTCATGGCGTGGGTTTAATTAGATTTCACTCATCATCGATCACTCTTTCATTTCATGGTTTATATTTTGCTTCAAGTGCTTATTTAATTTAGTAATGATGACGAGAATGATGTTGATGACGATGATGTCTAGTTTGTCCGTCTCATTCTCTATATTTACGGTATAAATATTAAACATTCGTTTACATTTACTTTTTAAGTACTAAATGGCTGTTGATTTTTATTAAATATAATTAAGGTTTTCTGTTTGAAATTTTACTCTTTTCTGTGCGCTCAAACCTGTCATTAAGTTAATTAGTTTTTAATACTTTTATTAATTAAAATTTTGCTGTTTGTTATTCGAAATAAATCAAACATAATCAACTTAATGACAATCATTGACTTTTTAATAGAAAATTAATATTGAAGTAAATAAATGTTCAAGGGAAATTATCCAGTTGTTACGCAAATAATTATTAAAAATGACAATTTGCTTTAATAAATAAAATAAAAATCCACAAGTCATCCGAATTAAATTTACATAAATTCTTACAAGAAATCAATCCATGTTCTTAAATTTAAGAAGGTTTGTTATGGCATATAATATGTATTGATGTTGTTTTTAGTATTATTATTGCACAAGTTTGATTATAGAACCAAAAAACAAATAACATTTAAAACTCATTGGCCCGTAATCATAGTCAAACAATAAAGTCGGTTCTTTTTAAAAACAGCCTAAAAATTAAAAGCTGTTACTAAAAATTTTAGTACTATAGACAAAACAAAAGTAGGTTTTAAGTTGAATCAACTTTAACAGGGTATTATCAATATTTCAACTAGCATTTGTATACAATATGCAGCAAAATATAAAAAAGTGACATTAAAAATAAAAAAACTGAAAAGTAATTTAAATTTTTTTAAAAATCGTTGTTTGCATATTTAAAATTTTTTTTATGATTTAAGTCCTCGAGAATTTCAAAATTGCAAACATTTTTTAATTTGCTTATAAAAAAATTTTTCTTATAATTTATTTGGAATTTTTACTTAATTTTATTTTTATTTATGACAGGATAATTTTTTTGTTTGATTTTCTGCTTCTAAATTATTTAAAAACAACTTTAGTATATTTTAAATTTAAAATCGACTTTTTCGCTAAAAATACATTTTAGCTTGTCTATAGTAGACCTAAAGTACGTATTAAAGAAAAATATACTTAAATACTTTTAAAGTATACTTTTTTTCTGACTATGATTATGGGCCATTGTCATTTTTAAGTTGATGTACACCCTAATGAGTTAGAGATTGTGTTTGCAAGCTTGTAAAGGGTATTTTTTATAGACGTATAGAACTTTAAGTTGCCATTACTGTGAACAACGCTTGCAAATAGTGCAATTTTATTTCGAACGAGATTGCCGTTGTTCCCGATTTTCATAAGCAAATTTTGTTTAGCGATAAAGCGCACTTCTGGTTGAATGTCTACGTCAAGAAACAAAACTACCGCATTTGGAGTGAAGCTAATCCTCAAGTGTATGTCGAAACACGGTTACATCCAGAAAAACTGACTGTTTGGTGCACTTTATGGACTGGTGGAATCATTGGTCCGTACTTCTTCAAAAACGATGATGGTCAGAACGTTACTGTCAATGGTGATCGGTATAGAGCCATGATTACTAACTTTTTCATTCCTGAATTGAACAATCATGATGTCCAGGAGCTGTGGTTCCAACAATACGGCGCAACATGTCACACAGCTCGTGCCAGAATCGATTTATTGAAAGACACGTTTGATGACCGCCTAATTTCACGTTTAAGACCTGTGAATTGGCTTCCAAGATCTTGTGATTTAACACCGCTAGACTACTTTCTGTGGGGCTATGCGGATAAGCCACAAATGCTTGACCATTTGGAAGACAACATTCGCCGTGTTATTGCCGATATACGGCCACAAATGTTGGAAAAAGTCATCGAAAGTTGGACGTCCAGATTGGACTACATCGGAGCCAGCCGTGGCAGTCATATGCCAGAAATCATATTTAAAATGTAATGCCACAAGATTATCTTTCGGATAAATAAAATTCATGTCAATCGAATAATCCATCGTTGTTTTATTGCAAATTAAAGTTCTATACGTCTATAAAAAACACCCTTTATAAACAAATTAAAATTATAATTTTCTTGCAATGTCCTGTAGCAGATAGTTTGAAACCTTCCTTAAGCTGTCTACTCAATCTATGAGTGATAATTTTTGTTCTCTTTTTGTTTCCTGAAACATCAGTTGCAGTCTTACTCAATAGAGAGTTTGAAGTTTTCATTTTGAATTTTGTTTAACGAATTGATTGAAATGTAAATTTTATGCTGATTTTGTAAATTTTTAACAAGCAATTTGATGTCTTTTTCTTTTGATTTCATAAGGTTAAACTATAATTTTTAGTTTTATTCGTGCATGGCACGTACAAAATACAGGAATCTTTTTTACAAAATATTCTCAAAGGTGTTATTTGGCTTGTGCGTTCCAATAAGTATTTTATTTGCGATTTCTTTTTATTTTTATTTATTCTTTTTTTTATGTAAGAATAAAATTTAGAAAGAAAAGGATAAGTAAGAAAAAATTGCAAATAAAAAAGGTTTCAATTTTGTAAACGAACTTTGAAATATGATTAGAATTTTGCTTTTTAAATGAAAGTAGTTTGAGGAATTTTCATGCAACATTTACATATTTAAGTGACTAAAAGTCACACTGTGGAAATAGTAATAATTTCGGCTTTCATTTTCCAGCACTCATGGGCAGACTGATGCCCAAATAAATAAGCAGTCGAGTATGTTTAATTTTAGGCAAACTGGTTGTTAACTTTGCATGAAAAAGACAAATGGTATCATGTAAAAAAGTTGGAGCCATATCCGATAAATAACTTAAGGACCGGGAAAGTTTAATTTCTTGTGGTAATTCTTTTATATTAAAATTTTTAAAACCAATTACTGATCTCTTACAAAGGCCTTTAGCTATTCCAATTGTTCTGGCGGCAGTTTGGGAAAAATGTTTAGCACAAAATCTTAGCGCTCACCAAAGGCTTAAGAGGTCGCTCTGCTATGATTATTTGATAATAGACAGTTTCATTCTTTTATCATCATTAACAATTGATAGATTAATTTAACAATTAATACATCTGAATCGTGTCTTGCTTAGAAATATGTTTCCAATCTGCTGCTTGTAGGCTAAGAGAAAGTTGTCCCAGATTCCAATGATTTCACGTTTCTTTGAATTTCCTTTAGTTTCTTTGCAAGTGTTTGTCCCTGCGTTGAGGGCATCCCTAAATGCTAACTTTTTCTTTGTTTTTTATTGTAAACTTAATTTTATTATTTTTTTTATTGTTTTTTTTTTCTTTACTTTCAGTTGGTTTTTAATTTTATTTAGCTGACATTTGCCACATTTCGGTTTTTCCTCTGTTGCTATTTTATGTGTGTAAATTTTATAACAATTTATGCTGACTTTTGCAATCTCTAATTTTGTAACCCCTTTTTGTTTTTTTCTCAGTCCTTTTGCATTTAAATGAGAGAAAAAAAAATTACACGTATTTACCTCTAAACACTTGTAATCATTTAGTTTATTTGTTGTAAATATTTATTGTTGAATGATGTTTTGGTTTATTTTATGTTCCTAAAGTTTTTTTATTTTTGTTTTGTTTGTTGTATTGAGCCCTCTTTGGAATTCAATCGTTTTCGAATCTTTTAAATTTGCATAAAAGTAATACAAAAGTTGTAAATTTTATTAGATTCTAAAAATATTTCGTATTTGAATTTGTGTTTTTTTTTGTTATGGTAACAAACTGCTGTTGTGTTGTTGTTGTTTTAAAATGTTTTTATGATCTTTTTCACACTCAGGTTAGAGGGTTGGAGCTAATTTTGTTTTATAACAAGAAAAAAAAAATAAAAATAAAATTTCGTTAAAATAAACAATTTTGGCCTTTGTTTTATTTCTAAAAGACTAGAAGAGACAAAAATTATGCTCGTTTATGTAAATAATCTTTAAATGGTTATAAATATCGCATAACATAATTTGAATTGTTAATAAAATATTAAAATACAGGGTTCGAAGATGAAAATAATAATAAATTTGTACTGCTTGATAAAGCCAGTTTCTGTTCAGTTTTTTTTTTAACAAAACTGATTTTAAAGCGTAACTCGTTTAGAGTTAAAGTCAACATTCTTTAAAATCTATTTATAATGCTTGAATGGCTCCTGTAAATTTCTGTTACTCTCTGGCCAACCAAGACTAAATAATTAAAGTCAAATTACCTGAGTTAACTGACTCTCCAACTAATCTTAATTCTAGTAATTTTTAATGCAACCAGATTTTAGCGCAGGCGCAGCTCACCTTGAAAGTAAACTAGACACAGTAATTGAAAACTGGTTCCAAACTATTTTGGAGCGCCAATTTCACAACTGTATTTCGTTTTTTAAGTTGGCTCTAATTTCCGAGAAATTAAAAATTATTTATTAAATTAAAGAGGAGTTACGGCATGGGTGAGTAAAATTTACTTATTTAATTTAAAAAAAATATTCGAAACTCGGCATTGACATTTCCGACGCTGTTTTTAAATTGGCTCACTAGCTTCAATGCTATTCTAGCAGTTGGTAGGGAAAAAAATTTTTTTTTTATTTAAAATTTTTTAATTATCAAAAAATTTATTTGAAATAGAAGGAGACAAAAATCTACCATTTTTTATACAAGCATATAGACTCACAAGTTTCAAATAAAATCGATTTTATTCACAAAAAAGTCAATCTATCACACTGTGAAACGCAATATTTGTTAGAAAAAAATGTTGCCATATGCGTTCGCTAGTGTTTCTTTGTCGTTTTTAATAGCAGATTTTAATAGGCAATTTTTTTCATAATGAAGTGAAATCACTTAATTGAAAATAAAATCTTAAGTTGTGCGGCATGCGGGTATCTGTACGATAGAGAGATCAAGGGAACTATAGACATCTTCGTAGATAACCAGGCAGCTCTTCTGGCACTTCAATAGAATTTTACATCCTCTGCTATAGTTGTCCACAATAAGGCTGTGTTCTCTTATTTGGAACGTCAGGCTGACGTATTTTCAATATGGATTCCTGCAGGCAGCGACTTTATTGGTAATGAGCAGTGACAGTCGTTGTACCACTTAGTAGCATCAGGAGCTCCGTTCTTCATTACTACCAAGGAAAGAAGGATACCAAATAGCAGGGTCTTGAGACGTATTAGGTTATGCGTCAATTATGGCCTCGCTATGATGGTAAACACTCTGCTCATCGGAAGAGTAGGAATAGAAAGAATATTTCCAGACTGGTGGCTGTGATAACGAAAATTGACTGATAGTAAGGAGACAATCTTTTACTTTTTCTGCATTTCCAGACACAGATTTCTCGGCGCACATCTAATGGACGGACTGCCTGAGATATCGAGAGCAGGGTTAGGGGACCTTCTCAGATATCTTAATTTAACGAGGAGGATCTAGGTAATTTAATTTCTACTATTACCTTACTACCACTTTGCTACTACATTTTATTACCACTCTTAGAGAGTGGGTGATTTAAAACGGAATCAAGGGTTGCACAGGATGCTTCAAAAGGGACTCAGTTGGATCTTCTGATATGGTACCTTTGTGATACCTATAAAAAAAGAGAAATGAAGAAGGATAGCGACAGAAAGATGTTAAAAAAACTAGAGAAATAGTAAGAGAAGCAGAAGACGAGTCCCACACCTAAGCCAATTGCTACTTCTAAAGAAGCCCCTGCAGTCGACAGCAGAGTAAAGCTCGTACTGATTGTGCAGTGCCGGGCAAAGGCAGAAAATGTATTCCGCAAATTCCTCTTCCTTCTCCTTGATTAAAATAGAGATATATTTTTATTGATTAAATATTTAATTGAATCAGTTAAATACTTTAATTGTGATTTACTAATGTTTAATTTTACTAATCAAGATGACAAAATTTAATTGGGCTAAAAGCAATTTATATCACTTCACTACATAGTATAAAGCAAAGTCGCTTCCCGCGTCTGTTTGTATGTAGATCACACAACGGATTTTGATGCAGTTTTTTTTAAAAGATAGAGTGATTTAAGAGGAAGGTTTATCTGTATAATCCTGGAAGTTTTAAGGTCACAAATCCGCCCGGCAGGTAGTGTTATAGTCGATATCTGGCTTATTTGCCTACTTCCTGTTTTTACCCGGTCTCGCACGGTCCTTTACTCTATGAGTACGATTTCTTAGTGTAATCGAATATATAGAAATTTTAAGGCAAGACAACGTTTGCCGGGTCAACTAGTTGATTAATAAATATGACAATCTTTTAATTGAATTATTCCACTTGTACTGATTTGTAAAGGGTTATTGAACTTAAGGTTCTGCTAAAGAGCTATTGTAATTTAGAGAAGCAAGAAATTGAACTTCTTTTTCTAAGTTACTGGTTTTTGTGAAGCACCAAATGTTTTTCTGCCCTAAAAAGGGGGCACAAGCATACTTGAAATGGTTTACAAGCACTTTCAAGTATAAAATATTATACATGTTTGTAGTGATGTGTGCTTTTCAAGAGGGCTTGTACTACCCTTATCTCATCGTTTTTCTTTTAAAAACTATTTCACTCTAGTGCTACAAAAACTGATAACACAATCAAAGAAATCTTTTGGTATTCATTTTTTTTTTGGCAAAATAAATATTTAATAAAAATATTATTATTATTCTTAAGTATTTAGAACAAAACCATACACACACACCCACACAGATTTGATTGCAACTATTCCCAGGATAATGAACATCATAAAATTTTGTGAAAACCCATTAAAATGTGCAACAATCTCATTTTTCGATGGTGCATCATCATCATCATCGGCATCGGCATCAAATAAAACAAAATGAAAATGATAAATAAAAAAATACTAAAATATTTTCATATTTAAACCCTACACCAGCATAAAAACGGAGAGTAAATAAAGTTGAATTTGGAACTGCAAATTTATAAGGTAACCTATTGCGAAATTAGTTTAAAATTGCACCCATTAAGTATTTTTAAAAGACTTTTCTAATTGTGATATTAAATATGTTAATGTTACATGTCATATTCCAATATAATTTTCTTTTGGTTGGCTTGCGTGGCCAACAAGAAAAGCAAGATTCCATTTTGAACAGTTTTCTTTTAAGCCTTCAAAATTAGTTCAACCCTTTAAAGTTTAATTTTTGGATGACAGAAAATTATTTTTATAAAAGGGCACACTAGGGAATTTTCTAGTCGATAACGCCCTACAATTAAAAATTTTTTAACTTATCCACCCACCAAGCAAAATTACTTAAGATTTTCTTTTGGAGGTGCCTTAAATTTCCTGAAGGCCTCATAAATCTGCACAGCTTTTTGACTTGACAGCAGAAAGCACTCAGTCAGAGTTTAAAAGGGAATCAAATCCGTGCTCTATTAGACTGATAGTTTAGTTTTATAGATTTCCCGAAATGTTAAATCTTTATGCTGAATTGATTGCAGCGGCTGGCGGTTTTCTGGTCGATCTGCTTATGAGCTGCTAAAAACTTCTTGGCACTTAAAACTACAGCGAGACTGCCTTTGGATGAAAATTGTAAACTAGAATGCGTAATATCTAAATAGAAAACAAGTTTTACTTTATTTTGGTGGCGTTGCCACCCTGTAATATTAATCAATCATTTAATAAATCTGTTTATATTAGCTCACGCTTGACCTTCTCCTAATGTTAAAGTCGATTAAATGAAAAAGATCCAATCAAGGCCTGATGCTTATAACTTTAGAACTAGTCCGGTGACATGTTCCGAGATCAGTTGCTTTCCCCTAAGGAAATTATGATATTGTTTAGTTGAGAGGCTTAGCTGATTTACAATCTTGGTAGAACAGCCAAAGTTTATATACTTTAAATAAAGTGTGTCCGATAAGAGTGCATATTTTCCTTTTATGCTGAAATAAATCTATTGTTTTACGATCCAGATTTATGCATTCTGTTATAATGTTTCTGTAACGAATGCCGTTTACAGTCATTGCGATTTCGGCCTCATCTTCACAAACAAAAAAGGGCTGAGCAAAATCCGCATCAGACAGTTGTTATTTGTGGCTGCAATTGTTTCTCGTGGATTGTATGAGGATTTTCTGAGAAACAATTCGAGAATTTTGTGTATTCACAAAGCCATGGAAATGACTTTTTAAAAAATTAGCATTGAATCCACTTTGCTCCATTACAATTAAAACGCGTTGTTCTTCCGTAAAGCGCTCCATTTTTAACAATCGCATAAGCATGTGCGGCAGCTGCCAAATTTCAGAATTGCCATTTGAAAAAATAAATTTAAAAAGTGCACTTTTACTGAGACACCCATCCATTAGTTGACTTGAATATTCCTGCAGGCATATTAAAAAAAAAAATTCGTAAAATTGAATTTGCAAAAGAAAACAAATTTTCGAATGCTTTTGAGCAATAAAAGCATTTACAGTCCAACTCGTTATTTCGAACGCAAACAAAAACCAGTCAGTCACTCAATTTCGATTGTGTTTTTACGTTTCTTAACGTAATAGTGGACCGCAACTCAACTCTTTTTCCTTTTCTTTAAAATAGAAGCGAAAGGTAAATTTTCAAATTGTCACACAGAAAACTTAGAAAACTTTTAATGTTTGCTGGGCTAATAAATATTTGAGTGCGTATATTTTTTCTTATAAATGCTTGTGTGTGTGTGTACTTGTGTGCTGGCGTTTGTGTAAATCTAAAATCATAATTCATGTGTCTTTTTCAACATTACAATTTTATTGGATACATTTGAAAATTGCAAACCAGATTGGAAATTGGTTGTGGACCTGGTTGAATTCAAATTCACACACACACACACATACTCTTACAATGTGGCAATTGCTTATAAAATTTTACAGCAACAGCAGCTCGTTTTTTTTCTTTTGAAGCCTGGCTGGCATATGTGTCGATCAAAGGCATTGAAAAAAAAAGAAAAACAGAAAAAATAAATTTGCAAAAAAGGAAATGAAACAAATGTTCATGCAATATTTAAATATTCCATAGCACCATGTCCATTTTGCATAAGGAATCCATTTGATAACGAGCGAACATATTAATAATATTGGCCCATTATATCGATTGCTTGCACACACACACAAGTAAACACTCATAATGCAGCAGTACAGCTACACCCTCGCAATCATTTACAAGCAAAATATTAGGGTAGATACTTTAGCAAAAAAAAAATGTTTGATTTCATATAAGAGACTTCAAGTAGAACTGGTTGCTTTAGGACTAATACGGTGATATGTTTCTGGGAATTGTAGTTTTCAACATTTTTCAACTAATGAATGGGGAGAATAGAGCTATTAGGGTACGAGATACTTGAACTAGGATCGGTTAGTTTAGGATTGTAATTTGCAAGGTTGGTTGGTTAATAGCTTACATGATGGGCAATGGCCAAGACAATGTCGTGTAATAAAAAATGGATCTAGATTCCTAGAGATATCTGAAAAGGTTTCCTCTAAAATATTAGCAAGACTTTAAAAAAGAGAAAAGCAGGTTGAAAAGTAGTTCA
Source organism: Thelaira solivaga (assembly GCA_947397855.1). Classification (NCBI taxonomy): domain Eukaryota; kingdom Metazoa; phylum Arthropoda; class Insecta; order Diptera; family Tachinidae; genus Thelaira; species Thelaira solivaga. Next base: position 28,840,051 of record OX377612.1, read on the forward strand.
ATTATAGACCATTTTAAATGAAGAAAAGAAAAAGTTATAGACCATGAAAAAATTCAAGAAAGCGTTGTTGTAGGATATATTAAAATACTTTAACTTTGTCAGCACAAGTAGTAAGTGATGAGCGCGGCATAGGGTCATATCTCTTTTCCCTCTACTGGTGAAATGCTTTGTTAAAAAAAGTAAGAATTTTAGAAATCTTGCACGCCCCTAATACATGAAATTCAACCAAATAAAAAGCGAACAAAAATAAAAAATGCATTGCTGAACAGTTCGATGATGTTCTGCTCCAAAAAATGTGGCAATATTAGTGTAGTAAGCAAAACGAAATGGCTTATCGTCTGTCATTTATGGCCGTTACACAATTGGACACATAAGGAAAGGCGGTTGGTTGGTTGCTTTGGTCAGCTTTTGGGGTCGCCTTCTATGCCAGCAGCCACTACCATTCACACTCATATACTCACATCCATGCCATAGTGTTGCAGTGAGTGATGGTCAATAAATTTGGTATTTTAACAACGGATGCACATTTTCGTTATGAATAACGTACGTACGTATCTATAACTATAATTCCCACATTTCAAAAAATAAAATGTAAAAAGGAAAAAAAAGAAACCAAATAAATTATAGTTACGTGTAAAAGAGTAAAAGAAACAAAATGTGATGTTAAAGGTTGGTTCTTAAATATTCGATTCAATTTTTCAAGAAATATATTTTCCAGTACAAGATATTTTTCAAAAAAAGTTTTGATTACCATGTCATTGCAAGCTGAAACAAATTTAACAAATGAAATAAATAAAAGTTTAAAAGAATTTCCACCAGAATTTTAATAAAACAAGTAAGAGTGCTATACTCGGCCTAGCCGAATCTTATACACTCTTCACCATAAATAGTAAAAATTTATAAATTTTGAAGTGCATTATTATTCGGTAAGAATTGGTACAACACATCCCTGAATGTATAGGCAATCGTATGAACTGAATAGTATTATCACATACGAATATAAACTTAACGTAATTAGTTCAATTAACACCAGTTGTAAATCTGCCTAAAAAGAAAATTATTAAATTTGTCACATTTTTTAATCTTTAAAATTTTAAAAAGCAGTTTTTTTTTTTAAAAAAAGGGTGCATTTTATGCATGTATCACATTTATGTTTATAAAGGGTGTCCCAACAAGAACGCAAGATTTAAATTTGGCGCCATTCGAAGTGTCATTGTTTGACATTTGAACAATTGTTATTGTTTGCTAGTAGAAGGTACGAGGTTAGTAAAAAATGACCATGGACAGCAAAGGGAGTTCGTTAATTGGGTATTGGAGAGACAACATGAAAATGCTGATTTTGCCGATAAAATCATCTTCATTGACGAGGCCCATTTCCATCTTGATGGCTTCGTCAATAGGCAGAATTGTCGCATTTGGGGTGAGGAAAATCTTCGAGTGATTCACGAGAAGCAAATGCATCCTCAACGTGTCACTGTGTGGTGTGGTTTTTGGGCTGGAGGAATCATTGGACCTGTTTTTTATGAAAATGAGGCAGGTCAAGCGCAAACAGTCAATGGTGTTCGGTATCGTGAAATGATAACCAGTTTTTTCTTGCCTAGAATTGAAGAAATAAATGTGGAGGGCTTGTGGTTTCAACAAGACGGTGCCAGAGAAACAATTCAATTGCTGCATCAGTCATTTCCCGGTCGTGTTATTTCGCGTTTTGGAGACCAGGATCGGCCGCCTAGATCGTGCGATTTAACAGCATTAGACTGTTTTCTTTGGGGTTTTTTGAAGTCAATGGTTTACGCGAATAAGCCGACGACGACTCAAGCCTTAAAAAAGGAAATTGGACGCTGCATTAATGAAATCCTGCAGCGTTTATGCAAAACGGTCATTGAAAATTTCATTAAAAGATTGCGTGTGTGCCAGCAAAGCCGCGGCGGCCATCTGCCCGATATGTTGTTCCATACATAACCTCATTCTGTCTACTTTACGATATAATAAAGTTTCATGATTTTTTTTAAATATCTGTGTTTTATTTAAAATTTAAATCTTGCGTTCTTGTTGGGACACCCTTTACTTCAGTCACATGTTTTTTTTGTTTTTTTTAAACTATTTTTTTATTGCAGTTTCACTACAGGTGGGCATATCAGTATCCAAAATTCTGTCGCTAGAAATTTCAGGCTGATGCTAAATTTTCATTAGGTATTACCAAATGTCGGAACTGGTTTGTTGCCTTCAACAGCTACTATGAGTTCGGCTGCCTCAATTAAGAGCTCCTCATTAAGCTTAAACAACTTTTGCTAATAAATATTTTTGGTCAGCATTGTCCCACAATACAAAAGCATAAATGCAATTATGGTGAGTGTCATGGCACAAAATCTAAAGTGACATTCATCTGTGAAATGAATAGCAAGATCATCCCACTGGTGGTTGGCGCTGGCTTTTCCTTGCACCTAATTTGGCATCAAGTTTTTTTTTTGCCAAGTTCTAGTGTTCATTCATGAACTCTACCATTACCTGTTTTTCTGTAGGATTAAGTTTATTATAGTTAATCCTAAATAATTAACAATATAAAAAAAACATATTTTGTTTTAAAGAAAATTACAAGAAACTAAAATTTTTTTTATATTAAAATAATTTTTATATGCCTTCGAAAGCAATTTAGTTAACGGATGATAGTTCGTTAAAATAATATTGGAATGCTGGGGTATGACTTAATCAACCCAGGATCTTAGCAAAGGTCTGCTTTCTTTGAATTAAAACACGCTGATGTTTTCGAGTTAACACAGTATAACTTTATTTAAGAAGATTAAGAGAGTACCTTCTACTCGCTCGGGTTTTAATTCCCCGTCCACACGGCTGACCAGATACTTGCACTATTTACTGAGATTTGGCTGGCTCAGTTGATCCACACTCTGTTCGTTGTACTTCGATTGACTCGGATTATTCGGGCTGTGAAAGTAATTTACGTTTGAGTACGACTACGGTTTTATACGGTATGTTTGGTTATTTAGGTTACGAGCAAAACGATACTCGGCTAACTAGAATATGAATAATAGCGAGTGTAAAGTAATTTCCAGAGATGTAACGATTCGTGACTAGTTTACCTTACACTAAAGCAAACGTAGCCTACATGACAATTGACAAAAACGAGTTTCAAGTATACATAGTGTGTCATTTTTTATTAATCCAATCACAAGTTCTGTTTTTCTCCAGAACTTAGTCATTAATGGTCCGCCTGCAATGACATTTCGCTGTGATATATCAGAAGTGGTTTCTCATAAAACTGTGCATACCAAATTTTTTTTTTCACTATTATGTTTTTATAGCCAAAAACACAAAAAATTTTGTTGCACTTCAGGGCTCATACCTGAGAAACTTAAGGATCGTTTCAAGCAACTTCAAACAAATTTCCATACTAAACTATTTTCTAAGACATTCGTGCACAATATTTTTTCTATTTTGATTTTCCATGGCTAACCAAGATTACAAAGAAGCTAATACCTTTATTTTAAACAATTTGTCTGAGTGTATTTTTAATATATTTTGTCTAAAATACAAAATGGCCAGGAAAACGTATTATGTCTTATAGTTTTAACAGAAATGACAGTTCATAATGTCTGAGCAAAAAATCAAAATGATCGGTTCAAAAATGGTCAACTAAAAGCAAGAGTACAACTGAAATTTTAATTTTTTCTTTCATTTCTTTTTTGTCTTTTTTTTTTTGTTTGTTTTTTGAGTATCATTGTGAATCACGGTATATTTGATAATTAAATTATTCGTTATTGTTAACATAATTTTCATGCAATTACTTATTTCGCAATAGTTATTAATAAGCAGTAATAAATTATAAGTAAAAATAATATTTATAAGAAAGTAAACGTAAAACTGATTAAGCAATTAGGTCAGTAGTCATAAGTAAACAACAATACATACGTAAATAATTATTAATAAGCATTTTTAAAATTAGTTAAATTTATTACAAAAAAAAAATTAATAAAGGATGGGTAAGCTATTGAACTAAGCTAGTGAATTAGATAAGTACAACAGCAAACTAAAAGTGTTTCTCTTATTTCCACTTAACCTAAAAATACCTACAACAGTATTTTGTCTAAATTCCAAACAGTTTTACCAGAAATTGCAGTCAATGCAAAAATGGAAGCAATAGGTGTGCAAATGGCTGAGAAAAATCGAAAATATATTAATTTTTGTGTTTTTTTAATGAAAAGTTTTAAGCTGCACATGAGTGTAATGTTTGTGCCCACAAACACGAAACCAGGCAGTCGGCCTAATAGAAATGTGTGTATTTTGTGTATTCTGCTTGCAGTGATGGCACTACTACACAATAAGAGATGGCATTACAGTGTAACAAATCAACGAATACAGAAATCTTATTGAAAGAAGATTTTTTAATTTTTGCCCTTAATTTGAAATTCTTTATTAATATTAATCCCCAAATTCATAAAAAATATTATGTGCTTAGTAAGGGGTTATTTGACAAATACTGCATAGAAGTCTGTCAAATAAACCCTTAATAAGCACATAATATTTTTTATGAATTTGGGGGTAAATATTTAATTAAATAGGTTTGGTTAAAAAATTTTTTTAAAATACTTCCAAAATCAAATTAAATTAATTTAAATTAAATTCTATGGTAGAATTTTTTTTTATTTAAAAATTGAGTGCCTGCAGACATTTTTTTTGTTTTTAAAAATGAGGTTCTCAGAAAGGCTTTTTCTTTAAGCTCCTTAACTTTAGTTTCTTGAGCTGAAACTAATTATTTATTTTAGAATTAATAAACAAATTTGTATTCAAAGAAGTTATTTATTTGTAATTTTTTTTTAAATTTTTATATAAATTTAACAAAATATTAATCTTTATTTTTGCTTAATTCCAGAAATTGTGTTGGTTTTACAATTTATTCTTTTACTCATGATATTCTCATGAGTTATTTATTCAGTACAATAAGTACTGAAGGGGATAGCATAAGTATATGGACCATCAGTAAATTAGGCCCAACTTTTCTTGGTAAACTTTAGGACCTTTATATTGTAAAAGAAAGTGACTAAATAAGAATTATTTGTCAATAGTTACAAAAAGATTCAAATATTCAAACAAAAAACTCAGTAAGCATTGAACTGAATAAATAAATAAATTTCCCAACCAACATTTTAATATTGAAAACTATATATTCTATTTTTATTTTACTGAATAAATAACTCATGAGAATATCATGAGTAAAAGAATAAATTTTAAAACCAAGACAATTTCTGGAATTAAGCAAAAATAAAGATTAATATTTTGTTAAACTTTTAAATTCCAAATAGAAATTATTTTATATAAATTTTTATTTAAAATTTTTTTATTGAAACGGCTAATTTATTTAAAAAAATTTATTTTTATATGATATTTCGCTATAATAATAAATAAATAAATTTTTATAATAACTGCAACCTCAAGCTTAATAAATTAGCCGTTTCAATTATATTATTTTTTATTTTAATATTTAAAAAGGTAAAAAGTAAAAAAAATATGAATACTTGGCTAGCAGAGTGAAGGGTATACGAGACTCGGCACAACCGAATTTAACTTGTGATTGTTTAGTTTTATTCTATGAAGACATTAATTTTTAAAACTTGAAAATGGGCTTATATTATTTTATTGCTTTAGGGGGGCCGCCCCAATGTTTTCTTTTTTTTTCTTTTGAGGGTGACAGTATCAGAAAGTTTGGAAAATGCTGCTTTGGAGAAATACATTTTTATTATTACAATTCCCCGAAGAAACACTCAAAGGGCTTTCATCTGTTTTTTTTCTAATTTATTTTATTTGTCACTTTGGATCACAATGTGATCCCTAATTTTGCCTCAATAATAAACTTAAACAACCAATTAATTCAAATTATTAATTTTTGAAATTTGGTATCTTAAATAATTATTGTTGACTACAGTTGTCTTATTTAGTCGAGACAAAACAGTGGAAGTATGGCAACTCTAGCCATTAGATAGCCTAAAATTCTAGTTACAAGAATAACACTTTTAATAAGACTAATTTTTCGTTCAATTCAACATTTAAGATTCAATAACTAAATAAATATCACATTGAAATATAAAAATTTTTCTTAATTCAGCAAAAAGAAAAAATTATTTTCTGTCAATAATAGATTTTCCTGACTTAAAAAGAAATTTTCTAACAAAATCTCACTAAAATTTATTACTCGTACTTGTTTTGAAAAGCAACAAAAACCTCTCTGGGGTCATATGTGGGGGTCATCATGTAATGTTGTTTCGTTGCTACCCCAAACTTATTGTCATATAAATTGTCATTCCAATTATCTTATTTGTCGTTGATTAAAATAATCTCTTGTTTCTGTTAATTTATTTCATAAATATGATCCCTTCATGGATCAAATCAATAAAAACAATATATATATAGTAAATAGCAGTAGCAACAACAACAGAACATTTCATTTTTATATGCATTTGTTGGCTGTAAAAAAAAAAAAAAACAAACATGTGACATTTATCAATACACTCACTCAAACAGTCACACACAGGCTCACTCACTGATACAAAAGTGCTGGCTTCAGCTGATGGTTGGTTGTTGGACAAGTGCTTGCATGAAATGGCAATCTTGTTGTCTCTGCATATGTGTGACAAGTCTCTGGAGTGTAATTTTGTTGGAACACAATTCAAAATATATAACATGAAATACATAAATAAATAATAAATAAAATGAAATAAAATAAAATAAAAAAAAGAAAAGAAACAATCGCCTGCTATTCATGCCCATGTTAAATGGTTGACAATCATATACACAAATAAATAAAAAGAAATCAACCAATAAATCGGCCAACCCACCAACTGGTTTATCTGCCAGACATTAACAGCCATTCAAACTATAAGAGACACAGACAGCCAACTTAGACAATCAGACAGGCAGAAAAATCGAGCCGAACTGCTACAGACAGTTACAGTTTCGATTCGTTATGAAAATCTTATCATTTAAATGCCAACAATCCATAACATGAAAATAATATCACTTGAATTTTAGTTTAATTTATTACAAATACATTTACGACTTTTTTCTATTTTCCCATAAACACATTTAAGCTAATTTTACACCAAAGAATTGCTTAACAAGAAAATAAAATTTTTTTTTAAATAATTAACCTTTTCTAAATCCAAACTTAATTTGTTATGAATACACTGAAATACAAGAATGTTTCATTAATTCTCATAATCTATTAATGAATTTTTTTTTATAAATTAAATGAATATTGCTTTGAATTAATGAAACATTTCATAAACGAATGATTCAATAATAAGGGGTGTCATTAGGTGAAAAATAATTAATTTCTCATTGGATTAATGACAAATTTCAGGCGACATAAGACCTTAAAGATTTTTATTTTGAAATTCCAAAATGAAGATTTTCCAAAAAAAAAAAAAAAAAAAAAACAGTCGATAGCGAAGGAGTTTGTCTACGTGAACGGAAAAAAATTTAGCGGATTGATGTGCGAATGAGAATATTATTACAACATGAACTGCTAATGATCCCACAGAAGTCTTCTGCTCCCTATCGAGACTTCTCTCTCCCTCTCTCTCTCTCTCTCTCTCTGCCCCTAGCAACTTTTTCTTTAATACAAACTTCTGAACTTTGATAGCTGATGGCTGAAGTTGAAGCTACATCTGTCATATAGACTAGTATTTATTTAGTCTAAGTTTGTTAAATAATTTCTAACGCTGAAGAGGGAAATCCATTTCTAAATAAATGGATGTTGTACGTCAAGAAGAAAAATGGAACTTAGAACAATGTTAATTCAAAATCATCCAATGCATTGCCAAAGTCATTGTTAAGTGTAGATTTTGGCTATTGCGGTGTCATCGGTCCATATTTCTTTAAGATCAGCTATGACTATTAACCACCAGCATTAAAAATCGATGATTTCGAACTTCTTGTGATCTGAATTAAAAGACATAAACACCAACAAAATGTGGTTTAAACAAGACGAGGCTAAGTGCCACGCACCTCAATGTAAATAAATTATAAATTTCAGAAGCCCTCAAAGTCAGCAGAAATCATATCATTAATCAAAATTAACGTGATGGATATTTAAAAGAATAAAAAATATCCAGGATATCTTACATGAACAAGCAGTTCTTCAATCGGATGTTACAATTTTTGGTTTGGTTAGTCAATGCAGGGCTGTTCTATTCAAACTGGGGCTGCAAGCTGGCGTATCCCTAATATGATTTCCTGAATATAGCGGTTTTGTTGGCAATGACTAGACAGACGAACGAGCTAAAACTTCAACATAAAGGCTTCTATGTCATTAACGGTCTCTATGCCACCTAGGCCCGTAATTACAACATTCGACAGTTTTGTAACTTTAGCTTTTGTGAGGAACATAACTGGCTTGTGGCTAAAATTTTAAACCAAATTTTGGTGGATAGTTAAGGATACAGCAACTAATATTTAACTTATTGTTATTTTTAATTTTATGTCCATATAAAAGCCTGATATTTTAACTTTAACTATAGGTAACTTGTAATAATGACTCTTCGTTGTATTAGGAGTCCTATCTTGGACTATTTTTTGTTTATTTGTTTTATAAAGATGATGTGTACAGCCAAACACGCTGGATCAAGACAGGAATTGAACCTACCAACCCCAAGTTTTGAGGTTAGTACAATAGCAAATATCTTGGAATATGACCAAAGGCTGTGCTGATTTAGTTTTGCTTTTGACCAGCAATAAAAAGTATACTTCTAAGCTTATAGCTGTGATTCCGGGTTACTGGGTGATTGATATACCCGCTAACAGTTTGGACTGCATTTAAAAACATACCGCCGCAGTTGCCAGCCATCTGAGCTTTAAGCCTTTTCTGTAAGTGGCCAAACATTCTAACTTCCAGACTCAGGTTTCTCAAAGTATTTCTTTAAGGCATAGTAGGCTTTAGGCTACGAGCTAGATCTAGATCCCTTCATTCTTTGGGGAATTTGTGTTTCAAAACAGAACCTTGTGGTTTTAATTAATGCCTGGTGATACAATTAAAAAAAATATTAATGAAAATTAGCTGGTAAAATCTCTAACCAAAAAATTATTCGGAGTTGCACTCAACATCTTTTAATCAGGCATGTTCTGAAAATCATTTTTTCTCAAAGTAATTTCAAATCACGAAAAAGTTGTGATTTAAATTGAATTATTTGCTATTACTTTTTCTCAAAAAAATAATTATTTTACCCAGCGGAGCCGCAAAATTTACTAATTTAAAAATACCCTTAAAACTCGTGATTGAGAACAGTAAAAATCACTAAAAATCTCGGTGATTTCCAGAACACTAAAAAATCATTTACGTAATTTTAAAATCGTTCGTGGTTTAAAATCACTGTGACTTAAGGGCATGCCTGAATAACTTAAATTTTTTTTAAAAAGCTTTTATTACTTTTAAAGTTATAATTTTTGAAATGGAAAAGACACTACTCTTTGGCCTCACACACACGTGGAGAAAACGCTTTATGAAGTGTTCCTTACATGGACTGTAGTCTTCATCATTCTCTAAACAAATTCGGTTCATGTGTGAGCGTTAAATTGAATTTCATTAAAAAAGAAAAATGAGCTTCAAAATTAATTTTTATTACAAAACTTTTTCTTATGTTGTCAAACAAGTGCTTGGTGTACAATTACTGCTGGCTGGTAGTAAATAATTTTTGCTTTTTTAATAAATATTTACTTGATTATGTTTCTTATTTATTTCATTATTTCTCGTATTACTTTACGAACAAATAAATATTTTTTTTGTCTTTAATTTATTTTACTGGCTTTGATTTTCTTTAGAATTTCGTCTTTAATTTGTCCGTTACTAATTGGATTTATTAAAATAAAATTTATGATGTTACGCTCACTTAATAATGAATTTATTTATGATTTTAATACAATTATCAGTTAACAGACGATACAAAGCAAAGGCGTTCTTTGTTTTAATCTTTTTCGATTCCAACATCGATTTATTCATAATAAATTTTTTTTTTTTTAATAAAAGAATTTAATTTTCTTTTTCGTTTTTTTAGTTGGCGTTCAATAAATTTTTTTTTTTATAAAATATAAAAAAAAATGTCATTCATGATGATGCATGCAACACAAGTTTGCTCTCATTTATACCGCAAATGAAACTAGAGTCTGTATCGTAATAAGATGAGCTCTAAGTGTGTTTCTAATCTTCCTTTATAAAAGCCTAATAGCGTAGAAAACAAAGTCCACTAAAGAGTTTTGCTTCTTTGGCATAAAAAACAAGCATCCGCTCTTACTTTCCGCCCCCACTGCTGCTTTTTTTAACAGTTTCCCATGGAGCCGGCTGGGATTTATTTGATTGGCGAGATTTCGTTTTGGATCCCATTAATATTGTCAGGCAATATAAAATATTTATATTTTAAAGTCTTTGTCGACACCCACCGCGTAGCATGGACAGGAATTTTTTTTTAATTATTGAAATGAATTGGATTTTGACATTTTTTTAAATCTAAAATTCTTAAAACTTCTAGTCGCTAACGGTGTTCAATTGCTATTACAGATTTTCCATGTTGTTAAAATTCATTTAATATGCGCAAAATGTTGGAAAGAATTGAAAATCCATTTATTATTAAGTCCATCATTTACATTTTGTTACGTGTTCCTTCTACGCCACATACGAGTTTTTTTTCTCGTAATTTTTTCATGTCAACACCTTTATGTTTTGCTAGAATTTTGTATGGATTTGATGTCACACTAGCAGTGAATACCAACCCTCCTCTCTTTAATCCTTGTAGTGTTTTTTTTTTGTTTTCTTCTAAATTTTCTAAATTTTTATTACTGAAAGTATGCGAGAGCCATTAATAATAATAAAAATTGATAAAAATCTTCGTCTACTAAATTAATGATGATATTCTTTTCAAGCAAGTGTGGGTGTAAATGAGGGTATGTGTGCAGTGGGTAGTTGTAATACATAATTTTTTGTTATCAACATGAGAAGATGTAACATTTGACTTCAGTAGAGGCCTGCTTTTATTGTAAAGAAATGTTTGCTTGTGAAAATTTCTAAGACAAGTGGAACCTCGTTTGTATTCTCACTATGGTGAGGTAAACTGGTGGTGAGATCATGCTTTTTGAGTGTCAGTGTCTTCTGGGGTGTGCTGTGTTTTAGCTTTTTGAGCATCTTGTCCAACTAAATTTTTCACTCATAGTGAAACTAAAAGCCTGATTCGTTGAAGTACCTCAAACCTTTCAAGAGGTTACCATAACGACAAGGTTATCAGGCTGGTTATAGATGTTATTTATTAAGTGCTTAGTCTGGACTAGAATAACCAGAACGCTTGAAAGTTTTGTATAAAAACTTTTTTAAAACATTTAAAAAATTTAGCTTAAGGCAGGTCTTCCGGGTGGAAATTGGCAGTGCCAGGTAGGAGTTTTACTAAATTAAGTGAGAAGCATGTAGGGTTTAGGTTATTCCAAAGTGAATAATTTTAATCCAGTGGCTTCAATGCCATAATTGAAAAACCAGATTTAGTGATTCTAGTCCTTCATTCATGCATACATTTGCTTTGGGTTACACACTTTTCAATGAATTTAAAATTAGCACTTGTTTTTGTTCCTTTACTACGTCGCAACTTTTTAATAATAATTTTTTTTATTCAAAAGTTCTATTGCTCTTTTGCTGACAAGTTGGCTCATATCGTACACTTTTTGTGCTTCATACGCGCTATGATGTGGTGGAAATGTTATCCTCTGGGGATTCTTTTTGCGGTAAAGATTTCAAAGTAAATTAAAAGTCACTCACCACCGCCTTCTAACCACCCCTACTACTAATCACGTACGATGAGTAAATAAATAAATAAACATTCGTTTTTCTCAATGCACTGCTAGTTCTAGATACTTCTTAAGTATCATTATTATTATATCGTCATCATCATATTTGGTGTCAGTAACAATAAGAACAACAACAATGAAGTGTATGTAACTCCACTTACTGCCAACACAAAACGAGCCATAATAATTTGGTCAGGGGAAAACTCAATTACAACAATCTGTTCAAATTTTCTTACGTTAAAAGAAGACTTGAAACGAAAAGAGAATGAATTTTCCTGCCACAGCAAAAGAAAAGTCACAGGAAATATCTAAGTGTTTGTATGATTTTCATTCCCATATAAAATTTATGATCTCATTTGATAAAGAATTTTCAACAACCAATTCAATTCAATACCTCACTGTGCCATGAATCCTTGCTAAGTGATAAACCAAATTGGTGCCACAAAACACAAATATTTAATCTATAATTTTTGATTAACTAAGAGAGATTAAACAATAAAATAAAAATTCATAACATTAACAAAAGATAATAAAATAATGGTCTTTTGTAGTCTTCAGATTTAAAAAAAAAAAACTCATTTAACTGCAGATTTTTTAATTAGATTTGTGACAACTTTTATATGAAGCACAATTTTTGTGTACTTATTTTGCTTACGATAACATTTCAACCCCTGAATAAATAAATAAAATCATTAGCAGGAGTTTAAAGAGACTCTGAGTGATTTGTAAGGATGACCCGCTAAGCAACAATTAAGGAAAGATTTTAGCAAAACTAAACAAATAATGCGATCTTTTGGAAGATGTTTCTAAATGTAGATATCGGGGCCATAATATCTGCAGCTACTAGCAGTACAAGAAATGGGTAGAGAAGCGCAAGTGATTGTATAAATCAATGTTTACAAAGAATCTTGAGAGAGTTTTCTGGCTCTGAAACAATAACCAACGAAGATAAGATTAAAATTCTTAAAAGTTATTGGCACTGGATTTAAAATGGAGCAGAAACTAGAATGAGTTTAAAGAACAGAACTGAATGTTACGAACCTAAAATTCTTATAGGAGCGATGCAAATAAAAAAAAACAAATTATTTAGCTTAAGCTCCATTGGAATGCCTCTTATTCAGCAGAGGAAATACCTCAGTTTGTAACAGAATTTAAATGTAATAAAACCTTAATAATGAAAGGAACTTCGTTGCCTGAATCTATTTTTTTTTTCAAATCTCCAGTTATTTCTATCAATATGAATTTTATCTGATTAAAACTGTACTTGGAAGCTGCGATGTTTTGTCCCCAGGAAAGTAGTTTATCATGGGTAATTGAAGTAGAGGTTTTGAGAATTTTTATAGTTGAAGGCAGCCCTTTGGTTGAAACATACATCTATCGCATTGTTTTTGCAATCTCTATTCCCAAATTACCATGTCTAATTTGTCATTGCTTAGTGAACCCTTAAGTATTTATGTAGCCAATTTATGGATTAGAGCATCTAATAAAGCGTGATCCATTTCGAGGTTCCCTACTTTTTTAAAGAAAAAAAACACAGAAAATTAAAATTTAATGGAGAATGTTTATTATCATTTGAAAGAACATTCTTTGGCATTTATTATTTGAAGATTATGTCTATCAAATGTTGCCCGTTGCTACGTCGCAAATTATCCATCCGTTGAGGCCAATTTTCGATGACTCGTTCGAGCATTTCGACTGGTAACTGGCCTGAATCGAAGCGAGTTTGTCTGCATAAGCTTTAGACTTTACATATCCCCACAGGGCAAAGTCTAACGGTGTGATATCACACGATCTTGGTGGCCAATCGACCGGAACAAAACGTGAAATTATGTGCTCACCGAAATATTCTCCCAATAAATCCATTGATTGCGAATAGTACGCTCAGTAGGCTGATTATGTTGACCATAAGTGCACGAAACACATTCTTACAGAACGTGAATTTTCGTAATAAAGTTGAACGATATGTAAATGTTGCTCATTCGTAGGTCTTTCCATTATGAAATGCCAAACAATACTACACAAAAATAACATGACAGCATGACATGACTCACAAGTGATCTGTTAAAAAAAGGCTATTGAAAAAAGTATCTCTACTTGAATCACCCATTACATCCGCAAAGTCAATGTTCGGCGCACAGTGGCACATTTAGCGAGTTGGCGGTAAAAATTCTATAACTTGTGACTGGATTTTAATTTTTTAATGAAATTTTTTTTGTTGGATAGAAGACATTGTGAGCTTTAATTTTATGTGTTAATTTTAAAATCGAGCTTTATTAAAATACAGTTATATATTTATGTTTGAAAAATTATTAAAAAATATAGGTATAATCGGTAGATACTGACTGACTGACTTATCATCGTCGCTCAGCCTAAGCAGCTAAAGCTAAAGACTTGAAATTCGGTGACCAAGTTCCTCTTACAATATTAAGGGAGTAAAAAAGGGTAAAAACGGGTAAAATCAAACCACAAAATATTCTATTGAAAATAACCAGATGATTTGGGATCAATAGCCTAGTCTCCAAAATCTTGTCGTTAATGGTTTTCTTTGAAAAAAATTAAAAATATATATTTTTCAAAAAGTCAACAACTATTTAAAGGCGAATCAAAAGCAGCTACAGATCGGATATAAACCATCCCTAGATTAGTGGGGACTGTACCAACCCGGAATTTCGCGAATTTGTTTTATCTAGTTAATTAAAATCACTTTGAACGTTTGCCAATTAATCAAATTGCTTTCATTATGGCAGTTAACAAATATTTATTTACATTCAAGTTTGTGCTCGTATGTTGCAGCTGTCATATGCTTAACGTATCAATGAAATCATTTAAATTTTATCTAAGCGATAGCACTTCATTAAAAATGTCATCATTTAAACTACCATTCAAATAAATTGTCAGCTTAATATTGTTTAAATGGGGGCATTCAAATGAAATATTAAAAAATGTAACTAAAGAGACTTGGTTTATTTTTTCTGTTATTAACACGTTTATTTGTTTATTATTATTTGAAAAATACACGCACACACACAAATTTCTATTTTAATTCAATCAAAAAATTTTTTTTTAATAAAAGAAAAGGAAAAATCTTTTTCTCTTTTTCAGGGCTGTTTATTATTTTATTTTATTCATAAAAAATTTATATGTTTTTAGTTCTTGACTAATTTGAAATTTTGTTTCTAAATAAATGCTGAGAGTATTTTAGTTGAGCCATAAAATAGGCTCAATTTCAATAAAATCAATACAAAAACACAAAACAATAGAAACGGGTCAAGTAAGCCGCTTAAGCATGACACAGTGCATGAACAAAAAAATTTAAAATCAAATTTATGAAGCGGCTAATTTATAAATAAAAAAATTTTATTTATTCAATTATTAAAACGAAAAGGTTGAATAAACCTAGAAGTGTGAATAAACTTAATAACGCGACCATAAACCCACAGATTTATCAGAGAAACTGAGATACCAAGCACCAGAAGGAGAATTGAATTTAAAGAAAATATTTTATAAAAATAAAAGTAACAAAATAAATGTATAATGGAGTAGACCACTGCACAAATACATGATCATTTAACAAACTGAATGATTAAATCACTAGAACAGCAACTCAATTAGCTGATGGGTTCTCATCAGCTTAAATAAAAAATAAAAAACAGAAAGAAGAAAAAATGTGCTGACTTAAAACACATAAACCGGGATTAAAGAAATGTTTAAAAACACACAATATGGCAAAAAAATTAATAAAAATAAAAGTTAAGCTTTAAGCGAATCGCTTATGAGCTACTCATGGCCATGAATAAAGTGAAGAAACGTTGAAGGAATGATTAGAAAAAGATTTTTTGAAAAGGTTAGAATAAAGTAAAACAGCCGGTTTAAATACGAGTGTATAAGATTCTTTAAAAACCTAAAATAGCTGTTAATTACAGTCTGGCAGCACTAATTAAGGAAATGATAACAGGAGTCAAGCTGTTCAGTTGACGGCAAATTGAATAACTAAAAACGATATTTATTTAAATTAATAAAATTAATTGTTTTTCTTACAGACACAAAAATACCCCTGTTGTGGACCGGAGCACCTGAAAGCTGTAACTGCACAGATTTCAAATCTGCATTTCATTTTTTAAGTCTGCTTCAGCTTCCGAGATACACCTTTATCTCATAAAAGATAGAACTGGCCCGATGACCATTAATTGCAAATGGCTTATAATATTTGATTAAACTTTAACTACGGAGGTGTGGGTAAATTTGACACCCTCTTTAAAGTTTTCTGATTTGCGACTTTCAAAGCTCGTTCTTTTGGTGTCTTTATTAATTGCGTTTGTTAGTAGTTAGTGAAGTTTTGGCTACCATCTTTAAATCAACTGCTGAAAAATTCAACTTCTGGTGTATATATTGCCACTAGGCCGCGTTTAAGGAGAAATGAAAAGTATAAATGCTTAGAAACTTTTCTAAAAACAGTGAGAGCCATAGGCCTGTTATTTATCTATACGTATTTTGTTAATTTGATTTCAATTTTGTACAAGTAATTTTTCTCAGTATTACAGTGTAAAACCAGCTTTAATGGTTCGAATCCAGTTAATGCTATGAATTAAATTATAATAGAAAAAATATATCAAGCAGTTTTTTGTATTTTCTCTATAAAACATAAATTTAGTGTATAAAATAAGCATTATTTGGCAGCTAAAGCTATTACTTCACCAAGCGTTAAAAATGTGCTGTTATAAGTCATTCTCTTTCCTTATATACCTTATAAAGTTGCTTCCAGGCCAGTACTATTTTTTTTGCTGGATATCTAATGAAGAATTTCATTGAAGTTCAGCCAATAAAACAAAAAAATTTATTGGGAACTAATAAAATCCCTTTCAGTGATTTGAATAGAAACTTCATATTCCCTAATCGTAAATATCATCTCTGCCGAACTTTGTTCCCTGTCACTGTTATATTAATCATAAATAAATTCCCTGTTAATTACATTATACAAAATACAAGTATTTTTTATATTTTTATTTTTTAATTTAAAATTTTTTAAATAAAATTTTATAATTTATGAATGTTGTTTTTCCAGGCCTAGATCCATAAATAAAACTTAAAGCGGCATTTTAATTGATCGATTTTCTGTGATTTTTTCGCAGAAGACAGAGGGTCATTTAACATTTTAAGAATATACAGAAACGATTCTTTATTGAGCCTGTGTTACTTACAGTGAATTCGGTAATTCAAAGGCATCAGAATCATCTCGATAGGGGTGATTAAGCGAACAATTTCATTAACACTGCAGTCACACGATCAAGTTTTTTTACAATGCTCTTTCAAGAAATTTACACATACTGCTTGTCAAAATTCAAAATAATTTAAAGCTGTGACGTAGGCTGCACGCAATTTCAAAGCAAGTTTCTCAACAAGATGTTTTTTTAACCTCTTCCACCGATAGTTTTGTTTCGGCGGCAATAGAGTTATATGCCGTAATTTTTAAATCATTCCGTTTATATGCAGGAATATTCATGTTCCACAGAACTTCATGCCTTCTGTATATCTCTATGAACTGCAAAACGTCGTTATAATTGTTTAATTTATTCACAAACATATTAAAAAAAAAAAAAACAAAACAATACTGGCGGCAGAATAAGAATTCAAATTTGGAATAAAAAAACTGCAGTCAGCTGTTTTCTTGACTGTAATTTGAAACACTCAATTGAACGAAAAATTGAAAGCAAACTCTCAGCAAATTTTAAAAGTGTGAGTGTATTGGTAAAAAAATGAGAGAAATTTTAAAATTTGAATGCAAACTTGATCGTGTGACACCCAAGTTAGTCATACAATAAATAAATTTAATGAAACTTTTTTTTTAACAGAATGTAATCTTTATTCGTGCTTAAATCCAATTATGTTGGTGTGCAAAATTCTCAACATGATATTCTCATGGAAAATTTTTTTAAAAATTGTTTTCATCAGAGGCTACTCTGAATCTTCAGTAGATTACTCCCTAGTCTTGCTGAGTTCCTGCCCAAACATTTGAATACTTATTTCATTATACCAATCAACCAAATGAGAATTTAGTCAATAAGCAAACAAAAAGTTTCCAAATGTTTAAGCAAGAAAATAAAAAAATTAATTTTTAAAATTTTCAAATATTCCATGAGAATTTCGTGTTGAGAATTTTGCACACCAACATAATTGAATAAAGATTACTTTTTGTTAAACTTTATAATTCCAAATAATTTAATATGTTGAAACCGTTTTTTTTAAATTATAAAAAATAAAAATTTTCTGGACTGCCTAAGTTTCAGGGGTAGATTTTTCTGATCGCGCATGCAGCATAAGAGCAGAGTCATTATGCTAAAGCCCAGAACGTAGCAAAAAACAAAATTCATTCTTACAATCTGCATGTATGGTGTTCATGTCGCAACACGTATAAAACCACAAATTGTCAGTTCATGTTGCGCCTGTGTAAACAGTGTGGTGGCTTGTATGTTTCACATACGAACATAAGAGACATGCGTGGCTCTGTTATCAATTAGTGGCTCCTGTGTGCTACCGCCGACAAAAAAGAGCGACACCGGAATCTGAACTGCTGGCTGGAGAGAATCTTTTATCATACTTCAACTTCAATCAAACCACTTACTCAAGCTCAAAAATCATTAATTATATATAAAAATAAAAGTCTAAATAAATAATTATATAAATTTGAAACATTGAAAAGCTTTTTTTGGGGTTTATAATTGGAAGATAACCAGAAAGGAATTAACGAAAGGAAAGGAAACTCTTGAAGACAGGTGAACCGAAAGAAAAGGAACTAAAGGTCCCTATACACGGC
Organism: Thelaira solivaga; assembly: GCA_947397855.1. Lineage (NCBI taxonomy): Eukaryota > Metazoa > Arthropoda > Insecta > Diptera > Tachinidae > Thelaira > Thelaira solivaga. The sequence goes on from OX377612.1 coordinate 28,858,691, forward strand.
AGATTTTTTACATATGTATTTTAGTTTTAAAATGCACATGTTTTCTTCATGTCTGTCAAAATTTGTTATTTTACAGAAGGTTTATAGTTTTCGGTCACAAACGACATGTACAAATACGTCTGACATAGACTCTGTTTTTTTATAACGGCTGATATACTCAAAAATATTAAAATTTTGTGAAATTGGTTTGGTTATTATTTTTGTAAGAATTTATGTTTTATTAAAATAAAATAAACTGGAATTAAAAAAATAAGCAAATTCCATTGTGTAGTGTTATTTTTGTGCTTCCTTTTTACTACATATGTATATATCGACGTAGTTCGTTTCAAAAATGGCTTATAGCCGCCGAAAATATTTTTCATTGCGTTATTGTAGTGGTGGCGAGACAACTAGTTTTTTTCTTTTCAAGCTACAAAATGATAAGCTTGTACGAAAAAATTGTATATTCTTTGCTTCTATATTATTGAAAAGCAAAACTAGACAAAAAAAATTTAATATAAAGGGTGTTTTTTATAGACGTATAGAACTTTAAATTGCAATAAAACAACGATGGATTATTCGATTGACATAAATTTTATTTATCCGAAAGATAATATTGTGGCATTACATTTTAAGTATGATTTCTGGCATATGACCGCCACGGCTGGGTCGGATGTAGTCCAATCTGGACATCCAATTTTCGAAGACTTTTTCCAACATTTGTGGCCGTATATCGGCAATAACACGGCGAATGTTGTCTTCCAAATGGTCAAGCGTTTTTGGCTTATCCGCATAAACCAATGACTTTACATAGCCCCACAGAAAGTAGTCTAGCGGTGTTAAATCACAAGATCTTGGAAGCCAATTCACAGGTCTTAAACGTGAAATTAGGCGGTCATCAAACGTGTCTTTCAATAAATCGATTCTGGCACGAGCTGTGTGACATGTTGCGTCGTCTTGTTGGAACCACAGCTCCTGGACATCATGTTAGTAATCATGGCTCTATATCGATCACCATTGACTGTAACGTTTTGGCCATCATTGTTTTTGAAGAAGTATAGACCAATGATTCCACCAGCCCATAAAGCGCACCAAACAGTCAGATTTTCTGGATGTAACGGTGTTTCGACATACACTTGAGGATTAGCTTCACTCCAAATGCGGCGTAGCCATTCAACCAGAAGTGCGCTTCATCGCTAAACAAAATTCGCTTATGAAAATCGGGAACAACGGCAATCTCGTTTCGAAATAAAATTGCACTATTTGCAAGCGTTGTTCAGACGTGAGTCTTTTCATAATGAATTGCCAAACCAAATTGAGAATAAATCACTTGACAGCTGTTAAATCGGTCGCCATCTTGAACAGTAATGGCAACTTAAAGTTCTATACGTCTATAAAAAACACCTTTTATTTTTCTTGTAAAATTTTTTATTCAGGCGGCTAACGATACAGAAAATTATTATACGGCGACAGATATTTCCACAAAGCGTAGAGATTTAAAACACTTGACTATACATGAAAAAATAGAGCATGCTCTAATTGAAATTTTGTCAGAAGTTTTCCTCATGTTTTTTTTACAGAAGCAATGTTTTTGAGGGCACACACGACATGTTTATGTTTCACATTGTAAAAATTGACAAATACAGTGTAAAAAACATTTCGTGTATAAAGACCTTAAGGAAAGGTGAAGCAAATTCTGGTGAGAAAAATTCCGAAAAGTAAGACTTGTGAGATAAACATATGGTCTTGAGTGCTCTGGCAGATTTTAGTTCATAGAATTATGGTATTAATCCTATTAATTTTTTTAAATGAAATAATTTCATTGAAATACACATTGAAAATATTTCATAAAATAACATAATTTGAAAAATATTTCAATACATTAAAAAAAAAAAATTATAAAAAAATTGTTTCATTTGATTTATGAAACATTTGTTTCCGATGTGGACTTAAGTTAGCTATATGGCAGCTGTATGTGGATATATATCCTCAATGAGCGTTTAAATTAACTTGCACATGATATTATTTAAGATACTATAACTAATTTATCACATGTATAACACAGGTTTGGTAGTGAAACTTTGAAACAGGGTCTGTTCGACTACTTAGCGTTGTTAAAACGCATGTTGAACTACGATTTGGGGCTTTATGTTATATGTAATACTGAATAAAAGGACTTACCGAAAAATCAAATCAAATTTTAGAAAATTTTCTAAACTTTTATACATTTCATTGTGTCTCCCACAATGAACAGATTTTTAAAATTATCCAGAATTCCTTTAGTTGGACTTAAGGCTGCACATCTAGCAGTCCCCTGTGCTAGCATAGTCCAAAATCAAAAACAATGTAGTGCGTATAAATAAAGGATTTCAAAAATTCTTTTCTTTCTTTCTTTTTTTTAATCTGGTAAAATAAATTCATAAATTATTTCAACAAACTTTCTTTAAAATATTTTTAATCAAAACTAGATTAAAGATTTCATTTGTAATTTAACTCATTTCTAAATGATTTAAATCTCTTTTGAAAGATTTTTGTTAATGCCCACTTTAAACTAAATATGTCAAAATTAAAAGGTTTGACATGCATGAGTCTGTATGTCTGTGTGTAATTGCTACACCAGTTTCATTTAATTTTCGTTTTTGTTAGAAAAAGGTGACCGGTAGAGATGCCAAGGGGAAATTCCGAATCTCATAATTTTTATACCCTTCACTGTAATTAAGAAAGGTAACATAAGTTTATGATTCCGTTTGTAATTTTTACACCGTACTCTATAAGCTAAATATATATATTCTTGATCCTTGTAATTGTGGAGTGGACTTAGCAATTTCCGTCTGTCAGTGTGGATGTTGAAATCAACTTTCTGAAGTCCCTAGACAACCTACAGAAAAGTTTAGTATAACAATATGTTAGCTGCTTCTGTCTCTCAATTGCTATTGAAATTAAACCCGATGGTGGACCTATGAGTCAAAAAACGCGACTTGCGACTATTTTCTGAGTGGGTTTTACCCCATATTTTTATTTTTTTTTTTGTAAATACAGTATATTATTGGGGAATTTCTTGCAATTAGCCTTGACAAATGATATCCTGTAAGTGATGTCCATTTTCTGCTTCCCATATACGTGCTGTTTTTAGCATATTTTCCATAACCGCCGTGATAGTCCAAGTTGTGTCGAACGCCTCTTTGTTGATGTAAATGGACTATGCTGCACGCTCTCTCGTACACGTTCAATATTTTGAGCAGCACACACGGTAGGTGTTCTTCCAGCACCAGGAAGTGTTCTTACAAATCCCTGTTGACGAAAATTTCCAATCAAATGGTTTATTGCTGATGCTGTTGGTGCAATGCACACATTAAAATGACGACAATATCCACGCTGTGTCAACACAATAGACTGTTGGTTTAAAAAAATTAAATTCAATTCAATTCATAATTAATTCTCCAAGTCTTCTTCACAAAATGCTGAAAAAAAAACAAAGAAAAAATAATAATTAAAAAAGTTATAAAGAATTCAAACCGTATAGCTCATTCAGCGCCCCCCTGTATTTCAGTACATTTTTAAATATTTTTCTTAATTTTAATGAGCCATAATCATAGTCACAAAATATAGGCTTTTATTAAGAGCTGACTTTTGTTCATAAGAATTATATGAACTTAAAGTTGTTTTTAAAAAGAAAGCGGCTTTAGTGTGACTATGATTATGGCCCAATGTGTTTAATTTAATTTTTTTTTTTTTTCACAATATGTCAAATTTTCTTGTGTAGTATCGTATTGTTTTGGGGTATTACGACAGTTTTATGACTAAGAACACCAAGATTTTGACTAGATTTTAGGAAATTCTAGTAACAAGCTAGATTTTGTTTTGTATGGGATACTATTCAAAATCAAGTAGATTTCATTCAAAATCTGATATCAACTAGATTTGGATGCAGTGTAAATTGGCTATTATGTAACACATTAATAAAATAAGTATTTGCTATTGAAATATTGTTAATTGAAAAATAAACAGTCCTGATATCTATCCCAGGATTTTTTTTAAATCAAGCCCATTTGGCATCCCTAGTGACGGGTGACTCGAATTTTTTTTTCGTGGGCATTCATTTTATTTAACACATTCAATCACGAGAATATATTAAAGAAAGAAAAAAAAACAACAACTAAAATGTTAAAATCACTAAACCTTTTTAATGCTGACCAGTGTATTTGTGCTCCAGCTGATTTGCCCAGCATGATGTTCACAAGATTCATGGGAATATTAATTTCATGGCAATTTTATTGCTTATTAATTTTTCAACATTTTCCAAAAGCAATACAGCATGTGTGTGAGTGGAGAGTGTGAGTGTGAGTGTAGGTTCGAAAGAAGTTCGTTTTAAGCCTTTTTGTTTTGGCCGCTTTATAAGCCATTTTATGGCATTTGTTAACTCAGCCAAAAGCTATAGTTGTCTGTCCATGCTGTAAGCTAACACACATCTGTTTTCTGGCAAATAAAGAAATCACTGAAATTAAATGAACAACGCGTCGTATAATAAAAAGAGGCTTCCTTCTCCTCACAGCCAGAGTAAGTAAGAGTATGAGCGCACAAATGAATTTGTTGAAACGGTGTCGTATCATGTGGAGTTGCAGCTTAAATATAAATTAAGTTGATTTGAATTATTTTGTGGGCAAAGGAAGGCTTCTTTCTTGTCTCTTGTATTCATCTTTTGTTATTTGTTGAACTGGTTAAACTAATAGTGTTATGATATGATTATTATTTTATTAACGTTATAACTTTTATTGTATGAATTAAGTACGTATATTTGATGAAAAAAAAAGGAAAGAAAACAAGAGAAAACAAAATTAAATCTTGAAAAGCAAAAATCAAATACAGAAAAAGATGTTATTAAAATTAAGTCAGCACAAAGTGAATTTAATGAATACCCTTTAACATTAATAAGCCGGCAAGTTGATTTTCTACACTAAAAGAAAAATATGTAGGACAAATCATATGTAATGTAGGACAAATCATATGTAGGACAAATCATATGAAATATTTGCATTTTATTAAGTGAATGAATATTTCATTACGTTAATGAAAGAAAAGGTGTTCCGGGAAGAGTGCACATTTTTACATCATGATGCGATAAATCGATTATTTCATGAGCTGTCCAACAGGTGGTCTTGATGAACCCACAGCCATCCCGCCCAAATGAAGCTCACAAGAATTTCGTTATCACTTCATAGTCACGGCAATTTCGGTTTTATCTTCAAAAAAGTAGTACCTAAATATTTGCTTCTCTGGAATAGCATAAGGATTTGCTAAGCCCAAAGTTTGACAATTTTGTCTATTGACGAAGACATTCAGATGGAAGCGCGGTTTATCGGAGAAGATGATTTTTTTCTTAAAGTTTGTATCACTTTGCTCCATTGCTCATATAACAAACTCCCGGCGTGTATATTTTATTCCATACACACAGAAAACAAATTCGGTCGTGAGAATTAAATTTGTTGCCAATCAAAAATCCGGTTAGGGCCATCAAATATTTTAGTTGTAGCAACCAGAATTCGATACTGAAGTCCAAAATTTGATTCTCGTGTAAAAATTTCGAGCTGTCACAATTGAAATATTGGATTTCTATAACTAAATTTTTGATTATAAAGAAATTTAGTTCTCATAACCGAAGTTGTTTTCTTAGTGTACTTAATCTAAACATATTTTTTTTACAATCCAATAAAAAAAAGTCACAACCCATTCAAGAAATAGGTGTTTTTATTTTAAAATTAAAAAGTAGTTTCTTACTGGGACACCCTTTATGTGTTTCATTAGGCTAATTGCAAAACAATGCTTTTTTCAAAAATTCAGAGAATATGTGAAAAAAATTCTCTGAGTTTCGGGTCTCTATCTCTCAGTCCTGCCATTATTTAATTAATTTGGTATTTACTGGTTACTTAATGAGAAGATTACAAGCAAAAATCAACTACAGGTGTTTAAGAACCAGGATCTCGACAGGCGTAACCTTAAAATCTACAATATTTGTGTAATGCATGATGTAGGGAAGGACACATGAGTATAATTGATGATTTAGTGGATGATTTCTATCTCGAATTGTAGCAGTGACAAACTAAAGCAAAGAATGAACGTACGCATGTAGCATTCATAGAAATAAAAATCAGGCACTAAATAATTTTTAATGAGAGTCACTTTTTTTTTTACTGATTAAAAGAAATGATGATATTGATTAAATATTTAACTGATTTATTAACTTAATTGATTCCATTCAAACTTAATTAAAAATTTCATCACTTTATTTTAATTAAATTAATTAATGGGCCTATTAATTTTCTCTGTGCTGTGTGAGATTGCAATTCATTGTAGGTCTAACAGACCTCATATTGTCTATTCCTTATTAAAATTTGATAAAAACCCCAAATCAAATCAAAAATTTCTTAAATACAACGCAGAACAGTGTAGGGATATAAAAACAAAATGCTTTTGCTGGAATACTCAATCGTATGTGGGCATTTTCAACAAAGAGACTTTATGTTCATCTAACTAAACGCATTGATTTTCAATCTCGCTTGCGTTTTATTTTACTCGTTCTTTTTCAATTCATGCGGCTCTGTGGCCGCGAAGATTGAAATGCAGATCTGGATAATTGTGCGTGACTTGTGAACTTGTTTCCTTTATTGTATTAAAAAACAAAATTTCTTTTTGTGATTCAACTTCTTTCAAAACAACTCCGCCTTATTTTTTAAGGATTTTACATGCAAATGTGCTGTTGTTTTGCAAGAATATTAACCAGATTTATATTTTTGTTGTTGCCTCCTTTTATTTCTTTTGTGTTAATTTTTGTTGCCGTTGTTGTTTTACACATTTGCTGTTTTTATTGCTTTTCAATTTCTAATTTGAATTTTGCTCAATAAAGACATCAACTATTTTGATTATTTTAATTTCATTTATCGTTTATGTTTTTATTGTTGGATTTGTTTTTTTCACAAATTATTTTTTTCTTTTTTATTTGAAAAGCTGATGTATTTAGTTCAGTAACTGTTTATGCAAAAAATTGGTTAAAACTTAATTGCCCCGCCCTAGTCTTTAGAAACTAGCTAAAACAAACAAGCTAATACGAGTATATGCTAATTTATTCAGTAGCTTTCTATTATTATTTTCTGAAAACTCCAGCAATTTTTTTCTGAAAAATATTTTATGATTTTCCGCCGCACTGTGGCTCATTTCATGAGAAGGCGGCCAAAACTCTTGATATAATTTACGACTTGCAATCAGTAAAGTCGTTGTAATTCCTAAATCTTATATATATAAATTAAAAAGATGAACACATTGTAACAGCTGAAAGTACGTACTATAACACAGTATAAGTCATATTACGAAGTGTTTCGTAGAAATAAAGTTCCGATCCACTTAATATATTTAGAATTGAACAACATATTATAAGCTAAGAAACCAGCGTGAGTAATTTAGACCAACGCACAATATGTACAGCTGCATATGTGATTTTAAAAATTTTTTTTAGCCTTGTTTACCTGTCGATACAATCCTCCGACTCTAACTCTATGCAAAACCAAAAATTCGTACTATAGGATGTTTTTTATAGACGTATAGAACTTTAAATTGCAATAAAACAACGATGGATTATTCGATTGACATGAATTTTATTTATCCGAAAGATAATCTTGTGGCATTACATTTTGAATATGATTTCTGGCTGGCTCAGATGTAGTCCAATCTGGACGTCCAATTTTCGATGACTTTTTCCAACATTTGTGGCCGTATATCGTCAATAACACGGCGAATGTTGTCTTCCAAATGGTCAATCGTTTGTGCACGCAAAGAAAAAAGATGGATGAATATGGTCATCTCAAACATAGTGTGTTCTTCACAAAAATATTATTATTAATTTTAAGCATCTAAACATTATTCTGATCGCGATAAACATGTTTCTAGTTATTTTTAACCATATTATGCTTAGTGTCTTAAATCAACCATATAATTATCATATTATGTTTAATAAAATTTTACTTGAAATCATAAATATGTTCATAGCAAACATAATAATGATAAAAATATGGTTGAATGTAAATTGCTTTTTATTTTGTCTTTTCCGCAACCATATAAATAAAGGGAGTATAAAACAAAAACTTAATTGTTGAAACTCAGGTGAGCTTTGTGGCTGAAGTGGTTGAGTGGCGTGTTAATGCTTCTTAACTAAGTGTTCGCAAGTTCGAGCCCTGGTAGAGTCAACTAAAATTTAAAAAAATAAATTTAAACTCAATGTATTATGTAATATGTAAATAATAATACTATAAATAAATACAAATTGATAGAAAAGAAAAATAATGGAATAAAAAAAACTTTATTTATACAAAAAATTGTAATTAAAATATTTTTAAAAATCATATTAAAATATGTATGCATTAAAAAAAATTTCTTGCCTTGACCGGGGGTTGAACCGCAACATCTGCAGTTAAAAGCTATTTTTAATATCTTTGATTTAAAAATATATATGGTTAGAATCAATCATAAATCTAACCATACTATGTTTCCACCAGAATATGGTTGCCTCAACCATATTTTTTCTTTGCGTGTGGCTTATCCGCATTGACCAATGACTTTACATAGCCCCACAGAAAGTAGTCTAACGGTGTTAAATCACAAGATCTTGGAGGCCAATTCACAGGTCCAAAACGTGAAATTAGGCGATCACCAAACGTGTCTTTCAATAAATCGATTGTGGCACGAGCTGTGTGACATGTTGCGCCATCATGCTGGAACCACAGCTCCTGGACATTATGGTTGTTCAATTCAGGAATGAAAAAGTTAGTAATCATGGCTCTATACCGATCACCATTGACTGTAACGTTGTGGCCATCATCGTTTTTGAAGAAGTACGGACCAATGATTCCACTAGCCCTTAAATCGCACCAAACAGTCAGTTTTTCTGGATGTAACAGTGTTTCGACATACACTTGAGGGTTAGCTTCACTCCAAATGCGGCAGTTTTGTTTGTTGACGTGGCCATTCAACCAGAAGTGCGCTTCATCGCTAAACAAAATTCGCTTATGAAAATCGGGAACAACGGCAATCTCGTTTCGAAATAAAATTGCACTATTTGCAAGCGTTGTTCAGACGTGAGTCTATTCATGATGAATTGCCAAACCAAACTGAGAATAAATCACTTGACAGCTGTTAAATCGGTCGCCATCTTGAACACTATTGCCAACTTAAAGTTCTATACGTCTATAAAAAACACCCTTTAGTTTGCAAAATAAGGTTCAATGTGAAAATTTGGGCGATAAGAAAACAGCAAAATTCCGAATTCATAATACAAAAACTAATTTATTACGTCAATATTTCCATCTAATACACTGCCCAGTTCCTAACTACAATCCGATACTTCCTACGAATCTCGTAATTGTTGTAAGATTAATCATGCTTAGGTGTCCTGGGACCAGTGTTCCATTGCCTAAGCAGGTTATTCTGAGTCTTGCCACCGCTGGGCACTGACACAAAACATAATCCGACGTTTCCCGTCCTTCCCGACAGGAACGACAAGAGTTGTCTTGTTCTTTCCCAATTTTACTCATGTGGTAGTTAAGCCTACAATGGCCCGTAAGTAGGTTTAAAACATCCCCTGCCCTAATGCTCTCGGTGTTGATGGGTCTCTGACTGCCGCATGCCCACTTCGGCCTTCCAGCAGTCTAGTAGACTTCTTTATTTCTCTTTACGTAGTAAAGCACTAGTGAAGTTGTTGGTCACCCCGCAGAAGAGCTCTCGACCTATGCGCCCTTTTTAGCCAGATAGTCCATCATTTCACTGCCCCTTATGGTAACCCTAATCCTCTCTGCCAAAGCATTGAGAAGCTATCCCACATAAATTCTTAACGAAATGCACTTAGAGCGTCCCAATGCATATAGAGCTGCTTGATTATCTGAGAAAATGTTTATTCCGGTAACACAACTACCTCTTCCATGTAGAATTATGTTTTGCTTGCCTACAGAAAATACTCTGGGTCAGGGCAGCAATCTAACCTGCAACCCCCAGTTAATAGGTTGGCACACTACCCACCAATCTATGTGTGCAACCCATAGAATTTCAATGAAAATGTTTTATTAATTAGATGACATAATTCATTAATATAATGAAAGAAATGTCATTAATAAAGTAAAATAATATAAATTTAATATTAAAAATACTTCAATAAATAAATTGTTTATTCAAAATTTTTATTAAATCAGTGAAATAATGAAATTCATTAGATTATGAAGCACAATCTTAGTTCAGGACATAATAAAATTGACGTCCTGTCAAGGGTCTCTAGCAATAGATACTTATTTTGGTTAAGACTTTGAGTTTTAGTTCAGCAACTGTTACAACTAATTTTCTTATTAATTTTATTCCCTTAATTTTAATAATTTAAAATATTTTAATTTGTTTTACGATAATTTTAAAGCGATACCCCCATTAAATTAGAATTAAATTATTTTAAACATGTTAAACATGTTTGTTTGTTGTGCGTAACACATTTTCTCACATTTTGACAATATTTTACGCCTAAAAAAAGTATTGCTGACTTGTATGTCGGCTACTAACATAAAATAAGTATTTAAAAAAAAAAATATTTGTAAGAAGTAAATTCAGTAAAAAAGAGAACCCCTGACAAACTTGACACCAACAAACAATACAAACAAATGTTTATTGATAAAATTAATCCCACAATTTATGAATTACTATTTTTGTTATTGTTGTTGCTGTTACACATGATCATAAAATCAAAAGAAAAATGTGACTTAAACACAAAATGTTTTAAAGAAACCCATTAACCAGCCACATGTTGTCCGTTCTCTCATGCCAGTTGCATGAAGTTGGCTTTTAATTCAATTCTGTTTACCACTTCTTCTTTTTCTCAATTGGTTTTCTCTTTCAAAGTGATATTCTTCTTTTTTTTAGGTTTTTATTTTTGTGCTTGTTTGTCGGTTCAATCAATCCCTTGTTTTTAATTTTTATGATCGACTTTAGATGAGCATTAAAGTTGCTTAAAAATGTTTTTTTTTTTTTTTATTTTATTATAACAAACCAATTTGTTTGTTGTTCATAAAAATCATGTTGATGATCGTGCTTACTCTAAACCGATATTTATATTTTGCAGTTTTTGTAACCCAGCGGGTCAAATCGTTTAGAAATTTTTGTATGAAAATTGATTTTTTAATTAAAATGTTTAGTTAAATCAAAACCAGACTCTAGTATTTATGTTATTCACATTAAGGAACAGCGGTGGGTGGTTATATGGACAGGATTTGTAGGAATTAGAGTCCAGTGACAGATTCTCGCTCATGAGATTTTTGGTTTTATTTTCGAATTATTGTTTTCTTCATGATTGAGTCGAATAGTTTGTTCGGGTTCATACAGAAAGTATGAATCATTTTTGCAAAGGCAATCTTTAGTTGAGTGTTAAGGGATGGCACACTGAACTCAAATAGCATATTGCTCCAGGGAGCTGTACGAAATACTCCTAGTGAACACCTGACAGATGAATTTAAAATTGTTTGAATTTGTTTGATTTTATATTTCGACAGCTTATAAATATGTATCTTATTTTTTTGATATTAATGACAGTAATTAGAGTCCGCAAGACTGCGTTTTGAACCTAAATTAGGCTTAATATGTTGGAATTAAATTTGTCACTAGATGAGCATTTAATTTCGTTTATTGATCTATTTACCAATTTGGTCAAATAGCCAATGTGTCTGTCTAACTTATTTCTTTTGCTTCTGTTTAGAGCAAGTACTTTTTAATTAATTACTGCAACAAATGCTCAGGCATAGTAAATTGGATTACAGTTCGAACCCTTCTACAAGTAACTTTAATATCATAATATCATTTACAATTTAATAAATTTTTTTTTCAATCTGATTGGTAATAATCTACTAACAATCATCTATAATTTAAGTTAAGAGAGCTGAAAGCCTTTGCAGCTGTGGCTTTTTTTATAAATTGGCTTATAATATTAATTATAATCAATTTTGCATACAAAATAAGTAAATAAATTTGATAGGAAATCCGATTTTGCATTAGAAATAAGAATAATTGAATTACAATTTCACTTCAGAATATTCAAATAGGGTGAAAGTGAGTTTTTTAATATTCTGTATGATCTTTCCAATTTCAGTGTTTATTAATAAATAAGCCAAACAGGCGTATTTAATCAATTTTTACCCAAGTATAAATAATTAAAATGTTTATTGAGGACAAATTTTCTGCTTGTTTTCCATAAAAAAAAACAATCTGAATTTTATATTCATTAAATTTCATACACACTGAAGAGTCCTTGAACTGATTCAAAATCAATTCCAAGAAAAAAATTCTACTTCTCTTTATTTTTAAGCAAAATATTTAGGCTTTTCATAAGATCAATATTTAATAATAATAAATAAAAGAAATAATTAATTTATGAAAGTTCCCATAAAAACTCAAATTAATTTTGTTGTAATTAACAATCTTCCATCGATTAAAATATAATTTGCGGTCAAACTTCAAGAGAGGCTTCTCGACAAGGCAACAAGAATTTTGACAAGCTACACTAACTGAAATTAATTAACAAGATGTTTTTTTCTTTTCATTTTGTGGAAATTGTTTATACGATAATTAAAAGTAACAGGTCAGATTTTAATTATTTCAAGACTAAAGACGGAAGACTGAAAACGGCAGCCTAAAAATACAAAAATGAAAGCAGTGAGAGATACACAATGTTAATAATGTTATTATTACAGTTGTTGTGGTTGAAATGCACACAGGAAGGGATCTCTTTAACGTTTCTACCAGAGATTCATAAATCAAAAGCAGCAAAAACTAAAAATGGTAGATGGAAGAGTTACTTGTACTTCGTTGTAGAGTTAAACTGGCCTGCCAATAATGCAGCAGTTGCCAAGACAACCAACTGATAATTGTTGTTGTTGTTGCAAGCATGATTTTTATGAGTTTGATTTTGGTTGGCTATTTAACAACTTGATCATTTAATTTTGTGGTCTACAACAACGTGAACGTTTTTTATCTGGCTGCCTGTCTGTCTGACGCTCTGCCTGCAATTTCAGCTTAACTGCTTGAGCACACGTAAACAAATTGTTTTTTTGTTGTACCTGTATAACTTCCATAATGATAATTATAATAATGATCATCATCATTACCGGGCCCCGCCATCATATTTGAGTTTTAGGTTTTTTCAATAAAATTTTGTTGCTGAAGCCCAGAAAAATAAATAAAAATTTTTTTCGTTTCTTGATTGTTTTTATTGCCACTCGCTTTGTTAATAATAATTCGATTAAGTCATATTCACACATACTGTCGTGTCTGTCCGCTAACTAACTTTTATCCTTCTTCCAAGTAAGCAAATAAGAAACTTCAAGCTCATGGCTGGGCATTATTTAAAAAGCAAATAAATACGCAATATCGTCCTCATCATCATCATCATCCAATTTACTATGAAACCTCATACAAGTACAAACAAAAAATAAAAACAGAAAAGGTGGTTAATTTAGCTTTGACCAGCCTGACTGACCATATGGTCAAATTATTTTTATTAAAAAACTCAAAAAAAAACAAAAAAACTAAAGATTCTCTTTACACTTTGTGTTCTAGAAACATGAATTTTATGTTTCCTACTCACTCGCTTACTCTGTCGCACTGCCTTCACAATTTCTTATAGATTTTTTTATATTGTTTTTGATTCTCTGTTAAATCGTCTCATAAATTAATAAAGATTTCTTATTGATTTTAAAGTGTTTCTGCTTGTCTGTTCACATGTGGGTATTTATTTCATTTTATAGTCCACCATTATAAAAGTTTAATCTTAAATTATGTGCTGCACTGTACTAGGCATACTCACTCTTATGCTGAGCTGAGTGTGTCATCAGACACAAATGTGTTAATTTAATTTATTTAATAAAATATTCGGCTCTGTTCTGTAAATGGAATCATTTATAAAATCGAAAAGCTTGTAAGACCGAAAGAATTACTACTTGGTGTTCTGTAAATCATTCGAAGTTTAGCTTGAATTTTTATTTAAACATCAAAGTCAAGTTTTTGTGTTATAAAATTAACAAAAATTTTTTGACATTGCCGGAAAGTGGTTCAGAAAAATTTCGTTTAAAAGTTGCTTCTATTCTAATCCTCATACTTGGAGCAGAAATTTCAAAAAATTTCAGTGTTTTTTTAATTATTTTTTTTTTTTAACTTAAATGTATGAAAGTGCAAGGAATTTTACTAAAATGCATAAAATATTCTTCAAATTTAATCTAATATATTGTTTTTTAATTTTTTTTAGTCCTTTATTACAATAACATTTCATTCGTTTTACTTTTGACAAGTTCGTGTATTCGGTTTTCAAAAGAAAAATTTTGTAAGAATTCGAAATGTGAAATATTCAATTTCGGCTTACAGAATAGGGCCGATTAATTATTATTTAAAAAAAAAATTCTTTTTATACGAGAGTGCTTAAAACATATCACCGGACTGTTTTTTAAGTTGTTTTTGTTAAAACTAGTTACAACGTGGTGATATCCTATTTTATTTTTTTTTTTTCACAGACGACTTGTCACTGAACTACACCAAAAGCGTTAGTCACATGATAAGTTTAAATATTTTGCATGTTTTGCTTTTGTGTTTGTATTTATGTTTTTTGCTTATTACCAGCTTTGCCATTTTAGCCTTTTTTAGGTTAAATTTAGTCTGTTTTTCTCGCATTTAGCCTTGAAATTTATGATTTAGCCTCTAGCTTTTTTCTAGAATCTTTTCATTTTCAAAATAGCCTTAAATAGCCTCTTTTCTTTTTCGCAAATTTTTGTTTTTTGCGAATAGTGAAAAAAAATTTTAATCGTTTTTTCAAAAAAAAACAAAGGGGGTAGTTCATGGTAATTTTTGGCGAAAAAAAATTTTTTCGCACCATCTGCAAAAAACAGATTTTGAATTAAAGTCAATTTGGTTCTCTATCCAACGCAATAGAAATCAAGTCGATATCTAGAAAAGTAAGCAAGTTATGACCAAAAAGGTAAGCAGTTCTACTACTGCCTCTTTCCGGCCACTTCTTAGTAGAACTGGTTACCTTTTTGGTCATAACTTGCTAAGTTTTCAATATATCGACTTAATTTCTTTTGCGTTGGATAGATAAACGTATTGGCTTTCATTCGAAATTTTTTTTGCGGAAGTGCGAAAAAAATTTTTTGTAATTTTTTCAAAAAACAGCAAGTTATGACCAAAAAAGGAAAGCATGTTTAAAACGAATTTATTTTCTTTATGTTCTCTTCTTGATTTTTTATAAAAATCATAATTATTATTTTGAATGATAGTTTTTTAATTTTTTCCTAGCTTTTTTTTGTGGATGAATTATATTTTTCTAGCCTTTTTTTTTAAGGCAAATTTAGCTTATTTTTTCTAGCTCCTGGCAACGCTGCTTATTACACTACTATTTATTTATTTATTTGCCGGCCACAGAAAGAATATTCGATAAAAGACATTTTTACCTTCATTAACAATTTTTTTTTCTATAAATATTGATTATTTGACCTTTTTATCTGAAAGTAAATAAATAAATATTTTTTAAGCTTTTAAGTCTTTTTTTATATATGTATTTATTATTACATTAAATTCCAATATTCCGACACGTCTTCGTATGTCTTCCTCAAGGAAAATAAATTTGAATTTTTTTTTCTATACTATTTGTTATTGTTATGGGGCTTACGCATAAAGACAAAATTGTACCGCTACTTTTAAGATCTATTGTAAAACCCAATACTCAACTAAAATTTTTACTTTTCCTCGAACTTTTAGGGACGGTATCTCATTGTATAGGTAGCTTATTCTGCATCTTTCCACCACTGGGCAAACGAACAGAATGTGTGTGCCCAATCTTTCTTAACAGAGTTCACATGAATCATCTTGTACCAGACCGATTTTACTCATAAAGTAATGGAGTTTACATTGTTAACGGTTATCTCTTTGCCAAAAAAGTTTATTGAAAAATATTTTTATGTTAATTAAATAATTAATTAATTGCTTCAATTAAAAGTTTAATTGAACAAAAAAATCTATTGATTAAATACTTAATTGATTCAACTAAAGATTTAATCAATTTGTCCAAACTAAATGGACATTACTATTATTGAATTATTTGAACACCTATTGAATTATTACTGTAATAAGAAATTTTGTTTTAAAAAGTTCCCACTCTTTTTTATTGTTATTAACACAAAAATACAAGTGTAAAATTATCTAAAGTTAAAATTAAAACACACAAAATTACTGTGCCATTCCTTTTCTAACCATACGGTTGAATTTGAACTTAAATTTTTAATTTAGTAATTCATAGTATCTGCAACAAGTCATTTTTAATATTTTAATAAAATATTCACAATTGAAAGTTTAATTGAACAAAAAAATTCTATTGATTAAATACTTAATTGATTCAACTAAAGATGTACCACCTTATCCAAAAAAAAGTTGACGTAGACTTTAAAGTAAAATTTAAAGTCCAAAAAAAAGTTGACGTAGACTTTAAAGTAAAATTTAAAGTCTACGTCAACTTTTTTTTGGATAAGAGCATTAATAAATATGACAATTTTTTATTCAAACTGTATAGTTTGTAACGACACGATTTCGCTGGTTGCTGGGTGAGTCAGCGGCATGCAGAGTTGTACATAAAGTAATGAAAAAAGCGTTTGCTTTTTTTCTCTTAACGTTTTAAAAGTCTCTTTATTCAGTAAATCGTTATTATCTACTATCCTGTCGGCAGGATGTCTGTGACCTATCAGAGCCGGTATTTTAATTATTATTTGGTTTAAAATTATTTTATGTTTATTTTGCATTTCTTTTTTATATCTTTCTTGGAATTTCTTTTTTTATAAATTCAAAAATTAGGATCAAATTTTATTGCTTTTGAAAATGGCATTCTCAAGAAGGATTTTTTCTCCTTATTTTTAAATTTTTTTATAAATATTTTTCATTTGTTTTTATATTAATTTTCATTTTTAAGTCTATTTAACTTTTTTTTTAAACACTAGTTTATTAAGTTGAGTTCGTATTACAAAAATTCATTTTTTATGGATATTTTATAATATATGTTGGTTGGGAAATTTATTTATTTATTCAGTTTAATGCTTACTGAGTTTTTTGTTTGAATATTTGAATCTTTTTGTGACTTTTGATTAATAATTCTTATTTAGTCAATTGCTTTTACAATATAAAGGTTCTAATGTTTGCAAGAAACGTTGGGAGTAACCTACTGAGGATTCGGAGTAGCGTCTGATGAAATGGTCCATATAGGTATGCTCTCCCCTTCAGTACTTATTGTACTGAATAAATAACTCATGAGAATATTATGAGTAAAAGAATAAATTTTAAAACCAACACAATTTCTGGAATTAAGCACAAATAAAGATTAAAATTTTGTTAGATATTTTATAATATAAATAAATAAATTTTTATAATACGACCTCAAGCTTAATAAGCTAGCCGTTTCAATTATAAAATTTTTTGTATTTTTTTGATATTGAAGAAGAAGGTGAAAAGTGAAAAAATATTAATATTTGGCGAGCATAGTGAAAGGTACATAAGACTCAGCAAAGCCGAATTTAACTTGTTATGTTTTAAATTGCTATTAAAATGGCACCGTGAGTAGAAAAGCAAAAAATTTGGTCCTCCACCACCATAATTCACTAGAAATGTTTCATAACTAAAAGTCTTTATTTTCCCTTTTTTCGTAACTACTTTTGCCTCCAAAAAATATCTTATTGAATCTGCGTCTAGCTGTAGGTGAAAATTAATATGTGAAACACATCAAATCGTTTAAAAATTTTTTATGAACATTTTTCGAAAATATTCCAAAAATTTAATATTTTACATACAAATATTCTAGACAATCTGATTGTCCGTGTTTTGTAAACAGCCCAAAAATGTTTTTAATTTGGAAAATATGTACTCGTAAGTCATTTGTCTGTGTTGTCATATCAGTTACATTTTCAGTCTTACAGGTTCTATATAAAATCATCTACTGCAGAAACAACTGAAGCTCTTTACAGCTTCAGTTTGATTGTCGTCAAAATTAGAGGCAAAAATTCTATTTCACTCATTTCATGTCTTTTGCTGTAATTAAACAGACCAATTCTAGCTTAAGCTTTGAGACAGTGAAATTAAAAGAAAAACATTTTTTTTTTATAAACAAAACGTGGATAAAATCAATTTTAAAAATCAATCTTTTTAAAAAAATTTTCTCCATTCTGGATTCGCCTATGATTCTTAATATAAGAAGTCTATAAAAATGTGGATAGCACGCTTTCAATTAGTCAGTCTTTCGTTCATACAAAGGAACTCAATATAAGCTTGAAATAAAAATGGCTTCAAAAAAATCGATTGTCATATTTTAGATACTGAAGAAGTCACATTTGGTATGCAATTTTAAACCACCACATTTTCTTCACTATTGTAGCACCACAATTATATAAAATTGTGTATTAACACCTACGCGATATTAATATAAATGTTACCGAGTATTGCAGCTTAGAGCTTCTTATTAAGTAAATTTTTTTTAAATGCAGCTTCATTTCAATGACACGTTAACGATTTTTTAACTTCCTTCAAAAAATTTTCCAGACAGGGTTGCTTTAATATGTGTGACAAGCCTGTACCGTTTTTAATTTTGTAATATTTTTCAGAAGATGATAAAATTCCAAACGATCAAAGTCTAAATTGGTTAAGGAATTCCTGCAGTTATATTAAGGCCAGTAATGTTTTAAAAAAAGTAACACAAAAAATATGGTCGGTGTAAGCAACCCTTCACTACTTAGGGCATTATTACAAATATGAGTCTGTTGAGCGCTTATGAGAGAACATTAAACATGGTAAAAAAGTCGTATTATTTTAAGACTTTTCTGTTTGAAGCACAACAACAATTCTTTAAAATAATATGACCACCCAAGAGTGACTTAAAGAATACATTTTGTTGCGATTTTGTTCAAAGAGAATAGAAATTCATTAGATTTTCAAGTGAATGCATTGTAGCATTATGGGTTTTAGTAGTCGGTAGTCGTCAGTAAAATATTGCTTTGACTCGCTTTGGAGTACTCACCTTGACTTACAACTAAAATGTTCGCTTGGTCTCACTGCTGTTGTCTTCTTGTTAAATCTGTTTGGTAAAGTTATTGTCTATTTTATTTGGTTTTAGTTCGTTGCGTTCATATGTCTGTTCATTAATTTGCTGCGATATTTAATTAACAACCATAAAAACGAGATTTCCTGTTGCAAATTGATTTATGCTTGAAATAATTTAAAATTTTTTATTTGCTTTTTTTTCTACTCAAACAATCTTTTGTATCTATTGTTGTTGTTGCTGTTGTTGTAAATCAATTGATTGAATTTTTTACGATCAACATTAGCTGAAAACATTTTAAATATAAAAATTAGCAAAGTGTGAATGAAAATTTTTTATAGATTTTTAATTGCGATCATACTAACGAGTACGTTTACGTACATTTAGAAAAAATATAATTAAAAATAAAGTAATGAAAGCTTCTTTCGTACATTTGTATTGAAAGCAAAAGCAATAAACGAAAACTTGTTTTGTTTAAAAAAACAAAAACAATAAACGAATTTTTTGTTTGTTTTCAATACAAACGTAGAAAAGAAACTACGGATCGCTTTTATGGGGTCCGGCCGTTATTTTTTTATTCGACTTTTAGACTAAAGGCTTTTAAAGAAATAAAAATAATGTTTTGTTTTGTTTGTTTTAAGAAATATTCTACTAAGTAAGTATTTATATTTGTGTGATCTTTCGCAGTGGCGATGATCGCTTCAGCTAAAGTTAGACTGCAGCACATATGATTAGATTTTGTCGAAACAAAATATTACAAGTGTTTTGGGACCACCTTCAATAAATGTACCACAGCTGCCACTATTTACATTAAAAGTACAAGTCTGATAAAATTAATAGTTTGCCATTTTATGGAATGTTTTAAAAAATTATAATTTTGGTTCGCTTTTCTCTATCACTCAACACAATCTGCGATTATACTGATTAATTTTACCATTTTAAACAAATTTGTGACAAATCATAAGACTTGTATTACAGTGTCTTACACTTACCACAAGTATGATGTAGGTTTTGTAAATTTTTTATTTAAAATTTTTTGTCATGTTGATTAAATTTTTAATGGAATTAATTATATTTATATTTCATCTATATGTTTAGTTGGTTTAATTCAATCAATTTATTATTTAATCAAAATTATTGATTTCAATTAAATTTTTGTCATACTAATTAAATTTAAAAAAAATATATATATGGTTGAGGCAACCATAATTTAGGGGAAACATGGTATGGTTAGAATTATGATTGCATTTAACCATATATATTTTTAAATCAAACATACTCGTATTAAAAATGCTTCTCAAGTCCCGAACATTTCCAAAATTGTTTTTAATATTGTACCTATTTACATTTTTTACATTAAATTTTTATTAACAATTTTTTAAATAATTTTTTTTTTTTTTGCCACATGAACAGAATCAACTAGCAAAATTTTTTCAAAAGGTTATAGCTTCTAAAAGATAATTTCTACAAACTTAATTTTTATTTCCATTTAAAGGGTTCAATATATACACTGGTTTTGTTTTTATAAAAAATTTTGTAAAAAAAAAAAATGCCTTCAAAATTTTGCGTCATATGAATAGGACACTTCTATTAAAAAATAGTTTAGTTTTCATTAAAACTTTTTAATTTTATTTACATTTTATAAAAATTCGTACATTTTAAAGCCTTTTCAATACAAATTTGTTTGTAAATTCGATTTTGTATAGAATCATGTAATAAATTATGCCTTCAATAAGTTCCTTTCGTAGTATACTGCTTTTCAGAAGCATAAACTTTACGAGGTAGCATTTGCAACGAAATTACGATCCGGTTTGTAAGGAGGCCAATCGAGCTCATTAACGTTCTGATCAAGTAGCCATGACTTTACCAAAAAAAATTTGTTTTTTTTTTGTCACAATTTTGACGATATTTTGAAAATTTAAATACAATGTAGGACCAACTTAAAGGACATTTTGTTGTGGATTTTCGATTTTTTTTTAAAGATACGAAAGATACGTTTTTATGTAATGCTTATGTATATCGTGTCATCTCTTGAAAATAAGAAATCAAAATAGGAAAGCATTGCCAATTTGAAAACGTGAAGGGCATATTTGAAACTAGTACCCAAGAAACAGTTTTCAGCTGCTTTGGCCGAAAGATGACTTTCATTTGTATACTCGTGTAATTATTTGTATGACTTTTTATGTACTGTGTACAGCTACGGTCACATTAAACAAATATTTATCGAAATAAGCAAAAGCACTAGGTCATCTACATATACGTTTTTATTATTTAATATATTTTGAAGAAATATTCCTTTAATTTTTAAATTTTTTATTAAAATACAACAGACATGCTTTATTATTTTGTTTGAATTCGTTTTATGTACTAGAAGTCATCTTGGACTATAATAATATTTGCCAAAAAGTATTAGTTACGCTTATTTAAACAAATATTTATCTAAAGTGACCGTAAATTAACACACATTTAAAACAAAGTTTTTGATTTTATTATTTATTTGTTAGTTTATTTGACCTTTTTCTTTCTAATTAATATAGCCATTTTATTAATTTATTTTTATATGATACTTCTTTCCACCTTGCGCTGCTTCTTCAGGATATAATTATAAATTAGTCAAATTATGAAAAAATGCATATTTAAAAAATTTTCTTGACCAAACAAAATTTTTATATATAAAATTTGAAAAATATTTAAATTTATATAATCTAAAAATTATACAATTAATAAATTTTTTATTTTACTTACTTGTGAGCAGTAAATTAAGCTTTTTATTTCACAAGATGCAAGGACGAATTAGTCTTATTTCTCATTCATTTCCCCTTATGGAAATAAAAAGTCACTATTTATTTTATTTTTAATTTAATGAACTTTTCTTTCTGTTTTATTTATGTATTTAAATAGTTTTTCTTTTTATTTTATTTATTCACTAAGAAATTATACACACCTTAAAACTATTATTAAACTAAATATACAATAAATACAAGTTTAATTAATAAAAAATTAATTCGTAAATGTGGAAACTAAATGCTTCAAATTATCGTTTATTTAATTAGTAATTGTTTCAGACATTTTTGATTTTTTATAGGATATAATTATTACTCTTATGCTTTTTATTGTTGTTGGGCGCAAAACACTGAAATTTTTAATTATTTTAGCTGTGATTTTCACTATTTACAAGATAAAAATGTAAACTATTATTTAGGGCTTAAATTAAAAAAAAAAATATTAACAATAAAAAAAAACTTAATTAAGTCACCCTCGTAACAAAATTTCATTTATATGGTAGTTGTTACAAAAGAATCATAATGAAATTGTTTTATTATGAATAAATTAAAAATAAATTGTGGCTGCTTATTATCCGCCATATGGAATTACTTAAATAATTAACAAGTCTATTTAATCAACTCTACACATACGAATATTCTTCTACCTTCAAACAGACACTTTACATACACGCGAAGATGGTTAATTTTTATTTCTGATTTTTTTTTTATTATTTTACATAATTTAATTAAAAATAAGTGAAACTAAATAAAAAAAAACATTTAATTAAAATTTAAATTTACAAGAAAAAAAATCTGTATTATATGGATGTGTGGGTTAATGCAATTTGCAGTTTCTTAAATTTTACATAGCAAACACAGAGAGAAAACACACTTGAGTTGTAAGAAGCGGAGCCAGTTGTCATTAAGTGTACTCTATATTGGGGCCTTTTAATTCTTTTTTTACATTCGAAGCGAAACAATACCATTTAAAAAAAAAAAACAACAAAAAATATTCCTCAATTAACCCTTTAGAGAACTCCAGGTCCTAGCGAGGCATTTATTTTACATAGATAATAAAAACCTACCATTCTAATCTTTTATAAATCAATCAAACCAAGTGTTTTGTGCAGAAAATTGAAGACAAACCATTGTTTTTTTATGTGGGAGGAGCCACCTTGCAAAATATTTTATTTATGTTTGTACCACCAGGGCCTGGCCTGGTAAAATATTTTATGGACTTTATATAATACAAATAAAACTGACATAAAAAAAAGAAAACAACAAATTTGATTTGCTGATAGCAGTACTAGATCATTCAGATCTGAGTTGAAAAATGCAGCTGCCAATACAAGATGTTTCGAACTAAATTTTACAAATAATTATAAAAAACATGTAACTATTAGTGTTGGTGAACAACGGTACTCACTCGGGAAGAACTGCATTTCTGGAGCATATTTTGCAAACCCCGCTAAATATGAAATCAAAATATGATCCTTCAGAAGGGAAGACCTTTATTGGAAAATATCAGAACCAAATTTGTGATACGTTATAAGGATTCTAGATGTACGTAAATGGTTCATGACTATTGCAGAAGGTTTCCTTGATACATTTAGAAGCATAAAAAGATGTCTTGCATTAGAAATTAAAACAAAATTAAAACGAAAAGTGTTATGAATTGAATTTGGATTTTACGATAACATTCTCTTATTATCAACAGCTCATTATGATACGTCTTTTATTAGAGTGAAGATCTGTAACAAAACTAAGCACATATAGATATCATGGGTCAAATGCTTGACAAATATACTACTAAACGAAGAATTAATCGATTGGCTTTAGCACTTTTGACTAAATAACTGACATAATAGCTATGCCTGTCAAGTAAAGGGTGTTTTTTATAGACGTATAGAACTTTAAATTGCAATAAAACAACGATGGATTATTCGATTGACATGAATTTTATTTATCCGAAAGATAATCTTGTGGCATTACATTTTAAATATGATTTCTGGCATATGACCGCCACGGCTGGCTCGGATGTAGTCCAACCTGG
Organism: Thelaira solivaga; assembly: GCA_947397855.1. Lineage (NCBI taxonomy): Eukaryota > Metazoa > Arthropoda > Insecta > Diptera > Tachinidae > Thelaira > Thelaira solivaga. Next base: position 28,882,614 of record OX377612.1, read on the forward strand.
CCTCCAATTTTCAATGACTTTTTCCAACATTTGTGGCCGTATATCGGCAATAACACGGCGAATGTTGTCTTCCAAATGGTCAAGCGTTTGTGGCTTATCCGCATAGACCAATGACTTTACATAGCCCCACAGAAAGTAGTCTAGCGGTGTTAAATCACAAGATCTTGGAGGCCAATTCACAGGTCCAAAACGTGAAATTAGGCGGTCAGCAAACGTGTCTTTCAATAAATCAATTGTGGCACGAGCTGTGTGACATGTTGCGCCGCCTTGTTGGTACCACAGCTCCTGGACATCATGGTTGTTCAATGAAAAAGTTAGTAATCATGGCTCTATACCGATCACCATTGACTGTAACGTTCTGGCCATCATCGGTTTTGAAGAAGTACGGACCAATGATTCCACTAGCCCTTAAATCGCACCAAACAGTCAGTTTTTCTGGATGTAACGGTGTTTCGACATACACTTGAGGATTAGCTTCACTCCACATGCGGCAGTTTTGTTTGTTGACGTAGCCATTCAACCAGAAGTGCGCTTCATCGTTAAACAAAATTCGCTTATGAAAATCGGGAACAACGGCAATCTCGTTTTGGGCCCACTCGACAAATATACGTCTTACTTGATTATCGTTTGGCTATTCATGATGAATTGCCAAGCAAAACTGAGAATAAATCACTTGACAGCTGTTAAATCGGTCGCCATCTTGAACAGTAATGCCAACTTAAAGTTCTATACGTCTATAAAAATCGCCCTTTATAAAAAAGATGGCAATAGAAAATGTTTATATCAACTTTTGAAGCACCTTGTATGCAGTTATGCGCTAAAGAATGGGCACGAACAAAAACTTACATTAAATTTTGTTAGTCTATCAGCATAGAAATATTTGGATAAAGTTAAAATTTTTAAGATTATGTAATTTTTTGTTAAATTTTTATAGGAATATGTGTACAAGTATAGAAAGTGGACTTACAGTTCTACGAATACCACTAAAGTGCATGATAGATTGTCCGGTAAATTTGGCCAAAATTCTGTTTGTTTTTAATATTTTAAATGCCACTGAATTTTAGTTTAAAAATGCTTAAATTCGCATGTATTTTTTTTAATAGGTGAATAAATAGCATTTCTTAAAAAAAGGAAATTTATTTGATTGATTTTCGTTCACCATAAATCTCTACGCGAAATGAATGTAGTCCCAGCGTGAGCTAACTTTGGGTAAAAGAAATTATTATTATAATTACTAACCCCGTTATCAAAAAAAAAAAATTAACGTAGACTTCACTTTAAAATCTACATCAATTTTTTTTTAATATAAGCATAAATATTTAATTGAATCAATTATTAATTGAATAGACCAAATACTAAATTGATTCCAAAAACAATTTTTATCAATATGATAAAATTTTAATTGAGCTAAAATATGCTTGTTATGATAAAAAACTTAATTCATATAATTAAATACTTAATAAAGGGTGTCCCAGTAAGAGTGTACTTTTTCATTTTAAAATAAAAATATGTAGTTTTTAAGAAAATCTTAATTTTTTTCTTGAACTGTAAAGAAGACATTTTGCGATTAAGTATAAAATAAAATATCCCAAACAGCCAGAAATCAGTGTCAATTTTCCGAAAAAAAATTTTTTTTTCTGATGAAGCGCATTTTCGTTTGTTTGACTTCGTGAGTACATAAAATTGTTAATTTTGCAATTCATGAGAAACAAATGCACGAACAACGAACAACTGCCTGGTGCAGATTTTGGTCAAGGTTTATTTTTTTGAAGATGAGGCCGATTTTTCGGTGACTGTAAACGACAGTAGTTACAGAGCTTTTTTGGTTTCAACTGGACGTTGTGGATCTGCCTACCACACCTCGTGTGAGGCATTCAGCTTATTGTAGCATGAAATGAATACGTGGGACACCTTTTATATTCAATTAAATATTTAATAAAAACTAACAAAACTTGAATCGAACTGGAAAGATAGAGGTATTTATTACATAATTAATTGATTCAATTAAAATTTTAGTCAATATAACAATTTTTTTTATTAGAATTTTGAGGTTTAATTTTTTTTTTTTAATATTCCAAAAATATTTTCCTCATTCACTTAGTAACTGCTCTTCAGCAATTAGTCTTTGCACATGATACTTCTGACTGATTCTTAGTATTGGAAAATCTGGCAGAATCAATATTTGTTTGATTGAATTTAAAAAGCTACTTTAATCAAATAAAAATCTCATAGAAAAATTTCAAATTAATTAATACGAGTTACTTATTTCCGATCCAATTCGAATTGCTCAGCTGATTAACTTTGCAAATAAAAATAAAATCATTTACTCCTAACTGACTCTTAATCCTTTTTAAGGTTGTAAAATGTTTTAACTAACAACTGAAAAGTTTTAAATGTTTTTTTTTAATCTTAAAACACTTGAGTAGATTTTCCATTCTGCCACAGTTGTAATATAATTTTTTTTTTAATTTGTATAACACACTGTGAGTGGCCTTAATAAAAGCTCATTTGTAGGTTTTAAATTGTTATTTTGTTAATACAATGTTGGGTACATAATAAGCCATTTGTTATACATCATTTAATTTAATGGCTGATATGTAAAATAAACAAACACAACAACAACATGAACAAACAAAGACAAAAACAATGAGAACGAATTACAAGCAAACATGGCGTACTAAGCGAAAAGTAAAAAAAGAATGATAACAGCCAACCAACAGAAGTCTAAAAAGAGTGGAATTACCAAAAAAAAAATTATAATAATAAAAAAACTAAATAAATCGTATTAAGCCAATTGATATTTTATTTAATATTCCTATTAGTAACTGATTTTGTTGTGGCACAAAAATGTAGTTAAAGAGTGAACCCTACCCTGTTAAAAAAAATTTAAGTCATTTAAACATTTTTATTAAAAAAATGTGTCATATTGATTAAATATTTAATTGAATTAAATAATAAAATATTTATTCAAAATAAAGACTTTTTCAACTAAACTAAACGAAGTGATTAAATGTTTAATTAATTCAATTAAAAATTTTATCAATATGACAAATTCTTTTAACGCTTCAACATTACACAAAAAAGATTATGTTTAATTTAATTAAATAAACATTTAATAAATATGAAAATTAATTCAGTTAAATGTTTAATAAATTTAGCAATTTTTGCCTAAGCAAACAATTAAATTTTTAGTTGGAAAATTTTAATCAATTTCTTTAATTCAGTTTAAAAATTTCGATATTGATTAAATTGAAAATTGATTTTCTTTAATTAAAAAAGATTATGTTGCTGTGGATCCTCTTCATGTTGGAAAAATCATTTGCTTTTGTTTAATAAGTTTTGGTTTACCCTTTTTGGAATGCTTATATACTGTGTTTGTAACAGTGCTTTGCGTTTGTTGATATGTTTTACCCCCATGTGTCTGTCCGCGTGTAGTGTGCATTTCATTTCACTATTTTTCATATATTTTTTTGTTGTTTTCTTATTAATATTTAATTAAAATTACCATTCATTATAATACAAGTACAAGTCAATTATTCTAATATTGCGCAATTTGTTCAGAACTTTGTTTTCATTAAATTTAATGTGGTGCTGTTTTATTTTTATTTTAGTTTTTTTTTTAATAATTTATAGGCATTATTTGTGTTTCTCTCTTTTCGTATTAACAACAAACTGTTGGTTGTTTTAAATAATTTGTTTGGCTGCCAGGAATTTAAAAGGATAATGAGGTGTGCTTGGTGAGCTTAAACAAAAATAATGAAAATAAAAGAATTTTTACAAAAATGTTAACATGCCAAGAATGGAAATTTCACTGGAATCGATCTCTCTCTTTAGACCTTAAAGCGGCTCTAATGTTTCTGTTAACAAAATTATTTCTAGTCTTTATTACTTTTAATATAATTTTTATGTGTTTTGTAAATGAATTTGTTAGAATAATTTTTACACGAGAAAGTACTATTTGAATTGGTAGAAAGTACCATTGATTTAAAATTCATTAATATTTTTACCAGCTTTTAATTTGTTTGTTTTATAAATTAAGATAATTAAATTTTTTTTGCTTTTAGTACTTTTTCTTTTAAAAAAAGTACTCGTAAAAGTACCAGTAGCCTTAAAATTTTTCAATATTTTTATATTAAATTTTTTTAAAATATTTTTTTTTGCTTTCTAGTGTTTTTTATCTCAAAATGTTAAATTTTTCTATTGTTTGTATCAATAAAAATACTATCGCTCATGTTCTGGAAAACGCGCGTTTTCAAAACGAAAAGCGTTTTCCAAAACGCCAAAGCATGTTCTGGAAAACACGCGTTTTGCTCACATTTTTTCATAGCATGTGAATGAGAAAACGCCAGTTTATAATTGACACACAATTGAGAAAATCAAAGTAAATTTTTTATGGAAAAATGCCAATTTTCTTTTCAATTTTCGTTGATATAAAAAGAAAACATATTTAATTTTAATTTTGTGCAACATTTTATTTTCTCTTTAACTCTTTGTTTGTACAAAATTTATCACTTCGCTTTAGTGTATGCTTTTGCGTTTTTCAGAACATGCGTGTATTTGAATAAGTAAAAAAGTATCTTTTACCTCAAAATACTTAATATAACTTGTTTTTTATATAATTATTAACTTTTGGTACATTTTATTAAAAAAAATACCCTTTAGACCAATAAAATGTACTTTTTCATTTATTTTTTAAAACTTTTATTAAATTAAAAATTACTCAAGACGAGTTAACAAAAAATTTTCAGTAACAGCCAAAACTAGCTGGAACTCATACATCGTCATATGTTTTCATTATTAAATGAAGTTACATTTAAAAAATTTAGAAGAGAATCCAAGAAAAGTCGATAATATGAAATTTTTTTTTGAAATTTTTCACTCCTACAAAAATAACATTCTTAAACTCAAAACTGGCTTGGATATAGGCCGATATAAGCCAATGGTTTTGTCGGCGGCGCGGCTTGTAAAAAAAATATTGGCGTCGCGTCTGCTAGCTGGCTGAGCCGATACGTCTTGAAGTCGGATTATAATTACTTATTTTCATGTCGATGTTTTGCTTCATATACGAGTATAATTAAAAATACTTTATAATTAAAAAGTAGTATTTAAATTAGTAAAAAGTATATTTTAATGGATACTAAAGAAGCTACACAAGCTTAAAGCGAAATATCGATATTAATATCAAAAATTATAATCCTACCTCAACCTTACAAATGAGTTTTTAAAAACTTTTTACGTTTGAAAATATTTTTGTTTTTATAATCACCACTTTTCTGCGTTTCTATTCGGATCGAAATTTTTTCCGTTTGGAAGTATTCCATGTTTCGATCAGAAACATAGAATGTTCTGTTCCACTCTTTTTCATTTCTAATGTAATTTGTTGGCTCAATTTTTTCGATTTTTATTTTTGGAATTAAAAAAAGAAAATGTAAATAGAAAATAGAAAAAGAAGATTTTCAAAAAATTTTTTAAATTTTTAATTTATTGTAGGTCAAAAACATCAACAGCGGAGCAATTTGAAAAGCTGGTAAATTTGATGGCAATAAAGGACGACATTACCAAGGGACAATTTCAGACATTCTGAGAACAGGTAACAAACGTGTTGAGCGCAACTAAAAATGCCACTGCATGGAAAAAAGTATTTAATATTTTAATTGACTGGAAAGCATTTATATCCCAGAAGTCTTCTCGAGGACAAAGTAATCAAGTTGACAGGCCTAGAAGCCAGCAGAAGGGCATTAGTGGTTCATAGATTTTGGAGTGGCCAAAAATTAAATTATGTGTTTATTTAGCAATTAAATTTAATATTTTATTTATCACAATTTTTTTTAGCAAAAATTTTATTTTTATTAAAAAATGTTTACAAAATGATTTATTTTTCTGTTACTATTTCATACGTTTAATTACAAGACAGCTGGAATGAAAACGTTCTTGTCTTCTTCTTTTTCTTTCGATACAGTTTTTTTTTTGTTGTTGTTGAAATACCGTCTTTCGCTCGTAATGTAATCGAAATAATGCTTACCTTCTGGTACTTTTCGTCTCCAAAAACTATATGAATAGGTAAAAAGTACCTTTAGCCATAAAGTATTTTTATTATTTTTATCAAAATGTTATTCTTTCTAATGCTTTTTATCTCTAAAGAGCACTATTTCAAGTGGTAAAAAGTATCATTTTTTAACTTGAATTTTCCATTCTTGTCATATCTTGTAAATCAAAAAAATTATATTTTAAATTATCAGACGCACTTTCAGAGACTTTATGAATAGTTTCTAACAAGCAATGCAAAGTCCAAAGAAAATGTTAGAGTGGAAAAATATTTCAACCCTAGGTTCCTTTTTCACAATGCCTGTTGAAATATGTGGTTCCATTTTATGTTTTCCTTTTCATTACAAAGATATTTAAAAGAAGTTTTAATTCAATTTAAATGCAATCCTTTAAAAGGGGCCAACTCTCAGTAAGAAATATTTCCATAAATAGTTAAAAATGTATAACTCTTTAATTTATTATAAAAAAAAAGGAAAATCGAATGCGAATATGAATCATTTGGTTAATGAGTTGGTCAGCAGCTTTACACATGCAGAAGCCTAAAGGCATGAAGCCTTCATAAAGTAATTTCTTTTATGCTTCACTCGTAAACAACTCCTAAATTAAATACTTTAAAACAACTTGGGGTTGGCTGCAAAACCTAAGAAAGAAATTTCTTCTCTTGGCTTGTTATGTAACTTGCAATTAAATAATTAATTTTTGGTGTTAAATAAAAAGCCAGTAACCCCATATTTAAGCAAAAATAAAAATAAAAACAAACCAACAACGTATTTTGCATTCTTTGTTATGCCTTGTTCTTACTCATTTGCAATGACTACAAGTAAGGCTGGAAGGAACAGCAAGGAAGGCTTCTGATTATCTAAGATTTCTTACCAATTTGTTTGCAGTTTAACGAATAATTTAATAAAAATTAACATAAAGCCGCAACTAATTTTTTTTTCGTTTTAAAATTATTTTTGTGTTAATGTTCTTTTTAATATTTTTGTGTGTATGTATGTACACAAGTACAAGTGCAAAGTTACTATTATTTGCAGTAAAAGATATTTTTGGTATAACATTTATCATCATCATCATCATCATCATGTCTGGTCTATAAAACTCATGTGTTGTTAAATAGTAAAGATTCTATGCTAAATGGATTACTGCGTCGTATACTAATCGGTGAGGTTTGCTGATGATTCGGTGAGCAGGAGGATGATGACGATGAGGTGGTAGTTTGCAGTTTTAAATGAAAATTCGTTGCTCGTCCTGGAAATAGAAACGGTTTCTCATCTACACTCACTTGTAAATTATGTTGGTTGCTATTGTTATCATCGTCTCTGGCATCAATGCCACCATTTGACATGGGACTGCCCAAGCCATTAGGACTACCACTAGGTGAATAACTGTTGTTGGCTAAATCACTACCACGTGGACTTCGAAAATCTAAATCATCATCGTCATCACTCTCTGTACCGCCTACCACATCGATTTGTATGCTGTCATCTTCGAGATCTGAATCAGAAAATGTGCCATTGGCTTTGTGTTGTGATATGTATTCAGCCTTAAGTGCTTCAAAGTCAACGGTTATACCTTTTGCTTGCAGTTTTCTAGCCTGTCGATCAATGGCTTTGGCTAATTTCTTTCTTCTGCGTGCTCTGCAATTAGAATAAAAACATAAAAAATAGCAAAAGTAAATTAGAGTATTGTGATATTGGCATGTAAAATCCTCGTATATGGGAATCAAGTCTTAGCCAAAAGATTCAGGGGCAATAAAATCCGAACTTCAGCTAAGCTAGCAAAACCCTAAAAGAGTTTCATTACTTAAAGAAATTTCATACGAAAAGGAGTTTGCATTTTATCTGTTGCATAAATGGGTCTAGTTATTCATTCCATTTCGTGATTCTGGAAAGCATTTTTTGTGAAGAAGCAAAATTTGCAAAAAATTCATTCCGTTGCTTCCGTATTATTCCTCAGTTGCGTTATCATCTCTACCGTCGCCCTATTGTCATATTATTGATTCTGCAATATATTTAGATAAATTTCCACATTTTGCTTGCTCTTAAATTTTCTCACGGAAAATAGACGGAAACATCAAAAATTTAAGGAAAAATAGAAAAGTTCACAAAAATAAAATGTGTTTTAGCTTAATTTGTTTTATTTTTTTGAAAATATTTTCATTTTATTAATTGAAAATTAATTTTCTGTTTGTTTATTTAAAATTTATTTTTATGTTAATAAATTCATTCACAATACACAACTTTTTAATTCACAATTAATTTGAATAATTCAAAATAGTAAGATAATTCTGCAGGAATGAATAAAGCAACTTGCATATCGATCGATATTGGAACTGTTATATTTGAAAATAGTATAAGTCCACTTTTTTCAAAAATCAGTCAGTGGTAATTCTAGTTAACACATTAATTTTTCATTTAACAATTTCGAAATACACTTTGATTAAATATAGTTATTTGAATCGAATAACTGTTCTAACGTAATTGTTCTAAAGTATATAAATTTTGTAATAGAGTCTGTAAGGAAATTGTCCATAAACTTAATAAAATAAATGTTGCCACAAGTATTGAAAATTTAGCTAAAATTCATTTTGTGTGATTTTTAAAACACTAGGATATAAAACACTAGGATATAAAAAACTAGGATATAACTTGCAAGACCTAGTTAAAACAAGTAGTAGATAAGCCTTCCAATTCGTAACCCAAAGGCATACAAAGAAATTCTATTAAATCAGCCTGACCGTTTAGGATGAGTACAATGTCAAACACACGTACAGTCAATTTTATATAAATATTAAGATTAAGAAAGAAAAAATTTCCTGTTAAAGGAATTTTAATTTGCTAGAGATGTTGACAAACATTACGCAGTAGAATTTATTTTAGTTTTAGCATGAAAATTTTCAAATTCTTTAATATGAAAATAAATTTTCTTAATATTTCTCTAATTTTTTTCTAATTTACTTTTTAATTCTTGTACGACTCACCTTTCTTTAGCTTTTAATTCATTAGGCGGGATGGGTTCACCAGAACATGTTTGTGGCTGGGCATTGTGGGCAGGTCTACCAGGTCCTTTTTTGGTATGCTCACGTTTTCTAACTTTGGCACGCCGATTCTGGAACCATACCTATCTAAAACAAAGTGTGTATTTTTAGAAAAAGTTTCGCAAAAGTAAAAAATGTTACAAAAATAATAATTAATTTTTAAAAAAAGTATTTCTAAAAAGTGTCAAAACTTTTCAAATTAAATTGTAAATTTTATTTTTTTTTTTTTGTTAGAAGACAAAATTAAGAGACTTAATTAAAGCGAAAGACAGTGATAGTTCGAGTATAGTTCAAGTTTAGCAGCAATTTAAAACTAAACTTACCGCAACACGACTCTCTTTGAGATCCAAACGCATGGCAAGCGCCTCCCGCATAAATATGTCTGGGTAATGGCTGGCGGAAAAAGCTCTTTCTAATTCTTCCAGCTGCCAAGAATTAAAATTTGTACGGGATCTACGTCGCTTGGCAGCACTGCTTTCATCTTCACCATCTGCTGAAAACCCTTAAACAAAACAAAATTATTTTAAATAACAAACAAACGAATAGACTTGAGAATATGTTAATTAAATTGTAGAAAATGTTATTAATTATTAAAAATTATAGTTTTGTGTTACAAAACTAATGAAAATAAATAATTTATTAAAAAAAAAAACTGTTTTAAATGTTGAAAACGAATTCAAAATCCCTTAAGAATTAGAATGTGTGTGTTTAGTGGGGGAGGGCTGTACTAGTGTCCCATTTATTTTGATTTTAATTACAGGCCTAACACTTTTACTCACACTCTTATTTTTATACATGCATGAGTATAAGTTTAACAACCACAATAAATATTCATAATCATATATTTCAATTATCAACGATTCTGTGTTGCTGCCTTAAATAAAGTTGCATAATATAGTTGTGCTGCAAAATATAGCAGTTTTTATTTAAAACATTTACATTTAATTTTAACGAAACTGTTTAAGTTGATTGTCTTTGTTTTGTTTTGTGTAACAAACAAAAAATATGCTGACATAAAAAAAAATAATTTGAAAGGGTGTCTCAAAAGTGATCCTTTTAAATTTTGTGGCCATTTTCAACTGGGTAGATTATGAACAGTAAGACTGTTTTGCGTCAAATTCTTGCTCGATCCCTTGACCGAGACTGTCGTCGAAGACCCGTAAACATCAATTTGGCTTTGACTGTGAACACTGGTAATGGCGTTCTTGCAGCCTCAACTGGATCTGTTTGGCATGTGGTTTCAACAACACGGGCAATAAAAATATAAGAAATCTTTCAAAAAATATTTACTTGCTTTTATTTGAAAAGTCTCTTATTGGAAAATTTTATTAAAATCGAAATTCACAAACTGTTTTGAAATTTTTTTTTAAAGATTTGAATTTAAAATTAAAGTTTCAAAAATTTCCTTCTTGAAGATAAATTTCGTTAAGGAAAATTTTTGTCTTAAATAATTTGTCTAAAACAATATTATAGAACTTTAAAACCTTTTGACGTGTGGAACTTGAAGGAATGTGGATACAGTTTTAGTTCTACAGAGCTGATATCCCAAGACATTCAGACTTAGTGGAATGCTGAAATAAATGGTAAATGAATGGCGCAGCTAATCCCCAACATAGACAGATAGACTCAGAGAATATTCGGGGTGTCATTTTTGCTCTGTGTATATAGACTGTCATGTCAGCATTTCAGCGTAGACTTAATGTCATTACAAAAGTCCAAAATAACCTCTGGATTAAATACGTTCAGATTTAATGAGCCTCTTTGACTGCCACATGCCGCACAAACTCTAAAGAATTTCTCTGGACCTATGAAAGGAGTCTTATTAACAAAATAGTCCGCCATTTCATTTTCAATATGTCCGTCATGAAAAGTAAATGAATAAAGAAATTTTGCATATCCAACCCTTTCAAAACTCTTAAAATTCTTAGATATGAAACACAAAAGTTCTATGAATTTTGATCCGCATAACCGAAATAGTTTTCTTAGCGTTTACTTTTTTTAACTGTAATAGATGGCATTCTGACAAAGACATTTTGAGAGAGCAGATTGGAGATTTCACTCCTTTTAACATAGTTAACAAAATGATAGAATGCGAAAACAATTTGAAGGCTGGCAGGAATTACACTGAAAGCATCCTACATGAAAAGAACCTAGACCTCTATGATTTGCAATAAGACGCTGTACCAGAAGCAAGAGTTTCTTGAGAAGAAATAGAAGCATTACGCTGACCCAGACGTGGGTAACTTATGAATGGTCCTCTATAGGACGAAGAATCTATCCTTTCCCGAAGTATGCAGAAAGCTATGCCGGGAAAGATCCCCCAGAAAATGAGAAAGCAGACAAACTTACAAGAAATAGGTGCACCTAGTAGTTTCATTGGCTAAAAACCATTCTGTGGACTGTCTTGTAGCTCAGTTAAGCTCGGCTGGAAAGAAAATCGCAGCAATACTAGTTGGAAAAAAAAGATATTAGATTAGCGAAAACATTCATGGCATTCCGATCTCGAAGGAGAACAAATATCTTACTAGGATCAACTAGGTCAGAAATTGTTATTGTCGCGGACACTGTAGAATATTGAAAGCATTAGAGAATATGCGGATCAATCAAAAGAAACTCTGCAGGTTATGTAACGAAGATAAAGAGACAGCAGAGCACATAATGCGTCACTGTAATGTTTCCAATTTAGACCCATTTTCGGTACTTAGGGCATGACTACATACAACTGTCGGATATGGGGTATAAACCACCCAAGGAAGTCTTTGAAGTTTTAATGAATACTAGACTTAGGTAGAATTTGTAATTTGAGAGTGCTGTCACAATAGGTCCACTTTGGTCGCAGTGATGAGGTGACTTATTCCCGCTCCCCATTCTATTCTAATTCTAGAACCCATTTCCTTAAAGAAGAAAATTTCCCTTATTAGCAAATTTTTATTTCTCCTAGTGTATTTCACTAAATGCTTTTTGCTAAAATTTTCTACGCCATTGCTGGTTGTATGTCGGTATTTATAACAGTTTACATATGAGCAGGTCATTTATACTTTGTTAAAAAGAAAACATTTTTAATTACAAATCATTTTGTTGGCAGTTGAAACTTTCTTGCCTCATAACCACCACCTTTCCCGAATTGTAGTGGCAAAAACCACCACCACCACTGCATTTAGTAAAACTCTATGAGTAACACAAGTGGCATAAACTGATTGTGAGAAAATGCTGTAGTTGTTGTAAACAAACGTAAATACAATAGTAATCAGAAATGACCATTTGTAAAGAGAATTTCTGACTACAACATTTTCAGTTATTAGTTTGGTTTTTTCGTTGGTTGTAGAAACAGACGGACAATCCGAATTGCATGTCATTCCTTTTATTTATTTATTTATTTTTTTTTTGGTGGGCAAGTGTTAAAAAAGTCAATTACACAATGTGTTTCAAAGCTTTGGATGTATGTGTGTGTGTTTGTGTGTAACTAAATTTGTAAACTGAAAAAAACCATAATAAATTTAACAAAACTACCAACAACACAAGATTTAAATGCATTAATAAAAACAATGGGGCCTTGTTTTGGGGAATACAAAGGAAAGATAAAGGGTGTCTCAGCAAGAGAGCACTTTTTAAATTCAGTTTAATTTTTTTGTGCAAGTGGCAACTCTAAAATTTGGCATCTGTCACATACGTTTAATCTGATTATTAACAATTGAGTGCTGGTTTTTTAAAAAAAAAGTCATCTTCTGAGATGAAGCGCATTTCCATCTGATTGGGTTCCTGAATACACAAAATTGTCGCATTTGGAGCTAAGAAAATCTGCATGCAATCCATTAGAAGCAAATGCACTAACAACAAACAACTGTCTGATACGGATTTTGGTCAAGCCTTACTTTTTTTGAAGATGAGATCGAAATTGCTTTAACTGTGAACGCCATTCGTTAGAGGAACAGAATAACGGAGTTCTTTCTTGTATTTATTTAATTAACTTTCTTGGATAATTATTAAACTAAGCTTTAGACTAGTTACAGGCTTTAACAAAAACAAATTGCTGAAATAGTTACTAAAGCCGGCTTATATGCAAGTTTTTTAAAGCTCAATAGAGGCCTTAAAGACATTTGTTAGGGCCTCTTACTTACTTCAACGCTAATTAATTTTATTTTTAATTATAACCACATGCAAGTTTTTTTTTTGAGTTTGAAGGATCATTAAAATTTTTATTTCGAAATGGGATGTAGGACCATCAACAAATTTTCTTTATCAAGTGAAATTAATGGAAATTTAAAGTTTTTTATGTAAAGTAATTAAAACAATTTTTATAGAATGTGTACCACCGGGAGGCCATTGCCATAGTAGATAATACAGGTCATAAAAAACGAGACTTACTTTTTCTATATATTTTATAATACCCTCCATTCAAAGCCGAAGCTCATTTTAGTCTATGGGGCAAGAGTTCTAAAATTAGTATATATTAGAACTCAGCGGGTCTGCTCAAATGTACGGACCAGTTTTTCTTTTTATATGCCAGCGTAATAAAGTTGATTGGAATCAACATTTCAATACAAGTTGCTATATGACGAGTGCAACAATTTGAACTTGGAGTTATACCAAAACACAATAAGGGCTTAGCGACTGGCAGAATTTACCAAAACAAATCAATTTTAGATTTTGAGCGTTTTCTCAAAGTATGTGTGATACTTTGAAAATGCTGTTCGAGTTATTATACAATTATTGCATAGCTTTCTGAACCTGCAGGAATGCATTTTTCTAAAAGATAGCCCCTATAATTTAAAATAAATGGAAGGGTAAGGCGCTTTTTCTACACAGACTATTTTTTTTTTAATTTTATTTTGAAATCTATAACAGGAAGTGTCATTTTTCCTCATGACTTTTTTTGTTTGTTCCCTATAAATTTTTTTTGTTTTTTGAAAGGAATTCTGAGAAATTTGGTACATAAGGCCTTTTTAAGAATATAAATAACTATACAGGCCTTTATATTTACTACCTTTGAAGCTGAAAGGCCTATATTTTCGCCCTCTTTTAAATACTAAAATACTCGTATTTATCGTATTAGTCCTTCAATAAAATATTTAAGATTGAGTTTTAAATGATTAGCCTTTTGTTTTGTAAAAGAATTCTCTGAACTATAGCACGTAGAGTCACTAGAATACATTGGTTATGATCATATACGTTGGTATTGGACACGCCCATTTTTCAACAGAAAATATTGATTAGTTTTTTATTTACTAAAATTTTATTTTATAAAAAATTTCTTTAAAGCTTTCATACATATAATCCCCATATTTCTACAAAGATATTCATATACTTTTGTATTTGCCACGCCCATCGTTATGACTATTTTTTAATAAAACAATAATTAACAACCCATTTTTCAGGAAATTGCTTTGAAATTACATACATAGATCCACTGTCTGTGTTTACAGAGGTTTGCCACGCCTACCTTTCGGCTCACTTTTTAATAAAACTTAATTTTTTTTAATTCTTTGAAAGTTGCCGTATACTTTTGTAGTGGGTCAATTTTCAATGCAAGATTTCGGATTGATTGGATTTTTCCGCAAACGCTTTCTTTATTTTAAAGATCCTGACACATAGAATAAAGGATGCAGGCAAGCATGGTTGAAAACAACAAGCAAATTGATTAAGTTGTTATTTCACAACATTTTAGAATGGTATAAGTCCATAAGTAATTAGTTAGTGATAATTTTATAAAGATATAGACACCATCTAACTGAAATTACCACTGACTCTTTTTTAAGTGAACTAATACTAATTTAAAAAGTAACAGTTGAATTAAAGTTTTAAAATTTTTAAAGGGCCCAGATTAATCCTGGAAATGTAATTGTGCATCCTCAGACTATCCTTTCTACGCCAAAATGACAACCAATCTTTGTTGTCCAGATGGAGATACGAACGGTCGTGCAATATGGCGAGGATGATCTGTCCTAGGCTAGATAACAATCGCAACAGGGATTTACTGGGACTCCAGAGAGCACAGTTGAGAAATGTGGTGGCGGTAGTAACAGCCCACTGCAAATTTTGGCTATCATGCTAGGAGAATGCGTTTGCAATCAAACGACAATTGTAGAAGTTTTCAAGACAAGGAGGAGGAGGAGGAAACTGTAGAACATCTTTTCTGCAAGTATCCTGCCCTGAAAGAGCGGTGCAAGATCTACTTTTGATGGCGCTATCTTCAGCATCTCACTTCGCTGTCGACTATAAAGGTCGACATGCTATAAGGCTTCGTTAGGAGTAGCTATTGGCTTGAGTTATGGACTCATCATCTTCTTTTATCTATCTTGTTTTCTATACTTTCACTTTTCTAACTCTATTGCTGTCCTTCTTCACTTCCTCTTATACAAGTATCACAAAGGGACCACAACAGAGGATCCAAGTGAGCCCAACTTCTGTTTTTCTTATATGAGGGCCCTGTGTAACCTAACCTAACCTAAGAGTTTTCTTTAAGAAAGACAAGATACTAAAAATTTGGCCATTTGTTTTAAGGCCACTTTTTACTTTAGAAATGCTTACAGCTGTTGTTTGAACGGCCAACATTAAAGTAGAAATCAAATATTTTCACAAGCCAACAAAATATTTTTTATTTTTTGTTTTTTTTTTTCAGCAATAAACAATTTTTATGAAATATAATAGAGTCATTAACGGTGTTAGAGGTTGTTGTTATTGCTTTATTTATTTCCAACACAAGAAAAATAATTCAAAACTTCAGAAAAGTAGGAGGAGACTTGCATACATTGCCAACGCCCTAGAGACAAATAATTCTTACAATTTCAAATTAAGGGGTGTCACTTTTAAGTAGTGGCAGCATGTTTTCTGTAATTTTATATTACTTTTCTTCCTTAAACAAAACAAACGGCACAAACAGGCAGACAAACACAGACACGCATATGCAACGTGAATGCTGTTGCATTAGATTTAAATACGAGTACAAAAATCCTGCATGTTGCATGTGATGCATTTTTTTTTTTTGTAGGCATCGTAATTTTAACATTAACATTCAACATTATTTTCGTATTAAACTCTAGTTTAATACGAGTAATAGAGTGAGAAAGAGAGAGAAGCACTTTAAAATTAGTGTTAAAGTAACAACTAGAGTTTGTTTTGTTGTTTATTTTAAAGTAATTGAAATTTATTATGATTATGATTGTTATAAATGATCTTCTCTTTCGATTCGTTACGTTAGCAAATCTTGTTCATGGCGGTAGGAGTTTTACATGCTGCAAAACCAGTACATGCATACAATGCAATTATGGCTCAAAACACTATCTGGTGCACAGAGTCATTTCACAAGTTGAAGCACAAAGTCAGAGGTATTAACAAAGAAAATTACAACTAATTTGTGCAGTTGCCGTGGCCACGGCCTATAAAAATTGTAAATTTTATGCAATGCAATGATGAAAAATGTTGGGTCAGAAGTGAATCGTATGTAATTAATAAGAAACATTTCAGAAGAAAAGTGAGTGAGAAAAACTTGGCATGTACTCGTATATAATGAAACGATTTATTAAAATTTTAATTAATTTAAAAAAAATATTGCAAAAATTATGTGAATTAATGAAATATTTTCATTAAATGAATGAGTTATTGTGTCATTGGTTGAAAAATAATGCATTTTTCTTTCTATTAATAAAAAAATTCAGAAGATATATAAACAAAATTCTCCAAATCAAACTTATTTTTAAACAGTTAATTATTTTATTTTAAGGAATTCTTGACCTCAAAACAAAAAAAAAAATCGAATTTATTTTTAAATTACATTCTAAAGGTTCATTTAATTTTTTTTAAATATTCTTGTGTAAGTGGAACCGAAAATAATAAACTATTTTATTTAAAATAAAACAACTAAACTTTCTTATATTGTATTGGATATTCTGGACTTATGTCCAGAACAAGACGTACAAAGCTCCTTTTACTTAGTTTCTTTATATAATAAAATTGAGCAACATTTTTATACAAACTTTCTGGACTTGCTAGACTAGACTGGACATATAAAACCAAACTAATTAAATGTCTCTCTGATTCTTACAGCATGCAAATGAAACAATTTAATTTGCATTTCGCAAATATGCTGAGTATATTGTGCTAAGTCGCGAGTGTCCTTTTTTATTGCTCCAAATTTTTGGTTTACCAAACACCACAATCAACGTTACCAGATAAGAAGACCCACAAAAAACCTGACAACTTATTAACTAGATGTTTTTACTCGGTCGGTAGTCTATTGCGTGAGTCGGTATCCTTGGAGAACGTATGTACCACTTTTTAAACAAGTCTGTTTATTGTTAAAAAACGCATCTAAATAAATGCAACAATTCACTACTTTATAAAGTGTCTTATATTTTTGCTAGCATTATTGTCAGAGGCGCTAACCAAAATGATAAATAAACTATGTATTGCAAAGCATAATTTTAGGCTTAAATTATGTACAATAACAACTCTTTTTGAACAAGGGTAAGTGAAAATCATTAACAAGTGGGCGTAAAAATTGGTCTGGATGGAGACTATAAGTACCAAATTTCAGACAAATCCGCTGAAAAACAAAAATTTGTATTGAGAATAAAAAAAACAAACAAACAGAAAATTAATTTTATTTATATGAATTGTACAGGTGTCCCTGTAACAGGTGCCGTTTACAGTCACTGCAATTTGGGCTTCATTGAATTTTATCACAACTTTCTGAGCTCCCAATTCGACAGTTTTATGCGCTTCACCGGAGAAAATGACTTTTTCCCAAAAATTAGCATTGACTTTACTCTGCTCTATCATAATTATAAAGCTTTGTTATTTCCATGAAATATATGTGACAGCTGCCAAATTTCAGATCTGTCACTTACCACAACAACAAAAAACTAAACTGAATTAAAAAAGTGCACTCTTACTGAGACACAATTTTATTTGAGCAAAATTTTAACAGCGATGTTTGTTCAAGGTATTTTTAATGTACGAATAAATAGAGAAAAATTAAGCAAAAAACGTGTACATTTTGTTGGTGTGTTGAGCGAAACGCAGTATTTTTGCTCTCATTTGCATCGTTTGTATTGTTTAGAAGTGTTGTAGTGAGTGCCACTTTAGGATAGCAAAATTTTACAAAATTATTTTATAAAATTCGCAAAATGTTTATTTACGATCATCAAGAATTCTTTGATTCCTGTTTTAGTGTTTTGTGAAGCTTCAAAAATTTTACTAAAATTCAAAAATTTTTCTCTTACTTTGTTACCAAAAATTCTATCAGAAGTTGTTTTCTTTTTATGTCTTTTATCATGGAAGATTCTTTAGCTGGGGAATTTTTTCTCCAAAAAAAAATTGTGTCTTAAAAATAATCTTCCAATTATAATGATATTCACGTTTGGCTTTTTTTGAATTTAGATAATTAATTTTTATTCCAATAAAAGTTCAAATCAAACCATCTTTCCTAATGTGAAAGTGTAGCAACTCTTCGAATTTAACTTCGATTAGGATTCGAATTTTGATAATTTTGTTAAGGGCAAAAGTCAACACTTTTCTACTGAAAAATTTTTGTTCAATTAAAAAAGTTTTCACAGCGAGTAAATATTTCATCGATTTAATTAAATTTGTTATTAAAATCAATAAAAATTTAATCAAATAGCACTTTCTTTCAATTACAATTTTTTTGCAATCGCCTCACTTAATTAAGAATTTTCCACTTTGATTTAATATTTAATTAATTTAATTAATATGACATTGGGCCATAATCATAGTCACAAGAAAAGCTGACTTTTGTTCGTAAGAATTATATGAATTTAAAGTCGTTTTTAAAAAGATGCCGACTTTAGTGTGACTATGATTATGGGCCATTATGTTAAATTAATATTTAGTTAGTGATTAGTTTTACGGTGTAGAGACATCATCTTCAATGACCTCTTTACAAAAACTACGAATATAATACCGGCGGAAGCTATTGAGCTCGGTTGAGAATACGGCAGTCTTGCGAGTGACTTCGGTCTATCGTACTGTATCCGAAAAAGCTTATTTGGTCATCAGCGGAACGCTACAGATAAGCATTTTAGTTGTGGATAGAAGGACAAAGTGGAGGCATAGAGCTCAGCGGGAAGAGCGGATAACGAAGCAGACCTTACAAGCCTGGCAAAAAAAAAAATGGCAGAACGAGAGGTATGGATGATGGACGACGCGGCTAATGCAGCGCTGCATATTTGTTTTGGCGAGGTGAATTATTATCTTTTTCAAGGATATTCTCGTAACTACCTTTATAGAATGGGAATGATGCTGAGCAAACAGTGTTTAAATGCGATAGATGGCAGGAGGATAGGTCAGAATTGGGGCACCATACCGGCCCACTCACAGCTGAAAACATAGTCCAAGCTATTGACGACACATGAGGACAGTTGGAATCTTGTCGCGAATATTGCAAAGAAAAAAGAGAGATCTTGACGCGGTACAGAGCACCACAGAAAGCAATGGAAAATATTAAAAGGCTGGGGCGTGACAAGGCGTGATAACAGATAAGGGCAAAGAGGCCAAGGAAGAGGGCCATCCCGAAGTAAAGTGATTAGGAGTTCCGGGATGGTAAGTAATCTTTCCCTCGTCTAGAAGAAGGGCGTTTTGTGGAGTCTAACATAATCTGTCGATGAGTCAGGTGTGCGTAACAGCATTTCCACCAAAAAAAATTTATATTTAAATCTTATTTTGGTTAGATGAAAAATATCTGAAGATATTATGTCACATTACCAATGCAATTAACCAGCTGAAAGTATATATAAATACTAAAGGGCTGCACAAGCACACTTGAAAGCCACACATCACTACAAACATTTGTAATATTTTATAATAAAAAATGCTTGTGCAGCCCTTGAATAAATACAATGCGTACCTATGGGCTATAATACGAGTAGCATTTTAACTCGTAAGATCTATTGTGCAGTTGAATTTCAAAAACGTAAAAAGTCTAGCACATCTTCCAAAAAGCTCACTGAGCACCATTTCAATCTCTGTCTATAGTCAGAGTCTTTCTACCTCCTGACGCCTAAGAAGTCCATTCATTGCAAGACTTTGCTACAGTTCAATATTTCTACTTCCGCAGATATATTGGTTTTTTGAGAATGTTATGTGGTTTTTCAATCAATTATTGTTGGTTGACTGAACATAGAAAATCGGTGCGTCAAAAGGCATACTTTTTACCAGCCATATTTAGTGACAGCTTCTGTAATGTCTAATTGCACACAAAATTTATAAACTTAATTTTTGTTTTAATTTTTTTTTTTTTTTACAATTTACAGAATAATTAAGTTTCTCCAAAATTAATAATCACAGAAACATTTGACCTGATACTTTCATTTCCCCAAAAGATTTTACAACTCGCTTAAGTACTGATTTCTTTTGGTTCCAAAAAATGTTTTTTCTTTTCTTTTCTCAACGTTTTAGTTTAACATTTTTCATATTTTTTTATTATTATTATTATTTCATAGATTATAATTAAAAAAATCAAGATAAAATAGTGGCATAATTGGAAATGATTAAAAACTTCACTCCCAATTTGAAGTTTTTTATTTATTTATGTTTAAATTTTTTGTGGGCTAAATGTTGGCAATTGCATGAGTGTATGTGGCGAATTGAATGGTTGTTGTTATTGTACAACAAAACAGTAGACACATGTTTCTCATTTTTTGCTTTACTAGCAAGAACATGAAAACATGCCTTCGGTGGCATGTGGAAAAGTCATTTTCTTTGTCCATTAAGTCATTTGACACTGTGTCATGCAATAATGCAAAAGGAATTGGAAAAAGAAATACGGCAAGAAAAGAGAAAAAGCCAAATTAATTTCCCTGGAATTTCAATTCTTGTTTTTCTGTTTTTTACTTTGGGTTTTATCTAAAAAGTAAAAAAATTTTTAGTTTAGAAATTTTTTATTTTTGAAACGAATTAAAGGCGAGCAAAACAGAGGAAAAAAGCTTGCATGTGTTGTAGCAAAAATATACAACTTGTTTCAGGCGGCCTGTGTTGCATGCAACAACCTAAATGTTACGTTATGCCACAAACCAGAATTAGCATTAGCCAGCAGCAGCACTTTTAATGAATTTATTGTTTGTTTTTTTTTTAATTTATTTTTTTTGTAACACTTTTAGATTTTGTTGCTGTTGTGTTTGTGTAATACAACCAAAAATAATATATTATTTTTAAAAAAATAATTAACAAGAATTTGAAATCAATTACTAGTAATCACAATATGCAAAAAATTAAAAAAAATTAAAAAAAATATTGGACAACCGCCTTTTTTTTCTAATTGCCTATGGTCGCCTAACTGTAAAAATCAATAGTATGTCAAATTCTGTTTGTAAGTTTTGAGATTTTTTCTGAAACGAATTATACAATTTTGTTGTCGAACATTTCGATAGTCTAAATCATTTTCAGATTATACTTTGCCAACTTTGCTAAGTAATATTATTAAGCTACGGTCACATTAAACAAATATTTGTCCAAATAAGCTTAACTACTATGTCACCTACATACATATAAGTCTATATATTTTGAAGAAATATTTGTTTAAATTAATTTAATTTTTTATTAAAATACAACTTACTAACAATATTATATTTTTTGAATTAATTTTATGTAATAATAGTCATGTTAGACTATAAAAATATTTGGCAAAAAGTAGTGGTTACGCTTATTTCGACAAATATTTGTTTAATGTGACCGTAGCTTTACTTCTTAATTTTGTTAATTAAAAAATATCTATCACACCCTGCATAGATGAACTATTGGAATTTTCAGAAATTAATTGAAAAAATGTTTTTCTATCTTATCACTTTCACTTTAACGGCAATTAAATCAGTATTTATCCATGGACTGTGATAATTTATGCCTTAAGTTATTTCTTTTATATGTAGTTTTACGATTAAATAACGAAATCGGTTAGTATTGGGCGATTTATGTTTTTAAAAATCTAAAATTTCAAAAATATTTTTTTTGATTTTGAAATTTCTATGATTTTTAATGCGCTTAAAAAAATTTTTTTTAATATTTTTTGTTGTAGAGAAAAATAAGTACTTTAGTATAGAATTTAGAAAATAAATTCGTCTAAATGAGAAGGTGCCAAAGTCTATACATTCTTTGAAAATATGTGTTTAATGAAGATAAAACTTTGTAATATTGAAGAAGAATGTTTAGAAATAATAAAAGTGTGAAATATTTAGAATGTTGATGAAAAAAAAGGACATAAGGATGAGGCAGATTGAAAGAAT
The DNA here is from genome assembly GCA_947397855.1 of Thelaira solivaga. Taxonomy (NCBI): domain Eukaryota; kingdom Metazoa; phylum Arthropoda; class Insecta; order Diptera; family Tachinidae; genus Thelaira; species Thelaira solivaga. Next base: position 28,904,928 of record OX377612.1, read on the forward strand.
GTCGGGTGGATAAAGGGTTACGAAAAGAAAAGGACAAGTAGCCTTCGTGATACGGTCAGGAGACCAATACAAAGCAACGCCAGCCTGTATACCGGAAAATAAAATGATGAAACTGAGAGTTGAAGGTGGTCTTGTTGTTGTTTTTTTTGTATTCGTTTCAGTCTTTATGTTCATACACGCAAAGAAAAAATATGGTTGAGGCTACCAATCATAGTATGGTTAGATTTATAATGGAATCTAATAAAATTGTGTTGTATGTTGTGGTAAGAGCCTGAGATTGTGTCATATGAAAATGTTAGCAGAGTTAGTCTTTACGTTTTGTTCTGTTATAAATCAGCTGATTTAAGTCTGGAAAACGTGTATGTATAGTTAGTGTTTCTGTTACGTTCTGTGCCGTAGAAAATAGATTTTGACAATGTTATTAAGCGACAGCTACAATGTGGATGATGTGGAAATTTTTTGAATTCGTTTAAATTTTAGTTTTGGTAGAAAAAACAAAACATTGTGAAAATTGACGACGAAAAGCTTATAATTTTAGTGCAAGAAAATTATATTTATTTAGTAAATATTCTGAAATAAGTAACAGAATGGTACGGCACAGAACAGCACAGAAAGTAAAGACTAATGAGTGATTTACTGAGGATAAAACAGAGTTAGAAAATAAACAAAATGAAATGTTTGCATTCTTTTCTTAATGACTACTAGAGTTAGGGAGAATTTGTACCTTGAGAGTAGTGTCACAATAGGTTTATTTTGGCTGCAGTGAGCAGGTGACTTGTATCCACTCCTCATTCTAATTCTTGCATTCTTTTCGTTTTGTAGTTTGAAGACATTTGTGCTGATATATTTTGAATTTGTTTTTTTGTTGTTTAACTAAATGATTCATTTAAATATAGACAGTCGGAAAAGAAATTAATGAAATAAAAATTACTACGCAGTAAATAATTCTTTGCTCAAGGCATTATGGTGTGCAAACTAGCAATGAGTGATTTATTCACTTAAAAAAATGGGGTTCTGCTTTTGTTTTGAAGGGTATACTAAAATAAGAAGATGGAGTGCAAAGCCAATTGAGTTATTTGTGCCATTATTGCTTCAATCGTATTGTTTTTTGTTTTATGCATGTAAAAAACAATTTAAGAATTTTTTAAAAATTTGTTACTCTGCACTAAAGGTTTTTGAAACATTTCGTTTATTCTCATACCCTGAATAACAGTAAAATTTACAAGTGCGAGCGATATTTTATGTCGACAATAAATTTACAATATCCATTAGGGATAGATAGATAGGATAGAACTCATAGAGAATAAAATTTTAGGAATAAAGAGTTTCTTGTATTATTAATTCATAAAAGAAGTGCTAAGGAGTAGTAGGAAGATTAATGAGACATTATAGTGGCGTAAAGCAAATGCTAATGATTTAAAAAAACTGAGCGATAATCTTGAAAAGATCACGTGAAATACCGAAGTCAAAACTAAAAGGTAGCGTGGAACTCACTAAGTTCCGTACTCATAGTTAATAACAAATATTTTGAATCAGAAGGTTAAAAGTCAGCTTTTACTACCGAATTCTCAAATTTTTTTTCTCAATGTAGTCCTGAATTTGTTTAAAAAAATTGTGTAAATGCCAACCTGCAACTGCTCTTATTTTATCATTAAAATGTTGTACTTTTATCAAAGGAATACCAATTTTTTTTTTTTTTCAAATAAATCACTTTCTCTGGCAAAACATCATTGAAGTTGATTTATTTTTTTTTTATACTTAAATCCACTTACTGAATTCATTAAGTGCATTTTGCAGTTTGACATTTAAATTGTATTGCAACGTGTTTCATTTGATTTTTACTTTTTATTTAATAAATTAAAACAAAAAATTATTTACAATAATTAACAATTATTGATAAGAATTAACAATGTTGTATTACTTTTTTGTTAATGTGTTTTACTAATTATTTAACAAGGTTGCTGCTGCCGATTGGATTAGAGATTTCGCTTAATTAAATTGTTTAATAATCGTTTGCCATAAATAAATACAGATTGAAAATAAATATACAGTAAAGTCTCATGTTGTAGTAAACAATCAATTAAATTAATTGTATTTAATTAAAAGTTTTAATGTCTAATAAACGTCAGAATTTTTATAAATTTTTTTCTTATCGTCTTCTCTAATCAAAGAATTTTATTAAAATAGAATTTGATGGACGAATAAATTTTAGATGCGATAATTATAAAATAGAAAAGTTAATAAGAAACTACTCGCTTCGTTTGTAGGCAAGTTGAGTCTCTGAATACGAATCCAAATCCCAAATTGTCTTTATTCTTCTAAATTTAAGTTTTACTTTGCTGAAGAGATTTTAAATAGAAAATTCCATTGAAATTATTTGCGTAATTTTAACTTATTAGGTTGTGCTAATTCTAAAAGCAGTTGCTAGTCATTAGTTCAAATAGAGAACCATTTATTTTATTCAGTTAAATAAAAAAATATTTTTCAATTTCAACTTACTTCCCATAAGAAAAAGGTTACAAAGTTTAAATATTATTAATATAGAAATTAATTTGTATTGCTTTTTTACATTCTTGCTTATTAATACAAGGTGGGCCAAAAGAAGTCATCCGATGTTGTTTGGCTCTCATTTTTTTCTAAATGAAAATCAAATGTGTGCCGTTGCTCCGTCTGGTTGGAACCACATGTCCTTCAGTCCTAATTCGTTCAATTGCTGCAGAAAAAAATCGGTGAACATGACCCTATAGCACGCACCGTCCACTGTTGCCGTTCGACTAGTCCGATGAACCCTACAGCGTCCTCCAGCGAGAACAGCGCACCATGCAGTCACTTTGAGCGGGTGTAATGGCTCCTCGTGCATCACTCGTACATTTTCGGTGCCTCAGAAGTGATTGTTTTGCTTGTTCACGTACCCGCTGAGGTGGAAATGAGCCTCATCGCTCATTATGATTTTGGTCGAAAAATCGTCCACTTCGATTATTTCGCTTTCTTGGGGAGTCTATCGCTCCATGGCTTGTTCACTTGTATTCTACATCTGTCTAGTTCACAAATGTCAAGACAGATTTGACATTGGCCGCCATTTGCAAATATTAGAGCATCTTCCAATAGGGTGATTTCTTTTAGCCCACCTTGTATAATATTTGTTGTACATAAAATTTTTAAATTTGTAATATAAAAAATTGCATTTAATCTCACAATTTTTTTATAGATGTGACACACGACATGATTTATTCAACACCAAAAAAATAGTTTTAATCACACCACACAAACAAACAACAATTTGAGTAAAAATCGTACACAATATTTGATTAAATCATTTTCGAAGCACGATTAAAAACTGATTGTTTTGTTATGCTGGGCGATACGATTAAAATATTTTATATGAACAAATGAAATGAATAATGTTGAAGACAAATTTCGAGATTATTTTTATAAATTTTTTTCTTTCACAACTTTAAGCATAAAAAATTTATTTTTATTTTCCGGTGAGTATTTTCTTACTAAGAAAAAACAGATAGTTTTGATGATGATATGAGATACAAGAAAAATTCCTAGAACATTAAAAATCATGATAAAAGAAAACAATTCGTATAAAAAGAAATTTTTTTTTCTTTTTAACTCGTCTTAAATCAAATTCATGGTAAATAAAATCAATCGCGTAAAAAGAGAATTAGTTGTACTCACATATTCCATGAATTTTGTCATTAATTGAATGAAAAGTAAAAGTAGAATTCAGAACATCAAATATTCAAATTGAATTAAAATCAAACTAATTTTACTTCAAATTGGAATGTAGAACATGCCTGAACAACACTTTTTATTAGACTAATAAAGTTTTCATTAGTAAAATAAAATTATTTCATTAATAAAATTAAATTATTAAATTTAAATCACTTGAAGATGATCAACAATGGTGATCAAAATAAAAATAAAACAAAATTTTAACAGAAACTATAATTTGTAATTATTTGTTTTATTAATTAATGACCTATTGCCAAACTATATTTGAGTATTATTAAAATTAAATTATTTCATTAATATATTGAACACATTTTATTAATTCACATAATGTATGAAATATTTCATGAAATGATAAATCCAATGAATTTATGTCACATTTTTCTTTCAGTGTAGTCTATGGAGGCTGCTCGGCTTGAGAGCCTAGTAGACAGTTTCAATTCCCATGCAAAATTTAAAAATTTACAAGTTTTCTTCAAATTTACAAGCTTAATTCAACCATTGGTTTTGAACAAATATTTTGTCTGCATAAATTTGTTTGTAAATTTTATTCGTTTAAAGGATCTTTTACAAAGTGAGTCAACTAGCTTTTATTCTAAATTCCAATGATTCGCAATGCCTTTTGATGGCCTTTTGATGATGTGTAATTTAATAACTTTTTACGTTGCGAATGTGCGGAATATGTAGCGACTTATTTCTTCGTTGGCAGTATCGTTAATATGGTTTAGTAACTTATTTATAACGCTGTTTCTTTTTTCTATTTAATTAAGTTATTTTTATAAGGCAAAGCTGTGAACGAAATCACAAAATATACGAAAAGCATAAAGACGCAATTTTTTGTGTAAATATTTTGTTTGTTTTAATAATTTTTGTAGTTACTACATAAGTGTATTATAAAATATATAATTTTTATTTGCTTTTTTTTCTCTAGTTAAATTAAATACTAAAAACCCAAAATTCATTTTTCAAACACAATACAAATTACGATGAAGTTAACAACAGATAAATAATCATCCCAAATAATAATTATAACTGTACCTAACATTTTCAGCGATATACTTATTTTGTCGATACGAGTCATTGTCATAAAAGTTAGTGAATCGAACTACAGATCTCTCATACCATTCTAATTCAGTGTGTGACTATAAAATTTAAAATTTTTTTAACAAGTCTGAGCTGAATTGAATTTTTTGATTATTGTTTTAAAGAAATGTTTACTAAAAGAGTTTTTATTTAATTTGTTATTTTGTTAATTTCGATATCAGTTTCATTCTTATTTTTTATATTTTAAATTTCTTTAATGTTTTTCAAAAATGCTTTTAAAATAATTTAAATTCATGACACACTCATGAAATCCATTTTAAAAATATGAAAACGAAAAAAAACACAATGATAAATGAATTTCATCAATTTATGACATTTTTCATTTCCGTTTTGAAAAGCTTTAAATGAAATGCTATCCGAAAATGATCTAATAAGAGAAAAATTATAAAAATAAAATAAATGGTGAAATATATTTATAAGCGAATAAACAGACAGTCAGACAGCCATGAGTTGAAACAATTCGGTAAAATACAAAGCAAAGCATCTTCTTAAACTTTTTAAAATCATCCATCCTCCACAAATTTCTCTTGCAAGCACACACACACACACAGTCAAACACCCAAAAGCATAGCAACCACAGATTTTCATAGTTTATCAAAGGATGTGTCAACGAGTTTTCCAAATGACGTTTTCTTGCTTGACGTGAAATGTTTGTTGCTGGCTGACAGACAGCAGGCGGGTTTCAGTTTTACACGCATCACTGGCTTGCGTAGGTACCATATCTATCTGCGAAGAGCAAAACCGAAAAAGTTAAAAAAAGCTCAAACAGAGCGCTAAATCTCAACTTAATAATTTTCTAGTTTCATTTTATTTTATTTCATTTTAGTTTTTTTCAGTTTTTTGTTCAGTTTCAGCAAAATGATTAATGACTTTTTGGCAGTCAAACTACATTTGAAAAAAAAAACACACTCACACACATATTAAATTATGCACACGTAGCAAAAATGTGAAAAAGGAAAATAGATTTTGCAAAAAAAAATATATGCACACACGCTCACACTCAATATCCAAACAATAAAACAACTATTTCTTTATAATTTATTATTTTCTTTTGTGCATAAACTAACACACATTTAAACACTCCTTTCAATTAATTTATTTATTTCATTTTATTCATCTCTTTCATTAAAGAGATAATTAGATTAAAAAAATGTTTTTCAACACAGATAAAAATTAAGTATTTTAATTACAAAAATTGTCAATTGTGCACAATTAAATATTTAATCGATGTGGTAATAAAAAATAATCACATTGAATTTAAATCTAATCAATATGATTATTTCTTTAATTAAGTTTAAAAATTGTCATATTGATTAAAATTTTATTTAAGTCAAATAATATAATTGATCCTTGAATTTATATCCATTAACTATTTAATTGATGTGTATTTTGTATACCTTTCACCGTAAGTAAGTTTATAAATCTTTTTATTATTTCTATACCGCCCATTTGCCACTAATTATATAGATAAAATAACTTTTGAATCGATTTATCGTTGTCCGTCTGCCTACCTGTCTATCTGTGTAGATTTTGATGTCGCTACTAAAGGGTTGCACAAGCATACAAACACTTTTTATTATAAAATATTACACATTTTTGCAGGGATGTGTAGCTTACGAATATGCTTGTGCAGTCCTTTAGTCTTTTCAGAATATAAAGAAAAGTTTAAAATATAAAACTGGCCGCATATAACATTTTTCTATGAGTGCTTGCCCAAGTTTAATATGGCTTCACTGTTAACAGATACAGCCGTTTTAATCAGATTTCTTGCTAATTCAGTTTAATTATGCTGAGCTTATAAGCTAAACCCAGATAGACGGTATTCCTACATCTTACACACTATCAGACCAGTTATAAAAATGTTTGAGTAGTTTTCTGACTTTTCCTTCTGCCCCTATTTTATTATAAAGCAAAGACTTGATTTTTTTAACAATGGATAAGTCCGAAAACTATTAAATCGGTTTTCAAAATTCATTCACCGCAACAGGAGAAACAGCTTTATGTATAAATAAAATTAATTTTCTGTTTATGTGTTTGCTCGCTATGCAAATTTTTGTTTTTCAGCGGATTTATGTGAAATTTGGTAACAAGGACTGCCCATGACTATTTTTAAGTCCACACTTTTCAATGATTTTCACTCAAAACTGTTCAAAAAGATGAGTCCCCGTACTTAATTTAATCCTGAAATTACGCTTTAAAATATTTTACTTCGCACTTTGGTTGGCGCCTCTCATAAAAATGCTAGCAAAAGTATCAGCCTTGAATCCCTGTATTAATTTCGATGGGCTTTTTTTAACAATTAGTATTATATTTTTAAAAATAATTTCTCTAAAAATTGGTACATACACTCTCTATAAGGAAATGGTTGAACTAGTATTTCAAATAAAAGTTCTAAAATTTCGCTCAATTTGATTCAATATTGAATGAGTCGATTCGGGCTTTTAATTCTAAATTAATTTGCTCTTATTTTCAACTTCTCCGTTAAGATTTTGTAGAACTTGAAATTACTAATACACTGAAAGAATAATTCATTATTTTCTAATTTCATTAATTAATTCATTAGGCTAATCACAAAATGTCATTGATTCAATGCAATTACTTATTTTATAAATTGAATTATTATTTCATTAAATTAATTAAATATTTCATTAGTTTAATGAAACGTGTCATTAGTGCCATTAATGAACAAAATTCTTTTTTTTTAACATTTATTTAAACAAAATTTATATACACTTAATACTATAAAAAAAAACAAATAGAGATGAATAGGTTAAGCTTATTATACACAGTCCCTTAAACTGGCTCTCAAGTATATCTACTAATATATATAATAATCATTTTAGATAAGAGATATACAAATTATTTTTATATGTAGTATAATTATTTTTTATTTTATTATTTACATGTAACCAAAAAGGGCAAAAAAGTTACTTTACTGTTACGAGAAAAAAAAGAAGAAAAATTAAGAAACGATATAAGGTCCGTGGATAAAATGTAAAATTATTTGGTGATCCACCAGAATTTTTTAGCTTTTAAGTTACTGTGGGGCTCGTGTTCAGTAAAAATTAAACAAATTAATTACTTTCAAATCCAAGGCTTATATTTATTTTTGAACTTTTGTAGTTTTAATTTTTATTATAATAAAAAGATTAGGAAAAATTAATTGAATGTGTTGCAACAAGAAAACGAGGCGAGAATGAATTGTTGTCAGATCTTCTAGTGTTAGTAAACATCAAAAAAATAAAAAAATAGTTTTCTTTTAAAAATGTATTTTGAGTGTTGATCAGTGAAATTTAATTTGACAGCTGGCTGCGTTTACACCACATTACTATACATATTTCTATCACCTGTATAAATAGAAGTATCAAATCTATGATTTACTTCTGAAAGTTGATTGCTACTTATAGCTTTGATATTGGCTTGAACAAAATTCTTTTAGTGTACTCGTATATTGCTATAGTACACTCATTACCGTCACTTTTTTTTAAATTTATTTTTATTTAATTTTGGGGCTATGAATTTAGAATTCTTACAGACTATATAATTCTGCTTATAATAAATACATTGATGATACTGAAAACAAAGTTTATTTAATTGTTCAAAGACAACATAATTTTATGTTTTACTACAGAGGTTTTTAAAGAAAAATCTATAGAACGCGACATTTTATTAAAATCTCTGATAAATGGATCATTAATTGAATAATTTGTTTTAAAAGATTTAATTGTTATTGGGTAGTAATTACTTGTCTGACATAGTGGTATATAAAGCTATACATTTTCAGTTAAAAAATTGTAGCAAATATTACCATTGGTTACACAGGAATACAATGAGTTTGGTGCCACCAAAACTAAAATTGATTTCTAATATACTCGTACTCGATACCCTGATTTAAACTAATCCTATGTGTAGTTCTCGAGATATGCCGTTATTAAGAACACAAAAGAGGTTTTGAAATAATTCGAGAACTAGCTCTCGGCTTAAGCTTACAAAAATTCGTAAGAAAGATATGAAATAAATAAAATCTTTACATTATGTTAAAATCAATTTTTTACCAGTCCTATATTTTAGAAGATATTCACAAAGCTTTCTCAAAAAATGTCTTTTTAAAAAATTCATTTAAAATTTAATAAAAATAAAATCTTAAAGTTTGTGTTTAAAGTTGATACCTGCATATGTTGTAAACAAAATGAGCCATATTTCATAACAATCCATTCATAAGTTTTAAATTTATTCACAATTTAGTGGTAGCACCTAAGATCCTACCCCATCACTAAATTGTGAATAAATTTGGAACCTATGAATGGATTTCAATGAACTATGTCTCATTTTATCTGTAACGTCCATATAAAATGCATGAAGCCTACCGAAATAGCTCCACGGCAGCGCTGAGCGATTGGAAAATCCAATTTTCACAGCATGTTTTGTAGTGAAGTTGGCTGCAAAATAATTGTTTTTTACTTTTGTTTTGTTATTGTTGACCACGACATTTTATTGATATTCTAGCTAGTTTTTCTTAATTTAGCGTTTTTAACTTTATTTTCATTTTTTGTCTTTAGTAGGTTTTGTTAAACCAGAGAATACGCACCGCCAGCTCTCTTATTTAGAGAAGACCCTTTATAAGTAGAAGGCGCTAAAAAACACTCCACTTGCCGCTCCAATTTAGCTTGGGAATATACGATATGAACAAGTAATGAAAATCTATTTGCATAAAATGCCAAAAAGACAACAATTACAGAATTTTTGTCAAGTCGGGGCATTTAATATCGAGTAACTTGTATAGAATTCATTTGATATCGAATGCGCTACATTTAAAGGTAAGTGAATTAAAAATATTAAATATTTTAGGGATCTTCTTACGGATCGTTTAGAAAATTCCTATGGAAAACGCTAGAGTTTTAAAATTTTTTTTTTTTTGAATTATCATGGAAAATTTTCAAGCTGTTGGCTTTTACACTTAAAACAAAAGCAACTTTCAAATCCTGTTAAACGCTTTTGAGTTGCGGAAGTGAAACTTAATGCTTACTGCCACACTTTTTTTGGAAGACCTCAAAGATTTCCTGACTTGTAATTTAATTTCACTTAACTTTTTTTTTTTTTTTTGTACATACGAGCCATCGAAAATATATTTCTTCACTTTACCTTTATTGGGATTATTAAAAATTTTCTCTTTCTTTATTCAGAGTCTTTTTTATTATGGGGGAGTAGCAATAATTTTTCTCAAGAAACTTAATTTTCTCTCAGATCTTGATGTTTTAATTTCTGCTACTTTGACTTTCTTATAAGCTTTTAGAAAAAAAAATTATTTCCAAAAAAAAATTGTTTTCTTTTATAATTCTGAATAACATGAAAACCGTTGAGCAAACGAAAACTTAGTATGAAGCTTATTTAAAGGTAATTTCATCTTCCTTTCTTTGAGGTTTGAAATCGAGCACAACCTTTTCAAGTTATGACGAAATATTCTAGTGTAACTAGAGACAATATTTATCAGGGACCAAATCACCGCATTCGAAATCGAGTACTTTGCTATCGAAATGTTGTTAACGTGGATCACGGCACTCGTTATCGTAACGTATTTACTCGAAGTTGCACTCGATTGCTAATGTACTATCGAAAACAAATAAACTCTATCGTTTTGCAGCGAAACAAAACAAAATAAAAAGAAAAAAGAAAGAAGTAATAAAAAATGTAAGTATTTTCCTGATATTTTCGAAAAATTTGTGCAAAATATATAATTTTAATTGGTTTTTAGGGAAAGTGAAGATCAAAAAAAAGATTGCCCAGGAACTAGTGGAAAAAAATTAAATAATAGAAAAATCGCTTCCTCAACAAATATAAATAAAGTAAATGGAAAAGAAAAAGAATTATTATTTTATCATTTTGGAAAACAATTTGTTTTGTATTTCCGTTGTCTCGAATTTCACAACTTTGCACATAGTACTTCAATTAAAGTTTTGTAAATATTTTTAACAATTTTATAGCTTTTCACCAGTTTATTTATTTTTTTGTTTTCTTTTTTTGTTGTTTTTCTTATTGTCATATGCTTACAGTAATGTAAAAAGTAGTAATAGGTAATATAAATTACGATCGAATACCGTGATCCAAAAAATTTTAGCTATCGAAATATTTTTCTATACGGACGTGCACTCGATATCGAATGCGGTGATTTCGCCCCAGGCCAATGAAAACTACATACACTGGAAACATAATTTTATTATTTCACCACAGTCTAGGTTTATACAAAGGAGAATTTTGCAGTCGTACTTCTGGGTCTAATTACTATTTAAAGTAGACTAATTACGCTATGAAACTTTAATAAACTTTGAAGTTACTATTCTTCTCCCAATGAGTGGTGACTCTCGTATGTGTATAAAACATTACTAGTTTGGATTTTGAGGATTTTTAGTTTGTTGCACTGCCTTTCATTAAAACTTACCAGCATCATCATTGGATCCTTCACTTGGAGGACCTGTAGGTGGCATATTTTGCCTATTTCCAATCATAAGACGATGTTGTATGGCCACCGTGGCCACAGCGGCAGCAGCTGTAGTTTGAACGGCGGAAACATTACGCATAGCTACACTAAGACCGGTTAAATTGGCGAATGCATTGCTGGCATTAACAGCCATTTGAGAGGCAGCTGCAGCGGCGGCATTTTGCGGTGTAGAGCCTTCGAAACGAGGGCGGCCTAAAAAGGGAGCCCCACCAAATACGCCTGGAACACCAAACTGCAGAAATGGACTCCAGGGTGGTACACGTACACCGCCGGGTGCCAATTGAGCAGCAGCGGCATACAATTGTAAAGCAGCGGTAGGATGTAAACCCTCCGACGGCATGGCGGGCATACCAGTTGGGCTGTGATTACTATTGCTGTTGTTGTTGTTGTTGTTATGATTATTGTTGAGCAATAAAGTCGTGTTTGGTGGCGATAATTGTTGCGGCGGCGGTGTAAGTTGTAATGGAGATGGCTGTTGTTGTTGCTGTTGTTCCAAAACCATTATTGTTTAAGCAATATGGATGAGGAGGGCAACTCTACAAGAATATTAACCATAAGATTTATAAACTCCAAGTTTTTTTATTTATTTATTTTTTTAAAAATTTCTTTTATTTTAATATTTATTGACTTGTTTTCCTCTAACAAACATTTAAGCACGTTTTTTTTAAATTTTATTTTGCTTTTAATTTTTATAATTTATGCAAAATTATTTCATGTTATTTCACTTTGAAGTCTGTTTAATCATTATTTTTTTCTGGGTGTGTATGTGCTGACTTGCGGCGTCAGTGTTGTGAATTGAATTTTTTCAATCAATCTTTCAAATAAATTAATTGAAATTCAATTATAAATTTTAATAGATTTTTTATAATCTTTTTTTTTTTCTTGCTTTAATTAATAATTATTATTTTTTTTTTCTTTTTGCTGTTGCGCTTTCAAACCCATAAACAGTGTTTAAATACTTTTAATTGTTTTATTTATTCCGCACAGTAAAAGCAAGTTGTGTTAAATCAATGACGTAGTTAACGGCCAACTAAAACGTTTATGCACTTCAATCCGGTTTTTGTTGACTTTTCCTTAAAAACTACAAAATCACTACAACAACACACAGTAAAATCACTTTAGTTATTTCAAAATAAAAAAAAATTGAAAATTTTTCCCCCATAAAATCACTTTTCTTCTTTTTTATTGCTTCATTGTTGGTATTGTTGTTGTTGTTTTATGTTCCAATAAGAAACAGTTTTTGTGCTCCCTTTTAGATTTATACCCCGATAAAATAATACACACAACAACCACAAGAAAAAAACGAGAGAGTTTTTTTTTAACAGTAAGAGTAAGCATACGAGAGTGTAACTGTAACGCGTTAGTGTATGTTTGCGAGTTGGGAAAATGTTAATAAAGGAACAACAAAAAACGCCGTCGGTAAGAAAAACGAAAATTTACACTTTTTAGCCGTTAAATGAATAACAAACATTCCCAATGAAAATTCAATTTGAACTGAGAGTTGCTGCGACAACTATTGAGCCAAGTAAACGAGCCGCAAATATTTAACCACCAACCAGCCAACCACAATACCACTGCAAATAACCAAAAATAACAAAAAAGAAACAGCAACAGCAAATTAAACAACACAACAACAGTAATAACAACAACATTATAATAAACCCAAACTACACACACACACACACCAACATAAATATGGACATACAACCCCATAAAAGCACAAAAATATAAACAAAACACACCCGTATAAAAAGAGAATAGCAACAATACCAACAACAACAATAATGCAATTTACCACTGTATTAGTTTTGAGTTATTGAAACGAATGGCATTCTAGATTATTTAAAAGGCAGCACAGCTCTGCTAACAGTTGGGCAGCAAGATTGTTGCCATTGTTGCATTCCTTATCGTCATCATCATCATCATCATTGAATGTCCAATGGTTGCCCTCATACTATTGAAACAAAAACAACTCAGTACACACTCACAAAGCACTTAACAAACACAATTAAAGGCTATAAACACAATCATGCCTCACACACCTCCATGCACAGATATGAATGGCTCTGTTTTTTTTCTTTGGTCACTCACACTCTCTTAATGAAAAATAAAACAACAATACTCCCCTTCAAATAAAAAAAAAAACAATTCACTCTCACACAAACTAACTGTTTATGAGTGGGAGAGTTTGCATGTGTGTGTTTCTTTTTCATTTTAATAAAATACTGGGAGTGTGCTTTTGTTGTGAGTAAGAATGAGACAAAAATTCATAAAACCAAGAAACATTTAATTTTATTCCTCCGGCGTTGTCTATTCAATTTTCCAAAATCCATAACACAAGCCAACAGTGTTGCCGCAGTATAACTTTTTATTAATATTCATTTAATTGAATAAATAAATAAATTTATGCGGTTACGCTAATTCCTCCTTATTTGCATTCAATATCAAGCGAAGTTTACTTTTTATTTTAAACAACTTCAATCGATATTTGGTCACTTTGGAGCTGCCACAAACTCCAAATGCATTTGCATAAAATTCTTTCATAAAAAAATGTTAAAGTTTATATCCAAATATCGCCAATTTTCAATGACCAGCTCTATTAATTCAAATTTTAAAAAGTGATTAAATTAACAAGTAGATAAGTAGTTAATACTTAAATTTTTTTAATTTTAATTAAATGGAGTCGGTGTTAAACAAAGTGTTCAATTTTTTAAAGATGCTGGTAATTGTAAATAAATATTTGAATCTAATTTATTTACTTTTTCATATTCCAAATAAAACCTAGAATTTAAAACCCTAATTTTTAAACAATTGAATTGATAATTTCAAAAAGCTTTGAAATCAATTTTTTTCAATAATTTTTTAAAGCACATTTTGGGTAAAAACCCTATTAGTGAATTCTTTTGCCTGCAAATTCAGTGTTTCCTATATACACTCCGGTTCACTTATTTAAAGGCACTAAAAATTCCATATTCAGCAGCCTGTATCTTTTACAATTTTGAACCGATTGCAGAATTTTAAAATGGAAATGGAAGCTAGACACCTTGAAATATAAAAAAAAATCATGACAATAGTAGTTTCTTTACTAAAGTCCTTTTTTTAATTAATTTATCAAAAAAAGTCCAAAAATGTGCTATTTTTTTTTTTTTTGTTCACTTGAACTAGTTTTAATGAAAAACTGTTTTTCTTGTTTTTAATTTGTTTTACTTTATTTAAGAACTATTAGTAATGGGTCAACCCCCTTTGTTTTTAATAACTTCAAATATACGGGTTTTCATTGACAGATAAAGAGAATTTATGTAATCCAACGAAATTTAATTCCGAGCATCTTTAATGGCCTGAATTAGTGACTGCTTGTCATCAAATTGTCCACCTCTTTCATAGACCTTATGAGATAACAGTAGCAGTCGGCTGTGATGTCGGTTCAAAAACCGCTTTTCGTTTGTGCAAATCATGGAAATAATAGTTGTAGCCGCTTAAGAAAAAAAATGTATATCATTGCCTGTTGTCGTTATTGGGTGCCGACTATTCATAAATTGTGTTTTGCCAGTAGTGGGCAGAACGTTTTATTGAGTAATTTTAAGTCTGCCAAATATTTCTGGAGTCGGCAGCTGATTACCTTGAAAAAATTTAAAGGCAAAATGATATGCCGGCAATAGGATCACAGTATCGAGAGCATTGCGACATGAATGCGGACAACTAACAAATTTGGTGCATTTAAAAAACTATAAATTATTTAATTTTAATAAAATTATTTTTAAAAATAACTTAATAAATATAAAATTATAGCCAATACTGTACCATGACAGCGTTTTAGCAGGTTAATAAAGTGATTATGTATAAAATAATTCCAATTTGAAAAAAGGAGAAACATTAAACTGCCGACTACATACAGGCACATTTACCCTACGTGATAACAGCCTTATACTCTTATGAATGAGTAATAAAAAATATTGCTGTTAAGATTGTTTTGTGCTTAGCTTGGTTATATTAAATAGAGTGCCCCAGGGAAGAAGATAGAAGGTTGTTCATATATTCTCTTTACAGTTGCTTATCTTGGTGCTTTTTCTCATTTACTTCCAAATATTTGAATACTGTAACTCAGTTTATTTTTCCAGCCGGGGTATGACTCAGTCAACCCAGGTTCTTCCCAACGATCTGTTTCTTTGAATTAAAACACGTTGATGTTTCCGTGTTAACATAGTACAATTTTTTATTTACGAAGATTAATTTTAAACTACATATATATAAATATGTGCATGGAGGCTTAAATGATTCGTTGCGCGATACCTTCAGCTCGCTAGGGTTTTAACTCCTCGTTTACACGGCTGACCAATACTCAATGCACTGAGAAGCAACTTGCTCAGTTGATCCTCACTTTGCTGGTACACTGTTTGATGGTTTGACTCGGGTTGGTCGTGTTGTGATATGTTCAACTTCCCTGTATTAAATGGGTTAATGGTCTTAGAATTAGCTGGTAGTACCGAATGTAGGTAATTTCCAAAGATCTTACACTCTGCTATTTGTGTTACAAGTACGAGGTAATTTTTAGAGACAGGTAAGTTTCCAAAGACCTTACGCTCCCCTAACTACAGGTAAAATATGTAGGAACAATAGCTAATAGTAGCTTCGTACTATAGTTAAAGTAGCTTGCACTTAACTGTAGTTCATACAATGTCGGTTACTGTTCCCCCGTTCGTTACCAAACCTTGTCTACTTATAGGTACAAATTCTCACATCTACTGTTTGAGAATTATAACGTACTGATGTTGATGTTGTGTATGATGTGGTGTTTACTAGGCTTGTGGCGTTCATGTCCGACCTAGTTCATATGAACGATTCGAACGCTTCAATTTTTTTAAATTATTTCGTTCATTTAAAATCACATATGCTTAAATTCAATAATATTACGGTGTATAAAAAATATAATGAACGAAAGTCATAAGTTTGTCGCCTTACAGTGTACGAAAGGAACGATGAATGAAAATTAAAAAGAATCGTACAGTATCCGAAATGAACTATGAACGATTAAAATGACCTAAGTCATATAGGTAATTTGGAAAATCTGAACGATTCAGTGAAATGAACGATTATGCCCAAGTCTAGTGTTTACATGTACGCTACACGTGGTAGGTTGGTCTATTAAAGCTTGGAAACTTGTTTGTAACGGTCACGTTACAATACCATAAAGTCACAATTTTGTGGCGTCAGCATATGGCTGACAATTGTGCTAAAGTCAAAGTACTAAGCTAAAGTACCAAGACTCCATTTAACAAAACATACCTGCGCAAACAAAATATATTTGAGACCGCTATTATACAACATTTTAAAATGATTATTTCATAATAAAAGGCTAAAAGTTCACTTTTATATATTCTATGGTGAATGCGATGATTTCAGTGCAGGTCACATTCGATATCGAATGAAAATTGTGGAGATTTTATTTTCTTTTACAACATAATTTAAAAATTTCAATAGTTGTTTCGAAATTTCTTTGAAAGCAGTGTAAGTGCTTTTTGACAACATGTACCGATTAAAGTTAGAATTTAAATCTGAATAAAATAAAGTAGACTTACAACATTTTTAAAGAATATCGCCTCATATATATTTGCAATTTTTTTGCTCTGCTACGCTAGAAAAAATGTTACACTTGTTTTAAGAAAACCAGGTCAAACTATTCTTAGCCTGTGGTTTTATAATAACTAGTATTCGTGTTTTAGCCTAAAATTTAAAAAATTTTAATCAAAAAATTGCCAAATTGATTTGATTTTTGATTGAGTCAATTCAATTTTTAATCAACAACATAATTTCTTCTTTTCTATTAAAAGGTTGTCATGTTAATTAAATATTTAATTGATTCAATTCAATTTAACTGATTTAAACAATTTCAAAATTTTTTTTTAATAAAATTTTTAATTGACTTATAACTTAATTCTGTTCAAGTTTGCTTATCGTCATGTTAATTTAAAAAACTCTTACTTAAGTTACAAGAAATTTTAATTTGACTCATGCTTGGTGATGATCCATCGCAGCAATTTACTCGTACATGTTCCTGTACAAGATATATCACTTACCTAAATTGCAACAATTAATATTTCATATTGAGGAGATTTGTTTGCTTTTCTTTAAAAAAATTTTTAAAATAAAACGATATTCCGATATGAAATACCCTAGAATCTAGAGTCTCAATCAAGCTACCCTCCATTCCTTGATTTGCCTAACAAAACAAATGAATTGCGCTAAAACAATTTAACAATTTTTACTTGAGGGTAATCCTTGCCAAACTCTGGGCATAACTTAATTCATTTTTTATTTCTCTTGTTTTTTTGTTTTTCTTCTGTGAAAAACTTTTCTTATTGTACCTCTATTTTGTAATTGTTGCTGTATTTTAACAACTTCCGCCGTCTATAAAAGCCCATAACATTGCCTTTAGATGGCTGAATGGTCCTCTTACCTTTAATAATTCATATAAATGTCTGCTGCACACAGCAACGCACACAATAAGAGAAGAAAATACAAGCAACTTGAAAATTCAATTTTCAAACTCACACCCATAATCAAACACACACCACTTAAACGACCTCTGCAATATGGCTGCTCTAATTTCTCCTGTTTTTGCTCTATACTCCAACAGAAAGAGATGGCTACAAGTGCTGTAAAACTACTGTGCACTCTTTTTGTTGATTTTGCCAACTCAAAAAATAATGGGAAATTATTTGTTTTCTCTGTCAAACTTTTGTTAAATTTATTTATTCCCCCTCTTCATTTTACTTTGTTATTGTTTTTGTGTGCGTGTGTGTATTTTTTTAAATTATTATTTTCTTATTTAATTTGTTGTGTATTTAGTGATGTTGTTCTTGTTTTATTTTATTAAAGGTGATTGTGAGCGAGTGTGTGTGCGTGTGCTGTGGAGTTTGTACGCTGTGTGTATTTCGTGCTAGCTGCCTTCTTACAAGTTGTTAATTTTTGTGTTTAGTTGTGCGTTTCTGCCATCTTCTGTTGACTGCAGGGCGGAGTTTTTCGTTATTATTTCAATTTACCCTCATAAAATTATTATTTGTGCATTTGTTGTGCCATAAGTGTTTTCTTTCCTCTTCTTCTTTTTTTCTCATTGCATATTATTTCTCTTGTATCTACTGCGGCGCCTCTCTTTAAAGTTAAATTGAAACAATATGTTGGTAGGAAGCTTTTGTGTGTATGTGCTTGTGTTTCTTCCTCTAGATATTTTACTTGTAGCTGTGTTTTTTTTTTCTTAATGCTATTGTGAGTGGGTGGTAGCTGGGCCGTTTGCCGTTTGCACTAGTTTGTATATAAAGGCCATGTTTTTGGCTTTTAGCCAAAATTGTTTGTTTGAGTGTGAGTGCATGTGAGTGGTGTGTGTATGTGTGAATATATAGTTTTTATATATTGAGGATTTTCATTAATTTTCTTCTTGTTGTTATTGTTGTTCCTTTGTTCTTTATTAGTTTTTTGTTGTTGTTGTTGTTGGTTTATTTTATCGTAAATTGGTTTGAATTGAATTCTGTTTAAATGATTCGTTATTATTACATTAATTGATTGATATTTATATTATTTTGCTCGTTTTGTTTTTCTCTCCACTTCTACGTCTACACTCATGTTAAATTGTTATTTGCTTAAGGATTTGTATTTAAGGAAGTTAATTTCGTGTGGCTTTTAGAAAATTATTTTGTTATCAACTACACTTAGGCCCGTTATACAACTTTCGTTAGGATTTTGTGGGTCAAATAACCGGCTTTGGGCTAAAACTTTGGAACCAAATTTGGGTGGATAGTTAAGGTCACACTATACGGTATTTAACTTATCGATATTTTTAATTTAAAGTCCAACCAAAAGCTTTCATATCTTAATTATCGGTAACTTGTACTAATGTCCTTTAGCACAACAATTTCAGGACAGTTTACAACAAGTTTAAGGTTACGATATTGAAATATTGTTGTGCTTTTCAAAAAATTTATAAGAGTTGAATGTATATTAACAAAATTTTCAAATAATTTTTTGAGCTGCTTTTTTTGAAAGTGGAATAAGTCCACTTTTTTTAAAAAATTATTTAGGGTAATTTTAATAAGATATAAACATCATCTGACCCATTTTTTTAGGATGGACTTATACCAATTTCACAAATAACAGGTCCGAACCTCTTTTAAGAATTTGCAATCAATTTAATAAATTTTATAAACATCTTGATTATTCGTTAAATTGTTAAAACTGATTTAATTATATTTTAAAATTCATTGTGATATTTTTTAGTCTGTAAGGATCTGGAATCCATAGACATTAAATAAATAAATAAATATTAATTGAACTGAATTTCATACGAAACCGAGAACTTAAATGATTACAGTCGACACCTATCAAATACCAGTACTATGGAGAAGAAGCCAAATAGCCCGTAGACTCCCACAGTCGAAAGCCCAGAAAGTCCGAGCAGGTACCGCTCAGCAAGAGTGAGGTTCAAAAGATGTTCTAGAGTTTTCTGGGTTCAATTTCTCTGCTAATCATTTCATGAGAGACACATACATTTCGGCCCAGAAACAATTAAAATTTAGTTTTTTAATTGAACTGATTTGCTATAACCCATTCGAGGCTAGTGACAACGAGAACAAAAAAATTTTTGTTCGTAAAATTGTTAAAGGCAACTAATAAAAATTTAACCACAATATTTTTTTTTTAACTTTTGACTTTACTTCTCCTCCTTTGCTCTTGCTCCTGCACAATCAAAAAACAGGTAGTTGAGTTTTGAATAAAAATTAAATTTGTTTAAGAATTTTGTTTTATAGACTAGAATTATCGACCACACACCAGGGATGTGTTTTTTTTTTTTAAACGACTACAGAAATCTTTTTTCAAAACTTGAATTTAGTTTCCATAATGACTTTTTACTTTTGCTGCCAGTGAGTTGTAATAAATTAGTATTTGTTGCTAGTAATTATGCGAGCATACCTTTTAACCTTTAGAAAGGGCGCAGATCCAGTTTGATATTTTTAAGGAAATTTTTTATTAACAATGAAATATGACTTCTAAAGCCCAATTCTTAAGTATTTCTTAGTGAAAAAAAATTTTTTTTTTAAAAACAAAAACTCATAGCCAGAGAATTTTCTAGGCCAAAATATTAATTGAGAAATTTTATTCATATTTAATATGAGAAAAAGGAAAAATGAAAAAAACTTTGGAATTTGTACACAAACTTGATCGGATTTTGTATAAATTAAAAAAAAAAACCGGTTAGATTTGTCAAGCAAATCTAGGACACACTAACACACATATGGGGCACATATATAAAGGGTGTTGTTCATAGACGTATAGAATTTTAAATTGCAATAAAACAACGATGGATTATTCGATTGACATGAATTTTATTTATCCGAAACATAATCTTGTGGCATTACATTTTAAATATGATTTCTGGCATATGACCGCCACGGCTGGACGTCCAATTTTCGATGACTTTTTCCAACATTTGTGGCCGTATATCGGCAATAACACGGCGAATGTTGTCTTCCAAATGGTCAAGCGTTTGTGGCTTATCCGCATAGACCAATGACTTTACATAGCCCCACAGAAAGTAGTCTAGCGGTGTTAAATCACAAGATCTTGGAGGCCAATTCACATGTCCAAAACGTAAAATTAGGCGATCACCAAACGTGTCTTTCAATAAATCGATTGTGGCACGAGCTGTCTGACATGTTTCGCCCTCTTGTTGGAACCACAGCTCCTGGACATCATGGTTGTTCAATTCAGGAATGAAAAAGTTAGTAATCATAGCTCTATACCGATCACCATTGACTGTAACGTTCTGAGGATTCGCTTCACTCCAATTGCGCCAGTTTTGCTTGTTGACGTAGCCATTCAACCAGAAGTGCGCTTCATCGCTAAACAAAATTCGCTTATGAAAATCGGGAACAACGGCAATCTCGTTTTGGACCCACTCGACAAATCTACGCCTTACTTGAGGATCGTTTGGCTATTCATGATGAATTGCCAAGCAAAACTGAGAATAAATCACTTGACAGCTGTTAAATCGGCCGCCATCTTGAACAGTAATGCCAACTTAAAGTTTTATACGTCTATAAAAAACACCCTTTAGATCCAAGGGCATGTGGATACAATTCTTAGAATATAGTGATTATACAGTATAGGCCAAAAGTCCTTCTTGGGCCAAAAGTGTAAAATTTGTTAATAAACAAAAAAGTTATTAAAGTTTTCCACGCAGGCGCCACCTTGTATTTATATATACATATAAATAAATCTGTTGGCAAATAGATTTTTAATGGTTAAAACATTGAATAATGGACATAAAAGTAGACTGAGCCTTGCCTTAGCTTATGTTGTGCATGGAATTTACATAATATGTTCTGACTTTAAAAGCAAAAATATAAAAAGGTGCTATCGCACGTCGAAAATATTTGCTTTAGCGATTTGACCACTTTGTTTTTAGCAGCCTCTTATTGTCGAAAAGTGCTCGTTATCGATGTCGAGAGAGCAATAAAAGTTCATTAATACCTTTACAACAAACTTATTTATGTATTCCTAAGGTATACAGTGCTTTACATACTTCCTAAAATCTGTACAAAATGGCTTACAGTGGTTGTAAACATGACGCTAATTTGTTTTGTGTTGAAACGAAAAAATGTTTGATTTAAAAAAAAATTTAATATGCGAAGCCTAAGAAGCTCACTTTGATCTCCCAGTCGAAAATCAATTCAAAAATGGTCTTCACATGTGTCATGTAACTCTTGCAAATGTATTTTGCAAGAGTAAATTGTATGGAGCTGTTCATTAGGTGGTTACGTGAAGGTGAAAAAGAGAAATGAAATTTGCAGATGCGAAAAATATAACGGAACCTAGTGAAGATCATAAAAATCTTGTTATGTTTGCACTGTAAACCCACTTACAGGTAAAATTTCAAAGAAAATATCTTATCCTGACTTACCAACGATATCCGCTTCACTACCCTATTTAGCAAAATTTTCCTATATCTACTCCACCTGTGCTGAAAAATTTAATTTAAGAAGAGGCTGATGAAAGAAACTTCTGGCTTCTGTTGTACATGGCAGAAAAAGCGAAACCGTTATTTTTAAACATTTCGACTTCAAATTCAGACATATAAATCATAAACAAGACTTTGTAACTTTGAAAAAAAAAAATTTCTTTGTAGAGATTTCTTGTATTTTTATTATAGACTAGCTGACCCGGCAAACGCTGTTTTGCTTAAATTTTTGTATATTCGATCTTCTTACTATAAGAAATCGTACTCAGAAAGTAAAGGACCGTGCAAGGCCGGGTAAAAACAGGTATTAGATAAATAAGCCAGATACCGACTGTAGCTCTACCGGCCTGGCGGATATGTGACGCGTAACCCAAAGGCATATACAAAAATTCAATCAAATCGGTCCAACCGTTTCGAAGGAGTACAATGTCAAACACACATACAGTCGAATTTTATATATTAAGAAAAATATTTTTGTCATTATTATTTTTTGTAGCTATAAGAAAAATAAAAATAAGCACAAAAAAGCTGAAGGCTGGTGTAATGGTCTAATGGTTCGGTACAGTGGTTATAAAATCGCTCCCATAGGGGACAAAAAAAAATAGAAAAAACCAATAAAAGAAAAACAAAGAAACAGAATTTATTTCTTTACATTTTAATTTTATTTAGGGCCATTGTTACAACTTGGGAACAATGTTTCAGATAGTTGTAAAACTGATATTAAACTTCTTTCTATTATTACAACTTCCCAATAAAAAACTTTTATTTTATTTTCCATTCCCATGAAAATCTTCTACAACAACCAAACCAACCAAACTAGACAATAGACATCATGGTCAGCAACCAAGCACATACAACAACCTTATACTTTACATTAAAATTTAGTGGTAAGCCAACCTCCCCATTTGCTTAGCGGCTACTTTTGGCTAAGGTCTATTTGAAATAATCAAACACCATTTATGCATACGATAACGTCCTGCCGTTAGTTATTGCTTAGTTGTAATAATGGACCTTAATGTTTTAATTAAATTTAAAATTTTATTCGAAAAAAAAAACTATAATTTTCTTTCACCTGTAGTGATTTTTTGTTTCGAAACTAAAGAAAAATTTATTTATATTCATGTAGATGAATGTATAAGTATAAGCCATCAAAGAACATTAAAAAAGTTTGTACAAACTCTTTACTTTATTCACAAAAGTACATCCATAAAAAATTAGAGGAGGACACCAAACGAGCGAGTACAAGAAAATCTATTTAAATTAAAAATGTTGTTTTTGAAATTATAAAGTTACAACTGCTCTTTGAGGCAAAATTTTTCATATTTATTTAAATTTTATACACAGAATGACTTCATTCAGAGCACAAACTAACTAACTCCACTGGTTGTGAGTACTGAATTTGTTACCAATCAAACAATTAGTTGTTTTAATCAAAGTTTTTTGGTGTAACGGCTGGATATATGATACATTTTAAAATGTTGTGCTCTGTGAAGCGAATTTTTATCACTGACTTTCTATCGTCTTAAATATTAAACACAATGGGCCATAATCATTCAGATTTTGTTCATAAGAATTTAATGAACTTAAAATCGATTTTAAAAAGATACCGACTTTAGTCTGACTATGATTATGGGCCCTTGATCATTACAACTGAATTTTGGAATGGTTAAATAATTCCATTTAAAGGAAGGCACACAGAGAAAAAACCAATGAAAAATTTCATGCCCAAAATCAGCACTAAATTTTTGTTTTAACTTAGTTTAAGTTGTGATGGAGGAGTATCGCTAATCTGAGTTAGGTGCAGCAGAAAAACTAAATCTTTCTTTAAAGATTTCTTTCTCTGAAAGTACAATTAGATCTGGGGGATAATAAAGAAAAGTTTTGCTAAAAAATAGGTACAGTGCGAGCTTGATTTTAGCAACCTGAAAAAATTTTTTTGGTTGTAAATACCGCAAAGTTGCTACATATGATCAACCATTGTTTATAATACTTGAAAACACTCAATTTAAAAAAAAAATAAAAAAGTTTTTCTTCGCCTTTCTTAAAAATGATGAATTTTAATCTACTCTTCTTCACAAAGAACAAAGATAAGCTGTTAAACAGAAAACATATGTATTTTTGGATTGTAAACTTGTGCTCCGTAGTTCATTTTAGTGAGCGCTTTTCTTAGTTCAAAAATTAAAAAGGAATAGTTCGTTCATTTTATCTTTTGTATCTTTATCACTTATACTTTTGATTGTCATTGAACTTTCTTTATTTTGTAAAATGATATCGAATAGGAGTTGAAAGGAATTTTTTACGAAAATAGAAAGCAAAACAACAAAACAAAATTCGAAAAATTTTCAAATTTACTTTTCGATTTCTTTTTTATAAAGTAATTCAAAAAGTATTTTAGTCACAATAGCTAAAAAAAAATAATTCTTAATTTTAAAATTGACTTTTTTGGCATGCATAATAGATTTTCTCTTTTTCAGTTTATTTGTTTTAAATATCATTTATATAAAAGAAAATACTTGGCAACTTTCGTTCCTTCGTCTTTGTTTTCGTTTAAGTTTAGTTCGTTCGTTCATTTATAGGTCGTTCATTTAAAATGAAGCAAATGAACTAAAGGAATTCAAAACACAGACTAGTTCGTTCGTGTACTACCCAAGACTAATGTATTGTAAGTAGCAATAAAATGTTTTTGCGACAGCACTAACGGGTAGGAAATGTCGTTGAAATGGGATCCTTTGGCTAAATGTGATCACTTTAATAAAACTAGGTTTCTAAACAAGATATACAAAAGAGAAAAGCATTAAAATGAATTTAAAAAAAATTATGTTGCCCGTATTGAGATTCCTTTCTGAAAAAAGTTGCAGTTATAAAGACTGTAATGTAAAAAATTTTGCTTGTTGCGATAATCGAGTTCGCACTGTATTTCATTTACAATGAAAACAGTTTTTTTGTTCTGTATTAATGATTTTGCTTAAACAGTAGAAAAGAAATTGTTTGATTTTTTTTCTCTTTTTCTTCAAAAAGGCTTTCGAAAGGCCACATAATTTCCATTAAATTTTTCTATCATAACTTTTTTTTTTTTTAGTTAAAAGGAGTTAATCATTTTGCCCTCTCAGCTACTCATTTAAAAACTTAAACACTTTTATTTACAAGTATCTAGGTATGTGGCATATACATACCTACTGCCTCATGTACATTCACAGTCATGGTGAAACATTATTTGTGGCGCGGGTAGGTGTTGTTTGGTGTCAAATGTTGAACACGAAAATGTTGGCAGGTTGTTTAATTGGTATGTGTACCCATCGTAGTGATAATTTTATTAATGACATCAAGAATTTTCATTTTGTAGTACTTCTTTACGTTTACTGTTTAAACCAACAAAAAAAATTGAAATAAACAACATACAACAGTTCACAAATAACCCTACAGTGTGTGTCATAAAAGGCCGTATAGAGAAATAGCATTGCATTAAATTAAATTAAATAAAAAACTTAACTTAAATTTTATTTTTCTTATTATTATCATTATGACCAATAATTGCATTGGGGCCTCTAAGATTCAGCTAACATAATCTCAGACTCTAATGAGTCTCGAAATTGTAAGGGGATTCAATTTAACTAGGTCTTTTGGGTCCAGTATTCTGCCTATGGGAAAACACACAGAATGTGTTTCGATATTTCTAGCCTGCGCCTAGTGAGAAGAGACATTTAACTTTTTTTTTTATACGTAGTCTATTTCTTTTATTCTTAAGATTTGAGTACAGGAAACTAGTTATTACATTGGTAATAATTATTAAAGTTTTTTTTTTTTTTTATAGTTAAGATTTGGTAATTTTCTTATAGAAAGATTCAATAAAAAAAAAAAAAGATATTTCTTGTCCTCCTTGACAAAAATTACAAGAGTCATTATGTATTTTATTCATACAGTAATTGAGTCTACAGTTTCGTGTAGAGTTTCAAAAGTTTTAGAATAACCTCTGCCCTAATAAAGGGTGGTTAAATTTTAAGGGCCGATGTTGAATGTGAACCACACCTAAACGTCAAGTTTTTTTCTACATTTCCTTTGACATTTCTCAATTTCAGACTAACTCAATTTGAACCATGGAAAGATACACAATCGACCAACGCATTAAAGTTATTCAGGCTTATTATGAAAATGGCCGTTCAAATCAAAATGCATATTCCGCACTTCGTGATTTGTTCGTCCAAATGTGCGTACAATCAAAAAATCGTGCAAAAATTTGAGCAAAGCGGGCCTGTAGGAGATGTAAAAACACCAGTGCATGCTCGTACAGCACGTACTGCAGAAAATGGAGCCGTCCACTTCAACTCGTCGTCGTGTCCAACAATCGTGTGATGATAACGAACTTTTTATGGCCCGGATTTTAAGATATGGATGTGGACGATATGTGATTTCAACAGCTAACAAACAATGGCTCTTTTGGGCGACAAATTCAATGGCCGTGTTATCTCACGTGGTGGCGATGTCAATTGGCCGCCAAGATCATGTGATATGACTCCGTTGGACTTCTTTCTTTGGGGTTATTTGAAAGAAAAGGTGTACGTCGATAAGCCAGCAGCAGTTCAAGAGCTAAAAGAGGAGATAATTCGGCACATGAACCGCATAAAACCCCAATTACGCCTCAGCGTCATCGACCATCAGGACCATCGGATGGAGGTGTGTCGCCGAGATCGCGGAGGCCATTTGGCCAATATTTTGTTCCATACATAATTGACCTATACCATATTATCATAATAAAAAGAATTGACAATAATTTCCTATATAATTTGTGTTTTATTTAAAATCAACATCGGCCCTTAAAATTTAACCACCCTTTAGGTTCGGAGTTAGTAACTTTCCTTGAGTACCACAATCACACTGCGGCTCTTCAGCAATTGGTATGTATGTATAATAGCTTATGTAAACTGTAATTTAAAAATACTACTTGGTGTCTGCACACTTCTAAAACCCACTGTAATTGAACATCAAATACATCCCGCTCTAAAATCGAGTAACTACTGTTTTCTACTTTCTTTCATACAAATAATTTGTTTGTCAGACAGTACCACTGCTGCACGTAGTTGTAGTTGATGTTAATTCAACTTAAGTTGCATTTGTTGCTGTTGTTTTGTGGTTTTATTTAAAATGGTTGTTTCTTTCTCTTTTTTTTTTTTTTTGGCGGTTGTATTTAACTTTTATATGTATCCAGCAGTTGTATACATTTAACAGTTATATTTTGTAAGGAGGTATGGTTTTAATGAAATTATGGAAGAAGAACAGAGAAAGTCAATGTAAGAAAGAAACAGAGATGGTAATAGTGTGTTTTTAACTGCATACCTGTGTGCTACCACAAAATCTTAATTTCCTTTTAAGGTGTAAAATTTGTTGGTCTTGCTGGTTGGACAGATTTGAGGAGACAAGCTTGCCAGAATCAAAGGAGTAATTAATTTGATGTTGCAAAAATTTATTTTCTTTTATATTTATAGTAGGTCCACTACAAATTATTGGCCGAATAGGTGGCAACGAGGTTCAGCAGAAGCAAAATGTCCGCTTCCAATAAGCTAACAAAATTCAGTTCTTACACTGCGAAACATAATAAAATACTTTCCTTTGCAAACCTGTAATCTGCATCCCTACTTTCTGGCCCAAATTAAGATTTTTAGGTACTCCTAAAAATCTTAATGCGCATCCGTAAGAAGAGAAAAATACTTGATCATAAATAAACTTTTTTCTTGTCAAATCAATTTATTTTGAGGTCTTAATTACACAATTTAGTAATGAATGAAACATAATACATCTGGCAGCCAATTTTTTCATTTTTGCATGTGCATGTATGCATGTCGCGTATTTATTAATGCCACACATCACTACAAACATGTGTAATATTTTATATTAAAAAGTGCTTGTAAGCCATTTCAAGTATGCTTGTGCAGCCCTTTAGTATTTATGCAATATGCAATCCCGTTAGGCATACAGCCAAATTACCTTTACAACCGCATATCTCCACATTCCCGTACATTATTTTCTATTTAGTTGTTGGTTTTCATTTAATAGACATACAGAAAAAAGTTATGCACACGAAATTCTATGTGGAATGAAGTGAGGAGGATTGAACCTTTTAAAAAAAACTCTCTTAATTTATATTAAAATTTAATTAGTTCTGTTATGGATTTTATTTATAAATAGAAACACCAATGAAGTGATTGTTTTCTAATTTTTTTCTTAATTTAGGTGCGGATATGCTGGCAGCTTTGTAAATTGTAAGTGTATAGAAAATTTAAGGAATTTGTTTTAGGGCAAAAGTATAATAAAATTATGTAATTTAATGAATAAAAAAACTAAGATGGTTATCGCAAGGGGCATAACGTATTAACAGAAAGAAGACCGTTTTGCCAATACATTTAACAAAACGTTACAGATTTTTAGGGTGATGAAAATAGCTTTACAGAACCTGTAAATAGTCCCTTTCTGTAACGCATAGTCTGTCCAGGGTCAACAAAGGTCTGCTTCCTTTGTACTTATGCCACCACAGTCGTCTAGTACTTCCCCGGCTCTTGGCTGAAGATATACGAATAAAATACTTTGTCGAATCACTTCATCTTCGACTAACTAACTGTCATACAGTAAAATAAAGTTAAGTAACTAAATCCGACAGAGAGTAAACGCTTCGGTCCCCGATCAGCTAATTGCAATAATATAAAATAATACCAATAACTTCTCCCCCTCTTGTTGTTAAATTTGATGCTTTACATATTCACCTTGTCTACTCAGGCAATGTGTTGACGTGCTCGCACCTAGGTTGACTAATATATTTAGGACGAGCCTAGAATTAGGTGTATTGCCCAAACACTTTGGCAGAGCAAGGGTTGCTTTTATACCGAAAGCAGGCAAAAAGCCAATAGCCTTCCAACCCATTTGCTTAACGTCCTTCCTCCTTAAAGCTATGGAAACGATTGTAGACCAATATAGCAGGAAAGTCCATCTTAGGGACAACCCTCTTCATATTGAATAATATGCTTACCTATCAGGCAGATCAACTGAGACTATACTGCACAGCTTAGCGAGTAAAATCGAAAAGGCTCTGGTTGGTAAAGAAATAGCCACCTGTACGTCGGTTTACATTACAGGGGCCTTTAACAACGTTATATTGGAGTCTATTGAGGAGGCGATAATCAAGAAATAAATACCCCGACTGATGGCATGGGTTCTCAATATGCTAAGTAAGAAGACTATAATCTTTTATGCAAGGGTAAGGAGATTATTTGTCAGTTCAAATACGGGATACCCCCAGGGGGGCTTTTTATCACCACTCTTATAACTATTGGTTGCCGATGGGCTACTGGAGACTCTCGGCGATTTCGGATACGAAATTCAAGACTTTGCGGAACATCTGATAATCATGGTCAGGGGCAGGTTTGACTCTGTGATTGCCAATCTAATGCAAACGGCTCTTGACACCACTCACAGATGGTGTCCGGATAGGGGATTTTCGATAAATCCGAATAAAACCAAAGTGGTTCCCTGCACTAAAAGGAAGAAACTAAGCCTAGGGGCCTTAAAATTGGGGGACAGTGACTTGGTGATGTCCGAGAATATGAAATATCTGGGAGCAGTTCTAGATAAGACTCTTACTTGGAACAAATATTTACTATTCATAACTTGCAAGGCCCTAAGGACAATATTTGCATGCCAAAAAATTAATGGTAAGACGTGGGGCCTACGACCAAAAACCATCATAGTACCAATGGTCACTTATGCCCCCTTGGTATAGTGGCCAAATTTGAACAAAAACAGCCTCAGATAATCCTCAACAAGATGCATCGAATAGCCTGTTTGACCGTAACGCGGGCGATGAAGAAATGCCCTACACTAGCCTTGGGTAAGATCACTGTACTCACTCCCTTGCATATTGTGAGTAGGGGAGTAGCAGCTACTTCCGCTTTAAGGCTACATAGTCTATCCCACATTAAATAGGGCAATCTTCGTGATCATATGAAAATTCTAGAATTTGTCTGAAATTCTCCATGCCTTGCCATCTTGGATAAACGGTTTAATAATACTGAACCGAAATCAACAATTGTGGTATACTGAGGAGTCCAAAATGGAATATCGCAGTGCTGGTGCGGGAATTGCAGGACCACGTTTCCGTAGGGCAGTTGCAATGGGAAAAACAGCTTCCATTTTTCAGGCGGAGGTCAACATCTTAGATGTATGTGCTAAAGAATGTTTACGAAGGGGCACATGTGGTACCGGAATATATATTGTCTCAGACAGTCGAGCATCTCTATGTGCATTGGCAGGCTATTCCTTTCGATAAAGATTGGTCTGGGACTGCTATAAATTTCTCAATGCTTTGGCAGAAAGAAACACGGTTACCTTATTGTAGGTGTCGGGTCATAAAAGGCGAGTGCCCAGCAATGGTAAGACGCAGAATGAGAAGCTTGGGTAGTGGGGCATTGGTCCCAGAAGATCTAGGCAATATTAGTCCTATAACAATCACGAGATGCGTAAGGAGTCTCGGATTGTAGTTAGAAACTGGGGTGCAGAATAGATCTTAAAGGTAGCCCATATTGATAATAATATTCTCTACTTTGTACTTAATGAGAATTAAATATGATTGACTGGTATTATTAAAGGTGTATGCTAATAATGTTATAACATCACGTTACAAATATCACACATACATTACATACATCATTAAACTATATATTTGTGTGTGTGCTCCTTTTAAATGGATGTTACATGTATACGTTGTGTGTAATATTGACGAAAATCAAAACGGGCTTGATTTTTGTGAATACTCACACAAATGCCTATTTGATGTGTTTATCTCTCGCTTTAGGTTGTTTGGAGTAGCTTTAAATAAACTATTGCAACTCTATCCCTAAATTTTTAATTTATTATTTTAATTAAATTAAAATTTATTTTGTTACTGCTGTTTTGGGTTGAACATTTTATAGTTTAATTGGTTTTTTATGCTTCAAATTATCGAAACTCGTTTTTATTCAAACAGACTGTTGTGACGGCAGTGTGTAGGAGTATGTTTTCATGTATTTCAATTCGGTTAATTTATAAAAACAAATCAGTGTTCTTTTTATGTTAATACACGCGACAGTTGGCTTTTCAATTAAACCATAACGAGCATGTTAATTGTCACAATTTGTTGCCATAACATACGCACCACTTGTTTGTCACTTGTTCTTGATATGGCGGGTGCACAAACAAACAAAAGCATATGCAGTGTAACATGTCATAATTAAGTTTATGCCACAACTGCCACCACGAGTATTTATTTATTGATGATGATCAACATTTAATGTTTAAATAAAAAAAGAAAATAGAGAAACATGTGCCTCTTTACTCCCATTTGACCATCAATTGGTCTTCCTGCTGTAGCTAAACAAGCCAGCGTTTACAAAATATTCATGTAAATTATAAATCTTGACTTAATTTTTGTGGAAATGTTTAGAGGAGGATTTACACCTCATCAAAATTAAGCCTACAAGTATGTGTACAAGCATGTGCTTGCTACACGACATAAATTTGTAATGCAGTTGCTATTAATGTGATGATGATAATGACACGCCCACTTACAAAATACTTAACGGGCATAGAGTAGAAGAGGAAAAACACTGCAAAAATGAATTAAATAAATATAAAAAATTAACCGCAAATAACCAATTTGTCGTGGTTTTCGCATCTCTTGTGTTACAGAAGCCATCAAATATAATAATTTTTCGCAAATCATCCCCTTAACAACCGCACACTATTTTTAACAATCAAACACCTTTTCCATTAAATTATTTCAATACATATTTTATCTCTTAAAAAAAAATATTATTTGCCCCTTATCTTTTTTATATTGAAGTTTAGTCTTTTACATGTTTTTCGCTGTGTTTTATTATTCATAAATTTTATTGCCTCCACATTGTCCATTTACAGGCATTTCTAAATACTTTTTTTTGTCAGTTATCTTTGAATTCATATTTTGGTATTTTTATGTTAATTTTATATTTTATTAACATTAACAATCTGTTATGATTTTTGGTCTATAAAATAAATTTGAAGGTAAAATTAAAATGGTTTAGTATGAAAGAGAAAAATTCGTTTTAGTTCTGTTGATATTTGTAACGATTCCCATTCACACAAAATTTATTAAATTTAAAAATTAAATTTTACCTAAAACTGTAATTCAAACGTGAGTTAAGTATATAAAACCAAGCACTA
Source organism: Thelaira solivaga (assembly GCA_947397855.1). Lineage (NCBI taxonomy): Eukaryota > Metazoa > Arthropoda > Insecta > Diptera > Tachinidae > Thelaira > Thelaira solivaga. The sequence continues at coordinate 28,937,495 of OX377612.1, forward strand.
ACACTTACATTAGGAACGACCCTATAGACGAATTTATTGCAAACATAATTAAAGACAAAGTGTAATATTAAACCCATTTCCGCTTTGTTTAAAAAAATAATGATTAAATCCATAAATCAAAACTATTTTTCGGTCGCAATTCCAAGAATTGCAATCGTAATTTGCCAATAGTTATTAACAATATAATTAATACAAAATAAATGTAAAATTTATTAATTATTTTTCGGTCGCAATTCCAAGAATTGCAACCGTCCCAATTTAATATAAAAGAATTAACTTCATTAATAAATTAAAGCACTAAATGCAGAAATGTAACAAAGTATATTTTTCGGTCGCAATTCTGAGAATTGCAACCGTCCCAAATTTACTAACTTTTCACTAAGAAAGCAATTTGCAATAGATATTGTCAAATAGGCATTCCCGTTCCCAAACGAAAATGCAATATTCAATAAACTTATTAACAAATAATACAATAACTTTAAGATATAAGAAGATCTTGTAATTAGAATAAGTCAGTCTTGTTTCTCCCATTCGGTCAATAAGTTGTCAAGCTTCAAATTAAATAAAATAAATAAAATTTATAAACAAAACAAAAACAAATTTAGTTTTTTTAATAACAACCGCGACACGGTTACGAAATTCGTGCATATTAATAGATAACAATTTCACTGCACATAGTGTAAGGATATTACTAATCCCATATATCCTTTATTTTAAAAATATCTAAACATAGAAAACAACTGATTGGCATTTTCTCTTAAAGCTTAATATTCAATTTTATTACAATCATTGCAAAGATATGGCCACTTCCCATATACCATTTACTTTAAAAAATATCCAAAGAGGGTTAACAATTGATTGCCATTTCTAAATCTATAATTTTATACCTACATCTCAAATTGTATTGCAATTGCTGCAAGGATATACCTAGCTCTCGCATATCTTTTATTTTTAACCAAAATTTTTTTAAGCAAAGCCTCTTTGCCTATACATATCCTTCACATAACAAATATAAAATTTCGGAAAAAAAAACATCAAGGCTATATGAAGAAAAAAATTGATAACAATTCTAAAAATATGACCATACAATTTTGCTTTAATATGCAAAAAGCCCAAACCTCCAACCTCCCATGTATCCTTTATTTAAAGAATTTTATTAGCATTCACCAAATTCAAAAGACAATTGATGAAAATATTCAAATGTCATAGAATTTCATTGAAATCTCTGCATGGATGTGCTTACCTTTCACATAACCTTTACAAATTCTTAAATTATATTGGATTTAAGTTTAGTAAAAAAACGAAAGGGCAATAAGATACGAGAATTTCACAAATAACTTTCATTTGAAAAATTAAATTTGGGACGAAATTTTTAGTGAAACTTAAAAAAGTTTAAAAAAAATATTTTATGAAAGCACCAGATAATTTTCCTAATTGTTTTCAAGTAAGAAAAATAAAAGAGTTATTTTAAGAGATTTCTTTTAGTTTATTTAAAATAAATCCTTTTATATCAAGGAATGTAAATGGAAAGATTAACAAGTTAAATTCGTTTGTGTCTTGTTAGCCAAATATCCAAATATCATTTCACTTTCCACATTCTTCTAAAATATCAAAAAATTATATAACTAAAGCGGTTACTTTCTTGACCTTGAGGCCGTATTATAAAAGTTTATTTATTTATTAATTGAAGCGAAATATCGATATAAAAATAAATTTATAATAATACGACCTTAAGCCATTTCTATAAAAAAAGTATGAGAAATATTATTAAAAATAATTTTCTTTGAATAACAATTATTTTATTAATTGTAAAATAAATAATTAATTTCAGATCAATAAATTCAAATTAAGTAGATCTAAGAAAAAACCTTTTACTATATCCAATAAAAACGCAAAAATAAATATAATTTAATTTAATTTTTGCAAACATTTGCAATCATTTTTTAAACCAAACATAATTAATTATATATTTAATATACATTAATGTCAAAAGTAAAAACATTCTCTTTCAATAAGATTTAAAAGCCACATTCACACACGTTTGTTTGCATTATTTTTTGTTTGTGTGTACAAACATTACGCACATATACAGCTTACAAATTTCGATAAAAAAAAGGAAAATTAATAAAAATTAAAATTTTTAGCTGTTTGCGAATAGATTGTTTTGATTTTTTGATTAGATAAAGCTGCAACCACTTTCTTTTGTCCGTTTTGTATTTTAGACAAAATACGCAAAAACTCACAAAAAAAACTGGTCAAAAAGTAGAGTTAGTTGTACTTCAGACCTCATACCTCAGCCATTTATGAACCGATTTACCCGAATTTAAATATCAAGCTGCACACAAAAACATTCAACAAATTGGTTTATCAAACTTTTTTGTCTGTTCTTTAGTCATTTAAGAAAATTGATTTCAACATACACACGGACAGGCGAACAGGCGAACATCGCTAAATCGACCCGTTCATTTTAACAAAGTATTAATATTTATTGTTTTCCTCATGATATTCAGTACAATAACTACAGAAAGGGATAGCATATTTATATGGACCATTTCAAAGGACGCTACTCTAAATCCTCAGTAGATTATTCCCAAATAAATAGAATATATAGTTTTCAATATTAAAATGTTGGTTGGGAATGCTTACTGAGTTTTTTATTTAAACATTTGAATCTTTCTGTAACTATTGACAAATAATTCTTATTTAGTCAATGGTTTTTGCAATGTAAAGGTTCTAATATTTGTTAAGAAATGTTGGGAGTAATCTACTTAGGATTCAGAGTAACATTTAATGAAATTGTCCTTATAGATATGCTATCCCCTTCAGTACTTATTGTACTGAATAAATAACTCATAAGAATATCATGAGTAAAAGAATAAATTTAAAAACCAACACAATTTCTAGAATTCACCACAAATAAAGATTAATATTTTGTTAAACTTTTAAATTCCAAATAAAAATTATTACATACTATTTGAGTTATTTATTAAAAACATTGATTTTGTATTAATTTAATTTTCATTAAATCAATAAATTATTTAATCACTGAGATTATTTAATTAATTATGGAAATAAATTGTATTTTTTTAAGTTTGTATTAAATTTTGGTAATAAAAATATCCTTATTTGTTATTTATCCTTCATGAATTCAAATTAGAAAAAAAAACTTAACAAAAATGAAATTATTTTTCTTATTTTAAGAAACTGAAAATCATTGAAACCCTCAAACCATTTAAAAATTTCTGGCAAGTTAATCCTTTCAATTTGAATTTATTTGACCCTGATTAACTTTAATAAGGAAACATTCCTTTAGAATTATTTATTTATACGCTTACTCAACCATACATAATTGAATAGTTATATTATTGTCATAAAGAAGGCAGGGAGGAAGGCAGAGAACAAATGTAAAACTAGAAAAAAAGAAAAATAAATAAAACGAGAAAGAGAGTGTAGCAAAATCAGCAGGCTTGTAAAAAGGGATTGTTACAAATAAGCCAATAACTAGAAAAATTATGGGTAAAAGAACAACAACTAAAGTATCATTTAAGTGGGCAAAAATCGTTACAAGTAAACGTACACTTCATCCTCTTAAAACAAGTGTTCATGTAAAATGAAATTTTAGAAGTGAGAAATCACAAGAAATGAAAGTAAGATTTTTTTAAGGATACAAGATTGTCACCAAGGAATTAAGTGTAGCTGCTGGTTGTTGCTGTTTTTCTTTTTTCGATATAAAACAGTTGCCCAAACTCAATTACATAAAAATCTGTTCACATTTTTTCACACACCATCAACTCTAAATGAAATAACCAAACGAAAACAACAAGGACTTGGTTATTTAGACTACAGCAAAAGAGGACGTTCTGCAAATAATAAACAAAAGACTACAAACCACCGTAGTAGAAAAAAAAAAAAAGAATGAAAAATAGTGAAGGGCAATTTGAATTTCTTAGGATCTCAGTATTACAAACTGCAACATGTTAACTGATTGCTGTTGTCATCAAAGAATATATTCAGAAGCTAAAGTTTTTAACTTTATATGAAGATTCATAATGTTCCTTGGTCTTCTCACTCTGAAAGGAAAAGGTTTTATAAAGGCCTAACACACTTCCTTATCGGAATAGTTTTAGTACCGCAGTTTCAATTGCGATAGAATTTATAAAACTTGGAAAAAGCCTCTGTCTTTTATTTCATATGAAAAAAAGACAATTAGTAAATAAATCATATTGATAAACGCATTTATGCTGGAAATTTATGTAGTTGCTGTATTCGAGCCAGAGAATAACCAGCTCCATGTTGATACTTGTAACGTACGGTTTTCGTTAAAAAATTAGGTGACAACAATTTTTTTTATTTAGACATAAAAATCAGCAAATATTACAGAAATAAAAGATCAATATACGGCATTTGCGTTCGAGAGCAATAAAATATATTTTTCTCATTTAAAATAGTTTCATTAAAAAACAGAATTTAACTTGGAAACATAGAAGTTGTTTAATTTTTTTCTATTGAGGAAATTGACACCACTCCCGATTGAAATTTAATTCTATGGTAAAGCTGATAAATTCAATGCAACGATTTCATTAAAATGTTTTTAATGATTCAGTCAAATATGTGAATTAATGAAATATTTTCATTGATTTTAAAAAATTGATATTTCATTAAATGAATAATAAGTATTTTCTTAAATTAATGAAATATTTCTCAGGTTGAAAAATAATGAATTTTCATTGGATTAAAGCAAAAGCTCAGAAAATTCTCTCATTCTAAAGATGCTGATACTGGCAAGAGCAACTTGTTTTGTGTCCAATATTTAGATTTTGCTTAGTTTTTCTGCAGTTTAAATTGTCATTGCCCTTTTTTGCTTCTAAAACCACCACCACATGCTGCTGAACAACCAAAAAAAGTCATTGAAATGGATTTTTCAACTTAAAAGAGTCACCACTTTAAGTTGAATTAAGAGAAATGAGTTTGATGTTACTTGCCACATCATGAATACCGACACAAATTACAAAGCAATTTATATTCGTCTACGACAATACAGCAAAATAACAAACTCCTACAAACGGCTTGTGTTTATATGGAGTCAGCCAACAGTCAGCAGTCAGCAAACCTGGCCTGGTGGATGGAATCGAAATATCCCCTTCCCTAACAACAGTAAATAAGACTAAAAGAAGAGAATAAATTTAATAGAAAACAAGTACGAATATCAAAAATCAATCTCAAACAAGCAAGAACTATTGCCTCGTTCAACCCCCATTTAAAATGTGTTTTATTTTTTTCATTTGATTTTCTATTTTCTATTTATTTTGTACGCTGACTGCCACATAATGTTGCAATATTGGCTCATTGATATGGCTGTTTAGAAAATACATTTTCGTATGTGTATTTATACTGCACGTATTAGTAGATACAAGTGCTTGCCGTCTAAAGGTTTGAATTATTTTTGTGTGTGTGTAAGTAAATATTGTATTTATTTATGTGACTTGACTCAATGAGGCCCAAAACCCAAATCATACCACAAAAACCAATAAAATGTCAACTAGATTTTTGTGTTTTTTATGTTCATGTAGGTATTGTGTGACACTTAAATACAAATTAGAAATTAGACAGCCAATAAACGTTTAAATTAGACTCAATGTAAACTAGAAAAAACTTTTATAAATTTCATAAAATAAACAAAAGGATTTTGTAGAACCAACAAAACAAAAAAAAAAAAATTAAGATCGTCAGTGGATTTAACTCTCTTTTTAACTGCTGAAAAAAATTCATCTTTTTTGAAAAAGGCATAAAAGTAAAATTACTATTATTATTTATTTCAATTTGTTTTTATGCCTTCTTCACTTTCTTCTAAACATTTTATTGTCAATTGTCACTATGTTCTTTTTCGTGGCTGCTTTCATGGCATCTAATGACAAAAATATACACTTCATGTGCGTGCTTTTAGGTATTAACAAAAATGTTTATGTTTTGAAAGTTTTTCCGCAATTAAGGTTTTGTGCTGACTAACAGGAAATATCTTAAACTAAAGTCGTAAAATAATAATTTGTTATCGATTTTTCTTTGTGACGTGTAAAATATTGATAGAAGAAGGTCGCAGAAGTTTTAACATTAAATCGAAAATGTAATGAAAGTTTTAATTTGGATTTATTGTATTTTATTTTTTTTTTTTTATTTTATTTTATATGTAATAATTTCTATTTGGAATTTAAAAGTTTAACAAAATATTAATCTTTATTTGTGCTTAATTCCAGAAATTGTGTTGGTTTTAAAATTTATTCTTTTACTCATGATATTCTCATGAGTTATTTATTCAGTGCAATAAGTACTGAAGGGGAGAGCATACCTATATGGACCATTTCATCAGACGCTACTCCGAATCCTTAGTAGGTTACTCCCAACGTTTCTTGCAAACATTAGAACCTTTATATTGTAAAAGCAATTGACTAAATAAGAATTATTAATCAAAAGTCACAAAAAGATTCAAATATTCAAACAAAAAACTCAGTAAGCATTGAACTGAATAAACAAATAAATTTCCCAACCAACATTTTTAATATTGAAAACTATATATTCTATTTTTATTCTTCTCTTCTCTTTTACATTTGAATGCTCGTTGGGTATTACTGATAAGTACTGAAGGGGAGAGCATACCTATATGGACCATTTCATCAGACGCTACTCTGAATCCTCAGTAGGTTACTCCCAAACTTTCTTGCAAACATTAGAACCTTTATATTGTAAAAGCAATTGACTAAATAAGAATTATTAATCAAAAGTCACAAAAAGATTCAAATATTCAAACAAAAAACTCAGTAAGCATTGAACTGAATAAACAAATAAATTTCCCAACCAACATTTTTAATAATTTTAATATTGAAAACTATATATTCTATTTTTATTCTTCTCTTCTCTTTTACATTTGAATGCTCGTTGGGTATTACTGATAAGTACTGAAGGGGAGAGCATACCTATATGGACCATTTCATCAGACGCTACTCCGAATCCTTAGTAGGTTACTCCCAACGTTTCTTGCAAACATTAGAACCTTTATATTGTAAAAGCAATTGACTAAATAAGAATTATTAATCAAAAGTCACAAAAAGATTCAAATATTCAAACAAAAAACTCAGTAAGCATTGAACTGAATAAACAAATAAATTTCCCAACCAACATTTTTAATATTGAAAACTATATATTCTATTTTTATTCTTCTCTTCTCTTTTACATTTGAATGCTCGTTGGGTATTACTGATAAGTACTGAAGGGGAGAGCATACCTATATGGACCATTTCATCAGACGCTACTCCGAATCCTTAGTAGGTTACTCCCAACGTTTCTTGCAAACATTAGAACCTTTATATTGTAAAAGCAATTGACTAAATAAGAATTATTAATCAATAGTTACAAAAAGATTCAAATATTCAAAAAAAAAAAATAATAATGAATAAATAACTCATAAGAATATCATGAGTAAAAGAATAAATTTAAAAATCAACACAATTTCTGGAATTAAGCACAAATAAAGATTAATATTTTGTTAAACTTTTAAATTCCAAATAGAAATTATTACTTATTTTATTTTATTTAATTTTGTTTTATTTTATTTTATGTTATTTTATTTTATTTTATTTTATTTTATTTTATTTTATTTGATTTTATTTTATGTTATTTTATTTTATTTTATTTTATTTTATTTGATTTAATTTTATTTTATTTTATTTTATTTTATTTTATTTTATTTTATTTTATTTTATTTTATTTGATTTTATTTATGTAAGTTTATAGTTTTTCACGTGGCATTTCTTCTCTTTACTTGCTATTTTAAGCAATGAAGTGCAAACAGATGACTGCATAATTATGAAAATGAACTAAAGTTTAAGCAACTCACAGATTGACGGTTAATTTTCAAGCTTTTCTACCAGCAAAAGCAATTAATCTCAGTCAGCAACCCGTAAGATTTTGAATAAATCTTGCGTAAATAGTTATTAAGACTTTATTCATCATAAAATTTTAAATGATTATTGATATCTTTTTGTAGTTCTTATCAGTCTTAGTCTCCACATTCAAAGCTATAGAGAGTATTATATAAATAAATAACTTATGCATAATAATCCATTAAATAGAATTTTAATTATTTTTACGCTTTTGCTTAATTTTATTAGTGCAATTCAAAAAGAAAAATAAAGACGTATTAATTTGAAAAGAGTTACGGATTTTAAACGCAACAAGTAAAACTTTAATTAAAAGTATTTCGAGAAAAAAAAAACAGTCCATTATTTATGATTCTAATTTGACATGCACTTTCATGTTTGCTTCATGTCTACTTACTTTCTCTCACACTCTTGAAAACAGTCATTCTCTCACCTTTTTTTTACAATTTAATTACAACTTTAGATTATAATTTTATGGTATTTACTACAAGCCGACAAATACTTAAATGTGTTTATTATTTTTTATTTTACTTTATTTTTTTTTTTTTTAAGTTATGACCAGTGATTCAATTTTTTGTGTAAAAAAGGTACTTTTTGTAACTACAAAAGGGGATGAAATGTAAAGAAGAAAATGATACTAAGAGAATTCTTTTTTAAATCAATGCTAAATTACATTATTTATAAATATTTTAATAAAAAACTTTAATCAATTAATTTCTTATGTGCTACAGGAAACGGCAATAAAATCGTCTAAAAAAATTTTTATAAAAAACACTCAAAAAATATTTTAAAAATTTACTGTTTTTCATAGAGTTTTCTCAGACGATTTTTTTGCTCGTTCTCTACAAAAACCGCCAATTAATTTATGTCTTTATTACAAATAAATTTTTCACATAAAGTGAAAAAGGGTACATATAAGTTGGTCACTCCGGTATAATTTCTGCACCGATTTAGCGTTGAAATCAACTTTCTGAAATTCCTAGGCAACGCACAGAAAACTTTAGCATACTAATCCTTCACTTGCTTCTGTCAGATTTTTAAATTAAGATAGATTGGTCTATAAATAGTGAAGTTATGAGTCAAAAATAAGACCTCAAGCTTAATAAAATAGTCGTATTATGTTTTTTTATATTTAAGAATTTAACATGTTTTATCGTAACTTTTATATCCCGTTACTTGTCGTTGTGTCTATAAATATGAAAGCAGCTTATTTAGTTTAGAAGCTGAAGGCGGGTGCTTTATGCGCTATAGTTAACCGCTATAATAGTTTTTGTAAAAGTTATGTAGTCGAAACGACTTACATTAGACTTGTATTGTATTGTTTTTCTGGATTTTTATACTTTTATATACGATTCACGACCTAAGCATACGTACAAAATCAAGAGATATAACCTGTTACAAGTTATGTTTTTAGCAAAAAAGGTAAACAATTATTACACTTCTACTAATGTTAGTCGTTTCGACTACCATTTTTTTTCTTCTTTTATGGTAACTTTTATTTCTCGTTATCTCTTATTGATTTTTTAATTTTAAAAAGAGTTAATTTGGTTTAAAAATAATAAATATTTTGATTTTAAACAATTTTTTAACTACTTTGTGCACTCCCGGTTTCTTAGATGCAATTTAAAGTGAATGTTAGTCGAAATGACTAACATTGGTATAAACGCATTAAAAATATTTAAAACAATGTTTTTTCAAATCATGAATATTTCAATAGAAATAAATATTCATTCTGTTTTCAATATTATGAAAAAAAACTAGATTTAATTTAAATAATTCAGAACACTAATATTGTATTTTGTTAGTAATTATAGTAAATAAAATCTAAATTCTAATATTTCTTTTTCTAATTATACGAGTATTTACTATTGGCTCCCTTTTTATAAAGTGTACAACTTTTTGTACCTTTATAGTTCATTCCATTCAGTTCCACTGAAGAATTGAAGAGGACATGATACATCTTATGTTCGTATTGCACTGACATAATAAATGTGTCGGTTTTATATCAGTTTATACATCTGACTGAGTCTGTAATTTTCGTCATATCATCGCAATGCAATTAATTTCAAGAAACAAGAAAGAAACGTTAACAAATGAAATATATTTATTTCTATTACATTATTTTCTTTTAACCATTGAAAAATAAAAAAAATTAAAGATAATATAAACTGTAACATAAAAAAGTATTTGATCATAAAAGACGAATATGACACACACTTCAAAATAACAATCAGTTCAATCTTTTTAAATCAAGATTATTTATAAAATATTTGTGATAATAATTAACATAATTTAAAAGTATTACAAAGTTCAAAATATATTTTGTAAAATTACATTTTCTTAAGCTTTATTTCAATGGCTCATGTCTGTGATCGTCAGCGACCTTTTTTTAATTGTATTTATTGTAAATATTAAAAAATATTAAAGTTAGAGATATTATTATTTAATATTAATCAAGCTTAAAATCTCAAAAAATTGTTTTTATTTAAATTTTCCAATATTTCGACTTTCTTTTGGACTTTCAAATAATAATAAAAATTATAAGATCGAATAATTTACTAAAATTAGTTAGAGATATTTTTTTTATCAAAAACTCTGGAAAGCTTCTTTTCTCTTGTCTATAAAGGGCTACAGGAGCTTAAGAAGAACTCTAAACTGATAGGCTGGCACACAACTTACATGATTAGTAAAATTTTTATACACATATACATAAGGATTACAGCTTAGGATAGTATTGCATTGAATACTAGTCATATTCTAACTGCTAAGCTCAGGCACACTCACGTTCACTGCAAATCCAATATTAATATTTTGTTTTAAAGCTGTAACGGAGCAGGAAACATGTAAAAACCCTGAACAATCTTATAGTTTTGGAATGGAAATGGGTGCAGACTTGCTTTAAATAGGCTATTCTTTTTTGTTTTCTAGTCGTTTATTTTAAAACTCTAATATTAAGAAAGTGTTTTAGTTGTTTGTTTAAAAAAATGCTAAAACTGCCGAAACAAGATTTTTGTGTGTAGACAAAACAGCAATTTTAAAAAATAAATTAGGAAAAGCTGTGCAACTAAATTGCTATGTGTGTAACTAGATTTAGTTATAGCGATAAAGTGGCCTTTAACATTTTTCCATTATTACAATTTGCCAATAAGATAAGTAGGGAAGTTGTCATATCTATAATCAAAAATACGTCAACTTTCAAATGCTTGAAGCTTACGTTAAAAGTTATAGGCAACATAATCCTGCTTCTTAAAGAAAATTCACTCCTGCGTTACTTCATTTGAAATTATTTTTCTAGCTAAGAGTTAATTTAGCGGCATGTCATTAAACAGCAGCATGTCTAAAACATTAGTGTCTTTAAGTGATTATTTACTAGGGAAACTTAGGTGATTACTTTATGCAAGTGATTTACACTGTCGCCGGTTAAAACGGACTTGTCTGAAATTTGACACATACAATCTGTACACTCCAAGGAAGAACGCCATATACTTTTGGATCAGCCACACCTATTTTATGCGCACTTTTCATCAATTTTCGATCATCACTGTCGATAAAGATGTGAGCCCGTACTTAATTTGAGCCTGATACTATGCTTTGCAATATTTTATTTAACACTTTAGTTGGCTCTTTTGCTAATAATACTAGCAAGGGCATGAACCATTTTTTTAACAGTTAAAATTTTATTTTTATACAGATTCCTCAAAAAATTGGTACATACGTTCTCTATACTCTAAGGATACCGATTCAAGTAATAAATAGATTCTTTGTATAGGAACTACCACTGTCTATTTCTAAAAACAAAGCATAAATTATCAGCTACAGCTGATGACCATCTGGCAGTTTAATTCGCTGGTTAAAAAAGTAACCTCTTTTCTTATATGTACAAGTTATTAGAATTCTTAAAAAGAACTCCATTTCCACTTCAATAATAGCAAAGTACATCGTTAAAAATTAATTTTCTTATTGAAGCACTAGTCAATAGAACTAGTGTTGAATATATCTCCTTAAGGTGTAGCGTATAAAAATGTCTGCCTGGAATAGCCTTGCTTAAGATTCTAGTGTTGCCGATAAGACGTTACTTAAATTTTTTTTTTCTGTTGCTAAATCAGTTCGAGCAAAACTCTTTCTTGTATGCAGTTTTACAATATCTCAATTAATATTAAAGTAACATTCCTAAGGCCACAATTTGTTTTATACTAGCGCTTTATAACATCAGCCATTTAGGCGAGACAGTTTGTTATAGAATGAATTCGTTTCCGGGTCGGCATTACAACTAAGCAATAAATAATAGCCAGATAAATAGTTTTTCATGACTACAAGTAGACTTTAACATCAAAATTGTGCTAAATTTAACTTTTAATCTCAACTGCAATCATTTGAAGTTGCCATATTTTCGATTATAGCTATGGCAACTTCAACACACAGAATTTTTTATATCAATACACAAAAAACAGTGCAATTATAGTACAAAATAACCAACAATAAAATACAATTTTTAATACTCACTACAACTAAAGTTAACTATAACTATCTGCCACCTTATTAGCAAGTTGAAGTAGTGGCGTTTAGATTTTTTTTTAAAGGTTACAAGAACAGAAAACTTTAATCGAAAAAAGTCGATAGCCGATCTGCTCAGAAGGATGTGCAACACATTTAATGTATAGATTCATTGATTATTCCGCAAGTCCTAATGTTAAAAAAAATTAATAATTGACTTTTTAAATTCATAATATACTCGTATCTGGTATTTGTATTGATATGAATCTTAGTTTCTTTATACTTTTATATCATAATAATTTAAGTATTAAATAACTTTATATTACAAATGTCTGTTCGGAAAATATTCTATAGAAGATTAATTAAATTAAATAAATAAATTAGTTGTTCAATTAATGGTAACACTTATGATATGAAAATGAAATGCGTCGGTGGCAACACCAAGATAAATTGAATTGTAATGAGGGTGAAAAATGTTCGTATTCTATTTCCGAGTATACTTTACTTAAATATTTCACGTTAACAATACAGCATCACAAAGTTGGTGACACAGATGGTGCTTATGAGGAGAAAGTGATTTCTCTGAAAGTCATCGCTAAACCAAACCGGTGTCTCTGGTTAATATAAATTTTTCTGCATTTTAAATAATATTAGAGATTTCTATGACAGTGACAGTCAGAAGTGGCATTCTTGATTAATACCAATGAAAGGTAGGGTCTAGAGCTTAGATGGGTACAATTTAAACTATAATAGTGTTATTGAGAGAAAAATAAATTGTGAGAGAGCAACCTAGTAAGCATGATGACAAGTGTTTGATACGTGGTGTTATAATAGGCATCATAATATCTTTTCATAATATATTCCCTCTTAATTTTAAATATCTGGTAGCATAAGAAACATTATTTACCATTAAATATTGAATTGAAACCTACGTGTAAAAAAACTAATTAAAATAAACTTGCTAAGATCCGCACATATTCATCGGTCGCTGTTCTATCGACAACTAAATGAATGAGGGTAAGCATATGTGTGAATTTTGCTCTTTTCACTTGGGGGCCAACAGATTTGCATTTTGCCCATATATAATCAGAGACGTGTGAGGTCACACATCAATTATGGCCTCGCATGATTCCGTAAAATATGATTTAATCGTTACTATTATTTTTTTTATATTTATGCCGGTAGGATCGCCATGTAATTAAATCATTATATTGTGACTACTGGACGATCGGCAAACATGTCAGCAGTCTTTCAGCTTCTCTTCGAGTGCCCTCTTCTTATGGCTTCGAGACAAAAACTTTTCGGTGCACATCTAAAGAACAGACTACCTGATATATAGGCAATATTGTTTTAGGCGCGCTTCTCAGATATCTTAATATTAAAGGGTGGATCTAATTCACTTTATTACCAGGAAGTCTTGGCAAGCGGGTGGTTCAAAACGAAATCTTGTGATTCTAATTGAAGGACGTCAAACAACCAGCCAACCCTAAAAGAACAGTGATTGGTCATTTGACTAGCAGTGTTGACATAAATATGTGCCTCAGCATAGAACAAAGTTTCTATCAAGTTCTTAAAGGCCTTGTGTAAAATGAGATGGAAACTTTGTGTACGTATGATTTTGTGTCTCACTTTCAGTCATGGATCAAATGGATGTCAACGTAAAAAAGATGTAAAAGTTTTAGTGAAAAAAATTAGTATGTGTTAGTTTGCATCACACATTTCTGGTAGGGAAGCTTATTGTTTTACAATGGAATCGAACGATAATATTCGATTGTTTTTGTGTACACATAAGAGAATGAAAAAATCGATAAAAATATTTTTTAAATCAGTTAAATGTAAATTAATTATGATGAGAATTTATTTCGTTTAGTTAAAAAATTGTCATATTGATTTAATATTTAAATAACTAAATTAAAAATTAAATCAATATTTAACTTAATCAATAATTAATAGATTTAATTAAAGATGTTGTCAATATTTAATTAAAAATTGAATTAATCATTACTGACGTATTTAAATTTCTTAAAATCTAAGAACCCTATAAGTCTCGCAGTATTTGCTATTAACGAAACAATTTATTTAAGTCTCTGCTTTATCCATAACCAAACCAATAAAGCTTTTTGACATTCATACACCAGTTTTAACTTTATTACATTATCACTCTCAATCTGTTGCAAACGAATACACAATTTAAGTAATTTTCATATTGTGTGTAAGAGCACACAAACAAACAAAAAAAAAACTCGGAATAATTTTTTTATTAGAGTAAATTTGTTTAGCCAACTTTATTAAGATTTCAAGATTTTAAGTAGTGCCTTTATATACCGACACATGCACAGTGGGGTGCATAAGGTGTGAAATACCTGCTGGGTTTTTAATGCAGTTAATAAGCTGAAGAGTAAAAAAGAAAGGAAGAAAAAATAAAGTGGAAAAGGACGCTGTATTTATTAAATACTCGTACACAGTTACCCACAAACTGCATTCAAGTGTTATTGTTGTCTTTGGGCCAAATGCAAAATGAATTAAAAATTTTGATAAAGAAAGAATAAAACATATTCATGGCAATTTTCTTTTCTTTGTTGTTGTTGTTGTTGGCCAACAACTGTGTAACTAAATATTATTACTGAATACGTTTAGTACAAATAAATGCCGCAAACAAATTTTATTTGAAAAGAAAGAGGCTGACTGAGGCTGAATGCATTTGTTAACTTAAAATTTATTTTGTTTCTTTTTTACTCTCTAAAATTTATATTGTCAGTGTGGCATGGTTGGAAGAGGTACAGGTTGAGCTACACAGAAAATATTAAATTTTCAAATTAAAATCTTTAATGAGAAAATTAATTCAATTAATTGAAATTATAAATTAATTCATTGCTAATCATTTTAAATTAATTATCATTATTATTTCAATTCAAAGCTTAATTGTAATTAAAATCTATTTTCCATTACTTCTATCAAAAGAATTTATTTAAATATTTTAATTGAAATTGATTTCAAAATTTAATTTTAAATTTTTCTTATTACAAATAAAACTTTAATCGCGTGGATGAGAATTTGCTGTTATTTTATAAATATATTTTTATAATTTTTTATATGATTTGTTATCAAACAGCTCCCGTAATTTTTAACCCTCCCGTGAAATAAAAAGAAACTAGTGTTACTCTCATAATCAGCACACTATAGTTAATTGGAAACGAATTTTTCAGTGTTGGCCAGTTTTTTTTTGTGAAGTCCTTTTGTACTTTCTTTCAGTGTATAATCACTCTAAAGGGGGAAAAATGTAAAAAGATTTAACGATTCATCATTATCATCAATTTTCATAAAATGTTATTCAACTTTCTTCTAAATACTTTCAACCAACTAACTCCTGCTGGCTTTGAACTAAAAAAGAAACGAAAAAAATACAACAACAAATAACAAAACTTCACTTGTCCTTTTTACTATTCTTTTTTTAAATACAGGTGATTATTTTTGTTACAAATTTTCTAAAACTGTAGAAAAGCAAGCAAACACACAACCATTTCGTGAAGGCGCCTGGATAGAAAATTTTTTGATTAATGATGTGCATTTTTCCAAATACTTTTTGGGCTATAAAAAAATACTTGGACTATAGGAAGCTCAAAAGACAACATTTATTTTTGCACTTGAAATTCATATTTTGTTTTTAATTTTCTTGGCGGGAAAGTGCGTGTGTATGTTTAAAGGAAAATGATAGAATCAGTTTAAGGAAGCTAAAGGCAGTTGGAATTTTTCGTTCCAGAGTTTTGTTTTATTTGAATTAATTATTTTAAAAACGGAAATTAAGTTGTCATTTAAGTATTTGAGGGTGTTAATTTAATAATTTATCAAAATTTCATAAAACGGGTAACACAAAAAATACATTTGAAATTGTTGGCAGCAAACGAAAAATATAGTTGAGTTGTATAATTAATTCAAATAAAATAGTTTTAATGTCTTTATAAATAGAAAAAATTTTTAGTTAAGGCGTTCCGTTCCTTATATTCATTACAAGTTCGGAATACATTTAAAAAAATTTTACAAGTTGTAAATGAAATAATTATTTCAACAAATTAAGGTTGAGTAAAAAGTATTTTTTCAGAAATGTCTGTTTATAAGTTTAAAAGTAAGGTGCATTGTAAGATCAATTATTATTATTATTGCTTACTGAGCTTTGGCACAGAATTTTTTCTAGTATTAGAATTAGGAGGCGGAACAAGTCATGTGGCCAAAATAGACCTATTATGATACTACTCTCCAGTTAAAAATTCTCCCTAAGTCTAGTATTCACCATGTCAAACAGTTGTAGGTAGTGGTCCCTAAGTAACTAAAACGAGTCCAATTTCGACCATTGCACTGAAAAAATATGTGTTCTCTTCGTCTTCGTCTTCTTTGCATAACCTGCACAGGTCATTTTGAATGATCCTCATATTTGCCAAGTGTTTCAATATTTTGAAGTGTCCAGTCATGAATCCCGTGACAATGAGAATTCCTGACCAGGTCAAGCCTAGTAAGTCATTTGTTCTTCTCTACCCTGTTACCCTCTCTTACCATCCAATATTGTTGTGATTCTCTTTCCAGTCACTCTTTAATTCAAGCTGAATAGAGCTGCAAGACAGTTCGCAAAATGGTTCTGGGCCTACCTACCTACTACCCTCTGCCTTTTTTGAGAGTTCATTTCATTTCCTATATAACCACTATGACCTGGCACCAATATCAGAACAGTTTTGATCTTATCTCAAAGACACTGAGTGAGTGCCTGTAATGCAGCCCTGCTGTGAGAATATAAATGTGTCCCTTTCAAGTTCCTCACTTAGGCAGAGCTCTATATCATGTATTTCGGTTTAAAAACTGAATTATGAACGCAGAGAATTTTTTTTACAGCTTTTGAGTTCACTGTTTCAGGCTAAGGCTCACTTACTTCCCTGCGAGTCAACAAAAAGTCTTCTAGGATTTTGGAACTACAAGTCCCTAAGGCTCGTTAGCTACAAATTACATGTTCTGAGGTTCCGTATTGCAAACTACGGAATCTACCTTAATTAACCCTAATATTTCTCACCTTACACTTTTGAGATCACAGAGCGCGGTAAACCATTCTGTCGGGAATCTGATATTACTTTTATTGGGTATCAGATGATGCTTCGATCTTTGGAAAGCATGATAAAGCATTTTGCTTATCTGAGTCCAGTTAGTGAGTACCACTGTTTTAATAATTTTAACTTGATTAAAGACTCATTTTTCTATTAACACAAACAAATTTGTTATCGTTCTCAAACTCTTTGAGATACAATTCATTAACATGAATGATCTAAACTGAAATAAGCTTAATGTGCTGCTTTTATATAATAACACAAACGATCAACTCGTCTGAAAATTTTATATGAAAAGTACTCATAAGACCTGGCGAAATCCAGGTGTTCATGTATCACATCACCGGAGTAAAAGGGTACACTAGCACCCTTTCTAACAACTTGAAGTTGGCAAGAAGATACCTTTCAGGGTCTGACCAGTGACTTTTTCCCACTGGTGCCTCGGGAGCCGGCAGATCAATAGAATAAACTTCATTGGATTTTTGGATTAAGATCTCACTACTTCGAATAAAGAGTGATCGGGGTCCGTGAAGAGCACTTCGTTCCTACCATACGGGGTTGAGTATGACACCCTGGTTCATTGTTCGGTTCATGGACATCCAACATGAAGATGAATTAGAACCGGTTATTGGTGAGGTCAAAGGTACACATGACTGTGGTTACTACCTAAAGATACGCAAGAAAAGCGGACCTTTGTAGGGTAACATGCCCCTATATATGTGCTGTTGCATAGCAACAAAAAGTCATTTTGCGGCTGAGGTTTTAAATCGACCCTGCTATCTTAACAAGGAAGATAAGTGTAACTTAGCTGTAGCTACCTGTTTCCTAAGCTGACTATAGGGGGGTGGTAAGCTCGAATACCACCCATATTTTAACCACGGTAAAATAATGCCCAAGGGCAGGTGCTCACCTAAATCAATCTCAATCTTTGTCAATTCTGCATTTCTTTAGCTTTAGCTTCCTATCTTTGACATCTTCTGTTGCCAACCAATCCTCCTTTTTTTTTCTTCTTCTGCGGTTATCATAAAGGGCCCAGACTAGAAGATAAACATGAGCCCCTTCTTTTTTTCATCTTTTTCTTTACATTCTTTTCTTTTTCTCCCTATCTGTCTTTTCTTTTTGAACAATATCAACCAGTGACCAAAAAACTTAATCAAAATAAGATGAGACCAAAAATTTTAATATATTTCAACTAATACAATATAAATAGACTTTGTTAAATATATTTTAGTTCTATTTCCGAATTGTGGTGTTCAATAGATATTAATCGAAATTTCCATTAAATTGTATTGTAACGACACGTTTCCGCTCGTTGCTGGGGTAAGTCAGCGGCGTCCAGAGTCGTACATAAAGAAATAAAAAAGGACGTTTGTGTTTTTTCTCTAAACGCTATACAATTCTCTTTATTCAATAAATCCTTAATATCTATTATGCTGTCGCAGGATATCTGTGAGCTATCAGAGCCGGTAGGCAGTAAGTAATCCCTCTACCTACTAAATCGTTCCTACGAACACCTGAACACCGGGCACATGAACAGCACTAAAAAGGATACGCGGCGGGCTTTGCTCTGTCGGAGCCGGCAGACACGATTCGCTGTTGACGCAGGAAGAATTTAGTCCGCATGGTAAGTAATCCCTCTACCCACTGAAACCCTCCTACGAACACTTGAATACAGTGCACACGACCAACAAAGGGCGGAAAAGGATAAGCTGTTCTTGGTAAATAATCCCTTTACCTGCTAAGCAACTTTTGTCCATTAGCGAGCTGCCAGCTCGCATCAGCTTTCGCTTCCCTTTTTATAGCCCTATTTTGTAGCTCTGCGGATGAGTTTTAGTCGTGTTGTGGTAGGTAGCTTAGGGATGGTATTGCCGAGAAGGAGAATCCTATCTACTTATTTTCAATGGATGGGAATTTTCTACCAATATTAATTTGTTTTTATAAATTTTTTTTAATTCACAAGATAATCTTATTTACTAGGTTTTATATAAAGAAAAAAATATAGGAACTAACATACTTAATTAAATATAAACCAAAAGTACTGTTGAGTTTAAGGTGACCCAAAAACGAGCGTAGGACTTTTGGCCACTGTGTGTTTTTTGTTTTCAGAATTAATTTCACTGATGCTTCCTTTTTATTAATGATTAAAGTTTCAACTAATAGATTTTCAATTTTCTATGAAACCAATTTGAATGATGATGGTCAAATTAAGCGTTAAGTTTGCTCTAGCCAATTGTAACTTTTTGTTCAAGTTCTTCTATTTTAGGAAAGCTTAAGCCAACAACTTTTGAAAAAATTAACGAAATAAATAAATAACAAAAAAGGTTTATGAAAATAATTTAAATTAAAAAGCTCTTGGACACAAATTATTGAAAAAAAAAAGAAAAGAAAGAAAAATTCCCACCACGTCTAACCAACGGTTTCATGCTTCAAATAAGCCCATGGGGACTGCATATTCGTGTTCTTCCATACTTGCACAATCAAACGTAGTCAATCAAGGCAGAAAGTGTGTTAAGGATTTCACACAGCAACAAATTTTACGCCTTTTTATCGTCAATATTCCAAATAAATAATGCAAAATTTATATTAAAAAGAAAAAAAAAAAAGAAAAAGAAAAAAATATACTCGTACATGCAAAACAACCACCAAAATTACTTTTATACGAGTAAATCCATTAAAGCAAGTGAAAATGATTCTCAAAACTGCTGCTTTCACATCAATTTAACACAGTGAAGGGATTTAAGGATTTCCAATTCCTTAATATGCCCACCAACAAAATTATCTTGAAATAAAAATCTTTCAAACGAAAAAAAATTATGTAATTCTTTCTCTGGCAAATCTATTTACCAGCACTAAATTGAAGTTAGGAAGGCATAGCTTGAAAGAATGAAATCATAAAAAGCAAAACTGAAAAAGAAAACACATAAACAGCAGCAGCAATAGAATAAAGTTTTAATACGAGTAACAGCAGCGGCATAATAAAGTTGTGAGAGCATCTGCATTTGGGTCAGCCTCATACTTCACATTTTAGAAATAAATTGAAAAACAAAAATTTCTTATTAAAATCACTGCTGTCCTTGAGTGACTTAAGCTGGCCTTACACACAAAGAAATCAATTTCGGTTGTGAGAACTAAAGTTGAGTCCGATCAAAAATTCAGTTGTGATAATCGAAATTTTTAGTCTTGACAATAGAAATTCGGTCTTACAGCTCGAAATATTTTTAACAGAACTTATTTTGGCCTGAATTCTAGTTGCTACAACTGAAAAATTTGATTATCACAAATGAACTTTTGATTGAAAACAAATTTACTTCTCACAACCGAAGTTGTTTTCTGTGTGCAAGCTAAACCAATATTGTTGGTGCTGTTGTTGTAGTGGCTTTCTTTTCAATTAAATTTTTTTATATGAAAAGAAACCTCTTGAAATGCTTAAACAAACGATGCAATTCTTTTTAGCATTTAATGAAAAAGACTTCCGAGTAGAGTTACAAAAATAAAACTAATCTAAAGCCGTGTTGGTGTTCACATTCCAAAAATTCTTAGGTAACATTTCTCTAACCTGACTGTTGTGTCATCCGGAAAGATACAAAAACATTGTGTAGCGCTTGCCATATAAAAAGATTACATTCCTTTTACAACCCTGCACATGGCACTCTCATAACTTGCTTGTAAAGTCCTTTTTAAGCTTGAAAAATATGGGTGTGTGAAAAAAGCTGTTTTTCTACCAACAAACTTTAGTAAATTTTTAATACAATTTAATCAATCGAAACCGATTTGTCGGCTTAACATGTTTCCGTCAGTATTTAAGATTTTAAACACAAGTAGAAAGATAGAGAAGAGTGGGAAGTGGATTGGTGGTGTTTGTATAAACAAATGGCTCTTGATCCTTGTTGTAATGCAATAATAAATGATACAAATATAATTCCTAAAGAGGCTGTTTGTTTGTTTGTGTTGCTAGTGCTACTTATATTTATAATTTCGTAAAAGAGTGACACCCTCTTTTACACCACATCGCTCAGCTGTAAAGGAAACTTGGTGTATTTGTTTGTATTTATTATTTTGAATACCTATGACACCTTTTTTTTAGCTACAGTTTTGGTTTACCAAAAAGGCACACGTTGTGGCTTTGTTGCTCACAATGTTTTTTTCTTTTTTTTTTTTTTTTTGTTTTGCTGTTGTTGTATTTTTAATACTACTACAGAGTTATTTAAAAGCAGTTGCACAATTTATTACTTTGATTTTTGTTGGGTGTGTGTGTGCCTTACACTTGAGCCTTGCACATCAGTTGTAAAAATAATTTGAGATAATTAGCCCTTTCAGGACCATACATAGCTAAATAAGGAGTCTAAAAAAACATTTTGGAGAAAATCTAAAAAAAAAAATTTTATTTTATCTTAAAAATAAAATTTTGAACACATGTGAGCCCATGGGCACATGTCGATACCAAGGAACTCTTAAAAAGTCATAAACATACCCGTTAATTCAATATAAAAACATCATATATACAAAAATCGAACACAATTTATGTTTTATCAAAATTTTGGCTTGTGACTCCGGTGACCCTACACTGAAAAAAAACTCGTCGTTACGGAAAGGGAACCATTACGTTGCCACCCTTACATTAATGCAAAGAAAATTGTCGTTAATGTTACCAAAATGTACATTATATTTAGTTATGAAAATTTCATTGTTGCAATGAAACTTTTCATATGCTTATTTTTACTTTTTTTTACATTCGGGAAACGAATATTTTCAATTCAAAATTAATGGCATAAATTTATCAAAAGCCATGATTTAACTGAACAAATAACGAAATAAACATTTTTAACTTTCTTTTTTTTTAATCTTAAAAAATTTTTGACCAATTATAGATTATTAAAACGAATGAATGGTGGTAGATGGATCCTTGCAGCACAAACAAGGTAAGCTTGAGCATGCAGAAACTACTCGTATTACAGCAAAAATTGCATATTTGACTTTAAAGATTTGTTTTAAAAAATATTTTATTTTCTTTACAGATTGACTTTGATTTTTATAAATTGTATGTCAATTCATCCGCAATTATGGAATGGGAACAACTTTTCCAAAAAATTTTTAACCATATGACTTGATCAACGAATTAAAAAAATTTTGTCGGTTTGCAGAGATGAAATCGATAAAGGTACACATCTATCTACATAGATTTATTTTATTTATATAATTATTTATTTAGACTATTGATTTTATATATATAATTAATTATTATTGAGCTTTAGTCTTTTTATATATTATTTTCAATATTTCGCCTTCCTGTGGAAAGCTTCTTCAGGAAAATTATATATTTATATATAATAATTAATTATATATAGATTTATTTTATTTATTTATAATTTATACATAAAAAACAATAACGTTACTGACTGACTGACTTATCATCATCGCCCAGCCCAAACAGCTAAAGCTACGGGCTGGAAATTCGGTGAGCACGTTCTTGTCCCAATGTGTAGTACGAATAAAAAGGGTAAAATCGAAATTCTCATATCTCCGAAACTACACCCCCGGGGTATGTCTTCTCGGTGATATTCCACCTTGATGTATCACTATCCGGGGTAAATAGGTGTGCCAGCACCTGGAACTGCTTTGGGTTTGATGGGGCTTAATGGATGATGTTCTGAGGACAACATCCCTGTTTTGTTGTTCGGTCTGTGGACTTCATGCACATCCAAAGGCAAAGACGGTGGAATCTGTGACCGGTTATTGGTAAGGTCCCCTTCGGGGGTTCACGTGGTGGCTGTGGTTGATACCAAAAGGTGCTCACCTAAATCAATCCACACTCATCTCCAATACTACTACAGATAGAGCCAAAGTTCAAGCTACAAAATATTTTACTAAAAAAATACTTTTTCGCTAATTGTACTAATGTTGGTTCGTTTCTTAACCCCATTTATCTTTCAAGGTAACAATCACAGCAACAGAAACTAAATTGTATTATTTTCTTCTTAAAAACGTCTCCTTTTTTAAAATTTGAGCACTTTTTTGAAATTGATGAAGCATATGAAAATTCTATTATTAATTTGTAAAACCCAATAAACTCTATTTAAAAAATAAATTGCAAGGGAGAAAAAAGTACCAAAAGGGGGAAATAAGATTTGACTTTATATTTAATTAATTTTAGTGCTACTTTTATGTCATATGCAAACCGAGAATTGTGAGAGTAGAATTAAACGGTACTGAACAAAATAAGAAATCATTAATTAAAGGTTTGTCTACCGCCAAATACCCAGAAGTTACTTTGAACTATTTTGAAAAAAAAAATTTAAATTTTCATATACCCCAGTGCTGATGGTTTCAGGGATTTTAGTGACTTTCGAACGAACCAAAGAAGATTACGAGATGGGATATATATCATTCTAAAGTTGCAGAAATTACTTTGAACTATTTTTAAAAATTTCTCTTAAATTTCTATATATCCCAGTACTGTTGTTCTCAAGGATTACAAATTAAGACGACCTCCCCTTTAAAATTTCGCAATCTTCTATGGTTCGTTCAGAAGTTAAACCATTAAATATAAATACAGTATTAATTATAGAACAATTATTTTCAAAGAATAGAAACACAATTTTAGTTCTATACGCGTTTGGATAGAGTTAAATTGTTATATATTATCCAAAGTTTAATTCATGAAATAAAAAAATAAATATATGAAATATTCACAAGCTGTCAATTAATTTGTTTTTAAATGAAAGTAAATCTAAGCCCATTCGTTAAATCACATGCTTTTGTCTCCAGTACCTGCTTAAAAACTGTTTTATATAGTCGAAAGTAATTTTTTTAAGCCTGTAGATAAATAACAAAGGTTTTGGTTTATATACTTACTTTTCAGTTTGCTACTTGAATATATCAGAATTCTTCCGTATAATACAGGATTATATTTTCGTTCTTCATCACTTGAATCTAAATTTGGATCACAAGCGAAAAACATTTTGTCAAAATAATTCAAAATAAATAAACTGTTGTCGTCGTTGTGAGGCTATTATAGAATACCAAATCAGTGTCGAAATGATGACGACGACCAAGAAAAGCGAAAAACCAACGACGAACTTTAAGACGACCACTAGAATAGGGGTGAGTAACATTTAAAAAAACGATACAACAGCTTTGAAAATAATTTCAGTTTTTGTAAAAATTTATTTAAACCCTTTAGTTTACTACGTGTGTTGAAAGTGTTCCAAGTGTATTTTAGGAGAGCTGAAGCGAATTAGTGTGAGTGTGTGTGTGTCTGCATGCTCAAACATGTATTTGACATACTGTTACTGTTATTAAGATCATTTGATTGTGATAACAACAAAAAAACAAGTTTTATTCCTTGTGTTTCTTTTATTGTTCTTTTATGTTGTGCAGTCGTACTTGTGTCATTTTGTACTTCTCCCCCTGCTCAACCTTCTTTTGTTTTGTACTCGTATATGCATGTGTGTACATGTTGTTGTTGTTGGTTTTATAGTGCTTCTTTACTTAAAGTTGTCATTGCATTTTGTAGAGGTGGTTGGTTGCTGGTTCGTTGCTTTTCCTTGTTACTTTGGTTGTTTTGCTCTGGATGCTGGAAATAATTTGAAAATTGCTTTTCATTTTATTTTACTTTTGTTATTGTTGTTGCTGATGCTCTTCTTATTGTTTATGACTAAATATTTTATGAAGGTCGGTCGCGTGCACATTGATCGCTAGATAATTTTAAAATAAATAATAAAAATTTGATTTGATAAGTGGGATACATAAATGAATATCTCTTGCATTGCAAATCATTTTTATCCATATTAAGGCATAATTTGGTTTGTATCTTTAAACAAAGATTTAATTTACTCGTCTTTTATGGCGAAAATATGATGTTTGGCAAAAAAAGATATGAAATTAAAATTCAATGTGAATGAGTTTGAGCAGCATAAAGTCATTTTGAGCCACAAGAATTTCCGAACCTCTAATGGTTTTATCATTACGAGTTCCGGTCTAACAAGCTAAGTTAAGGTTTAACAGGTACCACTTTGTAGTCATTAAATAACTGAGACTGTAAAGTTTGGTGGAAGAAAACCAGTAGTTTTAAACTGAAATAAATAACCAATGTTATTATAATTGCTTAAATCACAATCAGAACACACAGAAAACAACTTTGGTTGTGAAAACTAAATTTGTTTCCAATTAAAAATTCAGTTGTGATAATCGAATTTTTTAATCTTGACAATAGAAATTCGGTATTACAGCTCGAAATATTTTTAACAGAAATAATTTTTGGTCTGTATTATCGAATTCTAGTTGCTACAACTGAAAAATTTGATTATGACAAATGAAATTTTGATTGGAAACAAATTTAGTTCTCATAACCGAAGTTGTTTTCTGTGTGTAGTTAATTAAAGATGGTGTATATACATTCTCATCGCTTGACAAGGTCTAATTTGGACCCGTTTTAGCTACTTAGCGGACAAATCACCCAAAGAAATCTCTGAATTCTTAATGAATACTAAACTTTGGGAAGATTTGTAACTTGAGAGTAGTGTCATAATAGGTCTATTTTGGCCGCAGTGACCAGGTGACCTGCTTGCGCTCCCTATTCTAATTATAATTCTAATCGCTTGCCAAACACACAGAATGTGCTTCGATGTTTTCTGTCCTTTCCGACAGAAACAACAGAAATCATAGCACACCAATTTTGATCATCTGCTAATTAAGAACACTGAGCTAAAAATCGTTTTGTCTATTTTATTGACAACGAATATTTTAAATATTTTAACAAGCTTATACAAATGAACAACGGTTATTTGTCAACTTCGAAAAAAAGCTACGATTTTACTTTTTTGACAATACGAGTACACGTTGTCAACTTGTTAAGTTGTGGAATTGACCACTTTCAACTTATTAACCAACGTTATCAAATTAATAACGTATGGTGTCATTTCAACAACTAAATGGTATCATTTCGACACCAAATAGTGTAATTTTGGCACCAGGCGGTGTCGATTGACACCATTCGTTGTCAATTCTGCAATGATATGTTGTCAATAATTCGTTGTTAAAATGTTATCATGCGATGTCAAAGTGAGCACAAATATGATTATTACACTATTGACACCGTTTTTGTGGCCGTTTTGACAACGGATGGTATCGTTTTTTCTCTGTGTATATAGACTTTCATGTCAGAATTTCAGCATAGACTTAATTTCATTGCAAAGGTCCAAAATAACCTCTGCCTTAAATATGTTTAGATTTAATGAGTCTCTTGGACTGCCACATGCCACACAAATTTATTTCTCTGAATGGAGTCTTCTCTGAAGGAGTCTTATTAACAAAATAGTTCACCATTTCATTTTCAATATGTCCTTCATGAAAAGTAAATGAACAAAGAAATTTTGCATATCCAACCCTTTCAAAATTCTTAGAACAATATGTCTTAGCAGATATATAACACAAAAGTTCTATGAATTCCTGAATAGTAAAACAAATTTGATCCCCATAACCGAAATAGTTATCTAAGGTAAAACACCTTAAAAAGAATATGATAGATAAAAGCCCTTACTAAAAATTACTTGGGAATTGTTCCACTTTTAACCTCTATTTTATTTATAATAAATAAAATATCTCACTCTTTTGTTTTACAGAACATTCTCTGATTCAGCAACTTTTTTGAAACTTATTTATGATTAAGCTTGGTTGTCTTATAGACCTCCTCTAGAATCTGTCATTTTCGTCCACTTAATTAAAGATTTTTCTTACAAAATATTAAACTTTATTTGTGTTTATTCCAAAATTGTGTTCTCTTTTTTTAAATTTATAGTTTTCTTTGTGATATTCTCATAAGTTATTTTTTACTTTCACAGGCAAATGTGTTTTAGTCTTATTTTGTCATTCACACTTCAGCATTTTTGCTTTTAATTTGATCACCTTTTTTTAAATACTGACTGCGTAAAAAGCGGTTGATATTAAACAAAATCAACTGTAAAACAACCTCTTAATTACTTTCGTAATTATTAACATTAATATGCCCAGTAAATTTATATTTTATGCCTACTTGTATTTATGTGGAGCATTAAAATTTCGTTTCAGTAAAAACAAGAAGAAAAAAAGGCACCTTCAAGTTAAAATGCAAACGCTTTGTATTTCATATGATTCGTAGGGCAGAAGCGATTTTCCCATCATTAAGGTTGGATGGACTTGCAATTGCAAATTAATCAAATTAAAGCTACTTTTTTGTTGACACCTTTATTTGTTGGTTTTTTATATTGTGTTGCTGCATTCATTTATAGTTTTTTTTTTAAGAAACCTTATAAAACAAGAAAATAAAGTACTTGCTCGCATTAAACAAACTATAAAATCTTTTTAAAATACACCTTGAAAAAAGAAAAAAGGGGAATTGCCAAGTTTGGCCTCTCTCTGTTATAATTAAAAGGCCTAGCTTATTCAAAACTTAAGGTCGGATTATAGCACAAGCTTTTAAAGTCAAAGTATTTTAGGGCACTGATTTCTAACCTGTACTACGCTTGAAAACAGTTTGTTCGATTTGGCTGAAAAGAAAATATTAGGCTTGTGGCGTTTTAATGAATTATTCAGTAAATTAACCTATTAAAACACTTCAATTTGTTTTTAATTATTTCGTTCATCGTTCACTGAATTTTACTGTTTAGGGTTAAAACATTGATTTAATATAGTTAACATGTACCAAAATTTTGTTGTAGGTCATAACGTAAAATAAAAATAAGCGCAATCATTTCAAAAAATTACTGGTTGATATAAAAACACATTTGGATGGAGTCATTACTCAGTTTTAGTCACAGATCATTGTAAATACGATGAACAAAGGAACTAAATAAGAACGAAAGTCACAAACCATCTTACAGTGTATGAAAGGAATGATGAACGAAAGTCACAAGTCATAGCACAATGGTCAGTGGTCGATCGGTATGCATGCCAGCAGGCTGGAACTGTCCTTAAACGAAATCTGCCGCAGCTACAGCGCATCTGAGATTAAGCAGTCAAATTTTCACCTTCTCTGTGAGTGTCCTACACTTCTGGCTTCGAGATACAAAATTTCTCACTGCACATTTCATGGTCGGACTACCTGAGATATCGGGCATATTGCTAGCGCATCTTCTCACATATTTCAATGCCACAGGGTGGGTCTAGATCACTTTATTACTTTATTGTTCTGGAGAGTAGATGGTTCAAAACGAAATCTTGCTATGCTTTTTAAAGGCCGTTAGGCCGCCACGCAAACCAACATACTCGTATCAAAGGAACGATAAACTAAGTCATTTAACTCACTTCGATTTAATGGTAGACCATTTGAGTCTTGACTAAGTCCGTAATCAGAGTCAGATAGATTTATAACTTTCTTCTTTAATTTAAATGCTTTTAAGTTCAAAGGAGGTTGATGATGTGGATAATACTGGCACTTTTAGCTAATCAAAAAATGTAACAGACCTCTGATAATAAAAATCATCACGATGATTATGAGGCTACCGCTAAATCATGGGTGTACTGAACTTTTTCTACTTGTCCATACATAAATTATTTGGCAACCATGATTTCTGTAGATTGAAAATATTTTTTCCCAAGCACCCGTAGTAGTTAAAGTACTAAGATTTTGTGAAATTCGAGTTCCATTTACAATATTTTGCAAAAGATATATTCACCACAAATAAGACAAAAAATGTCTGATCATTTTATAAATTTTGCCACTTTAAAACGATCGTCACCTCAAATGCTGGTAGGTTGAAAAAGCTAAAAAACTAGAGCTGCTATAAAAAAAAAAATTTTTTTGCTATTTTCGTAATCAGCAGACTTTAATTAATCGTCAAACACTCTGGAAAATCGTATAAAGTGAACATTTGTTGTCCTCTATTATTAAAAATAGCAAAACGCAAAAATCACCCGGTTTTTATTGTACAGGCATATAGTCTCACAACTTTCAAAGAAATCAATTCACAACTTTTGATTGTAATCCAATATCATGTAAACTAGTGTAAATATTTATATTTGTACTAGCTGATCCGGCTTCAAATTTTGAAAATTAATTGAAAAATAATTAAAAATAGAGTAAACTAACTTATTTTTAATCTTGGCATAAAAACTTAATTGGGTTGTTTTGAACATATAAAAAAAATTCTCTAATTTGAGAAAAATGTAAAAAGTAGGGATAGTAATGGGTGTGACAAATTTTCCTTTTCATTAAACTATAACTTGGGTTTTAATGAAATTATAAAATTTTTGTATAAATATTCGATCTTCTTACTCTAATAAATCGTAATCATAGAGTAAAATACTGTGCAAGATCGGGTAAAAACAGATAGTAGATAAATAAGACAGATACTGACTGCAGCACCACCTGCCGCGCGGCGTAACTTAAAGGTATTTACAAAAATTTATTTAAATCGGTCCAGCCGTTTAGGAGGAGTACAATGTCAATCACACGAATTTTATATATTAAGATTGTGAAAATTAAAGTCTGAATTAAAGTCGAGGTTTTAAAACCTGATTTCTTTTCTGCCAAAACAAACTTTACACTTCTTGCATTATTTTGCTTTTTTCTTTAAAAAAAATATATTAACTTCATTATTCGTTCTTAAAGGCTTTCAAAAGGGCTTAAAAATTGTGCAAAGACCAGAGAATATTCTCTACAGAGAATATTCTCTTTTGCAGAAACCAGTTCTAAGATAATACCTTTCATCTTATTCATTAGCTCTGCCACTGCAGTTTTAGTAACCACACAAGGAAAATGGGATACCATCGAATGACTACTATAGATATTTTCAAGACGAAGAAGAAGAGGAAACTGTAGAACACCTTCTCTGTCTCTGCCTCTGCTCTGGTGGATTAACGCAAGCTCTATTTCGGAGAGCGCTACCTACAAGGTTTTTTGCACTGTCGATGTTATATGGGTTTGTCAGGAGTAGTAACTAGTTTAGGTGACGGACTCGTCATTACTTCTTTTCACTCTTCTATTTCCATTGGTATCCGCCTTTCCTCTTATACAGGTATTACAAAGGGACCACAGCAAAGAACCCAAGCAAGCCCCTTCTGTTTTCTTATTGGAGCGACCTGTGCAACCTAATCTAATCTTCTCTAAAAACTTTCTGCAAAGTAATACGAATCTCTAAAAAAAAAAACCAGAGGAATGAATTGGGTAAAGTCGCCGAACCAGTTCTATCGAAATTTTAAAACTCTTTCATGCAAAAAGTTTAGAATTGCAATCGATTTTATTTGATACTATATTGCGATTCACTCTCTGCTGCAGCTGAGCCCTTTCACTATCTGTTTCATTAATATTTTTCTTGCAGTGTATTTATACATTTTAATATTCATTCATGTGAATACACTTTTTCTCGTTCACCAAGAGATGTAAATCTGATCGAATGAATTCATTTGCTACAGTTTTATTTTATTTTAAATTTATTATTATTATTATTTATACACTCGGCATGTTCTTTTCAGTCTTTTGTTGCTGTTGGTTTTGCTTTTTTCAACATTTTTCATAAAACAAATGCCTAAAAGGCTGTGTAGCAGTGGCTGTGCTTCTTTAACAGTAGGCGCGTCACAAGAACTTGAGGCCATTCATGTACGACTACAAATGAGTGAACGAGCACGTTTAAAAATAAATGGAATGGAATGGATGGATGCATTAAATGAATGAATGGTTGTTCATTTGGACAAGCCATCACAAGGAATTAAGATGTCAACAAAATGTGAACATAAAAACTCTGAGATAATTACTTACTTACGAGTACAAAAAAAAACACTTGTTTAATTTATTTTAGCTTCTGTATGGGGGCACTAAAAAGTAATATTTTGTTGTGTTTTGTGTTGCTTTCGAAACACAAAAAGACAAGAATTAAATAATAATTATAAAACAAAATAATAACAATGTTAATCTAGAGCGGAAATAGCTAAAGGGCTTGCATGGCCAATGCTGTAATTACTAGGAGGTTACCCTTCAAACATACGAGATGAGAGTGTACCTTGTGTACAAATGTGAGTCTATAGCTAACGCCTCCTTTTAAAAACATTTTATCACTTTGGGTCAATATTTACTTGGCTTATAACTTTGTTAATGGCTGCCTAAATTAATGTAAAAGTCATTTAAAGTAACACACAGGTTTTGCTCCTTAAAGAGACTGATCTTTAAAGAACTTTTGCTTGTGTAAATAATTATTATCGCTACTAATAGGGTAGTGTAGGGTATCTCCTATATTCTAATAACTAATGTTAATTTATTTACATTCAATTGTTATTATTATTATTTATTAATAACAGTTATTTAAATGTATTTGTTAATATTGTTGTTTTTAATAAAATTACTTACACTCTAAAATACTCAATTGCTAATAGTTGCTATTTTTAAGAAATTATCTAAAATCCTATTAATTTTAAAGAATAAGAAGGAACTTTTCTTAGCCTTAAAATCGGCTGTTTTAATTATAAAGGCATAAAACTGCCTAACAAAAATTCTTAGCCAGTGGCTTTCATAAGACACATTATAGTAGGATAGTATTCTTTTCTTTTGCTTTCCTTCCTTACTTCTCTCCAGAAAACAGAAAAAATCGTATTTATAAAAATTTTATGTCCGCTGGGAAGGTATACTACTCGCAGTACTTCTATTGTAATCCTGGCTGTATGCGATGTGGCACCGTCTTGTTGATACCACATGTTAATCAAGCCCAAAACATGCAGTTGTGGCGTTAAAAAGTTTTCAATCATATCACGATATCGCTCCCCATTCACAGTTACCGTTACGCCGTTTTCATTTTCAAAGAAGTAAGGTCCAATGATTCCTCCTGACCAAATTGCACACCAGACTGTCACTTTTAATGGATGCAAAGGTGACTGATGAATAATTTGAGGGTTTTCCATTGCCTAGAACCGAATATTCTGTTTATTAACATATACGAGTACATTCAAATGAAAATATGCCTCGTCACCCATTATGATTTTTTTGTCATGGGCGAGCTATAACATCCTATTGGCATATATACGGCGTCGTAAATGGTCTTGTGGAAGAAGCTCTTGTGGAAACAAATGCAAATCCTTGTGCAAAATTGTGGCCAAAGTTGTTCTTTGAAGACCAAGCTCCTGAGCACGGCGTCGAATTGAGGTTGATGGATTGTTTTGAACACTTTTTTGAGCAGTCGATCTTGCAGTACGCTGTGGTCCATGCTTGGGCCTATCACCTACAGACCCTCTTTCTGCGAAATCATTCACTACACGATAAATAGTTCATTTTGTTGGCACGTTGTTTCTCCCAAAAATTTCACGTAACTTTCTCATCGTCACAGTAATGGATGATTGATTTTGGTAAAATGTTTTAACGATTAAAACACGTAGGTTTATCGAATATTTTTCCATAATAAATTTGCCACGTGTCTACTTCACAACTGTCAAATATGAACTGTCAAGACTAATGTTTACCAAAATGGAGACAAAACAAAGTAGTATACCTTCCCGGCGGACACCCTGTATAGTCAATCAAACCACCAAAATGAACAATTTGAGTAAAACTCATACACAACATTTGGTTAAATCATGTTTGAGGCACGATTAGAAACTAATCATTGTTTTAACATGATTGAATCTAAAAAGCAAAATTCAAACACAAGCCTTAATTGAAATATTCAACAATACAAAAACGTTTTAAAACAAATACATACAGACAAGCAATGAATGACTTTTGTTCATACATCCAATTAATTTTTTTCATTAATCCAATGAAAAAATGCATTATTTTTCAACCAATGACACGATTCAGTAAGTAGATCAATGAATCAAGTTTCATAAAATATATGAAACGTGTTCATTATATTTATGAATTTTAAAAATTTCTTTTAACTGCAGATGTCGCGGTTCAACTCCCGATTGGGGATAAAATAATTTTTTTTTATTTTTTATTAAAAATTTTTTAACGCACCATTTACACTCATTTTAATAAATTTACTTTTTGTTTGAATCATTTTCAAATTTTATTTGACTCTGCCAGGATTCAAACTTGAAGAAGCTTTAACTCGCTACTCCACCACTTCAGCCAATAAGCTTAGTTGAATTTTAATGATTAAGTTTTTGTTTTATAGTTATTTTATTTATAGAGTTGCAACAGAAAAAAAATGAATTTCTTTTATGAATCTATGAAATCTAATGAAACAATTCTAATGAAACTTTTTCATTCTCACA
Source organism: Thelaira solivaga (assembly GCA_947397855.1). Classification (NCBI taxonomy): domain Eukaryota; kingdom Metazoa; phylum Arthropoda; class Insecta; order Diptera; family Tachinidae; genus Thelaira; species Thelaira solivaga. Next base: position 28,971,183 of record OX377612.1, read on the forward strand.
ACGAAATTATGAAATATTTCATTAGGCTAATGAAATATTTTGAATGAAATCATTTCATTGGATTTATGAATCATAATTCTTTCAGTGTACGTAATAGTTTACTCAAATATATATGATTGTTTTTTAATGGCTTTTTGCATATTTCTATTTTGAATTTTTTTAAATTTAATCGTGTCGAACAGCATAAAACAACAACATGATTGAATCAAAGATTGTGCAAAATTTTTTTGTGAGTTGGTTTTTTTTAGAATACCAGACAGTGCAGTTCTTGCAAATATTTTATTGCAAGCATGTCTTCAGTAAAGTTTCAAGTTTTAACGGAAATAGTCTAATTATACTAATAGTAAAAGTTAGTTACTGTATCCATAGCCAACCAATTCTTTCCTAATGACATAAATTTCGATTTCAATTTGAGCAAATATTGTTCGCTAATAAAATAAATCTCAGTATGAAATAATTTCATTTACGACTAACAGATTTAATTAAAATTATTTGGATTCTATTCAGCCATTCAACAACAGTTCGTGACAACCAAAAATTACTGAGGATAGTGGAAGAAAATTCAAACAACTTTTAAAATCGATGTCAAGAATATAATTTTTTTAAGTAAAATTTTTTAATATATCGAAGATCCTTTAAACTTTTTGTAAATGAAATAAATTATTGCAAATAACTAAAATTTAAATTATTTTGATTATAAAATAGTTCCTACGAAGTCCTCAAGGTTCGTATGAGTCGACTAGTGGCAAGAATACTGTAATAAAAATTACAGATAGTGCTGAAGAGGAGAAAGGGATTTCTCCCAAAGTGATCGCTATACCAAACCAGTTTCCGGGGGTAAAATCAATATTTTTGCCTTTAAAAAATAATATCAATATTTCATACGTACGAGTACAGACTATCTTCAATAAACAATACGGAATTGTAGGATGTAGGAACTAATTGGCTTAAAAATATACAAAAAATTTATTTAAATAAAATAATAAAAATGTAAATGATTTTTTAATATTCTTGTTGTGACACCTCTCTGTTCTTACCATTTTGCAAATTAAGTAGTTGCGTCCTAAAATACGTTTATTAGTGGGTGGGTGGGTGCAGGCACGAAGCCCAAAAAATCAGTATTTTTGTTAGAAATTTCTCTAATAGTATTTGCTAGCTTGTCGTTGTATTTGTTGTAGTTGCAAGTAGTTGGGGTTGAGGATTGATAACAAAATTAAGCAACCACAACCAGATAGAGACACTCTCGTATGATGGAATTTTTCTAAAAGTGTTATGTTAATAAATGTGTTCCATTATGGATATTTTGAGGCTTCATTGAGCTTGACGTGTTTTATTAAATGGTTTTCCATGATTACGTTTACGTGTCAGCGATAAAAAAAATTTCTAATTTAATGTTTATTTCCTCTTTCTCTCTTTTTATTTTCAAATTATTTATGAACTATATAAAAAATATTTCTAATAAACCAACTACTGTAATAGTTAATGAGAGAGAAGAATAAGAAAAAGAAAGCATTAAAAATTACAAACTTTAGATAACGAATAATTGAAATGCATTTCAAGTAACAGAAGAACAACGGATCAATCAGTGACATGTTTTAGGAAATATAACATCCTTAAAATTTTCACTGCAGCTTCTCCTTTTTCCTATTCACAATATAAAGGGTGTTTTTATAGACGTATAGAACTTTAAATTGCAATAAAACAACGATGGATTATTCGATTGACATGAATTTTATTTATCCGAAAGATAATCTTGTGGCATTACATTTTGAATATGATTTCTGGCATATGACCGCCACGGCTGGCTCGGATGTAGTCCAATCTGGACGTCCAATTTTCGATGACTTTTTCCAACATTTGTGGCCGTATATCGGCAATAACACGGCGAATGTTGTCTTCCAAATGGTCAAGCATTTGTGGCTTATCCGCATAGACCAATGACTTTACATAGCCCCACAGAAAGTAGTCTAGGGGTGTTAAATCACAAGATCTTGAGGCCAATTCACAGGTCCAAAACGTGTCTTTCAATAAATCGATTGTGGCACGAGCTGTGTGACATGTTGCGCAGTCTTGTTGGAACCACAGCTCCTGGACATCATGGTTGTTCAATTCAGGAATGAAAAAGTTAGTAATCATAGCTCTATACCGATCACCATTGACTGTAACGTTCTGGCCATCATCGTTTTTGAAGAAGTACGGACCAATGATTCCACCAGCCCATAAAGCGCACCAAACAGTCAGTTTTTCTGGATGTAACGGTGTTTCGACATACACTTGAGGATTAGCTTCACTCCAAATGAGGCAGTTTTGTTTGTTGACGTAGCCATTCAACCAGAAGTGCGCTTCATCGCTAAAAAAAAATTCGCTTATGAAAATCGGGAACAACGGCAATCTCGTTTTGGGCCCATTCGACGAATCTACGCCTTACTTGATGATCGTTTGGCTATTGATGATGAATTGCCAAGCCAAACTGAGAATAAATCACTTGACAGCTGTTAAATCGGTCGCCATCTTGAACAGTAATGCCAACTCAAAGTTCTATACGTCTATAAAAAACACCCTTTACCAATTATATTGGCCAGCTGACATGATAAATTGGTCGTGGCTAATGTTTGTTTTTTATGACAAGCAAAAACAACAACCAACATAATTAAAAGAAATCTTTTATTTATGATCAGTTTTCACTTTGCTATTTAAAAGTTCTTTTATTTCTTATTTAGTATCAGCAAGGAGAGTAAGATCTGAAAAATCTGCATTGTTACGTTGCCCATTTTTGCAAGTTTTTATACCCTTGAAATGGGTACATACAAGTTTGTCATAAATACGTGAATTCTTATAGATAGCGAAGTCGATTTAGTGATGTTCGTTTGAATGCTGAAATCAACTTTCTGAAGTCCTTAGAAGACCTACAGAAAATTTCAGGATGCCAGGATTGCTATTTAGCGCAATTGGTCTGAGATACTACCACCTCTCGTAGTGGGTTTTTACGTATTTTGTCTAAAATACAAACCGATCATAACAATAATGGGCCATAAATATAGTCACACTAAAGCCGGTATCTTTTTAAAAACGACTTTAAATTCATATAATTCTTATGAACAAAAGTCAGCTCTTAATAAAAGCCTTCTTTTTTTATGACTATGATTATGGTCTGCACAAAAAAACAAAACAATCACTTCACAAATGCCTCAGAAAAATCAAAAACACAACCGGAATTTTAGTTTTTTCTGTTTTGTTTGTTAGGGAAATTTTTAAAGGCTAGAATTAGCTTTTTTTCTCTCATGTAGACTCGAAATTTATAATTTAGCCTCTAACTTTTTTCCTAACATTTCTTGTGTTTCAAAATAGCCTTAAATAGTCTTTTCCTTTTTTTTCTATTTTAGAAAAATGAAAACAAATCCTACATAAACATACTAAGACTGAAGAAAATTTCTAAACACAAATTAATTTGTTCTGTACACTTTGAACTTGAATTGGTTGGCATAAAAAAATTTTTAAATTTGTTTTGGGGACAAATATTAAAAAAAAAAATAATATTTTCGATAAAACTTTGATATGTAAATGGATAAATTGGTCAATTGAAAGGTAATTTCAGGAGTGAAAAAAAGTATTCGGCTTCTGCTGTATAAAATAAATGCACTTTTTCTTTGCATGCATTTCATATCGAAGCTTTATTTTTCATGAAACATGTTTCGAAATGGCTTAATATTGTTGCAGAAAACTAGGTAAATAACTTTAATTGGTTAATTAACCGTTATTTTCAATTTTTTCAAAAAGTATTTATTTATTCATCAATAACTATCCCCCTCAGATATAATACACTTATGCCAGCGTTTTTTCCAATCCTCGAAACACTTCAGAAACGCGATTTTTGGTATCGCCAACAGCTCCTGTTTCGATTTTTCGTTTATCTCCTCAATCGTAGCAAAACGCTTTCCTTTTATCGGTGTCTTCAGTTTTGGGAAAAGGAAAAAGTCAGGGGGGGGGGCCAAGTCCGGTGAATACGGTGGTTGAGTCACGATTACGGTTTTGTTTTTGGCCAAAAACTCACGCACAAGCATCGTCGTGTGAGCTGGTGCGTTATCATGGTGCAAAATCCATGATTGGTTTTTCCACAATTCTGTGTGTTTCTGACGAATTGCTTCGCGCAAACGGCGCATAACTTCAAGGTAGTATTCCTTATTGACCGTACGACCTTGTGGCAAGAATTCATGATACACCACGCCATTGCAATCAAAGAAAACAGTGAGCAAAACCTTCACATTTGACCGAACTTGACGACCAGGACGAGCATCGTCATTGACATCTTCTCGGCCTTCCTTAAACTGTTTATACCACAATTGAACTTGTGTTCTGCTCATAGTAGACTCGCCAAACACCACAGTCAACATTTCAAATGTTCTTGCACATTTAATTTCATTTTTTACGCAAAACTTAATACAGTTTCTTTGATCCATTTTTTGAAATAGTAAAAAATCGAAGAGCACACCAAAACACGACTAACCTTTTTATCTGTCAAAAACAAACTGACAACATAATAACAGACATTTGTACCAACATAAAAAAATGCGAAAATCGAACATACGTACCTCACGAAAATTGAAAATAACAGTTATTTTTTGATCATACCTCGTATGTATGTCCATTCTAAAGGGCTGCACTATCATACTTACATATCATTGTGTAAAATGATATCGAATAGGAATTGAAAGGATTTTTTTTACGAAAAATCCTAAAATTTATTTTTCGGTTTCTTTTTAATAATTTAATTCAAAATGTGTTTTAGAAACTGTGGCTAAAAAAATTAAGGCTTTATGTTAAAATTACGTTTTTAGCGTGAATAATAATATTTTATAACAGAATCGAATTTTAGGATTGTAAATACATAATTCTCTTTCGCAGTTTGTTTGTCTTAATAACAATTTTTGTAAAAGAAATAACCTGGGAATTTTCGTTCCATCGTCGTTCGTTCGTTGATTATATAGGTCGTGCATTTAAAATAAAGAGCAAACAAAGGAACTATGGGAATTTAATAACAGACTTGTTCGTTTAGTTCAAGTGAGTGAATAGTATAATAGCAATAGTTCGTTTGTGATATACACAAGACTAATGTATATATGAAAATTCTACGGTGATAATTAAAAATCACTTAAGTCGACTTAAGTAAAAGTTTACTTGTTGTCGCAAGTAAATCAATAACTTTATTATTGTGGTTCGGAGATGGTGGGGCAAAATATTCTACAATGAAAGCTATACCGTTTGCTAGAATCGAAATAATTTTATAAGAAAAACGTTCCGGGCTTTTGAAGATGTCATCTAAACTGATTTAATAATACATAAGAAGTTCTTCCATATTGCCGCAGAATTAGATTGAAACTGTTAACGTAGAGTTATAAATAATTAATTTAATTTAAACAAAATAAGTCCACCTGGCGCTACTTGTTGCTATACTTTCAATACATATGCCTAAGACATCGGAAACTTATTCAACTGCTCCAGAATGTAGACAAAAGTTCTTCTTATTCCTTTTTAGTTTAGGGTAAGCAGTTGCTAAATTTTATACTTTGAACGCTGTGGCTTCTATTGCTCACAAAGTAATATTTAGTTATTAAATGTGGATTTATTTATTAAAAAACATTAATTCTTGAACACTAAAAGCTCATAAAAAGTTTGTATTCTTTAAATCAGCTAACAAAAATTTAGTTATTCAGAGAATTAGGCACTATTATCTGTTTATGCAGTAGTTCACTTCATACTGCAGTTGTAAGTGCATAGCCGGCAATACCACAGACTGCATATAAAATAGTTCTTCTGTTCAATTTGTTACACTTCGTTTCCACCTGTAACATTCTATGGACAATCAAAAATACAATAGTTTTTTTCTTTCAGCGAGTTAACAGAAACTTGTAATAAAAATGTATAAATTCCATTTCATAATTCCCATAAATCAATACATGTCGTATAGAACTTTTTGTGAATGTACCCTAAAAATCCAATTTTTCGGTCAAATGCCTTTACAAAGACAACTAAAAAAAATAGCAGTTTTGCTTAAAAGTTTAATTTTTGTGTATAAAACATACGAAGTCGGTTTGAAAAGCACTTAAAGGGACAATTATAAATTTCAGATATATAAAAAGTAAAAGTTTTTTTTTATAGCAATAGGACATGCTTATGCACCCTCCACAAATTAGATAAAGTTTAACGCTTTTATATATTCTGATTTAAAAAATTTTGTTTTACAATTGTTCTCTTTAAATATTTGTAAATAAATATGGTTATATGAAATTATGTATGATGTAATTAAATTCATATTGAATATTTCTTAATTTCCCTCCACTGCAACATCCATTATGCTCTGCACATAATAGGGACCTTCATTTACGTATGTGCGTAATTGTGCATTAGTTTGTACATCAAAAGTGCTACTATCTGCCAACAACTTTATAACACTGAATTTTGCATATTTAGCATCTTTATCGAATTCGACTTTACGATCCAGCAAATACTCCAAGAATCCGGCTGTATTTTTCAATGCCTCAATGCCCCATGTGTATAAACATAGGGAACAAATTAAATTCAATGAAGAGATTTTAATGTCGGGAAAAGGATTTCGGCAAAAATCCATTAAGAATTGCATATTATTGCTGCCATCATTTAAATAATTAAACCAACGTTGTAGAATGGAACTAATGAATTTATAAAAGTTATTTTAAAATAATGCATGCATACATATTGAAATAATTTTACCTTATTCCATTTGCCACACTAGATTCAAATGTAAATATACGTTCCAAACTACTAAATGCTCTATTTTTTAAATCTGTTGGTAATTTTCTTAAGTACGAAGAGTAATTTTCAAAGACCGCTTTCATTTCTTGACTGTAATTTTGTTCTAAAAGAGCAACACCTTGTTGACTTTGCGTTAAATTTGCTATAAAAAAATAACAGACACAAAAATAGATATAGAAGTTTTTAGTTATTCAAAACATTAAATTTTTTTACCCAAAGTATCAAATGCTGTGGGTAACATAGAGGGATCGCCAGTATTTAGACACTCTAATAGGCATTGTATCATATAAGGATAACTAACAATAATTTTTTGTGGCTGAATGCTTGATATTTTGCCAAAAAACTTCATTATTCCTGGTATTATTAAGCGATCCAGTGGACTGTGCTCCATTTCTTCAACACGTTTTCCTATAACATCAAAAACTTGTCGTTTCTCCAAATATATAAGACCATGGTTTTGCTCAGCTAAGCCAGAAAGTATTTCCAACACATTAACTTGCAGCAAAACGTCATCGTTGTCCAACTCAGCCAATGCATGGTCCAGTATAAATTCTACTTGCTCTAAAATAGCAGCAGAACGTACTCCCAAATTAACTGCTATTTCATACAAGCGACATTTCACTACTTCACTCTTTTTAAGTGATCCCAGTATAGATTGCTTAACCGACTGGTTGTCTAAATGACGTTCCAATACTAAAGATAAAATTGTTACAGCAGGACTGCCCAGTTCTGTCTCTGGTTCCTGTACTGCATTTAAAATATGTTGCAAAAGTTTATCGGAAATGATAAAATTATCATCTTCAATATGATTTAGTAGCTCCTTTAGTATAGTATTCAAAGCTAGAGCTCTTATACGGGCTCTTTTGTGAAGTAAAGCCTTGTGCAATAAACTGGGCAAATCATTTTGTGTCAAAGTTAAATTAGCCATACATATGGACAATATATCACTGACCAAGTCTAAACGTTCAACATTTTTGGTTTCGTTAATCTCTTCATCGTCTTCCTCCACACATTCATAAATTTCTGAGCACTTTAACAGACGATTTGTAACTTTAGTTTCCAGCATAGGAGCTTCATTGAGACGACCACGTATTTCCGTTAATGTATTTAAACGATTTTCCTTAATCTTCAGGCTCTCTAATTTCTCACAACACCAATCGTCAGTCATTTTTATATTATGAGCTAGAGATCTACAATGCAATTAATGAAAATCAAATTATACCGCTGCAATTTGTTTTCTTTTTCTGCTAAATCACTCAACAAATTGTAAACAGTAAAATACAGACTTCAAAATACTAAAATAGCAAACTTGGTAGCACTTAGTAAAAGTAGCAGAATTACCAGATACAAATAGATACACAGAAAAAAAATGCAAAAGTACTAGCAGTATATTTATACAGCCATATTAAAAAAGTTGTACTATAGGTTTACAATTTAAAATAGCTATTACAGATTTTTTGCAAAATAATCCAAAATTAAAGTTTGTATTCAAAATCCAAAAATAACTTCTAAATAGTTATTAAGCATTTTAATCATATCTGCGGTAATGCTGGCGTAGTATACATAACTAAATGAATACAAATATACTTATTTTGTTTTTGTTTTTTCCTTGTGTGGTCCCTCTCATAAAAATAGACAAAAATCACCTAGAAATTATTTTGAATAAAATGTTTCAAAATAATTTTTATCTTTCCTTTTATTACAAATATTTTTGCACTTTGGGTTTACCAAAGAAATACTTTTCACTATATTTTTATTTTTGATAAAAAAACATGAAGCAATTTGACAAAAAATTAAGTTTTAATTTATTTTTAGTTTTAAAACCGTTAAAACTAATAATAAAATTTTTTGATTTATTTTTGTTTTATTATGAGTATAAGTAGCTATTATTAGTTTATAAATACAGTTTTTGAAATATTTGCCTATTATTGGTTATTGCTGAGTTTGAAGATTTTATGAATATGGCTGATAGTCTCTTTTGAAATAAGTTCAATATAAAAATAAATAGGATTTATTAAAAAAATTTGCTTGTATCACGGCGTAACCATACTAGGTACTCACTAGTCTACATGACTTTTTTGTTTACATTTGTTTCTTGTTCGATGTAGTCTAACAATTTTTTTTTTAATTTTTCTTTGTAAGTTTACGAAATATTTTTTATTTCTCTTTGTGTTTATTCTATTTGCATATACAATTGAACACATACATATTTTCTCTTTGTGTGTTGATATTGACAATATCCCATTTTACACAAGCAAAATGTAGGGTGCACTCGTTTCGTATGGTTTATGTCGCTTTTTTATTTGCTCCCCTGTGTACATATTTTTCATGTTGGCAGTGCCGTCTGAAATTGCAGAAAGAAAGTGGTAAAATAAGTTGACGTTTACATTGCAAAATGGCGTCATTATCCCATAAAAGCGTACTTTATTAATTTGAAGAAATTGGTTCTCATAACTTTGATAAAATTAATTGAATAAAATGGCACAAAGATTTGCACCTGGCCAACCGGGACAATCACCAGTGCCTGGGCAACCTCGTTATCAACCACCACCTCCTCAAGCGGCCGGTATGCGTCCATATGCAGCAGGGACAGGTTTTCCGGTACGTGTATTGAATCATTTTTTATAGATACAAAATGTAAAAAAAATTGTTCATTATAGCAAAGAGGGTTTCCTCTCCATCCGAACAATACACAACCGGTGCAGGCGACTGCAAGTTCTCCCGGAGGACCTCCGCTGCACCAGCGTGCCTCTCAACCAGGGTTCCAAAGTGGTTTACGAGGTACTGGTAGTGGTGGGGGTAGTAAACGTTCTGCCGAATCTCGGACTATAAGTAATACCCAAAATAAAACTGAGTTTTCAGCTGCCAAAAAGAAAAAAAAGTTGGCAGATAAAATATTACCTCAAAAGGTACGTGACTTAGTGCCAGAGTCACAAGCCTATATGGATTTATTGACTTTCGAGAGAAAATTGGACGCAACTATAATGAGAAAACGTTTAGATATACAGGAAGCATTGAAGAGACCAATGAAACAGAAACGCAAACTACGAATTTTTATATCTAATACCTTTTATCCCAGCAAAGAACCAACCAATGAGGGTGAAGAGGGCTCGGTAGCATCTTGGGAACTACGAGTAGAGGGTCGTCTGTTGGAAGATGGGAAAGGAGATCCAAATACAAAAATAAAACGAAAGTTTTCTTCATTTTTCAAGTCACTTGTTATTGAGCTCGACAAAGAATTATATGGGCCAGATAACCATTTAGTTGAGTGGCACCGCACTCACACAACACAAGAAACCGATGGCTTCCAAGTTAAAAGGCCTGGTGATAGAAATGTACGCTGTACCATACTGCTACTGCTAGATTATCAGCCATTGCAGTTCAAGTTGGATCCTCGTTTAGCACGTTTGCTTGGTGTTCACACTCAAACTCGTCCTGTTATAATATCAGCCCTATGGCAGTATATAAAAACACACAAATTGCAGGACGCCCATGAAAGAGAGTATATTAATTGCGATAAATATTTGGAACAAATCTTTGGCTGTCAACGCATGAAATTTGCTGAAATTCCTCAAAGACTCAATCCACTTCTGCATCCACCAGATCCAATAGTAATTAATCATTTTATAGAAAGCGGAGCTGAAAATAAACAGACAGCTTGCTATGACATCGATGTTGAGGTAGACGATACACTCAAAAACCAAATGAACAATTTTCTAATGAGCACTGCCAGCCAACAAGAAATACAAGGACTTGATGCGAAAATTCACGAAACTGTAGACACAATAAATCAAATGAAAACCAATAGAGAATTTTTCCTTAGCTTTGCAAAAGATCCTCAAACATTCATACAGCGATGGATAGTAAGTCAAACACGTGATTTGAAGGTAATTAAAATAAAAAATATTTTGTTTGTGAAGGTTTATAAAATTTATTTTCGCTTAAATATTGAATAGGCTATGACAGACGTGGCTGGTAATCCAGAAGAAGAACGCCGCGCTGAATTTTATTATCAGCCCTGGACCCACGAAGCTGTTTCTCGTTACTTCTTCACGAAAGTCAATCAAAAACGTGCCGAACTAGAACAAGCTCTAGGTATAAGGAATGCTTAGATTGTAGATAGGATGATATAAGTTGATTATAGTTTTAAAGTACGCTTACTTTTCTCTCATTTCCAATAAAACTTTAAATAGTTACTAAATACTATTGAAATAACGAAAAAGGTATCTTTTAATTGTAAACTTTTAATACACTTACACTTTAAAACGCAACTCGATTTCTATAGAAAAAATTTTAATATTTCTGTATAATATTTAGGGGAAATCCACTGACGATCTATTTTTTTTTTGCTGCAGTAAATTTTACTGTATACTTTGTTGTTATATTTTCTAATATGGTGTAATGTGCTAAAAGAAATTTCATTAACTATTTATTAGTTAATGAAATTGTTTTGCTTAGTAAATTAAAATTAGTATTCCAATTTCCTGTCGATATAATTTATTATGAAAATATTTACTGTATTTAAAACAAAAACGATTTCTAAATATTTTTATTTTAATTAAAGATAAGTTTTGTAAAGTTTTTGGTAATTTTAAGTACTGAATTAAAAAAAATTAAAGTGAATTAAATTGTTCATACTGTGACTAACAATTTTATAGGTTTTTTAATACTTATAGAATTCAAAGTTACCATTAAAATAAAAAGTACTATTTTGTCCCCTTAATGATTTTTCAATTTGTTCAGAAACTCTTATTCCGAATCTCGTACTTATATCATTATATATCAAAAGTACAAAAAAATTAGTAAAAAGTATCACTTATCCCTTAATGATTTTTATTTTGCTCAGGAACGCTTGTCCCCAATCTAGTACTTCTAGGTTCGTTTTCAGTAAAAATATCATTAAAATGAATAAAAAGCACTATTTTGTTCCCTTAATTTATTTCGTTCAGTACCGTTTAATTCTAATGTTACAATTCTTTTTGTTGGATGTTATAAATTAATTACAAAATAATTTACATAAAAGTACGTATTAAGGTATAGTAGTAAAAAGGGGTACATATTTTACCATTTATTTAGTTGAATTTTAAAAAAGTGAAGACTACGAAGAAAGAATACAATTTAGTTTATGTTGCTCTGATTGTTACTTTGAAAGATAAATAGACTTAAAACAATTAATAACATTAATTTTTATCCCGCAAATGTACGAATATCAGAAAAGTACCAAATATCCACCCCCTTATAATTTTAGTATATTTTCTAGCTTGCATTTTCAAGCCCGTTTGGCTGTGCGATAATGATAAGTCAGTCAGTAACGGTACTCTTTTATAGGTATAGATTGGCTGTTTTTACAAAACATGAAACATTTCGGTAATTTATTTATATTGCAAACAAAAACAAATTTTCGATCGTAACTAAAATATGATGCACGATAATTAATTAAGCAGTACAAGTACAAACGCTCTTGTTGCGTTCAATTGTAAACCGAATTTAAAAAAAATCGTTTTAAGACGGATTCACATTTTTTGGTGTTCTCTAAGCCGAACTCAATAATTTTATTAGTTTTAAAACTGAGTGAACATACTTGTCGAAAGTAAACTGAAAGGGTATTGTAACAAATAACTAAAAAGGCATGAAAAAAGCAATTAACACATCAAATTTTAATCATTTTTTATTAATTTTATTAAATTACTTGCACTTTAATAAATTTAACTTAAAAAATTTTAAAAACGCTGAAGTTTGACCCTTAAATAAATATTCTAACTTAACTCCGAATGATGTCAAATTTGCCGCTTTTTAAAAATATTCGCTTACAGGTCAGAGCCAGCAGAAAAATTGATTTATACATCTCTGGAGTTATCACATACAATGAATACCAATTGTTCACTATAAATTAAGAAGAAGATATTATAGACCGGCTGGCAATGTATTACCTACAGAGCTATTTTAATTTTCTTAAATGTTCTTAAGGCGTTTTCTATTTCCTTCTAACTATTATTGTATGAAAATTAATTAAATAAACATACAAACATGGGAATTCCATCAATTACCACAATTTTGAGTGTAGTTTTCCTCGGCTACATCGGTCACTCGATGTGGATGATGGCCCAATTGTTTACTACACTAAAATGTAGCGATATACCTTGCTACACTTCTTTTCTAATAAATAAACCACGTATGCAATTGGCTTTGTTTAGTTCGACGAGTGCCAATCCTATTTCGTCGGAGGTAACAAAATTAGAATCAATAAAGAGCTTCGATTATTGGGAACACTATGAAAAGACTTATGAAATTAAAGTTCCAGCGAAAACAAGACGCAATGGTACTTTATACTTTCAAGTGGTATTGGCCTTAGAAGGTGAACCATTAGAGTGGAAGACTTTGAAAAGGGATGGACCAACTGTTATACATAGCTTAAGTATTACAGAGTATATGGTGCCCAAGGCGGAAGCTTTTAATTTATTGGGAGAAACTGATAAAGTAAGTTCTTTTTAAAGGATGCAACAAAAATTTTCATGTCAAATTTTCCATAGAATTATGCAAAAAAAGAAATAAGGAAAGTGATTTCAAACTCTGCGTCTATTAAACCTAAAACACATATTATGTCAAAAGTTTATGTGTCTTTACTTACGGATCCGATATCATTATCAGCGAAAGATGTACCACCTGAGTTGGATAGGCTGGTACACATAAATCGCCATCAACAAATTTTACCGATACTGAAAACTGATTTCTTCAACATGCGTGTAAAGAATTTGGTGCCGATCAATCGTAATATGACTACATTTACTATTACATTTCATTACCGTCCAATAAGCATTGGAAAACTACGTTTAATGCTTATGATTGAGCATGCCATGAAGATGATGCTGCAAATGGGTTTCACGAAAAATGATATTGATGAAGTTAAATCTTTGCTATCCGATACAAATCTCTATTTATTTTTAGCTACTATATTACTGGCCAGTATTCATGTAAGTTAACAAACTGTATAATATTTAAATAATTAAACTGTTCTTAGTTTTGAAAGCTAAGGAATTTTCTTATTGGTAATACAAAATTTACCTTACAGACACTCTTCGATTTTCTATCCTTTAAAAATGATGTGATATTTTGGCGTAATCGAAAATCTTATCAGGGACTCTCCACACGTACTACATTATGGCGTTGCTTTTCTCAAATCGTAATATTTTTATATTTACTGGAGGAGAAAAGTTCGTTACTGGTTTCCATACCAGCAGGCGTGGCTGTTTTAATAGAAATGTGGAAGTGCAAAAAAATACTTAAACTAGAAATCACATGGAAAGGGATAATACAGAAACGTACAGAAGAAAATCATGCCAAAGCTGTAGATACAGCAGAGTCAAAAACAGAAGAATTTGATAAACAAGGCATGCGTTATTTGAGCTACTTGCTATATCCTTTGTGCATTGGCGGCGCTATTTACTCACTTATTTATCAGCCCCACCGCAGCTGGTACTCTTGGACCGTAAATTCACTAGTAAATGGGGTCTATGCTTTTGGTTTCCTATTTATGCTTCCTCAATTATTTGTTAATTATAAACTTAAGTCAGTGGCCGATTTACCTTGGCGTGCATTTATGTATAAGGCTTTTATAACATTTATTGATGATGTATTTGCTTTTATTATAACCATGCCCACTGCCCATCGCGTTGCGTGTTTACGAGATGATCTTGTCTTTATTATTTATTTATACCAACGTTGGCTGTATCCAGTGGATAAGAAACGTGTAGACACGGGTCTTAGTATTGAGGAGACTTTGGATAACGAAGATTTGACTGAACATATAATTGAGGAAGAAACTGAAGTTACTGATGCTACTGATACTATTAACGAAGAAAGTAAAAAACTAAAGTAGATTTTGGACATTTTTTTAATCTAAAATAAATGCATTCCATATTTTAATAATAAACAAATTTTGATAATCTGAATCAGAATTCCTGATTCTGAAAAGAATAAACAAAATTATGTTGTTTTTTAAAAGGGGGTTCTAAGGCAAACCCCTTTTTTTTAACGCCGAGTTTCTTTGTGGAAACTGCTAAATAAAAAGCACTAAGAAGTTATTATTTTACTTTCTAAAGTCTTTTAAATATTGAATTTAAGGAGTTAATTGGGTCTTAATTAAAATTGGTTAAACCAAGTTAAATTCAGCTGTGCCCAGTCTCATCTCGTACCCTTACCTGTAGTAGCCAAATATTCATATTTTTCATCTTAAACAGAGTAAGGAGAGCAAGTATAATTTTGCGAGTAAAAACGAGTTTTATTATAATTCTCTGAGTTTTATTTTGTGCTCACGGGTATTAGTATAAAAATAAAACTCAGAGAATTATACTCAAACTCACGACCATAAAAATAAAACCCATGAGCAATAATGTGCTCAAATGAGTTGCTCATAAGTACTCGTTTTAATATAACACATAAAGGGTGTTTTTTTATAGACGTATAGAACTTTAAATTGCAATAAAACAACGATGGCTTATTCGATTGACATGAATTTTTTTTATCCGAAAGATAATCTTGTGGCATTACATTTTAAATATGATTTCTGGCATATGACCGCCACGGCTGGCTCGGATGTAGCCCAATCTGGACGTCCAATTTTCGATGACTTCCAACATTTGTGGCCGTATATCGGCAATAACACGGCGAATGTTGTCTTCCAAATGGTCAAGCGTTTGTGACTTTACATAGCCCCACAGCAAGTAGTCTAGCGGTGTTAAATCACAAGATCTTGGAAGCCAATTCACTGGTCCAAAACGTGAAATTAGGCGGTCACCAAACGTTTCTTTCAATAAATCGATTGTGGCACGAGATGTGTGACATGTTGCGCCGTCTTGTTGGAACCACAGCTCCTGGACATCATGGTTGTTCAATTCAGGAATGAAAAAGTTAGTAATCATGGCTCTATACCGATCACCATTGACTGTAACGTTCTGGCCATCATCGTTTTTGAAGAAATACGGACCAATGATTCCACCAGTCCATAAAGCTCACCAAAAAGTCAGTTTTTCTGGATGTAACGGTGTTTCGACATACACTTGAGGATTAGCTTCACTCCAAATGCGGCAGTTTTGTTTGTTGACAGAGCCATTCAACCAGAAGTGCGCTTCATCGCTAAACAAAATTCGCTTATGAAAATCGGGAACAACGGCAATCTCGTTTTGGGCCCATTCCACGAATCTACGCAAGCGTTGTACAGGCGTGAGTCTATTCATGATGAATTGCCAAGCCAAACTGAGAATAAATCACTTGACAGCTGTTAAATCGGTCACCATCTTGAACAGTAATGCCAACTTAAAGTTCTATACGTCTATAAAAAACACCCTTTATATGGAAAATATAGCTGATTCCAGTATTTCTGAGCCTAATTGGCATTTTGTAACCACATTTATAAAAGAATTCAAACCATTATCAGAATGTACAACTAAATTTCAGAGTGAACAATATATAGTCAGAGATTTTTATAGAGACTGGTTGTGCTGTGAAGTGTAGTTAGAAGAGCTGAGTACTCAGGGAAACGTTTACGCAAACAAGTTATTAGACGCAATGAAGAAGGGAAAAATATGTTTTCTAAAAAATGAAGCTTTCGTTTCAGCGATTTATTTGGATCCTCGGTTTAACTTTGCCGGAACTCCATTTTTAAATGAAGAGGAAAGAAAAACCGCAATTGTAAGTATGATACAGATGTGTAGATTTTAATATTTATATCTTTTTTACATAACTATTTTCTATTATAATTTCTATGTTTGTAATTTTAAAACTTTTATTTTAGATTCATTTACTAAAAACCAACGAATTAATAAAACGAAATGTGCTCCAGCAAGCAGTTCCTCGGCGTCAACTGGCGAATTTTCAAAACTGGAAGCCAAAATGAATTTCCTAATTCAACAAACGCCACCAACTATGAAGCAGAAGTTAGAAAATTTATTCAATATGAAAAGGCTACCATTTGAATTTAAAATTTTAGATTATTTAAAAATTAAGGATTCGGAACTTGAATTACTTTTAGAAGTTGCACTTTCAGTTCCATCTACGCCGCAAGTCTCTGTGGAAAGGGCATTCAGCGCTCTCGAAATTATATTAACAAAACTGAGATCGAAGTTGTCTAAAGACACAATAAATAATTTACTTTTAGTAAAACTAAACAAAAATTTATTAGATAATATCACAATTTCAAATGAAAATATATAAAAATATTTCAATATACTCATCAAATCGTTTTTAAAAAATTGATTTTACTTCTGAAGAATTTATAAAGTGAGTATGAATATGTGTAAACAAGTATGAAAACAAATTTTGAAACAGAAGAAAAATATACTTGAAACTTTCAGTAAAGAATCCTTTATCAATTTTTTTTTGCTTTGCAATATTGTTTACGCCTACTCGTATACTATACTTCAACAAATGTTTTTTTTTTAATTTTTAATCTTTGCATTTTAATTGAGTAATAAACAAATCTAGGAATTTTCCGTCCACTTATTGTGTTAGGATTTCCATATAATTAGAATATCAAGATTCTGTTGTTAATATTTTATTATATTCATGTGCATACATAAATGTGTTGCATACATGCACACATGCATTGCCAGGACTTAAAAAAAAAGAAGCTGTATTTCCCTAAAAGAAAAAACGCTAGAAAAGGCTAAATCACTCCGAAAAAAATAAGCTAGAAAAAAGTTGAAAAACTACAGCTTAAAATTCAAAATTTTCTTAATTCTTTATTACATTAGAAATCTTAATTATAATTTTTATTAAAAAAAAAAATATGAAATATCAAAAACTAAAGAAAATAACAAAAATCAAAAAGGAATTTAATCTGTAGGTTCTAATCTTTCTGGAAGTGTTTTAACATTTTCGAATTATTTCGTAATTTTTATTTTATGATTCAAAACGGTAGCTGCCAAAATTCTTGTGAATAACAGTACTGGGGTGTATGGAAATTTCAAAAAAAAATTTTAAAATAGTCCAAAGTAGTTTCTGAGTATTTTTGCGATAGATTACAAATCTATGACTTAACCTCAGAATAAGCATTTTGTTACTGTCTGGTTTAAGGGTTTCATAGGGCAAAACTTCTAAGAGACTTCTTGTTGACTTCCAGAATCAGGTGTCATGTGACTCAATGGGATAATTGGTAAAAAGTCCTCTGAGTCGTAGTACATGGAGGCCATTTACAAAAATTTTAAATTAAATGTGTTTTGTATTCTTATTGGTTACCTTTCTAACAGGTTCTTTTGCATAAATTTAAGAATTGCACAGACATTTTATTGCATATAAAACTAAGGATGCCAGAGTGGATTTCTTTGTGAATATCGTAATAATTTTTTTAATAAAAAAGTTAACGAAAATATTTTATTTAAAATTTCTCATTTCAGTACAAGTTTTTTTTTTTTTAATAATAATATTCAACAACAATGTCCGACTTAAAAAAAGAAAAATAAGACTCGGCACAATCAAACATAATTGTGATTTCTATTCTCTTCTGGTGAATTATAATTGCTGCAAGAAAATTGTCTGGTCTGAACTGGGATTAAAGAATTTAATAAGAAAATGAATTTATTTGAAAAGTAATTTAAGAACAATTTTTTTACCTTAATCCTTTGGAATAAAATTTTAATTAAATTGAAAAAGAAAAGTAAAAAATAATGTTTGATGTTTTTAGTGCAAATTTCCATAATTTTCTAAATATTTAAATACGAATAAAAAAAAAATTAAAAGATAAAATACAATTATTTTTATACATATGTTTTTTAATAAAATATTTTTAGAAACTAATTTGTGTGAGTGTATGTGTATTTTATTTTTTATTTAACATAAAATTTTTTAATGCAAAATGTTTAAAGTAAAAAATATGAGTTCTTTCGTTGTGTATTTTTTCTGATAAATAAGTTTCGTTCGATATTTTCTTTTAATGTTTTAATAAACTTAACAAATATTTATGTATGTACAATATGTATAATTAAAATACAATATAAAACAATTAAGTACAAGCGTAGTTATTGCTTCAGTTGATTTTTGATTAACTAAGCGATGCGCTTTTTTCGACTAGGAGATAAAATTTTGAGCATTGTCACAACAGGCGCTTCAAATGACAGTGACACCACAAAAGATAACAGATATGAGGCCACCACAAATCCAAAGAACATGATTACCTAAAAATATATATATATAGAAATTAATTAATAAATGATAGTTATCGTTACGTAACGTAAGTCTTTATATTA
The DNA here is from genome assembly GCA_947397855.1 of Thelaira solivaga. Lineage (NCBI taxonomy): Eukaryota > Metazoa > Arthropoda > Insecta > Diptera > Tachinidae > Thelaira > Thelaira solivaga. Next base: position 28,990,211 of record OX377612.1, read on the forward strand.
TACAAAAAATTTTTTCTTATTAAAAATTTGCAGCTATCCGTCATAACCTAGTTTTAAAAAACTTCTTTTCCATGTTTTACAACTAGCGTTTAAGATAAGCCAGTTAAGGACATCGACAAGAGCCCGTTTTTTGTTACTGAAATTCTGTTTTTTTTTTCATTTTGTTACTTTAAATATTAAAAAGTTATAAAAACAATATTTTTGTTGCGGTCACATTAAACAAATATTTGCCGAAATAAGTATGTATAACCATTATGTCATCTACATACACGTTTATATATTTTGAAGATATTTTTGCTTAGATTTGTTTAATCTTTTATTAAAATACAACATACTTGTATTATCATAATATTTGAATAAATTTCGTGTAATAACAGACATGTTGGACTATAAAAATATTTTTGCCAAATAGTTGTGGTTGCGCTTATGTCGACAAATGTAATGTGACCGTAGCATTAGTGTTTTTTTTTTATATCATTTAATAACGTAACGTTCCCAACTGACTGATTGACTGATTTATCATCATTGTCCAGCCCAAATAGCTAAAGCTACGGACTTGAAATTTGGTATGCAGGTTCCTGTTTCAATGTGTAGGATGAATAAGAAGGGATTTTTGGAAATTCGAATATTAAGGGGGTAAAAAAGCGTAAAATCGATCTTCTTATATCTCCGGAACTACTACAGATAGAGCCAAAGTTCAAACTTTGGCGTAGTGTGGCGGTAATGTTTTTAAAGAAACTGCCTCCATTATCTTGAACTTTTTTTATTTTAAACTTTTGTGACTTTCATAATTTAAATTATTTTGTTTTAGTTTAATCTCATATATTTTTTTTTTTAAAGTTACGCCTAAGCTTGTCAACTCAGCGCTTTTATCACACAAAAAACTTTTAGGTTAGCACTTTTAGTCCTATTGATTGATATCAATCTAATTTTTATGTGATTTTCTTAGTGTGTAAAGATTTACTGTCGGAAATACATATTAAATAAAAACACTTTTATTCTGACTTGCACATCAAGAAAAAAAGAAGATGATGTAACAAAAAAAATTTTTGCTACTGCATCGGTACTAGCAATAAAAAAAAAACCAATTTGGATGAAGGACTGTAAAAAATTATAGAAAAAAATTTTTTCCTCCATTTTTATTTTAAAAATTTCAGAGATTTGCACTGAACTTTACCAAAAAAAAAAATATGATTACAGAAGTTTTGCTAGAGAAGCAAATTTTGCTGGTTTTGATTTTCGTCAAATTCACACACAACGTATACGTGTGACGTCCATTTTAAAATAGGCACGCACATACACTCATGATTGATGTTGAATGATTGATAGTCTGTCAGCCACTTTACTCTTTTTTCAAAAACGCCAGTTTTTCATGGTTTCTGTGCTTTGAAATTCAAGCGTTGACAACAAATTTTCTTTGAAAATTTCTTAGTAAACGTTAGAGCACTGCACAAGTATACTTCAAAGGGCTTGCAAACACTTTTTATTATAAAATATTGCACATATTTGTAGTGATGTAGGACTTTCAAGTATACAAATAAATTAAAATGTTTGTTTGTTTGTTTGCTCGATATACAAATTTTTGTTTTTTTGACATTTGGTATTGAAGATCGTCATTTACTTTTGGGCCGGCCACGCCCACTCTTTTAATAAAATAATTTTTATAGGCTTTTTAATAATTTAAATTCTTTTTTCAACAGATTTCTCTGAAATTGGGAACATACGCTCTTTACACCTAAAGGTTTTCATTTACTTTTGAGCTGACCCTATACAATTTTACGAATCTTTTTTAAACAGAAGAATTGAAGTTAGTTTTTCAATTATTGAAATTCTAAAATTCTAAATGAGATTCCAAGAAAATAAATCTAATGAAGCGGTCTTGCTTATCCAATAAAATTTTTAATTCATTAAATTCACCCTTCTCATGAACTTATTTTAAAGTTGACACTTTCAAGAAATATTGATTCAGTAAAACGTCGGAATGGTATAACACTATTGGTTAAAAAGATCTCATCAAGTACCAAGAATAATCTGAATTTTTTTACCAAGAATAATCTGAATTTTAACTAGTTTGCCCTATTATTTTAAAAGACTACAATTTCCAGTACATCTTGCATTTGCTATGCTATGAAAATTACTGATGCACAAGCAGTAACCCTATTTTTCTTATTTAGAGTGTATGTCGCCTGCTCCAGAGAAGGAAAAGCCTGCATTTTTATATATACAAAGGCCTTAGATTAAGTAAAATTCGTCGATTCTAAATATCTTCCAAATCTATCTTTTATAGAAGAAATAAAACTATTTTTTTTTTCTAACGGATTTCTCTGAATTTTGCTACTTATAACTTTTATAATCCAAGAAATATCGCCAAGTACTTTTATTTCGCTCATGCCTACTTTTCAACAAAGTATTTAATTTAAATTGTTTTCTTTTTTTACTGATCGGATTCTTCTGAATTTTTATTTATATATACACTCACCTTACTCTATAAGAATTTCCACTCACAGAATAAATTAAGGACCAGGTAAGACGGGTAAAAAATTTTGCACCAATTAAACATTTTAATAAAAAATTTGGTCACTTTGAAAAAATTTTTAATTGAATCAATTAAATCAATATGATCATTTTTATACTGATTAAATATATATTTGATTCAATTAAAAATTTAATCGATATGGCAATTTTTGAAAAGAAGTGTTTTTTATTTCGTTATTACTTTCATAATCATCCTTGTTCTGTATTTCAAACGGATTATATACTGGCTCACAGAGTAGCTATGAGGATTTGGAGCACTGGTAATAACTTTAACAATGCAAACCCAAAATACCTTATGCAAGGACAACATATTTATTTTACATTGATATGCAATTGTACTGGAGTGGCTAGAAAAAAATCAATTTTTAATCTGTAGGTTCTGCACAAAGTTGTAGGCTGTTCCGGCAGCTTTTTGTAAGGAGTTGTGATTTTATATAAATGACATTTTTCTTTGCTTAAAAACTAACTAATAATTTTATATAAACTCACCATTGCATCACCACCCAAATGTGAAGGCGCATCTGTGTTTAATGCCATGGAACGTATAACAATGGGATGCACCAAGTAGGCACAGTATGTTACCCGAGAAAAGGGATATAGACATGGTGCTGACAGCAAAGTATTAACAAAACCACCATAACCAGTGGAACAGGCAATGGTTATCCAGGCTAAGGATAAAGCCCACGCTGAATGACTAAGTGAGCTGTATAAAGCAGCCGTAAATTGTGATAATTCGGCCAGATAAAGGCCGAATACTAACACGAACAAATTTAGCAAAGCAAACGCCCAAGCAAATATCACAGTTAATTTGGATAAACGAATTTTACAATTGGTACGAAAAAGAATCCAACCCACAATCATGCCAATTAAATAAGGACCCAAACGTGTCCAAGGCTTATCATAGATTTTATCAAACAAAGCCAAAGGATCATCTGAATCGGGACGATGATTATGTGTAAAGGCGATAAAGGCTGTTGTTATCCATGACAATATCAAAAACACACACGTTGTAAAAGCCGACAATTTAAAATGACGCACCGATACTATTAGAATAATGGCTCCAATTATATAAAATTGTGTATCATTGGCCAAATACCAGCTCCAGAGCATGCACTAAAAGAAGAGAAAGAAAAGCAAACCATTTTTTTTTGTAATACAAGATACGACTTTTTTAATTTATCACTTACCATTTGTTCTACTGGAAACAAAGTGTTGATGTAAAGCATATTACGCCACCAGTATTGGGGACAAGTCATGTGATCATTTGTGGGAGGATCAAATATCGAATGCGCCGCTAAATATTTCATAGAAACTTGTACCACACCCAAGACATACAAATAAGGAGCGGTTAATCTGAATATTTAAACAAAAAGCGCAAAAAGAATTATTGAATCTCTAACATTATGATTCTGAGGAAATTTACCTCATAAAACGGTACATAACCAAACCAAGAAAGTGTCCAGTACATCTGGCTAATTCATTGCTGCCCTTGGCCAATTTATTTAATTTACCTTTAGCATTTGTACGAAAATATAAATACGAGACCAGGCAACCGCTAATAAAGAAAAACGTATCCACACTGAATGGTCCATTGGTGATGGCTTGAAAAAAGAAATTCTTTTCAACCTCTTTGCGCATTTCCAAATTATCGGAGTATTTAAAGATCACTATGCATGTATGGCCCAATATAACCCAGGCCATGGAGAACGCTCTAAGACCATGTATGGAAGGCAGAGTATCAGAACCCACATTACGATCGCAAATGGCTTTAAAATTGGTTATGACCGAGAATGACAACAAAAGCTCCGAGTAAATGTTTAATTTCTCTGATTCATGCAAATGGCCTTCTAAGTGCTCATCAGAGGTGGTGCTATTATTTTCCAGAACACTATTACACGATGTCGCCGTGTGCGTGGGTAGACTCAAAACGATATTCAACTCTTTAAGATCTTTTTTTATGGAATCATTTGCCACTGAGTCACAATAATCCGAAGAAGCACAACCAATACCCGAAGAAGCTTCACTGTTGTTTAACATTTCCTTGTCTTGCTGACGCAAAGCTTCACGCACACGTTTGGTCAAAAATATCTCATACAAAGTGCCAGCTGCAATTAATAGCAGCACAATAATCGATACGATTCTAAAGGTTTTATAAAAAAAATTAATTTCAACTTAAATCTAGAAAGCAGCTAGTGGACAAACAAAACTTACACTAGAATCCAAAATGTAGGATCTTCATATAAATTGACGTCATTGGTAGGCATGCGCACATTCAAAATATCAATTGCTCGCTCAGCTAAAGAGCGCTGTCCATGTTGGGCCAACTCTATAACATCACCTGTAGAGCAAGACGATGGCAAACAAGCGCCCACATAAATAGTGCGAGTCTTAAAGAAAAAATAAAAGTTTGTAATAAGAAATTAATGAAATTGAAGAAATAATGGAACATCACAATGGGAGGACAGTGGTAGCAGGCTATGGTAAGTGTGCTATTTAAATTTGCTTAATAGCGATATATTTATTTCTGAAGAAAGAAAGCTGAGTAAAGTAATGCTTTTTAAATTCTAGATGATAGTTCACCAGCACCAATATAAAACAAATGGCAAGCATTTGCCACATGTTTTTATTTTCATAACGACCTTGATCACCCTAATAAAGCAGAATATCCATCCAGTTGTTGTTTGAGTAGCAGGATTTTAAACCAGGACTTAAAGTGTTTTATTTCTATTTTGTGGTTCTGTACTTCACTAAGAGAATAATTAATAAAGTAAACCAGACTCTTCTTAGTTAACCCTTTCATTCACTTTATTGAATGACTGTGTTTTATTATTCATAAGAAATGTTATTTATGAATGTGTAAATGTAGCAATTCGGTGTATATGTTAATGCGTAGAATTTTATAGTGCAATGCTTGTGTGTCAGATGTATGTTATTTATGTCTGCGTTGGTGTATAAGCTTTATGATAGCTTTAGTTCTAGAAATTGCTAAATTAAGCATTTTCATTTATACCTTGTTGTGCTACACTTGATACACCTAGAAGTATGCAGTAATGTCTAGATGTTTCTGACAATTACAGTGAATCATTGTTGCTACACGAATCTAGATGGCTCTAGTTTTAAGTGAAACAGTATATAAGGCAGTTCTGAGATTGCCAGATGAGTTCAGTTAAGTTCAGTTCTGGTGGAGACATTAGACTGTAAACAAGGAGACATTAGACTGTAAAGTGTCGTTGGGACGGTTTCTACAACAAGTGTTAAGAAAAGAAAACTTATTGTGTTGTTATTTTACAATAAAGAACCCTAATAAACTAAACGTTTTTATGATAGGGTAAAAACGTAACAATATGGATACACGCTAATTTCTGGCTGTTTTACATCCTCCAATGTCAGCGAATAATTTAGATTTTTTTAGTTTACAATATCTTCAGATATTCTCTTCGATTAAAAGTTTTATTTTATAATTTTTTTTTGTTAAAAAAAAAATTCACAAAATTTAATTGTGATTAATTCCAATTTTTGTTGGTGTGCAAAATGCATTATTTTTCATGATATCCTCATGAAAAGGGACAAGAAACAACATATGCTTAGATACTGGAGAAATGTGTGGGTAAGTGTAATATGGAAAAATATAATGTAGTATAATAAGGCGTCTGACCTGCCTTCCATTGAAAGGCAAGGTTCATTCGAAGCGTGATCAAAAACCGAATATGATAATGAATCGAAAGACATTCGGACTTTTACCAAATTACAGTATCGGCCAATAACTACAAAAGGAGTCTTTCATGGCTCATTAATGCCATCAGGAGTCCTTCATGACTCAAATATACAGACTAATGGAGTCCTTAATGGTTCATTTTTAATCATAATTATTAACAATTTTTTATTCATTATAGCCGCATTTGGTTTGGTGGCCAACTAATGGATGGGAGTTTACGTAGCACAAGCAGTCTTACAATAAAATATTTAATAAAATAAACTATTTTGTATCATATACGAGTATGTAGGTATGAATTTATTGTGTAATTAAAAGGTATTTAATATAAAATAAATAATAATAAAAACGTCATGACAACATTCGTTTCTGTTGTGGATTCATAAATTCATTGGTTTTGTCATGCTTTCATTCATTCATTATTTTTCATGATTGCCTTGTACATACATACCTTAAAACAAGTAAGATTAAAAATATTATAATTTTATACATAAAAGCATTTAAAGGTTAGAATACTTATGAAAAATTACACAAGTCATGGTATGCCTCTTATGACTATTCATCTTTTACGAGATCCCTGATCTGGAGTCCCACTAATGTTCTGGAACGATTCTGACATGGTTGCTATTTCTTGATGGCTCCACCAATCGCCTATCATATCCGAATGGGTACGAAAAGTTTCAAGTCTTTTCTACTGACCGTTGAGAAGTTCTTTGGCTTTGAGCCAACCCTATCTATAGGTGCCAGCAATTTCATGGTGAACCTACTAACTGTCATCCATACCCCAATGGGTGTGAAAAATTTCAAGTCCGTACTGTCAACCGTTAAGGAGTTCCCTCGTCTGAAATCAATCCTAGCACCAGCATCAGGTCATGGTTATCATAAACATCCATTGTCATCGGGACTGAACCAGTATGTAAAATTTCAGCTCAATCGGACATAGGGAACTGGGTCAAATTTAATTTGCAAGATTCCACCTTCATATACATACAAAACAAGTTAAATAAAAGTTTTAAAAAAGCAAAACTATTCAAATCATTCGTTCAGTATTGGTTGTCTTTTGTTCAATTTAATTTTATTAATAATGAAGTGTGTGGAAATTTTTGAAAAAAATGCATTTCAGTGCTTTTTACACTATTAAATAAGAATACAATTTATAAAGTGTTTTCGTTAATTCACGGGATTTGTGAAAAGTAAAGAAGGAAACGAAGCAATAACTTCAAACAGCAAACTGTTTGCACTTCTTCCGAAGAAATGTTTTTAATGCTAAAGAACTGCGCAAAGTGTATTTAAAGTCACACATCACTTCAAACGTTCGAGCTTTGCTTGGTCAGGGCCCTAATCCTCCCAGTTACATAGGGGTTAATTGATAATAAAATTTAAATTTGACTACTTACAACTTGTGTGGGATATGTTTCATTTAATAGCATTTTAATTATATAAAATCCTGGAATGAAAGGTGGATTATCATTGTAAACCGTTCTATAGGACTGCACATGAGATGCGGCAAATGGTAAGCCAGAGTTCTTGGATTTATTGTGGCGCATACGTTCTTCTCCCCTACCACCATGATAAATTGCTTTACAAAGAGACATTGAACCCATCCAATAGTTGTTGCCAAAAAAGAAACCCGAACTGTAGTGACCAGAAGCATCATCCACTATAAAACAAAAAGAAAAAAAATATTTATATGTTAATTTGAATGACACTATATTTTTATTGAAATTAAAATTAAATTGCTCAAGCCCCACGTCTACATTCAGCATGAGCAGTTCATCCATTGACAGTCAACACTGTACGAGTGCCATTAATAATAAAACATTGACTTAGTATTACATAATTGTTGTAATAATTGCATGTGGTTAATGCATTAACACAACATCGACAAGCATTACAACAAAACAAACAAGGGTTAACATAATTTGTCTTGACTGTCAGCTCGTGGAACGAAGAGGCGATAGAGCCTCTATTTAACTATGCACTTAAAAATACATACATGCAAATAAACTTTTAGTTTTAAATTTCATTTTCTACAACTCAGACAATTTTTACGGAATAAATTTCCTAAAAAAGGCTTAAACTGTAGCCTTTGTTGAGAAACTATAAAAAACTTAAGAGCCAGTAGTTGCAATGGATAAGTTGTGGAATGTAAGCAACCTTGAACCGAACTAGTTGGAGAGATAATGACGAATGCAAGAGTAGATCATGTAGAATAAAAAGGACAATAAAAACTGTGTGCTTTGAATTATTATTATTATCACCATGGGCTATAATCGCACCGCGACCTTTAAGATCTATTGTGGAGCCCAGGGACTCCTTACAAACCTCGCAATTGCTGTAGGACTAATCATGCTTAGGTCTGCTGGGACCAATGTCCCACTGCTTAAGCAGCTCATTCTGCGTCTTGCCACCGCTGGCCACTCACAAAGAACATGATCCGACGTGTCCCGTCTCTTCCAACAGAAACGACATGAGTCAGATTTTACTCATGCGGTAGTTAAGTCTACAATGGCTCAACATAGAGCTTAATATCACTCTTGCTGAGGTTGAAAACAACCTCTGCCCTGGTTGGTTGGTTATGTGGCGGCTTAAACAGCCTTCAATTAGAGTCACAAGACTCCGTTTTGAACCACCTACTCGCCAAGACCATGTAGCCCTAATGCGCTCGGGGTTAATGAGTGTCTTTGACTGCCACGTGCCCGCTTCGGCATTTTCCTAATAGATTTTGTTCTAAAATCTTGGTTTAAATTTATGTTTGTGTAACTTAGTTTTTCAGTGCCCCTCGAATATTTCTGGGCCATTAATCTTGCCAACTTTTTTGAAAATTTGATTTAGATTTTTAAACAAGACTCAGGTGTACGAGTAGTTTTTTATCTGCTTGCATTCACTTACTTTTTTCAATGCAGTTTTAGCTTGACTTACATAAAAGCAAAAATTTTTTTAATCAACCACAAAAGTTGTTTGCACACATTCCAATCAAACAACGTTTCAACATTTGTGGCAAAGCCAATGTTGTATGTAGCAAAGCTTTTATAAATTTGTTGCAAAATTTTTTTTTCACTTTTTTTGCTTTGTCTAACGTTTCCTAACGTAAACTATTACTCGATTTAATTAAAGTTGTGTTTTTGGCATTTGTATGTGTCTATTACGTTCAATTTTCTTGTGGCTTCCATGTGAGTGAGCGAACGTAAACATGTCGAACCGGAATAAAACACTGTTTGTTATAGATAACAGCAAGTCGAGTTAGTTTGTTTATATTTTTTTTTATTGTATTTTAAAATAATTTTTTTTTTTTGGAATAAAATAAAGTTGAAGTTGCATTTTTCTCTCTTTTAATTCTTTTTAAACTTTTTTTTTTTTGTAGCCTAGACCTTGCTCAAGGTGAAGATCATATTCGTTGAATAAACTATTGCAAAGTTTTGTTTTAGAATTTACAAAGTCAATATTGTGTTGTTGCTGTATTATGCTACAAAATTGACGTCAGAATTTTGTAGTTGTTGGATGTTGAATCCAATGAATGAAGTAAATGCTGATGACTGAAAAAATTTACTACTAAAATGTAATTAAAGTTTATTTTGACTAGTAATTAGAACGATAAAAGATTTAATCTGAGCAATTTCTTTTAATATTTTTTATTTTCTTAAGGTAGAATGAGTTGAGACAAAGTGGTATCTCACTATTTTAATTAATAACCGCAGGCTGTCACATGAACTAAATAATAAAATAAGAAAATTTTATGAATATAAACTAAACTCCCACTTTGTAGGCTAAAGTAAGAAGTTTCTTGAGACTGTAAATTCAACAAGTTGTCAGACTTCATTATTACTGTGTTAGCTTGTCACTCAAAGAGAAACTAAGAAAGTGGTGGGATCTGTTGCATTTAGAAAATGCAAGGGTACGCTAGCACCGTAAGCTGCTACGGGCTTGACCTTGGTGGAATGATACCCTTCAGGGCTTGACCAGTGACTCTCTACACTGGTAACGTTAGCCCATGGATGAAGAGTCATTGGATTGTTGGGTTAAGAGCTGTTGCTCACAATACGATTGAACAATAAGTGCTCGAAGTCTATGCGCCGAACTTAGTTCTAACCCTACGGGGCTTAATGAATGATGTTCTGGGGACAACAACCCTGGCTTGATATTGGGTTCGTGAACTTAGTGCACACCCAACCTGGAGATGAGGCGTAGTCTGTGTCTGGTTTTGGTAAGGTTCCCTTCGGAGGTATACGTGGTGCCTATGTTACGCTGAAAATGAGGGATATGTTCAGATGTTGCAAGGTTTCATGTTGTCTTGATGTGCAGGTGCATAGCAACAGAAAGTTGTTTTGCTTCAAGGATTTTAGGTCGGCTCAACTCCCTCAACAAGGGAGTTGTGTGTAATGTAGCTTTAGCATACATAATTTTCTACCTGTGTCCTTTATTGGCCACAGGGGCAGTAATGGTAGGCATGAAATTAAGTCCTAGCGGCAGGTGCTTATCTAAATCATCCACTCTCATTGTCTCACTATTCTAACATGTAAAAATTGCATTTTAATATGAGAAATTTTACCGAAAATAAAAAAAATAAAAAAGATAGGAATAGTTTGAGTGAGTTAGAGAGGAAAATAGAGAGAGAAAATGAGATAGATACATGCATAAAAATGTAATGACATGATATCATTCTCTCCCTCATTACCTGATGATAGCAATCATAACCATAGGAAATATGCAGTTACTGTCTTAGCATGAAAAAATATTTCTAGGGCTTCTTCAGTGTAATTATTAACTAACAACTGTTAAATAATCACTCATCATAATGCTAATTTTTCTATAATTAAAATTTAGACAAAAGAATATCGCTGTAGATCATCGATAAAGCTGTTGGTCAACTGAATCGGACAAAGCTTACACTAAAAGAAAAATGTTTCATAGATCCAATAAAACGATTTTTAAAAATATTTTTTCATTGATTTAATGAAATATTTCACAAACTTTATGAATTAAGAGAATATTTTCAATGTATAATTATTAAATGAGTGATTATTTAAACGAATTAGTGAATATTTCACAGAATTAATGAAATATTTCATTGGTCTAATTAAAACTGTCATTACTTGACAAAACATTTGGATTAATAAGAAAATTCAGAGGATATACTATGAAAAAAAATTTTCTCAGTGTAGATGAGCAATGCATTTTATATATTGTAGTATATGACATAACAATGTTTGTGCAAGAGGTCTAATTCCCGAATAGTTTCGGAAGACAGTAAAAAGGGGTTTGAAATTTGATGCTTTTGGTAGAAAGCTAAAATTAGCAATAAATTTAACTCAGTTTAATTTCATTAACCTAAATTAGAGCGGCAAGTGGAGCGTTTTTTAGCGCTCTCTATTTATATTAAATAAGAGCGCAAGAGGTGCGTATTTTTTACAGTAGTATTAATCATCTAAAAAACAAACAAAAATAGAGTTAAAAACGCTAAAAAAAAATCTAGCTAACATGTTATTACTGGACAAAAAAAAAAACAATTGTTTACAGCTAACTTCACTACAAAACGCGCTTTCAAAATTGAATTTTTCAATTTCTTAGCGCTATTTAGATATGCTCCATACATTTTGTAGGGTCTTGAAAATTTTTGACAGATAAAACACATTTGATGCACCAATTTAGGTATGACTGTAAAGTATCAGTCTTTTTTTGCTGTTAATTTCAATGTTGCGTTACAAATGTATTTTTTTCATGACGTTCTTATGGAAAATTAAAAATGGTTGCTTAGTAAAACAAGTACAAAGCGGATAGAACCATTTCACGGAAGCTACAACAATCTTTAGTGGATTATTCCCATTGATTCTTGGCTCAAAATGGAGCATTTATATTTTAAACCTAATTGACTAAATGAGAATTGACAAACAAACTTCCCAACCAACATTTCATCACTGAACAAATATGTTCCATTTTTTTCTTTTTTACATACAAATGCCCTTTAGGTATTGCAGAAATATATTTAAAGAGTATTTGAAAAACAAAAACTAAAAATAATAAAAGAAAATTTAAATAAAAAATAACAGATTTTATTAAAACATTTTATTACATTCTTGATTCCAAGAAATTTGTTTCCTTTCATTAAATTAAATTAATTAATTTATTTAATATAATTTTAATTTAGTTTTGTTATGTCTTAATTCAAAATAAAAATTGCATTTTTTGCGTTGAGGAAGTGGAACAAGGCTAAAAAAGTTTTTATTTTATTTAACAAGTCTGCACTTTGACTTAGTTTGGAAACTGTTTATAATGATTTGAACTAATTTTTTTTTTTGTTAAAGTCTATTGCATAAATAAATTAAGCTATTGCGGCCAAACTATTTAAGCATATGAGTAAATTGTGCAACAAAAATTTAATTTAGTAAAATTTTTAATGTGTTGCAGTAGAGGTGTCAGCTACACATGCTCTTTCTTATTGTAAAACCTTGAAGTTGGTTTTTGAAATATTTTAATATTTAATAAGATTAGATTAAATTGAAATTAAAAAAAAATATTTTGTTTTTTTTTTAAATATAATTTTTTTTTAAATTTTTATTTTATTTGTTTGTAATTAAAAATGTTTAAAAAATTTTTTGTTAAAGCCAAACTCATTAAATTTGAGTTGTGGGAAAAGCAAATTATTCATACTTGTACCATTAAACAAGCAAATAGCACATGTTGACTTGCATTGGGAAGGGAAATACATACGAGTAAATAAGTCTGACTGACTTTTATCCAATAGCTCACTTCAGCGCAATACGAGTAATAATAATACAGTTAAACTGACATAATTAACTTGTAGTTATTTTAAAATATTTAAGTTTTTGGGAAAATTTGAATGTGACAAGAGTTTCAAATTCAATAAATTATCTTCATATTTATTTAAATATTTCCCATTAATCATTTTAGGTAAGAATTTTGAAATTTTTTTACGTTTCAATTTGAGATGACAATAACTCGCATAAAATTTATTTCGAAATTCTGCAGATTGTAGGCGTTTATCTCAAACTAAAATATAACAAAATTATAAAATCAATGTCACTTGCTCAATTGCTTTTCTAAATAATAAAACTCCTTAATTTTGTTTCTTGTTTTCTGCAATAAATAAGTCATAAATTGTTAAAAAAAGGTTCTCTTATTAATTTCAAATAAATATTAAAAATTAAAAAAAACCACAAAGCCTTGTCAAAAAAATCTGTTTGTAACGGACAACTTATTTCCAGTTGGACACAATGAAGTATAAATTGTTGGGATGGTATTACGATATCTAAATTCTTTTTGGTTTGTTGTTTAACACTTTATTGTTTTTTAATTAATAGTATGAATCGTAAACAAACAAAAAATATGAAAACTTCCGTAGTACCCAGTATTCATGACATGAATTCATAATTTTTGTTTCACGTGCTTACAGGCATGCTTACGTAGATACATACATACACACATAAAAGTAAATTGTTATACATATGTACATACATACTTATATGTATATATATAACTAGCGTTATGATTTTTTAGCCAAGACATACAAGATTTTCAAATTAAAAAAAAAATTCAAATTGTAGTGACATTAAATACAAAATTTAATGAAAAAAATTATCTTCGATGTCTAATTGCAAATTTTCAATTAAAAATATTTAATAAAATAAAGAAATAAATAAAGAGTTCACTGCTTACTGCGTTTTTTGTTTAATTATTTGAATCTTTTTTGGAACTATTGACAAATAATTCTTTTTTAGCCAATTTCTTTCACAATGTTTGTCAAGAAATGCTGCGAGTAATCTACTGAGGATTCAGAGTAGTTTGTGATGAAATGGTCCAGATAGATATGCTGATATTGTACTGAATAAATAACTCATAAAAATATCATAAGTAAAAAAATTAATTTAAAATAACACAATTCTGGAATTAAGCACAAATAAAGATTAATATTTTGTTCAAATAATAAAATAAACAAATAAAAAAAGTGTATTTATTAGGCATTGCCGCAAAACAAAACAGAGAAAACAAAAAAAAAAAAAAACAAAAAAGAAGTAATTAGAAAAAAATATAAATATAATTTTAAATAAAGGCTTGTGAATTTTTTACAGTTCTTAACAAATTTATTTATTTGATGTTAATTGTTTTTGTTTTTTTCTTAAGATACGGTCACATTAACCAAATATTTGTTGAAATAAGCATAACCACTATATCAGCTTCATATAAGTTCATATATTTTTAACAATTTTTGGCTTAATTTTATGTAATATGAGTCAGTTTAGACTATAAAATTATTTGCCAAAAATAAGTGATTACACTTATTTCAGCAAATATTTATGTAATGTGACCGTAGCTTTACTCGCATATGCTTACAGCAATGTAAAAAGCAGTAGCAGATATAATATAAATTACGATCGAAATATTTGTCTACACAAACGTGCACCTGATGTCGAATACTGTGATTTGACCACGGAATTGAATTCTGTGACAGGAATGTATTTTAAATATAACAAGCATGAGGTATGAAACTCTTTCAGGTTGTTAAGAATGTTTTTAGTAATTGGATTATATCAAAGGATTGTCTAATAAACCAGTGATAACTTTGCTACTAAAAATAAAAAACATTATCAATTCAAATATCCAGTAGCTAAGCTACATTTACTTGTCATTAAATAGAGAATCATATATATAGCCACTCCGTAATTTCATAAGTTTAGGTATACAAAAAGTAGTACGAGTAAATAGCAAAAATCATTTAAAAATAACATGGATTTATTTGAGTGACCATGTAAAACAGTATTTAGTAAAATATGAATAATAGAGAAATTCACTCCTGGAAGTATTTTTAAAATTAATGGGTCCAATTATTCATTGCGTTCACCGATTGAAAAATTTTGCAATTATGCATTCCGTTGCTGCGATATTTTTCCGCAGTTGCGGTATATTCTCTACCATATTATTGATTCCACAGTATAGACAAATTTCTACATTTTGCTTATACTTAAATTTTCTCACGGAAAGCAAATGAAAAGATCAAACATGTAAGAAAAAATACAAAATAAAATGTGTTTTAGCTTAATTTGCTTTATTTTCGAAAATAATTTCGTTTAATTTATTGAAAATTAAATTTTCTTTTTGCTTATTTCAAATTTATTTTGGTGTTAAGCTAACAGCTGAAAAGTTAACATAATTCATTCACAATAGACACATTTTTAATTCACAATTAAATGAAACAATTCAAAATAATAAGATAATTATGCAGCAATGAATAATAGCAATTTGCATATCAATCGATAATTTTTTCCGCTAAATTTTCCTTTCCATTCGGAATCTATATAACGTTACTAACTGACTGAATGACTTATCATCATCGCCCAGCCCAAACGGCTAAAGCTACGGGCTTGAAATTCGTTGAGCAGGTTCCTGTCCCAATATGTAGGACGAATAAGAAGTGATTTTTGGAAATTCGAATATTAAGGGGGTAAAAAAGGGTAAAATCAAAATTCTTATATCTCCGAAACCACTACAGATAGAGCCAAAGTTCAAAATATTCTACTAAAAAAATAAACAGATGGGTATTTGGTACTTTTTCGATATTTGTACATTTGTAAAAACTAATGTTGGTATGTTTTTTAAATCCATTTATCTTTTAAAGTAACATTCACAGCAATAAAATCTAAATTGTATTCTTCTCTTCTTAAAAAGGTCTAAAATATATATTGACACTTTAAATTTTTTTTTTTTAAATAGTACAAAGTAACTTCTGAGTATTTGGGCGATAGATTACATATCTAAACGACCTAATTTTTAAAATGCTATGTGCCCCATCCCGTAATCTTTGTGAGAAGTCAACGTATTTATGCATATTTGTACCCAAGCATTAATATTTCTCCAAAACATATTTAGAAATATTTAACGACATAAGACGTATTTGATAAATAAGCCACAAATACTAAAAAATATTTACAAATACTAAAAAACATGACGGGTTACTTTAAAACATATTTAACTCGACAGATTTATCTTCACTCACTTAAATTATATTAGTAACAGTATGGTACTTTGCTGACGAAGTAGCGAGTTACATGCTAGTCGATAATAAAAAAGACCCAATAAATAGTCGTCATATTTTGTTTAAATATAAATAATTTGAAATTAAATTAAAAGTTTTATTTTGTAGACCTGGAAATATTATAAGCATGTTGAATAAAAGCAAATTTTTTTGTTTAATTTTAAGTAACTTATTGCTAGAGCTTCATGTTTTAGGTTTGAACTTAAATTTTATTTAAATTCCTAATACTTTGGAATAAATTTTATAAAATCAAGAAACTAATAATCAAATTAACAATCGGGAACTAGTTTTTTTTAAAGAAAACCAGTTAAAATCTTTACGTGTTACAAATGAATACAATAGAAATTACATAATGAAACAACAAACCACCATTTATCTGTCTTTATGTACCATTATTGTGTGTCAAGGGTACGAAAACCTCTTTACTTAATTAGTTATCATTTATAAACATCTCGTATTTGATTTATACAACGTTTTACTTTTTTTATTTAAAATTATTTTTCTTAAGGGTTAAATAAAATATTAATCTTTATTTTTGCTTAATTCCAGAATTGTGTTGACTTATTTTAAATTTATTGTTGTCCTCGTGATATTCTCATAAGCTATTTATTAAGTACAATAAGTACTGAAGGGGATAGCATATCTATATGAACCATTTCATCAGACGCTATTCTGAATAATCAGTAGATTACTCCCAACATTTCTTGGCAAATATTAGAGCCTTTATATTGTGAAAGAAATTGACTAAATAAGAACTATTTCTCAATAGTTCCAAAAAGATGCAAAAACGTCAGTAAGCACTGAGCTGCACAAACAAACTTCCCTCCACAATTTATTATTTATTCACAATCCTGGAATTAAGCACAAGTAAAGGTTTAGTTAAGCTTCAATATAAAAATTGTTTCATGGCAGTGATACTACAAAACAAAATAAACATCATTGCCAATTGTAATAGTGCCTTGATTCCAAATGTGCTGAAAAACACTTAATATTACGTGTTTTATAAAAACAGTACATTACGAGTAGTAAATCAAATGGGTGTACGAGTAAACTTATATATTTTAATTAAAAAAGTCATTTAATGGCAGCTAATACTCTTACAAATTAGGTTTGAATAATTTTTATTTCGCTTAAAAGAAAATCTGCTTTATTAAAAGTGCGTTTAAGCAAAGTACATTAATTTGTGGAGCCACAATAAATTTTAATTAAACAAACTTTAATAAACAAAACTCGTTAGCCTGTTCTTAAACGTAGACTGTTCTATAACTCACTAGTATTTAACCCGCTACTTCGATAGCAATTGCTCTAATTTATAATTTTGTTAAAGACTATACAATCTCAATTCTAGGTGTTTTAATACTAACAAAATAAAAAAATTATCATTACAGCTTATAAAAAGTTCCATTTTGTCTCTAAAGTGCCTATTAGACGATCATGGGCAGCATATCAGCACGGTAGGAGGAGGAGAGAGAGAGTGAACATATCAATAAATGCTGAAAGCCATTTTTTCGATATTACGCGGCATAATAGCATGTTATCATACCGTGCTGACATGCCGCGTATGATACAAGTAGACTAATAGGCGCTTAAGTTCGTTGATATTAAAAACTCAAAAAGTACCATTAAAGTTAATAAAAAGTGCCATATTCTCCCTTTTACGATTTGTTATTTCGTTCAAGACGCATTTGATTCTACTGTCACAGTTCTACGGTTGGAAATAACACAACAAAAATATAACCAAAACCGTTTAAATATGAAAGTACCAATCGTATTCCTCCCTTTTGGTACTTTTTCCCTTTTTATAATACAAAAAAAAATTCAGGTTGCTTTTTATTGGTTGTAACGAAGTAACAATAAATTGTTCAGGTGCTGCATCAACTTACTTAAAGGTACGTTTATGGAAAAAGTAGCAAAAAGGGATACAAATTTCATTACTTAAGTGAGAGTGAATTTGAGAGATTAATATTCTTCCCGCAAAATTTCTTTGGTCTGAGTTGGGAAGATTGTAAAACAATGAGCTGTTGCAAAAGTAAGCAATTTTTTTGGTAAGAGTTTAAATAAAAATATTTTTATTAAAAAATTTTTCAAAATTTAACATTTTATTTTGAAATAACAAAAATGTAAATTTTGTTGCCACCTTTTATGCTCTTTTGTATTAAAATGTCAAAACACTTTGATATTTTTTTGGGCTAAAAACTTGGTTTTTGCTGTTCCCGTACATTTAAACATTTAAGTCTCTAAGTCTCTAATGTAGAATTCTTTACTCTCATTTGTCCGAACTTTACGCAAAATGTACGGGATCAGAGTTATTATTTCGTGAGATAACGAATGTACAAATATCAAAAAAATAGTAAACACTCATCCACTTATTTTTTTAGTAGAATATTTTGGAGCTTGAAACTTTTCTCTATCTGTATTAGTTCGAGAGCAGCGTTGACATTTAGCCTTGAAATTTATGATTTAGCCTCTGGCTTTCAAAATAGCCTTAAAAAAGCTAATGCTTTTCTATTGTTTTAATGAAACCAAATTATAAAAAAAAAACTAATTCTGAAAAAATTATCTCTGTTTGTTTGTTCTGTAAACTTAAAGCTTGAATTAAATTAAATTTATATTTTGTCTGCACAAAGTTGAATTGAGTTGCTACTGCTTTTAAATTTTTAGAAAAAGTCGCATTGTTTGTAGAAACAAATTTTTACAATTGCTTTAAATTTCAAAATGTTACCAAAATTACCTAAAACCAAAATTCTGAAATGTGAATTGATGAGTTGGTCAGAAGAAAGTTAATTTCCTCTCCTTTTAAAATAAATGTGCTTTATTTTCAGCATATACTCGTACTTCATATTGTAGCTTTATTTTTCAAGTCAAAATTTTTCGAAATGGCTGCAACAAAAATATTATTAAAAACCTCTTGCAACAAAAATTTTATTCTAAATAAAAAAACAGCCGTTAATAGATTTGATGACTTAAGTTTGAAGTTTTCTGGTACCGTTTAGTAATTCTGCTGTTTGGCGATTTTTATTACGATCAACCTAAAGATACTATGAGCCAAAAATCGCATTGACATCAGAGTACTAAGGCAAAAGATGCTATTTATAGCCACGTATCAAAATGACTTTATTTTTTCAGTTTTTGTTGTTTTATGTTTTTCAAGAATTTTTAAAATTATTTTGCAATAAAAAAAATCACGAAAATTTTGATTTTTAAGCTCTAATTTCGTTTAACCTTTTTTCTAGCTATTTTTGTGATGTTGATTTGCCAGTTGCTTTGCGATTTAGTTTTTTTTATCGAATCTAGCTTATTTATTTTCTAGCTTCCGGAGATATGAAAATAAATAATTGCCAATCTGACTACGACAATGTTTTCTTTAAGTTCGTCTTCTCTGTTAGTGGGTTTATTTTAATTTCAATTTAATTTGCCTTCATTTGGCCATTGCCTGTTTGAAACTTAATTAAAAATTAAAGTGATCATGTTTGCACATTGGGTTTGCTTGTTTAAAAACTTGCAAAGTTACAAAACAAATCGACAATTTAATTTAGTTTTCTGATATTTTATTACTCCAAGAAAAATTTTAATTAATTAATTTTACAAGTTTTTTTTTCTATTGAATTTTATTTTTTGTGTGTTTTATTGGTATTTTATTGATAATGTCCTTGTCTTTTTATTGTAATATTTATTACCTTGCGCTTCTTTTTTTCATTTGTATTGTTTATGACTGAAGCTGTAGGTAGTTTGTTTAGTTTTTAAAGTTGTTATAACAACTTTGTGTCATATTTTTTTTTTGAAATGGAATACACTGAATTAACATAAAAAAATTTTAAATGACTTGATTCCTTATGTCGTGGCTAATTTAATACACACTTTTTTACAGAACGACAATAACTTGTATACAAGAATGATTTGTGGATTTGTAAAGATGAGAAAAGTGAGGCTCGTGTTGAACAGCTTCTTGCCTTAGCTGTATACTTGTAACGTGCGCCATGCGAAATATCGTGATCGCAAGTTATCGTGATGACATTAATGTGGGCTTTAGACTGTAATACAAGAGTTAAGATTTTCATTGGATTTTTTTATTCATATGCAAAATTTGAGTTCTCATAAAATTTTCTAAAAATAGTGAAAGACATACGAATGTAAAATTTCTATCGTTATTTATTGATGAATTGTTTTCACACTATTTTTTTTTTTTTTTTGATTTAAATTTTTATTTTGCCATCAGGAGTACAGGCACTTTTTACATAAAAAAATCTTGTTATCATTTGATGGTGTTAGTTATTTAATGAAATTTTTTGCTTATAAAATTTTCAATATTTCTGGTTCTTGGTCAATTTCTTTTCAAAATTTCTTTGTTGCAAAATAAAGCAAACAAGTTCAATTCGTAATAAAATAAAATTTTTCTTCTATTTGAATTAAAGTCTGTGATCGTTTGTTATTATTAGGGCAAGGATTTTCATGCAAATGCATGTTTTTTACTCATTTGAATTCGAGAATTTGTTTAAAAATTACATCAATTTGTTATTGCATTTTTTTGCATATTTTGTTATAAATGCATATTTTTTGTATTTCACATTTCATTTGGTAGCAACTTAGTGTACCACATTCTTCTTCTTTTCTTTCTATGCACTTGAAAAGTACATACATATACACATACATATGTATGTCTGAATGTATTTTGTCATTCCAGCTCACTACTTCACAACTATGAATGTTTTAATATGAATACTTTTGAACATTTTTCGATTCTAAAATTTATCAAAATAGCCAACACCCAAAAATTACTATTTTGACTATTTTATTAATTTTGTGACTGTTTTGATGATGAAAGCAATAAAACAGTCTAAAAAATTTATATGAAAAACACTGGTTTTCTTGATTACTTCAACATAAATATAGTTCTGTAACGTGTGACAACATATTTGCGTACGAGGGTATGACATTTAATTTTCAAAGTTTACTCGATCTAAAAGAAATCTCTAAAAGTATTTTTGAAAAAGTAATTTTCCGATTATTTATGTACCTGAATTTAAATTTTTAATAAATATATCTTAAAAATATATGATAAGAAGAAAAAGAATGTCTTTTTATTTGCCTTAAAGGCATTAGTGTATGTTTTAGGGCATATTTTGAATTTTTAAACGCATGTTTTATGAGCATATTTTCGTTTTCTAAGTGCATGAAACTCCTTACCCTAGTTAAATATTATTATTCTTCCGTAGTTATTAATGTATTTATAAAAACCGGTATTTTTTATGATCATTCTGATAATATTGCGATGTCGTAGCAGGGGTAAATTACTACTTTTTACATATACGAGTATATGTACTTCGTGACTTAATATTGGGTAGATATGTGCCAAATCGTTCGTTTTACTGACCGGTGATTTGTTAAATGTTCTAGTAGAAACACATGAACGAAGGATTGAAAAGATCGAACGACAAAAAATAATATAAAAGCAATTTAAAAAGAGATTGTGATTCGCTTTAAGAAAATTTTTAATTATTTATTAAAACATGTAAATAATATAGCTAAATTGTTTTTATTATGAACCACAAACTTTTTTTAAAACATGAGAAGAAAGGATTGACATACCAGAAGACCGTAAGATAAAAAGACCGACAAAGATTTATGGCGTTTTCTATTCTCAAAAAACATTCTGCTTCTAAATTAAGTAATATTTTAAACAGGTTGACTAAAACTACAGAAAGTGATGCCTTTTTTATGGTTTCAATAGAACAAAACTAAGTTTATCATGCAAAAGTTTTATATGTTTCACCGCTTTTAGAGCGATTTGCGAAATCCGATTACGTTAACACAACTGATAAACAGCTGACACAAAAAAACGTTGCACCTAAAATAAAATAATAATTAATTTTTTCTTCAAAAGTAACCAATAGTGGAAGGATTTAAATTTATAAGGGCCATTATTACAACTTACCTATAAGGTTTCAGATAGCTATAATTAACTTTAGTTAAAGTAATTGATAATGTGATCAATAACTTTTTTCCATTATTACAACTTCTCAATTAGATAAATATTATAATATTTGTTATGTGGCATCACTGCTGTGAATACCGTTTACTTGTACGTTGCTATAAATACATAATGGCAACGGCATGCCTTTTTTTTGACGATTATTTTTCAAATAACTAAGAAATTCTTTACTTTTAAAATTTAATTTTAATATTTGTTATTTTATTGTGTAATTATATTGTTTTATTTTTGTGTGTTAATAAAAAAATTATTCAATGTCTATGGATGCTGAGGTTGCCATATCTAAAATTGAAAATATTGCAACTTTAAATGTTTGAAGTTCACGTTAAAAGTTATGAGCAACACAAACCTATCTTTAGCTTATCATACACTTTTTACTTAAAGTATGTTTGTAATAACCAAAAAGCATTTATCTGTTCGATAACATCCTACTTTTAGTTATCGTTTAGTTGTAATAATGGTCCTAAGAATTCTAATTAAGTCTAATTTTATCATACAGTTAAAAGCTATTCACAAAGTTTTGTCACAAAAACTAATTTTTTTAAGAAAATTTAAAAAAATTTCTTTTTAAAGAAATCATTAAATATTTAATACAATAAAAAAAACTTAAACTTTGTTCTTAACATTGATTCCTGCATATGTAACAAATAAAATGAAACATAATTCATCAAAATCCATTCGTTGCTTCTAAATTTATTCATAATTTAGTGAATTTTTATAAAAAAAAATTTATCTTTTGTGGTTCTTATTAATTCTAATTACGTTGTTTTGCTAAATGCAATATTTTCCATTAGAATTTATCACACACAAAAAAAATATTTTTTGTTAAACCTTTTGATTGCAAATAATTTTTTTTCTTTAACTTTATTTTGCTTATAAAATAATCTTTAGTTTTTTTTTTACTTTTTTACTTAGAATAAAATTTGGTTATTTTGTGAGCAAAATAACAAAAAAATTAATAATGATTGAATGCTTTTTAACAGAAATTTTCTGTTAAAAAACCATAAAAAAAAAAATAAAAATTAATTCGAAATGTTGGCTTCTTATAAGACTTATAGCTCATTAATATGTATCAGATTTTAAACATCTAATTAAATATAATTTTATATTTAAATTAAGCAAAGAAACTTAAACCATCTGCTATCAAATAATTTGCAGTAAAACTGGCAAAAATTTGTTAGCCAACCTGTTGTGGTGGTTGAAAATAATTTTAACAAAAACTATTTTTGAAATATTTTTTGACTTCTAAAGCAAATAAGAAAGAGATGAGTCTTAAAAGTAAAGAAACAAACGGTCCGAATTTTATATATCCTTCACCATAGAAAAAATGTAAAGGATGCTCCACTCTTAATATATGAGTCACACCTTAACGTCAAGTTTCTTGCCATTTCTTTGTTTCAGTATTTGACAATGCTCAGATCGTTAAGATTGTTAAAGCCTTTTACGAAAAAATACATTTCGTGCGCTTCGTGATTTTTACTGTCAGTATAATCAATTAAATGCAAATTTCAGCAAACTGGGCCTGTAGGAAATGTGAAAACACCTGTGCATACTCACGCAGTTCCTTTTGAGGAAAACATTGTTGCTGTTAGCAATAGTGTGGTAGAAGAACCGTTAACCTCGACTTCTTGTAAAGTAAACGTTAGAGAAATTTTTCATAAAATTTATTTTAAATTTTATGTTAATTTTTTATTTTTTAAGTTTAAAATATTAAAAAATTTAATAATTTTTAATAAATTTTTTCTAATTACATTAAATTTACTGTTGAAATAAAATTGTGTTAAAATTATGCAGAAAATATGCAATAAATATGTTTGAGACTGAGTTTGAGATCAGCTGACTGACTTCATGCAAATTCATGTTTTGGCCGTTACTCTAAGATCCAACTAAAGTTGATATATTTGCAAATCACATTATTTCCAAAAAATGGACTTCGATTTGCCTTAAATGCATGTTTTCTATTCTGTTCAAGGCGTAGTCAGTGGATCAGATGATTATAGTTGTTTGAACAGTGATGCTGTTCTCACTCACACTCAAAATAGTGTGAAATAATCTGCTTACTTCGACATTTTCAAGGGGCAAAAGCACCAAGATTTTAGAGTTTGGTATAGAACTATTAACACTTTATAATAAATTCGCCTTGTTTCTGTTGCTAGTTTTATGAAGTTGTATTTTGTAGTCATTATTTTTTTATTTGGCTAAAACTATGTTTTTTTTTGTTTTTATTCTCTCAATGATTAAAAATTTCGCTTTTAGGAGAAGACTTTAACAAAGTAAAATTTTGCTCTACTTGACTGGTGCAGCGCCATAAATGATATTTTACCAAAAAATGTTACTTGACACAGGCTTACCTCATGCAAGCATCGTATCGCTGAAAAAATTAGCGATCAATTTGATACAATAGATACATTAATATCATGTGCTAAAAATTAAGCCACTATTTAAAGACAAATATCCTGACTTCAACCACAATAAGCTATAAGAAAATGGGGTACCTGGTTGAAGGCAAAAGCTTATGAAGAATTTAACGATATGATAAACAATTTGAACAAAAATTTTGAAAAAAAAAACAATATTTTAAATAAAATAGATAAAAACTCTTAAACTGCAGGGGTATAAATCATGGAGCATCCCGCTTAAACTCGTTGATGATACCGTCATTAAAATAAGAAAATTAGAATGTTAATTCGTCGATAAAATAAAAGTCAAACTTGAAGCAGTTTTAAAAAAAATGTTAAAGAAATTGATAGTATTTTTAATTCACCTTCCAGTAAAGAAAATATTTTAGAAAATTAATATTCTACAAAAGAGTTGATCAAGTTTAAATATGCATCCGTTGATATCGAACGGACATTTTAAATGTTTAAACAGTTTTAAGACCAAAAGGAATGTGTTTTTCATTTGATTTTTAGTTAAAAAAAGGTGCGTAATATTTCGCATTTAATTTAAACATTTTCATTTCACTTGGAATCATTTCAAATAAAAATTGCTTATTATTATTTATAATATTTATAAGAATAAATCTTTATGTACTACTACTTTTTAAACTATATTTTATATGATTATTAAATGGTTAAATAGATAACAATTTAATGCATATTTTTAAATTTAATTTTTGCGTATTTTGCGATTTTTAATGCATGAACTTCTTTGCCCTGCTTTTAAAAAATATTAAAAGATTTTTACCTTCTTCTACTTAAACATTTTTAAATTGTGTTTAAAAATATTATTATTTCTGTACGATATTTTTGAAACCACTTAAACAATTTAAAAACAAAGTAGTTGCGACTTAAAAGAAATTTCGTTGCGAATTTTGTATTTATTTAGTATTAAATTGAAAAACCGTTTACAGGTAATATTCACTGGAATATAGCTGATAGCTGCGCTTAAAGGTACTTCGCACGACTTTACATGCTTTAAGAAAATAAAACAGTCCATTTGTAATTGCATAGCACAGAATTATGTTTGTAACTATTTTATTTCAATTAAAATGGACCATATAGACCAACAATATCTGCAGTGTTATTGTAATTCATTATAATTGTTTAATAAAGTGAAATAAAATTAGAAAATTGCTTTAAATAAATAAACAAAAACAAAGTCATCAGTTAAATAATTGTTTTTTAATTTTTTTTTTGCGCTAAAAACATATCAATTTCCTTTTAAAATTCATTAGCGTTAGTATTTCCGTATAAATAATTTATAATTTTACTATTGATACCTCTTGGGTCATTTATAGTTAATTAACTTTTTTTTCGGTTTGTTTATGAATTGTGATTTTGTGTGTATGGAAACAAAAACTTTTTTAAATATCAAATTAATTTGTTTATTTAAAAATTAGCTTCTTCATGCTGAGGTTTCATATATTTTTCTTATGTTTTTTTTTCTGTTCTAAAAGATTTAGCTAAAGGAAGGTGGAAATGGAGAGAAACTTATTTCGTTGATGAACAACATTATCGTTATTACTTATTATTATTTTTTGTTCTATAAAGTTATTTTATAAATATTTTCTTCTAATTAATACAACAATGATTCCAAGTGAAATAAAAATGTTTAAATTAGATGCAAAATATTACGCACCTTTTTTTTTAACTAAAAATAAAATAAAGTTTAATGTAAACATTTAAAATAAACTTTAGTGCTTCAAGTTTAATAAATTTCAAGCTATGCGCTGGTTAATTATAGACTCTAATAATTATTAAGTACACACGTGTCTTGGCCTTATTTTAGCATAATACAAGTACCAGTACGTATTGCTCTCCTAGATTTTTATAGAGACAACTTTGATGTAGCAAAAAAAAAAAAAAAAACAAATTTAGTTATTTCTGAAAAAATTCCTTTTTATAAATCTCATTAAACAATTTCATTAAATAATAATAATAATAATTTGTATTGAGTAAAATTTCTAAAAGGCCCTAAGATACTTGCTGGTAGATTTTCCTTATTCAGCAAGTCTACAGAATAAATCTTAATTAATCTTCATTTTTGAAAAGTCTATTAAGTGTGACTGTCCATTAAAACAACAATATAATTTTTAAAAGCTGAGACATAGCAAAGACAATAATTTTTTGGGCGGCTTATTAAATTTGGTAATTTAATCCTGTTTTTCAGTAGGTTGAATGTTGATTTCCAGGTGTTCAATTATCTCTGGTGGTAATTCCAAAGAAAATAATCTAATGAGGTTAAACGACACGATATTGGTGGACAATTAATTGCATCATTAAGTAAATTAAAACGGCTAGTTTATTAAGCTTAAGGTCGTATTATATAAATTCATATTTTATATCGATATTTCGCTCCTGAATAAGCTAAGCAAATAAACTAACAAATAAATCATTAAGTACAATTATTTTTTCAGCTAAAATTTCTTGGAGTAAATAAATTGTAGTACCCGCTGTGTGTTAGAAGTTTGAAGAAAAGAATTATCATTTTGTTAAAAAATTTCAACAATTTGCTAAAGTTCCTCTACTGTAAGTCTATCCATAATGAAATGTCAAGCCAAACTAAACAAAAAGCCACTATCACCTCTTAACTGTGTTGTCCACTAAAGCAGTATTGACAACTCTAAGTTGAATACCATTATGAAGCTTAAATTGTTTTCCAATAAGATTTCAAGGTCTTATCACATTTCAAATTATTCAGCTTATAAGAGTGAATACACTAAATATATTTAAATTTTTGCAAATTTTAATTCCATTGAATTTACATACAAGTCGTGCTGACTTATAAAAACAATGCAGATAATTCTGGAAATGAAAATATTTTAACAAGTTTTCCGCGCCCAAATTAATTTAAATTCATCAGCATTAACATTAACATTTTGAAAATGTTTTATGGCTTTAGGTATATTATTAATAGAGAGTGAAAACAAAATGCTTAAAGGATCCACCGGGATACCTGAATTAGCTAAGATTTTACTTGAAACAGCAGATTGCGCACAATAAAGGAGATACGATTTTATCCAGCTCAAATGGTTCCCATTTAATTTTATTTATATTTTTGTTCGACGTTGGTAAAGAGGCTTTCTGTTTCTTATATGTAATTTTTTCAAGTTTTCGATTTTTCTCTTAAGTCGCTTCATTTATTGTGTTATAATAGCCACCCCTATTCTACGTTTCGATGCGGATCGAAATTTTCTCCGCTTGGCATTTGTGGTATTCTATGTTTCGATTAGAATCGAAGTTTCTCCGTTTGACGGTTTTATTTATTTTTTGTTCTCTTTGATTAGTTCCAATCACATTTTTCACGAATGCATGTAATTTGCAGTTCTATCGTAGCCACGTTTTTCCAAGTTGGTAATTGGTTGCCGGGAGCAATTAAAAAAGAAAATGTACTAGAAAACGCAGAAAGAAAGATTTTCAAAGAAAAATTATATTCTTTTTACTGAAATTTGAAATTTTTTAATTTATTGCAGGTCAAAAAGAATAACAGGGGAGCAATATGAAAAGCTGGTAAATTTAATGGGAAAAAAGGATGAGAAGAAAGAAGTTCAGGCATTATGGGAATAGGTAGCAAAAGTGTCGAACGTAATAGAGTCACTGCACGGAAAAAAAGTATTTAATATCATTTTTTAAAGTATGGATTGATTGAAAAGCCCATGGCAGAATTAAAATCAGCTGTACATTTTTTGCTCTATATCGCGTTGGCTGCATAGCTGTCAAAACTTGTTTACATTCTGATCTCCACTGAATTTTATTCTTTTTATTGGGCACATACAATAAGGTTGTTTTTGTAATTCAGTGTTTGTTGGGAAAGCTTATAAATATAAAACGGAAGCTGGTAGGCAACAACAAATAAATGAAAATCACTGTCGTTTAATCGTATTAGTCTTCTTAGCCACAGAGTAATCAAAATGAAAGACTTAAAAACAAGCAGAATTAGAATTAGTGGTTCAATGAGTTTAATTAATAATTAAAGTTTCTATAATATTTGGTTTATATTAATTTCAGCTGCTTTTTTATTTATGAATAGTTTTTAGAACAAAAATTTTATTTTTATTAAAAAAGTTTTACAAAATGACTTCTTTTTCTGTTCTTATTTCATGCGTTTCATAACAAAATATTCTTGTCTTTTTCTTTTTTGTGGGAATATAATCTTAACTTAATGCGGAAACGTAATCGAAACGCAGAATAGGCGTTAATAAATACAAGGTGGGCTAAAAGAAATCACCCCATTGGAAGATGCTCTTATTTTTGCAAATGGCGGTCAATGTCAAATCTGTTCTGACATTTGTGAACTAGAAAGATGTAGAATACAAGTGAACAAGCCATGGAGCGATACACTCCCCAAGAACGCGGAATAATCGAAGTAAACGATTTTTCGACTAAAATTATAATGAGCGACGGGGCTCATTTACATCTCAGCGGGTACGTGAACAAGCAAAACTATCGCTTCTGTCGCACCTAAAATCCACGAATGATGCACGAGAAGCCATTTCACCTGCTCAAAGTGACTGCATGGAGGAGTCATCGGACTGGTCAAACGACAACAGTGGACGGTGCGCGCTATAGGGCCATGTTAATCGAGTTTTTTCTGCCGGAATTGAACGAATTAGGACTGGAGGACATGTGATTCCAATAGGACGAAGCAACGGAACACATTTCATTTTCATTTAGAAAAAAAAAAAATGAGAGCCAAGCAATATCGGATGACTTCTTTTGGCCCACCTTGTACTTAAAATGATAATATGTCTGCCGTTATTGTTTAGCTGTTATTTTTTAAAATCTTTTTTGGCGGCATTTTGGAATTTAAGTTTATTCATTCTGTTCTATCTTTCAAGCCTCCAATTTTATTACTTTTTTATTTATTTAAACAATAAATAAACTGGTTTTTGCAGAGTGATTTTTAAAACAAGTAAAATAACATGCGCATCTTTTTTTATGAATTTTAAATACTCGTACATAAAAAAGTCTACGTAGCTTGAAATTTTAGAAGTTTACATATGTAAGCTCTTAGAATTTTTATTGTATAAAGTAAATCGTTTAATGTATTTTATTTTTATTTTTACAGAGTGTAAAGTGTTTTGCTGTTTATAGGAAACGCACAATACAATTTTATAACTCATTTTTGTGCGATCAACTCGTCTAAAAATTTTTTATGACAAATGCTCAATTTTTAAAATATTTTTGAGTGTTTTTAATATAAATTTTTGTACTATTGGATTGTTTACATTTTCTATAAACAACATACCAGGCGATCAAATAGTCTGAATGAACCATTTGTATGAAAAATAATATTTCTAAACGAGTTGTTCGCTTGTGTTATGGAATTAGCATATAATATTATTTGAGTTATGATACTATTGAAGCAAAAAAAAAAAAAAAAACTCAATAAAAGAAACCTTATTAGAATGAGCTATTTTTATATTCATTGTATGTGGGTGTGAACGTTCATAGCCTCACGTCTTCCACTTCGACCCCGACTATCAGTTGCAATTATTCAAGTGATTAACTTAGCACGTGCCTAAGATTTAGAAAACGAGACGTCGGAGTCTCCGCTATTTTAAGCCATTAGCCTTTGCTGCTAGTGTTTTTTTTTATTCAAAATTTTATCTTAGAATTCATTAATTAAAATAACAAAATATTTATTAAAAATAAAAGAAACAAAAACAAAATTATTAATTTTTTATAAGGCTTTTGTTTCGGCTTTTGATATTTTCTAACGCCCTGTTTTTGTTGTAAATATTTGTAGTAAATAAATTTTATTGATTCGATAATATTAAACCCATTTGTTATGCAACGTGGTAACAATGTAAAAGTAAATTTTAATTGTTATTTGCACATTGTTGAGGCATTTAAATGTAGATACACAGCATATGTATGTGTATGTATGCACGTCACTGTACTTTTCAAATGCCATAAATGTAAGTTAACATTTTTTTGTTTTTATTTTTGTTTAGGTTTCAAGTATACTCGTACAGCCAGAAACATGAAAGTTTTCTTTTTCAAAAACAAACTCATTTACTTTTTAGAAGGCATAAAACAGGGGACTATTGAAAAATGGCAGACACAATGGACAAACGTGGAAAGCAGGAGGTGGTGGATCTTCACACTGTTTCCGAACTTGGAGAAATGAATCAAGAGGTTGGAGAGGTAAATTATTACATAATGCAGATGCTGTCTGGACACGGTTACTTTCGGAAGTAGCCAAATGTCGCACGCCCTACTGTATATGAAAGAGAGGAAACCTTTTCTGAGTCCTGCCACTAAGACGAAAACCGCAGAGCACTGCAAATGCAGAGGGGCAATTTTTCGGCGGAAAATCTAGTGGAAGAAATAATAAGCGATCAAGACATATGAATTTCGAATTTCATGGAGAGCCTCCTGAGAGCAATAAAGTGGGACCTGGATGCAGTGATTAATTGCGAAGAAGCATAGGGAAGTCTGGACGCAGAAATATAGAAGATGAAGGCAGGGATAGTCCACACAGAATTCACTCCGAAGTGGAAAACAATTCCGAGGAGATAAAGGGAGTTTTTTGTCATGGTGAGCATGACATTTGACGAGAGGTGACCACCAACCGGGAATGCAGTACGGCAGTTTCCCGCCTGTCCCAAAAATAAGAAGAATAAAAGGAGTCAGTCCCTTATTTTCACCCGCAAAAAGAAAACGAAAAATACCATTAGATATTTCGATCCACTAATATCCTTTAGTAGAGAGAAAATTTTATTGCTAACATATTAATTTCTGTATAAAATTGTTGCTTCCCGCTATCACAATTCTGTCACCGAAGCAGTTAAAAATGTAAGTCGACAAATAGCACAGTAAAGACAATGTGAATCTTGTCTTTAATAATATGAAAAAATCCATTATTTTTCAACCATTCATTCATTAGATTAAGGAAAAAAAACTTTATTAAAATTATGCTGAAATGGAAACTCTCAAAAGATTTATGAAATGTGTTTTATTATTCATTTCATTCATTCATTTTTATTTTTCAATGAATTTTTTTTCATGTATTCCCTGAATATTTTCATGCATTTTATGGACTGAAATCCAAGCAATGAAATAATACATTAATTCAAAAAAGCAACTCATTTATTTCATTAGTTTTATGAAGAATTTATTAAAACATTCATTGAATTAATAACAAAATTTTAATGAACTCGTTTCTTTGAATTTATAAAACATAATTCTTTCAGTATGGATACCGAACTCTCCTTCTTTCGCATGAGACATCGCATATCCCCAATTTTGAATTAACATTTTTCAATTGCACATAAAGTGATATATAAAATTTAAATTCTGGGAAATTACTTTTTATTTAAACAAAAGTGTTATTTTGTAGCATTTCAAAAGCCATTTCGTCTAAAAAATCAAAATCTTACCTTAAAAACTACTCAACTTGAGATGATTTTTAAGTCTGCTTCTAAGTTTATATGACCAGCTAATTTTTTCAAGCTTATGTATATAAGGCCGGATTTACTTTTGTATCGATATTACGCTTCAACTCTGTGTCGTTTCTTTGAGACATACATAATTTATTCATTGAAGCTTGAAAAAACCAGCAGTTTTAATAAGAAAAATTTTCTGGCAATTTAATTTACAGAAAAAGCATTCTTATGGCTGTGAAGTACTGTGGTACGTACTTACATGAACAAAAGTGTACTGAAAAAAGTGCAATATTTAGTATAAGGTGATTTTATAAGAACTATCGGAAATTTAAAAAAAAAACACATAAAATTCAGAAAAATGCATGAAATATTTATTTGGATCGATAGTTGGGTCGATATAATTTAATGTTTGAAGATTATTTCATGCAAATGTTGGCCGCGGCTGCGCCTCAAATGGTCCATCCGCTTAGTCCAATTTTGGCATACTCTTTCCAACATTTCGGCCGGTATCTCACGAATAATCTTGGCAATGTTGGCTTCCAGTGCGTCAATCGAAGCGGGCTTGTCCCTATAGACATTAGCCTTAACATAGCCCCACAAAAAATAGTCTAGAGGCGTTAAATCGCACGATCTGGGCGGCCAATTGACTGGTCCCAAGCGTGAAATAAACTGTTCACCGAACTCGCCTCTCAATTGGTCCATTGTTTCGCGTGCTGTGTGGCATGTGGCACCGTCTTGTTGAAACCACATGTCATGCAAGTCAAGCTCTTCCATTTTGGGCAAAAAAAAGTTTGTTATCATCGCACGGTAGCGCTCACCATTCACAGTAACGTTGTGATTCGCATCATCTTTGAGGAAATACGGCCCAATGATGCCGCCAGCCCATAATCCGCACCAAACGGTTGTTTTTTGTGGATGCATTGGTAGCTCTTGCAATGCTTCTGGCTGCTCTTCACTCCAAATACGGCAGTTTTGCTTGTTCACGTATCCATTCAACCAGAAATGAGCCTCGTCGCTGAACACAATTCTTCGATAAAAAAGTGGATCTTCATCTAACTTTTCAAGAGCCCATTCACCAAAAATTTGGCGTTGTGGTAGGTCGTTTGGCTTCAATTCTTGCACCAGTTGTATCTTATAAGGCTTCACACCCAAATCCTTCCGCAAAATTTTCTACGTAGTGGAGTAACAGAGGCCCAATTGCTGCGAACGGCGCCGAATCGATAATTCACGGTCATCACCAACACTGGCCGATACGGCTGCGATATTTTCTTCAGTTCGCACTCTACGTAAGCGTGTTGGTGGTTTAATGTCCAACAATGTAAATTTGGTGCGAAATTTTGTTACAATAGCCCGAATAGAAGCCTCAGTAGGTCGATTAAACTGACCATAAAATGGAAGAAGCGCGCGATGAACTTTCTTAACAGAGCACGCATTTTGGTAATAAAATTCAATAATTTGCAAGCGTTGTTCGTTTGTAAGACGATTCATGATTAAATTATAGACCAAACTGAAGATGTTTGACAGTGACACAAGATACAAAACGTGCGTGAGCTGTCAAAACTAGTGTTGCCAAAAAGATAATAGCAAAAAAATCACTCTTTATAAGAAGAATGTGCAAAATGAAAACTAAGAATATTTGGTTACTGCAGTGAAAGGTATAGAAGACTCGGCACAGTCGAATTTTACTTGTTTTTTCTGCTGTTTTTGCTTTTAATAATGTTGTTGACTATTGAAAAACCAAGTTACATAATTTAAGTTCCCCTGAAACTAAAAGAAATGTTTCTTTTTTAACACTTTTGTGGAGTGTATGTCATTTATTGTTGTTTTTTTTTTTTTTTTTTTTTTTTTAATTTATAAGAATGTTCTTAAATACTTGAACGATTTTCTTTCATGACTTAAGCCAAGCCTTGTGCACTTGAAAACAAAAATTATCAATATTTATTAATCTCTAAATATTGACGTTAAACTAGTAGAGTATTTATCATAAAGGCAAATATTGTTTAATAATATTAACAACCACTAAAAAGCAAGCATAATCTTTCTATTCTTTATAAAAAAAAATTTATAATTTTTTTTTTAGCAATAAGTTGTTAAATAATCCAAAAATGAGTATGAATCGAGAGGTATGTTTCCCAGCAAAAATTAGTGCTTGCTGCAGATGGGCGGCTTTTCTGCGGAAAACCTAAGAGAAGAAACGATAAGTGGTGAGTAGATATAAAATGTCGTGGCGAATGTCCTGAGAGCAAAAAAGCAAAATTCGGATGCAGTGATTAATTGCGAAGGAGCAGAGGGAAGTCTTGACGCAGACAGATAGAAGATGATGGCATTTGTAGGCCGCACGGAATTCACCAGGAAATAATGTGAAAGTAGTCTCGCGGTGGAAAACATTTTATTAGGGATACAACCACAGAGACTAACTAGTTTTTAAGTCAAGTCTTCGCTATGAGCCAATAGCATTAGCTGCCAAATAATGCTTATTTTTAATCAGCTTAATTTTTTTGTTTTCAATTTAATTTATATTAAGCTCAACTCTAACCAGAGAATCTAGAGTTAAGAATCATTAAGTCGCAACTCAATTACTTCAGCCACAAAGCTCTGTTGATTATAAAGGGTGTTTTTTATAGACGTATAGAACTTTAAATTGCAATAAAACAACGATGGATTATTCGATTGACATGAATTTTATTTATCCGAAAGATAATCTTGTGGCATTACATTTTAAATATGATTTCTGGCATATGACCGCCACGGCTGGCTCGGATGTAGTCCAATCTGGACGTCCAGTTTTCGATGACTTTTTCCAACATATGACTTTACATAGCCCCACAGAAAGTAGACTAGCGGTGTTAAATCACAAGATCTTGGAGGCCAATTCACAGGTCGGAACGTGAAATTAGGCGGTCACCAAACGTGTCTTTCAATAAATCGATTGTGGCACGAGCTGTGTGACATGTTGCGCCGTCTTGTTGGAACCACAGCTCCTGGACATCATGGTTGTTCAATTCAGGAATGAAAAAGGTAGTAATCATGGCTCTATACCGATCACCATTGACTAACGTTTTGGCCATCATCGTTTTTGAAGAAGTACGGACCAATGATTCCACCATCCCATAAAGCGCACTAAACAGTCAGTTTTTCTGGATGTAACAGTGATTCGACATACACTTGAGGATTAGCTTCACTCCAAATGCGGCAGTTTTGTTTGTTGACGTAGCCATTCAACCAGAAGTGCGCTTAATCGCTAAGCGTAGTAGTGCGCGATACGTATTCCGCACAGAACCATTATTTTCGAAATAAAATTGCACTATTTGCAATCGTTGTTCAGGTGTGAGTCTATTCATGATGAATTGCCAAACCAAACTGAGAATAAATCACTTGACAGCTGTTAAGACGGTCGCCATCTTGAACAGTAATGCCAACTTAAAGTTCTATACGTCTACGAAAAACACCCTTTACATTAGACGTTATGTAATGATGGCGTTGGTTATTTTGTATTGGTGCTCTCTGATAGTGTACTTTTGGCATTTATCTAATATCATCGCACTCTATAGCGTGTAAGCGAATGTCAACGAGGTTTTATACTTGAGGGCCGTTAGGCTGCCACGTACTCTAACCAACAATCGTCTGATACAGCAGACAAACCTCCTAAAGAAGTTTCTGCATTCTTATTGAATACTTCGGGTGTACATATTTGTAACTCGAGGATAATGTGACAATAGCTTTATTCTGGCCGCAACGTCTCTTGATTTTAATTATTATTCGTTTACAATTTATTTTTTTATTTTTAATTAGAAAATAATTTGAAATTGGTTTCGAAAACATTTATAATCAGAGCAACCATCTTTCTATTATAACTAACAAGGTGAGTTTTGCATGTTCACAATTTTTTAAAGGTTTTTAATATAATTCTAACTCATATTCGAATTTTCGAAAATAAAATTATAAAAATTAAATTCGAATTTAATTTCGAATAAAAAAAATTATTATTTTCACATAAATGCAATAATACATTCATACAGAACTTAAATTTTTTATTTGCTTTTTATTGTTATCAGAAATAAGTCGGTATCTTTTTAAGCTCGATTTTAAATTCATTTAAATTGTTATGAACAAAAGTCAGCTCTTAATAAAAGCCCACTTTTGTATGATTATGACTTTTTAATTATAAAACAGATTTTTAAAGGTTTCGAAATTAAGTTCGAATTTTCGAAAATTATTTTTTTTTTTATTTAGTGAAACGCTGAAAAGTATGTGATTTTGTGCGGTTGGCGCAAGTTTATTTTGATAACTTTTGTTTTGTATAGAAATTTATT
The DNA here is from genome assembly GCA_947397855.1 of Thelaira solivaga. NCBI lineage: Eukaryota > Metazoa > Arthropoda > Insecta > Diptera > Tachinidae > Thelaira > Thelaira solivaga. The sequence continues at coordinate 29,026,640 of OX377612.1, forward strand.
TACTCAATATAAGATTTAAATTTTTTCAACATTTAAGCGGTTGTGTGCCTAAAACCATATTTTCTTTTCTTATTTTTGTTTAACGCTAATTGCAAATTTCGTAAGAGAACTTCAACTCTACTCTTTAGTACGTGTAGCAGCATACAAACAAAATATAATTTTTTTTCTTAAGCAAATGGAATCAACTAAATTTACTTTAGTTTTAGCAAAAGAAATCGCTGAAATTTAACTTAAAATAATTTTGTTGGTTTAACGCAACGGATATTCAAAGCAACAGTGTTTAAATAATGGAGTCATTCACTACTTCATACTAATTGCTTTATAAAGAAAAAAGCTTTGCAATTTTGCTGCTTTCGAGCAAGTCCCTTTTGCCTCAAACACTGAATATCTTTAATGAATTTATTTAATAATACTCGTGCATGGGATGGAAGGCTGTTGCTGGGGTTTTTTTCTTCACATTGTCAATTTTATTGTTAGCTTGCTTAAATGTTTATCTGTTTGTCTAATAAATAAAGAAATAAACTCTTTAAATGGACAGTTCCAAAGGCTTATTCACAAACAAACCAAAACTCTTGTTGCAATTGTATATTTTAAAAAAATTAACTATAATTTTCTCTTGTTTAAACGTCACGCAACATAATTTCTTTCATGAAAATAGTTAGTTGCTATCAAACCTTTTAAACAGCAGCAAACATTTTGGTTTGAATGCGATAAAAAAATTTTTTTCCAACAAAGAATTTTAAGAGGGCTTTCACACTTGGCAAATGACTTGCGCAACTCTTGTCTTTGTAGATGATCGGTTTGAGTGAAAAAGTATTTTTACTTTTTTAGTACACAATTGGTCGTACTCGGCAATTCGTTTTGTTCTTTAAATTTGTGAGTGTGTGTGTGTGTTTAAGGAATTTGCTTATGTTTTTGATTTGTTTTATTTTGTATTGAGAATTTTAAGCAAAAGAAAACGAAAAAAAGGAAGAGTCAACTTTTAAAATGTAAACGGTTGGGCAAGTTCAAAAGAAAATATAAAAATATTAAAAACCTACTTGAGGAGGTCATTTGCTCCCTCCCTTTTTTTCCTCTTACCTTATAATTTAAGAGAACTGTAATGGACTCTAAGTAAAAATTGTTTTCAAAAGTTTTTACTTAATTTAGAACAAGCGCGCTGGTTTCAAAGGCGAAACGTCCTCTAAAAATGGTGAGAAGATTTTTCAATAGAGGCCTGGCTTTGAAAGAGCCTTAATTAAACTTTGCTTTAAAATTTTATTTTCAACAGTTATGCGTTGATGTTTGCTGGGAAACATTACGTATTTGCCGTCTTGGTTTTTGCAGTTTTTTTTTCACTTCTGTTTAATTTTTTTATTTTTTATTTATGGGTTATAACTTTATGGGAGCTTGAATAAAAACTACCAATCACAATACATACACACAAACTGACATTAATTGCATAATAAGCTTTTATTGCATCCAATTGTGTTACTACACACATAAAACAGCTTCGGTTGAGCGAACTGAATTTATAGGATCAGTTGGGATAATCGCCTATTTTAACTTCAACAATCACAGTTTGATTATGCCATCGAAAATTAATTTTGCGTAATAATATTTTTTACTGTATCACTGAATTTCTAGTATAAATTTCAATAAAATCTAAATAAAAACTTAAATCTATAATCAGAATCAAATCCGTTTTGTTTAGACTATCTTTGTTATTTTTTTCAGTTTTAAGCCAACTTAAATAGGGCTAATGTTTAGTTGAGTTGAGTAACAAAAGTTGACTTGAAACTTGATTCACCTGTCGCGCAAAGGTTACCTTAACTTGGACATAAATCTGTAAATCAAATAAAAAAAAAGCCAATTGACTTAATAAAAAAATAATTCTACAGCCTACAAAGCCATTGATCTTGGCCGTTGAATATTAATTTCATTGCAGCAGAGCAAAGTTCAATTAAAATCACACGCACACATTTTATTCAAAAATATTTTTATTTTTCTTGTTTGTCATTTTCAAGATTAAATTAAACAAAACTGGAAGGTTTGGTATTATTACGTCTCTTGTCTTCTCTTTCAAATTTATTACATATAAATAAATGAAAACATTGGATTTTTTTATTTATAAAAGTGGTTGACATACTTAAAGAAAAACATAAAAAAGTCTAAAACTACTGAGGCAAAAATATAATTTTATTTAAAGTTGTTGGCAGTGGTTATTAAAATATTAACTTTATTATCAACACTATCATGATCCTCTTCGTCTGTATCTCATCATTATTATCATTGATATTCACAACAAGATGCTGTTCATGATCATCTTAGTCATCATCATCTAGATTTGATTAATTCAAAATGCAACAAATCAAAACTAGATTTTGGTTGTGTGTTTTACAAATTGGTCTAAGTAAAAACAAAAGTGTAAATACCCAAATTGTAGTGAGTGGTAGACTACCTTTGGAAATTAAAAGCGAAACTACTTTTGCTTTCTTGTTTGTTTTTTGTTTTCTTTGTAAAATGAATCACTGAAACGAATGATACGTTCATTATTGCAGGTAATAAACAACACAAAATGTTGCATAATATTATAAAAGATAAACAAAAAAGAAAGAAAAAAATAAGCAGAAATGAGGCCTTTATTCAGCTAAGTCGAATCTTGTACACCCTTTCGTCTGATTCCTTACGAACTTTTTAAACTGTTTCTTAGCTATTTTTTTTATTATAAAAATAGTTTTTTTTATGAAAAACAGGTTTTTAATTTGGTAATTATAGTTTTTAATTTGGTAATTATAATTTTTATTCTGTAATAATTTTTGTTTGTTTTACATTTTGAAAACTTTTTAAATTTTTTTGTCATCAAACAATTTTTTTTTGTCAAAACACGGTTTTTGTTTTAGTTGTAAACGGTTTTATAGACTCTGAAAATATGCAGGTTTTTTCATAAAAATTTTTGTAATTTATTTTAATTTCCAATGGTAATTTTTCTTTATAACCGGTTTTTATTTTGTGAATAACCTTATTTATTCTGTAAACTAATTTTTCTCTTAATTTATTTAACTTTTAAATACAAATGCTTGTGTTCAAAGAAAATTAAAGTAAACTTGAAATCGATATTATGACAAATTTGTATGAAAAATTTGTTATAATTTATACTTGAAGTCGTTATTAGTCTCTTTGAATACCAGCCAAAGTCTTTGTCGGTTTTTATCTGTTTTTTTAAATAATCGATTTTAAAAGTTCTGAGAATAAAAATTATTTTTTCCTAATTTACTTCCAAAGCCAAACCGGATTTTTGGAAACCCTACTTTAGGATTTCAAATTAAATCCTTATTTTGAAAGCGAGTATCCCAGTTCTGGAAGTTGTGAATTACTTATGTAATCAGTCAAAATAACCTTTGCAGGTTATGTAACGAAGATGAAGAGACAGAAGAACACATATTGTGTCACTGTAATGGTCTAATTTGGACCCGTTTTCGCTACTTAGGACAACATTACCTACAACCGTCGGACATGGTGGACAAATCACCCAAAGAAATCTCTGAATTCTTAATGAATGCTAGACTCTGGGAGGATTTGTAACTTGAAAGTAGTGTCACAATAAGTATATTTTGGCCGCAGTGATAAGGTGACTTGTTCCCGCTCCTCATTCTAATTCTAATTCTATGCTTTTTATTCATTTAAAACGGGTTTTATTAAAAGAAAAATTCTTTTAACAGGATTTTTATTTTTGTAGCTCAGCTTTATCTCTTGGATGGTCAACTTTGACTTTAAAACTAAGTTTGCTTCAAAACCGGTTTTTTCTGAAACCGGTTTTTCCAAATATTTGATTTTAAGAAATTTTTTTAAAAGTAATTCGTAGCTAATTCAAATTCGCAATGCAACTAGTGGTCCTATATTTTTCAAGTGTGTTTTGCTGTTACAATCAAAGACAAACATTGAAAATTTCAAAAGCGTTTGTAAAATTGCAATTTGTATGCATATTTTGTTTCTTTATTTCAATTGATCCTAATTCTAATAAAAATGTAATAGAACTTTTAATAGTTTCCACTTAAAAGGCCGGTCGTTTTGTCTTAAAACCAATTAATTATGCAAACACTGCTGAAGAAAAAGGCTGCTGGAATTTTTATTACAACTTAAAATTTAAATCAAATAAATCATGCTTAAAGACAAACAATTTGTTCCACTGACCGTTCATTTGAATTGTAAGTTGGTTTCGGTTTACTTGTTCGTTCATCTTCAATGGCTGTAAGTGGTAGCGGAGGGAATTGAAACTTTGGCAAACACTTAAGTTTCATTTGCTTCATTTAATTATTTAATTTATTTATCATTAAATTTTGCTTGTTTGTGTGCTAAATGACCTTGTAATTTTAATTAAAATTAATTATAGCTTTAACCTATTTAAAAAAAAAATATAATAACAGTAATTAAACAATTGGAATTTTGAAATATTGAATAAAACAATTTTATTTATATTTGGCAGTTAGAGATGTCCTCCAAAATCCAAGTAATTTTAATTAACAAGACAGAAAATAAGCGAAACAAAAGTATACAATCTTTTAAAGTTAAGTAACTGAAAACTGTAGCTGCACTAAATTATGTATTTTTATGGGCTGATTGCAAATCTGAACTGGCTTCAATTTTCTATTTTTCAAATGCTTTCGTTAAGGCAGGCCATTTCACCAAAATATTTTTAATTTAGTTCGATATTGGTCAATATTAGTATTAAAGCCGCGAAGAACCATATTGTTTCTTTTATAATTTATCAATTTCATACTTCAAAATACGTTCATACTAATAAAATTAAAAAGTAATTAATTAATTTTTATTTTGCTTAGTACCATGTAAAAAGTACCATTAAAATCCATAAAATGTACCATTTTGTTGTTATAATAATTTTTGACACTGCTTAGAACCGTTTGTTATAGGTTCGTTAATACTAAGAGGTCAAAAAGTACTATTCATATAAATAAAAGTACCATTTTGTTTATTTTATGTTTTTTCACTTTGTTAAGGAACGTTTGAGTCAAGTCTCATAGTTCTAGATTCATTAAATTAATATATAAAAAAAATTTGAAAAAAATTTTTAAATTGATTTTTATTGGCTTAAATTTACTTAAAAGTACATTTATGGAAAAGTAGCAAAAAAAGGGGTAAACATTTTATCTCTTGATTGTTAAAATTTAAAAAAAAGTTCCGGGATACACTGGAGACTTTTTTCTAAGAAGAGAAGAATATAATTTAGTTTTTGTTGCTTTGATTGTTATTTTGAAGGATAAAGATTAAAAAAATACCAACATTTTTGTTTTACCCTTTTTATCTCACAAATGTAAAAATGTGAAAAAATTACTAAATACTCAACCGCTTATATTTTTAATAAAATATTTTGTAGTTTGAATTTTGGCTATATTTTTATTAGTTCTGGTTATAAAAGTTCTTCGATTTTAGCAGTTTTTATCTTTTTAGTATTAGAATTTCAAAAAAATCCCTTCTAATTCGTTTTATTAAGCTATGAGATGATAAGTCAGTCAGTAACGTTGCTCTTTTATAGATTTCTTAATTTTCTCCAATCTTAAATAATAAAACATTTTCTATATAATTCTATAACGTCATTAGCATTCTTTGTAGCACAATTGGGCTTACTAAAGTAGTAGCTGTAAACATTTTTCACTTAACTTGATTAAGTGTCATAAAGCACTGAATCCTTAAAATTCATCAGAAAGAGTTTTGAGTACTTTTTTGAAATTTATGCCTAAAATGTTTCTTTCAGTGTTTTTTTTTAAATCACTTTTTTCTCTGTTGCCATACTTATTCGTATTTTTATTATGAAAAAGACGCACATACATACACACATTTGTATAAGACCGACTGACTGCTTTCCTGTTTGTGTACACCAACATTACTCACACAGCCAATAATGAACTAATTGGGCTGAATTTAAATAGAAACATACGTGCAGAAACTTCTATGAAATTGGCATACTAAACTTTTCTGTAGGTCTTCAAGGGACTTCAGAAAATTGATTTCAACATACACACGGACAGACATACATCGCAAAATTGATCTCGAATGTAGAGTGAAGAAATTACACAAGCAATGACAAACTTATATATACTCCTTTCACATTTTTGTGAAGGAAAACGAAAAAAAATTTTTGGTGTTTAATTCCAATTATAAATTTTATTATATTCCTTGCTATTTTCATGGAAAATGTACTAAAGCGAGCCCATTTTATGGAAGCTCCTCTAATCTTTACTAGATTATTCCCATAGAGTGCTTATGTATTTTGTATATCTCATTGGCTAAATGAGAATTAAGTCAGTTTCAAATGTTTAAACAAGAAACTATAATCTTAGGAAACATTGAAAGAAACAAACAAATTTTGCCAACCCACATTTCAGCATTGAACAAATATTTTACAAATACTTTTATTTTTTTTTTACAATTCGCATGTCTTGCTCTTTAAGTATTAATTAAGAAGTTTCCATAAAAAAATTTTATTCAGAACAAACTAAATTTAAAAAATTGTTTGTTCTGAGGCCTAATGGAGTATGACTGTGGTTATAATATAATTAATTAATTTAAAGTCTGTTTTTATAATTGAATAGTTTTTTTTTGAATTGTGTAAATTACTTTATTTTTTGTTTATCCATACAAAATTGATCAATAACTTACAATATTCTTCAAAATATAGACAGTCAATTTTTTCTTTTTTACTTTGGCATTAAAACTCAGTTGCTTATCTTGTTGACTGGGCATAAAAGATAATTAAGCCCTGCTTTTAAAATTTTTATGTTTTTATGTTGGCGCATCAGGAATAAAGGGGCTTAAAATTTTTCCACTTTGTTACTTTTATTAATTTTTTTTTTTACAAATAAAACTTACTCTTTACAGACCACATGTCGGCCTGCTTTAGTCCTTGTAAATATTTATAAATATCCTCTGAACAATTTCTTGAAAATTTACTTCTAATATTAATCCACTGTGAGGCGATCATTTGTAAATCAAATACATTCAGCACATCCTTCAGTCTTAAAGTTTTACTTAAATCGATATTTGTTATTAAGGCGCTGGTATTGTTAGTTGAGACTGATTTCAATAATGAGTAATTTATGTCATGCAAACGTAAATTTAAAGGAGTCAATTGGTCAGTGGACACTGAAGACGTTGTGAGATTTTGTAATTTTTTAAAATCAATAATACTAGTGCTTTTCTCAATGGTGGCTTGAGTGCAAAGAATTTGCACTAAAAGGCCAGCCCATAAGCTTAAATAAAACAGGGCCATGTTTTTTATGTTTATTATTTTCTGTTTTGCTGTTTTATTTATTTTTTAATTTGTTTGCTTAAAAATTTATAGGTATGACAAAAAATGTTTCTTTTTTTTTGGTAAAAATGTAACTTTCACTTGAAACAAACCACAGATATTCAACTGCTGACAAACATCATGTATTTTTATTATTTAATTTTTTTTGGCGGCAATAAATTAAAAAATACTATAATAATGATACAAAAAATATTATTTTTAACAAAAAATATTAAAATTTATTTTATTTATTTTTAATTATTATTTTTTTTTTAATTTTTTGGGCTTTAAAAAATTTTTTTTGATAATTAAAATTTGTCTGGGTTTTTTTTCTCGTAAATTTATTTTTAATTTAAAATTAAAAAAATTAATTTTTGTTAACCAATGCAGCGCTATTTTTTAAATATCGAACAACCGAGTTGTCGGTTCGTACGCTTATGAATCGCGTCTGCGCGTCTTCAACGCTTATAAAAATATGCCAACCAAAATATTTCAAAACGCACCAACACACAAAAATTTTTTTTAGTCTCAGCTTTAATTTAAGTCTCAAGACGTAATCACGCACACACACATTTATAAAACTCTTAGTTACAGGTAACAAAGCAGCTAAACTTAGAGAATAGTTACAAGTAAATTAGGCCCGTGCTTGCTAATTTCATTTAAATATTCACTCAAAAAAAGTTTAGTTAAAGATGTAGTCACAAGTCAGGCAGATAAAGCACGAAATCTCATAGTGACAAACACTGGCCAAGTTAATATTTTTAACAAAAAAATACAAATTTTTTTGACATTTAATTTATCCAAAAAAAAAAGTTTTTTGTAAAGCCTACGTAAGTACTACGACCCTTTAATTTTGAGTTTGAAAGTCAAAACTGTTGTGTTATCGGCGGCCTATATTTTTATTTTACCGTCTAAATGCTACGACCAACGAAAGTGAACTGAAAATTGGTTTTTATTTCTTCTTTCGTTGGCGAAAATTTCAAGCTGGGGTAGACAATACTTTTTTTTATTTTTTTAAATAAATTTTTAACAAAGTTAAAGTTGTTAATGTGTGTGTGTAAATGCTCTTGTCATGCATATGACTTTTAAATTTATTATTTACTTACTTGCTTATATGTATGTATGTATGTATGAAGTCGTGTAATATAATGTTGGTTTACTCATTCATTCATTTATGCATTCGTTTATTCAATCATTTATTTAGTTATTTAGTCTGTCAATCATGCATGGCATCAGCTGTGGTTGACTAAACTAAGAGATTCGATTCAGCACTCATTTGTTTTCATTTTAATGCTGCAACACAAAATATTTTTAAGTACAAGTACTACAGGTAGTCAGCCAGCCACTGTATTTCAATTGACAATTTACACCATTTCCCTGCATTGGCAGTCTCAATTTAAATTAACTTGTGAATTATCTTCATTTCAATGTGAATTTATACTGAATTTAGCGTTTTCAATATGCCAACAAAGTTGTTGTCAAATTGTTTTGCATTTGTTATTAAAATGTATGCAAAGTCAGCAAAGGTGGGCTATTTTAATTGATTTGGAAAAAAAAGGAAATTTTACAATCACAACACATTTTGTAACATTTTAGATTTTGCAATGGAAAGAAGAGAAGGCAGGTTCTCTTAGAATTGTGGGCGAAATATTATTTCACAAAGTAGTTGTGTATAAACAAACAGCTGTTTACAAAATGGAGAAACTGTCGTCTGTCAGGACAAATTAACGCCGTCGTCTGCCTGCATTATTAAAGAAGATTTGCAACATGTTGGCCACTTTCAATTCTAATTCTAATTCTAGTTTAAAATATCGGTATTATGCTTACGATTCTAATTGTGACTGTTATTACACCGTAAATCATTATTTCTAGATGTTTTTGCTCTCGTATGCCCTATATTAGGTGAGTATAAAGAGCGTATGTACAATTTTTAAAGCAGTCAGCGTTAAAAACCCATCGAATTAGATACAGCCATTCTACTTTATATAATGGATCATGCCCTTGCTAGCATTATTAGTAGAGGCACCAGCTAAAGTGCCTAAATAAAATATTTTAAAGCATAATTTCAGGATTAAATTAAGGACGGGCACACTTCTCTATGAGCAGAGTGAGTGAAAATCGTTCAGAAGTGGCTTTTCAAAAGTATATGGCAACCTTCCTTGGACTATATTGATTATACTCGTATGTATTAAATTTGTATAGCGAACAAACAAACAGAAAATTAAATTTATATACTTAGATAAATAATCTAATTTTGCCAGGGTATACTTTGGGCATGAGTGTTATTTTAGACGAAGTTATTGCATTAGATTAATAGTTTTTTAATTAGAATAGACCTATTGTGACACTTCTTTAATTAATAAATGTTTTTTTTATATTTATTTTGTTTTACAATTCTGTCCAATAAGTTTTTAAGCGGTTTTGTTGTTTCTTAAAGGAAACGATTTATTGATTTCCTTAAGTACACTCGTCTGTGGTAATATTTGTTGGGTTTTATAGTTGCTTTTACCCTGCTACAGACACATAGGCAGCCAATGAACAACGGAGTTTTAGCTCTTCTCTCCCCATACACACATACTCATACATACTTACATTGTATGTGTGCAGTGTTATGATGATGCAAATGCTCTTACATTTACTACTCTGGTTTACTGTTTACCAAAAATGCCAGAAAACAAAAGGCCAACTTTATTTTAGTTTTTTTTTTTCATATTAAAAATATAAAATTTCCTTTCAGTTATGTCTGTCCGTTAACGTTTTAAGCTTCCTTAAAGTGTGGAGGGGTAAGAGCAGAAGGTAACATTGTTTTAGCTGCTCTTTCTTTCTTCAAGAAGAAAAAACATTTTTAATCTGCATTTTGTAACTTGAATTTCTTATGAATGCAAAAACCACATTGAAATGTTTTTTTTTTTTTATAATTTGACCTGCTTAATGAAGTCTTGCTCGTCTTAAATTATTTAACTGCATAACAACGAAATGCTTGATAAAAAATTTCTATAATTCTCACGTATAAAATTATCATTTGAAATAAATAAGTTAAGCTACGAATGGGGAAGTTAAATAACAAATTTTTTTATTTCTTATTTTCAGATACGTTTTGTTTGACTAAATACAAAGAATAAGCGAATGAAAAGTGATAAAATTATGAATAAGAGGGTATTAACCAGAGTGATAACAAAATATTAATCAAATTTCTTAATATTAAAATATTAAATTGTACTTTAACTCGTTTAGAAATTAAATACAGTAGAATTCGAATAAGCGTAAATCAAAAATTTAGATTTTGTTGTTGTAATATTTTAAGCATGAGGTACATGCCAGCAAAGTTCTTTGCAAGACTGTTTAATTTTAAGCAAGAAATAGGTCTCACAAGTTGATAAATAACTTCAATAACGAGCCCAGCTTTCATATTCATCAAATCGAGCTTCTGCTGAGTTTTTCTACCTTCAATCAGGTCAGTGTAGTTTCCACTTCATAAAGTCTGTGAAATTAGCAATGAGTTTTTTCTTTTCACTGCTTTATGAGCCCTGCTTTGCTTTGACTTGTTAACTTTAAGCAAACCTGCGTATAAATGCAAACTATTTCAATTAAGCGAAATAAAATTTTTTAATACAAATCGTTTGAAACATTACACAGTGAAACAAAAATGAATGAAGTTTGCCAGAACACTCCCAAAATCTTGAGTTACAGATACCTTATGCACTTATAAACCAGTAACTTGGTTGAATAGCAACCGATTTCAAGTTTCTCAGCGGATTTAGAAAGAAAACATTGAGGCCGTTTGAGTGGTGTATATACCATTTAAGTAAATTTGAGAAATCTGTGCGTATTTCTCTATCAAAAAAATTTTCTTTTTTAATTTTTTTTGCCATTTTTCAAGTTTGGAGACGTTTTTACACAGTATTTTATAAAGGAGCCGTACAATTTTTGAATTCATTTTCAAAATATGTTTATTCATGAATAAAATCCAACTCTTTTTTGAATTCATTAAAAATTTACTGATTCATTAAACTTTTTATTAAAACAAAATTTGTCCAGAAATACAATTTTTTGGCCATTCCGTTGAAGTGACCAACAATATTCTTAAATTTTTTTAAATTTTATTTTTGCAACCATTTCTTGGTGAAAATATTCACCTTGTTCATTGCAGAACTGGCCAGTTCGAAAAACTTCTAACTCAAGATTTTGGGGGTGTTTGGCAAATTCCAAAAACAGATTCTTGTTGTACGTGACAGCACCTACCGGGAAAATAATATCAGCCTTAAGAACAAAGGCAAAATCGACGTGCAATTTTTCCATTCGAAATCTTCAAATTTTGATGAATTTTTATTCGTTATTAATTCGATTATTAATTTTAAAGTCGTATATGATTTCTGCCCAGAATTATTTGATAACCCGCTCTGTTTTTAGAAAATGTGTGTCATTTAAAAACTTCGAAGTTAGTCGCATCTGATAGTTCAGACTAGGTATATTCAATTAAGTGAGTTTTTGCTGTCAAATAGCAGGAATTAAATACTCCTAATCGATCAAAAACTATACAAGTTGAGAATAAAAAACCATATGAAAATAAAAATCTTTTTTAAACCAGGTTTTGCTAATGTCTTGATGGAAAATATGGAGAATTTGTGTTAATTTAGTTCCTTAATTAAAACTTTTATGGTGTTTCTGTAAGCCAACTGGTAAAATTGTTTGTAAATTTTGTATAAAAAATAACTTATTTTTTATCAGTTTACATAAAAATATTCTAAAAAATGTATGCCAAAAACATACAGCCCATACGTTAATGCGAAGAATAAGCATTTTTTGCTTTTAGAAATTTTATTTAAACAGCCCCTGGAATTTTTTCTTTTAATTTAAGATGTAAGCACATCCTTCTTTTAATTTCAAAACCAGAAATAAATAGTTACAACAAAAAACAAAAGAAAACATTAAAGAATAATAAATATTGCCCAAAAAAAAAAGAAGTTTAAAAACAAGTAATGGCAATAAAAAAATTGGAATTTTAAACTTGTTACAAAAAGTTACAAGCGTACAAACAGCCAATTGTGTACCTTTTTTTTGCCTTTTTTGTAGCAGGTATAAGTGAGAGTTACATGAGTTACATACGCACATTTAATACACATTTATTTATTGTAGTCGTAGTTACATAGTATGCATCAGGGATGGGAAATTTTAACTTTGGAAGAAGTATTTCTCTTTTTCAAAACGAGTGCCATTTTTTAACGACGAAAAGTGCTAATGCAGGGCTTACATCATGGCAGAATTAGCACGGTAAAGCAAATAAAGCAGCTGTACATTTTTTTAGTCTCCATCGTCTTGTCTGCAAAGCTGTCAAAATTTGTTCACATCCTCTGCGCGCCATTGTTGTTGTGTTCAAAATACATAGAATGTGTGTGATGGTATGACCGGATCTGCATTGAATTTCTTTTTTTTATTTGACATATACGATAAGATTGTTTTTGTTGTACTAAACGCCTTACCGTATTAATTCTACCAAGATTTTCATTGGATTTTGTCATCTTTTTTTGTTATTTCTTTTAAAAATAAATGATTTTTTAAATTTTAAGGGCCCATGTTGAATGTGAACCATACCTAAACGTTAAGTTTTTTTCTCCATTTCATTCGATATTTCTCAATTTCAGACTAACTCAATATGAACCATGGAAAAGTACACAATCGAGCAACCCGTCAAAGTTATTCAGGTTTATTATAAAAATGGGCATTCAAATCAAAATGCATATCGTGCACTATCATCTTCAGTGATGAGGCACATTTTCACCTCAGTGGATTCGTCAATAAGCAGAATTGCCGCATTTGGGCGAATGATAATCCAAGAGTGGATGTCGAAAAATCAATGCACCCACAAAGGGTGACTGTTTGGTGCGGTTTATGGGCTGGCGGCATTATCGGGCCGTATTTTTTTCCAAAATGAGTCCGGTCAGGCAGTTACTGTGAATGGTGTTCGCTATCATGAGATGATAACGAACTTTTTATGGCCCGAATGGGAAGATATGGATGTGGACGATATGTGGTTTCAAAAGGACGGTGCCACTTGCCACACAGCTAACGAAACAATGGATCTTTTGTGCGACAAATTCAATGGCCGCATTATATCATGTGGTAGCGATGTCAGTTGGCCACCAAGATCATGTGATATGACACCGTTGGACTTCTTTCTTTGGGGTTATTTGAAAGAAAATTTGTACGTCGATAAGCCAGCAGCAGTTCCAGAGCTAAAAGAGGAGATAATTGGGACCAATAACGGCATAGAACCTCAATTAGGCCTCAGCGTCATCGAAAATTCGGACCATCGGATGGAGGCGTGCCGCCGAGGTCGCGAAGGCCATTTGGCCGATATTTTGTTCCATCCATAATTGAACCACGCCATATTATCATAATAAAAAGAAATGACAATAATTTCCTAAATCATTTGTGTTTTATTCAAAATCAACATCGGCCCTTAAAATTTAACCACCCTTTATAAACGTTTAAAAAAATTTCAAAAAATGGTGACAGTCATATGACAGTCAATTTCTATGCGTACTTTTTTATTTGATTTCAATTTTGAACAAATCGTTTTACTTAGTATTACAATGTAAAACAACCTTAAAAGATACAAAAGATAAATCTAAAGCTTAACACTCAATAAGTAAGTGAGTTTGTAATTCCATTTGTAATTTCTACACCGCATATGTGCCACCCTATAAAGTATATATATTTTGGAATCTTATAGATAGATGAGTCCATTTAGCGATGACAGTTCGTGTGTGTAATCGTTTCGTCTTCAGGTTGCTATGGACATTCAGCCTGATCGCTTAATAACGATTACTATCACACCGACAATTTTTGCCGGAAAGTTACAGAATACCGTATTCGACAAAATATCATTATACTTGTTTTTTCGATACGAATGTTCTTAATAAAAGTTACTGAATCGCACTACAGATATGCCTTCAGACCACTTGGCGCACCATACAGTGATATGTTCAGCATACCAAAAAATAGGTGATATTATCAAGGCATGTGCGCGTTTTATTGTTTGTTTCACAGTTGTCAAAGTTTCTTCACACATTATTAGTTGAGTAAATTTATATGGTCGGAGTCCATAAGCCAGAGATGTCTTCTTTGACTAATGCAGAATGTTTTACACACAGAGATGCTTAGTGATTCCACCATGAGTCAAAAATTGGTTTTTTATTTTTAAAAGCCCAATATTGCAGCTATATTGCTTGTTGACATCAACGAAGACAGACTTCATAAAACAAAATTAAGTTCAAAAAATGCGTCTTCTTCTTGAATAAGTTGATTTTTTAAAGATTAAAATTCTCAAATTTCAAATGTAATTTAGGCACTTCAAAGACATAAATCTATTGATACAATCATGAAGCCGAAATGGCAATAAATAAAACACATCTTAGCAGGTTTTAGGTTAGTGACTTCTTGCTTTTCTCATGGTTCATCTGCTCCAGACTGGGACTTAGCACAATTTTCTTGTAAAGGCATGCAAAATTATAAACATGAACAAATTTATCCAAATTTTATTATAAAAAAATGTAAAATTTTGCTTATTTATAAATGATTTTAAAAGTAATTAATATGATGACATTTTCTTCTTGAAATATTGAAAAAGGTAGACACTTAGTATTGAATTTTCCATCCCTGTTATGTATAAGAAAGTACGTGTGTGTATTTTACGTAATTTTAAAACTTACATATTGATACATTTTTTTCTCTCTTAAATTTAGTTTACTGTAAATTCACAACAACTGCAGCAGTTTAGCTGTAACTTCTAAAGTATTGCAGTATTTACGATTGTTTATGTATTTAGTTGTATTAGTTACCACTGTCATCAACAGACTTCTTTTTCGTTTTCCCTTTTCATCAAGACATGATAAAAGAAGAAGAAAAGAAATGACTGACATCGGAATTGATTTATTAAAAAAAGGGTGAGTTATTATAGCCTTACCATGGTGAGCGGTATATGAAGCACAAGTCTGTGCTATCGACTTTAGAGTTAGCGAACAGTAAGGTTGTGAAGAACTCTTTTTATCAATTTCTTTCCCTCTGTTTAACCTTTTTCCAACACTATTTCTATCATCTTGATTTTTCCTCTTCTACAAGTATATTGACCACATCCTTTTTTTAAATCTTCTCTTTCTAAAAAACTGTTGCAGGGACTTATTTAATGAACTTATGCTGGCAACTTTGTTTATAGAGCTCGTTCAACTCTTGACAAATTCACTCACACTTTCATATACAAAACACACGTAGTAAAAACACTAAAAACAACAATAATATTATTTAGTAACAAATAAAAAAAAAAAGAAAGGTCATTGGAAATTACATAATATCTGTGAGTATATGAATGTTTATGTGTGTGTGAGTATGTCTTAAACGAGAGCCATTCAGCAGCAACAGGCTCCAAGAGTTTTAAACACTACAACACCTTTTAACTCTAGTTATTTTAAATAGGCCAAATACAGTGGGGCGAAAATGAAATTACTTTGCTGTGCTGTCATTAAACTTATTTTAAAGAAAGGATGCCATTGCCCCAAAAAACTATTGATTTTAAAGATTTCAGTTTGAGAAAAGAAAAGCTTATAGAAAGTAAGCTTGTGGGATTCAAATGAACGATTCAGCAAATTGAACGATTCGAACGCTTCAATTTTTTTAAATTATTTCGTTCATCGTTACTGTTTATGATTAAAATATTACAAATTTGATTTAAATTTTATTGCAGGCTTAAACATAAAACGAATATAGTCGCCAAAATGCAATCATTTTAAAAATTTCTAGTTGGTTGAAGTTAGTGACAGTTGTAGTTACATATCATTATGAAGGCAGTATGGTATCATAAGTCACAAGTAATCATACAGAGTACGAATCCAAAGTCATCGTACAGTGTCCGAAATGAACTATAAATGACTAAAATGATGTAGGTCTTTGAAGTGACTTTGAAAATCTGAAATGAACGATTACGACCAAGTCTAATAGAAAGCGGTTTTATAAACCCAATATAATTCACTTGTTTAGATTAAAAATCTTGTAGGCACAATTTTTATTATATCGTTCATTTATTTTAATACTGCCACAGCAAAGCCATTTAAAGTTTGTAGTTTTCTGGCACTCTCATGGGAAACATTTAAAATATTTTATTTTGAAAAAACAAAACCTACTGGGTGGAAAATTTAATGGAAAGATATATCGATCGATATGCAAATGGCTGTTATTCATTCCTACGGCATTATCTTATTATTTTGAATTGATTCATTTAATTTTAAATTAAAAACTTGTCTATTGTGAATGATTTTTGTTAATTTTTCAGCTGTTGGTGTTAAAAAAAAACTTGCATTTTTTTAACATTAAAACAAATGTAATAATTTCTATTTGGAATTTAAAAGTATAAAAAAATATTAATGCCAGAAATTGTGTTGGTTTTTAAATTTATTTTTTTACTCATGATATACTGAATAAATAACTCATGAGAATATCATGAGTAAAAGAAGAAATTTAAAAACCAACACAATTTCTGGAATTAAGCACAAATAAAGATTAATATTTCATTAAAATAAATAATATGTCTATTTTGTTAAGCTTGAGGTCTTATTTTTCAAAAATTTAGGGTGTACACCCTAATTTAATTTTGTCAAGAAAATTTTTGAAATATATATTTTTAATAATTTGATTAATTTATAATTATATCCTGAAGAAGCTACAAAAATTGGAGCGAAATATCGATATAAAAAAAAAAATCAAATAAATTTTTGAAAAATAAGACCTCAAGCTTAACAAAATAGCCATATTATTTAAAAGAAAAAGGTCAAATAAAATTAACTAATAAATTAAACTAAATTTTAAATAAAATAAAAGAAAATTAATTTTCAATAAATAAAACGAAAATATTAAAAAAAAAAATAAAACTAATCAAGCTAAAACACATTTTGGTTTTGCGAAATTTTGTATTTTTTTCAATTCAATGCAAGTGAGCTTACATCGTCGCTCTCAGTAAGCCATCCACCGAACTGTGTATATTTTCTCTAAATGATGCAAAAACCCCCAACACGTCGTAAGAATAAGCCTACAGAATATCGCCGCTGTTGGTACCTGGCGGCCTAACGGCCCTCAATTAGAGTCGCAAGACTCCGTTTTGAACCACCTACTCGCCAAGACTATGTAGCCGTCAAGTGACCTAGATTCAGCCCATGACATTTAGATATCTAAGAAGGTCCGCTAACCTTACTCTTGATAGCTCAGGTAGTTTGGCCATCGATACAGAGACGATATCGCCGCTATAATGGAAAGTCGACTTAAAAACGTTTGAGTTAAGCCAACTTTGAAATCTGCATATTCAGTAGTATACCCTTGAGTAAACTTTCAATCAATTTGTACGATTTTTCAGGGAGTTATACCAAAAATTAATTCTCGCTTATCTTTTTTCAATTTACCATATCATTTGAAATAAAAGCTAAAACCTTTTTTTTTCAAATCACTAAATTGTATTCTTTTATGACTTAAGTTTTCGCAAAAAAATTGAAACTATATTAAATTTAGAAAATATATTGTTATGCGAACGTATTAGACGAAAATATCGTAAAAAAATTATTTATTTCCTAATAACTGCCGATTTTTATGATTACATAGAAAATCTGTACTAAATGAAAAAACTTTTTGAAAAAATATATATTTTCAGGGTACGGTCAACTAGCAAATACCCGGCATATTTGTGTTTACCGATAAAATTTATTTATTTATAACACAGGCCTAATATGGTTTTGCTGCCGCCAAAACTAAAGCTGATTTCTAGTATACTCGATACACTAATTCAAACTGTATATCTATTTTTTTCAATCCAATTCTTTATGTAGTTCTCGAGATATACAGTTATATAGAAAAATGATCTTAAATAAAATAGGGCTTACGTCATATAATTCGTAATAACTCGAGAACTAGCTCTCTGACTAAACTTACAAAAACACTTAAGAATCCAGAAGAAAATAATCTTTAAATAACGTTGAAATCAATTTTTAGCCAGTCTTATAGTTTCAGTGATATTCAAAAAGTTGTTAAAAAAGAATTGTTTTTCAAGAGAATTTAAAAAAAATTTATGTAAAATATAAAATTTTTAAATTTACGTTTAGCGCTGATACCTGCATAAGCTATCAACAAAATGAGAAATATTTAAAACAATCCATTCATAAGTTCTGAGTTTATGCGCAATTTTCTTTTAATAATTTTTTTAAAATAACAAAAAAGCACTTTTTAAGCAAATTGTATGGCGTAGAGTCTTAGGTGTTACAATACATTGTATGAACGGATTTTAATGAAATCTAACCCATTTTATTTGTATCAAAATTTAGAACAAAATTTAAGATTTTGTGTATCCTAGATTTTCAATAGATTCTCTAAAAAAATATTTTTTAAAATTTTCTTGAAGAAAACGGCTGGTTAAAAATTTATTTTAATATAATTTAAAGGCTATTTTATTACGGATTAATCAGAGAGCTAGGTTTTTGGAGTTATTGCAAATTATATGACGTAACCTCCTCTTTTTTGTAAATATTAACGGTATATCTCCAGAACTACACGTATAAAAAGAGTAATTTAAAGCGATTGGAACTTACTACCCTAGGTACTAGAATTAACAATGAAACTTTAGGCACCATAAGAAAATAATTTTATTTTGTAGGGCTGTGTAATTTATTCATTTATTTTAATTTACTTAATTGTTTTTCCTTTCGATTACCAGAAATATTTGTTAAATTGCCATATGAAATTTATTTGAAGTTTTAAGAATAAAAAATTCATTTGGAATCTGTTGAAGGTAAAATGAATTCAGTCGGAATTGCAACTACCAATTTAAAATAAGTTCCATAACAATCGGAATGTGTGACAGAGTTTCTGTAAAAAAAAAAAAACAAGTTGCCCTAATTTAAAACTTTGTATATCCAACTTTGTGCCCACCATCCAACAAACATAAAGAGATTTTCGTTGAATGAATTTTTTTAGCCATTTCGTGATCAGTTAACTCTCACAATAAATATTTAGTGTTTGCTTGTTTGTTTTTTTTTTTACTTTTTGTCTTGTGTAATTTCAAAATTTTTAACTTATGCAGATTAATTTCGTTACTGTTGTTGTCGTTGTCACTATTTTGTTTTATTTTTTTAGTTAATAAAAAAATGTGCCAATTTTAAGTTGAAATGGTGTAAATAAATTTAAACTAAAAAGTGACTTGTGGACTAACAACTCATGATAACCCTTTTTTTCTATTAAGATTTCCACACCCTTCACCACATATTGGGAAAAAAATTTGTGCGTTCCTTTTGTAACATACAGACAAACTGGAGAGGTATGGGATACCCTAGTAGTTTTATAGGATTGTACCATTATTTTCAATTGTAAACTCCATGTTTGACCTTACAGCACGCAAAAGTTTAATTTAAGGCTTTACCAGTGCTGTTTAAGCGGGTTTCAGAGTATTGTATTTAGTATTAATACATTTAAAAAATTCGTGTATTAAGTAAAAATCTAATAGTGTGAAAACAAAATGTTAAGCAAGTGCGGTGAAATGCTTAAGTATTTTTGGCAGTATTATGGTTTTTGTTATTTTTAGAATTTTTTTCTAGGCTATCACACTGCTCATTTTATCAGGGTTGCTTTTGTACAAGCAAATCAAAGAAAAAACTAGAAATCAGCTGTGAAATTATTTGAAGTGTGATGGTATGAAAACAGAAAATATTTTCCTTTAGATTTTTTGACAATCTATTTGATTTGCATCTGATTTCGGTCTTACTCGATCTAATGAAAATGTTAATACTCTGTATTATAATGTGAAACCCGCTTTAGTAAATTGTTATTCGAATTAAATATCTTTTGCAGAATTATTGCTACATAATGCAATTTCAAAGAAATCGTTTCATTGATTCATTGAAATATTTCTAATAAAATAATGAAAATTTTTTTGGTTAGATTAACGACTCTGTGAACAAAGTTGTTTTAGTGCACGGAATCACATGAGCCTTATTTGACTTTATTAAAAGTTCCCTCTCCTGACAACATTCATGAGTGATATCAATGAGTCAAATGCATTCGATTCGTAATTATAGCATCAAACTTGCCTTTAACCATAATCATCAAATCATTTGCAAAGCAGCCCTGAACTTTATAGGCGAGATAAGCAAGAGTCTGCACAAAGCTCACCGACGAACAATAAGAATGCAGATTTATTTATTTATTTTTTTATTTATTTATTTAATGTCTATGGATTCAAGATCCTTACAGACTAAACAATTTCACAATGAATTATTTAAAAATACAATTAAATTAGTTTTAACAATATCAATATTTAACGAATAATCAAAATGTTTATAAAATTTATTAAATTGATTGCAAATTCTTAAAAGAGGTTCGGAATTGGCATAATTCGCTTGGAATATTTTTATCGATAAAGGGTTATAATGACGTGTAAATAGTGATGGAACATTAAAAAATATATTATTAATCAAAAAGTCCTTTTAACAAATTTAAAACAAAAGTAACATTTAGCATTATTCTGCGACTTTTTAAAGTTGGCAGCCTAATGAGAGCAAGCCTGCTGGTATAAGGTGGCAAGTTTAATGGATCCCAATGTAATTCAAAATAACAAAAACTGTTTTTGAACAGATTCAATATTATTAACATGAACCATACAAATCGGATCCCAAATTATCGAGCCATATTCAATAATAGGTCTTACTAAAGATGTATACAGATAAAAGCTTAATTGAGAGCATTTGTTCATAACGTTCTGTTATCCAGCATATGGAAAACTCAACTTAAGATTAGTCGAGGCATTCTCTTTCTAATAATTGTTTCTTTAAAAGATACGAAAGTGACATTATTTCTACCAAAGTACAGAGGGTATTTTTTTTTACCAACCAGCATCTTGTGTATAATTTTAAATAATTTTATTCAATAGGTTAGGTTAGGTTGCACATTGGCGACCCAAATAATGGAAAATAGAAGAGGGTCTTCTGTATAAGAGGAAAGACGACGGATATTTAGCATTAGAGATGTGGGAAGAGTGAAAGGAAAGAATTAGAAATTTTATTCAGTAAATATTAAGTAAAATCCTAGATCTCCTTCAGCTCTCACGTTTACTTACTATAAGTAAGCCGTGCTTAAATTAAATTCATTTGCCGTTTCTTTTATTATCATAAAATTTATTAAATTAATTATCTGAGCGGTCGGGACCTCAACTAGCAGTTTCCACAAGTAACCACTAAACGGCTGTACAAGCATACTTGAAATGGCTTACAAGCATTTTTTATTATAAAATATTACACATGTTTGTAGTGATAAATTCCAATAATCTAAAGGGTGTCTTATTAAAGAGTGAACTTTTTAAACTTATTGGCAAATCATATTTGTACTGAAAACAAAAACAAATTTTCGTATGTTGTTTTTGTTTTTAATACAAATGTGCTTTGTTTTCGTTCGCTTAGATTTTCTTATGACATTGGTAAACAGGCAATTAGTATTATTTCTTTTTGTGAGAGTGGCAACTCTGAAATTAGCCAGTTCTCACTTAAAAATGAAGCGTTTTATGAAAGAACAAGGCGTTTTAATTCTGATGGAGCTAATTTTTCGAAAAAAGTCATTTTCTCCGATGAAACGCATTTCCATCTGAATGGCTTTGTGTATACACAAAAATGTCAGATTTGGGGGTACAGAAAATCCTCATGCAATCCATTAGCGGCAAATGCACCTACCACGAGCAACTATCTGAGGCGGATTTTGATCAGTCTTTGCGTTTTTAAAGATGAGGCCGAAATTGCGGTATCTGTGCACAGCATTCGTTGCAGGAATATGATAATGAAGTTCTTATGGCTTCAAACTACCTTCTTAATGGGACACCTCTTAATTAATATTTCATTATATGGTATAAAATGTGTTACCTATCTTTTCAAGTGTAGGGTATTTTAAAGTCTTTATATGTAGATTGCCAACCTCTTGTTGTTTGAAGTGTTTCATTTGATTTTGGTTTTTCATCTTAATTGCAGCATTTCAGTTTGTTTTGATTGCTTTTTTTAACTAGATATACGTTTTTTTTGTTAATTTAAGTTATTAAATTTATGAGAGTTTAGAGAATGGCCGGAAATTAAACAAAGTATTTGTCTCTTAAAACTTTGTTTAACCTCAAGGTCGTTAGTTAATCTCATTTAATTGCAAATTGTGTCTAAAATGATGCCAAAGTCTTTTCACCGTAAACCATATTTGTTTATACAATAATTTTAATTAATTTTTTAAATTTCATGATGGAACTTAAATGACACTAAATTTTTTTATTATACGAGTAATAATTTTAATAAAAATTTTCTGGATGATTTGATAGCCTGGATTACAGAAACAACACAGTTAAAAATGCATTAAAGCTTGTAAGTTTTATTTATTAAGTAGTAATTTGTGTGTGTGTGCTTTTTAAGCCAGCATATATTGCAAATGTCTACCAGCATTAAGTTTAGTTTGATCAATTTTGTAATAGCTTTGATCATATTAACTCTTATTCTGTAAGTCGCAGGCGAGTAGAAACGACAGTGACGACATAAAAATGGTATTGACGAAGTGGCCATTGATGGCTCTTCGCAAATTTCTCCAATGATAAATATTAACACCAGTAAATGAATAAAAAGTAATTCATTTATATGCTACTAAATGTTTTTGCCCGGTCTCTCCCGTCCCGGTCCTTTTGTTACGTGAGTCGGTATCCTTACAGTATAGAAAGCGAATTTTTAGAGAAATCCGCTTAAAAATAGAATTTTAATCGCTTAAAAACCCATAGAAAACACTAATTTATAAAATTAATCATGTGTTTTTTAGCATTATTAGCGAAAGCGTCATTAAAAGTGGTAAATAAAATATTTAAAAGCATAATTTCAGGCTCACATTAAGTCCGGGTACACACCTTAATGAACAGTGTTGAGTTTAATTCTTTGAAAAGTGAAGGTGTCCGGTCCAAAGTATAGACAAATCCTTTGGAAAACCAAAATTTGTTTAGCGAACAAATAAACAAATTTTTATTTATATAGATTTTATCATTTTGCTCAACTTTTTGTTTTTGTTAAACGATTGGAATTAACCGGGGCTATATAGTGAGAAGCCAAATAAGAATGCCAAAGCAGTTTTTTTCGCAGATGTTGTCAATTTGAAATTAATTATTTATTGTAGGGCTAAGAAAACAGTATTCAAAGAATATTATTTTAATCAACATTAGTTTTGCAAATTCGACTACAAAATCCAGACTCGTCGTAAGACTGACTATTTCCTTTAGAATTTCTTGTCTGAAAATGCGCAGTTAGGCAATCAATCAAGGTGCTTTATTGCCCCATAAATAACATCATGAAGCATCACAATTCATTTAAAAATGAAGTTGCTGTCATTATGCGTTACGTAAGTACTAAATGCGCCTTAAAGCTAAAAGAATGTGTAATAAAAATTTACAACAAAATTTACCAGTTTGTGGCAGGTACGTTAAACGGATAAATAAATAAAAAGATCAAATTTTTGTTATTACTTGTGTGTGTTTGTATGTTTACACTTTAAGCCTGTCAGTCAAACAATGCATGCATGTAACTAAGTAAATTTTGACACTTTCACTTTTTGTCATTTGCAAAAGTGTTAACCAACTAAACGACGTTTGAGATAAATAAATAAAATGAAAAAAAAAAAACAAACAAAAAAACTGTTTTAAAAAACTTCATTTTTTTTTATTAATTTCTCGTTCGTTTTGCATCTCATCTTTTAATTAAACGAAAAGCTACCTGTCATTTGACTAATTTTGCTTAAAAAGAAAAACAAAAAAAAAAAAGATTATTTTTCTCATGACCTTGTCTTGCCATTTAAAATTAAAAATTTAATGTTTATAACTCGCAAGAAATTAATTAATTTACAAAATTTAAATAATTAAATAAGATAGTTGCTTAATTTATTAACAAAATGCGTGTTTTTATTAAATAATTAAATTTGTTAAACTGCTTGTCAAATGTCAATTGGGGTATGAAATTGCCTGTCCAATTGTCATCAAGTTTAAATTAAGACAAATAAGCAAAACAAAAAAAAAATTCTGCTGCATACATTTCAGTTTGTTGAATTTTGTACACCCTACACGATGAATATTCAAACAAATTAACATTAAAAATTATAAAATGATAAAAAAAATTTTATCCAAACCCAAACCTCTAGTAAATTAATGTAATATTTTTTAAACTTAAACTGCGGTCTCACTACACACATATTTGTTGAAATAAGCTTAAGCACTACTTTTGGCAAATACTTTTATAGTCTACCATAAGTTCATAAAGTATTTTGTATAATATTTTAATAAAAAACTAAACTAATTGAAGCGAAAATTTTTTCAAAATAGGTGTAGGTGGCATAGTGGTTATGCTTATTTTAACAAATATTTGTTTAGTGTGACCCTAGCTTTAGAAAAATAGGCTGAGTTGGACACACATATGAAAAGTATGGTTGAGGCAAACATAATCTGGGAGAAGCATTATTGCTCTTTACGTAGACTACCTATAAAGTAAAATTTATGAAACTATATTATTTCCATAGCAGTGATTTGAAAGTCTACATTAATTAATATTAAAAATGTTTTTCAACTGCAGATTTCCAGGTTCAAATACCGGTCAGGTCGAAATTTTTCTTATATTTTAATTTTTGAAATAAGTTTTTATACCCTTCACCTGTAAGAAGTTTGCGATTCCTTTTGTAATTTCTACACTGTACTTGGGACACTCTAAAGAGTATATATATTCGGAATACTTATAAAAAATCGGAGTTTAATAAGTGATGTCCACTTGTCTGTCCGTCTGTGTAGTCGTTGAAATCAACTTTCTGAAGTCCCTAGACAACGTGCAAAGAAGTATATTAAAGCAATCAGTCAGTTGCTTCTGTCTTTAAGTTGCTATTGAAATTCAGTCAAATCGGTTTGTAAATGTCTATTTTATAAAATTTTTCTTAGTGGGTTTTTGGTGTATTTTTTGTTAAATACAAAACGTACAGAAAAGCGTGGTACGCAGTTTTATTAGAAATGACAGTCATGTTATCTATGCAAAAAATTAAAGCAGTCAGTCGTTCTTATATCTTTGTGTGTATTTTAATGCCTTGAGTGTAACAGCATTATGAATACAGACATCATATACGATTACTGTGCATCCTTCGCCACATTATTCTCGCTGTATTGCACATCCGTTTGTCTCTGCATCTGAACTGTGCCTTACACAAAACCATTCTCTCGATCTGTTGTTGGCAGACCAAGCGCAGGATGCTGATCTCTCTCCCTGAAAAATTATCTTTACCAATATGACCCACTTCTAAATGAATAGCAGATTTAAATTCAAGAAATTCATTGTTAATTGTAGGTTTTGTATCTGTGGTATTATTGGTTTTTAAATCTTTGAGAACGATGTTGGCTCAGCCATCATTGTCAGCTAATAAATCTTAGAGCGTTTAATGTGTCATGGAGACTTTAGGCTTATTTAATGTAGATTTTAGGCTTATTTAATTATTGGTCAATATTTCTTTGAGAACAATGTTGGCTGAGCCATTACCGCCAACTGACCAGTGCTATAAGTCGATTTATATCAACTTATTTCGGCCTGGATTGTATAATATAGATATCAACATCATTTGGTTTTAATTGCACAACGCTTAGGCAACATGAGCTATTCTGCTTGAAGACTTAAATGTGATATGAAACTGCCCACCAAAATCATGCAATTTCAGACAATCCTTAAAGGACATTATGCATTGGCTCCAGACAAACAGCAAAATATTCAGTGCTGTTCTAAATATTTCGAATCCGAATAGTTTATTTCTTTGATCCATTTTCGAATTTTTTTAAAATAATTTTTTGCTAATTTTGCGTAGCAAAAAGTTGTCGAAAATAATAAAAAGAAAATTTTCCATTAGGAATAGTTAACAGGTGATTGATTATACAAGCCTCTGACATATTCCTCAGATTAAGATTCCGACCTCCTAATAAGCCCGTAATAAAAACACTTTTTGAAATTAGAAACAAATACGTATTGCAGAAATTACAAACGGCATGACGCGCCTTAATATACCCGTTTCCATCTGTGTTGAGGGTATTATTGACATAAAAAAGTGTTATAAATGTAAAATGATTTTTTTTATGTGAGTGTGTTTCTTGTGTTGTAAAATAAAAATTGTCTAATTAATTTGCAAAGTTTATTTGATACACAAGCGTGCAGACAAGCAGACATACATACATGTACTAGTCGTAGTATGTAATTTATGTCAATGTTAACGGTAGCAGAAAATTTTTCATTTTCATCATGACAACTTCTTTTGGCACAAACTCACTCGTATGGGCTAAAAGGGTAGACGGTTTAACAACTTTGCATAATTAGCTGGCAAATGTCAAGAAAAGGTTGACACACATATTACAGGGTTTCTTTTTTAGGGCCATTAAAACAAGTTACTGATAGTTGGACGTTAAGTTAAATATTGGATAGTGTGTCGTTCACTATCCACACAAATTTTGTTAAAAATTTTTATCCCAAAACTGGTTAGGCGGGTTTCAGAGTATTGTATTTAGTATTAATACATGTCAAAAACTCGTGTATTAATTAAGTAAAAATCCAATAGTGTGAAAACAAAATGTTAAGCAAGTGCGCTGAAATGCTTAAGTATTTTAGACAGTATTATGGTTTTTGTCATTTTTAGAATTATTTCTAAGCTCATTTTATCAGGGTTGCTTTTGTACAAGCAACCAAAGAAAAAACTAGAAATCAGCTGCGAAATTATTTTCCGCGTTTTGTATATTATTTGAAGTGTGATGGTATGAAAACAGAAAATATTTTCCTTTAGATTTTTTGACAGTCTATTTGATTTTGCATCTGATTTTGGTCTCACTCGATCTAATGAATATGTTAATACTTTGTATTATAATGTGAAAATCGCTTTATTTGCCATACAAAATCTTAACTTTATCTATCGAAAGTTGTAATAACGGGCCTTAATCTTTTATGAATTTTAGTATGTAGCTCTTATTGCAAGTGGCAAGGAGGTGCATTCATCGAGCACACATCATCAAACTGAACCAATTTGACAGATGTACCAACAGCTACAATAATACGACCTGACCTGATTACATAGTTGGATTATTTCTTTACTTTCTTTCATTTCGGGTGCATCATATCTCCATGCTAAACATTCACTGATGACACTTAAATTACACCTGAAGAAATTCGGTACTCTATCCATCTTTCCAGAGAGAGAGAGAGAGGCAGACATGAAAAGTTCAAGACATGAAAAGTTTAAGATAGTGTAGGGCCCATAGGTTTTGCCTATGTTAAGCACAAACAGGCTATCCTACTCCCTTTGATAAATATTATATGAGTTTTATTTTGTTCTACCTTTCGCCAACATATCAAGAAGGCCAAGGAATTATAGATTTAAAATCAAAATACCGCGATCATGGACATAAAACCTTGAACTGGTTCTTAATGGTTTGAAACTCTAAAAATGTGAAATTTTACTAAAATACAGAGGCTTGTATAGACTCCCTTGATAACAAATAACTTGAAGGGAACTTTCGTAAATATTTTGTACAAAAAGCTTAAAATTTCTATGGGGGCAATTTGGGCCCCATTTTTCACAAGGCATTTTTCTTATAGCCAGCTTTTTGAAATTCGCGACTGTAAAAAAATTGTTGCCCCACTTAATACTACAAACAACGAGTATTTAAAATTTAAATTCAGTAGGCTAAATATCCAGGTTTTACTTTGACCTAATCTTCAAACAAACCGATACGGCAAATGTCGCACTCAATTTCAGTGTAGGCTAAACCGAGTATTTACTCTATAAAATTTTTAATCTTCATTTTATTAACTAGCAAAACTGGATCTTAGGTTAGGCTATACAGGTTACCCCAACAAGAAAAAACAGAAAGGGGCCCACTTGGGTCCTGTGATGTGGTCGCCTTGTTATGCCTGTATAAAAAAAGAAGTGGAGAAAAGTAAAAGGAGGTAGAGAGATAATAAGAAAAGAAGAAAAACATGAGTCCGACACCTAAGCCAATTGCTACTTCTAATGAAGTCATACAGCATGACATCGCAGTGATACCGGGCAGGGTAAAAGCAAAGAAGGTGTTCCACAGGTTTCTTTTCTTCCTTGTCTTGACAATTTCTACAGTAGTTATTTATTGGCAGCCCCATTCAAATGATTACTGTAGAAGAAACTGGGTCTTACTTTTGATTCAAAATTTAAAATTTTTTAAGCTGAATATCTATTTGGAAATTCATATTTTTTACTTTATTTTAAAATTTTGAATTTTTTATTTTATTTCTTTAATCTCTCTTTTAATTTAAATCTATTTTTATTTTACAATGTAAAAATAATGAAAGTGTTACCGCTGTGACAGCTGAGGAGGGAAGACCGGAAGTAGAAATTTTTTGTTCTTATTAGAAATATAACTTTTTGATCACCAATTACATTTGGTAGTTGGTAGTTACAGATCGCCACATCTATTATGCTCAAAGTCGGATTAAAATTATGGTGCACCTTCTTCTTTAGGAATATTTTTTTGTTTTTATTAGAAGAGGAAACATTTTTTTAGTATAAAAATTGAATTTTCACTTGTAAATTCTTTTTATTTTTTGTGCATTCATTACGTTTTTTTGACAATTAAAATTTCTTTTTAATTTTAAAATGATTAAGTAGAAAATAAAATATAATGAAAAATGTAAACAAAAATCGGCGCATAACAACAAATTTAATTTTGGTTTGAAAAAGCAAACAAATAAAACAGCAATTAAACTGCTAAAAACAACAAAAATAAATCACTTCTTTTTTTTGGTATTAAATAACTTTTGTTAAATTTCTTTAACAAAATTATTGTTTTGAGGAAAGAAAAGCAAATATTTGGTAACAAAAACAATTAGTAAATAAATTTACGTATGTATGTAATAATGAAAGCCGAATAAACTAAATACACATAAAACATAAAAAAAAGTAAAAAAATAATAATTTTAATTTTACCACCAAAATACTACTTGTATTTATTTCGTCACGCTAATTTACGCGGTTTTTTTTCAAAAATTATTGCATGATAATTTTATAACCGTTATCGCTTGTTTTTGTTGTTTTTTCTATTTTGTGACGATAGCCAGTGGATTTGGCTTATTATTTATTATCATTTTCAGCATCGCTTCAACAAAGAAATCTTTTAAAAAAAAAATACAAATTAGGAATTTAACAACCGCCAAAAAAACATTAAAGTAAAACTAATTTTGTCGGCCAGTCTCTTTTTAAGATTTTTAGCACTTAAACTATATTTTAGTTTTAAATTTATGAAATAATTTTAATTAATAAAAACCTGCATTAAATGATTGAGCTGTTGAGTGCCCAAATCGATTAACTCCATAAAATAAAAAGCTGAGAAATGCGTTGAAATAGAGTACATTATTTTTTTAAATTCCCCTTATAAAATAAATTCTAATAATTAATATCAGGGGGGCTATTATGTATTTCGATTCGAATCGAAATGTCTTTCGAAAAAAATTTACAATTCGAAAGAAAAATCAAATATGTATAAATTTCGAAATTCCAACAGCGTTGAATTAAGAATTTTAAAAATGTTATTCTTTTTTCGAATGTTTTACATAATTAGTTTTTTTTTTCAAATTGAAAATTCTCTTCGAAAGTGTTTTCGATTTGAATCGAAATACATAAAAACCATAATAGCCAAAAAATAATCTCAAATTAGGTTATTATAAATACAATTTTCATGTGACTGGTGGAGTTAATCAATTTGTGTGTGGTAATAAAGTTAAACTCAGTATTTAAATTTTTGAATTTTTTTTTACAGAAAATGTTAGTAATTTTATCATGCCAATTATGAATATTCCCAAGGATTTTTTCCATGGGACAATTTTGATTTTGGGGAGAAATTTCCCTAAATCACATAACTTGCCATGTTAAAAAAGGGAGAAATTTTGTTCTGGTATATGAATCTGATTATGTTATTATTATTTCAAAGTTTGCGGCAAAACATGATGAAATTTCTTGAGACCCACAAGAGCCAAAGAAACATGTGTCTTGTATATATTTTTAATGAATTCATGACATCCAAAACTATCAGCATATAAATTTCTCTACAAACTAAGTCAAAAGAAAAATATGAAAATTTCTTGTGATGTTGCCATTCGGTCGGCATCCATTTGACTGCTAGCCTGTTCAGTCTGTTTTAACGCGAATAAAAATGAAATTTCATGTGAAATTTTGTTCACGTTATTAGTAAAGAAGAATTTATTAAATTTTTAAAGTTTTAAAAGCAAAACCATAAGTTTTTTGAACGTGCGAATAGTTCCTGTGGCAAAAGTGTCCACTTTTATTGTTTAATATCTTTCTGTGTCTAGTGCATGTAAAATAAAGAATTTGTGAAATTTGTTGGATTTTAAGAACAAAAAATATATTTTTTTTACTGAAGCAATTTATGAATGGGTTTTGTGGTAAAGGAGTTAATTGTTGTGGATAAACGATGCTATCAGAAAATAGTTCAATTTTTTGAAGGTAGAACACCATCGCTTTTTAATGACTTTATTAAAAAATTGCTAAGTTCTGCTTACTAAATTAAATTTTAGGAAAAAAAATAAACAAAAATACTTGTGTTCACCAGCAAAAAGTAAAGGGCCCCATCAAACGCAAGCATCTATTACACCAGCATGCTGGCACAATCTTCTTTTCATTTTTTTCTCTATTTAATTTTTCTACCATTTTGTTGTCGCATTTATTTTTTAGGTCACGATTGCAATAATTTTCGTTTTTTATTTTCCATAGGAATTCTTCCCCAAAAAATTTTTCCCACGCGTTCATTATTATGTTACCACTTAAAAAATTGGCTCTAAATGAGTTAATTTACAATACACGATACCAACATGCTGGTGCAATCATAAAAATATCAAACTCATTTTGATTTTGCACCAGCAGCTGGTACAATCACAGCTCAAGCCCATACACGGCCAATCAGCTGGCACAATCACTTGATTTCGCCAGCATGCTGTCATTGTGTATGGGATCTTTAAGTGGACAGATTATAGAAAACAAAATTTGAAGGGAATTCATTTCTGATTGATATCGCAGTAAAAGTAAACAAAATTCGAGGGGAAATGAAATTTATATAAGAGGTGAATAATTCATTCGCCGTCTGCAGATTGAATTTTTATTTGCAAAGAGTCGCAAGTTTGCCACGTATCCTTTGATGATTGTTTAAAATGTAAATTGCATTTTGTACAGAATACATTTCAGTAATATATTTCTTTATTTTATTTCAGAGTATGAAGTTAATTAAAATGCCCTCTGAAATAAATTACTTATTACTCAATGGCCAAAAAACTTTTGTCGTTTTTTATTACTCAGGAAGCTGTATAAAGCTATGAATATCAAGCACTTTGACACTTAAATTTAAGATTTTTCAAAAAGTGGAGTTAATCGATTTGTGCCCTCAACGACTCAGTTACTGCTACTAGTTAGTGCTATTTTTATGCAATTTATTAAGTATTTGAATTTATTTTATAAAGGGATTTTTAAAAAACAATGTAAACTATTTATTTCACCGAATTTCTCAGCTTTATGTTTTATTGAGTTGATCGCTTTGTGCATTGAACAGTTCATTTATCGGAAGATATTTGCTCAAAGACAGAGAGAGAGAGAGAAAGATGCAGCAACTGCTACGTACGGAGTGATTAAAATTAAGCAATATGTGTAAATTTGTAATGGCTTGAATGTTGTTAGATAGTAAGTATGTAGTTGGTACTAACATGCTTAACACATACGTACGTATGTGTGTACATGTGTTCATAATTAATTTCTTTGTTATTGATTACATTAAGTTAGCATATGCTTATGTGTGTACACATTTTCAGCTTAATTTATTTAACATTTTCCACGTTTCATCGTAACTATTTTCTTACAAAATTTTATTACTTAACTAGACCCTCTCATTTATTAATTATTGTGAAGTAAATATTCAAATGCAGCCATTAATGGTCCATCTAGTAAAATGTAGAGCAACAGTGAACTTGTATTAATGATCAGCAAGCAGCCAACAAATGAAGCCAACTGGGAATCCAAAAAATATAAACAAAAAAATATAAATAAATGAAATGGAAAAATATAAAATAAAAACAAAAATTAAATATCCATAATAAAAAAGTTAAAAATAAATTTAAATAAATAAATAAAATAAATTAAAAAAAAAATAAACAAAATCGATTCGTTAATTCGTTTTCTTAACTCATTAAAATTTAATTATATTAAAAAGAAATTCGTTCACTATTTAGTAGAACTGCTTACGTGCTGGAAAGAGGCAGTAGAAGAACTACTTACCTTTTTGGTCATAACTTGCTTACTTTTCCAGATATCGACTTAATTTCTATTGCGTTGAATAGAGAACTAAATTGGCTTTAATTAAAATTCTGGTTTTTGCAGATAGTGCGAA
This sequence comes from Thelaira solivaga, assembly GCA_947397855.1. Classification (NCBI taxonomy): domain Eukaryota; kingdom Metazoa; phylum Arthropoda; class Insecta; order Diptera; family Tachinidae; genus Thelaira; species Thelaira solivaga. The sequence continues at coordinate 29,059,429 of OX377612.1, forward strand.
AAAAATATTTTTCGCCAAAAAAAACCATGGACTGTTCCCTTTGCTTTTTTTTTTTTAAAATTATTAAAAAATTTTCTTGCACTATCCATCAGCAAAAAAAAATCTAATTAAGGCCAATTCGGTTAGCTATCCAACGCAAAAGAAATCAAGTCGATATATTGAAAACTTAGCAAGTTATGACCAAAAAGGTAACCAGTTCTACTAAAAAGTGGCCGGAAAGAGGCAGTAGAAAAACTGCTTACCTTTTTGGTCATAACTTGCTTACTTATCGACTTGATTTCTATTGCGTTGAATAGAGAACCAAATTGGCTTTAATTCAAAATCTGTTTTTTGCAGATAGTGCGAAAAAGATATTTTTCGCCAAAAAAAACCATGGACTACCCCCTTTGCTTTTTTTTAAAAAAATGATTTAAAAATTTTCTTGCACTATCCATCAGAAAAAAAAATCTTATTAAGGCCAATTCGGTTAGCTATTCAACGCAAAAGAAATCAAGTAGATATATTGAAAACTCAGCAGGGTATGACCAAAAAGGTAACCAGTTTTACTAAAAAGTGGCCGGAAAGAGGCAGTAGAAGAATTGCTTACATTTTTGGTCATAACTTGCTTACTTTTCTAGCTATCGACTTGATTTCTATTGCGTTGGATAGAGAACCAAATTGGCTTTAATTAAAATTCTGGTTTTTGCAGATAGTGCGAAAAAAATGTTTTTCGCCAAAAAAAACCATGGACTACCCCCTTTGCTTTTTTTACAAAAAATTATAAAAAAATTTTCTTACACTTTCCATCAGAAAAAAATTTCTAATTAAGGCCAATTCGGTTAGCTATCCAACGCAAAAGAAATCAAGTCGACATATTGAAAACTTAGCAAGTTATGACCAAAAAGGTAACCAGTTCTACTAAAAAGTGGCCGGAAAGAGGCAGTAGAAGAACTGCTTACCTTTTTGGTCATAACTTGCTTACTTTTCCAGATATCGACTTGATTGCTATTGCGTTGGATACAGAACCAAATTGGCTTTAATTCAAATTCTGTTTTTTGCAGATAGTGCGAAAAAGATATTTTTCGGCAAAAAAAACCATGGACTACCCCCTTTGCTTTTTTTTAAAAAAATTATAAAAAAATTTTCTTTCACTATCCATCAGAAAATAATTTCTAATTAAAGCCAATTTGGTTAGCTATTCAACGCAAAAGAAATCAAGTAGATATATTGAAAACTTAGCAAGTTATGACCAAAAAGGTAACCAGTTTTACTAAAAAGTGGCCGGAAAGAGGCAGTAGAAGAACTGCTTACCTTTTTGGTCATAACTTGCTTACTTTTCCAGATATCGACTTGATTGCTATTGCGTTGGATACAGAACCAAATTGGCTTTAATTCAAATTCTGTTTTTTGCAGATAGTGCGAAAAAGATATTTTTCGCCAAAAAAAACCATGGACTACCCCCTTTGCTTTTTTTTAAAAAAATTATAAAAAAATTTTCTTTCACTATCCATCAGAAAAAAATTTCTAAATAAAGCCACTTTGGTTAGCTATTCAACGCAAAAGAAATCAAGTAGATATATTGAAAACTTAGCAAGGTATGACCAAAAAGGTAACCAGTTTTACTAAAAAGTGGCCGGAAAGAGGCAGTAGAAGAATTGCTTAAATTTTTGGTCATAACTTGCTTACTTTTCTAGATATCGACTTGATTGCTATTGCGTTGGATACAGAACCAAATTGGCTTTAATTCAAATTCTGTTTTTTGCAGATAGTGCGAAAAAGATATTTTTCGCCAAAAAAAACCATGGACTACCCCCTTTGCTTTTTTTTAAAAAAATTATAAAAAAATTTTCTTTCACTATCCATCAGAAAAAAATTTCTAAATAAAGCCACTTTGGTTAGCTATTCAACGCAAAAGAAATCAAGTAGATATATTGAAAACTCAGCAGGGTATGACCAAAAAGGTAACCAGTTTTACTAAAAAGTGGCCGGAAAGAGGCAGTAGAAGAATTGCTTACATTTTTGGTCATAACTTGCTTACTTTTCTAGCTATCGACTTGATTTCTATTGCGTTGGATAGAGAACCAAATTGGCTTTAATTAAAATTCTGGTTTTTGCAGATAGTGCGAAAAAAATGTTTTTCGCCAAAAAAAACCATGGACTACCCCCTTTGCTTTTTTTACAAAAAATTATAAAAAAATTTTCTTACACTTTCCATCAGAAAAAAATTTCTAATTAAGGCCAATTCGGTTAGCTATCCAACGCAAAAGAAATCAATTAGACATATTGAAGACTTAGCAAGTTATGAAAAAAAAGGTAACCAGTTCTACTAAAAAGTGGCCGGAAAGAGGCAGTAGAAGAACTGCTTACCTTTTTGGTCATAACTTGCTTACTTTCCTAGCTATCGACTTGATTTCTATTGCGTTGGATAGAGAACCAAATTGGCTTTAATTCAAATTCTGGTTTTTGCAGATAGTGCGAAAAAAATGTTTTTCGCCAAAAAAAACCATGGACTACCCCTTTTGCTTTTTTTAAAAAAAATTATAAAAAAATTTTCTTGCACTTTCCATCAGAAATAAATTTTAATTAAGGCCAATACGGTTAGCTATCCAACGCAAAAGAAATCAAGTCGATATATTGAAAACTTAGCAAGTTATGACCAAAAAGGTAACCAGTTCTACTATAAAGTGGCCGGAAAGAGGCAGTAGAAGAACTGCTTACCTTTTTGGTCATAACTTGCTTACTTTTCTAGCTAACGACTTGATTTCTATTGCGTTGGATAGAGAACCAAATTGGCTTTAATTCAAATTCTGGTTTTTGCAGATAGTGCGAAAAAAATGTTTTTCGCCAAAAAAAACCATGGACTACCCCCTTTGCTTTTTTTACAAAAAATTATAAAAAAATTTTCTTACACTTTCCGTCAGAAAAAAATTTCTAATTAAGGCCAATTCGGTTAGCTATCCAACGCAAAAGAAATCAAGTCGACATATTGAAAACTTAGCAAGTTATCACCAAAAAGGTAACCAGTTCTACTAAAAAGTGGCCGGAAAGAGGCAGTAGAAGAATTGCTTACCTTTTTGGTCATAACTTGCTTATTTTTCTAGATATCGACTTGATTTCTATTGCGTTAAATAGAGAACCAAATTGGCTTTAATTCAAATTCTGGTTTTTGCAGATAGTGCGAAAAAAATGTTTTTCGCCAAAAAAAACCATGGACTACCCCCTTTGCTTTTTTTAAAAAAAAATTATAAAAACATTTTCTTGCAATTTCCATCAGAAAAAAATTCTAATTAAGGCCAATACGGTTAGCTATCCAACGCAAAAGAAATCAAGTCGATATATTGAAAACTTAGCAAGTTATGACCAAAAAGGTAACCAGTTCTACTATAAAGTGGCCGGAAAGAGTCAGTAGAAGAATTGCTTACCTTTTTGGTCATAACTTGCTTACTTTTCTAGCTAACGACTTGATTTCTATTGCGTTGGATAGAGAACCAAATTGGCTTTAATTAAAATTCTGGTTTTTGCAGATAGTGCGAAAAAAATGTTTTTCGCCAAAAAAAAACCATGGACTACCCCCTTTGCTTTTTTTACAAAAAATTATAAAAAAATTTTCTTACACTTTCCATCAGAAAAAAATTTCTAATTAAGGCCAATTCGGTTAGCTATCCAACGCAAAAGAAATCAAGTCGACATATTGAAAACTTAGCAAGTTATGACCAAAAAGGTAACCAGTTCTACTAAAAAGTGGCCGAAAAGAGGCAGTAGAAGAACTGCTTACCTTTTTGGTCATAACTTGCTTACTTTTCCAGATATCGACTTGATTGCTATTGCGTTGGATACAGAACCAAATTGGCTTTAATTCAAATTCTGTTTTTTGCAGATAGTGCGAAAAAGATATTTTTCGGCAAAAAAAACCATGGACTACCCCCTTTGCTTTTTTTTAAAAAAATTATAAAAAAATTTTCTTTCACTATCCATCAGAAAATAATTTCTAATTAAAGCCAATTTGGTTAGCTATTCAACGCAAAAGAAATCAAGTAGATATATTGAAAACTTAGCAAGTTATGACCAAAAAGGTAACCAGTTTTACTAAAAAGTGGCCGGAAAGAGGCAGTAGAAGAACTGCTTACCTTTTTGGTCATAACTTGCTTACTTTTCCAGATATCGACTTGATTGCTATTGCGTTGGATACAGAACCAAATTGGCTTTAATTCAAATTCTGTTTTTTGCAGATAGTGCGAAAAAGATATTTTTCGCCAAAAAAAACCATGGACTACCCCCTTTGCTTTTTTTTAAAAAAATTATAAAAAAATTTTCTTTCACTATCCATCAGAAAAAAATTTCTAATTAAAGCCACTTTGGTTAGCTATCCAACGCAAAAGAAATCAAGTCGATATATTGAAAACTTAGCAAGTTATGACCAAAAAGGTAATCAGTTTTAATAAAAAAGTGGCCGGAAAGAGGCAGTAGAAGAACTGCTTACCTTTTTGGTCATAACTTGCTTACTTTTCTAGCTATCGACTTGATTTCTATTGCGTTGGATAGAGAACCAAATTGGCTTTAATTCAAATTCTGGTTTTTGCAGATAGTGCGAAAAAAATATTTTTCGCCAAAAAAAACCATGGACTACCCCCTTTGCTTTTTTTAAAAAAAATTATAAAAAAATTTTCTTTCACTTTCCATCAGAAAAAAATTTCTAATTAAGGCCAATTCGGTTACTTATCGAACGCAAAAGAAATCAAGTCGACATATTGAAAACTTAGCAAGTTATGAGCAAAAAGGTAACCAGTTCTACTAAAAAGTGGCCGGAAAGAGGCAGTAGAAGAATTGCTTACCTTTTTGGTCATAACTTGCTTACTTTTCTAGATATCGACTTGATTTCTATTGCGTTGGATAGAGAACCAAATTGGCTTTAATTCAAATTCTGGTTTTTGCAGATAGTGCGAAAAAAATGTTTTTCGCCAAAAAAAAACCATGGACTACCCCCTTTGCTTTTTTTTAAAAAAATTATAAAAAAATTTTCTTTCACTATCCATCAGAAAAAAATTTCTAATTAAAGCCACTTTGGTTAGCTATCCAACGCAAAAGAAATCAAGTCGACATATTGAAAACTTAGCAAGTTATGAAAAAAAAGGTAACCAGTTCTACTAAAAAGTGGCCGAAAAGAGGCAGTAGAAGAATTGCTTACATTTTTGGTCATAACTTGCTTACTTTTCTAGCTATCGACTTGATTTCTATTGCGTTGGATAGAGAACCAAATTGGCTTTAATTAAAAATCTGGTTTTTGCAGATAGTGCGAAAAAAATGTTTTTCGCCAAAAAAAACCATGGACTACCCCCTTTGCTTTTTTTAAAAAAAATTATAAAAAAATTTTCTTGCACTTTCCATCAGAAAAAAATTTCTAATTAAGGCCAATTCGGTTACTTATCGAACGCAAAAGAAATCAAGTCGACATATTGAAAACTTAGCAAGTTATGAGCAAAAAGGTAACCAGTTCTACTAAAAAGTGGCCGGAAAGAGGCAGTAGAAGAATTGCTTACCTTTTTGGTCATAACTTGCTTACTTTTCTAGATATCGACTTGATTTCTATTGCGTTGGATAGAGAACCAAATTGGCTTTAATTCAAATTCTGGTTTTTGCAGATAGTGCGAAAAAAATGTTTTTCGCCAAAAAAAACCATGGACTACCCCCTTTGCTTTTTTTTAAAAAAATTATAAAAAAATTTTCTTTCACTATCCATCAGAAAAAAACTTCTAATTAAAGCCACTTTGGTTAGCTATCCAACGCAAAAGAAATCAAGTCGACATATTGAAAACTTAGCAAGTTATGACCAAAAAGGTAACCAGTTCTACTAAAAAGTGGCCGGAAAGAGGCAGTAGAAGAATTGCTTACATTTTTGGTCATAACTTGCTTACTTTTCTAGCTATCGACTTGATTTCTATTGCGTTGGATAGAGAACCAAATTGGCTTTAATTAAAAATCTGGTTTTTGCAGATAGTGCGAAAAAAATGTTTTTCGCCAAAAAAAACCATGGACTACCCCCTTTGCTTTTTTTAAAAAAAATTATAAAAAAATTTTCTTGCACTTTCCATCAGAAAAAAATTTCTAATTAAGGCCAATTCGGTTACTTATCGAACGCAAAAGAAATCAAGTCGACATATTGAAAACTTAGCAAGTTATGAGCAAAAAGGTAACCAGTTCTACTAAAAAGTGGCCGGAAAGAGGCAGTAGAAGAATTGCTTACATTTTTGGTCATAACTTGCTTACTTTTCTAGCTATCGACTTGATTGCTATTGCGTTGGATAGAGAACCAAATTGGCTTTAATTCAAATTTTGGTTTTTGCAGATAGTGCGAAAAAAATGTTTTTCGCCAAAAAAAACCATGGACTACCCCCTTTGCTTTTTTTAAAAAAAATTATAAAAAAATTTTCTTGCACTTTCCATCAGAAAAAAATTTCTAATTAAGGCCAATTCGGTTACTTATCGAACGCAAAAGAAATCAAGTCGACATATTGAAAACTTAGCAAGTTATGACCAAAAAGGTAACCAGTTCTACTATAAAGTGGCCGGAAAGAGGCAGTAGAAGAATTGCTTACATTTTTGGTCATAACTTGCTTACTTTTCTAGCTATCGACTTGATTTCTATTGCGTTGGATAGAAAACCAAACTGGCTTTAATTCAAATTCTGGTTTTTGCAGATAGTGCGAAAAAAATATTTTTCGCCAAAAAAAACCATGGACTACCCCTTTTGCTTTTTTTAAAAAAAATTATAAAAAAATTTTCTTGCACTTTCCATCAGAAAAAAATTTCTAATTAAGGCCAATACGGTTAGCTATCCAACGCAAAAGAAATCAAGTCGACATATTGAAAACTTAGCAAGTTATGACCAAAAAGGTAACCAGTTCTACTAAAAAGTGGCCGGAAAGAGGCAGTAGAAGAACTGCTTACCTTTTTGGTCATAACTTGCTTACTTTTCCAGATATCGACTTGATTGCTACTGCGTTGGATACAGAACCAAATTATCTTTAATTCAAATTCTGTTTTTTGCAGATAGTGCGAAAAAAATAGTTTTCGCCAAAAAATACCATGGACTACCCCCTTAGCTTTTTCTTTTAAAATTATAAAAAAATTTTCTTTCACTATCCATCAGAAAAAAAAATCTTATTAAGGCCAATTCGGTTAGCTATTCAACGCAAAAGAAATCAAGTAGATATATTGAAAACTTAGCAAGGTATGACCAAAAAGGTAACCAGTTTTACTAAAAAGTGGCCGGAAAGAGGCAGTAGAAGAACTGCTTACCTTTTTGGTCATAACTTGCTTACTTTTCTAGATATCGACTTGATTGCTATTGCGTTGGATACAGAACCAAATTGGCTTTAATTCAAATTCTGTTTTTTGCAGATAGTGCGAAAAAGATATTTTTCGCCAAAAAAAACCATGGACTACCCCCTTTGCTTTTTTTTAAAAAAATTATAAAAAAATTTTCTTTCACTATCCATCAGAAAAAAATTTCTAATTAAAGCCACTTTGGTTAGCTATCCAACGCAAAAGAAATCAAGTAGATATATTGAAAACTTAGCAAGGTATGACCAAAAAGGTAACCAGTTTTACTAAAAAGTGGCCGGAAAGAGGCAGTAGAAGAACTGCTTACCTTTTTGGTCATAACTTGCTTACTTTTCTAGATATCGACTTGATTGCTATTGCGTTGGATACAGAACCAAATTGGCTTTAATTCAAATTCTGTTTTTTGCAGATAGTGCGAAAAAGATATTTTTCGCCAAAAAAAACCATGGACTACCCCCTTTGCTTTTTTTTAAAAAAATTATAAAAAAATTTTCTTTCACTATCCATCAGAAAAAAATTTCTAATTAAAGCCAATTTGGTTAGCTATTCAACGCAAAAGAAATCAAGTAGATATATTGAAAACTTAGCAAGTTATGACCAAAAAGGTAACCAGTTTTACTAAAAAGTGGCCGGAAAGAGGCAGTAGAAGAACTGCTTACCTTTTTGGTCATAACTTGCTTACTTTTCTAGATATCGACTTGATTTCTATTGCGTTGGATAGAGAACCAAATTGGCTTTAATTCAAATTCTGGTTTTTGCAGATAGTGCGAAAAAAATGTTTTTCGCCAAAAAAAACCATGGACTACCCCCTTTGCTTTTTTTAAAAAATTATTAAAAAATTTTCTTGCACTATCCATCAGAAAAAAAAATCTTATTAAGGCCAATTCGGTTAGCTATCCAACGCAAAAGAAATCAAGTCGATATATTGAAAACTTAGCAAGTTATGATCAAAAAGGTAACCAGTTCTACTAAAAATTGGCCGGAAAGAGGCAGTAGAAGAACTGCTTACCTTTTTGGTCATAACTTGCTTACTTTTCCAGATATCGACTTGATTGCTATTGCGTTGGATACAGAACCAAATTGGCTTTAATTCAAATTCTGTTTTTTGCAGATAGTGCGAAAAAGATATTTTTCGCCAAAAAAAACCATGGACTACCCCCTTTGCTTTTTTTTAAAAAATTATAAAAAAAATTTCTTTCACTATCCATCAGAAAAAAATTTCTAAATAAAGCCACTTTGGTTAGCTATTCAACGCAAAAGAAATCAAGTAGATATATTGAAAACTTAGCAAGGTATGACCAAAAAGGTAACCAGTTCTACTAAAAAGTGGCCGGAAAGAGGCAGTAGAAGAACTGCTTACCTTTTTGGTCATAACTTGCTTACTTTTCCAGATATCGACTTGATTGCTATTGCGTTGGATACAGAACCAAATTGGCTTTAATTCAAATTCTGTTTTTTGCAGATAGCGCGAAAAAGATATTTTTCGCCAAAAAAAACCATGGACTACCCCCTTTGCTTTTTTTTAAAAAAATTATAAAAAAATTTTCTTTCACTATCCATCAGAAAAAAATTTCTAATTAAAGCCACTTTGGTTAGCTATCCAACGCAAAAGAAATCAAGTCGATATATTGAAAACTTAGCAAGTTATGACCAAAAAGGTAATCAGTTTTAATAAAAAAGTGGCCGGAAAGAGGCAGTAGAAGAACTGCTTACCTTTTTGGTCATAACTTGCTTACTTTTCTAGCTATCGACTTGATTTCTATTGCGTTGGATAGAGAACCAAATTGGCTTTAATTCAAATTCTGGTTTTTGCAGATAGTGCGAAAAAAATGTTTTTCGCCAAAAAAAACCATGGACTACCCCCTTTGCTTTTTTTAAAAAAAATTATAAAAAAATTTTTTTGCACTTTCCATCAGAAAAAAATTTCTAATTAAGGCCAATTCGGTTAGCTATCCAACGCAAAATAAATCAAGTCGACATATTGAAAACTTAGCAAGGTATGACCAAAAAGGTAACCAGTTCTACGAAAAAGTGGCCGGAAAGAGGCAGTAGAAGAATTGCTTACCTTTTTGGTCATAACTTGCTTCTTTTTCTAGATATCGACTTGCATTCTATTGCGTTGGATAGAGAACCAAATTGGCTTTAATTCAAATTCTGGTTTTTGCAGATAGTGCGAAAAAAATGTTTTTCGCCAAAAAAAACCATGGACTACCCCCTTTGCTTTTTTTAAAAAAAATTATAAAAAAATTTTCTTGCACTTTCCATCAGAAAAAAATTTCTAATTAAGGCCAATTCGGCTATCTATCCAACGCAAAAGAAATCAAGTCGACATATTGAAAACTTAGCAAGTTATGACCAAAAAGGTAACCAGTTCTACTATAAAGTGGCCGGAAAGAGGCAGTAGAAGAATTGCTTACATTTTTGGTCATAACTTGCTTACTTTTCTAGCTATCGACTTGATTTCTATTGCGTTGGATAGAGAACCAAATTGGCTTTAATTCAAATTCTGGTTTTTGCAGATAGTGCGAAAAAAATGTTTTTCGCCAAAAAAAACCATGGACTACCCCCTTTGCTTTTTTTAAAAAAAATTATAAAAAAATTTTTTTGCACTTTCCATCAGAAAAAAATTTCTAATTAAGGCCAATTCGGTTAGCTATCCAACGCAAAATAAATCAAGTCGACATATTGAAAACTTAGCAAGGTATGACCAAAAAGGTAACCAGTTCTACGAAAAAGTGGCCGGAAAGAGGCAGTAGAAGAATTGCTTACCTTTTTGGTCATAACTTGCTTCTTTTTCTAGATATCGACTTGCATTCTATTGCGTTGGATAGAGAACCAAATTGGCTTTAATTCAAATTCTGGTTTTTGCAGATAGTGCGAAAAAAATGTTTTTCGCCAAAAAAAACCATGGACTACCCCCTTTGCTTTTTTTAAAAAAAATTATAAAAAAATTTTCTTGCACTTTCCATCAGAAAAAAATTTCTAATTAAGGCCAATTCGGCTATCTATCCAACGCAAAATAAATCAAGTCGACATATTGAAAACTTAGCAAGTTATGACCAAAAAGGTAACCAGTTCTACTATAAAGTGGCCGGAAAGAGGCAGTAGAAGAATTGCTTAACTTTTTAGTCATAACTTGCTTACTTTTCTAGATATCGACTTGTTTTCTAAATCGTTGGATAGAGAACCAAATTGGCTTTAATTCAAATTCTGGTTTTTGCAGATAGTGCGAAAAAAATGTTTTTCGCCAAAAAAAACCATGGACTACCCCCTTTGCTTTTTTTAAAAAAAATTATAAAAAAATTTTCTTGCACTTTCCATCAGAAAAAAAATTCTAATTAAGGCCAATTCGGTTATCTATCCAACGCAAAAGAAATCAAGTCGACATATTGAAAACTTAGCAAGTTATGACCAAAAAGGTAACCAGTTCTACTATAAAGTGGCCGGAAAGAGGCAGTAGAAGAATTGCTTAACTTTTTAGTCATAACTTGCTTACTTTTCTAGATATCGACTTGTTTTCTAAATCTTTGGATAGAGAACCAAATTGGCTTTAATTCAAATTCTGGTTTTTGCAGATAGTGCGAAAAAAATGTTTTTCGCCAAAAAAAACCATGGACTACCCCTTTTGCTTTTTTTAAAAAAAATTATAAAAAAATTTTCTTGCACTTTCCATCAGAAAAAAATTTCTAATTAAGGCCAATACGGTTAGCTATTAAACGCAAAAGAAATCAAGGCAATATATATAAAACTTAGCAAGTTATGACCAAAAAGGTAACCAGTTCTACTAAAAAGTGGCCGGAAAGAGTCAGTAGAAGAATTGCTTAACTTTTTAGTCATAACTTGCTTACTTTTCTAGCTATCGACTTGATTTCTATTGCTTTGGATAGAGAACCAAATTGGCTTTAATTAAAATTCTGGTTTTTGCTGATAGTGCGAAAAAAATGTTTTTCGCCAAAAAAAACCATGGACTACCCCTTTTGCTTTTTTTAAAAAAAATTATAAAAAAATTTTTTTTGCACTTTATATCAGAAAAAAATTTCTAATTAAGGCCAATTCGGTTAGCTATCCAACGCAAAATAAATCAAGTCGACATATTGAAAACTTAGCAAGGTATGACCAAAAAGGTAACCAGTTCTACTAAAAAGTGGCCGGAAAGAGGCAGTAGAAGAATTGCTTAACTTTTTAGTCATAACTTGCTTACTTTTCTAGATATCGACTTGATTTCTATTGCTTTGGATAGAGAACCAAATTGGCTTTAATTCAAATTCTGGTTTTTGCAGATAGTGCGAAAAAAATGTTTTTCGCCAAAAAAACCATGGACTACCCCCTTTGCTTTTTTTAAAAAAAATTATAAAAAAATTTTCTTGCACTTTCCATCAGAAAAAAATTTCTAATTAAGGCCAATACGGTTAGCTATTAAACGCAAAAGAAATCAAGGCGATATATTGAAAACTTAGCAAGTTATGACCAAAAAGGTAACCAGTTCTACTATAAAGTGGCCGGAAAGAGGCAGTAGAAGAATTGCTTACATTTTTGGTCATAACTTGCTTACTTTTCTAGCTATCGACTTGATTTCTATTGCGTTGGATAGAGAACCAAATTGGCTTTAATTCAAATTCTGGTTTTTGCAGATAGTGCGAAAAAAATGTTTTTCGCCAAAAAAAACCATGGACTACCCCCTTTGCTTTTTTTAAAAAAAATTATAAAAAAATTTTCTTGCACTTTCCATCAGAAAAAAATTTCTAATTAAGGCCAATACGGTTAGCTATTAAACGCAAAAGAAATCAAGGCAATATATATAAAACTTAGCAAGTTATGACCAAAAAGGTAACCAGTTCTACTAAAAAGTGGCCGGAAAGAGTCAGTAGAAGAATTGCTTAACTTTTTAGTCATAACTTGCTTACTTTTCTAGCTATCGACTTGATTTCTATTGCTTTGGATAGAGAACCAAATTGGCTTTAATTAAAATTCTGGTTTTTGCTGATAGTGCGAAAAAAAATGTTTTTCGCCAAAAAAAACCATGGACTACCCCTTTTGCTTTTTTTAAAAAAAATTATAAAAAAATTTTCTTGCACTTTCCATCAGAAAAAAATTTCTAATTAAGGCCAATACGATTAGCTATTAAACGCAAAAGAAATCAAGGCGATATATTGAAAACTTAGCAAGTTATGACCAAAAAGGTAACCAGTTCTACTAAAAAGTGGCCGGAAAGAGGCAGTAGAAGAATTGCTTACATTTTTGGTCATAACTTGCTTACTTTTCTAGCTATCGACTTGATTTCTATTGCGTTGGATAGAGAACCAAATTGGCTTTAATTAAAATTCTGGTTTTTGCAGATAGTGCGAAAAAAATGTTTTTCGCCAAAAAAAAAAAACCATGGACTACCCCTTTTGCTTTTTTTTAAAAAAAATTATAAAAAAATTTTCTTACACTTTCCATCAGAAAAAAATTTCTAATTAAGGCCAATTCGGTTATCTATCCAACGCAAAGGAAATCAAGTCGACATATTGAAAACTTAGCAAGTTATGACCAAAAAGGTAACCAGTTCTACTAAAAAGTGGCCGGAAAGAGGCAGTAGAAGAATTGCTTAACTTTTTAGTCATAACTTGCTTACTTTTCTAGATATCGACTTGATTTCTATTGCTTTGGATAGAGAACCAAATTGGCTTTAATTCAAATTCTGGTTTTTGCAGATAGTGCGAAAAAAATGTTTTTCGCCAAAAAAAACCATGGACTACCCCCTTTGCTTTTTTTAAAAAAAATTATAAAAAAATTTTCTTGCACTTTCCATCAGAAAAAAATTTCTAATTAAGGCCAATACGGTTAGCTATTAAACGCAAAAGAAATCAAGGCGATATATTGAAAACTTAGCAAGTTATGACCAAAAAGGTAACCAGTTCTACTATAAAGTGGCCGGAAAGAGGCAGTAGAAGAATTGCTTACATTTTTGGTCATAACTTGCTTACTTTTCTAGCTATCGACTTGATTTCTATTGCGTTGGATAGAGAACCAAATTGGCTTTAATTCAAATTCTGGTTTTTGCAGATAGTGCGAAAAAAATGTTTTTTGCCAAAAAAAACCATCTACTACCCCCTTTGCTTTTTTTACAAAAACTTATAAAAACATTTTCTTACACTTTCCATCAGAAAAAAATTTCTAATTAAGGCCAATTCGGTTAGCTATTAAACGCAAAAGAAATCAAGGCGATATATTGAAAACTTAGCAAGTTATGACCAAAAAGGTAACCAGTTCTACTATAAAGTGGCCGGAAAGAGTCAGTAGAAGAATTGCTTAACTTTTTAGTCATAACTTGCTTACTTTTCTAGATATCGACTTGATTTCTATTGCTTTGGATAGAGAACCAAATTGGCTTTAATTCAAATTCTGGTTTTTGCAGATAGTGCGAAAAAAATGTTTTTCGCCAAAAAAAACCATGGACTACCCCTTTTGCTTTTTTTAAAAAAAAATTATAAAAAAATTTTTTTTGCACTTTCCATCAGAAAAAAATTTCTAATTAAGGCCAATTCGGTTAGCTATCCAACGCAAAATAAATCAAGTCGACATATTGAAAACTTAGCAAGGTATGACCAAAAAGGTAACCAGTTCTACTAAAAAGTGGCCGGAAAGAGGCAGTAGAAGAATTGCTTACCTTTTTGGTCATAACTTGCTTATTTTTCTAGATATCGACTTGATTTCTATTGCGTTGGATAGAGAACCAAATTGGCTTTAATTAAAATTCTGGTTTTTGCAGATAGTGCGAAAAAAATGTTTTTCGCCAAAAAAAACCATGGACTACCCCTTTTGCTTTTTTTAAAAAAAATTATAAAAAAATTTTCTTGCACTTTCCATCAGAAAAAAATTTCTAATTAAGGCCAATAGGGTTATCTATCCAACGCAAAAGAAATCAAGTCGACATATTGAAAACTTAGCAAGTTATGACCAAAAAGGTAACCAGTTCTACTAAAAAGTGGCCGGAAAGAGGCAGTAGAAGAATTGCTTACATTTTTGGTCATAACTTGCTTACTTTTCTAGCTATCGACTTGATTTCTATTGCGTTGGATAGAGAACCAAATTGGCTTTAATTAAAATTCTGGTTTTTGCAGATAGTGCGAAAAAAATGTTTTTCGCCAAAAAAAAAAACCATGGACTACCCCTTTTGCTTTTTTTTAAAAAAAATTATAAAAAAATTTTCTTACACTTTCCATCAGAAAAAAATTTCTAATTAAGGCCAATTCGGTTATCTATCCAACGCAAAGGAAATCAAGTCGACATATTGAAAACTTAGCAAGTTATGACCAAAAAGGTAACCAGTTCTACTATAAAGTGGCCGGAAAGAGGCAGTAGAAGAATTGCTTACCTTTTTGGTCATAACTTGCTTATTTTTCTAGATATCGACTTGATTTCTATTGCGTTGGATAGAGAACCAAATTGGCTTTAATTAAAATTCTGGTTTTTGCAGATAGTGCGAAAAAAATGTTTTTTGCCAAAAAAAACCATCTACTACCCCCTTTGCTTTTTTTACAAAAAATTATAAAAAAATTTTCTTACACTTTCCATCAGAAAAAAATTTCTAATTAAGGCCAATTCGGTTAGCTATTAAACGCAAAAGAAATCAAGTCGACATATTGAAAACTTAGCAAGTTATGACCAAAAAGGTAACCAGTTCTACTATAAAGTGGCCGGAAAGAGTCAGTAGAAGAATTGCTTAACTTTTTAGTCATAACTTGCTTACTTTTCTAGATATCGACTTGATTTCTATTGCTTTGGATAGAGAACCAAATTGGCTTTAATTCAAATTCTGGTTTTTGCAGATAGTGCGAAAAAAATGTTTTTCGCCAAAAAAAACCATGGACTACCCCCTTTGCTTTTTTTAAAAAAAATTATAAAAAAATTTTTTTTGCACTTTCCATCAGAAAAAAATTTCTAATTAAGGCCAATTCGGTTAGCTATCCAACGCAAAATAAATCAAGTTGACATATTGAAAACTTAGCAAGGTATGACCAAAAAGGTAACCAGTTCTACTAAAAAGTGGCCGGAAAGAGTCAGTAGAAGAATTGCTTAACTTTTTAGTCATAACTTGCTTACTTTTCTAGATATCGACTTGATTTCTATTGCTTTAGATAGAGAACCAAATTGGCTTTAATTCAAATTCTGGTTTTTGCAGATAGTGCGAAAAAAATGTTTTTCGCCAAAAAAAACCATGGACTACCCCCTTTGCTTTTTTTAAAAAAAATTATAAAAAAATTTTCTTACACTTTCCATCAGAAAAAAATTTCTAATTAAGGCCAATTCGGTTATCTATCCAACGCAAAGGAAATCAAGTCGACATATTGAAAACTTAGCAAGTTATGACCAAAAAGGTAACCAGTTCTACTATAAAGTGGCCGGAAAGAGGCAGTAGAAGAATTGCTTACCTTTTTGGTCATAACTTGCTTATTTTTCTAGATATCGACTTGATTTCTATTGCGTTGGATAGAGAACCAAATTGGCTTTAATTCAAATTCTGGTTTTTGCAGATAGTGCGAAAAAAATGTTTTTCGCCAAAAAAAAACCATGGACTACCCCTTTTGCTTTTTTTAAAAAAAATTATAAAAAAATTTTCTTACACTTTCCATCAGAAAAAAATTTCTAATTAAGGCCAATTCGGTTATCTATCCAACGCAAAGGAAATCAAGTCGACATATTGAAAACTTAGCAAGTTATGACCAAAAAGGTAACCAGTTCTACTATAAAGTGGCCGGAAAGAGGCAGTAGAAGAATTGCTTACCTTTTTGGTCATAACTTGCTTATTTTTCTAGATATCGACTTGATTTCTATTGCGTTGGATAGAGAACCAAATTGGCTTTAATTAAAATTCTGGTTTTTGCAGATAGTGCGAAAAAAATGTTTTTTGCCAAAAAAAACCATCTACTACCCCCTTTGCTTTTTTTACAAAAAATTATAAAAACATTTTCTTGCACTTTCCATCAGAAAAAAATTTCTAATTAAGG
Organism: Thelaira solivaga; assembly: GCA_947397855.1. Taxonomy (NCBI): domain Eukaryota; kingdom Metazoa; phylum Arthropoda; class Insecta; order Diptera; family Tachinidae; genus Thelaira; species Thelaira solivaga. The sequence goes on from OX377612.1 coordinate 29,075,739, forward strand.
CCAATTCGGTTAGCTATTAAACGCAAAAGAAATCAAGGCGATATATTGAAAACTTAGCAAGTTATGACCAAAAAGGTAACCAGTTCTACTAAAAAGTGGCCGGAAAGAGGCAGTAGAAGAATTGCTTACATTTTTGGTCATAACTTGCTTACTTTTCTAGCTATCGACTTGATTTCTATTGCGTTGGATAGAGAACCAAATTGGCTTTAATTAAAATTCTGGTTTTTGCAGATAGTGCGAAAAAAATGTTTTTCGCCAAAAAAAAAAACCATGGACTACCCCTTTTGCTTTTTTTTAAAAAAAATTATAAAAAAATTTTCTTACACTTTCCATCAGAAAAAAATTTCTAATTAAGGCCAATTCGGTTATCTATCCAACGCAAAGGAAATCTAGTCGACATATTGAAAACTTAGCAAGTTATGACCAAAAAGGTAACCAGTTCTACTATAAAGTGGCCGGAAAGAGGCAGTAGAAGAATTGCTTACCTTTTTGGTCATAACTTGCTTATTTTTCTAGATATCGACTTGATTTCTATTGCGTTGGATAGAGAACCAAATTGGCTTTAATTAAAATTCTGGTTTTTGCAGATAGTGCGAAAAAAATGTTTTTCGCCAAAAAAAAAAACCATGGACTACCCCTTTTGCTTTTTTTAAAAAAAATTATAAAAAAATTTTCTTACACTTTCCATCAGAAAAAAATTTCTAATTAAGGCCAATTCGGTTATCTATCCAACGCAAAGGAAATCAAGTCGACATATTGAAAACTTAGCAAGTTATGACCAAAAAGGTAACCAGTTCTACTATAAAATGGCCGGAAAGAGGCAGTAGAAGAATTGCTTACCTTTTTGGTCATAACTTGCTTATTTTTCTAGATATCGACTTGATTTCTATTGCGTTGGATAGAGAACCAAATTGGCTTTAATTAAAATTCTGGTTTTTGCAGATAGTGCGAAAAAAATGTTTTTTGCCAAAAAAAACCATGGACTACCCCTTTTGCTTTTTTTAAAAAAAATTATAAAAAAATTTTCTTACACTTTCCATCAGAAAAAAATTTCTAATTAAGGCCAATTCGGTTATCTATCCAACGCAAAAGAAATCAAGTCGACATATTGAAAACTTAGCAAGTTATGACCAAAAAGGTAACCAGTTCTACTATAAAGTGGCCGGAAAGAGGCAGTAGAAGAATTGCTTACCTTTTTGGTCATAACTTGCTTATTTTTCTAGATATCGACTTGATTTCTATTGCGTTGGATAGAGAACCAAATTGGCTTTAATTCAAATTCTGGTTTTTGCAGATAGTGCGAAAAAAATGTTTTTCGCCAAAAAAAAACCATGGACTACCCCTTTTGCTTTTTTTAAAAAAAATTATAAAAAAATTTTCTTACACTTTCCATCAGAAAAAAATTTCTAATTAAGGCCAATTCGGTTATCTATCCAACGCAAAGGAAATCAAGTCGACATATTGAAAACTTAGCAAGTTATGACCAAAAAGGTAACCAGTTCTACTATAAAGTGGCCGGAAAGAGGCAGTAGAAGAATTGCTTACCTTTTTGGTCATAACTTGCTTATTTTTCTAGATATCGACTTGATTTCTATTGCGTTGGATAGAGAACCAAATTGGCTTTAATTAAAATTCTGGTTTTTGCAGATAGTGCGAAAAAAATGTTTTTTGCCAAAAAAAACCATCTACTACCCCCTTTGCTTTTTTTACAAAAAATTATAAAAACATTTTCTTGCACTTTCCATCAGAAAAAAATTTCTAATTAAGGCCAATTCGGTTAGCTATTAAACGCAAAAGAAATCAAGGCGATATATTGAAAACTTAGCAAGTTATGACCAAAAAGGTAAGCAGTTCTACTAAAAAGTGGCCGGAAAGAGTCAGTAGAAGAATTGCTTAACTTTTTAGTCATAACTTGCTTACTTTTCTAGATATCGACTTGATTTCTATTGCTTTGGATAGAGAACCAAATTGGCTTTAATTCAAATTCTGGTTTTTGCAGATAGTGCGAAAAAAATGTTTTTCGCCAAAAAAAACCATGGACTACCCCTTTTGCTTTTTTTAAAAAAAAATTATAAAAAAATTTTTTTTGCACTTTCCATCAGAAAAAAATTTCTAATTAAGGCCAATTCGGTTAGCTATCCAACGCAAAATAAATCAAGTCGACATATTGAAAACTTAGCAAGGTATGACCAAAAAGGTAACCAGTTCTACTATAAAGTGGCCGGAAAGAGTCAGTAGAAGAATTGCTTAACTTTTTAGTCATAACTTGCTTACTTTTCTAGATATCGACTTGATTTCTATTGCGTTGGATAGAGAACCAAATTGGCTTTAATTCAAATTCTGGTTTTTGCAGATAGTGCGAAAAAAATGTTTTTCGCCAAAAAAAACCATGGACTACCCCCTTTGCTTTTTTTAAAAAAAATTATAAAAAAATTTTCTTGCACTTTCCATCAGAAAAAAATTTCTAATTAAGGCCAATACGGTAAGCTATTAAACGCAAAAGAAATCAAGGCGATATATATAAAACTTAGCAAGTTATGACCAAAAAGGTAACCAGTTCTACTAAAAAGTGGCCGGAAAGAGTCAGTAGAAGAATTGCTTAACTTTTTAGTCATAACTTGCTTACTTTTCTAGCTATCGACTTGATTTCTATTGCGTTGGATAGAGAACCAAATTGGCTTTAATTCAAATTCTGGTTTTTGCAGATAGTGCGAAAAAAATGTTTTTCGCCAAAAAAAACCATGGACTACCCCCTTTGCTTTTTTTAAAAAAAATTATAAAAAAATTTTCTTGCACTTTCCATCAGAAAAAAATTTCTAATTAAGGCCAATACGGTAAGCTATTAAACGCAAAAGAAATCAAGGCGATATATATAAAACTTAGCAAGTTATGACCAAAAAGGTAACCAGTTCTACTAAAAAGTGGCCGGAAAGAGTCAGTAGAAGAATTGCTTAACTTTTTAGTCATAACTTGCTTACTTTTCTAGCTATCGACTTGATTTCTATTGCGTTGGATAGAGAACCAAATTGGCTTTAATTCAAATTCTGGTTTTTGCAGATAGTGCGAAAAAAATGTTTTTCGCCAAAAAAAACCATGGACTACCCCCTTTGCTTTTTTTAAAAAAAATTATAAAAAAATTTTCTTGCACTTTCCATCAGAAAAAAATTTCTAATTAAGGCCAATACGGTAAGCTATTAAACGCAAAAGAAATCAAGGCGATATATATAAAACTTAGCAAGTTATGACCAAAAAGGTAACCAGTTCTACTAAAAAGTGGCCGGAAAGAGTCAGTAGAAGAATTGCTTAACTTTTTAGTCATAACTTGCTTACTTTTCTAGCTATCGACTTGATTTCTATTGCGTTGGATAGAGAACCAAATTGGCTTTAATTCAAATTCTGGTTTTTGCAGATAGTGCGAAAAAAATGTTTTTCGCCAAAAAAAACCATGGACTACCCCCTTTGCTTTTTTTAAAAAAAATTATAAAAAAATTTTCTTGCACTTTCCATCAGAAAAAAATTTCTAATTAAGGCCAATACGGTAAGCTATTAAACGCAAAAGAAATCAAGGCGATATATATAAAACTTAGCAAGTTATGACCAAAAAGGTAACCAGTTCTACTAAAAAGTGGCCGGAAAGAGTCAGTAGAAGAATTGCTTAACTTTTTAGTCATAACTTGCTTACTTTTCTAGATATCGACTTGATTTCTATTGCGTTGGATAGAGAACCAAATTGGCTTTAATTCAAATTCTGGTTTTTGCAGATAGTGCGAAAAAAATGTTTTTCGCCAAAAAAAACCATGGACTACCCCCTTTGCTTTTTTTAAAAAAAATTATAAAAAAATTTTCTTGCACTTTCCATCAGAAAAAAATTTCTAATTAAGGCCAATACGGTAAGCTATTAAACGCAAAAGAAATCAAGGCGATATATATAAAACTTAGCAAGTTATGACCAAAAAGGTAACCAGTTCTACTAAAAAGTGGCCGGAAAGAGTCAGTAGAAGAATTGCTTAACTTTTTAGTCATAACTTGCTTACTTTTCTAGCTATCGACTTGATTTCTATTGCGTTGGATAGAGAACCAAATTGGCTTTAATTCAAATTCTGGTTTTTGCAGATAGTGCGAAAAAAATGTTTTTCGCCAAAAAAAACCATGGACTACCCCCTTTGCTTTTTTTAAAAAAAATTATAAAAAAATTTTCTTGCACTTTCCATCAGAAAAAAATTTCTAATTAAGGCCAATACGGTAAGCTATTAAACGCAAAAGAAATCAAGGCGATATATATAAAACTTAGCAAGTTATGACCAAAAAGGTAACCAGTTCTACTAAAAAGTGGCCGGAAAGAGTCAGTAGAAGAATTGCTTAACTTTTTAGTCATAACTTGCTTACTTTTCTAGCTATCGACTTGATTTCTATTGCGTTGGATAGAGAACCAAATTGGCTTTAATTCAAATTCTGGTTTTTGCAGATAGTGCGAAAAAAATGTTTTTCGCCAAAAAAAACCATGGACTACCCCCTTTGCTTTTTTTAAAAAAAATTATAAAAAAATTTTCTTGCACTTTCCATCAGAAAAAAATTTCTAATTAAGGCCAATACGGTAAGCTATTAAACGCAAAAGAAATCAAGGCGATATATATAAAACTTAGCAAGTTATGACCAAAAAGGTAACCAGTTCTACTAAAAAGTGGCCGGAAAGAGTCAGTAGAAGAATTGCTTAACTTTTTAGTCATAACTTGCTTACTTTTCTAGATATCGACTTGATTTCTATTGCGTTGGATAGAGAACCAAATTGGCTTTAATTCAAATTCTGGTTTTTGCAGATAGTGCGAAAAAAATGTTTTTCGCCAAAAAAAACCATGGACTACCCCCTTTGCTTTTTTTAAAAAAAATTATAAAAAAATTTTCTTGCACTTTCCATCAGAAAAAAATTTCTAATTAAGGCCAATACGGTAAGCTATTAAACGCAAAAGAAATCAAGGCGATATATATAAAACTTAGCAAGTTATGACCAAAAAGGTAACCAGTTCTACTAAAAAGTGGCCGGAAAGAGTCAGTAGAAGAATTGCTTAACTTTTTAGTCATAACTTGCTTACTTTTCTAGCTATCGACTTGATTTCTATTGCGTTGGATAGAGAACCAAATTGGCTTTAATTCAAATTCTGGTTTTTGCAGATAGTGCGAAAAAAATGTTTTTCGCCAAAAAAAACCATGGACTACCCCCTTTGCTTTTTTTAAAAAAAATTATAAAAAAATTTTCTTGCACTTTCCATCAGAAAAAAATTTCTAATTAAGGCCAATACGGTAAGCTATTAAACGCAAAAGAAATCAAGGCGATATATATAAAACTTAGCAAGTTATGACCAAAAAGGTAACCAGTTCTACTAAAAAGTGGCCGGAAAGAGTCAGTAGAAGAATTGCTTAACTTTTTAGTCATAACTTGCTTACTTTTCTAGATATCGACTTGATTTCTATTGCTTTGGATAGAGAACCAAATTGGCTTTAATTCAAATTCTGGTTTTTGCAGATAGTGCGAAAAAAATGTTTTTCGCCAAAAAAAAACCATGGACTACTCCTTTTGCTTTTTTAAAAAAAAAATTATAAAAAAATTTTCTTACACTTTCCATCAGAAAAAAATTTCTAATTAAGGCCAATTCGGTTATCTATCCAACGCAAAGGAAATCAAGTCGACATATTGAAAACTTAGCAAGTTATGACCAAAAAGGTAACCAGTTCTACTATAAAGTGGCCGGAAAGAGTCAGTAGAAGAATTGCTTAACTTTTTAGTCATAACTTGCTTATTTTTCTAGATATCGACTTGATTTCTATTGCGTTGGATAGAGAACCAAATTGGCTTTAATTAAAATTCTGGTTTTTGCAGATAGCGCGAAAAAAATGTTTTTTGCCAAAAAAAACCATCTACTACCCCCTTTGCTTTTTTTACAAAAAATTATAAAAACATTTTCTTGCACTTTCCATCAGAAAAAAATTTCTAATTAAGGCCAATTCGGTTAGCTATTAAACGCAAAAGAAATCAAGGCGATATATTGAAAACTTAGCAAGTTATGACCAAAAAGGTAACCAGTTCTACTAAAAAGTGGCCGGAAAGAGTCAGTAGAAGAATTGCTTAACTTTTTAGTCATAACTTGCTTACTTTTCTAGATATCGACTTGATTTCTATTGCTTTGGATAGAGAACCAAATTGGCTTTAATTCAAATTCTGGTTTTTGCAGATAGTGCGAAAAAAATGTTTTTCGCCAAAAAAAACCATGGACTACCCCTTTTGCTTTTTTTAAAAAAAAATTATAAAAAAATTTTTTTTGCACTTTCCATCAGAAAAAAATTTCTAATTAAGGCCAATTCGGTTAGCTATCCAACGCAAAATAAATCAAGTCGACATATTGAAAACTTAGCAAGGTATGACCAAAAAGGTAACCAGTTCTACTATAAAGTGGCCGGAAAGAGTCAGTAGAAGAATTGCTTAACTTTTTAGTCATAACTTGCTTACTTTTCTAGATATCGACTTGATTTCTATTGCTTTGGATAGAGAACCAAATTGGCTTTAATTCAAATTCTGGTTTTTGCAGATAGTGCGAAAAAAATGTTTTTCGCCAAAAAAAAACCATGGACTACTCCTTTTGCTTTTTTAAAAAAAAATTATAAAAAAATTTTCTTACACTTTCCATCAGAAAAAAATTTCTAATTAAGGCCAATTCGGTTATCTATCCAACGCAAAGGAAATCAAGTCGACATATTGAAAACTTAGCAAGTTATGACCAAAAAGGTAACCAGTTCTACTATAAAGTGGCCGGAAAGAGTCAGTAGAAGAATTGCTTAACTTTTTAGTCATAACTTGCTTATTTTTCTAGATATCGACTTGATTTCTATTGCGTTGGATAGAGAACCAAATTGGCTTTAAATAAAATTCTGGTTTTTGCAGATAGTGCGAAAAAAATATTTTTCGCCAAAAAAAACCATGGACTACCCCCTTTGCTTTTTTTAAAAAATTATAAAAAAATTTTCTTACACTTTCCATCAGAAAAAAATTTCTAATTAAGGCCAATACGGTTAGCTATTAAACGCAAAAGAAATCAAGGCGATATATTGAAAACTTAGCAAGTTATGACCAAAAAGGTAACCAGTTCTACTAAAAAGTGGCCGGAAAGAGGCAGTAGAAGAATTGCTTACATTTTTGGTCATAACTTGCTTACTTTTCTAGCTATCGACTTGATTTCTATTGCTTTGGATAGAGAACCAAATTGGCTTTAATTCAAATTCTGGTTTTTGCAGATAGTGCGAAAAAAATGTTTTTCGCCAAAAAAAAACATGGACTACCCCCTTTGCTTTTTTTAAAAAAAATTATAAAAAAATTTTCTTGCACTTTCCATCAGAAAAAAATTTCTAATTAAGGCCAATACGGTTAGCTATTAAACGCAAAAGAAATTAAGGCGATATATATAAAACTTAGCAAGTTATGACCAAAAAGGTAACCAGTTCTACTAAAAAGTGGCCGGAAAGAGGCAGTAGAAGAATTGCTTACCTTTTTGGTCATAACTTGCTTATTTTTCTAGATATCGACTTGATTTCTATTGCGTTGGATAGAGAACCAAATTGGCTTTAATTCAAATTCTGGTTTTTGCAGATAGTGCGAAACAAATGTTTTTCGCCAAAAAAAACCATGGACTACCCCCTTTGCTTTTTTTAAAAAATATTATAAAAAAATTTTCTTGCACTTTCCATCAGAAAAAAATTTCTAATTAAGGCCAATTCGGTTAGCTATCCAACGCAAAAGAAATCAAGTCGACATATTGAAAACTTAGCAAGTTATGACCAAAAAGGTAACCAGTTCTACTATAAAGTGGCCGGAAAGAGGCAGTAGAAGAATTGCTTACATTTTTGGTCATAACTTGCTTACTTTTCTAGCTATCGACTTGATTTCTATTGCGTTGGATAGAGAACCAAATTGGCTTTAATTAAAATTCTGGTTTTTGCAGATAGTGCGAAAAAAATGTTTTTCGCCAAAAAAAACCATGGACTACCCCCTTTGCTTTTTTAAAAAAAAATTATAAAAAAATTTTCTTACACTTTCCATCAGAAAAAAATTTCTAATTAAGACCAATTCGGTTAGCTATCCAACGCAAAAGAAATCAAGTCGACATATTGAAAACTTAGCAAGTTATGACCAAAAAGGTAACCAGTTCTACTATAAAGTGGCCGGAAAGAGGCAGTAGAAGAATTGCTTACCTTTTTGGTCATAACTTGCTTACTTTTCTAGCTATCGACTTGATTTCTATTGCGTTGGATAGAGAACCAAATTGGCTTTAATTAAAATTCTGGTTTTTGCAGATAGTGCGAAACAAATGTTTTTCGCCAAAAAAAAACCATGGACTACCCCTTTTGCTTTTTTTAAAAAAAATTATAAAAAAATTTTCTTACACTTTCCATCAGAAAAAAATTTCTAATTAAGGCCAATTCGGTTATCTATCCAACGCAAAGGAAATCAAGTCGACATATTGAAAACTTAGCAAGTTATGACCAAAAAGGTAACCAGTTCTACTATAAAGTGGCCGGAAAGAGGCAGTAGAAGAATTGCTTACCTTTTTGGTCATAACTTGCTTATTTTTCTAGATATCGACTTGATTTCTATTGCGTTGGATAGAGAACCAAATTGGCTTTAATTAAAATTCTGGTTTTTGCAGATAGTGCGAAACAAATGTTTTTCGCCAAAAAAAACCATGGACTACCCCCTTTGCTTTTTTTAAAAAATATTATAAAAAAATTTTCTTGCACTTTCCATCAGAAAAAAATTTCTAATTAAGGCCAATTCGGTTAGCTATCCAACGCAAAAGAAATCAAGTCGACATATTGAAAACTTAGCAAGTTATGACCAAAAAGGTAACCAGTTCTACTATAAAGTGGCCGGAAAGAGGCAGTAGAAGAATTGCTTACATTTTTGGTCATAACTTGCTTACTTTTCTAGCTATCGACTTGATTTCTATTGCGTTGGATAGAGAACCAAATTGGCTTTAATTCAAATTCTGGTTTTTGCAGATAGTGCGAAAAAAATGTTTTTCGCCAAAAAAAACCATGGACTACCCCTTTTGCTTTTTTTAAAAAAAATTATAAAAAAATTTTCTTACACTTTCCATCAGAAAAAAATTTCTAATTAAGGCCAATTCGGTTAGCTATCCAACGCAAAAGAAATCAAGTCGACATATTGAAAACTTAGCAAGTTATGAAAAAAAAGGTAACCAGTTCTACTAAAAAGTGGCCGGAAAGAGGCAGTAGAAGAATTGCTTACATTTTTGGTCATAACTTGCTTACTTTTCTAGCTATCGACTTGATTTCTATTGCGTTGGATAGAGAACCAAATTGGCTTTAATTAAAATTCTGGTTTTTGCAGATAGTGCGAAAAAAATGTTTTTCGCCAAAAAAAACCATGGACTACCCCTTTTGCTTTTTTTAAAAAAAATTATAAAAAAATTTTCTTACACTTTCCATCAGAAAAAAATTTCTAATTAAGGCCAATTCGGTTAGCTATCCAACGCAAAAGAAATCAAGTCGACATATTGAAAACTTAGCAAGTTATGAAAAAAAAGGTAACCAGTTCTACTAAAAAGTGGCCGGAAAGAGGCAGTAGAAGAATTGCTTACATTTTTGGTCATAACTTGCTTACTTTTCTAGCTATCGACTTGATTTCTATTGCGTTGGATAGAGAACCAAATTGGCTTTAATTCAAATTCTGGTTTTTGCAGATAGTGCGAAAAAAATGTTTTTCGCCAAAAAAAACCATGGACTACCCCCTTTGCTTTTTTAAAAAAAAATTATAAAAAAATTTTCTTACACTTTCCATCAGAAAAAAATTTCTAATTAAGGCAAATTCGGTTATCTATCCAACGCAAAAGAAATCAAGTCGATATATTGAAAACTTAGCAAGTTATGACCAAAAAGGTAACCAGTTCTACTATAAAGTGGCCGGAAAGAGGCAGTAGAAGAATTGCTTACATTTTTGGTCATAACTTGCTTACTTTTCTAGCTATCGACTTGATTTCTATTGCGTTGGATAGAGAACCAAATTGGCTTTAATTAAAATTCTGGTTTTTGCAGATAGTGCGAAAAAAATGTTTTTTGCCAAAAAAAACCATCTACTACCCCCTTTGCTTTTTTTACAAAAAATTATAAAAAAATTTTCTTACACTTTCCATCAGAAAAAAATTTCTAATTAAGGCCAAATCGGTTATCTATCCAACGCAAAAGAAATCAAGTCGACATATTGAAAACTTAGCAAGTTATGACCAAAAAGGTAACCAGTTCTACTATAAAGTGGCCGGAAAGAGGCAGTAGAAGAATTGCTTACATTTTTGGTCATAACTTGCTTACTTTTCTAGCTATCGACTTGATTTCTATTGCGTTGGATAGAGAACCAAATTGGCTTTAATTCAAATTCTGGTTTTTGCAGATAGTGCGAAAAAAATGTTTTTCGCCAAAAAAAACCATGGACTACCCCTTTTGCTTTTTTTAAAAAAAATTATAAAAAAATTTTCTTACACTTTCCATCAGAAAAAAATTTCTAATTAAGGCCAATTCGGTTAGCTATCCAACGCAAAAGAAATCAAGTCGACATATTGAAAACTTAGCAAGTTATGAAAAAAAAGGTAACCAGTTCTACTAAAAAGTGGCCGGAAAGAGGCAGTAGAAGAATTGCTTACATTTTTGGTCATAACTTGCTTACTTTTCTAGCTATCGACTTGATTTCTATTGCGTTGGATAGAGAACCAAATTGGCTTTAATTAAAATTCTGGTTTTTGCAGATAGTGCGAAAAAAATGTTTTTCGCCAAAAAAAACCATGGACTACCCCTTTTGCTTTTTTTAAAAAAAATTATAAAAAAATTTTCTTACACTTTCCATCAGAAAAAAATTTCTAATTAAGGCCAATTCGGTTAGCTATCCAACGCAAAAGAAATCAAGTCGACATATTGAAAACTTAGCAAGTTATGAAAAAAAAGGTAACCAGTTCTACTAAAAAGTGGCCGGAAAGAGGCAGTAGAAGAATTGCTTACATTTTTGGTCATAACTTGCTTACTTTTCTAGCTATCGACTTGATTTCTATTGCGTTGGATAGAGAACCAAATTGGCTTTAATTCAAATTCTGGTTTTTGCAGATAGTGCGAAAAAAATGTTTTTCGCCAAAAAAAACCATGGACTACCCCCTTTGCTTTTTTAAAAAAAAATTATAAAAAAATTTTCTTACACTTTCCATCAGAAAAAAATTTCTAATTAAGGCAAATTCGGTTATCTATCCAACGCAAAAGAAATCAAGTCGATATATTGAAAACTTAGCAAGTTATGACCAAAAAGGTAACCAGTTCTACTATAAAGTGGCCGGAAAGAGGCAGTAGAAGAATTGCTTACATTTTTGGTCATAACTTGCTTACTTTTCTAGCTATCGACTTGATTTCTATTGCGTTGGATAGAGAACCAAATTGGCTTTAATTAAAATTCTGGTTTTTGCAGATAGTGCGAAAAAAATGTTTTTTGCCAAAAAAAACCATCTACTACCCCCTTTGCTTTTTTTACAAAAAATTATAAAAAAATTTTCTTACACTTTCCATCAGAAAAAAATTTCTAATTAAGGCCAAATCGGTTATCTATCCAACGCAAAAGAAATCAAGTCGACATATTGAAAACTTAGCAAGTTATGACCAAAAAGGTAACCAGTTCTACTATAAAGTGGCCGGAAAGAGGCAGTAGAAGAATTGCTTACATTTTTGGTCATAACTTGCTTACTTTTCTAGCTATCGACTTGATTTCTATTGCGTTGGATAGAGAACCAAATTGGCTTTAATTAAAATTCTGGTTTTTGCAGATAGTGCGAAAAAAATGTTTTTCGCCAAAAAAAACCATGGACTACCCCCTTTGCTTTTTTTAAAAAAAATTATAAAAAAATTTTCTTTCACTTTCCATCAGAAAAAAATTTCTAATTAAGGCCAATTCGGTTATCTATCCAACGCAAAGGAAATCAAGTCGATATATTGAAAACTTAGCAAGTTATGACCAAAAAGGTAACCAGTTCTACTAAAAAGTGGCCGGAAAGAGGCAGTAGAAGAATTGCTTACATTTTTGGTCATAACTTGCTTACTTTTCTAGCTATCTACTTGATTTCTATTGCGTTGGATAGAGAACCAAATTGGCTTTAATTAAAATTCTGGTTTTTGCAGATAGTGCGAAAAAAATGTTTTTCGCCAAAAAAAACCATGGACTACCCCTTTTGCTTTTTTTAAAAAAAATTATAAAAAAATTTTCTTACACTTTCCATCAGAAAAAAATTTCTAATTAAGGCCAATTCGGTTAGCTATCCAACGCAAAAGAAATCAAGTCGACATATTGAAAACTTAGCAAGTTATGAAAAAAAAGGTAACCAGTTCTACTAAAAAGTGGCCGGAAAGAGGCAGTAGAAGAATTGCTTACATTTTTGGTCATAACTTGCTTACTTTTCTAGCTATCGACTTGATTTCTATTGCGTTGGATAGAGAACCAAATTGGCTTTAATTAAAATTCTGGTTTTTGCAGATAGTGCGAAAAAAATGTTTTTCGCCAAAAAAAACCATGGACTACCCCCTTTGCTTTTTTAAAAAAAAATTATAAAAAAATTTTCTTACACTTTCCATCAGAAAAAAATTTCTAATTAAGGCCAATTCGGTTATCTATCCAACGCAAAAGAAATCAAGTCGATATATTGAAAACTTAGCAAGTTATGACCAAAAAGGTAACCAGTTCTACTATAAAGTGGCCGGAAAGAGGCAGTAGAAGAATTGCTTACATTTTTGGTCATAACTTGCTTACTTTTCTAGCTATCGACTTGATTTCTATTGCGTTGGATAGAGAACCAAATTGGCTTTAATTAAAATTCTGGTTTTTGCAGATAGTGCGAAAAAAATGTTTTTCGCCAAAAAAAACCATGGACTACCCCCTTTGCTTTTTTTAAAAAAAATTATAAAAAAATTTTCTTGCACTTTCCATCAGAAAAAAATTTCTAATTAAGACCAATTCGGTTATCTATCCAACGCAAAGGAAATCAAGTCGATATATTGAAAACTTAGCAAGTTATGACCAAAAAGGTAACCAGTTCTACTAAAAAGTGGCCGGAAAGAGGCAGTAGAAGAATTGCTTAACTTTTTAGTCATAACTTGCTTACTTTTCTAGATATCGACTTGATTTCTATTGCTTTGGATAGAGAACCAAATTGGCTTTAATTAAAATTCTGGTTTTTGCAGATAGTGCGAAAAAAATGTTTTTCGCCAAAAAAAACCATGGACTACCCCCTTTGCTTTTTTTAAAAAAAATTATAAAAAAATTTTCTTGCACTTTCCATCAGAAAAAAATTTCTAATTAAGGCCAATACGGTTATCTATCCAACGCAAAAGAAATCAAGTCGACATATTGAAAACTTAGCAAGTTATGACCAAAAAGGTAACCAGTTCTACTAAAAAGTGGCCGGAAAGAGTCAGTAGAAGAATTGCTTAACTTTTTAGTCATAACTTGCTTATTTTTCTAGATATCGACTTGATTTCTATTGCGTTGGATAGAGAACCAAATTGGCTTTAATTAAAATTCTGGTTTTTGCAGATAGTGCGAAAAAAATGTTTTTCGCCAAAAAAACCATGGACTACCCCCTTTGCTTTTTTTAAAAAAAAATTATAAAAAAATTTTCTTGCACTTTCCATCAGAAAAAAATTTCTAATTAAGGCCAATTCGGTTATCTATCCAACGCAAAAGAAATCAAGTCGACATATTGAAAACTTAGCAAGTTATGACCAAAAAGGTAACCAGTTCTACTATAAAGTGGCCGGAAAGAGGCAGTAGAAGAATTGCTTACATTTTTGGTCATAACTTGCTTACTTTTCTAGCTATCGACTTGATTTCTATTGCGTTGGATAGAGAACCAAATTGGCTTTAATTAAAATTCTGGTTTTTGCAGATAGTGCGAAAAAAATGTTTTTCGCCAAAAAAAACCATGGACTACCCCCTTTGCTTTTTTTAAAAAAAATTATAAAAAAATTTTCTTGCACTTTCCATCAGAAAAAAATTTCTAATTAAGGCCAATTCGGTTATCTATCCAACGCAAAAGAAATCAAGTCGACATATTGAAAACTTAGCAAGTTATGACCAAAAAGGTAACCAGTTCTACTAAAAAGTGGCCGGAAAGAGGCAGTAGAAGAATTGCTTACCTTTTTGGTCATAACTTGCTTACTTTTCTAGCTATCGACTTGATTTCTGTTGCGTTGGATAGAGAACCAAATTGGCTTTAATTAAAATTCTGGTTTTTGCAGATAGTGCGAAAAAAATGTTTTTCGCCAAAAAAAACCATGGACTACCCCCTTTGCTTTTTTTAAAAAAAATTATAAAAAAATTTTCTTGCACTTTCCATCAGAAAAAAATTTCTAATTAAGGCCAATTCGGTTATCTATCCAACGCAAAAGAAATCAAGTCGACATATTGAAAACTTAGCAAGTTATGACCAAAAAGGTAACCAGTTCTACTAAAAAGTGGCCGGAAAGAGGCAGTAGAAGAATTGCTTACCTTTTTGGTCATAACTTGCTTACTTTTCTAGCTATCGACTTGATTTCTGTTGCGTTGGATAGAGAACCAAATTGGCTTTAATTAAAATTCTGGTTTTTGCAGATAGTGCGAAAAAAATGTTTTTCGCCAAAAAAAACCATGGACTACCCCCTTTGCTTTTTTTAAAAAAAATTATAAAAAAATTTTCTTGCACTTTCCATCAGAAAAAAATTTCTAATTAAGGCCAATACGGTAAGCTATTAAACGCAAAAGAAATCAAGGCGATATATATAAAACTTAGCAAGTTATGACCAAAAAGGTAACCAGTTCTACTAAAAAGTGGCCGGAAAGAGTCAGTAGAAGAATTGCTTAACTTTTTAGTCATAACTTGCTTACTTTTCTAGATATCGACTTGATTTCTATTGCGTTGGATAGAGAACCAAATTGGCTTTAATTAAAATTCTGGTTTTTGCAGATAGTGCGAAAAAAATGTTTTTCGCCAAAAAAACCATGGACTACCCCCTTTGCTTTTTTTTACAAAAAATTATAAAAAAATTTTCTTGCACTTTCCATCAGAAAAAAATTTCTAATTAAGGCCAATTCGGTTATCTATCCAACGCAAAAGAAATCAAGTCGACATATTGAAAACTTAGCAAGTTATGACCAAAAAGGTAACCAGTTCTACTATAAAGTGGCCGGAAAGAGGCAGTAGAAGAATTGCTTACATTTTTGGTCATAACTTGCTTACTTTTCTAGCTATCGACTTGATTTCTATTGCGTTGGATAGAGAACCAAATTGGCTTTAATTAGAATTCTGGTTTTTGCAGATAGTGCGAAAAAAATGTTTTTCGCCAAAAAAAACCATGGACTACCCCCTTTGCTTTTTTTAAAAAAAATTATAAAAAAATTTTCTTGCACTTTCCATCAGAAAAAAATTTCTAATTAAGGCCAATTCGGTTATCTATCCAACGCAAAGGAAATGAAGTCGACATATTGAAAACTTAGCAAGTTATGACCAAAAAGGTAACCAGTTCTACTAAAAAGTGGCCGGAAAGAGGCAGTAGAAGAATTGCTTACATTTTTGGTCATAACTTGCTTACTTTTCTAGATATCGACTTGATTTCTATTGCGTTGGATAGAGAACCAAATTGGCTTTAATTCAAATTCTGGTTTTTGCAGATAGTGCGAAAAAAATGTTTTTCGCCAAAAAAAACCATGGACTACCCCCTTTGCTTTTTTTAAAAAAAAATTATAAAAAAATTTTCTTGCACTTTCCATCAGAAAAAAATTTCTAATTAAGGCCAATTCGGTTATCTATCCAACGCAAAAGAAATCAAGTCGACATATTGAAAACTTAGCAAGTTATGACCAAAAAGGTAACCAGTTCTACTAAAAAGTGGCCGGAAAGAGGCAGTAGAAGAATTGCTTACCTTTTTGGTCATAACTTGCTTACTTTTCTAGCTATCGACTTGATTTCTGTTGCGTTGGATAGAGAACCAAATTGGCTTTAATTAAAATTCTGGTTTTTGCAGATAGTGCGAAAAAAATGTTTTTCGCAAAAAAAACCATGGACTACCCCTTTGCTTTTTTTAAAAAAAATTATAAAAAAATTTTCTTGCACTTTCCATCAGAAAAAAATTTCTAATTAAGGCCAATTCGGTTATCTATCCAACGCAAAAGAAATCAAGTCGACATATTGAAAACTTAGCAAGTTATGACCAAAAAGGTAACCAGTTCTACTAAAAAGTGGCCGGAAAGAGGCAGTAGAAGAATTGCTTACCTTTTTGGTCATAACTTGCTTACTTTTCTAGCTATCGACTTGATTTCTGTTGCGTTGGATAGAGAACCAAATTGGCTTTAATTAAAATTCTGGTTTTTGCAGATAGTGCGAAAAAAATGTTTTTCGCAAAAAAAAACCATGGACTACCCCCTTTGCTTTTTTTAAAAAAAATTATAAAAAAATTTTCTTGCACTTTCCATCAGAAAAAAATTTCTAATTAAGGCCAATTCGGTTATCTATCCAACGCAAAAGAAATCAAGTCGACATATTGAAAACTTAGCAAGTTATGACCAAAAAGGTAACCAGTTCTACTAAAAAGTGGCCGGAAAGAGGCAGTAGAAGAATTGATTACATTTTTGGTCATAACTTGCTTACTTTTCTAGCTTTCGACTTGATTTCTATTGCTTTGGATAGAGAACCAAATTGGCTTTAATTAAAATTCTGGTTTTTGCAGATAGTGCGAAAAAAATGTTTTTCGCCAAAAAAAACCATGGACTACCCCCTTTGCTTTTTTTAAAAAAAATTATAAAAAAATTTTCTTGCACTTTCCATCAGAAAAAAATTTCTAATTAAGGCCAATTCGGTTATCTATCCAACGCAAAAGAAATCAAGTCGACATATTGAAAACTTAGCAAGTTATGACCAAAAAGGTAACCAGTTCTACTAAAAAGTGGCCGGAAAGAGGCAGTAGAAGAATTGCTTACCTTTTTGGTCATAACTTGCTTACTTTTCTAGCTATCGACTTGATTTCTGTTGCGTTGGATAGAGAACCAAATTGGCTTTAATTAAAATTCTGGTTTTTGCAGATAGTGCGAAAAAAATGTTTTTCGCCAAAAAAAACCATGGACTACCCCCTTTGCTTTTTTTAAAAAAAATTATAAAAAAATTTTCTTGCACTTTCCATCAGAAAAAAATTTCTAATTAAGGCCAATTCGGTTATCTATCCAACGCAAAAGAAATCAAGTCGACATATTGAAAACTTAGCAAGTTATGACCAAAAAGGTAACCAGTTCTACTAAAAAGTGGCCGGAAAGAGGCAGTAGAAGAATTGCTTACATTTTTGGTCATAACTTGCTTACTTTTCTAGCTTTCGACTTGATTTCTATTGCTTTGGATAGAGAACCAAATTGGCTTTAATTAAAATTCTGGTTTTTGCAGATAGTGCGAAAAAAATGTTTTTCGCCAAAAAAAACCATGGACTACCCCCTTTGCTTTTTTTTTTTAAAATTATAAAAAAATTTTCTTGCACTTTCCATCAGAAAAAAATTTCTAATTAAGGCCAATTCGGTTATCTATCCAACGCAAAAGAAATCAAGTCGACATATTGAAAACTTAGCAAGTTATGACCAAAAAGGTAACCAGTTCTACTAAAAAGTGGCCGGAAAGAGGCAGTACAAGAATTGCTTACATTTTTGGTCATAACTTGCTTACTTTTCTAGCTTTCGACTTGATTTCTATTGCTTTGGATAGAGAACCAAATTGGCTTTAATTAAAATTCTGGTTTTTGCAGATAGTGCGAAAAAAATGTTTTTCGCCAAAAAAAACCATGGACTACCCCCTTTGCTTTTTTTAAAAAAAATTATAAAAAAATTTTCTTGCACTTTCCATCAGAAAAAAATTTCTAATTAAGGCCAATTCGGTTATCTATCCAACGCAAAAGAAATCAAGTCGACATATTGAAAACTTAGCAAGTTATGACCAAAAAGGTAACCAGTTCTACTAAAAAGTGGCCGGAAAGAGGCAGTAGAAGAATTGCTTACCTTTTTGGTCATAACTTGCTTACTTTTCTAGCTATCGACTTGATTTCTGTTGCGTTGGATAGAGAACCAAATTGGCTTTAATTAAAATTCTGGTTTTTGCAGATAGTGCGAAAAAAATGTTTTTCGCAAAAAAAACCATGGACTACCCCCTTTGCTTTTTTTAAAAAAAATTATAAAAAAATTTTCTTGCACTTTCCATCAGAAAAAAATTTCTAATTAAGGCCAATTCGGTTATCTATCCAACGCAAAAGAAATCAAGTCGACATATTGAAAACTTAGCAAGTTATGACCAAAAAGGTAACCAGTTCTACTATAAAGTGGCCGGAAAGAGGCAGTAGAAGAATTGCTTACATTTTTGGTCATAACTTGCTTACTTTTCTAGCTATCGACTTGATTTCTATTGCGTTGGATAGAGAACCAAATTGGCTTTAATTCAAATTCTGGTTTTTGCAGATAGTGCGAAAAAAATGTTTTTCGCCAAAAAAAACCATGGACTACCCCCTTTGCTTTTTTTAAAAAAAATTATAAAAAAATTTTCTTGCACTTTCCATCAGAAAAAAATTTCTAATTAAGGCCAATTCGGTTATCTATCCAACGCAAAAGAAATCAAGTCGACATATTGAAAACTTAGCAAGTTATGACCAAAAAGGTAACCAGTTCTACTAAAAAGTGGCCGGAAAGAGGCAGTAGAAGAATTGCTTACCTTTTTGGTCATAACTTGCTTACTTTTCTAGCTATCGACTTGATTTCTGTTGCGTTGGATAGAAAACCAAATTGGCTTTAATTAAAATTCTGGTTTTTGCAGATAGTGCGAAAAAAATGTTTTTCGCAAAAAAAAACCATGGACTACCCCCTTTGCTTTTTTTAAAAAAAATTATAAAAAAATTTTCTTGCACTTTCCATCAGAAAAAAATTTCTAATTAAGGCCAATTCGGTTATCTATCCAACGCAAAAGAAATCAAGTCGACATATTGAAAACTTAGCAAGTTATGACCAAAAAGGTAACCAGTTCTACTATAAAGTGGCCGGAAAGAGGCAGTAGAAGAATTGCTTACATTTTTGGTCATAACTTGCTTACTTTTCTAGCTATCGACTTGATTTCTATTGCGTTGGATAGAGAACCAAATTGGCTTTAATTAAAATTCTGGTTTTTGCAGATAGTGCGAAAAAAATGTTTTTCGCCAAAAAAAACCATGGACTACCCCCTTTGCTTTTTTTTTTTAAAATTATAAAAAAATTTTCTTGCACTTTCCATCAGAAAAAAATTTCTAATTAAGGCCAATTCGGTTATCTATCCAACGCAAAAGAAATCAAGTCGACATATTGAAAACTTAGCAAGTTATGACCAAAAAGGTAACCAGTTCTACTAAAAAGTGGCCGGTAAGAGGCAGTAGAAGAATTGCTTACCTTTTTGGTCATAACTTGCTTACTTTTCTAGCTATCGACTTGATTTCTATTGCGTTGGATAGAGAACCAAATTGGCTTTAATTAAAATTCTGGTTTTTGCAGACAGTGCGAAAAAAATGTTTTTCGCCAAAAAAACCATGGACTACCCCCTTTGCTTTTTTTAAAAAAAATTATAAAAAAATTTTCTTACACTTTCCATCAGAAAAAAATTTCTAATTAAGGCCAATTCGGTTATCTATCCAACGCAAAGGAAATCAAGTCGACATATTGAAAACTTAGCAAGTTATGACCAAAAAGGTAACCAGTTCTACTATAAAGTGGCCGGAAAGAGGCAGTAGAAGAATTGCTTACATTTTTGGTCATAACTTGCTTACTTTTCTAGCTATCGACTTGATTTCTATTGCGTTGGATAGAGAACCAAAGTGGCTTTAATTAAAATTCTGGTTTTTGCAGATAGTGCGAAAAAAATGTTTTTCGCCAAAAAAAACCATGGACTACCCCCTTTGCTTTTTTTAAAAAAAATTATAAAAAAATTTTCTTGCACTTTCCATCAGAAAAAAATTTCTAATTAAGGCCAATTCGGTTATCTATCCAAAGCAAAAGAAATCAAGTCGACATATTGAAAACTTAGCAAGTTATGACCAAAAAGGTAACCAGTTCTACTATAAAGTGGCCGGAAAGAGGCAGTAGAAGAATTGCTTACATTTTTGGTCATAACTTGCTTACTTTTCTAGATATCGACTTGATTTCTATTGCGTTGGATAGAGAACCAAATTGGCTTTAATTCAAATTCTGGTTTTTGCAGATAGTGCGAAAAAAATGTTTTTCGCCAAAAAAAACCTTGGACTACCCCCTTTGCTTTTTTTAAAAAAAAATTATAAAAAAATTTTCTTGCACTTTCCATCAGAAAAAAATTTCTAATTAAGGCCAATTCGGTTATCTATCCAACGCAAAAGAAATCAAGTCGACATATTGAAAACTTAGCAAGTTATGACCAAAAAGGTAACCAGTTCTACTATAAAGTGGCCGGAAAGAGGCAGTAGAAGAATTGCTTACATTTTTGGTCATAACTTGCTTACTTTTCTAGCTTTCGACTTGATTTCTATTGCGTTGGATAGAGAACCAAATTGGCTTTAATTAAAATTCTGGTTTTTGCAGATAGTGCGAAAAAAATGTTTTTCGCCGAAAAAACCATGGACTACCCCCTTTGCTTTTTTTTAAAAAAAATTATAAAAAAATTTTCTTGCACTTTCCATCAGAAAAAAATTTCTAATTAAGGCCAATTCGGTTATATATCCAACGCAAAGGAAATCAAGTCGATATATTGAAAACTTAGCAAGTTATGACCAAAAAGGTAACCAGTTCTACTAAAAAGTGGCCGGAAAGAGGCAGTAGAAGAATTGCTTAACTTTTTAGTCATAACTTGCTTACTTTTCTAGATATCGACTTGATTTCTATTGCTTTGGATAGAGAACCAAATTGGCTTTAATTCAAATTCTGGTTTTTGCAGATAGTGCGAAAAAAATGTTTTTCGCCAAAAAAAACCATGGACTACCCCCTTTGCTTTTTTTAAAAAAAATTATAAAAAAATTTTCTTGCACTTTCCATCAGAAAAAAATTTCTAATTAAGGCCAATTCGGTTAGCTATCCAACGCAAAAGAAATCAAGTCGACATATTGAAAACTTAGCAAGTTATCACCAAAAAGGTAACCAGTTCTACTATAAAGTGGCCGGAAAGAGGCAGTAGAAGAATTGCTTACATTTTTGGTCATAACTTGCTTACTTTTCTAGATATCGACTTGATTTCTATTGCGTTGGATAGAGAACCAAATTGGCTTTAATTCAAATTCTGGTTTTTGCAGATAGTGCGAAAAAAATGTTTTTCGCCAAAAAAACCATGGACTACCCCCTTTGCTTTTTTTAAAAAAAATTATAAAAAAATTTTCTTACACTTTCCATCAGAAAAAAATTTCTAATTAAGGCCAATTCAGTTAGCTATCCAACGCAAAAGAAATCAAGTCGACATATTGAAAACTTAGCAAGTTATGACCAAAAAGGTAACCAGTTCTACTATAAAGTGGCCGGAAAGAGGCAGTAGAAGAATTGCTTACCTTTTTGGTCATAACTTGCTTACTTTTCTAGCTATCGACTTGATTTCTATTGCGTTGGATAGAGAACCAAATTGGCTTTAATTCAAATTCTGGTTTTTGCAGATAGTGCGAAAAAAATGTTTTTCGCCAAAAAAAACCATGGACTACCCCCTTTGCTTTTTTTAAAAAAAATTATAAAAAAATTTTCTTACACTTTCCATCAGAAAAAAATTTCTAATTAAGGCCAATTCGGTTATCTATCCAATGCAAAATAAATCAAGTCGACATATTGAAAACTTAGCAAATTATGACCAAAAAGGTAACCAGTTCTACTATAAAGTGGCCGGAAAGAGGCAGTAGAAGAATTGCTTACCTTTTTGGTCATAACTTGCTTACTTTTCTAGCTATCGACTTGATTTCTGTTGCGTTGGATAGAGAACCAAATTTGGCTTTAATTAAAATTCTGGTTTTTGCAGATAGTGCGAAAAAAATGTTTTTCGCCAAAAAAACCATGGACTACCCCCTTTGCTTTTTTTAAAAAAAATTATAAAAAAATTTTCTTACACTTTCCATCAGAAAAAAATTTCTAATTAAGGCCAATTCGGTTAGCTATCCAACGCAAAAGAAATCAAGTCGACATATTGAAAACTTAGCAAGTTATGACCAAAAAGGTAACCAGTTCTACTAAAAAGTGGCCGGAAAGAGGCAGTAGAAAAATTGCTTACCTTTTTGGTCATAACTTGCTTACTTTTCTAACTATCGACTTGATTTCTATTGCGTTGGATAGAGAACCAAATTGGCTTTAATTCAAATTTTGGTTTTTGCAGATAGTGCGAAAAAAATGTTTTTCGCCAAAAAAAAACCATGGACTACCCCCTTTGCTTTTTTTAAAAAAAATTATAAAAAAATTTTCTTGCACTTTCCATCAGAAAAAAATTTCTAATTAAGGCCAATTCGGTTATCTATCCAACGCAAAAGAAATCAAGTCGACATATTGAAAACTTAGCAAGTTATGACCAAAAAGGTAACCAGTTCTACTAAAAAGTGGCCGGAAAGAGGCAGTAGAAGAATTGCTTACCTTTTTGGTCATAACTTGCTTACTTTTCTAGCTATCGACTTGATTTCTGTTGCGTTGGATAGAGAACCAAATTTGGCTTTAATTAAAATTCTGGTTTTTGCAGATAGTGCGAAAAAAATGTTTTTCGCCAAAAAAACCATGGACTACCCCCTTTGCTTTTTTTAAAAAAAATTATAAAAAAATTTTCTTACACTTTCCATCAGAAAAAAATTTCTAATTAAGGCCAATTCGGTTATCTATCCAATGCAAAAGAAATCAAGTCGACATATTGAAAACTTAGCAAATTATGACCAAAAAGGTAACCAGTTCTACTATAAAGTGGCCGGAAAGAGTCAGTAGAAGAATTGCTAACCTTTTTGGTCATAACTTGCTTACTTTTCTAACTATCGACTTGATTTCTATTGCTTTGGATAGAGAACCAAATTGGCTTTAATTCAAATTCTGGTTTTTGCAGATAGTGCGAAAAAAATGTTTTTCGCCAAAAAAAAACCATGGACTACCCCTTTTGCTTTTTTTAAAAAAAATTATAAAAAAATTTTCTTGCACTTTCCATCAGAAAAAAATTTCTAATTAAGGCCAATTCGGTTATCTCTCCAACGCAAAAGAAATCAAGTCGACATATTGAAAACTTAGCAAATTATGACCAAAAAGGTAACCAGTTCTACTAAAAAGTGGCCGGAAAGAGGCAGTAGAAGAATTGCTTACCTTTTTGGTCATAACTTGCTTACTTTTCTAGCTATCGACTTGATTTCTGTTGCGTTGGATAGAGAACCAAATTGGCTTTAATTAAAATTCTGGTTTTTGCAGATAGTGCGAAAAAAATGTTTTTCGCCGAAAAAACCATGGACTACCCCCTTTGCTTTTTTTTAAAAAAATTATAAAAAAATTTTCTTACACTTTCCATCAGAAAAAAATTTCTAATTAAGGCCAATTCGGTTAGCTATCCAACGCAAAAGAAATCAAGTCGACATATTGAAAACTTAGCAAGTTATGACCAAAAAGGTAACCAGTTCTACTAAAAAGTGGCCGGAAAGAGGCAGTAGAAAAATTGCTTACCTTTTTGGTCATAACTTGCTTACTTTTCTAACTATCGACTTGATTTCTATTGCGTTGGATAGAGAACCAAATTGGCTTTAATTAAAATTCTGGTTTTTGCAGATAGTGCGAAAAAAATGTTTTTCGCCAAAAAAAACCATGGACTACCCCTTTTGCTTTTTTTAAAAAAAATTATAAAAAAATTTTCTTGCACTTTCCATCAGAAAAAAATTTCTAATTAAGGCCAATTTGGTTATCTATCCAACGCAAAAGAAATCAAGTCGACATATTGAAAACTTAGCAAATTATGACCAAAAAGGTAACCAGTTCTACTAAAAAGTGGCCGGAAAGAGGCAGTAGAAGAATTGCTTACATTTTTGGTCATAACTTGCTTACTTTTCTAGATATCGACTTGATTTCTATTGCGTTGGATAGAGAACCAAATTGGCTTTAATTAAAATTCTGGTTTTTGCAGATAGTGCGAAAAAAATGTTTTTCGCCAAAAAAAACCATGGACTACCCCTTTTGCTTTTTTTAAAAAAAATTATAAAAAAATTTTCTTACA
Source organism: Thelaira solivaga (assembly GCA_947397855.1). Classification (NCBI taxonomy): domain Eukaryota; kingdom Metazoa; phylum Arthropoda; class Insecta; order Diptera; family Tachinidae; genus Thelaira; species Thelaira solivaga. The sequence goes on from OX377612.1 coordinate 29,100,008, forward strand.
CTTTCCATCAGAAAAAAATTTCTAATTAAGGCCAATTCGGTTATCTATCCAACGCAAAAGAAATCAAGTCGATATATTGAAAACTTAGCAAGTTATGACCAAAAAGGTAACCAGTTCTACTATAAAGTGGCCGGAAAGAGGCAGTAGAAGAATTGCTTACCTTTTTGGTCATAACTTGCTTACTTTTCTAGCTATCGACTTGATTTCTATTGCGTTGGATAGAGAACCAAATTGGCTTTAATTCAAATTCTGGTTTTTGCAGATAGTGCGAAAAAAATGTTTTTCGCCAAAAAAAACCATGGACTACCCCATTTGCTTTTTTTAAAAAAAATTATAAAAAAATTTTCTTACACTTTCCATCAGAAAAAAATTTCTAATTAAGGCCAATTCGGTTAGCTATCCAACGCAAAAGAAATCAACTCGACATATTGAAAACTTAGCAAGTTATGACCAAAAAGGTAACCAGTTCTACTAAAAAGTGGCCGGAAAGAGGCAGTAGAAGAATTGCTTACCTTTTTGGTCATAACTTGCTTACTTTTCTAGCTATCGACTTGATTTCTGTTGCGTTGGATAGAGAACCAAATTGGCTTTAATTAAAATTCTGGTTTTTGCAGATAGTGCGAAAAGAATGTTTTTCGCCGAAAAAACCATGGACTACCCCCTTTGCTTTTTTTTAAAAAAATTATAAAAAAATTTTCTTACACTTTCCATCAGAAAAAAATTTCTAATTAAGGCCAATTCGGTTAGCTATCCAACGCAAAAGAAATCAAGTCGACATATTGAAAACTTAGCAAGTTATGACCAAAAAGGTAACCAGTTCTACTAAAAAGTGGCCGGAAAGAGGCAGTAGAAAAATTGCTTACCTTTTTGGTCATAACTTGCTTACTTTTCTAACTATCGACTTGATTTCTATTGCGTTGGATAGAGAACCAAATTGGCTTTAATTAAAATTCTGGTTTTTGCAGATAGTGCGAAAAAAAATTTTTTCGCCAAAAAAAAACAATGGACTACCCCTTTTGCTTTTTTTAAAAAAAATTATAAAAAAATTTTCTTGCACTTTCCATCAGAAAAAAATTTCTAATTAAGGCCAATTTGGTTATCTATCCAACGCAAAAGAAATCAAGTCGACATATTGAAAACTTAGCAAATTATGACCAAAAAGGTAACCAGTTCTACTAAAAAGTGGCCGGAAAGAGGCAGTAGAAGAATTGCTTACATTTTTGGTCATAACTTGCTTACTTTTCTAGATATCGACTTGATTTCTATTGCGTTGGATAGAGAACCAAATTGGCTTTAATTAAAATTCTGGTTTTTGCAGATAGTGCGAAAAAAATGTTTTTCGCCAAAAAAAAACCATGGACTACCCCTTTTGCTTTTTTTAAAAAAAAAATTATAAAAAAATTTTCTTGCACTTTATATCAGAAAAAAATTTCTAATTAAGGCCAATTCGGTTATCTATCCAACGCAAAGGAAATCAAGTCGACATATTGAAAACTTAGCAAGTTATGACCAAAAAGGTAACCAGTTCTACTAAAAAGTGGCCGGAAAGAGGCAGTAGAAGAATTGCTTACATTTTTGGTCATAACTTGCTTACTTTTCTAGCTATCGACTTGATTTCTATTGCGTTGGATAGAGAACCAAATTGGCTTTAATTAAAATTCTGGTTTTTGCAGATAGTGCGAAAAAAATGTTTTTCGCCAAAAAAAAAACCATGGACTACCCCTTTTGCTTTTTTTAAAAAAAATTATAAAAAAATTTTCTTGCACTTTCCATCAGAAAAAAATTTCTAATTAAGGCCAATTCGGTTATCTCTCCAACGCAAAAGAAATCAAGTCGACATATTGAAAACTTAGCAAATTATGACCAAAAAGGTAACCAGTTCTACTAAAAAGTGGCCGGAAAGAGGCAGTAGAAGAATTGCTTACCTTTTTGGTCATAACTTGCTTACTTTTCTAGCTATCGACTTGATTTCTGTTGCGTTGGATAGAGAACCAAATTGGCTTTAATTAAAATTCTGGTTTTTGCAGATAGTGCGAAAAAAATGTTTTTCGCCGAAAAAACCATGGACTACCCCCTTTGCTTTTTTTTAAAAAAATTATAAAAAAATTTTCTTACACTTTCCATCAGAAAAAAATTTCTAATTAAGGCCAATTCGGTTAGCTATCCAACGCAAAAGAAATCAAGTCGACATATTGAAAACTTAGCAAGTTATGACCAAAAAGGTAACCAGTTCTACTAAAAAGTGGCCGGAAAGAGGCAGTAGAAAAATTGCTTACCTTTTTGGTCATAACTTGCTTACTTTTCTAACTATCGACTTGATTTCTATTGCGTTGGATAGAGAACCAAATTGGCTTTAATTCAAATTCTGGTTTTTGCAGATAGTGCGAAAAAAATGTTTTTCGCCAAAAAAAACCATGGACTACCCCTTTTGCTTTTTTTAAAAAAAATTATAAAAAAATTTTCTTGCACTTTCCATCAGAAATAAATTCTAATTAAGGCCAATACGGTTAGCTATCCAACGCAAAAGAAATCAAGGCGATATATTGAAAACTTAGCAAGTTATGACCAAAAAGGTAACCAGTTCTACTAAAAAGTGGCCGGAAAGAGGCAGTAGAAAAATTGCTTACCTTTTTGGTCATAACTTGCTTACTTTTCTAGCTATCGACTTGATTTCTATTGCGTTGGATAGAGAACCAAATTGGCTTTAATTAAAATTCTGGTTTTTGCAGATAGTGCGAAAAAAATGTTTTTCGCCAAAACAAACCATGGACTACCCCCTTTGCTTTTTTTAAAAAAAATTATAAAAAAATTTTCTTACACTTTCCATCAGAAAAAAATTTCTAATTAAGGCCAATTCGGTTAGCTATCCAACGCAAAAGAAATCAAGTCGACATATTGAAAACTTAGCAAGTTATGACCAAAAAGGTAACCAGTTCTACTAAAAAGTGGCCGGAAAGAGGCAGTAGAAAAATTGCTTACCTTTTTGGTCATAACTTGCTTACTTTTCTAGCTATCGACTTGATTTCTATTGCGTTGGATAGAGAACCAAATTGGCTTTAATTAAAATTCTGGTTTTTGCAGATAGTGCGAAAAAAATGTTTTTCGCCAAAACAAACCATGGACTACCCCCTTTGCTTTTTTTAAAAAAAATTATAAAAAAATTTTCTTACACTTTCCATCAGAAAAAAATTTCTAATTAAGGCCAATTCGGTTAGCTATCCAACGCAAAAGAAATCAAGTCGACATATTGAAAACTTAGCAAGTTATGACCAAAAAGGTAACCAGTTCTACTAAAAAGTGGCCGGAAAGAGGCAGTAGAAAAATTGCTTACCTTTTTGGTCATAACTTGCTTACTTTTCTAGATATCGACTTGATTTCTATTGCGTTGGATAGAGAACCAAATTGGCTTTAATTCAAATTCTGGTTTTTGCAGATAGTGCGAAAAAAATGTTTTTCGCCAAAAAAAACCATGGACTACCTCCTTTGCTTTTTTTAAAAAAAATTATAAAAAAATTTTCTTGCACTTTCCATCAGAAAAAAATTTCTAATTAAGGCCAATACGGTTAGCTATTAAACGCAAAAGAAATCAAGGCGATATATTGAAAACTTAGCAAGTTATGACCAAAAAGGTAACCAGTTCTACTAAAAAGTGGCCGGAAAGAGGCAGTAGAAGAATTGCTTACCTTTTTGGTCATAACTTGCTTACTTTTCTAGATATCGACTTGATTTCTATTGCGTTGGATAGAGAACCAAATTGGCTTTAATTAAAATTCTGGTTTTTGCAGATAGTGCGAAAAAAATATTTTTCGCCAAAAAAAACCATGGACTACCCCCTTTGCTTTTTTTTAAAAAAATTATAAAAAAATTTTCTTGCACTTTCCATCAGAAAAAAATTTCTAATTAAGGCCAATACGGTTAGCTATTAAACGCAAAAGAAATCAAGGCGATATATTGAAAACTTAGCAAGTTATGACCAAAAAGGTAACCAGTTCTACTAAAAAGTGGCCGGAAAGAGTCAGTAGAAGAATTGCTTACCTTTTTGGTCATAACTAGCTTACTTTTCTAGCTATCGACTTGATTTCTATTGCGTTGGATAGAGAAGCAAATTGGCTTTAATTCAAATTCTGGTTTTTGCAGATAGTGCGAAAAAAATGTTTTTCGCCAAAAAAAACCATGGACTACCCCCTTTGCTTTTTTTAAAAAAACTTATAAAAAAATTTTCTTGCACTTTCCATCAGAAATAAATTTCTAATTAAGGCCAATTCGGTTAGCTATCCAACGCAAAGGAAATCAAGTCGACATATTGAAAACTTAGCAAGTTATGACCAAAAAGGTAACCAGTTCTACTAAAAAGTGGCCGGAAAGAGGCAGTAGAAGAATTGCTTACATATTTGGTCATAACTTGCTTACTTTTCTAGCTATCGACTCGATTTCTATTGCGTTGGATAGAGAACCAAATTGGCTTTAATTAAAATTCTGGTTTTTGCAGATAGTGCGAAACAAATGTTTTTCGCCAAAAAAAAACCATGGACTACCCCCTTTGCTTTTTTTAAAAAAACTTATAAAAAAATTTTCTTGCACTTTCCATCAGAAAAAAATTTCTAATTAAGGCCAATTCGGTTAGCTATCCAACGCAAAGGAAATCAAGTCGACATATTGAAAACTTAGCAAGTTATGACCAAAAAGGTAACCAGTTCTACTAAAAAGTGGCCGGAAAGAGGCAGTAGAAGAATTGCTTACATATTTGGTCATAACTTGCTTACTTTTCTAGCTATCGACTTGATTTCTATTGCGTTGGATAGAGAACCAAATTGGCTTTAATTAAAATTCTGGTTTTTGCAGATAGTGCGAAAAAAATGTTTTTCGCCAAAACAAACCATGGACTACCCCCTTTGCTTTTTTTAAAAAAAATTATAAAAAAATTTTCTTACACTTTCCATCAGAAAAAAATTTCTAATTAAGGCCAATTCGGTTAGCTATCCAACGCAAAAGAAATCAAGTCGACATATTGAAAACTTAGCAAGTTATGACCAAAAAGGTAACCAGTTCTACTAAAAAGTGGCCGGAAAGAGGCAGTAGAAAAATTGCTTACCTTTTTGGTCATAATTTGCTTACTTTTCTAGCTATCGACTTGATTTCTATTGCGTTGGATAGAGAACCAAATTGGCTTTAATTCAAATTCTGGTTTTTGCAGATAGTGCGAAACAAATGTTTTTCGCCAAAAAAAACCATGGACTACCCCCTTTGCTTTTTTTTAAAAAAATTATAAAAAAATTTTCTTTCACTATCCATCAGAAAAAAATTTCTAATTAAGGCCAATTCGGTTAGCTATCCAACGCAAAAGAAATCAAGTCGATATATTGAAAACTTAGCAAGTTATGACCAAAAAGGTAACCAGTTCTACTAAAAAGTGGCCGGAAAGAGGCAGTAGAAGAATTGCTTACCTTTTTAGTCATAACTTGCTTACTTTTCTAGCTATCGACTTGATTTCTATTGCGTTGGATAGAGAACCAAATTGGCTTTAATTAAAATTCTGGTTTTTGCAGATAGTGCGAAAAAAATGTTTTTCGCCAAAACAAACCATGGACTACCCCCTTTGCTTTTTTTAAAAAAAATTATAAAAAATTTTTCTTACACTTTCCATCAGAAATAAATTTCTAATTAAGGCTAATTTGGTTAGCTATCCATCGCAATAGAAATCAAGTCGATATATTGAAAACTTAGCAAGTTATGACCAAAAAGGTAACCAGTTCTACTAAAAAGTGGCCGGAAAGAGGCAGTAGAAGAATTGCTTACCTTTTTAGTCATAACTTGCTTACTTTTCTATCTATCGACTTGATTTCTATTGCGTTGGATAGAGAACCAAATTGGCTTTAATTCAAATTCTGGTTTTTGCAGATAGTGCGAAAAAAATGTTTTTTGCCAAAAAAAAACCATCTACTACCCCCTTTGCTTTTTTTACAAAAAATTATAAAAAAATTTTCTTGCACTTTCCATCAGAAAAAAATTTCTAATTAAGGCCAATTCGATTATCTATCCAACGCAAAAAAAAATCAAGTCGATATATTGAAAACTTAGCAAGTTATGACCAAAAAGGTAACCAGTTCTACTAAAAAGTGGCCGGAAAGAAGCAGTAGAAGAATTGCTTATCTTTTTAGTCATAACTTGCTTACTTTTCTAGATATCGACTTGATTTCTATTGCGTTGGATAGAGAACCAAATTGGCTTTAATTCAAATTCTGGTTTTTGCAGATAGTGCGAAAAAAATGTTTTTTGACAAAAAAAAAACCATCTACTACCCCCTTTGCTTTTTTTACAAAAAATTATAAAAAAATTTTCTTGCACTTTCCATCAGAGAAAAATTCTAATTAAGGCCAATACGGTTAGCTATCCAACGCAAAAGAAATCAAGTCGATATATTGAAAACTTAGCAAGTTATGACCAAAAAGGTAACCAGTTCTACTAAAAAGTGGCCGGAAAGAGGCAGTAGAAGAATTGCTTACATTTTTGGTCATAATTTGCTTACTTTTCTAGCTATCGACTTGATTTCTATTGCGTTGGATAGAGAACCAAATTGGCTTTAATTAAAATTCTGGTTTTTGCAGATAGTGCGAAACAAATGTTTTTCGCCAAAAAAAACCATGGACTACCCCCTTTGCTTTTTTTAAAAAAAACTTATAAAAAAATTTTCTTGCACTTTCCATCAGAAAAAAATTTCTAATTAAGGCCAATTCGGTTAGCTATCCAACGCAAAAGAAATCAAGTCGATATATTGAAAACTTAGCAAGTTATGACCAAAAAGGTAACCAGTTCTACTAAAAAGTGGCCGGAAAGAGGCAGTAGAAGAATTGCTTACATATTTGGTCATAACTTGCTTACTTTTCTAGCTATCGACTTGATTTCTATTGCGTTGGATAGAGAACCAAATTGGCTTTAATTAAAAGTCTGGTTTTTGCAGATAGTGCGAAACAAATGTTTTTCGCCAAAAAAAACCATGGACTACCCCCTTTGCTTTTTTTTTAAAAAATTATAAAAAAATTTTCTTGCACTTTCCATCAGAAAAAAATTTCTAATTAAGGCCAATTCGGTTAGCTATCCAACGCAAAAGAAATCAAGTCGATATATTGAAAACTTAGCAAGTTATGACCAAAAAGGTAACCAGTTCTACTAAAAAGTGGCCGGAAAGAGGCAGTAGAAGAATTGCTTACCTTTTTAGTCATAACTTGCTTACTTTTCTAGATATCGACTTGATTTCTATTGCGTTGGATAGAGAACCAAATTGGCTTTAATTCAAATTCTGGTTTTTGCAGATAGTGCGAAAAAAATATTTTTCGCCAAAAAAAACCATTGACTACCCCCTTTGCTTTTTTTAAAAAAACTTATAAAAAAATTTTCTTGCACTTTCCATCAGAAATAAATTTCTAATTAAGGCTAATTTGGTTAGCTATCCATCGCAATAGAAATCAAGTCGATATATTGAAAACTTAGCAAGTTATGACCAAAAAGGTAACCAGTTCTACTAAAAAGTGGCCGGAAAGAGGCAGTAGAAGAATTGCTTACCTTTTTAGTCATAACTTGCTTACTTTTCTAGATATCGACTTGATTTCTATTGCGTTGGATAGAGAACCAAATTGGCTTTAATTAAAATTCTGGTTTTTGCAGATAGTGCGAAAAAAATATTTTTCGCCAAAAAAAACCATGGACTACCCCCTTTGCTTTTTTTAAAAAAAATTATAAAAAAATTTTCTTGCACTTTCCATCAGAAAAAAATTTCTAATTAAGGCCAATACGGTTAGCTATTAAACGCAAAAGAAATCAAGTCGATATATTGAAAACTTAGCAAGTTATGACCAAAAAGGTAACCAGTTCTACTAAAAAGTGGCCGGAAAGAGGCAGTAGAAGAATTGCTTACATTTTTGGTCATAATTTGCTTACTTTTCTAGCTATCGACTTGATTTCTATTGCGTTGGATAGAGAACCAAATTGGCTTTAATTAAAATTCTGGTTTTTGCAGATAGTGCGAAACAAATGTTTTTCGCCAAAAAAAACCATGGACTACCCCCTTTGCTTTTTTTAAAAAAACTTATAAAAAAATTTTCTTGCACTTTCCATCAGAAAAAAATTTCTAATTAAGGCCAATTCGGTTAGCTATCCAACGCAAAAGAAATCAAGTCGATATATTGAAAACTTAGCAAGTTATGACCAAAAAGGTAACCAGTTCTACTAAAAAGTGGCCGGAAAGAGGCAGTAGAAGAATTGCTTACCTTTTTAGTCATAACTTGCTTACTTTTCTAGCTATCGACTTGATTTCTATTGCGTTGGATAGAGAACCAAATTGGCTTTAATTAAAATTCTGGTTTTTGCAGATAGTGCGAAACAAATGTTTTTCGCCAAAAAAACCATGGACTACCCCCTTTGCTTTTTTTTTTAAAAATTATAAAAAATTTTCTTGCACTTTCCATCAGAAAAAAATTTCTAATTAAGGCCAATTCGGTTAGCTATCCAACGTAAAAGAAATCAAGTCGATATATTGAAAACTTAGCAAGTTATGACCAAAAAGGTAACCAGTTCTACTAAAAAGTGGCCGGAAAGAGGCAGTAGAAGAATTGCTTACATATTTGGTCATAACTTGCTTTCTTTTCTAGCTATCGACTTGATTTCTATTGCGTTGGATAGAGAACCAAATTGGCTTTAATTAAAAGTCTGGTTTTTGCAGATAGTGCGAAACAAATGTTTTTCGCCAAAAAAAACCATGGACTACCCCCTTTGCTTTTTTTTTTAAAAATTATAAAAAAATTTTCTTGCACTTTCCATCAGAAAAAAATTTCTAATTAAGGCCAATTCGGTTAGCTATCCAACGCAAAAGAAATCAAGTCGATATATTGAAAACTTAGCAAGTTATGACCAAAAAGGTAACCAGTTCTACTAAAAAGTGGCCGGAAAGAGGCAGTAGAAGAATTGCTTACATTTTTGGTCATAATTTGCTTACTTTTCTAGCTATCGACTTGATTTCTATTGCGTTGGATAGAGAACCAAATTGGCTTTAATTAAAATTCTGGTTTTTGCAGATAGTGCGAAACAAATGTTTTTCGCCAAAAAAAACCATGGACTACCCCCTTTGCTTTTTTTTTTAAAAATTATAAAAAAATTTTCTTGCACTTTCCATCAGAGAAAAATTTCTAATTAAGGCTAATTCGGTTATCTATCCAACACAAAAGAAATCAAGTCGATATATTGAAAACTTAGCAAGTTATGACCAAAAAGTTAACCAGTTCTACTAAAAAGTGGCCGGAAAGAGGCAGTAGAAGAATTGCTTACCTTTTTAGTCATAACTTGCTTACTTTTCTAGCTATCGACTTGATTTCTATTGCGTTGGATAGAGAACCAAATTGGCGTTAATTCAAATTCTGGATTTTGCAGATAGTGCGAAAAAAATGTTTTTCGCCAAAAAAAACCATGGACTACCCCCTTTGCTTTTTTTAAAAAAAATTATAAAAAAATTTTCTTGCACTATCCATCAGAAATAAATTTTTAATTAAGGCTAGTTCGGTTATCTATCCAACACAAAAGAAATCAAGTCGATATATTGAAAACTTAGCAAGTTATGACCATAAAGGTAACCAGTTCTACTAAAAAGTGGCCGGAAAGAGGCAGTAGAAGAATTGCTTACCTTTTTGGTCATAACTTGCTTACTTTTCTAGATATCGACTTGATTTCTATTGCGTTGGATAGAGAACCAAATTGGCTTTAATTCAAATTCTGGTTTTTGCAGATAGTGCGAAAAAAATGTTTTTTGCCAAAAAAAAAACCATCTACTACCCCCTTTGCTTTTTTTACAAAAAATTATAAAAAAATTTTCTTGCACTTTACATCAGAAAAAAATTTCTAATTAACGCCAATTCGGTTATCTATCCAACACAAAAGAAATCAAGTCGACATATTGAAAACTTAGCAAGTTATGACCAAAAAGGTAACCAGTTCTACTAAAAAGTGGCCGGAAAGAGGCAGTAGAAGAATTGCTTACATTTTTGGTCATAATTTGCTTACTTTTCTAGCTATCGACTTGATTTCTATTGCGTTGGATAGAGAACCAAATTGGCTTTAATTCAAATTCTGGTTTTTGCAGATAGTGCGAAAAAAATGTTTTTCGCCAAAAAAAACCATGGACTACCCCCTTTGCTTTTTTTTAAAAAAATTATAAAAAAATTTTCTTGCACTTTCCATCAGAAAAAAATTTCTAATTAAGGCCAATACGGTTAGCTATTAAACGCAAAAGAAATCAAGGCGATATATTGAAAACTTAGCAAGTTATGACCAAAAAGGTAACCAGTTCTACTAAAAAGTGGCCGGAAAGAGGCAGTAGAAGAATTGCTTACCTTTTTAGTCATAACTTGCTTACTTTTCTAGATATCGACTTGATTTCTATTGCGTTGGATAGAGAACCAAATTGGCTTTAATTCAAATTCTGGTTTTTGCAGATAGTGCGAAAAAAATATTTTTCGCCAAAAAAAACCATGGACTACCCCCTTTGCTTTTTTTAAAAAAACTTATAAAAAAATTTTCTTGCACTTTCCATCAGAAAAAAATTTCTGATTAAGGCCAATTCGGTTAGCTATCCAACGCAAAAGAAATCAAGTCGATATATTGAAAACTTAGCAAGTTATGACCAAAAAGGTAACCAGTTCTACTAAAAAGTGGCCGGAAAGAGGCAGTAGAAGAATTGCTTACCTTTTTAGTCATAACTTGCTTACTTTTCTAGATATTGACTTGATTTCTATTGCGTTGGATAGAGAACCAAATTGGCTTTAATTCAAATTCTGGTTTTTGCAGATAGTGCGAAAAAAATATTTTTCGCCAAAAAAAACCATGGACTACCCCCTTTGCTTTTTTTAAAAAAAATTATAAAAAAATTTTCTTGCACTTTCCATCAGAAAAAAATTTCTTATTAAGGCCAATTCGGTTTGCTATCCAACGCAAAAGAAATCAAGGCGATATATTGAAAACTTAGCAAGTTATGACCAAAAAGGTAACCAGTTCTACTAAAAAGTGGCCGGAAAGAGTCAGTAGAAGAATTGCTTACCTTTTTGGTCATAACTTGCTTACTTTTCTAGATATCGACTTGATTTCTATTGCGTTGGATAGAGAACCAAATTGGCTTTAATTCAAATTCTGGTTTTTGCAGATAGTGCGAAAAAAATGTTTTTCGCCAAAAAAAACCATGGACTACCCCCTTTGCTTTTTTTAAAAAAATTATAAAAAAATTTTCTTGCACTTTCCATCAGAAAAAAATTTCTTATTAAGGCCAATACGATTAGCTATTAAACGCAAAAGAAATCAAGGCGATATATTGAAAACTTAGCAAGTTATGACCAAAAAGGTAACCAGTTCTACTAAAAAGTGGCCGGAAAGAGTCAGTAGAAGAATTGCTTACCTTTTTGGTCATAACTTGCTTACTTTTCTAGCTATCAACTTGATTTCTATTGCGTTGGATAGAGAACCAAATTGGCTTTAATTAAAATTCTGGTTTTTGCAGATAGTGCGAAAAAAATGTTTTTCGCCAAAAAAAACCATGGACTACCCCCTTTGCTTTTTTTAAAAAAACTTTTAAAAAAATTTTCTTGCACTTTCCATCAGAAAAAAATTTCTAATTAAGGCCAATTCGGTTATCTATCCAACGCAAAAGAAATCAAGTCGATATATTGAAAACTTAGCAAGTTATGACCAAAAAGGTAACCAGTTCTACTAAAAAGTGGCCGGAAAGAGGCAGTAGAAGAATTGCTTACCTTTTTAGTCATAACTTGCTTACTTTTCTAGATATCGACTTGATTTCTATTGCGTTGGATAGAGAACCAAATTGGCTTTAATTCAAATTCTGGTTTTTGCAGATAGTGCGAAAAAAATATTTTTCGCCAAAAAAAACCATGGACTACCCCCTTTGCTTTTTTTAAAAAAACTTATAAAAAAATTTTCTTGCACTTTCCATCAGAAAAAAATTTCTAATTAAGGCCAATTCGGTTATCTATCCAACGCAAAAGAAATCAAGTCGATATATTGAAAACTTAGCAAGTTATGACCAAAAAGGTAACCAGTTCTACTAAAAAGTGGCCGGAAAGAGGCAGTAGAAGAATTGCTTACATATTTGGTCATAACTTGCTTACTTTTCTAGCTATCGACTTGATTTCTATTGCGTTGGATAGAGAACCAAATTGGCTTTAATTGCAATTCTGGTTTTTGCAGATAGTGTGAAAAAAATGTTTTTCGCCAAAAAAAACTATGGACCTTTGCTTTTTTTAAAAAAATTATAAAAAAATTTCTTGCACTATCCATCAGAAAAAAATTCTAATTAAGGCGAATTCGGTTAGCTATCCAACGCAAAAGAAATCAAGTCGATATATTGAAAACTTAGCAAGTTATGACCAAAAAGGTAACCAGTTCTACTAAAAAGTGGCCGGAAAGAGGCAGTAGAAGAATTGCTTACCTTTTTGGTCATAACTTGCTTACTTTTCTAGATATCGACTTGATTTCTATTGCGTTGGATAGAGAACCAAATTGGCTTTAATTAAAATTCTGGTTTTTGCAGATAGTGCGAAACAAATGTTTTTCGCCAAAAAAAACCATGGACTACCCCCTTTGCTTTTTTTTAAAAAAATTATAAAAAAATTTTCTTTCACTTTCCATCAGAAAAAAATTTCTAATTAAGGCCAATTCGGTTAGCTATCCAACGCAAAAGAAATCAAGTCGATATATTGAAAACTTAGCAAGTTATGACCAAAAAGGTAACCAGTTCTACTAAAAAGTGGCCGGAAAGAGGCAGTAGAAGAATTGCTTACCTTTTTAGTCATAACTTGCTTACTTTTCTAGCTATCGACTTGATTTCTATTGCGTTGGATAGAAAACCAAATTGGTGTTAATTCAAATTCTGGTTTTTGCAGATAGTGCGAAAAAAATGTTTTTCGCCAAAAAAAACCATGGACTACCCCCTTTGCTTTTTTTAAAAAAAATTATAAAAAAATTTCTTGCTCTATCCATCAGAAAAAAATTCTAAATAAGGCCAATACGGTTAGCTATCCAACGCAAAAGAAATCAAGTCGATATATTGAAAACTTAGCAAGTTATGACCAAAAAGGTAACCAGTTCTACTAAAAAGTGGCCGGAAAGAGTCAGTAGAAGAATTGCTTACCTTTTTGGTCATAACTTGCTTACTTTTCTAGATATCGACTTGATTTCTATTGCGTTGGATAGAGAACCAAATTGGCTTTAATTCAAATTCTGGTTTTTGCAGATAGTGCGAAAAAAATGTTTTTCGCCAAAAAAAAACCATGGACTACCCCCTTTGCTTTTTTTTTAAAAAATTATAAAAAAATTTTCTTGAACTATCCATCAGAAATAAATTTCTATTTAAGGCTAATTTGGTTAGCTATTTATCGCAAAAGAAATCAAGGCGATATATTGAAAACTTAGCAAGTTATGACCAAAAAGGTAACCAGTTCTACTAAAAAGTGGCCGGAAAGAGTCAGTAGAAGAATTGCTTACCTTTTTGGTCATAACTTGCTTACTTTTCTAGATATCGACTTGATTTCTATTGCGTTGGATAGAGAACCAAATTGGCTTTAATTCAAATTCTGGTTTTTGCAGATAGTGCGAAAAAAATGTTTTTTGCCAAAAAAAAACCATCTACTACCCCCTTTGCTTTTTTTAAAAAAAATTATAAAAAAATTTTCTTGCACTTTCCATCAGAAAAAAATTTCTAATTAAGGCCAATTCGGTTATCTATCCAACGCAAAATAAATCAAGTCGATATATTGAAAACTTAGCAAGTTATGACCAAAAAGGTAACCAGTTCTACTAAAAAGTGGCCGGAAAGAGTCAGTAGAAGAATTGCTTACCTTTTTGGTCATAACTTGCTTACTTTTCTAGATATCGACTTGATTTCTATTGCGTTGGATAGAGAACCAAATTGGCTTTAATTCAAATTCTGGTTTTTGCAGATAGTGCGAAAAAAATATTTTTCGCCAAAAAAAAATATGGACTACCCCCTTTGCTTTTTTTTAAAAAAATTATAAAAAAAATTTTCTTTCACTATCCATCAGAAAAAAATTTCTAATTAAGGCCAATTCGGTTAGCTATCCAACGCAAAATAAATCAAGTCGATATATTGAAAACTTAGCAAGTTATGACCAAAAAGGTAACCAGTTCTACTAAAAAGTGGCGGGAAAGAGGCAGTAGAAGAATTGCTTACCTTTTGGTCATCACTTGCTTACTTTTCTAGATATCGACTTGATTTCTATTGCGTTGGATAGAGAACCAAATTGGCTTTAATTCAAATTCTGGTTTTTGCAGATAGTGCGAAAAAAATGTTTTTCGCCAAAAAAAACCATGGACTACCCCCTTTGCTTTTTTAAAAAAAACTTATAAAAAAATTTTCTTGCCCTTTCCATCAGAAAAAAATTTCTAATTAAGGCCAATACGGTTAGCTATCCAACGCAAAAGAAATCAAGTCGATATATTGAAAACTTAGCAAGTTATGACCAAAAAGGTAACCAGTTCTACTAAAAAGTGGCCGGAAAGAGGCAGTAGAAGAATTGCTTACCTTTTTGGTCATAACTTGCTTACTTTTCTAGATATCGACTTGATTTCTATTGCGTTGGATAGAGAACCAAATTGGCTTTAATTAAAATTCTGGTTTTTGCAGATAGTGCGAAAAAAATGTTTTTCGCCAAAAAAAAACCATGGATCTTTGCTTTTTTTAAAAAAATTATAAAAAAATTTCTTGCACTATCCATCAGAAAAAAATTCTAATTAAGGCCAATACGGTTAGCTATAAAACGCAAAAGAAATCAAGTCGATATATTGAAAACTTAGCAAGTTATGACCAAAAAGGTAACCAGTTCTACTAAAAAGTGGCCGGAAAGAGGCAGTAGAAGAATTGCTTACATTTTTGGTCATAATTTGCTTACTTTTCTAGCTATCGACTTGATTTCTATTGCGTTGGATAGAGAACCAAATTGGCTTTAATTCAAATTCTGGTTTTTGCAGATAGTGCGAAAAAAATATTTTTCGCCAAAAAAAACCATGGACTACCCCTTTTGCTTTTTTTACAAAATTATAAAAAAATTTTCTTGCACTATCCATCAGAAATAAATTTCTAATTAAGGCTAATTTGGTTAGCTATCCATCGCAATAGAAATCAAGGCGATATATTGAAAACTTAGCAAGTTATGACCAAAAAGGTAACCAGTTCTACTAAAAAGTGGCCGGAAAGAGGCAGTAGAAGAATTGCTTACATATTTGGTCATAACTTGCTTACTTTTCTAGCTATCGACTTGATTTCTATTGCGTTGGATAGAGAACCGAATTGGCTTTAATTAAAATTCTGGTTTTTGCAGATAGTGCGAAAAAAATATTTTTCGCCATAAAAAACCATGGACTACCCCCTTTGCTTTTTTTAAAAAAAATTATAAAAAAATTTTCTTGAACTATCCATCAGAAATAAATTTCTAATTAAGGCTAATTTGGTTAGCTATTTATCGCAAAAGAAATCAAGGCGATATATTGAAAACTTAGCAAGTTATGACCAAAAAGGTAACCAGTTCTACTAAAAAGTGGCCGGAAAGAGGCAGCAGAAGAATTGCTTACCTTTTTGGTCATAACTTGCTTACTTTTCTAGATATCGACTTGATTTCTATTGCGTTGGATAGAGAACCAAATTGGCTTTAATTCAAATTCTGGTTTTTGCAGATAGTGCGAAAAAAATGTTTTTTGCCAAAAAAAAACCATCTACTACCCCCTTTGCTTTTTTTAAAAAAAATTATAAAAAAATTTTCTTGCACTTTCCATCAGAAAAAAATTTCTAATTAAGGCCAATTCGGTTATCTATCCAACGCAAAATAAATCAAGTCGATATATTGAAAACTTAGCAAGTTATGACCAAAAAGGTAACCAGTTCTACTAAAAAGTGGCCGGAAAGAGTCAGTAGAAGAATTGCTTACCTTTTTGGTCATAACTTGCTTACTTTTCTAGATATCGACTTGATTTCTATTGCGTTGGATAGAGAACCAAATTGGCTTTAATTCAAATTCTGGTTTTTGCAGATAGTGCGAAAAAAATATTTTTCGCCAAAAAAAAATATGGACTACCCCCTTTGCTTTTTTTTAAAAAAATTATAAAAAAAATTTTCTTTCACTATCCATCAGAAAAAAATTTCTAATTAAGGCCAATTCGGTTAGCTATCCAACGCAAAATAAATCAAGTCGATATATTGAAAACTTAGCAAGTTATGACCAAAAAGGTAACCAGTTCTACTAAAAAGTGGCGGGAAAGAGGCAGTAGAAGAATTGCTTACCTTTTGGTCATCACTTGCTTACTTTTCTAGATATCGACTTGATTTCTATTGCGTTGGATAGAGAACCAAATTGGCTTTAATTCAAATTCTGGTTTTTGCAGATAGTGCGAAAAAAATGTTTTTCGCCAAAAAAAACCATGGACTACCCCCTTTGCTTTTTTAAAAAAAACTTATAAAAAAATTTTCTTGCCCTTTCCATCAGAAAAAAATTTCTAATTAAGGCCAATACGGTTAGCTATCCAACGCAAAAGAAATCAAGTCGATATATTGAAAACTTAGCAAGTTATGACCAAAAAGGTAACCAGTTCTACTAAAAAGTGGCCGGAAAGAGGCAGTAGAAGAATTGCTTACCTTTTTGGTCATAACTTGCTTACTTTTCTAGATATCGACTTGATTTCTATTGCGTTGGATAGAGAACCAAATTGGCTTTAATTCAAATTCTGGTTTTTGCAGATAGTGCGAAAAAAATGTTTTTTGCCAAAAAAAAACCATCTACTACCCCCTTTGCTTTTTTTAAAAAAAATTATAAAAAAATTTTCTTGCACTTTCCATCAGAAAAAAATTTCTAATTAAGGCCAATTCGGTTATCTATCCAACGCAAAATAAATCAAGTCGATATATTGAAAACTTAGCAAGTTATGACCAAAAAGGTAACCAGTTCTACTAAAAAGTGGCCGGAAAGAGTCAGTAGAAGAATTGCTTACCTTTTTGGTCATAACTTGCTTACTTTTCTAGATATCGACTTGATTTCTATTGCGTTGGATAGAGAACCAAATTGGCTTTAATTCAAATTCTGGTTTTTGCAGATAGTGCGAAAAAAATATTTTTCGCCAAAAAAAAATATGGACTACCCCCTTTGCTTTTTTTTAAAAAAATTATAAAAAAAATTTTCTTTCACTATCCATCAGAAAAAAATTTCTAATTAAGGCCAATTCGGTTAGCTATCCAACGCAAAATAAATCAAGTCGATATATTGAAAACTTAGCAAGTTATGACCAAAAAGGTAACCAGTTCTACTAAAAAGTGGCGGGAAAGAGGCAGTAGAAGAATTGCTTACCTTTTGGTCATCACTTGCTTACTTTTCTAGATATCGACTTGATTTCTATTGCGTTGGATAGAGAACCAAATTGGCTTTAATTCAAATTCTGGTTTTTGCAGATAGTGCGAAAAAAATGTTTTTCGCCAAAAAAAACCATGGACTACCCCCTTTGCTTTTTTAAAAAAAACTTATAAAAAAATTTTCTTGCCCTTTCCATCAGAAAAAAATTTCTAATTAAGGCCAATACGGTTAGCTATCCAACGCAAAAGAAATCAAGTCGATATATTGAAAACTTAGCAAGTTATGACCAAAAAGGTAACCAGTTCTACTAAAAAGTGGCCGGAAAGAGGCAGTAGAAGAATTGCTTACCTTTTTGGTCATAACTTGCTTACTTTTCTAGATATCGACTTGATTTCTATTGCGTTGGATAGAGAACCAAATTGGCTTTAATTAAAATTCTGGTTTTTGCAGATAGTGCGAAAAAAATGTTTTTCGCCAAAAAAAAACCATGGATCTTTGCTTTTTTTAAAAAAATTATAAAAAAATTTCTTGCACTATCCATCAGAAAAAAATTCTAATTAAGGCCAATACGGTTAGCTATCCAACGCAAAAGAAATCAAGTCGATATATTGAAAACTTAGCAAGTTATGACCAAAAAGGTAACCAGTTCTACTAAAAAGTGGCCGGAAAGAGGCAGTAGAAGAATTGCTTACATTTTTGGTCATAATTTGCTTACTTTTCTAGCTATCGACTTGATTTCTATTGCGTTGGATAGAGAACCAAATTGGCTTTAATTCAAATTCTGGTTTTTGCAGATAGTGCGAAAAAAATATTTTTCGCCAAAAAAAACCATGGACTACCCCTTTTGCTTTTTTTACAAAATTATAAAAAAATTTTCTTGCACTATCCATCAGAAATAAATTTCTAATTAAGGCTAATTTGGTTAGCTATCCATCGCAATAGAAATCAAGGCGATATATTGAAAACTTAGCAAGTTATGACCAAAAAGGTAACCAGTTCTACTAAAAAGTGGCCGGAAAGAGGCAGTAGAAGAATTGCTTACATATTTGGTCATAACTTGCTTACTTTTCTAGCTATCGACTTGATTTCTATTGCGTTGGATAGAGAACCGAATTGGCTTTAATTAAAATTCTGGTTTTTGCAGATAGTGCGAAAAAAATATTTTTCGCCATAAAAAACCATGGACTACCCCCTTTGCTTTTTTTAAAAAAAATTATAAAAAAAAATTTTCTTGAACTATCCATCAGAAATAAATTTCTAATTAAGGCTAATTTGGTTAGCTATTTATCGCAAAAGAAATCAAGGCGATATATTGAAAACTTAGCAAGTTATGACCAAAAAGGTAACCAGTTCTACTAAAAAGTGGCCGGAAAGAGGCAGCAGAAGAATTGCTTACCTTTTTGGTCATAACTTGCTTACTTTTCTAGATATCGACTTGATTTCTATTGCGTTGGATAGAGAACCAAATTGGCTTTAATTAAAATTCTGGTTTTTGCAGATAGTGCGAAAAAAATATTTTTCGCCAAAAAAAACCATGGACTACCCCCTTTGCTTTTTTTAAAAAAAATTATAAAAAAATTTTCTTGCACTTTCCATCAGAAAAAAATTTCTAATTAAGGCCAATTCGGTTATCTATCCAACGCAAAATAAATCAAGTCGATATATTGAAAACTTAGCAAGTTATGACCAAAAAGGTAACCAGTTCTACTAAAAAGTGGCCGGAAAGAGTCAGTAGAAGAATTGCTTACCTTTTTGGTCATAACTTGCTTACTTTTCTAGATATCGACTTGATTTCTATTGCGTTGGATAGAGAACCAAATTGGCTTTAATTCAAATTCTGGTTTTTGCAGATAGTGCGAAAAAAATGTTTTTCGCCAAAAAAAACCATGGATCTTTGCTTTTTTTAAAAAAATTATAAAAAAATTTCTTGCACTATCCATCAGAAAAAAATTCTAATTAAGGCCAATACAGTTAGCTATCCAACGCAAAAGAAATCAAGTCGATATATTGAAAACTTAGCAAGTTATGACCAAAAAGGTAACCAGTTCTACTAAAAAGTGGCCGGAAAGAGTCAGTAGAAGAATTGCTTACCTTTTTGGTCATAACTTGCTTACTTTTCTAGATATCGACTTGATTTCTATTGCGTTGGATAGAGAACCAAATTGGCTTTAATTCAAATTCTGGTTTTTGCAGATAGTGCGAAAAAAATGTTTTTCGCCAAAAAAAACCATGGACTACCCCTTTTGCTTTTTTTACAAAATTATAAAAAAATTTTCTTGCACTATCCATCAGAAATAAATTTCTAATTAAGGCTAATTTGGTTAGCTATCCATCGCAATAGAAATCAAGGCGATATATTGAAAACTTAGCAAGTTATGACCAAAAAGGTAACCAGTTCTACTAAAAAGTGGCCGGAAAGAGGCAGTAGAAGAATTGCTTACATTTTTGGTCATAATTTGCTTACTTTTCTAGCTATCGACTTGATTTCTATTGCGTTGGATAGAGAACCAAATTGGCTTTAATTCAAATTCTGGTTTTTGCAGATAGTGCGAAAAAAATATTTTTCGCCAAAAAAAACCATGGACTACCCCTTTTGCTTTTTTTACAAAATTATAAAAAAATTTTCTTGCACTATCCATCAGAAATAAATTTCTAATTAAGGCTAATTTGGTTAGCTATCCATCGCAATAGAAATCAAGGCGATATATTGAAAACTTAGCAAGTTATGACCAAAAAGGTAACCAGTTCTACTAAAAAGTGGCCGGAAAGAGGCAGTAGAAGAATTGCTTACATATTTGGTCATAACTTGCTTACTTTTCTAGCTATCGACTTGATTTCTATTGCGTTGGATAGAGAACCGAATTGGCTTTAATTAAAATTCTGGTTTTTGCAGATAGTGCGAAAAAAATGTTTTTCGCCAAAAAAACCATGGACTACCCCCTTTGCTTTTTTTAAAAAAAATTATAAAAAAATTTTCTTGCACTTTCCATCAGAAAAAAATTTCTAATTAAGGCCAATTCGGTTATCTATCCAACGCAAAATAAATCAAGTCGATATATTGAAAACTTAGCAAGTTATGATCAAAAAGGTAACTAGTTCTACTAAAAAGTGGCCGGAAAGAGTCAGTAGAAGAATTGCTTACCTTTTTGGTCATAACTTGCTTACTTTTCTAGATATCGACTTAATTTCTATTAATGCCAATACGGTTAGCTATCCCACGCAAAAAAAATCAAGTCGATATATTGAAAACTTAGCAAGTTATGACCAAAAAGGTAACCAGTTCTACTAAAAAGTGGCCGGAAAGAGGCAGTAGAAGAATTGCTTACCTTTTTGGTCATAACTTGCTTACTTTTCTAGATATCGACTTGATTTCTATTGCGTTGGATAGAGAACCAAATTCGCTTTAATTCAAATTCTGGTTTTTGGAGATAGTGCGAAAAAAATGTTTTTCGCCAAAAAAAAACCATGGACTACCCTTTTTGCTTTTTTAAAAAAAATTATAAAAAAATTTTCTTGCACTTTCCATCAGAAATAAATTCTAATTAAGGCCAATACGGTTAGCTATCCAACGCAAAAGAAATCAAGTCGATATATTGAAAACTTAGCAAGTTATGACCAAAAAGGTAACCAGTTCTACTAAAAAGTGGCCGGGAAGAGTCAGTAGAAGAATTGCTTACCTTTTTAGTCATAACTTGCTTACTTTTCTAGCTATCGACTTGATTTCTATTGCGTTGGATAGAGAACCGAATTGGCTTTAATTAAAATTCTGGTTTTTGCAGATAGTGCGAAAAAAATATTTTTCGCCATAAAAAACCATGGACTACCCCCTTTGCTTTTTTTAAAAAAAATTATAAAAAAATTTTCTTGCACTTTCCATCAGAAAAAATTTCTAATTAAGGCCAATTCGGTTATCTATCCAACGCAAAATAAATCAAGTCGATATATTGAAAACTTAGCAAGTTATGACCAAAAAGGTAACTAGTTCTACTAAAAAGTGGCCGGAAAGAGTCAGTAGAAGAATTGCTTACCTTTTTGGTCATAACTTGCTTACTTTTCTAGATATCGACTTGATTTCTATTGCGTTGGATAGAGAACCAAATTGGCTTTAATTCAAATTCTGGTTTTTGGAGATAGTGCGAAAAAAATATTTTTCGCCAAAAAAAACCATGGACAACCCCCTTTGCTTTTTTAAAAAAAATTATAAAAAAATTTTCTTGCACTATCCATCAGAAATAAATTTCTAATTAAGGCTAATTTCGTTAGCTATCCATCGCAATAGAAATCAAGGCGATATATTGAAAACTTAGCAAGTTATGACCAAAAAGGTAACCAGTTCTACTAAAAAGTGGCCGGAAAGAGTCAGTAGAAGAATTGCTTACCTTTTTGGTCATAACTTGCTTACTTTTCTAGATATCGACTTGATTTCTATTGCGTTGGATAGAGAACCAAATTGGCTTTAATTCAAATTCTGGTTTTTGCAGATAGTGCGAAAAAAATGTTTTTCGCCAAAAAAAACCATGGATCTTTGCTTTTTTTAAAAAAATTATAAAAAAATTTCTTGCACTATCCATCAGAAAAAAATTCTAATTAAGGCCAATACGGTTAGCTATCCAACGCAAAAGAAATCAAGTCGATATATTGAAAACTTAGCAAGTTATGACCAAAAAGGTAACCAGTTCTACTAAAAAGTGGCCGGAAAGAGGCAGTAGAAGAATTGCTTACATTTTTGGTCATAATTTGCTTACTTTTCTAGCTATCGACTTGATTTCTATTGCGTTGGATAGAGAACCAAATTGGCTTTAATTCAAATTCTGGTTTTTGCAGATAGTGCGAAAAAAATATTTTTCGCCAAAAAAAACCATGGACAACCCCTTTTGCTTTTTTTACAAAATTATAAAAATATTTTCTTGCACTATCCATCAGAAATAAATTTCTAATTAAGGCTAATTTGGTTAGCTATCCATCGCAATAGAAATCAAGGCGATATATTGAAAACTTAGCAAGTTATGACCAAAAAGGTAACCAGTTCTACTAAAAAGTGGCCGGAAAGAGGCAGTAGAAGAATTGCTTACATATTTGGTCATAAGTTGCTTACTTTTCTAGCTATCGACTTGATTTCTATTGCGTTGGATAGAGAACCGAATTGGCTTTAATTAAAATTCTGGTTTTTGCAGATAGTGCGAAAAAAATATTTTTCGCCATAAAAAACCATGGACTACCCCCTTTGCTTTTTTTAAAAAAAATTATAAAAAAATTTTCTTGCACTTTCCATCAAAAAAAAATTTCTAATTAAGGCCAATTCGGTTATCTATCCAACGCAAAATAAATCAAGTCGATATATTGAAAACTTAGCAAGTTATGACCAAAAAGGTAACTAGTTCTACTAAAAAGTGGCCGGAAAGAGTCAGTAGAAGAATTGCTTACCTTTTTGGTCATAACTTGCTTACTTTTCTAGATATCGACTTGATTTCTATTGCGTTGGATAGAGAACCAAATTGGCTTTAATTCAAATTCTGGTTTTTGGAGATAGTGCGAAAAAAATGTTTTTCGCCAAAAAAAAATAATGGACTACCCCTTTTGCTTTTTTAAAAAAAATTATAAAAAAATTTTCTTGCACTTTCCATCAGAAATAAATTCTAATTAAGGCCAATACGGTTAGCTATCCAACGCAAAAGAAATCAAGTCGATATATTGAAAACTTAGCAAGTTATGACCAAAAAGGTAACCAGTTCTACTAAAAAGTGGCCGGAAAGAGGCAGTAGAAGAATTGCTTACCTTTTTGGTCATAACTTGCTTACTTTTCTAGATATCGACTTGATTTCTATTAACGCCAATACGGTTAGCTATCCCACGCAAAAAAAATCAAGTCGATATATTGAAAACTTAGCAAGTTATGACCAAAAAGGTAACCAGTTCTACTAAAAAGTGGCCGGAAAGAGGCAGTAGAAGAATTGCTTACCTTTTTGGTCATAACTTGCTTACTTTTCTAGATATCGACTTGATTTCTACTGCGTTGGATAGAGAACCAAATTGGCTTTAATTCAAATTCTGGTTTTTGCAGATAGTGCGAAAAAAATATTTTTCGCCAAAAAAAACCATGGACAACCCCCTTTGCTTTTTTAAAAAAAACTTATAAAAAAATTTTCTTGCCCTTTCCATCAGAAAAAAATTTCTAATTAAGGCCAATTCGGTTAGCTATCCAACGCAAAAGAAATCAAGTCGATATATTGAAAACTTAGCAAGTTATGACCAAAAAGGTAACCAGTTCTACTAAAAAGTGGCCGGAAAGAGGCAGTAGAAGAATTGCTTACCTTTTCGGTCATAACTTGCTTACTTTTCTAGATATCGACTTGATTTCTATTGCGTTGGATAGAGAACCAAATTATCTTTAATTCAAATTCTGGTTTTTGCAGATAGTGCGAAAAAAATGTTTTTCGCCAAAAAAACCATGGACTACCCCCTTTGCTTTTTTTAAAAAAAATTATAAAAACATATTCTTACACTTTCCATCAGAAAAAATTTTCTAATTAAGGCCAATATGGTTAGCTATCCAACGCAAAAGAAATCAAGTCGATATATTGAAAACTTAGCAAGTTATGACCAAAAAGGTAACCAGTTCTACTAAAAAGTGGCCGGAAAGAGGCAGTAGAAGAATTGCTTACCTTTTTGGTCATAACTTGCTTACTTTTCTAGATATCGACTTGATTTCTACTGCGTTGGATAGAGAACCAAATTGGCTTTAATTCAAATTCTGGTTTTTGCAGATAGTGCGAAAAAAATATTTTTCGCCAAAAAAAACCATGGACAACCCCCTTTGCTTTTTTAAAAAAAACTTATAAAAAAATTTTCTTGCCCTTTCCATCAGAAAAAAATTTCTAATTAAGGCCAATTCGGTTAGCTATCCAACGCAAAAGAAATCAAGTCGATATATTGAAAACTTAGCAAGTTATGACCAAAAAGGTAACCAGTTCTACTAAAAAGTGGCCGGAAAGAGGCAGTAGAAGAATTGCTTACCTTTTCGGTCATAACTTG
Source organism: Thelaira solivaga (assembly GCA_947397855.1). Taxonomy (NCBI): domain Eukaryota; kingdom Metazoa; phylum Arthropoda; class Insecta; order Diptera; family Tachinidae; genus Thelaira; species Thelaira solivaga. The sequence continues at coordinate 29,124,442 of OX377612.1, forward strand.
CTTACTTTTCTAGATATCGACTTGATTTCTACTGCGTTGGATAGAGAACCAAATTGGCTTTAATTCAAATTCTGGTTTTTGCAGATAGTGCGAAAAAAATATTTTTCGCCAAAAAAAACCATGGACTACCCCCTTTGCTTTTTTTAAAAAAAATTATAAAAACATTTTCTTGCACTTTCCATGAGAAAAAAATTTCGAATTAAGGCCAATACGGTTAGCTATCCAACGCAAAAAAATCAAGTCGATATATTGAAAACTTAGCAAGTTATGACCAAAAAGGTAACCAGTTCCACTAAAAAGTGGCCGGAAAGAGGCAGTAGAAGAATTGCTTACCTTTTGGTCATAACTTGCTTACTTTTCTAGATATCGACTTGATTTCTACTGCGTTGGATAGAGAACCAAATTGGCTTTAATTCAAATTCTGGTTTTTGCAGATAGTGCGAAAAAAATATTTTTCGCCAAAAAAAACCATGGACAACCCCCTTTGCTTTTTTAAAAAAAACTTATAAAAAAATTTTCTTGCCCTTTCCATCAGAAAAAAATTTCTAATTAAGGCCAATTCGGTTAGCTATCCAACGCAAAAGAAATCAAGTCGATATATTGAAAACTTAGCAAGTTATGACCAAAAAGGTAACCAGTTCTACTAAAAAGTTGCCGGAAAGAGGCAGTAGAAGAATTGCTTACCTTTTTGGTCATAACTTGCTTACTTTTCTAGATATCGACTTGATTTCTACTGCGTTGGATAGAGAACCAAATTGGCTTTAATTCAAATTCTGGTTTTTGCAGATAGTGCGAAAAAAATATTTTTCGCCAAAAAAAACCATGGACAACCCCCTTTGCTTTTTTAAAAAAAACTTATAAAAAAATTTTCTTGCCCTTTCCATCAGAAAAAAATTTCTAATTAAGGCCAATTCGGTTAGCTATCCAACGCAAAAGAAATCAAGTCGATATATTGAAAACTTAGCAAGTTATGACCAAAAAGGTAACCAGTTCTACTAAAAAGTTGCCGGAAAGAGGCAGTAGAAGAATTGCTTACCTTTTCGGTCATAACTTGCTTACTTTTCTAGATATCGACTTGATTTCTATTGCGTTGGATAGAGAACCAAATTGGCTTTAATTCAAATTCTGGTTTTTGCAGATAGTGCGAAAAAAATGTTTTTCGCCAAAAAAAAACCATGGACTACCCCCTTTGCTTTTTTAAAAAAAACTTATAAAAAAATTTTATTGCCCTTTCCATCAGAAAAAAATTTCTAATTAAGGCCAATACGGTTAGCTATCCAACGCAAAAGAAATCAAGTCGATATATTGAAAACTTAGCAAGTTATGACCAAAAAGGTAACCAGTTCTACTAAAAAGTGGCCGGAAAGAGGCAGTAGAAGAATTGCTTACCTTTTTGGTCATAACTTGCTTACTTTTCTAGATATCGACTTAATTTCTATTAATGCCAATACGGTTAGCTATCCCACGCAAAAAAAATCAAGTCGATATATTGAAAACTTAGCAAGTTATGACCAAAAAGGTAACCAGTTCTACTAAAAAGTGGCCGGAAAGAGGCAGTAGAAGAATTGCTTACCTTTTTGGTCATAACTTGCTTACTTTTCTAGATATCGACTTGATTTCTACTGCGTTGGATAGAGAACCAAATTGGCTTTAATTCAAATTCTGGTTTTTGCAGATAGTGCGAAAAAAATATTTTTCGCCAAAAAAAACCATGGACAACCCCCTTTGCTTTTTTAAAAAAAATTATAAAAAAATTTTCTGGCACTATCCATCAGAAAAAAATTTCTAATTAAGGCCAATTCGGTTAGCTATCCAACGCAAAAGAAATCAAGTCGATATATTGAAAACTTAGCAAGTTATGACCAAAAAGGTAACCAGTTCTACTAAAAAGTGGCCGGAAAGAGGCAGTAGAAGAATTGCTTACCTTTTTGGTCATAACTTGCTTACTTTTCTAGATATCGACTTAATTTCTATTAACGCCAATACGGTTAGCTATCCCACGCAAAAAAAATCAAGTCGATATATTGAAAACTTAGCAAGTTATGACCAAAAAGGTAACCAGTTCTACTAAAAAGTGGCCGGAAAGAGGCAGTAGAAGAATTGCTTACCTTTTTGGTCATAACTTGCTTACTTTTCTAGATATCGACTTGATTTCTACTGCGTTGGATAGAGAACCAAATTGGCTTTAATTCAAATTCTGGTTTTTGCAGATAGTGCGAAAAAAATATTTTTCGCCAAAAAAAACCATGGACAACCCCCTTTGCTTTTTTAAAAAAAACTTATAAAAAAATTTTCTTGCCCTTTCCATCAGAAAAAAATTTCTAATTAAGGCCAATTCGGTTAGCTATCCAACGCAAAAGAAATCAAGTCGATATATTGAAAACTTAGCAAGTTATGACCAAAAAGGTAACCAGTTCTACTAAAAAGTGGCCGGAAAGAGGCAGTAGAAGAATTGCTTACCTTTTTGGTCATAACTTGCTTACTTTTCTAGATATCGACTTGATTTCTATTGCGTTGGATAGAGAACCAAATTGGCTTTGATTCAAATTCTGGTTTTTGCAGATAGTGCGAAAAAAATATTTTTCGCCAAAAAAAACCATGGACTACCCCCTTTGCTTTTTTAAAAAAAATTATAAAAAAATTTTCTGGCACTATCCATCAGATAAAAATTTCTAGTTAAGGCCAATACGGTTAGCTATCCAACGCAAAAAAAATCAAGTCGTTATATTGAAAACTTAGCAAGTTATGACCAAAAAGGTAACCAGTTCTACTAAAAAGTGGCCGGAAAGAGGCAGTAGAAGAATTGCTTACCTTTTTAGTCATAACTTGCTTACTTTTCTAGATATCGACTTGATTTCTATTGCGTTGGATAGAGAACCAAATTGGCTTTAATTCAAATTCTGATTTTTGCAGATAGTGCGAAAAAAATGTTTTTCGCCAAAAAAAAACCATGGACAACCCCCTTTGCTTTTTTTTTAAAAAATTATAAAAAAATTTTCTTGCACTATCCATCAGAAAAAAATTTCTTATTAAGGCCAATACGGTTAGCTATCCAACGCAAAAGAAATCAAGTCGATATATTGAAAACTTAGCAAGCTATGACCAAAAAGGTAACCAGTTCTACTAAAAAGTGGCCGGAAAGAGGCAGTAGAAGAATTGCTTACATTTTTGGTCATAACTTGCTTACTTTTCTAGATATCGACTTGATTTCTATTGCGTTGGATAGAAAACCAAATTGGCTTTAAATAAAATTCTGGTTTTTGCAGATAGTGCGAAAAAAATATTTTTCGCCAAAAAAAAACCATGGACTACCCCCTTTGCTTTTTTTAAAAAAATTATAAAAAAAATTTCTTTCACTCTCCATCACAAAAAAATCGCTTGCGTTGGATAGAGAACCAAATTGCCTTTAATTCAAAATCTGTTTTTTGCAGATAGTACGAAAAAAATATTTTTTTTGCTTTTTTTTAAAAAAATTATAAAAAAATTTTCTAGCACTATCCATCAGAAAAAATTTTCTAATTAAGGCCAATACGGTTAGCTATCCAACGCAAAAGAAATCAAGTCGATATATTGAAAACTTAGCAAGTTATGACCAAAAAGGTAACCAGTTCTACTAAAAAGTGGTCGGAAAGAGGCAGTAGAAGAACTGCTTACATTTTTGGCCATAACTTGCTAAGTTTTCAAGATATAGTGTTGATTTCTATAGCGTTGGAAAGATAACGAAATTTCATTTTGTGGAGCAGTTTCTGCACAACTATAGACAGTCCGGGCATATTTCTACAATTTATTATTACAGTCCACTTTTTTAATAATTTTTTTCAATTGTTTTTTTCATCTAGTCTATCAAATTCATATTATGAATGATTATGAGTATCATTGTCGTGACGAAAACAGTAATATGTGGCAACGCCGGCCATATAATTTACATTTGCTTGTCGTAAATTTGACTACGACAGCGACACTCGTAATTAGGTCTATTGTTTTTGCTTTGGTATGCTTATGTAAAGCTACCATACTTATGTAAATTAGAAATTTGTTCACGTTTTGGGTAATTAGCAATTTCGATCGGAATCTATAGAAGGTAAAATGAATTCAATCGGGATTGCAGCTACGGAATTAAAACCATTCCGATCGAAATTGTGGCATGCCTGTATAAAAAGTAAATAAAAAACAATAACAAAATAGGCTAAAATAAAATAAGGTATAAAACAGGAAAGTAAAAAAAAAAAATTTTTTTAAGTTCCTAAAAGTTTTAATTATTTTCATTCTAGTATTATTAGCGAGATCTTATATCTTGTTAATTTTGCAAGCCACAAAAATAAAGTTATTGCTATAACAATTTAAGCGATTTTGTCCATATTACCACAGATACGAGTACATAATAAAATAAAAACTTTGAAGTTTAAAAATATTTTCTGCTGTAAAATTTGTGGGTGGCACAATGGAAGCCTTATAGAGTAGCCGTAATGTAAGCATTTACTTACCGTTTGGCCTGCAGACCAATATATGGGCACATCGGCTGTAAACACCAGCGAACGTATTATAATGGGTGTGATAATTAAATTAATAGGTGTAAGCCTTTCGAACACATGAGCGTATTTGAAACTTAAAACTTTATAAATTACATCTACAAAGAAATACAAAAAAAAGAACTAAAAAGTACTCACAAATTCATAACTAAAATTAAGTGAGAAAAAAGTAATTGTTATTCTTACCACCATGATTGGACAAAGCTGATAAGATGGTCCAGATTAAAATACAGCTCCAAATTATATGAGTTGTAACAATTAGAAACGCCTTAGACAGCTTATTAACATGAGCAAAAATAATATTAAAGCCAAAAATGTAAAGAGCAATTAAGATAATGGAGAACAGCCAACCTGCCAAGCAATTTAGATTAAAAAAGAAATCACTTGAGCTAAAGAAAATTGCACTTCTTTCTGTGAATTAAACAAAATTCATACCCAAAACAATAAAATAAATACTGATATTGAAGTTGTGATTCATCTTGTAAATGATATAACCCAAACATATGCCCAACAAGTGAGGTATAACAAACAAACAAATATTGTCTTGTATTAAATTAAAATTAACCAATTCATACAGCAGAGTGGTACTAAAAATATAAATAAATAAAACAAAATGCAGTAAAAAAAATATAAATGAATTCATTTAAGGCAACTTACGTGTAACCGTATTCATAAACAGGTCCCAAAGACCATAAAGTGGCCGCTGCTGTTGAAATACAAAACACAGTCGAGCCAATTATAATGGAATAGCGCAATTGTATTTCCACCAGCAGCATAAGCAAACAAGATGTCACATAAAATTGTATTTGCAAAGATATAAACCACGTCCAAGGCATGCACTTTTACAAACAAACAAAAGAAAATTCATGTTAAAAAGTGTTCAAAGCTGGGCTTAAACAATTTAAAAAATTTTTAATTTGTCTTGGAGTTTTTTCTTTACTCACCCTTTCCGTTGTTGGAAAATATGTATCCATGTAAAAAATATTGCTAAACATTTTTTGTGGACAATTTTTATAGTCCCTTGCAGGTATTTCCAGAGCAATGTTGCTGTGAAGATATTTGTCCAAGAGCTGGGCAGCATATAACACAAACACATACGAAGGGATCATGCTATAAAAATAATTATTTAAATTGCTGGTCGAAATTACTATGGAAATTTATTTAATTTTTTTAATAAATAAAAATAATTATTAGAGTAAATATTATTCAAGCTTAAGATCCCAATGAAAAAATTGTTTTTGTTTTAATTTTCCAATATTTCGACTTTCTTTTGAAGGTCTTCTTCAAGGAAATTTATTTTTATAATAAAATAAAAGTTGATAGGTCAAAATTATTAAATTTTATTTTTCAAATAAAAATAATTTTAATTTACATAAAAAATAGAACTGAAAATTGTGTTTAAAATAATAAAAACCAAAATGTAAAGCATAACTTAAGGTGTAACAAATGTGTTGTTTGTGTTTAATGAACTGTAATGTTTATAAACACTGTTTCTTTGCAACAATGTTGTACATACTTTAACAAAGTGAAAAAACACAGAGGCCCATAATCATAGTCACACTAAAGTCGGTGTCATTTTAAAAAAGATTTTAAGTCTACAACATTTTTATGAATAAAAGTCAGCCCTCAATTAGAATCGAAAAATTTCGTTTTGTACCAACTACTCGCCAAGACATAGATCCACCCCGTGACATTGAGATATCTGAGAAGGTCCCCTAACCTTATTCTCGATATCTCAGGTAGTTTGGCTATCAGATGTGCACTGAGAAGTCTATGCTTTGAAGAAATACTGTCTCCTTACTCTCGGGTGACCGGTCGTCCAGTCACCAGTTATCTAGCTTAGCAGAGCCATCTGGTATCCACCCAGCTCTTGAAACTATTAGCCATACCAGGACTCTCACTGAAAAAGAAACCTCCATATTAGAGCCAGCCTTAACCAATTCGTCTGCCTGATCATTACCAATGAAGCCGCTGTGTGCAGGAATCCAATAGATACGTCAGCTTGACGTCCCAAATTGGATAACACAGCCTTACATTGGCCTACTAGAGCAGAGAATGTAACATTCGATTGAAGTGCCAGGAGAGCCACTTGGCTGTCTACAAAGATGCCCATAGCTCCCCTGATCTCCCTATCGCATAGAGACTCGCCTGCTTTCTTGACGGCCAGTATCTCCGCCCGGAAAGCACTCGACCTATCCGGAAGTGAGAATGAGAGTCGTATGTCAAGTTATCTGCAGTACACTCCAGAGCCCACGACGCAGATTATTTTAGATCCGTCAGTGTATACTCTAGTGTCATACCTACATACATATGTTCCTTGAAAAACCTATCAAAATTCATATGATGAACCATGTAGTCGGTAGAGCCCCTAAGGTCCGGATGAATCCGATTCAAGATATTCTCTGAATTCCCTAGACAACTGACCAATCTACCAGTTGTTGCTGTCTTCATGTTGCTATTAAAATTCACCACGATCGGTTCATATGTAAGTGGCTGAGCTATTAGTTAAAAACCGCGACTACCTCTATTTTTGGTAATTTTTCTTAGTGGGTTTTTTCAGTATTTTGTCTAACTTAAAAAGCTGACCAAAAAACGCAGTTTTGTCAGAAATCATAATGACAAAATCTGTGTAAAAAATGAGAGCAATCGGTTCACAAATGGCCGGGAACGATTAAAAATACAACGGAAATTTTACTTTTTCATTAATTTCTGCTTTGTTTTTTATGGAAATTTTTAAGCTGTACATTTTTTGTTCTCCATTGCTTTGGCTTCGAGTGTGTGCTATTGTATGACCGGATTGAATTTCCTCCTTTTTACTTGACACATGCGATATGGTTGTTTTTGTAATTCACTGTTTGTTGTACTAAATGCTTTACCGTGTAAGTTTCTGCCATGCACGAAACCAGGAATCTTATTTGAAGATAGTTTTAGTCTTTTGTCGTTAATTTGAAATTCTTTATTTGATATTAACAACCAAATTTATAAAAATATTTTTCTAATGAGGACTTATTAATCAAATATCAGGTAGAAAATTTGTTTAATAGGCCCTTAGTACAGAAATATGTTTTTAATGAATTTTACAGCAAATATTTAATTAAATCTCTTCGATTTAAAAAATGATAAAATATATAATGCATTAAATTTAATTTATTTTGCATTTATAGAAATCAATCGCTCAAAAATATTTTATAAATTTTTCGTTTTCTGCAGAGAATTTTTTTTAATAAAGTATATAAAAATTAAATACCTACAGTTATTTTATTGGTTTTAAATATAAGGATTCCAAGATGAATTTTATCCTGAATGTCATTAATTATTTATTATACTCGTAGGTATTCAAAGAAGATTATAAAAGTTTTGTTTTGTTAAATTAAGTTTTAGCGGATTTAAAAAAAATTTGGGTTTTACTCGTAAGTAAACATATTTTGAAAATAAATTTTAGGATTCCTTTATGAAATACTGTGCAAAAATGTCTCCAAATTTGAAAATTTTGCTTGCTGGAGAAATACGCACAGATTTCTCAAGTTTACTTAGATAATGCAAATATCCTTCCAAACGGCCTCAATTTTTTTCTTTCTAAATTCACTGAGAAACTTAAAATCGGTTGATATTCAACAAAGTTACTGGTTTATAAGTGCATAAAGGTACGAAAAACCGGTTTTTTACCCTTAACTTAAGATTTTGGAGGTGTTTGACAAATTCCAAAAACGGATTTTTGTTGTACTCGACAACATTTAACAAAAACATCATGTCACTTTCCAGGTATTTTTTTGTGACGTGTAAAACTGAGAGAGAGACTCAGCACAGCCGAATTTAGATTGTTTTTTTTTGTGTCAGTGGTCAAACAGACCCGCCGAATCCTGCAGTCGACAGTGTAGAGAGAGAGAGAGAGGGAGAGAGAGAGAGTGAGAAAGCAGGTAGCATTCATTTGATGACAGAGATATGTTCGATGATCTTGTTCTCGTCCTAGTCCTGCTAACTTTTGCTATAATCATTTTATGGCCAACCTATTCCTCTGACCAAATTTAAAATGGCACGTTACAGATTCCACCATATTTCTCAATATTAATCAACATGATAATCTTTTACTTAACAATAGTAGTAAACATATTGATTAAATATTTAATTTAATAAACTTTTTAATCATAATTTAATTTATGCAGTTAAAAGTTTAATGAGAAGAAATCATCACATTGATTAAATTTTCAATTAAATGTAGTCAAATCTCTCTAAGTTAAAGCGACAAATACTTTTTCTTAACTAGTGAGGTGCATTTCCAAAATATACCATTAATTCCTAAACATCGCAATGTAAATGAATATTTAAAAACAAATTAAGTTTGGTTATACCGAGTCTTATATACCCCTCACTGTGTTAAACAAATCTTCATATTTTTCATTTTTCACATTCTTCTTCAATATCAAAAAATTATATAATTGAGAGGGCTACTTTGTTAAGCTTAAGGTTGCATTAAAAAATGTATTTATAATATATACAAATAAATTATTATCATACGACCTCAAACTTTAAAAACTAGGCGTTTCAATAACAAATAAATAATAAACAAAAACAGAAATGACAAATATTGATAAAAATAAATAATTAATTTCAGTTCAAAAAACTAAAATTAAAGAATTCTAAGTAAAAATCCTTTCTGAGAATTTAATTTTTAAATTGATTTTGCAAACATTTGTAAAAAATTTTTTAAAATGTTTAATATCAATAAGAATTTCAAATTAACGCAAAAATTAAAAAAAAAATCTCTTTCATGAAGATGTCTGTATTTGTAATTATATTACACTCTAAGCATTTCTATAAGATTGATTGCCTGGTCTCGAGTTTATGTGCACAAACATTAGGAACATGTAGAGCTTAAAAATTTCTATAAAAAAACAAAATAAGAATGAATGAAAATCAAAATTTTGGTTGTATTTTTTATTTTTCTGGGCCATTTCTGGACCGTTCGTTCTGATTTTTGGCACAAACATTATGACTGTCATTTTTGATAAAACTGCGTACCACGTTTTTTTTTTGTCCGTTTTGTATTTTAGACAAAATACGAAGCCACTCAGAAAAATTATTAAATAGCTCCGCCATTTATGAACTGAATCGGCTTAATTTCAATAGCAACTTAAAGACAAAAACAACTGATAGATTGGTATGCTGTACTTCTCCGTATGTTCTCTAGCGACTTCAGAAAGTTGATTTCAAAAGCTACACAGGCGAGCAGACAGATAGATATCGCTTATTCGACTCCCTTATTTATAAGAATCCAGAATATATACTCGTATACGGTGTAGAAATTACAAACGGAATCACAAAATTGTATATGCCGTATATACCCTTCTTACAAAAGCGATATCGTTAAATTTCTAAAATATACCGTTATTTCCTAAATGGTCTATTACCTGTAAACGGTTCGTTCAATTTGATTTTTAAAAATCGGAAATTCTTTAAGTACGGTCTTCAATTATGAGCGCAATATTCTGTTTTGAGCCACCTACTCCAAGACTACTTGGTAATAAAATGACCTAGATCCACCCTGTGATGTTAAGATATCTGAGAAGGTTCAATAACCTTATTCCCGATATATCATGTAGTCCGGCCTTTAGTTGTGCATCAAAAAACTGTTTTCTTACTCTCAGGTGCCTGGCGGCTGCGACAGTTTTCTTTTAATAGCAGTCCTAGCTTGCTAGCGTGTCTGCAGATCGTCCAGTACCCAGTTATCACACCCACCAGTCTAGAAATATCCTTCCTATTATCAACTGGTAGAGCCTTTACTATAATAGCGAGGCCATAGTTAACGTGTAATCTTAGACATCTCTAGACCATGTAATCAAGAACTCCACTTCTCCTATGTAGTACAGCGACCATCATCTTAGAGCCACCCTTAGCCAATATATCCACCTGCTCATTACCAATAAAGCCGCTGTGTGCAGGAATTCATACCAAAGATACGTCAGCTTGACGTACCTGATTGGATACCACAGCCTTACATTGGTCAACTAGAGCACAGGATGTAATATTCGATTGAAGTGCAAAGAGAGCCGCTTGGCTTACTACGAAGATGCCTATAGTTGAATTGATCCCCCTATGCCTCCCTGCTTTTAAGTCGTACCTACATTGTTCTTAAATTGGCAAAAAAAAATTAATTCTGGTAAAATAAAATTATGAAAAATTTTCAAATTATTTATTTAAAAACAAAATTTTTAATTAGAACGAGATAAAAATTGTTTATTATTATTTATGTTTGTTTTTCTTTAAGATGTTTATAATAACTGGCCGTATTTGGTTCTTAAGTAACTAAGCAGCGAGCGTTTATATTATAAACCATACAAATGTACGAACAGTTATTAGTCGCTTTTATGGGGTACATACCTAAATTCATAAAATTTATTTAGCGTGTGTTAATTTTATCAAAGAACTGATATGAGAAGCCTAAAAACAAATTATTTTTAGATATAAAAATTAAAAAACAAAAAAATGTTGGAAGCAGTGGAAATTTAAAACTTTTTTCAGTTGTTAACTCAAGTGATTGGAGAAAAGTTGAAAGCAAAAAAAAATGTTTTCTAAATATAAAATGGAAGGTAAGACGCAAAAAAAAAACGTAGAATTTATTTTAAAAAATCGTTCAGTCGAAAATAAAAATGTAACTCTTTGTTAAAAATGCTCTAAACAATAATAACTGACGTGGAACCGTTTCGGAACGGAGGCTGCTTACTGTAGCTCAACAAATTTTTTTTGTGGCTTGTCAATCAATGTATGCACATAAGAACGTAACGATACTGACTGACTGAGTGACTTATAATCATCGCCCAGCCCAAACAGCTAAAGCTACGGACTTAAAATTCGATGAGGAGGTTCCGCTCACAATGTGTAGAACGAATAAGAAGAGATTTTGGAAATTTGTATGTTAAAGGGGGTAAAAAGAGTAAAAACGGGTAAAATCAGACTATGGAACTACTGCAGATAGAGCCAAATTCAAACTACAAAATATTTTACTAAAAAAATAAACTATTGGGTATTTGCACATTTGAGGTATAAAAACCAGTAAAATACTAATGTTGGTATATTTTTGTAACCCCTTTATCTTTCAAAATAATAATCACAGCAAAAAAAATCTGAATTGTATTTGTCCTTAAAAAATTCTCCAATTTATATTGGTACTTTTTAAAATTCGAGCATATAAGGTGTAAAATAAATTAAAAAATATTTTTTTCAAGGGAGAAAAAAGTACCATAAAGGAGAAATACAATTTAAACAAGTATTTTTTATGTTATGTACAAGCCTAGAATTATGACAGTAGTATTAAATGGTTATCGAACGAAATAAGGAATATTAAAGGGGACATTATGGTACTTTTTATACATTTTAATAGTATTATTTAATTATTATTAACGAACCTAGAAGTACGAGATTGGGCTTAAACGGTCTGAAGTATAGTGGAAAACCAGAAATGGGATGAAACGATACTTTTTATTGATTTAATGGTACTTTTTGAATTTTTCATACTAACAAACGTAGAACTATGAGATTGGGGTCAAACGCTTTTGAGCAAAGTAAAATATGATGACGGAGACAAAATGGTACTTTTTATTGATTGAATGGCTTTTTTAATTTTTTAACATTAACGAATTTATAACTATCAGACTCAGCTCAAGGATATAAAAAGTAAGAAACTGACAAAATTGTACTTTTTATATACCGTAAAGATACCTTTTGATTTTATTTGTATTAAAAAACTTAGAACGAAATAAGAAATAATAACAGCGACAGTATGGTACTTCGCTGATGAAATAGTTAGTGTAAAATAAATTTTGAGTGGCAGAGTGAAAGAGGAAAATAAATGCTCTACTATGCCAAACACATAATTCCTTTGGTGCAAAAATTACTTTACAGAAATCTAAGCCGCCTTACATTTTTTGCTTTTCTTTTTTAGTAGGGCTATGGCAAATTCTACTCTGCATCATGGTTGTTGCTTATGCCTCAGCGAATAACTTGTTAAACGACGACGACCCCACAAGCATCTGTCGTTTATTTAAAAACAATACAATAATACGCTTGCGAGGAATATGTGATGCATATGTGCAGTGTGCTATCCCTATAAGCGAAGTATACTATTGCAATAGCCCAGATGGGGTATATGATTTCAAGCAAGGGAAATGTGTTAAGGATTTAAGGCGAAAACAAGAATGTAAAAATCCTTGTGCGCATTATTACCGCTACAAAGTGAAAGCCAATAACAACAATTGTAAATATTATTATCTTTGCTCAGGCCTGCGCTCACACTACTACGTCTGCAAGAATGGCTATCATTTTGATGAGGAAGCAGAAATATGCGTTCCAGAAAGTGAATCCCCCTGTGTTGAAAATATAAATATTTGTGAATTTGTGGCAGATCAAACAATGTTTCTAAACGAGTCTGATGGCTCTAAATATTTTAAATGTGAAAATGGTAAACTTCTCAGACTCAATTGCCAAAATCAATATTTCAACGTGGAAGCAGGAAAATGTGAAGAAAAATCGAGTATAAAAACTGTAATTCAAGTGTAACTTACCTGAATAATTTTTGTAAAATAAGCTTCAAAACATGTTTCAGCTGTTCACAAACATTTAGTTTGTCTGTTGGCAGCGTTTTAAAGAAATCATATGATAGATTGGCACCACTAAAAGGGAATAATAAAACAAAATAAAATAAAATAAAATAAATTCCTTCAAAACAAAAAACCACACAAACTTATTTAATTTGTTTTACTCGTACTTAATCAGAAAATAAACATCCATTATGTAGGCTGAACGCTTAAGTATAGCGTCCCTTTGTTTCACTTTATTATTGGCCAAGCCAAAGTCCATATTATTTGCCATAAAACTGTATTCGGCTACTAAATGCAGCCACATAAAAAAGAAAGAAAATAGAAACATCATGCCGCAAAGGGGTGTGGAAGATGTTTGTAATAAATTATAAATCACATTCGTCAAAGACACCGACTCTAACAGTTCCTCAAAGCAATACGAATGCTGTCTTGGAACTATTTTTGGAAAATTGTCTAAAAGAAAAAGATAATTTTTGTTAGAAAATTTTCAATTGCAGAGTTTTAAGTTTACCCACCCTTTTCCATTGTTTTGAAACGTTTCATTGTAAATTGTTTCATGTCGACACTTTCCAAACTGTTTTTCCAAGCCGCTATATCAATTAATGAATCCACCTTTAAGGAGTTAATAATCTTATCCGAATGATTTTCCTGCTGATGCTGTTGATTATTCAAAGTAGAACGATTTAGCTCTACAATGTAATATTTAGCTATATAGACCGTCATGTGAATTAATATTGAGCCACAGAGAATTGTTCTAAAAATACGAGAAAATGTGTTTACAATAAAATGTTCATTTGGTATTGAAAAAGAAACATGAGCTGTTATTTTTGTAAGTGGTATAAGTCTGCTTTAAAAAAAAAAAAACATTAGTTAGCAGAACACATATTGTGTTACTGTAATGGTCTAATTTGGATCCGTTTTCACTTAGGACAACGTTACTTACAACCATCGGACATGGTGGACAAATCACCCAAAGAATCTCTGAATTCTTAATGAATACTAGACTCTGGGAGGATTTGTAACTTGAGAGTAGTGGGCCGCAGTGACCAGGTGACTTGTTCCTGCTCTTCATTCTAAATCTAATTCTAGCAGTAATATTAGTAAGATATTACTAAATTGTATGATTTCTTTGCGGACGAGCCCCAAAACGTAGGCATCTAATTCTACATTTTGGGGCTCAACCGGGATAGACAAACGGAGCAAGTGAATTAGATTCTGCCGGAGTTTTAATGAACCGGGATCAGCTCCTACATGTTTATGTTGTTAGTAGTCATAATCATTAAGGAATTTCATGCACTACTTTTTTTACGAAAAATAAAATATTATTCGCTATTTTTCTTATCATATTTTTTTAAGATTATTTATGATAAGTTTAAATTCAGGTACTGAACTCATGGAAAAATATTATACTGCGACAGATATAAGAAAATAATTAAAAATTAGATAAAACAGTAAAAAAAATATATTTACACACGTTTTCAAATTGTAAATATATATAGAAGTTCAAGATAATATTATTGTTCCAGTTAAACTTCACATTCCTGTTTATTTTCATAAAAAAGTTAATATTGATATAAACGTTACTCTTTATGAATATTAATATTTATGTTCCTTTTCATGTCAACCTTAATATTGCTGTTCATGTTCATGTTGATCAAAATGTTCACATTTTTGTTGATAATTACGGTTAATTCTGATTTTTCATATTCCATTTTATTTTAATGGCAATACACGCTTTATTGTTTATATTGGGCCATAATCAAAGTCACACTAAGGTCGGCATCTTTTTATAAACGACTTTAAATTCATATAAGAAAAGTCAGCTCTTAATAAAAGCCTATTTGTTTTTTACTATGATTAATGTGTGTGGATAATTTTTATTATTAATTTTTTGCTTTCGATAGTCCCATAACAATTCCATATTGAAAGTCAGCCAAGTTTGAGTATTCTCTTGCCGATGAGAAAAAGGGGATTTTTGCGAAGTGTCCGGGAGTAATTTAAATTTTTCTTTGTTTGAAATGAAAAGCGAATACGCACAGTATTCATGTTGATATTCGAATTCATGTTAATATTAAAGTAAAAGTTAATGATCAAGTTAATGTTAATATTTATATCAATATTAATGTTCATGTTAATATGAACATCAATGTTAAACATTATTCCTGTGTCTTTGTATTTACTTGTACTCACATCATTATATAAAAATTAAAATCTTCATAGATTTTATAATTGTCTGCTACAATTCTGTGCCTCCAATACGTGACATTTCTTACGAATATTGTTGTATGAAATAGATAGACTTCTAAAATGCTTTCCAAGTCTGTATTGGTGCACGATTTTGGAAAACAAATCATTTGTTGAATCTTTTCAAACTACAAATAATCGAACCAACAAAAAAAAGAAATTAATGTTTTTTATAAAACTTTTCTTTAAAAAAAAAAAAAAAAAAAAAAAAAAAAAAAAAAAAAAACGACGAGTACTTACACGAAAATAATTATCGTGAGCAATTTCCATAAGAAAATGGGCTGAAATTAAATGGACATCAAACGGTAAAACGAATAATTTTGTAGCAGCTGAATAGTGATTTTGTAATCTTTTGTTGTTGTCATTAAATTGTTTAGACAGCGAACGACAAACATTCGGATTGTGTAAACGTACCGCTGTACCCGAAAATGCTGCACCCGCATAATGACTTGTGGCATCATACACTGAACGTGTAAGCACAGAAAAATAAATTAAATTGAAATTATTTTCTTTTTTTTTTTTTGTTAATTGAATGACAGCACCTACATTTGACAGCCCAGTAGTCACCCTTACGTAAACCGCCCACATACACGTACATGTCCCTAAAACATTTTTCCGTTATATTCCATTCTTTATCACTGAATTCAAAAAATCGTATCAAAGCGTAGGGACTAAAAGTTTCAAAAGCGTAATTAACGCTGGTTATAATGGCCGCATTCCCATTAACAAAAAAAGATTTGTCGTTTATCAATAATACAAATAATAATAACACTCGTAAATTTAAAAATTTGTATTTATTCATCATGAAAGTTACTTGTAGACTGCAATAAATCGACATATCGTGTTGCATCAAAATAGTAAATGAATAAAAATGATACATTTTTGTGTGGAAAGTTTATCTGTCTGTGTTTGTCTTGAAATTAAATTAAAAAAAAAATTGGTAATAAATAACATAAAACTGATTAAACTAGAAAATTAAAAACAAATGGAAAAAAATTTTATTGCATGCAAATCATGTATTTAGGCTGCTCACTATGACTATTTGGCAAAGAGCACAAATAAATTTTTTTTACGTTTCTACTTCTTGTCTAATTGCTAGACTTAATAAATCAAATGATAGGCTGTCCGATGATATTCTCCATATTAAAAAAACTTCTTATGAAGTGCCTCATTATTGTCAAGTTGCACATACATACGAGTACATGCATGCATACATGTTTGCATTTTTTTATAAAAATTATGTGAAAAGAAGATGTTTTTTTGTGTTGTTGGTTATTTCTTTTTGGTCATTTTTTATTTTGCAAGAAAACTAAATATTTTATTAATTTATTATCTATATGGCGGTGCACTATGGTACACAGGCTATCATATAGTAACCCAAAAGATACAGATATTTTATAAAAATTGTATTAAAACTTTAAAATCTTCCAATTCTGCATAAAAGTTTCGTCATGAGCTTTTCTTCTATCACAGGAAAAAAAAATTATTTATCATTATTATTTGATACTAGAAATTAATTCTAAGATTAAATTTTTTTAACGAACACTGTCTCACAGGGTCTGGGCAGGAATCGAACCTGCGACCCCCAGATTGATAGGTTAGCATGTTACCCATCAATCTACAGGGCACTCTAGAAAAAAAATTAATTAAATAGTTTAATAGAAATTGTTAAATATTAAAAAGAAAATTATAACCAGCCTTATTACGAGTGTCATATCCATAGACAAGTTTGATACAAGTTAATGTAATAGATGACAATGTCTGCCATGTTTTATGTTATATGATAGCGAATTCGAATACAAACACGACAATCGTAATAAGGAAGCATATTTTACTGTTTTCGTTACCATAAAGTCACTTTTAAAAAAATTCAGGCCTAATATTGATTAAAAAATTAAATATTTTTGATTATTGGATGAATTTTTATGAACATATTGCAGCCCATTTCACCATATGCACTTGAAAATTCATTAATAACCATGACATAGCCGTCGGTAGTGCAACAAAACTCTTCCATGTGAGTTCCTTATAAAATTCTCATCTCTCATAATTTTGCGAGATTCATTAGAACAGATAAAGAAGATAAAATCGTATTAGACTTGGAAGGAAAGACATAATTCACTTAATTTTGGGAACACCGATTTAAGATGGCAAAAAGCTTCACGGTTCACATAATTTTTTTGCAAATTGTTTCAAGTATCTTAACTTTAGATGCAGTGGTGGCATTATAACATCTGGCTTTTTGATGTGACTCCCGAGATGGTTCTACATTATGACCATAGTGATTTGGTGCACGACTTTCCCATTCCCTAAGATAGCAGGAAGGTTTTATATTACAACCTTGCATACCAAATAAAATTGTAAAAAAATTTTAAGTCAGTGTGGGATAGCTGACGAGCCCGAGTATTTTTTTTACCACTTCATAAGTTTCTTTTTCTCAATTCGCATATGCGATTGGAACTAATGGTAACAGATTTTCGTTATGAAATAAAACAGCTTTCAAGCCTAGATTTTATATTAAAAATTAATTAGAAGCTCACTTTTTTGAAGAATACGTACTTTTACATGAACCATCAATGATAAGTCGCCAATAGTCTGCCTTATAACTGTGATTTAATGCGCAATGCACAAAATTACTGTCATTTTAATCAGCCTTAAGCTTTCTGCAAAAATTAATAATGTCGGGTCGTCACTTCTTATACTAGATGTTACACGAAAACTTTTTTCTACCAAATTCTACTGCTGTAATCGTGACTAGAGCATTTCAGTTTATCGTTTTGCCAAATGTAAATCGCGTCTAAAAAAATTAAATTCCGTTGTGCTTCTTCTTCCAAATGTTTTTCAGTTTTAATAGCAGATATGCTCGTTGTCGGAACTTTATGATTGGCAGATATCGGTTTTGTAATATTTGCGTACTTTATATTTTTTCGGCTTTTAGAAGTGTGACCTGAAATATTAGTTTGACAAAAGTAGCAATCATCTGGTTTATGAAATAACTGATGATGCCCAGTCATACAGAATAAAAAAAGGCAGAGAAACTGACGGTTGAACTTTCCATTTTCTTAAAATTGCACATCAATATTCACAAGCAAATTCTGGCCCATACCAGCGACTGACTTCATAAGGGCGTTTGAAGAGTTTGTTGTATACTTTCAAAACTGCAATATTGTTTTTAAAATTACACATGTGACCGATATCCGTAAATACATAAACCACAAATATAGCAAAATTTATTATATTTGTCGCACATATTTATGTTTGGTCCGAAAACAATTACTGAATAACATTGAAAACAGGAAGTGAATCGCCTAAATAGAGGGTTTTTTTGTACATTTCAAGCGAGGCTTGTTGGCTTGGTTTTTCCAAATATTTTTACAACCATAAAAAGCACCCAAAATAAAAAAATTCATTTATTTCTTTGGAGTAAATGGAAATTAACCATAAACCGTATTAAAAATGCATATGCGAAAAAAATCCCATTTTTCCCCCAAAAGTAGGTAGTTTGGTGAAAACTGTTGTTTCAATTTTCTATTTTGATCGATTTGTGTTAATAAAATTGTATCTGCATCATTCAGAAAGCACATAAAAAATATGAAAAATATTGTGCAGGTATTTTTGGAAAAATTTTGTTTTAGTAAAAAGTTTCACTAAATTTTTTACAGATTAAAAAAAAAATTGGGCTTTACTCATAAATAAACATATTTTGAAAATAAATTCAAAAATTTTACGGATTCTTTTAAAAAACGTCTCCAAACTTGAAAAATTGTGAAAAAATTGTTTGCTGGAGAAATATAACCAGATTTCTCAAGTTTAGTTAAACGATGTATTTACCATTCAAACGGCCTCAATGTTTTCTTTCTAAACTTAAAATCGGTTGATATTCAACTAAGCTATTGGTACGAAAAACAAAAACAGATTCTTGTTGCACTCGACAGCACCTAACAGTAAAATGATATCACTTCCCAGATATACGCACTTCATTCTTTTGCGTTTCACTGTGTAATTTAAATTAAAGAAAAACAGTCTATAAAAAGTCGTTAAGTATACCACAGTGCAGCCATACAAATCACAATTTGTAAGTGGCCTATTGAAAAGAAAAGTGAAAAAAGTGAATTTCAATCAGTCGATTATGTCTTTCGCTTTTCTTGCGGGTCACAGCCATAGTTGTCAGAAAGGCAGACTTATCTGCGTCTTTCAGACTTTAGAGCACTTAAATACTTAAATGCAGATTTAAAGATTTTATGTCGCAATAGCATAAGTGTACCAATAGTCTTGAATTTAATGTTTTCTCTTTTTTTTATTATAACGATACAGTATTGGGTATAATTTTAAATGTATTAAGTAATTTTTAAAAACTAATTCATTAAAATTGAACAACTTTTAGTTTTTTCAATACATCCCATTTTCCAGTAGTCAGCATAAGTTTTCCTATGCTCACCACACGGTTACCCTATTGCTAAAAACATGACATTAGGTTTGCATTGCTGCAAAATTGCCTGACATTGCAAATCGTATGGCCCAACCTCCTCGATTTTATGTATAACGGTATATCTCAAGGGTTATATGTGGGATTAAAAAAGTAATTTATAGCGATTCGAGCTTACTATCACGTATATTCAATGAGATCACGAAACCTCCGGAACCACAAAATAAAATAAATTTTGTAGGCCTGTATTATTAATTGAAAAAAATTAATTTTTCATTAATGACAAAATTTAGAGGATGTATGAAAAAAATTCTCTCAGTGTAGTTATTTCAATCTTCAGTATCATTGGTTACAAAATATTTTGTTTTCAAATGCGACAAGTAAAACAGACCGACTAGCTAGAAAATTACTTGTTGTAACAAAAATAATACAGGCCTACAAAATGAATTTTTTTTGTGGTGCCGTAGGCTTCGTGTAGCTTCTGAGATATACCGTTATACATAAAAACGAGAAGGCTAGACCATACGATTTGCAAGAACTAGTTTTCTGATTAAACTTACAAAAATTCGTAAGGATGGAGAATAACATAACCTTTAAATTACATTTTTGTCAATATTTTTACCAATCTCAAGAACTACAGGAAGGGTTAAGAAAGTATGTATACAGTTTGAAACATTGTGTCAAATACACTAGAAATCAATTCTAGTTTTGGCGTCAACAAAATCATTGTAGGCCTGTGTAATTCATTAATTATTCATTTAATAAAATAATGTCATAATACATTCACATAATCTTCTTCGATTAAGCGCATTTCCAGCTGAATGACTTCGATAGTACACAAAATTATCAAATTTGGGGATCAGAAAATTCTCTTGCAATCCATGAGACACAGATGCATTCACAATGAGTAACTGTCTATTGCGGATTTTGGTAAGGCCTTATTTTTTTAAAAGAAATAGCAGTTCTTGTGGCCTCTCCTGGACTTGGACGACATGTGTTTTCAGCACACATTTTACGAATACTTACCATCTCAATTAAAAGGAATGTGACAGTAAATTGTTTCTTTTTTAATTGCGCTTTTAACAGAACGCACTGTGTACCTACTGAAAACATATTTAAAAAATAAAACTTATAGTGTAGATTAGGTTGTACAATGAGACCAAAAAGTGTTTTAATAGAGCTCAGTTGGGTTCCCTTTCTAATTCTTGTATATGGAAAGTCCAAAAAAAAGAAAACAAAAAATTATTTCTTGGATTTTTTTTTGCTTCTCTCTATTTCTTCATAAAAACGCTTTGTTTTATTTTTTTTTTTAACACAGAAATATTTATTTAATTTAAATTTCTTTTTATTTTTATATATCTTTTACTTCATGAGTACAATAAAACTTTTGCAAATACATGTTTTTTTGTTTAATTTGATTTTATTAAATATTTTTCATAATGCAAAGGATTTAATTATATAATATGCTTCAACTTATTTCTAAAAACAAAAATAAAATAAAATTGCTTCAAACACATTAAAGCCTTCATTATCATAAAAATTTTTAATTTACAGCCTACGGTAGGATAGAATTTATTCATACAGTGATTGCATTCAAACTCTGTCTATAAAACGCATTTGATTTTAAGGTGAATAATAGACTTGGGTGCCCCTCATTCAGCCGATCTCAAACATACTAACGGCAGTTACACTGTAATAAAAAATTTTCGTTGGATTTTGAATTTGCAAGCCTTTTTTTTTTTGTTATTCTTACAGCCCTATTACAATGAATAGTATAAACATTTATATATATGTATGTATATCAAACTAAAACTGATTTTTAATATCATCGATACTCGATACTTTTATTCAAACTGTATAAATATTTTTTTAATCCTACGTGTAGTAATCGATATACGAGTACGAGTATACTGTTATATAGAAAAATGGGGAGCTTACGCTATACAATTTGTAATAACTCGAGAATTAGCTCTCTGACTAAGCTTACAAAAACACGTAAGGATCCGTAATAAAATAACCTTTAAATTACTCTAAATAAAATTTTTAATCAGTTAGGAAAACATATCTTTTATAGAAAATTTCTTTAAAATTTAATAAAAACAAAAACTGAAAGTTTGTCTTTACGTGATCAACAAAATTAGCTATACTTCATTAAAATCCATTCATAAGTTATGAATTTATGCACAATTAAGTGGCACCACATAATTTTTTTTTTTAAATGATGAGAGTCATACGACTGTGTCAAATTTCTATCTGTATTTTGTGACATATTGTTTTCACACTATCATACTTTCTCTTTTGATTTGATTTTTTGACAAGTCGTTTCATTTAATATTACAGTGTAATACTCCCCATAAGGGGAATAAAATTTTAAAATTCCACAAAAAGATTAACGTAAACGTTATGAAATTTTTTTATATAATTGTTTTCTTAAAGTCTGCGTCAATGTTTTTGGATCAGATTATTATAGGTTTTTTTTCTTTCTTCTTTCTATTCAATAAGAATTGTGATAAAAGTATGAATAAAATATGTAATTAAAGTTATATATAAGATTTTGTGAGGTAAATAAACGGTTTTTGGTTAAAACACCTTATCCGACATTTTTAATTTAATGTCAAACCAAAAGCTTTATATTTGACTTATAAAATCTTTACTTTAACTATCGGTAGCTTTTAATAATGGCTGTAAGTATGTTTAATTTTAAAATTTGAGATCGCCTTTTATATATTTGAGATCAGCTGAATGAGTTGGATCCAAGGTTAGTGAATACAATTTAAAAATAAAAAATTGTATACGTATGTAAGTATACCCAACTATAAATAAAATTTCTTATCTTATTAATATAGAAAATTTTCTGAATTTTTCTAAAAAATAAATATCTGAAATATATTAATAGTTGGGCCGTAAAGAAAGATGATTTTGAAAAGTACAATTTGGTATCATTCAATTTCATAGTTAATTTTCTAGAAGTTGATTTCTAGCGAAAAATATATTAGAACTAACTCTATCCCTTTTCGTTTCGGGCTATACAAACGTGTAAGTAAATTTAATGTATTTTGACGAGTTTATGTATAAATGTCTCATTTTTATATATTTATATTTTGTCCAAGTGAAATCCCAAGGCACATATATGTTTTTGTCCTGTTTCTAAGGACATGAGCTTTGTATGGACATAAAAAATACATTTTTACGTTATTTTAAGACGAATTATCATGTACCGAAAATTTCATTGAAATCCAACAACTTTGAAATTTCTTGGGACTGAACGCGCTATGCTAACGAACAGCTAGTTAGAAGGTTATTAGACCGAATGACCAACGAGTTGCTAGCTTTTGTTAGAAATAAAACTGTCAATCTTATAAGGCAAATAATTCTGAAAATTTAAAAAAAAATTTATATATTTCATTTTTTTGTAAAAGGAAAAAGTACAAATTTGCCATAATATTTTGTGATTTTTATATTCACCTCAGATTTATTGGATTTTTTTTAGTGTCAAACTTAATTTTTGATTACTATATTACTCTTTAGTTCATTGTTGTGACATTAACAAATCTCTCGCTGAAAAAATCAAACCAATTTTTGATATATAAAAAAATTAAATTAATTCCAGACACTAGCTTAGTGGCGCGAGCGCTTTCGGAAAAATCACTTTTTTTCTGATTGTACACACTTGGTATACTAAATGTGTGTTAAGGAAAGTAATATGGGAATTATGAAAAGGAACATTTGCGGCTTACCGCAAAGCAGAAAACTGTGGGTTTCATTCTTCATTTGTTTTCACTTTGTATCATTTATTCTTAGTTAAGTTAGAGAATGCGCTCACGGGTTGCTTTGAAAGCATGAGCACCTGAAGCATAGCGTTGTTTAACGCTCTAGCTTTATATTGAAATGCCATGTTTAAATAAAAAATTTAACATTTTTGTTTTTTTTTATTGTAAACTCCAAAAAACCAGTGCCTGGGAATGATGTCAATTTTTCTTATTCAATAAAAATTAATATAATACAATGAAAAAATGTTATTAATAAGAACCTTAAATACAGCAATACAAATTAATTTCTATATTAAAAAATTTTCCGTTTAAATATCACGTTTAATCTAAAGAAAACTAAATTTTGATGGAAAAACCCTAGAGCACCGAAAATGACTAATAAAATAATACAATTACAGCCAACTGCAGTACGCAATTTGTTCCATTATTTCTATTTTGATTGAACACATATAAAATGCTTGATCCACTAGTATAAGCTTATTTGTCTTTTAAGTCCAAGTCTAATTAAGTAAACTTATTAACTGATTGCTTAAATAATTATTTGTAGGGTATTCTACATTCAACTTAAAGTCATCATAACTGAATAAAAAAACAACTTAAGGCGAAACTAGAATACCCTACAGATCAATAAAAATTAGTTCCTTCTCTATTTAAATAATTATTTTATAAAATTAAATTAATTAATTTAAAAGTAAACTTTAAAAATCATTAAACTAATTATTATTAGCAGCAGTTTAAATTTTTTTTTATAAAAACCATTTAATAATTGCCTGAGCCAGAAACACAACAGAAAGAAGGGTTATTTATAGGCCGTGCACTTACGGCCAGATTTATAAAAAAAAAATTTGGAATTTCGAGATTGAAAAAATTTATTTTTGAAATTAAGAAATTAAAAAAAAAGTGAAAAAATATTGATAATAAAATATATTTTTGTTTAATAAAAGCTTGTGGAGAAAAATTTCTGATTGAAAGTTATTAAATAAAAATATTTTTTTATAAATATGACCGTTAAAATTTTAAATAAAAATTTCTTAGACAAACAATCTTCTTCTATATCTCGTTTCCGTATCAGGCTCTGATTTATTTTTTTGTTCCATGTACGAGTATGTTTCACTATTTTTATTATTTTTTATGTAAATATTTGTTGGTATAACACATTAATACACAAGTTTTTATTTGTTTGTAATTATAAATGAATGAATGTTTTCAAAATTTTTTTTTTCATTTTAGATGAAATTTTATTATTTCTTTTACCAGTTTGTCTGTCCTGTTTTTGTGTTTTAATAATTTTATTAATATTCTTTAATTTAACATTTTAAATTGTTTATTGTCATTTTTATTTAGTTAACAAATTTTTATAATATTTTTTTTTTTTTTTTGTTTTTAATTTTCAGTTCTTCGTAAAGCCACACCAACAAACCATCGTATGAAAAAGGGGTTGAGGTGATTTTTCATATAAATCTTATTTGTTTCATTTTTATCTAAAAATTTGTAGGTTCTTAATAACCAGTCAAGATTTGTAGCCCACATAATCTAAGTTAAAGGTAGACCTTGTGTCATTTTCTCTGTGTAGAAATTTTGTATTGAACGTGTTACAAAAATTGAGTTTGATTTCTCCTTAACTTGGCCATTAAGTTGAGTTTGAAAGTTCAATGGAAAACCGACTATTTGCTTTACAAAGTCGTAACTTTAATTTTTGTAATCTTGTAAAAATGGGACTTGAAGAAATAATAGTAAATGAATTTTTCTCATATTTTTTTTTTCAATTGATTTCACATTTTAATTTATAATTTTTTTTTTAACTTTAATTAACTTTATTAGCCAACAGTAAATCACTATTCTAAAGAGAGAAAAATTAACTGAATCTGAATGTGTCTTTTGAAAGGTACTTTACCAATAATAGTCGAGTTGCTTGAAGTTCCAATACTTCACAGGCAAAAGTTAATGTTGCTGAAAAATCAGACTTTCAATTGACACATTCCGTTTACTTTCAGAAAGTAGTTTCTGTATCAGCCTACATTACTGTTTTAGATTTAAAGCAAATGTGTTTACACACTCGCTTTTGCGGTCCTCACATAATTTGGCCCACCTTGCAGTCATACTTAAATTCGTCTGGCAAAAATTCTCATGCCCATAAAAAATGTATAGAAAATTCAATTTCGACAGCGAGTTTCGTAGCCAAACAATTGTTTTCTTATTTTTAACCAGTTAATGCCATTTAAACTATTTTTTTAATTTATCGTTTTTAATCTGATTTAGCTTTCTTTAGTGGTTTTTATTACTGTAGAAAATACACACCGCCAGCGCTCTTATTTAAGGACGACGCTTTAACATAAATATTGGGCGCTAAAAAACGCTCTGCTTAACGCTTCAATTTAGGTTGGAGTGTTAGCGTCTTTATACCTTTTGCCGATTTTTGTTAAATTTTTACAAAATTAAAAAAAACAGTAGAGTAAAGCTTTTTCAAGTCCATTTTAGCTCAAATTGCTTGCTTGTAAAAATACACAAGAATATTGTTTAAGATATTCTCTGAATTTTGTCTTTAGTTCAATGCAAAATTCTTTATGTTGCAAGTTACGAAGATTAATGCAAAATTTCGTTAAGTCAAAGAAATATTGATTCATTTACTAAAATAATGAATTTGTGAAATATTTCATTAAATCAATGAAAAAAGCTTAGCACAATTATTTAATTTTTTTTTTTCAGTGTAAGCTTACACTATTAAATTTTTAAAACTTAAATATTCAGGCCAATTATAATTTTTTCTCAGGGAAAACTTTGGTTTTTAAGAAAAAATTGCCTAAATGACAGAAAATGCTTTAATAAAAAAGAAAAGAAAAAGTATTTATAATAAGAGGAAAGGGAAAAGAGAAAAATTCCCGGGGAATTTTAATTCATAGTTGAGCTGATTGTTGGCAACAAGAAACTAGAGAATTGTAACAGTTCTAACTGCTCTTCTTCTGCTATTGTTTTTGCTTCTTCTTTACTCTCTTTTCTGCTTTATCTCTCTTATCGATATCTTTTCTAGCTTAGTGGTCTTTTTCGGGTAAAATAAAAGGACTATTTAAGAGGATCTATGTACGCTTCTTTCCATCTACTTCCTTGAAGCACCCAGTTCAAAACTTCATTTGAAAAATTTTAAAGTCAATACGATAAATTAGAGCGGCAAGCGGGACATTTTTGGTGCCCTCTATTTAAATGAAAATGCGTTGGCGGTGTGTATTCTCTACAGAAGTGTAAATCATCTTTTTTAATAAAACCCACTAAAGACAAACAAAAATAGAGTTAAAAACAATAAATTAAAAAAAAAAAAATAGCTAAAATGTCATTACTGGTCAAAAATAAAAAAACAATTGTCTTGCAGCCAACTTCACTACAAAACGCGTTGTCAAAATCGGATTTTTATATTACTCATTGCTACCGTTTTTTGTATGGGCATACGAATTTTTTTAAGATAAAAAACGACTTTTCTGGTGGCATTTATACAAGTTAGGTTTGGTTGAAATCTCCCAGAGAATTTCATGATTGCAAGAGATTTCTTGTTTATTATTTAGCATTTTATTTTTTTAAAAATTCTAACGATTTACAAAGTTTTTATTTTCAAAGTTCTTTAAAGGCCAATAACAGGTGTTTACTCAGCTAAGAAAGTCGGTTTAAAAATTTTAATTAAAAAAAATATTTATTAATTTGTGGATATTTTCAGAACTTTATTTATTTTCATTGTTAAACGCGTACATGTTACGTAAATAAAATTGAAATAAATTTAATACTAAACGGGAAATACATATTTTTTTTAAATAATTAAATACAAAAGAAAATGAAATGGCCCAGAATTAGGAAAAGTATTAGATTGAAAGTCTTAAAAAAAAAGAAATCGACTTTAGAGTGACCATTTTATATAAATAAATAAAATCAATTCAAATAAAAGAGAGGAGGAATTATTATTGCAAAATTTAATTCAATTAATAAAATCTGTTTAATACAGCCACTAAATGAGTTTCCATAGTCGCAAATATTTAACATTGATTTACATTTTGTTTTATGTCAAAAATATTTTGCTTGGAAAATTGTGTGAAAGTGCTCAATACCAAATGCGCTTTGGGTACAACTCAAACTCTTTCAGCATCATATTGTAAAAGACAAATTCAAATTGAAGCAATTTAATTGTAAAAAAATGGAGTATAAATTTGTGTTGAAGTAGTAAAAGTTTTTATAATTTAGTAGAAAAGAATAAAATCCAGAAAAATGTTCGAGTGCCAAATAAAATTGTAATACACCCATGTTTCGGAAACCGCGCGTTTTGCTTGTTTCTTTTTTTAAGAATATGACTATGAAAACGTCAGCTTATTGATAAATAATTGATACGCACAACTGGCAAAATCAAAGTGATTTTTTAAGTCGCATTTTAGATTAAAAAAAGCTAATTCCTGATCAACGATTTTGAAAAAATATGATTTGTATTCAGCCAACTTACTTATACGAACGACAAGTAACTGAAAATTCTGGTCTCTACATTTTGCAGAACACCTACTTTGCGACTTAAAATCCTAATCGTAAAAGTTAAGTTTTTAATATTAATAAAAATAGTTAAAGACATGTTTTACATTCTACTTTGAAGTGAAATTAGTTTGATTTTACTTCAATTTGATTATTTTTAATTTAGGTTAAGATTCAAAATACTTTTTTAGAAATTTCGAAAAGGAAAGATTCAATCTAAAAAAGATTGACAAAAAATATTTACTTTTTAAACATTTTTAAAATCAAAAAAATTTTATATTTAATGTAACACTAAGACCCATGGTGTAAGTAAGGCAGGTGACTTCAAGAATACAAAAATAAGAAAAGCCCATATACGAGTATTTTGTCAAAAGTTATTTCCGGTGGTTGATATCAAGAAATGTGCTAGATCGAAACAAAAAATTTGTTTCCGCTTTTAATCTCTCTTTAACACATTAATGTCTTTTAGCTTTTGACAGGTCACCGGTTTATTTATGACAAAACTTTTGTAAAAAAAATCAAAAATAAAAAGTTTTCTTAGCACCACAATAAGTACTAACCATATACGGTGTGATTTTATTTAAAAACTTGATATCACCCATCGGTAATAACATGTGAAATATTTTTAACCATGAGACTTTTATTTCTCTTGTGGAAAATATGAAAAATGCTATCGTGAATCTCCAATGAAATTTTTATAAAATGTCAGATCACATTGATTGTTATAAACAAGAAGAACAAACTGACTATAAAAAAATTTTAAATTCAAAATAAACAAATCCAGTAAAATAATATTTAGAATTGCAGCAATATTATTATTACAGGAGCAAGAAAATAGGGGGGCCACGTTTAGGCGTTGTATCTAACCCCTTAATAAATAAAGTTGCTTTGAATCAATGTTGGTATTGAATAAAGAAGAGTTTTCTTATTTACTGGAAGTGATTAATAACTCTCTGGCGTCTCCTAAAAATCATTTGCTATTCCAACGATAGTCCAGCTTCAGTTTTTTTAAGAGGGAGGATACCAAAAGGGAGTAGTTAGAGATTATGAAGCTGGTATGGCAACATCAACTTTCTGCGAAATGCTTTCACAAATATTGAATGTGTTAGAGGAAAGTCTTTGTGACCAGTGGATAACTTAGCCGTCCGAAGAAGAACGTATACTCACAGCCCAAGACTTATTCGCCGAGTTTTTTTTTCACTTTTCCCTTTCCTCTTATCATTAATAAAAATTTTGCCTCTTTTAACATACACCCATGTTCTGACGAACGCGCGTTTTCCAAAACGCCGAAGCATGTTTTTTTCATAGAATATGAATGGAAATAAGTTAGTTTATAAAGAGCACAATTGAAAAATCAAAAAATTGAAAAAAAGGCCAATTTTCTTGTAATTTTTTTTTTTTTAAATAAAAAGAAAACCCTTTTAATTTGAATTGGGCAACATTTTATTTTCTCTTTAACTGTTAGTTTGTGAAAAACTCATCACTTCGCTTCAGTGTATGCTTGTGGTTTGAAAACGCCAAATTTAACCGTTTTATGTTTTGCAAAACACCTATTTTGCGATTGCAAATCCTAATTGCTAAAGTTAAGCGTTTATCATTTTTCAGAATATGGGTGATAGAAAGTTCTCTAATTTAGGGAATTTGTTTCCAAAACCTAAAATTTTCCTTAGGAAAAAAAACTGGCGAATGCCTACTATTGTGGAATATATTAATGATACCCATATCAATATTGTAACCCTAAAGGGAGACACTTCCTCAAAAAATATTAAGGAAAAGTGAAAAAATTTAATGATAAAAAGTAAACATTTTTTCATGTTATCATTCTCAATTGAATTATTTAAAAAAAATTTTTAATGAAAGTTATTCATGATTGCAAATATATGAAATTAAAAAAAAAATTACCAATTAAAAATTACTCATGGCAGGGGTAAATATGTTTGAGGTCAGCTGTATGAGTTGGATCCAAGTCTATTGTGCAACATACAAACCCTTACAAAAAGGTAGCTGTTTAAATAAGTTTCCTTTTCTCTTTAAATTACAAAAGGAAAGAAAATGATTTTCAAAGGTTTTTTTATTTAAAAAAAAATTGTAAATATAATGCTTAATTTATTTTAAAAATCAATTTAAAATAATAAGATGTTACAAACATATACAACAATGAGATACAAAATAAATCATACAAATTAAAGTAAATAAAATTGAAAGAATTTTACACAGTAAAATAAAAAAGTAAATATAGAGAGTGTGAGAGAGAGAGAGAGATAGAGGGAGTGAGATTCATAGCAATCTTATATTGTAAGTGTATTATGTGTATAATAATAAATACAAACTACAAAATTAGAATTAACAAAAGAATAAAACAAAAAAAATATATAATTTTTCTTTATGTACTCGTAGTATATCAGACAGGATTCAAATTGATGCATTTTATATCAAACGAAATGAATCGATTTTGGTACAGATGCTATGCGGCAATTTGATCTCTGGCCTGTCTAAAAAGAATAAAGGAACCTTAATGAAATACAATTTTAATTTTGTATTTTAAATTAAATATCTAATAAATAAACTTGGGCTGAGAGAGAAAACACAAACACTCGCTATTCAACTAAGACTTGTACAAAATTCAATAGGAATTTTGGCTGATAACGAAAGCCAAACCAAAGAGCGTTCAGAGATGGTTTTCTTTTTTCTTTTTTGCATAACAAATAAAAATTTTACTAATTTGTGATATTCACAAGCTTCAAATAAAAATCAAATATTTTTATGTTTCTAACCTCAAGTTCTACACTTCTATGTGTGTTATCGCCATATGTAGATTTTTTTTAAATTCAGTTCTTTATAAAGAGTTTTCAATTTGTTTCATTGACATTTATAAATTCCCTAATAATGCTCATTGGACTTGATTGCAACTTGTGTCCTTGGTTTCAAGCTTTCTCAAACTCAGGTCTCGTTCAACCGATCTCGAAGTTTCAAATATTACAAAATTTAATCAAATTTATTTATTTTTTTCTCATAGTATTAATATAACAAATTTAATTCATTTACATATAAAAAAAAAAACTATTGTGTGGACAAAAATTTTCTTTGTAGCAATTTAGTGAATTCAGCAACCAACTTATTTTGTTTGAGCACAAGTTTGAACAAGCGAACAAGTTGGAATCAATCAAAATTCTTGTACACAGCTGCTTAAGTGAGAGCATTTTTTTCTTTTAAGAGTGTAATTAGTTAATTACTTGCAATAGGAGTCTGGAGTATAATCGCCACATTAGATTACGAGTAAAATTGATAGAAATTTTTTATTTTGGTATCAATGCACTCGATATCAAGTAAAATGTATTCTAATTGGAGATGATAGCATTCGATAGCGAGTCTTCGAACCAGTATAATCTTAGTAAATATCATTCGAAAACAAACTACTTTTCTGTTAAAGAGCACAGTCAACAAAAAGCTTAAAAGAATATAAATTTTATTTACTTTTAGGTTATTGTAATTTTTAATAAATTTTCATTTTTTGAATTTGAAGAAAAAGATGTCGGAAGAAGCAATTGTTCATCCATTTTATCAAAAATCCTTTATTGACTACATTCATGCTACAGTTCTTTTTTATTTACTTGTATTTGACTAACATTTGTGTATAAATCAATTACAATTTGAACAAAATTACGACAGATATCGTATGCGGTGATTTGCTTACGATGGTCTACTCGCTATCGAAAGCGGTGATTAGACCCCTGTTCTATAAACAATAAATATTAATTTAATATTTTTGTAACTTAAATTCATTTCAAATAATAACTAACCAAAAAACCAAGGGTTTTCAAAAGCAACATTTTTGAAACTTTTTTTAGCTGACAAATTTATAAAAATTTTTTATTAATAAAATTAATCCTTATATATTGAGAAACAATAGAAGGCTTTTTTAATCAGTTTTCATAAAAAATATTCTTGTTTCATAAAAATTATATTAAACGAATTTTCATATATATTTGTTTCATAAATCTCTATAGAAAATTTATTTAATAAGACTTTTATTTAACAAAAATATATATTTTTTTGGATTTGATCTTTTTTAAATTTGCCATTTTTTTTTAATAAAATTTAAATTGTTTTGAATTTTTTTATTTAACAAGTAAAAGAAATGCTATTCGATTCTTTATTTTAATACTCTAATACAAGGCTTTTGCAATACCCAATACAAAACACATTCATTTTTGTCTAATTATTTCTCGCTTTCTCAAGTTTAAAACAAAATTATTAGAAGACAGAGCTTTCACTCACGCTCTCTTTCTTAAGTCACTCTTACGCCAGCATAAAAAACTAGTAGTTATTTTAAAGAGAGACAGAGAAAGAGAGAGAAGGATGAAATAGTTATATGTTCCTCAATTTTGCTTAGAGTGCTTGTCTTAAACAAATGTTTTTATGAAACGAAATTTTATGGGACATCAGACTTTTAAAAATATTTTATCTCCTCTGCATAAAATTGTGTTTAGTTTTACAACAGGGGCCAAGTCATTGCATTCTAATCGAATGAAATCGTTCGAAGTTTCTTAACAAAATTGTAGTTAATAAATTTTCTATGGAGGAAGCTTTTATTAATAAAAATTTAATCAAAAAAATTTATTTCAAAATAAAAATTTTTTTCTCAATTTAAAGAAAAATATATTTTAATTAATTTAGAAGTCCACGAAGTTGATTTATTAATCAAATTAATTATTTCATAAACGTTCAATTAACCAAAAAATATTTCTCATGAATTTGGCCATTAAAATTTTTATTTAAAAATAAAAAAAACTTTTTTGTTTTAAAACTTTTCCTGCTATAGCAGGATATATCTTGTATCGACAATGAAAAAAGAAACAAATATTTTCTTTAGCAAGTCCTCCTACTGTGTTTTGTTAAACGCATTTCATGCCATCTCCTTTCGTTTCATTTTAACATGAAATCATTTAAAAGTGTTTGG
This sequence comes from Thelaira solivaga, assembly GCA_947397855.1. Taxonomy (NCBI): domain Eukaryota; kingdom Metazoa; phylum Arthropoda; class Insecta; order Diptera; family Tachinidae; genus Thelaira; species Thelaira solivaga. The sequence continues at coordinate 29,157,462 of OX377612.1, forward strand.
TTGTAGTAGTTTTTATACGAGGATAGTGAGTGATAGTGGGTGTAAATGTGAGTGTCTGTAGTGTGGCCATAATAAAATATTTAATTATAATTTATATGGGTACATAATTTCCCTTGGGCTTATAAAATAGTTGACCACGCAACAGTCGCCGGCGTATTTCTGCGAATAAAAGACGTTTCTCTTTTTGGATTTTTTTAAGGACACCCTTGTTTTCTTGTGCTCTACGTGAGAGATATGGCAATACTTCTTGAACTGGTCCGTATGGTATGTACTTGTAGGCCGAGTAACCAGCTTGACCTAAAAATATATAAATTTTTTTATTAGAAGAATTAATAAAAGCTAATAAATTATAAAATACAAAAAAAAACTATCATAATCGGTTGGTTGGTTGGCTTACATAATAGACAAGGGTCATCAGTTAAGCCGCATACATACTTCCCTAGACAACTTCACCTCTTAGCATTGATATACTTAAAAAGGGGTGATCTAATCTAATCGGAAATAAATGTGCATCGAGAAATATGTATCCTGAAGCCACTAAAGCTGGGTATTCACAGAGAAATTAAAAAACTATATCTTCAATTCAAATGGCCGCAATTGCAACCACATGTATTTAAAAAGAGTCCTAGTATGCTGGCGTGTGTACCGATCGCCCTTAGCCCGAAATAGCGCTTAACATCATGTCTACAGCACCAATGACAATCATGATCAAGATTTTCACCAGAAACTCAATAATGGCTATACTCTCATGCAGTTGCAAATGTTGGAAAAAGAACACGGGAAATTTAATCTTCGCTAGTAAGCCTTTGATGTCTTTCTATCAATATCCTTATTCTACGAGTAACACAAAGAACCACATAAGAGGACCCGCGTAAGCCCCATCTTCTTTCTTGGAGCGCTCCGTTATAACTAACCAACTGATACAGTACTTGCTATAGAACATTCTTTCTCATAAACATATTCAGAAGCCGCGGATGATTGCTTTAAAAGCTATAGGCGTATTATCACTTCTTCCTATTTCGGAGGTGCCTTTAAAGCAGAAAGACTTGATAGTAGGTTTTTTTAGTGCCAGTCTAAATGGGACATAATTCCCCGTAAGGAATTTTAATCTTCCCATTTATAAAAATTCCCAGGCAATTTTTTTCCATAAAATATGTTTTTGAAAAGAGAGATAGAGAGAGAAATTTTATTTACAACATCAGATAAGAGAGACGTGAAAAAATTCCTGAGAACTTTGCATTCAGAATTGGTCTGTTTAAAAACTCTGGTATGTTTTGTGGCTGATAAGGCGTTTTGTGTGGGAATAAATATATTGGGCCATAATCATTGTCACAAAAAAGTAGGCTTTTATTAAGAGCTGACTTTTGTTCATAACAATTATTTGAAGTTAAAGTAATTTTTAAAGAGATAGCGACTTTAGAGTGACTATGATTATGTTATCATCATGAGATATAAACGCACAATGACCTTTTAATATCTATTGTGTAGCCCAGTTTTAAGTTACAATCCCGCACTTTTTACGAATCTAGTAATTGCTGTAGGTCTCCTGAAACCAATGTCCCGTTGCCTAAGCAACTCATTCTGCGTTTTTCCACCTTTGGGTCCTCGCAAAGAACATGTTCCAACATTTCCTGCCCTACCCGACAGAAACGAAATGAGTCGTTTTGTACCACACCGATTTTACTTATGTGATAGTTAAGCCTACACCCATTTTTGCCATTTTTACTGAGGTAAACAACATCTGCCCTAATGCGCTTGGGTTTAATGAGTCTCTGTGGCTACCGCATGCCCTTTTAGGCTTTTCAGTAGTCTTGAAGTTGTTGCTTACCTGGCAGAATGGCTGTGGACTTATGAAAGGGGTATCCACGCCCTTTTTAGCCAGATAGTCCGCCATTTCATTGCTCTTCGTGTCCCAGTAACCATTGAAAAGTTTGTAGCAACTTCAAACCAATCTTGATCGAAAGGAATAGATTGCTAATGCACATAGAGCTGCTTGACTATCTAAGAGAATGTATATTCCGATACCACAAGTACCCCTTCGTAAACATTCCCTAGAATATAGCTCTAAAGCGTGGACCTCTGCCTAAAAAGTGGAAACTGCCCTACGAAAACATAGTCATACAATTCGCGCACCATTTTGGACCCATCAGTATACCACAACTGTCGATTCCGGCTCAATATTATTTCACTGTTCACTGATTGCCACTTCAAAATGTCTGGATAATGTAACTGTTTTATCCATCCTATCCGAGACGACGAGGCATGGAGAGTACCAGACAGATTCTAGAATTTTCACATCATCAAATAAGATAGACCAGGTAGCTTTAAGGCTGAACTAATTGCTATAGAGCTTAATTATAAATATTGCATGGGAATGTTTTCCCATGTTTAAAAAAAAAACTGAAAATTTTGCTACAATCAAAAAGAAATATGAAAAAACTCTTGGGGAATTTATATTCACAATTGGGCTCAATAGACTTCTAACGCCATTTTGGAAGAGCAAAGCCTCCTTTTTTAATTCCTGTTTTAATTAGGGTAGTGCTGAGTGTCGAAATGTTTTACATGTTTAAGTCATGAAAACTATTTTGTAAAGTCAAGCTCCAAACGTAATTAGTTTGGCATTTTTTAATAACGCTTACAAACAAACTGTGGTATTAAATTTGTGAATTCACAAAATTTCACTGGCTTACCTAAGGGAAAAGTAATATAATCACACATGCCGAGCAGTTGGCCAAAGCAAATAACCTTGTCTTCGGGTGAAATACCAATTTCCTTCATTTTCTGTATGGCATAACGAACAGTGTCTTCATTATGAGAAGCCACCATAATACCAATCTTTTTGGCATCATCGCCACTATCCTTGAGTATCTAAAAAGAGTAAAAAATTAAAACAATTAAAATGATCCACTTGTATTTGAGAGCGCAAACTAACTTTAATTCTTCTCAAACATTCTGTTAAAGTCTTGTGATACATATCGGTAGTAGCCTCAAAATTGGGATTAACAGGATCTGAATAACCTAAAGCAGAAGCTCTAGCACGTTCTTGTTCCATATAAGCTCCGCGCACTAATTTAGCACCGAAATAGAAATTTTGCCGTTTAGCTTGTTCCAAATCGGTGTTAACCTATTAAAAGAGTTAACAAAAAAAAATTTTTTTTTAATTGTCATATTAGAAAGAAAGCTTTACTTACCTCTTGATAAGCTTCGCGTAGATAGCATTGGTATGTATTGAATACAATAGCCTTGTCCTTGTTGTATTTACGCATCATTTCAAGTGTTATACGTGAAATCGCAGGTTGGAAATAAGTTTGTTCAGCATCAATCATAATGCGAACATCTAACTCTTCAGCAGTCTTAAAAATAACATTTAAAAAATAAGCAAAATTAATTTTCACTTGTAATATTTTGATTTCAAACTACACTTCTCATTCTCAAAAGCTTAAGATGTAATTGTAATAAGAGTCACCTCACACTCCTAACGGGTTGATTTGCTGAACAATCGCAGCCAATTTCGTGGCCAGAAATCTGACATATTTTCTTCCAACTTAAAAAAATCGCTTTAAAATGGCCATGTCACACAATTATACAAAAAAAGGTACTAAGGAGCGCAGTGTTGCCTCTTTCTCGTCAATAGCAAAATATGGCACAGAAACTATTACTTTTCATTACAAGTATTCACGACAGGTACTCACTATCCTATTTTTTGTGAACACAAAATAAAACAGTCAATTACAGTCTTTAGATATCATCAGTGTAAGACGATTCGCCAAATCAGGGCGCATATCGTAGCATTCGTTATTGAAAAAAGTCAATAGAAAGTGTAATTTTTTTGTACGAAATAATTTAAAAATATCTATAGAACTAAATCTATATGGAATGCAGGGATTTGGGCTGAGATTCTGTAGTTTACCGAACTAAGCTTCAGAACATATGCTGTGTATGCTTGGCCTTGTAGAACAAGACTTCTGAAAGGATTTTGTTGACTCCCAGAGAAATAAGTCAGCTCTTATTGATTAAACTACCAGCCTTTCTCCTAGGCCTGGACCTAGAAAGCTTCACTTAAAGCCTGTTGAAAAAAGACCTATTATTTTCATTATCATTAGTTCCGATAGCGCCTATAAGGAGCTCAAAATTTTTTTAAATATCCGCAACTTAATAATTGAAATACTGTTTTCAACAACAGCGATTGATTGGCAACTGACGAGACGAAGGAAATCCCCGAGCTTAAAGTCTTCGAAATTTTATTTAATTTCCAGGGTGATGAGATCTCACTGACTTTACAAAAGTTTTCATACAAGGCCTGGATCTGGCTCTAAGACCAGGACCACACACAGCAATTTTAACTGGGCAATTCTTAATTTTGTAGGAGAGAGTGGAAAGAAGAATGGAAAGGGGTGCAAACTTGCTCGTAATCCGCAATTCTGTTTTGTTCTCTTTTCGTATCTTGAAGGCTGCATGAATGACTGAATAAGAATGCTAAAATTTTTCTGTGTGGACAAAATTACAATTTTAAAAAAGAATTGACACACTTGCCGTGTGTGGTCCTTAGGGCCTGCTATTGATAACAATAATCTGGCTCTTTCAAAAGCCTTAAAACTTTATGGGCAGTTTTAATCAAATTATGCCAGCATTTATTTTTTTAATTCTTTTAATTTTATGAAATTTTAAAATTTTAAACTTTTTATAACAACAACTCTCACTGTTTATTCAGACCAGTTAAGTGGTGCTGTGTCTCCACTCAAACAAAATAGTTTGGTTGTAACAACCATTTTTTTCTTGTTGGCTTTTTTAAAAATCAAATAGAATTTGTACAAGGACCAACTTACACTGCAGTACAAATTTTTTTTATTTCAAAACAAAAATATAATTTAAAAAAAAAAAACTTTTGCGAAATTTAATTGTGACAACCAAATGAAAAATTTTATTTTTGAAATTTATTTCTTACATTTCCCTTTCCTTTTAATTCGCTTGATTTCGTTACACGCCGTAAGTGTTTATCAAATTATTATTAATTAATTACTGAATTAATTAATTACCTTAACAATAGTATTTAAGCGACGTATCATGTTTCTAAACATTTCTTCCTCTTTGGGCGGAATTTGTGAGATCAAACGTCGCATTTGACCTGTTTTTGGATCGGGTACTCTAAAAGTATCACTCAGTTGTGAGTCCTCATCAACAATACCAGACCAGGGGAACAAATGCAAAATGCTAAAATAGAAATTTATTTATTTAAATATTTTTCTATTCTTATTTTAATTAGAAATGTTTTCCATTTACCCTTCTTTATCGGAAGTAACATTCTTAAGGAATTCTTGAACATTTTTATTGTCAGAGCCTAAACTGGCATAATATTTTTCCAAGTCCTTAATAGTTTTATGATGAGTTAGAACGTTACCTTGGCCACCAACCAGATCCTCCATGTATTTACGTGTGCGCATAATGACTTCAGAAAGTTGTAACTAAAAGAAAATAAAGAAAAAAATTTAATTAAAAACAATTAAATTTTCACTAAATATTTGTTGTTTAATTAAAAAACGTATATTTTTATGTTATTCACAACGTCTAAAAACGTGCCTAACTTTTAGATTCCTTCATTAGAAATTTTAGCTCATTTTTAAATTAAGCTTTCTCTTAAAGTGTCTTTTTACAAAAGCTTTGGTTCAGGTTGAGTTAGATTGCTCGGTGAGTCAGTTAAGGTCAGTCACTATGTTTCCCCTACACATATCCGCTGCAGTAGCAAATCATTCCAAAACCTGGTTAAACGAGCTTATGTGTTCCCTTAATGATTTATTTCAAAGCATTCAGCAGACTCACCTGCATTTGCACCCCCAAGAAATCGTAGGCATATTCAAAATACTCCCAGTGAAATAACTCCCTGGGAGTTTCTTTTTCCTCTTTCTAAGCAGTCTGAGAAAGGAGAGAATATTTCATATATTCGTGCACAACTCCCTTGCAATTTTTTGGGGAAACTATTCCCAAAATTTGTTATCACATTCCCGTTTTTCGAAGTTCTTTTAGAATAGAGAAAAAGGGAAAAGTATCCCAATGAAAATTTGTTTATAATAGAGGAACTGGAAATTGAGAGAAAACTCCCAGGGAATTCTTATTTAGAATTGGGCTGCTAATCTAAGCCCAAATCGTTGCATTCGATATAGAACGGAATTTAAAAGAACATTTTTGTTTTTATTCATATATGAAACTAACTGACCGTGCAAGACTGGGTAAAAGCAGGGGTAGTAGATAAATAAGCCAGATACCGACTGCAGAGCCACCTGCCCGGCGGATTTGTGAGGCTAATCCTTGCAAGGCGTAACCCAAAGGCATACACAAATTAAAATTCAATTAAATCGGTCCAGCCATTTAGAAGGAGAAAAATGTCAAACACACGTACAGTCGAATTTTGTATACAGTGCCAGCTCGCTATTCCGAAGGTGTGTAATCCGAATTATTCAGTAATCCGAATTGAATTTATGACGTATTATATACTCTATAGTCCGCATTAATTACAAGCCCGCTAAACCGAATTTTAATTTTTTTATTTTTCTTCTTTTTTATTATTGTGTCTGTGTTTTTTTTTTATAAACTATGTATGGAATTTTAAAACTAACGGGACATCATTGAGATTCAGAGCCTTCTATGATTGACATTGTACATATTTAGTATGTTTTATGTCTTGGTATTAGTCGCGAAAACATCTATTTAAATAATCAATCAATTTTAATAATATTTGAGAAAAGCTTTAATTTTTTCATCCTTCATTAATAAAAATACAATAAATTTCTTTTGAAGTCCTGGCTTGTATTTTATTTTCGAATATAGTGAATTATAATACATAATAACAGTACATACAGTAATCCGAATATCTTGTTAGTCCGAATAAGGGTCTGCAATCATTAATTCGGATTAGGGAGCTGGCACTGTATTAAAATAATTTCAAAATTTTCATATGAGCGCCATATATATTAAGCCATCAACCGTCAGTACAAAAAAGAAGGGAAGAAATTTTCTAGGGAAATTTCATTTGCGACGAGAAAGATTCACTACTTTTCTGCCTGTCTTTTTTGAAAGCATATTTTTTCTTTGAAAATTTGCTGCCACTGCAATGCAAAGAGAGATTATCTTTGCTGGTTGTGTATTAAAACGAAGTACGAGTAGTTTTTGAAATGAAAATTTAAGTGCAAAAATTATGAGGCCCATTTCTGGTGTAAAATACAAGTCACGTATTGTATTAAATAGTTCTTAGCCATTTTCATTTATTATTTAATTAATTTGCTTTATATAATGCAAGTATTCTTAATGTGGGTTTTACATTGCTAAAAAGAATAAAATATCTTGTTAAAAATTCAAATAAAATTAAAAAGTATAATAGCGTGAAAACAACATTACGAATAGAAAATGGCTCTCATCATGATTTTCATTATGCAGGGGTGTATTTTCTGCAAACGAACAAACACATAACAAAAACAATCTTAACACACGGGTTATAGTGTAACACTTTTTCTAAAAAAGCGTATTTTCCATCTGAAGCTTTTAAATTTTTTCTAAAAAAAACCAAGTCAGTGATAATTTAATTACTGGGCGTATATCTATTATTAACAAACAAGTCTTCTATGTTTTCTGCATGTTAAATAGCATTTATAAATAAAAAACTAAATAAATTTAATTATCTTTCCTCTACGTACCAAAAGTTGTGGACGACCCAGGGCGGTTAATTTAATTGCTGTTATTCCTGTACCAAAGGTTGCGCCTAAAAATAGAATTAAAATAAAACAAATTTAATAAAACGCACATACACATAAATATGTACATACAACAACAACAAAAAATAAATAAAAAGAATACAACAAGCCAACAACACCTTAAACTACTATAAAAAAGCAGAATATTTTGTGTGAATTGACAGCCTTACGAGTACACTAAATTGATGGCAATCCATCAGTCATAGCTACAGCACACGTCTAGTTTAAGTAAATTAAAGTGTGAAATGCAACAAGCAAAATTGTTGATACAATTACAGGGAAATTTTAGAGCAATAGAGGTTGACTGATGGATTAAAAGTAGGCAGAGCATTCACCATTTTGATATGGTAAATTCCTTTACTCCTCCCTTGCATACAAACTGGCTTAAAGTCTTCAATACTAGCCTGGTTTGGTTTTATAATTTAATTTTACTTATTTAGTGTTACATATGATGAAAGTTTCGATTAGGTTTGCCCAATATCGAAATCTTTAAAGTAGTACCTTTTCAATATATGAAAACAATAAGCCGTTGATTGAAACTCTTCAAAATGGATGGGCCAATCGCCAATGTGGCACAATATATTGGCAGAAATCAAAATACTTTTGATTTTTATTGTGCAACCAAAAGAAGTGTAATATACTGTGTAATGTGTTGGCAATATTGTTCAATATTGCTTTCCTGTAAAACCATAATATAACAGCTGTTTTATTAGAAACACTAAAAGCCAAATTCATAAAAAACGATTTTGTTTAATAAACGCTTATTAATCTAATTTCCTATAGAAAATTTGCTTATTAAGCTCTTAATAAGCAAAAATGTTTTTTATGAATTTGGACGTAATTTAAAGAAAAATTAATACAAAAATTTTTTTGAAAATAAAAACTCGCAAAAAAAATTCTAACACCAGGACCACACAGAGCAAGTTTAGTTGGGCAATTCTTTCTGAATTCTCTTTTAATATTGCCGCTGTCTCTACACACAGCAATTATGTTTTGGCAATTATAGCATTCTTATTCAGTCATTTATTCAACTTTCAAGCTACCTGTCTCTTTTTTTACATCTTTATAAAAGATACGAAGACAGAATAAAAAGGAATTGCCGAGTACGAGCAAGTTTGTACCCCTTTCTATTCCTCTTTCTTCTCTCTCCTACAAAATCAAGAATGGCCCAACTAAACTTGCTGTGTGTGGTCCTGGTCTTAGTGTCTTTTATTGTACAAAAGTTGCGGCATATTACATTTGAAAATATTGTATCACTAATATAGCGCAAAATGCAAATAATATATACAATAATATTGTATAATAAATGGGCCGCTTTAGATTTCTAAAGCGGCTGATAGACACATCAAACTGTGCGTCAGATGTATACGTTTTGAGTGATATTGACGAAAATCAAAACAACTTTGAATTTTGTGAAAATATTGATTGATGTCGTGTGTCACCTTTGCCTACAAATTTTTGAAAAGAATTGCATCATTAAAAAAAAGTGAGATGATGGTGTGGATGAAGAAATCGAATCAAATTTATTTTATTTTTTGTACATTTTTACGCTAATAAGTTCTTTTTGTACCTACCAAAAAAATTAATATCTATTATCAAAAATTTAATATAAAAAAATATTTCGTACATACATACCTTCAATAAATAATACAGAATTGTATGGTACAATATTAAGAGGTATATATGTAAAATATACAAAAAAAAATACGTAAAACAAAATTATTCAAGAAATATAGAATTTTAATTCTATTTAAAAAAAAACAAAAATTTAACAAATTTATTTTATAATAATTTTATTAAACTTTTCGATTTTATAAATTTATTACTATTTAATATTAATCAAGCTTAAGATCTTAAAAAATTGTTTTTATTTAAACTTTCCGATATTTCGACAGATATAAATTATAGTTTATAAAAATAAATTTCCCTGAAGAAGACCTTCAAAAGAAAGTCGAAATATCGGAAAATTTTAATAAAAACAATTTTTTTAAGATCTTAAGCTTGATTAATATTAAATAATAACAAATTTATTTTATTTTATTTTGATGCGATTTTCAGTGACGAAATGAAGAACCATGGAGGATTCAACAACAATTTGTTTTTAAAATCATCGCCTGTTTATTTTTGAAGTGGAACCAGAGTAAGAGCCTGTTTTAAGGCAAATTGTAAAATCACATAAAAATTAGTTTGTCGGCTAAAATTGATATAGTGTGTCAGAAGCTTCAATGTTTTCAGCAACCCAAAAGCAGTTTGATGTTGAATATTGATGTGTCTATCAACCGTCAAATAAGTGGAAATTTGTCTCCCTGTTTTCCTCTCTTGTTGCCTATAGAATTAAGTGATTTTTGTGGGAATAGAAAAAAGTTTTTAGAACTGCAGGGTAATTCGTGTAACATGCAAAAATCTTAATTGTGTGTGTACAGGATAAATGAAAAATGCCAAAACACATTTACACCATTTGCGAGTACATGGTAGGGCAAAATTTAAGCAAAAATTATTTTTAATTCATTTTTACATTAAAAGGGTTTTGTTTATTAATACAATTAAAAATGTAATTATTTTTCTTTCGACTAATGAACTATTTTATAAATTCAATTACATATTCATTCATTTAATTAATTATTTCAAAGAATCAATGAAAAGTTTCCATTAGGTTAATGAAACGTTGTCATTGGTTGCAAAATTTTAAATTATTCTTTCAGAATAGGGTTACAGTTTTGTCGTTCAGAATTTATATTGCCAATAAATTTTTTTTTTGTATATGTAGTTTGAAGTGTCTTTTACAAAGAGACTATGTGTAAAAAATATTGTACAGACAATAATTTTTTCCTGCGCCGCACATACACTGCATGTAAGAGTCACAGGGTATACAGAGATGTCAATGACAAATATTTCTATTTTCTTCTTTCTACAAAGTAATTTTTACTAAAAAAAATTAACAAAATATTAATCTTTATTTGTGCTTAATTCCAGAAATTGTGTTGGGTTATTTTAAATTTATTCTTTTACACAATTTCTGAAATTAAGCACAAATAAAGATTGTTATTTTGTTAAACTTTTAAATTCCAAATAAAATTATTATAGAAAAACAATTATTTTGTTTTTTTTTTTGTCTTAATTTTCTGGAGCTTGAGTTCAACATAAGCAGAAGCGTCTGGTTATTTCTTTATCTTTTTCGAGCTTATTATTTTACGACTTTTAAATATTAGCACTCTGGTCTGTTATGAGTTAACACACTTCAACTGATATAACTATTGTGCACCCTCGTCATTAACACATTCCTAAGCTTTTTACAAATTTCATAATTATTGTGAGATTTTTTCCTGGAGTCTGTGTTTAGAGTTATTCAGCCTCTGTGGCTTCCCCAGTCAAGCGCCATTTTAAGATCAGCTGAACAAGACAAGCATAAGAACCTTAGGCAGGTATTGTGAGAGCGAGCAGAAGAAAAATACAAAAGCTTATAACCGAAATTGATTTCAGAGACACACGCACCACGCATTTACTATAAGAATTGAGGAGCACATTTTAATAAATAAATTCGTAAAATCATTTTAGTTACAAAAACTGCCTGCGTAAGCAAGAAAATGAAAATAACCTTTGACATACGGACGTAACACGGACATGACAATACTTACATACCGTGCGTACGAAAACGGACAGGCAAACAACGAGGTCACAAATATGATCTTTGCCGCCGCTCTGTGCTCGGTGTTAAACTATCGCATTCATAAAAAATCTATTTGTAATTAAAATAAATAAATTATAACAACCCATTGAATTTAAAATATATGACGTATTGTTTATACACTTTTAACTTAAAATAGATTTTTAAGTTATGACCCTATTGAAGTAAATGAGCGATAAGAAATACAAAGAAACTCTCGTTATAGTTCATCATTAAATCATTCAGAAATTAAATCATATTTATGTCTGAAAAACTTCGAAGTCTATTTTAAAAAATCCAATTTTTGTAGTTTTATGGTTTTTCATACTTAATTATGGTTCGTCAAGAAGTTTGGTTACACTGAAGAATGATAGAAATACAAGATGCGCATGATTTCCCGTTGGATGACGTAGATTGTCCACTGCTTAAAGAAAAAATAATTCGTTTCTCTCCCTCTCTCTATTATTTAGCTGTAAGTTATTAGCTAATTTGTGCATGTGCGGGGTGACGTAATCTTGTATTTCTATCATTCTTGATTGGTTTCTGCAGACAGAATCAACAACACTTTACAAGCTGAACACTGATTTACTTCAATTTTGAAAAGTTGTTTACTTTTGTTTTCTTAAAATTGTTTTTTTATAAGCACAGGCCCATAATCATAATCAGACTAAAGTCGGTATCTTTTTCAAATCGATTTTAAATTCATTAAATTCTTATGAACAAAAGTCAGCTCTTATTAAAAGCCCACTTTTTTGTGACTATGATTATGGCCCACAGTTTTTCATAAACATCTGGCAAGTTCACTGTTACCAACAACACTTAACTGTTTACATTTTTGGTTAGGCTGGCAACATTTTAAAAGAAACCCAACACAAAATTGACATCTTGATAGAATTTTACATCAAATAGCAAATACAACAATTATAACGATAATTTTAACTATTTTCAACAAACAAAATAAAAGTAACAATTAAAAAAGCATTACGAGTAGTTTAATTTAAACAAAAATTTCAACAGTTGCACATGAAGCAGCTTCAATTACAAAACAAATCTACAGCCAGCAACAAAATTAATAAATTATGTAAATACGTAATGCGAATGCGAGAGATCTAACAAACATTTCTAGCAAACATACAAAAAAGACAATACATTTAGTAACTACTAATGGAAATGAACAAGAAAAAACTAGATTAAGACTAGTTTGTTGTAATTTAGTGGAGTTTTTAATTGTTGGTGTTCGCTTACCCTCTGCTATGCGTCGAGGGAAATACTTGTCATCATCGACTTTATTAATTCAACATGAAGAGTAGTAACATGAGTACGTGTAAAGCGTGTATTGTTTTGTTTAGTGATGGATAGATAATTTGCAATAAAATAAATTTAAAATTAGAAAGAAGAAAAATAATAAAATAAACGTAATAGAGAGACAAATTCGATCCCATTTTATGACGTCGATCAAATTAATATTAATTGCAGTTTACAATTGGGTAGACGAAGAATTCAGAGTCGTTTGTTTGGATGGCTCCACACACAAGGAAGAAGGAAGAAACCCCAGCTCATTTTCACAAACCCAAATACAGAAACAAGCACGGCCATTGAAATTTATTAAAATGATTTTTTAAATTTATTGGGTTTCAATGTATTTTTTTTATTCAATTTCATCATTGTTAATACGATGCGTTAGTACAGGTAGACGAGTAGGAATATTTGATATTTGTTTGGTTAGTTTTTAATGATGATGATGATGATGAATAAAGCCAATTGGGGTTTCATTGTTTGTTAATGCAGAAAGACAAATGTAAAAAAAATAAGAAATAATAGGAAAATTAAATTAGTTTTATTAAATACAGTAAATAGTTTTAGATTTTAGATTAAAAGTAAAAAATAAAAATAAATAATATCGTCATGTTATGCATTAAAACTCTTTTCTCTTTTATTTTAATTTAAACAAATTTTTCCCACTCAAAATAATACAAAAACGAAAAGAAAAAGTATTTCAAAATTAATTAATTCAGAAAACAAAAGTGTTAAATTAATATTGAGAGCATTTTAAATAGAAACATTGCTTATTACAGTCAGTCAGACTTAGACGTTAGATATGTTACACTATCAAACGTAGTCACTAGATCTGATAGAATATAAATTTTAGGCTTTAGAGAGAGAGAGAGAGAAAGAGAGAGAGAGACTTGGCACACTATCAGACTTATGGCGTTTTCTTTTCTAACAAAAATGTTCCGTATGCCATCTAAGAATGTGTGTGTTCTACTATCAAAATTAATTTAATTTGTAGTTAAAATCATAATCGCGTTCCATATGTTGCATAAAACAGTCATTCCTAAATTGGCGCGGCAAGCGTTTTTTATCTGTCAAAAATTCTCATGCCCATACAAAATGTATGAAGCATAACGAAATAGTACGGCAGCAACGCTGAGTAATTTTTGACTAATAATGACATGTTAGCTAGTTTTTTCTTTGGAATATTCAGCTTTTTTAACTTTATTTTTGTTTGTCTTCAGTGGGTTTTATTAAACAAGATGATTAACACTACTGTAGAAAGTGCGCACTTATTTAGGGATGACGCTTTAATATAAAAACAGCGCTCTAAAAAACGCTCCGCTTGTCGCTTCAATTTAGGTTGGACTGTAAAAGATGGAAATATGATACATGTTTTGCACTCAATTTTTAAGTGAGTGTTAAATAATGCCCTTTTTGCAGCTGTATCAACAACTTGTTTATAAAAGGGAACAAATTATTTTATTGTGTCTCGAAAATATTGAAAATAATAAAAATATGAAAAGCTACTTGTGAAGAAATTAAGATAGTCTTTATAAAAATGCATTATTGGTCACTTTTGCAGCAAAATCTTTACGTATTTTAATTTAGGCGTTTGTGTCAACTGCTTATCAGCGATCAGATTTCGCAAACTACTTTAACAGCCTCAAATACATAAAACGCTAAATATGCATTAATGTTAAATGTTACATGAAAAACTTATTTTTGTTCTAAACTTATTTTGTTCACTTTGTGCATTAATCCACCCAACATCAGATTCCATTGATAATTTATTAAAGATACGGTGGCCTTCAATTAAAATGGCAATCAAGAAACTTGGTCGAATTAATAGTTCAATGCTGTTGAACTTGCCAGAATGCGCTTTGAGGATTATATTGTTAATTTTTAATGGCATCTTAAGAACTCCCACGGTGTTTCCGTTCTCTTGGAAAATTTCTCAAATTCTCATTATCCCAAAACCGGAAAAAGACGCTATTAAAATTACGTCTTATACACCCATCAGCTTATTACCTGTCCTATCAAATCTGTTTGAAAAAGTCTTCTTCCAGAAAATAACTGCACTTCTAGCCGAGCGACATATTACGCCTAATTACGAATGTCGCTGTCGTAGTCGAATTTACTACAAGCTAATGAAAAATATATGGCTGGCGTTGCCACATATCAGTGTTTTTGTCACGACAACGACACTCATAATCAGACCTATTATTCCAGAATATCAGTTCGAAAAATAAATAACGTTATTATCCTGGTAGAAAACCAGATTAAATATCTAGGAATCCATCTAGACAGACGTCTAACACGGTCACATCACATTGAAGTCAAAATCTCAGCTAAAAACAGGTCAATTAATGTGGCTCCTAGGTGCATATTCATCTCTTTCTTTCGAGTTTAAAGTTCAATTTGGACATGCGGCATTCAGCTACGGGGCACTGCTTGCATATCTATTATCCAAAAGTTACAAAGAAGACAGTCGAGTATTTTATGAACGATCGTCCGCGATACCTGGTATATAAGAAAAGAGAATATTCACAAAAATTCCAAGGATTCGGTAGGAAACTTAAAAATAAAACTGATGACCCACTCAAATGCCCTTGACAGGGGTCTGTTACAGTTTGAGGGGCACAGGAGGCTTAACAGAAGTGATACTTAGTGCCTAGTGAGAAGACACATAATTTTTATTTATTTGTTTCCAGGAAACTAGTTATTAGATTGGTAATAATTATTTAAATTTGATAATAGGATATTTGTTGTAATTTTCATACAGAAGGATTTAATAAAAACAAAAAATGTGCAGTTTTAGGTAGCCTGTTTAAAATATTATATAATTTAAAAGCAGAATCATTTTGAGAATAGAAAACGCTATTAGTCGTTACATTCGACACACTGTACTATTTAGACGTTATATCTTGCCCACTGTCAGACTTAGTTCGACACACTATATGCTTTAAATAAAACATTTTTTTTAAATTTCCCCTAAAATTTGATTGATGAAAAATCAAACCTTTCTTATACTGTGACTTAAAATTAAATCAAAAATATTAATTTTTCTTAAAAAAAATTTAGGTAGTTAAGGCTTTTTAGGTTTTAGTTAGCAAAAAGTCAAGTCTTGTAATGTTTAAATGATTTAGTTTATGCACTAAAATAAAATTTATTTGTCTGCATTTTTATTTAAATAAAAAAGACAAACGATGATATTTATCACCCGATATAAAGAATCGGGGTGACAAAAAGCATCTGCTTAAATTTTGTTTGTTTTAATTTTCCCTTTTCTTTTTTAAATTCAATTTATTTTGTTCACTATATTATAAAGAAATAATATATTGTACATACACACATACATATTTCGCAAGCAAATTTTAAATTTTTGTTAAGACATTTTCATCAAGAAATAAAAAGAAATGAACAAACATGCTATTTAAATTTAATTAAAAAAAACACGATATTGTTAAAATATTTAAAATACATTAAGGGTATTCACGCTAGGATGTTTTTTTTTACCATTAGTATATATAAACTAATAAATGTAAACGGGTACCCTGTAGATTCGTAGATAGCGCGCTAACCTATCAATCTGGGGGTTGCAAATTCAATTCCTGCCTAGACCCTGGGAGCAAATGGTCAGTCACCCGTCCTCGTTAAAAAATTTAATCTTAGAATTAAATTCAAATAATAATATAAATCTTGATTATTTGACCTTTTCTATCTGAAAATAAATAAACAAATATTTTTTAAGCTTTTAGGTCTTTTAATTATTATTAAATTAATTTACAATATTTAATAATTTATAATTATAATCCGTGTCGAAATATTGGAAATTAATTTAATAATAATTAAAATATATAAAAAGACCTAAAAGCTTAAAAAATATTTGTTTATTTATTATCAAATAATAATAATAAAATGTAAACAACTGTGTTGCAGAGAGTTGACACCGATGTGTGTGATTTAATCAACGTACAAAAAATCGTAATGCTTTTACTCAAACGATCAAACATGTCATAGTCCTCTATGCTTTTCTTTCAATTTCAGTCTTTCAAAGTAATGATTGTGTAACAATCGTGCACAATATTTGTTTAAAACATGTTGGAGGCACAATTAAAAACTAATTCGTTTTTTATGCTGTTCGACAAGATTGAATTTAAAAAGCAAAATTCAAAAATAAGTATTAGCATGCATCATAGCCTTAAATAAAATTTTCAACAATACAAAGCTGTATTTCAATACGAAACAAAAAACAGCGTTTATTTCAATAGGCAGTAGTTTACTCACATATGTGTGATCATTGTGTATGCATTTTGCTTTTTAAACTCAATCAAGTCGAACAACATGAAACAGCAATCATGCCTCGAACATGATTTAATCAAATGATTGTTTACTTGTGTGGTTTGATTGATTATACTCGTACATACAAAATTTTAATCATGCGCAATCAAACAGAAATGCGATTTTTGCAACTCTCTGCCGTTCTACTAACTTATTCATTTTTAATTAGTTAAACTCGCTTTGAACTACTTAAAACTAGAAGTTGACACCCTTTAGCGATAGCTGCGGGGATACTCTCTATTGCGATGCGAAAGAAAAACCATTCGCATCTGTATGATTTTTACATTGAGTTGCGATGCGTTTTCTTTCGCATCGCAATAGAGAGTAACCCCCCTGTTTTGTTATTTGTTTTCACAGTTGTTCAAAAATACAACATATTTGCTAGGGCTTTTTTATTTTTTTTTTTACGAAGTTGTAGAAAATAGAAGTTGAAAACATTTTATTGTTGTGCTCATAAATGTAAAGGATTTTACACTGAAGCGTGAATTCCACTATTTAGACGTGAATACACATGCGCGAATGCATGTATTTTCTGTTATTTTTATTTATTAAAATTTGTTTGGTAATGTTTTCATACGTATAACATATAATTATTTTTCAGAATATAAATATTGATCATTTGCAACAGTCTTGTCATAACTCAAAAGGAAGAACTTAAAATTATTTAAAAGAAAAAGAATTTCAAGCTTGTGATAAACATCAAATGAGCAAATAAAGGGTATGCCAGTAAGAGTGCACTTTTACATTTTATGCGGCTGAAGGCACAGATCTTCCAGATTCATGAGACCACAATAGCTCCATAATAATTTTCCTATGACGAATGCCCTTCACAGCCCTCGCAATTTCGCCCAATGTCCAAAAAAGGACAGTTAACTGTTTAAATTTTTATTTATGATGGCAACGTTTTAAAAATGTAGGTTCATTTGTTTTACATAGACTGCATGAGAAATGGGTGTATTCACGAAGCTATTCAGATTCACTTCACTTTGCTCCATCAATTTTTAATAATCGGAATAAATGTATGTGACAGCTGTCAAAGTTCAGAGTTAACACATGCACAAGAAAAAAATTACACTTAATAGAAACAGAGCACTCTTACTGAGACACCCATTATTTTATAGATATCAATATATAATAAGATACATATGTATAAACAATTGGTTTGCATTATTAGTTAAAAAATCATAATTTTTGAGCTATGACATCAATGCACGAAATGAGAGATATTGTATTGAATGTATGTGTGCTTAGTCTGTTACAAACATAAATATTAATTCGAAGCTCGTAAATACTCGTATACTATAGATGCATACAATCGAATTCAATTTCATTTTCAGATGACAATGAAATAAATAAAATTTAAATAAATAAAACAAAATGACAAATTCATTGCAAATACACACGTAGATAATGTACATACATACATATTTTGTATTTCTAAATTTTCTAATTATGATAATATTTATGATATTAAACAAAAATAATTATTGATTTGAAGGTTTTCTTAACTTTTTTCTTAAATTTTATTTTTTTAATAAATAATTTTTGTTGAGTGCATCCATCCTATAGAGCAAATGTACGCAAAATTTACAGTGAATTAAGGAAATTCAAATACAATGTACAATTTCTTTTGTAGAATTTACAAAAATTTATTTGATAAAGAAGAGACTTTAATTATTTCTGGAAAACACATGGGCCAGATTTCCTTTAGTGTGAATTTACTGCATAATTTTAAAAACCGACTTTTTTTTGTTTTACGGTTTTTTTTATTTAACTCACTACTTCGTCAGCGAAGTGCCATACTGTCACTTTTTTTTTTTTTATTTCGTTATAGACCATTTAATCTCAGTTCTAGGTCTTTTAATACTAATAAAATCAAAAGGTATCATTAAAGTATATAAAAAGTAAAATTTTATTCCTTTCTTGATTTTTCCCTTTATTCTGTCTGTTAAAAAATCAAAAAGTACAATTAAAATTAATTTGTCCCCTTAACGATTTTTCAATTTACCCAGAATTATTTAAGTCAAATTTCATAGTTCTAGGATTGTTAGTATGAAAATTCAAAATGTACCAAAAAAAAATTAATAAAAAGTACTAAAGGGTCCGCCATCGAACGTTTTTTTTTGTTTCAACTAGTGCTTATTTCGTGAATGGTAACACTTAGCTCATGTCTGATTTGACAGATAATTAGTTTTATCCTTCCGCTGAAAGAATATGGTTGTGTTTTCGCTTCGCTAAGTGGGCCTGCCGATTTTGCCAAAAAAAAATCATCTTTTCAGATGAAGCTCATTTTGATTTTGGCGGGTATGTACATAAGCAAAATTGTCGCATTTGGGGCACAGAAAACCCGCACACATACATTGAAAAGCCGACGCACCCAAACGAGTCACTGTTTGGTGCGGATTTTGGTCCAGAAGCATAATCGGGTCATTTTTCTTCGAAAATGAGCAAGGAGTGGCCGTTAGTCAATGACGATCGTTATCGGGCCATGTTGAACGAATTTTTGTTCACAAAAATTGAAGAGGAGAATATTGGCAACATTTGGTTTCAACAGGACGGCGCTACGTGCCACACAGCCGAAGCTACACTCGATGTTTTTATAGCATTTTCAAAAAAAAAAAAGTTATTTGGCGGACCCTATATTTATCCCCTTAATGATTTTTAATTTTGCTCAGGACCATTTGAGCCCAATCTCGTACTTCTAAGCTCGTTAATATTAAAAAAAACGAAAAAGTACCTTTAAATGAATAAAAAGTACAATAATATTACTTTTACGATTTCTTGTTTAGTTCAGTACCGTTTAATTCTACTCTCACAATTCTAGGCTTGCACATAACATAAAAAATACCACTAAACTTGTTTAAATATAAAGTACCAATCATATTTCTCTCATTTGATATATTTTTTTTTTCTAAAACAAAAATTGTTTAATGAGTGTTGCAAATTAGTAATAAAATTTTTATATGCTGCATCAATTTACATGAAGGTACTTATTTAGAAATAGTAGTAAAAAGGGTATATATTTTACCTCTTATTTGTTCGAATTTTAAAAATTCAATGAAGACTTTTTTAAGCAGAGAAAAATACAATTTAGTTTTTGTTGCTGCTATTGTTACTTTCAAAGATAAATGGGGTTAAAAAAACGTACCAACATTAGTTTTATCCTTTTTATCCAAAAAGTACCAAGCACCCATTCGCTTATTTTTTCAGTAGAATATTTTGTAGTGTGAATTTTGGCTCCCCCTTAATATTGAAATTTTCAAAAATCTCTTATTCGTATTAGAAATTGTATTCAAGAGGAACCTGCTCACCGAATTTCAAGTCTGTAGCTTTAGCCGTTTAGGCTGAGCGATGAAGATAAGTCAGTCAGTCAGTCAGTAACGTTACGTATACGTAAATATTCAGTACAATTTATATACACTAAAAATATTTTATTTCAAAATAAATAAATAAATATAAAATTATTTTCCTTGAGAAAGACACAGGAAGGCGCGTTGAAATATTGGAAATTAATTTAATAATTGTTGTATATTTATTTACAAATAGTCGCGATCCAATAACAACTCTACACTATGGGCTACGATGATCTATTGTGTTGTAACAACTCTAGAGGAAATTATACAAATTTTTTGTGCTTAAGAGCGGCATCATTAAAAAGTAAAAAAGATTTATTTTTCCCTAATTTTTACTTATCAATGACAATATTTCAACTCTTTTCTTTCCATAGAAATTGCGTCAAATAATAGATTTACCAACGATTCAAAATTGGTTTTGCCACAAAGCTTTTCTTAAGAAAACAAACACTTCTGCAGATGTTGCAGAGGACCTATTGGATAAAGGCAAATTATTAATAAATTACTCATTTCAGTAAGTTTAATTTATTTGAAATAGAGAGTTGAGCTTAATATTTAATCAAAATTTATTTCTTTTATAAATAAAAGTTGTCTATTATTATTATTTATATGATTTATAAAAACAAAACTGCTGTCTACTCGTACATAACAAAACTAGGAGCGTTTGCCCTAGTGACCGTTTCGCTGTTTTAAAAAAATAAAATTCAAACCAAACTTTGCAATCTATATGTGGTACATTTATTTATTTATTTATTTCATTGACTATGGGCATGCACTAATAAAAAGCTTTAATTGAAAATAATTTTATTTATATTCGTTAACAAAATAAAAGAGCTAAAGATTTTCTGAAATTGACTATTTTATTACCTGAAACAGCTTCTAGGCATTTGATGAAAGTCTCCATATTACGCTCACAAGTTGCTTCATTTAGATAGAAATAAGTTCTGGCACTATTCACTTTATAACGACGGTCAGCAAATGATTTATCCACATGATATTGAGGCATAGCCTCACCTTCTTTAATGTCGCCAGCACTAGAAACTGAAGATCTGAAACGAAATAAAAATTATAAAATTGAAACCCTTAAAAACAATTTTTCATAGTAAATTAATAAATAAACGTTTAAACTTGAATTATTTAAATTAGTTTAAAATTCAAGCCCAATCAAAATGTTGTTTAATATTTCTGTGTCAATATGGAAAAGCCGCTTATGTCTTATTAGAGAACTGCAAGTGCAGAAACTCTAAAAGTGTGTCTTATAAAATTATTCGAATTCTAGCAAACGTTATTTTTTTTTTCATTGCCATCTCGTTAATTTCGGAATACATTGCTCCCCCCCCCATTCCCTGAATCACAATAATTAATGCTACAAACACAATTGGGAGGAACGACGAACTTCGTAGAGCACGATGAATTTTTAGACAAAAATTCGTTGCATAAATTCCTTCAATGAATTCAATTACTATGAAAAAGTAGTTGCGAACGTCAAGGTCTATAAAAATCAACGTAATTTAATTTCTTTAAATTACACTTACCATACAGTTTAATGAAGTGTAAATTCATTTCCAAATTTCTGTTATCTTCTACAATTTTGTTTATTTTTTTTCATAAATCTTTTGTTATTGCTTTTGAGGCTCCTCCTGTCAAAAATTATTTCCGGTGGTTGATATTAAGAAGTGTGCTAGAGTGAAACAAAAAATTTGTTTCCGCTCATTGATATCTCATACTTTTTGACAGAACGTGCTTCAATCATGCAGGATTCAGCTGGCGTCTCAGTGTCACCTGGTTTTTTTACACCATGGATAGACGCAAAGCAATGTAAAAAGCATCACACATACAAAACATTGTAAAAATACATATAATTTTACATTAATAATTTTTATTTATTTTCACTTTTTTCTTACTTTTTTATTTATATTTTGTCTTACTTGTTTTTTAGGTTTTTTAATTTTTTTCTTTTTAACTATTTTTTAATTTGTTGTTTTAATTTCTGTTTGAAATTAAAATTTCTTTACCAATACATATAAAATCACAAATTTTGACAGTTTGCTGGAATTCAAACAGCTGATGAACGAATACTCTAATCGGTTTACCTTCTATCAATTTGCCTTGAAATAGTAGCTTAGTTTTTAATTTACTTTTTAATTTTCTTTACATCAAAGATATTTTGAAAAATAATTACATATAATTGAAAAAGAAAAAATATTAACAAAAAAATAAAAATTTTATTAACTTTAGGTACGCACCGCAAATTAAAAAATATATATCACATATAATAGAAATTTGAATTCTAAGAAGGAAATATTAAGTAAAATTTTTCGGACAAATTCGTATTTTCAGACTTATGGGCCTTTAAAGTTTTCATAGGTTCAAAATAAAAAATATTACGATTTTTTATTTTTCACAAAAAATATTAATGCAATAGAAAATGTAATTCTAAGAAGAAAATGTTAAGTACATTTTGCCGTTTAGGCCCTTATTTTCCAAGTTATGGATCTCTGAAATTTTTAAAAGCGAAAAGCGAACACCAGTTTCTCTTGAAAAATGTAGTCAAACTTAACAATTTTATTCTCTATTAACAATTTTATTCTCTGCGAACATCGGCTTAGCTTGCAAAGAGATTGCTTGTATAACCGGCCTATGGCCGGACATACTAATTTTATTCTTTACGGAATGTAAAGCTTTTGTTTGTATAAATGCTCCAAAAGGGCTGATTTTCTTGGTAATTTTCATATTACTTGATAGAATTTTAATAAATATTTAGTTGTAATACATATTGTGGTATTACCTCAAAAATTGTGAACAATATCATAGAAGACTTTCAAAAATTTCAGAGACCGATGACACGACAAAATTTATTTACTGCCAGGCTCCTTATTTCGATGCGAAGTAAAAGCGAAAGAAAACCAATCACTCATTGTCAACTGAAAAAGCGGTTGACTAACTTTTGACTTATCGCTCGCTGGGCTTTACGTTTTTTAACGTAAGCTTGCTCAATACACCATGTTTAGAATATTCGCTCATCATCTGTTTGAATTAGCTGCCCTCCGTCATGTCAAAATTTTTAATTTTATGCGTATGTATTTGTGAAGAAATTTTAAATTCAATCAGAATATAAAACAATAAATTAAATTAAAAATTAAAAAAGGTAAAAATAAAAAAGATAAAACAAAAAGTGAGAAAAATATGAAAATAAGTAGAAATTTATTAGTAAAAATGATGTGTATGTGTACAATGTTTTGTATGTGTGTATACGAAGGGAAAAAATTTTGTTTTTGTAAAATTCGCCTTGTAATTGTCGTGTAAAAATTTTTCAGTGAGCCACAAATCGGCTGTTGCTCGTCTGAACGAATGATAGTTTTCTTTATAGGGAGTCTGGCTGTTAATATTTTCTTCTTAGAATTAAATTTTCTATCGGTTCCATAATTAATTTTTTCATTTTTTTTTTTTTCAATTATTAATTTTTTGGAGGCCCATTACTCGGAAAATACGAATTTGCCCGAGAAATTTTACGTAAAATTTTTTCTTTAGAATTAAATTTTCTATAATCTTTGATAATTTTTATTTTAATTTGAGGTGCGTGCCTAAAGTAAAAGCTTTACTCAGGTTTTTTTACAGAACAATGTATGTGTAAAAGCTGATTATATATCAGTGCAAAAAACATGTAGTGTATTGGTATCATGGCCGAATTAACACGATAAATCAAATAAAGTAACTATACATTTTTTGCTCTCCATCATGTTGTCTGCAAAGCTGTCAAAATTTGTTTACATCCTGTGCGCGCCATTTTTCTTGGGCTCAAAATACATAGAGTGTATGTGATTGTATGACCGGATCTGCATTGAATTTCCTCCTTTCTATTTGACATATACGAAAGGTTGTTTTTGTAATCAAGTGTTTGTTGTACTAAATGCCTTACCGTGTTAATTCTCCCATGATTAGTATTTTAAGGAAGTAAGGATTATCGTACGAGTATATACAAATTTTTTGATTTTGCTACAATTCTTACAAGACTACGGTACTTTATGCGTCGTTCGTCGACTTTAGTAATAGAAAAAAGGCATAATGAATGATTGTCTCATTTTCATATTCACAAATGTGTTTTATTTTCAACGATGAATATTCCTAATTCGTCCCAGTTGTGTTTTTAGCACAAGTCAGTTTGTACTTTAGCCAACTTGAACAATTTT
The DNA here is from genome assembly GCA_947397855.1 of Thelaira solivaga. Classification (NCBI taxonomy): domain Eukaryota; kingdom Metazoa; phylum Arthropoda; class Insecta; order Diptera; family Tachinidae; genus Thelaira; species Thelaira solivaga. The sequence continues at coordinate 29,182,027 of OX377612.1, forward strand.
TCCGTATTCGCACGGAGTTAACAGCGTTGCTTTGAATATGCTCGAATACATAAATTTTTTTAATTTTGATTGAAAATTTACGTTTCATTAGTCACAGTTTATATTTACATGTAATTATCATAGCATCAATTGTGTAAACTTCTCGTTCGAAATTGCAATTGCGTTCACACATGCAATTTTTGTTTCTGCAATTTTGACATTTTTTATGGTTTCTTTTTGATATTTACTTTTTAATAGTTAAAAAAAAAAAAAAACGAATACAAAACAAGAGAGAATTAAGTCAGAATTGCAAAAACAAAAATTGCTAAGACTGAGCTCATGTTTCAATTTCCTAAATATATAAAAATTTAACCCAAAAATATATATGAACTAGAGCTGTAAGATAATTTTGAGAAGAATTATTCTTTTGCTGATTCAAATTATTTATTATATTTCATGACTTACTCGACTTCACGTTTTTCGGCTTCTTCCTGAGAGAGATCCTCTTCTACCGAATAATCCAAAATTGGCTTAACACCAAATGAACGTAGTCTGCAAAATTTAAAATTTTAAACAATTTAAATTTTTTCATTATGATTATATTTATTAACTTGTTTGATGTTTTTTGTTAGAGAATTTTAGTATTTAAATGCATAATTAGCTTGGTTACATGCAAATGATTGTACAGATTTAGTTTATGCAAATATGTAAACGATGTAAATGAGTATTGTTGCTTGCCGGTAGATTTACACTCAAAAAAAAGCAATTTTTTAATTGTGATAATTATTTAATCATGATAAAACTTGCCTTTAAGTCACTGTGTAAATGCAAGTTCGGTACTGACTTTTGTTTAGTATTTTGATGAAATAAATTTTAGTGAAAGTCTGATTCAAATAAATAATCTTTGTACTTGAAATTCTGAAGTAGAATTTAGTTTCACCAGTAAAGGGTATTTCAGTAAGAGTGTATTTTTTTCATTTCATGCTGCAATAAATCAATTGTTTTACTTGCTGTGTGGCAGTTGGAGCCGTCTTGCTGAAACCACCTATCGTCCTGATCCATGCTGTGCAGTTGAGGCCACAAGAACTCTGTTATCATGTTCCCGTAAAAAATGCCGTTCACAGCCAACGCAATTTCGGGCTCCCCACCAGATTGCATGAGAAAAATTTTGTGTATTCACAAGGCTATTCAGATGAAAATGCGGGTCATCAAAGATGACTTTTTTCGGCAAATTGGCATTGACTTCTCTTAGCTATATTACATCTATAATGCGTTTTTCAATCGTAAAGCGCTTAATTTTTAATAATCGGACTAAAATTATGTGACAGCTGCCAAATTTCAGCACAAAAAAAAATTTTCTAAATTTAAAAAGTGCACTCTAACTGAGACACCAAATGTACACTTTTTTTGCATTAAAGGTGTAAAAAACACAAGGAAAAATATTTCAACAGGATTTTTCTCTTTTCCCTTTGAAATGCATTTGCATTTAAAAGAAAATGCTGCTTTTATGTTAAAAATTCTTACAAGTGACATACAATTTCAATAAAAAACTCGTTGATTTCTATATTGACTTTCCAAAAAACTATTTTGGCATGCCGTTAGTGAGCTGAAATTACAAGGATATTGTATGAATAAATGCAATTGAAAACAAAAAGTGTTTAATCAAATTCTTAAGGGACTTGGAGACTAATTTTGAAGCAGTTTGCATGTACAATTTTTTTGTTGTTCTGGTAATATTAACACTAATCCTAGATATTCTTTGCTATTTTTTTTTCTTTTGAAGTTTGGTTTTTACTAAACTCTTGCACAATTTTTGTGAGTGTAAGCTTCCGACGTGCACGCTTTTAAAACGAAAAAAAATCTTAAATAAAAATGATTCTATTATGGCAGTTAATGAAATTATGTATTTAAATGTTGCGATTCATTCATGATCATTATTAATTTAAATTGTGTTACTAAATGAATGGAGCGCTCCTTCATCAGCAGCACATGTGTAAACAACAACAAGACATACAAGTTGGTTTTAAGTTTGTGAATGAAATGAAACTGTGTCATACGAGTTTGATTAGACAATGGAATAGTTGCGTTTGTGTAAGAGACATCATAACACATGTGGTACACAAATAATAAATAATTTTTTTTATTTTGTTTAATATTATCATTGTTATTCTTGTAGTTATTTGTTTATTACTAAATTTTTATTATTAGACCCAAGACACAATCGTTATGTTGTTAAAATAAATATTAGCTAACCGTGACAAGACAAAATGTATCGAGTTCGACTGATGGTGATATTGAAATTGGAAAAAAAATTTCGTTTCTAATTTTTACTTAAAGTCAATTTGTAGATAGAAAAAAAATAAACACCGGCCAATTAAAATTACTTCCAATTTATCTAATTTAAGTGTTGGTTAAAAAAAAAATAGAAAAAGAAATTTTAGAAAGGGTGCTACAAAATTCACGCCAGAATTTAAATTCGCTGTCTATAAAAAAAAATTATGAACCAGTAACAGTTAAATGGCTGACAGACTATCAAATTTCAACGTCAATCATGAGTGTGTGTGCGTGGTTTTTTAAAAAAAATGAATGTCATACGCGTACATTGTGTGTGAATTTGACGAAAATCAAAACTAATTTGATTTTTGCGCAAAATTTGCTGGTCTGGCACCTCTTCTCTAATAATTTTTTTTTTGAGTAAAGTTCAGTGCATTTTTTCATTAATTGGTACCAATGCAATAGCAACAAAAAAATTTGTGTGCAATCAGAATAAAAGTGTTTTACCTAAAGCAAAATGTATTATTTCTATTTAATGTATTTTTTCGACGGTAAATTGTAAGTCTTTACACATTAAGAAAATCCCTTATAAATGAGATTGATATCAATCAGTTTGATGTTTGTAACAGTTAATTTAATATTTTCACTAACACAAATGCATAATTTGACGTTGAATATTTGATAATCTAGCACCAACTTTAGAATAGTAAATTTATAAATTACCTAAGAGCTGTCAGCTTTCCATAAATTGTAATCTAACCCCTTAACAAAGACCAGGACCACACGCAGCAAGTTTAGTTGGGCAATTCTTTCTCAATTCTCTTTTAAAATTGTCGTTTTGTCCACACACAAATTTTTTGTTTCAGCAATTTAAGCATTCTTATTCAGTCATTAATTCAGCTTTAAAGCTACCTGTCTTATTTTTTTACATCTTTATAAAAGATACGAAAAGAGAACAAAAAGGAATTGCCGAGTACGAGCAAGTTTGTACCCCTTTCTATTCCTCTTTCCTCTCTCTCTCCTACAAAATCAAGAATTGCCCAACTGTTAACTTCAGTAAACTGCATTGTTTATATGAACTTTGCGACGTAGTTAACAGCATATAAATAATCATCGCTAATAACGATTTTTATCGTACCGAATATTTTTGTCGGAAAGTTACTGAATACCGCATTCGATAAAATATCGTTATACATTTTTGTTCGATTCGAATGTTCGTAATAAAAGTTACTGAATCGCACTACAGCTCTTGCTAATGCATCTTGGCATTTTAATGCTATAGTAACGAGTTTGATGATTTAGTTTTATGTGGAAACAATTTTCCAGTTTTATTAAATGTTAGGCCACTGAGGGAAGTGCTTTTTGAATTGTAAACTTGTATTCTATGGAGTGGTGCAAGCTACTAATTAAAAACCTAAATAATAATTAGCGTGAATTTAGTATGCCCTTTTATAGTTTCGAAGTCCAATTATTGATAGATGAGAAAGAAAGTGTCATATTTACCAGAAAGTACTCGTATATTGTAATTTAATAATTAAGCAATAAGAGTACAACAATTACAAGATTCATCAAGAGCCAATTATTATTTTAATGTTAAGTATTCACCTGCAAAATCGATATTTCAGTTCATGATGGTATTATAATCACCCCTATCGTGAATAACAAGTGAAATATTTTTTTCTATGAGATTTTTATTTCTTTCGAAATTTGTATAAGCCGTCCGCTCACATTGATTGTTATAAACAAGAAGAACAAGCTGTTTGTAAAAAATTTTAAATTCAAACCCCCTTATGCAAAAAAATATACGTAGACTTTAAAGTCAACGTTATCGAAATTTTTCAAATAATTTTGTCATATAATAAATTTTACTCTAAAGTTCACGTCAATTTTTTTTGGATAAGAGCAAAAATAAACAAATCTAGTAAAATAATATTTAGAATTGCAGCAATATTGTTATTGCAGGAGCAAGAAAATAGGCGTTTCATCTAACCCCTGATACCTGGTGCCCTGTAAGTGACAAATTTAATAAATAAAGTTGCTTTGAATCATTTTTGGTATTAAATTTAAAAAACATTATAGAGCGAATAAAGAAGAGTTTTGTTATTTACTGGATGTGATTAATAGCTTTCTGACGTCTCCTAAAAAATCATTTACTTTTCCAACGATAGTCCAGCTTGAATTTTTTTTTTGCAACGGAAGGATACCAAAAGGGAGTAGTTAGAGATTATGAAGCTGGTATGGCAACATCAACTTTCTGCGAAATGCTTTGACAAATATTGAATGTGTTAGAGGAAAGTCTTTGTGACCAGTGGATAACTTAGCCGTCCGAAAAAGAACGTATACTCACAGCCCAAGACTTATTCGGCGAGTGTTTTTTTCATTTTTCATTAATAAAAATTTTGCCTTTTTTAACATACACCCATGTTCTGACGAACGCGCGTTTTCCAAAACGCCAAAGCATGTTGTGGAGAACGCAAATTTTTTTCATTGAATATGAATGGAAAAACTATTGTTTATAAGTAAACAATTGAAAAATCAAAGTAAATTTTGTAAACTCTTTTTTTTTTTTTTTTTTTTTTGTTATTAAAAAAAGGCCAATTTTCTTGTAAATTTTGTTTGAAATAAAAAGAAAACCCTTTTAATTTGAATTGTGCAACATTTTATTTTCTCTGTAACTGTTACTTTGTGAAAAATTCATCATAGGTGCGATTTCAAATCTTAATTGCATTAAGCGTTTTAAATTTTTTAGAACATGGGTGGCAGAAAGTTCTCTAATTTAGGAAATTTTTTTCCAAAACCCAAAATTTTGCTTAGGAAAAAATAACTGGTAAATGCCTGATGTTGTGGAATATATTAGTGATACCAACATCAATATTGTAGCCCCAAATGAACACACTTCCTGAGCAAAAGTGAAATGAAAAAATTGCATGAGAAAAAATTATTTACGATAAAGGGGAATTTCTTAAAGTAAATATTTTTTCATGTTATCATTCTCAACTGAATGACTTAAAAAATTTATTTTTCATGGGAGTTATTCACGATCGCAAATATGTAAAATGGAAAAAAATTATTCATTATAAAGGGTGTTTTTTATAGACGTATAGAACTTTAAATTGTAATAAAACAACGATGGATTATTCGATTGACATGAATTTTATTTATCCGAAAGATAATCTTGTGGCATTACATTTTAAATATGATTTCTGGCATATGACCGCCACGGCTGGCTCGGATGTAGTCCAATCTGGACGTCCAATTTTCGATGACTTTTTCCAACATTTGTGGCCGTATATCGGAAATAACATAGCGAATGTTGTCTTCGAAATAGTCAAGCGTTCGTGGTTTATCCGCATTGACCAATGACTTTACATAGCCCCACAGAAAGTAGTCTAGCGGTGTTAAATCACAAGATCTAGGAAAATTCACAGGTCCAAAACGTGAAATTAGGCGGTCACCAAACGTGTCTTTCAATAAATCGATTGTGGCACGAGCTGTGTGACATGTTGCGCCGTCTTGTTGGAACCACAGCTCCTGGACATCATGGTTGTTCAATTCAGGATTGAAAAAGGTAGTAATCATGGCTCTATACCGATCACTATTGACTAACGTTCTGGCCATCATCGTTTTTGAAGAAGTACGGACCAATGATTCCACCAGCCCATAAAGCGCACCAAACAATCAGTTTTACTGGATGTAACGGTGTTTCGACATACACTTGAGGATTAGCTTCACTCCAAATGCGGCAGTTTTGTTTGTTAACGTAGCCATTCAACCAGAAGTGTTCTTCATCGCTAAACGTAGTAGTGCGCGATACGTATTCCGCACAGAACCATTATTTTCGAAATAAAATTGCACTATTTGCAAGCGTTGTTCAGGCGTGAGTCTATTTATGATGAATTGCCAAACCAAACTGAGAATAAATCACTTGACAGCTGTTAAATCGGTCGCCATCTTGAACAGAAAGCCAACTTAAAGTTCTATACGTCTATAAAAAACACCCTTTATATGCAGGGTTTTGGACCAAACTAACTGCAAAAAAAATTGCTGTTAAATTATTTTAGAGTGCCGATTTAAATCTTAACTTGGTTTTTTTTAAACTGGCTCTTGTTACTCGGATTTACCTAAATAGAAGCAATGTAATAACGTACATACATACGTGTATGCGTATTTCTTGAGAACTGTTTGCTTAATTTACTAATTCAAAAAGAAAATTCAAAGTTCCGAATTAATATTTCCTACGATTTTGTTAAATCGACTTGGTACTCGTACTTTCGAAAATGTTGTAAAAAAAACGTGTGTTATGTAGACCACAGAAATTTTTAATTTTTAAACTTTTTTCTAGAAACATACAGCTTCACATGGTGTACCACTTTTGCTTTTGTGTAGCCGAATTCACTATATTTGAGTTTAGATTTCAAAGTAAATATGACACTGTAAATTTGATCATTTAATTTCTTTTGCTTTGATTGAAAAAATTTTGTAAAACAGTAAAGTAAATGTATGTGTTCATGGACAGAAGAGTATACACAAATACAATGTAATTAGACGATTAATTGTTTGAAACGTTAATTAATTAATTAATATATTTTTGTTTTTTTTTTTATAATAAAACAAATTGAAAAGAACAGTAATGAAAAACCTTTCAAGCTTTGGTACAATCGTATAGCGATTCTCGCCAGCTACAAAATGTCCATAGAAAGTTGATTTCATAAGTATTTCAAAGAGTGTGCCACCCAATACGGCTTTGGCGAATTTCATCAACTAGAAAAATGTATTTTGTTGAACGTAACAATGAAAGTGGGTGGTAAGGGAAGTGAGTCATTGGAATTCAGGTGATTTATTTGTGTTTTTTAAGAAGAAAGTGTAGTTAAAGGGAATTCAGTTCATTGTATTTTGATTTTGTTTTTATGGCATAATAAAAGCGGTTGATTTTTCCAAAATTAAAAAAATATATAAGAAAAAGAAAAATAAACAGAAAGAAAAGCATTAGTTAATTAAGTACTTGTCATAAAATTACCTTTCTAGTGTTGGTATAATTTTTATTTGATCTTCACCAGCAACAAAATGTCCATAAAATGTTGCCTTCATTAGTGCTGTAAACAATTTTTCTCCCAGTATTGTATTTGCCACTTTCATTAGCTAAACGTTATCATTTTTGTTATTTTTTTTTTATTTAAAAAGAAATGGAATTTGGAAAATTTTAATATTATTAATTGATTTTTTTTTATTTAAATTCGTAGGTAATTCAATCCACTCAATACATAATAAGAAGCCAATAAAAAATTAAAAATCAGCCAGCCATTTTAATATTTATAGTTGATAGTTGGCCTTTCCATTTTCATTGCTAACGAAAATGCAACAATTAAAAGTTAAAATGCTTGTACTCGTACATTTTATAGGAATCAAAAAAATATTCATACAAAAAAATTAGAAATATTAAGCCATAATCATAGTCACACTATGAACAAAAGTCAGCTCTTAAAAAAAACCTACTTTTTAGTTACTATGATTATGGCCCATTATTTGTAAAATATAATAATGATGAGGGCAAAGATTTTCATGCAAACTTAATCTATTCTGATCAAGTGCTTTTCCGCATTGGAGAATTTATTGAAAAATGACATCAATTTGTTATTGCACATTTTGTTATAAATACATATTTTTGCATATTTTTTGTGCATAATTTGTATTTATTTTTATATTTTTTAATATTCAAACGTTGCCACCTGCTTATAACCTGTAAAACATTTTATTTGATAAATAAAAAAATCACTCATTTGACAGCATTTTAGTACCATATTCTTCTTCTTTTTTTTTTTGTTTGCATGACTGTATTTTGTCAATAAAAATAATCAGACATGTTCTGAAAAAGTAGTGGAATGAAAATAAATTTTAATTTGAAAAGTAAACTTTTTATTTTCGATGTTCTACAAAAGTTGTGATTTTTTTTTTAAATGAACTTCCAAAACAGATATCTGACACATATTTGTATATGACTTAAAAGTAAAAATAAAAAATATAGAACACAAATAAATGAATGCGATTTTAGTGTCCATAGTGCACCAAACTAATGAATTCTATAGAGCAAAACTCTCTACAGAGTAAAATTTTAATCCTTTAGCTATAAACGAAGTTATGTGTTTAGGTTTTTACAGTATTGCAGGGTCTCACTGCGCTGTCGAATGCAAGTGTCGACACGCTTTATGGCTTCATTAGAAGCAGTGGTTGGTTTGTGTGACGGACTCACTCACTTCTTTCTTTCTCTATCTTCTTTCCTCCCCTTCACTCTGCTATCACTATCTCTATACAGGTATCACAAAGGGACCAGCAGAGCCCAGCTCTGTTTTACTTCTTTCGGGCGACCTGTTAACCTAACCTAACCTAATAAGGATGTATTTTGCAATATTTTAAATTGCGGTGTCTTACATCCCACAACAAATGCAGCTTTCTGCCTTATTGCAGTCTCTAACAAAATAAGGACTGCAACGAGGTGTTGGAAAAGGTTACGATGTGGCTTTGGCTAGAAGAGCAACATGTAAAATTATAAATCGCGTGCTCATTTTAGAAAGGCACATCCATGGCAGAATTAACACGGTAGTGACAGTAGAACAGCATACATCTCCTGCTATCTTTAGTAAACGTCAAAATTTGTTTGCGAGCCGATGTTTTGCACCCATACATACATAGAAAGTGTTAGTGTATGAGTGAATTACATTGATATTTTCTCTTTTAGTAGTATATGTGTTTGACACATAAAAGAGAAGAGACGCCTGTTGTTTTTGCATTTTAATGTTTGTTGTAGATTTGTCATTACCGTGTTAATTCTGCCATGGGCACATCTGTCTTAGGTAGATATTGATCATGGGTGACAACGAGCATAATTTGTCGAATCATCATTTTATGCATATGTTTGGATATACCACAATTTCTCCTTTCATGAATCGTTTTGCAATGTCTACATTATTTTGCATAAAGCACAACAATATTGCATCCCGCTCAAACATTCACAATTTTCATTTTAAATAAAAATATATTTATCTTTTATTATGCGAATCGGTAATTATTCCTACATAATTTTCTAAAAAAAAAAAAAAAAATCAATTTCATAATGAAATTGAAAAGTGTTTTCAAAACACTTCATTTGTAGAACAGGGGCCAAATCGTCGCATTCGATATCGAATGAAAACGATAGAAAATTTGGTCTTTTTGTATAGAAGAATGTGAAGAACTTTCGATTGAAGTTGCTCGATATCGAATGCCATGATTTGGCCACAGGTAAATACACTACAAATTGATGTTCCAAAATGAAAAGCAAAAAGTAGAATTCAGAACATCAAACATTTAAATGGAAGTGAAATCAAACCATTTTTACTTCAAAATGGAATGTAGAACATGCCTGAGTATTGAACAATTTTCGATTCTTAAATTTATCAAAACAACCAACACGCAAAATTACTATTTTGCTTTTTTTTTATTAATGTTGTGCCTGTTTTAATGTTGAAAAATGTTCAAACCGTCTGGAAAATATATGAAAAGCAGTGGTTTTCTTACTTCTTTCAACATAAAGTTTTTAGATGGTTTGACCGTTCGTAAAAGGAAAAGAGGTACTTTGTCCATTATAGGCTATTCAGACATACACGTTAATTGAGCAATTAGGTATTTTACGCAATTATCGTCTTTATTAAGCTCAATTTACCATATAAATTTAAATTATATAATTGCGCAATTAAAAATTAATTACACGCTAATGAAGTCAAAATCAAAATGCAACACTTGTTGTGCCCTTAAATATCAACTCAAAAGTGAGAAAAGTTGATATTTTTAGTATTAAAAAAAGAAAACGTAAATAAATTTAAAAATAAATGTCATAAAAAGGAAATGGCAGCCGAAGTTACCGGTAAATAAATTTTATAAAATTGTTATTGAAAATAATTTTTAAATAACTAATTTCTTTTAATCAATAGCTTGCCTTCAAAACTGGATTGCACTGATCGGAGTAGTTCAGTATTTTTAGTACAAGCTACCTACATTTTTTTTTTTTAATTTGACTTTCTTTTCATTTTTTATTTTATAAATACTCAAAATGTCATAATATTTTCAGTTGTCAAATGCTTAATTGCGTAAACTTAATTGAATATGTGTGAACAGCCAAATCAGTCAACCAATTTAAAACTTAATTGACTTCATTAACTTTTACGTCTGAACAGGCTATTATACGGAATTTAATTGATGATGTTGTAAACGTAAGCATTGTCAGGCAACATAGTCTTGTAACGTGTGGCAACATATTTGAGTAATTTTCAGAGTTTACCGATCGTTTACTAGATCTAAAAAAAAATTATAAAAGTATTTTTGAAAAAGAAATTTTTTCATTATTTATGTACCTGAATTTAAACTTTTAATAAAAGTACCTTAAGAATAATGATTTATTTTTATGCATATTTTTTATTTTTAAGCTTATATTTTTATGCTTATATTTTCGTTTTTTAAGTGCATTCCTTGCTGTATAAGTCTTATAAGATTTTATACAAGTGAAACAAAATTATTTTGATATTGTGAGGAAAAATTGCACAACTCAGATTTGAAGAATTTAAAGAAAACTTCGTTTTCTTGGATAAATTTATTTTGTATCCACAGAAATAAAATTACTTTTCTGCTTGTTTGTTATAAAAATTTTTCTATTTCGACAGATTTTTCTGAAATTCGGTCCATATACATCAAAAGTTGTTTTAATTGTTGCTGCATAGCTATTTTGCATTTCAAACACAGGCAAAATATATGACTTTTCCTAATTCAAAGTCGCAAAATCTATATGAAACCATAGATGATGACATTCGGTTATTATTGGTATTCGGAACGATCTCATTGACTACTTCACTCTAAGACCTCTCCTACAAAGGACTTCGTATTCATGATCTCAGACGAAACGGGAATTTCTATAGGATCTTTACCAATGGCTCTAAGAATAATTCTAGTGTGGGTGGTCTAATCTATATTGAGGAGTCTGGGATTAGTATATCCTTCAAACTCCTCGATCAATGCAGCGTACTACAAGCTGAATTGATTACAATTAGAAAAGCAGCAGACTGGCTGTGGTACCACGGAATATTTAGCAGAAATATTTGCATATTATGATCTTAGTGGGTGTCCATTTGACATCCGATCTGGTTCGAGAATCCCGGACATCGTCAATTAAACTGAAGTAACATTCGGTAGTCACCCTTATCTGTGGGAATAACCTATCAAGAGAATGATTGAGGCTGCCAGAGTAGTAAAGGGTGTTTTTTATGGACGTATAGAACTTTAAGTTGGCATTACTGTTCAAGATGGCGACCGATTTAACAGCTGTCAAGTTATTTATTCTCAGTTTGGTTTGGCAATTCATCATGAATAGACTCACGCCTGAACAACGCTTGCAAATAGTGCAATTTTATTTCGAAAATAATGGTTCTGTGCGGAATACGTATTTTACGAATTTTGTTTAGCGATGAAGCGCACTTCTGGTTGAATGGCTACGTTAACAAACAAAACTGCCGCATTTGGAGTGAAGCTAATCCTCAAGTGTATGTCGAAACACCGTTACATCCAGAAAAACTGACTGTTTGGTGCGCTTTATGGACTGGTGGAATCATTGGTCCGTACTTCTTCAAAAACGATGATGGCCAAAACGTTACAGTCAATGGTGATCGGTATAGAGCCATGATTACTAACTTTTTCATTCCTGAATTGAACAACCATGATGTCCAGGAGCTGTGGTTCCAACAAGACGGCGCAGCATGTCACACAGCTCGTGCCACAATCGACTTATTGAAAGACACGTTTGGTGACCGCCTAATTTCACGTTTTGGACCTGTGAATTGGCCTCCAAGATCTTGTGATTTAACACCGCTAGACTACTTTCTGTGGGACTATGTAAAGTCATTGGTCTATGCGGATAAGCCACAAACGCTTGACCATTTGGAAGACAACATTCGCCGTGTTATTGCCGATATACGGCCACAAATGTTGGAAAAAGTCATCGAAAATTGGACGTCCAGATTGGACTACATCCGAGCCAGCCGTGGCGGTCATATGCCAGAAATCATATTTAAAATGTAATGCCACAAGATTATCTTTCGGATAAATAAAATTCATGTCAATCGAATAATCCATCGTTGTTTTATTGCAATTTAAAGTTCTATACGTCTATAAAAAACACCCTTTATATCGACACGTCCCGCTCCAGTATGCAAATAAAAAAAAACAGATTGAAAGCATGTTTTTGAGCAAAGCATAGTACAGATGGAGAGACGAACGGACGTGCAATATAGCGGGGATGATATGGCCTAAGCTTAATAGCAATCGCAACAGGGATTTAATGTGACTCCAGAGAGCCCAGTTGAGAAATGTGGTGGCACTGATAACAAGACACTAAAAATTCGGCAACCATGTGAAGAGAATTTGTTACCATCAAAAGACTACTGTAGAAGCTGTCAAGACGAGGAAAAGGAAGATATTTTGAAATACCTCCTCTACCCTACCTTGGAGGATTAGTATAAGCTTTACTTAATTAAGCGCCACTTGCAGGGTCTCACCGCACTGCCGGCTATAGGGGTCAATATGTTGTATGGATTCATTGGAAGCAGCAATTGGTTTAGGTGATGGACTAATTTTATTCTTTTCTTACTATCTCCCCACTTCCTTTCACTGTCCTCTTATACAGGTATCACAAAAGAACCACATCAGAGAACCCAATTGAGCCCCCTTTTGTTTTCTAGTTGGCGCGCCCTGTGCAACCTAACCTAACCAAACCTTCGCTATACTTCAAGGAAGCTATGTTGTGGCAATACTATCATGAAATACATCCTGTGATCGGTTTTCAACAAATTAATTTATATCGTTCGTTTTTTACTAATTAAACATAAAATTTTTAAGGCACTGCTCTGAGTTGTTGTTATACACGATGTAAGAACTCCTACTCTTTATTTACTCTATGAGCACCAGGCGAGAACGTCAAAAAACAGTTTAAGATAAAATAAAATAAACCGAAAATAACAAAAGCAATAGGTTAGCAATTTGTCAGGCTTTTGTGCTTTTATTATATTGAAATCCTGCGCATTTTTGAGTTATTGGTAAACATCGATAGTCGATAACAAAAAAGGCTTAAAAACATAATTAATCAGAAAACTAAAATACAAATAAGCATAATATAACAATTTTTAAATTACTTAAAAAGCAATTCATTAAGATGTGAGCTGTTATTTTGGCAAATAGTGTAAGTCCACTTTTTTGAAAAATTAGCCAGCACTGCTAATCAATTTTTTTCTAAGTAGACTTATACCGCTTTCATATATAACAGTTCATGTATTAATTAAAAGTGAATAAAAGTGAAATTCTTGTACCCATGAAATTTTCATTCCCCTCAACGGGAAAATTGCTATCGCGAATTTCACATGAAATTTTGTGATTTTATTAGATTTTCACAGATTTTAAGAGCAAAAAAAATAAAATTTTTGATATTGAAACAATTATTGTGCTAAAGGTGTCAACTTTTGTGAATAAACAGTTCTCTCGGAAATAATTCAGTGCCAAACTCTTCAAATTTCCAAATTTTAAAAAGAGAAAAACAAAAATGTATTACTGAAGGAATAAACGAATAGTTCGAATAGTAAAGGTGGGTGTAAACTTTTATAGATAAACGCTTTTGTCAGGGAATAACTAAATTTTTTTATTGCATTGCACAGTGTCGTGATTTCATATAACGAGTGGGCATAAATAAAAGGAGTTATTGTAAAGATGAAACATTATCAAATGCAAAATTGTAAAAGTTTCGGAACAAGGATTCGTGTCCTTCCCATAAAAGTAAGAAAAAAAGTTCAAACTTCATGAAGTTTTGTACAATCGTTGGATATGATATTCTTAACAGTTTGACCAAATTAATTGCAAATCAGTTCAAGGACACGCCTAGCTTAAAAATTTTCTTTTTCAAAAAATTATTTTTAATTTTTATTTGGTTTCAATTTCAATACAAGGTAAGCCTATAAGGCCAATATTTAAAACAAAGGTAAACTAATTCCATACAAAAACAAAACACAAAACTCAACGTATCCATAAAATTTGTTCCAATTCGGTTAGAGGATACCCACACATAATATCCTTTATATTAAAAATGTTTAAAAAAAACATTTAAAAATTTTCCAAAAAATGGTTCATATTTTATATATTTGTCAATAAATATGTGAGAAAACTTTAAGTTCCTTTTTTGTAAGGACATATATATATTTTAATAGAAGTGTTTTCTATAGAAAAATTTAAAAAAAAAAATTTTTATTTTAAACATCGGTTTTACCCATTTATGGCCAAGCTCGTGACAGTGTGCGTTGCAAGAAGAGGAAGCCCAAGAAAATAGATCGACTCGTGGGGTTTTGCGAGATGCTTCCAATCGATTAGAACTACCGCATTCGATGTACGTAACTTAATACAATAGAAAAATTTTTTTTTTCTTGAGATGTTGGATGACTCGCTGGAAAATATATCTATTGCATTAAATTTTATCAATTAAAGTGTCGCTTTAAGTTTTATTTATTGATCTAAGCCTGGCAAAAACATTCATAAATTATAAAATTTCATTTCAAATATCTTAAACTTAAATTTTAAGAAAAAATAATAAAAATACACGCTTGTATTCTTTTATTAATTTGAGGTAAATGAAGTTCATTATTTTTCCATAGATCGTATGGATCAAACAATTTCAAATTTATGCTCGTTGTCAGGGTAACATTTCACACTAAAAAAATATTTTGCTGTTTTTGGTTTAGTTTAGGCAACAAAACGAAAATTCGATACATTTTATAGCTTTTCTTTGATAAAAGCGAAAATGTACTGGTACCGTTACTGCAACAAATAATTACTTGCAATTTTAGTTTCGTCGATTGTTTCGCCTGGAAAGTTCTACTGTGTATTTGGTGGAACTGGAAATTACTAATTTATTATGAGTTGCTTCCGTGTAATGTGAACACCTGTCCCGTTTGAGGTCCATTGTTTTTTCTATGACATATCAATTATTGGAATATTCCAACAAAGACGTAACAGCATTGCATTTTCTTACATTGAATTGCAGAAACACTTTTTACTCACAAATCGAGAAACGGTGGAGTTTTTTGTTTCACACATGTCGATGTAACAACTTTTCGTGAATAGTGACAGAAACGGGTTAAGGTCCTATGAAGTCTTAACACTTTCTAAATTTCAAGTTTTTACTGCTGCTGTGTGGCAAAAGTCAATTTTGTGTAAAATAAGTACATTTTTTAATTAATAATTAATTGTGAATGATATTACAAGACCCAAGTAGCTTTTTAATTTTCTTCTTTTTTACATGTTGTGCTTAAAAAAAGTGTGCCAAATCACAAAACCATTTTATTTCTCTGTTTATTCATACTCAGCACTTTTCAAAGTCTGTTTGTTGTATTAAATTAATTGTTAAATTAATTTGATGTGTTGTTGTGTGATTTGTGCAACCAACCGATAAAGTCAAGTTCTGACAAGTTTATAATTTATACTCGCATTTAATTATTTTATGTAAATCTATTTGCCCTTTTACTGAATGTCATGGTGATAGACAAAATAGCAGACGTTTGAAATAAATGTTCCGGGTAGTATCATGGGCTTTTACTAAAATGAATCATATGGTGAACTTTGTGGCTGTTTAAGCTGTTCTGACAATCACTAACTCGATTAGCTAGGAAAGCCAAGTTTTTTTTGTTCAATCCAAACTCTACGCGGAACAAGATATTTTAGATACAGTTGCCATTCAAGCAGCATGACTGTCAACGCAACTTTACTGCACAACTCCTTCTAAAAAGTATTTTTATTATTGATTTAAAAAGGCGACATTTGGTCTGCCACCTACTTAACGGTCTTAACATGTTTTATTACATACTCACACACACATATTCGACAAAAAAAATTAAAAATTTTTTTTCTCGTTTTATTGCTGTAAAACTATTACACATTTTCAATTACATAATTTTGCCAATCAATTTATTTTGGTATTTTGGCAATCAAATTATGGAATAAATTTTCTGAAACGAAAATAAAATGTCTGGAAAATAAACTACACATGACATACACTTTCATTCATTATTTTCTTTAAGTCAATGTATATTTGCAATAAATTAAATATCAATTACGATAATAATTTTTACCTGGCCATGCATGCAAGAGAGAATAATAAAGGCAGTCAGACACTGTGTTGCCAAAGACTTTGAAACAAAAGCTGTGGGAAATGCTAGTGTAACTGTTAAGGCAGTTGCCATAAGCCCATTCAGCGACCACCACGCTGATTATAGAAGTACCCTAACAGAGGGTCTACAGACTTCTGTGTTGCAGTTTTGTCAATCACTTTGTGATATCTGCTGAAAATGTTACATGTTAAAGAATAAAAAATTTTTCACATTTGGTCGCTACCATGACTAAATATTTATTGCTTCCATAGGAACTCCAAGACCCAAATTATTGCATTCGATATCGCATGGAATCCATGGACATTTTTTTATGAAATTATTTGAAACAACTTGTATGATATTAGGTACCGCGATGTGGTCTCTAGTAGAGTAGCATGAATTGGCGCGGTTCAAAATTCTTATACCCATACAAAATCTATGAAACATGCAACCAATTTTGACAGCGCGTTTTGTAGTGAATTTAGCTGCAAAGCAATCGTTTTTTATTTTTGTTTTGTTATTATTGACCACTAATGACATTTCTTTTTAAACTAGCGTTTTTTAATTCTATTTTTGTTTATCTTTAGTGGGTTTTATTAAACAAGCACTCTTATTTATGACGCTTTAACATAAATGCTGAGCGCTAAAAAAGCTTTCAAAAAAACAAAATTTTAAGGAATTCTTCCAAGGGTACGAGATACTTTTATACCCTTCGCTGTAAGTAAGAAGGTTATATATTAAAGCAATGCACAAGCATACTAGAAACAGCTTACAAGCATCTTGTCTTACTTGAAATGCTGTCAAACACGTTCTTTCAGTAACAAAATGCTTCGCACTCAAGTAAAAATAAGAAACACTAAAACATAGAACAAGTAAATAGAACAAAAATACAATAAAATAAAACTGCAGTAGAACAAACAAAACGACAACAGAACTATTTTAGAACTTTGCTGAATGTTATTTTTATGTCCTTCACAAAAAGTGAAAGCTTGTCATTCAATGTATAATTTCGACACCGTACACCCTATACTGTAAATATATTCTGAATTTTTATAAAAAAGGAATTGATTTAGCGATGTCCGTGTGGATGTTGAAATCAACTTTCTGAAGTCCCTAGAAAACCTACAGAAAAGTTTAGTAATTTGATTTATTGGAAGCTTCTGCGCGCATATTGCTATTTAAATTGGACCGGATCGGTCCGTAAATGACTAATCTATGAGTTCTGAAGTGCTACAAACGCTGCTTTTTTTTAAACATTTTTGGTGCATTTTTTGTGTAATTTGTTTAAAATACAAAACGAACAAAAAAATGTGGTACGTAGTAACAGACAGAATGTCTAAGCAAAAAATTAGAGCAATCGGTCCTCTATTGCCTGAGAAAATTTTAAAATACTACCGAAATTTTAGTTTTGAATTCATTTCTGGTTAGTTATACAAATTTTTAAGCTGTACATGTGCGTACTGCGTGTGTGCACATAAACACGAAACCAGGCAGTCGGTCTTTTAAATTGCTTATGTGTAATAGAATTAAAAATACAGCAAATTTTGCTTAATTTTAATTTCTTTATTTTGATATTAATGTTTCATTAAATATATTTGGTTTGAAAAACATTTGCAAAATTGAATACCTGCGGACATTTTATTGCTTTTAAAAATAAGGATCCCAGAACAAGTTTTTCATTAATGTCGATAATTTGAATTTTTTTTAATAATTATTTATTTTACAATTAACAAAAAAGAGAAAGAAAGTTATTTTATTCAATTATTTAATTAAAAATCTTTTTTTTTATATTTAAAGAAATTATTATACACAATTCAAAATATGAATATTTGGCAAACATAGTGAAGGGTATATAAGACTCGGCACAACCGAATTAAACTTTTTTCTTTTTTTGGATTTAGTGCTTTTTTTAATGTTGAGGGTGACTGCAAGTGCATAACTAGACCTTTAAAAATGCTTTGCATAGGCAAGCATCTTAAAAGGCCTTGAAAATTTCCTATTGTGTACATACAAACTTTTTTATTTGAAAAAAAAAAAAATTCGGAATATTAAACACAAGTATTTAAAAGTTCGTAACACAACAGAAAATGAACCTCGACCTGTCACCTCCACAAAAAACTGCTTTCCATTATATAATAATTTTAGACTTTTTATTTTATTTTATTTTAGTTTCATATGTAAGTATGTGTTTGTACTTGAGTATTTGTAACACAAAAATTATTGAATTTGTCGTTTCAATGAGTTGGTACAAAAGACGTAAAACAATAGAAGACTAAAATGTGTTCGTATACGAAAAATATACACTCTCGTGCATTGCGTTTACATAAAGTAATTTTTAAAATCGATCTGAAATTTTAATAATTTATTGTGTTGTGTTCTACAGATCATATTGACATAAAAACTAATACAACAACACCTACCACTACTACTGTACCCGGTATGCAAAAGCTGATAAAAGCGAAATGTTTCGAGGCAGAAAGAAACATGTTTAAGTATCTAACCATTTAGTTTAAATGTTCTTATTCTCCGAATTTTTTTTATTTTCTTTATTTTTATGAATTGTGTGTGTAGTAGTTTTATCTATTTATTAATGACTCGTGCGCTACGCTATAGCAGTAGTACTAAATAGTTGGCTCATGTTTGGGGGCTTGTCATGATTTTTTTCTCTTTTTTTCTTCCAAGTGCTTGTAAATGTGGGTATGAAGGAGAAGGGGAAAGGGGTCAAAAATATTGCTGAGTAAAAGTTGTGACTTCTTGAAGAAAACCGGTCGTCGTGATTTTGTCGGTCTAATACTGTTAAAACTTATTTTAAAATTTCGTACGACGTGCATGAATATGTGTTATAGATGAACGGGTTTTGTGTCTAAATGTGTGTACGTTGTACCTTAATTGGCATACCGTACATGTACGTGTGTATATAATATTGTAACCTTATTATACACAATGTGACCGACCTTCACTCATATTTATTCTTAAGCTTTTAAGCAATAATTTTTTTTCAATGCTTGGCAGCAGGACAGAAATCAATTATAAGCAAAATTATTCTAACAAAAGCATGATGAATTCACAACAACTACATAAAGAAAATTCATTTTCTATTCGTTTGTTCGCTATACAAGTTTTTGTTTTTCAACGGATTTATCTGAAATTTTACACACATAATCGCCAAATTCTAAAGACGGTCGAAATTTGCTTTTTGACCAGCCACGCAGATTTTAAGCCACTGGGGGCTTTCGCTGGCCACTGTTCATAAAATTGTGTGCTCGTTCTTTAGACACCATTTACACAGGGAAAGTTTACTTTGCAAAGTCTTGAGTTTATAGGAGATAGGGGTGAAGAGAACGGGAGGCAGTACAGACTTTCTTGTACTCGCAAATTCGTTTTGTTCTTTGTTCGTAGTTTATATAACTGAAGTTAGCTGCAACTTTTTATTTGAAAACAAAACAAAATTTGAGAAACAAAACTTTCCCTGTGTAAACACCAAAGAAAGTTTAAAAGAGAATTCAACAAAATTTGTCAAAGTAAACTTTCCCTGTGTAAATGGTGTCTTATTTGAGAATGAAATATTTTATTTCGCACTTTAGTTGGCACCTCTGCTAATTATGCTAGCAAAGGCAGGAACCACCTTATAAAGCAGTGAATGGCTGTATTTATTCGAAGAATTTTTTGATGATGAAAATTCTCTCTATACTCTAAGGATATCGACTCACATAATAAAAAAACTGGGTTGGGTGACACTGGGCAAAAAACATCTAGTTATAAATAAATTACATAAAATTAGCCTGCAAAAAGAAATTATTTCCCAATTAAACGTGTTAGTTAAAAATATTTTATATTAGTAAAATTTTTAATTAAATCGAATTACATAAAAAAAATTATTTGTCACATTCTTAAAAAAAATTTAACAACAGAAATCCGCGAAGCTTTTTTGCTTGTCTGCAGAAAACACCCAGGGTCAGGCCAGGAATCAAACCTGCGACTTCAGATTGATAGGTTAGCGCACTAACAACCATCAAGTTTTATTGAAGCTTTAAGGAAGCTTTTATTAACTAATATACGATTTAATGAAAATCTAAAATTTCGATTGTAATTTTCATATTGCTCGGCCATTTGTAGACCGATTGCTCTCATTTGTTCCACAGATATTATGCCTGTCTTTTTTGATAAAACTGTACCCAACTTTTTTTTATCCGTTTCGTAGCTTAGACAAAATGCGCAAAAAACCCACTCAAAAAATGCTCTAAAATAGAAGTAGTCGCAGTTATTGAGTCATAGCTCAGCCATTTATCAACCGATAAGACTAAATTTAAATAGCAAGAATCTAACAGAAACAATTAACAGATTGGTGTGCTATACTCTTTCGTACATTGCCCAGGGACTTCAAAAAGTTGATTTCAACGACTATACTGACAGACAGACATCTCTTATTCGACTCCGCTATTCATAAGGATTTAGAATATATATACTGTATAGGGTGCCTCATTTACAGTGTAGAAATTACAAACGGAATCACAAAGTTTTATATACCCTTCTTACTTTTAGTAGAGGGTAGAAAAATTAAGGGAACAAAATGGGACTTTTTATACAGTTTAATGCTACTTTTTGATATGCTATTATTAACGAAACTAAAAATACGAGACTTGGCTCAAACGGTCTGAAGCAAGATGGAAAACCATAAATGAGACAAAATGGTACTTTTTATTGATTCTAATGGTACTTTTTAATAACTTATATTTTCAATTAATTTAATGTGTTTTCTCGTTTTCTCAAGGATTGTCCTGATTTTGAAGGTGGGATTGCCATTTCTATATAAAAAAATTCTTTGCTTTTAATTATGAAATAAATCGACATTTATTTTAAAGAAATTTAAAATATAGAAAATTACCTTTTTTTTGGCATATATTGACAAATCAACAAACAAAATTTTAAACAAACAAATAAATATGTAGTAGCTATTTCAAAATATAAAAATCTATGAATAGATCATTCTCTCAAGGCCGTTTATTCTGCTTATTCCCATATAATTTATATGAGATACATGAGTTATTTCATGAATGCCATCAACATATGTGTTTCTGTTCTTTCCCTTGCTTTGCTCCAACAATCCATTGACGTACTAAATCATGCATAAAAATGTGTACGAGGTAAGCTACAACTACATAGTCGTATAATGAGTTCTTTTACTTGTTTTCAAATCATCACGTGAGTGAGTATGTATCTACCCTGTAGTTTTTAAAACACACTACTTGCATGTTAACATTCTCTACCGGTTTTTTTTTTGTCGCTCTTATTATTCGCCCAGTCATTAGCCCGTCTATTTATTTCATTTTTTTCTTTTATTAAAACTAAATTCAAAGACTAGTTGTTCTACTTTTTTTTTCAGTTTGTTTGTTGGCCTGTTCCTCTTTCTAGTTAATTTTTCTTTTTCTTATTTTATGCTTTAGTAATTTTCATTTGAATTGTGAGCATTTTTCATTTCGCAAACGTAGTCACTCTGCTTTCGCTGGTTTATATTACAAGTACATACAAATAAATTATTTTAAGCAAACAGAATGCAGGGACAAATGCCGGTTATTTTATTCAGCAGTGTAAGTGCACTTAAATTCAGAAACAAGCATGTCTTTTATTATAATTTACAGTATGGAAAAAAAGTAAGAAGCCTCATTTATTAAACTTTAGTAAAAAATATAAAACTTAACGAAATTTGTATTTTCGTCGGAATACATATTTAATGCATTTTTATTCATAAAATATTATGTTTTAGTTTTTGAAAACTTAACAAAACTTTATTTTTCATCATTTGAACGACAGAAAGTATGCATGTATTTTTTTAATAAAATGTAATTACATACGTCTATTTATCTTTAACACTTTTAGCTAGAGGATATTTATTATTTGTGTACCTGAAAAATACTGTGTACCTGAAAAATACTGGGCCATAATCATAGTCACACCAAAGTCGGTATCTTTTTAAAAACGACTTTCAATTCATATAATTCTTTTTTTTTTTTTTTTTTGTTGATCTTTAAATTACCTTCAAATTCACATAATTCTTATGAACAAAAGTCAGATCTTAATAAAAGCCTACTTTTTTGTGACTATGATTATGGCCCACTATCCACGGATTCTTAAAAAGGTTTTTAAATTTTTTTAAACGATATGACAGTCCTTTAAACCTGGGGGTTATTATGTATTTCGATTCGAATCGAAAACGCTATCGCAAAGAAGTTTCAATTTGAAAAAAAAAAAAACAATTATTAACCAGTCACGCGATTTTCACTCGCCACTATTCATAAAGTTCACACCTCTGCTAATTATGCTAACAAAAGCATAATTAATAATTAATTTCAATATTAATATGTTGGTTGGGAAGTTTATTTATTCAGTTCTGTGCTTACTGAGTTTTTTGTTGGAATATTTGAATCATTTTGAAACTATTGACAAATAATTCTTATTTAGTCAATTTCTTTTACAATATAAAGGTCCTAAAGTTTACCAAGAAAAGTTGGGCGTAATCTACTGAGGATTCAGAGTAGTGTCTGATGAAATGGTCCATATAGATATACTATCCCCTTCAGTACTTATTGTACTGAATGAATAACTCATGAGAATATCATGAGTAAAAGAATAAATTTAAAATAACCCAACACAATTTGTAGAATTAAGCACAAATAAAGATTAATATTTTGTTAACCTTTTAAATTCGAAATAAAATTATTACACAAAAAAATAATTATGTAACACATTCGAAAAACACATTAACATTTTTAAAACTACCAAATTAACCTCAAAATTGTTAATAAAACTCTGCTGGATTTTCAAAAGTTATATATATTAGATGTCTGTCGAATTGAAAATTCTTTTCTCAATATGTTTGAAAATTGACAATTTAGAAAACTTTAAGAAATTTTATTTTCATTTTAGGTATGTATTTTTGTCATGAAATTTAGTTTAAAAAACTTTCAATTTAAAATTCCTTTCTAAACATTTTTTTTCCTAAAATATGACACCAAGAGTTTTCAAATAAAATTTTTAATTTTTTAGATGAGATAGTTACTGAAATAGAGAGAATACTCGTATTAAGTCATTTAAGTTTTAAATAAAGTTTGTATTACTTTATGTAAATCTCTTTTTAATCCACACTGTTGTGGCCAGGTAACTTAACAAGGTTTTTCCACAATTGTATTTAATTACTGTTTCTATTCATTTTTATGTTTCTTTTTTTATAAATCCCTCTTCATTGTGCATTAGTACGAGCTGAGTAATTGTCAATAAAATTGACTGCTCACATACTCGTATACTCGTATTTGTTGTCTATTAATCTCGCTTTTAAGTTCAGCAGTTGAGTAAAGTACAGGCTTGGGCATACATATTAGTAACATTAACTATTTAAACTGCTTTGCATTAGTGTGACTCACTCACATTGCCAATAAACGTTTGCTAACTTTATTTTTAAATAATGATTTATTTGATTAAATTAAAAAAGTAAAATCTATTACAGCTGCGTTAAAAAAAAAATACCACTGAAGTCAAGTCGTCAATTTTTGATTTACTCGTGCATTACCTTTGTTTACTTGTCGATACAAGCTTCTGACAATGATTAAAACAGGTATAAGGAGTGTCTAATGATATGCAAAATAAAAATAATCATACTTCACTAAATACAGTGAATAGTCAAAATGTGACCGGTAAAAAACAGCACTATTTTTAATAAAACAATTTAAACTGAACAAAATTCTAAATCTTCAATACAAAAATTGATTATTTCTGTCAATGTATTCCCCCTTATTGCATTTGGTGTCTTCGACACAAAACGACATCAATTTTTATCGTTTCTGGTAAGTCTGTAATAAAATTCTCAATATTAATAAATATTGATGATTGTTGACACTTATTTGGTATTATATAAGAACGTTAGCTTTCAATAATACCGTGTGTTTTTTCATAAAATAAACTTCAAAAAAAAGATTTGTTATTAAAAATTTAAAAAAAAACAATGCCAGTTCTTAGGAAATACCAAATTATAAGTGAATTTATGTCAACGACGACAAAAACTGATATTGCTTTAAAATTGAGGACGATGTTGCCGACACCAAATGGAATAAGGGTGATTGTCGCATGATCTTTAGTGGCAATAACGGCTTGGTGTTAGTCAGAGCTTCTATCCTGTTTTGGGAAACTTTACACATGGATTCTTCGCTTTTGGTTCACAAACATTTTCTTAACTTCAGCTTAAAAATTTTCTATTACACAAGCAGGGCAGCCAAAACTTAATATTATTGGCTAAAAACAATTGAGAATCCTTTTTGGTACTATTTTTAGAATTATTGTCTTGTTGGAAGATCCAAATTGGAAGCATTTCTTCATTTGAATACGGCAGCATCACTTTTTATAAAATATCAACGTAGAGATTTGCTCTGTGGTTGCTTTATGTAATAAATTAGTACCACTCGACAATGTGAAAAACATTCCTACACTATTATGCTTTGAACTATGTAATTTATGGTCTTTTTGGATCATACTCCACGCTTGAAAGTCGTCTAAACGTTTGCCGATATTCCTTGCAGTCAACAATGGAAAATTTCTGGGATTGCAAACTTCTATATTATGCTCTCGCAAACGCCTAAGAACTATTTGCTTTTTAAAATGGATAGTAAATGGAACATTAACGTTCTTCTTCTCAGAATTTCAACTTTTTTTAGAATACATTATTATATTACGTATCATTTTACTTTGGAAATGGGACAATTGTACTATTGCTGCATAAGTTTTGCCTTATAAAATCATATTTTGAATAAAAATTCTTTTCTTCTCTATGCCAGGCCCAGGCATCGTCCGGTGCTATTTTTTACCGACAGATGGTACATGTAAGTTTTAATATGAGAAGAACTGTTACCTTTAGGAAAATAAAATCAACTGCTTTATATCCAAAAACATCAGAAATAGATAATTGGAATTTAGTACGATAGTAAATAAAATAACTGCAGTCAGTGCTATTATTTTTACCTGCACTGTGCATACATACATACAAATGTATTTACTGATCAGAAAACAAATAGAAATTTTGCAAATTAATTTCAGCATTTTGTAAATTTGAACTTATAAGTAGCAAATTTTGAGGGCAACGGCTGTGAAGGTTAGGTTGTCATAAATATTTTCTGGCTTAAAATTTCGTACATTTTTTATTGTTAGAGAGTGTATGAAAGCTAATATTACATTACGCATATATGTAGAGGTAGCAGTGAGTGATGTATCATTAAAAATTTTCCAAAATCCAGCTTTCGAATAATTAGAATGTGTGAAATTTTATTAAAAAAAACATGGTGTTTTAGCTAAGCCCAAGGCGAATCTATACAAAAGAGAATTGATTTTCTTTCAAATTGTCAGAATAAACTTTTTATTTTTTTAATTTTGTGTGAAATGTGTAAATTTTTATTTATTGATTCAGTCAGGATTTCTGGTTCTAAAAGGTTTATTTTTTAATATGCACTAATTTTTCCAACTCCAATTGTAAATTTAAATAAATTTTAACAATTTTAATACAACAATTACTGAACGAATTCCTTAATGCGATCACCTTGTATAGATTTCGGCAGAAAATTTTTGTTTTCTCTATTCACATTTTTCTAGGAAATTAAATTTTGATTTGGCTCAGAGAAATTTATTCTATTTAGTTTCCAGTTATTTCTATTGACGCGTTTCCCAAGCAATCCCTTAACTCGCACGGTTGCTAATCTGCGATACAGAATCAGAGAAATTATTTGTTTTCTTGATCCCTAAATTTATCCCATGAAACTCTCAAGAAGTAATTTGTTTTGGCTGTAATCGTCTGGTATTGTATAGTTGTACTTGGTTGAACTTATTATGTATGACGTGACTCAAACCGGTTTATTTAATATTTAAAAAAGGTCACTAAGCCTGTAACGTAACCGTTACAAACGAGTCACAAAACGATAATAGACCAACCCCATACATGACGTATGGTACGCCCACAATACCTTAATAGACCAACTCATAATCTGTCGCATACATTTATGATTGATACGTGCAATAATAATTCTCAATCGGTACATATGAACATTTACAAGGTTAGGTAATGAAGGGGAGGAACAGAGCAACTACAGTTACAAGCAAGCTACTTTCACATGTAGTGTGAAGTTTTTATTGCCGATTGTTCCGTAGTTAGACGACTAGTATAGTGAGTCCTTGGAAATTACTTTATATTCGTTACTAATATCAAACCCTTAGTCAAAACCGAAAGTAATCACTGACTTTACAATCACAGCACGAATTTTTCTAGTGACAGTCAACCGAACGAGAAGTGTAGCTGTTAGCCTAACGAACGGAGTGTAGGTCAACTGAGCAAGCCAAGTATCAGTACATTAAGTGTTGGGCAACCGTGCGTATAGAAAATTAAAACCCGAGTAACTTAAAGATGTCGCACAACAAACTATTCAATTCAATTCACACAAAATGTAGTCGCTTTAAGAACGCATTTTAGAAAAACGTAGTTGCAGCATTTGAATTTAATAAAAAAATTCTAAAAATATTCACCGCAATTTGGAAAAAAATGTTATCAGGATCAGCTTGGTTACCCATGTAAAATCAAAATAGAAGAAATGCCTTGAAATCCAACATGGTCAGGTGTACTGATTACAAAATAGCTGCAGGTTCCAAAAATAAAGTTTTGATAAGATATAAACAAACTTTAAGAACTTTTGCCTCTGAATGATTTTTTACTTTTCTCAAGAGCGCTTGACCCCAATTTCATAATTCTAGGATTGTTAGTATAAAAATTTCAAAAAGTATCCAAAAAAAAATTAATGAAAAGTACTATAGGTCATTAAAAAGTCAAAAAGTACCATTAAAATTAATAAAAAGTACCATTTTGTCACTTTTATGATTTTGCAGTTTGTTCAGGATTGTTTAAGTCCAATCTCGTACTTCTAGGTTGGCAAATAATGAAATATCAAAAAGTACCAAAAAATTAATAAAAAGTAGTAATTTAACCTCTTATGATTTTTTATTTTGCCTAGAACCGTGTGAGCCCAACCTTGTACTTATAGGTTTGTTTTCACTTAAATATTAAAAAGTACCATTTTGTGCCCTTAATGATATTTTATTTCGTTCAGTTCCGTTTAATTCTAGATTTGCACATAACATAAAAATACCACTAAAATTATTTAAATAAAAGGAACCAATCATATCTTTCCCTCTTAGTACTTTTGTTGCTGTGATTGTTACTTTAAAAGATAAATGGATTTAAAAAAAAACGTACCAACATAATTTTTTTATCCCGCTAATGTAGAAAATTCGAAAAAGTACCAAATACCCATCCGCTTATTTTTTAGTAAAATATTTTTCAGTTCGAACTTTGGTTGTAGTTCCGTTTTTCCAAAAATCCATTCTTATTAGTCTTACACATTAGGACAGGAACCTGCTTACCGAATTTAAAGTCCATAGCTTTAGCCGTTTGGGCTGGAAGTCAGTCAGTAACGTTACTTTTTTATATGTATATAGATCGCTTATGTGTGAACACGAACAGATCAACGTGTTTTAATGCAGAGAAAGCAGACCTTTAGTAAGACTCTGGGGTATGGGTTAAGTGAGTCATAGCCCAGCTGCAAAAACCAACTGGTTTGCAAACCTCAGAAAAATCTGTTCCTAAAACTGTTTGAATATTAATTTAATACTTATAAAATTTTCTTTCGTGATACCTTTTAAATATGCAACATAGAATAAGTAAAAAAGTTTCGCAAAACAACTCATTTCCATATGCACATAAAATACTCCTATACCCGAAAAGGGCAATTAAAAAGCACATTTTATTTTTACCAATTGCTTTAAATTATTATTCAAATCAGCTTTATTATTATATCAATTAGAAAATTGAGGAGAGGAATACCCACGAGAAATGCGACAATTAAGATTCCTATTTAATGTATAAGTAGAAAGTAATTTTTCCACATTTTTAACTTTAAATATATATTTTAGTTTCATTCTTGTATAAAATCATATAACGCTTTTTTTTAATTTTTCTTGTATGAAATTAAGTTCAAACGAAAGCGGCAAACAAATTAAATAAATGAAATATAAAAAAAAACTGAAAAAGTAAAAATTATACCATAAAAAAGAATTAAAAGTTCCAAGTTTCAAGGGATATTCATGTATAAGGTAACCCCATGAATACAAAAATCACTAGAACTACGAGTATGTGCCTGTAGTAGTAAAAAAAGTGAACATAAAAACATTTATGAAACCTGAGGGTAATCCACTGAAGATCGGCATAGCTTAAGTGAAATGGCCCATATAAATATGCTATTTATCTTAGTACTTATTGTGCTAAGTAAGCAATTTTAAATTTTCCATGAGAATATCAGGGAAAATAATGTATTTAACAAACCACAATAATTGAAACTAAGCACCACTAGGCAACACTAAAAATTTTCCAGAGAGTTTATATTCGTTTTTGATTAATTAAAGGCATGTTTACAATTGTGACTATTTTATACATTTTACAGTTTATTACAAACAGTTACTGCGATTGAGGAAAAATATGTTTTTTATAAGATTTTCTTGAAAGAGACGCCTGTTCAGATCCCACCATCACCATTTTTAACGTGCTTCCATTGTACGAGTATTTTGGTGAAATCTCTGTAACTTTTTCACCAAACCGATACAAATGAGAATGTAAATAGTGTAGTTTATCGGGCTTAGATCTTTTAAATTAGATAAAATATCGTTAACTAATTACAAATAGTGTTCTGATGTTGAATCACTGAAACTCAGCCCAGAAAAACTCTTCGAAAGATAAGCAAAACATTCACCACTTTTATTAAAGGTCTTAGCAAATTGTTTCTTAATATATGAAGTGGTGACAATATAAATATAGGGTCCGCCAAATAACTTTTTTTTTGAAAATGCTATAAAAACATCGAGTGTAGCTTCGGCTGTGTGGCACGTAGCGCCGTCCTGTTGAAACCAAATGTTGCCAATATCCTCCTCTTCAATTTTTGTGAACAAAAATTCGTTCAACATGGCCCGATAATGATCGCCATTGACTAACGGCCACTCCTTGCTCGTTTTCGTAGAAAAATGGCTTGGTTATGCCTCTGGACCAAAATCCGCACCAAACAGTGACTCGTTTTGGGTGCGTCGGCTTTTCAATGTGTGCGTGCGGGTTTTTTGTGCCCCAAATGCGACAATTTTGCTTGTTTACATACCCGCCAAGATCAAAATGAGCTTCATCTGAAAAGATGATTTTTTGGCAAAATCGGCAACTTCTGTAAGTCGATCGCAGGCCCACTTAGCGAAGCGAAAACGCAACCATATTCTTTCAGCGGAAGGATAAAACTATTTATCTGTCAAATCAGACATGAGCTAAGTGTTACCATTCACGAAATAAGCACTAGTTGAAAAAAAAAAACGTTCGATGGCGGATCCTTTTCATAGGTTGTAAATATAACCCACTTTGATTGAATGGTTAGGGCTTTGTGTCTTGACTAAGTGAGAAAACAGAGTCAAATTCATTTCTTTCTTCTTCAATTTCCATGTTGTCAGATTCAAAGCAGGGTGATGAATATGCTCCATCACCTTAAGTACGGGTAGCTTAAAAAATCTCAAAAACTATTGCTGCTACCCAAATGCCATTGTAATTTTTGAAATAAGCACACCAAAATATGATAGTTTCAAGTACAACAAACGAACAATTGGAGGATTGCTGTTACCTTATACATAAATATGACTCGGTTTTAAGTTAAAGAAAAATCTTAAATAGAATTAACAGCCAAGAATCGAGACACTTCGGAACAAAATCCGGTGACATTCAGAGCAGAATATGAGTTCTTCAAAATGAAAACAAAAAAGTTTTCCTTTTTGCTTTCTTCTAGTTTTTTATTGTTAAGATCCAGTTATCTCATACCCAAAAAACCGGTTATTTGCGAAAGGAATTAAAAAAGTTTTATAAATAAAACTGGTAATGTTCAGAAGAAAAAAACCGCCTTAAAAATTTTATTTATTTATCATTTGTACTCTTGCTCTCTCTAGCAATCGAATTTCTGTTTTGTTTCTTTTTTTATTTTGTTGTTTGCTATCAAACGAAAAATCTATCGCATTCACTTGCTACCAAAGAAACCTTTGGTAAAGTTGATCGGTTCTACTTAGTGAAAAGAGTACACTCTGAAATTGTTCAGAGTTTGCATGGCGCGTTAAATATGATTTTGTTAGTTAGTTTGCTTCAATATGCCGAAAAGAGATAAATTTCAAACAGACCAAAATATTTCCAGTGTAAAATTTTAAATTTCTTTTCGAATTTGAATTTCTTAAAATTCAAGTAAAATTCGCTCTTCAATCCTTTTTAGAGTTTCAAACAAAGAAACTATTTAATTAGCTGTTAATTTTATTTAAAAATTTTCTTATAAAATTAAAAGAAATAGAAACCAAAAAAATTGTTTCGCCAGACTTACCTTCATATTATGCTCGACAAGCTTTTCACTAGAACATATAATGTAAACCAAGTAGGCTCGTATTAGCTCCCATGTCGTTTTGCTCTTGAATGCCGCAATTGGATCATTGAAACTAATATCCAATGGATCACGTTGTGGATTTTCAGGAATATTTGGTGTTGGAGGGTGTCTGCGCTGAACTTTTCTGGCAACAGGTGAGTCATCGTCTGCAATGCGTGGAGCAGCTACAGTTTGAGAATGACTTGCATTTGAATGAATGCGGCAATGAAAATGTTGGTTAAGAGTGTTGATTGAAAAACGTGATGAAGAACGTGATAAGAGATAATTCAATTCTTTAGCATTATCATTGGAAAAATGACTTAGTTGGCGAACACAGCTCGACCAGTTTGTTGGAGCTTTTGAGCTACAAAAATGTTTGCCAGCAACAAAAACGTTGCAACTATTGTTGCCACTATAACTATAAACTAAATATGTACGTTGAGCACAGATGGAACGCAAAAACGCCATTACACACGCGCACTGCACTGTTTTGT
Source organism: Thelaira solivaga (assembly GCA_947397855.1). Classification (NCBI taxonomy): domain Eukaryota; kingdom Metazoa; phylum Arthropoda; class Insecta; order Diptera; family Tachinidae; genus Thelaira; species Thelaira solivaga. The sequence continues at coordinate 29,213,479 of OX377612.1, forward strand.
TTATTTTTTTCTAATACAATTTATACGAGTTAAGCGTTTGTTCTTTTTAAGGATTTTCTTTTCTTTCCTTCTGATTTGATTTGATTTTATTTTTGCCTTTTAACTTGGCTTGCTTGAATCAAACAGAAAGAAAACGGATTTTGTAATTTCTTTTTCGCAATTTTTCTCTCTCCACTGCTTCTCTTTAAAGCACAAATTACAATTCACGCTAAAGTATAAAAGGAAAATTATGTTTATGAATTTTTTTTTAATTTTTTTTTTTGCTAGCAAGAACACACATACTCTCTTTGATTACTTTGCCATGATATACATTCACATACAAGATACATACATACATACCAATGTAAACGAATATGGCTTGATACATATGCATGTGCATTGAGTGACTTACACTTACAAACTCAAAAAATAGCAACTATTAAGGGAAAAAGGAAAATGGCACCGCCGTATTTGGCAGGACTTCGTTTTGTATTGCGGCGAATTTAACATAAATCGTTGAAGTTGCTGTTTTCCCAATGACTTGAGAATTATAAGGATTTTTTTTTCTTTGAAAAAAATTTACTTTTAATAAAATTAGTTACAGACAATAATTATTTGTTGTATTAAAGCTTGACAGTAAAATCAACTTTTTTTAGGAAAAATAAATAAATTTCTGTTGTAAAAAGTACATAATTTTTTGTAGAAAAATTAAATTCTCTTTTTTCAATAATTGACATTTAACTATCTAATCTGGAGTAATATTTTTACCCCATGGTGTAAGTAAGGTTGGTGACACTGCGGCGCCGGATGTTTTTTTTTGCATGATGGTGACCTCTGCACAGGAATATACTTTTGACAGGAGGGACCACAAAAGCAAAAACAAAATATATGGGTTTTTTGAAATGTTGTTATTTTCTTCTTGCAGTCACATAATTTACTTACACCATTTGCTACCCATCGTCCCTTTTTTATCTATAGTCCCATTCTGTTTGTCAATTTTGTCGTGTTAACTCTTAAACACAAAAGATTCTTGTCAGGCAAATAACTATGGTTACTTATTTAAAACAAAATTTGTATTATTATTTATTATGCTCAAGTTCATTATGTAATGTTTAACTATCAATCACTTCTCTTATAAATAAACGCAAAATCCACTCGGTACCTTAAAAATCCTATTGGTTAGAGAGAGAGAGAGAGAGAGAGAGAGAGAGAGAGAGAGAGAGAAGAGAGAGTGAGAGAAGTGTTAGAGAGAGAGAAGAGAGAGTGAGAGAAGTGAGAGAGAGAGAAGAGAGAGTGAGAGAAGTGAGAGAGAGTGTAAACTAAATAGTTTAAAAATTTAACACTTTAGTGGTTCAATGGTTTTTATTGCAAAAATCAATAATTTAAACTCGTAAGTATTTATATCAGATTATACAAATATTTAACTAAAACCGGAGTTGCAGAAAAAATTAAAATTTTAATTGGTGCTTAGGTTAGATTAAGCATAACAGACAACTTCAGAGGCCCAAATGGGGCTCATTGGGGTCTTTACGAATAGCTATAAAAGAAAAAGCCTAATTAAAAGATACAGATAGAAATGAAGATAGAAAGGAAGGTATAGAAATAAAGATATTGATAAGACTTCAGATAAAGAAATTTATATAGAGATTGAAAGAAAGATAGAGATGCAGATAGAAATAGAGAAAGAGAAAGAGAAAGAGAAAGAGAAAGAGAAAGAGAAAGAGAAAGAGAAAGAGAAAGAGAAAGAGAAAGAGAAAGAGAAAGAGAAAGAGAAAGAGAAAGAGAAAGAGAAAGAGAAACAGATAAAAATAGAGGAAGAGAAAAATATCAATAGTTAATGCTTGCATTAACATGGAAGCATCTATATAAATAAAATTAATTTTCGGTTTGTTTGCTTGTTCGCTATACAAATTTTTGTTTTCCAACGAATTTGTTTTGAAATTTTGTACATATAGGGTCGTATTATTGATTCCGCACGGAAAGGAAAATTTAGCGGAAAGAAATATCGATCGATATGCAAATTGATATTATTTATTCCTGCGGAACTATCTTAATATTTTGACTTATTTTATTTAATTGTGACTTAAAAAGTGGTCTATTGTGAATGAATTGTGTTAATATTTCAGCTGGAAAAAATTCAATTTTTAAATAACAAAGTAAATTTTAAATAAACAAAAGAAAATTAATTTTCAATAAATAAAACTAAATTATTATCGAAAATAAAACAAATTAATTTAAAACACATTTTAATTTTGCGAAATTTTGTATTTTTTTTACATTTTTAATTTTTCCATTTGCTTTCCGTGAAAAAATTCCAAATTTTGCTTCCGGACAAAAAAATGCTTTCCGGAATCGCGGAACGGAATGAATAATTAGACCCATAGTCTCTATATTCCAAAGAAGGTCGTCACATACTTTTGGATCACCCACATCCATTTTTACACCCACTTTTCAATGATTTTCTCTAGCCTCTGTTCAAAACGATGTGTGCTCATACATAATTTTAGCCTGAAATCATGCTTTGAAATATTTTTCTTAGCACTTTGGTTGTGATAATACTCCTAGCAAAAACATAAACAACTTAATAAAGTAGTAAATGGCTGCATTTTCTAACGGCTGGGTTTTTTAACAATTAAAATTCTATTTGTAAACAGATTTCTCTAAAAATTGGTACATACGCTCTATAAGGATACCGACTCATGTAATAAAGGACCAGCCCAGGGGAGATTGGGCAAGCACATCTAGTTATTCTTAAATTTAAAAAGTTATAAGCTCAAAGAAAATTTGCGAAAGAATATATTACATGAATAAACTAAAGTATTTAAAAAACAGTAATTTAAATTAATCTAAAAGTTTTATTATTTTCAGTGACACAAATATCAGAAACCCAAAGGGAACACTTTTTTATATGTAAATACATTCATTTTTGCAAAAATATATTAAGAAATTAAATAATTATTTATTTAAGTATTAATACTGAAGTATAATAAAATAAGCAAGAAAATAAGTAATCAAATGATTGATCATACTTATACGGACATAGTTCCGACATTTTTTACTTTAAAATTTGCAAATTGAATTAACAAATTCATTAAACAAACAATTAAAAATTATAAATTCATGTGATTTTTTTAAATTCATCACAACTTCTAACAAAAACTCAAACAAAATGGTGTTTTTATACCCTTCACTGTAACTAAGAGGGGTGTTTGTGAATTCGTTTGCAATTTCTACATCGTAGCTGGGCCACTCTATAAAGTATATATATTCTGGACCCTTATCCTTATAGTGGAGTCGAATAAGCGATGACCGCTTGTCTGTCTGTGTAGTCGTTGAAATCAACTTGCTGAAGTAACTAGGCAACGCACAGAAAAGTATTGGATTTCAATCAGTCAGTTGTTGCTGTCTTATGGCTGCTATTGTAGTGCACCCTGCAGCTACCCTTCTTTTTTATGATTTTTCTGAGTTTGGTTTTTAAGTATTTTATCTAAAATAAAAAACGCTGTATGATATTTTATCAGAAATGCCGGTCATAACAATCAAAATAGTCGGTCCACAAATGGTCGAGAAAAATCAAAAATGCAACCGAAATTTAGATTCTTCATTCATTTCTGTTAAGGTTTTCTATATAAATTTTAAAGCTCTACATGTGCGTAAGCACATGTGTATTTTAAATGCTTTTTGTCAGTAATAGCATTACGAATCTCATTGAAACATAGTTTTTGGCCATTCAATTTCATTTAAAATCTGTTTTTTTTTTAATTTTGTTTTGTTAAATATTTAAAAAAAAGCACAAAATTAAAATATGTAGCCTCTACAGTGATAGGTATATGAGACCGGGCAGAGCCCGCAATTTAACTTATTTTATATCGAATTGGTTATCACAATTTAGACGATTTGTTATGTTTTTGTGTTTAATTAATTATATTAATTACCGCACTTTTGTATTTTTTTTTAAATCAATCTTGTCTGACTTATATTCGTTGTTAAAGAAACAATAGTGGTATTCACGACTATATTACCAAACTACAAATATGCTGAGCATTGCTTGCAAGCAGCAAAATTAATGCTTTAATTTTATGTATCAATTGTATATGGTTTTTTTTCGATTTATTGACATTTGAGCCAATATGTACAGCGATGTTCCCAAAGAAACAAAATGATACGTTTGCATTCGTTTCGGGTTTTGTTTTGTATACAAATGTACGATTGGATTGGTACATAAAAAGAAGAATACTGTGTTGTATTTGTGACTTTTTGCAGTAAATCGCTTGGTATTTTGTTTTATACATTGTTCAAAACGATTTAAAAATTTTGAAAATTTTGTTTCCAAGAAACATTTATGAAATGTTTCGTTTCTTTTCATATTCTGATGTTTAGTGCAAATGTATTGTCTAAATCGAAACATTTTGTACTCATTTGCCTAGATTGCACTGCTTGCAAGCACTGTTGTTATTACGTAGTGAACCCAAATTCACAGTTTTTAGTTAAGTAATGACTAAAGTTTAGCTTACGGTAACACTAATTTATAGTCTTTATTTAGTAATGAGTATGATGATGACTATGAAATTCTACTATCTACCTAGACTGAAGATGTCATTAGTTAACTAGAGGATGTAAAATTTTAGTCTTATAGGTTATGTTAGAAAAAGTCATGTAAAGACAGTATTAATTTTTCCTAATTTCCTTTTTTTCTTCCTGATGAGTTTACATTTTTTATCACTATTTCTATATGTTGTTGTTCAGTTATTCGTGCTTTGCATTTTTCAAGCTATTGCCAAGATATTGCTTCAATTTACACCAACTTTGCTTTGTTGAAAATTTTTGTACATAAATTCTTATTAAACAGAAACATTTTTATGAATGTGGCCAATAGGAAACAAAAGTTATATATAAAAAATTCTACAGAAGAAGCAAAAAATATCTCTAATATGAAGAAGGATTATTTTTAATTTATTTAAATTTCTTTAGTTTATGCTTGTGTTTAAGAATATTATATTTTATTTGTAAAAGTGAAAAATTTATACGCTTCATTCTTATCAACAAAAGAATCGACTTTGAATTTTTGTAACTTAGGGCTTTTTTGCACATTAAGGATGACAACTCGTAGAGTAAACGACCTGCAAGACCGGCTAAAAACAACTAGTTTGTAATAAAGTGCATGTGCTTTAAGAACAGATAAAAAATTCATCATTTTTTTATGTGAAACGAAAACACCATAAAATATGGAAACTAAATAAAACAACCAATTATGGTTGTTTTTTTTAATTAAAAACTGCCCTTCTCCATATATCATACATACATAGACTTTGTTCACATTTTCCACATAAAACTTTCATGAAATCTATAATTAAAAATTAGTCTTTTTTAGGGAATAAAACGTAATTCGTTAATTATTTATAGATGACTTGAATACACTTAAATGAAATCGTGGTCGTGTGTTAAAGTTACTGGCTTAAATGGTAATATTCTTATGTATGCATCATACATATGTTTGCATGTACATTTGCGTAAACTTTTTCAATGAGTTTTTGCCGGATTTTATTTTCCTTAATGTTTTTTTTTTTTTTTTTTTTTTTTTTGAAGCAATTTTGTTTCTCTAACTGCTGTCGTCGTTTTCGTCACGCTTTTGCTGTTCCTTTTCGTTTTAGATATGTATGTAGGTACACTTCTTTTTTTTTCAAAGATTATATAATATTTTACAAATGCTCATAAGCTCCTTTTCTTCACTCACAGCTCTTTTTTACAACATTTACACACAATTTAATTAAATAGATTTATTTTATTTATTCTAAACCATATTTTTTTTATTATTCTTAAATGTTTCTACTTTCGATATTTACATACACATTAACTAAGTAGAGTATTTAATTTTTTATGTACAACAGCATTTATGCGTGCATGAATGTATGTACATGTATTTTTAGAAAGTTTTCAAAAACTTTTGCTAATGTTAAGCAGGCAGATATACATAAAATTGATTTTTTTGTGTCAGAAAATTTTGAATTAAAATCATTAAAAGAAAAAAAATAATTGAATGGAAGTTCGCAATTTATTGGAAAAAGCCATTAAAAATTATATAAAATATAAGTGGGACCTTTATTTAATTGCAATAAATCCACAGATTCTTTAAACAAAAATACACAAATTTTCACTTCATGAAATTTTGTTCAAAATATTTTTTATGCATTTCAAATATACTTAAATGGGTTTTATTAAAATTTTTTTTATTAAATATTTTCTGCTTCAAATAGCAAATATATGTATGTATGTATGTCAGTTTTAATTGAACTTCTGTATACGTAAGTATATATGTATGTATATATGCTACCTATATAAAACTTCCCTGCATATATATATATATATATACTGATGAATGGATACCAAGTGGAATCCAAAAAATAATAATTTAATAAATCAAAGAAAAGCATGTGTTTCTATACCTCAGTTTTTTCTTTATTCTGTTTATTTTAAATATAAATTTTCTATTGAATACTTTTTCTTTTCACACGGTATTAAAGAGTATATCACACACACATAGGCAACGAGAGAAGTTAGAATGAAGTAATAATCACACGTCGCCCGCTCAACGCTGAACGACAACTGACAACTAGAACGTTACTAAACCGACTAATGAGTAAAATGCATTGAACATTTGCCACCTAACCAAATAGCAAATTTAATATTAACAACAAAAACAATAACAAGCAGAAAGAAACAGTGAAAAATCCCCACGAAACTTTTAATTTGATGATGATGAAGATTGTTTCCTTAAGTACTCACCACTGAGTAAAAATGTCACTCGTTTAAAAAAAATCTCTCTTTGGTCAGAGCAGAAAATTTAAAATAAATAAAAAGAGAAAACCACAAAAAAAAAATCGAAAATCAAACTGAAAGGGGCTCGTTCGTTTCAGTCTCTCGTTGTTTTTGTTGTTACCATTGTCGTAATTGCTATTTAATGCACAATAGTAATGATGATGTTTTGTTATTGTTATTTTTATTAGAAAAAGTAGGTATTAGTTAGTAGAGCTGCCTGATTTGCATGATAGAAAGCCCTCCATAAACCCCGCTTAAATAAATCTTGTCATATATTCTGCTGTTTAACAGTTGTCGAAATTGTATAAAATAAACACCCCTATCTCACGTAATTTTGTCCCATTTCACATGAATAACTCCCATGAAAAATAAACTTTTAAGTAAATCAATTGAGTTTGAAAACATGAAAACATTTTTACTTTAAGAGATTCCTCCGCAAATAATTTTTTGACATGAAATTTGTTCACTTTTCCCTAATATTTGTTCACTGGGGAATTGTAACTTTTATACTGCAGTCAGAAAGACAAAATGTGTACAGGCATACCTCGATTAACGCTGGTTTGATTTCTACAACTCTAATAGTATGTTCAGACGAGACAAGGTTCGCTCTCTTTCGAGGGTTCACATCCCAATCTCGAATGAAACAGGAAGATTCGCCATACAAAATTAAGTGAGCGAATCTGCAGGTTTCATTTTGAAACTCTTGCCGAAACCATGAAAATTTAGTATCATCCCTAGTTTCTATCGCTAGTTTATCTTAACTAGCTGTCCAACAAAACAAATTGTAAACAAAGAAATATTATTGTTTTGCAAGCATTTCAATGTATTAGTAAGAAACAAAGGAAAGAGTGTTAAATTGCTTAAATATAAAAATAAACATAATAAATAACACAACATATTAAATTATTTGAAATAATAAATAAATTTTTTATAAATTATTATTTTTTCTAAAAATACATATATTTATATATTAAAATTTACCTTTTTTATCCATTTCAAAACAAAAAAGCAAATGCGAAACAACAAAAAACAAAACAAAGCAACTGTCAAATGAAACTCATTATGTGTCGTCTGAACGCAAATTTTCACAATCGAGGTTCAGACAGCGAAACCAGCATTGAAACTCGTCGTGTGAACATGCTATTAAAAAATTAAGGCAGGCAAGTCTGCTGATATTCTTCAAGAATTTCTACTGTTCCCAAATCAGGTTGGACACCATTCATAAAATTTTCCAGGGTATTCCACAATAGATTAATGTTCAAACTTGACACAGCTTTTCACTGTTCGAAGTCTGATTGCAAGAAATTTGTCCCTTTCCTCAAAGTAGCTAAATTTTCACTTTGTAGTAAAAAGTTTCTCTCTGGCCACACTGTATAAATGTATCACACTGAGAGCAGTTGTTGTGGAGGAAACAACGAATAAAAAAGAGAAGAAAGATTTAAACGAGCGCATGTCTGCGGATATCAAAGCGAATTAAATAGTATGAGTATGTGGTTTAACAAGTTTTTTTTCTGTCATTAAAAAAAACATCAAACAAAAAAATTTAATTTATTGTACTACAAATATACACACTTGTGTACATATACATATATAATTTCCTTCGTTTCTTTTAACAATAAAAATTTGTAATTTTTTTTTTTAAAGATGCATTTTAATTTAAACAAAAATGTTATTTATTGTAGTGTGTAAATTTCTAAGAACGTTTTACCTACATACATGAAGAAACAAGTTATGTATGTGCATATATTATAATTAATAAAGTGTCAGCAAAATTTCAAATGTACAGTGGTAACAATATTTTTAATTGTATGCTAAAATTACTTACGTAAAGTAAATTTATTTTATTATTAAATATTCTCAAAAACAAAATTATTTAACTACATATTACATTTTTCATATCACGTGTTTGGAATAAAAGTAAACGAATATATTTTTTAGGAGAGAGAGAGAGAGAGAGCAATTTTTTTTTGTTTCGTATAATAATGAACAGTTTATATTTTTTTCTTCGGTTTCAATTTAAAAAAAGTGAGGGAGTATTGAATTTTAAATGAAAACCAGCCAATGCAAAATTGTAAAATTAGACCAGTTATTGACAAGAGCACATTGTTTTCTCCAAGGTAAATTCATACCAGGTAATTGCATTAGCATTTTTTCTTATCAGCTGTTTAAATTCGCTGGCAGATAGGTTTCAAAAATTTTAATGTTGAAGATACACTGAATATACTAGATTCTTCAATTTACGAAGGAAGTACAGGAAAACAATAAATTGGCTAGTCTGGATTGTGAAATAGTTCGTAAGGCACAAGATGTTAAAACTAATTGGTACACCTAATTGACTTCTTCTGGGAGATGGATTAATTCCCATCCCGGGAATTACCAACAATTTCCAATTCCGTAGTCCCGTAAAATTAGTGCGGGAATTCACGAGAGCTATCTTACGTAAAAAATATACTTCTTTGCAACGCTAATGTTTTAACAATAACAGCTGAAATAATTTGGCACTTGTTTTAATTTGTTTATAGAATTTTAATTCCATTTTTGAAAAGTTCATAAGTCGTTAAGGTACATATATAAATATATTGATTATAAAACTTTTAATAAGGAAATACAGTGCACACTGCAGTTTGTTCCCGTTTCAATCCATTAAAAATTTACTGAGTTATTAAATTTTTTTATTAAAACAAAATTTTACCAGATATATAATTTTTGGCCACTCCACCCAAAAATGTTTGCTTGGCTGTTTTTTTTTTAACTCAATATTCTGAAATTATTTTTATTTTATTTTTGCAACCATTTCTTGGTGAAAATATTCATATTCTTCATCGCTGAACTAACCCAGGTTGTCTGGGAAGAAGTCCGAAATTGAATCCAGGAATTTTTATGGACATATTGTAGCCCCATGACACGCACTTAAAAATTCATTAATAGCAGCGACATAGCCGTTGCTTCTATGATTAAAATGGGCGTTTTTAACGGCACTTAGCTTACTCATAAAGTTCTCGGAGGCAACTCTGTATTGCGATGCAAAAGCTAAATGTTTTCCGTTTGATCTTTGCTTATCGCAAGATATTGATTGACTGATTACGCACTACAGAGGGGTATACTGCCCGATATATGCAAAAAGTAAACGATCAAACACATTAATATTCGATTTCGTACCGTTTTTTTTTCGCATCGCAATAGAGTAACGCCCCTCATCTCTCATAAATAAGCGAATTTGAGATCCAAAAAAAAAATACCTAAGATTCATTAGAACAGAGATAAATAAGATGAAAGGTGTATTATATTTGGAAAGAAAGACATAAATACCTCCTCTTATTTTGGCTTCACTTAATTTTGGGAGCACCGATTTAAGATGGCAAAAAGCTTCACCCTTTACATAATTTTTTTTTTGCAAATTGCGGTGGCAGAATAACATACTCAGCTTTAACTAATGGTACGTTTAAACTAATTTTTCTGACTTTTTGATGCGAATCACGACCATAGTGATTTGGTGCACGACTATCCCATTCACATACGCCCATGTTCTGAAAAACGTACGTTTTCAAAACGAAAAGCGTTTTGCAAAACGACAAAGCATGTTCTGGAAAACGCGCGTTTTGCTAAAAAAAAATTTTCATAGAATGTGAATGGGAAAACGCCAATTTATAAGTAAATAATTTACACACACAATTGACAAAATCAAAGTAAATTTTTTAAAATCGTATTTTTATGGAAAAATGCCAATTTTCTTTTAAATTTTGGTTGAAATAAAAAGAAAACATATTTAATTTGAATTGTGCAATATTTTATTTTCTCTTTAACTCTTTGTTTGTGCAAAATTCATCACTTCGCTTCAGTATATGCTTGCGGTTTGAAAACACCAAAACTAAGCGTTCAGCGTTTTGGAGAATACTTATTTTGCGATTTCAAATCGTAATCGCCAATGTTAAGCCTTTTGCGTTTTTCAGAACATGGGTGATAGATAGCAGGGATGTTTTATGTAACAACCTTGCATACCAAATAAAATTGTCACAACCTTTATATCAGCAATGACTTTCAATTTATGCGTGGCATAACTGACGAGTTCGACGATTTTTTCATCACATGCGATTTCATCATATGTGATTGAAACTGATAGTAACAGATTTTCGTTGTGAAATAAAACAGCTTTCAAGTCTAGATATATCGTTACAGATTTTATATTAAAAATTACCCCCCGATTATGGTTCACAACACTTAACTATTTTGGTGTTGTGTGTTGTGCATTGCGATTACCGTTTACAACACTTATCTATTGTGTTGCCTTTTCAGTTGTGTATCTAAATTTTCGGCGATTACCGTTCACAACATGTTGTTTTATGTGTTGTAAAAACATATAAAAATAGACAACTGGTTTTTAGGTGTTGTCTCCTTGTTGCGATTAGTTTTTTTGTCGGTTTAAAAATAAAAATTCAGAACAATTTTTAATTAAATTGTAAGGAATGTATTTTCAGTGGATTTTTTTAAGATTTTTATTATTTTATTTTAAATGCAACAAACAGTTGGCTGAGAAACTGCATTATATCATTGCCGCTACTTCCTTATAACTACCATCAGCCAAAACAAAAAGAAAAGCAAACACTGGATTGATGGTTTTAAAAAATTAGTCTGTTTCACCAGCAAAACCATCCTTGTTTATGTGGAACAATTGAAAAAATTTAATTCCAGAAAATGTTTGCTAACATTGTATAATGGCAGTTCTGATGGGTTGGAACTGTTCTGAATTTTTTTGCGAACTCGTGCCATGTCTGTTTTCTGTGTATTCATTATCGAAAAAAAAATAGAAACAGCTTAATCTCCAAGTTTTTTTTATTTTATTTAACTTTAACAAAATATATTTATTTTAGTGCACTTCGTCTTTCTTTTTTTTTTTAATGTTGATTTCTTTCAAATTCTTAGTTTTTTGCATGCACGCTTGTATTTTTAAGAAAAAATCTACTAACATTAATATACAACTGTGTGATGTACACAACAACTAGATGTTGTGAACCATAATCGCATGTTCAATGAATGTTGTGTTGGAAATGAGACAACACAACATTTTTGTGTTGAGAACCATAATCGGGGTCTTAATTAGAAACTCACTTTTTTAAAGAATACGTACTTTTACATGAACCATCAATAAAAAGTCTCCAATCATCTGCCTTATAACTGTGAGTTAATGCGCAATGCACAAAATTACTGTCATTTCCATCAGCCTTTAAACGTTTTGCAAATAACAATGTACAGTCACTTCTGATACTAGATTTTACACGAACTTTTTTTCTATCAAACTCCACTGCTGTAAACGTGAACCGAGCATTTCAGTTTGTCGTTTTGGGAAATGTAAATCGTGAACGAAATCAGCGAAATCTGCGTCTAAATTAAAATGAAGTTCTGTTGTCATTCTTCTTCCAAATGTTTTTTAGTTTTAATAGCAGATATGCTCGTTGTCGGAACTTTATGATTGGCAGATATCGCTTTTGTAATATTTGCATACTTTATATTTTTTCGGCTTTTAGAAGTGTGACCTGAAATATTAGTTTGACAAAAGTAGCAATCATCTGGTTTATGAAATAACACAAAAAAGGGCAGAGAAACTGACGGTTGAACTTTCCATTTTCTTAAAATTGCACATCAATATTCACAAGCAAATTGTGGCCCATACCAGCGACTGACTTCATAAGGGCGTTTGAAGAGTTTGTTGTATACTTTCAAAACTCCAATATTGTTTTTAAAATTACACATGTGACCGATATCCGTAAATAAGCCACAAATATAGCTGTTCGGCCCGAAAACAATTGATGAAAAACATTAAAAACACTAGAGGGATTTTTTTGGGCATTTCAAGCGCGGCTTACCTTTTTGTAATAGAAAGTTATTTTGGTTCTTCCAAGTTATTTTTACAACCATTAAAAATTATAGGAGCAAGTGTGTAGTGAAAAGTAACAATTCTCTTCCCCTCAACCTAATCATGTTCAAACACAAGAGTTGGGCAAGAGACTTGCCAAGTGTAATGGGGCTCTGGGTGTGACTTATTCACGTTACAATTTGTGACAAATATTTTTGCAAAACATGTATGTAAATTATTTTTTTTATTTTTATACCGTGTCCGATAACACGAGGCACGGGATTTCCATATACTAAATCCGAATTACATGCAATTAATTATATTTGTGAGTGTCAACTATGATGCTCAAGATACTTGCCGATCTTTCTAACAAAATTGTGCCAGATATTTCATTATTAATGTTGTGTTGCACATTAAATTAGTGATATGTATGTAAATACATATTGTACAATAGTTAACATATCGCTCATTTACTGTAACAGTGTCATTTAAGTATATAAATAACATTAATTTTCTGTTTGTTTATTCGCTTTGCAATTTTTTTACAAAGGATTTGTCACATATAATTTCCATACTCCAAGCAAGGTCGCCATATATCTGCTTTTGTACTTCATTTAAGGCTGAAATAATGTTTTTAAATATTTTATTTACTATTTTAGTTGACGCCTGTGTTACAAAAAAGAATGAAGTGCAAATACCTTGGAGGTGATGTTATTTTTCTGGTGATTGCTGTCGAGTACAACAAAAATCTGTTTTAGGAATTTTCCAAACATCCCCAAAATCTTGAGTTATAGGTAAAATAAACCGGTTTTTCGTACCTTAATGCACTTATAAGCCAGTAACTTAGCGGAATATCAACCCATTAAGTTTCTCCGCTGATTTAGAAAGAAAATATTGAAGCCATTTTAATGGTAAATATATCATTTAAGTAAACTTGAGAAATCTTTGCGTATTTCTTAACCAAACACATATTTTTTAATTTTTTTTCGCCACTTTTCAACTTTGAGGATGTTTTTGCGCAGTATTTTCTAAAGAAACTACAATTTTTCAATTAATTTTCAAAATATATTTATTACTGGGAAATACAAACCTTCTTTTTCTAAGCACGTAAAAAAAATTTTTTTTTACTTAATAAATGAAGTGAAATCTAACAAGAATTTTTTTTATAATTCTCTTTTTACACGAAGTTTTTTAGAACGTATTTATCGTGTAAAAAAAGAATTAGGTGTAGTGAATGACTGTACTTTTTTGGATGGTTTTTTATTATTAAAATTCTGTTTGTAAAGGGATTTCTCTATCGGATTGGTGTTTTGCAAATCACATAAAGATTAATATATCTAAATGTTTTACTCGTATAGTGTCATATTCTCATATTTTAAATCCTATTATTTTTGATTATACCCTTTGCAGCTCCTCGCTTAAACGAGTAGCTGAAGTAAAAGATTTTGGGGTTATTTTTGATAATATATTGAGTTTTTCTAGTCATATCGATTATATGATTTCTAAAGCTTATAGTATGCTTGGTTTTATATAAAGAAATTCTATTGAGTTCAGAGACGATTACACTTTTAAATCATTGTATATACCTTTAGTAAGGAGTGTCCTTGAATACTGTTCGATTGTATGGAATCCGTATTATACGTGCCATTCAGATCATATCGAGCGTGTTCAAAAACTGTTTGCCAGAACTGCTTTTAAGTTAATATGGCCTTATAAACTACCATCCTACAACATCAGAAAAAAATTAATCGATCTTGAATTATTAAGCGATGGGAGATCAAATTTATCTTTAATGTTTAATATCGTAGAACATAAGCTGTCCTGAAATTATAGACTTTTTGTCTTTTATTGCCCAATAATTTTGTGATTAATAATATGCTTGGGGACAGCATCCATAGATCAAACTAATCCTTAAATGAGCCTATCGCACGTTGTTTGCACTTATGCAATGGATTTAACCCAATTTTAAATTTTAATTTAAGCTATAGTTTGTTTAAGTTACTTTTATTTAAGTATTATAATTAGCTACATAGTAATCTGTAAGAATTTAATTCTGTAGATCAAATAAATAAACTTAATACGAGTACATATGCTCTCTACAGTCTAAAGATAAAGAACTGGCCCGGGCAAGACCGGGCAAGACCGGGCAGTAATTCCATAACACAAGTGATCAACTCGCCTAGAAATTTTAAATGAAAAGCACTCAAAAAAATTTAGTATTACCCATTTACACTTAGCCAGTGATCTTGCAATTATTTCTAATTTTGCAAACTTGTTTTTATTTAAAAAATTTTTATTGACTTTTTTTAAGGCAATAATATGATTTTTATATTTATAACACAACTTGTAAATCCTGACTATAAATACATACATACATACTTATGTATATGTATGTATTATAATATATAAAATCTAACACTTTCAAACTAAAAAAAATTTGATATTCCTTTTCTTGAATTTTGTTGCTTTTTACAAATTTAATGCTTCAAATCTAAAAATTTTCAGATTTTGTATTTATTTTGTTTGTTGTTTTTGTTTAAAAGTTAATTTACAATTAACCTTATATGTACTAAAGTTAACTATGAACGCGCATATTTTATTCTTTTTTATTGTTATTTTGTCAATAGTTCTCATTATGAGAGTTATTGATGTGACGATGTCTATGTAATGACCGAGATTTAAGTTCATTCACAACAACGGAACCCGTAAATGTATATATGTATGTATATTTATATATTTTTTTATTTGAAAATATAACAATATTTTAACTAAATTTTTCGACAAGTTTTTTTTTACATTTTTATAGTTTAAAGTAATATTTTTAACTGCAAAGTTTTAAAAAGTTGTATTTTGTTGTTGGTAAAATTCAGAAAAAATTTACGTTTTATTATAACAGAAAATACATACAGTATTGTAACATTGTTATTTATACCTTTTTTTATTAAAAATATTTTCCAGTGCAACATTTAAAATTTTTGCTAACAAAAAACTTAACTCAAAAGAAAATAAATAAGTTCTGTAAAATTATGAAATTTGATTTTAATTGCCAAATTAAAAAAAAAAACCAAATTTTGTTATTAAGAGCTTTATTCTGGAAAATGTAGTGTTAGTTCGCATGCAAAAAAAAAGAACTTTTCTCCATACTCGTATAAGACCGTTTATCTAAATTCCTGCTTAGTTCAACATTTTT
The DNA here is from genome assembly GCA_947397855.1 of Thelaira solivaga. Lineage (NCBI taxonomy): Eukaryota > Metazoa > Arthropoda > Insecta > Diptera > Tachinidae > Thelaira > Thelaira solivaga. Next base: position 29,229,315 of record OX377612.1, read on the forward strand.
TGCACCTTGCCTTTGTCGAGTCCATTATTTCTTATCAACGCTACACACATGCGCTCATACAAATGTAACAACGTATGTGAGTAGTACCTATCACAAATTATGCATCACAACACAACAGGTCATAATAGTTTAGCAGCAGAGCAATGACATGCAGTGATACTATGTATCTTGCTTATTTCAGTTAACATGACATGGCAATACATGGTATTTTTGAAATACTTTTTGAAAAATTTTTGAATTGCGCAGCAACACTTTGTCAGAGGCATCTAATCGAGTATAAATTCTCGCATTGAGAATACTGTTACTTTCAAAATGTTTTTCACAGCTTTTTAATGCATATTTTACATATGTATGTACTTCGAGGTATGTAGTGTTTTTCCCTTTTTGTCTAAAAACGTGAGTTAGAAAAATTACATAGTTTCCCTACTATATATATACACCGTTTCAATTTGCCATAAAATAATTTAAAATATTCGCACATAGCCGTTGTATCAAAGGCCAAATATATTGTAAAACATATCGTAAGACAGGACGCAAAGAAGGAAACAGTAAACATATTTGATGCTGTACTGACTCCAGCAGTACTAAAAGCAAATGTCAGTTATTTGAATTATAATTAAGTTGTATATAATAATTATTTCCTAATTGTTGTCTTAAACTTTCACTGCTATCATCGTCTTCATAGCTATCGGAATCACTATTACAATTATTATGTTTGTGTTGTTGGTTAGCTTGGGCATTATCACCACCATCATCATCATACGACCACTGCATATCCTCGCCAAATTTATGCCGATGAGCCAAGTTTTTGTAAACATGTAATTTACTATTGTCAATATAGGATCCACAAGAATAACACCACACGGATAAATCACTAAAACTTAATGCTAAAGGATGGAATGATTCCAGATTATGATACAGCATGTGTTCCATAATATAACGACCGCATAAAACTTTATAACAACTAAGACACATCCAATTTTCAGTTGTTGATGAACATTCATGGCAGGGCTTTGATGTATTTATTGCTAAAGATTAGAAAAAATAAATTTAAAAATTGTTTCTGTGTATCAATTTTATTCAGGAGTTGATTAAAGACGCACATTTTACAGAGCATTAAATTTAGTAAACTAAAATTAAAAGCAGTAACAATGATAAATATGAATATGTAAGAAAAATAAAATTAAAGATTAAGTTTCTCAACTTCAAATTAAAATTAAACAAAGAAAAATATTTTCAACTTCAATTACACTGACTGCATGTTATGAAAGAAGAAATTTTTATGTGAAAATGCCGTCAGCTAGCGTGAATGAGGGTGTTATGTCCGAATGTCATATTTTCACATGGGACTTAACTCTGAATGATTCATTGACGAAATGATAATAATAACGATAATGAAAACTTTTAATTAAAAAAAAAAAAAAAAAAAATCTAATAGAAATAATGATCATGACAAATAAAATGTCATGGCATGTGAAATGAAGAAGCAACACACATACATCAACAAAAAAATTAAATAATTAATTGCAACGCATATTAGTTTGCTTACTTTTTGGTGCATCCCCTGGACGCAATTGGGCTAAATGAGGACAAGTTTTTAATGGTACAACGGCAAACATTTCATTATTTTCTAAAGCCTTATTATTTTTTTTTAAAGTTGATATGAAAGTGAGTGTAATATTAATTCATTAAGATGTTATTCAACGTATATGGAAGTTGTTGTAGTGGAGAAGACATGAAAATATTAAAAAAAAATTAAGTAATTAAAATCATCATTATTGTTTCTGGGTATCACACATGTACTTATAAAAGTTAGACATGTTTCACGAACAATAAGTAATTACCTGCATGTGCTCTGTGAGAAATTCTGTTATGGTTTTTACTTTTACCTTCGGTTTGCTGCCACTTGCTTCTAGAGAAACATTTGTGTCTGTGACCACTGAGCCGCCAGCAGCACCTTGCACATCATCCCTTGTAATATCTAAATTTTGTAAAGTAGCAGAAAGAAAATCCTCGTTGTTGTTTTCAACTGATGTTTGTGGCAATCTCTTGCCGAACGTTAGACTTTTCCAATAACGTTGCTGTATTCCTATGCAGTTTTGTAAAGTTTCGATGCAGCTTAAATAAGCTACTGTTGGTGGGCGTGATACGCTGCCATTTAGATTTATTGCTGGTATGGGATCTCCCAATAGAGATTTGGTACACATGGTCATTGCATAAGAAATGGAATTTACATTGTAACCGCCTTCTAAACAGACTATAATGCGGCCATTGGCTAACGCTGACAGCCAGTGAGTAAAAAGACCATACGCTTCGGGTGTTACTTTACAACCACCTAAGGGATCTCCTATGGCAGCATCAAAGCCAGCCGAAACTAAAACTAACTCTGGATCAAATTCATAGGCTATAGGCATTATGATGTGTTGAAAGGCCATGACATATTCCAAATCGCCCATGCCTTTCTGCAATTAAATAAAATCAGAAAGAAAAATTCTTAATTATACAGAAAAAATAGCCAAATCCGTATGATGTTATCACCCACCTTGTTCCAGGGAATGTTAACATTGAAACCGACACCAGCGCCCTTGCCCACAGCATCATAATCACCATCTTTACTCTTCGGAAAGAATGTTCCATTATCATAGCGGTGAATACTTATGTATAGTACTTGAGGATTTGATTCAAATATGTGTTGTGTGCCATTACCATGATGCACATCCCAATCAACAATAAGCACTCGCTTAAGATTATGATCTCTAATAGCGTACTGAGCTGCAATGGCTATATTATTGAATATACAAAAACCATGAGGTACATCCGATTCGGCATGATGACCTGGTGGCCTAACAATACAAACTCCACTGCGGACATCGCCTGTAACAACTTTATCGACCACCTGCAACACAGAACCGGCAGCCAATGTGGCACAATCGAAAGTTGAGGAATGAAAATAAACAGAATTATATTTGGCACCCATATTTTGCAGTTCATCTTTTTCACCAATGCGACGTATCGCATTCACATGCGATCTTGTATGCGCTAAGCAAATTTCATCTGTCGTGGCCATACGTGACTGCACATGTTCCATGCGTTCCAATAAGTTATAGTCTTGATGCATTTCAAAGATCTTTTTTATGCGTTCTGGTTGCTCTGGATGACCTTCCTCGTAGGTGTTTGAATGTTTTAGCATAAATTCATCGTAAACGTAACAGACTCGTATTTTTGGTAAAAGCAATTTTGTGTCTACGTAGTGATTTAAAATGGTAATAATAAATCTCGACAGATTGTAAAGTAAATTTTTGATAAACTCTCTCACTTACCTTCTTTGAGTCTTTTAAGACGTAATAAATTCCGTTCCACAACTTCGAAAGGTATTTTTGGTGCTGTATTACGTGTGGGAAAACGTTCAGGCAACGGTGGGCCCCCAATAAAAGGACGACTAACTTTATGAAGATTTGGCTGGGGATTAACATTATTTAAGTCCTCCATGGTATAGGTGTCATGAATTTGCAAACATTTCCAATAAGGACGATGAGAGTATATACAGTTTAAAATCGATTCTTGCATAGAAGGACATGCTGGTTGTAATTTTTCCACCAACAAAGGACACGGGTCACCTAATAGAGCACGTAATGTTAGAGCGGCGCCTTCTGCCAATGAATCCAAACAATAGCCTCCTTCCAGAACAACAGTCAAACGTGAATTAGCCAGCTTTACTAAAGAATTAATTAAATGAGTATAAAAGGCGGGCGTTACTTCCATTTCTCCCTCAGGACAACCCAAGGCAGCATCATAACCAGCCGAAATTATAATTAATTCCGGCTGAAATTCTACAGCTACTGGTATCAGTATTTGCTGGAACACAGCCAAATAGTCACCATTGCCCATGCCAGTTTTATTAAGCGGTAAATTAAAGTTATAACCTAAACCGGGACCAAGGCCAACAGCATCAAAATCCGATTCTTTCAGATTAGGCCAAAAGGTGCCATGTTCAAAGCGATGTATCGAAAAGTATAAAACCCTAAAAATAGTTAAAAGTACAATTTAAATTTTTAACGCTTAATAAAATTTAATTACCTGGGGTCATTATAAAAGAATCTCTGTGTACCTTGGCCATGATGAACATCATAATCAATTATCATAATCTTTTGCAACTTTAAAACATCTAAGGCATATTGTGCAGCGATTGCCACATTATTAAAGAAACAAAAGCTAAAAGTTAAAACATTAACATTTTCTTTTGCAAATAAAGAAATAAGCAGAATTCAATGTTAAATACCCATTAAATTCAGATTTCATGGCATGGTGCCCTGGAGGACGTATAATAGCCATACCGTTTTGTATGGTACCATTAACAACAGCTTCAATAAGATCAATTGTAGAGCCTGTAGCTAATAACGACAGTTCAAATGTGGTCTTGAAAATAATATGTAAATTTTATTAGCATTAATTTTTTTAAATTGAAGACGATTTAATTTTTACCGGATGTATATAAATAGAATCATATCGTGAACTAAAATCTTCCATTTTTTCGTTATCATTAACACCAGATGTTTTCTCTAGCAATTCGTAATGCTCTATACTATGAAGAAGCAATATTTCATCTTTAGTGGCTCGTCTTGAGGGTAAAATATGGCAGCGTTCAACCAAATTTAATTCACGACAACTAAAAAGTATAGAAATTTGTTGCTGTATCTTGAATTAATAATTAATAAGTTAAATTATGATGGAGATTGTTCGGTTACGTCTGTTTCAGTTGCATAGGCAGTCAGTTACTGCTTGAGTGAAGAGACAAAAGATCCGATTGACGTATCCTAAAGATTTTTTTTTTTTTTTTGATTATATAATCTCCTTTTTCTTAGTGAGAAAAGAACAACTGTGATTGCAGCTTCTATATTAATGTTTTTACGGCACCATAAATGCACACAAAGAAACCTTCAACCAATTAATTATATTCAAAGAAAACTCGAAATAGCACTTTTGATCCTGTTTGACAACTGGACTATTGTTACTAAATGTAGTTATAGCAGGATCTAGGTTTTGTTTATTTAAGCTTCAAGTTAAGAATGTAATTTTTAATTGTAGGAGTGAAAAACTTCTCAAAAAGTTTTATTAAAAATTGTAACTTCGGACTTTAATGAAATCATATGATGTTATGGCTGAATATATTACTTTTTATACAATTCAGATTTTATATTTAAAATGCTAAGGCCCATTATTACAAGTAATCAATAGTTAAAGTTAGGATATTGTTGAATATAATTTCTAGTGTCTTTTGTTGAAGTTTAAATTAAAACATATCGCTGGCTTAAATAACTAATGGTCTGAAATTAAGTTTAAAAGTCTAGCAAAATACCGCCTATTTGCCCCACAATATCCTATCTTTAACTATTTGAAACTTGTAATAACGAGATTTTTCCCAATCATAAGTCGTTATTTAATAGAAACATAATACGTACATAGTCTGTCCCAACTTACTTTTCAGCGAATTATATTGAATTTTGGTTAACATTATGTCATAAAGAAATTATAAAAAAGTATAAAATTCTATTTGGCTGGTAATGTATTTGTATAGTATATATGTAAAGGAAATATTTTTCTAACTTTGAAGATTACTTACCGATCTAAAATACGATTAAATCGTTCTGGACATTCTACATGCGTGCTGTCCCATAAACAGCAATGCTGAGACATGGATTCATCATAAATAAGACCAGTTGGACCTCGTGTCATGCATTTTGCATTCATCGCCTACAGGAAATATTAAAAGGTGAATAAAATTTAAATCAAATAATTAACATTTATATAAACATTATCAATTTAAATATACTTAACCTACATTTTGGAATATATCTTTAACAACAGTTTCTTGTTGGTTTTGTTGTTGCATTTTTAATAATTTCGCTTTGCGTTTTGCTTCTAGAAGTGCCATACTCGGTTTTCGATTTTCCCCTGAATTCACTGTTCCTGCTGATTTGACCATTGCGCGAGTTTGAATTTTTGCTTTTTGCGCACTTCTTCGTGTTACAATAGGCGAACTCTATTATAAAATGATAAAAGAGAACTTGATTTAATTAATACGATGATAACAAAAACAGAAACGTTTAATTTAGTATTTAACTTGTGCTACCAATACAACAACACTTTTTAATTTTATTCAATTAAAATATTTATTTATTTTATTATTTACAAGCCGTTTTTTTCCCGGTCTCTTCCGGTTCGCCCGAAAAAATTTAGAACAAATTTAGAAAAAACAAATTGGCGACCTGCAAACTGTCTCGGGTAAAATTGATGGTAGCCGATGCCAGAATAGTAGAGGAGAGCTCCGCCATTTGTTTACCTGTCCAGCATACTATTAATGTGATGTATAAAAAAAACCTTCTCTTGGTTGATGTACCTTGACGTGGTGAGGGGGCTTCCGGCCTAGGTGCAACCATGCCGGACAGGTTTTTGGAGAGATTCCGAAAACTAAATCTCAACCGATTCCCAAGCCAAAGTGTTCTTGGAATCGTGCCGAGAGCTGAATTGTGCAGGGAATTAAAACATGTGCATCACTAACGGAGACATCCCCTGGAATACCGGGCGACCTTCCAGTGTAAATAGCCTTATGTACGTATGGGAGCTCTGCGTACACCTTTGAAATTTATTTTTATGGAGAATATAAGAAAAAAACATAAAAATCAAAACAACGGAGTCAGATGAGGATACTCTACTTTGTTCGCCGGTCAGTGCCGGGGAAAATGAGGCCATGGATATAACTGCCATCCTCCATGATTTCGAGCTAAATGCCGAAGATACCTCTCAGGGTTTACTGGAACCAAGAGCTAATGACACGACGAAGCCTGGTCGTCCAAAAATGTCGTATTAAAGCCAAGATCAGCCACCACAAGATGTACTCGAGCGGAACACACTGTTAAGCAGACTGGCAAAGCAGAACGTAGGACTGTCAACAAAGAGTTGGCGGGTTCTTCGAACCATAAAAGAGAAGGATGGCGGACAATCTGTCACCTTCTCGATTGATGATGCATCGAAGAAGAGGTCTCTTGCGCAGAGAGGAAAATTATTTCTTAATTTCTCGCAAATCCGTATGAGGGTGAACACAGGGGCTAAGCCGGCCACATCCACCCAAGTACAGTTGAAGGAGAAGGCGTCCATCAGAGAAGAGGACAATACTCTATCGACATCCAAAGCAGCAGCCGCAGCCAGGGCGATGAGCACAGCTCCTCACTCTGGGTATACCCAGCTTCACCCAAACAAGGAACCCAAGTGGATGCGAGCGGGGCCTAAGAAGCGGCCTCCCAAAAGTTAATGGGCCTCAGGAGCATCCAGGTAAACCTACAACACTCCAAAGCTGCCTCGGCAGTTTTGGAACATCTGTTTAATCGGGGGCACCTGGATGTCGCTCTTATCCAAGAGCCTTACATATATATGGTTCAGGTTAAGGGCTTACCAGGTAAGTTATTTTATGATTCCTACAATATAGGAAAACCCCAATCATGTATACTGATTAGGAAAGGAATTAATGCCATTCTTATTTCAGAGCACACAGACAAGGAGCAAGTCGCCGTGAAGATGGAGGTGGCAAATGGGCCATGGGACCTTTCTTTCTCAACAGTGCAGAGACTCATGGATCACAGTAGAAAAGAGAATAACCACATTGTGATTGGTTGTGATGCAAATGCACACGAACATAAACCATAGACGTGAGTACTTATTCGAATTTATTAGCAGGAACATGTTAGAAATTATGAATGTAGGGAATAAACCCACATTTAGGAACAAAATTAGAGAAGAGGTCTTGGACATCACTTTATGCAATACATTTCTAAGAAATTTCATAAATAAGTGGACAGTTTCAGAAGAAACATCTATGGCTGATCACTCTCACATTAGATTTGATATAAACTTTGATATCAAGCTAAATGCTACATACAGGGACCCTAGATCGACTAACTGGGAAAATTTTAATAGCCTAGTAGAAGAAGAGGTGGACAGATATAGTAAGAGGGTTCGGAATCCAGATGAGCTGGAAATCGCATTTGAGGCGATTAGTACAGCTATATTGAACTCGTATCACCAAGCTTGCCCAGAGAAGAAAAAATCAGGCAATAGAATTACTCCTTGGTGGAACGATCGTTTAGAAGGCTCAGCAACGTGTCTAATGGAACGTGTAACCGGGCCCTGTATAAAGAGGCCCTTACGAAGTACAACATAGAGATTAGAAGAGCTAAGAAGGAATCCTGGAAGAAATTCTGTAGTGGACTTCCGAAGCTAAGCAGTTGCTCCAAAGTTCACAGGGTTCTATCTAAAATGCACACTAACTCTATAGACCTTCTTAAAAAGCCGGACGGAACATTTACAAACAATAGCTCGGAGACCTTAGAGCTTCTGGCTAGAGTTTATTTTCCGTGTTCCGTAATTATCTCAGAGGATCAATTGGACGGAGACCAAGGTCTCAAGATTGTATAAGAGATAGGGAGATATTTTGTGAGGAAAATATAGCATGGGCCATAGGCTCATTTTATCCATATAAATCTCCTGGAGAAGACGGAATTATTCGAGCACTCCTTTAGAAGGGATTCCTCACATTATGCGACCTCTGATTAATATGTTCAGAGCGAACTTTGCCTGGGGAGCAATTTCTAGCAAATGGAGGGAAGTAATCGTTCGGTATATACCGAAGTTGTCCTTCCTGCCCAAGTCGACCGAGTAGTCTAACCTCCTTTCTATTAAAAACAATGGCAAAATTAGTTGATAGGCATATCAGAGAGAGGTATCTCATGGTAGCACCTCTACTTAAAAATCAATATGCGTATCAAGGGAAATCAATCACACATGCTCTACTGAATCTCACGCAGAAGATTTAGTCCTCACTTGAGAACAAGGAGTATGCAGTTGACTGTTTCCTAGATATTGAGGGAGCTTTCAACAATACGGATTTCTCTCATATAATTAGAGCGATCCTCAGCAAAGGTGTCGATGGGACAACATGTAGATGGATCGAAAATATTCTAAAGGGAAGAATCATAAATTCTTCCCTGGGATCAGCGAACCTCAGAGTTAAGACGGCAAAAGGTTGTCCTCAAGGTGGCGTACTCTCGCCACTATTATGGTCCTTGCCGTCGGCGAGGTTCAGGGATATGCTGATGACATAGCTGTGCTGATAAGGGGTAGGTTTGAAGATACCATATCAAACCTACTTCAGAGAGCACTGAACTTGGTATCAGACTAGTACAGGATGTTGGGTTGAACATCAACCCAAAAAAGACTTCTATAGTAATATTTGTTGAATATAACGCTTTCTCAAATATAGAAGAAAATATGATAATATTGTAAATATGCATTTAGTGGATGTTATCTTTGAAGTTTATAAATGTCACTTGCATATGTTACATCTTTTGTATCTTCTTTAAATTTGTTAACACAGCTTTTCTGGCCATCAGCGGTTCAAGTTGTCTTAACTTAAGAAGCACACAAGACTCAATATATAAAATAAAGAAATTATAAACTACTATTGAATTTAAAGCTTTTGTATTTTTATTGTTTGCTGCTTGTGGAATTTCTTTATATATATACTTAAGTAGAAGTATAAACATATATTCTTATATGCCTATACAAGAAAAATTAAAAAGTGCGCCAAGACTGAAGGATGCTAAATCATCATTGTTAAGTGAAGAAAAATCTGATTTATCAAATTTGCTTTTGGAGCCACGGAGGACCATGGCAGAAACTAGATCTTATCACTTACATAGATTTAATGGACAGAATTACCAGCTGTGGAGACGTCAAATGGAAATATACATGACCGAAAATAAGTTAAAACCATACATTTTTGGTACTTTATCAAGACCAACTATTAGCAGTCAAGCATGGGACGATAAAGATGCTGAGGCACAGGCTTTTATAATGAGAGGTATTGAGTTAGAACAGTTAAGATATTTAACAGACTGTAATACATCACCCCAGATGTGGTCAAGATTAAAAACTGTGCATGCCGAGAAAAGTGAACAGTCCGTACAAGTGTTGCTGGAAAAATTTATAAATTGTAAAATGGAAGATGATGATAACATTGTCAATTTTATTGCAAATGTCACTTCTTTGGCACAGCGATTAAAAGATATGAACCTAGAACAGAAAGAACCTATGGTAATCGCAAAAATATTAAGTAGCTTACCTACAAAATTTGATCACGTTAGAACTGCGTGGTATGCCGTTCCTCGTGCCGAACAAAATATAGAAAGATTAACAGATCATCTTGTAAATGAAGAATCTTTGATAAATTTGCGTTCAAATGAAATAGCGGAAAACAATAATCATAAAACAGCTTATGCAATAAGTAAGTATAAATCTAATAAAACATTAAATTCGAATAAAAGAAATGGCAAATGTAATTATTGTCATAAACAAGGGCATTGGGCAAGAGAGTGTTTCAAAAAACAAAGAGATCAGCAAAAGAGAACTACAAATAATCATAGCTCTTTAACCATAACCAGAGAATTGTATACAAAACATAATGAAGAAACGTCAAACAACCAAAAATCACATCTATTTGTCTTACATTCTAATAATACACAGAACAAATTTGAAAATATATTTTACATTCTGGAGCTACATATGTGCTTTCAGAGGGAGTTGTATGAAAAATTTCTTGAGTATAAAGAAGGTGCGTGTCAAGTAAGAGTTGGTGACGGACGAAAATTAAAGGTAGCTGGTATTGGTGATATTGAAGTACATGTAGATGGAATTTGCGGTGCACAAGTGAAGCATACGATTAAAGATGTTTTACTAGTTCCTGACTTAGATAGAAATTTTGTATCAGTAATGAAGGCACCTGAAAAAGGTGTAAAAGTAGTATTCGAAGAGGGTGCAAATCGTGTTATGCTCATAAAAGATGGTGACGTCATTGTTTCTGGTGTGCGCGATAACAAATTATATAAATTAAACTTAACACCAATCTCAAATGCGACGTTAAATGTAGCACATGCAGAAGAAATGTTAATTTGGCAAGAACGTTTAGGACATGTAAATTTTAAAACCTTGCGTGAAATGAATGAAAAACACTGTCAAAGATTTAAATATAAAAAACCTTTCAACTGAAATTTCATTTTGTGAAGGGTGCACTTATGGCAAACAACATCGACAAAGCTTTCCAAAAACGAGTGCAAATCGCGCCAAGATGCCAGGTGAAACTTTTCATGCAGATCTATGTGGTAAAATGAGCATGCCTTCTCTCGGAAAATCTCATTATTTTTTATTATTGAAAGATGATTACTCTAGATATTGTTTTGTTTATTTTTTAAAACATAAAACAGAAGTTTTATCACATTTGATGGAATTTTTTGCAGAAGTTCAATCCGATGGGCATACTATTAAGAGGTTAAGAATTGATGGAGGCTTGGAATTTTGCAATAATGATGTTAATAAATTTTTACTAAAGCATAATGTGAAACATGAAGTTACCACACCTAGAGCACCAGAACAGAATGGTTTTATAGAAAGGCAGAATCGAACTGTTATAGAAAGTGCAAAGGCTATGTTACACAATCGCGGACTGCAACTAAATCTATGGACAGAGGCAACAAGCACTGTGGTATATGTTAAAAATCGTACAGCCTCAGAAGTTTTAGATGGTCGAACCATATGAATTATGGTTTGGAACAAAACCTACAGTTGGTCACCTTAAAGTATTTGGTTACTACGCTTATGCATATGTTTCGAAAGAACAACGTTTAAAATGGGATAAAAATTCAATGAAGTTAATAATGGTTGGCTATAATAATGGTAGTAAAGCCTATCGTATTTATGATCCAATAGGAAAGAAAATCAATTTTAGAGAACCTAGCATTTTTGGTGAATGTATACCGTTCTCAAGAGAAGTTAAATACCTTGGTATTACTCTTGATGACAGACTACTCTGGAATAGCCACCTAGACAAGACCATCGACAAAGCTAGGGCCACGATATGGACCAGTAAAAGATTGGTTGGTAAAAGTTGGGGGCTAAATCCAAGAATATCGCTGTGGCTCTACACTGCGATTACTAGACAGCTGATAGCCTATGCGGCTCCGGTCTGGTTTAGAAAAGTAAGCAAGGTCTCAGCGCAGGCAAGGATCAATAGAATTCAGAGACTAGCCTGCGTTTCTTCAACCGGGGCAATGAGGTCTACTCCGATCGTTGCCCTTGAGGTCTTGCTAAACCTTCCTCCAATTCATTTATTCATCAAGAAAGAAGCGTTGCAGTTTAATGCAAAGCTCATCTCAGGAGATGCGAAGGACTCTTCTCGCGCACTCAGCTCTCCTTATAGAGAAATTGCTGAAATAGGTGTGAAATTTGTAACCCTAAGCGATCACTGTCGAACCAAATACAATTTCACTCGTAATTTCAGGGTCACATTCCCAAATAGGGTTCGCATTGTCATGAGATTCCTGACTGGACATTGCAGAGTATTGGAACACTTGGCGAATATGAGGATCCGTCAAAATGACCTCTGCAGGTTGTGTAACGAAGATGAAGAGACAGCAGAACACATATTGTATCACTGTAATGGCCTAATTTGGACCCGTTTTCGCTGCTTAGGACAACATTACCTACAACCGTCGGACATGGCGGACAAATCACCAAAGAAGTTTCTGAATTCTTAATGAATACTAGACTCTGGGAGGATTTGTAACTGGAGAGTAGTGTCACAATAGGTCTGTTTTGGCACAGTGACTAGGTGACTTGTTCCCGCTCTTCATTCTAATTCTAAATAAAATACGCAAAAAAAAAACAGAAATTAATGAAAATCTAAAATTTGGGTTATATTTTTAATATTAATCGACCATTTGTGCACCTCATTTCTTGCACAGGTGTTATTACTGTCATTTCAAACAAAACTGCATACGTTTTTTTGTCCGTTTCGTTGCTTAGACAAAATACGCAAGAAACCCACTCAAAAAATTGCCAAAAATAGAGGTAGTTGGGGTTTTTGACACATAGCTCCGCTATTTATTGATCGATCTCGCTTAATTTCAATAGCAATAATCTGACAGAAACAACTGACAGAGTGGTGTGCTAAGCTTTTGTTGTTGATTTCAACGACTTAACGGACAGACAGACAGACGGAAGTTGAGATCGTATTACATAAAATTTATTTTTATATGGATACAACCTCGAGTTTAATAAACTAGCCATTTGCATTATATAATTTTTTTTTTATTTATGAGCTGTGTTTATAAATTCTGGAAATTTTATATGAAAAGTATTCAAAATAATGAGTGTTTTTCATAAAAATTTTTTAGACGAGTTGATCGCTTGTGTTTTAAAAACAGCTCATTAAGAAGAATGTGGAAAGTGGAAAATATGAATATAACGCAGTGGAGAGTATATAAGGCTCGGCACAGACGAATCTAACTTGTTTGTCTTTTACACTTTGTATTTTTTCGTTTGAAAATTCCCGGAATTGTAAATTGGCCTCTCATCAATGAATTCAACAGAGATATCTCCTGCTTCTGTGTACAATATAAGCGATCTAAAAATTATATACAAAAAACTGATATGTTGTTTTGATAACAGAACCGAGCAACTCGTCTTAAATATTTTTAGTGCTTTTCATATTAATTTTCTAGACGGGTTGATCTCTTGTGTTATGGAAACAGCACATAAATTTATAATAGATATTCAAATTCAAATGAACTCTAATAGTTACATGTGATATGGAATCGGTCAAACTTTTTAGTCTTTTCGTATGAAATGGTTTAAAAATTTCGATAGGAATTGCTCAGATTTTACCTAATATCAAATTCTGTGGAATTTATATCTATATTTTAACCATTAAATTTTTTTTTAATATTTATTAGGCTATAATAACTATTAGTATTTATTCTTTACTGAATTGCACAATCTGCTGATAGTTTAAAATTTAAAGTGATACTGATTCATTGTATTTTTTAGTCATTGTGTTTTCATTCAATAAAATCATTTAAATCAGGTTTTTTTTGTTTTTGTTATATAGTTAACGGTGTGGATTTCCACCTACTATATGTAAATAAATAAATGTAAATTTACCATCAACTGTAAGATTTCCGCCAGCTTAACACGATAATGTTTAGGCGTTAAAATTTATATAGAGTGTTGCAAAATTTAAGCATAATTTTAAATTCTTACCGTATATATCGTAAATTAAGTTGTATTTGCTGATATTTTTTAAAGCTTTGATAATTTATAATAAGATGTTTTATACATAACTTTTGTGAAAATCGTTTTAAATTATTTGAAATCATAAAGCTTAGCAAAATTTAATCTTTATTCGTGCATAATTCCAAATTATGTTGGTGTGCTAGTGCACTATTTTCCATGATATTCTCATGGACAATTTTAGAAAAATTGTTTACTTAGTGCAATAAGCACTAAGAATAAAAGCATTGAACTAAATAAACAAAATTTCCCAACCAACATATTACAAAAGAATAGAAATATTATATTTTTATTCTTCTCTTCTCTTTTACACATGAATGCCCTTCGGATATTACATAAAGAGTATGAATATCATGGAAAAAAATGCAACATACATAAATTGGAATTAAGCACGAATAAAGATTAAATTTTGTGAAATTTTTTTATACCCTTAAAAAAAGGGGGAAAGGCCATATATGTATAAGTTTGTCATTCTGTGTGAAATTTCTATAACGTTCATGAGCCATCCTATAAACTACATATATACTCGTACATATGTATGTATATTCTGGATTCTAATAAGTAGCGGAGTCGATTTCTCAATGTCCATCTGCCCGTGTGAATATCGAAATCAACTATCTGAAGTCCCTACTATGCCAGTTTGTTGAAAGTTCTTGCGAGCAGGTTGCTATTTAAATTCGCCCCAATCGATAAATAAATGGCTGACCTCTTAAATGGAAATTTAAAAAAAAATTTTAAAATAGTCCAAAGTAACTTCTGTGTGTTTGAGCGGTAGATTACAAATCTAGACGATCTCCCCTTTAGTATGATATATGTCCCATCCCATAATCTTCTATAGAAATTTCATAAAATATTTTAAAAATAGTCCAAAGTAATTTCTGAGTATTTGGGCGATAAATTACAAATCTAGACGATCTTTTTAGGTTCATTTTCATAAAAAAAATCAAAAAGTACCATAAATTTAATAAAAAGTGTTTACAAAATACCTCAATTAATGATTTCTTATTTCGTTCAGTACCGTTTAATTCGACTGTCACAATTCGAGGTTTGTACATAACAAAAAAAGTATAATAGCACTAAAATTAATTAAATATAAAGTCTAATCTTATTTAGCCCTTTTGGTACTTTTTTTCTCCCTTGAAATTAATTTTTTAAATAAGAGTTTTATCAAGTTTTACAAATTAAATAAAAATACATATTTATAAATAGTAGTTTTTTACCCCTTATTTGCTCGAATTTTAAAAAAGTGGCAAATACATTTTAGATCTTCTCAAGAAGAGAATACAATTTAGTTTTTGTTGCTGTGATTGTTACTTCGAAAGATAAATGGGGTTAAAAAAACATATCAACATTAGTTTTTACCCTTTGTATCCCGCAAATGAAAAAATATCAAAAAAGTACCAAATAACATTCGCTTATTTTTTTAGTAGAATATTTTGTAGTTTGAACTTTGGCTCTATCTGTAGTAGTTCCGGAGATATGTACAAGAATTTCGATTTTATCCGTTTTTACCCCCTTAATATTCGAATTTCCAAAAATCAGTTCTTATTCGTCCTAAACATTGGGACAGAAACCTGCTCATCGAATTTCAATCCAGTAGCTTTAGCCGTTTGGGCTGGGTGATGGTGATAAGTCAGTCAGTAATGTTATTCTTTTACTCGTATATGTATAGATTTTCTGAGGTATGGACCTTTAAAGTATTAAGGTAAGTAAAGTTTGTGATTTTGTACATTGTTATAATTTTGGTACCATGTAGTTTTGAAATCAATTATTATTATGGGTTTTGACGAAAAATCTTACGTAATTTTTTTAAGCCTTTTTTGGTGCTTAATTCCAATTATGTTGGTTGCTAAAAGCATAATTTTCCCAATATTCTACGAGAATATTTACTTTTTGTTAAACTTTTTGATTCCAAATAATCTTACCAAGTTAATTGAATCTAGAGTTGTGCCAAAACAAACGAACTTATTCATTTGAACTAATCACTTAAATGAACAGTATGAATAAGTTCAGTGGTCTTGATGTTTTTTGCTCATTTGATCTTTTGATCAGTTGTTCATATGATCTTTTGATCATTTGTGCATATGATCTTTTAATTGTTGCCAATCAATTTTTTGCTCTTTATTCAATATTGCCATTAGATATTTTTACCACTTTTACTGCCATACTTAAATATATAATTTTAATAGGTTTTTTACTACGCGTTCATAAAGTTCTTTTAAAAAAATTTTATTTTCCAATAATTAGTAATTGTTTTTAAACAATTGGTTTAAAGAAAAAAATGAGAAAAATATACACATTTACACATTGGAATAAAAATTAACTAATTTTGGCTGAAAAAAAATAAAGTGGCATCGCTGTTCTTTACTTGATCTTTTGAGTAAACAAGCACTAAAAGAGCAAATTTGCAGGAAGAGCGAAAGATCAAAAGAACAGAGAATTGATAAAGATCAAAAAAACAGAGAATGAAAAAAGATCAAAAGAGAAAAAAGAGCGTACAAATTTTTTTTTTTTTTTTTTGTTTACTGAACAATCTTCTAAATGAACGATTTTGCCCAACTCTAATTGAATTCCTCCTAATTGTAAAAACACTAAAGAAAATATCAATGGCCTTTCAATACGAACGAAACGACATAGGGTGATCAGAATTCTAACATAACCAAAAAATTATTTGAGAATTTTTGGTTTTACTTTTGCAAATTATAGCAAAACACACATCTATCTTTGTTTTTATGTCCATATGTATAGCCCCATTTTTTAAATGTAATACGACAGTATTTTACATGAAACAAATTAAACTTGTATATTTATGGAACTTACCATTATATTATTTTGCGCGTAGATACAGGTAGGTAGTAATTTGGCACGTTGGCAAGTAGATTTATTTTATTAATTATAAAGGGAAAATTTTCTTTTTTTCTTTCACTTTTTATACACGTTGTACGAAAAAAGTTTACAATTACATATGTATGACAAATCAGAACTTTTAGTGGCAGTGAAAAAATACTGCGCATCTATTAATCTACTTTTTATTTATTCATTTGAGTTTTTATTTATAATATAAGTAAACTTAAGGAATTAAATTTTAGCACAATAATTTTTTTACGCGGAAATCACATCTCTTACTGAGGTTATTTTCTCGCTAATTTTCTGTACTTTAGTGCTGTAATGGAATATTGAAAATTGTAATCTACTTTCACTACACTTTCATTTTAAATTGCCGTACTTCAAAAAATTATCTGTGAGCTGTTCTTAATAATTTTATATTTTCCTCTTTGATTTTTCATATACTACTCGCGGAAAATTCATGCGAACTATTGTTGAGATTTATAATACAAATGTACAAGTTTTAGTACTAATAATGTTGAGCTGCACAAACAAAACTTTAAGGTACCATTTTCCAAAATTTAATTTTAATTCCCCGTCTATACCTAAAATAAATATAGTAACATACATATATTGCAGAAACTGTAAAAACAATGTTATGTCTAGTATAAACTACTCAGTTTCATTGACGGAAATGTATGTTCCAATAATTGCTAGTCAATTTTTGTTAACAATTATTGCTAACATAAAACTCCAAATTTAACATACTTTAACATAAGAAAGGCAATAAGAAATATTGATCTGCTATTCTGCCCAAGTTTATTCTCTTATAGCTAACATATTTATGTTAGGTATAAAGGGGGGTAAAGAAATTCTTGAAACGATGTTTATTAAGAATAACCGCTGGGGATTCCAAATTCTTTTTCCAAGTTTTCTACTTTGCCATAATAAAATAAATGACAAAAATTATTTTAAGTTATTATTTTTGATAAGAAAATTTGTTGTTGTGTTTAAAAAAAACAATTCACAATAATTTATTCTTTCGAGCAGTATTGCCATGCCCACACTTATTTATATGTACCCAGGGCATAGACTTTAGAGCATGGCAGAATTCACACGGTAAAGCAAATAAAGCAGCTTAACATATTTTGCTTTCCATCGATTTATCTGCAAAAGCTGTCAAAATTTGCTTATATCCTATCCGCGCACATATCATAATTATATACGAAAACAAACTTATCGTATGTGTCAAATAAAAAGGAAGAAATTTAATGCAGATCCGGTCATACAATCACACTCTATCATGGTACAATAAAACCAGGTAACTTAAAAAATACATATATAGCACCATTGCAAAATATTATTGCCTTTGAGGCTCCTCTTGTCAAAAATAATTTCCGGATTGTTGCTATTAAGAAGTGTGCTAGAGTGAAACGCAAATGTTGTTTCCACTTTTGATCTCTCTTTAACACATTGATATATCTTAATATTTGACAGAAAGACCTTCAATTATGCTGGATTCAGCTGGCGTCTCAGTGTCACCTGGTTTTCTTACACCATGACTTTACAAATCAAAACCATAGTGTAATTATATGACACCATTTACACAGGGAAAGTTTACTTTGCAAAGTCTTGAGTTTATAGGAGATAGGGGTGAAGAGAACGGGAGGCAGTACAGACTTTCTTGTACTCGCAAATTCGTTTTGTTCTTTGTTCGTAGTTTATATAACTGAAGTTAGCTGCAACTTTTTATTTGAAAACAAAACAAAATTTGAGAAACAAAACTTTCCCTGTGTAAACACCAAAGAAAGTTTAAAAGAGAATTCAACAAAATTTGTCAAAGTAAACTTTCCCTGTGTAAATGGTGTCTATTAAGTTGACGCAAGTCGTCAGCTGTTTTTTCTTTACACGTGTTTTTTGTTAGACTTGAATAATAATTTTTTTTTCATTTTGCTTTGCTTGTTTACGAAATAATATTTTTGTAGTACATAGTATAACTCATAACAATATAAATTTTATTGAAAAGTGGTTTTGAATGTAAAATTTTATTTATTAATTCTTATGCCAAATTTTGTGAAAAATCTTATAAGAAAGTGGAAAGCAACTTTATTTAAGTGCTTATAAGAAAATTTATTTTAAGAAACGTGTTGATTCTGTGCCGCCAAAGCTTTTATATGCAAATTTTTTTAAGCATTGTGGAAAAAAATTTATTGCCTGCCCAATTATTTGTGAAAAATCTTCTAAAATTTTTATAAGAAAGTGCAAAGCAACTTTATTTAAGTGCTAAATAATAAATTGATTAAAAGAAACGAGTTGATTCGGTGCCGCCAAAGCTGTATTTGCAAATTTTTTTAAACATTGCCGCAAACAATTTTATTGCGTGCCCAATTATTTTCGTGTGCAGTGCAAACTCTAAATAAATAAAATTGTGAATATATTTATAAAAAGGGTGGAAAAGGGTCAAAACACTTTTCAAGTGCCCACAGATCCAAAGAGAAAAAGGAAAAAACAGTTCAATTCCAACATTTACTCATATGTCCAAAAATAAATATAACACAATGCACTGCACAAATACTGGCCACAAAATTAATTTCTCCTATGAAATTAATTAAATTTATTGCACTATTTTTATTATTTTGTTTATTTATTACTATTTTTTTGCATTACGAATGAAAGCTATGTTGTTTATGTTGAAATATTTTCTTTCAACCCTATTTTTTGTTTATTTCTTTTGCTTCTTTTTCTTCATTGTGACATTATACTATGAATAATTACACTAACAAAATACATGGTGCGTCTACTTGGTATAATTATACTATGATCAAAACTTGAAACGCACACATGCTTTCTTGATATCATCACATTATATGCAATCTGTCATAATGCTGTCATAAATACTTTATCTGGCAGCTTATATGATCATTTTAATTGCTCCCATTTGTTGCTGCTTTTCCCGAATTTGGAATTTGCGTATTTTAAATTTTCTGCGGTATTATTGATTAAATTATGTTGTAAAAAGATATGAATTCGAGCGTGGAACAACAATTACCTAAATTTATTAAAGAATATTTAATTTATTGCGATTGCTTCACTGATATACAAAAAGAAAAGACATGTTGGGTATTAACACGAAATTTAAAATTTTTTGAATTTAGCCAAAAACAACTTGTTGCAACAATTGATTTACAAACAACTTGTTTAAACAAATACAAACATAATATAAAAAGTTATAATGGACCTAAAGGCAAATGTTATGAAGATTCTGACTTATTACCGAAAGCGGAAATAACTCAAAACCCAATTACTTTTGGTAAATATATATTTCAAGCTGTAAATGTCTACAAGACATACGTGATAATCAAATGCTGGGATAAATGTGTTGTTTTAAAAAAATTGTCAAATTTCAAAGGGTTTGAAGTAAAAGCCGAATATGAAAACCTACTTAGCTACAGAGTTACACATGGATTGATTAAATATTGTCCTATGCTGGAACTAAAATTTCAAAATGATGAAATTTTAAAGATTGATTTTGAGGATACACGTGATAAAAACGATGAAGAAGATTTAGTAAATGCAAGGCTCGAAATGCGACATTTATTAGAAAGGATAAGATGTGCGAAAGCAGAATTACAACTTCATAAAACCATCACTGCTCAATCTTTTTACTCGGAACAGAATAATGTTACATTGGGTGAGCCATTTTTACGCACTTATAAAACAGAGGAAAAACAAATATTAGGCCGATGTGGTGATATTTGGAAACGTTTTACGGTTCATGATGATTTAGTTATAGGCGTGCCATTAGTAAATCAATGCGCTCCTCCAAATTTAAGCATTATACGTAATCTAAGACCTGTTTTGCATGCAAGAGAATCAAAAGAAGACTCTATACAATTACATTATCGTTTGTTCCAACTAAAGCTAAAATTCGATCAATTAGATGAACTAGAAACACTGGTTGATTGCGAAGATGACCAACTACAAGAAAGAATTTGGTGTGCTAATGGAGACCTGCAGCTGTTACCAGAATCTTTTGCAGTTCTGTTAATAAAAATAAAAATACCACAAATAATTTCCCTTAAAGAATGTTCCCTTATTTTAAACTATGAGGTCATTAGACGTTTGCATGTAACAACAACAGAATTATTGAATACAACATTTAACATGCACTTGCAATTATTTTTACAAAATCTAAACTTTCAGAAACTTCTTTTTGAAGAGCGTGTACATTGCGAAATAAAATTTTTGCCTCTTACTTTACACCAGGACCTTTTAACTATTATCATGACATCAACAGAAACCAATTTAAGGATTACATTTATAAACATCACAGCTTTGGAAATTTTTGAACGATATTTAGAGGAAAGCTTGGAATTCTTGAAATCAGTTCTTAGGCCAAATAGCCACTCAGATGCTGTTCAATTTAACACTATTTTTTACAATAAAAACCCCCATTCATTATGGTTTGGTAGCCTAATTTTACATACCAAGGAAACCGAGGAAGATGGCAATAATCAATGTCTCACAACATGGAAAATTTATTGCCAAAATTATGATAAATCTTTGTTGCTAATAAAAACTTTTCTAAATGATCATCTTAAAGTGCAATGTAATATTATAGATATTTCAGATTTTGATAATAGCAAAGAAAATTATAATTATGCAGCAAAGCTGGAAAATGCGTTACGCCAAGAATTGAGACAGCTTCAAGAAATCGTTCGAACTGCAAACAATAAAGATCATACCAGAGAACATATGCAAAATTTGGAAAAGCTGTATCAACTGCAACTGACCTCTGATATCATAGCCTCTTCTACTAACGAAATATAAAAAGTTACACAAAAATTCGACTACAACTCAAGTACAAACTTCTACCTAATAAATAATATATAACAATTTTTTTGAACAAAAAATAAATATTTTTCAATTCCATCGTACAATAAAATCATTATTACCATGGTCAATTCAATAATTGGCAGAGTCATACATGGTAAGTCATTTATAACAACAAACAGTGAGTTACAAAAACAACCTTATCGTATCTTAAATAAAAAGTAGCGCACAGAATATAAACAAATTTTGACAGCTTCAAAGAAAACGATGGAGAGCAAAAACTGTACAGCTGTCTTATTTGCATTACCGTGTTAATTCAGCCATGGTTAAACCCTAGACTTCAACACAACTAATTTAATTCACCAACTTATTGACAACCCTGTACTTGTATTGTAACCAAGGCGAAATTATATAAGGTGAAATCATGAAGCAACTGTTTTCAAAATTTTCTTGGTTTGTCAAAGAAGACAGATATGGCTTATTTGACAAGTCAAGCAATTGAAGAGCACAGTTGCTTTCTTGATATCACCTTGTATCAATTCGCCTTGATTCATATTTATTGGAGTTATTAAAATATGTGTAAATAAAAATATACCTTATGATAAAACCAAAAAAGATAGATTGGAAAACTTTCCTTGTACACTAAAAAGAAAATATGGATAAAACTGAAACAGTACAACCTACTGGTAATGCGCGACGAAAAATTTTAAGCGTAGCGGTATCACAAATTCTTATTGAAAAGGGTTTCGATACGGTCGATAAAGAATGCTTGGAGACACTGACAGAAATGCTTCAAAGTTGTAAGTCCCAATACACAGTATACATTTTTATTGTACAATGAACATTAAAAAACACAATCTAAATAGTACTTGTAGAAGTGGGACAATCAGCCAGGAGTTACTGTGAACTATCTGGACGTACAATACCTGTTATCGGCGATGTGGTAGTTTCTTTAGTGAATATGGGAATTTCACTGCATGGCATTGAAGCCTTTGCTAAAAGGGATGGACGACAAATAATTACTATGCCAGCACAACAACAGCAACAAAAGCAATTAAATTTATTGCAAGCAGGAACCAAATCTCAACTTCCGGCCCATATTTTACCCTATTTGCCACTTTTTCCAGATCCACATGCCTATGTGCGCACACCCGTATGTTAAAAATTATTTTCATCTCTATTTAAATACAAATAAGATAACTAATACGAACCATTTTTCAGACACATAAACAACCGGTCACAGAATATGAAGCAATACGAGAAAAAGCTGCAACTCAGAAAAGAGATATAGAAAAAGCACTGACAAAGTTTCTAGCAAAAACTTCAGAAACACATAGCCTCTTTGATACGGAAGATAATATGTTTCCATGTTAGCAAATCATATTAAATGCTTTAAAGATTTCACTAAAATACTTTTTTCCTTTGTATCCAGTAATAGCTTGTAAACCATCATTTCCTCCTTATTTAGCTGCCTTAAACCCCACTGATCAAGTCTTTGATTTTGAAGAATTGGAGTATCACTATTTGGTGGCTAATCGAACTGAAGACTGTAAAGGTATATTTTGGAAATTTTCGTTACATTGTGTTAGTTAATTCATACAAATCTCGTAGACGAAGAAGAAAATGAAAGTGGAAATGAAGAAGAGGGAACTGGCAATGAAGCCAGTGGTGGTAATAGTAATAGTGGACCAAATGGGGAAGAATCTGAAAAGAAATCCGAAAAAAATGAGAAAGATTCGAAGCCTGAAAACGACATTAAACCGAATTCAAGTACAAATAAGGCTATTCTTGAGAATCCAAATATTGACAATCCGTATTTAAGAGCAGCAACTCTACCTAAACGTGCTAAACCAGATCCAGTTTTATTAGTAGCTGCAGCAGTTACAGCTGCAAATAATGGTTAGAACCAATGTGTAATATTTTACGGTAAAAAATGAAACATGAATGGTTTAAAATTAAGGATTAACCTAAATTCGTATACTCGATAAAGATTATTGTACATTTTATATGTATATATACATGTACGTATAGAGTATATAAGAAGGTTCCCTTAGAAAACTGTAGGTAGATACATCAAAAAAAAATTTCTTTTTAAATGCAAATTTCAGAAGGGTAAAAATTATAAACCTTACATCTTAAGAACAAATTGGGCTAGAAATAAAATTTAAAATAATAATATATATATGTATGAAGATGTAGATAACCTGTTTAAAGGGTAAAAAAATGCGTTTTATTAAAAAAGTGACAGCAAAAGTAAAAAATAAGTTACGAAAAAAGTTTTAAATTTTTCATTAACATTCCACATTAACGACGATCAGGTTCAGCAAGTCTGAAAATTAATATATTGTAAAAAAAAATTAACATTATTTGTTTAATTTATTTAATATATCCACATGTACGAGTACATACCTGTGTATTTTTATAAAATCTTCGGGTACAAGTGTCATATCCTGAGGTGTTAGGAAAGAATATTGGCGAAGAGCTCGCTTACGACCTTCATCGATAAGCAAACGAGTCATATATTCACGATTTACTTCATCCTTATAAAAATAATTCCGCATTAACAAACATAAGGAAAATATATTACTTAAATTACTTACAGTGAATACATCATATTCATCGAGAAAATAGAAGGGGTGGTCTACGCAGGACCATAAAGATATTAAAAATGCTACTGTACTGTATGAACGTTCACCACCAGAAAGTGCCTTAGTGCTAGATACAGCATTTTTATTATGATCTCGAGGCACAACTGAAATTTTCAATTTCTTTTCTTGATGATCGATATCAATAGTACCCTCAAAATTTCGTAATTTCAAAATCATCTAGATAATCAATGTAAAACTAAGGGTATATTTAATATTATGGGAATGAAGAGCAGAGACTTACACTAAAAGATAATTGTAAAATTACAGCCATGTGTTCTTTAAGCTTTTTTATAAAATCAAACCGAAATTTTAAGGATTTACGCAACTAAAATATATTAAAACAGAATATTTAATCGAAAATTAACAATATTGAAGAAGAAAAACTTACCATAAGTATGGAGATTTTTATATTATCAAATGTTCCCTGATTTGCTATCAAAGCTTCTTTTTTAGTAGCAATAATTTCATTCATTTCTTGAGGATCTAAATTGACTGGCATACCATATTTTAGTTGAGCTTTAATTTTTGCAATTCTCTCACGGATCTCCTCCAGGCTCTGTTCGGTATCCACACGTTCACCCTTTTTTGTAGCTACAGCCATGGCCTTTTCAAGGTCCTTTGCCAGTTCCAATCTTTCACATTCATATTTATCAAGTCTGACTTTTAATTCAGTCAATTTATCACGATTTAGAGATTCATTATTGTTAATACTGCGCAGTTTCATTCTAAGTTCTTGAGATTTCAACTGAAATTATGTTTTATTTATCACTGAATAGCTTGTAAAGAGTATTATTACTATAATAAATACATGTTTATGAGATTTTACTAAACAGTACTACAAAATTAGAATCTAAAAATTTAATTTATAAAAAACTTTATAACAATCTTAGGCAGAACGATTGTATAAAAAGCTTTTAAATATCCTTTGCAGATAAATTGGAAACCCATGCCAAACGGAATCAAAGTCTTATTTAATATCAAGAAATATAACATCAATACCCTTGCGGTTCCTTTTATTGTGCTCAACGAAATTAACTACTCTTTTTAGTTTATGTATAGTAGAGTATTCTTTACACAACCTAAACTATCGGCTGTCCTTAGAAAAATTTAAGATCTTGAGGACAATTTTCAAAAATCTTATCTAATA
Source organism: Thelaira solivaga (assembly GCA_947397855.1). Lineage (NCBI taxonomy): Eukaryota > Metazoa > Arthropoda > Insecta > Diptera > Tachinidae > Thelaira > Thelaira solivaga. Next base: position 29,254,944 of record OX377612.1, read on the forward strand.
AGTCAGTATTTCGGCGTATATCCGCAATGTAGGCAAAAAATTATTAAATTCCTCAAGGAAGTAAAACAACACTTGTATATTTATAGTAATCTCCACTGAAATTCTTTTATTTCCACTTTATATTTTATATAGTGTAGGGTATATTTAATATATTTATAATATTAAGAAAAAGTAAGAAGTATGGTGTAGATAAAATTATGTAAGTATACTTAAAAGATAAAGGAAATAGCCAACAATTAAGAGCCCGCGAAAGTTTGTTAAGTTTTTTTATTAGCTTTTCCTGAAGAAGCTACATAATTTGGAGCGAAATATCGATGTAAAATAAATTTATATAATACGACGTCAGGTTTAATAAACTAGCCGTTCCAATTAAAAAGAAAAAGGTCACATAAACTTAATTAATTTCAGTTTAAGAACGATTTCTAAAAAAAAAAAAAACCTTTTGGGATAACCTTACTTTTCAAAGCAATAAAATAAAATGTCTGCAGGCACTCAGTTTTTAAAGTAATAATCAAAAAAAAATAAAAAATTCTAAGAAAGATATCCAAGAGAAATGCAAAATATATACCATATATAATTTAATCTATTTTTAGAAACTTTTGCAAAACATTTTTTCAACCAAACATATTAAATTAAATATTTAATATCGAGTAAAGAATTTCAAATTAACATCAAATGTTATTACATATTACACCTCAAGGAATTTAAGACACACATAAGACCGATTGACTAATATTACGCACATGTACAGTTTAAAAATGTCCATTAAAAAACAAAACTAATCAATAAAAATCTAAAATTTCGGTTGTATTTTTGATTTTTCTCGATCATGGGTAACATGCATAGTCGGCCTAAGAGACTTAACCAGAATTTTTCAAACAATTTTCTACTTATTTATAAACTAGTCTTTTTAACTCAATCTTAATGAAGCTGCCAATTCAATATTTTTTAGAAATTAATATAAATATAACTACATTCTGTAAATCACATACTATTGTTGAAAGAAGTTTTCCAGTCTGTAGATAAAGTAGCAAATAGTTATTTTGAAAGGGTTTTCTTTCGATACATACTTTCCATTCGGTAACCCGAATATATCGGAATTCTATTGATAAGTTTTCTTTTTTCCTCATCACTAGAGATGTTTTTGTTTTATTCAGCCTTATAATGAGTGTCGTTGTCGCATTCGAATTCACGACAAGCCCATAAAAAAACATATGGCCGGCGTTACCACTTATTACTGTTTTCGTCACATCAACGACACTCATAATCAGGCATGTTAAAAAAAAAAAACAATAAGCTGTCGTCGCAGTAAGGCTGTTATAGAATACCAAATCGTGTCTCAGTGATGACGACGACGACGACGATTTAAAGCGAATTTGAAATAAAAACGACGACGAAATTTACGGCGACTAGTGGAATAGGAATAGCAACTTGAAGACGGGAGGCTTATTCTGAATTGCGATGCGAAAATACATAAATGCGAACAATTGCTATTCTGTATTGCGATATTCGCAAAGTTCTTTTTTAATCGCATTTCAAATGCGAAAAGGTCTCAAGGCGGTATTCTACATTGTGAAAACAAATTGATTGATTGATTTGATTTATTAAGGAGTAATATAAATACTTTTATGAAAACATATAATACAATTTACAAGCAAATTTGTTTAAAAATTTTAAGAAATATTTTGCATACATTAAATACATTAAATGGAATACAATTAGAAATTTTACTTTAATAGTGCCTGACCTGTCAAATTCGCAAAATTTATTAGACAACAAAATAGCATTCGCAAGGTACAAACATGTAAGTGAAAGATAATATTTTATTTATTTATTCATCACATATTTATTATTTAATTCAGGGAAGCAAGCAATAAGAAAACCAAGCCGCGTCAATTTGAAATAATGATAGAATTTATGAATAAAGACAGCTAATTGGCAAGAGGCCACTTGAAATACTTTGTGGCAAACGTTAACTGAAGAACTAAATATCAATGGACCACCTATTAGAGAAGCTGCAGGATGAAAAAAAGTATGAAATATATAAACCAGTTCAAAAACATTTGACTTCAACTTTAATTTTAATAGGTTTATTTGAGCAGCGTTGCCACGATTTGAAATTGCGAATGCGATTGCGAAAGTCTAACAGAATACCAATTTTCTTTCGTATCGCATTTCATTTGCGCATCGCCTTGATTTTCGCATTGCAATTCAGAATAAGCCTCCAGGCACTTCCAACATATTGGCATACTAAATTTTTCTGTGATCTAAGAATCTCAGAAAGTTTATTTTTCATAAAACATTCGACTTACCTTATGGGATTCAATTTCATTTTGTATTTCTTCTAAGATAGCATTTTGAATTTTCACCTTCTCCTCATTTTGTTCTCTACTTTTTTTTTGGTCGAATTGATGTGCACAAGTAACTTCTAGAGTTTTTTCTACTTCATCAAGCCGAACTTTGGTTTCATCCATTTCTTTTTTCTAAATTTATTTATACAATATAAAAAGATCAAATATTTAAATTAATTTAAATATTTCAAATTAATGTTATAGTTTTTTACTTACCAAATACTCAATTTCGGTGTTGTAATCTGCATATTCGACATTTTTAAGTTCCCTGATTTTTTCTTCTAGTTCAATGAGTTTATTTTCATGGTGATACAATTTGTCACGTTTTTCTTGTATAATTTTCTTATCTTGTGGTATTTGTTCTCCCGTATGATTTAAATCACGTTCCAGATCTTTGCATTTCTTTTCTAAAAGTGCTTTTTCATTTACTAAATGCCTTTAAAAAGATAAAAACAAATGTTTAAAGCAATAAAATGATTTTCTTGAATTAGTAAAATTACCTAATACGCTCCTCAATATTAACTTGTATAAAATTAGCTGGTCTCATTTCTACAGTATACATACGGTAGTTTGGTACAGGAAAATATTCAAATATACGATCGCTAGCACTTAAAACAATCACTTTGCTTAAATTATTCGGAACATTATTACGATTAGACGTTACATTTTCAGCTATTCCTTTATTAGCCGTAAGAAGTATAGTTTCAATTCTAGCGCGATCTATTAGATAATTCATTACAACAGGATCTTTACACTTTATCTCATTCATCACCAAAATTGTGTTATGTGGCGGTTGTACACAACCCCCGCTTACATTGTATACTTGATTAAGAAATGTTGTTGTAATTATATTTGGACGATTTCTAGTACATTTATCAAGAATTGCTCCCAATGTCTCACGGTCTTTTTTATTATTTACTATAAAAGCCTTAAGCAATGCTTGACCCAATATATTTTCGATAACATCACGGTATTGACGATTAGGTACTTCTACATAATTGCCAATTGGACCTTTAGGTAGTTGTGAAAATTTGCCTTGCGAATATGCCTTATTTATTTCGTTAATTAAAGTGGGCATATGCTCCCCATAGATAGAAAGTTTATTATCTTCACTAGCCTTCACATTTTGTATTTGTATATTTCTAGCACCTAAAATAAAAAATTAGTTAATAAATTATCTTATTATACTAATAGAAACTAACAATCTAAACTACTAACGTATTTCATTCATGCATTCGCTTTGCTGACGTTTTATTTCTTCAATAATTTGTTCCTTTTGTGATTTGTTGTCATTAAGTAGCTTTAATTCACGTTTTAAATTTTCAATCATTGGTTTTAAATGTGTTTCACATTGATTGCTGTAGTCTTGTATATTTTGATCATTTTTGGCTCTTAGACTATCAACATCATCTTGATTGCTATAAAAATAATTGCATTTATAAACAATTAAAAAAATAATATGCACAACGAGGATACCGTGAAATGTGTATTAGTATAAATAAAAATTATGATAAGAAGCCTGCATGCACAAAGCAATATTACTACAAAAAAGTGTGAAATGTTCTAAGAGAAATTAATTAATTAGCTTGTGAATGCAAAAATGTTTTTTCAATAAAGCTAGAATCGTAAGTTTAACGAATTTTTTAATAAAAAAAAAAACTATAACAAAGTAATGGGTTTTTTTTAATTTTATTGTAAAGATTAGGCTGGCATAAATCTCTTTTCTAATTTCAAAATTAATTTTTGGAATTCAGACGTTTTAAAATTAGGCCCTGCATAGATCAATTGTACATATAATACTTGCCTTTTAGAACGTTCTCTAATATTTTGATGTATTTCTTTAATTTGGTTTTCTAAGCGTGACTTTTTCTTTTTTAACGAATCAATTGATTCTTTAGAAGTTAGTAAGAGTTGAGCAACTATATCTAGTTTATTTTTAGTTTCACGACATTTCGTGTTTTCATTCCTGTAGTCATTGTTTTTTAATCTAATTATCTCTTCGATTTTTCTGAAATAATATTAAAAAAAAAACACAATGAAATCATAATCGTTTTCAAATAAGATTCAAAAATTACTTAAAATTGTTTTGTTTTATAGAACGGAAAACTACATTAATTACAAAGCATTTTACTTACGATATTTCTTGATTTATAATCAAATTGACTTCGTCTTTATTTTGTATAGTTTGCAGAATTTCCTTTTCTTTACTGCTGTATTTATTTATTTTATCATCAATTTCTTTAATATTATTTTCTATTTTCTTGACTACTAACCAAGTCATAGCTTTTTCACAATTCAATAATTCATCCTATAAAAGACAGATAGAAATGTTAATGTAAAAAAAAATTATCTAAATAAAACTTAAATACTTTTAGCCTTTCAAAAGATAAAATCTGTTCTAATTTCTCCTCATGCTGGTTTATATCTTCACGCTGTTTATCTAATTTCTAGGGAAATAAATAAGGGAATAAAAAATTGCTGTTAAAAAACACATCCCACAACAATTTGTTATTTTATTTACAATTTTGTTCATTTCCAATTCGTGAGTATGGGCTCTATGCAAATGCAAGCATTCGTTGAGTTTTTCCATTACCACATCGACTTGTGTAGCCTTAAGAAAAAGCGTGTAATTTTTTGATGGCTCCAGTCTACAAATTAATTTAAAATATATGTATACATATACATGTTTACTTGTACAAACTAACACTTTTAATAAAACTTACTCTTTAAGAAATTCACGAGCACTGTCTTGATTTAAAACAAAAACTGGATTATCAACTTGTACGTTGTGATACATAAGAATGCGATGTAAATCATCAACTTTTTTGGTCACAATCGTATTATTTGCCGCTTTTATAGCATACGAACCAGATGTTGCTGATATTGTACGAACAATCGTAATTTTATCTCCATAAATATCTGGTTCGTATGGCTGTGAACCATCATTAGTAATATCAATTTCAATTTTAGCAGTTGTTTCTCCATTTTTTATGAAACCTGAAATGGTGAAATATATATAAATATTTTTTCAGCGTTTTACTCTCAAGTTACATTTAATATGGAAAAATTCGATTTCACAACAAAACCAGTAGTATAACAAATTTAATGGCCTGTATCATTTTTACGGTTTGATCACTATATTACATATATACATATATACTACTATGTAATACTTTAAAACATTGAAAGTTACTATGTATTTTCCAATTACATATGTAGTATATCTTTCTACGTTCATATAATTGTTTATTACCTTTTACACTGCTTGATCGGTTTGTATCTTTTGCTTTTCCTCCTAGTCCCAAAACTAATGCAGCCAGGACAGCGCTCTTGCCACTTCCATTGCTTCCAACTAAAAAATTAACGCGTTGATTAAAATCTATGACTAAATTTGAGTGGCACATGAAATTGGTCAAGCGCATATTCAAAATTTTACCGCATCGTCGTGAATCCTCATTCAAACGCTGGCTTTGTGACTAAAACATAAACAAACAAAACAATTAGACAAATTTAACACAATAAATTACTTGGAATACAAAAGTGTAACAAAATATCAATCATTTTTGGTGCTTGATTATTGTTTTTTCATGTATGTATCGTTTTTTAGGACAATAAGTACTAGAACAATGCACAATCATTCTTCAAATGATAATGGAATTATTTTTAAAATGATTCAAATTGGTTTTGATCCTTCTATTATAAAAAATTTTTATAGTTTTTTTTCTGATAGAAAATTTTCTGTTCAATTTAATCAGTTAGTCTCTGATTATGGTAATATGTTTTGTGGTGTTTCTCAGGGATCGATCTTAGCTCCTCATCTTTATAATATATTTATGCATGACTATCCTCACATTGGCTTAAATTCAAAAGTTTATTATATGCTGATGACTCTCTTGTGCATTCTCATAATGAATCACCCCTTTTGGCTTTAGAACAAGTTTATGAACATTTGATTATTGTGAAAAAATTTTGGCAAATGTAAAAGTTTTGTTGTTCGGCAAAGTAAACAATTAAGACTGCAAATTAACAACAATGATATTTAATTTAAAGATAGCATTAAATATCTTGGAGTTACCTTTAATAAACTTTTTAAATTTAATATGCATGCGATTAGCTTTAGCAAAAGCAAATAGAATTTTAGGCTCTTTATCTAAACTTATTTGTAATAAAAATTTACCGCTGAAAACAAAGCTTTTACTCTATAAAACAAGCTTAAAACCAGCAATTTTATATGGCTTTCCTATTTGGTTTAGTATTTCACTTATTATTATAAAAGAAATGGAAATATTTGAAAGAAAGGTATTACGAAATTGTATTGGAAAAACTATAAACCATTTAGAAAAAAGAGATATTCAAATACTTATATTTATATATAAAGAATCTAAAGTTATACCATTTATGTTTGTGACATTCTCAAGAATTTTATATCAAGATCCATTTTGAATGAAAATGATTTAATTTCAAAAATTTATGAAGTTGAAAAGCATTTTAGTTGGCATAATATTAATTATTTATCTCTTTTCGGATATATAAATGAGACTGCACCCTCTTTTGACCTATCCACTTCTTTGAGATATAAGTTTTTCTCAAAAAGTGTTCAGGGTACTCATACAGGCTAATATAGATTTATTGTGTAATACTATCATTTATTATTATTATTTATTTTTTTTTTCTTAATTTTAAGATAGTTTTTAAGTATAATATTTTTAGAGATCTCTCTATATATGGAAAGCCTCGGGAGCAAGGGCGAATCAAATAATCCTTATTATTTTATTTTTTAATTATTAACTTACAATAAATTGGTGTAAGTTTGATACTGTTTATATTTAATTAAATTATTTGGGATAAAACATTATAGTCCTAAGTTTTCTTGGTTTGTTATTATTTTATATTAATTTATTGTACAAGTTTAAAAAAAAGGCTCAATAAAAATTAAACATTAAACATACTTCAAATGGCTTACAAGCATTATATATAAAATATTACACAAGTTTGTAGTGATGTGTGGCTTTTAAATATGCTTGGGCATTGCTTTTATTAGTACTTAGTTTATAGTTTCTTGCTAGACACATATTCATGTTTACATGAATATGCCTTGGTTTCTTGTTTCAACATTTAAAACTTTTTGTTCTTTCATTCATTTATTCAATTACGTCTGTTTGCCAAGACCTATAGAAAAAATTCAGTGAATATCGGAGTAGATTCCTTGAAATTATACACATGGATATGCCATCCTATTAGTACTTTTTGTACTAAACAAATGATACATTTTTCATAAGAATAGCATAGAAAACAATATATTTAAAGCCCAATATAATTGGAATTAGCACCCCAAAATATTATTTTGTTATAAAAATGTATTAAAAGAAATGCAAATAGAACTACAAGCTTCATGCTAAACTAAGGCTATTGCAAAATATCAATTATGACGCAAATTTTATTAATGATAAAAACACATTCAGATTTTCATTAGTTAATATCTGAAAAAAGAAAGTTATTATTAAATGCTCGTTTTAACAGAAAGCCCACAAACCCAATAGCTATAAAATCAAAAATAATATCATTTACAACAAATGATTTATTTAGTTTGATTAAAAATTATGTATGCATACTACATACCAGAATCGAGTCCTGGGTGAAATTTCCGTTTGAACAATTTCGGCGCTTTAAGTCGGTACTGTTACTTTGGCGTTCTCCATTAGGACGATTGCGTTTTCTTGATAAACTTAAGCTCATGTTTATTTACTTCACAAGTTTATTTCTTTTTAATTTGAACTATATCAAAAATTATTTTGTTTTCATAACAAGAAACACAATTTATCATAATTTTTATGTAAACTTTGGCGGTGTTCAAAGAACGAGGTTGAATAAAAATGCGACCGGCGGTTGTTAGCAATATTAAACCGTCGGCTAAGGTCGGAAATTTTGTTCCCAGGAAGCAGTGAATCATATAACAGAAAATACACAACAAAATAAGCTATACACAAATTAATAATATATATAATAAAAATATTGTTCCAAAGGAAATATATATATCAATTATAAGTCACTAGGAGTGAGCGGAGGGATCTAAAAAATTAGCGCAATATAACAATAATATGGCAGCCCTTTAATGTGTTTAATATTGTGAATACCAGTGCCAGCAACTTTTACATAAAAATATTTTTAAATTCTTTGCTTGACATTTCTCCCATTAACGAAAATACAGATATACCCGCAAAATTCATGTTTCAAATAAGCACAAGGGATTTGCTTAATATAAAGTTAATAAAGGAAAAATTGCTTAAGCAAATATATTAAACTTTTTACTAAATTTCAGTTACAATATCTTGTTCTTTAGAATAGAACTCAGCATGGCAACAAGTGTTCGTGATTACACCTGTGGTGGCGGCAAAGAAACATTTGATTTAGCAAATTTAACTTTAGTAATTTCTCAACTGCAACATGACTTTGAGCAATACAAGTATACAGTTTATCGTTGTGCTTCAAAATTTGTTGCAATACAAAAGAAATTTTTTAGTAAGTAAAACTACAAGAAACAATACTTTTTAAAAATAAACTTTATATGTAAACAGCTTGCAACGTACCATATAAATTAGTGTTGGCTGTAATGGAACGACATGGCATATGTAAAGGAGATGGGAATTTAATGATACTACCTTTCCAGTTAACTTCTCTTATACATGATATATATTACGCTAGCGAAAAAATGGGACATTTTAAAAATTTAAATTCAAATTCATATACATTGAAGTCTGCTACAGCGGTTTTATCCAATTTTTTTTGGAATATCTATGATCCGTAAGTTGATTTTCAATTTCGTGTGCATTACGTATTAAATATTTATAAAAATGTGTGCTATTCATTATAGACACCGTCGTCACTCGATATCATTGTTAGAACTAAAAATAACATTTCTATTACTGTGTAATTTACACGTTTCCGAACGAATTATTTTGGAATTTTACAATTTACTTAAAAACAAGAAGACTAAAACTGTACCAAAATTGAATTTTGAATATCTATTAAATATTTTGGGAAAAATATTCTCCTACATTGGCGAGGAAGCAGCATACGGCAAACAAAATATACCTTTAGTTATTGACCAATGCTATGCAAGGGTAAGCTGTAGGTTTCAAAGTTGAAAGTATTTCGAATGAACAAAGAAAAATTTTCTTAATTCTTACTTAGTGTCATAATTTATCTGGACTGACGGATTATCAATTTCATTGCCTTTGGACCACAACACAAACTCGTTTTTTAATATATGCTAATTTAATAGCACTTATAAAACGAATTGAAGATACTGAGAAACTAATTCATAATAATGTGTGCGCATCATGTTTCATGGAAAAAATAACTGGTATACGATTTAAATGTCAGCTCTGCAAAGATCTCTCCCTTTGTTTGAAATGCTTTGCCACTGGATATAGTAGCAATAAACATGCTGCAGGTCATAAGATGTATGAAGTTTTTACAGAGGTAATAATTTCCCCTACAGTAAAGCTTAATAAATTCGGCTTTATATTATATTGTACGTTATTTTATAGGATTTGCCACCAAAAAAGCTATCATATTATTTAGCCAAATTGTGTAATGTATTTCCGTGTAATTCAAAATACTTGAACGAAGAGGAATCCAAAGGATTTTGTAATTCTAATGATACAATGACTAATTATGACACAGAATTAATAATTTTGAAAAACAATCGGACTTTAAATGCTTCTACGGCAAGTGTTAAGGCTATGGCAAACTTAAGGTTCAACATTTCTCCAAATAACAAAACTGAAAGTTCAAATTTACAAAAAATTGACTGTAGGTTTTTTGATCTGGATCCAATTCGCAATAATCAAGTAAAAAAATTTTAAAGAAACTTGAATAGTGTGATTTGGCAGTCTAGACAAAAGCAATAGATGTATATCTTTAAATAATTTTAATTCAATTTTAGCATCATTGTCCTGTCTTACCACAACTGCTACAAATGCCCTGAATGTGTCTGGAAAACTGCAAATAATTATAGACAAGCTGTTATTACAAAATGAGTACGAGCCTAATTTGTTTTTTTATTTTTTTTACTTTTTTTTTCTTCTTTTTTTTAGAAAATTAGAACTGCAATTAAAATTTGTGCAAACATCGTCACAAGATGAGCTCTCAATGTTTCTTAGTGATCATCAGAAGTTTTTAATTGATATTATAACAGAAATGCGCAATTTTTCGGTATATACATTCCTATTATAAATGTGTGTGGTTTAAAAATTTAAAAATTTTACCCTCGACAGCAAATTTCATCATTATCTATGAACTCATATCCCACTTCTAGTACACCAAATCGTTCTAATTATGAGAAACCTGGCACAGCATTAGATAATTTTAGTGCTGTTCTTAATCCTCGAACTAATGCAGTTACAAATCATGATGGTATTCTAAATACAGCTAAAGATAATTTAACACATTCGAGTAAGCTAATTATTTATATCACATTTATAAAAACATATTCATATTTTTTCTTAATGATGCAGTAAATGGTGCTGATATAAATAGAAGTTATTTGGACGCCAATAAATCAGATTATTCTATAAAAGACTTAAGTTTGTGGTTTAACCAAAAACGTGTACCTACCTCAATACCACCATGTTTAACATTGCCTATTGAACCTCTAGGTATTCTCACTGAAGTTCGCTCACAAGATGAATTTAATTATGGTGAAGCTAATGATGCCTTAGCAATGCATACACGTGAAACTGAAATGGCAAATTTTAAACTTTTATTGAACAAAGTTAAAGAAATTGTAGAAGATTCATATAGTGACAACACGGACTTATCCGCAGCAACACAAAATTTAGAAAATGTATTAGACTCTATTATAAAAACGGAGGAAGGCAGTAGAAAGAGTCTTAATTAATATTAACATTTACCCGTATCCCGTATTTGCAATTTATTTTTTAATCAAGCTTTAAAATGAAAATTTTGTCATTCTACAATACAATTTTTTTAATAAATTTATTTACAACAAATTGTTCCTCTTCATATTATTAGCTAACCCGGCCTTCACATTTTATTTATATTGTAAAATAGTTAAAAAAAGAAGAAAGAAAAACGTATATTTACATGATCATTTGCGATCTGTTTAATTTACATTTCCAATTACATGTGAAGTCATATTTCCGTTCATTATAACGCTGTATAATACACTACATTTTTGATTTTGTGTCTGACTTGTAAGCATATAATGCTGATAGTACTCGTATTCCGAAATGCGAATAGGCAACATACAATTGACCATTAGAGAAGCGTTGATTTTCAAAGTAAATGTCGTAAAAATTAGTTGTCATTGCGAATTCAAGTACCGGAAAATGGAATAGCATAATAATCGGAACCATTATTGTTAATGGTATCAAAACGTCTTCTTTTTTGTAAAAACAAAAAAAAATTATACCAAATCGGTCCAAGCGTTAAAATGCGTATGGTAAATTTATTCCCCAAAAAAACCTAAATTGGGTTATGACAAACATTAAAAAAAATGTAGTCAAATCAATCCAGCCGTTCATTTTAAATAAATTTTGAAAAGTGGTCGTAAAAATAGACGTTTTCAATTTACTTGGCATAAAACCTTGACCTAGGCTATGTCGATTATATAACAAAAAAATGTTCTAAACCGGTCCTGCAGTTCTCTGTATGTAGATAAGCTTAAGAAGTAGGCGTATTAAGGTTCATCGTAAATTCTTTTTCATAAAAACCCAAGTTGAGCTATGACCTACATATAACAAAAAAATTAGCCATATCGATTTAGTCGCTCTCACGTGATGCAATTACAAACGAACAACATATATATATATATCAGAATAAGAAATAAAAATGAGATATAATGATTAGATGAATTTTGGTGGTAACCTTATTGCGGTTGTATTAAAAGCGTATGTTTTCTGAACTGACCAATCAATGAAAATGTGATATGAAATCTTTGAAAGTTACTTGCGATCCAAAAATTTGTGTTAGATATTTTCTAAAATTTTTTAATTTAAAATATCGCACCATGCACCTATACTTGTTAAAGTTAGTTTTATTGAGACATTTTTTGTTTCTTACATTTCATTATTCTAATTTTAAACAAAATAAAATCAATTAATAAAAGGAATACTTAATACCTGTTAAATAGAAATTACATTGACACAATAAAATAGAATTTTACTTTTGGTTTTTTAATTAGAACCTTAAGTTAAATACGGATAGCAGCATTATCCGAAAATTGTAACTCCAGATTCGCTGAGTTTACTATTAACTTAAAATGAATTTTATTATTTGATTATTTTTTTAAATCGTTACGATTCTTTTAAAACAAAATTCTTTTCATTTAATATAAATTAAATAATACATTTAGAAAAGTCATTATGCATGTTTTATTGCTGTTAATATTTTAAAGTACTTTGTATCTTCCCTTATTGAAAACATGATGAGCTGAGCTGAGTTTTAATAATTCTTCCTTAATAAGTCGGGTTATTTCGCGTTTTGCTTTTTGTACAGCTAATTCGCTACAGCTCTCAATGGCTAAATAAAGTTTGCGTTCGCCTTCAGGAGGATTTTTACCGTTTTGTACGTAAGTGCCGCGCACGGTAAGACCAGCTTCTGAATATTCGGATATTTGAGCTAAAGCTTCTTTTGAAGTAACTTTCCAACGTGCTTGTTGTGGAAAATCGTTAATTTCAAGTTCTTCTTCATACTTTGTAAAGGAATTGGGTTGATTTGGTGGAACACCACCGCTTATCCCAGCACTTTCTTCTTCGTCTTTGGGTTGGTAATTTAGTTTGTTGTTTAGTTTTGCAGCCAATTGTTCCGCAACAGAGCGGGCAGTAATCAATTGTGGTCCGCTTGTGTTACCTTTGAGTATAGCATCGGCAGCCACTTGAGTGCTAACTTTGCCATCGACTCCTAAATTTTTATTAGAGCTAATTTTTGATGCCCGACGTTTGGCCAATTCAAGTTTGTCAGAGCCGATGGCACCAACAGTGGCTGCCGTTGGTATATTAGGTGCTGGAGCGTTTCCGGCCGCAATGATCGTACTGCCTGCCGTAGCTGTGGTAACTATTGTAGCTGTTGGTAATGGTATGGAAGTATCTTTGACTGTACGTTTTGCCGCAAACAATTGTTCAATTTGCTGATCAATATCTTGTTCTATGTCCTCTTCATCATCTGAATCGGCCAGACCTAAAGCAGCTTTCTGAAGCTTTTTACTTTCTTTTGCGGCATTAGCTTCTTGTTCATCGAATTTAAATCCTTTGCCACTGAAACCGCCTCCTGTATGAACTTTCTTTCCTTCAGCCTCTTGAGCATTTTTATAATCGGTCCACAATTTTTGCAAATCTTCAGGGACTGCAGACTCAGCAAGTTCCAAGGCTCTTATAATATCGCCAGCATAACGACCTTGATCATAGCTTAGAAATGTCCAAGCACTGCCTTTTTTGCCAGCTCGCCCAGTGCGACCACATCTGCGGAAGAATATACGTTAATTTCAGTTAACAACGCTCTATAAGTCATAATTATGAATGCATTTTTTAGGTCATTTCTGAACTTAAGTTAACCTACCTGTGGACGTAGTCTTCATAATGATTGGGGACGTCATAATTAACAACTAAAATTAAATCCTTCACGTCTAAACCGCGAGCAGCCACAGATGTAGCTATCAATAAACGCACCTTACCAGATTTAAAATCTAAAATTGTTGAATCTCTATCGAATTGGTCAATACCACCATGTAGACTCATACACGGGTATGAAGCTTTCATTAAATCACGCAAAAGAATATCAGCATTCTCCTGTTTGTCCACAAAAACAATAATACTACCCTTTTCCTGATATATACCTAATAATTCTAAAAGTTTAAAGAATTTAGCATCATCTTCCATTATGGCAACATGTTGCTCCACATCTTTACACACGACTGATCGACCGCCAACGATTACTTCTATAGGTTTCTTTAGTATCCGACGTGCCAATGCTTCCATTTGTCGTGGAAAAGTAGCACTGAACATTACAGTTTGTCTATCCGGTCGGACGTTATCTATGATCCGCATTACTTGAGGTTCAAAACCCATATCAAACATACGATCCGCCTCATCGAGCACTATGTATGTAACACGTTTTAAATTAGTAACACGTCCTGAATTGGCGGCCAACATATCTATCATGCGTCCCGGAGTACATACTATTATTTCGGCTCCTCGTTTTAGTTCTGCTATTTGCTCAGAAATGCCAGTACCTCCATACACGCATACCGCTCGAAGGTTCAAACTTTTAGCAAATTTTTTTATGTCTTTGCCAATTTGCATACATAATTCCCGTGTAGGTGCCATAATAATGGAGATTGGACCGTCGCCGTCTTCTAGTGGAGGTTGATCCAAGATGTGCCTAAACATTGGTAAAATAAATGCTAGCGTTTTGCCACTGCCTGTTTTAGCAATACCTATTAAATCTCGTCCTGACATTATTGCCGGAATCGCTTGACATTGTATGGGAGTGGGTTTCTCAAAACATAGTTTGCGCAGTATATCCATTTCCTTCTTACTAACACCACATTGAGCCCACGTCTGAAATGAAAGATAAATTGCAAGTAAAAAACAAGTCAAATTCGCCTGTGCCAAGTCTTATATACCCTTCACTATGTTAGCCAAATATTTGTATTTTTCACTTTTCACTTTCAACAACAAAAAAAAAATTATAATTAAAACAGCTAATTAGTTTATTTTAAAAATTTATTTATTTATTATTGTAGCGAAATATCTATATAAAAATAAATTTTTATAATTCGATCTCAATTTTAATTAACTAGATGTTGCAATAAAAAAAAGGCTGTTAATAATGTTATGGTCCTAAGAAAAATGTAAGATCTTTTATTTCTACTTTATATTATATTCCGTAGGGATATTTAAGGAACAAACTTACTTTAGCCACGCACATCAAATTTAAAAAAAAAAATTATCAGAGGTGATAGAAAATTGAATTCTAAAAAGAAAATATAAAGCAAAATTTCTGGCGGCAATTCGTATTTTCCGAGTTATGGGCCTCCAAAGTTTTCATATTTAAAGTAAAATTTTCAATTTAAAAAAAAAATTTACGTAATAGAAAATTGTATTTTAAGAAGAAAATATTAAATACATTTTTTTGTTTAAGCCTTTAATTTCGAAGTTATGGACCTCCGAAGTTTTCACATATTCCACATAAAATTTTTAATTTTCCACAAAAAATATAAGAAAAGCAGCGTAAGTAATAAAAAATTAAATTGTTTATTTATTTATTAAATAATTTTTTTAAGTCCTTATTTTCTAACTTATAGGCCTCTGAAACTTTAAAAAGTCTTATGTTATATTATTTATATATTTCGAGTGTATGCCACAAATGTATGTATGTATGTATATCAAATAAACTAAAAATCACTGTTTTTGGTTTAAAAATGCTAGCAAAAGATTTTCTGTGTAGCCGGACTTAAGGATTATATCCTATGGGGAAAGGCTAACACCGGCTACTCTAGCAAAAGTTTTTCTGTGTAGCCGTCTTGAAGTGGGTTGAGTTTTAAAAAATTTTAGAAGCCCATATCTCAAAAAATAATTATTTAAACGATAAAACGACACATACTTAACATTTTCTTCTTAGAATGAAAACTTTGAGGCCCATAACTCGGAAAATACGAATTACCGCAAGAATTTAATTTTCTATCACCTCTTATAATTTTTATTTAAATTTGAGGTGCGTGGCTAAGTAAATTTAAGCCAATTTAATATATTTATTTAAAAAAAAATTAGGAAAATTAAGTAAATATACTTAAAAGATAAAGTACTATTTACTTTAACAACAATTAAGAGCCCGCAACAGTTTGTTAAGTTTTTTTATTAGCCTTTTCTGAAGATGCTGCGCAATTCGGTGCGAAATATCGATGTAAAATAAATTTATATAAATATTGAGGACCGATTGTTCTGATTTTTTGCACAGACATTATGAGTGTTATTGCTGATTAAACTGCATATAAAGTTTTTTCCGTTTTTTAGTTAAGACAAATTAATCAAAAAAAATTCAAAAAGTGATGAAAAAGAGCTCATAGCTCAGTCATTTATGAACCGACTGAAGACAGGAGTTTCTCTCTAGGGACTTAGAAAGTTGATTTCAATATCGCTAAATCGACTCCGCTATTTATAAGTATTCAGAATATATATACTTTATAGGGTGTCACACTTATATATATATATACCCTTTCCACTTTTTGTGAAGGGTATAATAAGAAAAGGTAGAGCCAATCTTTTTCCATTAACAATTTACTTACCTTAATGGGCTTGGGACAACCTTTCCCTTTGACTTGTATACCCTCCAATTCTACGCGATACTTCTCAACTTCTTGTTGTGACATACGAGATAGCTCTGGTACTTCAACATAGAAATTTTTACGAAAGGGTGCATAATCTACACCAGAGTGATCTATTTTAGCTAATTCTTTACGATGTTTATTTACTAAACTGGCTGCAGTATCTTTTATATCTTCTAGTTCTTCTTCGCTAGAGTATTCAAGACTATCCATGTTTTGTTCAATAAGTTCTCCTTTGTTTTTTTCATTAGTGGTTTTCTTCGCTACACCAGTGAGAATGACTACACCTTGTTGATGTTGCTGCGGTTGATTTACAATATGATTAACTTTGCGCACTTCTTTGTCGACTTCTTGCATATAAGCATCTAAAGGATCAATTTCATCTTCCTCATTAGCTTCTTCCATTTTACTGGATGCAGCGTTATCTTTGGAATTATCTTCCTTTTGCTCTATTTCTAGTTTTTCCTTTAGTATTTTTTGTTCCAAATTCTGTTGTTGGATTTTTTGTTGTTGTAACTGAAATTGCAGTTTTTGCTTTTCTTCTTTAGCTTCTTCCTCCTCTCGAAGTGCTTCAATTTTCGCCTTAGCAGCTATAACAATGCTCTTTGATTTCAATCTGTAAACCTTTTCTTCATCATCGTCATCTTTTGGCTTTTTGATACGATGGAACTTGGACGGTGGAGAGTCTGGCTCTTTTTTTGTCTCAACAGTAAAACCATTATCTTCCTCTTCTGATTCGTCTTCAAGACTCCACTTTTTGGTTGAAGATGTAGCAATCGGTGGCGGTAAGAGTGATTTTAAATCCCTTTTATTTGCTTCCAATTCTTTTAGCTTACGTTCGGCACGCCAGCGTTCAATACGTTCGCGTCGTTTAATCATTTCAAGTTCTAAACGACGTTGTTCTTCTTCTTTGTCGATTTCCTCTTCTTCTGATGAGGAAGTAGAAGAATCTGCTTTGATTATCATTGGAGGTGTAGGGATTGGCTTTCGTGCATACTCTGATTCCCTCTCCCGTTCGCGTTCCCGTTCCCTCTCTCTATCTCGCTCTCGTTCCCGCTCGCGATCCTTTTCCCGTTCCCTCTCACGTTCACGTTCTCGATCACGGTCCGCTTGTCTACTAAAATATTTAAAATTCTTAGGCATTAAATAAAAATAAATAAAAAAAAAACATTATACCAAACTGCTAACTTACTATTTTTCACGTTCATAATCTTTCGATTTAGTCGGTGATTGCCTTCTACGTTTTTCATCACGTCTATTGCGTTCACCGTCCCTTTGATCTCGTTCATTTCGATCCCGTTTTCTTTCATCTCTTACGCGACTACTGCCATTACCATTTCGGGTGAACCTGCTCTCTTTTGGAGAGCGGGACCTGCTTCTTGAATAACGGCGTTTTCTATCTCTATCACGATCTCTCTCTCGTTCTCTTTCGTATTCCCTTTCTCTGTCACGTTCCCTTTCGCGATCTCTTCTGTAAAATTAAAATAAATAAATTTATTATCCTTTTTCTGCAAATAAGTATATTTAATTCGAATCATTTCTAACCCTGAATTGCTTTTTGACATTTTTGCTTCCCGGATTATGAAGATGTTCGCCCTATTTAAACGCTTTTTTAATTATGTAAATTAATAAATTAAACACTAATTATTTAATTTTCAGGATTAGAAAGAGAATACAGATTTTTTCAGAAAGATGCGGCACACAAACACCGAGCAACACAAAAAACAGCAAACAAAACGTTTGCTATTTTGACGTTTCTTAAAAAAATATTTTTACAGCAGCTGCAATGTACTACAAAGCCGCTCTAACTACACGCTCTTATTTTTACGCGTTCCTACACGTAAAACGAGGGATAGACACATCAAATTATGCATATGTGTGCGTATCCAAAAATTCAAACTAGTTTTGATTCTAGTTAAATTCACACACAACGTATATATGTGTATACAAGACTCGGCACAACCTAAATTAATTTCTTTTCATATTCTTGCACCCAAGGCAAATTGATAGAAGGTAACATCATCTCTGGAGCTAAGTTAAAATTAATTAATTGTAAATGGAAATCAACTTTGACAATTCGTGTTAAAACAGCTGCGGAGCGAATTGCCTAATACATACACATGAATGATTTCACAATGGTAAAACAAGCTGAACTCGCAGCGGACCCAGCTACAAAATTTGAAATTTTATATATATATATGTATATTTATTAGTTAGTTTTATTTGACCTTTTTCTTTTTAGTTAAAATGGTTATTTTGTTAAGCTTGAGGTTTTATTTTTCAAAAATTTATTTTTATATCGATATTTCGCTCCAATTTTTGTAGCTTCTTCAGGATATAATTATATATAATTAACAAAATATATGTATATTTGTAAAAAATTTGAATTTCAATAAGAATTAAAAAAAAAAAGATCCGTTAGCTTTTGTCGCTCAAACTAGTATTAGACTCGTATTTTTTTTTTTAATTTATTGGAAATTTAATAAATAATAATAATAATGAAAAATATAAAATCAATTTAAAAATATAAAAGAAGTGAGAAAAAAATAAATAGTAATTTATTAGCGTAAAAATTATTTGTACGTGCACCATGTTTTTTGTGTTTGTAATAGTTTTGACAGTTCGATAGCAAAAAAAAAAAATGTTTTTCCGCATTGGTATGAATTTGCCTTGAGATTGCTTATATCTTCCTGCAGAAATCTCCCTTTTGTTTACCTACTTTCACTGAAAAAACCTATGTGGCAGCATAGTATAATTATAATTACACTATGTGTGGCAGCATATTTTGTTTAAGCAAAAAAAAAACATTTTGTTATTTCTCTTTGAATCCTTGTACTTCTTTTGTTTTTAGTGAAAAAGTTTCCCTTTTGCAAATTTAATAATTTTTTTGCTTGTAATCTTGTTATTAAAACGATTACAAGATTTCAATAAAAAAGCCCAGGGAATTAAATCTCAATCAAAAATAACAATATTTCTTTTTTACTTGTTTATAAAACGGCTTCAAAATTGGCAAAATAAGGAAAAATAGAAAAATGAGCTACAACGATAAAAATGATGGGATTTCGAAAGAAGATTGGTTGATACGGTTGGAACAGTTCCCTTTTAAACAAGCTGACATGAATCGTTTAATAATGAATTATTTAGTAACAGGTGAGAATAATATCTAAGTATATATTAATAAAATAGTATTTTTTGTATTTATTTTTGTATTGTAAGAGGGATTTAAAGAGGCCGCAGAAAAATTTCAAATTGAAGCTGGTTTGGAACCAAGTATTGAATTGAACTCCTTGGATGATCGCATTCTGATACGTGAAGCAGTTCAAAATGGTCGCATACAAGAAGCAACACAATTAGTCAATCAACTGCACCCTGAGTTGCTAGACAATGACCGTTATCTATTTTTCCATTTGCAACAATTGCAACTTATCGAGCTCATAAGGTATGCGAAGGTGCAGAAAGTTCTAGTGTGGAGACTTTGTTCTTAATTGTTTTTCTTTTTTTCTAAGCTTATATTAAAAGAAATACATATTATTCTTACAGAGTTGGTAACATAGAAGATGCTTTAACATTTGCTCAAAGCAAGTTAGCGGAACCTGGTGAGGATACTCCAGAAGTTTTAAGCGAATTAGAAAGAACAATGGCACTTTTGGCTTTCGAGAAACCGGAAGACTGCCCATTTTCATATTTACTGGAACAATCTCACAGACAAAAGGTGTTTTTAAAATAGTGTTTTGTTTGCGTTTATTTTATTTATCTTTGATTTTTTACTATAACAGATTGCTAGTGAATTAAATGCTGCAATCCTCAAATGTGAACACAGTGCAGACTCAACACCCAAAATTATGTTTTTATTGAAACTAATCATGTGGGCCCAATCAAAATTAGATGCCAATGAAGTAAATTATCCGAAAATGAAAGACCTGGAAACTGGCTTAATCGAACAAAAATAAGTGTTTGTGTTGTGTTCAGCCTCACTTCATTAAATATATCTCCAACAATTAATTATAATTACTAAAACGTCGAAAAGATGAAAAAAAAATAAACATTTTAGAATTCGTACCTTAATACAAACTACATTAACTTAAAATATTATTTTGTCATTCATTTGAAACTTGTAGATGTAAAACATATAAATAAAAATGCAATTAAACAAAGACAAATACCTAAAATACCTTCTTTTCAACTGATGTACACAATAGATTCGGTTCATATTTTTACCCAAAACTATTTCGGTAACGTATTTCTATACTAATATAAAGAGGAAAAATTAGTTTTTTTTGTTTATACTCTAAAATTACTGAACCGATTGTAAAAATTTTTCACCAACATAAAGCTACATTATTAGCAGGTAACAGACTATTTAACATATCGCTATATCCACATTTACGTCAATTATTCAATGATTTAACAGTTAAATTTTACTTTTCTACGGATTTTCTTTAAAATTTGGTACGTAAAATCTTTATATTCCAAGAATGGTCACCATATACTTTTGGATTGGCCACTCCATCTTTTACGCGTTTCAGTTAAAACGCTCCCACTTTGTATTGGTAACATCGAACCGGGTAAATAATCCACTTAGTCAAAAAATTCCTACACAGTGAAATCAAACAAAAATGTATTTAATTTTTCCTAAATTGAACTCTTTTTTTTCTATATATTTTCACGTTCAGGTATATAAATATATATATGTTTTGCTTTTAAAATTAATAAACCAATTGCAACATTTTTATTAGTTTTCATTGTGTATAAAATTAAATCATATTAAAGGAAACGAAAAAAAGACAGTAATTTATATTTCCATAGTGAAATTTCCGGAAATCAAAATTTATATATGTATGCATGTATAACATTTCTTTAAGAAAACTGAAAAAAATATATATAATTCTACCAGCCAAAAAATAAGTCCATAGCTCTGTTCATAATACCGGAGCTTTTTTGAGGTGCATTGGCAGACCCCACTACAGAAGTTTCACATTGAGCACTTTGATAGGCTGCCTGAGCCAAAGGACGCAACTTCGGTGGAACAGAACTCCTACAAGAAATAAACACAGTTTAGTTTTAGCAAAATTAAGCAATTGTAAGTAGTGATAATAATAAACATCATTAAAATATGTATGTTTCATATTCTCTAACATTAAATTGACTTTTAGTAGTATTTTCTAAAATATCAATGTTTCTTTACTGAAACAGTCAATTCAACAATATTTGGGTTATTCTAATTTTAAATTTATACTTTTATATGTACCTATGTATGTGCGGTTTTTATTGATTCAGCCCTATTTATTATAGGTATAATTTACTTACGATATATTGTTCTCGCATAAATTTTCTTTATCAACTAAACTCTTGTCCTTGCATTGAGTAACACCAATCATTATATTATTGGCTAATATTTTTTCATTATAATTGAGAGCCTTATCACATTCCAATCTTGAAGAGTACTTTATATGGACCCAGTTACCATTTTGAGAAGGAAACACTTTATCCACAATAGTACCACATTGTGCAAAATGTTGTAACACAGTTGAAATCGCACTAGCGGGGAAACCAAAAACGGTTATCCAGAATTCTGTGTATCGTGGCTGTGGAGGGCACTGCAATAAAGTAGAGGCATTTATTCCACCTGTATTGTTTGCATTAGGTGTAGCTGAGAGTAGAGGGGACAAAGCACCCACGCGTGAGACATTAAAGGAGGTATTATTTCCTATATATGATTCACTAAACTGGCTTGTTGGAGTATTAGGAAATTGCTGGGCAGCCTGGTTCACCCCATACGATAAATTGACGTTGACATTCTGCTGACCAATCACAGGAGTTCCAAGTTGCGAACGAGGTTGCAAAGAGCGCGCCGGAGTGGGAACTTGATTACATTCATTGCGCAAGGAATCGAAAAGACCCTGAGTTGGTGGGCCGGACATGCTGGCGTTATGACTTTGGATCGGCGTAGCCGGGTAATTTGAAACATTCTGTGAGATAGGAGGAGTTTGTTGATAACCGCCAAAAAGAGTTTTTTGACCCAAAACTGAACGATTGTAATCTTGTGGTGAACTCGCAGTTAATGCATTTGGTGATGATGCAAATCCAAAAGACACATTTCTTGTTCCCGCCTTATTGGGTGATAAGGTATTGTTTCTGGGCGCGGTAGATGTTTGTTGTTCTCCTAATAAAAAAGATGGTAAATATTGATTTGCTGCGGGGCTACCACTTGGACTTCCAAGTGCCATTGGCTCCATATTTGCCTTTTTATACTAATTATTCTAAACACATAAATAATTTATCACCTAATAAAAAATATGCTTCAGCGGCACCGAGCAATCAGCGGTCAAAATGAAAAAACGTTTTTGTTATACCCTGTGGTATTTGTGTGTTTTTTAGATGCCAGATGTATTTAAAAAAAATTAAATGGTTAAATAATTGTGAAATTATGCCAGGTGACACCAAGACGCCAGGAGTATGTTTTTTTTTTCTTTTTTCGTAATGACATCCAATCAAAAGTTTTTTAAAAGTATTTAAAAAAATATCTCAGCTACGTGTGCTAAAAAGAGGTCAATTGTGAAAAAAAAAATATAATTATATCATGATGAACCTGGACAATGTTGAAGCGAAAAAACAATTTAAAAAAAATTACTTTAATCCGATCTCAACCTTGAATTTTTTTATTAAAAAAATACAAGCGATTTTTTAAAGTTCTTCGAAATGAATATTTTCAAGCACGTCAACAGCACTAGTGTTGACGTGTAAGCGGGAGAAAAATTATTTTGATGAGCAGAGAAAAAAACTATCAAAACAATTTCTTTCCTTTAAAATTTATATTGGCAAAAATTTTGGTAAAATAGCTTGCCAAAAAAATAATTATTATTTCATATTGAAAATGAAGTGCAGTGTGGCAAATTGAATTAAATAAGAAAAGTAATATTCTAATAGTGTGGAAAATATGAATGGAGGAAGTGGAAAACGAACTTGCTCAAGACATGTTTTGGTAGTTCTTACGTTGTGTATTTTGTGGTACATTGTTTCATCCAGCAATAATGTTATTGGCAAAATGGTTCTTAACGAATTCCCATACCCCATGACAGTGACAATGGTCCAACTTTGTAGCATCACATTGTATAGTGGGCCGTTTTTTAACTTATGGCGAATACGCAAGTACCAGGATATACCTAGAGGCTATTATTACCGACTGATATTGCCATTAGCTTTCGGTAAATTTTTAGCTTCAGTTACATCACATATTTCCCTGTGGAAGGTTCCTGTATCTTATGCCCATACAGGTAAATATTAAAAATTACATTGATTGTAAATATTTTATAACTAATAAGAACAATTTTTTTTCAAAATTACTTCGGAACCAAACCAAATTATTTCTAAAGTTGTATACTTATATTTTCTAATGTAGAAATGTTTTCCACTAATAAAGCTAACAAGCCTTTTTGTAAGATATCGGCTTTAAATTGTAATTCTAGGTGTCGAGTTTTTGAGTTTTTTAGGTTTTTTTTCTTAGAGGTTTATTTAAATCAAATCTATTTTTTCCGCTCCTGAGTAGACCGAGCTTTCAATTACTGAGTATTCAATTAAGGAAACTAAAATCCAACTTAGACATACTTTTTTCTATAAGATAAAGATCCAAATACCCATGTGAATAGATTCAATCTGAGTGCAATAAGCAATGCACTCTCTCTCGTTTGTCTAAGAAGATATGGTTCATTCATATGACTATGCAATCATTTATATAGTATAGAGATCACAACTTCTGAACAAAA
Organism: Thelaira solivaga; assembly: GCA_947397855.1. Taxonomy (NCBI): domain Eukaryota; kingdom Metazoa; phylum Arthropoda; class Insecta; order Diptera; family Tachinidae; genus Thelaira; species Thelaira solivaga. Next base: position 29,279,405 of record OX377612.1, read on the forward strand.
TCAAATTTAATGAAAAAGTATAGAAATTTGACATTCGTACGGTTATTATATATAGAAAAATTTTTAAATAAATAAGAAAAGCAGCTGACGAAATCCAATCTTATATAATAGTGTAAAAAAAAAAAAATAATAAGTTTCGACAGTCTCTATACAATCGCCAAAGGGCTTGCGGCTGATTATTGAACTGAGTAAATAAATGAAAAAAATAAATAGTGATCGGTTCACATATTACTGTTTTTTTTATAAAAATTTGATACATGATATACATATATAAAATAGTTCTCTACGGTTTCTAAGTTAAGCAGACATATAATGAATGTTTTTAATTTGTTAAAAGCATATGTATTTTTATTAACTTGTTTTTGATGACATTTCATAGTAAAAGCTACGATGCCATTATTTACGGTAATATTGACGCGATTGATATTTCGGGAGAAGCAGCCGACATTGGTTTATTTGAGCTTGATACCTATTATAACAGGAGTTGCCATAGCAACTATGACGGAAATATCTTTTAATATGATGGGTTTAATATCGGCCTTAATATCTACGATGGGATTTTCGCTCCAGAATATATTTTCAAAAAAGGTAAGTACTCCAATTTTTTTTACAAAACCAGTTGAACTTAATAATTGCAATTATTAAATTGTATACAACAATGACGAATATTTTGTTTTAATTGAATTAAACCCACCTATAAATATTGATACAGAGAAGTTTTCTCAAAAACAATCTCAATTATATTATTCTAAAATAAACAAGTTAAATTCATAACTTAACTCATACTTTAGTTGAAATTTTGATATTAAATACAACTTTTTCGTAGTATTACCGATTACAACTTTGCGTAAGTGCGGTTGACAAAAAACTAAAAAAATTAAAACTCCCCAATAGCGGTTATTTCAATTTCAACTCAACTAAGTTGAGTTGTGAACCATAATAAGAACATTATATACTGTAGTAGCCAAATATTGGTTTTTTCATTTTACACATTCTTCTTAAATATCCAACAAGAAAATTATAAAAAGAGATTTTTAATGAAATGGAAATAATGTTCTTTCAATATTTTTTGTTAAGAAAATTTAATCATTATTCAGGCTTAATTCCAATCATGGAAAATCAAAAAATTTGTTTAAATGGTACAATAAGTACTAAGAAGAAAACCTAATCTATACAGTTGTCTCATCAGACGCTACTCTGAATCTCTAGTAGATTACTCTGTTAAATTCTTGCCTTTGGGAGTAATCTAATGAAGATTCAGAGTGGCGTCTGATGAGATAACTGTAGAGATATGCTTTCCCCTTAGTGCTTACTTACGAAATTTTGTTAAACTTTATAATACCAAGTAATTTAATATGTTGTATTTTTTGTTAATCCTAAAATAAATAATTTATTTCAGTTAAAAAAAAACCAAATTAACAACATTCACAAAAAAATCTTATTTTTGAGAGCAATAAAATGTCTATACTCTATTTTTAAACATAAAAAAACAATTTTTGCATTCTTAAAATTATATTTAATTAGTGTTTGCAAACAATCTTTAAGCCAAACATAATGCTGAAATAAATATTTAATTTCAGATAAAGAATTTCAAATTATCGGTACAAATCAAAAAGTATATTTCAATAAGATATCTGCTTCGTAGTTCTATTACGCACATACATATGTATACACGTTTGTATAAAACTAAAGGCCTAACTATAATAGGCATAAGCTAGCTTAAACCAAAGACTATAAAACATATAAAGATGTTTCACTCAATATATACACTGAATGTTAAAATGTTGTGCTTCTTGTTGATGCTGGGGGAAGGGGCAGGGAAAACAAAAACTGAGATAAATAAAAAGAGTATAAAATTATCGGCATTCGTATTCTCTTCTCATACTTATGTGCTCTCATTGTGTTTGTATATATTTTTGTTGTTATTTATTTTACTAGCTTTGTATGTATGTAAATATGTGTGTATTTTACAATTAAAACACTTTCAAGAGTAATTACATTTTTAAATCAGTTTCGTATGCAACTAAAATAAGTTTTGTCTTCATGCAATTTGTACTCAAACAATATGGGAAGCTCCATAAAAGTAAAACATGTAATGCAAAATATTACTCCTTGGCTGATTTTATTGTTTTTCTTTACAAAATTTTGTGTTTTAAAATTTTAATTTTTTGATCAATTACTGCTTTATATTAGACGTTTTCCATGTAGAATGTTTCCGTCACATAACGCATTTCTAATTGATTTGAAAATGTGTGGTACATTGTACATTAAGTAAACCTTAAAATTTTTATAAATGAAATAATGTTTCTTACTGGATGCACCCGTTATACCACCAACATTTAGCCCCATATCCATTAATATATCCAAATTTGACAATACATTTTTTTCTAAATATCTCCTTTTGTGGAAGAAGCGGTAACAAAATAATTCAAAACGAACTTCCAATTTTTTAAAATTCCGAAAACTGCCAAAATCTGAAGGGGATAGCATATTCAGTACTTATTGTACTAATAAATAACTCATGAGAATATCGTGAGTAAAAGAATAAATTTAAAAACCAACATAATTTCTGGAATTAAGCACAAATAGAAATTATTTTATTTAAAAAATTTTTTAAAAGTAGTCCAAAGTGACTTCTGACTTGGGCGGTAAATTACAAATCAAGACGACCTACCGTTTAAAGTGATATGTGTCCCATCCCGTTATGTTTGTGAGTAGTCAACGTATTTGTGCCCATGCACTTATATTTCTTCTCAACATATTTATAAATATGTCATAAATACTAAAAATATATTTAGAAATATTTAATGACGTAAGACGTATTTGATAAATATTAAAAAGATATTTACAAATACTAAAAAACGTAACGGATTACGTTAAAACATATTTATATCGGCAGATTTATTTTCACCCACTTAAAATATATTACCGACAGTATGGTACTTCGCTGACGAAGTAGCGAGTTAAATTCTAGAATCTTTATACATTTATAGTCTTTGGTTAGGCCTTTCAAGTAGAATTTTACGCGGAAAATTTTAGCGCTAAAACTGTCTTGAACTTATGGTTCCTCTTTGTCCTTTTTAGAATAGTGTTTTACATAAGTTTGCTCAACATTGCGCGTACCTAAAATATATAATTCGCATTTTTACCTCCGCCGAAACTTAAACTCCAATTTGAATTAGGTTCAGATGTAAACATTCAAAACGACGTGTAAAGTTTGATTTTGTTGTACACTGTTATGTAACGCATACAAATTTAAAATAATCAAAATACATTTTATTTTCATCATTTTCTGTTGTAATTGCAGAATTGATACTTTTCAAATTTGTGTCTTATTTATAAAGGGTGTTTTTTATAGACGTATAGAACTTTAAGTTGGCATTACTGTTCAAGATGGCGACCGATTTAACAGCTGTCAAGTGATTTATTCTCAGTTTGGTTTGGCAATTCATCATGAATAGACTCACGCCTGAACAACGCTTGCAAATAGTGCAATTTTATTTCGAAAATAATGGTTCATAATTTTGATTTTCATAAGCGAATTTTCTTTAGCGATGAAGCGCACTTCTGGTTGAATGGCTATATCAACAAACAAAACTACCGCATTTGGAGTGAAGCTAATCCTCAAGTGTATGTCGAAACACCGTTACATCCAGAAAAACTGACTGTTTGGTGCGCTTTATGGACTGGTGGAATCATTGATCCGTACTTCTTCAAAAACGATGATGGCCAGAACGTTACAGTCAATGGTGATCGGTATAGAGCCATGATTACTAACTTTTTCATTACTGAATTGAACAACCATGATGTCCAGGAGCTGTGGTTCCAACAAGTCGGCGCAACATGTCACACAGCTCGTGCCACAATCGATTTATTGAAAGACACGTTTGGTGACCGCCTAATTTCACGTTTTGGACCTGTGAATTGGCCTCCAAGATCTTGTGACTTAACACCGCTAGACTACTTTCTGTGGGGCTATGTAAAGTCATTGGTCTATGCGGATAAGCCACAAACGTTTGACCATTTGGAAGACAACATTCGCCGTGTTATTGCCAATATACGGCCACAAATGTTGGAAAAAGTCATCGAAAATTGAACGTCCAGACTGGACTACATCCGAGCCAGCCGTAGCGATCATATGCCAGAAATCATATTTGAAATATAATGCCACAAGATTATCTTTCGGATAAATAAAATTCATGTCAATCGAATAATCAATCGTTGTTTTATTGCAATTTAAAGTTATATACGTCTATAAAAAACACCCTATACATATGCATGACCTACAAGCAGTTTTTAATATCAAATCACCCTTATTCCATTTGGTGTCATCGACACAAAACGACATCAATTTTTATCATTTCTAGTAGGTCTGAATTAAAATTCTCAATATTGATAAATATTGATGACTGTTGACACTTATTTGGTACTATGTAATAACGTTTGCTATTAATATTGTTTTGTGTTTTGTCATTAAATAAAATTGAAAAACATTTTTTATTAAAAATTTGAAACAAAATATGACAGCTGTTAGAAAATACCAAATTATAAGTGAATTGATGTCGACGACGATAAAAACTGATGTTGCTTTAAAATTGATGACGATGTTGCCGACACCAAATGGAATAAGGATGAATATTACACATGTTTGTAGTGATGTGTGGCTTTCAAATATGCTTGTGCAGCCCTTCAGTATATACATATATATATATATATATATATTTTTTATTTCAAAAAGGTGCTAAAAGATACCGGAATTCATCATCTACGATTGTTGCACTTACTTGGTAAATTAGCTTTATTTATGTTCTTCCCAATTTGGATATATCTAGACAGTTTCAAAGTTATACAGCATCCAGCAGTCGTAAGGACACTCATATTAATTAAATTATTTATAATTGTTATATAACATTTGTTTTATAATATTTTAGACAAATCTCGATTACCGTGTTATTGCGTTATTATTTGCTGACGGAGTTTTAAATTGGCTGCAAAATATAATTGCTTTCTCGGTGCTTTCACTTGTTACGCCGCTGACATATGCTGTGGCGAGTGCATCAAAACGGATTTTTGTTATAGCCGTATCTCTTATAATTTTGGGAAATCCGGTAACATGGATAAATTGTTTCGGTATGACCTTGGCAATATTAGGTGTATTAACTTACAATAGAGTGAGTATTCACATATACATATTCGTATATTCTTTAATGATTGGTTACTTTTATTATTTGTATTTTAGGCAAAACAAATAAGTAAAGATAGATCTATTTTACCCACAACAACGCAAAGTAGTGTAAAGTACTCACCATTACAAAATAATATCGATCCTTATTATAACGGTTCAATAACAGCAAATCACAAAATTTATAATGGATATAGTTCGAAAGACGTGAAAAATAATCTGCTAATTAATGGCAATACAGTGCCTAACGGTAGTACAACTAGACTTTTATTTGTTTAATCCAGTTTTAGTAAAATTATTTAGTTGAAGAAATTATTTATGTATTAAAATAATTTTAAGCTACAGAACATTGTGTAGAGTATATTTTTGCGTAAATTCTGTATGTTTTAAACCTACAAAATTACGAATAGAAAATCAAACTATTTTTTTATATATATACATATGTACATATATGGAAAGCATATTCTTGTAAAAAAAAAACTTTAATGAGCTTTCAGATCAAAAATCTGTGTATACGATTTTATTTTCGTTTTTTTTTTCAGTATTTTTGTTGTTTATTTTATTATTTGACATGTTACTACATAAAAAAATAGTGATCCCTAAAACTGTAACTACAACCCATTTAAAAAAAATTACTATTATTTGTTGTAAATATCCTATTATTACAGTTTAAGAAAATATGCAAAAAAAAAAAATCAAACTGGTTTTAATTTTCATCAAATTCACACACAACTTATTCATGTGACTTCGTTTGATCTATTTGCTGTGCCAACAAATGATTTGTGAGCATACTCGTGTACTTCATAAACAAATACAAATTAAAGATGTGCACAGTTTCTGTGTTTTTCTGCTTTCAATGCGTATTGGTAAGTTGTATAGAGTGTATAGTCTGAGTTTGACTAGGACCACACACGGCAAGTTTTGTTGGGCAATTCTTTCTCAATTTTCTTTTAAAATTACCGCAATTTTGTTTCGGCAATTTTAGCATTCTTATTTACTCATTCATTCAGCCTTCAAGCTTCAACTGTCTTCTTTTTTTACATCTTTATAAAAAAATACGAAGAGAGAACAAAAGGAAATTGCCGAGTACGAGCAAGTTTGTACCCCTTTCCATTCTTTTTTCTTCGCTCTCCTACAAAATCAAGAATTGCTCAACTAAAATTGCTGTGTGTGGTCCTGGTCTTTGTACTGTTATTCTCTTTGCTAGACCAGGACCACACACGGCAAGTTTAGTTGGCCAATTATTTCTCAATTCTCTTTTAAAATTGTCGTTTTGTACACACAAATTTTTTTGTTTCGCCAATTTTAGTATTCCTATTCAGTTATTCATTCAGCCTTCAGCTACCTGTCTTCTTTTTTTACATCTTTATAAAAAATACGAAGAGAGAACATTGCCGAGTACGAACAAGTTTGTACCCCTTTCCATTCTTCTTTCCTCTCTCTCCTACAAAATCCACAATTGCGCAACTAAAATACCTGGGTGTGGTCCTGGTATTATGGAGCCGAGCCGTAAATATCTGTTTATACAACAAATTATTTGAAAATATTTGTAAAGGGTGTTTTTTATAGACGTATAGAACTTTAAATTGAAATAAAACAACGATGGATTATTCGATTGACATGAATTCTATTAACCGAAAGATAATCTTGTGGCATTACATTTTAAATATGATTTCTGGCATATGACCGCCACGGCTGGCTCGGATGTAGTCCAATCTGGACGTCCAATTTTCGATGACTTTTTCCAACATATGTGGCCGTATATCGGCAATAACACTGCGAATGTTGTCTTCCAAATGGTCAAGCGTTTGTGGCTTATCCGCATAGACCAATGACTTTACATAGCCCCACAGAAAGTAGTTTAGCGGTGTTAAATCACAAGATCTTGGAGGCCAATTCACAGGTCCAAAACGTGAAATTAGGCGGTCACCAAACGTGTCTTTCAATAAATCGATTGTGGCACGAGCTGTGTGACATGTTGCGCCGTCTTGTTGGAACCACAGCTTCTGGACATCATGGTTGTTCAATTTAGGAATGAAAAAATTAGTAATCATGGCTCTATACCGAATAAAATAGAATTTACGTTATGTAATAAAGATTTCATTGGCTTGAATGTGAAAAAAATTTAAAACAATTGTAAGCAATTCTTATTAATTACCATTCTCTAAAATGTAACTTATTCTTATAAAGCAGGTATACCCAACTGAATCCATTCATGTATCACTATCCTTTCGTAACCAATTTTTTTCAGCAATGATTCAGATTTTACATTTCCGATAACAACAAAAGCCGACGAATGTACATCAGAATTTTGAGCGATAAGTCTACTCATGGCAATTGCCAAATATTGACCAAGGCCTTTCCTTTGAGCCGTTTCTAAAACTTGAAGTATCCTTTTAAAAGTAATAAAGTTGTAAGTTCATAATGTAGTTCGTAAACAGAAAATTATAACTTACCCTAAGCCTGAAAATTCATTTTGAAAAATCCAACCAACTACACTATTCGTTGATTCTTCCATAATACCAATACATCGCTTTAGTTTGATGAATCCTTTAATATAATCCAATGACGCTTCTTTTTTATTTGCCCATAGAGCGTAAACCAAATCGGCATGCTCTTCTTGAAGAAGTGTTTCTTTATAGCCATTGGGAAGACTGTGATAAAAAAGAAGAAATTTTAAGGAGAATTTATTGACAAATACATTTGTTTTCTTTCTGAGTCAGATAAATGTTAAATTCGGTAGTGTCGAATCTTATATACCCTTCAGTGTTCTTAAGTCAAAATGCTCTGTCATGCTTATTTGTATAAACAATAAAGCTTCTGTGAGTCTCTTTTACATTAAAATATACAAACATTTTTAATTTCTTTTTCGTAATACTCGAATCTTTCACATATTTAATATTGCAAGACAGAAATACATAGCAGAAAAGTAAGACAATACGAAGAGTTAAAAAGAAAAATGAAAAAATTACTTCTAAGGACTTCTACATACACACGGAGAGACGAACAGCGGTAAATCGACTGTACTATAGAGTGCCCTATGTATGATATAAAAATTACACGCTTTTCGCTTTTTTGGAAAGGGTATACAAAAAAAAATATTTAACTTTCGTTAAAATCAAAATTTACATAAAATATAACAAATTTTAATCTTTATTATTGGTGTGCAAAATGCATTATTTTCCATGATATTCTCATGGAAAATTTAAAAAAATTGTTTACCAAGTACAATAAGTACTAAGAGGGAAAGCATATCTATACAGCTGTTTCATCAGACACTACTCTGAATCTTCAGTAGATTACTACCAAGTCTTGTTAAATTTCTGCCCAAACATTTGAATACTTATTTAATTTTAGTCAATAGGCAAACAAAAATATTCAAACAAAATGTACACCAACATAATATGGAATTAATTTATTATTCCAAATAATTGTTTAATATGTTTAAATAAAATAGTTAGATTTATATTTAAATAATAAAATATTGAATTTGAAATATTAACTTATTTCTTCTCTTACCATCTGAAATTTGTTTAAAATACTTTTTCAGTAAGACAATACTATCATTATTTATAGTACATACTCGTATAACTAAATACGATATATTTTCTTAAAAAGCTTTGTTATCATTGATATTGATTCTTTGCTTTTGTGAATGATAAGTGCTTATAGAATATGCAAGCAATAACATGCATTTTATAACAAAGCAATTGATGTGTGGAATCTTACAATGACACCATTCATTTAGTTTATATTTTAAAAAAAACACTCAGAAAAGTGGTCGAAAAATAGAGGTAGTCACTGTTTTCCATTCACAGGCTTATGCAGTTTATGAAGTGACATATTGCTTTGATAAACTTTTCTACACGTTGTGTCTGACTTCAAAAAGTTATTTAACATAGATAAATGGACTCAGATATCTATAAAAAAATATATATACTTTATATAGAGTGGCTCATGTACATTGTAAAAATTTCAAGCGGATACGCAAACGTATGGCTTCTTATCTACAGTGAAGGGTATTAAAATAACAAGACTATAATTTGAGATATAAAAGTTTTTGAGAAAACTTGTAAAACTTTAATTAGCCTAACCTTTACTTTGTTTTAATTTTACCTGGGTATCGTAAGTTTTAAAGCCGTATCGATGTGTAAAACGAAACCCTGACATTGGCGAGGTTTAATTGCGGCTCCTTTTGATAATGCTATTTGTTTTACACTTTCACTATATGTATTTGCTACACTGACCAAGAGAGGTCCATTTTTCCATTCTATTAAATTAGTTTTATTTAAACAATTCAACAATTCACTACAGTTTGCCTCCCACGTATGAAAAGAAACACTCTGTATCTAAAAGTAAATTCAGTTTCATCATATTAATTAAGTAAAAAACATGAACTACTAGTCTAAAATTGATCATAAGCAGTGAAATTTTTTGTGTGGAATAGATAGGTTTTAAATAAAATACGTAAAGGTAATTTGCTTAAAATATGTGGGTTGGAAATTTTTTAAATTTCTGCTTGAATTTTTGTTACAAGCTATACGTTTTGCTCGGTTTCGCCCAACCCAGTCTTTAAACTATAAGGCTTAGATTATAGATAGCAATTTTTAGTGAAATCAGTTTACAAATAGAAGTTTAATCGTTAAAAAACTCCTTCAAGTAAATACAGCGATTCATTTTTTAGCATACAATAAGTAGAATTATTTGTTCTTTTAAAATTAAAAAAATGGAGCCTAATCACCTAACTGGCAGTGTATATTACGTGGACCTATATTACAAAAAAGAAAAAATATTAAAAATCTTTACCAAAGTGTAAGCCCCGTATCTAAAAAAAATTAACGTAGACTTTAAAGTCAACGTTATCAAAATTTTTCATATAATTTTTTAATAAATTTTACTTTAAAGTCTACATCATTTTTTTTAGGATAAGAATACAAAAATTACAATATTTCAAAAAGCCCATACATATTATTGCTTTTGAGGCCGATCCTGTCAAAATTTATTTACGATGGTTGAAATCAAGAAGTGTGCTAGAGCGAAACTCAAAAATTTTTCGCTATTGGTCTCTCTTTAACACATTTAACTCTCTTAACGTTTGATAGGAGTTGCTTCAAATATGGCAAAAAAGAAAAATAATCATTAAGCCGGCGTCTCAATGTCACCTGGTTTACTTACATAATGATCTTTACTGAAATTTAAATCTACTGTACGTGTGCGTGTCACTGACCTCCTCTTAAACGGCCAAACCGATTTGAATGCATTTTTTTTACATGCTTTCGGGTTACGTCCAGGATGATGGCTGTGCGTTAGAAATCAACCCGTCAGGTGGCGCTGTAGTCGGTATCTGGGTTATTTATCTACTACCTGTTTTTACCCGGTCTCGTACTAAAGTTATTTTTTTACTCCAAGAAAAATTCACCACCAATTTATCTAAAATATCTTTACCCCAAAAAAACTATGATTACAGAAGTGGTGCCAGACTAGCAAATTTTGCCACAAATACCAAACTAGTTTTGATTTTCGTTAAATTCAAACACAACGTATACGTGTGACGGCCATCTTTAAAAAACACGCACACAAACTCATGATTGATGTCAGGCACTTAACATATCGTTTACTTATCGATATATATTTAGAAATATTTTACTGTAATTTTCGCTTCCTAGTAGGGAAAAGTAATTAATGCAATGGATTGTAATAAGTGGAGAAAAAACTACAATTTCGGATTTAGATTTATGAACAAGTGTACCTACCAAATCTTGATGTATGCAAACGTATGTTCCGAATTTGCGAAAATCTACATTGCGCGAAGTGTAGAAAGTTTTGCGAAATGAAATCCATTCATGATTATCTTTGTCAAGATGCATCTTTCCCAATTGTTCATTCCATTGGTAGTGCGTACACAGCAGTAAATATTGAAACTCATTCGATTTGTACTTTTCTTTATATAATTCTAATAGTTCACAAAATTCTTCCTTGTTTAAAGGTCGTAATATATCAGACACTTCACTGTCTGCTGCGTTATCTTTATCAATCATTTCTGTTTTGTGTCTGTTTAACTGATGAATTCCTCAACATAATTTTTGAATGCTGATATCACGCAATTAGTAAATGTTATTATTTGCGTGGTCGGAATTACTAAATTGTTATCTATTTACAAGCCAACCTAAGCAGCCTTGCCAGAAACTTGGGACGAACAATCATAGTTTTGTACCTATTCCGTTAACTAAGATGAATAGAAGCAAAATCAATTTCTTAAGTAATAAATAAAATTGGGAGTTTTTTAAATAGAGTTAGATATTTATTTTTCTTGTTTAAGTTCAGAAAAAATTAAATTCAATAAAAAAGAAATTAATTATCTTAATAAATCAACTGGAAGTTTTTCATTACATTTTTTTTAAATATCGTAGAATAGATTTTATTGTGTAAATTATCACTATAAGGCAACGCCGCATTTAATTTTTATTTCAATTGCAATCAAATATAAATCGAGAAAAGGTGAGAGGAAATTGAAGCAAAGAGGAGCTAAAATATATGCAGTCCCAGCAAACACTAATTTTATTTTTGTTTAATTTTATATAGTGCTGTGTTGTACTTTTAACCGAAATATTCAGTATTCCATTTGTGGATTTTTATTCATTTATTTAATTCAATTAATGTAATCTCAAGATTCAAAAGCCAATACATATAAAAATATTACATAGCATCATCACATGTACTATACCTGAGGTAACACTTAATAACAATATATTATGTAAAGATGTCGTAAAAATCTGTATTATTTGTTTCAGTGATCATCTTTTCGATTCCCCAGCCAAAAAAAAAAAGAAATAAGTAACAAAATGATGCCTAAATGAAACTTTGTTATCGAGTATATTCTATAAGCTCCTAAGGTTGTCTACTAAACCATAAATGAACCGAATAGCGGTTTCAAACATTATGACCTTGATGCTGCTACCCAATATACCTATAGATTTAAAATGTTCTTTGTAAGAAAACACCAGAGGAAAGAGTACATACGTCTGAATTAATCTCCTTTAGGTTTACATACTCGTATTCTAAGCGATCAGACAAATAACACAAAATAAGCTTATAAACTGATCTAGAAAATTTAAATTTATTTAGGGTGGGTATTCGAGTTAAACGTCTTCGCGAGATCCTAGGAAATCATAACCAATAAATACGTTGTATTATAGCCTTTGAGAAACTCATACTGGTTAGTATCCTCAGCTACGTACTCAATAATTTGATAATTGATAGAGTATTCAACCAGTTTAGCTTTTAAAATAATTTTTTTTAATCTGGCTTTTAAAAAAATTAAATCCACATTTTGCAACTCCGTTCCGAGTACATGTTCATTTCTAAACCATTCGTCTTAAGTGATTCGCAAAATGCTTGCTGGGACAAAACATTATCAGAGAGTGTAATAAATACATAAATAGCTAATCAAAATGTGTAGTTAAAGAGTGCACTGTGGGTCAGCTTTGTATAAAATTAGTTTTCACAAATACATATCGCTCATTTACTTAAATAGTATCATTATTAAAAAAAAATTAATTTTACAGAACAGCTATTTACATCATACGCGTTACAACTTTAACAATTTTATTGTCAAACACGATTGTTAAACCTAACGGGTAATATGTTTCTTAAATTACATGTTGCCATTAGTTTTTTTCTTTTTCCGCACTTTTCCAATTATCGGAAAAACGGGAGCATAAAGTTCCCGGAATTACGAGAACTCCCGGCAAGTTTTAAATTAAAACTTTTTTAAATGACTAATAATTGTATTACTTGTCTTAATACTTATATTTATTACCACATTAGCTGTTAATGTATTAATATTCCGACAACATCATTTATATTAGTTTCAACTCATAAGTTGCTCATTTTTAAATCAATTAAGCTTTTCTCAATTATATAATAATTAAATTATTTTAGCTTAACTAGATGAAAAGTTTCAATAAATAATTTTTGTACATCACGTTCAATTTTGGCAAGATGAAATTCTTATAAATGATCTTAGATCTGACACTGAAGCAGTCAACAGCTGCTACTTTAAGATGTCTTCACACGACATGTACAAGTCATATGGAATATCGAAAGTTAATATACATAAAAGTATACACATACTGTGATCCCTTTCAAACATAACATATTCTTATGTGTCGTAGCAATGTTAATTTTTTTTATTTAGAACTCCTTCTATTTGATGTGTAAAAGCATATGCATTGAATGGTGTCAAAACTCAAAATAAGAACTTTAAATAAATTGAAAAAATTAAATTAATACAAACAAATTAATATTTGACATATGAAAATCCATAAAATAAAAAATTTTTACCTTCTATATGACTTGTAAAAGAAATTGTTATTCAAAGAAAATAATTTTTATAAATTTTTTCATATATTTTTTTTTATTTTTATATTGGGCTATTAATCTTGAGATCGTATTATAATAATTTATAATTTTTTATAGCAATATTTCGCCGTTTAAATTAGATATAAATATAATGTGGAAATTGAAAAGTATAAATATTTTGCTAACGCAGTGAAGTTTATATAAGATGTGGCACAGCCGAATTTAACTAATTTATTTATAAATTTACTTTTTAAGCATTTAAATTCGGCTGTGCCAACTCTAATATATACCCTTCACTGTAGGAAACAAACTTTCATTTTTTTAATATTGCACATTCTTGTTATTTTAAATGAAAGGCAAAAAATATGATGAAAATAATTTTCTTTCAATATTATATTTTAATTCTAAAAAAAAAAATAATTAATTTCAATTTCTTTAAGAGATATGAAAAATAAATAAAATTTAATTTAATATAAAATTTTGGCAAATATTTTTTAAGCCGAACATAATGCTGAAATAAATAAAGGGTGTTTTTTTATAGACGTATAGAACTTTAAATTGCAATAAAACAACGATGCATTAAATTTTAAATATGATTGCTGGCATATGACCGCCACGGCTGCCTCGGATGTAGTCCAATCTGGACGTCCAATTTTCGATGACTTTTTCCAACATTTGTGGCCGTATATCGGCAATAACACGGCGAATGTTGTCTTAAAAATGGTCAAGCGTTTGTGACTTTACATAGCCCCACAGAAAGTAGTCTAGCGGTGTTAAATCACAAGATCTTGGAAGCCAATTCACTGGTCCAAAACGTGAAATTAGGCGGTCACCAAACGTTTCTTTCAATAAATCGATTGTGGCACGAGATGTGTGACATGTTGCGCCGTCTTGTTGGAACCACAGCTCCTGGACATCATGGTTGTTCAATTCAGGAATGAAAAAGTTAGTAATCATGGCTCTATACCGATCACCATTGACTGTAACGTTCTGGCCATCATCGTTTTTGAAGAAATACGGACCAATGATTCCACCAGTCCATAAAGCTCACCAAAAAGTCAGTTTTTCTGGATGTAACGGTGTTTCGACATACACTTGAGGATTAGCTTCACTCCAAATGCGGCAGTTTTGTTTGTTGACGTAGCCATTCAACCAGAAGTGTTCTTCATCGCTAAACGTAGTAGTGCGCGATACGTATTCCGCACAGAACCATTATTTTCGAAATAAAATTGCACTACTTGCAAGCGTTATTCAGGCGTGAGTCTATTCATGATGAATTGCCAAGCCAAACTAAGAATAAATCACTTGACAGCTGTTAAATCGGTCGCCATTTTGAACAGTAATGCCAACTTAAAGTTCTATACGTCTATAAAAAACACCCTTTATTAGAAGGGAGTAGGTAGGCCTTCCTGAGACGGCAAGCGAGCATAATTGCTGAATCTTAAATAAGGCCTAGGAAGGTCTTATAAATAAAGGCTCCACAAATTTAGCTATTCGTAGTTCGAATACACACAAAGCATTTGACAGACATACATACATGTGTATGTGTATACACGTTTGTATAAGATCGACTACCTGGTTTCGTTTGTATTTGCACGCAGTACACACATGTACAGCTTAACAATTATAGAAAAACAGATATTAATGAAAAACTAATTTTTTTCTCGGCCATTTGTTCCCCGACTGCTCTGATTTTTTGCACAAACATTTAAATTCTGATTTCTGACAAGATTTTTTTGTACGTTTTGTATTTTAGGCAAAATACATAAAAACATGACTCAGAAAAATTTTTAAAAAACTGAGGTAGTTACACTTCAGAACTCATAGTTAAGCCATCAGGCTGAATTTCAATAGCAACTTGAAGACAGCAACAACTGACATATTGGTATGCTAAACTTGTCGGTACGTTGTCCAGAAACTTCAGACAGTTGGACATCGCTAAATCGACTCCGCTAAATGTAAAATAACATAACGTAACGTAACAGGAGAAGCAAAATGCTATATAATATGGAAGCTATTTGAAGTATTAAAGCACAAAAAAAAATTTTATAACTTGGTTATTTGTTTAATATGATTTAATGAATGGAAATCAATAAAAAAGAAATAATTTAGGATCATATTTTTAACAAGAAGTTTTTGTTCTGTTTCCTAACTAAGAATCCTATGTTTGATTATGTATGTTTTCCAATCCCTATTCAAAAACTGTTATAATAATTTTAAAACTTTGTAACTATGGAAACCCCGACAAACAATTTGTTAAATATTTTGTGATTTCTAAAGACCAAAAAAAAAAAAATATTTAAACAATGGTTCGCAGTAAGTAATATTTATAAATAATTACGCTATTTTAAGATAATCGTTTGTGTGTTCTTAAAGTTACAGAAGCGTTAGTTCGTAAAAAATCCGAACACAATGAATTGCTGATAAGTAGTTTGGAGGAACTGTCACTTCATCAGGAAGATATTGAGCGTATAGAACATTTACAGGACTGGTGTAGAGATCTAAAGATTTTATTACTGCAATCAAATTTAATTGCAAAAATTGAAAATTTGCACAAACTGAAACGACTCGAGTATTTGAATTTGGCCATTAATAACATTGAGCGTGTGGAAAATTTAGAAAAATTAGAATCACTAAATAAATTGGATTTAACATTGAACTTTATAGGCGAATTAACTTCTGTAGAAAATCTTAGAAATAATTATAATTTGAGAATACTGATACTGACTGGGAATCCATGTTGCGATTACCCCAATTATAGGGAATATGTAATTGCAACTCTACCACAGCTAGATAGTCTAGATTGTCAGGAGATTACATTGACTCAAAAGTTACAGGTTAAGCCGCATTTAAAGTCTTATCGTTCATTTATTGTACAAAAACAAGCTAATTATGCTATGCAACGAGATGAACAGAAAATACGTTTTCATAAACAAAAGGATGAACTTGAGGTTAAAATGTCTGGTATGGAAGATGAGAATGAGCGCATTAAAATGTTTTGGGATACCAAAAGTGAAAACTGCCCAGAAATACGTGAAGAAATTTCAAAATATCATAGAAAAGGACGTGAAACAAACACCGACCCCAAAAAAATTCTAAAACAACGCAGAGAGCCGCAATTATTTGCTCCTTGTGGTCGCCCCTATAACATAAACAAACCGCAATTACCATTTAGCTTAAGTGATGAAGACGGTGCATACATATTAAAACTGGAAGTATACAAGTAAATATACCTGCTATGCCTTGAAATTAATTGTAAATTTTAAGTGTGTTAAAAATTGTGCACAATAATTTAAGATTCCTTGACACTTTACACATCAAAGTAGATGTCGAAGTTAATTATATCAGAGTTACTGTTAAAGGAAAAATATTCCAAATCGCCCTTAATGATGAAGTGAAACCATCAGATGCCGTAATAAGACGTTCCCAAATAACAGGACAGTTAGTTGTACAAGTCCCCAAGTTGAATACGGATGCAATATTAACATCTAAATTAAATGGTTAGATGTATCATTAGTATAATTTTAAAAACTGATTGACTAATAGACATCTGTGTGCCTACAATATGCAAAAGAATTTTAATAACTAATTTTCTTACCTTTTTTTGTTTTCAGACAAATCCATTGCAACTGTTGGTGGAAAATGCAATAACCGGTAAGTGCTTTTACCCGCATTTTTATACCCTTCACTGTAAGTAAAAAGGGTATATATCAGAGAGCAGAAACTGATTTATTCCACACGATTTTTGTTGCTTTTACTTAAACGATCAAATATGCGAAAAAAAATTGTGCACTACATTTGATTAAACCATGTTTGAGATACGATTAAAAACAGCATAAAACTTTTCGACATGATTGAATCTATAAAGCTAAATTCAAACACAGGCATGAGCATGCATATGCCTAAAATAAAACATTCCATACAAATGCACACAAACAAAGCAAAAAACACCCTTATTTTATTACGAAATAGTATCCTGGATTTAATGCCTTTTTGCATATTTGTGTTTTTGAGTGCTTGCATTTTACATTTTAAAGTCAATCATGTCGCCAAACCAGGGACCGTAAATAACAGTTATCAAAAAAAAATTTACTCAAAAATTCTATGTTAGACTCAATAGAGATCAATATTGTCATATACCAATAGAATCGTATTGACGAGCTCTTGCAGAATCCACGGTAATATTAAAAAAACCATCCCATCTCCACAGTTAAGAGTTATTTTTCAAACTTAAAATAAAAGCTCAGATGAAACTCTTAAAAAGAGAGTTTAATTTTTCCACTCATAAAATTAAACTCATTTGAGGAGTTTTATTTTTCCAGTCCGAAAATAAGACTCATTTCATTAATTTTCTTTTGAGAAGTTTTATTTTTTCTGTATAAATTGTTGTTGTTTTATACCTTATTACTTTATGCATTCACAATAGGATTATATTTAGCTGGTTATGAAAAATACAAAACAATAACAATTTAATAATCAAAGAATCAAATAATAACAAATTAAAAACCCACGTTTTTATTTTAATGGCAATTTATTCAATTGCAATGCAATGTATCAGTTTACATAAAATGAGTTTTATTTTCTGACGGGAAAATAAAATTCCTTTTTAATAATTGCATCTGAGCTTTTATTTTTACGTTGAAAAATAACTGTTATAGAAGATTTTGTATACAACATATTAAATTATTTGGAATTATAAAACTTAACAAAACTTAATCTTTATTCGTTCTTAATTCCCAATAATGTTGGTGTGCACAATGCAAGACTCCCAAGTCTTGTTAAATTTATGCCTACTTTGTTAGTTTTTTATTTTCTTGTTTAAAGATTTTGAAACTTTTTGTTTGCCTATTGACTAAAATTCTTATTTGGTCGATTGGTATAATGAAATAAGTATTCAAATGTTTGGGCAGAAATTTAACAAGACTTGGTAGTAATCTACTGAAGATTCAGAGTAGTGTCTGATGAAACAGCTGTATAGATATGCTTTCCCTCTTAGTACTTATTGTACTAGGTAAACAATTTTTTAAAATTTTCCATGAAAATAATGCATTTGGCACACCAACATAATTTGGAATTAAGCACGAATAAAGATTAAATCTTGATGATTTTTAAAATTTTCAAAAAAACTATCTATTATAAAATAATTTTGTGATATCGATAACAGTTATTAGCGGTCCCTGAGCAAAACATAAAAAACAATGAGTTTTTAATAGTGCTTTCAACATGATTTAATCAAATGTAGTGTAGTGCACGATTTTTACTCAAATTGTTCGTATGTATGGTTTGATTGATTATACAAAAAAATTTTTATCATGCACAATCAACCAAAAATGCGACTTTTGCAGCTCTCTAATCCATACATACAAGCTTTCGCGTTTATAATATTAAGAAAAGACCGTTCATATCATCTAGTATGTATGTACTCGTATATACAAACATGGCCTTTTTACAATATAAAACAAAACTAACATTTTTATGTTTAAGAAATTTTAAAAAGAGCTAAAAATATTTAAAACTGTTTTATTTTTATTATTTAGGTTGAGAGAACTTAAAGGAACTGTCCAACTCAATAACATATGTAACATCAGTGGCGATCGAGTTCCTGATTTAATTTAATATTCATACTTAATTTTTTTAGCATTGTTGCATATTGCTTCATTTTAATTAATGAAATGTGAGCAGGTAATTTCAAAACAATTAAAATTTTATATTATTAAATTTATACTTATTGAAATTCATTAAAAGTCCCGACAAAACTTCAAGTTGGTAATTTTTTGGCAAAAGAATCTTTTTTTTTGCAAAACTTTTGTCCAAACTCCATTTGGACAATAAAAAATATTATTATTGTAATTATATATCACGTTATTATTATGTAATCATTTTAATTGTTAATGAATTGGATTATTTAAATATCTGATAAACGGTAAGTTTATCAGAAGCTACAACTCATATGTTATACTCGTATAATTGAGGCATGAATAATTGAGAGATAATAATAAATAAATGAAATTTAACGAAAGATAAAAAATCACTGCTCAATTTCTTATGTAAAAGTTGATAGGATTTTAAAGGAAAATCCATTCTTCTCTTGATTTTTATACAGCAGACGTTTAGTATAAATTTATTGGATTATCATTATATTTTTTAAATTACTTAAATCTAAATTTAATTGAAATCATTATACATTTGCATTAAAATTAAAATTAAATTTTCTCTAAAATAAACCTGAAAAAAACCTTAAACTTAAATATAGTGAAGTGTGAAAGGAAATCCTAAAAACTACAAATAAAATAAGTATTACTATAAGATGTATCCAATTTAATATTCATGAAAAATTTTATATATTCTTGTTCTTGGCAAAATACCCAAATCTAACTCGTAAGTACCCTTAACCCTTATTATTCTCGCCAAAAGAAACTAGCTCTCTTGTTTCTTTCTCTCTTTGTTCACCCCCAAAACACAATCCTATTAATTATAATTGCTCCAATTCTCTGGAGCAAATAAATTTGAATGTGAACTATTAGTCTTAAATTAGAAATGTAAAATTACTCAGCATAAATTCTGCGGATCACTCTGCACTCCTCACTTGCATAAAAAGCGTGTTAATTGTAAAAACATTTATAGCTTTGTAAACGCATGAGTGATTTAAAGAAAAAATTGTGGTTCTGTTGGCCTGGTATTTTACTTTCTTGAATTTAATTCTCGGATTTTGCGTACAATTTTGTGTTTTCGCAATAACTTTAAATTTTCACTAGGTGTCAGAGTGGGAAATGGGCTATTTTGCAATGACGAGGTTTCATTACACTAATGGCAACATTTCATTGATTTAATAAAGGTAAAAAAAAAATATTTCACTGAATTAATGAAATATTTAATTAGTCTAATGAAACGTTGTCATTGGTTAAAAATTAAAGAATTTTTTCATTGACTTGATGAACAAAATGCTTTCAGTGTACTTTTATGTTTATGTTTTAATTTTTTTGTTAGCGATTTTTTTTTTTTTTTTGGTACCCATCCCGTCGTAAAGTTTTAGAGTTAGCAAAGCTATAATGTGACATACTTTGCACAACAGCAATCACTTTATAATAATTCTGTGCCAATAAGGACTAAGCGTTTAGGTCGACTTGTTGTCCCACTTAACTCATTGGCCCATAATCATAGTCACACTAAAGTCAGTATCTTTTTAAGAACGACTTTAAATTCATAAAATTCTTATGAACAAGTCAGCTCTTAATAAAAGCTTATTTTTTGTGACTAGGATTCTGGCCCATTAACTTTATTACTGCGGTTCAGGAATGGTGGGGAAGAAAAACTTCTTAGAGCTTCTAAAGTTGTGGTGTCTTAAAATGACTTAATAAGCGGTGTTATTGACATAGATTTATATTTCAGTTGACTCTCTTCTACCATTCAGGACGATTATTAGTTTGAAAAAAAAAAACACTCCAAAAATATAGTTTTTGTTACAGTAAAAACTTTTGAACCCAAGTAAATAGATCTTGAAGTTTCATACAGTGGTAAAGTTCCGCCAATCCAATCGTTTTAAAAAACAAAAGTGGTTGTTGTTGTTGTGATTTCCACAAAAATGTGGGCAATAAGTTGATCTTCTTTATCGAATTAATCTTCATACTTGGAGTTAAAATTCGAAAAAATTTTAGAGTGTTTTTAAACAAATTTCTTTAAAATTATTTAAATGTATTAAATTGCAAGTCTTTTTTCTAAAATGAATAAAAAAATCTTCAAGTTGTATGTGTTAATTAGATTTTTTTATGTTTTTTGGTCATTTATTATAATAATAAGCCATTCGATTTATGGCTCTTGGTGATTTTAACATGCCGCAATTTACTATATTAAAAAAAAAAAACAAAATGTAATCTTTTTTGTGCTTAATTCCGATTTATATATTATTTTCAATAATATTCTCATGGAAAATTTTTTAATTTTATTATTGTTAAACTTTACAATTCGCAATAATTTAATATGTTGTATAACAAAAAAAAAAAAAACTCCCACTTGCTACAAAAATCTATGGCATAGGGTTTTAGGTGGCCAACACTAAATTATGAATAAATTTGGAGCCTATGAATGGATTTTGATATATGCACGTATATATATTATGTAAAAAAATTTAAGATTTCCTTTATATGTAATAATTTCTATTTGGAATTTAAGAGTTTAACAAAATATTAATCAAAATATTAATCTTTATTTGTGCTTAATTCCAGAAATTGTGTTGGTCTTAAAATTTATTCTTTTACTCATGATATTCTCAGTATTCAGTACAATAAGTACTGAAGGGGAGAGCATACCTATATGGACCATTTCATCAGACGCTACTCCGAATCCTCAGTAGGTTACTCCCAACGTTTCTTGCAAACATTAGAACCTTTATATTGTAAAAGCAATTGACTAAATAAGAATTATTAATCAATAGTCACAAAAAAATAAATTTTAAAACCAACACAATTTCTGGAATTAAGCACAAATAAAGATTAATATTTTGTTAAACTTTTAAATTCCAAATAGAAATTATTACATATACAAAATATTAATCTTTATGTGTGCTTAATTTCAGAAATTGTGTTGGTTTTAAAATCTATCATGAGTAAAAGAATAAATTTTAAAACCAACACAATTTCTGGAATTAAGCACAAATAAAGATTAATATTTTGTTAAATTTTCTTTATATTAAAATTTAAAATTTTTTTTAAATACTATACTTGTTCTTTTTTTACACTTTTACCTTTTTTAATATTTTTTATATGGGATGGGAGCTTTATACATTGTACACCGAATAGCAAGTCCGTAGCTTTCGCCGTTTTTGCTGGGCGATGATGATAAGTCAGTCAGTCAGTTAGTTAGTAAAGTTACTCTTTTATATGAATGTATAGATAACAATTTAATTTTTTTTAAAGTAACAATGTAACACTTAACTTCAAATCGATTAAATCTCACCACACATATTCAAAACTTTTTTCAAATCGTTAAATTATATGAAAATAATGGGCTATAATCATTGTCACACTAAAGTCGGTATCTTTCATATAATTCTTATGAACAAAAATCAGCTTTTAATAAAAGAATACTTTTTTTGTGACTATGATTATCGCCCAATCTGTATTAATTCCATGGAGATTCATAATACGAGTATATTGTCAATTCCAAAAACACTCAAGTCTATTTAATTAAAAATCTTTTTATTTGTTTTACTTTATTATTTCTTATGTACGAGTAATTTTATGTAAACCTTACATAATCTATAGTTTTTTTTATTTTTTTTAAATTTCTTTTCTTGAATTATAATCAGTATGTTGTGGTATTTGTTTTTTAAATAATTTTGTGTTTTCGTGGTGTATTGATTTCCTAAGCCTTTTTTTCTTTTTTTAATTATTTTGCTTAATTTAGTTTTTTGTTTTAATGAGCAAAAAAAAACAAACTTGAACTTTTTACATCATTTTCGTTAACAGAAGTTAAATGTGAAGTGTGATAAGCACATATTTATATAATTAGAAGTGACTCTTACAAAATTAAATCAATTAACAGACAACATAATTGTTGAATCAATTTTATAGATGACTAAGCCCATAATAATGAAATTTATGTCAGTCTACTGACAAAACTTGGATTTGCAATTCAATGTAGAAGTTTTCTCTATCAACTGCAATGACACAATGACTAATTCAACATCAATCAATCAATGCATTTGTGTGTGTTTAAAAAAAAATAGAAATCACATGTATACTAAAGGGCCGCACAAGCATACTTGAAATGGCTTACAAGCAATTTTAAATTAAATATTACACATGTGTGTTTTTCAAGTATGCTTGGGCGTGTTTTTAATATGTTTTTAACATATAAAAGTGCATTTTTTTAGTTTTACATACATAAATAGTAAAATATTTTATTTTAAAAATCTGCTACTCATAAAAAATACATATTACCTGTTTTTGTATTCTAAAGACAGAATTCGTTTTAGGGAATTTATAAAAAAATGGCTATAAAGCATCAAAGGTGATTGTATTTTATTCTTAAGCTTTAAGTTTTACTCTCTTCCATTGGCCTTGTGAAATTTTAAATCACAAGCTCTTTTTTTTTTTTTGTAGACATTTTTAAATCGTTACGTTAGCCTTGAAGGGAGGTGGTTTTTGGAGGTTTTTGTTGAACCCAAATGACGTGCCGTTTTTTTTTCAGATAATAAAAAAATTTTTTTAGAAGGTCCTAATGGCTTCAATTATTAATTTAACGATCTACAAAAAGAGGATAGTTTGCCTAGCAGAGAGGGGTTATGGTGTGCGGAGCCATATCCTATTACGTTACCTGTGAGCTGAAATTTTTGTTAAGCACAATGAACGCTAATTGCTACATTGGAGTGCTAAAATAAACGTTTCCTCACCTTAGCATCATTGCAGATGTGTGGAGATGGCTACCTCGTAAAGCGTATTCTTCTGGAAAGCAATACACTACCAAAGAGGCATAAAAATGGCTTAGCCCGCCATTTCCTTCGCTTACATTAAATTATTGAATGATTCTATATCCAATAGAATTTACGATTGTTATATTATAGTAGTTTCAAACTGAAAGTTAAGTGCTGAATTTAATATTAAATGCACCAACAGATGATATTGTGTTCCCACTGCAAAATTTATTAAATTCATTGGCCAAATCACCATATTCGTTATCGAATGAAAACTATCGTAATTTTAGTGTTTTTGTATGAAAAACTTCGAAAATTTGGGCCCAGAATTTAACACACAGTGTGTCAAAACAATTTGTACAAAATTAGTCCCATAGAAATAAGTGTATTTGATGCGTTATTTTGTACCATGGCAGGATTAACACGGTAATGCAAATAAAGCAGCTGTACATCTTTTGGTCTCCATCGTTTGTGTTTGTTCTTGTGCTCAAAATACATAGAGTGTGTGTATGACCGGATATGCAATAAATTTCCTTCTTTTTTATTTAACACATTCGAAAGGTTGTTTTTGTAACTCACTGTTTGTTGTACTAAACGTCTTACTGTGTTAATTCTGCCATGCTTCGTACAAAACTTATTACATAACACGTGTGGACTTTTAGGGGACATATATTTTCTTTGTCTCTCGATTTTTTTCTTTTTTGGAATTCTTTCATTGCCGCTGTTGTAGAAAACATTTTCTTTAGAAAATATTTGAAATGATTTTTATTTTTTTTTACTAGATGTTTTTGCTGGTTTCGCCCTGTCCGGTCCTTTATTACATGAGTATCCTTAGAGGGCATATGTACAGCGTTGTTCTTTTTTTGCAAGTTTTTTGAGATGCTAAAATATTTTATGTTTTTCTTCTCAAATAAAAGTTTTTTAGAAATTTGTATACCCAACAATAGTTTTTAACTAGTTAGTTAAAATAATTTTTATATTTTTATATATATAATTAATTATTATTGAGCTTTATAAAAATTATTTATTATTTTTAATATTTCGCTTTCCTGTGGAAAATTATAAATAT
The DNA here is from genome assembly GCA_947397855.1 of Thelaira solivaga. Lineage (NCBI taxonomy): Eukaryota > Metazoa > Arthropoda > Insecta > Diptera > Tachinidae > Thelaira > Thelaira solivaga. The sequence goes on from OX377612.1 coordinate 29,304,428, forward strand.
TAAATTATTAAGGAAATTAAGGAAAGCGAAATATTGAAAACTTTACTATTTTTCGTTGACAATGCTGGTTGTATTTCATAAATTCACAAATTCAATTCCAAAATAGCATTTAATGTGAATTAATCAAAGTCATTTTGTATGGTGAATTCAGAATTTATGAGTTGGATTTCACATTAAAACCGCATTTATTTTAAATACATTCAGTTTGAAAACGCTGTTACATATTTTATCAAGCCATTTACTTAATAGATATTTTATAAATAGGTTGTAAATAAAAGTATAAAAAACATATTTATGTATATACGAGTACATACAGGATCGTGTATGACTTAAAGGCATTACCTTGTTTTAAAGATCGCCTTCTAAATTATTATCTTTTTATAAAAGTGGACAGCCATAACTGAGAGATCTGTATATTAATATTTTCTAAAGTGAGCCTTTATGTTAGTAATCATGAAAAAACATCTACAAATACGAAACTAAAATCAATGTGGAGATCCTTTTTGAAACAAGTCACTTTATTTAAGCAAGAGCATATTCAGCTTGATTGGCTTTATCATGGAATAATATTGAAGCCCATCGACTGGATACGTTGGCTGTTTTTCATTATGAAAGCGAACGTAAGAGAAGTGTTTCCACAATTTATCGTTTTCATCACTACAGACTCGTACAATAATTTATGTATCTACTTCCAAGAGTATTTCTAATTATTTAAATATGGCTAATGTTATTTGTAACGATCTTACTTGGTGAGGAGAGGGTTGGGGGGCTTATTGCTTGTTTTTTTTTTATAAAATATGAAAATAATTTTTTTAGGAAAATTTTGTTCTTGCTGTTTTGTTTATGGGAATTTGAATTTTATTTTATTTATTATTATTTATTTTTTTTTTTTTTTGGTTTTATTACTGTTGTTTTCTTTTTTTCTAAATTTTGTGTTCACAATCTTATTTTCTCTCTCACAGGATAGAATTGTTGTTGTTGTTGTTTTATAACTGATTTTAGGTATTCTTATAATTAAATTTATTACATAATTATTTTTTGTTTTTGTTTGGTTTTTGGTTTATGTTTTCTCTTTACATGTGTTTATATGTATGTTTGTATGTACGAGTATGTCTATTTTATTTTTGTTATGTAGTTATTTTTTTATTTGTTCTTTGTTGTTGTCTGTTTAATAAGTAAGTAAATCTAAATTGTAGTGACAATTAATAATGAGTTGGGTTCTGTTTTTCTTCTTTATTTTCCTTTAATTACTATTTAATGTTTTATTATTAACTTTAAGATGTAATCAGTTCTATTGATGTTTAATTTAAGTAGGTTTTCATTTGGTTTTTCTTTTAATATTAATGAGTATCATAATAATATTGAAATTAATGAAGTTGATGACATGTTACAATGTTACATATGTATGTATGTATATATGTCTCCCATATGGTATGTACCTACATATTTGAAACTAGTTTATAAGAATGGTTATATATGCTTGCATATGTGTGTATGTATGTAAATAAGACAAATAATTATAATTACAGAAGGGTATAAGATTAATTCAACAGAAAATTGTTTCCAAAGTATTTTGGAGCCCTGATTTCAAATATGCACTTCCTTTTTTCCCAAATTGACTCTGGCGTTCGATACATGTACTCGTATATGAGCATTACTTGAAAACGGTTGGATCTATTTGTTAAAAAAGAAAATTTAGATTGTGCAACAAAATTTCCTAGTACCTCCATTATATGTAAGTCTGCTCTGAAGTTTGAAAAAAATCGTAATTATTACAAAAATTGCTTAAAATAGAAGCAGAAAAAATTTAAGATCTTTAAAAAAAAAGCCATATGTTATTAAAATTAATTCACAATTTCCGATTTTTTTGTAACAAGATATTTTTGCCCGCTCCTTTATTACGCGAGCTGGTATCCTTAGAGTGTAGAGAGGTAATGTACCAATTTTATTTATTTATTTACAATAACCTAGGCAAAATCGGTAAAAAAAATCTACTAACAATTTTTAGAGAAATCCGCTTACAAATTTTCTATCTACTTTGTAAAGTAGTAAATAAAGTATTTCAAAGCATAATTTCAGGCACACATCTTTATGACCAGTGGTAACTGAAAATTATGCTGCACAAGCGCATTCGAAATGGCTCACAAACATTTTTTTATTATAAAATATTACAGGTGCTTGTGTGGCTTTCAAGTATGCGTGTGCAGTCCTTTAAAATAGACACCCAGTAATAGACACTTTGAAAAGCAAATGTTGCCATATGCTTTCGTTAGTATGTCTTTGATAGGTGTGATACTTCTGTTAGCATATGGCAATTTTTTTACAACTGAAAATAAAATCAACAAATGAGGCTTTATGCCTCTAGAAAAAATTTTAAAATTTTTTAACCTGCTGTATTTTATATAAATTTTCTAAGATTAAAAATTTCTAAAGTTTTCATAAAAACGTTTTTTTTTACAACTTCTACAATATCTGTAAAACTAGTGAGCCAATTTCAGAACGAATTTTAATGTAGAATTTAGGATTTTCTTTTGAAAACAAATATAACAAAGCGTTTGTTATGTCATTTCTTCAATTTAGTAGATAATAGTATATCTCAGATAAACGAAATGAAAAATTTGATATGAGTGCTCTAAAATACTTACAATTTTGATATGATATGGTCCAAAACCGTGTATATTTGTGTTTTGTGAAACATTTAGCTTTCGGACAAAGAAAAAAAAATAACAAATAAATGTTGAAACTAAATCTATGCCATTGTTTATATAGATTTTATGTTTGGCTTTATATTAAGTTTTAATTGTATTAAAAAATTCTTAATAAAAATATACATCTAATAGGCATTTTGTATGATTTTATCTTATTTATTGTTTGTGTGTATGTTCGTTTTTTTAATTATTAATTTTCTATTGAATATTTAATACAGTACCCAGTTTTAAAGGAAAATGATTTAAGACCATACCTTTTCTATTTACTCTCTTTTAGGCTTGTGTTTTATGTTTTCATGTAGTTTTTATTGTTTTTTTTTCTTTTCAAAATATACATACTTATATATTATTTATATTATAAATAGAAATCATAGAAAAGCTGCTGTTTTTTTTTTTTTTGTTTGTTTCGTATTCCTGTCTTTTGTTTGCGTCGTTATACTGTTTCCTTTTGCGACATGATCACTATACCAATGTATGTATGTACATACAAAATGAAATTATTTGGTTTCCGCGCCCATTGCCATGTTCTGATTTCTTTACGACTATCAAATTGTAAATCCAAAACTCAACTTAATTCAATAGTGTCATGGCTGAAAAACGGTGTTTTCTTTTAAGTTAAAAAGTAAATTTATTTCTCCATATCTTACTTTATATTCTTTACAAATATAAAAAATAATATTTTTTATCGGAATGAACTTCTTAAAATTTGTTTCTATAAGTGTTAGCAAATTGCATTATGGAGTAAAAAATGTATGAGTAATGGACAAACCAAATTGAAAAAAAAAATAAATTTAATCATATAACTTAAATTTCAGTTTTAAGAAAATATTACTTGTTCTGTTGCACATTAAAAAAATTTATGTATTTAATTTAATTTTTTCATCATTTAAAAGGTTTTGCTGATGCTTTGTTCTAATACATCACATACTCGGTACTTTATCTAAGGAGGTATACTCGTATAACTAAATTAGTTCAGAAATGTGCTTGCAAATGAATTATTTATTTCCAAAATTTAGCTTTTTTATAACTTTCATTAAAAAGAGAATTTAAATTTATTAAGTAAAAAGAAATTAAACCAGAATTAATTTTTAGTTTCCATTACAGTTCGGTAAATATCTTTTACAGTTTTTTAAAAAAAATAAGTTTGTAAGTTTTTATTGAAAGTGAAAATGAATATGAGTTCTTTCTTGTTTGCTTGCAATGTAAATTTTCAAACAAGGAGAAACAGTTTTTTTTAGCTTTATAGACTTAAAGCCGGACCCACGATATCTATAAGAAATGTTCGTTCGACATGCTATATTGAAAACACAAACAAATGACGAGTTTTCTCAAATTTTCTAATAATAGCTGTTGTGATAGGCGAATCTATATAAATTCATCTTGTTTTTGCTAGTTCCTGTAAATATAAATTCGGGTATGACAGTGTCTGACGCATAGGAAACAGTGCTTCTTATATTGATTAGCTTAAAAAAAGAAACAAAATTAAAAAAAAAACAAATCCTTTATTTATTTTCGTGTTTGCTTTCATTGGAATATGTGTCTTTATTTCTTTTTTTTAGTAAATAAGGCTAAATTTCAATTCTTTTCTCGAGTGTTTTTTTTTTACTTAATTTAAAAATTTTGTAATTCATTTTTACTTTCTTTTCAAATCATCCTTAATGGAAAACGAGGTAGGATTTTTGTTGTTGTTGTATAAAAAATTGTTTGGTTATTTTTTTTTTTTCAGAGAATTTGTTGTTCTTGCAATCTGTTAATTTTATATGTGTGTGTGTATGTACGTTTAAATCGTTTATTTTTTTTTTTTTTAAATATCAACATTACAATTAAATATAAATAAAGTTTCAAATATAAATTATATTTTAACATTTCGTCCTTTTAATAAATTTGCTCAGACGTGCAACTGATTGTGTATGTATGTGTACGTTGTAAAAAATTTATTTTATTAATTAAAAATGTGAAAGGAAATAATATAGCTTTTCTAGATCATTACACATTTGGTGCGTGAATATTTAATTTTAAATCTTATAAATGGAGTATGAAATCGAAACTCACTCGTTCTTTTTTAAACGAACTCAAATTAAAAAGTTTAACTTTTTTAAATTTAATGTAATCAGGCCAGCGCAAGGAAGATTGTTTAGAATATGTGTTGTGGGCTAAAACCCACATAATTCTGAAGACTTTTAAATAAAATTTTTAGAATTAAATTTAAAAAATATAACATTGAAAAAGGCTGATGTTATGCATTTGTAACCAGCCGATCCAAATTATCTAGAAATTTTGTATGAACATTACTCAAATATTCCAAGAAATTGAGTGTTTTCCTTTTACTTTTTTTTTTTTTTGCTCGTTTTACAACAACAGCATATAAAATGACGATCCATTTCTTGCTGTTGAAAGCGACAATTTGGGCCCAGGTTGTAAAGCAAATTTGTATGAATCACATTGTCGGTTCTGTTTGAGAATTATTAGTTCTACCCAACCAATTTTGGAGAACTTTTTTAATTTGTTTTGAAAAACAATGAATTCACCTCTTCACCCACTTGTTCCGAACAAATATTTTTTTTTTATATTTAGTTTAAAGGGTCTCTCACAAGCTGTATATAAAAAAATATTGTACAACCAAAAATTTTTTGGAGTAAATGAATTTATCCTGGTAATTCAATAAGGAATATGATTTGCCAATTTTTATCAAAAATACAACGAATTAAAAGCAAAACAATGTGTAAATATATATATTTAAGCCATAAAAAAATCACAAAAACAAGTTAATTCGGCTGTGCCGAGTCTTATATACCCTTCACTGTTAGCCAAATATTTTTAGTTTTACACATTCTTCTTAAATATTTAACAAAAAATATTTTTAATGAAATGGTAAATATATAATTAATTCAGTTCACGAAAAAATCCGTTGGGATCCTTATTTTTTTTAAAGCAATAAAATGTCCTTATGTCCTCAGTTTTTAAATAAAACAAAAAACAAATTTTAAGAGAGATATCTAATAAAAATGCAACATAAATTTAGTCTAACTTAATTTTGCAAACATTTTTAAACCAAACATATTTATTTAAAAATACTAAATAAAAACACATTAAATATTAAATACTTTACCCGGTCTTGCCTCGCCCACCCACTGTGTAAGAATTCTTAGGCTGAAGCAGATTGTTTAATAAAATATAGCTTTTGACTAGCTGCTTTTACCCGGTCTCAAGACTTCTAACTGACACATGTAAAATTCAGCATGTCGGATCCTAGAATATGTAGTGGCCTTTCTTGAAATATATTGATTCAAGTACCAAATTGAAAAATATTCGTTGGAAAATTGAATTTTAATTGTTAAATTACTGAATAATGAACGTAAACGGGAGCATAGCGTTATATTATATGTTAATTGCTGATAATGTAGCTTTACGTTGGTGAAAGGTTTTTTAAAATCGGTTCGGTACTTTTAGTTTATCCATTCCAAATAAAAAAACCTCCTTTCAATAAGATTTCTGTATTCGTAGTTCTACTACACACAAAGCATTTAAAAGACACACACGCTTGTACACACATCACATGTGCAACTTAAAAATTTCCATAAAACAAAATTGGCATGCATCAAGACCAAAATTTCGGCTGTATTTTTGATTTTTCTCGCCCACTTGTGAATTGATTGTTTTGATTTTTTACACACATATTTTAACTCTTATTTCGGTTTTTATTTTAGACAAAACTAGCTGACCCGGCAAACGTTGTTTTGCTTGAAAATTGTATTTATATTGAAAAATAATTAAAAAGAGAAAAAAATAAAACTTGGGTTATTTCGAATATATAATAAAAAATTGTCAATTGTCTCCGATTGGAGAAAAACTTTAAAGTGGGCGTGATCTATTTTAATCTTCACAAAATATTAAGTTGGGGTTTGACTAAAATATAAAATTTTTATATATTCGATCTTCTTACTCTAAGAAATCGTATTCATAGAGTAAAGGACCTTGCAAGACCGGGTAAAAACTGGTAGTAGATAAATAAGCCAGATACCGGTTGCAGCGCCACCTGTCGGGCGGATTTGTTACTCTAAACCTTTCAAGGCATACACAAAAATTCAATTAAATCGGTCCAGCCGTTTGAGAGGGGTACAATGTCAAACACACGAACGTGCAAAAAAAACCCGCTCAGAGAACTGATCAAAAATAGTGGTAGCGGTTTTTGACTTTTACCTAAGCAGCCTGAAGACAGATTGATATACTAAACTTTTGTATACGTTGCCTAAAGGCTTTATAAAGTTTATTTCTACGGACATCGCTAAATCGATTCCGCTATTTATAAGGATCCAAAATATATATACTTTGTAGAGTGGCACATGTACGGTGTAGTAATTACGAACGGAATAACAAACTTACTTACAGTGTAGAGTATAAAAATGAGGGCGTCTGTTTTGATTTTTTTACATAATCGTTTTTTCATTACAAATTATTACTATTTTCTTGTTTTGTACACTTAAATTATATATAAATAAAAATACAAATGTATTAAAAACTAAATTAATGACTTACAAATTAAAAGACTTAGTATGTTAAACATAAAAGAATTTTTTTACAAAATCGCTACATTCTTTTTAATGTATTATTTTTCTTCTCGGCAAAAATAAAAATATTATGATGCTGTATTTTATATAATATTTTCAGTGTCATTTTTTAAAGTTAAAAAAGAAAACAAACAAAAAACCTCACTAACAAGAAGTGTTTCACTTCTTCAATAATTTCTGTAGTAATAGTAATATTTGTTGTTGCCATTATACTTATTACAGAAAACGCAATAATACATAATAAAAATTAAAGTATAATAATAATGAAATATAGTACATAAATAATAATTATAATTAATTGCAGCTCAAGATTTTGTTTGTTTGTTTCATAACTAAATATTAAATTTTGTTGTGGCTGTGGTTGTGGCTGTGTTACTGCATATATGAGAATTTGTCTAATATGCGTTATCAATTGGTCTTGCTTCTAGACCCGCAAGATTTCACAAGCTTTATTATAGCAAATTGCTATCCAATCAGGTTGTGTGGCACCCCATTGTATTTGATTAACTTCACCTTCGGCGGCTGTATAAGCTAAAATTGGATCCTCAATTGCACGTGGCATTTGCTGTATATCCCAGATCAGTGCTTGGTGATCATCACCGGCAGTGCATATATGACAGGAACTAAAAAAAATGACGTTTGAATAATCTCAAGAACGTAAGTATTTTAATGCATTCAGATTATGCTGACTGAAAGAGGGGCTGCCGTTAAAGCGATTTTTGACAATTCATGATATTTCTAAAGTGATAAGCAATGTTGCAAAACCATAACTGCTTCATTAAATACTATTTGTCATTGCAGCCTTGTTAAGTTACGAGTGACATGATTTCAAAAAAAAAAAGCAATCTTATTTTACTTTATAATTTTAAAATTTAAATACAAATTTCTCGTTTGAAGTTCAACAATCTAGTATCAGTTGTTTGTCCTTTAAAAAGTAAACTAATACATTTGCTGTTGTGTAACGTGAATAGAAAGTGTTTTCAATGCTTTTTCATCTCTTTTATAAACTTTTTTTTAATTTTCAATTTCAATCTGAAAATTATTCTTGAGAATTCGAACAATCTTATTTAGGACATATTTTTACAATATAACTTTATCTAATCATGTATCGTGCACCTAAATATACCTACAAATATTAACATGGATGTTTTCCTGTATATATATAAAACCCCGTAATCATTTATTTTTAATATTTATTTATGTACGTACCTGTGCGGCGCCCACGCTATACCATTGACGCACGCTCTATGATTGCTCAGTCTTGCAACAGGTGTACAAGGAACACGAACGTCTAATATTATTACTTCACACGAATCCATAGCAACGGTGGCTAAATAGTTTGGATCTTGTTTGTTCCAAGCCAAACGTAATAATGCTGTGTGTGTGGGATCCTTAAATATTTATTTAGAGACAAAAAATCAATTTATGTAAAATTATCATTGAAATATTGTTAATATTACCTCATATATAATTGTCGAATGTTCTAAATGTCTCAAATCAAACATACGAACAGAACCGTCTGCACCTACAGAGGCAAACATATCGCGGCCGCCACCTGCTCTTGAGAAGGCAATGTCGTATACCTCTTTATCATGAGCGATTAACTGCGTTTTTACGTGTCCCGAAACGAAAACACGACCATGTGGTTGACCAGTTTCTAAGCCCCAAATCGTGCATGTTGTATCGATAGATGACGTCCCCACTAAATTAGGATCTACCTCATTCCAGTCAAATGACGTTAAGGGTGCACAGAAATCACTGTTTTTATTATTATTTAGTACACACTCCAAACGTGTATCTGGTTCACCAGCACGCCAAACGCGTAAATAATCACCACTTGTGGCCAGCAAGTCAGGATATATGCCCTTTGAATCGGGTATCCACATAATTTTTGTTGTGGGATATGGATGATCAAATGTGCTACAAAGAGACAAAATTTTCAAATTTTAATATATATCTACTTTGAAATGTACGTAGTTATGTTACCTCTTAGCACTAAATTCACTCGTATCCTCATCCAGACTAATAATTTGAACTTTATTATTGTATTCTTCAATAAAACTCCCAAGAGCTAAACGGAAACGTTTATCTGGACGTACACTCCAATTCATGGAGTATAATGGCCATGGCGCCAAGTATTTGTAAATTTCTTTTCGTTTTCCGGCTGTAGCTGACATAACTGTTTAATTGAAAAAGCAACAAATTATTCCGTTTCAAGCATTGGTTACACAAAAATCCGCCCGCTTTACAAAAGCATTTTAGAAAAACCTAGTGGCAACAAATTTCTAAAAATATTCACCGTTATTCTGTAAAAATATGTGGTCGGTAGTAACTTATGTTAGCTTAGCCATGGAAGATCAAAATAGAAAAAAATAAAAATTTACTGCAGACGCAAGCAAACAGAGAAGAAAAATGTTGTTAAGAGAAACTTATAGCTCTTACAAAATATATAATAAACTCAACACAGCAAAATCCGTATCTCTCCGCCAACAATGGTGCAAAAAATAACACCAGGGTGTACTTCAAGAATTAGTCTGGATACCTGCTTCAAAAGCTATCGTACAAAAAAAATCCAAATCAGAGTGAAAAGCAGAATGCCATTACAATAAAATGGGCTCGCATTCTTTACGACAACCTGTTAACAAAAACAACTGTCTTATTATGAACAATGAAACCTATGTCAAAATGGACTTAAAGCAGCTCCCAAGTTAAAAAATGTGTTGCAGCGTAACGTGGAGATGCCTATTCATAATACAATTAAACAAAAACTGATAAATTTGGTAAAATGGTCAAGATTTGGCAAATAACTTGTAGTTCGGAGCTCAACTCTTGTTTTCATTTTACTTTCCATTCTGACTTTTCACGAATGCATAATTTCTGATTCCTGTTCATGTAGTGAAAAAATTTTGCATTCCACATGAACCTGTGAAACTTTTACATGTATGTTATTATTATTTTATTTACAAATGTTAAAGTGAAAAAAAAATTATTTGAATTAACAGGGGTCAGTTTTACTTTTCATCCCTCTAGTGGTGACTCCGTGACAGTTATGGTCATTTTGTTACTACTCATACAAGTTTCCTAACGAATTCTGTTCAAATGAGAAAGCAACGATTTTTAAGTCGTTTGCGATGTCAACATTTTCCATCAAATTAATTAAATACAATTTTTGGGCTTCTCTTGAAATCTTTTCTGTTTTTTCAAATGAAAAAATTTTAACAATTGTTTCTACTACTACATAAAATAAGAATCAGCGGTGTTGTGAAAAGTTTTTGATTCGTTCCACTTGTGTTTGATAAATTTTTCATATGAAAAAATTTGTACAACTCTTTTTCACCTTTTCACTGAACAAGAATCAAAATTTCTATGAGAACGTAAAAAAATTTTAATTTCACTTTATCACAGTACAAGAATTGACACAGTACTAAAGTTGCTTTAAAAGCTTTTCAACAATGACGTTTTTGGTATATTCACCGCATTCGATAGCGACTGGACTATCGTATTGAATGATACTTCCATACGTGTCGAGTAAGCAAATCACCGCATACGATATCTATCGAATCGTAATTTTGTTCACAATTGTGCATAAAAATTTGCCTTAATATGATAAATGTTACTCAATATCGAATCCGGTGATTAGACCCCTGAAATTTATATCAACTGATGCCCGCAGAAACGATTGCTTCCTCTAATTAAACGCTGCCACTCTCCAAATTAAAGAAAAGTGGTACTGTTGTTCCTGACGCCAAAAATATTGAAAAAAATTAGAACAAGTAGATTAAAATACTGTACAGCAGTTAAATGGATCCATCAAAGCAAAAGCCCGGCAATTCATAAGAGAAATTGAATTGTAATTTAATTTTTAATACTTTGAGAAAAAGCAATAAATAACTATGGATTTGTGGATAATAGTTTTATAATATAATATAAGTAAATATAATAAATTGCTTATATTTTATATTTTTTTTAAACTATTATTGGTATTCAGAGAATTCTTCCTGAATTATTCTAATCGTAACATTTTTTTGCATTTACAGAAATGAACAAACAATTTGTTATAAATGACTTAATACTATTCATCAATTTGGAAAGGTATTTCCCTAATCTGATCATGAGTTGTAGCGAATTTATGTTTTGCTATTAGCATAAAACACGCAAATAAAATATGTAATAGAAAAAGTAGCTGTGTCGTTCTGAGAAAATACTATTAAATAGGTATTTGTTAAAACTTGTAAAGACCAGATTTTGATATAATGAAGATGCATATTAACAGAAAAATCAACGGTCAATGGCACTACTAGCATATAAATGTACAACATATGCATGTACGTAAGTAGTGTGTGAAACAATACAACAGCGATACCAATGTTTATATATTCATTCAATATTTTACATTACTTGAAAACAGCAACAACACATAAACACACTAATATAAACATTGTGCGCAATACCCTCTCCCTCTATTTCCTATAACACTCTGCACAGAGTCTAAGCAGACAAAGATACAAATTTTGTCTTCCTTATAACTTTTGAAGGACAGACATGCATATGAAATAAATTTAAATAAAAAAACTTACCTTAATACTATGCCGATTGACTTTATTTCAATAGATGACTGACAAAGTTGATGTGCGTACAGACGATGAGTGATTGATATTGTATGTAAATTTGGGTAATCGAAATTAAATATACATATAAAAGTACCAACAAATAAAATACCTCTAATACCAGATGTAAAACGAGGAAAAACTTAAAAATAATAGGTTTTCCAATTGGTATGAAATAATTTCAAATTAAAATAATGTTTATAGTCTGACGACTATGAACTGGATAAAATATTTTGTATGGTATGAACAAAATTCCTTTCTTTGAAAAATGTGAAAATTGACTCAAATCATTTTCGCCGCTTGTCTATTGTATTTGGTATTGTCGGTGGACACAGGTAGTGTAGTTGGGGTATACTAAATGCCGAACTACAAATTTTCACATGAATTTATGAAAGAAATAATCTTAGTTTTTCAATATAATTTGCTTCACATCACAATATTAATTGCGTTTTTAACACTATTGTTGCAATTTAATAATATTTTGCATTGATTTTAAAATTAAAAAATATTTTTTAATCCAGACAATGCGAAAATGTATATAACAACGCGATTTTTTTTTATGTTAAGAGCACAGTTGTAAAATATGGTATTTGAACTGACAATTAGTTTTTTGAGACTGGCAAGTTTTTATCGAATAGTTGAATTATGAAAGAACTGACAGTCGTTTTTACACTAATTTGTTATACATATGGCAGGATAACAAACTTCATTTTTGACATTTGGCAAACATTTTAGATGTTTGAAGGCATAAAAAATGTAAACAATTAAGAGCTCAAATTAAACTGAATTTCAACAAGAATGGTATATTTGTAAAAAAAATATACATATTTAAGTTCATTATTACTCATTGTGCATCGGTACACATCTATTTTTTCGCTAAATCGACTCCGCTATTTATTCAGAATATATATACCAAAAGGCTGCACAAGCATATTTGAAACAGTTTTCAAGCATCATCCCTCATTTCAAATACTGTCAAGCAATGTTCTACTGCATATCAAAACAAAATACTTCAGTACCAAAATTTTTTGCACTGTAGTAAAAATTAGAACCCCTAGAACATAGAAAACCAGAACACAAATACAATAGCACAAAACTGAACATACTTGTTCTGTTGCGTCATTTTTACACAGAACTTTTTAGTCTACTGTAGTAGTGTATCGTGTATTTCAAATGGTCTTGTAGGGCCCTTTAATATATACTTCATATGTTGGCCCATGTACGGTTTAGATATTGCTAAATTAATCACAGACTTATACTTCACTTACAGTGAGGAAATAGATTCTTTTATTTTGAGGCTTCTGGGTGACACTGTGGTACCGCATAAGCATATACGAATAAATATATTTACCAAACACAGTCGGTACAAGTAGTTATCCGTGAATTTTTTTCGTATTTGTAAATACAAGAACTCATACGTAACCTGGTGTAAGAAAACCAGGTAACGAAGAGACGCCAGCTGAATCCTGCGTGATTGAAGACCCTTTTGTCAAAATTGAACAGACATCAATGTATTAGAGAGACCAAAAATGGAAAGAAATTATTTGTTTCGCTATCGGAAATAACTTTGGACAGGAGGGGCCTCAAAACCAATTGACCGCTTGTGTTATAAACAGCCCAAAAACTTAGAGACTTTTTTTTAAGTTACCTGGTTTTCTCATATCATGGTACATATTGATGTAAATATGTAAATGAATATGCCTTTACCCTAAACGCACTTTCTTATTTTTAATACACTTAGTACTTTCTTCGTCGCATCGGCGAAGCCCAGTTTTAATCCGAATCATACCGGAATATAAGAAAATAATTTTGTTTTTAAATAATTATATCCTGAAGAAGCTACAAAAATTGGAGCGAAATATCGATATAAAAATAAATTTTTGAAAAATAAAACCTCAAGCTCAACAAAATAGCCATATTATTTAAAAGAAAAAGGTCAAATAAAACTAACTAATAAATTTGGTTTTTAGATATCAATTTAATTTAATTTTTATTCATGTAAAGTAAAAACTTAATACTAAATTTTAATTTTATTAAAAAATAAAACAAAATATATAATTCAAGTTTTTTGGCATTTTCAAAAAAGTAAAAAAGATGTCCGTCGATTCGACGAAGATATTTCGTGCATCGTTAATATACTTTACAGGGTGGCACATTAGGTGAAGGGCATCAATAATAAAATTTATGCAGCTCTCAAGTTATAAATGGCGCAACTAACACCACTTGGATATATATGGGCCAAAATTATAAATATGTACATTGTAATAGTAATAACGCAAGAGTCCAAAATTCAATAAAATTACACATGATGAATTTTAAAACAAAAAGTATTATTTGTAAGTTACGGTTATATTTTTCAAATTAATTTAAGTAATATTTAGATGGTTTTCTGGTATAAATTGAAATCAGCAATATTTTAAGAATGATGATCCGAACTGTTTTCACGAATTTCAAGGATTTTTCCGTGTTATCATTTTGTCTTCAAGCTTTTACGCCCTCGCGTACGATTTGCTATGCAGGATATTTCAAATTGATTTTCCCTTTTGAAAGCAACGTTTTTAGAAACTTGTGACACATCAAAGAGAGTTTTCCTTCCATGATCTGTTTGGGAACAAACAGTTTTACGTCTACTCCTTTCCGCTCTACCTGAGATATTTAAGGAGTTTTCTTGGTGATTGCGCTCTTTTTTCATATTATCGATGTCAATGCGAATACTTTTACTTCTCGTTCTTTTTACTGCACATGATTTATCCGAATTTATTTCATTTTTAAAAGCATTTTGCGCACTTTTTTGGTCGCGTAAATGGTTATCATTATAATTTTTGTTTTCTAAATTTTGTGTACGAGTAACTTTTGCGTTAAAAAAGAAATTTTCTAAAGGATCATCATCATAAATATCACATCTTTCAAAATTTTCGCACACAGAATGTCCTCGTGAAAAATTTGTATTTGCCTGTTCGGTTAATATTTTAATTAAGTTGTCTAAAGAATCATCATCATTTAAACTATTTAGTTTAGAGGAATTTAGTTCATTGCCCTCTGAAACATATGAACATATTTTTTTAGTTGGTTTTACAAATTCCTTTTTATCAGAAATCTTACAATTCTCTAAATTTTTACCAGTTTCGAAATCAGCAACTTCAACATTTTCCTCCATTCGCTTGGGCTCGCTTTTAAGGGTACTTTTGGATGTTAACTCTTTGGAATCACTTCTCAAATGTCTTTTTCTTGTTCCTGCAGAAGATTTAGAATTCGAATTTGCAACCGATTTTACTATATTTTCGTTTTTTCTCCTTTGTCTATTACTACTTCTCGACGAACAAGGCATTTCTTCCATAACATTTTCAACAATTGATTGTTTTTCATTTTCTACATTTTGATTACTTGAGGCAATGATATTTTCGATCATATATACATCATCCTTATCACTAACATGGCAGACATCAATATATTCATCTTCACTTTCATATTTTTCATGCCCATTATTAGTTTTTTGCAAAACACATTCGCAATCGACGCAACGGAACTGTCTTCCTATATGGGGCAAGCATTGCTTATGTATGGCCACATGACCACATGTACTGCACCTTAGAAAAGGATTGCTTTCACTACTAGTTTTCCGCCCCTTTTTATTTTTGCATTGTTTAGCAGCACATTCGTTAGGACTTTCATGAAGTTCCGCAAATGCATTAGATTCCAACTCCCAGGCAGCATCTCTATTAAAGACAACAAAATAATTTATAAAAATAGCAGCTTATTAAAAATCGGAATTAAATTTGTACTTTAAAAAGTGGCATGACAAATAATAAAGTTTGTACATGACAAACACTTTTTGTAGTATATGTATCAGAGATCAGCGATCAACTCGTCTGGAAATTTTATTTGAAAAGTACTCAAAATATTGAGTGTTTTGACTAGTTGATCTCGCTGGTATTATAAAAACAGCACACAAATATGAATGAGTAGACATTATTTATGTGCTGTTTTTATAACACAAGCGATCAACTCGTAAAAAAAATTTTATGAAAATCACTCAATATTTTGAGTACTTTTCATATAAAATTTCCAGACTAGTTGATCCCTTGTGTTATAAAAACAGTAAGTAAGTATTGGATGCAATAAATATGAATCCCATTTCTTTAACTCATCCACAAGTTTATCGAAAAATTCAATATTACCCAACAAACTACATAGCAATCAAACTTCTAAAAAAATTTGTTTTAAAAATATGTTAATAATATTCCTATTATAAAATAATAAAAAAAATTTTATAATAAATTGAAATCTATGAATTTTTTTTTTATAAAAATATTGAAAAAGATAATGAAGTTTTCTATATAAAATTAATATATCATTCAAAGACAGACTCATGTTTGCAAAATTACTTTAATATTTTTCTGAAGTCATTTTGTTTGTTGGATTATTAAAATACTTATTTCGTATTGTTTATACATATTTATTTATTCCATAAATTGCAATATGAAGGCCTGCATGGATATTGCCTATGATATATTGCATACTAAAATATTTAAGCTATGCATATAGATATTAAAATAAAGATTATAATATAATAAAAAAATTTCAAAAATATAGCCCCGCCTACTTTTAATAACAGTTTCAATTGGTTTTTTAAATAAAACAGTTCTGTTTTTTAAATTTGTTGTACTTATACTCATTTAAATATAATTCAACTTTATTGAACCTCAACTCATGTTTGAGGTACTCATAATACTCATACTTATATTTATATAATACTGACCATATTGAGTTAAAGCGAGTTAAAATCAACAAAGTATGGAATGTTGTTAAGTACGAGTATTATGAGCACCTCAAACATGAGTTGAGGTACAATAAAGTTGAATTATATATAAATGAGTATAAGTACAACAAATTAAAAAAAAAAAAACAGAATTGTTTTAATTAAAAAACTAATTGAAAGTGTTATTAAAAAGTAGGCGGTGTTATATTTTCGAAATATTTAGTGGACAAAATTTTCTGAGAAAGAGTAAGTTTCTTTTTTTTTAAAATAAACTCTGAAACCAATTTAAAAATTGGTGCTACCATAACAAAGCTACATGATCAACGAGTAACACAGGCTATATAACATAGCTCTACGCCCACTTTTTCAATGATTTAACGATTAAAATAATATTTGACAAAGGATTTTGCTAACATTTTTTACATATAATCTCTATACTCCATGTAAGGTCACACTATACTTTTGTACTGACCACGCGACTCCGGATAAAAATAACTTGCATAATATAAATAAAAGAATTTGTGAATTAAACAAGCTAAATTCAACTGTGCCTACTCTTTTATACCCTTCACTTCCACTTTCTTCTTAAACCACTGTTGTGAAAGCCTTTAGCAGCTAGTTGGCAAAAGATTAGAATGTGCATTGTGAATAAACTTTATGCTAACGAGCTGTCAACTTTTTGTTACAACTAAAGCTGTATGTACGTACGTATTAAATTTTATGTAAATTTACCTATTCGGTATGAAAATTCCTCTTTTTGGTAGTTTTTCTCGAAAAGTTTTGACATCATTGCACAAGGGACACTTGAAGAAATAGCCTGCTGTTTTTGCAAACCTTTGCAAGCACAATTTGTGAAACCAACCATTACGGCAACACGGGGTCAAAATCATGTTAACACTACTATATGTCTTTCCCGCTGCACATAAGCTTTCATAACAAATCAAACATGTTTCCGTGAAAGAAGGACGATCTTGCTCCTTTCGAATATGAAGGTGACAAAAAGACGCAAAATTGTGGTAAAATTCGTTGGTGGCATTATTTTCAAGACCACAAATAAAATGAAATGTACGACGACACTTCGTCACACAACAGCCTATATTCGCATATTTTTTGTTGCAGTAGCAGCACTTCTGTAATGTAAAATCTATTTCGTAGAAAACAAAATATTGCAAGTAACTGAAACAATATATACCAGTAAAGAAATACGCTCAACTTCCTTCCGAATATCTCTCTCTAGAAAGCCTAAGAAACCGTCATCATCTTTACCACATTGCGGCAAACCTGAAGATAAATACTGAATACAAGCGCAGATAAGAAAATTTTATATTAGAGCTTCCCTTTATTTTTCAACTCACCAGACAAAATGTATGTACACCGAAATGCTTGTTTTGTAAATAATCTCCGTATTGTACATCGTCTTTTTTGGAAGATCTGCACAAAATGCAATTATCCATTGTCAATTAATGTGTAATATTATAAAAATAAATTAGATGTTTAATTATTCTAAGCAAGCTAGAGTTATGGCGCTAACAAACGAACTAGATCGAATGAACATTTTATTCAACTAGGCAGATGGCATATTATTATATGGACTAACTTAGTTCAGTTCTGAGCTCTGAGTCAACCATGGCAGAACCAACACGATAAAGTAAATAAAATAGCTATCATAGTGTAATTATATTAAGTGGACGCAAGTCGTCAGCTGTTTTTTCTTTACACGTGTTTTTTGTTAGACTTGAATAATAATTTTTTTTTCATTTTGCTTTGCTTGTTTACGAAATAATATTTTTGTAGTACATAGTCATAGTGTAATTATATTAAGTGGACGCAAGTCGTCAGCTGTTTTTTCTTTACACGTGTTTTTTGTTAGACTTGAATAATAATTTTTTTTTCATTTTGCTTTGCTTGTTTACGAAATAATATTTTTGTAGTACATAGTATAACTCAACAATATAAATTTTATTGAAAAGTGGTTTTGAATGTAAAATTTTATTTATTAATTCTTATGCCAAATTTTGTGAAAAATCTTATAAGAAAGTGGGAAGCAACTTTATTTAAGTGCTTATAAGAAAATTTATTTTAAGAAACGTGTTGATTCTGTGCCGCCAAAGCTTTTATATGCAAATTTTTTTAAGCATTGTGGAAAAAAATTTATTGCCTGCCCAATTATTTGTGAAAAATCTTCTAAAATTTTTATAAGAAAGTGCAAAGCAACTTTATTTAAGTGCTAAATAATAAATTGATTAAAAGAAACGAGTTGATTCTGTGCCGCCAAAGCTGTATTTGCAAATTTTTTTAAACATTGCCGCAAACAATTTTATTGCGTGCCCAATTATTTTCGTGTGCAGTGCAAACTCTAAATAAATAAAATTGTGAATATATTTATAAAAAGGGTGGAAAAGGGTCAAAACACTTTCCAAGTGCCCACAGATCCAAATAGAAAAAGGAAAAAACAGTTCAATTCCAACATTTACTCATATGTCCAAAAATAAATATAACACAATGCACTGCACAAATACTGGCCACAAAATTAATTTCTCCTATGAAATTAATTAAATTTATTGCACTATTTTTATTATTTTGTTTATTTATTACTATTTTTTTGCATTACGAATGAAAGCTATGTTGTTTATGTTGAAATATTTTCTTTCAACCCTATTTTTTGTTTATTTCTTTTGCTTCTTCTCTTTCTTCATTTTGACATTATACTATGAATAATTACACTAACAAAATACATGGTGCGTCTACTTGGTATAATTATACTATGATAGCTATACATTTTTTTGCTCTCCATCGTTTTTTCTGCAAAGCTGTCAAAATTTACTCACACCTGTGGATGCCATTATTATTGTGCTCAAAATACATAGTGTGTCTGATTGTATGACCGGATCTGCATTGAATCTCCTCCATGGAGTCAAGAAAGCTAATTGGATAATGTAATATTTCATCAGATCCGTGGCAGACTTAACACGGTAAAGCAATTAGTACAACAAGCACTGAATTACAAAAATAAACTTATGTTATGTGTGAAATAAAATGGAAGAAATTCAATGCAGATCCGGTCATACAATCACCCACACTATATATATTGAGCAAATTTTGACAGATTTATAGACAAAAGGATGAAGAGTCAAAAATGTACAAGTTGTTTTTGTAATTAAGTGTTGTACTAAGTGCCTAACACAATCACAATCATGATGAAATTATACGAAAATCATAACAAAGGCTAATTTATTTTCTACCAAGTTGTCAAAATTATTTAAGAAATTTTTTTTTACTTTTTTATGTACATTTTTATTCATGTAAATAGTGCAATAAAAATAAATATGTACTTCATGAATGAGGAATCATCTTTGGAGAGATAAAATTAATTCATTGCAAATGAAAATTAATTTTGACAAATTGGGATGAATCAGTTGAGGGGCGAATTACACTTGTATATTTACACCCTGATGATATCCAAGGCGAATTCATACAATTCTTATATGAATTTGCCTTGATGGTATCTTTGTTATAATTGAAATATTGTCATTAATAAAAATTAAAATTAATAAAATAAAAACATGTAAATAAATGTTGCAGATTTTCGTTTTTTCCCTGCAATTAAGAGCAATAAAATAAAATGTTGATAGGAGCACAGAAGTATAACAATTTGGACTACCTTCGTCGCCAAATTGATACTTTAAAAGTATTCAATGATAAGTAAGATAATTGGGATTTTTTTTTTGTTTATACAAATTCTATTGTGCTTAATTTAGTGTGGTCGAAGTAAGTGAACTGGAAGAATATAGCGTACATTTTGAATCCGGAGGACGTAATTTCGTGTTATCTGTTTTGTTGAGTTTTAATTTTCCCAATGAAAAACCAAAATTCATACTTTCTCCCATCGTACAACATCCCTGGATCAACACATCAACGGGTGAAGTGGAATCAGCTCCTGGTCTGTTAAACGTTAGTTAATATAATTTATTTCTTTAGCGTTAGCTAATTTCCGTATTTTTAGTGATTGATTGTCATTACGTAAGTCAGGACCTTCAGCTTGGATACAAGGCTATATCCTTAGCGTGTATTAAGTTGAAGGTACTTATTTTTAAATTTGTTTACTTTTTTAACAAGAGCACGTACTGGCATTCTTTTGTAATGAATCTACTTACATAAGTGCAAACTAATGAAACAAATTTAAATTCACATATGAATATTAATTAATTAAATTATGTATTTCAAATAGATATTATTTTGAAGTCCAAATATAAATTGGTATATTTTTCAAATAAAATTTTCATAATTATTTTCAGTATTCACCGCACTCTGATTTGGGCCGTGTAGTGCAAGCAGTAATCCGAGAATTTGAACGTTTTCCGCCTCCAGTTATTAATGCCGTTAGTCCCAATAATATGTCAACACTCAGTAAACATCCAATGGCCATGGCACAATCAATGTTACACCAATCTCATGAGCAACATTCACGTTCACATCATCACCATCCGTTTCCCTTGCATTTAGCAAAATCGTTTGATAGTGTTGCTAGTAGTGGTGCCTCCAATAGTACCGCCAGCAGCAAAGAGACCTCACCGCACAATCCTAAGTCAATTTCACCACGGCTCAATGAAACGAATTTTCCCAATTTATCTACGCTTTCTTTAAACGAACTTAAACAATTGGATAATGATCCCGAGTTTTTTGATGATTTCATTGAAGAAATGTCAGTAGTGCAGCAGCTTAACGAGGAGTTGGACTCAATGATCAATCAGGTTGAGTCAATTTCAAACGAAAATGAAACCAAGGAAACGCATCTAGTGGAATTGAAACGTAAATTAAGCGATGATGTAACCACTCTTAAAAATATAGGCGAGAAATGTGATCAGTTAAATAAAAAATACCTTAAGAAATCGGAAGAATATAATCCTCAACACATTAGAGAATTATTACAGATAGCGGCATCTAATGCTGATACTGAATGCGAACGCCATGTGGAGCAGTTTTTAAATGGCAAAATAGATGTGCAAACATTTCTGCAAGGCTATACAAATTGCAAGAAATTAAGCTCCGAGCGGAAGGCTAAAGAGGAAAGATTGGGTCAACAATTGGCCGCCCTAGAAAGGGCGGGCATTTAGAAAAATTATGTAGATTTATTTAAATGGGGTCTCAGTAATGCTAAAATATTAGAATATTATATACACATTGAAAAAAATCTGGTTACTTTAACTTCACACATCGGGCTCTGGAATTTGCGTTAGTACTCCAAAGATATATAAATTAGCAGAAAATACCCTTAAATAATTTGCATAAATTCTCAAAATCTT
Organism: Thelaira solivaga; assembly: GCA_947397855.1. NCBI lineage: Eukaryota > Metazoa > Arthropoda > Insecta > Diptera > Tachinidae > Thelaira > Thelaira solivaga. The sequence goes on from OX377612.1 coordinate 29,326,373, forward strand.
TATAGATAGAAGATAAAATATATTCTCTGGCGCTCATTTGGTTAGTGTCATATTCTTTTGCAATTTTGGTTTAATTTCACTAAATTTACGTTCTAATAACAATTTATTCCATTCGAGAGGTAAATTGGGTGTAAATTAAAATAATAAAAACGGACGAACAATACATAGTTTTTGTTAATTTTAACTTTTATGTAAAACAAAACAATTGCAATATTTATCGGTTTCTAATAAATTTTTTATAACATTTTCATAACTTTTCTGATACTATAATGAAATATATTAAAGTTTTAACAGTAAAAAATAAGCTAAATTCGGCTGTGCCGAGTCTTATATACTCTTCACTGTTATAGCCAAATATTCATACTTTCAGTTTTGCACATTCTACTTAAACAATAAAAAAATATAAATAAATTTTTTAATGAAAACACTAATATTGATAAAAATAATTCTGTTTGAATTGAATACTTAAAATAAATAATTAATTTCAGCTAAAGAAATCCAAACTAACGACATACATGAAGAAATACATTCTTTAATCCTTATTTTTAAAATCAGTAAAATGACTGTAAGTACTCTATTTTACATATAAAAAAAAGGAAATTCTATAAGAAATTTTAATATGCTCTATAGGAAAAGAACAATTTTTTAAAACAGAAAACGGACTTGCTTATCAGATTTCGCTATTTATAAGGATTAAAAATATATATACTTTAAAGCGTGCAAATTGTAGTGCAGAAATTACAATGAAGGCTATAAAAGTGGAACTAAACGAAATTTTTTCAGTTACACAAAAATTTTGATTATGTGTCTGTTAAAGTCTGAACTAATACTAAAATGAAAATGCAAAAGGCAAGGAAAGGAAAACGCGTCAGTAAAAAAAAAACATAAATTTTTTTCGAATGCAAAGCAAATTGACGTTTTGGAAGTTAGCCAAGCTGATGCTACTGAAAAGACATGTCTTGTTTTTTATTTAATCGGTATAATATATTACGTAAAAGTTACTAGCATTAGACCTAAAATTTTTTTCTTAATTTTTATATATAAATTCGTGACCTACTATATATACATATATGAAAACCAAGAGATAAGCTGTTTTATTTTTAGTAAAACAAATACACTATTTTTTGAATCTGTTTTTGTTTGTTACGGGTAAAAAAAAACCATTTTTCGTACCTTTATGCGCTTATAAACCAGTAACTTAGTGGAATATCAACCGATTAAGTTTCTCAGCGGATTTAGAAAGAAAACATTGAGGCCGTTTGAATGGAATGCTCGTATATGTATATTATTTAAATAAACTTGAGAAATCTATGCGTATTCCTCAACCAAACACATTTTTAATGAGAAAAAAAACCTTTTTTTCTCTAAGTCCGTTAAAATTTATTAAACAATTTTTTTTGGCCATTTCACTCAAAATTCAGCATCATCAGTGAAGTGACCAAAAATATTCTAAAATCATTTTTATTTTATTTTTGCAACCATTTTTTGGTGAAAATGTTCGCCTTGTTCAGCCCTGAAAACTTTCCATGGTTTTCTCTGAAGAAGTGTAAATGTGACTGCAGGAAATGCATTTTTATGGACATTTTGTATCCCATTCTACCATACACACTTAAAAATTCATTAGCAACCGCGAGGAAATCATCCATGCTATATTTGTGAATGGAATAGTCGTGTACCAAATCACTATGATGACAATGCATGTCATCAAATAGGCAGAAAAAAATATTCTAAAAGTGCGTATGAGGAAATATGTCTAGAAAAATTCATTTCCTGCACTGAAATTTTGTCAGCAGTTTTTGCTTGTTTTTTATGGAAGTAATGTTTTAGAAGTCGCATACGGGATGTAGTTATTTGACAATGTAAAAGTTGATATATACCAAAATTTAATCTTTATTCGTGCTTAATTCTAAATTATGTTGGTGTGCAAAATGTATTATATTTCAGGATATTTTCAAGGAAACTAAAAAAAAATTGTTTACTTAGTAAAAAAAGTACTAAGAGGGAAAACATATCTATACAGCTGTTTCATCAGACGCTACTCTGAATCTTCAGTAAATTACTCCCAAGTCCAATAATGCACGCCAACACAATTTAGAATGTGCGGTTTTTGTAACCCAAAGGATAAAAATCTTTTCGATGTTTTGTAATTTTTAACAAAACCATTCAAATCTTGCGTAAAAATTATTTAAAATATTAGTATTTTGTATAAAAAATTTCTGGATGATCTGATTGATCTTGTATGAAAATAACACATTTCTATGCCTCAAACCTTTATTTTTGAATATATGGTTTTTCTTTCGAGTCATGTAAAAATGTTTAATATGTTGCTTAATATGTAGGTTTTTATAATGAAGTGTTCAAAACTATATGAATTTTTTACTGATCCATGGCTTCTTGACTGGTATCATCAACTTCCATGCCGGAAGGTTCTTCTTCGATTTTAGAATTGGTACTGGCGGCTTCATCAGTAGACATGGCAGTTGCATTAATAGGATTTTGAACATCCTTTGCCGAATTTGCGGCAATATTAGAAGGTGGCTCGGACATAACAACCTCTTCAATAGTAGGAGTACTCTCTTCTATTGATTTGTCTTCTGCCATGGTCTCATCATTAAGTGTGAGTATGGGAGATGTTTCAGTAGATGCTGATGTTATTTCACTCTCTTTTTTTGTATCGGCTTGTTTTTCTTCACCTGAAGATAATTCTTTTTTTGGGGAGTTCCTTTCCACTTGCGTAATCGGGGTAATGATTTCTTTTTCTGTTTCTTTAACTTCTATTTCTGCTCGTGTGAGTATTGCTGTTTCTTCTTCACCTTTTGACACCTTCCCTTCAATTTGTTGCTGATCAGTTTCTGTTATAGTTTCTTCTTTTATTTCATGTTCAACATTAGTATGTTCATTTAAGATTTTTTCTTCAGTCTTTGTCGGTTCTACTTCTGATTCAGATTGTTTTTTAGCTTTTGTCGACTCTATTACGTTCCCCTCTGCTTCCTTCTCTTCCTTAACTTCTTTTGAATTACTTTCGGTATTTACTTTAGTGTCCTCCGATTTTTCTTGCGGAATGTCTGGTTTCTTTACTTGTTTATCTTCATCTTTATCAGCCACTTCTTCTTTAGTTTCTTTGTCACTTTTTCTTAAGTTTCCATTTTCGCTTTTATCTTGATTTTCTATATTTATTTTGGTTTCTATACATTTTTTTCCAACGATTTCTACCTTTTCTGTTATTTCTAATTCTTGCTTTTCTACCACAATTTCTGTTGAGTTTTCTACTTGTGCTTCTTCTTGGTGAATACCTTCCTTATCACTTTTATTATCCGATTTCACTTTTCCATCTATTTCTATCTTCTCTTCTATTTTTGCGGATTTGTCTTCCTTTTTGTTTAGATATCCATCTTTTTCTAATTCCTGTACTTGTTTTGTTTCTTTGTTTTCCTCCACTTTCTTCTCTTCTTTTGCTTCCACTTTATCGTCTCCAGTGGCAGCAATGGAAGAAATTTCTTTATCGTCGGATTCTTTTTTCTCCTCCATCTCTTCATGTATTTTTTCATCTTCCACTTTAATTTCTACCTTCAGAACATCCTTGTCTTTTTCCACATTCGCTTCAACCTTACAGTCTATATCTTCTTTATTCTCCCGTTTTTCTTCACATACCATTTTTTCAGCCTTCTCTTTTTGAACCTCTCCGTCTTTAGCTGCCTTACTTTCTTCGACAATTTGTTCCTTTTCTACCGTTAGGTTCTCAACACTCTCTTCATTTTCTTTAGATATTACCTGTTGATCATCCTCTTCTTCAGGTAAATCTAATTTAGCCTTTTTAGGATTTGGCAAATTATCATCATCATTTGCATGAGTAGTTTTTGTTGCAGCTTTTTCCTCTAGCTTTACCTCGTCTTTAGCTGCTTCCACTTCAGCTTTGCTGGCTATACCATTGCCATTTGTTTTCTCAGAATTATGAAACAACCCATCAGCTTCCATATCGATATCCACATTTACATCTAAAGAAATGTCACCATTGACTACTGAATCCAAAGAGTCGCCATTTTCAGATTCTGTTCGTTTACGCCCTGGTTCGACGGTACTGACTACTGAAAATAAGTCAACGAGTAAGAAAAGAAAATATAATTTTTCTGTCTTATTTACTTACCAAGAATATTCTTTTCGAGAGCGCGCATAAACTTATCAATACGGCTGTATTGCTTCCGAGGATCTATTAATAGTTCACATAAACGTTGAATAGTAAAAGGTGCAGCGTTGAAAAGTTCTAGTCGTTCTAGAAGAGATGATTTCATACTCTCATAATTGAAGGGATCAACATTGGGATATTGGGGAATTTCTAAAAGAAAAATTAAATATTATGCTTTGTAGAATAATTATAATTTCTTTGCTGTTGTATTTATATGGAGGAAGAATTGAATGAAACAACTTTTTATAATCTTCATTTTATACCCTCCCCCTTGTTGTAAAGGATATCTGTATGTATATGTATCTGTACAAGTTTATATTTCCTTTAAGATATCAGAATCGATTAAGAAATAAACGCACGTCTGTGTAGTTGTTGAAGTCAACTTTTTCAAGTCCTATAGAACATAAAAAAAGTTTCGGTTGCTATTTAAATTCACCCCGTATTGACAAAACATTTTGAATCCTCTACTTCGATTGGAAATTTTACTCATCCAGTAGTTTAATATACGCTTCACTGTAAAGCTGTAAAATCATGAATTGCCCAAATAAACTTGTGTGTGGTCCTAGTCTTATGGATAATGTCAACTTTCATTTGCAATTGATTTCATCCCATTCCATTAGGAAAGTTTGATTTTGTATCACTGTGTTATTGAGCATTTTTAATTTTTGTTTGTTTTTAACACTTGAAAATTGTCTTTATAGCTTTTATTTGGCTACCCCATAGTACGAAATAAAGGGAATCCTATGTTACTTATGCAATTTTTATTGTTCATGCATTTTTGTTCGTTAGTGAGTAAAAATTGAACAACTTCGATCCGACGATGAGAACATAGTTGCATACGTTTTTCCTCTAAATGTGATAGCAGCTATGAAACCAATGGATAAAAATCCCATAAAATTAACAAAACTTATTTACAGAATTAAGTTGCTTACACAATTAATAGCTGAAACTGCTCAGTTAAATAATATTTTAAAATCCTACCAATACTGCAATAATATTACTCAAACAATCTTGGGATGAGTTGCCACAAAGAGTATTAAATAATTCTTGGTTCAAATTGACAATCCTATATTTTGACCAATACGACAACCCACTTAATTAACAAAATTTGACTCGAACAATTTCATCAGCATAGATGAAATCGAAAAATGGAATAAAGACATGCTTGGACACTTATCGGAACATGAACATAGTAGTGATGACGAAAATTCAGATAGCAGCGATAAAGATATTGTTTAAGTCACACGAGTTACTTCTAATACTTTAGCCACTGGGAGCTTAAATAATTTAATAAATCGGTGTAGAAGTAGTGAACTGTTGTCCACAAAGTACATGACTAATCTTTTGGTGCTCCGCAAAGATATTGTTATGGCAAATTTAATAGAGCCACAAAAGCAAACAGACATTACAGATTAAATGATTAACAATTAGTGGTTTTGTAATTTGATTCACTGAGTACATAGCTTTTTAGTTTTAAACTTTCATTTTATACTCGTACATGCGTATGTACTTTTAAATTATTATTTTTTTGTGACGAATTTCAATATGTTTTAAATTCATACATTAATTTTGAAATCTAAAATTATATATAGGGTCCGCCAATAAGCTTTTTTTTTCGAAAATGCTATAAAAACATCGAGTGTAGCTTGGGCTGTGTGACACGTAGCGCCGACCTGTTGAAACCAAATGTTGCCAATATCCTCCGCTCCAATTTTTGTGAACAAATTCGTTCAACATGGCCCGATAACGATCGCCATTGACTAACGGTCACTCCTTGCTCATTTTCGAAGAAAAAATTATGCTTCTGGACCAAAATCCGCACCAGACAGTGACTCGTTTTGGGCGCGTCGGCTTTTCAATGTATGCGTGCGGGTTTTCTGTGCCCCAAATGCGACAACTTTGCTTGTTTACATACCCGCCAAGATCAAAATGAGCTTCATCTGAAAAGATGATTTTTTTTTGCAAAATCGGCATCTTCTGTAAGTTGATCGCAGACTCACTTAGCGAAGCGAAAACACAACCATATTCTTTCAGCGGAAGGATAAAACTAATTATCTGTCAAATAATGACATGAGCTAAGTGTTACCATTCACGAAATAAGCACTAGTTGAAAAAAAAAAACGTTCGATGGCGGACCCTATAGATATAATATAGAGATTTTAAAATTCATGTATATATTTTTTTATTTTTAGTGAAAACTTAGTTTTTGTATATTTTTTTTCTTTACGTTGCAAACAACTCTGTCAGTATATTGGAATCAATCGTCAACTTTGATCGGTACTCAAGTTACCCTGAAAAAATCAGCGCATTTTCCATACTTTCATCAATCGAAATTATGAAAGAGCGATTACAAGTGTATTAAAATATTATGTGTAAATATCTTTTCAGTATGTATAGCATATTTATCAAATACGTTTTACGTCATTAAATATTTCTAACTTTTAGTATTTATGACATATTTATAAATATATTTAGGAGAAATATAATTGCATAGGTACAAATATGCATAAATACGTTGATTTTTCAAGATTACGAGGTGGGACACATATCATTTTAAAGGAGAGATTGTCTAGATTTCTAATCTACTGCCAAATACTCAGAAGTTACTTTGGATTATTTTTAAAATTTCTATAATACTAAATAAATAAGCAAATAATATTTAAGAATGTGCAAAATTAATATATGAATAATTGGCTACTACAACTGAGTTTAACTTGTTTTTCTTATGATTTTTTTCTGCAAACTCAGAAATTTGGTATTGAACCTATTTAGGTTCAATTAGAAGCCAATAATTAAGAAAAATACAAATTTTCCCAATAAAATTTACTTTATTTTTCTTTCTTAAAATTAAATTTTCTCTAGCTGTACTTTTTTTTCTTATTTGAACCAACTGTCGTAAAATAAATTTAAGCTTTTCTTAGGAGAAATTAGTTTAGTTTTTACTTACCGTCTACACGAGGTGTAGTATCATGAAAAGTTTTTATGACATTAAGCAATTTTTCACGGAACAAATACTTTAACGAAGTCCAATTGAATATAGTGTCGCCGGTCTTCGCTACATAACCTAAATATTCATCCAATTCCTTTGGAATTTCTTTTTGTTTAAGACGTGTAAAACGATCTAAAATTTGCATGACTTCTTCTGCATTTTCCATGGTTACCATGGTCTGCTTGAGCTTTTTTGAACCACACAAAAACAACTAATTAAGTAACTAAACAAACAGAAAATAAAACTATGATTAACAAAAAAGAATTTGGAGAATTGCTCATGTATATATATAAATTATGTATATATGTATGTATACATACTTTTTTAAATGTTAGGTGTAGACAACTGTGTGGCTTGACTGAGTTAATTTTATGTCTCTTGATATTTTTTTCTTATAGCACTAGTAGTTTTCCTGTAAACCTGCTATGTTTTAATTGCTGTTGTTGGTTAAAGTTTTTAAATTATCTTCCTGAATATTTTTTTTTAATTCTTCTTAATAACAAATATTTATGGCGAAGATATTATAAGCAGGACAATGACCGGCTTTTACAAAAATTATCTACAAGGCAACCTTGCTCACTCACACGAACTAACAAATGTTTTTTTGTCGATTTTTTTTTAACAAAACACTCAATTTTATATTCTCAGGAAATATTTTTCTTCCAATTTAAAAAAAACTGCTTTGTCAATTGCAAAATTTCCATCCGTAACTATATGCAGCTCCAACAACGTTGAACGTCACTCTGAATAAAACTAGCAAATTTTTTATATTAACATATGCATACATAGACGTCAGCAGAACTATATGAACTGAAGTCTGATAAATAACAGGATCATGATGGAATAAAACCAGGTGACTGCAAAAATAAAAAAATTACATTACAAAAACATTTTTTGGCCATGACAGAATTCATACTAGATGATATCAAAAAGTAAATGTGTGTTTCAAGTTTTTTCTGATTTGTTAAGGTTGTGTACATTTATATGGTAAGAGTCGATAAACCAGAGATGTATTTTTGACAAATACAAATATTTTAAGCAGAGAGATGCTTGATGACTCCACCTTGTATGAATTAATTTTTCTTATTGCACTTGCGGTCCATCCTGCCTCCTGCCAAAAGTTATTTACGAAAATCAAAATCGTCTTTTAGACCAAATCGGAAAAAATTTTTATCACTTTGTTTATTTTTAAAAAATTGTAAACAATATTTGACAAGATGGAAATCAATCCTACAAAATAACATTCAATAGGCGCAAGGCGAATTCGCTTCGAGTTGGCGTTTCATTATCGCATAGTTTAATTCCTTCATGAACAGCATTATCAGAAAACGCAACCAAGCACATATGCAGGTTCTTTTCCAAACAAGAAACGAGTCTCATACTCTTTTTTTGGATGCACTAACCACACATTAGAAATATTTTACACTTACCAACTTATTCTATAAATACGTTCATCAATGATAACAATATTTTAATAATTAATGGTAGTTAAAAAAATTCTTTAATAAGCAGCTTTGTACTCTGCCAAATTTATCAGTGCAGAAGGCAAAGTCAAACTAATACTACCGACGGCGGTAGATGCGTAAAGTGGCTGACAGACACATCAAATTTCAACATCATTCAACTTACTCGTACTCATAGTAAAGGCACTAAGCAACCAGAGATGAAACATTTGAGGTTAGAATTTTGAAAAACTCAGCATTTTATTTGGAGTTTGTATGTAAGAGACAGATATAGTGGTTTAATATTACGAATAAGAGAAAATAAGCAAAATGAAAAATTTTTTGTTTTAAAAAACATTAATTAAAAAGTTATTTCCGTAATGAAAATGCACATGCCGGAGATTCTTATATATACGTTTATTGTTATGAAGTATGGAATTTAATGTAAAAGTGATAACAAACACAAATTTTCATGTTTTAAAATTCATTGTTACGAAATGTAAATAATGAAAGTGTAAATTTTTTAGAAATACCTGAGCAAAACAAAATAAAAATTTTGAGTTCGTGCAAAAAAGACAGAAAGAAAATGTATACTATATCTGCACTCTGACACCTCTGGTTGCTCGGTGGTAAAGGGTGTTTTTTACAGACGTATAGAACTTTAAGTTGGTATTACTGTTCAAGATGTCGACCGATTTAACAGCTGTCAAGTGATTTATTCTCAGTTTGGTTTGGCAATTCATCATGAATAGACTCACGCCTGAACAACGCTTGCAAATGGGCACAAAACGAGATTGCCGTTGTTCCCGATTTTCATAAGCGAATTTTGTTTAGCGATGAAGTGCACTTCTGGTTGAAAGGCTACGTCAACAAACAAAACTGCCGCATTTGGTGTAAGCTAATCCTCAAGTGTATGTCGAAACACCGTTACATCCAGAAAAACTGACTGTTTGGTGCGCTTCATGGGCTGGTGGAATCATTGGTCCGTACTTTTTCAAAAACGATGATGGCCAGAACGTTACAGTCAATGGTGATCGGTATAGAGCCATGATTACTAACTTTTTCATTCCTGAATTGAATACCCATGATGTCCAGGAGCTGTGGTTCCAACAAGACGGCGTAGCATGTCACACAGCTCGTGCCACAATCGATTTATTGAAAGACACGTTTGGTGACCGCCTAATTTCACGTTTTGGGCCTGTGAATTGGCCTCCAAGATCTTGTGATTTAACACCGCTAGACTACTTTCTGTGTGGCTATGTAAAGTCATTTGTTTGCGGATAAGCCACAAGCGCTTGACCATTTGGAAGACAACATTCGCCGTGTTATTGCCGATATACGGCCACAAATGTTGGAAAAAGTCATCGAAAATTGGACGTTCAGATTGGACTACATCCGAGGCAGCCGTGGCGGTCATATGCCAGAAATCATATTTAAAGTGTAATGTCAAAAGATTATCTTTCGGATAAATAAAATTCATGTCAATCGAATAATCCATCGTTGTTTTATTGCAATTTAAAGTTCTATACGTCTATAAATAATATAATTATACAAAGTATACGAACCATATATTTCGTTAGTGTAAAATATTAGATATGAATGTCAAAATGAAGAAAGAGAGCATAGCATAATAATATTATTTCGTAAACAAACAAAGCAAAATGAAAATAATTTTGATATTCAAGTCTAACAAAATACAAATTTAAACAAAAAACACATGTAGACTTGCTTCCACTTGATATAATTACACTATGCTCGTACTCGGCAAATCCCTTTTGTTTTCTCTTCGTATCTTTTATAAAAATGTAAAAAAAGAAGACAAAAGAAGATTGAAGGCTGAATGAGAATAAAGATGCTAAAATTGCCAAAACAAAAAATTTGTGTGTGGACAAAACGACAATTTTAAAAGAATTGCCCAACTCAAGGCAGAATTATACACGGTAGCGATAAATCTACAACAAACATTAAAATGCAAAAAAACAGTCGTCTCTTCTCTCCTATGTGTCAAACACATATACTACTAAAAGAGAAAATATCAAAATAATCCAGTCATACACTTACAATTTCTATGTATGAATGGGTACAAAACATCGGCTCGCAAACAAATTTTGACGTTTACTAAAGATAGCAGATGTATGCTGTTCTACTATCGTATCTTGTTAATTCTGCCATGGCCCAACTAAACTTGCTGTGTGTAGTCATGATCTAAAGACAGAACTGCCAAAAATAACCAAATGTTTACTTGTCGGCGTTTTTGTAATTCTGATTTGTTCGATGTTAGTGGTTTATATTCATGCAAACTTATTATATGTGTATGGCTAGCTTTAATGAAATAAATAATTTAAAACAGCAACCACAACCGATTTAAAAACACCAACCACTAGGGGTAATTTTTTTTTAGAAAACTGAAACTTTTTCAACATTTAGCATTTTTGATCCACTAGATGCAGTTTTTCGGGTTAGTACTTATAGTCTATAACTACAACTGTGTCGAAGGAAAACAAAATTTCAATTGGTTTACGAGACATAGCTATAAGAAAAATTCTATGATCTTCCGAAAAATCAAATCTTAGACAAAAGGTTCATAGGGCAATAAAATCCGAGCCGCAACTAAACTACCAAAACCCATAATCAGTTTTTTTTTAATTTCGATAATTACTTCAAGAAATTCCACATTAGAAGCAGTTTGCATTTAAGTGTTGCATAAATTCACAACAATAGCATGCTGGTGCAATCAAGTGATTGCACCACGAAACGTAAACATTTATGACACCAGTATGCTGGAACAATCTTAATTTTTTTTGTAAATCGTTTCTAAACGAGGTCGAAGTGAATGACGATATAATTTGGGTGGAAAACATTTATTTTTTTAACAACTTTTTCTCTATTTAATTTTTCTGCTATTTAATTGTAGCATTTATTTTTTTTAGGTCACGATTGAAATAACGTTTGCAATAATCTTCGCTTTTTATTTTAAATAGGCACGCCATCGATTTATATAAATTAAGGAATTCCTCCAAAAAATTTTTTCCCGCGCGTTCATGATTATGTTACCACTCAAAAAAAAAAATAGCTTCAAATGAGTTAATTTACAATACACGATACAATCACAAAAATATCGAACTCATTTTAATTTTGCACCAGCATCTGGTATAATCACACCACAAGCCCACACACGGTCAATCAGCTGGCACAATCACTTGATTGCGTAAGCATGCTGTCGTCGTGTATTTGTCGAAATAAGCATATCCACTGTATCATCTAAATATACGTTTATATTTTATATTTTGTCTCTTAGAGTGGTTAAATATTTCATTGAAATAAATAATGAATTCATTATCATATTATTTAAATTATTTTTTAATTATACAATTCATATTAAGTGGCCCATCCATTATACAATATTATTGTATATATTATGTCATATTATTTGCATTTTGCCATATATTATGCAATATTTTCAAATATAATATGCCGCAACTTTCGTAGAATAGAACATACACATTGGCGATATTATTGTACAATATGAAAAATTGCATCACTATATTGCAAATGGATGAGCCGCTTTCGACTAGAAAAATATTTGCCAAAAAGTACTGGTCACGCTTATTTCTACAAATATTTGTGTAATGTGACCGTAGCTATAATGTTATAGCGTAAATTCCGCATAATAAAAATAACAAAAAATTTTATATAGTATTTATTTATTTATTAATTCTCTTAAGTTATAATTATAAATTATAAGGTAAGATGATAAACTTATTGGAATAAATATTTAACATCAAATAAAGCCATAATCAAAAACTGTTTTTAAATAAGATTTCTGAGTTCGTAGTTCTGTTAAGCGGTCTATACACGAGAACAGCATACTTGCGAAATCAAATGATTGCGCTAATAAGCTCGTACCGTATAACAATAGCAAACTTTTTTGCTATCAGTTGTAAATGTTTAAAATACTAACAAATATAATAATAAAAAATGAGAAAAAATTAAAAAAACGTGAACGAAGAAATTCTTTTTTTCAATAAATTATATATTTAATTCAATTTAATTTGGTAAATTTAAAAAATTATCTATCCTTTCCATGTTGTTGAGGGATAGGTCCTTGAGAAGGCCCAGGGCTGAGATAAGTTTAAATAATTTATGTATATTGTTCTTCTTATCCATGTGTTTTTCCTTTTTAATTTTATTATTTTTATTTTGGCTTTCCATTTTTAATTTTTTAATGCCAAAATTATAGCAATTTCTTTAATTCTTCGCTTCGACAACATTTTAAAAATGAATTTACAGGAAAGTAGATTATTTAATTGAAATTTTTAATTATACTCGTAACGTATACGAAAATTTCAAAGAAAGTACTCTCATATGTAAGCGCAGGGTTACACAGAAGAAATTTAAAAGGCACACATGCATATTATTGCGTGCACATACATTATGCACATGTACACGTTACAAGTTTCCAATAAAAAAAAACAGAAACTAATGAAAAACTAAAATTTCGGTTGTATTTTTTGAGATATTAGCATTGGTTGGTTCGATTACATGCAACTTGTGAATGAAACCATGGATAATGGACACATTCAGACATTAGTACCACTTGTTATTGCCTACGTCACTCTAACCTTTCCTGCAAAAGGAACTTCAGATTCCCGATTTCGGACTAAAGGGGAGTCTCGATGGGATCTTCTCCTCTAAGAGCGGATCTAGTGTACAAGCAAAACAAAATTTTGTCTTGAATTTCTACTTCCATACAAAACACAAGTACTGTCCATTGCAGAACCATATACAGTAAGGCATTTAGTAAAACAAACACTGAATTACAAAGGTTGTTTTTGTATGTGTATGTGTCAGATAAAAAGGAGGAAATTCACAAAAGCACAAAACAATCGCGAGCACAGAATGTGAACCAATTTTGACATTGCAGCCAAAACGATGGAGAGCAAAAAATGTACATCTGTCAAAACTGTAAAAAAAAATTTCAAAACGTGTCAGTGCTTCTTCTATTGCGTCATTTTTGCACAGAACTTTTTGTTCTAAAAACAACACTAGAAACTGTACTTGTATTTCAAATGGGCTTATGCAGCCCTTTAATACATACATAAATACGTTTGCATTTGATGTTTTCTCTAAATTTACAATTTAAGTCAATTTTTTACACAGCTAATACTCCATTACACAAATTATTTCATACTATAACAATTCTAAAAACAGATCCAGTTTTTGATTGACTAATTTTTAACAAAAATACTTAAATTTATTGTAATATTTTTAAGCACTAAAATATATTTTAACAATATTAAAAATAATTTTAAACATCACTACATTGTTATATAGTATCTAATACTTAATTTTGCTTGGCTTTTAATTCCAATCTTTTTCGTAGCATTTGATAAGTCTGATGCATAGTACGCATTTGACCTCGTATTGAACTAGTAACATCACGTTGTAGCTGTTGCACTTCCTGTATGTCCTTACGTAAATTTATATATTCATTACGTACCTTTAAGAAACACATACATATGTACATATAAAGATAACAATTATTAATTTCAAATAATATGACTATTTATATTAAATATTTGGAGCGAAATATCGATATAAAAATAAATTTTTGAAAAATGAGACCTCAAGCTTAATAAAATAGTCATATATTATTTAAAAGAAAAAGGTCAAATAAAACTAACTAATAAATAATTACTAATTTCAAAAACGTATTTTTTAATTTGATATATTCTTTACCTCTGACATCGACTCCAATAATTCTAAAACAGAAGTGTCATCAATCTCTTCAAGGTTGTTGCAATCCAGACAACGTTCAACTTCATGCAGCTTATGTGCCATTGTGCACAACTGCGAACCAGCATGAGCCACCTAAATCAAATGCCCCACAATTGAATAAAAGGAAAAATGAACAAGAAATAAGTATGTAACAGATTTAAAGGCACGGATAATTTGTGTTAACGAAATTTTAAAAATAAGTTAAATGTGGCAGTGTAGAATCTTATAAATATTGTATTATTAGCCAAATTTTGATATTTTTAAGTTCGTGGGACCGACACCAGCACGGATAATCGAAATACACGGTTAATAGAGGTTATATTAAAATGTACAGAAATTTATTTCTTCTGACGAAATATTTGTTTATTTAAAATATTCTTTTATATTACTTTGCCTCTTTGCGTTTAATTTTTTCCTCAATAATTGGTTTTGAATACGATGCATCTGGACTTTATCTGGTTCTGATATAACTGGAGAATTTTCTACAAACTTTAACAGAACATTTCAGGCCTCTATCGCTTGTGCCAACGTTGCATCTGGATTTTATCTGGTTCTGATATAACTGGAGAATTTTCTACAAACTTTAACAGAACATTTCAGGCCTCTATCGCTTGTGCCAACGTTGGAGTTTCTATTTCAGTCTATTAGTGCAAAATCTACTTTCGGATTTTCGGAATTTTTGAGTGTATATCTATTTTTTCAACAGTCGATTGAATCACTTTTAGAACCAGATAGCAAAATTTTTTCTTTGTTTTTCACCAAATCGCGTACAGTTTGCTTACCAACTCCATATTTTTCAGACAGCAAACTTAACAGATATGTTTTTGTCGTAGTCATGAATCAAAGTAATTTTGTCTTTAATTGAAAGAATTTTTCTTGCTCTTTTTGGTAATTTACTATTTGAAGGAGCAGATCAAATTTCACTTACTAAATGAATAAAACCGGAAATATGTTCTTATGTGTGGGTACGTGAACTTAAAAGGGTAACCACTCGATTTAAATTTACATAATAAAAAACATACGAATGCTGCACGGAAAATAGATGTAAAGCACGATTAATAGAGGAATAAATCTAAAGCACGGATAATAGAGGGAAAAAATAAAAAGAACCGCATGTCGGTTAATAGATGTAACCGATTAATAGAGGACCGGTTAATCGAGGTTTAACTGTAATTTCAAATACAGAAATTCAATTTAATGACTGCTACTAAGAAATCTGTCCCATTCTGGTATCCCTAATTTTTCTATTTATGCATAACACTATGTCTATACCTGATGTATTTCTATCATAACAGTAGATATAACGCCGGCAGAGCAAATGTCAATTTCATATGAATAGCAGTACATAGGGGAAGACGTTGATAGAATTATATTATGATGAAATATATTTTATTATTATTTTTTTATCGTATAAAACTTAAAAAATAAGTTTCTTGTATAAGTAAGTACCAAAAATTCTATTTATTAATACGCACATACTCGCTGTAAAATAATTATTTTTATAATTAAATATGAATTTTGCAGTCGTTCGTTTGTAATTGCATCACGTGAGAACGGCTAGACCGATTTGGCTAATTTTTTCTTATATGTATGTTAGTCACTTTTCACTTTTCTATGAAAAGAAAAATTGATCACGCTTTTTTTTAAGTTTATCCAAAACAGAGAATGGTTGGAGTCATTTGACAAATCTTTTTTT
The DNA here is from genome assembly GCA_947397855.1 of Thelaira solivaga. Lineage (NCBI taxonomy): Eukaryota > Metazoa > Arthropoda > Insecta > Diptera > Tachinidae > Thelaira > Thelaira solivaga. The sequence goes on from OX377612.1 coordinate 29,342,461, forward strand.
AAAGTTTTTTTCTAACTCAACTTAGGAAAGAAATATTTATCATAAATTGTTTTTATTATTTGTACGAAAAAAAAAAAAATTGGCCATAACTAATTCTATTCCTACTGTTTTTAAATATTCGGGTAAATTCATGCACAAATTTAATTTGTAAATAAAAAAATTAATGTATCACGTCAAGACCATAAATTTCAATACGAAAAATGGATATCTGCATTTCTTTTTCATTTAATTCATAATGGTGTTAAAAAAGTTTAAAATTTAAACAGTTTGCAAAATAATTAATTTTTATACGTAATCTGCACTATAAATAACAATAGAAATTACATATTGAAATTAATTTTCAAAGTGCAATTGATTGCGAATTCGTGAAGTACAAATCGGTGGCTTCCGTTACTTCCCAGAACGATATCGTCAACTGTCCATCAGATTTCTTAAACTCGGTGGAATTAAGAGATTATCAACTCACAATTTTCACAACTAAAGTCGGATTGGTAGTTGTAATGTTGCAAAATATAAACCAACCATGTCATTGCAATGGCACTCAACTTGCTTAGTTGTGGACAATTTCCCTTTTCGTACAAACATTAAAAATTTTACCAAAGCGGTCCAAGCGTTAAATTGGGTATGGTAAATTTTTCTTTCCTTAAAAACCTTATGACAAACATTAAAAAAATTGTCAAGTCAATCCAGCCGTTTTCTGATTTAGATAAACTTAAAATGTGGGCGTAAAAATATATTTACCTAAAAATCTAAGTTGAGTTATGCCGAACATAAATATAACAAATCGGTCTAGCCGTTCTCTTATTTTAGATAAGCTTACAAAGTGGGCGTGGTACATTTTATTTTTATACCCTTCACAAAAAAGTGAAAGGGTATATATAAGTTTGTCATTACGTGTGTAATTTCTATACCGTACATGGGGCACCCTATAAAGTATATATATTCTGGATCCTTATAAGTAGCGGAGTCGATTAAGCGACATCCGTCTGTCCGTGTGTATGTTGAAACCAACTTTCTGAAGTCCCTAGAAGACCTAAGGACAATTTTAGATTGCCTATTTGTTGGAAGTTCCTGTTATAAATTTCGTATTGAAATTCAGGACAGTTGATCCATAAATAGCTGAGCTATGAGCTCTGAAGTGCAACTACATCTATTTTTTTAACATTTTGGGAGCATTAATTTGTGTAAACTACAAAACGAAAAAAAAACCTTTATATGCAGTTTTGTTAGAAATAATAGCCATAAAATCTTTGCCAAAAATCGGAGCAATCGGTAAACAAATGGACGAGAAATATCAAAAATACAACCGAAATTTTACATTTTCATTAATTTTTGCTTTGTTTTTTGGGTAGTTTATCTAAACTAAAAAGATGTAGTACACAGTTTTTTCAAACATCACATTCATAGTATCTAGACTAAAAATCAGCTTCATAGGTCTATAAATGACGAATATATCCATTTTTTACCTTTTTTGGTGTGTTTTTATTTCGTAATTTGTCTATAATACATGACGAACAAAAAGACGTGGTACGCAGTTTTATTTGAAATATCAATCATAATGTCTGTGCAAAAAATTAAAACGATCGGTCCACAAATGAATCAGAAAAATCAAACGAAATTTTAGATTTTCATCAATTTTTGCTTAGTTTTTTGGGTATTTTATTTAAACTAAAAAAAAGTAGTACACTGTTTTCTTAAACATCACATTCATAGTATCTGGACCAAATCTTAGCTGCATTGGTTCATGTAAGTCAAAAATCGCGACTGCATCTATTTTTTGACCATTTTTGTTGCGCTTTTTCCGTACTTTGTCTAAAATACACAGCGAACAAAATAATGTGGTATACAATTTTAACATAAACATTAGTCGTAATGTTTGAGGCAAAACTCAGAACGATCGGTCAAAAAAAATTTTTAGTTTATTAAGTTGAGGTCGTATTATAAAAATTAATTTTTTTATAGATATTTCGCTGCAATAATAAATAAATATATTTTTATATTTAATATGACCTCAAGCTTAATAAACAAAGTATTTATGATATACTTATCAATATGTTTAGGAGACATACAAGTACATACATACATAGATACAAATATGCATAAATACGTTGATTTTTCTAAAAGATTGCAAATGAACCATAGACTATTACGGGTTGGTACACATATCATTTTAAACAAGAGGTCGTCTAGATTTGTAATATATCGCCCAAGTACTCAGAAAAGTCTTTGGATTATTTTTAAAAAATTTTTGAAATTCCCTCATACCAAAGTACTCTTCCCCTAAGGGGTTTTTACCATTCCCCATTTTGCCGATGTACCATTACCGATTTTGGAATTTAATCTGTAGGTTCTAAACTTTCTGGAAGTGTTTTAATATTTTATGGTTCTTCCGGAAGTTGCTAAAATACCTCAGAGCAACAGCACTGCGGTATATGAAAATTAAAAAAAAAAATTTATATATCCAAAGTAATATCTGAATATTTTGTTGGTATGTTACAAATATAGATGATCTCCTTTAAACTATTGCTTAAAACACTTACCCCCTTATCCAAAAAAATTAACGTAGACTTTAAAGTCAACGTTATCGAAATTTTTCATATAATTGTTTTATAAATTTTACTTTAAAGTCTACGGCAACTTTTTTTGGATAAGACGATTTTTTTTGTATATTTTTGATATTTTAGAAGAATGTTGAAAGTAAAAATATTATTGAAGGGTATATAAGACTCGGCACAACCGAATTTAACTTGTTTTTTCATAAAAACAAAAGTTGGGCTATGACGAACATATTGTAAAAATTAGCCAAATCGGGCTTAAAAAATCGACTTAGTAATGGGCGTGGTCCATTTTTGTTTCCCTAAAAAATTTGCCAAATCGGCTCAGCCATTCTCACGTGATGCAATTACAAATGAACGACAGTTGATACATGTGAGTAATATGTGTGCGTGCACACTCGACAGTCGACAATCTTGCTTATATATATACGTGTGCATGTGGTCTGTTGATTGAATAATGTAGGAGCTATGGATGATGTTTAGTTCTTTTTTTCAGTTAACTTTATTGCTAGGGTATGTCGTTAATTTGAATTTCTTTAACTGAAATTAATTATTTATTTTAGAATTAACAAAAAATATTCAAAGAAAATTATTTTATGAATAGTCAAATTACAATTCCATATTGAAAGAAAAGGTTTGGTTAAGTATTACAATTTTGATTTCCCGAAGAACATCCCTTTTTTACTTTTCCCAAATTAACAGTTGTCATACTCTGTAAATGGCAATAGTACGAGTATGTTTTATATTTACAGTTCAAATTGCTTTTATTAATTAAGGAGAGGTTAGGTTTATTGACAATATTGGTTGTCGCAGAAAAATAAGGTGTAAAGCCAAAGCTTTGTTTGCAATAGTAAGATATTAAAGTTTTGTTGATAGAAAAGGGAGTGCATGAGAGTTATGTTAAATTCAAATATCAGTATTTAATATAAACAAAAAATAAAAATAAAAAATAGTATGCCAAATGTCAGTATGTATGTATGTATGTAGTATACTTACAGATTTTTCTAATTCAGTTAAATCTTGATATGATGAATCCATTTCAATACTTCCAATAATTTGCATTAATAAAGATACACTCTTAATATTGTAATTATTGTTTCCTTTCAGTAAAACTCCTATTTTCTTGTTTTCATTTTATTTTATTTAAAATATTTCAAATTGTATGAGTTTAGTTTTTCCTTTTGATTTTTTATATTTTTTTTCGTTGTATTACATATGTATACATGTAGTATATACTTGTATGTAAATATATTATAAATTTCTTCCATTTACATACATATATTTCATTTTCTGTACTTTATTTATATCACTTTCAATTTTGTTCTAATTTACTTGGTGGTTGGCTTCTTGTTTGACTTCCTTTTTATAACTGTGTATTAAAATGTTATTTTTTTTTTATTTTTATATTCCTGTAAATGTTAATTTACGTCTCTTATAAGTTTTCCAACTCTCCCAGAGTTTAACTTTAACTTATGTATTTATTTTTGGCAGCGTTGTCAACTGTTCTATTTCAAACATCACCACAATCAAGAAAACAACGGATATATCTGCCTAAAAAGAACTAGAATTAAAAAAAAATTGACTTGAATTAGAATAATTATTTTAGAAATTTCCACATCATATATTTGAAACAAATTACTTTCACATATTTTAATTGATTTTAATTGTCAGTTCCACAAAAATATTCAAAATTAATACGTTTCTTTTGCGTATTTAATTTTTTTTATGCACAAATTTAGTGCCACTGACGAGTATACAAAAGCACCGAAGAAAGTACTAAAATGAAAGGTCACTTTACTCTATAAGTACGATTTCTTAGTGTAAGAAGATCGAATATATAAAAATATTAAGGCAAGACAACGTTTGCCGGGTCAACTAATTTCTATATATAAATAAAGTACTAAAAACGCTGTTAAAAGCACTAAGTTGGCAATGCTGATTTTTGTTTATTATAAAATCCAGACTTTCTCTTACTCATTTTTATCCTTGTATTGCTACGATTGTAATAAAACAATAACAATACGCCGGTATTAATATACATACATGCGTGCACATGCAATAATATAAAAAATGGGGTTTTTTTTGGTAGTAAACCAATAAACACTTATGGAATGGAGGATGTGTTCTCAACTCTAATAGTCAGAGTGTCAATATTACATGCTCGTTTTTACTGAGTAAAAAAATTTCTTTTAAATAAAGAACATTTATTTTAAAGGTTAATTTGAAAATTAAAAGAAAGCAAATTTTTCTATCTTCTACACAATGTGCTGTAATGTACTATTTATGACACACAGGTAAGTCATAAAAATTTTTAACTATCGAACTACGCAACAAGTTATTTAGATTTCCTACTTAAGCCAAAAATTTTTTATTTTATAAATATCAGATATGCGGATAACAATTTCAATGTCCTTACAAATGCTTTGTGCTTAATTAACACAGTAACAAAATTCCAAAAGTATTTCGGAATTTAATTCTACATCATAATACTTTAATACATTCAATCTATATTTATGCCCTTCACTGTAAGTAAGATGGGTATATATAAGTTTGTAATTTGTACACCGTACGTGGGAATCCTCATAAATAGCGGAGTTGATTTAGGGAAGTCTGTCTGTCTCTCTATCAGTGTAGTAGTTAAAATAAAATTTCTGAAGTCCCTAGCCAACGTACAGACAAGTTTAGTATACCAATCTAACAGTTGTTGCTGCCTTCAGGTTTCTATTGAAATTCAGCATAATCGGTTCATAAATGACGAAGCTATGAGCTAAAAACAGTGACTACCTTTATTTTTGACACATTTTCTGAGTGGGTTTGTAGCGTATTTTGTCTAAAATGTAAAAAAAAAAAAAGACGTGGTCTGGAGTTTTGACAGAAATGACAATAACAAAATCTCAGCAAAAAATGAGGCAATCGGTTCAGAAATGGCGCAAGGAAAATTAAAAATACAAGCGAAATTTTTATTTTTTCATTAATTTCTCTTTTGTATTTTTATGGAAATTTTTAAACTGTACATGTGCGTAATGTTTCTGCACACAAACACGTAACCAGATAATTAGTCTTATAAAAACGTGTGTATAATTTATGAAATATGTATTTCATGGAAATAATGAATTATAGTAAATGAAATGAAATCGGTTCATTGGATTTATGCCACATTTTATACCCTTCACAAAAAGTGAAAAAGTTTGTCATTCCGTGTGTAATTACTACACACTATAAAGTATAGTGCAAAGTGTTGTAATAAGCTCTCTGAAGTTCCTAGAAGACCTACCAATTTCTTGGTAGTTCTTGCGAGCAGGCTGCCCAATCAGTCCATAAATAGCTAAGCTATGAGCTGTGAAGAGCTACTACTTCAATATTTTTACCACTTTGCATAAAACACAAAACAGAAAAAAAGTGTCAAAACAATCAGTCCACAAATTTAACGTAAAAATAATATACAACCGAAATTTAAGATTTTCATTAATTTCTGTTTTTTATGGAAATTTTTAAGTTGTACACTAACACGTAACTAGTCAATGGCTTTTATACAAACTTGTGTATGTGTGTCTTTTAAATGGCTTGCATGTAATTTTATATTTGATATTAAATATTTAGTTAACTATGTTTGGTTTAAAAAATGTTTATAAACATTTTAAATTAAATTAAATTTATTTTGCATACTTATGTGCTGTTTATACGAAACGAACCGTCTAATAACAAAAAAAAATATTTTAAAATTGGCTGGTTACCTGTAAAGAGCATATTAAAATTTTTTATATATAAAAAAATTGAGCGCAATCATTTTATTGGTTTTAAAAATAAGGATCTTATAACGCATTTTATCATGAATGTCGTTAATGTAAATTTCTTGAAATGAAATTATTTATTTTAGGATGACCAAAAAATATGAATTCAATAAATAAAACAAATTAATCAAAAACACATTTTATTTTTTGCGAAATTTTTTAAAAATTTATCAACATTGTGGAAGCAATAATTCTAAATTTTGCTTCCGTACAAAAAAGCTTTCCACAAACGCGAAAGGGAATGAATAATTACATGAATTATTATTTTTAATTTTTTTTACTTAAGAAGAATGTGGAAAGAGAGAAATAGGAATATTTGACTACTTTAATGAAGGATATATAAAACTCGGAACAGCCGAATTAAACTTGTTTTTTTTTAATATAACTATTAAGTGAAAATAAACAAATGTGCTGTTTTTATAAAAAAAAATCAACATATTGAGCACTTTTCATTTAAAATTTCCAGACGAGTCGATCGCTTGGGTTATAAAAATGAGCACATAAAAAAAAACAAGAAAGAGCTTAAGAGTAATAAAGTAACTGCCAGTGTATATTACGTGTACCTATATAATTAAAAAAAATAGTTACGGAAAAAATATAGAAAATGATTTTAACCAGCAAAATTTTCTTTAAGAGTTTACTAATTAATTTTAAATAACTGTACTAAGAATTTACTGGTTCCTTAAGTTACTTTCTGAAACCAGCAAATTTTACTGGCTACTGAAAATGTTTTCAGTAATTAGCAAAAATTTACTGTTAATGACAATAAAATTTCATTATCAGTAAAATTTACAAAAAAAAAAATTATTTTTTTCAGTAAGCAAGAAAAACTTATTTTCGGTGGTACTGAAGATTGCCCATCTATGATATAGATTAAGACTTATTCAAAAAGTTCTTCAGGCTTAAAACAAACATATGTTTCACTGTATTCTTTAAAACATATTCACTTATAAATAAATGAATAAGCCTTTCTACTCTTATCTTCTTTTGAAGTGTTTATATTAATTATTTCTTTTTAAAAAGTAGGTGGTGTAAAAAACTGAAAGTTTTATCTAAAAACGTAAGACTACGACTATTTCCTAGTTAAATGACACTAAGCAAATATTTATTAAAAGAGTATAACAAACTGTAAAAGTGGGAAATACATTTTAACTGCTTACTACTAATATAACTTCGGACAGTGGAGCTAAATTAAATATAATAATATGACTATTTTGATTTTATTTATGAAGAAGCTACACAAATTGGAGCGAAATATCGATATAAAAATAAATTTTTTAAAAATAAGACCTCAAGCTTAATAAAATAGTCATATTATTTAAAAAGAAAAAGGTCAAATAAAACTAACAAATGAAAAAATATAATAAATATAAAACTTTCAAGTTATTGGATTTAAATGTAATAAATTGCAATTCCTAGAGTAGATGACTTAAACTTGTAGACCAATATGTTTGGAACACTCTGTAGCAATAAAGGGTGTTTCAAGATGGCATCAACGGAAGCAAGTTCAAATTTTCAAGGCTTTTAACTTTATAAATGTTAACCGAATTGCAAGATTTTTTGTTCGAGAATCTTTGTTAAAAAAAATAAGATAAATTCATACCATCAGTTTTGAACATTTTTCTTAAATATTAAAAAAGAAATCTATAAAAATGATTTTTAATAAAATCACAAAAATTGATTAAAATAATTCTCTTTGAATACCTAAAATAAATAAGTAATTTCAGTTAAAGAAATTCAAATTAACGACATTCACTACAAACTACGTTCTGGGATCCTTATTTTTAAAACCACTAACAGCGATGCCATTTTAGCCTTTTTTTCTCGCATTTAGCCTTGAAACTTATGATTTAGCCTCTAACTTTTTTCATTTTCAAAATAGCCTTAAATAGCCTTTTTATTCTAATTTTTTTTTGTCGATATCTTGAAAACTAACCAGTTCTACTACTGCCTCTTTCCGGCCATTTTTTTTAGCAGAACTGGTTACATTTTTGCCCATAACTTGCTTAATTTTCTATATATCGACTTCATTTCTATTGCGTTGGAGAGCTAAACGTATTGGCTTTTATTAGATTTTTTTTTTCTTGTGGATAGTGAGAAAAAAAATTTTTTCGCCAAAAAAAAAACAATGAAAAAAATGATAAAAAAATTTTTGCACTATCCACAAGAATAAAAATCTAATTAAAGCCAATACATTTATCTATACAACGATTAAGAAATCAAGTCGATATATTTTGTAAACTTAGTCCTTACAGACTAAATTACAATGTTACATACAAAAATCTATAATTGGAACTATTATAAAGTACTAAGGAAATATTTAATCAACGTATAAGGACATTATATAAAAATAATTAGCAATTTAAATTAACTATTATATTTCTTTTTATGACATTAATGCTTATATTAAAATTAATATACAAAGACATTTCGTTAAAACAGCAACATAATTTTCTGAAAGGATCAGCCATAGCAAAGTTTGTACGAAATGTTTGTACGTGTAAAAAATTGTGTGACCGCAATGAACGTTGTGGAACATTTATACATAAATTACTCAATGACCAAAAAAATATTTTTAATGTGTTTTTCATAACATTTGTTAGACGATTAAATGGTTCGTTTCGTATGAACAGCACATAAGAATGCAAAATTAATTACATTTAATTTAAAATGTTTATAAACATATTTAAGCCAAACACATTTAATTAAATATTTAATATGAAGTAAAGAATTACAAATAAAAATTGTTTCATTAAGATGCTATTTCAATTTGGTACCACTGTGCTTCGTTTAACTCTTCCGCAATATTAATGTCAATGACTTTTGGAAAGCTTAATTGATGCTTTAATAAAAAATGTTGTAAATTAACATCAAAATGATTAGAATTTTAATTGGTTATAAAAAAGAAATGTAAAATGCACACAAGAGAAAAACATTAAGTAGGAAAAAGGAAATATGAAAATATGAAAAGAGCAAATTTTTAAATATGGTGCATTTACGTTAAGCCAGAATCTAGTAGATTTTTGATATCAAATCTTTTTTATTTTATTTATTTATTTATTTTGTTTTTCATAATAATATCAGCTATTGAAATATGAATGAAATTTTCGTGCAAAATTTAAATAAAATCTAGCAGACATATTCATAATGACCTAATGCAGGTTGGCAAAGCATTAAATGCCCAAGAAAACTGATTTTTATTAAAAAATATGTTACGTAATATTTTAAGTAAGTTCCAACTGCATATTCAGATTAAAAAATAAAATTTTTTAAAGTTTTTTAATGAAAATGTGGTTGTATTATATCTTAGACTAGTTGACCCGGCAAACGTTGTCTTGCCTTAAAATTTTTATATATTTGATCTTCTTACACCAAGAAATCGTACTCATAGAGTAAAGAACCGTGCGAGACCGGGTAAAAACAGGTAGTAGGCAAATAAGCCAGATACCGACTATAGCGCTACCAGCCGGGCGGTTTTGTGACGTTAAAATTTCCAACATTATACATATAAACCTTCCTCTTGAATTACTCTATCTATTTAAAAAAAAACGCATCAAAATCCGTTACGTAGTTTTAAAGACTTAAGCATACATAGGGTTATAGGAAGAGAGAAAGCGACTTCGTTTTATACTATGTAGTGATAGTGAAGATACACTGAGCGCTCACTCGCTACTTTGTCAGCGAAGTACCATATTGTCGCTAATATAATTTAAGTGAGTAAAGATAAATCCGCCGAGTTAAATATGTTTTAACGTAACCCGTTACGTTTTTTAGTATTTGTAAATATTTTTATTAGTATTTATGGCTTATTTATCAAATACGTCTTATGTCATGAATTATTTCTAAATATGTTTTGAGTATTTATGACATATTTATAAATATATTTGTACCCATTTTTTTGTACTAAGTAAACAAATTTTTTAAATTTACCATGAGAATGTCATGGAAAATAATGCATTTTGCACACCAACATAATTTGGAATTAAGCACAAATAAAGATTACATTTTAATAAAATATATATTTTAAATGCAGCTAATAGGCCTGATTATGAGTGTCGTTGTCGTGACAAAAACAACGCCGGCCATATATTTTACATTAGCTGGTCGTAAATTCGACTACTACAACGACACTAGTAATTAGGCCTAATATTTTTTTAACCTCAACTATCGCTCGAGTTACTACTTTTAAAGAGAGGAATTTTTCAAAAATATGAAAAAAAAACATTTTCTTTAAATTTTAAAAGATTAAAAATTTTAAGTAAAGCAAGTGTTATTTCTTAACACAGGCTTGGTGTTAATATCTCATTATTATCAGAAATAGGCTTGTAGGACATATTTTAACGGCTGTATCTTTAAAGATAAAGTGGGCATTTAAAGGTAAAGGAAATTTTCTTAATATAATATGTACTTAGAAATGCTTATTAGCTTAATAATCTTTTAGTAAACTATTGTAAGATATAAAAATTTTAAAGTAGGTTTGGCCCTACTTTAAGGATATTTTAAAATAACAATAATATTGTTTTATAGCTGAAAGGGAATTACTCTAATTGGCCATTCCAAATTCATGTCCCTGGAAATATACTTTTTTTTTTTTTTACTTTATAACAGAAAGCGCAATTATATCTTAGGACATCGCAGTTATATTCCAGCATATGTATATGAATCTAGCTATGTGTACCTTTTCTGTTTCCAAACCTCAACTTACCATCCAAGATTGTAATTAATTAAATACAAATTGCTGAGGAAATTTAAAATATTTTTTTGTGCAACTATTATTTTTCGAAATTTTTGATTTTAAAAAATTTACAAAAAATAGAAAACACCCCATACTAACCAATTTTATTATTTAATCTAAGATTGCATAAAATAGAAATAAATTAAACTATACAACATCAAAATCCATAATTAAATACTGATTTTATTCCATTCAAATAAAAGTAGTGAGTTTGGAAAAAAACTGTATGTTCATTATTTACTTCAATTTTTTTTTTCATTATAGAAATTATTTGTATCGCTTTTTTAGATTATTCCTTATTAATATAATTTTATTGTATAATAATTTGTATACCCTTGACAAAACGTGTAACTTCTACACCGTACATAGTATACCCTATAAAATAAATATATTCCGGATTCTTATAAATAGCAGAGTCGAATAAGCGACGTCTGTCTGTACGTGTGGAGGTTGAAATCAACTTTCTGAAGTCCCTAGAATTTGTTGGAGGTTTCTGTCTTCAATTTGCTATTGAAATTCAGCCCAATCGGTCCAAAAATGGCTGGTCTATGAGTTCTGAACTACAACTACCTCTACATTTTTATCATTTTTTGCGTAATTTGTTACGAACAAAAAAAAACGTTTTTCGCAGTTTTATCAGAAATAATAGTCAAAATGTCTGTGCAAAAAATTTAAAAAATCGGTTTTCAATTGGGCGAACAAAATCAAAAATACAACCGAAATTTTAGATTTTCAATAATTTTTTTCCTTTGTTGTTTATGAAAATTTTTAAGCTACAAATGTGTGTAATATATTTGTGCACACAAGCACAAAACCAGACAGTCGGTCTTACACAAACTTGTGTATATATGAATGTTTGTATACTGCGCCGTAGTGATGGCATTACACATGACAAGTGCCAGTCATTAAATATTTCTCTTCTTACAAGATGGATACGTTCCAAGAATATTCGTTTAAAAAGATAATCATTAAAAAATTCTTAGAGTTCTTATTTAGTGCTTACAAAAAATAAATTAAATTTGGAAAAAAGGAATATCAGTGCCATCACCAGAATAATTTTCTTCATCATCTTGTGAAATTATTTCTGAATTATCATCTGTAAATTGCGTAAAAATCATGTTAAAACAAAACAATTCGTGTAAAAAGAGATTTTTTTCTTTTTAAGTCGTGTTAAATCAAATTTGTGGTAAAAAAAAATTCGTGTAAAAAGAGAATTAGGTGTATGTTTTAAGTACATAGGTTCAAATATGCACAAATACGTTGATTTTTCTAATACATTTCATCAATTGGCAAACGAACCGAAGACGTATTTGATATGATAAATATGCCATAAATACTATCATAAAAGGTTATTTACAAACACTAAAAAACGCAAGGGGTTACGTTTAAACATATTTAACTCGTCATATTTATTTGGTACACTTTTTTTCATACTTGAAGTACCTAGAAGTACGAGATTTTAGACAAGTGTTCCTGAGCAAATTGAAAAATCATTAAGGGAACAAAATGGTACTTTTTATTAATGTTTGTGATAATTTTTGATTTTTTAACATTAACGAATCTACAAATATCAGGCCCAACTCAAACGGTGATGAGCAAAGAGAAAATTCAAGAAAGGACAAAATGGTACTTTTTATATACTGTTACGTTTTTACCCTATCATACGTTATTATTGTAAAATAAACCACAATTAGGTCACTTTTTTTTAACACTTATTGGAGGAACACACTTTATTTATAACTGTTACAACGACACCTTATTGCTTACGACACACCTGGCTTACAGTTTAATGTCTTAACTAAAACTCAACTTGTCTGGCAGTCTCAGCATTGTCTTATATTCTGTTTCACTTAGTCTAGAGCCATCTAGATTTGTCTAGTAACAACGCTTTACTGTAACGGTCATTTCGCACCTTAGTCTAAAACCTTCTACAAACAGCTAGATATTATTGCATACTTCTAGGTGTACCAATTAAAGAATCAAAAGCTAAACGAAAATTCTTTATCTATCTAATTCTAGAGCACTTAAAATTAACATGAAACCTATAGAAATACTATGCATCTTACTTTATAGCTCCCACAAGCATTACATTCATAGATTCTACTCATTAACTGAAATACTAAATTGCTAAATTTACATACAATTTCTTGTGGATAATAACACAGTGGCTTAAAGGAATGATTTTTCGTAACAATACTTTATGGATGAGTGAAGAGAAAAATCATTAAGTTTACAATATGGTAATTTTTATTTTTTTACATCAAATAATGATATTAAGTGGTCTACAACGAAATATAAAATTAAAATAGCTACAGTATTTTACTTCGCTGACGAAGTAGCGAGTTAAATGCTAGTGATTAAAAAAATAATGGTATTCAAAGACAATTATTTTTGTCTCAATATTTTTCATTTCTTTTTTTCAATTTATATAGTTTTTTATTTGTAAGTTTATTTGACCTTTTTTTTATTGAAACGGCTAGTTTATTCAGATTGTGGTCGTATTATAAAAAATTATTTTTGTTAGTTAATTTTATTTGACCTTTTTCTTTTTAAATAATACGACTATTTTATTAATCTTGAGGTTTTATTTAAAAAAAATTTATTTGTATATCGATATTTCGCTCTAAATTGTGTAGCTTCTTCAGGATATAATTATATACCTATTATAAGTATATATTATATCCTGAAGAATCTACACAAATTGGAGCGATATATCGATATAAAAATAATTATTTTTTAAAATAAGACCTCAAGCTTAATAAAATAGTCATATTATTTAAAATAATTTTTGGTTCAATATTTCACTCCAATAATAAATAAATAAATTTTGTATAATACGACTTCAAGCTTAATAAACTAGCCGTGAAAGTGAAAGGTATGAATATTTAGCTAACACAGTGGAGTGTATATAAGACTCGACATAGACGAATTTAACTCGTTTATTTTGAATATAGAACAAGTTAAATTTGACTGTGCTGAGTTTTATCTACGTTAATACAATGATTTTTACGTTGCAGTTACGATTTTATCATCCGTTTTAACCTAACATAAGGCTTGATTCCTGTTACGAAAAATGTTTCATTAAAAATAAAACTGTTATAAATAGAATAAAACTTTTTCAATAATGATTTTCATACATGCAATGACAATTTACGTAGCCAAAGCGTTAATCAATGAAAATATTTCATTTATGTAACAAAATTGTCATACCCTGTGCTGTTTTATATTTTTTTTTTAATTTCTTCTTTAAAATGACAATATATATATATATATATATATATATATATATATATATATATATATATAATTGAAACGGTTAGTTTATTAAGGTTGAGGTCGCATAATAAAAATTTATTTATTTATTAATAGAGCGAAATATCAATGTAAAAATAAATTTTTATAATATGGCCACAGTCTTTATAAACTAGCCTTTTCAATAAAAAAAAGGTCAAATAAACTTATAAATAAAAAATTATAATAATTTCTGGACCGATTGCCCACATTTTTTCGCAGAGATTTTGTTATTGTGATTTCTGAACAAACTGCAGACAACGCTTTTTTCTCCGTTTTGAATTTTAGACAAATTACGCAAAAAACCTACTCAGAAAATGGTCAAAATAGAGGTAGTCGCGGTTTTTTGGCTCGTAACTGGATTGGATAGAATTTCAATAGCAATAACTCCCAACAAATTAGCATACTAAACACTACAGAAAGTTTATTTCAACATTCACACCTATAATTGTAATCTAAGAATGATACAACTGTGGTGCCAACATATCCATTTTTTAAGTAGAAAAGCTTGCTTTCAGCACTTAAAACTTAAACAACACGTTTTATCTCAAACTAAAATTAGGCACCATTTAGCGACAGCTGTTTTACACAATTGTAGAACGTATTTACATTGAGTTTTTATATTGTAATTCTGAAGTGTTGTAGAAAATAGTAGGATAGTGCATTTTGGTGTTTTTACATTTATTTAATTTTTACATTTGTACACTCGATACAAAGGACTTTACACTGAAGCGTAAACTCCGCTTATATTTTTAGTGCCAAGTTCCCATAATAATAACAAAACTTAATATACATTTGTATAAAGTAAACTAAGTTATTCTACACTAGGTTCAAAAGTTTTAAATACATCGAATAAAAATAATTAAAAACTTGTTTTATCTAAAAAAAAGAACAAAAATTAACAAAGACTTTAAAGTAAAATTTAATAAAAATTAGTATATAAAAAATTTCGATAACGTTGATTTTTTGGATAAGGGGATAGATGAATAGGTTAATACATAAAAGTTATAACTGTTATCTTGTTTGTTCATTAAAATTAGTAACTTCCTTTTGCTCCTCTAAAGGTTTCATGTAGTACAAGCAGTAATCCTTTTTCAAAATTTGATGTTGAGCCAATTCACAGGTAAAACGTATACTACGCTTTTTGTACTCTAAAAAACATCTCATAAAATGCTTATTTGTTTCATGTATATTGGGATGTTGTAGGTATTCCTCGCAAGGCATCCATTTAATTCTCAAAATTTCACGTTCACAACGTTGTAATTCAAGAGTAGTTGGTGTTAAAGCCACTACGATATATATATCTGAACAACCAAAGACGCCGCCATGAGAATGTCTCAAAGTGATTACGGTATTAAAAATACTTTCTACACCAGTTTCCTCCCGTACTTCGCGTATTGCAGCATCGATGATATTTTCACGGGGCTCGACATAGCCACCTGGCAGCTTCCAACTATTTGGTATTAAAGCAAAACGTTCGGAAACTACTAGAACTTCATTTTTATCATTGACCACTAAGCCTCCTACGCCCAACATGGTGTGAGCGTACACAGGTAAATTAGGATATTCATCTTCAGGTAGCCAGCGATTGAGAACGACAATACCATTTCCAGCATGATGAAATTCGAAACTTTTCTTAAATTAGAAGAATAATTAATAATTAAAAAACCAGTCGGATTTATCAGACTCATACTCGTATATGGTGCAAAAACTGCTTTAAGAAAATATTTATTCCGACATTTTAATTTTTTTAATATAATTACGTAAGGTATAAAACCGTCCAAGCTCCAAAACTCAACTTAAGAAAGCTTGAAAAACCACATTAAATTTGATTTTCATTTACATATTATTAAGAAGTATGTCAAGCTGCAGATTATTCAATGCTTTTTATATAAAAATTGCTTAATTTCCCAAAACGATTTATTTATATTTTATATTGAGATCCTTAAATAAAATAAAGGGAACAAATTATTGCGAAAAGTTGGAAAAAACGACCGGAAAAATTACATTCACCATTTGAGAAATCTATTAAATTTAAAAATTTTTTCTAATGACGTTTTTAAAATAAATAATAAAATCGATCACAAAAAATATTTATGACCTCAAATTTGACAATACAATAGACCTGATTATGAGTGTCGTTGTCGTGACGAAACTAGTAATATGTGGCAACGCCGGCCATGTTTTATATTGTCTTGTCGTACATAAGACCACGACAATGACACTCATAATAAGGCTAATTGACAATATTTGTAAAAAAAACAAGTTTTATTCGACTCTAAGGGCTATTATTACAAGTTATCTATAGTTGATAATAAGATTTTTATAAATTAAATATGAAGCTTTTGGTTGGCCACTAAATTAATAAAATCGGTAAGTTAAATATCGGGTGATGTATCTAACACAAAATCCTAACTTTAACTATCGAAAGTTGTAATAACGGATCTTAGTGTAGCAGCCAAATATTCATATTTTTAATTTTGTATATTCTTCTAAATACACTCCTTGCCACATGAATGGCACTCCTTAACAAAATTTTTTCAAAAGGTTGTAGCTTCTAAAAGAATATTGCTACGAACGTAATATAACGAAATGGTGAACCAAGCATCCAGAAGTTAGGGCATCAATCGAGCACATTAACATTTTGATCGCGTAGCCATGACTTTACCGTCCGAACAGTATGATTTTTCGCATTGTCATGCGCCTCATAAAGTGTAGGCTTCTGGAAAGCATAAAAATAGCTTGGTGCACCATTTCGTTCGCTTACATTAAATTATTGGATGATTCTATATACAATCGAATTTACGAAGAAATTTGTAAAAATGGAAAGGCTTTAAAATGTAAAAATTTTCTTAAAATCCAAATAAAATTAAATTTTTTTTTATGAAAACTATACATAAACTGTTATAGAAGTGTCTTATTAATTTGACCCAAATTTTGAAGGCATTTCTTTACTTTTTTTTTTTAATTTTTTTATAAAAACAAAACCAGTGTATATTTTGAACCCATTTTTGTAGTTTTCTATAACAACTAAATTACCTTTAAATAGAATTAAAAATTAAGTTCGTAGCAATTTTCTTTTAGAATCTATAACTTTTTGAAAAATTTTTGTTAGGGGGTCCTTTTCATGTGGCAAGGAGTGTATGTATTTCAATACAAATATTCGACAGAAGCTATCGTTCGCATTTACGTGAACAGGCCCTTACTTTAACAAATAGATATTTCATATGTCATTTAAATTTTATTGAATAAAAATCCCCTAGTTTTACTTCAGCAGTTATTTAGTTGTGATATTACTGATTGTAACGTACTTTTCTATCAAAATTCTTAAAATACTTCTATCATAACAATTATAGGAATTAGATTTTATTAAACCTCTCAATTGTTTTCACCATGTAATACTAACGTTGTCTTATAATACATTAGTTGACCCGGCAAACGTTGTCTTGCCTTAATATTTTTATATATTCGATCTTCTTACACTAAGAAATCGTACTCAAAGAGTAAAGAACAGTGCGAGACCGGGTAAAAATAGGTAGTAGGCAAATAAGCCAGATACCGACTATAGTGCTACCTGCCGGGCGGATTTTTGACGTTAAATCTTCCAAGATTATACATATAAACCTTCCTCTTCAACCGCATCAAAATCCGTTTCGTAATTTTAAAGATTTAAGCGACTTTGTTTTATACTATGTAGTGATTAATACTAATGTATGCAAATTTTATGTAGTGTAATATTTCCTAAAAAGCTTTAATTTTTAAATAGTTTTAATTTAATTTGCAAAGTTTTTATCAATCAATCAATTATTATTATTATCACCGAGAACTACAATCACACCGCAACCAAGTTTCTAACTACAACCCGAGGCTCCTTACGAATCTAGTAAGTTCTGTAGGACTTATCTTGCTTAGGTATCCTGAGATAAGTGTCTTACAGCCTAAGCAGCTAATTCTGCGTCCTGCCACCGCTGGGCACATTCGCTTAGAAAATGATACGTTAATTTTACGGTCTTCACAGTGTAAAAGCGATTGAATGATTGAAAATGTTTTGTTTGTGCATTTGTTTGTTTAAAACCTATTGTTAAAAACATTTGTAAAATTTAGTAACGTTATGTTTCAAAATGTGTATGTATCAGCGATTTAAAAAAATACACGTAAATTTTACGTACATTAATAGTGCGGGTTAATTATTTTATTTGACCTTGAAACATACCTGGGTTAATTGTGGCACCCATTCTGAATGTTCGGTTTTTACATGAAACCAAATAGCACGTCTATTTTGTTCTTTCCAATAAGCTATTGATTCTAAATATTTTTGATTATCAAGAGAAAATACTTTTTTTATATATTTAAGTACATACATACATACTTTCTAATTTTTCTGAAAAGTTGTCTTTAGCATTAAATTCCTTGGAGGATTCTATAGTCACACCATTAAAACGATCCAAAGAACCATTAAATATACCAGGTGGAGTGTCCATAATCTTTTTATATCTAAAAAGAAATAAAAAATATATCTTTTTTTTTTCTTTATGATTATTTAATTTACTTATGAAATGAGCTAAATGTTCTGCTTTTTTGTCTCAACTTCAATGAGAAATTTAATTCGGCAACTATTTTTTGTTGTTTTTTTTCCTTATTATTGAGATATATAGAAGATAAATGATAATAATTGCAGGTTGTAAGAGTTTTTAATTTCAACGATTTTAACAAAAATAGTAGCACTCTTGTATCAGTTCTATTAAATCTTGATAATGTTAAAACTGGTAAACCAATGAAACTAGACATTTAACTTAATTTTTCTACATAAGTATATAGTTATATTCACGGTGTCGGCGGCTGTATGAAATAGCTTCGGTGGCGACGAAAAATCGGTTTAACTTCTCAACCGGCAAAATGTAGTAATATTGTTTGTAAGCATTATGCGATAAGAAATTTTTGCAAAGAAAACGTTAAAGGTAAAAAATAACAATAAATTTATTAAATACAGATTCAAATACTACAAAAAAGATCATAAAAGCGCTACTGTGCCAGACTCTCATTCTATAGATATACATATGTACATCCCACCACTATCTATCAAGTTAACCTAGTAATGAAATTCTGTTTTCTTCAGGTTGGCACTTGACGACTACGTGACATTTCGGTCGGAGACATAGTATAATTACACTATGGTCGGAGAGGCATTTGCGTAGCTTTTTATATAACAAAAACCATCGGTTGACTCATCTGCATTTACTGCTCAAGTTAAATTCGGCTTTGGCTAGTTTTTGATACCCTTCTAGTAGCGAAATATTCATACTGTTACATAAAAACGTTTAGTTATTATGGTTAATTATTGTAGAAACACATTTATTCTAATCGTCACGACACTTTATTGTTTCTGACACACCTTGTTTAATGTGTACCGACTCAATTAAAACTGATATATCTGACAATGGCACCAGCTCAGCCGAAAACCTAGATTTATCAAGTAATGGAAGTAAAGTTATTTTAAGTCTAACTGTCAACTGTATAAGACTTAAAACTAACATGACACACCTATAACACTAATGCAGATATAAATACTACACATTTTACTTTATAACTAAACACAAGCATTTCATTCTACGCATTAACTTAAACAATAAATTGTATGGAAATCTTTAGAAACAAGATTTTGAAAGTAAAGGGTGTTTTTTATAGACGTATAGAACTTTAAATTGCAATAAAACAACGATGGATTATTATTCGATTGACATTAATTTTATTTATCCGAAAGATAATCTTGTGGCATTACATTTTAAATATGATTTCTGGCATATCACCGCCACGGCTGGCTCGGATGTAGTCCAATCTGGACGTCCAATTTTCGATGACTTTTTCCAACATTTGTGGTATATCGGCAATAACACGGCGAATGTTGTCTTCCAAATGGTCAAGCGTTTGTGGCTTATCCGCATAGACCAATGACTTTACATAGCCCCACAGAAAGTAGTCTAGGGGTGTTAAATCACAAGATCTTGAGGCCAATTCACAGGTCCAAAACGTGTCTTTCAATAAATCGATTGTGGCACGAGCTGTGTGACATGTTGCGCTGTCTTTTTGGAACCACAATTCCTGGACATCATGGTTGTTCAATTCAGGAATGAAAAAGTTAGTAATCATGGCTCTATACCGATCACCATTGACTGTAACTTTCTGGCCATCATCGTTTTTGAAGAAGTACGGACCAATGATTCCACCAGCCCATAAAGCACACCAAACAGTCAGTTTTTCTGGATGTAACGGTGTTTCGACATACACTTGAGGATTAGCTTACACCAAATGCGGCAGTTTTGTTTGTTGACGTAGCCTTTCAACCAGAAGTGCGCTTCATCGCTAAACAAAATTCGCTTATGAAAATCGGGAACAACGGCAATCTCGTTTTGTGCCCATTTGCAAGCGTTGTTCAGGCGTGAGTCTATTCATGATGAATTGCCAAACCAAACTGAGAATAAATCACTTGACAGCTGTTAAATCGGTCGCCATCTTGAACAGTAATGCCCACTTAAAGTTCTATACGTCTATAAAAAACACGCTTTAGAACGCTTAGTTTTTTGGGGTTTCTCAAAAAAATGCATGAGCCAAACAACTAGGGGAGGAGATGGGATTAGGGCAAATGGCTCCTCATCAAGGTCAAAAATAAGGGAAATCCATGAAACACTCAATAACTGTCACTGAGTCGCTCTTAGGGGAGTTCCCCTTGCTTCCCTACATTTTTCGTGAAGGGGGTCCTTAAACCGTCATTAAAAAGCCTCCCATATAAAATGCTATTTTCTTATAAAATTAAACCCCGCCATTGTAACTAGCTCCAGAGTGCCCCTAGAGGGGCCAAATGTAAGACCGACTCATAATATCTTTTTTACCCCAAAATTTTTTTCAGAACATTAGGGCGGTACTCATACAAAATTTAATAAAAAAATTAATTTGGTTAAAAATTTGTATTTGTAAATGAATAATGTTAATTATTATAAAAATTAAATTAAATCGTATTTATTATGTAAGGGACACTTCCGATTTTTACAGACAACTTAAAGCAAAATAATTTTTTTTCTTCTATTAACTCTACTCTTCTTTCGTCAGCGTCATAAATTGTATCTGTAATTCTTTTTTTTAGTTATGTAGCTTTTACTTTTTCAGAGTACGTTATTATATTATGTATCATCTAATTTCAGAAATTGGACAGTTGACATATTTCTGCATGACTTTTGGCTTCTAAAATTATCCGAAAAAATTCGGCTGAGCCGAGTCTTACATACGTTTCACTATGTTAGCCAAATATTATATTTTTCACTTCCCACATTCTTCATTCTTCTCAAATATCAAAAAATAATATATATATATATATATATAGTTTGTTAAGCTGGAGGTGGTATTATAAATTTGTTTTTTTATTATTATAGCGAAATAACGATATAAAAATAAATTATTATAATACCACCACAAGTTTAATAAACTATCCGTCTCAATTACAAACTTAAAAATACTGAAAAAAATTTCTTTGCAAACCTATTTTTTTATTAATCCTAAATAAATAATTAATTTCAGTTCAAGAAATTAAAAAAGGACAAAATAACGGCAAAAATCAAAAAATCCTCTTTCAATAAGATTTCTATACTGCCATGTGTACTGATATCACTACGACCAGCGTTACCATTTTAGCCTTTTTAAAGCTAGATTTAGCATTTTTTTCTTGAATTTAGCCTCAAAATTTTTTGTTTTTTCAAAATAGCCTTTTTTGGAAAAATTAAAACAAATCATACATAAACAAATTAAAACTGAAATCAAATTAGCTAAAGTAATGGATAAATTGGTTGAACGAAAATAATTTCATAAGTGAAGAAAAGGATTTGGCTTCTTAACTTGTAAAATAAAAATGCACTTTATTTCTTATTGATTAATTAATTGTTCCATTTAGTATTTACTTAACTAGTACTACCTTTTAGTTTTGAATAAGACAAAGCAAGCGAAATATCAGAAAAGAAACCTCGTTAAAAATCAAAAAATAAATTATTACTTGAAGGATTTTTAAATATTATTTTTTAACATTGTTAAAAAAATTTAATTCGCTTATAAGTATTTAAAGCCGTGTGGATAATGACCTTATATTCTTTAGTTTTTGATATTTCATGTTTTTCTTTATTTTTGTGTTTTTTTTATTATATAAAAATTATATTTAAGATTCTTACCCCCAGTTTTTGACTTCGTATTTAAATCGAGTACTAGTCGATTATCATTTTGAACTTAAGTTGCACATAAATACAGTTTCAGTTTTTCAGTCTTAAATAATTGTTCTTATTTATTTGCAAAAAAACTGTGGCAGCATCATGAAATGTCAAAATTTAATGATAATTATCTAGTTTATTTTTTTCGGCGTGATTTAGCCTTTTTTTAAGGATATATAGCTTTTTTTCTAGCTCCTGGCAACGCTGACTACGACACAGAATACACGCTTTTGTATTTATAAGACCGATTGCCTGGTTTTGTATTCTATGCACTAACATTACGCACATGTACAGCTTAAAAACTTCCATTAAAAAACAAAATAAATTAATGAAAACCTTAAATTTCGGTTGTACCTTTGATTTTTCTCGGTCATTTGTGGACTGATTGCTATCTTTTTTTGTACAGATATTACGACTGTAATTTGTGACAAAACTATGTACATACTGTTCGCTTGGTAATTTAGACAAAATACGCAAAGAAACAGAACAGAAATGGATGAAAAATCTAAATTTCGGTTGAATTTTTGATTTTTCTTGATCATTTGTTGACAAAGATTTAATACAAGGAGCGGATCTTTTCTTTCAATTGAGTGATTCGGTCAATTGGATTCGTTCGGTCGTGACCGACATAGGTCTATTAGTTATTACAACCTCTGTAAATTCTTTAGCCCAACGTGCAAGCCACAGAAAACTAAAAGAGACACAACATAAATAAAGCTATTCTATCTATCCCTTTTTGTTTGCCGTCGAGATCTGGCATCGCCTTTTTAATGCTACCAGATCGGAAAAATAAAGGTGTCGAGTCTAGTTGAATAGTCTATGGTGCAAGCACACCACGAGCTTTGTTTACCATCATAGTAATGTGTTTATTGAAATATTATAGTTGCTCGGTGATATTATAGAAGAACTCCTAAATCCAGAAAATCTGTTACTAATTCAAGATGATATTTAACCAACAAGTAAAGACCATCAATATTCCAATTTCTAGAAAAGCGCATATGTTTATATTTTTTCAGATTAAGTAGCATTAGGTTATTATTACACCATTCAAAAAGGTTTTCCAAGTCTTGTTGCTAAAAGTTTCTATCACGAACATTGTTGAAGGTCAGAAAAATTTTCACGTCATCGGCATACTCGTGCATTAAAACTTTATTTAATTGTATTATGTGCGGTAAATCATTTATAAATAAAGAAAATAAAATTGAACCCAGATGACTTCCTTGAGGTACACCAGATTTCACATGAATATTCTTAGAAATGGTATCGTTGAAGAAAACTCTTTGCCTTCTACTAGACAAATAAGACCTGATCCAGTTTATACTGTTATTAGTAAATCCCATATGATAAGGCTTCAACAAAAGTAAATCGTGATTAACTTTATCAAAAGCCTTACTAAAGTCAGTATACATAACATCGGTTTATTGTTTTTTATTAAAACCGTTTTTAACCGAAGTAGTAAGCTGCTGTTGAACAACTTTTGGAAGCTTATGCTGTCAGCAATACTTTTTTCAAAAAGTTTTGGTATTGCGCTCAATTTAGCCTTTATAATTGCTTATATTTGATTTATTTCCGGATTTAAGAAGTGGAATTAAATAGGAACATACCCACCTTCACTACTCATCAGTGAATCCTCAGGGGATACCACAAATATACCCAACGAATTTGGCATCTATCACAATAAAAATATTTTCGAGACTTCGCCTAGGACACACTTTTTTCTCACATAACTGGCTATTAAATAATAATGCCCAACAACCTCCCTAACATTACAACATGTACTACTGAATTTCCAGTTTCTCCAAAGTCAGAGGAGGAGGTTCTTTGGAAGCTTTTCTAATATCAACTCTCTTGGAGAGCCATCCCCCGATAACATTAACAATATCTTTAATTATATTGAAAAAATTGGACTAAAGGTTTAAAAGAGCGAACACTCGAGTGTACATTTGTACACACTTTCCAGTACCTAATCATAGAACTAGAATAAGTTAATATATTTGGAACCTGAGCCGTTAGCCTATGCAGCTAGCGCTGCTCATTTTACATTTAGTCTTGGAATTTATTATAATGATTAAATAAATTATAAATAAATAAATAGGAACCCTTCCAACAATGAGGAAAATAACCACATTTTACAGAAAAGTTAAACTAATTTCCTAAGGTGTAGCAATGCAACTGGGTATGCCATCGGGACCACTATTATATGATAGATTTACACTTTTTTATGGCTGACAAAATATCCGATATTATATTGCACGTAGTTTCATATGAAAAAACAAAATTTTGAGTAGCAAGTGAGCAAACAAACAGAAAATTAATGTTATTTGCTAATAAGAAAAAATCGCTCAAGTCGACTTAAGGTAACTAATCGTTGCAATTAACTCAATAACTTTATTTGTGTGGTTCAGGGACGGTGGGGTATATTTTCCCCAGTTAACAAGATTTCAATGAGAACAATATCGTTGGCAAGAATCGAAATAGTTTTTAAGAATAACTTAATAAGACATAAGCGGTTTTTCATATTGGCACATATGTATATCTGTACGTATGTATATATTTGTAGTAAATTTTAATAAAATTCTGTTTTGCTCTTGATAACAAAATATTTGATTAAGTAGAACCTATTTATTAGCCGTCAGCTTATAAGTGAAACATGTAATCATTTGCACAACGAACTTCTTAAAGAACGATCGGTCATCATCGCAACAAAAAAGTGAGAAAAGTAAAAATCAAACTTGTAAATCAAAATTATATAAAAGAAAACGAAAATAATGTGATATTTTATAATTTACTTATCAAAAAATCAATAACAGAAACTGCATACATCGCATATGGGTACATATTTACAGAAATTGATAAATAAATTCAATAATAAAATAAGAAATTAAAAAAAAGTAAATAAATAAAACGACAGTTCTAAATATTAAAACAAAATGGAGGTCTATACATCAGATAGCAGTGATACCGACGCACGGGAACAAAAAACTTTGGATTATGGGCGCATGAATTTATATGAAATCACTTTGGAAGATGACCTTTGCTCGGAAACCAAACAACGTCTTAAAACACAAAAGAACATAGAAATATTGCTGCTTAATCATAATCGTCTCAAACATTTGCCTGTGGCAATAAAAAACTTTATTAACATACGCGTTTTGGATTTGAGCTCAAATTGTTTAACTGAATTACCAGAAGCCATAGCTCAATTGCCTTTGGTGACTTTAGTGGTCAAAAATAATCAATTAACCAATCAAACGTTACCAAAGTCATTTATCCTGAAAAATCAGCCATCAGCTTTTAGTAATCGCTTGAAGGAATTGAACTTAAGTGGTAACCTTTTGACACATTTTCCAGAACAATTAATCGAATTAAAAAATTTAAAATATCTGTATGTTGGTGGCAATCAAATAAGCGCCATTAGCAATAATGTATGGAAAATGCAAAGGTGAGTTTTTAACTAAAATATCTAAATAATAGTAGGTATACATATACATATATGTATTTGGAATAAGTTTTTCACTTCATGAAAACAGATTTAACAGTCAGGCTTTCTTATTTTGAAAGCGAAAGCAACTACCGCCGTAAAGCGAAAGCTTTACGTTTTTAACACGTACCATGTTTGAAATTGAATTTTTTTTAGCTAACTGTTTTAACCCGGCCTCACCGGATCCTTTACTCCACAAGGTACACAGAGCTCTTAAATTTCACAACTAATTTTTAAAAAATAAGTTTTTTTTAAGTAGAGCTCTAGCGGAGAGATGAGATAAATATAGCTACTGTGTCTTTCTCCAATAAAACACGAATACAAGAGAATGAAGAAATAAAAACGAAGTAAATTGTTTTAGAAAACTGTTAATTTTTATGTTTTAAACAAATTAAAATTAAAAGCTATACGTTAAAAAACAAATGAAAACAAACTTTAAAAATAGTGCCAAAAATGGGCCAGCTTCCCTGTGAAAAAACCAGTAGCAGAAAATATAACTACATTAAATATAGAAATTATTGTAAATTGTAATAGTATAAATAAAAAAAAAACAAAAAAAAAGTTTTTAATTTATCTTTTGCCGATTGTTTTTTTTTTTTTTCTAAAACTTTTCCCATTGAAAATTTCTTGAATTTTCAGTAAATGAGAATCATAACAAATTTGTAAATTTGTCTCTTGAGGATGAATGCAACAGATATATCTCCTGTCTCGTCTTTGAGACGATATATAGATATAAAAATTGAAAAAAATTATTTCAGCTACATGCCCATCTTTCCTAAGATATACAGATTACATGTAGAAAGTTCAGAGAAATCCATGGAAAACAAATGCAGATAACAAATGAACAGAAAATTAATTTTATTTATAGAGAGCATAGAAATAAAATTTAAAATTGATGAATTTTATTTATTTTACAACACTTCAGGTTTTTGATTCTGGTACATTAACGAAATTATTGGACTGGCTCAATTCTAGAGTAGACGACATATGAGCTGTTATATTTGATAATGATATAAATTAATTTTTTTCATGTTTCGAGATATTTAAGGGTTTGAGTTTGAGTTAATTTAAAAACACCACCC
This sequence comes from Thelaira solivaga, assembly GCA_947397855.1. NCBI lineage: Eukaryota > Metazoa > Arthropoda > Insecta > Diptera > Tachinidae > Thelaira > Thelaira solivaga. Next base: position 29,369,642 of record OX377612.1, read on the forward strand.
AACGTTAATCTATTCGAATCATGTTTTTTACTCTGTACATCCTTTCAATTTTATTGTGAAAGAACAATTATTGTAATTATTTAAGCATATAAGCGATATTTTTAACTCCAAAGGACTTTCAAAAATAAAAATTTTGCAATAGTATTATATATGAATAAATCGTATGATATAAATATAGATAAACCAAAAATACCACCAACAAATTTTTTATTTTTTTTTTTGAAAAGTGGACTTATAAAGGGTGTTTTTTTATAGACGTATAGAACTTTAAGTTGGCATTACTGTTCAAGGTGGCGATCGATTTAACAGCTGTCAAGTTATTTATTCTCAGTTTGGTTTGGCAATTCATCATGAATATACTCACGCCTGAACAACGCTTGCAAATAGTGCAATTTTATTTCGAAAATAATGGTTCTGTGCGGAATACGTATCGCGCACTACTACGTTTAGCTATGAAGCGCACTTCTGGTTGAATGGCTACGTCAACAAACAAAACTGCCGCATTTGGAGTGATGCTAATCCTCAAGTGTATGTCGAAACACCGTTACATCCAGAAAAACTGACTGTTTGGTGTGCTTTATGGGCTGGTGGAATCATTGGTCCGTACTTCTTCAAAAACGATGATGGCCAGAACGTTACAGTCAATGGTGATCGATATAGCACCATGATTACTAACTTTTTCATTCCTTAATTGAACAACCATGATGTCCAGGAGCTGTGGTTCCAACAAGACGGCGCAACATGTCACACAGCTCGTGCCACAATCGATTTATTGAAAGACACGTTTGGTGACCGCCTAATTTCACGTTTTGGACCTGTGAATTTTCCTAGATCTTGTGATTTAACACCGCTAGACTACTTTCTGTGGGGCTATGTAAAGTCATTGGTCTATGCGGATAAGCCACAAACGCTTGATCATTTGGAAGACAACATTCGCCGTGTTATTGCCGATATACGGCCACAAATGTTGGAAAAAGTCATCGAAAATTGGACGTCCAGATTGGACTACATCCGAGCCAGCCGTGGCGGTCATATGCCAGAAATCATATTTAAAATGTAATGCCACAAGATTATCTTTCGGATAAATAAAATTCATGTCAATCGAATAATCCATCGTTGTTTTATTGCAATTTAAAGTTCTATACGTCTATAAAAAACACCCTTTACCACTATCAAACAAAAAAAATATCTATTACCTTAAGAGATTGTTTTAAGCCTTTACTACATAGTAGAGCAAATGCAAGACGTACTAGGAAGAACTGTAGTATTTTAAAATCAAAAAGCACGTCCGCGTAAATCAAGGGTATTTTTGGTACAAAAACATTTTCCACCACTCCTCTTTTAGTCTAAACATTTGATTAGACCTTACTTACCAATGGTCTTTTACCATTTTTAAGTTTTGGGAAATCAATATTTCCTAGAAGTATAACTGGCATTGCAACTTTTAAGGTTAAATAGTAAATCTGTGGATGAGTTAAATGAATTACAAAATTCTGTGGGACAAGCTTGATCTGATTTTAATTTTAATCATTGAATAAAAGTGGGTCTTTTTATTTGAAAGGTTGTTTCACAATAGAAATGCAATAAATAATTTTGACTTTTTTTATTTTAATTTTAAATTGGGTTAATATAATATATGATTTCACTAATTTTAAGAATAATAAAGTTTAATTTGGATGGTTGATGAGAAATTAAGAAGCGAAATTTTTTATCTTCTCGTTAACTCCATTTATCTCGCCTCTCAATTTCTAATATTCCTCAGCTACAAATTAAGTATTATCTTACAGCTAAATGAACTGTAAAAGAATTAATGTATCATATAAAATTCATTAAACAGTTAATATTAATAATTAGTAGGAAAATCGTAATTATTGTTCAAGTGAACTTTTATAATTATGAAAAAGGCAATTTCAATTATTTTGGTGAAAAATTAAGTGTAAAAGTGTGCTAGGTAGAACCAAGATGTATAGGGAAACATTCTTAGAAATCCGTGGAAAAATAGGATTTTCATCATTAAAAAAAGAATTTCAATTGTTTTATTAAAAAAGTGAGGTAAAAGTAGGCGTGGATCATTAATACCAACTTTCAGAAAAATCTTTATGTACATAGAATAAAAAAAAAAAATAAAAAAAAATATATGTATGTAATTGGTTTCTGTTCGTTTTATGTTGGTTGGTTTACGTGGCAGTCAACAAACAGAATCGCAGCATCCCATTTTGTACCACCTACTCGCCAACACAACGGATAATTAGGAGACCTAGCTAGACCCACTTTGTGGCATTAAGATATCTGAGAAGATGCCCGTCTCTCTCCCCCTCTCCATGAAAAGTGCACCTAGAAATTTGTGTCTCGAGGCCCTATACTCGCAGACACTCTGCGGTTTTTGTTAGTTTTATTAGAAAAAATATTCTAACGCTAACAAGTAAACGTTGTATTCGCACAAAGAGATAGAAGAACATCGCTTAATGGACTGCGCTATTTATAAGGATCCAGAATATATGCACTTTATAGGGTAACATATTTACGGTGAAGAAATTACACACGTAATGACAAACTTATATATACCCTTTTTACATTTTGTGAAGGGTATGAAAATACAAAAAAAAAAAAAAAAACAAAGTTTTCCTTTGGCCCATAATCATAATCACACTAAAGTCGGTGTATTTATAAAAAAGATTTTAAATACATAAAATTCTTATGAATAAAAGTCACCTCTTAATTAAAGCCTACTTTATTATGAATATGATTATGGCACTGTTTAAATTTTTAATATTTTGGTTTCTTTCTTTATATATTTAGCCTTCAAGTCTTATCCATGGGTGGTAATTTAATAACTGAAGTACCGGAAGCAGTGGGTTTACTTAGCCAATTGCAAGCCTTGGTTTTGTGTGATAATCTAATTGAAAGTCTGCCTACTAGCATAGCTCGCTTGAAAAATTTAAAGTCATTACTACTGCACAAAAATCGCTTGAAACATTTGCCTAAGGATATAGTGGCTTTAAAAAATCTAGCAGAAGTATACGCATAAATTATCAAATTTAAAATTATATTTTAATTGAAAATTTATATTATCTTACAGTTGAGTCTTCGTGACAATCCGTTAGTTGTACGTTTCGTTCAAGATATGGCCTTAAATCCACCAACTTTAATGGAGCTGGCAGCTCGCATTGTTAAAACATACGCCATAGAAGTTGGTCCCGGCGATGTGCCGCAGACTACTTTGGAATATTTAAATTGTGCCAATTGTTGTGTTAATCCAAATTGCAGGGGTGTGTTCTTTGATAATCGTGTGGAACACATTAAATTTGTAGATTTTTGTGGTAAATATCGAGTGCCTTTGTTGCAATATTTATGTTCTTCTAAATGTATAGAACATGAAGAAGAGTCACGCCCTCAGACAAGCACAAACACCAGCGGATTTATGATGAGAAAAGTTTTACTCGGTTAAAACTAATGTCATAAATACAAGCTTTAAAGAAAGTTTTTGTTTTAAAAATTATGTATTCTATATAAAACATGAATTATAAAGAAAATAGTGGAAAACTGAATCCGTTGTTTTTGTATACAAAAATATTTTGGTTCTTTACTTTTTGTAACAGCTGATTGTTTTACAATCTTACAAATTTAGCCCACTGAAGAAGGCCGGGCTGTTTTAGACAGGAAGAAGAATATTACTCAAATTCTCTCTCACTTGCCCAATTTTGGGTAAGCTTGGGCACCCGCGGGCAATATGGGAACGTAGATATACATACTTGTTCTGAATTACACTCAGATTTAAAAAAAAATGTGAAATTAAATTTTCTCTTCTTTATAATGGAAATTTGTATGTTTTTTAATTGCACCTATGTATAATTTCCAACAATTAGTTATGAGATCGTAAATTTTTCAATTCCGAATGAAATATTTGGATTCGGAATACAAAACAGCACTGATATTGTCAAAACCAAGGCGAATTCGCTTTGGTCAAAGCGCAGTAACATTATTTTTGATATCACCCTCTATGAATTCGCCTTTGCCTGTATGAAATCAATCGGTTTAGAGCCGGCCTTCAATCGCCGTGGAGGAACTTTTTATTACTGCAGCCGCCGCCGATACAAGCATTTTTGCTGGCTAAAATTTGTGTAGCTCTTATTTTATGACAGAATATATAGGTATGAGCGGTAAAATGTTTAACACATATGTAAATTTTTCCCTCTCCTCGTTTTTTCGTCTATATATATGGAGAAGTACAAGTGTATATGAGCAAACACTTTGAAGTTTTCTTCTTTTCAGCAGATGTATGAAGGCTTTTAGGAAATGAAAACCACCTGTTGTTTTCATTTTAAAAATTTGTTAAACGGAAAATTTTATTATACCGAGAGTTTTCTTCTGTGTACTCTTTTCTACACTATTTAGAATTTATTCACTAACACTTTTCTACTGAAGACGTTAATTTATTTAAAAAAAATATTAAGAAATATCATCTAAAATGTATATAAGCCAAAGGTATAGGCGGTGGAGCGGTTTGTAAGAAAACATCGGCAGCGCGGCTGTCAGCCAGCACCGCCGTTGTGCCTACCGTCTCTGTATTGTAATCTATGCTGATGCCATGCAAAATGCAGTCGTAAATGGAACGCGAAAACATTTGTGCGTGGCGGTAATTGATTAAATAAAATTGTAGTAGTGTATATAAAATTTTCTTAACTTTTGTTGAACAGTTATCCAATTCTTTTATCAAAAAAAAATTTTTTAAATTGTTTTATTTGTGCAAATTCTATCTATAAAAATAATGAAGTTAGAGTTATTTCTTGTAAATAACCAACAACTTCAGTAAATTATAAAATTAAATATAACACATATATATATAATACTTAGTAATAAAACTAGAATTTAATGAAATAAAATATTTAAAGTTCAACTACATAAAATAAAAGTGCTTTATACAATACAAATATAGCTGTAACTTTAAATTACAAGTACCTTCACAAACATTTATTCACCAAGAAAAGCTGAAAAATACTTTTAATTTTAATTTGTGTACAATTTTTTATAAAAATTTGGAATATTTTTCTACTGGCGTTAAATATAAATATTAAAAATAAACTTGTGTTTTATAATGTGCTTTTTATTTTCATTCCTTAATTGAAATCAATAAAAGAACTCAAAATTTAACCGAAGTAAAAGAAACTACGCAAACAGCAAATAAAACAACAAACGGGAATATTTAATGTATGTATGCCTTTTACCATATTGATCCAGCTATAACTTAAGTTAATAATAATTTGCTTTTACTAAAATTTATTAATTCATAATATCACCGAGCAACTAATACCAAGCGCATATGCTAATAAGAGGTACATTTCTTGCTTTTCTCGTTTTTTCTTCGACATCTGTCAAAATTTGCTTACTTCATGTGCCCCCTATGGCAGAATTATACAAGGTAATGACAAATCGACAACAAACTTTAAAATGCAAGAACAAAAAGCGTCTCTTTTCTCCTTTGTGTCAAACAGATATACTACAAAAAAAGAGAAAAATCAATATAATGCACTCATACACTTACATTTTCTATGTATGCATGGAAATAAAACATCGGCTCGCAAACAAATTTTGACGTTTACTAAAGATAGCAGGAGATGTACGCTGTTCGACTGTCAGTACTTTTTATACGCTTCACTGTAAGTAAGAAGGGTATATATAACTTTGTGATTCCGTTTGTAATTTCTACACCCTACATGGGGCACCCTATAAAGTGTATATATTCTGGATCCTTATAAGTAGCGGAATCGATTTAGCGATGTCCGTCTGTCTGTCCGTGTAGTCGATGAAAACAACTTTGAGAAGAATCTACACCACATACAGAAAAGTATAGCATACCAAACGGTCAGTTGTTGCTGTAAGACTTGCTATTGAAATTCAGCCAGATCGGTCCATAAATGACGGAGCTATGAGTCAAAAACTGAAACTACCTCTATTTTTGACCATTTTTTGAGTGGGTTTTTTGCCTATTTTGTCTAAACGAAGACACGGACAAAAAATCGTGGTATGCAGTTTTGTTTGAAGTATAAGTCATAATACCTGTGCTAAAAATGGCCGAGGAATATCAAAAATGCAACCGAAATTGTAGATTTTCATAAATTATGGCTTTGTTTTTATGCGATTTTTATCTAAACTGAAAAAAGTAGTACGCAGTTTTTTTAAACATCATATTCATAGTATCCTAAACAAAACTCAGCTGGATGGGTCCATAAATGGCGGAGCTATGAGTCAAAAATTGCGATTACCTCTATTTTTGAATACTTTTGGTGCGTTTTTTGCGTAATTTGTCTAAACTACAAAACGGACAAACAAACTTGGTACAAAGTTTAATTACAAATAATAATTGTAATGTCTGCAAAAAAACCAGAAAAATCGGTCCACAAATGGACCAGAAAAATCAAAAAATACAACCGAAATTTTAGATTTTCATTAAGTTTTGCTTTGTTTTTTATCTAAAGTATAAAAAATTTAGTAAACAGTTTTTTCAGATATCATACTCATAGCATATGGACGAAAATTCAGTTAAATCGGTCCATAAATGGCTGATCTATAAGTCCAAGATCTCTACCTCTACTTTTTTTACCATTTTTTGTGAGTTTTTTGCGTAATTTGTCTAAACTACAAGACGGACAATAAAACGTGGTACGCAGTTTTATTACAAATAACAGTCGTAATCTCTGTGCAAAAAATCAGAAAGATCGGCCTACAAATGGGCCAGAAAAATCAAAAATACAACCGGCATTTCACATTTTCATTAATGTTTGTTTTGTTTTTGCTTTGCTTTTGCTTTTGCTTTTGCTTTGTTTTTTTTATGGAATTTTTTTAGCTGTCATGTGCGTAATGCTTTGTACACACAAACACGAAACCTAAAAAGTGTATGTGTGTGTGTGTGGTTTTTATTGCCTTGAGTACATAGTACGAATACAGCCATCGCATTAGATCTTTCTCGATAATTATTAATTTAATTAAATATATTTCGCTTAAAATTTTTTAAAAAAAAATTTGCAAAATTAAATTTATTGTTTTTCTATTTAATATCTTTCTTAGAATTTCTTTTTTTATTAATTTAAAAATTGAGTGCCTGCAGACTCGTTAATTTTAGTCGTATTATAAAAATTTATTTTGTTATAGATATTTCGCTCCAGTAATAAATAAATAAATTTTTATATTTAATACGACCTCAAGCTGAACAAAGTATGCGTTTCAATTACATACTTTTTTTGAAGTGAGTGAATATAAATATGGTTAGTTAAATATGTTTTCACGTAATTCCTTATGTTTTTTAGTATTTGTAAATATTTTCAGTATTTTTGACATACTAAGATACAAATGTGCATAAATACGTTGATTTCTCTAATAGATTGCAAACGAACCATAGAATATTACGGGTTGGTTCACATATCATTTGAAACAAGATGTCATCACCAAATTTGTAATCACCCAAGTACTCAGAAAAATCTTTGCATTATTTTTAAAAAATTTATGAAATTCCCTTATACCCAGTACTCTTCTTCTGATTGATTTTTGGGTAGGAAAATTACTAAAATTAAAAAGGAATTAAATCTGTAGGCTCTAAACTTTCTGGAAGTATTTTAACATTTTCTGAAAAATTCGTAGTTTTTATTTTATGATGCAAAACGGAAACTGCCAAAATCCTTGAGTTCAACAGTACTGAGGTGTATGGAAATTTAAAAAAATTTTTAAAAATAGTCCAAAATAACTCTGAGTATTTTGGCGGTAGACTACAAATCTAGACAGTCTCCTCTTTAAAATGATATATGTCTCATCTCACAATATTTAATGGTTCGTCGGCAAAATCACTTAGAGCAACAGCACTGGGGTATATGGAAATTTAAAAATAATCCAAAGTAACTTCCGAACGAACCATAGAAGATTACGAGATAAGATGTATATCATTTTAAAAGGGAGGTCGTCTAGATTTGTAATCTATCTTCTAAGCACTCAGAAAAAACTTTACATTATTTTTAAAAAAATTTTAATTTCCCTCCTACCCCAGTACTCATACTCTGAGGAATTTTTATCATTCCTCATTTTGGCAACAGAAACTTACTGAAACGAAACTGAAAGGAAATTTGTAAGTTCTACGCTTTCTGGAAGTGTTTTAACATTTACTTGAAATTTCGTAATTTTTATTCTATGATGCAAAACGGAAATTGTCAAAACCCTTCAGAGCAACAGCACTGAATATTTGATTGGTTTTTTACAAATATAGATGATCTCCGCTAAACTATTGCTTAAAACATTTAATATTTAATGACTTAAGACGTATTTGATAAATAAGCCATTAATACTGAAAATATTTACAAATACTAAAAAACTTCGGGTTTTACGTTAAAACATATTTAACGCGGCATATTCACTCATTTAATTTTTTCTATGGTTTTGCTATTAATAAAGAATGTGGAAAGTGAAAAATATTAATATTTCGCTAACACAGTGAAGGGTATATAAGACTCGGCACTGCCGAATTTAACTTGTTAATTCTGCCATGGTGCCCCCATTGTTCTGAGGGCTATTTATGCGACCGTAAATGTAAATGGACGAGTTCATAAGTCGTAACTGTTGAGCTCAACTGCTACAGAACTGTTGGCAACTGTTGAGCACAACAGGTACGTCTTAGAAACGGTGTGATGAGTATGCTACTAAATGAACAGCTGATATATGTAAACAATTCAAACAAATAAAAAAGGGACAATTTAATATTATAAAATTTTTTATTTCAACTAGCTAATTTGTTTAGCCAAAAGTATGATTTCAGTAAATATGATATCCAATGCGGTTGTCAATCTCCAATTTATCCATTTTTACTTTATTTTATACTAGTTGACCCGGCAAACGTTGTCTTGCCTTAATATTTTTATATATTCAATCTTCTTACACTAAGAAATCGTACTCATAGAGTAAAGAACCGAGCGAGACCGGGTAGTAGGCAAATAAGTCAGATACCGACTATAGCGCTACCTGCCGGGCGGATTTGTGACGTTAAACCTTGGAATATTATACATATAAACCTTCCTCTTCAAACACTCTATCTATTAAAAAAAACCGCAGCAAAATCCGCTACGTAGTTTTAAAGATTTAAGCATACATAAGGATAAAAGGAAAGAGAAAGCGACTTTGTTCATTAATTAATGACATTGTAGCTAGTTTTTTTTTAATATAGCGTTTTCAACTCTATTTTATGTTTTTAGTTAGTGGGTTCTATTAAACAAGATGATTAACAGTACTGTAGAGAATACGCAATGCCATCGCTCTTATTTAGATATGAGGCTAGACGCTAAAAAACGCTTGCCGCTTCAAGTTATGTTGGTCTGCTGTTTAGGAATATGAGTGGCACAGTTCTGAAACATCTGAAATCCCCTCTCTTGAACCCCACAGCCATACTTTCAGCAGAATTTTTCTTTTTAGATTTTTTTTCGCAATTTTGTATACAGAGCTGAAGTCTCACCCGGCCCGGTGCTTTGTTACATGAATCTATATATTTAGAAGTTAGAGAACGTATGTACGAATTTTTAGAAAAATCAGTTTAAAATCGAATTTTAATCGTTAAAACAACCCACCCAAATAAATGCAGTAATTCACTCCTTTATACAGTGGTCTATACTTTTGCTAGCATTATTAGCATAGCCGCCTAAATAAAATATGTCAAAGTATAATTTCAGGTTCAAATAAAGTACGAGTCGAAAAGTTGGTATAAAAATAAACCCGCCTGGTATAAAAGTACATATATATTGATCTTCCTTGGAGTATAGAGATTGTGTCAAATTTCGTAGAAAAACAAAAATCTGTTTAGCGAACAAACAGAAACAAAAAGTTAATTTTATTTATATAGATTATGTAGACGACAATTAAACGGTGGGCGTTAGAAAACTCAGTGCTTATAGTTGGCATGGTTGATAAAATTTCTTTAAATCATAAAATTTTACAAAACATGAAAATTTCTATGTGGACTTGAAATTAAAAGCCATACAAATTTTTCTTCTTTGCTTGATCTATTTACTCTGTTTATGTTTGCTTATTGTGTGTGCTTGTGTTTTTTTTTTAAGTATTTGAAAGTATTTTGTGCATGTATTTAACTGTGTGTATGAAAAATTTTTTTTGCTTATTCTTCATTTTGTAGAAAAACACTGACAAAGTAAAAAATGAAAGAATAAAAAACAAATTCTTTGTATTGACAACATTTTTATGGATGCATGTCTTTTTGCTAACATTAATTATAGTTTAAAGAGCCACAAAAATTAACCAATAACTTAAAAGATAAACAATTTTCCTAATTCAGGATATGAAAACAAACGAAAAGTTTCATAAACCTTTGCTGCAGTCACAAAATTGTCAAAATTCTTAAATTGTTTGAAATGGTTTTCAAGCATTATCCCTTATTTCAAATACATACTGTCAAGCATTCTTCTATCGCATAAAAAAACCAAGGCAGATATATATTATTATCTTTAGTATCTTTCGGTGTTTTTATACACATTGGAGCATAGAAAGTGTAACCTCCTTACTCAAAAAAATTAACGTAGACTTAAAAGTCAACGTTAAAATTAACTTTCTGAAGTCCCAAATAACGTACAGAAAAGTACAGCATACCAATTTGTCATTTATTTGTGTCTTTCCATTCCTATTAAAATTCAGCCGGTTTGCTCCATAAATGGCGGAAATGTGATAGAAAAACACGACTAACTCTATTTTTTACCATTTTTCTGTGTGGATTTTTTTTGTGTATTTTGTCTAAATTACAAAACAGAAAAAACGTCTAATAAGGTTTTGTAAGAAATAATAGTCATAATATCTGTGCAAAAAATGGGAGCAATATATATTTTTATGAATAGCGGAGTCGATTTAGCGATGTTCGTCTGTCGGCGTGTCCGTCTTATCGTTGCAATGAACTATCTGAAGACTCTAGACAACATACAGAAAAATATAGTATATCAATCTGTCAGTTGTTTCTGTCTTTCAATTTCTATTGAAATTAAGCTGGATCGGTCCATAGATGGCAGAGCTATGAGTCAAAAACCGCTATTAAAGGTCTATTTAAGCGACCGTAAATGTAGAAATCTAAATGTTGCCGTCTCAGCTGATCGTTTCTGGTATATGAGAAGCTATGCAAATGTGTAGCTGAATATAATGCGGCGTAAGTGTAACGTCCCAACCTGTAGAAAATAGAATTTCACGTAACCAAATGTATTGGATGATAGTGTGGCACAGTAGCCCTTTTATTTGGTACTTTTTTTTGTTATGTTTGAATTTTTTCAATTGTTAAATTTGTATATTTAATATATTAAGTTTGTATATTTTGCAAAAGATTTATACTATATATATATTAAAGTATTATTTTTATATATAAAATAATGTTTTGTTACCATTAGAAAAAGTTTGGTAATTTTTCGCAAATAATAGGTCCGTTCGAGTACTTTTCCCGTAAAATCTAGTAACTGAGTAATTTTTAACATTTACTCTCAAAAAGTGATATTGCCCAAAAAAGTACGCGAACGGAAAAATAGTAAAAACTAGTAAGATTAAAGAAACATCTGATTATAAATATATTTAGTGCTGAGAGATATTTTTGCTTTTGAGTACTTGACTTTATTTCTACTAATAAAGAGTATCACTCTGTTTAAAACGAGACTTATGGAGGATCGAGATAAATTAAAACGATCTGACAAATCACTAAAGCTACAAGCTTCGTGAACAACAAACCACAAAAAGACAAGAATATGCAAATTTTCCGGTAGTCTTTTATCAGCTCGAAAGTTTTTATAAATCTCTGAATCTGCAAATTTTTTACTCAAATTTTTGTACAAACATCTTGATCTTCTAAAATGTATTCGGAATTAGGCTTCTGTATAGCGTGGCACCATTTCGTGAAAATAGTTTTTGATGGAATGACTAATTCATCTTCATCCTCACTTTCGGATGATGTCTGTCCAAATGCATACTTCCACTTGCGCCTAAAATAAATATTAGTTTTAAATTGAATATACATGTATGTATGTAAAGCACTCCATACATGTTTCAATTTAATTGTCAATTGAATTAATTCTTCACCACACACTTCATAAACTGATCAAGAGACTTGAAAAAATCAAAAACTTTTGATTTTCTTCAACCAACTCGACAACTGGCTAACTAATCAATTGACAGAGCCGTACACACCTTGATTTAGACAAACACCAATCAGTTGCCAATTGGATTGAAAAGTATATGGGATGCTTAATATATAATTTAAGTACATATCGACGCTACCACACTAAACTATACTTGTTATAGGGTTAAATATAGTCACAAACAAAGCGGTCTGGCATCCCTATTAAATGACAGAGGCTGAACACGCTTATATATAAAAACACACACTTACATATATATAATTTAAGTTCTTTAGATTTAAGAAACTTCGTGAATAAAGAGGTTGCGAATTCTAAATCATTTAAGCCGCTTGATTTTTATTTTTTGTGTTTGAATATAACATGGTGTCAGGTGTGATTTAAAATTATTCAGCAGCAAAGATGGATAATCAAAGATTTATAGAAACTCAAATGCAGCTGATGCAAGAAATGTTGGGTCAGCTAGCTGAGTTAAAACAAAATGCTGTGAATTCGGAGGCTCAAATTCCATTTCCAAAATCCTTGCAGTTAGGTGGAAGTATGGGAGATAATTTTAATTTGTTTAAGGCTAACTGGCTGGCATATTCAGAAGCAACTGGTATTGCAAAATGGACTGCAGAGAATGAGACAAAGAAAGTCAATATTCTTTGGTCGCTAATAGGGGATGAAGCAAAGTTAAAATATAATAATTTTGGTGTACAAGATGAAGACAAAATTTCATGTGAAGTACTTTTGAAGAAAATTGAATTGTGTGTTACGATCAGCAAACACACACTTTTTGACAGGTGGACGTTTCACACATGCAATCAGCTTGAAGCAGAAACATTTGAAGAATATTTACGAAGACTAAATAAGATGGCTGATAGTTGCGATTTTGATTTAATTCCTCAAAACAATATTAAAAAAGTAATGATTCGAGATAGAATGATTTTTGGCATACAAGATGAAAGTTTAAAGAAACAATTTTTAAAAGAAGATCTTTCAAAGCTTACTTATGATGAGGTGGTAAACAGGTGTAAAATAAATGAAACAACCGAAACCAGATATAATGAGATGGTAAGTGAAGAGAACAAGGCTGTTTACAAATTAAAGACAACAGCAGCTAAGAAAATATGCAAATTTTGTGGCGGTGTACACCCGTTTACAAGCGGCAGCTGTCCGGCTCTGAATAAAACCTGCAACGTGTGCAGAAAAAAAGGGCACTTTGCAAAATGTTGTTATTCTAAAAGTAGAGAAAATAAACCAAATAAAATGCACTCTATTGGAGCCGAGGCAGGTGAAAAGGCAAATTCAGACTCTGAGGCGTCCATATGCAAACTCGATGTCATAAATAAACAAAGTAGTGCAAAAGCTAAGCTAGAACTTTTGATTCGGGGATATTGGAGCCTATATGAATGTGACATGGACAGCGGTGCTGATGTGTGTATTGTAGGTTTTTCAAATTTATGCAAATTACTCAAAAACAGACAACCTAAATTAGATCCATCAGACTGCAATATAAAAGCTTTCGGTGGTACAAAAATTGGAGTTTTAGGAAAAATAAGAATTCCTTGCCGGCACAAAGGTAGAAAATTTAGCATTAACTTTCAAGTTGTTGACGTGGACTACGGATTTTTACTGTCAGAGGGCGCATGTTTATCGTTGGGGTTGATCAAATATTGTCGTTCTATGAAAGCAAATGAGGAAACAGTAAGTTCTTTAAGAAAAAAAAGCTGAGAATATTATTAATGAGTTTGATAATGTGTTTGAAGGCTATGGTAAACTTCCAGGGAAAGTGAGATTGGAGATTGATAAAGCCATAGAGCCAGTTATTCAAAAACCTAGAAGAATAGAATAAAATTAGAGAAGTTGGAAAAAGATAATATTCTGGAAAAAGTAGAAACTCATTCTGAGTGGATAAATAATATTTTGTTGGTCCAAAAATCAGATTCATTTCGTATATGTATTGATCCGATTCCGCTTAACGAAGCATTAAAGAGACCTAATTTACAATTTACAACTATAGATGAAATGTTACCTGAACTGTCCAATGCTAAAGTCTTCTCAACTGTAGATGCAAAAAAAGGGTTTTGGCAACTTGAATTAGAAGAAGAAAGCAGCTTCTTAACAACATTTTGGACTCCATTTGGTAGATACCGATGGAAGCGTTTACCTTTTGGGGTGTCTTCAGCCCCTGAGTTATTTCAAATGAAAATTCGTGAAATGACACATGACTTAGAAGGAGTAGAAGTAATGGCTGATGATATGCTTATTTTTGGTTGTGGTGAAACTCTTGAGGAGGTGATGATAGATCACAACAAACAGCTTAGGTTATTGTTGGAGCGTTGTAAGGAATGGAATTGTAAACTAAATAGGTCAAAAATGAGCTTGTGTGAACCCAAGGTGAAATTTTATGGCCATATTCTATCGGCAGAGGGTTTAAAACCAGATGATTCCAAAGTTGAAGCAATAGCTAATTTCCCACTGCCTGAAAACAAAGCTGATTTACAGAGATTTCTTGGGTTGGTGAATTATTTGAGTCGTTTTATACCAAAGTTGTCTATGAAAAATGTTGAACTTCGTAAGTTGCTTCTTGAAAATATTCCTTTTGTTTGGTCTGAGCTGGCATTATTAGAATTTACGGATTTAAAGGAAGCCAGAATTAATACAGGAGTTTTGCAATTCTACAGAGTAGGAGAACCTGTTGAAATCCATTGCGATTCATCATCTACGGGCTTAGGTGCTGCCTTTACTCAAAGCACCAAAAAGATTACAGCTAATGCTGATGATTCTTCAACGTTATACTTTTGATATAGTCTTTGTTAGTGGAAAAGAGAATATAGTGGCAGACAGTTTGTCGAGAGCTGCAATGAAATTAGACGATAATGAATTTAAAAAACAGATGATGAGAAATAACATTTTTTCTATCAAAACCATCAGCCAACAAAAGTTAATTAAAAACTTGAAAATATCTAAAAATAGCATAGACCAATTACGCTACGAAACCTCAATCGATGATTCATTTAAAATTTTGAAAACTTATATTCTTGAGGGTTGGCCGTTACATATTGATAAAGTTGATGAGAATCTTAAATGTTTTTTTAAATTCAAACACGAATTAACTTTTCAAGATGGCTTAATTTTTCGTTTAAATCAGGTAGTTATACCAAGAAATCTGCGTAAATTAATGACCGATAAGTCTCATTCTGGTCACTCAGGTATTGAGAATTGTATCAAACTAGCTAAGGAAAACATGTTCTGGCCGGGTATGAGTAAACAAATTGAGGAAAAAGTAAGAAATTGTGAAACATGTGCAGAGTTCTCGGAATCACAACAAAAGCAACCAATGATGACACATGAAGTACCCACATACGCATGGCAGATAATTTCAATGGACGTTTTTTTTTTGTAAAATATAACAACAAACCGGAGAAAATGCTCATACTTGTAGACCATTTTTCGGATTTCTTTGAATGTTGCAAGCTACCTGATTTGACACCACGCTCAGTAATAAATATAATGAAAGAACAATTTGCTAGATATGGGGTACCCGAAAAAGTGATTTCTGATAACGGTACTCACTTTGTGAGTAGAGACATGAGACTTTTTGCTTCGCACTACGGATTTCAACACATAACTTCATCCCCATACCATCAACAAGGCAACGGTAAGGCAGAGTCTGCAGTGAAAATAGCAAAAAGGATAATTGTAAAAGCTGAAAAGGAAAAGGAAGATATGTGGTGGTCCTTGTTGCATTGGCGTAATACACCAAATAAAATGGGAAGCAGCCCGGTTCAGAGATTAATGTCTAAGAAGACGAGATGTAGTTTACCAGCTATTGCTGAGAGTTTTAAGCCTGCTATTGTTCCAGACGTCCCAGATAAAATAGAAGTCTTAAAGAAAAGAAGAAAATACTATTACGATCGATTCACAAGAGCATTACCGGATCTTGATGTTGGAGATGAGGTTAGAGTGCAGGTAAGACCGGATAAGGAAAACACTTGGACTAAGGGAGTTCTAAAGGACAAAATTTCTGATCGTTCCTATGTTATGGATGTTGATGGCAATACGTGCAGAAGAAATCGAATAAATATAAAACCTGCTCAGTTAACGGAAGAGAACCCTGAGTCTGAGACGAATACGGCGATGGAACCACACAAATCAAATTATTCATACAATGAACCACAATCTACCAGCGGTGAAGATCCTACGCAAGTTGAGAGCAGGTCACAGAGGCCACAGCGACTAGTCAAACTACCAAAATATTTAGCTGACTATGACTGTTCCCAAGACTGAATATTCCAGTTTTTAATTGAGAGGGAAGATGTTATAGCGTTAAATATAGTCACAAACAAAGCAGTCTGGCATCCCTATTAAATGACAGAGGCTGAACACGCTTATATATATACATATATATAATTTAAGTTCTTTAGATTTAAGAAACTTCGTGAATAAAAAGGTGAATTCTAAATCATTTAAGCCGCTTGATTTTTATTTTTTGTGTTTGAATATAACAATACTAATCGAAAATGCCACTTTTTCAGAAGGAGCTTTTGATGTTTGCGTGTTGAATGTAAGAAGCTATGAAATTACAATTTGTATTGCTTTTAATATTTTATCAAATTAGCACCAAAGTTGGAGCTTATAAATGCTACAAATATACACAACTTTAATCCATGCTAAGTCAACTTAACCTATATAGTTTAGCTTAGGAGCATCCATATATGAACATGTACCAGTGTCCGACACAGATGGTGCTATTTCTTTATCAGTGGACATCGAGTTTTTTCACAACCACAGATAATTTCACCGAAAACGTTTATACTTTTCAATTGAAGTTATTTCTTTTTAACAATTGTGTGTGTTTTTTTAAATACACAACACAAAACGTTTAGTAATTATACTTTACTTTTCTTTTCACTTTGAAGAAATTTTATAAAAAATTTGCCGCAAATTGTTTGTTTACCTTTTGAAACATGGGTTTTTCATTTTACTGGATTTTACTAACAAAAATTTGTCCAGTAAAAACTAGTAAATACTCAGTGAAGAACTGTCACTTTACTCTCACAATTATGGTTCTCATTTACTAGATTTTGTGTACGCGAACGACTTCCAGTTAAATCTAGTAAACTCCAGTAAAAAATTGTAAAAACTTACGCGTACTCGAAAGGATCTAATGTGAACATAATAAACTGCCATCAATGTTTCGGACAGCTGTGTAGGTTATTTGATTTGTTTTCTCATAACAAAATTATTTTTTTAAAACTCAATAACAATAAAGTAAATAATTTAATTTAATACAGTATAATAATTCAATATTATTTACAATGGAAAAGTGACATTATTGGTGCAAACAAATGAAGAACAATATTATTTTGTGGACGATTTTTTTTGTTTGTACACCGTGATCCATTTCGAGGCTCCCTACTTTTTTAAAGAAAAGAAAAAAAAAACAGAAAATTCAAATTTAATGAGAATGTTTATTATCATTTGAAAGAACATTCTTTGGCATTTATTTTTTGAAGATTATGTCTATCAAATGTTGGCCGTTGCTACGTCGCAGATGGTCCATCCGTTGAGTCCAATTTTCGATGACTCGTTCGAGCATTTCGACTGGTAACTGGCGAATGACATACGTGATGTTTTTCTCCAAGGCCTCAATCGAAGCGGGTTTGTTCGCATAAACTTTAAACTTCATATCCCCACAGGAAAAAGTCTAACGGTGTGATATCACACGATCTTGGTGGCCAATTGACCGGCCCAAAACGTGAAATTATGTGCTCACCGAAATGTTCTCTCAATAAATAAATTGATTGATGCGATGTGTGGGAAGTGGCGCCGTCTTTCTGAAACCAAATGTCGCCGAGATCACGAGCTTTAATATCAGGCATCAAATAGTCGGTTATCATGGCACGATAACGGTCGCCATTGACGGTTACGGTCTTCGTGTACACTCTCAGCTACGGCCGCTATATTTTCTTCACAGCGTGCTGGACGTTGTCTTTTCGGTCGAATATTATCCAATAATGAATGCTGGGTCTCAAAATGGGTGATGGTGTTGCGAATAGTACGATCATCAGGCCGATTATGTTGACCATAAGTTGAGCAAAGTGAACGAAACACATTCCTCACAGAACGTGAATTTTCGTAATAAGGTTGAACGATTTGTGAACGTTGTTCAAGCGTAAGTCTTTCCATTATGAAATGCCAAACAATACCAAACAAAAATAACATGACAGCATGACACGACTCACACGTGATCTGTCAAAAAAAGGCTATTGAGAAAAGCATCTCTACTTGAATCACCCATTATGTATACATGTTTGTTTTTGTTTGTTTACTATCAAAAACAAATGATTCCGTTTTTACATTTCGATAAATGCATCAACGGTTACATTTTTAGCTACATTTAGGCTACCTTTACATTTTTCATTTAAGCTAGAATTAACCGAACGTCCCGTAAGATTTCGCTACCAGCTGATTTGTTTTGTTATATGAAAAGTAATGGAAGTGCTTATCGAAAACAAATGTCACGTTGACGGTACGGCAAGTTTTTTATAAAATAGAATTTAGCAACGTTTTTACGGGACGTTTATGCACAGCTGACACAGAGTAGTTTTTTATTGGAAAAAAAACTGAAGCGCGTATGAACGAAAGTTTAAATAAAAAAATAAAAATAACAAAAACCAACTAAAAACAACAATATTTAATAATTAAACACAATAACAAAATGTGCGATAAATGTTCTATAACTACACAAACGTTTTAACGCCAACGGACGTCGCCGGACGTTTTCAACAATGTTCAGCTGAACAAGCCTTTACGGTCGCTTAAATAGGCCTTAACTGTATTTTTGACCATTTTCAAATCTCGTTTTTACGCATTCTGTCTAAACTACAAAACGGACAAAAAAAAATAAAAAAATAAAAACGTGGTATGCAGTTTTATTAGAAATAACAGTCGTAATGTCTGTGCAAAAAATTAAAAAGATCGGGCCAAAAATGGACCAGAAAATTAAAAAATACAACCTATATTTAGGGTTTTCATTGATTTTTGGCTTTGTTATGGAAATCCTTAAGCTGTGCATGTGCACACATACATACACAAAACCACGTTGTCGGTCTTATATAAATGTGTGTATTGATGACACTATACTGTAACTTCGTGGTTGAACATCAAACATGACTTTAATGTTAACGCGTGGTTGGAAAAATGGGTTCACATTAGAGTTTTGCTATGATTCTTTAAATTTGATTAAACATCAAAATTAATTTCGGTTTTTATAAGAACAGCTGTAATAATTTTTTAAAATTCAAAACTTTCATCAATGAAGTATTAAATACATACATATGTATGTGTATGTATATGCTAAACTCTACTCCACATTAAACGATGATAAATTACCTATTTACATGATAACAATCAAACATAAAAAAACAGTTGTCAACCTAATAATAATAATTGGTATAGTAACAAAAATAATAGAAAAACAACTCTAAAACCAATATTGTTTTCAACTAATCGACAAATATTGCAAATTATGTTCATACAGTATTGTGCACAACGAGAACAACAAACCATAAATAGCAATTAAAATCACAAAATATTTTTTTTTTTTTTAGGGAATAAATTTTTCTTGTGAAATTTAACATTTGCGTCTCTTAAAAAACATTAAAATTCTTGCTAATAACGGTACTTCTCCAAAGCCTAATATACTGCGCAAGAATTTAAAAAATTAGCTTTCAAAATTCTCTGGCTGTGGTTGGTCTAATTAGAATGGCTAGGAATAAATATTGTAAAGCTTTAAATTCTTCCATAATTGCGAATTTTAAGGTAGAAAAATAGACCGCCAGGTAACCAACCAACCAACATTTGTTGAAAAAACCTTGCTGACAATTAAAAATATTCAAAAGCAATAAAACTTGGCTATCTTTAACTTTATCTGATAATTTTAATTGTTCAAGAATAAATTCAGTGTAGAAATACTAAACCATTCTTTTCACTGATAAATCTACATTCAATCCGATAAAATTTAATCTGATTTACCTGGGGGGACAAAATTTCGTGGACTTGCAAATAGCGTAGGAGCATTCCACAAAATTAATAGCAATTGGACCAAATTGCATATGTGCAAAACCATTTTAGAATTAACATGTTTTTGATATGTTAAGTGGAATAGGTATGCCGCATCGATGGGTAATGACCCGAAGCACACATCGAGGTCGGTCGGAGAGTTCACTGCAGAGACTGGAGTGTGCAAGTCCTTGATTGGTTCCTCTAAAATATTCCTCGCATTTTTTTACATAAGTTTGCTGAACATTGCGTGAACCTAAAATGGGGAATTCGCATGGTTATCTATGTCGATTCACAATCAAACTGACAAAAAGGAGGAAAATTTAAGCCCCATTTTAAGATAGGTAAACTTTCAAAACGCCAAAACAGGTATACGTTTTTCCCCTTCTACACTACTCAGTTGTCAGAACCTAATTATTTAAAAAAAGTTAGATTTTTATTGTACAGTGTTATTAAAGAATTTGTTGGGTTTCTTTTTGCACAACACTATATTCATGTACGTACCCTTCACTTCCCGAGTAAGAGAATATAAGTTTGTCATTTAGCTTGTAATATTTTTTATTATAAGTTCCGCATCTTTAGAGGTAACAAAGTTCATATATCCGTCTGTAAGTGTTAAAATCAAGTTTTTAAAATCTATACACAAAAAAGATTTTTTTCTTATATTTTTCAGGTTATTACATGTAAACTTTATTATGTATATATTATTATTCTACATAATCACTTATTTTCTTAATACTATCGATGCTGCTTTCTATATTGCTCTCCAAAGGCTTCGTCCAAATTTAAAGGTGTCTTTAAAATTTTAATTTCAATTAGTAGGTTTTGTATATAAAAAAATACATATTTAAATACGTATCTCATTTTGAATCACTAAACTATTTTATACTTAATAAACTTAAGACTATCTTTAACTGGAATTTTAAATCTGAAAGACTTTTTAATTAACTTTTTTTTAAATTTTATAATTTAAAGAAAACATAGTTTTTTCACATTAGAAAATTAACTCAACAAAACATCCTCTTGTTTCACTTTTACAGATGGATCAAAGTATTAGTGAAAGAAATGAGTGTGTGTTAGTTTCTATCACATAATTCTGGTAGGGATTTTGTTTTCACACTATTGGATTTTTACTTAATACACGAATTTTTGACATGTATTAATACTAAATACAATAGTCTGAAACCCGCTTAAATAGACCTTTCTATGTATAAGGATAGAGAATATATATACTTTATAGGGTCGCACTTGTACGGTGCAGAAATAATAAACTAGAATCAAAAAGGTTTAATTAATTTTTTTATTGAGCCTTTTTTTTCCAAAAGTTGTACAATAAATTAATATAAAGTAATAACAAAACAAAGAAAACTTAGGACTATAATGTATTATCCCAAACAATATAAACAGCATCAAACTTATAATAAATTGGCATTAACTAATTATTAAAAAAATGAAATAAGAATTATTTCATTCGTCCTTGCTCCCGAGGCTTTCCAATCAAAAATTTTCAGTCTTAGGTACGTTACAGTATGAAAAAGTCAAGCTTACGAGTATATTAATTAAATTTCCTAATTGAAGTATATGAATATTTGGCTGCTACTACAGTAAAGGGTACATAGGACTCGCCACTGCCGAATTTAACTTGTTTATAATTTTTTTTTTTTCAATATCCTCGTATAACAAAAGACATAAAAATATATTAAATATGAAAATATTAATGGATGCTTTTTACGTAATGTTTGTGAAGTGTATATAAAATTCTTGTTGTTTTCTATTTTCTATAAGTTATTCTCTTTACTTTTAGCAAGTTTATGCTACTTAAAATTTGTTTATTCAATTTAGTCTTAAACTATCGCTGATGAGCAATGTGCGGCTGAAGGTTTTAAATATACAATGATGGATACAAATTTTCTGATTTCTGGTACAGCTATCCATTCATCCCGTCAAGTTGCCTGCAAGCTGTCAACTCGTAAATTTTATTCTAATAACAATAAATATCACCTTCCTACTGTAGCCAATCATTATAGAGATTCTAAATTAAAAATCCGGACGCAGCCGCGTCAAGCAAAAGTATTTTCATATTATTACAGCAAAGCTGATGTGGCGAAGGAATGTTGTGACTCTAAATGTCAGCCAGAATTACTAATAGCAGTTCACACATTTCCCAGGTAACACAGCCGCAAATCATATGCAAATTTAATAAATTCAGGATTTAACATACAGTGTGCCAAATAAATTTGTAAAAAAATTCTTCTGCTTCGACATTTTTGTTTGTTTTTAGAGCCATTGCATATATTTTTAAGAAAATATTTGAATTGATTTTTATTCTTGTATTTAATATTTATATACCATAAATACAAAAATAACAACATTAGTCTTGATAGTTCATATTTGGCAGTCGTGAAGTAGACACGTGGCAAATTTATTATTCAAAAATATTCGATAAACCAACGTGTTTTAATCGTTTAAAAATTTTAAAAAATTACTGAGAGACCTCTTTCCACAACAAGATATTTCAAGAAATGGTGATGTTGATTGGCCTCCACGGGCGACTGATTTGACTGCTCCGGACTTATTTTTGTGGTGTTATCTGAAAAGCAAGGTTTATGCAAAGAAACCAGAAAATCTTGAGCAACTCAAACAAAATATTCGTGATGAAATTAATGAAATACCGCGTGAAATGTGTGAGAATGTAGTGAAAAATGTGCTCAAAAGGGCTCTCATTTGTGAGACTAACAGAGGCGGACATTTATCTGATATTGTATTCCATACATAATTGCCGACATTAAATAAAACATTTATCAATATAAGATCCATTCTCTTTCATTTAATTAAAAATTATTAACAAAGAAAGTAGCATACCTTCAGACTGAAAGTTAAATACTGAATTTAACATTAAATTCACAAACATGATTTTGCGTTCACACTGCAAATTGTTTAAATTTAGTATTTAACATACAGTGTATCAAATAATTTTCTATAAAACAATAAAAATTTCCTATAGAAATAAGTGAAATAAGTGTATTTGATGCGTTACTTTGTACAAAACTTATTTGACCAACTGTACAGCAGCCACAACATGTGTGACCTTTGGTAAATACACTTACGAGACACATATTTGTCTTTCGTCGAAAAACTTCCTTTTCTTCGAAATTCTTTTATTGCTGCTGCCATTGAAAGCATTTTCTTCTGAAAATATTTTAAATGGTTTTTATTTTATTATTTCATTCAATAACATTATCAGCTGTTGCTATATTTACAGAGCTTTTTAACTTGGTAGCACTGAGCTTAACGGACAAAAACAGTGTTGTATTTCATAAGTCCAACTTAAATTCAATTCCAAAATAGCATATAATGTGGATTTACTAAATACACTTTGTATGGTAAATACCGTTTTTATGACTTGGATTTAACGTTAAAACCGCATTTATGTAAAATTCACTCAGTATGAAAACACTATAAGATGAAATCATGGCAGAATTAACGCGGTAAAGCAAATTTAGCAGCTGTACATTTTTTGCTCTCCATCGCTTTAGCCGCAAAACTGTCAAAATTTGTTACATCCTGTGCGCGCCATTGTTCTTGTGCTCAAAATACATAGAGTGTATGTGATTGTATGACCGGATCTGCATTCAATTTCCTCCTTTCTATTTGACACATACCAAAGGTTGTTTTAGTAATTCAGGGTTTGTTGTACTAAATGCCTTACCGTGGTAATTCTAGTTTACAGCGGCGTTTCTTTGAAACTGACTTGATGGAAATGCTAGAATAATGCACATGCATACTTGAAATAGCTTACAAGTACTTTTTATTATAAAATATTACGCGTATTCCTAGTGATGTATTGCTTTCAAGTATGCTTGTGAACTGCTCTACTAAGTACCCAATCATTAAATTTATAACGATTTTAGAAAGAAAATATCATGCTATATACAGAACAATTTTTTTTGTTATGTATTTCAGTTTCCAAAAAGTGTATACACCACGTGGTCGGAAAACTTTATGTAACCAACGAAAGACATTTTTAATTTATAACGATACCATAAGACGTATACAAAGTTCAGTAGGAAATGCAAAAGTTTTGAAGAACTTAGCTAAAAAGCACATCGAAAGATTTGAACTGCGCTACCAAAACAAGAAACGGTCAAACGATTTTCAAACGGCAAGCAATTTAAATAATAATAGTGGACATAGTTTGAGAAAACTAAAAAGTATTGAATACTTAAAGCGGCAACGGCAAAAATTTTCTTTTAAAAGTGGTTGGATTGCACTACCACCTTTTTCTATAAACACACAACATTTAGACAGTGTTAGTAGTTGGGGTTGCGAAAGTAGTGACGAGTATGTTGGTGCTAAAACGTTGAAATATTACTTGCAATTAGCGACGGCTTACTATCAGCAGGGTTTTTTGCAAAACATAAAATATTTGGAAAACGTTGGAGCGCGCAATCAATTACGAGGTGAACAGCAATTACAACTGCAGCAACAGCAACAGCAGCAGCAGCGAAATCAAAAAGTTCATACTACATTAAATGAATCGCTTACAAATATAACAAATATTGTGACAAAAACATCTACTAGTTTGGAAATCGAACTTGGAACGGTAAATAATAGCGCCATAAGACAAAAAAAAATCAATCGAAATAATCCAATTGTATTCCAACAAAATGAAAAACTAACAGCAAATGATTTTGTATTTAAAAACAACAATATTAAAGATTGTGCCATATGGGTCGATGTGAAACCTCAAACGACAAGTACAAATCATCAACAAAATTACTGCAGCGTAAATAAAGCAATTTATAGAAAAAAGGCAATTGTTCTCCAAACAAAAGATATAATAAATAGCATGAACGATTATTTGGATTGTAATTTTGAGTATACCCAATTACAGGAAAGCCAACGGTTGCAACAACAGCAAATTTTTCAGAACACAAGTACTAACAATCAAAACGATCCTGCAAAGGTATTACTAATAGATACTTTAATTGATAATTTGAGAGAACTGGACATACAAGAAAATCGATCTAATTTACCACGTATAACACTCACCGATTTTACTAATAAATATCCAAACGAATTAAATTCAAACTATCAAATATAAACTACTACTGATAATTGCTTGGAAGATATTACAAAAATCTTAATATCTATTGAACAATCTACACCTGATTGCTTTTAACCTTGAAAAGCCTTAGAAACAGACTATCACAGCGTAGCCAGACCACCGCAAATAAATACAAATAAAAGGCTAATTGATTTATTCATCTCTAAAATTTTTTTAATCTAGTTTTTTAAAACTAGAGATATTTGTCCCACTTTCTCTCTTTAACATGGTGGCTATTGAACATCGTTCTTCATCAGCTAATACAACGTCTATATTATCGCCCACTTCTAATACTTCAACTACTGCATCAGCGGGCTCAACCTCATTATCTACTTTGTCTAACGCCACGGAAAATACACACAAGAAAATGTCCTCCTCTTCAGATACGGTGTCAGCTTCTAAAAGTGCTGTTAGTCAGCGCGATGTTGATGCCAAGATCTCTAGAAAAAAGGGTACTACTGGCCATAAGGAGTCTAATACTATAAATTTGTCAAAAAAGTCATTAAAATTAGATATAACGGGCAGGGAAGTCGAAGAATACTCCTTAAAATCGCCAAAGTCTCCAATAACAGGTATGTTTTAGTATTTCTGAAAAAAAAAAAAATAAATAAAATGATGTAAGTAAATTTGTAACTTAAACTTTTAATAGCATAAATAAAACAAAAAAGTAAATAACGGCCCCGATTTTCAGTTACTTTGAGATCTTCTATTGTAGTCGAAACTTTTTATCGAACGAGTTTTTAACAGGTATTATCTCCGTGGCAATGCCGAAATATTTTCGATAGACCTAGTGCTTTTGTGAATTTAATTCATTTCGATTTTGCTCACAGTATATTTTTCTCAAATGAGACTATAAACAAACCCAGAAGTCATATGTGGTTAAACATAACATAATATGCTATTTAAAATTAAACATCTGCATGAGCATACAAAAAATGGTTTCGGTTATCTCATTAAATATTTAATGCTTGTCTTACTGTTCTCAAAATGTGAGTAATTGTCAATACCGAAACAGTTGAGAACATTTGCTCACAAGATGGGAAAAGCGAGATCGATGGAGATCTCGTTTTGTTTGAGTAAATATTGGTCATTTCTTTATGTATGTATGTATGCAGATGACATAAAAAAAGTGAATGTGTGTGCGCGTGTCAGAACTATTCGTTTTATTATAACGATATACATGTGTATACTTGTAAACTACAACAAAAACTTACCTTCATTTTTTTTTTTCAAAATCAAAATATGTAAACGTTTTCTTACGCAGCCACTTGCCTTATGATGTTCAACTTGAAAAAGTTTCGAGTTTTGTATCAAAGAACCAGTTAATTTTCGTTTATCTTGAGCCAGTGAGTAAATCATTCGGTTTTGCCATCTCAGAATGCTCAAAATCTTACAAGATAAACTGAGATTTGTGGTTGAATGAGTATATCGATGAGTTACCGAGTTTATCATTTCTTAAAAATGCAAGATAATAAATATTTTGTTTTACCGAGACAAGACAAGATGATATTGTTTGTGTTATGAGTGGGCAAGTACTTGTATTGTCTTTTGAGAACATGGGCATATTTTTGTATGAGTATCTTGTCGCAGCCCTTTATTTAAAATTACTACCTTGTCTTAAACAATTGATTGCATTTGCTGTTTACCCACTAAAATTATATATAACCTATACGATGTTAACAAAAATGTCACCGAGTAAGTGTTTCACTGATGAAAAGCAAAAAGACTTCGCAGTATTTACATTGTCCTCAATTTTGAAAGTGTCGAAAGCAAAATTACATTTAATAAAACAACGAAAATTTCGTTGATACGATACCCAGTGAAAAGTAAACTTAAAAGTGTTTGTTAAATTTATCAAACAACATTATTTTTAAGTTTAGAGATTTATATCAGAGAACTGCAAAAATTGCATTTTTAGTTGAGGGTGCATGATTCAAAATTTTTATGTATAATCAATTAAATCCCACAAATGAACAATTTCAGTAAAAATCGTGCAGAACAATAGATTAAATCATGTTCAGGCACGATTAGAAATTGATTGTTTTTTCTGCAGTTCGATACGATTGAATCTAAAAAGCAAAATTCCAACACAGGCACTAGCATGCATATTCCTTGCTTAACAGTCAACAATAGAAGGCCGCGTAATTCAATTGAAATACACACAAACAAAAAAAAAATAAACCAAACCTATTGTACTTCTCAGTATTTTAATCTATGTATGATCGTTGATTTAATGCCTTTTTTACTTCAATCGTATCGAACAGCATAAAAAAGTTTATAATCGTGCTTAGAACATAATTTAAACAAACGTTGTGCACATTTTTTTTGTGCGTTCACCTATTTGATTCATATGTTTTCTTCATGTCTGTCAAGATTTGTTTTCTACTCATGTTTTAGAGGTCACAATGAAAAAGTTAACATTTACAATATGAAAAACATTTCGTGCATTGGAAATATTTAATAAAAAATTTTTGGAAATAATTAGTTGTATCTTAGTGCTGTCCAAGACATATTGATGAATATGTCTATTAAAAAAACTAAGTATTAAATTACATATTTTCATTTGACACTAAATGCTGTGTATTCTGTTCTAGGACGTTTACCCCATCAAACCTCTGTTACCTCAAGCGTTGACGTAGAAGATCGTAAAACCTTACGTGAAGCTCTCTATCAAGGCATATTTCATCGTCATCGCAGAACCATATTTGCAGTAGGCAGTTTTCTACGCATGTTGCGTAGTCGAAACTCCCAATACAATACCATACGTAGTTCATCCGAAGGTGAAGACATTAATGAAGTGAGATAAAATACATTGTGATATTAACAGGTGATAAAGAAACATTTTTAATATAATTTAAATTATAGGAGTACTCATGATGGTATATATGTATGTGAAATTTTGAATTTTAAATTTGTTGTGCATATTGAATACTACGACCGTAAGTGTTATTTTCATTATAAAGCATCAGCAAGCAAACAAAGGCTTCCAATTTATAAAATCTATCACTTTAAGCGTCATTATCACTAGTTACCGATAGCTAAAATTCAGATTTTATAAGTCAAATATCAAGCTGTTGTTTATACATTAAATTAAAAATATCGGACAGTGTGTCCTTAACTATCCACTCAAATTTGGTTTCAAAGTTGTAGTCAAAAACCCGTTATTTAAAAGTTTAATAACGGGCCCGTGTGCAATATTTTTATTTATATTGGGCAAATATTTTAGCGCAGATGAAGTTAAATGCAACAAACTGCAAATTTTTACATTTAGTTGTTGTATGAATTAAAATGAATCATTTTGGCATATATTTCCAAACACCTACACATGAGTACTCGTAATAACAAAACTAAATCTATAATTTTACAAAAAAAAATTAAACTTTAAAATACCATAAAAAAATACTTGTATGAAAAAAAAAATATGGGAACAAGTTCAAAAAATTCCAAAAAAATTTCAAATATTCCAGAATTTTAGACAGCTCTAAAAGAAGCTGAAATTAAAAGAATATAAGTATTTGTATATAATTATAAGTGCATACAGGGCTGGGCAAACTACGTGTTTTGTAATTAAAATTTAAAATACAAAATATATTGTATTTTAATGAGAAATTATTAAAATAAGAAATATGTAATACAGTATTTCATAATTGTTGTCTAAAACACAATATACATATACTATATTTATAAATTCAGTAAAAAAAGAATTTCCTTTAATGAACACAACAATTTTAAATGTAGCATCGGACAAGTAACCTCCTGCTAAAGAAAATAATCTAACCTAAGTAGTATTAAATTGTATGAATTGGATAAATTGAATAGCTTTCAAGGATGGTCAGGTCTTTCCTTTTTTTCATTAAGGAATCTGACTTCAACTTTGGTATCCATGGTTTATCAGTGCCTCCATTTACCAACTAATAAACTTGTTCACTGGTATTTTTATATGTTTTTGTAACAGTTAGTAAATAATTTGCCTCTGGAATGTTAAATGCAAAATTTTGAATTTACTACCTCTCATGTATTGTAATGCTTTGTGGCTGCCAACACATTTTGTAACTGGAATGGCTGAATTTATCTCCAATGTCGGTTTAAAATTTTTTTTTTTTTAATGTTTTCCTATGTTCTTTTGTAATTGTGGCACAATACTACTTCAATATATCAAATTGTCGCTCTGCAGCCGATATAATCTAGTTCTTACAGCCATTAAAGTAGGCAGAAGTTTCTCTATGGGTCTTTAACACTATGATACTGAGTAAAACGACTTGTCAAAGTTTTGAGCTTGTATAAAAGACTGCTTTATTTAAAAAAATGTTTTTACTTAAATACTATACATTTGAATCTTATAATTAATTTAAATCTAAATTCCATTGTCTGGTCGTTATCTACTTAATATGTGTCTAGACAGAAAAACATTAATACATATTTCTTTGTTTGCTATCAGTATTGGAAATTCATAAAAATATCTCCGCTATCCTAAATAAATAGTGTTCGCCACCAAAGTATCTAAACAAAGAAGTTCAAGCGATAAGAGTCTTTTAAATGTGGATAGACAAAGGATTGATTTAGTACAGTTTTGAAAAGTACTCGATATAATTATGCGAAAGGCAGTTTATGATCATTCGTATGAGTGTATATAACACCCCCAGACGAAGATGCTTGCCCGACTCCTAGGGGAGTTAAGGGTAAGTTGACAGTAACTTCGGTTTGCTTGATATTCTTTTTGTTGCTAATTTTGAAATAAATATAGATACAAACTTGATGTTCTAGATACTCGTTATCAAACGTTTTTATCTTGGCTTTTAATTCTTGAATGTAGTCGTAGTATTGATCTGTCTTAAAAATATGTAATATTTTAGAATAATTTCCAATTAAAGATATTTCTCCTGTTTGGATGATAGTGAATTCGTTTCCTTGATTAAGGTCAGTTGCGATTTGTTTTTGTGCTACGGCTAGGTTAATCTTCAGTAGGATCGATAAAAACTTCCAAAGATCTGGAAAGATGTTTCTTTTGTTTAATGAATTGGTCTTTATGGTATTCTTGCTTACTATTGGAGTATTTTTTACCGGCTACTTTATTTACGTTAACTTTCTTTACTTTTTGGTCTAACTTATTCTTATTCGTCTTTACATAATTAGTGTTTATGTTCTCATTTCTTCTATTTTTATTCCTATATTTAAGCACTCTCTTTTTTGTCTCTCATTCTTTCAAATATTTCTTGTAAATTAATTTTATTAGAAAAATGTAAGTCAATAGGTGAGGTGAATTAAATTGTTATAATTGCTCAGGGCTTGTAATGGTAAATCTATATTAGGATTGATATCATTTTCTATTTCTCTGATCTTTAATATTCTTATTTGTTCATTCATTGTTCCGTGAAATCTTTCAATGTCTGAATT
Source organism: Thelaira solivaga (assembly GCA_947397855.1). Classification (NCBI taxonomy): domain Eukaryota; kingdom Metazoa; phylum Arthropoda; class Insecta; order Diptera; family Tachinidae; genus Thelaira; species Thelaira solivaga. The sequence continues at coordinate 29,400,338 of OX377612.1, forward strand.
TCCTGTATGTCGATTAGGTGTTGTGAAGTGATATTGGATATTTTGTTTTTCCAAGAAATCAGTAAATAGTGGTGACTTAAATCCCTTTTCATTATCTAGAATAAGTTTTCTAGGTTTCTTCATTAAAAGAAATAACTTTAGATAAGCTTTGATTAGTGCCAGAGTTGTTCTCTCGGGCATCTCCTCAATCATTGCATATTTTGTGAATTTGTCTATCATAGTATGGCTGACTTCCTAATCGCATGTTGCTTTGTAGCAATACATTGCAGCGTATTCCTAAATGCAACCCTGAAAATTTTTACAAAGCATTTTGTTCCCATTTGCAACACTGAGTTAATACGCAAGAAAAAGCAAGCAAGGCATCCAAAAAAATTTAGATGCAAAATAAATACAACACGCAGCACAATGGCGTCGCAGGAAAATAAGTAAGCGGTTTTTCTTATAATTTAATGTATTTAAATATTCCCTTATTTATCTTAAAAATTTTTTTATTACAGTAAAAAATGGACACAACTATAAAAATTTATTAATAAACGCGAGACTAGATATGGAAAAGCAATTTCGCGAAAAAAAAAGAAACGTATTGTGCTATGGGAACGGGTTTTACAAAATATTAAATCAATAGACGACACGTTCCCATTTTCACGGGACGACATATACAGAAAATTTTTAAATTTCATGGTAACATATAAGCGCATTAAGAAACGCAATAAGACGTCGGGCGAAGCAGCAACTACCTGGGACTTCTATGATAGACTGGACGAAGTGTATGGCTGCCGCAGTGACATATATGTGCCAGAATGCAATCTAGAGTCCACTTTAGACTCAGTATATGCAGATTTGACCGGAGATACTAACGAGCCAAGTACGTCTCTTGCAGCTCTGACCCAACGTGAAAGCTCACCTCCAGCACGCAAGCGCAATCGAGTCGATATCGTAGACTTTTTAACAAAAGAAAACCAAACCGATAGGAAACTTTTAGAAGATCTCCTGAATTGCGAAAAAGAAAAATTAAAAATTGAAAAAGAAAAAATTGAAGAAATAAGAAAATTACGAGAAGCTTTATTAGCGTCTCGTAATTGATTTCTTATATTTTTAAAAGACTGAATGTAAATATTTTATTTAGTAATTGATCTTATTTATGAATTTGTTTTTATGTTTTTATTTATGAATTTGTTTTTATGTTTTCATTTATGAATTTGTTTTTTTGTTTTAAGTATAACATATCTATGTGCGTTGAATTTAAAGATTTTTTAAGTTTTTATTCAGAACATGAATTTGTTTTTGTTAATTAATTTTAAGTAAAATACACAATGAATAAAAATGTTTGTTTAATTTAAGCTGATAGAAAAGTAGTTAGCATTTCTCTTTTCATTCTTGCGTGTTCTCTTGGTGTTTCGTCATTTGGAATGTTATTGCTGTAGGTTACAGAGTCTATTTCATCAACAATCTCCACGTCATCAGGAGACCCTTCCGCGTTAATAATGAAATTATGAAGAATAAAGCATGACATAATTATAGTATATAGGCTGCGTCGCCTAACAAGTGGCAATTAGAAGGGAAAGCAATCTGGCCTGATGTAATTGCACGCTTTAAAGGACTATCGGCCCATACAGACGCATCGTGACAACGACCTGGATGTCCCACTAAAACGTCAAGGAATCGGAATTCACTATCAGACACAGCCTGTATGTACAAATGAAATTTGTAAGTAGTAAATTAAATCAATAAAAAACTAATAAAAAAAATTTACCTGCACTATTATAGAATATGTTCCCTTGCGATTATAATAACTGACACTATCATTTGATGGCTGTGATATTCTGATGTGTGTACCATCAATACATCCCAAGACGTAGGGAAAAGGGTGAGATCTAAGCGATTCAAAACCTTCCATTATTTTTGTCCGGCTTGATTCAGAGTTTGGAAATTTTATTAGTTGTTTTTGTTTGGCAATAAGTTGAACGCAATGGACAAAACCTCTGTAGCACGCACCCATGCCAACATTAAAACGATCACTTACTTCACGAAAGCTGTTTTGATTGGAAAGTTTCCACAGCGTTATAAAAAGAATATTCTTTAATTCAAGACCAGGACGACCAGTCTGAGCCTTTTTGTATGAGCCACTTAACAAACACAAAAGTTTCTAAAAATTTAAACAAATTAGTTTAAAAATTTTACATGCAGATTTTTATTTACATAAGTACTTACATCAAAAGTCATTTTTCCCATTCTAAAGTGGCTGTAAAAAATATCGTCAGGCATTTCATCAATTGTTTGTACAAAGCCTTTTGTTTTTGGTATCCTTTTCGATACCCGTGTTTCTTTTTGCAACACAACAAGGCGTTCCTGCTTTCTTTTTAAAATTTGTACAGCAATTTGAAAGCTGGAGCTTCCTTGTTCGCTTAAATCAAAAATATTGTTCAATAAAACATCTTCCGCCATTGTTCGCTTTTATGATACAATGCATATAAATGTTCCTAAACGATGTCAGGGTTGCAAAATATCAGTATGCAAAGTATTAAAAAAGTAACTACACAATGTATCAACTTGGTATTAATACTGTATTGATACATTGTAAATATACGTTTAGGAAGTCAGCCTAACATACATTTGTTGGTTCTTTATGAATTATATATCTGAATGGTAAATTTGAAAAGGTTCTGTCGGTGTTTCAGTGTCTTAAAAAGGTAGTTTAATAGGGTTTATTTCGTGTTTAAAGCTACAGATATGACAGTTATTAATAAATTTGATAATTTACTTTTTCAAGTTAAGATAGTAATAAACTTTCTTTAATTCTTCATAGGTTTTAGTTATACCTCGGTGATTGTTATCAAATCTGTGATGTTTTGCTATTATTTAGATTATTTCTTCATAGCTTTTTTCTACTATAACTTGATAGGATACAAATACATCAGTTTTTATAATGTTATTTGGATTACATTTTCTTTCTTTAAATTTATTTTGAAGCGTTAGTAAGTCTTCTGCATTGTTACAACGGAGAGCTAGAACCTTGCAAACTGCCATCTGGTCTAAGATTCGTTCTATCAGTTCAGGTTTTAAGTTTTCATAATTGTATGTAGTTCTTTTGTTTAAGAATACAATTTCTTTTACAATTTTATTTTCTATTCCCCTTTTTAGGATAATTTGGTTAGAAAAACTTTGGAAAGGCTTCTCTGTAGTTTTGAATAAGTCTATACTATCGTCTTCTGCGGAATGTACAGTTTGGTCATCATCATTAGGAATGATAGGGATATTTTCTACTATCGTTATTCTATGGGGTTCTTCTGATTTCTTTTTTGATCGAGATCCTGTTGTTAAATCTTCTCTATTATGTAAATCTCTTAAATGCTTATTCAGTGAGCTAGCTGTCGCATATTTTTTGTTACATAGAGAGCATATATTCTCACTCAATTTGATTCTATTTTCTTTTTCCTTATATATTTTTTGATTTACGTTAGTTTTTTTAATTCTTGAAAGTGCATTGGCGACTTTATTTTCTTTTCCCTCTACATGAAATATATCAAACTCGTATTCGTTTAGTTTGAGTTTAGAATTAGGTTCTTTGAGATTAGCTAACCATATAAGTGGTTTGTGATCTGTTTGCAGGTCGAACCTTCTTCCGTAGAGGTAATGTCTAAATTGTTTTACAGCCCATACTATAGCTAGTAATTCCTTCTCTATTGCTGAATAGTTACATTCATGTTTGTTCAGTGTCTTTGATGCGAATGCTATAGGACCATTTTTTTGCGATAAAACTGCATCTAATGCATAGTTACTTGCATCAGTAGTTAGACAGAATTTTTCTTTAAAATCAGGATATTTTAGTACCATATTTGACATTAAAATATTTTTAAGTTTTTCGAAACTTTCTTTAAAATCTTTGTCATCTAAGTTGATAACTGAGTCCTTTTTGAGGCGAAGTGTCAAAGGCTTTGCTATTTTTGCATAATCGGGTATAAACTTTCTATAGTAACCACTGAGTCCGAGGGAACTTTGAATTTACCTAACAGTCTTTGGGATAGTTTGGTTCTTAATACCATCGATTTTGTTGGGATTGCGTCTTATGCCATCCTTTGTTACTGTTGGTGAACAACAAATTGTAGTCCGATAAATAAAAACACAGTTTACTCTTCGGTGTCACTCACTAGACTAACTTTATTAACAAGTGTTTGCTTAAAAACTACCACCAAAAATGTGTATGCTTAAACGAGTGTATCAGTATGTGAGCTCAAACAGAGTTACACATGCTCATACACTTGTATATGAAAAGGGAATTATAAACTCAAGGTTACAATAAATGTTTGTATTTATATATATTGCTGAAAACAAAATATCAAGAAGAAACAGAAGAATAAAATGTAGTAAACAAAAAGTATACATGTATGTACGAGTGCTTTAAAACTGTAAATAGAACAAACGTACCAACTAGAATTACGTATATATATATGTATATTAGTATGTTTACACAATGTATAGGGGTTCCGTATGCCTGTTGGAGAACTGGAAAATACACCATGATAGGGAAGTAATACTTTGGCTACAAAATGCACAAACTTTATTTTTTTTAATTTTTCATTTTACCTAATATATTTTTTATTTTTAATTTAATTATTTGCTGATGTAATTTGTTTAATATTTTGTTCTTTTAATACCACTGTATTTATTACATACCTTAAGTATATTAAGCTTAAGTTCAGTTAACAAAAATTCTGCTTTACGGTATTTTAGCGAGTTACTAAGCTGATCGTTGATCATTAGTAATTCTGCCTTGCTGCGTGACTACGTTGAAACTTACTGTAGTAAAGAAATTATATTTTTTAAATAAAACTGTATGTTGGGGTGCGGGGCTGGCCTGGTAAGTTTTCTTACCCTTACAATTACTTAAAATAGGTTTGTTCCTGTTGATAGATTGTTTTTTCTTTATTTGATTTGTAGATGATTTTTATTTCCATAAAGGATTGCATTCGATATCCTATGCAATAATTTGGTTCCTATATTTTGCCTTTCTTGTATAAAAAATTTTTACATTTTCTTTGTTTTAAGAAATAGTCTTATAAGTATATTTGTTTTATTGTTTTAATTTTATAAAGCACTGCACCACTTGAACGCAAGAAAAGTAGAAATAATAATAAATTGACAAAGTCAATTTGGTTCTCTTTTTTTTGTTCTGCCTATCCCGCCTGATCAACATGGTTGTATAAAAAAGGTACCTTACCATGTTAATCAAGCGGGATAGGGTGTGCGGTACATAAACACTGTACATATTTTTTTTAAAGAAAAAAAAAATAAAGAAAAACTTTGAATTTGTAAAAAAAGGTTAACTCAATCTCAAACAGTTACTGTGTCCTAAGAATTCTGTTTCTTTCCTCAGGAAATCACTTTTGTTTAATGATACTTTAAGATTTGCTTTCCTTAAAGTTTGGAATATTTAATTAAATATTCTTCCTTCCAACGTCGAGCTAACTGATGATGGAGAATTTTTAGCTTTTGCCAACGATTCACGTAGCTTACAGAGTGATCGGACAAATTGGGTTCAGGTGGCGACAAGATAGGGGTGCCAATGAGGAAATGCCCGGGGGTTAAGGCGCATAAATCGGCTGGGTTGTCGCTCATTGGGCTTAAAGGTTGTGAGTTTATACATGCTTCGATTCGAGTAAGCATGGTACTAAATTCTTCAAAAGTGAAACTTTGGTTGAGACAGACCTTTTTAAAATGAGATTTGAAGCTTTTAACACCGGCTTCCCAAAGGCCACCCATATGAGGTGCCCCTGGGGGGATGAAATGCCATTCGAGTTGTGCAAAGCTATTTTTATCTAATATGTTCTTACGTATAAGAGTTAGAAAATTTTGTTTATCTGTGTTTAATATGTTAGAAGCGCCAACAAATGCATTATCTGAATACATGGCACGGGGAGTACCACGTCTAGAGAAAAAACGTGCAAAGGCTGCTAAAAAAGCCAAGGTTGAGATTTCTCCTGTGGCTTCGAGATGGATGGCTTTTGTTGCGAAGCAAATAAAGACCAGAACATAACCTTTTGTGACTTTACAACCTCGACCTGCATAAGATTTTATATCAAATGGTCCGGCAAAATCTACACCACTGTGATGGAAAGGACGTGATAGAGTTGTACGTTCGGGGGGTAGTGCAGCCATGATTTGTTGGCTAGTTTGATGTTTATGTTTGACACATATCAAGCACTGAGAGATTATGGTCTTGATTAAAGTTTTGAGCTTAGGAACATAATAATGAGTTCTCATAAGCAGAGAAACAAGCCGTGGCCAAAAATCGGCGGCGGCGGCTTAGCAAAAAAATGTTCGGCGGCGGCTAAGCCGAATTATGTTCGGCGGCGGCAAAAATTTTTTTTTTTATTATTTAATTATGTGACATTGTGAAGTAAATATTGTTTTTATTTTGTTTTTTACAGTCAAATAAACGCGTGTCTGATCTTTTTTACTATTTGTAATAAAAAAGACTTAAATCAACTTGAAACAAATAATTGCAAGAGCTTAAAAATTTATTACATCCTAAATATATTGAAAAGCTAAAAAACCTTAGAAAAACAGATTTCGATGAACGTGAAAAAATTATTGAAAATAATGGAGGTTTTTAACATTACTTTTCTACAATGTTTAAAAGTTACATTTATTATTATGTGTACCTATTTTAGAGAAAAACTTAACTGTTAAATGGAAACTAAAAAGAAAACCAAGTGCTGGACGTGCTAGATGAATTTTATTGAAAATGATTTGAATAGTTCTAAAACAGACATGGTTTGCTATAATCTGAAAGTGGTTCTTGTGATGTCTCCATGAAAATTTGACCACAAAGTTGATTTTCTTCATCAAACTAATCTTTTTCATACTTGCAGCGGAGATTTGAAAAAATTATAAGTGTTTTTTGGATTATTTTTTTAACTTAAATTTATTAGTGTAATTTTGCAAAAAAAAAAAAATAAAAATATTTAAACATTTTATTTTTCAACAGTAAATTCGAGAAATTTATTTATTCCATAATTATATTTGATTGATTTGATTTGATTTATTAAGGAGTAATATAAATACTTTTATGAAAACATATAATACAATTTACAAGCAAATTTGTTTAAAAATTTTAAGAAATATTTTGCATACATTAAATACATTAAATGGAATACAATTAGAAATTTTACTACAAATTTATATATATAAATTTCTTGAATTATTGTTTTTAACAAACTCAACACATTTACGATTGAACGCTTTGATATTAGATTCAATTTTCGCTTCATATGGTAGCATGTTGTACAAATTCAAGCCCTTGTAGAATAATGACCGCTGCGCTACATTACTATCCATTCGCTGCATTCTGAAATCTTGCGCATTTCTAAGTTGGTATGGTTGCATGTCGCCGACGTACATAAGCTGTTCGCATAGATATTGTGGCGTGTCTCCTGTTTTCATTTTTTTTATAAATTTGAGTGTGTTTAATTCCAGTCGTTGTTTTATGTTCAGCCATTGCAATGTGTTTAACATGCCGTGAATTGTTGAATATCTATTACATTTTAAAATGGATCTCATTGCTTTATTTTGTAGCTTATATTATTACAATATATTTATAAAAAAAAAATATATACATACTTATATCTATTAGCTGCATTAAAAAAATATGTTTTAAAACAAATCATTTTAAAAGAGTTAATACGTTTACATTTCTATTCTTAATATGGCAATAAGAAAGAGGTAATAGTTATTCATTAAAAAAAAAAACAAAGTTATAAAAATCAATCAGAATTGGAAAAATATAACGAAACAAAAATTAATTGGGAACACGACAATAAAAAATTCTACCTATAACAATGGCTCAACAATTAGTTTGTTGTCATGTACAAATAATTGTTTTTTGGCAGTAGTAGGATTCAACCTACTTCTCTTTTCATTGATGCAAGAACCCGAAGCGGAAAAAGCACATTCTGAAGATGCTGATGTGGCAGGTATTCCAAAAAATATGTTAGCCACCTTGCCAACATTTGGAAAAACCTAGAAAAAAACATTCACAAGTTTATTTAATGTAATTTTATAGAAAGAAACTAGATTACAAATAGAGTACCTCTTTGTGCTCTCTCCACCAATCTAAACTTTCACTTGCAGTTACTTCGGTGGCAAAATATTTCCTTACTTCTTCCTCTATTGCATCTTTTTTTGAAGTATTTACCTCCAAAAATGACAACATTTCTTGTCTAGTTTCGGAAATTTTCTGAAAAATAGATTTGTTGATATGTATTTAATTTTTCATACTAGTTTTTATATTACTTACTTGTTTTTTTATAATTGGTTTAATGCCTGTTGATGTCGATGGCTTTTCATTATCTGACGATATTTTTTTTATTTCTTCAACAAGAAGATATTCTTTTGTTGTATTGAAAACCTCTCCTTTTAAAATGTAATTATTTGGTGTGTCTTTTTTTAGGGGTATTTGCGTGACATATTCATTAAGCACATCCCAATTTTTTTGGCATGGATCCAAAAGAGCAGCTACCACATGAACCTTACGTATTTGAAAACGTTTTTTAAAATTATCAATAGAAAAGTGACACAGCTTTATTGTAAGTTCAAAACAAGATACTTCCGCCTCCGTTTGTAAAGATTTCATAATGTTTTCATAAAAGAAAATTACACATGAAATTGTCGGGTATTCTTGCCCTTGTAAATATTTTGTGGCTTTTTCAAATATTTTTAAAAAATTGTAAAATTCTTTTATAATTTCTTTCGACATATTTGGTACTATCAACTCTTGTTTTATTTTTAATAGTACAATATTTATAACTTCCATATTTTTAATAAAGCTGTCAAACATTTCAATTAAAGAAGTCCAACGAGTTTGGACAGAATTTTTTATTGATGGAAGTTTTTTCGTTTTTAACATATTTTCTTCAAAATCGTCATCACCACTTATGTATTGCTCACTATTTTCCAATTCTGAAACGTAGTTTTGTGACTTTAATATTATTGAAGCTAAATCGTCCTGCTCTTTCAAACTTTGAATTTTTAAAATTTCATCTGAGTTATACATTAGGTTTCGGTATATAATTTTCAATTTTTCAATTATGGTATTAATGTGTTGAAAATCTTCGTTATTCAATATGTCTGAAGACAAAAAACGATGTAATGCATGAGCACTACAACCATATCGCTCAATATTTTTAATTTTTAATGCGCACATTATATTGGAGCCACCGTCTGTTACGGCACAAATGTTTTTGCTTCCTAAATTGAATTCGGTTATTGCACCCGCTACTTTTTCGGCTACGGCAGCACCTGTATGAGGTCGTGAAAATACTTCAGTTTTCAAAGTTACTGTTCTTAAGGTAAACTCGTCCGAGAAATGTACTTTTATATTAATATAAGATAGCTTTTTATATTTATCGGTCCACATGTCGAGGACGATGCAAACATTGTTAGGAGCATTTCTCAAAATATTTTTTACATGACCCAGATATAGAGAATATACATCATTTAAAGCTGTGGTTGCAAGTGTTTGGGATCTAGGGAATATTATTTTAGAGTTTAAGGATTTGCAGTATTTTTGGAAACCTTCCCGCTCCACCGTGTTAAATGGCTGCAAATCAATACAGCACATTTCCGCTATCCTCCGGGCATTTATGCATTTGTCATTCTTTTCCGTTTTCGGATTAAGGGCGCATTTAGTTATATTTTCTGCTTTTTTTGAATTGACAGATTTAACGTCGACATCATGAATCATACGTAAATGATTAATTAAATTTGCTGTTGAGGTCGTGTTTCCAAAACTTAAAAATTATATATTAATTATCAGTTTTTATGCACACGACATTGCTTAAGCCTAGGACTCACTATCCTACTTAGTCGTACGATCTGTCTAAAAACGCATGTGTGCTAAAAAAGTATGATAGTGTGTATTGAAAAAGCATGTGTGTGACAGACTTTTTGACAGGTCTGTCCGATTTTTTAATGCTATGAAAATGTTCATAAAATACATTCTATCTGTGCGATCAGAGTTGCATTTTCTATGTTCAAGGCAGAAAATAGCAACAATACCAAGCTGGTGTTTTGTTTATACAAACTTTTAGGTTATTTTTCATTGAACATATGGTTTTTGCATCTTTTTTGTATAATAGTGTGGCATAAAGTTCGCCATTTTAAAACGACTTCTTCAAATAGGACAGAATTCTGTCACACATTATTTTGACATAATCGTACGATCGTGTAGGATAGTCAGTCAGTACCTTTAGTACAGAACAAATTTACTTTACAAACGTCGGTCCAAATAAAAAAATTTTGGTGCAAATAAAGTTCTAAGAATAAATATACCAGTAACTTTTTGTTTTATATATTGATATATCTACTTATGTGAAATGTATCAAGTTTTATACATTATGTAATAAATAATTTTTAATAATAATCGTAATTGGAATTAAGAATGAAAAATATTAGTATTATAAAGTTTTTTCCAACATACATATGTACACATTCAAAGTTAATCTAAAATACATATTCTAATTCGAAAATATTTATGGACTCTTGAATTTTATGAAAATACACGGCGGTATACGTGCATTAAGATTCGGTGTAAATCAATATAGTTTAATTTTTACAAACATAATTTACTCCCAAATACCCAAAAGAAACGGTTATTTGTGTTTTCGACTTTGCATATGTTTTTTAAAACAACAGCCTGATACATAAAGTGTCTCTTCTTTGTATAATTCTCACTAACGCAAACATAAGTTGTATATGTAAGCATGGCAGAATTCTGCCATGTATGTAAGCAAGCAATATTCCAAGAAAGCAACAACAACACACGAATAAAAACCGTTTAGAAACCAACCACCAAAACTGTGCACATAGAAACAGCAAGTAGTCATTAAAACGATAATGATCATTAGGCTTAACTTAATAAGTGGGTGGTTTTTTGCCCAAACCTAAATCATGAATGGACCGTTTCAATGAAATTTTGCACAGATCTTTCGGAAGCCATTTAAATTAAGTGCACTGCATGTTTGTTTTTAATAAATTTATAAAAAAAAATTTTTTGGTTAAGAAAAGTAGAAGGCTTAAGCTTTTTTGGAGTTCAGTTATTTTGGGCAATTTTAGCATTTCCTAAACAATTTTTTCACAACACAATATACCTACATATATAAATTTTTTTGAAATTTTTTTTTTTGGCCAACGTTTGTTAATTAAATTTAACCTAAAAAGTTGGGTAAAAACTTACGATTTTAATATGGTCGGCTCTCCTTCGAAGCATATTTTACAAAAATGTTGTTTGGAAAATACAGCTTTTCCTCTTATGTTAAGGGTGCCAAAATACTCCCACACTACTGAACCACCAGCCTTTCGATTGTTCAATAAAAATTTTGCAACATTTTTAAGCATTTGGTTTTTAGCCATCAAAGATTCATAATCAGATATCTAAAGATCTGAATCATGAAAAACATTTTCATCACATTCATCTGAATCTCCACAATTATTTGAAAGAGGGTCTACACTTTTTTTTTTGAAAATAATTTTCTATTTTCTTCATTTTTAAATTTTTAAAAAAACTAAACTTGAATTTTTACAACTTCACTCTGCAAATCACTATGAAAATTGAATAATAACGATCTCAGTGAGCGAAAATACGTTTTACTGAGTACCAAATACTTAACTTGTTGAGCTAATTATTCCATTACTCGCGTTATCAATTCAGATGTTTTGATAGTATTTAAGAGATTTCAAAATATTTCATGTGGGTGATTTTTACATCAATATTTTAACACATAGACTATTGTGACAACAAGGCTTAAAAAGCAACTCTAACAGAATTATAGTATTCAACACAATCCTACTCTTTCAAATTCTATGGAAATTCGATATAATTTTAAGCAAAGTTTTAGAATAAATAAAACTGTCTCCACTTTTTCAAACTCGAAAATTTTAAGATTGATATTTCTTTAGAACTTTCGCAGTAAAAAACTTTTGTCATCAAATTAAAAATGTTTTTTAAATTATTCCTCAAAGACATAAATATGTACATCTAAAAGCAATATACCTCAATTTAATTCTAAAGATTGTTTGTAAGTACATGTAGTACTTTAAATCCATTGAAATTTTCTATTGTTGATAAAAATTTGCATTAAAGTAAAGATATAATAAAATTTTGTTAATATTTCATTAATTTACCTTTACTTCTGAATGATTTAAGAAAAACATATTTACAAACAAATTGAAAATGTATAATTTTTTATTTCAAAATAATTTTCGACTACAAATTAACAATTGAAGAGCTAAAATTATATATTAAAAAATACAACCGTGCTCCAAAAACGGCTAGTCGGTGAAATCGGCTTGACCAAAAGCCGCCGACGAGCCGATGGCTTCGGCGGCGGCGCGGCTCATAAGAAAAAATGGGCGGCGCGGCTGCTAGCCGGCTGAGCCGACATGGCTTGTATCTCTGCTCATAAGTCGATATAACAAAGCATTTTGACCATGTAGCGAATATTTATGTAGATATTCTAAAAAAAGTCGTGTGAAACGAGCATTATAAGGTAGTAAAATTTGGAAAGCGTTCATCATAGCTAAGCGTCGGGGAGTTTACTAATCTACCATTTATTCGTATGATCCCGTCAGGATCCATAAATGGATTAAAGGTTAATAAATGACTTTTTCGAGATATTGGGGTTTCATTGGATAATTGAGTGTATTCATTAATAAAGTGATATTTTTGAGTTGCAATTATCAGTCGGTTTTTGGCAAAAGTCAGTTCTGTGGCAGACAATTCAACGTGATCTAAGGGCTTTCGATGTTTTAAGCGGTAGTAAAAGCGAAATATATAGGCAATAATACGTAGAGCCTTAGGAAGACTAGAAAAGTTAAATAAAATGTCATAAGGTTCTACTTGCGATGCATGTACATGGATAGGTTTAGCTTCTTCTCCAGTGCAAAAAGTCGAGCCTTTTGATGGCCATCTTAATCCCAATGTTTTGGTGATGCTTGAGTCTGAAAGTTTTAAGAACTCTTCATCGAGTAAGTGATTTGGGGGTAAGTCTCTCAATAGGAAGTCAGTATTGGCTGTCCATTCGCGAAGAGAGAGACAAGCTGATGCGAGGACAGTAATTAGTTCATTACGTGACCTTTCAGCCGCTGAGAGGGTGTGAGCACCTGCTAAAACGTCATCCACGTACATGTAGTTGCGAAGTATATTTGATGCTAGAGGGTATTCTTGCTCACAATCTTCGGCTAATTGACGCAAAGTTCGAATTGCCAAATATGGGGCACAGTTGACACCGAATGTCACTGTTAAGCTCATGATCTTTAGGGGGTGCATTGGGTGAGCTACGGTATATAATACGTTGATAGGGGGTTTGTGTGGAGTTGACACGGATTTGTCGATACATTTTTTCGATATCTGCGTTGAAAACATATCGAAACAATCTCAATTTTAAAATAAGGACAGTCAGATCTGCTTGGAGCGTGGGACCTGGGTACAGCAGATCATTAAGACTGATCCCGTTAGAGGAGGGGTTTGAGGCGTTAAAAACCACTCTTAATTTGGTAGTAGTGCTGTCAAGTTTGATGACGGCATGATGCGGCAAGTAATACGTACTGTGTTCGCTTGTTAGGGGGTTTACATTGGTCATGTGACCTAGAGTAGAGTATTCGGTTATAACGCGATCATACTCAGATTTAAGTTGGGGGTTTTTTATCAATCGTGCTTCATTGCGAATGAATTGGGATAGCGCAATGTGACGAGAGTCACCAATATTAAGGTTTTCGGGGAATTCCTTTTTAAAGGGAAAGGAGACCACGTATCGACCTTCAGGGTTGCGGTGCGTCGTGGTCTGGTATAGTTGCTCACAAAATGAGTCTTCGGGGGTTGATTTGGGTTTTTTGGGCAAGTCCTCGAGTTCCCAAAACTGTTGCAGTTGCTTCGAAAGTACGACTTCATTATATAATGAAAGTATTTTCGTGCTATGATGGCCAGTGTCAACTTTTCCCGTGACAATCCATCCGAATACGGTTTTCTGAGCGACAAGAGATCTGAGCTTATCCCAGTGTACGCCATTTTGAATGATTCGTGGATACACATCGCCTCCGAGAAGTAAATCTATTTTTGAACAACGATGATGCGAATTGTCAGCCATTTGCAGGTTTTCAAACATTCCGGTTAAAGGAACTAATCGCGGATGATATGGAAGTTGACCAGTGAGTTTTCTTACGACAAGAGCCCTTGTGAGCAGGAAAAGTGATTCATCAATAGGTGACCCGAATTCTCGAATTTTTCGCTAATTTACGCACCGGTGACTGTACAAATTTTCGCGAAATAAAAATGCTTTTTTCTTGAAATCCTCGTATGAACAAGCTTTTAATTCTATCTTTTCCATTTTGAGGTTTTTCATTATCATTATTATCACTTGAAGACTTTGTGTAATAGTCCTCTTCCAAATTAAGTTCCGTTTCTTTATACATATTTTTTCTACTGATTTTAGAACAGGTAGAATCATCATCAGAAAATTCGCTTCCCACAGTAAATCTATAATCTCCAATAATGTCATCGGTTCTTCTAAGCCATTCTCTAACTCTTCCTGAAGCGTCGTTGCTTTCTTTATCGCTTCTTGACTCGAGGATTCCATCGCTAAGCCGAGCTCGCTTATTACATCTTGGGTATTCGGAATCTCGATAGGAGGAAGCGCTTGAGCATTGGGAACTAATTCGATTTCTTCGTCTGAGGACGTTTCTGTTAATTGAGTGAACTTCACTTTCTTTGTTTGACGTACCATTATTATAAATTTGAGTTTTATATGAACAAGTAGACACTGAATAATTATATGAACACGGTGACTGTACAAATTTTCGCGAAATAAAAATGCTTTTTTCTTGAAATCCTCGTATGAACAAGCTTTTAATTCTATCTTTTCCATTTTGAGGTTTTTCATTATCATTATTATCACTTGAAGACTTTGTGTAATAGTCCTCTTCCAAATATGGGGTTATTATCTTTATTTTATAACACTTGGGGGATAATAATTATTTTTTATAAAATTTTGGGGGGTAATAATTATTTTATAGTTTTGTAAAAACTGGGGGTTAATTTTATTTTATAGTTTTGTAAAAACTGGGGGTTAATTTTATTTTATAGTTTTGTAAAAACTGGGGGTTAATTTTATTAAGTTTTTTGTTAAAAACTTAACAAATATATCCGGGTCGCTGGACCAAAAAGAAATGTTGGGGTGCGGGGCTGGCCTGGTAAGTTTTCTTACCCTTACAATTACTTAAAATAGGTTTGTTCCTGTTGATAGATTGTTTTTTCTTTATTTGATTTGTAGATGATTTTTATTTCCATAAAGGATTGCATTCGATATCCAATGCAATAATTTGGTTCCTATATTTTGCCTTTCTTGTATAAAAAATTTTTACATTTTCTTTGTTTTAAGAAATAGTCTTATAAGTATATTTGTTTTATTGTTTAAATTTTATAAAGCACTGCACCACTTGAACGCAAGAAAAGTAGAAATAATAATAAATTGACAAAGTCAATTTGGTTCTCTTTTTTTTGTTCTGCCTATCCCGCCTGATCAACATGGTTGTATAAAAAAGGTACCTTACCATGTTAATCAAGCGGGATAGGGTGTGCGGTACATAAACACTGTACATATTTTTTTTAAAGAAAAAAAAAAATAAATAAAAACTTTGAATTTGTAAAAAAAGGTTAACTCAATCTGAAACAGTTACTATGTGTCCTAAGAATTCTGTTTCTTTCCTCAGGAAATCACTTTTGTTTAATGATACTTTAAGATTTGCTTTCCTTAAAGTTTGGAATATTTTATCTAGGTTGTTTATGTGTTCTTGTAGTGACGTTGAGAATACTAGAATGTCGTCCATACACACTACACAAATTTTATTGACATGTTCCCTCAGAACATTGTTCATCATTCGCTGAAATGTTGCTGGGGCATTTTGTAGGACATTCTAACGAATTCGATATGACCATTATGAGTAGTGAAAGCTGTCTTTTCTCGATCTTCAGGTTCTACTTCTATTTGATAGAATCCCTTTGTGAGATCTAGTGTAGAAAAATAATTCGCCCTACCTAACTTGTCCAGAATGTCATCTATTCTAGGGATTAGGTATTTATCTTCCCGAGTAATTAGATTCAATTTTCGGTATTCGATGACTATTCGCCACTCTTTATTACCTTCTTTGTCCTCTTTTTTAGGAACATTCCTTGATCAAGCATTTCTTTCATTTGTTTTTCGACTTCTTCAGTATGAATTGCAGGGTATCTATATGTTTTTGAATATATGGGTCCTGACAATCCCGTATCAATTTTATGTTTAACTTCATTCGTAAATGTCAAATCATCACCCCTACGATAAAAAACTTCTTCGTGATTTTGGATTAGGATACGAATTGCATTGGATTCTTCTGAATTTAAGTGTTCTAATCGCAAAGGGTTGTCATTATTCCCTAAATGTTCAATATTATGGAGTTCAGATAATTTACTAATTTCTAACATGCATATTTCTTTTTCTTCATCTCCTTCGTAATATAATTTAAAAGTTTTATCATTTAATTTTAATGTTTTCTTGTTATAATCTATTACCGCTTTATTAGACTTTAAGGTAGAATGTCCTAAGAGTCCATTGAAAAATTCATGGAAATTAAAGAGTCCAAAAGTCGTGTCAGTATTTAAGGGTATCTGAATATTATTTTTAGGAATAGTTCCTTCGTGGGTAATTTTAAAAAGTCCTGAAGCAGTTTTTATGGTAATAGGTATTTCTAATTTTTTTATGAATTGTGGGGGGCATTGGTCTATATTAAGAAAGTTTTCTGTTGATCCTGTATCAATTAGTAATAGTAAGGATCTTAATCTTACTCTGAGTAAAATATAGGGAAGTCCTGATTGGGTGGATCGTTTGTTTGGAAGGCTGTTACAGGAAAATTTCCTGGTTCGTACGTCTTACAAGTTTGTTGTTTGTTCCGGTCAACATCATTAATATTACACTTACAGTTATACTTAGGTTTAACTGTTTGATGGTGGGTTTGTGTTCTGGTTTGAATTGTAGAGGTGTCCATTGGTTCTGGTGCTGGTTGTTGGTTGGGATGTTGTTAAGTGTTAGACCTTTGTTGCCAATTTTGGTTGAAATTCTTCCATTGGTTCTGCTGTTGTGGGTTGTACGTTTTTCGATACCAAATCTTGTGTTGGTCATTACTTCGAGGTTGTTGGTAGTTTGGTTTGGGTTGACCACTTCTTCCTTCTTTTCTGTGATTCCGTTCATTTTGCTGAAGCGAGTATTTTTTCTTTTCTTCTGTCAAAAATCCTGCTTGGGATAACTCATGGATAGCTTCCTCTGTTGATTCGCACTATTGTCTCAAGACCGCCTGTCTTTATCTTGGGGTCTATGATAGGTTGTTGAAAAATTCGGTCAAAATGAGCAAAAACCTCTGCTTCTATTGGATCCTCGTCTTCTACGCTTGGGACCTCCGCGCGGAGACTATCCCATCGTCTCCACTGGTCGGTGTGAGTGGACTTTGATATAGTTGATATTGCAACAAAAATCGCCTTAATCATATCAACCTCATACTTAGGTGATGAGTACCCCAGTACGCTAAAGAAGGTGGCATATTGATTAGGGGACAATGAGGCCCACACAGTCTGGCAGTCTGAGTCAGACAAAGGAATTAGGCAAGCATTGACTTGCTATGGTGTCAACTATGTTCAGATAGTTCTGAAAATATTCCTATTTTGCCTTTTGAAATATATTTTCTAAAAATTTCGCCCAACTGTTCAAAATCACTTTCTGCTATATAAATTATTCTTTTTCCATGAATGTCTACAAATTCTTCTGTCTTGTTATTTGATAAAATTATTTGGGTTTTGTATATGTTAACTATTTCTTCTTTTATAAAGAAGTGATCTCCCAAATTTTCATCAGCTGAATGTATTGTTGCCATAGTTGAATCATATTCTATATTTGCAATATAATTCAAAGTTTCTGTACGCTCACTGCTTACGTCTTCTGACTGAATGTCTTTATTATCTTGAATTCTGCTCAAAAAATCTGCTACTCTATTTTCTTTTCCTTTTAAGTATTCTATGTCAAACTGATACTCTCCTAACTTTAATAAGCATCGTTGGTCTCTAGGAGACATATCTTTTCCTTTATATTTTGAATGTAGATATTTTATTGGTTGATGGTCAGTATAAATTCTGAACTTTCTTCCATATATATATGGCCTGAAATAATTGACACTCCATATTATCGCAAGAAATTCTTTGTCTGTCGCAGAGTAATTTCTTTCGTGGTTACTTAGCGTTCTTAAAGCAAAACTGGGTGCCCTCCTTGTGACAATACTGCACCAATTGCGTAATTGGAAGCATTCGTAGTTAATGCGAATTCTTTTTCAAAACCAAGGTAACGTAAAATGGGATGTGTCGGATCTTTTGTATTAATTTTTGTATAATCTTTTACGAACTTTCTGTAGTAGCCTGTTAAATCTAGGAAACTGTTTATTTGTTTTTCTGTTCTTGGCAGTTCCAATTTTCATAGTCTTTTGTTAGTATATGTCCCAAAAATTCGGTTTTTTTTTTTAAATTGCATATGTCAATTTGTACTTTTAAGTTCTTACTTTTTAAAATTCTAAAAATATCCTCTATTACTTTTGTATGTTCTGTTAATGATGTACTGAAAATCAAAATGTCATCCAAATACACGACGCAAGTTCTATTTATAAAATCTCGTTTATCAACCTCTGAAATGTGGCTGGCACATTTTTTAAGCCAAATGGCATTCGAATAACCTCATACAAACCATGTGGTGTTCCGAATACAGTTTTTTCACTAAAATCTGGTGGTATCCCTTTGCCAGATCTATTGTAGTAAAATATAGAGCCCTTCCTAGCTTATCCAATATGGAGTCAATGTTCGGCAGCGGGTATTTGTCGTTTATGGTGACTTCATTTAATAAAAATCGATAATTTTAATGCGTTGTTGTGGACTGTACGTATTCATTTTAAATTTCCAAGAGTTCAGTTATAATCTGCAAAAAGAAAAAATAAATTATGTTAAAAAATAAAAAAGTTATTCGTGTTTCACATCAGCTGATCCGTTATAATCTATGACTATACGATACTTTTTTTCTCCTGAATTATCAATTTTTTTCGGGGCTACTATAAGTGAACTTGAATATCTTGAGTGACTTTTCTGAATTATACCCTGCTCTTCCATTTCTTTGATTTGTTTCCTAACCTCAGCTTCGTGTTGAGGAGGATACCTATATATATATCGTCAATAAAAAGCAGTTCTCTGTGCCAGAAAAATAATAAAAAATAATGAGTTCAATAAAATGAAATTGAAATATGATATTTCCTGTGTAGGAACTAAATATAAGCAAACAAAATTGAAATCATATTAAAAATTTAAATTTGGTTTACACCGTTTCCTTAACTTGCATTCAAAGTATTTAATATGTCGATTCCTATAATAAAGTCATAACTTCTCCCTCTTTCTCTTTCCATCTAATTCTTGCGTTGCTTGGTAAGTTGAATTCTTTAGGTGATTCAGTATGTATTTCGTAGTTAATAGTGTCTTTACCTGTTACCCCCCGTCTATACCTAACATAAATATGTTAACATATATTGCAGAAGCTGTCAAAACAATGTTATGTCTAGTGTAGACTACTCAGTTTCATTGACGGCAATACATGTTGCAATAATTGCTAGTCAATTTTCGTTAACAATTATTGCTAACATAAAACGTCAAATATGCTTGTCAATTGTTTGGCGTGTATATAAATAGTCTACTGCTCTGTGAAATAGATGTCAACAAGAAGTGAAAAAGTAGCTTTCAACAATTTTATAGAATATTTTATTATTGGACACCAAAAACGTGGTTATTTTCTTATAAACAAATAAAAAATATTTGCAATTAATTGATTGTAAGTATATATCTCAGTGTATGTTTTGTGAAAATTTAAAAGGCATGATAACATGAAGCTCGCTAGCTACGCGCTTGTATGTATCCAGCACAATTATTGATTTCAACTTCTACTTTCGCCTGAGTTAATATTTCTATTTGGAGTTAAAATTAAAAAAAATTCTTTTTTTTTCTGAACGACGAGCGAGTTAATTCCTTCTTAAAGGAATGGATCAAAAAAATATATTTTCTAGTTTTTAACACACTAATATGTGTGTTCCTTTATTGAATATAACTTATAAAAAAAAATAGTTTATTTGCTTTTTTTTTTAACATAAAAGAAGACTATGTCTTCTTACACTTTATTTATTATTAATATTAAAATAGCCGAAAGACTACGTCCTCCTTATTATTAGATATTTAATCTGATTTTTCAAATATCCCTGGATAAGAAAATAAAAAACACGTTCACGTAGTACAAGCTTATTTTATTAAAGAGGAAGTTAAAACTTTAAAATGAAGTATTCAGAGTAATATAATATAGGATTAAAAACAGAGTAGTAATTATTAGCATTGCCATACAATGTTGTATTATAATATAATTCAATTAACAACACCCCTCCTCAATTCCAATATTTATGATTGTTAAACTTCAATATTCCATATTATGTTATTAATTCAAATTCAGTATTACATTAATAAACCTAGAAGTTTTGAAAAACGTTCATGACTAATCCTTTGCAGATTCTTGGTCATCACATCCGCTACCATATCCTTCGTATTGCAATACTTTAAATCAATGCTCTTATTTTTGTACAAGTCCCTGACGTGATGATACTTTATGTCTATATGTTTACTACGAGCATGATATACCGGGTTCTTTACCAGTTGAAGAGCTCCCATGTTATCGCCTTGAATTTCTATTATATTCTCATTATGGAAACCAATTTCCGTCAGCAATTTATTGACGTACGTTGCTTCTTTGGCTGCTGAGGACAACGCCATATATTCAGCCTCGGTACTTGATAATGCTACAGATTGTTGTTTTCGACTTTCCCATGAAAAAACAGCGCCGGCCAAAATAAAAACGTACCCCGTATATGATTTGCGGTCAATATTATCCCCTCCCCAGTCTGCATCCACATAACACTGAATTGCTTTTCCAGTTTTGTAATATTTTAGTTTTGCATCTTTGGTTTTGCTCAAATATTTCAGAATTCTTTTAGCTGCAGTGAAATGTTCCATATGGGGATCGCTGTTCCTTTGAGACAGTTTTGATATAGAATGTAAAATATCAGGTCTGGTGCAAGTTAATAAACTAAATTCTTTTTAGTTTAAAAAAATTTAATTACTTCTAGATACTGATTTGTATCTTGAAGTATTCTTTATTGAGTTTTTCTATGGACTAACTAGCAAAAGTATTTACAGGGTTATTTATACTTTTGCTATTCTTAAGATTAGAATGCTTATCTATAATACAGCTTGTCTTCTTTATTAAAACATAACAAAGTAATATTTTCTGTTAAAAAGACTAAACTGTAATTTTTCTTTGTTTACAATTATGTGATAAAATTATTTTCAAGTAATGATAATAGGCTGTTCAGACATACACGTTAATTGAGCAATTAAGCATTTTACGCAATTATCGCCTTAATTGAGCTCAATTTACCATACAAATTTCCATTCAATAATTGCGCAATTAAAAATTGATTGCACGTTAATGAAGTCAAAATCAAAATGCAACTCTTTCTTGAGCCATTAAATATCATCTCAAAAGTGAGCAAAGTTGATATTTTCAGTACTAAAAAAAGAAAACGTAAATAAATTTAAAAATAAATGTCATAAAAAAGAAATGGCAGCCGAAGTTACCGGTAAATAAATTTTATAAAATTTTAATTTTTAAATAACTAATTTCTTTTAATCAATAGCAGGAAAATCAAAGAAAAAGAGGATTGAGTGGACGGAGTGTAGTGAAGTAGCCCTGCTTGATTTGTGGCCAGAGCGAATTGAAGAACTTCGTGGTCAACGGAAAAATGGCCACATCTACGCTGAAATGGCAGATGAGCTATCCAAGCTGGGGTACTTGTATAGCTCACGGGATGTGCAAGTAAAATTACAAAATTTTACGCAGCGATACAGGTATGTACATATACAAATATGAACATAAATATGAAATATACAAAAACAAAATATTGAAACTTTTGAAGAAAAGAAAAGGCAGTGATAGGTGTGTCTGGAGGATCACCTTCTTTATGGCCACATTATAATAGAGTCCATGAAATTATTGGGAGCTTCAAGGCAAACTTATTTAACGAATTGGTTATTGAAAGCATTGACGGTATGTGTTTTTTATTTATATTTGAAGAATAAAGTTGTTATTTAAAATTTTTTTATAGTTACAAAAACTTTTTTCATTTAATTTATTGGTGTGTATGCTTGAAAATTCTTTTTATCATTAAAAGAGTTTTAAAAGTAATTTTAAGTCGGTCAAACATTCACACAGTTTGATGAGAGATAAATTATGAATATAATTAAATAACCAGTTTTTAATTATTTTTATTTATTATATTTATAATCATAATAATTCATTTTTAATGCATTTTACTTTAAAAAGAAACATATTTTATTTTAAGAAGACGATGCCATTGTAACTCCATCGCTGTCGTCATCCATTATACATTCATCCCCATCGCCTGTACCAAATACGTCAGTGTCAGCGGTAGAGCCTCCAAAGAAAAAAAGAAAAGACTTTAAAACAACAATTTTGCAAAACTTTGAAAATTTGTCGGGCGATATAGCTGAACATTTAAAAAAAAGCGAGGATATTGAAAAAGAATTAATTAGCATAGAGAGGAAGAAAGCTGATACACTAGAAAAAATTGCAAAAGACAATGAGGAATTAAAGAATGCCCTTATTTCATTTTTAAATAAAAATTAAATAATATATAAATAAAAATATAATTTTTTAAATTGTGTTGTTTTCTTTGCTTTTAAATTTCATATGAAAAAAGATTTCAACCATATAGATGAATTTGCAAAATGTACTTACTGAAATAACAACACAATTTTTGTCTTATGAATTCAGCAGTAGGTTCGGCATCACCAATCACCACATTATATATAGGGTCCTCCCGATGTCTTTCGAATTCTTGGGCATTTTCTAACCATATCTGATTAATATTATCATTTTTTTCATTTAAAAAATTGTGTAAAACGCAGCAGGCTCGAATGATGAGCGGTGCGTTCCCAATCCGGTTGTCTATGCCTTTGCCAATTCTACGAAAACGAGCTTTTAGGTGACCAAAGGCGTTCTCTACCACTCTTCTGCACTTTGAAAGCTTGTAATTAAAAAGCTTTTGTTCCTCTGTTAAGCCTAGGCTAAAAGCATAGGGCTTCATTAAGGTGGTAGAAAATCTAAATGCCGAATCTCCCACAATACACACTGGCATGTCAACACCACATATTTCTTTCTTATTGGCGATTAATATTTCATTATCTGTCAATAATTTTTTTAGTAAGGATGAATTATATATTTGGGAGTCATTGCAACGTCCAGGAGCACCAACATTTATATATAAAAAACGATATCTGCATATAATGCATTTTAATTAAACAAATAAACAAAAAGCGATAACATGAATTTTGCACCTGTAATCCACAAGAGCCAAAAGTACAATAGAATACCATCCCTTGTAATTAAAGTAGTCAGTTGCATCGGTTTGGTTTGGCTTTATTTCGATATGACATCCATCTGAAAATATATAAACGTGTTATGCGTTGAATATATTTGCATTATTTTATTATTATGTATTATTTTTATCGTAATATTTAATAATATACCAATTGCTCCTAAACATTGTGGAAATCCAAGGCGATGAAAACCATTAATACTTTCAGTTAACATTTCTTGCGTCGGAGGTAATTTTTTAAGATACTGTGCTGACAATGCCTGCCATACTTCCTCACAGAACTCAATTACAAGTGTACACACAGTTGATTTTCCAACGCCAAATAGCTCAGAAACTACTCTATACTCGCCAGACGAACTGAGTGTAAACAATGCGATGGCTATACGTTTTGGTAATGGAATCGCACTTCGCCACTTTGTACTATTTTTTTGTAAATTGTTAAGCATGCCACATAATACTTCAAAACTCGCACGGGTCATACGAAAGTGACTTTTAAAAAAATGATCATCATAGCAATTGCAATTGACTTCCCAGAATAAAGATTCACGATTCTGTTTAATAAAAAATATTTTTGATTTAAAAGAAATACAAAAATATTACAATTAATTCTACTCACCAACTTCCACAAAGACCTTTGAGTTGCGTTATTCTCTAAAAGTGCAAGAAACAATAGTTGCTGTCTTCTTAAATTATGCAGAACTAACTCGTTTTCTTTCTTTGTTTTTCTTAACAAAGCTAGTTTGCCTTCAAAACTGGATTGCACTGATTGAAATAGTTCAATATTTTTGGTATAAACTAACAAAAATTTTTTTAAATCCGACTTTCTTTTCATTTTTTAAGTATTTTGTTTTATAAACACTCAAACATACAAAAAAAATGTGACAATATTTTCAGTTGTCAAATGCTTAATTGCGTAAACTTAATTGAATATGTGTGAACACCCAAATCAGTCACACAATTTAAAACTTAATTGACTTCATTAACTTTTATGTCTGAACAGAGTATAAGGATGTTTTGTTACAACTATAATATTATTTAAAATAAGGTACAAGTAAAATTATTTTGTTAAACTGTATTTTTCTTTGTTTGCAAAAATTATTTTCAAGTAATGATAAGAGTAAAAGTACATATTTTGATATAATGAAAAAATGTTTGTTTAACTTATGGTAATTGTTATCTTAACTCTCTCCCTTCTTAAAATGAATCGTCCCGATTCATAATTCTCCCCTCACTTAAAAATAAATCGTTCCGATTTATGTTTAATTAATACTTATTTTGTGTCTGATTCTTTCTAGTTCTGCGTTATATAAAACTTGAAAATTCTCTCTAATTCTAATTGCTCTTAAAGTTAAATAGTATTTTGTTAATTTTAGAATAGTATATGCAAGTATAATTGTTGTTATAATTGCTAAAATTATATATAAAGAGTATCTGATAGGATGCGTTTCTATTGGTATTATGAATTTCTTTAGAGAATCTATGTTGTTGAACGCTAATTCTGAAGAGGATGTTAGTATTCTTGTTATTTCTAAATCCTCATCATGTTTATTATTTATGCTCTATCTCAATTGTTGCTTCTAGCTTCTGGAATAATATTGCCAACGCGGCTATAATCTGGAATATTTTCTTCATTGCTTGGAAATGTAATGTTTTTTATATTGTTTTTGTGTACTGTTTTTCCTTTTTTTGTTAGGATAATGTCTCCTAAATCTTCCTCAACAATTTCTTTTTTATAGCGGGGTAAGTTTTTATTTCTAATCCCAGTTATTTTAACTAGTATTTGTGTTCCTTTTGTAAATGTCCTATGTTTCGTATTTTTATTCAGACGGTTTAAGACCTTTTCTGATGCTCCTTTTAGGTTGTCTATTATTTTTTCTTTATCTATATTTGTTGATCCGAAATATATATCTTTTGGTCGATAGCACGTTACACTATGTACTGAGTTATTAAGTTTTTTAATTGCTCTAAATATTTCTTCTTTACTTGAGGACTGATTACTGATTTTAAATATTCGAGTTAGTTCGCTAATTGAGTTATGCACTCTTTCTACTTGACCGTTCGCTGCTGATCTGTGAACTGGAGTTTCTAATTTTTGAATGGCGTATTTATGGCACATTTGTTTGACGGCTGGTGTGATAAAAGATACTTCGTTATCAGTTATCAATCGTTTACATTCGGGAAAACTTGTAGTGATTATTTCTTCTAATACATTTTCAATTCCTACTTTAGTTTCGATTACGCGTGCTATTATGTATTTAGAGAATTTATCTATGGTTATTAGGTACATTGTTTTGTCGTTAAAATAAATGTCTGCGTGAATGAATTCTCTGGGCTGTGTTGGTATGGTCAAGTCACGTAATGGTTCTTTAATAGAATTTCTTTCATATCTACCAAATAAACAAGCTGAACACTTGTTATTATATCTTTTTACATCTCTTTTTAATTCTGGCCAGTAGTGTTTTTCCATTATTTCATTTATTGTATTTTTGCAACTTCTATGAGCTCTATCATGTGTTTCTTTGACTATGCTTATCTGTTCATTTTTATCTAATACGTCTCTTAATTTTATTGGTGTATAAACAACATTAGTTCCGATAAATGTTTCTTTGATAATTTTCCCATATCTATATATGGTTTCAATATCTGTGTGTATCGATATAATTCTCTTGGGAGGTATGATTTTTTTCAATTCTGTTATTAAGTTGTCATTGTTAGTAAAATTAATGGTATAACGCACTTTTCCGGGAAAAATAGTTCGTGTTCGTGTTTCTACTAAGTTTCTAGATGGTACTAACTCCACTTGTATACCATAGGCATTAAATGGTTGGGGGACTGATTTTATTATGTCACTATGTGAGCTTTCGGCTGAATGTGCTGTATCGACCGAAGATGCATTTATTATCTGACGAGACAATGCATCAGCTACTACATTTTCAGTGCCCGGCTTATATTTTATTTTAGCGCCGTAGTCTTCTATGATAGCTTTCCAGCGTTTTAATTTGGGGTTAGGGTTCTTCTCTGAAATAGCGTAAGTTAACGACTGATGGTCCGTAAAAATAGTGAGGTCGGCTATGCCATATATATAATTCCTTAATTTTTGTAATGCCCAAATTATGGCCAAAAGTTCCTTTTCATTGGTGCTGTAATTTTGTTCTGTCGTGCTTAGTGTACGGGACAAGAAATATATTGGTTTTTTGTTTTGACTTAGCACGGCTCCAATAGCTATGTTGGAAGCGTCCGTGGTGAGTTCAAATGATTTATTATAATCTGGTTGAAATAATTCAACTTGTTCTTTTAATTTAATTTTCAGTTTCTGTACTGCTTCTATGGCAGTTTGGTCTAACTGGATTTCTTTATTCTTGCTTTTGTTTTTTCCAATATGTGCGTTCTCGCCTTTTAAGTGTATTGTTAGTGGTTTTGCGATGTAAGCATAATCTTTCACAAAACGTCTATAATAACCTGTTAGTCCCAAAAAACTACGAAGATCTTTCAAAGTGTTAGGTATAGGGAAATTATCAATTGCTTTTATCTTTTCGGGGTCTGTTGAAATTTTCTTATGCTTAATTATATGTCCTAAATATTCTACCTCTTTCATAAAAAATTTTGATTTTTCATTAGAAATTTTCAATGTTGCTTTATTTAGGGCTTCAAATACCATACATATGTGATGCATATGTTCTTCTGGTGTGGATGAGTAAATAAGAACATCGTCTATATAGACATACACGAATTTACCTATGAATTCTCTTAAGATGTCATCCACGCATCGTTGGAAAATTGAAGGTGCATTCTTCAACCCAAATGGCATTCGTATAAATTCATACTTGCCCCCATTAACACAGAAGGCTGTTTTTTCCCGATCGCTTTCTTTAATTTTTATATGGTGAAAGCCAGACTCTAAATCTAAAATTGTTGTTGTTATGTTTACATCAGGGATGATATATCTGTCTGTGACAGTGTGTTCATTTAGCTTACAGAAATCTATCACCATTCTTCTTTTAGGTTTACCGTTTTCATCTACACCTTTTTTATGTACTGTCAACATAGGTGAGTTATATGGGCTGTAGCTTTTCTGAATTATGCCCTCATTTAATAACTTTTTTATTTCTTTATTTATAAACTCAGTATCACTCATATTACCTGGATATTGCTTTGTCCAGATGGGTTCTTTAGTAGTTGTCCTAATACTTGCTTCTATCGTTGTCGTAAAAGGCAAAGGACCTATTTTATTATTTTCCTGCATTAATTTTTCTATTTGTTCTTCATATTGTTTATCTCCTATAGAGTAGTTAAATTTGTGTAATGGTTCTGGGACAACAAACAAATTTTTTTTTATGTCTATGACTGCATTCAATTGTTTTAGTCCTTCAACTCCTAACATCAAATCGTAATCATCATTGCTTTTAATTTCAAAAAATTCTAGTTCTTGCTTAAATATTTTTATTTTTTGTTTAAAAGTTAAAATAGATTCACCGTGCATGGTGACCATTCTAAATGGTTTTGTTCTTATTCTAGCTCCAATAACTAAGTTCTTATTAATGTAGTTATGGGTTGCACCACAATTTATAAAGATTTTATATTTCCTATCATCTTCATCCTTCACAAATATATAGAGCAACCCATCAATTAGTTTAAATTCTTATATATATTGCTACAATTATAACGTGACTTACTACTTTTTTCAGTTGTGGTACTGCTGTTGTCGTCTCTAGGTTGGGTTGATTCTATTCTATTATTACGTTGAAGCTTCCTATTTTGGTTGAAGTTTTCATTTTGGTCTCTCATCCTTTTCCAGGGTTGACTGTGGAATCCCTTTTCGTTTTGTTGAAATTTTCTTGTGTTGCCAGAGGATGTATCCATTGGTTCTGGTTTCGGGAAATTGTTTTGTTGCTGCCCATTATTTTGGTGTTGGTGTTGGTTAAATGGACGAAATGATGGTCGTCTGTAATGTTGATGAGACTGATAATATTCCTTTTGAGGTTGTTTCATATTGTGTTGTCTGCTTTCCCTTTGATTATAGTTGTTGTGATGCAGGTTTTTATGGATGTTATCATGCTCTATGGTTTGTGCCACTGCGTAGGCCTGTTCTAAATCTTTGATTGGATTTCCATAAAGCGTCGATCGAATAAAATCATTATTTATTCCGTTTTTGAAAACACGAACAGCATCTTCCATGGCGTGTGCTGTCATGCATTTTACTGTTTCTGGTGTGTCCCCAGACATTGAAATTTTGGAAGTAATCACTGTTAAGGCTTTACTAACTTGGTCATGAAATTCGGATAATGATGATTTGCCTTGTGTAAGTTTTGATAATTCATCCTTTAGGACATAGAGTGGCCGTTGGTCACAGTAGGTATAATCCAACCTATTTAATATTGCTTGGAAGTTGAAAACCGTATTATGATTCAAGAGTATGTCTGCTGCTGGCCCGGTTATTTTTGATTTGACTATGGTTAAAGCCTCCACATATTTATTTGAATTTTCGTGCTGGCTAATGCTATCCATTAAACGTATTGCATCTTCTCGCCAATGTCGATAGTTATTTGTTTTCCCATCAAATGTGGATAGTGACTTAAATATTTCTAGATTAATCTCACTAGGGTTGTTGTATTTAGCTACTCTTGGCTCCAGAACTACAGGTTGTTGTTGGATTATAGGTGGGTTTATCGGTATCTGATCCATTCTGTTTTTTAATAGTACATTCTCCTGTTGGACGGTTTGCAAAGCTATTTGTAGAGTAGCCAGTTGTTGAATCAGTTGATTCGTGTCGACTTGCTCCATTCTATATAAATTCCTGTTGCTGTCAAATATTTTTAATCTAACTGTTTTTTTCATATGATGATATTTTGAATATCCTGTTCTATGCAGGATTTTGTTGTTCTCCTTGCTGCGACAAGGGGTATTGTATTGGTCCGCTCACTCAGAGGATATAAGTATAATATCCTCCTGGCAGGATCGCCAGTTAATAAACTAAATTCTTTTTAGTTTAAAAAAATTTAATTACTTCTAGATACTGATTTGTATCTTGAAGTATTCTTTATTGAGTTTTTCTATGAACTAACTAGCAAAAGTATTTACAGGGTTATTTATACTTTTGCTATTCTTAAGATTAGAATGCTTATCTATAATACAGCTTGTCTTCTTTATTAAAACATAACAAAGTAATATTTTCTGTTAAAAAGACTAAACTGTAATTTTTCTTTGTTTACAATTATGTGATAAAATTATTTTCAAGTAATGATAAGGATGTTTTGTTACAACTATAATATTATTTAAAATAAGGTACAAGTAAAATTATTTTGTTAAACTGTATTTTTCTTTGTTTACAAAAATTATTTTCAAGTAATGATAAGAGTAAAAGTACATATTTTGATATAATGAAAAAATGTTTATTGTTTAACTTATGGTAATTGTTATCTTAACTTGCATAGAGCAATATACATTAAGGACCCAATTAAAGACTGGTATTCTGTTTGATTAAATCGTTTGCATTCAACATTGTTGCACGTAATTTGAAAATTCGGCTCTAAAGGTGTTGCTACAGATCGACAACTTTCCATATTGTATCGTTTCAGCAAATGTTCAATATTTGCCCTCTGACTAATTGCAATTGAACCCGTAAGCATATCCCTTTCTATTTCAATGTTCAAAAAATGATTTACTGGTCCTTTGTCAACAACTTGGATTTTTTTCGAAATTTCACGCTTAGTATAATTTAAATCTTCAAGATCAGAGCAGCCAATCAACATATCATCCACATATATTGCGATAATATTCATTTTATTTCCAATTTTCTTTATAAACAGACACGGTTCACTTTTGCACGCATAAAACCCGATTTCATTTAAAATAGAATTTAACTTACAGTTCCACTGTCGGCCTGATTGTTTAAGCCCATACAAAGCCTTCCTCAACTTCAGTACATGCTGTGAGCGTTCCTCATCTATAAATTTTTTCGGCTGAGCAATATATACGTCATCTTCCAGTTCACTATTCAAGTAGGCTGTTGAAACATCCATTTGATGTAAATGTAATTCATACTCGGCCGCCAATGCAAACATTAATCTTATGGTTTCGTACCTTACCACTAGAGAAAATGTTTCCTTATAATTAATTCCATAAACTTGAGCACATCCTTTTGCCACTAATCGTGCTTTGAACCTCTCAATGTCGCCGCTTTTATTTTTCTTTAAAGAAAAAACCCATTTGCAACCGATAGCTTTTTGATTGCAAGGACGTTCAACCAATTCCCAAGTTCTGTTTCTTAAAAGTGAATCACACTCACTTTCCATAGCACTCCACCACTGTTGTGAATATTCACTGTTTAATGCCTCATTTACAGTCTCGGGTACCTTAATGTCCTCGGAACACATGAAATTTATAGTGTTATATGTTTTCCTAGGTCTACCGGGTGCACCGGTGCGATGAATTTTTGGTCTTCCTGGTCTAATTTTGTCTAGTGGTTCATCAAACCCGTAGAATTCATCCTCAGATTCATTGTCAGTTAAATTGTGGTTTTTCTCTTTACCATCTACAATATTGTTATTGTCAACCTTTTTAGGCAACAATTCAAAATCGACATAATCCTTATGTTCACTCTCGATGAAATATACATCTCTACTAACAATTACCTTTCTTGCTGTTTTATCATACAGCCTATAAGCCTTTGAGGTGTCCGAGTATCCTACCATTAGGTATTCCTTACCCTTTGGTTTAAATTTGTTATGTTGCTTCTTGTCCAATGCTATAGCAACTGACCCAAATGTTTTTAAGTGTTTAACTATTGGTTTGTGACCAAACCAGAATACCATTTTCCTTCATATAATTATCAAATGCTCCGTTTACGAATTCAGTGCTGTTGTCACTACGTAATATTTTTATTTTGTGTCCAATTTGCCGCTCCACCATGGATTTAAACTCTTTAAATTTGCTGAACACCTGGCTCTTATTTTCCAAAAAATACACAAATACGTAACGGCTCTTGTCGTCAATAAAAGTCAATATATATCTGGCACCACCCACTGATATTGTGTTCATAGGGCCACAAACATCGCTGTGTATAATTTCCAATAAATCATTGGCTCGCTTCTCCGAACTTTTAAATGGTTTGACACTGCATTTGCATTGGAGACAAACATTACAAACGACATCAGTAGGGAAATTCACCTGTACACCAAGAACCATATTTTTATTAACTAATTGCTTCAAGCTGGTAAAATTCATGTGCCCAAAACGTGTATGCCACTTCATGACATCCTCAGCAGCACCACATGAAAGAAAACAATTATTATTATTCATTCCACAAAGAAATAATCCGCCTACTCTCTTAGCCATAAGCAAAACTTTACCATCTTTCATTATTATTGACTCTCTCTCATTAAATTTTACTGTACAACCATTACTTACAGCTTTTCCAACGGAAATAAAATTACATTGCAAACAAATAACATATAAAACATCTTTTAAAGTTATGTTAAACTCCTTTAAGTAAACTTGACCTCTACCTTTCGTGTTAATTATATTTCTGCCAGCAAGTATAATTTCCTCTGTATGTTCTTCAAATTTGTCGAACATGCTGCGCTCACAACATAAATGTGCTGACGCCCCGCTGTCAACACACCAAATGTTTTGACGTAATGCACCGTCATTTGTCATAGAAAAAACACGATTGGTTTGATCTTCTTTGTATTCTGTTTTGGTTGTTCTTTCCTTGCATTGTGCAGCATAATGCCCAGTGCGGCCACAGCTAAAACATTTAAAATTCTTCTTTTTTCGGAAAATCCTTTTTGTACTGTCATTATTTTCTTTATTATTGTGCTGATTCCGTCCTTTCTCTTTATTTTCTCGTGCCATAAAAACCTGCACACTACTGTCAGCACTTGCAACTTCACTATTAACTTTCCTTCTCTCACCTTCCTGAATCAATTTCACCTTAAGTGTAGATAAATTCGGCAACTCATCTCTTGATTCAAGGGCGACAACTAAGTTTTCGTAGGATTTAGGTAGGCTAGCTAATAGCATTATTACGTACAGCTCATCCTGCAGACTAACACCAGTTTCTGCTAGCTTATCAACTATTGCTGTAAAATTGCATATGTATTGCTGAACACATTCATCCTCTAACATACGCATTTGAATAAGTTGCTTGAATAGGGTAACGTTACGCACAGGACCTTTTGGACGGTGTACCTCCTTCAACGTTCTCCAGGTATCAGCAGACATTCGACAATTTTTTATGTGTGCTATTTGTACTGGTGTTGAACACAAAATTATCGTAGCTGTTGCTTTCTCATCTTTCGCAACCCATGCATCCACTTCAGCACCATTTGTGGCACTTCGCTCTGGTTTCACCAGACTCCCTGCGACAACTCCCCACAAATCCTGATGAATCAGCACACTTTTAACTTGAAGACTCCATGAGTCATAATTAGTGTCATCCAATTTTGGTATATTATACATAGCCGTCATTTCCATGTGTCACTGGGCCCATAACCTGTTAGATATTTAATCTGATTTTTCAAATATCCCTGGATAAGAAAATAAAAAACACGTTCACGTAGTAAAAGCTTATTTTATTAAAGAGGAAGTTAAAACTTTAAAATGAAGTATTCAGAGTAATATAATATAGGATTAAAAACAGAGTAGTAATTATTAGCATTGCCATACAATGTTGTATTATAATATAATTCAATTAACAACACTTATTGGCTTGTTACTTATTGATTAATTCTATTATTCACTTACTACCTACTTAATATTATAACTGCCGAGCAGCAATCATCAAGTTGAGTTAATTTTATGTTGTCAGCACTTTTAGCAATATTATGAGGAAGTAACTTGAATTTTTTATTAAAATAAGTAGGTTGACTTATTAACTTAGAAATGTGTCAGCAATTGCGAAAGAGGAGATTGAACTTTAAAATAAATAAATTAAATTGGAAATGTGTCAGCAATTGCGAAAGAGGAGATTGAACTTTAAAATAAATAAGTTAATTATTAACTTATATTCTTAAGACTGATTACAATTGTTACTTAACATCTATTTATACTAATCGTTTCCTTTGTTATATTATTGGTTCTTTGTTTAGAATAATATGTTGGGAAATACGTATGATTAGTTCGGGTGTCTTTGTTAGTAATTTTTGTGGGAAATACGTGTAATTAGTTTGTGTGTGATTAGGAGTTAAATTGTTCTTTATAGTAATGTTTAAAATAAAAAAACAATTCTTTTTTTTTTCTTACTTGTGGTAAGTGTTTATTTTGAATCGAAGAATACGACTGAATTTCATTTACATTATTCTTAATATTAAATACAAAAAGAATTACAAAAAAAATGCTTATTTCATATTTTAATGTTTAAATTATAATTCTTAAGTATTCAGGGTTGTTGTAGAAACCAAGTCAGAATTGTTATTTAACAGAATTGAAAATCAATTCTGATTTGAAATGGTGTCATGAAATCGTCTTGGTTTTGCATTGATTCGAATACTAGCAAAACTCATGTTCGAATCAGCTGCTTTGTGTAAGTTTTGTATTTACAAACATTTTTTTATAACATTTTTTAAAGACACAAGAACTTTTGAAAAGGTAAGAAAATGACTGAGGCGGTAGTGTTATTTTTGTTAATCCAAGACCACAACAATGAAAAAGTTAAGCGAAAGATATTGAGGGACTACAGCAATCCATTGGAGCTACCGGAAACAGCGTAAGTATATATGTGAACATAAATAGCAAAGATGTTAACAATCAAAAACTTGCAGGTTTATTAGTCAATTCCGATTGAACAAAGAAGCCTTCCGAATGCTGTTGGAGGTTTTAGAAGTGCGTATGATTCCTTCAAAAATTTCCTTCATGGTTCAGCTCGCTGCCACGTTGCGTTTTTTGGCAGAAGGGTCCTACCAGAAGGCAGTAGGAAATGATAACTCCGTACATCTCGCCAGAAGCACGGTATCAATTGTTTTCGGTAATGTACTAAAAGTTTTGGAGAAATATATATGCCTGCAGTGGGTGAAGCTAAAAATGAATAGCAACGAAAAGCGAAGATGCAGGAACTTTTTTTTCAACAAGTTTAAAATTCCGTTCATAGTTGGTTTCATAGATGGCACTCACATCAAAATTGTAAAACCTGCCGTCGATGAGCATTTATTTTTTAGTGTGAATGCTATGCTTGTAAGTAGAAAAATAATATTTCGGAGGAACTTCTTTTTAATATAATTTATCATTGAAGATATGTGATAGTGATATGGTAATTCGAGCGATAGACGCCCGGTATCCCGGCTCAAGTCACGATGCTTTTGTTTGGCAGATAAGCAAGGCTCGTCAACATTTTCTAACGGAATATGAAAGGGGTGATCGGAATTTAAAGTTGTTAGGAGATTGTGGGTATCCGCTAGAGCCTTTTTTGCTAACTCCTTATCGAAGTGCAACACTAAACTCAAGGGAGCATAAGTTTAATACAGCCCATACTTCGGCTCGCAATATTGTAGAGCGTACGATAGGAGTCCTGAAAAGTCGTTTCCGCTGTTTAATGGGTACACTGCACTATAGTCCTCAGAAAGTGGTAGAAATAGTGAATGTTTGTTCCGCATTGCATAACATATGCAGGAGTTATAACATTTCTTATGAAGAAGACGATATTCAATTTGAGCCGGAAGAGTCTTTAGAGGATTATAGTTTACTAGTGCCAACAGTGTCCCTTCAAAATGAAGGGCAGATAATTAGGAATGAAATTGCAAATACTTTGTAAAACTATGATATACATATATATTTTAGATTTATTTTGTAAATAAAATTAATTAAATTAAAAGTAATTCAGTTCATTTTTGTACTTTGGAGAATATTATAAGTATGTAAGTTACGAGTACATTATTAATCATAAAAATATAAAAGGAGATCAACCATTGCCTTTGTTTTGCAAATCAAATTGTAGTAAATTTAAATCTAATTGTTGTTTTTTTATTTAATTTTTCTCCTGCAATACATTTAACATTCGGGTACTAATACTCACAAACTCGTCTTTTAGTTCTTGCACCGAATTTGCCACAGCCTCATTGGTTTTATCTATTGCACGATATAATCGTCGTAGGGAGCTTCCATTTTCTTTTTGGACCGAAATGAGCTGATCTATTTTATCGTTCAGATCATTTTTTCTTTCACCATCTACGTTTAAAAATTTCTCAATTAATGTTGCAGTGCTCTCAGGTCTTACTCTTTTCGGTGTACTAAAAATTATTGGTGTTTCCAATTTTCTTTTAGATGCTGTTGATGATGATGTTAGGGTTTCATCAATTAAAGCAAGCTCATCATCATCAATTGTACCTAACGATATTCCCGTGACACCTTCCACACTAGTTTTCATCCCACACATTTGCACAATGGATTCTTCAGTTTGCGTTAGATGAAATTTACTGAATGGACCGCCTCCAGTAGCACGAGATTCTGATTTATTGTGCGCCAGCTTCTTTTTAATTTCGGATTTCCATTCCGTCCATATCTTTGTTTTACATAAGAAAAGGTTTTCCTATGTTTAAAACTGGATTAAAAAAATTTATAACCTACCTTTTTCCATCCATTGGCATCCTTATTTGGCGGTCCAGCACTATTAAGTGACTCAGCTAACCCCTGCCAAAGCGATTCAACTAGCACCTTATCCCGTTTGGTAAATCCACCTGCTATATCACTGTTTTCTTCCATAAATTTTAAAAAAATGTTATTTTGGGTATTTATGTTTTCCCCTATTTTTGTAATAAAATAAGAAATTAAAAATAGATGATAGATAGATAATAAAAGAAAAATTACTTACATTTTGATCCAAATTGTTCTTACCATAAACTAATAGTTTATGGTTCTTACCCTCTTTAAACAAATATACAAATCTGCCACTTGACAGCTGATCAGATTATTTCTGTTAAAAAACCGATAAAATCAGATTCCACAACACCTAAATCTGACACAATTCTGATTCGAACACAAAACCGATAACCATCTGTTTCTGTGACACCAAAATTAAATCTGTGTCGATTTCAATTCTGATTCTGACAACAAACAGATTCTACAACAACCCTGATTATTTGTAAATCTAGATTTTAGTTTATTGGTCTTAAAGTTCAATGGTCTAATTACAGTTTTTTGGTTTCATATGCTTGGTCACCCATCAAATGTGACATATTGGGAAGTCAAGCATTCTTAGGAATTTCATAAATTTTATAGGGCAATTAAGAAGAATTAAAGTGTTTTTGAATATGTATGCATGTTTGTATATAATTCACAAACATGCATATCAGCGCTTGAGAATTTTATTACAAAACCAATAAACTAATAAATACACAACAAAAGAAAACAATTAATTTTAAATGTTTGTATATATGTACTTATGTTTGTTCACATTAGTTATTGTGGACAAACATATATTTTTTTTTATTTAAATTATTATTTTATTAGGGGTTATCGTAACTCTCCCACCGTTAGATTGAGGCTCCGACGAAATATGTATTAGTTTTCTTTTTGTACATTAGTGTTAGAATTATAATTATATTAATTACTGGTTATATTAACAATTTTATTTGTTTTACTATCAAAATTTATTTTCTTAAAACTATTTTCATAATTTAGTTGTTTTAAATATAAATCTTCTAGTTTAAGATCCACATATGTTTTATTTTCATTTATATCAGTTATCAAATGAGACATAATAATATTTTCCTTAAAATTTATTTCATTATTATAATATGTTATATTTTCTATTGTTATTTTACAATTTTTAAACTTTACGATAAAAGTGCCAAACAATTCTTCATCATTTTCGCGAATACAATCATGTGTTAAGTTTCCATAATAATTTTTGAGCAACAGAAAACCTTGTTTTATTTCTTTTATTTCATAGTGTTCAAATTTCTTAAAGTTGCACTCAGGATTTCTGTTATTTACAATGTTTTTAATACAATGGTCATTAAATAGTTTTAGGTTTTTCATATATTTAGATGTCAAGTTATATTGATATATTTTATTATCCGTGTCAATTAGTATTCTATTTTCTTTTAAATATAAAGACTTATTTTCTTTATTTGGAATTGGTTCAAATATGATTTCAGAAAATAAATTGGGAGAATATTTAGGAATAGAAAGTATTATTAAAATAGTTTCATTTAGATATATAGTACCAATTTTAATGTTTGTAAATATAAGTTTCAAAGTCATCTATAAGTTGTAATTCTTGTATATCTAGTATATCGGTTGGAATAATACCTAATTTGCCTGTGAATATAACTTGGCCTATGTCACTGACGTGATTTCTTGGTATATATTCTTCAAGAATCTCACTTCCTCTTCCAAATTTGATATTCGGTTTTGAGTTTCGTTTCGAAACATGTGTATATATTTTGTGATTGTTGTTTGCTGTACGTTAATGTGAGTTGTTATATTTTGGATTTTAGAGGAAAGCGTTTCACTTATTCGAATTAAGGAGCTTATTTCTAATGATCTATCTTTCTCATTTGTTGCCAGGGTATCGAGAGCTTGTTTAATTTGTTTTTCGTC
This sequence comes from Thelaira solivaga, assembly GCA_947397855.1. Lineage (NCBI taxonomy): Eukaryota > Metazoa > Arthropoda > Insecta > Diptera > Tachinidae > Thelaira > Thelaira solivaga. Next base: position 29,438,474 of record OX377612.1, read on the forward strand.
TTCACTGTCCATGTTTCCGGTTATGAATTTTATTCCCTTTCCAAGCGCGTTAATTAATCCTCGTTTATTCCTGAAGTGGGGTGATAAGTTATTTACTTTTTCCTTGAGTATAATAAAATTGTTCTTTATGGTACCAAGTACTGGTTTTAAATCTGATATAGTTCCATTTATTAAGTTAATATTCCTTTCTATTATTTCAAGTGAATTGTGGTAATTTGTTAGATTGATGAAGTGTATAACTCTGTTGTAGTGGTCAATGATCCTTATGTCGCTCAGCTTTATTGGAATGTAACCTTTGTTGTTTCTTAAATTTTGAGTGTACATTGTCTGGGGTGTTATTTTTTCTGGCAGTATAGCTGCTAGTAAAATTATTAGAAGTATAATGAAAATAAAACATATGTGGAACAAAATAATAAATAATTACAATTGGATATGGATATATATTTTTTTTATTGATTTTTAATATTCTGGAATTTCTTTTTCCTTTTAATATGGGATTTATAATATTTATGTCCTCTATCAGTCACTACATGTTCATTGTCGAATTCGGAAACATTTACTTTTCGGAATTTAGAGTGGTTTTTGCCTCCACGTTCATCCTTCAAATAAACAGGACCGCTTTGAATTGCTATGTTCTCGCGAGTTTTGTTAAGTTTGTTGATAATTCTTTCCTTGTTTTTCACAAGGTGTTCTTTGATAGATGGATAATCATTTATACTTATTGTGCCATTTCTAAAATCTACAGGCTTTTTTCCAGTTGAGGAATGTATTGTGTTATTGTAAAACATTATTATTCTGTACAATTTTTCCTTTGTACTTTCTATTACTGTCATGTTTTAGTAAGCGGATGTGTTCGTTTATGGTGTTATGCAACCTTTCGACATCCGGATTTGATGTATGATTATTGTTCGATGTATAGTGCAATTCGATTCCCTGTTTCCGAATAAATTCCAAAAGCGGTAGTGCCTTGAAACCTAGTTCGTTGTCTATTATTAATTTGTTTATGCTTCCGACTGTTGATAAATATTGAGTCAAAGCTAGTTTGAATTCAATCCATGAGCGATTTTTTATCTTAATCGCCTGGGCAAATTTGGAAAATTTATCTATGAAAGTTAGAAATAAAGTTTTTCCTAAGCTATAAAATACATCTACATGAATTATTTCTCCCGGCTTTTCAGGAGTTTCTGTTATTTTATATTCTTGTTTTATTGGGTGCCTATCGTATTTCTCTTTATTGCAAATATCGCAATTGTTGATGAATTGGGTTATTCGTATTCTTAATTGTGGGTGATATATTTGTGTTTTCAATTCTTCAAAATTTTCATTTATTCCCCTGTGATTATTTCTTTTATGTTCCTTTTCTACTTTTTCCGTTAACTCGTTTTCATTTACTATATCCTTTAAAATCTTCTTACACCTCACTATTTTAAAATCGCTGTTTCTGTTAAAATATTTTTCTATTACCTGCTTAAATGCATCGTTGAATAATGTGGCATTGGTCCTAACAGGATCGAAATGATTTCTTATGATAGTAATTATGGTTTGTTCATCGAATATCTTGGCTGTTATGGTTTTTCTTTTATTTCTGAATATATTTTCGTTTTTTATTTTCAGTGCTCCTGATGGAGTTTTGGCAAAAATAATCTGTCGTCTATAAAAGTTTAATGGATTGTTAGTCTCTAAAATGTTATTAGTTGTAGGGTTTGTTATATTTTCGCTTTGGTTTGTTTCATTATTAGTTATGTCCTCCCTTGTTGGGGCGGTAATATTTCCTTCTTTTGTGTTTATTTCAATTCTTGATAATACATCAGCATTCCCATTAAGAACACCTTTTTTATATTTTATCTCATAGTCAAATTCTTGTAATCGTAATCTCCATCTCACCAGTTTTGAATTTGGCTCTTTTATGGAGAATAACCAAATGAGTGGTCTGTGGTCGGTTTCTATAATGAATCTTCTGCCAAAAAGGTAGGGTCGTAATTGTTGTGTGGCCCAAACCACTGCCAAGAGCTCCTTTTCAATTGTACTGTAGTTCTGTTCATGATCGTTAAGAGTACGGCTTGCGAAACAAATGGGGTGTCCATCTTGTGAGAGCACCGCTCCTAACGCGAAGTTACTAGCATCTGTTCGTAATGTAAATTTTTTATTAAAATCAGGGTATGCTAAAACTGGAGAGTTTGTCAATAGTATTTTTAATTTTTCAAAACTTTCTTTATATTCTGGGTCATTCATATCAATATTTCTGTCCTTTTTCAAATATTTAGTCATAGGTCGCGCTATTTTAGAATAATCTTTGATAAATTTTCTGTAATAGCCTGCCAAACCAAGAAATTGTTTAATTTCCTTTTCAGTTTTAGGCAGTGGAAATTTCTCGATGCATACTATTTTATCCGGATTCGGTTTTATACCCTCCTCGGTTACAATATGTCCCAAGAAATTAGTTTCTCTTTTAAGAAACTCACTCTTATCAAGTTGTACTTTTAAATTCACGTCTTTGAGACGTTGAAATATTTTAGTTAATGATTCTAAGTGTTCTTGAAGTGAAGTAGAAAATATTATGATATCATCTAGATACACCAAACAAATCTTGTTGATATAGTCCTGCAAAATATTGTTCATTAATCTTTGAAATGTAGCGGGTGCTGTTTTAAGCCCGAATGGCATACGAAGAATTCGTAATGTCCACCCTCTACATTGAACGCAGTTTTCGGTATATTCTTTTCATGTATTTCTATTTGGTGAAAACCCTTCGCGAGATCCAGGGTTGTAAAATATTGACATCTGCCCAACTTTTCTAGAATCTCGTCAATATTAGGAATAGGGTACTTATCTTCTACAGTCACCTCGTTTAATCTACGATAACCGACCACCAATCTCCATTTCTTTTTACCGCTGGCGTCCATTTTCTTTGGTACAATCCATACGGGTGCAGAGTACGGAGAATGACTGTCTAATTATTTTGTTATTTAGCATTTCATTTATTTGTTTTTTAACTTTTTTATGTATGTAGGGATAACGGTAAGTCTTTGCGACAATTGGAATGTTCTTTACCGTTCTTATTTCATGTTTAATGGCGTTAGTAAACGTTAGGTCAGTGTCTTCCGTATAAAATATTTTTTTAAATTTGTTTATAACTTGCAAAAGTTTTCCCTTTTCTTCACTATTTAAGTGATTAGTTCTTATAAGTTCAACAAAAGAAATTTTTTTTTATTTCATTTCCAATATCCTTAACATAAAAATTTTCGCTGGTTACACCTTCAGTTTTTTGAATATCGAATTTTATTTTCCTTTTTGTATTTCCATTTACCTTTATGAAAGCATTAATCTTGAAATCTTTGGCTTTATATACTCCTTCCATCAGTTCCACACTTTGGTCATTTATTACAGCTTTAGGTGTATATATTAAACCATCCTTTTGATCGATTTTTAATTCTACATTATAAATTCCGTCTTTTTCAAAAACATATTCTGTATTTTTTAATTTAAATCTTAAAGGTATTTGCTTGTCTCCGACTTCTAAAAGCTCATCTTTTAAATTAACTGTAGCCTTTAATTGCCTTAGGATATTATTACCTATTAGACCGTCATATTTTGTATGCAACTTACAAACTACAGTTAATTCGCCATTTGGGGTGACAAATTCCAGGATTAATTATAGAATGTGTCGCTCCAGTATCAATAATGAATTTCAAAAACCCTAATTTTGTTTTAATTACTATATATGGAAGTTCTCCATTGAGGCCAGTTGCTGAAAATTTTCTACTACGTTTATATCCATTGGCTCAGGTTGTGGGTATTGATTAGTTTGAGAATTTTGTTGATACCCTTGGTTATTTCGCCATCTTTGGTCTTGTTGGTTATTCCTATAAAAGACACCATTTACACAGGGTAAGTTTACTTTGACAAATTTTGTTGAATTCTCTTTTAAACTTTCTTTGGTGTTTATACAGGGAAAGTTTTGTTTCTCAAATTTTGTTTTCCTTTGTTTGAGTGTTCTTAATTTTTTGACATTTCTCATTTGCTGGTTTGTGAATTCTCTATCCGTTTTAATTGTGAAAAACAAAATCTTTGAAATTTTAAAATGGACGAAAAAAAAGAATTCAGTCTTGTATTATCAATTTTTTTTATCTAATAAATAAACATTTTTAAATAGTATTTATTATTATTTAAAACAGGTACACAGACTTTTTTTGTACTAAAAGTAATACATTTTACACATCAAAGTTTCTTATATTTACTAATAGAAAATTTAATAAAAAAATTCATTCAAAGTTATCAAGTTATCCGTTGTCTTTTTTGGAGATGAATTTTAAAACAAAACAAATAAAAAAATTCAAATAATATTAAATGCATATAGACTATTAATAATATATAAAAGGAAACAACGAATTAAACATTTGAAAACAAAAACTAAAATAACGGATAAAAAAAATAACACAAAAGTATGTTTAAAATACTGATAAATTATTTCGGTTGCACATATATATTTTTCTTGGAGCTGCAAAGAAAAATGATATATAATAGAAAAATTTACATATATTTAGTTAATAACTTACTATAAAATGCTAATTGAAATCGTCAATAATATCTTTTGAGCAACTCGAAGTAGATGAAAGGCTACGTTGTCGACGCGATTGGCTCGTAAGTTTGCGCATTAGGCATTGGACCTGCCAAACAGCATCAGGTTGATCTTCTGGACCAATTTTCTCTATTTCACTTACTACAAGTGCTCCCAGCCAGGCATATGGTTTTTCTTTTTTTTTTTGGCTGAGAACCGTTTTAAAATTTTGTAGCTCATTATGAAACTCATTATATGCGCGTGTTTTCTATAAGATATTAATAATGATATTATTATTTTCAAAATAACTATATATGTAGATTTTACAAAACTACGAAGATTTATATATAAAATGAGTCACAAAAATATTGCTTTCTAATCATCAAACCCGATTTAATAAAACTAATTTAACAAAAGCTTCATAAACATACCTTTTGTATTTTCTTTGGGGGCTCTTCGTTTGAACTATTATTTTGGTTGTCGCTGGGAGTATGAAATTCGTCATTTTCTGTTTCTGTGAAAATCTAGAGAAATTAAAGCAATAAAATAAATAAATACATATTTACTTTGAAAAAATTTTGACTCAACCCTGAAATATTTTTACACATACCTCTATGTTGTCTTTGCTGGCTTTTATTTCACTGTGTGTTTTAAGGAAGTTTAATTGTTCAAAACACCACAGTTTTGGAAAGTAAATATCTTCCGTTGAAGCTCCACTTTTTTTAGACTGATTTATATTGCGTAGTTCTTGCATATATTGAATTCGTAAATTTTTCCATTTCCGTTTAATTTCATCCAATGTAATATCACTGTCATTTTTTTTCAACTCCTCTAATATTTTGTTGAATGCTTGAGCCTTCTTTGCTCTATCTAGGTACTCCTGGGATTTAATATTATAAATACAGGTATTTTGCTGAACGAAAGTAATTAATTTTTCTATTTGGTCCCTTTGCCATTTATACACCATTTTTAATTTTTTTCTAATATTTTTTAAATTTGAACACAATTTTAAATTTTCCAACTAACCAAAATGTTATTCACAATAGCACAAAATGACTACACCCAACGAAATAAAATATAAAAGAAAACGTCAAATAAAAAGTTGCAGCTAACTTCAGTTATATAAACTACGAACAAAGAACAAAACGAATTTGCGAGTACAAGAAAGTCTGTACTGCCTCCCGTTCTCTTCACCCCTATCTCCTATAAACTCAAGACTTTGCAAAGTAAACTTTCCCTGTGTAAATGGTGTCAAAGTTTGACTGTGGTTGTTTATTTTGATTATTTCGCCCTCTTTGTTCCTGTTGGTTATTCCTATAAAAGTTTAGTTGTGGCTGTCTGGAATTCCGCTCCCTGTTTCTTGAAGAACTCGATTGTCCACTATTTATCTGATAGACTTTGTCGTGTTCGGCTCGTCCTGGATGGAAACGTCCGTCTTTTCCTATTTTATCATATTCGTTCTCATACAATATATCCATGCCTTCTTCTAATGAGGATGGGTTTCTACAAGCTAAGATTGTTTTCATTGGCTCGGGTAATTTGCTTTTGAAAATATTAAGTGCTGTCCTTTGATTATTTACGACGACTATATTACTAGCTTCGCCATCTCCAAGCATCACTGCTGTCTTATTATTTAGACGTCTTAGTCTATATTTTACATCATTGAAAGGTTACTGCTCTTAACTCGTCAAAGAGTTGGTCGCAGTTTTTTCTTTCCCCAAAATTATTATTCAGCGTACGTTTTATGTCGTCCCAAGATTGGACTTGAGCATTAATTTCTAATACTTCTTTCGCTTTCCCTGCTATCCTACTTTTTATTATATCCGAAAACAACAATTGAGAAAACTGATCATAGGAAGCTAAAATAGGATATATTCTGTCTATTAATTTGATGAATGTATGGAGTTCATTAATGTTTCCATAAAAAATGGGAATGTTGTTAAGGTATTTGATTGGGTCAAACTGTACTTGTGGTGGATTTGCCATTTTTATAAATTAAAAAGTTTTTATTATTTAAAAATAAAATCTATAAAACGCCGGTATTTTAACGATTAGAAAATTGTTTAGCACGCACAAAAATAACTTAAAATATGTTATCTTTAATATGTTTTGACATATGTAAATATCGGCCTTCAAAGTGATGTTGGTTAGTTGGTTGGTTGTCCTCAATCAAATTTATAGGTTTAGACAATTTTTCTTTTCCTTTAATTGTTATTGTATTATTCAGAGTTCTTTTTACTTGGAACCCTTTTAGAAATAAATTTGTATTAAATAGTCTAACTTTTATTTAGAGTTATGACTTATGTCAAATAGTTGCACTTTTTTTTAAGTAAAAAAAAAAATTATTCATTTTATTATTGTTACACGAAAATTTATGTTAAATGGTTGCATTTTTATTTATTTATTATTGTCTATGGATTCAAGATCCTTACAGACTGTAGCATAATACAATTAATTATTTAAAAATACAATTAACTTAGTTTTTACAGTATCATTATTTGATGAATAATCAACATGTTTATAAAATTTATTAAATTGATTACAAATTCTCAAAAAAGGGTCAGAATTGGCATAATTAGCTCGGAATACTTTTACAGATAGAGGATTATAATGACGTGTAAATCTTGAAGGAACGTTAAAAAAGATATTACTTATCAAAAAATCAGAACAAACATTTCCTTTTAACAAATTTAAAACAAAAGTAACATTTAACATAATTCTACGACTTTTTAAAGTTGGCAGTTTAATGAGAGCAAGTCGACTGGTGTAAGGTGGCAAGTTTAATGGATCAAAATGTAAAGCACGTAGGCAAAATAGCAAAAACTGTTTTGAACAGATGTAGATTTTGGTTCTTACCGCTCCGCAGTTTTCAATAATACACAGGTTTTTTAATTCAATTCATTGCAAATTTCATTTTAATGTTTTTTAAATTTTTTATACATGGTTTTAAATATAATTCTTAACTACGATGCGGTAGGCTACGTGGTTACTTTCAAAACAAAACTGACTCAACTCTTTTTTATATTTTTTCATACTCCCCTGATCTGTTTGTTCGTTGGTTTTTTCTAGTCTCAGTGTGTTTGTTGTGATGGGTGTTGTTGTAATTTTGGTGGTTGTTTTCGTCTCAATGTGTTGGTGTAGTTTGATCGTTTTGGATGTATACGAGGGTGTTCCTATAAGTCCTGGTTAGGCCATCCTACATTCGGCCTTCCTGACGCTGACTTCGCCCCGAAGTCGGGTTCCACGGTTTCATAAATTCCAGCACTGTAGTACACTGTCTAGAACCTTCACCTTCGCCCACTTTCGCGACCTCGTATCTCCCGTGGTCTAGTCTTGCTACCACTCTATACGGTCCTAAGAACTTTGGACGCAGCTTCATTCCTGCTCCATATTGAGTTCTCTTTATAGCTACTAGGTCGCCTAACTCATATGTCATGCCTGGTACTCGTTTTTTGTCGAAGGTTTTCTTGTTCTCAGCTTGGATCCTCACAATGTTTTCACGCGCTTCTTCTCTAATTTTATCTCTATCGTTTCCAAGTTCTGCTATAGCTAATTCCTCTAGCATTTCATTTATTGATGATTCCTCTTTGGTCCTCATTTTGGTACCCGTCATTACTTGAAATGGTGTGTTCTTAGTGGCTCTTGAAGGGGTGTTATTCAAAATTTGTTGAACCTTATCTACATATTTGTACCATTGATTTGGTTTTTCGGCCCACATTTTGGCTAACATGCGCACGATTATACGGTTGATCCGTTCCACTTGACCATTACCTCTTGGCACTCCTGTCGCTATCAGTAGATGTTGTATTCCCTCATCAGTGCAATATTCCTTAAACTCATTTGACGTAAACGCGGTTCCTTTATCACTTATTATCCGCTGTGGGTTTCCGAATATTGCTGACTGCTTTCTGAGCTTTTCTACGACTTCTTTACTGCCAGTGCTTTTTGTAGGGTAGAGCCAGACGAATTTCGTAAAAGCGTCCATGACCACAAGGATATGGTTATACATTTTGTGGGTTGTTTCCATAGGGCCAACGTGATCTATGTGGTAAGTTAGAAATGGTCGATCTGATTTGTCGATCGGATCGAGCATACCTTCCTTTTTGCCTGCCTTTGCCTCTACTATTATGCATTCCATGCAACTTTTTACTACATTTTCAGCTTTGGTCTCTAGCTTTGGGATGAAAAACTGTTTTCTCACTAAATCTGTAGTTTTTCGTATCCCAAAATGTCCCTGGCGATGAATCATTTGTATTGCCTCTTTTTGCATGTCGTCCGGTAGTACTATTAGTTCTTTGGATGGGTCTTTATGAAGTATACCGTACTTCATATAATAATCTTCATAAGGACACATTTCCAAAACTTTACAAACGGCCCTCGTCCAGTGATCCGTTTGTTGTGCTTTTATTATTTGATGGCGTAGGGTGTCCTGTATAATGAGACAAGATGTACGACTTAGTGCATCTACATGCCTCATTTGATTTCCAGAACGATGTTCAATGGTATAGTCGAATTCTTGAAGGAATAAGGCCCACCTTGATAATCTCACTGGAACATCTTCTTTGCGCATGGTCATAGCAAATGCATTACAGTCGGTTATTATCTTAAATGTCATTCCCAATACGTATACTCGCCATTTTTTCAGAGCCTGAATTATAGCCAACACCTCCAGTTCGTAGGAGTGGTATTTTTCTTCGGCGACAGTAGTTTTGCGACTCATATATTCCACTGGATGCAAAGATAAATCTTCTGAGTCCTTTTGCAACAGTACTGCCCCATATCCGTACTTACTCGCGTCGGTGTGGATTTCCGTTTCGGCGTTTGGGTTGTATAACCGTAGGACTGATTTGCTCGTTAAGGCTAATTTTAGCTGTTGAATTGATGATAATTCCTCTTCTCCTATATTGAATTTTGCTCCTTTTTTCAACAGATCCGATAATGGTTTAGCTATACCTGCGTAATTTCTGATAAATCGACGGAAGAATGATGTTAACCCTAAGAACCTTTGAACGGCTTTAACGGTTGTGGGTATCGGAAACTTCCGTATTGCTGCAATTTTCTCCTCTGACGGTGATATGGAGGAATTTTCTACAACGTAGCCCAAGAATGTAATTTTCCTACGTAGAAATTGACATTTACTCCATTTAACGATGCGACTTCTAATACCTTTTCCAGATTATCTATACCTTCTTTTTCATCACGCGATAGTATCACTATATCGTCCATATACACCACGATTGTGCCGCTTGCAATTAGGTCATGAAAAACAGCTGATATGTATCGACAAAAAATAGCGGGTGAGTTGCTAATTCCGAACGGTACATATTGAAACTCATATTGGCCGTTATGTGTGACAAACGCGGTGTATTTACACGATTCTTCTGCAATTGGTACGTGCAGAAATCCGTTTTTCAAATCGAGTGTAGAGAATACTTTGGCCTCTTGTAGTCTTTGAATGACGTCATCGACTATAGCCATGGGGAAATTGTCGCGAATAATCTTCTCGTTTAAGCGCCGGTAGTCGCAACAAAGTCTTTTGGTACCGTCTTTTTTCGATACTAACACAACTGGCGATGAGTATTCAGAAAAGCTCGGTCTGATGATACCTTCTTCCAGCCACTCTTTGACCTGATTCTCTATAGATTTTTTGTCGGCATACGATGTTCTGCGAGGTCTACTTGCTACCGGAATATCATCCGATAGTAAAATTTTCATTTCCATTATATATTTTTCGGGCTTTTGTGGTTGATAGGCATCTACTGCTGATTGTATTTTGTTACGATTTCCCTCGTTTAAGTGTTGCAAGTCCAGTTCAACCGTGTTCGCACCCAAAGATACTGAAAACATCAAGTCCCCCAACTCCTCCATCAGCTCAGCGATTGGATTAGCGTCCAATGCTGGCTTAACTTCCACGTTTCTTTCTTCCGGAAAAAGCACAGACTCTTCTGACGACCAGTTTTTCAGTTCTTCAACTTCCGATGTTTCGAAAAAGTTAACATGTTTAACTTTATTGCGGAATCTCGCACCATCGCTATCGATAATTAGATCCACTCTTCCCAAAATGTCATTTCCGATAACAGCAGTATATAAAATATCCCCTTCTTTTACCACGTAAAACTTTATATCTAACTCTACCACATCTAGCTTTACTCGTATCTTGACATAACCTATTGTGGTGATATTTTGTCCACCGATCCCAGTTAAAGTTTTAGTCTCGTTCTTTAGAGTGACCTTTGGTAGTTGTAATAGAGCATCGTATCTTAAGATACTAATGTCACTGCCCGTATCGATTATCGCTGAGATTGTCTTCCCAGAAATGATAATATCTCTAAATATTCTTCTAGATGGAGAATAAGAGTCTTCTGTTAATGTGTGTACATTATTAGATGCTGGTTTTGGGTTTTCTTGTCTTCTCGTGGGGCAATCGACTGATTTATGGCCTATATTTCTACACTTGAAACATCTTAAGTCCGCAGCCTTGCAATCCCTGGCTATATGTCCTTCCATTCCACACTTAAAACATTTTCTCTGCTCCTCAAATTTCTCTATGGCCAGTTTTCCAAATTTTGTTTTGGCAGCGTATGGGTTTGACGACCGTTCTGCTGACAAAATTTTCTCATAAGTCGTGAGACTTCCTTTCAACTGTTCCATTGACCGCGCTTGGTAGAGTATCGATTTAGTAGAGGTCGAACCCGGAATGCCTTCGATAAAATATTCTATTATGCTCATATCATCTAAGTCTATAACACTCCCGATCTCCATTAATGAGTACTAATATTGCCGCAGTGTTTCGTCAGATTTTTTCCTCCTGCTTTTAAGTTTTTTGTGAACCGATATTGACGATGGCTTGACTTCAAATTCTCGGGTAAGAGCTGCCTTAAGAGACTTCCAGTCCCTCATACCAGATTGGCTTCTGATGAAGGTCTTGGCTGCTCCTTTCAGCAACTGCTTTCCATATATGAATTTCTGCAGTTCGTTCCATTGTAGTATCTTTGCGCAATCTTCAAACTCTTGTATCCAGTTTACAATATCATTGTTATCTTCGCCCGAAAACCTAGAGACCGAATCTTCCACATCCTTTAATGTGAAAGTTGGGCGTGACGTATTTGGCTGTTCCATAACTGAGGTTGCGTCGCCGAACTCCGAGTCCGCGTCAGCGCCTTTGATTGAGCTAAAATGTCGGATCAGCCTTTCCTGTAAGTCCGTCTTTGTCCCTGTTGTATCTAGTTTTACGTCTTCGGCCGTTGCCCTTAGTTCATCTACTGTCAATACTAATATGTCTCGTAAGTCCATCTTTGTCTTTTTGACCTACCCTCGTGTCCCTACCGCTTGTATATATATAAGTTTATATGTAAAAAATATATTATCAAAAGAAATATAATAGTAGCTGTATAAAAAAAAAAATAACAATACAATTTTAAATGTATATATACTGTAAATTGTTTGCTGTTTTTTTTTCTTTTTTAACAAAAAATTTTCTTTTTTAGATATTCAGTTTCCAAATTTATAAATGCTTTTACAAATTCAACAACAAAAATAATTCTCTCTCTTTTTTTTTTTTTTTTTTTTTTTTTTTTTTTTTTTTTTTTTTGAGGTATTACATATTTTGTTTAGTTGATATCGAAATACATACAAATATAATTCTCTTCACTTCGAACAGTTTTTCTCTCTCACCACTCGTTGGTTCTTCTTCTGCTAAACTCGTTGTACACACACTCTATTCGTTTCTGTTTTTGCTCACTTCGCTTTATCTCTGCTTTGCTTTTTTTTTTTTTTCTATCTGATGTTTTCTCGAACAATCAGAATTATCTCGTTTTGTATTTAACTTAGGGTTTTTTTTTCATTTACAGTTTCATATACCGTTTTATTTATTTTTAGATTTGTTGCTCCTTATACCATGTACATAAAATTTTAACGGGTTTTTTGTTTCTTCAAACTTCTCTACTGTACCTTTATAATTTTTAGCGAAATTATTTTAAAAAAAAATTACCATTTAGTAGTTCATGACACTCATAATTTAATTCTCGAGGACACTATCAAGCCTTTAAGCTGTTCCCGTTGTAGTTTTTTCTCGAACTTCTCCACTTTACGATTATAATTTTTTAGCGAAATTGTTTTATATTATTCCACTTTTTTTTTTACGTTTTCTTGTATATTCTGTATTTACTGTACACGTTAATGCGTGAAACAATTGTTCGTTTAAACCGTTTGAAGCTCAGATCCCGGACGAGCCCCCATTTGTAGATTTTGGTTCTTACCGCTCCGCAGTTTTCAATAATACACAGGTTTTTTAATTCAATTCATTGCAAATTTCATTTTAATGTTTTTTAAATTTTTTATACATGGTTTTAAATATAATTCTTAACTACGATGCGGTAGGCTACGTGGTTACTTTCAAAACAAAACTGACTCAACTCTTTTTTATATTTTTTCATACTCCCCTGATCTGTTTGTTCGTTGGTTTTTTCTAGTCTCAGTGTGTTTGTTGTGATGGGTGTTGTTGTAATTTTGGTGGTTGTTTTCGTCTCAATGTGTTGGTGTAGTTTGATCGTTTTGGATGTATACGAGGGTGTTCCTATAAGTCCTGGTTAGGCCATCCTACACAGATTCAATATTGTTGACATGAACCATATAAGTCGGATCCCAAATAATCGAGCCATATTCAAGAATAGGTCTTACTAAAGATGTATACAATTGTTTTGTTATATACGGGTCAGAAAACTCCTTAGCCCAGCGTTTTATGAAACCAAGCAGACTGCGTGCTTTTGCAACAGTTGAAGAAATGTGTTGAATAAAATTCAACTTTACATCAAGTAAAATTCCAAGATCAGAAATAATAGTTATTTTTTCAAGCTGCTGACCGTTTAAAGCATAGTTTACACATGACTGCTGACCACGGTAGAAACACATATATTTACATTTTTTGTGATTCAATTCCATTAAATTAAGATCACAACATTTAGATCATTCTGTAGGTAAAGGTGATCTGCAAATCGATTATAGCTCAGGAAAATTTTAACGTCATCAGCAAACATTAAAACATGAGAATTTTATTATTTCCGGTAAATCATTTATAAACAAAGAAAATAGCAGTGGGCCAAGATGGCTATCCTGCGGTACACCAGATAAGACAGCAATCGGCTTGGAAGAGAAGGTTTTGAAATGAACTTTTTGCCTTCTATTTATCAAGTATGATGTAATCCACATTAAACAGCTAGGTGTAAAACCCATAAAGTCAAGTTTCTTTATTAGCAATCTATGATTGACTTTATCAAACGCCTTACTAAAATCGGTGTAAATTATATCAGTTTGTTTTTGTTGAAAAAATCCCCGATGGACAAGTGATGTTAGCTGCATAAGATTTGTGGTTGTAGAACAGCCTTTGCGAAAACCATGTTGAAAAGGAGATAGTACAGATGATAATTGATGACTGAGATGCTCAGTTATTATTTTCTCAAAAAACTTCGGAATGGTGCTCAGTTTAGCAATGCTCTTCTATTATGTATAAATTCGCGAACGAATGTATTCACTGGCCAAAAGCTAGGATTCATCAAAGTTTGAAATACATTTTCAGGAACACTAATTTTGAAGGACGTTATTGACCTCGGCTCAGAAAAAACATACTTATATACAGAAATATTTAAATCCGTTTCCAATTTTTCTTTAATATAAAACGTGACATCCTCAGCAGTAGTATCAGAAGATAATCGAGACACAAAAACAGATTTTTTAGGAGGAACAGCTTTCAGTGGCTTAGGTGGTAGAGAAACAGTGTCTTTTAAAGATTGGGAGCTGTTTCTATCCTGTGCAGGTGAAGTTTTAGAAATAGTAGGCAATGATTTATATGGGTCCAACGTGTCCAAATGTGTAAATGATGGTGAAGGCGTAGAGATAGATGCAGTATTAAGTTGTGAAGAAGAACAACTGGCATCAACAGATGGTGAAGCAATATCTTTATCAATGATTGTGATAACTTCAGAATTTTTGGACACAGTGGATCTCAAGTTAGGCCTTTTATGCTTAGGTGAAGAACTGTGTTGACCAGTATTTGCAGCAAATTTATCCAAATTCGGGTAATTGTTAAAAAGTTCGATAAATTTTTTGAGTTTATTTTGCAAAACCAAAAACTCGATATTAATTTTGTCGAACTGTTCTTTCGAATTTTTAAAAATATTGTAAAATTCAATGCCTATTTTCCTGCATGAAGGGCAAGTCCACTGCATAAACTTTTGCGGATCAGCCAGCGAATCTGCATCTCGACCCTTAAGGCCACTACACTTCAAATGAAAGTGTTTGACACACAGCCAACATGATACCATCCGTTCATTAGAAGTAGTAATTGAACAATTAGCATATCCACACTCCATATCTAACGTTGGACACTCACGCCCGCTTTCACCACCTTTGATTAAAAAATAATTATAACATTAACTGAAAGTTTGGCCAAATTGTATTACACAATATATGATGAACTCTTAACTGACACATTTTAATCAAAAAGTGGATGTTAAATTTAATCGAAGAAAATTTGATGGTTAGCACTCTAACCGAAAAATAAAACAATCAAAATGGATAGAAATATGAATCAACATTTACATTTTTGTAATATTTTTCATTTAAAAAGTTCATATCGAAAGAAAAGAAATGTTCCTGATCGCCGAAACCACTTTAATTTATCTGATGAAGAATTCAGACAGAGATATAGATTATCAAAGTCTGCAACACGTTTTATTAGCAATCTTGTACACAACGATATAAAGTCTACAACAACTAGGTAAGATATTTCGATAAATATTTCTAATTATTAATAAAAATTGATTTTAGAAATAATGCCTTATCTCCAATCCAAATGGTGCTATTAACTTTGAGATTCTACGCCACCGGTAGCTTCCTGCTTGTTATTGGGGATTATTGTGGCGTATCCATTGCCACAGCAAGCCGCGTTGTAAAGAAGGTTTCCAAGGCTATCGCACGTCAATCAAATAAATTTATAAAAATGCCGCATTCATCAGAGGATATGAAAAATACCGCTACACATTTTCATAAAATTGCAGCATTTCCTAAAATAATAGGAGCTATAGATTGTACACACATAAAAATACAATCTCCAGGTGGACTAGATGCAGAAATTTTTCGGTGGCTCTTTTATCTTCATTATCAAAAAAAATGGCTTGCTTTGCCAGAACTTGTTCATTACCGTCGAGAAAAACACGGTTTTTTACTTGTAGTTTTTCTGCCTTCTTAGTTTTTAGCTTGGTAGGGTTCCATTTACTCCAGGAATTAGACTAAATAAAATATATAATAAAGTAAATCCTCATTTTAAATGTAAAACTACATATAAGTACCTTACCTTATCAAGATTTTCTTCGATGGATGTCTGTACTGGTTCTTTTGTCTTTAGCAACTCCTCTTTGTACTCATCCAGAAATTCAAATTCAAGTGCATCTTCTTCATTCTGCTTTTGACCTAAAAAGTAAGTATGAATCATAATGTACATAGTATGAACATATATACTATAAAGATTATAATAAACAGTCATTTTCGTTATATAAGCCCGTTGCAGACTTTCCCAATAATGCATGAATGCGTTTATCGCTATCAGATGCTTTGCTGCAATAGTGGCCTCCTCCGGTGGTATAAAATTGTTTTTTATCATTAGCTAGCGCCACTTTTGCCTTCCGTTTCATATTTTCGTACTTATCTCTAAGATTTTTAACCGACCTCATATTATTGCACTGCGATCCAAATTGAAGTGAAATTTTTTCCCAGGCGTCATTTTTTTGCTGCCAACTTACCGCGTTAGTGGTTTTATTCTCCACTATATGTGAGTGTTGCTCCACCAGTGACATTAACACATCTTCCTCTTGGGATGTGAAGTTAGAAGACCTATAAAACTTAATTTAATACGCAAATGCTCTATTTTGCAAATAATTCTTACCTTTGTCGCTTTACTTTGGAAACATCGAAATTAGATTCCTTCAGTTCTGTGCAAAATATATCATCGTCTGAGAACATACTGAAAACAAAATAATATACGTTATTTACCATACATACACATGTTACATATGTGCATAAATATATGTAGATGTATAACAATGTTTTAATTTTATAGTTACCTGAATTTTTATATTAACACCAAAATTTTTCTTTAAATGGTTTTCAAAAGCCGCCTCTTTATATTAATTTTTTTATGTAAACAAACCGATAGTATTGCCACATTTTTATCAAATCCTTTTGTTAAATAACCGAAGGATGATGAAACGAAAATCGGTAACCGTTGATTAAATAGTACCCGTTAGCCAAACCAGCAATTAGTTAATATTTTGTTAACAAACATTTTATCAAAGGTGGTGAAAGCGGGCGTCAGTGATTTAATATTCAGTATATGTAAATGGTAATACTGATAAATAAATACTTATCACAGACACGAACCAGAATAAACGTTGGTATTACCAGATCCAGCAGTATCACAAAATATGATTGTAAACAAAACAGATAATAAAAAATGATGAAAATAACAAATGTCAAAAATATGTATGTATTTTTAATTGTTAATTATTGTTGGAAAACAAAAATTTTTGCAATGAACAAAAAATCAAAAATGCAAGTGAATTGTTGTTGCACAGAGGAGCACCAATATATTTAATTGCAAAATAAATGCAGCAAATAAAAGCAATACAATAAAATGTTTTATTACACTATAACAAGCAACATCAATGTCAAATTTCACAGTTTTAACAGGAAGTAGCAATTATTTTCATTAAAATTTGTTATAATTTACAGAACAATTATGCGACAGTAAAAAACACGTCCGATCATTTAGAGTTATTGATTTGTTACACAAAAATAAAAAGGATAGTTGCACACTTTTTATTTCGAGTTATTTTATTTGTTACACAAAATAAAATTAATTAGTTACACACTTGTTGCACACTTTTTATTCAGGATAAAAAAGGAAAGTTAAATTTCTAAAAAAAATGTTCCTTTGGAAATAAAACAACTAATGTTGTATAAAGTAATTATATTTAATTCAAGTTTTCAAATGCTCTTCGCAAAGGTTAAAAGAAAAAAATGTGCTTAATCTAAAAAAAAGAAAATGGTGTAAAGCTACCCTATTTGACACATCAATTCCCAGTGTTGCCAGACAGGGGACTAGAATTTACACTTAAAAAAAATCTGATGAAAATGTTATAGTTAACATTCGGCCATCCGTACTTATGATCGACCTCGATCATGGAAGATAATCATTCAAATATTTAGGAGTTTTTCTTACTCGAGTTGTTCTTCTAAGTTCAACGTTTTCACCTTCTGTTGATAATAGTTAACAGGAAAGAAAAATTTTCGTGTCCTTTTTAGATATATCCCTTCATCCTCGTCGCCCTTCATCCTGTTGCTCCTTGGTCACGACGTATTACAACGGAATCACCAGGTAAGAAATATTGGGCAGAACATCTTTTTTTATTGAATTGTAGTCTTTGCTTCTCTTGATCTCTTCGTATACGCTCAATTACCTTTTGCCGCAATTCAGTTATATTATCTTCTTTATACTCGGTAACAGCATCATCTAATTTGTTTGGCATCAGCTTTCTTGGAATATAATTAAACAACACTTTAAATGGAGTTGTTTTCAGGACTTGGTGGACACTATTATTTATGCTCCACTGTACAAGACCAACATGTTGATCCCAATCACCACCATTTGATCTTCGACACAAAGTTGCTAACATTGGGGTTATCGTTCGATTGAGCCTTTCACATTGACCATTAGCTCTTGGGGTTGCCGTAGCATTTAGCACATGTACAATATCTTTTTCTTGGCAAAATTTCTGAAAAGCCTTCCCGGTAAATGCGGTACCTCTGTCAGTTATAATACGAACTGGACTTCCAAACACAGCTATAAATTCTAAAAATGCTCGAACAGTAGTTTCACTTCTAACATTACGTACGGCCTTCAGAATACAAAACTTTGTGAAACCATCAATCACAACTAAAATATACATGTTTCCATATCTTCCTCTCACAAATGGACCTAAATGATCAGCATGAATAGTGTGAAAAGGTACACCAATTTTTTCAATGGAATGTAAGAATCCTTGTTTTTTTCCAGCAGGCTGTTTATTGTAGAGACATTCAAAACATGCACCCACAAACCTTTTCACATAGTTCCTAAGTCTGGGGAACCAATAGTTTTCTCTAACCTTTGCTACAACTTTGTCAACGCCAATGTGACCCATTTCATCATGACAAGATTGTACAATTTTATATCTAGCTCCATTAGGGATATACAAAAGTATCTTTTCCGTTTCCAGCTTATATAAGCGGCCATTTTCAATTCTGAATTCATTTAAAATTCTTAAATCATCTTTAGACAACTCATCTTTTTTTTGAAGAACTTCTTTTATATAATTTATTTTAGGATCAGTATCTTGTAAAATCTTTACCCAGTCTGATGTATTGTAATGATGGAAAATATTTTGCAATTATTGATTTTGAAGTTGAGCTAACTAGAGCTCCAACTTCTGCTGAGGTTTATTCAATAATTAATTTTCTTAAACAATCTAGTCAACTTATATACTAATTAAAATACTCAAACTGAGTGACTTTTTACAGTTGCACTCAGTTTCTAAATTCTATACTTAACTATACCTATAATGTTAATGTATTATTATTTACCAGGCAATCATGAATTTAGGAAGTTTCCAAAATTCATAATTGAGTGGTTTTAATAATTCATACTTATTTGGGTCTGTTCCCATGTGTTTAATATTATGGGAACAAACCAAGAAATATGATCTATATATTTTAAATAATTTGTTTACAATATTCTTTAAAGAGTTTTAGTGTTGGTTTAACGCATTGATCGGCGTGTGCACCAACAACAAACAAATAACACAGCATAAATCAAACACAATGCACAAGTGTAATTTGATGACCACTTGACTGTCGCATGCATTAAAGAATATGCAGCGGCAGACGAGTGTGCATTGGTCATGGGCATGTATCTATGTGTATTCATGCAATTGATATTGGTTTGTGTTATTAATATAAACAAAAGTATTGTGCACTACATTAGGGTGCAACCGAAAAGATTGTATACGCTACACCTCCACTCTTCGCAAGAATGTTCATATAACGTGAGTTTTATGGACATTCTTTTACAATTAAAATATTTTTATGTTTTGGTATACTTATATAATGTAATGTTTTATTTATTTGTATTATTTTTGTTAATGCCGTACTTTATTCAATTATATTATTTTGTTAATGCCGGCATATTAATGAATTATATTTATTTATCAGTATAATATGGTTTAAGTCTGTTCTTATGAACTACTTGTGTTTTGTTTGTTTTCTTATCAGTAATGGTTACATTATTTCTTAAGTCTATTTTCTTAACTTTATATGGGCCTCTATATTGTGAGTCTAATTTATGCCCTGATTCATTTTTAAGTAAAACTAAATCTCCTATTGTAAAATTATAGTCTAATATTTCCTTATCATAATTATCTTTCTGAAGTAACTTATTTCTATCTAATAATATTTGAGCTCTCTTATGTGCTACTTCTAACCTAAATTTTGCCTCTTTGGCGTAATTTTCAATGTTATATAATGGTGCTACTTTATCTACTTCGTTAAATTGTTTAAAATTTGTTGCTATTTTACCAAAAACTAGTTCATACGGACAGTAGTTATGTACTGTCGATGGTGTGGTATTGAAACAATATGTGAAGTATTTAAGCCAGTCATCCCAGTCAGTTTTGTCGACTGATATGTACGAACGTACATATTCATTAAATGTTCTGTGACTTCTTTCTATTGTTCCTAGTGTCTGGTGGTGATACGCTGTCGAAGTGAGTTTGTTAATTTTTAATAGTTCGCACAGTTCTGTCAATATAGAGTTTTTGTATTCTGTACCCATGTCCGAAATGAACGTCTTCATTGGTCCATAGATAAGAATAAAATTTTCGAAGATTGCTTTTGCAATTGTTTTAGCTTGTTTATCTCTAATTGGTATAGTAACCAAATATTTAGTTAGGTCGCAAATAATTGTAACTGCGTATTCATTTCCATCCATTGATCTTGGAAATGGACCTATTGTATCTATATATACTGTATCAAATGGCTTGTTAGGTGTCTGTGTGACTGTCATTGGACATTTAGTATGTTTTGTTATTTTAGCCATTTGGCATTTTTGACAAGATTTGACATATTTTGTTATATCTTTAGACATGTTTTTCCAATAATAATACCTTTTTATCTTTTGTATTGTTCTATATATTCCACAATGTCCTCCTTCTACGGGATCATCGTGATATTTCAGCAAAATTTCTTGAATTACCTTAGTATTTCTGTAATTTATTATTTTTACTTCATTCAATAGCGCTATTTTTAATTTATTTAAGTATTTATTGCCCATATTTTTAAATTCGGTAGCCGAGATAAATTCGAAAATTTTCTCGCTTGGTGCTACTTGTAGATCATCTACATTAAGTTTACCGGCCACTTTTTCTAGCCTAGGGAAAAATTGTTCTAAATCAATATTCCCATTAGTAAAACAATCATTAATTCGTATATACGTAATTACTACTTTTCCTCGCTTAATATAACATTTAGTGGGCGTAATCTTTAATTTATAATATTTTCTGACGTCAGTATTATTCAATGGTGTATATATTTTAGGCTTCTTATGTTCATCTTCTTTTTCTTTATGCTGAGTTTTAAAGGTTTTTTCTATCATGTCTTTATTTGTCATTGACCTTGTAGTTACTTTTAATATCTTGTTATTATTTTCGATGTTTATGTCTTTTAAATCATTTATAGTTATACGTGATAAGGCGTCGGCTACATGGTTATCTTTTCCCCTAAAATATTCTACTGTAAAATTATATTCTTCTAAATCTAATCTCATTCTTGTTAATTTGGAGCTTGGGTTCTTCATTGAGAACAAGTAAGATAGTGGTCTATGATCAGTGCGTACCAAAAAATGATTTCCATAAATGTATGGTCTAAAATAATTAATAGCCCAGTGTATTGCTGTTAATTCCTGTTCAATAGTAGATTTATTACTTTCTCCTTGAGTAAAAGACTTAGATGCATAGGCTATTGGTAATTGTTTTCCAGAAAATTCCTGTGTTAAAACTGCTCCACAGGCATGTTTACTTGCATCTGTTGTTATACAAAATTCTTTTGAAAAATCCGGATATTGTAATAGTGTTGGACTCATTAGTGCTCTTTTTAGATATTTAAATGCATTATCGCATTCTTTAGTCCATTTGAATGGAGTGTTCTTTTTTGTTAGCTTAGTTAGATGTCTTGAGTAGTCTGAGAAGTTTTTAATGAATCTTCTGTAGTAATTACAAAAAGCTACAAATCTTTTTGCGCTGTCCGCGTCTTTTGGTACTGGATAATTTTCTATTATTGAATATTTACTATCATCTGGGAGAATTCCCTTATCAGTACATTTATGTCCTAAGTATGTTACTTCATTTCTAAAAAATGAACATTTTTCGGGATTGAGCTTAAGATTGTATTTTCTACATAGTTCAAAAACATCCATTAAGTTGGTTAGCATATGTTTTTCCGAACATCCGAGTACCACCAAATCATCCATGTATAAGAAAGCTTGATTGGGTTTTAGACCACTGAAAGCGAGAGTCATCATTCTTTGGAATGAATTTGGTGCTATTTTCAGACCATACGGTAATCTATTAAATCTATAAGAACCATCATTTGTGGAAAATGATGTTAAGTCTCTTGAATTTTTCTCTAAACCTATTTGATGAAATCCAGACATTAAATCTAAACATGAAAAGTATTTTGCACGTCCCAATTGATCCAAAATGTCATCTATTCTAGGTAAAGGAAATTTATCTGCTATTAATTTCTTATTTATTTGCCTATAATCTATTACTAGTCTCCATCTTTTATTTTCAGAATTTGGGAGTGATTTCTTAGGTACCAATAAGATTGGACTGTTGTATTCTGATTGTGAAGGTTCTATTATCCGATCAGTTATTAGTTTTTTAACCTGTCTATCTATTTCTTCTTTATGTGTATGTGGTATTCTATAATTCTTAATATACACTGGTTCTGTATCTTTTAATCTTAACTTTTGCTCATAAAAATTATTAGTAGTTATTGGTTCTGTTTCTAAACCAAAAATATCGCAATATGAAGCACAAAGTTGTGTTAATGTGCTTTTAAATTGTTCAGGAAAATTTCTCTGCAGAATTTTCAAGATTTCTGAATTTTTCTTAGATTTTTTCTTAAAATTGTTTTTAACAATAGTATAATCTGCAATGTTTTCCGTTTTTATTTTATTTCTATTAATTTTGACAATATTATTATTAGTGTTGAGAATTCGTATAAAAGCTTTATTTGATGTGACTAATGTGTTGGCTATAAAAACACCTGATTCTATTTCTTGATTAGGTACTAACAATTCCTTTTGTGTAGATGTTAATTTTATTTGCCGTATGACTTCTGATCTTGAAGGTAATATTATTTCATCACTATTACTAATAATTGGTATTTCTATTGGATTTGTTAAGTAATTGGGTCTCAATATTAAAATATCATTGTGTTCATCGAAGTTTAAAATGCAGTTATACTTTTTAATGAAATCCATACCAATAATGCCATCACATGGTATTGGAAAGTCATTGTTTACTACTTGGAATTCATGAGGTATTAAAAAATTTTCAAATTTTAAATCAAAAAATGTACTTCCGATTGATTTTATTCTACCTTGTCCTATTCCAGTTAAATCTGTTGTTCTTCTTTTATCTATCCTGTGTGATCTAAAAGAGTTAAATTTGATCAATGAAATATCTGCTCCTGTATCTACTAAAAATTTTACTAATTGTGTATTATTTGCTATTTCAAGGTAAATGAAATAACACAAATTGAGATTTAGATTATATATTTTGTTATTTACTGTTTTTATTCTAGGGGATCCTCGGAGTTTTCCGACTCAATGGGTCTAAGATTATTTTGGTTTCTCTGATTATAGCCGTTATATCTTTGTCTGTTTTGGTTGTTATAATTATTGTTGTTACTGTTACTGTTGTTTCTATAATTGTTGTAACTCCTATTATTTCTATTACCGTTTCTGTTTTGATTGTTATTATATCTATTACTGAAATTTCGATTATTACCTCGGTAATTATTGAAGTTTGCTTTCTGTTTATAGAACAATACGGCATTTTGATGCCCAGTTGCCTCTGTGCAACTATTAACAAATTTGCTGATGGCTTCGTTCATACTATTAAATTGTCCAGCTTCCATTATTAGTTTAACCTTGTCAATTGTGCAATTTTTAGTAAGAGACTTTACAGCTGTTTGTGTCGAGTACTTGTTTGCTAATTCGTTAGACAATCCGTCAGATATATATGCAGTTTCTAATGCCTTCGTTAAATTTTCTATTTCGTCACAATATGCGTTAGCTGTTTTATTGTTTTGTTTAATATGCATTATTTTTGCAGTCAATACTTCTACTGATTCGCCTTTAACTGTAACTTTAAGTTTGTTAATAATTTCTGTTATGGTGCTTTCATTATTAATAAGGTTTCTAGCTGTTCCCTTTAATTTAGTTTTAATTAAAGAAACAGCCAGTTGTTCATGGGTGCCTTTGATAGAGTCTACCAATGATAGTGAATCAGTGAATGAGCGTAAGTTTTCTGACTTGCCGTCAAAATCTGTAATCAGCTTTGAAGCTGTGTTCAAAAATTCTACTGGTGATTGTGTCATTGTATTTTGTTCTGATGTGTTTAGGTCTGTTGGAAAATCGGTATTTATTACACTTTCTTGTAGTGTTAGTGGTAGTTTTAATTCTACCCCCTTTTTCGATGATATATGCAATAGATTTTTGCGTATGTCATGGAAAAAAGCTTCGGCCGCTATTTTATGTGCCGGAGTTAACCTGTTGTAGTTTACGTTTAAGAGTACTCTAATTTCTTCTAGATGCGTTAAAAGTTTATTTAAATGTTTATGTATTGTTTCTGGCTTAGTTGGTCTATCAATATTAAGACATTTATATGATTTATCATATTCTTCTTTTATTTGTCTACAGCGTTTTAGAATATCATTCCAATCCATCAGATTTTATCAAGATCATTTGCCCTACTTGAATATTTTTTCTTTAGAGTCCTATGATGTATTCCATAAAAGTGCATGACTAAATTAATTCCCAATATTACTGTAATTATGTATAAACATATTTCTATTTTACTCAAATCTAATTCTTTGTATGCAATTTTAACTTCATTTATTACATTAGCATTTGGATGTTCTAGTTTCGATTCTGTTTTCCCCATTTTGAATTAAAGTGTTTTTTTTTTTTTCATTTATTCGTTTATTACCTCATCTATATTGTCTATTGCTTTCTTTAATTTACTTGCTTCATAGTAATTGTTTGAAGAAATTAACCTTTTCTGCAATATAGCTTTTTCTAATTTTAGTTGCTGTATTTTCTTTTCTTTTTCTATTTGTTCGCATTTCCTCATCATTAAAATTATTTCCATTTCATTATAATCATTATTTCTACCTCAGGAGTACCTTCAATGCCTATGAAATTCCATACTGCTATTGTTACTTCCATTTTTTCTTCTATTGTTAATTCTTTTTTTTTTAAATTTTAGCTTTATTCATTTTGAAGCTTTATTTTTATAGAGGACCATGTAATTACAAAATTTAATTGTTGGTATCATTATAAATTTTAAATATTTTAAATTATTTGCTATTACAAAAACATTTTTAAATTATTTATTACTACAAATACTTTTTAGTATTTGTTCTATAGTGTGGATTCTACTCCACAACTTCTCAGCTGCATTCCAGCTTGGTGGTGACTCCGAATTTATTTCCCTCAATAGGAGTGCTTTCTCCCTTTTTAATTTGTTACTGTAGCCACCCCTTCTCTTGGGTTTGGCTACTTTAGGAATCGCAGTCTCTTCTTTTTTCTGAGACTGCGTCCTTTTGCGGTATTCTTCGATGGTCAGGGGTTTTGGGCCCACTGACGGCATATCAATTAAATACTTAGCAAGGGGAAAATTGAAAGAGAAGAAGAGAAAAAAAAATAGTTTGCCTCGAGCGGTTAACGCTTGCAGGCCCTGAGGGTGCAAACTGGTTGCACTCCTTTTATATAAAAATAAAAATAATAATAAAAAAAAATTTATTTGTTGTGCTGTGGCATCTATGACTCTTCTTTGGTTGTCTTCTTTGGTTAATTCTTCTTTGGTTGTTCTTTTTTTTTTTCTTCTTTCGCGACTGGCGGCGCTACGGCTTGTCCGCCAGGACTTTTGTTGTTGTTTTTCTTTCCTCTTGGGTGCTCTTTGAAGCACTCCCTTTTACTGGGTTAACAATTTCCAGTCTGGCAGGATCGCCATGTAATGATGGAAAATATTTTGCAATTATTGATTTTGAAGTTGAGCTAACTAGAGCTCCAACTTCTGCTGAGGTTTATTCAATAATTAATTTTCTTAAACAATCTAGTCAACTTATATACTAATTAAAATACTCAAACTGAGTGACTTTTTACAGTTGCACTCAGTTTCTAAATTCTATACTTAACTATACCTATAATGTTAATGTATTATTATTTACCAGGCAATCATGAATTTAGGAAATTTCCAAAATTCATAATTGAGTGGTTTTAATAATTCATACTTATTTGGGTCTGTTCCCATGTGTTTAATATTATGGGAACAAACCAAGAAATATGATCTATATATTTTAAATAATTTGTTTACAATATTCTTTAAAGAGTTTTAGTGTTGGTTTAACGCATTGATCGGCGTGTGCACCAACAACAAACAAATAACACAGCATAAATCAAACACAATGCACAAGTGTAATTTGATGACCACTTGACTGTCGCATGCATTAAAGAATATGCAGCGGCAGACGAGTGTGCATTGGTCATGGGCATGTATCTATGTGTATTCATGCAATTGATATTGGTTTGTGTTATTAATATAAACAAAAGTATTGTGCACTACATTAGGGTGCAACCGAAAAGATTGTATACGCTACAGTATCTAACTTAGAATAAAGTACACATACATCTGCCACTGAGTTTGTGTTTTCTGGTAGTTCAGTCGGGTTTCGGCTCAATGCGTCAGCATGCCTGTTTTCACTTCCAGGTGTATGTTTAATTTCGAAATCATACTCAGATAACTTCAACCACCATCTGCCAATTCTGGGCAAAATATCTTTCTTTGTCATTGAACTTCTCACAGCGTTACAATCAGTCTTAATAATAAACGATATTCCAATCAAATAAACACGAAAGCGTTCCAACACCCAAACAACAGCTAATGCCTCTAATTCTGTAGAATGATAACGCGATTCTTCTTTTGTTGTTTGGCGACTAGCAAAAGCAATGGGGTGAAATTTACCATCTAGTTGCTTCTGTAATAAAACCCCTGCTAAACCATCCTTGCACGCATCAGTGTGAACTTCTGTTTCAGCATCCTTACAATAAATTCCTAAAACAGGTTTTTCCGTCAATTTCATCTTTAGATTAATAAATGCATTTTCCTCGCTATCAGTCCATTTCCAATTAACTTCTTTTTTTGTTAATTGCGTTAGAGGTTTCGCAATGATTGCGTATTTTTCTATGAAATTACGAAAATAGCTTGTTAGGCCAATAAATTGGCGAATTTCATTTAGTCGGTCGTTTGAAATTCATTACAGCTTTTGTTTTAGACTGACTTGGAGTAACAGCTCCTTCAATAATTTCATACCCCAAATATTCAATTTTAGTCATCAAAAACTTACATTTTTCAACATTCAGCTTTAAATTAACTCTCTTCAAAGCTTCTAAAATAGATTTTAAATTATCAATACAGTCATCCATATTTGTTGCCGGTATCAAAATGTCGTCAAAATATCCCATAGCAATTGTAAAACGTAGGGGACCTAGTGTTGAGTTGACAAGTTTTTGAAAAACAGCTGGCCCATTAGCAACACCGAATGGCATCCTCAAAAACTCATAGTGACCGTCAGGCGTCACAAAAGCCGTTAAATGACGTGAATCTTTAGCTACCTTCACCTGGTAATAGCCACTTCGCATATCCAGAATATTAAAATATTTCATTCCGTGCAATCTATTAATCTGATCAGCCACAACAGGTAATGGGTATTTAATTTTTTTCGTAACACGATTTAAAGTTCGATAATCAATACATATTCGTTTATCTCCGGTCTTTTTACGAACTATTAAAATAGGACTTGCATAGCTAGAATCCGAATCAACGATAATACCAGCATCTTTTAATTTGCTCATTTCCTCTCTAACAAATTCCCGTTCAGATTCGCTTAATCTGTATGGCTTGTAAGTGATGGGAGTCCTGTCAGTTACCTCAATTGAAAATTCAGTATTTGCATCACATCCAAGTTCATCAATTCGTAATGCAAAACAATCTATATTCTTTTACTAATTTCATTAATTTTTCTTTGTACTCATCAGGTATTTCAGGATTTATATTTATTAAATCAAAAAAATTCTCTTCAACTACACCACGATTGTCAGAATCAGTATCATTTTCATCAAGAATACATAACTCTGCCTTTGTTACTCGTTCACCCTCATTAAAAACGATATCGGTAGCAGAACAATTTAAAACAGGGACAGCTAAACCATCTGAATCACTATTAATCACGCAAGCGGGTATAACACATCCATTTCGATTGGTAGCTGAATTTATAAAAATGTCCTGGTTCTTATTTAAACTCTCACTAGGTGTAACAGCAATAAATCCAACATGATTTGGTGGCAAAACCGTAGCCTCTTTAACCCACAAATTTGTTTTTAATTTAGGAAGAGTCGGTAGTTCAATCTGATTCAAATCATTCTCTTCTAATTTAACTTGCTCAAAAATGCGTAATTGATTACCTTTTTTATAATAAACGACGTGAGGTTGTTCTGTAAAAGGTTGTCCAATCAGTAATAGTATGTCAAGAATATCATCTGGTACTACGTGAACCAACACATTTGCAGATGCTTGATCAACATTCAATTTCGCATTAATTACACCCAATGTAGGCGTTACTCCACCGCCTACGCCTCTTACCATTGCACTGTCGGGGGGTGGTTTGCTCAATTCAAAATCAAATTCGCTGGCTGTTGATTTTCTTATCATAATACACTGACTACCAAAATCAACATACGATTTCACAGAATTACCATTTATCCAGGCATCAAAAAAATATTTTTGATTCATAACAGCTGTTCTATTTTGATTCTTTGCTACAGCACAACTCTTAAGTTGGTTATTAAATTGTTCTTTCTTTTTACTACTATCATCACCCATAAAACAATTTTTCTTAATATGTCCGGGCTTATTACACTTTTGACAAATAATCGCTGAACTACAATCCTTTCTAAAATGACCCTTTGTGCTACAACGAAAACAAATGACATCTCCGGATTCTTTAGATTTTACGATATGCTCCCTAATATCCTGTTCTTGTTTAATAGCTTTTATAGGAGCTACCACACGGTCTTTAACTTGTACACCCACCGTACGATTAAATTCACGAATATCAGACAATAAAGCTGCTGCTTCTGTATGAGTCTTGCACAATAGAAATGTTCTTAACTCCCGATCATAAAGACCCTGCATAATCTGAGATTTAGTTTCTGCAAAAGACAATTTAAGATTATCACACAATCTTGTTTTACGAAAATAGTAATCAAAAACATCTTCATGCTTCGTTTGCTTATAATGCAAAAGCATTGACCATTGTTCAGCAATACTTTCCCGACCCATAAACGTACTCTTAAATTGACTCACAAAATCTTGCCAAGTTTGAATTTTCGATGAGTGAAACCAATCACATGCACCATCAATCAAATTTGAACGCACCAATTCAAGACGAAAAGAATCTGACCAATTGTGTAAATCGCCCATACCTTTGAGAGATTCAATCCACTCAGCTGCGTCGCACTCACTTTCTTTCCCACTAAATTTTTTTATTGATTTGTGCAAGTCTGGTACAACATTAAAGTTCGTGCTGGAATTATTCCCTGCATTTACGGCATTCAACGTAAGTGCCCTCATAATCTCAGCATTTTGCTCCAAAAGGCGTGCCAACATTTCACTGGTTACTTGTTGATTTCCCGGTAAACTCATATTTACTCCAACTTCCTTCTGATTTTTTTTTCTTCTGTCAATATTCAGTAACCCAAGCCACTTACTGCAATCACAACACACAGCAATAACCTAGCGTCTTCTTAGAATACCAACCAGCATAACCTTGTTCACACAGCCGGACACAAGATCACACCATAAATCAGCAACAACAGCAGTTCAATGTAAACTTCAATTTTTTCTTTTTAACCTTTTTACCGCCAGCTCGTGCGTAATATTATCCCACTTCTGATTGTTAAATTTCTAAAAAAAATGTTCCTTTGGAAATAAAACAACTAATGTTGTATAAAGTAATTATATTTAATTCAAGTTTTCAAATGCTCTTCGCAAAGGTTAAAAGAAAAAAATGTGCTTAATCTAAAAAAAAGAAAATGGTGTAAAGCTACCCTATTTGACACATCAATTCCCAGTGTTGCCAGACAGGGGACTAGAATTTACACTTAAAAAAAATCTGATGAAAATGTTATAGTTAACATTCGGTCATCCGTACTTATGATCGACCTCGATCATGGAAGATAATCATTCAAATATTTAGGAGTTTTTCTTACTCGAGTTGTTCTTCTAAGTTCAACGTTTTCACCTTCTGTTGATAATAGTTAACAGGAAAGAAAAATTTTCGTGTCCTTTTTAGATATATCCCTTCATCCTCGTCGCCAGTTATTTATTATTTTATTAGGGGTTATCGTAACTATTAGGTTCGTTTTATGTCTTAGTACTCTGGGAATTCCAGATATGTTTGTTCACATAATTATTCATATATATTATCTTATGGCTAGTCTATGTTTGTCTGTTTATTATTTTATGGCTAGTCTATATTTGTGTGTACTATTTTATGGTTGTGTCTGGCATTGCATGGCATATCGTACGTTAACTAGCGCTCAACATTTATTTATTATCTCTTAATTCTAGTGAGTATGTCTTACTTAGTACACATGCTAATTCAAAACCCGACTAACACTTTTTTTTTACCGAAACGGAAAAGTACAAAAAAAAAAGATAAAACAACCAAGTTTAAGGTTCAAGTGAATAATCAACAATTCCACGTTCTTTATTTTTCTACTCTCTTAAATACTATTATTTTGTCTATTATTGCATTTTAGAAATAAAGTAATTGTTTGTATGATAATTCTTATGAAATCAATAAAGTTATTGAACCTAATAAATTATTAAAATTATTTGGGGTTAATGGTACATTTTGTTAACTGTTGCACTTTCATTATTGGGAATGCACTTGGACAAACAATTCTTTGGAAAATACAAAATGTATGTATAAATATAAAGTTATTAAAATTGCTTATTAATATTATTTGGAATTAATATTCTTTGCAGTTGGTAAAAATAATTGGTAAAATTCTTACTAAGTTAAAACAACATGTGTATGTGTGTATCAATAACAAGGGAATAGTGTGAGACTATAACAGGAAAGCTGATACTACCAGCGTAAAATTCGTTCGGGTGGTACTGTAACAGTTAAGTTCATACTCTAATGTCTGTACATCTCGCTTATCGGCATAATGTAAGGACAAACAGTTTTTTATTCTTTCCCAGCTCTCATCAAATGTATTATAGGATATTACTAGGCTTGCCAGATCGAAATCGGCAAAAAGCTTGACATTTAAAAAAAAAAGCTTGATTTTTCTTGACATTAAAAATGGTTCAGTTAAATTAACAAAAAACTATGTATTTTTAATGTGGCTTAAATTTAAAAATATTTTGTAATATTTTTTAATATCATATACATATATAAGTATATATATTAGAACGTAAACTTCCAGTAAAATAAAAAAGCTTTTACGTAAATACGTAAGCAATTTGTTTATTAATAAAAACAAGTTATAAAATTAAATGTAATTCAGACTTTTCATTACTAAATTAATATTAACAAAAACTAAAAAAATAAGTATTTAAAATACATACTTCATTGCATAACATTTAAATTAGGGCACAATTAATTATTTCGCCACATATATTTGGTGTTTTTAGTAACAGATTCAATCAAACTCGTAGCATCTGGTGTACATAAATACTGGTGAAAATTTTTACAATTTTCATCAAAGTTTTGTCGGATAATTAATTCTGTCTTTATGAGATCAAACGACATTCTATTTCTGTCTTTGGTGTACAAATTATTTAAAATGCTAAATGTTCTTTCGCAAAAAGCATTCCTTATTGGAATTGAAAATACAAATGATATTAATTTATACAGATTTTCTACATTATTTTGATCACATTTCTTAAAGAAGTTGGCCCATATGTTGTCAATTGATAAGTCTTTTGGTAATTCTTCATAAACTTGCCGAAGGCAGCAGTAATCTGCATATAACATATCGGTATTAATAGAATTTGACAGTTTTAAAACAGTTGGTAGCTCTTCTAAATCATTCCAACAGACCAACGAGTTTTTTATGTTTAAAAAAGAAATTTGCTTAAAAATTGATTTTTCGTCAAAGTCATATCTGTTTTCTAAATGTTTTACAGCATTTTGCAAAAATTCTTTAGCTTCAAACTCAAAAGATTCTTTTTCATTCAAAGAGAGACTTTTTATTATAGCATTAGCTTTATAACCATAGAAATAATCATTTATCCGCTGATTTAGCCCATTTCTTAGCTTAGTCATTATACCATGTAAATTCAAAATTGTGCATGAATCGTTTTCCAAAGCCAATATGGCTCCTTGAAATTCATGCATTATATTCTGAATAAAGAACAAGTAAGCCTCTGATAGTCCTTCTACTATACATTCCTCATCTTCATTTAAAAATTCAAAATCTGATATTCCTTGTGATACAAATTTCCATATCTCCTTTCGACAATTATTTTTTCCTTTTTTTAGAAAATACATTTTAACTATAAATTAAGCGATCAATTGCCGGCAAGAGCGAAAGCCATCTTGTCGGTACGTGTCGGAGAATATTTCTATAATCAATACAAGCGAATTCAAAATATTGTTTCAATTTCTCGGTTCTCAGAGCAGATGAGCTAAATTCATTAAACGTTTTTATTACAATGTTTTCTATATCGACAGATAAAACATTCAAAGAGTATTTAATGCAATTATTTATGACATGGCAGTTGCAATTCGCCTTAAGTATTTGCTCATTTTCAGATTTCAGTTTTTGAAAAACAGATTTGCGAACTCCATAATTAACAGCTGCATTGTCAGCACTATAGGAAGAGATTTGTTGAATTTTTAAATCATTTTCTTTAGTAATTCGTATTATATTAGCGAAAATGTCTTTCGATCCTTCTGCTGGATCCTCGTAAAAATCTAATATCTTTTTACATATTCCTTGGTCAGCATTAAAATACTGAACAGCGTATGGATATGTTTTTACATTTCCAATATTTGATGCGTCGCTGCTAACAGAGTAATACCAACTCTTTTTTAAGGCCATAGCAACTTTTTGCTGTGCATATGGAGCCAAAACATTTCGCGTTATAGCTGCTGCTTTTGTTCTTCCACATGAAATTTTGCTGGCAATGTTGCTATCGCAGTAGATGGATGAACATAGCTTTAATTGGCAGTCCAAACTGTTGTAGCTAAGCCCATGAACAACATTGTGGAATACACTTACGAGCTCAGCACGAAATATTTGAGTATCTTCCTTTATTTGTTTAGGCTTACAAAAACTGGCTATAGTTTGGGACAATTTTTGAGAATTTAACATTTTTTGATGTTTTTTAAAGCTCTTGTGTTTATCTAGAGCACGCATTCCTTCGTATTTAGTTATAATTTCCGTTTGGCACATCTTGCACATTGCCGTGAAATCATTTTTCTTTTTGATCCATGCGGAATATTCAGGTATTTGAATCCATCTTTCAGAAAAAGTAGTATATCTACCTTTTTCGATGGTCCAGCTTCCCCGTTGGTTTCCATATTTGTCAGCAACGTTAGGCATTCACTTATTCTATGAATAAAATTATATTTTTTAAAACAAATGTATTTTAACCCAAAAATTATTTTAAAAACTTATGTTTCTTTATTTTGTTATTTATAAGTCAGCTGTTGTAACTATTTTGTTAGTGTTGGGCTAAAACATGTAACAGTGTTGAATTTAAGAGGGTAAAAGTTAGTCATAGTACATTTAAAAACAATATATGTATGTATTTTTTTGTTAATGGTACTTTTTTTTAATAACAAATTACTATTTGTACTTACGTTCATATTAATTAGAGAATATATTTATTATATTGCAACAATTAATAATTTTTTCTTAATTTTTCTTGACAATTTAATGGAAAAATATCTAAAATTCCGTTTTAGCTTGACAAATGAAATTTTTTCTTGATTCTTGACACGCATTAAATTTTCACCTTCTGCCTAATATGTTGTAAGATTGCTCTATATATTGGCTTTGATTTCACTATGCTGTAGTCTTTTAATATGGATTCTACACTGTGAATCCATGATATATATTGGACAGGATTTCCATCAAAAACTTGAAGATCTCTAACGCAGTCAGGAAGTTTCCTAATATCTTCCAAATCTTGAATAGATTTTGGAATAGAAAAATATTATATTATAATTGTATAAAGATAAGATATATTTTTTCTCTCTTTGTGTTTTATTATATTATATGATTATTCAACGCATTGCAAAATTTCTCCATTGTCTTTTAAAATCGATTTCATACGCGGTCAACCTTTCGCGGCGTATACTAAGTAGGCTATTAATAATTAAACCAGTTGAAATTAACCCTACCATAATCCCATCCTTCGTCTTGATAATTATATTCTTGAGACGTATCCTATCGATATATATTCCCTTGTCTTTATTAACATAGTACCAATCGCCATTTTCCATGTATATATGTGTAATGTATAGGCTGCACACGAATCCCCAGACTGCAGCGGTCAGACTCATGATCAGCACGGCATAATAGAGGACTTTAAACCTTCTTATGCTGCATTGCAATATTTGAATCTTTTTGTTAAGTTTAGATATTTCACGTGCGGCGATACTTTTTGTATACGCCTTGGAGTTATTTTCAGGTATAACTTCCGTTATTTCCACCGATGTAGCCATGTTCTGTCTTGGTGCAGTATGCGGGGTCATTGCACTTAATCCCATAGTAAAGGTAGGGATGGGCAATAATTGGTGTATTCTTCGTATAAAGGAGCACTGCCACCATTGCGGGTGTCGCACCCTCTATATTGTACTATCTGAGTGTTAGTAGGTGGTTTCACCTGTTGCAGCTCAGTGCTAGGAGTCGTCGGGATATCCTTATCGCGCGCCATTGGATAGTGTTTTAAATATGAGAAAAGATATTTCAACTTGGTCTAAGTTTTGCATCAAATGTCAACAATGCAAAGTTCAACGTCATATAAAAAGTCCTATTGGTGAATATTTGGTTCCAGATGAAAGATTTAAAGTTGTGAGCATAGACTTAATTGGACCTCTTCCTTTATCAGGTGATCAGAAAAGGGATGAATTAGTTTTAAGTTATCCATTACAAAACGTTTTTGTAATAGATAGTTGTCAATTCTGTGTTGTTGATGTTATTGTTGTTATTCATGGTGTTGGATTGATTATTACTGTTGCTTTCGTTAATTTCTAATTTTTCTAAAACCTTATTAATTGTTCCATTCACTTTTACAAGTCACTCACTTTTTATTGTGGTGGATACTTTTTATAAAGAAAATATTTTAATTGTTTTGTTACTATATTATAATCTTGGAGGGTCCTGTAGGATTCGCAAGATTTAACATATTTATTAATGCTAAGGTACGTTTGAAAGGATCTTTTTCGTAGATCCTACCGACTGCGCCAATAAAATACAACGTTTGCTATGTTTGAGTTTTCTTCATAAACTAAACTTTTTATTTATTAAATTTGCTCTTAAATAATAACAATTAGGCCCAAAAAATCAGTTTTAGATTAACTTTATTTTTGGTTTAAAATGTGTTTAAACCTGCAAATCTGTAAATGACTCAACACATAAACCATTTTTAAACGCTCAAAGTTGGGCGTTTAAACTACCATTAATAAACATATGTTTTTGACAACACAAATCTTATGATATAAAAGTATAATTTTTAGCGCGAAAAGTTTCTGTGAGTTATAAAAAAATGATTTCATCAGATGAAGAAGATTTTAGTGATTATGAAACCTACAATAATTTAAATGTCACCATTTTAAGAAAATCTCATACCATACGGTTTAGACCCAATCATTTCATCTTATTCGATGAAAGAGATTTCTTTCATAGATTTCGCCTAACTAAAACTTCTGCGTATCAAATTTTCGAGCTTATAGCCCGACATATTAAACATAAAACTAATTGGTAAGAAAAATATTTAATTTTAACATCTAGACTAATGTCAAAATTATCTAGGAACAATCCCATCACTGAGGAACAAATGTGTCTGATAACTCTTCGAGTATACGCTACTGGTGGAATGCTTAGGACTATTGCCGATGTGTATGGAGTTTCTGCTACAACTGTTTCAAAAGTGGTTACTAATGTGACACATTTTATAGCTCATTTGAGACGACAATTTATATCCTTCCCACAAACCGAATATGGTTTATCGCAATTAAAAACACAGTTTTATGAAATTGCGAAATTCCCAAAGGTAGTAGGAGCACTTGACTGTACACATGTGAAAATAATATCTCCAGGTAGCTTTTCTTTAAATAATTTAAAAGTATCTTATTTATATCTTTTGTTATATAGGTGGTAATTGTCCTGAAGTATACCGTAATAGAAAGGGTTTTTTTTCTATAAATGTTCAAACCATTTGCGACCCACATTTGAAAATTTTAAATATTGTGGCACGGTGGCCAGGCTCTGCACATGATAGCAACATGGAATTCTAATTTTGTGATTGATTTATCATCGTTTATGATTGGTTAGTGAATTTGGAATATAAATTAAATGCAAGTGAGAAAAATTCATTACAAGTCAAGTCGGTATATTAATAGGTTATACATCAAATGGGAATCAAATTATTCAATTACGTTACAAAACAATTCGGAAGTTGTATGTGGCACTATGCCAGTTAGACCTACGTCCACTCAAAAAAATAAATAAACATGGAGGAGGTAGACCTTTATTCTTGGTTACGGGGAACCGGTGGGCGTCCAGGAACACCTGGGTCCAGTGGAGCAGGGCGAGGTTCTACGACCCCACCTGCACCCGCAGCACCCGGAGCAGCTCTTCGATGTTGCAAAGTCATTGCCAGCCCCACAGACACATTGTAGGACGTCATGGTGTTGACTGATAGCAATGGCTCATTAGTGGTCCACTTGCTGTCCACAGTGATATCTAGGGTTTCCAAGTGTCGAACAAGTGTTTCTGATAATTGTGTAGTTTGCATGGCTGCTGCAGCCACACTCGCGTCATCACCGCTAGGCATCGGCAATGTAGATTGGGCATTTACCCTGTTTAGCTCCCCCATGATCTCAATGAAGCTTAAATCCTTCGCAGTTCTACGCGTGGCGATGAACCCCTCGAAATCGGCCAGCTTGATCTCGACACGACCCGGGGCATTGGCTTGGTTGAGTTCGGCATTCATGCTCAACCCAGATGCCATGGGAGCGACCACAATGGACCCTTCCCGCGCCTCAACCACCGACAAACCATAGGCAGAGAGAATGGCATGCGAAGTCATGTCTTCAGTAGCACGCCTCTCTTGCTCGGCGATTAGATTAGCGGCAAACGCCCTGAGAAACTCTACCGTTTTCGTCAAGGACTTCTCGGCCGGTGACACGTATCTAGCTTGGCGGTTGCGACGATTTTGGCCCGAAGAATAGAGTATCTCGGTCGCCACAAACGCAATGTCTGCGTACATGGAAACGGGAACCGGTGTTGTTATTAATGTAGCATACGGGTTGTTAATAAGCTCAGCTGCAAGCTTAATAATGCTGTTCACTTGCCTAGTACCAAAGATCTGCTTGAGCACAGTGTACGTGACCGTTGGAAACCTCAAAGTTAAGTTACATAAGGCACTCAATCCGCTCACGTGAGGAGCTTTGGACTGTTCGATAATCCGTTTAATCCCATCCAGACGTTGTTGGTGTGCAAGGAAATAGGTATAATAGAGTATGCTGACTTTCTGATTGATCGTAGTCATAGGTTTCTGGAAGAAGTTCTCATAAAGTTGCAGTGTTTCCCGATCTACCACGTCTGTTTCAGATAATAATGGGTTGTCTAATTGAATGTTCGACCATCTACTTTGGAGCCATTGGTCTGAGAACGAGGTTTTTGTCGTCGTGGCTACCATGCAAAACATCCCCTTTATAAG
This sequence comes from Thelaira solivaga, assembly GCA_947397855.1. Classification (NCBI taxonomy): domain Eukaryota; kingdom Metazoa; phylum Arthropoda; class Insecta; order Diptera; family Tachinidae; genus Thelaira; species Thelaira solivaga. The sequence goes on from OX377612.1 coordinate 29,476,433, forward strand.
ATCAATTTCGTACTTACTGTTGGAATAGCCTAGCGTTACAAAGAAGGCGATGATCTCCTGTTCTGTCAGGGACCGCCAACGCTGTCCTAAAGTTTCTAAGTCGGGAACCTCTCTGAGAGCCAATGCTTCCTCGTCAGTAAGATCCCGGTGATTCTCCTCAGTTTCAGCTTGACACAAATCATTGAGGGCTGCGACAGTGCCCCCCCTCCTGATAATCTCAGTGGGAACCAATGTAATAGTATCGCATGCTTGTGCAGAACGTCAGTCCGCTTCCAATTGGAGATCCAGTTAACCAGGGCAGTTCTAATTAGTGACACTGGTGGGTTGACTCTCCGGATCTTTGCGCATAAAGATTTTCTTGCGGCATCAATGCGAGCGGATGTCATAGGCTGATCATGACCTACAACAGTCCACATGGCTGTAACGGCCCCATAATAAAGAGCCTCCTGCTGGGTTGCAGGAAGTCTCCTGAAATCCGAGTGATGGTGAAACAAGAGGTCGGCCATTGCCACGAGTCCTCGAGCAGTTATCCACCCTTCATAATCTCCAGCTACTTGAGAAGCAAAAGCAGTCAAAAAGAGAGACGTGGTTGATAGGTTCGATTCATTGGCATTGCTAGCAGCCAGGGTCAGAAGAGGTGATTGCCCGAGAGCAACAGCAAACTTGGCAGCACGACGTGCCTTGCTCAATAAATCATTGAATCCAGATCTTTCCATGATGATATCAATAAATTGAATTAGATGAAGAAAAACACAATAGTAAAGTCAGTGGAATTTATAGCGTTAAATTGATCAATGACAGTCAATATAAAAAGATGGCTGAGAAGTTTTAAAACACTTATAAGGCTTTGATATTTGGTTGTGACACCAACTCAAAAATTCCAAAATTTTTTCAACATTCGAAAGTGGGGAGTTTAGAGATAGCTTTATAGTTGCTGATGGTGGCTATCCAGAAAAAAATTTCATAATGGTTCCTTTATCGAACCCGAAATCTCCTGAAGAAATTCTTTATAATGAATCTCAAATAAGGACCCGCAACTGTGTCGAAAGAAGCTATGGGGTATGGAAAAGAAGATTTCCAATTCTTTCTCTTGGAATTAGACTTAACATTAAAAAAGTTCAGGCCATTATTGTTGCTACAGCGGTTCTGCATAATGTTTGTTGCCTTAACAATGATGTATCTCCTCCGAGTTTAAGAATTTTAAGTTCAGGTTATGAACTGTTTAAAAAAAACACGATTGTTTTAGTGAGTTGATCAAAATATAACTAACTTTATTTTTCATCTTTTAGTTCTTATATACTAATTACAAATATATTTTATTGAATTGTATTTTTATTTATTTTATTGCATTTTCGTTAATTTAAATGAGAACGGAAATGCAAGAAAACAATTCTTAAGAAGAAGTCTGGGTTTAATAATTTGTTATAATTTAAATAATTTTTAATAAAACAATTCTTAAGAAAATAAATTATTAGGTGTGTAGTTGTTTATTAATTTTTCGTAATTGCATTTATTTATTTTATTGCATTTTCGTTTATTCATATGGGGACGGAAATGCGAGAAAATAATTCTTAAGAAAAAGTCTGGTTTTAATAATTTGTTATGATTTAAATAATTTTTAATAAAACAATTCTTAAGAAAATAAATTATTAGGTTTGTAGTTGTTTATTAATTTTGCGTAATTGCGTTTATTTATTTTATTGCATTTTCGTTTATTCATATGGGAACGGAAATGCAAGAAAACAATTCTTAAGAAAAAGTCTGGATTTAATAATTTGTTATGTTTTAAACAATTCTTAAGAAAAAGTCTGGATTTAATAATTTGTTATGTTTTAAACAATTCTTAAGAAAAAGTCTGGATTTAATAATTTAGTACTTTATCGATTTTGCATTTTTGTTCGCATGGGAACGGAAATGCGATTAACAAATATTACTTTAAATTATGTTATTCATATGTTTTAGGGGAGTGATGGGAGATATTATAACACCCCCACCGTTAGTCTGAGGCTCCGCCGAGGAAACAATAAGGGTTCTTGTTTTAAGTGTCTTTACATAGATTATGATAAAGATAATAATTAAAATAATAGAAATCCCTAAGCTACCACCGGTATTTATCAAAGTGCTTTTTAAAAATTTATTATTAACAATTTTTATGGTTTCATTAAAATGTATATCCTTAATATCTAAGTCAGTAAGTTCAACATTGTCTTTATTTATTTTTAATATAAATTTTTCCAAGATAAATATTTCTCTTATATTTACTTTAAAATTTTCATAAGTCTTTAGTTTTGTTTTAACAACACAGTTTTCAAATTTAATTAAATAAGTTTTAAATTTTTCTAGTTTATATGGATGTTTACAGTTAGTTTCAATTTTATCTTGATAGTGTTTGAATATAAGTAAACCAGGGTAAATTTCCCTTTCTTCTGAGTCTTTTGTTAATTTCATGTTACATTTAGGTTCAAGATTTTTGACAATACTCGTTAGACAATTATCATTTATGTTTTCCAAGTTTTTATATTCCAATGTGTTTGATTTATATACTTCGTTCTTTTGAATAAGTACAGTGCTACTGTTCAGTAATAAGGTTCTATTTCTATTATCAGGAATTGGTTCAAATACTACTTCTGAAAATGATTTGTTCAAAAATCTTGGAACATTCAATGTCAATACTATGAAGTTTTCTTTATATGCTAGAGATACTTTTGTCTGAAGATAAGATTCTATATTTCCTATAAAATTAAATTCTTCCTCTGTTAGTATATCTGAAGGAATTATCCCTAATTTTGAATTAAAAATAACGTGTCCAATTTCGTTTACATGGTCCATTAGTAGGTTAATGTCGTTATTAATGCGGAAAACGTTCTGTAAAAATAGGGTTTCGTCTTCTAAGTTGAGAATTCTATTCTGCGTCTCTGTCTTGAATCTGTTTACATAGGTCTGTATTATTTTCTGCTGGCTATTTATGTGGTTCGTAATATTTGATATCCTGTTTGACATAGAAGTGCTTAAATATGAGACTTCGTTTAACGTTGTCATTGTGTCTCTGTTATTTTTTTCGAGGTTTATAATTTTGTCGAAAATTTGTTTTTCGTCGTCACTGTCCATTGTGCCTACCATAAATTTTAGTCCTTTGCCTATTGCGTTCACCAATCCTCTTCTTTGTCTGAATCTAGGTGTCAAGTTATTTATCTTTGTCTTACATATTTCCATGTTCTTATTCACGCTTTCCAGTAGTGGAGTGATGTTTGTGTAAGTATCCGAAAGTTTATGGATATTATCCTGTAATAAACTGGCTGTTTCCATATATTGCGTAGTATTGATGGCGTGAATTATCCTAATGTATTTATCGATGATTTCTACGTCTCTTATCTTAATTGGTATATAACCATGATTGTCAGATAGGTCTTGGATGTCGAGGTATTGTCCGTAGGTAACTATAAAAATAGTCGTCAGAAAAATCCAAAGTGTCATCTGGAAATGTTGTATATTATATATCTGTATACTCAGGAAAATATTATTATTTAACTTTTATTCTAGGGTTATCCCTATCTTGAAATTTCTTACTTCGTCTGATATGGGTTTTATAATACTTGTGCCCTGTCTTAACGTTCTCGACGTGGTCGTCATCGATTTTCTTACTATCTATCTTCCTGTATTTCCTATGGTTTTTACCCCCTCTAATCTCTTTGATATAATTTGAACCATCTTCTATTGTCAGATCTGTCCTATCTTTATTCAATTTGCCTATGTATTCTTCTTTTTTCTTAGTCATCAAGTCATGAATCTCTGTATATTTCTCCTCATTAATTTTTCCATTAAGGAAATCAATGGGTCTGATCTTCGTTGTACTATGAATTGTATTGTTGTAGTATCCTATTATCCGCAGAATTTTCTCCTCTGTTGTTTGTTCTTTATTCTTTTCATCGTGCCTTAAAAGCCTTATATGCTCATTTATAGTGTTGTGTAGACGTTCTATATCCGCATTGGAAGTGTGGTTACTACTTGAGGTAAAGTGTATATTAATATTTTCTTCATTGAGGAATTCGCGCATTGGAATGGCCTTAAACCCTAGCTCGTTGTCTACAACTATTTTTCCTATCTTACCAAATGTATTTATGTACTGTAGTAGTTTAGTCCTAAATTCTGTCCAAGTTCTACTGCTTATCTTGTATGCGACTGCATGTTTTGTAAACTTATCTATTATTGTCATAAAAAGTTCCTTTTTCAAAGAATAGAATACGTCTATATGAGCTATTTCTCGAGGTTTGAGTGGAGTTTCACTGACTCTAAATGGTATTTTAGGTGGTCTTCTATCATACTTTTCAGTGGTGCATACTTCACAATTGTTAATGAATTGTGTTATTCTTAATTTTAGGTAGGGGTTGTATATTTTGTTTTTTAGTTCCCCGTAGACAGCCTCTATTCCTCGGTGATTCTTACTTAAATGTTCCTTTTCTATAGTATCCGTCAGTTCCTCTTCGTCTTTGATGTCTCTAAGCAACTTAGTGCATCTTATTATCCTAAATTTATCATTATTTGAAAAAAGTTCCAAATATACGTTCTCCAGGGTGTTAAAAAATTCACTCTCTATATTAATTGCATTCAGTTGGTTTGGGTTGAAATGATTTTTCAAAAGAGAGATTGAAGTTTCCCTGTCGAGTTTCTTAATTCCTATTACTTTTCTATTATTCTTAAAGACGTTCTCATTCTTTATCCTGGCTGCACCTGAAGAAATTTTCTTAATGATGATTTGGTTCTTAAACATGTTGATAGGGGATTCCGTTTCGTTTATCTTAAGCACCTCTGATTCCAAAGCATTGACGTTAGCAGATTCGGGTTCTATTCTTGATAATGCATCGGCGTTACTGTTTTTTATCCCTCTTTTATAAACGATTTTATAATCGAACTCAGAAAGTTTAAGCCTCCATCTTACTAATTTGGAGTTTGGCTCCTTAATTGAAAATAGCCATGTGAGAGGTTTGTGGTCTGTTTCTATTTTAAACTGTCTTCCAAAGAGGTATGGGCGGAAATATTTGGTAGCCCAGATGATGGCTAGAAGTTCCTTTTCGATAGTGCTGTAATTGCACTCATGATCGTTAAGAGTACGACTCGCGTAGCAAATGGGGTGGTTATCTTGAGAAAGTATTGCCCCTAGTGCAAAATTGCTGGCGTCCGTCGTAAGTGTGAATTCTTTCGAGAAGTTTGGATAGGCCAGAATTGGGTCGTGAGTTAGTAATGTTCTAAGTGTATTGAAACTGTCTATGTATTCTGGGTCATCAGTGTTCATTTTAGTGTCCTTCTTCAAGTATTTGGTCATGGGCTTAGCTATCATGGAATAATCTTTTATAAATTTCCTATAGTATCCTGTTAGTCCAAGAAACTGTTTTATTTGTTTGGGAGTTTTAGGCATTGGGAAATTTTTGACGCAATCTATCTTTTTAGGGTTAGCTTTTATTCCAAGAGGTGTCACTATGTGTCCGAGAAATTCAGTCTCCCGTTTAAAAAACTCCGATTTATCTAACTGTATTTTAAGATTAGCTTCTTGTAAGCGTTGAAAAATTAAGTTAATTGAATTAATGTGTTCCTGTAGGGAGGTGGAAAAGATGATTATATCATCTAAATAAACTAAGCAAATCTTGTTAATGTAATCTTTAAGAACATTATTCATCAGTCTTTGGAATGTCGCTGGGGCTGTTTTCAACCCGAACGGCATTCTAATGAATTCATAGTGTCCTCCTTCCACGGTGAAGGCGGTCTTATGAATATCTTGTTCCCTAACTTCGATCTGATGGAATCCTTTGGCCAAATCCAAAGTGGTGAAATACTGGCATCTTCCCAGCTTATCAAGGATTTCATCGATGTTAGGAATTGGGTACTTGTCATCTATGGTAACTTCGTTGAGTTTCCGATAGTCGACGACGAGCCTCCATTTGACTCTCCCACTTGCGTCGGCCTTCTTCGCCACGATCCAAATGGGTGCGGAATAGGGAGAGTTACTGTGTCTGATAATTTTGTTGTCGAGCATTTCCTGTATTTGTGCCTCTACTTCGTTCTTATGTATGTAGGGATAGCGATATGATTTGGTATGTATGGGTATGTTGTCGTGAGTTCTGATCTCATGTTTTATAGCGGATGTGAACGTTAGTTCAGTACCGTCCCGATAAAAAATGTTTGGGTATTTCCTTATTAATTTAAAAAGTTGTCCCTTTTCTTCAACATTCAGGTGCTCCGTTCGAATTTGTTCTGTCAGTGGTTTACTATTTCCACCTTCAATAGTACTAGAACCATCGTAGTCTACCTTCTGCGTAGTCAAATGATCGTTCTCAGGTAAGTTGATTATTTCTCTTCTGTCTTCCATTCTAAAAATTTCTCCTGCTATGATTTTTTCGTTATTCTTTTCAAAACACATTACGTCGTCGTTGACTTTACCATCTTCAAAAATCATTGGCAATGTTCTGTTGCCAAAAGTTATACTCCTAGTCTTATAATATATGTTAGCATTTAATGGTCTTAGGATATCATTGCCTATTAAGCCATCATAAAAGTCGTGGAATTTTATTATGAAAAATTCAAGTGTGCCTATTGCTCCTAATTCTTCAAAAGTGGGTATTATAGCCTTTTTATTAACACAAAGTTGGTGTTGTAATGTTTTTATCAATAGAGGGTTTGTTAAGTGAATTCTTTTGGGATGACAAATCCCAGGATTTAAAATTGAATTTGTTGCTCCTGTATCTATAATTAATCGTATGTGTCCTAACTTAGTCTTAATTGTTATAGATGGTAATTTGCCCCTGAGGCTGGAGCCCGAAAATTTTCTGATACTTCCATTTTGCTTATGTCCATAGGTTCCGGTGGGTGTCTGAAGTTTTGCCTGTTCGGAATGAAAGGTGGGTTCGATGGGTTTTGATTATGTAGATTTCGATGTGGTTGTTGAGGGTGTCTGTATTGTCCCTGAAACGTTCGAGGAAAATTTGTTCGCTGGTCATTAAAAGGTTGTTGGTTATTCAAAGGTTGTTGTTGGTTATGTCTGAATTGTGTGTTGTTCATGGGTTGGTTCTGGAAATGTCTTCGTTTGTTTGGTTGCGAGTTATTTCTTTGGTGTAACTTATTATTGTCCGTCGAATAAGCATACCCGGCTTGGAACAGAATGTCCATGGCCTTTTCTAAATCTGTTGGGTTTCTGCAAAATAATATTGATTTCATGGGCTCGGGCAGCTTGCTTTTGAAAATGTTCAATGCGGTGTGCATATTATTGATTGCACTTTGTCTGGTGGCTTCATCTTCCCCTAATATGACTTTTAATTTATTATTTAGCCTATGTAGTTTACTTTTTATATCTTCATAAAATTCCACCGTATTTGTTTTAAATGTTACACTTCGTAGCTCATCAAAAAGCTCCTCACAGGATCGCCTATCCCCAAAGTTGTTTTGCAAAATATTCTTTATCTCTGGCCAGGAGACGGCGTGGCAGTTTATTTCGATAGTCTGCCTGGCTTTTCCTTTAAGTTTTGACTTGATTATGTCCGAAAATAGTAATTGTGATAGTTCGTCAAACGTGCGCAGATGTGGGTGTATCCTATCTATGAGTGTAGTGAAGATTTGTAGGTCCCTATGGTCCCCATTAAACTCTGGTAAACTGTTCAGGTATTTCAATGGGTCTATTGTTAGTCTGTTAACATGCTCTACTACCTGGTCTACCATTTTTGTAATTGTTGTTTTTCCTATTGGTTCTCTATACCCTAATATGTTTTAAATTTCTTTTCTTAACTAAATATTTCTTTTTTGCAATTTTTTTTATTAATGTTATTTGACGAGAGTATCTCTCCAGGATTTCAATATCCTCTTCTTTTGGAGTATACAAAATAATTCTCTCTATTTCTAATTCTATTTTAAATTTCTGCCTTATATTCATTTAGCACTTGCAAGATATTAGGTTTTATTTATAATTGAAATTGCATATATGTATGTATATATATTCCTTTTTATACAGGAATTTTATAAAAAAAAAATTTTCCTTTTTTTTTTTTTTTTTTATAGACTAAAAATAAATCTTACTCTTAATGTTAATTTGGTGTAGACTGGCATCGAGGACTTCTGATTCCTTTGAGTTCTGGTTCTATCTTTAGTTGTTCTTTGGATGTGAAAAAATTTTTGAGTTTCTCTTTGAAGAGTGTTGTCACTTGATGGTTTAATTTTGGTGAAGAAAAAAAAATGTACTTGTTGGATATTGCTACTTTTATTATCCAGATGTTCTTTCATTTGTTGAATTAAAAATTTTCAAAGGTCCTTAGTGAGACATAAAACTTTTGAATTAAGGATATTGTTATTTTCCAAAAGTTTTTATTTATAAAAATTTCCACTTTTTTATTTTCCAAAGGTTCTTATTTATAAAAATTTTCCTTTTTTGAATTAAGGATTTTTATTTTAGTGAGACAGAATATTTATAAAAATTTTCACTTTTTTATTTTCCAAAGGTTCTTATTTATAAAAATTTTCCTTTTTTTAATTAAGGATTTTTATTTTAGTGAGACAGAATATTCATAAAAATTTTCACTTTTTTAATTAACGATATTTTTATTTTTATTTTCCAAAAAAAAAATTTGGAGTTTTTACCAAAGGATTTGTATCATCTACGATCTTTCGCAGGATGAATACAAACTTGGATTTGTTCACAGGTTTGTGCACAGATACCGCACTAGAAATTGAAATTTCGAGTTCTACCGCGTAGATGAAGAAATCTTTTGTTTTCCTTATCCTTTAAATATTGTTTTTCACTTTTTGAAACTTTATATTTGTTTACGTTGGGTAGGACTTGCGGTATCCTACCGACTGCGCCAATTTTAAGTTCAGGTTATGAACTGTTTAAAAAAAACACGATTGTTTTAGTGAGTTGATCAAAATATAACTAACTTTATTTTTCATCTTTTAGTTCTTATATACTAATTACAAATATATTTTATTGAATTGTATTTTTATTTATTTTATTGCATTTTCGTTAATTTAAATGAGAACGGAAATGCAAGAAAACAATTCTTAAGAAGAAGTCTGGGTTTAATAATTTGTTATAATTTAAATAATTTTTAATAAAACAATTCTTAAGAAAATAAATTATTAGGTGTGTAGTTGTTTATTAATTTTTCGTAATTGCATTTATTTATTTTATTGCATTTTCGTTTATTCATATGGGGACGGAAATGCGAGAAAATAATTCTTAAGAAAAAGTCTGGTTTTAATAATTTGTTATGATTTAAATAATTTTTAATAAAACAATTCTTAAGAAAATAAATTATTAGGTTTGTAGTTGTTTATTAATTTTGCGTAATTGCGTTTATTTATTTTATTGCATTTTCGTTTATTCATATGGGAACGGAAATGCAAGAAAACAATTCTTAAGAAAAAGTCTGGATTTAATAATTTGTTATGTTTTAAACAATTCTTAAGAAAAAGTCTGGATTTAATAATTTGTTATGTTTTAAACAATTCTTAAGAAAAAGTCTGGATTTAATAATTTAGTACTTTATCGATTTTGCATTTTTGTTCGCATGGGAACGGAAATGCGATTAACAAATATTACTTTAAATTATGTTATTCATATGTTTTAGGGGAGTGATGGGAGATATTATAACATTTAAGCAGTGATATTGAAGTTGTTGTTGAAAATGTGAACACAGTTCCCAATAATAGATTCAGGGACACACAGTCAAATAATTCAGAGCGACAAAGTTTAATTAATGAATATTTTAAAAATCTACTATAGATGTTTTTATTAAATATTAATTTTATTTTGCTGCTATAAATACCCAACAAATCCCAATAATCCAAATAACATTAAACCATATCTACCAGGTAATATAAATTATTATAAATGATAATTGTTTACGTATCATAAATGATAGTAAAAACGTACTAACATGAACCTTTCATAATGATATACTCTATTTTTTTAATGTATGATAATGCTTCCGCTATCATATTATTTTGAAAATATGATATGATACGTTAACGACTATCATTTATAATAATTTATATTACCTGGGTGATATCGTTTCGATATCATTTTAATAAAGTTTTCAAAAATAAAAAGTTTTTAAAACAAAAACAAACATTTTTAATTTATTCATTCTATTTTTGATAAAGTAATAAACATTAAACAAAACATAACATAAAACAAATTTCACTAATGCTAAATACGAGTGATAAGTACGTAATAAACATTACATCACTATATATGTATGTATGCAAGTACATGAAAAAAAAACAAAAATAAATACAATATAAGGCACGATATTTTTGTAACTACATACATATTTACAAATTCTCTAATCGCTTTTTCATGATTTCAGTTTCGATTTTAAGCTTTTCAATTTCTAGCTTAAGCTTTGTTTCTGACAACTCATTTTGTTTTCGTAAGCCATCAATCTCCAAATCAATTTTTAAAAGTTTTGCTTCTGCAACTTTTGCCCAAACATCTTTTGTTTTTTCCTTTTTCAATCTCAAAGAACTATGAAGTGAGGCTTTTAGAGACTTGGGTGTGTATTTTGTCCATGAAGTAAATATTTTCATCTAAAAGAAAAGCAATACAAAATTATAAATATACATATAAACTAAACAAGTTTTTCAAATTTAATAATTCAAAATATTATAAAAGTTGTAGTATAAAAGTTACTCAAAATAAAGTACATATTTACCAATGTCAGGTTTCGCAATCTCATTTTCATCAAGAAGTTCATCATAGACACCTGGAATAATAATTTGTTTGTTAAAAGCTATTTCCATAAGCTGGCCCATATTATAGTCATAAATTTCTATACCTTAAGCACTAACGGCCTTAAATTTCTATTTCAATCATGTAACTTTTTTAAACATTTCTAAAGCACCCCATATACTTTTTAATCAAAATGGCAACTGAGTTGGTTCTTGCCCAAATCAAGGCATGTATGGCTCTGTCAATTGACTAGTTTGGCAGTTGTCGAGTTGATTAAGGAAATATTAAAAGATTTTTTTCAAGTTGGCTAGTAGGTCTTTCAATTCGATTCTGCTGTGTGTGTTCGAGTCTCTTGATCAGTTTATGAAGTGTGAATAAAGTGAATTTAATTGCAAAACTCAATTGACAATTGAATTGAAACGTATATGGGTGCTTAAATCTATAAGTTTGTACTTACCTATTTCGATAATATCATCGTCATAAGTTGCTTCGTTGCCAAACATTTGCTCTGGCTGACATATTACCGAAATTTTATCATCTATGGCAGTTGCTGATGACTTTGGCAATACACCTCCACCAGTTTTGTATAATTCTTGCCTGTCTGCTGCAAATCGTGATTTTGCTGATTTCTTTATATTTTCATATTTTGTTTTTAAGACCGTGTGACTTCGGAAAACTTGGCCAAACTTTGCATTGAAAGTACTCTCGATTTGTATCCATGCCTGTATTTTTTCTTCTGCCCTAGTCCTGTCTGTCTTTTTACATTCTATTACGCTTTTGTATGTCTCCACTTCACTTAATAAATAATTAATTTCCGCATTTGTAAAGTTGGGAGACCTTTTAGTAATTTCTTTTTTTAGCATTGTTAGCCTGCAACCTGCACTTGCAAAAAACTCAAGGAACTGATACCTCGTTGAAAAACATATGTTTTATGACAAATATAACAATGCTGCCATAGTATTAACTTATAAACCAAAGAGAATATACAGGGCAGTGATTTACACAAGGTGAGTTTAAACCAAGTTCAATTTTTAGTTTAGTTTACTTAAACGGACGTATAAACCTTGATTGATTTATTAGGCCTTACAATCTTAAAACTAAACTAGAATTACCTTACATTACTTTCTTTGTTCTTTGTTTGATAATGGTTACATGTTTTTGTTATCGTTTGTTTAGTACATTTATGATTAGTCTTACTATTATTATCCTTATCCCTAAGTAAGTATGTGGGATCAAAGGTTTTACTATTATCATTCTTATCTCTTATTATGTATGTGGGATTAAAGGTTTGTTATGGTATGTTAGTGTATATGTCACTTACATTTGTATATTGTATATATCGCCATCTAAAATGCAAAATAACAAAAAATCACTTTTCAAAGTTTACAAGAGAAGCAAAAATTTATATAAAATTTAAAATTTTTTTTATAACTTGCTTATTTTTGATAGAAGTTTACAATTTTGTACATTTCATTTTACATATGATGTAGTTAATAGTAATCAATAATGTAGAAAAACACAGTGATGTTTTATTAAATTATAATTGTAATTTTATTGAATAAAATTTATGACGTATTTTTAATAAGATGAAAACCGGAAGAAGAAAGTTATATATAAAAGACAAATAATCTGCAGTAAAAAAAAAATGTCAAAAAAGTAAAGAACAGATGATTGGAAATGAATAAAACAAGTTGAAATGTAAACACGTTTAGATATGGGTATCTACATATGCTTTTTTCAATACCCCTTCTCATTCCAAATTGTTTAAAATTTTTAATTGAGATCTTAAGTTTTTAATTATATGTGGTACTAGCGGCTTGGTTAATAGATCAGCTTGCATCTCGTTGGTGGGACAATATTGGCACTTTATAATATTTTTGGCAACATAATCTTTAACGAAATGATACTTAATATCGATGTGCTTCGTTCTATTGTTTAGCTTAAAACCTTCAACAATTTTTATACAACTCTGATTGTCCTCGTGTATGGTAATGGGCTCGTTGATTTGCTCCCCAAAATCTTTTAAAAGTTCTTTTAACCATAATGCCTCCTTTGACGCTTCAGCAAGTGCAATGAATTCCGCTTCGGTAGAGGATAAACCTACACATGTCTGTTTGCGACATGCCCATGATACAACAGCGCCATAAACTTTAAATAAATAACCGCTGTTTGATTTTCTGTTACATTTATCCTCTCCCCAATTTGCATCTGAGTATCCAAATAGAGTTTGTTCATTGTCTGCAACGATATGTAGTCTCATGTTAATAGTGCCTTTTAAATATCTAACTACTCTTTTTAGTTCAGCCCAATCTTCTTCATTAGGATTGCTGGTTTTTTGACTTAAGATATTTATTGCCGCCATAATGTCTGGCCTTGTATTTAACGCTACATACAGCAAGCTTCTCATAAGCTTTTGGTAATTCTTGTTGTCTTTTATAGCCTTCAGCTCTACACTAGATTTTCCGTACGAGGTGTCTATAGGGACTGATGATGACTTAGAGTCTTGAAGTCTATTTTCGTTTAGGATTTTTTTCAATATATTGCGATTGAGAGAGCGAGTAAAAACCGTCATTCGATCGACGTACTTCCAAGATAAGATAATGTTTCACTGGTCCTAAATCTTTAATTTAAAATGCATGTCTAAATATACTTTTTACCTTAGAAATTGTTGATTCATTTTTAGAACAAATAAGAATGTCATCGATGTAGATTAATACGAATGTCAATTCTACCTCTTCTGAATGTACGTACAAGCATGGGTCCAAATTGCTCTGCCGGAAAAATGATTTAATTAAAACTTTATGAATGGTTTGGTTCCATGATCTGGCCGACTGTTTTAGTCCATAAACTGATTTTTTAAGTAGACATACATTGTTCTCATTTTTGTTTGCTCCATAAATATTTTTTCATCCAAATTACTGTTTAAGAAAGCCGTTTTACAGTCAATGTGGTGTATTTTTAGATTTCGCTTTCCACTAATTGCAAATAATGTTCTTATTGTTGTATGTGAAACGACTGGAGCAAATACATCTCCGTAATTGATCCCGTATTGTTGCGCGAATCCTCTTGCAACTAATCTTGCTTTAAATTGTGCATCTTTACCGTCCATCTTTTTTTTAAATACCCATCTGCACCCGATTACATTACTATTTTCTGGCCTTTCAACAAGTATCCAGGTATTGTTAGTCTTCATGGAATCAATTTCATTTTTCATAGCTGCAACCCACTTTCCCTTTTTGTTGCAAGATATTGCTGCTTCATATGTTGTGGGGACGTAATCTGTTATAAGATTTAAAAACCGTTCTGGAATTTTACCTTTAGTTGCACGTTCTGACTGTCTTAAAACTGGACTATCAATTTCGCCGTCTTGAACATCTGTATTCTTCTAGATTTGGGTTTTCAGTAACATCGAATGTTTCAGCATCTTTTTCATCATTTTCATAAGTTTTCTCTTTATCTCTAGTTTTAAATGTTATTTCAACTTCGTTAGTGGATTCAGAAATATTTTCCTCATCAATCGAATTACAAATTTTACCAGTGAATTGAACGTCTCTGGATATGTAAATTTTATAATTTTTGTCAAGCATGCGATACGCCTTAGAGTTTTGATCGTATCCGACGAAAATCATTTTTGTAGATTTTACATTTTATTTTTGGAATGTGTACAAAACGAGACTCACCAAATGTCCTCAAATGTTGCAAATCAGGAATTTTACCATACACCCTCTCGTATGGCGTAGATCCGGTTGTTCTTGTTACAATTCTATTTTGGAGATAGTTTGCTGTAAACACTGCTTCTCCCTATAGCTCCTGCGGTAATTTTGCTTCGGCGTGCATACACCGCACCATTTCAAGTAAAGAACGATTTTTGCGTTCTGCAACGCCGTTCTGTTGCGGACTATACCCGGCTGTGTACTGTATATGAATGCCTGCTTGTTCTAAGTATGTAGTTATTTCTCTGTTTACATACTCTTTAGGCTTTTTTCCAAAAGTGTTAAATATTAAAGAGACGTAATTTTTTAATATACCGACAACTTCTGATTTATGTTTAATCAAATATATGTCACAATACCGACTGTAGTCGTCTATAAAGGTAAGAATGTATCGATTACCACTTGGTGTACAAGTCTCAATGGGACCGCAGAGGTCTGAGTGAATTAATTCTGGACGATTTCCCTAGCGGACAAATTTCACAGCAGTCATCTTCATCACATGACTTTATATTAATGCCTTTCGCTAGTTGTTTGGACATCATAGTTTTAATGGCATCGGTACTTCTATGACCCAAAACTCTGTGCCAATAATGGACACAACTGTTTCCGCACCCACTCAAAAGTTTTAAACATTTTTCAGTTTTGCATATATATAAATCCGATTCTGTTTTTGCAAAAAATACAACTTTTTTTATCTCTTGATACCACACACTTATCGTTATAGAAATCTACACGGCATCCCCTTTCAGTTAATCGTTTTACAAATAAAATATTTGTATTTACTGTTGGTGCATACAAAACATCTTTTAAAATTACGTTGGTGAACTCATTTTTACTACTTTTGAGATTGATTTTAACTGTTCCTTCACCACTTGATATTAAGGTCTCATTGTTTGCAAGAAGCTTACAAACAAATTTTTATCGTTGCAAAAGTGGCACGAAGCACCGGAGTCAACTAAAAAAAAAAAATTTTTTTAACTTTTTTGATGTGACATGCATTTTTACATTTTTGTTTTTTGCGATAGTCTGTTTGGTGTAAATTAAGATTTCCTTTTTTAGGAAATCTAAAAAATAAACATAAGGAAATGAAATTAATAAAATTGTTTATATTATAAATGTTTTAGATGCCATAACTCCCCCTCCATTAGATTGAGGCTCCGACGATATTATGAGTTTACTTTTAGTTTTCGTGTGCAATAAAATTAAAGTTAATATCAATATTACAAGTATGATTACTATATTAACGCTTATATGAATAACATTTGATTTATCATTATAATAAAGAATTTGTTTATTAGTTTCTTCATGTTTAATTTGTTCTAAATATAAAGATTCTAGTTTCAAATCAGCTATAGTTGTATTAGAGTTTTCTTTTATTTTAGTTATAAAATTTGGTAAGATAACATTTTCATACAATTTAATTTTAATGTTTGTAAAATTATTAGTTAGTGCATGAATTTCACAATTTTCAAATTTAAGAAGAAAAGTAAACGTCATTGCTATCTTAATTTTGTTACAGTTATGTCTAATTTCAGAGAAAAAAATCTTAAATATTAGAATACCTGGTATTATTTCAGTTATGTTGGTATCTTTCCTTGTTATCATTTTACAATGGGCTTCTTCAAAGTTAAGAATATTTCGTAAACATAATCATTATCATTAATTGGGATTAAGTTTTTCTCTAGATTCTCTTTAATATTTGTATCGTATATATTATTTTCTGAATCCAATAGCACTTCGTGATAATTTAATAATATAGACTTGCTTTATAAGTTTGGTATTGGTTCAAACATAACTTTTGATAATATTGTGCGTGAATACTGAGGAATTAAAAGAATTATAACAATGTTTTCATTTTCAAGTACTACTGCTACTTTAATATTTTTATAGCTATCAAAATTGGTAATTAAGTCTAGTTCTGTTTTCGTAAGTATGTCTGCAGGGATTATTCCTAACTGGCTTGAAAAAATTATTTGTCTCTTAAAAGTCAGATGTCATTCTTTATTTGATAGATGTGACTTATAAGTTTAACTTCGTCTTCTATATCTCTAATTTTATTTTGAATGAAGTTTTTAAAATTATTAAAATAGTTTCCTATTACTGTCTGTTTTTGGTTTATGTGGTTAGTAATATTTTGTATCTGGTCATTTATAAGGTTGTTTACTTGATTAGCTATTGAGTTGAGTGCGCTATTTATTTGAATCTCGTCATCACTGTCCATTGATCCTGCTATGTATATTAGACCTTTTCCTAATGCGTTAATAAGTAATTTTCTTTCTCTGAAGTGTGGGTTTAGATTACTTATTTTTCCATTTAGTAATTCGTAATTTTTAGTTATGCTATCAAATAGGGAATTTGTTTCAGGATTTATTTTGGTAAGACTATCATTTACCGTTTGTATATTCTTATATATTAAAGATAAACTGTCTGTATATGCCGTTATGTTGACCACATGAAGAACCTTGCTATAACGTTCGATTATTTTTACTTCGTCTATTTTGATTGGAACATATCCATTATTATTGGTCAGGTCTTGGATGTCCAAATATTGTGCGTTTGAAGTGATGAATAAGGTAAGAATTATGGTCCAAGTTGTCATCTGAAAGTATACATATGACACAATTTCTAGGTGTTGGCCTCTGTAGTACTGTTATCTCTAGTCTGAAATTTTTAAAATGCTTTAACATGGGTTTTGTAAAGTTTAAGATTCTTTTTATTGTCTTTTAAATATTCGTCGTCGACTTTGATAGCGTTTATTTTCCTATATTTACGATGATTTTTTCCTCCTCTTATTTCTTTAATGAAATTTGTTCCTTCTTTTATTTCGACATCAATTCTATCTTTATTTAGGGTATCAATCTGTTTTTTTTTTTTTTTCAGGAATATATCATAAAATTTGGGTATTCTTCTTCCGAGATTTTTCCATTCACAAAATCTATTGGTTTTACATTTGTAGTACTATTTATTGTGTTATTGTAATATCCTATTATTCTTAGTATTTTCTCCTCGATAGTTTCATGACGATTTTTATCATCGTGTCGTAGAAGTCGAATATGTTCGTTAATAGTGTTATGGAGTCTTTCAATATCTGCGTTCGAAGTATGGTTGCTATTGGAGGTGTAGTGTATTTCTATGTCTTCGTCTTTCAGGAACTGTATTAGTGGGGTTGCTTTAAAACCGAGTTCGTTATCCACCACAATTTTTCTTGGTTTACCATACGTGGAACAGTATTGAACAATTTTAGTCTTAAATTCTATCCAAGTCCTCCCACATATTCTATAAGCTGTAGCTAGTTTTGTAAATTTATCTATCATGGTCATAAAGATTTGTTTTTCTAGAGTGTAAAAGACGTCAATGTAAATAATATCTCGAGGTTTAGTAGGTGTCTCTGTAATTTTGAAAGGTATTTTAGGTGGTTTTTCTATCGTATTTTTCTATATTGCAAACTTCGCAATTTTTTATAAATTGAGTTATTCTTAACTTAAGTTGAGAATGGTAAATTTGTGTTTTCAATTCTTCAAAAACCGCTGTGATCCCTCTGTGATTCTTTTTCAAGTGCTCCTTTTCAATTTCCCCAGTCAATCTCTCTTCATCTTCTATGTCTTCCGCTAAGTTAAAACATCTTACAATTCGGAAATCTGCATTATTTGAGAATAGTTCGTCAAATGTGTTTTTAAAAATGGGGAAGAACTCGTTATCTATTATAACAGCGTTTAACTGTACAGGATGAAAATGACTTTTTAGCAGTGTGATAGTGGATTCCCTATCTAGTTCCTTCATATAAATTGTTTTCCTTTATTTTTTAAAAATATTCTTGTTTCTTATTCTTACTAATCCCGATGTTACCTTTCTTATTACTATTTGATTTTTGAATACGTTAATTGCTGACGAAGATTCTTTTATTGTTGTATCGTTGAAATCCATTGCGTGTAAGTTAAATTAAATAAAACTATTTTTTGTGAGTGCTACTTTAGAACTAAACTTTATTCACCAAAAACCATTCTTATAAACAAAAATCAATAAAATCGAATTTGACAGAAATAATTAAGAGTGTTTACATTAACAAAAATTTGTATTTCTTAATAATGTTTACAAAAAGAAAAAAGAATATCATATTTCACAACAATGCTTACAATAGGGGAAATATTTACTTGTGTGGTATTTTTATAAAAATGCTTATTCATACTTTTAGTTTATTGTGACCCACTTAAAAATAATGCCTACATTAATAAATGAATTTTGTTCAATAAACTGTTGGACGCAGTTTATTGAACTTTTAAATGCAAAGAACGACAGAAAGGGAAATCCTGCAAAAGAAAATAAAAGAAAAAATGTTTGTTACGTTAACTTATTTAACTAGGCAATCCTGTCAATAGCAGGATCTCTTCACAAACTTTTATAATGTGAAATCATAAATGTAGAGAAATAAAATATGAAATCCTTTAAAAAAAAAATGGCCAATGACTATAAAAAAAATTTTACGATACAATCATAATTTTACCCTTTTTTCTTTATATTAAAGGATTAGTATTATAAAAACTATCAATAAAATTCTTAACAAAACTTTCTCTAAAAAAACAAAAAAATTAGGAAATATACATTCATGCAATTTATATTTTTTAATTAAAATAATTATATTTTTTTAATTTAAATAATTATATTTTTTAATTAAAATATTATTATTAAAAAAGGATAATAAAAAAATAAGGTCAAAAAAAGTTTGGTTTTTGACTTAAAGTGTATTCAATGATGTTGGAACTAAGACAGAGTAAGTCTTTGTCATATTCCATTGTCGTAAAATATTGAGCCCTTCCTAGCTTGTCCAGGATTGAATCTATATTGGGCAGTGGAAATTTGTCATCTATTGTGATTTCATTTAATTTTTTGTAATCTACCACTGATCTGTATTTTTGTTTTCCTGAATTATCCATTTTTTTAGGTACTACTATCAAAGGACTGGCATATCTTGAATTACTTTTTCTAATTATCCCTTGTTCTTCCATTTCTTGAACCTGTTTTCTTACTTCGGCTTCATGTTGTGGTGGGTATCTATATAATTTAGCGTTAATTTGTTCATCTGTCGTTGTTCTAATTTCATGATGTATTTTCATAGTGCTAGTTAATCTGTCACCTTCTTTAAAAAATAATTTTCTAAACCTAATCAATATTTTTTTTATTTCTTTATATTCTTCCTCATTCAATTGATCTAGCTGGATTCTCTTCCAGTCAAAATCTATTCCTTCCAATGTACAAACTTGAAGGTTTTTATACGGATTCAATAAAAAGTATGTTATTTTATCATTAAATGATATACAACCATCTATTAAATTTATTATTGTATTAAAACAATTTAATAAGTCAATTCCTATTATTAAATTGTATTTTCTTACTTTTAATTCTGTCATTTTCCATTTAATTTTTGCATTTCCTGCCAGATTAAATTCATCAGGTGGGTCAGTTATTATTTCAAATCTAATTACATCTTTCTTTGTTATTGTACTAAATTCAATGGGTATTTCTAATAGATTTCTTTTAAAGTCTTTGATACTACTGTCAATTAAACTTAGATTTGCTCCTGTGTCTATCAGAGCAGTATATTTCTTTCCATTGATGGTAATTGTTATGATGGGTAAAAAGTCAGAGGCGTTTTTCGAAAAAAATTATCCTCCTCATTATAAAGTACCGTGTTTTTAGATTCCATAGGTGCGTTTAGGTCTTGCCTAGGATGTTCCAAGCGATTTTGGCTGCAACATTTTCTAGGGTGTCCTACCTGCCTGACCTTCTGGATGTTATTATTATATTTATTACCTTTTTCTATGGTCTCAACCTCCATGGGTTCAACTGCAACTTGTCTAAATAGGTTCTGGCGATTTTGGCCTGAATTTCCGAACCTATTAAAGCTGTTATTCCTTCCTACATTAAAATTATTATTTTGCCTATGTTGGCCTGAATTATTTTGGTATTGAGGGTACCTATTCCATTGTCCGGTCTGTGGTCCCTTATTAATTCTATTATCCATGTTTCTAGTTCCAAAATTTGCATGTGCATTATTATACTGTTGTCTTTTATCCTGATATCTATTGTTCCATTCGTTTGTTGACCTATTCTCCTTTACTTTAAATTTCCTATATTGTGGCCTAATACAACTGTCTTCGAATCTCCTACTTGTGATTATTTTCAAGATGTTATTTAAATGTCCTTCGTTATAAATTTTGTCCAGTAAAGTTCCCTGCGTTATTTCCTTCATTGTGTTCACTAACAAACTGTCTATATTACTAAGGTCAATGTAGTGGTCACCTATATAGTATATTATTAATTCGTCCGCCTTATATTTAATTTCTTGAATTTCTGTCAATAATTCACTTACATTATCTTTCTATAGAGTTGGTGTGGTTCAATATCGGGGCGATACCTTCGTTTCAGTGTTTCCGTTATGAGCGGCCAGTTGTCTGGTTCCGGAATGTTGATTATCGTGTTATTCGCTGGGCCTTGTATGGTCCTATAAAAAATGGCTTTTGTGGCTTCTTTCTTTAATTCCTCATCCGTTATTGTTGATAGCAGGTACTCCACGCTGCTCAGGAATGAGTTGATTGTAATTTCTCCGATACCAGTAAAAATTGGTAGATGTGCAACATTTTTGTGGATCCTGTCAAATTAATTATGTTGTAATTGTTGGTGTTATATCTGTCGAGCTTGTTGCTGTAATTGTTGAGTTTGTTGCTGTAATTGTACATAAGCTTCGTGCAAACGTTCCAGCTGTTGGTCTTTCCTGATCAGCTCGTCTGCCAGGCTGATCTGCTCTTGAGCTTGTTCTTCCATCATTCGGTTGTTGTCAAATCTTTGTTGCCCTTTAGATCTTGTTTTCAGAATACTTAATAAAGGATTGTGGCTTTCACTGGACATAAATTTTTACTACACAATTCACTTTTTTTCTAAGTGTTTTATAATTGTAAGGGTTCACTACACTAACGTGGTGTTTTCACTTCAATTTTAATAAATGTTCACTTGCACAAAATTTACTTTCATTTGATTCGTCTTGCTAAATCCTTTTATTCACTAGGATCTTACCGATTTAATTTGATTCGTCTCACTGGATCCTTTTACTCACTGCGCCATTTATATTTTTTAATTAAAATAATTATATTTTTTAATTAAAATATTATTATTAAAAAAGGATAATAAAAAAATAAGGTCAAACAAAGTTTGGTTTTTGACTTAACCCTTTCGGGACGGAGTTTTATTTTAAAAACCAAACCATATTTGGTAAAAAATTTTGCATATTCTAAGAGCTGTGGCTAATAAAATATGTTCTGCATACTCAGAAACCAAAAAAACATCCTTTTATCCTGGGACATATAATCCCAATAAGCATTTTTCGTGGGATATATGATCCCACCAAACATTTTACATGGGACATAAGATCCCAATAAGTGTTATTGGTAGATGATTTGAGTAAACTTATATAGAAAAAATTGGAAGATTAATAAATTTTTTTTATACAAATTTTCATTTATTTGTCTTAGTTATGAGTAAATATCATTATGAAATTATAATTAAGAATTTAGTTTGTGAAATGGTCCAAAACATTTGAAACACAAAGCATTATTACAGCCTGAGCATATCATCTTTGTGCGCCTTTATATAGCAAGTGAAGTACAGCGGACACATCGGCAGCGCTTCTCTTGCTCTATTGGCAAGTGAGCTCCAACATTGAGGCTATCAGTTTTTGGACGTTTGGGAGTTCTTCCGCCCTGGCGACGAGAAATTGTATGCTGTCTTTTTCGTCCTTCAGAAATCATACCTTCAGCAAGAGGGACCAAAAACTCTTTTAACGATAATTTTTGCTTCTTGTGTTCCATATAGACAATCCACGAATTTACCACGCTAACCATCAGTAGTTTATAGAAAACTTTCTTCCACCATTTTTGTGACTTTGGAAATCGCTATGGTCTGGATTACCGGCAACCCACTTCTACGCGGAACCGATGAAACCTAGGACCTTTTGTTTCTTGGTTTTAACTATTGCAAATGATTTTTGATTTGACTTGTTTCATGGATAAGAAAAGGATAGATAGGATGGGAAGCGCTCACATTCGATCTTATAATGGTGTCGATACTGTCCATCAATGTTTCGTAATTACCCAGGTCGACGACATGAATTCTAGCAAAACTTACATCAATTGCCACTATTTGCGACCTAGCATAGTCCAATATCTTAACTTCACACAGAATAATATTTATCAATAACAACAAATAATAACATACTGTCAATTTCATTTTTATAGTTTCTTCCTTTTGTGGAGTTGACTTGTTGAGTTATTTTTTCCTGCTTGAAATTTTCCAATTTTCCGTTGCGGCTGGGTTTATTTCTGTTCGGTATTTAAATTAGTGTTGAGGATCCTTTTAGGTAACTTTGTGTTTCCAAAATTTTAAATGTATTTGTCCTTCTAATATTTTAGGAGTCTTTGTTTTAAATTTTCTTTGGACACTATTTTAGGGTCTTTATTTCGCCTTGGTTAATTAATTTAAACTATTTGGGAGTCTTAGTTTTAAGTTTTCTTTTGACACTACTTTAGAGTCTTTTTTTACACTTTTAAAATAAGACTTTTTGTTTTTTTTTTTTTTACAAGGCTTGAGTTCCCTCGTACTTCTTAAGGACATTGAAACTCTTTATTTTCTTGAAGACCAATTTTTAACACTTAAAAAGATTAAAAATATTTTTCTTTGATAACCGTTTTTTACACTTTAATATATTTATTTTGATACTTTAAAATAGTTTTTGCTTTGGTACTTCTTAAGGACCTTTTTACACTTTAATATATTAAATTAAGTTTTGCTTTGGTACTTCTTGAGGACCGTTTTTCCGTTGGGCGCCAGTTAAATAAAAGAAAACTATTTTTTGTGAGTGCTACTTTAGAACTAAACTTTATTCACCAAAAACCATTCTTATAAACAAAAATCAATAAAATCGAATTTGACAGAAATAATTAAGAGTGTTTACATTAACAAAAATTTGTATTTCTTAATAATGTTTACAAAAAGAAAAAAGAATATCATATTTCACAACAATGCTTACAATAGGGGAAATATTTACTTGTGTGGTATTTTTATAAAAATGCTTATTCATACTTTTAGTTTATTGTGACCCACTTAAAAATAATGCCTACATTAATAAATGAATTTTGTTCAATAAACTGTTGGACGCAGTTTATTGAACTTTTAAATGCAAAGAACGACAGAAAGGGAAATCCTGCAAAAGAAAATAAAAGAAAAAATGTTTGTTACGTTAACTTATTTAACTAGGCAATCCTGTCAATAGCAGGATCTCTTCACAAACTTTTATAATGTGAAATCATAAATGTAGAGAAATAAAATATGAAATCCTTTAAAAAAAAAATGGCCAATGACTATAAAAAAAATTTTACGATACAATCATAATTTTACCCTTTTTTCTTTATATTAAAGGATTAGTATTATAAAAACTATCAATAAAATTCTTAACAAAACTTTCTCTAAAAAAACAAAAAAATTAGGAAATATACATTCATGCAATTTATATTTTTTAATTAAAATAATTATATTTTTTAATTTAAATAATTATATTTTTTAATTAAAATATTATTATTAAAAAAGGATAATAAAAAAATAAGGTCAAAAAAAGTTTGGTTTTTGACTTAAAGTGTATTCAATGATGTTGGAACTAAGACAGAGTAAGTCTTTGTCATCTTCAACATTTTATATTTTACCAACTGTTCCTTTCTCTTCTCTTTTTTACTTGGAATGAGGTTTATGCTGATTTGCAGCAGCTTTACAAAAAATTTTTAATATAAACAAAATATTTTATTGCTCCACTTAAATTACAATTGAGTCTTTAAAAAAATTATTTAAAAATTGTGCTCCACTTAAATTACTATTTAAAAATTGTATTAATTTTTATGACCCACTTATGTTTTGTTAATTTTACAAAACTAAGTGTATTTTATTTGGTTAATAAGAAATTCATTTATGACCCACTTATGTTTTGTTGATTTTACAAAACTAAGTGTATTTTATTTTCTTTTTCTTTTATTTCATATTTATTGAACCAATTCCACAAACTACAAGAATGTATTGAATTCTTGTTATACTTATGTTAGTAAATAAAATACTATATTATTTTATTTTTAAAAGAAAATTTGTATTTATTTATTTATTTATTTATTTATTTTAGAGGAGAAGACTATGTCTTCTTTATCCTTTTAGTATTTTTAATTATTTAATTTCCCGGAAGACTATGTCTTCTTATTCGGACTTCTTATTCTAGACTACTGCTATTCTCTCTTATTAAAACTTAATATTAAACTTTATAAACTTAAGAATTGTCGAACAACAATCATCACCTGGGGGGTTACTATGTAACTCGATTCGATAGTTAAAAATGACGGATACGGATTTTTCCTACCAACTAACTCGAATTCGTGAATCCCATTTGCTACTTTCGAGTTGCCAAATCCGATTATCGGATACCCGTATTCTACTTTCGGATGTGCATCACTATGTAATTCGAATGTAGTTGTCAAAGTCGGTCGAAAGTTGGTATTTGTATTCGTTTGATATTGAGGTAACGGATGAAATATAAAAAAAAATTAAATAAATGACAAGATCGACACTAAACGCTGAAAATGTAAGTATTTGTTAAATTCATGTATATTAATAGATAAAAATTCATACAAACCTTTTTCAATAGGGAAAAAGCTACGAAAAATATTAATACCAAGCAAAGGCAATTTGAAATTATGCTCAACTTCATGACAGAGCATCCGCAGTTGGCTAAGGGCTATACAAAAGCTCCGGACGCCAAACAAGCCACCAACAATTTATGGACACGATTGGCAGAAGATCTGAATGCAGCCGGTCCACCAATGCGGGAAGTTGTCGGTTGGAAAAAAGTAGGTAATATATAGCTTATCCATAAATAGAAATAATTTTTTTTCTTTAGGTTTGGGCAGATCACAAAACCCATCTTAAGTCCAAATTGCGGAAGAACCGCATTAATTTTTCGGGCACAGGCGGTGGCCCGGCAAAAGTGTGTTCGTTTACCGCACTCGAAGAAGGTGTGACCACCGCGTTGTTCGTCAGCTGCCCGCACCCCCATCACACGACGATCGACATTCAATCGCGCTGTGCCAAAAAAGCAGACATTGCTGGAAAAGCAAGTGAATGGTCAAATGGAGTACCACAAGCGCTCCATGTCACTCTTGGAAGAGGTCAACACCAACTTAAAATCATTGGTAAAATACAAAAGAAGGCAAGTGGATATTGAAGAAAAAAATTATAAGCTTGCAAAAAGAAAATTTGAACATGAAATGAAGTGAAGCATAGAAAATCAAAAACTTAAACTTAAAATTAAAGAGAGAGATGATACAAATTGAAAGAACTCGAAATGTATAAGTTATATCTACCATTGTTGTCTAATATGTAAATATGTAAATATGTTATATTAGTATTTAAGCTTTTTTTTTTTTCCTAAAACCACTATAAATGAAGTAGTAAAAATCTTAGTGGAAATAAATGAATGAATATTTTATAAATTGTTTTTTATTTGATCTCTTAAAGCTTGGGCTAGGGCTAAGAACTGATTTCTGTCTTCAGAATATAAAGCAGTTGTTGACGCCAATTCCATTTCTTCTTCATTATTCACTATTTCTGGAGGCAGTTCGACATTATGCTCTAAACAAATATTGTGTAATGCACAGCATACATTCAATATTTGTGCGACCTTTTCCGGTGCATAATCCATCGCGTAGGATTTTACGTTCCAATCGCTCGTCTTCATTTTCCATCCAAAGGGCAACCGTATCCATTTTTATAACGCACAAATCTTCTTGTTTACTTTTTTTTATTTTCATTGTTGAATAATACATTCGAAAGTAGTGCCAAAATTATTTCAATTAGTGGCAGCACTTTTAGCTCGATCCGAAAATGTTACATGGTAAGAGTTTAAGTTCGGATCGAATACATCTTGCGAGTTGTTAATACTTTCGAATCGAGTTACATAGTAACCCCCCTGGAATGCAACGTGAGCTGTTCCAATTGCATTCAGTGCAAATAGGTCGTCAGCACTTTTAAATAAATGTTGTGACAAAAAAAAATCGTGAATTAAAATTTAAATGGAAATGTGTCAGCAAATGGATTGCGACAGAGGAGATTGAACTTTATTAAAGTAAGTAAAATAAATAAAATGTGTCAGCAAATGGATTGCGACAGAGGAGATTGAACTTTATTAAAGTAAGTAAAATAATTATTAATTGCAACTAGCGGAAATGTGTCAGCAAATGAACTTTTATTAAAAATAATTATGTTAATTATTAACTCGTCCCTTCTTAATTTGGTTGTCCCCAATCATTCAGAAAAATGGGATATTGTTCAATCTAGGAGGTTTGACTGGAGCTTTAAGCTCTATTGGGTTTTGAGGGTCGCAAATAGTTTGTAAACCGAGTACACTCGGGATTAACTCGCTACTAGTGATCGGGGTTTGGGGTTCCCAAATTACTACCTTTCCGGTACGTTTAAGGAAAAAACTCAGACACGCAATTAATATGATTATTAAGCAAAGTATCGTGGATATTGACCAACCTCCGATTTCTAGGTTTCTTTGGATAGTTGAGATTGTCTCAGTGTTGTTGATTTGAAGTTCGTTTAGAGCTTCGAGCGATAAGAGATTGATATGGTCAATTTCGAAAGGAGTTGGCTGTAGTAATGCGGGTCGATGTGTTTCATCTATGTAAATAGATCCGTTGTAACCATTTAGTAAGATCACGCCAGACTCAATTTCTTCAATTGGTGAAATGTGATGATTATTGCACACATGAAGAGTTTCTATTATTAATAATATTAGGGATACAGGTATTATTTGTTATGTCAATTATTTGATTTTCTTTACAAATCATAATATCGTTATATTCTTCACATTTTTCTTTAATAGCATAAATTGTTTTTTCATTTTTTAAAATTTCTAGGAATTCAAGTTTGATTACATACGTTTTCTTTTTTACTGGTCTTAAAATTACATTTTCATAAATTTCCTTTTTTGTCAATGGTACTTTAACCATGTGAAATATTTTATTATAATTATTTTTGTTATATAAAACTGACACTTTGGCAAATTGAAGTGCCTCCTCTGGGTTTACAAAAGGAATGTGTTCTTCTTCGATTTTTTTCATAGCTACTTCGATTTCTTTTTTATTTAGTATTAATGGGTTTACAATTCCAATTTTTGCCCATTCTATTCCATTTGCAATATTTATTAATTCTTCCTTGACTAATCTTATTCTATTTTGTAAATTAATAATTATTTCATTTTCTAAGTAAACATTCTTTTTTACAAAATTTGACATTCTATTAATAATTTCGGTTAAGTTGTTTATTCTTTTATTGAAAGCTTCATTTACATAAAATTGTTTATTGTTATTTTTATTTAATTCGTAAACGTTATTAGCTAATATTTCAAAGTCGTCATGATCCGGAGACCCTGCGACGTATTTCCAAATTGTTCCCAAAGCGTTTATGGCTCTTTTATTTCTTGTTAGGGGTGTTAGATTTTCTAGGATGTTGTTAATTTGGGTGAGTTCATGATTGAGGATAGGGTATAGGTTATGGTTATTTGGGATGTGTTGTTGGATAAAGGTGTGGGTGTTGGTTATAGATGTTGCGTATTGTTCCAGATCTATTGGATGCATAATAGTAAAGGTTCCCTGTTGAATTTTTGCTGTACCTTTATTTATGGTGACAACGTAGGAGGACGTGTAATCCATGATTTGGATTTCCGTCAGTGCATAGGATAAGAATAATCTGGAAAAAATAGGTTATTATCTTTTAATGTTACTTTTATAAACAATTCTGCCTGACATTGTTAATACAGTTGTATTTCGGTCTTCTTTGACTATTTCTTTTTTATATTTTGGGGTTAATTTTGAACCCTAACGGGGTTAATTTTGATCCTAACGAAAATGTTCTCTCCTGGTAAATAAGTTTTGGGTGCTTGTCTATTTTTGTTATGGTAGTCCAGGTCTTGTTTTTTTTTTTCAGTCAAGCGATTTATTATTTCTTGTTTTTCCAAAATTGTTTTTCCTGGGTCACTATTAAAGTTTTTATTAAAAAATATGTCAATCGGTCTTTTACCAGTGGTAGAATGGATTGATTTATTGTATTCGTATAATGTTTTGGTGAGTAAGTCATGGAATGAATTGTGAAGTTTGTCTGACTTAAGACATCTCATCATCTCGGAAAGAGTAGAGTGAAGTCTCTCTACTTGGCCGTTGACGGTACTAGCGTAAGGGGGTGTAGTGTAGGTTTGTATGCCGAATTGGTCTTTAAGAAGGAAGTTTATCGTTACGGAATTTAGTGATTTTTCATTATCTAAGACTATAAACTTGGGGATGCCAAATGCTAAAATTATTTCTTTCAATGGTTCTTTAATGTCTTCAACTGCCTTTGATTTCAGAATTTTTCCTAAGGCGTATTTGGAAAATTTATCTATTGCTGTGAGTACTAGGTTTCCTTCAGTTGCATAGATGTCAATGTGAATAATCTCTCCAGGATTTTTTGGAATTGGTGTAGGCTGAAATTGCGGTTTGTTGGGTCGACGATTATATTTTTGTTCTTTACAGGTTTGACAATTTTTTGCTATCCTTTTGGATTTTTCCATCATTTTGGGGAAGTAGTACTTTTGTATTACCTGATTTTTGTTTTCGTTGGCATTTCTATGAGCTCTTCGGTGTTCATTAATCAATATTTCTTCCCGCTCTGTTTCACTTACAATATCTTTTACTTGTGACTGAGTGAATCTTACTTTGAAGTTTTTAAAGTGTTCGGGATAGAATTCTTGAATTACCCCCATAATTGCTTCGGTGGTAAATAAACCGTTGATTACGCTGGGGTTAAGATATTTTTTAAAAATTGATATTAAGGTGTCTTTAGTGTAAAAAGGTTTTTTGATAATGTGCCTATGGTAAGTTGGGAATGGAATTTCGAATTTGTAGTTGTTTATGTACGGAGCACCCTTTTTTATATAAGCTGGCAATACTCTCTTGCTATGTTTTCTTTCTTATGAATTTTGTATAACCTTTTTTTCTTTACTTACTACTGTGAACACCGAAGAGCAAACACGTCGCCTTAATAAAAATTAATTGAATATTAAAAGAAGAGTATAACCCGAAATCGACTAGTTTTTTTAATCAAGAATTTATTGGAACCCCCGTTGACATTTTGGTGGTTGATGTTCACCACGTCCCGTACGGAGCGGGGACTGCCCTATACCTGTGCATCGCGTAAAGCGTTGCTAGCGCGGGGACCTGCGATCTAGGGACTCCTGACTGTCTAGAAAGGAGTCTGCGCGAAACTTGTCTAAACAGAGAGGTCGCATAGGGGAACGCCTCTTTTGTGTGTTGAATGCATGGTATGCTTGCCATCTCTTTCTGGCCCGTGGTGAGCAGGTCGGCCGTGCGTAGCGGTTTAACATCCTGTACCTGTGAGGGAGCGGAAACTCCAGGCACTTATTTAGCTCGGAAACCCGAAACTGAGGTGATTCTAGGATGTAGTTGATTGTTCGAGTGATGGAAACGTTTTTCTTAAAATGTGGGACCGTCTCAACCGGTGCCGCGAAAGCGTTGGTGGAACGCATCTTTGCCAGAGAGGCTATCTGTATCTTGACTGGTCTAAAATTGGTGAGAAGCGTTCGCCGTGCAGGCAGCGCCCCAACCAAATCACACATCTTCGCCCTGGGGGCCGTCGACCGTCTTTGAGGGGTTGGCAGAGAGGCCAAACCTCCCGTACAAATCAACCATCTCATCCCGAGGGATGCGGTTAGAATGGGACGTTATCACTATGTCGTCACCCATAACTCCCGACTGGTATGAGCCAACGGTCGGGACGCCCCTTGTGATAAATCTGGCCGCAGCCAGCGAAACGAGGGAGCCGGCGAGTGAAGTTATCCGCCAGCCCGACAAAACACCGCCCCTGTACACCCAGGTTCTACCGCGCCAAGACACCTCAAGCCTCTTCATCGATGCGATCTCCGCGTCCGCGACAGAGCGGGTTTCCTTGTCCAGGTCACCCAGTCTATCAACAAGCGCGAATATCGCATCCGCCGGAACGGAGTGGTCGAATCTCTCCCCATCCACACATCCATACCACCGGGGGTTGTCCGCCTCAAACTGAGCGAGCCAGCTAGGCGACGATATGGGAGATGGGATAGGTACACGACCCCTCCTATACAGCAAGTAAGACTGCCTGAGGTAGCTAGACAGTGGTGTTGTTATAATTTGTCTAGTCTTCTGCGCCTCCTCCTTGAGCGCGATTGCTGCAACCTGTGTCTCTTTTTCGGCATCCGCAGCGACGTCGCACTCCTCCTTAATTTTCCCCGTCTTCGGACAAAAGACGTGGGCAAGCGCCCAAGCCCACTTGGATTTGACTTTATCCCCGTGTAAGACCACGGGGGGAGCACCGCCTGATGTGCCCCACCTGAAGGGGTCATTGCAAAATTGGCGGAATGTGAGCGCTGAATCGGAGGGTACGGTCTTCCAGTTGGAAAAGACCTCTGATAGAACCTGATTGTAGGTGGGCATGTCTATGCCTTTTCGGACCCTTCGGCCCGTATTTTGGTCTGTCTTGTGATCGGACAGCCAAGAAGTAATTTCTTCCTCCACGTCGGCGGCCCGGAAGGGCGCCTTCCCGTTCAGGGCGTGAAGGTGGGTCAAAAGCATGTAAGCAGGACCCTGTGTGAATATTAGAGGGTAACAATAAGTCGACAACTGCTTCAGGTATCCCCTGAAGAAGTCGTCAACGAGAAGGTCACAGTCCGAAAGGCCTGCGAAGGATGACCTATTCCACAGAGCTCGAACTCTCTGGAGGAATCTGACAAGCTCTCTTGCTACGCAATCCTGCCCTGCCGCAAGGAGAGAGCGATAGTATAAGTAAAGAGGCCAGCCACTGTCAGTTGTGGCTGGAACCGGCCACATGGTACAATCTGTTTTGGTGACCATAGGCCGAAGAATTCGTCGCAGCTCCTGGTGGTAGACGGGCACCAGGAGGCATAGCAAACAGGCTGTTTTTTTCTCCTGAGGGAGTGTTTAAGGATGGGGGGATGGATGGAGATGTTGGGTGAGGGCAGGAGCGAGGTCCGCCACAACCTGCTTCCTGAGTTGTTCCTTCTCCTGATTCAAGGTGATATCGTGTATCCCTTGCCCAATCAGGGTCCCGACCCCAGCTATCGCTGCTCCCACTGGACCACCAGTCGAAAATCCTGTCACTGCTGCCAGTGCAGGCATGAGGATGTAGTTTTTTGCAGAGTTAATGATCTGCGCAACTGATGGAGGGTCGGGGTATGTGATGGGTGTGACGGTGGGAAGCGTGAAATTCCAAGAGTTGGAGGTGGCTAAGGGGTTGTACACATATAGCGTGCGTGGGTCGAGGGGCTGCTCGAATATGACAGATTCGACAGGAGACATCGTCTCCGTGTATTTTGGGTTGAGGGGGCGCTGGCTCTGAGACACACGAGCCGAGATGTACGCCTCCTGCTCCAGCCAGAGGGAGTAAGAAAGGGCCACGCGGTCGTCCCTGTGGGTCTTGTCCACCAAGACAGGGGCATGCTCCTCGGTTGAAAAAGAGCTTAGGAGGTAGAAGAACTCCACCCTGCCGCCTGACGTGGCTTGGACCATGTATTTGCGTTGGCCGAAGACGGAGACAAGCTTAGGAGGTGAGACGACCTGAGGTGCAGCTGCTATCTGCAATTTTTCCATCCACTGCTGGAGTATGTGAGAGGGCAAGGGAGAATGTGAGCCCCAGCAGCGGGATACGTACGGATCGAGGAGGCCGTAGTATGAACCAATTAGGTCGTATGGGACGCCCCACGACCTGTGGGAGTAACGGAGGGGTATGTGGTTGACCGATCCAAGCGTGGCAGCCGTTTTTATCTCTTGGATCTCGTCGAGACGGCTGAAGCCGTCCCATTGGTCGTTGTACCCAGCCCAGTCGCGGAGAGGGATGTCGTTCAGAAGGAGGAACGCCGCGACATTGGACATTGATGCAATGGATAGGAGATGTATCCATGCCGGCAACGCGTTGTAGACCGTGAAGGTGTATATGGGGGGTGGAACCACTATGAGCCCAAGCGCGCCGTTTTAAAGAAGATGCGGCAGTGATGTTATACATATCCGCATACGACCCCGTTTTGGGGGCGGACTCATGGGTTTGAATCCGGAGGGTGAGCTACCATAAGCGCGTGTGGCAGCCCATCCAGAGGGGGGGAGGTGATAGGGGGAGTAGCGGGCAAGGTTGAAGGCCTCTGTTAATGACTTGTTTGTTTAACACTAGAGTAGAGTCGCTAGCACTTGAACCAGGACTCTATTGCGTTATTACTTGGAGTTATCGGCACTTGAACCGAAACTCCCCAAAGGAAATGATTTGATCAAAAGTTATTACTTTCTTGAAGTCTTGATTGACACTTCCTTTATTACAGAATTTTACAATTCTTAAATACTAAAATAATTACTTATAAAAATAAGCATAAACGGTAGTTAGAATAAACTAAACTTAATATATAAAGAATTTAAAATCAGCAAAGTATGTCTGTTGTATATGAGTTCAACGAATTCATAAATACTATATCAAATTACTCTATTTTGAGTGCAATGAATTTTAATAACAATAAAAAATAATTAAAGAATTTAAAATCAGCAAAAGCATGTCTGTTGCATATGAGTTCAATGAAATAGTAGATCAAGTTACTATTTTGAATGCAATGAATTTTATAAGCAATATGCAAGTAAGCAACTTAATACATTCTTGCTGTAAGTAAAAGAGTTAATTCGTTTATGTGTTAACAGCCTCCATTGCCTGGGACAGGACGACGCGGTCTGCGTCGGACATTGTTGAGCTGAGGGGCATGGGTGAGAGGAGATAGTTCGAGCCGTCAGCTAGGGGGATAAGGGAGTCATCCTGCGACTCCGCGTAATAGTAACCACCGGCCAGAGGTATATTGGTGTCGTACCCGGGGCGGTCTGCCGCCCCCTGGAGAAGGAGTCCAGGCCTACGGTGTGAGGTGACCTCCGCGGCAAGGGTTAAAACGCGCCCGGCAGTGGAGTCGACGGCCGTGCGTGAAGACTGGTGGTTGAACACTCTGACAAGGGACTCACGGAGTGCGGGGATGTTGGAGGTGGACCACCTGTCAACCCAGAATGAGGAGATGTGGGGGGCAGGAGTGGTTTGGTCCCTCCGTCCAGTGTGGACAGGAGCCAGAAAGCGGCCAAAGGGGACGGTATTGGGGGAAGTGTCGGAAGACACGTCAGTGAGAACAAGTATCACCGACTCGGGGCCTGGCACATGCGCCAGGTTGGAAGATGTGATGGCCACGTATGACCCAGTTTTGTGGGGATTCTCAGAAGAGAAATCGAAGTAACGGTTCACTGTACCGAATGTGTATTCTGCCGTGACGTAACTCATGACGTACTCAGTGAACCAGGGGGCCAGAAGAACTTGGCTAGAACATGGGACCTGCCACCCATGTCGCGTCCATTGCGGCGGGGTGGAAGTGAGAAGGGGGGGGGGGCCAAATGGAAGGGATCCATCGGATAACCAGACAAGGAAGGCATCCGAGGGCATGGCGATGATCTTCCCCTTGGGCATCCTGGCAATAGATGTCTCAACTCGGGTTTAGACATATTTGGAATTCGTCCTACGAACAAATGTGTAGGGGGAGGTGTCGAATTCGGCCAGCTCGGAGGAGAGGGAGTTGGCCATGAGTAAGGTGCGAAGGATGGGCGCCACGTCCATGAATGATCCAACCACCGCTGAGAAATGCCCTGACGATCAGATTGACGTCACTGCTGGGGAGGGTTACTCCTGCTCCGACCCGGCCACAACCAGTAGTTGTCTTCGTTACTAACTAAGATGTGGAGTTGGTTCTTAAAGACGTTAATTGGACATTCTATTGCGGGGATCATATTATCTGAGGAACTTTCATCGCTATGTTGTGTCGCTGTCATCGAATTTATCTGTGATGGTCTAGATAGTGAATCTGCAACTACGTTTGTTCTGCCTGGCTGATATTTGAGTTCGTAGTTATATTCTTCTAAGATGGACTTCCATCTTTTCATCTTGCTGTTTGTGTTCTTGCTACTGAGGGCATACGTCAAAGGTTGGTGGTCCGTATAAATGTTTACTTTCCCAGAACCGTACAGGTAATTTCTCAACGAATTGAGGGCCCATATTATCGCTAGCATTTCTTTTTCGTTGGTAGCGTAATTTTCTTCAGTTTTGCTGAGCGTTCTTGAAAGAAATGTAATGGGCTTTCTGTTTTGCGAAAGTACTGCGCCTATTTCGTAATCAGAGGCATCTGTTGTCAGATCGAAGCCTTTTTCAAAATCAGGGTGAGATAACATGACATCGCCGGAGATGAGTGAATTTTTTAATTTCAAAGCATTTTGATCTAAAGTAATTTTTAAATTTCTGGACGCGTTTTTCGAAATGCGTCCTTCCTCCCCTCTTAAAAGAGATGTCAGGGGCTTGGCGAGCTTCGCATAATCCTTGATGAAGCGACGGTAATAACCTGACATGCCTAGGAAACTTCTCAGGTCTTTTAGGGTTTTCGGTGGTGGTATTTTGGCTATTGCTTCTATTTTATTTTGGTTGGCTTTAATTCCTGCGGCTCCTACGATAAATCCCAGAAATTCAACTTCTGTTTTGAGAAATTCACACTTGTCTAGTTGAATCTTGAAATTTGCCGATTCTAGTGTTTTGAATATTTTTCTGAGGTTTTCGAAGTGTTGTTTCTCAGTTTTTGAAAAGATGATAATATCGTCTATGTAGACGTAGCAGATTTTCCCTATGTGGTCTCTCAAGACATCGTCCAGAGTACGTTGGAATATTGAGGGAGCATTTTTTAATCCGAATGGGAGTCGTACAAACTCAAATTTCCCGTTATTAACTGAAAAGGCGGTTTTCTCCACGTCACATTCCCTTAAAGGAATCTGGTGGAAACCACTCTTTAAGTCAACAACCGTAAAGTACTTGTTTTTACCTAGATTTGCTAGAACTTCGTTAATTTCTGGAATGGGATACCTATCGGCCACAGTTACTGCATTCAGTTTCTTGTAATCGATGACCATTCTATATTTTTTTTCTCCGGATGCGTCTATTTTTTTCGGAACGATCCAAACGGGTGCATTATACGGAGATCTGGAGGGTCTGATAATTCCGTCATTTAAGAGTTCATTAATCTGTTTTTCTACCTCACTTTTCAAAGCCATGGGATAGGGGTATGATTTAGAATAAATTGGTGAATCTGAATGTGTTCGGATTTCTCCTTGAACTCGAGAAGTGAATGTAAGTTTCTTGTTGGGATCCGTGAATAGGTTGGGATGCTCGTTTATAGTTTGATCTAACTGAAATTTTTGAGTTTCGTTCATATGATTTGTTCTGAATTCCATTTTATTAACTGATTGGGAAGGGTGTTGATGAATTTTTATTCTAGTTGTATTGTTTATTAACAAATATTCTTTTTTAATATGGATAGTTGCATTTAGTTCTTTTAAACTATCATGACCAAGGATGCCATGAAACGATTTCAAAGAAGGTAGGATGAAGAATTTTATATGGTGGTCGGGTAAATTGAATAAAGTTGCGAATGTGTGGTGCGTAATTTTAATGTCTCCAGACACTGAATTTGCAAAAAAGGTGTTTTCGTTTTTGATAGGATTGCTAACGAAGCATGGTTGAATGTAGTTTTTGTTAGATCCAGTGTCTATAAAATTTTTAGAATCTTACCATTCTTCGCTTTGCACTCAAAATACGGGAGCGAAGAGTTTGTTAACCTAAAAAATGGATATCTGTGAAATTTTGAGTGGGTATTTCATCTTGTTGATCTTGATCATAGGATTCGGCGTACTCGTCAATTCCTTGCTTTTGGATTAATTGCTCGTATTCAGTTTCATTATAATTTCCAGCTTGTTCGTCCTGGTAATTCGGTACAGTGGAAAGGTCTTGTCTACTTTCTATATGAAAATTGCGTTGTTGTTTATGTGGTGGTGGAACGTAGCTTAGGGATGGAGGTCTTTTGTTATTAAATTGGGGTTGATTAAAAGGACGTGGTCTGTTTTGATAATTTACGTTTCTTGTTTGAATTGATTCGTCAACTTCCATAGGTTGAGGCCTTTGAGGATTGGGTGCAACTGGTCTTTGTGGTTGAAAATTTTATTGAAAAGGTTGGTGCGATTGAAAACGCGGTTGGGAATTTTGTCGAAAGTTAATGTTGGGGATGGTTTGACGATTTTGGGATGCATTTTGTTGCATGTTATTCATTGGTCTATTGTATTGGTTAAAATTTTGAAATGTCAATTCTGGATAAAAGGGTTGTCTATGAATTGTATTTGCATTGCGTATTGGAAGGGGTGGTGGTTGACGTTGTCTATGGTTTTGATGTTTATTTGCGTATTCTGTTCTGTAGTTTTGATTTTCTAGCTTTAAGCAAAGATGTAACGCTTGCGGGAGATCCGCAGGTTCACGGATGCCAAGGAGTCTTGGTAGATCTCCATTTAGGCCTCTAATAAAAGTATCTAGGGCTTTGTCCCTATAGGTTTGCGTTAAAAGTCGCAAGGACTCTTGGCCCATTTCCATGCAACCAATTTTATTTAGTATAAGGGACAAATGTGTGTAAACTTCTTGATAAAATGTTTGGATGGTATTTCTTCCTTGAATTAAAGAAGTCATCTGATATTCAAGCATCCCTAAATCTCGTTTATCTGCGTAATGCATAGATAGGCATTTTACAATGCAACTCCAATTTAATGGAGTATTGTAAGATTCTAAGGCAATATCAGCGTTGCCTGTTATTTTGTTTCGGATGACACTTAGAATACCATAGTATTTAGGTGTGCCTCTGCTTGAATCGTAAATTTGCAACACTCTATCCACGCTTTTTTTTCATGAGTTAAATTCCATGGGGTTACCCGAGAAATCTCTAAGACTTCTTACTATATCGGGTATTTTATCTAATTCACCCAAGTCATTTCTATATCTGTCT
This sequence comes from Thelaira solivaga, assembly GCA_947397855.1. Taxonomy (NCBI): domain Eukaryota; kingdom Metazoa; phylum Arthropoda; class Insecta; order Diptera; family Tachinidae; genus Thelaira; species Thelaira solivaga. The sequence continues at coordinate 29,513,910 of OX377612.1, forward strand.
TCAATGTTTTGGTCTATCCCGTGGTTAAGGTCATTATTTGGGTTCATCAGAGATTGAACTATATTTCTGCATTGTTGCGCGCAAATAGCGGCTATTCTGTTTTCTATTTCTTCGTTGAGTTGCGCTGCTGGATTTGGGATAGGATTTGGAGCGTTAAGAACGGGAGGTCTTACTAGGTTATTGGGGTTAGACATGATTTTTCGCAAATTTTGGGAACAATTTTTGTGAGATAAAAAAAAAATTCTATTTTATGATTTGTAAAAATTGGTACTTTTGATATTCACAGTAAATAAAAGATTTCTTCCTTTCTTATTATTTTGTTTTATTTTCTCTTCTTTTTTTTTTTTATTTATATAAGGGTGGTTTTTGTCACTTATGAAATAACTTAAAAATACTCTGAAATATAATGACTTACAGTATAAGGTGAATTGGACACATTGTGTTGACTGACTGATGTTATTCTGTTGATCTTGTTGCAGCTATCGATGTCGGCCAGATATTCGAATGGTCGTCTTCTACGGTGCAGCTTTCAATGGCAAGGACAAAGCTGTTGTTGAATATTTTTTTTAGGTCTTTTCTAAAGTCTTTGTTACCTTTTAATTAATATAGTTTTTCCTTTTATAATATTATTTTTTAGTTATTATATTTTTTTATTTGTTCACTGTTCTTTTTATTTGTTGTGTCTATTTTCTTATTTTAAATTGTAAACTTATTAAACTATACCGTCCCGATCACGCGAATTTTGTCCTTTTCGTACTTCTACTAAGGATTCACTTATGACACTTTATACGGACGGTCGCCTGCGGACGGACACTTACAGGCTTAATTATTATTATTTTTTATTTTAGGGTTTCTTTTGTTCCCTATTTTTGTACCGGTCCCTGCTCGGGCGCCAGTAAATAAAATACTATATTATTTTATTTTTAAAAGAAAATTTGTATTTATTTATTTATTTATTTTAGAGGAGAAGACTATGTCTTCTTTATCCTTTTAGTATTTTTAATTATTTAATTTCCCGGAAGACTATGTCTTCTTATTCTAGACTACTGCTATTCTCTCTTATTAAAACTTAATATTAAACTTTATAAACTTAAGAATTGTCGAACAACAATCATCATCTGGAATGCAACGTGAGCTGTTCCAATTGCATTCAGTGCAAATAGGTCGTCAGCACTTTTAAATAAATGTTGTAACAAAAAAAAAATCGTGAATTAAAATTTAAATGGAAATGTGTCAGCAAATGGATTGCGACAGAGGAGATTGAACTTTATTAAAGTAAGTAAAATAAATAAAATGTGTCAGCAAATGAACTTTTATTAAAAATAAATATGTTAATTATTCATGGCTATTCGAGAAATCACCTTCACCTAAAATACTCGTCAGTTTGGCATATTGCTATTCTATAATACGTTAGAGATGTGAATGCGAAAACATATGTTTTGCCTTCTCACCGTATGTATTCTAAAATACATTGTCACCACTTTCTTATGTCATTTTTGCTCGTCGCCAACTTTAGCGCGTATTTGTGGTGAACTGAACGTAATAATCAATTTCAAGCTTCAAAAATTAAAAAGAACTTTTTATTTCGACACAATGTAAGTAAAAAATAAAATAGATAAATTTGGAGGCTATAATACATATTTGTTTTGCATCCAGGTCTAAAAAACAAACAACACCACAACAGTTCGTAGCTATGGTTAAATTTATGACGGATTATCCAGATTTAGCCAAAGGGACCAGTCAAAGAAGACCGGAAGAGCAGGCCAAACTATGGGATGAGCTTAGTCAGAAGCTTAATTCAATAAGTATTCCAATAAGAGACGTTGCGACATGGAAAAAGGTAAAATATGGCAGACCGGGAGTTGTATGGAATTGAGTGTTTTCAAAATGTTTTTGGCTGTTGTGATAGAGCATTTTTTTGTTCATATTTGCAAAATTCAACGAAATATACATGACGTGCAAAAGCATTGTACCCAGAAAGCTAAAATAATAACACTTCCACACCCTAAAGATCTCATTGATCTTTGCAAATATGAATAAGAAAGGTAGACCACTCAACTGCCAATAGTATGTACTAATAACTTTATTCTAGGTTTGGAGAGACTATAAGGCTAACACCAAAAAGAAAATGGTCACCAACCGGCAACAAATACAGGCTACAGGAGGAGGACCTAATAAAACCGTTGTTTTGAATGACTTAGAAGAGGCTGTGGCGGAGCTACTGGATTTAGATAAAAGCGTGGCCGGAATCTCAAATGTTAAATCATTTGGTATTTCCACCAAACCAGTTGAATGTAGTCAATTAGAGGATGACGGTATTGAATCTTTTACAAGTTTTGATATGCAAGCAAGTATCTGTGCAAAGGAAAGAAAAGTTGAACAGCCGAGTTTGTTACAGCAACAAATCAACTTGCAAAAGTCATTTTATGAAAGTTACATTTCATTAAAAAAAGAAGAAATTGGCTGCTTGAAAAAGATTGCTGACGCAATTAATACTTTAAAAGATGCCTCAGATACCTGCGACACAATTTTATTTTAATATGTGTCATATTTATATATAACCCCAAATAATGATCTCAAATATCGAGTCCTTTTTTTTATAAGCTAACCATTAAAATGTTATAAAACTATTTGCCTGCAAATAAAATGAATTCCTTTTTATTTTAAATCCAATTTTTATTTCGAGTGTTTTTATTTATTGCTTTTCGGTTTACAGAACATGGCCGTATATTTGTGGATGCAATTTCCTTTTTTAAAAAGTATTTAAAATAGAATTTCTACTCAAAATAGCTTCATCGGAAAGTATTTGGTGGTCTTCATCTGTATTAAAAACTTCTTCGTCTTTATCTAAATATTCACCAAATTCATCTAAGTGCTCATCAGGACGTGCGAAATGAATTCTTATGTTATGTAGAGCACAACATACATTTACAATATGTGCTGATTTTTCTGGATCATAATGTAGACCTCTTTCGTTTATAAGGCATCTAAAACAATTTTTTAAAATTCCAATTGTTCTTTCGACAACATTTCTGCCTTTTGAATGAGCTATATTAAATTTTGACTCTCTACTTCCAACAGCAGGTGATCTATATGGCGTTAAAAGCCAAGGCTCCAGAGGATAACCAGCGTCTCCCAAAATTCGACCTGTATCACCATTATGATATTTATTTTCAAAATAAGTTTTGACATTAGACAGTTTCCACACATGTGAGTCATGGCAACTACCGGGAAATGACGCATTTACAAAGCGCACCCTATTCAAATGGTCACACCCCTTTAAAAATTAAAATTTTAGAAACTACATATATTTACTTAACGAAATAAACATATTTACCAACATCACATTTAGACTGTGATATCCTTTTCTATTATAGAACAAATGGCGGGAATGGGATGGTGTAAAAATCTTTATATGAGTTCCATCAACTGCCATGAGTACTCCTGGTATTGATGACTTCTGAAAAAAATAGCTACGCGCACATTGTTTCGTCTCTTCGTCCATTCTAAGAGATATCCATTTGGGGCACATATTCTCTTCGAATACATTCAATACTTCTGACAGAATTTTTGAAAATGTTGGTTGAGATATATTAACCTGCCAGTCCTTGCCTACTCCGTTTTGGTAGCTTCCTTCAGCGAAAAATCTCAAGGCTGCTGCCAATTTATCTATGGGCCGTAAGCACCCCAACCGTTTTTCTGGCTTAATTTTTTCTTCTAGTTCTGACAGAATATATCGAAATGCCTCTTTGTTTATCCTAAAATTTTTTTTAAAACTTTTTTTTCCAATTAGAAGTGAAGCATTTTAATTTTTTAAAGACATACATACCTGATATCATTCATTGTAAATATATCTTGAATTCCTTCTTAAATGTTTAAGATGTCTTCTTAAATGCTGGTTTTCATTCATAAAAAATGCAATTGAATCCATTTTTATAACTATTTTATAAGTTCTAAATGCAGCCGTATATAATTCTTCTAAAATAAATGTAATTAGAAACATAATTTTACTATCCAGCTGATATTTATATAGTGATGATTAAAATTTTGACAGCTTTTATCGATAAGTCATCACGAGTATTTTAGAATGAACAAAATTCATACCGTCGAAAGTGAGAGGTCACTTTTTTGGTAGTGAGGCGCGTTTTCTCGAATAGCCATGATTAACTTGTTTGTTTTATTGTTTGTAGAAATTGTTCAATTTTGTCACTGGTGGTTTGACTATTTGTATATGTAACTCGCGTGAAACAATTCTTTGGAATTGACACATTTTGTATTGTAAAACGTGTGGGAAAAATTATTAAGAATTTAGCAATAACTTCCGTTAACTCTTCCGCCCTCAAATGCGTTCGTCCACACGCGCTCTAAAAGTAGGGTAGATTATGTAATCTTACTGTTGGAATTGAATTAGTATCCTTTGGAGCTGGTATTTCTATTTCGGGGTTTACTACTACTGTGGTCATTAATTTTTTATTTTTTGCTTTCTTGATAGCCAACAGTGTTAAAATAAATGTGAAAAGAAAAGCAATAGAGATAGTAGTATTGGATACCCATGTTTCTCTTCGTATTTTATGAATTATTTTTATGTTTTTTAAATGTAGTTCTTGAAGTGACTCTAAAGATAACAAATTAAGTCTCTTCTCTTCTATTGGGGATTCTTGTATTATGGCGGGTATTGGCGTCATATAAGATGCTTCTAGATTTTTATATACCTTTTCATTGATTCTTATTGTAGTATTGTCAAATCTTACAAGGAAAGTTCCTCTTAGCTCATATCTCATGGATTCTGTTATTATAGTTTCGTTTACATTATTGAGAAGAATAAGTCCTTCTGATATTTCTTCAATGCGTTGGACATGGTGAGTATTACTGGTTGTGCAAGTTGATCTTTGATTAAGCATGATATTTTTAATACATTTATCTTTACTTAAATCTATAATTTGATTTCTTTTACAAATTTCAATTTTATAAAATTTTAAGCAATTATTAGTTCTTGCATATGTTTCGTTTTCGTTCACAAACATTTGTTTAAAAGTTAAATTTATAATAGAATCATTTTTAATAATTGGTTTTTAAAATAATATTATTATATAAAATGGTATATTATTATATAAAACTTTATTTTAAATTAGGCATGGCCGCAAATGCGACCATTCACTTGGAGTGTTCTTTATTGAATTGTTTTTACATATTTTCTTAAACTTAACTTATGCTAAGGATTAAATTCTTAAACACGCACATTCAACATAATACATGCTAGAATGTGTTACATGCAGAAGGTATGGTAACGACGACTAGTCAAACACACTACACCTCCCTTTTCACTAAAAGGAATGATCAATGGTTACAATAGTTTGATCATTCCTTTGTTTATTTTTATAAAAACAATGTAAATTAATTAAGATTAATTTTACAAAATAAATTTAAACAAATTCAAAAAATTTTCTTTTTTCTTCTCAAAAAAAAAAAAAAAAAAAATTCATACAACTATGAACTATTTAGGGACAACTCTAAAATGGGAATTCATACAACAATGAATTATTTAAGGATATAAAAAAAGATAATTAAAAGTTAATTCTTTATGTCTCTATCAAAAGAGTTATACATTAACATTAATAAGCAGAATCATATATAAAACTAAAATTCAAGGTAATAATGGGGTTTTGTTTAAACTTAAACCACCGAGTAGTATTATAACAATGTAAAAAACTTATTATATTAAGTCAGTGAAAATCCTTTAAAAAACAATAAAGCCTCACTACTGATACTTATTTAAAAAACAAGATAAAAATTAGCAAAATAAATTCGCAAAATAAAAGACAAAAATGTTTAAGTTACATTTTGGCTGTTGAATTTCTTGATTCTGTCTTTATGAACAGAGAAGGATTTATCATTTTCATCAATCAATTCAACGTTATTTCTATTGTCAACGGCAATTACTTTGTAGGGGCCCTTGTAGACAGCTTCTAATTTGTGTCCGGCCTCATTTTGAACAAGAACGAAATCGTTAATGGCTATAATTTGAGGCTTAGCCTTTTCGCTCGAATTATGTTATCTTTTCAACTAGGATTTTTCTATGAAACTAGCAGCTCTATGCCATGCAACTTGAAGTCTAAACTTCACTTCTTTTTCATAGGAATCAACATTGTATAGTGGTTCAACTTCAGAATTTTTCATAAAATCAAGAGTAGGTGGTATTTTTCCATAAATTAGCTCGAACGGGCAATATCCGTGGGCGGTGGATGGAGTTGTATTATAACAATACGTAAAATACTATAACCACATGTCCCAATCGGATTTGTCAGCAGAAATGTATGTTCTGAGATATTCATTAAAGGTTCTATGTGAGTGTTCCACCGTACCTAAAGTTTCATGGTGATAAGGAGTAGAGTTAAGTTTCTCTATACTCATCAGTGAACACAATTCTGTCACTATTTTAGTCATGGGGCCGTACTTTAAAATGAAGTTCTCTATAATTGCTTTGGCAACAATCCGGGTTGATTTGTTTGGTATAGGTATGGCGACCAAATATTTAGTTAAGTCGCACATAATTGTCACAGCGTATTCATTTTGGGAGTTGGATTTTGGTAGAGGTCCAATAGTGTCGATTATGACAGTTTCAAAAGCCTTAAGAGGGGTTGGTGTTATAACAAAGGGTTCTTTACCTTTGACACCAGTCTTGTTCTTTTGACACGCCTGGCAGTTTTTCACGTATTTTGCTATATCTCTGGTCATTCCCTTCCAATAATAACGGAGTCTCATCTTATTTTTCATCCTGGTTATTCCAGAATGGCCATCGTGATATTCTTTAATTATTTTTAATTTTTCTTCCCTGGTATTAATTTTTTCCCGTTTTGGGGTGAGCACTATATTTAAATTTGAATCTTGCAAGATTTCATTACCTTTTTCTTTAAAGGTTTTCATATCTGTTCCTAGGTAATTAAGCTGACTATCATCTAGTGATAGACACAATGTTGTCAGACCCATGTTATCAGCTATTTTTTCAAGCTTTAGAAAGAGGTGACCTAAGTCTACATTTCTATTAATAACTGCATCATGCAACTTAAATTGGGAAATAACTTGCTTCCCTTTTAAAATAATACAATTGTTTCTTGTAAAGTGCAATGTCGGCATTTTACGGTGCTCATGGGCATTAATGGCCTCATATACTTTTGGAATATCAGATTTATTCATACTGCAATCTTGTTGATTGTTAATATTAGTTTTTTGACTTGCATTTCTAGCCTGAAGTCTAGTTGTTACCTTCAGTACATTATTTACTTCGATATTTTTTATGTCTTGGAAGTCTATACGTGATAGGGCGTCTGCCGCGCTGTTTTGTTTACCCCTTATGTACTCGACTGTAAAGTCGTATTCTTCCAGGTCTAACCTTATACGAGTCAATTTTGACGAGGGATTTTTAAGGGAAAAAAGGTAGGTTAGAGGCCTGTGATCACTTTTAACGAGGAATTTTCTACCATACACATATGGTCTAAAGTAATTTATTGCCCAATGGATTGCAGTTAGTTCCTGTAGATTTATTGCTTTCGCCCTTTGTGAAGGATCGAGAAGCGTAGGATATTGGCATTTGAATGCCGTCTTTTTCTTGGCTTAAGACTGCACCACAAGCATTCTTGCTTGCGTCTGTTGTAATACAAAATTCCTTAGAAAAATCAGGATATTGAAGTATTTTTGGACTGAGTAATTATTTTTTAAGGTACTGAAAAACTTTTTCGCAATCTTCAGTCCATTCAAGGCTACGAAGCGTTTAGCTTCGTCACCATTTTTTGGTGTAGGATAATTTTTGATTATAGAGAATTTGCTGTCGTCAGGTAAAATACCTTTGTCTGTACACTTGTGTCCCAAAAATGTAACTTCTTGACAACAAAATGTGCACTTGTCTGGGTGCAGTTTAAGGTTATATTTTTGAATCTGGTATAGATACTTCAATACCTTTTTTATGACAGACCAGCAGAGCTTTACTTCGCAAGTCTAAAAAAATGCTTCCGCTGCTGTCCTATGTTCTGGCTTTAATTTAGTAAAGTTTACGTTGAAAAGTACTCTTATCCTTTCTAGGTTTTGCAAAAGGATATTCACATGTTTATGGATCGTTTCCAGTCTAGTGTCTCTTTCTTGGCTGAGACACTTGTGGGATCTTAAGAATGTTTCCTTATATAATCTTGCTTTAGTTAAGATTTATTCCCACTCCATATGCACGTGAATATTTTAAACCTTGTCAAGGTTGTCAATTGATGCCAACCTTCTAGTATAGGTTTTTTTAAAGGACCTTTTGTGCAATTGGTAAATGTTGATAAGGATCTGAATTATCAGTAATACAATCAGTATTATCAAATATAATTCGGGCGACTCCAATTAAATTACAATGTCATTCTGAACATTAGCATTCGGCTTTTAAATTTTTGAGTTAGTCTTACCCATGTTAAACAGATACTAAAAACGAAAGTGCAAGGGAAGATAACGCAATGGGGAAAGAAACAACAAATGTCGTTGTTGAGGAAATCAAATTAAATGGAATGACGCTTAAATCTCAATATTCCACAAAAATTTAAATATGGCTAGTGAATGTCCTTTATCCCAATATATAAGAAATAGTTATTGTTAAAGGATCTCAGTAAATTGAGAACACCTCACAGGTCGACCCAAGAGTCCGATGAGGAACGTTTACAACATATAGAAATTCAATTTGCTTAAGTATAATTAAAACAGAAAATATTAGAGGGATCATTATAATTTGGTTTTTTTTTTAATAAAAAAAAAATTTGCTCTTTTAAAAGACGCTTAAGAATGCAATGGGGTGCATAAGGATGCAGGATTAAGCAATAGTTTCGTCCGGAATAGAAATTCGGTGCCCACAATATAACAGACGTAAAAGTCAATCATAGTATGTATAACAGAAAAATTTTCTTTAGAGGAACTTATAGGTCGTATTCACAAAACAATCAAACATGTATCAATTGTGATGGTAATCCTTTGTAAGGATTCTACAGAAAAAAAAAAAAAAACAAACAAAGCAACAAAAGGAACAAAGAATTTTGTTTACTGCCTTGTTTCGCTTATTCAAAGGGACCCAGTAATAGCCTTCATATGTTAAACACATTTAAACAAGTCAGTAAGAGTGATCGACACCATTTATACAACATGTTGGTTTAAAATTTAAAAAAATGCATATATATCTTTCATCAAATATGTTAACTGTATATAATCAATCTGATTGATCAGATTAAAATATTCAAACCAACATTTACAAAAAAATACATATTAAAAAAATCCACTAAGAATCATCATAGTGTAATTACACAAAGCAAACGCGACACAAAGAATAAAACAAATTTTGCATGCACACAAAGGAAAAGGAAATTATTCTGACATTTATGTCCAATGAAACACAAATGCAAACAAAGAAACACATGCCGACTTGCTTACACTTGGTATAACCACACCATGCACATCATTATACACTTCAAAAATCAATAGTTAAATCAATAAAAAAATTCTTTATTCTTCTTCTTTTTTTTTATCCTTTCCCTTCAAGGCTTATTAAATAAAAATTTCGGGAATAAAAAAACTTACGGCTTCCGCCAATTATTGTAGATTTGTGCCATTGATTGCACACTGATCTGTCCAATAATTCTTCAAAACGTCTATGTTTTTTCTCTGTTTTTAAGCAACGCATTATTTCTCCTAAGGTCGAATGAAAACGCTCTACCTGGCCGTGGAAATTCACTACAGCTTCCACTTTTTTCGGGTTTAACTGTACCCCTTCTTGAGAAACGAGAAATCCTATAAATTCCACTTCGTTTTTAAAAAACTCACATTTATCAAGCTGAACTTTTATGTTAGCTTCATGTAAGGTTTGGAAAATCTTATTGATATCACTATTATGTTGATCCTCATTGGGGCTGAAAATGATTATGTCATCAATGTAGACATAACACCTAACTCCAATATGAGGGCGCAGGATTTCATCCAGTGCACGCTGGAATATGGCCGGTGCATTTTTAAGCTCAAATGGTAGCCGAGTAAACTCGTATTTACCATTAAACTCTAATAATGAAGCTATGGAGTTTCCATTCGCAATATTGGTAGTAATTCTTGCCAAGAAGGCTCTTGATACAACAGAAGTAATTAAGGGTGAGATTCGTTCAGCAACAATATCTCTATGTCTTTCATGGGTTCTGGCTAATCTAACCAGTCCGGTTATATACATGACCAGTCCAATGTCATCCGCCTCGGTTAACGTTACTGGATTTGTTATTACCGGTGCTGATTGCTTGTGCATTATTTATGGAGAATGCTGTTTTCTCTATATCCCTTGGCCGTAGCGGTATTTGGTGAAAGCCGCTTTTCAAATCTAACACTGTAAAATATTTACTTTTTCCCAATTGTGCTAGTACCTCGCTAATTTCTGGTAGGGGGTATTTATCCGCTATGGTAATTAGTAGTTAGGAATGAAAAAGGAATAGATTTTTTTGTTTTTAATAAAACAAACCTTGAATGATTTACACGGTGTAGGTAAAATATATTTGTTATAGTAAATCTACATACTTCGAGAGATCATACATATATACAAAATTTATTTTTTTCAGAGTAAAATTAGTGTCATAATAACATGCTACTGCTGAAGTAAACTATATTTATGTATTTGTACATGTCCTGTTACACAGCTATTTCACAATGCATAGCAATGCTATGTATTGTGAAATAGCTATGTAACAGGACATATTCAAGATTTAGTTTGTTTTGTTTTTATTTTAACAAAACAAATCGTGAGATGATTTACATACATATATTTATATTCATGGACATTATGTTATTTCATTAGTCTAAAGATTTACTTCAAAGTTGCTCTACAAAAAATTAGTATTTGAAAAAATAAAAGGTGGAATTGAAATTTTAAATCAAATATAAAAAAATTATTACCACTTTTATAATAATTTTAATAAATAAAATATTTAAAATAAGATGTCGCCTTTTAAATGTAAATATTGTACATCAATTTTTCCGGAACGTGATATGTTAAAAGAACATGAAAAGCTACATTGCACGGAATGTGGGAAATATTTTTCTCACTTAAAGAATTTAGAAGAACACGAGATGACTCACAGCAGTACATCTAAACTATTTTTAAAAAACCATGAGAAGATTCACACCAGTACATTTAAAAATATTCCAACAACAGTGTCCTCTATCCCTAAAGAAACTGATTCAAACATTAAAATTACTAAAAATGCTTTCAGAAATCGTGTTCAAACATTCACATATGAAAATAAAAATGAAGAAATTTTACACCCTCAAGAATTTTTCGCTTTTTTACATCATCCCCTGTAGAATTTTGTACGATCTGTTTGAAAATATGATTTTCAATTTTGCTGAACCTTGTTTCGTAATTGCTTATAAGTTCTTTATTTGTTTTATACATTTGATCATTAACAACTTTTTCTATAGTTTCCAAATCGTCAAGGATATTGGTTTTAACAGATTCCTGTAACCTTTTTAAATCACTTTTAATAGCATTGAATTTAGAATCATATTCATTCTCCAACTCAGTTATTTTATCTAATATTAAAGTAATTTTTTTCATCATATAAACTTTAGTGACTGCATCTTTTGAATCTGCTGGTGGCAACAAATTACTAATTCTCTTGCCATTTAGATCTAAACAATTGTTGTTTATGCTAATATCAAACGTTTTAAAAAGATCTTTACTTAATTTTGGATTACTAATTTTATTTTTTATCCAACTTTCTCCAAATTTATTTATAAAACTCATTTTTTTTATTAATAAATAATATTAGCTTCTTTCAGTTCTTCAACAATAGCTATTATTTCGTTTTTATGATTATTATGACCAACACTTTCCGATGAAAGGAGTAAACGTAGTCTGTCAACTAACTCATTAGGATCATCCCAATATATATAGCTTGGTTTACGATTGTCTACAGTTTTTAAAGATAATCCACTGCCTTTTGTTAGAATATTGATTTTTGTATTAAATAGTTTTCTTATTATGTGTTGATACTTAAATGCCCTTGTACCTTTAATTTGTGATTTTGATTGATAATTTCGCTTATGTGCATTTGTGATTTTTAAAATTTCTATAAGGTGTACCACATATATTTCACGTGTGCTTCACACGCACAAGGTCCCCGGCGTTCCATCCCCAGGTCCTTGGTCCAGAGGATACCCCGGAGCAATGATTCGTACTTACGCCGTATTAGTCCTCCGTACTTAGGAGCCACCCTGTCTACAATAGGCCAGGGCAATGTTATATGTCCCAACAAGTAACCGCGCGACACACTCTTGGACACTCTCTTTATGAAGCTGTCTACCCACTCTCTCCATTCCGGCTTCACCAGTTTGGGCCATGTTCCTCCGTCCAACGCCCCTGCCTTGACGTACGGCCTTAGCAATACCGGCACCGAGTCCACGTTCCAAACGTCCTCTGTTTTGGGCACTCCTACCCATTTCGCCCCGGGCACTCTGCTTTTCACTTTCACCTCGCGCCATTCGAGCTTCACTTTACCAACCATTTCATTCTCCCTAATGCCCCACGACCTGGCCAACACCTCCATAAACTGCTGCGTGCCCCACTGGGTCATGTGTTCCTCCACCTTGCGCAGCCTCTCTTCCCATCTACCTAAGAGCGGTTTGATGCTCAGCCCTTCAGTCTCAATATTATATGTATAGTAAGCCTTCGCCGTCTTCCGAATTTCCACCCCCATCGCACTGCGTGATGACAGCCCCCCTCCCCCCAAGGAGGCAGGGCACAGGGCGAAGCCAGCTGCAGTATCTCATCTCACCCCCATCTGTTCCGCGTCCTCCAGGAAGTACCGCCCGCACGCGGCTCCGCTACCGCCGCGGAGGCACATTAGATGCCATGCCGTGAGCCTGCTGTACAGTCTTGTCGCTCTCACGAGCGGCAACTCCAGTATCGGGTTTCTAAACCTCATAGCTAGCAACGTTCTCGGGACGTATCCCGTGACGCCCAGCTCTGCCTCATATGATTTCCTTAGGAACTCGGTTCTGTACTTTGAGAAATAAGTCTTGGAGGGGTGAGCTTCGTACCCGAGCCCGTTGTATACGGTCATGATCGCTGCGACGTCCTCAAGGTTCTTGCAGGCGAAGGCGATGTCATCACCCTGTGACTTATGGCAGTATATTCTTATGTCTCTGCCAAGCCACGCTCCCGCGCACCTTACCGCCACTCTAAAACTACATATATTCAGCAGCGTATCTATGAGCGCGGTCCACCTCATCCCGCTGGGTAACCCGTTCTCCCATTTCCGCGACCTTCTTCCTGATATAACTATCACCTCTCTGCCGAATAGCGAATCCCACATCGCCGCCCACACATCACTAAACTCTTCCCCGGGCATGAACTTCTCTTCTATCCACATACCGATGGCCGCCATGACCACCGCCACCGAGCCCTTGGATTGGTGCCAGTCGAAGTTGCTCTGATCCATAGGCACCTTCCAAAGGCCTCTATTCTCAACGCATTCTAGTAGCTGTTCGTCAATTTTATCCTGCCCGGTGCTTCCGCCGAATAGCGTAGACAGGTTGCTAGTCGCAAACCCTTCCTCCACCCACTGGGAGAGGAAGTCCATTTTCCTGAACATATCGTTCCCCGTCTTAACTACAGGCCTCACCTTCACAGGCTCGCTCTTCTCCAACACGCTGAACGTCTCCGTTGTCACTTTAGTCAACTTGGCCTCCATCTCCTTTCATCCGCCTAGTCCTTACCCTCTTATCAGCTATCTTCACCGTAGTAGTCTTCCCTGATCCGGCGCGTCCTCGCATCCACTTACCCGTGGCCACCCAATCCCTTTTCTTCAGCACCCTTTTTGGTGCACGCCATTCCTCGTTCATTAGCTTAACCATCTCTTCGGCCAACATCATCATATACTTCTCTTCTCCTAAAGGCCCTCCTAGGGCTTTGGGTCTAACCAGCCAATTCTGTACGTCTTCTGCAATCCCATCCTCACCTTTATAAGACCTGTATCCCCACATCATCTCCCAGTAACTGAGCTCACGCCAGTATTCCGATATATACTTGCCACCCAGCTTCGTGATGGCCGTTTGTTTCTTCACAATTTTCCGTAACTTACATTCACATATACGAGGGTAGTGCCCCCTCAACCACAAATATTGATCTCTAACCACTTTCCCTGCCTCCCTGGCCGACACTCCTATGAGCATATGTATTCCGTCCTCAAATACGCCCCTGGGCAAGTCACACCCCACACAGACCGCAGGGGTTTTGCTAATCCTGAACTTTACTAGCACCTGGTTGAACTTATCCACCTCGCCGCCCCAGCCTGCGGCACCTTCGCATTCGCACTCCTCCACTAATATCTTGTCACCTTCCTCCTGCAACTTCTGCCGGAACGCAGACCACGTCCAGCTCCCTTCTGGCACCAGTACGGGGAGTACCCCCCAGCTCACATAGCATCCGGGCGTTGGCGGTGGTCTATGTCTACCACCGCCCCCCCGTCTGTGCCCAATTTGTACTGGGGCGGTACTGCCCTGTTGAGAGGGATGCTCTCCATGCCCCCCTTGGGCACCCCCGATCCCGCAGTCTTCTCCGTTCCCACAGCTCCGGCCTCCCTCGGAGGTCCGTCTCCCCCTGAGCCATGCCCGTCCTGCACGGACGGCGATACGACGATCGATACCGGGTTCGTCCCCGGCAACATTCCACGGAGCGCCGCGGCCACTACTTCTTCCCGTGACGCTGCCCCACGTTCTGAGGGCACAACGTGCCCCCCTCCTTCCCTTACCGCTAGGGTCTCCAGATCTTGGCTCCCTATCCCCGAGGTCGAGGTGGCAGAGGCCCCGAACCGAAAACCCTCAATCCTCTGTAGCAGGCGACTTTGGGTCGTCTTTTCACCGATTTGGTCATACCCTACCGATAACCATACTCCGGTGGAGATATATGGGGATCTCAGTTTCCCGTACAACTCACGACCCACTGCTAAAGTTCGGTATTCTCCCGAACTAAAACATCTGACTCTCATATCGACCCCCCATCCCCAGAGGCCGCCTCCCGCCTTATAAAATCCAGTCCAACCTGCCCTCGCCGCAAGTTCGGCCGTAGTCGTGCTAGATATGCTGCACGCCTTCCTACCCCGGTGTCCGTCTCCGGGCCACAACTTATAGGCCCAATCTCTGCTAGCCCAACCATCAATGCGCGACGCTACGCGCTCGACCACGCAGTCGTCCAATGCTCTCTCGACCTGCACTAGGTAACCCTGGTTGCGCGACGTCTCGTTCGTTTCTAGAGCGTAGTCCCTCTCAGTTATTTCCGGCAGTGCAGCCCCCTTCACATACTCATTCAAATACATATTGCTGCTTAATCTCTTGTTCACAGGTGGCACTACCAGCCCGGACTCTTCGTTACAACCCCAGGCCCATCCTACACTACCTTTCCCTATGGCCGTTTTAGCCCAATCCGCCAGCGTGGATATACTTTCCGCCGTATACATGGCCTTCATAACTGTCGCATACCCCACCCCGGCGGCCAAAGGATTTACAATATACTCACCGACGCCGCAGGCATTGGCCCACTCCTCCGTGCCTCTCCTTAGCAGGCATGCCCTCCAGGCCCTATCAATCGCGCTAGAGCTGCGCCCGGCGTTCTCTATCGCCTTACTTTCAGCCTCGGGGTGTACGTACACCGCCATTCCTCCTCCTAACATCAGTTCCGCCAGGTTGGACCAAGATCCCAGCCTCATGCCCGGCCTATCTTGCGCTAGCCACCTGTCACACGCCAACGCCTGTCCGAAACAGCTCACGGCTTCCTGGTGGCCATACCTCGAGCTCTCGGCCACCGCTCTGTCCCTCTGCCCGGTCATCCCCCACGCTACAGCAGTTTCGGTGCTGATATTATGCACCTCCCTTACCAGATCTTCGGCCCCCCCTTCTTTATGTTCAGCATAGGGCCGGGGCGGGAACCGGACCGTGCATGCGCTTAGTAGCATATTGACCTCTGACCAGCATAGATCACCGTGACTTCTGTGCCTGAACGCTTCATTAAACACCTCTCTCACGTTCCTGGCACCGTTTAACACCCGACTGACCATGCCACGCAGCATGTCCCCAACCTCGAAAGGTACGGGTCTCTGAGGTTCGCCTCCTCTATGGTCGGCGGTGTACACCGTATATTCCGTTCCTTCCAGGCGTACCTTCCTCCTCGTCTTCTCGCCGACCATGAATATGATCTTGTTAATCTTAGCCCCGATGACCACACAGGAGCTGGTGTCCAAGAACCACTCCCTGACGGGTCTCGCCTGACCCGCCACCTCAGACTCTACCTCATAGTATACCTCCACCACCGGAAACGGTAGGTGGCATAACGTCCATACAGCCCGGTGCAAATCAACCTCACCCGTATCCTCTCCTAGGTGGATGAGGGCTGTGTCCGTATCACACAGGCCCCACAATTCTCCGGAGCTGGTCACTATGCACCGACTGTCCGTGGCCATACTCGCATCGATGAGGTTGCAATTTACCACGATGGCTCTGATCCCACTGTCGATCCTCGATATTCTACGCGCATTCCTTTCGCCGCGGCGCGCAAGCGACCACTCCTGGCCCGACGGCATGCTATAGTTGTCGTCACGGGCCGCCTCCAACAGCGCGGCCCTCAATCCCAGCGGTCGCCAGTCTATCCTCTCAGATGCGACACTGCGCAATGCAGGCCCAAATATGGAATTCGACCCCGTCGCAAAGTTAGAGAGGTTGTAACCCCTCTGGTCATTTATTCCTAGACCTCCGGAATCCGCGTTTTCACTAGCTTCCAGCCTAGAGATAGCCGTCGCCGTGAGCTGCAGCCTGCCATGGCTTCGAGCGGGCTCCTCGCCCACCCCGTAATACAGAGGAGGCGGCAACTCTTCTTCAAAAAATTCTTCCGCTAATTTTTCTTTGTACGCCTCGGCCAGCCCCGCCAGGCTTACGGTCCCGTGGAGGGTCATATCAGGCATATCCCTCAGGAACAGGATCCTCCCCGCGCCGTCTATGGGGTACCCGGCCTCCTGGACCATCTGTAGTCTCGCCTCGGCACGGCGCGCCTGTCTCTGTTCGCGGGTCTCACCCGCCACGGGTGGCACATCTGGAGCAGGGATAGCATCCGCCCTGCGCTGCATCCTCTCCACCGCCGCTTTCAGGCGTTCGGGCAACCCTGCCTCACATACATACTGGAATGACGTGCCCGCAGAGCACGGCACTCGTGAGCTGATCATCCCCGGAGCCGTGTGGAATTCGGCGTCCAGCGACTGCTGTACCTTTTCTCCCGTGTAAGTAGACCCTAAAACGTCTTAAAGCATAGAGAATAGCAAGAGTCTCCAATTCAAAGCTGTGGTACTTAGACTCGGCCTCACTTGTCCTCTTCGAAAAATAAAACACCGGGTGGATTTTTTCGTCACTTTTCCTTTGCAACAACACGGCGCCAAACCCCATGCTACTGGCATCGCAGTGCAATTCCGTTTCGTCTTTCGGGTCAAAAAGTGCCAATATCGGGGACTGTATCAACTTCTCCTTTAACGTTACAAAAGAATTCAATTCATCTGGCCCAAAACTAAAAACTTTATCCTTCTTTGTTAAATCCGTTAGTGGCCTAGCTATAGTAGAAAAATCTTTCACAAACCTCCTAAAGTATGAAGCAAGGCCCAGAAAACTCCTTACCGAATGTATGCTAGACGGAACAGGGAAATCCTTTACAGCCCGCACACCTGTAGGATCTGCCCTGACGCCCATACCATCAATTTCATACCCTAAATAGTTAATATTAGTCTTCAAAAACTCACATTTGTCCAATCGCAGCTCCAACTTATTCTCCACCAATCGTTTGAATACTTCCCTAATTATTTGAAAGTGTTCCTCAACTTGCCCAGTTGCTATCATGATGTCATCCAAGTACACTATTACCCTACCGTCCCTGACCATGTCGGCAAAAATTTTGTTAACATATCGTTGGAACACGGACGGGGCATTTTTCAGCCCGAAAGGCATCCTCAAAAATTCATATTGCCCCAGCGGAGTGACAAACGATGTATACTTCACCGAACTATCATCTACAAAAACGTGGTAAAATCCGTTCCTTAAGTCAAGCTTTGTAAAATAACGTTTTCCTGACAACCGATCTAGCAACTCGTCAATTAGTGGAATAGGGTAATTGACCTTCAAAGTCATCTTATTTAACGTTCTGTAATCTATACACATGCGAAGCTCACCTGTTTTTTTCTTCACAAGTACTATTGGTGACGCAAATTCCGACTCGCTTGGCCTTATAAAACCCTTTTACAAATAGTCGTCCAGAATCACCTGTAACTTTTCCCTCTCATCATATGAGAGTCTCCTAGGAGTACAGCCAAAAGGCTTGGGATTTTCCAAACAAAGTTTTATCTCACCCCTTACATGAGGTATAGTCGGCCGTGCTGGCTTCACGTAATCACGCAAAAATGTCTTGTCCTAACACTTGTCCCAACCTGTTCACCTATTTTTAGGTCTACTGTCCCAGTGTCGTCACTATATTCAATAGACATAATAGCTCTCAGATGAATATCGTCGCCAATACGATCCCCCTCCCCAACCAGTTCATCATCAAACCTCAACGTTAGGCCTGCCATATCCAAAAAATCTCTCCCCAAAATGCAATCGAATACCATCACATCATCATTTACAACAAACACCTCAATTTCAATCATTTTATTTCGCAAACATAAACCGATTAATATTTTACCGATTGTTTCAAAACTATTATTATTTAAACAAAAAAAGTTGAATTCATTTTTTCAAAGTTATTTAAATTTGACCCTCTTGGTATTAAAGAACTCTTCATAAAACAGGCTGGGCTCCCTGTGTCCATCAAGCATTCTATATAAATAAAATTATTAAAATTTTTATCTAATCTACACTTAAAATGTCTTAAATATTTATTATCCACCTTAGCTGCCGCCGACTTCCGACCTGGACAAGCTGCCACGAGATGACTCAGACTGCCGCAACCATAGCACGCACCCATCTCCCTCTTCGGCTTTTGACACTCGTTCGCATAATGACCCAAGCAATTGCAATTATAACAGCGTACCTCTATTTTTCTATTGTCCGCCTTGTAGAGTTGTTGTGGTCTTTTTAGGTGTATCTTCGCAAAAGCGGCTAGTAGTTGAGACTTGGTTCGAAAACATTGTAAGATTGCATGTACCCTAAGGTTTTCATCGGGGATTCCTTCAACAATGTAATCTATAAGCTCATCTTCAGGAACTAGGAGTCGCTCGGCTAAAGCAGTCTTGGCGTTGTAATAGCTAGCGAAATCTTCATCAAACTTCCATTTTATTGATTCAAACTTTTTGCGTAACGAAAGTTTGTTATCTTTATCGCCAAATACCTCAATAATTTCTTCAAACAGTTCATTTAAATCTTCATTCAAAAAATTCGACTTAGAATGCAGCCAGACTTGCACTTTTCCCTTTACTTTAGAATGAGCAGCGCTTTTATTGTGGCCGTACTCACTGAGTATAATGTAAGGATATTTCTTACCTGTGCAACAAATACTGTCGGTGCAGCAGACCCATCGTATTCTGGCAACAGTTCTTTTAGGAGTGAAAAGGACACTGTGCCATCGACACCTTGAAATTCGTTAATTTTTCCACCAAAGCTCACACTCATTTTATTATTATCAACCTTGTCGGCTTCACCACAACAACTATCATTTACTACGCCACTGCAACTATCGTTTGTATCACCACTGTAACTTGCACCTACATCACAATTTTCACCACGTTGTTGAATACGCCTGCCATCATTTGTATCGCCGTTACTCTCATTTGTTTCGCCACAATCTTTATTACCAGGGTCATTTTTATTTCTATCATTTGCCTTTTCTTGGTTACTCTCGTCATTGTTTGTACTGACTTCATCGAAATTACGCACAGTAACACCTTTCTTCTGCTTTTCAAACTCTTCTTTTTCTTTATAAAGTTCATTTTCTCTTCTTAACAATTCTTTTTCTCGTTTAACTCACGCATCAACAGCTCATAATCTTTTCGTAAAACAACCTCAGTATTATCATCTGCGTTTTTATTCTCATCTTCTAATATTTTAGTTTCATCTTCGTTTATTTTATTTGCATTCGCGGTGACATTGTCATCAACAAACGGGCAAGTTCCTCTTACCTCTGCCGGCAGTTCGTTCAATCTTAATATAAGGGCATTTTTTGTGCCAGTCGTTGGCAAATTTAAATATTGAAGCCACCCTCGTAACTGCGGCACTGTATATTCGTTTACGTGAACTTCGCTCATTTTACTGTACAAATTTAAGTAGCTCTTTATAATGAAATGTTTATTACAGCCCCGTTACTTTAATACAATTTTACTTCTTATTGAGTGTTTTTTTTTTGTTACTTCTTTATTTATTTGTTTGTTTTTTTTTTTTTTTGCGATCCCACTTCTGAAGCTAAAGACAACTAACTCAGTTGAATTCTCGACATAGACTGCCTTCCGTTTATTATTTCAAGCTTAGCCGAACTTAACAATATTAATATCGCTACGTGCGTGTGTGTATATAAATATATAATGTACAATAATGTCACTTACACAACGCTACTCGGTATACATATTATTTAAAGTACACACTGATTATATACTTAAGCTAACGTTAGGTCTGTAAAACGGGACTTATAAAATATACCGGTTGGACACAGAAGAGACTGCCTAATAGTCTTATTGTTATTATAATTTGCACCTCCCTATTAGGCAGTCTCTTCTGTGTCCAACCGGTATATTTTATAAGTCCCGTTTTACAGACCTAACGTTAGCTTAAGTATAAGTGATGACAGCCCCCCTCCCCCCAAGGAGGCAGGGCACAGGGCGAAGCCAGCTGCAGTATCTCTTCTCACCCCCATCTGTTCCGCGTCCTCCAGGAAGTACCGCCCGCACGCGGCTCCGCTACCGCCGCGGAGGCACATTAGATGCCATGCCGTGAGCCTGCTGTACAGTCTTGTCGCTCTCACGAGCGGCAACTCCAGTATCGGGTTTCTAAACCTCATAGCTAGCAACGTTCTCGGGACGTATCCCGTGACGCCCAGCTCTGCCTCATATGATTTCCTTATTAACTCGGTTCTGTACTTTGAGAAATAAGTCTTGGAGGGGTGAGCTTCGTACCCGAGCCCGTTGTATACGGTCATGATCGCTGCGACGTCCTCAAGGTTCTTGCAGGCGAAGGCGATGTCATCACCCTGTGACTTATGGCAGTATATTCTTATGTCTCTGCCAAGCCACGCTCCCGCGCACCTTACCGCCACTCTAAAACTACATATATTCAGCAGCGTATCTATGAGCGCGGTCCACCTCATCCCGCTGGGTAACCCGTTCTCCCATTTCCACGACCTTCTTCCTGATATAACTATCACCTCTCTGCCGAATAGCGAATCCCACATCGCCGCCCACACATCACTAAACTCTTCCCCGGGCATGAACTTCTCTTCTATCCACATACCGATGGCCGCCATGACCACCGCCACCGAGCCCTTGGATTGGTGCCAGTCGAAGTTGCTCTGATCCATAGGCACCTTCCAAAGGCCTCTATTCTCAACGCATTCTAGTAGCTGTTCGTCAATTTTATCCTGCCCGGTGCTTCCGCCGAATAGCGTAGACAGGTTGCTAGTCGCAAACCCTTCCTCCACCCACTGGGAGAGGAAGTCAATTTTCCTGAACATATCGTTCCCCGTCTTAACTACAGGCCTCACCTTCACAGGCTCGCTCTTCTCCAACACGCTGAACGTCTCCGTTGTCACTTTAGTCAACTTGGCCTCCATCTCACTATCCGACTGCATAGCGGCGTCCACTCCTTTCATCCGCCTAGTCCTTACCCTCTTATCAGCTATCTTCACCGTAGTAGTCTTCCCTGATCCGGCGCGTCCTCGCATCCACTTACCCGTGGCCACCCAATCCCTTTTCTTCAGCACCCTTTTTGGTGCACGCCATTCCTCGTTCATTAGCTTAACCATCTCTTCGGCCAACATCATCATATACTTCTCTTCTCCTAAAGGCCCTCCTAGGGCTTTGGGTCTAACCAGCCAATTCTGTATGTCTTCTGAAATCCCATCCTCACCTTTATAAGACCTGTATCCCCACATCATCTCCCAGTAACTGAGCTCACGCCAGTATTCCGATATATACTTGCCACCCAGCTTCGTGATGGCCGTTTGTTACTTCACAATTTTCCGTAATTTACATTCACATATACGAGGGTAGTGCCCCCTCAACCACAAATATTGATCTCTAACCACTTTCCCTGCCTCCCTGGCCGACACTCCTATGAGCATATGTATTCCGTCCTCAAATACGCCCCTGGGCAAGTCACACCCCACACAGACCGCAGGGGTTTTGCTAATCCTGAACTTTACTAGCACCTGGTTGAACTTATCCACCTCGCCGCCCCAGCCTGCGGCACCTTCGCATTCGCACTCCTCCACTAATATCTTGTCACCTTCCTCCTGCAACTTCTGCCGGAACGCAGACCACGTCCAGCTCCCTTCTGGCACCAGTACGGGGAGTACCCCCCAGCTCACATAGCATCCGGGCGTTGGCGGTGGTCTATGTCTACCACCGCCCCCCCGTCTGTGCCCAATTTGTACTGGGGCGGTACTGCCCTGTTGAGAGGGATGCTCTCCATGCCCCCCTTGGGCACCCCCGATCCCGCAGTCTTCTCCGTTCCCACAGCTCCGGCCTCCCTCGGAGGTCCGTCTCCCCCTGAGCCATGCCCGTCCTGCACGGACGGCGATACGACGATCGATACCGGGTTCGTCCCCGGCAACATTCCACGGAGCGCCGCGGCCACTACTTCTTCCCGTGACGCTGCCCCACGTTCTGAGGGCACAACGTGCCCCCCTCCTTCCCTTACCGCTAGGGTCTCCAGATCTTGGCTCCCTATCCCCGAGGTCGAGGTGGCAGAGGCCCCGAACCGAAAACCCTCAATCCTCTGTAGCAGGCGACTTTGGGTCGTCTTTTCACCGATTTGGTCATACCCTACCGATAACCATACTCCGGTGGAGATATATGGGGATCTCAGTTTCCCGTACAACTCACGACCCACTGCTAAAGTTCGGTATTCTCCCGAACTAAAACATCTGACTCTCATATCGACCCCCCATCCCCAGAGGCCGCCTCCCGCCTTATAAAATCCAGTCCAACCTGCCCTCGCCGCAAGTTCGGCCGTAGTCGTGCTAGATATGCTGCACGCCTTCCTACCCCGGTGTCCGTCTCCGGGCCACAACTTATAGCCCCAATCTCTGCTAGCCCAACCATCAATGCGCGACGCTACGCGCTCGACCACGCAGTCGTCCAATGCTCTCTCGACCTGCACTAGGTAACCCTGGTTGCGCGACGTCTCGTTCGTTTCTAGAGCGTAGTCCCTCTCAGTTATGTCCGGCAGTGCAGCCCCCTTCACATACTCATTCAAATACATATTGCTGCTTAATCTCTTGTTCACAGGTGGCACTACCAGCCCGGACTCTTCGTTACAACCCCAGGCCCATCCTACACTACCTTTCCCTATGGCCGTTTTAGCCCAATCCGCCAGCGTGGATATACTTTCCGCCGTATACATGGCCTTCATAACTGTCGCATACCCCACCCCGGCGGCCAAAGGATTTACAATATACTCACCGACGCCGCAGGCATTGGCCCACTCCTCCGTGCCTCTCCTTAGCAGGCATGCCCTCCAGGCCCTATCAATCGCGCTAGAGCTGCGCCCGGCGTTCTCTATCGCCTTACTTTCAGCCTCGGGGTGTACGTACACCGCCATTCCTCCTCCTAACATCAGTTCCGCCAGGTTGGACCAAGATCCCAGCCTCATGCCCGGCCTATCTTGCGCTAGCCACCTGTCACACGCCAACGCCTGTCCGAAACAGCTCACGGCTTCCTGGTGGCCATACCTCGAGCTCTCGGCCACCGCTCTGTCCCTCTGCCCGGTCATCCCCCACGCTACAGCAGTTTCGGTGCTGATATTATGCACCTCCCTTACCAGATCTTCGGCCCCCCCTTCTTTATGTTCAGCATAGGGCCGGGTCGGGAACCGGACCGTGCATGCGCTTAGTAGCATATTGACCTCTGACCAGCATAGATCACCGTGACTTCTGTGCCTGAACGCTTCATTAAACACCTCTCTCACGTTCCTGGCACCGTTTAACACCCGACTGACCATGCCACGCAGCATGTCCCCAACCTCGAAAGGTACGGGTCTCTGAGGTTCGCCTCCTCTATGGTCGGCGGTGTACACCGTATATTCCGTTCCTTCCAGGCGTACCTTCCTCCTCGTCTTCTCGCCGACCATGAATATGATCTTGTTAATCTTAGCCCCGATGACCACACAGGAGCTGGTGTCCAAGAACCACTCCCTGACGGGTCTCGCCTGACCCGCCACCTCAGACTCTACCTCATAGTATACCTCCACCACCGGAAACGGTAGGTGGCATAACGTCCATACAGCCCGGTGCAAATCAACCTCACCCGTATCCTCTCCTAGGTGGATGAGGGCTGTGTCCGTATCACACAGGCCCCACAATTCTCCGGAGCTGGTCACTATGCACCGACTGTCCGTGGCCATACTCGCATCGATGAGGTTGCAATTTACCACGATGGCTCTGATCCCACTGTCGATCCTCGATATTCTACGCGCATTCCTTTCGCCGCGGCGCGCAAGCGACCACTCCTGGCCCGACGGCATGCTATAGTTGTCGTCACGGGCCGCCTCCAACAGCGCGGCCCTCAATCCCAGCGGTCGCCAGTCTATCCTCTCAGATGCGACACTGCGCAATGCAGGCCCAAATATGGAATTCGACCCCGTCGCAAAGTTAGAGAGGTTGTAACCCCTCTGGTCATTTATTCCTAGACCTCCGGAATCCGCGTTTTCACTAGCTTCCAGCCTAGAGATAGCCGTCGCCGTGAGCTGCAGCCTGCCATGGCTTCGAGCGGGCTCCTCGCCCACCCCGTAATACAGAGGAGGCGGCAACTCTTCTTCAAAAAATTCTTCCGCTAATTTTTCTTTGTACGCCTCGGCCAGCCCCGCCAGGCTTACGGTCCCGTGGAGGGTCATATCAGGCATATCCCTCAGGAACAGGATCCTCCCCGCGCCGTCTATGGGGTACCCGGCCTCCTGGACCATCTGTAGTCTCGCCTCGGCACGGCGCGCCTGTCTCTGTTCGCGGGTCTCACCCGCCACGGGTGGCACATCTGGAGCAGGGATAGCATCCGCCCTGCGCTGCATCCTCTCCACCGCCGCTTTCAGGCGTTCGGGCAACCCTGCCTCACATACATACTGGAATGACGTGCCCGCAGAGCACGGCACTCGTGAGCTGATCATCCCCGGAGCCGTGTGGAATTCGGCGTCCAGCGACTGCTGTACCTTTTCTCCCGTGTAAGTAGACCCTAAAACGTCTTAAAGCATAGAGAATAGCAAGAGTCTCCAATTCAAAGCTGTGGTACTTAGACTCGGCCTCACTTGTCCTCTTCGAAAAATAAAACACCGGGTGGATTTTTTCGTCACTTTTCCTTTGCAACAACACGGCGCCAAACCCCATGCTACTGGCATCGCAGTGCAATTCCGTTTCGTCTTTCGGGTCAAAAAGTGCCAATATCGGGGACTGTATCAACTTCTCCTTTAACGTTACAAAAGAATTCAATTCATCTGGCCCAAAACTAAAAACTTTATCCTTCTTTGTTAAATCCGTTAGTGGCCTAGCTATAGTAGAAAAATCTTTCACAAACCTCCTAAAGTATGAAGCAAGGCCCAGAAAACTCCTTACCGAATGTATGCTAGACGGAACAGGGAAATCCTTTACAGCCCGCACACCTGTAGGATCTGCCCTGACGCCCATACCATCAATTTCATACCCTAAATAGTTAATATTAGTCTTCAAAAACTCACATTTGTCCAATCGCAGCTCCAACTTATTCTCCACCAATCGTTTGAATACTTCCCTAATTATTTGAAAGTGTTCCTCAACTTGCCCAGTTGCTATCATGATGTCATCCAAGTACACTATTACCCTACCGTCCCTGACCATGTCGGCAAAAATTTTGTTAACATATCGTTGGAACACGGACGGGGCATTTTTCAGCCCGAAAGGCATCCTCAAAAATTCATATTGCCCCAGCGGAGTGACAAACGATGTATACTTCACCGAACTATCATCTACAAAAACGTGGTAAAATCCGTTCCTTAAGTCAAGCTTTGTAAAATAACGTTTTCCTGACAACCGATCTAGCAACTCGTCAATTAGTGGAATAGGGTAATTGACCTTCAAAGTCATCTTATTTAACGTTCTGTAATCTATACACATGCGAAGCTCACCTGTTTTTTTCTTCACAAGTACTATTGGTGACGCAAATTCCGACTCGCTTGGCCTTATAAAACCCTTTTACAAATAGTCGTCCAGAATCACCTGTAACTTTTCCCTCTCATCATATGAGAGTCTCCTAGGAGTACAGCCAAAAGGCTTGGGATTTTCCAAACAAAGTTTTATCTCACCCCTTACATGAGGTATAGTCGGCCGTGCTGGCTTCACGTAATCACGCAAAAATGTCTTGTCCTAACACTTGTCCCAACCTGTTCACCTATTTTTAGGTCTACTGTCCCAGTGTCGTCACTATATTCAATAGACATAATAGCTCTCAGATGAATATCGTCGCCAATACGATCCCCCTCCCCAACCAGTTCATCATCAAACCTCAACGTTAGGCCTGCCATATCCAAAAAATCTCTCCCCAAAATGCAATCGAATACCATCACATCATCATTTACAACAAACACCTCAATTTCAATCATTTTATTTCGCAAACATAAACCGATTAATATTTTACCGATTGTTTCAAAACTATTATTATTTAAACAAAAAAAGTTGAATTCATTTTTTCAAAGTTATTTAAATTTGACCCTCTTGGTATTAAAGAACTCTTCATAAAACAGGCTGGGCTCCCTGTGTCCATCAAGCATTCTATATAAATAAAATTATTAAAATTTTTATCTAATCTACACTTAAAATGTCTTAAATATTTATTATCCACCTTAGCTGCCGCCGACTTCCGACCTGGACAAGCTGCCACGAGATGACTCAGACTGCCGCAACCATAGCACGCACCCATCTCCCTCTTCGGCTTTTGACACTCGTTCGCATAATGACCCAAGCAATTGCAATTATAACAGCGTACCTCTATTTTTCTATTGTCCGCCTTGTAGAGTTGTTGTGGTCTTTTTAGGTGTATCTTCGCAAAAGCGGCTAGTAGTTGAGACTTGGTTCGAAAACATTGTAAGATTGCATGTACCCTAAGGTTTTCATCGGGGATTCCTTCAACAATGTAATCTATAAGCTCATCTTCAGGAACTAGGAGTCGCTCGGCTAAAGCAGTCTTGGCGTTGTAATAGCTAGCGAAATCTTCATCAAACTTCCATTTTATTGATTCAAACTTTTTGCGTAACGAAAGTTTGTTATCTTTATCGCCAAATACCTCAATAATTTCTTCAAACAGTTCATTTAAATCTTCATTCAAAAAATTCGACTTAGAATGCAGCCAGACTTGCACTTTTCCCTTTACTTTAGAATGAGCAGCGCTTTTATTGTGGCTGTACTCACTGAGTATAATGTAAGGATATTTCTTACCTGTGCAACAAATACTGTCGGTGCAGCAGACCCATCGTATTCTGGCAACAGTTCTTTTAGGAGTGAAAAGGACACTGTGCCATCGACACCTTGAAATTCGTTAATTTTTCCACCAAAGCTCACACTCATTTTATTATTATCAACCTTGTCGGCTTCACCACAACAACTATCATTTACTACGCCACTGCAACTATCGTTTGTATCACCACTGTAACTTGCACCTACATCACAATTTTCACCACGTTGTTGAATACGCCTGCCATCATTTGTATCGCCGTTACTCTCATTTGTTTCGCCACAATCTTTATTACCAGGGTCATTTTTATTTCTATCATTTGCCTTTTCTTGGTTACTCTCGTCATTGTTTGTACTGACTTCATCGAAATTACGCACAGTAACACCTTTCTTCTGCTTTTCAAACTCTTCTTCTTCTTTATAAAGTTCATTTTCTCTTCTTAACAATTCTTTTTCTCGTTTAACTCACGCATCAACAGCTCATAATCTTTTCGTAAAACAACCTCAGTATTATCATCTGCGTTTTTATTCTCATCTTCTAATATTTTAGTTTCATCTTCGTTTATTTTATTTGCATTCGCGGTGACATTGTCATCAACAAACGGGCAAGTTCCTCTTACCTCTGCCGGCAGTTCGTTCAATCTTAATATAAGGGCATTTTTTGTGCCAGTCGTTGGCAAATTTAAATATTGAAGCCACCCTCGTAACTGCGGCACTGTATATTCGTTTACGTGAACTTCGCTCATTTTACTGTACAAATTTAAGTAGCTCTTTATAATGAAATGTTTATTACAGCCCCGTTACTTTAATACAATTTTACTTCTTATTGAGTGTTTTTTTTTTTGTTACTTCTTTATTTATTTGTTTGTTTTTTTTTTTTTTTTGCGATCCCACTTCTGAAGCTAAAGACAACTAACTCAGTTGAATTCTCGACATAGACTGCCTTCCGTTTATTATTTCAAGCTTAGCCGAACTTAACAATATTAATATCGCTACGTGCGTGTGTGTATATAAATATATAATGTACAATAATGTCACTTACACAACGCTACTCGGTATACATATTATTTAAAGTACACACTGATTATATACTTAAGCTAACGTTAGGTCTGTAAAACGGGACTTATAAAATATACCGGTTGGACACAGAAGAGACTGCCTAATAGTCTTATTGTTATTATAATTTGCACCTCCCTATTAGGCAGTCTCTTCTGTGTCCAACCGGTATATTTTATAAGTCCCGTTTTACAGACCTAACGTTAGCTTAAGTATATAATCAGTGTGTACTTTAAATAATATGTATACCGAGTAGCGTTGTGTAAGTGACATTATTGTACATTATATATTTATATATACACACACACGTAGCGATATTAATATTGTTAAGTTCGGCTAAGCTTGAAATAATAAACGGAAGGCAGTCTATGTCGAGAATTCAACTGAGTTAGTTGTCTTTATTTTTTAAATCAATTTTATTGTAATGCATAGGTTTTGAATGAAACATTAATTCAAATAAGCCTGGACTCATTTCCCACTTAAAATTTGCTAGCTGGATTGTGTTATCCATATTAAATTTTATTTTATTTTTTCCATAACGCCAATTCCCCTCTTCATCTATATTAAAGCCATAAACTATATCAGCTTTTTTATTATCCAACAGTAATTGTAAATTTTTGAATAATGACGATTTATTTACGTTAATAGAATGATCATCAACATCACTCGCATTAGAAATCATATCAACTTCAATATCGTCGACGTCACCATCATTATCATCATTGTAAACATGTTTTGAGTTGCTTATATCATTGGTTTGCTCGTTTTCATAATTATTTTTTAGTGGTTTGAACGAAACTGTTGAAGATCCACTTTTTTGATTATCTTCAAGCTTTTCAATTATACGATTCAAAGGTTTTGTTATAGGTTGAAATGTGTCCTCCAACTGATTAGCCATATCTATATTATTTAATTTAATATTTTTTAGTTTTTCTTTTAATATCTCCCTAGTTTTAACAATATTTTTTAACAGCTTATTATTATTCATATTAATTGATATAATTTGACTATAATCTGCTTTATATCTGGGTACGATCTGCTTTGTATTCGGTTATGATCTGTTCTGTATCTGGTTACAATCTGCTTAACGTATAGTTATGGCCTCCTTTATATCTATGCAGGAATTGCTCACAGTCGAATTGAATTTACAGTTGAATGAAATTATCGAAACCTTTTCTATATCGTCCTTTGTTTATTAAATCATCTTTACTCACAACAACAAACCCATATTTATCTTTCCAACACTCACTACATATATCTGTAAATTCTTGAAATGACATATCACCAATAATATGATCATTATATATGTGTCGTAAATTCATTTCATCTTGTTTAAATATAATTATCAAATTAGCATTATCTCGTATAAGATGTTTTGGAATTTTTGTGTAAGTTTGACATAAATAAAAGCAATCAATATGCTTATGTCTACCCATACAAAAGTAATCTCTAATTGTATTCTGTTTTCCACATATTACATCGTCAAATACTATTATAGAATTTGAATTTGCTTCAGCTGGTGTTAAAACTTTTTCATTTTCCGTAAATGTAAAGATATTTAATCCTTTTATTGGATTGATCAATGTTTTAAGATAGCAGTATTTAGGTTGATATAAAGATTTTGAATAGAGGTATATGTTTTTAAATCTAAGACCATTGGGACTTTCTATTAAACATTAGTTTTTCCACAGTTTGATGGTCCTACAATTAGCGCTCGTATTGAATTGGGTAATAAAGTACTGTGAACCATTTTCTGTTTATTATCTCCTTCAACATTTCTTACAATAATTTGCTTTTCTTGTTTTATTAAACGCATACTGATTACTGTCCTTTAATCATATAAATTCAATCTTTTATACGAAACTTAGATCATTTTAGTTTTGAAGGTTTGTTAGGTTTGCACTTAAGAAGAGAAAAATTATTATAAATTATTATGGAAAAAATGCAAAATATTCAGTGCAAACTTGGAAGCGGATTTGTAAACAACTTAATTAACAAATTGCCTATTGAACTACACTTACCTGGATATCAGTTCTGCGGACCCGGAACAAAACTAGAAAAACGATTAACAAGAGGAGATAAAGGAATAAACTATTTAGACGAAGCTTGTAGAGAGCATGATATTGCATATTCACAGTCAAATGATATTAATAAGAGACATCAAGCAGATAAAATATTAGCTGAAAAAGCTTGGCAAAGAGCAAAATGTAAAGATAGTGATTTAAAAGAACGTATACACGCTTGGCTTGTAACAAATACCATGAAAAGTAAAGTTAAATTGGGGTTGGGCATCAATAATGCAAAAATTCATAAGTCAAAAAAATTGAAGAAGAAACTGAAAAATAAAAAAAAAATATAATAAAAATCTATTTTCGAAGACTGTTAAAAGCACTTTACAAATTTAAAAAAAGGAAAAACCTAATAACTTAAATGACGCTATTACAATTGCAAAAAAATCTGTAAATTCGTTCTTCAAAAACAAGAAAAGATCTAATATCGCTGTACCAAGAGTAATCCCAATGCCCAAAATTGGTGGATTTATCCCATTGATACCAATTTTAACAGCTCTTTCAGCACTTGGAAGCTTGGCGTCTGGAGGAACAGCTATTGCTAAAGCAGTAAATGACATAAATAATGGAAAAGATCAACTGGCAGAAGCAAATCGTCATAACAGACGTATGGAATCAATTGCTATGGGAAAAGGTTTATATCTTAAACCATATAAAACAGGATATGGTCTCTTTTATAGTCCAACTCCAAAAAACTTATAGATAATCTACCCAACCGTCCATTGACTGATCTAGATTTAATGAAATATTGTAGTAATTTAAAACATTTTAGAGGTGTTTTTATGCGCGACAGTTTGCCTGAGAAACCTTTAATTCAAGAATGTGGTATTATTAACTTAGATAACTCAAATGGACCTGGAACGCATTGGTAACTATTATAAAAATCATAATTATAAAGAATATTTTGATAGTTTTGGAAATTTACAACCCCCAATTGAAGTAATTAAATACCTAAAAAAACATATTGTATATAATTATAAACAGAAACAAAAATTTAATACATTTAATTCTGGTCATTTATGTTTGAAATTTTTATATAATAAACATAAATAATAAAAAAATTTTCTTTATTTAATTTTTTTTATTTTTTTAAAATTAAATTAAAACAAAAAGTTTTTGATTTTTATTTTAACAAATAAACTAATACAATACTTTTTTACTTACTTTATTATATAAGTATTATATATACAGTTATTTTTTTTTTTTTTTTTTTTTTTTTTTTTTTTTTAATTTATAGTTTAATTATCAATTTCCATAAAAATATTATCATCGTTTGTGTTATTAAGGAAATGTATAACATCATTATCAGTCTCCATAAAAATATTATCGTCAACATCTGAATAAAAATTATCAAAGTCACTTTGAAGTTTGTAATGTCCGCGTGCATATGTGTTAATTTTGTCCGGCCTAATAATTCTGGAGGATCGGGGTAACTCCCTTTTCCTTAATTTTAGTTTTCCAAAAAGAGATAAATCTTTAAATAATTTTCAATAATAAAATTCCAATTTATTTGGCTTCTTGCCCGTTGTGAGTTCTTATCGAGACTAACTTAAAATTATAACATTACAATGACTTTGAGAAAGAATTCACCAGTTATCAAAGTTCCGTTAAATAACAAAAGAAAAGGTAAATTAAATACAACGACTTCAAGGTCAGGTTTGTGCGTACCGTGGTGTCAAACCGTGGTACTCACAACAAAGAAAAAACTTAAATAAAAAATTTAGAAATATATATATAAAAAAAAAAAAAAATGTTCTTATCTTGTTGAACTGGATTCAACATACTCCCGCCGCCGAAGGATGGCAATCGCATCCGTTCCAGTATCCGGAAATAATGTAACCAAAGCTAGTTTTGGTTGCGGTGGCACGGTCAAACTTAGTTTCCAGAGCTGATGACTGGGTTATTTGGCTGGAGACGTCTGCTCCCAATATGCCATCAATTCGGTGACGGAGTCCAAAGCCGGGTTTGCTAGGTGGCCGTGCGATTTAAAATGCTGGACCACGGTGTTATCTCTTAGAACCCGAGGGGGGTTAATCTCCAATCTTTCTACGATTGGCAAATCAATGATGATCTCGTCCTTTTCGGAGTGTGGAAAGGCTGGCTCCAAACAAACCGGCCGCACAATTTTCCCATTGGGCCCACCTTGCTCCTGAACTCAGGCAACATTTCGGCTACTTCTGCAAGAAGTTTTGAGTGGGGAGCTTGTGGATTAACTAAAAATGTTGTGTACATTTTCTGGCCTCGGTAGTTGAGGTTGACTCGTAGTAACGGTGTTATTAATGTGGCGTCAAGATGGTTACTAGCAGAGGATGATGGATTGATAGAAGGCGATGATGGTTTGACATGAGCCGACAAGGACAACTTCGGTTTCTCAGGAGGAGAATTGTTATCATCATCAAAGTCCTTCAGTTCAAGGGCATCAGTTTGCTCTGTATCGGATTCAAAAAATGATGAGTCGGTCTCCGCGTCTGGCCATGGAAAATCGTTATTACTGTTATCTTCAAAGCTGGATGATGATGGCTTTTTAACCGTCCAATGCAACATGGAATGATGTTTGGCATTACATTCCTTGCCGTTCATCCGCACAGTGCAGCAACCTCGTGAGGTACACCAGTATCGCTCGTGAGAGTGTGCCAAGCAATTTAGACAATACCCTTGCTTTTTTATTGACATGCGACGAGCCTCAACGCTCTGATTTACCAAAACTGGGCAATATTTAAGAGGGTGATTTTTATGGCAAAGATGACATCTAGGGCGCCGCCACTCCATCTAAAGAGAGACGAAGAAATCGAAAAGAAATATATACAGTGATAAAGAATAAAATGTGCAATTAATTTTTATGAGTGTTTGTTGGTTTTGTTTCTTTAATTTTCAATTGGCCACTATTTAGTGGATTGGGGTTTGGGTGGTTCGTGATGATCCTCAGCGGTGGGTAAGATACAAATTTTAACAATCGATCTTCGTATAATTCCGCCTTGCGTAAAGATATCTGCCACTCGAACTTTATTATCATTCCCGTACACTAGATTAGTAACTCGCCCCAAGCGCCATTCGGTTGGGGGTAATAAATCGTCTTTTACTATGACGATATCATTGATTTTGATATTATCGCGCTCTTTCTTCCATTTATAACGGCGTTGTAGCTCCGTGATGTATTCATTCTTCCATCTTTTGGCAAAAATGTGTTTCAATGCTTTAAGCTGATTCCAGCGTTTCAAAAGTGATATATCCTTTAGTGGAGGGTCTGAAGGAGCTTCCGGGGAAGCAATGATAGGAGCGCCTCGAAGTAAATGACCGGGAGTCAAGGGCAAAATCTCGTCTGGATTCTCCGTTATAGATGACAATGGTCTCGAATTAAGGACAGCTTCGATTCGTACTAACAGCGTGGTGAATTCTTCGAATGTGAAGTGACGAGAGTTGGTTATCTTTTTCAAATGTGTTTTCATGCTCTTCACGGCAGCCTCCCAGAGGCCACCCATGTGGGGCGCGTACGGCGGTATAAACGACCATGTAAACCCGAATGAGCTATATTTGTTCACTAAATGCTGTTCTGCTGTTTTGAGAAAGTTATTGTGAATTTTAAGAAGTGCGTAATTTGCGCCTATAAAATTCTTTCCGTTGTCGGAAAACAGAGTTTTTGGAAGACCTCTGCGTCCAGTAAAACGGCTGAAGCATGCCAGAAAGGCATCGGTTGAAAGATCTGAACAGGTTTTTAAATGAACTGCGCGTGTGGAAAAGCATACAAAAACTGCAGCATAGCCTTTTAAAAGTTTGGCATTTCTTAGATTGGAGGATTTGATGCTGAAAGGCCCAGCAAAATCTACTCCAGTATACGTAAATGGCAATGAAAAGTTTACTCTTTCTGGAGGTAGTGAGGCCATTATTTGTTGTTGGAACCGTCGTTTATAAACTGTACAAGCCTTACAGTTTCGAATACATTTACGTACAAGATTTTTCAATCTGGGAATGTAATATCCTTGCCGAATCGCTCGCAGCATGATTTGATGCTCTGCATGTAGTAAAATTCGATGCGTGAAATCAACTAAAAGTTTCGCGAAGTGGGATTCTTCTGGTAATATAATTGGATGTTGTTCCTCGTGAGTAAGTCCAGAATTATGCAAGCGCCCACCAACACGAATAAGATTATTTTCGTCCAGGTATGGACTTAGGGGCAATAGTCTACTTCTACGGGAGAGAAGTTTATTTTCTTTGAGACATTTGTATTCACTGCTAAAATGAAGTTTCTGGGCAAGAGCGATGAGTCTATTTTTAGTGACTGTAATTTCGTTGGCGGTGATAAATAGTTCAGTTGCAGCTTGTTTATGTTTTAAACGATTAATAAAGCGCAGCTGATAACTCACGACACGTAGTGCTCGATTGAGAGATGAAAATTCTTCTAGCACGTCGTGTGGCCTTGACGTTTCTTTATGGCTTTCTTTTAAATGAAGATTAACACAATCTTCTTCGACACGCTCGTCCCCATGGGAGGTTTGTTGACCTTTTTTGCTTTCTAAATCCGAGGGGTCAAAGGTGCGGGGTGTTGGCCAGTCAGCCGTTGGTTGTTTCAGCCAAGTGGGCCCATGCCACCAGAGTGTGTTCTGAGCAAGCTCATGCGGGTGGCAGCCCCGACTCCTTCAGTCAGCTGGGTTCTCTTAGGTTTTCACGTGTTTCCAGTGATGTAAACTGGTTGCGCTAAGAAATTGCGAAATGCGATTTCCCACAAATGTTTTTAGAGAATTAGGGTCTTTCTGTAGCCATCCGAGCACGATTGATGAATCGGTCCACAGAAATAATTCATATGAAAACTGAATCGTCTTTGAGAAGTTTTGCCATAATTTTGTGAACAGTACAGCTCCACATAGCTCCAACTTTGGTATGGTGGTTCTTTTCAACGGTTCCACTTTCGTTTTCGCCATAAGCGTGTGGCTGTGAATATCGCCCTCAGGGCTTTCAGTCCTCATGAAAATTACTGCGCAGTAGGCCTTTTCCGAGGCGTCGCAGAATCCGTGAAAGTGTATGTTGGCCTGTAGAGAAAAGTTTGTCCATCTAGGAATTTTTAGAGTTGATATTTGCGGTAAGTGTTTAACAAATGAATTCCATTTAGCTAAAATTTGTGGAGACACATCTTCATCCCACTCACATTTTTCGCTCCAAAGCTCTTGCATTAGAAGTTTTGCACTTATCGCAATAGGGCCTACCCATCCTAGAGGGTCGAAGAGCCTTGCAATTGAAGATAATATTTTTCTTTTTGTGGTGGAGGGCAATGTTTCTACTGGATCCATGAAGTAGTAAAAATAATCTGCTTTTGCATTCCAGCAAATGCCTAAAGTTTTTAAGGTGCTGGAATCATCAAATTTCAAAAAATCTTCATCTAGAAGATCCTCCCGGGGCACATTATGAAATAGAAACAGTTATTTGCTGTAATTTTTTTGATGGGGAATCCTGCAGAGTTTAATGCCTTTGTGAGCTGTTCTTGTTTCAGCTTAGCTTCTTGTAACGTGTGGCCACCTGATAAAATGTCGTCGACATATATCTCGGTTGTTAATATGGTGGACGCCATGGGATATATATTCTGGCAGTCCTTGCTTAGCTCGTGTAGAGTCCGAATGGCCAAAAAGGGCGCGCAGTTGACTCCGAAAGTCACCGTTTTCAGCTGAAAAGATTTCACTGCGCCTTGTTCATTTTCTCGAAATAAAATTTTCTGATACGGCCGATCAGACTCGTTCACCAAAATTTGTCTGTACATCTTCTGTATATCGCCCGTGAAGACGTACTTGTAGCGTCGCCAACTTAATATCGTTTGTACCAAATCTGCCTGAAGGGTTGGGCCTTGATAAAGCACATCGTTCAATGCAAAACCACTATTCGTTTTCTTTGAGGCGTTAAATACAACTCTCAATTTTGTTGTTTTGCTTTCAGGTCGAAGAACTGCGTGGTGGGGCAGATAAAAGGACGTTTGCTTTTCCGTTTGAGGCTCAAAATGAACCACTGGCTCCATGTGGCCTAAGTCAAGATACTCCTGTATGACTTTTGAGTATTCGGTTTTTAAATTGGGAGATTTTTCGAGTGTTTTCTCCATTCTGTAGTACTGGGCGAGAGCCATACTACGCGATGGACCTAAAAATTTATCATGTGGGAATTCTCTTTTGAAGGGAAGACGGACAACGTATCTGCCATCTGATCTTCGAGTCGTGGTTTTTTGAAAAAATTGTTCACAATAAGTATCATTCTCATTTTCTTTGGGTTGAGTTTCGACCTCTTCCAGCTCCCAGAATTTCTTAAGTTGCTCTTGAAGGGCTTTATTGTCTGAAGTGTAAACGACGGTTGAAAAGGAATTAATTTCATTATTTGGCACAGGGCCCGACAAATACCATCCGAAGTGGGATTCTCTTGCTTCGAGGCAATTCGCTATCTCTGGTTTGACGCCCGCTAAATTGATAAGTGGTAAATAATCACTGCCTATTATCATATCGATAGGGGCTGGCTCATAAAAGTAAGGGTCTGCCAATTTTAAGTGTTGTAATTTTTCAAAATGGGTTATTTTAATTGGTCTGGAGGGTAAAAGTTGCGACAGCTTGGGTACCACGATCGCTTCTAAATTGACTCTGAAGTCTGACCACCTGGACTTTACAGTAATGACACATTTTCCTCTTGATTTTCCGACAACTGTTCCACCCAGACCAGATATTTGAGAATAACAGCTTTCTACCGGGAGAGAAAGATTCTGTTGAAGTCTGGTGGATACGAAAGTTTTTTCAGAGCCTGCATCTAACAAGACTCTAGCGACATAATGTTCTCCTAAATGTTCAATATTAACCAAAGCAGTTGGTAAAATTGTAGTACTTTCATTTCGGGATAAGTAAGCCTGAACCGATTCCCCTTGACTCCATCGAGTTGTGATGGGCTGTATCATTGAAGGGTTAAAAGTATTATTCGACTGCTGATTGCTCGAAAAAGATGGCTTTTCATCGTTTTGTTGAAAATGGTTTGATTTATTTTGTAAACTCGAACTCTGGACTTGCGGTTTATTTTGTTGTTCTATATGTAGCATGGTATGATGCTTTTTATTGCATCGAGTGCAAAGACTGGTGCTTTGACACTTTGATTTGAAATGATTGGGTGATAAGCAATTGACGCAATATTTGTTAGAAAATACTTATTTGATTCGATCGCTAACCGAAAGTGCTTTGAAACGCTTACAGAATCGTACCGCATGATTTTGGTTACAAGTTTTGCAACTAAATCTAGTTCTCCCGGATCCAGAGTGGGAATAAAATGATTGGCTTTTGGCTACGTGGGTTTCCTTACTGCAAGGCTTTTTCATGTCCGAAACTGTTTCTAACATCTCTATTCTATTGGATAAGTATTCAGACATTTCTTGCCAGGTGGGCCAAATTTTGTGATCAGCCAGAGAATTTTCCCATGCCCTCATGGTTTCCTCTGGCAACCTTGAAATACATAAATAAATTAATATGGCATATGGAAAATAGCTAAGCTTTCACTTAATGCGCTTTGAATGTTTCGAATAGATTTATCGCTTTCAATATTAATGGATTGAATTCCAAACATCTGTTTCATTTGCTGGTAAGCAAGAATTCTTGGGTTTTCGAATCGTGTTTTTAGTGCTTCCCAGGCCAGGTGAAAATTTTCGTCAACCAAATCAAACCGTTTGACAATTTGGTTGGCCTCCCCCCGCGTTTTGCTGCGCAAGTGGTATAACTTTTGTGCTGGGGACAAATGTTGATGATTTCCTATTACTGCTTGGAACATATCTCTAAACGCTGGCCATTTGGAATAGCCTCCTTCATAAACTTCTATGTCACATGGTGGTAACTTCAGTGACATTGATGGCTGTTGTATATTTATTACTTCTTCTTTTCGGTTTGCCTCTTTGCTATCTGCCATTAACTGCATTATCTTTGCTTTGATCACTAGTGCTCTTTCAGATACTTTTTCGTAGCCTACAGAAATCTCCTTACTATCTCTTTCTTCCTCCCTACTCTCCTCTATCATATAACTTTCATACGATTCTTCTGCTTTATTCCACTTCTTTTCTAACTCCGTTAGAGAAACTTCAAAAACATGAAATGACTCATTTTCGAATTCCGCAACGTTCAATTTTCTACAAAAACTGTCGAGCTGATTGATGTCGAATTTACATTTACGTTTCGACGTCATTTCACTTAATTGCTGCTCAACAAAAACTAATTTTGTACACTACTGATCCGTTTACTAATATAATTTCCACTTGAAATGTATTGTGTACCCTGTATGTATTGTATGCCGAAATATTACTTGTATGTGCGATACCTTTGCCGCACTAATATATTTGTATGCTCTTTTCCCAAATTAATTATTATTGGTTTATATCCAACGGTTGAGATCATAAAAACAACAATAATTTATTAACGCTCCTCTTTGTTTCCACAAGAAATAAATCTTCATATATATGTATATATGGCTTGTGTATACTAAACGCAAATAAAATGCAAAACTTTTCTTTGTTTTATATAAATTATCGTTTATTTTATAGATTTGAAATTTTTTGTCGCACACTTCTTGGTACACCCTTTATAAACCAGTTGTATGTTGTTGTTGTTTTCACTCGCTGGTATGAATATACGTGCTTAACTTATATTCGTTTTTTCTGCTTTGATTCTTATTTCAATGCACACTAATGTTGCCATAAAAATTCTAACTCAATTAGAATGGAAATATTTTAAAACATGTTGTTACTGTCATTTATTTGCAACTATAGCAGCTTACTCCTTTTACATACCTTTTTTTTTTTTGCTCTATGTACTGGCATATGTATGCAAGTTAATAAACTAAATTCTTTTTAGTTTAAAAAAATTTAATTACTTCTAGATACTGATTTGTATCTTGAAGTATTCTTTATTGAGTTTTTCTATGAACTAACTAGCAAAAGTATTTACAGGGTTATTTATACTTTTGCTATTCTTAAGATTAGAATGCTTATCTATAATACAGCTTGTCTTCTTTATTAAAACATAACAAAGTAATATTTTCTGTTAAAAAGACTAAACTGTAATTTTTCTTTGTTTACAATTATGTGATAAAATTATTTTTCAAGTAATGATAAGGATGTTTTGTTACAACTATAATAAAATTGTTAAACTGTATTTTTCTTTGTTTACAAAAATTATTTTCA
Organism: Thelaira solivaga; assembly: GCA_947397855.1. NCBI lineage: Eukaryota > Metazoa > Arthropoda > Insecta > Diptera > Tachinidae > Thelaira > Thelaira solivaga. Next base: position 29,553,895 of record OX377612.1, read on the forward strand.
AGTAATGATAAGGATGTTTTGTTACAACTATAATATTATTTAAAATAAGGTACAAGTAAAATTATTTTGTTAAACTGTATTTTTCTTTGTTTACAAAAATTATTTTCAAGTAATGATAAGAGTAAAAGTACATATTTTGATATAATGAAAAAATGTTTATTGTTTAACTTATGGTAATTGTTATCTTAACTTGCATGTATAACCCGTTTTTTTTTGTATTTTAATAATTTGTTTTGTATCCCACTCACCTTAATATTTTTCTTGTCCAATTTATTATTTCCAATAGTTTATATTATATTTCTTTTGTCTATTTTACGCTTTCACTATTATATTTTAAATTATTCTCCGCGAGTTAATCTTTTTGTTTTGAGTTAGAATAAAAAAAAATATATTTATTTTTCTGAACGTCAAGCGCTCAACTTTTATTTATTATTTAATTTATTCCTAACTCTAACGAGTATGGCTTAGTACACATGCTAATTACCAACTGCCCTCTCTCAAGAAGAGTTTTTCTTTTTATACTAAATACGTATTGATAAGGATTAGTTACTCAATGTATTTACAAGCTATTTATTTCTTTGTCTAGATATCTTGTCGCTTATCAATACGTTTACAAGCTGGGTATTTCTTAAATTAGTTTATTTAGGTATTTTATTCTATGCATACGTTTACAAGTTGGGTATTTCTTAAATTAGTTTATTTAGGTATTTTATTCTAAGCATACGTTTACAATCTGTTTATTAGTTTGTCTAGGTGTCTTGTCGCTTATTATTTTATTTACTTACATGATTAATCTGTCTGACCAATTTATGTTTATACTTATTTATTAAAAGGAAATGTATCCTTATCTAAACTAATTAATTGTTATATTCAATTCAAGGTTACGAGCATCTTCCTTAAATGATAAAATTTAAATAATCAATGTAAATACTCGTGTACCTTAACTCTCCTCCTTCTTAAACAAGAGCGTCCCGATCTTTCCTAATCCTATCTAAAACTGTATTATAATATGTGTAGTATAATTCTGCTTGTTTCTTTTGTCTACAAATTAAAACATATTTAAACAATTTTAATCCAAATATAATTATACCTATAACTGTTATTATTATAAGTACAGAGTAAAAGGTTGATCTGAAAGGATGTTCTTCATATGGAATAATAAATTTTCTAATTGAATCTATATTGTTAAATGCGTTTTCCCTATCTGATTTTATAATTTTTTCTATTTCAAAATCTTCATGATGTTTGTTATGTATCGCTTCTATTACTCTATCATGAAGGTTCCTATATACAATTCCATCAATATTAACCTTGTCCGTATATGTAACCAAATATGTTCCTGTTATTGATTTGTTTCCTACTGTGTGGTCTCCGTCTAATAATATTAAACCTTCATCAATTTTTAATAATGCACTGTTATATTCCTGAATGACTGTGCATTTGCTATTTTTATCTTCAAGAAGTGAAATTATACACGTATCCGTTTCGTTGTTTCTTTGACATATGTATCTTCCTAGATAATTTTTACAATGGGTGACTCTAACATAGTCTTTATTACAATGTGCAATTTGTTCGTCTGTTTGGATTTTTCCATGTCTAAAGCTTATAGGTGTGACCCTGAAAAGTTTACAATGATTGTTGAGTATAGGGTATTTATAAATAGCTATAAATAAATCTTCTGTTCTAGCAATATGAACGTCTGCGTATTGCAATATGTTTATTACGGGTACAGTAATTTGTTCATGTTGTATTACTTCTTTTATATCAACCATGTTTAAGGATTCCGATAAATATTCATTGTTTTTTGCAGCATTAATTGTCCTAACAAGTAGCAGAAGTTGGTCATGCACCTGTTCTATTATAAGGTTGTCTGTTAACATGTGATTATGTAGTTCATCAATTAAATTCTCAAATCTTGAATTAAGTAGGCGTTGTTTTTGATTGTTGTTTATTAATTTATTCATTGCTGTTTCCATTTTAATAAGGTCGTCATGGTCCGGATTTCCTGTGATAAATTTTAATGCTGATCCTAGGAAATTTAAGGATCTTGAGTATCGTTTGTGTTCATTTAATTGATCTGCTAAAGCCTCAATCTTCTTTATCCAGATAGTTTCTTGAGTAGTTGGTTTATATTCCTTTGCAACAATTTTGGAGTTAAGATTTTTGTCAAATTAGTGACGTGAAAAAGGTATGACTGGTCATCATATAAAAGAACATCATCAGTTCTAGTTAGAACGTATTTTTGGTTTTGTAGGTTTTTTAGTGCTATGGTTGCCTTGCCTATTTGGCATACCGTGGCGAGTAATATCAGGTATAATATCATCATTTTTATTTAGAGTATAGTTTTTAATATTGTTTTTATGAACTATTACTCCTCCCTTTGTTAAAATCGTGTCCCCACGATCTTCCTGCACAATATGTTTTTTGTACTTAGCGTCACTTTTTTTCCTTAAATTTTTTATATTCACTAGAATTTGTTCCCCTTCTGTAAAGGTTCTGTGCTTTGTTCCTTGATTTAATCTTTCTAAAACTTTGTCAGACGCTTTTTTTAAATTATTATAAATTTTTTCTTTATCAAATTGGATAGTGCCAAAGTGTATTTCACTAGGTTTATGTTGAATGACTGAATGTATTGTGTTGTTTAGTTCTTTTATAGCTGTAAATAATTCTTCGGTTGAACTTGTTTCATTCTGTATCTTTAATATTCTTGTTAATTCCGTTATCGTGCCATGTTCTCTTTCTATTTGACCATTTGCTGATGATCTGTATACTGGTGTATTTATTTTATCAATATTATGTTTCATGCACATTATCTTTACTGCAGCTGTGTTTAAACATGGTTCGTTATCTGTCATAAGACGTTTGCACTTGGGATAATTATTAATGATAAGTTCTTCTATTTTTTCATCCATATGCGTTTTATCTGAAATTTGTCTTACTACGACGTATTTGGAGAATTTGTCGATAGCGCAAATAAATGTTTTATTTTCATTGTAGTATACGTCCATATGTATGAGCTGGTTAGGTTCTGTTGGTATTGTAGCATCTCTCAATGGTTGTTTTATTGGATTTCTTTCGTATTTACCGAAAAGACATGGTGAGCATTTTTTGTTGTATGCTTTGCAATGTTTTGTCATATCGGGCCAATAACATGTTAATAATATTTCTTTGATATTATTTCTGTAGCCTCTGTGTGCACGATTATGTGTAAATTCAACAATATTATATTGTTGTTCTTTATCGATAATGTCTTTTAATTTATTTGGTGTATGTATAAATGTTGTGTCTAAAAATGTATTTTTTATAATAGGAGCTACTTTGAATATAGTTTCTGCTGTCGCATGTATGGCTGTTACTCGTTTTGGTATGATCACCTTTTTTAATTCTTTTATCAGATCTTGTTCTGATGTGTAATTTATTGTATGCCTTACTCTATTGGGAAAAACTGTACGTGTTCGTACTTCATTGACGTGTTTGTTTGGTACTAGATCAATTTGTATACCATATGCATTGAATGGGGTATGAACAGTTTTAAATATAGTTTCTAAAGATGATTCGGCTGAATGTATGGTGTCTTCTGATGTCGTACTTAATACATTTACAATGTGTCTTGACAATGCATCCGCTACTACATTTTCTCTACCTGGCTTATACTTAAGTTTAGCACCATATTCCTCAATTATATTTTTCCAACGTTTCAGTTTTGTGTTTGGATTTCTATCCGAAATGGAAAAAGTTAGTGACTGATGGTCAGTAAATATTGTTAAGTCTGAACTTCCGTAGACGTAGTTCCTGAATTTTTGTAGAGCCCAAATTATGGCCAATAATTCTTTTTCGTTGGTACTGTAATTTTCCTCAGTACTCGTTAAAGTCCTACTGATAAAAGCAATTGGTTTACCTAGTTGTGTTAGTACTGCACCTAATGCTACGTTTGATGCATCCGTAGTGAGTTCAAACGGTTTATCACATCTGGGTTGTTGGAGTTCCACTTGTTCCTTTAAACAATTTTTTAGTTTATTGAACGCATCTATGGCCGGTTGATCTAATTTTATTATAGTATTTTTACTTTGATTTTTTGTAACATTACCATTTTCCCCTCTTAAATGAACAGTAAGTGGCTTAGCTATTGATGCATAGTTCTTTACAAACTTACGGTAGTAACCTGTCATTCCTAGAAAACCTCTAAGTTCCTTTAAGTTTTGTGGAATGGGCAGCTTATCTATTGCTTCAATCTTTTCTGGATTTGTTGAGATCTTTCCATGCTTAATTACATGTCCTAAATATTCAACTTCTGTTTGAAAGAACTTGCTTTCTCCTTGGATATTCTTAGAGTTGCTTTATTTAAGGCTTCGAAGATAATTTCGATATGTTTCATATGTTCATCAGCCGATGATGAATATATTAAAACGTCATCAATATAGACATAGGCAAATTTTCCAATGTAATCTCTAAGTATTTCATCTACGCATCTTTGAAAGATGGCAGGAGCATTTTTTAAGCCGAAAGGCATCCTTTTATATTCATAATGACCACCTGAGACTGAGAAAGCTGTCTTTTCCTGGTCAGAATCTTTAATTTTTATTTGATGGAATCCTGATTCCAAATCAAGTGTCGTAAATAATGAAGCCTGTCCTAAATTTTGCAGTACTGTTGTAATATCTGGTATAGGGTATCTATCTGAAATAGTATTTTTATTTAGCTTTTGAAAATCTACCAACATTCTACGCTTGGGTTGACCAGATTCATCTAATCCTTTCTTAGGGACTGTCCAAATCGGTGAGTTGAAAGGGCTATTACTTTTTGAAATGATACCTTCATCAAGTAATCTTTTGACTTCCTTATTTACAAATTCATTATCAGCTATTGGGTATGGGTACTGTTTTGTATAGATGGGATCTTCTGTCACTGTTCTAATTGTAGCTTCTAGCTGATTTGTAAAAGGTAATGGGCCAATGCCATTGTTTTCTTCCATTAACTGATCTATTCTTCTTCTATATTTTTCATATATTTCATTAACTAAATAATTAATTTTAAATGTTTCCTCCTCTCCTAATTTAAATATCATTTTATCTAAATCTATTTTTCCTTTTAATGTTTTTAATCCTTTATAACCTAATAATATATCAAAATCTTTTAATTCATCTGTTTCGTAAAAATCTAATACTTTATTAAATATTTGAGCAGATTGTTTTTTTTTTTTCAAAATAGATGTACCGTGAATTGAATAAACCTTAACATTTTCTTTTAAATTCTCAGATTCGCTTAACTTAATTTCTGAATTTACATAATTATGGGTTGCACCTGTGTCAACCAGTGCAAGATAATCTCTACTACCGTCTGACAAGATGAGACAAGGCAACCCGTGTCTTAGTTAAAATGTTTAATATTATTTCTTTTTTTACTTACAATATTTGATGAGTTTCCAGTTTCTACATACATACCTTGTTCATTCGCATAGTTTTTTGTTGCTGGTAATTACCACTGGGTTCTCGTTGCCTTTTAGTTATATTGGAGTTGTAAGTACCTTGTTGGTTGAAACTCGATTGTAGCTGGTTATATCGTTGTTGTTGTGTTGATACGTTGTGGATCCAAGGTTTTGGTGCAAACTGTCCAGTATTTCCTGATGATATATCCATTGGTTCTGGAGACGAGTATAATTCTGTTGATGATGATATTCATGTTGCTTAAATGTTGTTATATTCGGACGTCTTTGAGATTCTTGTCTTGATTGATGCTTTGGACGAACATATCCTTCTTGTCTGGGCTCTTCATAACTTAGATTTAATCGCCTATGAAAATTATCGTGCTCAATCGTTCTCGCAATTGCATATGCATGTTCTAGATCCCTAATTTGGTTACCATAAAGAGTGAATCTTATATAAGAGTTTTTTATTCCATCCTTAAATACTCTGACTGCTTCCTGAACAGCTTCTTCCATCATTATTTCAATTGTATTTTTTGGATGACCTGACATCGAAATTTTTGACGTGATGAGAGTCAGGGATCTGTTTATGTCATCATGATACTGGCTTAGTGTTTTATTGCTTTGTTAATAGTTTCTAAAAGTCGTTTATCCTAGAAAGTTGTGGTTTTTAAAGCCTTAAGATTTTCAGAGATTGCGGTCAGGCTCTTATCATAAGATCTCAAGTCGATAAAATGTAGTATTTTGTCATAAAGATTTATTGTCTTCAATTCCCCATCTATATGGGTATGTAACCATTATTGTTCGTCAGGTCATGTAAATATGTTCAATTGTTGACAATTTATTGTCAGTACTAGCATCCCTATTATTAGTAGCGTCCACATTCTAGTGCTTTTTGGCTTTAAACTTCTTTTGTTCACCATTCAGGTATACGGCTTTCTTGCTCTAACAATTCAGTATATGGTTTTCTTCTATTAAGTTTTTCTTCAAATATTGATTTGTATTCATGCGCTATCAATTTTGAGTTTCTTTGAATTAATTTGATTTTCTAGTTCTTTTTATTCTTTACCATAGGTTTATATTCTATGATTTAGTTTTTTTATATTTTTCACCATGTATTTATATTTTTGTTTTAATTTTTCACTTTTTTTGTCCACTATGCTGATTAGTTTCTATTTGCTTTTGTAAGTGTTTGCAATGTATTATTATTAAGTTTAATTTTACTCGGCCACCAATTAAGATTTCCATTATTAGGATATCTAAGAAAAAATTATTTTATTTTCCAAAATACTGAATTTATATTGAACTTATAATAATAATAATTCTAAAATGTGTTGTGAGAATAATGCAAAAATGCAATTTTTGCTTATTGCCAAATTACCTGGAAATAAAATATTGTTATTTGTTCAAGTTAACCTACTTAAATAAGTACAAACGCTGATTAAGCATTTATAGAAAAATAAATATGATTATTAATAATGACAAAGTCTTTTTTAACTTTGTTGGAGTTAACTTGTATGTACGAATCTTTTCTTTTCATGTTTTTTTTTTAACTAAATTAATTTATTTACCTTTTCAATTTTATTGCCTTGTTGGAGTCTTCTCAATTCGTCTTGTAATACATAGATGGGTCTTTGATCTGCGTATGTCTAGTCTAAACGGTTTTTTATAGCCTCCCAATTAAATATTGTGTTGTGATTTATAAGGACATCTGATGCAGATCCTCGTATTTTCGTCTTTACTATTGATAAAGCTTCACAATACCTGTTTGATGATTCATGTTGTTTTATTCCATCCATCAACCTTGAGACGTCTTCTCTCCATGACCGGTATTCTAATTGATTGCCATTAAACTCAGGCAATGTTTTAAATACATCCAAATTAATTTGTTCTGGGGTATTATATGTCATCATAGCGGCTCGTAAGGGTTGTGGTATGTCTGGTTGTTGGTTGGGTGCTTGATTTAATCTTCGTTCAAGTTCTCCATTTTTTTCAATCAATGATTGCATAGTTAACTGCATATTTGCAATTTGCTCTATCAAAGCTTGCATGCTTATTTGTTGGTTACTAGGATTAGCCATATTTTCTTCTATTACTCTGTTATTATCGAAAAATTGCTGCCTTTGTTTCTTCATTAATTGTTCACTTAAATTTTTTCTGGAGCACAAAATTACTTTATTGTGGTCAGAGTTTATTTTAAAAAATTTTTTTCTGGAGCACAAATTTACTTTATTGTGGTCAGAGTTTATTTAAATTTTTCTTTCTGGAGCACAAATTTACTTTATTGTGGTCAGAGTTTATTTAAATTTTCCTTTCTGGAGCACAAATTTACTTTATTGTGGTCAGAGTTTATTCAAAATATTTTTTGTTTAGCACAAATTTACTTTATTGTGGTCAGAGTTTGTTTAAATTTTTTCTGGAGTCTTGAGTTACTTTACAAGAGTCCGTTTTATTATCCTTGTTGCGGCAAGGATAAATACCGTGGTCCGCCTCGTGAAGAATAACAATATATTATTCTCCTGGCAGGATCGCCAGTTAATCTTTTTGTTTTGAGTTAGAATAAAAAAAATAGTATTAATTTTTCTGAACGTCAAGCGCTCATCTTTTATTTATTATTTAATTTATTCCTAACTCTAACGAGTATGGCTTAGTACACATGCTAATTACCAACTGCCCTCTCTCAAGAAGAGTTTTTCTTTTTATACTAAATACGTATTGATAAGGATTAGTTACTCAATGTATTTACAAGCTATTTATTTCTTTGTCTAGATATCTTGTCGCTTATCAATACGTTTACAAGCTGGGTATTTCTTAAATTAGTTTATTTAGGTATTTTATTCTATGCATACGTTTACAAGTTGGGTATTTCTTAAATTAGTTTATTTAGGTATTTTATCCTAGGCATACGTTTACAATCTGTTTATTAGTTTGTCTAGGTGTCTTGTCGCTTATTATTTTATTTACTTACATGATTAATAATTTTAAGTTCAGGTTATGAACTGTTTAAAAAAAACACGATTGTTTTAGTGAGTTGATCAAAATATAACTAACTTTATTTTTCATCTTTTAGTTCTTATATACTAATTACAAATATATTTTATTGAATTGTATTTTTATTTATTTTATTGCATTTTCGTTAATTTAAATGAGAACGGAAATGCAAGAAAACAATTCTTAAGAAGAAGTCTGGGTTTAATAATTTGTTATAATTTAAATAATTTTTAATAAAACAATTCTTAAGAAAATAAATTATTAGGTGTGTAGTTGTTTATTAATTTTTCGTAATTGCATTTATTTATTTTATTGCATTTTCGTTTATTCATATGGGAACGGAAATGCAAGAAAACAATTCTTAAGAAAAAGTCTGGTTTTAATAATTTGTTATGATTTAAATAATTTTTAATAAAACAATTCTTAAGAAAATAAATTATTAGGTTTGTAGTTGTTTATTAATTTTGCGTAATTGCGTTTATTTATTTTATTGCATTTTCGTTTATTCATATGGGAACGGAAATGCAAGAAAACAATTCTTAAGAAAAAGTCTGGATTTAATAATTTGTTATGTTTTAAACAATTCTTAAGAAAAAGTCTGGATTTAATAATTTGTTATGTTTTAAACAATTCTTAAGAAAAAGTCTGGATTTAATAATTTAGTACTTTATCGATTTTGCATTTTTGTTCGCATGGGAACGGAAATGCGATTAACAAATATTACTTTAAATTATGTTATTCATATGTTTTAGGGGAGTGATGGGAGATATTATAACACCCCCACCGTTAGTCTGAGGCTCCGCCGAGGAAACAATAAGGGTTCTTGTTTTAAGTGTCTTTACATAGATTATGATAAAGATAATAATTAAAATAATAGAAATCCCTAAGCTACCACCGGTATTTATCAAAGTGCTTTTTAAAAATTTATTATTAACAATTTTTATGGTTTCATTAAAATGTATATCCTTAATATCTAAGTCAGTAAGTTCAACATTGTCTTTATTTATTTTTAATATAAATTTTTCCAAGATAAATATTTCTCTTATATTTACTTTAAAATTTTCATAAGTCTTTAGTTTTGTTTTAACAACACAGTTTTCAAATTTAATTAAATAAGTTTTAAATTTTTCTAGTTTATATGGATGTTTACAGTTAGTTTCAATTTTATCTTGATAGTGTTTGAATATAAGTAAACCAGGGTAAATTTCCCTTTCTTCTGAGTCTTTTGTTAATTTCATGTTACATTTAGGTTCAAGATTTTTGACAATACTCGTTAGACAATTATCATTTATGTTTTCCAAGTTTTTATATTCCAATGTGTTTGATTTATATACTTCGTTCTTTTGAATAAGTACAGTGCTACTGTTCAGTAATAAGGTTCTATTTCTATTATCAGGAATTGGTTCAAATACTACTTCTGAAAATGATTTGTTCAAAAATCTTGGAACATTCAATGTCAATACTATGAAGTTTTCTTTATATGCTAGAGATACTTTTGTCTGAAGATAAGATTCTATATTTCCTATAAAATTAAATTCTTCCTCTGTTAGTATATCTGAAGGAATTATCCCTAATTTTGAATTAAAAATAACGTGTCCAATTTCGTTTACATGGTCCATTAGTAGGTTAATGTCGTTATTAATGCGGAAAACGTTCTGTAAAAATAGGGTTTCGTCTTCTAAGTTGAGAATTCTATTCTGCGTCTCTGTCTTGAATCTGTTTACATAGGTCTGTATTATTTTCTGCTGGCTATTTATGTGGTTCGTAATATTTGATATCCTGTTTGACATAGAAGTGCTTAAATATGAGACTTCGTTTAACGTTGTCATTGTGTCTCTGTTATTTTTTTCGAGGTTTATAATTTTGTCGAAAATTTGTTTTTCGTCGTCACTGTCCATTGTGCCTACCATAAATTTTAGTCCTTTGCCTATTGCGTTCACCAATCCTCTTCTTTGTCTGAATCTAGGTGTCAAGTTATTTATCTTTGTCTTACATATTTCCATGTTCTTATTCACGCTTTCCAGTAGTGGAGTGATGTTTGTGTAAGTATCCGAAAGTTTATGGATATTATCCTGTAATAAACTGGCTGTTTCCATATATTGCGTAGTATTGATGGCGTGAATTATCCTAATGTATTTATCGATGATTTCTACGTCTCTTATCTTAATTGGTATATAACCATGATTGTCAGATAGGTCTTGGATGTCGAGGTATTGTCCGTAGGTAACTATAAAAATAGTCGTCAGAAAAATCCAAAGTGTCATCTGGAAATGTTGTATATTATATATCTGTATACTCAGGAAAATATTATTATTTAACTTTTATTCTAGGGTTATCCCTATCTTGAAATTTCTTACTTCGTCTGATATGGGTTTTATAATACTTGTGCCCTGTCTTAACGTTCTCGACGTGGTCGTCATCGATTTTCTTACTATCTATCTTCCTGTATTTCCTATGGTTTTTACCCCCTCTAATCTCTTTGATATAATTTGAACCATCTTCTATTGTCAGATCTGTCCTATCTTTATTCAATTTGCCTATGTATTCTTCTTTTTTCTTAGTCATCAAGTCATGAATCTCTGTATATTTCTCCTCATTAATTTTTCCATTAAGGAAATCAATGGGTCTGATCTTCGTTGTACTATGAATTGTATTGTTGTAGTATCCTATTATCCGCAGAATTTTCTCCTCTGTTGTTTGTTCTTTATTCTTTTCATCGTGCCTTAAAAGCCTTATATGCTCATTTATAGTGTTGTGTAGACGTTCTATATCCGCATTGGAAGTGTGGTTACTACTTGAGGTAAAGTGTATATTAATATTTTCTTCATTGAGGAATTCGCGCATTGGAATGGCCTTAAACCCTAGCTCGTTGTCTACAACTATTTTTCCTATCTTACCAAATGTATTTATGTACTGTAGTAGTTTAGTCCTAAATTCTGTCCAAGTTCTACTGCTTATCTTGTATGCGACTGCATGTTTTGTAAACTTATCTATTATTGTCATAAAAAGTTCCTTTTTCAAAGAATAGAATACGTCTATATGAGCTATTTCTCGAGGTTTGAGTGGAGTTTCACTGACTCTAAATGGTATTTTAGGTGGTCTTCTATCATACTTTTCAGTGGTGCATACTTCACAATTGTTAATGAATTGTGTTATTCTTAATTTTAGGTAGGGGTTGTATATTTTGTTTTTTAGTTCCCCGTAGACAGCCTCTATTCCTCGGTGATTCTTACTTAAATGTTCCTTTTCTATAGTATCCGTCAGTTCCTCTTCGTCTTTGATGTCTCTAAGCAACTTAGTGCATCTTATTATCCTAAATTTATCATTATTTGAAAAAAGTTCCAAATATACGTTCTCCAGGGTGTTAAAAAATTCACTCTCTATATAAATTGCATTCAGTTGGTTTGGGTTGAAATGATTTTTCAAAAGAGAGATTGAAGTTTCCCTGTCGAGTTTCTTAATTCCTATTACTTTTCTATTATTCTTAAAGACGTTCTCATTCTTTATCCTGGCTGCACCTGAAGAAATTTTCTTAATGATGATTTGGTTCTTAAACATGTTGATAGGGGATTCCGTTTCGTTTATCTTAAGCACCTCTGATTCCAAAGCATTGACGTTAGCAGATTCGGGTTCTATTCTTGATAATGCATCGGCGTTACTGTTTTTTATCCCTCTTTTATAAACGATTTTATAATCGAACTCAGAAAGTTTAAGCCTCCATCTTACTAATTTGGAGTTTGGCTCCTTAATTGAAAATAGCCATGTGAGAGGTTTGTGGTCTGTTTCTATTTTAAACTGTCTTCCAAAGAGGTATGGGCGGAAATATTTGGTAGCCCAGATGATGGCTAGAAGTTCCTTTTCGATAGTGCTGTAATTGCACTCATGATCGTTAAGAGTACGACTCGCGTAGCAAATGGGGTGGTTATCTTGAGAAAGTATTGCCCCTAGTGCAAAATTGCTGGCGTCCGTCGTAAGTGTGAATTCTTTCGAGAAGTTTGGATAGGCCAGAATTGGGTCGTGAGTTAGTAATGTTCTAAGTGTATTGAAACTGTCTATGTATTCTGGGTCATCAGTGTTCATTTTAGTGTCCTTCTTCAAGTATTTGGTCATGGGCTTAGCTATCATGGAATAATCTTTTATAAATTTCCTATAGTATCCTGTTAGTCCAAGAAACTGTTTTATTTGTTTGGGAGTTTTAGGCATTGGGAAATTTTTGACGCAATCTATCTTTTTAGGGTTAGCTTTTATTCCAAGAGGTGTCACTATGTGTCCGAGAAATTCAGTCTCCCGTTTAAAAAACTCCGATTTATCTAACTGTATTTTAAGATTAGCTTCTTGTAAGCGTTGAAAAATTAAGTTAATTGAATTAATGTGTTCCTGTAGGGAGGTGGAAAAGATGATTATATCATCTAAATAAACTAAGCAAATCTTGTTAATGTAATCTTTAAGAACATTATTCATCAGTCTTTGGAATGTCGCTGGGGCTGTTTTCAACCCGAACGGCATTCTAATGAATTCATAGTGTCCTCCTTCCACGGTGAAGGCGGTCTTATGAATATCTTGTTCCCTAACTTCGATCTGATGGAATCCTTTGGCCAAATCCAAAGTGGTGAAATACTGGCATCTTCCCAGCTTATCAAGGATTTCATCGATGTTAGGAATTGGGTACTTGTCATCTATGGTAACTTCGTTGAGTTTCCGATAGTCGACGACGAGCCTCCATTTGACTCTCCCACTTGCGTCGGCCTTCTTCGCCACGATCCAAATGGGTGCGGAATAGGGAGAGTTACTGTGTCTGATAATTTTGTTGTCGAGCATTTCCTGTATTTGTGCCTCTACTTCGTTCTTATGTATGTAGGGATAGCGATATGATTTGGTATGTATGGGTATGTTGTCGTGAGTTCTGATCTCATGTTTTATAGCGGATGTGAACGTTAGTTCAGTACCGTCCCGATAAAAAATGTTTGGGTATTTCCTTATTAATTTAAAAAGTTGTCCCTTTTCTTCAACATTCAGGTGCTCCGTTCGAATTTGTTCTGTCAGTGGTTTACTATTTCCACCTTCAATAGTACTAGAACCATCGTAGTCTACCTTCTGCGTAGTCAAATGATCGTTCTCAGGTAAGTTGATTATTTCTCTTCTGTCTTCCATTCTAAAAATTTCTCCTGCTATGATTTTTTCGTTATTCTTTTCAAAACACATTACGTCGTCGTTGACTTTACCATCTTCAAAAATCATTGGCAATGTTCTGTTGCCAAAAGTTATACTCCTAGTCTTATAATCTATGTTAGCATTTAATGGTCTTAGGATATCATTGCCTATTAAGCCATCATAAAAGTCGTGGAATTTTATTATGAAAAATTCAAGTGTGCCTATTGCTCCTAATTCTTCAAAAGTGGGTATTATAGCCTTTTTATTAACACAAAGTTGGTGTTGTAATGTTTTTATCAATAGAGGGTTTGTTAAGTGAATTCTTTTGGGATGACAAATCCCAGGATTTAAAATTGAATTTGTTGCTCCTGTATCTATAATTAATCGTATGTGTCCTAACTTAGTCTTAATTGTTATAGATGGTAATTTGCCCCTGAGGCTGGAGCCCGAAAATTTTCTGATACTTCCATTTTGCTTATGTCCATAGGTTCCGGTGGGTGTCTGAAGTTTTGCCTGTTCGGAATGAAAGGTGGGTTCGATGGGTTTTGATTATGTAGATTTCGATGTGGTTGTTGAGGGTGTCTGTATTGTCCCTGAAACGTTCGAGGAAAATTTGTTCGCTGGTCATTAAAAGGTTGTTGGTTATTCAAAGGTTGTTGTTGGTTATGTCTGAATTGTGTGTTGTTCATGGGTTGGTTCTGGAAATGTCTTCGTTTGTTTGGTTGCGAGTTATTTCTTTGGTGTAACTTATTATTGTCCGTCGAATAAGCATACCCGGCTTGGAACAGAATGTCCATGGCCTTTTCTAAATCTGTTGGGTTTCTGCAAAATAATATTGATTTCATGGGCTCGGGCAGCTTGCTTTTGAAAATGTTCAATGCGGTGTGCATATTATTGATTGCACTTTGTCTGGTGGCTTCATCTTCCCCTAATATGACTTTTAATTTATTATTTAGCCTATGTAGTTTACTTTTTATATCTTCATAAAATTCCACCGTATTTGTTTTAAATGTTACACTTCGTAGCTCATCAAAAAGCTCCTCACAGGATCGCCTATCCCCAAAGTTGTTTTGCAAAATATTCTTTATCTCTGGCCAGGAGACGGCGTGGCAGTTTATTTCGATAGTCTGCCTGGCTTTTCCTTTAAGTTTTGACTTGATTATGTCCGAAAATAGTAATTGTGATAGTTCGTCAAACGTGCGCAGATGTGGGTGTATCCTATCTATGAGTGTAGTGAAGATTTGTAGGTCCCTATGGTCCCCATTAAACTCTGGTAAACTGTTCAGGTATTTCAATGGGTCTATTGTTAGTCTGTTAACATGCTCTACTACCTGGTCTACCATTTTTGTAATTGTTGTTTTTCCTATTGGTTCTCTATACCCTAATATGTTTTAAATTTCTTTTCTTAACTAAATATTTCTTTTTTGCAATTTTTTTTATTAATGTTATTTGACGAGAGTATCTCTCCAGGATTTCAATATCCTCTTCTTTTGGAGTATACAAAATAATTCTCTCTATTTCTAATTCTATTTTAAATTTCTGCCTTATATTCATTTAGCACTTGCAAGATATTAGGTTTTATTTATAATTGAAATTGCATATATGTATGTATATATATTCCTTTTTATACAGGAATTTTATAAAAAAAAATTTTCCTTTTTTTTTTTTTTTATAGACTAAAAATAAATCTTACTCTTAATGTTAATTTGGTGTAGACTGGCATCGAGGACTTCTGATTCCTTTGAGTTCTGGTTCTATCTTTAGTTGTTCTTTGGATGTGAAAAAATTTTTGAGTTTCTCTTTGAAGAGTGTTGTCACTTGATGGTTTAATTTTGGTGAAGAAAAAAAAAATGTACTTGTTGGATATTGCTACTTTTATTATCCAGATGTTCTTTCATTTGTTGAATTAAAAATTTTCAAAGGTCCTTAGTGAGACATAAAACTTTTGAATTAAGGATATTGTTATTTTCCAAAAGTTTTTATTTATAAAAATTTCCACTTTTTTATTTTCCAAAGGTTCTTATTTATAAAAATTTTCCTTTTTTGAATTAAGGATTTTTATTTTAGTGAGACAGAATATTTATAAAAATTTTCACTTTTTTATTTTCCAAAGGTTCTTATTTATAAAAATTTTCCTTTTTTTAATTAAGGATTTTTATTTTAGTGAGACAGAATATTCATAAAAATTTTCACTTTTTTATTTTCCAAAGGTTCTTATTTATAAAAATTTTCCTTTTTTTAATTAAGGATTTTTATTTTAGTGAGACAGAATATTCATAAAAATTTTCACTTTTTTAATTAACGATATTTTTATTTTTATTTTCCAAAAAAAAAAAAAAATTTTGGAGTTTTTACCAAAGGATTTGTATCATCTACGATCTTTCGCAGGATGAATACAAACTTGGATTTGTTCACAGGTTTGTGCACAGATACCGCACTAGAAATTGAAATTTCGAGTTCTACCGCGTAGATGAAGAAATCTTTTGTTTTCCTTATCCTTTAAATATTGTTTTTCACTTTTTGAAACTTTATATTTGTTTACGTTGGGTAGGACTTGCGGTATCCTACCGACTGCGCCAATTTTAAGTTCAGGTTATGAACTGTTTAAAAAAAACACGATTGTTTTAGTGAGTTGATCAAAATATAACTAACTTTATTTTTCATCTTTTAGTTCTTATATACTAATTACAAATATATTTTATTGAATTGTATTTTTATTTATTTTATTGCATTTTCGTTAATTTAAATGAGAACGGAAATGCAAGAAAACAATTCTTAAGAAGAAGTCTGGGTTTAATAATTTGTTATAATTTAAATAATTTTTAATAAAACAATTCTTAAGAAAATAAATTATTAGGTGTGTAGTTGTTTATTAATTTTTCGTAATTGCATTTATTTATTTTATTGCATTTTCGTTTATTCATATGGGAACGGAAATGCAAGAAAACAATTCTTAAGAAAAAGTCTGGTTTTAATAATTTGTTATGATTTAAATAATTTTTAATAAAACAATTCTTAAGAAAATAAATTATTAGGTTTGTAGTTGTTTATTAATTTTGCGTAATTGCGTTTATTTATTTTATTGCATTTTCGTTTATTCATATGGGAACGGAAATGCAAGAAAACAATTCTTAAGAAAAAGTCTGGATTTAATAATTTGTTATGTTTTAAACAATTCTTAAGAAAAAGTCTGGATTTAATAATTTGTTATGTTTTAAACAATTCTTAAGAAAAAGTCTGGATTTAATAATTTGTTATGTTTTAAACAATTCTTAAGAAAAAGTCTGGATTTAATAATTTAGTACTTTATCGATTTTGCATTTTTGTTCGCATGGGAACGGAAATGCGATTAACAAATATTACTTTAAATTATGTTATTCATATGTTTTAGGGGAGTGATGGGAGATATTATAACAATTAATCTGTCTGACCAATTTATGTTTATACTTATTTATTAAAAGGAAATGTATCCTTATCTAAACTAATTAATTGTTATATTCAATTCAAGGTTACGAGCATCTTCCTTAAATGATAAAATTTAAATAATCAATGTAAATACTCGTGTACCTTAACTCGCGCGTGATTTACTTTTGATAAATTTTTTGCATTAATAAAGGGAACGTTTGGAAACCGAACATATTTGCCTATATTTGCATAAGTGTGACGAGTGTGGCTATTGTTCTAACACATTATTACGTATGTGTCAAAAAGTTTCGTTAAGTTTTTGTCAGTGACGGTACTTTTTTATGTGGTACTTTTTCACAAGTTGTGGTTAGGGATAGATTTTTGGCAAGGTTTAAATGTTAAATTATTCAACCCTTATAATATTTAATGTTTTGGAACACATTCTCCATAAATTAATTAAATTGCACAAATCATAATTCATACACTGTACATACCCAATCGATTCTCCTTATCTTGAAGATGATGTTGTACACTTGTGGTGGTTGTGTGATCGACTTCCTTTTGCCAGGTGTCCTTTTTGGCTGTTACCTTTTCTTGCGGAACGCTCAATGGGATTTCTTCTTTTTAAAGCACGATGGGCTCTAAGAAATTCTATCGCCTTTTATGTTGACTTTAAAGTTGTTCCCGGTGGGAATGACTTCTCACTTTGCAAAGTTACTACAATGTTGTTCTCGGTTGGAACGACTTTTCGTGGACACTCGGGAGGTGTCTGCTGGTTTTATCAATCCTAGTCTAATCTAGGAACGTCGAAGGACCATATGGAGGATCGGGGTAACTCCCTTTTCCTTAATTTTAGTTTTCCAAAAAGAGATAAATCTTTAAATAATTTTCAATAATAAAATTCCAATTTATTTGGCTTCTTGCCCGTTGTGAGTTCTTATCGAGACTAACTTAAAATTATAACATTACAATGACTTTGAGAAAGAATTCACCAGTTATCAAAGTTCCGTTAAATAACAAAAGAAAAGGTAAATTAAATACAACGACTTCAAGGTCAGGTTTGTGCGTACCGTGGTGTCAAACCGTGGTACTCACAACAAAGAAAAAACTTAAATAAAAAATTTAGAAATATATATATAAAAAAAAATGTTCTTATCTTGTTGAACTGGATTCAACAAATTCTTTTATCATCCGAGTAGCTCAAGACAACCTTATTAAATTTTTGAGTATACAACTGATGAAGTTTTGATCTAAATGTATTCATTGAATCTGAAATAATCTTTTGTTCAAACAAAGTTGTTTTATAATCTGAAATTGAGTAATTTTTTAGACATGCCTTTTTAACACCCTTTGATTTTCTAACTACATCCATGGGAATTGTTTCGAATGAATACATTTTTGAGCGAAGTCCTACAAATTCTTTCATAATTTTTCCACTATTTTCATCTTTCATCATACCTATAACTTTTTTATTTTCTAATTTTATGTTATAAGCATTGTCAGTCGGATAATCTGATGTGTCGAATCTAGACGAAATATCACCACGAATATCATCATAAAAATCTTCTCTTTCAATAGAATAGATAAATGAGTCAGTATCCATATAATTAAGCACAACTTTGGATAAATATTTAGGTTTCATGTAGTCATAATGAAAATCGTACATTTTATATTTAGAGAGTTCTAATACCGCAAAGCCTAAATATATTGGCTTATCATAAGTTACTTTCATTATTTCCAATTGAATGGCGAACATTTCATCTGAAAATTGAACAATACTTTTGAAGTTTGGTTTTGCGATTAGTGCTCTTGCCCCTAAACGATTTCTTTGTGTGGTTTCCCACTGCGTTACAATTTTTACATCTTTTCGTTTATGAACATTTTCCAAAGTTTTTCCATAAACACAATTGTTCATTAATTTGTAAAAATCTTTTTCAAATGAATTTTTCGCCATTGTTCTGCAGTGAGTGTTTTTATCAATATAACTTTTAAGCCAATCAGATTGTTTAAATTTTAGTACTCTATGAATTTTTTTCAATATCAATCCATTCCTTAAACATTGTTTCAGTACTCTATAATGAATTTTATATTTTGTTTTAAATGTAAGATCTGCTATTAACTTCCTAGATTTTGAGTCACCAACACTTTTATTTTCAGGACAAAATGGAAGATCATTATGCAAGTCATGAATATTTTTAGGATATTCTAAGTCTACCTCTAAGAAATAACCAATAGGTGATGTGTCCGATACACTATTTATATCTAAAAATGAAATAGATTCATCAGAAAGCCACTCGAATTGTCCATATGGAAGATATTGAGACATTGCCCACCCATATAAATTATTTGCGTCTAAATATATTAAGTATTCTGAAGGTTTACTAGAATCGTATTCTTCAAAAAGATATTTGTTATTAGCTTTAGAGTATCTTTTTGAGCATTGCACTAAGCCTCCTCTAATGCCATCTTATATAAAATTATACATATTTATATCAGTTAATAACTCTAGCTCGATTTCTGTACTTTTTAGCATTGCATCCCATGAGAGTCCAGGAGCAGTGTAGTATTGGCATGGGTCAAGTTTGTGTACTTCTTTACAAATGTTTCTAAAATTTTGAAAGATGTCCGCTAATAGAAGAACATCAGTTTTCAAATAGTTTTGAATAATCTAACAAAGTATTACAATTAAAAGTTCTCCAAGCAGTACTTGCATGGCTATAATCTTCAACGGAACATTCAGAATTATTTAGAAGATCATAAAACTTTTCTCGAGTCGGTAGTGTTCTTTCGTTAAACCTTTCCATGGAATCTATATATGAGTAAGGAAATACTCCTTTCCTTCTAATTAAGTTAAATTCGTCACTTTGCGGATACATTTTTTTAAGTATATGAAAATCATCACTGCTTAAATTGTTTGCAAGTGATTCTAAACTGCAGGACATAAATCGTAAGGAATCTAAAAAGCGAATTTCAATGCTATTTCCATCATCTAATGGTATAAACTTTGATAAGGATATGTATAATTCTTTATTAAGGGGAATTACTTTTATATCACCATCAAAATTATGAAGCTCTTTAACGAATAAATGACAGTCATAGGAAGAAAAGTTGTGAAATAACACAGGTACAAATTTTGAAACTTTATATTACATATTGCAAGAATTGTGCGCAGGTCCTCTACATTTCCCAGTTAATTGACAATGATCTCTGACTTTATCAGTTCCTAAATCTTTGTTACAAATGTGACATGTTCTAGATGAATTGTAATCAATTTCTTCATTATTATTAAGTCTTGATATTGGAGCTATTTTTGATAAATGATTATAATAAATTTCCTTTATATCATTAATCAAATTTTCTAAAAACTTATAGGGTGCGTCTTCACCAAAATAAATATTAAATTTGTCTAAATTATCATTGTAGCTACATTTAATGTAATAACTGAAAGCACATGCTACTTGTTTTTGAATAGTTGTAGTCCTGATATTATTATTGCTATTATTATTACTAAAATTTTCTAAATATACCTCAAAATCTGCATATATCACAAATGGCACATCTAATTGTTTTTTATAATTTTTAAAACGTAGCGTTGAATTGGCAGGTGTTGGTAAACTGGCAACAATCTTTTTACACTCGCTTTTATGCTCATCCATCATCTTTTGACTATGCGAGTATTGCAGACAAGCATTACATAAAAATATTTTATTATTATGGCTGGTTAGTGAACTTCGTATTAACCTATAGAGAAAATAATAAAAAATCAAAAACAATGCAGATATAAAATATAATATTAATTTATTTACCTTGAAATATCTTTAATCAGCACATAATGAAAAATATCGTCCTTCGTTAAAAGAAGAAGATTTACATGATGACCTTTAATGTTTGAAGTTAGATGATACGGCCCCACAATTTGATTATTTTCACAACCAAACACATTTACACTAATGTTGTTTTGTTTTTCAAATTTTTTGACATCACACAGCTTTAGAGGAAAATCTAAGTTATGAAAATTCACATTTTGATCAAATATATTTATTAGGCTAGAATTAATGTTTATTGGATAATTCTGTATGACAGATCCATTTGGTAAAAATGATGCAATTATGCACCATTTAAAACAATATTCATCATTGTTTTTTATATTTAAGCACGCTTTCTTCTTTTCTATCCATTGGGGGAGAGGGATATAGCGTGAACCTCTTATAAATGGTGAGCGATTTATATTCATATGGAGGTATCTAATTGTTATAAGTGTCCATCCACTATCCCTTTCTTGAAAATCTGACATTTTCGTACTTATTTCATCTGCTTGACGATTAAATATCTCCTCTATATCGTTGTTGTCAGCCAATGTAACAAACACCATTTTTGAATGATGAGTTATTGCACACATTGTCAACTCTTCGTCTACAATTTTTATGTATTCACAATCAAGGTCCATGTTAAATTTAAAAGTTGTATGATCTTTCAGAGCATCTATTAAAATTTTCAAGACACTATTTTTAATTCCCGCAAAAAATTCTTGAGGGTGTAAAATTTCTTCATTTTTATTTTCATATGTGAATGGTTGAACACGATTTCTGAAAGCATTTTTAGTAATTTTAATGTTTGAATCAGTTTCTTTAGGGATAGAGGACACTGTTGTTGGAATATTTTTAAATGTACTGGTGTGAATCTTCTCATGGTTTTTTAAAAATAGTTTAGATGTACTGCTGTGAGTCATCTCGTGTTCTTCTAAATTCTTTAAGTGAGAAAAATATTTCCCACATTCCGTGCAATGTAGCTTTTCATGTTCTTTTAACATATCACGTTCCGGAAAAATTGATGTACAATATTTACATTTAAAAGGCGACATCTTATTTTAAATATTTTATTTATTAAAATTATTATAAAAGTGGTAATAATTTTTTTATATTTGATTTAAAATTTCAATTTCACCTTTTATTTTTTCAAATACTAATTTTTTGTGGAGCAACTTTGAAGTAAATCTTTAGACTAATGAAATAACATAATGTCCATGAATATAAATATATGTATGTAAATCATCTCACGATTTGTTTTGTTAAAATAAAAACAAAACAAACTAAATCTTGAATATGTCCTGTTACATAGCTATTTCACAATACATAGCATTGCTATGCATTGTGAAATAGCTGTGTAACAGGACATGTACAAATACATAAATATAGTTTACTTCAGTAGTAGCATGTTATTATGACACTAATTTTACTCTGAAAAAAATAAATTATGTATATATGTATGATCTCTCGAAGTATGTAGATTTACTATAACAAATATATTTTACCTACACCGTGTAAATCATTCAAGGTTTGTTTTATTAAAAACAAATTTCGATTAACCTTATGAAGAAAATTTTGATTCATTCATAGCAGGTACCAAAAAAATTTCGCTCCCCCATTCCTAACTACTACTAGCGATTCGTCAATGATTCGTCGAAAAAAACAAAAGAAACCTGAAATCAACCAATGAGGAAGCAGAAATTTTTATCGCCCTCAAAACTGATGGTGGACCAAAAAATTTCGCTCCCCCATTCCTAACTACTTATTTATGATGCCATTTTATTCAGTTGATTTATTAGGATAAAAATTAAATTCATTATTTTATTATAAAACGTGTTACACCAAAAAAAAAATTCTTATATGTCAAAATTAGAAGAAGAGGTTGCCATGTTATTATTTACATAAGTAAGATTACCATATTACAACACGTATGAACAAAATTAGTACAGTAATTTTGGCTTACCTGCACAATCAAAAGTGCACTTAAGTTAAATCACTTACCTGCCTAAATGTGCAGGTTTGTGTATAAAAATAGATACCTGCCTAAAAACGCAGCTAACGCAAAAATTTTTCGTATTTTATAAATATTGAAAAAATATAAATTTATTTGATAATTATCTTTAATATGTACATTACACCAAGCAAAACATATTAAACATATAAAAAACAAAACAAATAAAAATCTTCATGTAAAAAACGAAACAAATAAAAATAATTTTCAAAAATTAATAAGGTAAAGGAGATCAGAAAATTTTTCTGTAATTATATTGTGAAATATAAATATTTACATATGTATATAGGATAGTTGGATACTTAGTTATGCAAAAAATTCTGTAATTGTTGTTTGTTAATTAGGCTTTATGCATTGCTTAACCATTTCAGTTTCAATTTTATTTCTTCATCACCATTATGCTCTGGGTCATATTTTCTATCAGACTCTAAATTGGCTTTGATAATACCGTCTATTATTTCATTTTCAGTTAAATCTCCATAACATTCGACATTGTCGTCACAATGTATGTAGTCTGTGCTATCTGGTACTATATCTAGAAAATTGGGCTCATCACTGATTTCTATATCATTTTCAGGGGTTATGGTTAGAAATTCTGCCTTTACAAATAAAAATAAAACTTTAAGAATAAAAAATGTATTAAAAGTTTTGAAGCAAATTCACCTTTTTGAAACAATTCTTGTATAGAAGGTGTTACCAACCACCATACTGTTTTTATAAAGTAAAAAACATCGAGGTACGAAATAGATTTATAAAACTCCTTTATGGTCTTATCTCTTTCTAAAGCTGAAATTTGTTTTTTGACAATTATTTGCTTATAATAGGCTTTAAAAGCTGATATAAAGCTGGATTAACGCTGTGGTATTTGGTGGTAGAAATTGCACTGTAATGTTTGTAAGATGTGGAGTTTTATGACAGCTTGCGTTATCCACAAACAGAATAATTTTTTTATTTAGTTTCTGCATTTCTGAGTGTAGCGAATGCAAAATATCTTGCCATAAGTTAGTTGTCATCCACGCTTTTGGATTAGAAAAGTATGGTACCGGTGGAGCAACATTTTCCAATTACGTATACCTTTTTAAATGTTCTTGTAGCATTACAAATAAATAACAAAGTGAATCCTACTTTCTGACTTTTGTGCCCAATAGGTTGAAGACCGGGTCTATAATACGTTTTTGTAGGCAATGCCTTATAATATAGTGCGCTTTCATCTGCATTCATTATATTTTCCGGGGACTAATCCTTAATGAGGCCAGGTAAAACATTCTGCATTTTCTTTGTTGCTGTGTGAAGCTTCTCCGTGAATTGCCCCCAGTTTTATATTATATCGTTTCTTCCACCTGTATAACCAGTTGCTATCTGGCTCAAAAACATCACCAAGTTCAGTGACGAATTCTCTGGCTTTTCGAATAAGAACCATGCTGCTTATTATAGCATTTTTTTTTCTTTGCTGGATACTGCTTCCTTAAGCTCAAATTTTTTCTTTAATACACGTTTTAACTCACAGTTTATATTAATAAGAATGATCTGTACTCTTTTATGGTTACCAATAGACTGCCTCTATTTGTCTTTTACTTACTTACTAAAAATGTGAAATAAGTACATGGTTGTATATAAAATGGATGAAGTGTGTTGGGACATCATAGTGTTGGCACTATATATGTCAAGTGCCAGTGATGGCACTACACACGATTTAATGTTGAAATATCACACTTATATTTTTCACATATATATTTTTTATTTGTATGTTCTTCTTCTAATTCCTTAATTATGTTAAGCTTTTGTTTAATTGTTAAACATGTTAGCTTCTTTTTCGAATTCATTATTTTTTTTTTCAATAAACCTTAGAATATTTTATTTTCAAGCACTCACGCATACAACAAGTAAACAAACTAAACAGATAATGTTCAATGTTGACAATATAGTGTTTTTTCTACAAGATCATGCGATTTTTTATTATTAAAAAAACTTTTCCATTCATTAGTTATTTTAATGTTCTACTTTTTGATATAGCTGAGGCAGCTAACCGTGATTTTTTGATCATAATAATTTATAAATACCTAAAGTTTTAGGCATTTATCTTAAATGCGCTCTTATCTTAAATGCACTTAAAAACGTAAGTGATTATATAGATACTCGGTGGATAAGCAATCAAAATAACAATTTTGTGCAGCTAAAGCAAATGCGCACTGAAGCAAAAGGCAGGTAAAGCAAAACTACTGTACCTATAAATGTTTCTTTAATTAGTACTGCGTATTGGTACAACTCTTCTATATTCATATGTATAGCTACGATTCTTTTTGGGACTAATATCTTTTTTAATTCACTTATCAGATCATTATTATTTGGAAAATTAATAGTGTGGCGTATTTTATTAGGAAAAATAGTGCGTGTTCGTGTTTCGATAAAATTAGCAGTAGGTACGAGTTCTAATTGTAAACCATATGTATTAAATGACAAAAAATCCATTGCTTGTGCTATCATACATTTAATTGTTTCTAGTGGATCTCCGGACATTGCTATTTTGTATGTTACCACCGTTAAAGTTTTGCTAACCTCGTCGTGAAATTCTGATAGATAGTTTATCTTGCGTTAATTTAGTCAATTCATCTTTTAGTACGTACAGAGGCCGCTGGTCATAGTAGCTATAGTCTAACCTGTTTATAATTGCCTCAAGGTTGAATATTGTATTGTGGTTTAGAAGGATATTTGCTGCAGCTCCAGTTATTTTTGACTTCACAATCGTTAAAGCTAATGCTATTCATCAACCGTGTTGCGTCTTCTCTCCAAAGCCGATAATTATGTTAAGTTCCATCGAACGTGGTTAATGCTTTGAAAACATCTAAGCTTATATAATTAGGGTTATTATATGTATATGGGTACCCTTGGTTCCGGTGATTCTTGTGGATGCATCACCGTATGATTTATTGGAATCTGGTCCAATCTATTCCTTAAAGCTTCATTTTCTTGCTGCAGGTTTTGTAGTGCTAGTTGTAAACCAGCCATTTGTTGTATTATTTGTTCTATGTCGGGGATTTCTTCCCGTAGGTGCTGTTTGTCAAATTCACAATTTCTTTCCTTTTTGTACATTAACACAGTCTTTAGTATTTTTGAACACTTTTCACTTCCACTGAACTGTTTTTTATTTCTTCTTATGGAGATTTTTATTTTATTTTTCTGTGAAAAGTATTTACCCGCATAAAGTTTTTTTCTACATTCTGTCAGAGTTGATCCTTTCTATGATGATTTTTTTCTTTTATTCCTTGCTGTGACAAGGATTCCGATGGTCCGCTCACTGATGCAATACAATTTATATTGCTCCTGACAGGATTGCCAATTAAACTAACTCGTTTTGGATGGAGTAAAAAAATATATTTTTCTGACGCGATGCGTCTTATCTTTATTAGTATATTTTCTTAACTAACTCTATTTTACAAGTATTTGATCTTATATAGAATAATTGTCCTTGTTTTTAACTTAGATATTAATCCCTTGTTTGTTTCTTAATGCATTTATTACTTATACTAGTTGTTTAATTCCAATTGAGTTGAATTAAGGCTAGCCTGTTTTGACTAGCCGGTAAATTGATGTGAGTGTCTGCAAGGTGGTTCACTAGAAAGACTTTAGATGCAACACAAGCACTTGGAACTTGGTTGCTGAGGTGGACGATTAATATTAGCAATAAAAACAATTGTAGTTTCTCTTGTTTACTTTCTTAATGTCAATTTATTATTAAAAATCTAAAGTCTTATATACTAAAAAGTCTTATACACAATGTCTATTATACATACAATGTCTATTATACATATGTCTATTAAGGTGTGGTTAAGTCCCCAGACCACAGACGCTCGGCCCCAGATAGAATCGATCGCGTTCTCCCAGCTGTCTCCATCCGCCGACGGAATCCAGCCAGAAGGGCTGTTCGGCGCCTCGGAAACCGAGGCCTGTCCCAACAAGCCGGCTGGCCGGCAAAGATTGCCCGAGCTCTTCTATCCTCTGGGATGGTCTGCAATGTGAGGTGGAAGCGGAGGTGTTCGTGTCGGATTGGTGGACAAAACGGCCACTATTTGGTGAATGAATATAAAATGTATTTTCATTAGAATATCCCGTCTCTAAATGCATGCCGTCAGGTTGTGCGCGAACCAAATAGATAAAAATAACACATCCCTCATTACCCAATTATGGTCAATACGAAAATGAATTCTTACAATTTTCTTACCGTGTTCATCCCATTTCTTCTAATTACCACGACGTAGTCGATATCTCTTACTCTTAATTTCTTTCTTAAATATTGGTTTTGTCTCCAATTTTTCTTATACTCCAACAAAGCAACTTGTAAGTACCGGAGGTGCTCAGGGCTAATCTCTTCTTCTTTATATTCTTTAAATTTGTTTGCCCACCTAGACATAGCTTTACCCATAGTACATCTATTGATTTTGCTCAAGGAAGTGTCCACTATTTCTAGAAGCAAATCTGGGTTTTTATTGATACCTTTCACACAGTATTCCATATACTTAAAAATAAAAACTCCACAATCCACGTTGTTGCTTTGTTGTGAACATTCAGAGTAGATGAACGGCAAATTTTGAAAAATTTTATCAGTACGCTTTCGTTCCATCTCCAAGTGTAAATAACTGCGAATACAATATTTTATTTTTGAAATGTCTCGGGGCTTAAGTGAGTCCAGGGCGTATATAGAATGCCTTGTAATAACTGCTAGCATCCAGTGATTATCTTCACAAATAGGGATGAACAGGTATTTTTTTTTTCCAACACATTTACTTGTTTTGTTGAGCAATGTAATCTACATCTATTTGTTTCACTTGGATCGGCTACCCAATTTTTTATGGCTGTAAAGAACTGAGCATTAAAGATATGAATGTTTCTGTAGCTTTTCTCTCAATTTCACATTGCAAACCCAGTGTAAAAACACATCAATGTGTTTATCCGACAACCATCTGGGCTTTACAATTCTTTGAGCGTCTTCCATACTCAGTTCTATGTAACGGTTATTCACTTTGTACCTGCAGTACATTTCAAAGGGTTATTTTACATATTTTCTTTTGATAAGTGTTACGCTGTGGTTAAAAATTTGGTTGCTAAAAAATTTTAAATTAGTATAACGGAATTTAAAAATGACAGTCCTGCATTTTGTTGTCCTCAGTACTTTCATTTATGGGGAACCTTTTAAAAATTTTGGTGTTCCTAACCACCCCCCGATTTAATCTAGTTTCTGTAAACCTTATCTTTATCCTTTGTCGGCGGCAGAGTACGAGTATCATTACGAAAAGAAAAATTATTACTATTAATGTTATTCCCCCTGTTGCAAAAGTGGCCGTTTTATGGAATTTTATTTCTTCTATCATTCTAATATTCTTCTCTTGTTGCAGGGAGATATCATTGAAGGATATAGTCTTTTCTGTTGTGATGGTATTTTCGTATTTTTTCGCAAAGCTCCCCAATTGTATTGAATTGTCTTCTGCTAAAATGCTCAAACGCTGTACCCAGTAGCTTCTGCTTTATACATGTTATTGCTGTCTTAATATGGGCCACTGAAAATTCATTTTCGATTAACTTACATCCCATTATGAATCTGTGTACATCTGCTTTGAAGTCTTGGCATGGTGTCCCTGTGAATATAGGCACCACCGACTCGACCTGTTTATAATTTCGTGCAAGCGAAGGTGCGTGTTATTGTCATTAGGGGTTGGCATTTTGACTAATTCAATTTCTTCAACGTTATTCTTTCGTGTTTCACTTCAAAATTAACAATTAATTTTTATTGTGATTATTGCTTAATTCTAAAAATGCTTATTTACATATTTTTTGTTTCTTATAATTTTTATTCTTAGTAACCTACTTATAATAATTAATGCTTATTAATGACTATTGCGAAATAATTAACATGTCACAAAATAAAATAGAATAAAATAAAAATAGCGACTCACAACAGTTGCTTTATTTAGGGCTTCGAAGATAATTCCAATATGTTTCATATGCTCATCAGCCGATGATGAATATATTAAAGCGTCATCAATATAGACATAGGCAAATTTTCCAATGTAATCGCGAAGTATTTCATCTACGCATCTTTGAAAGATGGCAGGAGCATTTTTTAAGCCGAAAGGCATTCTTTTATGAAGCCTGTCCTAAATTTTGCAGTACTGTTGTAATATCTGGTAGAGGGTATCTATCTGAAATAGTATTTTTATTTAGCTTTTGAAAGTCTACGACCATTCTACACTTGGGTTGACCAGATTCGTCTAATCCTTTCTTAGAGACTGTTAAAATGGGTGATTTGAAAGGGCTATTACTTTTTAAAATGATACCTTCATCAAGTAATCTTTTGACAATGAATTCATTGTCAGCTATTGGGTATGGATACTTTTTTGTATAAATGGGATCTTCTGTCACTGTTCTAATTGTAGCCTCTAGCAGATTTGTAAAAGGTAATGGCCCAATGCCATTGCTTTCGTCCATTAACTGATCTATTCATTTTCTATATTTTTCATTAACTAAATAATTAATTTTAAATGTTTCCTCTTCTCCTAATTTAAATATCATTTTATCTAAATCTATTTTTCCTTTTAATGTTTTTAATCCTTTATAATCTAATAATATATCAAAATCTTTTAATTCATATGTTTCGTAAAAATCTAATACTTTATTAAATATTTGAGTAGTTTTTTTTTTTTTTTTTTCAAAATAGATGTACCGTGAATTGAATAAACCTTAACATTTTCTTTTAAATTCTCAGATTCGCTTAACTTAATTTCTGAATTTACATAATTATGGGTTGCACCTGTGTCAACCAGTACAAGATAATCTCTACTACCGTCTGACAAGATGAGACAAGGCAACCCGTGTCTTAGTTAAAATGTTTAATATTATTTCTTTTTTTACTTACAATATTTGATGAGTTTCCAGTTTCTACATACATACCTTGTTCATTCGCATAGTTTTTTGTTGCTGGTAATTACCACTGGGTTCTCGTTGCCTTTTAGTTATATTGGAGTTGTAAGTACCTTGTTGGTTGAAACTCGATTGTAGCTGGTTATATCGTTGTTGTTGTGTTGATACGTTGTGGATCTAATTTTTTGGTGCAAACTGTCCAGTATTTCCTGATGATATATCCATTGGTTCTGGAGACGAGTATAATTCTGTTGATGATGATATTCATGTTGCTTAAATGTTGTTATATTCGGACGTCTTTGAGATTCTTGTCTTGATTGATGCTTTGGACGAACATATTATTCTTGTCTGGGCTCTTCATAACTTAGATTTAATCGCCTATGAAAATTATCGTGCTCAATCGTTCTCGCAATTGCATATGCATGTTCTAGATCCCTAATTTGGTTACCATAAAGAGTGAATCTTATATAAGAGTTTTTTATTCCATCCTTAAATACTCTGACTGCTTCCTGAACAGCTTCTTCCATCATTATTTCAATTGTATTTTTTGGATGACCTGACATCGAAATTTTTGACGTGATGAGAGTCAGGGATCTGTTTATGTCATCATGATACTGGCTTAGTGTTTTATTGCTTTGTTAATAGTTTCTAAAAGTCGTTTATCCTAGAAAGTTGTGGTTTTTAAAGCCTTAAGATTTTCAGAGATTGTGGTCAGGCTCTTATCATAAGATCTCAAGTCGATAAAATGTAGTATTTTGTCATAAAGATTTATTGTCTTCAATTCCCCATCTATATGGGTATGTAACCATTATTGTTCGTCAGGTCATGTAAATATGTTCAATTGTTGACAATTTATTGTCAGTACTAGCATCCCTATTATTAGTAGCGTCCACATTCTAGTGCTTTTTGGCTTTAAACTTCTTTTGTTCACCATTCAGGTATACGGCTTTCTTGCTCTAACAATTCAGTATATGGTTTTCTTCTATTAAGTTTTTCTTCAAATATTGATTTGTATTCATGCGCTATCAATTTTGAGTTTCTTTGAATTAATTTGATTTTCTAGTTCTTTTTATTCTTTACCATAGGTTTATATTCTATGATTTAGTTTTTTTATATTTTTCACCATGTATTTATATTTTTGTTTTAATTTTTCACTTTTTTTGTCCACTATGCTGATTAGTTTCTATTTGCTTTTGTAAGTGTTTGCAATGTATTATTATTAAGTTTAATTTTACTCGGCCACCAATTAAGATTTCCATTATTAGGATATCTAAGAAAAAATTATTTTATTTTCCAAAATACTGAATTTATATTGAACTTATAATAATAATAATTCTAAAATGTGTTGTGAGAATAATGCAAAAATGCAATTTTTGCTTATTGCCAAATTACCTGGAAATAAAATATTGTTATTTGTTCAAGTTAACCTACTTAAATAAGTACAAACGCTGATTAAGCATTTATAGAAAAATAAATATGATTATTAATAATGACAAAGTCTTTTTTAACTTTGTTGGAGTTAACTTGTATGTACGAATCTTTTCTTTTCATGTTTTTTTTTTAACTAAATTAATTTATTTACCTTTTCAATTTTCAATAAATATATTTATATAATATTTTTAAAATAATACTTATAATATATTACTTAAAAAATAGTTTTCTTTACCTTGTACACTATTCCACAGGCCACGAATTTCAAGCTTACAAAGAGAGAAAAGGCAAAACGATTTACTTCAAACATATAATTTTTGAATTTATCAAAAATAACACGGTTCAATTTAACCATATTCATATTCCATTAAATCTATGACGGTAAACATAGTATGGTTAAAAATAACTAGAAACGTGTTTATAAAGGGTGTCCCAACAAGAACGCAAGATTTAAATTTGGCGCCATTCGAAGTGTCATTGTTTGACATTTGAACCAGTTTTTTCTTGCCTAGAATTGAAGAGGGCTTGTGGTTTCAACAAGCCAGAGAAACAATTCAATTGCTGCATCAGTCATTTCCCGGTCGTGTTATTTCGCGTTTTGGAGACCAGAATTGGCCGCCTAGATCGTGCGATTTAACACCATTAGACCTTTTTTTGGGGGTTTTTTTTGAAGTCGATGGCTTACGCAAATAAGCCGACGACGACTCAAGCCTTAAAAGAGGAAATTGAACGCTGCATTAATGAAAAACCGCAGCATTTATGCAAAACGGTCATTGAAAATTTCATTAAAAGATCGCGTGTGTGCCAGCAAAGCCGCGGCGGCCATCTGCCCGATATGTTGTTCCATACATAACCTCATTCTGTCTACTTTACGATATGATAAAGTTTCACGATTTTTTTTAAATATCTGTGTTTTATTTAAAATTTAAATCTTGCGTTTTTGTTGCGACACCCTTTATAATAAAATAATGTTGAGATGCTTCAAATTAAGAATAATATTTTCGCGGAGAGTAAACTATGTTTGCGGTGATCATGTTCAACCATATATTTTCTGGGCGTGCTACTAGATAAGACACAAAAATGTTAAACGTTTGTAACAAGACGTACTACATATACGAGTATACATTTACTTTAAACATATTTTTGTTTATAATATATGTAAGTACACAGAGCTCTCTTCCTTATTGTGACCGAAGGTATTCCAGTTTAATATGTATGTATATAAAACGTAAATTGTTTGACCAACATATAAAAAACAAATTACCCTTATTTCTATTTTCTTTGAAATACTTTCGAAAGCATCTTGCTCGGGTGTGTTTATTATGGTACAGCAGAGCTTTGGTGTTGTATGTATAGGCATTTGGCATCCTTGAAAAAACATTACCAACTGTTTTACTGTTTTTGGGTTCCTGGTTTAAGCTGCTAGATTTAGTTACTTTTTTAAAGTATGTAATAATTATGCCCTTAATTTTACAAAATTATCTTTTGTCCGTATTTTTTTACTATATTTAAAGAAAAAGAAACAGAATAAACATTTTTCAGGAAACAATTATGGTTAAAATTTGCTTTTATTTGCTCTCACGGCGGCAAGCACTTAGTAAGCTGTTTTTGTTATTTTTTTTTTTTTGTTTGTACAGCACAAAAATGCAGCACCAATACAATGAAGAGTATAAACATTTAGAAAATTTTCCATGCAACTGTCAAATTTCTATAAGTAATTTTGATGTATGTATGTAGGCTCAACCCGCGAATAAAACACAATGGTTATTATTATTATTGATCTTGTATAATATTTATTTAATTTATATTATTAACTCGGATGATGCCGCAGTCCGTTTGTTCACAACTCTATTTCAACCGCTCAACTGTAGCTTGACTACTGTACAACTACTACTGCTCGTCTCATGCTCGTTTTGTCTCCCTAGTCAATGTCCCGTTTCTATCGTTCCCGTCTGCTAATGGTATAACGACCACTACCGTTAGACGTAACTGTCCTGTCAAGTCAGTTCGTCATGTACCCTACATACGGCCCTCCTGACGGCAATACGTCCCGGATTGACACTTTTTCATAAACTCTGCTACAGTTGTAGTTTTATTAGGACCTTCATGATGTCCTACTTTCTCGACATTATATCGGCCATGAGGTAGCTTGCCAATTACCTTATAAGGGCCAATAAACTTTCCTCTCAATTTGAGCCCTGTTCCGTATTGAGTTCGCTTGATGGCAACCAACTCATTCAATTCATACTCCTCCTCGGGTTTCTTCTTACTATTAAACTTCTTACATTTTTCCGTTTTTATCTTCATAATATTTTCTCTAGCGGTGGCACGGACCTCATTTCGATGTTCTTCAAACTCCCGTATGATCTCTCCATCTAACACTTCACGAAGATCTGCGTATTCTGGCCTTCTCATTTCTACGCCAGTTAATAATTTAAAAGGTGAAAATTGAGTGCTCCTTGGGGCTGTGGAATTTAACAGCATTTGTACACGTCGTATATGCCTGTACCAATTTAGTGGTCTCTCATTACAAAGCTTGGCCAGCATGGGTACGGCAATACGATGAACACGTTCCACTTGACCGTTACCACGTGGTACACCTGTGTCTATTAGCAGATGTTGGATATTCTCTTGTTTACAATATTCCTTAAAAGATTGCGAGGTAAATGCTGCTCCACGATCCGAAATGATTCTTTTAGGGTTTCCAAAAACAGACGACTGCATCTCCAAACATTCAATAACTGCTTTTGTATCTGTTGATTTCGTTGGATGAAGCCAAACGAACTTTGTGAAACCATCGATAACCACGAATAAATAATTATACGCCTTCTTAGTTGCCTCCATCGGACCAACATGATCAAAGTGATAAGTAACAAAAGGCCTATCATCCTTTTCAATTGGGTTCAAATACCCCTCTTTCTTCCCAGATTTTGCTTCAGTGACGATGCACTCGACGCAATTCTTTATTACATTTGCTACTTTTTTTGGCAAACGCGAGTTATAGGTTTTTTCTTATAACACTCAAAAAAAATAGAACTCCAACTGTTCACGTTTATTGTCACTTTATTAATTCTTCTCTTAAATAAATATTACAATTATTTATATTGAAAATATGTGGATTAAGTTCAATACGATACGAAAGTTATAAAACAAATTGTAAAAAATTATTATTGTGAAATATTAATTAGGTCAAATAAAAATATTGATGATTCAATTTAAACAAATAATAACTTATGTCTGAGCTAACCTAGGTGGTTTTGTTGGTGGCGTTGTTGTTGTATTTATTATTATGGGGGATTCCATAACTCCCGCTATATAATACTGTTTTTCTACTAGGTCTCGTGTTTTTACAATTCCATAGTGACCTTGTCGGTGTGCGAGCTTTATAATTTCTTCTTCCATATCTATCGGAACCACTATCAATTCTTTAACACCATTTTTCAAATAATAGTCCATTCCCATCTGCTAATGGTATAACGACCACTGCCGTTAGACGTAACTGTCCTATCTAGTCAGTTTGTCATGTATTATTTTCACATTATTCGACTTTTTCATTTTATTTCTATTTTTGACAAGTCGTTTTACTCAGTATAACAGCATAAAACCCTCTTGTTTACTAGTATTTTTCACTTTGATACTACTTAAGGCTCTTAAGAAAATGTTTTTACTTCTACTTGAGGATCCTTTTAAAAGAAAAAAATTAATTTTTGGTTGACAATAGTTTTACTTTATTTTAATAAACAAATTATTAGGCAAAAATTAAATTAAGTTTTAATTTTAAAATTAAAGCAATAATTCTTTGGATAATAAATAAGCATTTTTCTTAATATGAATATGAAGGACTATGAATTTCAAATGTGTTACACTCAGTCATTAGTAAAAAGTTCACAAAAAAAAAAAAGAAAATTTAATGAAAAGCCAAAGAAATAGAATAATAAAAATAAAAAAATTTAACAAAGAAAATATATAATTTTATTTTTTAAATTGTATATTTTTAATTAGTCCATCCATAACTTTTCCATAACAAAATGATTAAATTGATTTTTATATTTAAGTTTTATTTGCTATCAATAAAAAAACAATTTATTAGTATTTAAATATGTCAGTTCGACCAGGATTAAATAGCTGGTTAATAAATAATTAAAAACAGTTTTTATTAAAGGATATAAATAAACAGCTGGTTATTGTTTACTAAAACGTTTATACCTGGTAATGAATTCGTCTTTCTGCTAACTGCAAAAATTGGCGTGTTTATGAATTTTAGCGTTTTTAGTTCAATCAATCAGAGGTGATAATTTTTTTCAATAAATTTGCTAAAAATTATTCTGAAAATGTAACTATTTAAAATCCTAAAAGCATTTAAATTACAAAACATGTATTTATAATTAAAATACAAGAATTTCATATACTGCCCAGCCCTGTAAATATTAATATTTTAACTAAATTAATTTTTTTTTTATTACTGATAACAGATTGATGTACGTACATATTTAAGGGCTGCATAAGCATACTTGAAAGCCACACATCACTACAAACGTGTGTAATATTTTATAA
This sequence comes from Thelaira solivaga, assembly GCA_947397855.1. Classification (NCBI taxonomy): domain Eukaryota; kingdom Metazoa; phylum Arthropoda; class Insecta; order Diptera; family Tachinidae; genus Thelaira; species Thelaira solivaga. Next base: position 29,589,578 of record OX377612.1, read on the forward strand.
TAAAAAGTGCTTGTAAGTCATTTCAAGTGTGCTTGTGCATTCCTTTAGTTTATTGTACCTAACCAACAATTTTATGTATGTATATGTAATTTATATATTAAGTTAAATAAAATTTATATAAATAATTTTAAATAAAAGTAAAATGTATAAAAAAAAAACATTATAAATATTTGTGTTTTATTTTAATTTTGAGGAAAACTATTTTCTAAATTTTAATAATTATTTAAAAAAAAAAAAACAATAGGTTGTAAAGAAACCATTGTTACCCTTAAGCTGCCCATACACATGTGATTTGTGTGTGTGATTTGACTTGTTGGATGTGTATGGAGCTGTTAACGCACATGTCAGAATAACCCCCCGTTACCACATGCAAGTAATTGCTTGCAAGTTGAGTATACGTATTAACTACGAAAAAGCCGAAAAAATAGTCGAAAGTCTTGCAAATTGTATGAGTGTCTATACAGAACAGTGCAAATTCATTTTTAAAATATCGGCAACGGCTTGACTTCTAATGAAAAAATGGCTGCGCCATTGATATAGAGAATAAAAATATATGAATGAAGTGTTGCCGTGGCGCAAACACCGTGAATACCAACTAAAAATTTTGTTGTTAGTATTTTTTAAGTCAAATATATGAAATTGATAATTAAATTTAACTTTTAAATGTGTTGGTGGGTCATTATGTTCTTTTTTTATTTATTAATTTTGTTAAATATGCTAAATATCAATTACTAACTTCTATTTTTCCACAGACTAATACATTAATTTAAAACTCATACGCAGTAGCACTGTTTTTCATTTGTCAATTTACTTGCTGCAAGTGTCAAAAATTTACTTGCAAAAGAATTTGGTTGCCAGTTCAGCTGCAAGTTCGAAAAATATGAGTGTGTTAGTGAAAAAGTGAGAGTGTATTGAGTTTTTCGAACTTGCACTTGCATATGGAAACGGGGGGTTAGTGTTTGAAAATTTTCAATTACAATGGATTTGTTGGATGTTAATGCGCTAGTAAACGAACATTCGCCATTTTTTAATTTCAGTGTGCTACAACAGGTGAGTATGTATGTATACTGCGGAGATGGCTATTTTTTTATCTTTAAATTACCTCTAAAACAAAAACTGAAAGGGGACCCATTTAAGGATGCATTTGTCTTGGAATATCCAAAACGCCATAACAAATAAAAATAAAAATTAAATCAATAAAGTAATTATGAGTGATCAATAAATAGCTTCTTGATTATAAATATAAAAAAAAGTTGAATGATGAAAATAAAATTTCTTTATAAATGTTGATTGAAGAATGAATCAAATAAATATTGATTGAAGTAAAAACAATTTTTAATTGAAAATTTTAAAAGAAAAAATTGATATTTGGAAAACAAAAAGTAGTATAAAGACAAAGCAAAAGGGTTGGTTAGTTCTTTTCTTTTTTTCTTTGTGTTTTCTTTTGAGTACACAAAAAAAAAAAAAAAAAAAAAAAAAAAAAAAAAAAAAAAGCGAAAAGAGAAATTGTGTCGTTCGCTTCGCAATTTATGTTTACTCGTCGGCGTTTTTGTAATTCGGATTTGATTGATGTTAGTGGTTGTTATATTCCCAACAAATTCATGCAAACAAATCACATGTCTGTGGCTAGCTTTAGGAGGAAGTTTCGAAAGAAGTGAAAACCCAAATTTTTGAAAAACGAAATATTTTTAATTTGTACATCGCACATGTGCCATCCTATAAAGCAGTGGTTTCCAAACTTTCTGATACTGCGATCCACATAAGAAAAGAAAAATATTGCCGGCCCCTTTTCAGATAAAACAATAAAATAATATAAGCACATTTTCAAGTTGTAAAAAGTAATATATCCATAGAATAAAACTAAACTAAAATAAATAAAAATTTAGTATATTTATTTAAAGAAAAAAATTTCATGGGATGGATGACCTTGTTTGTTAGCACAAAGTTTCTCAAATCGTGGTGTTATTGTTGAAATAACCCCCTGAAGTTCTTTTTCCACTACTAAATGATTTCAATCTTTGGACTTCATGCCCGCTAAAGCAAAAAATCCAGTTTCGCATAAGTATCATGTTACAAAAGTAATATACAGTGTTGTTCTGTATTCCGAATCCGAAATTCAGCATCATAACTAATCTGTGGTAGGAAATTATTGTTGAAATTAAAAAGAAAACATACAAATTTTAATTTAATAAGAAGAAAAATATGTACTTCCACATTTTTTTAAAATCCGTTTGAAATACAGAACCGGCACAGCACGATAATCTTTTTCAGTTCCACCCAAAACTGAATTAAATTTTACTAATAAATTCCTGTTGCCATGAAGTATCGCAAGATATTTCAATTAGTTGTTGACTTTTTCGAAAGTTGTCATTTCAAATGCATCAAGTTGGTTATTCCATGCAACATTTGTAAAATCAATATCGGTGAAATAATGTGAAAAATCTTTTAGTAGACTTTGCAAATGTTCTATAAAAGATTTTGATTTGCTTTAATATTTTGTCTGGTACCGGCATCATTTAAAATTGGAAACATGACATATATATGCTTTTCTAAATTGGATATCCATAGCTTCAATCTTTTTGAATCAGAAGAGCATGCATTTGTGGATCTTGTATTGATTTATTTAAATCGCTTAATTTTTAAAAACTTTTAAATAAATAAGCAATAAATTTATCGTTTCGCAAGGAAGATGCCTCAAGCCAAGCTTTATTATTATTTTTTTTTGCTGAGCTCGCTCGCAAGCACAAGCTAAATATTTTGCTATCAGAAGCACAAGCTTAAAACAAGCTGAACAGAGCTAAGCTCGTGCTACTTTTTAATACAACAGAAAAAAGAAATACTAAACGAAAAAAATTATGAATGTAAGGCAAGCAACAATTTTTCTTATTGAATAAATGCATGAAAAAAGCAATAATATTTTAAATCTATACATAAAGGGTGTCTGAACAAGAACGCAAGATTTAAATTTGGCGCCATTCGAAGTGTCATTGTTTGACATTTGAACAATTGTTATTGTTTGCTAGTAGAAGGTACGAGGTTAGTAAAAAATGACCATGGACAGCGAAGGGAGTTCGTTAATTGGGTATTGGAGAGACAACATGAAAATGCTGATTTTGCCGATAAAATCATCTTCAGTGACGAGGCCCATTTCCATCTTGATGGCTTCGTCAATAGGCAGAATTGTCGCATTTGGGGTGAGGAAAATCCTCGAGTGATTCACGAGAAGCAAATGCATCCTCAACGTGTCACTGTGTGGTGTGGTTTTTGGGCTGGAGGAATCAGTGGACCTTTTTTATATGAAAATGAGGCAGGTCAAGCGCAAACAGTCAATGGTGTTCGGTATAGTGAAATGATAACCAGTTTTTTCTTGCCTAGAATTGAAGAAATGAATGTGGAGGGCTTGTGGTTTCAACGAGACGGCGCCACATGTTATACAGCCAGAGAAACAATTCAATTGCTGCATCAGTCATTTATTTATAATTTAAATCTTGCGTTCTTGTTGGGACACCCTTTATAAAAGAGTAACGTTACTGACTGACTGACTAACTGACTTATCATCATCGCCCAGCCTAAACGGCTAAAGCTACGGTCTTGAAATTCGGTAAGCAGGTGCATGTCCCAATAGGAAGGGATTTTTGGAAATTCTAATATTGAGGGAGTAAAAACGGGTAAAATCGAACTTCTTATATCTCTGGAATTACTACAGATAGAGCCAAAGTTCAAACTACAAAATATTCTACTAAAAAAATAAGCGAATGGGTATTTGGTACTTTTTCGATATTTGTACATTTGTGGCATAAAAAGGGTAAAAACTAATGTTAGTACGTTTTATTACCCTCATTTATTTTTCAAAGTAACAATCAGAGCAACAAAAAGTAAATTGTATTCTTTTCTTCTTAAAAAGGTCTCCAATTTATATTGGCACTTTTTTTTAAAATTCGAGCAAATAAGAGGTAAAATATGTGCCTCTTTTTACTACTATTTCTAAATAGTATGTATAAACATAAACATTTTATTACTAATCTGTAACACCCAATAAAAATCAATGGAAAAAAAATTGTAGCAAGGGAGAAAAAAATACCAAAAGAAGGATTTGTCTTTATATTTAAAAAAGTTTAATGGTATTTTTATTGTCATGTGCAAACCTAGAGTTTATCAGTAGAATTAAACGGTCCTTAACAAAATAAAAAATCATGAAGTGGACAAAATGGTACTTTATATTGATTTTAATGGTACTTTTTGATATTTTAGTATAAACAGCCTTAGAACTACGAGACTAGACTGAAACTGTTGAGGTAAAAGTGAAAAATCTATCTAATTTTTTTTTGCGGATAGTGCGAAAAAAATTTTCTGCCAAAAAAAAACCATGGACTACCCCCTTCGCTTTTTTGAAAATTATGACAAACAAAAATTTTGCACTATCCACAAGAAAAAAAATCTTAATTAAAGCGAATACGTTTAGCTATCCAACGCAAAACAAATCAAGTCGATATCTAGAAAACTTAGGAAGTTATGACCAAAAAGGTAACCAGTTCTACCAAACAGTGGCCGGAAAGAGGCAGCAGAATATTTGGTTACTTTTTGGCCATAACTTGCTTAGTTTTCTAGATATCGCCTTGACTTCTATTGCGTTGGATAGATAATTGTACTGGCTTTAACTCTAGTTTTTTTTTTGCGGATAGTGCGAAAAAAATTTTCTGCCAAAAAAAACCATGGACTACCCCCTTTGCTTTTTTTGAAAATTATGACAAACAAATATTTTGCACTATCAACAAGAAAAAAATCCTAATTAAAGCGAATACGTTTAGCTATCCAACGCAAAACAAATCAAGTCGATATCTAGAAAACTTAGGAAGTTATGACCAAAAAGGTAACCAGTTCTACCAAACAGTGGCCGGAAAGAGGCAGCAGAAGAACTGGTTACTTTTTGGCCATAACTTGCTTAGTTTTCTAGATATCGCCTTGACTTCTATTGCGTTGGATAGATAATTGTACTGGCTTTAACTCTAGTTTTTTTGCGGATAGTGCGAAAAAAATTTTCTGCCAAAAAAAAACCATGGACTACCCCCTTTGCTTTTTTTGAAAATTATGACAAACAAATATTTTGCACTATCCACAAGAAAAAAAATCCTAATTAAAGCGAATACGTTTAGCTATCCAACGCAAAACAAATCAAGTCGATATCTAGAAAACTTAGGAAGTTATGACCAAAAAGGTAACCAGTTCTACCAAACAGTGGCCGGAAAGAGGCAGCAGAAGAACTGGTTACTTTTTGGCCATAACTTGCTTAGTTTTCTAGATATCGCCTTGACTTCTATTGCGTTGGATAGATAATTGTACTGGCTTTAACTCTAGTTTTTTTTTTTGCGGATAGTGCGAAAAAAATTTTCTGCCAAAAAAAAACCATGGACTACCCCCTTTGCTTTTTTTGAAAATTATGACAAACAAATATTTTGCACTATCCACAAGAAAAAAAATCCTAATTAAAGCGAATACGTTTAGCTATCCAACGCAAAACAAATCAAGTCGATATCTAGAAAACTTAGGAAGTTATGACCAAAAAGGTAACCAGTTCTACCAAACAGTGGCCGGAAAGAGGCAGCAGAAGAACTGGTTACTTTTTGGCCATAACTTGCTTAGTTTTCTAGATATCGCCTTGACTTCTATTGCGTTGGATAGATAATTGTACTGGCTTTAACTCTAGTTTTTTTTTTTTTGCGGATAGTGCGAAAAAAATTTTCTGCCAAAAAAAAACCATGGACTACCCCCTTTGCTTTTTTTGAAAATTATGACAAACAAATATTTTGCACTATCCACAAGAAAAAAAATCCTAATTAAAGCGAATACGTTTAGCTATCCAACGCAAAACAAATCAAGTCGATATCTAGAAAACTTAGGAAGTTATGACCAAAAAGGTAACCAGTTCTACCAAACAGTGGCCGGAAAGAGGCAGCAGAAGAACTGGTTACTTTTTGGCCATAACTTGCTTAGTTTTCTAGATATCGCCTTGACTTCTATTGCGTTGGATAGATAATTGTACTGGCTTTAACTCTAGTTTTTTTTTTTTGCGGATAGTGCGAAAAAAATTTTCTGCCAAAAAAAAACCATGGACTACCCCCTTTGCTTTTTTTGAAAATTATGACAAACAAATATTTTGCACTATCCACAATAAAAAAAATCCTAATTAAAGCGAATACGTTAAGCTATCCAACGCAAAACAAATCAAGTCGATATCTAGAAAACTTAGGAAGTTATGACCAAAAAGGTAACCAGTTCTACCAAACAGTGGCCGGAAAGAGGCAGCAGAAGAACTGGTTACTTTTTGGCCATAACTTGCTTAGTTTTCTAGATATCGCTTTGACTTCTATTGCGTTGGATAGATAATTGTACTGGCTTAAACTCTAGTTTTTTTTTTTTTGCGGATAGTGCGAAAAAAATTTTCTGCCAAAAAAAACCATGGACTACCCCCTTTGCTTTTTTTTAAAATTATGACAAACAAATATTTTGCACTATCAACAAGAAAAAAATCCTAATTAAAGCGAATACGTTTAGCTATCCAACGCAAAACAAATCAAGTCGATATCTAGAAAACTTAGGAAGTTATGACCAAAAAGGTAACCAGTTCTACCAAACAGTGGCCGGAAAGAGGCAGCAAAAGAACTTTTTACTTTTTGGCCATAACTTGCTTAGTTTTCTAGATATCGCCTTGACTTCTATTGCGTTGGATAGATAATTGTACTGGCTTTAACTCTAGTTTTTTTTTTTTTTGCGGATAGTGCGAAAAAAATTTTCTGCCAAAAAAAAACCATGGACTACCCCCTTTGCTTTTTTTGAAAATTATGACAAACAAATATTTTGCACTATCCACAAGAAAAAAAATCCTAATTAAAGCGAATACGTTAAGCTATCCAACGCAAAACAAATCAAGTCGATATCTAGAAAACTTAGGAAGTTATGACCAAAAAGGTAACCAGTTCTACCAAACAGTGGCCGGAAAGAGGCAGCAGAAGAACTGGTTACTTTTTGGCCATAACTTGCTTAGTTTTCTAGATATCGCTTTGACTTCTATTGCGTTGGATAGATAATTGTACTGGCTTAAACTCTAGTTTTTTTTTTTTTTGCGGATAGTGCGAAAAAAATTTTCTGCCAAAAAAAACCATGGACTACCCCCTTTGCTTTTTTTTAAAATTATGACAAACAAATATTTTGCACTATCAACAAGAAAAAAAGTCCTAATTAAAGCGAATACGTTTAGCTACCCAACGCAAAACAAATCAAGTCGATATCTAGAAAACTTAGGAAGTTATGACCAAAAAGGTAACCAGTTCTACCAAACAGTGGCCGGAAAGAGGCAGCACAAGAACTGGTTACTTTTTGGCCATAACTTGCTTAGTTTTCTAGATATCGCTTTGACTTCTATTGCGTTGGATAGATAATTGTACTGGCTTAAACTCTAGTTTTTTTTTTTTGCGGATAGTGCGAAAAAAATTTTCTGCCAAAAAAAACCATGGACTACCCCCTTTGCTTTTTTTAAAATTATGACAAACAAATATTTTGCACTATCAACAAGAAAAAAATCCTAATTAAAGCGAATACGTTTAGCTATCCAACGCAAAACAAATCAAGTCGATATCTAGAAAACTTAGGAAGTTATGACCAAAAAGGTAACCAGTTCTACCAAACAGTGGCCGGAAAGAGGCAGCAGAAGAACTGGTTACTTTTTGGCCATAACTTGCTTAGTTTTCTAGATATCGCCTTGACTTCTATTGCGTTGGATAGATAATTGTACTGGCTTTAACTCTAGTTTTTTTTTTTGCGGATAGTGCGAAAAAAATTTTCTCCCAAAAAAAAACCATGGACTACCCCCTTTGCTTTTTTTGAAAATTATGACAAACAAATATTTTGCACTATCCACAAGAAAAAAAATCCTAATTAAAGCGAATACGTTTAGCTATCCAACGCAAAACAAATCAAGTCGATATCTAGAAAACTTAGGAAGTTATGACCAAAAAGGTAACCAGTTCTACCAAACAGTGGCCGGAAAGAGGCAGCAGAATAACTGGTTACTTTTTGGCCATAACTTGCTTAGTTTTCTAGATATCGCCTTGACTTCTATTGCGTTGGATAGATAATTGTACTGGCTTTAACTCTAGTTTTTTTTTTTTGCGGATAGTGCGAAAAAAATTTTCTCCCAAAAAAAAACCATGGACTACCCCCTTTGCTTTTTTTGAAAATTATGACAAACAAATATTTTGTACTATCCACAAGAAAAAAAGTCCTAATTAAAGCGAATACGTTTAGCTACCCAACGCAAAACAAATCAAGTCGATATCTAGAAAACTTAGGAAGTTATGACCAAAAAGGTAACCAGTTCTACCAAACAGTGGCCGGAAAGAGGCAGCAGAAGAACTGGTTACTTTTTGGCCATAACTTGCTTAGTTTTCTAGATATCGCCTTGACTTCTATTGCGTTGGATAGATAATTGTACTGGCTTTAACTCTAGTTTTTTTTTTTGCGGATAGTGCGAAAAAAATTTTCTCCCAAAAAAAAACCATGGACTACCCCCTTTGCTTTTTTTGAAAATTATGACAAACAAATATTTTGCACTATCCACAAGAAAAAAAATCCTAATTAAAGCGAATACGTTTAGCTATCCAACGCAAAACAAATCAAGTCGATATCTAGAAAACTTAGGAAGTTATGACCAAAAAGGTAACCAGTTCTACCAAACAGTGGCCGGAAAGAGGCAGCAGAAGAACTGGTTACTTTTTGGCCATAACTTGCTTAGTTTTCTAGATATCGCCTTGACTTCTATTGCGTTGGATAGATAATTGTACTGGCTTTAACTCTAGTTTTTTTTTTTGCGGATAGTGCGAAAAAAATTTTCTCCCAAAAAAAAACCATGGACTACCCCCTTTGCTTTTTTTGAAAATTATGACAAACAAATATTTTGCACTATCCACAAGAAAAAAAATCCTAATTAAAGCGAATACGTTTAGCTATCCAACGCAAAACAAATCAAGTCGATATCTAGAAAACTTAGGAAGTTATGACCAAAAAGGTAACCAGTTCTACCAAACAGTGGCCGGAAAGAGGCAGCAGAAGAACTGGTTACTTTTTGGCCATAACTTGCTTAGTTTTCTAGATATCGCCTTGACTTCTATTGCGTTGGATAGATAATTGTACTGGCTTTAACTCTAGTTTTTTTTTTTTTGCGGATAGTGCGAAAAAAATTTTCTCCCAAAAAAAAACCATGGACTACCCCCTTTGCTTTTTTTGAAAATTATGACAAACAAATATTTTGCACTATCCACAAGAAAAAAAATCCTAATTAAAGCGAATACGTTTAGCTATCCAACGCAAAACAAATCAAGTCGATATCTAGAAAACTTAGGAAGTTATGACCAAAAAGGTAACCAGTTCTACCAAACAGTGGCCGGAAAGAGGCAGCAGAATAACTGGTTTCTTTTTGGCCATAACTTGCTTAGTTTTCTAGATATCGCCTTGACTTCTATTGCGTTGGATAGATAATTGTACTGGCTTTAACTCTAGTTTTTTTTTTGCGGATAGTGCGAAAAAAATTTTCTGCCAAAAAAAAACCATGGACTACCCCCTTTGCTTTTTTTGAAAATTATGACAAACAAATATTTTGCACTATCCACAAGAAAAAAAATCCTAATCAAAGCGAATACGTTTAGCTATCCAACGCAAAACAAATCAAGTCGATTTCTAGAAAACTTAGGAAGTTATGACCAAAAAGGTAACCAGTTCTACCAAACAGTGGCCGGAAAGAGGCAGCAGAAGAACTGGTTACTTTTTGGCCATAACTTGCTTAGTTTTCTAGATATCGCCTTGACTTCTATTGCGTTGGATAGATAATTGTACTGGCTTAAACTCTAGTTTTTTTTTTTGCGGATAGTGCGAAAAAAATTTTCTGCCAAAAAAAAACCATGGACTACCCCCTTTGCTTTTTTTGAAAATTATGACAAACAAATATTTTGCACTATCCACAAGAAAAAAAATCCTAATTAAAGCGAATACGTTTAGCTATCCAACGCAAACAAATCAAGTCGATATCTAGAAAACTTAGGAAGTTATGACCAAAAAGGTAACCAGTTTTACCAAACAGTGGCCGGAAAGAGGCAGCAGAAGAACTGGTTACTTTTTGGCCATAACTTGCTTAGTTTTCTAGATATCGCCTTGACTTCTATTGCGTTGGATAGATAATTGTACTGGCTTTAACTCTAGTTTTTTTTTTTTTGCGGATAGTGCGAAAAAAATTTTCTGCCAAAAAAAAACCATGGACTACCCCCTTTGCTTTTTTGAAAATTATGACAAACAAATATTTTGCACTATCAACAAGAAAAAAATCCTAATTAAAGCGAATACGTTTAGCTATCCAACGCAAAACAAATCAAGTCGATTTCTAGAAAACTTAGGAAGTTATGACCAAAAAGGTAACCAGTTCTACCAAACAGTGGCCGGAAAGAGGCAGCAGAAGAACTGGTTACTTTTTGGCCATAACTTGCTTAGTTTTCTAGATATCGCCTTGACTTCTATTGCGTTGGATAGATAATTGTACTGGCTTAAACTCTAGTTTTTTTTTTTGCGGATAGTGCGAAAAAAATTTTCTGCCAAAAAAAAACCATGGACTACCCCCTTTGCTTTTTTTGAAAATTATGACAAACAAATATTTTGCACTATCCACAAGAAAAAAAATCCTAATTAAAGCGAATACGTTTAGCTATCCAACGCAAAACAAATCAAGTCGATATCTAGAAAACTTAGGAAGTTATGACCAAAAAGGTAACCAGTTTTACCAAACAGTGGCCGGAAAGAGGCAGCAGAAGAACTGGTTACTTTTTGGCCATAACTTGCTTAGTTTTCTAGATATCGCCTTGACTTCTATTGCGTTGGATAGATAATTGTACTGGCTTTAACTCTAGTTTTTTTTTTGCGGATAGTGCGAAAAAAATTTTCTGCCAAAAAAAAACCATGGACTACCCCCTTTGCTTTTTTTGAAAATTATGACAAACAAATATTTTGCACTATCCACAAGAAAAAAAATCCTAATTAAAGCGAATACGTTTAGCTATCCAACGCAAAACAAATCAAGTCGATATCTAGAAAACTTAGGAAGTTATGACCAAAAAGGTAACCAGTTCTACCAAACAGTGGCCGGAAAGAGGCAGCAGAAGAACTGGTTACTTTTTGGCCATAACTTGCTTAGTTTTCTAGATATCGCCTTGACTTCTATTGCGTTGGATAGATAATTGTACTGGCTTTAACTCTAGTTTTTCTTTTTTTTTTGCGGATAGTGCGAAAAAAATTTTCTGCCAAAAAAAAACCATGGACTACCCCCTTTGCTTTTTTTGAAAATTATGACAAACAAATATTTTGCACTATCCACAAGAAAAAAAATCCTAATTAAAGCGAATACGTTTAGCTATCCAACGCAAAACAAATCAAGTCGATATCTAGAAAACTTAGGAAGTTATGACCAAAAAGGTAACCAGTTCTACCAAACAGTGGCCGGAAAGAGGCAGCAGAAGAACTGGTTACTTTTTGGCCATAACTTGCTTAGTTTTCTAGATATCGCCTTGACTTCTATTGCGTTGGATAGATAATTGTACTGGCTTTAACTCTAGTTTTTCTTTTTTTTTTGCGGATATTGCGAAAAAAATTTTCTGCCAAAAAAAAACCATGGACTACCCCCTTTGCTTTTCTTGAAAATTATGACAAACAAATATTTTGCACTATCCACAAGAAAAAAAATCCTAATTAAAGCGAATACGTTTAGCTATCCAACGCAAAACAAATCAAGTCGATATCTAGAAAACTTAGGAAGTTATGACCAAAAAGGTAACCAGTTCTACCAAACAGTGGCCGGAAAGAGGCAGCAGAAGAACTGGTTACTTTTTGGCCATAACTTGCTTAGTTTTCTAGATATCGCCTTGACTTCTATTGCGTTGGATAGATAATTGTACTGGCTTTAACTCCAGTTTTTTTTTTTTGCGGATAGTGCGAAAAAAATTTTCTGCCAAAAAAAAACCATGGACTACCCCCTTTGCTTTTTTTGAAAATTATGACAAACAAATATTTTGCACTATCCACAAGAAAAAAAATCCTAATTAAAGCGAATACGTTTAGCTACCCAACGCAAAACAAATCAAGTCGATATCTAGAAAACTTAGGAAGTTATGACCAAAAAGGTAACCAGTTCTACCAAACAGTGGCCGGAAAGAGGCAGCAAAAGAACTTTTTACTTTTTGGCCATAACTTGCTTAGTTTTCTAGATATCGCCTTGACTTCTATTGCGTTGGATAGATAATTGTACTGGCTTTAACTCTAGTTTTTTTTTTTTTGCGGATAGTGCGAAAAAAATTTTCTGCCAAAAAAAAACCATGGACTACCCCCTTTGCTTTTTTTGAAAATTATGACAAACAAATATTTTGCACTATCCACAAGAAAAAAAATCCTAATTAAAACGAATACGTTTAGCTATCCAACGCAAAACAAATCAAGTCGATATCTAGAAAACTTAGGAAGTTATGACCAAAAAGGTAACCAGTTCTACCAAACAGTGGCCGGAAAGAGGCAGCAGAATAACTGGTTACTTTTTGGCCATAACTTGCTTAGTTTTCTAGATATCGCCTTGACTTCTATTGCGTTGGATAGATAATTGTACTGGCTTTAACTCCAGTTTTTTTTTTTTTGCGGATAGTGCGAAAAAAATTTTCTGCCAAAAAAAAACCATGGACTACCCCCTTTGCTTTTTTTGAAAATTATGACAAACAAATATTTTGCACTATCCACAAGAAAAAAAATCCTAATTAAAGCGAATACGTTTAGCTACCCAACGCAAAACAAATCAAGTCGATATCTAGAAAACTTAGGAAGTTATGACCAAAAAGGTAACCAGTTCTACCAAACAGTGGCCGGAAAGAGGCAGCAAAAGAACTTTTTACTTTTTGGCCATAACTTGCTTAGTTTTCTAGATATCGCCTTGACTTCTATTGCGTTGGATAGATAATTGTACTGGCTTTAACTCTAGTTTTTTTTTGCGGATAGTGCGAAAAAAATTTTCTGCCAAAAAAAAACCATGGACTACCCCCTTTGCTTTTTTTGAAAATTATGACAAACAAATATTTTGCACTATCCACAAGAAAAAAAATCCTAATTAAAGCGAATACGTTTAGCTATCCAACGCAAAACAAATCAAGTCGATATCTAGAAAACTTAGGAAGTTATGACCAAAAAGGTAACCAGTTCTACCAAACAGTGGCCGGAAAGAGGCAGCAGAAGAACTGGTTACTTTTTGGCCATAACTTGCTTAGTTTTCTAGATATCGCCTTGACTTCTATTGCGTTGGATAGATAATTGTACTGGCTTTAACTCTAGTTTTTTTTTTGCGGATAGTGCGAAAAAAATTTTCTGCCAAAAAAAAACCATGGACTACCCCCTTTGCTTTTTTTGAAAATTATGACAAACAAATATTTTGCACTATCCATAAGAAAAAAAATCCTAATTAAAGCGAATACGTTTAGCTACCCAACGCAAAACAAATCAAGTCGATATCTAGAAAACTTAGGAAGTTATGACCAAAAAGGTAACCAGTTCTACCAAACAGTGGCCGGAAAGAGGCAGCAGAGAACTGGTTACTTTTTGGCCATAACTTGCTTAGTTTTCTAGATATCGCCTTGACTTCTATTGCGTTGGATAGATAATTGTACTGGCTTTAACTCTAGTTTTTTTTTGCGGATAGTGCGAAAAAAATTTTCTGCCAAAAAAAAACCATGGACTACCCCCTTTGCTTTTTTTGAAAATTATGACAAACAAATATTTTGCACTATCCACAAGAAAAAAAATCCTAATTAAAGCGAATACGTTTAGCTATCCAACGCAAAACAAATCAAGTCGATATCTAGAAAACTTAGCAAGTTATGACCAAAAAGGTAACCAGTTCTACCAAACAGTGGCCGGAAAGAGGCAGCAGAAGAACTGGTTACTTTTTGGCCATAACTTGCTTAGTTTTCTAGATATCGCCTTGACTTCTATTGCGTTGGATAGATAATTGTACTGGCTTTAACTCTAGTTTTTTTTTTTTTGCGGATAGTGCGAAAAAAATTTTCTGCCAAAAAAAAAACCATGGACTACCCCCTTTGCTTTTTTTTAAAATTATGACAAACAAATATTTTGCACTATCAACAAGAAAAAAATCCTAATTAAAGCGAATACGTTTAGCTATCTAACGCAAAACAAATCAAGTCGATTTCTGGAAAACTTAGGAAGTTATGACCAAAAAGGTAACCAGTTCTACCAAACAGTGGCCGGAAAGAGGCAGCAGAAGAACTGGTTACTTTTTGGCCATAACTTGCTTAGTTTTCTAGATATCGCCTTGACTTCTATTGCGTTGGATAGATAATTGTACTGGCTTTAACTCTAGTTTTTTTTTTGCGGATATTGCGAAAAAAATTTTCTGCCAAAAAAAAACCATGGACTACCCCCTTTGCTTTTCTTGAAAATTATGACAAACAAATATTTTGCACTATCCACAAGAAAAAAAATCCTAATTAAAGCGAATACGTTTAGCTATCTAACGCAAAACAAATCAAGTCGATTTCTGGAAAACTTAGGAAGTTATGACCAAAAAGGTAACCAGTTCTACCAAACAGTGGCCGGAAAGAGGCAGCAGAAGAACTGGTTACTTTTTGGCCATAACTTGCTTAGTTTTCTATATATCGCCTTGACTTCTATTGCGTTGGATAGATAATTGTACTGGCTTTAACTCTAGTTTTTTTTTTGCGGATATTGCGAAAAAAATTTTCTGCCAAAAAAAAACCATGGACTACCCCCTTTGCTTTTTTTGAAAATTATGACAAACAAATATTTTGCACTATCCACAAGAAAAAAAATCCTAATTAAAGCGAATACGTTTAGCTATCCAACGCAAAACAAATCAAGTCGATATCTAGAAAACTTAGGAAGTTATGACCAAAAAGGTAACCAGTTCTACCAAACAGTGGCCGGAAAGAGGCAGCAGAGAACTGGTTACTTTTTGGCCATAACTTGCTTAGTTTTCTAGATATCGCCTTGACTTCTATTGCGTTGGATAGATAATTGTACTGGCTTTAACTCTAGTTTTTTTTTGCGGATAGTGCGAAAAAAATTTTCTGCCAAAAAAAAACCATGGACTACCCCCTTTGCTTTTTTTGAAAATTATGACAAACAAATATTTTGCACTATCCACAAGAAAAAAAATCCTAATTAAAGCGAATACGTTTAGCTACCCAACGCAAAACAAATCAAGTCGATATCTAGAAAACTTAGGAAGTTATGACCAAAAAGGTAACCAGTTCTACCAAACAGTGGCCGGAAAGAGGCAGCAGAAGAACTGGTTACTTTTTGGCCATAACTTGCTTAGTTTTCTAGATATCGCCTTGACTTCTATTGCGTTGGATAGATAATTGTACTGGCTTTAACTCCAGTTTTTTTTTTTTTGCGGATAGTGCGAAAAAAATTTTCTGCCAAAAAAAAACCATGGATTACCCCCTTTGCTTTTTTTGAAAATTATGACAAACAAATATTTTGCACTATCCACAAGAAAAAAAATCCTAATTAAAGCGAATACGTTTAGCTACCCAACGCAAAACAAATCAAGTCGATATCTAGAAAACTTAGGAAGTTATGACCAAAAAGGTAACCAGTTCTACCAAACAGTGGCCGGAAAGAGGCAGCAGAATAACTGGTTACTTTTTGGCCATAACTTGCTTAGTTTTCTAGATATCGCCTTGACTTCTATTGCGTTGGATAGATAATTGTACTGGCTTTAACTCCAGTTTTTTTTTTTTTGCGGATAGTGCGAAAAAAATTTTCTGCCAAAAAAAAACCATGGACTACCCCCTTTGCTTTTTTTGAAAATTATGACAAACAAATATTTTGCACTATCCACAAGAAAAAAAATCCTAATTAAAGCGAATACGTTTAGCTACCCAACGCAAAACAAATCAAGTCGATATCTAGAAAACTTAGGAAGTTATGACCAAAAAGGTAACCAGTTCTACCAAACAGTGGCCGGAAAGAGGCAGCAGAATAACTGGTTACTTTTTGGCCATAACTTGCTTAGTTTTCTAGATATCGCCTTGACTTCTATTGCGTTGGATAGATAATTGTACTGGCTTTAACTCTAGTTTTTTTTTTGCGGATAGTGCGAAAAAAATTTTCTGCCAAAAAAAAACCATGGACTACCCCCTTTGCTTTTTTTGAAAATTATGACAAACAAATATTTTGCACTATCCACAAGAAAAAAAATCCTAATCAAAGCGAATACGTTTAGCTATCCAACGCAAAACAAATCAAGTCGATATCTAGAAAACTTAGGAAGTTATGACCAAAAAGGTAACCAGTTCTACCAAACAGTGGCCGGAAAGAGGCAGCAGAAGAACTGGTTACTTTTTGGCCATAACTTGCTTAGTTTTCTAGATATCGCCTTGACTTCTATTGCGTTGGATAGATAATTGTACTGGCTTTAACTCTAGTTTTTTTTTTTTTGCGGATAGTGCGAAAAAAATTTTCTGCCAAAAAAAAACCATGGACTACCCCCTTTGCTTTTTTGAAAATTATGACAAACAAATATTTTGCACTATCAACAAGAAAAAAATCCTAATTAAAGCGAATACGTTTAGCTATCCAACGCAAAACAAATCAAGTCGATTTCTAGAAAACTTAGGAAGTTATGACCAAAAAGGTAACCAGTTCTACCAAACAGTGGCCGGAAAGAGGCAGCAGAAGAACTGGTTACTTTTTGGCCATAACTTGCTTAGTTTTCTAGATATCGCCTTGACTTCTATTGCGTTGGATAGATAATTGTACTGGCTTAAACTCTAGTTTTTTTTTTTGCGGATAGTGCGAAAAAAATTTTCTGCCAAAAAAAAACCATGGACTACCCCCTTTGCTTTTTTTGAAAATTATGACAAACAAATATTTTGCACTATCCACAAGAAAAAAAATCCTAATTAAAGCGAATACGTTTAGCTATCCAACGCAAAACAAATCAAGTCGATATCTAGAAAACTTAGGAAGTTATGACCAAAAAGGTAACCAGTTTTACCAAACAGTGGCCGGAAAGAGGCAGCAGAAGAACTGGTTACTTTTTGGCCATAACTTGCTTAGTTTTCTAGATATCGCCTTGACTTCTATTGCGTTGGATAGATAATTGTACTGGCTTTAACTCTAGTTTTTTTTTTTGCGGATAGTGCGAAAAAAATTTTCTGCCAAAAAAAACCATGGACTACCCCCTTTGCTTTTTTTGAAAATTATGACAAACAAATATTTTGCACTATCCACAAGAAAAAAAATCCTAATTAAAGCGAATACGTTTAGCTATCCAACGCAAAACAAATCAAGTCGATATCTAGAAAACTTAGGAAGTTATGACCAAAAAGGTAACCAGTTCTACCAAACAGTGGCCGGAAAGAGGCAGCAGAAGAACTGGTTACTTTTTGGCCATAACTTGCTTAGTTTTCTAGATATCGCCTTGACTTCTATTGCGTTGGATAGATAATTGTACTGGCTTTAACTCTAGTTTTTTTTTTTTGCGGATAGTGCGAAAAAAATTTTCTGCCAAAAAAAAACCATGGACTACCCCCTTTGCTTTTTTTGAAAATTATGACAAACAAATATTTTGCACTATCCACAAGAAAAAAATCCTAATTAAAGCGAATACGTTTAGCTATCCAACGCAAAACAAATCAAGTCGATATCTAGAAAACTTAGGAAGTTATGACCAAAAAGGTAACCAGTTCTACCAAACAGTGGCCGGAAAGAGGCAGCAGAAGAACTGGTTACTTTTTGGCCATAACTTGCTTAGTTTTCTAGATATCGCCTTGACTTCTATTGCGTTGGATAGATAATTGTACTGGCTTTAACTCTAGTTTTTTTTTTTTGCGGATAGTGCGAAAAAAATTTTCTGCCAAAAAAAAACCATGGACTACCCCCTTTGCTTTTTTTGAAAATTATGACAAACAAATATTTTGCACTATCCACAAGAAAAAAAATCCTAATTAAAGCGAATACGTTTAGCTATCCAACGCAAAACAAATCAAGTCGATATCTAGAAAACTTAGCAAGTTATGACCAAAAAGGTAACCAGTTCTACCAAACAGTGGCCGGAAAGAGGCAGCAGAAGAACTGGTTACTTTTTGGCCATAACTTGCTTAGTTTTCTAGATATCGCCTTGACTTCTATTGCGTTGGATAGATAATTGTACTGGCTTTAACTCTAGTTTTTTTTTTTTGCGGATAGTGCGAAAAAAATTTTCTGCCAAAAAAAAACCATGGACTACCCCCTTTGCTTTTTTTGAAAATTATGACAAACAAATATTTTGCACTATCCACAAGAAAAAAAATCCTAATTAAAGCGAATACGTTTAGCTATCCAACGCAAAACAAATCAAGTCGATATCTAGAAAACTTAGGAAGTTATGACCAAAAAGGTAACCAGTTCTACCAAACAGTGGCCGGAAAGAGGCAGCAGAAGAACTGGTTACTTTTTGGCCATAACTTGCTTAGTTTTCTAGATATCGCCTTGACTTCTATTGCGTTGGATAGATAATTGTACTGGCTTTAACTCTAGTTTTTTTTTTTTGCGGATAGTGCGAAAAAAAATTTTCTCCCAAAAAAAAACCATGGACTACCCCCTTTGCTTTTTTTGAAAATTATGACAAACAAATATTTTGCACTATCCACAAGAAAAAAAATCCTAATTAAAGCGAATACGTTTAGCTATCCAACGCAAAACAAATCAAGTCGATATCTAGAAAACTTAGCAAGTTATGACCAAAAAGGTAACCAGTTCTACCAAACAGTGGCCGGAAAGAGGCAGCAGAAGAACTGGTTACTTTTTGGCCATAACTTGCTTAGTTTTCTAGATATCGCCTTGACTTCTATTGCGTTGGATAGATAATTGTACTGGCTTTAACTCTAGTTTTTTTTTTTTTGCGGATAGTGCGAAAAAAATTTTCTGCCAAAAAAAAACCATGGACTACCCCCTTTGCTTTTTTTTTAAATTATGACAAACAAATATTTTGCACTATCTACAAGAAAAAAATCCTAATTAAAGCGAATACGTTTAGCTATCTAACGCAAAACAAATCAAGTCGATTTCTGGAAAACTTAGGAAGTTATGACCAAAAAGGTAACCAGTTCTACCAAACAGTGGCCGGAAAGAGGCAGCAGAAGAACTGGTTACTTTTTGGCCATAACTTGCTTAGTTTTCTAGATATCGCCTTGACTTCTATTGCGTTGGATAGATAATTGTACTGGCTTTAACTCTAGTTTTTTTTTTGCGGATATTGCGAAAAAAATTTTCTGCCAAAAAAAAACCATGGACTACCCCCTTTGCTTTTCTTGAAAATTATGACAAACAAATATTTTGCACTATCCACAAGAAAAAAAATCCTAATTAAAGCGAATACGTTTAGCTATCCAACGCAAAACAAATCAAGTCGATATCTAGAAAACTTAGGAAGTTATGACCAAAAAGGTAACCAGTTCTACCAAACAGTGGCCGGAAAGAGGCAGCAGAAGAACTGGTTACTTTTTGGCCATAACTTGCTTAGTTTTCTAGATATCGCCTTGACTTCTATTGCGTTGGATAGATAATTGTACTGGCTTTAACTCTAGTTTTTTTTTTTTGCGGATAGTGCGAAAAAAAATTTTCTCCCAAAAAAAAACCATGGACTACCCCCTTTGCTTTTTTTGAAAATTATGACAAACAAATATTTTGCACTATCCACAAGAAAAAAAATCCTAATTAAAGCGAATACGTTTAGCTATCCAACGCAAAACAAATCAAGTCGATATCTAGAAAACTTAGCAAGTTATGACCAAAAAGGTAACCAGTTCTACCAAACAGTGGCCGGAAAGAGGCAGCAGAAGAACTGGTTACTTTTTGGCCATAACTTGCTTAGTTTTCTAGATATCGCCTTGACTTCTATTGCGTTGGATAGATAATTGTACTGGCTTTAACTCTAGTTTTTTTTTTTTTGCGGATAGTGCGAAAAAAATTTTCTGCCAAAAAAAACCATGGACTACCCCCTTTGCTTTTTTTTTAAATTATGACAAACAAATATTTTGCACTATCTACAAGAAAAAAAATCCTAATTAAAGCGAATACGTTTAGCTATCTAACGCAAAACAAATCAAGTCGATTTCTGGAAAACTTAGGAAGTTATGACCAAAAAGGTAACCAGTTCTACCAAACAGTGGCCGGAAAGAGGCAGCAGAAGAACTGGTTACTTTTTGGCCATAACTTGCTTAGTTTTCTAGATATCGCCTTGACTTCTATTGCGTTGGATAGATAATTGTACTGGCTTTAACTCTAGTTTTTTTTTTGCGGATAGTGCGAAAAAAATTTTCTGCCAAAAAAAAACCATGGACTACCCCCTTTGCTTTTTTTGAAAATTATGACAAACAAATATTTTGCACTATCCACAAGAAAAAAAATCCTAATTAAAGCGAATACGTTTAGCTATCCAACGCAAAACAAATCAAGTCGATATCTAGAAAACTTAGCAAGTTATGACCAAAAAGGTAACCAGTTCTACCAAACAGTGGCCGGAAAGAGGCAGCAGAAGAACTGGTTACTTTTTGGCCATAACTTGCTTAGTTTTCTAGATATCGCCTTGACTTCTATTGCGTTGGATAGATAATTGTACTGGCTTTAACTCTAGTTTTTTTTTTTTTGCGGATAGTGCGAAAAAAATTTTCTGCCAAAAAAAAACCATGGACTACCCCCTTTGCTTTTTTTTTAAATTATGACAAACAAATATTTTGCACTATCTACAAGAAAAAAATCCTAATTAAAGCGAATACGTTTAGCTATCTAACGCAAAACAAATCAAGTCGATTTCTGGAAAACTTAGGAAGTTATGACCAAAAAGGTAACCAGTTCTACCAAACAGTGGCCGGAAAGAGGCAGCAGAAGAACTGGTTACTTTTTGGCCATAACTTGCTTAGTTTTCTAGATATCGCCTTGACTTCTATTGCGTTGGATAGATAATTGTACTGGCTTAAACTCTAGTTTTTTTTTTTGCGGATAGTGCGAAAAAAATTTTCTGCCAAAAAAAAACCATGGACTACCCCCTTTGCTTTTTTTGAAAATTATGACAAACAAATATTTTGCACTATCCACAAGAAAAAAAATCCTAATTAAAGCGAATACGTTTAGCTATCCAACGCAAAACAAATCAAGTCGATATCTAGAAAACTTAGGAAGTTATGACCAAAAAGGTAACCAGTTTTACCAAACAGTGGCCGGAAAGAGGCAGCAGAAGAACTGGTTACTTTTTGGCCATAACTTGCTTAGTTTTCTAGATATCGCCTTGACTTCTATTGCGTTGGATAGATAATTGTACTGGCTTTAACTCTAGTTTTTTTTTTTTTTTTGCGGATAGTGCGAAAAAAATTTTCTGCCAAAAAAAAACCATGGACTACCCCCTTTGCTTTTTTTGAAAATTATGACAAACAAATATTTTGCACTATCCACAAGAAAAAAAATCCTAATTAAAGCGAATACGTTTAGCTATCCAACGCAAAACAAATCAAGTCGATATCTAGAAAACTTAGGAAGTTATGACCAAAAAGGTAACCAGTTCTACCAAACAGTGGCCGGAAAGAGGCAGCAGAAGAACTGGTTACTTTTTGGCCATAACTTGCTTAGTTTTCTAGATATCGCCTTGACTTCTATTGCGTTGGATAGATAATTGTACTGGCTTTAACTCTAGTTTTTTTTTTTTGCGGATAGTGCGAAAAAAATTTTCTGCCAAAAAAAAACCATGGACTACCCCCTTTGCTTTTTTTGAAAATTATGACAAACAAATATTTTGCACTATCCACAAGAAAAAAATCCTAATTAAAGCGAATACGTTTAGCTATCCAACGCAAAACAAATCAAGTCGATATCTAGAAAACTTAGGAAGTTATGACCAAAAAGGTAACCAGTTCTACCAAACAGTGGCCGGAAAGAGGCAGCAAAAGAACTTTTTACTTTTTGGCCATAACTTGCTTAGTTTTCTAGATATCGCCTTGACTTCTATTGCGTTGGATAGATAATTGTACTGGCTTTAACTCTAGTTTTTTTTTTTTTGCGGATAGTGCGAAAAAAATTTTCTGCCAAAAAAAAACCATGGACTACCCCCTTTGCTTTTTTTGAAAATTATGACAAACAAATATTTTGCACTATCCACAAGAAAAAAAATCCTAATTAAAGCGAATACGTTTAGCTATCCAACGCAAAACAAATCAAGTCGATATCTAGAAAACTTAGGAAGTTATGACCAAAAAGGTAACCAGTTCTACCAAACAGTGGCCGGAAAGAGGCAGCAGAAGAACTGGTTACTTTTTGGCCATAACTTGCTTAGTTTTCTAGATATCGCCTTGACTTCTATTGCGTTGGATAGATAATTGTACTGGCTTTAACTCTAGTTTTTTTTTTTTGCGGATAGTGCGAAAAAAATTTTCTGCCAAAAAAAAACCATGGACTACCCCCTTTGCTTTTTTTGAAAATTATGACAAACAAATATTTTGCACTATCCACAAGAAAAAAAATCCTAATTAAAGCGAATACGTTTAGCTATCCAACGCAAAACAAATCAAGTCGATATCTAGAAAACTTAGGAAGTTATGACCAAAAAGGTAACCAGTTCTACCAAACAGTGGCCGGAAAGAGGCAGCAGAAGAACTGGTTACTTTTTGGCCATAACTTGCTTAGTTTTCTAGATATCGCCTTGACTTCTATTGCGTTGGATAGATAATTGTACTGGCTTTAACTCTAGTTTTTTTTTTTTGCGGATAGTGCGAAAAAAATTTTCTCCCAAAAAAAAACCATGGACTACCCCCTTTGCTTTTTTTGAAAATTATGACAAACAAATATTTTGCACTATCCACAAGAAAAAAAATCCTAATTAAAGCGAATACGTTTAGCTATCCAACGCAAAACAAATCAAGTCGATATCTAGAAAACTTAGCAAGTTATGACCAAAAAGGTAACCAGTTCTACCAAACAGTGGCCGGAAAGAGGCAGCAGAAGAACTGGTTACTTTTTGGCCATAACTTGCTTAGTTTTCTAGATATCGCCTTGACTTCTATTGCGTTGGATAGATAATTGTACTGGCTTTAACTCTAGTTTTTTTTTTTTTGCGGATAGTGCGAAAAAAATTTTCTGCCAAAAAAAAACCATGGACTACCCCCTTTGCTTTTTTTTTAAATTATGACAAACAAATATTTTGCACTATCTACAAGAAAAAAATCCTAATTAAAGCGAATACGTTTAGCTATCTAACGCAAAACAAATCAAGTCGATTTCTGGAAAACTTAGGAAGTTATGACCAAAAAGGTAACCAGTTCTACCAAACAGTGGCCGGAAAGAGGCAGCAGAAGAACTGGTTACTTTTTGGCCATAACTTGCTTAGTTTTCTAGATATCGCCTTGACTTCTATTGCGTTGGATAGATAATTGTACTGGCTTTAACTCTAGTTTTTTTTTTGCGGATATTGCGAAAAAAATTTTCTGCCAAAAAAAAACCATGGACTACCCCCTTTGCTTTTCTTGAAAATTATGACAAACAAATATTTTGCACTATCCACAAGAAAAAAAATCCTAATTAAAGCGAATACGTTTAGCTATCCAACGCAAAACAAATCAAGTCGATATCTAGAAAACTTAGGAAGTTATGACCAAAAAGGTAACCAGTTCTACCAAACAGTGGCCGGAAAGAGGCAGCAGAAGAACTGGTTACTTTTTGGCCATAACTTGCTTAGTTTTCTAGATATCGCCTTGACTTCTATTGCGTTGGATAGATAATTGTACTGGCTTTAACTCTAGTTTTTTTTTTTTGCGGATAGTGCGAAAAAAAATTTTCTCCCAAAAAAAAACCATGGACTACCCCCTTTGCTTTTTTTGAAAATTATGACAAACAAATATTTTGCACTATCCACAAGAAAAAAAATCCTAATTAAAGCGAATACGTTTAGCTATCCAACGCAAAACAAATCAAGTCGATATCTAGAAAACTTAGCAAGTTATGACCAAAAAGGTAACCAGTTCTACCAAACAGTGGCCGGAAAGAGGCAGCAGAAGAACTGGTTACTTTTTGGCCATAACTTGCTTAGTTTTCTAGATATCGCCTTGACTTCTATTGCGTTGGATAGATAATTGTACTGGCTTTAACTCTAGTTTTTTTTTTTTTGCGGATAGTGCGAAAAAAATTTTCTGCCAAAAAAAAACCATGGACTACCCCCTTTGCTTTTTTTTTAAATTATGACAAACAAATATTTTGCACTATCTACAAGAAAAAAATCCTAATTAAAGCGAATACGTTTAGCTATCTAACGCAAAACAAATCAAGTCGATTTCTGGAAAACTTAGGAAGTTATGACCAAAAAGGTAACCAGTTCTACCAAACAGTGGCCGGAAAGAGGCAGCAGAAGAACTGGTTAATTTTTGGCCATAACTTGCTTAGTTTTCTAGATATCGCCTTGACTTCTATTGCGTTGGATAGATAATTGTACTGGCTTTAACTCTAGTTTTTTTTTTGCGGATAGTGCGAAAAAAATTTTCTGCCAAAAAAAAACCATGGACTACCCCCTTTGCTTTTTTTGAAAATTATGACAAACAAATATTTTGCACTATCCACAAGAAAAAAAATCCTAATTAAAGCGAATACGTTTAGCTATCCAACGCAAAACAAATCAAGTCGATATCTAGAAAACTTAGGAAGTTATGACCAAAAAGGTAACCAGTTCTACCAAACAGTGGCCGGAAAGAGGCAGCAGAAGAACTGGTTACTTTTTGGCCATAACTTGCTTAGTTTTCTAGATATCGCCTTGACTTCTATTGCGTTGGATAGATAATTGTACTGGCTTTAACTCTAGTTTTTTTTTTTTGCGGATAGTGCGAAAAAAATTTTCTGCCAAAAAAAAACCATGGACTACCCCCTTTGCTTTTTTTGAAAATTATGACAAACAAATATTTTGCACTATCCACAAGAAAAAAAATCCTAATTAAAGCGAATACGTTTAGCTATCCAACGCAAAACAAATCAAGTCGATATCTAGAAAACTTAGGAAGTTATGACCAAAAAGGTAACCAGTTCTACCAAACAGTGGCCGGAAAGAGGCAGCAGAAGAACTGGTTACTTTTTGGCCATAACTTGCTTAGTTTTCTAGATATCGCCTTGACTTCTATTGCGTTGGATAGATAATTGTACTGGCTTTAACTCTAGTTTTTTTTTTTTGCGGATAGTGCGAAAAAAATTTTCTCCCAAAAAAAAACCATGGACTACCCCCTTTGCTTTTTTTGAAAATTATGACAAACAAATATTTTGCACTATCCACAAGAAAAAAAATCCTAATTAAAGCGAATACGTTTAGCTATCCAACGCAAAACAAATCAAGTCGATATCTAGAAAACTTAGCAAGTTATGACCAAAAAGGTAACCAGTTCTACCAAACAGTGGCCGGAAAGAGGCAGCAGAAGAACTGGTTACTTTTTGGCCATAACTTGCTTAGTTTTCTAGATATCGCCTTGACTTCTATTGCGTTGGATAGATAATTGTACTGGCTTTAACTCTAGTTTTTTTTTTTTTGCGGATAGTGCGAAAAAAATTTTCTGCCAAAAAAAAACCATGGACTACCCCCTTTGCTTTTTTTTTAAATTATGACAAACAAATATTTTGCACTATCTACAAGAAAAAAATCCTAATTAAAGCGAATACGTTTAGCTATCTAACGCAAAACAAATCAAGTCGATTTCTGGAAAACTTAGGAAGTTATGACCAAAAAGGTAACCAGTTCTACCAAACAGTGGCCGGAAAGAGGCAGCAGAAGAACTGGTTACTTTTTGGCCATAACTTGCTTAGTTTTCTAGATATCGCCTTGACTTCTATTGCGTTGGATAGATAATTGTACTGGCTTTAACTCTAGTTTTTTTTTTGCGGATATTGCGAAAAAAATTTTCTGCCAAAAAAAAACCATGGACTACCCCCTTTGCTTTTCTTGAAAATTATGACAAACAAATATTTTGCACTATCCACAAGAAAAAAAATCCTAATTAAAGCGAATACGTTTAGCTATCCAACGCAAAACAAATCAAGTCGATATCTAGAAAACTTAGGAAGTTATGACCAAAAAGGTAACCAGTTCTACCAAACAGTGGCCGGAAAGAGGCAGCAGAAGAACTGGTTACTTTTTGGCCATAACTTGCTTAGTTTTCTAGATATCGCCTTGACTTCTATTGCGTTGGATAGATAATTGTACTGGCTTTAACTCTAGTTTTTTTTTTTTGCGGATAGTGCGAAAAAAAATTTTCTCCCAAAAAAAAACCATGGACTACCCCCTTTGCTTTTTTTGAAAATTATGACAAACAAATATTTTGCACTATCCACAAGAAAAAAAATCCTAATTAAAGCGAATACGTTTAGCTATCCAACGCAAAACAAATCAAGTCGATATCTAGAAAACTTAGCAAGTTATGACCAAAAAGGTAACCAGTTCTACCAAACAGTGGCCGGAAAGAGGCAGCAGAAGAACTGGTTACTTTTTGGCCATAACTTGCTTAGTTTTCTAGATATCGCCTTGACTTCTATTGCGTTGGATAGATAATTGTACTGGCTTTAACTCTAGTTTTTTTTTTTTTGCGGATAGTGCGAAAAAAATTTTCTGCCAAAAAAAAACCATGGACTACCCCCTTTGCTTTTTTTTTAAATTATGACAAACAAATATTTTGCACTATCTACAAGAAAAAAATCCTAATTAAAGCGAATACGTTTAGCTATCTAACGCAAAACAAATCAAGTCGATTTCTGGAAAACTTAGGAAGTTATGACCAAAAAGGTAACCAGTTCTACCAAACAGTGGCCGGAAAGAGGCAGCAGAAGAACTGGTTACTTTTTGGCCATAACTTGCTTAGTTTTCTAGATATCGCCTTGACTTCTATTGCGTTGGATAGATAATTGTACTGGCTTTAACTCTAGTTTTTTTTTTGCGGATAGTGCGAAAAAAATTTTCTGCCAAAAAAAAACCATGGACTACCCCCTTTGCTTTTTTTGAAAATTATGACAAACAAATATTTTGCACTATCCACAAGAAAAAAAATCCTAATTAAAGCGAATACGTTTAGCTATCCAACGCAAAACAAATCAAGTCGATATCTAGAAAACTTAGCAAGTTATGACCAAAAAGGTAACCAGTTCTACCAAACAGTGGCCGGAAAGAGGCAGCAGAAGAACTGGTTACTTTTTGGCCATAACTTGCTTAGTTTTCTAGATATCGCCTTGACTTCTATTGCGTTGGATAGATAATTGTACTGGCTTTAACTCTAGTTTTTTTTTTTTTGCGGATAGTGCGAAAAAAATTTTCTGCCAAAAAAAAACCATGGACTACCCCCTTTGCTTTTTTTTTAAATTATGACAAACAAATATTTTGCACTATCTACAAGAAAAAAATCCTAATTAAAGCGAATACGTTTAGCTATCTAACGCAAAACAAATCAAGTCGATTTCTGGAAAACTTAGGAAGTTATGACCAAAAAGGTAACCAGTTCTACCAAACAGTGGCCGGAAAGAGGCAGCAGAAGAACTGGTTAATTTTTGGCCATAACTTGCTTAGTTTTCTAGATATCGCCTTGACTTCTATTGCGTTGGATAGATAATTGTACTGGCTTTAACTCTAGTTTTTTTTTTGCGGATAGTGCGAAAAAAATTTTCTGCCAAAAAAAAACCATGGACTACCCCCTTTGCTTTTTTTGAAAATTATGACAAACAAATATTTTGCACTATCCACAAGAAAAAAAATCCTAATTAAAGCGAATACGTTTAGCTATCCAACGCAAAACAAATCAAGTCGATATCTAGAAAACTTAGCAAGTTATGACCAAAAAGGTAACCAGTTCTACCAAACAGTGGCCGGAAAGAGGCAGCAGAAGAACTGGTTACTTTTTGGCCATAACTTGCTTAGTTTTCTAGATATCGCCTTGACTTCTATTGCGTTGGATAGATAATTGTACTGGCTTTAACTCTAGTTTTTTTTTTTTTGCGGATAGTGCGAAAAAAATTTTCTGCCAAAAAAAAACCATGGACTACCCCCTTTGCTTTTTTTTTAAATTATGACAAACAAATATTTTGCACTATCTACAAGAAAAAAATCCTAATTAAAGCGAATACGTTTAGCTATCTAACGCAAAACAAATCAAGTCGATTTCTGGAAAACTTAGGAAGTTATGACCAAAAAGGTAACCAGTTCTACCAAACAGTGGCCGGAAAGAGGCAGCAGAAGAACTGGTTACTTTTTGGCCATAACTTGCTTAGTTTTCTAGATATCGCCTTGACTTCTATTGCGTTGGATAGATAATTGTACTGGCTTTAACTCTAGTTTTTTTTTTGCGGATAGTGCGAAAAAAATTTTCTGCCAAAAAAAAACCATGGACTACCCCCTTTGCTTTTTTTGAAAATTATGACAAACAAATATTTTGCACTATCCACAAGAAAAAAAATCCTAATTAAAGCGAATACGTTTAGCTATCCAACGCAAAACAAATCAAGTCGATATCTAGAAAACTTAGCAAGTTATGACCAAAAAGGTAACCAGTTCTACCAAACAGTGGCCGGAAAGAGGCAGCAGAAGAACTGGTTACTTTTTGGCCATAACTTGCTTAGTTTTCTAGATATCGCCTTGACTTCTATTGCGTTGGATAGATAATTGTACTGGCTTTAACTCTAGTTTTTTTTTTTTTGCGGATAGTGCGAAAAAAATTTTCTGCCAAAAAAAAACCATGGACTACCCCCTTTGCTTTTTTTTTAAATTATGACAAACAAATATTTTGCACTATCTACAAGAAAAAAATCCTAATTAAAGCGAATACGTTTAGCTATCTAACGCAAAACAAATCAAGTCGATTTCTGGAAAACTTAGGAAGTTATGACCAAAAAGGTAACCAGTTCTACCAAACAGTGGCCGGAAAGAGGCAGCAGAAGAACTGGTTACTTTTTGGCCATAACTTGCTTAGTTTTCTAGATATCGCCTTGACTTCTATTGCGTTGGATAGATAATTGTACTGGCTTTAACTCTAGTTTTTTTTTTTTTTTGCGGATAGTGCGAAAAAAATTTTCTGCCAAAAAAAAACCATGGACTACCCCCTTTGCTTTTTTTGAAAATTATGACAAACAAATATTTTGCACTATCCACAAGAAAAAAAATCCTAATTAAAGCGAATACGTTTAGCTATCCAACGCAAAACAAATCAAGTCGATATCTAGAAAACTTAGGAAGTTATGACCAAAAAGGTAACCAGTTCTACCAAACAGTGGCCGGAAAGAGGCAGCAGAAGAACTGGTTACTTTTTGGCCATAACTTGCTTAGTTTTCTAGATATCGCCTTGACTTCTATTGCGTTGGATAGATAATTGTACTGGCTTAAACTCTAGTTTTTTTTTTTTTTGCGGATAGTGCGAAAAAAATTTTCTCCCAAAAAAAAACCATGGACTACCCCCTTTGCTTTTTTTGAAAATTATGACAAACAAATATTTTGCACTATCCACAAGAAAAAAATCCTAATTAAAGCGAATACGTTTAGCTATCCAACGCAAAACAAATCAAGTCGATATCTAGAAAACTTAGGAAGTTATGACCAAAAAGGTAACCAGTTCTACCAAACAGTGGCCGGAAAGAGGCAGCAGAAGAACTGGTTACTTTTTGGCCATAACTTGCTTAGTTTTCTAGATATCGCCTTGACTTCTATTGCGTTGGATAGATAATTGTACTGGCTTTAACTATAGTTTTTTTTTTTTTTTTGCGGATAGTGCGAAAAAAATTTTCTGCCAAAAAAAAACCATGGACTACCCCCTTTGCTTTTTTTGAAAATTATGACAAACAAATATTTTGCACTATCCACAAGAAAAAAAATCCTAATTAAAGCGAATACGTTTAGCTATCCAACGCAAAACAAATCAAGTCGATATCTAGAAAACTTAGCAAGTTATGACCAAAAAGGTAACCAGTTCTACCAAACAGTGGCCGGAAAGAGGCAGCAGAAGAACTGGTTACTTTTTGGCCATAACTTGCTTAGTTTTCTAGATATCGCCTTGACTTCTATTGCGTTGGATAGATAATTGTACTGGCTTTAACTCTAGTTTTTTTTTTTTTGCGGATAGTGCGAAAAAAATTTTCTGCCAAAAAAAAACCATGGACTACCCCCTTTGCTTTTTTTTTAAATTATGACAAACAAATATTTTGCACTATCTACAAGAAAAAAATCCTAATTAAAGCGAATACGTTTAGCTATCTAACGCAAAACAAATCAAGTCGATTTCTGGAAAACTTAGGAAGTTATGACCAAAAAGGTAACCAGTTCTACCAAACAGTGGCCGGAAAGAGGCAGCAGAAGAACTGGTTACTTTTTGGCCATAACTTGCTTAGTTTTCTAGATATCGCCTTGACTTCTATTGCGTTGGATAGATAATTGTACTGGCTTTAACTCTAGTTTTTTTTTTGCGGATAGTGCGAAAAAAATTTTCTGCCAAAAAAAAACCATGGACTACCCCCTTTGCTTTTTTTGAAAATTATGACAAACAAATATTTTGCACTATCCACAAGAAAAAAAATCCTAATTAAAGCGAATACGTTTAGCTATCCAACGCAAAACAAATCAAGTCGATATCTAGAAAACTTAGCAAGTTATGACCAAAAAGGTAACCAGTTCTACCAAACAGTGGCCGGAAAGAGGCAGCAGAAGAACTGGTTACTTTTTGGCCATAACTTGCTTAGTTTTCTAGATATCGCCTTGACTTCTATTGCGTTGGATAGATAATTGTACTGGCTTTAACTCTAGTTTTTTTTTTTTTGCGGATAGTGCGAAAAAAATTTTCTGCCAAAAAAAAACCATGGACTACCCCCTTTGCTTTTTTTTTAAATTATGACAAACAAATATTTTGCACTATCTACAAGAAAAAAATCCTAATTAAAGCGAATACGTTTAGCTATCTAACGCAAAACAAATCAAGTCGATTTCTGGAAAACTTAGGAAGTTATGACCAAAAAGGTAACCAGTTCTACCAAACAGTGGCCGGAAAGAGGCAGCAGAAGAACTGGTTACTTTTTGGCCATAACTTGCTTAGTTTTCTAGATATCGCCTTGACTTCTATTGCGTTGGATAGATAATTGTACTGGCTTTAACTCTAGTTTTTTTTTTTTTGCGGATAGTGCGAAAAAAATTTTCTGCCAAAAAAAAACCATGGACTACCCCCTTTGCTTTTTTTTTAAATTATGACAAACAAATATTTTGCACTATCTACAAGAAAAAAATCCTAATTAAAGCGAATACGTTTAGCTATCTAACGCAAAACAAATCAAGTCGATATCTAGAAAACTTAGGAAGTTATGACCAAAAAGGTAACCAGTTCTACCAAACAGTGGCCGGAAAGAGGCAGCAGAAGAACTGGTTACTTTTTGGCCATAACTTGCTTAGTTTTCTAGATATCGCCTTGACTTCTATTGCGTTGGATAGATAATTGTACTGGCTTTAACTCTAGTTTTTTTTTTTTTGCGGATAGTGCGAAAAAAATTTTCTGCCAAAAAAAAACCATGGACTACCCCCTTTGCTTTTTTTTTAAATTATGACAAACAAATATTTTGCACTATCCACAAGAAAAAAAATCCTAATTAAAGCGAATACGTTTAGCTATCCAACGCAAAACAAATCAAGTCGATATCTAGAAAACTTAGGAAGTTATGACCAAAAAGGTAACCAGTTCTACCAAACAGTGGCCGGAAAGAGGCAGCAGAAGAACTGGTTACTTTTTGGCCATAACTTGCTTAGTTTTCTAGATATCGCCTTGACTTCTATTGCGTTGGATAGATAATTGTACTGGCTTTAACTCTAGTTTTTTTTTTTTTGCGGATAGTGCGAAAAAAATTTTCTGCCAAAAAAAAACCATGGACTACCCCCTTTGCTTTTTTTTTAAATTATGACAAACAAATATTTTGCACTATCTACAAGAAAAAAATCCTAATTAAAGCGAATACGTTTAGCTATCTAACGCAAAACAAATCAAGTCGATTTCTGGAAAACTTAGGAAGTTATGACCAAAAAGGTAACCAGTTCTACCAAACAGTGGCCGGAAAGAGGCAGCAGAAGAACTGGTTACTTTTTGGCCATAACTTGCTTAGTTTTCTAGATATCGCCTTGACTTCTATTGCGTTGGATAGATAATTGTACTGGCTTTAACTCTAGTTTTTTTTTTTTTTTGCGGATAGTGCGAAAAAAATTTTCTGCCAAAAAAAAACCATGGACTACCCCCTTTGCTTTTTTTGAAAATTATGACAAACAAATATTTTGCACTATCCACAAGAAAAAAAATCCTAATTAAAGCGAATACGTTTAGCTATCCAACGCAAAACAAATCAAGTCGATATCTAGAAAACTTAGGAAGTTATGACCAAAAAGGTAACCAGTTCTACCAAACAGTGGCCGGAAAGAGGCAGCAGAAGAACTGGTTACTTTTTGGCCATAACTTGCTTAGTTTTCTAGATATCGCCTTGACTTCTATTGCGTTGGATAGATAATTGTACTGGCTTAAACTCTAGTTTTTTTTTTTTTTGCGGATAGTGCGAAAAAAATTTTCTCCCAAAAAAAAACCATGGACTACCCCCTTTGCTTTTTTTGAAAATTATGACAAACAAATATTTTGCACTATCCACAAGAAAAAAATCCTAATTAAAGCGAATACGTTTAGCTATCCAACGCAAAACAAATCAAGTCGATATCTAGAAAACTTAGGAAGTTATGACCAAAAAGGTAACCAGTTCTACCAAACAGTGGCCGGAAAGAGGCAGCAGAAGAACTGGTTACTTTTTGGCCATAACTTGCTTAGTTTTCTAGATATCGCCTTGACTTCTATTGCGTTGGATAGATAATTGTACTGGCTTTAACTCTAGTTTTTTTTTTTTGCGGATAGTGCGAAAAAAATTTTCTGCCAAAAAAAAACCATGGACTACCCCCTTTGCTTTTTTTGAAAATTATGACAAACAAATATTTTGCACTATCCACAAGAAAAAAAATCCTAATTAAAGCGAATACGTTTAGCTATCCAACGCAAAACAAATCAAGTCGATATCTAGAAAACTTAGGAAGTTATGACCAAAAAGGTAACCAGTTCTACCAAACAGTGGCCGGAAAGAGGCAGCAGAAGAACTGGTTACTTTTTGGCCATAACTTGCTTAGTTTTCTAGATATCGCCTTGACTTCTATTGCGTTGGATAGATAATTGTACTGGCTTTAACTCTAGTTTTTCTTTTTTTTTTGCGGATAGTGCGAAAAAAATTTTCTGCCAAAAAAAAACCATGGACTACCCCCTTTGCTTTTTTTGAAAATTATGACAAACAAATATTTTGCACTATCCACAAGAAAAAAAATCCTAATTAAAGCGAATACGTTTAGCTATCCAA
The DNA here is from genome assembly GCA_947397855.1 of Thelaira solivaga. NCBI lineage: Eukaryota > Metazoa > Arthropoda > Insecta > Diptera > Tachinidae > Thelaira > Thelaira solivaga. The sequence goes on from OX377612.1 coordinate 29,623,073, forward strand.
CGCAAAACAAATCAAGTCGATATCTAGAAAACTTAGGAAGTTATGACCAAAAAGGTAACCAGTTCTACCAAACAGTGGCCGGAAAGAGGCAGCAGAAGAACTGGTTACTTTTTGGCCATAACTTGCTTAGTTTTTTAGATATCGCCTTGACTTCTATTGCGTTGGATAGATAATTGTACTGGCTTTAACTCTAGTTTTTTTTTTTTTTGCGGATAGTGCGAAAAAAATTTTCTGCCAAAAAAAAACCATGGACTACCCCCTTTGCTTTTTTTGAAAATTATGACAAACAAATATTTTGCACTATCAACAAGAAAAAAATCCTAATTAAAGCGAATACGTTTAGCTATCCAACGCAAAACAAATCAAGTCGATATCTAGAAAACTTAGGAAGTTATGACCAAAAAGGTAACCAGTTCTACCAAACAGTGGCCGGAAAGAGGCAGCAGAAGAACTGGTTACTTTTTGGCCATAACTTGCTTAGTTTTCTAGATATCGCCTTGACTTCTATTGCGTTGGATAGATAATTGTACTGGCTTTAACTCTAGTTTTTTTTTTTTTGCGGATAGTGCGAAAAAAATTTTCTGCCAAAAAAAAACCATGGACTACCCCCTTTGCTTTTTTTGAAAATTATGACAAACAAATATTTTGCACTATCCACAAGAAAAAAAATCCTAATTAAAGCGAATACGTTTAGCTATCCAACGCAAAACAAATCAAGTCGATATCTAGAAAACTTAGGAAGTTATGACCAAAAAGGTAACCAGTTCTACCAAACAGTGGCCGGAAAGAGGCAGCAGAAGAACTGGTTACTTTTTGGCCATAACTTGCTTAGTTTTCTAGATATCGCCTTGACTTCTATTGCGTTGGATAGATAATTGTACTGGCTTTAACTCTAGTTTTTTTTTTTTTTGCGGATAGTGCGAAAAAAATTTTCTGCCAAAAAAAAAACCATGGACTACCCCCTTTGCTTTTTTTGAAAATTATGACAAACAAATATTTTGCACTATCCACAAGAAAAAAAATCCTAATTAAAGCGAATACGTTTAGCTATCCAACGCAAAACAAATCAAGTCGATATCTAGAAAACTTAGGAAGTTATGACCAAAAAGGTAACCAGTTCTACCAAACAGTGGCCGGAAAGAGGCAGCAGAAGAACTGGTTACTTTTTGGCCATAACTTGCTTAGTTTTCTAGATATCGCCTTGACTTCTATTGCGTTGGATAGATAATTGTACTGGCTTAAACTCTAGTTTTTTTTTTTTGCGGATAGTGCGAAAAAAATTTTCTCCCAAAAAAAAACCATGGACTACCCCCTTTGCTTTTTTTGAAAATTATGACAAACAAATATTTTGCACTATCCACAAGAAAAAAAATCCTAATTAAAGCGAATACGTTTAGCTATCCAACGCAAAACAAATCAAGTCGATATCTAGAAAACTTAGGAAGTTATGACCAAAAAGGTAACCAGTTCTACCAAACAGTGGCCGGAAAGAGGCAGCAGAAGAACTGGTTACTTTTTGGCCATAACTTGCTTAGTTTTCTAGATATCGCCTTGACTTCTATTGCGTTGGATAGATAATTGTACTGGCTTTAACTCTAGTTTTTTTTTTTTTTTGCGGATAGTGCGAAAAAAATTTTCTGCCAAAAAAAAACCATGGACTACCCCCTTTGCTTTTTTTGAAAATTATGACAAACAAATATTTTGCACTATCCACAAGAAAAAAAAATCCTAATTAAAGCGAATACGTTTAGCTATCCAACGCAAAACAAATCAAGTCGATATCTAGAAAACTTAGGAAGTTATGACCAAAAAGGTAACCAGTTCTACCAAACAGTGGCCGGAAAGAGGCAGCAGAAGAACTGGTTACTTTTTGGCCATAACTTGCTTAGTTTTCTAGATATCGCCTTGACTTCTATTGCGTTGGATAGATAATTGTACTGGCTTTAACTCTATTTTTTTTTTTTTTTTGCGGATAGTGCGAAAAAAATTTTCTGCCAAAAAAAAACCATGGACTACCCCCTTTGCTTTTTTTGAAAATTATGACAAACAAATATTTTGCACTATCCACAAGAAAAAAATCCTAATTAAAGCGAATACGTTTAGCTATCCAACGCAAAACAAATCAAGTCGATATCTAGAAAACTTAGGAAGTTATGACCAAAAAGGTAACCAGTTCTACCAAACAGTGGCCGGAAAGAGGCAGCAGAAGAACTGGTTACTTTTTGGCCATAACTTGCTTAGTTTTCTAGATATCGCCTTGACTTCTATTGCGTTGGATAGATAATTGTACTGGCTTTAACTCTAGTTTTTTTTTTTTTTTGCGGATAGTGCGAAAAAAATTTTCTGCCAAAAAAAAACCATGGACTACCCCCTTTGCTTTTTTTGAAAATTATGACAAACAAATATTTTGCACTATCCACAAGAAAAAAAATCCTAATTAAAGCGAATACGTTTAGCTATCCAACGCAAAACAAATCAAGTCGATATCTAGAAAACTTAGGAAGTTATGACCAAAAAGGTAACCAGTTCTACCAAACAGTGGCCGGAAAGAGGCAGCAGAAGAACTGGTTACTTTTTGGCCATAACTTGCTTAGTTTTCTAGATATCGCCTTGACTTCTATTGCGTTGGATAGATAATTGTACTGGCTTAAACTCTAGTTTTTTTTTTTTTGCGGATAGTGCGAAAAAAATTTTCTCCCAAAAAAAAACCATGGACTACCCCCTTTGCTTTTTTTGAAAATTATGACAAACAAATATTTTGCACTATCCACAAGAAAAAAAATCCTAATTAAAGCGAATACGTTTAGCTATCCAACGCAAAACAAATCAAGTCGATATCTAGAAAACTTAGGAAGTTATGACCAAAAAGGTAACCAGTTCTACCAAACAGTGGCCGGAAAGAGGCAGCAGAAGAACTGGTTACTTTTTGGCCATAACTTGCTTAGTTTTCTAGATATCGCCTTGACTTCTATTGCGTTGGATAGATAATTGTACTGGCTTTAACTCTAGTTTTTTTTTTTTTTTGCGAATAGTGCGAAAAAAATTTTCTGCCAAAAAAAAACCATGGACTACCCCCTTTGCTTTTTTTGAAAATTATGACAAACAAATATTTTGCACTATCCACAAGAAAAAAAATCCTAATTAAAGCGAATACGTTTAGCTATCCAACGCAAAACAAATCAAGTCGATATCTAGAAAACTTAGGAAGTTATGACCAAAAAGGTAACCAGTTCTACCAAACAGTGGCCGGAAAGAGGCAGCAGAAGAACTGGTTACTTTTTGGCCATAACTTGCTTAGTTTTCTAGATATCGCCTTGACTTCTATTGCGTTGGATAGATAATTGTACTGGCTTTAACTCTAGTTTTTTTTTTTTTTTGCGAATAGTGCGAAAAAAATTTTCTGCCAAAAAAAAACCATGGACTACCCCCTTTGCTTTTTTTGAAAATTATGACAAACAAATATTTTGCACTATCCACAAGAAAAAAAATCCTAATTAAAGCGAATACGTTTAGCTACCCAACGCAAAACAAATCAAGTCGATATCTAGAAAACTTAGGAAGTTATGACCAAAAAGGTAACCAGTTCTACCAAACAGTGGCCGGAAAGAGGCAGCAGAAGAACTGGTTACTTTTTGGCCATAACTTGCTTAGTTTTCTAGATATCGCCTTGACTTCTATTGCGTTGGATAGATAATTGTACTGGCTTAAACTCTTGTTTTTTTTTTTTTGCGGATAGTGCGAAAAAAATTTTCTCCCAAAAAAAAACCATGGACTACCCCCTTTGCTTTTTTTGAAAATTATGACAAACAAATATTTTGCACTATCCACAAGAAAAAAAATCCTAATTAAAGCGAATACGTTTAGCTACCCAACGCAAAACAAATCAAGTCGATATCTAGAAAACTTAGGAAGTTATGACCAAAAAGGTAACCAGTTCTACCAAACAGTGGCCGGAAAGAGGCAGCAGAAGAACTGGTTACTTTTTGGCCATAACTTGCTTAGTTTTCTAGATATCGCCTAGACTTCTATTGCGTTGGATAGATAATTGTACTGGCTTTAACTCTAGTTTTTTTTTTGCGGATAGTGCGAAAAAAATTTTCTGCCAAAAAAAAACCATTAACTACCCCCTTTGCTTTTTTTGAAAATTATGACAAACAAATATTTTGCACTATCCACAAGAAAAAAAATCCTAATTAAAGCGAATACGTTTAGCTACCCAACGCAAAACAAATCAAGTCGATATCTAGAAAACTTAGGAAGTTATGACCAAAAAGGTAACCAGTTCTACCAAACAGTGGCCGGAAAGAGGCAGCAGAAGAACTGGTTACTTTTTGGCCATAACTTGCTTAGTTTTCTAGATATCGCCTTGACTTCTAATGCGTTATATAGATAATTGTACTGGCTTTAACTCTAGTTTTTTTTTTTGCGGATAGTGCGAAAAAGTTTTCTGCCAAAAAAACCATGGACTACCCCCTTTGCTTTTTTTGAAAATTATGACAAACAAAAATTTTGCACTATCCACAAGAAAAAAAATCCTAATTAAAGCGAATACGTTTAGCTACCCAACGCAAAACAAATCAAGTCGATATCTAGAAAACTTAAGAAGTTATGACCAAAAAGGTAACCAGTTCTACCAAACAGTGGCCGGAAAGAGGCAGCAGAAGAACTGGTTACTTTTTGGCCATAACTTGCTTAGTTTTCTAGATATCGCCTTGACTTCTATTGCGTTGGATAGATAATTGTACTGGCTTTAACTCTAGTTTTTTTTTTTTTTTTGCGGATAGTGCGAAAAAAATTTTCTGCCAAAAAAAAACCATGGACTACCCCCTTTGCTTTTTTTGAAAATTATGACAAACAAATATTTTGCACTATCAACAAGAAAAAAATCCTAATTAAAGCGAATACGTTTAGCTATCCAACGCAAAACAAATCAAGTCGATATCTAGAAAACTTAGGAAGTTATGACCAAAAAGGTAACCAGTTCTACCAAACAGTGGCCGGAAAGAGGCAGCAGAAGAACTGGTTACTTTTTGGCCATAACTTGCTTAGTTTTCTAGATATCGCCTTGACTTCTATTGCGTTGGATAGATAATTGTACTGGCTTTAACTCTAGTTTTTTTTTTTTTTTGCGGATAGTGCGAAAAAAATTTTCTGCCAAAAAAAAACCATGGACTACCCCCTTTGCTTTTTTTGAAAATTATGACAAACAAATATTTTGCACTATCCACAAGAAAAAAAATCCTAATTAAAGCGAATACGTTTAGCTATCCAACGCAAAACAAATCAAGTCGATATCTAGAAAACTTAGGAAGTTATGACCAAAAAGGTAACCAGTTCTACCAAACAGTGGCCGGAAAGAGGCAGCAGAAGAACTGGTTACTTTTTGGCCATAACTTGCTTAGTTTTCTAGATATCGCCTTGACTTCTATTGCGTTGGATAGATAATTGTACTGGCTTTAACTCTAGTTTTTTTTTTTTTTGCGGATAGTGCGAAAAAAATTTTCTGCCAAAAAAAACCATGGACTACCCCCTTTGCTTTTTTTGAAAATTATGACAAACAAATATTTTGCACTATCAACAAGAAAAAAATCCTAATTAAAGCGAATACGTTTAGCTATCCAACGCAAAACAAATCAAGTCGATATCTAGAAAACTTAGGAAGTTATGACCAAAAAGGTAACCAGTTCTACCAAACAGTGGCCGGAAAGAGGCAGCAGAAGAACTGGTTACTTTTTGGCCATAACTTGCTTAGTTTTCTAGATATCGCCTTGACTTCTATTGCGTTGGATAGATAATTGTACTGGCTTTAACTCTAGTTTTTTTTTTTTTTTTGCGGATAGTGCGAAAAAAATTTTCTGCCAAAAAAAAACCATGGACTACCCCCTTTGCTTTTTTTGAAAATTATGACAAACAAATATTTTGCACTATCAACAAGAAAAAAATCCTAATTAAAGCGAATACGTTTAGCTATCCAACGCAAAACAAATCAAGTCGATATCTAGAAAACTTAGGAAGTTATGACCAAAAAGGTAACCAGTTCTACCAAACAGTGGCCGGAAAGAGGCAGCAGAAGAACTGGTTACTTTTTGGCCATAACTTGCTTAGTTTTCTAGATATCGCCTTGACTTCTATTGCGTTGGATAGATAATTGTACTGGCTTTAACTCTAGTTTTTTTTTTTTTTTTGCGGATAGTGCGAAAAAAATTTTCTGCCAAAAAAAAACCATGGACTACCCCCTTAGCTTTTTTTGAAAATTATGACAAACAAATATTTTGCACTATCAACAAGAAAAAAATCCTAATTAAAGCGAATACGTTTAGCTATCCAACGCAAAACAAATCAAGTCGATATCTAGAAAACTTAGGAAGTTATGACCAAAAAGGTAACCAGTTCTACCAAACAGTGGCCGGAAAGAGGCAGCAGAAGAACTGGTTACTTTTTGGCCATAACTTGCTTAGTTTTCTAGATATCGCCTTGACTTCTATTGCGTTGGATAGATAATTGTACTGGCTTTAACTCTAGTTTTTTTTTTTTTTTTGCGGATAGTGCGAAAAAAATTTTCTGCCAAAAAAAAACCATGGACTACCCCCTTTGCTTTTTTTGAAAATTATGACAAACAAATATTTTGCACTATCCACAAGAAAAAAAATCCTAATTAAAGCGAATACGTTTAGCTATCCAACGCAAAACAAATCAAGTCGATATCTAGAAAACTTAGGAAGTTATGACCAAAAAGGTAACCAGTTCTACCAAACAGTGGCCGGAAAGAGGCAGCAGAAGAACTGGTTACTTTTTGGCCATAACTTGCTTAGTTTTCTAGATATCGCCTTGACTTCTATTGCGTTGGATAGATAATTGTACTGGCTTTAACTCTAGTTTTTTTTTTTTTTTTGCGGATAGTGCGAAAAAAATTTTCTGCCAAAAAAAAACCATGGACTACCCCCTTTGCTTTTTTTGAAAATTATGACAAACAAATATTTTGCACTATGCACAAGAAAAAAATCCTAATTAAAGCGAATACGTTTAGCTATCCAACGCAAAACAAATCAAGTCGATATCTAGAAAACTTAGGAAGTTATGACCAAAAAGGTAACCAGTTCTACCAAACAGTGGCCGGAAAGAGGCAGCAGAAGAACTGGTTTCTTTTTGGCCATAACTTGCTTAGTTTTCTAGATATCGCCTTGACTTCTATTGCGTTGGATAGATAATTGTACTGGCTTTAACTCTATTTTTTTTTTTTTTTGCGGATAGTGCGAAAAAAATTTTCTGCCAAAAAAAAACCATGGACTACCCCCTTTGCTTTTTTTGAAAATTATGACAAACAAATATTTTGCACTATCAACAAGAAAAAAAATCCTAATTAAAGCGAATACGTTTAGCTATCCAACGCAAAACAAATCAAGTCGATATCTAGAAAACTTAGGAAGTTATGACCAAAAAGGTAACCAGTTCTACCAAACAGTGGCCGGAAAGAGGCAGCTGAAGAACTGGTTACTTTTTGGCCATAACTTGCTTAGTTTTCTAGACATCGCCTTGACTTCTATTGCGTTGGATAGATAATTGTACTGGCTTTAACTCTAGTTTTTTTTTTTTGCGGATAGTGCGAAAAAAATTTTCTCCCAAAAAAAAACCATGGACTACCCCCTTTGCTTTTTTTGAAAATTATGACAAACAAATATTTTGCACTATCCACAAGAAAAAAAATCCTAATTAAAGCGAATACGTTTAGCTATCCAACGCAAAACAAATCAAGTCGATATCTAGAAAACTTAGCAAGCTATGACCAAAAAGGTAACCAGTTCTACCAAACAGTGGCCGGAAAGAGGCAGCAGAAGAACTGGTTACTTTTTGGCCATAACTTGCTTAGTTTTCTAGATATCGCCTTGACTTCTATTGCGTTGGATAGATAATTGTACTGGCTTTAACTCTAGTTTTTTTTTTGCGGATAGTGCGAAAAAAATTTTCTCCCAAAAAAAAACCATGGACTACCCCCTTTGCTTTTTTTGAAAATTATGACAAACAAATATTTTGCACTATCCACAAGAAAAAAAATCCTAATTAAAGCGAATACGTTTAGCTATCCAACGCAAAACAAATCAAGTCGATATCTAGAAAACTTAGGAAGTTATGACCAAAAAGGTAACCAGTTCTACCAAACAGTGGCCGGAAAGAGGCAGCTGAAGAACTGGTTACTTTTTGGCCATAACTTGCTTAGTTTTCTAGACATCGCCTTGACTTCTATTGCGTTGGATAGATAATTGTACTGGCTTTAACTCTAGTTTTTTTTTTTTGCGGATAGTGCGAAAAAAATTTTCTCCCAAAAAAAAACCATGGACTACCCCCTTTGCTTTTTTTGAAAATTATGACAAACAAATATTTTGCACTATCCACAAGAAAAAAAATCCTAATTAAAGCGAATACGTTTAGCTATCCAACGCAAAACAAATCAAGTCGATATCTAGAAAACTTAGCAAGCTATGACCAAAAAGGTAACCAGTTCTACCAAACAGTGGCCGGAAAGAGGCAGCAGAAGAACTGGTTACTTTTTGGCCATAACTTGCTTAGTTTTCTAGATATCGCCTTGACTTCTATTGCGTTGGATAGATAATTGTACTGGCTTTAACTCTAGTTTTTTTTTTTTGCGGATAGTGCGAAAAAAATTTTCTCCCAAAAAAAAACCATGGACTACCCCCTTTGCTTTTTTTGAAAATTATGACAAACAAATATTTTGCACTATCCACAAGAAAAAAAATCCTAATTAAAGCGAATACGTTTAGCTATCCAACGCAAAACAAATCAAGTCGATATCTAGAAAACTTAGGAAGTTATGACCAAAAAGGTAACCAGTTCTACCAAACAGTGGCCGGAAAGAGGCAGCAGAAGAACTGGTTACTTTTTGGCCATAACTTGCTTAGTTTTCTAGATATCGCCTTGACTTCTATTGCGTTGGATAGATAATTGTACTGGCTTTAACTCTAGTTTTTTTTTTGCGGATAGTGCGAAAAAAATTTTCTCCCAAAAAAAAACCATGGACTACCCCCTTTGCTTTTTTTGAAAATTATGACAAACAAATATTTTGCACTATCCACAAGAAAAAAAATCCTAATTAAAGCGAATACGTTTAGCTATCCAACGCAAAACAAATCAAGTCGATATCTAGAAAACTTAGGAAGTTATGACCAAAAAGGTAACCAGTTCTACCAAACAGTGGCCGGAAAGAGGCAGCTGAAGAACTGGTTACTTTTTGGCCATAACTTGCTTAGTTTTCTAGACATCGCCTTGACTTCTATTGCGTTGGATAGATAATTGTACTGGCTTTAACTCTAGTTTTTTTTTTTTGCGGATAGTGCGAAAAAAATTTTCTCCCAAAAAAAAACCATGGACTACCCCCTTTGCTTTTTTTGAAAATTATGACAAACAAATATTTTGCACTATCCACAAGAAAAAAAATCCTAATTAAAGCGAATACGTTTAGCTATCCAACGCAAAACAAATCAAGTCGATATCTAGAAAACTTAGCAAGCTATGACCAAAAAGGTAACCAGTTCTACCAAACAGTGGCCGGAAAGAGGCAGCAGAAGAACTGGTTACTTTTTGGCCATAACTTGCTTAGTTTTCTAGATATCGCCTTGACTTCTATTGCGTTGGATAGATAATTGTACTGGCTTTAACTCTAGTTTTTTTTTTGCGGATAGTGCGAAAAAAATTTTCTCCCAAAAAAAAACCATGGACTACCCCCTTTGCTTTTTTTGAAAATTATGACAAACAAATATTTTGCACTATCCACAAGAAAAAAAATCCTAATTAAAGCGAATACGTTTAGCTATCCAACGCAAAACAAATCAAGTCGATATCTAGAAAACTTAGGAAGTTATGACCAAAAAGGTAACCAGTTCTACCAAACAGTGGCCGGAAAGAGGCAGCAGAAGAACTGGTTTCTTTTTGGCCATAACTTGCTTAGTTTTCTAGATATCGCCTTGACTTCTATTGCGTTGGATAGATAATTGTACTGGCTTTAACTCTATTTTTTTTTTTTTTGCGGATAGTGCGAAAAAAATTTTCTGCCAAAAAAAAACCATGGACTACCCCCTTTGCTTTTTTTGAAAATTATGACAAACAAATATTTTGCACTATCAACAAGAAAAAAATCCTAATTAAAGCGAATACGTTTAGCTATCCAACGCAAAACAAATCAAGTCGATATCTAGAAAACTTAGGAAGTTATGACCAAAAAGGTAACCAGTTCTACCAAACAGTGGCCGGAAAGAGGCAGCAGAAGAACTGGTTACTTTTTGGCCATAACTTGCTTAGTTTTCTAGATATCGCCTTGACTTCTATTGCGTTGGATAGATAATTGTACTGGCTTTAACTCTAGTTTTTTTTTTGCGGATAGTGCGAAAAAAATTTTCTCCCAAAAAAAAACCATGGACTACCCCCTTTGCTTTTTTTGAAAATTATGACAAACAAATATTTTGCACTATCCACAAGAAAAAAAATCCTAATTAAAGCGAATACGTTTAGCTATCCAACGCAAAACAAATCAAGTCGATATCTAGAAAACTTAGGAAGTTATGACCAAAAAGGTAACCAGTTCTACCAAACAGTGGCCGGAAAGAGGCAGCTGAAGAACTGGTTACTTTTTGGCCATAACTTGCTTAGTTTTCTAGACATCGCCTTGACTTCTATTGCGTTGGATAGATAATTGTACTGGCTTTAACTCTAGTTTTTTTTTTTTGCGGATAGTGCGAAAAAAATTTTCTCCCAAAAAAAAACCATGGACTACCCCCTTTGCTTTTTTTGAAAATTATGACAAACAAATATTTTGCACTATCCACAAGAAAAAAAATCCTAATTAAAGCGAATACGTTTAGCTATCCAACGCAAAACAAATCAAGTCGATATCTAGAAAACTTAGGAAGTTATGACCAAAAAGGTAACCAGTTCTACCAAACAGTGGCCGGAAAGAGGCAGCTGAAGAACTGGTTACTTTTTGGCCATAACTTGCTTAGTTTTCTAGACATCGCCTTGACTTCTATTGCGTTGGATAGATAATTGTACTGGCTTTAACTCTAGTTTTTTTTTTTTGCGGATAGTGCGAAAAAAATTTTCTCCCAAAAAAAAACCATGGACTACCCCCTTTGCTTTTTTTGAAAATTATGACAAACAAATATTTTGCACTATCCACAAGAAAAAAAATCCTAATTAAAGCGAATACGTTTAGCTATCCAACGCAAAACAAATCAAGTCGATATCTAGAAAACTTAGCAAGCTATGACCAAAAAGGTAACCAGTTCTACCAAACAGTGGCCGGAAAGAGGCAGCAGAAGAACTGGTTACTTTTTGGCCATAACTTGCTTAGTTTTCTAGATATCGCCTTGACTTCTATTGCGTTGGATAGATAATTGTACTGGCTTTAACTCTAGTTTTTTTTTTGCGGATAGTGCGAAAAAAATTTTCTCCCAAAAAAAAACCATGGACTACCCCCTTTGCTTTTTTTGAAAATTATGACAAACAAATATTTTGCACTATCCACAAGAAAAAAAATCCTAATTAAAGCGAATACGTTTAGCTATCCAACGCAAAACAAATCAAGTCGATATCTAGAAAACTTAGGAAGTTATGACCAAAAAGGTAACCAGTTCTACCAAACAGTGGCCGGAAAGAGGCAGCTGAAGAACTGGTTACTTTTTGGCCATAACTTGCTTAGTTTTCTAGACATCGCCTTGACTTCTATTGCGTTGGATAGATAATTGTACTGGCTTTAACTCTAGTTTTTTTTTTTTTGCGGATAGTGCGAAAAAAATTTTCTCCCAAAAAAAAACCATGGACTACCCCCTTTGCTTTTTTTGAAAATTATGACAAACAAATATTTTGCACTATCCACAAGAAAAAAAATCCTAATTAAAGCGAATACGTTTAGCTATCCAACGCAAAACAAATCAAGTCGATATCTAGAAAACTTAGGAAGTTATGACCAAAAAGGTAACCAGTTCTACCAAACAGTGGCCGGAAAGAGGCAGCAGAAGAACTGGTTACTTTTTGGCCATAACTTGCTTAGTTTTCTAGATATCGCCTTGACTTCTATTGCGTTGGATAGATAATTGTACTGGCTTTAACTCTAGTTTTTTTTTTGCGGATAGTGCGAAAAAAATTTTCTGCCAAAAAAAAACCATGGACTACCCCCTTTGCTTTTTTTAAAATTATGACAAACAAATATTTTGCACTATCCACAAGAAAAAAAATCCTAATTAAAGCGAATACGTTTAGCTACCCAACGCAAAACAAATCAAGTAGATATCTAGAAAACTTAGGAAGTTATGACCAAAAAGGTAACCAGTTCTACCAAACAGTGGCCGGAAAGAGGCAGCAGAAGAACTGGTTACTTTTTGGCCATAACTTGCTTAGTTTTCTAGATATCGCCTTGACTTCTATTGCGTTGGATAGATAATTGTACTGGCTTAAACTCTAGTTTTTTTTTTTTCGGATAGTGCGAAAAAAATTTTCTGCCAAAAAAAAACCGTGGACTACCCCCTTTGCTTTTTTTAAAATTATGACAAACAAATATTTTGCACTATCCACAAGAAAAAAAATCCTAATTAAAGCGAATACGTTTAGCTACCCAACGCAAAACAAATCAAGTAGATATCTAGAAAACTTAGGAAGTTATGACCAAAAAGGTAACCAGTTCTACCAAACAGTGGCCGGAAAGAGGCAGCAGAAGAACTGGTTACTTTTTGGCCATAACTTGCTTAGTTTTCTAGATATCGCCTTGACTTCTATTGCGTTGGATAGATAATTGTACTGGCTTTAACTCTTGTTTTTTTTTTTTGCGGATAGTGCGAAAAAAATTTTCTGCTAAAAAAAAACCATGGACTACCCCCTTTGCTTTTTTTGAAAATTATGACAAACAAATATTTTGCACTATCCACAAGAAAAAAAATCCTAATTAAAGCGAATACGTTTAGCTATCCAACGCAAAACAAATCAAGTCGATATCTAGAAAACTTAGGAAGTTATGACCAAAAAGGTAACCAGTTCTACCAAACAGTGGCCGGAAAGAGGCAGCAGAAGAACTGGTTACTTTTTGGCCATAACTTGCTTAGTTTTCTAGATATCGCCTTGACTTCTATTGCGTTGGATAGATAATTGTACTGGCTTTAACTCTAGTTTTTTTTTTGCGGATAGTGCGAAAAAAATTTTCTGCCAAAAAAAAACCATGGACTACCCCCTTTGCTTTTTTTAAAATTATGACAAACAAATATTTTGCACTATCCACAAGAAAAAAATCCTAATTAAAGCGAATACGTTTAGCTACCCAACGCAAAACAAATCAAGTAGATATCTAGAAAACTTAGGAAGTTATGACCAAAAAGGTAACCAGTTCTACCAAACAGTGGCCGGAAAGAGGCAGCAGAAGAACTGGTTACTTTTTGGCCATAACTTGCTTAGTTTTCTAGATATCGCCTTGACTTCTATTGCGTTGGATAGATAATTGTACTGGCTTAAACTCTAGTTTTTTTTTTCGGATAGTGCGAAAAAAATTTTCTGCCAAAAAAAAAACATGGACTACCCCCTTTGCTTTTTTTGAAAATTATGACAAACAAATATTTTGCACTATCCACAAGAAAAAAAATCCTAATTAAAGCGAATACGTTTAGCTACCCAACGCAAAACAAATCAAGTAGATATCTAGAAAACTTAGGAAGTTATGACCAAAAAGGTAACCAGTTCTACCAAACAGTGGCCGGAAAGAGGCAGCAGAAGAACTGGTTACTTTTTGGCCATAACTTGCTTAGTTTTCTAGATATCGCCTTGACTTCTATTGCGTTGGATAGATAATTGTACTGGCTTAAACTCTAGTTTTTTTTTTCGGATAGTGCGAAAAAAATTTTCTGCCAAAAAAAAAACATGGACTACCCCCTTTGCTTTTTTTGAAAATTATGACAAACAAAAATTTTGTACTATCCACAAGAAAAAAAAATCCTAATTAAAGCGAATACGTTTAGCTATCCAACGCAAAACAAATCAAGTCGATATCTAGAAAACTTAAGAAGTTATGACCAAAAAGGTAACCAGTTCTACCAAACAGTGGCCGGAAAGAGGCAGCAGAAGAACTGGTTACTTTTTGGCCATAACTTGCTTAGTTTTCTAGATATCGCCTTGACTTCTATTGCGTTGGATAGATAATTGTACTGGCTTAAACTCTAGTTTTTTTTTTCGGATAGTGCGAAAAAAATTTTCTGCCAAAAAAAAAACATGGACTACCCCCTTTGCTTTTTTTGAAAATTATGACAAACAAAAATTTTGTACTATCCACAAGAAAAAAAAATCCTAATTAAAGCGAATACGTTTAGCTATCCAACGCAAAACAAATCAAGTCGATATCTAGAAAACTTAAGAAGTTATGACCAAAAAGGTAACCAGTTCTACCAAACAGTGGCCGGAAAGAGGCAGCAGAAGAACTGGTTACTTTTTGGCCATAACTTGCTTAGTTTTCTAGATATCGCCTTGACTTCTATTGCGTTGGATAGATAATTGTACTGGCTTAAACTCTAGTTTTTTTTTTCGGATAGTGCGAAAAAAATTTTCTGCCAAAAAAAAAACATGGACTACCCCCTTTGCTTTTTTTGAAAATTATGACAAACAAAAATTTTGTACTATCCACAAGAAAAAAAAATCCTAATTAAAGCGAATACGTTTAGCTATCCAACGCAAAACAAATCAAGTCGATATCTAGAAAACTTAGGAAGTTATGACCAAAAAGGTAACCAGTTCTACCAAACAGTGGCCGGAAAGAGGCAGCAGAAGAACTGGTTACTTTTTGGCCATAACTTGCTTAGTTTTCTAGATATCGCCTTGACTTCTATTGCGTTGGATAGATAATTGTACTGGCTTAAACTCTAGTTTTTTTTTTCGGATAGTGCGAAAAAAATTTTCTGCCAAAAAAAAAACATGGACTACCCCCTTTGCTTTTTTTGAAAATTATGACAAACAAAAATTTTGTACTATCCACAAGAAAAAAAAATCCTAATTAAAGCGAATACGTTTAGCTATCCAACGCAAAACAAATCAAGTCGATATCTAGAAAACTTAAGAAGTTATGACCAAAAAGGTAACCAGTTCTACCAAACAGTGGCCGGAAAGAGGCAGCAGAAGAACTGGTTACTTTTTGGCCATAACTTGCTTAGTTTTCTAGATATCGCCTTGACTTCTATTGCGTTGGATAGATAATTGTACTGGCTTAAACTCTAGTTTTTTTTTCGGATAGTGCGAAAAAAATTTTCTGCCAAAAAAAAAACATGGACTACCCCCTTTGCTTTTTTTGAAAATTATGACAAACAAAAATTTTGTACTATCCACAAGAAAAAAAAATCCTAATTAAAGCGAATACGTTTAGCTATCCAACGCAAAACAAATCAAGTCGATATCTAGAAAACTTAAGAAGTTATGACCAAAAAGGTAACCAGTTCTACCAAACAGTGGCCGGAAAGAGGCAGCAGAAGAACTGGTTACTTTTTGGCCATAACTTGCTTAGTTTTCTAGATATCGCCTTGACTTCTATTGCGTTGGATAGATAATTGTACTGGCTTAAACTCTAGTTTTTTTTTTCGGATAGTGCGAAAAAAATTTTCTGCCAAAAAAAAAACATGGACTACCCCCTTTGCTTTTTTTGAAAATTATGACAAACAAAAATTTTGTACTATCCACAAGAAAAAAAAATCCTAATTAAAGCGAATACGTTTAGCTATCCAACGCAAAACAAATCAAGTCGATATCTAGAAAACTTAAGAAGTTATGACCAAAAAGGTAACCAGTTCTACCAAACAGTGGCCGGAAAGAGGCAGCAGAAGAACTGGTTACTTTTTGGCCATAACTTGCTTAGTTTTCTAGATATCGCCTTGACTTCTATTGCGTTGGATAGATAATTGTACTGGCTTAAACTCTAGTTTTTTTTTTCGGATAGTGCGAAAAAAATTTTCTGCCAAAAAAAAAACATGGACTACCCCCTTTGCTTTTTTTGAAAATTATGACAAACAAAAATTTTGTACTATCCACAAGAAAAAAAAATCCTAATTAAAGCGAATACGTTTAGCTATCCAACGCAAAACAAATCAAGTCGATATCTAGAAAACTTAAGAAGTTATGACCAAAAAGGTAACCAGTTCTACCAAACAGTGGCCGGAAAGAGGCAGCAGAAGAACTGGTTACTTTTTGGCCATAACTTGCTTAGTTTTCTAGATATCGCCTTGACTTCTATTGCGTTGGATAGATAATTGTACTGGCTTAAACTCTAGTTTTTTTTTTCGGATAGTGCGAAAAAAATTTTCTGCCAAAAAAAAAACATGGACTACCCCCTTTGCTTTTTTTGAAAATTATGACAAACAAAAATTTTGTACTATCCACAAGAAAAAAAAATCCTAATTAAAGCGAATACGTTTAGCTATCCAACGCAAAACAAATCAAGTCGATATCTAGAAAACTTAAGAAGTTATGACCAAAAAGGTAACCAGTTCTACCAAACAGTGGCCGGAAAGAGGCAGCAGAAGAACTGGTTACTTTTTGGCCATAACTTGCTTAGTTTTCTAGATATCGCCTTGACTTCTATTGCGTTGGATAGATAATTGTACTGGCTTAAACTCTAGTTTTTTTTTTCGGATAGTGCGAAAAAAATTTTCTGCCAAAAAAAAAACATGGACTACCCCCTTTGCTTTTTTTGAAAATTATGACAAACAAAAATTTTGTACTATCCACAAGAAAAAAAAATCCTAATTAAAGCGAATACGTTTAGCTATCCAACGCAAAACAAATCAAGTCGATATCTAGAAAACTTAAGAAGTTATGACCAAAAAGGTAACCAGTTCTACCAAACAGTGGCCGGAAAGAGGCAGCAGAAGAACTGGTTACTTTTTGGCCATAACTTGCTTAGTTTTCTAGATATCGCCTTGACTTCTATTGCGTTGGATAGATAATTGTACTGGCTTAAACTCTAGTTTTTTTTTTCGGATAGTGCGAAAAAAATTTTCTGCCAAAAAAAAAACATGGACTACCCCCTTTGCTTTTTTTGAAAATTATGACAAACAAAAATTTTGTACTATCCACAAGAAAAAAAAATCCTAATTAAAGCGAATACGTTTAGCTATCCAACGCAAAACAAATCAAGTCGATATCTAGAAAACTTAAGAAGTTATGACCAAAAAGGTAACCAGTTCTACCAAACAGTGGCCGGAAAGAGGCAGCAGAAGAACTGGTTACTTTTTGGCCATAACTTGCTTAGTTTTCTAGATATCGCCTTGACTTCTATTGCGTTGGATAGATAATTGTACTGGCTTAAACTCTAGTTTTTTTTTTCGGATAGTGCGAAAAAAATTTTCTGCCAAAAAAAAAACATGGACTACCCCCTTTGCTTTTTTTGAAAATTATGACAAACAAAAATTTTGTACTATCCACAAGAAAAAAAAATCCTAATTAAAGCGAATACGTTTAGCTATCCAACGCAAAACAAATCAAGTCGATATCTAGAAAACTTAAGAAGTTATGACCAAAAAGGTAACCAGTTCTACCAAACAGTGGCCGGAAAGAGGCAGCAGAAGAACTGGTTACTTTTTGGCCATAACTTGCTTAGTTTTCTAGATATCGCCTTGACTTCTATTGCGTTGGATAGATAATTGTACTGGCTTAAACTCTAGTTTTTTTTTTCGGATAGTGCGAAAAAAATTTTCTGCCAAAAAAAAAACATGGACTACCCCCTTTGCTTTTTTTGAAAATTATGACAAACAAAAATTTTGTACTATCCACAAGAAAAAAAAATCCTAATTAAAGCGAATACGTTTAGACACCATTTACACAGGGAAAGTTTACTTTGCAAAGTCTTGAGTTTATAGGAGATAGGGGTGAAGAGAACGGGAGGCAGTACAGACTTTCTTGTACTCGCAAATTCGTTTTGTTCTTTGTTCGTAGTTTATATAACTGAAGTTAGCTGCAACTTTTTATTTGACGTTTTCTTTTATATTTTATTTCGTTGGGTGTAGTCATTTTGTGCTATTGTGAATAACATTTTGGTTAGTTGGAAAATTTAAAATTGTGTTCAAATTTAAAAAATATTAGAAAAAAATTAAAAATGGTGTATAAATGGCAAAGGGACCAAATAGAAAAATTAATTACTTTCGTTCAGCAAAATACCTGTATTTATGATATTAAATCCCAGGAGTACCTAGATAGAGCAAAGAAGGCTCAAGCATTCAACAAAATATTAGAGGAGTTGAAAAAAAATGACAGTGATATTACATTGGATGAAATTAAACGGAAATGGAAAAATTTACGAATTCAATATATGCAAGAACTACGCAATATAAATCAGTCTAAAAAAATTGGAGCTTCAACGGAAGATATTTACTTTCCAAAACTGTGGTGTTTTGAACAATTAAACTTCCTTAAAACACACAGTGAAATAAAAGCCAGCAAAGACAACATAGAGGTATGTGTAAAAATATTTCAGGGTTGAGTCAAAATTTTTTCAAAGTAAATATGTATAAGTAAAGTATAGCAAAATGCTGCATTAATTATTTTATTGCTTTAATTTCTCTAGATTTTCACAGAAACAGAAAATGACGAATTTCATACTCCCAGCGACAACCAAAATAATAGTTCAAACGAAGAGCCCCCAAAGAAAATACAAAAGGTATGTTTATGAAGCTTTTGTTAAATTAGTTTTATTAAATCGGGTTTGATGATTAGAAAGCAATATTTTTGTGACT
This sequence comes from Thelaira solivaga, assembly GCA_947397855.1. Taxonomy (NCBI): domain Eukaryota; kingdom Metazoa; phylum Arthropoda; class Insecta; order Diptera; family Tachinidae; genus Thelaira; species Thelaira solivaga. The sequence goes on from OX377612.1 coordinate 29,641,828, forward strand.
CATTTTATATATAAATCTTCGTAGTTTTGTAAAATCTACATATATAGTTATTTTGAAAATAATAATATCATTATTAATATCTTGTAGAAAACACGCGCATATAATGAGTTTCATAATGAGCTACAAAATTTTAAAACGGTTCTCAGCCAAAAAAAAAAAAGAAAAACCATATGCCTGGCTGGGAGCACTTGTAGTAAGTGAAATAAAGAAAATTGGTCCAGAAGATCAACCTGATGCTGTTTGGCAGGTCCAATGCCTAATGCGCAAACTTACGAGCCAATCGCGTCGACAACGTAGCCTTTCATCTACTTCGAGTTGCTCAAAAGATATTATTGACGATTTCAATTAGCATTTTATAGTAAGTTATTAACTAAATATATGTAAATTTTTCTATTATATATCATTTTTCTTTGCAGCTCCAAAAAAAATATATATGTGCAACCGAAATAATTTATCAGTATTTTAAACATACTTTTGTGTTATTTTTTTTATCCGTTATTTTAGTTTTTGTTTTCAAATGTTTAATTCGTTGTTTCCTTTTATATATTATTAATAGTCTATATGCATTTAATATTATTTGAATTTTTTTATTTGTTTTGTTTTAAAATTCATCTCCAAAAAAGACAACGGATAACTTGATAACTTTGAATGAATTTTTTTATTAAATTTTCTATTAGTAAATATAAGAAACTTTGATGTGTAAAATGTATTACTTTTAGTACAAAAAAAGTCTGTGTACCTGTTTTAAATAATAATAAATACTATTTAAAAATGTTTATTTATTAGATAAAAAAAATTGATAATACAAGACGGAATTTTTTTTTTTTGCTTTTCAAATAAAATAAACAAAAACAAAATAAACTTATGTGTTTCAATATTTTAATGTAAATGAGATGCATATTTCATGGTAAAGTTGCTTATTTCTTACTAATTGCATATTTAAAATTTTTGAAAACTGTAATCCAAACTATTAATAAATAACTTTTTGGTCCCTGTCAAAGAAAACAAGTTAAGTGGAATATACATAAATAAGTGGAATACATAAATTCAATTTTCTTTCCGTCAGCAATATATACATAAATAGATTACAGCCAATCCAACTTTCCCTCGTCATTAAAATATTCAGTGAACTGTTGTCGAACAGCTTCCGCGCTACCTTTGCGCGGATTGTACGCGGTGTCAAAGTTTCCATTGGAATCAGCTGTAGAGTGTGCGGTGGTATTTATGTATGCAGAATCGCGTTGCAATAAAAAGTTATGTAAAACACAACAAGCAAATGTTATGGCTTCCACTGTTTCCACTTTTAAATTTATTGGTGCCAAAAAAACACGGAAACGGTTTGCAAGAATGCCAAAAGTATGCTCGACAACATGTCTTGCACGTGACAGTCGTGCATTAAAAATCTGTTTTTCTTTTGAGCTGGTGTGGTATGGATAGGGCTTCATTAAATATGTTTGCATTGGGAACGCATCATCGCCAACTACAACATATGGAAGACTTCTACCATTTCCTACAATACTTTTTTGTGGTACTTCCTTTTCATTTTCTAAAACCGTTTTTAAGTTGCTTTGGAGAAATACACCAGCGTCGTTACTGCGGCCATTGCAACCAATGTCGACATAAATAAATTTACAATTTGCGTCAACTAGGGCCATCAAAACTATACTGTTGCTTCCTTTATAATTGTGGTAAAACGCCCCGTCTTTTCGTGGTGGTCGAAAATTTATATGCTTCCCATCTAAAGCACCCAGACAGTTAGGAAATTGCCACTTTACTGCAAATTCTTTAGCAATTGTTTCCCACTCTGATGGGTTGCTGGGAAACTAAAGTTAAAGGGAGAGAAAAAAATTTAATATACTTATAAGCATACATAAGTGTTTAATAAGTTTGATTTGCAGAGAATACTTTTAAATACTTATACATATGCGCATAATACCTTCAAATATGTTCCATGCATTCGTTTCGTAATGGATCGACACACTTTGGGAACTATACCAGAGATAGCCGGACATGACACTCGTGTTTGATATCCTATACTACGGAAAGTCTCTCCTATAAAATTATTTCAAGTTTACTAAACTTATAAACATATGTATATCGTTTTAAATTACTGTACATACCAGTGGCAAGAAAGCGCAACGTTAATGCTAACTTTTCTGCAGGAGTAATGGCATCTCTCATTTGCGTATCAGCACGCATTATGTCCTGCTCTACTAAGTTGAATATAAATGTAAATTGCGTCTTGGACATCCTTAAATAATTATTATAAGACGCTTCGTCAGTTAACAGCAATTCTGTTGTTAAAAAGGAAAAGGAACCACGGCTCTTTTTTAATTTCCTCCAAGGTTTTATCCACTGCTTCTTCGGTTTGTTAGTAGGAAGACATATTGCTTTCTGGCAGAGATTTGTCAAACCTTGAAGAATTCTTGTTGATTTTATTTAAAACTAAACAAGTATGTATGTATGTATTACAAACCAATAAGTATATCCTCATTTTCACTGTCTTCAGACTCCAAGTTAACAGTATCTCCAATGCACTCAAGTATATCTTTTATTAAACAATTTTTTTCTTTTTCGTCCATTTTAAAATTTCAAAGATTTTGTTTTTCACAATTAAAACGGATAGAGAATTCACAAACCAGCAAATGAGAAATGTCAAAAAATGCAGAACACTCAAACAAAGGAAAACAAAATTTGAGAAACAAAACTTTCCCTGTATAAACACCAAAGAAAGTTTAAAAGAGAATTCAACAAAATTTGTCAAAGTAAACTTTCCCTGTGTAAATGGTGTCTTAGCTATCCAACGCAAAACAAATCAAGTCGATATCTAGAAAACTTAGGAAGTTATGACCAAAAAGGTAACCAGTTCTACCAAACAGTGGCCGGAAAGAGGCAGCAGAAGAACTGGTTACTTTTTGGCCATAACTTGCTTAGTTTTCTAGATATCGCCTTGACTTCTATTGCGTTGGATAGATAATTGTACTGGCTTAAACTCTAGTTTTTTTTTTTTTTGCGGATAGTGCGAAAAAAATTTTCTGCCAAAAAAAAACCATGGACTACCCCCTTTGCTTTTTTTTTAAATTATGACAAACAAATATTTTGCACTATCAACAAGAAAAAAATCCTAACTAAAGCGAATACGTTTAGCTATCCAACGCAAAACAAATCAAGTCGATATCTAGAAAACTTAGGAAGTTATGACCAAAAAGGTAACCAGTTCTACCAAACAGTGGCCGGAAAGAGGCAGCAGAAGAACTGGTTACTTTTTGGCCATAACTTGCTTAGTTTTCTAGATATCGCCTTGACTTCTATTGCGTTGGATAGATAATTGTACTGGCTTAAACTCTATTTTTTTTTTTTTTTGCGGATAGTGCGAAAAAAATTTTCTGCCAAAAAAAACCATGGACTACCCCCTTTGCTTTTTTTTAAAATTATGACAAACAAATATTTTGCACTATCAACAAGAAAAAAATCCTAATTAAAGCGAATACGTTTAGCTATCCAACGCAAAACAAATCAAGTCGATATCTAGAAAACTTAGGAAGTTATGACCAAAAAGGTAACCAGTTCTACCAAACAGTGGCCGGAAAGAGGCAGCAGAAGAACTGGTTACTTTTTGGCCATAACTTGCTTAGTTTTCTAGATATCGCCTTGACTTCTATTGCGTTGGATAGATAATTGTACTGGCTTTAACTCTAGTTTTTTTTTTTTGCGGATAGTGCGAAAAAAATTTTCTGCCAAAAAAAAAACCATGGACTACCCCTTTTGCTTTTTTTTAAAATTATGACAAACAAATATTTTGCACTATCAACAAGAAAAAAATCCTAATTAAAGCGAATACGTTTAGCTACCCAACGCAAAATAAATCAAGTCGATATCTAGAAAACTTAGGAAGTTATGACCAAAAAGGTAACCAGTTCTACCAAACAGTGGCCGGAAAGAGGCAGCAGAAGAACTGGTTACTTTTTGGCCATAACTTGCTTAGTTTTCTAGATATCGCCTTGACTTCTATTGCGTTGGATAGAAAATTGTACTGGCTTTAACTCTAGTTTTTTTTTTGCGGATAGTGCGAAAAAAATTTTCTGCCAAAAAAAAACCATGGACTACCCCCTTTGCTTTTTTTTAAAATTATGACAAACAAATATTTTGCACTATCAACAAGAAAAAAATCCTAATTAAAGCGAATACGTTTAGCTACCCAACGCAAAACAAATCAAGTCGATATCTAGAAAACTTAGGAAGTTATGACCAAAAAGGTAACCAGTTCTACCAAACAGTGGCCGGAAAGAGGCAGCAGAAGAACTGGTTACTTTTTGGCCATAACTTGCTTAGTTTTATAGATATCGCCTTGACTTCTATTGCGTTGGATAGAAAATTGTACTGGCTTTAACTCTAGTTTTTTTTTTGCGGATAGTGCGAAAAAAATTTTCTGCCAAAAAAAAACCATGGACTACCCCCTTTGCTTTTTTTTAAAATTATGACAAACAAATATTTTGCACTATCAACAAGAAAAAAATCCTAATTAAAGCGAATACGTTTAGCTACCCAACGCAAAACAAATCAAGTCGATATCTAGAAAACTTAGGAAGTTATGACCAAAAAGGTAACCAGTTCTACCAAACAGTGGCCGGAAAGAGGCAGCAAAAGAACTGGTTACTTTTTGGCCATAACTTGCTTAGTTTTCTAGATATAGCCTTGACTTCTATTGCGTTGGATAGATAATTGTACTGGCTTTAACTCTAGTTTTTTTGCGGATAGTGCGAAAAAAATTTTCTGCCAAAAAAAAAACCATGGACTACCCCCTTTGCTTTTTTTTAAAATTATGACAAACAAATATTTTGCACTATCCACAAGAAAAAAAAATCCTAATTAAAGCGAATACGTTTAGCTACCCAACGCAAAAAAAATCAAGTCGATATCTAGAAAACTTAGCAAGCTATGACCAAAAAGGTAACCAGTTCTACCAAACAGTGGCCGGAAAGAGGCAGCAGAAGAACTGGTTACTTTTTGGCCATAACTTGCTTAGTTTTCTAGATATCGCCTTGACTTCTATTGCGTTGGATAGAAAATTGTACTGGCTTTAACTCTAGTTTTTTTTTTGCGGATAGTGCGAAAAAAATTTTCTGCCAAAAAAAAACCATGGACTACCCCCTTTGCTTTTTTTTAAAATTATGACAAACAAATATTTTGCACTATCAACAAGAAAAAAATCCTAATTAAAGCGAATACGTTTAGCTACCCAACGCAAAACAAATCAAGTCGATATCTAGAAAACTTAGGAAGTTATGACCAAAAAGGTAACCAGTTCTACCAAACAGTGGCCGGAAAGAGGCAGCAGAAGAACTGGTTACTTTTTGGCCATAACTTGCTTAGTTTTATAGATATCGCCTTGACTTCTATTGCGTTGGATAGATAATTGTACTGGCTTTAACTCTAGTTTTTTTTTTGCGGATAGTGCGAAAAAAATTTTCTGCCAAAAAAAAACCATGGACTACCCCCTTTGCTTTTTTTTTAAATTATGACAAACAAAAATTTTGTACTATCCACAAGAAAAAAAAATCCTAATTAAAGCGAATACGTTTAGCTACCCAACGCAAAACAAATCAAGTCGATATCTAGAAAACTTAGGAAGTTATGACCAAAAAGGTAACCAGTTCTACCAAACAGTGGCCGGAAAGAGGCAGCAGAAGAACTGGTTACTTTTTGGCCATAACTTGCTTAGTTTTATAGATATCGCCTTGACTTCTATTGCGTTGGATAGATAATTGTACTGGCTTTAACTCTAGTTTTTTTTTTTTGCGGATAGTGCGAAAAAAATTTTCTGCCAAAAAAAAAACCATGGACTACCCCTTTTGCTTTTTTTTAAAATTATGACAAACAAATATTTTGCACTATCAACAAGAAAAAAATCCTAATTAAAGCGAATACGTTTAGCTACCCAACGCAAAACAAATCAAGTCGATATCTAGAAAACTTAGGAAGTTATGACCAAAAAGGTAACCAGTTCTACCAAACAGTGGCCGGAAAGAGGCAGCAGAAGAACTGGTTACTTTTTGGCCATAACTTGCTTAGTTTTCTAGATATAGCCTTGACTTCTATTGCGTTGGATAGATAATTGTACTGGCTTTAACTCTAGTTTTTTTTTTTTGCGGATAGTGCGAAAAAAATTTTCTGCCAAAAAAAAAACCATGGACTACCCCTTTTGCTTTTTTTTAAAATTATGACAAACAAATATTTTGCACTATCAACAAGAAAAAAATCCTAATTAAAGCGAATACGTTTAGCTACCCAACGCAAAATAAATCAAGTCGATATCTAGAAAACTTAGGAAGTTATGACCAAAAAGGTAACCAGTTCTACCAAACAGTGGCCGGAAAGAGGCAGCAGAAGAACTGGTTACTTTTTGGCCATAACTTGCTTAGTTTTCTAGATATCGCCTTGACTTCTATTGCGTTGGATAGATAATTGTACTGGCTTTAACTCTAGTTTTTTTTTTGCGGATAGTGCGAAAAAAATTTTCTGCCAAAAAAAAACCACGGACTACCCCCTTTGCTTTTTTTTAAAATTATGACAAACAAAAATTTTGTACTATCCACAAGAAAAAAAATCCTAATTAAAGCGAATACGTTTAGCTACCCAACGCAAAACAAATCAAGTCGATATCTAGAAAACTTAGGAAGTTATGACCAAAAAGGTAACCAGTTCTACCAAACAGTGGCCGGAAAGAGGCAGCAAAAGAACTGGTTACTTTTTGGCCATAACTTGCTTAGTTTTCTAGATATAGCCTTGACTTCTATTGCGTTGGATAGATAATTGTACTGGCTTTAACTCTAGTTTTTTTGCGGATAGTGCGAAAAAAATTTTCTGCCAAAAAAAAAACCATGGACTACCCCCTTTGCTTTTTTTTAAAATTATGACAAACAAATATTTTGCACTATCCACAAGAAAAAAAAATCCTAATTAAAGCGAATACGTTTAGCTACCCAACGCAAAAAAAATCAAGTCGATATCTAGAAAACTTAGCAAGCTATGACCAAAAAGGTAACCAGTTCTACCAAACAGTGGCCGGAAAGAGGCAGCAGAAGAACTGGTTACTTTTTGGCCATAACTTGCTTAGTTTTCTAGATATCGCCTTGACTTCTATTGCGTTGGATAGAAAATTGTACTGGCTTTAACTCTAGTTTTTTTTTTGCGGATAGTGCGAAAAAAATTTTCTGCCAAAAAAAAACCATGGACTACCCCCTTTGCTTTTTTTTAAAATTATGACAAACAAATATTTTGCACTATCAACAAGAAAAAAATCCTAATTAAAGCGAATACGTTTAGCTACCCAACGCAAAACAAATCAAGTCGATATCTAGAAAACTTAGGAAGTTATGACCAAAAAGGTAACCAGTTCTACCAAACAGTGGCCGGAAAGAGGCAGCAGAAGAACTGGTTACTTTTTGGCCATAACTTGCTTAGTTTTATAGATATCGCCTTGACTTCTATTGCGTTGGATAGATAATTGTACTGGCTTTAACTCTAGTTTTTTTTTTGCGGATAGTGCGAAAAAAATTTTCTGCCAAAAAAAAACCATGGACTACCCCCTTTGCTTTTTTTTAAAATTATGACAAACAAAAATTTTGTACTATCCACAAGAAAAAAAAATCCTAATTAAAGCGAATACGTTTAGCTACCCAACGCAAAACAAATCAAGTCGATATCTAGAAAACTTAGGAAGTTATGACCAAAAAGGTAACCAGTTCTACCAAACAGTGGCCGGAAAGAGGCAGCAGAAGAACTGGTTACTTTTTGGCCATAACTTGCTTAGTTTTATAGATATCGCCTTGACTTCTATTGCGTTGGATAGATAATTGTACTGGCTTTAACTCTAGTTTTTTTTTTGCGGATAGTGCGAAAAAAATTTTCTGCCAAAAAAAAACCATGGACTACCCCCTTTGCTTTTTTTTAAAATTATGACAAACAAATATTTTGCACTATCAACAAGAAAAAAATCCTAATTAAAGCGAATACGTTTAGCTACCCAACGCAAAACAAATCAAGTCGATATCTAGAAAACTTAGGAAGTTATGACCAAAAAGGTAACCAGTTCTACCAAACAGTGGCCAGAAAGAGGCAGCAGAAGAACTGGTTACTTTTTGGCCATAACTTGCTTAGTTTTCTATATACCGCCTTGACTTCTATTGCGTTGGATAGATAATTGTACTGGCTTAAACTCTATTTTTTTTTTTTTTTGCGGATAGTGCGAAAAAAATTTTCTGCCAAAAAAAACCATGGACTACCCCCTTTGCTTTTTTTTAAAATTATGACAAACAAATATTTTGCACTATCAACAAGAAAAAAATCCTAATTAAAGCGAATACGTTTAGCTACCCAACGCAAAATAAATCAAGTCGATATCTAGAAAACTTAGGAAGTTATGACCAAAAAGGTAACCAGTTCTACCAAACAGTGGCCGGAAAGAGGCAGCAAAAGAACTGGTTACTTTTTGGCCATAACTTGCTTAGTTTTCTAGATATAGCCTTGACTTCTATTGCGTTGGATAGATAATTGTACTGGCTTAAACTCTAGTTTTTTTTTTTTTTGCGGATAGTGCGAAAAAAATTTTCTGCCAAAAAAAAACCATGGACTACCCCCTTTGCTTTTTTTTTAAATTATGACAAACAAATATTTTGCACTATCAACAAGAAAAAAATCCTAACTAAAGCGAATACGTTTAGCTATCCAACGCAAAACAAATCAAGTCGATATCTAGAAAACTTAGGAAGTTATGACCAAAAAGGTAACCAGTTCTACCAAACAGTGGCCGGAAAGAGGCAGCAGAAGAACTGGTTACTTTTTGGCCATAACTTGCTTAGTTTTCTAGATATCGCCTTGACTTCTATTGCGTTGGATAGATAATTGTACTGGCTTAAACTCTAGTTTTTTTTTTTTTTGCGGATAGTGCGAAAAAAATTTTCTGCCAAAAAAAAACCATGGACTACCCCCTTTGCTTTTTTTTTAAATTATGACAAACAAATATTTTGCACTATCAACAAGAAAAAAATCCTAACTAAAGCGAATACGTTTAGCTATCCAACGCAAAACAAATCAAGTCGATATCTAGAAAACTTAGGAAGTTATGACCAAAAAGGTAACCAGTTCTACCAAACAGTGGCCGGAAAGAGGCAGCAGAAGAACTGGTTACTTTTTGGCCATAACTTGCTTAGTTTTCTAGATATCGCCTTGACTTCTATTGCGTTGGATAGATAATTGTACTGGCTTAAACTCTATTTTTTTTTTTTTTTGCGGATAGTGCGAAAAAAATTTTCTGCCAAAAAAAACCATGGACTACCCCCTTTGCTTTTTTTTAAAATTATGACAAACAAATATTTTGCACTATCAACAAGAAAAAAATCCTAATTAAAGCGAATACGTTTAGCTATCCAACGCAAAACAAATCAAGTCGATATCTAGAAAACTTAGGAAGTTATGACCAAAAAGGTAACCAGTTCTACCAAACAGTGGCCGGAAAGAGGCAGCAGAAGAACTGGTTACTTTTTGGCCATAACTTGCTTAGTTTTCTAGATATCGCCTTGACTTCTATTGCGTTGGATAGATAATTGTACTGGCTTTAACTCTAGTTTTTTTTTTTTGCGGATAGTGCGAAAAAAATTTTCTGCCAAAAAAAAAACCATGGACTACCCCTTTTGCTTTTTTTTAAAATTATGACAAACAAATATTTTGCACTATCAACAAGAAAAAAATCCTAATTAAAGCGAATACGTTTAGCTACCCAACGCAAAATAAATCAAGTCGATATCTAGAAAACTTAGGAAGTTATGACCAAAAAGGTAACCAGTTCTACCAAACAGTGGCCGGAAAGAGGCAGCAGAAGAACTGGTTACTTTTTGGCCATAACTTGCTTAGTTTTCTAGATATCGCCTTGACTTCTATTGCGTTGGATAGAAAATTGTACTGGCTTTAACTCTAGTTTTTTTTTTGCGGATAGTGCGAAAAAAATTTTCTGCCAAAAAAAAACCATGGACTACCCCCTTTGCTTTTTTTTAAAATTATGACAAACAAATATTTTGCACTATCAACAAGAAAAAAATCCTAATTAAAGCGAATACGTTTAGCTACCCAACGCAAAACAAATCAAGTCGATATCTAGAAAACTTAGGAAGTTATGACCAAAAAGGTAACCAGTTCTACCAAACAGTGGCCGGAAAGAGGCAGCAGAAGAACTGGTTACTTTTTGGCCATAACTTGCTTAGTTTTATAGATATCGCCTTGACTTCTATTGCGTTGGATAGAAAATTGTACTGGCTTTAACTCTAGTTTTTTTTTTGCGGATAGTGCGAAAAAAATTTTCTGCCAAAAAAAAACCATGGACTACCCCCTTTGCTTTTTTTTAAAATTATGACAAACAAATATTTTGCACTATCAACAAGAAAAAAATCCTAATTAAAGCGAATACGTTTAGCTACCCAACGCAAAACAAATCAAGTCGATATCTAGAAAACTTAGGAAGTTATGACCAAAAAGGTAACCAGTTCTACCAAACAGTGGCCGGAAAGAGGCAGCAAAAGAACTGGTTACTTTTTGGCCATAACTTGCTTAGTTTTCTAGATATAGCCTTGACTTCTATTGCGTTGGATAGATAATTGTACTGGCTTTAACTCTAGTTTTTTTGCGGATAGTGCGAAAAAAATTTTCTGCCAAAAAAAAAACCATGGACTACCCCCTTTGCTTTTTTTTAAAATTATGACAAACAAATATTTTGCACTATCCACAAGAAAAAAAAATCCTAATTAAAGCGAATACGTTTAGCTACCCAACGCAAAAAAAATCAAGTCGATATCTAGAAAACTTAGCAAGCTATGACCAAAAAGGTAACCAGTTCTACCAAACAGTGGCCGGAAAGAGGCAGCAGAAGAACTGGTTACTTTTTGGCCATAACTTGCTTAGTTTTCTAGATATCGCCTTGACTTCTATTGCGTTGGATAGAAAATTGTACTGGCTTTAACTCTAGTTTTTTTTTTGCGGATAGTGCGAAAAAAATTTTCTGCCAAAAAAAAACCATGGACTACCCCCTTTGCTTTTTTTTAAAATTATGACAAACAAATATTTTGCACTATCAACAAGAAAAAAATCCTAATTAAAGCGAATACGTTTAGCTACCCAACGCAAAACAAATCAAGTCGATATCTAGAAAACTTAGGAAGTTATGACCAAAAAGGTAACCAGTTCTACCAAACAGTGGCCGGAAAGAGGCAGCAGAAGAACTGGTTACTTTTTGGCCATAACTTGCTTAGTTTTATAGATATCGCCTTGACTTCTATTGCGTTGGATAGATAATTGTACTGGCTTTAACTCTAGTTTTTTTTTTGCGGATAGTGCGAAAAAAATTTTCTGCCAAAAAAAAACCATGGACTACCCCCTTTGCTTTTTTTTTAAATTATGACAAACAAAAATTTTGTACTATCCACAAGAAAAAAAAATCCTAATTAAAGCGAATACGTTTAGCTACCCAACGCAAAACAAATCAAGTCGATATCTAGAAAACTTAGGAAGTTATGACCAAAAAGGTAACCAGTTCTACCAAACAGTGGCCGGAAAGAGGCAGCAGAAGAACTGGTTACTTTTTGGCCATAACTTGCTTAGTTTTATAGATATCGCCTTGACTTCTATTGCGTTGGATAGATAATTGTACTGGCTTTAACTCTAGTTTTTTTTTTTTGCGGATAGTGCGAAAAAAATTTTCTGCCAAAAAAAAAACCATGGACTACCCCTTTTGCTTTTTTTTAAAATTATGACAAACAAATATTTTGCACTATCAACAAGAAAAAAATCCTAATTAAAGCGAATACGTTTAGCTACCCAACGCAAAACAAATCAAGTCGATATCTAGAAAACTTAGGAAGTTATGACCAAAAAGGTAACCAGTTCTACCAAACAGTGGCCGGAAAGAGGCAGCAGAAGAACTGGTTACTTTTTGGCCATAACTTGCTTAGTTTTCTAGATATAGCCTTGACTTCTATTGCGTTGGATAGATAATTGTACTGGCTTTAACTCTAGTTTTTTTTTTTTGCGGATAGTGCGAAAAAAATTTTCTGCCAAAAAAAAAACCATGGACTACCCCTTTTGCTTTTTTTTAAAATTATGACAAACAAATATTTTGCACTATCAACAAGAAAAAAATCCTAATTAAAGCGAATACGTTTAGCTACCCAACGCAAAATAAATCAAGTCGATATCTAGAAAACTTAGGAAGTTATGACCAAAAAGGTAACCAGTTCTACCAAACAGTGGCCGGAAAGAGGCAGCAGAAGAACTGGTTACTTTTTGGCCATAACTTGCTTAGTTTTCTAGATATCGCCTTGACTTCTATTGCGTTGGATAGATAATTGTACTGGCTTTAACTCTAGTTTTTTTTTTGCGGATAGTGCGAAAAAAATTTTCTGCCAAAAAAAAACCACGGACTACCCCCTTTGCTTTTTTTTAAAATTATGACAAACAAAAATTTTGTACTATCCACAAGAAAAAAAATCCTAATTAAAGCGAATACGTTTAGCTACCCAACGCAAAACAAATCAAGTCGATATCTAGAAAACTTAGGAAGTTATGACCAAAAAGGTAACCAGTTCTACCAAACAGTGGCCGGAAAGAGGCAGCAAAAGAACTGGTTACTTTTTGGCCATAACTTGCTTAGTTTTCTAGATATAGCCTTGACTTCTATTGCGTTGGATAGATAATTGTACTGGCTTTAACTCTAGTTTTTTTGCGGATAGTGCGAAAAAAATTTTCTGCCAAAAAAAAAACCATGGACTACCCCCTTTGCTTTTTTTTAAAATTATGACAAACAAATATTTTGCACTATCCACAAGAAAAAAAAATCCTAATTAAAGCGAATACGTTTAGCTACCCAACGCAAAAAAAATCAAGTCGATATCTAGAAAACTTAGCAAGCTATGACCAAAAAGGTAACCAGTTCTACCAAACAGTGGCCGGAAAGAGGCAGCAGAAGAACTGGTTACTTTTTGGCCATAACTTGCTTAGTTTTCTAGATATCGCCTTGACTTCTATTGCGTTGGATAGAAAATTGTACTGGCTTTAACTCTAGTTTTTTTTTTGCGGATAGTGCGAAAAAAATTTTCTGCCAAAAAAAAACCATGGACTACCCCCTTTGCTTTTTTTTAAAATTATGACAAACAAATATTTTGCACTATCAACAAGAAAAAAATCCTAATTAAAGCGAATACGTTTAGCTACCCAACGCAAAACAAATCAAGTCGATATCTAGAAAACTTAGGAAGTTATGACCAAAAAGGTAACCAGTTCTACCAAACAGTGGCCGGAAAGAGGCAGCAGAAGAACTGGTTACTTTTTGGCCATAACTTGCTTAGTTTTATAGATATCGCCTTGACTTCTATTGCGTTGGATAGATAATTGTACTGGCTTTAACTCTAGTTTTTTTTTTGCGGATAGTGCGAAAAAAATTTTCTGCCAAAAAAAAACCATGGACTACCCCCTTTGCTTTTTTTTAAAATTATGACAAACAAAAATTTTGTACTATCCACAAGAAAAAAAAATCCTAATTAAAGCGAATACGTTTAGCTACCCAACGCAAAACAAATCAAGTCGATATCTAGAAAACTTAGGAAGTTATGACCAAAAAGGTAACCAGTTCTACCAAACAGTGGCCGGAAAGAGGCAGCAGAAGAACTGGTTACTTTTTGGCCATAACTTGCTTAGTTTTATAGATATCGCCTTGACTTCTATTGCGTTGGATAGATAATTGTACTGGCTTTAACTCTAGTTTTTTTTTTGCGGATAGTGCGAAAAAAATTTTCTGCCAAAAAAAAACCATGGACTACCCCCTTTGCTTTTTTTTAAAATTATGACAAACAAATATTTTGCACTATCAACAAGAAAAAAATCCTAATTAAAGCGAATACGTTTAGCTACCCAACGCAAAACAAATCAAGTCGATATCTAGAAAACTTAGGAAGTTATGACCAAAAAGGTAACCAGTTCTACCAAACAGTGGCCAGAAAGAGGCAGCAGAAGAACTGGTTACTTTTTGGCCATAACTTGCTTAGTTTTCTATATACCGCCTTGACTTCTATTGCGTTGGATAGATAATTGTACTGGCTTTAACTCTAGTTTTTTTTTTGCGGATAGTGCGAAAAAAATTTTCTGCCAAAAAAAAACCATGGACTACCCCCTTTGCTTTTTTTTAAAATTATGACAAACAAATATTTTGCACTATCAACAAGAAAAAAAATCCTAATTAAAGCGAATACGTTTAGCTACCCAACGCAAAACAAATCAAGTCGATATCTAGAAAACTTAGGAAGTTATGACCAAAAAGGTAACCAGTTCTACCAAACAGTGGCCGGAAAGAGGCAGCAGAAGAACTGGTTACTTTTTGGCCATAACTTGCTTAGTTTTCTAGATATCGCCTTGACTTCTATTGCGTTGGATAGATAATTGTACTGGCTTTACCTCTAGTTTTTTTTTCTTTGCGGATAGTGCGAAAAAAATTTTCTGCCAAAAAAAAAAACCATGGACTACCCCCTTTGCTTTTTTTTAAAATTATGACAAACAAATATTTCTAGATATCGCCTTGACTTCTATTGCGTTGGATAGATAATTGTACTGGCTTTAACTCTAGTTTTTTTTTTTTGCGGATAGTGCGTAAAAAATTTGCTGCCAAAAAAAAACCATGGACTACCCCCTTTGCTTTTTTTGAAAATTATGACAAACAAATATTTTGCACTATCCACAAGAAAAAAAATCCTAATTAAAGCGAATACGTTTAGCTACCCAACGCAAAACAAATCAAGTCGATATCTAGAAAACTTAGGAAGTTATGACCAAAAAGGTAACCAGTTCTACCAAACAGTGGCCGGAAAGAGGCAGCAGAAGAACTGGTTACTTTTTGGCCATAACTTGCTTAGTTTTCTATATATCGCCTTGACTTCTATTGCGTTGGATAGATAATTGTACTGGCTTTAACTCTAGTTTTTTTTTTGCGGATAGTGCGAAAAAAATTTTCTGCCAAAAAAAAACCATGGACTACCCCCTTTGCTTTTTTTGAAAATTATGACAAACAAATATTTTGCACTATCCACAAGAAAAAAAATCCTAATTAAAGCGAATACGTTTAGCTACCCAACGCAAAACAAATCAAGTCGATATCTAGAAAACTTAGGAAGTTATGACCAAAAAGGTAACCAGTTCTACCAAACAGTGGCCGGAAAGAGGCAGCAGAAGAACTGGTTACTTTTTGGCCATAACTTGCTTAGTTTTCTAGATATCGCCTTGACTTCTATTGCGTTGGATAGATAATTGTACTGGATTTAACTCTAGTTTTTTTTTTGCGGAGAGTGCGAAAAAAATTTTCTGCCAAAAAAAAACCATGGACTACCCCCTTTGCTTTTTTTGAAATTTATGACAAACAAATATTTTGCACTATCCACAAGAAAAAAAATCCTAATTAAAGCGAATACGTTTAGCTACCCAACGCAAAACAAATCAAGTCGATATCTAGAAAACTTAGGAAGTTATGACCAAAAAGGTAACCAGTTCTACCAAACAGTGGCCGGAAAGAGGCAGCAGAAGAACTGGTTACTTTTTGGCCATAACTTGCTTAGTTTTCTAGATATCGCCTTGACTTCTATTGCGTTGGATAGATAATTGTACTGGCTTTACCTCTAGTTTTTTTTTCTTTGCGGATAGTGCGAAAAAAATTTTCTGCCAAAAAAAAAAACCATGGACTACCCCCTTTGCTTTTTTTTAAAATTATGACAAACAAATATTTCTAGATATCGCCTTGACTTCTATTGCGTTGGATAGATAATTGTACTGGCTTTAACTCTAGTTTTTTTTTTTTGCGGATAGTGCGTAAAAAATTTGCTGCCAAAAAAAAACCATGGACTACCCCCTTTGCTTTTTTTGAAAATTATGACAAACAAATATTTTGCACTATCCACAAGAAAAAAAATCCTAATTAAAGCGAATACGTTTAGCTACCCAACGCAAAACAAATCAAGTCGATATCTAGAAAACTTAGGAAGTTATGACCAAAAAGGTAACCAGTTCTACCAAACAGTGGCCGGAAAGAGGCAGCAGAAGAACTGGTTACTTTTTGGCCATAACTTGCTTAGTTTTCTAGATATCGCCTTGACTTCTATTGCGTTGGATAGATAATTGTACTGGCTTTAACTCTAGTTTTTTTTTTGCGGATAGTGCGAAAAAAATTTTCTGCCAAAAAAAAACCGTGGACTACCCCCTTTGCTTTTTTTGAAAATTATGACAAACAAATATTTTGCACTATCCACAAGAAAAAAAATCCTAATTAAAGCGAATACGTTTAGCTACCCAACGCAAAACAAATCAAGTCGATATCTAGAAAACTTAGGAAGTTATGACCAAAAAGGTAACCAGTTCTACCAAACAGTGGCCGGAAAGAGGCAGCAGAAGAACTGGTTACTTTTTGGCCATAACTTGCTTAGTTTTCTAGATATCGCCTTGACTTCTATTGCGTTGGATAGAAAATTGTACTGGCTTTAACTCTAGTTTTTTTTTGCGGATAGTGCGAAAAAAATTTTCTGCCAAAAAAAAACCATGGACTACCCCCTTTGCTTTTTTTGAAAATTATGACAAACAAATATTTTGCACTATCCACAAGAAAAAAAAATCCTAATTAAAGCGAATACGTTTAGCTACCCAACGCAAAACAAATCAAGTCGATATCTAGAAAACTTAGGAAGTTATGACCAAAAAGGTAACCAGTTCTACCAAACAGTGGCCGGAAAGAGGCAGCAGAAGAACTGGTTACTTTTTGGCCATAACTTGCTTAGTTTTCTAGATATCGCCTTGACTTCTATTGCGTTGGATAGATAATTGTACTGGCTTTAACTCTAGTTTTTTTTTTGCGGATAGTGCGAAAAAAATTTTCTGCCAAAAAAAAACCATGGACTACCCCCTTTGCTTTTTTTGAAAATTATGACAAACAAATATTTTGCACTATCCACAAGAAAAAAAATCCTAATTAAAGCGAATACGTTTAGCTACCCAACGCAAAACAAATCAAGTCGATATCTAGAAAACTTAGGAAGTTATGACCAAAAAGGTAACCAGTTCTACCAAACAGTGGCCGGAAAGAGGCAGCAGAAGAACTGGTTACTTTTTGGCCATAACTTGCTTAGTTTTCTATATATCGCCTTGACTTCTATTGCGTTGGATAGATAATTGTACTGGCTTTAACTCTAGTTTTTTTTTTGCGGATAGTGCGAAAAAAATTTTCTGCCAAAAAAAAACCATGGACTACCCCCTTTGCTTTTTTTGAAAATTATGACAAACAAATATTTTGCACTATCCACAAGAAAAAAATCCTAATTAAAGCGAATACGTTTAGCTACCCAACGCAAAACAAATCAAGTCGATATCTAGAAAACTTAGGAAGTTATGACCAAAAAGGTAACCAGTTCTACCAAACAGTGGCCGGAAAGAGGCAGCAGAAGAACTGGTTACTTTTTGGCCATAACTTGCTTAGTTTTCTAGATATCGCCTTGACTTCTATTGCGTTGGATAGAAAATTGTACTGGCTTTAACTCTAGTTTTTTTTTGCGGATAGTGCGAAAAAAATTTTCTGCCAAAAAAAAACCATGGACTACCCCCTTTGCTTTTTTTGAAAATTATGACAAACAAATATTTTGCACTATCCACAAGAAAAAAAATCCTAATTAAAGCGAATACGTTTAGCTACCCAACGCAAAACAAATCAAGTCGATATCTAGAAAACTTAGGAAGTTATGACCAAAAAGGTAACCAGTTCTACCAAACAGTGGCCGGAAAGAGGCAGCAGAAGAACTGGTTACTTTTTGGCCATAACTTGCTTAGTTTTCTAGATATCGCCTTGACTTCTATTGCGTTGGATAGATAATTGTACTGGCTTTAACTCTAGTTTTTTTTTTTTTGCGGATAGTGCGAAAAAAATTTTCTGCCAAAAAAAAACCATGGACTACCCCCTTTGCTTTTTTTGAAAATTATGACAAACAAATATTTTGCACTATCCACAAGAAAAAAAATCCTAATTAAAGCGAATACGTT
Organism: Thelaira solivaga; assembly: GCA_947397855.1. NCBI lineage: Eukaryota > Metazoa > Arthropoda > Insecta > Diptera > Tachinidae > Thelaira > Thelaira solivaga. The sequence goes on from OX377612.1 coordinate 29,659,933, forward strand.
TAGCTACCCAACGCAAAACAAATCAAGTCGATATCTAGAAAACTTAGGAAGTTATGACCAAAAAGGTAACCAGTTCTACCAAACAGTGGCCGGAAAGAGGCAGCAGAAGAACTGGTTACTTTTTGGCCATAACTTGCTTAGTTTTCTAGATATCGCCTTGACTTCTATTGCGTTGGATAGATAATTGTACTGGATTTAACTCTAGTTTTTTTTTTGCGGATAGTGCGAAAAAAATTTTCTGCCAAAAAAAAATCATGGACTACCCCCTTTGCTTTTTTTGAAAATTATGACAAACAAATATTTTGCACTATCCATAAGAAAAAAAATCCTAATTAAAGCGAATACGTTTAGCTACCCAACGCAAAACAAATCAAGTCGATATCTAGAAAACTTAGGAAGTTATGACCAAAAAGGTAACCAGTTCTACCAAACAGTGGCCGGAAAGAGGCAGCAGAAGAACTGGTTACTTTTTGGCCATAACTTGCTTAGTTTTCTATATATCGCCTTGACTTCTATTGCGTTGGATAGATAATTGTACTGGCTTTACCTCTAGTTTTTTTTTTTTGCGGATAGTGCGAAAAAAATTTTCTGCCAAAAAAAAATCATGGACTACCCCCTTTGCTTTTTTTGAAAATTATGACAAACAAATATTTTGCACTATCCATAAGAAAAAAAATCCTAATTAAAGCGAATACGTTTAGCTACCCAACGCAAAACAAATCAAGTCGATATCTAGAAAACTTAGGAAGTTATGACCAAAAAGGTAACCAGTTCTACCAAACAGTGGCCGGAAAGAGGCAGCAGAAGAACTGGTTACTTTTTGGCCATAACTTGCTTAGTTTTCTAGATATCGCCTTGACTTCTATTGCGTTGGATAGATAATTGTACTGGCTTTACCTCTAGTTTTTTTTTCTTTGCGGATAGTGCGAAAAAAATTTTCTGCCAAAAAAAAAAAACCATGGACTACCCCCTTTGCTTTTTTTTAAAATTATGACAAACAAATATTTCTAGATATCGCCTTGACTTCTATTGCGTTGGATAGATAATTGTACTGGCTTTAACTCTAGTTTTTTTTTTGCGGATAGTGCGAAAAAAATTTTCTGCCAAAAAAAAACCATGGACTACCCCCTTTGCTTTTTTTGAAAATTATGACAAACAAATATTTTGCACTATCCACAAGAAAAAAAATCCTAATTAAAGCGAATACGTTTAGCTACCCAACGCAAAACAAATCAAGTCGATATCTAGAAAACTTAGGAAGTTATGACCAAAAAGGTAACCAGTTCTACCAAACAGTGGCCGGAAAGAGGCAGCAGAAGAACTGGTTACTTTTTGGCCATAACTTGCTTAGTTTTCTATATATCGCCTTGACTTCTATTGCGTTGGATAGATAATTGTACTGGCTTTAACTCTAGTTTTTTTTTTGCGGATAGTGCGAAAAAAATTTTCTGCCAAAAAAAAACCATGGACTACCCCCTTTGCTTTTTTTGAAAATTATGACAAACAAATATTTTGCACTATCCACAAGAAAAAAATCCTAATTAAAGCGAATACGTTTAGCTACCCAACGCAAAACAAATCAAGTCGATATCTAGAAAACTTAGGAAGTTATGACCAAAAAGGTAACCAGTTCTACCAAACAGTGGCCGGAAAGAGGCAGCAGAAGAACTGGTTACTTTTTGGCCATAACTTGCTTAGTTTTCTATATATCGCCTTGACTTCTATTGCGTTGGATAGATAATTGTACTGGCTTTAACTCTAGTTTTTTTTTTGCGGATAGTGCGAAAAAAATTTTCTGCCAAAAAAAAACCATGGACTACCCCCTTTGCTTTTTTTGAAAATTATGACAAACAAATATTTTGCACTATCCACAAGAAAAAAATCCTAATTAAAGCGAATACATTTAGCTACCCAACGCAAAACAAATCAAGTTGATATCTAGAAAACTTAGGAAGTTATGACCAAAAAGGTAACCAGTTCTACCAAACAGTGGCCGGAAAGAGGCAGCAGAAGAACTGGTTACTTTTTGGCCATAACTTGCTTAGTTTTCTAGATATCGCCTTGACTTCTATTGCGTTGGATAGATAATTGTACTGGATTTAACTCTAGTTTTTTTTTGCGGATAGTGCGAAAAAAATTTTCTGCCAAAAAAAAATCATGGACTACCCCCTTTGCTTTTTTTGAAAATTATGACAAACAAATATTTTGCACTATCCATAAGAAAAAAAATCCTAATTAAAGCGAATACGTTTAGCTACCCAACGCAAAACAAATCAAGTCGATATCTAGAAAACTTAGGAAGTTATGACCAAAAAGGTAACCAGTTCTACCAAACAGTGGCCGGAAAGAGGCAGCAGAAGAACTGGTTACTTTTTGGCCATAACTTGCTTAGTTTTCTATATATCGCCTTGACTTCTATTGCGTTGGATAGATAATTGTACTGGATTTAACTCTAGTTTTTTTTTTGCGGATAGTGCGAAAAAAATTTTCTGCCAAAAAAAAATCATGGACTACCCCCTTTGCTTTTTTTGAAAATTATGACAAACAAATATTTTGCACTATCCATAAGAAAAAAAATCCTAATTAAAGCGAATACGTTTAGCTACCCAACGCAAAACAAATCAAGTCGATATCTAGAAAACTTAGGAAGTTATGACCAAAAAGGTAACCAGTTCTACCAAACAGTGGCCGGAAAGAGGCAGCAGAAGAACTGGTTACTTTTTGGCCATAACTTGCTTAGTTTTCTAGATATCGCCTTGACTTCTATTGCGTTGGATAGATAATTGTACTGGCTTTACCTCTAGTTTTTTTTTCTTTGCGGATAGTGCGAAAAAAATTTTCTGCCAAAAAAAAAAACCATGGACTACCCCCTTTGCTTTTTTTTAAAATTATGACAAACAAATATTTCTAGATATCGCCTTGACTTCTATTGCGTTGGATAGATAATTGTACTGGCTTTAACTCTAGTTTTTTTTTTGCGGATAGTGCGAAAAAAATTTTCTGCCAAAAAAAAACCATGGACTACCCCCTTTGCTTTTTTTGAAAATTATGACAAACAAATATTTTGCACTATCCACAAGAAAAAAAATCCTAATTAAAGCGAATACGTTTAGCTACCCAACGCAAAACAAATCAAGTCGATATCTAGAAAACTTAGGAAGTTATGACCAAAAAGGTAACCAGTTCTACCAAACAGTGGCCGGAAAGAGGCAGCAGAAGAACTGGTTACTTTTTGGCCATAACTTGCTTAGTTTTCTATATATCGCCTTGACTTCTATTGCGTTGGATAGATAATTGTACTGGCTTTAACTCTAGTTTTTTTTTTGCGGATAGTGCGAAAAAAATTTTCTGCCAAAAAAAAACCATGGACTACCCCCTTTGCTTTTTTTGAAAATTATGACAAACAAATATTTTGCACTATCCACAAGAAAAAAATCCTAATTAAAGCGAATACGTTTAGCTACCCAACGCAAAACAAATCAAGTCGATATCTAGAAAACTTAGGAAGTTATGACCAAAAAGGTAACCAGTTCTACCAAACAGTGGCCGGAAAGAGGCAGCAGAAGAACTGGTTACTTTTTGGCCATAACTTGCTTAGTTTTCTAGATATCGCCTTGACTTCTATTGCGTTGGATAGATAATTGTACTGGCTTTAACTCTAGTTTTTTTTTTGCGGATAGTGCGAAAAAAATTTTCTGCCAAAAAAAAACCATGGACTACCCCCTTTGCTTTTTTTGAAAATTATGACAAACAAATATTTTGCACTATCCACAAGAAAAAAAATCCTAATTAAAGCGAATACGTTTAGCTACCCAACGCAAAACAAATCAAGTCGATATCTAGAAAACTTAGGAAGTTATGACCAAAAAGGTAACCAGTTCTACCAAACAGTGGCCGGAAAGAGGCAGCAGAAGAACTGGTTACTTTTTGGCCATAACTTGCTTAGTTTTCTAGATATCGCCTTGACTTCTATTGCGTTGGATAGATAATTGTACTGGCTTTACCTCTAGTTTTTTTTTCTTTGCGGATAGTGCGAAAAAAATTTTCTGCCAAAAAAAAAAACCATGGACTACCCCCTTTGCTTTTTTTTAAAATTATGACAAACAAATATTTCTAGATATCGCCTTGACTTCTATTGCGTTGGATAGATAATTGTACTGGCTTTAACTCTAGTTTTTTTTTTGCGGATAGTGCGAAAAAAATTTTCTGCCAAAAAAAAACCATGGACTACCCCCTTTGCTTTTTTTGAAAATTATGACAAACAAATATTTTGCACTATCCACAAGAAAAAAAATCCTAATTAAAGCGAATACGTTTAGCTACCCAACGCAAAACAAATCAAGTCGATATCTAGAAAACTTAGGAAGTTATGACCAAAAAGGTAACCAGTTCTACCAAACAGTGGCCGGAAAGAGGCAGCAGAAGAACTGGTTACTTTTTGGCCATAACTTGCTTAGTTTTCTATATATCGCCTTGACTTCTATTGCGTTGGATAGATAATTGTACTGGCTTTAACTCTAGTTTTTTTTTTGCGGATAGTGCGAAAAAAATTTTCTGCCAAAAAAAAACCATGGACTACCCCCTTTGCTTTTTTTGAAAATTATGACAAACAAATATTTTGCACTATCCACAAGAAAAAAATCCTAATTAAAGCGAATACGTTTAGCTACCCAACGCAAAACAAATCAAGTCGATATCTAGAAAACTTAGGAAGTTATGACCAAAAAGGTAACCAGTTCTACCAAACAGTGGCCGGAAAGAGGCAGCAGAAGAACTGGTTACTTTTTGGCCATAACTTGCTTAGTTTTCTATATATCGCCTTGACTTCTATTGCGTTGGATAGATAATTGTACTGGCTTTAACTCTAGTTTTTTTTTTGCGGATAGTGCGAAAAAAATTTTCTGCCAAAAAAAAACCATGGACTACCCCCTTTGCTTTTTTTGAAAATTATGACAAACAAATATTTTGCACTATCCACAAGAAAAAAATCCTAATTAAAGCGAATACGTTTAGCTACCCAACGCAAAACAAATCAAGTCGATATCTAGAAAACTTAGGAAGTTATGACCAAAAAGGTAACCAGTTCTACCAAACAGTGGCCGGAAAGAGGCAGCAGAAGAACTGGTTACTTTTTGGCCATAACTTGCTTAGTTTTCTATATATCGCCTTGACTTCTATTGCGTTGGATAGATAATTGTACTGGCTTTAACTCTAGTTTTTTTTTTGCGGATAGTGCGAAAAAAATTTTCTGCCAAAAAAAAACCATGGACTACCCCCTTTGCTTTTTTTGAAAATTATGACAAACAAATATTTTGCACTATCCACAAGAAAAAAAATCCTAATTAAAGCGAATACGTTTAGCTACCCAACGCAAAACAAATCAAGTCGATATCTAGAAAACTTAGGAAGTTATGACCAAAAAGGTAACCAGTTCTACCAAACAGTGGCCGGAAAGAGGCAGCAGAAGAACTGGTTACTTTTTGGCCATAACTTGCTTAGTTTTCTATATATCGCCTTGACTTCTATTGCGTTGGATAGATAATTGTACTGGCTTTAACTCTAGTTTTTTTTTTGCGGATAGTGCGAAAAAAATTTTCTGCCAAAAAAAAACCATGGACTACCCCCTTTGCTTTTTTTGAAAATTATGACAAACAAATATTTTGCACTATCCACAAGAAAAAAATCCTAATTAAAGCGAATACGTTTAGCTACCCAACGCAAAACAAATCAAGTCGATATCTAGAAAACTTAGGAAGTTATGACCAAAAAGGTAACCAGTTCTACCAAACAGTGGCCGGAAAGAGGCAGCAGAAGAACTGGTTACTTTTTGGCCATAACTTGCTTAGTTTTCTAGATATCGCCTTGACTTCTATTGCGTTGGATAGATAATTGTACTGGCTTTAACTCTAGTTTTTTTTTGCGGATAGTGCGAAAAAAATTTTCTGCCAAAAAAAAACCATGGACTACCCCCTTTGCTTTTTTTGAAATTTATGACAAACAAATATTTTGCACTATCCACAAGAAAAAAAATCCTAATTAAAGCGAATACGTTTAGCTACCCAACGCAAAACAAATCAAGTCGATATCTAGAAAACTTAGGAAGTTATGACCAAAAAGGTAACCAGTTCTACCAAACAGTGGCCGGAAAGAGGCAGCAGAAGAACTGGTTACTTTTTGGCCATAACTTGCTTAGTTTTCTAGATATCGCCTTGACTTCTATTGCGTTGGATAGATAATTGTACTGGCTTTAACTCTAGTTTTTTTTTTGCGGATAGTGCGAAAAAAAATTTTCTGCCAAAAAAACCATGCCAAAAAAACAATTTCTGGAATTAAGAACAAATAAAGATTTATATTTTGTTAAACTTTTAAATTCTAAATAGAAATTATTACATATATTTATAATGTTTAATTTTTGAGTCTATATAACTTTTTTATTGAAACGGTTAGTTTATTAAAAATTTATTTTTATATCGATATTTCGCTAGAATAATAAATACATTTTTATAATACGACTTCAAGTTTAATAAACTAGACCTTTCAATTAGATAATTTTTTTTTCTTTGATATTTAAGAATATGGAAAGCGAAAAATTAGCTTGAGGTCGTATTATAAAAATTTATTTTAAATCGATATTTCGATCCAATAATAAATAAATTTTTACAATACAACATCAAGCTTAGTTATAGAATTCTTTATTATTTAAGAAGAATGTGGAAATGAAAAATATAAATATTTGACTAACACCGTAAGACTCTACAAATAATAATAATTTTTATTTTATTTTCTTTGATTTATATTACAAAGGTTTCTTCATATTTAATGTAATAAAGTAGCTAGATACTATAGCACTGAGTTCACTTCTTTCGTAAAGCGCTCCATTTTTAATAATCGAACAGCTCCCAAGCTTCAGAGTTGCCACTATCACAAAAAATTACACAAAATTTAAAAAGGGCACGTTTACTGAGATAACCATTATTTTAATATAAGTAATTAAAAGCATTTTCATATTCGAACCACTGGGAATTTATTTATTGTATCGAATAATTTTAGTTATTGAATGAAAACAAGTTTTATTTTTGAAAAATGCGTTGAAATATTAATTGTAAGCAAGATATTTATTAGCCTCTAGGGGCTTATAAAAATATTTCACATTAATAGTCATCTCATTATTTTGCCATTATCTATACAATGTTGGAAAATATACCAGTTGGTTTTTTGCAATAATTTTGTATTTAATTATTCATCACTTCTTCTTTTATTTCAATATCATCATCTTCTTGATCTTCTTTACTATTTTCATGCAATAGTACATACTCTCTCGTACTAAAACCAAACTTAATAACATCTTTCTCCATTAATTCATGATATTTACGGGCATCAATGCGTTTATTATTCAAAAAAGTTCCATTTGCTGATTCAAGATCAACTAGATACAAGCGCACTCTTTTACCTTGGGAACCGTCTTCTCTTTTAAAGGGAACTAAGCGATATTGCAAAGCGGCGTGTTGTTTGGAACAGCTAGGGTGGTCAACGGCCAAATCAACAACTTTACGATCTCGACCTACCAAAAAACAACTTTGCCGGTGGATATGCAAAACAGGTAAAGCTGTTTCTCCTTTGAAGGGATACAATCGCCAATGTCTTTTGGGCTTACGTGCTTCTGGCGGTTCAGAATATTTTATTACGACACCGTTAACTGTATTGGTATCTTCAGTCAAGGCACCACTCAAACCTAAATTGGGCTTTTCCTTTTCAATATGTTCTTGCTCATTTTCTGAACATTTGTTGCTTTTAGAGGGTTTACCCCATTCATGCCCATTGGCGTCATCTTTTTCATACTGATTTTTAAAACGGCTGCGGGCGCTTCTATTTTTATAAGGGGACCCTGACACACGGTGTACAAAATCACTTTTGCTTTCTTTAGATCTTCTTCTATCTACCTTTGGGCTGTACCTTTGATGATAAAAATAACGATAACATTCATATATGTATTGCAAAATGTAACATCAATATTTTTCAAACTTGTATATAATTATTGTAATTTATATTCCTTGAAGAAAACATCCAAAGGATTATCAAAGTACAGAATAATAAAATTAAGGAATAACGAAATGTAATCTTTATTCGTGCTTAACTTCAAAAATTGTTTCATTAGTACAATAGGTATTAAGAGGGAAAGCATATCTATACATATACACTCCGTTTCACTTATTTAAAGGCACTAAAAATTCCATATTCAGCAGCCTGTATCTTTTGCAATTTTTAACCGATTGCAGAATTTTAAAATGGAAATTGAAGCTAGACGCCTTGAGATATAAAAAAAATCATGACTATAGTGGTTTCTTTACTAAAGAACTTTTTTTTAAGCAATTTTAAGCAATTTATCAAAAAAAAGTCCAAAAATATGCTTTTTTTTAGTTCACTTGAAAAAATTCACTTTAACTAATTTTAATGAAAAAAGGTTTTTCTTGTTTTTTTTTTAATTTGTTTTACTTTATTTACGAACTACTCGTATTAGTAATGGGTACAACCCCCTTCGTTTTTAATAACTTCAAATATACGGGTTTTCATTGATAGGTAAAGAGAATTTATGTGATCCAACGAAATTTGCTTTCAAGCATCCTTAATGGCCTGAATTAGTGACTCGTTGTCATCAAATTGTCTATCTCCTTCATAGAGCTTACGAGATAACCAACTCCAGACATTTTCGATAATGTTTAGATCTGGCGAATAGGGTGGCCAGTCAAGAATATTAACATTTTGGCTTGCAATGAACTCCTTTACTACTATGGCGTTGTGTATAGGGGCATTATCCTGTTGCAATATCCACTTCGGAAAAGCCGATTCCAATAACGTTTTATAGCTTGCACCAGTCATTTTTTCACTTTGAAATTAAATTACGTAATAGCACCCCACACCATAACGCCGCCCTCTCGGCAGTGATGTCTGTTCAAAAATCGCTTTTATTTGCGCACATCATGGAAATAATAGTTGTAGCCATCAGGCCCATCCAAATTAAACTTCTTCTCATCTGTAAATACAACGGTTCTCCAGTCATTTACATGACCTCTTTGTTGCACATCTAATACCATGTAGTCTCTTGCGAATTGAAGCCGCTTTTCCCTATGAGGAGCATTAAGTCGCGGCTTTTTTGTAATTTCGGGAATTTCAGATACTCACAGCTCTTAATTACTCTGCGTACTGATAACTTGTTCGCTTGCACTCCAGCTTGAACTCTTATTTTTGACAAGGATAAGGCAGAATTAGAAGGAATTCTGATGATTTTTCTTTTCTTATACGTAGATAAAGACAATGAAACCCTTCTTTTAAACATTTTTCCATACCCCTTGGGATCCTTGATGTAATTGTCGACAACTGTTGGGCTTCTTCCATTTTTTTTAGCTATTGCGCGGTTAAAATATTCTTCAGAACGGTAAACATCGATTTTAGTTTTTTCCGATAGATTTAACATTTTTTGTTTAGCCATTTTGACTCGTAAAATGATTAAGATGTAATAAATTGCAATAAACAAACGCTCTCTACAAAAAACCATCGCTTACTTTAAAAATAATAAAAAAAATAATAAAGTGCCTTTATTCAAGTGAACCAAAAAAATAGCACATTTTTGGACTTTTTTTGATAAATTGCTTAAAAAAAGTTCTTTAGTAAAGAAATCACTATTGTCATAATTTTTGTATATCACAAGCTGTCTAGCTTCCATTTCCATTTTGAAAATCTGCAATCGGTTAAAAATTGCAAAAGATACAGGTTGCTGAATATGGAATTTTTAGTGGCTTTAAATAAGTGAACCGGAGTGCATATATGTTGTAAAATTAAGGAATTTTATAAGTGAAGAAAAATTTTAAGCTTGAAAAATATAAATATAAAATTTGTAAAGATTAAACCCCCTTATCCAAAAAAAATTAACGTAGACTTTAAAAACAACGTTATCGAAATTTTTCAGATAATTTTTTCATAAATTTTACTTTAAAGTCTACCTCAACTTTTTTGGATAAGAGCATAAATATTTAATAAAATATTTTAAAATGTACTACTTACTTTCTTCTTGACTCTAAGCTTTCACGTCCCACATTTCTATCCCTATAAGCCCTTTTGTCTTCACGAGCTCTATAATCTCTACTTGAATATTGGTAGCCTTCAGGCTCTCTAGAATAATTACATTCATGTGATCTGGACCTATCGCGGCTGTAGTGTCTTTTTAGTTTTTGCTTTTCCCGGCTGCGACTTCTCTCATTTCTATATTCCTCCCGCCCACGGCTTTTGGCTCTTCTGGGTGGGCTTTCCCACTTTGACTTGCTTCCATGTTTTTCTCTATCACGGCTCCGTGATTCAACTGTTTTAGCTGCAACAGGAGATACATCTGTATCTTTTTTTATTTTTTTCTTTATCAATTCGGCTTTCTCTCCTGATGATGATGCTGATTCCACAAGAGATTCGGAGGAATCGTCCTCTGATGCAAAATTGTGCCTTGATTTTTTCTTTGTGACTTTCAATTTCCTATGCTTCTTCTTTTTTTTGTCTTTTTGTTTACGTTTTTTCTTCTCACGTACATGCTTTATTTCCCCCACAACTGCTGCATTTTCTTCACTTGTTTTCGAGTCCGAATCACTAGTTCCGTGATATTTTTTAGATTTAGACATTTTGTAAACTCAAATAGTGGCAACAAAATAATTATGCTGTCCGATTTCAAAAATTATGAATTAATTAGGCTTTGGCACTCATGTACGATTTGCCTCAAATGAACGACTCAGTAAATTGAATGATTTGAACGTCAAGTTATGCATTTGGGTTGGTGAAAAAAAATAAATTGGCTGATGCACACATCAAATTTTTTGTTGCTATTGCAATAAAAAAAACTAATTTGAATGAAGGACTGTAAAAAATTAATTAAATAAATGTTTTCCTTAATTTTTATTTTAAAAATTTCAGCGATGTGAACTGAACTTTACCAAAAAAAAATTATGATTATAGAAGTGATATCAGACGGCAAATTTTGCGCAAAAATCAAACTAGTTTTGATTTTCGTCAAATTAACACACAACGTATACGTGTAACGGCCATGTTTTAAAAAACACGCATACACATTCATGATTGACGTTGAAATTTGTGGTCTGTCAGCCACTTAACTTGGGGGTCACACGATCAAGTTTTCATTCAATTTTTAAAATTTCTCTCATTTTTTACCAATACACTCACACTTTTAAAATTTGCTGAGAGTTTGCTTTCAATTTTTCGTTCAATTGAGTGTTTCAAATTACAGTCAAGAAAACAGCTGACTGCAGTTTTTTTATTACAAATTTGAATTCTTATTCTGCCGCCAGTATTGTTTTGTTTTTGTTTTAAATATGTTTGTGAACAAATTAAACAAATATAACGACGTTTTGCAGTTCATAGAGATATACAGAAGGCATGAAGTTCTGTGGAACATGAATATTCCTGCATATAGACGGAATAATTTAAAAATTAAGACATATAACTCTATTGCCGCCGCCGAAACAAAACTGTCGTTGGAAGAGGTTAAAAAAAACATCTTGTTGAAAAACTTGCTTTGAAATTGCGTGGAGCCACGTCACAGCTTTCAGTTTTTGTGAATTTTGACAAGCATTATATGTAAATTTCTTGAAAGAGAATTATAAAAAAACTTGATCGTGTGACTGCAGTGTTAAGCATTTGTATAGCTTCTCATATACCAGAAACGATCAGCTGAGGCGGCAACATTTACGTTTCTACTTACGGTCGCATAAATAGCGCGTTATGCCGTCTTATCAGTGAAATTTAAGTTTTTGTGGTTAAATAAATAATAGTTTTGGGTAGTACACGAGCAAACTATTACCATTGTTCTATTCACTTATAGCATATTCACACGACGAGTTTCAATGCTGGTTTCGCTCTCTGAACCTCGATTGTGAAAATTTGCGTTCAGACGACACATAATGAGTTTCATTTGACAGTTGCTTTGTTTTGTTGTTTCACATTTGCCCGCGTTTGTTTTTTAGTTTTGAAATGGATAAAAAAGGTAAATTTTAATATATAAATATATGTATTTTTAGAAAAAATAATAATTTATAAAAAATTTATTTATTATTTCAAATAATTTAATATGTTGTGTTATTTATTATGTTTATTTTTATAACTAAGTAATTTAACACTCTTTCTTTTGTTTCTTACTAATACAATGAAATGCTTGCAAAACAATATTTCTTTGTGTACAAATTGTTTTGTTTGACAGCTAGTTAAGATAAACTAGCGATAGAAACTAGGGATGATACTAAATTTTCATGATGTCGGCAAGTTTCAATATGAAACCTGCAGATTCGCTCACTTAATTTTGTATGGCGAATCTTCCTGTTTCATTCGAGATTGGGTTGTGAACCATCAAAAGAGAGCGAATCTTGTCTTGTGTGAACAAGCTATTATTTGAACTGCACGAACTAAACTGTGTTTTGAATTTCTATAGTTTACTTGTTTGCTCTTAATTTTAAATGAACAACCAATAAATGAACGGACGAACTAAACTTAAGCGAAAGCAATGAAAAAGGTACTATTTTCTTTTACAAAAATGATATTTAAAACAAATAAACTAAACAATAGAAAATGTATTATGCATGCTAAAAAGGTTAATTTTAAGATTTTAAAATTAAACCTTAATTTTTTTGCCCTAGTGTCTAAAGTACTTTTTGAATTAAATTATTAAAAAAGATGTTAAAAACTAAATATAATAATTTTTTGGAATTTTTGTTGTTGTTTTGCTTTCTATTTTCGTAAAAAATTCCTTTAAACCCTTATTCGATATCATTTTACATAATAAACAACGTTCAATGAAAATCACTAGCCTACTTAGTCGTACGATCTGTCTAAAAACCCATGTGTGCTAAAAAAGTATGATAGTGTGTATTGAACCAGCAGACTTTTTGACAGGTCTGTCCGAGTTTTTAATGTTATGAAAATTTTCATAAAATAAATTTTATCTGTACGATCAGAGTTGCATTTTCTATGTTCAAGGAAGAAAAATAGCAACAATACCAAACTTGTGTTTTGTTTATACAAATATTTAAGTTATTTTTCATTGTACATATTTGTAAAAAAGATATTTTGCGGCAAAGAAGAAAATTAATACTTTTAAAAGTATTAAGATGAGTAAACATATGTTTTTGCATCTTTTTTTGTATAATAGTGTGGCATAAAGTTCGCCATTTTAAATGGATTTCTTCAAGTAGGACAGAATTCTGTCACACATTATTTTGATATAATCGCACGATCGTGTAGGATAGTGAGTCAGTACTATTAGTAATAAAGATACAAATGATCAAATGAACTTAATGAACGAACTATTCCTTTTTAATTTTTGAACTAAGAATATGGCTCACTAAAATGAACTACGAAGCCGAAATCTAAAAAATCAGGAAGTCACAGAAAAAAGTGCTTAGTTCTGCAATTTAACATTCATTTATAAAGATTTTGGTAAAGTATGAATATAATATATTTATCTAAAAAATATCAGTTTTTTTTGCTCTAATACATAACTAAATATCATTGAATTGTATACTGTTAGAGAATGCCACCAAAAAAGAAAGCTAGCGCAAATGGTTTTATGACTTTTACCTTAGATTGGAAAGCTAAATATGGCAAACGTATGTCAGTAGCGGAAGCTACTAATGCAGCTGGGAAAATCTGGGCGGTAAGTTTTAGCTTGGCAATATATTAAAAATACGTTAGTTCATAGTTTCTTGTAGGACATGAGCATGGAAGAGCGCGCTCCGTACAAAGCAAAAGCGAAAGAAGAAAATATAATGTTTAATTCAAATAAAAATTTAGAAAAACTTACATGCACCGGTGCCCCCCTCTCTTTGGTAGAAAAAGAAAAACAAGAATTAGAGGACAAGGAAAGGCAAATGAAACGTGATGTTGAAAATACAATTAAACAAAGTGTTAAGAATGATGGTATGTATAATTTTTTCTCAATATCCTGTAATTAATACTTGACTTCATACATAAATATTAAATATAATTGATTGTGTGTGCCAAATAACGTTAACGGTCATCGAAATTGAAGCATGCAATACATTCATTTGATAAATCAATTATTTTAAAAAATTGAGTTTTAATACAAAGTAAATAATGTGTGGACCAAAAGTCTCGATACCATTTTGATTGCCTATAACTTTGCTCAGAGAAAAGATAAGTTAGTTTTCCATAAAAAATTCATTTGGTCTTTACGTTTTTTTTTTCGATTCGCTAAGCAACTTTCGGCCCTTTTTACGGCATTTTTTCATATTTCCAGCATGAAATCACACCGTACAGTTGTTTTTAGTGAATGTAATGATGTTTCATGGTTGGTTCTCTAAAACCGACGGTTCTGTTTATTGACGGGACCACTGAGAAGAAATTGGCCTTCATCGCTCATTATCAATTTAGACAAAAAATCTTCAATTTCACCAGACACAAACATTTTTAAATCACTTTTCAAAATTCGCGATAAACTTAGTGCAGAATTGTGTAACTGGGAACCACGTCTCCGAATTGATGTTTCTGGAGACTGCAACACGTGCACCAGTGCCATATTTTAAGTGTTACGAGACGTCCGTTGTCGAATATTCGAATGTAAACGATAAACAGTGGTTTTGTAAGGCATTGGATGACTAGGATATTTTTGATACAATATCCGATGAGCGGTAATATTATTATTATGGAACGATTATTTTCTACAAATATTGGCACTATTTCTGCTCCTTCTTTTGGCGTACATTTATCCATAATAAAATTTGGACGTCTGCACAACAACCAAAACAAAGCTAAATATCACATAACCAAAATGGCACACAATCAAAATAGTGGCGGGACTTTTGCCCCACCCTGTATATTATTTTTAGTATACTAACTTATTGATATTTATTCACATTTGTCCAAATATTGGTTACTTTAATACCTTATAAATTTCCAATAGAAATTTGATAAAACCTATATAACGACAATACTATTGTCTATTTTGGATACTTGTAAACAATGGATCTATTGTGGAATTTGTGAAAATATAGCGTATATATCGCTTTGTTTTTATATATATATTTATATTTATACTATCTGACCCAGCAAACATTGATTTGCCTTCAATTTTTATTTGCATTGAAAAATAATTAAAAAGAGAAAAAAAATTAAAGTTGAGCTATTTTCGAACATATAATAAAAAAAAAACCAAATCGGTGTAGAAGTAAGTTCTCCGATTTGAGAAAAATTTTAAAAGTGAGCCCGGTCTACTTTAATTTTCATAAAAATTTAATTTTGTTTTGACTAAAATATAAAATTTTTGTATGTTAGATCTTCTTACTCTAAGAAATCGTACTCACACGGTAAAGGACCGTGGAACACCGGGTAAAAACAGTAGTAGATAAATAAGCCAGATACCGACTTCATCGTCACCTGCTGGGCGGGTTCGTGACGCTAAACCTTCCAAGGTGTAACTCAAAGGCATACACAGAAATTCAATTAAATCAATTCAGCCGTTTAGGCGAAATACAATGTCAAACACACGTACAGTCGAATTTTATATATTAATACGAGGTATGATAAAAAAACCCGTTATTTTCAATTTTTTCAAAAAGTATTTATTTATTCATCAATAACTATCTTGTCCCCTTCAAAGTATTGCCCCTCAGATATAATACACTTATGCCAGCGTTTTTTCCAATCCTCGAAACACTTCTGAAACGCGTTTTTTGGTATCGCCTGTTTCGATTTTTCTTTCAGCTCCTCAATCGTAGCAAAACGCTTTCCTTTCATCGGTGTCTTCAGTTTTGAGAACAGGAAAAAGTCAGTAAAAATTGCTTGGCATGAGCCGAACGATATGCCAACATCATCAGCAACCTCTCTAATAGTGATTCGCCGCTTATCCAAAATCATTTTCTTCACTGCTTCAATTTTTCATCGGTTGTTACGTGCTCGGGCGACCAGGACGAGCATCGTCATTGACATCTTCTCGACCTTCCTTAAACCCTTTATACCACAATTGAACTTGTGTTCTGCTCATAGTAGACTCGCCAAACGCCATAGTCAACATTTCAAATGTCCTTGCACATTTAATTTCATTTTTTACGCAAAACTTAATACAGTTTCTTTGATCCATTTTTTGAAATAGTAAAAAGTCGAAGAGCACACCAAAACATGATTAACCTTTTTATCTGTCAAAAACAAACTGACGGTCCAAAATGGCTGATATTGTCAACATAAATAACAGACATTTGTACCAACATAAAAATACGAAAATCGAACATACGTACCTCACGAAAATTGAAAATAACGGTTATTTATTGGTCATACCTCGTATATATACATTTGTAAAAATTATTCATAATCGTATTCGCATGCAAATAAAAATTCTAAAGTTTAATTACACATTTTTACAGAACTCGAAACTAAGTCATATTATTTTATAATGGTGAATTATTTTACCAAAACTCTAAAAGGAGGAGTGTATGTACCAGCTGAATTATCTGTGTGTGAATATTCTCTTAAAGATGGCGTGAAACGCATGTATCAAACCTTAATTAATCCAGGTTGGCATCTTAGTTTGTGATTATACCACATTTTTTTTTAAATTACTCTTACCATGTCATTTTAGGAGTCAATATATACGGCCATCAATATGAAGCACAACATCATTCCGAAAGTACTCACAATTTGCCGTTACCACCCAATGCTTTAGGAGAAAAGAATATGGGTAAAATATATAATGATGTATTAAATTTTATACGCGATCAGAATAGCAGCGAGTATCCTCCTGTATATACTCATCGTGATGGTATACATATTGTAGAATCAGTTTTGGAATTTCTTAAAGCTGATGTTGGAGCTAATAATATAGATTTAAAGATATATCCTATACAATATTTATTTTTCATCATGAAAGAGGCAACTTGTGAGGTTGGTGAATTGGAAAAACCGAAAAATTTTTACATAACTGATGCCTATTTCGAACGTGATTTCTTTGAATATCAAATTGGTATTGCTTGTCAGGTGAGTGAAGTCTTTTATTATAAGTTTTTCGTAAATCACTGTAAATTAAGGTCTTTAGCCTAGTTCAAAACAAAGCTTGCTATTTAATTCTGTTAGTCGTGACTAAGATTGTTTAGGTAATTAGAATCTTTTCTGGTTCAAAATAATTTATAGTATATATATTTTTTAGAAATCAGTAAAAGTTTACTATTAATGCCAATTTAATTTCATTATTAATAAAAATAAATGCTCATTATAGGTCAAAAATTGTCCTATATGTTTGTTAAAATGATTATTTTATCTTATTAAAAATTTTATCAATTCGATTTTTCCAATTTTATATTCCCATCACCAATATTTTAGTTTTTCCGGGTCTATTCACGTAAATGTGGACGATAGTTTCTTTGGTACATTTTTATTGAATTTCTTATTGTATTTTGTTTCAATACAAACGTACGAAATAATCCATCGTTCTCATTAATTTAATACTATATTACCATACTTATTAATTATAATTTATATTTTGATTTTATATAGTATCACGAAGAAATTGACAAGAGTAAGTACTGTACTCAATCATATGTAACACGATGGGGTTATATGTTTTCCGATTACATGTGCTGTGATATAGCATTACCTCTCATTGCTGGCCGTCATTGTCCTCAAAATACTAATTTAAATGCTATAATAACACCAGCACCCAGTACCTGTGGTGACACTGCATCATTTATATCTATGGGCACTACTTCATCTTATGCCACCAAAGCTCTGGCTGGATCCCAAATATATTATGAGAACCAAAAAACTGATATATCAGCCGGAGAAAGTAAAAATTATAGCAATAACTTCCCTGCACTGGGTGCACGCAAAAAAACACCTAGCGTAAACAAAGTTTCTTCGCAAAAAACCACCAAATGTTCAGCCTCAGATATTGTGGGAGATGATGATTGTAAAAATCTTAACCCATGGTCAGCGCGTTCACGTAATATGCCACGTGAACCAGATAATACTCATTTTACTATTGATTATAATAAGGACGATTCGGACTTGGATGATTTCAATTCGGTGGCCAGTTTTGGAAGAGGTCGTGCTTCATTTCTTAACTCTACTTTAGATACCTCTAATACCACTACTGCTTCTGGACGCGGGCGTTTTATACGTCAGTAACAAAATATACTGTAATTAAAAAATCAAATTTTTGTGACTAAAATAATTTTGAAAGTTTAAAAAAAAAAAGTTTTTTGTTTTAATTTCTTGCTTATATTTATGTTCTTATGTTTTCCTGTATTAAATATAAAATATTAATCTTTATTTGTGCTTAATTCCAGAAATTGTGTTGGTTTTAAAATTTATTCTTTTACTCATGATATTCTCATGAGTTATTTATTGAGTTCAATAAGTACCGAAGGGGATAGCATATCATCAGAAGCTACTCTGAATCCTTAGTAGATTACTCCCAACGTTTCTTGCAAACATTAGAACCTTTATATTGTAAAAGCAATTGACTAAATAAGAATTATTAATCAATAGTTACAAAAAGATTCAAATATTCAAACAAAAAACTCAGTAAGCATTGAACTGAATAAATAAATAAATTTCCCAACCAACATTTTAATATTGAAAAACTATATATTTTATTTTTATTCTTCTTGTTTGAATATTTGAATCTTTTTGTAACTATTGATTAATAATTCTTATTTAGTAAATAGCTTTTACAATATAAAGGTTCTAATGTTTGCAAGAAACGTTGGGAGTAATTACTGAGGAATCAGAGTAGCGTCTGACGAAATGGTCCATATAGATATGCTATCCCTTTCAGTACTTATTGTACTGAATAAATAACTCATGAGAATATCATGAGTAAAAGAATAAATTTTAAAACCAACACAATTTCTGGAATTAAGCACAAATAATTGTTAAACTTTTAAATTCCAAATAGAAATTATTACATTTATTAAATATATATATTTTAAGCAAAACCAATTTTAGAATCTTAATTTTTTATTCGAAAGTAGAAAATTTAACAGCTTATGGCTACTTCGCCTGAACACACACTTTCCGGCTTGCGCGTACTGTGAAGGGGACAGTGAAGATTTCAGGGGCATTAGGTACTTGACTTCTTCACAAAGTGAACTTTCACTAAATGGGCTATTTCTGCGTTTAGACCATTTAAGTCTCCAGTAAAGACGTGCACAGTTACACTCAAATGCACCAGTTTCTGTGTTTTCTGCGTTCAGTGCGTATTAGTGAGTTTTGTGGCGCTTATAGTATGAGTTTGTATTGTTATTATCTTTGCTAAATTGAATATGAGCATAGAGAAAATTAAAGTAACATATTCCTATTATTTCCATTTGCTCAAACAAATAAAACATATGTTAAGGCAAATACTATAAGTTACTTATTGTATATTGAAAGCAAACATTCATGCACATATACTCGTACATACATTCATGCTTCGTTCGTACATTTGTATTGAAAACAAAGACAAATTTTCGTATATTTTTGTTTTCAATAAATGTACGAACGAAGTTGCCGTTCGTTTTTATGGAGCCGAGCCGTAAATATCTGTTTACACAACAAATTATTTGAAAACATTTGTAGTACAACAGTTATTTGAAGCAGAGAAACAAATTCCTCACTCGCTGCAAAATTATTTATAGCTGAATATGTGTGAGTTGAAAACAAAACCATACCATATTTGTTATACTCATCCCATTATACCAGCAGTCACAAATACTCATTTGGTATATTTGTTTTGACAACACTTGTAAATAGATACACTCGTGCACGTCTTTAGTCTCCAGGTGTGGACAATATACAGCCGTGCAAGGTATTGACGTGATTGCACCTAAGTTGACTAATATATATAGGAGGAGCCTAGAATTAGGAGTATTGTCTAAACACTGTGATAGAGCAAGGATTAATTTTATACCGAAAGCAGACAAAAGGGCGGATTACATGGCCAAAGTCTTCTGATCCATATGCTTAACGTCCTTCCTACTTAAAGCTATGGAAAAGATTCTGGACCAATATATCAGGGAAGTCCATCTTAGGGACAACCCTATTTTTATTGCACAATATGCATATCAATCAGACAAATTAACTGAGACTGCACTGAATAGCCTAACGAGAAAAATCGAAAAGGCTCTGGTTGGTAAAGAAATAGCCCTCGTATGTCGGTTGATATCACAAGGCCTTTTGACAACGTTACTTTCCATCTGTTGAGGAAACGATAATCAAAAAGGAAATGGGTTCTCAATATGCTGAGTAACAGGACTATAATCTTCAATGTGGGGGCAAAAAGATTAATTTGTCAGGTTAACCCAAGGATGCCTCCAAGGGGGCGTTTTATCACCACTCTTTAGGCTATTGGTTATCGATGAGTTTTTGGAGACTCGACGATCTGGAATACGAAGTTCCAGAGTTTGGTAATCTCACAGACAAACCAAAATTAGTGTGAAATGCATTTTTTAACTAAAAAATTCTCATGCTCATATTAAATATATAAAACAAGCTGAAATTACGTGATCGCAAAGCTGGCCGTTTGCAAATTTTTATTTTGACAGTGCGTTGTCTGCAAAATAATAGTTTTTTTATTTTATTAAAACGGTAAAATTTTTAAGCTCGAGGTTAGATTACAACTATTTATTTTTATGTTGATATTTCTCTCTTTCAATGTCCTATGGTTAATCTTTTTCTTCCCGCGTGAAAGATTATCGTCCTGTTACTCAGTATATTGAGAACTTATACAATGATCAGTCGGGTCACATAGTTCCTGAACATCGCTTTCTCAATAGAATCGAAAATAGTATTGTAAACCGTCTGCAACTTCGATGATCTGACAAATTTCAAATGTTATTAAATACACTAGTCAGTGAAATGGAGAAAAGTAACTCACATCCTTAATTGATGTCCGCGCTCCCACATACCGTCTGATGCGCAGCGTACCACCCAGTTTAAGTTTAACTTATTTTAAAATTTTTCCAAATAGTTTTTAAAACAATGAGTGCTGAAATTTTTTTATGTCAGATATAAAAAAATTTAAATTAACGGCTAAAATACAAAACAAAAAGGTTTCATTCTCTACATTGTTAAATGGGGCTGTGCCGAATCTTATATACTCGTATCTTTCACTGTAGTTGAAATATATTCATATTTTTTAATTATTCTTAAATATTATTATACATATTAAAAAAAATTATAAATAATACTTTTAATGAAATTTCCAATAACGACTAAAATAATTTTCTTTGAATACATATTTTTGTCCATCCTAAAATGAATAATTTCAGTTCAAGAAATTCAAATTAACATTCACAAAAAAATTGTTGCCTAGATGAAGTTTTATTAGTGACAAAATAAGTAAAATACGCCATTCTTTCAATTCACATATAAAAAATAATACAAAGATTTCCATTTACTACTAATATTTAGCATATTTAGAATTTTACGTTTATCAGTAGAAATTTCATATTGCACATACGTACGGAGAAATGTGAATATTCTGTGCCGAGAAACACACGTACTTATAATATGAAAGTTTAGCAGCTTAAGCCGATTTTGAGCCGCCGCAAAAGCGATTTAATCCAGCCAACGCCTTGAAATTCGGTGCTGGGCTCTGCAAAATGTAAAACCACGCTTTTCAGTGTGAATAGATGGTTGGTTTGTTTATTTTAAAATGAGTGATGATAATATTCTTGAGGTGTTATTTGTTAGTGATATCAATGAGAACCAAATGACTTGTTCAGTTTGGGATTATCGTACCAGCACAAATATAATTAACTATAAAGGCGGTGGCGGTGGTGCAGCGTATAAATCCTTGAATATCCTTCGGTCAGAGTATGTATTGGCAGCTAATTTATCTAAGCCTTTGTTGCACGTATGGCCCATAAACGGCCAGGAACAACTGGCTGGTATACGTTTTGTAGTTCCTGGTCCAGTAACAGCTTTGGCATTGTCACCCGACAATTGCTATTTGGTAGCTGGTATACAAGAGACTATTTATATATGGCAGGTGTCCACTGGGCGCATGATGACGAGTGTGGTAAAACATTTTCAAACAGTTACTTGCTTAAAATTTACGGCTGATGGTTCCCACTTTATAAGTGCTGGCAAAGATGGAGCTGTTATGGTGTGGAATCTGACTCAACTACTTTGTCGAAAATTTGATAAAAGCTCCGAACCCACTTATACGTTTAACGACCATAGTTTGCCGGTAACTGGTGTTCATATTGGTGCCGGCGGTGTTAGGGCTTATATGTTCACTGTGTCCCTGGATCGCTCATGTAAAATATACGATTTAAGTAATGGAAATTTGTTACTAAGTGTTGCGTTTGTGGAAGGACTGTATAGTGTTATAGCGAATGCCTTAGAAACAGTGGTATTTGTAGGAACAAATGATGGAAATATTTTCGAATTCTACATCAATGATATACCGAGAGTTAAAGCAAGTTGCATAAATATCTATTACTTTACTTATTCAGCCTTATTACGAATGTCGTTGTCGAATTCATGGCAAACTAATATAAAAAATATGGCAGGCGTTGCCACATACCACTGTTTTCGTCTCGACAACGACACTCATAATCAGGCCTAATGCTTTCATTTTATATTTTCTTTGTTTTTCAGGAGTATCATATTGAAAAACAGCCTATAACATTTACTGGTCATAAAAAGCAAAGCTGTGTCAACTGTTTAGTTCTGTCACTGGATGGTCAAACTCTAGTTTCTGGTGGCAGTGATAATAAAGTGCTGGTGTGGAATATAGCTAGCCGTCAATTATTAAAGGCATTAAATTTTAAAGGACCTATAACGAACTTGAAGATACTCTTAACACATCCTGATATTTTTCACCCACAACATAAGCCACCACCAATTTTTTTTTCAAATTTTAAACGAATGGTAGACCCCGTCGAACAAGATGAAGAGCAGACGGTAGAGGTAATAGTCTCTACGAGCTGCGAAGATGAGTATGGAACTGATGAAGATCAACATGACAATCATGGGAGCTGTAATAAGTTCTCCAACAAGAATGATACGATGTTTACTATAAGCACCTTTTCTAACAGTAACAATAATGAACTAAATTCACTGCGCCAAGAGGTTAAAAAGTTAAAACAAATTAATAAGCGGTTATTTTCCGTTTCCTGCAAACATATATTACGGAGGAATAAGTAATATATTTTACTAATAGATTGTATAAAAATAAATAAAGGTAAAAAAAACGAAATTTTTACTGTTTGGCAGTTTTAGTATTCTGCATTTCGATCAGAATCGAAATTTCTTCGTTTAGCAGCATTGATGTTTTGTATTGATCTCCTTTCAATCGATTTTGTGAATTTTACATTTCAGTCGTAGCTACGTTTTTATACGTTGGCGGAAGTTTTTAAATTTATGTTTATATAAATAAAAACGAAATGCAATTAAAAGATGCAAAAACGGCTAAAATTTTGTTTATACTGAAATTTGAATGTTTTATTTAATATGTTACTACCAACAGTGGACGCTACTTGCATTTGTTTCCAACCAGGAGTGGCCATTGAGATGTAAGGCACAATTGATTGTTTCTACTCTTGTACAATTATATGCAAAAAAAGTATCAAAGTAATTACAGAGACAATTGCAATATGTTTGATGCTAGAAAATTTTGTAGGAAAATGTCCACAATTTGAATTTGCTAAAATTAGACATTCGAATAAAAATATATTACGGGACAGGAATACCGTTGAACTGAGAGGAACTTTAAGTATAAATAGGGTAACAGCGACAGAAATAATAAAAGAAAAGATCAAGAAAATTTAAATAAACTTGAGAAAATCATTAGTACAAAAAAACTCCTGGAAAACAAATTAATTTAAAGAAAAAAAAGTACAGATATTAATCAATAGTGAGAATAGCGGGAAACAAAGTGTAATTTTTGGTGTTCTGGAAATGTGATTTTTTAAATGTTGCTATTTTAAATCCTGAGCTTAAACCTCGTTTTTCAATAAAATTTTTCTTAGAAAAAGAAAAATACGAGGAATGTAAACAAAACCATAGAATTCGTGGACACAAAATAAGGCGTCGTTTAAATGAATGCAGTTTACGATTTTGTGAAAAAAAAATTTTTTTATAAAAAACTAAAATTAAGTGTATGTAATCACTTTGTTAATGACTTCAAACTTAAATGTTTAAAAACCTCCAAGCGACAGACTGAATCACGAGATTTCAAAAATTTTTGTGTACACCTTTTCCGTTCCGTTTTAAAACTACTTTGAGAAATAGTGATAACTATAAAAAAAAATTCTAAAGCTTTAAGTATACATCAGTTCAGCAGTTTATCCTTCTCAAACAAAAAATTTCCTCTAAACATTAGTGCGAGCAAGCAATGTTAGTATGACAATCAGCAATGTACAATAAAAAAAAACTTTTTTCTTATAAATTTTAATTTTTTTAACCATTCTATTCATACTGCATAATAATAGTCACTGATAGAAGTCTTATTTATTTCTTGTCGCTAGAGATAGAGCTCTTTGACTCGCGAATAGATGCAGAGCGGCGTCTCTTTGCTTCTTCACGTTTGGCTTTGTTTTCCTTCTTACGTTGAGCCAAAAGTTTTGCGTAATCAGCTGCAGCTTCCTTGGATGCAACTTGGCGTTTCTTTTTGAGGGCAACGCGTCTACGTTTACGCTGCAACACAACTGGTGTAATAAGACGTTGGATCTTGGGAGCCTTAGAAGTGGCCTTCTTGCCATCCTTTGCAGGAAGTGGGCGACGAACAACGTAACGGCGAACATCGTCTTCCTTTTTCAGGTTATACAACTTACGAATTTTGCTAGCTCTCTTGGGGCCCAAACGACGAGGGACTGTGATGTCGGTGAGACCCTCAATTTCATTTAATCCTTTTTTAACGACGACTAAAGCCAAAACTGACATGTTTGCATCAACAATGCAACCACGCACTGATTTCCTTTTACGTTCGCCGGTACGGCGGGGACGATAGCAAGAATGCCCTTTTTTCAACAACAAACGTACACGACCTATATACAAACAGAAAAATATAAAATAGCTTTTTATGACTTTTATGCTATATGACTTACCATGAGTCAAAACACCCTGTTTCATGGGAAATCCTTGTTTGTCATTACCTCCAGCAATACGAAGCATATAACCTTTCCATTGGTCGCCAAGAATGTCAGCTTCGACGACTTGACCCATACGCTTTTCATAAAATACACGCAATTTATGTTCATCGACAACTTCAAAAAGTTTCTGACATCCCGTAACGGGATATGAAATGTTCAACTGCAAATAAAATTAGAATTTTACTTAGGTAGATATTGTGACCATCAAGCGAGAAAAAGATTATCGAGCACAATTTCCCCAATCGCTGCACCATTATTGAAAATTCTCTTATATATAAAAAATATATTACGCATACAATATTTTCATATGCGTATTTTGCAGATTTACGCAAACTTGTGATATATTTTCAATAAAAAATTCACAAACCTTCATTTTTATGTCTGGCCAGCAAAAACACACAAATTAAAAGGGATGTGTAATCTGTCAAAAAAGACATTTGAAAGAGAAACAGGTCGCTCTTACATAATTTTAATAGCCGTGCTTACAGTTTACAGAGTTGTATACTACAAAGGCAGTCCGTAAAATTAATTGCAATAATAGTGAATTTCTATTTATATTCACTTCTTCTTATTATTTGTTTAATAATTTTATCTTACTTATTTCACCTTTTTTAATTAGTTTTAAACTATTGCTTAATTTTTTTTTTTTAATTTCTTATTGGCTTTTAAATATCTTCACAAATACAAACATATAAAATTTAAAATTTTGACATGTTGATAATTCAGCGAATTTAAGCAGCTGATGAGCGAATTATCTAATGTGACTGCTCAATTTCACTACACAGTTATAGAAACAGATCTTTCGTAGGTATCAAATATGAATATAAAATAGAAGAGTGTTATACAAATATGTTTATTCGAGATTTATCCTTTTTTTTAGAATTCTTAAAAAATTTTGTTAAATTTTTCGATATTAACATGATTTGGACTTGATAAATTTGTCTACGTTTCAAACTAGGCGAATTAATATGACGCAGACCGAAAAATAAATCCTTCAACGTAGAAGAAAAATGTACATCTGTGTCGAAGCTATTATCAGGTGTTTCAGCCATGTTTAATTTATTTAGATCGCGAAGCAGGTACAAAATATCCGGTTGAGGAGGCTGGCTGAAAAACGGGATTGCCGGTGCGATTCTATACTAAAATACCTTTGACGGCGGCGCGGCATCGGCTTGCAGCCGGTAGACTTAGAACTTTATATATTTATCGATTGATTGTGTACTGAAAAATACCAAAAGTAAAAAAGTTTGTAAAACTGCAGAAAAATAAGACTCCTAAAAAGTTATTACTTTAGTAATTTTTTTTCAATAAGACTAAGGTGTAACCCAGTAATAACTGTTATATCCGCTATATTATTTGAGTATGGAGAAATCAACAGACTCTTCATCGCCTACATCATCTAGTAGCAATTTTGAGGTCTCTACAACTGCAAGCACTAGTAGCGCTGAATCAACGTCATCTAATAAAACTAATCAACAAGACCAGATTTTGCATAACAATCGTTTTAAAAATACTGCAACTGATTTAGTTGCAAACGCAAAAACATTCACTCTGACAAAAAACTGCCTTAGTAATTCACAAGGGTGTGGTCTATCACCGATTGGAATAACATCAGCAGTTTCATCACCATGTAATGTAGAAGCTTGGAATAAGGAGTCTGTTGGTGGGAGTTTTACAACAAGCTCTGCTATTACAAAAAGTGAGACTGCTACATCAAATAATACAGTTTTAGCTTCCAAAAGCACCACTACATCGTCGTTCACGCAAATGCCCATCAATCTTGATATTAGCACAACAACTGGTGGTAACTTCACCGTGTCTGTATATCCACAGATTACGGTGGAGAATCTCAAGAAAATTATTGCCAAAAAAATAAAAGTTGGAAAGGATCGTATATGTTTACTACATCGTGAAAAGTAAGTAAAATTGTTAACTTACATTACTGAAGTATTTTAGAGCTAATTTATGATTTTATATTAAAAACAATTTGGTAAAAATGTTCATTGTCATTTATTGTAGGCTTTTTACAAGGCTTTTTACACTGAGTAAATTTAACAAAAAAATTTGGATTTAAAGTTTATTTCAATCTATAAATTGTGTATAGTGTTTTCAGTCTGAATATATGTAACATAAATGTGGTATTAACGTTAAGTCCAGCTCATAAATTCTCTATTTAACATACAAAATGACTTTGATAAATCCACTTTAAATGCTATTTTTTTAAGTTGGATTTATGAAATTAAATTCGGCTGTGCCGAGTATATATATACTTCACTATGTTAGCTAAATAGTTATAATTTTTCACTTTCCACATTCTTTTTAAATAAAATAAAATTTTATCTCATTGAAGAGGTTAGTTTATTGAAGGGATGTATTGTTTTAAAAATAAATATAAATATTATAAACTGTTATAACACGACCTCAAGATTAATACCCAATGCCAACTTATTTATTAATCCTAAAATAAATAATTAATTTGAGTTCAAGAATCTTTTCTGAGAACCTAATTTTTAGAAGCAATAAAATGTTTGCAGGCACTCAATTTTTACAATAATAAAAAAAAATTCTAAGAAAGGTCCAACAAGAATGCAAAATAAATTTAATGTAATTTAAAAGTTTAACAAAATATTAATCTTTATTTGTGCTTAATTCCAGAAATTGTGTTGGTTTTAAAATTTATTCTTTTACTCATGATATTCTCATGAGCCATTCATTCAGTACAATAAGTACTGAAGGGGATATCATATCTATATGGACCATTTCGTCAGAAGCTACTCTGATTCCTCAGTAAAATAATTATTTATTTATTCAGTTCAATGCTTACTGAGTTTTTTGTTTGAATATTTGAATCTTTTTGTAAGCACAAATAAAGATTAATATTTTGTTACATTTTAAATTCCAAATAGAAATTATTACGTAATTTAATTTGTTTATAAACATTTTTTAAACCAAACATATTTAATTAAATATTTTATATCAAATAAAGAATAATAATTAACGGCTAAATTCAAAAAATCCTCTTCAATAAGATTTGTGTATTCGCAATGCTTGAATTGAATGAAAAACCATTTGTGGAGCCATTGAATTTTTAATATGTTATCAATACTAATAAATATGTATGTAATATTTTTTATTGTTTTTTGCAGACAACTTCAAGGTGGCTTGCTAAAGGAATATAATTTAATAGATGGTTCAAAAATAATTTTAATACCAAATGTTGAAACAGGTTTGCTGGTAAGTTTTGGTTGTAAATTTCTGTTTTCGATTTATTGACATTTGAGCAAATATGCACAGCGATGTTTTCTCATTATATTTTTTGTGCAAATGAAGCAAAGTGGAAATGTATTCATTTGTTTGTCATATTGACTAAAATGAAGCATTTGTACTAATTTGCATCGTTTGCACTATTTGCAAACACTGCCGGTTGTTTTCTTATTAGCGGAATTAACCCTTGTTGACAAATAAAGCAAATTTGGACCTATTGCTTGCTAAATTGCGTGAGAGAACATCCTACAGAATAGTGACACTCAATTGATCTGTCATTTGTTTGATATTGTTAATAATATCTATCACAGCTTAGAAAAAAGTTTCTATCATGGTACAATAAAACCAGTTAACTTCAAAAATACAAAAATAATAACATTACAAAAAACCCGTATATTTTGTTATTGCTTTTGAGGCTCCTGTCAAAAATTATTTCCTGTGGTTGATATTAAGAAATGTGCTAGAGTGAAACAAAAAATTTGTTTCCGCTTTTGATCTCTTTTTAACACATTGATATCTCTTAGTTTTTGATAGAACGAGCTTCAATCATGTAGGATTCACTTGGCGTCTCAGTGTCATCTGGTTTTCTTACACAATGGTGTCTATCAAGTCTTTACCCCCAATCACACGAGCAATATGTTTGCCAATTATTGCCGTGGCAACTGTCAAATTTTACTGCCAACACCAAATATCAACGTTTGGACCGCATGAATATATATTGAAACATTCGTTGAGCAACAGTTGTTATAACATATTGCTCAGCAATTATCTTGGACATATGCTGTCAAGTTGAATTTTAATTTTTTGCGAAAAATTTAAAAAATACAAACAACGTGTGAAGCTAAATAAAACCAAGCTAATAAAAAATTAAATAATTCTTCAAGGACATAATCCCACACTTTAATAATATAAATTAATTGCTTTAAAGCAATAAATAGTTTAATGTTCTTATTTTCATCTCTCGCTTACCCTGCGTTTACACAGGAAAGTACTTTCTTGAAATTTTTGTATACGTATGAATAAAAATTTCAATGAAATAAGCTACTTTCTTGTTAATTTCTTGAGCGATTACACAGGAAAGTGAATATTCATTTTTAAAATGTCGTTGCGAAGAGTTAAAAAAATTGCATTAAAAAATAGAAATGAAAAGCCAAAATAAAAACAATAAAATTTAAAAGAAAAAGGATTAGAAGAACGATATAAATAAATACATTTATTGTATTTATCTTATCTTCATCTTTACTGTTTTGTTTGTTACCTAGATAGAATTACCATACCTATGGCAATAACGAATTTATATAGCAATAGTTGGAAATAATTTTTATTGTTAATTTTTTATGAGTTTATTGCTATAATAAGACATCAATTGTCTTCTTTATAAAGGGTGTCCGAACAAAAAGGCAAGTTTTAAATTTGTTGCCATTCGAAGTATCATTGTTTGACATTTGAACAATTGTTATTGTTTGCTAGTAGAAGGTACGAGGTTAGTAAAAAATGACCATGTTTCACTAGAAGCAAATGTATCCTCAACGTGTCACTGTGTGGCGTGGTTTTTGGGCTGGAGGAATCATTGGACTTTTTTTTATGAAAATGAGGCAGGTCAAGCGCAAACAGTCAATGGTGTTCGGTATCATGAAATGATAACCAGTTTTTTCTTGCCTAGAATTGAAGAAATGAATGTGGAGGGCTTGTGGTTTCAACAAGACGGCGCCACATGTCATACAGCCAGAGAAACAATTCAATTGCTGCATCAGTCATTTATTTAAAATTTAAATCTTGCGTTCTTGTTGGGACACCTTTTATATATTTAATAAAAAAATACTACGTTTCTTTCCATATACTCGTATATACAAAAATTAAATTTACAATTATAATTTTACCACAACCCTGTACATTTTTTAAAATCTTTTTTAAGGGCAACAGTGTTATCTATTTGTCATTTTACTTTCAGAAAGTGTCATAAAAATTACTTTCTTGAAAATATCGTTGAAAGCTAGGTGGAAAGTAACAAAGTTGTCAATATGTTTATGAAAAAGTTTGAGTGTATTGCAACTTTAAAGAAAGTACTTTTCTGTGTAAACGCCAGGTTAATGTTTTTAAAAACTTTTAATTTTATGTTCTAAGATATGTGTGAACGTGTTCGCCACCTCAAAAAAAAAAACTTAAACATTGACATTTAATGGCAATCAAATTTGACAGTTGCCACGGCAATAATTGCTAAACATATTGCTCGTGTGTTTGGGAAGTTAGGGGCATTGTAAAAAATGGAATAGAAATTTTGTGTACGTGTGATTTTGTATCTCTCTCTTACACGTGGATCAAATTGATGTCAACATGAGTATGTCCCCATTTACATCATGGACATTTCTGTCCGGACAGACACAGTTTGTAGGCGAGGGGGCAAATACGGAAGGTGTGCAGTACACTACACATTTTTTTGTCTCTTTTTCAACTTTTTGTAATAATCGTCTTGTTGCTTCATTTCATATTTGTACACTGTATTAATTTGCCCATATTTTTATAGAAATCAATTTTTAAAATTTATTTATTTATTATTATTTTAATTTAGTTTGCTTCAAATTGTCATACAAATCAATTAAGCACGTCACAAAAATAAATGGAAAGAAGAATTGAAAAATTTCTATCTAGACATTAATGTGCGAAATTTAAACGGTTTAGGAAAGAACAAAAGGGAATTGAAAAATATCCGGACAGAAATGTCCATAATGTAAATGGGGACTATGTGTCAGTTTTTATCACACATTTCAGTATAATTATACAAAGTAGATGCACCATAT
Source organism: Thelaira solivaga (assembly GCA_947397855.1). NCBI lineage: Eukaryota > Metazoa > Arthropoda > Insecta > Diptera > Tachinidae > Thelaira > Thelaira solivaga. Next base: position 29,691,128 of record OX377612.1, read on the forward strand.
ATTTTGTTAGTGTAAAATTAGGTAGGAAATGAAGAAAGAGAAGAAACAAAAGAAATAAAGAAAAAATAGAGATGAAAGAAAATGTTTCAACATAACAAATAAGCAATTTTCTTATAAGCACTTTTAAATAAAGTTGGTTCGAACTTTCTTATAAGAAATTTTTTTTAAAAATTTTGTATAAGAATTAATAAATAAATTTTTTTTACAATTGAAAATCACTTCAATTAAATTTTTCTTACAAAGTTTCACAATTTATTTCGTAAATAAACAAAGCAAAATGAAAAAAATTTTGATATTTATGTTTAAGAAAATATAAATGTAAACAAAAAACACATGTAGACTTACTTGTTTCTCTGCTTCAAATAACTGTTGTACTACAAATGTTTTCAAATAATTTGTTGTATAAACAGATATTTACGGCTCGGCTCCATAAAAACGAACGACAACTTCGTTCGTACATTTGTTGAAAACAAAAATATACGAAAATTTGTCTTTGTTTTCAATACAAATGTTCGAACAAAGGGTGTATGTATGTATATATGCATGCACTTGTATGTTTGCTTTCAATCTATACATATAAAAGAATAACGTTACTGACTGACTGACTTACTCGTATCATCATCGCCCAGCCCAAATGGCTAAAGCTACGGACTTGAAATTCGGGAAGCAGGTGCATGTTCCCATGTATAGGACGAATAAGAACGGATTTTTGGAAATTTGAATATTAAGGGGGTAAAAACAGGTAAAATCGAACTTCTTATATCTCCGGAACTACTACAGATAGAGCCAAAATTTAAACTATAAAATATTCTACTAAAAAAATAAGCGGATGGTTGTTTGGTACTTTTTCGATATTTGTACATTTGTGGCATAAAAAGGGTAAAAACTAATGTTAGTACGTTTTCTTAACCTCATTTATTTTTCAAAGTAACAATCACAGCAACAAAAACTAAACTAAATATATTCCTCTTAAAAAGGTCTCCAATGTATTGGCACTTTTTTAAAATTCGAGCAAATAAGGGGTAAAATATATGCCCCTTTTACTACTATTTCTAAATATAAATTGATGCAGCATATAAACATTTTATTACTAATTTGTAGCACCCAATACAAATCAATGGTAAAAAAATTGTTTCAAGGGAGAAAAAAGTACCAAAAGAAAGATTTGTACTTTATATTTAAACAAGTTTAATGGTATTTTTAATGTTATGTGCAAACCTAGAGTTTTCACAGTAAAATTATACGGTCCTTAACAAAATAAAAAATTATTAAGCGGACAAAATGGTACTTTTTATTGATTTTAATGGTACTTTTTGATATTTTAGTATTAACAGCCCTATAACTACGAAACTAGGCTCAAACGGTTCAGGTCACATTGAAAAATTAGCGGGCAAAATAGTACTTTTTATACATTTTAATGGTAATTTTTGATTTTTTTTAATGTAAACTTTTTATAATATTTTTTTTGGTACTTTTTGGTGTTTTATTATTAAGGAATGTAAAAGTACGGGACTTGGCTCAAATGATCTGAAGTAAGGAGGAAAAAATTAATGAGAAAAATGGTACTTTTTATTGTTTTTATTGGTACTTTTTCAGTTTTTCATGCTAACAACACTAGAACTATGAGATTGGGGTCTACGCTCTTGAGCAAAGTACAAAATTATTAGACTGAGCTTAAACGGTTCAGGACAAGGTGAAAAATAATTAAGAGAAGAAAATTGTACTTTTTATTAATAGACTATAACGGTATTTTTTAAATCTTTTAACATTAACCAATTAATACTAGACCGAGCTCCAACGGTGATCAGTAAATATGAAAATCAATAAATTGACAAAAGGGCCCTTTTTCTATATTTTAATGATAACTTTTAATGTAATTTGTATCAAAAAATTTAAAACTGAGATTAAGTAGTCTACAAAGAAATACGAAGTAGCGAGTTAAATGCTAGTATAAAATAAAACCAAGACCACACATAGCAATTTTAGTTGGGCAATTCTTGACTTTGCGGGAGAGAGAGGAAAGAGCAATGAAAAGATGTAAAAAAAAGAAGACAGGTAGCTTGAGGCTGAATGAATGACTGAATAAGAATACTAAAATTGCCGAAACAAAATTGCTGTGTGTAGACACATCGGCTATTTTAAAAGAATTGAGAAATAATTTTTTTACAATCACATCATAGCTTAAATTTTTATAATTTTAGACTCAACGCCCAGAAAACACAGTAATGCAAGCCCTCGAATCTCTAAATGACGCTCAAGTGAATGACTTCCTTACCGGTAAAACCCCCTTGAATCTTAATATGCGATTGGGCGATCACATGATGCTTATACAACTGCAGTTAAGTACTATACATTCTGTCAACCGCATAACTTACAATGGAGCCAACATTAGCAGAAGCTCTTCACGACAACGTTTCAGTCACCATCATCACCATCGTAGTAGTCGAAACTCTTCATTGGTTGCGGCAACAACACAAGCAACAGAAGCCTTAACAACAACTACAAATCCTAAAAATCATCCATCTATCAACAGCTCTATTACACCAGTGGCAGAACCTACTTTGGAACCCGTCCCATTATCAGTACCTACAACATCAGAAAATATAAAAACAATTCGAAAATCATTTCAAACACCTTACAATAATATAAATACTTCCACTTTGGCTTATACGAAAAATTTGAACGTAGACACATTGTTAAGTAAATGTGATCACGAACGTCTGCAAAATATAGTAAAAAGCATTAAAATGGCCCAACCATCGCACTCAGAACAACAACCAATTACAACAACCAATAACGATGTGTTAAGTTCAGCAGTTGAATCATTTAGCATGGCACTACCCTCGCCATCCACTTCCGCTGTACCTGTAATGGCGTCACCCTCATTTCATACTCTTTCGGAGCCAGTCTTATTTGAACAATCTCCCATTAAGTCGCTGTCAAATTTAGTGTCCAGCCCTAGAAAACCCACAGCCATTCAAAACATTCCCAAAATATCAAATAATAACAGCAGACTTTTTTCAAATAATGTTGTATCCCTTGGTCCCCACACAAGTTCCTTTTCAGCTGTCCCCATTTCCAATTTAAATGACTCCGTTGCTGGAACCAAAACTACAATGTGCAAAGATCCTATAGCGGCTAAATTGACATCATGTCTATGTACTCGATTAAATGGTAGCAATCTGGGAGCCGTCAGTAATATATCATATGGTTCGGTTAAACAATGCGTTGACATGGCTTGCTTATCCCAGCCAATGCACACTGACCAACAAAAGCAACTTCAAGCTCATACAACTCGACCTAGCACAAATACCATTATGACCAGCACCGCAAATTATAAAAGTACTTTAATACCAGATTTAGAAACAATAGCTTTAAATAATGCTAAAAATTCTTCTTTGGCGTCATCTAATTTGCATAAGACGGCTCACAATCCAATATTACGTAAACTTCGTCGTCACCACCATCATCACCACCGCCACCGTCACCATCATTACAACCATACAGCTGAAATTCAAGAACAGTTTAGTATCCCAAGCAATCAGGAAGTAATTGCCAATACCGCAACAAATGAAAGTAGTTTTAATTCAGTTGATGATTTCTCAATTAATTCATCAACAGCTAAATCATCAACTCTATCTCTCTTCAACTCTCTAACGACTAATAATGCTGTACCATTTGATGTAGACGATTCTGTCAATGTTAGAGATTCAAGATCTTTAGCTGAAGCTTCGCGAAATCTGACCCAAACATTGCGCAAATTATCTAAAGAAGTTTTCACAAATAAAATGTACTCCCCAACTAACCATGAAATACCCCGTAAAAGCGGCTCAGGCGCTGCCTTTGAGTATATGAAAAATCACGGTAAAGGTATATATTCTGGCACTTTTTCAGGCACTTTAAATCCGGCTCTGCAGGACAGATATGGTCGACCTAAAAGAGACATATCTACCGTTATACACATATTAAATGATCTTCTAAATGTTACTCCACAATGTCATCGTGATGCTCGTATAAAGGTTGAGACCCCGCTTAAATCTACGACGACAATTGGTAGTTCTTCTGACATTGTATATCAAAGTTCTAAATGTAAGCATGTAAGTGTTAAATTTTTTATCTAATTGACTACCTACAAAAACAAAAAGTAAATTGGCAAATTTTGTAAGAACAAGTATGGGTATAAATTTCAATCTCACCATAGTTAAAAAAAAACACAATTTGGTTGATTTTCGTTCTTCAGCTTTCAGTGACAATGTTTTTAATTCCACTGATAACAATATTTGATACTTCTTCTTTAAAGAAAATTAGCAATTTATCAATGATTTGAGCTAGGGGATACTGGATCATGATTTGAATGTTCAAATTGGCTCACATTTACAAAAGTTACAAGCAGTAGGTTGTTTTTGCGTTAGCAAATAGTTCTTAAAGATACATTGGCTAGAAAGTTAAAAATTCTATAAATAATCAAACATGTTCTGAAGTCACAATGATTTTAAATCATGAACGATTTTTAAGTGTTTTGGAAATCACGAGATTTTTAGCTTTTGAATAGTGATTTTTATTGTTCTCAATCACTGGCTTAACCCTTTACGGCGCAAGATCTCTAATTTTATTAGTTTTAGTGTTATTAGGTGTTAGTTAGGTATTAGTTTGCTCAGTATTAAATAAAAAAAATTTTTAAGTTTATTTTTTAACAAAAAACTAAGTGTTATTTGATATCGTAAAAAGCTAAATAATTTATTCTGCAACTATTCAGCTTGTTAACAACGTTACAAACTTTATCTTAAAAATTACAAATTGGTTCCATACCACATTTAAACAAGATTATGTCTTTTCATTGTAATAGGTATTTTTGGTGGACCTAATATAAAAAGACTTGTAAAAATCACCGACCTTTACCAAATGCTCTTCTTAGCCAAAATTTGTTCTCCTATTGCTCATTAGCAAGCTGTTGAGTTTTGAAAAACCAAATTTTCATATAATTTTTTGGAAATCAGCAAGCAATATAATGTGGTGAATATGGTGCACAGTTTCATCAAACATGTGCGTATACTAAAAAATGCAAGGGACATTCTGTGATGGCAACATAAAATTTCCTAGAGCTAAAAGAAAAAAAGTAATAAATAAATTCTTGTTAAAATAATTTAATTCCGCCAAATCGCTAGTTGTTAGGTTAGTAAAATTTTTATAATTCAAACTAGAATTAGTTGTTATTGCATATTTGTAATTTCAAATTATTTCAACACAATTGAGTTGTAAATTCCCATTATGAATAAAAATTTCTCACTAGTTTTTTTCACTTTTCATTTCCTTTTATATCTTTTTTAACATATACACTTTAAAATTTTGTGTACTTTTTTCCCAAAAACCTTAATTTTTCTTCATGGTTAGGCTGAATGTAAAGGGTGTTTTTTATAGACGTATAGAACTTTAAGTTGGCATTACTGTTCAAGATGACGACCGATTTAACAGCTGTCAAGTGATTTATTCTCAGTTTGGTTTGGCAATTCATCATAGAAAGACTCACGCCTGAACAACGCTTGCAAATAGTGCAATTTTATTTCGAAAATAATTGTTCTGTGCGGAATACGTATTTTACGAATTTTGTTTAGCGATGAAGCACACTTCTGGTTGAATGGCTGCGTCAACAAACAAAACTGCCGCATTTGGAGTGAAGCTAATCCTCAAGTGTATGTCGAAACACCGTTACATCCAGTAAAACTGACTGTTTGGTGCGCTTTATGGGCTGGTGGAATCATTGGTCCGTACTTCTTCAAAAACGATGATGGCCAGAACGTTACAGTCAATGGTGATCGGTATAGAGCCATGATTACTAACTTTTTCATTCCTGAATTGAACAACCATGATGTTTAGGAGCTGTGGTTCCAACAAGACGGAGGAACATGTCACACAGCTCGTGCCACAATCGATTTATTGAAAGACACGTTTGGTGACCGCCTAATTTCACGTTTTGGACCTGTGAATTGGCCTCCAAGATATTGTGATTTAACACCGCTAGACTACTTTCTGTGGGGCTATGTAAAGTCATTGGTCTATTGGGATAAGCCACAAACGCTTGACCATTTGGAAGACAACATTCGCCGTGTTATTGCCGATACGGCCACAAATGTTGGAAAAAGTCATCGAAAACTGGACGTCCAGATTGGACTATATCCGAGCCAGCCGTGGCGGTCATATGCCAGAAATCATATTTAAAATGTAATGCCACAAAATTGTCTTTCGGATAAATAAAATTCATGTCAATTGAATAATCCATCGTTGTTTTATTGCAATTTAAAGTTCTATACGTCTATAAAAAACACTCTTTACAATTTAAGGAAATATTGGGCACGGTTGAAAAATTAAGAAAAAAAATATAAAAGGGACAAATTGTCCTTTTTTAATTAATTGTTATGTAAAACAAGTTAAATTCGGCTGTGCCGAGTCTTATAACCCCTTCACTGTGCAAAATATTAATATTTTATACTTTCCACATTCTTTTAAAACATACAGAAATTTAAGTATGCAAATTTAAAAAAAAAAATTTAAATAATCGAAAGTAATTTCTGAGTATTTGGCAGTATATTACCAATCTAGACGACCTCCGCTAAATTACTACTAAAAACATATATAGAAATATTTAATGACGTAAAGGTGTATTTGATAAATATGCCTTAGATACTGAGATATTTAACTCAGCATAATTGAATGCCTAGTTTATTAAACTTGAGGTCATATTAAATATAAAAATTTATTTATTTATTATTGGAGAGAAATATGGACATAAAATAAATTTTTATAATACGACCTCAACTTAATAAACTAGCCGTTTCAATAAAAAAAGATCATATAAACTTACAAATAAAAAATTATGAAAAAGAAATGGCAAATATTGATAAAAATAATTTTCTTTGAATACCGATTTTATTTATTTATCCTAAAATAAATAACTTATTTCGGTTCAAGAAACTAAAGTTAACGAGTTCTAAGAAAATATTCTTCTAAGAACTTAAATTTTAAAAACAATAAAATGTCTGCAGGCACTCAATTTTTAAAATAATAAAAAAGAAATTCTAAGAAAGATATCCAACAGGAATGCAAATTATACATAACTTAATTGAATTTTGCAACACATTTTCTAACCGATTACCTCGTTTTTGAACAGACATTACGAATGCTATTTCTGTTAAAACTGTTGATACATTTTTAAAGTTTAGACAAAATACGCAAAAACACGAAGCAAAGCTTAATGAAAATCTAAAATTTTGGTTGTATTTTTGATATTTCTGGGTTATTTTGGAACCGATCTTTTTAGTTTTTTACACAGACATTATGACTATTTCTTCTGATAAAATGGCATACCACGTTTTTCCTCCATTTTGTATTGTGGACAAATTTCGCAAAAAATGTGTCAAAATTATAAAATTAGGTACTCTAGATTTTTCACTCATAGCTCCTCCATTTATGGACCGCTCCAGGTGGGTTTTGGTCCAGATATTATAAATATGATGTCTGAAAGAACTACATACTAATTTTTTACTCACTTTGTAGTTTATACTAAATATAATACTTTAAAAAAGGCAAAGCAAAAATAGAGAAAACCTAAAATTTCAGTTGTATATTTGATTTTTCTCGGCTATTTATGGACCGATCCTTCTTAATTTTGGACAGACATTATGACTGTTATTTCTAATTAGTCTATGTATGTATCTCCTTCTTCTGTCAATTTTGTAGTTTGGATAAATTACGCAAAAAAACGCTCCATGAATGGTAAAAAGAGGGGTATTTGCTCTTTAAAACTAATAGCTCAACCATTTGTAGATTTTAATAGCAAACTGACGACAGGAACTTCTTACAAATTGACATACTAAACTTTTCCGTAGGTCTTCAGAAAGTTAATTTTAACATACACACGAACAGACGGACATGGCTAATTCGACTCGGCTACTTATAAGGATCCAGAATATATATACTTTATAGGGTGTACATGTACGGTGTAGAAATTACACACGTAATGACAAACCTATGTATACCCTTTTCACTTTTTGTGAAGGGTATGATATATTTTAATATATCATAGATAGGGTTCAAGCGGTCCTGAGTAAGATGAAAAATTAAGAAAAAAATAGATTTTTTTTTGTTTTATGGCTCTTTTTGGTTCTTATTCGTCCTACGAGAATAATTTTAAGTCTGTAACTTTAGCCATTTAGAGTGGGTGATGATGATAAGTACGTTAATCAGTCAGTAAGCTTTTTCTTAATGTTCTTAACTTGTTAAAACACGATATCACTTTAAAAGGAAGCCATCAATAACATAATTTTAATTTATATAATATTTTGCTTTAAAATATTCTAAATATTTTTCGTTTTCTTTAGATGTCTTCTAAACAACTTCAACTTTCTCATCATTGTGTCAAATGTATTAAAGAACAAAATTCTTTAACATCTGCCAACAATCCAAAATCTTCTTCAACATTAAACGCCACTTACAGCACAAATATCTGCAGTTATACATTGTCGCCAGCATGCACCCATGGTGAATGTAATAACTGTTACGAAAGCAGTAAATCACAATCCTGTAAAAGCGGTCTCTGCTTTGAAAAATATCACGCATCAGCTGTCACACCTGCAGAAATAACAGATTCCTCAGCATTTCCAACGGAACAGCAACAAGTTGGTTCACCGAGGAACAGTTCCAGTATGTCGCAATGTCACTATCATCACCAGTATAACCAAGGGGTCAATGAGCGAAAGGCGTATCAGTGTCGTTATCATGCACACTTACACTCTGGCGAATGTAAATGTGATTATACTTGTCAGAAATGTACAGCTGAATTGGATAATATTAAGACCAAATCCAAATTAGATCAATTACGTTTAGTAATGCAACAGCGAAAACAAAAGCGCGAAGCACGTAAATTAAAACAAGCTCCTTACGACCCTAAAGTTGTTGGTACTACCACCGCAGCATCAGCAGCGACTGACGATAATTCAGCCTCCACTGCTTCAAATATCACTATTGTCAAACCAAGAAATATAGTTACTGGTTCCACAACACATAATGAAGTCTCACAAAATCATTTAGTTGAAGAAGTTGATACACTTGCTTAAATATTTTTTTCTTTTATTAATGTATTATTAAACGATATCTGAAATAGAAAGTACAATATCAGGTGATATACCTGATAAATTATGTGAGAAATCCGAAAAAAAAAAATTATATTTTTGTTAAAATGTGGTACCTTCGTTGATAAAATATTATATGAAATTGCGTGTTTTTTCGAAAATGAAACACAAATAAAAACTAAGATTTTTCATTTGATCTTACGTAAGATCGTATGTATCAGTAACTGAACGCCCAGTGATTTTCAACATTTTAATTTAAACGAAAATAAATGAAATACCGCATTCCCTAAACTCGTTATAAATATTCTTTTATTGCTGGTTACACATTAAATTTTATTTCAATTGTGCATAAAGTAAGTATTTCATATTTTAATTTTGGGATACATTTCACTGTCATATCAATAAACTCCATTTTATTACATTTTAATATCAAAACACTTAAGTAGCTCCTAATTGTATAAATTCAAAACAAATTGCTCTAATAATAAGCATTAAAACCACTAAATAACAAATGTTTTAGCCATTGTATAATAAGTAATTTATTTATAATCTATTTTATAATTTATCTCAACTTCTTATTGATGTGGCAAGTGGAGCTCCATATGTACATAGCTATGTAAATATCATAGACTAAACGTAAATATACTTGTATTTCATAAAATTCGTTTGATATAATTATATTTAAGTTTATATGTAATAAGATATTTTTTCCAGGGTACACTCGACCCGATCCTTTGTCCCCATTTACATTATGATAATTTCTGTGCGGACAGACGAAGTTTGTAGGCAAGGGGGCAAACACGCAAGATGTAGTACACGACCATCTGCACTAGACATCTTTTTGTCTCTTTTCAACTTTTCGTAATAATCGTCGTGGCTTAACGATTAAAAATCTATTTGAAAACAGATTTCTTTATTATTGGTACAAACGCTCTATTACAGGGCACCGACTCACGTAACAAAGTCCACATTTACATTATGGACATTTCTTGCCAGATATTTTTTCAATTCTGTTGTTCTTTCCTAAACCGTTAAAATTCGGACATTAATGTCCAGATAGAAATTTTTCAATTTTTTCCATTTATTTTCGTTATGTGCTTAATTGATTTGTATGACAATTAATTTAAAAGAAGTTTTGAAGCAAACTAAATTAAAATAAATAAATTTTAAAAATTGATCTCAATTTGACACTACTAGAACTGTGACAGAGGCCGTATTTTCGAACTGGTGAAATTGCATTTACTGTGTATGGCCAGCTTTAAACTATCACCGAACGCAAGTTAAAAATAAAAAAAACGGACATTTTAACAAAATCTTAATTTTGTTGATTAAAAAATTAATTTGAGAAGAAAAAATACTTTGTTGCGAATTTCGGTGGTTTCTGTTTTATAAGAAAAGAAAAATAATAATGACAACAAATAGCTGATTTTTAATTCTTACAGAGGAAATGTACATATTTCATAGTAGGCTTCAATTCCGTACTAAAATTCCTACTAAGGTGAGTTCGCTTTGATTCCTAAGTCCTTTCGATTTTTTTTCGGAAGTATATTATCATCATGGTGAAATTATAAACCATGATTGTAATGTAGTTTTTTTTGGTGGGCCCTCTGAGATATTCTTCACTATTTTTAAAGCAAATAAAAGATTTACCAAAAATGCTATCAGAAAAAAAAGAGTAATTGTGCAGACTACAAGCGAAGGTTGACATTTAAATTTTGGAGGCTCATAACTACCTTAAGCATAACTACTTGAACCAACGTTACTCAAATTGATTTAATAACACTTGTAAGAACTAAGTACATTGGGTCCAAATTTTGTTTTTTTTTTTAAATGAAATTTTAGTTATCTTTTGATACGCATGTTGTGATATTAGCCCTGCAGGCTGCGAGAACTCTATATTAACCCTTCGTCAGGCACATATTTTGAGCCCTTAGTTCTGGCACATGGTGTCTGACCAGACCCCTATACATTTACATGCATTTGTATGGAAATAAGGGCTATTTGCCGTTAAAGTTTTTACTAAGATAGGAAAATATTTGTTATATTTTGTGTTTCTATTTCTTTTTACTATGTTATTAACTACCTGAGGAAGAAAAAATAGACCTGAAAAAATCTTTGGAATGAAAAGGGCAACAATTTTTTTGTTCTATATATATTTCTCTTTATTATGGGTAAAGTAATAAATGTTTATGACAAAATAGAAAATTATTATGAATACATTGATTTTTTTATTCAGAATTTTGCGGAAGGCAACAAAAACATAAATAATCTACTTTTGAATGTTGCTGACAAACAAGATTGTTGCATTTGCAGCAAAAAAAGCGTGTCTTACGGCGTATTTTGTCACCTTGCTGCAGGCAAATTCTGCAAACTTTTTTGGCAGCTAATGTGTCTGGACCACTGCGTGAAGCCACATTAAGGTTTGCTATATTGAGAGGTGTCCCAAAGAACGCTTCAAATGCTATACGAGTTGTTGGTTGAGCCACAATGTGCGGATTATTGATGCGATTTTCAACGTTGGCCAGTACCAATTGCTTTGCAAGTTTATGTAAAAATATGCGTCTTCTTTCTTTTCTTGTATTTTCATCATTTAGCTTACATATAATGTAACTTGCCAATGCCATCACATCAATCATGTTGCAGAAAAACGCGTATGTCCAGCGTCTGGTTGGCCGTTTTGTTGTGTAATGAGTTAGCATTTGATCCATCGTATCGACTCCGGCTTTAGTTGAATTATAAAATAAAATTGCTTCCGGTTTCATGGCTACGCCTTCAACATGTTTCGTGTAATGCACGGTTGAAATTAAATTGACTGCCTTATTTTTTTTGGGCACGTAGCTGCAAAGTGCAACAAGATTTTCATGAAAACAAACACACTTGAAAGAATTGGTCGTCTGGTGCTCTTCATAACTTCCTTAGGAAGACATCTTTTGTTTGCTCGAATGGTGCCAACAAATGCCAGTCCCATAGCAGCAAGTCGTTTAGCGCCGTTCAATGAGGTGAAAAAATTATCAGAAATAATTGTTCTGCCGCTGTTTGCGTAACAATTTGCGAAATACATTAGAACGTTTTCACCTTGATTTATCTCCCGATTGTCTCCTTCCTTTCCAGTGTAGTTTTCCTTTCAATGGAAATTTAGTCTTACCATCGCATGCCTACCAAACTTTGATCCCATACCTTGCAAGTTTTGATGGGATATATTGGGTGAACTTTGTGCGCCCACGATACGGAAACAACTGCTCATCGATGGTGATATTTTCATAAGGTTCATAATAATTTTGCAGATTTTCATTGAGAAAATTCCAAAGGTCCCGGATAGGAGCTGCTTTATCTGTTTGCTGTCGGAATGCCCGCGTACGACTATTATCGAAACGAATATATCTGGACAGAGTAATGAATCGTTTGTGCGACATAGCCGCACGGAATATGGGCAGCGAATCAGAACGCCACAATATACTGGAGTCTTGCATATTATTATGGCTGAGACCAGAAGCCAACAACATCCCAATGAATGCATCTAGCTCAGAGCTTGTCAAATCAATCCATTTTCTTTGGGTAGACTCTGGATGTTCTTCATTCCAATTTCTAATTGATTCTCGCCCATGCCGATTTGTTTCACTAATGATGACGAACGTAATATTGATTGAGAAAAATAGCTTGAATACCTCAACTGGATTGGTGAGCCTTGTTTTTGTTCCAGATTGAAAACGCATGTTATTATGCTGGCGCAAACGAGATGCAGGGGGTTCAGTTTCGTTCCATTTAGTACCGTCTTTACCATAAAAACAGCCTGAGTCTACTTCATTTGCTGCTTCAGCATCATTTCCACTTTCTTCTTCTTCATCTACGTCTTCATCACTATCATAAAGTTCGTTAGGTTCAATTTCCAAATCATTTTCTATGTCTGATGCATCATCTTCTGGCACATAATCAGCAGTGTCGTCACCATCGTTTTCAAAAACATCATCATTTTCATCAGCTTTTGCCTGACTTTGAAAATCACGCACTAATGCCTCTGACAATTGGGGTTGCAAATTCGCGCTACGCAAGCGTGTATTAATAAATTCCAGTTCATCAGCCATAATATACTAACAACGCAACAAATCTACCTGCGTAAAATTATTCACAAGTTCAAAATTACCGCACAAAAACTAGATTACTTTTTCACTGTTCAACGTTCAATCACTAAGCAACCAGAGATGAAACTTTTGAGGTTAAAATTTTGAAAAACTCAGCTTTTTATTTTGAGTTTGTATGTAAGAGACAGATATAGTGTTTTAATATTACGAATAAGAGAAAATAAGCAAAAAGAAAAAATTTTTTGTTTTAAGACATTAATTAAAAAGTTATTTCCGTAATGAAAATGCACATTCTGGAAATTCTTATATATACGTTTATTGTTATGAAGTATGGAATTTAATGTAAAAAGTGGTAACAAACATAAATTTTCATGTTTACGAAATGTAAATAATGAGTGTAAATTTTTTAGAAATACCTGAGCAAAACAAAATAAAAATTTTGAGTTCGTGCAAAAAAGACAAAGAAAATGTATACTATATCTGCACTCTGACACCTCTGGTTGCTCGGTGCCAGACAGCATGTAGCAAAAGGTGAAGATTTTTTATTTGGCTTTTTTGTCCTGTTCCAAGGACTTTTTTCAATTATTAATTTATACATCGAAAGCCAACAATATTTTGGGAGATTACCTGAAATTACAGCCATGTACCTAAAATAGAAGTATGCTAAATTGAAGCATGAAAATGAAATGTCTGGCAGAACCATGTGCCACTTCGAGGGTTAAATGGGTACTTTACGGGCTCCATTACAGTTGTAAACTTTAGCCGAAATCAAGTGATTTCCAGAACTGGTTTCTTGAAATTACTTTTCCAACTACTTTCGAATAAATGAACAAAAATTATTTAATCAAACAAATATTATTTATAATTTTTTCGATACTAGTACATATTTTTATATACGATGAATTAATAACACCCAGTTTTTAAGCTTTAACAGCAAACTTTCTTTGTGGGTAGATCGACCTCTTGCGGATTTCCTTAATGGTTTTCTTGTTTGCGTTTCTTGGAGATAGAGCTTTGCGAATGGCACGAGTTTTCTTTTTTCTCAAATCCAGTGGCTTGTATTTTTTGTTCTTATACACCTTCCGCAAATTTTCCTTTTGTTTTTGGTGCATGACAATATAAACCCGGGCAATTGCTTTACGCACAACTCGGCTGAAAATATGTATTTTAATGCACACTTTTAATCTTCTATGTATTTTTACTCACATTTTTGATAGCTTAGAAGGAGCTCCTCCTGTAACTTTAGCTACACGCAAATTAAGCAACTCATTCTTTAGTTCTTCGAGTTGCTTAGTGAGTTCCTTTTTATCTTTTGTCCTCAAATCTGAGCACTTCACTTTAACCTTCAAAAATATTAATATAAGTAAAGAGAAAACTTTTAAGAAACTTGAGTAACAGCAAAAAGTTTATAATTATTAGTAAGATCACAAAGATATTATAAAAATTATAAATTACAAATTAAAACACGAACCATTTTGTTTGCCTATTACGCCGAAAAGAAATGTTTAGTCGTTTCGGCTGTCAAATGTGTGTGGCTTGTCATATTATTCAGTTTTTATATATCACGCCTGCATGGTGTAACCCCGCTTACACTGGGAAAAAATATCTTTTCAATAAATCAAAAACGTCGTCTAAATAACTACCAAATATTACTTATTATTGGCTTATGTTAAGGTAATACCATGTTCACACCTAAATATTTGAGCGTGTTTTAGCGAAAAGTCTTTAAACAAAAATCCAGCAGTCCACAATACGTTTGAAATGTTTTAGGTCAGACGATCTTATATAAATTTTTAATATTATTTAAATTTGAAACAATGAGCTAAAAGCTTATAAGCTCAAAATACTTTAAAGTACTAAAAATCTAAATTAACATTTTTTTGGTCTTCAAAAAAACTTTTGACAGTCCGCCATCTATTAACAAAAAATAAAGCTGGCGAAAAAAAAATGAAAATACCCTGAATTCAAATGTAACATTGTCAATCAAATGTTTTTAAGAAAAACTTGTCGCCTTTAACATAAGAAAGGCAATAACCAATATTCCTCTGTTGTTCTGCCGACGTTTTTTCTCTTATTGCCAACATATTTATGTTAGGTATAGACGGGGGGTTAAATTAATCAGCTTATGTAAATTTTTAAAAGTCAAAAATATTTACTGCAGAATTTGATATTTTTATGTCAACAATTACTATTAAGGAAGATATGAAGATTGAATTTCTATGTATTTTGAGTATAAAGGCAATGCCTTCCAGAAAAGTAAAAAAAAAATTTAACAGATAACGAAGAAAATAGGATACGATCAAAATGGTGATCCTGTGATAAAAATATATACAAATCTGATGATTTTATGCTATTGGTGGAACCGCCCGTCACTACTAAAAATATATATATATATATGTTGTTATATACCGGAGTAAACGTGAGAATAATGTTACTGAAATCAAGGTGGATACTAGGTGTCTCTTCTGTTAGAGAACATAAACGGCAAAATTTTAGAAAATATGAAAGAAAATGATGAGCAAATTGACTAATGCGGCTTAATTGTACAGATTCGGCTTGCCCGGCGAGTAGGAAATGAAGCGTTCAACGCTTTTATTTAGGTATGACTGTAATCGGCTCGAAGCCGTTGTTTTTACTTTACCGCCGGCGCCGACAGTTTTTGATCTACTTCCCCATGTTATCACGTGTATTTATTTCAGTTTGTATTGAAAGTGTTTATAACATTTTGAACAAAATTATTATCCTTCTTAATTCGTTTGTGAAAAATGGTTAAAGCTAAAAAAAAATTAATTGCTCCCACAAAAAAAGTTCACACGCAGCAACTTACAGATGGAAAAGTTTGTAAACAAAGAAAAGGGAATTTGGTGCGAATTCAGTCGGAGGAATCGTCGGTAAGATTTTGCATATTCAAACATTGGGCATACATATATATTTTATATATATTCATAAGATTTTAGATAGTAAAACAAGCAGAAAAATTCTGGATATTGCTAAACAGCAAAAGTTAGAATTAGATGAAGAGAACTTTCCCTGTTTATCATCAACACACAGACATGATATTAACTTTGGTAAGTTTTTCAAGTTTAAATTTAATCTATTTAAAGTAAATATATTTCTTCGTAAAAGCTAATACTAATAAGGATGATGAAAGTGTCAATGAACAGGATTTTGTACATGAGTTAAAAATGGAAGAAGAAGACGCCAAAGCATTTGAACGTTTCCAAAATCCAGCAGATGACAAACGAATACTAAAGTTGTCGGAAATTATATTAGACAAAATACAAAAGAAACAAGACGATATAAAAACGAAACTCTCAGATGGAGGCTCTCTAGAACTTGAGGAGTTGGATTCACGTGTTAAAGAAATGTATGAAGGTGTTCGAGACGTTATGAAACGCTATCGCAGTGGAAAAATACCAAAGGCATTCAAAATTATACCTAAGTTACGAAACTGGGAACAGATCTTATTTATAACTGAGCCTCATAACTGGAGTGCTGCTGCCATATTTCAAGGTGCCAGGTAATAAAAACATTTAATGTGTTGAATACATACAGTGCCGGTACAAGAGATCATTGATTGTAGTTATTTTATTTATTACCATACTAAATTCCTATTATCTTTCTCTTTAAAAGAGTTAATTTTTTCCTAAAGTTAACGGTTCTTCGCATATGAAACAATTTCTTCTTAAATCGAGTTATTTTGTTTTCAATCGAAACAAAAAAACTCAAGCCAAAAAACCCTTGTTCACTTCTGCGTTTGTTTACAGTAGGAGTATAATTTTCTTGCGAAAATGAATTCACAGGGGAATATATAATAGAGTCGGCCAAATAGGTATTGGCTATACTTTCAATTATGTTGCGGGATACATTTATTATTTCCGATGATATTCAAAAAAAAAAAAAATTAATTTTTTTCATTGTAATATAAAATAATATTAATAATATGTAAGATTAGGTAGTGAGAGCATAGTAAAGAGTGATTTTTTTGCTATTATCTTTTTGGCAACACTAGTTTTGACAGCTCACGCACGTTTTGTATCTTGTGTCACTGTCAAACATCTTCAGTTTGGTCTATAATTTAATCATGATTCGTCTTACAAACGAACAACGCTTGCAAATTATTGAATTTTATTACCAAAATGCGTGCTCTGTTAAGAAAGTTCATCGCGCGCTTCTTCCATTTTATGGTCAGTTTAATCGACCTACTGAGGCTTCTATTCGGGCTATTGTAACAAAATTTCGCACCAAATTTACATTGTTGGACATTAAACCACCAACACGCTTACGTAGAGTGCGAACTGAAGAAAATATCGCAGCCGTATCGGCCAGTGTTGGTGATGACCGTGAATTATCGATTCGGCGCCGTTCGCAGCAATTGGGCCTCTGTTACTCCACTACGTGGAAAATTTTGCGGAAGGATTTGGGTGTGAAGCCTTATAAGATACAACTCGTGCAAGAATTGAAGCCAAACGACCTACCACAACCAAATTTTTGGTGAATGGGCTCTTGAAAAGTTAGATGAAGATCCACTTTTTTATCGAAGAATTGTGTTCAGCAACGAGGCTCATTTCTGGTTGAATGGATACTTGAACAAGCAAAACTGCCGTATTTGGAGTGAAGAGCAGCCAGAAGCATTGCAAGAGCTACCAATGCATCCACAAAAAACAACCGTTTGGTGCGGATTATGGGCTGGCGGCATCATTGGGCCGTATTTCTTCAAAGATGATGCGAATCACAACGTTACTGTGAATGATGAGCGCTACCGTGCGATGATAACAAACTTTTTTTTGCCCAAAATGGAAGAGCTTGACTTGCATGACATGTGGTTTCAACAAGACGGTGCCACATGCCACACAGCACGCGAAACAATGGACCAATTGAGAGGCGAGTTCGGTGAACAGTTTATTTCACGCTTGGGACCAGTCAATTGGCCGCCCAGATCGTGCGATTTAACGCCTCTAGACTATTTTTTGTGGGGCTATGTTAAGGCTAATGTCTATAGGGACAAGCCCGCTTCGATTGACGCACTGGAAGCCAACATTGCCAACATTATGCGTGAGATACCGGCCGAAATGTTGGAAAGAGCATGCCAAAATTGGACTAAGCGGATGGACCATTTGAGGCGCAGCCACGGCCAACATTTGCATGAAATAATCTTCAAACATTAAATTATATCGACCCAACTATCGATCCAAATAAATATTTCATGCATTTTTCTGAATTTTATGTGTTTTTTTTTTTTTAAATTTCCGATAGTTCTTATAAAATCACCTTTTATATCCGTAAGAAAAATTATACTAAATCTACTCCGATTTCAGTGGATTCCTGCCATAAATTCTTGTCAAACATAAGAATCTTAGTATTGTAAACCTAATTGACTGAGCAAAAATGTTAAATAATATATTTTAATTTCAAACAAATATTAGATAACTTAAAATATTAATGTATATATATTTGATTTATTTATTAACAATAAATAAAGCTGTATAGGTGAAAATTATTGCAATGTAAAATTAAACATTATTTTTATGTTCTTTTATCAAGAATTTTCTCCTCAGTCTTGTCACAAGCCATGGCTCAACGCTTCTATAATCTCGTTTTATTACCTCGCATCCGTGATGATTTGGCCGAATATAAAAAACTGAATATGCATTTGTATAATGCTTTAAAAAGAGCACTGTTTAAACCGGCTGCTTTTATGAAGGGCATTATTTTACCTTTGCTGGAAGCTGGAGATTGTACCCTACGTGAATCGATTATTTTTGGCAGTGTGATTGCACGCAATTCCATACCGGTATTGCATTCCTCAGCTTGTCTTTTGAAAATCTGTGAAATGGGTTACACAGGGGCTAACTCAATTTTTATACGCCTTTTTCTAGATAAACGTTATGCTTTACCCTATCGTGTGATTGATGCAGCGGTATTCCACTTTTTGAGGTTACTACTAAAAAAAAATAAAAAGTTTCGCCACAGTTCTTTTAAAAACTTTTTTTATTGCAGATTTGAAAATGATAGACGTGATATGCCCGTTTTATGGCACCAAAGCTTATTAACATTTGTGCAACGATATAAAAACGATATTTCATCTGAACAAAAGGAAGCAATAATTGAATTGTTAAGGTGCGTATGTGTTCAATTCACTTAAAAAAATTTATTACTTTTACATAAATTCATTTAGAAAATATACTTTTCAATTTGATTTTTTATATGACAATGAATTTGTTAAATTTTTGTTTTCAATTTATTTAAAAAAAAAAAAAAAACGGCCGTATTATTGACCTCGCACGGTAATTAAAATTTTGCGGGAAGATATATCGATCGATATGCAAATTATTATTATTCATTTATGCGGAATTATCTTATTATTTTGAATTGTTTCCTCTAATTTTGAAATAAAAAGTTGTCATCTTGTACCATTACCTGAAATCTACTTGAATTTTGCTATGGTATATATTAACGTCGTGAAAAAAGTTATTAAAAACTAAAGCTAATGATTTTTTTTAGTTCTTGGATAAAAGTTTTAAAATAATTGTAGAATAAATAAACAAAAAGAAAATTAATTTTCAATAAATAAAACGACATGGAAAATGTAGAAATTTATCTTTCTATATCGCCTAATCAATAATTGCTAATTTTGCTTCTACACAAAAAATACTTTCCGTAATCGAGAAACCGAATGAATAATTAGACCCATTATTTCGTTTTTGCTGAATAATTTATTATTATAAAAATTTTAATGATAACTTATATCATAATTCTTGCAGAAAACAATCTCATCCGAAAATAACACCCGAAATACGCAGAGAATTGCTGGGAGCTACTTGCCGTGATCTTGAAATGATGGAATGTGATAGTAAAATTGCTACCGCATCTATGGAAATGTTCACAGATTAAAATGTGGGCTATAACTATTGCTAATATGCACACACTAGCGCAATGCACAAGCATATTTGAAAAGGCCTAAAAGTACTTTGTATTATAAAATACTATATATGTTTCTAGTGATGTGTGGCCTTTAAGTATGCTTGTGCCGTGCTCTAGCACACACATATTATACACACTTAATTCTCTTTTTACACGATTTTTTTTTACTTTACCACGAATTTGATTTAACTCGAGTTTAAAACAAAAACAATTATATTTTCTCAACTTAAAGATGATAATTCAGAAATAATTTCACAAGATGAACAAAATTATTCTATTAATCACTGATATTCTTTTTTTTTTCCAAATTTAATTTATTTTTTATAATATAATTAAGAAATTGAAATCTGTAAGCATTAAATAACTTGAAGTGAACTCTAACAATGACTTTTTAAAAATTCTCTTTACACGAATTTTCTTGGAACGTATCTATCGTGTAAAAAGAGAATTAGGTGTATGCATGAAATGTACATATTTATTTTTTTTATAATAAACTAAATGCAGAATAAACACAATTTAAAGCTGTAAATAAAAAGTAATTATTTTTGAATAAGAAAATAATCTGTATAGTAAAAAATTTAAAATCAAGAACAATGTTTTAACATGTTGCCAGGTGCAGGCATACCTTGTTTAGCGCTCATGTGGCGTTCCTGAAAATTGTGCGTTAGCAGAAACAGAGGTGCTATTTACACTTCGCACTATCGTTCACCGTTCTCAATTCGTCTAATTGGTTTTCATCTCCAACGTCAAGCTTTTTCTAGATTGCTTAGCCACATGCATTTTTTTTATTTAATCAAAATTACTGAGGTTTATCTCAAACCATTTCAGTATTTCGAATGAACAATTAAATGAAAAATTTCACGTTTTGGGATTTTCTGAAGTAAAATTAGTTTTGAAATAGTTTTTTGATTTTCAAAAACAAGGTTTAAAAGAACTGTAGATTAAGTTTTATCAATATAGGAAAAGAAAACGTTTTAAAAAATATTTTAAAGTTAAGATAATTTTTTTTATTAAATTCAAAATAGCGCTATAGCTCTGAAAGAAGTAGTATTGGCCTGTACTACGATTTACTATTCAATTTGAAAGAAAAATGTTTGGACTTGTAATTCAACAAAATTTTTAATTATTGGTTACTTTTAATGCTTAAATAAAGGTCACCAATTTTTGCGGTGGTTATTTAATTGCAAAAGAAAAGTGAATGACTTAAACAAAAACGAAAAAAAAAAATAGCGGAATTCAGGCTTCAGTGCAAAGTCACTTGTATCCCGTGTAAAATTGCTATTTTCTACACAACCGCGATAATACAATAGAAAAACCCACCCTTCAACAAATGTGTGATAGAAAGTAGCACATACTCATGTTGACATTCATTTTATCCATGTGTAAGAGAGAGATACAAAATCACAATTACACTAAGTTTCTGTCACATTATTCACAATGCCCAAAGAACTTCTACGGTGTGATAGATATTTCTATTAACAATGTCAATCAAATGACAGATCAATTCAGTGTCAGTCACTCTTCTTGTAGGGAGGTGTCTCATGCAATTTAGCAAGAAATAGGTGAAAATTTTCTTTAATTGTCAACAAGGGTGAATTCCGCTAATAAGGAAGCTCACGACCACTTAAGGGCACCTGCAAAACACATCACATTTCAATATCCTATTCTGCGTTTGTATTAGAGAAAAAATTAAATTGGCTGAGACATCAAATTGATTGATATCAATCTCATTTTTATGATTTTTTTAATGTGTAAAGACTTAGAAAATTGTCACCGGGAAGACACAGTTAAATAAAAATAATACAAGTTGCCAAAAACAAACCAGAGCTTGAATATTTTTTATTAATGACCAAAAAATAAGTAAAACTGGTATATTCGGTCATGCCGAATATTATACACTCTTCTCAATACTAAGAATATATAAGAATTGCACTGAAGGCAACACGTCCCTTTTTATATTTATTTTACCTTTGTTTAACTGTCGATATAGTCTTCCAATTAAATAATTAAAATAGAAATGTTTATGCTATCAAAAAAAAAAAAAAAAAAAAAAAATCTAAAATTTATATTTTATCTTATGGAAATAGTTTACTAAATACGGTTTACAGTCAACTGTACAAAAAGTAGCAATATTGTTGATAAACAATTTTTAACTGAACAAAATTCCAAATTTTCGATACAAACTTTATTTTTGTCGCATGACCTTTGTTGGTAATAAGGGCAGCGTAGCACTTTAGAGTTGGAGCTAATCAGAACTTCGCATTCTGTTTTGGGAATATTTGCTACAGCCCAAAGCGTTTGCTTCACAAATTTTTTCCTAAATTCCTTTTCTTAAAGGCATCCATATCCATATCTTTAATATTGTTAGCTAAGACTTACTGACGAGCTTTTTTGGTAGTATTTTTCAAATCATTGTCTTGTTGGCAGATCGTATTATACAGAGTGTCCGCCGGGAAGGTATACTACTTTGTTTTGCCGCCATTTTGGTAAACATTAGTCGTGATAAGCCAACGTGTTTTAATCGTTAAAACATTTTACCAAAATCAATCATCGATAAAGGTACTGACTGACTATCCTACACGATCGTACGGTTATGTCAAAGTAATGTGTGACAGAATTCTGTCCTACTTGAAGAAATCGCTTTAAAATGGCGAACTTTATGCCACACTATTATACAAAAAAAGATGCAAAAACATATGTACTCACCTTAATACTTTTAAAAGTATTCATTTTCTTCTTTGCCGCAAAATATTTTTTTTACAAATACGTACGAGTATGTACAATGAAAAATAACCTAAAAGTTTGTATAAACAAAACACAAGCTTGGTATTGTTGCTATTATTCTGCCTTGAACATAGAAAATGCAACTGTGATCGCACAGATAAAATTTATTTTATGAAAATTTTCATAACATTAAAAAATCGGACAGACCTGTCAAAAAGTCTGTCACACACATGCTTTTTCAATACACACTATCATACTTTTTTAGCACACATGCGTTTTTAGACGATCGTACGACTAAGTAGGATAGTGAGTCCTAGGCTTTACTGTGACGATGAGAGAGTTACGTATTTCAAGAAATGGTGATGTTGATTGGACTTCTTTTTGTGAGGATATCTGAAAAGCAAGGCTTATGCAAACAAACCAGAAAATCTTGAGCAACTCAAACAAAATATTCGTGATGAAATTAGTGAAATAACGCGTGAAATGTGTGAGAATGTAATGAAAGATGTGCTCAAAAGGGCTCGCATTTGTGAGACTAACAGAAGCGGACATTTATCTGATATTGTATTTCATACGTAATTGCCGACATTAAATAAAACATTTATCAATATAAGATCCATTCTCTTTCATTTAATTAAAAATTATTAACAAACAAAGTAGTATACCTTCCCGGCGGACACCCTGTACTTACTTGAAACGCCGTGATTTATGGTCTTTTTCGCTTATACTTTGCGTTTGGAGGTCGTCTAATATAGGTCATTTACACGGATAAACACTTGAAAGAAAAACATCTGGAATTCTCTTTTATTTTTCCTTTCGCGCTCATGAAAAATGAACATGTTGTCGTTCCCCTTGTTCATCGCTGAACTGGCTCAGGAAGTCCAAATGTCAATGCAGGAAATGAATTTTTATGGACATATTGCGGCTCATTTCACCATATAGACTTAAAAATTTATTAGCATAATCATCGCTTCTGTGATTACCAAGAAAATTATCACATAGTGCAAATATGGGTCTGTATAACTGGAAAAATAAGATTAGGTTAGGCCGCCCAAATAAGAAAAAAAAAAGCTGGGCTCATTTGGGTCCTCTGATGAGGTCCCTTTGTGATACTTGTATAAGAGGTGAAGAAGCATAGACTAGAGATAGAAGAGTGAAAGGAAAGGAAATAAATAAGAAGACAGATGGAGAAGATGGGTCTGCACTCAAACCAATTGCTATTTCTAAGGGAGCCATACAGCATGTCCACCCTTATAGTCGACAGCGCAGTGAGACCCTGCAGGTAGTGCTCTCCAAAGTGTAGGATGCGCCACTCCTAGAGGGCCTGTTTCCGCCCTCTTGCTAAGTGTTCAATGTATCTACTTGATTTCTTTTGCATTGGATAGATAAACGTATTGTCTTTAATTCGAATTTTTTTTAATCAGAATATCGAGTATACTAGAAATCAGTTTTAGTTTGGTTGTGTAATCGATGAATGTCCAACAAAAAAATGGGATAGGAATATGTTGTGAAGATGTGGCGAGAAAATGCTGTCACCTTGCCATTTTCCCTAAAATGTAGCCAAGTGTAAAAAGGCTTTGAACCTTTGATCTATATTTACTTTCCTTCGTTTCATTTAAAATTTATATCTGGGAGCACATGTGTATGTATGTATGTATTTATTTATTTTCCTTTTCAATTGTTAATTTGAATTACGTTCGATAAACACTTGGTTCATGTTTTTTAAATTTTGTGTTTTGTTATGTGTATGAGTGTATGTATGTATAAATGTTTACAGTTATTCAATGATTAGCTTTTAATTTGTAAAAAAAATATATACATATAATTATTTCAAATTATTTGTTTTGTTTTTATTAATTTATTAATATAGTATATACGAGTGTATGTTAATAATAATTCTTTTTTTTTTGCACACACAAATATATTTAATAAGAAAAAGTTTGTTCCATTTAGTTTTTTTTTTGTATGTAATCATGTTTAAATTTAAATGTTCTATTTTTATAAATTAAGTCCAAACAACGTATTTGATTTCTTGTAAAATTAAAAATAAATAAAAAATTGGCTGGCATTTAATACTAATTAAGAGATTAATTAAAATAAAATATTTGTACAATAAACTTCTTAAAAAATAATTAAAATTTGTTTAATTTAAATTTCATGGATTCACACAATCATAACTTATTTATTATATTTAATTCTAATACATTAAAGTCAGTGCAAACTTTCTTATTCAATGCATATTTTTAGGAGGTTTGCTGTAAACACAACTGGACGAACGACTAGCTTCGTACGATGAATTTGTAGATAAAAATTCGTTGCAATAATTAGATCAATGAAATTCAATTATGGCGAAAAAGTAGTTGCGAACGGCAATACATGTGAACATAAACCAAATTTTATTTCTCTTGATAAGTGCAACATATAAATTTAATGAGCTGCCAACTTATTACCATGTTTCTGTTGTTCTCTACATCTTTTTTTAATTCTTTTGCAAAAATTAAGTCATTTCTTTCAATTTGCAATTTGAAATAATAAATTAATTTTTAATATGTAATAATTTCTATTTGGAATTTAAAAGTTTAACAAAATATTAATCTTTATTTGTGCTTCATTCCAGAAATTGTATTGGTTTTTAAATTTATTCTTTTACTCATGATATTCTCATGAGTTATTTATTCAGTTCAATAAGTACCTGAATCTTTAGTAGATTACTCCCAACGTTTCTTGCAAACATTAGAACCTTTATATTGTAAAAGCAATTGACTAAATAAGAATTATTAATCAATAGTTACAAAAAGATTCAAATATTCAAACGAAAAACTCAGTAAGCATTGAACTGAATAAATAAATAAATTTCCCAACCAACACTTTAATATTAATTTTTAATTTAATTTTTGTTTACATGTGAAATATAAATTTTGAAGAATATTTATTATTAAAAAAAAAAATTAAGTAGAATCTTAAAAAAGTTAACCGAACATTTAAATTGAAAAAAAAAAAAAATATAAAGACATGTAATAAACAACTTTTCTGTTGGATATATATACATATATATATATGAGTGACATACAAGTATGCACTCGTACCTCTAACTTTAATAACATACAGGTATGCCCTCATACCAATATTCCATAAACTAAAGCTACGGTCACTTTATACAAATATTTGCCGCAATATTCTAGAATGACTCGTATAACATAAAATTAATTCAAATAATATGATAATGATTTCATGATGTGCTTTAATGAAAGATTCAACTACTCTAAGCGAATATTTCTTCAAAATATATAAACGTATATGTAGTAGATACAGTGGTTATGCTTATTTCGTCAAATATTTGTGCTAACATCAACAATTTGTTATGGATAACCTAAAGGGAAGGATTGAGCCTATATGTGAGCAGTATAGAGAGTATATTGCCAAATGTCACAGTACTACCGATAGATGATCGGACATTATTCTTTAATAGTATCTTTCGAACATTGGACGGCGACGCTGTAGACTTAGTAAAATGAGAACAACCAGAAAACTGGGTATCTTTAAATAAACTCTTAAATGACGAATTTGTTGAGCATCAACAAATATCCTATTAAATTTTAAGTATCAATAATGTGAAATTAATAAGTGATTTAATTTGCAGAATTAATGATGCGATCAAGCTAAGTGACGAGTGAAGTAAATATTTGTAGTCTAAACGTGTTAAAAAAGAACTATTAAATCATTTAGTAGCACTCCTTAACGCTAACTTGGCCAATGATTTTAGAGAAAATAATTCTATTGAAGAAGGTGGTTTTCATTATGGCTCCATCCAGGATAAACACTTCCCGAGTAAATACTCGACCACAAATGCTTAACAACGAATATAGAAATATTACAACCGCAAATAGACGATTGCCAAATTATCGCAACACAAATTTACAAAATTATCAAACACAAAACCCACCATATTTTCAAAATAATTACCGAGGTCGTAATCAGGGCTTCAAACTAATTCTCCAAGCCACTATAACAATAACAATTACTCAGTAAAACGACAAAGAGAACAGGGCTCGAAGCAGTCTAGAATAAAGAGGTATGGTGCATCGACTCCGATTTAAGTGGAAAATTTTCATTTGGAGACCTCGGACACCTTTCCTCTATCTTAATGAAAATAAACAGTAAATCTTACAGATTCCTAATCGATGCGGGATCGTCTGTAAGCCTAATCAATAGTAATACTTTGCCAATAAGAATTAACGAGGTAAATGCTGTTGATATGAAAATAAAACTCAGAAAACAACTTGCCCTCAGTCTGGAGTTAAACTAATATTTTTATTAGTTAGTTTATAGAAACTCAAGGCTGTTTTAGATGTTTTGAATAAATTCGTCATATTAAATGGCATAAAATATAATTTTTTGAAAGAAAACCAAATAGAAATCTATAACACAGAAAAAGAACTTTTATTTAATTTAAAGAGAAATGAAGATTCCGTATTTAGATTGAATCGCCTAAATGAAGAGGAATATAAGCAAATTGATGTTCTTCTCTGCAAGCATACCAATATTTTCTATAAAGAAAATGAAAACCTGAGCTTTACACACAAAATAAAGCACAGGATATAAATAATATGCATAAAGATTCAATTTATGTATGTAAAATCCTATAGGTATCCAGAGATACACAGAAATAAAGTGGATAGACAAATTAAAGATTAGCTAGAACAGAAAATAATCTGTCATACCAAATCCCTTTATTCTGCACCCATCTGGGTAGTGCCAAAAAAAGAAGATGCTTCAGGCACTCAAAAGTGGAGAATCGTTATTGACTATCGAAAATTAAATATAGTATTAATAAAGAGTGATTTTTTTGCTATTATCTTTTTGGCAACACTAGTTTTGACAGCTCACGCACGTTTTGTATCTTGTGTCACTGTCAAACATCTTCAGTTTGGTCTATAATTTAATCATGAATCGTCTTACAAACGAACAACGCTTGCAAATTATTGAATTTTATTACCAAAATGCGTGCTATGTTAAGAAAGTTCATCGCGCGCTTCTTCCATTTTCGACGAGGCTCATTTCTGGTTGAATGGATACGTGAACAAGCAAAACTGCCGTATTTGGAGTGAAGAGCAGCCAGAAGCATTGCAAGAGCTACCAATGCATCCACAAAAAACAACCGTTTGGTGCGGATTATGGGCTGGCGGCATCATTGGGCCGTATTTCTTCAAAGATGATGCGAATCACAACGTTACTGTGAATGGTGAGCGCTACCGTGCGATGATAACAAACTTTTTTTTGCCCAAAATGGAAGAGCTTGACTTGCATGACATGTGGTTTCAACAAGACGGTGCCACATGCCACACAGCACGCGAAACAATGGACCAATTGAGAGGCGAGTTCGGTGAACAGTTTATTTCACGCTTGGGACCAGTCAATTGGCCGCCCAGATCGTGCGATTTAACGCCTCTAGACTATTTTTTGTGGGGCTATGTTAAGGCTAATGTCTATAGGGACAAGCCCGCTTCGATTGACGCACTGGAAGCCAACATTGCCAACATTATTCGTGAGATACCGGCCGAAATGTTGGAAAGAGTATGCCAAAATTGGACTAAGCGGATGGACCATTTGAGGCGCAGCCGCGGCCAACATTTGCATGAAATAATCTTCAAACATTAAATTATATCGACCCAACTATCGATCCAAATAAATATTTCATGCATTTTTCTGAATTTTATGTGTTTTTTTTTTTTAAATTTCCGATAGTTCTTATAAAATCACCTTTTATAAGCATTTGTCAATAATTGTTAAAACAAAAGTTTTTTAAAAGTGATACAAAATAAAATTTCAAATAAAAAGCTCCTGAAGGAGTTGGAATAAAGGCAACGAAACGTTGAGCGCACAATAATAAAAAGCGAAGAACAAAAAACATATGTAGTTTGATGTACTTCTTTGACAATTAAATAGCTTAAGGTAAACCCTAATTAATCTCAATAAATAATAAAAAAAAGTGGTCATTACAAATATTTCAAAATTCTATTTATTATTACGTTGGCACGAATATCTATGTGCTTCTTTTAAAATACCACCAGCTGCCATGAACAAAATCGACAGCGTAGCAGACATAACATCTATAATTTGGACGATACACACAAAACTCAGGCAACAGGCTAATGGTAGAGGTAGTGTTTCTATATTAGTTAACGCTAACTTGGAATTTGGAACTGCTATTAAATGGTCTCAAATTGAGAAACCAATGAAAACAATAGTAGCTCTGTCTGGCTTTAGATATGAAGTTAGTAAAGCTGGTAAGAATGTCACCGGAACATTAGGATCAATTCTGGACCTAATTGTTTCCTATAGACCAAGGTTCCATGAGGTCAGAGTTGGCACCAACACCATAACATTAAAGAAAACAGATGGTACCATTAGCCAAGTTTCTATTGGACAGCTTGGACTTAGAGCTGAGCATGCTATATTGGCAACTGGATCCTCTTATAACCCAACAATTCAGTCATCGATGAAAAATAGTTTAGGACTGATGACTATAGCCATAAATCTGGCAATGCAGACAGAAAGAGAGTACCAGGATGCATGGAAAAGAGCTTTCTGTCAATCATTTAAACTCCTTCCCAATGCCCAGAAAATAGCAAATTTATTGGCAGGAACAACAAATGGTGAAACAGTAATCATGGCCACCTTGGGAGACACATCACTATTTGGAGTAACATGGGCATCAAATAAGTCAGCATTCCCATTTTCGTTGTTTCTAGTTGTTGCTAGAAGATGGGAAGGATGCAGAAAGTTTTTTTCTGGTGACATTCCAAGCACCAGCATCCGTTCTATTGATTTCTCTAAGTTTGGAGCATACATGAGGAATTAACATAAAATCATTTCCAGCTATGACAGAGCGGGTAAAGCAAGAAATGGTTTTTCATGCTATTTGGGGTACCCAGAAAGAAGATTTGTCTCTTCTGAGATTTATGACGCAGCATGACTTCCTCACAAGTAGAGGAATTGGACGATCAATGGAGAAAAGAGGAGAAGGACCTGAAGATGCTGGTTTTAAATTAATATCTTTTAAACATGTTGCAAAATTAGCTAGTGCTTCCCAAACTTCATTCTTGTCAGGAAGAAAAGGACAAATTTGCGTGCTCCAGTACTTTCAGGTCGGTGCAACCAAAGAGTTAACATAAATGGTGAACTATTCAAAGTTCTTGAGATTGAAATTGATGAATTCCGCGATCGCCTGGGAGGAAAGCCTAAGATGATAGCACTTCTTAATCGTATGAAAGAAATAATAAAAGCAGCATTGATTCAGACACACTCCATCGCATTTGTAACCACTCAGTTCTTCAAATTTGATTCAACAACTGGGTATGGAGAGGCAGTAGCACAGATTCCTGACTTGGAGTCTATTTATTTCTATGACCATAATAATTAAACATTTATTTTATTTTATTCAATTTTACTTATTTTGTATCACTTAAAAAAGATGGATGAATTGTCTGGTCTATCTGGACGATATAATAGTGTTTATCATCTCTGTTCAGAAACATATCGAATCGTTTGATAGAGTATTTAAAAGATTGGCTGAGGCAAACCTCAGGATTCAGTTGGACAAGAGTGAGTTCTTACAAACAGAGTTTTTGGGCCATATAATCACTCCAGAGGAGATTAAATTAAATAAAAAAAAATAAAAAGAATTATTAATTATCCTACACCCAAAACACAAAGAGAAATCAAACAGTTTTTAGGGCTTGCAAGTTTTTATAGAAAGTTTATTCAAAACTTTTCAAACATAACTAAACAATGTTTGAAAAAAGGAAATAAAGTAAATAATACCAGTGAAAATGAATGATCCGGAAATAGTAGGTGAGTTAAGCGAGTAAGTTAAGTGAGTTAATGAAGTTAGTGAACAACGAACTAAAAGTTTTTCTTTTATTTCAACTTAACGCAAAAATACACACAACATTTTGGCGCAGCCGATTAGTTTAAGAACTTTTAAAGTGAAATAAAAAATAAATATATTCTGTGATTCCTATGGGACTCTCCAGGACATTCTATAATAAAATATTACTCTGGGCAACAGCTTTTAAAGCGTGCCTTAGTTATACGGGAGGAAAAGAAATTTTTATTTTAAAATGCATGTAGTATCCGAGGAGAGCTTAGGAAGAGATATTGTATGGAATAATATGATCATAGATGCATTGAAAAAGCATATCAGAATTTTCGAAAATGGCTCGGAAGTAGCCTCTATAGTCCTAAATTCAGGGAGAGTTCAGAAAGAAGCGTACATCGACGAAACCGTAGTAGTAAAACCCAGATCGCAAATGGTAGTACCCATAAGAGCCACACAGACAACTGAAAATATTATAATAAAAAATCTGAAATTTCTCCAGCTTTCGTCTGTTAGGAATGGAATCGCTTTTGCTCCAGTTCTAAATGTAAATGATTCCATGATATAGATTGATAATAAAACATCTTTGGAATTCGAAGATTTAGATAATTATACCGTAGGTCCGGTAATAAGTGATCAAGTGCTAAATATTTTCAAGAAAATGGATAGAATAACGTTACTTTCAAACACAGTAAAATGGAGTCTGTTTTGAATCCGAAGGAAAAGCTGTCAATTGAGAACATACTGAAATCTTACGCAAGCATATTTCACTTGGATGGAGACGATCTAACATTTACAAACGTACGAGCATTAAAACATAATATCCCAATCAACCCTGGATAAACACCAATTAATACAAGACAGTATAGGCTGCTAGAAGCACATAAAATAAAAATAAATAAACAAGTCGAGGAAATGTTCAGAGAGGGGATCATCTCTCAAAACACTTCACCATGGAACTCTCCAATCATTCTAGTGCCCAAGAAATCAGGACCTGATGAGATGAAAAAATGGCGATTGGTGGTAGATTTTAGAAAACTGAATGACGAAACTATGAAATGCGTTTTCCCAATTAACAGAATTGATGAAATACTTGATCAGTTGGTGTGTAGTCGTTATTTCTCAACTTTAGATTTAGAAAGTGGATATCAAGCACTGATTAAAATCGAATAATAGAGAAAAACCAACTTTCAGTACGACTTTGGGACACTTTTACTTCAATCGTATGCCATTCGGACTGACGGAGCACCCGAAACATTTCAAAAAATAATGAATTTAATTGTGACCGGATTACAAGGTGTAGACTGTTTTGTTTACTTGAATGAAGAACACTGCACGAACATGAGATTCGGTATATCGTGAGAAAACATAATCTCAAATTAAAGCCAGAAAAGTGAAATTTTCTGAAAATGGAAGTTGTTTACTTGGGAAACCACTGCTCAGGGAAAGGCGTTTTACCAGACCCCGGGAAAACTAAAGCCGTTCAAAATATTGCCCCACCAAAAAAAATATGAAAGAACTACAAGCATTTCTTGGACTAGTAAATTACTACCGAAAATTCATTCTTCAAGCATCAGAAATATCTTTACCATTGAACAAATTACTAAGGAAAGATGTAAAGTCAATTGGGGACCAGAATGGTAAATGACAATGGGCACTTAAAACGGCGGTTACGAATCCTTCGTTGTTACAATACCCCGATTTTAGTAAAACATTTGTATTAACCACAGACGCTAATAATGAAACACTAGCAATCTTTTCGCAAGAAGAGTAGGGCAGTTAAGACTTTTCGACCTTACTTGCTAGGTAGACGGTTTGTAGTATTTACGGACCATAAGGCCCTAAAAGGGATGCTAACTTGAAGGATCAAGAGGGAAGGCTAGGTCGTTTGCGATTGAAACTGCTGGAGTATAATTTTGAAATTAAATGCAAACCTGTTAAAACAAACCAAAATGCTGATGCGCTAAGTAGGCCTCCTGAAAAGAATGTGAATATAGGTGTAACCACCAGAGAACAATCCCGACAGCAACAATTAGTTATGAACAAAAATAATACTCACTTAGAGCTAAACGAAGAAAACTTAACAGATAATGAAGAAGCAGAAGATACGGCAATATTTTTAACCAACCCGGCGGATATTAAAAAGGTGTTGAAAATTTTTCACGACACACCTATTGGAGGCCATATGGGAGCATTTAAAACATATCATCGCATAAGAAAACAATTTAAATGTAATGCCAAATTCAAAATTACACCTCTGCTTGCAAGCTTTGTCAAGAAAATAAAAGCTGTAGAACAGATAAGATACCAATGGTAATAACCCAAATATATCAAATCTACCTTTTGATAAGGTATTTATGGATATAGTAGGTCCTTTTTACATAGCAACATTCCAGGATGATTTTTCTAAATTTTTTGCAAGTAAAGCAATACCGGATATGGAGGCAGCCACAGTGACAAGAGCATTTTTTTAAGAAATAATTTCCCGATATATGATTCCCAGAGTTTTAGTAACAGATAACGGCACTAACTTTATTTCCAAGTTGCTTGCAGAATTCCTAAGAAATTTTGTAAATATATAATAGATGGAAAGAACTGGGATATGTGCTTACATCATGCTTCAACAAAAGAAGTTCGAATAAAAATATTGTTCAGGTTTGAGCCTGAGATCCCAGTACAACTAAGACTGAAGCTAATTTTAGGAATGATCCTCATGGCCGAAATAGCCAAAGGCAACATGGGACTGTATGTAGAAGAATTAAAATCAAAAGAGGAATATGCGGAGATAAATTTAGGACTTAAAAAGTGATTAGATACAAGTTAATTTCAATGAAATTCGAACATTGGTGAACTAAAAAGACCTTTATTAAATACAAACAAATTTAAAACAAGAAGAGATTGAATAGTTATCCAGTGTTTTTCAAATTCAATTTTAAAACTTTAACGTAACTTTGGCTGAAGGTGGAGTTGAAGTACGTTTAGTATTCTTCGAAGAGGTTGAATTCTTGGATGATGATAAATGTCCTTTACTACCTGATGGTCGAGCAGCTGCTCTTGCAGTAGCAACACAAAAATCACAACTGACCAACAAGAAGACTTATAGATACAAAAATATCCTGGTAAATGTTTATCAGGGTGCATACATTACCGATTTGACTTATGAAAATATGAAGATTTCTAATCCACGACTTGGTCGAACCAGATTTGTACCATCTGTAGCCGATTCACAAAAGACAAATCAAACTCACCATAATTGGGAAGAGTTAAAAAGCGTGTTTAAAGCTGTCAACAAAAGCGCAGAAAATAGATATGGATTGATTAAAACCACTACTGATAATATATCTGCACTTCTTTCATTATTCACAACTTACGCCAAATTTGGTCCGTTTTTTGATGACTACGTTAAATCACCTGATGTGGGAGTGGAATTAGTATCAGAAGTGGGAATCAGTATTGAGTATGTTGAAGGTACGCTAGTTATGAACGATATAATATTGAACATTAAAAAAGTCTTGAAAGGTTTTCACGACACCCCTATGGGAAGACACTAGGGGCATTTAAAACTTATCATCGTATAAGAAGACAGTATAAGTGAACATTTGATTACCTCAAGTGCACTTTTTGAAAAGGTATTTATGGATATAGTAGGATCATTACCGGAGACCGCAAGAGCAAAGAAATCAATGGACAATTTGAGAGACTTCATTAAACAATTATGTAAATATAACGTTGCCTTTGAAAGGAAGTAAAAAACGTATGCCCTAAAAACATTATGTCGTTGACGAGCGCTACAGTAATACAGTACACTTGGTCACTCAGAAAATACCCACAGAAATATTTTTTTAAGAGATCAAGATCAAGATATCTGTGGTCTTATTGAAAATAGATCAGAGCCGGTAAGCTTAAAAGAAAATCAGGAAGTATTTGTACGGGAAGGAGAAATAAAACCTACACGTAGATCACTTTATAAACGGCACAAAGTTTCCACTGACAACCGCATTACCTTCCGTACGAATTTGAAGAACTATTTAAGAGAAAGGGCTAGAGTCATTTGAAAAGGATAGATTTCAGTATGTATCCTGGACAAACACTGTTTAGGATATCCTCGATGACTATAAAGTAGTGCAAAATAAGCCTATTTTTCATGTAATTCCTAAAAGCGTTGACTGTGCGCTTATTTCACTTAACAGTTTTGACGATGATTGACTGTCTATCAAGTCATGACCATAAGCTGATCACTCCACACACAGCCGTAAAATAAAGTACATGAAAGTACTAAATATTTCTAGAAGAAATTTGGTGCGAACAACTTCCATCTAAAAGATTTAAGGGACAGAGACAACAGCTTTGAAACAAGAAGGATACTTAATTATGGTCAAGAGGTAGCTTAAATTGGTTCAAAATCAGAGATCAGTTGGTTCTATTTGAAAATGTAACAAAAGTGGAAGAAGAGGCTAAAGTTGGAAAAAGGGTAAATTTAACTTCAAAAAGCCTAAAGCTGACCCCGAATATTTAAAAGTATTTCTTTGCCCGTTTCTATTTAATTACGCCAACAGCATTGATCACATTATTATTATTTAATAGAAATTAATTCTAAGATTAAATTTGTTAACGAGGACTGGTAACTTTGACCATCGGCTTACAGCGTCAGGGCACCTTCCCACATTGATCGCATATTATCAGTAAATATAAGTAAATTTAAATTTAATCAAATTAAATAATCAATATGTAACTCGTTGGTAACATCTGTTTCTTTATGCTTTGATACGTTGTTTGTTCTCACATTATTTTAGTTTTTGCTCCTTAAAAGAGCGCATTTGTGTATGTTTGTGTGTATACTCGTATTCACTAAAATTGTTATATTATCTAATAGACACATTGGTTATTATTCATTTGTAGTATCGTCATCGTTGATTTACAACTAAAATATACACTATAAAAAACACAACCGAGAGTATTGGGTTCGCTGATGAACCTGATGCGTGCTGCATGGCAGCTGGTTCTTCACCTGTAAAAAACAAAAAGAAAAATTAATAATTAATGCAAAGTATATTCGTACAAATAACATAAAACAGTAGGCAAATATGTACGTGTTTAACATACACATAAGCTGGTATTAACACTCTCAAAAGTCCACTTTTTTATACCCTTCATTATAAGTAAGAAGTGTAGTGGCGCTTGTATTTAGTAACAGTTTTTAGCAATTATAATACTTAAAATAACAAAATTTA
Organism: Thelaira solivaga; assembly: GCA_947397855.1. NCBI lineage: Eukaryota > Metazoa > Arthropoda > Insecta > Diptera > Tachinidae > Thelaira > Thelaira solivaga. The sequence goes on from OX377612.1 coordinate 29,727,090, forward strand.
ATAACAAATGTAAAAATTTGAATCAAAATTTTTTTTAACAGTCATCCTTTAGACTTACGTTTTTCGCTAATATACAATCTTACGATAATGCATCGCATGGTACAACACAAGAAAACTTTGGTTAAAATAATAACACTGACAGCGCATTTTTTCCAAGTAATTTTGTTTCCAATGACCGAGGTATGTATAAATACTTAAGAACAGTAATAAAACTCGCCCATTTTTAATTTTAATGTATTTATTGTGGTACTTAGAGTATTTAATTAAAAGTTTCTTAAGATTGCTAAAGAAAAAAAAAAATCTAAAAAAGAATTTAACATATAAAAATAAAGGAAGAACATTAAGCTGTGTGTGTGGCAGTCAGTACGTTGAAACATCTAACTACGTACATATTTAACGAATCCAAATCCATTGTCCCTTTTGATTCCACTCTTTCTATATATTTTTTCTTTATATTTATATTTATTTTAATCTTCCCGTAACAAAGCATGCAAAAATAAAATATTTGTATTTGTAGCCATGATTTTATTTACTGACACGACTTAGCCCCGAGCCCCCTCTTTGCCCGACGAGCCGGATGTCGGAAATATAGAAGTAGAATTTTCTTTCGCTTACATCGTTAATTGCTGCAGAAGGGTACATATAAGTTTGTAATTTCTACACCGTATATGGGACGCCCTTTAAAGTGTATATATATTCTGAATGCTTATGAATGCGTCTGTCTGTGTCGTCGTTGAAATCAACTTTCTGAAGTTCCTAGAAGACCTACAGAAAAAATTTACTATACCAATCTGTCAGTTGTTTCTGTCTTTAAAATGCTAATAAAATTCAGGCGGATCGGTAAATAAATGGTGAAGCTGTGAGTAAAAACCGAGACTACATCTATTTTTGACCACTTTCTGAGTGAGTTTTTTTTGCATATTTTGTCTAAACTACAAAACAATCAAAAAACCTTTATATGCAGCTTTGTCACAAATGACAATTTTTATATCTGTGCAAAAAATGGGAGCAAAAAATGGTCGAGAAAAATAAAAAATATAACTGAAAGTTTAGATTTTCATTAATTATTTTTTTGTTATTTAATGGAAATTTTTAAACATTACATGGGCGTAATGTTTGTGAACACAAACACGAAACGAGTCAGTCGGTTTTGTACAATCTTGAGTGTAAACTCTTCAGAAGTGCAGAAGTACTCTTCATTTCCCCGTTAATGCTTGCAAGTGACGATTTTAACATTGGGCTGTCAAACCACTACTCGCGTTTGTGTCGCTTTCGGAGTGATGCACCACTGAATAGTTTGGGAGTGGTGGACGACTTCAGTTTGCCTTTGAACTAATGCACGAGTAGGTAGTTTAAGCATTACGAATACACGCATCCTAATGAAAGAGAATTTTTTGATTTTTTTTTGTTAATTTGAAGATCTTTATGTGATATTAAATATGTTTAATTAAAAAAATGTTTATAAACATTTTAAATTAAATTAAATTTATTTTGCATTCCTATTGAATATTTTTCTTAGAATTTCTTTTTTTATTTTTAAAGATGTGCACGAGTGTAGCTACAAGTGCTATCAAAACGAATATACCAAATAAATATGTGTTACTACTGGTATAACCAGTAAATGCTTGAAAGTTGCAATACACTTACACTTTTAAGCGGGTGATACACACATCAAATTTCAACATCAATCATGAAATGCTTTTGCTAAAAGTTGTTCGTTCATTAAATACTTTTCCAGTCAAAAATTGTATTTTGTAGTACTAGAAGGTAATCAGCTAGTTTTATTTGTCAAATATGGAATAAATGGTAAAGATATTCCGCTCATAACTAGAAAGAATGATGTTGGAACTTGATGCGATTTTTTCTAATACATTTATGATTGATATGAAATCTAAGGCCGATGACCAACCTTTCGGCTTAGGAGGCTATTGCATGATAAATTTATAAGCAAGTTCAGGATTTTAAATGAGGACAAACTTAACGATAATAGTGTCATGGTTATGACTATGGCTGGAATGAGCAAGTAAGTAAATTGTTCTGTTACAAGAATCAATTATTTATATTTTCTACTAGTTACAATATATGAACTGTTATATTTGAAAGTGGCATAAGTCTACTTTTTTTAAATGAGTCAGCTTTAATTCTAGTTAGATGGCGTCATTATCATACTAAAATCACCGCTAACTCATTATTTTTTCTAAGTGGACTTGGAACACTTTCATATATAACAGTTAATATATAAAAATATAAAGCTGAAAAAATGTTGCACAAACCTGTGTAATAGTGTTTTCAGACTGAAAGTTAAATACTGAATTTAACATTAAGTTCACCAACCGATGATTTTGCGTTCACACTGCAAATTTTTTAAATTCAGTATTTAACATAAAGTGCGTCAATTAAGTTTCCATAAAACAAAAAAATAGAAATAAGTGTATCTGATGCGTTACTTTGTACAAAACTTATTTGACCAGCCACAACATGTGTGACATTTGGTAAATACACTTACCAGACACATATTTTCTATGTCTTTCGTCGAAAAACTTCATTTTCTTCGAAATGTTTTTATTGTTGCTGCCATTGAAAGAATTTTCTTCTGAAATATTTGAAATGGTGTTTATTTTATTATTTCATTCAATAACATTAGCAGCTGTTACTATATTTACAGAACTTTTTAACTTGGTAGCACTGAGCTTAACGGACAAAGACAGTGTTGTATTTCATAAATCCAACTTAAATTCAATTCCAAAATTGCATTTAATGTGGATTTATTAAATTCACTTTGTATGGTAAATACAGTTTTTATGAGTTGGATTTAACGTTAAAACCGCATTTATGTAAAAATTTACTCAGTCTGAAAACACTATAAACAACTGTGTGTAAAAAATAGTTCTCTCAGTACCCCATTTTCTTTATTTCAAAAGAGACTGTACTAGTAGTATTTTCTATGTGAATTTTGACAGTACCTTGATTGGGACTATTTAAGAGAGAGAAACAGCCTTTGTGTTGACATTCATACATACCATTTAGAACGTGTACTACAACAGTTCCAGTGATATCATTGCTTAGTATACATGAATAGTTTCCAGTATCATGACGATTCGCATTGGCTATATAAAGACGACTGAAAGCACGGCCCGGTAGCATATCGGTCTTCACACTGTTAATAAAAAAAAAAAAAAATAAAATAAACATTAAAAAGTGTATAAAATAATATGAAAAACAAAAATTACTAGACTGAGAAAATGTTATTCTTAATATCCTCTGATTTACGAGAGCTGTTTGATAGCTCCTTACATTTAAAAAAAAATCATTTTCTTCGGCAAATAAGCTTTTTATTTCTCAACTTGATCTATTTTTAGATCAATACATATATCCAGGGTTTTAAAATTTTTTTTATTCTTTCTAAATAAAAGGTTTTCTGAAAGGCTTAAAAATAGGCGTTTGTTACGGCCACTCAAAGTTTATCGAAATTTCAATACAATTTAAATGGAAATTTGGATCGATATAGAATGCCGTGATATTTCCTTTCGTTATTTGTTCTTGCATGAATATTAGTTCTCATTTATTTTCATTTAAAACTAAATTTTATTTATCAACAAGCAAAAATATATAAGAAGAAAATCTTCGGAATAACAGGGCTTGACCATTTTTTATACACATTCTGCAAGTTAATTTAATTTTTCAATCAATAGGCTTTCATACCAATCAGGGCTGTCATAGATTCCAAGTAGGTTTTGCAAACCAGTATTGGTTTCATTTGGTGTCATGAAACCAAGTCGTTTTTGTTATTTTCGAAGACAAATAAAAGCGCTGTTCGAATCAGTTGCTCTATAAATTGGATATATCGTAGTGTTTTCGTGCAAATATAAATAAAATCTTTTTTTTATAGAAAAATTATAATATAAAATATATATTTGAAATAATTAGTCAAATAAAATGACCTTTGTCGTTGTTATTAGAAGAAGACAGCTCACAGAAAGTGAAAAGAAAAATTTTACGATTATATTGTTACCGGTCAAGTAAAGACGCTTTTCGTTTACATCTATTGGCTTTTCACGTCGTAATGTCTGGATATTTTTCCATGAACTCCATAATTGTTGGGTTTTAAGTGCTATTTTTATGTTTTCCTTCGTTAGAGAATAAAAAAAATTATGCATAAATAATTAACTTCAGTCGAAATTTTAATGAAAAAAGTTCGTTTTAGCCAGCAAAAAGAAGAACTGTCAACTACTTGGTTTCATTCCAATAGCAAAACCGATAACATTGGTTTCTGTGACATTGAAAACCGACACTAATTCTAATACGAAAATGAAACCGATAACATTGAATTCTCCTTTAGAATGATATGTGTCCCATCTCGCAATCTTCTATGGTTCGTCCGGTAGTCACTAAAATCCCTCAAAGCAACAGCAGTGGGGTATATGGAAATTAAAAAATTTTTTTTAAATAGTCCACAGAAATTTCTGAGTATTTGGGTAGTAGATTACAAATCTGGACGACCTCCCTTTAAAATTATATATGTCCCATCTAGCAATCTTTTATGACTCGTCCGGAAGTTACTTTGGATTATTTTGAAATTTTTATATACCCCAGTGCTGTTGCTCTAAGTGATTTTAGCAACTTGCCGACGAACTATTAAATATTGTGAGATGAGACACATATCATTTTAAAGAGGAGACTGTTTAGATTTGTAATCTACTGCCGAAATACTCAGAAGTTTCTTTGGAGTATTTTAAAAAATACAGAGTAACCCCTGCATTGCACTGAAATATAAATGTGAATGTGTGACTATAAAAACTAAGTTGTCGGTAAATGTACTCGTATTTGTAATTGTACTTACCTAATGCCACCGCGACTAGTGTCATAGTTTAGTAAGCGTGTATTGTGTCGCCAAGTGATGTATGATGATGGTTGAGGAATTTTTGATATGACACACTGTAGTTCAATGGTACTGCCAGCTTTATAATACTTTTCTGGTGTATTTGAACCACGTTCATCCAGTATTTCCACATGAGGCACTGCAAAAATAATAAAAAAAAACCAGATGAACAAAAATAAATGTTCAATGGCGGCAGTTAAAAACATCAACTTCATTTTATTATTTAGTCGTATTTCGCGATGTTTAAAATCGTAATTAAAATTTCGTAAAAAGAAAAGCAGAAATTCAATGAATTTTTATGGACATATTGCAGCCCATTTCACCATACGCACTCAAAAATTCATTAAAAACGGACTGACTTCAACGATTGTTGTCCTATGTGATCATTTTCTTGGTAATCACAGAAGCCACGATTATGTCGCGGTTAATGAATTTTTAAGTGCGTATCGTGAAAAGAACTGCAATGGGCTTGTTCTCAGACAACCTGGGCCAGTTCAGCGATAAACAAGGCAAACATTTTCACCAAGAAATTGTTGCAAGAATAAAATAAAAATGATTTCAGAATATTTTTGGTGACTTCACTGCTGATGCTACCAAGGAAACATTTTTGAGTGAAATGGCCAAATAAAAAATTGTATTTCTGAAAAATTTTTGTTTTATTAAAAAAATTTAAAAAAAAGTTTTGTAAATTCAAAAATTGTACGGTTCCTTTATAAAATGCTGTTTAAAAACATACCCAAAGTTGGAAAATGGCGAAAAAATTAAAACTAATATTTTTTTTGGTAGAGAAATACGCACAGATTTCTCAAATTTACTAAAATAATAAACCTATTCCAATTATCGTAAAAACGATGTAATCGTTACATATCGATAAGAGTTTGTTTATAAAGTGTGATCCATTTCGAGGTTCCCTACTTTTTTAAATAAAAAAAAAACACAGAAATTTCAAATTTAATGAGAATGTTTATTATCATTTGAAAGAACATTCTTTGGCATTTATTTTTTGAAGATTATGCCTATCAAATGTTGGCCATTGCTATGTCGCAGATGGTCTATCTGTTGAGTCCAATTTTCGATCACTCGTTCGAGCACTTCGACTGGTAACTGGCGAATGACACACGTGATGTTTTGCTCCAAGGCCTGAATCGAAGCGGGTTTGTCGGCATAAACTTTAGACTTTACATATCCCCACAGGAAAAAGACTAACGGAGTGATATCACACGATCTTGGTGGCCAATTGACCGGCCCAAAACGTGAAATTATGTGCTCACCGAAATGTTTTCTCCATAAATCCATTGATTGATGCGATGTGTGGGAAGTGGCGCCGTCTTGCTGAAACCAAATGTCGCCGAGATCACGAGCTTCAATTTCAGGCATCAAATAGTCAAATAGGTTATCATGGCACGATAACGATCGCCATTGACGGTTACGGTCTTCGTGTACACTTTCAGCTACGGCCGCTATATTTTCTTCACAGCGTGCTGGACGTGGTCTATTCGGTCGAGTATTATCCAATAATGAATGCTGGGTCTCAAAATGGGTGATGGTGTTGCGAATAGTACGATCATCAGGCCGATTATGTTGACCATAAGTTGAGCAAAGTGAACGAAACACATTCCTCACAGAACGTGAATTTTCGTAATAAGGTTGAACGATTTGTGAACGTTGTTCAAGCGTAAGTCTTTCCATTATGAAATGCCAAATAATACTAAACAAAAATAACATGACAGCATGACACGACTCACACGTGATCTGTCAAAAAAAGGCTATTGAAAAAAGTATCTCTACTTGAATCACCCATTAATTGGTATTCTATAAGAAAATTCGAGTGTGATATTGTGATTTTGTCCTCACCATTTTAAGTAACGACTAAAAAGTGTAATGTTTGTGCCCATAAGCATGAAACCAGGCGGTCGCAAATTTAAGAAGCAATTTGATCTATGGATGCTCTCCTCAAACATTATTTCACAAAAATCTTGGAGGGCAATATAGAAAAAAAATTCTATTATTTCAGAACAGTTTAAATTCTCATTAAAGCCAAATAAGAAAACCAATTATTTTTTTTCTGATGTTGTAGGATGGTAGTTCATAAGGCCATATTAACTTTAAAGCAGTTCTGGTAAACAGCTTTTGAACACGCTCAATAAGATCTGAATAGCATGCATAAAACGGATTCCATACAATCGAACAGTATTCAAGGATAGTCCTTAATAAGGATATACGAGTATACAATGATTTCTGATAGAACTGCATATGAAGTTTTTTTTCCGTTTCGCAATAGAAATAAAAAATATTCGTGAGTCTGGCCAGACCACATGTTTTGCAAATGTGATATATAAAGGGTGTTTTTTATAGACGTATAGAGCTTTAATTTGGCATTACTGTTCAAGATGGCGACCGATTTAACAGCTGTCAAGTGATTTATTCTCAGCTTTTTTTGGCAATTCATCATGAATAGACTCACGCCTGAACAACGCTTGCAAATAGTGCAATTTTATTTCGAAAATAATGGTTCTGTGCGGAATACGTATTCTACGAATTTTGCTTAGCGAGGAAGCGCACTTCTGGGTGAATGGCTACGTCAACAAACAAAACTGCCACATTTGGAGTGAAGTTAATCCTCAAGTGTATGTCGAAACACCGTTACATCCAGAAAAACTGACTGTTTGGTGTGCTTTATGGGCTGGTGGAATCATTGGTCCGTACTTCTTCAAAAACGATGATGGCCAGAACGTTACAGTCAATGGTGATCGGTATAGAGCCATGATTACTAACTTTTTCATTCCTGAATTGAACAACCATGATGTCCAGGAGCTGTGGTTCCAACAAGACGGCGCAACATGTCACACAGCTCGTGCCACAATCGATTTATTGAAAGACACGTTTTGGACCTGTGAATTGGCCTCAAGATCTTGTGATTTAACACCGCTAGACTACTTTCTGTGGGGCTATGTAAAGCCATTGGTCTATGCGGATAAGCCACAAACGCTTGACCATTTGGAAGACAACATTCGACGTGTTATTGCCGATATACGGCCACAAATGTTGGAAAAGGTCATCGAAAATTGGACGTCCAGATTGGATTACATACGAGCCAGCCGTGGCGGTCATATGCCAGAAATCATATTTAAAATGTAATGCCACAAGATTATCTTTCGGATAAATAAAATTCATGTCAATCGAATAATCCATCGTTGTTTTATTGCAATTTAAAGTTCTATACGTCTATAAAAAACACCATTTACAAGAAAAAGTCCTTATAACTACTATGCTGCTTAATTTTTATTCTAATAATTGATTAATAAAATTTTAGGAGGATATCTGAAGATTCAATACTGTAGCTCAATTACAAACATGTTTGAACTTTACTTAAAATCCAAAAAAGTCCGAGGACTAATGTGCAATTGCGAATAAAACAAGCCGTTTATGTCTCCTCTTGCTGGAGATAGCAGTATGTCTCAGAAATTGGAGCCATTTGGAAACAGTTTTTAGTTGTTCTGGTCCAAAAACGTGTATACGGGTAATCAGAAAAGTTTTTGTTTTTTTATTTATCGTTTTATTAAATAATTAATTTCGTTTAAGAAACGAAACATATACAAAAAAAAAACTTACCAATTACTGTTAAGTAGACTAACAACACTAAAGGAGGATGTGATGAGATTTGACACTCATAAGGACCTTCATCACGTTCATTAGCGTATTGGATTAAAAGTTTCCAATCGTTTGGTTCTTCAAACTCTAAGAAGTATCTAGAATCTCCACTATACGTATGGCGATCAAATGTAATAAGTGCTAGTTCGTCGCCTTTTCTACGCATCCATGATACCTTTTATTTTTTATATTAAGTTGCAGTTTTGTAAAAGAGAAAAAGAAAATGAAATATTAAAAACAAACAGAATTGAAAACTTGTCTTTTACATTTAAAATTAACGCATCGATGGAGAAGGTTTACACAATTTAACAAAAGTAAAAATTTTAAAAAAGTTATTTGTTTTATTTTTGGTAACTTAAAACACAAAAAGTTAAATAAAAAGAAAAACCAACTGAGAAATGTCAGAAGTTTGAACGTAAATTAAAAGTTTCCCAACTTTAGTACTTTGCGTGTTCAGAGACGTACTGTATTTTATGGAACAAAGCTTAAAAGAAAGCAACTCAGTTGAAAAATGCGAACTATAACGTATAACAGATTCTATCTGCCCCGGCCTGTTTCAAATATTAACATTCCATTGAAGACTCCAATAGAGGCTAAAATTGTTGTTGTTATTACGTTTAATTTTTGTATTTTCTTACTAAATGGAATTTCTTAAAAAAGTGGCCTCATTTAGTATAGATTTTCTCTGTACAGTGCGAGCTCGATTTTGAAACCTCTAACAACCTGGCCTATTGCAAATACCGAAAAGTTGCAATGATCGACCATTATTATAGTTGAAAACACCCCATTAAAAAAAAACTTTCACAAATCCCATAGTTTTTGTTCAAAAAACGATCTGCACTCCACTTAAGCGGAGTGCATTTCTGTAAGTCACAAGCATATGTTGTGTGTGATATTGACGAAAATAAGAACGAGTTGGATGCCGTGTGTCACAACTTGATCAATATTCCTTTGACTGCATATCGGGGAAGCGTATTGCTTATTGCCAGCCTTATATTTAGGATATAAGGAGGAAAAAATATAGCGATAAAGGCACAAAACATGCACAATAGGAAATTCTATTAGAAAAATATTCGGACGCTGGATGATTTAGGTGAGCACCTGCCGCTGGAACCTTATGTCACCGTGGTCAAACCACAAGGGGTACTCTGTGACCAATAAAGAACCCACGTAGCAAATTATGTGTGCTAATGCTACGTTACATACACCCCCGTTATTGAGGGAGTTGGGCGAACCTAAAACTCATGCCAATTGACTTTCTGTTTCTATGAAATAGCATATCGTGGTAACATGTCCTTCATTTCCTGCGTATCTTTTGGTAGCAACCACAACCACCATGTGTACTCACCAATAACCGGTCACAGATTCAGCTCCATCTTCACATTTGGGGTGCAGGAAGTCCACAGACCGAACAACGAACCAAAGATGTTGTCACCAGAACATCATCCATTAAATCCCGTGGGATTGGAAAGAAGTTCGGTCCACAGACTCCCAGCACTTATTGTTCAATCGTAAAGTGAGCATCAGCTCTTAACTCTGTAGGGCTACCGGTTCCCGTGGTACCAGTGTAAAGAGTAACAGGACCCCTTCTGCCAGGTTCAAGCTAGTAGTAGCTCAGGGTGCTGACGCAAACTTTTACCCCGGAATGATGATACAACAAGGTGGAGTATTTCACCAATAAGACACGGACGCTGGTAAGCGATAACTTTGTTTAAAAATAAATTTTTTATGTACAAACTATCGTAAAGAATTGTATCATTGGAAAAAAGTGACGCTGGTGTAATTGTAGAAACCGAATCAAATTTATTTTATTTTGATGCGAATAATTTTCAGCGAATGCAAAAGCAATAAAAATATTTTTTAAGACATCAACTTTTTTCTTCTCTTTGATGTGGAACCACAATTGTATTATTATTATTTTAATGTGTTTTTCCAACGGCAAATTCTAATGCTCTGATCCAAAAAAAAGTTGACGTAGACTTTAAAGTAAAATTTATGAAAAAATTATATGAAAAATTTCGATAATGTTGCGTTCATTTTTTTGGATAAGAGCATAAGTCTTTACACATTAAAAGATCACATAAAAATAAGTTTGATGGGTTGAGTGTGTCACAAGCTACATTATTTTCACCAACCCAAATCCAGTTTGATGTTGAATATTGATGTCTGTTGTTGCCACAGCATTAACGGGTAAGAAATGTTGTCAAAATAGGATTGTTTGATTAATTTAAACACTTTTAAGAAGCATTAAAATGAATAAAAAATTATGTTGCCCTCATTGAGACTCTTTTTTTAAAATAGTTGCAGTTACAACAAAATTTATCTGTTGCAAAAATCGGGGGGTCATAAAAATCAGCAGCTATTAAGGCAGTTAAAGATATTCAGCATTTTTGGCTAATAATTGAGCGAAACAATAAATATATTTTTGCAATGAAAAATAGGTTCAAAGCTTTTACGAATCTGGTCGCAGAGTATAATCGCCATACGGGAGGCATTGATCACCTTGACAGTATCATAGGTACATATAAAATACGCCTGCTTAGCAAAAGGTAGACCATGCGACTGGATTTCACTATGGCCAATGCAAGCCTTCAATCAAACTGCTTATCATTAGCAGATTTTCGTCTAGACGTTGCTGTGACCCTTTCTTAAATGGATATAAAACGTAGTTCATCTAGATGGCGTTCGTTGCAGAGTGAAATTGAAGCGAAAAAGTATAAAGGACCTGCTCAACATGTACCTCCAATAGCATCCCACAAGACCAGATTGGGCACTGGCCACAATGGTCTGTTAAGAAAATCAATAGCAAGTTTCCAAAGTGTGTTGGATTTACCCACACATAATGTATGTGTAGCTTTATACTACACAAAAACCAAGAGTTGCTTCAGAAACTTTCAGCTTTCGTAACATGTTCTACAGTTTTGATCACTCACTTCAGTGTTGCCTAAAAGCAACATTCCCTATTTGTGTAATTTTCTTTTGAAATAAAACAAATCAAAAAAATTGCAGTTCATAAGATAGAGGGCTAAGTCATTAAAAAAACGCAATCTCAACTTGAAAAATAAAAGTGGTTTCATTCCGAAGAAATTTTTCATTTATCGATTTCTGTAGAAGATATTGCGCCATTTGAAACCACTTCGAATTGGAATTGAATTTTGGGGCGATTTTAAGTTTTTTAAAATTTTTGTTGTTTCCGATTATTTAATCTATCCTTAGATTCTCAATAAATTAAAAAATAAGTGTGTACTAACAAAATTTAATCAAGTAAATTTATTTAATTGTTTTGCTTTGAATTGGTTTTAAAAAACGAAATTTCTAATTAATTTTTTTTTTTTACAGACTTACTGTTTTGCCTTGCAAATCATTAACGCGACAATGCAGATAAACGTTTGTTCCCAGTTGTGTGCTTACATTAACTGTAGTAAAGGGATCTGCAAAAAAGGGAAATGGTTCGTGTGTAGTAGTTTCTGTTATTCCCAGTTCTTCATCTTCTGGTGTGTCGGTAAAGGGCGATGAAAATTCCTGCCAAAAATTTTTCGGAAATGTATCAAAAGGATCACCAGCCCGTGGTCGTTTTACTTAAAAGAAATTAACACCAAAATACCAATAATTAAATTCAGTTTAATAATCTAAGATGACGTAATAAATTAACAATTATTGCTGTGTATACTTACAAGGTGCTGAACAAGATACAAAGAGCTGAACTACTGAATAAACAATGGCAAATGTCCAAATAGTCTTTGATTCCATATCTAAAATAGACAAAATGTAACGAAAAACTAAAAATAAATATTAACGAAATTAATTCAAAATAATTTCTGTTTAAGTTTTTTCTAGAAAATTTTTAGGCTGTACATGTGTATAACATGAAAGCAGGTGGTCGTGCTTACTCCGTGTTGTTCATATCGTGAACACATACTAAAAGTTAAGCTTGTTAATATTTTTCGAGTTAAAAATATAAAAATTTTATTTAAAATTATCTTCTACTTCTTCTTTTTGTTCACTTATTTAAAAACAACTTTTATTTTGTCAAAGACTAATAAATGAAGGTAAATTTACAAGAGAATTTTGTTGAAATTTTTAGGCTGCGTACTGTGAGTAAGAAGATTTTGATACGCTAGATTCGATAGTTTTGTGGGGTTTGTCAAAAAAATGCATGAGATAAAAAATTAGGGGATAAGATTGGGGTAAATGGCACCTCATCAGAGTAAAAAGTGAGGGAAAACGGGAAACATTCACGAAATACTCAAAAACCGTCCCTGAGTCATTCTTAGGGGGATAAAATGTAAGACCGACTCCCACTAATATTTGCTCTCCTACATTTTTCGTAAACCTCTCTCTGCCTTCCTTAAGGAGTTCCCATATAAATAGCTATTTATTATATAATTAACCCCCGTCTTAACTAGCTCCAGAGTGCCTCTAAAGAGGCCAAATGTATGACAGACTCATAATACTTTTTTACGCAAACATTTTTTCAAAACATACCTAATCTCCATCTCCAATTTGTGCTTAATTCCAGAATTGTGTTGGGTTATTTGAAATTTATTCTTTTACACATGATATTCTCATGAGTTATTTATTCAGGGGATAGCATATCATCAGATGCTACTCTGAATCGTCAGTAGATTACTTCTACCTTTTCTTTTATATTGTAAAAGCAATTGACTAATTAAGAATTATTTGTCAATAGTTCCAAAAAGATTCAAATAAAAAACTCAGTAAGCATTGAACTGAATAAACAAAACTTCCCAGTTAACATTTTAATATTGAAAAATGAATAAAATTAAATTATTACACATGTTATTTATAAATTTGTTTAAATATTATATTTAACTTATTTTTAATTTTTTTTTTAAATTTAAATTAACGTCAGCTTTCAAGATATGTCAAAAAATTTCATTTTGGCATTCCTCCTTCTACCAACAATATCATTTCTGTACTCAGAGTTCTATTACAAATAAGACAATTAACAAATGAGATAACTGCACGTGCGTACGCAGTGCTTCTCCATTAAAGCTCCCACGTAATGTTTTTAATTAATTAATTGTCTTATACAAAATCTTCACACAAAGAAAATATATGATTGAAGAAACCATATTTTGGTATTGGTATGGTAAGATTTATGATTGCATCTAACCGAGGCGAATTCATACAAGGTGATATCAAGAAATCAGCTGGGCTCTTCAAATTCTTTCTTGACTTGTCAAAATTGTTACATTTATATGGTCGGAGTACATAAGCTATGTCTGTCTTTTTTGACAAATCAAGAAAATTTTAAAAATAGAGATGCTTTATGATTTCACCTTAAAAGAATTCGCCTTGGCATCTAAGCATATATGTGACAGGGAGCTAAGGGTAAAAAAAAATCAATTTTCACTTTTTTTTTTTTTTTTTTTGATGTGGACAAAATCTGAGCATCGAATGAGACCGATCCCATGCCCCAAAAGTGTTCCCTCCCAGAGATATGCGCGTTTTATGAAAGTGAAGTACACCAAAGATACAGGTATTTAAATCTTTAAAATGGCTCTCCTCAACAAAACCGGTTTTTACCCTTCGGTCCTTTTCTATGTTCCGCGTCACATATATTTTTAAATTAAAGATATTAAAAATACCTTTCAACTGCAGATGTTGCGGTTCAACCCCCGGTCAGGGCTAAAAAATTTTTTTAATTTTTTATTTTTTTTTTAATACGTAAATATTTTGTATAAATATTAAAAAAAAGAAATTTTAATATAAATTTTGTGTATAAATAAACTTTTTTTTATCCCATTGATGACATTTTCGTTTCTATTAATTTGGGAATATTTAATTATGAAGCATTAACTCGCCACTCATCCAGTTCAGCCACAAAGCTCAGTTGAGTTTGAACTCACTTTATTTATATGGTTGTGGAAGAGACAAAATAGTAGAAAACAATTTACATTCAACCATATTTTCTCGTTATTATGCTTACTAAAAACATATTTATGGTTTCAGTTAAAATTTTATTAAAAATAATATGATAATGATATAGATGATCTATGACGGTAAACATAGTAGAAACATGTTTATCGTGATCATAATAATGCTTAGATGCTTCAAATTAATAATGGTATTTTTGTGAAGAACAAACTATGATCATATTCAACCATCTTCTTTCTTTGCGCACATTAAACAAAATAAAAATTAAAATTTTCAAGCCAAATGGGTTTGATCTTGCAAAGCAACACTTAGTCCAATAATGAATGATTTTTCTAAATTAATTTTTATATACTTTTTTGCTTCCAAAAATTATGCGTCTTTTTTTAATTTTTTGACAGTTTAGTTGATGGTAGACGTTAGATGTTGTGAGTGTAAGCAACTTTTTTTTTAATTTTCAACATCTTCCACGCTCTAGTGTAAAAACCCTATTAGTTTAAAAATGTTTATGACGTAGACGCACCCTGTCTTTCTCGGTCAGTGGAACAGCAGTACAAAGAATACAAACACAAGTACGTACTTTGTCCAATGTACACTTAAAATACGATGTTTGCTTGTTGGCTTGTTAGTTTTGTTCATTGTCATCACTTAAATATTCTTTGTTATTTGACACTTCTAAAAGCTTGCATAAATGCATTAGTAGTGATGACTGTTTTGTTGCACTGTCATCAGAAAAACGGCTGCCAATGCAGCAGCAAGTGCTAAAAATGTGAGTGGGTTAGTGCGTTTTGCATTTGTATGTTTACAGACTGAATGACAATTGGCGGTAGGAAACGTAAAGTTCAACGCTTGTAATTCAGTATGTCATTGAACAAATTTCTTACAATATTTTTTTTGTCATATTATGAGCATTAGCCCTACTCACAATCTTGTGCAAGTGGTCTGACATCGTAGCATTTGCAAACAGTTCTAGTATATTTTTGCTCTACACTAACAAAATATACAGAAACAAACTTGCTACACATTTGCAAATAAGCAACACGTAAAACCAATAGTTTAGCTTGCCTATTCTGTATTCCGAAAGGACTTAAAAATATAGAATTACATTTTCTTCTTCTTATTGAATTAAAATTTTGTAGGTTTTTTTGCTACAAAAATTCTGAAAATGAACATTAAACTTGTTACGGGATGCTGAATTTTTCACTTCCAAAAAAATATTCGGATTCGGATTGCAGAACATCATGTATATTTACTCTACATATGCAACACTTATATGTAAACTGATAGCCAGCGTAACCTTTCGCGTTGCTAGCAGCTAGAAAAAAATAATCCAAATTGCTGTAAAAAAGGCTAGAAAAAGCTAAATCACTCAGAAAAAAGCTGGAAAAAAGTTAAAATCTACAGCTTAAAATTCAGAATTTTAAAAATTTTTTATTACAAGCATAATTATGATTTTTATAAAACACCAAGAGGAGATCAAGAAATATCAAAAATGTGGTTTTAAATACTTATAAGTGAATTCGAATATTTTTTAACTTTAACTTTAATTTTTTGATTTCAATGCAATTTCTATTCTATTACTAAGCGTTAGTACCAGACAACTTAATACTAAATTGATAGTTTTCTGCAGCATTATTGAGCCATTTTGAAAAATAAAGCTTCGATATGAAGTACATGCAAAAATAAGGTGAATTTATTTTACAAGGTGGAAGTTGAATACTTTTAATCACTACTTTCGGTCTACCAATTTATCAATTTACATATCAAAGTTTTGTCGAGCATATTAAGTTAATTTGTGTAGGAACACACATCTTTTTGAACAGTAGCTAGTGAAAATATCGTGTAAAAATGGGCATGGTCGGTCCAAAAGAATATGGAGTATCAAGACTTTATAAGCAAAATTTCTGACAAATCCGTTGTAAAAGAGAAAATTAATTTTATTTATATAAATTGCACAAATTTGCAATCTAAAATGCACAAGATTGTGAATAGGGCTATTGCACCCAGAGAAAAAATGACACATTCATTATCAAACGGTGTCAATAGTGTATTAACCACGTTTTTGCTCACTTTGACAAAGCATTATTAACAACGAATGGTGTCAAATTGATATCATGGTCGAAATGACACTATAGCGGTGATAAATCAATACCAATCTGGTGTCAAAATGACACCGTTCAGTGTCGAGATCATAGTGAAATTATACACCACCCCACAACTGATTTATCCTAAGTTGTTAACATTTATTTTCATTTACAATTAATTAATTCGAACTTACCTCTAACGATGATTTCTAAATAATTTTTATTTTATTATTTATAAAATCGTAAATAGAAATGTTTGTTAAAAGAAATTTCTTTAATAATTTTGACAACTTGGTAGAAAATAAACTCGGTTTTGTTATGATTTTCTGGATGCACACACCTGTTTAATTTCACCATGGTCGATATGATACTATACGATTGTTGAAATGACAACGCGTACAGCGTTTGTCAATATATTATTGTCAATTCCACAACGTTCGTTAACAAGTTGACAATAATCGTTGTCAAAAAAGTAAAATCGTAGCTTTTTTCTAAGTTAACAACTAACAGTTGTCGATTTGTACACGCTTGTTAAAAAAACTGAAACCACTTGTCAAAATGACCAAATACGTTGTTGCTACTGCAACACGATTTTTGGCTCAGTGTGTGCTTAGCGTCTATTTATCATTTAGAAACCTAAGAAAACGTTACTTTCATGTGGGGCTACTACTATCTGGTACTAAAACAATTTTTCTGTTTTTGTTTTTTTTTTAATACAAAAAATATTAAAGTAAAACAATTACACAAATTTGTTTTGTACTCGTAAACCCACTTTTTCTCTTGTGTTTTTGACAAACTACTTGCTGCTTAAATCACCTGCAAACAGCAAATAATTATTAAAATGATAATGATTGTTAATTATAACTTAATTAGTAGGTTATTTTCTATGAAATTCCAGACAGATCTTTCAAAACTTTAATTTCATATTTTAACTTTTTTCTCTTCAGCCTATATTTTATATATATATTTTTTTTAAATTTATAACTCAGTCAGGTGAATTAAAAAAGTAGCCTACTCACGGGATCTTCTAGCGACTTGGTATACTGAACTTTTTTGTAGATCTTCTGAAGACTTCAAGTGCAGACGGACATCGCTACCAAAATATAAATACTTAATAGGGTGGCTAATGTACGGTGTACAAATAGAAATTACAGCTGGGCTGGATTCATAAACATTTATTACTTTCAGTGAAGGGATATATAAATTTTAAAGTTTTTTTTTCTTGGCAATTTTTGTAATAAATTTGTACTTTTGTAGTCCTCACTGCTGCAATACCCAAATAGTATAAAAGAGAGGAGAGGAGAGGAGAGAAAATTTTGGAAACAGTATGTAAAGACTTGCGCATACTCCCAATTCTCTTTTGTTTCGTTACTTTTATATTTTATTTTTTTCTTTTGTTGTGCAGCTTATGCAAATAAGTGATGATTAAGTAAATGTAAAAAAGGATGCTAAACAATTTTTTTCTGTAATAAAAACAAAAACTTTACAGAATTGGCGCAATAAAAAATTATTTTTTTAATTTATTTTTATCAAGAAAAATGCATTTTACACCACGAAACAACCTGAAACAATTTAGTTAAAAAGCCAAATTTAACATTTTGAGCCCAAATTTTGAATTTCTGGCACCAAAATACTATGAAATTCGCTTCGTAGATATCAAAATAAAATTAAAAAATCTTTTGTCAGTTTTTATTCGATTAGATTGAGTTTACAAGTTCAAGTCTACTTTTAAACCAGAGCAAGTGAAAAATGTTTCCCAAGTATTTTGGAGTGCTGACTTCAAATCTTCACTTTAATTTTTGTTTCCATTTGCTCTAATTTCTGAGATATACAAATAAAATGTATTTTGTTTGTTTGTGTTCGCTATACAAATTTTTGTTTTCCAACGGATTTGTCAGAAATTTGGTACATATAGTCTCTATATTCCAAAGAAGTTCGCCATATTTTTTAGGACCACACTCGTCACTGTCCAAATAACGTGTGACCCGATTTAATTTAATCCTGAAATTATGCTTTGAAATATTTAATTTAGCACTTTGGCTGGCGCCTCTGCTAGCAAAAACACGAGCCACTTTATAAAGTAGTGAAGGTCTGTAGATATTCGGATGGGTTTTTTTTTACAATTAAAATTCTATTTGTAAACGGATTTTTCTAAAAATTGGTACATACGGTCTCTAAGGATATCGACTCTAAGAACACTAACTCACATAATAAAGAACTGGGCCGAGAGAAACCAGGCAAAAAGACATATTGTTTATTTATTAAATTCAAGAGGTGACATGACGGCGGTTTGTTTTGCTTAATTATAAGAAAAACCCGAAATTCTGCAACAAAATTTTCATTTAAGTCGTATTTACATTGGGCCATAAAAACAGCTGACTTTTGTTCATAACAATTTTATAAACTTCAAATAATTTTTAAAAAGGTACTGACTTTATTGTGACTACGATTACAAAAAAAAATTTTTTTTGTAAAAATTTTGAAATTTGTAATTTAAAAAAAAATTATTCAAAATATAAAGAGATAAAAATGTACCCTTTTTTTATGTCAACATGTAGCCCCATAAGTTCTAAAGAAGACGAACCAATTTTATTTACATTTAACTTAATCAGTAAAAGACGCCACCATTTTGTTAGAAACAAATGTTACCATAGCGTTCGCTAGTATTTCTTTGCTGTGTATGTACCGCAGTACGCATATGGAAATTTTTAAATTTTTAGAAATTTTTCTAAACGTTTATACTTTTCATTGTGTCAGGGGCTGCATTTTTGCATACAAACAAAGAAATAACAAAAACAGCTGACACAATCAAATGAAAATCTTAACAGCTGTATTATAGTGTAAAACCCCCGTATGATTTTTCGGCAGTCGTATCAAATACCATTTGATTTTACTCTTTCAAAATCCAATAAAAGGCTTAATTAATTCTTGTTCATTGGGTGCGTTCATAAGACGTAATTGTTGTGCAATTGTTGAGTGGTCGTCTTAAAAACGCATAGTTGAGCTATTTCGCTGCCGTTTTTCCCATCATAAAATATTTTAGTTACCTAAAGTCAACATGTTGTGCGTTGTGTCAACTAAATTTAAAACTACTCCTTCTACGCGGTTAAAGAAAAAATACTTTAGAAATTCTGTATTTTGGTTCAAGAAATTGATTTAGTTTATTTAAATTATTTTATTATCATTTACTTTGAAATTTTTTTTTCTTTTTTTTCAATTGTTTACAAGCATCAGCTGTTCATTTAGTAGCAAGCTCATCAAACCATTACTAAGACGTAACTCTTGTTACCAACAGTTGTGTAGCAATTGAGCTCTTACGATTATACCCTTTGATTTTAATAAAATATGGCTAGTTTTGCTTGAAGGCTCTAAGTTTATACATAGAAAAACGTTAGATTTCAACCTTGATTTATATAAAATAATATTTTATTATTAAAAAATTCTAAAAATATTTTTGTTGTCAGAATTTCTACGATATCTTTAAAATTAGTAATTATAGTTTTACACTATAATACAAGTGTTAAGATTTTCATTGGATTTTATCATTTTGTTTGTAAGTACCTAGTGATTGCGATCGGAGCTTGTATTTATCTTAAATGTTTGCATATAATGTCATGTCTGGGAGCATTAACTGTCCTGAAATTATAGACTTTTTCCCCTTATATTCCCTTCCAAGAGTTTTGCGAAATAATCGCATGTTTGAGGAGAGCATCAATAGATCAAACTGTTCCTTAAATGAGCCTTATGTAATAGCCTTTAGCCAAATTTTAACTTAAGCTATAGTTTGTTGAAGTTACTTTTATTTAAGTATTATAATCTGTAAATAAATATCTGCATCACACGTGGGACACCCTATAAAGTATATATATTCTGGATCCTTATGAAAAGCGGAGCCGATTTAGCGATGTCCCTCTGCCTGTTTGTTCTGTCAAGTAATTTTTGAAATCAACTTCTTGAAGTCAATAGACAACGTACAGCTTAGCATACCAATCTGTCAGTTGTTTCTGTCCTTGAGCTGCTATAATGAAATTCAGCCAGATCGGCCCATCAATGACAGAGCTTTGACTACCTCTATTTTTGACGACGATTTTTTGAGTGGGTTTTTTGAAAATGCTCGTTTTCCAGAACACGGGCGTATAGCTTAAAATTCAAAATTTAATTTTTTTTACAAGTATGATATAAAAATCTTTGTGATTATGATTTTTATAAAAAACCAAGAAGAGAACATTAAATAAAAAAGTCTTATATACTCTTCACTGTATTAGTGAGGTATTCATATTTTTCACTTTCCACATTCTTATTAAATAAAAAAAAAATTATATAATTGAAACTTCTAGTTTATTAAACTTGAGGTCGTATTATAAAAATTTATTTATTTATTTTTGGAGCAAAATATCCATACAAAAAGAATTTTTTATAATACGACCATAAGCCTAATAAACTAGACGTTTCAATAAAAAAAAGGTTAAATAAACTTATATAACAATAAAAGAAGAAATGACAAACATTGATAGAAATAATTGTCTTGGAATACTTATTTTTTTTATTAATCTTAAAATAAATAATTAATTTCGGTTCAAGAAACTGAAATTAAAGAGAAACCTTTTTAAAAACAGTAAAATGTCTGCAGGCACTCTGATGATTCAGTGTAACGTCTGATGAAACAGCTGTACGAGTATAGATATGTTTTAAAAATTATTTTTTAAATTTTCCATGAGACTATCATGAAAAATAATGCATTTGGCACACCAACATAATTTGAAATTAAGCACGAATAAAGATTAAATTTGTGAATTTAAAATGTTTATAAACATTTTTTATTTAATTAAATATTTAATATCCAATAAAGAATTTCAAATTAACGGCAAAAGTCTAAAACTATTTTTTAATTAGATTTTTGTATTCGTAGTGCTATTACTCTCAAGGCATTTAAAAGACATATGTCCCGGCCTATGAAAAGGTGGCTTATGACTCAAAAAAGAAATTGCGAGAAACAGCTGTTAAAGATAAACAATGCATTTCGTCAGCTTCTTAGTAGTTTTTCTCATGCCCAAAAGGCAACCAAAAAAGGCAAAAGAGCATAAATGAGATAAGTTCGTGTGTGTATATAAAGAGCGATCCTGTTTTTAAATTTTTCAATTCCATTTATTATCTTGATTCTGGATTTTCAATAAAATTCTGTTTTTCTTTCATTTGTGCTCTTCTTTCTCTACATTTTTAGTACACTTCTAAGCAAGTTAGGACTTTCTAGTTTTCACCACGTGAAAGACCGTCGAAACCAAAAAAAAAAGTGGAAAATTTTTTTTTGAGTCATAAGCCACCTTTTCATAGGCCGGGTCACATATTTGTTTGTGTGCAGAAACATTACGCTCTTGTACAGGTTAAAAAAATATCCATTAAAAACAAAACAAATTCGGTTGTATTTTTGATTTTTCTCGGTCACTTGTGGACCGATTGCTCTTAGAGATTATGCTTGTCATTTCTAAAAAAAACAATATACCACGATATTTTGTCTGCTTTGTATTTTGGTTAAAATAACCGGGTATTTTTTTGGCTATTTTCAGAAAATTATGAAAAATAGAAACTTATAGCATCGTCCTTTATGGCCCGATCCGGCTGCATTTTAATAGCAACTGAAAGACAGAACAACTGACAGCTTGATATGCTTAACTTTTCTGTACGTTGCTTTCAAGAATGATTTGACAGAACAAACAGACAGACGGACATCATTAAATCGACTCTGCTTTTCATAAGGATCCAGAATATATATACTTTATAGGGTGTCCCATGTATGGTGTAGAAATTACAAAAAGAATCACAAACTTTTCACTGTTTTTGAAGGGTATAAAAATCGCTCTAATGAGTAAATGTACTTGCAAAACTCAATCTTATTAACTACTTAGACCAGGACTACACACGGCAATTTTAGGAGAGGAAAAAAGAGTGAAAAGGGGTACAAACGTGCTCGCACTCCGAAATTCTGTTTTTTCTCTCTTCGTATCTTTTAAAGTTGTAAAAAAGGAAGATGAATGCTGAATGAATAAGTATTGCTGGGTACAGACTAAAGGGCTGCACAAGTATACTTGAAATGGCTTATAAGCAGTTTTTATTATAAAATATTACACATGTATGGAGTGATGTGTGGCTTTCACACAGTGGCAATTTCAAAAGAGAATTAAGAAAGAATAGTGCAACTGATATTGCCGTGTGTGGTCCTGGTCTTACGCTATCAACGACTGCCAGTAGAAAGAAGAATATCAGAAAAAGCAAATCATAAACAAAAAAGCTTTAAATTTAATTTTTTAACTAAAAAGAAAATTAAACAAAATATTAATTTCTATTTGTCTTAATTCCAGAAATTGTGTTGGTTTTAAAATTTATTCTTTTTCTCATGATATTCTCATGAGTTATTTATTCAGTACAATAAATACCAAAGGGGATAGCATATCGATATGGGCCATTTCATCAGACGCTACTCTGAATCCTCAGTAGATTACTTCTAACTTTTCTTTTATATTGTAAAAGCAATTGACTAAATAAGAATTATCTGTCAATAGTTCCAAAAATATTCAAATATTCAAATAAAAAACTCAGTAAGCATTGAACTGAATAAATAAATAAATTTCCCAACCAACATTTTAATATTAAAAACTATATATTCTATTTTTATTCTTCTCTTCTCTTTTACATGCGAATGCAATTTGGGTTTCACTAAAATGTAATTAAAGAGTAAATGAAAAGATTAATATTTTGTTAAGCTTTTAAATTCCAAATAAAATTGTTATATAGAAAAAGAAAATTTTTGATTTTTGTGCTTTTTATCCCAACGACAACAAGCAAACAAGTGACATTTGCATTCGCACAAAGAGAAAAAATATTAGATAGTGGACCGCAATTATTGTTCGATTTTATTTTCATCGGAATTGCAGTGTAAAATTTGTGAAGTGGACCGCAAATCAGCTGTTTGCCGCTTAAAACAAAATGATTCGAAATAGAGCGTTTTGTCGTAATTTTCTCATAATTTGTTTTAAAAACAAAATTTTTTTATCTCTCTTAATTTGTGTTCTCTTTTACAAAACTTAAAAGGATTTTGAGTACAAAAACGAAGTTTCTGTAAACTCCAGTATTTTAGACCACTTGAAATCTATTATTTACAATCTGTAAGGCATGTGTGTACTCGTATGTATGTTTAAGTTAGTGAATATTTAAGAATGTAGGAATTTTTAATGAAATACTCGTACATGTTGAAGTTAAATTATAAAAACAGTTGAATTGGGTTCTATACTTACCATTTATAAAATGAGCATCCAAAATGTTATTTCTCAATTAATCCTTTTAAAATGACTTTAAGGTCTGCTGTTGCTAGTTTTAGGAATTTTGCGTTTTGGATTTTAAATTGTAAGAGCTGCAGTCGTTGCTTTTAATTTAATTTTTATGTACTGTTTACATACATACACACATATATCACATACACCACTTTGCATTGACAACAGCTTCAATGCCAACAAATGGCAAGAGCTATAATGCACCATATAAAGAACGGGCTGATGTTACAATTAATGTCGTTAGAAGAACACTCTTACACGCATGAAGACACACGCGCCCGTACATTCAATTTAATTTCTCATATGAATTTAAACTCATTTTGTATATGCTTTTAAATAAACCTTACAAGCCCCATCAGCTATTAAGCCAGTTGTTGTTGTAGCTTTACATGTAGTTAATTTTACTACTTTTATTATCCTTTTGTTTTTGTTATAGTAAATAGTATATATGCTATTTGTTTTTATTTTTTTTACGCAATAAGAGGATATGATATTTGCTGTAGGCAGCCATTACATGTAAGCAACTAAAAACAATTGTGGCGTATGTACGCTCTACTTACAAACACTCGTATAGTCATACATAGTTTTCCCTACAAATTATTTTTCGGTCCATTTTTGAAAGCTAAACTTTTTTTGTGCTTTTTGCGTTTGATATATCTCTCTTTTATATTTTTCCCTTTTTTGCTCACTTTTAAATAGGTCACCTTAGCTATTGTGCATGTGGTCCATAGTTTGCTTTTCAAATACTATAGAAAACATTTAAACAAAATATTTAAAATGGCTTTAATCTGGAAAATAATTTTTTTTTTGTGTTAACAAAATTCACTTTAATTTTTTCTAATTATATTTTAAATTTTTATTATAAGAAGTTGGCTCCCCAAAGTAAGTAAAAGAACTTGAATAGTTTTCAGCAAAAATAGATATTTCACACCAAAACGAAATCAAGCGAATATCGTACGATTATACACAACCGTCAAGTCTTACATTAAAAATTGTACTACAGCTATTAGCTGCAATTGAGCTGGAGTAGCTCCATAACAACAACAAAGCCATGAAAATACTCGTACGTACACATACAAAAGAACTGGAATTCATTTTAATGTTGTTTCTACCGTTGCGATTCCTTACGCACCGGGATTCAAATGTTACCTTTTTAGTATTTAAAAAAAAAGCTCTCTTCTTGCAACACTTGTCATTTCTCTCTACAGAACTGGACATACCATACACACACATGCATATACAGCACCAGCTTTGCAGATAGTGAATATAAGCCATGCGTTCGTTTACTTGCAAGAGAAAATTTCTACTCAAACAAAATGAAAATACCAGAAAATTTGTTTAGAAGAGTTGCCAGCAAATTGTATTTACAAATTAGTAGGGTAATAAGTCCCGTGGTGAATTTATATAAAGCGACTGAAGTGGAGAAATGCTCATCGTATGTTTTGTATACTTTGGTGTGTTTTTAATGCTGAGAGTAACCAGATTTTAAATTACGAAAAACAGTAAATTAAAAAAAATAATAAAAAATCAGTAAATTTCTGGGATTATTTTTTAATAAAATTAATTTCTAATTTTCATTAAAGAAAATAAACTGAAATTGACAACAAAGGCTATAGTTTTGCAATTTATCAGGTTATCAAATACCCACCCTTATCGTAAATAAAAAAGAAATTCTTATCCCCTTTAAATTTTCAAGTATAAATTGCTATCGGGAATTTCAAGTGAAATTTTGTAAAATAAAAATAAATTATTAAATTTTCACAAATTTTAAAAAATTCATTTTTTGTTTTTGAAACAATTATTTTGTGAATAAACAGTAAAATAAGGAATTTCTAAATTTTTCCAAGTTTTGAAAAGAAAAAACAAAAATTGTATTCCTGGAGGAATTGACGAATGGTTGTATAGTAAAGGTGGGAGTAAACTTTTGAAGATAATTTAATTTCCTTCAAAATATTCAAGCAAAACATTTATTGCGTTGCAAGAAGCGAAAGCCCAAGGAAATAGATCGATTCGTTGGGCTTTAGATGCTTCTAATCCCTTGGAGCTACCGCATTCGCTGTAAATAACTTAATGCAATAGAATTTTTTTCCCCCAAATAAATTTTGTTCAGTCTTACATGCTTAATGAAGAAACGTTCCTCTATATTCTGTTGCGTGACTCTCTGGCTTTTGTGGAAAAATTGCAAGCCATCGATCTATTGCTTTGCATTTTATTATTAATCTAACAAAACCTTTCATAAATTTTTAAAATTAGAATTTTAGAAAAAAAAAAACAAACAGAAATAATTGTATTTTCTTCTTAGTTTGCCAGCAAAAAGTAAGCAAACTGAAGAAAACAGGGTAAACACAAGTTAAATTCGGCTGTGCTGAGTCTTATATACCCTTTATTGTGTTAGCGAGATATTCATATTTTTCCCTTTCCACAGTCTTCTTAATAAGCTGGGGGGTTACTCTTTATTGCGATGCGAAAGAAAAACCATTCGCATCTGTATGATTTTTACATTGAGTTGCGATGCGTTTTCTTTCGCATCGCAATAGAGACTAACCCCCCTGTTATTTTAAGTATTTTTCATATAAAATTTACAGACGAGTTGATTGCTTGTGTTAAAAAACAGCACAAAAATAAAAAAAAAATTATATAATGGAATAGCTAGTTTATAAAACTTGAGGTCGTATTAAATATAATATAAAAATTAATTAATTTATTATTGGAGCAATATATCGATAAATTTTTATAATGCGATCTCAACTTAATAAACTAAACTTTCAATAAAAAAGGTCATATAAAATTATATAAAAATAAAAAAGAAATTACAAGCATTGATAAAAATAATTTTCTTTGAATATCTATTGATTATTAATCTTAAAATAAATAATTAATTTCGGTTCAAGAAACTAAAATTAACGAATTCTAAGAAAAAATCCTTTGTGAGAATCTCACTTTTAAAAGCAATAAAATAAAATATCTGCAGGCACTCAATTTTTAAATTAATAAAAAAGAAATTCTAAGAAAGATAATTTAATAATATTTAATTAAATATTTAATATTAATAAAGAACTTAAAATTAACGGCAACAAAAAAAAAATCACTCTCATCATAGAATGTGTTTTTTTAAGGCATTTAAAAAAAACACACTTTTTAGGTTTCGTGTTTGTGGGTACAAACATTACGCACATGTCAGTTTAAAAATTTCCATTAAAAAACAAAGCATAAACAAAGCAAAACTAAAGAAAAATTAATGAAAATCTGAAATATTGGTTTTATCGTCTTTTACACAGATATTAAGAAAAAAAAAAACACTTCAAAAATGGGCAAAAAAATAGAGGTAATTGCACTTCAGAGCTCATAGCTCAGCCATATATGAACCGATTGGGCTGAATTTCAATAGAAAACTGACAACAAGAACTTCCAACAAATTGTCATGCTAAACTTTTCTTTAGATCTTGTAAGAACTTCGGAAAGCTGATTTCAACATACACACGGACATACGGACATTGCTAAATCAAGGATTCAGAATATATATAATTTATAGGCTGTCCCACGTCTGGTGTAGAAATTACAAACGGAATCACAAAATTATATATATCCTTCTTCCTTTTTTCGAAGTGAAAAATGTTATCGCTAATCTTGCAAGATTTTTGTAAGCTCTCAGCTCGAATTGATTGTTATAAATAAGAAGAATAAGCTGAGTTTAAAAAAATTTTTGAGTTCAAAACAAACAAATGCAGTAAAATAATGTTTATCGTTGGAGCGATATTGTTATTACAGGAGCAGGAAAATTCTCATAGACACAAAG
Organism: Thelaira solivaga; assembly: GCA_947397855.1. Classification (NCBI taxonomy): domain Eukaryota; kingdom Metazoa; phylum Arthropoda; class Insecta; order Diptera; family Tachinidae; genus Thelaira; species Thelaira solivaga. The sequence continues at coordinate 29,754,723 of OX377612.1, forward strand.
AATTGTTAGCCGACGCTTGTGCGATTCATCTAACCCCTTTTCAGTTACTTAATAAATAAAGTTGCTTCAAATTAATTTTTGTATTAGATTTAAATAACATCAAAAGATCTCTACGGTCTTCTAAAAAGTTATTTGATATTCCAACGATAGTCAAGCTTGAGGTTTTTTGAAGAGAGAAGATACCAAAAAGGAGTAGTAAGAGCTTACTCTGCTGTTTTTATAACACAAGCGATCAAAACTTTTCGTCTAAAAACTTTGTAAGAAAGAGACCTAATATTTTGAGTATTTTTTATATAAAATTTCCAGACAAGTTGATTGTTTGTATTATATGAACTTGGATAGCGCAATCAACATTGTGCGAAGGGCTCTCACAAATATTGAATGTTTTAGTGGATAACGATAAGACTTTTATCGTAAATTTAGAATACTTGCTGTTGTGGGATGTAGCCACATCAATATTGTAGTGGCAAAAAGAAAACAATCATTTATTTTACAAAAGAAAAGAAAATCGCAGCTTAAATGTGAAACTTTCAAGTTGTCTTTAAATAAATAATTAGTGGTTAATAACTGAGTTTTTACGATTACATTTATGCATTTAATTAAAATTGTTTCGAAGATACATATGTGATAGTAGAATGTGAATTCTATTTATTGATGCCGGAACATGTCTCGATTCTTTTCGAGTAGTTACAGAAGTATAATGGAGAAAAACTATTTAGAAAGAGGACCCCGAGTATGGTAATTGGTGAGTAAGGAAGTGTATGAATGTACGTATGTAATAAGTTTAATATTAAAGTTTTGAAGGTGACGCTAGATATCCCATAAAGCCGTGGGCTGTTAATGCCATATAGAAATCCTACATCGAGCTCAATTAAACAAAAATTTTATGATGGGCATTCTAAAGGCACAAATATTATAGAATAGACAAATGAAGTTTTAAAAAGCAGATGCAGTTGCTAAACTCATAAATGTTTATGCGGATTTGCACAATATTAGAATACTCTGCAAATTTAGTGGAAAATAACAGGTGGTTATTATGTATTTCGATCCGAATCGATAAGGTTTTCGAAGAGAAGTTTTAATTTAAAAACAAAAAACTAATTATCTGAAACATTCGAAAAAAAATTTAAAATTTTTAAAACTGTCCTCAAAAAATTGTGAATGCAACTCAGCTGGATTGTCAAAAGTTCTACAAAACCTTTTCGATTCGAATCGAAATACATGATAACCCCGCAGGTATCTGGCTGCTGCCCAGAATATTCACAGTTAAATTTAGTTCATTTCAGAGATTTGAAAAAAAAATAAATAATTAACCCTTTATCTGGCCATGTGCCAGTAATGCCACATACCCTAAAAATTACTATAAATTGAAGTGTTCAACCAAGTATTATAAAGATTTCAACTAGTACAAACGGTTTATTATAAAAAAATATTTTTTTTATTCATTAGCAAAGGTGGAAGTTTTGTCATAAACTTTATTATTTTAATAGACCAAAAAAAAAAAAAAAAAAATTAAAACGGAAGAGGCAGATTAACCAGAGGTAGAAAAAGCTCAGTCTGTATTGAAAATGCGACAAAACACAATGCAAACGTTTCGTTTTGTAGTTTTCCATAATAAGACTCTTAAAAACTATAAGCCGAAACGTTTGTATTTGTCTCGTTTCTTTACGAACTCAAACTAAATGTATGTTAGACTCAAAATGGTTATTTAAAAAATATGAGTTGTGGAAATTACACGTTAACAAAAGTAATAAAATAAAAGGGGAAATGCTTTCTATCAAATACAGTCCTTTGATTGTTGAAAAAATTGCAGTATCCAAAAAGTGTCAACAATTTTGAGCTCGCAAATTTTGATGATAAATATTTCATAAATTTTATCCAAAAAATGTTTTGTAGCTTTATGTTAAATATAACCAAATCTAATAATTTATTTAATTTTTCCCAAAATCAAATAAAAATTTCGAAATGCACTAGTTTTTTTACATAAAGAAATACACAAAATATCTTAATTATTTGATCTTCTTATTTTGCATTTTATGTAAAATTTATTTGAGCTTAGAATCATTTTTATTTTTATAAAATATAATTTTATTATTTTTATTTCGATATTTCGCTACATCTTTGTGTAGCATCTTCAAGAAAAAGGTTTTTTTTTTTTTTAAATAAAAATAAATATAAAAAATTATTTCTGAATGAATTGTCGTTTTATTTTATTAAGAGGAATAGTAAAATATATATTAGAACCTGAAATGAGATGTTGCCCGATAAAGGGTTAAATTAACTTCGCACTAACAAAAGAGGTGTTAAAAAGTTGAATGCAGCTAAAGCTATAACAATAATTACTTTTGTAGCCGGGAGCTAAATTTATATTTTTATTGGTTGGTCCTAAAGAGACACAAAGGTCAGCTTAAGTCCTAAGACCAACAATATTTTTTTCAAGTTCCCAAAAGTTATTAGTTCTTCTATTAGATTAAGTATTTATTTTTTTGGTGTTGACAGCTTGAAAGCTGGCTTCAAAGTGAGTTTTTATTTGCAATAATACTTGTTAAATAAGATAAGTACAATTATAGAATAAAAAATAAGTGATAATTTCTTGTAATAATTGATTAAATTACAATGGGCCATAGTCATAGTCAACAAAAAAGTAGGCTTTTATTACGAGCTGACTTTTCTTTATAAGAATTTTATGAATTTAAAATTGTTTTTAAAAAGATATCGACTTTAGTGTGACTATGAATATGGGCCAATATGTATAGGGCCCGCCAAATAACTTTTTTGTTTTTTGAAACAGGGCGCAAAACATCGACTGTAGCTTCGGTTGTGTGGCACGTAGCGCCGTCCTGTTGAAACCAAATGTTGCCAATATCCTCCTCTTCAATTTTTGTGAACAAAAATTCGTTCAACATGGCCCGATAACGATCGCCATTGACTAACGGCCACTCCTTGCTCATTTTCAAAGAAAAATGGCCCAATTATGCCTCTGGACCAAGATCCGCACCAAACAGTGACTAGTTTTGGGTGCGTCGGCTTTTCAATGTATGCGTGCGGGTTTTCTGTGCCCCAAATGCGACAATTTTGATTGTTTACATACCCGACAAGATCAAAATGAGCTTCATCTGAAAAGATGATTTTCTTTGGCAAAATCGGCATCTTCTGTAAGTCGATCGCAGGCCCACTTAGCGAAGCGAAAACACAACCATATTCTTTCAGCGGAAGGATAAAACTAATTATCTGTCAAAGCAGACATGAGCTAAGTGTTACCATTAACGAAATAAGCACTAGTTGAAAAAAAAAAGTTCGATGGCGGACCCTATATAATAAAAAAAAGTATATTGATAGCGGCGCTACCCTTTCAGAATTTTCTCAAAGGCCTCCATTATATTAGCATCTTTCCACTTCCTTTAAACAAAGTTGCTAGATGGTTCTCCAACATTTTTTATCTTTTTTTTTTTGCTTTAAGTTCGTTAATTTTTTCTAATGCACGGTGTACCCGATCCCCATTACACAAATTTGTGTGTATAATTTTTCTTTGCATTCTATTTTCTTGTCCTTGTAATTTTTTTTGTCCATTTATTACTGGGTTAGCTGCATAATAAATCTTAAATAATAAATACGGGTCTTGAGGCGCCAGTGTTACCTGCTTTAAACAGCAGGATATCTCATCACACACTTCAATCGATGCTTCGTGATAAGATGATGGTGTTGATGGCTTCTTATAAAATTTAATTTTTTGGCGTAAATTTGGTTCACCGAACTTACCGACTTACCTTCTACCGACTGCTTTATTTCAATTAAGTCAAAAATATATTGCTCGCTTGCTGTTAAGTATTTAGTTTGGTTTGGCCCACTTCCTGTCGTCGCACGTTGGTTTTTCATATTTTCGTAATTTTAAAAAGTTTAATAGAAGTAATCCAAATACTTACATGATGTTACAAGTCCTCAACAAAAATGGAGTGAAAAAATATTGGGGAAAAGAGAAAAATTTCATAGGAAAAAATTATTTACGTTAAAGGGGAACGCATGTTATCATTCTCATTTGAATTACTTAACAAGCTAAATTCGGCTATGCCGAGTCTTATGGCGTTTTATATTCTCAGAAAACATTCTGCTTCTAAATTATGTAATATTTTAAAACAATTTAAGGCAACCTTAAATTGCACAAAGTGATACCTGTTTTATGGTTTCAATAGAACAAAAATAAATTTATCATGCAACATTTTTATATGTTTACCGCTTTTAGAGCGATTTGCGAAATCCGATTACGTTAACACAACTGATAAACAGCTGACACAAAAAAAACTTTGCACCTAAAATAAAATAAAAATTAATTTTTGCTTCAAAAGTGATCAACAATGGATTTTTATGAAGAATATCTGGATGGAAAACATGTTGAATTTCCTCTTTCATATAAATACTAATTAAATAATTTACTTAATTGTAAAAAAGGGCAGTATCTCACCCTCACTTATAAATAAAGTGCAAAACATGTACCATTTTAGCATCTTTTATATGCAACATGTTGAGAACAGAACGTGATAGTTAAATTAAATTTTTTTGACAATAGAACGCAAATATTCTTGGATGGTAGAATATATGCAGCACTTTTATTAGAAAAGAAAACGCTTGCTATACCCTCCGTTTTGCACATTCTTATTAAATATAAAAAAAAAGATTTTTAATGATTATTGATTAAAATAATTTTCTTTGAATATAAAATAAATAATTAACTTCAGTTAAAGAAATTTAAATGAACTATAGATATAATTTTTATAAATTATAAAAAAGAAATCGAACAATTTTTAAAATATTTTTGAGTGTTTTTCATAAATCAAGCAAGTTTATTTAATTAAATATTTAATGTCCAATAAAGAATTTCAAAAACTATCTTTTAATAAGTTTCCTCTTTCGTAGTTTTATGACCACAGGGCATTTCGAGGGCACACACACACGTTTGTATAAGACCGATTGTCTGGTTTCGTTTTTGAGTGCGCAAGCATTACGCACATGTAAAGCTTAACATTTCCATAAAAAACCAAGCAGGAATTAATGAAACTTCGGTTGTATTTTGGAAATTTCTCAAATATTTAAAGACCGATTGCTTTCATTTTTTGCACAGATATTGTGACTGCATAATACGGAAGAAAGCTACTCAGAAAAATTCTCAAAAATAGAGGTAGTGGCAGACTTTTATTCATAGCTCTGCCATTTCTGGACCGATCCGTCTGAATTTCAATAGCAACTGAAAGACAGAAACAATTGACAGATTGGTATGCTAAGCTTGTCTATACATTACCTACGGACTTCAGATAGTTAATTTCAACAACTACACGGACAAACAGCTAGATAGAAAGACAGACAGACGGATATTGCTTATTGGACTCCGCTATTTACAAGAATATACTTAATAGCGTGGCCCATGTAAGTTGTAGAAATTACAAACCGAATCATATTCGTACTTTTAGTGAAGGGTATACAAAAAAGTAAAAAAATTATAAAAACAAGTAATAACGGTGTAAAAAAATTTTGGTAAAATTTGAATAATTTAAATTACTAAATTTAAGTTATTATAATAATTATTATTATGTTATTGATCTTCTTTTTAGAAAATAGTGAAGCAAAATTTTATGTATGACTTTGACTTTGTGAATATTTAAAGAATATTTTATGTAAACATGTTATTATTTATTTATTAAATTGAATTTATATAATATAAAGCCAAATAAAACTTATTAATAGAAACTGTTAAACATTTAAGAGAACTTTTATTCTAATTAATTGACAAAAATGTGTTTTTTTTTTTCATTGGAAGGATTAAAACTTAAAAAATAAAAAGTTTAAAGTTTTTTCTAAAAAAAAATCTCAGCAAAGCCCGTTCTTTCCTTTGTAAATTCTGTTGTCCATTATCTTCTATAAAATTATTTCTTTTTCTAAGTTGAAATCATCAGGAGGTGTAACAGGCGATGTTTAAAAAACTAACGGTCATTTCGTCAAGCAAACACCGGGGTCGTTGTTTCCATACGCCAAAACAGTGCTCTACAGTGTTTCTTGTAGCAGTGTGAGCTTTATTATATTTTAGTTCCTTTTGATTTTACGGACTTTATAAGAGAGTAAACAAGTATGGTGTTAATTTATGCCCTGAATCACCAATCAAACGCCCTTTATATTGATCATTTTCAAAGCGTTCCTTTGCTCTTGAAATCGTTAAAAATACTACACCTCTCCAGCTACTATATGTATGATAAACAATTTTAAAATGATAACAAAGCGATATGTACTATAGAAATTGCAGTAACATGTTAGTCAGTGTAAATATTATCTGTACATTCAGCGAATAAAATCCTTTTCTATTTATATAAAATTGGGCTAATTATCCACCGTTAAATCGACTTTACCGTGCCACTAAGAACAATTCGAAATTTTACACAACTTCAGCTTAGATGTCTTCAAACAAATTATGCGAATACTGGTCCATTAAGATGATTATAAAAATATTATAATGATCTGTATGATTTTATTGATTTTACTGTAAATATTATTCTTAAATATATGTAACTAGAGTAAGCTCACGATTGTTTTATTTTAGGTCTGTAAGCACTATGGTTCCATAGACTTAAATAAATAAAAAAGTTGCGAGTTGCCTTAAACTTTTTAGCATTCTTAGCTTCTTCGTCTGTTCCTAAGGGCATTTTAATTTTTTCTTTTGATAATCCTGCACAGAGCACGAACAAGCCGTGCACAAATTCTGCTGACAGTTGGTTATGCAAGACCACGCATGTTACCGGGATCATCCTGAACCTGCAAATAAAAGAAAATTCTATGTCTAAATTGGCAATTAAATTATTGAATTTTACCTCTCTTCTTCCTTAATTGTGGAGAAGTGCCACAGACTCTACGGTTTAGCGAAATTTCAGATCGAATCATATTTACTCTCTTTCTTCAGACGAAATTTTTTTCTAAGTTCTTTCGTCCAAATTCATAAAAACACTTTTGCTTATTAAGAGGTTAATAAGCAGTTTTTCTAGGAAAATTTGTTTAACAAGCGCTTGTTAAACAAAAATATTTTTTTATCTATCCTTTCCTTATAATTTCTTCTTGTTTTATAAAGGGTCTGCCATCGAACGTTTTTTTTCAACTAGTGCTTATTTCGTGAATGGTAACACTTAGCTCATGTCTGATTTCACAGATAATTAGTTTTATCCTTCCGCTGAAAGAATATGGTTGTGTTTTCGCTTCGCTAAGTGAGCCTGCGATCGACTTACAGAAGAGGCCGATTTTGCCAAAAAAAAATCATCTTTTCAGATGAAGCTCATTTTGATCTTGGCGGGTATGTAAATAAACAAAATTGTCTCATTTGGGGCACAGAAAACCTGCACGCATACATTGAAAAGCCGACGCACCCAAAACGAGTCACTGTTTGGGCCATTTTTCTTTGAAAATGAGCAAGGAATGGCCGTTAGTCAATGGCGATCGTTATCGGGCCATGTTGAACGAATTTTTGTTCACAACAATTGAAGAGGAGGATATTGGCAACATTTGGTTTCAACAGGACGGCGCTACGTGCCACACAGTCGAAGCTACACTCGATGTTTTTATAGCATTTAAAAAAAAAAGTTATTTGGCGGACCCTATATATTATTTAAAGCTTCTGTAATAAATTCTTTTAGAAAAAATAAATAAAAAAACATCATGGCACACAATTCAAATGGACTTTTTTTATATCCTTCTTGTAAGGAAGAAGGTTATATAATTAACTCTGTGATTCCGTTTGTAATTTTCTACATTCTGATTCCTTATGAATAGCGGAGTCGTAGTATCTGGACCAAAACTCAGCAGCAGCTATGAGTCAAAAATCGCAATTACATCTATTTTTTTTTACCATTTTTGGTGCGTTTTTTGTGTACTTTTTCTAAAATACACAACAGACCAAAAAATTTGGTACACAGTTTTAACATAAACAACAGTCGTAATATTTGTGCCGAGAAAAATTAAAAAAAAATATTACCGATATTTCAGATTTCCATTAATTTTGGCTTTGACTTTTTGCACACTTTGTCTAAACTACAAAACAGAGAAAAAATGTATTGACATTTTTTTATACAGAAATAGCATTCGTAATGTCTGTGCGAAAAGCGACAGGAATCGGTCAGCAAATGGCAGAGAAATATCACAAATATAACAGATTTTCATTAATATTTCTTTTGCTTTTGCATTGTTTTTGTTTTTTGTGGAAATTTTTAAGCTGTCATGTGCGCAATGCTTTGTTCACCCAAACACGAAACCTAAAAAAGTGTATGTGTGTAAGTTAAGGAAACGGTGTAAGCCAAATTTAAGCTTTTAATATGATTTCAATTTTGTTTGCTTATAGTTCCTACACAGGAAATATCATATTTCACTTTCATTTTATAGAACTCATTATTTTTCTGGCACAAAGAACGGCTTGTGCTGATCAATACTTTTTATTGACGATTGCGACATAGAAAAATGTCGTAAACAAAATAAAGAAGAAAAACAATATGCTGATCAAATCAAATTGTTGCCACACAAGCGGTCGCGACATTTATTTGTTTATTTTTTTTATTATGCTGGACAGAAGTTTTGTAGAAAATATTTTGGAAGTTTTTAGTTTTATAATTGAAATTGTATAGCAATAAGACATAAATTAAAAAAAAAAAAATCTGAAAATGAAATAAAAAATACCAAGAAAAATAAAATTTTTTAATTTGTATGTGTGGATTTTAATGCCATGAAAGTTATAGCATTAAGAATACAGACATCTTTATGAAAGAGAATTTTTTAGATTTTTGTCGTTAATTAAATTTTTTTTTTGGCTTAAAAATTTTTTTAAATATTTGCAAAAAAATAAAATTATATAAAATTTTTTATTTCTATATGTAATAATTTCTATTTGGAATTTAAAAGTTTAACAAAATATTAATCTTTAATTGTGCTTAATTCCAGAAATTGTGTTGGTTTTAAAATTTATTCTTTTACTCATGATATTCTCATGAGTTATTCATTCAGTACAATAAGTACTGAAGGGGAGAGCATACCTATATATATATATGTAAAAGCAATTTATTACAATATAAAGGTTCTAATGTTTGCAAGAAACGTTGGGAGTAACCTACTGAGGATTCGGAGTAGCGTCTGATGAAATGGTCCGACCCGGTCGGTATCAAATTTTTAGAGAATTCCGTTTATAAATAGAATTTTAATTGTTAAAAACCCATTTAAATAAATACAGCCATTCACTACTTCGTAAAGTGGTTTTTGTTTTTGTTAGAATTATTAGCAGAGGCGCCAGAGGTGAGAAAAATTATATTTTTAGTGTTATATTTCATAAATCCAACTTTAATTCAATTCCAAAATAGCATTTAATGTGGATTTGTCAAAGTCATTTTATGTGGTAAATCCAGAATTTATGAGCTAGATTGAACGTTAAAAACGCATTCAGTCTGAGAAACTGAACTTCTTGTGTTTTAGTTAATAAACTAAACGTTTTTTTGATAGTTTAAAAACGTAACAATATTTTTGACATTTACGTATTTATCTTGATATAGTTGCACTCTTCCTTCAAAAATTGATCAATGCAAAAGAGTAAGTGTCATATATGGCAACAAGTTATTTTTTACTTAAGTCGACTTCAGCCATTTTTCCTAATTACCACAGAATTCCATATACATTTATAGTATGTGAAATACCACCTCATAACCAAAGCTATTACTCGCAAGCCAGAGCCAATTTGCAGAAACAAAGTGCAGATTAGAAATCAACGCATGAAAATCAATATTTTGGAAACGATTTTCAGCCTCCCTGTCTAAAACCGTGTGTACTTTTTTGTAGCCATTAAGTGATAAACACAATTTGGTGTTTTATGGGGATATTAATCGAAAAAAGGCATAATTGGCCAAAGGATGTCACAAAAGCTGCCAAAACATTTTTGTTAGAAGGGTTTAGGTTTTTTGTCAATATATCAACCTGATGTTATTGATACGACTCCATCGAAGTTTTTGAATAATGAAAAGACGCTAAATCAAGTAAAAATTTTACTGAATAATGTTGGCGTTTAATTACAGTCAGCAGTGGGTGCCCTGTAGATTTATGGGCAGCATACTAACCTATCAATTTGGGGGTCGCAGGTTCGATTCCTGCCTGGGAGCCGATAGTCAAAGTTACCAGTGCTTGCAAAATCAAGATCTTTTTACCAAATTTATCTATTTTCGTGTATTTGGATTTTGAATCGGCATTTCTATGTCTCACTTGAGCATACAATTTTTGAACTGGCAGCTGTTTGAAGTCCATTCATAAACGAATGTGTGTGTGTATTTGCTGTTTTGAAGATTCCATCTGGTTTAATATAACACTTTTAGTTGTTTTTACGACTGCTGGCTTGATCGATTGTTAGTGCTTAAAGAATAAAATAAGTTAAAGTACATTTTTATTATAATTTATTTTTCCCTCTTATATGAATTAGAACTATTTTTATATTAAATATTTATTTAATTTTTTGTTATTGTTTGTTGTTGCTGCTTACAGCAGTTGGTTGCATCGATTTACTTACTAACTGCATTTGCTAACGCTTTTACCCACCGAACCAAAGGGGTTACTTGACACATTTTATGTTTCCATTATTCAGGTTGTAAGAAAGTGTGCAGCTGCTATATAAAAACCGTATAGTTGTATGAATTCTTTTATGTTTATAATGCATACAACAATAGCTGCAGCCGAATTATGTTGCACAGCTGCCGGTAATTCACCTGCAATAAAGAATTAAATTTTTGTTTTTTGTTTTAATATTTCGAGCTGGATTGTGAAAATTTCTTTCAACTTGTTGTGTAAAATAATGTTTATAGTTTTTGTGTTAGTACAGAATTTCAATTCAGTTAAACTTCTAAATAGCCCGTTTACACATTGTTGGAACGAAAATGGGTTTATGGGCTTCTTATATTTACAATGTTGTCAAGGCATAACAAATCAAGCTTATTTTTTCTTGATATACAACAACTCAACTGAGCTTTGTGGCTTCTGAATGTTCACAAGTTCGAGTCCTGGTAGAGTCAAATAAAATTTTAAAAAATAAATTCAAAACCGATGCACTATGTAATAAAAAAATACAAATTAATAGAAAAGAAAAATCAATGGAATAAAAATAACTTTATTTTAATTAAAATTTTTTTTAATTCATATTAAATATTTTGTTAAAAAATAATAAAATTAAAAAAATATTATTTTATATTTAAAAAAAATTTTATTTTTAATTTTTTGTATATTTATCCCATTGATGACTTTTTCGTTTCTATTAATTTTTATTTATTTATTACATAATATAAGCGGGTTTGAATTAATTTTTTTCAATTTTATTTGACTCTATCAGTACCTCGTTTCTATAACTCTCGCATCGAGAAAATTTTCACAAGAAACAATAGAATTGAACAAAAAACAATGAGAATTGAAATAAGATGTCATTTATTACACAAAAGTGTTTCTGTAATTTTTCTTTGTGAGAACCATCTGTAATTTGTGTGTTTTTGACGTACTTTATTGGAAAAATGGGAGTACAAGTGTTTCTGTAACAAAAATTTTCGAAAAAAGTCGCACTAGAACTGTCAAAACATCTCACATTTTAAAATGCATGAAAGAAGGGTGCGAAAGTAATAACAAAATGAAAATTAATAAACTTAAAACGTTTAAATTAATAAATTAGCTAAAATAAATGTAGTGGAATATTTTTTGCAGCTAAATATTGAAATTTTATGTATATTCCTTGTTAAGCAAATTTACACCATTTTGAAATACTTTTATTCACATTTTGTACTAACAAAATTTGTAACAAACAAAAATATCATGTAGAAGTACATTCATCTTATATAAATTCCTCTTTTTGTTGACACTTTACATTGTATTTGACATTTGAACCATTGGAAAATTCCAATAAAGACGTAACTGGTTTGCATTTTCTCACATTAAACTACAGAAACACTTTTTACTCACAAATCGAGAAACGGTGTAATTTTTTGTTTCACATTTTTCGATGTGAGAAGCTCTTGCATATACGAGTAGTTACAGAAACGAGCAACATGATTCGAACTTTGAAATATTTAGTTAAGAAGCATTAACTCATCATTCAACTAGTTCGGTCACAAAGCTCAGTTGAGTTTAAAAGATTAAGTTTTCTTTTATTTATATGGTTGCGGAAGAGAAAAAATAGAAAAAAATTTAAATTTTTGCGGAGAACAAACTATGTTTTCGGTGACCATATCAACCATCTTTTTTCTTTGCGTGTATGTACCGAATTTCAGAGGAATCGTTTTGCAAAATATGATTTCATTCAGGGATGATTAGACAGAATAGATCAAAATGCAAACGCGTATAAAACTGGGTCAGGAGGAAAGAAATGCTGGCTTTTTCAAAATTAACTTCACTAATTGATGGTTCAATACAAAATGTTTATAGTTTTATTTATTTATTTATTTATTAATTAATGTCTATGGATTCAAGATCCTTACAGACTGTAGCATAATACAATTAATTATTTAAAAATACAATTAACTTACTTTTTACTGTATCAATATTTGATGAATAATCAACATGTTTATAACATTTATTAAATTGATTACAAATTCTCAAAAAAGGGTCAGAATTGGTATAATTAGCTCGGAATACTTTTACAGATAGAGGATTATAATGACGTGTAAATCTTGAAGGAACGTTAAAAAAAATATTACTTATCAAAAAATCACAACAAACATTTCCTTTTAACAAATTTAAAACAAAAGTAACATTTAACATAATTCTACGACTTTTTAAAGTTGGCAGTTTAATGAGAGCAAGTCGACTGGTAAACCACGTAGGCAAAATAGCAAAAACTGTTTTTGAACAGATTCAATATTGTTGACATGAACCATATAAGTCGGATCCCAAATAATCGAGCAGGGCGGAAGAATGTCCTATCGCGAATAAAAATGAAATTCTTGTTCCCTTAAATTTTTCATTCCCCTCGAAGGGAAAATTGCTATCGGGAATTTCACGTAAAATTTTGTTCACGCTATCAGTGCAGAGTGAATGTATAATAAAGAAGAATTTATTAAATTTTCTAAGCTTTCAAGAGATAAACAATAAATTTTTTTTAATTTACGAATGGTTGTTGTGGTAAATGTGTCAACTTCTGTTGTTAAGCAGTTTTTAAAGGCCAGGGCATATAAATAAAACATTTCTGTAGTTTTAAAAGATTTTAAGAGCAAAAAATACATTTTTTTTACTGTCAAGTGTTGTGGATAAACGATTTTATTAGAAAATAATTGAATTTTTTATAGGTAGACAATCAATTTTTAATTATTTTGTTAAAAAATTGCTAAATTCTGCTTGATAAATTAAATTTTAAGAAAAAAATAAACGAAAATAATTGTGCTCGCCAGCAAAAAGTAAGTGAACAAAACAAGAGAAAAAAATTAATTGCGATAAGATAAGGGGAATTTGCAAGGAATTTATTCATAATTGCTATCCCAGTGAAAGTGAACAAAATTCGAGGGAAATGATATTCATGATAAGGGTGAAATTGTTGTTTAGCCATTGCCAATTGACTAAAAAAGCACGGTGCTAAAGGTACTAAATTGACAATGCTGATCTTATGTGATGGAAACTAACACATACTCATTTCTTTTACTAATACTTTAATACTCGTATTCCTTTTATGTTGACATTCATTTGATCTATGTGTAAGAGAGAGATATAAAATCACACGTACACAAATCACATGCAGATCAATTGAGTGTCACTGTACTTATAGGGGTGAACATTGTCGATTTGAATAATTTAGGTAAAATAAAATAAAATAATTTGTGTATAAATAACTTAATTCATACAAGAATAAACCACTCACCTGTTAGCACTTGCACCTGTACAATAGCCGTAAACACTCGCCCAATCGAACACGAATAATTTCCACTGTCAAAAAGTTTTGCATCGGCAATACTGACTCGGCTTGTAAACCATTTATCGTTTAAACTATAAAAAAAAAAGAAATGGAAAGCAAATGTTAATTGTAATAAAGGGTGGTCCAGCCATAATGCACGATGTTAATTGTGAGTCACATCTTTACGTCAAGTTGTTGCTAAAACTTAATTTGACATTTCTTTGTTTCAGGGTTTGACAAATTAAACCATGAAAGGTACACAATTAAGCAGCGTATTAAAAACTGTTTGCGAAAATGCATTTAATGCACTTTATGTGTCTACAATCGGGAGAAATGTGAAAACACCTGGGTATGCTCCAATAGTTCGTTCTGCGGAAAACGTAGCTGCTGTTCACGATAGTAAGTAGGAGACGACAACGGTCTTTTTGTGTAATTGAGGATATGAACCTGACTAATATGTAGTTCCAATAGGATGGTCTTATTTGCCACATAGCCAACGAAACAATAGCTCTTTTGGGCTAGAAATTTAATGGCTTTATTATCTCATGTCGTGGCGAAAAGTGTACATCAATAAGCCTAGAACAATTCAAGAGCTAAAGGCTGAGATAATTCGCCACATTAATGACATTGAACTTCAATTATGTCTCAGAGTCGTTGAAAGTATGGACCATCTGATAGAGGCATGCCACCGAAGCCATGCGAAAGCTAAATGTTTTGCGTTTGCTTTTTGCTTATCGCAAGATATTTGTCTGTCTAAGTCTACGTTGACATGCACTTACGCATTACAGAGCGGGGCACTACTAGACAAATTTAAAAATTAAATGATCAAAGAGATTCGATTTCGTACCATTTTTTTCCAATCGCAATATACACACATTTTGTTATTGCTTCTAAGGACCCTCCTGCCAAAAGTTAAGTCCGTTGGTTGATATTTAGAGAGTGTTAGAGCGCCATTGGTCTGTCTTAAATTTTGACAGCAAAAACAAAACATTCAGTTGGCGTCTCAGTGTCATGAAAAAAATTAATTTCAAATGAAAAATGTAACAACAAACCTCTGCTCTTGTAAAACATTAAAAAAATAAAAGTTTTACATTTCAAACCATAATTTACTTTCATTCCATTACTTTTTTGGAACATGCCTGAATCTATTTTATTATAAATATAATAAAAAAAGGGCCAGCGCACCAAGATACCATCGATGCTTATTGTTTACATACATAAAACGGCAAGTCTTTTAGTAGCTTTTACGTACCTTATGTGCTTTAAAGCCGTTGCTGGCAGTTTCTCATCGTCCTTTAACCAAAATACAAAATTGCTGAATTGTTGTTCAAGAGCAATTTCCTGCTTATTGGCTGATGCTGTAGATTGTTGTTGTTGTTGCATATTTTGTAATAAATTGTAATTATAATCACCAAAGCTGAAGGAAGAAGTTGTAGAGGGTAAGGAGCTGTCCTGCAGGTTGGCAGCAGAAGTCGTTTTATTGGCAATTGTTTTAGTTAAATTCTTGGCATTGTTGTTATTGTAGGCTGCATTTAAAGCAATGCTGCTAACACTGCCACCACTAGTGCCCGATGTTGTAGCAAAAGTATTGATGTTGCTGCTGCTGCTGCTGTTTTTGTTGTTGTTAGAGCTGGTATTAGTGTCACTGAATTCATTTAGAGGCTTTAGGGATTTTAAAATATTTTGTTTTTCTTTGTATAAAAAGCTACGGGAAACTTGACATTGCAAATCAATGGTGCTGCCAGTTTTATAATACCGGTCACCAACACTTCTCTCTTGGTCATCAATTAAACGCAAAGGAGGTTCTGATATAAAGAAAAACATAGAAGAAAATTATTGTAATGAAAAAAGTTTCGTGCGACATAGTGAAACAAGTTCATAATACGTTGTTATTATCAATATCAATTAGTTTTTGTAAAACATAAAGAACTTTTCCTTTACTTTTTATAGCCTCCACTAAAAGTACTAAAGGGAGGGTTCACTGAGCCAAAAATTCGTAGGTAAAATTAAAGAAAAAATTTGTTACATCTGTTGATTTGAATAAAATTTAGTTAAAAAATTCGTAAAACAGGCAGAAATACTACCGGCTTCCTTTACAGAGCAGAACAATGAAAACCTAAATATCGAGAGGAAAGGTAAAGATGGTACAAGAAGAACTCGGAATAACATCATGCATAACAAAATACATACAAACATTTTTATTGCATTTAATTTTGATGTTTTTATTTTTAATAAAAACCTTAAAACTAAAAACCGATTGTTATGAAAAGCTTTCACTTCACAATCATCCACCGCCGATGGCATATTTTCCAATCCAAATGTGTAGGCTGCAGGTGATACTGGCTCATTTATTTGTATGAGTTCGGCTACACTTTCTTCGAGTGGACTTGACAAAATTTCATGTGAGAGTTTCGACGGTTGTTGCCAAAGCTTTCTCTACAAAAATTAATTATCATTGTATATTATTCTTGATTCCTATTCACCCTTCCCCATTTGTATTAATCCATTTCTGGATGGGGGTCCTCAGCTATTCAGTTCTAGTGCAAAATGCTCCCCCATTTCGGGATGCATCCCCATAAGCTCAAATAGAAATGAAAATAAATAAATAAAAAGATAAATATAAAAAAAAAATTACTCACCTGCTTAATTTTTTTGTTCGAAACAACTGCTATTGATGTGCGGCAGTAATTTTTTCATGTTTTTATCAACCGCACTAACACAGATCTCACCTGCAGACACATCACAAGGAGAGAGCTAAAATTGCTGTGTGTGATTTATTCAACGCATAAAAAATCGTGCACAACATTTGATTAAATCATGTTCATGTCACGTTTTAAAACTGATTGTTTTTTTTATGTTGTTCGATACAATTAAAGGTCAAAAGCAATAAAACTAGCAAGAGAGAGTATTTTTTTTTGTTGCACAGACTTAATTTTTTGTTTTATTTAACAATATGAGTGTTTATTATATCACTTAGAGATACATTTTCTGTTTTGCCTTACCTACAACTGTTAAATTTGTTGTAAAAACCCGCGGTGGATGTGTCGAGACTTGGCACATGTAAATGCCGGAATCATCCCAATGAGTAGGATTTATCAGCAAGCGCCAGTTGTTGGGATACTGAAATTTCACCCGTATTCTGGGGTCACTGCTATAAGTCACATTGCCCACAGTCAACAGTGAAACCTTTTCAGCTGTACGCCTTACCCACATGACCTTAAATGAGCAGAATAGATTGACAATGAGTACACAATTTGATACATGCAAAACATACTATGTATGGCTGAAGGTAAAGAAAAAAAAAAAAGAAAACATCAACCATACAGGCAAACACTTAACAATTTTTGAGGTTAGAATTTTGATAAACTCAGCTTTTTATTCGTTGTTTGTAAAAATAAGACAGATATAGAGTTTGACTATTAGAGATGAAAAAAAATAAGCAAAATGAAATTATTTTTGTGCTTTAAACGGGGGATACACACATCAAATTTCAACGTCAATCAATGCATTCGTGAGTGTATCACAAAAATCCAACTATAGTTTTGATTTCCATCAAATTCACACACAACCTATACATGGGACTTCCATTTGTAAAAAAAAACACCCACAAATGCATGGTTGATGTTGAAATTTGACATATTTATCAGCCAATTCAAAAACATTAAATAAAAGGTTATTTCTCTAATACAAATTCTCACGCTCAAAGTCTTTTGTTTGCACATTTAAAAATCATGTGAACGAAATATAAATAATGAAAAAGTAATTTTTTTAAAACAGACCGAGCAAATTAAAAAAATTTTTTTATTTATTTTTATTTATTAATTCTCTTAAATTATAATTATAAGTTATAGGGTTAGAGGAAAAAAAAGGGGGAGCAATGGCATCTTAGGCCTTCAGCTCGATATAAACAAAATAAAAATTCAGGGCTTGTGCAGAACAGACAGAAAGAAAATGCCTACTATATCTGCACTCTGTCATCTGTGAAACTTTTACATACACATGAGCCACATTTAGTGCACACATTTATTCACTCCACCAGTCACATACAAATTGTAGCATCACTGGCGACTATTTTTTGTTTATGCTTCTTTCTTATTCATTTTGTATGTCGTTAGATTTTATTATATTTTATTGCAAAATGTACGTTTTTTTTTTTTTTTTTTTTAAAGAAAATTAAAAAAAAAAATTATTTTAATTCGGTTGTGCCGAGTTTGCTATACCCTTCACTGTAGTAGCCAAATATTCATAATTTTAATTTTGCATATTCTTCTTAAATATTCAACAAAGAAAAAAATGTAAAAAAGATTTTCAATGAAATCTCAAATATCGATTAAAATAATTTTCTTTTAATGTTTTGTGTTGATTCTAAAGACATTAAAAAAAAGGAATACGATTTGGGATCCTTATTTTTAAAAGCAATAAAATATCTGTAGGTACTCAATTCTTAAATAAAGGGTGTCACAACAAAAACGCAAGATTTAAATTTTAAATAAAACACAGATATTTAAAAAAAAATCGTGAAACTTTATTATATCGTAAAGTAGACAGAATG
Organism: Thelaira solivaga; assembly: GCA_947397855.1. Lineage (NCBI taxonomy): Eukaryota > Metazoa > Arthropoda > Insecta > Diptera > Tachinidae > Thelaira > Thelaira solivaga. Next base: position 29,773,187 of record OX377612.1, read on the forward strand.
AGGTTATGTATGGAACAACATATCGGGCAGATGGCCGCCGCTGCTTTAATGGCACACACGCGATCTTTTAATGAAATTTTCAATGACCGTTTTGCATAAATGCTGCAGTATTTCATTAATGCAGAGTCCAATTTCCTCTTTTAAGGCTTGAGTCGTCGTCGGCTTATTCGCGTAAGCCATCGACTTCAAAAAACCCCAAAGAAAAAAGTCTAATGGTGTTAAATCGCACGATCTAGACGGCCAATTCTGGTTTTCAAAACGCGAAATAACACGACCGGGAAATGACTGATGCAGCAATTGAATTGTTTCTCTGGCTGTATGACATGTGGCGCCGTCTTGTTGAAACCACAAGCCTTCTACATTCATTTCTTCAATTCTAGGCAAGAAAAAACTGGTTCAAATGTCAAACAATAACACTTTGAATGGCGCCAAATTTAAATCTTGCAATGATGTTATTCTGTGGGGATAATATTCCTTATAACCCTTGTATTTATTTTAAATAGCTGGAAGGGTTCCAGCTAATTTTGAGTCTTAAAAGAAATAACGAGGCATGAGTTGCCGAATTGGTTATTCTTGTAAGTCTGTCTTTGTTTTACATTCTTCCTCAACAATTTATTAATTGGTCATAAATAATTCATACGAGTAAATGTAAATTATTAAGGTTTGTGACTACCAATCACAACATTATTAGATTTACACTGAATTGAATGTGTAAGACTCAAAAGTGTGTCGCTCCAATAATTTTCTCATCAGCCATACACCGTGCATAGAACATATTGTAATTGAAACCTCTTTGTATGTTTGCCCTATGCAGTATAGACTTGTGTGGTACACTACATAAGAAATTTAACGTTTTTTTTTTATTAAATATTTACTATCAATAAAGAACTTCAAATTACCGGCAAAAATCAAAAATCCTCTTGCAATGAAATTTCTGTAATGCTATTACACTCAGGGCATTTAAATGACAGATTTTGTGCTTGAGTGCACAAGCATTACGCACATGTAAAGCTTAAAAATTTCCATAAAAAAACTGAACTAAAATTTCGGTTGTATTTTTTATTTTTCTGTTATTTGTGGATCGATTCTTTTGAAATTTTTTTGTATTTTAGAGAAAAAACATTAAAAAAACACTCAGAAAAATTGTCAAAAATAAAAGTAGTCTCGGTTTTTTAATTATAACTTTGTCATTTATTGATCAATCGTGCTGAATTTTAATAGCAACCTGAAGGCAGCAACAGCTGACAGATTGGTATATTAAACTTTTCTATACGCTACCTAGGGACTTCAGAAAGTTGATTTCAACAGACAGACAGACATCGCTTATTCGACTCTGCTATTTATAAGGATCCAGAATTTATGTATGACTTTACAAGCTATCACTGTACAGTGCAGAAATTACAAATGAACTGCTAGGCTCCCTATTTCGATGCGAAGTGAAGGCCACAAACCTTCTCAATATACTTGTACAGCAACAGTTTCATAAATTAATTGCCAGTTTCAAAGAAAACCCGCTGTAAACTAGAAATTTAGTTTAAAAAACACTACATGATACACTACTTAAACTCTCAATGAAAGAGAGCAGAAGAAAAATATAAAACACAGACACATACATTCACTAAAACAAATTGTAAACAAAAAAGTTTAAAAATTTAATTTTTTAATTAAAAAGAAAACTTCATATTGATTGTTAAAAAATCAATATCAGAATATAGAAAAAAAATTATTTCTAATATTATTGATTTCTTGCCAAGCGACAACAAGAAAACAAATGAGTGATTTTGGCATTTGTATTCGTACAAAGAGAAAGAATATTTTTTAGTGAGCAGCAATTTCATATAGAAATGCTTACGTTATTGTTCGATTTTCTTTTCATAAGAATTTTCTTGTAAAAATGTTTTAGGGAGCCGCAAATCAGCCTGGCCGTAAATCTTAGTTACAGTGAAGAGCATAAAAAGCAAGACATTTTTATTTTATTTTAACGAATCAAAGGAAGAAATACAAATAATTTTGTTATAAAGAATACAAGTCCTCGTTTTTACTATGAAAATAACAATTTAATGTGGTGTTTTTATAACGCAAGCGATCAACTCGTCTAAAACATTTGTATGAATAAACACTTAATATTTTGAATACTTTTCATATAAAATTTCCAGACGAGTTGATACTCGTAGCTTGTGTTATAAAAACAGCACATACATTTTATGAAATTTTTCAAGGCTTTCAAAAAAATACAAGACGTATTCACTATCCCACTATTTAAGCTGACATCGAACGACTAAATAGGATAGTACTTCATGGAGTTTATAATGCACAAAATGTAATAAAGCAGTTATGCAGGATGTAGCGTCGTTTTGGAGAAAAAAAAAAAATACACAAACACACAGACTAAAAATAATGGAATGAACAACATACCGTTTTGTCTTTGAGCATTCCAACTCGACAGTTAAGAACTGCTTCCGTGTATAGATGAGCTATGGTTATGCTGTTATCGCCTGAGGTTGTTGAGTTGGCTGGCTTTTCAAAAAATGGTCCCCAATGACGTTCATGATGATGTTTGTTACGAAATACACGTGGCCTTTCGGTTTCTATTGTTGTTGCAGAAGACAATAATGATGATGATGATGATGAAAACGCCGAAATAGAAGATGAAAATGAAGAAGACGTTACAGTTGATAAAGAGGCCAGTCTAAGGTTAAAATTACCATTATTTTCAGTTATACCCCGACTTGTTGTACTTGTTTCCACACCGAAATCTGTAAATATGATAACCAAAAATAGTGACAGTAGAAAATACTTGTATATATTTGAGCTAAAGGGTGTCTCAGTAAGAAAGCATTTTTTAATTTTTTTTTAAACAACACAAATCCGCGAAGGTTTTTTGCTTGTCTGCAGGAATCGAACCTGCGAAACCCAGATTGCTAGGTTAGCACTCTACCCACCAGTCTATGGGGGCCAATAGAGGTGTGATTTTTTTTATTGGACTGTAAAGAGGACAAGTTGTGATTAAATATGGAATAAAGTACCCGTCAAATGGGCCCCACGGCTCTGTTAACAGACCACTACTCTCTTTATAAAAATTTCAATTAAATACTTTGGATCTTGGATTTGAGGTCAGGAATTGTTTGTGATTTATTGCCATAAATTTGATATTTCCCAAAACCCCATAGTGCGGAAAAAAGTCGTAAAAACAAGTTTTTAATTGGGGGTTTTTTGTCATTAAGAGATAAAAAGCATTCATAGTAAGGTCCCTTGCCGCAAATGCCCTTCGTAATTTCAGTTTGAATGAGGCCTTTAGCACACTACCGTAGAAAAGATCGGCTAGTAGACGCTTCTGTCAACTCAATAAAATGGGTTGGTTCTGCAGCTAAAGGTAAGTACAATAAGTGAAATTAATATTTGAATGTAAATTTCTAAATAGTAAATTGTTAGAGAGCGATGTGTACGGACCATTTTTTTTTATTTCTCAAACAAAATGTATGTGTTTGAGTAAAATATTTTTTATCTTGTTAGATCCTGCTCTCTAAGCTGTTGGAAGTGGTAAGTAAAAAATATAATAAAATTCATCTGCCCGTAGCTGTCCGTTGAATAATTTTAAATTTGTTTACAAAAATAAATAAAATATTCGTCTGAACGATCACTGTAATATGTAATTTAAGCTTTAAGTTTTACTGCTTGTATTCAAAGCAAATTCAAATAGATTTGAAATCGATATTGTGACAAATTTTTCACTACTTGGAGTCGTTATTAGTCATTTTGAATAACAGCTTTCCCTAAAATCGGAAACAACTACAAAACTTAATCCCAGTCACAAAAAAGTAGACTTTTAATAAGATCTAAATTTGTTCGTAAGAATTTTATGAACTTAAAGTCGTTTTTAAAGGGATACCGACTTTAGTGTGACTATGATTATGGGCTAATGAATATATTTATTTTTTAGGTTTCAGTACTGTTAAGCTTTGTTGTTTGTTGTTTCCTATCTTATTCAACGCTTTAAATACATTCGCCCTTAATCATAGTCACACTAAAGTCGATATTTTTAAATTCATCAAATTCTTATTATCAAAAGTTCTACTTTTTTCTGACAATGATTATGATCCATTGAAAGTAATTTTTGAACAAAATTTCACAGATACAAAACCTTGAAGCTTAAATTACCAAATTTTAGGAACGACTACATTTAAGCAATTTAGACACTTGGGCCAAATTTTATTTGCTTATGATGGTTCCTATTTTCGACCGCTCGCTATGTGGGATATGTCCTTGCAAAAAAGGAATTTAGAGTTTTCTCAAGCATTTATTGTCAAATATATAAAATATGAAATATTTTTCAGGCAATTGTAAATGTTTTTTACCATAAAGGATATATGTGAGGTGGGCGTATCCTTGCACCGAGTTGGAAAAATTTTTATAGACACATTGAGTTTAATATACGTGTTCTGTGTAGGGAATTAGTTTAAGCAATTTTACTTTGTTCACTTTTTTTAATTATTTGAAAAAGGACATTTTTGAGCTTGGCTTGTCCTTGATCTGATTTGCATCAAATTTGGTGTAATTGCTAAGAATATCATATCCAAAGATGATACAAAATTTCATGATGTTTAAACTTTTCTTTTATTATTATTAATTACATGAATCCTTATTCCGAAACTTTTCAAATTTTGCATTTGATAATGTTTTATCAACCTGAATTTTAACTCTTCACAATAACTTCTCTTCTAAATATATATGACATCACGACACTGTGTGACGCCATATTAAGGCGACCATTTTGAATTTACTAGTTTTGATAACGGATTCGTACTTGGCGATCCCAAAAATCCTCATATTCCAATATAAATTTTTCAGAAAAAACCGGTTTTTTTTACCTGTAACTCAAGATTTTGGGTGGGTTTATCAAATTCGAAAATCAGATTCTTGTTGTACTCGACAGCATCTACCAGAAAAATAATATCACTGCCCAGGTATTTGCACTTCATACTTTCTTTGTTTCACTCAATCAGCAAACAACTCGTTTCAATCAACGTAAGCTCGCGCTGTGTGGCAGATGGCGCCGTCGGTTAGACCCATGTCGTCCAGTTAAGGCCACAAGAAGTTCATTATCATGTTTCTGTAACGAATGCCCTTCATAGTCAGCGCAGTTTGAGTATCATTTTCTCACATGTAAAACCTGATCAAAATCGCTCGTTGTGAGTCCATTTGTTTTTCTTGGATGGCATGAAGATTTTTTAAGCCTCAAATTCTATAAAATTGTAAAGGGTGTTTTTTTGTAGACGTATAGAACTTTAAGTTGGCATTACTGTTCAAGATGGCGACCGATTTAACAGCTGTCAAGTGATTTATTCTCAGTTTGGTTTGGCAAGTCATCATGAAAAGACTCACGCCTGAACAACGCTTGCAAATAGTGCAATTTTATTTCGAACATAATTGTTCTGTGCGGAATACGTATTCTACGAATTTTGTTTAGCGATGAAGCACACTTCTGGTTGAATGGCGACGTCAACAAACAAAACTGCCGCATTTGGAGTGAAGTTAATCCTCAAGTGTATGTCGAAACACCGTTACATCCAGAAAAACTGACTGTTTGGTGCGCTTTATGGGCTGGTGGAATCATTGGTCCGTAATTCTTCAAAAACGATGATGGCCAGAACGTTACAGTCAATGGTGATCGGTATAGAGCCATGATTACTAACTTTTTCATTCCTGAATTGAACAACCAGGATGTCCAGGAGCTGTGGTTCCAACAAGACGGCGCAACATGTCACATAGCTCGTGCCACAATCGATTTATTGAAAGACACGTTTGGTGACCGCCTAATTTCACGTTTTGGACCTCTGAATTGGCCTCCAAGATCTTCTGATTTAACACCGCTAGACTACTTTCTGTGGGGCTATGTAAAGTCATTGGTCTATGCGGATAAGCCACAAACGCTTGACCATTTGGAAGACAACATTCGCCGTGTTATTGCCGATATACGGCCACAAATGTTGGAAAAAGTCATCGAAAATTGGACGTCCAGATTGGACTACATCCGAGCCAGCCGTGGCGGTCATATGCCAGAAATCATATTTAAAATGTAATGCCACAAGATTATCTTTCGGATAAATAAAATTCATGTCAATCGAATAATCCATCGTTGTTTTATTGCAATTTAAAGTTCTATACGTCTATAAAAAACACCCTTTATATTCATGAAGCTGACTTTTCTCGAAAAATTGGAATTGACTACGAGTATAGCTCGTTGGCCTTTCATAAAACACCTAATTTTTAATAATCGGAATAAACGTGTGTGACAGCTGCTGAATTTCAGAGTTGCCCACAAAAAACACTAAATTTAAAAAGTGCACTCTTACCGCGACACAATTTATATAACTAAAACAAAACGAAACATAAGAGCCAACATTAGTTAAAAATGTTGCCGGCCATATTGAAATTTGTTGTTTATACAGAATCAGATTGTCAGTGTTCTTTTGCACTGGGCTGTGATTGACATAAAAAAGTAATTTTGTGTCATGTATTTTAATTTATAAAATATAAAATTCGGTTTTGTTTTAACAATTTTTTATTTAAATGCAAAATAAATTATTCAATAAAGGAAATGCGAAATACGTATTTGCCCAGCCCTGCTACCAAATGATGAAATTATTAAAAAAAAAAATCTTTTATATGACTTGAACTTTATTTATCAATAGCTCATGCCTAAATAATACTTGTGTTTGCTGTAAATTTATACGCAGGATGTATTTTTATTATTGAGTTAAAGTGAAGCATTTCTCCACTCATTTGACCCGGTCGTTTGCACTGATTGCAAGCACCTTGAATAATTCCCCACTGTTTATTTAACTTTATTAGTTTGCAGCTTTTGCAAAGTTCTTAATTATTGTACTTTTTTCTCATAACATTGAAAACACTTTAATGGTTGTTAATAACTCATGGCATCATCAAGAGGTGATGTAAGTTCTTGCTTTAGTTTTCGTGGCAGCAGTCAGAATTTATGCAAATAAATAAACAAAATGCTTTGCACGTATGGAGGTAATGGTTTTGCGATAAGTTTGCTCGTTGGCACACTGCAATACTTTGCCACTGTTTATTTTATTGCACTTTCTTAACTGTTTTTCGTATTTAACTCAGTTCTCACTCAGTCCATCAGGCTTACAATGCCAGTATTCTAATCACCCACAAATCCATGGATGCAGATCAAAGTAGCTTGCGTGAAATAGTGAACGCATTGATCTGAAATTCTATATTCAGCCTCTCTGTACTTCAAGAGAGGTCGCTATTTATACACTTTTGTAAGTCCACTTTAATGCGGGTTTTAAAGGTTTTAGAATCTATTTTCTTTTTTAGATTTTATGCCCACTGTCTGTATAACCATTGTACAAGTATTGCCCTGTACTTTCGTGGTGACCATGCCCACTTTTTTATACAACAATTTATGTTGATATCTTAATGAGGGAGTCTGTTTTTAAATACTTAAAAAAAAAAAAAAAACATACAAAAAAATAGCAGCTTAGGGTCGATCAGGTTGCAGTTTTCTCTACGTGGCGTAAGAAATTTAAAAACTTGATTTTGACTGATATCGCTTAATCAACTTCATTGCCTATAAGAATCTGGAAGACATACTTTATTGTGCAAACGGAAGGACACTTTTTGCAACTAAGGTGAAGGCAACTTGATTTTCTAAATAGAATGTTAAATATAGAAAGAAGTTTGTTTTTAGTGCTGTTTTTCAGAAGTTTACAATTAATCTGAAAATCGAATTAAATTTGTTGTAGCTTTCCTTTTTGGCACTTTGCTCTGTGATAACTAGACTCACCTGAATGTGACCAATGGCTTTTTGCAGAGTCAAATGGAGAATGTTGTTGCACGTTGTGGCTTTTGCTTATATCGCTGTTGCTGGCTCTGTTGCTGCCTTTATTGTTGTTGACAATTTTGAAAGAGGAAATTGCAGTGTTACTGTTGCTAATTCTTCTGCCCCTAGTCGCAGAGGTTGCATAGGAACTTAAACTATGATTTAGTGTCCCAATCGTTGCAGACTCTTTCTTACTATCGTTGGTGTAAGCAACACCACTGCTTTTGTTAGCCTTAGAGGGTGAGTACATTTGGGTAGGACTAATACTGCTAAGTGTGTTCATTATTCTAGCTGTTTTGGTGTTGCGAGAAACTGGCATTGTTGCAGCGAAAGTAGGATACACTATGGACGACGACAAATATGGAGTTGAAAGTTTTTGTTGTGACTTAGTTGTTTCTTTAAGAGATGGTGGTGATGACAGATACACTGACGATCTGGACGATGACGCTGATATTGTACTTGTGGTATGGAAAACATTTAATTGTGTGCCTTCAGTTAACGTGTCCGCAGCTCTGAATACCGACCGTTTTTGTGATAAAGTCACAGCTGCACATGTTACTGTTCTTGTTACTTAAAAAATTTTGTTGAAAAGTAGTAAAAAATTTATAAAAATTAATTTTATTAAATTATAAAATTTATGAATTTAAGCGGCAGATAGTTAAAAAACAAAATATAACTTCTCCGTCTAACTACTGGTATTTGAACGCTAAGGTTTGTTTCTAAAAAATATCGAAAATAAAATGTGGTGACTACGTAATAAATAGAAGGCTAAGGGGCCTTCCCTTTACTTAAGTTGTCTTAAGCAGTTTTATAATGAAACAGCTAAATATTTATTAAAAGAATTGTCTTTCTGTCTGCAGTTGAAAATTCCCCAAAATTCCGCTCTGGCATCTTTTTTAAAGCATTCCCTCTTACTTCCGTATTCTTACATTTAGCACTCAGGCCATTTAACAAATACACACACACACACACACACACACACGTGTGTGCACACACACACTTGCACTCAGAGAAAAAATGACACCATTCGTTGTCAAAATAACTATAAACGTTGTCAATGGTGTACCAACCAAGAATGATAAAAATGCAAGGCTACGCCATCACGAACATAAAATATACATTCTAGGCATGTAGCACAAATGACGTCACGCGATGTGTTACTATTGGCTAATAACTTACAGCTAAATAAGAGAGAGAGAGAGAGAAAAAGAGAGAGAAATGTATTAAGCATTTTTTGATTTATCTAATGATTAATTACACACGTGGTGTAATTTTGTATTTTTATCATTCTTGGTATCAACCACGTTTGTGCTCACTTCGACAATGCGCGGTGTCATTTCAACAACGCAATATTGACAACATAACGTTGCAGAATAGTGTCGAAATGACACCACGCCAGTGATAAATGAACACCATTTGATTTTGAAGTAATACCATGCGGTTGTTAAAATGACAACTTGCGTTGTCAATTTAACAACGTTTGTTAAAAAGTTTCAAATTTGACAACATACCGCAACTTTTGTTAACAAGTTGACAACGTGAGTTGTCAAAAAAAAAATCGTAAGTTAACAACCAACCGTTGTCGATTTGTTCACGCTTGTTAAAAAAATTTAAAACACTTGTTGTCAATAATATAGACAACGGGATGGTATCAAAATGACCAATATACGCTAATAATATTGCAAAGCGATTTTTGGGTCACTGTGTACAGCTTAAAAATGTCCATAAGAAACAAAGCAGAAACTAATGAAAAATTGGTTGTAATTTTGATTCTTCTTAGCCATTTCTGAACCGATGGGCTTGCTTTTTGCAGAGATATTATGTCTGTCATGTGTGCCAAAGCCGTATGAATTTTTTGTTTGTTTTTTATTTAAGGCAAAGTCCTCTTAATAAATAGAGGTAGAGGCAATTTTTGACACATAGGCGTGTCATTTATGGACCGATAAGAAATAAAGTTCCAGAATATGTATGTACGAGTACATATACTTTATAGAGTGGTACATGTACAAGTATTGTGTAGAAATTGCAAACGGAATCAGTAACTTATAATAGGTTGGGGAAAACAAGTCCATTATATTTTCGCTAGATGATTGTAGTGATCGATCTTTTACAGTATCAATCAAACAGTTCCAAATTTATGTCCGTTGTCACACTAAAAAAAATTATTTTGTTATTTTTTATTTGGTTCATTCATGGTGTAAGAAAACCAGATGACACTGAGACATCAGCTGAATCATGCATGATTAAAGCTCGTTCTATCAAAACTTAAAAGATATCAATGTGTTAAAGAGAGATCAAAAGAGGAAACAAGTTTCACTCTAGCACACTTCTTGATATCAACCACCGGAAATAATTTTTGACAGGAGGAGCCTCAAAAGCAATAACAAAATATATGGGCTTTTTGTAATGTTGTTATTTTTGTATTTTTGAAGTTACCTGGTTTTATTGTGCCATGGATTCATTAAGTTGTGAGTTACAGAGAGTTAAAGGAGAAAATCGGTACCTTTCACAGTTTTTCTTTTTCTTTGATAAAGACGGAAATACAAGCTGCTATTGTGAATGGTGTTTATGGTGCCGTTACTGTAACAGCTAATTACGTGCAATTTTGGTTTCTTCGAAGATTTCGCCAGGAAGGTTCTACTATGTATTTGGTGGGACTGGAAAATAATCATTTATTATGAGTTGTTTGCGTAAGGCTAAACAGACAGGCACCGTTTGAGGCTAGCGATTGACCAGAAACGGCCCGAATTGGCTAACAGAAGAAGTGTAGTGTTCCATCAGTACAATGCCACGTCATACATATCGGACCTATAGTCCGATCCTTATTCCAAGCGATTACCATCTTTAAAAAAATGAGTCAACGATAATTTTTTTATGCTGCAATCGATACCTTGCTAAAATTAATGCTAACTAATTTTTTTTAAAGTGGACTTATCCTACTTTTAAAAAATAAACAGCTTATTCATTAGTAACTTGCAATAATGGCCTTTAGGTCTTTGGTGAGGCTTTTAAAAAATTAATCTCATGATTGTTGTTTAACTTGTCGCCCAAATTTAATATCCAACTTTAGCCAAATAACTTTAATTATTTCTAATTTGTAATCTTAATACTTACGTAGATAATGGTTTTGTAAGCTGATGACCAAGGCAAAGGCTAACAAATTGTGTATAACAAATGATATCTTCCAATGTGGTGTGCCACTCATCATCCTTTATACCTGTTGATAATATTGCAATAGATGAATCCAATTTGAAATTTCAAATTCTTCATTTTATGTCAAGTTATCGCAATTAAGCCTTGTATTCACCACAGCAAAGAGTTCTTTTTTTCTTATAGATCTATTGGCCGATTTTAAATTATGCGTGTTGTGCGGCTGCTTATTTTCGTAGGATTTCAATATCTGCCATCAGCTAGATGCGTAGCTATTCGTAGTTTTGAGTTGTTGAACTTTTAAGAAGGTTTGTTTTGTCTTAGCTTTTTATTTTTCCTGCTATTTATAGAGTAGGTGCTTTTGTTACATCTACCATTATGTTTTGGTTACATTATACTCCTCCGCCACATTATTGTGTTCCATGTTTGCTTTTCTTTTATTTTCTGCTAAAACTTTTTACAGCACTGATGACCTCATTTTTCAATTTAGTTTGTGAGAATTTATTGTACAGTGTGTACAAGGATACGAATGCTGTTTAGTATTTAAAGTTGTAGTGCTCTTGGTAATTCAATAGAAAACATTTTTTTTCCTTACGAATGCTTACTTGCTCCTGTACGTTACGCTTAAACCAAATATTTCTTATATTATTCAAAGGTATTCCAATTACATGCTTTAATATTTCTGTTTGTGTTGTGTTGCGTTGTGCCCTTTCTACTCGTATTTGCCTGAAATTAAAAATAAATAGAACAAGAAAAAATTGTAATTTTTGAATAAGAGTTTTTTTTTCATACATAATGTTTGCTTATTCAGCCCAATTCATCCCTCTAAAGAGTGTCGGTCTTGAAGTAGGATTTCTAAGACCAGGACCACACACACAGACATTTTATTTGAGAAATTCTGTATTAATTCTCTTTTAAAATTGCCGCTGTTTCGGCAATGTTTGTACAAAATGAAGAATTGCCCAACTAAAATTGCTGTGTACTCGTATGGTCCTGGTCTAACGAGCTATGACCGGTGTTGCTACATGCGAGTAGTACTGTTTTCGTCCAGACAACGATTCACATACATAATTGGCCATTGAGTTGAGATATTGAGTGCATTTTCACTTATTTAGTCCCCTTTTACATGCAGTACAGATAGAAAAAAAATTTTATTTCTTGTTCTTATCAGGTTTTGCATGCACAAAGTGATTAAGTTGATCTTGACTGGAGATCAGTAGAAAATTAAGTTAGAGAAATGAAAAACTGTCCTGTACAGAGTGCATACTTCGCTTCTTCAACCAATCGACTACAAACTGCTATTTTTATGTTTAAAAGGGAATTTGCAATACAAAAAAGTACCTAATGTGTACCTAAGTTATTACGTCACTTGAAAACTCAAATGGAACTTAGGTTTTTTAACTTGATTTATATTTTAAAATAAGAATTGCACAAAATGGAGCTGAATAAGAAATTGAAGATATAAAGGGTGTCCAAACAAGAACGCAATATTTAAATTTTAAATAAATGACTGATGCAGCAATTGAATTGTTTCTCTGGCTGTATGACATGTGGCGCCGTCTTGTTGAAACCACAAACCCTCCACATTCATTTCTTCAATTTTAGGCCAGAAAAAACTGGTTATCATTTCACGATACCGAACACCATTGACTGTTTGCGCTTGACCTGCCTCATTTTCATAAAAAAGGTCCAATGATTCCTCCAGCCCAAAAACCACACCACACAGTGACACGTTGAGGATGCATTTGCTTCTCGTGAATCACTCGAGGATTTTCCTCACCCCAAATGCGACAATTCTGCCTATTGACGAAGCCATCAAGATGGAAATGGGCCTCGTCACTGAAGATGATTTTATCGGCAAAATCAGCATTTTCATGTTGTCTCTCCAATACCCAATTAACGAACTCCCTTCGCTGTCCATGGTCATTTTTTACTAACCTCGTACCTTCTACTAGCAAACAATAACAATTGTTCAAATGTCAAACAATGACACTTCAAATGGCGCCAAATTTAAATCTTGCGTTCTTGTTCGGACACCCTTTATATTATTTTAAACAAGAGGTCGTCTAGATTTGTAATCTATTATCCAATTACTCAGAAAAAGCTTTGCATTAAAAATTTTTTGAAATTCCTTCCTACCCCAGTACTCTTCCCCTGAGGGAAGTACCATTTCCAATTTTGCAACAGAAACTTACTGAAACCAACTGGAATGAAATTTTTAAGTTCTACGCTTTCTGGAAGTATTTTATGAATGCAAAACGGAAATTGCCAAAACCCTTCAGAGCAACAACAGAGTATATGAAAATTTTAAAATGATCCAACGTAATATCTGAATATTTGGTTCTTAGGTTACAAATATAGATGATCTCCTATAAACTATTGCTTAAAACATTTACCCCTTACCCAAAAAAATTAACGTAGACTGTAAAGTCAACGTTATCGAAATTTTTCATATAATTTTTTCATAAATTTTACTTTAAAGTCTACGTCAACTTTTTTTGGATAAGGGGGTTAATATTTAAATATTCAATGACGTAAGATGAATTGTTTTGTATGTTTTTGATATTTTAGAAGAATGATAAAAGTGGAATGTGAAAAATATTAATATTTCGCTAACACAGTGAAGGGTATATAAGACTCGGCTCAGCCGAATTTAAATTGTTTTTTTTGGATATTTATGTGCTGTGTTTATAACACAAGAAACCAATTCGTCTTGAAATTTTGCATTAAAAAGTACTCGAAATATTATTATTATTTTTATTTAATATTAGAAATTAATTCTAAAATTATATTTGTTAACGATCACTAGTAACTTTGACCATCGGCTCAATCGAACCTGCGACCCCCAAATTGATCCATTCATCAATCTACAGGACAACTTATTTTTCTTTTAATAAAATGTTTTTATCATTGAAAACAAAAAATACTAAATAATTTTACAACACGGTAATCCAGAATTAAATAATAACTTTTTCATAATTTTTTTTTCTTTAAGTCTTTTTCAAAATACATACGGTCACCATATCACATGTAAACAAAAATTAATTTATTATTTCAAATTATAAATTGAATGAAATGGAAAATTTAGAGGACAACAGAATTTTGGAAATGAATTGGCAGTTCGATAAATTTATGTGGTAAGTGTAAATTAAAGAAATTAAATAACGTTTATTTATTGACGTCGTAACTCCTTTGGGCCGTAATTAAATTTCCTTGAACGAATTTTTATATACGAAGTTCATCGTTGGTGCCAGCATAAAACATAAAAACTATTAATTTAGATAGATTTCCCTACAAATTTTTTTAATATTTCTTTTGTTACATCGCATATTTTTTGTATATTTCTACTGTCCGCTTATTAATTTACACGCAAAAAAAAACTCTGGTTGAATATGGTCACCGCAAACATAGTTTGTTCTCCGCAAAAATATTATTGTTAATTTGAAGTATCTAAACATTATTATGATCACGATAAACGAGATTTTAGTTATTTTTAACCATATTTTGGTTACCGTCATAGGTCAACCTTATCATTATCATTTTATTTTTAATAAAATTTTAACTGTAATTATAAATATGTTTATAGTAAACATGTAATAATTATAATAAACATAATACGTTTAATTAAATTAAAAAAATATGATTGAAAATAAATTATTTTCTATTTCTTCTCTTTCGCAACCATATAAATAAAGTGAGTATAAAACAAAAACTTAATCGTTCAAGCTCAACTGAGCTTTGTGCTAGAAGTGGTTAAGTGGCGAGTTAATGCTTCTTAACTGAGTATGCACAAGTTCGAATCCTGATAGAGTCAAATAAAATTGAAAAAAATTAATTCAAACCCGCTTATATTATGTAATAAATAAATACAAACTAATAGAAACGGAAAAGTCAATAGGAAAAAAAATTATTTATGCAATTAATATTTAAAAAAATTTTCCCAAAAAATTTATGAAACAACAAAAAAAAATTTTTATTTAAAATTAATCAAGCTTAAGATCTTAAAAAATTGTTTTTATTTAAATTTTCCGATACTTCGACTTTCTTTTGAAAGTGTTCTTCCTTCTTCCCTGAAGAGGACCTTCAAAAGAAATTCGAAATATCGGAAAATTTAAATAAAAACAATTTTCAAAGATCTTAATCTTGATTAATATTAAATAAAAATAAATTTATAAGATCGAATAATTTAATAAAATTTTTATTTAAATTAAAAAAAATTTTTTTTGTCTTGATTGGGGATTGAATCTGCAGTTGCTTTAAAAATATATATGGTTAGATGCAATCATAAATCCGCCAGAATATGGTTGCCTCAACCATATTTTTTCTTTGCGTGCAGAATATTTATGTAACTAAATATTAGTAATAATATTTCCATGCAATTCCATATTATTGAAGGTACATAAATAATATTTTTTGGTTTTTTATTCAATTTCCGATAATTCAGATAAATTTAACATAATAATTCCCCTATTGAATTTCGAATTGTGCGCCAGTTACATACTTAAGATTAACAATATTGACACAAATGCGAAAGGGATTTCTCCGAAAAAAATACAAATTTTTCTGCATTTCAAATAATATGAATTATCAGTAGTTCAATTCAGTAACTCTTATAACGATGATTCATATCGAAAAAACAAGTATAAGAATATTTTATTGAATTCCTTATTCAGTAACTTTCCGACAAAATATTGATTTTGCGATGATTACTTATGTGTTGTTAACTTCGTCGAGAACTGTATCGCGTGTCGAAAATGGACTTTGAGTATTTAGCATTTTATTTAACAAGGCAAACCGAAACACAAATAAAGAATTATATATTACACTTATCCTTATGTAAAGAGTGATTTTTTTGCTATTATCTTTTTGGCAACACTAGTTTTGACAGCTCACGCACGTTTTGTATCTTGTGTCACTGTCAAACATCTTCAGTTTGGTCTATAATTTAATCATGAATCGTCTTACAAACGAACAACACTTGCAAATTATTGAATTTTATTACCAAAATGCGTGCTCTGTTAAGAAAGTTCATCGCGCGCTTCTTCCATTTTATGGTCAGTTTAATCGACCTACTGAGGCTTCTATTCGGGCTATTGTAACAAAATTTCGCACCAAATTTACATTGTTGGACATTAAACCACCAACACGCTTACGTAGAGTGCGAACTGAAGAAAATATCGCAGCCGTATCGGCCAGTGTTGGTGATGACCGTGAATTATCGATTCGGCGCCGTTCGCAGCAATTGGGCCTCTGTTACTCCACTACGTGGAAAATTTTGCGGAAGGATTTGGGTGTGAAGCCTTATAAGATACAACTGGTGCAAGAATTGAAGCCAAACGACCTACCACAACGCCAAATTTTTGGTGAATGGGCTCTTGAAAAGTTAGATGAAGATCCACTTTTTTATCGAAGAATTGTGTTCAGCGACGAAGCTCATTTCTGGTTGAATGGATACGTGAACAAGCAAAACTGCCGTATTTGGAGTGAAGAGCAGCCAGAAGCATTGCAAGAGCTACCAATGCATCCACAAAAAACAACCGTTTGGTGCGGATTATGGGCTGGCGGCATCATTGGGCCGTATTTCTTCAAAGATGATGCGAATCACAACGTTACTGTGAATGGTGAGCGCTACCGTACGATGATAACAAACTTTTTTTTGCCCAAAATGGAAGAGCTTGACTTGCATGACATGTGGTTTCAACAAGACGGTGCCACATGCCACACAGCACGCGAAACAATGGACCAATTGAGAGGCGAGTTCGGTGAACAGTTTATTTCACGCTTGGGACCAGTCAATTGGCCGCCCAGATCGTGCGATTTAACGCCTCTAGACTATTTTTTGTGGGGCTATGTTAAGGCTAATGTCTATAGGGACAAGCCCGCTTCGATTGACGCACTGGAAGCCAACATTGCCAACATTATTCGTGAGATACCGGCCGAAATGTTGGAAAGAGTATGCCAAAATTGGACTAAGCGGATGGACCATTTGAGGCGCAGCCGCGGCCAACATTTGCATGAAATAATCTTCAAACATTAAATTATATCGACCCAACTATCGATCCAAATAAATATTTCATGCATTTTTCTGAATTTTATGTGTTTTTTTTTTTTAAATTTCCGATAGTTCTTATAAAATCACCTTTTAGTACATAATTACAAAATTTACTAGAAACAAATACAATATTTGCACAAAAAAGTTCGTTTACAACACAAGTTCGTTTCTTACAGCCTTCACAAAAAATGAAAAGGGTATACATAAGTTTGGCATTACGTGTGTAATTTCTACACGGTTCATGGGATACCCTATAAAGTATATGTATATATGGATCCTTATAAACAGCGAAGTTGATTTAGCAATGGTCGTCTGTTAGTGCTTATGTTGAAATAAACTTTCTGAAGTTACTAGAAAACCTGAAGAAAAATTTAGTATGTCAATTTGTTGGAAGTTCCTGTCGTCAGCTTGCTATTAAAATTCAGCTCAATCGGTTCATAAATGGCTGAGCTATAAGCTCTGAAGTTCAGCTACCTCCATTTCTTTTACCATTTCTGGAGCGTTTTTTTTTTTTTTTTGCGGACAGAAGAAGGTGTTATTTAGTTTTAATAGAAATACTATCCGTATTTTCTTTGCAAAAAATCAAAACAATCGGTGTACAAATAGCCGAGAAAAATCAAAAAAAACCAAACAAAATTTTAGATTTTGTATTAATTTGTTTTGTTTTTTAATGGAAGTTTTTAAGCTGTAGCTGTGCGTAATATTTGTATATACAAAAGTGTATATGCTGTGTGTCGTTTAAATGGCTTGAGTGCTTGTAGTGATGTGTGGCTTTCACACACATTAAATTTCAATATCAGTTTATGCATTTGTGTGTGTATCAAAAAAATCAAACTGGCTTTGATTTTCGTCAAATTCACACACAGCGTAAGCATGTGACCTCCATTTAAAAAAATGCATAAATTGATTGAATTAAATGTGTTTGGCTTAAAAAAGTTTTGCAAATATTTGCAAAATTGGATTAAATTATATTTTTTTTGCATTCCTTTTTTTATTAATTTAAAAATTGAGTACCTGCAGACATTTTATTGAAAAAAAAAAGATGTTAGGAAACGATTATTTCTTAGAACCCGTTAATTTTAGTTTCTTAAACTGAAATTAATTATTTATTTGAGCTTAATAAAAAAAAGTATTCAAAGAAAATTATATTTACGATTGATTGTAATTTTTTTGTAACATAATTTTCATTTGTAAGTTGATTTCACTTTTTTCTATTCAAACGTCTAGTTTATTAAGCTTGAAATCGTATTATAAAAATTTATTTTTATATCGATATTTCGCTAAAATAATAAATAAATAATTTTTTATAATAAACTATCCGTTTCAGCTATATAATTTATATTTAAGAAGATTGTGGAAAGTGAAAAATATGAATATTTGGCTAACATTGTGAAGGGATATAAGATTCGGCACAGCCGAGTTTACCTTGTTTCTATTCTTCTTTGTGCTTTTCGTTGATTTTGTGTACGGCACTGTCATATAAAAATAGCTAAATTGAATAGAAAACAAGTTAAATTCGGCTGTGCCGAATATTCTTATTTTTCACTTTCCACATTCTTCTTAAATATAAAAATTAACAAGTTAAATTGGGCTATGCCGAATCTTATATACCCTTCACTGTGTTAGTTAAATATTCATATTTTTCATTTCGCCCATTCTTTTTAAAAATTTAACAAAACTAAAAAATTAATATTAAAATTACTGATGAAAATAATTGTCTTTAAACAGGAGATCTACTACGTATGTATGTATACGTGACAGCATTTTTGCCAATAATATTTTGAAAATGAAGTAAGTAGTGTTTTGTGAGTTTTCAGACTTAAGTTGAATGACGTCACCGATGTTGTTAAAAACAAAACTTCAATATATTTTATAATTTTGTGTATGTTTCTAAGTTTATTTAAAATACCAATTTTTTTTTAAGGGAAGAATTTAAACTGTAATTTAAGAGAATAGTTTTCATCCCTACGAACTCATGGAATGTATTTTTTAAGAAAAAAAAAAAAAATACAAATAAATTAAACCTTAAAAAGTTCGTGTTCACCTCTTTCATTTAAAAATCTATAATCTTATATTTAGTTACACAATTATTATTAAGTTAAATTATCAAGTAATTTTAATATTTATAATTTACCTTTAATTAAATTTTTTTTAAAAATCAACAAGCTCCCGCATTTGAAAGTCATTTCTTTATTAAATATTTTTTGAACACATTTTAACTTTCTTAACTCATCATCCATTTTGACTACCAATCAAATTCTCTCATATATTTGTTTTTGGCTTAGTTTACTAAAAAGTAACTGTTTATTAAACACACTAATAATGTAGGCATTGTATCAAAAAAAACAACAAAATTTCCCAAAAATGTCTCTGTATTTTAGAATAGCACAAAACAACAGAAAAAATCCAGCTATAGACATGAGTTTTTACTATACTAAAGTTCTCTGCGAGTGAGAGGGAGAGAGAGCACATACATGCACAGTTGATATTGCCACATAGAGAGAGAGATAGAGATCTCCCACAAACAAATGAGTTGGAACAAACACACAAAAAAAAAGAGCAAAATCATGCAAAAATGGCCGTTAATATTATAGAAAAAAAAAATTAAATTGTATTAAAAAATGGTCAAGCCCCGTTATGCAGAAGTAATTTTTATACTGAATATTTATATGAGTGGTTTTGCATATTTTTTCACATTTATTTGTATGCAATTACAAATTATGACAAAATGTTAAGAAACAAATACTATAAAGGTACTTTTAATAAAATTTTTTTAAATAAAAAGAAGTTCGATTCGGCTGTGATGAGTCTTAATACCCTTCAGCTGGTTAGTGAAATATTCACATTTTTCACTTTCCACATTCTTCTAAATGAGCTGTTATTATAACATAAGCGATCAACTTGTCAAAAAAATTTTACTATAAAATTTCCAGACGACTTGATCGTTTTTGTTAAAAACACAGTATTGTAACATAAATATAAAAAAAAATTATATAATGGAAATGTGGCCACTTTATTAAGCTTGAAATCATATTAAATGTAAAAATTTATTTATATATCGATAAAAAAAATAAATTTTTATAATACGATCCAAACTTTCAATAAAAAAGGTCATAAAAAAAGAAACAACAAATATTGATAAAAATACTTTTCCTCGAATACCTACTTTTTATTAATCCTAAATAAATAATTAATTTCAGTTCAAGAAACTAAAATTAACGAGTTCTAAGGAAAAATCCTTTCTGAGAACCTCTTTTTTTAAAAGCAATTTTTAAATTAACAAAAATTCTGAGAAATAAATTCAAAATAAATTTAATTTGCAGACATTTTTTAAACCAAACATTTTAATTTAAATATTTAATATCAATAAAGAACTTCAAATTAACCGCAAATATAAAAAAAATTCTCTTTCATTAAGATGTCTGCCTGTGCTTGTAATGATCAGGGCAAAGGACTCCATGCAAATGCTTGTTTGTTATCGTTACTCTGAGATCCATTTAAAGTTAATATCTTTGCGAATCATAATATTTGAAGTAAAATGGCATCAATTTGTTAGGGCATATTTTTGCATATTTTGCCTTAAATGCATGTTTTATGCACATTTTTGGTCATACTTCGTAATATTTATAATTTTCCTAATTTTTTGTTTCGAAATATCTTCTCATTTATAGTTGGTTGAGCCTGGAAGTTGCCAAAAAGTCAACATATTATGAAATAATCTCTTTACTTTGACATTTTTAAGGAGCAAAATCAACCACATTTTGCTGTTTGGTATAATAAATTCGCTTTGTTTCTGTTTTCTGTTTTACGGATACTTTTTTTTTTTGGCTAAAACTATTTCATGTTTTTGTTTCTATTCTTTCAATGATTCAATTTCGCTTTTCGGAGAAGATTTTAACAAAAATATAATTTGGCTCTGTTTAACTGATGCAGCGGGATACCAGATTAAATCTGAACATTTTTTTTAAGGTATTTTACCCAAAAATATTACATGTCACATGCTTAGCTCATGCCATGCATCGTGTGGCTGAAGAAATTGGAAATCAATTTGATACAATAAATTCATTGATATCATGGGGTAAAACAAATATTTTTAAAAAGTCACTTTGGCGAGTTTTGCTTTTTAAAGAAAAATATCGTGACTTGAACCTTCCAGCACAACCAACTATAACAAGATGAAGTACCTGCTTGGAGGCAGCTGAGTATTATGCCAAATATTTTGTGGAAATCAAAATGATGCAGTGCATGTTCTGTATTCCCCACGGATTTGAAAAATATGAAATTAAATTTTTTTCTTCTTATTAAATGAAAACTTTTAGGTTTTTTTAATTCTACCAATAATTTCGCGCCCAATATAAAGCAAAAACAAAATTTTAAAAATCTTAAAATGGACCACAGAGTAGTTATGAGGTGCTAAATTTTTCAATTCCGAATAAGATATTCGGATTGGGAATACAGAACAGCACTGAATAATTTTTTTTTTTTTAATTTAGCTAACATAAAGGCTCAATTAGTATTTATACTTGTTTCTAGTAGAGACACGGTATTTAAATCATTGAGCACCTCGGTTAAAGTTGATGTGGCCGTCATTAAAATGAGAAAAGTAGAAAGCGAAAAAATTAAAGCCAAACTTGAAGCAGCTTCAAAAACGAATGCTGAATTTAAAAAAGTTAAAGAAATTGCTAGTATTTTTAGTTTACCTTCCAGTAGAGGAAATATTATAGAAAATTAATATTCTCCTAAGGATTTAACCACTTTTAAATAAGCACCAATTACATCTGTTGATATGGAACGAACATTTCCAATGTTTAAAACAGTTTTGGGAACGAAAAGAATGAGTTTTACTCCGCAGGCCAGTCTAAGACTAAGAACTGCCAACTAACGAGCCTTTTTGTTCGTATTCTTTGAGTCATTGTTGTCTTGGATGATTCAAAGTGGGAGCAAATCTTCTTCTGAATATCATTAGTTGGTTCCTTGTTGACTTCATGTACCACTCCGCAATGTGAAAAAATGCCTATACTATTATGCTTGACTCTCTAGGATTTATAGTATTTTTAGATTGTACTCTGCGCTTGGAAGTTGTGTAATATCATGCAAAATAACTTTACTCCAGTCGGGCCATAAAATTTTCCTGCAGTTTAATCATTTATAACTAAAATTTAAGAGTTTTCTGTTTTGCTTTGTAGTCAACAATGGAAACTATCAGGGATTACAAACTTCTATATTCACAACTATTCTGCGTTTCTATTCGGATCGTAATTTTCTCCGTTTGGCAGTTTTTTTATTCTGGGCTTCTATTCGGATCGTAATTTTTTCCGTTTATCAGCTTTGATTTGTTTTTGTTCTTTTCCACTCTGTTTCAATCAAATTTTTTTACGATTGTACGTATTCTGTATTTCTATCGTAGCTCCGTTTTTCTAATATAAAAAGTGTGCCATTAAAAAAGAAAATGTAAGTAGAAAATGCAATGAGAAAGATTTTCAAAGAAAATGTTAAACTTTCAATTTATTGCAGGTCAAAAACAACACCTTTTGTATCCTTCCACACTTAAGTTATGGGTTTAATAAATAATTAAAGTTTCTATTAAATTTAGTTTTTATTTATTTCACTTTTTTTTAACTTTGTATTGATAAGTTTACAAAATGACATAATTTTCTGTTCCTATTTCAAGCGTTTCATAGCAGACACTCTTTCTTCTTCTTTTTCTTTCGATTCAATTTTTTGCTGGAATACCATCTTTCGATCGTAACGTAACTTAGTGCGGGAACGTAATCGAAACTCAGAATAGGGGTGATTGTGTTCTGGCAAATGCTTATGAAGAGATAATTTAATCTGAAATTCCTTTTGTTTAGTTCTGTATGTGGCTTAAAGTGGTCCCTCTTAATATGGCTAGTCAATAGGTTTACCAATAGATGGGACATTGTCTCTCTTATCCTACAGAAGCTGGGCTCACTTGGGTCCTCTGACGTGGTCCCTTTGTGATAAAATTCTTCTATGAATTTCAACTTTTTTAGAAATTCAACAATTGTCCTATTGCTGCATAACTTTTTCCTTTTAAAATCATTTTCTGAATAATAATTCTTTTTTGCAATGCTTCCAACGTGCCCTATCTGGCATTTTTTTAATTTTTTTAAATAAATTTTTTGAATAGTTTTACAAGGTGGGCTAAAAGCAATCACCCTATTGGAAGATGCTCTTATTTTTGTAAATGGCGGCCAATGTCAAATCTGCTTTGACATTTGTGAATTAGACAGATGTAGAATACAAGTGAATAAGCCATGGAGCGGAATAATCGAAGTGGACGATTTTTCGACCAAAATCAGAATGAGCGACGAATCTCATTTCCGCCTCAGCGGGTACGTGAAGCAAAACTATCGCTTCTGGGGCATCGAAAATCCACGAGTGATGCACGGGGAGCCATTGCATGGTTCGCTGTTCACGCTGGAGGAGTCATCGGGCTGGTCAAACGACAACAGTGGACGGTGTGCGCTATAGGGCCATGTTAACCGAGTTTTTTTTTTGCCGCAATTGAACGAATTAGAACTGGAGGACATGTGGTTCCAACAGGACGGAGCAATGGCACACATTTCATTTTCATTTAGAAAAAAAAAAAAAAATTAAAGCCAAACAACATCGGATGACTTCTTGTATAAACACTTATCCGCTGCTATTTTTTTTTTTTTTTGCCGACATATTTTAGATGTCAGTAGAGAAATTGTTTCAAATGAGAAGAACCGTTAAGGAAAATAAAATTAACTCCCATAGAGAGGGAGGCTTCATATCACAGTGAAATCCAAAACTAACAGAAATATTTAGATTATAGGAATTTAGTACGGCAGTAAATAAAACAACTGCAGCCAGTGCTATTATTGTTACCGGCACTGTATATAAATAAATCTTTATCTGCTACTACTTTTTAAACTATCTTTTCACCTTTGAAGATTCAATGTATTCATGTTTTTTTTTTGTTAAGTTTTCACGTTTTTCTGAATTAATAAATAAATTTTGAAATTTTGAATTTTTTTTTTATAATAATTTTTGCACATTTTGCGATTTTAAGTGCATGAACGTCCTTGCCTTGGTCATTAATGAAATATTTAAGCTGCGATTTGTGTTTAAATATTTTATTAATTGAGTTGGGGGAAATTTTTCTCAACAGAATTAAAAAGAAAAAAAAAAAGAAATCGCAAAAGTTCTTTTATTTGCTTAAAAATTTTTTTCTTTTAAGGATGCTGCTTTCGGCAATCAATAAAATGAACAAGATGCTCATAATTAAAACTTTTAATTTTTGACTAACGGCAACCGCAGTTATTTATTCAAGTTACAACAACACACTTGACACCTTTTGACTGTTAATGGCAAATTTTAGAAAAAAAAAATTTGTAAAATAACACTTTTCTTTCTCATTATGTATCTGTGTGTGTGTGTGTGTCGGTATGCATTTGTATTATTATTAAATGAGATTCTTTTCCTTTCATCGGGTTTTAGCTTTTGACACACTTATTTGCTTTGTAGCATTCAGATTTTCTTTATTTCGCTTCACACATATAGAATCAGAATCGCTTTTTGTATTATTCGTTGCTTTTCATTGAGTGTGTTATATTTTGGGCAAACACACACACATAGTTTTCATTTAAATCACTTGCAGTGCAGACGACCGACCACAGCTCTTATTTGTTGTAATTATGAATGCTGCTTTTAATTTTACACTATTAAGGCCTGTTATTGCATGTTACCAGTAGCTAAAGTTGGGATTTTGTAGGCCACTCAGAGAGATCTTAAATCACAAAAAAAACCTTGGACGATCTGTTCTGAACTAACAAAAAAATCAAACTTTAATTCAAAATTTAAGTTTAGCTTTAGAAAACTTTTAATTATCGGGCCAAAGTGTTATTATTGTAATTAAAAGAGACTCGTTACGCGTATTAATATTTTTTTTTTTTTTTTTACTTTATTTTGAAGACAATATTTGCTCTTTATGAAAAAGAAATTTTTTTTTATCAAGTTTAATTTCCAAACAAACATAACTTTTTTATATGAGCACTTTCCTGTAGTTACAGCACGTATGTACATACATACATACATGCATGCATACAGAAATAGATAAGTGGATATGTAGTGCTTTTATGTAAGCATTATGTATATGAATACTTTTGTTTCAATTGTTGTTAATGCTCGCAGCAAACACACAGCCCGTTTGTGGCCAAGTGGACACAATGATAGTTAAACATAAAATTTATTATCTATTCACCCTAGTTATATATTTTATGATTTTTATCCGCTGCGTGCGTACGTATATCCTTGAATTCCAACACGAACTGACTACTAAATTGAATCAATGAACTGGGAGAAACATAGAAAATAGCAGAACACAACATTTAAGAAACCCTAGACGTACAGCATCCACAACGAGCTACCCTTCGATTCCTGTTAGTTTTCTCAAGTTTACAGAGCGCTCTCTTTGCTTTCTCTATATCTCGGCATGAAATTAACAGATTTTATAGCAAAAGTTTTGAGTGAGACGACATTTTAAAAGTTTTTAACTAAATGTTTTTGCCCGGTTTCGCCCAGACCAGTTCGCGGCATCCTAAAGAAGTGTATGTACCAATTTTTGGAGAAATTAGTTTAAAAATATAATTTTAATTGTTAATTTTTCACTGTCTGATCCAAATATTATTTTTTTTCACTTTCCACACTCTTCCTAAATATCAGAAAAATACAAAAAAATTATATAATGGAAACTGCTAGTTTATTAAGCTTGAGATTGCATTATGAACATTTGATTTATTTATTTTTAGAGCGAAATATCGATATAAATTTTGACTTTTGATCCGAAGGGTCAAATTTTTTTTTTTATGAAGCGTATAGCAAAAATGTAATCTATAGGTGATTCTGAGAAATTTTGCTCAAGAGACCATAGCTCTAAGTCGGATTTGGAGCCCCCCAAAATTTCAAAATAGATATTTTTCCATATAGACGTATAGAACTTTAAATTGCAATAAAACAACGATGGATTATTCGATTGACATGAATTTTATTTATCCGAAAGATAATCTTGTGGCATTACATTTTAAATATGATTTCTGGCATATGACCGCCACGGCTGGCTCGTATGACGTCCAATTTTCGATGACTTTTTCCAACATTTGTGGCCGTATATCGGCAATAACACGGCGAATGTTGTCTTCCAAATGGTCAAGCGTTTGTGGCTTATCCGCATAGACCAATGACTTTACATAGCCCCACAGAAAGTAGTCTAGCGGTGTTAAATCAGAAGATCTTGGAGGCCAATTCAGAGGTCCAAAACGTGAAATTAGGCGGTCACCAAACGTGTCTTTCAATAAATCGATTGTGGCACGAGCTGTGTGACATGTTGCGCCGTCTTGTTGGAACCACAGCTCCTGGACATCATGGTTGTTCAATTCAAGAATGAAAAAGTTAGTAATCATGGCTCTATACCGATCACCATTGATTGTAACGTTCTGGCCATCATCGTTGTTGAAGAATTACGGACCAATGATTCCACCAGCCCATAGAGCGCACCAAACAGTCAGTTTTTCTGGATGTAACGGTGTTTCGGCAGACATTTGAGGATTAGCTTCACTCCAACTGCGGCAGTTCGATTATGAAAATCGGGAACAACGGCAATCTCGTTTTGCACTATTTGCAAGCGTTGTTCAGGCGTGAGTCTATTCATGATGAATTGCCAAGCCAAACTGAGAATAAATCACTTGACAGCTGTTAAATCGGTCGCCATCTTGAACAGTAATGTCAACTTAAAGTTATATACCTCTATAAAAAACACCCTTTACATAGAATAATTTAATTAAATTTTTATTATATGTTCGGCATAGCCCAACTTATATTTTTCTTTTCTTATTAATTATTTTTCAATATAAATAAAATTTGAAGGCAAAACGTTTGCCGGTTCAGCTAGTTAATTATAAAATAAATACTTAATTTCAGTTCAAGAAAAAATACTTTTTGAGAACCTTCTTTTTAAAAGTAATAAAATGTCTGCAGCACTCAATTTTTAAATTAATAAAAAAAAAAAAGAAATATTCTAAGAAAGAAATCCAATAGGACTGCAAAATATATCAATTTAATTTAATTTTGCAAACATTTTTAAGCCAGACATATTTAATTAAATGCAATTTAATATCAAAAATTAAAAAAATTATTTTCCGTTAAGATGGAAGCCATTTAAAAGGCACACATAAGGTGTGTTCATTTACTTTACTAGCAGTAACCAGCAACCAGCAACGAGAGTAAAAAAAAATTTGCAAAAAAGCTCTCAAAAATTTTAAAAAGTAAAGGAACACTTTACCAGTCAAAAACTTGCAAGTTGAAGTAGTTTTGTAATATTTACTACTTTATATTAGGCCTGATTATGAGTGTCGTGATGAAAACAGGGATATATGGCAACGCCGACCACATAATTTACATTAGCTTGCCGTTAATTCGACTACGACAGCGACACTCGTAATTAGGCCTATTAGCATTATTAGCAGAGGTAAATAAAATATTTTAAAGCATAATTTCAGGCTTCATTTAAGTATAAGCATACATCACATAAATGTGTCCAAAAGTATATATATTGGGACCTTCCTTGTAGTATAGAGACTATCATGCAAATTATGAATATTCTCAAGGATCTTTTCCCTGGGAGAATTTTGGTTTTTGGGAGAAATTTTGTTTATAATAAGAAGATAGGGAAAAGTGAAAAAACTTCCGGGGAATTGGGCTGTATATGTACCAAATTTCAGACAAATCCGTTGAAAAATAAAATTTTGTGTAGCGAACAAGCAAACCAACAAACAGAAAATGAATTTTATTTATATAGAAGAATAAAAGTTATTGAATCTGATTACATTGAGTTGGCTTACAAAACACACTTCTTTTCTAATTAGTAATTTTATTTCGTATAATTAATAGAGAAAACCGTACGTGACACAAGAATGGGGGAAAATAAAAAAAAAAGTTGAGAAGCAATTAAAAATTTTTTTTTTAAATTTGATAATAATAAATTTAGAAAAACAAATTTTAACTTCATTAAATTAAGAGAGAAAGAGATACAGAAATGTTGTTTTTTTCTTCTTCAAACTGTGGACAATCTACATCATCTAACGGGAAATCATGCGCATGGCGTAATCTTGTCTTTCTATCATTATTGATGTAAACGACTTTAATGCTAACTGATCCATTTGTCAAGTAGTTAAGCTTATTTTTTGCTTCAAAAGTTCTTTTCAATTAATTTTCATACAAATCAAGTAAGCACGTCATGAAAATAAATGGAAAGAAAAATTGAACAAATTTCTATTCGGACATTAATATGCAACATGTAAACGGTTTAAGAAAGAACAAAAGGAAATTGAAAAATATCCTGCAAGAAATGTGCATAATGGAAATGGGATCTAAGAAAAATGTAAAAATTTATCTACATTGTGGAATCAACAATATGGTAATACCGCCACAGTAGAGATGATACCGCAACTGCGGAAGAATACCGCACCAACGGAATGAATAATTAAACCCATTATGATGCTTAAAATTTATTTGTTCAAATTTTTCACATTTAAATCAGATTACTGTTACGAAACTCTGATAAAAAATATAAAAGCGAGAAACAAATTCACCCTTATCATGAATATCATTGCCCTCGAATATTGTTCACTTTCACTGGGATAGCAATTATAAATGAATTCCCTGCAAATTCCCCTTATCTTATCATAATTAATTTTTTTCTCTTGTTTTGTTCACTTACAAAAAGCTGGCGAGCACAATTGTTTTCGTGTGTCTTTTTCTTAAAATTTAATTTATCAAGCAGAATATAGCAACTTTTTAACAAAAGAATTAAAAAGTGGTTGTCTACTTATAAAAAATTCAATTATTTCTTGATAAAATCGTTCATCCACAACAGTTGAAACCTTTGCCACAAGAACCAGTCGTAAATTACAAGAAATTGTTTATCTTTTGAAAGCTTAGAAAATTTAATAAATTCGTCTTTATTATATTTACATTCACTCTGCACTGATAGCGTGAACAAAATTTTACGTGAGATTCCCGATAGCAATTTTCCCTTCGAGGGGAATGAAAATTTTAAGGAAACAAGAATTTCATTTTTATTTGCGATTTGCAAGCATGAGCACAAACATTTGATATGTGGTGTTATCATTAGGTTTGATATATTTTTATGAAAAGCATCATAATGCCTTTTCACAGTATATTCCCCTTTATTTCAAATACCTGGTAGCATAAGAGGCATTCTATATTACCAAATGCATTATTAATTTTAAACTGAAACCTACGCGCTTCTGGGTTAGTGCAAAAACAACAACATCGACAACTAAATGAATGAGCGTAGGCATTTCTGTGAATTTATTGTTTTCACCAAGATGTATGAAAATTTGAATGCCAGTTTAAGGGGAATGACATTTTTAAGAAAACAAAATTTCATTTGTTATTCACGATACAGGTGGGTTATGCTTGTGCAGCCCTTCAGTATTAAGTTGATTCATTAATCACTACATTATTTTTTATTTTTCTTCTTTTTTGCAAAATTGTATAAAATACACATAATACACAACTAAATTATAACTTACAATACCCAGCCGAAACTTACATTGGATTCCTCTTTAATTAAACTCAAGTATTAAAATCATCCAAAATAATCAATTATTTATCTGAGAATTTATTTTAAAAAAAAGCAGAAGAAATTACAATAAAACATGAACGAATCTTAATTTAAAGTTAACGAATAAAATATTAAAAAATTTAATTTAAGTTATCGGTAAATTAAAGAAAACCAATTTCCGTTTAAATGCTTTAAAATTATTGTAAATACAAGTGTAAAATGGTAAATACGATGAAACAAAGATTATGAAACTGACAAGAAAGAATACAAATATTAAATAAAATAAAATAAACAGAAACAGAAGGACTAATTTTAAAACTCGCAAACAAAAACAAAGGCGATAGATACGAGTATAATAGTCACTTTCAAATAGTTTAGTTACGCATACATACAAGAAAAATTACGTATGTACTCGTACTTGCCGATACACCTTAAAAACTCTGTTAGATAATATCAATTCCTAATTTATATAAAATTGTATCAAAGGCATATACGGAGGATATAAATATGTATGGCTTATTGCGTATGACCCCATAATCTGGTTCTAGACTGGGTAAGGCACGACTGGAAAAGTTCTGATGATGTTGTTGCTTCTGAAGTGAAAAGCTGCGCGCAGATGACGATGATAAGAAACTTGTTGATGAATTTACTGGCTTACGCACATTCTGTTTCATTTTTTCTTTGCGCGCTACAAGTTTTTTGGTTTCACGCAACATATAAATGGCATCAGTCGTTGTCATAAAATCATGTATAATCTATAAAGGAAAAGAAACATTTTGATTATATTCACAGACACTCATTTAGAATGCTGTTTAAAAGACTTACTTTACGCTTAACTGGACAATGAGAAAATATCCATATTAAAGTGCACAGTGTGTTAAAAATTTCAGAGTCTTTGTCGCACCAGCGCAACAACATTTGTGCAATTGTAACGAGACCTCCTTCCTGGAATGTATTTGCAGTTGTGCTGTTATAGCGTGCCAAATTCAATATTATGCGACTGCAATACATAATCAATTGTTTATCAACCTCGGAACGTATGGCTTGAGCCATTATGCCATAACAAAATGTTGATATGAAATCCGACCGACACATAAGTAAATGTGGTACAGTCCTCGAAATGCGATCTAGAAGGGAATTACACATTTTATGGAATATTATTTTATTCAAATTTGCCTTGATTACAATTGAATTATATCATTTTTATAACTTTTGTCCCTTGAATGGTAAATATACAGGCATTTTCTGAAATCACGGTGATTTTAAACCGCAAACGATATTAAAATCACGTTAATGATTTTTTGGTGTTCTGGAAATCCCGAGATTTTAGCTTTTGAGTAATGATTTTTACTGTTCTCAATCACGAGCTTAAAGCTCTTTTGCTTTGTTTACAATAAAATTTGTTCAGAAAAAGAACAAGAACTGAAAATCACGAAAAATATAAGCAAAAGAAAAAACAATTCTCCACACAATATAAAACGTATTTTAAAATTAATAAATTTAAGGTTCCGTTGTGAAAAATAGTTAATTTTTTGAGAAAAACTAATAATAAAAAAAACAATTCAAATTAAATGTATTTAACCGTTTTGTTAAGGAATTCAACGCAAAATGCTTTAAATTCCTATCAATCTGGGGGTCGCAGGTTCTATCCCTGTCTAGACCTTGGGTGTTTTCTGCAGACAAGCCAAGAAGCTTCGCAGATTTGTGTTGTTAAAAACAAAATATCGTAAGACAGTTAGCTTTGCCGGCTTTAAATCAGGAGATGTCAAATGATTTTGTGCGCAGAACACCTTTTTCGTGAGAAAGTGATTTTCTGAACGTGCCTGATAACCACACGATACTTCAAGAAAGGTCGCTAAATAGTTTTTTATGTAATAAAATCAGTAACAAACTATCTGAAAGAATACCTATATGATTAATTATATTTTAAAGTAGTATAAGTCCACTTTAAAAAAAAAAAGTCAGTTTTAATGTAAAAGTAGCCACATTTGCTTTAAAAATTCACTTGGTTTGTAACTTTCAAATAGTAAAGAACATTGGCCAGTCTTTTTATTAAGTACCGGGACCGTGCTCTAATTGTTAAATTGGAAAAAGAATTTAATAAAAAAAAAGAACACAAAAAATTATAAATATTAAATGCAAACATATAGGGCCATAATCATAGTCACAATACAGTCGGTCGGTATCTTTTTAAAAGCGACTTTAAATTAATATAATTTTTATGAACAAAAGTCAGCTCTTAATAAAAGCCTACTTTAGTGTGTCTATGATTATAGGCCATAATCTTAGAAATAGGATTATTTCAGAATTATTTAAAATTTTCTTTATCGTTCATCTAAAAATGGTAAATTTCCAATTTCATATAAATAAGCTCTTGGCAACCACTTGCACTTACCCAGTCTCATCAAAACATGCAAAGCCTCCGAAGCACTAAAGCGACCTTTTAACAAGCCGACTGCATCTTGCACTTTAAATTTAATAGAATTAGCTGCCTTTGAAGTCTCTTTAAGAACAGCAATATTTCTGCGTATGACCTTAATGCATACGTTGTTTAAACGTTTACGTACGCAATAGCCACGCCAAAAACTTTGTATAATTTTAGCTGCCCTTCTTTGTCTTAATAGTTCTCTCATTTCTGAAGTCATGAGAGTTTGAAAACGACGACGCGCCAATATACCACGTGCATGTGCTTGAAACTCCGTAATATTTGATTTTAATTTCAAGAAACATTTTCTTTCCAGGCGCATCTTTATTCGGCCTCTGAATTTTTGTTGCAAGTGTATAACAGTCTTTTTTAGAATCTTCATTTCTTTTTTGGCTCTGAAAAGTCGTTGTATTAAAATGACATGATAACGTAACAGTTGGTATTGAGAACGTTTCTGCAACATTTCAAGCCGAGCTCGATAGTATTTCTGTATGATTATTGCGGCTGCTTTAAGTTTTAGATATTGATCGCGCTCTATTTTCATAAGCAGTGTTGCTCTGACTAAACGCTGTATATAGATAACTTTTTTTCTGGTATTAAGAAAAATTCGTTTTTGGTTTTGGGCTTTTAGGGTGGCCTTCCATCTTTGTTGTATTTTCACAATGGCAGATCGAAGACGCTGATAGGTTTGTTTATCACGTCTCATTAACTGAACGCCCCGAAACCAAATTTGTATTTTTATAGCCGCTGATCGTTGTTGTTGATAGTTTAACTTTTGCTGTTTACTTAGCACATGCAAACGATAATATCTTTGCAAACAAATAATAGAGGAACGTGCATGCAGATAATTCGCTCGTTCTTTTAACATTAACAGTTTGGCTCGGAATCTTCTTTGAATAGAAATAATCACAGTGCGTTGATATAAATACTCAATTCGCTGTTTTCTCGCCAATAATTTCGCTTTGTAATGGCTTTGTACAAAAACAATTAAATCACAGGCTCTTAAATATTCTCTTCTTTGGATTCTCATTGCTAAAGTAGCCCTTAGGCGAGTTTGGATGCAAACAACTGATTTTCTTATTCTATGAAATTCTTCTTTTTGCAACTTCATTACACAATATCGCCTGAAAGAAACCTGTAGGATAATTGCTGATTGTCTCAGTTGCAAAAATTTTTTTCGTTCTTCTCTCATTTTTAAAAAACCTCTGAAGTGTTTTTGCAGACATAAGACAGCTTCTTTAGTACCTTGATACTTGGCTCTTTGATAACGCATGGCTTTGTACGCTCTAAAATATGTCTGTATGGTTTTAATGGCCTGTATTTTTTTCTGAAATATTCTATAGTCAGATCGCATTTTTAATTTAGCTCTAAAGCGTCGTTGTACATTAATAACACAAGTTTTTAGTTGCAAGTATTCTTTACGGTCGATTTTCATTTGCTTTTTGGCTCGAAATTTTTGCTGTACAAGCAAAGTGTAATATTGCACTGCTAGATATTCCAATTTGACTTTGCGTGCCAATATAGTGGCTCTCCATTTTTGTTGGATCAATACAGCTGTCCTTCGTGTATTCAAAAACTTGTTGCGCTGCTCACGCATCAAAGAAGTGGCGCGATACCACCGTTGTATACATATAATTTTGGAACGCATGAACTTATACATTTTTCTTTGTTTTTTGCCCCTAAGTTTGGCTCTAAATTTTCTTTGTATGAAAATGATGTTCTTTTTCAATTGTAAGAATTTTTCCCTTTTTTGTTTCATCAATTGACGAGCTCTAAAGGCTCTTTGCAATATCAACACTGCTGACATTGTTTTTAAGAATTGTACTCTTACTTTGTAGCCCCTCCAGACTGCCTGTATTAAGTTGGCTGCTTGATTTTCCAGAGCAGCTTGCTGCCGCAAAAGTCTCGCCTGTTTTCTATTCCTCCAATATCTTTGTATACATATTGCACTTTTGCGGCATTCTAGAAACTTATCTCGACATTCTCTCTTCAAACGACAGGACCTAATCCACTTTTGTATTACAATCGTACTCCAAATGGTTTTAAGAAGTTTTTTACGTGCCAAATAACGACGTACATACTTTTGCAATACGATTACCGCTGCGGTACGCTGCTTTTTGTAAATACTTACATAACGTCTGGCAACGAATCCTCGATATGCTGATTGTATTACTGTAGCAGCTGCCCGAAGTCTCTGCTCTTCTTTATGACGTATTCTTCTATGAATAACAACTTTCAGCCAACATTTCCTCCACCATTTTTGTATAATTCCAGCTGCTGCATGGAACTTTGGCGATCTAAATTTGTAAATAATTTGCCACAATAGCGATAGGGTTTTCTCTCTGTGGCCATCCACTATATCATTGGCCGTTATAAATCCTTTTAGTTGGAAGTCGGTCTCACTTAGGGCTTTCAAAGCCAAGTTCACATTAAAAATTCTTTGCAAACGGGAAATGGCCGGCACTCTCAACTGTCTGGTTAAATCATTTCGCAATAAAATGATTTCCATAACACGGGTTAAACGTATACCATCTCTTAGATCGACAGCTAAATTATGAAAGGCATAATCGAATTCATCAAGAAATGTTTGTTTATGTGTCAAAATATAACCCAAACGCTTAAGTTCTCTGGTTACATCACCAATATTGGCCAATAATTCCGATGAAAAACGCAAGAGAATTTCACGTGTTTCTTTATACGGAGATTTTTTTATAAACAAACATGGATTATGGGCAATAATACGTTTTTCTTTAGCTTTATCCAAAAATAACAGAAGAAAGAAAAACTTTTGTAGCGTGAACTTTTTAATGTTTTCAGCGTACTCTGCAGACAGTGTGTAGGCTTTAGAATATTTTTGCTCCAAGAATTTATCACGAAAGAGTCTGAAATAAAATTTAAGGAATTTTAATTTTAAATTGTAAAAATAAATTTTTTTTTTACATTTTGGGAGATGAGCCCAAGCGAATTTCAGCTTAAGCCAAAAGCTCTTGAATGTTCAGCAGTATGAATTTAAAAAAAAAAAATAGTAGAGGAACTTCGGGTATTGTAACCCCTATTTTTGTTTTTGGATTCCTGGAAAAAGTACTTATACAATTTTCACCAGATGAATTCCGGTTGCCTAAAAAAATACAGAATACTTGTATAACAATGTAGAATATTTTCATGGCATTAAAATAATACCCGCATTGACATTTGATTTATAAGAATTTTGCATTGAGATTTATACAATTACTAGCTGACCCGACAAACGTTGATTTGCCTTCAAATTTTTTTATATTCGATCTTCTTACTCTAAGAAATCGTAAAGGACCGTACAAGACCGAGTAAAATCAGGTAGTACATAAATAAGAAAAATACAGACTGCAGCGCCACCTGCCAGACGGTTTGTTGACGCTAAACCTTCCAAAATGCGTACACAGAAATTGAATTACATCGGTCCAGCCAGTAGAGTAGAATGTTAAATTTTTATAGATAGATGTAAAAAATATTTTTGATATTAACACAAAAAAAAAAAAAAAAAAAAAAAACAAATACGTTCTCAAACACTTTATAAAACCGAAATCTCAAAAACTTTAAGAGTATTGGTCGCAAACTCAAATCGGCTGCAGTTAAGTCCACTGCTACATTTTTAGCCGGTGGTTGGATTAAAATCTGTCGCATACTACTAAGAGCAGTAACGGGTAGGGCAAATGAATACATTGATTTGGTCATGTGTTATATTTTTACCAACTACGATTTTTTTTTGTGTTCAAATTTTTGAATTCTTCAATATTAATTTCTACTCAATTAAATTTGAAATTTATTTGTAGTTTGTAAACCCAGTTAGCCAACATAATACATACGCCCATGTTCTGAGAAATGCGCGTTTTCATCGTTTCATCGTGAAAATAGTTTTGCAAAACGCTAAAACATGTTCTGGAAACCGCTTCAGTTTTTCTCATAGAAAGTGAATGAGAAAACGCCAGTAAACAATTAACAAACACAATTGACAAAATCAAAGTAAATTTTTTAAACCATATTTTTTATGGAAAAAGGCTAATTTTCTTTACAATTTTGGTTGTAATAAAAAGAAAATATATTTAATTTGAATTGTGCAACATTTTATTTTATCTTTAACTCTTAGTTTGTGCAAAATTCATCACTTCGCTTCAGTGTATGCTTGCGGTTTGAAAACGCCAAAATTAAGCGTTTTGCGTTTTGCAGAACACCTTTTTGCGATTTCAAATCGTAATCGCCAAAGTTAAGCGTTTTTCAGAACATGGGTGATAATTGCATACAAAAATGAACCGCCTGCCTGCCTTTTCATAACAAAAAGATAACAGCTCGTTAGCACAGAGTTTATTCACTATGAACATTCTTCTAAACTTCTGCCAACTAACTGCTAGAAGCAGTATTAAGAAATATTGATAGTCACTAAATAAAAAGTTTTGAACAGCAAAAACTGCATAGATACATAAATAGTTAAGAACACACTATCCGATATTTAACTTATCGATATTTTTAATTTAATGTCCAACCAAAAGTTTGATATTTGACTTTTAAAACCTTAACTTTAACTATCGGTAACTTGTAATACTGGCTCTAAGTTTCGGATATATTCCAAAAAGGCATTATTGAATTTCAGAGTTGATCTTCTCTAAAATTAAATATTGTAAAACTATGTTATGAATAAACTTCATGCCAACTTACTAACAGCTAGTTAGAATGGAGGCTAATCAGATCTCCTATCTTTTTTTTTTTTTTTTTTGTGAATAACGCTGTAAATGATTTCAAGTCAATATAATTAGAATTAATTTGATTCCACATAATTTATTGGTTATAGATAATCTTACCTGTTTAATATAAAACTGCTTATCCCAACAATGTCTCTATTTGACTGCAAATGTATTTTCTCACCATAAATCACCTCTAGTCCTAAACGTAACCACAAAGGATTAAAACATAAAAGGAGTTCTAGTATATCGCGCTGTGTCACAACATCCAAATGTAGATTACGATCGCTACGTATACGTAAGGCATTTTTTTGAACATATACCGCTACTTTAGAGCAAGGAATTCGCATTTCTTCGCTTAAGAAAAGTTCTACAGCGGCTCGTCGCAAAGATTCTAAGCGAAAATTGTTTAAGTAATTGATGGACTGTTCCTCTTTGGTGGGCGCCAAAATTAAATCCTTATGGCGTACTTCATTAAATAGTTTTCCCACATCAATTTTAGTATTTGGGTCTGTATCGAGATCGGCCGGTATTGTTACTAGAGCGTTAAGCCATTTTTTGAAATCAGTTTGATGTTTATCCACTGATGCCTCATCCAAATACATTGTAGAAGCGAGAAAGGGATCACAAGTGGTGGTAGCTGCAAAGGGATCAGGATTAATATAAGGTACTAAATACAAGTCTGCTTCGTAAAGTTTAATGCGGGGTTCATCTTTAATTTGACGAGGTGTTAATGGTTTCCTTATCAACGACAACGATTTTGGCAGTTTATAATTTTTTGATTGTATTTGCGATCTGTTTTTCAATCTGGGTGTACTTGGAGTTCTTCGATTTGGCATGCTTGGATTTATGTCAAGTTTTTGCCGTTTGGGGGGCGATACGGTTAAAAAGCCTGACTTGCTTCGTAAACTCATAACTGAATCTATATTTGTGGACTCAGAGAAAGACAATGCGTTTAATCCACGCTTGTGACTGTCCGCCACTGTTTGTAATGTTTTAGCAGCCTTTGATATTGTGGGTGTGGCACAAGTTTTAGTTGAGATACAAGTTCCAGTTTTAGTTAAAATCGGACTAGTTTTGTGGCATTTAAGGCCAACTTCATTTAGATTGAAGCGGCTGGATTGGGCTAAGATCTCATTTTGGTTAAAATTCAAATCAGCATGGAATGTTAAGCTTGTTTGCCTAGAATTTAATTGATTTGAAGGTTCAGCTATATGGCCACTTTTTTCGTATTCAGCAGGTAAAATATGCGTAGAGGATTTTACATCAGTTCGCGCAGTTGCTTGAGTAAAATAACGATTTTGTTCGAAGCACTTTATTGATTCCATTTCATTTAGATTCGGCAAAGATCCTTGAGTGAGTACTTTGGACTTAGGACATTTTTCATATAAATCCAACATAGACTCAGAATATTTACGCAGATGTGTGCCTATAATCTTAATTTCACGCTTAAGATCCTTTTCACTACTTTTACTAATTTTAATGTCATTTTTGGATTTATTTGATGGTACTTCTAAAAAGACTGAACTGTTATCCTCTTCCTGTATTATATCCAGAAGTCTGGCCGCTGGAGTGGTACTTATAACGGTTGTCCTATTAATTGTTACGCCGCAAGTGTTACCATTTTTATCTGGAGAACCAAATAGACTTTCACGGGAAATTTCTAAACTCTCACTTAGCTTGACATCAAATGTTTTGTTATTTATAACCGTGGTAGTGTCTTTTATGTCATTCTCTATGTCGTCTGTGCAATGAACAACATCTAATAAGTCTATAGTTAAACATCTAGGTTTCAGTGCGACAACATGGCTACCAGGTGTTTCCGGAGTTAATTTTAGGGAATTTGCATTAGATCTTGATGGCGTTGGTAGTGAGGCTAAATTCGCCGGTGTAAATTTTAAGTCATCAATCATGTTTAGTACGTTTGTAACAGTGAGGGGACTAACATTTTCTTTTGAATCATCGCTCCCCATTTTAATAGCGTATGGTGACAGTTTTACCACAGCATCTCTACTATTATTGCAATAAATATTGCGTTCTGTTAGAGGTGATACTTGCTTATGCGGAGTAACTTTGGGCGATTTTACTACCTTGTTAGTTGTTGTCTTTTTGTTATTTACATAAATACTGCTGTTCCAATGAGTGTGCTGATCTTTTTTTTTCTCTAGAGTTTCTCTTTTAACCGCTGCATCACGTGCCATTAAACGTTTCTTTTGCATTTGAGCCTGATGCTGTGTTGATTTGTTTACAATTTTATTAGCAGCATTTTTTGGTGATTTTAATCGTAGAGTTTTGATGTGTGAATAATTGCCAGAAGATATGCTAGGAAATTTTCTTACAACACCCTGGCGTAAAAAAAATTTATTAGTTTGTTTGTTTTTTCGTTCTCTTATTTTGCGTATTTACCTTCACTTGATCAATAGCTTTTGATTTAAGTATAACTGCTACATCCTTGCGAAAATTTCGATTATCAACAAGTTGCATCGTTTCTTTGCAGGCAATGGCCATTTCAGGTGACCACACTATTTCCATTGTTACTTCATTGTGAGCAGCTACCGATTTATTTAGCCATTCTAAAGTCACATTGTGATCACTATTAATGGGTTTAGCAACTCTCACCTGCAATAATGCACATATATCATAACGCACATAAATAAAGTTCATTTTCTGTTTGTTTTTGTGGTTGTTCACTATACAAATTTTTCTAAATTTCTATACTAAATTGAAGAAAATTCGACATATTCACTTGTACCGACCACGCCAATTTTTACGCTTTTTTAGTGTGAAAATATAAATCATAAGAAACAAATTTAAATGGTTCAATTGAAATCGCATACATAAAATTTCAAAACAATATGTGAGGAAAAGATGTTTAATAATTAAAAACTAATTTAAATTACTTTATTAAAGAGTGGTCGTAAATGTACAGGCAGGCAATTTCGAAAGCGGTAATAAATTAAAAAAAAATCTGCTGGAAAACAAAAATTTTTTTGG
Source organism: Thelaira solivaga (assembly GCA_947397855.1). NCBI lineage: Eukaryota > Metazoa > Arthropoda > Insecta > Diptera > Tachinidae > Thelaira > Thelaira solivaga. Next base: position 29,813,006 of record OX377612.1, read on the forward strand.
CGAACAAGCAAACAGAAAACAAATTTTATTTATGTAGATTAAGGGCCTGTTTAGCTAAATGCGAATGAAAGCTTCGTTCCCATAATTGTATTGCAAACAAAAACAATACAAGAAAATTTGTTTTTGTTTTCAATATAATTATATGCAGCCTATGTTACTCACTGATAATGGAGCTTTATATTTTAAATCAATTCAGTAGTTTTAGTATTAAAAAAAATAGCATTTTGCAAATATGTTAAACATATTGAACTAGGTCGTGAGTGTCCTTTTTAAATTTCTCAAATTGTTACTTATAACATAACATAACCAATGCTAACATCACAAAAATCTAGCCAATTAACCTTTATTTGTCAATTGTAAAGATGTTTGTCGTTTTCGGTTTTTGGAGATTTGAGCAAATATGCATAGCGAAGTTTGCTCAAGGTATTTTTAGTGCAAATGAGGCAAAGTGCAATGTGTTCATTTGGTTGTTGTATTGACTAAATCGAAGCATTTTGTACTCATTTGCACTGATTGCAAGCACTGACACGTGAGTCCACCTAATATTTTTTAGTAAAGATTTCTTATACCCTCCCTGTCCCATGCAGAGGACCCTCTAAATAGAAATAAAAATTAAGTTCGTAGCTACAACCTTTTGGAAAAATTGTGTTAGGGGGCCCTATTCATGTGGCAGGGAGTGTAGCCAAAATAATCATATTTTAATTTTGCTTACCTTTATATCTGTTCATTAAGAGCTTATTAAGCAAATTTTCTGGGAAATTTGTTTAATAATCCATTATGACACAAAAATGTTTTTCATTAACTTGGCCATAAATTAAAAAAAAAAAAAGTTTAAATTGGTTTTTTAATGAAATGGGATTAATAGATTAAAACAATTTTCATTGAATACCTACTTAATTTTTTTTTTGTGAATCCTTACTAACATTATAAAAGCGAATGTTTGTATATACGGATGTTTTTTACTCTTTCACGCAAAAACTGCAGAATGGATTTTAAAGAAATTTTAAAATAATATAGATTATACATCAGAATAACACATAAGCTATTTATACTAATATTATAAAGAGATAAAATTTGTTTGTAATGGATAAATGCTAAAACTACCGAGCCGATTTTAAAAATTCTTTCACCACTTTCAAACTACAACATAGGTTATAGAACATAAGGCTACGCCCACTTTTACTTCCATTATTCAATGATTTAACAATTAAAATTCTATTTTTCAACGAATTTTTTTTTTAATTTAGCACAGAAAATCCATATTTTAGGATTGGCCATGCTTACTTTTGCGCTGGTGAGTTAGTTAGGCTTGAGACCGGGTAAAAACAGCTAATCAAAAACTAGATTTTATTAATACAGTCTTGTTAGTCTAAGAATTCCTACATGCGGAGGAAAGGGGCAAGACCGGTTACAAACTGTCAGTAATTTATTAAGATATTGTGTGAATTAATAGCTGCGACGAGACAAACTTCTACATAAAAAGAAAAAAATATTTGTTTGTTTGTAAGTCATAAAAGTTTTTTGTTTTGATGCCTACTTTTCAATAAAGAAATATGTGTTTCTTAATGATTGAAACCCTGCTTTTTAAAGGAATTTTCTGAAATTAAATACAACCCTCCGATTCTAACTTACAAAGTAAAGAACCGAGCGAGGCCCGGCAAAAGATAAATAATTAATTTTTAAAGAAGTTGAAATGAAGATAATCAAAAAAAAAAAAAAAAAAGTTTTGGGATACTAATTTTTTAAGAAAAATAAAATATCTGTAGATTATAAATTTTTCATGTAGCATGCAGAAATTACAAACGGAACCACAAACTTAGTCATAGGGAATGGTATAAAAAAAAGGTATTGTAGCCTAAGATATCAATAAAAATGTCTAAAAAAAACAAAAATTAGCATATTAAGATAAGTGGACAATGAGGCATTTTTATACTCTTTCGTATTTTTGTAATCCGCAATGTTCATGTGGAAAACGTTAGCGGGCGGAGTCTTTTGACACATACAAACAGCAGTACTGTGTTAATTTTATATTATGAAAGCTAACATCTTCTTTAGAAATATTTGCAGTCCTTACCCAAAGTTCAGTAAAGTTAAGCATAGCGATGTTGTTGTTGTTGTTGTCAAGTTCCTATTGAAATTAACCCAAATCATTTTTTTTAAACAAAACATACGTTTTAGTTTTAGTTTTAGTTTGCAAAACATGATTTTTCCAAACTTTAAACTTAAATTTCTTTAAAGCTTGACATTTAATTATTTAATTTATTGGTATGAGATATAATATATTTTCAAAGTTTATCCAATATTGCGGAAAAAAGTGATAACTTTCCCTAAAAAAAAAGCACTATTTGTTAGACTTCTCATATGGTTGTATTTAAATTGACTTTTACAGTTGAAGCAAATAAAAAAATAATGAGTTGATAGAAAATAAAATTCTAAAAAGAAAATTTAAGTACAATTTTTCCGAATTTTTGCCCTCCGAGTTTGTAATTTGTTTAACATTTCAAATTTTTGGGCAATGCAATAATTGCATTAAATTGCTTAGCCAGAGATTTGTTTTATTTTTTATACACTTTTAAAAAAGATAAAATACGACAATAGAAATCTTTATGCTTGACAAAGGACCAGTGTTCTATCACAAAATATTTTTATTTTTTTTTCATAAACTAGTTTAAGAGCCTATTTCTATTTATAGAAATAGTATTTAAGCCAGAGAGCCCATATAGGCAGTTTGCGTGAACCTGCAATGAACTTAAATTATTTGTAAATGTTTCATTCTGCTTACTTGTATGTCATCGTCTGAGGGATTAATAATTCTAAGGATACGTTTCGCTTTTTTTGTTACTGGGACATCTTCAAATAGCACAATTGATTTATCACTAAATGGCGCCATTACTACCTCGATCGGTTCACGAGATTCCATGTTCATTTTGCTCTTACACCGCGTCGGTGTCACCTTAATCTAATTAGCATGAAAAAAATGCACATCCGTAAGATTATATGCAAAATGTAATTAAAAGAAAATATGCAAGCTAAACTTGAAACTTAACATTTGCCATACCTCGAATGCACTCATTGTTATATATATGTATATAGATTTTGAGCTGCAGCTTGTTGCATTCACACATTCAAAGAACGAAACAGTGATAATAAAATCAGAACTTAGGCAATTGCTAAGCCTCTTTTTATTTTGCGATGTCTGATATTTTTGAAAGTCAATATTCTCTACAAGATTTAGCAATTTTAAACACAATGAAAACAACAATTTTACAACAAACTGAATTTGCACAATTAATTCAAATGTCGTTAATTGGCGTTCTAATTTAAAGCAGCTGTCAAATGAGATGAAGTGGCGCCATCTTTGCGAGCTGCCATATCATTCACAAAACTTTATGCTACCAGATGTGAATATGTTGTTTTGACTTTTCTCCGTTTACACAAGAAAGTATTTTCTTTGAATTTATTGTATTCGTATTACATATATAAATAAAAAAATTAATGGAATAGACATGGGAAATTAAAAGTTAATTTTTAAAATGTAGTGTTACTTTGTCTCGTACTTTAATATAAGCCGTGCAATAATTTTCAGTTATTCTAACGAAATTATTGCTAAGATATTTCTTGCTAGTGTAAACTAATCTATATAATCTCTAAAATCATAACAAAGGCAACTTTAATGATGAAATCTTATACAGGGGTCTGCATCCCGAAAAGGCGAATTTATTTTTCACCGAACTGTCAAAATTGCTTAATAATTTTTTTTTTTACTTGTCTTTTTATTTTTACAAATAATGTAATATAAATAAATAATATGTACTTCATCATAGTGTAATTATATAAATTGGACGCAACTCTACATGTGTTTTTGTTTATATTTGTATATTATTAGACTTGAATATCAAAATATTTTTCATTATGTTTACGAAATAATATTATTATGTTATGTTCTAATTTTACACTAACAAAATATATGGTGCGTCTACTTCGTATAATTATACTATGTACTTCATGATTGAGAAGTCATCTTTGGAGGTAAGTTAAAATTGATAAATTGTAAATGGAAATCAATTTTGACAATTCATGTTAAAACAGCTGCGGGGCGAATTGACTAATGCAAGTGTGCAGTTGATAACATGATGAAATTATACCAGTGTGTACACTAGGCAATTCGCCCCACAGCTGATTTATCCTAAGTTGTCAAAATTGATTTTCATTTACAATTACTTAATTTGAACTTACCTCCAAAAATGATTTCTCAATCATGAAATACATGTTATTAATTTTTTTTATATTAATTTTATTAATAATAATTAATATTATTCGATCTTATAAATTTATTATTATTTAATATTAATCAAGCTTAAGATCTAAAAAATGTTTTTATTTAAATTTTCCGATATTTCGACTTTCTTTTGAAGGTCTTCTTCAGGGAAATTTATTTTTATTATATTATTTATATAAATAAAAATGTTTGACTTCCTGGATGTACGCACTTGTATAATTTCACCATGGTTGATATTTAACAATGCCCTACAGCAAGGTGGATTTATATTAGGTATACGCATTACTACAAAAACAATTTTTTGATACATATTAGAGTGTGAAATCTAAAAAGGACACTCACGAGCCAGTTTAATGTGCTCAGCATATTTGAAAAATTCAAATTTGCACGAATATTTATTTTCAAACTTTTTAACTTTTTGGCTATCAATATTTTGTATCTTATTTATTTGTATTTATTTAATTTAAATTTTGGTCACAAACATATACATATATTATTCATGCCAATTATAAATATTCAGAAGGATTTTTTCCCTGGGAGAATTTTGGTTTTTGAAAGAAATTTCTCTAAATCAGATAACTTGCCATGTTAAAAAAAGGAGAACTTTTGTTTATAATAAGAGGATATTGAAAAGTGAAAAAACTTCCGGGGAATTTTTATTCATAATTGGCATAATTAAAAATTCTGATAAGATGGTTAAGATCGGTTTCAAACAACTGATGAACAGCAACCATGTTCCGTAAACATGACATGTTTCGTTCCGTAGTGTGTAGTCGTGTTTATAGTTCATTTTCGTGTTCCCTTCGAGATTTCCAAAATATCAAAATATTTTTTGATATTTTCTGGTTGCATTGATGTTGGTTCTATAGTCGGTGTCGTTGTTTACTGTAAACATTTAGGATTTTGTCGACCGCTGAAAAAATTAATTGAAGTAAAGAAAAAGATATTTTATTAATTTATATAAAAAGTTACCAGAATCCCTTCATTCAACAATTCATGACCAAAAAGGTAGTCAGTTCTACTAAAAAGTGGGCGGAAAGAGGCAGTAGTAGAACTTGTTACCTTTTTGTTCAAAACTTGTTTAGTTTTCAAGATATCGACTTGATTTCCATTGCGTGGAATAGATAAACGTATTGGCTTTAATTCGAAATTTGTTTTTTTCGGATAGTGCGAAAAAAGTGTTTTCGCCAAAAATTACCATGAACTACCCCCTTTGCTTTTTTTAAAAAAATTTATTCAAAATTGACACATATTAAATTTTCATTAAAGTCGATTACGAACTATAATTAATAAATGTTGAGATAAATTGAAAATAACTCGCAAAACAATAAGTTCAAAAAACAGTTTGTATATTTTAATCAAAATATCAATATAAAATTTAATAATTAGAGCAGCATAATTTCTTGAGAATAATATTGATCGCGAGGTGATAAAACTTATTATAAATTAGTGAACATTATAAAACTTAAATTTAATAAAATTGTGAACTTAAATTAAAATTGTGAATTAATCTTGTGAATTTTCCTTAAAACAAAATTAAATTTTACAAAATACTTACTTATCTAAGAAACTTAAACTACCACCTAAAATAAAGGAAAACTAAAACTATATACTTTTGCTAAACCTTAAAATAATTGCTAATTAAATAAACCTAAGCCCTATTGTTAATTTGGCTAAATGCTTAAAGCTAAATAATAAATGAATATTAATATAAAATTGAAAATTCTAAATTATATTCTAGTTTTAATCAAAATTATAATTTTTTTTTGCACTATCCGCAAAAAAAATATTTCGAATTAAAGCGAATACGTTTATCTATCCAACCCAAAAGAAATCAAGTCAATATATAGAAAACTTAGCAAGTTATGACCGAAAAGGTAACCAGTTCTATTACTGTCTCTATCCGACCACTTTTTAGTAGAACTGGTTTCTGGCTTTGTTCGCCAGAGCAGAAGCGTTGGTGACATTGCCATATTTTCTCTTTTTAAAAATGCTGCTATTTTTTATAAGCTTTGTGAACTCAAGGAAGAGGAAAGTATATTTAGTTAATTCACAAACTGACGTAAATGGCTAAGTTATAAATTACTACTTAGATAAAATAGTACTGTTGTGAACAGCCTGTCATATTGCCAAAGAATACACTCGCTTAAACGTCAAACTCAGATGTCAAGGAAAGCTATAAATTAAATATTTCCTTGTGTTTTCTGCATTTTATTAATTTTTTATTGCATCAATTTAAATTTTGCTTCCAATTTTGAATTCATAAAAATGGGGGGAAATTATTTTTGTGTCAACAAAAAACATCTGATTAAATAGCACACTAAAAAAACACAGGAAACAAACACAGAAATAAATACCAACAACATTTTTACTACAGTCATAAATTTAGGACGAATACTACACTTAGGACACTTTAACACGCTTTGTGAATTGGCTAATTGTATGCTATGGAAGCATAATTTTGGTTTGGAGAGCACAAACAATATATACATTTTGACTTGCTTTCAATGAGAAGTAATGAAGTTCTTTTACACCCAACCCACAAAAAGAAAACGGTTTTGCAGATCCTCAATCGTTGCTTTATATCAAGCCATTTCAGTGTATTTAGAATTAAAGTTATTGATGTAAATCGGTTGCATTTCAGAACTGTACGCTTTGCTTTGTTCTGAAGCTTTTGTAATCTTTTTATTTGTTGTTTTCTGCATCCCATGTATATAATCGTTGATCCATATATTAATAACCGTAAGGTTCGTTACTTTTTCTTACACGATTGATAAAACCGTTTTTTTTCCATTTTTTTTTTTTTTTTGCAAGTAAACTCGATATGATTTTTAAATTTTGTTACTCTTTCTTTGCACAGAATTTACTTTTTTTATTAGAAAATTTTTACAAATTGCTTATTTTTTGTACTTATTTCATACGTTTTAGAATGATTTGTAGACTATTAAGTTAAATTAAGGAAACAATTATTATAAGGGAATATAATAAGAAATTCAAAAATCAAGAATATTTTAAATACAACAAAATTATGATACTAAAAACTGGAGAAGATAATATAGAGAAAGAATTAACCAAATAAAATATACAAAATAACTAAGGATAAAATAATACGTGCAAAATCGTCAATATCTTTTTTAACACGTTGCAGAAATACAGGTATTTTTCCAAATTTTATTAATAATTCAATAAAAAATGTTTTAAATGTCTTTGATACTAAATAGATATATGCTCAAAATTAAAAATACCATATTCAAATATACACAAGATTTAAAAAGAAAAATGTTAAATTTAGCAATAAAACAAAAACATGAAATACTAAAACGATTAAATATAGAAATAGAAATGTTAGTGTACAATTTAGAAGGACATTTAACAAGAAACGAACTTGATGAATTTTTATTATATGAGGATAAATTATCAATAACATTTAATAATAAGGTTAAATCAATACATAAAAAGAAATTTGACTGTCTTTATAATTTACAGAAAGAAAAGTTAGGAATTAAATTAAATAAAAAATGGTTTGTTAATAAATCTAGCTTAGATATACCAACAGACATTCAATGGACACTCTCATTAGGACACAAACATGGATTACCAGTTAGAAAGAAAGATTTTCCTATTTTAAAGATGATTGCAGATGGAGAAGATTTTGTACAAATATTAAAAGATAAAGAAGAACAAGAAGTAGCTAGAACTAAATTAACAATGATTATTGATAATCATATTAATAGACATAAATTGACAGAAAGAGATATATTTATTTTAAATAAAGTAAAAGAAACTGAGATATTTTTAAAAAACAATAGGAGTATTGTTATTTTAAATGCTGATAAAGGAAATTCCACAGTAGCTATGAATAAATGTGATTATTATTCTAGAATGAATGATATAGTTGAAGACCATACGAAATATATTATTCTAAATAAAGATCCTACAAACAATTTAGAGAAAATTAATAATAATATTATTGAAGATCTTTTCAAGGAAAAAGTAATTTCACAGGCAGATAAGTTTAAACTTAAAACAAATACTTTATTAGCACCTAGATTATATGGAGTACCAAAAATTCATAAATAAGACTTTCAATTAAGGCCTATTTGTTCATATATAAATTCTCCTTCATATGAACTTTCAAAATATATAACTAATATTCTTAAAATATATCTTCAAAATATAATGTTAAAAATTCTTTTGAATTTAAAGATAAAATTAAAGGTCTAAAACTTGACAATGATGAAAAACTTGTATCTTTTGATGTAGTGTCTTTGTTTCCAAGTGTACCTTACAAATTATAGAAAATAAATGGACTATAATAGAAGAACATACAAATGTAAGTAAAGGCTTATTTTTACATATTCTTAAATTTTGTATATTAGATAACAGATATTTTAAATATAATAACAAAATATATAGTCAAATTAATAGTCTTCCCATGGGTTCACCAGTTTCGCCTATTTTAGCAGATATAGTTATGGAAAACTTACTTGACACTTGCATTTATAAATTAATTAAAAAACCAAAAATTTTAACAAAATATGTAGATGATTTATTTTGTATAGTATCAGAAAATGCAATTGATGATATTTTAAATACATTTAATAGTTTTCATTCAAATATTAAATTTACCATTGAAAAAGAAAAAGATGGAAAACTGAATTATTTAGATACTTTACTTATAAGAAGGAATGATAAATTAGTCCTAGATGGGTATCAAAAACCAACATCTTCAGGAAGAATAATTAATTATTATTCTAAACATCCTAAAAGAATTATAATAAATATTGCTAATAATATGATAGAACGAATTTTAGAAATTAGTGATAAAGAATTTCATTATAAAAATAGGGAAATAATTAAGAATATTTTAAGAAATAATGATTTTCCAAAAACTTAATAAATCAGTTATTGAAAAAGAATAAAAATAAAAACAAGGATAATAGAATTAGAACACAAGAAATTGGAAAAATCAAAATTATTTGATAGGGATAACTACAAAATGGCACACAAAACATACTCGTATAATACATTAAATAAATTATTTACAAAAATGAAAGATAAATTAAATAAACCAGAAATATCCAACATAGTATTTATTTTTTTATTTTATTTTTTATTTATTAATAGTAAATAAACTTACGTATTAATAACATTATGGGAACTGGCTGCTGTGGCCTTCGTCCTTAAAAATATATAGTATATAAAATACCTTGTGGTGGAAATAACACAGAAAATTGTAATAAAATATACTCTTATGTAGGTACAACCAAAAACAAACTTAAAACTGGAAAAGCTGGGCATAAATCTGATCAAAGATATATAAATATTAATGCACAAAAAACAGCTTTGTCATCACATTGTGCAAGATTGAATCATAATCCCAAATTTGAAGATGTTTCAATATTAGATAGAGAAAATAATTATAAACGTCGCGTTATTTATTAGAAATGTTAGAAATAATAAATGTATCAAATGATAGTAGAATTAATTTTAAAATTGATACAGATAATATAGCACAAAATTATAGATATTTAGTAAGAAAAAGATAGAATATAATATATATAATGTATATTGTTTTTTTGTTAAATTATGTTTTGCATAAAACTGTTATTAATGTTGTTATTGTTTTTCTATATGTTTTTTTTTTTTAAATTTGAAAAAAGTCTTTAGTATCATAATTTTTATTTACATTTCAAAAAAATTTTTCATTTCATTATAAAATTATTTTCATTGATTTAATAATAATTAAAATATATAAAAAGACCTAAAAGCTTACAAAATATTTATTTATTTATTTTCAGTAAAAAATTTTTTTTAAGGGATAAATATGATGGGGTACTTAAACAAGCTTAGTAGTATGCAAATTTAGAATTATGACAGTAGAAATAAAGAGTACTGAATGAAATAAGTAATCGTAAATAGGGTAATTATGGTACTTTTTAGTGATTTTAATGGCACTTTTTAATTTTTTTGTATTAACAACCCTAGAACTGCGAGACTGGGCTAGAATGGTTCCATTCAAAGTGAAAAATCATTAAGAGATAAAACGGTGCTTTTTATATATTTTAATTTTATTATTAACGAACCTAGAAATACGATATTGGAGTCAAATGATTTGAAGCTAAGTGAACATTTCTTAAACAGAACTTAATTAGAAAATATTTTTAAATTTTTGTTCAAAATTTCTATTTTACGTTTCCCATTTCAATTGTTGGAAAATTTTGTTAACTTGACTCCCATTTTGTTGTTGTGTGTAAAAATGTTGATATTTTTGCAACTTTGCATGAGTGACTATGGACTTTATACTAAAGTGTGAATTCCGCTAAAATAAAACATATTTTATCAGATCCAACTATTCAATTCATATGAGAAAATAGAAAAAATTGCAGCTAATTTTGTTAGCATTTTTTCTTTTTTGGCTGTAAAGCCTCCTTCCACTCTGTCTTATTCCTATATTTGAATTGTTTGTAGCAAATTTGATTGTTGAATTAAAAAATACTAAAATACTAGGAGGCTGACCTGAATTTCAACTTAATTTGTCCTGAAAAGCGATTCTTTTTCTCTTCCGTATTGTCGTGCTTAGATACTCGTATACATACACACAAATATATTTTGTAGTCTAGTGAATTTTGTTGCATCAGCTACAGTCAATAAAAAAAGCTAACAAACATTCTGCAAGACGTCATCAGTGATGAAGTGGTGTTACATTTTATACGTTGGTTGTTTGTGGCCCAAAGGAATTTTCTGTAATACTTGTTATGCTGCTGGTGATGTATGTAGGTATGTAGGTATGCACATAGTTATTTTATTATATAAGTAAACTGATGTTTTCATTGTTGCTTTTTAGTTTAAATGAATACGTAATAGGTATGCTGGTTTGTTAACTAAGAAACAGAATCCCGGAGCTAAATGACTATAACTGTCCCCACTGAAAGCCCGGAAAAGGGAAAAAATGTATGCATGTATGTGTGTTAGTACATAAAACTAAATAAACGAATGAATAGTTTATTTGTACTATAATTGTTACTCTAAGGGAAATTGTATTGTCTTTTTTATTCAGACTGTTAGTTTTATTCTATATTTGAGTAGCAGTTTCGTTATTTTTTAGTGAATATTTAAACTTCTTTTAATGCTTAGAAGAAAACAATCAGGGAAGTGTAATTTTCCGTACGCTTTTTTTTATGTTTTCACAGTTTATTCTATATATATTCATAAATAGTGAGATATTCTTGAAATGCTTTCATTAGGTTTTAGCAAATTGACTAAATGTTTTTGTTTGGATTTTCTACTATTTAAATAAAAATTGACTACTGCCATTAGCAAGTGTTTAACTAAATGTCCTTCAAGACATTACATTGTTTAGTCTTATTTAGAAATGTGGCTAACTGCCAAAATTAAGCGTAAAAAAAGCACTTGAAAAAACTTGAGCAAAATATTTATGTTATTTAATTTAAGTAGCTTAAAGCAGAATTATGTGGATGTGAGTCAAATAAGTTTTTTTCGAATCAATAATTTAAACTAGTAAGAAAATTATTTAAAAGAAATAAACAGTCAATGCTAACCTCCAAAAATAATGAATTTTTAATTTTTAGAGTGACCACTGACTACTTTAATGAGAGAGTTCTTGTTTTTTTTAAACATATCTATTTACTACTCTTAGTATGCAGTAATGGCGTTTTCTTAAAAAGATTTTATTTGATACTAGCATTTAACTTGCTACTGTCGCTATTACAATTTATTAATCCATTTCTAGGTTTTTTAATACAAATAAAGTCAAAAGGTATCATTAAAATATATAAAAAGTACCATTTTGTCCGTTTATTGATTTTTTTTATTTACTGAGCACCATTTGTGTTCGGTCTGATAGTTCTAAATTCGTTAATGTTCAAATGATTTTTTACTTTGCTCAAAAGCGTTTGATCCCAATTTCATAGTTCTAGTATAAAAATTTAAAAAAGTACTAATAAAGTGAATCATGTCCTATTTATGGTTTTCCAATTTGCTTCAGACTATTTGAGAAAAAAGTATAAAAAAAAATTAATAAAAAGTACCATATGTCTTTTAATAATTTTTTACTTTCCTTAGGGCCGCTTGATCCCACTCTAGTACTTCTAGGTTCGTTTTCATTAAAAATTCAAAAAGTACCACTAAAATTTATAAAAAGCACCATTTTGTCCCTTTTAAGATTTTCAGTTAGCTCAGGATTGTTTAAGTCCTGTCTGGTACTTATAGCTTGGTAAATAATAAAATATAAAATAATACTAAAAAATTAGGAATGTTTGAGCGCAACTTGTACTTCTAAAATATTAAAAAGTACCATTAAAAATAATAAAAAGTACCATAATGTGTCTTTTACGATTTCTTATTTCGTCACAATTCTATGTTTGCACATAACATTAAAATACCACAAACATTTTTTTAATATAAAGTACCAATCGTATATTTCCCTTTGGTACTTTTTTTCTCCCTTGAATAATTTTTTTTTTAAATTGGTTTTGAGCGTTACAAATTAATAAATAAAATGCTTATGCGCTGCATCAATTTAGAAATAGTATAGGGTCCGCCAAATAACTTTTTTTTTTGAAAAAAAAACATCGAGTGTAGCTTCGGCTGTGTGGCACGTAGCGCTGTCCTGTTGAAACCAAATGTTGCCAATATCCTCCTCTTCAATTTTTGTGAACAAAAATTCGTTCAACATGGCCCGATAACGATCGCCATTGAACAACGGCCACTACTTGCTCATTTTCGAAGAAAAATGACCCAATTATACCTCTGGACCAAAATCCGCACCAAACAGTGACTCGTTTTGGGTGCGTCGGCTTTTCAATGTATGCGTGCGGGTTTTCTGTGCCCCAAATGAGACAATTTTGCTTGTTTACATACCCGCCAAGATCAAAATGAGCTTCATCTGAAAAGATGATTTTTTTGGCCACTTAGCGAAGCGAAAACACAACGATATTCTTTCAGCGGAAGGATAAAACTAATTATCTGTCAAATAAGACATGAGCTAAGTGTTACCATTCACGAAATAAGCACTGGTTGAAAAAAAAAAAGTTAGATTACGGATCCATAGTAAAAAACGGTATATATTTTACCCCTTATGCTCGAATTTTAAAAAAGTGCCCATATACATTGGAAACCTTTTTAAGAAGAAAAGAATACGATTTACTTTTTGTTGCTGTGATTGTTACTTTGAAAGATAAATGGGGTTAAAAAAACGTACCAACATTAGTTTTTACTCTAATCTCAAGGCGCATTCATACAAGTGCTACCATAAGTAATGTAACTCTTAACATAACATACGAAAAAAAAAAAATAATATATAATAATAATAAAAGTCTTAGTGTATATATAATTGTTAAATTAAATTGCATTATGTGTAAATGAAATGAATTGTAATATTTCTTTTTATCAAATGACATTTGATTGATATAAAAGAAAATGTTTTATGCCCAAAAGAAAGAAAGAAATTGAAAATAAAAATGGTCGATAAGAAAATGGACAATTGAAAATGTCAAAATGGCAAGCTAAATTGGTACAGCCTGCTTAAAGAGATTAACCCTGCAATACTAACGTACGTAGAATTTATGTGTAGATTTATTTTCTAATTGTAACTACCACACGTGTACAGCAACAAATTTTACTTAATTTTACAAGTTGAAACAAAAACAAAATATTTTTAGTATGAGAAAACACTCGTAACGTTAGTATTCCAGGGTTAAAGTTTATTTTATGTTGCATTGGCTGAAAAGAAGCATAAATAAAAATCGATGATAAATCAATACAATTTTGAGTAAATTAATAAAACAAAACAAAAAGAAAATTACGATATTTCTATTTTTATTTTACTCTACTGTGTTATTTAAAAGTATTCAATCAAACTGTGCGAACATAAAAAATTTCTACCTAAAAATAAAACACATTCGACCTGTTGCGTCAATGATGTGCTAAATGCGCACAAATAAAATTCAAATGTAAATTTACTAACACCCATGAACGAACATAAAATTGCATAAACTCAATGTTGTTCACTCGTACTCACTCGTACCACGACATAATAATGAGAACAAAAATTTTTAATCCTCCACATAATGTACCCTTCAGAAATTGAATTGTTTATATTTTGTTTTTGTTTTTACCATGTTCTTAATTTAAATTACACCATCATGTTGTGGTTTTAATTTTATAACTTTTTAATGCTTTTTGTTTCTTTTTTTTTTTTTTCCTTATTATTTTACAGACTCATTCAAAGTTACGAAAAGTAATTTATTTGCGACACTTTTTAAACCAAAAAAACTTTCTCAACTTGTTTAATAACATAAAAATAATATTTACCTGCTACGAATGTTTTAGGTAAAAATATAAAAAGTAAAATAAATAGAGAGAAAAAAATTGCACATTTTAGTTGGTGTTTCATTGTTATTTTTTTAGTTAAGTGAAAATTATAAAGATAAAAAGGTTGGTTGGTTGACTTACATGGCGGCCTGACGACCCACACTGACACGAGTTATAAATGGGTAAAACCGATATTTGAAATTTAATATTTTCTTTAATTTTTCTATAGGAAACACTTTTATTAAAATATTATCCAAACAATTAAGTAGTTTTTTAGTTATTGTAACTCAAAATTAAGGAAAAACCTAAAATTTTACGCAAGTTTGTTATAAAGGGTGTCCCAACAAGAACGCAAGACTTAAATTTTAAATAAATGACTGAATTGAATTGTTTCTCTGGCTGTATGACATGTGGCGCCATCTTGTTGAAACCACAAGCCTTCTACATTCATTTCTTCAATTCTAGGCAAGAAAAAACTGGTTATCATTTCACGATACCGAACACCATTGACTGTTTGCGCTTGACCTGCCTCATTTTCATAAAAAAAGGTCCAATGATTCCTCCAGCCCAAAAACCATACCACACAGTGACACGTTGAGGATACATTTGCTTCTCGTGAATCGCTCGAGGATTTTCCTCACCCCAAATGCGACAATTCTGCCTATTGGCGAAGCCATCAAGATGGAAATGGGCCTTGTCACTGAAGATGATTTTATCGAAAAAATCAGCATTTTCATGTTGTCTCTCCAATACCCAATTAACGAACTCCCTTCGCTGTCCATGGTCATTTTTTATTAACCTCGTACTAGCAAACAATAATAATTGTTCAAATGTCAAACAATGACACTTCGAATGGCGCCAAATTTAAATCTTGCGTTCTTGTTCGGACACCCTTTAGTTGAAATTCGAAAAAAATTTGTTAACGGCTGATGTATTTGTAGTGGAATTGTAAGAAAGGTATGTACGCTTAAATGAAACTCTACTTTCGTTTAAATATATTTATCGTATGAGACATACCGTTAGCTCAAAGAAAACTAGTTAGACTAGGACCACACACATCAAGTTTAGTTAGGCAATTCATTGTCAATTATCTTTTAAAACTGCCGCTGTGTCTACACACAGCAATTTTATTTCGGCAATTTTAGCATTCTTATTCAGTCATTCATTGAGCCTTCAAGCTAACTGTCTTCTTCTTTTACATCTTTATAAAAAATACGAAGAGAGAACAAAACAGAATTGCCTAGTACGAGCAAGTTTTTACCCCTTTTCATTCCTCTTTCCTGTCTCTCTTCCACAAAATCAAGAATTGCCCAACTAAACTTGCCGTGTGTGGTCCTGGTGTTAGTAAAACAAGATTTTTTTAATACATAACCCAACTTTGGTGGTCAATTTCGATATTTTATTGCTACAAGTACAAGATGGGGCAAAAGTCCCGCTACCATTTGAATTGTGACGTTTAGCTCAGCTTCGCTTCAACCATTGTGTTGTGTAGACGTCCAAATTTTATTACGATACACCACAAAAACGAGCAGAAATAGTGACAATTAAAATAATCGTTCCATTATTGCCATTCAGCGCAAATAGCGTCAAAAATATCCTAATCGTCCAATGGCTTACAAATAAAAAGAACAGTCGGTTTTGGGGAACACAGAATCCTTAATTAATCCATTAAACATCATTGTGTGGTATTCATGCTGAAAAGATCATTGATCCCTATTTTTTTTGAAAATGATCAAGGCGTTGGAGTTACTGTTACTGCTGAACCAAGACCAAGACATGATTCGAAATTTTCTTGCACAACAAACGTAAAAGTTGTTTCAGCAAGATGGGGCCGCACCACACACAGCTCGTTCAACTATTCAGTTATTGAATGACCTTTTTCCACTAAGACTAATTTCGCAAAGTGGATCAAAAGTTTATGTGAATAAGCCCCAAATGATTCAACATCTTAAAGTCTGAGATGTTGCAGGATGTCATGAAGAGAGCCGAAAGTTGCATAGCGAGTCGCGATCACCATTTAGACGATATAATTTTCTTTGAGCAAAGTTATAGGCAATCAAAATGGTAGTGGGACTTCTGTTCCATAACATACATATATAATTTTTATTTGGGTTTTAAAATTATTTTGCACTACATATCCGTGATATTTCTCAACAGTGGATACAGTTTCAGCAATATAATACAGCCTAGGTGCTGCATTCAGTTATAAAATTTATAGAAAATCGTGCTCAAAGAATACTTTCAAGCATAGAAAAAGAAAAATTAAAGTTCACACTTTTAAAAATTAGTAATAACAAGGATAAATGCTGGCGTATTAAAAGTAGGTTCGAAACAAAATTCTGTAACTGGCTAGATGCCGAAATATTTTGTGATTGAAGAATCTGACAGCGACGAAAATATTTCAAGTTAAATAAAATAAAAACAATATTTTTAATTATTGTGAACAAGGAAAGGAAATTTTCATGAAAAGCATATCCGAGCTTAAATTACCAAATTTTAGTATTGATTGCATTTCATCAACTTAGACACATGGGCCAAATTTTCCACAGTCACGAAACTGTGGATATGTCCTTACAAATAAAGAACTTGAAGTTTTCTCACGCATTTATTGTCAAATATGAAACATTTTTCAGTTAATTTTAAAATAAGTTTTGGCTTTTACATCATTTTTAATGCAAAGGAATTGGAAAAAATGTATGGACTCATTGGCCCACAATCATCGTCACGCTAAAGTCGGTGTCTTTTTAAAAATGACTTTAATTTAATACAAATCTTATGAACAAAAGTCAGCTTTTAATAAAAGCCTACTTTTTGTGACTATGATTATGGCCCATTGACTTTACTTTGAGTGTTTTTTGTACGGAATTCGTTAAAGAAGATTTACATTTTTCACTTTATTTTTAATTTTTTGAAAAAGGAAATTTGCACTTGAACTGATTTGGATCAAATTCAGTCAAACCCCTTAAGAATATCTTATCCAACGATTGTCT
Source organism: Thelaira solivaga (assembly GCA_947397855.1). Classification (NCBI taxonomy): domain Eukaryota; kingdom Metazoa; phylum Arthropoda; class Insecta; order Diptera; family Tachinidae; genus Thelaira; species Thelaira solivaga. Next base: position 29,830,610 of record OX377612.1, read on the forward strand.
AAAATTTCATGAAGCTTGAACTTATTTTTTTACTTTTATGGCATTTTTAAATTGCAGGATATATGGGAAGGATAGGAATCCCTGCTCCGAAACTTGTAAAATTTTGCAATTGATAATGTTTCACAATAATGAAGTGACAAATAGTAACAAAATGTTTATATCAGAGAGCCGAAACCTGTGAAAATGATAAAAGTTGTTTACACTCAACTGAACTGTCAAAAAATTTAAGAAAAGACGACGCATAATTTTTGGAAACAAAAAAATATATAAAAAATTAATTTAGAAAAATCATTCGTTATTGTATTAAGTGTTGCTTTGCAAGGTCAAACCCATTTGGTAGTGCAGGGTATGGATATTAAGAAAGAAATCTGAAAAAAGTATATGAAGAAGAATTTTTACTGGACATAGACATGCTTTCCTCGAACGGTTTTGAGTTGAAAATTTTATTTTTTATTATTTTTAATGTGTACATGTTTGTATACAGAAATATCATTTTATCAGTGATGCCACTAAATTCGAAAATGTTGTAATTTTTCTAGTGAAGGCACGAAAATGAGATACTAGCATCTTGTAAAGACATTGATACTTTTCTACATGCATTTTATACGTGAAGGAAGATGTTGTCATCTCGCCGAATAGATGATAGATGTTAAATATGCTCTAGTGTAAAAACAGTATTAGTCAACGCACAGAAAATCGTGCACTTCATTGATTAAATCATGCTTAAGGCATGACTACAAACTGATTGTGTTGTTATGCTGCTTGACATGATTGAAATTAAAAAGCAAAATGTTTTTTTAAACATTGGAAACATTAACCAAAAAACGATTTTTTTAGTTCTCTGGTTTGTGTGTATTTTGAAATACGAATATTCCTCTTAAATAAAAAAAAAAGAAAATATTAAAAAAGTTTTACAATAAAAAAGAATTTTCTTTATTTTTGTTTTAGTTTTGCAATAATTGAAGAAATTCAAATTAACGACAGACATCAAAAACTACCCAGTATATGGCATTTAACCCTGCACAAACAATCCTATTTTTAATGCATTAACTATTTCGACTAAACTGTGTCAGATAATTGAGTAAGAAAGAATTTTTCGCAATTATCGCCTTTATTGAGCTGAGCCTACCGTACAAATTTTTGTTAAATTATTGTGTAATTTGAAATTGATTGCACGTAGATAAAGTCAAAATCTAAATCCAACTCTTTGTAGTGCAGTTAAATATCAACTTACAAGCGAGATAATTTTGATATTTTCAGTATTAAAAAATGATTAGAATCGGTTTGCTATCAAATGAGTCATGTAGAAGTTGTCAACACGAAGAGGGGGAGGAAATGTCTCTATCTTTGGCTGGTATTGGAGGAGCACTACCTACAGGAGTTACTGCGCTGCCGGCATGCTACTAGACTTCGTTGGAAGTATCACTTGTTTTGTTTTGGTTGACGGCCTCATCTACTTCTACTATTTCAATACTTCTTTTCATTCTTTCACCTCCTGTTTTTCTATCGCCATCTTTCTTCAAGTTTGTCTTCTTATACAATTAGCAGAAAAAGACCACATCAAAGAACCCAACTAAGCCGATTTCTGGCAACCTAAACTTGCCCGGGCTACATAAAGACATGACAATTCAGAAATGATTTAATCCCCAAATTAATTAATTTTGTTTGTTGTTATTTAATATTAGAAATTTATTCTAAGATTAAATTTTTTAACGAGCGCGGGTGACTTTAAGCATTTGCTTTTAGGGTCTAGGCAAGAATTTAACCTGCGACCATCAGATTGATAGATTAGCGCGCTACCCATCAATCTATAGGGCACCCGTAATTTTATTTATTATTTGTTGAGAATTTATTTTATATAATTTTTTAAATATTTATTCTTCTTCTTTTCTTCCATACAACTTTAGTTAATTCTTTCCTTACTGATGTACTTCAAAGTACACAATTCAAAGCTTATTAAGCCCTTTTTTTTAACTATCCAATTAAGCTTTACTATCGTTAAATGCTGCTTCCATCTTTCTTTCATAATTTTCCTTAGCTTGATTTTGATTTTAGTTTTTCCATAAACCAACACAACAACCAGCAAAGATTTTGCTACAATGATCTGTTAATTGCTCACCTACCGCTCCCTTGGTATTTTATTATAAATCTGCCAAATTCATGCGGGAATTGTTTAATTCATTATTTTAAAAATAATTTTATTGTTTGTTATTTCTTGCTAACGCGAAAACTATAAAAGCGTCACGTTGCATGATGTTCCCAAAACTAAAAACGTTAGGTTTTAGGGAATTCTTTCAGAACTACATTAAATATTAGTAAAGAAGAAAAATATTTATTTTTGGATGCATTTTTATTCATTTCACAGCGCACACCACAAAAATGTTCACACATCGAGCTAAACATTATTTTTTTTTTTTTAATTATTCCCTCCGTTTGTTTTTACATACAAGCAAATATTGAATAATTTGTTGCTCAGTCGTTGGCTTTGTTTTATCAATATCACGTGCTTTAAATTCATTTTTGTTAAAGCTTTTTGCAAACACAAACTAAGCTAAATGACTTTAAGGGCTTTGAATTAACACTACAAGAAAAATAGAAAGTGCTTACTTAATAAAATGAACGAAGATTTGATTGCTCGCTTTGGACGAGATGAAGTTAGCCGAAAGCTTTAAGTACGATCCGGTTGCAGACTATGTAAGACAACCAGACAACCTGCAAATTACATCCAACAACCAGAATTCTAAAACTTCGATTACCAATTACCGACTGCGACATGGGACCAAGCAACCGTAAATTATGGAGAGAATTAGTTTGTACTACAAGTAAACCCCCGGGGTGTGTCTTCTCGGTGAAACGTCCCACCTTGATGTATCACTATCCGGGGAAAATAGGTGCGCCAGCACCTGGAACTGCCATGGGTTTGAATCTGGCAGACGGAAACCTGAGGGTTTACCTAAAGGATACCTTCGGGGTCCGACCAGTGACTCTCAACACTGGTACCACGGGAGCCGGTAGCCCCACAGAGGAAGCACAAACATCCGAGCAATGGGCTAAGAGCTGATGCTCACTGAATGGTTGAACAATGAGTGCTCGGAGTCTGTGAACCGAACTTCGTTCCAACCCGACGGGGTTTAATGGATGATGTTCTGGGGACAACATCCCTGGTTCGTTGTTCGGTCTGTGGACTTCGTGCACACCCAAATGCTCGGACAGCGGAATCTGTGACCGGTTATTGGTGAGGTCCCCTTCGAGGGTTCACGTGGTGGCTGTGGTTGAGACCAAAAGGTACGCTGGGAACGGAGTGCATGTCACCTTTGGCAGGGTGGCATGTTCTTCGATGTGCTGTTTCATAGAAACAGAATGTCACTCGACACGGGCTTTGGATAGGCCCAACTCCCTTAACAAGGGTGGTGTGTGTGACATGGCAGAAACACAAATAATTTGCTACCTGTGTTCTTTATTGGTCACAGGGGCTATAGTGGTAAGCATGAATACCACTCGTGGTTTGACCACGGTGAGATAAGGCGCTACCGGCAGGTGCTCACCTAAATCATCCACAAGTAAGTTAATAAACATTTAAAAATAACAAATACACTCTAACACTTTATATAAACACTGACATACACTAAGAGCCTCTTATACTTACATTCTTTGGCTGGTACTTATGTATGAAACAAAAGTGATAAAAAGGATAACACAACACAAACAAGTTGCAATCTTAAAAAAATAAAAATTTTTGCATAATTTTGTTCTTAAATTAAACATTTTTAGAGTTTTTTTAATTCGTTTATGTATTTAATGTGGTTGTACCTTGTGCTCGCAGGTTTCAATTCAAATATTAAATGTGTGTTGACCAACTTTTGCCACTATATTTTACTGCACACAACTTCTCGCACACAATACTCGTACAAACACAACGCAACGATTTTACTTGTCTCTTATACTATTTTTAAATTATGGGCCTGTTCAGCTAAATGCAAACGAAAGTTTCCTTCGCATAATTGCATTGAACACAAAAACAATACACGAGAATTTGTTTTTGTTTTCACTACAATTATGCGAAGGAAGCCTTCGTTCTCATTTTAGTTTCGAAATTTAAACAATTTAATTTTTATACAAGAATTTATTTTCTTTTTTTATTGACTTGTTGTCGTAGTCTAGTTGACGAGACAGCACGAAATTTTTGCTACCAAAATTTGGGATTTTAAGTTTTGAACTCCCACATATGTATGTCACCTGTGAATCAAATGCTACCAAGCATTTTACACTTTTGTCATAAAAGTCTAATTATTCATTCCCTATTAAGACCAGTACCACACACAGCAAGTTTAGTTGGGCAATTCTTTCTCAATTCTCTTTTAAAATTGCCGCTGTGTCTACACACAGCAATTTTGTTTCTCGCAATTTTAGCATTCTTATTCAGTCATTCATTTAGCCTTCAAGCTAACTGTCTTCTTCTTTTACATCTTTATAAAAGATACGAAAAGAGAAAAAAGGAAATTGCGGAGTATGAGCAAGTTTGTACCAATTTCCATTCGTCTTTCCTCTCTCTCTCTTACAAAATCAAGAATTGCTCAACTAAAATGCTGTGTGTGGTCCTGATCTAAGGAAAGTATATTTTTGGCGGAAGTAAAATTTGCAATTATTGATTCCGCGATAGACGAGCAGATAAATTTTTACATTTTGCTTACGCTAAAATTTTCTCACGGAAAGCAAACGGAAAGATCAAATATGTAAGAAAAAATAAAATGTTTGAGCTTAATTTGTTTTCTTTTTAGAAAATATTTAAATTTTATTTATTGAAAATTAATTTTCTTTTTGTTTATTTAAAATTTATTTTGCAAAATTTTTCTTATCATCGACAGAGGAAAAATTAACACAATTCATTCACAATAGACAATTTTTTAATTCACAATTAAATGAAACTATTCAAAATAATAAGATACTCGTAATTCCGCAGGAATGAATAATAGCAATTTGTATATCGATCGATATTTCGACCCATTGATTCCGCAGGGAAAGGAAAATTTTGCGTAAAGAAATATCGAGTATTTATTCTTGCGGAATTAATATTAGAAATGCCCTACAGGGCAACTTCCATAATATATTTAAAATTTCTTTAGGAAATTAATTTTTTTATAATATTTTCCTTCATGAATGACATTCTATTGTCAGTCTGGTATTGGAAAATTTCTTAGCTTGGTAATTAGCTAATGTAGACTTTTGTAATTCTCTTTTCTTAATAGCCTTTATCAGCCTTTAAATGTTTATTAGCTAATATGCGTATTAAGCCCCTATTAAAATTCTTTAGTGAAAGTTTTATATTCAAAATCCAACCTTGAACCTTGAAAAAACATCTTAAATGCGTTGTATGAAATTTGTAATTATAAAAGCACAAAAGGCATAAAAAGCTGATTATAGTCTCACTTGATAACTTTTTTTTTCTATCCAAGAAATCTGGAATTTTGTTTGCTTGCTGTGTTTTTATGGATTTAATAAAAATGGAAAATTAGGGCACTGAAAAAAGAATCTAGATTGTTCGCCACTATCACGCATTAGAGTCTGCAGTTTTGGTTCAAAGAGAATATAGGCGCATGTTTGTCAGGGATTCTCCGAGTAGATGGATCATTATGAGCATGGGACTGTCACCAGAAGGACTTATAATTGAAATTCTTCCAGCTGCTTTAGCTGCTGTCAGACAAATCAACCCCAGTGCTTTGACAAGGAGATTATCTGCTCAAATGGGTGTCAGTAGGCAGACTTTGCAGACATAAGGATTTGACTTATTGCAACACAAAATTAAATTGTCTAATAAACTTAATGCAGTAGACTTGCCGATTCGGTTGGAATTTCGCCAGAAGATGTTTAAAAAGGTGGAAGAGGAAGAGAACTTTGCTAAATTTTTCTTTCATATCAGAATGAGGCTTTTGTCGATCTCAACGTCACAGTGTGGTGTGCAGTTGCTTCACTTTGCATAGTCGGGCCATATCTCTTTGAACAAAACGGACACAACGTTACGGCTAATGGAGCCCGTTACTTGAGTCTGTTTAAAGATTTTTCTATACAGAACTACGCTTAAAGATAATTATTTTCAACAAGATAGTGTAACTGCATACAAAGCTCAAATGGCTAAGGCCGAGTTACCCGGCCCTTTTCAAGAAACTCAACCTTCCGTTGGCCCCCCACCACCTGACTTTTTCTTGTGGGGTTATTGTAAACAGGAAGTTTACAAATGGCAACCGACACATATAAAATTAGAGCCACATTGGCTGCAATTCCAGCCTCAACTTTGTGGTCAGTAACGAACAACTTTTTGCTAAGATGCCGCACCTGCATCAACAAGCAACAGCAGGGCGGGCCTTTGAATTCAATTATCTTTAAGTCTAATTCAATTATTTCTCATACAATTCAAAGGGCTTTCAAATTCAAAAAGTTTGAATAAATTCCATGAATTACAAAAAAAGTTATTCCAGTTTCTTCATGAAAATTCATCAGCCACCCTGTACTTCCTCCTTAAAACAGATTTTATAAAACAAAAATGCAAAAGAAGTAAATATTTTAACAGTTATTATGCGCCAACTATTCTCAAGTATTTCGTTCGTCTACACCACTGCATCTAGTATTGCAGCATTGTCACGCTTTTAAATATTCTTTAAATCATTTAAGCTCATCATTACTTAAATTTACGTATTTTTTCTAGGTATGTGGGCTTGTATGTATGTATGTGCATGTATATAAACCGACTGTTAAAAAAAACTGACCCTTCTCAAGGCATGACATACGTCTGTATGATAATTGCTGCTTTTAATTTAGTCAACACCCTCATTTATGAATTTTAGAACTGCAATCTGTTTTTAACATCTTGTGGAAATCAAATTAAATTTAGTGAAACGTTTTTTTTTTTTTTTTTTTTTGTTAACATTATTTCTCGTTTATGTTACGTTATTGCAAACAAATGAGCTCAAGATTTGTAAATTTTGGGTTTGTATGCTGAGTGATGTTAAGCCTTAACAGAAAAGAAAAGCAAAACAAGGGAAGTGAGAACCTTTTTTACAGCACATGTTAAATGCTATAAAAATGTGTTGTAACAGTAGAAATATGTATGCTACAGCATCTGTTATGATTTAAGGTTGCAGCTGTATCAAGCGCATGAAAAAGTATTTAGTAAAGTTTCCCTTTTGGTTGCTTTACAATTAGATTTTATATTTTGCTTCAGTCGTGCCCTTTGCTAAAAGTGCTTATTTAAAGGCGATTTTCGTTTTCGAGACTAGAGTGAACTAGAATGAACTTTAATCTATTTTTGTAGTTTTTGAATTGGCAATTGTTTGCTTTTACAGCGTATTTGATGGCTTGTGCTTTGGCAGCAAGTTTTATTTATTTTGCGCAGAAGCACACGCTTATACTTTTGCAATTTCGAGGCAGAAAAGTCTCACGCACGATGTGAATTGTAAATAAAACAAAAAGTTTTCAGAGAACTCTCTTAAATATTATTCAAGCTTAAGATCTCAATGAAAAAATTATTTTTGTGTTAGCTTTCCAATATTTCGACTTTCTTTTGAAGGTCTTCTTCAAATATATTTCATTGTGATAGAAGGATGTATGAAAATTGTGTTTGAAACAAAATATCAGCCAAATGCTCGCCACGGCTTCGGTGGTGTACCTTTATTCGATTGTTCATATTTTCAATGACTCTAAAACATAATTGAGTTTCAATGTCGTTAATGTGCCGAATTGAGTCATCCTTGTTCGTAGCTTATTGACGTACACTTTTTCTATTAAATATCCCGAAAGAAAAAAACCAACGGGGAAAAATTAACATCGCCACAACATGAATTTGAATTTCTCGCACCAAAAGAGCCATCATTGCGTTGGCTGTGTGGCAAGTGGTATCATCTTGTGGGAACCACATATCGTTCAGGGGCCAAATCACCGCATTCGAAATCGAGTACTTTGTTATCGAAATGTTGTTAACGTGGATCACGGCACTCGTTATCGTAACGTCTTTACTCGAAGTTGCACTCGATTGCTAATGTACTATCGAAAACAAATAAACTCTATCGTTTTGCAGCGAAACAAAACAAAATAAAAAGAAAAAAGAAAGAAGTAATAAAAAATGTAAGTATTTTCCTGATTTTTTCCAAAAATTTGTGCAAAATATATAATTTTAATTGTTTTTAGGGAAAGTGAAGATCAAAAAAAAAAAAAAAAGGATTTCCCAGGAACTAGTGCAAAAAAATTAAATAATAGAAAAATCGCTTCCACAATAAATATAAATAAAGTAAATGGAAAACAAAAAGAATTATTATTTTATCATTTTGGAACACAATTTGTTTTGTATTTCCTTTGTCACGAATTTCACAACTTTGCACATAGTACTTTAATTAAAGTTTTGTAAATATTTTTAACAATTTTACAGCTTTTCACCAGTTTGTTTATTTTTTGTTTTCTTTTGTTGTTGTTTTTTTTATTGTCATATGCTTACAGCAATGTAAAAAGTAGTAGTAGGTAATATAAATTACGATCGAATAGCGTGATCCAAAAAAATTTCAGCTATCGAAATATTTCTACTCGATATCGAATGCCGTGATTTGGCCCCAGGTTCATATCCTAAATTTTTGCCAGTTACTGTGAACACCATTCACAGTAACTGCTTGACCGATCTTATTTTCTCTTCTGTCATACTATCATGCATGTTTTCCGCAGAACGAAGTGAGTGAGCAGGCACAGATGTTTTCACATTTCGGTTTGCTGAAATTTGCACACAATTCTGTTGATTGTGGACACATTTGGTCGATTATGCTGAACAAAAAAATCACGATTTTTGATTTGAAAGCCCATTTTCGTAAGAGGCTACAACAATCTTAACACGCTGCTCAATTGTGTACAGAGAAACCAAAAAATATCAAATTACTTGAAACTTGAATTTAAGTTGTCACTCACAATTTATTTTTTTTAAACAACACAAGTGCGCGAAGCTTCTTGGCTTGTCTGCAGAAAACACCCAGGATATAGACATCATGCACCGCTCTTGTTTCTCGATTGTCTTTATTAAGGCATAATTAGTCTATTTTTTATGTTGCTGTCAGAGTATGAAAAGAAACGAAATGTTTTATAAAAATTTGCTGTATAAAAGAAAGCAAGTTAAATTTAGCTGTGCCTAGCTTTAAGGCGTTTTCTTTTCTAATAAAAGTGTTGCATACATTCTACCATCCAAGAATGTTTGCGTTCTATTGTCAAAAAAAAAATGTAATAGTTAAAATCAATATCACGTTCTGTTCTCAACTTGTTGCATATAAAAGTTGCAAAAATGGTGAGGGTGAGATACTGCCCTTTTTTACAACTGTGTCCACTACTTGTTTATACAATTAAGTAAATTATTTAATTTGTATTTATATGAAAAAGGAGATTCAACATGTTCCCCATCAAGATATTCTTCATAAAAATCCATTGTTGATCACTTTTGAAGCAAAAATTAATTTTTATTTTATTTTAGGTGCAGAGTTGTTTTGTGTCAGCTGTTTTTCAGTTGTGTTAACGTAATCGGATTTCGGAATTAGCTCTAAAAGCTGAGAACATATAAAAATCTTTCATGATAAATTTATTTTTGTTCTTTGAAACCATAAAAAAGTCATCACTTTGCGCAGTTTTAGGCAACTTAAAAGCAGAATGTTTTTTGAGAATAGAAAACGCCTTTATATACCCTACACTGTAGTAGCCAAATACTTATATTTGAAATTTGGCACTTTTTCTTAAATATTCAAAAAAAAAAATAAAATTAAAAAGATTTTTAAGGAAATGACAAAAATTAATTAAAATAATTTTCTTTGAATACAATTTTGATTAAATCACCCCAAACGGCTGCAGGCTATGTAACGAAGATGAAGAGACAGCAGAGCACCTCTTGTGTCATTGTAATGGTCTAATTTGGACGCATTTTCGCTACCTACAACCGTCGGCGGATATTTCGTACAAATCACCCAAAGAAGTTTCTGAATTCTTACTGAATACTAGACTCTGGGAGGATTTTTAACTTGAGAGTTGTGTCACAATAGGTCTATTTTGGCCGCAGCTAACAGGTGACTTGTTCCCGCTCCTCTTTCTAATTCTAATTCTAGCAATAAGCTCTGAAGTGAAACTATGTACTTGTGACTTGCAATAATGAAAAGTCCGAGTTTTTATCAATTTTATAACCTGCAACATTGACATTTTAAAAGTACACAATTTGTGAACCTCTGTTTTTTAGTAAAACTCATACTCATTAAAATATATGTAATTGCTATTAGTACTTATAAGTACATACTCGTATATCTACTCGTATGTACTTAGTAGGCACATGCATTCATCTATTTTTATGATAATTAAATTTAATTTAGGCCAAAAATAAAAAATAGCCAAATTTACATCTACTCATATTGTGTGGAGAAGTAAGATGTTAGAGTGCACGCTAATTAATTTTTCTAAATATCCTTTTGGTTCTTTACATTTCCTTTGGTTGTCTTTTTCTAGACTTTTTTTTTTTTTTTTACCAACAAGTTTTAATTATGATGTAGAGAAAACTAAAAGAAAATATTATTTAGTAGCACACTTATCTTACTCCATCTCAGTTTGTGAACAAATAACGCACACAAACACTAACTGAGATTAACAAACTTCTACACACACACACACAATACTGGCAAACAGAAAATTATGCAAAGTTTTTTTTTTTTTTCAATTTGATACTATATTTGGGTCTTTCATAAAATAGACAAAACATGGATGCACAGTGGGTATTTAAAAAAATAAATCTAAATTGGTTTTCTTTCTAACTGAAGGGATTTTTCAAGAACTCCCAAGACAATCTCATTTTGTTCCACAAGACAATCTCATTTTGTTCCCTTTACAAAGATTTATTTTTCAACGGATTTCTCTGAAATTTTGTTGATATAATCCACACTCCATACTAATATTAGTCCCCATTTACATTATAAACATTTCTGTCCGGATATTTTTTCAATTCTCTTTTGTTCTTTCCTAAACCGTTTACATTTCGAACATTAATGTCCAGATAGAAATTCGTTCAATTCTTCTTTCCATTTATTTTCATATGAAAATTAATTGAAAAGAACTCTTGAAGCCAACCAAATTAAATTAATAATAAATAAATAAATTTTAAAAATTGATTTCGAAAAAAAATATAGGCAAATTAATACAGAGTACAAAAATGAAATGAAGCAACAAGATGATTGTTACAAAAAGTTGAAACGAGAGAGACAAAAATGTCTAGTACAGACGGTCGTGTACTACACACCTTGCGTATTTACCCCCTCGCCTACAAACTTTGTCTGTCCGAACAGAAATGTCCATAATGTAAATGGGGACTTATATATGCGAAAGTAACTCGGTCTGTCTGTCTCGCTTGCACGCCAGAACTACTGAACTGACTTAAATGAAATTTAGTACGCAGATAGTTTAAAGTTTGATAAAGGACATGGGCTACATTTTAATTGGAAAACAGTGTTGTTGAAAAGGGGAATGAAAGGTTGTATGGAATTATTGTCATTTTCAGAGTAGCAGCAAAAAACTTATATTTTAGGCTGTTATGGCATTCAAAGTTTGTAAAAATGTTACCCTTACGGATTCATTACTTCGTGGAGCTAAAGTTAATGCACTAAGAAACTCGCCAGGCCCACTTTGGTGGGCGCCTTTAATAATAATGCTACCAAAAACATGAAACACTTTATAAAGTGCTGAATGGCTGTATTATTTGAATTAACAATTAAAATTCTATTTGTAAACGGATTTCTATAAAAATTTACATATATGCTTTCTAAAGATACCTACTCACATAATAAAAGGTCAGACTGGGCGAGACCGGGCAAAAACATTAAGTCTGCTATACCTCAAGGATCGCTATCTAATTTAAGTATAAAATTCTCGTGTCTCAGTGTTACTGTTTATACTCCTCTGAAACGGCTTAACCAATTTTGATGAAATTTAATATGTTCGAGTATATTCAGAAGGTCTGAGAATAGGTTTATTGGTAATTGTTATACCCCTAAGTGGGGGGAAGGAGTTGTTCACCCCAAATTTTTTTTTTTTAAAAAATAAATAAGATATATTTTCATACTCTAGAAATAATTCATGTGGCAAGACAACGTTTGCCGGGTCCGCTAGTATATAAAAAAAAATCCATCCCGCCCATAAATTTTAAGTTCACTTGATGGCTTCCTATTGGCTAATAATTTACAGTTATATAAGAGAGAGAGAGAAATGTATTATTTTTTTGTTGAAACAGCGGACAATCAACGCCATCTAACAGGAAATTATGTGCATGGCGTAATCTTGTCTTTCTATCATTCTTGGTACATATCGTCTCTTCCAATACTCCAAAGAAGGTCGCCATATACTTTTGGATAGGTCATACCCAGTTTACGCTCATTTTTCAACGATTTTCACTCGCCACTGTTAAAAAGATTTGTGGCCATACTTAATTTAAGCCTGAAATTGGGCTTTGAAATATTTTATTTACCACTTTGGTTGGCTCTTCTGATAATAGCGGTAGAAAAAAAACAAAAAAAGCCGCTCTATGAAGTAGTGAATGGCTGTAGAGGAACTTCTCATATTGGGGAATGCCTATTTTTGTTTTTGGATTCCTGGAAAAAATATTGATAAAATTTTCACCAGATAAGTTCCAACTGATTATTTTACACAAACATTTATTTTTTTTTTATATTTAAAAGAAAAATCTGAATCAACTCAAAAAGCTTCGTTTAAAAAATTTTCGAATAATTTCGTAGTTTTTATTTTATGATGCAAAATGGAAATTTCAAAAAAAAAATAGTCCAAAGTAACTGAAAAATTCTTGCAATTAAAAACTTTACCAGTACGAATTTTTAAGAATTTTTTTGTCTCTCAATTTTTTACTCTCTTTTGGCGCTCTCTCCTTGCAAATTTTTTGACTTAATTAAAACTTTCCAGTAACAATTGTTGTCTACAATTTTTAGTTATTGAACAGACAACTTTTGTAAATATTGAAAGATTTTTTACTTGTGATAATTTTTGGTTAAAAAATTTTGAGAAAATTTTCTTGTCTGTTATAGTTTTAAAGTAATTTGAATAAAAAACTTTTTTTGTTAGCTTTTTTCGACCCACAGTTTTTTTAAAATGTTAAACTGCCTACTATTTAAATGGCAAATAAAATTTTTTTTGTTCAGCATTTTATTACTTTAGCACAAAAAAATGTTTTAAATTTTAAAAGAATTAAAAACAAATTCTATTTTCTTAAAAAAAAAAATATTTTTAATTTAAGAGTACTTAAAATTTGATTCGGAACGCATATTTAATAAAAATCTAATTTCATGTAAAAAATTTTATTTTCTCTTAATACTTTTTTTTAATTTAATTTAAATTTACTAAAAACCATATGCAATATCTTTGTATATTTTTCTAATAGCGGGTGCAACAAATACACTAAAACATTACGAGTTACTGGGAAAAGGGTTCTTTTCCAATGTTTGCAAATTTAATTCGTTTATCCGTTGTCTTTTGGTTTTTCTTTGTTTCATAGACTAAAAGATTGGCTCCCAACACTAGGGCAGGCCTACATATAACTAACTATCCATTAGAAAATTAGGTAGCCTTTAACTTAATAAACGCAACTTTATAAGAACATCCTTGTGCTTTATTAATTGTCATACCAAAGCAAATGGAAGACGTACTGGGAATTGTAGTCTTTTAAAATGCTTGATTTTGATTCAAATAATTGATACAAAACGTTTTCCAGCGCTTCTATTTTAATCAGTATAGTTGCTTCTAAAATATTTGATCTGATCCTCTTCAGCAAAAGTCTTGAGTCATTGCAAAGTTTCAGTATTTTTTAAGGTAGCATCCTAATTTCGGTGCATATATTCTTTATAATGCAAATTATCATCGAACATTGTCGCATTATTTGTATCCGACAATTTAAATTATAAATTAAAAAATTACTTTTTTTACAGATTCCGCAAAGAAAAAGAAAAAAGAGTTTTGTTTTCTTGTATCGATCTTTATAATCTGCAAAACAATATTCGCATATGCACGTGAGGGCTCGATAGCTTGAATGAATTCAAGTCCACGATAAAAAATATGTGGTTTCTTTCTCTTTGTTTTTCTGTTTTTTGGGATGAGCGAGAGGTACCATTTTGTTGTCAAGAGATTGTCAAGACTTGTAATCTACCGCCCAAATACTCAGAAGATGCTTTGGATTATTTTTAACATTTTTTTTTAATTTTCATATTGGACACATATCATTTTTAAAGGGAGGTTGTCTAGATTTGTAGTCTATTGCCCTAATACTCAGAAGTTAGTTTGGACTGTTATAGAAAAATTTTGAATTTTAATATATCCCATTGCTGTTGCTCTGAGGAATTTTAGTAACTTCCGGATAAACCATAAAGGAATATGGGACAAAATACGTATCATTATAAAGGAGAGGTCGTCTAGATTTGTAGTCTATTGCCCTAATACTCAGAAGTTAGTTTGAAATATTTCCAATTTTTTTTTGCTCTGACGGATTTTAGCAATTTTACGTTTTGCATCATAAAATAAAAACTGCGAAATTTTCCGAAGACTTTAAAAAACTTCCAGAAAGCTTAGAACCTACAGATTAAATTTCTTTTTGGTTTTAGTAATTTTCAAGAGCAAAATCGGGAATGGTAAAAATCCCTCAGAGGAAGAGTACTGGGGTATGAGGGAATTTCAAAAACTTTTTAAAAATAATAAAAAGCAATTTCTGCAGGGAACTACAAATCTAGACGACCTTCCTTTAAAATGATATGTGTCCAATCCTGTAATCTTTATTGGTGTTTACTCTATCATAAAAACGATTAGTTCGAATTATAAAATAAAACACAAGAAGTTCAATTTCCACAACCCTTAATAGAGAAATACACTTTATTGTGTTTGACACACCTTGTTTACAATTTAATGTCTCAACTAGAACTGAACTTCTCTGGCAATCTCAGCATTGCCTTGTATACTGTTTCACTTAAACCTAGAGCCATCTAGATTTATGTAGTAACAATGCTTCACTGTAACGGTCAATTCGCATCTTGGCCTATAACCTTCTATAAACAGCTAAATATTACTGCATACTTCTAGGTGTATTAAGTTAGAAAACCAAAAGGTAAACGAAAATTCTTAATCTAGCTAATTCTAGAACACTTAAAACTAACATGAAACTTATACACTAATACAGATGTAAATACTAAAGGCCTGCACAAGCATACTTGAAAGAGCTTTCAAGCATCATCTTTGATTTCCAATACTGTCAAGCACTGTTCTATCGCATATCAAAATAAATACTTCAGTGACACAAAGTTTTGCACTTCAGTAAGAATTAAAACCCCTAGAACATAGAAGAACCAGAACACAAATACACTAGCACAAAACTGAACATAACAATAACGCAGTAGAACAAGCAACACGACAGCAGAACTTTATAGAATTTTGCTGTATTGACACGTATGCATGTGTTTATATTTATGTGTACTTTCACAGCCACATGCTTTGTTTTTTTTTAATGAAAATTTTAAAGCTATACATGCGTAACGTATGTATGTGAGTCTTTAAAAGGTTGCCTAATGCGTTTGGTCACGCTCGTGTTGACTAAAGCAATATGTGGGGATGTACCCGTATGTATATGCATGCATGTATAATTCCTTTGTTCTAGTGTACCTACTGTGCACAGTTTAATTTGGCGTCACAGTTTTAAAACAAAATTTTGTCTTGAATTTCTACTGCCGTACAAAACACAAGTACTTTTAGAACTGTAAAAAAGAATTCAAAAAGTGTCAATGCTTGTTCTGTTGCGTCATTTTTGCACAGAACTTTTTGGTCTACTATAAAAAAGACACTAGAAACTGTGCTTTGTTCTAGTGTCCAGTAGTGTATAGTGTATTTCAAATGGGCTTGTGCAGCCCTTTAGTAAATACTACACATTTAATTTTATAATTCACAAACAATCATCGCACTTACAAATTGTACGCATTAACTTAAATACTACTGCTCTTATCCAAAAACAAAAAATTAACGTAGACTTTAAAGTAAAATTTTTTTTAAAAATTATATGAAAAATTTCGTTAACGTTGACATTAAAGTCTACGTTAATTTTTTTTGGAATTTCTTATGAAAAATAACACAGCATGATTTTTAGTAACAATACTCGTTTGGTATATAAATATATAGGGTTCGCCAAATAACTTTTTTTTTTAAATGCTATAAAAACATCGAGTGTAGCTTCGGCTGTGTGGCACGTAGCGCCGTCCTGTTGAAACCAAATGTTGCCAATATCCTCCTCTTCAATTTTTGTGAACAAAAATTCGTTTAACATGGCCCGATAACGATCGCCATTGACTAACGGCCACTCCTTGCTCATTTTCGAAGAAAAATGGCCCAATTATACCTCTGTACCAAAATCCGCACCAAACAGTGACTCGTTTTGAGTGCGTCGGCTTCAATGTATGCGTGCGGGTTTTCTGTGCCCCAAATGCGACAATTTTGCTTGTTTACAAGATCAAAATGAGCTTCATCTGAAAAGATGATTTTTTTGACAAAATCGGCATCTTCTGTAAGTCGATCGCAGGCCCACTTAGCGAAGCGAAAACACAATCATATTCTTTCAGCGGAAGTATAAAACTAATTGTCTGTCAAATCAGACATGAGCTAAGTGTTGCCATTCACGAAATTAGCACTAGTTGAAAAAAAAAAACGTTCGATGGCGGACCCTATACTAAACATATATTTAGAAGTATTTAGTGGCGTAAGACGTATTTGATAAATATGCCATAAAAACTGAAAAAATATTTACAAATGCTGAAAAACGTAAGGGGCTACATTTTTAGCTCGGCATATTTATCTTCACTCACTAATTTTAATTATTTATTTTAAGAAGTAGGCGTATTATTGGACATGGTCGGTTCAGAAGCAGATGGCAATCTGCCTTAATTTTAATTTTCTTGTTGCAAAAGGTTTCAAAGTTTTTTTTACAATTTAATAGCGAGTTATAAGATTATGGTTTTATAAATTGTGGAATACCTCAAGATATGATTCTGGAGCCACACCTTTATAACATTTTTATTTACGACTTTCCTCATATTTTTGGTAATTCTACTGGTTTACTTTATGCTGATGATTCCCTCCTTTATTCTAATACTGAAACTCCTGTTATTGCCTTAAGACAAGTTTCTAATCATTTTGAACTTGTGAAGCAGTTTTATGATAATGTTGGCATTAAATTAAATCTATCGAAGTGTAGAACAATATGTATTCGAAGTGCATCAGGAAAATGTAAAAATTATGTTGTTCCAGAAAGAAAAGATTAAATTTATTTCTTGATAACGTATAAATCCCTTTTGTTAATAATTTAAAATATTTAGGAATTAATTTTAATAATTTGTTTAAATTTAATAAGCATGCAAGGATTGTTTTGAACAAAGCATATAGAATTATGTTAGTGTTCTCGAAAATTTTTATATAATAAGAATTTACCGTCTAAGACTAAGCTATTTTTGTATAAATCAAGCATAAGGCCAGTTTTCTTATACGGATTTTCAATTTGGTTTAGTATTTCACCAATTGTAATTAAAGAAAGGAAATATTGGAAAGGAAAATTTTAAGATGTTGTATTCAGAAAAACTGTTCTAATTAATATATTTATCATAATTCAAAAATAACTTCTATCGGCTTATATGCTTGTGATATTTTAAGAAATTTTATATCTAGAATAGCAATACATGAAAAATAATATTATTAGAGAAATATTTAATGTACAAAGAGATTTTATTTGAAATAAACTAATTGGTTTTCTAAATGAAGATAGTGTTTTCAACAACAACAATAACAATTTAAAAGTACTCGTACATCGAGGATGAAAACTTCTTGTGAATTTTGTGTATTTCACTTTAGTTTAGATTATTTTTTATTTTTTTTTTTTTATTATTATTACTTTATTGTTATTATTTTTTTATCTTTATTTATTTTATTTAGATTTAAGTGTATTGTAAGAGTCATCCTTTTAAGTTCTGTTAGCCCCGGGAGCAAAGGCGTACTTTCTTCTATTAATTTTTAAGATTTTTTTTTCTCTTATTAATCCTTTTTATGTTAAAGCTTGTTGCTGTTAAAATTTCATTGTTTTTAAAATAATACGTTACAGTTTTAAATATTCTTTTTATTAATCGATTTTATTTTGTTTAAAATTAAAATAATGAAATGCATGAAAAAAAAGTTTCAATAAAACTTTAACTTTGTTGCAAAAGGAGGCAGAAAAATGAGCTCGGAGGTGCAAAAGTAGATGCCAGCCTTCTCTTAAATATAAATAGTTTATGTACCTGCTTTCAGAAAAATTCGTTGGATTTTAATTTTATAAAAAAATTTCAATTATTTTGTTGAAAAAAAGTGTTCGTACCAGTGGGCAAGGGCAGTCCTGATTTATAGTGAGCGTATATTACTATATAGTATAAAACAAAGCCGCTTTCTCTGTCCCTATATCCCTATGTAT
The DNA here is from genome assembly GCA_947397855.1 of Thelaira solivaga. NCBI lineage: Eukaryota > Metazoa > Arthropoda > Insecta > Diptera > Tachinidae > Thelaira > Thelaira solivaga. The sequence continues at coordinate 29,849,127 of OX377612.1, forward strand.
GCTTAAATCTTTAAAATTACCCAACGGTTTTTTTTAAAACATAGAGTGATTCAAGAAGAAGGTTTATATGTAAAGGGTGTTTTTTATAAACGTATATAACTTTAAATTGCAATAAAACAACGATGGATTATTTGATTGACATGAATTTTATTTATCCGAAAGATAATCATTTTAAATATGATTTCTGGCATATGACCGCCAATTTTCGACGACTTTTTCCAACATTTGTGGCCGTATATCGGCAATAACACGGCGAATGTTGTCTTCCAAATGGTCAAGCGTTTGTGGTTTATCCGCATAGACCAATGACTTTACAGAGCCCCACAGCAAGTAGTCTAGCGGTGTTAAATCACAAGATCTTGGAGGCCAATTCACAGGTCCAAAACGGTCACCAAACGTCTCTTTCAATAAATCGATTGTGGCACGAGCTGTGTGACATGTTGCGCCGTCTTGTTGGAACCACAGCTCCTGGACATCATAGTTGTTCAATTCAGAAATGAAAAAGTTAGTAATCATGGCTCTATACCGATCACCATTGACTGTAACGTTCTGGCCATCATCGTTTTTGAAGAAGTGCGGACCAATGATTCCACCAGCCCATAAAGCGCACCAAACAGTCAGTTTTTCTGGATTGTTTGTTGACGTAGCCATTCAACCAGAAGTGCGCTTCATCGCTAAACAAAATTCGCTTATGAAAATCGGGAACAACGGCAATCTCGTTTTGGGCCCATTCGACGAATCTACGCCTTACTTGATGATCGTTTGGCTATTCGTTATGAATTGCCAAACCAAACTGACAATAAATAACTTGACAGCTGTTAAATCGGTCGCCATCTTGAACAGTAATGCCAACTTAAAGTTCTATACGTCTATAAAAAAAACACCCTTTATAAAAGATTTAAGGCAAGACAACGTTTGCCTGGTCAACTAGTAAAATATATTAGATAATTTGATTGGAAAATATAATTGTACTCGTAATTAACAAAAGACCCATCTCAATGATTTTCATCTAAAGTGTGCGTAAACTTGAGCACAAAGTCGGCGTGGCTAGTCTAAAAGTATGAGGCGACCTTCCTTGTAGTCTAAAGATCATTGCTAAAAAATTTCAGAAAAATACGTTGGAAAACACAAATTTGTATAACGAAGAAACAAATAAATAGAAAATTAATTTTATTTATATAGATTTTACTACCTACATTTCTGCCATCTGTGTTATAAATGTCTAAGCAGAACATGTTATCAACTGTACTCACTCAAAATGTTAAAGGTTTCTGTCTACGATTAATTTAATTGTGGAAAATTTAATAACTAAAATTGTATGCCAGGCACAGCGTTGTCATATTGCAAGTTTTCTGAGATGCTAGAAGTTTTAAAGTTTTTCTTCTCAAATAAATTTTTTTTTTTGGAAATTTGTAGACCTAAAAATAGTTTTTAATTATTAAAATAATTTTCACTATTTCGCTTATTTCAAAAACTGTTCAAACTTATTTTATTCTTTTTACTACCATTTACTGCATTAATGATTAATATTTGCTTGCACTCTGCCACATACAACGATGTTTTATGGTTTTTCTTTTGAATAGTAAAGTAAATTCGTTTTTCTTTTCACATTCAAAAAATTGTTTCGTTATTTCAGCTGAATTTTCAAAATAAAGTAAATCCCTTAAAAATGTATTTCTTTTCTATTCACAAATCTGTGTTTGCTATTTAACATGGATAAATATTTGGCAAACAGAGGTAAGAAAGAGTTTTATAAATGTGATTTATAGAATATTAAATAACATTTTGTAAAAAAGTATTCAATACTCTCATTTTTTATAAATTTTTGTTATGTTCGCTGCAAATATATAATTTCATATTAAATATGAAACAAACTGATTCAGGTATTGAAAATGACTAATAACGATTTCAAGCCTACATTAATTTTCTCTGAATACAAGCATGAATATTTAATTAAATTTTCTTGGAATACCTATTGTTTTATTAATCCTAAAATAAATAATTAATTTCCGTTCAAATTAACGAGTTCTAAGAAGCAATCCTTTCTGAGAACCTCTTTTTTTAAAAGCAATCTGCAGGCACTCAATTTTTAAATTAATAAACAAAAAAAGAAATTTTAAGAAAGATATTAATAAGAAATACAAATTATATATAATTTAATTTAATTTTGCAAACATTTGTAAAAATTTTTAAGCCAAACATATTTAATTAAATATTTAATTACCAAGAAAGATCTAATGAATTCTCTTTCATAAAGATGTTTGTATTCGTAATGCTATTACTGTCAAGGCTTTAAAAACCACACACACATACACTTCTTAAGGTTTCGTGCTTGTGTGTACAAAGCATTACGCACATGACAGCTTAAAAATTTCTATAAAAAACAAAGCAAAAGCAGAGCAAAAATTAATGAAAATGTGAAATTTCGGTCATATTTTTGACAGTTCTCTGCCATTTGATGATCGATTGCTCTCCTTTTTTGCAGAGACATTACAACTGGTAGATATTTCTCTTAAAACTGTTAACACACTTTGTTGCCCGTTTTAACAAATTACGCAGACGCGCTTTTTGATTCATTAGTCCGCCATTTAGCTGAAGTTCGGCTCCGCCATTTATGGACCCATCCAACTTAGTTTTGGTTACGATACTATGAATGTGATGTTTGGAAAAACTGCGTAATACTGTTTTTTAGTTTAGATAAAAACGCAAAAAGCAAAACAAAAATTAATGAAAATGTAAAATTTCAGTCACAGATATTATGACTGATATTTCAAATTAAACTGCATACCACGTTTTTTTGTCCGTTTCATTGTTTAGAAAAAATACGGCAAAAACCCACTCAAAAAATTGTCAAAAATAGAGGTAATTGCGGTTTTTGACTCATAGCTCCACCATTTATGAACTGATCTAGCTAAATTTCAATAGCAATAATCTTACAGAAACAACTGACAGATTAGTGTCGTAAACTTTTCTGTATGTTGCTGAGGGACTTCAGAGAGCTGATTTCAACGAATAGACGAACAGACATACTGACATCGCATGTTCGACTCCGCTATTCATAAGGATTCAAAATGTATATACTAAAGGGCTGCGCAAGCATACTTGAAATGGCTTACAAGCACGATTTGTGCTTTTCAAGTATGCTTGTGCAGCCCTTTAGTATATACTTTATAGGATGTGCCATGTACGGTTTAGAAATTACAGACGGAATCAAAAAGTTATATATTTCCTCTTAGTTACAGTGAAGGGTATAAAAACGCAAGTAATATCGTATTACGTGGGTATTGTGCCGATCCAAAGCGAGGGCTGTTTGATAACTCCAAGACTTTTTGAATTTTTCTGGCAGTAACTTTAAGTGCAACACTGCTGTCGTCAATCAGCATCTCTAAAGCCTAAGACTCACTATCCTACTTAGTCGTACGATCTGTCTAATAAGCCATGTGTGCTAAAAAAGTATGATAGTGTGTATTGAACAAGCGGACTTTTTGACAGGTCTGTCCGATTTTTTTATATTATGAAAATTTTGATAAAATAAATTTTATCTGTGCGATCAGAGTTGCATTTTCTATGTTCAAGGCGGAAAAATAGCAACAATACCAAGCTTGTGTTTTGTTTATACAAACTTTTAGGTTATTTTTCATTGTACATACTCGTACGTATTTGTAAAAAAAAAAATATTTTGCGGCAAAGAAGAAAATAAATACTTTTAAAAGTATTAAGCTGAGTAAACATATGTTTTTGCATCTTTTTTTGTATAATAGTTTGGCATAAAGTTCGGCATTTTAAAGCGATTTTTTCAAGTAGGACAGAATTCTGTCACACATTATTTTGACATAATCGTATGATCCTGTAGGATAATCAGTCAGTACCTTTAATAAGCTACCGTTAAATTTTGAGCAAGCTGACCCATTTAGTTTGCGTTTGGCAGCCATCAAAAGCTGCCAGCTGGCAATTTTATGAAATATTTTATTATATTTATTTTCAAAATAAGGATACCAGAGCTTATTTAGTCCTGAATGTCGTTAATTTGAATTTCTTGAACTAAAATTAATTATTTATTTTAGGTATTCAAAGAAATTCTTAAAAAAATTATTTTAATCAATAGTTGTGTTTTATTAAAAATCTGTTTTATATATTTTTTTTTAATATAGAAGACCCAGCACAGCCGAATTTGGCTTGTTTGGTTTGCTTTTGCAATTTAATAGAATGTGCTGAATATAAGAATCGAAATCCATGATTTCCAAATAGCAAAAAAACAAAAAAAAAAGCGACAGGTGAAGGGAAAAATTAGCACTTTTGCTTTTGTTAAAATTAAATAAAATATTTTGTCCGTGCACCCAATTAGTTTTGCTTACAGTCTAATAGAAACGAATCAGGTCAGCGCTATTTTATTTACCGCAAATAGCATTTAATGCATTTTGGACATTTTGAGAAGGTTTTCGAATATCATTGCCAGATTTTTGCCTAGGAATGTCACGTAACTGTGATTCCCATTTTTAGCTATAAAATAAAGTTTTTTTTTTAATAAACGTAAATTTGAATTTTTCTATATAAAAAAAAAAAAAAAAAAAAAAAAAAAAAAACTGAAATACTGGTGACATTTGTACGTAAAAAAATATTCATGACTGCTTTTTTAATTTTATTCTTTCAAATGGATTGTGAATACTAATTAATTATACGCGTTTGTATGTGCTAATACCAGCAATTGCTGCTACAACGTAAAACGTTTCAAGTTCTTGAAACAAATTTGCATCAAAGACTGTATTTGCAATTAATATTAGCAAAATATTCACACATACATGCGTGTACATAAATATTCAGGATATTTTACGTGCCATCTAGCAAAAGTACACCTGCCTGAGAGATAATAATTCTTGGTTTATTTATAGGTCGATTATGGGATAGCAAACTAAACTTCAGTTGCCTTTATTATGAATGGCAACGATTTTTAGTTGCCAAGAAGTTATCGGAAATTCTATTTTGACAAATTGAAAATACAAAAAAAAAAGAAAAAAAAAACAAAATAAATAACATATTAAATTATTTGCAATAATAAAGTTTAGCAAAATTTAATCCTTATTCGGGCTTAATTCCAAATTATGTTGGTCTGCAAAATGCTTTATTTTTCCTGATATTTTCATGGAAAATTTTTAAAAATTGTTTACTTACACTGAACCAAAAGAGGTAGGTAAATAATGCAAAATTAGAGGTCAATATGAAGAAACGTAGGTTAAATATAAAAAAAAAATTACTAAAAACTTCCAAGTCTTGTTAAATTTTTGCCCAAAGATTTTAATATTTATTTCATTATATTTACCAAAATAATTTCATTGAAATTCAATGTTGTCTTTTTCATTTCATTTCATTTTCATTTTGAAGATGAGCAGGACATGGTGAATGTGGGATATGTCTAAAAAAGGTTTTTTTTTGTATTTGTTTTAATGTACGAGAACAAATCAGTTTGCCTTTGGAGTACACAAGTTCGTCTATCGTCTAGCTTTATTTACTTTAGCCGTGTGTCCACTACCAAGTTTTCTTGCGGAAGTTGCTTCCAGAAGTGACTTCCAGAAGTTTTTATCGTGTAAACACGTATTAGAAGTCGACTTCCTGAAGTCACGGCTTGCAGAAGATACTTGCAGCAATTATGTGGAAACACATGTTTGTTGCTTGCTGGAAGTAACTTGAACGACTTGCTGTGAACTACAAGTGTTTTGAAGACTTGCAGAAGAAGTCGTGTATACGTGAGTAAACGGTTTGTGGTATTCTCTTCTGTTTTCAGTTTTGTTTTGTGTTTTTTTTGAGTTCTTTTCAAAATTTATAAAAATGAACAAAAATAAATTCGTTTGGAGTAGTGGAAAAACACATTTGGTCCGCAATTCTTCATATACGCTCCGCAGCACCCAATTTATCACCCAAACACTCCTTTTTTTTTCTTTTTAATTTGTTTCTTTTTAATTAAATATGCTGCGATGGCAGCTGCCAATCTTCTTTTTTTATACTGTCATTCGTAAAAAAAAGCAAACTACTGCAAGCTGTACTCACATTGTATGGAAACACGTTTGCAATTTCTTGCAGCAAGTTCGTCGTGATAACTTCTACAAACTACTTCTGGAAGCAGACTTCCGCCAGTTTCGGTTGGAGTGGAAACACTTCAGGAAATACTTGCAGAAGTTATTCCGCAAGTGACTTGCTAGTGGACACACGGCTTTTGGTTCACTGCTGTGACCTTGCCGCTCATTTTCCGCCGTTTAGATTTCGAGTCTTGTTTGCTTCTTTGTTACTGTTCTCTTAATAAAATTTCAAATCTATTTTATCAGGAACAGCGTTGTCATGTTAAGGCGAGATTTAGCCTTTTTATCTCGCATTTAGCCTCTAGCCTTTCTTGTTTTTCAAAATAGCCTTAATTATCTTTTTTTAGAAAAATTAAAACAATTCATACATAAATAAATTAGGACTGAAGAAAATTCCTGAACACAATTGAATTGAATTAAATTTATATTTTGTCTGCATAATGTTGAATTAAGTTGCTGCTACTCTTAAATTTTTCAGAAAAAGTCGCATTGTTTGTATAAAAAATATTAATAATATTTTCGACAAAACATTGATATGTAAATTGGTCTAACGAAAGGTAATTGAAATAGTAAAAAATTTATTTGGATCCTAACTTGTAAAATAAATTGACTTTATTATTTGCAAGTACTTACTTCGTATCATTTTTCAAATGGACTTAACCCTCTGCAACTCAAGTCGTATGCTCTTATCCAAAAAAAGTTGTCGTAGACTTTAAAGTAAAATTTATGAAAAAATTATATAAAAAATGTCGATAACGTTGACTTTAAAGTCTGCGTTAATTTTTTTGGATAAGGGGGGTAGTCTGTAACTCCCCGCAAAACAAATTTTTTTCCGTACCTTCGTAAAATTCAAAGTTACCATCTCCACGCTCTCGGTATCTTCTCAATTATCTTTCTTACATCGCTCAATAAAAAAAAGGCAATCGTGTGGTACTTTTGCGTGCAATTACGCAGTAAAGTGTCTGTGATACCCTCACATCAGGATTAGTGTAAATAATGCTTTCTGCAGCATTTATTGATCAATTTACTTAGTATTTAGTTGTCTAGTACTATCGTTTAGTAATGCTGAGGCTACTCGCTTTTTAGTACGTTAAAGCAATTTAAATATCAAAATAGAAATCGCTTTGAAATCAAAAAACTAAAGTTAAAGTTAAGAAATATTTGAATTTTACACATTTTATGTTCTCTTCTTTATGTTATAAAACTCTTAATTATACTTTTAATAAAATATTAAGAAAATTTTTAATTTTAAGCTGTTGCTTTCTAATTTTTGTCTAGCTTTTTTTCTGCGTGATTTAGCTTCTTCTATTCTTTTTTAGGCCAACTTAGCTTATTTTATTTCTAGCTTCGGGCAACGCTGATTCAGGAATATATTTGTAATTGCTTACCAATGTGTTTGCTTTGCTTGGTCCAATGATAAATAAGTTAAACCATGTAAACTGGTACAAATAATTGGCGTAAAGAAAGCTGGCCATTTAGTTGATTGTGAAGTGGAATAAATATCCTCTTACTTCTAAATTTTTATGCAATTCAGTACCTTTTCTTTTTTTTTTTCTTGTTATTGCTGTTGTTTTTTTTCCGGCTCTTTCCAACATTCTCCTGTAGCCTTAATTAATTAATTAATATTAAGTCTTATTATTCAAATTATACGAAAATGCGAAGTTATACAATTTCAATAAAAAAAAACCAGCATCACCATCACCAACTAGCTAGGCCCTACCACCACCACTACCAACTACCTAAGTAGTCCCCACCACAACAACCACCAGCAACTAGCTAGACACGACCGCCTCAATTTGCTTCTTGGTAGTCAATTGAACCATTATTTAGCCTAAAAAAAATAAAAATTTGTTTTTCTATAAAATGTTTAGTATTCTAAGAATAAAATACTTACTTTTCACTTTAAAATTTTCACCACATACGTAACGGCAATCGCAAAAAAAATTGGTTGCCGATATTGACAGTTTTTTGTCAACTGGCAACGCCACTTGTTTTTGGTTGCAATCGATAATCGACTCATAATTTTATTTTCTTTATTTTGTTTAAGATTACTAGACCAGTCATTTTAGCTTTCAAGTTTTCCTTTTTTCCACAAATACCCGATGTAGTTTCAAGGATTTTTAGTGCAAAATTTATCAATAGACATTCATTTTTCATCTTCATGGCAGCTATGCAATTTTGGCACTTCAATCGTATGTTACATTCTCTGCTCTAATGGGCCAATGCAAGACTGTGTTATCCAACCTAAGACGCCAGGCTGACGTATTCTTGGTAGGGATTCCTGCACACAACGGTTTTATTGGTAAAGAGCAGGCGGATGAATTGGCTAGGGCTGGCTCTAACATGGAGGTTTCTATGTCAAAGGTAGTCCCTGTATCGCTTGGTAGTATCAGGAGTGGTATTTTTGATCACTTCTGGGAAAGGACAGATACCAGACGGCGGAGTCTATAAACGTGTAAGGTCACGCGTCAATTATGGCCCCGTTATGATGGTAAACGCTTTATTCAATTAGTGAGCAGGAATAGAAGGGAGATCTCCAGGCTGGTGGCGGTGATAACCGGTCATTGGACGATCGGTAAGCATGCCAGCAGGCTGGAACTGCCGCAGTTGCCGGTCACCCGAGAGGGAGGAGACGGTTTTTCACCTTCTTTGTGAGTGCTGGGCTCTTATAACTTCGAGACACAGATTTCTCGGTGCACATCTGATGGCCGAACTACCTGAGATATCGAGAGTAAGGTTAGGGGACCTTCTCGGATATCTAAATGTCACTCAGGGGATCTAGGTCACTTTACGGCTACATAATCTTGCGACTCTAATTGAAGGCCGCTTAGGCCGTAACGTAAACCAACCAACCCACCATGCAATTTTGTTCAATGTATTCGTAAGCTGTAGGTGCTCACACAGTACACAGTCACACCATCAGTCATGGTTTAATACTTTCGATTTCGAAAGAAAAACAAAAAAAGAATTAATGTAAGAATTAGACAAAAAAGTAGGAGCAAACGTATGTAGTGTGTGAAACCTTCCAATAATTTTTTTTATTTTGTCGAATTCAACGATAAAATTGCCGTTTTTAATATCTGTGCTAATAAGGAATAATTATGCCAGGGATGGTAAGGTGATATATTCCACATGTATTCTAAATATTGCATAAATGAAACTGTAGTCCTCTGTAAGGACATAATAAAAGATAAGCGGTTTCTATCCTATACAGATATAATTTTAGCTCATTTGGTCCAGTCCTGGGAGTGTGTATGTAGCAAAATCTAGACAATTCTATTGAAATTCAATCCAAATTATTCAATTTAAAAGTGGGCGTATCTAATATACACCCAGCTAAAAATAATGCTTGTCTGGAAGCAACTTTATAAGGCATACAACGGTAGAGAATCACTTACAAAAGCCCATTTATTAGCCATAGTATTGTTCACACGGTAGTCGCATAAGCAATTTAATGGAAAATCTTTTAAAAACTTGTTATGCATAAATCCATTGTTATTTATAGCTTTTCAGAAAATACTCTGAGCCAAAAATCAACAATGTATGTGGTAATTTTGATCACTATATCGAACTAATGTCTTTGATACCACCCCATTGCAGTTTCTGAATAATGACAAGACACTAAATCAGGCCAACATTTTACTTTTCTGCAGGCATTCTTTGATATAAATTTCTGATGTCATTGTTCAAGAGACAATAAACGGCGTGCTTTTTAGACCACAACTGCAAAATTGCTTGCCAAATCAAGATATTTTTAACAAATTTATCCATTTTTGTGTATTTGGATTTCCACGTTGCACTGCATCATAAAAATTTCGACCTCACCGTTGTTTTAAGTCCATTTTGACAAAAGTTTCATTGTCCATAATGAGGCAGTTGCTGAATTTTGCTAACACTTTATCGTAAAGAATGCATGTCCGTTTTATTTCAATGACATTCTGATTTTCAATCCGATTTGGATTTTGTAGGTAGAATCCATTTTTCTTCTTACGATACTTTCATTGGTGTTGTATTTTTTGCCCGACTACTGTCGGAGACTCGCGACGAATTGTATATATTGTAAGCTGTAGGTTTTCTTCAGCAACTTTTTTCTGTTCTCTTTTGCTTACAATCTGTCCTTACAGTCATATCTAAATTGGTGCGGCAAGTGTTTTTTATCTATTAAAAATTCTCATGCCCATATAAAATGTATGGAGCAATATCGAAATAGTGCAGCGGCAACGCTGAGCAATTGGAAAATCAAATTTTGACTGCGCGTTTTGTAGTGAAGTTGGCTGCAAAATAATTGTTTTTTTAGAGCCCTTTCTCACTAAACAAGTGAATTGGGCAAATAAGTTTTTAATATTTTTACATTTTTTTTGAACTTGCCCAACCGTTCAAATCACAAGCGTGAATTAATTTAAATTTCACTAACTGGCCATGTAAAAAATCATCAAAAATTTATATTTTTAACGATTGGACTTTCTTTTTTTGTTATTTCTTGCGCATTTTATCACTTTTCCCTTTAAAAATTTCATACATTTCTGCAGCGCCAGAAAATGAGTATCAAAAGAAAAAAGTGAAAGATGCTGAAATATTTTTTTCTTGTTGGCGCCTCTGGATGACAGACAGTGTGACGGAGAATGGGAGTTGGAAAGAGTTTTATTATTATGCTGGCGACATTTATTTTCTGCTCGCGAGTTTTATTTTAATTTTGGCGAGTGATATTCCTAATGCTCGCCTGTAAATCTAAATAAATAAAATAAATTTCTCTTTATTTGCTTGTTCGCTAGATAAACTTTAGTCTTCTAACGAATTTCTTTGAAATTTGGTACATACAAACTCCAAAGAAGGTCGCCATATACTTTTGGACTAAGAGAACTCACTTAACACCCACTTTGTCATTAAACAATTTAAATGGGCCTCTTAATAATAACAAAATTTATTTTCCAGGGGATTTCTTTGAAATTTGGTGCATATGGTTTCTATACGCCATATTTTTTTGAACCAACCACATCCACTCTTACGCCTTCTTTTTAGAAAAATACTAAAAATTGGTACTTTAAAGATTAAAATCTTATTTTTCAACGGATTTATCTGAAATTTAGTACATAAGCCGGATTGCTATATACTTCTGAATTGACCAAATCATTTGCATTTTCTTTTTATGACTGAAATTCTATTTCTTAAACGATTCCTCTGATATTTGGTACGTAGATTCTCAACCATGCCCAATTTTACGCTTGCTTATTGATTAAAATAATTTAAATTGGTTTTGTAGTAATTGAAATTCAATTTCTCCACAGATTTCTTTGAAATTTAGTACATGCGATCTCTATACTTTAAGGAAGGTTGCCATATACTTTTGACAGATCATGTCCATTTTTACGCCTATGCTTTTGTCAAAATAATTTAAATGCATTTTTCATGTTCAAAAAAGTATGTGAAATTGGTTTTTAATGATTAAAATCTTATTTTCCTACGGATTTCTCTGAAATTGGGTGCATACGCTCAACTTCAAAGAATATTTATATATTTCTAGACCGATTATAACCATGAAATTTAGTACACAAAGTCTTTGTACTACAAAAAAGGTTGCCATACACATTTCTAAATTGATTTTTTAATAATTAAATTATAAAACTTAAGATATTCAAAGACATATAAATTTCATGGACAAAGATCATGTTCTTTCTTATCCAATAAAATTTTTAACTTCATTAAATCCACCTGGAATGCCTCCAGATTAACTAACGTTAAAAGTTGTCATGTTATATCAGTCCATCATAAGGCCTCAACAAATTTGCTGAACATGATCCTATCTTGAGCCAATGTCTTAATCTCTGCCCAAGATTTGCCAATCATTGACATTTCCGCTTCGATTTGTCTCTTCCATGTATAAGTTAAACATCCTTTCTTTCTCTTTATCTGGGGGTTCCACTCTGTAGCATTCCTTGTTATATCTTTCCATGGTCTTCTAAGGGTGTGTCCAATCCAATGCTATTTTCACTTCTTAATTTCTGTGGCTATAGGTTGGGTAGTTAAAACAGCCTGTCGTTATAGATGTCTAAAATCCTCCTGAAACATTGGTTAACGAATACCTGGATTCTCTGCATTTCTTGTGGGACATCATTCCATGTTTCACACCCATAGAGTGGATTTCACATTTGTGTTAAAGATTTAAAGTTTAACAAGCTGCGAGAGTGATGGCGATATCTACACAGGTCTCAGTCGGCCGTATGATTGGCGTACTTATAGATATCCTGGCCCTATCTACCAGTTTTTGAGATTATGCTTTCAAGGTAACAAAACTGGCTAACATCATCTATTGCAGGTTGTAGAGTTTATGCGAAGACACCTACTTCTAGCAATATTGATCTTTAAACCCCCTGCTTCTGCCGCTTAGAATAGCTTACGTAGATTTGACTTCATGTCTGAGAAGTTATTTGCTAAAAGGCATATATCATCCACATCCTCAAATTATCCCCCTGCCTACCGTTATACGTCTAGGAAATATTTATTCGCCAAAATTTTGAATTGGTAGAAGGCTGTGGATGAAAACTGTCATCAAATATAAAATAGGAGTCTAGTAAAATGTTTTTGTACAAAGGCAAAACCTGAAACGTTGTACTCGTATATCCAAATCCTCTATTATTAAAAATAATTTTCTGTTTGTTTGTTCGGTATATAAAAATTTTTTTTAAAGGATTTATGTAAAATTTGCCAAGGACGATTACCATGTTTACTTTTGAGCAAAGAAGCTTAAATGTTTTTTTTAATAATCAAGATTTTTAATTGATTGCGTATATGCTCTTCTTAATCCAAGAATTAAAAGGGTGCGGATACCCACTTCATAGGTCTAGAGCTCTTCTGCGGGATGACCAACAACTTTACTAGTGCTCAACTACGCAAGAAGGAGACATGAAGTTTACTAGACTGCTGGAGGATCTAAGAGGGCAAGCGGCAGTCAAAGAGACTCATCGATCCCCAGCCCATTAGATCAGAGGTTGCTTTAAGCCTCAGCAGAAATGATATAAAATTCTACATTGAAGTACTTACGGGATATTGTAGACTTAACTATCACATGAGTAAAATCGGTGTGGTACAAGACAACTCCTGTCGTTTCTGTCGGGACGGATGAGAAACGTTGGATCATGTTCTGTATGAGTGTTCAGAAGTAGCGCGATGCAGAATAAGCTGCTTAGGCAGTGGGACACTGGTCCCAGTAGATCTAAGCATGATTAGTCCTACAAATATTACGAGATTCATAAGGAGGAACTGGGCTGCACAATAGATCTTAAAAGTCGCGGTGCGATTATAGCCCATAATGATAATCATAAATACTTCAAGAATTCGTAACCATAAAGTAAAGGACAGGCTAGTAATAGTAGTAATCACGTCAGTATTTGTGCAAATTTGCATTTTGCAAATATGCTAACCACATTGAATAGATCGTGAGAGTCATTTTTTAATTTCACCAATTTTTTTGCTAAAATCAAATTACAAAACCCCCCAAAAAAATTTTGTAGCCTTAATTTTATCTGTCAATGTTTGTGTTTCTTGTTTTCGGTTAATTGACATTTGGGCAAATATTCACAGCGATGTTTGCTCAAGGTATTTTAACTGCAAACGGAGGAAAATGAATAAAATATGAGAAGAAGAAAATCTTAAAGATTTTGTTTGCGAGTTTTAATTTTGAGATGATGAGTGAAGTCACCGAATTACAAAAATTTGTAAAGCCAACTTTAACATATAAAGAAAACTTTGCATAAAAGTTTTATAATTTAAAGCCCTCAGTAGAAAAAGATACTTTTCTTAAATGTACACTTTATTTCTTTACTCTAGGAGAATTAACAAAACAATAGAACGAAAAATGTCATGTAATTTAAAGGAGAAATTGTTATCTTAACAAGTAATTTCTTGGCTCAGTCTCTATTTCTAAATGTTAGAAATAATTATAATTCCAAAGTGTTTTTTTATTTTTTATTCTACTTAAGCACGGATATCTTTGTAATGGGGCTCTTCTTTGTCTGTATCCAATTTAATTGAGTAGTTGCCAATTAGTGAACCTTGAACATCAGCCTGGCCTTCTGGATTGTATTGGGGACCATCACCGATATCTTGAGTTTCTTCCTTGACTACACGGTAACCCTTCTCATCGGCTTCATAGTATACGGTACGCATAACGAAACCATCACTGTAGGAGTACATGCCACTGACTTTGCTACCATCGCGGGTTTCTTCACGGGCGATCATGTTATCGTTTATTTTATCTTCAACGTGAGAGTTGAAAGAATATTGAGCGGACTCATTTTGAATGCGTTCGAATTCGGCTCTTTCTTCAGCGTCCTCTTTTTCCTACAAAAGAAAAAAGCAGAGATGTGATTAATATTTTGTGTGGAATTTTTTTTTTGTTTTGGAAAAACAGGGAATGACTACATACGAGTACATACATACTACCTGCACACATTTGGGGGTCCGTTTTCATAAAATGAAAATAGGTGTGTGTGCGTAAAATAAAAGAACAAAAAGTACTTTAATTTTTTGTAGAATTTTTTTTTTTACTTTCTAGTGTAAAACAAAAACAAACAAAACGTACATATTGGCAAAGTATTCTCCTACAAAACAAAAAACAAAGCAAAACTCGAAAGCTTAATAATATTTTTTATATACAAATCAAAATTGCAAAATGAGCGCAACGAAATGAAAATGAAAAACAAGGGGTTACCTACATATTAGCCGATATCACGCTTGGAAGTATTATATTTTTACAATTAATGTATATTTACGGAAAATTTTAACTAAAAAGCATGATCGACTACAAGTAATTGCAAACTAATAAAATGTAAACAGCTGTGGCACTAACTTCTGCATTTTTCAAGTAGTTAAGCTTTATTTTAGCGGCATAAACTGTACACAACAAGTTTTACCTCAAGCGTAAAAGGGGCCACCCAGCAGTTTTCACACTTGCACAATTGTAAAAAGTTTTTGCTATGGGTTTCATATCGTATTGCTACGACGTTGTATAAAATAGTAGTAGAATGTAAAAACAATTTTTACTTTTACAATTTTACAGCTGATACAAGGGATTTTACACTGAATTGTTGAATGTAATTGTATAAAATTTTATTAATATTTCATGGTTTTAGAGCGCTGTGTTTTCATAGTGATTTTTATTCTTTTTGGTTCTTAATTATGTATGTGTGTAGTAGGTGCAGTTGTTATTATGATTGAAAATATGCATCTAAAGGCCTACACAATCGCTCGATTTTATGATAGGAAAGTTTGGTTCCACATTAAAAAGAGGTCACTTCCAAATGGCTACGCATATGCCTCACTATTATATCAAAAATATGCAAAGCAACACTTTGCTGCTATCAAGTACAACAAAAATCAACTCTGATGGCAAAGAAACTCTTTAAAATTTTATGAAATTTTACATAAAATACAGATTTAACAAAAACTCTGCAATAGGTTCTTAATATTCCACCTTTTTTTGCAGAAATGTTATTTTTGACAGATTGGACGACTAAAGGCCATTTACCAAGAAGGTCTCAAATACTTATAGTTAACTTTAGTAATAATGCAGAATAAAGTCAGTTATTACCACTTCCCGATAAGATAAATATTCACCCCTATCGCGAATAAAAGTGAAATTCTTGTTCCTTTAAATTTTCATTCCCCTCGAAGGGAAAACTGCTATCGGGAATCTCACGTGAAATTTTGTTCACGCTATCAGTGCAGAGTGAATGTATAATAGAGAAGAATTTATTAAATTTTCTAAGCTTTCAAGAGATAAACAATAAATTTTTTTAATTTACGATTGGCTTTTGTGGTAAATGTGTCAACTTCTGTGGTTAAGCAGTTTTTAAAGGCCAGGGCATATAAATAAAACATTTCTGTAATTTTATAAGATTTTAAGAGCAAAAAATACATTTTTTTGACTGACGCAAATTTATGAATGGCTCTTGTGGTAAAGGTGTCAACTGTTGTGGGCAAACGATTTTATCAGGAAATAATTGAATTTTTCTTTTTAAGTTTTTTGTTAAAATTTGCTAAATTCTGCTTCATAAATTAAGTTTTAGGAAAAAAGCCAGCAAAAAGTAAGTGAACAAAACAAGGGATAAAAATTATTTACGATAAGGGAAATTTTTAGGGAATTTATTCATGATTGATATCCCAGTGAAAGTGAACGAAATTCGAGGGAAATGTCATTCATCCTTGAATATTTTTTTTTTTTTTCATTTTACATTAAAATTCAAATTCAATTATTTTTTTAATGTAACGCAAACTACTTAAAAACTAATTTTTTACTATTAAATTTATAAAGGTTTCTAGGTTTACGCTTACTGCATAAACTACCGATTCCGCTGATTTTTTTCATCCATGTTAGCAAGATCCATATGGATCTTTGGATCAGCTAGAAATTTTCATGGAGAGTTTAGTCTTTTTCTATTGGATTTAACATATTAAAGCAACATAATTCTCAATTAATTTTTGGGTCTTCTTATTTGCATTTTATTTAAATAAATTTATAAATAATTTATTTATAATTATATTTTGAAGAAGCTACGCAAGTTGGAGCGACATATCGATATAAAATAAACTTATAAGAGCTTAAAAAAATAGTCATATTAATTAAAAATAAAAAGGTGAAATAAAACTAACAAATAAATAAATAATTTTATTTGAGCTTGAGATCATTTTTGTTAATTAATTTTTTTTTACAAATATAATTTCATTATTTTTATTACGACATTTCACTACTTCTTTTTTTATTTGTTCTAGTATGCAATAATATGGAAATGCTACTAAAGCGGGTTTCAGACTATTGTATTTAGTATTAATCCAATAGTTTGAAAACAAAATGTTAAGCAAGTGTGGTGAGTGTGGTGAAATACTTAAGTATTTTTCTCATTTTTAGAATTTTTTTAAAGCTATCACACTGCTCATTTTATCAGGGTTGCTTTCGTACAAGCAACCAAAGAAAAAACTAGAAATCAGCTGTGAAATTATTTGTTGCGTTTTGTATTTTATTTGAAGTGTGATGGTATGAAAACAGAAAATATTTGCCTTTAGATTTTTTGACAGTCTATTTGATTTGCATCTGATTTCGGTCTCACTCGATCTCTGTATTATAATGTGAAGCCCGCTTAAATGCTTAAAGTTTGAGATAAAAGTTAAAGGCAACACAAGGCTGTTATTAACTTATCATACACTTTTCGCTAAAGTTTGCTTGTAGTAACGAAAAACCATTATCTGTGGGATAACATCCTGCCGTTAGTTATATAAATAGGATGGTCAATCACGCTTTAAATGATTAACAACGATCACAGCTGCCGTACTTGTATTGAAATTATTTACACAAGATTTTTTCATGAATGACGTTAATTTTAATTTTTTTTTATTAATTATTCATTTTAGGACTAACAAAAAAATAAGTATTCAAAGAAAATTATTTTAATAAATATTTGCCATTTCTTTTTTATAATTTTTTTTTTTAATATTTAAGAAGAGTGTGGAAAGTGATATATTTGAATATCTGGCTACTACAGTTAAGGGCCGTATTTAACTTGGTTTCAAGTTAATATTTTCTCAATATCTTACTTTATATTCTGTAAAAATAACAACCATAAAATATTTAAAATTGTTCCCACCAGATTGTTAGCGAATTGCAAACTTTAAATGACTTTCCCGTAAAATCATGTTTTTTTTATGACACTTTTGAAATAAATAAGCGACTTAAAATTGCAACCACGTAATTTCGTTTAAGAAATGTTAATAACAAAACCCCCATTCAGAAAGCAATGCTATTGATTAAAATTAAATTTAATTTAATTTTTATGAATCAGAATTCTAGTGAACAATTTTTTTATATAAGGCTTCAGCTATATTGCAAAAAAACATTGAAAATATATTTTTTTTATTTCAATTAAAATTTTTTTGTGTCCTATTAATTACGCTTAAAAAACCAGCTAAAAAAGGTACAAGCAGGCCTTCTTACTCCATTCCATGCTCTTACATTTTTTACACACAATGTCCTAGCCATCCAAGGCCTTCTTGCTTTCCTTTCTTTTAAGCTTCAGGGCTGTTACAAACACTTCCTCAACAGGCCTGTTATCAGGCGTTATGTTATGACTGCATTAAAAATATCTCTCAACTCCCGGTTAGCGCCATATTTTTTTTTTAATTGCTTATTAAAAATTTTGAAATCAAATTATATAAAGTTTTTATGTAAATAAAAACTGATTTTTTCGTTTCTATTAAAGTTTTTCTTATTTTAATTTACTCTATCAGGATTCGAACTGGGACATAGGCAGTTAGGAAGTATTAACTCGCCACTCAACCACTGCAAACACAAAGTTCAGTTGATTTTGTACTTTATTTATAGCGTTGCTAAAGGGAACAATTTATTTGCCACCACATTTTTCTCATTTAATTAACAAAAAAACCAAGCTTTGTAATTAGAACGGAGTAGGTAGGCTTTCTAAAAGGCCTTCCTGGGAAAGCAAGTGATTATAAGGTCTTGCAAGGCCTTATAAATGAAGGCTATTGTGTGCTTAACTAATATATACACACATACACATGAATGTATGTGCATATAAATATTAGTGAGCGAAAGATATTTCTTTCGCTTTTAAAAAGACAGACAATCAGAAATTTTAAGAATTTTCTCTCATTGCAAAACCAAAATTGAATTTTTTTTCGAATACAAACACTTGGATAATTAATTAATTAAATAAATAAAAAAATTTAATTTCTTTAAAAATCTACACTAAAGACAAACAAAAATAGAGTTAAAAACGCTAAATAAAAAATAAAAAAGTAGCTAAAATGTCATTATCGAATAAAAATAAGAAGGCTTTCACTTGCCTAGACCAGGACCACACACAGCAAGTTTCGTTGGGCCACTCAATTCTCTTTTAAAATTGTCCTTTTGTCCACACAAAAATTTTTTCTTTCGGCAATTTTAGCATTCTTATTCCGTCATTCATTTAGTTTTCTTTTTTTCCATTTTTATAAAAGATACGAAAAGAGAACAAAAGGGAATTGCCCAGTTTGAGCAAGCTTGTACCCCTTTCCATTCCTCTTTCCTCTCTCTCTCCTACAAAATCAAGAATTGCCCAACTAAAATTCCTGTGTGTGGTCCTGGTCTAGGCAAGTGACTTGTGCAACTCTTGTGTTTTGCCGATGATCGGGTTGAGGGGAAGAGAGTTTTTACTTTTCCAGTACACACTTGGTCGTTTTGTTTTTTAAATTTTTCTATGTGTGTGTGTGCTTATGTTTTTGATTTGTTGTATTTTGTATTATTTTGTGAGGAAAAGAAACGAAAAAAATAATTGAGAATTTTAAGCAAAAGAACACGAAGAAAAGGAAAAGTAAATTTTTGGGCAAGTTCAAAAGAAAATGTCAAAATATTAAAAACTTACTTGAGCAAGGCACTTGTTAAGTGAGATAGGGCTCTAAAAAACAATTCTTTTGCAGCCAACTTCACTACAAAACGCGCTGTCAAAATTGGATTTTTGAATTGCTCAGCGTTACCGCTGCACTATTTCAGTATGCTCCATACAGATATGAGCATTTTTGACAGATAAAAAAACGCTTGCCACGCCAATTTAGTTATGACTGTTACTGCGTAATCGTGATTACACAAAAAAAAAAAAACTGCTTAAATAGTGAACATTTTTTCAACGTGTTTAAAGTATTTTTAACATCACTTCTTACAAGTTCCTGTTTTATTAGCTTAATATGCTAATAATACTTTTTTTATAAATATTTATACACACGCCACACACACACACACACACACACATGTATACACTGCGGTTGTGGTTTTTAAGCTGACACATTTAATAGCTGGGATGCTTGAAAAAGAAGTCTTTGTTGATGACGATGATGATGAAATTAAAGATGATAGTGTTTTTTTTTTTTACTTTTTGACTTGGGTTGGTTGTTAACCTTCAACTTAATAACTGGTATTTTATGTTTTGGTAATATTCCGCTGCTGCTTTTTGTTTTTATTGGCAAATATAATAACAGCTATTTTTTCGTTGATACGTGAGTATCAATCATAATTAATAACTATTGTAGTAGTTATGGGCATATGGCTCATTCACTGCAAAAGTGTCATAATTCAAAAAACAAGATTTTTCAAAAGAGAGTCATTTCAAGAATGCAATTTGTTGACACTCTAATGGAAAAAATTTCAAACATTTTATTCTGAAAAAAAGATGATTTAGAATATTTTCTTGGCATTTTTGAAGACAAATTGAAAAAATATATCACAGGTGATGGAATGTAATTCTAAAAATAAAAAATTATATGCTGTTCTTATAACACAGGCGATCAACTCGTCTGCAAATTTTATAAGAAAAGTATTCAGTGTTCTTTTATACAAAATTTTTTTACACAAGTTGATCTAAAAACAGTACATTTTGGTGGGGAAATTTGTATATTCCTAGTAATGGGTCTTCAAAGTTTTTATACAAAATTTGTGATTTTTCACCATAAAACTTTTGTAAGCGAAGCCGGTGCTCACAGGAGAGTTTTAATAATTGCAGAGGCCCATAACTAAGAAAATATGAGTTTTCACGAAAAATCATACTGAATTTTTTCTTCTTAGAATCCAGTTTTCTATCTCCTGTATTAATTTTTTTATTTGGCGTGAGTGGCTAAAGTAAATTTACAGAATATCAAGTAAGATATTGAAAAAAAAGGATTAGAGTTACCAAATAATTGAAATAAGTGAGCGACACATCAACCGCCTCTTCCAAAAAAATAAAAAAATATGAAAATAAAATTTATAAAAAAAAAAATAATATGACTATTTTATTAATATAATAAATTATAATTATAAATTATATCCTGAAAAAGCTACAAAAATTGGAGCGAAATATCGATATAAAAATAAATTTTTGAAAAATAAGACCTCAAGCTTAATAAAATACTCATATTATTTAGAAAAAAAAACTAAGCTTTGTAATTAGAACGGAGCAGGTAGGAGCAATTAGGAAACAAAAAATTAACTGAACTAAATGAATGAACTATTACCTCCTTAATATTTGAATTAAAAAGAATGCTCTCTAAAATGAACTATTGAGTACAAGTGTAGTTCACGACATAACGCAACACCTTACACTGAATAAAATAATTCATTAGTTTTCAATCAATAAAAAGGTTTCATTAAACTATTGACAACTTTTCATTGATTCTATGAAATTATTTCGTTAATTGAAAAATAATAAAATTTTTCAATGAATTAATGAACAAAATTCTTTCAGGGTAGCTGTGTTCCTGTCTCTACTTTGAGAGCCCGCGAATGCCCAAATTTATCCAAAACTGTTGCCGTACATAAAATTTTGGCATAAAACTAACTAATAAAAAAAAATGTTTGAAAAATTTGTTTGCACAACATTTTGTTATAAATTAACTTCAGGCGTTTTCTATTCTCAAAAAATATTCTGCCGCTAAATTATGTAATTTTTTAAACAGGTTGGCTAAAACACCTCAGAGTGTTGCTTTTTTTATAGTTTCAATAGAACAAATATAAGTTTTTATGTAACATTTAATGCTAATTTGTATGGTTAACGCTTTAAAGGCGATATACGAAATCTGATAAACAGCTGACACAAAAAAAAAAAAAAACTTTGCACCTAAAATAAAATAAAAAAATTAATTTTGCTTTAAAAGTGAGCAATAAGACCAGGACTACATACGGCAAGCTTAGTTAGGCAATTCTTTCTCAATTCTCTTTTAAAATTGTCGTTTTGTCCACACACAAATTTTTTGTTTCGGCAATTTTAGCATTCATACAGCCTTCAAGCTTTTTTTACATCTTTATAAAAGATACAAAGAGATTTCCTACAAAATCAAGAATTGCCCAACTAAACTTCATGTGTGTGATCCTGGTCTAATGGATTTTTATGAAGAATATCTTGACGTAGAACAATTTCATATAAATACAAATTAAATAATTTACTTAATTGTATAAATAGGTAGTTGACACAGTTGTAAAAAAGGCAGTATCTCACCCTCACCATTTTTGCAACTTTTATATGCAACAAGCTGAGAACAGAATGCAATTTTGATTTTAACTATTAAAATATCTTGGAGGGCAGAATATATGCAACATTTTTGTTAGAAAAGAAAACGACATTAATAAAAAAATTTGTGTGCACAAACATACACACATTTGAACTCTTGGATAAAAATATATTTACTCGTCCTTTAAACATGCTCGAACATGATTGTCAACCAAAATAGTATTTCTAGTTCCAAACATTTTTTTTGAACTGTAGGTAAGTATTCGTAGGAGCTTGCAATTTTTTTTTTTTTTTTGAACTAATTAAAATATTTCACTCACAATTGGCAAAGCAATGGCGGCAGCCAAAACACAACAAATTAACACAAATTTAAACATTATTGAACTCTAGATTGCTGGCGGTGATGCGCACGTTTCAAGTGTACTCTGGACTATGTTTACAAAACGTGCAAAACTCTTCTTTATATACGCACTGCAAGAGCAGAAACGGCATAAAGAAAACCACGGCAGTAGTTACCGGCTAAAAGCTAAGCAGCGATTTAAATTTACTGGAAACGGCATAAGCAATAGCAAAGTCAAAAGCAGCAACTTACCCGAAGTAGCTCGTAAATAATTATAATTTTGTCTTTTCTTTTCTTTTCTTTGCTTCAAAGTAAGAAATGCCAGCAGTATTTGGGCTCGCACTCATACATCAGCCAAAAGTTCCACACAAAAATTATAAAATAAAAACAAAAACAAAACTGTCAACAATTGAATATCCATTATGGTGTTTTAGCTCTGTAGCATTTACACTCTGTCAAATTTAGACGCATCGCTTGTGTTGCTTCTTGTTCATTTTCGATTTGTGCGCTGCTGGCTTTTTTAAAACCCTTCAATATTGGTGTAGGGGTGTATTTTAGTTTGTGATACCGTTTGTAGTTTCTACGATATATGCGTATTGTGGATCCTTATAGGCAACAAAGTTCCTGTGCGTCTGACTGCCTTTCTGTGTTGAAGTCAAATTTCAAAGTTCCTATACGAAAAGTCGTCAACAAATGTTAATTTTACAAGAATTTTTTATTATGTTTTGGTTCTTTTATAGTTTGAAATTCCTAAAACTACGAATACTTGCATATGTGTATGTATTACAGCCTGACATGAAGGCACACTTGTCTCACCTTTTTTAAGAAGAATGTCGAAAGTGAACCATATGAATATTTGGCTAACACAGTGAAGGGTATATACGACTACTTTCATTGATTTCTCACAATTAATTCTACATAAAAAAAGCGTTCAATGAGAAATTTCAATACATTAAGGAAACAGAAACAAAAAATTAACTGAACTAAATGAATGAACTATTACCTCCTTAATATTTGAATTAAAAAGAATGCTCCCTAAAATGAACTATTGAGCACAAGTGTAGTTCGCGACATAACGCAATACCTTACACTGAAAAAAAATAATTCATTAGTTTTCAATCAATAAAAAGGTTTCATTAGACTATTGACAACTATTCATTGATTCAATGAAATTATTTCGTTAAATGAATGAATATTTCACTGATTTAATGAAACGTTTTCATTAATGAACAAAATTCTTTCAGGGTAGCCGCGTTCCCGTCTCTACTTTGAGAGCCCGTGAAAGCCCAAATTGACCCAAAACTGTTGCCGTACACAAAATTTTGGCATGTGAGAGAGAATTTGAGAGAATAATATTGTTCTTCTTCCTACCCGAAATAACAAACAAAATTTCTTCGGGCTGCTGCAAAAGGTAAACAATTAAAGTAAAAAAAAAGAGTTTAAAGAAAAAAAAATTTTTTTAGAAAATGTAAAATTTTCATTTTTAAATAATAAAAATTTACATTTTGTTGCTACCTTTTATGCAACTTTGAATTTTTTTTTTTTTGTTGGCTAAAAAATTGGTTTTTGCGGTTCTCGCACTTTTAAACATTTTAGTCTCTAAGCGAGAGTTATTTATCTTTACTCTCTTTTGCCCGAACTTTACCCAAAAAGTACAGGATCGGAGCTCTTGCTTGAGTTGGTATGACATTTTTTGTCAATTTCATGCATGTTGTTTGATTTTATGTCATCTAGCAGCAAGAGAGTTGTTTGAACTACGAGTAACTCTTTTTTTTCAAATCTTTTTCTTTTCAATTTCACTTTATTTTACTTCAAATTAATTTATTTATTAATAAGTGTGACTTTACAAATTAAAACCATTTTTGGTAAATTAGATAAAGAGAAAAGAGGATGCCCCTTAGACTAGTGGGTAGTGTAGTAACCTCGATTTCTGCCAAGGAACTGATTATTTGGCTGTGCAAAAGATCCTAAAAAATACTAAAAATACAAATATTTGACGATTAAAAGCTTTTAGTGCAATTGACACCATTTTGGCCACATTATCGAACATGTTCTGAAAAACAAGCATTTTGAAAAAACGCCTAAGCATGTTCTGGAAACCGCGCGTTTTGCTTACGTTTTTCTCATAGAACCGAATGGGAAAACGCCAGTTCATAAGTAAACAATTGATAAAATCAAAGTAAATTTTTTTAATTAAATTTTGAGGAGAAAAAGGCCAATTTTCTTTTCTATTTTGATTGAAATAAAAAGAAAACAGATTTAATTTGAATTGTGCAACATTTTATTTCATCTTAAATTCTTGGTTTATGCAAAATTCATCACTTCGCTTCAGTGTATGCTTGCGATTTGAAAACGCCAAATTAAACGTTTTGCGTTTTGCAGAACACCTATTTTGCGATATCAAATCGTAATCGCCAAAGTTAAGCGTTTTGCGTTTTTTTTTATAACATTTTTGTTTATTTTGTTATCAAGCTGATAATAAGGGGAAGCTTTTGGATTTTGTTTTCTGGTTGTCTAATTTTGCTTTATCAATTTCTGTTATTTTTCTTATTTACTACAGCTTTTATTCTTTAATGAATTGGGTCCTAAAGAATCTTTGGGTTAATATGTATTTCGTTTCGAATCGAAAAGAATTTTCAATTTGAAAGAAAAATCTAAAAAATCCATCAGAGTATTATTAACAATTTTGAAGATTATTTTAAAATTTTATTTTATTTTTTTTTTTTTTAATGTTCTACTTAATTAGTTTTGTTTTTTCGAATTAAAAATTATCTTCGAAAGCCTTTTTCGATTCAAATCGATAATAAGCCCCCTAATTTTCAAAGTGTTTTTAATAAATGGCCACATGAGGGCATCAAAGTTATAAATCACAAGGCTGACGAAGTTTGGCGTTATTTAAAATTTATTTAAATGCCAATGATTACATAACAAGTAGAGAAGAACAATTTACTTTAGATCCATAAAATAAAAATAAGTTTGTTTGGAAATGTTTTTTTTTTAATTTTTCGATTTCGATTTCGATTTCTTTTTTTTTTTTTTTTTTTTTTTTTTGTTAATGAAACTTTATGCTATTCCTGGAGAAAATATAAATTCTGAATTACAATAATGAAAAAGCTGATTAAATTATAAATAAAATTAGAAATTAGTTCTAAAATTAAACTTTTTAACGAGCGCGGGTGACTTTGACCATTGGATTTAGTTTTTGAAAAATTTGTTTTAATCTGGAATTGAGAATTATGTTGCTTTAATATGTTAAGTCCAATAGAAAAAGACTAAACTCTCCATGAAAATTTCTAGCTGATCCAGAGATCCATATGGGTTTTGCTATCATGAATGAAAAAAATCAGCGGAATCGGTAATTCATGTTGCAATAATTATTGTCCTTAGCTGCATTAAGAGAGCAGTGGGCTTAAACCTCGAAAAATGAGTTTTTAATAAAAAAATAATTCAATTTGAATTTTAATGTAAAATGAAAAAAAAAATATATAAAAAATATTCAAGGATGAATGACATTTCCCTCGAATTTCGTTCACTTTCACTGGGATATCAATCATGAATAAATTCCCTAAAAATTCATCTTATCGCAAATAATTTTTATCCCTTGTTTTGTTCACTTACTTTTTGCTGGCTTTTTTCCTAAAACTTAATTTATGAAGCAGAATTTAGCAATTTTTTAACAAAAGACTTACAAGAAATGAAAAAAATTTATTGTTTATCTCTTGAAAGCTTAGAAAATTTAATAAATTCTTCTTTATTATTCAATCACTCTGCACTGCTAACGTGAAAAAAATTTCGCGGGAGATTCCAGATAGCAATTTGAGGCTAATGAAAATTTGACGGGAACAAAAGTTTAATTTGTTCTAAACACAATTTAATATGTTGAAAATAAAGTTGAATTTTGCTTAAAAAAAATAAATTGAATCGGAAAACTATTCGTTGCAGAGTAAAAATCTATAATTATTTCAGGTATATTTTCAAGTCATGCCTCATACCTCTCATTGGACAGCTTTTTCAGGTGCACCAATTTCCAGCCAAGTAAGTATATATGTTTTCTGGTGAAGGGTATATACGAGTCGACACATCAGAATTTAACTTGTTTAATTTATATTCTTTGTATTCATAACTTTTCCATTTGGATTTGGTTAAAAAAGAATTAGAAGCATGTAGGCATGCGTACACACATAAAAGGGAATTTGTTTTTTTTTTTTGAAAGGTGCATTTTAGTTTTGCTTAATTTTGAATGAAAGTCCGGAAATTTATTTACATTTCTAAAAAACGGGTCGCTTTTGTTGTAGAGAATTTCTAGACACGCGTATGTAATCCATTAGGTTAAGTTAGTCACTTCCGTTGGCTCATTATAAAGAAAGAGGTTAAAGAAGTTTACAAAAATTAAAAGTAATACATTAACGATGGTCTTATTGGTATGGCCAAATTTTAAAATACTTATTTCCACTCCATGAACATTGTACACTGAAGGCACTAGTGAAAAATTCCACACGATGGAAGTATACGAGTACTTTACAGTCGCCATTACAGCTTTCAGATCAATTTTGTTCTTAATTTTTGCAGAAAAATTCTGGGAACTGGAAGCAGATCTCACGTTTGCTCTCCTGGCTCTTTAGAAGACACCTACAATATTTCCTTGAATTTGCAAGCACGGATATCTTTTAATACATATCCTTTGTTACCATTACTGCTAGTTTGGCCAATAGTTTTTGAAAGAAACAGGAATTTAAATTTTTAAGCCAACTCAATCGGTTTTCCATTAAAGAAAATTATGGTGTCGGTTATATAAATTAAAGCAAGATAAAAATCGGTCGCTTGTTTTCTTCTATAAGCGTATAACCTTATTTGTTTAAAAAAAATTAGGATATTTTATTGAGTTCTTCCAAGAATAATAGAAAAGAAGATCAGGTCCTCAGCAAGTTTTTGCTCTGTTTAGAAGAAAAGTCAGTTTCAACAGTTACGTCACATCTAGTACGTTATATAAGGGTAAAAAAGAGAAAACAAAAGCTGCTTCCTATTGTACTTGGTCGATAGTGTCGTCATATTTAAAACAGCTGAATTTTGTAAACATAAAAAAAAACTGTTGAAGGCGTAATCACCTTTTCTATTACACAGGCCTACAATGGTTTTGGTGCTGCCAAAATTAAAACTTGTTTGTAGTATCCGCGATACTCTGATTCAAATTGTATTCCATGATATCCTACGTGTAGTTCTCGCCATATAATTTGTAATAACTTGAGAGCTAGCGATTTAGTAAAATCGGGGGTAAAATATATCTTAAATCGTTCAACTTCTCTGCGAATGCCCGGCTCCTATGGCTTCGAAACACAGATTTCTCGGTGCACATCTGATGGCCGGACTACCTGAGATATCGTTAGTAAGGTTAGAGGACCTTCTCAAACTGTTAAGGGGGTGGATCTAGGTCACTTGGGGAGTAGGTAATTCAAAACGGAGTTTTGCGACTCGAATTGAAGGCCGTAAACCAACCAACCAGTATAGATTTAGTAATGAAAAACTGACCTCTGAATTTTTATAAATGAATTTCAGGGACTTTTTATTGATTGTGAGCCTTTTTTACGGGTTACAAACCCACCGTCCAACCAATTTTTCAGAGTTCTTTGGAGATAAATCTGTTTATTCCAACTACAGGGGTATAAGGCTCCTTTCCATCGTGTATACGAGTAAGATCCCGGCAACAATATTGTGTGAACAACTAAAGTCTAAAGTGATTGGTCACTACCAGTGTGGCTTTAGACCAGGCAAATCCATCACAGACCAGATATTCACACTACGCCAAGTCCTGGAGAAAACACATGAAAAACAAATCGATACCTACCATCTGCTTGTTGATTACAAAGCTGCTTTTGACAGTCCGATTCGTGCGAAATTAATCATAACTGATACGAAATCATCAGTCTAAATTAGAAATGATATTTGCAAATCGTTTACCACCAGGCGAGTATTATTTATCATTCTATGGGAGAAGATCATGCGAAACGGCGCAGTGGCATAATTTTCACCAAAAGCCACATGCTCCTTGCATATGGAAGGACATTGAGACGTAACTGCTGCCTTTGCAAGCATCGGAAACGGGTTTGTCAGTTAATAAAGCAAAAACAAAGTTAATGCGGTTTTAACGAACAGAAAATCACTAGATTAGATGGAACTCTAACTTCGAAGTTGTGGAGGAGTTTTTATACCTTGGGTCCACCATAAATAAAAACCATAACATCAGCCTGGGAATATGAAGAAGAAATTTAGTAGCAACTAAGTGCTACTTTGGGTTAAACTAGCAATTTAGATCCGAAAAATTATGAAAATAAAACTCTTATTACCCGGGCTCTTGTATGGCTCAGAGTCATGGGTACTTGTGCAACCAAATGAAGCTGTAATTGGTGTACTTCGTAAAATATACGGGCTTTTTTGTTTTAGCGGGAACTATCAGCATCGTATGAACTACGAGCTGTATGCCGGCATTGGTTTAGTGCGCTGGCTGGCTCCTGTTGTTTGCATTAACGAAGATAATCCGCCTACAAAAATTTTTGAGTACAATCCCGAAATTATGTGCTGGACGAGGCGTCCCAAGCTCCAGTGGAAAAATTAGCTCCAACATCTTACCCATCTGAAGTTTCCAAATTGGAGAAAATATATTGTAGGAAGCCAGTTAAAAAGAGAATGGTGCTCCGCCATTAAATGAACGCACTACATCTTGAACAACTTGAACTAAAGCTACTTTAAACATTTCGTTTATTGATGTATTTTACCTTTTTTTTCTTAATTCAAAATTCATTCGAACTTTTCTTATAAACAATTTTTTTTTCTCATTCCGCCGCATGTGTAATTTTACTCAAGGTCAACAGGTACAAAAAAAGAAACAAGATTTTAAAATGTGTTAAATCGAAAACTTCATCTTTACGAGTGCATCTTTACACTTGGTTAAGCTCAAAACAGAGGCAGTGATGAAAGTAGATTGAAATTGTTTTATAAATCATAAGCATTTGTTTTTTTTGTTGTTTATGTATTTCAAAACATAATTGACAATAGTTTTTGTTCCTATTCCTGAATGTCAATAACAATAAAAACAGAAATCCTTACGTGCATCATTCTGTCTGTCTAGCCCGTTTTCAATTGAAAACTTCCTGTATTTCGAGTTTCAATCTGAATGTTTCAATTAAAATAATTAAGTTGAAGGAAATATTTTTATTTTTATTTTTAATTTTTAAGCGGCTGCAGTAAATTTTTTATATGCTCGTAGATATTTTTAAATGATAATGGCTGAGCTGAACCTTTTACGAAATGACTTACTTTATTTTATAAAAGCTGTACAGGTTGAACACACATGTACATATACATGCTTTTGGTTGCTAACTTAAATGTCAAGGTGTTTTTCTATCACATCTTAAGCCCTGCTTTTTAATTTAAATATTAAGAGTTTTTGTTTTGTTTATTTTTATGGAAACTTGAATTTGAATTTGAATTAGTATAAAATTTAAATCAGCATTAATTTCGTATAAATTTTATCATTAAATTTTATGAAATTATTAAACCAATAGATGACATATACCACGCAATTTAGTCTGCTGCAAAAAAAAAAAAAAAAAAAACAAAAAATTTATTGTTTAAGCGTTGTTTCATACGTAGTTATTGTTGACGTTGTCTCAACCAAATACGCTCACACATGCGTAATCATGTACTTACGACTAAACAAATTAAAATTTTACAGTTGGTAGACAAAGGATGTGTTGAATATTCTTGGAATTTATTTTTAGCCTGGATAAACAAAAAGAAACATCAAGAAACTTCTTGATTAATTTTAACAACTACATGTGTTTAAGAATAAGTAAAAGGTGTTTCAGTAAGAGTGCACTTTTTAACCTTAATAATACAATAAATATTTTCTATGTCGCATCGACGAAGCCCATTCGTAATATTCCCAGATTTCTTTTTTAGATATCAATTTTATTTCATTTTTATTTATGTAACGTAAAAATTTAATAAAATATGGTAATGGTCAGGGCAGGGATCGAACCTGGAACCTCCATGGGAAGGAAATTATATTATATACAGATAGAGCCAAAATTGAAACTAGCAAATATTCTACTATAAAAATAAGCGGATGGGTATTTAGTACTTTTTGATATTTGTAAAAATGCGGGATAAAAAGTGTAAAACAATAATGTTTTATCTTTCAAAGTAACAATCACAGCAACAAAAACCGAATTATATATGTCTTTTCTTAAATACGTCTGCAATGTATATTGGCATTGTTTTACAATTCGAGCAAATAAGGGGTAAAATATATACCGCTTTTTACTATTATATCTAAATATGTACTCGTATGTACTTTTATGTTAATTGATGCAGCATATAAATATTTTATTATCAATTTGTAGCACTCAATAAAAATCAACTTAAAAAAATTGTTCAAGGGAGCAAATAAGTACCAAAATTTATAAATATGATTGGTACTTTATATTTAAACAATTTTAGTGGCATTTTTTATGTTATGTGCAAACCTTGAACTAAAGGGACATAGTACTTTTTATTGACTTTAATTGCACTCATTCCAATATCTCAAAACCATAAACAATAAATATACACGCAAAGAAAAAAGATGGTTTAATATGGTCACCGCAAACATATTGTTTTCTTTACAAAAATATTATTATTAATTTGAAGCATCTAAACATTATTATGATCATGATAAACAAGTCTCTAGTTATTTTTAACCATATTATGTTTAGCGTCTGAGATCACCTATATTATGTTTAATAAAATTTTACTTGAAATCATAAATATGTTCATAGCAAACATAATAATGATAGAAATATGGTTGAATGTAAATTGTTTTCTATTTTGTCTCTTCCGCAACCATATAAACAAAATGACTATAAAACAAAACTTAATCTTTTAAACTCAACTGAGCTTTGTGGCTGAAGCGGTTGGATGGCGAGTTAATGCTTCTTAGCTAAGTGTTCGCAAGTTCGAGTCCTGGTAGAATCAACTAAAATTTAAAAAAATAAATTCAAACCCCATGTATTATGTAATAAATAATTACAAAATAATAGAAAAGAAAAATCAATGGAATAAACTTTACTTATACAAATAACACTGGTCAACAAAATTTTGTAACAAGGTACTTACCAATTTGGAATTACCTAAATACCCTCATTTTATCACCGTATTTATTTTTATTCCATCAGTTCTAGTTTTCGTGTTACAGCTACTACCCGTAAAATTTAAAATTAACCATTTTTGTTCCACTTTTGCATTCAGTGTTTTTTTCTATTTATTGAGTTAAGCGACTGTTAAATAATGTCAAGAAAGTGCAAAAATGATCCTGACAGGTTTTGTTATATTTGTGGTAACATTACTTTTAAAACTCAGCGAAGGAATTTGACACCATTAGTGACTAAGCTATATGAACAGTATTTTGGCTTTGCCGTCGGACAGCAAGACAAAACGTGGGTTCCACACATCTGCTGTGTTACATGTGTGGGTCTTCTTACTGGATGGGTGAGGAGATCTCGATCTATGCCATTTGCAATCCCCGTAATTTGGACAGAACCAACGAATCACTCATCTGATTGTTATTTTTGTGTTACTGATACGAAAGGTATCACAATTAAAACAAAAAATAAAATAACATATCCTGACCTGCCATCTGCTAAAAGACCGATCCCTCATAGTGAAGAACTACCTGTACCAGAACCAGCAGAAAGTTATGGACAGGAGTGGTGACGGTTTTTTATATTTGAAGGAAAAGTTTCCTAAATTGAGTGAGGCAAAAATTAAAGAGGGCATATGTGTTGGCCCACAAATCAGACAATTGATGAAAGACGACATATTTAAAGAAAAACTCAGTGATTTGGAAAAATCTGCTTGGGAATCTTTCATGAAAGTAACTTTCAATTTTCTAGGAAATCACCGATCAAATGACTATAAAACTATTGTCGCGGAGCTGATATCTGCTTATAAGGCTTTGGGTTGTAATATGTCATTGAAAATACACTTCCTTCATTCACATTTAGACTTTTTTCCTGAAAATTTGGGCGCCGTCAGCGATGAACATGGTGAAAGATTCCACCAAGACATTTCTACCATAGAAAAACGATACCAGGGCAAGTGGAGTCCACGTATGCTAGCGGATTACTGTTGGACATTACAACGAGATGTACCTGAAGCAAAATACAGCAGAAAATCAAAAAATTTTATTTAACTTAATACTGTAACATAATAAAATAACTTACTTTTGTTAACAAAATCTCAAATTTTCTAAATTTATATAACATCTAATTACAAAAAAACTATTCGTATTGGAAGCATTCTAATTTTATTTATATTATCCATATCCTTGTCCTAAACATAGCAAGACAAAAGTTTTCCTGTTACACACAAAAAAATTTTTTTTTGTCGACCAGTGTATTTAAAATCAAACATTTTTTTTTAATTCATATTAAAATTATTTTTAAAACTGCTTATATAAAATATGTATGTATGTATTAAAAAAAAATAAAAAAAAATTTTTTCTTTCCCTGACCGGGGGTTGAACCGCAACGTCTGCAGTTGAAAGCTATTTTTAATATCTTTGATTTAAAAATATATATGGTTAGAAGCAACCATAAATCTAATCATACTATGTTTGCACCAGAATATGGTTGCCTCAAACATATTTTTTCTTTGCGTGTACGAGTATGTATATTTTGCTATTAAATTTGTTCAATTTATTAATAAAAAATAAGTTTATTTTTTGTATAAAATTTCTTAAAAGTATAATTAATTATTATTTAGCTTTAGTCTTGTTTTTTATAAAATTATTTATTATTTTCAATATTTCGCCTTCCTGTGGAAAGCTTCTTCAGGAAAATTATTAATATCAATAATAATAAATAATAAAAATTTTTGTGATTAAATATGAAAATATTTTCAATGAAAATATTGTTCTTTCTCTTTTAATAAAAATTTTTTTAAAAGAAAAATATTTTCTTCTCTATTTAACATACGAGTATGTACAAGTATATGATTATATTAATATTTATTATTAAAAACAACAACAATATAATATACGAGTATAGTTCAGCCAATGAAAAATAGAGTAATAGATATAACAAAATCCATTTTAATAACAAAATTATTAAATATTAAATTAACAATATTTATAATTAAAATATAATATAATTATTTTTTATGTATTAAATGTCTGTAGCTCTGAGCTACACTATCTATATCTGGCTTATAATTTATTCTTTTAGATGATGGCGTGTGAATTATTTGTAACATTTCTAACATAAACCTCTTCTTATAATTATTTTCTTTATTTAAAATTTCTATATCTACAAAATTAGAATTATGATTAAGTTCAAAACAATGTAAAGTTAATGCATTTTTTTGTGATGGAATCTGCCTATATTTTTGATCTGAATTATGAGCTGCTAATCTTGTTTTAAGTTTATTTTTAAAAGTACCTATACGAGTATATACTTTCTCACAATGTTCTTGATTATTCCCCCCACAAGGGAGACATTAGACATATCTAGTCTTAATACGTTGCGAGATTTATGAGCAATATTATATTTATCCGTATCAAATATATTTGATCTTTTAAAACGGTCAGATATGTTAGATACATAAGTCATTGATTTATATATTTTTGGTTCTATTCTATTACACTATGGAACATTTTTGGGATTATTGTCTGGGGGGTGAGAAATTCCAAGTCAGGGTGATGGTACTAGTCAGTATAGTAAAACCCTCAAAGAGTTTGGCGTTTGACACATACGAACGCCAAACCCTTTGAGGGTTTTACTATACTGACCTAGTACCATCACCCTGACTTGGAATTTCTCACCCCCTAGATTGGCTGTTGTACTGTGTTATTAGTGTTATTAACAGTCAATAATTTATATTGGAAAACTATTTGCTAATAATATATTCTTAATTTTTTGAATATTTATTTATCACTTATTATCTTGCTGTATCAATTGTCATCACTTTTGGATGTTTTGAATAATAATTAATAATTCTACCTGAAGCTGTAGGTTTTTGAAACCGATCTATTAACAAATGATCATCTTTTCTAATTATTAATGTATCTAAGTATGAAATCCTTGATTCTTTCTCTTCTTCAATAGTAAATTTAATATTTTCATGAAAGTTATTTAAAATTCTCAATATTTTTTCTACTTCCATTTTAGATACAATACAAAATAAATCAGCAACTTATTTTGTCATAACTTTAGGTTTTATGATTAATTTTTCCATACAAGAATCAAACAAACTATATGGAAATCCCACAGGAAGACCTTCTTTTTGAATATATATTTTGTCATTATATCTAAAATATCTATTGTCTTCTATACAACATTTTAAAATACGTAAAAATAAAAATTTATTTATACTTGTAAATCTTTATAATTTATTCCAATTTTTATCTATAATACGAGTATCTAACGGTAGGTCTAAGAGTATACTGGGAAATAAAGATACTACATCAAAAGAAATTAATATATCATTATTATCTATTTTTTGGTTTTCCATCCTATTCTTAAATTCTATTGACTCTTTAACATTATATGTAAAGGGTGTCCGAACAAGAACGCAAGATTTAAATTTGGCGCCATTCGAAGTGTCATTGTTTGACATTTGAACAATTGTTATTGTTTGCTAGTAGAAGGTACGAGGTTAGTAAAAAATGACCATAGACAGCTCAGGGAGTTCGTTAATTGGGTATTGGAAAGACAACATGAAAATTATTATATGTATTTGAAATTAAGAGTAATATTTTTTAAAATATTAACACAATTCATATGAAGCTGAATTTATATTAAAAAAAAACAAATAGGTCTCAGAGGAAAATTTTCTTTGTGTATTTTAGGAGGACCATATAATCTTGGTGCTATTGAGACACTATTTTGAATTCTATTTTTCTCTGTTTTTGTAATAATATTATAGATTGGCTAAAAAGATCATCAGCAAATTATTATTAATCTTTTGTAATTTACTAGTTGGATCTTTATTTATAATTTTACATTTAGTGTTATCTCCTACAATATCATTTATTCTATTAATATAATCATTTTTATCCATTGCTACAGTAACATTTCCTTTATCTGCATTTACAATTAATAAATTACTATTTTCCTTTAAACATTTTTTGAGTTTCATTAATTTTTTCCAATATAAATTAAGTTTAATTTTATTTATATTATTATCTATTATATATCTATAATTTAGCCCTTGCTATTTCCTATTATTCTTTTTCTTTTAATGTCTGTATAAGATCTTCACCTTCTGATATTATTATTAACATAGGAAAATGTTCTTTCTTTATTGGTAAAGAATGTTTTTGTCCAAGAGATAAAATTAATTGAACGTCTGGCGGAATGTCTAAATTTGTTTTATTAACAAACAATTTGTTATTATATTTTATACCTAAATTAGAATTATAAATAAACAAAGATTTCTATATTTCTTAATATGTATTTCTTTTATTTTTTGTTCAAAAATCGCTGTTAATCTGTCTAGATACATTAAAAATTCTTCTTCTTGGATTGTAAGATGTCCTTCTAAATTATATATGATTATCTCAGTTTCTTTTCTCAATTCTTTTAGTAATTTGTGTTTATGCGTTATTGTTAAATTTAATATTTTATTATGTAAATCATTTTATTAAATTATTTTGAAATTTATTATTTATTTTGTCATCAAATATATTGAATATAATAAATAATTTTATGAAAAACAAGACTAAAGCTCAATAATCATTAATTATATATAAAAATAAAAGTCTAAATAAATAATTATATAAATTTCTTAAATGTATTTTAATTTTTTTTTTTTTTTTTTTTGTAAAAAAAAAGTCAACATTTATTTAATATACAAGTAAATAGCAGTATAGTTATACGGGTACAATATTAAAATACTTAATAACAGTGGAAAAAACATTTATTCTAAAAAAAAAAAAAAAAAAAATCTAAAATATGGCGTCCAATCACAATCAGATCCAATCAGAGTTGAAAAAATTACGTAATTGTTTCCAACAATAATGGCTGATGTGATGTTGAACATTGCTTTTTAAATAATTTTAACTAAAATATAAATAAATTACATAATAATTTATAAATACATTTAATATTCGTCATAATATAATTATTATACTCGTATAAACCTTTTTTAAGCGACTACAATATTTGCGTTTGTTCTTCTTTGAATTCGCTTCTATTTCTGCAAGAAAATTTAAATAGACAGAGATTTTAATATAATAAAAATATTGTTTGAAAACAAAAAATTAACTCACTTCGTGAAGAAATTCCATTTGTTTCTTTGGTCAAATTAATGTACAGCAACCAATACGGAGAAGGTATTCCTAGCAAATTCAACATTATTTTATACTGAACAGCTACTTCTGCAAACATTGCTTTTTGATCCAGGTTATCATTTGAATAACCTACTATAGTTGGTGCAAATATTAGTGCGATATTGCCCAAAGGCATCATTACTTCCGGACATTTATCAATATGCTGAAAGTGTAATATGAGATACGCCAGAGTATCTCGATTGGCTTTAGGCAATGAATCTACACATTCCAATAAAAGTTTTTTCATTTCGTGTTGCTGCGTTTTACTTACAGCTTTTTTGAAATGATTCAATTTGTTTTTCGGAATTAATGGTTCCTTAATTAAATGTAAAAAGTTCTTAAAAGCTCCACAAATATCATGAACATTCTCATCTGATAGTACGAGTATTTGTGGAACTTTTCGTTTCGAAAAGCGTTTAATTAAACGCTTAATATTTTCTTGGGAGCCGCACACGCGAAACAGCCCACCTCTTTCATACTCGTACCACGGTATTCAATTTCTGCAACTCCATGCACAATTAATGATGGAATGAAAGGTGCATATGCTGGACCATATTCGTAAAGATGTCCTAATCGATCAGATTGAACATTTTTCAATTTAAATAAATTACGAGCACGAATTCTGAAAATTTCATTAAAATTTAATAATAAATATAAATATGAATCCACACATAATCGAATATAATAATAATAAAGATTTGCACTTACCTTAAGTCATCAGCGCAGGATTTTCCTCCTTTCAGCATTCTATAGGCTCTCATTTTCTTATCTTTTTTTAAAACAATTTCTCCCTTGATTTATTTTTTAATTATTTTGCACCTTTTATTTATTTTTGCAGCTTTGCTTTCCTTTAATATTTATATTTTCGTTTTTTTTCTTTGTTTTTGTTTATTTTCTATTTTGTTTTTTTCTTGTTTATTTTTTCGTTTTCTATTTTTCAATTTATTTTTTATAATAAACACAATTTCAAAGATTACTTTGGTAATTATTTTTAAATACGAGTAATTAAGAGAAGTGGTTTTTTTCAAATATCGTACAGAGTTGTATTTACTAGGAGTAAATATATTATCACTAACTTTTTATAATTTGTGTCAAATTGTGTTTCGCACAAAAAGAAAGTATATATTTGTTGTGGAAAAGACTTTCTTTGGTGAAATGTCTTATCATCGACACAATAAAAAGTTTAGCATTTCCAATTAAAAACAGAATTTCGCTTAATTGAAAAGTCATCCTTGGTGTTGTCTTATATCAGCAACACAACAGAGAGTTTGTCGTTTTGCTTAACCAGATGCCAGCGTTTCACAACTGTTTACATTTTGTAAACATCATGGGCGCTATTGGTGCAACTGCTTTAACATTCTGGGGAACTATGCCATTGAGAACTGGAAGTTGTTTGTCACCTAGTGCCATGATATTGTCACGATACTGCTCTTACGGCAAGTTAAATGCAATAGTGTATAAATTTATACACCATGTTGCTAGTGTTGATGATACAGACCGATGACTGATCGCATTCGGAAAGCAAGACAAGTGTTTCACTAAAATGTGTTTGTTTTTTTTTTTCAAATTTTGATATGGATAAATTTTCAGTACCAATAAAAAAATAATGGTATCCTTTCTTTAATGAAACTTATAATAACGTTATATAGCTGATTTGACATTGTGAGTGTTAAATGAAATGGAAGGTTTGAACAAAATCTTCACTATCAGCTAACATATTCATAATTGGAAAATGTTCTTTTTCCATAGGTAGTGGATGTTTTTGTCCTAAAGAAAAAATGTGTTTAACATCAAAAGGAATATCTAAATCTGTTTTATTAATAAACCGATCTTCATTTAAATTTATTCCCAATTCTCTTTTCTGCAAATTAACAAGACAATCATATTTCTTTTTATGTACCTGTTTTATCTTCTGATTTAATTTGCTTGATAATATGTGTTCATATTTTATAAAATTATCAATTTCCAAATTGTTTAAAAATCGTTTTAATTTAGTTTCCAAGAATTCAATATCCTTTATATTTTCCTTTAGAATTTCGTGCTTTTGTTTTATAGTTTCATAAGTTGAGAATTTTTCTGTTTAATGTTTCTTTAAGAACAAAAAGAACATTTTCCAATTATGAATATCGCACCCTAAATACAAAAGGGTCACAACTCACACTTTTCCATAAATTAATTCAGAGTACACATCTCTAACTACTGCAAAAATGTCTTTCACATCACTATCTTCTTTAACTGGAAAAATACAGTTATGTCTATTTTTATGTTAAGTGTGTTGCTTCTGCACGATGAACTAAATAGAATTATTTTAAGTTGCGTTAATGTGCTCAAGAGCAACTGATTACTTTTATTACACATACATAAAGAGTCTTATTTTGAGTTCTGCCTCTATTACTGTAAAAAGTGATAAATTTCGTGGTGTATTACTCAACTACAATGGAAACTGATTGTAGCGTGTCTTGTCATAAGGATGATAGTAGCACAAATGCATTTAGTGACTGGGAGTGATTATTGTGTGTCCGGAGAAACTGAAAGCAGCATCTCGGAAGAATACTCAGAAGAAGAAGGAATAAAAACATACTTTTCATCACACTCCTGTGGATTTTCTTATTATTCTGCTTGCTGTTCAGTCGACGGTTAGGAAACTTACAAAATTAAAACATTTTATCAGTTGAAGAGGCACAACTTGAGATACTATCACTAGTTAATCAAAAAAAATTTCAGTTAAAAGAGTCATAAATCAAAATTTTATTTTATTTTCGCAAACATAATATAAAATTTGAAAAAAAGTATTGCAGAACCTTCTTCAATATTGAATTTTTTCATAATGGAACAATATTTTCTTTAAATATTACAATCATTTTTACATAAACAGTTTTTTTTCTCTCCTGAAAATTTTAATATTTTGAGTTGTGACCCTTTTGTATTTAGGGTGCGATATGTTAGCTGATAGTGAAGATTTTGTTCAAACCTTACAAGACAAAGAAAAACAAGAAATAGTTAGATCAATTATAGATAAATATATTAATAAAATTACACTAAAGTTAAATTAAGTAAAAAATTTTTAAAGTTCAACAAAGATATTCTTATTTTAAATGCAGATAAAGGAAATACCACTGTAGCTATGAAAAATGTTGATTATGATGTAAGAATTAATAATATTATAAATGATAATAATTTTTATAAAGTATTAAATAAGGATGCCACCAATAAATTAAAAAAATTAAATAATGATATTGTTGAAAAACTTTTTAGGAATAATATAATTACAATTGAAGAAAAAAATAAATTAAAAACTAGTATTTTAACAGCTCCAAAGTTATATGGATTAATTAAAATTCATAAGGATAATTTTCCATTAAGACCAATTTGTTCGTGCATTAATTCACGATCTTATGAACTTCCTAAATACTCATATACAGGGTGGGCCAAAAGAAACCAAGGGGTGTAAAAGTTTAATAACTTTTTTGTTTATTAACTTTTTTTTATTTTTTCTTTCAGATTATATAATATACAAAATGGAAATTTTTTTACACTAAGTATGAAAAATGATGTCTCTTAAATGACCACCGTTTTCAGTTTCGCACTGATGGGCTCTTTTTAGAGCATTTTCCATAACATCTTTCAAAACTTGTGGCTGTACCGTTCGAATTTCTGCAACAATGTTTGCCTTGAGTTCAAGGATTGTCTCTGGCTTGTTCACATACACTCGCTCCTTCGGAAAACCCCAAAGAAAATAGTCGGGTGCTGTCAAATCTGGCGATCGCGCTGGCCAAATAATTTCCGAATTTCGAGAAATTATTCGCTCTCCAAAAATTTGACTTAAAAGTGCCATTGTGTCTCGGGCAGTATGGGCAGTGGCTTCGTCCTGCTGAAACCACATACCAGGTCTGTTTTCAAGAGCAAGACGTAAAAAATTTTCTATCATAAAACGATACCGCTCTCCATTTACGGTTACAGCACTTCCATCTTCATTCTGGAAGAAGTAGGGCCCAATGACATTTTCAGATGTGATCCCACACCATACTGTACACCTGATGGGGTGCAATTGGCGTTGATGAATGGCTCTTGGATTTTGAGAACCCCAGAACCTACAATTCTGCTTGTTAACAAAGCCATTCAAATGAAAATGAGCGTTAAAATAATTGATCTCTGGTTTAAATAATAAAATTCTATTGTTCTCGTTCTCTGTTCAGTTGTGAACCTCTCCATTATAAATTCTCCAAGTGTTGTCTATATAATCTGAAAGAAAAAATAAAAAAAAAATTAATAAACAAAAAAGTTATTAAACTTTTACACCCCTCGGTTTCTTTTGGCCCACCCTGTATATAACAAACATTCTTAAAAAAATAACAATAGATTCTAAATATAATAAAAAAAATTCTTTACAATTTAAAGATAAAATTAAAATTTTAGTTATAAATTCTAATGAAAAATTATTTTCTTTAGATGTAGTTTCATTATTTCCAAATATTCCTATTGATTTAGCAATCAAGGTTCGCCATCGAACTTAGCTCATGTCTGATTTGACAGATAATTAGTTTTATCCTTCCGCTGAAAGAATATGGTTGTGTTTTCGCTTCGCTAAGTGGGCCTGCGATCGACTTACAGAAAATGCCGATTTTGCCAAAAAAATCATCTTTTCAGATGAAGCTCATTTTGATCTGGGCGGGTATGTAAACAATCAAAATTGTCCCATTTGGGGCACAGAAAACCCGCACGCATACATTGAAAAGCCGACGCACCCAAAACGAGTCACTGTTTGGTGCGGATTTTGGTCCAGAGGCATAATTGGGCCATTTTTTTTCGAAAATGAGCAAGGAGTGGCTGTTAGTCAATGGCGATCGTTATCATCGGACCATGTTGAACACATTTTTGTTCACAAAAATTGAAGAGGAGGATATTAGCAACATTTGGTTTCAACAGAACGGCGCTACGTGCCACACAGCCGAAGCTACACTCGATGTTTTTATAGCATTTAAAAAAAAAAAGATATTTGGCGGACCCTATAGAAGAAAAATGGGATATTATAGAAAAACATTCAAATATAGATAAAGATTTTTTCTTATATATTTTAAAATTTTGTATAATTGATAATCTTTATTTTCAATATAATAACCAAATATATTTACAAAATAGAGGTATTCCAATGGGCTCTTCAGCTTCTCCAATTATAGCAGATATTGTTATTTAAAAAATACCTGATACAAGTATTGAAAAATTAGTTGTTAAACCTAAAATTATTATTAAATATGTAAAATTTATTTGAGCTTAAGATCTTTTTTATTAATATTTTTTTTTTTTTATAAAATATAAATTTATTATTTTTATTTCGATATTTCGCTACATCTTTGCGTAGCATCTTCAGGAAATATGTCTTTTAAAAATAATGTAAATTTTCTTTTTAAATTGAAAGAAAAACTAAAACATACTATGAATATATATACACATACATATGTATAAAAACATACATACATGTATATAAACACATTCTGTCAAATGAACAATTCTAAATTATTACCCTTGATATTCATATCCAATAATTATGTCTCTTTTTAGTATAATCCAAGGGAACTGCAGGGCGGATAACCTGGCGAGGGAAGGGTGGAGGCTGTTGGAGCAAGATGCCAATGCGCCCTGTGGCATCCCTCTATCGGTCTGTAAAAAAGAGATCGATAACATATTCTTGCGAAAGGCACAGTCCAGATGGAGTGACGAATGGACGTGTAATACGGCGAGGATGCTCTGGCCTAGGCTGGATAGCAGTCGCAGTAGAGATTTGTTGGGGCTCCAAAGAGCCCGATTGAGATATGTTGTGGCTGTAGTAACGGGACACTGCAGTTTTGGCAACCATGCTAAGAGAATGAGATTGCGTTATAATGACTACTGTAGAAGTTGTCAGGACAAGGAGGAGGAAGAAACTGTGCAACACCTTCTCTGCCAGTGTCCGGCCCTGGAAGAGCGGCGCATGATCCACTTCGGTGAGCGACGTCTGCAGGGTCTCACTGCGCTGTCGAATGCAAGTGTCGACATACTATATGGCTTCATTAGAAGCAGCGGTTGGTTTTTGCGACGGACTCACTCACTTTCTTTCTCTATCTTCTTTCCTCCCCTTCACTCTTCTATTACTATCCCTCCTCTTCTTTATTTTCCTCTATACAGGTATCACAAAAAGACCACGTCATAGGACCCAAGTGAGCCCAGCTCTTGTTTAATTTCCTTCGGGCGACCTGTTTAACCTAACCTAGTATAATCCAAAGTTAATTGAATTTTTTTCTTGTTACCTTATTGTCCAAAATGCTCCTGTATTCAAGTCCTCTTTAATTCTTTGATTTATGTGCTATTCATCAATGTATAATATCTTTATTATTCGATCTTCTTATTTTCATTTTATGTAAAATTTATTTGAAATATCGAAATAAAAATAATAAAATTATATAAATCTTGTTTATTTGATCTTTTCTTTTCTATCTGAAAATAAATAAATAAATATTTTTTAAGCTTTTAGGTCTTTTTATATATTTTAATTATTATTAAATCAATGAAAATAATTTTATAATGAAATGAAAAATTTTTTTTAAATGTAAATAAAAATTATGATACTAAAAACTTTTTTCAAATTTAAAAAAAAAAAAAATTATTTATAATTATTTTCTCTA
Organism: Thelaira solivaga; assembly: GCA_947397855.1. Taxonomy (NCBI): domain Eukaryota; kingdom Metazoa; phylum Arthropoda; class Insecta; order Diptera; family Tachinidae; genus Thelaira; species Thelaira solivaga. The sequence continues at coordinate 29,892,581 of OX377612.1, forward strand.
TCTAATATTGAAACATCTTCAAATTTGGGATAATGATTCAATCTTGCACAATGTGATGACAAAGCTGTTTTTTGTGCATTAATCAGGGCTGTCATAGAATCCAAGTCGGTTTTGCTAATTGTCGGTTTTGCAAACCAATATTGGTTTCATTTGGTGTCATGAAACCAAGTCGTTTTAGTTATTTTCAAAGACAAATAAAGCCGATGTTCGAATCAGTTATTCTATACATTAGTTTATTGTATGAAATTTTTTATGTAAATGTTTGATAACAATTTTAATAAATCGTATTTATTTATTTTATTATTTATTTATTAATAGTAAATAAATTTACGTATTAATAACATTATAGGAACTAGCTGCTGTGGCCTTCGTCCTAAAGATAAATCGTAGTGTTGTCGTGCAAATAAAAATAAAAACATTTTTTTTATTAAATATAAAATATATAATTAGTGTCATTGAAATAAGTAGTGAAATAACATGATTTTGGATTTTTATTATTAGAAGAAGAACGCTCACAGAAAGTACAAAGAATATTCATAAATTAGCGGTTAAATAAAGAAGCTTTCCGCTTACATCTTTTTGCCGTGAGCCTGCGCCTTTTATTGATTCAGCCAACTGTTGTCAAAGAGGTCATACAGTTGGCTTATCACGTTTTGTAAATCCCTTAGCAATGACAGGATATTTTTCTAAAAAATGCATAATTATTGAGTTTTAAATGCAATTTTTTTTTAAGAAAAAAAGTATGAATAAAAATTTATTTTTGTAGAATTAATATTAATTTACTTAGATTTTTACTAAATATCTAACTGCAGGTGAATTTTTAATAACAAAAGTCCGTTTTAGTCACTTGCTTTATTTGAAATTAAACAAACCAACAACTGTCAACCGATTGGTTTCAATCCAATAGCAAACCGGTAACATTGGTTTCTGTGACACCTAAAACCGACATTAATTCTAGTTCGAAAATGAAACCGACAACATTGGATTTCATGACACCATAGTAAATTTTTTGTCGGTTTCAAATCCAATACCGACAACATTGGATTCTATGACAGCCCTGACTATATTAGATATTTCTAGTTTATTTAATTTATCGTTCATTTTTGTAAATAATTTATTTAATGTATTATACGAGTATGTTTTGTGTGCCATTTTGTAGTTATCCCTATCAAATATTTTTGATATTTCCAATTACTTGTGTTCTAATTCTATTATCCTTGTTTTTATTTTTATTCTTTTTCAATAACTGATTTATTAAGTTTTTGGAAAATCATTATTTCTTAAAATATTCTTAATTATTTTCCTATTTTTATAATGAAATTCTTTCTCACTAATTTCTAAAATTCGTTCTATCATATTATTAGCAATATTTATTATAATTCTTTTGGGATGTTTAGAATAATAATTAATTATTCTTCCTGAAGATGTTGGTTTTTGATACCAATCTAGGACTAATGTATCATTCCTTTTTATAAGTAATTCAGTTTTCCATCTTTTTCAATGGTAAATTTAATAATTGATTGAAAACTATTAAATGTATTTAAAATATCATCAATTGCATTTTCTGATATATATTTTTTATTTTTATTATATTTTATAAAAATTATTATTTTATAAAAAAAAAATATTAATAAAAAAATCTTTACATAAAATGAAAATAAGAAGATCGAATAATTAAGATATTATTATTAAATATGTTGATGATTTATTTTGTATTACTTCAGAAAATGCAATGGCAGTTATATTATCAACATTTAATTCTTTTCATTCTGATATTAAATTTACAATTGAAAAAGAAAAAGATTTTAAGATTTACCAATAAGTAATAAGTAAAGGGGAGAACTTATTAATCGATTGGTATAAAAAACCAACATCATCTGGAAGGATTATTGACTATTTTTCAAAGCATCCAAAAAGTGTTATTATTAACACAGCTAGGAATCTTATTGAAAGGATATTATCAATAAGTAATATTGAATTTCATAAAAAAAATATATAATTTTAATCAAGGATATATTAAAAGATAACAATTTCCCAATTCATCTAATTTAAAAATTAATAAGGCAATTTAAAAATAAAAATGTTAATTTAAATAATAATTCTGAACCCAAAATTTATAAATCATTAACATACATATGTGCCTGAATTGTCTGAAAGATTAGAAAAATCAAATATATTTGATAATAAGAAATTTAAAGTAGCACACAAAACGTATTATACAGTAGGTACTCGTAAATTATTTAGTAATATGAAAGATAAAACAAAAATATCAGAAAAATCTAATATAGTTTATGGTATACCACGTAAGGGTAATGACCAAAAAAAATTGTAATAAAATATATACTCGTATAGGTACTACGAAAAATAAATTAAAAACTGGATTAGCAGGTCATAAATCAGATCAAAAAAAGAGAAATAACTCGTCTTCACTTAAAACTCCATTATGTTCACATTATTTTAATTGTAATCATTTTCCAGATTCAGCAAATAATTATAAACGCAGATATAGACTCCGGTTCACTTATTTAAAGGCACTAAAAATTCCATATTCAGCAGCCTGTATCTTTTGCAATTTTTAATCGATTGCAGAATTTTAAAATGGAAATGGAAGCTAGACAGCTTGTGATATATAAAAAATCATGACAATAGTAGTTTCTTTACTAAAGAACTTTTTTTAAGCAATTTGTTAAAAAAAGCAAAAAATTTGCTATTTTTTTGGTTCACTTGAATAAAGGCACTTTAACTAATTTTAATGAAAAAGAGTTTTTCTTGTTTTTTTAATTTGTTTTACTTTATTTAAGAACTATTAGTAATGGGCACAACTCCCTTTGTTTTTAATAACTTCGAATATACGGGTTTTCATTGACAGATAAAGAGAATTTATGTAATCCAGCGAAATTTGATTAAAAGCATCCTTAATGGCCTGAATTAGTGACTGCTTGTCATTAAATTGTCTACCTTCTTCATAGACCTTACGAGATAACCCATCCCAGAAATTTTCGATAATGTTTAGATCTGGCGAATTGGGTGGCCAATCAAGAATATTAACATTTTGGCTTGCAATGAACTCCTTTACTACTCTGGCGTTGTGTATAGGGGCAATATCCTGTTGCAATATCCAAGATATGTGACCAAATAGTTCACTAAACTTCCAAAAATCCGATTCCAATAACGTTTTATACGTTGCACCAGTAATTTTTGCTCTTTGAAATTCAAGATCGATGGTGCCATAGTACGTAATAGCACCCCACATCATAACGCCGCCCTCTCGGCTGTGATGTCGGTTCAAAAATCGCTTTTCTTTGCACAGATCAGGGAAATAATAGCTGTAGCCATCAGGCCCATCCAAATTAAACTTCTTCTCATCTGTAAATACAACGGTTCTCCAGTAATTTACATGACCTCTATGCTGCTCATCCCATACCATGCAGTCTCTTGCGAATTGAAGCCGCTTTTCCATACGAGGAGCATTAAGTTTCGGCTTTTTTTGTAATTTCAAGTATTTAAGATACTCACAGCTCTTAATTAGTCTGCATACTGATGACTTGCTCGCTTGCACTCCAGCTTGAGCTCTTATTTTTGACAAGGATAAGGCAGAATTAGAAGCAATTCTGATGATTTTTCTTTTCTCATACGTAGATAAAGATAATGAAACCCTCCTTTAAAATTTTTCCACACCCCTCGGGGTCCTTGATGTAATTGTCAACAACTGTTGGGCTTCTTCCATTTTTTTTTAGCTATTGCGCGGTTAGAATATCCTTCAGAACGGAAAACATCGATTTTAGTTTTTTTTCGATAGATTTTAAATTTTTTGTTTAGCCATTTTGACTCGTAAAGTGATTAAGATGTAATAAATTGCAATAAACAAACGCTCTCTACAAAAGATCATCGCTTACTTTAAAAATAATAAAGTGCCTTTATTCAAGTGAACCAAAAAAAATAGCACATTTTTTGACTTTTTTTTTTGAAAAATTGCTTAAAAAAAGTTCTTTAGTAAAGAAATCACTATTGTCATGACTTTTTTTATATTTCAAGGTGTTTAGCTTCCATTTCCATTTTAAAATTCTGCAATCGGTTAAAAATAGCAAAATATACAGGCTGTTGAATGGGGAATTTTTAGTGCCTTTAAATAAGTGAACCGGAGTGTATGTTAGAAATGTTAAATATTATAAATGTTCCCTTAGAAAAAAGAATTAATTTTAAAGCAGATACAGATAAAGTTGCTCATTTATTTATTTATTTATTTTTATTTATTAATAGTAAATAAATTTACGTATTAATAACATTATAGGAACTGGCTGCTGTGGCCTTCGTCCTTAAAAAGTTGCTCATAGTTATAGATATTTAATTTATAAAAATAAGAAAAAATAAATTTATACTACAGGGTGGGCCAAAAGAAACCAAGGGGTGTAAAAGTTTAATAACTTTTTTGTTTATTAATTTTTTTTTATTTTTTCTTTCAGATTATATAGACAACACTTGGAGAATTTATAATGGAGAGGTTCACAACTGAACAGAGAACGAGAACAATAGAATTTTATTATTTAAACCAGAGATCAATTATTTTAACGCTCATTTTCATTTGAATGGCTTTGTTAACAAGCAGAATTGTAGGTTCTGGGGTTCTCAAAATCCAAGAGCCATTCATCAACGCCAATTGCACCCCATCAGGTGTACAGTATGGTGTGGGATCACATCTGAAAATGTCATTGGGCCCTACTTCTTCGAGAATGAAGATGGAAGTGCTGTAACCGTAAATGGAGAGCGGTATCGTTTTATGATAGAAAATTTTTTACGTCCTGCTCTTGAAAACAGACCTGGTATGTGGTTTCAGCAGGACGGAGCCACTGCCCATACTGCCCGAGACACAATGGCACTTTTAAGTAAAATTTTTGGAGAGCGAATAATTTCTCGAAATTCGGAAATTATTTGGAAAGCGCGATCGCCAGATTTGACAGCACCCGACTATTTTCTTTGGGGTTTTTTGAAGGAGCGAGTGTATGTGAACAAGCCAGAGAAATTCGAACGCTACAGCCACAAGTTTTGAAAGATGTTATGGAAAATGCTCTAAAAAGAGCCCATCAGTGCGAAACTGAAAACGGTGGTCATTTAAGAGACATCATTTTTCATACTTAGTGTAAAAAAATTTCCATTTTGTATATTATATAATCTGAAAGAAAAAATAAAAAAAAGTTAATAAACAAAAAAAGTTATTAAACTTTTACACCCCTTGGTTTCTTTTGGCCCACCCTGTATTATAATGTTTTTCATAAATTAATTTTATTTTAATTATTATTGTAATTGTTATGATTATTAATATTAATTATTGTATATAATTAATTGTTTCGTAGTGTGTTAAAATAGGAACAGGAAACAAATATTTATATAGTTTTCATATTTTAATTTTTCAAATTTAATAATTTTGACATATAAAATTTGATTTTATTATAAAAATAAATTTCCCTGAAGAATATCTTCAAAAGAAAGTCGAAATATCGGAAAATTTAAATAAAAACAATTTTTTAAGATCTTAAGCTTGATTAATATTAAATAATAATTTTATATATATTTTTTAATTATTATTATGAAATTCTTTACACTCCCTTGGTTTTTATAACTTTATAAGGACCATGATAAGGTGGTTCATTTTTCTTTTTATTGTGATTTTTGACTAAAACTAAGTCTCCTCAACACGTTTCTTTTTTTCAATTTGGAGTAATTCTTTTGGTTTTGCTAGAGAGAATCGCAGTCTTCCTTTTAATCCGTTTGAAGATTTATCTATAATATAAATAGGTTCTGATTTTATTATTTCATCATTCGGTAAGTTTGGTAATTTTCCAAATATTAATTCATACGGAGTGTAACTCATGTCTATACTCGTATGTGGTGTTGTGTTGTATGCAAAACAGAAGTATGGAATCCAACAGTCCCAATTCTCTTGTTTACTGAAACTTGGAAGAAATTCATTCAGTACCCTATGATTCGTTTCTATAGAACCTAGACTTTCATGATGGTGCGGACTACTGAAAATTTGTTTTATTTCTAACAGCTTACATAATTCGTTCATCTGTTTGCTTAAAAATTCTGTTCCTTTATCAGATTTTAGAATTTTAAATTGCCCGTATATTAAAATTAAATTTTCTACGAATGCTGTTGCAACAGTTTTAGCTTCTTTTGTTTCTTTAGGACAAGCTATAACATATTTGGTTAAGTCACATTGCATGGTTAATAAGTATTTAAATTGATTTGAAAATCTTAAAGGACCTACAGTGTCTGTGGACACAACTTCTAAAGTACCTCTTGGGGTATCTCGCGTATGTTTTACTTGTTTGTTGATTTTGCATTCTGTACAATTTAGTATGTGTTCTTTAATCATTTTGCTCATATTTTTCCATATGTATTTTTGTTTAACTTTTAAAGTGGTTTTTTCTGATACCTAAATGTCCTCCTATTGGTGAATTGTGATATGTATTGATAATGGTTTTCTGTTGATTTTTATCAACTAAAAAACCAGAATATTTATTTAAAAAATTATTTGAATAGTCAAATTTATTTGTAAATATGAATCAATTTAGCAGACCCACTTTAAGCAACTTTTAATTTTTTTTTAGAAGTTACATCCTTTTTATAAAAATAGAAAATTGATTTGAAATGGGCTTAAAAATAATTGACAGGAAAATTTCATTTAACACTCACAATGTTATTATAAGTTTCATTAAAAAAAGGATACCATTATTTTTTTATTGGTACTGAAAACTTATCCATATCAAAATTTGAAAAAAAAAACAAACACATTTTAGTGAAACACTTGTCTTGCTTTCCGAATGCGATCAGTAATCGGTCTGTATCATCAACACTAGCAACATGGTGTATAAATTTATACACTATTGCATTTAACTTGCCGTAAGATCAGTATCGTGACAATATCATGGCACTAGGTGACAAACAACTTCCAGTTCTCAATGGCATAGTTCCCCAGAATGTTAAAGCAGTTGCACCAATAGCGCCCATGATGTTTACAAAATGTAAACAGTTGTGAAACGTTGTCATCTGGTAAAGCAAAACGAAAACTCTCTGTTGTGTTGCTGATATAAGACAACACCAAGGATGACTTTTCAATTAAGCGAAATTCTGTTTCTAATTGGAAATGCTAAACTTTTTATTGTGTCGATGATAAGACATTTCACCAAAGAAAGTCTTTTCCACAACAAATATATACTTTCTTTTTGTGCGAAACACAATTTGACACAAATAATAAAAAGTTAGTGATAATATATTTACTCCTAGTAAATACAACTCTGTACGATATTTGAAAAAAACCACTTCTCTTAATTACTCGTATTTAAAAATAATTACCAAAGTAATCTTTGAAATTGTGTTTATTATAAAAAATAAATTGAAAAATAGAAAACGAAAAAATAAACAAGAAAAAAACAAAATAGAAAATAAACAAAAACAAAGAAAAAAAACGAAAATATAAATATTAAAGGAAAGCAAAGCTGCAAAAATAAATAAAAGGTGCAAAATAATTAAAAAATAAATCAAGGGAGAAATTGTTTTAAAAAAAGATAAGAAAATGAGAGCCTATAGAATGCTGAAAGGAGGAAAATCCTGCGCTGATGACTTAAGGTAAGTGCAAATCTTTATTATTATTATATTCGATTATGTGTGGATTCATATTTATATTTATTATTAAATTTTAATGAAATTTTCAGAATTCGTGCTCGTAATTTATTTAAATTGAAAAATGTTCAATCTGATCGATTAGGACATCTTTACGAATATGGTCCAGCATATGCACCTTTCATTCCATCATTAATTGTGCATGGAGTTGCAGAAATTGAATACCGTGGTACGAGTATGAAAGAGGTGGGACTGTATCGCGTGTGCGGCTCCCAAGAAAATATTAAGCGTTTAATTAAACGCTTTTCGAAACGAAAAATTCCACAAATACTATTAGATGAGAATGTTCATGATATTTGTGGAGCTTTTAAGAACTTTTTACATTTAATTAAGGAGCCGTTAATTCCGAAAAACAAATTGAATCATTTCAAAAAAGCTGTAAGTAAAACGCAGCAACACGAAATGAAAAAACTTTTATTGGAATGTGTAGATTCATTGCCTAAAGTCAATCGAGATACTCTGGCGTATTACACTTTCAGCATATTGATAAATGTCCGGAAATAATGATGCCTTTGAGCAATATCGCACTAATATTTGCACCAACTATAGTAGGTTATTCAAATGATAACCTGGATCAAAAAGCAATGTTTGCAGAAGTAGCTGTTCAGTATAAAATAGTGTTGAATTTGCTACGAATACTTTCTCCGTATTGGTTGCGGTACATTAATTTGACCGGAGAAACAAATGGAATTTTTTCACAAGTTGAGTTAACTTTTTGTTTTTAAACAATATTTTTACAGTCTAATTCATGAAAATTTCTTATTTAAGTTTTAATAAGAATATTACTTATTAAACTCTTTTCCCTTATTAAGCCCCAAAAATTAAAATTAACTAATATACGTTTTTTATAAAATTTATATATGTGTATGCCATTTTATGTTTAGTGATGTTTGCAGTAAGCTACCAAGAATGTAGGTAGTCTGTTGAGATCATAAAAATTAGAAAAACTTTTATTTGTATTTTATTTTTTGAAACACATATTGAAGTAAATGTAATTGTTTATGTGGTAAAATTAAAAAAGAAAGTGTAAATATTTTTAAATATATTTTTTCTACCGTTGACTGCAAAAAGTATTCAAGTACTCATCTTATTTATATTCACCACTTTTGGATTGAATTGGTTATGCATACATCACTATCATATTTTGAAGTTTTTAAAATTAAAAAAAGGAAAAAGCTAAAAAAAATTTAATAATAAAGTGAAGAGATTGTTGGCAAATAAAAAAAATGGAAAAAAGCTGCAAAAGAAAGCCAGGAAGCAATTATGTTGAAGATAAGGTAAGCAAATAGTTAATAATATAATATGTGTATGTAAATGCTTTTCAATAATTTTTATTCTATAAAAATCCATAGATATTACTGCAAGAGTTGGTGAAAGAGCGGGTGTTCGACATAGAAAACAAAAATACGGATACAAATACCAACAACAAAAAGAAAAAAAGCCTGGCAGGAACTTGAAGAAAGGTAGAGTAAATAGTTGAAATATAAAAATATGTGAATATGTGTTTTCATAAGTACGTATGTATATTGTAATTTCAGCTTTAATGATATATGCAAAGGAGAGAAAAGAAATATTGGACAATTAAAATCTCAGTGGGGGAGGACCGCAGGTCCTAGAAACAATGGTGTCTTCAAACGATTTGGCCGTGTGGTTGCCAAACGAATTTGTTGTCGACACAAATGAATTCGATTCTGATATGATTGAGGTAAGATTCATTATAAAAGAAATTAAATATGTTTATCAAAAGATTTTTTATCATAAATGATTTGTTTTGCTAACTGATTATTTAAATTTTGTGTATTTCAGATCTCTCACGAAGTAGAAACCATCACTTCCGCAAAAGTTGTGTCTGAAGTAAGATTCATTTAAAAAGCAGTGAAATATGCTAATCAAATAATTTTTGTTTCACTAATTTTTTATTGTAATGTAAGTCGTGAACTTGTCTACGGATATTGCATCCGAAAAAATTATGAATAAAGAAAAAAGTGTACAAAAAGATGTAGAAGAGAAAATGAGCAGAGAGAAGAAAGTAAGTTAAATAAATATTTTATTTGTTTAAATATTATATTATATTTTATAAAAACAAGTAGTTGGTAATAAAAATATATTGTTATCTTAATACCTTAATAAATGTTCTCATGTTTTGTAATATATTTAGAAGTCAGCTGTAAATAATCACCCCTATCGTGAATATTTTTTCCTCGAAATATTTCGCTTTTCCCTAAAGTTGCAATCGTGAATTATTTTCATGGGAAAAAATTCGCATGTTCGAAAAAAAATTGGCATCGCCGATTTTTATTCCCGTGAGTTTTTTCCCAAACATTTTGTTTGGAAATAAAATTTAGAATTGTTGCAGCGGCAAATAAAATTAGAGGAACTGAAAATCAAGCAATCTAATAGCAATGATGGACTGTAAACATGTAAGAATGTGATAATTTTTTAGTTTTAAAAACGTATATTAATTATGAATTAGAATTTTTGTTGCCTTTTTTATGTGCCTGTTTATTAAAATTTTTTGTGATACATGAAGTACAACCAAAAATAACACAAATGTGATTTATTGTTTTTTAGATTTCGTATCTTTCTAAAAAATATTTCTCTTTTAATTTTTTGTATCCTATAAAAACCGTAGACATGTTGTAAGCTACACAACACGACGACTTTCTGGTAGGCAGTTCTGGTTCAATATATCTAAAAGGTATATAAAAGCTGCTTTGTTAGCTAGAAAATGTTGTTAGAACCTGCAAAGAATTTATTTAAATGTACATACATAATGTTAACAATTCTTCATGTTTTCACTTACATTGTTTCTGGTAAACACAATAGATTTGATGCATCTCTTAAATTCCTTGCTTTTATTTTCTCCAATAATTTCTTCTCTTCTTCTAATAAAATAAATCGGAGCGAAATACTATGCATTTTATTGAATAATAAAAATTTATTAAGAAAATTACAAATAAAACAAGTAAACAATTAAACTACATCAATTCACAATAGTATGTTCGACTTGCCACATATGTTTCGAAAATGTATTTTATTCCCTAACAATTGGCGATACCAAATTATTGTTCATGGCAATAAACAAATTATTCCCTCGAATTTATTCCCTTGAGATTCGCGATAAGGGTGAATGTTATTAATGAAAAACTAGGAAAAGTAGTTGATAGTGATATCAAGTGCCGAGAAGAGCTACATAAGTTAAAGGTAGCTAATGAAGAAAAAAAAATCAAGAAACCTTGACTTTGAATACCAACTATTGAAAGACAAGTCAAATTTAATAAAAGAAAAACTAAAATATTTTAAAAGTAAACAAGGTGGTATGCAGTTTTATTCACATATGTATGTACATATGTACATCACATATTACATTATTAAAAAAACTTAAAAATTTTTTGTATAAAAGTTTTTAAAACAGCTGTAGCCCCTCTTCCTTGCAATTGTGTATTAAAGTTGTTATTTTCTTCTATTTCCTCTTCTATAGGATCTCCTCTAACATAATCATCTGAAATGTATACATATATATAAATAATTTTTTTTCTTTACAGATAACATTGACTAAAAGGCGTTGCAATAAAATTAATATTGAATTTAATGTATTATTTGTTTATATTATTATTTATTTTTAATAAAAATCAAAACACATTATATGTTTTTACCTGCAACAATATCATTTTCCTCAAGAGCAATGTTGTGCAGTACTGCTAGAGCGACTATCAATGTTTTCCCATTTGATAAATTGACTGTTAACCCATCTAACAAGCAGCGAAATTGTTGCTTCCAAACTCCAAAACAACGTTGTACGGTATTTCTTGTAGCTATATGGGCAGCGTTATATTTGTTTTCTTTTTCAGTTTGTGGTCTTGATAATGGTGTAAATAAATAATTTTGTAACTTGTAGCCCGAATCTCCCAACAAGCGACCTCTAAACTCTCCGTTTTCAAACCATTCCTTTATTGTTGACTCATTCCCCTCCATCTTGCCACAATATCTCTTATTTTAAGTTTTGCATCGCAAACCACCTCTAAATATAAGATTGTTTAATTTCTTCGTTGTTTCTAAAATAAATAAATTTACCTGCACATTTAAGGAGTAATATCCTTTTCTATTAATATAATATTGAGCTAAGTCACCTCCAGTTTTTTTAATCCGGATGTGAGTCCCATCGATTGCTCCAATAACGCCAGGAAAATTCCTAATTATCTTAAACTGACGCATTAGTGTTTCTTCCTCCACACGGGAAGTGGGCATTTTGATATATTTGTTTCTGCAGCGAGCTAGAGCACTAGCCACTCTTCCACAAATCCTGCACACGGTCGCTTGGGATAGCCCATGGAGATCAGCTGCATCATCTTGAACCTAAAATTGTTTTCATTGTTTAATTTCAATAACATATATGAAATTTATTCCTTAACTTACTTCTCGTCTGCCCCAACATCTCAATGCCACCAAAACCTGCAAATCCGGAGAGGTACCACATCCTCTACTATTCAATTCAATTTCTGACCTAATCATATCAATAATTTTTTTTACTGTTGTTTTATTGAAACAATATCTTAATTTAAATAAGTCGTCATTTAATGTAAATGAATCGCTTCTTTTGGGACGTTTTGTTCGCGATATTTCTGCAACCGTTTCTATCAACAAAATATTTTCTCATTCAGTTTTAATAAAAATAAAATACTCACCAATCGTCCAAACTAAATTTAATAAATCCATTTTATGGTTTTTTGTATATTTTTAATCGAAATCACTCAATTTTAGGAAAATTTTATGAATAATTGTTTAAATTTTTTTTTTTAATGAAATGTCACCATATTAAAGGCTTAAATAAGGGCATGGGCTGCAACAAAAATTTCAAATTTTACAACTGTTTATTAAAGGTTAAATTGTCTATTACACATTCATGAATCATATTATTGTTACGTTTGCTTAATAAGAACTTATTAAGCTCATAAAATTGTTTATGAATTAGGCTGTTAATATATTAAAATCTCTTTCTATTTAAATTTTCTTGCAGAAATAGAAGCGAATTCAAATAGCAACAAACGCAAATATTTTAGTCACTTAAAAAAGGTTTATATAATAACCCCCAAATTAATAAAAAATATTATGTGCTTAATAAGGAGTTATTTGACAAATACTGCATAGAAGTCTGTCAAATAAGCCCTTAATAAGCACATAATATTTTTTATGAATTTGGGAGTAATTATATTATAAATTATTATGTAACTTATTTATATTTTAGTCAAAATTATTTAAAAAGCAATGTTCAACATCACATCAGCCATTATTGTTGGAAATAATTACGTAATTTCTTCAACTCTGATTGGATCTGATTGTGAATGGACGCCACGTTTTAAATTTTTTTTAGAATAAATGTTTGTTTCCACTGTTAATATTGTACCCGTATAACTATATTGCTTTTTTCTTGTATATTAAATAAATGTTGACTTTTTATCTGAAAGTAAATAAATAAATATTTTTTAAGCTTTTAGGTCTTTTTATATATTTTAATTATTATTAAATTAAAAATTGAAGAAATAGGGCTGCTTTCTTAGGCTATTATGAATTAAGTGGACTGTATCGGGAGTGAGTGAATAAAAATATTTGGCATTCAACCTTTTCCTCTTATCTATGATTGCTCAGTAATGTGAGCAATCATGTCTTTAGGATCATATTTTAAATAAATGTAACGGAGTTATTGCAAGAATGTGTGTATGGATGAACTGTGTGCGTATGGAAGCTCACCTTTGCTTTATATTATGAAGATCTATGATTTGTTTTAATATTTTAGATTTTATATTCAAATTTGATATAGTCAGGTTGATGACTCTTATGTGAGTGAGTTTACATATTAAATTTTAGTAAGATTTAGGCTTAGTTTAGTTTACATAAGTTCATTAGAATTCATTTTAGTACAATTCACAATAATATTACAATTGACAACTCGTTAGAAAAAAAATTTATAATTTTAATTAGAATACGTCTACAATTTAAATTTAAAATTAAAATTAATTACAATTTTTTAGGCAAATTCATAAATATAATATAAAAAAAATTATTCTTTAATTTTTTGGTAAAAAATTTTGGAATTTTATACATTCCGGCCACCGGAAGATGAAGTAGTAGACGTTGATGCTTGTGCACATAAAACTTCTGCTAAGGATTTGATTGCTTCAGAAATTATCCGCTGTTTTGGTACAGATAAAGTTGCTCGTACTTTTCCTTTAGTTTTTCCAATTTTTGCATTGTTTTGATGTTCTGCAGCAGAACGGTTTGAATTGTTAGCCTTAATACTAGTGGTGGTAGTTGCCACCATTTCTACACAGTAGTTATATTTACTATAAGGCGCATACAGCCTCAAGAAGCTTCGGTAATCATTTAATTTTAAGATGGTTAGCTGATTAGGCTAACGCATAATGTCCTGGCGCTAGGACTGCCAGCAGGCCACCAGGCTAACCATGTTGGTGACACATAATTGAAGACGGTGTGGTGTCTGCTCGCCTTTTCAGCCTAAATTTTCTCTCTTTTGAGAACTGCTTACTGGTTAGTCGTAGCTTACCGAAATATATGTAGGCATTTCGTCTATCTGTCACCTCTCGACCCTTGCAGTAGCTTGAGCTCAGCCTTACTATAACGTCCTCAACGCTTATGGACATACATATCTAATATCGGATTAAAATCTGTAAAGTTAAGGCCTTCTACGGCTGGTTTCACAAAAGTGCTTTGAAAATATTCACAAAATAAATCACAGGAATCAGATGTACCATTAGATGTTATAGTATCGTAATACAAACTTTTAGGAATACCATCGTTGTCGCTCTAACTTCAAAAAGCACCAAAAGGCAGTAGAGTTTGATTTTATACTACGAGTAGTTTCAATGCTAAATGCTTTTATAGAAAGTTTCTCAGAAATTTAAATTCTTTTCGTGATAATACGATCCACTTTGTTACCAGATTTCTTAAAATTTACATTGAATTTTTTTTTATATTTCTTTTGTGAAATAATCTAGAATCAAACCATATTTTTAGAAGTATGTTCAGGGGAAACCCCTATTCAGCAGTTGCATATTTACATTTTATACTCTCATAAATGGGTAATTGTTAAGCGGTATCGGAAACACGGAAAATTACACCAATCCCATAGAAGCATTCAGTGAAAAAGAGGCTGAAAAAGATGTGGTTGAAGGCGTCTATCCAGAAGAAATCCACATAGAAGACATTGGTGATTTTGATGAAAAGAAATTTGTTGATATTTCTGGCCTTCAACAAGATGCATTAGTACTAGTGTTTTTCTTTTCCCGGGAACACGGGATTGAAGCATAAAGTTCCCAGAATCCCAGGTGATATTCAAATGAAAACAAACAAACATAAAAACACCTAGTATGTTAATACCACTTGCTTGGCATGATGTAAATATTTATTATCACATCAGCTGTTATTATATAAAAATTACAGCGACATAGTGCTTTTACAGCCAATAATAATTGGTTTTAATACGTTTAAAGGGATTTGTAGATGAGATTCAACACATAAGTTTCTTATTTTTAAAGCAATTAAGTTTTTCTTAATTACTTAATTAATTAATTAAATACTATTAGTTATTTTAGTTTTAACGTGATGAAAAGCTTTTTCTTTTTTTTTTATTGGTTTATTTGCAATCTATTTTACAATTAAAATAATGAGCAAAAATCATGACTTTCAAATAACATTTATTGAGTTTCCCTTAAAACTCAAAAAAAAAGTAAATACAATTAGACAATTTTACTTTTATAACTGAAATAGGATTTGACAAATTAAAATTATTTCCTATTTTCGGAAGGGTAGGTCAAGTACATGTAATCTTTTAAGTCTCTGGATTTCATTGCTATCATCTAACAGGTTTATTGCTAACACATTTGAATGATTACTTATTCTATTTAGGTATCTTTCAGTAAAGTTTTTGATCTCATCTTTGACCATTAAAATTCGAAGATCTGTGTATGTTTTTGTTGCTGATTTGTTAAAAATCTGAGTATTTTTGACTGGTATCTCTGTATCTCAACGTTAGAATTGCTTGCAGTTCCCCAAAGTTGGATACCGTATGTCCATATCGGTTTTAATATTGTTTTGTATAACAGAACCTTGTTTTCCAAGCTTAAGCTTGATCTTGGGCCCATTAACCAAAACATTTTTCTTTTTTTTAATTTAAGTTGCTCACGTCTCTTTTTGACATGCTCTTTCCAAGTAAGCCTTCGATCAAGATGTAGGCCTAAATATTTTACAGTATTACAGCTTGGTACAGCTGTGCCATTTAAATAAACAGCCGAGCAATCATTTTTTCTTAGCGTAAATGTAACATGAACAGACTTTGTAATATTAACTTTAATATTCCATTTTTGAAGCCAATCTTGAAGAAGATTCAATTGATTTTGCAGCATCTCAGAAGCTATTAACAGTGATTCGTTGGAGGCTAATAAAGCAGTATCATCTGCATACGTAGCAGTAGTTACATTTTCAATTGTTGGCATATCTGCTGTGAAAATTGTGTCCAATACTGGTCCCAGGACACTACCTTGTGGAATACCCGCGTTAATACAACCGAAACTTGAACAATTTTCATTTATGCTTCCAAAAAACGACCTGTCTTGAATATATGATTTTAGCACCAAATAAAATGGGGCTGGGATGAGGTTTTTTAATTTATACAGAAGTCCACTGTGCCAGACTCTGTCAAAAGCCTGTTGAACATCTAAAAATACTTCAGAACAGCACAGCTTTCTTTCTAAGGCGTATGAGATGTTATTAACAATCCTATGACACTGTTCTGGTGTGCCATGTTTTTGCCTAAACCCGAACTGATAGTCAGGTATAATATTTTGTTTTTCCAAGATTGGCATTAGTCTCTTGAAAAAGAGCCTTTCAAAAATTTTTGAAAAACTTGACAACAAACT
The DNA here is from genome assembly GCA_947397855.1 of Thelaira solivaga. Lineage (NCBI taxonomy): Eukaryota > Metazoa > Arthropoda > Insecta > Diptera > Tachinidae > Thelaira > Thelaira solivaga. Next base: position 29,909,197 of record OX377612.1, read on the forward strand.
GATTGGTCTATACGATGCAACACTATTTTAGGGTTTGCCTGGTTTTACTACCATTATTATTTTTGCATTTTTCCATTGCAATGGAAAATGGCTTAACCTTAATATAAATAGAATTATAAATTCCTTTTTTTGGCAAAGATTTTAAGACCTTGGAATCGATATTATCGTAAGCAGGAGTTTTCATATTATTTAACTTATCAATAGCTTTTAATACTTCAGCTGGGGATATTGGTTTAATGATGAAAAGTTTAAATAATTAATTTTTGGACATGGATTCTCTTATAGGTTTTCTTTTTGCGTACGATTTTTCTTCTTCCATCTATTGCATAATTATATAATTATTAAGAGAAGGCCTTTACGAATTATTAATCTTTCAAAAATTTTATAAACAAATTAAAACAAGTTCCAAATAATTTCAGCTATTGCAAAGCAATCGTGCATGTTCTGTAATATACACGGATTTGAAAAAAATGTGGAATTAAATTTTTTTCTTCTTATTAAATGAAAACTTTTATGTTTTTTTAATTCTACCAATAATTTCGCGCCCAAAATAAAGCAAAAATAAAATTTTAAAAATATTAAAATGGACCACAGAGCAGTTATGAGGTGCTGAATTTTTCAATTTCGAATAATATATTCGGATTCGGAATACAGAACAGCACTGAATATATTTTTACTTAAGATAAATTCGAGAATTCCTGCACTAATTTCCCGAGATTACCCGTGAAAACCCTAATTAAATAAAAAAAAACCCTATCTTGAAGAGAATAAATCTAAATAAAGAGTGATTTTTTTGCTATTATCTTTTTGGCAACACTAGTTTTGACAGCTCACGCACGTTTTGTATCTTGTGTCACTGTCAAACATCTTCAGTTTGGTCTATAATTTAATCATGAATCGTCTTACAAACGAACAACGCTTGCAAATTATTGAATTTTATTACCAAAATGCGTGCTCTGTTAAGAAAGTTCATCGTGCGCTTCTTCCATTTTATGGTCAGTTTAATCGACCTACTGAGGCTTCTATTCGGGCTATTGTAACAAAATTTCGCACCAAATTTACATTGTTGGACATTAAACCACCAACACGCTTACGTAGAGTGCAAACTGAAGAAAATATCGCAGCCGTATCGGCCAGTGTTGGTGATGACCGTGAATTATCGATTCGGCGCCGTTCGCAGCAATTGGGCCTCTGTTACTCCACTACGTGGAAAATTTTGCGGAAGGATTTGGGTGTGAAGCCTTATAAGATACAACTGGTGCAAGAATTGAAGCCAAACGACCTACCACAACGCCAAATTTTTGGTGAATGGGCTCTTGAAAAGTTAGATGAAGATCCACTTTTTTATCGAAGAATTGTGTTCAGCGACGAGGCTCATTTCTGGTTGAATGGATACGTGAACAAGCAAAACTGCCGTATTTGGAGTGAAGAGCAGCCAGAAGCATTGCAAGAGCTACCAATGCATCCACAAAAAACAACCGTTTGGTGCGGATTATGGGCTGGCGGCATCATTGGGCCGTATTTCTTCAAAGATGATGCGAATCACAACGTTACTGTGAATGGTGAGCTCTACCGTGCGATGATAACAAACTTTTTTTTGCCCAAAATGGAAGAGCTTGACTTGCATGACATGTGGTTTCAACAAGACGGTGCCACATGCCACACAGCACGCGAAACAATGGACCAATTGAGAGGCGAGTTCGGTGAACAGTTTATTTCACGCTTGGGACCAGTCAATTGGCCGCCCAGATCGTGCGATTTAACGCCTCTAGACTATTTTTTGTGGGGCTATGTTAAGGCTAATGTCTATAGGGACAAGCCCGCTTCGATTGACGCACTGGAAGCCAACATTGCCAACATTATTCGTGAGATACCGGCCGAAATGTTGGAAAGAGTATGCCAAAATTGGACTAAGCGGATGGACCATTTGAGGTGCAGCCGCGGCCAACATTTGCATGAAATAATCTTCAAACATTAAATTATATCGACCCAACTATCGATCCAAATAAATATTTCATGCATTTTTCTGAATTTTATGTGTTTTTTTTTTTAAATTTCCGATAGTTCTTATAAAATCACCTTTTATTTACCCGACGATTATGGTTCCCAACACAAAAATGTTGTGTTGTCTCGCTTACAACACAACATTAGTTGAACATGCGATTATGGTTTACAACATCTAGCTGTTGTGTACGTCACACAGTTGCATATTAATGTTAGTAGATTTAAAAATACAAACGTGCATGCAAAAAACTGGGAAGTTGAAAGAAATCAACATTTAAAAAAAAAAGAAAAACGAAGTACACTAAAATAAGTCTATTTAATTATATTAAAGTTAAATAAAATAAAAAAAAAAAACATGGAGATTGACGTGTTACTATTTTTCGATAATGAGTGCACAGAAAACAGAAGTGGCACGAACTTGCAAAAAAAAATTCAGAACGGTTTCAACTCATCAGAACTGCCAAATACAATGTTAGCAAACATTTTCTGGAATTAAATTTTTGAATTGTTCCACATAAACAAGGATGGTTTTACTTTTAAGGAAGTAGAGACAATGATATGATGCAGTTTCTCAGCCAACTAAATTTTAATTAAAATAATAGAAATCTTCAAACAAAATCCATTGAAAATACATTCCTTACAATTTAGTTAAAAATTGTTCTGCATTTTTATTTTTAAACCAACAAAAAAACTAATCACAACAAGGAGACAACACCTGATAACATAATACAACATGTTGTGAACGTTAATAGCCGAAAATTAACATACACAACTGAACATGGCAGAATTAACACGGTAATGACAAATCTACAACAAACATTAAAATGCAAAAACAACAAGCGTCTCTTCTCTCCTATGTGTCAAACACATACATATACTACTAAAAGAGAAAATATCAATGTAAGCCGCTCATACACTTACACTTTCTATGTATGTATGGGTACAAAACATCGGCTCGCAAACAAATTTTGACGTTTACTAAAGATAGCAGGAGATGTATGCTGTTCTACTGTCATTACCGTGTTAATTCTGCCATGCAACTGAAAAGACAACACAATAGATAAGTGTTGTAAACCGTAATCGCACTTCACAACACACAACACCAAAATAGTTAACTGTTGTGAACCATAAGGGGGGGCCTTAAATCTTAACTCAAATAAAATATGACAGCCTGCATTGTCAAACCATTTAAATTTATTTAATTAATAAACATGATATAGAAATTGATGTAATTGCATATAAAACTCTCGAACAGTTAAAAAATACAATTTCTCTTGAAATAAAATGCAGAAATGCAATTACACATCAAATAGTTTTTTTTTACCGCTTAAAAATGGTCTTCATGGGTCTTATAGTAAACTTTACCATTTCCAGTAATGACACCAGTTGTTTCCACAAGATGCCCAGTTGTCTGACCCTCGTCAGAATTGCCAAAACGACTAGAAATACTTGAAGACATAAATAATTTAGTTGAAATACCTATGAAATAAATAAAATTTGTTAATTTTTTACTTACTCTGCTTGGGGTATATGGGAATTAAGAGTTTGTGAAGTAAAGTGCGTTATGCCATTAGTGTCAGTAAATGACGACGAGGATGTAGTCACAGATGATGAAATGACTTCTCTACGTAAACGTCTTAAGTAATTAGCGGTCTATACAAAAGTCAAAACCAAATGAATTAATAAATTAATTAATAAGTCTCACATTGTATTTATAAATATAAAGAATGAAAAATTATTAATTAAAACAAAACAAATTGCCAATTGAAATTTCCTGCAGGTGATTAATCATTCCCTTGTAGTTTCAACAATATCGGTAATACAAATTCCACTTGTCTGGGAAATTGAATTTCTTATCAAGTTTAGTAGTCATTTCTGATAAACCTTTACACAACATATTTTTATTCTTAGTGCGAAAACTATTTCTGACACACTTTGTTGTGGATTGTATAACATCCCACTGGAAAATAATTGGTAATAGGTTCTGGTTATCTGGAACTACCTGTAACAGTGTGAAGATATTTTGCAGACAAACAATCTGTGGAAAGCACTCCAAACGAACCTACTCAAAAAATGAAAGCTTCAAAGCTTCAGAGAGCCGCAGGCTGTTAACAATTTTACAAATATGATATTGCCTGGTCTAGTGATATATTTTATGCTTTTGTTTTATTGACATTTGAGCAAATATGCATGAAATGAAGCAAAGTGCAAACCTGTTCATTTGTATGTCGTATTGACTAAATCGAAACATTTTGTACTCCATATTCTTCTTCAATTTCAAAAAATTATATAATTGTAACAGCTAGCTTATTAAGCTTGAGATCGTATTATAAAAACTTATTTATTGTTTTGGCTATAGGTCATTGTAGTAAATAAACGTTGGTGTTGTTTTTAATTTTTATTTATTTACATACATACGAGTACATACAACTGCATGTATATGTTTATTTGTTTATTTATTAATTTTATTTATTTTCCTACAGCCAAATTCATAAAAAACAAATTTCCTATAGAAAAACTGCTTATTAAGTTCTTAATAAACAAAATTTTTTTTTATGAATTTGGACTTTAGTGTTTAACATAACAAATCCAATATCTCGGTCAGCATTGTTGACCATCATCAGGTCCCTGATTAACTATTCCTCAAAAATTTATTTATTTATTTATTTTTGGAACAATATATTGATAAAAAAAATAAATTTTTATAATACGATCATAATAAACCAGCCGTTTCAATAAAAAAAAGTTAAATAGACTTAAAAATGAAAAATTGTACAGAGATAAAAAAAGAATTGAAAAATAACTTTATTAAATTATTCGATCTTATAAATTTATTATTATTTAATATTAATCAAGCTTAAGATCTTATAATTCCCCTGAAGAAGATCTTCAAAAAAATTTAAATAAAAACAATTTTTTAAGATCTTAAGCTTGATTAATATTAAATAATAATAGAATTGAAAAATTTTAATAAAAAAATTTTTCTTTGAATACATATTTTTTATTAATCCTAAAATAAATAATTAATTTCAGTACAAGAAACTAAAATTAACGAGTTACAAGAAAAATTACTTTCTGAGAACTTGAATTAAAATGTCTGCAGCCACTCAATTTTTAAATTAATAAAAAAAAATATTTTAAGAAAGAGTCAATGGGAAGGCAAAATAATTTTAATTTAAAATAAAATGTTTTTAAACATTTTTTAACCAAAAATATTTAATATCAAATAAAGAACTTAAAATTAGCGGCAAAAATCAAAAAAATCTCTTTCATAAAGATGTGTGTATTCGTAAGGCTATTACACTGCAGACATTTAAAAAAACACATGTACAAACATTACGCATATGACAGCATAAAAATGTCCATAAAAAAAACAAAGCAAAAGCAAAACATAAATTAATCAAAATCTGAAATATCGGTTGCATTTTTGATATTTCTCTGCTATTTGCTAATCAATTGCTCTCGTTTTATTACGAATCCTATTTCTGTTTAAAAAAATGTCAATAAATTTGTTTCCCCGATTAAAATTTTGATAGTCCTTGGACATTTGTAGACCGATTGTTCTGATTTTTTGCACAGACATTATGGCTATTATTTACATATAAAGTTTTTTGTCCATTTTGTAGTTTAGACAAATTACACAAAAAAACGCTCCAAAAATGATTAAAAAAAATAGAGGTAGTTGCACTTCAGAGCTCATGGCTCAGCTATTTATGGACCAATTGGCATGAATTTCAATAGCAAGCTGACAACAGGAACTTCCAATAAATGAACATGCTAAACTTTTCTGCAGGTCTTCTAGGGGCTTCAAAAAGTTAATTTCAACATACACACGGACATCACTAAATCGACTCCGCTACTTCTATGGATCTAAATACTATTTAGAGTGTCCCATGTACGGTGTAGAAATTACACACGTAACGACAAACTTATCTATACCCTTTTCACTTTTTGTGAAGGGTATAAAAACGGAATCACAAATTGCGTTTTTTTTAATAAAAGTGTTGCATATATTCTACCATTCAAGAATGTTTGCGTTCTGTTGTCAAAAAAAAATTTTATAGTTAAAATCAATATCACGTTCTGTTCTCAACATGTTGCATATAAAAGATGGTACATGTTTTGCACTCAATTTATAAGTGAATGTGAGATACTGCTTTTTTATACAACTGTGTCAACTACTTGTTTAAACAATTAAGTAAATTATTTAATTTGTATTTATATGAAAAAGGAGATTCAACATGTTCTCCATCCAGATATTCTTCATAAAAATCCATTATTGGTCACTTTTGAAGCAAAAATTAATTTTTATTTTATTTTAGGTGCAAAGTTTTTTTGTGTCAGCTGTTTATCAGTTGAATTAACGTATACGGATTTCGCAAATAGCTCTAAGAGCGATAAATATATAATAATGTTGCATGATAAAAACTATCTTCCAATAATATTTCTTTTCGTAGTTCTATTACACACAAGGAAGTTCATTCACTAAAAATCGCTAAATATGTAAAAATAAAATTTAAAAACATGCACTCTAAATTTATTTATTTAACTGTTTGTTAATTCATAAAATCGTAAAAAAACATGAATACATTCCAATCAGTCTTAAAAAATGAAAATATAGTTTAAAAGATTAAATTTGTCTGACCATAGGATCCAGTAGTAGATAAAGATTTATTTATAGAAATAAATAAGTATTTTTTTAAGTTATCAAATGCAAAACTCTTAAAACTGAAGTTAATCGTTTGACACCAACGGATGTAATTGGTGAATATTTAGAAGTAGTCAACTACTTAATTTTCTATAATAGTTTCTCTACTGGAACTAAATTTCTTTAACTTTTTTAAATCCAGCATTCGTTTTTGAAACTGCTTCAAGTTTGGCTTTAATTTTTTCTCTGATTTGACTTTCTACTTTTCTTATTTTAATGACGGCGTCATCAACGAGTTTCAATGATTTAAACCACTGCAGTTTGGTTATTGTCTCCACTAGAAACCCATATTTTAAATGTAAAAATACTAATTGAGCCTTCAAATTTAAAAAATTTATTTACTTTTTTATAGCGGCTGCATCATTTTGTTTATCACTTCTTTAAATTCTTCAAAGTTTTTGGAATAATACTCAGCTGCGCCCAACAGGTGCTCTATCAGCGAAGTAGTTGTATAAAAAAATTATTTTTAATCAGATCTTAAGTTTGAAAAAAAATTAATAATTCAAACCAAATCTTATAAATACAGGGTGTCCGCCGGGAAGGTATACGACTTTGTTTTGCCGCCATTTTGGTAAACATTAGTCTTGACAGTTCATATTTGGCAGTCGTGAACTAGACACGTGGCAAATTTATTCGTTAAACCAACGTGTTTTAATCGTTAAAACATTTTACCAAAATTAATCATCGATTACTGTGACGATGAGAAAGTCACGTGAAATTTTTGGGAGAAACAACGTGCCAACAAAACGCAGTATTTATCGTGAAAGAGGGTCTGTAGGTGATAGGCCCCAGCATGGACCACAACATACTGCAAGATCGACTGAAAACATTACTGCTGCTCAAGAAAGTGTTCAAAACAAGCCATCAATCAGGAGCTTGGTCTTCAAAGAACAACTTTGACCACAATTTTGCACAAGGATTTCCATTTGTTGCCATAAAAGATTCAGTTGACACAAGACCATTTACGACGCCGTACATATGCCAAAAGGATGTTGCAGCTCGCCCATGACAACCCCGATTTTCATAAAAAAATCATAATAAGGGACGAGGCACATTTTCATTTGAATGGATATGTGAATAAACATTCGGTTCTGGTCAATAGAAAACCCTCAAATTATTCATCAGTCCCCTCTACATCCATTAAAAGTGACAGTCTGGTGTGCAATGTGGCCAGGAGGAATCATTAAATTTGTTTCCATATAAGATTCAGTTGACACAAGAGCTTCTTCCAACAAGAAAATTTACGTTATTAACAAGCAAATTAGTATACCTTCCCGGCAGACATCCTGTATAAAAAATTCTGATTTTCTTACAGTTTTAAATTAATGACAAACAATAATTTTTACTGTTTTCGTAAGTTATTTTTCACTGAATTCAAATAAACGAAATTAAACAAAATTAACATTCAAAAATAAAAGAAAAATGTATTTGAATCTAATGAAATGTTCTTTTTAAGCAATTTCTCAGTTCTTCCAAGTAATTTTTCATAATATTTTCAGTGTAGCCTTTTCACATTTTGTGAAGGGTATAAAAAAATTCAATATGACTTTTAAGCAGTGGGAGACAGAATTAAGTGATCAATTTTAGCGTTTGATGCTTAATAGATATATAGGGTCCGCCATCGAACGTTTTTTTTTTTCAACTAGTGCTTATTTCGTGAATGGTAACACTTAGCTCATGTCTGTTTCGACAGAGAATTAGTTTTATCCTTCCGCTGAAAGAATATGGTTGTGTTTTCGCTTCGCTAAGTGGGCCTGCGATCGACTTACAGAAGATGCCGATTTTGCCAAAAAAAAACATCTTTTCAAATGAAGCTCATTTTGGTCTTGGCGGGTATGTAAACAAGCAAAATTGTCGCATTTGGGGCACAGAAAACCCGCACGCATACATTGAAAAGCCGACGCACCCAAAACGAGTCACTGTTTGGTGCGGATTTTGGTCCAGAGGCATAATTAGGCCATTTTTCTTCGAAAATGAGCAAAGAGTGGCCGTTAGTCAATGGCGATCGTTATCGGGCCATGTTGAACGAATTTTTGTTCACAAAAATTGAAGAGGAGGATATTGGCAACATTTGGTTTCAACAGGACGGCGCTACGTGCCACACAGCCGAAGCTACACTCGATGTTTTTATAGCATTTTCAAAAAAAAAAAAGTTATTTGGCGGACCCTATATTTCCAATAGATTTTCCTTTCCCTAAAGTTCAAACAAGATACAAGACTGGGCCCAAATCGAACGAAATTCTAGTCTTTTTGCATGGAATAAATAATTTTAAAATTTCGCTAGAACTTGCTCGATATCGAGTGCGGGGATGGTCGTAATAACAATAGGGAATAGGCTTAATTGCATGAATTAAAAGTTGAAAACCAATATTCTGTATTTGAGAATTAAATTCACTAAATTAAAAAAAAAATCACACTTTAAAGGATGCAACTGCTTAATTTTATTTATTTTATTTTATAGACTTACATGTGGGTTAACGGCGTGTACATTTGATTTATGACCATTTGAATCTAGCGTATAGAAGGCCTTCGGAATGAAATGAGCTGCATCTAAACAATAAGAAGTCATCAGTACAGCGTTATATTTATGATTTCAAAAACAGCCTTAAGCTATCAAAAATTCATTTTTTTACTTTTATAATTAAAAAAAAAAAAAAACTTTTTTAACTAAACGAATTTCGAAAAATGTTGGTCAATCTTTGATGTAAAATTTATTAAATGCAACTTAGGGCTTTTTTTTTAGTTTTCATGGCGAAACTACATAAATATTCTAGGAAAGAGAAATACGTAGATGCCGAACAAAAAGTTCTGACAATAAACTTACAAACATAAAAGTACTTAGTACGTACAGACATAAATAGAAATGATGTAATATTTATATTATGAGCAATTGAAAAACTTGATTTAAATATTCAGTTTTCTTTGTTTGAAATAAACTCATCAATATCTTACCAGAATCAGCAGAAGCAAACGCCAATACTGCAGCCAAGCACAGAGAGCCAACAATAAATTTCATTTTTAAATGACGTTTTTGATCTTTCCAGTTAAAGAAAAAGAGCCAACACCTATGCATGCATGTAGAAGAAAATAAAATTTCATTCCCAATTTTTTAAGCGATATTCAATATTATTCTTTAACAGTGATTTTTTTTTTAAATTAAATTAAACATGATCCATTAGATCTACTTGATTAAAAAAAAAAAAAGTTTAGAAGCCAACTCGTTTTGTGTTTGTTGCTTTGGATCTTCTCTAGCATTTACAAAATAAAAATTTCACAAAATTTGCAATCAGCACAAACTTACACTTGCTACGGACTAACATCAACTAAACTTCAGTCACGGTGAACAAGAACTTTTATACAAACTTCAAGTTGAAGTTTATGGCCAAGTGATAAACGACAATAAGAAAGAAAACAAGAAACGAGTATGTATGTATGTGGTAATTGTACTTGAAAACAAGTTAAATGCGGCAGTGACGAGTGTTTTATACCCTTTACCGCAGCTGCAAAATATTCATATTTTTAAATTCTTACGCTTCTTGTTAAATTTTGGAATTTGTTTACTCTTAAAAAGCTTTGCAATGAAAAAGTCTCAAATAAATAATTTCACTTAAAGCAATTTAAAGCCAAAAAAAAAATTCGCTTTCTCATTTTTTTTTCTAACGCCTGAGCACATGGCTTTGAATAAAGCCCATTAGTTTATTCAGTGAGAGCCATTTCATCTTTCTGAGGGTCAAGAAGATGTCTCACAAAACACAACGTGAGATTGTTATGCATCTAAAGTTCGTTCAAAGATGACTGACAATGCTGGCATAAGGCCAGGAGTTCAGCCTAACTATCTGACTTCAAGTATGAATAAAAATTCCCCAGGAGTTTTTGCTCTTTCCACTTCCTCTTATTTTAAATCCTTTTTTTTCGTTTTTATCAAATTACCAAAATTGTCCTGCGAAATATTCATAATTGGCCTGAATATAAAAAAATATTCAGCAAAATCATGAATATTCTCTACGAATTTTTTCCCAGCGAAAATTCCCTAAATGAAAGAACTTTCTATGTTAAAAAAGGTAGAAATTTTTTTATGAGAAGAGAGAGGAAATGAAAAAGTGAAAACCTCTAAAAGAATTTTTATTCATAATTGGCTGATTGAATTTTTGGTGGTGTAGGACGGCAAATAATAAATTAATTGGCAAATGGCCTCATACAAAAAATATACAAAATTTTAGTCAATAGTAAGAATTTCTAAATCAGAAAATGAAAATCAATTACATATTTAGCATTACAGCTAATGCAAAAACGCAAACAATCAATTAATAAAATCCTTAACAAAAAAAATAAATTTTTGCAAGACCGTCTTACCTTCAAAAACATGAAAAAATTTAAAAGAAATGCTTAAGCCGGAGCACAAAAAACAGAAACACATTAATTGAACTGTTATATTGGAAAGTGATATAAGCCCACTTAAAAAAAATAATGAGCTGACTAATTTTTGAAAAAAATGGACTTATACTACTTTCAAATATAACAGTTCAATTGTTAGTTTACTTGCAAGAGCATACTTTTTGGAATGCAGAGAGCTAAAAGCTCTGTGTGTGATTTATTCAACATACAAAACATCTTGCACAACATTTGATTAAATCATAATCGAGGCACCATTAAAAACTGATTGTTTTTTATTTTTATGCTGTTTGACACGATTGATTCTAAAATGCAATCATTCAAAAACACAAATATGCAAAAAGGCATTAAATCAACGATCACAGATATTTGAGTAAACTTCTATGTAGTAAAAAAAGGGTGGTTTTTTGTGTATGTATTTGTAAATACGGCTTTGTACTATTGAATGTTTTTATATAGAATCTTTTCGAACAGCAAAAAAAAACAATCAGTTTTTAATCGTGCCTTGAACATGATTTAATCAAATATTGTACATGATTTTCACTATAATGGTTAGTTTGTTTATGGTGTTTGATTGATTATACATACAAATTTTTAATCATGCACAATCAACTAAAAATGCGAATTTTGTTCTCTGATCAAAAATATTGTTTTGGAAACAACGTTCTTAATAACGATTTATTTTTGGAAACTATTCATTTCCGAATAAGAAATTAACTTACCGTTTCGCAATAATGTTAGGTTAGGCTAGGTTGCACAGGGCTCTCAAATGAGATAAACAGAAGCTGAGCTTATTTGGGTCCTCTGAAGTGGTCCCTTTGTGATACCTGTATAGAAGGAAGTGAAGAAGGATAGCACTAGAAATAGAAGAGTGAAAAGAAAGGAAATAAATAGATAGAGAATGTGAGTCCGTTGCTTAAACCAACCGCTACTTCAAACGAAGCCATATAGCATGTCGACCCTTATATTCGACAGCGCAGTGAGAGTAAATGAAAAAAAAATTAAATTTCGGTAATACCCATTTGGCATTCGAATGTAAAAGAGAAGAGAAGATTAAAAATAGAATATATAGTTTTCAATATTAAAATGTTGGTTGGGAATTTTGTTTATTCAGTTCAATGCTTACTGAGTTTTTTGTTTGAATATTTGAATTTTTTTGGAACTATTGACAGATAATTCTTATTTAGTCAATTGCTTTTACAATACAAAATCAAAGTTGGGATTAATCTACTGAGGATTCAGAGTAGCGTCTGATTAAGTGGTTCATATCCCCTTCGGTACTTATTGTACTGAATAAATAACTCATGAGAATCAGGGCTGTTATAGAATCCAATGTTGTCAGTATTGGATTTGAAACCGACAAAAAATTTACTTTGGTGTCATGAAATCCAATGTTGTCGGTTTCATTTTCGAACTAGAATTAATGTCGGTTTTAGGTGTCACAGAAACCAATGTTACCGGTTTGCTATTGGATTGAAACCAATCGGTTGACAGTTGTTGGTTTGTTTAATTTCAAATAAAGCAAGTGACTAAAACGGACTTTTGTTATTAAAAATTCACCTGCAGTTAGATATTTAGTAAAAATCTAAGTAAATTAATATTAATTCTACAAAAATAAATTTTTATTCATACTTTTTTTCTTAAAAAAAAATTGCATTTAAAACTCAATAATTATGCATTTTTTAGAAAAATATCCTGTCATTGCTAAGGGATTTACAAAACGTGATAAGCCAACTGTATGACCTCTTTGACAACAGTTGGCTGAATCAATAAAAGGCGCAGGCTCACGGCAAAAAGATGTAAGCGAAAAGCTTCTTTATTTAACCGCTAATTTATGAATATTCTTTGTACTTTCTGTGAGCGTTCTTCTTCTAATAATAAAAATCCTACAACGTCAAAGTCATTTTATTTCACTACTTATTTCACTGACACTAATTATATATTTTATATTAAAATTGTTTAATAAAAAAAATGTTTTTATTTTTATTTGAACGACAACACTACGATTTATCAAATTTGTTATCAAACATTTACACACATTTACAACTGATTCGAACATCGGTTTTATTTGTCTTTGAAAATAACAAAAACGACTTGGTTTCATGACACCAACTGAAACAAATATTGGTTTGCAAAACCGACAATTAGCAAAACCGACTTGGATTCTATGACAGCCCTGATTATGTCAAATGATATTGAGAAAAAATTAATGTTTTCATAATTTTATTGTTTTTCGATTGTTATATCGTTTGTTGGGATAAAATTTGTCTTTCATTTGTATTTGAAGAAAATAAATAACAATTGATTTTTATTTTATAGAAAAAAAAAAGTTATTATTTAATTTATTCTTTTACCACAATGCAGAAATTTTTGTCAAAAATTTTTTACTAGGTAACACTGTTCACCTCTTTGACGTTCAAAGTGTCAAAAATTTACTTGCAAGAGAATTTTGTTGCAAATTCAAAAACTGTCAGTTGGGTAGTGAAAAAGTGTGAAGGGCTTGCAGTTGCATGTGTAAACTCTAGGTTACTGAAGACTTTTTTCATTTGATTAGAAAACACGCAATACTGAAATGAGTATTTAATTTCAGATCAAGAAAGTCAACGAAAAAATCCTCTCTAGCTTCCTTATTTGTAAAACTGTCTATCTATGGTTTGCTTTCAGTTCACCAGTTCGATATAATGAAATAATACAACTATAAAAATTTTATTTATTAATATCGTAATTGATTTCTATTATTTCAAGTATTCGGAATAAAATAATAAATACAAATACATTTCGGTTTAATATTATTTCTCTTGCTTTTCATTTAAAAATAAATAAATAAAATTGTTATTTGTGAATTTGAATTAACACAAATTATTACCACATTTCAACAATAAAACAGGAACTGATTTTATATAAAAATGATATATATATGTATATATACGATAACATAAATAAATACAATAAAATAAATAATATTCTGCTCTCAAAATGAAATTTAATTTTAATTATATCATGAATTTTTATGTATTTACAGGCAATTTATGTTTGGATGGTGTTTAAGGCGTTCCAGCACGCTACGTTATTACCTCAGCTATTTCTAACTAACAATTGACCGACTACACGCAACTTAAACTTCATGTTTATGCGGCCGGATGGCATTTAATCATGAGGGTTATTATGTATGTCGATTCGAATCGAAATGGCTATCGAAAAGAATTTTCGATTAACAACTTTTAGGGTAATTTTAAAAATTTTAACTTTTTTTTCAAATGTTTTACTTAATTAGTTTTTTTTTCATATTGAAAATTGTCTTCGAAATCCAAATATATAATAACCCCCCAGTATTTAGTATCACCGACTTAAAAAAATTTTGTATAAAAAAATATGATGGAAAAATATTGATTTCAAATTATAAAGTATCCAAATCTTTATATTTAAGATTTGGATACTTATTGTAACTTTCTTATAGAAAGTTTGAATAAAAAAAAAAAAATAATAATAATAAAGGGCCATAATTGTAGTTACAAAAAAGTAGGCTGACTTTTGTTCATAAGAATTTTATGAATTTAAAATCGTTTTTAAAAAGATACCGTCTTTAGTGTGACTATCACCGCTTTTATGGAACATAACCATAAATACAATCCTCAGGAGGATGGATTCTATGGGTTTCAAAACTGTGGCATATGCAGACGATGTCGCGGTGGCGATATCAGGAATCTGTCTGGATACATTATCCCTGAGAATGGAGACGGCGCTTAGAATCATCACTAACTGGAGTAAGTCAGTAGGACTAAACGTCAATCCGACAAAGACAGAACTTGTATTATTCACGGGAAAATACAAGGTTCCTGCATTCAGATTGCCAAGGCTGAACGGCTCGGAATTGAGCCTTTCTGCCAGTGCAAAATACCTGGGAGTGATTCTGGATAGGAAACTCTCATGGAAGGAGAATGTAGAGGCAAGGGCCTCGAAGGCTAATGCGGCGATATACGCCTGCAGGAGGGCCATAGGAATGAAATGGGGCTTAAATCCTCGCAACGTTCACTGGCTATTCAAGATGGTGATTCAGCCTATCTTGTTTTATGGAGTCGTGGTGTGGTGGAAAGCACTGAACACGACTACGAACCGATCCCGATTTGAGAGGATTTTCAGATGCATGGCTACCTTGATTACAGGAGCCATGAGATCAACGCCCAATAAGGCACTCTTTACGATGCTAAATTGGCTGCCAGTTGATCTACAAGCTGAGAAATTGGCACTATTTGCATCCGTGCGATTGCATGCGGCGCGGGAGTGGAACCATAGATCATGGGGACATTCGGGGATAATTGGTACTTGGGGGAATATTCCCAGCCTCATTGACTATGTCACTCCAAGACCATTCCTTCAGATGAACTTTGGATTCACGATTTTGGACGAAACGGGAATCTCAGTGGGATCTTCTCATACAGGAGAAGATCTGGATGTCTTTACCGATGGCTCCAGGAATAATTCTGGAGTTGGAGGTGGAGTCTATATTGAGGAGTCGGGGACTACCATATCCTTCAAACTCCCTAATCAATGCAGCACTCTACAAGCTGAAGTGATGGCTATAAAGCAAGCAGCAGACTGGCTGTGGTATCATGGAATATTTGGCAGGAATATTCGCATTTATACCGACAGTCGGACTGCAATCAGGTCCTTAGCGGGTGTCTATTCGACATCCCAACTTGTCCAAGAATGCCGCACATCCTTAAATAGAATGGCAGAGCATTCGGTGATCACCCTCATTTGGGTGCGTGGACATGGGACTTTAATGGGGAACTGCAGGGCGGATAGCCTGGCTAGGGAAGGGTCGAGGCTACCAGAGCAAGATGCCAACGCGCCCTGTGGCATCCCTCTATCGGTCTGTAAAAAAGAGATCGAAAGCATATTCTTGCGAAAGGGTACACAGTCCAGATGGAGCGACGAATGGACGTGTAATACGGCGAGGATGATCTGGCCTAGGCTGGATAGCAGTCGCAGTAGGGATTTATTGGGGCTCCAAAGAGCCCGTTTGAGAAATGTGGTGGCTGTAGTAACGGGTCACTGCAATTTTGGCAACCATGCTAGGAGAATGAGATTGCGTTATAATGACTACTGTAGAAGTTGTCAGGACGAGGAGGAGGAGGAAACTGTGGAACACCTTCTCTGCCAGTGTCCGGCCCTGGAAGAGCGGCGCATGATCCACTTCGGTGAGCGACGTCTGCAGGGTCTCACTGCGCTGTCGAATACAAGTGTCGACATGCTATATGGCTTCATTAGAAGCAGTGGTTGGTTTGTGTGACGGTCTCACTCACTTTCTCTCACTTTCTTTCACTTTCTTTCTTTCTTTTTCTCTATCTTCCTTCCTCCCATTCACTCTACTATTACTATCCCTCCTCTTCTTCATTTTCCTCTATACAGGTATCACAAAGGGACCACGTCAGAGGACCCAAGTGAGCCCATCTCTTGTTTTTATTTCTTCGGGCGACCTGTTAACCTAACCTAACCTAGTGTGACTATGATCATGGCCCGAAATTTTTTACTTTAAAAATTGTTTCAGATTGCATTAATAACTCGAAATTATTCTCTCTGTTTCTCTTGAAGTGAGTGAGTAAATGGATTTTTATCGGTTAAGAAAAGTAAAACAATGAAAATGAATAGAAAATTGTGTGATAAAAACCCGTATTTTTAAAACAAAAAAATCTACTTTAAAAATTATAAAGGCATTCACGACGCTTTTAGCTCAAATTTGCATTCTGCCATTTTGTGAGGTTATTGTAAAAAAAGTGTACAAATTAGAACCTACAAATGTGTATGAACTAGAACCAGCAATTTTAGCTACAATAGCTGCAACTCCAGCCCCTACCTTGCACCTGTATCAACGTGCAGGGCATTAATACAATTCCAATGAAAAAAGATTGAATAAATGCCATTTCAAAGAAAAATTCCACTAAAAAAGTTCATTATATACAAATATAATGATAAAAATAATGAAAATTTCCACAGATTTTCAGGAAAAGGATTATAATTAAAAATAATTTGTATTATTAACTTAATTTGTATAAATTTTTTTCGTCAAAATATATTTACACTTAAGCCAGCTGAATGCTACTTGATTGAAGCCCCTTCTCTCAAAAATTAACTTCTTGTATAATAATTTCGGTCCATATTTTTCAATTTACAAATAACAATTACAACTATTTGAATTAATAAATTAATTTTTAATTCCATTTGTGTTGCAGGTGATATATTTTAAAAAGAAACATTAATTTTGAGAGCAAAAATATTAAAATGATATAAATTATGGTTCACAACTCAACTCTACTTTAGTTGTATTTTTGTTTGTGTTATTACTGATTACAACATACAAAATAGACAACTCAACTGATTTGAGTTGGGAATCATAATGGGAGCATAAGTGTTTTTTTTTTCAAATATAAGATTATTTAATTACTTTTTTTTTTTTTTTGTAATTTAAAAAGATAACATTTGAGAAAGCAAAAAATAAATTTATTTACTAAAATACTTACAAAACTAAAAACATACAGTCACTCTACGACAATTTATTCCGCGCTCGTCGGCGTTTGAAATCGAAATAAATCTATCTTACAAGTCGATACGCACGGCACGCACGTTGATTGTAAGAATTTTTATAGAATATTCGCAACGAATAATGTGTCGTTCATGCCAGTTGTAATACATAATTCTTATTTATAACCGAGTTATAATCAAGCTCCTCTCTGTACGAAAACTGTAAAATTTTAGCCAATATTTTTCTTAATTAATTTATTTATTTATTTTTTATTTTATTGTATTAATAGTATGCGGCTATAACTGCAACTCAAATAATTGCAGGTTGAAACTTTGTAGATTGTTACGTTTATTTGGAGATGGGACCGAGTATATTACTTGTAAGGATATGTTTTACATTAAACTCAATGTACATACATACATATTTTTATTACTATATAATTTACATACATATTTTAAATGCAAAAATTTACACAATAATTATTACATAAAATTGTCAATTGTCTCAAAGTAACGATTGACTTATTTGCTTTCCTCTAAAAGTATTTAGTAAAGATTTTGTTTTTTTTTTTTTTTTTTTTTTTAATTAATTCCATTTTACTTAAGTTTAGGCACAAAATAGAAAAATATTTCGCTGGACAGTTTTTTTTTTTTTTTAACGACCAAATAAATTTTAAAACGTCATACTTTTTGTCTACTCTTTTTTGTTTTTTCGTTTTTACTTATTTTGTTAAAATTATAATTAAGTACAAAAATATATTTCTTACAAATTGGAAGTGTGTATGCACGTTTTGATTTAAGGAAAATAATAAAACACAGGTAAATGTTTCTTTTAGTGTTGTTTCAAAAATAAATATACAAATATATGTACGTAAGTAAGTACTAGCTAGAGCTTTGCACAAGCCTGTGTAATATTTTGTAATAAAAAGTGTTTGAAGGTCCTTTCAGTAGTGCGATTCGTAATAAAAGTATTCAGTAGTTAATTTTAGTGAGCGCTCTTCTTAGTTCAAAAATTAAAAAGGAATAGTTCGTTCATTTAGTTCATTTGATCTTTTTTATCTTTATCGCTTTTACTTTTGATTGTCATTGAACGTTCTTTATTATGTAAAATGCTATCGAATAGGGGTTGAAAGGAATTTTTTACGAAAATAGAAAACAAAATTCGAAAAATTTTCAAATTTAGTTTTCGATTTCACTATGGCTAAAAAAAGTTAAGGTTTAATCTTAAAATTAAGCTTTTTGGCACGCATAATACATTTTCTCTGCTTCAGTTTATTTGTTTTAAATACCATTTTTGTAAAAGAAAATAATTTGCAACTTTCGTTCCTTCGTCATTGTTTTCGTTTAAGTTTAGTTCGTTCGTTCATTTACAGGTCGTTCATTTAAAATCATCAGCAAGCAAATGAACTATAGGAATTCAAAACAAGGACTAGTTCGTTCAGTTCCAATAAGTGAATAGTTCGTTCGTGTACTACCCAAAACTAGTATTCAGTAACTTTCCGACAAAAAAAATCGTTATTTGCTATGATTATTTATGTGCTGCTAACTTCGTGGCAAACTTCCAATATTTTTCTCATAAAGTTACTGAATTCGATAAAATATCGTTATACTTGTTTCTTCGATACAAATTTTTGTTACTGAATTGCACTACAGGTATGCTTGTGCAGTGCTCTAGTATGTACTCATATTATAGAGAACAAAATGTTCTCTGAAAATACTTTCACGTTTCTCTTGCTGAGAGCTAAATTTATACTAAGATTTATGTTATATTTCTCACTTTAATTGATGAGAGCTTTCCTTACTGGATTTTTTGGATCATTTGACTAGTTTAGTTTTGATTTTATTTTAGTTATTATTGTTTTATTAATAATTTTTTTATTTTTATTATTATTAATACAATTTTTATACCCTTCACTGAACGTAATAAGTGGGTGGCAACCTATAAGTTACCTAGTTAATGGAAATGATTTAGCGATGTCGGTAAGTCTATTTGCCTAGGAGTTGATTTTAACTTTTTGGAATTTTATCACTTTTTTGACAGTCAGAACTCGGGCAAAAAATAAGCACAGTGGGCCCTCAAATGTTCAAATATTTACCATTTTTTTTTAAATTCTACACTTGTAGATTTGTGTTACTGAAAGTACATATATCAGAGAGCAGCAATGAATTGATTTTGAAATAAAAGTGAGTGAATTTTATTGAAATTCAACTACTCTGAAGTACTCATACTCACAAATACGTATTGGTTGCAATAAATATTAATCCCACTTCCACCTAATACTCATACCAAACAAAAGTCGGTTTGAGTCAGACGTTAACCTCAAACTGACCAATAATTTCAAAAAATACTTTTAATACTCTTGAATGATTCAGCTCACTTAGCTCATCCACAAGTGAAGCACACAATTCTAATGGCATTTTCTTTTCTAATAAAAGCGTTCAATAATGTTTGTGTTCTATTGTTAAAAAAATGTAATAGTTAAAACAAAATAGTCAAAAGATGTTAAAATGGTACATGTTTTGTACTCAATTTATAAGTGAATGTGAGATACTGCTTTTCTCAACTAAACAAAATAATCGTCTAGAAATTTTGTATGAAAAGCACCAGAGAACTGCAAAAATCATATTTTTGTTTAATGGCGTTTTCTTTTCAAACAAAGATTCAGCTCACTTAGCTCATCCACAAGTGAAGCACACAATTCTAATGGCATTTTCTTTTCTAATAAAAGTGTTGCATATATTCTGCCATCCGAGAATGTTTGCGTTCTATTGTCAAAAAAATGTAATAGTTAAAATCAATATCACGTTCTGTTCTCACCATGTTGCATATAAAAGATGGTACATATTTTGCACTCAATTTATAAGTGAATTTGAGATACTGCTTTTTTCACAACTGTGTCAACTACTTGTTTATACGACTAAGTAAATTATTTAATTTGTATTTATATGAAAAAGGAGATTCAAAATGTTCTCCATCCAGATATTCTTCATAAAAATCCATTGTTGATCACTTTTGAAGCAAAAATTTATTTTTATTTTATTTTAGGCGCAAAGTTTTTTTGTGTCAGCTATTTATCAGTTGAGTTAACGTAATTGGATTTCGCAAATCGCTCTAAAAGCGGTACACATATAAAAATGTTGCATGATAAATTTATTTTTTGTTCTATTGAAACCATAAAAAAGGCACCACTTTGTACAGTTTTAGGCAACTTAGAAGCAGAATGTTTTTTGAGAATAGAAAACGCCATAAGTTATTCATCATTTTTATGCCAAAGTTGTGAAAACATAGATATCAGTACTGAGAAAGAGGATCAAACATTTAGTGAAAAAATGCCAGAGAATTTTTGCTCTTATTTTAAAGGATAATAAATTGTGTCTAACAGCATAGCAAACAATCAATTTGTAATCGTGCCTTGAACATGATTTAATTAAATATTGTGCACGATTGCTACTTATATTGTGCGTTTGTGTGGTTTGATTGATTAAACATACAAATTTTTAATCATTCACAATAAACTAAAAATTCGATTTTTTTCAGTTCTCTTGTCCTCACTGTTACAGCACAAGAAAAGAAAAACAAAGTGAAATCCAAAATTGCAAAAGTGGCAAGTGCGAGTGATAGTGGTCATCTGTAACCTTTGACCTATGGCAGGATGATGGTTTTGATTTATTTAACTTTCCTTATCTGAAATCAAATTAAATTGAGCTGTTCTTCCTGAAAGATATGAGCAGAATCTTACTTGCTTTAAAAATAACAAATCAGTTGTTTCAACGTTGAATTCTTCTTTGTAATGATTTTTTTTAAAGACTAGGACTTGAATAGCTTTTTATGCGTGGTGCGGTGTATACAAATTTTAATACTCTGGTGAAGGGTATATGAAATTCGGCTCGGCCGAATTTTGTTTTTGTTATTACTGTACCTATAAAAAATATTTTTGCGAGAACTCTCTTACGTTCTTATAAATCACACACATACTAAGTACATACTTATACTATTTTTTAAAATTTGGTTTCTTTCTACGCTAATAGTTTAATTTGGTTGTTCTGTTTTTGGTTTAATTTCGTTTGTATTTTCGGAAACATAATTTTGGTTAATTTCTGAACTTTTTTTCTAATTAAAATACTAAAAAAATATAATAAAGTTTTTACCATACTTCGCATTTCTTTCCGGGATTCATTTTAGAACCAACTTTACATTGAAATACTTCAGCGAATTCGGGCATATTTGAGAGGGTACCAGCGACTCGCAAACGTGAGGGCGAATGTGTATCCTTTTCTAGTTGTAAAACTGTTGTCTCATCAGTATCGGTGGAGCACCAAACCTGTGAAAAAGAAAGTTAAGTGGTAGATATTTGAAGGGGGTTTTAAAATTTACAACAATAACAAAATTGGCTACCGTTTATGCATCTAATTCAAGTTTTGTAAAGGACTTTTGATTGAAAACCATGATGAAATAATTTACTGAACAACTAGCTACTTTCTTCTTGATTCATTATTTAAGATTTTCTTTGAATTTTATCAGCTGTTTTTGATATTTCGTATGCAAAAATGCAGCCCTGGTACCATAAAAAGTGTAAACGTTTAAATAATTTTCCAAAAAGGGTAAGAACCAAATACGGCTGTCAAATTTTTATCCGTATCTTTTGATGCATTGTTGCCACGCTAAAATACTTTTTCATTCGATTCAAATTTTTGAAAAATTATTTTACTCAATATTGCAGTGTAAAACCCACTTTCTTCAACAATCCAAATTTAAATTGTTTTTATTGTTGTACTTAATTTTTTTTAACCCGAATGAGCAACGATTGAACATTGCGATGCTGTGTTTTGTTTAAAAGTAAAAAATTTAAAACTTCTTGAGTGGATTATTTGCAGTCACTGTCTGTCTGTTGAATAAATTTTCTTAAGAAGCCAAGTCAGAGATCTCAAGTAAGCTTATTTCTGTAAGCCAATATCAATAAAAAAAAAGCTCAGAAAGAACTAAATTGTTTTACCAAAACAATTTTTTTTGATTCTATTCCAAATCTTTCACATTTTATGAGAATCTTTATACGTCAGCTATCGATTGCTATAATACACCCGTACGCGAAACAAGTCACCCGGTTACTGTGGCCAAAATAGACCTATTGAAAAAGTACTCTCAAGTTATTATACAAATTTTCCCTGAGTTTAGTATTCATTAAGAATTCAAAGGCTTTCTTGGGTGATTTGTCTGCCATGTCCGACGCAGTATGTGCTCTCCTGTTTCTTTATCTTCATTACATAGCCTGCAGAAGTCATTTTGAATGATCCTCATACTTGCCAAGTGCTTTAATACCCTGTAATATTCAGTCATGGATGACGTGACCAAGTAATTCATTCGTTCTCTTTCGAGATCGGAGTGCCACGAACATTTTCGCTACCCTGTAGCCATTTTCGCTACCTTTTCAGCCACTCCCGAGAACTTCAAGACAGTCCGCAGAATGGTTCTGGGCCAATGAATCTGTTAGTTTTATTTAAAAGAAATTAAGATTACAAAACAGAACCAACTTATAATGTAGTTGGAAAGAGAATGAAAAGAAATGTGACTTTTTAATCAGAAGAACATGTGGCGTATACACACTGTACATATTTCATTGAAAAATATACTTTGCTTTATAAAATAATTTTCATCATGTTAACTTAAATTTTTTATTCTAATTTTTATAAAATATTTGTTACTTCTTGTCATTCTAAATTGAAAATTAAAATATAAAATAACTTTAATTCATTTAATAAAAATATCTTTTATATAAAAATATATGTAGTGTTTAAAGTTTTATTTAATTGTTTTAACTTTATTAATCACTACAAATTGGTGACCCCGACAACTAAATTGTGCCTTTTAGAAGATATTTTATATAATTGCTAGTATGGCGCTCAACAATTCTCAAGATGATTTTGCATCACTCTCATCGACGAATGAAATAGCACGGGTGTCTGTGAGAGTACCACCATTTTGGAAAAACAATCCTGCCTTATGGTTTAAACAAGTTGAAAGTCAGTTTATCACCGCTGGAATTACTTCTGATGCTACAAAATTTCATACAATCGTCGGTTCATAGTTTTCTTTACCCATACCCCTGCTCCAACACCTTCAACTGCTTTCGAGCCACCTGTGTATCATGAATGTGACCCGGTACTGAGTCTGATTCTGTTCTGTTCCAATTAACCCTACTTGGGAATGTGACCCTGAAATTACGATTGACAGTGATCGCTTAAGGTTAAAAATTTCACACCTTTTTCAGCATTTGCTCTGGGAAAAGGGCTGAGTGCAGGAAAACAGCCCTCCGCATCTCCCAAGATGAGCTTTGTATTGAACTGCAACATTTCTTTCTTGATGAATAAATGAATTGTAGGAAGGTTTAGCAAGACATCCACAGCAGAGGCCAGAGTAGACCTCATTACCCCTGCTGTATTCACACAGACTAGTCTTTCTAAAGTAGACCAGACTAGCAGTTTGGTAATCGCCATATCCTGGCCCTGACTTTGTCCATAATCTTATCTAAGTGGCTATAAATTAACAAAATTTTCCTTTTTTCCTTTTATATTTTGATATTCGATCTACGCAATGCGTACAATCTTTAATTCTGTTTTGGCAACAATAAGTAATCCTTCCTTATAGCACATACTTTTTTCTATTGCAAGTTCGTAGCAAAGACTCAAATTAAAAGCTCGTAACTTATCCCTTTATTTACTGCCCTTTAAGAATTTCAATGACTAGCAGACTAGGTATGGAAAGACTATGTCCGCAAATGTGTTTTCTTTTATGTGAGTTTTGTACTGTCGTCAAAAAGCTTATTTTAAGACCTCCATGAACACATCACTCCTCAAAGCAAATAATTTTTTGTTGCTTAACTTTGCATGCAATTTTAAAAGTTTTTAAGATTTCTCTTCACTTACCCTGGCAAATGATACGAAAAACAACTGCTTATGTGTCAAATTCAGTCCTGGAAGCTTTAGAACATCAGCCTCTTTTGCCATGGTCGTTTTGAGGAATGCATGATATGCTGCCTTCAAACCACCATTATCAGCAATATTCTCTCCCAGTGTTTGTTTTCCATTTAAATGCCTGCCATTTATAATGTAGGAACCATACTGTTTGGCAAAACATTCCGTCTTGTCATTGAAACGTTCAATACTTTTATTGTCCCACCAGCGATTTATATTGCCAAATTTGTCAAACTCCCTGCCTTGATCGTCAAAGGCATGCGTTAACTCGTGACCCATAACAACTCCCATAGCACCAAAATTTAAACTTTTTGGATTATGTATGTCGAAGAACGGTGATTGCAAAATACCAGCTGGAAAAACAATTTGATTTTTGGAAGGTGTATAGTAAGCGTTCACCATGTGGGGCACCATACCCCAATTAGTCTTATTAACAGGTTGGTCAAGTTTTTCCAAATTTTTTTTTAAATTAAACATGTTTGATTGTATATTATTCTCGAAATAAGCATTAGCAGTGACATTTAAATCTGCATATTTTTTGTCTAGTTCTTCAACGCTTAATATATAATCTGGAAAGCCTATCATGTCAGAAATCGCATTTGCTTTGTCGATAGCACGTTCACGAGTCCTCTTATCCATCCAGGTAAGATTATGTATGTTTATCTTGAAAGCTTCTCTAATTTCATTAATCATTTGCTCTGCTTCAGGCTTAGATTCGCCGTGGAAAGCTTGGCGCACAAAAATGGCACCAACAGCAAAGCCTACCACATTTCCTGTATCTGCTACACAAAACCGCCAAACCTCTTCACCACCATCTGAACCCATAAGAGCCTTGCGTACGCCCTTGTACGCATCGCGGAAAGATCGTGAGAGACAAGGAGATAGTACCCTCACAGCTTGCCAAATCAAATAGTTGTTAAGAGTGCTTTCCAAAGAAAATTAAAACTCAATATTTTTTGGATGAAATTTTCTCTATTGCACTTACTTTCTACCCTCCACCGTTTTCTGCATTTCTATAATAATGACTGATAGTTTCTTTAAAAACTCTGGAGCATAAACCACCACCACTTCTTTCTGGGTAACTCGGCGACTAACCAATTGCATAGCATAATCTAAATGCTCTGTCCAATTTATAAAAGGTGCCAATGCATCCAATTCTGATAATTTCATCGGATGATACATGGCCTCTTCATTGCGGCGTTCCTCTAAAGGTATTGTAATATTAGCAATTTTAGTTTCAAAATTCATAATCTCTTCCATCTGGCGACGAGCATCAGTCTCATTAGCCCCCAGTAAAACGCACACTTTAGTCATGTACTCAATATATTCCTTTAAAACCTTACGATGAATTTCTGTGCGATTTTCATAATATTCCGGTGTGGGCAAGGTTAGGCCTCCTTGATCGATCTGTATGACATGACGTGTAGAATTCTTGTCATCTTCTCCTATGGCCCAACCAAATAAACAATTGATATTATATCTAAAATAAAGCTCAAATTTTAAATATTTTAAAAGTTCATTTAAATTAAGTTTATTTGTGGAACCTGTTTTGAAGTTTTTTCAGGGTATCAGCCAAGCTCCATTTTCCAATGTTAAAGCCAGTGTGTGTTATATTCCAACCGCCTATTTTCCATAGAAAATCTACCATGGGCTTAGCACCCAATTTTTCCAATTCATCATTTCGATCCAGACAAGATTCATAATAAATCTTAGCCTTTTTCTCCGCCTCCGACTTAAAAGTTTTCAATGGTTTTTCCAAAATATTTTTGATTATCAATTGATTTCTTTGTTCTATATTACTAAATGTACCCCATGATGATTTGCCATCTGGTATAGGATTGCTTTTAATCCACTGATTGCTAAGGGAAGAAAACGAAAATTTAAAATGTTTCATTTAGAATTCTAAATCACAAGATACCAGGAAAATCCATAAAAATCCTCACAAGGATTAACTGTGCGATCAATTGAATTCAATATATCATTTGAGGCAAAAATGCAATGCTCATTCAAACATGGCAAACCTGGATCTATAAATAATTTGCAATTGTTAAATTAATTAAATCGAACGGAACAAAACTCACCATCTTTATGGGGCTCTACGTGCAAAATTCTTGTAGTCTTATCCGTTTCATTTCTAAAAAGTACTATTAACAAGCTCAATATTATAAAGGACAAAACTATTGTCGTGATCAGTAGCCATTTTTCAACACGATTTCTAGACCGCCAGTTTAAGGTTGCCTGTAAAGGAGTCACACTAATAAATTTTCATACAAAAATAAAAACAAAAATTCAAACAATAGATGACATTCGGTTAGTCGGTATAATAAGTGTCCAAAATTTAATATTATTTTAAGAGTCGGCTGTCTTTTCCCAGAGTAGCTAAATAGCAAGAAGGAATAATTGCTTCAGGCCAAGTTTTTGAATTTTGAGGAGAGCAATTCCAAGCTTTATAGAAAATCTGTTTAAGATTTAGTTCTATTCTAGTGAGGGCAATAATTTTCCCCTACACCCAGAGAAAAAATTACACCAACGGTGTGTTCATTTTGACAAGGCATGATCTCATTTTAACAATGAATTATTGACAACACAGCGTTGCAGAATTGACAATGAAATTGACACCGAACTGACACTATACCAGTGATAAATCGCCACCAATTGGTATCATTTTGGCACCGGATGATACCATACGGTTATTGAATTGACAATATGCGTTGTTAATAAGTTGAAAACGTGCGTTATCAAAAAGTACAAAAGTACTTTTTTTCTAACTTGACCAACCGTTGTCGATTTGTACACACTTAACGCGATTTGTGGCACTATGTAACTTCAACTAATTTACCACTACATCCTTTCACCTTTTTTTTAACAATTACACTGACCAGCACTGAAAAATTTTCCAGAGTGTTTGTATTCGTTTTCGTTTAACTAAAGTGTGCTAATTACGAAAATAATGCTGGTTTTTTTCAACACGCAAAGAAAAAAGATGGTTGAATATGGTCACCGCAAACATAGTGTGTTCTACACAAAAATATTATTATTAATTTGAAGCATCTAAACATTATTATGATCACGATAAACAAGTCTCTAGTTATTTTTAACCATATTATGTTTAGTGTCTGAAATCACCTATATAATTATCATATTATGTTTAATAAAATTTTACTTGAAATCATAAATATGTTCATAGCAAACATAATAATGATAAAAATATGGTTGAATGTAAATTGCTTTGTATTTTGTCTCTTCCGCAACCATATAAATAAAGTGAGTATAAAACAAATCGTTCAAACTCAACTGAGCTTTGTGGCTTCTTAACTAAGTGTTCACAAGTTCGAGTCATGGTAGAGTCAAATAAAATTTTAAAAAATAAATTCAAAACCGATGCACTATGTAATAAAAAAAATACAAATTAATAGAAAAGAAAAATCAATGGAATAAAAATAACTTCATTTATACAAAAAAATATAATTAAAAATTTCTTTTAATTCATATTAAATATTTTGCTAAAAATGTTTATATAAAAAGTTTAAAAAAGTTAACAAATAATAAAAAATTAAAAAAAATTGTTTGCCTTGACCGGGGGTTGAACCCAACATCTGCAGTTCAAATCTATTTTTAATATCTTTGATTTAAAAATATATATGGTTAGATGCAATCATAAATCTAATCATACTATGTTTCCACCAGAATATGGTTGCCTCAACCATATTTTTTCTTTGCGTGCAGCAGCACCAGTTTTTAGTTTAAATTTTTTCCATACGGTTACAGAAAAATTTTATTTTTATAAGATTTTCTTAAATGAGATGATTTGCAGAAAACTGCCCAGGCTTTCTGTTCAAGTTTTTTCATGATCAGTGTATGTAACAGGCCGATGTTTATGAATGTAATTAAAGTGTAATACATGAATAAATAAAAAAAATGCTTTAACACTTTATTATTTCCACATAAGAATCTTACTCTAGCAGTGTGATAACGTATCTGCATGCCTGTACTACTGCTGGGCTCATTCAGTTGAACCCCACCAATCGAACTGCTATCCTCTTCCGAAAACTCTGTTTGTTTATAACGAGTCATCTAAAAAGAAAAACAGAATTCACAAGTTTATTAAAAGAATACTTCTATTTGCATATTAAGAACAAATGACTTTTATTTGAAAGTAAAATTGTTGTTGTTCTAACTTTAATCGCACAGCTAATAAGATAAGGATATAAATTGGGTTCATCATCGGTTCATTTGCCCATGCCTATCTCAATTAAATCATTTGCCGACTAGTTTGTTCTTCTTGCCGCCACCACGAATCAAATCGAACAATTAATAGTATCAAGTCATCCACAAGGCACTGCCTCTTGTGGCAATGTGAACTTTAGCTTTAATAATCTCAGAGAATAATTGCCCTTTTTATACATTAACGAATCTATTCAGAATTTGTGTGTACAAATTTGCCTGTGAACAAACGTTTTAATTGACCCTTCTAAGGTCATTATTACTACTAAACAATAACTAACGGGAGGATGTTATCGGACAGACAAATGATTTTTCGCTATAACAAGGAGACTAACGAAAAGCGCAAAATAAGTAAACAGCAGCAATGTGCTGCCTTTAACTTTTAACATGAACTTCAAGCATTTTAAGTTGCCATAGTTTCGAATATAGATCGTCAACTTCAATAGCCACAGATATCGCATTTTTCTTGTATTAATAAACACAAATAAATATTAAAATAAAATTTTAAAAGTATCGAATTTCTTAGTTCTTTAAGAAATATGTGTATTTACAGCAGCAGTGATGCCACATTACAAATATTATAATATTTGTCTTATTGGGAAGTTTTAATAAAAAAAAAACAGTTAAAAATTTCTTTACCGTCCAACCTAAATTGGAGCGGCAAGCGGAGTGTTTTTTAGCACCCCCATTTATATAAAAGCGTTGGTATGTGTATTCTCTACAGTGGTGTTATCGTCTTGTTTAATAAAATCCACTAAAAACAAACAAAAATAGAGTTAGAAACCCTAAAATAAAAAAAAACAAGTTAATATGTTATTACTGGTCAAAAAAAAAAATTATTTTGTAGCCAACTTCACTACAAAATGCGCTGCCAAAATTTGATTTTCCAATTGCTCAGCGTTGCGGCGCTCGCTACTTCGGTATGCACCATACATTTTGTATAGACATGAGAAAAAACGCTTCGGCTCCAATTTAGGTATGACTATTCTTCATTATAACTAAAGTTAACCATAACTATTTGAGACAAAAACAACTTTATCGTATATATCTAATAAAAAAGAGAATTCAATGCAGACCCGGTCTTACAATCACACACACTATATATTTGGAGCACTAAAACAATGACGCTCGCAGAATGTAAACAAATTTTCACAACTATGCAGACGGAGTCTTGCCACTCTAATTGAGGGCCGTTTAGGCCGCCACGTAAACCAACCATGCAGACAAAACGATGGAGAGCAAAAAATGTACAGCTGCTTTATTCTGCCATGGGCAAACTCTAATAATGGCCCTTAAATAAAAAATGTTTGAATTTATTGTCACATTGACAATGCTTTTTTTTATTTGAGGTAACAAAATATGATGTTGAATTTGGATGAAAATTAAAAAAAGAAAAAAAGTTTGATGTTAAAGTATGCAGGCTGAAACTTGAAAAATTTTTGTTAACACAGTTAGGCTAGCACTACACAAAGTAAGTTTAGTTGGGCAATTCTTTCTACACACAACAATTTTGTTTCGTCAAATTTAGCATTCTTATTCACTCATTCCTTCCGCCTTCAAGATACCCGTCTTCTGTTTTTACATCTTTATAAAAGATACAAAAGAGAACAAAAGGGAATTGCCGAGTTTGAGCAAGTTTGTACCCCTTGCCATTCCTCTCTCCTACAAAATCAAGAATTGCCCAACTAAACTTACCATGTGTGGTCCTGGTGTAATATTGACAAATTGTTTTGTACCATTAACAATGTTTTTTTTTTTTTTTTTTGTTAAATTGCAAACAATAGTTGATAATCCAGTTTATCAGTCAAATTTCTGTGTATTTGATGTATTCCTTCCGTTACCTGGCTAATTGATATTAAAAAATGTTGTCAAAATCAGCTACTAACGAGGTCATCCAGTAACTCTTTAATTTTTCATGGGTTTAAGTATTACTTCTTTGATATTGAATTTTTATGCCCTTCACTGTAAGCAAACACGATTTCATTTGTAATTTCTAAACCATTAATGTGTAATTCTACAAAGTAAATATATTCCGGATAATTTACGTTTCTTTATCTGAAATTAAATATTTATTTTAGCAAATTGTGATTGTTTTAAAAAATATTTGCAAAAATTTTAAATTCAATTTATTTTGCATTCTTTGCCGATACAGTCACATTACACAAATATTTGTCGAAATAAATGTAATCACTACTTTGTGGCAAATACAGTTAAACCTCGATTATCCGGCTCTCGTGGGACCGGCACCAGCACGGATAATCGAAATACACGGTTAATAGAGGTTATATTAAAATATACAGAAATTTATTTCTTCTGACGAAATATTTGTTTATTTAAAGTTTTCTTTTATATTACTTTGCCTCTTTGCTTTTAATTTTTCTCTCAATAATTGGTTTTGAATACAATGCATCTAGATTTTATCTGGTTCTGATGTAACTGGAGAATTTTCTACAAACTTTAACAGAACATTACAGGCCTCTATCGCTTATGCCAACGTTGGAGTTTCTGTTTCAGTCTTTTAGTGCAAAATCTACTTTCTGATTTTCGGAATTTGTTCTTTGTTCTTCACCAAATCGCGTACAGTTTGCTTACCAACTCCATATTTTTCAGACAGCAACTTAACAGATATGTTTTTGTCGTAGTCATGAATCAAAGTAATTTTGTCTTTAATTAAAAGAACTTTTTACCAGATTAAAATTTATATAATAAAAAACATATGAATGCTGCATGGAATTTAAATGTAAAGCACGGTTAATAGAGGAATAAGTCTAAAGCACGGATAAAAAGAGGGAAAAAATAAAAAGAACCGCATGCCGGTTAATAGATGTAACCGATTAATAGAGGCCCGGTTAATCGAGGTTTAACTGTACTTTTCTACTCTAATATGACTTATCTTAATATATAAAATTCTACTGTACGTGTGTTTGACATTGTACTCCTCCTAAACGGTTGGACCGATTTAATTAAATGTCTTTGTATGTGAAAGGTTTAGCGTCACAAAACTGCTCGGCAGATGGCGCTGCTCGGCAGATTGGCTGTTTTTACCCAGTTTCGCACTGTCATTTACTTTATGAGTACGATTGCTTAAAGTAAGAAGATTATATATACAAAAAAATTATATTTTTAGGAATATTAAAATATAAAACGCCCATTACCACTCCCACTTTTTAAATTTTTCTCAAATCGGAAAACTTCTACACCGATATATATATATATATATTTTTTTTTATATTTTATTGAAAAAAAATTTCCCACGCCCACATTTTAAATTTATCTCAAAACGGAGAACGGCTGGACCGTTTTGGCTAATTTTTTTATTATATGTTCGGCATAGCCCAACTTATATTTTTCAATTACATAAAATGAAAAATTAAACTAATCTAGTCGAACATTTCTTCAAAAATAATAAACGTATAAATAGGTATAGATGACTTAGTGGTTATGCTTATTTCGCCAAATATTTGTTTAATGTGAATTTTTTTTTTTTATATTTAAGAATTGTAGTTTGTGTGGTCGATGCATGAGTGCCAGAAGGGTTTTTAGTAGATTCCGTTAATTTAACTGAATATGAAGTTAAATAACTTTTTGTAGCCTTGTGCTTTAATAAAATATAAAAAAAAATATTTTAATTCATTATTATTTAATATTAATCAAGCTTAAGATTTTAAAAAATTGTTTTTATTTAAATTTTATATAAATTTATAAATTTCCCTGAAGAAAACCTTCAAAAGAAAGTCGAAATATCGGAAAATTTAAATAAAAACAATTTTTTAAGATCTTAAGCTTGAGTAATATTAAATAATAATAAATTTATAAAATCGAATAATTTAATAAAATTATTTTAATTCATTTATTAGTTAGTTTTATTTGACCTTTTTCTTTTTCATTAAAATGGCTATTTTGTTAAGCTTGAGGTCGTATTTTTCAAAAATGTATTTTTATATCGATATTTCGCTCCAATTTTTGTAGCTTCTTCAGGATATAATTATAAATTAATCAAATTATTAAAAATACATATTTCAAAAATTTTCTTGACAAAATTAAATTAGGGTGTTCAATAATAAGGTAATCCCGAACAAAATTTGAAAAATATTTAAAAGGATATTGACAATTAGTAATAGCGAATTTCATTTCAAAAATAAAATAATAATTAGGAATATTTTAAAAGATAATAATTATCCAAATTTTTTAATTTATCAATTAATTGGAGAGTATTATAGGAATAGAAGATATAATATAATTCATTTAAATGAACAGGTTTCTTATAAATCAATTATTTATATACCAGGACTGTCAGAACGTTTAATAAATACTAAGATTTATGATAGAGAAAAATTCCGTATGGCGTATAAAACATACAATACTTTAAATACATTATTTAGTAAAACTAAAGATAGAATAGAGAAATTTGATATGTCAAATGTAGTTTATAGAATACCATGTGATGGTAATAAAAATGAAACTTGTGGCAAAGTATATGTAGGTACAATAAAAAATAAACTTAAGACTAGAATGGCTGGACATAAATCGGATCAAAAGTATAGGAACATTTCTTCACAAAAAACGGCATTAACTTCTCATTGTTTTGAATTAAATCATTTTCCTAATTTTGAAAATGTTTCAGTTTTAAATATAGAAAATAATTATAAAAGAAGGTACACATTAGAAATGTTACAAATAATTAATACACCTACAACACATAGAATAAATTTTAAGTCTGATACAGAAAATATAGCTCAAAATTATAGACACTTAATAAACAAATATAAATTTTGTTAAATATTTTTGTTCATATGCACATATTATTTATATACAAATAAGTATGTCCATGTACAAATATATAATTTTATATATTTTTATTGAGCATATTAACAAAATTATGTTATTATTTAATATTTTTATAAAAAAAAAATATATGTTAATTGTTACTTGTTACATACATACATAATTCATTTAACACATACATTTTTATAGCAATTGTTTTATATATACATTTTTAACATATTACTTTTAAATATTTTTCAAATTTTGTTATTATTGAACACCCTAATTTAATTTTGTCAAGAAAATTTTTGAAATATGTATTTTTAATAATTTGATTAATTTATAATTATATCCTGAAGAAGCTACAAAAATTGGAGCGAAATATCGATATAAAAATAAATTTTTGAAAAATAAGACCTCATATTTTAATTCATATTTGCCATTTGCTTAAAAAGCTTATAAAAACATTAGTTCTTTTTTTTTTTTTAAATATTTCACACAATGTGTGAAAATTTTAAAACAATAATACGCATTTCGCTACAACGAGTATAAAATTCGCATAAACAGAATTTAAATTTTATTTCTTTAAAAAATATATTATTTGGCCGTTTAACCAATTTGTAAACAAACATTAATTCAGTAGATAAATGGCGATAAAATAGTTTTTATGTATGTACGATAAAGCAGGTACATAGTACATACTCGTACATATGTAGACATTTTGGTATGTATGTACATTGATACAACGCAAAAAATTTATATGTTAAACAAACTCAATTAAATAAACATCACTATCACGTAAGTAAGTCTGTTTTCAAAATTATAATTCCAATAATTCATGTAACTAAACGAATATCACACAATCAACTGTGCATGACATTATCACCACACTAATCGTTTTGTTTAACCGTAATATTGTATGGAAAACAAATAAATACACTTTTTTAATGTTCAAAGGCCACAGAAATACTAAAAGAGAAAACAATTCCATACAATAATATGCAAAACGAAAAAGCTAGAAAACATATGGATATGTGTGTATGAATGTACGTATTTGTTCGTATTCTTTGTATACTCTCGTATAATAATACAAACAAATAAATGTAGCACAGTGGACTACCAAGTATGTTTGTATGTCCGCAGACCGGGAATGCAAAACTGAAGCAACAATAACAACAAAAGCAAAACAAGATACATACGAGTACATATGTGTGTATGTAAATAAATAGCAAGAGATAAACAAATTCAGATATTAAATAAGTATTTTTAGCCCCAAAATAAACAAGACAACCACCCCAAACAATAGAAGTGCATACATACATACATACATAGCGGTTCAATATGAAATTCTGAATAGACTTTCCAAATGATCTTTATTTCTATTATATCTTTATATTTTGTTTACTTAAGTGTGTTGCTTTTCTCAACTAAACAAATTAATCGCCTAGAAATTTTGTATGAAAAGCACCAGAGAACTGCAAAAATCATATTTTTGTTTAATGGCGTTTTTTTTCAAACAAAAATGTTGCATATATTCTGCCATCCAAGAATGTTTGCATTCTATTGTCAAAAAAATGTAATAGTTAAAATCAATATCACGTTCTGTTCTCACCATGTTACATATAAAAGATGGTACATATTTTGCACTCAATTTATAAGTGAATTTGAGATACTGCTTTTTTCACAACTGTGTCAACTACTTGTTTATACGACTAAGTAAATTATTTAATTTGTATTTATATGAAAAAGGAGATTCAACATGTTCTCCATCCAGATATTCTTCATAAAAATCCATTATTGGTTACTTTTGAAGCAAAAATTAATTTTTATTTTATTTTAGGCGCAAAGTTTTTTTGTGTCAGCTGTTTATCAGTTGAATTAACGTATACGGATTTCGCAAATCGCTCTAAGATCGGTAAACATATAAAAATGTTGCATTTTAAACTTATTTTAGTTCTATTGAAAACAAAAAAAAGGCATCACTTTGTGAAGTTTTAGGCGACCCGTTTAAAATATTACATAATTTAAAGGGAGAATATTTTTTGAGAAAAGAAAACGCCATAAGTCAGCATTAATAAAATTGTTTATGTAAAATCAAAGCAAACCCAAGCGAGAAGCTAAATTTGCAAAAAAAAAACACATTTGATTCAATCATGTTCAACACTTGATTCAAACCTGTACAGTTTTTAACGAAGGATACACACATCAAATTTCAACAGCAATCATGCATTTGTGTTTTTTTTTATAATGGAAGTCGCATGTATACATTGTGTGAATATGTCGAAAATCAAAATCAGTTTGATTTTTTGCATACGCCCACAAATGCACAAAATGGTATGTCTATCCCCCGTTTATAATTTCTACACCATACATAAGACACCCTATTAAGTATATATATTCTGGATACTTATAAATAGAGGATTCTATTTAGCGATGTTCGTATGCCCGTCTGTCTGTGTTGTCATTAAAATCAACTTCCTTCCCTAAAAACTTACAAAAAAAAAGGCTTAAAAAAAGTTTTGCTGTGTTTTAATCATAATTTATCTAAAGTATAAAACGAACGTAGTAAAGGGCTGCACAACTATACTTGAAATGGCTTTTTATTACAAAATATAATATGTGTTTGTAATGATGTATGTCAGAAGTAACAGTCATAGTACCTGTGCAAAAAATCAGTAGAATTCGGTTCACAAATGGCCGAGAAAAATCTAAAATACCACCGAAGTTTAATTTCTGCTTTGTTTTCTTATGGAAATTTTTAAGCTATACATGTGCATAATGTTTGTGCACACAAAAACGAAACCAGCTAATCGGTTTTATAAAAACGTGTGTAAAAAAGCACAAATACAAAAATCTTACAGCAAGAAAGACGCTATTTAGAGCGGATTTTTGGGCCATTTTAATTTCTTTATTTGAAATTAAATTTATTTTGTATTCTTATTTCATATCTTTCTTAAAATTTTTTTTATTTAAAATTGAAGTATTTTAATGCAAACACACACACACACACACAAAACATTTTATTGCTTTTAAAAATAAGAATCCCAGATGTAGTCAATTTGAATTTCTTCAACTGAATTTAATTATTTATTTTTGGATTATTTTAATCAATATTTGTCATTTCATTAAATATTATCATACATTATTAACACAAATGTTCACTTTTTTCAAGTCATATTTTTATCATTTTTAAAGGACTAAAAAAAGTATACACCATGAATGATATCAAGAAAAAAACGTTGAAATTATTTTGCTTACGTTATAATTGTAATATTCTCAAGAGAAAAGAAAAAAAATTAAGAGAACATAATTTTTCAGGAGAAAAATTAAATTGTGCAATATTAGAATACCGGGACAAAAATTTTTTAATGTAGAAGCTAAATTTTCATATTTGAAAATTAAACAAAACATCTTAAAAAGTGCCATGTAACAGTAGTGTCGCATACCCAAAAATTATTATATATTGATGTGCTTAACTAAGATATAAATATAAAGATTGTCAACATTTTAACCTAGTACAAGCCCTGGTGCTCCATAAAAAGAGAAAAAAAGTAAAATTTGGTGTTTCATAGAAAATGTGGCGCGTTCACGTACTTAAACACCAGCTGTTTTTTACCCGCTGTTGCCCGGTCTTACATTTACCTTTTCAGTGGGACTTCTTAAAGGTATTAATTAGTAAAAATTAGCAATTTAAAATAATAAAGTGGATATGCAAATATCTATTTCAAAATAGATTTCAAATACGATGTTTAGAATTGAAAAATTTTATTTATTTTAGAGCCTTCGAATTTCAGGTTTTTCTTTTTTTGGAGAGACTAAAAGACTGGCTCCAAGCACTGGGGTAGGCGACATATAACGCAACTTTATAAAAATATCCTTGTGCTTTATTAATTGTCAGAGCAAAGCAAATGGAAGACGTACTGGGAATTGTAGTATTTTAAAATGCTTGATTTTGATTGAAATTCTTGATACAAAAACATTTTCTATCGTTTTTACTTTAATCAGTATAGTTGCTTCTAAACCTACAGATTAAATTTCCTTTTGATTTTAATAATTTTCTTGTGCAAAATCGGGAAATCCCCAGAGCAAGAATACTGGGGTATGAGGCAATTTCAATTTTTTTTTTTTTTAAATAATCCAAAGTAAGTTCTGAGTATATGTGCGGTAGATTACAAATCTAGACGATCTCTCCTTTAAAAAGATATCTACTGCATTCCGTAATCTTTTATGGTTCGTTTACAAATTGGTAGAATCTCTTACAATCGTGATATTGCTTAGATACCCTTCGGATAGTAAATGGAGAACATATTGTATAGCAAGAAATAAAACTAAGTCGGTAATTAGAAAAATTAGAAAGAATTATAGTAAAACTTTTTTCAATGACAGAAATAACAGCACAATATTGAGTAATCTACGTAAGCTAGGTTGCATTGGTCGTGAATATCCTGAACTTAATCATGCAGATGTAGAACATATTGCTATCAACTTTTTAAGCAACCTCCGTCCTAATAGTTTAGAACACTTCAACTTTCACCATTTATCCGAACGACCTAACTCCTTTAGTTTCACTACAACTACTGAATACGATATATTAATTGCAATGAATTCTATAAAGTCTAAATCTGTAGGGTGTATTTTTCCACTTATTTCTGCACTGCTACGTCATATTATAAATAGTATTCTAACTCAATTTACTTATCTACTTACTTGGAAACTGGGCAGGGTGGTGCCTGTTGCTAAGAAAGGACGCTATGGCTTAAATAATCTAAGACCTATAAGCATATTACCTGCGATGTCTAAAATCAGAGAACATATTATGAATGCACAAATTATCTCTCATTGTGAACGTTTTTCACTCTTTCATTGCAATCAATTTGATTTTCGTTCTAATCATAATACTACGTCATTGCTTCTAGCACTTACAGACTCTATCAGGAAACAACTTAATCGTTATGAACATTCTATTATGGTATCACTTGATCTTTCTAAAGCATTCGACTGTATAAATCACAACATTCTCATAAAGAAGTTATATGAAAAGTTCAACTTCGCCAAATCTGCATGTCAGTTAATATATTCTTATTTAAGTGAACGCTCTCAGTACGTATCGATAGGACCTATGCATTCAAGTATTGGATCCGTTACTTTTAGTATCTAAATGATTGCATAACCATTATGGAGATAAACTTATGACGACCATATATATTTGCTGATGACATCCTTCTTCTTTATAATATACCAACTGGCATGATGCATAACATTGATTGTTATGTGAGTGATCATTTAGATTCTGTCTGAAGCTGGATGACTGCTAATCATCTTGAAATAAATTCTGCTAAAACTAATTCCTTATTTTTTCGACTACACACTCAACAGCCTCCTTTTCTCTCTATTCGTATTGAAAATCATTTAATAGATTGGGTTGAATTCCTGAAATGCCTAAGTGTGGTCATTGACTCCACACTAAACTTCGAGCCACACATAAACTCTTTACCTTGTCAAATTTCTTTCATTTTAAGAAGACTTTATGCCCTTAAATCCTGTACACCTACTCATGTTAGGATTCGGCTCATACGCTACTCATGTCTAAAATAAATTATTGTCTTGAGGTTTATTCTGGGTCTATGGGAGGCAATCTATATTAGGGTACGTGATCATGATCGTGTCACCACCCTTGTACCAATTTTCTTAGGTTCTAATTTTCAGGAGTATATCCGTCTTCGATTAATGCTTTTCTTTTATAAGATAATTAGGACAGGCAAACCATCTCTCCTTGTAAATTCTATTACTCTACTAGAAATGTCCAGGTAGAAGTTCTGCGAATCTACCGCTCAGTTTTTGAACGTTCTTTCATTATTAGAGTTAGCCGCATTTGAAACAATTTTTCTTCAGATTTAAAACTTTTTTCTCATTCTTATAATGCATATAAAAATTTACTTTTAAATTGGTTCCGAAACAATATATGTGACCCGGCCTATGAAAAGGTTTCTTACGACTAAAAAAAGAAATTGCGAGAAACAGCTGTTAAAGATAAACAATGCATTTCGTCAGCTTCTTAGTAGTTTTTCTCATGCCCAAAAGGCAACCAAAAAAGGCAAAAGAGCATAAATGAGATAAGTTCGTGTGTGTATATAAAGAGCGATGTTTTTTTCAATGCAAAGCACAAACCAGCTTCTGACCGAAAAAAATCGTGTGAGTGCTCAGATTTAAAAGCAATGCTGAACGAGCAGGACGTGTGTCGCTTGTGAATAATGTCTGTCGAAAAAGAATTTAGCGAGGTTTTTCAAACATATTTCTGTGCTCTTCTTTCTCTACATTTTTAGTACACTTCTAAGCAAGTTAGGACTTTCTAGTTTTCACGACGTGAAAGAGCGTCTCAAAAACTATCGAAACCAAAAAAAAAGTGGAAAAAAATTTTTTGAGTCATAAGCCACCTTTTCATAGGCCGGGTCGCATATAATTATTTTCATTTACATATATCTGTTTGGCAATTTGTCGTCCATCTAGTCAAAAATGCAAACTGGGTGTGTGGAGAACCATTTATTATTATTAATAATTATTCATTTTATTAACAACCTTACATTATAAATCATTAAAATCTTTCTTTTATTTTACTTTTAATAAATTCTATTTTTTTTAATTCTAAGATTGACATAACTGTACTAAAGATACATATTTTATTGGCCTTATAGGCTTAACTTGCATTGAATTTGAAATAAAATAAATAAAATAAAAATAAAGAAATCATAACGCATTTATGCATATTTACATACCAATACACTTATATTTCTCCTAAACAGACTTATAAATATGACATAAATACTGAAAATATATTTACATATACTAGAAAAGGTAACGGGTTATGTTCATCGTTGCCATTTTAGCCTTTTTTATGCTAGATTTAGCATTTTTTCTCGCATTTAGCCTTGAAGTTTATGATTTAGTTTCTATCTTTTTTCCTAGCCTTTTTCATTTTCAAAATAGTAGTTCATGGTAATTTTTGGCAAAAAATTCAACTCGATATCTTGAAAACTAAGCAAGTTATGAACAAAAAGGTAACAAGTTCTGCTACTGCCTCCTTCCGCCCACTTTTTAGTAGCAGTGGTTACCTTTTTTGTCATAACTTGCTAAGTTTTCAATATATCGACTTGATTTCTTTTGCATTGGATAGAGAAGCGTTTTGGCTTTAATTCGAAAATTTTTTTTGCGGATAGTGCGAAAAAAATTTTTTTTTATAATTTTTTCAAAAAAGCAAAGGGCGTAGTTCATGGTTCACTGAATTACAAAAACAAGCTTATTGTATGTCAAATAAAAAGGACGAAATTCAATGCATTATCGGTCATACAATCATACACACAAATTTTAGCAGCTTTTCAGACAAAACGATGAAGAGCAGAAAATGTACAGCTGCTTTATTCAATTCTGCCATGGTACGGCCCATACAGACTCAAATTCAATACAATTTTAGTCGAAAAGTACGGCATCCTCTGACACGTTGCTGTAGTTAATGTATGTATCTGTTTTTGTTTTTTGATCAATTAATTAAAACTCAAAATTATATTGATAGTGCTTCGATTTGCCACGTTGAGTTTTTATGGGCCGCATTACTTTTAGCACCACATACAGTGCCGGTAAAAATAAAAGCACTGACTGCAGTTGTTTTATTTACTGTCATACTAAATTCCTATTATCTATTTCGGATGTTTTTGGATTGCACTGTGACATAAAGGAGTTAAATTTATTTTCCTAAAATTAAAGGTTTTTCTCATATGAAACAATTTCTTTATTGACATGTCAGTAAAAAAAATAGCACCTTTTAGCATTAATTTTTTAGTTTATTGTTACACATACTTACTGTAGAATAAGTGTGTATAAAACAATTAAAAAATATATTTTAATAAAATTAACAAAAAAAAGAAAATCAACGTATTCGATATCGAGTCAAATTGATAGAAATTTTTCATTTCGGTATTATGGCATTCGATAGGGAGTTTTCGAGACAGTATAATCTTAGTAAATTGTATTTTGATGATTTTTTAGGACTACATTTCCTTATGAAAATAAAACACAATTTTTATTTCATATTTTGAATTTCAAGCCCGTAGCCTTAGCTGCTTGGGCTGGGCGATGATGATAAGTCAGTCAGTAACGTTATTCTTTTATATGTATAGATTATATTTGCTAGACACATTATCCGCATTCATTTTTTGTTTGTTTGCTTCTGTTTTCTAAAGAATTTTTCTGAAATTGTTTGGTACATATAATCCATATACTCGCACCCCCATATTAACGCCTACTTTTGCTTAATGATTAAAAACCTTTTTCCAAAGAATTCCTACGAATGCCAACTTTTGTACTGGCGGCCCAGCCCACTTTTCAATAGAAAAATTTGAAATTCCTAAATTGTTAAATTTCTGTTATTTTTTTCAGTGGAATGCTCAGAAATTTTTCTTTTTACTATAAGCATTTCAACTCAAACAGTTAACAATAAGGCAAAGCCTCATATTGCTAGTGTTCGATAAAATGTTTCAGTTCCAAACTAAAATTCTTTTTCTTTAATTTATACAAAACTTACTGTTTGTTTACGTTTTGCTAAGCTGATATAACTTGAACATGCGCAGAACGACAAAATTGTAACAATAGGAATTTGCAATTTTGTTTTTA
Source organism: Thelaira solivaga (assembly GCA_947397855.1). Lineage (NCBI taxonomy): Eukaryota > Metazoa > Arthropoda > Insecta > Diptera > Tachinidae > Thelaira > Thelaira solivaga. Next base: position 29,951,444 of record OX377612.1, read on the forward strand.
TCATTCTTGATATGCATGTGTATGTGTGTGTATATTGTGCAGTCGTGAACCATTTCATTTGCTTACGACCCATTATTATTATACAAACGCATACGAAGTACTTGTAATTAAGTGCTCCATGAGTACTATAATGCAATTCCAGCCTGGTCTTTTTATACACATCGCAATGTGTCTGGAGTAGTCACGATTTCTGTAGGGATTTTCAAATAAAAGTGTATGTGTATGTGTACAGATATGTATGAAAGTATGTGTGTAGGTATGTATGCAGTTAAATGTTTACACAATTTGTAAACATATGCTGCAGCTAGAATAATTATAATTTTTAATGTTTAATTTGAAACTTTTATTTTTCGATGCACAAAATATATTTCTTCCTTTATGCTCACTTTTTATGCAGACACATTTATATGTATGTCACACTTTTAATGATTTCTCACCTTTGCCGACATAATTTTCCTTGTTCATATATTTTTCACTATTTAACTATGAAAGACTTTTTGCAGTTTTCAATTTTATTGCTGTTTTTTGATAACTTTTAAAAACATATTTAATTCATTTTGCATACATTTTTCTAACTGTTTATTTCTTTCATACTTAATTTGTTTCACTATATTTAAAAAAAATAAACAATTTTAATGTTTTCTAACGCCAGAAAAAAATTGTGTTACCGCATTCATCTATTCAACAAATTAAATTGATTTCCTACCACCAGAGCTCGAACGAAAATTGTTTAATATCCTATTCCCATGAAACAAATGAGCGCATGACATTTATAAGTATAATGGAATTGCCAACTTATCGAAGTAACTAATAAACTACCGTTTCTTAAAACGGTATTTTATATGCACTACGTTTCCTATATGCTCAGTGGTGTACGAATCTTCCTTCATATTACAGATTCCAATTCACATTGTGGTTTTTCACCTGTCTTTTTTAACGTTTTGTTTTAAATTTCGTCTAGGTATAAAATCAGGCACATTTGCTTGCGACTGCTTCTGCTGACTCTTTTTAATGGCATCACATAAAACCATGTACTCGTATTTCAAACAATTGTTTGAAAAATCATAAAAATAAAAAATGCAACACATACATTTTTTTTTATTAATTTTTATTTTGTTACGAAAAGATTAAAATTATATAAATTGAATCACTACCTAACCTAACGTTTACACATGCAAGTCAATGCACTCACACTTTCTCACTAACACACTCACAATTTTAAAGCTTGCAACGGAATTCTCTTGCAAGTAAACTTTTGACACTTGCAGAAAGTTGAACGTTAAAGAGATGAAGATTATTAATTTACAAATATAATCAAAAAAGGAACAAATATTGTTAATGCCAACTTTTTCCATACAAATATACGTAAGTGATTAATGCGGTAACTCTAAATTATAAAGCAAATGAAATTATCAAAATGAACTGCCACAATGTTTGAATGAACTTCTCTCTCCGACGAAATTTTTAAAATTAACTTCTCTCTCCGATAAGCTAGAAAAGGCTAAATCACGCCGAAAGAAAAAATAAGCTAGAAAAAAGTTAAAAAGCTACAGCTTAAAACTCAAAATTTTCTTAATTCTTTATTACATTAGGAATCTTAATTATAATTTTATAAAAAAAATATGGAATATCAAAAACTAAAGAAAATATTGTCGTTTGCCAAAATCAAAAAGTAATCTAATCTGTAGGCTCTAATCTTTCTGGGAGTGTTTTAACATTTTCGTTTAATTTCGTAGTTTTTATTTTATGATGCAAAACGGAAACTGCCGAAATCCTTGAGAACAACTTCTTAAGTAACTTCGGAGTATTTGAGCAGGAGATTACAACTCTAAATAACATCCCCTTTAGAATGATATGTGTCCCATCCCGTAATCTCCTATAGTATTTAAATACTTTTCAGCGAATTCAATTATTTTTCAACTTCAATATTAAAAAATAATATTTAAAATTCCTTGATTTATGTTTTGATTTTTAATGCGATTTCCATTCTGATATTTTAATTGCTCTGTCTTACTCAAAAGCGAGCAACCTCAGCATTACTAAAGGTACTGACTCACTATCATACTTAGTCGTACGATCTGTCTAAAAACGCATGTGTGCTAAAAAAGTATGATAGTGTGTATTGAACAAGCAGACTTTTTGACAGGTCTGTCCGATTTTTTAATGTTATGAAAATTTTCATAAAATAAATTTTATCTGTGCGATCAGAGTTGCATTTTCTATGTTCAAGGCAGAAAAATAGCAACAATACCAAGCTTGTGTTTTGTTTATACAACCTTTTAGGTTATTTTTCATTGTACATATTTGTAAAAAAAAATATTTTGCGGCAAAGAAGAAAATAAATACGTTTAAAAGTATTAAGCTGAGTAAACATATGTTTTGCATCTTTTTTTGTATAATAGTGTGGCATATAGTTCGCCATTTTAAAGTGATTTCTTCAAGTAGGACAGAATTCTGTCACACATTATTTTGAAATAATCGTACGATCGTGTAGGATAGTGAGTCAGTACCTTAAACGGTAGTACTAGATAACTAAATACTAAAGGGCTGCACAAGCATACTTGAAATGGCTTACAAGTACTTTTTATTATAAAATATTACACTTGTTTGTAGTGATGTGTGGCTTTCAAGTATGCTTGTGCAGCCCTTTAGTAAACACTAAATGGAACAAATTATTAATCAATTAGGAATAAAGCCAAATACTTTTCTTTACTTACGAAATTACTGTCGTTCGACCAATTTATCAACTTACATATCAAAGTTTTATCGAAGATATTAATTTAGCTAAATTGGTCTCAGTCTCAGATTGCTTATGTAAGTTAACAAAAAAATTGTTAACGTTAATTAATTGTATGTATAAACTGCAGTATCTAGATTTCCATATAATTTTGCATGTTGTTTTTCGTTCCCATTAAAACTGCTGACACCATGTCTACCAGTAATAATAAATAAACAGGTGATTTCTTGGTAATTAGGTAAACATAACAAAACAATAATATAATAAATAATGTATGTTAGTTTTAAGTTCAGTTTTTAATTATAACTCAATAAAGAAAGAGAGATACTCCTAAATAAATAAAAAAAATAATTTTTTTTTTATAAAGAAACAAAAGTTACCTTAACTTGTATGATTTGTTTTCATTTGACCAAAACAGGATATTTAAGGCTATTTTGAAAAACAAAAAAGGCCAAGAACAAAGCCTTAAAAAGGCTAAAATGGTAGCGCTGTTTATGATTTTAAGGCCAAAGAACCTACAATATGTATTATTTATGTGCCATCTTTTGGACAATAATGATAAAAAAAAATTTATTTTAATGAATGAATTTCTGCTGCCTATCGTAAGGCTTTTCCATTGTGTCGTTAAAAAAGTATACATATCTATGTGTTCAACACCCATTTCCCCACACATAGTTTTAAACTCAACTCTACTTTATATTCTCAAAATTTTTAAAGGAAATTTTTCTTTTTTGGTGCATAAAATTTTTACATGTTTATTTATTGGTGCGAGATAATAATTCTAAAAACGTTAATTTTTAATATTGACTAACTTTTCAGAGATTCAAATTGTAAATTGAAATAAATTTTGCTGATGAGTAAACTCACTAGTGCAGCCACATTTTGTAGATTCGCCTTTGTGCTTATGATGTTTCTGACATATTTAAAAGTTATATTATTGCCAATGCATACTACTTATTTTCGTACTCTGTAATATATGTCACAATTATTGTTACCAAATTTTCGTTGACAATTATTCCGGGCTTGAAACATCAAATTCTGATTTCAATTTCATTTCAATTTAAGAAGAATGTACATTAACTTATTAATTAATCATAGATTAAATAAAATGTTCAATTAAAAATGAAAAATAATAATGTAAATTCATATTGTGCTAATTTTCAAACTAAAAACTTAGAATGTATATTTTTCAATGAAATAACATTATTGATTTATTTCAAATTGTGAGTTATGTCGTCTTATATCTTAACATAAACTAAGTAATACCCAATATTTTTCAGTTGCTTTGTTGCTAATGTAGACGAGGGTTAAGTGTTTGGCTGTATACTACTTTTAAACGCAACCCAGTACGGTAAATGAGACATTTATTGTGTCAGAAAAATGTTATTGGTTTTCATTGGAAAGTTTTCGTGTTACATCATTTAATAAAACAATTTTTTATAAAAACTAAATAAATACGCCAACAAGATTTGATAAAACAATAATTGTTATTGACATTTATGTAAGTGCTGTTGCCATTTCAACTTTTTTGGGAAATCAGCAACAGCAGTGAGTATAAAATAAAAGTAAATTCTAATATACTTATTACCATGAGCGAAGATTCGAACAATCAGGTTAGTTTAAGTTCAGCAAATGTTCCAAAAAGAAATATGTATAAATAAATGTTATACGACGTTCGAAATGTTAAAATCATTAAAACTATATAAAATTTTTAAGAACTTATTAAAATACTGTTAATTATTTGATACTACACCAGCTATACAATCAACGCCATACTTTGTGTATTTTCGAGTGCAATTCTTGTTAGTATAAAAGGAATATCGCACATACATGTGTATTAATGTTTTTAATTGTGCGCAATTTTATAACAACTGATTCATCTAAGATACAGTGTTTTGCTATTTTGTTAACCTTTTTCATTGTAAATATATACATCCGAGCCCTCAATTTGAGAAGAATATTGATACTTTTTAACATAACGTTTATTATTTCTTGTTATTATCGTCATTAAAACCCATTACGTCTACATCACAAGTCAACGGACAAATTTTTTGTTATTGTAGGACCCCATACAATTAACTAAGAACTGTAAATTTGAACATAATAGGTGTAACAATTTAAGCTATACTGTCCAGAAACTTTAACTGCACGTGACATTCATTGTATGAGCCGTTATTTTTGAAAGTGGTATAAGTCCAGTTTTTTAATAAATGAGCGACAATTTTAGTAAGGTATACCTATACACCATCTTACTAACACCCACGTTCTGAAAAACGCTTAACTTTGACGATTACTATTTGAAATCACAAAATAGGTGTTCTGCAAAACGCAAAACGTTTAATTTGGCGTTTTCAAACCGCAAGCATACACTGAAGCGAAGTGATGAATTTTGCATAAACCAAGAATTTAAGATGAAATAAAATGTTGCACAATTCAAATTAAATATGTTTTCTTTTTATTTCAACCAAAATTGAAAAGAAAATTGGCCTTTTTCTATAAAAAATATGATTTAAAAAAATTTACTTTGATTTTGTCAATTGTGTGTGCCAATTGTTTACTTATAAACCGGCGTTTTCCCATTCACACATTCCATGAGAAAAACGTAAGCAAAACGCGCGGTTTCCAGAACATGCTTTGGCGTTATGCAAAACGCTTTTCGTTTTGAAAACGGCCGTTTTTCGGAACATGGGCGTAAAATTATCTCTAAATCATTTTTTAAAAAGCTGGACTTATACCACTTTCAAAATATGGGGCTCATAATAGCATCAAAAGATTAACAATGTACATACGGTATTTATGTATATACGCTATACGAATTAATTGCCCATAACGAAAGTGAATTAAACCACCAAATGTGGAATAAGTCCACAATTTATAAGAAACTGATTCCATCACTCTTTGTTGATATTCTGCGAAGCAACCTTTCTTTTCTCTATAATATTAGTAGCAAACTCCGTTGCCGTTTTACTCTCAATTGGAGCTAATATACAATTTTGTGAATTGCTTTAATAGTCAAAAATTAATTCGTTTGGAGTGAAAGCTGAGGTCGAATTTATATGAGTGTTGACAGTCCCCTGCAATTTGTATAACGATACTACCCAATCCCTTAGATTTTCAGTAATGGCATGATAATACGACACTTGCAGCTCTCGCATGAATACAACAAACCAAGGCATATGCCAATATGCCTTGCAACAAACACAACATTACAACAACCATATTGATTTTATCGTGGCTATCAAATTTGAATTACATGAAATTTATCCAAAAAAATCATTCGGCTATGTTGCAACGCCACATTGTTTTAATTCATAATGATCCATAGTTAGAGTTTCTGGCCGGCTAGGGAAAAATTATGCTTATAGTCAGCACTAAAGTACATTACTGGAAAGTTAGTTTTGGATGAGAACTTAATATTAAATTTTATATAAATATTTTGTTCCTAATGTAGAAATTTCTTACTTGAATTTTTAATACGACCTTATAGCTCATGTACGCTACAGCATTCTTCACACTGGAATAGTTCGGGCACCTTTTCATGTTGCCTTCTTTGTCTTTTCGTAATTAGTTTATGTGTTTAATTAATATTACCACAATAAATAATTTTTATTTATTTAATTTTTTGCTTTATTTATCACTCTGTTTACTAATATACATACATACAACGTGAAAAAATTAATATACAGATTTTATCATAGAATTCTTTATCTTATATTATTTTTTGAGTTAGAACTATCTTAATAGCTACAATATTAAAAATAAAAGAAATTTCGTTATAAATCCCATGCTAAATTCTTGCCGGTGAAAAGTTTCTAAAAAATTTTGCAAGAAAAATTGAAAATAGTGCAATTTAGTTAACTAATTCCAGGCTTTGAAGAACCGAAATATGTTTCATTTCTTTAAAACGGCCGAAAAATGTTTTCTGTAGTTTTTTATATATTTATATATACATAATTTGGGTATTCACACAGTAGTCATAAAGTCATATGTTTAAAAAAAAGACACAAAAAATATGTCTGTTGTGAGCAACCTCTCATAACTTAGTGTGTATTTCAAATTTGAGTCTGTTGAGTACTTATGACTTGACTAGGCTTGTGGCGTTCATGTTCGACCTAGTTCATATAAACGATTCAGTAAATTGAACGATTCGGACTCTTCAATAAATTATTTCGTTCATCGTTCACTGACTTTTACTGTTTAGGATTAAAATATGTATCTAAAATTTGTTTTAGTTAAAATGTAGCAAACTTAGATTGCAGACTTAAACAAAAAAAATTGCTAGATAATTTAAAATCACACATGCTTAAATTCAATAATCAGTTGTAATAACATATCATATTATAAAGGTATTACGGTGTATGGAAAATACAATGAACGAAAGTCTTAAGTTTGTCGCTTTACAGTGTCCGAAAAGAACGATGAACGAAATTCACAAGTCAACGTACAGTGCCCGAAATAAGCTATGAACGATTAAAATGAGCTAGGTCATTTAGGTGATTTGAAAAATCTGAACGATTCATTGACATGAACGATTATGCCCAAGTCTACTTATGACAAAATATTAAATACAGTAGATAAAGTCTTATTATTTTAGGACTTTTTTTGTTTGAATAACAACAAAAAATTTTTAAATTATCATAAAATAATATGACTTTCAGACTTTATGACTGGTATGACAATAATATATAATATATGTATGTAATGTTGTATTTTATAGTTTCTACCACTAAGCAACCAGAGATGAAACTTTTGAGGTTAGAATTTTGAAAAACTCAGCTTTTTATTTGGGGTTTGTATGTAAGAGACAGATATAGTGTTTTAATATTACGAATAAGAGAAAATAAGCAAAATGAAAAATTTTTTGCTTTAAAAAACATTAATTAAAAAGTTATTTCCGTAATGAAAATGCACATACCGAAAATTCTTATATCTACATTTTTTGTTATGAAGTATGGAATTTAATGTAAAAGTAATAAAAAACACAAATTTTCATGTTTTAAAATTCATGTTTACGAAATGTAAATAATGAAAGTGTAAATATCCGAGCAAAACAAAATAAAAATTTTGGGTTCGTGCAAAAAAGACAGAAAGAAAATGTATACTATATCTGCACTCCGACACCTCTGGTTGCTCGATGGTTTCTACCACTAAGCAACCAGAGATGAAACTTTTGAGGTTAGAATTTTGAAAAACTCAGCTTTTTATTTGGAGTTTGTATGTAAGAGACAGATATAGTGTTTTAATATTACGAATAAGAGAAAATAAGCAAATGAAAAATTTTTTTCTTTAAAAAACATTAATTAAAAAGTTATTTCACTAATGAAAATGCACATGCCGGAAATTCTTATATATACGTTTATTGTTATGAAGTATGGAATTTAATGTAAAAGTGATAACAAACACAAATTTTCATGTTTTAAAATTCATGTTTACGAAATGTAAATAATGAAAGTGTAAATTTTTTAGAAATACCTGAGCAAAACAAAATAAAAATTTGGAGTTCGTGCAAAAAAGACAGAAAGAAAATGTATACTATATCTGCACTCTGACACCTCTGGTTGCTCGGTGGTTTCTACTACAAATTAATTTCATCTGGAATCACAAAGTCGGCTTATTATATTAATATATATTTTTGCTTTTATTCAAAGAAAATTAAAGTAGACTTGAAATCGATATTGTGACAAATTTGTATGATAAATTTGGCATAATTTATACTTGAAGTCGTTATTAGTCTCTTTGAATACCAGCAAAGAATTTTTTTTTTTTTCTATGTATTTTAATTTATTATATTTTTAATTATTTTGTTTTTATTTATTTACTTATTTTTTCAGTTTGCATAAGGTCTAAGCTAATTTTTCAAATCCCAGAAAAATCACCAACAATTAAATTGATACCTGTTATTACTCCAGATGCAAAAAAAAGTATTTATTTGAATATAAATAAAGTTATAAGAACCTCCCTTCTCGAATCCCACTGTTTCTTTTTTAAAATTTAGTTTTCAATTGTTTGCTTTTCTCAACTCTGCTTTGTGCTGTATGTCACTTTGTTTTGAATTTTCGAAAAACAGCACAAACAATTAAACAGGAAAAACCAGGTTTTTCGAAAACTTTTGTACTTTATTTATAACTTATATTTAAGAAAAATAAATATATTTTATTAATTTAAATATTTAAGAAATAAAATAGAAAAGCGAGATAATTTTTTGCATATTAAAAAAACAACCATTTATTTTCGTAAATAATGGCGGCCTATTTGAATCGTACACTTTCTGTGGTAACTGGAAATGGCGACAACGCCCGTAACACCTCCAAATCAAACAATACAATAAAATACGATTCGACTGCTCTGTTGTCGGAAAATCGCAAAATGCATATCAACTCTGACAACTCGCCCTTACAGGTCTTTGTTAGAGCAAAAAAGAAGATCAATGATATTTATGTAGAAATTGAGGAATATGTCAAGGAAACCACACAATTTATTAATGGTAAGCACATAAAGCAATTTAATTTTAAATATAAGTACTTATGTATTTGTATATTTATTATGGTAAATGATAATTTTTAGCTTTACACGCCGAAGCAGAAATCGTTGACAAAGCTGAACGTGAACTCTTTGAAAGTTATGTCAATAAAGTTGCCGGTATACGCGAAGTTTTGGCTCGTGATCACATGAAGGTAGCCTTTTTTGGTCGTACATCAAATGGTAAAAGTTCCGTTATCAATGCCATGTTACGTGAAAAAATATTACCCAGTGGAATTGGGCATACCACAAATTGTTTTTGTCAAGTGGAAGGAAGCGACAGCTCTGAAGCTTATTTGATTACAGAAGGCTCAGAAGAAAAACTAAATGTAGTGGTACGTTTTATTTCTGAAAAAAAATAACAAAAAAAAGGAAATTATTTTGATTATTTCAATGTATATGTTGCGTTATAGAATATAAAGCAATTGGCCAATGCCTTGTGCCAAGAGAAGCTTTCAGAAAGTTCCTTGGTGCGTATTTTTTGGCCACGTGAACGCTGTAGTTTACTGCGTGATGGCGTGGTCTTTGTCGATTCACCCGGTGTTGATGTATCAGCAAACCTAGATGACTGGATCGATAACCACTGCTTAAATGCCGACGTCTTTGTTTTAGTATTGAATGCCGAATCAACCATGACCAGGGCAGAAAAGCAATTCTTTCATACCGTCTCCCAAAAACTATCGAAACCCAATATATTTATACTTAATAATCGTTGGGATGCTTCGGCTCATGAGCCAGAATCCCAAGAATCGGTAAGTTATAAATTTTTATTAGACTTAGTAGCATTTGAACTTTTTAGTTTTTAATTTGTAAATGTTTGTACTTTGTTACCTCTTTTTATAAAAATAAAAAAAAATTCACCCAAGGAGCTTGAAAAGGTAAAAGAAAACACCTTTTGGCTAGCTTAGCTTTTATCAGGCATGTTCTGAATATCACTTTCTCTCAAAGTGATTTAAAATCACGAAAAAGGTGTTCTGCTCACAAAATCATTTAACATCTCGTGACTTAAAACCGGCCAGCTCACTGCCTTACGATATCAAATCACATTTTAAGCATTTTGATTTGAATTCCTTAACAAAATGAGTAAATACATTTAATTTGAATTGTTTTTTTTACGAGTTTTTGTCAAAAAATACGCTTTATTTTGTGTGAAGAATTTTTTCTTTTTTTATAATTTTCGTTCTTATTTTTCTGAGCAAATTTTATTGTAAACAAAACAAAAGAGCTTTAAGCTCGTGATTGAGAACAGTCAAAATCACTGCTCAAAAGCTAAAATCTCGTGATTTCCAGAACACCAAAAAATCACTAACGGGATTTAAAAATCATTAGTCGTTTAAAATCACCGTGATTTCAGAACATGCCTGTATTTCACAATTAACTAATTTGCTTTTTGCTTAATAAATCACATCTGTTATTATACTTTTATAAGTCCATGTACCTACAATTTTACTGCTGTCGTTTTAGGTTAAAACTCAACATACTGAGCGCTGTATTGATTTTCTTACTAAAGAGTTAAAAATCACCAATGAAAAAGAGGCTGCTGAGCGTGTGTTTTTTGTTTCTGCTCGCGAAGCTTTACAGGCCCGTATTGAAGAGGCCAAAGGCAACTCTCCCAGCCAGGGTGCTATTGCTGAAGGCTTCCAAATACGTTATTTTGAATTTCAAGATTTTGAACGTAAATTCGAAGAGTGCATTTCCAAGAGCGCCGTGCAAACTAAATTTGAAAAGCACAGTTCTCGTGGCAAAACGCTCTCTGGAGATATGCGATGTATGTTGGATAATATCTACGAACGCATTGCAATATTTCGCAATTTAAAAGTTGATCAGAAAACTTTACTCACCGAACGTATTCAGGGCACAGAAACGGAAATGATGAATGTTACACGTGAAATGAAATTGAAAATACACAATATGGTCGAAGAGGTTGAACAGAAAGTTTCTAAAGCGCTGAATGAGGAAATTTGGCGCTTGGGTGTTTTAATAGACGAGTTTAATATGCCCTTTCATCCCGAACCTTTAGTCCTAAACATCTATAAAAGGGAATTAAATGGGCATGTTGAGGCTGGCTTAGGTTCCAATCTTAGGGCTAGATTATCAATGGCATTGGCAATGAATGTAGAGGCAGCACAGCGTGAAATGACGGGTAAGTGAAATGTAACATTTTGTTAGTAATCTTCATACAAGTATGGAAATTTCAGTTATTAATTATAGACTATAGTCTATTCCGATTTATTATAATAAATCAGAAATAGAAAAATTTTCAAAAAAATTATTTTTTCAAAATGAATTATTCCCAAACGTTTGCACAGATTTGTTTATTGTTTGAATCTAAAATAAAAATTTTTGCAAATTCTTTTATAAGTTGCAATTTAAAAAAATCAACACTTCATGCACGGTGAAATTATACAGGTGTATGCGTCTCGAAAATCATAACAAAGGCGAATTTATACCGAAATGTCAAAATTGCTTAAGAACTTTTTTTTAACTTGGTTTAAGTTCTCTTTTTATATAAATAAATAATATGTACTTTGTGATTGAGAAATCATTTTTGAAGGTAAGTTAAAATTAATTAATTTTAAATGGAAATCTATTTTGACAATTCGTGTTAAAATAAATAGTTACGGGCCTAATTGCCTAATGCACACACCTGTATAATTTCACCATGAAAAAAATGTATTAAATAATTTAATTAGAAAGTTTATAGACCATTTTGTTATTTTATTAAACTTTTTAGGTTAATTTCAAGTTGAGCGCATCATTTTTTTTTTCAAAATGCCCTAATTTGTGAAGCAAATATATTTTTTAATGAAAATTTTAAATTTTTATTTAAGCCAAGATTTGTAATTCTAAAAAATTAATTGCTCCGATTCAAATTGTAAATTGAAGTAAATTTTAACAATTTGCAATATAACAGCTGCTGAACGAATTCCCTTGTATTTATAAATTCGCCTTGGTTATTCTTAAGTTTACAGGTCTGTTCTGAAAATCGCATGATTTCAAATCACATGTGGTTTTGAAATCACACGTGCGATTTTGCGCTGTTCAAACTAAATTTGTATTTGTGTGTTTTTATCTAGTTCAAAGCACAAGAGAACAGCTGATTCTTTTGTTTTGTTCACAAAAAAAACCACAAAAGCAAATAAAAATTATACAGCAAAAAAGGCGTCTTTACTTTTTTTTTATTGTTTCTCTTTTATAAAACAACTAATTGTTCCTCAAATTAACAAAGAACACATTAAATAATTTATTTGAGTAATTTATTTCAATGTTCGTTCTATAATAGTCGCGAAAATAACCAAGTGATTTGAAAACGTGTCTTAGCTGAACGTTTTGAAATCACTAAACACAATTGACAAAATGTGAATATCAGAACATGCCTGATAGGAGGTTTTTTTTTAAAGTTTATTCATTTCAAAAACAAGTTTTTAAAAAGGATACGATATTTAATATTAATATTTTGCACGACCTTTTTTTTTTTTTTTTTTTTTTTTTTTTTTTTTTTTTAATTTCAAAAAAGTCATATTTATTATTTAAAACATTTTCCATCGCTTAACTTCATCTAAGCATTTTTGTTAAAAATAAAATTATTACAAATAAAAATCACTGCAATGTGATTATTGTAACATTAAATTGCACACTTAACAGAAATATCAAATATAAAACAAACAAACAAAAAACTTTTCATTCTTAAGTTATTTTTTTTTTTTTTATAAATTTTGAAATTCATATTCATAAAAACGGTAAAATTTATACCCCTCAGTTAGTTGAATTTGAAACAACTGCTGTTCATAAGCTGAAAGTTGTAATTGAATTGTAATGTGTAATAGGGGCGTTAATTGTTTTAAAATTAATCATTAAAATTTTGTCTTTGTAGCTCGTATGCATGCTTTGATACCCAATGAAAAACTTACACCTCCTTCTCAAATTGTTGCGCGTACCCAACCGTTTGAAATGCTGTACTCGTTGAATTGTCAAAATTTATGTGCCGATTTTCAAGAAGATTTAGAATTCAAATTTTCGTGGGGCATAACAGCCATGATACAGCGTTTCACTGGTAAAGTAAGAGAGCGCAACAAGCTAAAAAACCAATCGGTCATTATGCAACCAATCGGCTTACCAATGGTATTAATATATTCATTTATGTATATTCGAAATATATATTTATATAATATATTTTATTACAGCATAATCCTATATCTCCAGTCTCACCAGTAAATGATACACCGTTGTGTCTTATACCCACGCCAGTGGGCAATATAACCCAGGAACAATTGTCTACAATATCACGTTTTGCACTGGCCTCAATTGGATCTCAGGGCACAGTTGGCGGTCTTATAGTAGCCGGCATTGTACGTTAGAAATATTATATACATTCAAAATGAAGAACTAAGAAATTAATTTAATTTATTTTATTTTTACATACACAAAGATGTTAAAAACTATTGGCTGGCGCGTTTTATTAGGAGTTGGTGTTTTGTATGGTTGTGTATATTTCTATGAACGGCTTTCCTGGACCAACTCAGCCAAAGAGAGAACATTCAAGGCTCAATATGTACGCCATGCTACAAAAAAATTAAAGATGATTGTTGACTTAACATCGGCTAACTGCAGTCATCAAGTGCAACAGTAAATTTTCTTGTTTATTTGGGGTTTTTTTTTAATGTGTTTTGAGTAAAATGTATTTTTTCTTAGGGAATTATCTAGCACATTTGCTCGATTATGCCGTACTGTGGATAATGCCACAACTGATATGAACGAAGAACTAAAAACGTTGGAAGGTCAATTGCATGTCTTGGAAGCCAATCAAAAACAAATAAAACTATTGCGCAACAAAGCCAACTATATTCAAAATGAATTGGAGATATTTGAAAATAATTATTTAGCATTAAATTAGGCCAGATTCAAGAATTGTCATTAACTAGACTAAAGCACGATCAAGTAAACGAGAATGGTATATAACACGAATTTTTTAAAGGCATTACTAAGATTATCTACGAATACAATTTATATTAACTGCATGAATACATACTATGATAACAATAATAAGTTATTGAAAGAAACAAACTCAAAATAATTTTGTAAAGAGAAAAAAACACTTATAATTTTTGTTATAAACAAAAACTTTTTATTTATAATTATGTAAACAGATATTGTGTATTATTTAAATTAAAAAAAAATTTTTTCATCTCTAAATGTACAATTAAAAACCGTGTATTTAAAGTAAGATCAGTGACCGAAGACCGAAGACCGCTGACAACGCTGTTTTTAAATTTATTTATTTATATTTTGTATTTAAAAATTATTTTCCTTACTACTTCCACATTTTGCAATTTTTTTCCCCAGATTAATTCATTCTTCTCTTAATTTTACAAATATATATTTGAATAAAATGTTTGTTATTTTATTTCTTAAATACAATAAATAAAGGAAAAACAAATAATTTATTATCTAAATGTGCTGGTATGTATATATAAATTTTAATAAAGAACTCGGATTTTTAGGATGAATCCAGATTTTTAAAAATTTATCTTACAGTGTTAGGTCCAGTCAGCTTTTTTGGTTCTTCATCTGCTATCGTTTCCTTAAGTACTTTTTTAAATTTCCAATTTATTCACGATAGGTTTTTTACATAAATTAATAGCCCCCTTATCCAAAAAAAAAAAAAAAAAACTAACGTAGACTTTAAGTCAACGTTATCGAAATTTTTTCTTGTGATTTTTTCATAAATTTTACTTAAAAAAGTATATATGAACTCTTCTATTTAAAATTCGTATAAGTCCACTTTTTTTTTAAGTTGAGCCAGCATTCACTCTAGTTAGATATTGTCTTTATCTTACTAAAATTACAGCTAACTCGTTATTTTTTTAACAGACTTATACCACTTTTATTGCAATCGAATTTCTCCTGGCTGGACTG
This sequence comes from Thelaira solivaga, assembly GCA_947397855.1. NCBI lineage: Eukaryota > Metazoa > Arthropoda > Insecta > Diptera > Tachinidae > Thelaira > Thelaira solivaga. The sequence continues at coordinate 29,966,616 of OX377612.1, forward strand.
ATTTAAATTAATTTTTTTGTATGCGTTTAGATTCACAAATCAGCCCTGTAGACAAGACAACGCCTGTCGGGTCTACTAAATAGTAAATTAATATATACAGATAAAAGAGTAACGTTACTGACTGACTTATTAACATCGCTCAGTCCAAACGACTAAAGCAATTGGCTTTGAAATTCGGTGAGCAGGTACATCTCACAATGTGTAAGACGAATAAGAAAGGATTTTTGGAAATTCGAATATTGAGGGGCTAAAAAATTCTAAAAACGGTGAAATCTGACTTCTTCTTGCATAAACAAAAAACAAAAAAATGGTCGGATTTATGGGGCCCATACACTTTCATGTTCAATGCTAAAGTCCAATAATATACAAAATTTTGGTTTTGTTTTGCAAAATTAATTGATTAAATGGGAATTCAAAAAGTTTTAAACAGGAAATTATAATTAAGAAAATTTGTTACTAGATCCAAATCTGTTTGTTATAAATATTGAGTGTAATAATCACCCTTATTCCATTTGGTGTCATCGACATCAATTTTTATCGTTTCTAGAAAGTCTGAATTAAAATTCTCAATATTGATAAATGTTGATGACTGATGACACTTATTTGATATTATGTAATGACGTTTGTTAGCAATATTGCTGTGTTTTTTCATTAAATAAACTTCAAAAACATTTTTTTTATTAAAAATTTTAAACAAACTATGACAGCTGTTAGAAAATACCAAATTTTAAGTGAATTAATGTCGACGACGACAAAAAGTGATGTTGCTTTAAAATTGATGACGATGTTGCCGACATCAAATGGAATAAGGGTGAATATTCCAGTGGGCATGGAATAGCAGTTACGTCATCTCAGGTAAAAGTTGTAGGCTATTTAAGCCAAGTGTTGTTCAAACCTGAAAGGAGCCCCTAAGTAACAGGCAGTTTTAGAGTGTATTCAACATTATCACATCGCTTATTTACTTCAAAAGTGTCTTAACTGAAAAAAACTTGTTTTACAATTTGAAATTTGCTAGCGCGCAAAATTTTTATTCTGAAAAGAAAAGGGTGTAAAATATTTTTTTGTTATTCTTAGAGAATATAATGAAATACATCGAGAACATTTCAATTCAATAACTTTAAAAACACACTTGTCGAGTTATGACACTATTGCAGTTAATGATCGATACGTTACAAATTGTAGGATCTACATTTAGGTGGCTACTGCAGTTTACAAATCTACAAGGACCACTTGCTCGATGTGTTGAATATCTACCAACCTACGGCATCATTAATAAAACGGTTTTGGACCAGAGCAACTGAAAACTGTTTCCAAAGTATTTTGGAGCGCTGATTTCAAATATGTATTTATTTTTTTTTAATTGGCTTTAATCTCCGAGGTGATATGGCATATGTATGTGAGGTTTATTGAAACTCGGTTTGTTGTGGCGGAAGAAAATTAAAAAAAAAAAATATTTTAAAATAAAACAAGATAAATATTGATTTTTTATGATAGTATAGCAACTAAATTACCTTTAAAGATAAATAAAAATTAAGTTCGTAGCATTTCTTTTCAGCCCGGGACTTTTTTCACTTTTCCCTTTCCTCTATTATAAACAAAATTTCTCCCTTTTTTAACATGGCAAGTTATTTCTCCCACGGAACAAATCCTTCGGAATATTCATAATTGGCATGTTTTGTAGAAGCTATAACCTTTAAAAAAATTGTGTTAGAGGGTCCTATTCATGTGGCAGGGAGTGTAAGTGCTAAAAAGTGTACTACTTGTGTTTTATTTTACAATAGCCAACCTTAACTTAAATTAAACGTTTTTTTCATAGAGTAATTTATTTTAAAAAAAATATAAGGTGTTGCTGCAGCCCATTTCTATAAATAACATGCCATTGACAATAAAACAACATATATAATTTTTCTCTTATATTTTTTTTTATTAAAATATATGTGTCTTTATTAGATTCTATATAATATTTAAATACACTATTACACTCAACCAGTTGAAAAAAAAAATGTTTTTTTTTTTTTTTTTAAATAAAATCAAACAATTTGTAGAAATAAAAAAATTATAGGACCAAACATTTCTTTAATGATATTTCACTATAAGACACACGTGACCATAAGAAAAGCAATAATAGTTTTTAAAAATTTCAAAAATGTTGGGCCTATTCAGATGAGCGGCAGTAAGTTTTTGCATTTGTATTGTTTGAAATATTTTCGCTCTTTCCTCTGCACTACTAAATCATGAACGTAAGATTTATTTCTTACTTTAAAACAAATTACCAATACTTATGATCTAAAATCTTGCAACTTAATTTTTTTTGATTAATAAAAATTGTGTTAAAAGATGGGTGGTCTCGGGTAATGTCATCGAACTGCTAAGCCGAACCCCAACGTTAGCTTTGACTGTAGGTAGATAAAGTTTCCATTGTCATTTGACTTTATGGTTTTCAAGCAAAACTCCAATTTTTTAACAAAACTAACTACTTTTCGGTTTAATGATTTTTTTTTTAATTATGATTTTTTGATTTGAAACAGTGAAGGCCGCTAGTACTGTCTGGGTTGTAACACTTACTCATTGTGCTACAAAGCTAAAAATGTTTCATTGAAATTTCTGCCATTATCTTTTTAATCTACAACAGTAACTATAAGTGTAAGATTTGGTTTGGGAGTTTACTAGAGTTCAACAAACGCATACTTTGCCAAAATATGCAATTTTGTTTTTGTCCACTGGCAAAATTTATTTTCTCTCTTTCATGTTCTGTTTGTAAAGAAAATCATCTTTTACCGAAATGGTTTTCTGAAAATGAAAAAACGTTGCGATAACTTTTCTTAGGACAAATTGAGATTGTCAGCGCAATTTTATTATACCCTTCACTGCAAGTAAGAAGGGTTTTTTGTTTGGCATTGTACTCCTCCTAAACTGCTGGACTGATTTAATTGAATTTCTGTGTATGGCTTTGGGTTACGCCTTGGAATGTTTAGCGTTACAAATCCGCCCAGCAGGAGGCGCTGAAGTAGGTATCTGGCTTATTTAGATCAGAACCACACACAGCAATTTTAGTTGGGCAATTCTTGATTTTGTAGGAGAGGAAAGAATAATGGAAAGGGCTACAAGCTTGCTCGTATTCGGCTATTCCCTTTTTTCTCTCTTCGTATCTTTTATAAAGATGTAAAAAAAGAAGACGGGTAGCTTGAAGACTGAATGAGTGACTGAATAGGAATGCTAAAATTGCTGAAACAAAATTGCGGCAATTTTAAAAGAGAATTTAGAAAGAATTGCTCAACTAAACTTGCTGTGTCTTATCTACTACCTGTTTTTATCCGTTGTTGCACGGTACTTTACTCTAAGTACGATTTCTTAGAGTAAGAAGATCGAATATACATAAATTTTATATTTTAGTCAAAACCGAACTTTAATTTTTATGAAAATTAAAATAGACCACCCCCACTTTTAAAATTTTTTCTCAAATCGGAGAACTTCTACCGCCTAATTTAATTTTTTTCTGTTTTTAATTATTTTTCAATATAAATAAATTTGAAGGCAAAACAACATTTGCCGGGTCAGCTAGTAGAGTATATATATTCTGGATCCCTATAAATAGCCGGGTCTATTAAGGAATGTCCGTCTGTCTGTCTGTGGGTGTAAGTCTTTTGAAGTTCCCAGCACACCAATCCATAAACGGCAGAGCTAAAAGTTAAAAACCGCGACTAACTTTACTTGTGGAATTTTTTTTGGGGCGTGTTTTACGTTTTTTGCCTTAAAAACAAAACGGAAATAAACGTGTTATACAGTTTTGTCAGCCATAATCTCTGTACCAAAAATCAAAACAATCAGTTACTAAATGGCCGAAATCAATAAAAAATACAAGCGAAATTTTGGAGTTTCATTAATTCCAAATTTTTTTTTATGGAATTTTTTTTTAAATTATAGCAGGCAGTCATAACTATTAGAATCAGAATGAGGAACGGGAACAAGTCACCTGGTCACTGCGGCCAAAATAGACCTATTGCGACCTATACAAACATGTATGTGTATGTTTTTTAAATGACAGGAAGAATGTGTTGGATATTTTTTTGTTCTTAAATTGAATTTCTTTAGCTGAAATTGAATAATTATTTTAGCACTGTGTGTTCCTTTTGAAAAAGTTCTTGAATTCTTATTAGAATTTATTTTTTCAATACTTAAGAATTGTCTTTTGGGTGTTTTTTAGTATTAGTTTGAAATATAAGAAAAATATTTTAAATAATATTTGCCACTTCATAATTTTTTTATATTTAGCAATTAAAAGAATGAATTACAATTACCAAGACTACGCACTGCTGAATTTAACTTGTTTTGTATAACATGAAAATACATTATGATTCTTTAGGTTTTTTGGTGGCACAACTCTTCAATTTATAGGAGGGAGAGAAAAAATTAGTAGAAAGAACTACACACTTTCTCGTATTAGGCAATTCTCTTTTGTTTTCCATTCATGCCTTTTAAGACTATCAAAAAATAGAAGTTTAAGGGTCTGCTTCTTTCGTATTGAAAATAAAAACTAATTTTCGTGTATTTTTTTGTTGGCATTTAGCATTCCATTCTACTGTTGCTAAAGAGTTATAAAAAAGAAAAATTAAAAGGGGTGTTTGCAGAAATTTAATTTTAAAAATCAAAAGTATACAAAGCAATCATGACATCACTGATTAGTTAATTTTTCCCAGATTTTTCTTTTGTAAATCAATCATACAATTTTAATTCCTTAGTTTGACAATTTTTTTTTTTCATTACTTATTTTTTGTCTTTTAGTCATAGTAATTTCTGTTCATTCCCGTCTAGCCGAATTTTTTCTCTTCAGAGCATAATGTTGTGGATTCAGCATAATAATAAATTTTTAAAAATATATGTAGTTTTTGAGCTCTTAAATTAATAATCAGATAAATGGAAATTGAGTATTTTTTATATACATTAAAATTATAATAAAATGGCTTTTTTGTTTAAATTTTATTTATGTTTAGATATAAATTTTATTTTAATATACAGATACAAAATTGGAGACAAATTAAAATTTAAACACAAAAATATTTAATATTACACATACAGAATGATTGTTTTCGTACATTAACGAAATTATCCAAATGTTAACCAAAAATATTGTCAAAATAGAATCGAACGATTCCACTTTAACTAATCATTATAGCCAATATTTTTGTGGACAGAGGGTTTTTGGAAAATTTTTTTATTAATAACTTCGTTAAGGTAAAGAAACAAACGTTAAATCACAACACTTTAATTAAATAAGTATATTTTTATTATTTTTTTTTGTATAGCCCTCGACATACATACTCGTAGATACATATTAAGACATCTTTTTTTTAAATTTTTAAAAACTCACTAAAACTGTGTTCATAGTAGGGTGTACAAGTCATATGGAATATCTAATTTATACACATACAGCCCAATTCTAAATATTCCCCGGGAATTTTTTCGAAATAAGAATGTTGATTTTTGAGAAAAAAAATTTCCTTAATTAGATAAAGTTCTATGTTAAAAAAGGAAGATTTTTTTTATGATAACAGGAAAGGAAAAAAATGAAAAAACTCACGGGAAATTTTTATTCATAATTGGGCTGATAGTGTGAGGCCTTTCAAACTTAACATCTATTTTTGTTTTCTTATATGATATAACATGTTATTTTTTTTTTATTAGAACACTTTCTAGTTTTATGGGGAAGCCATGGCAGAATTATACAAGGTAATGACAGTAGCACAGTTGTAAGTCTTCTATTATGTTTATTATCTGTCAAAATTTGTTTACATTCTCTGTGCGCCATTGTTTTTATCCTCAAAGTACAGGCAAGCATGTTCTGAATATCACTTTCTCTCAAAGTGATTTAAAATCACGAAAAAGGTGTTCTGCGCACAAAATCATTTAACATTTCGTGATTTAAAACCGACCAGCACAATGCCTTACGATATCAAATCACATTTTAAGCATTTTGCTTTGAATTCCTTAACAAAATGATTAAATACACTTAATTTTAATTGTTTTTTATTAGTTTTTGTCAAAAAATTAATTATTTTTCACAACGGAACAGTAAATTTATTAATTTAAAAATACCCTTTATTTAATATAATTATAAATAATATCCTGAAGAAGCTACAAAAATTGGAGCGAAATATCGATATAAAAATAAATTTTTGAAAAACAAGACCTCAAGCTTAACATAATAGCCATATTATTTAAAAGAAAAAGGTGAAAAAAAACTAACTAATAAATACCCTTTATTTTGTGTGTAGAATTTTTTTCCTTATTTTTTAAAATTTTCGTGATTTTTAGTTCTTGTTCTTATTTTTTTGAGTAAATTTTATTGTAAACAAAACAAAAGAGCTTTAAGCTCGTGATTGAGAACAGTAAAAATCACTACTCAAAAGCTAAAATCTCGTGATTTCCAGAACACCAAAAAGTCATTAACGTGATTTAAAATCGCCGTGATCTCTGAACATGAATAATAGAGAGTGCAAGTGTATAAATGCAAATATATAAGGGGCATTCGCGCTTTGAAGTATTTTTACAAATAATGTATATTTACAAAGCGTGATCGACTTTTTCTAATAATTTTAAACTAACAAAATGTACACAACTCTGATGCTAACACACACATTTTTCAAGTAGATAAGCTTTTTTTCAACACTTAAAACGTAAACAACAGCCGTTCTACACGAAAGTATTTGCATTGAGTTTTCATATTCATGAAAATTATGAATATTCCCAAGGATTTTTTCCCTGGGAGAAATTTCCGTAAATCAGATAACTTGCCATGTTAAAAAAGGCAAGAGGAGGAAAGGGAAAAGTGAAAAAACTCCGGGGAATTTTTATTCATAATGGGGCTGTTTGTAGTTCTGAAGTGTATGTAGAAAATAATAGGTTAGTACAATTTGTTGCTGAGTTTAAAAAAACTTTCTACAATTGTACACTCGGTACTAGGGATTTTAGACTGAAGTGTGCATTCCGCTATTGAGTTTTTTCTCTTTTAGCAGTTATGAGTTTGACGCATAGGATTTGTTGTAGATTTGTTATTACCCTGTATAATTCTGTTATAGTTTTTGAACGATGTCAACTTTGAGTTGTTAAAAAGCTGCTGCTTTAAAAATGTGTATTTCTTTTAAATAATATATTTTTTTATTTATTAATTCTCTTAAATTATAATTACAAATTATAAGGTAAGAGGAGCAATGGCATCTTAGGCCTTCAGCTCATTTTCCATAATAAAAAGTTATAGTAGCAGGAAAAACGTAACGTAACATATGTATACATTAATGTGAACACAACAATTATACACTTTATGTAACACACGATACACACATAATGTGAACACAGCTTAACTAATTTTATTTATGACCATTGTTAAAGAAAAAATCTCAAAGAGGAAACAAGAACAATGAATAGTAGCTGCCATTGAGTTTTAGCTTTGATATGCTTAACAAGAAAATTTTAAATTACGAAGTAAATTAAGTATTGAAAGGTAAGATAAGATAAGAACTATCGTTAAAATTTACAGCAAAAGAAATACTTTTATTCTGATGTTTGGGAATTTTTCACACAAAAAAATAAAATTAATTTCTTGGCAATTTTTGAAACATCTACATACATATTTATAAAAATATCTCACTAGATTTGAAAAACCGTTTAAATTACAATTTATTGACTTCATTCTCTTTGAACACAATTAAGAAAAAATATTAATAAAACTAAATTGCAATTAAAGAAATGTTCGAAAAAACCATACCAAGTGTTAATTTAAAAAGTAAAATATTTTATAAAATGACGAGGGCTTACAGTAACATAATATAATACACATACACATAAAAATAATAATAATTGATAAAGAAATCGAATAAAAAATAAATCAAATTTATGTAAGCTTTAAAACAGATATTTCCAAGCCCAATAATTTTGTTTATATAATTAAAAAATTTAAATTATGAAAAATAAACACACAAAACAAATAGTTTCAATTAAATTCAATTTAAGCAGAATTATTTCATTTACCGACTTTTCTATTAAGTTTTCTTTCGTTAATCTTTTTTCTTTTGTTTCTTTGGAAATTTCACTAAAGGAAGAAAGTACTATTTAAAGAACACATAATTGCATGCGGCCATACTTGAAAAAGACAGTTTTCGTTATTAAGGCCTATTATTAAGCAAAATTTCTTGCTATGAGAATAATAAGCAGTTTTTAAACAAACAAAAAAAGTGTTTTATACATATGGCCGATAGTACATATTTAAAATAAATTTATAAAGAGATTTAAGAGTTAGAAAAATACAAATAAAATCGTTGTTTTAATATTGAAGAAATGTTAAGTATTTAAACACAACAAACAAAAATTAATTTGGAAATTATGTATAAAAGGTTTGTTTTTAAAAAGTTTCAGCTGCTGAAAATATAAAATTAACATAATAAAATTTTCTACATATGTATGGTTGCTGCCGTGTAACGCGCTTCGCCACGCCTCCAAGACCATTGACTGGGACGATACTATAAGAAAAAAGGGGGAAAAATATTTCGAATTTATTTATTTACCTCTTTCTTTTTTGTTTTGAATTTTCAATTATGTAAATTAAATGAGATGATGGATTATTTTTATATAATAAAAAAATAAACAAAAATACATAAATTTAATTTGAAAAGGTAATTTTAATTACAAACTCATCTATACTAATATTATAAAGAGAAACATTTTTATTTTATTTTTATTTTTATATCCTTCACATAAAATGGATGATTTTATTAAAGCAGTAAAGGTGCGGTCATATTACGCAAATATTTGTCGAAATAATCGCAACCAATTATCGCAAAAATTATTTCAAATAATATGATATGATAAAAACTTTAATAACTTTAAGCGAAAATTTCTTCAAAATACGAGTATAAAAACGTATATGTAGTTAACATAGTGGTTATGCTTATTTCGACAAATATTTGTGTAATGTGACCTCAGCTTAAGTTACATTTAAAAAATTTTAGAGGAGAAACAAAAACAAATTCGATAATATGAAAAATTAACAAAAGTATTTCACTCCTACATTTCAAAATAGTATTCTTAAACTGAAGCTTAAACTAAACAATACTTCAAAGAGTTTTGTTATAATAATTTTTCATGTTATCGGCTTTTTTGGTTTCTTCTCTAAAATTTCTAAAATGGTGCGATCATGGCCCAGAATGATAATAATAATAATAGGGCTTTAATGAAATCATATGACGATATAGTATAAGTTTGTCATTCAATGTGTAATTTCTACACCATACATGTGCTACCCTATAAAGTATATATACTATGGATCCTCATAAACAGCGCAGTCGAGTCCGCCCGTATGTCCGTGTGAATGTTGAGATGAATTTTCTAAAGTCCCTAGAAAACCTACAGAAAAGTTTAGCCAATTTGTTGGAAGTTCCTGTCTTCAAATTGCTATTTAAATTCAGCCTATTCGGTCTATGAATGGATTAGCTAAGAGCTCTGAAGTGCAACTACTTCTATTTTTTACCGTTTTTCAGAGTGCATTTTTTACGTATTTTATCTACAATACAAAATGAACAAAAAAAGTGGTACACAGTTTTATCAGAAATAACAGTCATAATGTCTGTGCAAAAAATCGAAACAATCGGTCTACAAATAGACGAAAACAATCAAAAAATACAACCGAAATCTTCGTTTTTCATTAATTTTTTATTTGTGTTTTTTATGGAAATTTTTAAGCGTTACATGTGCGTAACGTGTGTACCGCACAAACATACTTGAAATGGCTTACAAGCACTTTTTATTATAAAATATTACACATGTTTGTAGCATGTTTGCCTGTGCAGCCCTTTAGTGTGTACACACATTCGTAGTAAGACCAGAACCACACACAGCAATTTTAATTGGGCAATAATTGATTTTGTAGGAGAGAGAGAAAAGGGGAATGGAAAGGGGTACAAGCTTGCTCGTACTCGGCAATTCCCTTTTGCTTGAAGGCTGAATGAATGACTGAATAGGAATGCTAAAATTGCCGAAACAAAATTGCTGTGTGTAGACACAGCAGCAATTTTAAAAGAGAATTGAGAAAGAATTGCCCAACTAAACTTGCTGTGTGTGGTCCTGCTCTAACGAAAGCAAACATACATGTGCGAAATCAGGTAATCGATTTATACAAACGTGTGTATAGATGTGCGTCTTTCAAATGTGTGTAATAGCAGAAGTTTTATTGAAAGAAGATTTTTTTTGATTTTAGCCCTTAATTTGAATTTCTTTATTTCATATGTTTGGTTTAAACAAAGTTTCCAGGCACTTTAAATTGAATTTCTTTTGCAATCTTATTGGATCTTTTTTTTTTTAATTTCTTTTGTTTTATATTTTTATGCTTTCATTTTATTTTACTGCTTTAAAAAATAAGAATCCCAGAACGGATGTTTTCATGAATGTCGTTAATTTGAATTATTTTAACTGAAATTAATTATTTTTTTAGGATTAACAAGAAAATATATTTATTTAAGAAGAATGTGGAAAATGAAAAATATGAATATTTGGCTACTACAGTGAAGAGCATAGAAGACTTTTGACCGATTTTAAAAATTCTTTCACTAATATAAAGCTACATCATAACTATATACATTGGCAAGGTAGCCAATTTGTACTACCCGCACGAGACGGTTTAAAAACAGCTAATCAAAAACCAGATTTTAAACAAATTGCTCTGAATTTTTATTATACGATGTCTTTAGTCTAAGAATTTCAACTCATAGATAAAAGAACCGGCGAAACCGAGTACAGACGGCTAGTAATATATAAAAATTACCCTTATTCCATTTGGCGTCTTCGACACATCACTTTTTTATCGATTATGGTTAATCAGTAATACAGTTCTCAATATTGACAAATATCGATGATTGCGGACACTAATTCGGTATTATTTGAGAAAGTTTTCTATCAAAAAAGGAAGCGAGTTTTTTCATAAGATAAACTTTAAATAGTCGGCCTTAGGCAGCATATTAGATATGTGAGTTAAAATCATTAATAAACCGCCGACGTTATCATGATAATTAGAATTGAATTCATATCGACATGATAAAAACTGATGTTGCTTTGAAATTGATGACGATGTTGTCAACGCCAAATGGAATAATCAACAACATAATTTTGTTTGCCTTATTTGATTTAATGATTCTCATTTAGTCAATTAGGTTGGCAGTATTAGATTCGTACATAGAGATGCCAAGAGGGAGAGATTTTAAAAAAAATCCCGGAAAACGGGATTTTCGTTATTTTCAAATAAACATAAAAAACATAAAAAATGACTATAAACTGAACTTTTATCTTCTTTTTTGTTTTGTGTTTTTCAAAGCTAATTTTTTTTTTAATTTTACGCAAAAAAACTAGATTTTTTTTATTTGTTTTCACTTTTTTGTACTTTTTAATAGAAATATACAGCAAGTTTTGTTAATAAAGGGTGTTTTTTATAGACGTATAGAACGTTAAGTTGGCATTACTGTTCAAGATGGCGACCGATTTAACAGCTGTCAAGTGATTTATTCTCAGTTTGGTTTGGCAATTCATCATGAATAGACTTACGCCTGCACAACGCTTGCAAATAGTTCAATTTTATTTCGAAAATAATGGTTCTGTGCGGAATACGTATTTTACGAATTTTGTTTAGCGATGAAGCGCACTTCTGGTTGAATGGCTACGTCAACAAACAAAACTACCGCACATCCAGAAAAACTGACTGTTTGGTGCGCTTTATGGGCTGGTGGAATCATTGGTCCGTAATTCTTCAAAAACGATGATGGCCATAACGTTACAGTCAATGGTGATCGGTATAGAGCCATGATTACTAACTTTTTCATTCCTGAATTGAACAACCAGGATGTCCAGGAGCTGTGGTTCCAACAAGACGGCGCAACATGTCAACAGCTCGTGCCACAATCGATTTATTGAAAGACACGTTTGGTGACCGCCTAATTTCACGTTTTGGACCTGTGAGTTGGCCTCCAAGATCTTGTGATTTAACACCGCTAGACTACTTTCTGTGGGCCTATGTTAAGTCATTGGTCTATGCGGATAAGCCACAAACGCTTGACCATTTGGAAGACAACATTCGCCGTGTTATTGCCAATATACGGCCACAAATGTTGGAAAAAGTCATCGAAAATTGGACGTCCAGATTGGACTACATCCGAGCCAGCCGTGGCGGTCATATACCAGAAATCATATTTAAAATGTAAAGCCACAAGATTATCTTTCGGATAAATAAAATTCATGTCAATCGAATAATCCATCGTTGCTTTATTGCAATTTAAAGTTCTATACGTCTTCAATAGGGCGTTTGAAATAATATAATAAGTTTTTGTTTTTAATAAGAGGACACAGAAATATATATCTTTATGACAATAAAAATATAACTAAAACGGGATTAATAAAATCCCGAAATTGCCGGAAAACCCGGAATTTAAAAAGTAAAAAATCCCGAATATCGGGATTTAGTTTTCCGGCATTTCCCGTTTGGCACCTCTATCCGTACACATGGGAAACTGGTTGGGTAAAAATATTATTACAATTATAAACTATTATTTATTCAAACTAAATATTTTGTAATAATAATTCAATTTTTACCTATTGGTGGTTTAAAATTGACGATAATGTTGCCGACAGCAAATATTATTTCTTTGTTTACATCTCTATTGAATTTTAAACTTAATTAAGAGCTCGTATAGATTTTTAAATTATGTACTTCTACACATGCTCTTTAAAAATATACAGCCTGGTTCATGATATCGAAAGTCATTGTTCGCTTCCATTTAAATATCAAATACCTGGTGTTAGTGTAGCTTTGAATTATCAATATCCCGCACCTGAACGAGCATGCAAAACAAATTTTTTTAATAAAATATGCAACAGGGAAGAAGTAGTGAAATTTTCAAGGAAATGACGTTTTAGCATGTGCACAACTTTTGCTAAAAGATTAATGAAGCCATATTCTATCTTATTCATAATAAAATATTTAAAAAAATTTACTTTGAATTCCGTTATTTTACGCAAAAATGTTTAACGATGGTAATGAATGATGCATTTTACATATGTAAATAATATAAAATAGAATTATCTGCAATTACAAACCTGACGATATTTGGACTGCATGTAATAATGAGTAGCAAAGATTGAGTAATATACAAACATAATTATATAAAATATATTTTAATACTTCAGTTACTAACGGATTTGCGGTTTAGAATTTTTTTTAAGTATAAATATGATAAAGAAGCAAAACCTACCTGTATAAGAAGTTGGCCGCTTCTGGTGTGAGGATTTCTATAGGCATAAAGTATCCACAGCAAAGTACACGACACCAAACATATAGGCACAAAAACACCTAACGTTACACCCATACTTTTATGTTCGTTTGATTCAGCAATCATCGATTTCATTTGTGTGCCAGTATCAAATTCTTTATTAGATTTTTCCAATGGCGTATCTGTAGATGAAGAATCTATGCCTGTAGGATTATAGGGTTTAAAGGGGTGTAGTGAATCGTCTTTGTTAGTATCCGCCACTACTGTTGTAGATGTTGCTTCATTTTGATTGGCATTATTACCCCTTTGACCGATGGCAGGACAAAAGTTTTCTTCGTGTATAGAAATACGATCGCAACCTTAAATAAAAATATGTTGAATTCGTTTATACTATATATTTCATAGAGCAAATGGTGATCGAAAGTAGCAAGAAAAAAAATGTATTTACCACGGGCTAGCCAATCTTGTTTTTTGCGATCTGTACCAGTGGAACATCTGTTTACCGTTGGACACCATGTACACTGAAGTGTTATAAACAAAATTTGTTAATTAAAATAATCTTAACATTGGTCACCATGCCTTAAGTCTAGTACTATGTTTAAAAATATGGAATTTTTGGGCTAAATCAATTATTTCGTATGAAAAATTTGACACACAACAAAAGAATTTATTTCCATTTTATTAAATTTCCTCAAAGTATGCTACATTTTTAGTATTAGTAGACCATATGTACCCTGACTCCTCCAGTGAAGTCAATTACCTAATTCAGTGAGAGCTGTTCTACCTTTCTAAGAATATAAAAGAAGTTTCTCAGAAGTCTTGACATACGAGACCCTAAGGCTGGACAGTCACAAAGTACATATTCTGAGGTTTCGTCTTGCAAACTACAGAATCTGCATGGGCTGCTCCTAATATCATGGTACCTAAGACCACAATTCCCGGTAAAATAACCCATTAGGATTCTGAGGTTGCTATGATTGAGTGAGAATTGCGATTCGACCCAGGAACCAATTTTCTCTCTAATGTATTATACAATGGAGATGCCAAAGTAGGGTTGGGTTCTGGTGCTATTAACGATGGGTACTTCCGTTAGCCAAGCAGTCTACCCCCTTGTTGCCAGTTTGGCCCTTATGTCCAGGAGCCCAACACAACGTTCAGAGATGACAGACAATTCATTACAACGGCTAATCTTAGCTCAGGTGTGTGTAAGGCCAGCAGTACAGCCTGACTGTCGAATTTAAGTATAAAGTTTTCCCTCTAGTCCTTCTCCTCTAACATTCATCACAATATGTGAGGATAGCCTAAATTTCCGCTTCAAAGATCGCAAGGAATTTTCTCATGGGAATGACCCGTTGAAAGTTCGGGTTATAGATACCTACTCCAGTGAACAAATTGTGCCACCAATTTCAGGAATTAGGACACTAAAGTTCCTTGTCATCACCAAATACCCTAATATAGGCATCGTCAGTGAATAGGTCAAGTATTTTCATATGTCTTACTGGATTCTCGGGGACTAAATCATCGCATTCGATATCGAGCAAGTTCTATCGAAATTTTTAAATATTTTCATACAAAAAGATTAAAATTTCGATTGATTTCATGCGATATCGAATGCGATGATTTGGACCAGTTCGGAATACCTTTTGCCTCCTTCCTCTTGTACTGAGATGTGAAGAGGTGGCAAATACAGTAAGCTAGCTAATCCGTCTACCATCTACTCTTGCGGTAGATGCTACATTACTTTACGTCACCAGCAAATTCATACACGTAGACAACTGTTTGTTGGTATTTAAAACATTTATATGCAAGTAATTACATTATATCTACCTAGTTGACCCGGCAAATGTTGTCTTGCCTTAATATTTTTATATATTCGATCTTCTTACACTAAGAAATCGTACTCATAGAATAAAGAACCGTGCAAGACCGGGTAAAAACAGGTAGTAGGCAAATAAGCCTGATACCGACTATAGCGCTACCTGCCAAGATTATACATATAAACCTTCCTCTTGAATTACTCTATCTATTAAAAAAAACCGCATCAAAATCCGTTGGGTAGTTTTAAAGATTTAAGCATACATAGGGATATAGGGACAGAGAAAGCGACTTTGTTTTATACTATGTAGTGATAGTAATAGTGATTACATTTAATTAATATTAAAATTAAAATAAATATATTATAGAATACTTACGTTAAATGCAGTATTATGATTTACACATGAGGCACAATCGGTGTATTCAAGACAAGTTGGTAAAGCTTTTAATGTAATAATTGTGGAATTTGTAATCTCGGCTTGGGCAAAATTAACTCTATGATATTCATAAATTGTTTTTCTACGGGCGACTATAAATTAGTCAAGAGAACACAAGAAGAGAATTGAAAAAAAAATAAGAGAGCACGCCAGTACCAGTTAAATAAAAAAAAGTATATTGACAATATAAAAATACTTACAATAGACCACTTTGTCAATAATATATGCATCTGAGAGACCAACCTTCACAGGATGTTTGTCATCTTGTATGGCATTAACAAAAATCGGTACAGAGAAATATGTAAATACAATGTCACCATTTTTATGCAATGTGGTGCTAAAAGTAAATTTGCCCACATCTTGTTTATCTTGCAAGTAGACATTTTCCCAAATCACCGTAAAACTGGAACCTTAAATTAATTATTTTATTATATTACGCACATTTTTTATATTTGTCAGTGTAACATACCAGTATCGTTGAAACGTACAAAGGAATCATTGGATATGCTCGTATCGAAATTGGCCATAAGAGGTGCAATATATTGCGTTGCTGCTAACCAAGAGTGCACATAGTCTCCTGTGTATATAAAACCTCCAGTGGCTACAGTAACATTTTTAATCGGATGTCCATAAAAGGGAAAATCAAAATTTAAAACAACCGTCTGTAAAGGTAAATAGATACAATTTTATAGCTTAAAAATAAAAGCATGAATTTGTATTATTTATTTTAAATTATCCTTTTAAATTTTTACATATTGTAATACATGTTTATGACATTTTACTAAACAGCATTAGCGTCTAAAAATTTAATATAAAAACGTAATAAAATCACAAAGTTAAGGAAAAGTTTTTTTTTCTAAAAATCTTATGCAGTATAAGAAGTTTTTATTAAAAACAAGCACTAATTAGCTTCTTTTAAAGCAAAAGAACCTCAGTGGGTGGTCAGTGAACCTCCAATTGTTTCAGATTCAGACAACCTGCATTTTTCGTTATTTGACAGATGTATTAAACATTAAAGAATTATAATTCCTGTGCAATAGAGCAGTGAGGTATCTAGGTAGAAGTACTTGTTCTGAATAATTTGCACTTTATGTGAGTATTAGCGGTTTTATGAAACCAAACCTGGCACGCATAGATCATAATCGGACGAATACACATATTGAAAATTAATAACTTGTGCGAACGCAAATAATTGCTTTTTCTCAAATATAATTAATGTGATGTCTAAACGTCAATTTCCTATACGAGTATAATATTACACCTAAATATTTAATATCATCCCTTAAGGATATGATGCTTTCTTGAGATCATTATCAAAATATCTATGAAGCGATTCTAAGAAAGCGCTCATTCTTTTAAATACAGCATTGGAAGCTTTCTCGCAACAGATGCAAACACTATCATCTGCACAGAATGCGGTACATACCCATGACTATATCAGAAGTGTAGATTGAGTACAGTATGGGGGATACTACAGAACCTTGCGGTAAGCTTGAAAAAGTTTAATTAACACAAACGATGAATGATTCTTTGCAGATAAATTGGAAACCCAAAAGAGTTACGTTTAAGCACTAGCCCATCATGCCATATCGAATCAATGCTCTATATACCATATGTATATGTAAAACGAAAAATAGTACGTCTCAAAAGCACAGAATAGTCTATGTCAAAAGCTTAATCTGAACATTGCCATACTGAAATTTTTAGTTAGCAAATTGTTCAACGTTGTAATTTTTTCTCAGGAATAAAACAGTAAATTTTTGCAGTAAACTTACCATAGCTCTACGATGCGATTGTGACAACATCCAATTTGGTGATATGTTTTTAATTTCATTCCAATATTGATCAGCCTTTTCTTTGTCCACCAGAATTGTGCTATTATAGTAATGATGATGATCCTTTAAATAGCAAAAAAATATATTACACACAAACATACATGGCTGAAAAGTTGTTTATCAAATAATGAACAGAACAGACTTGAAGGAAGTCAAGGCACCGAGTATACAGAGTGGTAAGTTTTGAGGTTAGAATTAAAAAAAACTCAGGTTTTTGACGAAGATAATAAAATAAGTATAACGAAACATTTTATGTTTTAAAAAACATTGGGTCATAACTATAGTCACAAAAAAGTAGACTTTTATTAAGAGCTGACTCTAGTTTACAAGAATTTTATGTATTTAAATAGTTTTTAAAAAGATACCAAGCTTAGTGTGACTATGGTTATGGGCCATTAAATAAAAACTTATTTGTTTAATTGAAAGTTACACGCCGAAGTATGTTTTTTGTTATACGTTTAATAAGCATAAATTTTCAGGTTTTGAAATGCATGTGGACGAAATGTAACACCAGAACCAGACACGGTAATTTTAGTTGCGCAATTGTTTCTTAATTCTATTTTAAAATTACCACTGGGTCTATACACAGCAATTTTGTTTCACCAATTTTAGCATTCTTACTCATTCAGCATTCAAGTTACTTGCCTTTTTTTATAGGTTTAAAAGATATAATAAGAGTAGAGAACAAAAGAGAATTGCGGGATACGAGCAAGTTTGTAACCTTTCCATTCTTCATGCCTTCCTCTACTACAAAATTAAGAATTGCGCAATTAAAATTGTCGTGTCTGGTCCTGGTCTAAATAATTAAAAAGTATTTTTTGTTCAAAAAATACAGAAATAAATGTCATCTCTGTATACTCGGTAATCAGGGAACAAACTCCAACCAAAATTTCTACTCCATAAAAAATTACCCGGTAACATAATTAACGATTTAGAATTGGTTCGGTCTGCAGTTTAGTTCATAATCTCAAATTTGGTGGAAATTCATTAACAAAATTTAGATATGAAAATGCAATTTTCTTACCTCTGTTTGATTCACCGTTAAATTATTCTTTTTCAAAACGTCTATTGTTTCATTTTCAGGAACGTCAATTGTATCAATAATTTTTTCCTCTTCTGTCTCTTTTTCCGGTTGAACACCAGTAACTGCACTAGATGCAGCACTATTAGCTGCCGCAGTTCCAGTAGGTACAGCGGTTGCGCCTATTTTTGAACTTATTGTTCCTAATAAGGCTTTTTTTGGATATTGATTTTTCTTTCCTTCTGCACTGTCATCATTCGTTTTAATTGTTTCTGGTTGTGTAATACTACCACCGATTTTTGTTGTCTTATCAGTCACATTTTTACGTTGCCCTGCTCCATTGACACCTAACAGTGACTGATTGGTGAAAGGCACAACAACCGATGTTACTCCCAATGGAGTGACATTTTGTTGCGCTGCTGATATGGCTATTGTAGAACTTGGTGTTTTTTGGACACTATCATTTTTGTCAGCTAATTTTAATAGAATATAAAGAAGAAAAATTAGTTAAATAGCACATTCATAGTGTATTAATTGGGTGATATCGAAATGAGAGCATATAAAAATCTGATGAATTTCAATTAATTTATTAAAGAGGGCGCACAAGCCACCAAATTTCAGAGAAACCCCTTGGAAAATATAGTTTTGAGACTAAAATCAAGGAAAAGTGGGCGTGGCTGGTACAAAAGTATGTAGCAATCTTCTCTGAAGTATATAGATGATATTATGTTCAGATAAATCCATTTAATAATATAACTTTAATCGTAAAATCGCTAAAAATTGGACATAGTAGTGAGTATGTTCGTTAAATTTGTACAGACCCATTGTAAAATACAATTTTACTCATTAAAAAATCAATTTCAATTATTTTGTTCTAAAAAAAAAGTATGTAAGTGCAAAAGTAGGCATGGACGGTCCTTACTTCTTACTTTTTTCAAATTTTCGTATTTGTGAATCCGAAATCAGCGCTTTGTCGTTTACAATGTAAGTGCTACTGTTAGTATTTAGTTATGTACTAAGTGTTAATGTAGAAATTCAACAACGAGTATGTGTAGGTTAGTACTTGGGAAATGGCTCTTATTTAAAATAAATGATTTGCTTATAGCCAACTCAAATTAGTTTCAAGACTAACTTTTTTTTCTGTTGATAATGCAAAAAAAATTTAATATTTTTAACTAGTGTAATAATAATGAGAGTCATATTGTAGAAAATCAGTTTTATGTCACTGCCGAAATCAGAGGAATGATTCGCAATAAAAGAAGATTAAGAAGAATTTGGCAAATGAGTAGAAACCTTTACGATAAACGCAATCTAAATAAAGCCACTAATGACCTTAAACTTCGGTTATTGAAAATTAAAAATGAGCACATTGCAAATTTTGTGCAGAATCTCAATATAAATAAGAATGATGAATACTCCTTATGGCATGCCACTAAATACTTAAAACGTCCAGTTAAAAGAAATGTTCCTATCAGAAACGAAAACGGCTCATGGTACAAAACAGATAAAAGCAAAGCTGAAGCATTTGCTTTACATCTGCATAAAACTTTTCAGCCTCATGAAATCAACAATAACTATTATGAACAAGAAATAGATAATTTTTTAGATATCCCCTGCCAAATGGATTGGCCAATCAAGCATATATCAACTCTTGAAATACAAAATAAAATAAAGAAGCTGAATTCTAAGAAATCTCCTGGATATGATTGTATTGACGGAAGGGTTATTCAAGCGCTATCGAAAAAAGCAATAATATATGTCACTCTTATATTCAATTCAATTCTTAGATTAAATCATTTTCCATCACAATGGAAATGTGCTGAAGTAGTAATGGTACCTAAACTAGGGAAGCCTGAGAATGTTATCACATTATATCGTCCAATCAGCTTACTTGTAACATTCTCCAAAATATTTGAAAGAATATTATTGAGTAAAATGATGCCTTTACTGGAAAAAAATAACATTATACCTGATTATCAATTTGGATTTCGACAAAGTCATGGCACACCCGAACAATGTCATCGAATAGTTAATTGTATACGGGATTCTTTAGAGACCAAAAAATTTTGTACAGGTGTATTTCTGGATATACAGCAGGCTTTCGACCGTGTTTGGCATAAGGGTTTATTTTTCAAATTAAAACAAATATTTCCAATGCATTTTTATTTGGTATTAAAATCATATCTTAGCGATAGACACTACTACGTGAAATATAATAAAGAATATTCGGATATTTATAACATCGGAACTGGTGTGCCTCAGGGTAGCGTATTGGCTCCCGTTTTATATACAATTTTTACATATGACATGCCCGTTAAAAACAACATTTTAGTTGCAACATACGCTGATGATACTGCAATTCTAGCCGCTAGCACTGATCCTACTGACGCATCAACTCAACTGCAAGAAGAATTGGATGACATCGAAAATTGGATGACAAAATGGAAAATAAAAGTTAACTCGCAAAAATCCTCCCAGGTAACATTTACATTACGTCGTGCAAATTGTGCAAACGTATCTCTTAATGGCCACCAAATACCTCAACACGATTCAGTAAAATATTTAGGATTACATATAGATCGTCGGCTGACATGGAAAAATCATATAAAAGCTAAAAGAACACATTTAAATCTGAAGTTTAAAAGACTTTACTGGTTGCTAGGATCAAGATCAACTGGATTTCAAAACAAACTTAGCCTTGAAAACAAACTCACCATCTACAAAGTAATACTAAAACCTGTATGGACTTACGGTATACAGCTATGGGGAACAGCCAGTAATTCCAACATCGAAATTTTACAAAGGTTTCAGTCTAAAACCTTGAGATCAATAGTAAATGCCCCGTGGTTTATTTCAAACAAGGCTATTCATGACGACTTAAAAATACCTATGATTAAAGATGAAATAAACAGATTTACCAAGAACTACTTAAACAGGTTGAGTAACCATACTAATGTATTAGCAATATCACTGTTGGATGATACAACCGAAGTTCGTAGATTAAAACGAAATCATATTTTGGATTTGCCTTTCAGAAGTTAAAATACTCATTAAAATATGTTTGTATAATATAAGTATATGCATATATATATAAATATTTTCATACATGTAAAAACAAAAATTAGAAATTACGGCATATTTATATTATAAACTTAATTATCGGTATATAGCTTATAAGTCTAAATACAATATGTATTGCTGCTCCCAAGGAGGTTCAGCAACAAATGATATTTTAAATTTATATAAGATTTGCTTATTATCTTCGGATAGATTGTAAATAAAGTAAACGAGAGAGAAAAAAAAAAAAAAAAAAAAAAAAAAAAACTAGTGTAATTAATCTTTAATTTAATTTTTTAAACAAATTCAATATGCGATATGTAGGAATGTTTTTCACACTTTTGTTATTTACTTACTATTCTTTATACATGCATAGGCACATACCGAGGTAGATAGTATATATATAAAATGTGTGCATGTTAGATGAGTTTCTTATATTTTTTTATATATTTTAGTTTAGTTTCGTTTTGTTTATTTAAGTAAAAACTTTATTTTACACCTGAATTCATGTTCTGCTTTAACGAAGCGAATTTAGAATTTTATGATAACTTAAATTAATGATTAATAAAATCATAATAACAGGTGCGTTAAAAAAATAGCGCTGAAGGCAAGATGTCAATTTTTTATTTATTTTGCCAAGGTTTACTTGTCGATATAATTTTCCGACTATAATTAAATCAGGTATAAGAAATGTCTATTATATAAATTAAAAATTAAATGTATTGGCTTTTATGGAAAGAGTTTACGAAATACGATCAACACTCAAAATTTGAGCGGTAAAAAAATATCACTATTTTTGATAAAACATTTTAAACTGAACAAGATACCAAATTTTATCTTCGACTTGGTGTTAGTCAGGGGTGTTATGGTTCTTATGTATTTCGATTCGAAATGGCTTTCGAAAAGAGTTTTCATTCGAAAGAAAAATCTTATATGGAGAACTTTCCAAAATAAAGCAGAGTTGTATTAAAAATTTTGAGGGTTATTTTAAAAATATTAATATTTTTTTTTAATGTTCTACATAATTATTTATTTTTTTTTTCAAATTGAAAATTCTCTTCGAAAGCCTTTTATATTCGAATCGACATACGTAATAACCCCCAGAATTTCATATCCCATGAAAGAATTTCCATTTCACAGGGCTTCGTAACTACAGCTCAAAGTTGTTGGTTGGTTTCAGTTCTCACACATTTGTCCTAACTTCAGCTTAAAGATTTTATATTAAGCTAAAGTATGGAGACTATGCAGGCCAGTAGATGACTTTAATATCATTGGCTAAAAACTGACAACTCGCAACTGACGAGCTTCTTTGGTAGTAGGCTTCAACTCATCTTATCTACCTCTTGGGTGATCCAAAGTGGAGACAAATCTTCTTCTGAATAAGGCAGCATAACTTTTTCTAAAATATGGCCATACATTGCCATTATAGTAATTTTGGTGAAATGGCCAAAAATTGTATTTCTTGAAAATTTTTTTAATAAAAACTTAAAAAAAAAATTTTTGTTTTAAACGGGTTCTTTATAAAATACTGGGTAAAAACGTCTCCAAAGTTGAAAAATTGCAAACGAAAAATAAAAAAAATGTGTTTGGTTGAGAAATACGCACAGATTTCTCTAGTTTACTTGTTTTCTATCTAATTCCGCTGAGAAACTTAAAATCGGTTGATATTCAATTAAATTACTGGTTTATAAGTGCATGAAAAACCGTTCTTTTTTTCAAGATTCTGAGGGGTTTGGGCAAATTCCAAAAACAGATTCTTGTTATATTTGACAGCACCTAATAGAAAAATAATATAACTTCCCAGGTATTTGCACTTCATTCTCTGTGATTAATGTCTTTTTGGATTTAAGAAGGAGAACCTTTGCTACCATGCAATACAACTTTACTCTCACGTTTCTATAAAATTTTCCTCCAATTAGAAACCGCCAGTTTAAGCGTTCATAACTAAATTTTAAAAGTTTGCTGTTATGCTTTACAGTTAACAATGGAAACTTTCTCAGATTATAAACTTCTGGCGTAAAGGGAACTCTCCTACTATGGCTAGTCAATAGGCTTACCAATAAATGATACATTACCTCTTTTCCTTGGAGTTTCAACTTTCTTAGAGTACTTTACTATATTACGTATCATTTTATTTTAGAAATTTGACAATTGTCAATTTCTTCATAACTTTTGCCTTCTAAAATAATTCTTCTTTTCTCCAAGCAATGCTTCCTATATGCCATATCCTGCATTTTTTTTTTCATTTTTTTAAAATAAATTTAAAAAAAATTGTTTTATTTACACTCATTCACAATAGATGTAGTAATAAACTAAAAAATTTGTGTTAAAACTTTTTTTTTGACAAATTTTAGATGTCAGTACAGAAGTTGTTTCATATTAGAAGTACCGTTGTTAACTTTAAGAAAATGAAAATTAACTTCTTTAGAGAGGTTTCATATTACTTTATATCACAGTCGAATCCTATAACATCAGAAATAGATAATAGGAATTTAGTACGACAGTGAATAAAAGAACTGTAGTCAGTGCTATTATTTTTACCGGCAATACACAAGCATACTTCAAATAGCTGACAAGAACTTTTTATTATAAAAAATACACATGGTTGTAGTGATGTGTGGCTCTCAAGTACTTGTATGCTTGTGCATTGCTCTAGTATATAGTTATCTCAAGCGTAACCATAACCAGTAAAATTGTATTTTATGCAACGACTCAATTATAAATAGTTTCAGTGTTGGTTATTTTGGCTAACTTTCTTTTTATTTCTATCTTTTGCTAATGTAATTTAGAAAAGTTTTAAATCAAATTAGAAGAAAACAAATTGAGCAAATATTAAAACAGATATACGGTATGGTTTTAACTCTAGATCAGTAAAATTAGTTGGTTAGATTTGTAAAATAATTATGTATGTACATGTGTACCTTTGGTCTTTTTTTACTGAAACTTTTTTATTTTGTTCGGCAAAATTTTTAAAAAGTATTTTTATTAAATACAAATTTATTTAACAAAATTTTTAATAGGAAACTTTTTTTATAATTTATTTATTATTGTTTGTTATATCCAAATTCATAATTGAAAATGTTATTCAAATACTGAGAAATTGCAATTATTTCCAAACTTGTAATCAACTCCGTAATATCAGACGCTATTCTGATTCCTCAGTAGATTACTCCCAACGTTTCTTGCAAAAAAATTTCTGGAATTAAGCACAAATAAAGATTAATATCTTGTTAAACTTTTAAATTCTAAATAGAAATTATTACATAAAAATAAAATAAAAAAAAAAAAATATTATAAAATTATTTTCCTTGAGAAAGACATACGAAGGCGTGTCGAAATATTGGAATTTAATTTAATAATAAATAAAAATATATAAAAAGCTTAAAAAATATTTAATTTTTTTTATTTATTTTTTTATTTATTTTTTTTTTATTTTTTTTTATTATTTATTTTTTTTTAATGTAATAATTTCTATTTGGATTTCAAAAGTTTAACAAAATATTAATCTTTATTTGCGCTTAATTCCAGAAATTGTGTTGGTTTTAAAATTTATTCTTTTACTCATGATATTCTCACGAGTTATTTATTCAGTACAATAAGTACTGAAGGGGATATCATACCTATATGGACCATTTCGTCAGACGCTACTCTGAATCCTCAGTAGATTACTCCCAACGTTTCTTGCAAACATTAGAACCTTTATATTGTAAAAGCAATTGACTAAATAAGAATTATTAATCAATAGTTACAAAAAGATTCAAATATTCAAACAGAAAACTCAGTAAGCATTGAACTGAATAAATAAATAAATTTCCCAAAAAACATTTTAATATTGAAAACTATATATTCTA
Organism: Thelaira solivaga; assembly: GCA_947397855.1. Lineage (NCBI taxonomy): Eukaryota > Metazoa > Arthropoda > Insecta > Diptera > Tachinidae > Thelaira > Thelaira solivaga. Next base: position 29,991,933 of record OX377612.1, read on the forward strand.
TATTTATTTTTTTTTTTTGTTATTTTTTTTATTATAATATTTATTTTTTTATTTATTTATTTTTTTTATTTTTTTTTTATTTTATTTTTTTATTTAATTTTTTTTATTTCATTTTTTATTTTTATTTTACTTATTTTATTTTTATTTTTATATAATAATTTCTATTTGGAATTTAAAAGTTTACCAAAACATTAATCTTTATTTGTGCTTAATTCCAGAAATTTTTTTGCAAGAAACATTGGGAGTAATCTACTGAGGAATCAGAGTAGCGTCTGATGAAATGGTGTATATAGATATGCTATCCCCTTCAGTACTTATTGTACTGAATAAATAACTCATGAGAATATCATGAGTAAAAGAATAAATTTTAAAACCAACACAATTTCTGGAATTAAGCACAAATAAAGATTAATATTTTGTTGAATTTTTATTTTTAACAATCTGCTCAAATTGGCTATATTATACCAGGTAACCTCATACGCCATAAAGTTTTTATACTTTTATGTTCATTTTTTATTTATTTAATTTTATAAGTTTTTGCTCTTATCCAAAAAAAAAAAAGTTGACGTAGACTTTAAAGTAAAATTTATGAAAAAATTATATAAAGAATTTCGATAACGTTGACTTTAAAATCTAAGTTAATTTTTTTTGGATAAGGGGGTTATTGCGCTCTATAGAAAATTATCAAATCCTATTGTGCCGAAATTAATTACTCCCAAACCACTTTCATAATTTTTTTTATTAAATCTTTAAGTCTCTATTGTAGGATCTTGAAAAAAAATTTTCGCACTCTGACGAAAAAAAAATTGTCAAGCACGCTCGCACACACTTACGAAATTTTATTTTTGTGACCTATCATTATGAAGGCTCATTCATGTGTTCTTATAAAATAAGGTTTTTTTTTTGCTAAAATTATTTACTCGCAAGCAGCTGGGCGCTATTTATTTTTGTTTTTCATACTCTTTAATTTCATTTATTTAAAAGAGAAGAGAGGAATAAAAATAGAATATTTTTATTATAATATGTTGGAATGGAAATTTTGTTTAATTAGTTCCATGCCCACTTTGTTAATTTTTTATTTTCTTGTTTGAATTTTTTTGAAACTTTTTGTTTGCCTATTGACTAAAATTCTCATTTGGTCGATTGGTATAACAAAATAAGTATTTAAATGTTTGGGCAAGAACTTAACAAGACTTGGGAGTAATCCACTGATGATTCAAAATAGCGTATGATATATGCTTTCCTCTTAGTACTTATTGTACTAAGTAAACAAATATTTTTTGTTGTTATAACCAAAATATTTATTTATTTATTTATTTATTCATTTCATCTACAGAATAAAATTCTTACAGATTACTATGTACCTAATTATAATATGTAAATAAAAGTAACTTAAATAAACTATAACTTAAATTAAAATTTAAAATGGGCTTAAAGCTATTACATAGGTGTAAACACCGCGCAATAGGCTCATTTAAGGAGTAATTTGATTTAGAATATCTTCCTCAAACATGCGATTATTTCGCAAAACTCTTGGAGGGCAATATAAGGAAAAAAAAGTCTATTATTTCAGGACAGTTTATATTCCCAGATATTACATTATAAGCAAACATTAAAGCTTAACAACTGAAGACCAAGTAATTTTCTTTTGATGTTGTACGATGGTAGTTCATAAGGCCATATCACTACATAGTATAAAACGAAGTTGCTTTGTCTGTCCCTATATCCTTATGTATGCTTAAATCTTTAAAACTACGGTTTTTTTTAATAGATAGATTGATTGAAGAGGAAGGTTTATATGTATAATCTTGGAAGGTTTAACGTCACAAATCCGGCCGGCAGGTAGCGCTATAGTCGGTATCTGGCTTATTTGCCTACTACCTGTTTTTACCCGGTCTTGCACGGTTCTTTACTCTATGAGTACGATTTCTTAGTGTAAGAAGATCGAATATATAAAAATATTAAGGCAAGACAACGTTTCCCGGGTCAACTAGTTAACTTTAAAATATTTTAATCAATATTTGCCATTTCATTGAAAATTGTTTTTTACAATTTTTTTTTTAATATTTAACAAGAATGTTGCCAATTTTAATATAAGAATATTTTGCAACAACAGTGCAGATATATAAGACTATTTATAGAAGCAGAAGGCAAGATGAAATCGTATATTGAATCTCACCAATAAAGTCACGTTCTTTATTTCCATGGAAATAATTATTATAACCGTATGGGCTTTTCAAATTCGATTTTTTAACATTCGTTTTTGTAGCACTTGTTTTCACGGGCAAACTGAGGTCGTTATCTGACAAAAATTGCTGAAATATAAAACTTTTTATGGTGAAAAACATTGATAAAAAGAAGATAGACTCTATGAACTCTTTTTTACTTATAAATTCGTACATATTCATTTATTATTTACGTAAATAAATATTTAAGTGCTTAAAAATGTAACAGCAACAACTGCAATAACATTTAGAAAAAGGCACGTTTTGACAGTCTATATATTCACATACGAGTACATATATAGGAATACGGTGCTTTTATATGTGTATGTAATACACCCATATATTTATTTTATTTAAATCTAAACTTTAATCTACAAAAATGTGAAAAACCCCATAAATAAAATCATTGTCTTTAAGTAGATTTTTCTATTAGAAATACAACAAACAAAAAGAAAGACAAAGAGATGCACTTATAAGAGTTCATACTGATATAGTAATTTAAGTAAATTAACTATCAAGTTGTATATATGTATGTATGTATATATAAATGTTTGTATGTAAAAACAATACAAAAGCATAATGATTAAATTGTAGTTACTTGAAACAAAAAATAAAAAAGGTCTGTTTCATTGTTGAAAAAAATGCTCAATTTTGAATGCTTGAGAGAGGAAAATGAATTTTAAAAAAAAGATTTCTTGTGGAAGCTAAATTTAAGTATCACTTGTTAGAATGGGAGCAAAGTTAAGGTCTGCTTATGGCTATAAAAATAAATTTATATTAATTATAGCAAAATTAATTGCTTTAGATTTAATTGAATAGGTACAGCCTAAAAAAGAAGATACAAGTATTAAATAGCGCAAGCAATTTCTACTCATTTTGTGTAAATGTAGGGTGGCGCTATCAAAATAAAATACAAATTTTTTTTTGTAGTTAATTTTGCTTTTCTTTTTTATACCCTTTACTGTAATATATGTTTGTGATTCCGTTTGTATCTATACCGCACATGGGACACCCTATTCAGTATATATAATCTACATTCTTCTAAATAGCGAAGTCGATTAAGCGGTGTTCGTCTGTCTGTCCGTCCCGTTGTCGAAATCAAATTTGTGAAATCGCTGGGTACAGAAGACTTTAGAATACTAATCTGTCAGTAGTTTCTGTCTTTCAGTTGCTATTGAAATTCAGACGGATCGGTTCAAAAATGGTGAACCTATGAGTCGCAAAACGCGACTACCTATATTTTTCCCCATTTTCTGGGTGGCCAAGAAATAAAAAAAATACAATCAAAATTTTGTATTTACATTAATTTCTGCTTTGTTTTTTTTGCACATTTTGTCTAAACTACAAAACGGGAAAAAAGTGGGGTGTGTAGTTTTATCATATATGACAGTCACAATAAATGTGTAAAAACTTAGAAGGATTAATCCACAAATGGCTGAGAAAACTCAAAAAAACAACAGAAATTATAGATTCTCATTAATTCCTGTTTTTTTTTTTTTTTTTTTGTGGAAATTTTTAAGCTGTACGTGGGCGCAATGTTTGTGCACACATACACGAAACCAGTCAGTCGATTTTATACAAAAGTGTGTCTTTTGAATGATTTGTCTGCTATAGCACAACGAATAAATAAATCTTTTTGAAAGAGATTTTTTGATTTTTGCCGTTAATATCAAGTTCTTTATTTGACTACAGCAAAATTTCTTTTGCGACGTTACTGTAACCAGCAACTTTTTGAAACGAAAACATAAAGTTTACATAATTTTAAGCAATCGATTACTTTCATAATTGTAACGATTCCAGTAATGCAAGCGTTAAGGCTACTTTAATTCGATTACCCTACCATAAACGTCTGATAGAAACTAACGCATTCTCATGTTTACATTCATTTGATCCATGTGTAAGAGAGAGATACAAAATCACACGTACACAAAGTTTCTATCACATTTTCCAGAATGCCCTTCAGAACTTTATAGAAACTTTCTTCTACGCTGTGATAGATGTTTCTATCAACAATGTCAATAAAATTACAGATCAGTTGAATGTCACTGTTATTGTAGGGTTGCTTTTAAAAACTATTAAATATAAGTTTATGTGTCAAGTTTAACAAAGATAAAGAATTTATATAAATTACAAAAAAGTTATTTGAGTGTAGGATTATTCTTCCGTCACCCTGTACGGCACTTCTCCCCCATTTCAAAACAAATACTTGATGTTTTGGAGTGCAGTGAAAACATTAATTTGAAAACTATTAAAGAATAAAACACAAATAAAATAAATAATATTGATATTTTTCTTTCCTCACTCCGCTCTTTTAATCTATGTAATAAAGACGTGCACAGTTACACTCAAATGCACCAGTTTCTGTGTTTTTCTGCTTTCAGTGCGTATTAGTGAGTTTTGTAGCCTTTATAGTATGAGTTTGTATTGTTATTCTCTTTGCTAAATTGAATGTGAGTTAGTATAGAGAAAATTAAAGTAACACATTTGTATTATTTCCATTTGCGCAAACAAATAAAACAGATGTTAAGGCAAATACTATAAGTTACTTATTGTATATTGAAAGCAAACATACATGCATATATACATACACACATACATGCTTCCTTCGCACATTTGTATTGAAAACAAAAACAAATTTTCGTATATTTTTGTTTTAATAAATGTACGAACGAAGTTGTCGTTCGTTGTTATGGAGCCTATCCGTAAATATCTGTTTATACAACAAATTATTTGAAAACATTTATAGTACAACAGTTATTTGAAGCAGAGAAACAAACAAATTCCTCACTCGCTGCAAAATTATTTATAACTCTGAATGTGTATATGAGTTGAGTTAGTGTTCAAAAACAAAACCATAGTTATAGTCATTCTCTCCCTTACACCGGCAGTAACAAATACTTATTTGGTGTATTTGTTTTGACAACACTTGTAGGTATACTCGTGCACGTGTTTAGTATGTAAGCATGTAAAGCACTAAAGCAACATGTATAGGTTGCCAGACCGACTTGTTTAGGTTGGATTGGTCAGCTTAAAATAAGTTTTGTGTAGATGTAAACAATCAAGCATATTTGAAATGGCGTACAAGCATTACACATGTTTGTAATGATGTACGTTTTTCAAGTACTCGTATCCTTGTGCATTACTTTAGTAAGTACTATAGTGGTTATGCTTTTTGGATCAAATATTTTACTAATGTGAATTATTCATTTATTCGTTGAGACTCCTGTCTAGCATTAGTAACCAGAACAATAAATAATAATAATAATAAAAACCAATAAGCGGAAGCTATCAACATGAGCAATATAAAGGTTAAGGTCTGCAAGTTTTTATTTTTGACCATTAGTTAGTTGGTAGCGAATATACATACACATGTATGAACAAATCAAATACATTGTTTGAGAGACAACAAATTGAAATAATTACCTGTTTGTCAGACAAGTGTAATGTTTAAGCAAACCTTGTTATTAATTAGCCTTTCGTTTTTCTTTTTCTTTCTGCAAGCATTGATTATTCAGAATTAAATGCTTTCAAGGATATCCCAACCATGTCTTTAATTACAATCGCTATTGTATGCTTAAATATTAATAATTAAGGGTTTGTGAGCAAGGACATTATCTTCAAACAGGGCCACATTAGTATAAGAGAATCTTTATGATTATAGATCATTAATACACATTTTTCTTTGCACTATTATCGCATTGGAATAAAAAATTTGAGAATTTTCTGTAGTGCATAGTAGTGTTTGCAAGTGTGACAACCAAATTGATTATTATTAATGTATGCATGTATTTCCATAATATTTAATGGATGGGCGAAATTATATAAAGAAAAGACCGACTTGTAATAACTAGTAATTGTGTACTACAGTCAAGTCTCCTATAGCGCGATTGTTCGTCGCGCGTTATATGGAAACCGTGTTAAGAAAAACTTCTAATTAATTTAAAATCGGATATGCTTTCTATGGAAACCTCGTTTCGAGAAACCTATAAATAAGGCAAATCAGATTAATATATTATATATCGCGTTGTATGGAAACCACCACCGCGTTCTACGCAGACCGGTTTTAAGAAACTCAAAATTATATGTTATAAATATTATATAAATTAAATGAATTCGTACCGTGTAATATGGAATCTTACAGAAATATTTCTATTAAATTTTTTTTAGCAAAAATTCGTTTTTTATAGATTAATAAAATGGAAAGTATTAGATATACGAGTACATATAAATTTCTTTTTTTGTGGTAATAAAGCATAGTTTGTCGGATGACACAACATTTTTATTTGTCAACTGCGTAATTAAAATTATTTTGCTTTTTAAAAATTAACGTTTTTTTTATAAATTTTTGTGTTTTTCTTTTGTTTTTTATTATTTACTCTTGCAATAGAGCTATAAAGAGGCCGCGTTATAATAGACTTGACTGTATTACATTCAGTAGGGGTTGTAAAATTGTTTTGTTTAGTTAAATAATGTAGTCCGTCAGATTCAGTATTACTATCACGCCATGCCACCAGTACCAAGCATGATAGAAATACAAGATTATGCCATTCCGCACATAAAATGAAAATTTTCTGCACATGTAGCACAAATGACATCACGCGATGTGTTCCTATTGGCTAATAATTTACAGCTAAATAAGAGAGAGAGAGAGAGAGAAACATGTATTACTTTTTTCTTCAAACAGTAAACAAACTACGCCATGTAACGGGAAATCATGGGCATGGCGTAATTTTGTATTTCTATCATTCTTGACCAGTACCACACATCATTTCTACTTTAATTGCAATGAACTATTTTTCGTACAATTTTTAAAAAATAAAACAGTGAAATCATATACATGCAACAAAATTTTTGCGTTTCAATTTTAAATTTATAAAAGAATTTTTTAATATTTCTTTATTTTGTTTACTTTTTAATGTTACAGATTTGTACAGGTGTTAATTTGAATTCATTTGCTTTAAAAAACAACCAAACAAAATCAAATTAAATTTAAGTTTAATGTCGTTTCAAATTTCTCAAATAGCACACATCTATAATGCCACTATCGCTCTCCAACGTACATTAAAATTTTAATTTAAGCCACTTAACATAATTTTTTTATTCATCAATATTATTACCAGAGATGTACAGGAGGATATTCGCTTCTTTCTTATATGAATCAATTCACTGGTTTTGTTTTGTTTTCAATCATCATTCATTCGAGTACTTTCTTAGTAAAGCTTAGTAACTGAGTAAATTTAAAAAAACTTGCTCTCAAGAAAACTTTTATACAAAAAACTACCCGAACGGAAAATTAGTAAAAGTTAGTAATTAAGCACCTGATTCGAAAACTGCAACTAGTGAAGATAATGAAAAATATAAAAATAAAATTGAATGTAATACATTAAAAATAAAATAATTATTATTTTTGTATTCTTTTTCTTTCAGTTTTTTTTTTTTTTACAATAAATAAATAAATATATAAATAAATAATTTTTATTAAAATGCAATTAATTTTTTAAGTATCACATGTTGTTTAAATTTTTAATCATATGATTATTCATCTTACTAAATTTTACCTAATATTGCTTGCATGTTTGGTCTCCCACAATTGTTTGTCATTTGTTCAATTTCTTTTAAATATACCGTCAGCAATAACAAATCAAAAATTATTACTGTTTTTTATTTTTATCCAAAGTACTCAATGATAAGTTGGATGCATAGTGCAAAATCAGTTCATTAATTTATTTTAAATCAGTTTTATTTTGATAAAATGAACACCGAAATAATAAAAATATTGAAAATAGTGTTTTTTGATTTACAAAAAATAGACAAAGCAAAAGCTAAATTTGGAATTTTTTATATTTATAAAAATGTTGTCATAAATATAAAAAAAAAATTCTGAAGATGTGCTTTATGACGAATAGGGAGAGAGAAATAAATAATTATTTAACTCGGGAATTAAAATTTAAATGAGATAGTTATATTTATATTTAAATAACAGAATATTGAATTTGAAGTATTGCCTGATTTCTTCTTTTTTTAACATCTGAAAAATTTCTGAAATTTGTTTAAAATATTTTTTCTGTAAGATAATAAGTACTTTTATTATTTATAGTACATACAACTAAATACAGTCCAAAATATATTTGCATAAAAAGCTTTACTTAAAAAGCTTTCATGTTATTGATATTGATTCGTTGCTTTTGTGAATGGTAAGTGCTTATAGAATATGCAAGAAATAACATGCATTTTGTAACAAACCACTTGATATGGTGAATCTTGCAATGACACCATTCATTTAGTTTAGGTTTAATGGCAATTCAATATACATTTTTTTAAAATAATTAAAATGTTAATTTATTAAGCTTGAGGTCTTACTGTAGAAATTAATTTTTATATCGATATTTCGCTTCAACTTGCGTAGCTTCTTCAGGATATAATTATAAATTAGTCAAATTACATATTAAAAAAAATTTTTTTGACAAAATTAAATTAGGGGTACAATAATAAGGTAATACAATAATAAGGTAATACAATAATAAGGGAATACAATAATAAGGTATACCAACATTTTTAGCTTACTAATAAGATTCTTGATTATATTATTTCTTTTCAAGTCCCTGCATGACACCGTGTAATATTATTTGGTGTGCTGTCTTTTTTTTTAATATAATTTTATTTACAATCGATTCTATTAAGGATAATAATCAAATTTGATTTAAATAAAAATTACATGATGTGTTAAACTCCACCATATTAACAATAAAAATATTAAGAATATTTTACTATATTATATATTACTAACTGACTCGGCAAACGTTGTTTTGCCATATGAATTATTTCTAGAGTATGAAAAAAAGGTGCTTTAAGTTGGCATTACTGTTCAAGATGGCGACCGATTTAACAGCTGTCAAGTGATTTATTCTCAGTTTGGTTTGGCAATTCATCATGAATAGACTCACACCTGAACAACGATTGCAAATAGTGCAATTTTATTTCGAAAATAATGGTTCTGTTCGGAATACGTATCGCGCACTACGTCCATTTTATCGTCGACAAAATCGTCCACCAGAGCAGTTAATTCGATTAACCATGGAACGTTTTCGCACCACGTTTACTCTTATTGATAACTCGCATCCCTAGAGACGCCGTACGGTGCGTACAGAAGAAGCTATTGCTGCTGTAGAGCGTAGCATTGAGGAAGACCCGAATGAGTCTATCCGCCATCGAGCACAGGAATTGGATCTGTGTCCATCCACTTTATGGAAGATTTTGCGGAAGGATCTTGGTTTGCATGCTTACAAAATCCAACTCGTGTAAGACTTGAAGCCAAACTATCATCAAGTAAGGCGTAGATTCGTCTAATGGGCCCAAAACGAGATTGCCGTTGTTCCCGATTTTCATAAGCGAATTTTGTTTAGCGATGAAGCGCACTTCTGGTTGAATGGCTACGTCAACAAACAATCCAGAAAAACTGACTGTTTGGTGCGCTTTATGGGCTGGTGGAATCATTGGTCCGTACTTCTTCAAAAACGATGATGGCCAGAACGTTACAGTCAATGGTGATCGGTATAGAGCCATGATTACTAACTTTTTCATTCCTGAATTGAACAACCAGGATGTTCAGGAGCTGTGGTTCCAACAAGACGGCGCAACATGTCAACAGCTCGTGCCACAATCGATTTATTGAAAGACACGTTTGGTGACCGCCTAATTTCACGTTTTGGACCTGTGAGTTGGCCTCCAAGATCTTGTGATTTAACACCGCTAGACTACTTTCTGTGGGCCTATGTTAAGTCATTGGTCTATGCGGATAAGCCACAAACGCTTGACCATTTGGAAGACAACATTCGCCGTGTTATTGCCAATATACGGCCACAAATGTTGGAAAAAGTCATCGAAAATTGGACGTCGAGATTGGACTACATCCGAGCCAGCCGTGGCGGTCATATGCCAGAAATCATATTTAAAATGTAATGCCACAAGATTATCTTTCGGATAAATAAAATTCATGTCAATCGAATAATCCATCGTTGTTTTATTGCAATTTAAAGTTCTATACGTCTATAAAAAACACCCTTTATATCTTATTTATTTCATAGAAATCGGTTAAGTCGAAAAAAATTTAAATAATTCATTCATTTCTAAATGGTAATTCCAAAGTATGGTATCTTTTGAGCCTTCTGATTTCTTCAGTATTATCGAGCAGCATAATAGCTAAGGGATTTACATGAAAACTCAATTATTTATTTGTTAGTTTTTTTTTTTTTTGGAGTGAAGTATCGATACAAAAATAAATTTATACAATAAGACCTCAAGTTTAATAAAATAGCCATTTTAATTAAAAATAAAAAGTCAAATAAACTAACAAATAAATTATTAAAAAATAAAAAAAAACGGCCTTTGAATCGTATTCATGTACATCTCTGATACATACATATGTAAGTATACTCTTATATGAAAAATCGAAATTCTTTAAATTATTACACAAGTATACACGGTTTTAGACTAGAGCAATTGAAAACTCTTTCGAAAGTAGTTTTGGTCACTTCGCGTGTTTTCAAATTGGCTCCTGTTATCTTCTAATGACATATATCAAAGTTAAGGCATTGTTACGTGTGATTACAAGAGAAAATCCTATATTCCGCAACTATACTTTAGGGGAAGGTTTAGTTAGGTTGCACAGGATGCTCAGTTGTGTTCTCAGATGTGGCTATTTTGTGATACCACAATAGAGATATGAGATAGAAGTATGAAAAGTTGGGAAACAGAAGGAAAAAAGGAGACGAGTCCGCCACATAAAACAGTTGCCACTTCTAATGAAGCAATATAGCATGACGACTCCTCTAGTTGACAGCGCAGTGAGACTCCGCAGATAGCGCTGATCTTCCAAGGCAGGGCAAAGGCAGAGAAGGTAATATGTAAACAACTGTTTTGATAACTTGTCCAGTTATCCGTTTTAAATTATTTATGGTTCAAAACGGAATCTTGAGATCCAACGCAAACCAACCAAGTTGCTTATGACATACAAAACATGTTTTATCCCAAAACCAAAGTTGTCATCACTTAGTGACAGCTGTTTTCATACTTGTTTTTACACTTGTACATATACAAGACGTATTTGCTACGAGTATTCGTTTTGTAGTTATACAAGCTATACTCGGTGTATGGTTGGTTATATGGTTTGTAAAAAATGGAAGTTTAATTAATTTTTTTGCTGATTGTAAAGATTACATTTTTAAAATTTTGCATGGGATAAAAGGGACTTTACACTGAATCGTGAATTCCTCTTTTGTTGTTTTAAAAATTTATGAAAAATTAAAAAAAAATTTAAACGAAAAATAAAAATACTATATCACTCGCTTCAACACAAATAATGTTTTTCGATTTTTTAACGGTACTTGATTATTTGTTGGGTTTTTATATATTCACCTTTATTTTAATAATTTACTTACGAAATTGGTTTGTTTTTAATAAGTACTTATAAAAAAAGAAAATGAACACAAAGAGAAGAAACAAAACATACTGGTTGATGACGATATTGTTATGACGATTTTCAGTTTAACATTATTATATTACAAATACCGTTCTCACTAATTTCACAATAAACCAAATTTTTTCACAAATTCTTTGCTTTTTAGCTAATATTTAGTTATTCATTTTTCACTTACTTTCATATTGTAGATTTGTTGCACATATTATCATTATATTGTAAATAATAAAAATTATTAAGCTACCGACGGAATAAGCACCGACTTTCGCCATTTTTGTAAATCTGAATAAAGAAAAGTAGAATAAATAAAAAATACTAGTTGTATATATTAAAAGAGTTGCCAACATCAGTTACATACAGAGCAAGATTTTATAAAGTCATCGATAAAAATACACAAACAAAAATAATGTGATATTTTAAAGTAACAGAGTAGTAGTATTTTCAAGCTGACTGGTCTTAACAAAAAATTTGATTTTAACGTTAAAATTATTTATCAAAACAGTGGCTTCATACAAAATAATATTGATAAGATCATCCCTAAACCGTTTTTGAATTTGTTTTAATGACTTTCTATGAAATAGAACCAATTTTTGACTGAGTATTTGTATGTTAATTGCTGTTAAGTACAAAATACTGTTTTACAGTTAAATCAATCCAATTGGGCATTTAAGTGCAACTAAAGTTATCTGGTAGATAAATAATTGTTGGCTATCACAAATAGACTTTAGTCAAAGTATCTGGTGTTTGCGTTAATACTATTAACTATAAGCTTTTCTTTATTGTCCGTGCTTTAAGCTGCCATTTTGGTTTTTGTAAACGGAATTTGTAGTCCTTTTTGGTTGTTGTTCACGGTATTAATAACTTTATTTTAATGTTGTACACGGTTGACACAAAATAAACAAAATAATTTTTATCTCATCGAGCAGATTAACAATTTTTCGTAAAGTCACTATCCGTGCAATATAAATGAAGTTATCTATAATTATCTGACACCTTATTGGAAAGTTGAAAGAAATCAAGAGAAAACGACGTGCCAATTAGGCATGACAATTCGTACGTAAACAAAAATCTAGGAAATCGGAGCAAGGGCGAATTCATTTTCTTTGAAATTGCTGCAATTGTTATTTTTAATTTTTCGGCGTATGCAGAATTTGTGACTAAGTTATCTGTACGATAACTTTCTGCCTTTAGTTATTTCTTTGTAGTAATGACCCTAAAAAGTTAATTTTTTTAAAGTGGACTAATTGCAATTATAAATTTATGTATATAGATCTTGACAGTCCTTTTGACGACAGCCTTTTATAGATTCCCTTTGATTTTAGTAAAAACAAAACCAAAATTTAAAGTTTTTAGACCATAGAGATGCTTAGTGCCATAAATGAGTACAAACTGTATTAAAATTATTCATTTACAATTTCAATTACAAGTGTGACGAGTTCTCATAAAAGGAAATCATTTTGTGTACCATGGCACGGTAAAGCATTTAACACAATTCTGCATTTTTTGCTCTCTTCGTTTTGGCTTCGATAGCTGTCAAAATTTGTTTACTTCAGTGCAGTCATTGTTTTTATGTCCACAATACAAAGTGTGTGTGATTGTATGACCGAATCTGCAGTGAATTTCCTCATTTTTATTTGACACATACGATTAGGTTGTTTTGTAATTCAGTGTTTGTTGTACTAAATGCGTTGCTCTGTGCTAAATGCCTTCCCGAGTATGGTTCTGCCATGTGTGTAACCAAGGCATATTGATGTATATGAATATGCCTTGCGTGGTATGTGGTAAGACAAATTGGCAAAGTGACCCTGTGACGTTAGTTATCAAAATCCTTGTTATCATCTGGTTCGACCAAGATGCTTTGCGTTTGAGAAAGAAAATTGATATGTGTTTGTGAAAATCTATTTAATTCCTCTTTTGTTATTTGTCTCTGTTGTATATAAAAACGCTCCCCTACACTACATCTATTTTTTTATAAAAAGTAGTTTGCTGGCAAACATTACCTACTCTTAATTGTTCACATCAAAATGGATCGTAATGGAAACTCAAAGAAAAGACGTCAACTTTGTAAAAAAATTAAACAAGATGTGCAGAAACATGATTCTAACAACAGAGACGGTGTGCAAATGCCGTACACACCTCTTACACCAGTGGAGGCTATGACATCTCGGGATTTTCATTTGGATATCAATGCCCATGTGGAAATGATGAACCAAATGCTCAAAGATACTGTTCGGATAGATACGTTCAAAGCGGCAATATTACACAATAAACATTTATTTAAAGGAAAGTGCGTCTTAAATATTGGCTGCGGTACCGGCATATTTGCGTTGTTTGCCGCCAAAGCTGGGGCTGCAAAAGTGTTTGCAGTTGATACTTCCAATGTTGTTTATTATACAAGACAAATTGTTGCTGCAAATGGTTATGTCGATGTTATTGAAGTTATTCAGGGTAAAATAGAAGAAATAGAACTACCTACTAAAGAAGTAGACATTATTGTTTGTGATTGGATGGGTTATGCTCTGCTATTTCAATCTATTGGTGATGCAGTCATTTTTGCTCGTGATAAATGGTTAAAGAAGCCAGGAGGTTTAATTTTTCCAGATCAAGGAAAATTATATATCGTTGCTTTAGAAGACCCTAAACACAAAAATGACAATATCGATTGGTGGTCAGATGTATATGGCTTCAACATGAGGTGTTTGAGGCAAGTGGCTTTAGCTGAACCCAGATGTCAAAGTGTAAGACCCGAACAAGTATGTAATAATTTCAATTTGAGAACATTGACATTGACCCAAATAAAAAATTGTTTTATGTGATAGAAAACTGAATTTTGTAAGAAGAAAAAATTAAGTTTTATTCCTGTGTGAGAAAATTCGTATTTTCTCAGTTGTGTGGCTCAAAAATTAAAACATAATCGACTCATCGCAGAGGAGAAAGTGTTAAAGCCCGGCAACGATTAGCCGATCTGATTGTAAATCAGATTGCCTCAAAAATTGTAAATCGGAAAATATGTTGGTCGTCAAAAAGTTGAACTTAGTACGTGCTCTTTTTCTTAGAATTTAATTTTCCATCATCTCAATTATCTTCTTTTTTTATGAGAACCAAAGTCTGTATTTCAATTATGAAATGTCCCCAAGAAATTTTACAGAGTTTTTTCTTTTTAGAATTACATTTTCTATCATATATTTTTTATTTGAATCAATGTCATGTGTAAATCAAATTTGTTCCGAAAATTTATATGTGCTTATTTTCTTTTCTATAGGTCATCAGTAAACAATTTCCCATTAAATTAATTAACCTCAACACTGCAACACTTGAAGATCTTAACTTTCGTAGCAAATTTATGTTACCTATAAAAAAGACTGGACATATGGATGCAATTGCATTATATTTTCATGTATATTTTACAAAAGCACATAAGCTCTTGGGCTTTAGTACTGATCCCTGGTCGCCACGTACGAATTGGTTACAAACAATATTGTTCTTTGACCAATCAGTATCGGTTAATGCGGGTTCTCTGTATTATGGGGGCATTGAATTTACTTCCCTAACAAAACCTATCAATCTTAATAATATAGTTGTTAACTTTGAAATGCTTTTGGGTGATCCAACACAAGCAGAATTAGAAGTTGAAATGACGTGGCATTTTAAATTAACTTCAGCAGCAACATCATATGAAAAGAAAGTTAAAAGTAGCAGTGATACTAAAATAGTAAAATCAAAAAGTGAACAGAAAGTAAGCAAGAAAAGTGACCTTAAACAACATCAAGAAGCTTCTAATAATTTGTTACTGGACCAAGAAAAGACTATTAAATGCTCTGGTATTATTATGACCACAGATAGTTTAAATAATACTATTACAATTAGCAAACAAAATTGTCGGTATCGAAACAATAAACTTAATAAAAGTAAGCACATACAAAAAAAAAGTTAGAGTCCCATTTCATTATAAACCTGATATTTGTTGTTAATTTAATTGATTGTTCAACGAACATGAAGGTTGCATTTATTATTTTATTTCTATTTATTGAATTAAACAATTCCAAAATTCGGTTTATTATTTAATTTTAAATTTACATATAACATTTGCATACATAAGTCAAAGAACAACGCTTTTTCTTTTATTTACATTGATATTTTTTTTTATTTCTAACTTAAAACTTTAGTATTATCGTTTAAATTTAAATGATATGTTTTCTCCCGTTCTACTTGTTCCAACTGTCCTTAAAGCATAAACAATTTTATATTAATTTGTTTATCTGAATGATATGCTTCTATTCTTATGAGAAATAAAAAAAAATTAGTTTTTTATTTCCTATTAAAAATTATATACATATGTAAATAAAAATTGAAAAAAGATTGGATATAGTGATATTTTTAATTATTTTTTTTTAATATTAAATAAACTGAAAATTCCAAAAATAATGTTCGTTTATTTATTTAATTTTAAAATATATGTATATATAGAAATAGAACTAAAGTTCCAGATAAGAAGGAAAATAAGGAAAAACTATTTTTGTATTGCGTTGTCTTTCTTGTGCTCTGTAAAGGTCGTGATGTTATGTTAAGAAAATCTTAACAGGGTTTTCTCGAACTTGAAAAAGAAAAAAAATTATTCAAAATGACAACGCAGAGGAGATAAGCTCGTTGAATGTCCGACCCATATTTCAAAATTTGATATTTAAATAAGCCACAGTAATAAAGTTATTGAGTTAATTGCGATAACAAGTACATTTTTTTTATTCAGGCACATAAATATTAAAAGTTAAACAGATTTCTTTTAGTTCCCTTTATGATTCTATAAAATTTTGTGAATAATTAGTGACAGTACTTCTCAGTCATTCTATCGGATGCTGGTTATTTAACCCATCTTGTACCACCACCTGAATTCGTGTAGAAATCTACTTGAATTTTGTTATGGTATATATTAGTAACCTTTTGAAAAAAGTTATTAAAAACTAAAGCTAATAATTTTTTATTCATTTTTTGGATAGATAAAGTTTTAAAATTGTAGAATACAAAAATTTTTTGAGTTCTATAGTCTCAGGCAATTTTAAAGAACACATAAATCCAACACTGGTACAAAATGTGTTAATACTGATCGGTGTATGCCATTTCACGATTTTTATATTTTTTTGGGAAATGTTAATTTTTTATATGTTTTTATATAGATCGAGTGCTACACTAGCAACAACAGTCTTAAAGCTGTATTCACATGATGTGTACAACAGAGATCAGCAATGAGTACAGAAAAAGTGATTAGAGTTGAATCATAACTTGTAATTTGTTGTACTTATACGCATTCATGGCAGAATTTTTTCTGCCATGTACACATCCATATCCAATTCAAACTTTACCGTAATGTTTGAGGTATTTATAATAATTACTATGTAGATTTTGACTCTCTTTAACTCAATATGTATAAGCGACACAAAATAGTTATGAGTCAAATACGAACATCAAAATATATTACAATCTTACAAACATAAGTTCTATCTTTGAAAAATATTTCAGAAAATATTGAAAAATATATCCTACTAATATTATAAAGCCGAATGTTTGTGAGTGTGAATGTTTGTTCCTCTTTCACGCAAACACTACGGAATGGATTTTAATGAAACTACAATAATTTAGCTTATACATCAGAATAACACATAGGCTATAATTTATAAAGATATTGTGTAAATTGTCCAAAATATAACGATAGGTTGAAGTTACACATATATAATGTATAAACGATATGTTTATCGTAAATAGTCCTGCAAAAAAGTCCGCGACAGCATATGTCTATCTCTTATGTGGAAGCAATTATCGTCAAAATAGTGAACCATAATTACAATAGAAATTGATAATTTATTTCTAATTAATGACTGTATTCTATTGTAAAGGGATGTCGCTAAAAATTGATACCAACGCTTTCTAAGGATACCGACCGGGCCGGGTGAGACCGGACAAAAACATCTAGTATAATAATAATTCTAAATACAAGCTCACTACAAGCTCGTATTTGTAGAATAAATTTATAAAAATAATATAATATTGACTTTTCTATAGAAAACTTCATTCTTTGCAATGTTTTTATAACCAAGATTTTAAAAGAAGACTACATAGAAGTTAATATTTGTCCTATTTTTATGTATAATATTTATTTAAGGCCAACTCAATCTTACCTTATAACTATTATTTATTTTGTTATTAATTTCAGCATATAAGGGATCTTATATTAAATAAAATAATTTATATTTCTGATACTTTTAGATTGTCCTTTAAGGACAATATATTTATTTATATATTTTATAATATTGAAAATATCTAATTGAAAATTATTCAAGCTCTCTTGTACTAATAATAACTTCTTATTCACCCAATTTTTCCTCTCCTGACAAAAGTAACTTGACTTGTTATTCATTTCATTCTTGATTAAAAAAAATATATATATAATAAAGCAAAGTAAAATTATCATGTCAGGTAGACAGCAGGTATTATAACTGCATCAAGCGCAGTAATGCAAACTGAAGCACATTAACTTAGATTTCAATTTATTTTTTAGGATTGTGTATTGTTTTATATTAACAGCTAAATTCATAAAAAATATTTTTGTTTAATAAGCGCTTTTTAATCAAATTTGCCATAGAAAATATGCTTAATAAGCCCTTATTAAACAAAAATATTTTTTTATAAATTTAGTTGTAGGTATATAAATAATTATTTTTTGTATTGCAGCTTGATTGCTATAAATTTACTTACTTGTGGATAAGTTGAAACACTTGTGAGTATTATAAGTATTTTTTGAAATTACCAGTTGATTTACGGTTGACGTCTGAATTAAACCGACTTTTGTTTGGCATGAGTATTATGTTTGTTGCATCCTATACTTATAAATCAACGTTGTTGTGAGTATGAGTACATTAGAGTAGTTGAATTTCAATAACGTCCACTGATTTATATTTAAAATTTTTAGAGTGGCTATGAATACCAAAAAAGGGATTCATTGCCGATCTGTGGTGTACATGTCATATGGAATGTCGAAATTTAACATACAAAAACGTATACACATAGTGTGACTTATTTGAAGCATAACATATGCGTTTTTTTTAGAGCTCGTTCTAATTGATGTGTAAATGCATATGTCTTGTATGGTGTCAAAAATCAAAATAAGAAAATTAAATAAATTGTAAAAATTGAATTAATACGAAAAAATTAATATTTATTTTACGTAAGAGTACATATGAAAATCCATAAATTCAAAAATTTTTACATTCCATGTGACTTGTACACATGTCAACACAGCTGTACGGACTAGCAGAGATACAATAAAATATTTAGTAAAATAAACTATTTTTTGTCATATATGAATTGTAAAAGTATTTAAAATACTAATAAAAATAAAACGAGTCACACACGCACACACGCACACACATACCCAAGTACGTTGTTCTGAATATTAAAATAATTCGAAAAGCAACCTATTTTATTTCAGGATATTTAAATTCTGTTACTAATTTCCAAAATTTACTAATCGGCGCCGACTTATTTTATAGTTATAGAGCTTGATTTTAATTCTAATTCTCCAGATAAGCCATTATGTTGGAAGTGGAAAACACAACTTGAATTACGTTAATTTCAAATATAACGAATATAACGAAATTTTTTTTATAACGAAAAACTCAATTTAACGCATTTTTTGCTGAGTTCCTTGAAAAAACCTCCTTATTGCTAAGCTATAGCTATAAAGTATTCTTTCAAAATCCTTTATATTTACCTTGAAATCATACTTAAAAATTTTTGCAAATGCCAATAATTATTATTTAATATTACAAAAGTTGAAGAAAAACAATTATTATTTTAAATATTTAACAAATAATTTTATTTCCAGAATAAGAAAAATAACCAAATATATTATTTTTATTCTACTCTATTTTATTAAGTCGCATAAATTACTATTTTCCCTGCTTATATACTCCGTTTAATAACAAATTTCGAAGTCGTAACTAAATTTAACGATCAAAGTTACAATGTGATGAGCTTATATAAAAAAGCAGAAGACTTCTTACGAGAAACACTCGGTTAGATTTTTTCTTATTTAAAATTTGTATTGGCCATGTTCTAAAATGAGTAATTTTGAAAAAAAAAAAGAATTAAACATTAAAAATAATCGTGTTATTCTTTTCGAAATTTTCTCATTCCGTTCAAACAAATGTTTTATATTTAACTTTTACATAGTAAAGAATAATTTTATTTGAACAAAAACAAAATACCAGCAGATTATTTTCAAATAGCAAGTTACGAAAAAAAAAAAATTTCTTGTCTTAAAATAAATACCAGGTATATAATACATATATATACATTAACGATATTAAATCCCTTTTACGTTCAAGGGATGAATAACATATTGTCTTTAGAAACAATAATAAATTTGTCTTTCGATAAAAAACATTTCTTAAGTCAAATATTGTTACAGTGTTATTAATTGTTATTTAAATTGAGGTTTCATTTCATTTTACTTAATGTCTCTTCTACTTGTTTTGAGCTGCTGCAATTTCTTCAAACTTTTTTCGTCTCTTACTTAAGAGCGGATTATTCGATTTGTCCAAAGCTTTTATGTGCATCTAAACATGTAGAATAGTACAAGTTTATATCTATAATTCCATAAAAATTTTAATAATCTCACCTGACTCACCTGATCATAATCAACTCTCATTGTTGCCAAAGATCTAGTCATTTCCTCTTGCACCTCAGGCCAAGTTTCTTCTCCTTCCTTAAGCATGCGACCTGTACACAGAGGTGTCATTGGCACTTCCGTATACTGAGCAATCCACTTGTTGCGCATTACTTCCTCAATGTTCAACCGTTTGCTGGGATCTACATTTAGCATTCCTTTAATTAAGTCTTTGGCCGCTTGACTCACATTTTTCCATTCAGGATTGGGGAAATCGTATTGACCTGTACGTATGCGTTTTTTCATGCCCGGCGATATGGCCATGCCATTGTTACTGTAGAATGGTGGAAAGCCACAAAGCAAAATGTACATTATAACGCCCAAAGACCAAATGTCACAACTTTTGTCATATTTTTCGGGGCCCAAGACTTCCGGTGCTAAATTTAAAATAATTTTTTTAAATGCAGACAATTGACAAAATAAATTAAAAATGTGATATGCCGCCAATAATAAGGAATTGTACAGGAATATTTCACCCCTGTAGCCAATAACATGTGAAATATTTTCCCCTTGGGGTGAAAATGCTATCGTGAATCTGTCAGCTGTCAGCTCACATTGATTGTTGTAAACAAGAACAAGCTGATTATGAAAAATATTTTACATTCAAAACAAATTCAGTAAAATAAAATTTGGAATTGCAGCAATATTGTTATTACGGGAGCAAGAAAATAAGCGCCGGCGCTTGCGCAATTCATCTAACCCCTTGGGGAGTTATCTGATGCTCTGTAAGTGACAAAGTATCAAAATAAGTTATAATATTGCTTAAAATAATAAAAAATACCACCAGCTTAGAAAAGAACCGTTACTATGCCTCTCATTTGAATTCTTAAATTTTGTGTCCAACACATAGAAGGCATTGAAGAGAAAGAAGAAAAATGAGAATGCGTTTATAGGAATATTCGCCAGTGTAGTTAAGCTTGAGATTTTTTTGCAGAGGGTTGATACTAAAAGTAAAGTAAAGTAGCAAGAGATTATGAAGTCGGATGGCACAATCAAAATTCTGCGTAGTGCTTTCATAAATATGGAGTGTTTTAGAGGAAAGTCTTTGCCACGAGTGGATAACTTATCTGTCCGAAGAGGAACGTAGACTTACAGCTGAAGACTTATTCTACCCAATTATGAATAAAACTTCGCCGGTAGTTTTTTCACTTTTCCCTTTCCTTTTACAAAATTTTCAAATCGATTAAGCAACAATACAATATCACAAATAAAACGATTAACTTTATTCTCTGTCTTCTTCGTTTTATAAACCGTTATAATCGCACAAACGAACAATTCGAGTAAAAATCCAGCACAACATTTCGAGACACGATTGTTTTTTATACTTTTCGTTACTATTGAATCTAAAAAGCAAAATTCAAACACAGGTATTAGCATGCATATGCCTTGCTTAAAGCATTCAATAATACAAAGCCGTATTTCAATACAAAAGAAAATCACCTCTATTTTACTACTCAGTAATTTACTCAAACATGTGTGATCGTTGTTTTAATGGCTTTTTGCATACTTGCGTTTTTGAATGTTTTGCATTTTTTAAATTCAATCGTGCCAAACAGCATAAACAGCCAATCAGTTTTTAATCGTGCCTCGAACATGACTTAATCAAATATGCACTATTTTTTGTGCGTTGAATAAATAAAATCAACAAAAACAATTTAAAAAATTTTTTGGAAAAAAAATAAGGTAGTTGCACTTCTGAGCTCATAGCTCAGCCATTTATGGATCGATTGAGCTGAATTTATATAGCAACCTGCAGGAACTGGCAACAAATTGGCATACTAAGCTTTTCTATAGGTCTGCTAGGATTTTTAGAAAGTTAATTTCGATATCCCCACGGACATGGGTAAATTGACTCCGTACATGTACAGTGTGAGAATGACACGGAATAATAAACTTAAATGTATATAGAGTGAAGTTTATGTATCTTCTATGTATTTGTAATTTAATATTGCTTAGGTAAACAAAATTTAACTTACCAACATAATAGGGTGTATAACATGGCGTCTGCAATGTGTCCTTCACAAGTGTCTCTTTGGCGAAACCAAAATCTGTTAATTTCAAAATGGCATTCGGATGTGGAGAAGTGTATAATAGATTTTCGGGTTTAAGATCGCGATGGGCAATATCTCGACTGTGCAAATAGTGCACGGCCACACAGATTTCATGCATTATTTGAGCCGCCTCTATTTAATAAATGAACAACACGAGGAATTAGTGTAAGTGCCGTCTTTCTATAATTTATGTATGTATATGTACTAACCTCTCTCAGTAAATGCGCCATCAGCATTATCTTGTATACGTTGAAATAGCTCACCTCCTTCCATGCTACATTAACGATAAAATATAAAACTGTAATGTTACAGACTGACTGAATTAATTAATATCATCGCCTACGCCCAAAGGGCTCTCAAAATGTGTAGAAGGAATAAGAAGGTAATTTTCTAAATTCAAATATTAAGGGAAAGAAAGGGTAAAACAGATTTTTTATATCTAATACAAATTCAAATTACAAAATCTTCTGCTGAAAACGTAAGGATGTTTGGCCATTTGTGGAATAAAAAGGGTAAAATATTAATGTTGGTGTGTTCTTTTAAACCCCATTTATCTTTCAAAATAACAACTACAGTAACAAAACTTAATTTTGTATTCTTATCTTTTTAAAAACCTTTCCAATGAATCTTGGGACTTTTTTAAATTCCAAAAATAAGTGGTAAAATTTTTACCCCTTTTTGATGCCAGAGAACTGAAACTGGTGTGTGTGCTTTATTCAACATACAAAACATCTTACACAACATTTGTTTTTTATGCTCCTCGACATGATTGAATTTAAAAAAAGCAAAATCCCAGCATTCAAAAACATAAATATGCATAAAGACATTAAATCAACAATTTTTGTTTTTTGTTTGCTTGTGTGTATTTGTATTGAAATACGGCTTATAGTTGATGCCTGTGCTTGAAATTTGCTTTTTGGATTCAATCGTGTTAAGCAGCATAAAAAAACAATCAGTTTCTAATGGTGCTTCGAACCTGGCCTTTACTCAAATTGTTAGTTTGTGTGATTTGTTTGACTATATGTATGTATTTACATAAAAAGTTTTAATCATCTCTGATAAGTATCTTTGTGTACCATTGATTTCAACACCCAATAAAAATCAATTTAAAAAAATGTGAATATTCTTCAAGAATATTAGAGTTTTTATAGAATGCATAGATTTTAATTATACAAGAAATTGAGCTGAAGGCCTAAGATGCCACTGCTCCCTCCCTTTTTTCCTCTTACCTTATAATTTAAGACAATTAATAAATAAATAATTATGCAAGAAATACAAGATTACGCCACTATTTGAAGGAAAAAGTAATACATTTCTCTCTCTCTCTCTCTCTGTCTCTAACACACTCTATTATTTAGCTGTAAATTATTAGCCAATAGAAACGCATCGCGTGACGTCATATGCGCTACATGCGTAGAAAAATTACATTTTATGAAGAGAATAGTCTTAACTTGCTTTTTCAAAGGTGAATAATAAAGTAAGATTTTATTTCTTTAACTTTTTTCTTTTTAATTAAAATTACTATTTTTTTATAATTATATCCTGAAGAAGCTACGCAAATTGAGCGAAATATCGACATAAAAATAAATTTATAAAATAAGACCTCAAGCTTAATAAAATAGCCATTTTAAATAAGATTTTATTTTGTGCTTTTTGAATTCTCAACACAAGATGAGGACAAAAAAGAAATTTGTTACACACAAATTTCTCTATACAGTGATAATTATATAATAAATATAAAATTCAATTAAAATTAATTAATGTTCAACTAGTTTGGAGAAAATACGATTGGAACTTTTATATTTTAACTTTGTTCCAGTATTTTTTTTTTTGTGTTATTTCCAAGCCTAGAGCTGTGAAAATAGAATTAGTAGATGCTGAACAAAATATGAAATCGGCTAATGATGTATCGATTTTAATGCTAGAATAAAATAAAGCGGTGGTTGTAAAAAAAAGATCTAATTAAATGTTACCAACATCACGATTCACAAAATATGATTTTACTAGGAAACTATTAAAGCGTGCAATTTGTTAGCGGTCGTAGGGAAAATTTTTAAATAAAGAGTTTCAAATATTTTTTTACATATTGTAAGGTTTTGAGGAGAAATGAATTTATTACCCTAAATCGGATTGCAAAGCTTTAACAATTTGCATGTACTCGTATGTATGTCTAATGATATTTTAAATAAAAAAAGTGTTTACTACCCACCATTCCATAACGACTAAGAGACATTTATTACCAGCATATGTATTCTCATAGACATCAGCAATATTAACAATATGACGACAGCCACTGACACGCCAATGTAGGTCGACTTCGCGTCTTGCTTTGGGACTGTCTAGTAAGACCTTTTAATTCCAAACCGTAAAAAAATAAAACAAATAAAAAATTCTTAAAAACATATTTGCATTGGAAATTAGGTTCAAGTTTTATACACCATTTCCATACTTATTTTAATAATAGCCGAACTAAAAAAAAAAAAAAAATTGAGATCCCTGAAAAGTATTTCTGAACTTTTTGAGAAATCTTACTACCAAGCCTGCATCTGATAGTATTACATTTTCTTCGCAGTCTTTTTGCACGAGAAAGATTTGTGCTTCCCTTTTGAAATTTCAAATTATATGAGCTGTTATTTTTCAAACTGGTTTAAGTCCACTTTTTTTTAAAAAAAAGACATTAGATTTAATTTTAGTTGGCGATCGCAATTCAAGTTTTGAAAATCATATTATATTTTGTGAAAATGATTTGAAAATATTTGGATTCTTGTGATCACAAAATAGTCATGTGAACTGCAATCACATGATTATTTTCGGCAATATTTTGTGTAGAACTTACTAAAAAAGTAAATACATATAATTAATTAATAAGGAAATAAATTTTATTATTAATTATGTAAATAATTTTTGCGAATAATGATGTTTTCACATGATTAAACGTAAATAAGGGTGTCTCAATAAGGGTGCAATTTTTCATTTTACAATAAAAATACGTATTTTTTAGGGAGTTGTGATTTTTTTACTTGGATTATAAGGAAGACATGTTTCCTTTGAAATAAAATATCCTTCAAATGACCTCCCCCCCTAAGCTTCTCCTTATAAAATTTTCAATGCTTCATGAAATTTGAAGTTGTTTTTAAAAGACTGGCTGGTGGGATGACGCGAAGTAGTCGGCCCAGTTTCTTAAACTATTTCGAAGGCTAGCGGTCTCAGCGTAACCATGGTACAATAAAACCAGGTAACTTAAAAAATAACATTACAAAAAGCCCATAGATTTTGTTATTGCTTTTGAGGCTCCTGCTGTCAAAAATTATTTCCGGTGGTTGATATTAAGAAGTGTGCTAGAGTGAAACAAAAAATTTGTTTCCGCTTTTGATCTCTCTTTAACACATTGATATCAATTAGTTTTTAACAGAACGTGGGGGATTCAGCTGGCGTCTCAGTGTCACCTGGTTTTCTTACACCATGAGCGTAACTTTACAAATTTTTGTAATAAGTTGTTTTTTCGTAAAGCGCTTGATTTTTAATAATCGCAATAAATATATGTCACAGCTGTCAAATTTCAGAGCTGTCTCTTGCACAAAAAATTTATTTTAAAAGTGCCCTTCTTTACTTTTTGACCCTGACTTAAGAAATGTTTAAGTGATCTAAAATATTTTTTTCTTTTGTGTAGAACAAGTTACGAGTATGATTGCGTTGCCCATATTTAACCATAGTTTTCTGTATTTCATAAATTTCAGAAGTCACATAACTTATGCTATCTATTTTGTGTTATAGAAATCAACGTAAAAACAAAAAATAATGTCTCTCGTTTATCTGCTTTTTCCTTTATCAAATAATTTTATTTGGAAATATGTTGTAAATGGTGTAAAATCTATAGTATGTACATTAGTACACAAATAACAGAGTATATAAATACCTTTAATGCATATTTAAGATTCGTTTTACGATTTGTACATTCAACAACTTTTCCATTAATACCCAGACCCAACACTGTATTAGAAATTTCATAGTCATCGACCAAAGGCGTGGTTTTAGGTATTCGCTGTTGTAGCTGCTGCTGTTGATGATTCTGTCCAGTACTTTGACTCATTGGTGGTTTGGCTATTTTAAACATTCTACGTGAATTTTGTACTTGTAATCTACAAAGAAAGAAAGAGAAAAAATTTTTAGAGCCGAATTTTATTAATGCGCAACGCCTTGCTTCACCCTGCGTTGTCATGTCTGTTTCTTACGTCATTATTAGAATGAATACTAATGATTTTCTACAAAAGTATTGAAAAAGAGATGTAAGTATTGTGTAAAAATATATTTAGGCTGTATTCTGAAATAAAATGCTTAAAGAACAAAAACAATTCAACAATTTTTTCCAAATTTTTATAATCGTCCAGAATATAAACAAGTTAAATGTTATGTACCCTTCGCCAAACATTCATATTTTTCACTTTCCACATTCTTCATGAATATAAAAAAAAAATTCTATAATTTAAACGGCTACTTTATTAAGATTGAAATCGTATTATAAAATTTATTTATTTATTATTGGAGCGAAATATCGGTATAAAAATTAATTTTTATAATACGACCACAAGCTCAATAAGCTAGCCGTTTGAATAGAAAAAGGTCAAATAAACTTACAAATAAAAAGTTATAAAAAAATAAAAAAAGAAATGACAAACATTGATAAAAATAATTTTCTTGAAATGCCTATTTTTTATTAATCCTAAATAAATAATTAATTTCAGTTCAAGAAATTAAAATCACGAGTTCTAAGAAAAAATCTTTTCTGATAACCTTATTTTTAGAAGCAATAAAATGTCTGGAGGTACTCAATTTTTAAATTAATAAAAACAGAAATTCTAAGAAAGATATTTAATAGGAATGCAAAATAAATATGAGGGCCGATGTTGAATGTGAACCACACCTAAACGTCAAGTTCTTTTCTGCATTTCATTTGACCTTTCTCAATTTCAGACTAACTCAATTTGAACCATGAAAAGATACACAATCGAGCAACGCCTTAAAGCTATTCAAATCAAAATGTATATCGTGCACTTCGTAATTTTTTTGTTCAATTTAATCGTCCAAATGTGCATACAATCGGAAAAACCGGGTCTGTAGGAGATGTGAAAGCACCAGGGCATGCTCGTACAGCAGAAAATATTGCTGCTGTTCGCGATAGTGTGGCTGAAGATCCCTCCACCTCAACTCGTCGTCGTGCCCAACAATTGCACTTCTCACGCTCGTCGCTGATGAACATTATGCATAAAGACTTGCATTTACACGCTTACAAGGTGCAACTGACTTAAGAACTAAAGCCTCTTCAGAATGGTGGCAAGAAATGGCAACAGTGAATGATCAATTTTCGAAGAAAATAATGTTCAGTGATGAGGCATATTTTCACTTCAGTGGATTCGTCAATAAGCAGAATTGCCGCATTTGGACGAATGATAATCCAAGAGTGATTGTCGAAAAACCAATGCACCCACAGAGTAACTGTTTGGTGTGGTTTATGGGCTGGCGGCATCATCGGGCCGTATTTTTTTTAAAATGAGGTCGGTCAGGCAGTTACTGTGAATGGTGTTCGCTATTGTGAGATGATAACGAACTTTTTATGGCCCGAATAGGAAAATATGGATGTGGACGATATGTGTTTTCAACAACACGATGCCACTTGCCACACAGCTAACGAAATAATGGCTCTTTTGCGCGACAAATTCAATGGCCGTGTTATCTCACGTGGTAGTGATGCCAATTGGCCGCCAAGATCGTGTGATTTGACACCGTTGGAATTCTTTCTTTAGGGTTATTTGAAAGAAAAGGTGTACGTCGATAAGCCAGCAACAATTCAAGAGCTAGAGGATAAGATAATTCGGCACATTAACGGCATAGAACCTCAATTATGCCTCGAAAATTTGGACCATCGGATAGGGGTGTGCCGCCGAAGTCGCGGCCGCCCTTTGGCCGATATTTTGTTCCATACATAATTGAACCATACCATATTATCATACTAAAAAGAAATGACAATAATTTCCTAAATAATTTGTGTTTTATTCAAAATCAACATCGGCCCTTAAAATTTAACCACCCTTTATATAGGTCGCTACAGCCTCTAGGGACTTTAGAAAGTTGAGAGAGTCTTACTTATAGTGAGGAGTATAAAAATAGTTTTTATGTTAAAGTTATTTGTTATATTGTGAACCGGTAATGTATTTACTGTTAAATCTATATAATAAAACTAATAACAATTACAATAATGTTTAACTAATTCTATTATTATTTTATTTTCATTTTGTCTAATACTTTTAGTACCTGAAATGAATTTTTATAACCCTGATCTGACAAAAAAAAAATTAAAATAATATAATCATGGCTTATTAACGCACCACGACCTTTAAGATCTATCGTGCAGCCCAGAATAAAAATAATAAAAATATGTTTTCAAACGTTAATTTTTTATTATACTGGCAGCACTAAATTGGCGGCAATGCGCCAACGACAATAGAAATTAGCCGAAGTTGACGACAGCTACAACGGTGGTCGTGTAGCCATGTAGCCGTGCTGTCATGAATAGTCATTACTTTTCAGTTACGCCTGCCGAACTGTTTTTAATTGGTGTACTCGAATTCTATGATAGTTCTGGGAACCGCCTTAATTCGATTGGCAACGAATTTAAGTATCACAACCGAAGTGGTTTTCTGTGTGAAAAAAAAAACAAATCTTTCAGTTTAGCTCCTATGACATGCTTCGACAGTTGCTTTTAGAATAAAAATTTCTTCATTGACCTAACGTCTTCACTAGCAATAAATATGTCGTCATAAATTAATAAAATTACCAATGCAGACTACATACTTATTTTCGTACTCTACAATATATATCACAATAATTGTTAGCACATTTTCTTTAACAATTCTCTACTAATGAGAAAAAATCGCTTAAATCGACTTCAGAAAAAAGTTAATTATTGCTCGAAATAATTTTATAAGAAAAAATTTAAAGATTTTATAGTAGTAGTCCTCTAAAGAGTAACTTAATAAGACAAAAGCGGGGTTTCCATATTGTCACGGAATTCGCCTGTCAAATACCTGAAGGGTTATGTATTTTGATTCGAATCGATAATGCTTTTAATTTTAAAATATTTGTCTAATGGGACCGTAGCTTTTTATAACTATTTTAATTACAGTAGAAAGATTGTATCGACTAGTAAATAAAGTTAAAATAAATATAAAAAGGGAAACCCTATTTTTTTACCGCAGCTGTATGCACATGTATGTGTATCTAATTTCACTTTTATTTTGAAATTTATTAAGATCACTAGAGTGCCAATAATAGTATTTTTGTTTTAATCAAATTAGTAAATTTCAGTTCATCAGTTTTGCTTGTGTGTTCGTTCCCTTGTTTTCGCTGATATAGTATATAATCGAAAAATAAATAAATAAAATAAAAAAGATAACAACCTCCAATACATTCAGCAAATAAAAAATAAAATAAAAAACGAGTTAATATAATTGAAGTTAGAAATGACTACAAAAGCAAAAAATTAAAAGTAACCAAACAAAATAAATAAAAATGTTTAAATTTTTAATTCATTGCATATGATTGTAAGATCGTCTTGTGCATATTTTATTAAATTTTGCAAATACCTATATCGTCAATGGAAAATGTCAAGAAATACATATTTATATAGCTTCTAACCTTTATAAAAAAGGGAAATATTTAATTAATTTAATTTTGAAATTTTTCAAGCACTTAAAATATGCTAACAATTTATTTATACCATAAAAGAAATGAATACGTATTTTTCGAAATATGTAAGGACTTCCGTTATGAAGTTGTTTCCCCATTTGTATAAGTAAAAAGTTAAGAACCATTGGGCTCAAATTATCACAAGTAATATAGAATAAAGTGGATGGGAGTTTCACTCTTTTATTAAAAAACTAGCTGGCTTACCCGTGCTCGTCCGGTTCTTGTATCTATGAGTGGGAATTGTTAGACTAGTTATTTAGTTAAATTTATGATTTTATAAATAAAATATTAAATTGTTGGTTGGGCATTTAATTAAAAAATTGATAAGTTAAATATCGCATAGTGTGTCTTTAACTATCCACCCAAAATTTGTTCCAAAATTTTAGCCAAAAACCGAACAAAATCTTAATTTTAACTATCGAAAGTTGTCATAAAGAGGCTAAGGGGATCGTATATGTAAAAATTCAGAGCAATCTTGTTTAAAATCTGTTTTTTTTTCTACTATTTTAGCCAGTACAAATTGACAACCTTCCAACTGACCCGCTTAAAAGTGTGCTTTTATTCAATTTTAAAAACTCTCTTAGAAAATATAATTTTAATTGTTAAAGCGAATTGAATAATTGACATAAAAATTGGCGTTATGTTATAGAGCCTATGTGATAATGGAGATTTATATTGTTGAAATAATTTTTAAAATCTGTTCGGTACAAACAAAAAACTAAAAAATATTTTTTCCTTTTTCTAATATTAGTATAGATTCGAAAATTTCAATACAAGTTCTTATGGAATGCTGAAATTTAGAATTTTTTTTTATTTGAAATTTTAAGTAAAAATGTTTAAGAAAAGTTAGAAATTTATACCTGCAGGACTAGGACTCGGACTACCTGCAAATTTATATACCAAATAATTAATATAAAATAAAATAACCAAAAAATTATGCGAGATTAGGAGTTTTAGTGTAACGGGAGCGATGAAGACGTGTACTAGATGTA
Source organism: Thelaira solivaga (assembly GCA_947397855.1). Classification (NCBI taxonomy): domain Eukaryota; kingdom Metazoa; phylum Arthropoda; class Insecta; order Diptera; family Tachinidae; genus Thelaira; species Thelaira solivaga. The sequence continues at coordinate 30,023,138 of OX377612.1, forward strand.
AAAGAGAGATGGCAGTGCTGGTAGTTGCAAGGGGAAAACAGCTTCCATTTTTCAGGGGAGGTCCACACCTATGTCAGAGAATTTCTATGAAGGGGTACTTGTAGTAACGGAAGTTACATTTTCTCAGACTGTTCTATGTATATTGACAAGCTATTCCTTTCGATCAAGATTGGGATTTCTACAAACTTCTCAAAGCTATATCACAGAGGAACACGGTGACCTTACTATAGATACCGGGGCAATGAAATGACACTTTATGTAGTTAAAAAGGACGCGGATACCCCTTTCGTAGGTCCAGAGCCCTTCTGAGGGATGAACAACAACTTCTCACTCGTGTCTTACTATGCAAGGACTAGAAACAAAGTCTACAAGACTGCAGCAGTCAAAGATTATTAGCCCCGAGCACATTAGGGCAGAGGTTCTTTTAAGCCTCGGCAGAAATGACGTAAAACTCTGCGTTGTTGGGCTATTGTAGACTAAACTAGAACATGAGTAAACTCGATGTGGTACAAAACGCGTTTTATACTTTTGATTGTTCATTGTGTTATTTTTTAATTTGTTAAAAAATCATTTGGTAAAATGCATGCACTCATTTCTTTCATGTCATTTCTATTACAGTGTAAAACCCGAATAATAAGCATAAAAAACTTTCGCTTAACTAAGTTACAAACTTTCTGCCAGTTGAACTTAAAAGGTTAATTGTGAAAAAATCTGTCTACCGGCATAAAATGATTTTAAACAAAAATAAAAAAGATATAAATAATTAGGTTATCGCATAATGTCGATTCGAATTATCGAATTTTTTGCTTCTCCATTTATTCTCTCACATCATTCCATTTAAAAGCAAAGAATACAGGCAAAGCAAAAAAACACGCAATTCATGATGCAATTCAATAAAAAAAATTTGTTTTTTTTTTATTTTTGCAAAGGTGTGAATACATGTATGTGTGTATTTTTTTTTTTTTTTTTTTGTATTTTAATTGCTTGTAATAAATTATATTTGATTTTTAATCATGTTTCAATACTTTTTCAATTTCTTTTTGGAGCAAATGCGTCATATTTTTTCACTTTTTTCTTTTGTACTTCAATTAATTTTTTTAATTTCTATAAATTTTGGTCCGAGGTTTTTACATTGATTTTTAATTTCGTTTAAACAACTTCTTTTTTATTATGTGTTGAAAATTGTTTTCCACTATTAATTGCTCCATTTTTAGTTAATTTCCATTATTTTTTTTTATTTTCAGGCAGACCTACCTGTTTATTACACTTTGCTTTCTTTATGGGTTTACTTTTCTTAATTTGACTTTATACCTATACGTTTTATTTTATTATATTTTGTTATTCTTTTGGCTTGAAAGCAGTTAAAAGCAGTTAAAAGTCCACAGCGAATTTTACATTAATCAAATAAATATGTTAATAAATTTTGTTAACATATAACAAACGACAACTACCCGCTGTAAAGAAAAAATTACACTGACAAATAGTTCGAGTATCTACGGGATAAAAGATACTTTCGTTGTGTTGAGAGTCAGTTCAGTCAGCGTTACCGTTGGGTTTTTCAAACAGTGTCGCAAAAAAGTATATGTATACTTATAAAATAGGCAAAATGTATCAATTATTAACAATTATGTATGAAATCAAAGTTAGGGCATAGTAGCATCTTTTAGATTCTTCAGAACAGAGCAGACATTGTAACAGAAAAACTAAATAATAATAATAATTAATAATAAGTTAATTTAGCTAAAAAAGAGTTCATCTATATTGTGAAAGACATCAATATTTTCGTGTGATCAATAAGTAAGTATGAGGTGTCAGAAAAAAATCATTAGTTTTAGCTTAAAGTTTACATTAACAATGACCAATTATATTATGACCAATACATGGAGAGCTGAAAAAATGTTGTATGTGATTTATTCAACGCACAAAAAATCGTGCACAACATTTAATTAAATCATGTTAAACACACGATTTGAAACTAATTGTTTTTTTATGCTGTTTCTCAAATCTAGCTGGTATTGTTGAAATAGCCACCCGAAATTCTTTTTCTACTACTAAATGATTTCTATTTTTCGATTTCATGGCTGTTGAAGCAGAAAATGATGTTACTATTATAGTTCTGTCCGACAGAGTAAAATAATCTTTTCTTCGTTCCACCCAAAACTGAATTAAAATTTTACTATAAAATTTCTGTTGCACTGAAGTATCGCAAGTATTTCAATCAGTTGTTCTTTTTCGAAAATTTTCAATTCGAATGCATTAAGTTGGTTATTTAAAAATGGATTCTAGATCCATGCAAACGATGTAAAATCAATTTCGTGGAAATAATGCTAAAAATGTTTTAGTAAACTTTCCAAATGATCTATAAAATTTTTTTTGCTTTAATATTGTTTCTGGCGCCGGCGTCATTTATTATAAAATAGGAAACATGTATATTTTTTTTCTAAATTGGATATTCATAGCTCCAATTTTTTAATGAATGATGTAACTTTGTCTTTTTGAAACAGAATTAATTTAAAACAGAAATTAAAAACTTCACGACCCTCAGTTTAGAAGCCGCTGGTGTAAAAAAACTATAAATACAAAAATCTTATAGCAAGAAAGATGCCAGAGAGAATTTTTGGGCATTTTAATTTTTTTATTTGAAATGTTTTGTTTAAAAAAATGTTTTCAGACCTTTTAAATAAAATAAAATTAAATTTGTTTTGCATTCTTACAGATATTTTATTTCTTTTAAAAGTAAGGATCCCACAACGGATCATTTCGTGCTCGGCCCAGGTATTTATTAAGTGAGTCGGTATTCGTAGAGAGCTTATGTTCTAATTTTTAGAGATACCCGTTTACAAATCTAATTTTAATTGTTAAAAACCCATCTACTTTATAAAATGGTTCATGTTTTTGCTAGTATTATTATTAAAGCAGCCAACCGAAGTGGTAAATAAAATATTCCAAAGCATAATTTCAGCCTTCCATATACATACTTTATAAGATGCTCCCTATATGCGATGCAGAAATTACAAACGGAATCACAAACTTATTATAGTTACAGTGAAGGGTACAAGAACACATACACTGCTAAAATATTTATTATATTATAATAAATAATTATTTTCAATTAAACAAATTCAAATTATGAACCGATTGCACTGAATTTCGGAAGAGACTTCAAATAGTTGGTTTCAATATCTATATACATAGATAGTCTTGATGTCAGCGAAAGATCAAAATAGAAAAAACAACAAAAACTTGTATATAAATTATATAAAAATTTAGTTGACATCAATAATACGAAATTAAAAAAATAATTCCATTTGTCGATTTTAATCGTTTTTGCTACGAAATCGTGACACATCACATGACGTTAACAGTTATAAAATAACCTAAATATATAAACTTGACCAAGTATTTATTAAAACGCCATGCAAGGTTTATTTGTGTTGAAATATTGCAAATTAAAAACATTTCTTGCTTTTAATGAATTTTAATACTTTAATATTAATAGCTTAGTATTTAATAAATTTTTGTTTCAAACTTATTTATAAAATTCAGAAATGATGTGTATATAAAATTTGTTTAAATACAGCTGCTGAGTTCAAATATAATAAACAAGTAAAGACCAATTCATAAAATATACATATTACATATTTTTTAATTAGAAAAGAATTTTTAACCAAATGTATGTAATTCATTTTTAAATTTGAAAAAAAAATAGCTCCGAATTTTTAAATAATTCGAAATTCTTTGAGTCTGATTTATAATTTTTGTTTTTCATTGATTTTCTAAACGTTTACTTTATTAATCTCCTAAAATGACACGTTCTTATGAGGGTAGACCCAAAGTTTTACGCACTAAACGTTTTGCTATTTGATTAAATTCTTCGCGTTTTTCACGCCACATAATAGCTGCATCAACGTTAGCACCTGACTCGTCGTTGGGTTCTAAAAAAAAAATACAAAAAAAAAAAAAATTTAAATAAAAAATTAAATTAGTGTTAAACAAGAATTTTGTCATTGTTTATAAATATTTGCAACTAAACAAATTAATTTTTTATATTTAATATATTATTAAATTTTTTAAGCTTATTTTGAAAATACATCTATATAGAAATTACACATATATTTAAAAAATAATTTTTTTTCTCAATTAAATAATTTATATATTTATGAAGAAGCTACACAAAGTTGCTTACAAAATCATAACAAATGTTAAAGTAAAAAAAATCTACAGACAAAATTTAATTAGCAGCTTTAAGTTCCAGCCAAGATATATAAAAAAGAAATAAGGTTGAAACAGACTTCGAAAAAATAAAATAAAATTCAAGGCAGTTAATATTTTGTTGCGTTATTAATAACAAATACAATACTAAAATAATTGATGAATTTCAGATAAGCGCATATAAAATATGATAAATAAAATTAGCTACGAAAGACAAGAATCACGCGTTCGGCTATTATTCTCTCTATAAGCAGTTTCTGTATGCAGTTTTATTATGCAAAAGACAATTAACTGCGATACCTAAAGCTAGCAATAATTCAAGTTCGAACATAAAACCAACATGGAATTTCATGACACCAAAGTATTTAATTTTTGTCAATTTAAAAACAAATACCGATCAATTAAATTTGGACAATATATTTTTTGATGTTTTCAAAAACAAATCAGACAATATCGAAATGTTCCGATTAACTCCCTTATCCAAAAAAAATTAACGCAGTCAACGTTATCGAAATTTTTCATATAATTTTTCATAAATTTTCTTTTTATCGCTAATGCTCCATGTTTTTTTAATAAAGCATGTTGCTGGACGTCAATGAAGTTCGTAAGCTCAAGAGAAATCATATTTTAGATTTTAATATATATATACTATTATTATTATTATTATTTAATTAATTAATTTTATACTTTTTGTTCTAGCTAGAGTTCAAAAAACTAATTTCATTTTGTTACTTATTAGCTTATTTACTTATTATGTTTAAAAGATAGACTGTAAATAAATAAATGGATATTTTTTTTCTTTTAAAGTCTATCCCCCAAAAAAATTAACGTAAGTTTTAATGTCAACGTTAACGAAATTTTTCATATAATTTTTGAAAAAATTTTACTTCAAAGTCTACGCCAATTTTTTTTGGATAAGAACATAAATCTTTAAATAATAATCATTTATTTATTGTCATTAACAATATTAAATGGGAAAACTTACCAGCCAACATTGACACAACACTGAGTAATATCTTCTCTACACTTTGTACGGGACTCCAACGTTCCGCCGATGATTCATATCCCATCGGGTCATCTCCGGGAGCATGTAATATCGATATACATACACGACCATCAGCAAAAACTGAACAATAAATTTCAAATGTAAACGAAATGCAAAATAATGAGTAATGCGTAATAGGTATATATATTATATATAAGATTATAAATGAATCTTCTGGAACAGCTTATACTTACTATTAGGATGAAACATTTCACAAGTAAACTTCATTTTAGGGGGACTCAAAGGATAGTCTGGTGGAAATATTAAACGAGCTGGAAACACACCACCTTCAAAACATGTGCCTTCGGGGCCACTTTCAGAATATAACAATTCAATAAGAAATATAATTTTATATGAATATATATCTTACGCTATTAAAGCCTCCCATTCAAAAAAATTATCTTCGCTAACGGGACCAGCGACTATGCCTTCCGGTGGGTCCAAAGTCAACTCTAAGCAATTATACATATATAATTTTTAAAATAATTAACATATTTCCTTGTCATAGTACTTGTATGTTACACAATATTACGTTTATATTCTGCCATAAGTCTTCTTAAAGCTGAACCAGCCATTTTTGTGTTATTTGACAAATTTTAGTTGCTAAACGTTCCTAGTTTTACTGATAATTTCAATTGAACAATATACGTCTAAAATATTTATTGTTTGCAATCGTGGTGCATCAATTTTTTATATTTACTTTCTATTATTTGAATTTTAATTTAGAGTATTTTTCAATAATTTTATACCGATTAATTTTTCCAGCAAGTGTAATTATTATGCTTTTTTATGAATTTACGCTATTAAAATTATATTTTTTGGTTTAAGTTTTAAGAAAATTTACTATTTTATGATGTCAAAAAAACCAAATACAAAAAAATTTTGACATACAGAATTAATACCAATGTCAAAAATAAATGAGAAAAAAATAGTAATGGAGCTGCCAGTTAGAATAAAATTTTAAGGAATCAATAACAGAGTGGATCAAATAACATAAATAAGATAATAATAATAATCAGTCTGTTATTGCATTGAAATTCAAATTCATTGTACTGTTTCCACTTATAAAAGAAAACAAATCTTGCTGTTGTCCCACCGTTATTATTTTACATACGAAAGTGTATTTAAGTATGTAAAAATAGTAATATATTGTTTAAGTTAATACGTAGAATTTGTGAATGTAATTCTTGTGCGTGTGTTATAAAGTAAAATTGTATCTGCATTAGTGTATAGATGTCATGTTAGTTTTAAGTGTTTTACAGTTGGCTAGACTTGGTATTGTTACCAGATAAAAGTAGAACGTTCTAAGCTGGGCTGAAATGACGTTACGGTTTGGTATTGTTACTAGGTAAATCTAGAAGATTGTAAAATATTTTAATAACTTCAAAAGTTATGATTTTTGGAACGAAAGGAGTCAAAACGGCTAATGAGGCATCTGATGCCTGATGATAATATTAAAATTTACGACAAGCTAATGTAAATTATATGGATGGCGTTGCCACACACCACTGTTTTCGTCACGACAACGACACTCATAAACGGGCCGGCCTAATGTTTTCTACAGTGTATCCAAAAAAAAAAGATCGGTTATATGAAAAATATTGAAAAAATAAAATTTATCCTGAGACAACCACAAAGATATGAAACAACAATAAATAAAATTTAGAACCACAGAACTACACAATTTTTTCAAAAATATTTTATTTACTTTACAACCATATAGGGAAATTATTTTCGCTTTATTTTAGTTAGTACAGACATTTCAATGTATAACATAAGTAATAGCACAGACACAGCTTAGAAAATTCCCAGTAAATTCGCTGTGTGTCGTCATAGTAGGAAAATAGCTAGCCGAGTTTCTAACCATTTATTTGAAACAATTTTCGTAGGACTTTAGGAGCTGGTTTAATCATGACATAATTAAAGACTTCATAACAATGATGACTTTATATGGCTATCTATAACTTTTGAATGGTTTAATATTTTTAAATGAAACTTTCACTAGGTGATAGCGTGGGCTATTGTTCCACTGAACGTTTTTCTAAAATTCGTCAAATGCCCAAAAAGATATAAGCGTTTTTTCAATTAGAACACATTTTAGGCAACTTAGATGTAGCATGTGGCAGCAAAAGTTGCATGTGGCAGATAGCCCAATTCTCACTCTGCAACATGGTGCAAGTTTCATGCCAATATATTTATCCGTTCAAAAGTTATAACAAAAAAACAAAAATTAATTCCCGAAAATCCGCCCACTGCCGGTTCTGTTAGCCTGGTGTTTCACTTTTTCGCTCAAGTTTTTTCAATTTCATTCTTGAACGCAACAGGTACATTTTGCATTGAATTTTTTGTTTTCGCAATAAATCTGGAATGGATCAATATTTTTTAATGAAACTTCCACCATGTGGCAGAGTGGAAAATTGGCTATCTGCCCCATGCCACTTATGTTGCCACATGCCACATCCACTTTAATTAAAAAGCATTTTAATTAGAAAAACGCTTATAACTTTTAAAGCGTTAGAGCGATTTTAAGAAAATGTTCTACTAAAATGTTGGCCATTTCCCACTCTGCGACATGATGAAAGTTTCATTAAAAAATATTGATCCATTCTAAAGTTATAGGAAAAAATCAAAAAAGATTTCAATATGTATTTGCAACAAGCTGTTTTTGTCTATTTTTTTATGCTACAAATTTTAAATGGATTAATATTTTTAATTAAAACTGATAGAGATGGAGGAAATGGGCTATTGTTCAATCGACCATTTTTTCAAAATCGCTTACATTTTGGTGGAACATATTCATGTTTTCGCTTCAGCTTCTTTTGTTGTAAATTCAAATTAAAACGCTTATACTGTAAATCTGTAACACGTTTTTATTGGTCTATATTTTATTAAAAACACTTTTTTTGTAATTATTATATACTTTACGTTTTTGTTGTTTTTCTTCTTCTTTTGTTTAATATATAAATAAATAACATGACGATTTGAAAACAGAAATTAAATAAGTGTACTCTTCTTCTTTTTTTAATGTAGTAGAAAGTGTTTGTTGTTGTCGTTTTGTTTTTGTTTTTTGTTTTTTTGTTGTTGTTATTTTTGGTTTTTGTTTGTTATAAAAGCAATATTACAATAACTGTGGTAGTAGAATTGGCTCCTATAATAAATATTTTACAATTGATACCACTTTTTATCCTTGTATTTAAGCATTAAATTATGTGCTGTACCACTGAAATCTTGTGCTTGATTTGCCATGCGCTCGGCACGTTCCTCTAGCAAATTTAGTTTTTCACCACGTTCCATTGCCAACTGATGCGCGCGACTGATTTCTGATGCAGCAGTTGAAGTTCTTTGATTTAACTGATCTAGAGTAGGACCCGGAATGTGTTTTGCAATTGAACGATTTGCTTTCCCGCTCTGTTCGCCAACTTTAAAATACAAGATAAAATCGAAAATTAATGAAGGGAATGAAAGGTCTTCACACTTTAAAACTTACATAATTCTTCTCTATCCAAATTTTTGGGACCGCCGCCAAATAAACCCTTAAAAAAGCTTTCCTTCGGTTGTTCTGGCATCTCTTGAACTGTGAACAAGTTCCCCATCATTTCTAATATAAATTGACTGAAAGCGAAAACAAAAATCACTTTTAGGCACAAACTGATTGCAATTAAAAATAACGATTCGTTTCAAAATTCCGCCTCAATGAAAGTTTATTTTTATGCAAAATAATGACTTTTTGTATTTATTTATTTATTTTTTTTATTTAAAAAATAACTATCATTTTGTGTTTCTTGTAATCGCATTTTTTTTTTTACAAAAATTAAAACTCCAGAAACTTATGAAACTTAAACTTTTAGGAGGGTAATTTGAAACGAAAATAGTTAAAGCCAAAATAAACACTTTGTTGTTTCTCTACTGGATGCACGCCTACTTGATTGTTTATTTCCAAAAAGCCCTAAATTACATTAAAGAAAATTTGCAGGAGAACCAAAAGTCTTTAATATGAAAAATTATTCAAACTTTTTAAAATTTAAGCTTCAGTTCAAGAACTTTATTATTTTTTTTTTATGAGTGAAAATATTGCAGGAACTTGTAAATCGATATTAACGTTTCTTTTTTTAACTTAGGGCTTTTATGAAAACATACATATCGTATATGTATTTATATTTACGTCATCTATTCTATTAATTATTTAATTAATGCAACGTTTGAATGGTTTTCAAGTAAATTTGTATAAAAAGGGTGATGCAATTCGAAGATTTATATAATTTTTTGTTGTTTTACAAAATCAGTTTAAAAATTTATGTAAATAATTCAATTTGCCAATAAAAATACAAACATGCAGACACACACTTATACTTAAAAAAAATATATACGAGCTGTTAGTTATGAAAGTGGTATAAGTCGATTAAAAAAATTAGTAATCGATAATTTTAGTAAGATTAAAAAAAAATTGACTGTACCATTTTCAAAAATAATAATTCATATTTAAATAACTACTTACCAAAACTCTGATGATATTGTAAACTTTTGTATTTCGGTGGGTGATGCCATGTACAAACCATGACCTTTATTACTAAAGCAAAATATTTTTGATATTCTAAAAAGAGAATATAAATAGATTAAAACAAATTAAGTAATTTTTAAAATTAATTTATTGTAAAATACTCACTGTGTTATATCTTCATGAACAATGATTTGTTGACCCCATATGGAAAGCATTGGATCCACAATTCCCTGTTTGCATTTGGTTTGAAAACTATTAAAAAATAAGTAAATCATTACAACGTAAATTAAACTAATTTCACTTATATTTTTGTAATTAATTTTAATATAACGCACATTTATTGCAAGAGTGAAATAATTCAAAAAATGTGTTTTATTAGAGTAATTAGTTCATTAGTACATATCATACTTTACATTTTGTCAAAATAAAATATTTTCAAAAATTTTCCATAAGTGTTAAAAATTGTAAACTTGAAATGGCTCTTTTTTTGATTTATGACATTATTCAATTAAATGAGCGATATGTATATGTACCAGAGATGTACATGAATCCGATTCAAATGCCTTTTTTTATTTTTAAAAAAAATGTGTATTGAATCGTCACTAAACATAAACTAAATAAATTGTGTCAAAGTAAGATTCATCATATCAAGTAGTTTGTTACAAAATGCATGTCAAACTTGCATTTTCTATAAGCAGTTACCATTAACAAAAGCAACGAATCAATTAAAAATATTAAAGCTTATCAAAGCTGTTTAAGTAAATATATTCTGGACTGTATTTAGTTGTATGTAAAGGGTGTTTTTATAGACGTATAGAACTTTAAATTGCAATAAAACAACGATGGATTATTCGATTGACATGAATTTTATTTATCCGAAAGATAATCTTGTGGCATTACATTTTAAATATGATTTCTAGCATATGACCGCCACGGCTGGCTCGGATGTAGTCCAATCTGGTCGTCCAATTTTCGATGACTTTTTCCAACTTTTGTGGCCGTATATCGGCAATAACACGACGAATGTTGTCTTCCAAATGGTCAACCGGTTGTGGCTTATCCGCATAGACCAATGACTTTACATAGCCCCACAGAAAGTAGTCCAGCGGTGTTAAATCACAAGATCTTGGAGGCCAATTCACAGGTCCAAAACGAGAAATTAGGCGGTCACCAAACGTGTCTTTCAATAAATCGATTGTGTGACATGTTGCGCTGTCTTGTTGGAACCACAGCTCTTGGACATCATGGTTGTTCAATTCAGGAATGAAAAAGTTAGTAATCATGGCTCTATACCGATCACCATTGATTGTAACGTTCTGGCCATCATCGTTTTTGAAGAAGTACGGACCAATGATTCCACCAGCAGTCAGTTTTTCTGGATGTAACGGTGTTTCGACATACACTTGAGGATTAGCTTCACTCCAAATGCGGCAGTTTTGTTTGTTGACGTAGCCATTCAACCAGAAGTGCGCTTCATCGCTAAACAAAATTCGCTTATGAAAATCAAAATTATAAACCATTATTTTAGAAATAAAATTGCACTATTTGCAAGCGTTGTTCAGGCGTGAGTCTACTCATGATGAATTGCCAAACCAAACTGAGAATAAATCACTTGACAGCTGTTAAATCGGTCGCCATCTTGAAGAGTAATGCCAACTTAAAGTTCTATACGTCTATAAAAAACACCCTTATATTTACGAGTATTATAACTATTTTATTTAAATTTTAATCCCAGTCTTTTATATAAAAAAGTTAAATATTTATTTATTTTTTTCCTTCGTTATATTTCGCTATTTATCTAAAAAAAAAAACCTATTAAAATGATGGCAGTAAAAGTGGTAAAAATATCTAATAGCATAATTGAATAAAGCGTACAAAATTGATTGGCAACAATCGAAAGTTCATATCAGCAAATGATCAAAAGATCATATGAACAAATGAGCAAAAAAGATCAAGACCACTGAACTTATTCATACTGTTCATTTAAGTGATTAGTTCAAATGAACAAGTTCGTTCGTTTTGGCACAACTCTAGATTCATAAAAGAAAAAAGGGAATCAACTCCTGTACATCTCTGATATGTACCATAACATTATTGTTATTATCACTATGTACCGCGACCCAGAGGATATTTTGTACTGACCATGTGTTCTAGATTTAGACCTAGAACGAAGCCAACTATCTTGTTCAGTCAAAGCTTTATTACCTCTCTGAAAGCTAAGAAAAAGTTTCCTAGATGACTTGCCCTATGTACATATTCCTGATCCTAACATTTCTTATCTTATACTGGTGGTTTCTAAAACCAAAGTGCCCGTTAAACCATTTAGTTAGGAGGCTGAGGTTACTCCTATTTAGTGCTAGTCCGTTCTGGGATGTACTGCACGATAGAGTGATAAAGCCATCTGAGATCAGTCAGGGATTCCCAATATTTTGAGAAGTTTGTTCAAAGTAAAGTAAACTAATTCCAAGTGTAAATTAATCGAACTGTAAATTTTACGTTAATGAGTAATTTATTATTCACGCTTTAGTATAATTTGCTTTTGTAAACTAAATTAGCGTTACACAAATATTTGGCGAAATAAGCGCAACCATAACTTTTTGGAAAATATTTTTGTATTCTAAAATGACTCGTATTACACAAAATTAATTTCAAAAATATGACAATGCAATTGCGTTGTATTTTAATTAAAGATTAAACTATTCTAAGCTAAAATTTCTCAAAATATATATAAACGTACTAGCTGGCTCGGCAAACATTGTTTCTTACTCTAAGAAATCGTACTCATAGAGTAAAGGACCGAGGTTTATATTTACATAGAAAAATTACTTAAATTTATTAAAAATCACTCCTTATAGTACGGTAGTGAATTTTTATGTGTTATTTTTTGGTGCGTTAAAATTTTATTTCACTAAAAACTTTGGCCCATAATCATGGCCACACTAAAGTCGGTATCTTTTTAAAAACGATTTTAAATTTATAAAATTCTTTTGCAGAAAAGTCAGCCCTTTATTTTTTTAAAATGAATTAATTTTTCCATGGCAAATTGTAAATTTAAATAAATTCTGACAATTTTGAATTGGGTCACAATTTCCCTTTGGGTAGAAAGGACATTTTAGGAAAATTCGAATAAAGAAAAGAGTTTAAATACCAAAAAAAAAAAAAAAAATATATAGAAATCAAACAGTTTTTTAACAAAATCAATAAAAACAATAAAAAACAGCGGCAAAATTACGGCATTCGATATCAATCGCAATTTCCATTTAAATTGTGTTGAAATTTCGATTGTTAGCTAGCGCGGTAATTTGACCTCAGATATTCGATACAACGAATTTTTCATTTTAACGAATTGGCCTGACGTTACATTAAATATTCTATAGCGAGCTTTGACTGTATTGCATTTTATTATATTTAGTTCAAGGCGAATTCGTCTTGATTTAGTTTAGATTATGTTAAGCTTTATTGCTGTCATAAATAACTCTTTCGGCTGAGATACATATGATGTTGATAAAAAAGAATTCTTTATTTTCTTCTTACCTTAAGTTCATAATTGGTAAGAATTCTGTATCCAGTAACAATTTTAGACTAGGAAGACTATGAACCATTAAATGGCCATTTGAAAGATAACTTGCTAAGCAAGTTCCACCTACAAGCAAATAAAAAGATTAATTCATATATTTCAACATATGAGCTCTTATTTTTCAAAGTGGTATAAGTCCATTAAAAAAATTTATCAGATATAGACTTGTACCACTTTTAAAAATATATGTTAAAAAAATTATGTATTTTTATTTATTTAGTTTAACAGAATTAAATTCCAAGACTAAATTATTAACGAGCACTGACAGCCATAATCAGCGGCTCACATCAAAATAACAAATCTGTGCTAATAAGGAAAAATCGCTTAAGTCTACTTAAGAAAAAATTTACTTGTTGTCGCAAAAAACGCAATAACTTTATTATGATAGTTCAGAAATGATAGCCAAATATATTCCACAAACGAAAACGCAGTGAAACCAATAGATACTATTTGCTAGAATCGAAATAATTTGAAGAACTTTTACAGCTGTAGCTTTGACCTCTAACATAAATTAATAAGACATAAGCGGTTTTTCTATATTGCCAGAGAAATATTATCACTCACTAGCATACCTTTCATTGTGATAGTTTCTGCTTTAACTGCATAATCCATTTCAGATAATTGAATCCGATTTATACAACATTGATTTGCAATGTCATAGACCTTAGTTTGTTTTTCACTTGCTATAATGACATATTGCCTGTCTGCAATGGTGTCCAGACCAGTGCTAACACTACCACTAATACCGCTACTACTAGCACTAGTACTAACATTCCCACCAGATGTATTTGATATTGTATTGGCAGTTGTTGGTGTAAATGTAGGACTCGTTCGACTGCTACTTTTTGTTGGCGTTCCTAATAATTTCAAATAGTAATTCAATTCAATTCAATATAAAAAATAATAGTTAACACTACGCCGCCACAAAATCAAGTTTTTATTTTTTCCTTGAAATGACTTGCACTGACTGAAAATTATTAAAAAAAAAAATCCATCACGTGACGTTTCCAAAATATATTCTCATTTCGCAAATGGAGCAGATGACACGATATACTACATATTTGGTTCGTTCAAGTTGCTTTAAAAAAATTGAAATTCCTCAACAAAATTTCCTTTATGTCGTACCTATTTACATACATTGGGCCATAATCAAAGTCACAAAAAAGTGGGCTTTTATTCATAAGATTTATATTATATTAAAGTCATTTTTAAAAAGATACCGTCTTCAATATGTTTATGATTATGGCCCATTATTTTTAAATTGACTCACTCAGTGGTTTCAAAAATATCGTCAAAAGTGTAACGAAAAAAAAATTAAATTTTTTATAAAAAACTACATTAAATTATTTGGAATTTTAAAGTTCAATAAAATTTGATCTTTATTTGTGTTTAATTCCAATTTATATTGGTGTGCAAAATGCTTTATTTTCCATGATATGGGCACTTTTTTTAAATTTCGAGCAAATAAGGGATAAAATATGTACCCACTTTTTCTACTATTTCTAAATACACCTAATTCTCTTTTTACCCGATTTTTAATATTCTAGGAATTTTCCTTGAATCTCTTATCAGCATAGGCTTCCCTGAATTATGATTTTTTTTCGTAATTTAGTTGGATTTTGAGAAATGACTTATGCTGGGAACACAATTGGGACGAACGACGAATTTTTCGATGCGAACTTTCGTCATCAGAAATAAAACACATTTGTGCATATAAAAGTTAACACAACACCGCCGTCGAACGAAATTCGTTGTGCGTGACGAATTCTGCGATAGATTTATTTCTATTTCATACGCCGACGAACGACGAACAAATTGATACAGAGTTGCCGTTTTTCCTTGTAGCTTTCAAGTAAATTAGTAATTAAAGCTAATTTTGACTTTAATAATTGTTTTATTTTCAATGTACATGTAAGTTATATGTACACAACTATTTACACAATTATGTACACAACTATTTACCATAAAATTGTTTTTTAATGGTTTTTTATGTGTAGAATTCTCAAGTAATTATTTTTGTTTATACGGTAACCCTTCAACTTGAGGTATAAACTTGTTTCCTTGTTTTTTTTGCTTTTATTATATACTTACATACATATGTGTGTATGTATGCATTTACTATTATTTTTTACAAATGGGCCAACTCTCAAAAGTGTGTTATACTTACATACATATGTATATACATATACACTTACTTATGTGTGTATATACATACACATGTATTAATAAAGGAAAATTAGTTTTTATTCTTTTGTTTTGTTTAATCGAACAGCGAATACTGCAATATTTTTACAATGTTTATTTTCTGTCACGTACAGCAAACAACTTCATTGATAACAACAGCTGTTATTTATTCGTCATAATTGTGTGTCATGATGCGAATTTACGCAACGAACTCTCAGCAACGAATTCGTCATGCCCGACGAAATTCGTCGTTCGTCCCAATTGTGTTCCCAGCATTAATGAATTAAAATGTGTAATCACGAAATAAATGAAGTAAAGTCTAAGAAGAATTTTCTAATATTGTTTACACCTAATTCTTTTTTTACACGAATATTTTTTGAGCGCATCGTGTAAAAAGAGAGTTAGGTGTATGTAGCTTTCTGTAAATTAAGCATTTTATTATTTTTTATTATTTAAAAATAAATTTAAAAAAAATTTTCAAGGGAGAAAAAAAGTACCAAAAGGGAGAAATACTATTAGTACTTTATATTTAAGCAATTTTCGTGGCATTTTTTATGTTATGTGCAAGTCCAGAATAGTGACAGTACTTAAAGAAATAAGAAATTGTAAAAGGACGTTATGGTACTTTTGATTGATTTTAATGGTACTTTTTGAATTTTTAATATTAATAACCCTAGAACTTAGAGACTGGTCAAAGTGAAAAATCATTAAGGGAAATATGGAACTTTTCATACATTTTAATGGTACTTTTTGATTTTTTAATGTAAACAAACCCAGAACTATTAGACTGGGCTTAAACGGGAAGGGACAAGGCGAAAAATGATTAAGTAAAGTACTTTTTATTCATGTACTATAGTACTTTTTGATTTTTTAACATTAACGAAAATACAATTATCGGACCGAACTCAGTTGAGTAAAGAGAAAAATCAAGAAAGGGACAAAATGGTACTTTGAGTGTACTTTACATTTAATAATGAGATTAAATGGTCTACAACGAAATAAAAAATAGCGACATTATGGTACTTCCTTAACGAAATAGCGAGTTAAATGCTGGTTGTAAATAATATTAAAAGTTGTGGATCATTTTCATTAAAATATGGATCGTTTTGTTAAGAACTCATGAAGCCCACAGCAAATAATGGGCGATTTTTTCAAGGTTTTTTTAATAAAATATTTTTAAATTTTTACATAAAAAATATTTTCTTCGTTATAACTTTCACGATACGACGAAGAAAAATTTTTTTGTGAAGTTTCTTTAAAAGGAAATGGCGGTATTCATATATATCGTATCACCTGCTCGATTTGAGGAATAACGATATATTTTGGAAACCTAACACGAGGGATTTATTTTTTTTTTTTAGGAAAAGTACTTGTCATTTCAGTGAGAAAAATCATGTTGCATAGTGTAATTGAAACATTAATTTAGACATACGATCTTTTTTTGAATCTCTGCTATCGTCTCGCCAGGTTTCTGATGTGAAGGGAATTATTGTGCCAAAAGAATCCAAAAATGACATTGATGTTATTGAACCTTTGAGTCGCAAAATAGGACCTCCTTTAATTTAATAAAAAAAAAAAAATTAAATAAGCGACAAAGAATGTTTTGTAACTAAAAGAGTAACAAAATTTTTAAGCAAATAAATAAATATTTTTTAAGCTTTTAGGTCTTTTTATATATTTTAATTATTATTAAATTAATTTCCAATATTTCGACACGCCTTCTTGTGTCTTTTTCATGAGTTCGTAACAAAACGATTCATATTTTCATGATTATAAAAGCTTAAAAAATATTTATTTATTTATTTTCAGATAATAAAGATAAAGATTTAAATTTTTTTTAAGAACAAACCGTTAATGGTAACCAAAACAGGTTGAGATTTACGAACTTCCCGTTCGGGTATGCTAATCACTAGAGTAAGTATTGAACCGAAACTGGTGCCAATCCACAGTGTGGGCACGACCGAAAGTAGATCTGTAATGAAAAAATATTATTTAAAAAATACTTTTTCAAAATTATCTGTCTCTCCCTTTTTCTTACCACTTTTTTTAGTAAAAGATTCAATAAAAGCTAAACACGTTACAGATTCTGCGGAAGACATGTCTATACTGGACATAGATGATGATCTAGATCTAGAGAATGATCCATCCACTTTGTCTGCAATTATTTATAATAAAATTTATTAGATAAGTTTTCATCAGAAGAGGTTATTAATTACTCGTATTACATGTAATGCAGGATTGTTTTTTAATTTTTTTTTTCAATTTTTTATCTTATTTTTATCTAAATTTGTTTTCGTCCGTAAAAAGTTCGAATTTAGTATATGAAGTGATAAATAGATGTAATGGATGGATGGATAGATAGATAGATCGATAGATAAGATAAGTAGAGAGTTAATAAATGCATACATAGATTGAGTGATAAATACATATACGAGTATGTAGGTGTGTATGTTTGTATTGACGTATGCGTATAATTATGTAGGTATGTATGAATGTTTTAGTTTGGTAGTTGTTAGAGGAATAGAGAGATGCTGTAGGTCATAGTGAATATTAAGAGAAAAATTGTTTTTTAGAGGAGGGAGGATTTGGTGTAAAATTATGCAAAATGGTTTAGATGCTGATAATGTGATAACTATTTGTGATAATTAATCTTTAATACATTTAATTTAAAACTAATTTTGGGTGTGTGTGTGTATTGGTAAATTCTATTAAATATAAACTAATGCATCAATTTGCAATACAAGCAAACAAAGTCATTACTAGAGTTTGACAGTCGCAACAAAATACAAACTTCTAGTCAAATTATCCTTTAATAATATTTCATAAATTTGCGTTAGCCGTAATATAAATTATATGGTTATCAGATGCCGATCCATGGATAGGAAAACATAGCAATTTCTCTTTCGAAAATTATGAATAATTTGTACTTTTAATTGATTAATAACGAAATGTTTTTCTAGTTATAAAATAATATGTACGAGTATTTGGTTTTATAGAATTTTTCTCCCTAAACGCTAAACCTAAATCCGTGTATGATATAATATTTAATACATAAACAACTAAACGTTATGTGTATTTTGTATATACTAGAGGTCTGCAAAAGCTTTTCATTATAAAATATTACGTACCAGGACATGTCCTCATATGTTTAAAAAAAAAACACTAAATTATGTTTAAAAAAATTTCAGAGGAGAAGTTAAAAAAATCGATGGTATAAAAAAATGACCTAAACTTTTTGAAGTTTAATGGCCTGTTCAGCGATGTCACAAGAATATCAAAGCGAATGAAAGCAAAGCACATTGGAATTGAAAACAAAAACAAATTATCGTATATTGTTTTTGCTTTTAATAAAAATTTGCTTTGTTTTCGCTCGCTTTGGTTTTCTTCCGACATCGCTAAGCAGGCCATAAGCTTAAAGTTTATTTTTAATCGTAGGAGTTCCCAATTTGCCGGCAACATGTAAATTCAATACATCAAAAAGTAAACAGAGTCAAAAATTGTGTTGCAGTATCAACAGCGTTTGTGGTCACTTAGACACCATCCCGTTGTCAATTTAGTTGACAACGAGTGTTTTCAATTTTTTAACAAGCGTGTACAAATCGACAACGGTTGGCTGTCAGGAAAAAAGCAACGATTTTACTTTTTTAACAACGCACGTTGTCATTTTTTTAAACAAACGTTGTCAAATTCATAACGCGTGTTGTCATTTTGTTAGCAAACGTTGTCAATACGACATCAGTATGGTCTCATTTCGACACCAGTATGGTGTCATTTCGACACCATTATAGTGTCAAATTGTCAATTTTACAACGCCATGTTGTCAATAATGCGTTTTTAAAATGACACCATGCGTTTGCCTAGTGAGCACAAACGTGGTCGATATACTACTAACACTGTTTGTTGTCATTTTTTCTCTGGGTGTAGGACTTGATTTTTTTGTGGGGCTTTTTTAAAAACATATGACGATATGTTATATGTGCGACTTTCAAAATATTTTTGAACAGCTCTTTAGTATATAAATATGGTGCATAGGTATGCTTGGATATCTACCAACACCAAACAATTATTTCATTATTTTTATTACCGCTTCTTGCAACCAAAATCAATACTGTCCTGTGTTCCGAACAGAATATGGAATTACATTTTTTTTCTCTTATTAAACGAACAGGGGCCATTCAATATCAATTCAAAATTTCTATTTAAATAATATTGAAATTTCGAACGAAATCTGATGCGGCAATTTTTATAAAATGTTTCGAAATTTTTTATTAAATAATTGCAGAATTTCGAAGTAGTTCTTTAATATCGAATGCGACGATTTGGTTACTGATTTTTATTTTTTTTTTATTTTGTGCAATTTTTTCTCTCAAAAAATAAAACAAAAAAAATTATTTAAAAAAATCATCAAATGGAGAACAAAATAGGCATGAAATGCAGAATTTTTCACTATCGCATAAATTATTGGGATTCGGAATACAGATCAGCGGCTGCATGAGTTACAATAAATGTAGTTTTTCTTTTTCATTCAACTGAATATTGATTTTTTTTTTATTTAAAAAAATTATTTGCTTAACTACCTCTTTCTGTATAAGCGAACGAAAGCTTCTTTCCTCTATTTGTATTGAAAATAAAAATAAATTTTTGAATCGTTCGCTTGTAGAGAATTTTACCCCAAATATTTTTTTAAATTAATTTTTTTACTGCCAATACACGACATGTTTTGTCAGCTTTTACATTGGGAAATATCAGCATGTCATGTGTGACTTTTAAAACTTTGCTTCTGTCAAAAACAGCTTTGTACATGTTGTTGGAAGACATGTGAATTTCGAACTCAAAACACTGTAAAAAAATTGAAGTTTTTCTTTAATTTTTAAATTAAATATCTAAAATATCAAACATGAAATTGAGCTAAAACTGTGGTGTGACGCTTAAAAATATTCCTAGAAAATTACACTGTACAAGACAAAACATAAATATTTAACAAAATTCTGACAATTGAATATGGTAAAGGGGACATAAAAAAATTTACATGTGTATTGTCGTTCTGAAAGCTTACATGTGGAGCTTAAAGTTCCACCTTTTTCAAATTTTGATTGTGAATAAGCGTATCTAAACATGTGACTACTCCTTTTTAGGTACATGCAATGTTCACCAAACTTATGTAAAACACTACGAAGAATATTTTTGTTGAACGTTTCAACTCCTTAACTCTTCAATTAGTGGGACTTTTTTGACCCCTAATTTAGAAAACACAAAAAAGATTCATAAGTTGAAGAGTTAAAGGGTTAAAATGATCCTCAAAAATATTACTAAAAGTCTCAGAACACGTCTATGATGAAATTATTCAAGGGTTAAGTAACTGGTATTTACTTAGAGTTGGCACAGAGCAATGCTTCACAAGCTGCAGTTTTGTGTCTTGTGTTTTGTTTGCTTTTTGTAAAAATTTGAAGTTTTAACTTATTTGTATTGTCAATGTTAAATTTTTAGAATTTTACGAGGAACAATTTTTGTGGAACATTTTAACCCTCTAGCTCTTTAACTTAGGTACAAGGAAGTGCCAGTAATTAGAGGGTTAGACAGTTAAAAGCTGCTACAAAAAAAAGTTTGCTGAAAATGGAGCAGTCACATGGTTATCTACACCGATTCACAAACAAAATTTATAAAAAGGGAAATTTTAACCCAAATTTTGAAATAGGCCCAGTTGTAAACCTTCAAAATGCCAATACAAGTGTAAGTTTTTTTAGTCCCTGCTGCCACAATCAGTTTAAAGAACCTTGTTATCTTAAAAAAGTTCGATTTTGTTGTACAGTGTTATTTATGTATTGCAAGTTTTTATAAAACGGTTTGTATAAAACGAAACCAAAATTTCGATCGTACATTCGTAAGCAAAAATGTTTTTTCATGAACAATAAAATACGAAAATTTAATTTTATTTTCAATTAAAATTTTTGTTTTATCAAAACAAACTGTGAATACAGTTTAAAGTAAAATTAATATTGTATATGAGCAAGTCCTTTCACTTGCGTTGCACCCTACCACTATTTCTTTTATAGACAGGCTGCTTAGAGTGAACGGTCTTTAGAGAATAAGGAGAACAACTAGAAATAGAACTAGGAGCGGGAGCAAGTTAGCTGGTCACTGTGACCAGAATAGATACTACTTTTATGTTACAAATACTCCCTAAAGGTACTGACTGACTATCCTACACGATCGTACGATTATGTCAAAATAATATATGATAGAATTCTGTCCTACTTGAAGAAATCGCTTTAAAATGGCGAACTTTATGCCAAACTATTATACAAAAAAGATGCAAAAACATATGTTTACTCAGCTTAATACTTTTAAAAGTATTTATTTTCTTCTTTGCCGCAAAATATCTTTTTTACAAATATGTACAATGAAAAATAACCTTAAAGTTTGTATAAATAAAACACAAGCTTGGTATTGTTGCTATTTTTCTGCCTTGAACATAGAAAATGCAACTCTGATCGCACAGATAAAATTTATTTTATGAAAATTTTCATAACATTAAAAAATCGGACAGACCTGTCAAAAAGTCTGTTACACACATGTTTTTTCAATACACACTATCATACTTTTTTAGCACACATGCGTTTTTAGACAGATCGTACGACTAAGTAGGATAGTGAGTCCTAGGCTTAAGTCTAGTATTCATTAAGAATTCAAACACTTCCATGGGTGGTTCGTCCGTCATGTCAGACGGCAGAAAATTAGATCACTACAGTAACACAGTACAGGTTCTGCTCTGTCTCTTCGTCTTCGTTACATAAGCTTTAGGGGTTCTTACGACTGATCCTCATATTTGCCAAGTGTTTCAATACTCTGCAACGTCCAGACGTGTATATGTTATTGTGACAAGCCGAATTCCTGACCGATTCATTTGCTCTCTTCCGAGAACGGAATGCCATGAACGTTTTCGATATCCTAAAATTCTTTGTCTCTAATCAATATTCTTGCAGCACTACCATCTCCAAAAATTACTGTTTCCATGGCAATATTATGTGACAACATTTCTTAAAAAAGTTTAGATTTTCTATGTATTATAGTAATTCTTAAGAAAATAAAGGATCAATATACGAAATTTTCCACTAATACTCGTACGTGAGCAAAATAATACATTTTTGCAATTAAAAACGGTTTAAATTTAAAAAAAAAAAACTTAATTTCAACTGATTTTCGTTTTTTGTTTCTTTACCAAATTTTTACGGAATTGAAATCACTTTAAAGATTTAATTATTTTAAATGAAATAAAATATTTCATTTACATTTTTTTTATTTTTATTAAAAATGTTTAATTGGTGCATATTTTTTTGCCCGGATCTACTCGTATATATAAAAAGAGGCGGTAGTAAATCACTAGTTTTGTTATTTTACATGAAGTTTAAAGCTTTTTCCTGCATACGAGTACATACATATAAATATAATATATCGCATAGATATTTTGTAAATAAAAACGAAGTGAGGGGAAAATTATAAGGGCAACAAGGTGCAACATTTATTTTAAATTGCATCTAAATATGGTTTGTTCAATATTTACTATCTTTTTTTTAGATTTTTTACACATTCTTACATATACATACGTATGTACATATGACATACATACATACAAACATACACATGTGCATAAAAGAAAAAATTGAAAGCAAAATCACTAGTAAAACAAATGAAATATTATTAGTAAATATAAACTGGCTTAATACTAAATAAATTGAAAACTAAAAATAAAATAAAATAATAAAAAGCCACTACTACGTTATACTTTATCATCACTTTCTTTGTTACTGTTTTTTTTTTTTTTTTTTTTTTTTTTAATAGAAGCAAAAAGAATAAATTAACAATTCAAATTGTTAATAATTATCAACAATGAGCAAAATTTGTTTCTAAAAAAGGGATAAAATAGGGGAAGCACCTCATCTTTATTTTTACTTTGGAGGAGCCTGTCCACAAAACTTTAATAAGACCAGGACCACAAACAGCAAGTTTAGTTGGGCAATTCTTGATTTTGTAGGAGAGAGAGAGGAAAGAGGAATGAAAAGGGGTACAAGCTTGCTCGTACTCGTCAATTCCTTTTTGCTTGAAGGCTGAATGAATCACTGAATAGGAATGCTAAAATTGATGAAACAAAATTGCTGTGTGTAGACACAGCGGCAGTTTAAAAGAGAATTTGGAAAGAATTGGCCAACTAAATTTGCTGTGTGTGGTCTTAGTCTAAATAAGCCTTTTACCTAGCATTTACACATGCAAGTGCAAGAGCGAAAAACTCAATACACTCACACTTTTTCACTAACACACTCACAATTTTCAACGAAATTCTCTTGCAAGTAAATTTTTGACACTTGCAAAAAGTTAAATCTCAACGAGATAAACAGTGTTACCCAATAAAAAAAACATTTAACAAAAATGTCCGTATTGTGGTGTTGTTATTATAACCGCACCGTGGCCTTTAAAGATCTATTGTGCAGCCCAGCTTCCAACTACTATCCGAGACTCCTTACGAATCTGATAATTGCTGTAGGATTAATCATGACTAGATCTTTTGGGACCAATGCTCCATTACCTAGGCACCTTCTTCTGGGTCTTGCCACCGTTGGGCACTCGCAGAGAACATGTTCCGGTTGTTATCCTCAGAAACGACAGGAATCGTTCTGTACCACACCTATTTTCTCATGTGATAATTAAGTAAGTAGCTCAACGTAGAGTTTTATATCATTTCTGTTGAGGTTCAAAACAACCTCTGCCCTAATGCGCTCGGGGTTGATGAGTCTCTTTGACTGCTTCATGCCCTTTTCGGCCCTAAAGCAGTCTTGTAGACTAGGGATCTGGGCCTATGAAAGGGGTATCAGCGCCCTTTTTAGCCATATAGTCCGCCATTTCGTTGCCCACATGCCCTTCGTGACCCCGCATCCACAATATGGTAACCGTGTTTCTCTCTGCCAAAGCATTGAGAAGCTTGTAGCAGTCCCAGACCAATTTTTGGCGAAAGGAATAACCCGCCAATGCGCATAGAGCTGCTTGACTGTCTGAGGGAATGTATATTCCGGTACCACATGTGCCCCTTCGTAAACATTCCCTAGCACTTAGCTCTAAGGCTCTAAGGTATTGTGGTAAAAAAATTACTTAAAAATTAAAATTTTTTCTGTAAAATAAAAAGTAATTGTGGTTTATTTTCTTCAAATCCATATAAAAGACAAATTACTCGTATATCGCTTTAAATGTATAATCAAAAAAGGAAAAATACAAATAAGCGTAAGTGATTACAATGATAACTCTAAATTGAAAATCAAACAAAATTATCAAGATGAAAAGCCACAATTTTTTACATGAACTTTTCTCTTCGCCATTTTTAAAATGAATTTTTACTTTCATGTGTAGACACTCGTGCAACTTGCAAGACAGTCGAACGTTTGTTCGCCATTTTCGGCGATAATACGTACTTTCATGTGTGAAGGCACTGTTTTTTTAAACAAAATTTAAGTAAACTTGTTTGACAAATTTCTCATATCGCAAGCGATCAACTCGTCTAGAAATTTTATATGAAAAGTAGTAAAAAAAATTGACGTGCAGCTTTTTTTAACACAATTTGTATGAAAAACGCTCAATATTTTGATGACCTTTCATATAAAATTTCCAGAACACTAGTGCTTTTCATACAAATGTTCTCGGAAAATTGATGGCTTGTAATATGAAAACAGCACATTCTTTTAAAGCAGTTTAGATCCACAAAAGTTACAGACATGGGAAGTTTTTGCAAGCCCAAGATTGCTAAATTTGATTTAATTTTAAGCTACTTTGGTCCTTTCTCTTCTGCGAGCCCTCAACTTTTTCCCTTCAAATCTGTTTAGTAGTTTAAATCAATAAACCAGTAACGTTTGAATACTTGGAATAAATAGCCGAGGTGTGAAAAAGTTGGACAAACAAAATGAATGTGCTGTTTACAGGAAAGAAATAATTCAAACTTCTAAAAAAACTTTGTTTAGAAAACACTCAATTTTTAAAATATTTTTTAGTGCTTTTGTTACAAAATTTTGCATGCCAGCTATAATGACATCAAATCAAGAATAATAGAAAGGAAGATTTCGCCTTCAGCAAGTTAACAAAATTCAGCTGTCACATCTAGACTTACAATTGAGAGCAAAAATTCTTTCTATTGCCCCTAGTCTGAACAGCTGAATTTTGTAAACAGAGAAAAAAATCTTCTTTTCTATTTATCTTGGCATAAAATAATTTTAACTTTAATAAAAAGTTTGTAGTCTCGTGGTCTAATTTGTTATTTATAAATAAAATCGTACACTGAGAGAATTTTGTTTATGTAGCCTCTGAATTTTTGTCATTAATTTAATGAAAAATTCAGGGTAAAATTACGTCACTTGGTTGCGATCGAAATTTCTTTTTAAATTGTATTGAAATTAAATATCGTAATTTGGACCCATTATTTTTCAATTTCATTGATTTAATGCAATAATATATTTATATAATAAAATAATTTCATTAATTCACATAATTTATGAAATATGTATTTCATGGAAACAATGAAATAAAATAAACGAAATGAAATCATTTTTATACCCTTCACAAAAAGTGAAAAAGTTTGTCATTCCGTGTCAAATTTCTACACCGTATATGTTGTAAACGAATCATTCATTTTTGAATTAATTCGCGAATTATTCATGCACTGAATTGGTAAAATTTTGAATTAATTCTTTTCGCCAAAAAACGAATTGAATGAAATTTGAATCAATTCATTTGAATTTAGCAAACATGAATTGCTATTCATTTTTAATTCAAATGAGTTAGAAAAAATGAATTGCAATTCATTTGAGATGGGTATTTGTGGAATATTTAACACTAGCATTATTTTTTTGAGTATGTTTGTAATGAATAAACTCAAAATCTACTGTGCAGACACATTTCATTTTTTCTAACTCATTTGAATTAATTCAAAGTCAATTTAATTCAAATGAATTGGAAATGAATTGCAATTCATTTTTGCAAATTTATTTGAATTGATTCAAATTTCATTCAATTCTTTTTTTTTTTTTTTTGTGAAAAGAATTAATTCAAAATTTAGCTAATTCGTAATGAATTGAAATCAAAAAAGAATGATTCATTTACAACTCTGCTAGACTATAAGTATATACAAGGTGGGCCAAAAGAAGTCATCCGATGTTGTTTGGCTCTCATTTTTTTTCTAAACGAAAATGAAATGTGTGGCGTTGCTCCGTCCTGTTAGAACCACATGTCCTTCAGTCCTAATTCGTTCAATTGCGGTAGAAAAAACTCAGTCAATATTGTTTTATTTGGCTAAAACTATGTGATGTTTTTGTTTCTATTCTTTCAATTTCCCTTTTTGGAGAAAAAGACTTGAAAAAAAAAATTAAATTTTAATCCACTTGACTAATGCAGCGCCATTCGTGATTAAGTCTGGACATTTTTAAATGTTACATGTCACATGCTTAGCTCATGCCATGCATCGTGTAGCTGAAGAAATGAGAAATATATTTGATACAATAGATTCATTGATGTCATGTGGTAAAAAAATATTTTTAATATCACCTTTACATGTTTCACTATTTAAAGATAACTTTCCTGACTTTAACCTTCCACCACAACCAACTACAACAAGATGGTTGGAGGCAGCTGAGTATTATGCAAAAAATTTTGAAGGCTTTAAAGTTGTGGTAAACAATTTTAACGAAACTGATGCAGTCGTTATAAAAAAGTAAACAATATATTAAATTTAGCTAATATATGAGTAAAGGCTCAATTAGTATTTATACACTAACAGCCAAATTCCTAACAAATATTCTTATTTAATAAGCGCTCATAAAACAAATTTCCCATAAAAAGAGTGCTTAATTAGCCCTTATTAAACAAAAACATTTCTTATGAATTTGGCTATCCAACTATGGGTGCCTAGTCGAGACAATAACCAATATGCAGGATTAAACTGGCCATCATTAAATTAAGAAAAGTAGAAGTGAAAAAATAGAAGCCGAACTTGATTCAGTTTAAAAAAGTTTCAAAAATGGTAGTATTTTTAATTTACTTTCCAGTAAAGAAAATATTGTAGAAAATGAATATTTTATCACTTTTAAATATGCACCTATTGCATCTGTTACATTACTGTTTAAAACAGTTTTAAGACCCAATAGAATGACCTTTTGATAACTTAAAAAAAAAAAATTATTTATTTATATAAATAAAACTTTATCTACTACTACTTTTTAAACTACATTTTCACATTTTAAGACTGAATGGAATGTATTTATGCCTTTTTGTTAAGTTTTTATGAATTAATAAATGGTTAAATAAATAAATTTTGAATTTATATTTTTTTATTTTAGTTTTGTATATTTTGCGATTTTTAGTGAATGTTTTTGGGCATATTTTGCATTAACTTCCCTGACCTATGCAAAGCAGCTGCTACAGCAAAGTGGCAGCTCATGAGAACGAGTGGGTAGCCAACTGCTATTATTTTGTTACGAATAAGGCTGTTAATCACTATGACAACTTTCTACTGAACTGTAGAAATAATTGATTAAAAATTCAAGTAATTTGACAATTTCTGAAATTTTCAATTAGCTTATATTTTTTTGGGTTGCTCTGACGACATACATAAATTTTGGCAAAAATGAAAGACTGTAAAAAAAGAACCGCTCAGGAAGTGCACACGCTAACTGCCGAGCTGCAGCACCCCTTACAAACTTGATTTTTTTAGAGCATCTAATTAATCGGGGTATGCCACCCGAATCAGGTGAGTGCTTCGGGATATCGTGTAACTAACTACCTAAAACGCCTCAAGGTAACTGTGTAAATCATGAATGACTCATGTATGTATATAATTATGTTCGTTTATGCATGTAAACAGTACATGTGCATGTGAGCAATTTATTGGTATGTACACATGTATGCGTGTGTTTATGAATTGATATATATATATATATATATGTGTGTGTGTGTAGTCTTATTTTTGTATTTGCTTTCTTGTAATATAAAAATAATTATAATTGAAAGTAGAATTTAAATTTACTTACGTTTTTTAAATAATTTATTACAAAATATTATGAAAAAAGTAAGTTTTCGCAAACGGACCTAAATGTAAACGTGTGTGTGTATACGTGTGTGTGTGTGTGTGTGTGTGTATTTATTGTAATAACAATAATATTAAACATTAAATTCATTTAAAATTTTTTTAAGAGCTAAAAGTATTTTAACAAATGTTTTTCCTTTTTTTTTTTTTTTGTAATTATAAATTTTTTTTGCTTTCATTAATTAATTTAAAATGTATAAAATGAAGAAGCCCCAATTAGCTGTTTATATTTTTTGCATGAAATCACTACAAATTATACATAAATACACATACATAATGTATTTGCCATAAAGCCGAATTGAAATTAAACCGATTTCAAGTGTTCAGTAACGAAAAAAAAAAATAAAATAATTTAAAAAAATCAAAACTAAAAAATAAAAACAATAATGATAATTTAGGTAAGACAGAAGGACAAAAAAAAATTTACTCAAAGCTAATTCTAATTGTAAAAAGGATTTTAATAAAAAGGTTTATTTTGTTTAGTAAAAACTTTTCGAGCCTACTCTCAAATTAAAAAGAAAAAAAATTTTTTTTAAAAGAAATTGTTCTTCAGGAACCATTTGCAAAACAATTAGGTCTGAAATAAATTAATTGTTTTGAACCCAAGAACTTGCTCAACTAAATACGGAATTTGGCATTTCATATGGTGAACGTGCTTTTGTAATTATAAACATAAATTTAGTTTAAAAACTACAAAAATGTCGCAAAAACATACATGGTAAACATACACTCCCATACACATACATATACTTTTTTATACATACTCGTTCGTATATGTGTTGATGCAAAATTTCATTTCATTCTCAATTATCAAGTGCAAAATTTATTTTATTTTATTGACCGAAAAAAGGTGGTTTACTGAGACAAACATTTGGTTACAAATTCCAACTATAACGGTAAGGGAACATTGAAACAATGGGATTGAAATACTCGTATATAATCGTACTTAAACATTTGATTATACTCCATAATAAGTTTTTTTGCTTTTTTTTTATTAAATAAATTAAGAAAATGAGAAACTAAAATAAAAAAATTAAATTGCCTTGAAATCTAAGATTCCATCAATTATTTTAGGTAAAAAGTAGGCGCAAAAATGGGCATGGTTGATCTATAAATATATGGCAAAGTACCTTGCAGTACAGACACTGCTTGTTCCAAATCTCAGATAAATCAATTGAGAAACAAGATTTTAGTTATTAAAAGACCCTTGTAAACTCTTTGATTAAAAAGTGGGCGTTTGTGTAAGACAAGTCAGTAAGAAAAACAAACAAAAAAAATTTTTTTTTTTTGGCATATTTACGCTAATAAGTTCAGTTCTATCAATATTATTCTTCCACAATTCCCTATTATTAAAGATATGAAACATTTTTTTTTTAATTTTTAATAATTGATATTATTTTTTGAAATACAGAACAATTGATATTAAGCTCAGACACTGGTTTAGGGCAGCGACCACTTTCTTAGAAATCACTTTCTCCATCTGAGTCGGCATCTTTGGGCTGCTGTGTATTGTTAATATTAAATATTTAACTCTCATACAATTAGAAACTCAATATGGGAATTATTTACCTTGATTAACAACTACAGCTTTAATTAATTTAAATTTTTCTTAAGCTACGGTCACATTAAACAAATATTTGCCGAAATAAGCGTAATCACTATGTCATATACAGATATGTTTATATATTTTGAAGAAATTTTTGTTTAGATTAGTTAAATTTATTTTGTTAAAATACCACTTACTGGATAATTCTATCATTTGAATTAATTTTAGGTAACAAAAGTCATGTATTATTTCGGCAAATATTTATGAAATGTGACCGTAGCTTTATAGTGCTTTTACACTACAGCACATCTTAGAGGAATGCGTGGAAGATGTTGAAAATAAAAAAGGTGTTTACACTCACAACATCTAAAAAAGACTCATAATTTTTGAAAACAAATATATGAAAATTAATTCATTACTGAATTAAGTGTTGCTTTGCAAGATCAAATCCATTTGGCTTGAAAATTTGAATTTTTATTTTATTTAATATGTGTACATACTTATGGTATGTATGTATAAATAAATGTTGCTTTATCAGTGATGCCACTAGAATCGAAAATATTGCCATTTTTCTAGTGATGGCACGAATATTATCGAAAGATGTTGAGTAAAGCAAAATGAGATAGGACCATCTTGTAAAGCTGTTGGAAGATGTCATCTCGCGGAATAAATGGTAATAGATGTTAAATGTGCTCTAGTGTAAAAACACTATTAGTGTTTGAAATACTTTTTTTTAATTTCCTGGAGCAGTTGATCGCTTTAAAAATTTTTTAAATCAACAAATTGCTAAAAAAAAAAATTTTTTTTTATGAAAAAAAAAACGCTAAGACTAAAAAAAATCTAAAAATTGCCTTCAAGTTAGGTTAAGCTAGACCGGACTACAATTAAGCTTAATTGATTTAATTTAGTTAAATCTTTTTAGTTTTTATTTAATTTATCCGAAAGAAGCTACAGAAAGTTGTAGCGAAACATTGTTATAAAAATAAATAATTTTAGCCCGAACTCAAGCTTAAAAAAGTCCTTTTAATAAAACGTCAAATTTTCCTAAAAGTTTAGAAACAAGAACCAGATAATTATTTATTTTTTCAATACAAATCAACTAAATCTATAAAGAGGAACACAATGCACAGTCTGAATTTCATATAGTGAAGGCAAAAGACACAAAAAAAAAAAAAGTTAATTCATAACACAAGCAATTGACTACTTTTCATAGAAAACTTTTACTGGAACTGATCGCTTGTGTTATGGAAACAGCACATAACATTATCGTGGTATGTAAATTAATAAATTCAATATTAAATAAAAAAAAAAATAAAAAAAAGGCATACGAATTATTTCGTTTGAGCTACACTGCAAACAGGGGCCAAATTAAGAGACTCGATAGCTATCGAAATTTCACTGAAGCTTAAATTGAAATTTCGATCGAATACCGTAATTTAGTCTCTAGGTGAGTTTTCGAATCAAAGTAAAACTTTTCAAAGCAACAATCGTTTAAGAACGGCGCCTTTATAGCACATAAAAAAATAATATTTAATTGGTCGAACACATAAGTAGGTTTATGGTACATGTAAAGAATGAAATGTTATATGTATGGATGTTGCAAGTGTAATGTTGATATATGTACGTTGCGTGCACGCCCGTTCATGAACAAGCGAGAGATTTGAGTGACTGTTTTGAGAACTTGCTGAACACTGAAAAATCCACTAAGGGCCATTATTACAACCAAACAATAACTAAAAGTAGGATGTTATCGAACAGATAAATGCTTTTTACTTTTTACTTTAAGTAAAAAGTGTATGATAAACTGAAGATAGGGTTGTGTTGCTCATAATATTTAACGTGAACTTCAAGCATTTAAAGTTGCCATATTTTCGATTTTAGATATGGCAACCTCAGCAGTCATACACATTTAAATAACACAATAAAATAACAAATATTAAAATAAAATTTTAAAAGTAAAGAATTTCTTAGTTATCTGAAAAATAATTGTGAAAAAAAGGCATGTCGATGCAATTATGTATTTATAGCAACGAAAAGTAATCGGTATTCACAGCAGTGGTGCCACATAACAAATATTATAATATTTATGTTACACTGCAGTCACACGATCAAGTTTTTTTACAATTCTCTTTCAAGAAATTTACACATACTGCTTGTCAAAATTCACAAAAATTGAAAGCTGTGACGTAGGCTGCACGCAATTTCAAAGCAAGTTTTTCAACAAGATGTTTTTTATTTTACCTCTTCCACCGACAGTTTTGTTTCGGCGGCAATAGAGTTATATGCCTTAATTTTTAAATTATTCCGTCTATATGCAGGAATATTCATGTTCCACAGAACTTCATGCCTTCTGTATATCTCTATGAATTGCAAAACGTCGTTATATTTGTTTAATTTGTTCACAAACATATTTAAAAAAAAAAAAAAACAAAACAATATTGGCGGCAGAATAAGAAATCAAATTTGGAATAAAAAAACTGCAGTCAGCTGTTTTCTTGACTGTAATTTGAAACACTCAATTGAACGAAAAATTGAAAGCAAACTCTCAGCAAATTTTAAAAGTGTGAGTGTATTGGTAAAAAAATGAGAGAAATTTTAAAAATTGAATGAAAACTTGATCGTGTGACCCCCAAGTTATGGAGAACTTGTAATAATGGAAAAAAATTATTCATCACTTTATCAGTTACTTTAACTAAAGTTAATTATAGTTATCTGAAACCTTATAAGTAAGTTGTAATAATGGCCCTAAGTTCTCAAATATTTATAGTTAACTTTAGTTATAATAAACAATAAAGTGACCTTTAACTTTTTTCCATTATTACAACTTCCAAAATAAATTACTTTTCGTTGTTTGCTTCTGCTTTTGACAATTATTTTTAAAATAGCTAAGAAGTTTGAATACTTTTAAAATTTTATTTTAATATTTATTATTTTATTGTGTAATTGCATTGTTTTTTTTTTGTGTATTAATATAAAAAAAAAACTGCGATAACTAGAAATATGGTAACTTCAAATGCTTAAAGTTCGTGTTGAAAGTTAAAGGTAAACACAATCTTGTTGTTAACTTATCATACACTTTTCGTTAAAGTACATAAAAAATTACTTATTATTCAAAGGCTAAGAAAATTTTATCATTTAGCGGTGTTAATATTTATTGTTAGGGAAATTTGTTTTATATAGAAGAGAGCTTTGTAAGTGATTTGATATTAAAGTTTAATAGAATACAGAAAATGGAGTTAAATCCTGCTGTTAGTTATTGCTTGGTTGTAATAATGGCTTTTAAAATTTTGCTAACACTCTTATGGGAAACATTTTAAATGTCATCTTCAGCGAAAAGCGTTTTTTATCTCTACCTAATATAAAGCAATACATACACTGAGAAAATAACTTCAATTGTGAGAACTGAATTTCTCACCAGTCAAAAATTCAGTTGTGATAGTTGAATGTTTTGATTGTATCAATCGAAATTCGGTTACACAGCTCGAAATATTGTTGAGAGAATTAAATTTTGGACAATATTATTTTATTTAGATTTTTGCAACTAAAAACCACGATTTTGGGGAGTGGCAACAAATGTAGTTCTCACAATCGCAATTGTTTTCTCAGTGCACTCAATATAAGTAAAGCCATACATAGGGGAAAGGTGCGTTATTTACTACAAAAAAATTTGTTTGAGTTATGACACTTTTGCAGTAAACACCCGACATGTACGTATTTAATTTTTGTTCAATTCACTGCTTGCTGCCTGCTGATTTTCGTAACAGAAACAATTTTGCAAAAATGCTTAGAATCAGAAGTTTGTGAATTGATTTTTGTTGCTATTGTGGCAAAAAAGTGCTTGAGGGAATGCCCACCTGTATCACCTATGTAAACACCAGCTGCTTGAGTATCGGCGACATTATCAAATGATACTGACGATGTAGATGCTTGTTCTGTAAATGAGACCTTGCTAATATTAACACCACTTCCAGTGCCACCACCACTACCGCTAATGTTTCCACTACCACTAACACCACCACCACCACCACCACCACCACTGGAACCAGCCCCAGCACCAGCACAGCTTAAATAATCATCTGTTGATGAGCTTGTCTCTGTACGTAGATGATTGTTGGGACTACCTGAAACAGTTATTTTGTTACCACCACCACTACCGCTGCATGCACTGGTTACAGGTGCTGTGGTTGTTGATCCATTTATCTGGGGTAAATATCGAATCAGAACAAACAAAACAAAACAGATGGGCATATATGACAGTAATGAGAAATCATCATTTATATTATTATTTGTTTTTGTTGTTGTTGTGTTATTATTATTATTATTTATGTGTATGTATGCACAATAAAAAAAAAATCAAGAGAAGATAGAATTATTTTCGGTATGTCTGCATGTATGTGCTGGACTTCAACAATATTGCACACATACACACACACCACTCACACAATATAAATGCACATTTATTATATAGAAATTATACATATACATAGACAGTATAGAAAAAATAAAATTAAACAAAAAAAAAACGGCTTCAAAGCAAAACAAAAATTTAAGAAAAAACGATGATTTAATTTTTGCAAAAAAAAAAAGAATTTTTACATACATATGTACAAGCCCATATGCACACATAAAAATATATAAAATTAATTGCAGGGGTATGCCCTAACATACATATCGTCATATGTTTTTGAAAATCCCTTAAGTTTACTGGATAACCCAAAAACCAGGATAGGGAAAAATTATGCTATCCGGGCTCGCCTCTGAGGCGGTAGTGTGTGTACTCTCCCTACTCTGTCAAAAACCGCTCTAATTTTGGAAACTATTCAAATTTTTTTTTAAATTTTTTGCATTTTAAACTTCAATTCAAGAACTCTATTTTTAATTTTAAAAGTGAAAAATATTGCAGGCACCTGTAAATAAATGCGATGCTTCATAATACATCAAAAAGTCGCATGCTAATTTTTTGTAATTTAAGGCAACATATAACGATATGTAAATGAGTGCTGCACAAGATTTCTTATTTACGCGTTTTGAAAGTTAGCTTTTATTACCACACACGATTTACAGTAGGCCTACCACATACTATTTAAATATTCTAAAGAATCCTACGATATATTTGCATGAAAATCTGAGAAATCTCTATTCTTTAAAAAAAAAATCTCACCATATAATTTTTGTTGGATGTGGCCAAACCAACCCACAAAAAAAAAAAATATTAATTTTTGGGAAACTATCACACATGTCCTACACTCATGTAGGTTTAGAATAGAGCTGGAACTTGAGATTTTAATATCGTTAGAGATAATGTCAGATTTATTACGGACTAACAAAAATGAACTTGACTTCCGTAATTATTAATTTGAGGCTAACAGATCTAAAACAAAAATTCTTTGGAATTCAATTTCTTTCACACTCGAACTAAATCGCATACGTTTACGATACGATACTAACGCGCTATAATTTGAACAAAAACAGTTTGAAATTGCTTACGGGCTGAACACCGATACTATTAGTTTTAAATTAGAAATGTAAAATTACTCAGCTTAAATTCTGCGGATCACTCTGCACTCCTCACTTGCATAAAAGGCGTGTTAAGTGTAAAAACATTTATAGCTTTGTAAGCGTATGAGTGATTAAAAAAAATTGTGGTTCTGTTGGCCTGATATTTTACTTTTTTCGTTCAAGTTTCTTGAATTTAATTCTAGGATTTTGTGTTTTCGGGAAATGGGTTATTTTGCAGAAAATTAAGTTAAAAGAACATTATGGACCGCTACACTGCAAAATAACTCATTAATTTTCAACAAATGATAAGGTTTCATTACACTAATGCCAACATTTCATTGATTCAATAAAATATTTCATTGAATATTTAATTAGTCTAATGAAACGTTGTTATTGGTTGAAAATTAATGAATTATTTTCATTGACTTGATCTACAAAATGGTTTCAGTGTGTTTTTTGTTAGAGATATTTTTTTGTTTTTTGGTACCCATCCCGTCTCAAAGTTTTGAAGTTGGCAAAGTTATAATAATTCTGTGCCAATAAGGAATAAGCGTTTAAGTCGACTTGTTGTCCCACTTAACTCATTAGCCCATAATCATAGTCACAGTAAAGTCGGTATCTTTTTAAGAACAACTTTAAATTCATAAAACTCTTATGAACAAAAGTCAGCTTTTAATAAAAGCTTATGTTTTTGTGACTAGGATTATAGCCAATTAACTTTATTACTGCGGTTCAGAAATGGTGGGGACTAACGAAATTAGTTTATAAGAAAAACTTTTAGAGCTTCTAAAGTTGTGGTGTTCTAAAATGAATTAATAAGCGGTGTTTCTATATTGACTCAGATTTATATTTCAGCTGACTCTCTTCTACCATTCAAGACGATCATTAGTTTGAAAAAAGCACTCTCTTTGTTGCAGTAAAAACTTTTGAACTCAAGTATTTTATATTCGACTCTTTGGTTCAAGCTAACTTTCAGAGGACACGCATTACACTGTACAACAAAATCGAGCTACTTTTTAAAATAACAAAGTTTAAATCGATCAATCATTCAGCGTCAATCATGAGGGTGTGTGCGTGTTTTTTAAGCATGGCCGTCACACGTGTGTGAATTTGACGAAAATCAAAACTAGTTTGATTTTTAGGCAAAATTTTGCTGGTCTGGCACAACTGCAAAATTTTTTTATTGCTAATACCACTGCAATAGCAATACAAATGTTTTTGTGACATCATCTTATTTTTTTCTTGATGTGAAATCAGAATAAAAGTGTTTTACCGACGGCAAATCACATAAAAATGAAATTGATATCAATTTAATTTTTCATCAATTTAATTTTTTCATCAGCACAAATGCATAATTTCACGTTAAATGATTGATCGTCTAGCACCCAGATTAAAGTTGGCACAGGAATGCTTCACAAACTGCAGTTTTGTGTCTTGTGTTTTGTTTGGTTATTGAATACATTTTAAGTTTTGACGTATTTGTGGTGTTCAGGAATTGATAGTAGAATTTTTCGAGGAATATTTTTATAGAACATTTTAACTCTATAACTCCTTAACTTATTGGTCATTTTTCAATTAAGTCAAAAAATTCACACTAATTGAAGAGTCAGAAGATTAAAAGTTTCCTTAAAAATATTCCTCATAGTGTTTTGCATAAGCTGCATGAACTTTGCGTGTACTTAAAATGGTGAATTCACATGTTTACCTATGCCGCTTCACAATCAAATTTGAAAAAAGGGTAAAACTTTAAGCCCCATTTTGAGATAGTTATAGATCTACCGTCTTATCCAAAAAAAATTTCACGTAGACTTTAAAGTAAAACTTATGAAAAAATTTCGATAACGTTGACTTTAAAGTCTACGTTAATTTTTTTCCATAAGAGGGCTAGAATTTCGAAATGCCGATGCAAGTGTAGGTTTTTTTGGTCCTCTCTACCATAATCAGTTTTTAGAACTTTGCTATTTTTTTTGTTGTACAGTGTTAGAACTCATACAAACACTCACACAATTAATTTTTTTTTTTATTATTTCGCTTTTTATACATTTTGTTCGTTTACTCCAATAGTGTCATAAGTCAAAAAAAAATTTAATTAATTTTTTTTCTTATCTCAATTTTTGTTTTGTAAAAATATTAAAAAAAATATTTTAAATGCTTTTCTTTTCAGAATAAAATTTCTCAACAAATTGTAAACTTTAGAATTATGACACTATTACAGTGAATGAGAGATGTGTGAATGCTTTCATTTATGTATGTATGTACATATGTATGCATACGAGTATACATTTTTTATTTACTTATTGTGCATAAAATTTAAAAATGTTTTCCAAAATCAATAGAAAAAAATTTTTTAACATAAAAATGAGAATAATTATTAAATTCAAAAAAATTAATTTTTTTTATTTAAATATACTTATAATTAATATATAGAAAAATATTAACAAAAATAATTGATGTATGAGAAATGCTTTTTAAGACAGAAAAAGAAATGGAGAGAGAGAAAGAGAAAGAGAGAGTAAGTAAGTAAGTGGCCATCAATATGTACAAAAGTAACAAAAATGCAAATCGAGAAAACAATTAGAGAATTAATTATTGAAAATTGCAATAGAGAAAAGAGCGAACTAAAATTTTCAATCAAACAAAGTAGAAAGAAGTATTTCAAACGGCATCGATTTAATTTTTTTTTAAACTAACAGTTTTGACTAAAACAGGTCGCATTTACAGCATGTAGTGTCTATATTAAAAATATAATTTACATGTTTTGATTGTATTTTATAAACTAACACAAGCATATATGCGTACATACATACATATGTAAGTATGCATATTGCAGCAACACTTAACCCTTGATCTGGCCATGTGACAGTAATGTCACATGCCCTAAAGCTGATACAAATATTGTTAACATTTTGATATAACTAGTACAAACCGTGTACTATAAAAAAGCAAGAAAAAATTAATAAATTATAACGGGAAATATTTTTCGTTGCTTGTTGAAAAAAAACTGAAATATCTAAAAAGTGTCAAAATTTTGAGCTCGAACATTAAATGGTATTTCATAAATTTTATTGAAAAAATGTTTTGTGGCTTTGTCTTAGAACCAAATCCAATAATTGCGCTCGGTTATTTCATTTTTCGCAAAATATTTATACCTTTTTTTGCCAATATTTTGTTAAATAAAAAAAAAAATTGCAAAAAAAATTATTTTTGAATAAACATGTCCTTATTTTATTAAGAGGAATAGAAAAATCTATATAAGGACCAAAAAGGAGATGCTGCCCAATAAAGGGTTAAGTGTTATTAAGGACATTAATATATAGGCACGAGTATATTTTTGTATGCATGTAGAAAAGCTTATGTATTGGGGCCCACACACACTCAAATTCAAGTCCGGCAACGCAAAAAATTTAAGCAATAGCAAAATCATTTTTATTTTTTTTTTTTCATTAATTGATCAATAAACAAACACAGCCGAATCCACTACACAAGCGCACTACAGCTTGCCGTACTTTGCACTCAACTTAAAGGAACATTGAACTCGATTGTGTATAAGCATGAATTTATGTACGTGTACATTTTCCAGGGTCAACAAAAAACAAAAAACGTATTTACAATA
The DNA here is from genome assembly GCA_947397855.1 of Thelaira solivaga. Taxonomy (NCBI): domain Eukaryota; kingdom Metazoa; phylum Arthropoda; class Insecta; order Diptera; family Tachinidae; genus Thelaira; species Thelaira solivaga. The sequence goes on from OX377612.1 coordinate 30,062,426, forward strand.
ATTGACAAAATAAACATGCAGAAATTTAAGACAACATAAGGCTTCATAATCACAGTTACACTGAAGTCAGATTCTTTATAAAGAACAACTAAATATGGAAAAGTTTCTTCTTATTTAAAGTAAACTCTTAATTGAAGCCTACTTTAATACGAGTATGGTTATGAGCCCAACATTTCCTATAATAAAAGCATACTGTAGCACATCTACTCGTATGTTTGGCAGCCATTTTGCTTTTAATTGTTGAACTAACTTCCGCACTTATACATACATAACATTAAATAAATACGTGTGAAACATATTACGTGTTATGTGATATCCAGAAAAAGATATATTTTAAGAAAATCGTTGCAGAGTACCGGGTCCTCAATAATTCTTATTCACTGTATTTTTCTTTTATTTATTTTAAATTCATTTTCTATACGAAATTTGTTGTTCTATGCATTTGGCTTTTATTATAAAGGGTGTTTTTTATAGACGTATAGAACTTTAAATTGCAATAAAACAACGATGGATTATTCGATTGACATGAATTTTATTTATCCGAAAGATAATCTTGTGGCATTACATTTTAAATATGATTTCTGGCATATGACAGCCACGACTGGCTCGGATGTAGTCCAATCTGGTCGTCCAATTTTCGATGACTTTTTGCAATAACACGGCGAATGTTGTCTTCCAAATGGTCAAGCGTGTGTGGCTTATCCGCATAGACCAATGGAAATAGTCTAGCGGTGTTAAATCTCAAGATCTTGGAGGCCAATTCACAGGTCTAAAACGTGAAATTAGGCGGTCACCAAACGTGTCTTTCAATAAATCGATTGTGGCACGAGCTGTGTGACATGTTGCGCCGTCTTGTTGGAACCACAGCTCCTGAACATCATGGTTGTTCAATTCAAGAATGAAAAAGTGAGTAATCATGGCTGTATACCGATCACCATTGACTGTAACGTTCTGGCCATCATCGTTTTTGAAGAAGTACGGACCAATGATTCCACCAGCAGTCAGTTTTTCTGGATGTAACGGTGTTTCGACATACACTTGAGGATTAGCTTCACTCCAAATGCGGCAGTTTTGTTTGTTGATGTAGCCATTCAACCAGAAGTGCGCTTCATCGCACGACGATAAAATGGACGTAGTGCGCGATACGTATTCCGCAAAGAACCATTATTTTCGAAATAAAATTGCACTATTTGCAAGTGTTGTTCAGGCGTGAGTCTATTCATGATGAATTGCCAAGCCAAACTGAGAATAAATCACTTGACAGCTGTTAAATCGGTCACCATCTTGAACAATAATGCCAACTTAAAGTTCTATACGTCTATAAAAAACACCCTTTATTTATATGTAGTTGTTAATTAAAAAAATTAAATTCAATTAAGCAGATAATGATATAATAATTTTTACAATAATCACAAGCAATATTTTCGGGCTCTGGAATAATTTTTTAGAATACCTATCAAATCCTGTTTAATCTGAACAAATTCAGCTAAAAAAAAATGCAAACAATAGCTTTTTTTCGTACATACCATATATTTGCATGGAAAACAAAAATAAATTTTAAGTTTCCATAGAAAAAAAAACAAATTTCCTTTTTTATTATTGTTGCGTTGGCATTTACGAACGAGGGATAACGATAATAAAGTGAGTATAAACAAAAACTTAACCGGGGGTTGAACCGCAACATCAGCATCGAAAAATACTCACAAATGATGAGAAATATGGCTGATAAATGACGCGAAAACGATTCGAATATGGCTCTGAACTAACAAAAAAGGAGTCATAAATGACTCACCAAAAGGAGTCGCGGGTAGGGTATCATTTTCTCCCAACAAAAGTATCTTTTATGATCAGAAAATTACCGTATATTCTCAAGTTTGATTAAAAATGCTGGCTGCGTATATACTAAAGGGCTGCACAAGCATACTTGAAATGGCTTACAAGCACTTTTTAATATAAAATATTAGACATGTTTGTAGTGATGTGTGGCTTTCAATTATGCTTGTGCAGCCCTTTAGTATAGACTAGCTTTATCTCATTCGTTGTTTGCTTTACACTCAATTGAGTGTCACTCAAATAAATGATTGTCTCATCAGTAATAAATACATCGTGCCTAGAACAAAAATTGATACCTTTTTGTATGTTTGTTCTATGTACTGTGCATGCAGTATAGACCTGTGTGGTACACTACATTAGTGTGCTATTTCAAATTTGAGTCTATTGATTGCTTATGACAAAATATTAAACACATTAGAAAAATTTTTCTTATTTTAGGACTTTTTTGTTTGAATGACAACAAATTTTTTTTTTTAATTATCATAAAATAACATGACTTTAAGACTTTATGACTGATACAGTACTACTGTGAATTCCCCAAATATGTTTACTATAAAAATACAGATGTAAATATAGATGTAATCATATCACTATTATATTTAGAAATATTTACTATATGTGAAGGAAATAGTTTTATGATTATTGCAACCATAAATCCATCAGAATATGGTTGCCTAAAACATATTTTTTTCTTCTTCTGAGGTCCTATTAATTGACGCTGATATAGAGTTGGGATTTTTTGGGTAGATTCGGTAGCAAATATATTCATACAGCGGATTCAGATAAAATATTGGCAACTACAATTTCGACAGATACTAAAATGGAAAAGCGAATCGATAATCTGAAATAAATTACACACAACAAATTATAGACGCTTCACAGGGCAGGCTGATAATTAACGCCAGAATGTTGTAATCTGCTTTGAAGACGATGCCCGCATCCAAGAAGAAAACAAATTGGGTAAAAGTGGTGCAAGAAGCCTGCTTTTACTCCATTATATAGCAGACGATTTATTAATAACAAAACATTATTTCCCACATAAATTCCTTTCACAAAACTAAAAACTTGTAGGTAAAAAATAAATGAGCTGTTATTTTTAAAAGTGGTATAAGTCAACTTCAAAAAAAAAACATTAGTTAACGGTAATTTTGATAGATTTTTTTAAAGAACATAAAGTCGAACCTGCAACCCCCAGATTGATAGTTTAGTACGCTATCAATGAATCTACTGAGGCACCCTGTGTTTACACACATCATCTTACAGTGAAAATCTTTCCTTAAATACACTTTTAAAAAGGAGATTGATTGCGTGTTTAATTTTTTTTAAAGCTACTTTGGCGGTGGGGTGGTGTAGGAGGGGTGTGTTGGACATTCATAAATTTTGTTTTATGTTTTAATATTTGTGATTTTAAGGAACACTAAGTAGATACAATATTTTTCGTGTGATTAACAAGGTAACAAAGTGGCGTGTAACAAACATTTAAAACTACAAGTGTCAGTTAATTTTTATTTTTTTTTTTATAATCATTTACACATGAATATTTGTTGTTGTTGTTGTTTGCAAAAAAAAACACTAATTTTCAACAAGTTTCAGTGTAGACAGACTGTGGAAGTATAAATTTTCAAAACAAAATTGTGTTTTATAAAAATAAAACTGAAACTAAATTCGACTAAATTTCAAAAAATCATCCATTAAAAATGCTGCACTTCACGGTAGCATAAACAATTAAATATTAAACAAATATTTGTTTTCTATGTATGCGTGTAGGTCTCTAAGGGTGTGTGTGTTTGTGTGTGTGTATGTGTGTGATATTATGCATATACAACAATGCAATTTGCGAGTTTGCAAAACAAGTTTTTAAGTGCTATGTCCCTAAGGCAGACGTACATATATTATATATACACATACATACATACATACAAATAGCTTTGAGCTGAAAACTGGTGACTACGGCATTCGATATAGATCGAAATTTCAATGAAATTTTTATGGAAATTTTATTCGACCTCGAATGCCGTAATTCGGCAACTGAATGTTTTAAAGGGTGTTTTTTATAGACGTATAGAACTTTAAGTTGGCATTACTGTTCAAGATGGCGACCGATTTAACAGCTGTCAAGTGCTTTATTCTCAGTTTGGTTTGGCAATTCATCATGAATAGACTTACGCCTGAACAACGCTTGCAAATAGTTCAATTTTATTTCGAAAATAATGGTTCTGCGCGGAATACGTATTTTACGAATTTTGTTTAGCGATGAAGCGCACTTCTGGCTGAATGGCTACGTCAACAAACAAAACTGCCGCACATCCAGAAAAACTGACTGTTTGGTGCGCTTTATGGGCTGGTGGAATCATTGGTCCGTAATTCTTCAAAAACGATGATGGCCAGAACGTTACAGTCAATGGTGATCGGTATACAGCCATGATTACTCACTTTTTCATTCCTGAATTGAACAACCATGATGTCCAGTAGCTGTGGTTCCAACAAGACGGCGTAACATGTCACACAGCTCGTGCCACAATCGATTTATTGAAAGACACGTTTGGTGACCGTCTAATTTCACGTTTTGGACCTGTGAATTGGCCTCCAAGATCTTGTGATTTAACACCGCTAGACTACTTTCTGTGGGGCTATGTAAAGTCATTGGTCTATGCGGATAAGCCACAAACGCTTGACCATTTGGAAGACAACATTCGCCATGTTATTGCCGATATGCGGCCACAAATGTTGGAAAAAGTTATCGAAAATTGGACGTCCAGATTGGACTACATACGAGCCAGCCGTGGCGGTCATATGCCAGAAATCATATTTAAAATGTAATGCCACAAGATTATCTTTCGGATAAATAAAATTCATGTCAATCGAATAATCCATCGTTGTTTTATTGCAATTTAAAGTTCTATACGTCTATAAAAAACACCCTTTATTTCAAAGTTTTTTCAAAGGCTCTCACTATTAATTTTAATTTTCGTTTGAGAAAGGACGCTCAAAAAGTGTACTAACTACCCTTATCACAGATTTAATAAGCCTTCCTTCCAACTTGCCTTTTTTTAAAAACGAATTTAGTATGATCGGAATTGTGCAAACATAATGCTGGGTCTTTGTAAACTTCGTCTAATAGTTTTGCGTAAGCAAAGCATAAATGAATTTCGATAAAATTTATTCGATGTCGGCTCTGGAAGAAGTTTTTTTTTTAATTTATAAATTGGCATAATCAAACAAAAGCTACCTTTTTCGAAAGGTTTTTTTCTCTATGCCTACAAACAGATCTTCTTTTGAAGTTGGCAAGCGTTTCAACAGACTTTATTATTGTAAATTAGAGGATATGTAACGCTACCCTCAGAGAATTTCTTGTAAAGTTTCAACACACTTCCATGCGAAGGTCTTTTACAATAACTTTTATAAGGAAGCCATTGAAAAACTTTTTTAAAGAGATTCATTATAAACGTAACAAAAACTAACTCGGTAGACAGGACAATTTTTTTACTCCCTTGTTGTTAATAGCACAAGTATACTGAACATTCTTTCCAAAGTATTTTGGAGCGCTGATTTTCAATCTGCAATTTATTTTTTTTTTTTAAATCAGACCAGAACCAGTGCGAGATATACCGTTATCTGTAAAATTTAAGACTTGGCATGTGTGAAGATTCAAAATTATTTAATTTTAAGTCACACAGGCGGAGTAAATTAATAACGAGTGTGAAGGAAAAAAGGGAGAGGGACGTGAATGATCATGGTGTGCCTCTGCAAAACTACATTAATGTGTTTTAACTACATTAACAAGCAGATAAAAAGAGCTGCTAGACCTCAAAGAACACACATGGTAGGAATTGAATATTAAATAAAACAAAAATTTAAGGTAAATAAATCAATAGGGCCTATCGTAGATTAATTAGGTTGATTTATATCAATCTATAGTCAATATTATAACTTAATCTAGAGACCTTGCCTTTGTTTTCAGATTATTATCACAAGGACAATAGACACTACAGAAGAGTTACTGAGGCTTTGGATTTATATCAATCCAGAGTTGGCAGGTGAAGACGGGACAAATATAAATTTATGTAACCGAACCTTGTACCAGTCTGAGCATTCCCGAGCTGCAAGCTCGGATAACCGGAGGTTCCTTACACATGACATATGACAGACTTACCGAAAAACCGTTTGCTATATACGATTATAAAGAAAATACGAAATTCCGCAATAAAATTTCGTTTAAGTCTTGTGTAGTTTTAAAGGCATCATGCAATTTGTGACGCATGAACAAGTTTTTTAAGCAAAATTTGGATATTTTTATTTTCAAATATTAATTTAAAATAAAACGACACAAAAAACAATTTATGAATTAAGTGATGCTACTTGCCATATGCTTACAGCTGCATCACGCCTGCCAACAAACACGCCAAAGCAACACCAGCTGGGTAAAATAAAATCAAAAAGTTGTTTAACAATATTATAGGCTGTTCAGACACACACGTTAATTGAGCAATTCAGCATTTTACGCAATTATCGCCTTTATTGAGCTCAATTTACCATACAAATTTCCATTAAATAATTGTGCAATTAAAAATTGATTGCACGTTAATGAAGTCAAAACCAAAATGCAACTCTTTGTTGTGCCCTTAAATATCAACTCAGAAGTGAGAAAAGCTGATATTTTCAGTATTAAAAAAAGAAAACGTAAATAAATTTAAAAATAAATGTCATAAAAAGGAAATGGCAGCCGAAGTTACCCCTAAATAAATTTTACAAAATTGTTATTGAAAATAATTTTTAAATAACAAATTTCTTTTAATCATTGATTCAAAACTCGATTGCCTTCAAAACTCGATTGCACTAATCGGAGTAGTTCAATATTTTTAGTATAAGCTACCAACATTTTCTTTAAATTTGACTTTCTTTTCATGTCACAATATTTTCAGTTGTCAAATGCTTAATTGCGTAAACTTAATTGAATATGTGTGAACACCCAAATCAGTCACACAATTTAAAACTTAATTGACTTCATTAACTTTTATGTCTGAACAGGGTACAACCTACACGTAGGCATAAAAAAATTGTGGGTTTTTGCCTTCTTCGATTTGAAATCATTTTTTTTATATATTAAAATTTTTTAATTTTGCGCAAAAAAAGTTATTTTTTAGTCACAATTTTTACGATATTTTTAACGACTTAAAGTAAATTTTGTTGTTTTTAACAAATGGAATCAACCCTTTTCAAGCAATGCTAATATATAACGTGTCATCTATTTCATTTAGGAGATAATCCTATATCTCGGAGACCAAAGCCAATTTAAACAAACAAAATGCAGATTTGCAATCGAAATATAGTTTTCAATTGCTCTAGACCAAAACTTGACTTATATTTTTAAACTTGTGTAGTGTAAATACAGTGAAACTTCGGTATAAAGAATCTAAAGGGGATGGAAAAATACTTCGTTATAGCCATTGATTCGTTATTAGTGAAACCTTGGTATAACGAAATTTGAAGAAATACGAAAAAAGTTCGTTATACCTGCAAATAAAAATTCAATTTTTAAGAGGTAAATAAAAAATAAAACACTTCGTTGTATAGAGGCTTTTGATAACGGGACTTTGACGACTTACATAATTTAATATAATTTATAATTTTCAAGTATGATTTCGTTGTAAAGAGGCTTCTGAAAGAAAGATTACTCAGCAAAAATTTTCGTTATAACGAAGTTTCACTGTCTTGCTAAACCTTCCTCCAATTCATTTAGTCATCAAGAAAGAAGCGTTGCAGTTCACTGCAAAGGTCATCTTGTGAGATACGGAGGGCTCTTCTCGCGCACTCAGCTCTTTCTACAGAAAATGCTGAAAAAGGTGTGAAATTTGTAACCCTATGCGACCACCGTCAGAGCAAATATAACTTCACTCGTAAATTCAGGGTGACATTCCCAAATAGCGTTAATTAGGAATAGAACAGACCAAAACCCGGTGTCGGGTCACATGTATGGTACACAGATGGCTCGAAAGCGGTTGAGGGTGTTGGAGCAGGGCCTAAACCACAGAAAAACTCAGTTTCTCAGGCCGAAATACATGCAATAGAGATCTGCCTAAGAGAGGAACTAGAAAGAGACACAAATAACAGTCAGGCGGTATTACTGGCACTCAGTGCCTTTGAGATACGATCAAAACTGGTCTGGCATTTCCTAAAACTTCTAAAAAGACTAGCATCTAATAATAGGGTTCACTTGGTATGGGTGCCAGGCCATAGTTGATATGTAGGCAATGATAAGGCAGCCGAACTCGCAAGAAAAGGGGCGGCTAATGGATTTATTGTCCCAGAACTATTTTTCGGGTTGCCTTGGAGCTCTATTAAGCTCATTTTTAGGGAGTGACTAGAAAGAGAGTGATAACAATACGGGCTGGAAACAGCAAGTATCAGGGTAGCGAAAACATTCATGCCATTCTGATTTCGGAAGAGAACAAGGGAATTACTTAGCTTGACCCGGTCAGGAATTCGCATTGTCACAGGATTCCTGACTGGATATTGCAGTGTATTGAAACACTTTGCGAATATGAGGATCAGTCAAAATGACCTCTGCAGGTTATGTAACGAAGATGAAGAGACAGTAGAACACATATTGTGTCACTGTAATGGTCTAATTTGGATCCGTTTTCGCTACTTGGACAACATTACCTACAACCGTCGGACATGGCAGACAAATCACTAAAAGAAGTTTCTGAATTTTTAATGACTACTAAACTCTGGGAGGATTTGTAACTTGAGAGTGGTGTCACAATAGCTCTATTTTGGCCGCAGTGACCAGGTGACTTGTTCCCGCTCCTCATTCTAATTCTAATTCACTGTAATTCGAAATTTATATGGTTCACTAAAAAAAGTTTCTGAATTTTTAATGACTACTAAACTCTGGGAGGATTTGTAACTTGAGAGTGGTGTCACAATAGCTCTATTTTGGCCGCAGTGACCAGGTGACTTGTTCCCGCTCCTCATTCTAATTCTAATTCACTGTAATTCGAAATTTATATGGTTCTATTGATATTAAATAACTGAAATATTTTGCTGAGGAACTGTTTGATTGATTATTTTTTGGCATGCAGCTTCAAGTTGTGCTGTGCAAATTTTTGTTTAGAATATTTAATTCATTAATTCACCCCATACTTGCATGTACTATTAAATATGTATGTATGTATGTATATAAGTTTATTTATATGTGTGTGTGGCTGGGTATATGAATGCAACAACTAACTACTCGTAAGTGTTTTTCTTTGTAAGTATTGGTCTAGTAATTACCAAAAACTTTCCATATTATTACATAAAGGCAGTTGTTTTTCTCATCAATGCTATCATCATCATCATCATCATCATCATCATCATCAATATCCTTATTACCATCAACATTTTTTAACGCTTCCAATGCCTTTCAGTTTACAAATATGTAAGAAAATAAAAATGGAATTTTTAATAAATTAAATTTACATGGATCAGTTTTTTATTTTTATTTTGTTCGATATTATAAATCGACTTTAATTGCTCTGCAATTTAACTTATTTTTTCGATTACAAATTAATTTAAGAGGGGAAGAGGGCTTTTACAAAAGCTTTAACTAAATAAAACCAGCCACACAAAAACAATTTTAGAGCTGCAATAGGTATTTATTTCTAAGAAAACAAAAAAACAACAATTTTTTTTAATCAAAAATCTGTTTAGATGATATTGACTTTAGCCACGTATTACGATTATTAACACAGGCCTACAATAGTTTTGGTGCCGTCAAAACTAAAACTGATTTTCAGTATACTCGATACCCTGATATAAACTGTATACCTAATTTTTTAGTCCGAAGTGTAGTCCTAGAGATATAACGTTATTTAGAAAAAACTTGAGAACTAGTTCCCTGATTAAACTTCCGATAATATGAAAGGATTGAGAATAAAATATCCTTTAAATTTTCTTAAAATCAATTTGTTATCAGTCTTCTAGTTTAAAAGATATTCAATAAGTTTTGTCCAAAAAAACAATATATTTTTTCCAGAAAGTGTCCAAAAATTTCTTTTTGAAAAAATTCATTAAAATTTTTATCAGTGTTTTCTGTATTCCGAATCCAAATATTATATTCGGGATTGAAAAATTCAACATATGATAACTACCCTGTGGTCCATTTTAGGATTTTTAAAATTTTATTTTTGCTGTATTTTGGGTGCGAAATTATTGGTAGAACTAAAAAAACATAAAAGTTTTCATTTAATAAGAAGAAAAAAATTTAATTCCACATTTTTTTCAATTCCGTGTGGAAGACAGTAGGTGCACGATTAAAGTTTGTGTTTAACGTTAATACCTCCATATGTTAGAAACAATATAAGCCATATTTCATGAAAATCCATTTATAAGTTCTTAATTTATTCACAATTTAGTGGTAGCATTTCAGACCCTGCTTCACACAATTTTTTTTTTATATTTTAAAATAAAAATAAAAAACACTTTTTAAAAAAATTATATGGCGTGGGGTCTTAAGTGGTAGCACCCAATTGTGAATAAATTTCAAGCCTATGAATGGATTTAGATGAACTATGTCTCATTTTATTTTTTAGGTTAAGTTACACAGGGCGCCCAATTAAGAAAAACAGAAGCTGGGCTCACTTGGGTTCTCTAACAATGTTGCTTTTGTGATACCTGTATAGAAGAAAATGAAGAAGAGGAAGGATATTAATAGAAGAGTGAAAGGAAAGGAGATAGAGAAGACAGATAGAGAAAGAAAGTGAATTCGTCACCCAAGCCAACCGCTGCTTCTAACGAAGCCATATAGCATATAGACCCTGCAGACTTCGCTGGACACCGGCAGAGAAGGTGTTCCACAGTCTCGTACTCTTCCTCGTCTTGAAAACTTCTATAGCAGTCGTTATATCGCAAACCCATATGCAGGTATCAATGTTAAGAAAAAAATTTAAGCTTTTCTTCTCATGTAATAATTTATATTTGGAATTTAAAAGTTTAACAAAATATTAATCTTTATTTGTGCTTAATTCCAGAAATTTATTTATTTATTCAGTTCAATGCTTACTGAGTTTTTTGTTTGAATATTTGAATCTTTTTGTAACTGTTGACAAATAATTCTTATTTAGTCAATTGCTTTTACAATGTAAAGGTTCTAATGTTTGCAAGAAACGTTGGGAGTAACCTACTGAGCATTCAGAGTAGCGTCTGATGAAATGGTCCATATAGGTATTATATCCCCTTCAGTACTTATTGTACTGAATAAATAACTCATGAGAATATCATAAGTAAAAGAATAAATTTTAAAACCAACACAATTCCTGGAATTAAGCACAAATAAAGATTAATATTTTGTTAGATTTTCTCTACATTAAATTTTTAATGATATTTTTTAAGAAATGTTTGAAAAGTTTCTTGAAAAACTTATTTTTTTTTTACAAAACTGAATATCTTGTAAAATATAAGACTGGCAAAAAATTTATAAGCAGCCTTTTTACATTTGGTGGCGCCACAACACAACATAAATTTAAAGCGTTTCTAGAAAATCGGTATTAAAGTTGGCAATATTGTTTCTTATCGATGGCAGACAGCGTTGCCATTTTAGCCTTTATAAGGCTAGATTTAGCATTTTTTTTTCGCGCATTTAGCCTCTAGCTTTTTTGCTAGCCTTTTTTGTTTTTCAAAGTAGCCTTAAATAGCCTTTTTTTGGAAAAATGAAAACAAATCGTACATAAACAAACTGAGACTGAAACCAAATTAGCTAAATTAATATTTTCGATCAAGCTTTGATATGTAAATTAATAAATTGGCCGAACGAAGATAATTTCATAAGTATAGAAAAGTATTTGGCTTCTAACTTGTAACTTGTTAACACTTTATTCTAAATTGATTAATTAATTGTTCCATTTAGTATTTAGTTATCTAGTACTACCGCTTAGTAATGCTGAGGTTGCTCGCTTTTGAGTACGATGATAAAGCAATAGAAATCGCATTAAAAACCAAAAAAATAAATAAATAAATAAACTATTACTTAAAGGAATTTTAAATATTATTTTCACATTGAAGTTGAAAAATAATTGAATTCGCTTATAAGTATTTAAGCCTTCGGCACTACAAACAAAAATTCATTTTGTAGGCCTGTGTACTTAAATCAAATACATACTTTGGATATTTAATCATAATATGAACTGAAGGCCATTCAACTAAATTGGTTCTTGTTTCAAACTAAAGCTTTTAATGGAGTTTGCATTAGTCTTAAAAAAATATTTTAAAAAAATTTTGCGTTTTCAATACAAAATTTTTAAATTTACAAAATTTTTAAAAGACAATTGTGGGATGGAGGAACGAACGGATGCGCCTTACAGCGACAATGATGTGGCTCAGGCTGAATAGCAGTCGCAGAAGAGATTTTCTGGGATTTCAAGAGTTTAGTTGAGGTATGTGGGGGCAGCAAAACCAGACAACTGGAAATTTTGGCAACCATGCAAAAAAAGAATGGGTTTTGCCATCAAATGACTACTAAAGACGTTGCCAAGAGGAGGAGGAGGAGGAGGAGGAGCAAACTATAGAGCACCTTCTCTTCTTTTGCACTGTCCTATCTGCAGGGTCGCACTCCGCTATAGACTATAGGGCTTCATTAAAATTAGTAATTGGTTTAGGTAATGGACCTACGTTTCTACTTTCTTTCACTCTTCTATCTGCTATCTCTGTGAAATATTCCTAACAGCATCTTTCTTAATTATTTTTCTTCTACAGGTATCACGAAGGGATCACATTATATTACACAAATGAGCCTGCTCCCATTTTTCTTATTGAAGCGTCATGTGCAACCTAATCTAACCTACTTGGTGGCCGATATAATTCAATTATGTGGCAGTATCTCGAATTGGAAACAAATTTTAATTCTTCAAAATTAAATACAAAATAAAATATTCCCACATGCCTGAATTTCTTTTAATAAGAGGAATTTCATTGGTATTTGCCGAACATGAAAATCAACTTTAATTGTTAAAGAGAGTGGTTAGATCTACAGTATTAATTTAAAGTTTTTACAAGCAAAATATTTCAAATGTAAACTTTAAAAATTAATTAATACTCCCATATATACAACCCCGCAAGCTGCAAACTACATGACTACAAATGCCGTTGGACGTCGTGTAGTCAGCTGCATACATATTTTTAAAACGACAGCAACAAATTTTTTTTTTTTACAAATATTTTTAGTTCGACCAATATTATGCCAACCAACATAAAGCAAAAACAAGTTTTAAACATCTGAAAGTGAACCACAGAAACGCTGAACTTTTCATATACAAATAAAATATTTGGATTTCGCATACAGAACAGCACTGAAAATTTCTTATTCAAAAGGTCTTACAAGGCTATAAAGGATCTTTGATACAGCCATATTAAAATTTTTAACAGGAGCTTCAATTATGCAAACAAAAAAAACATTCAGCTGGTGTCTCAGTGTCACGTGGTTTACTTAATTTTTGTCAAATAAAAGAAAAATATTTTCAAAAGCTCCTTAATACTGGCGGCAATAAATTTAATTATTGGCCCTTATGCACAAAGAAATTAGCCTAAGTTAGCTAACGTGTAGCCATGATGCATTAAACACATTCGAGACAGTAGGTTACCGACTACACGACTACAAATGTCACGTCATGTAGCCAGCTACTTAATTATTTTAGAAGTGGCAGCAGCAATTGTTTAGAAATGAAAATATAAAGCTGTTGGTTATAGAAAGACATATTTCAGTGGTGCCACGTTCAATTGCTTAATATGTGTGAAAATAAAACATTATAAATACACTTTCTTTTGTGTATATAGATATACTTATAATACGTAATAATGTAAAAACAACATTTCTTTAACATCTCTTGATTGTCAAATAAAATGAAATACTTTCAAACGCTTATTTTTTATTATACTGGCAGCACTAAATTGTTCATTTGCCGTCGATGAAAATAGCGAAAATACGTTGGCGACAGCTACAACAGTGGTCGTGAAGCCATGTAGCCATGCTGTCACGAATAGTCATTTTCATAGAAACACACGAATTATATTTTTCACAGGTTGTAGTCGGTAGCCTGCTGTCTCGAATGTGTTTAATGCATGAAGCTGCGAAGTCGTCAAAAAATAATCATTTTCAATTTGACATTTTGTAGCCTATAGCCTGCTGGGTTCTATGTAGTTAATGCTTAAGACTCAGCAAAAAATATATTTAAAAAATATAAAAAAACATTCAGGAAGCATTCAACACTTCCAAATAATCATTCTACGCCGGTGTTTACAAACATTACAGAAAACTATTATTATTGTATGATTCAGCTTTCTATTTCCATAAAATATATTCATAAAACTTTAATTTTTTATTTATTTAAGAATAAAATTTTTTAATTAAAAATTATAAATTTCTTTTAATTCTCTAGTATTTCGCTACAACGTTATGTAGCTTCTTCAGGAATTATTTCAAAAAATCAAAATAAAAATAAATTTACTATTTTTAATCAAAATATCTTAAATAAATAATTGAATTTTCAGAATAGGAAGATCAAATATATGGCCCCATAATAATAGTCACACTAAAGTCGGTGTGTTTTTAAACATGATTTCTTATAAACAAAATTAAGTTTTTAATAAAAGCATACTTTTTTGTGGCTATGATTATGGTTCATATTATACATAAAACTTGAAAGCTTTCATTTACAAAAATTTTGTATAAAATTATTTCCAGGGAACAGTTATCGATATCAATAAATTCTTTTATGTCAGTTATTTTGAGATTAAAAAATTTTCAATTTCAAAATAAATTCACACATAAACTCTTTTTTAAAAAGAGAGTTTTATTTTACGGTCATAAAATAAAACTCTTTTGAGGAGTTTTATTTTTCCCGTCAGCAAATAAAATGCATTTATTATATGTAAATTGACACCCAATATACATTATCCGTATTTATACAAATTGGCAAAAGCTGTACAGTGTGTTTCTATAACCCGGGTAAGCGTAGAAGTAGCATTCTCTGCATAAAAATCTTTCCACAGAAAATTTGGAAAAAGTTATGATCGATAAATTAAATAAATAAATTACTACACACATTAAATCAGATAGGTGCCATAAAAAAGAGCTCTATTTTATGACGACAAAATAAAGCTCTCTTTTATAGAGCTTCATCTGATGTTTTATTTTTCGTTAAAAAATAATTCTTAAATGTGGAGATGAGATGCTTTTTTTAATAACAAAATATATTTTGAAAGAGTTCGTCAATACAAATCTATTGGCTCTTGAGTTCAATTTTTTGATAATTGTTATTTACGATCTTTATCATTTTCGTTAATACTTATTTAATTGTAAATATCGTTCTTGTAGCCGCATTTAGAAAAAGTAAATATAAAACATATGATCGGCGTTGCCACATATCACAACAACAACACTCATAGTCAGAGGCCAAATTACGGCATTCGATAGTAATCGAAATTTCAATACAATTAAAATAGAAATTTTCATCGATATCGCCTGCCGTAATTTGGTTCTAGGCCTATTGTATCACCCTACCACCTACAACTTATTACAATAAAACAAACTTTGACCGACTTAAGCGGTTTTCACACATTAGTACAGAATTATGGGCAAATTTGTAGACAAGTACACACGATCTTTCCAGAAAATTTTAATTTCTTTTGACATTCACAAGTATTTTTTTGTTGAAATTGCTTAAATATAATAAAATTATTTTGGTTTTGTTGCTTTAACATTTAAAAAGATTTTCTCTTTTGGTGTGAAATGTAGTTTCTTAAGAAGAGTTGTTGCTCAAAGTTTTAAAGAGTTTGAATAAAAGGAAAAGTATATATGGTTTGTTAATAGCCGTGCTTGGAGAGACAGCACATTGTATACACACATACTATTATAGTATACATATACATGTTAGTTGTAGATGTGTTCGAGAGAGTTAGTGAGAGGAATTTAGCATACTTACGAGTCTTTTTTGTTACATTTCCACCGACAACACCACTCGCGGCAATTCCGCTAATCGAAGGTGACGAGTCGTTACGATTTGGTCGTGTGCGCATATCGCGCATCTGATATTTAATATTTGGTACAGACAGTAATCGTTGATCACGTTTCTCTTTAAGCTTTTGACGTGCAGGTCTAATGGGGGCTACAGCTTCGTTTGAGCTTCTTGATCCTGGAACACCGTTGTCGCCCACTGTAGGCGTTATAGGTAGATTGTTAGGTCTTGAGTTTTGATTTTCTACATCATTAGCAAAATCTACCCGTTTTGATGTCTGTTGTACAGTTTCAAATACGTACTCGGGTGTGATGGTGTCCTTCTCTTCGAAAGAGGGACCACTACTACCCTCGGCTTGATTATCTACTGCATCCGCTAAATTATTTTCAGTCATGCTTTCGCAAACTTCAACCCCCAACGGAACAGCAGGATCTCTGGGCGATGAATGTTCACTTTCTTCAGGCGAACATTCTTTTTGAGTATAAAATACGGCTGAGCTCTTTGGAGCCGTTTCATTATCACTATTCATATTAATGCCTATTTTCATATTGACTTTTGATAATTGACGTTTCAAATTGAACTTTTTCCATGACATGGACACTCTTCTATCTGGCAGTTCCTTAGGTGGAATTGACACTTCGTCACGAATGGGACTTTTGCCGCCAGCAGCACCCCTCTCAAAATCCGGGGATACTGGACGCGATGAATTTGATTGGTCCAAACTTTGACTCTGATTTGATGAGACAGTTTCATTTACTTCTGGTATGTATTCAATTGATGGACTATCAGGACTTGTGGTGTCATTGAGCTAAATCGATTTTTAAATCATTCATGTCAAATTAAATAAAGAACCATCAATAAATTTGCCCTAAGAAAAATTATTATTTGTTTCTTTGTTTTTCTTTTATGTTGTTTTTACTTTACTTTGTACTATAATTAATTCATTCTCTTTTAGATCATCAAATCAACTTGTTTCTTTCTGGCTAATCACAGAAAACAAACAATAATTAAAAAAAAAAAAACTTTTTCATTCAAAGAAAATATTTTTTCTATTCATTCATTCATTCATTCGATGAGTGAGTGAGTTGATTGGTTGGTTATTAAAAACTCTTTTACAAAAAATGTCTGCTCGGTATAATTTTATGTTTTAAATATAAATTAATTGTATTTAAAAAAAGAATTTATTAAAAACTTTTTACTCGTTATAATGAAAAACGTTCGTTTACACTTAAACAAGACCACAAAATACACAAAAAGTATTATTTCGTGCACTAACATAGTTAATTAATTAAAAAAATAATTTATTTATAATTAGTACTATTTATTCGAATCATGTATTTCAGAAAATCCACAAGTCATTATCACAGAGCTGGCATAAAATTTTAAACCGATTTTTAAATCCCAAAAAACATTTTAATTTCAAAATATTCACCTTTATTTCATTTGGCGTCATCGACAGTAGTACGTCGGTATTACAAATCTCAATATTGACAAATATCGATAACTAACAACACGAACGTTTTCTAACAAAATTGCCGTGTGTTGACCATGATTTTGCTGCCCTTGTTTTTAATATCAAATTAAAAAAAAAAACAAAATTGGAAAAGTTTTAAAACTCATAATTTTTGCTTAGTACTAATTTTGTTCATTTAATTTAATATTTAAATTAATATAATAATTATTTAATATAATGAAATTGATGTCGACGATTATTAAAACTAAAGTTTCTTTGAAATTGATAACAATGTACTCGACGCCAAATGGAATAAGGATGATTATTGAACTAGAGATCAATTTTATTTGTCGAAATATTTTAGTTTTTTTTTTTTTTTTTTATTTAATTATGCAAACTATGACTTGAAGTGCTTCTGAAAAACACAATTCAGTTATCATGCTTCATTATTTTTATTTCTCTGCATTGATTTTGTTTTGTTTGCTGGACCAGTTGTCGTTATTTTAAAAAAAATAATAATAAAAATATTCCAGCACAGGAATAGTTAGTTCAAAACGGAATCTTGCGATTCTAATTGAGGGCCGTTAGGGCGCCACGTAAACCAACCATTCCAGCGCAGGAGTGAAACAATAAAAATTCAGCATCAAGCTGGTTTTCAAAATACCTATTTGAAAAACTTTATTTTAGATTTTTATTTTATTAGTGAATTAAAATAAAAAATATTAGTTCTGATTTACTTCGAAGAACCAAATTTTTTTTTGTAGAAATATTATGATTTACGCACATACTACTTATTTAT
Source organism: Thelaira solivaga (assembly GCA_947397855.1). Lineage (NCBI taxonomy): Eukaryota > Metazoa > Arthropoda > Insecta > Diptera > Tachinidae > Thelaira > Thelaira solivaga. The sequence goes on from OX377612.1 coordinate 30,080,502, forward strand.
TTTTATAATATGTAATCTTTATGAATGCTTAATTCAAAATTATGGAAATTTTCATCATGGAAAATTTTCCAAAAATTTATTTAGTACAATAAGTACTAAGAGGGAAAGCATATTTATACAGCTGTTTCATCAGACGCTACTCTGAATCTTCAGTGAATTACTCCCAAGTCTTGTTAAATTCCTGCCCAAGCATTTGAATATTTATTTCATAATACCAATCAACCAAATGAGAATTTTAGTCAATAGGCAAAACAAAAAGTTTTAAAATGTTTAAACAAGAAAATAAAAAACTAAAAAAGTAGGTATTGAACCCAATAAACAAAAATATTCAAACAACATTACAAAGCAAATAGAAATACAGTGCCAGCTCGCTAATCCGAATTAATGATTGCAGACCCTGATTCGGACTAACAAGATATTCGGATTACTGCATGTACTGTTATTATGTATTATAACTCACTATATTCGAAAATGAAACACAAGCCAGGATTTCAAAAGAAATTTATTGTATTTTTATTAATGAAGAATGAAAAAATTAAAGCTTTTCTCAAATATTATTAAAATTGATTGATTATTTAAATTGATGTTTTCGCGACTTTTACCAAGTCATAAAACATACTAAAGGTACTGACTCACTACACTCCTACACGATCGTACGATTATGTCAAAATAATGTGTGACAGAATTCTGTCCTACTTGAAGAAATCGCTTTAAAATGGCGAACTTTATGCCAAACTATTATACAAAAAGGATGCAAAAACATATGTTTACTCAGCTTAATACTTTTAAAAGTATTTATTTTCTTCTTTGCCGAAAATATATTTTTTTAACAAATATGTACAATGAAAAATAACCTAAAAGGTTGTATAAACAAAACACAAGCTTGGTATTGTTGCTATTTTTCTGCCTTGAACAAAGAAATTGCAACTCTGATCGCACAGATAACATTTATTTTATGAAAATTTTCATAACATTAAAAAATCGGACAGACCTGTCAAAAAGTCTGCTTGTTCAATACACACTAGCCCACATACGTTTTTAGACAGATCGTACGATTAAGTAGGATAGTGAGTCGGTACCTTAAGTATGTACAATGTCAATCATAGAAGGCTCTGAATCTTAATGATATCCTGTTAGTTTTAAAATTCAACACATGGTTTTGAAAAGAAAAAAAAGAAAAAAAAGAAAAAAAAAAAAAAAAAAAAATTTAAAAAAACCGTTTAGCGAGCAGACTATAGAGTATGTAATACGTCATAAATTTAATTCGGATTAGCGAGCTGGCACTGTATTCTATTTTTATTTCTCTTTTCACTTTTACACATGAACACCCATCGGGTATAAACATAAATGTGATGAAAGGTTAAACTTTATAATTCCAAATAATTTAACATGTTGTATGTATTTTCCTACATAATTGCTTTCTTATTAGTTATTTTTTCTTATTTGTTTTGATTTGAGACCAAAGCGCACAACTTCTATCAATAACTAGCAGTTATTTCATATAAAAACAGTAAAAATTCGATCACCATCATTTGATCACACTAAAATTATATGCCAAAATAAACATTTAAATTAAAAAAATAGTCATGATGATCCCATTTTTAATTGAATCAATTAAATCTATATAAATAAAAATAAAACGCCAAATGTATTGTTAAGCGCCAAACTCGAGAATGACGCGACCACGTTGTCATATTTTCATTAAAGCATATGAAAAGTCCTTGCATGTTCTTTTTTAAATGGCAGCGTATGAATTTTAGTTAAATTAAATAACAAATGGAAAATAATTTTCTAACATTGTTTTACTGATGCACTATATTGCTTAACTGTAAAAATTATCAGTATTTCAAATTCTAGATAAAAGGCTTTTTTTTTATATAAAAATAACAGATTTTTCACTTAATTTATCCTAACAGTGCAATGACTCTTCCGATTTTCTTACAAAATAAATATCTAAAAGAAATTCTACATTTTTTTGGCTTCAATTTTTCGAGTTATTGAAATTAAGGCCCCGATTATGGTTCACAGCACTTAACTATTTTGGTGTTGTGTATTGTGAATTGCGATAACCGTTTACAACACTTATCTGTTGTGTTGTCCGGATTGATGGTTTGAAAAAATTAGTCTATTTCACCAGCAAAACCATCCTTGTTTATGTGAAACAATTTAAAAAATTTAATTCCAGAAAATGTGTGCTAACATTGTATTTGGCAGTTCTGATTGGGTTGGAACTGTTCTGAATTTTTTTGCGAACTCGTGCCATGTCTTTTTTCTGTGTACTCTTTATCGAAAAAATATAAACATATTAGTCTCCAAGTTTTTTTGTTTTTTTTTTCGTTCTTTTTTTTTTAATGTTGATTTCTTTCAACTTCCCAGTTTTTTGCATGCACGTTTGTATTTTTAAGAAAAAATCTACTAACATTAATATACAACTGTGTGACGTACACAACAACTAAACAGATGTTGTGAACCATAATCGCATGTTCAACTAATGTTGTGTTGTAAGCGAGACAACACAACATTTTTGTGTTGTGAGCCATAATCGGGCGATAATATTTTTATTATAAAAATTAATATTTTTTTTTTTCAAATTAGGAAATTTTTGATTTTTTTAAATGTACAAAAAATAGAAAGCGCCCAATACTTTTTTTATTTAATCTTAAAATCGCATACAGTAGAAATGAATTAAAACATCGCAATCCATGAATAAATATTGATTTTATTACAATTAAATTATAAACACCCAGTTTTGAAAAAAAATTTACCATCTCTGAATATACTTTGGATTCATAACAATCTTAAGTAATTTTGGGTGCCTGGGTCCTGCTGGCATTTCACCAAATATTTAAGTTCATAGAAACAGAATTTTAATTTGGAATACAGGTTACTGATTCAAAGAAAAATTATTAAAAAGATTGGGCCATAATCATAGTCACACTAAAGTCAGTATCTTTTCAAAAACGACTTTAATTTCATATAATTTTTATTAAAAGCCTACTTTTTTTGTAACTATGATTGTGGCCTTCCATGTGTCCATTGCTGACTGGACTTTATCCCGTCATCGCGAAGCAGATCCCAAAAGGCAATTCCTTCCTCTGTATAGCAAGATTTTGTTCTCAATTAAGTCAATCTGTCACAAAATAACCTAGTTAAATATAAATGAGTTGTTTTTTAAAGTGGTATATGTCTACTTTCTAAAAAAAATTAATCAGCAGTAGTATTAGTATGATGGTGTCTTTATCTTACTTAATTTACCACTAACTAATTTTTTTAAGTGGACGCATGGTATAAGAAAACCAGGTAACTTCAAATATACAAAAATAACAACATTACAAAAAGCCCATGTATTTTGTTATTGCTTTCGAGGCTCCTCCTGTCAAAAACTATTTCCGGTGGTTGATATCAAGAAGTGTGCTAGAGTGAAACAAACATTTTTTTTCCTCTTATGATCTCTCTTTAACATATTGATATCTCTTAATTTTTGACAGAACGAACTTCGATTCAGCTGGCGTCTTAGTGTCACCAGGTTTTCTTACACCATGAGTGACCGTTTTTAAAAATGACAGTTTAAATAGATGATGTTTACAGTTAGGCATTTATAGTGCATCAGAAAAAATGGTGGTTATTCAATGCAATTTTACTTATTGCATAATGTAATCATACGACAGGGATACCTTTATAATTAATTATATCACTGACAGAAAACCAACATCTTTTATACAACCAAACCTCCAATTACAGAGTTTACAAAAACGAACTACTTAGATAGGCTTTACATACGCCCTCTTTACTCTAAGGATTCTAATTCATTGATTTAAAATTTTGATCAATAATTTGTATTTACTATTTTTTTAATAAAATGTTTAATTGGCACATATTTTTTTTTTTTTTTTTTTTTTTTTTTTGCTAAGTGGAATCATACAGCTCTTACTTACTGCTGCAGTGTCATAATTTAGAAAAGCATGATTTTATAGAGAAGATCCATTTAAAGTTTGCAATTTAGTGGCAAAAATTTTAAAAAAATTTTACACTGAAGAGAAGAGCGCTTAAAATAATTTAATTTTTATATTTGCCGAATATATGTAGAGTAAGACAATGAGAAAAAAATTAAATAATTAACTTAGAGCAACTCATTTTTTGAGTTATGGCACTATTGAAGTAAATGAGCGATGTATAGATTAATATTAGGACGTTCTTAAAAAGCAGCCTTCATGTTCAACGTCTAATAACTGAGCTCTACTACATCCTTGCGTCATGTTCAAAAAAAAAAAGAGGCTGACCTACACTAGCATTAAAAATAACATTTTTAATGTCATATTTTTAAGACGAACAAAAAATTTATTGAAAAATAAAAAATATCATACATCTGTATATGCCATTTGCGCCACTGATCCAAAAATAGCGTTGCAGTATCAACATTGGCAAAGAGTGTTTTCAATTTTTTAACCAACAAATCGACAACAGTTGGTTTCAACTTAGAAGAAAACAATGATTTTACTTTTTTGACAACACCTGTTGTCAAATTGACAACACAAATTGTCATTGTTTTAACAAACGGTGTCAATTCAGTATGGTGTCAAATTAACACCATACGTTTTCAATTTTGCGACACTATGTTGTCAATAATCCATTGTTAAAATGGCACCATGTGTTGTCAAATGTAAGCACAAGCGTGGTCGATACACTGTTGACACCGTTTGCTGTCATTTTGGCAACGGATGGCCGTCATTTTTTCTCAGGGTGTATTTTTAAACAATTTCTTATTACTACAGAATTTCTTTACGTTTTAAATTAAAAAAAAATTATTTTCAAAGTACTGAAACACCACAAACAAAACACAAAAATTCAAACAACTCCGAATACCGCTTTGATATTTAAAAAATTGCGTAAACCTGAATGTACAACAACCAAGAGCCAAGCTACGGCACTCGATAACGATCGAAATTTTAATACAATTTATATGCAAATTTCGATGGATAGTGAATGTCGTAATTTGGCCCCAAGTCCATTAATAAAATGTGCAAAACGTATGTCTTTATTACCTTTTACTATACTTCTGTCCCATACAACAAACCGGATTTCACACAATGTTGGCTAGAATTGTTGCACATACTACAAGTACATTCATACATACATTCATTCATTGATTCAATGTTTAGGTGTGTTTTAAAACGTAGGCGGCCTAGCGGTGAATCATGCAATCACAGTGAACCGAATGTCACTGGGTATCTATGAGGACCACACACTGCTTGACCGAAATTGCAAAAAACAAATCATTCACACATACATAAGAAACCCATCATTTCACTTTACAGAAAACATTTTTACAACTAACAGCTCACTTGTTTTTATTGGTACAATAGGAAGAGATTAATAATCAGGATTAGTTAATGAAGCAAAGTGTGCTCAAGCAAAATATGGTTTTTCATTATAAGAAAAAATTTAATGAAAAAATAATATCCTGAAGAAACTACACAAAGTTGTATAGGGTCCGCCATCGAACGTTTTTTTTTCAACTAGTGCTTATTTCGTGAATGGTAACACTTAACTCATGTCTGATTTGACAGATAATTAGTTTTATCCTTCCGCTGAAAGAATATGGTTGTGTTTTCGCTTCGCTAAGTGGGCCTGCGAACGACTTACAGATTTTGCCAAAAAAAAATCATCTTTTCGGATGAAGCTCATTTTGATCTTGGCGGGTATGTAAACAAGCAAAATTGTCGCATTTGGGTCACAGAAAACCCGCACGCATACATTGAAAAGCCGACGCACGCAAACGAGTCACTGTTTGGTGCGGATTTTGGTCCAGAGGCATAATTGGGACATTTTTCTTCGAAAATGAGCAAAGAGTGGCCGTTAGTCAATGGCGATCGTTATCGGGCCATGTTGAACGAATTTTTGTTCACAAAAATTGAAGATGTTTTTATAGCATTTTCCAAAAAAAAAAAAATTAATTGGCGGCTCTATAGCGAAATATCGATAAAAAATTAATTAATAACACAAGTATACACGGTTTCTCTGGTCCAAGAGCAACTGAAAACTATTTCCAAAGTATTTTCGAGCACTGATTTCAAATCTCTACTTTTTTTTTAATCTAATTTTCGAAATTTACTGAAATTTACTTAAAAACGGTTTGTTTGTTATATTTTAATATATAAAATTCGACTGTACATGTATTTGACATTGTACGGCTGGACCGATTTAATTTAATTTCTGTGTATGCCTTTGTGTTATGACTTGGAAGGTTTAGCTTCACAAAATAGCAGTCTGTATCTTTCTTATTTATCTACTAGCTGTTTTTACCCGGTCTTTCACGGTAGTTTACTCTATGAGTACGATTTCTTACAGTAAGAAGATCGAATATACAAAAATTTTAAGGCAAGACAATATAAAAATTCGCAACAAAATTTGCTTTAAGTCGTGCCTATATCGTTTTTAAATTGGTACAATAGGACTGACTTCCAAAACGTCAATTGCTTTGTATTCGAACAAAGCATCGTATTTCATAACGCCGAAGTAGAAAACATGGACGATGCATCACATTTTAAAACGTCGTAGACAAAAACAAGAAGCGCCGCAAAAAAAGCAATTGATACATCAGTTTCAAAGTTGATGCTTATACTTTTTAATAGGCTATTCAGACACACACGTTAATTGAACAATTAAGCATTTTACGCAATTATCGCCTTTATTGAGCTCAATTTACCATACAAATTTCCATTAAATAATTGCGCTATTAAAAATTGATTGCACGTTAATGAAGTCAAAACCAAAATGCAACTCTTTGTTGTGCCCTTAAATATCAACTCAAAAGTGAGAAAAGCTGATATTTTCAGTATTAAAAAAAGAAAACGTAAATAAATTTAAAAATAAATGCCATAAAAAGGAAATGGCAGCCGAAGTTACCCCTAAATAAATTTTACAAAATTGTTATTGAAAATAATTTTTAAATAACAAATTTCTTTTAATCATTGATTCAAAACTCGATTGCACTAATCGGAGTAGTTCAATATTTTTAGTATAAGCTACCAACATTTTCTTTAAATTTGACTTTCTTTTCATGTCACAATATTTTCAGTTGTCAAATGCTTAATTGCGTAAACTTAATTGAATATGTGTGAACACCCAAATCAGTCACACAATTTAAAACTTAATTGACTTCATTAACTTTTATGTCTGAATAGGCTATAACTTCAAGGGGCTTGTGCAGTTTTTTATTTCTGTTTTACAGACATGTTTAAAAATATACTTATAAAAATTACTTTTTTAAGAATCCCTGTAAATGCCGATAATATTCATGCCGATTATAAATATTCCCAAGGATTTTTTCCCAGGCAAAATTTTGGTTTTTGGGAAAAAATTCCTTAAATCAGTTAGCTTACTATGGTAAAAAACGGGAGAAATTTTATTTATAATAAGAGAAAAAGGAAAAGTGAAAAAACTCCCGGGGAATTTTTATTCAGAATTGGGCTTATTAACTTTTTTCTCTATTTTACTATACTTTATGGTTTATTTTGACAATTAAATAAGAACAAAAACAAATTAAAAAATTTTTTGTTTTCTTTTCGTTTAGTTTCTTGTATTAAGTTAAAAGTTAAATTAATTTGAACACCTTTTTTTATTTCATAAAACTGAATTCTTGGGTGAGATTCGTGAAGAGAATATTTTTTTTTTTAAGTTTTAAAGAATTTATATTCGTCCCTATCAAAGGAATGGATACGTTTTTAATTGGTTACAAATAGGCTTGTGGCGCTCACGTCCGACCTAGTTCATATGAACGATTCCGCAAATTGCACGATTCGGACGCTTAAATTTTTTTTAATTTTTTCGTTCATCGTTCACTGACTAAAATCTAAAATTTGTTTTAGTTAAAATGTAGCAAAATTTTATTGCAGACTTAAACATAAAAAAATTGCTAGTTAATTTAAAATCACATTTGCTTAAACATAAAAATCAGTTGTAATTACATATCATTATAAAGGAAGTAGGTTGTATAATAAATATAGTGAACAAAAGGTACTATGAACGGGAGTCAAAATTTTGTTGCCTTACAGTGTACGAAAGGAAAGATCAACGAAAACCAAAAGTCATCGGCAATTTTTGCATTCTTATTCATTCATTCAGCATTCAAGCTACCTGTCTTCTTTATTTTACAGCTTTAAAAGATACAAAGAGAGAACAAAAGGGAATTGCGGAGTACGAAAAAGTTTGTACCCCTTTCCATTCTTCTTTCTTCCCTTTCCTACAAAATCAAAAACTGTATAACTAAAATTGCTGTGTGTGGTCCTGGTCTTACAAAACAGAACAGTCGTTTGAAAGCGAGATTATTTGGAAAGTTGTGTGAAGACTTGGGAGACTCTTGTACTATTGTGAACTGCGTTGGCTTCCTCGTTCAAAATTTATTCAAAGAGTGTTCAAACTTAAAGACAAAATTGCAAGTTAGTACTTCATTTTGTTGGATTACAATTACCACCAAAAGTCGATCAGGCTTTATAGTAAAAATTTTCCGTAAATATACATTAATTGTAAAAGTATTTACAAGCGTAAATTCCGCTAGTGTCTTACTGTGTAATAGATTGGCTTTATTTGGAATAAAAATTTTACTGTTTCTTCATAACTTTTACAACATTCTTAAAACTACTTAACAGTTTTACAAATAATGTAGGTAGATATGACTGAAAGTAAATTTTGTTGAGCAATTTCGGATTTTCTTTTTTAACAAATAGAAGGAAGAATAGAAGTAATGCTCATACATACATATATACCGCGTTACCTACTTCATTAAGGAGATAATGGTTTATCTCGGATACCAAAGCAAATTTCAAAAAATAAAATGCAGATTTTAAATCAGCGTTTCAAAATACTTTCAAAACAGATTTCAATTGCTCTGATCCAAAAGTTGACTGAACTTTATAAATTTGTGTTATCATTCGAACTTAGGCTTGAAAAAACTAGGCGTTCTAATTAAAAAGAAAAGTTCAAATAAAAATACAAATAAATAAAATTGTTTAAATTGAAGTTATTCTTTTCTGTGAATTTTTTTTTTTATTTCCCGGAGAAGTTGGAATATTTTTCTAATATCAAAAGCTCAAGAAAATAAAAGCCAAAATTTCAGTAAATCAATATTTCCTTATTTACGAAAGCAGAATTAACCCCAGGTACAAAATTAATTCTAAAATAATATTCTGGTTACCATTTACACATAAGCCAACTCGTTCTTGCCATTTCGCCAGCAATCATCATACCTTTCATGAGCTTAATGTTACAAGCTATCAGCATTTAAGGGTTTTCATAAAAAAATGTTTAAAGGAACTGAACTGATCGCTTTTATTAAGAAAACACGCTTTATTTATTCTAATGTATACAAAATGCAAGCCTGATACAATAAAAAAAAGTATAAACGTTTAGAAAATTTCAAATTTCTATCCGTTTTTCTATGTATTGTTTTCACACTAGTATACTTTTTCATTCGATTTAAATTTTTGACAAGCCGTTTTACTCTGTATTACAGTGTAAAACTCCCTGTATATTATTTCGCTTTCCACAAATCACAAAGCGTCATATTATAAACACCTAAGTAAATATACTTCTTCTTCTTCTTCTTCTTCTTCTTCTTGCATAGAAAAATATCAAATAAAAAAAATCCATAATTCATTTAGCAAATCAGTATTTTTTTTTTTTTTTTAATTTAAGCATTTCATTGTTGAATTGTTAATAGTGTTTGTTGCCCCAAACGAAAAGGAAAATAATTAATAACAAAAATGTATTATTTGTATTTAAAATAATTAATTATTGGACACATTTAAAATTATTTGGCATGCTTAAGAACAGAGAGGAGTAGGAGATTTACTTAAGAATTGTTTGTTGTACAAAAAAAAAAACAAAACAAAACATAATTTATTATTTATTAATAAGCCACACACACTCTACACAGTTGCCAAAAAGCATTGGAATTCAGTGAATGTTTTTTTTTCTTATTTAATTGGTTTTATTTTAAGGCTTACAATAATAATAATAGTTTTATAACAATAATAGTAGGAAACATAGTTAAGACACACAGAAAAAAGGGGTGGAGAAGAAATCAGGAAAAGGGGGTAATACATTAAAATATTCTATACTTTCAATATAAAAAGGTAAAATGTACTTCCACTTTACTTTTAATGGAATAATGAGACAAATAAATAAACATTCCAATTAAAAACGATTGAAAAAATTTTTTTTAGAAAATAAGAACAATAATAACTTAGAAAAAATTCTAAATAACTACCAATTTTTACTAGATTAAAAACAAATACAAATAAAAGAAAAACTAAAGAAAAGAAACAAACAGAAGAAAAATATTAATTTCAAATAATTAAATGAAATTAAGTCATACAAAGAAGCAGAATGTAATTCAAAATTAATATTACAAATGCATTTGTAAAACGCTGCTTTTAAAGAAAGACTACAGGTATGCAATTTAGAATTTGGAAAAAAAAATTTTAAAAATAAATAATATTCTTAAAGAGCATTAAAAAATAATATAAGTAAAAAAGTTTGTATAAAGAACTGTCTTTAACTTACCTGGTCAGAGCTGGGTGAACGACTTTGTTCTTCTTTGCTTTCAATACGTTTGGGACTTTTTGGTGTTCTTGAATACGGATCATGAGCGCCATACAAATCTGGACATGCAACACTTAACAAACAAACCTTTTGTATAATATCGATTATGACTAGACCATATTCCGTACCGTAAGCCATTCTAAAATTGTATAAAAAAAAATAATCAGATTGAACCACAAGTTCAACAAAACAAAAAAAAACAAACAAAAATTTACTGCCTTATTTACAACAAAAAGCTACTCATTCTAAAGGTACTGACTCACTATGCTACTTAATCGTACGATCTGTCTAAAAAACCATGTGTGCTAAAAAAAGTATGATAGTGTGTATTGAACAAGCAGACCTTTTGACAGGTCTGTCCGATTTTTTAATGTTATGAAAATTTTCATAAAATAAATTTTATCTGTGCGATCAGAGTTGCATTTTCTATGTTCAAGGCAGAAAAATAGCAACAATACCAAGCTTGTGTTTTATTTATACAAACTTTTAGGTTATTTTTTAGTGTACATATTTGTAAAAAAGATATTTTGCGGCAAAGAAGAAAATGAATACTTTTAAAAGTATTAAGGTGAGTAAACATATGTTTTTGCATCTTTTTTGTATAATAGTGTGGCATAAAGTTCGCTATTTTAAAGCGATTTCTTCAAGGAGGACAGAATTCTATTACACATTATTTTGACATAAAATCGTACGATCGTGTAGGATAGTGAGTCAGTACTTTAAATAGGTACTAGTTAAGGGGCTTTTACACTGTAAAAGGACTTGCCAAATATTTAAATCAAATGAAAAAGTATAATAGTGTGACAACAATACCCTAAAAAAATACGAATAAAAATTTAACAGTCGTATGGCCTCAATTTTTTGAAATTTTTCTAAACGTTTATACTTTTCACTTTATCAGGGCTGCATTTTTGCATATGCACAAAGAAATAACAAAAACAGCTGATAAAATCCAATAAAAAACCTAACAATAAGGCAGCCCATTCAAAATCTTAAATTTGAACTACCGATTACTTTGACTTTGAAAAGTAGAATAACATTCATTTTTATTTTGTTTTTAGGTTTATAAATATTTGACTTACAAAGTAGTGAGTCTCTAACGCAAACTGTGAAAAATTTACGAGGAAAATTTTCGAGAAGACATTGTCCTTCAGTTCAGTTTGTGCGTCAATTTGTAAAGCGATTTCATGAAAATGGATCGTTATTGGCTAAAGTCAAATGAAACTCGTCATTGTTCTCAGGAGCTGAGCATTTCTCGAACTTCTTTGAGAAGAATTTTGCATAAAAACTTCGGTTTAAGGCTTACAATATTCAATTGGTCCAACAACTGAAGCCTCATGACCATCGGATGCGTTTTCGCTTCACCCAATGAGCTGATGATTGTTTGGCAAGATATTAGGAAATTTACCGAAAAATCGTGTTTTCAGGTGTAGCTCATTTTCATATCGGTGGCTGTGTCAACAAGCAAAATTGCCGCATATGGGGTTAAGAGAATCCACACGTGAATATTGAGAAGCCAATCCATGTACACAGTTTGGTGTGGATTTTGGTTTGCCGGCATCATTGGGTCCTTTTTCTTCAAAAATGAGCAAGGAGCCGCTGTTACCGTGCCATGCGCAACAAAGTTTTGTTTCCAAATATTCCAAAGGATTACATGGACGACATTTGGTTTGAACAAGACGAGGTCTAATGTCAGGCAATCAACGTGACCATCGATATTTTAAGCACTGTTTTTGAATATCGAATAAACAGCCGAAATTGTTATGTCAATTGGCCGCAACAGAGCTGTGATTTGAGTCCTTTGGATTATTTTCTGTGGGGAGCCATTAAGGGTAAATGATACGTAAATCACCCAGAGACAATTGAAGCGTTAAAACATGCCATTGACGAGACTCGAGCCGAAACAATCGAAAACGTACTGAAAAATTGGGTTGATCGAATGGGTTACTGTCGAGCCAGTCATGGTAGTCATATGAATGATATTATATTAAATTTTTAAATGACAAAGTTCAACCTTTAAACTGTCGTATGGTTTTTCGATAGTCGGATCATATACCACTTGATTTTGCTCTTTCAAAATCCAATGAGAAGTGGAAAGACCGCATTAGAATGATAATTTGAAATAGTAGCTAGTTGGCAGAGGGCTTATTCATGACACATTTTTAGAATATTCCCAGTTGGAGAATATCAACTCTGAATTTAAATGATGCCAAGTTGCATTTTTGAAAATCATCCGCAATTTGGAAATCTGTTTTATTATTATTATTTATTATTTGATATTAGAAATTCATTCTAAGATTAAATTGTCTTTGTCTTTGACCAATTGCTCTCAGGGTCTCTAGGCAGGAATCGAACCTGCGACCCCAAGATTGATAGGTTAGAGCGCTACCCCCCTAATCTACAGGGCACTCTAAAATCGGTTTTATTTATGTATTTTTTAATACTTTTAAAATTTTTTTTATATGATAGAGGGTCCTGAAAGGTCTCTAGGAGCTAGTTGGAAAGAATTTAGAATGTGCATCGTTAATAAACTATTTTTGTTATGAATAAGGCTGTTTATATCTCTGAAATTTTATTTTAAAAAATATATATTCAATTAATAAAAATTTATCTCTTTTGCTGCTTAATTCCAATTATGTTGTTTTGCTAAGAATTAACGAAATTTGGCAGTAACCCACTGAACATTGGAATGGATCAAACAATTTTTCAATTTCCCATGAGAATATCATGGAAAATAATGGATTTAGCAAACCAACATAATTGGAATTATCTGGTGCTTAACTTTTTTATTAAAAGTTTTGATTCCAAATAATTTTTATATGTTATATACTTATTTAATGAAGTAGAATTAAACTTACAGTCCATAATTTGAGTTGATGCACAGCGAAGTTACTTGAACAATTCGTCTGTTTGGGCCAGTTGTTAAACAAACTAGTTGTGACTGAAACCCAGGCGGTTTTCGCTGTGTGCCAGTTTTAACTCTTAACAAATTATCCGTCTATTTATGATAGTAAGAAATGATTTTAAAAAATTAGTAAAAATTTTTTTTATTACACTCACTTTATCAGATTCACTAGATTCAGTTTTTTGAACTTGATGAGGAATAAAATCACATTCGGGACTAGTACCATAAATATCATCATAGTTCTCAAAAAGTATTGGTATTTCCAAAACTAATATATCCGAAGTTGATTCAACTTTACGGAATTTAAACAACAAAACTTGTCCCAATGAACCGGCCACGCATAAGCGCCTTGATTCAGAGCAGAGGTATATTAATTGAATTGCTAGAGGATGATCTATGCCAATGTTGTCGGATTGTAAATTTTTAGATTTTTCAAAAATTTTTGCTGTTTTGAGTTTATATAAAATCTGAGAGAAATTTTTAATAAAATATTTTAATTAAAATAATTAATTAATTTTAAGCGTTTTACCTGTAAAGTGCCAGCACCAGAATCCCAAAATTTCAAACTGCCATCCTGATGGCCAGTTATAACAATTTCTGAGTAACTACAAGAGGCTGGTGACCATTCTCCCCCAGCTATAGGCCATTCTCTTTCAGAGAAACCAGTTTTTTTAGATGTCGTAGTACGCCCAACCTTTTATGATTATAAAAATAAAAATAAATAATTTAAAATGAAATTGTTTTAATTACCGAATAAAACGCAGGAACCAAATCCGAGGGGCAATCAGTTAAGTAAGTGCAACATGTAACAGGTGATTCGTGTAAGTCCATAGGATAAGGCGATTCGAAACATGGAAAACCGGGTGTGAGCAAGTCTATTAAAACTAAATCATATTGCAGTAGCACTGCTATCGCATATGGTTCTTGCGTCTCTACAATTGTAACAAAAAATTTTAAAATATTTATTCTATTAGATTTCTGAATTTCAACCACAATTTTTTTTTTTATTTTAATACCAGACGTCCAAGGATTTTCACATAGTGTTATAAAATCAATAACAGCGTGTTCCATTTCCAAAACAGTAGTGCTTTTACCCACCATTACAGTAATACAATTAGATTTTGCACCTTTTTCTGTTGGCATTCCACCCGAAAATATTGTAAGAGTTTCTCTATTTACACAATGAAAAAATAAAAATTAATTAATAACATACATAACACTGTGCTAAATAATAAATGTAAAAAAAATTTATTAAAAAACGAGTTTGTTGAGTCCAATAATTAAAAGTTCAGTTTTTAAAGACATGTGAACTCAACTAAGCTTGTGGTGTTCATGTACAGCCTAGTTCAGTGAATTGCACGATTAAACTGCTTAATTTCTTTTTTTTTAATTATTTCATTCTTCGTTCATTGGCTCTATGTTCACCGTTCACCGACTCTTACTATTTAGGATCAAAACATTAAAAATTCGTTTTAAAATTGCCAGAACGTAACACACTTACGTTGTAGATCTACAACATTTGTTATAAAACGAAAATTCCTATTTTTTTTTAGGACCAGCACTCAGGGGATGGCCCCTACTCATGCAATGCATTGTGATGGAACTAGGAAAATAGGTTGTGGGAAGGAGGATAGAGGGAGTAGTGTCTATGAACATTCGATTTGAATTTTCCCAAATTGTAGGATTCAGGAAAGGCGTCAGCAGGAAGTTTATTCCACATACGAACTGTACGGCTAAAAAAGAACTCTGTCTGTAATGCGTAGTGCGATCTACTGGTCAATCGACCACAAAGGGATGTGCTCTTGCTGAAAAACGAGTGGCTCGTGTGAATGAGCGGGTTTCAACAGTGTATGAAAAGAAACGAAATGGTGCATAAATGTTTGCTGCAGTCACTAATCTTTCAAAAACGATTTAAGCAACAATTTCACATATAAAACGATTAGCTTTCAGCTCCGTCTTCTTCTTTTTATGTACCAATACAAGAACAAATTTGCCTAATTTCGCGATTAAATCATTCGTTGTTAGGTTACTAACAAGAGCACACCGCAATGCCTCGTGAACTTGTTAACGAAAGCAAGCATACATGTGAGAAATGTGTGCGCGCACACAAGAAACCAGGCACGCAGTCGTTTTTATGCATATGTGTGTTTCCGCATTGTTGAATTAGCTTGTTTTTATTTTTATTAATTGGTTTTCTGACTGCCGATGTTTAAATGAACCGTATGCTTTTCTTCACACAAAATAAATCAGCGCAAGCGTTTCGTTTTGTTTCTCTTCCAACTCTGCTTTAAAATCGCATTTTGTTAATGGAGTCACGGTGTATAATAAATAGGATGAAAAAATGATACTAGGAACGAATCTGGACGATTGAGTGAAATGAACGATAATGCCCAAGTCTATTCCGCACGCAATAAAAAAATTTTGGATTAAATTGAAATTTTTTATTTTGATTTTAACGTCGCCAAATTTTACCCACCCAAAATAAAGCTAAGCATAATTTTAAAGCAGTTCGCTTATGAAGTATAGAGTAGTTATACATATATGAGGTGCTGAAGTTTCACTTCCGAATAAAATAGTCGGGAATGAATTACGGCATTCGATATTAATCGATAAAAATTAAAATTGATTTCAAGTCAATACTGACTTTAAAAACTAAAACACGCCAAACTGAATAAAACAAAGTGGAAAGTTACAAATTTTCATAAGTCTTACCCAGTCTGAGAAGCTTTTAAATCCACTTTATAAATAGAATTGCATTTTTCCAAAGAGCCATCTTTCGATATTTTTGCTTGAAAATAATAAAAGAAAAAAACATTGAAATTAATAACCATAATTAAAATTAAAGTAGTTACATGTCGTTAGCTAAAATGCAAAAAAAAACCTGTAGAAAACACCTTTTTTCAGTTTTACCAGATAACATGAAAACTATTGGTGGCATACAAGCAAAGTAGTTTTTCAAACATAGAGAGCTGAAATCGGTGTGTGTGATTTATTCAACGCCCAAAAAAAATCGTGCACAAGAATTGATTAAATCATGTTCGAGGCACGATTAAAAGCTGATTTTATTTGTATTGAAATATGGCTTTGTATTGTTGAATGTTTTAATATGCATGCTAATGCCTGTGCTGGAATTTTGCTTTTTAGATTCAATAGTAACGAACAGTATAAAAAAGCAATCGTGTCTCGAACATGATTTAATGAAATGTTGTACACTATTTTTACTTAAATTATTCGTTTGTGTGGTTTGATTGATTATACATAAAAAGTTTTAATCATGCACAGTCAATTCGAAATCCAATTTTTGCAGTTCTCTAATCCATACATAAATCAATGACTTATTTGACTCAACTCGTCACATTCGATATCGAAATAATTTGAAAATTTCGATATTCAATGCCACGATTCGCAGCACTAGGGATTTTATGTAACTAATAAGTGATTTATTGTTACAGACATGTTTCTGATGTGATAGTATTTTTTTTTTTGTTTTTTTTTTTTTTTTATTTCTATTTGTAGTTACACCTTTTTGCATAGAAGGTAACGATATATCAATATACTATGTATTTTATTATAAATATTTTGCATACCATGGGGAATTACTAACGATTGAGGTTTCGGTGCCGGCTTTGTAGTAGGCCACGAACAAATAGAACCATCTTTATGCGAGGATACAAAATATTTTCCTTCATAGTGCCAAGCAATTGATTTTACTGGCTCCGCCGACTGCCAACGCATCTCAGCAAATTTTCCTTTCAGGTCCCACAACACCAGCAGGCCACATTCGAACGCAATTAGTAACTAATACATGCAAAAAAAATTTTTATTAATTCAAATTCGTCCTCTTTCTCCATTTCTTTACCTTATTTGCATCTAATGGATTATCACATAATGCAATCACAGCACCAGGATGAGTAGCTCTAACACTAAATTGATTTGAGAAAAATAATAATCACTTGGTTTTATGTAAACTTTCTGAGATTTTAAATACTTACAGTTCAATTGCCTTGTTCCAATTGATAACGTAACCACTGAGAGCAAAAGTGTCTATATTCACCACATGAGTGTTGCCTTTTTCTGTACCCACATATAGCCATTTGCTAGCCACTGGTAAATGTATGCACGTGACTCTGTTGGAGAAAAATAAGAAATGAAATTATTTTTAAACAATTTTATAAACACACGTAGATAAAAACTATTTAAATAAGACTTGTTGTGCTTTACTTAATTAAGATTGTTAGATGAAAAGAATATCTAATAAAAAAATTACTGGTTTAATTTGAAAAAAAAATAAAATAAAATAAAATAAAAGATTGCAAATCTCATTGATATGTTCATGTATCAATATAACTAAGAGAATATTAAAAGTATCCAACAGCTATTTCGTATGTTACAAATATTGTATTGCAATTTAATCTTTTTTTATTAAAAAGCAGGCTATAGCGTATAGAAGCGTTTGTTCTGTTTTTTTTTTTTTTTTTTTTTTTTGGAAGCAAAATCATTCGAGTGAACAGTAACACCTAACAAATTTAGCTCTAGCGAATAGTAAATAATTTTTGTTTTTATAAATTTACCTCTCACGTTGAAATTTCAAACTTTGTATAACTTGTGGTACTTTTTGGCGTAAATTCCACAAATGAATTGTATCATCAGCAGTAACAGTAACCAATTTTCCATCATTGACTATGAAATGTGATAAAATAACGGCACATTCCGATTCACCTTCATGCTTGACATGAGTATCAACACCAGGTCGTCCCAAACTTAAAAAAAAAATTTATAATTTTAAGTTTTTAATGTTAAATATAATCGATTTTCTGCATAAATAAAGAGTCGCTTTTTAAATGTTCACATTTCTGAGTTACTTTTTTATACAAGCTTTTTTTTTTTTTGTCATTTTCATTTCGTGACGAACGTTTTAAAACAGGAATTGATGATATTGATGTTGAATTACATATACCCTCTTTAAATTGTGGGTGGGTTTCTTAATAGCGATATGTCAGCTACACTGTGTTTGTTGGTGAGAAGGGTAGAGAATCTTGAGGGGTAAACAAAGTAGCACGAACTAAAAGTTATTGCGACAAACTTGTGTTTTCGATTGTAATAATAGCATTAAAGGTACTGACTCACTATCCTACACGATCGTACGATTATGTCAAAATAATATGTGATAGAATTCTGTCCTACTTGAAGAAATCACTTTAAAATGGCGAACTTTATGCCACAACATATGCAAAAACATATGTTTACTCAGCTTAATACTTTTAAAAGTATTTATTTTCTTCTTTGCGGCAAAATATCTTTTTTACAAATATGTACAATGAAAAATAACCTAAAAGGTTGCATAAACAAAACACAAGCTTGGTATTGTTGCTATTTTTCTGCCTTGAACATAGAAAATGCAACTCTGATCGTACAGATAAAATTTATTTTATGAAATTTTTCATAACATTAAAAAATCGGACAGACCTGTCAAAAAGTCTCCTTGTTCAATACACACTATCTTACTTTTTTAGCACACATGCGTTTTTAGACAGATCGTACGACTAAGTAGGATAGTGAGTCAGTACCTTAAGTAAGGCAGAACCTGGTACATTAAAGTTAGAAGTTATTACATATACGAGTATACTTGGAAAGGCTTAACAGCACTTTTTATTATAAAATATTACACATGTTTGTAATGATGAGTGGCTTCCAAGTATGCTTGCGCAGCCCCTTAATTCATATAGTATTACAAAACTACTTCAGCTTGCAAGTTTTGACTGGCAAAGTGTTCATTTACTTTTTGACATTTTTGAGAGCTATTTTGCAAAATTTCTTTTTTCTCTCTGGTTGCTGGTTTCTGCTAGTAAAGTAAGTGAACACACCTAATATTGACAAATAAATTTTGTGAACCTTAAAAAAACAGCCTTTAAATGAACTTTGTGAATTGACTTACATTCGTAAACCACCATTCTTGTCACCAATCGATAGCAGTTTTTGAACAGGGTCAAATGCAAAACAAGTTGGAGAGTATGGAAAGCCATGGCGAAAGGTCTAAATAAGCAGCAAGAAAAAGACACAAAAAATTCAAATACGTGCATAGTAGAATTAGAGTTATAATTAAAATACGATACTACTTAATAAAGTTAAATTTTATTATAAATTTTTATTTATATTCTAACATTATACACACATAATTATTATTCACATTATAAAAATTACTTTTTTTCACTTTTCCATTTAAAATTTCACATTGTAGTTTCTTGTTGTTGTGTTAAAACAGCTGCAATAGCCGCGTGTGTCTTATGATAGTTCGAAATTCAATGCTACCAAATAAAACAAACGACAACTGTTGCAATTGTAGATTAAAATTAAAAAAAAAAATAATTTTTAAGCCACTACAAATTTTTCAAAAAAAATAGGAGCACAAAAGATTTACGATATCGATTAGACACCATCTAACTAAAATTACAGCTAAAACATTTTTTTTTTTTTTTGGAAAGTGAACTTATACCACTTTTAAAAATAACCGCTTAATAATTGTTTTAAATGTAGAAAAACGATAATTCGTAAGTTTAAAATAAATAAATATCGTCATACGATTAAAAAAAAGCCTTAAATTATGAAAAATTTTAATTTCTCTTTCTGATTAATTTTAATGTACCGTGTAAATTTTACATATTCTAGCAAAATAAAAGTAACGTAATTAAACTCAAGTTTAAATTGAAAATTTTGTAAATTTTTTTTAGTAATTAAGGCCTTTTTAAAATCATGTTGATTTAAATTTAAAAAAAAAAAATTAATTACCTTTCGAAGAGCAAAGTGTTCAGTTTTTAAGGATTCTTGAATTTCTTGCTCTTGCCTTACGGTCTGGGGCTGAACAGTTTGTCGAAATCCATCTAGAACTCCTTTGAAGGTAAACTTTTTCATTTTTACACATAGAATGGGTGTTTAATGAAAATCTTATTAAAAATTCTTGGCTCAAATCAAACTAGAAAAAAAATGTGTTTTTGGTCTTACAAATAATCCATTAATTCCTGAAAAGAAAAAAGAAAAAATACATTAATACAAATGCTTTTATTGCATAAAACTTGATAGGGACATGACAATTAGAAAATTCTAAAAAAAATTGTTTAAATAGAGTTACGTTAAAGCCGAGTTATTCAAGCACCATATTATTACAGTTTTCTTCAATTTTTCAATTTATTAATACTCTTTGAAGACTGTAAAAAGTTGTTTGATTTGAAAACAAAATTGGAATACTTTTATCAACAAATAAAAATAATATTAAAATTGGTTTAATTAAATAAAAAAACTTGATTTTTAAGCACACTTAATTTTTTTAATTACCAGCATCTAAGTGTTAACTATCATTTCTGATCTTGGAATTTTACTTGATGTGAAGTTAAATTTTATACATTATATTTCTTCAACTATTGCTAAAGCGGTAGTCTCCTTGGATTCATAAAACGCTGGGCTAAGGAGTTTTCAGACCCGTATATAACTAAGCATTGTTTACAACTTTAGTAAGTCCTATTCTTGAATATGACTCGATTATCGAATCCGTTCAAAAACAGTTTTGTTATTTTGTCTAAGTGGTCTACAATGGGATCCATCAAACTTGCCACCTTATAAATACCAGTAGACTTGCTCTCATTAAGCTGCCAACTTTAAAAAGTCCCAGAATAATGCTAAATGTCACATTTGTTTTAAATATGTTAAATAGAAATGTATGTTCTGATTTTTTAATTAGTAATAGGCCTAATTATGAGTGTCGCTGTCGTAGTCGCATTTACGACAAGCTAATGTAAATTATATGGCCGTCGTTGCTACAAATCACTGTTTTTGTCAAAACAACGGCCTCATTATCTCTTTTAATGTTCCTTTACGATTTGCATGCCATTATAACCCGTTGCTAATTCTGAACTTCTTTTAAGAATTTGCAATCATTTTAATAAATTTTATAAACATGTTGATTATTCATTAAATATTGATATTGTTAAAACTAATTTAATTGTATTTTTTTAATAATTAATTGTGATATATTATTGTTTGAAGGGATGTTATCGCGAATCTCAATGGAATAAATTCTAGGGAACAATTTGTTTATTCCCATAAACAATAATTTGGTATCGTCAATTGTTAGGGAGTAAAATATATTTTCGAACATACTATTGTGAATTGATGTAGTTTAATTGTTTACTTGTTTTATTTGTAATTTTCTTAATAAATTTTTATTATTCAATAAAATGCATAGTATTTCGCTCCGATTTATTTTATTAGAAGAAGAGAAGAAATTATTGAAGAAAATAAAAAGACGGAATTTAAGAGAAGCATCAAATCTATTGTGCTTACCAGAAACAATGTAAGTGAAAACATGAAGAATTGTTAACATTATGTATGTACATATAAATAAATTTTTTGCAGGTTCTAACAACATTTTCTAGATAACAAAGCAGCTTTTAAATACCTTTTAGATATATTGAACCAGAAGTGTGGCTTACGGTTTTTATAGGATAAAAAAAATTAAAAAAGAAATATTCTTTAGAAAGATACGAAATCTTAAATCTAAAAAACAATAAATCACATTTGTGTTATTTTTGGTTGTACTTCATGTATCACAAAAAATTTTAATAAAAAGGCAAAAAAATCGAACAAGTACTGCAACAATACCATCAACAGAATGGTGGTTACTGAAGAAAATCCTCGATATCGTTATGAATGATCGCCGAGTCAAGTTGAAATGGTAAACATATCATATGAACGTGTGTTCAAAATTTTGCATGTGAAAAAGCTATCGGCAAAATGGGTGCCGACAACGCACCGGTTCACACAGATACGATGCTAAAATTACGTGAAATACACTTCGAATTGGTTGCTCATCCATCTTATAGTCCAGATTTAGATCCTAATGACATTTTCCTGTTTCCAAGCTTGAAAAAATGGGTCGCAGGAAAAAGATTCATCTCAAATGAATTTTGAGAGATTCCCAGAATCGTATTATTCAGATGGTATAAAAAAGTTGGAATATCGTCTTACTAAGTGTATTGAGAAATAAATGGTTTTTGAAAAAAAAATGTTTTTTTCCTACTTAGGTAGCCTCAATATCAATCCGCCCTTGTATATTGGTTTTAAAACAAGGTTGTGACAGTGAAATTTACTTAAATTAGTTAGTGTAGGGAATATTTCCCGTACTTTCATGTAACTTTTTTAGTTCTACTCTACTTAATTTCCAAAAACAAGCCAAATATAGGGTGACCGAAAACCACGCCTACTAAAATAAAATAAAAAATCAGGTTAAAAAACAAACAAACATACTTTTTCAGTACAATCAAAAAGCAATAATCGGTTGTAAATTTTACCGAAAAAAAATTTTTTTATCTATTAGCGAAAATTGAATTTTTTTTCTACAGTCTGAAAAATCAACAACTTTAAACAGTTCCAAAACTCATAATTTTCATTCGATGTAAGAACAGGTTTTTGATACTTGATCAGTAAAATGTCCTTTGTAATATGCGATAATGCATTTCTCAAAATTTTATAGTCGAATTTTTGATTTTTGCAACTGTTTTCAGCTGAATGAGCCACTGCCGAACTCAAATACTTGAAGCTGATGAAGCGGTAATTAAATTTTATTTATTATCGGCTAAAATTAACTGAGAAGAGATGCCGTTTTCGTGGACTAAAAAATGGATGCTGCTGCTCAGCGATTTTAAATTAAATAAGCCGGTGAGAAGCCGTAATCAATTACCTCAATTGATTAACAAAAGTTAGCCCAGCCATCGCCGCCACCTAAAATTATTTTATTTATTTTTCTTTTAACCATCCATAAATGGTTAGTTAATATACAAACACAAATGTGTTTCCTTTGTTCACTCTAACAATATTTATTTAAATTTCTTTTCAAAAAGAAAAATTAATTTTCTAGTTTCATTAGGCGCACTCAATAGACTTATATGTACCTGAATATATGCGATGACCTAAACAATCTTCTTATTTTGTCAGCCATCCTGGCAAACTCGTACAATAATGAAAATGTAACTGGCAGGTGTGTCAACCACCCGCAGCTAAGGATGTTTAAACGAAACAAAATAATAAAATAGAAATAATTAAAAAAAAAACTTTAAGTTTACGTTAGTTAAATTAATTTAATAATATTAAAATCTTACACAGAAAAGTACACAACAATTTACATAAAAATGTGTTCGCATTTATGTGTGAATACACACATACATACACCAATGCACCTACTGATTTAAAATTAAATGCGGGGATTACTTGTTAAATTAAATAAAGTTGGTAGGAGCGAGCCGTAAATGGGTGTAATAAATTGTGTCATGACAATGAAATTCTTTTGTGAGAAAATATATTAATTTCAGGTGTTTATATACAAGCCGATAGCCACAGGAGACATTTGCTTTGATATTTCTTTCATCAATAGATTCAGTTCGTAATTACCAGAACAAGGAAGTTCATGCACTAAAAATCGTAAAATATGTAAAATAAAATTAAAAATGTGCATTCAAAGTTTTTTTATTCAGCCATTTATTCATTCATAAAAATATAAATACTTAACAAAAAAAACAGCATAAATACATTCCATTCAGTCTTAAAATGTGAAAATGTAGTTTAAAAAGTAGTAGTAGATAAAGTTTTATTTATATAAATAAATAAGTTTTTTTTTTTTAAGTTATCAAAAGGTCATTCTATTGGGTCTTAAAACTGTTTTAAACAGTAATGTAATAGATGCAATAGGTGCATATTTAAAAGTGATGAAATATTCATTTTCTACAATATTTTCTTTACTGGAAAGTAAATTAAAAATACTACCATTTTTGAAACTTTTTTAAACTGAATCAAGTTCGGCTTCTATTTTTTCACTTCTACTTTTCTTAATTTAATGATGGCCAGTTTAATCCTGCATATTGGTTATTGTCTCGACTAGGCACCCATAGTTGGATGCCAAATTCATAAAAAATGTTTTTGTTTAATAAAGGCTAATTAAGCACTCTTTTTTAATGGAAATTTGTTTTATAAGCGGTTATTAAATAAAAATATTTGTTAGGAATTTGGCTGTTAGTGTATAAATACTAATTGAGCCTTTACTCATATATTACCTAAATTTAAAAAGTTGTTTACTTTTTTATAACGACTGCATCAGTTTCGTTAAAATTGTTTACCACAACTTTAAAGCCTTCAAAATTTTTTGCATAATACTCAGCTGCCTCCAACCATCTTGTTGTAGTTGGTTGTGGTGGAAGGTTAAAGTCAGGAAAGTTATCTTTAAATAGTGAAACATGTAAAGGTGATATTAAAAATATTTTTTTACCACATGACATCAATGAATCTATTGTATCAAATATATTTCTCATTTCTTCAGCTACACGATGCATGGCATGAGCTAAGCATGTGACATGTAACATTTAAAAATGTCCAGACTTAATCATGAATGGCGCTGCATCAGTCAAGTGGATCAAAATTTTATTCTTTTTTAAAGTCTTCTTCTTCTAAAAAGGAAATTGAATCATTGAAAGAATAGAAACAAAAACATCACATAGTTTTAGCCAAATAAAATAATATTGACAACTCCGTAAAACTAGCAAGAGAAACAAGGCGAATTTATTATAAAGTGCAGATAATTCTATACCAAAATTCTATACAAAAAAGTTGTTGCTTTTGCTCCTTAAAAATATCAAAGTAAGCAGACTGTTGGACAGCTTCTGGACTCAAGCAACTGTAAACAGTTAATCCACTGACTACACTTTATAATGAATTCGCCTTGAACAGAAAGATATTTTTAAACTAAAAGTAAGAAAAGAGCAAATTTTTTTTATAAATATTAGAAAATATGACGAAAAATGTGTATTTATAAGAAAACATGCAGAAATATGCATTTAAGGCAAAATATGCAATAATAAATTGATGCCATTTTACTAAAAATATTGTGATTCGCAAAGATATTAACTTTAAGTGGGTCTCGAAGTAACGACAACAAACATGCTTTTGCTGGAAATCCTTTGCCCTGGTAATAACAAAATCATATAACTTGATGCATTTTAAAATGGACAAAGTGTCGTAATCACAGCGCATTTGAGATACGGACGACATAAAAATTATAATTAAATTTATTGACGGCAAAAATCGAATTCAAATTGTAATGTATAAACAGAAATGGACGATTTTTCGTTGCGAATATCCGTTGCTTAAAATTAAAGCATGTGAAAATGCTCAGCGCTTTGAACGAAATTCGTTATGTGTAACGAAGCATACAATAGCTTTAAATATTTCTATTTCTAACGTCGATGAACGACCAATAAGTTGCCGTAGAGTGAGTTTAGTAAATATATAATATTTTTTGTTTACTTTAACGAATGTTGTATTTTTAATTTAAAATAATAAATATTTTTTATGTACGTCAATATATAATTAAATAAAACATTTTTTATTATTTTTTTGTTAACTATTTTTCAAAATATATTTCAATATCACATGTGAACAAAACTTAAATTAAAAGTTACAGCCAGGCTCTCTACATATAGAAAAAATATCGTTCGCTTCCACTTTAAATGGCAAACAGCTGATTTGCAGTTCACTAAAATAAATTTACACAAAAATTTTAATGAAAAGAAAATCTAACAATAACGTAAGCATATCTATATGAAATTGCCGCTCACTACGAAATATGTCTTCTCTTTTTATGAATACAAATGTCAAAATCAGTCAATTGTTTGCTTGTTGTCATTAGGATATATATAAAAATTTATTTATTTATAATTGGAGCGATATATCGATAAAAAAATAAATTATCATAATAAAGGGTGTTTTTTATAGACGTATAGAACTTTAAATTGCAATAAAACAACGATGGATTATTCGATTGAGATGAATTTTATTTATCCGAAAGATAATCTTGTGGCTTTACATTTTAAATATGATTTCTGGCATATGACCGCCACGGCTGGCTCGGATGTAGTCCAATCTGGACATCCAATTTTCGATGACTTTTTCCAACATTTGTGGCCATATCGGCAATAACACTGCGAATGTTGCCTTCCAAATGGTCAAGCGTTTGTGGCTTATCCGCATAGACCAATGACTTTAGATAGCCCCACAGAAAGTAGTCTAGCGGTGTTAAATCACAAGATCTTGGAGGCCAATTTACAGGTCCAAAACGTAAAATTAGGCGGTCACCAAACGTGTCTTTCAATAAATCGGTTGTGGCACTAGCTGTGTGACATGTTGCGCTGTCTTGTTGAAGCCACAGCTCCTGGACATCATGGTTGTTCAATTCAGAAATGAAAAAGTTAGTAATCATGGCTCTATACCGATCACCATTGACTGTAACGTTCTGGCCATCATCGTTTTTGAAGAATTACGGACCAATGATTCCACCAGCCCATAATGCGAACCAAACAGTCAGTTTTTCTGGATGTAACGGTGTTTCGACATACACTTGAGGATTAGCTTCACTCCAAATGCGGCAGTTTTGTTTGTTGACGTAGCCATTCAACAAAATTCGTAAAATACGTATTCCGCACAGAACCATTATTTTCGAAATAAAATTGCACTATTTGTAAGCGTTGTTCAGGCGTGAGTCTATTCATGATGAATTGCCAAACCAAACTGAGAATAAATCACTTGACAGCTGTTAAATCGGTCGCCATCTTGAACAGTAATGCCAACTTAAAGTTCTATACGTCTATAAAAAAAAACCCTTTATTTTAGACAAATTACGTGAAAAATGCACCAAAAATGGTCAAAGAATAGAGATAGTCGCGATTTTTGACTCATAGCTGCGCCATTTATGGACCTACTGTGAATGTGATGTTTGAAAAAACTGCATACTACTTCTTTTTAGTTTAGATGAAATACCCAAAAAAAAAAAGCAAAACTTAATGAAAATCTAAAATTTCGGTTGTAATTTTGATATTCCTCAGCCATTTGTGGACCGAATGCTCTCATTTTTTACACAGATATTAGGACTATTATTTCTGATAAAATTTTTTTGTCCGTTTTGTAGTTACAAATATTACGTAAAAAACGCTCGAAAATGGTAAAAAAAATAGGTAGTTTGACTTCAGAGCTCATTTTAATAGCAAACTGAAGACAGGAACTTCCAACAAATTGAGATACTAAACTTTTCTCTATGTCTTCTAGGGACTTCAGAAAGTTGATTTCAACATCCACACGGAGGGACAGACGCACATCACTAAATTGACTCCGCTATTTATTAGGATCCAGAATATATATATACTTTATAGGGTCTCTCATGTACGGTGTACAAATTATACACGTAATGACAAACTTATACGAGTATATAATATATCCTTTTCACTTTTTGTGAAGGGTATAAAAATACAACCGAAATGTTTTGTTTCTTTATGGAAATTTTTAAGCTGTACATGTGCGTAATCTGTGTACACAAGCACAAAACCGGGCAATCGGTTTTATACAAATGTGTGTCTCTTAAACTACGAAACAAAAATCTCATTGAAAGAGGGATGCTGAAGAGAAGTTTTTGATTTTTGTCGTTAATTTGAAATTCTTTATTTCAGCATTTTTGCAAACATTTTAAATGAAATTAAATTTAACAAAATCTTAATCTTTATTTGTGCTTCATTCTACAATTGTGTTGGGTTATTTGAAATTTATTGTTTTCCTCATGATATTCTCATGAGTTATTTATTCAGTACAATAAGTACCGCAGGGGATAGCATATCTATATGTACCATTTCATCAGACGCTACTCTGAAAATTCAAATATTCAAACAAAAATCTCAGTAAACATTGAACTGAATAAATAAACAAACTTCCTAACCAACATTTTTATATTGAAAACTATATATTCTATTTTTATTCTTAAATTTATTTTATTTTTTTATACAGGGTGGGCCAAAAGAAACCAAGGGGTGTAAAAGTTTAATAACTTTTTTGTTTATTATTTTTTTTTTCTTTCAGATTATATAGACAACACTTGGAGAATTTATAATGGAGAGGTTCACAACTGAACAGAGAACCAGAACAATAGAATTTTATTATTTAAACCAGAGATCAATTATTTTAACGCAAAGAGCATATCGTCGACATTTTAACGTCAGAATTTCGCCCTCTGAAGCGATGATTCGTTGCTTAGTTAATCGTCATCACCAACATGGCAGCGTAAGAGATTTGCCTCGAACCGGTAGACCACGTTTAAGTCGCACTGCGGAAAATATTGAACGAGTACAGCAAAGTGTTAACGAAGCACCAGAAACATCTGGCAGAAGGCGTTCTGCTCAGCTAGAAATGTCTCGTACGTCACTACGGCGCATTTTAAAAAAAGATTTACAGTTATACCCATATAAGGTGCAATTGGTCCAAGAATTAAAACCCGCAGATCATCGGCAACGTCTAAATTTTGCAGTTAAATTTCAAGAGTTGGCCAGAAATGAAATCAACTTTATTGAAAATTTGATTATGAGTGATGAAGCTCATTTTCATTTGAATGGCTTTGTTAACAAGCAGAACTGTAGGTTCTGGGGTTCTCAAAATCCAAGAGCCATTCATCAACGCCAATTGCACCCCATCAGGTGTACAGTATGGTGTGGGATCACATCTGAAAATGTCATTGGGCCCTACTTCTTCGAGAATGAAGATGGAAGTGCTGTAACCGTAAATGGAGAGCGGTATCGTTTTATGATAGAAAATTTTTTACGTCCTGCTCTTGAAAACAGACCTGGTATGTGGTTTCAGCAGGACGGAGCCACTGCCCATACTGCCCGAGACACAATGGCACTTTTAAGTCAAATTTTTCTCGAAATTCGGAAATTATTTGGCCAGCGCGATCGCCAGATTTGACAGCACCCGACTATTTTCTTTGGGGTTTTTTGAAGGAGCGAGTGTATGTGAACAAGCCAGAGACAATCCTTGAACTCAAGGCAAACATTGTTGCAGAAATTCGAACGCTACAGCCACAAGTTTTGAAAGATGTTATGGAAAATGCTCTAAAACGAGCCCATCAGTGCGAAGCTGAAAACGGTGGTCATTTAAGAGACATCATTTTTCATACTTAGTGTAAGAAAATTTCCATTTTGTATATTATATAATCTGAAAGAAAAAATAAAAAAAAGTTAATAAACAAAAAAATTATTAAACTTTTACACCCCTTGGTTTCTTTTGGCCCACCCTGTATTTAAAAATTGATAAGACATTTTATTGCTTTCAAAAATAAAGACCCTAGAACGTATTTTTTTTTTTAATATCGTTAAATTGAATTTTAACTGAAATTAATTATTTATTTTAGAATTAACAAAAAAAAGTATTCAATGAAAATTTTTTTTAATCAATACATATTTGCCATATTTTTGTCCTAATTTTTTTTTTCTGAAAAAGTGAGTCAATTACAAGGCGTATCCCAGTTAAGTATTATTTTAGAAAAATAAGGATTAAAAAAATTAAATTCAATCATACAGACATCATTTTTTTATAATTTAAGAAATATATGTATGTATTTTCCAGAAAAGACTAAAACGTATGACTTCTATGAGCAACCATCCAGCAAATCTTTTGAGAATATACAGCCACAAGCACACACTTGTAAGATGTGCAGCTATGAAATATTTGATTTTTGCAAGTGGAAGATATTAAAACGTGATGTCTATATTCATATGTGTGTATATGTATGTAATAATGATAGGATTTATAATTATGACAACAACAAAATATACAAACGTATAAAAAGCAACTCCTCATCACTATTATTATAGTATGTAGTGTGTGTAGCTGTCATCGAAGCTGAAGATATGTTTGTATATATCACACAATGCAAACAATCATTCATCCACCCATCTATCCATTCATTTAATATTAAAAAAAAAAGTAGAGCGCCCTATTGTACTGGTATAAACGTATTTTATGATTTCATATAAATACAATTACGCAAATCTCACAAACAAACTGAAAATGTATGTATATTGTCTTATTTGGCGTTGATTTTTAACAGCAGCACCAGCTAGTGTATATGTATGGCTATTAGGTTTAGTACTCATGTGTAGTGGTGTCTATTCGTGCTAGTGTTGCATTTGGTGGGAAGCGGAAACATTGAAAAGGAAGTTGAGTGGGGAATTCAAAAATAATAATGATAGTGATGATGATGTTTTTGTGTGTGTTAAAAGTGTTGAGTCCCTAATATGCATACACACACACACACACATATTCACATAAAATGCTTAAGTGATGGCATATTAAAATAAAAGGCAAGAATAACCATGATGAAAAATGATGTTGAAGGCTGTTTGCTTTTACCAGCCTGTTTTACTTATTTAATTTGATGCCATCATGTTGTATCTATAGATATACATACTTCCTATTCACCTTGTTTTATTCAATTTTAATCCTCTTTATATTTACAAAAAATTTTTAAGGATTTTTTTTTATGCTTTCATATTTTTTTTTTTTTTTTTTTTTAATATTTAAAACTTACACATTCCAATATATTTTATCTACTTTTTTCCCCCTTTTGTTTAATTGCGTTTGTTTTGTGGTATAAGACAAGTACATACAAGCACTACATGCACGAGTCTACTCATAAGGAAAACGTAGATTTACAGTTAAAATTTTTTAAATTTAAGTGTTTATTTTTTATTAAATTCTCGTTTCGCTTGTTTATTTTAAAGCTTCCTTTTACACTTTTATTTTAGATTTTTTTTTAATTTAAATTTAATAGTTGTATATGTATTATTTATTTATTATTATTATTACATTTCTACATATTTTGTTATGTAGTAAGTTGAGTTAGAAAGTAATAGCACACAAAGTAATTAGTATAAATTTTTTTTTATTTTTCTATACTTTGTTTAGAAAAAAAAATATGTATCAATTGATTTTTCACTTTAGATATGTAACACAAATCTTATGGGTGAGCAAAATTTTCTTTCACTTGTGCTAAAAAGAGTAAAATCGTATACAAAAAAAAATGTTTTTTAGTTAAACTCAAATAAATAACAAGAAATTATATAAATTTATTTAAAAGCTAAAATGTTTTTATTTCTTTAAATTTTTTACAATCGATTTGCATTAATAATTTCAACGGGAAAAGAAAGTTTTTTTTTTAATAAATATACGATTTATTGAAATTTTATTTGGCGTTATTTTTTTGGTGCAAATTATAAGGATGGATCTACAAAAATGAAATAAAGTCAGTACAAAGTTTAAAATGAAATGAAAAGGATAGTGTGTGTGTCGGTATGTGTTCGTGTATCGCTATTTAGTAAATGCGCATGCATATGAGAAATCTTTCCATCCAAGAGAATTTATTCTTCTTCCTTTATGTTTGTTTGCTATTCTGAGCGTTTGTAACAGTTTTTGGGTGAATTTTTATGCCAGTGTGGTGAATAGTATATAAAATTTTTAATTTCTTTTGCTTCCTCTTTTCACTATTTAAAAATATTTAAAATTTCTGTTATTATTTCGAGTCACATGACTCTATTAAAACATACATATACATAATAATATCTATTCATTTATATATCTATACATACACATGCAAATGTTGAATGTGTGTGTCTCTTATTCACATATGTATACGTATGCCCATGTGTATGTACATACATTGAATTCATAAAATTTTATTTTTCCTCTTTTTTGCAAAGCCAATTGTTTAGGTAAATTTTATTCGTTTCATAGAATTTAGCCCATTATTATATAATTTTTATTAATTGTTATATTATTTTTGTTCCATTTGTTCACAAATAAGCACACAAGTTTTCATTTACATAGAAAATATTTGTATCTAGTATATGAAATGTATTTTCTTCTTTTTCGGATATTGTCATTATTAGTTTTGATACAAAACTCTATTTATTTGCTTTCTTTATTTATAACAAACGACTTTTCATTGAATTAATTGCATAAATAGATTTCTTGAAATTCTTTTATTAAATTTTAGAGAGATGTATATTGTAGATATACATATGTGTTGTACAAATTGTCTTGTAATTTTATTATACATAAATGTGCGTATTATATTTCAATTACACCAGCAGACTTTAAAGGACAATATAAAACTGAAATGTTAAATACATAGTTTGTAGTATTCAACTTAACTGTAGTTATACTTGAATTCATTTAGCCTAATAAATATATTCACCTCTAGCACTTTCATTTAATTTTCTCTTGTTTTCACGCACCCTGTGCTCACACACACGCTTACCTTTCTCTCTAACATTTTTGCTAAATTCTTATACTGACATTTTTTTGTGTTATTAGACTTAAAAGTGGTTAAAATAAACAATATTTAATTACACCAAATCAAAACAGCAATTGAAGTCACTGCGGGAAAGAACCAATTAATATCTAAGCACAACACATTTTTAAATTCTCATGGAGTATTTAAAGCACATTTTTAGTTAGTCTGATTTTAAACCAGGTATGGTAGAAAAGAAGATCTAGATTTATGTATACGATTAAATTGAGATCAAAAATTATTTCTATTATTCTTGGTCTAGATGTGTCGTGTAAATATAATCTTGTTTTCTATTATTGTTGATTTAAATGCTGTTAGTACTTTTAAAGACAAATTCATTTAAAACATTTCAAAAAAACTTTCAATTTGGGGCTGAATTTATCCACTAGTTTTGGAGAAAATTTTGCTTGGAACAAGCTGGTGAATTCAGTACAAGCTACCCCTTTATTGAAGCATTGCTTATTACTTAGTCAAATTGCAATTCATTTCCAAATAATTGAATATATTTAGTATGAGTAAACGTAGAAAAGCGCTTAATTGCTAAGTTTACTCCTATGACGGGTATCTAAATAGCTGAATTTTGTATACAGAGAAATGACTTGCTGTAGGCGTAATCTTGTTTTCTATTATTCTTGTTTATTTCCTATCACACATAGGTATCAGGCAGCTGCACAAGCAGAGCTTAAATAGCTTACAAGCACTTTTTCTTATATATAAAAAATTTCTTCTATGCGATAAAAAACAGTCATTATATTCTTCTGATCAACGCGAATTCATACAAGGTGATATCAAGTATGCAGCTGTGCGCTCAAGTTTTTTCTTGACTTGTCAAAATTGTTACATTTATATGGTCGGAGTATATAAGCGATGTCTGTCTTTTTTGACGAATCAAGAACATTTTAAAAACAGAGATACTTCATGATTTCAACTTACATAAATTCGCCTTGCTACTGATAATATTTATTAAGCAGTATTCCTACGAGCGAAATTCCTCAAAATCTATACATTTTGGGAATATAAGCAATACATGTCGTTCTGAAATTTACTTCCGGCAGCTTTTAATTGTATTCGTTTTTATTAAATTATTTAATGTTTCATTATGTTAACTTAACAGAGCTATGTTAAAATTTTATAGAATTCGATAATGGAGCTAACTATTCGGAGAAGCCTTGAACAATTTTTTGGTTTATACCTAAGACTGAATTAACCCATTTATTTCGAAAAAAAATTTGTTTATGTGTAGTTTGTATATCACAAAAATTATACGAACAAAAATTTTCTCACGAACGAGTGGATTAATTCAACTTAATAGCCTATTGGTCAATTCTATTGGTATTAAGCTGTATGCACACATTTGTTTCGGGGAAAATATTTGCATGTAAATTATTTTTATATGCAATTTTAGCTCCGTCTAAAAAATTCTTTGTACTGAATAAATATTATTGTGCAGAAAAATTTTGTTCGAAACAAATGGATGAATTCAGCCTTAATGGGTTATTGGTCAAATCTATTGGTATTACAGTAATAATAAAAAAAAAAAATATATATATATATATATATATATATATATATATACATGTAGGTATATGTATGTAAATGTATGTACATCATTCGCAAAACTTAACTGGACATATAAAAAATATAGCTGCAGACCGTTTTTGATTATTTTCTAAATTTAAATTACAATTAAATAATATTTATTTCAGGGGATTTTTAAAGTTTATAAGTATATTTTTTAATTGTTATTTTTGTTTGTTTTTATATTTAAATCATAGCAATAAAATTTAGATAAGAAATACTAAAACCGTTCGAAAAATATTACGATTGACTGTACATTTAAACCAAGCAGCTGATTTTTATTAAGTACATTCCAGCAAGCTGTAAATATAACACAAAAAACAACATATATGTATACATACACGTATATAGTATGGATGAAAAAACATTGCAATGAGACATTCGTTGCATTTTTATAATTTTCTACAAGATGTTATTATTTGAAATAAAATGATTAAAACGTAATTTCTTGCTCTAATAATTTAGCACCCACCTGTTTCAAAACATTTTTCTCTTAAATATTAGCAAAACGCACACACAAAACTGAAGAAAATAGGGAGTTTCTTCTATTTTTTACATTTATCTGGAAAATATTTTTTTTGTGTGGACACTTATTTTTTTATTCTTTTCACTTAATCTAGTTATGTTTACTGTTTGAACACAAATTGAATCA
The DNA here is from genome assembly GCA_947397855.1 of Thelaira solivaga. Lineage (NCBI taxonomy): Eukaryota > Metazoa > Arthropoda > Insecta > Diptera > Tachinidae > Thelaira > Thelaira solivaga. Next base: position 30,115,440 of record OX377612.1, read on the forward strand.
CGTTAACTTTATAATTAAAATTATTTTCCTGGTGCTTTCGCGTATTGTTTTTTATAAGGGAAGAAAATTTACTACGTAAAATGTATACCATTTGTCACAGCTTTTTTACTATATTTTTTCCAAGAATTATTCCAATAAAATTTATTCACAGGTGTAACTAAATGTGAATTGGGGGGGTCGAAAATTTCTAGTCAAATAATATGCAATTGTTACAGGACAACAAGTCACTTCGATTAGATCACGTCACAAAACGCAACAGCGATGAGAAATATTGTACAAGTGTGTCATTTTTTACCCATTTTAGATGACGTCTGAAGCTCATGACTTTTCTTAAATTACGAAAAGCGTGTTTATTTTTAAAACTGAATTACAAATTTTTTAAAAATAATTTGATTTCTTCCGGTTAATTAATTTGCGAACAAGTTGTATTATTTTCTGTTCCTTCATTCGCAATTTGTCTTTTTTTTATTCTAAGTTTAGTACATTTCATACTCATCACTGCCAACAAATAATACTAATTTTTTGCAACTCTGGATACTTTTAATACAACTCGAAAATTTTTCACTGTTTTTTTTTCCTTTCATTCACAACATTGAAAATAATATGAAGCAAAAACGTGCGTTCCAAAAAACAAATTCTCTAAAAAATCGGCTTGATGAGGAAATTCAACAATTGCGGTCTCAGTACGAAACTATATCATGTGATAAAGATGTAATTAAGCGATTTGAAGATTTTCCGCTGTCACAAAAAACTCTTAAGGGCTTGAATGATGCCAAATATATTCATCCCACTGATATTCAGCGTGAAAGTTTTGGTCCTGCTTTACGGGGTAAAGATATTTTGGGAGCTGCTATTACAGGAAGTGGCAAAACTTTAGCTTTTCTTGTACCGGTGTGTTAAATATACATATTTTTGGTAAAATATTAAAATATAATCAATCCTTTTTATAAATTACAGATTTTGGAACATCTCTATATAGCGAAATGGTCACGAACAGATGGAGTGGCCGCAATAATAATATCACCAACACGAGAATTATCGTATCAAATATTTGAAACTTTAAAAAAGATAGGAAAGTATCATGATTTTTCAGCCGGACTTATAATTGGTGGTAAAAATTTAAAATTTGAGAGAAGTCGTATGGATCAATGTAATATTTTAATATGTACTCCCGGACGCTTGCTTCAACATATGGATGAAAATCCCTTGTTTAATACTTCTACTATGGAAATTTTAGTACTAGATGAAGCAGATCGATGCCTCGATATGGGCTTCGAACATACCTTAAATGCCATTATTGAAAATTTCCCACCAGATAAGCAGACACTTTTGTTTTCTGCTACACAAACTAATTCCCTAAAAGACTTAGCTAGACTAAATCTAAAAGATCCAGTATACATAGGGCAACCGAAAAGTGTAGATGCTATAAATGTAGTACCTGATTTGCTGCAACAGAACTATGTCGTTGTTGAATTGGAAGACAAAATTACAATGCTCTGGTCATTTATTAAAAATCACTTGAAGTTGAAAATTATAGTTTTTCTATCAAGTTGTAAACAGGTTAAATATGTATATGAAATATTTTGTAAATTGAGACCTGGCACAAGTCTGCTGGCGCTATATGGAACACTTCATCAAGATCGCAGAATCGCTATTTACAATGATTTTGTTAAGAAAAGTAATGTAGTATTGTTCGCAACTGACATAGCTTCGCGTGGTCTGGATTTTCCCTCCGTCAATTGGGTTGTTCAACTAGATTGTCCGGAAGATGTCAATCAATATATTCATCGAGCTGGCCGTTCTGCCCGAAATAAAAAACGGGGTGAGTGTCTTTTAGTTCTTATGCCCTCGGAGGAAAAAGCTATGATTGAGGACTTGGGTAAAAAAAATCTCATATTAAAAAAAATTCAAATTGACCCAAAGAAACTATTTTCACCACGCGCAAAAATTGAGGCATACCTGGCCCAGAATCCTGAATTAAAGGCTTCAGCTCAACGTGCTTTTGTAGCGTATATTAAATCGGTTTTTCTAATGAAAAATAAAAAAATATTCAATACTACCGCTTTGAATTTTGATGCATTTGCAAAATCCTTGGGTTTGGTAGTCACACCTCGAGTACGTTTTTTGGATCGTTTTATGAAAAAACAAAACAACAGCAACAATAACAATATTGAAAGGAATGAAGAAATCTGTTCTAAATCTAGTAATGGCAGCGACAATGGCAAAGCAAATCAAATTAAAAGGCAGAAAGAAGATGAAATTCTTTTCAAAACCACTAACAGTAATACAGACTCTGAAGATAGTGACGACGATTTTATAAAAATTAAAAGAGCAGATCATGACATAATGGATGACGCTCAAAAGGATAAAAGCGATTGCAGTGATAATGAGGAAGAGTTGCCACCACCTGTTCCTAGAAAAAAGGAAAAACGCGTAACAAAAGCAGCTTTAGCAAAGAAAGTTCTTAAGAAAAAATTACAAATGAATGAGAAGGTAAAATTCAACGAAGAGGGCCAAGAAATAATAGATCCACGGAAACAGTTACAATCTGAATTGGCAAAGGATTATGAGAGCAAAGAATCATCAACAGGTGGCATTGACATTGAGGTGGTTAAACAACTCTTGCAAGAGGAAGATAAATTCGACAAGCAACGCTTTAGAGAACTTGTAAAACAAAAACATAAAGCTCTTAAGGGAAAACTCAAAAAACGACAAGAAAATAAAAGCGACTGTCAAGATAGCAGTAATGCGGATGATAATGATAGTGAAAATGATGATGATTCTGTTGACCTATCATGGCTCCCAGATCCACCCAATGTTTATAATAAGGAATATAATACTAACTTAAAGTCGAATGGAGCCGAAAGTGATTCTAGTACTGAACATGTTCAACGGAAGCAGTATAAGAAAGACGTTGATAGTGAAAGTGATGAAGACGATCAAGATTTTCAGGAACCTTTAAAGAAAAAAACCAAAGTGACTTCTAAATTGACTTTGAACGATGCAGAAGTTATTGCTTCTCAACTGCTGGCCAACTCAATGTAATTGTTAATATTTAAGTTAGTTATTTTAACTACATATACTATATTTATGTAAATTTACTATAGCACACATAATGAACCACAGAAATAAAAATTGTATGTTAGTACAGTTGACTTGGTCATCTGTCACAGAAGTGAAACATTTAAATAATCTCCATATTTCAAGGAAGGTCGCCATATACTTTGAAATCAACCATGCCCTTTTTACGCCTCCTTTTCAACGGTTTTCACACCATTATTCATAACACTTAATTTAAGCCTGAAATTATGCTTTGGTTCACGCTTCTCATAATAATAAGCCACTTTATAAAGTAGATAGAGAATGTAATTATTAAAATTCTAAGGATACCGTCTCATGTAATAAAGGACCGGGCAAAAACATCTAGTTTAAAATAAATCATTTTATCATGTACATACTTTTTTATGATTGCTGTTATTGAAATTTTTGCAAATTGAAAATGTGTTTGCGTTGGTGGCATGTTTCAATTAGGCGTGAGCATAAGAAATAGCAAAACAGTATTTTTAAACTCAGTTTCAGAGGGCGTTGGCCTCAAGAATGATAGAAATACAAGATACGCCATGAGCATGATTTTTCGTAAGTTGACGTAGACCTTTTACTGTTTGAAGAAAAAATAATACACATCTCTTATTTAGATGTAACTTATTAGCAAATAGGAACACATTGCGTGACGTCATTTGTGGCACGTACTCAGAAAATATCAATTTTTTCTGCGGGATAGCGTAGTCTTGTATTTCTATTATTCTTGGTTAATATTAACCCATTATAAATTTTTTTAAATCGCATTTATGTATAGTCTTCAAACATATTTTAAACGAATTTGGGATTATGAATTTACATTTTCTATTTGGAAAACTTTCCCAATAATGCTAATCGTAGAAAATCAAATTTTTTTTTTATTTCTGTATGTAAAATTCCTCCAAAGGTTAAAATAAGAAAAAATTTAGATTACTGCCCAAAAAAACTAACAAGTGAAAGTGTGTAAGAAATTTTTTGTTTTTCATAAATGTCAAATTTATTATTTTTTACAACAAGAATTATTATTTATCTGGGTATATGTTTACATATATAACATGTAAAAAAATAGAAGTGTTCATAAGAATTAGCAAAATAATTAGAGGAATTAATTATTGTAAATTATATGCGTGTAGTTGTCGCATATGGTATGTGTAGTGTTTGATTATGATATAAAAATTAAAATTATTTAAAATTTAAATTAAGATTAAAGTAAAGAAACGAGCGAATAATTTGCAAAGTATTTGTAAAATTAATTTACATCATACCACCCATACCGCCCATTCCTCCCATACCGCCCATACCACCCATACCAGGCATACCACCAGCACCCTCTTCCTTTGGAATTTCTGTAACAACAGCTTCAGCTGTAGTCAACAAGGAAGCTACACCAGAAGCATCGGTAATAGCAGTGCGTACAACCTGTGAAAGATATAATAAACCTCAATTCAAGTTCTAAACTTCATCTCTAAATAAGAATAGTTTTGTATACCTTTGTAGGATCGATAATTCCCTTCTCAATCAGGTTTCCGTATTCACCTTTCATTGCATCGTAACCCCAATCACCTTCTTTACCTTCAACTTTAGCAACAACCATGGCACCATCGATACCAGCGTTCTTTGCAATTGTCATGCAAGGCATGCGAAGAGCACGGCGAACAATTTCAATACCCATATTTTGGTCTTCGTTTTGTCCTTTGAGGCCCTCTAATTTGGTAATGCAACGCAAAAGAGCAGTACCGCCACCGGGAACAATACCTTCTTCAACTGCAGCACGTGTAGCATTTAAAGCATCATGTACACGATCTTTCTTTTCATTGACCTCAACTTCACTGGATCCACCGACGCGCAACAAGGCGACACCAGAAGCTAAGCGAGCCAAGCGTTCCTGTAATTTCTCCTTTTCGTATTCTGATGTTGTTTCCGAAATCTGGTCCTTAATTTGACCGACACGACGTTCAATGTCTTCTTTCTTGCCCTTGCCCTTCAGCAATAATGTGTCATCCTTGGTAATCACAACCTCACCAACTTTGCCTAGATCATTGATGTTGACATCCTCCAATTTTACAAGGTTAGCATCATCGCCAAACACAATACCACCGGATGCAATAGCCATATCGGTGAGGGTGGATTTGCGGTTATCACCAAATCCTGGAGCTTTAACAGCAGCAACTTGTAAGCCAATCTTCAATCGGTTAACAACCAAAGTGCTCAAAGCTTCACCATCAATATCTTCAGCAATTATAACCAATGGTTTGCGTTGTTGGTTAGCTAATTCCAGGGCAGGAATTATGCTTTGAACTGAAGAAATCTTCTTTTCTGATAAAAGCAACAGAGCATCTTGGAATTCCACTTTAGCGCCCTTAGACGAGTTAATGAAGTAGGGAGAAATGTAACCTCTGTCGAATTTCATGCCTTCAATAACTTCCAACTCATCATTTAAAGTTTTGCCATCTTTGACAGTAATCACACCGTCGCGACCAACTTTTTTCATCGCTTCACTAATCAAATCACCGATGGCTTTATCTCCGTTTGCAGAAATGGTAGCTACCTGAGCAATTTCTTCGGGGGTGCTGACAGGACGTGACATGGCTTTCAAATTGTCCTTAACAGTATCAACAGCCATCATAACACCACGACGGATTTCGACGGGATTGGCTCCCTTGGAAATCTTTTCAAAACCTTCTTTAGCAATAGCACGTGCTAAAACAGTTGCTGTGGTAGTACCATCACCGGCCTCTTCGTTTGTGTTATTAGCGACATCTTGTACCAATTTAGCACCGATATTTTGGAATTTATCTTTTAATTCAATAGATTTGGCAACGGTGACACCATCTTTAGTTATTTTCGGTGAACCCCACGACTGTTCAATTATGACATTACGACCCTTGGGACCCATCGTTACGGCAACTGCGTCGGCGAGAATATCAACGCCTTGCAGCATCATAGCGCGGACTTCTGGGCCGAATTTAACATCTTTTGCATAACCACGAACAGCCAATTGGCGAGCAATGGAAGAACGAGCAAGTGTAACTGGTAGGCGGAACATCTAAAATAAAAATATAATAATTTTCCTAGTAAATGCACACGTTTCTAGAAATGTGATCTTTAAAACTTTTATATGGTTAACTTTTAAGTAGACAATCGAAACAAAAAAAAAAGGAATTGAAGCAATAGGCATTTCCAACGAACCAAATTACGTACATACATATGTATGTAAGTATGTACATATATGCAGCAAACTTACATATGGAATTGTTGGAGGAGCTGCTAAATCAATTCTTCGTTGAGTAAGAAAAAATGCCGAAAAATAAATTGCTCAGGCTTTTTGCTGTCATTTTGTTAGTGAAGCAACTTTAATTTTACAAATTCAGTAAAAGCATTATAGGTATTAAAAATAATATAAAACTTAATTAATCTTTTTTCTTTGAAAATCTTAATAAAATTTACGCATGAACGATAACAAAAATATATATTTAATGTATTAAATGATTACACCACCGGTCAAAAAAATTACATGTGCTGATAAGATTTCATGCATTAATTACATTTATTTTAATAATGATCATGTATGCAATCATAACTTTAAATGTAATTATGTATGTACAGAATTTTTCCAATTATTTAGGAATTATAAAAATCACATGGCGGTTACATATAACAATGCCTTAAAAAAGATTTAACTCAACTTTGCTCTCAACATTACTTGCACATTTCGCACATTTTCAACATATCAACTTAGCCGGTATTTTTTTGTATTTATAATATATATTTAATTTTTTTTTTTCAAAAATAGAATATTTTTTATGTAGTTAAGCTTTTACTAGTAATTGTGAAATTTCTAGAAATTTTTCTTTTCCAGAAAACATGTTTAAATCCTTCGACAAATGTCTTATGTAATCACTTGGAGAATTTTTAGGACATACCTATGGACAATTTTTCTCTTAGATTTGATTTACTTACACTGTTTGTGTGCTTTGAAAAATTATTATTCCAATTCAGATAGAATCAAAGTTTTAATTTATTAACTTTTTTTAAACTGCTGGAACTTTTATTTATTTCAACTTTCACGTTATTATATTAAAAACGTGCAGCAAAATTAATTAACCTCTCAACCAACTTAAAAACACTTTTAACTCTCAAAAGACGAGAACAATCTGCAGCGAGCTGTTCGTTACCCGGTATTTTCATGCACAAAATCACCAAGTAACCTTGTTAGTCCAGCAATACAAATTTTTTGATTCCGCAAATGTCATAAAGTTTCACTAATAAAGTGATTATATATGTAGCTTGACAGTTCCAGAAGCAGAATCTTGCACTTGTTGGAAAGTTGTGATTATCTTTTTTTTATCAATGAGGGCCGGTCGCTTTTTGTCAATTTCAACACTGTTACTACTTTGGCGTTTAATTAAAATTTATGAATAGTTTTTTTTAGCGACTTTCACTAAATAATGTTAAAAACCGGCTAGATTTTTTAAGATTTGAGATCGGATTTTGTGTAGCTTCTTAACTAATTAAAATAAAGAGTAAAAAATAAAGCAATAATTAAAATGAATTATAAAATATTATAATTTATAAGTATATCCTGAAAAGCTATAAAAAGTTGAGGCAAAATTTTGATTTAAAAATATACATATAATTGTAATAAGACTTTAAGCTTGAGAAAACTTGTAGTTTTAAAAACAACCAAATTTACAAATGAATAAATATTGAAATTTTTATAAGATATAAATATATCAACACAGTAAAAGTTGTATTGAAAATACATATTATATAAATATTTATATGTAGTTTAAATCAGCTGCCCAAAATTACATATAAAAAACTTTAGAATAGAATCTAAAAAAGTCGATAATTTGAAATTTCACTCCTACATTTAAAAATAACATTCTCAAACGTAAAATCAGCCACCGATGGTTGCTGAGGCGGCACGGCTACTAGCCGGCTGAGTTTATATATCTTGTATCTGGTAGCTACTATATCCGTCTTTCACATATTTATATATGTATAATTAAAAAAAGTTTCTTTTATTCCTATTTCACAAGCTCTCTTAAAGATGCCAATATTTTTTACCCTAAAAATCAGAATGTATTATCCCAATAATATACAATAAATGGCATACTTGCAATGGCTTACAAAGACTTTTTATTATAAAATATTACACAAGTTTGTAGTGATGTGTGGCTTTCAAGTATGCTTATGCAGCCCTCTATTAAACAGCTAGCAGTTAAAAAAAACTGACAGTATTTTTGTGGTTTTATTATTTTCTTTAAAGGTGGCAGCACACTCATGTTGGTGAATTATTTATGTATCATCATTTAACTAGCAGAACAACGGTAACGCTGGTTTATTTAAGTTAGCGATAGAGTGAATTTTAAAGTTGCAGTATTAAGTTGTGAGTAATCCTTCGAATAGGAGTGGTCGATTACGCTAAAATAGTATACAAAATATTTTTTTAATCTACATTGCAATATATATACATATACTTTTTTTAAAAAGGTAAGTCTACAAATGCAATTTGCCATCTTTTGTTTATAAAAAAGTATTTGACTAAAAACAGATGACTCAAAATAACAGTTTTGTTGTTATGAAAATTGTTAAGTACAAATTAAATTGTTTTGGGTAATTAAAATTTTCAAACGCCGGCTTATTTCTATTGTATATACATGCATACATACTTATAAGTACGTACATAACATATGTATGTATATTATGTGTAGATACGTTTTCATGAGCAAATGAGTAATGTCTGCATAAAAAAAGTTTGCAAAGAAGAAAGAAAAAGTTTACTCTGTACATGGCATGTAAAGAAAAAGAAATGTTAAATGTACATACACACATGCACACACAAGCGCATATCCAACTGGTTTCTTTTACAAAGTATTTTGCTATTCTTTGCCATTATCTGTCTATTCTGTTAGTTAGTTATTAATGTTTTCTGTGTTGAGGAGTTAATGGAGATGATGTTAACAAAAACAGAAGTATGTAGTTCGAGATACATACATAAATACGTATGTATCTATACACATGTGCATACGTATGTAGGTGCTGACAATAAAGTCAATTGGAGAAATTTAGAGCTATAATAAATTGCAAATATTTAGTTGCTTTAGAAACATTCCAATTTTTCACAGTTACATTGCCTGTTTCCATTACTGCTTTTCTATTTTTTTTTTTGCTTTTTATGTGTACATAGCCGACGTGATCATGACATTTATTAAATGCATTTTACATTTTTTAAATGTAAGCTTGAATTTTACAGACCAGACAAGACAAGTGGGGCGTTTAGATTTACTGTTATTAGAGAGTTATATTTTTGTGCATACACAGATAAATCTAATACATATACATGCACATTAAACCATACAGACGGGTCACTAGACGAAGCCGGGTGGGAGATATATTAATTAAGCCGAATTTCACCAAGAATTTTTTTTATTAACCGTAAAAAAGTGCACCTGTTCAAATAATTTTATGTCGTAAGTAATGGGCGTGGTGTATATGGATTGTTTAAATGCAAAATTCTTAATGCATAAAAAATGCGAATATTAAAAAATCGAAGTGTTTTAATCTTACAGCATTTTGGCGGTATGGCTTTACCAGATATTTCAATCTTATTAAATCACAGAAATTTTAATCTTTTAGTCAGCAAGACTATTTTCACTCTCAGCATAGTTAAACGTGTAAATGTAAAGTTTGCTAAAAAAAAATCATTACCTATGTATATATATATATGTAGGTGTTATTACAATTTCATTGTATGTATTTTATAAATCCAATATTGTATAATATTTTTGTCCTTTTAAAAATCTTATTAAATTTCGTTACAAAACTGTTTTCTAAAGTAAAACTTAAAAAATTTGCTACTCTGTTTTATATTTTATTTAAAAACATCAAATTACAATAAAAAAATATCAAAAAATTTAACATAAATAAAGGCAATTTATACCCTCTGTATACATTATTGAACTTATTCAACAAATAATAAAATATATCATTGCTATTCTTATTGCACACAAGTAATTTCTTGCATGGAAAGAAAACACTTGGAAGATGCCTTTTTTTTAAATCTGCGTACTCGTTTCCTTGCGTGGCAACTACAACTAAAATAAACCACAGTGACTTTGTCGGTTAAATCTTTTACAAAAAGTAAATAATGGATTTCTATCTTTAAAACTGCTACTGCTGAAGCGGTATTATACTTTGGCTTTAGTATTGCTGCTATTCACATTATAATAAAACTTGTTCAAAACCACATATTCATTTCAACTTTCTATTCTTTCTAACTTGAAAATATAAATCGTAAGAAAATTGAAATAAAACAATAAAGTGTGTGAAATAGATTTGTGGGTAGTACAATAATCTATCAATCTAGGAGGCCATGAGGGTTTTCTGCAGACAAGACAAAAAAGAAAAATATTAAAAGTCCCATCAATGTCGTTACAATATTTTGCAAATGTTCTTCGACAGCCGGTGCTTATACGAAATGTTAACTTTCTATAACTCTGGCTTATAAGCCAGGGTGAATGTTGACTTTTTTTGCATAGAACTGCAACTTAAGAAAACCCCACAACTAAAATTTTAACAGAGTTCGTCGTTCCAATTGTACATGAATACCATGTATGTATGTATGTACTACATCAATGCACAAGCATACTTGAACTGGCTTATAAGCACTTTTTATTTATTATAAAATATTGCAAATGTTGTTAGTGAAGTGTGGCTTTCACGTATGCTTGTGCATTGCTCTAGTATGTACATATCAGTTATTTTTGAAAGTGGCATAAGTCCACTTTTTTAAGAAAATTATTGGGTGTTAATTGTATCAAGATGATATCTTACTAAAATTACCGATGACTAATTAAAAAAAAGTGGGCTTATAACACTTTCAAAATTAACAGCTCATGCTTTTAAACATGCATTCGTACAAACATAAATACATACATACATGTATTCATATAAATTTAAAATATTTAGAGCATTCATTATTTGTTTTTTTGCAAGTTTCTTTTTAATGTGGTTGTTGTTGAAATTTCTATATCCAAAATTTGTAAAACTCCTCTGGCGTTGGTGGTGATTGAAGATATGGCTATAACTACCACAATACGAATTATTAACAACCCATAAGTTAATGCACATTTTTTTTATTCATGTAGTAGGTATGTACTCTACATATGGACAAATTTTCGATACATTTATGCTCATACGGTTAATGTAGGCATACAGGGCTACCATCAGTTAATTTTCAAAGAACACAAAAAGTCGTTTATGCAATTTGAAAAAAATCAATCGAAAAGATTATTAATAAACTATGGGCCAAATCACCGCATTCAATATTTGACAAAAAACTATTAAATTACGATAGTTTTATTTCGATATCGAATACGGTGACTTGGGCCCATATTTTGAAAGCTTGACTTTGTTTTTTTTTCTTTTTTGGTGCTTCAAGATAAAAAGTTTATATCGCTGTGCTTCGGACAAAATTTTATATTTTTTATTAATTATAAAACAAAAAATTTTTTTATAAATTTGACCGTAAGTCGTCAACGAATTTATATATTATGATTTTAATCGCCAAACAGAAATGCTTTATGCATCTGCATACTTACACACGTGCCTATGAGTGCGTGCTTGTGTGTGTTTGTATCTATGTATGTGTATATTGCATACATTTTTACTTAAATAAATTATTATGCTGAGGAGGGTTTGGTTTTATATAAACTTTGCCATATCCGTTTTAAGAAAACAATTTTTTTTCGTATTGGCATTGACTGTTCCTTAATTATTTACATATGTATTCATGTATATATGTTTGTTATATTTGTATGCACATATGCATGTGCGTATATGAACGTTTGTATGTACTTATGCAAGAGTGTTGTTGGAATATGTATTATCAAGTGATTCATTGTATGTAGAGCTGTTGACAATAAATTAGAAACACATATATACCTACATTGAATTATAGAAGAGAACAGTTTCACTAAAAACATATTTTTATTTATTTATTTTTTTTAATTAAAAATCAGTCACTAATGTTAAGAAATCGATTAAGTTACTTGCTTATTTACCGAAAATTTTTAAATTGTTTTTATTGACCGAAAACATGTATAAAAATCTGTTTTATGAATAATTGAAAAGATTACACAAAATGTAATACCTGCTGCAACTTAAAAAACCAGTGGCTTTATTTTTATTTTCTATTTTGATATTTTATATCCATAAGACTTTTTAATTACGCAAGTATACCCTGTTTTAGACCAGAGTACTTTAAAGCGCTGATTTCAAATATGCACGTAATTTATTCAAATTGGCTATATTTTCCAAAATATAACTTTATTTTCTAAATTCAAGAGGTACTCTGACATATCTGAGGTTTACCTGAAAATGGTTGTTTCCATTTTTTACAAAAGAAAATCAGACCTTCCGCAATAAAATTTCCTTTAAGTCGTACCTTTATTGTTTTTAAATCTGGTCAATAGTTTTAGCAATATCGTAAAAGTTGTGACAAAAAATGAATCAATTTTTTATGCAAAATTAAAAAATTTATAATTTTCTACAATTTTAAAATTTACCTATTGTTTATTTATCCACACATATAATCTGATAAGTTTCAAACAAAACAAGCCATATTTTATTGAAATCGATGCACAACTTTCGATTTTATTGCCATTGAATAGAAATGAATAATATTGTAATCAATAGGTACGATAGGAGTATTAAAAGTTAATTAATTACGAGTTTCCAGTTAAATTATTTTATTAGGTCTCAGATGATTGTAATTTTATCAAGAAAATAAAACTTTTCTGTCTTAAATTTACTTACCTACCTACTTTTTATATTTTTTTGTTAGTAATTAACTGATAATCATACATTTTAAGTTTTTCTGCACATGTATGTAAATCTGTAGATATGTATGTATACTTTTCCTCTTTCTAAGAACTTTTTTTAATACATTCTCTAAAACAAGATTTTTTAGGGTGTATTACTATATTTAATGCCAGTGAATGGATGTAAATTAAAACAAATACACACATACCTACTTACATATATGTATATTCCTTTCCTTTGTTCATTTATTTGTAAATTCGAAAAACACAAGCAGACAATCAGACGGACGTGTCCAAAAAATGAATTAAAAAAATGTCATGAATCATACATACATACAGTATCACAAACCGCCGCCACCACCACTTGAAGTACCCAGCCGATGTTGGTTGAAAATTTTCAATCAGCTACAATGAATGATGATTAAGAAAGTTTGAAACATCGAACTTATTACTGTTTCATTTTTATATAAATACATACATACCTACCGACAAATACATAGTATATGTAACGAAATACATATGTATGTGCGTACATATATATTGCACGTATTAATGTATGTATATACAGTATAATTTAATTTATACCTACTTCTTTGTTTTAAGTGGCTTATTTTTTCATTGCCTTCTTGATAAATATTTTATTAAAAAAAATTAATATAAATACGCTTAAATATACATGTGTGTATGCGCCTATTATTATTTTTATGATTTTTTTTTCTTTCTGTGGTTATGCATCCGTATGTACATACATACAATATGATGCATTTAAATAAGTATTTACATTAAAAATAAATAAATTTCTAAAATGTTTATTTATTTACAGAGTTATGCGTATATACATGAGCATATTTACAATTGTAATAAATTAATACTTAAATTAGATACAGTGGGAAACAAAAAAAAAAAAAAAAATACTTGGGCTGAATTCATTCACTTGTTCCGGAGAAAATTTTTGTACGCACATGTGCAAAATGTTTTAACACACGAAATATATGCTTAAATTTACTTTAGCCACGCACGTTAAATTCAAAAAAAAAAAAGATTCACTGAAAGAATCTTCCATTTTCCATATGTGATTATCATTTGTGTGCTATAATTCTGCACAAAATTGTTTAATATAATTCACATTTAATTCTTGTGCATAAATATATAAATTAAAGTAATCAATTTTGTACAATTTCTATATGTATGTAAATTCAATTATTATTTTTGAACTACATAATTTTCGTGAACATCAACAAAATTTTGAAAAGTTACTTTAATTTAACGTTAATGAATTTAAACAAGGTTCGCTGAACCCATACAGTCGGGGACGCTTAAACAAACATTTTTCAATTAAGCAGTACTTTTACACTGATTTTAAGATTTGCGTGTGATTGAAAGGAATTTGTGGTTGTGCATAAAATGCCCATCTATGAAGCTATAAAATGCAATACTCGTTGATATTTTTATTAATATCATATATGTAGGTTATTTTTAATTTTATATATACAATTGATTTGCTAAAATAGTAACGATGATTCAAAATTGCATAACATATGTGGTTAAAAGGTACTTCTTCAGGACCTAAAATAGGCCAATCACTTTTGTTGTAACTGATTAAGATGCACATTGGAAAACATTATTTCCATTACTTTTTGCTGAGCATGATGATGGTGATCAAGTGCCAAAAATACAATAGGCATGCTTTTGCATGCACGATTTTTAGTACATATCGAGTATTTTAAAAGACAGTAGAATATGCAATTCCATGTTGAGAGTAATTCTGGGATCATATTTATATCACATGATTGTAAAACGTCCAATTAAACGTACATGACTTTCCAATCTGGGTACATGGTTGCATAGGAGCTTATCTAATGTAGTACCCGCTGTGTGATATAATAGCAAATGATGTTTATTTCATCCATTTAATTCATTTCAAGGTTTATTTAGCTTCCGTCTCAATTCCTCTTGGAGAATTTTAAAATGCTTAAAAATTTAGTTTACTACCCAAAATTTTGCTCAAAAGTTTTTACAATTGAAACTAGTAAATGAATAAAAAAAATACATTTTTGTTTTTATTTACAGTTTTAAAAATGGCATCTCCAGCTTTAAAAGATCTTCCAAAAGTTGCTGAAACTCTTAAGAGCCAACTCGAAACCTTCAATCCCGACAAATTGAAGAATGCCAACACTCAGGAAAAAATTATTTTGCCAACAGCAGAAGGTAAATTATAGGTTCCTCTAATCAACTATGTGCAACGCATTATTATTTTTAAAATTATTATAATAACATAATCTAAAAATGTCTTAACTGAAATATATACATTTTAGACTTTGTTGCGGTGCTTTTTAAAATCCCCAACCATATATTTTTGTTTCTGTTTTTTAGATGTGGCTGCAGAAAAAACCCAAAAATCTCTCTTCGCAGGTATTGAAGGTTTTAATCCATCCAATTTAAAACACGCCGAAACTAATGAGAAAAATCCTTTGCCAGACAAAGAAGGTAATTATATTAATAACAAACAATTATTATTATAACATACATAAATTAAAATGTATGTCAAGTAAAAAATGTTTGGCACCGAACGCTATTGACCTCATATGTCTTTTTATAAACTCAAATAATTTAATGCGTGTAAAGATTTTAGCTAAACATGACTAACATTTGGTGTACGAGTGTAGTTCATTTAATTAAGGCTTTTTTTCATTTCACCTTATTTAGTATAAATTCGGTGTTGTTGTTGTTTAACAAACTACCAAATACGGCATTTAATATTATTGCTTACCTCAAGATCACTATAGATGCAGTATTTTGTTTTTTTTTTATACCTATTCCTTTTATAGTTATTTATTCTAACTACATTTCAAGCCATTTATGTGTGTACCCATTGAAGATGCAATTATTCACAACTTACGAGTATAAACACAATATACGAGCATTTAGCTACATACAATGAACTTTGTTGGAATAAAGCAAAAGCTGTAGATATGTCTGTATTAAAGCTGTAGTAAAATGTGTAACATGTTAATAGATATAACTAACGGCTTATTTTTTTATTCCGGTTATAACTAAAGTGCCGATACCTACTTGTAAATCAATTCAATTTTCATGTCTCTCTATTGTCAGGGTTAATTATTATCACTATACTTTGGAATTTTTAATGAGGTGTGTCATTAAGTATTTAGACCGTTGGAATACATTTGTAATGAAAAATTTATTTAAAGGTAAATTTGTCAGCATGTTATACTAATTGTAAAATAATCGTAGAAAATAATTACAATTTAAGGGACCCCGGTACACATTGTCTATTGAACTATTTTTATTTTCATCTCTATTTTTTTACCTTTTTCTTCCTTTATTAAAAGGATTAGGCTTTTAAGCTTGATGTTGGATTAAAATTTTTTATTTTTATATTGATATTTCGTTGCAACTTTGTCAGAATCTTAATATATAAAAATCCCATTACTACACCTAATTTAAAAATTTTTATCAACTCGAAAAACAGCTGAACCGATTTGGCAACTTTGCGTAGCTTCATAATTAATTAAAAATTGAATTAATTAAATTAATTTACAATTATATCCTAAACAATAATAAGTATACACGGTTTTGGACCAGAGCAACTGAAAACTGTTTCCACAGTATTTTTCAGTGCTGCTTTGAAATCTGCAAATCAAATTGGCTCTGGTGTCCAGGATGCTATTTAAAAAAAAAAATAAATTCCACAGCATAATTTCCTTTAAGTCGTACCTACATCGTTTTAAAATGGACCCACTTATTTTAAAGATATCGTAGAAGTTGTTTCGGAAAAAAACTTTTTTAGGCAAATTTAAAAAAAAAAATGTTATTAAAAAAAATAATATTTAAAATAAACCAATAAGTTGCAAAAAAAATGAACAATATTTCATTAAAATCAATGCACAACTTTTGATTTCATTTCTAATTAAGTGATGCTACTCATAGAAACACCAGCGAACACACATGGCAGTATTTGCTTCTCTGGGATAGATTCAGTTATTGAAAATAAAATCAAATGTTGTTAAACGATATTAATATAATATCGCTCCTTTTGTTTACAACTTATGAGGCTTTATGCTTGAATAAAAAAATATTGGAAGTTTTGCCTCGTTCGTTTGTTAAATAAATTTTTGAAAACTAATATCTTAATGGAGAATAATTACAATTTGTTGGGGGAGGCTGTTACACAATGACAAAGTTGTGTCTATTGAATTATTTAGAAATAATCGATAAAAAAGCCCTTTCCGATAGTGCCTTTAAATCTTTTAATATCAAATCTGAGCCGAAATAGAATTTAAAAGGAAATTTCAATCAATATTGAATGCCATAATTTGGCCCCTGTATCATTTATTTAAAAATAAATTTTTAAAACCTGTTTTTTTTTTCTTTTTTAATTTAGTATTCGTTTTTTTTTTTTCGTTTTTAGCTATCGAAAAGGAGAAGGAGAAAAATAATTTTATTGCTGGCATTGAAAATTTTGATTCCAAAAAATTGAAACATACTGAAACGTGTGAAAAAAATCCATTGCCAACCAAAGAGGTAATTGAAGAGGAAAAGAGAGGTTAAAGAAGTCATGCATGCATGCGGCATAAATTACATTTAATAATTAAACACATAATAATAATGATAATAATAAAAATAATAATGATAACAAATAATAATAATAATAATAATAATAATAATGAAAAAGCATTGACAAAAAATAAAAACTGCGACAAGATCAACTACACAACAGCATCAACAAAAGAAAAGAAAAATATCGAAACATGCCACAGCCGGTGTTGTGGGAATCTCAGCGACCGAGCGTTGGTTAACGTATTTTTTTACTCATTCCTAATATCTAATATTACTGAAAGAAGACATACTTTGTAAAAGCATTTATAATTTTGCATACATAAATATTTATATATCAAAGAAAAAGAAAAAAATAACATTTTCATACAAAATTTTATAAAAATGCTTGTTTATTTTTCAAAGGGTTTATTTAAAATTGTTCCGTTGAACCAGGGGGGTTACTCTGTATTGCTATGCGAAAAAAATGGTACGAAATTGAATCTTTAATGTGTTTGATAATTTACTTTTTGCATTTGTCTGGTAGTACCCCCTGTGTAATGTGTAAGTTGTTGTATACACACAAATATCTTGCGATAAACAAAGAACAAACGCAAAACATTTAGCTTTCGCATTGCAATACAGAGTAGCCCCCCAGGCCTTTATACAGTTGGGATGAAATATGAACTATTTAAAAAAATGTTAAGCAGTTGCTATTTTCTAAGAAATTATTTAAGGCAAAATAAGAAAACTAACATCGTCATCCCATCCCATCCCCAACAACAACCGAATGCATTAAAACGTTGAAAACACAAACTGAATTTAATCATTAATGTTTACCGATTTTTGAAACGCAAATCTTTAATTATTTCGATACGTGAAAACATGAACTTTTTTTTACATATGTACATGTATGTATGAACGGTATATACTGCACATCTTGCATTAACACTGATTATAAAAACAAAAAATTTATTTAAAACTTTTAACTGGAATGTACGTGATTTTATTACAAAATGTGACTGACAATCATTTTTGCAAACAAAATACACGTTTACATACATGTTGCTATCAATTTTGTTTTAATATATATTTACATATGCATTTTTTGAGCTGTTATATTAGAAACTGGTATTAGTCTACTTAAAAAAAATAGTTACCGGTAATTTTAGTATACGATGTAGTAGAGTATATATCTTTCAAAAATAACAGCTCATATACCTTAATGAAAATGAATAAACCAGTTGACGATATGATATGATTGTCGATGTTTAAGGTTTATAATTTTTAAAGAAGATAATTGATATGAAGTCGTATCGTGTTTCAATTTTTATAGATAGAGATTTTATTCCAAAAAAGTGAAATAAAAACTAAATTCTGTCGGGTTCCTCAACAAATTTTGCAATTCAATTCAAAAAACATTTTTAATTGATGTCAATTTTGTCCATATTGATTTATAATTGTCGAAAATTATTAAAACCTCTAGTGTTAATGATTTTTATTAAGCTTAAAGTCGAATTATAATTATTTGAAATCATACGCTTGTATTCAAAGAAAATTAAAGTAGACTTGATATCGATATTATGACAAATTTGTCATAATTTATACTTGAAGTCGTTATTAGTCTCTTTGAATACCAACCATAATCTTTATTCGTGCTTAATTTCAATTTTTGTTTTTGTGCAAAATGCATTATTTTAAAAAAAGAGGAATAACAATAGAATATTTCTATTCTTTTGTAATATGTTGGTTGGGAAATTTTGTTTATTTAGTTCAATGTCTACTTTGTTAGTTTTTTATTTTCTTGTTTAAATTTTTTGAAGCTATTAGCTTATCTATTGACTAAAATTTTCATTTGCTCGATAGATATAACGATATAAGTATTCAAATGTATGGGCAGGAATTTGACACAATTTGGGAGTAATCCACTGAAGACTCAGAGTAGCGTCTGATGGATATGTTTTCCCTCTTGATACTTATTGTACTAAATAAACAATTTTTCAAAAATTTTCCATGAGAATATCTGGAAAAATAAAGCACTTTGCATATCTACAAAAATTGGAGTTAGGCACGAAAAAAGATTAAATTTTGTTTAATTTAATTTTCGCTTCAACTAGCGAAACTAGTTTTTATAATTGAAACTAGCTGTTTTATAATCGAAATTATGTATTCAAATTCAATTTTCAAAGTGACCAATTTGCTAACAAAACTACGCAAACTAAGAGTAACAAGCAACATCTCACGTGAATTCCAAGTTCATAATATTAGCCTCAAATTTAGGCTGCACAAGGTGCCCCAATATTCATGAACTTTAATTGCACCGTTACTTTTGAGGTCCTCTGAAGTGGCCCCTTCGGGATATCTGTAGTACAGAAAGAATGAGGAAGGATAGGAATAGAAAGATGTCAAATAGGAGATATCCTTCTAACTTTTACTCTTAAATAAAGTTAAGATTTTGGGGAACAACCCATCGGTTTTTGGCTGAACTAAGAAACTGAAATTAGGAGAATTAGAGAAAGGTCATACGATATTAAACTTATTGCTTAAGCTGGTTATGTAGCCTACAAGTTCTAACTGTATTGGTTACTTAGAATAATGGGCCTAAAACTATTTTTATAAATACTTTATAGTGGTTATCAAGATATATTAAGTGGAAAAGCCTATAAAGATTTGGTAGGGAAAATTTATTTAATATACAATGACAACATCCATATGTTTGATTTCGAAAAGAGGAAAGTCATATTTATGTCATAATTAAATTCAGTATAATAAAATTAATTCCTAAGTTGTAAACCAAAGTTTTAAAATCTATGAGGTATGTATGTATGCAGTCATATGTAAAAAGCCCTCAGTTACAAAAACAAATCAAATCCGATGTACGTATTATGATGGACCCATCAATTTACATATTCCCGAAAACCTGAAAGCTTAAACTCCAAAGCATGTTCTGCAAAACGTGTTTTGCTTAAATTTTTTCCATAGAATGGGAAAACGCCAGCTTATAAGTAAACAATTGACAAAATCAAAGTAAATTTTTTTATGGAAAAATGCCAATTTTCTTTTTAATTTTGGTTGAAATAAAAAGAAAACATATTTAATTTGAATTGTGTAACATTTTATTTTCTCTTTAACTCTTTGTTTGTGCAAAATACATCACTTCGCTTCAGTGTATGCTTGCGGTTTGAAAACGCCAAAATTAAGCGTTTTGCGTTTTGGAGAACACCTATTTTGCATTTTCAAATCGTAATCGACAAAGTTAAGCGTTTTTCAGAACATGGGTGTAAGAAAAAAGTATAAAAAGTTTGGTTAATTTTTCATATTAATGACTCTTTTTTTGGCTTCTCCCTTAAAACTCTACATTAAATGAAATCATAAAAACTGAAACAGTAAAAACTTCACATTTATAATTGCCAAATAGCAGCGCTACAGACGTTTAATTACTGTTCATAGCTGGTCCAAAAATGTAGGATTATGTATAAAATTTTATTCAATATGTGAAAATGTAAAAAACTTTTACGTTAATACTTATAGTTATGTGTGATACTTTATATAAATTGGTTTTAAAACGGCCTATATGGTAACAAAGTTTTTTTAAGTACCTCATTATACTGGGGAAAAATATGTGGGTTAAATTAAATAGAAAATATTTCAAAAATAATATAAAACAAGTAAATACACAAAATAAGCTAAATGTATACATTTCATTTCAGTAAACACTGAGAAAATATTTGAAAAAAAATGTAAACAAGCACGTTCCAATAAAAATATTTTAAAAACAAACTGAAGCATTTAACCCTTTACGGCACTGAATTGTTGTGGCATATGCTGCTATACACATTTAGTTCTTGGTTTTAGATTGGCAACAAAGCATTCTAGCAATTTAGAAGCTAATTAGCTTACCAGATGACAACATGCTCCTCTGAAAGATATAAGAAACATAAAAATTTCTTTCAAAATTTTCATATACATATAACGTCGTGTTCCAAAAAGCCCTAATTTAAAAAAAGTAACATTCGACTTCGTGATATATTATGATGCACCGCATCAATTTATAAGTAGCTGCAATGTTTTCCACTTTTAAAAGTTCTTAAACTGGATTTTAAAATAGAAAAAAAAATTTTAAAGTTTAAATAGACTTTTTGGTTTCTTAGGGCTTTTTTGAAAACAACATAAGTTCTATTATTAGAATTATTTATAAAATTTGTAATAATTTTTTTTTTTTTTAAATAATTAGTCTATTTACCATGTAAAACCAATGAAATTAACGTTTTTGCGCCGTAAAGGATTTGGTATAGAAAAGAAACTATATTTATATAAGGGAAACAAGCGTTTCTTAAAACTTTTTTACTTGCAATAAAAGAACACAAAAATTTTTCAATCGATTATGAAAGGAGGAATGTCTTTATGAACAATAAAATTTATTGTTCATCTTTATCCTTGGCACCATGCTTGAGAATTCTTGTAAATTCGATATAATCGAAAAGTCCACCCTTAATAGGCGCTTCACGATACATTTCATCAACCTAAGACAATTAATTATGAGTATTGACTATATTTAGAAGTAAATTTTTTTTATACGTACATCTTCATCGGTGAAACGATCTCCCATTGTTGTAAGAAGTTCACGTAAACGATCTTCAGGTATTACGCCGTTATTATCCTCATCGAAACACCCAAATGCATTTTTTATAACGTCTTCAGGATCAGTTCCTTGTAAGCGTTCACCAAACAGCGTTAAAAACATTGTAAAGTTAATTGGCCCAGGAGCTTCATTCATCATGGCTTCCAAATATTCATCGGTGGGATTTTTACCTAACGATGCTAACATGTCATGTAGGTCTTCCTTTTCGACAAATCCATCACGATTCTGATCAATCATATTGAAAGCTTCTTTAAATTCAGCAATTTGGGCTTGATCAAACATAGCGAAGACATTAGATGTTGCGCGCTGAGCACGCTTTTTGGTTGTGGCACGACGACCGGCAGTTTTGCGAGAAGACATTTTGATTGTATGTATCTCTATAGAAATAAATTTAACTTTTTAAAATAGATCTTATAAAAATTTGGATCTCCCAGATCCGCTTCTTATACAATAACGTCTTGTATTCTAGCTTTTAAATGAATGCGCGGTCGTTGTATGTCTATATCAATTCGATATTGGGAAATTTGCTTTATTTATGCAAATATGTATAAATATTAGATATTATCGGTGTAGTGTCTTTTTTAATCTACACTTATGGCAGATTTCTTATGATATCCTACATATAAACCAAGTTTCACAGATTTAAGTTCTGTTAAAATAATATGTACGTACATGGATTTATGCATTAAACATCTGGTATTTTAGTTTTTACTTGTTTTTACCAAAATGGGCAATCACATTTATCTGCAAATTGTGTCAACAACTTTCGGGTAAATAAAACAATTTTTATTAATGACTCATAACTTTAGTTTCCACAGTTGTGGAGATTGTCATTATTACATTTTACCTATGTATGTATGTGCATATTCGTTTAATATTCATTCATGTATTTAACTACATATGCATCTGAAAGAGCAACATACTTATTTACATACAAATCACTCATTTAGTGCAGCAAAAAAATCAATTAATTTACAGAACATATTGGAGCACAAAACTGAAGAAGTATAATAACGTTGCAGCATACATATAAGCAATGAAAACATGCATGTGTTAAAATTTTGCTCCTTAGTTTTTATAAATGGGCTTTGTCTTATTATTTACCCATTAATGTGCATACTTACTAGAACACACTTAATAAACTAAATTGCCTTAAAAGGCAACTTTTGATTTGGAATTCGATTGATGTATTAAAATGCAATGCAGATACTACATCCCAACTAATACACGTTAATCAATGTAGATCGAACAAAATTACATCTACCCGAGTTAGTAGAAATATCACTAACAATCGAATTTTTTGTAAATGTTTGCTTTAAGATGAATCATTTTGTGTGATACACAACAATAACGACTTTGTTAAATTTACAATTTCTACACATCACCAAAAATCAAAACAATATGTGTGCACGAAAATTTTAGCCGACATAGAACCTTTTTATATGTTTAATGTGAAAGATTTACTTACATTATATTGAGATAATTAAGTATTTATTTAGTTGATTGCAGTAAATATATCTTGCGTATTGTGGTATAAGTTTAAAAACACTCCCAAACTACAATCAATCTGTAAATTGATTAAATTTTTGCTAGTGATGCTTACTCGGTGTTTTCCAATTTAGTATAGCGTATTTAATGAAATCAAGCGCTTTAAGAAGTGTTGTACCCACTAGCGCTAATATTCAAAATAAAGACATATTTTCAACAAAATTTTTATTATTGATTCCAAGTGACTAACTACTATCAAGTTTTACAGATGATCAAAATTTTTGTAAAAATATTGCATAATAATACTGATTAACTAATAAATTTGTCACGTGTTCTTACATAATTATAGTTAAGGCATATTCCTGCAAGTGAATAGTATTGAATTTTGAAAACGAAAATGTCAAATTATAATGATCAAACGGCAGCACTGTTTCATTTTAGTTCATTTGGAATAGTTGGCATCGCACTTATTGAATAAATTTCTAATTAGAAGAATAAACGATTTTTTGTTGTATGATGGTGAGAACAAATTTAGAAGATTCGTGTTCGTAACAAATTTGCTTGTTTTGTGTGAAATGTTAAATATAATAAATAAAAACAATTTACAGCCAATTCCTAATAAACATACCGGTGTCTTATGGAAATATAATACACGAAAGAATATTGTTAATAATGAAAATCATTTGCGCTTGAACTAAAAACGGCATTTTATTATACACAAATCAATTAGAAAGAAAATTTAGAGAAAAACAAAAGGCGCATTAAAATAAATTTAGTTGAGTATATGCGAAATAGTGGAGGAATGCAAAAAAACCAATAACTAAAAATTATGTGAATTGCACAATTAACAAAAAAGGAAAGGAAGCATAAGATAAAAAATAAACAAAGTATGTTGTATTAAAAATATGAAAGTTAAAATATTTAGAAAAACTGATTAAAGCGCCCTTTGGGTTGTGTAGAATAATAAAAAGAATTTAAATGACTATAAATTATAAAAATAAATTGTGTCGTCTATCCGGAAATGGCAATTTTTCCGGTCGCTGACATCAAATAGATAAATTAAGACTGTGTAACTTTCAGTTCGGAGGCTTAATTAACGTCCAGCTGACAGCAAAATTTAACTAAACAATCAAACAGACAAAAAATCATCGATATTGATATTATTATAACATAGAAGTGAAACAATATTTTAATGCTTTCATACGTTATACCTGCTCAAGAAACCACAACGTCTTCAAATGATCGTCCAATGAGTGAAGACGATGGTATAAGACGACAAGTGCCTTCTCCACCTCGAAATTTAAGTTTACATTTAAATGTATCTTATAGTGCTGGTGTTAGCGCTGGGGTGGATGGTCTGGATCAACAGCAAATGCACAAGCAAGCACCAAATGCACAGGTTGATGCACTTTTGGCTAATGTTACGGATTCCTGTGATGAACGCACCCATTTATTGAGCGATGATTTAAATCATACGTCTCTCCCACATATTAAAAGCCAGAACAGTAACAATAGCAACAGCAACAATAACAACGCGTTCAGCTTGAATAATAATGCCACCAATGAGAGAAGCTGTAGAACTTCGAAAGGGCCCGATGATATGTTTAATGTAAATGTTAGCATAGATTCTGATGAAGCAATCTCAGATGACGCTGTTACCGCAAACGAATTAACAGCAAATACTTTAGAGTTCGATATAAGTGATAGGCATTCTTTGCATCAAAACTTCTCCTTAAATCCCCGCCAAACAATGACAACAATAGCAACAACTACTAAAAAGCAAAAACTAAGCAAATTGGGTCCAAATAAGACAGTCGGTTTGAAAAGGTTTGGTTATTTATATTTTTATTTATTCATATTTACGTACGTATGCATTTTAAAAATATTGGAATGTATGTACTTATGTAGGTATATTGTCTTATATTCAAAAGCTTTTAACATATATGTTTGCTTTTAGTTTTGTTCTTTATCAGATGCATATTTATAAAAGTGAAATTAGTTTTCTAAAAAGAAGCTCAAACAAATCTCTTCATTATTAAAACTATTAAAAAATAATGTAATGAAATATGCAAATTATATATGTATTATATTTGCATATTTTTAATATTTAGAAACAAAATCGAAATGTAAATTTTTATAATTAAGTGTGTACGAGTATGTATGTATATCTTATATTCATATATTGTATTCTTGTAAGATAACCACAAGAATATGTATAAAACTAGGGCAAACTTTTTAAAAACGACAAATATTTGTCAATATAAATTTGGGCTGTGACTATTATAAATTTTTATATAAGAAAAAATTCATTAAGTAATCTATCACGTTAAAATTTTTTATTCAGCAACATGTGCGGACAAAGTATTGAAACTAGTGCAGAAGTTAGAAAATAACTTATTAGTATGCCAAAGTGGGAAAAATTGTCTGAAATCTAATACCCTTTTTAATACATCGAGCCCGGGAAATATTATTTCATAATAAACCTGTTGTTTTTAAAGTATATACATAATCTAGAACTTAGTTTGATTAATCTAAAGTCGAAGGTAAAGCGTAGAAAATATTAGCTGCTATTTTATTATATTGATGTAATTACAAAAAAATTGAGATTTTAAAAGAAACTTTATTAAATAGTGTCTAAGTTTAATTCCTTGCTTTTCTACAATATCCACACTATAAGAAAATGACACTATAGTTTTTACCTCAAATTCTGACTTCCATAGAAAATGTGTAGAATTATATTAACGATTTGTGGTTCTTAACAAAGGCAAATTGAAATATTAAAAATGCTTAAAATTTTAATACAAAAAACGTACCACCGAAATATTACAAAAAAACTATATTATTTTACCTTCAGGTATTAAAAAAAACACCACAAAATAATACGAAAAGTTTCAAAATCTTTGAAGCTTTACGTAATTTTGAAAGTTTTCCTTAATTTATTTTTATATACAACTAGTATTTAACTCGCTACTTGGTCAGCGAAGTACCATACTGTCGCTAATATAATTTAAGTGAGTGAAGATAAATCTGCCGAGTTAAATATGTTTTAACGAAACACGTTACGTTTTTTAGTATTTGTAAATATCGTTTTCGTATTTATGGCATATTTATCAAATACGTCTTACATCATTAAATATTTCTAAATATGTTTTTAGTATTTATGACATATTTATAAATATGTTTAGGAGAAATATAAGTGCATGGGTACACATATGCATAAATACGTTGACTTCTCACAAAGATTACGGGATGGGACACATATCATTTTAGAGAGATTTTTAATCTACCGCCCAAATACTCAGAAGTTACTTTGGACTATTTTTTCAATTTTTTTTGAAATTTCCATAAGCCCCAGTACTCTTGTTCTCAAGATTTTGCATCATAAAATAAAAACTACGAAATTATCAAAAAATGTTAAAACACTTTAACAAAGTTTAGAATTTACTGATTATATTCCTTTTTGATTTTGGTAATTTTCATGAGCAAAATCGGGAATGGTACCTTGGCAAAGTGGGAAATGGTAAAAATCTCTCAAAGCAACAGCTCTGGGGTATATGGAAATTTCAAAAACTTTTTAAAAATAGTGCAAAGTAACTTCTGAGTATTTTGGATGTAGATTACAAATCTAGACGACCTCCCCTTTAGAATGATATATGTCCCATCCCATAATCTTCTACGGTTCGTCCGGATGTCACTAAAATACCTGAAAGCAATAGCACTGGGGTATATGGAAATTGAAAAAAAAAAATTTTAAATAGTGTAAAGTAACTTCTGAGTATTTTGGAGGTAGATTACAAATTTAGACGACCTCCCCTTTAAAATGATATACATATGTCCCATCTCGCAATCTTCTATGGTTCGTTCGGAAGTTACTTTGGATTATTTTGAAATTTCCATAAACCCCAGTGCTGTTGCTATATATATATATAGTAGTTCCGGAGATATACGAATTTCGATTTTACCCGTTTTTACCCCCTTAATATTCGAATTGCAAAAATCCCTTGTTCGTCCTACACATTGGGCCAGAATCCTGCTCACCGAATTTCAAGCCCGTAGCACTAGTCAGTCAGTCAGTAACGTTATTCTTTTATATGTATAGATTTGTTTTTCCGAAAATCAAATCAGGCTACTTCACTGCTGGAACCAATTTTTTATGCTTAAAGATGTTAGAAGTTATCATTCTTCTTTTTAAAAGCATGTAGGTTCTTTCTTTTAATGTATGTATTCTCTTTAACTTGTGTTCGAGGGTATACATATTAATTTTTAAACTTATAAAATCAATCAGCTATACATCTCAGTCAAGTAATTTTCATATAATGAATGAGATTAAAACCTAGAAATACTATTTTGTAGAAAAAGAAAAAAAGACATATTAAACGACTATTACTTAAGGTACTGACTCACTATCCTACACGATCGTACGATTATGTCTAAATAATGTGTGGAAGAATTCTATCCTACTTGAAGAAATCGCTTTAAAATGGCGAACTTTATGCCACACTATTATACAAAAAAGATGCAAAAACATATGTTTACTCACCTTAATACTTTTAAAAGTATTCATTTTCTTCTTTGCCGCAAAATATCTTTTTTACAAATATGTACAATGAAAAATAAACTAAAAGTTTGTATAAATAAAACACAAGCTTGGTATTGTTGCTATTTTTCTGCCTTGAACATAGAAAATGCAACTCTGATCGCACAGATAAAATTTATTTTATGAAAATTTTCATAACATTAAAAAATCGGACAGACCTGTCAAAAAGTCTGCTTGTTCAATACACACAATCATACTTTTTTAGCACACATGCGTTTTTAGACAGATCGTACGACTAAGTAGGATAGTGAGTCAGTACCTTTAATAGAGCCGTGTTTTTTTTAACTCCAGCTCAGTCGCCAAATCTTAATCCAATGGAACACATATGGTGATGTTTGAAGAAAAAAGAAGGCATCAATCAAAGAAGAATCATAAAATATGTCGGTCGTATTCTGTTGGAAATTGGTCACATCGATGTAAAAGCGAAAGAAAGCATCTTCCATATTTTTTCTTATGCTTTAAGTAAACAATCAGATAGTACTATAAGGAATTAGAGACCAACACCCTAATGAATGTGCACATTTTTTACTTAAAATTTTTTTTCTCTGCCTTTCTTTTTGCTTGTGGTTTTATATTTTGTGTGTGTTTCTTTTTTTTATTTTTTTGTAATTTAATTTTGTCTTTATTTTTACCTATTTACACAATAACATATTACTGTAGATATTTTTTAGCTTGTTGCTGTTGGAGAAAGAAATTGTTTAAAAGTTCAAGCAACTTTATGTATTTCTGCAAACACACACAAAACTAATGCGTGCACAGACAGAAATAAATGTGCCAATCAGTGTTGTCACTTTGGTGGTATAAATTTGCGGAATAATAACTCCTAAGATATATATTGGAATTTTTTGCAAAATATTTTACATTTTGTTGCATTAAAAATTTGTGTCTTAGCTCAAGAAAAGAAAAAAATATTGAAAGATGATAGAATTTCCCATATTTTTTTATAATTAGCTTTATTACAAGTGTCGTTCTCGTAGTCGATCTATTGCTATTTTAGTCACGACAACTACTTCGACTCGATACGTGCACCACTTTGAGTTTCCAATGATTCACTATCTATTCTTGAGCTTAGCCATCGAAATTTTGAAAGATTTGCCTTTTTCCCAAAAAAAACAAAAAATATATAAAAAAGAAGCGAAAAAAAATATAAATACAGCCTAGAAGCTCTTCTATGTCTGAGGAAAAACCAATAAATTTAATATTAGCATGCCATTGGAAGAAGGTTGTTTTTTTTTTTTTGTTGAAAACTTTTCACTGAATAAAATGTGCATCTAAGAAATTATAAAATCGCAACGATTAAAAGGGACTTCTTCAGCACCCAAAATATGCCAATTTCTTTTTTTGAAGTGATTAAAAAGTGCGAAAAGATTATTTTTGCTGGATTATACATATTTTGAAGTGAATAATAGCAAAAACATGTAATTTTCAACAAATTAAATAAAAAATAATTAATATCAGGGCAATAATTATGTCATTCATTGAAATTTTACATTTTTTGAATTGAATATATTTAAAATTTCGTTAAAATTTCATTGATGCCAGATGCTGTGATTTATATATTTTTTACTTTTATTTATTAATAAATTGTAACCTAGCACATGCAGCATCTTCTAAATGAAAGTGCAGGTGATAAAGCAAATAAATTACATACGAGTATGTATAAAACAATTAGAAGTTCCAAAAAATACTGAAAAACAAAAATTAAATACAAGTTGAAAAGTAAAAATTATATAATAAAGCTTTGAAGCTGCAACATTATACTTGAAAAATCTTATAGAACAATTAGTTTTTTATGAGTGTTGCATGGAGAAAATAAATTAAATATAAAACAAATTTGTGACATTTTTAAAATGAAAATTTACATCTTCAGAACAAGAAAAAACAGACTAGTTGTAAATGTTTAACTACAGTTTAGAAAAGAATTTTCATTATGTTTTCAGAATATGTTCTTATATGTAAAAACAAAGAAAAAAAAAAAAAAAGATTACATTAAATATGTAAATATCATAGTAACAATAAAAAAAGCCAAATAAATACAATAAAGGGTGGTTAAATTTTAAAGGGCCGATGTTGAATATGAACCACACCTAAACGTCAAGTTTTTTTCTGTATTTCATTAGACATTTCTCAATTTCAGACTAACTCAATTTGAACCATGAAAAGATACACAGTGGATGATAAATTTTCGCAGAAAATCATCTTCAGTGATGAGACATATTTTCACCTCAGTGGATTCGTCAATAATCCAAGAGTGATTGTCGAAAAACCAATGCACCCACAAAGAGTGGCTGTTTGGTGCGGTTTATAGGCTGGTGGCATCATCGGGCCGTATTTTTTTCAAAATGAGGCCGGTCAGGCAGTTACTGTGAATGGTGTTCGCTATCGTGAGATGATAACGAACTTTTTATATCCCGAATTGGAAGATATGGATGAGGCCTATATGTGGTTTCAACAGGAGGGTGCCACTTGCCACACAGCTAATGAAACAATGGCTCTTTTGCACGACAAATTCAATGGCCGTGTTATCTCACGTGGTGGCGATGTCAATCGGCCGCCAAGATCATGTGATTTGACACCGTTGGAATGCTTTCTTTGGGGTTATTTGAAAGAAAAGGTGTACGTCGATAAGCCAGCAACGATTCAAGAGCTAACGGATGAGATAATTCGGAACATTAACAGCGTAGAATCTAAAAATTGAAAATTTGGACCATCGGATGGAGGTGTGCCGCGGAGGTCGCGGCGGCCATTTGGCCGATATTTTGTTCCATACATAATTGAACCATACCATATTATCATAAAAAAAAGAAATGACAATAATTTCCTAAATAATTTGTGTTTTATTCAAAATCATTGGCCCTTAAAATTTAACCACCCTTTATATAAAAAAAATTACATAAATAGTTTACCTAATTCCCTTTTAAACATATTAGCGTTGCCAACCAATTGAATATAATTTGGTAAGGCATTCCAAAGACTAGTAGAATAGATGAAAAATTGTTTTTGTGACATAAGGCTCTTACACTTCTGTTGAATTATTTGCTTTATACGGTTAGATCTACCAAATTGAACTCTATTGTATAAGTAAATCGGTTTTAGCGATACAAATATTTTATGTAAAAAAAAATTAGTCTTTATTTTCATGTATGCATAAGAGGATATATGATCATAACATTCCTTCAGAAACATATATCGCGCGATGCTATTATATGCAACATTCAGTCTGACACAATTGGCAAAACAGCCACTCTTTGTGGGTGCATTGGTTTTTCGACAATCACTCTTGGATTATTGACGAATCCACTGAGGTGAAAATATGTCTCATCACTGAAGATGATTTTCTGCGAAAATTGATCATCCACTGTGTATCTTTTCATGGTTCAAATTGAGTTAGTCTGAAATTGAGAAATGTCTAATGAGCACTGGCATAGGATAGGTCTTTTATTATTTATTTATTTATTTATTCATTTCATCTACAGAATTAAATTCTTACAGATTACTATGTACCTAATTAATAACTTAAATTAAAATTTAAAATGGGCTTAAAGCTATTACATAGGTGAAAACACAGTGCAATAGGCTCATTCAAGGAGTCATTTGATCTATAAATACCTTTCTCAAACATGCGATTATTTCGCAAAACTTTAGGAGGGCAATAAAAGAAAGAAGTCTATTATTTTTAGGACAGTTTATATTCCAAGCAATTACATTATAAGCAAACATTAAAGCTTAACAATTGAAGACCAATTATTTTTCTTCTGATAAAATAAATGATGAAGTTTGAAGTTTTTGGTGGTAGAAAAAGCCTAGTATCGAATACAAGTATCAATAAGAGAAAGACAGAGATTGAAAAGATAAAATTATTTAGTAATTGGCTAGATTTGACAATTTCAGTTGTTGAATATTTCACAACCATTTTATATTAAAAAAAATTTTTGTTTTCATATAAAATTAATTAAAATTAAAACGTAAATTTTTTGTAATATTTCACAGGGTATCATTTGGTTCCTCCAAAGGCTCTATGGTAGAAACATTGGTTTTTGAAACACCAACACCTTTGTCCGAACACGTAGAGCCAAATTTTGGATTTGGATCTGAGGCAGACTACAGAGCAAATTTGGACGACAGTGGCATAGAGATTCAAGAAGAGTAAGTGCATTAAAATTACTTTTTAACTTCATTAGTTAAGCAATATTAGTAATTTGAAAAAAAAAATATTGTTACGAAAATCACTCCATTGAATGACTGTTGCTTATTTGAATGACTGTGTTTTATTATTCATAAGAAATTGTATTTATTAATGTGTAAATGTAGAATTCAGTGTTTATGTTAATTCGAGATGTTTGTTATTTATATCTGTGTTCATGTATAAGCTTTATGATAGCTTCAGTTCTAGAATTTGCTAGTTAAGCATTTTCATTTACGTTGTTGATACACCTAGAAGTATGCAGTAACTTCTAGAAGTTTGTAGACGGTTCTCGGCTAAACTAAAGATTTGAAATGTCCGTTACAGTCCGTTAAAGCAAACAGTATACTCGTATAAGGCAATGCTAAGATTGCCAGATAAGTTCAGTTAAGTTCGGTTTTGGTTGAGACATTAGACTGTAAACAAGGTGTGAGAAAAACAATAAAGTGTCGTTGTGACGGTTATAAATAAAGTCTGTTTCTACAACAAGTGTTAAGAAAAGAAAACTTATTGTGTTGTTATTTCACAATAAAGAACCCTAATAAAATAACCGTTTTTAAAGGGTGTCCCAACAAGAACGCAAGATTTAAATTTGGCGCTATTCGAAGTGTCATTGTTTGACATTTGAACAATTGTTATTGTTTGCTAGTAGAAGGTACGAGGTTAGTAAAAATGGAGCGGTACACGAATGAACAACGCATTCTCATTGTGAAATTGTTTTACCAAAATGGTGAAAGTTTTGCGGCTACAGTTCGCAAATTGCGAACAATTCGGGGTCACAATAATTCTCCAAAAGAGTCAACTATAAAGAGATTAATGGATAAATTTTGCCGAAACTGGGTCTGTTAGTGATGCAAAGACAACAACGCGCCTTCGACCAGGTCGATCGACCGAAAATGTTGCACCTGTAGATGATGATGTCGCTCAAACTCCATCCACCTCAATTCGACACCGAGCTCAGCAAATTGATGTCTCCAAATCCACTATGCAGCGAATTTTGACGAAAGATTTGCATCTTCATGCATACAAAGTTCAATTGATTCAGGAACTGAAACCAGCTGACCATGGACAGCGAAGGGAGTTCGTTAATTGGTATTGGAGAAACAACATGAAAATTCTGATTTTGCCGATAAAATCATCTTCAGTGACGAGGCCCATTTCCATCTTGATGGCTTCGTCAATAGGCAGAATTGTCGCATTTGGGGTGAGGAAAATCCTCGAGTGATTCACGAGAAGCAAATGCATCCTCAACGTGTCACTGTGTGGTGTGGTTTTTGGGCTGGAGGAATCATTGGACCTTTTTTTTATGAAAATGGGGCAGGTCAAGCGCAAACAGTCAATGGTGTTCGGTATCGTGAAATGATAACCAGTTTTTTCTTGCCTAGAATTGAAGAAATGAATGTGGAGGGCTTGTGGTTTCAACAAGACGGCGCCACATGTCATACAGCCAGAGAAACAATTCAATTGCTGCATCAGTCAATTCCTGGTCGTGTTATTTCGCGTTTTGGAGACCAGAATTGGAATGTATGAAAGATGCTATCATTTGCTGTAAAGAAATGGGTCCTTAGCCAAAAAATATGTCTTTAATTTTGGAGAAATCCACGAGTGACTAAAGAGTTAATAAAATAATAGTGCCTCCGTAACGTTTTAAATTTTCATCTTAACTTGGTCGTTGTATCACATACCGTGATTTAAATCAAATTCAATTATATATAATATTTTTGATCAGTGTATTATCATTGATACACGCTTTTAAATACTTCCACTAACACAATTATGTATTGCGTTGATCAGTCTTGTTTTTGGAACTACTAGTTGAAGTATTTAGCTGTTTTTTATGTCATTTGATTTGAAATAGGACTTGATTTTACAATCCTAATTTCTTGGCAATTTTTCTAAAACTTTTCATAAACTCATAACAATAGTTTAAATGAATTTAATAAAAAAATACATTTAACGATATAAAAACCATAAAAATACAAGTAAATACTAAAGGCCTGCACATGGTGTAAGAAAACCAGGTGACACTGAGATGCCAGCTGTACCCTGCATGATTGAATCTCCTCCTGTCGAAAGTGAATAAACATCAATGTGTTAAACGGAGACCAAAAACGGAAACAAATTATTTGTTTCGGTCTAGCATACTTCTTGATATCAACTACAAGCAATAACTTTTGACAGAAGGGGCCTCAAAAGCAGACAACATACTAACATTACCAGCAACTGATTTTGTTTTTGAAGTGGACTAGTACCACTTTCAAAAATAACAACTTAAATATTACATGTGTTTGTAGTGGTTTGTGAGTTTCAAAATGTTTTAGGTAGCTTTTTACTAAATACTTTTTAAACAATCGCACATTGTCTGGAAACAAGAGTTCTTTCTTTTCTTTGCTGTGTCTGATGTGTTCATGAACAAGATCTATAAAAAATTTAATTATGCATTTTTAAGAACCTTGACTTTATCCGGTTACGCATTTTATTTTCTTTTGTTTTCTTACAAATAATTGTTTCTTCTGTTTAAAATTTTCAAAAGTAATAATAATTTTATATAAAAAAATTATGACATTTTTTCTTGTATAATACATAAATATACGATATGTACATATGTGTGTTTGAATGCACACACCATGCACGCAATTTGGTTGTTCATTAGAAAAATAACACATTTGTAAGTAGTTAACTGTTATTAACACACTATAAGCTAACTATAAGGTAATGCAAAATGTTCTTCTAAAATCAGTCAATAATTTATGTAGAAAAATAGGGGCACTCAAGACAGTGCTTGCAAGCAGTGGAAACAATGAAAATAAGTGCAATATGTTGCCATTTAGTCAATACAACAACCAAATTAACACATCTGCCTTTGCTTCGCTGTGCATTAGGGCGGATCGATTTAAAAATCGCACAAATTACAAAGAAAATCGTATTCTAGGGATTAAAATAAGAAACTTTGCCAAAGGAACCATATCTCTACAATGTATGTTGATGTCCCGACTTTTATCCGAAGGATCAAATTTTGAAAAATCTCACTTTGACCCATTTAGAGTGCCTCAATCGAGTCAAAATGTATGACCGACCACCACTAACTTTGGAGGGTCGGCCCACCTATGCCAGTGGCATAACCCGTGGGGGGTTCCCCATACAAACATTTAAAAAAATCACCATTTTTGGCACTTTACAAGAAAAAATCAGCGAAATGGCTATGTTTTTTATATTTGGAGCTTATTTTTCTCTTTAGAAATTTATTTAGTCAGAATGAAATGAAAAAAAGAATTTTACTTAGTAATAGAAAAGAAAATAAAAAAGAATTATTGACCCTTCGGGTCAAAAGTCGGAACATCAAAATACATTGTAGAGGTATGGTTCCTTCGGCAAAGTTTCTTATTTTGATCCCTAGAATACGAGTTTCCTTGTAATTTGAGCGATTTTTTTGCCTCTATACAAATCGACCCGACCTACTGTGCATATTTGCTCAAATGTCAACAAACACGTATACATTTGACACATAAAATTAAAGTTACCAGATAGATTCTTTTTTGGAGTTTTGTGATCTACTAGCATTGATTATGATATTTGCAAGCAAAAATTTGGGAAATTTAAAAAAAGACACTCACGATTTTCCTTGTTCAATATGCTCAGCATATTTGCAAAATGCAATAGGGGTGAATACCGCTATTTTTTAAGCTGAAAAGAAAATATCAATATAATCAAAAAAATCAAAATTTAAATAAATAAAATTAAATTATTCCTTGTCATATTCATTCTAAATTTTTTTTTAGAATTTGAATAAAAAAACAACTTTTTACTACGAGTATCTAGCAAATAACTACTTTTAAGTTAGTTGAAAAGTTCTTCGTAGTCGAACTCGACTGACTACTTCAATGATCTGTTGGCTTTATTAAAAAAATATCTAAATCTCTTAAAATAATGAGTTTTTGAAGTATTTAGCTGAGTTGCTTGCATTGTATATTTAGCTAAAATTTAAATATTAAGTTAAGCAACTTTTTCCTTGGTTTTTCAGTTAAAACAAAATTGTACTTGTACCAGTATGTTGTAAGTACATTTATTGTTAAAGAAAATAAATGTTTTGGAACATTTTTTTTTTCTCTTTTGAAATAAAACAGTCATTGAACTTGGACACAAAAACGAGTATATTATTCTTGTACATACATACATACATATTTAAAAAATAATATGTAAAATTTTTTGTTTTTTTTTTTTTAAATAATATTTTTTGTATTTCCTGTTCATGATGCTGACATCACTCTAATTTAGTGTATGGCTTGCTTAAACTTTATACAAAAATAATAATTTTCAACATGTCGTAGATACTTTCAGTTCAGTTTTCATTCATTAATTTTTCTATATTCATAAATGCTAGGAAATTAAAGTTTATTCAAATTTTATATTAATAAACATCTTTCTAGCTTAAGGTCTTCAATAAAAATCGTTTTTATTTTTATTTTGCAATATTTCGGCTATCATTTGAAATTAATTAATTAATTCGTCAAGAAAATTTTTTATGAAGAACTACTAGTTGATTGCATGTAAATATTATGGAAACTTTTTTTATAGGTCTAGTAGAAAATGTATTAAAACATAATTGAAAATTATATGGCATAACCTCCTCTTAATTATAAATAACGATAACACTCGTGAACTGCACATGTCATTAAAAAATAGCTATACTATTTAAATCCGGGTGTCGAATATAATAGAAATTAGTTTTGATTTTTGGCGTCACCAAAATTATTGTCGATCAATTTACATATTCCACCAAAATTTTTCACCCCTAAAAATAAAAATTAAATTATTAAATTCAAGCTTAAGCTTAAACAAATGTTGGTTATTTTTATTTTTTTTTTTAAATAACACAAATCCGTGAAGCTTCTTGTCTTGTCTGCAGAAAACACCCAAGGTCTAGGTAGTGACCCCCAGATTGATAGGTTAGTACGCTACCTACTAGTCTCCTGTTTCTCCTGTACAATTAAAAAAATGTAATTAAGGTTTATTTTTTTAAATCAGAGTCGTCATTTCTGATTTTATGACCCAAAAAAATGAGAATAAAAGAGAGCTTTTATTTAAAAAAAATTAATTTTGGTCAAATAATATACTTAACTCTCTATTTCAAAAGAGTTCATCTCACTGAAATGACTCTTTATCCAATGTGTCCTCTGCAACATCTGCAGAAAAGCTTGTTTTTGTTGGTAAAGCTATTATTTGAAACAAATTCCATATTATAATGGTTTCTATGGAAAGAAAAAGAAAGGAAATATTGTCGTTGATAAATAAAAAATATGGAAAAATAATAATTTTTCACTTTTTAATCATTTCCTGTAGAATCGTATGTCATTGGGTGTCGACTATTCGTAAATTGTGTTTTGCCAGTGGTCGGCAGAACGTTTTATTAATAATTTTTAGCCTGCCTGTTTCTGGAGTCGTCAGCTGATTGCATTGAAAAAAGGTAAAAGCAAAATGATATGCCGACAATAGGCTCACAATATGGCGAGCCAACTACTGGCAAATTTTGCGTATTTTTAAAAAGCTATAAATCACTTAATTTTAATAAAATTATTTAAAAAAAAGCTAAATACATATAAAATTATACCCCATACTGTACAATTACAACCACCCCCGGGGTGTGTCTTCTCGGTGAAATTCCACCTTGATGTATCACTACCGGGGAATATAGGTGCGCCAGCACCTGGAACTGCCATGGGTTTGAATCTGGCAGAAGGAAACCTGAGGGTTTACCTAAAGGATACCTTCGGGGTCCGACCAGTGACTCTCAACACTGGTACCACGGGAGCCGGTAGCCCCACAGAGGAAGCACTAATGTCCGAGCAATGGGTTAAGAGCTGATGCTCACGAATGGTTGAACAATGAGTGCTCGGAGTCTGTGGACCGAACTTCGTTCCAACCCCACGGGGTTTAATGGATGATGTTCTGGGGACAACATCCCTGGTTCGTTGTTCGGTCTGTGGACTTCGTGCACACCCAAATGCTCGGACAGCGGAATCTGTGACCGGTTATTGGTGAGGTCCCCTTCGGGGGTTCACGTGGTGGCTGTGGTTGAGGCCAAAAGGTACGCTTTGAACGGAGTTCATGTCACCGTTGGCAGGGTGGCATGTTCTTCGATGTGCTGTTTCATAGAAACAGATGTCACTCGACACGGGTTTTGGATAGGCCCAACTCCCTAAACAAGGGTGGTGTGTGTGACATGGCAGAAACACACACAATTTGCTACCTGTGTCCTTAGTTGGTCACAGGGGCTGTAGTGGTAGGCACGGATACCACTCGTGGTTTGACCACGGTGAGATTAGGCCCTAGCGGCAGGTGCTCACCTAAATCATCCACATGCATTGTACAATTACAACGTGTTATCTGAGTAATACCATGATCATATATAAAATGGAGAAACGTTAAACTGCTGACTACTGGCACAATTACCCTATAACTGTATGTACATATTAGTTGCATTCTTAATAAAAATGTAATTCCCAACTTCAAACAATATTATGTTGAAAATACAGTTTTCAATAAGAAAACGTTTTTGAGGGCAGTAGTGATGCAAAAACTCAAAAATTTATAATATAATCACACTAAGCGATGCTACTTTTGAAATTTCATTGTAGAACGTGACTTGTTGTTTCTTGTATACGAAATTTTTACACAATGATCCAAGTTTCGGCATCGTTTTTGTTAAACTAAAATGTAAAATATTCTTTCGAAAGTGTACATTTATTCTTAATCAGTAAACAAAAAAATAATATCAAAATAATACTTAGTTATTTTTATGTTTAGTAGAGTATTTATGTACGAGGTCTGTTCAAAAAATAAGGTGCATTTTCAAATTTCACGGACTACATGCATTCGATTACCGATTTTTTTATTTTATGTTGGTTCGTCTCGAACATATGTTCACAGTTTTAGCTATATAGTACATTTAGTTTGTTTGTGAAAGGCATACAAGTTAGAAGTGTTTTGCGTGTTCGGCGATTTTCTGCTTTTGAAAAACATTTATCAAAGAGTTTGCATTAAATGTTGTGTGAAAAATGGAATCAGGTCTTCCAAAACACTTGAAATGTTGAAAGTGGCATACGGTGAGTCTACTTTGAGCCCAAAAAAATGTTTACAAGTTATACAAGCTTTTCACAGAAGGTCGAGAATATGTGAATGACGACGCTCGCCCTGAATTCCTGAGCACATCTACAACCGATGAAAATGTAGAGGAAGTGAAGAAAATTGTTATGGAGAATCGTCGAATCACTATTAAAGAAGTTGCTGAAGATGTCGGCATATCGGCTGGCTCATGCCATGCAAATTTTCAGAAATTTTGGGCATGAAGCGTGTGGCAGCAAAATTTGTTTCAAAATTTCTGAATTTTGACCAAAAAAATCGTCGCTTGTTTGTAATTTTTTGGCAACAACACCGTAGTCATGCCTCAGCCACCGTATTCACCAGATTTGGCCCTCTGCGACTTTTTCCTGTTTCCAAGATTGAAGAGACCCATGAAAGGACGGCGTTTTGAGAAGATTGACTAGATACAAGCCGAATCGCTGAGAGAGCTCAAAAAGTGCATATCAGAACTGCTTAGAGGATCGGGAAAAACGCTGGCACAAGTGTATTATATCTGAGTTGGAGGGGACTACTTTGAAGGAGACAAAATAGAAATTGATGAATAAATAAAAATTTTTTGAGAAAAATTAAAATTCATCTTATTTTTTGAACAGACCTCGTACTCATACATAAGAGTATATAAACTTATTTATAAAATGTTTTTTATTGTATTAAAGTAGGTATTATGCTATAGTATTTTACATTGACCAATAGTTTTTATTTTCTGTTTACAAGCAACAATTATCAACACGTTTTTATTTTTGTTAATTTTTTCAAGTCAAGTCATACTTTCTGTGAAATGTGCAAGCCATGCCTCAACATTTATCGATTTTTTTTTTTTTTATTTTTTTAACTCAGTTTTTACCAGTTTTGGGGGAAATTTAACTTTGAATAGTAAAGGTCACTGTAATGGCTGTATGTATGTGTTTGTATATATGTACTCGTAGTAGTGGTCTACTAATCCATTAAATAGTTAATAAAAATGTGTTTACTAAATTACAATGCAACAGAATTTAATTGTTCAATTAACTTTTGCTCAAAAATAAATGAAAATATATATGTATGTATGTAAATAGCACATGTATACGTAAAACAGTTGGTGTGTTTATATGTACACTTGTACTCGTACATAAATATTTAAATAAAATTAATAGAAAGTATGACGTGAGAATGATGTTGCATGCATACAAAATTAATTTTTAATGAAAGCATTTCCCCATAAATAAACATACTAATACATGTATTGGCATGTACATATGTGTGTGTGATGAATACTCGCTTACTTTTCTACCGTAAAAAAAAGTTTTAAATGCAATTATACCATAATCTTAAGATAATAATAATAGATTTGTTTTTCTTCCTCAAAATTCAAAACTTTAAATGGTTTTTTCTATAAAATCTTTTTTGTGTCGTTTTTGTAGTAACCCTGCAAACAATTTAATAGTCTACTGCAGAAATAGCACACTTTTAGCTACATTTTAAGAATTTCGCATAAGCTAATTATGTAGAAAAGCAATGCCAAATCAATCTTACTAAAATTACCACTCACATATTTTTTTTTTTCAAATTGCACTTATACCACTTTCAAAAATAAAAGCTCAAATATTGATGCAATGGTGTTTGGGATAAGAACAAAATATCAAATATTCGTGAAAATTTTAATTGATTTTTAATCACGATATTCTCTATACTCGTCGTCGTTTGCACTAAAATGTAGAAAATAAGTTTCTCACGCTGAAAAATAAATAAAATTAAACAAAATTCTCTCTTTAATTTATTTTTAGACATTTTTTTACTTACCATTTATTAGATTAATATACATTTTAACGTCGTGCATTTCACATGCTTAATTTTTATTAACTAATAAATAGCTAACTGTAAGTAAACTGAAAACTTTGACTACTGACTACCGCTTAAGACATCCAAATGTTAAATTAATCACTTGACTTCATTAAAATTAGTCTAAGCAGCAACTACCATTGGTTGAGATATATTTCGTTTAAAGTGTACTTAAAGTTAGTTGAGTTGACTACTGGGAAACGACAAATATGCATGTGTGTGTGTGTGTGTGTGGACTTATTTTGAAATTGATAATATATTAGGGCCAATCAATCTTAATTTACGGCGAATTCTAGAAGGAATTTGGTACTATTCCGCTAGAATTCTGTAGAACCATAGAAAGTTCAGAAAACTTGAACTAGTTCTTAGCGGCTTAATAATTTAAAAAAATGCAAATTTCCGTGATAAATTAGAAATACCTCTAATTCATGTGAAGGCAGGTACAGGAGTAGACCACTACGCATTACCCCCGGATACATTTAATATAAATATTTGATCAACTGCGCTATCATTATTATTATTATCACCAAGGGCTGTAATCGCACCGCAACCTTTAAAGATCTATTGTGGGCCTAGCTCCCAACTACAATCCGAGACTACTTACGAATCTCGTAATTGTTATAGGACTAATCGTGACTAGATCCTTTGGGACCCCACTACCTAAGCAGCTTGTTCTGCGTCTTCCCACCGCTGGGCACTCGCAGAGAACATGTTCCGACGTTTCCTGTCCTCCTCGACAGAAACGATGTGATAATTAAGTCTGCAATGGTTCGTAAGTAGCTCAACGTAGAGTTTTATATCATTTCAAAACAACATCTGCTCTAATGCGCTCGGGGTTGATAAGTCTCTTTGACTGCCGCATGTCCTTTTCGGCTCTCTAGCAGTCTTGTAGACTATGTCTTTCCTCCTTGCGCAGAAGGGTGCGCTGTCACTACTTTTAACATCGAACTTCAGTGATTCACATGGCGAATAATTGATAATTGTGATCTAATAACCAATATAAATTGCTAGCCTTAATTTTAAGTCGTTTATTTTTAGCTTTAATATGGTTTTTCCATGTTAATCCTTTAACAATAAGATATTTCACACATTCTTTTTGAGGAATTTGATTATTATTAATGAATGAAAGTGGACATACTCCTTTAAATAATGTAAATACAACATGAACAAAATTTTCACTATTAATTTTAATATTCTACTTATTTAGCCAGTTTTCAATTTTCCTTAAGCATTTTGATTAAAATAAGAGGCATCTACAGGACAAGAAATAGAGGCTAAAACCGCTGTATCATCTAAACTAAATTCACTTTTCTAGTGCAATCAGAGTCTTAACCAGAATTTTTCAAACAATTGGTTGATTCTTTAAGTCACATGCTATTGTCCCAGTACATGCCTAAAAGATGTTTTATTCTTCATAAGTAAATAATTATTTTGAAAGGAATTCTTCCTGATAAGTTTTATTTCTAATACAAGAGTATCTTTTACACTTAAATCTAAATTTAGATGACAAATGAAAAACATTTTGTCACATAAATTAAAAAAGCGATAAAATGTCGTGGTAATAAGACTTTTATAGAGTTTCAAATCAATGTCGAAGTGATGACGACGATGATGAAAAGCGAAGTTAAAATAAAAACGACGACGAAGTTTAGAGCGCCAACTGGAATTGGGATCCTAATTTCATGCGAATTTT
The DNA here is from genome assembly GCA_947397855.1 of Thelaira solivaga. Lineage (NCBI taxonomy): Eukaryota > Metazoa > Arthropoda > Insecta > Diptera > Tachinidae > Thelaira > Thelaira solivaga. The sequence continues at coordinate 30,158,460 of OX377612.1, forward strand.
GCTCAGAAAAGCAATTTAAGGTTTCCTTACAATTGTGCTAAAGTATTTGTTACTTTTCTTTTCACGCATATGTATAATTTGAACCGCCCTAATTTACACATGTATTTACAAAGATACAAATGTGTAATATTACTTTGTTATGGTTTGTGTTATTCGAGTTTCTTTATAACTGACCTAAATTCACCTATGCGTGTGTTCTATAAAAGCTTATTATATCTAATTTGTTAATAATTTTAACACGTTTACACATTTACATACAATTGTTCACTTAAATATTACACATACGCAAATGTATGTCTCTACACATTCTAACTAATAAAAATAATTCGAAATATCTGCTGAAGTAACATATGAAAAAGCTTTTTTATTTTATATAATCTTGAGAATTTGTCGATATTACTCGAATTATAAAATCTAATTCCATCACTTAAAAATTGATAAAATTGAATAATTTTAAAATTTAATGTGATTGATTTTGACATAAAAAAGGATCACTCGTATAATTATAGAACTAAAACCGTGTAATACTTTGTTTGATTCTTTACTATAAGGAAAACATATACATACATACGCATTGAGAGGGTTGGCTAACGAAGCACCCTCCACAACGACAAGGAAAATTTTCATTGTCATATATGTATATGAGCTGTTATTTTTAAAACTGATATAACTCTACTCTTAAAAACAATTAGTTACCGGTAATTTTAGTTAGATATAGACACCATTAAATTATACTAAAATCGCTAAATTTTTTTTTAAATTGTACTAAATAACAGCGCCTATATCATATAGAACTGTAACCAGCAATATTAAAATTTTATGTAGTGCACTGCTAGTATTTTATATAGCATTGTTGTCACTAATGTATGTACTCGTATGTCACTGATATTTGAATATGACATGACATGACTAGATGTATAATTTTCTTAACATTTACTTAAAAATTGCCCTCGATCAATATCTGGTAAGGGCGGAAAAACTCCTCGTCTGACCTTTTTTTATTTTGGCACTTGTATAGATTTCTCTTTTATGTAGTTCATCTGCTTATCAAAAATTTCAATGGGCAAACGTTAACCCCTCTTATCCAAAAAAAAATAAAGTAAACTTTAAAGTCAATGTTATCAAGGTTTTAATAAATTTTACTTTAAAGTCCACGTTAATTTTTTTTGGAAAAGATCTTAAGTCTTATAGGACTTCCTTTTAAAATTCTAAAATTAATGGTCATATACATATATGTATAAACATATGCTAAGATGTTTTTCGCCTATTCTTCCTTCTAATGATATAATAACATTATCAAAGTGAATAGGTATAAGAGCAGTCACTTAAATTAAATTTTAAATTGCACTGAATATAGTGCTAAAAGCACTCATTTGTCATCGCTAGAATTGTGTAGACATTTATTAGCTTTTTGAGAGAATAAAAAGTGATGTCATGCAATATGTTGCCACCCTGTTGCATTCTACAAAAACAAAAAATATCAAAATGTACAATAAATTAGGTTGTTTTATACACTTTTGTTGATTTTTGAAAAAAGGGATGAAACACTAAAAGTACATTTTTGTGCAAATGTAAGAACAGTACAATTCATAATATATAATAGTATTTTGAAAAAAACAATAACCACAAACACACCTACTTACCAGTATAGCTTTTATTTGTTTGTTGTCTGGCAACTATTTATATCTAAATTTTAATTTAATCATATGGGGTCAATGTTGACGTTAATGGTACAATTGTACCAAATTTGGTTCAATATCGTAGTACAATATGAAAAAAAAAATTAAATTGTTGTAAACCAACAATGACTTTTAATGAATCCTTATTGCTTAAAATAATACAAGTATGTAATTGATAAAGCCAATGTAAATAATTGGGGATCGTTTCCGCGTCACAACTACGATGAGTCTAAACAAAAATGTTACAACAGAATGTTTTATAACATAATCATTTTTGGAATAAAAACATTGTTTAAATAAATTAACCCCCCATTTCAAAATTCCATTGCAATGTAAGTTGCTTTATGTAATAATATTTTGCAACAAAAAACAATTAGCCAGTATTTTATAAACTAAGTATGTATGTATATAATATATTGTACAATAGCTGTCTTGTACATATGATAATGTGTGCTATTCTCAAACTTTATCCAATTATTTTGAAATATTTCTTGTTTTAATTTTAAATACTGGTTGCAAAATATTATGTATGTACTTGTAACAAAGCATTATATGTATATTTTGTTGTTGGATTACAATTAAAAAAGTTACAAAAACATTATTTGAATTTTACCAAAATCAAAAAAAATTAGAAAAGACTTCAATGTAGAATAGAAATATGACTATAGCCATGGATTGTAATGATATATGATTTAATTTATTTCTATTGTATAGCATTAAATACCTCTTCTGGCAAGTATTGGGCTCTTTCTATTTTTTTTTTTTTTTTTTGAATTTATAAAAATCAAAAATTTCAAAGTTTTTTATAAGATTTTTCTTAACTCGGAACTCAATAGCTGTACCAAAATTTGATGAAAAACAAGTTAAAGCTTATATATAATTTATAATTTTTTGAAATATTTTGTCTTTCAAAGCAACATCTTTAAAAATCTCATTCTTACAAAAAAATCAATAAAAAACTTAGAATTTGAATTACTTATGATTTTTACTGTAGCGCATAAAAAATAGTGTTTGCTTAAGAAGAAAAAAAATTTTGAGCAATTATTTATAATGTCAACACATTCAATTCAATTAATTGTAAAAGAATTCTGACAAGCAATCGCCTAAATTTTTAGGTTTTGTGTGATTTATTAAACCTTCTTTATCGGTGTCATTTCCAATCCAAAATCTTAACAAAGTTGTAGATAACCCTTTAAAAAGATTGGTTATTTTATTTTATTATAGAGTCAAAGTATTTACTGAGAGGTAGTGTTCTTCAGGATTCTATAAGAAGTATTCTATTCCCTACAAAGTCTGTCTTTTAATTTGTCTGATGTCTGCTGCTCTAGTTTAGCTACATCTGGCTTGTCATGTTAATTGTATGGCGTGTTGTATTGTTAATCTCATAAAAGTCTACAAATGAAATTGTCTACTGCAGCATTTTTATAAATTTGGTACAATTTCACCATTAAATGGTACAATCTATACTTTTTCAAATCACCAACAATGAAATGAGTAGCAGCAAAATAGAGAGCCTGAAATTGAGAGAGTGTATGAGAAAGAGCTAATAGGGAAGAGAGTAATAAATAAATACAAAAAAAAATGTATTTGTTCAGAGACAATATACAATTTTATATTTTTCACAATAGATGAACGGACGTACACTACGCGAACGGGTCACAAATTGTCCAATTAAACTGAAGTTCAAATAAAATTAAATTAATCAATTGTTTCTCACATACTATGTACCACATACAGATTTGAATTGTTATTGTCAGCATCATCATCATCATTTTAGGCAGCTTCGCCAACAAATTGCGTGTTTTATTTAATTCGACAAAAAAGTGAATAAAAAAACCTTTAAAGAAAATAAAAGATATTTTTACTCTGTAAAAAAACCAATTGGAATTCGGTTAGTGTTTTTTTCTATTATTTTGTTAAATTACTTTTAGCAATAGTGATGTTTAAAATTTTTTATTGGAAATGTAGTAAAACATACACGATTATATACGTACATACATACCTGCATACATACGAATGTATATACACACAAAATAAAAACAACGCAAATATTTTTTTATATTCGTATCTGTCATAAATGTTTATTTAATTTAGTGTGTCGTACGTTATGGTTTTGTTAAGGAAACGGAAGGAAAGGAATTAACAAGGAAGCAAATAAGAAAAAAAATTTAGTTTGATTAAAGCGGAAGTTTTATCCTTTTTCATCTTTAAAGTAGACATAAAAGGCGCAAAAAATTGTTTCAATTAAAAATTTATAAAAAAATGAATGCACACGCATACACACATGAATGAGTACATACATACTAGTTAAGTCTAAAACGTACTTTTGAATAAAAAAATAAACATAAGTAATAAATAATAACATAAAAAAGTAAATATAAATTAATATATTAAATTTAAATTTTATTTATTTACCTATATCGATTTTGGGCGTATTAAACAAATTAAATAATAGAAGAAATGTGAATTAAAAGAAATATATTGTACTACAATTGTGAGCGCTGAGTTCATCGCAAAAAATATAATCAAATCTACCACTGAATACTACTCTGCTTCTTACTCTTAATTATCTGGCGAATAGTGTTTGTTTCATTGTGTGAGTTTGCGTGTTTCTTGAGTGCTATAGTTAATAAAATGTTAGAAACAGCAGTGGTTAACATTTGAAAATAAGCACACGAATATATATTTTTTTATTTATGTATTATATGAGTGCGTGGCGACACATTAACTTACTTAGTAGACGGAAAAACAAATAAATAAATATGGAACTTCTTTAACATTTTTTGTATTGCATGCTATGTACTGCCAATAATTTAAGTAAATTAATCTCTCTCTCTCTCTCTCTCTCTCTCTCTCTCTCTCTCTCTCTTACTTTCTCTGTCTATGCATAAATATTTATTATTTTTGAAAATTTGTATGTTCATGCATACATACATAGTACATATCTATATGTAAAAATTAATTTACAAAAATCAATAATTAAATCAGCACTTTTCCTCCCCCCAACTAATCAATGGATTATACTGACTATTTAATTACCAAGGCTGTATGCGATCAAAAATGTATGGTTCGATTAATCACAACAAGTGTCGTTTATTTTGTTTTTGAAAGTAAAGTCAAAAGTATGTTATTGTGTTTTATCGATAATGTAGTATAATACTTACTACTCAATACCTATAAAGGGATTTGTTAAATAATTTTTATAGTTATCTATATTGATTACATGCTAAATAAATATTAAAGTTAGTGAAGTTGTTTTTTTTTATTTGTTAGAGGTCATTAAACCACAAGCAACTATGTATAACAGTTTGCAACATTTAAAAAAAGTGTTACAGCAGGTGCACTAGTATTAAATATATTTGTGTAAATGCGAATTAAAAATTTAATAGTTACATACTTATGTACATGATGTTTGTAATAAAGCAGTTATTTCTCATATTAAACCCTTATAACCAGTGTTACCAATATACATTTTTTTTGTACTCAAGATAATATTTCTGTGGCAATAAGTAAAAAGAGCCCATGTGTAATTTTTTGGATTTTCAGGACAGCAATTTTATATGTTAAAATTAATAATTCGGTGAATTATTTCCCTTCGATCATCTGTTCAGTTAGGAATACATCCTTGCCACTAGTGACGATACTACGAGAACAGTATACATCAAGTGTTTGTGCCATCGGTTTGGTCGTGCCGTAGCGATGTCAAGCATGATTGATATTTTGCTGATTGAAGAAAATTTTCAAAGAATAAACATCGCGGCACTAAGTATTTGCCTTTACTCAAAAACTGCGATGGAGAGGATCAAAGAAATCAGGTCGATATAGTGGACAAATACATGAACCCTCTTAATTGTCCGCAGCTACGGCCAATTGAAAAATACTGACCTATTGTCAAAGAGTACGTGAAAGAGCTTACAAGCACTTTTTAATATAAAATATTACACATGTTTGTAGTGATATGTGGCTTTCAAGTATGCTTCTACAGCCCTTTAATATGTACGTAGGCTTGTTTTCTGCATCGCTTGCTTAATTTTAGCGATAAGGGTATATCTTCGAAGATATCTTGGTGGTAGCGACATCTTCGAAACTGGAACCAATTCAAATTAAAACTTTTTCATACGCTTTTAATTTAAGTGATTAATTTCTTTATAAATTTGATATTGTAGGTATATATTTAAAAAAAAAAATAATTTCTAGAGTGAGGGGATATATAAATGCAAAAGTTTGTAAATTCAATTAAATTTTCTTTAAAAGTTTTAATTTTTGTGACTTTTTCATTGTTCATTTAATAAAATATAGTTAATTATGTATTATGTATCGTCGTATAAATTCATGAAAGCCCTATGTTGCCTTAAAAATTACATCAAAGGCAAAAACTCTCTTTTGATATGAAAAATGAACCAGCATATACATTTTTTTTTGTAGTTTAAAAACGTTATTTTTAATTGTAGGAAGAACATGTATACGGGGCATCATAATTAATCAAAAAGTCTAAGTTGAAGTTTTTGTAAGACGGGCCTTTTTGAATTCATATGACGGTGTGTTCATATTACGCAGTTAGAATTTGACACACATACATAATAACTGAAAGAATATTCCTGTGAAAAATTGTTTTCCCAATTGTTTTTTAATATTGAAAAAAAAAATATTTTTTATTTTATAAATTTCATTCATTAACAAGCACATTCATAGTTTATACTTTAGTGATAATTTGTGTGTTTTCATTACAAGTTTTCTATTGTTCAAAACAGAAATTTTATTCGCAAAAAAAGTGAAATTAAAAAAAATTTCCCCAAATATTTATTCATATTTCATAGAGGCATATTTGTTTACAATTTCCGCCTAGTAAAATAAAACTTAATGTGAATAAAATGTATTTTTAAATACGAGTAATTTCATTTAAGAGACCCAAGATTCACTGAAGCATGCGAGAAAGCATTCGCCTGCTGTACAAGTGCTAAAAATTTATAAAAATGAAAGTGTTTTAACAAAAAAAAAAGTGCCAATTTTAGTTTTATATCTTATAACCTAAGTTAATTAACATTGTCCTCTTTCTTTTTTCCTGTATTATAAATATAGTCAAACTTCGATTACCTGAATCACTAGCACGAGATTAACACAATTATGCAAAATCATAAGTTTTTTAAGAGATTTTTTTATTTCGTTTACTATAGAGTGTATTTATATAGTCCCTTTGCTTTAATCTACTTTTAAATACAGATTGAACATGGGCTGTGCAAAAAATATTTCTTATATAAATTATGGTTTATTAAAGCAATTCCCATTGAAATTTATTTATAATTTTCCATTATGGCATTCAATATCGATTGCAATTTCAATGTAGTTCAAATGGGAATTTTGTTCGATATCGAATGCTGTAATTTTTTCGCATGAATTTATATCATATTCTCTGAATAAAAAAAAAAATTTGAATTATAGAGACTAAAGCCCATAATAATAGTCACACTAAAGTCGTATCTTTTTAAAAACGGCTTTAAATTCATATAATTCTAATGAATAAAAGCCAGCTCTTAATTAAAGCCTACTTTTTTGTGACTATGATTATGGCCCTAAGTTTTTATGTTTTAAACCATGCCAATGGCATTCAAGCTAAAGAGGCTATACCATATTTAGACTTCAGCTGACAGTGTAGACGTTCACCTCATTTAAGATATTTGTCCATAAAAAATTTTTAAATTTAGTACGACACCATTTGGAATGCTAAATAATTTATTACAAGTATTTGTACATGTCGGTCTTAGTTCACAGCAAACTATCAACATTTTAAAATTATTTGCGTTCAAATAAAGTAGGTTACTGACTAACTTTCCAAATGTTTTTCAACTTACCGGCAGGTATGGTGTCTAAGTTCCTCGGTATCTTAGGAATTGTTTAAAATTATAAACAATTTTCGAATTGCCGGCAAGCACGTCAAAGCAACAGTAGCGAGATATGGTAACATTTGTTTCTAACAAAGTTACGGTTAAGGGGGCTTTACACTGTAATACTGAGTAAAACTACTTGTCAAAAATTAAAATCAAATGAAAAAGTATAATAGTGTGAAAACAATTTATTTTTGTATACGAAAAAAGAAATAACAAAAACAGCTGACAAAATCCAATGAACATTTTAATTCTTGTATTATAGTGTAAAACCCGGATTACTGTTATTGTGTGATGGATGGAGTTAATTGTGAATAAAATCAAAAGTTGTTTAACGATTTCAATAAAACAAGATTCTTTTTTCATTTTGACTAATTTAGCTATATGCTTGCATAAAAAAACAGTAGATTTTTACCTTCCCTTCAAATAATATTTTGAAAATTAAAGATTTTTTAATTTTGCATAAAAAACTTACGATATTTTTTAAAATTAAAGCATTGTTCACACAAAATACGCTCGCATAAGGAATTTAAAAAATATGTACTTAAAGGAAAAGGCCATTAAAAACTATTATTTCATTTTTCAGAAAATATTGAAAAATAAATTACACTTATTTCCTCTTATGTTGCTGCACAACATTTTGAGTTACCTGTGCTGCATACTTGTTCCAAATTTTTAACATATTGTTACGTTTTTACCCTATTATAAAAACGTTTAGCTTATTAGGGTTCTTTATTGTAAAATAAAACTCAATTAAATCTTTTTTCTCAACACTTGTTGCAGAAACACACTTTATTTATAACCGACAACAACACTTTATTTTTTCACACACCCTGTTTACAGAACTGAACTCAACTGAACTTATCTGGCAATCTCAGCATTGCCTTATATACTGTTTGCTTTAACATACTGTAACGGATATTTCAAATCTTTAGTTTAGCCGAGAACCGGCGTGCTTTTTAGATCACAACTGCAAATTGCTTGCCAAATCATGATTTTTTAAAAACAAATTTATCTATTTTCGTGTGTACGTGGAATCGGCATCTTCATGTTTCGCTGCAACATAAAATTTTTGATCTGGCAGCTGTTTTAAGACCATTTTGACGTATGTAGGATTCATGTTGTTGAATTTTGTCAACACAGCACTAAGGATGCGGAGCCATTTTATTGCAATGGCATTGTACTTTGAACTCCGATTATGATATTTTATTGCCCGATAGCTTTTGTAGCCAGCTTCCATTTTTCTTCTTGCGGTATTTACACTGGTGTTGTATTATTTTTTTGCACGATAATTGTCCGAGGTACCACTATTTTGTTGCATTCAGCGTATTATATATTTTGTAAACTCTGGGTAAGAAACTCTGGGTTTCTTTTTGCTTGTGATCTGTTCTTAAGGTTTGGTTATGTCTTTTCAAAACTTTATTTGCAGTCTTGTTTTGAATCTGCAATTTTTTTTCCAATCATTGCTCTTGACCATGTCGGATTTTCAAGATATTTGCGCACAAAATTTTTTTCTTTTCTGTTTTTCCATTACAAATAAGTTAGTACTGACTAAATTTTTTTTTACAAAATAACGGTGGATATTTTTAGAAAAAAAAATTTTTTAATTCAAGCGTTGCCACCAGGTGAATTTTGTGTGAACAATGTTTTACTGAGAACATTTAAAAACAGTATAGGTTCAACTTAAAGCAAATTTTGTTGCTGAATTTCGGATTTTCTATTTTAATAAATAGAACCAAGCGCCGTTTTTAAGTAATGCTCATATATGTATATATGTAGCTACACTTCTTGAATTTAGAAATAACGGTATATCTCAGCAATTAGCATCAATAAAAAAAACAAAGTAGAGATTTGAAAACAGTTTTCAGTTTTACTGGCCCAAAACTGTGTTATTATGTACGTTGAGGCAACATTAATTTTTTGTTATTAAATTTATTTTATACAATTTATTAAATTCTTTTTTAATTTTGATCATTTTTTTTTTTTAATTTTCCCGAATATTCCGCCGTATCCTTTTTTTAGCATTTTTGGGCATTAAATATTTTTTAAAGGACTCGGCTGCATGCAACAACTAATCAAATATGGTGTCACTGTTATTTTTGTGAATGAGCGAGTAACTGAGAATGTAGGAAGAGTGAAAGAGAGACTGTTGGCTGTTATATGAACTTATAAACACAATACTTGTACTAGAAACTTATCTAATAGATACCAAAGTGCGCCACTCCAAAAATAAATATAAAAATTATAAAAAAAAGATACCAAAATTTACTGGCAACTACATATATACATACATATGTATGTGTACGACGAGTACATATCCTTACATACCTACTTTTTTAAGTCTTGTGTCAAAATAATGTTGCATGTTGCTGCTGTTCCAAAGAAATGTTTTATATAGAAATTGTTAAAATGTGAAAGAATTTGTAGCTACAAGCTCATACATACAAATAAGGAAAATATAGTACATATGTACTTATGTATATATTTAGTACAAATATTCGCGTTTGTTTCCCTTTCAACAATACACATTTTTGAAGTATGTATGGATGTATGTATGCTCATACATATATTTCTACAATATATTTTATATATTTACATACACGTAAACATACATACGAGTACATACATATATATTTTCTTTATATAAATAAATGACTTTTATGCATTCATTCTTTTTATACTTTAGTTCATTCGTTTTTTTTTTGTTGTTGTTTGTTTTAATAGTTGCTGCACTGTTGTTGCTTTTTTACTTTATATTTTGTTTTTGTAGAAAAGTGGATCAGTGTGTGAATATTTCACTTTTCATTTGTTTATTTCCTTTTAACATCCCCACCAACATCTGACTACCAGCACAAACAGGGGGTGCACCCCCTTAGCTATTCAGTTGACCATTATTACTTGTGCGTTGTCGAACAAAACTATTTGGCATACAAGCAGCAAATGATGTGTAGCAACAACCACCATACGAGTACCAATTGCTTGATGATGTGTTTGGTTCATGCTTAAGTATTTTATTTTTCACAATAAAATCGTGTCACAGGCTAAAGGGCGTGGCACTTTATGATGCTTTACACAAGTGTCGGCCTTCGATTCTCTTAAAAAAAGATTAATTTGCTGACAATTAAAAAATCTTTGCCGCCTAAAATAATTCAGAAACTGATGTGTGCATTTTTATATCGAGTAAATTTAAATTGAAATGACAATTTATACAAGTATTTATTCACTTAACTTGTGATTCGAACATGATGACGTAAATATTTTAATATTTGTTGGTATTTTTTGCTAAATTTTATTATAAAACAAAATATACGAGTAAATATGCTCATGTGAATAAAGACATATTCAAAAAAAAAAAAAAAAAAAAAAAAAACAGCATTTAGTAATGAATTTCAGACGAAAGTATTGTTTGTAATAAACAAATATGGAATGTACTTGTAGCAAATAGTGTGTTGTGCTATTTTGCCAATTGTTGAATTTTATTTTCTAAACATTCAATGTTTGCAAACACAGCGTCATCATCTTTGTTGAAAATAACAACATCGGATTATAGAAATTTGTGGGAAAGTGTGTTCTTTTTAAAGGTTCACTAATTTCATTAAGTAAAATTAAGCCTTTAATGTACACGAGATTCGTGTGAAATCTTTCAGTTGGTATTATAGCCAAGCACGCAGAGTGTAGCCAGGAGTTAAACTGGCGGCCCCAGGTTAGCACACTCCACAATAGATTTTTCAGATTGGGAGTTTTACACAAAAAAAAAAAAAAAAAATACAAACCCATTAAAAATTTTAATGTTTTAAAAAAATGTTATCTTCTACCTTCTTCTTTCTTATTCTATTCTAAAACGTAAAGAAGAAATATTATTTATTTTTGTTTTGTAATGCATAAACTGTAAAAATAAGCAATTTTAGCTGCGCAGCTTTTTCTTCTTCTGATTAAGACAGTAGCGTTTTTTCTAAAATATCAACGTAGAGATTTGGTTCATTGAATTGGTACCATTCCACTTTGTAAAAAACATCCCTGCACTATTATGCTTGAAATTCTATAATTTATGGTCTTTTTGGATTGTACTCTGCACTCGGAGGTCGTCTAAATTAACTCCTTTAGAGAGGCTTCATATTACTTTATATCACAGTGGAATCCAAAAACATGAGAAATTTAGTACGACAATCAGCATTGCCATTTTAGCCTTTTTTTCGTATTTAGCCTTGAAATTTATAATTTCACTATGGGCTATAATCGCACCGCGACCTTTAAGATCTATTGTGCAGAAATTTATAATTTAGCCTCTAGCTTTTTACCTAGCCTTTTTTTATTTTCAAAATAGCCTTAAATAGTGCGAAAACATTTTTTTATAATATTTTCAAAAAAAAGCAGTGGGTAATTTTTGGCAAAAAAAATTCTACTTAAAGCCAATACGTTCTACTACTGTCTCTTTCCGCCCATTTTTTAGTATTTTTTTAATTTTTGTCATTGTATGTTCTTTTCTTGATTTTTTTTTATAAAATTCATAATTATTATTTTTATTTTTAAGCGATAGTTTTTTAACTTTTTCCCAGCTTTTTTTTTGTGAGTGAATTAGCTTTTTCTAGCCTTTTTTTAGGCAAATTTAGCTTATTTTTCTCTAGCTCCTGGCACCGTATATATTTTATGCGGGTCAGTTAGAAGGTCGGCAATTTTATATATACAATCTGATTAGCCTAAGAATTCCTACACATAATAAAAGGATAGGTCGAAACGGGAAAGGCCGGGAAAAAATTATTATTTTGCTTGTAATTGTAAACTATAAATATAATTAACCGAATTGAAAAATTCATTCATCGATATAAGTATAAAGTTTTAACAAAAACCGGTTATTTGCGCTACAAAATTTTACTATCGAACGTTATAATAGCAGGCCTGAATATAATTTAAATTTTAAGTGCAATACACACTTCCTATCTTTCTTTAATTATACTAGTTATGTAGAAATTTAATTTTAAATAGATAAAATTTTACTTTCAGAAAAATACACAATTCATCCTTTTAGTTATAATAGTTAAGTACAAGTAAGTCCATTTTATTTTATAAAGGCAAAAGCGAGAAAAAAAAAGTTCGATTTGATGCTTTCTTTTTACTCGCTTGAGTTTAGGGTTTCTAATAAAATTTAATCTGGCGATTTTCGCAATTCAAAATTGAAATTTATTGTACGAATGATATTTGTGCAAAGTGCGAATTATTTTAAGACACAAAGTAAAATAGGCCAAGAAGTGCTATGAAATCACCCTTACCCCCCATTTCCACATGCAAGTGCAAGTTCGAAAAACTCAATACACTCTCACTTTTTCACTAACTTGGGTGTCACTCGATCAAGTTTTCATTCAAATTTTAAAATTTCTCTCATTTTTTTTACCAATACACTCCCACTTTTAAAATTTGCTGAGAGTTTGCTTTCAATTTTTCGTTCAATTGAGTGTTTCAAATTACAGTCAAGAAAACAGCTGACTGCAGTTTTTTTATTCCAAATTTGAATTCTTATTCTGCCGCCAGTACTGTTTTGTTTTTTTTTAAATATGTTTGTGAACAAATTAAACAAATATAACGACATTTTGCAGTTCGTAGAGATATACAGAAGGCATGAAGTTCTGTGGAACATGAATATTCCTACATATAGACGGAATGATTTAAAAATTAAGGCATATAACTCTATTGCCGCCGAAACAAAACTGTCTGTGGAAGAGGTTAAAAGAAAACATCTTGTTGAAAAACTTGCTTTGAAATTGCGTGCAACAATTTTTGTGAATTTTGACAAGCATATGTGTAAATTTCTTGAAAGAGAATTGTAAAAAAACTTGATCGTGTGACTGCAGTGTAACGCACTCATATTTTTCAAACTTGCAGCTGAACTGGCAAACAAATTCTCTTGCAAGTAAATTTTTGACACTTACAGCAAGTAAATTGACAAATGAGACACAGTGCTACCGCGTATGAGTTTTAAATTAATGTATTAGTCTGTGGAAAAATAGAAGTTACGTTAGTAATTGATATTTAGCATATTTAACAAAATTAATAAATAAAAAAAGAACATAATGACCCAGCAACACATTTAAAAGCTAAATTTAATTATCAATTTCATATTTTTGACTTAAGAAATACTAACAACAAAATTTTTAGTTGGTGTTCACGGTGTTTTTCCACCGCGGCAACACTTCGTTCATATATTTTTATTCTCTATATCAATTGCGCAGCAATTTTGTCGTTAGATGTGAAGCCGTTGCCGATATTTTAAAAATGAACTTGCCCTGTTCTGTGTAGACACTCATACAATTTGCAAGACTTTCGACTATTTTTTCGGCTTTTTCGTAGTTAATACGTATACTCAACTTGCAAGCAATTACTTGCATGTAGCTTTTGTTGTTATCATCAGTAAAACTTCTGAATCCAATAAGCTGCTACAATTTTATAAAATACGAGTTTGTTTCAATCAATTTATGGCTGGTGTTATTTTTTTTGAAAGTGCAATTTAAACTTACGCAAAATAGGAGTTTTGAAAATTCAACTTTGATTCCATACTAAATAAGCTAGTGTTTAGTAAAACCGCGCGTTTTACACAACTACTAAATTAAACTCTACAGGAGAGCTTATACGAGTATTTGATATTTTCCTTGCATTCGTTTAGTTGAGTATGTTTGTTGTTTTCCTATTGAAAAGCTAACGTAGTTTATTTTTAAGTGGGTAGCATTTTAGGTGACGATATTTAATTCAATGTCGTTGTTTTTTTTTTTTTTTGTGCTCTTGACACAGTTTGGTTTGCTAAACCAGGTATCCTCAAGGTTAATATACAAACACACGTACGTACACACATGCACATAAAATACATTTATTATATTTTAATTGAACAACAACAACAAGAAAACTATAACAAAGTTATAGGCCTGCATTTGAATTGTTATCAAGGAAAGCCAAAGAAAGATTCAATGTCACTGCTGTAGAATTGTTAAATCCTTTGGAATTCGTTTGATATGTAAATAATAAACACTCAAACACACTTACAAAACGATACTGTAAATTATTATATAAAAAATAAATAAGAAATTAATGACATTTTTTTTTTTTTTGTATTTATTATTTTTCTTATTGTTATTGACCTACTATTCTAGTATTGTGCAGTGCTGTTCTATTATTATTATTATAATGGGCTATAATTGTACCGCGACCTCTAAAATTTATTCTAGAATTCAGTTAAAATTAATAAATCTTGAGCGTTTTTTGGGGATAATATCTCAGTACCCTAAGAAATCATACAGAATGTGTTCCAACATTTTCTGTGAACCAGCTGCTAATTCATTTATTTAATAATTCTTTGAATTTTATTTACCACCGTATGTCGAACAACTTCTTCGTTTACAAAATTTTTTTCGATAGGCGGTGAATACAAACTTTAATCGAATGTACCCCAAAATCAACATCAAAAATAAATTTTAAGTAAACTACAGTAGACTCGGGGTAGGGGAACTACTCGGTTAAAGGGACAACTAAAATTCTTTCATTGAGTACTCTATAGAAGGAACCTTCGGTATGATGAGTACTGTGTAGAAGTTTTTGCACGTAAAAAAGCAAAATCAATACAAAAAAAAGTCCAAATTCATATGATTATTTATATTACAGTTATTCTACAGAATAAAAAATACGTTGCTGTTGTTTTGCTTTGTCTAAAACAAGAGCAATTTAGTTTAAGTTCGTATGTAACATAAAGCGCTTGTGTAGTTGGGTGAAAGTAAGTTTTTGTTTTTGATAGTTCACTATGAAAGCTAAGAAATTTTTAACACTTAAAACTAAATGCGAAATCATAAAAAAGGTTAATAAAGTTTTACATTAAAAGCATTAGCGGATCAATACGGTGTGACAAAAACGACCATATCACGTATTAAAAGTGGTAAAAAAAAATTTGTAAAGTAACGTCAGGATGCAGCTTAAAGCGAAAATTGATGAAATCATTACAGGCCTAGAAAAAGCAACGTACTATGTTGGATAAACAATAAAATATGTAACATATATGTAAAAACATACCACAGTATTTTGTTTCGTTTTCAAAACTATTATTTTGAACCTCAATTGAGGGGAACAGTATGGGTTGAAGGAAAGGGCTGTGCAAAAATTAGTTCCCTCTATCCCCAGTCTACTGTATATCCCAAAATAAATAAATACATTTTGTTTTTTGAATTTCAACATAGAAACTAAAAATACTTTCAAATATTTTTATTTACAGATCGGAACGCTCTATAGTACGCGTATCAATTTACCAAAGTAGTCAACCACAACAAATTTGCCCTCCCGAATATTTTACGAAATTTGAAGATAATTTAGATAATTCCTTAAGTAACTATAATTGTAATTTAGAAGACATCATGACGACAGCATCACCAATACCTGGCTATGACAGACAACAAAGGTAAGCAATTGTATATTTCAATTATATACAAGAATGCACTATGTAGTATTAAAAATTGTTTATTTTAATTGTAGTACTGACTCCGGATGGGATAATCCCTTTCGCCCTGGTGGCGACTTGTCTAGAGAGGCTGATGAAATTGTAAAAATGATAAGCGGTAAATAAACTAAAATAAATATACTCGTAAATTAACAACAAAATCGAAAATATTTTTAAACTAACTAAAAATTAATGGACCACAATCACAGTCACAAAAAAGTAGACTTTTGCTCATAAGAATTTTATGAATTTGAAGTCGTTTTTAAAAGGATACCGACTTTACTGTGACTATGATTATGGGCCAACGTCTTCAGTTAACTTTAAAAAAATAAGAGTGTTCGATTCTTTTAAATTTTCTAAAAGTCGGTTTTCAATTACAAATAAATACGAGTACAGGGGGGTTATTATGTATTTCGATTCGAATTGAAAAGGTTTTCGAAGAGAATTTTCAATTTGAAAAATAAGATTAATTATATAGAAGGTTGGAAAAAAAATTAAATTTTTTTAAATTACCCTCAAAATTGTTAATACAACTCTGTTGGATATATCTTTCGAATTAAAAATGTATTTCGAAAGCCATTGCGATTCGAATCGAAATATACATATAATAACCCCTCAGCTTAAGTTTGAGTTTTTGGAAATTCGCTGTTATCCACTCGATGGATCCGCTTCTAATATGTATACGAGGTTTTCTACTTTTCAAAGTTTCTTTAAACTTATTCATCCCTATAAGTTACTTAAAGGTACTAACAGACGAGATGTTTTTTTTACATAATTTAATTTGAAAATACACATGTTTTCTTTATGTTTGTCAAAATTTGTTATTTTACAGAAGGTTTATAATTTTTGGTCACAAACGACATGTACAAATACGTCTGACCAAAGACGATAAAACTATAAAGATGTTCTACGTAGTGTAAATTTTTTCTGGTGCTAAATTTGTTGATGGATATTGCTAGTAATATCCACGAGAGCGCGAGAATTTAAAAGAGAGTAATATAACATGCAAGAGAATAATATTCAATGCAAGAATTTACACAACTTCAATTTTCAGTATATCTGTATATGTATGTGTACCAACTTTTTATGAAAAAGTTGTTTTCTTCCTATAGCTCTACTAACATTACCGTTTTTGTTAATGTAGGTAAATACATGCATTTTATTGTTGTAATACATATAGTATGTGAAATCACACCGAATTTAAATTTCGTTACTGGCCGCAATGGAGTTACAGAATGTCAATAAAAATTTTAATATTTTATTTTGATCAACATTTCGTTAATTATTTGCTTAACTTCTTAACTATTTTGAAATAATTTTAAATATACTCGTAAATATCCTGAAGAAGCTAAGCAGCGAATTAACGAAATGATCAAAATAAAATTTTAAAATTGTTATTTATCTTAAGCTTAAAAAACTAACAAGTTTCGTAAAAAAATTAAGCAAAGCAATTTAAGTGTACTTAAATATTATTAGTATTGGCTACTTTTATCTTATACATTAACCATTGATTTTTTTTTACTTTATATTTATTTTATTAAAGGAAAACAGTTACTTTTAATTTTTATTTTTCAAAAGTTATAAATAAACCATAATAAAACATTTTTATTTGAAACGACTTTACATCATCCCGGGTCAAATTTGGTTCTTTAACAGACCGGTTTCGGCAATTTGAAATCTTCAGTGTTTTATCTCAATGAGATACAAAAAATGGGAATAATAATAAAAATGTTTTAATTGATTAATATTTATATTGTTTACGACTCAATATTTATTTTACATTTTACTGTAAATACGTATTGGATTTTTATTATTTTTGTATTTTGAATATTTTTCTTACACATTAGCTTAGATTTCCGAACTGCAATCTCTAATGTATAAAATATTGAAGAAAAAGAAAATATTTTTAAATGCTTACTAAGCTTCTTAAAAAGTTTTAATTTTTAAAACTTTATACTTCTTAGTCAAATTGAAATTCTCATTTGGTTTGATAAGTATCTATTAAACTTATAAGTTCAAGACTTTTTATGAAAAGCAATGAAATCGCTATATAGATAGCTATCCATCAATGGTAGAGCATTTAAAAACAAATTTTTTTATAAATAAGTAAATTGTTTTGTGACAATACCACGAAACAAAAAATGGGAATAAGGCATAAAAATGTCTTATTATGATTTACATATTAATATCCAAATAATTAGATTTTTATTATAAATAAATTTTGTTCATAACATAAAATCAATTTCTGTGTTATTTATTATTAACAGTCTTTGAGTTTTAAAACTCTTATAGATCCTTTTAAAAAGCATATACAACAGGACTACTTCTCATTATAAAAATAATATCTACAAATCTATAATAAAAGTTTAATAAAGGTTCAAATTAATGAATCATAAATTCGTTGCGAACTAGGATAAACTTAATTTTTTCAACCATAAACAATAACGCAACTAGTCATATTCGTTTTATTTATATTTGCTCCTAAGATTTCAATAACATTTTTGTTGAAAAACTTCATAAATCTCACACAAAAAACATATCAAAGAAATCAAATTCATTTTAAGTTTTAAATGCTTGGTTAATAAATACATACATGCATGCGCATTTATATGTCGTTGAGTATGTATTTATTCTCTGTTTATCTCAGTAGCTAAATGAGAGAAACTTGTATTTGAAATGCGCATGCTCAAATATTCCCTTGTTACTTCCCCCCTCCCCCATCTGTTTCAGCTATTTATTTTTGTTTTCAGATTTTCTTCTATGTAGTTGTATAGTCTTTGGTCTGACATAGACTGTGTTTTTTATAACTCAGAATTTGATTTGCTTATTATTTTTTTTTTTTAAAGAATTTAAGTTTTAATAAAATAAAATATACTGGATTTAAAATACAAGTAAATTTCATTGTGTAGGGTTATTTCCGTGTTTCTTTTTTTTACTATATAAATATGTACGCAGTTCATTTGAAAAATGGCTTATAGCCGAAAATATTTTTCATTGTGTTATTGTAGTGGTGGCGAGATAACTAGTTTTTTATTCTTTTTAAACTATAAAATAATAAGCTTGTACAAAAAAATTTTATATTATTAAAAATACAAAATTATATATTTTTTTTGTAAAATTTTTTATTCAGCCGGCTAATAATACAGCAAATTATTATACGGCGACAAAGCATAGATATTTGATTTTGTTTCACATTGTAAAAATTGGCAAATGCAGTGTAAAAAACATGTCTATTAGTACCTTAAAGACACTAATTATTTGATAATTTTATAACGTTTATTGTTTTTCTTGTGTTTATTTCAAAGAAATGAAATTTTAAAAGTTTTAAAACTAGATTAGTTTCGATTTTTATTTAATCATAAGTTAATTTTTAATTTTCTTTTTTTGTGGTTTAATAAGATTTAAGAAACTAAACATGCATCCAAAACTGTAATTTTATCATCCTAAAAGTTAAATATTTTACCATTCAGTGTAAAGTGCCTTGTATTCCATTGTAAAAATTAAATATTTTTTATACACAATAACAAAATTTATTGCACTACTAATTTCTACAACACCCCAGAAATACAATATAAAACACATATAGCAAATACGTTTTACTATTGTGTAAGTGTGTAAGTGAACGTTTTAAGTAGCTAAAACAAGGTTAACTAATTGAAAAATGGATACGTTGGCATCAAAGTTGTTTAGATTTTATTACTTTACAATTATCAGAAAAAAATCAATTACTTTTTAAAGTTAAAAAAATTTCCCGTTAATATACATTAATTGTAAAAATATTAATTAAAGTGATTATTTCAATTACAAAGAATATTGTGCATAATGAATGAATCGTTAATTTTTAGGTGGTAAACCAATAACACCGACAGAAGAACATGTGATAGGTAATGGAAAATCACAGACTAATGGTACCGCTGGCAATGGTGCAGTAGTGACAGAAGACATTACAAAATCTAATGTATGAAATGATAATTATTATTATTTTTAATTTCTGTTTGAATTTTTCAAATTCTATGTTGAAGGTAACCCAAAATCAGTCCGCACAAAATGGTACAAATGGTACCCATAGGATACCATCTTCTACGGCAACAACTGGCAGTGGAGCTGTTAAACCAATAGAAAATAAAGGTGTTACATCTTCAGCTCAAGTCTCAAAGCAAGTGGTACCTGGACCTACATCGGCTAGTCATGTTGTTATAGACGAAAAGAAAAACAAGAAAAAGGGATGCTGTGTTGTTCAATGAACGAACAAAAATGCCGGAAACCAGTAATATTTGAGGCAATTACAATAAGGAGATAATTAATACATATTTATTATATACGTTGTTTTGAATGATTTAAAAACGAAATCAGTTAAATGAAATGAAATTATAAGTATGATATATGAAACGAAGCATATTTTGCTCTACATAGATACATTCTCCTACTCCTTCTGGGCATGCCTATTTATTTGTTTATGTATAGAAAACAAACAAAAGAAACCAACTTACATATACATTAATACACATATACATGCATATATTTTTTACTAAACATATTTATTATTTATATGTATACTATTTTGCGATTATTATTTATGCGAACCTAGTGATTGCAAGAATAATAACTAAAAACAAACAAACAAAACAAAAAATAATATATCAATATTAACAAAAAAAAAAAAAAAAAAAAAAAAAAATTACCGAAAACAATATTCATCACAAATTTTTATATGTTATATAAATTGCATATAATAAAAAATAAAAATTTTTAATAGATACTGTCAGGCTTTTACGATTAACTAAACACAGAGCAGCTTGTTTTTTCCCTATTTTATTTTTTTATTTTGTTAAATTATTTAAAACATACAGATTAGATTGTATGTACGTATGTTCCTTTTTTTCAAATTTGTAATTATGTTTGTATATCTGCATACGTACGTGTGCAACTGATGTTTACTGTGTATATGATTTTATTGATTCATGTCCATTGGTTTTATTTTTTTAATTATTACATATTATTTTTGATAGTGTAGTACATGTAATTATGGGAACACATTTATACACTAAACCGTTATTTATTTATTATAAATATTTATTAATTTACACCACCAGTTCCTCTCCTTACTATGAAACGCCGAGCCCGCTCCACCCTACTTCCTACCACCTACCTACCATTTTTAAATATCTATTTTCAATAATTTTATTACGTTTTTGTTTCAAAAAGTCTATTAGATAAATATTGATTAAAAATAAACAAAATTAACAAGAATGAAACAAAAAAAATATATAAAACGAAATCGCATTTAATAAAAACAAATACCTACTTACTGCACATACTAGTGTACTTCTACATGTGCATACATACAGTCCCACATACATACATAGCATACATACATACTCGTACATACGTACTAAGCCACAGTCAAATGGATTAGTAAAATGATAAAGAAATTAATATTGTTTATGTAATTACAGCGATTAAATTTGTGTATCAATATTGCCCAAAATCAAAATGCTTAAAATGTCAATACATACAAAAAGCTATTTTTCTTTAACTCTAATTGTTACGAAACCGTGATAAAAAAATGTAATTTGCGAAACATTGTTTTAACTAAATTTTTTTTTTTTTTTTGTGTAAAAAGATTAATAAAATATTTTGAAAGCTCTATGTTTCAAAGAAAAATATGCAAAATTATTTTTATAACTAGCAGAATTCACGCTTCAGTGTAAAGTCTATTGTATACCGTGTAAAATTGTAAAAGTAACAAAATATGTTTAAAATTCGCAGTAGCCGTAGCAAGAATGTACTGTATTTGTACAACTGTAAAAACAGCGTTCACTAAGTGATGCTATCTTTCAGTTTTGATGTAAAATATTTATATACCTTTCAAGCAACTAAAAACGGTTTTAACTAATTGAAAATTGTATAAAGTTAGGCATACACATGTGATTTGTACGCACGGTTTTGTTGAGAGCATGAACACCACTAACATTAAACAAATCAGAATTACAAAAACGCCGACGAGTAAACATGAATTGCAAAGCGAACGACGCAATTTCTCTTTTGGTTATTTTTTTGTGTACTAAACAAGAAAAAAAAAAGAAAAGAAGTAAGCGTAAATTTATTAATTTTTTTTTCACTGTTTCTATTGTAGCTATTTTGTCTACTTCTTTATACTTTTCTAATAGTTTTTCCCAACTCTTTTATTTTGCAGTTCTGTCCTTATAAATCATTTTTTGTTTGCCAAATGGCAGTTTGCTCTTTTAAAATTTCAATAAATTCTATTAAAATTTTTTTGCTCGCCATCTCCACGATACACACACTGACGTCTCGTAGCACACTAAAATAAAAAAATGGCGAATGCTCGCGTACCAGCCCATTAACATCCAACAAATTTATTGTAATTGAAAATTTTCAAACTCATTCTGACATGTTTGCTAACAGCGCCATACACATCCAACAAATCAAAAATCAGACACACAAATCATACGTGTATGGGCAGCTTAAGTTAGCATCACAGTTGCTTACATTTTATTAGTTTACAGTTACATATCACAAAAAAGACGATCACGCTTTGTAAATTGCAAATTTTAATTAAAATGTTGTCTATTGCATATAAAAAACAGTAACTATATAAAAATACTTCCAAAAGTGAATTTCGCTAGTGTGTTAATAAATTTACAAGTCAATTTTAAAACAATGGTACTGTTGCAAATTTCATTTTTAATACAGTAATAAGGCATGCATCAAAAAATTAAAATAAAAGTGAAATGAAATTTGAAAATTAAATTTAATTTTGGTGTTCCAAAAAGTACATACTGAAACTCAAAATCAAATCGTGAGGTAAGTGAAATGTAGTAAAGAGTTGCATGCTAAACACGCAAAGGTCAAATTGAAGTGATTTCAAATAACTTTTCATTTCAAAGTTTAATCAAAGTATGCATGTATGTGTATGTGTATGTTTGTTTTTGCTTTCGTTTTATAAAAAAAAGTTATAAAATCAGGATTTACATACTAATTCAAACGATTATTTATTGCTAGCAAGCTTAGCAACATAAGTGTTTGTATGTTTTCATACAAGACTAGTTATATCTTTTGTCAATAAAAAAATATATACATACACTTGTCCGTTTGAATTCAAAAATAATAATAAAGTCGCCGTGGGGCAATGGGAATCTAAAATGTTACATAAATTGTTAGTTAATAAGATAAACCACAATGTAGTGCAGTCTTTTATATTTAAAGGACGATTTAGCATTGATATAGGTATATCCTACTTTAATTTATTAATGGTATTAAAAGCAAAAAAAAAAGGAATATTTAGTAATTCAGAGAAAAATAAAGTTTATTTGGCTCGAAAATAAAGTAAGGGAACAAATTTACTTTACCCACGCATGACAAATTGCAAAAAAAAAAATTATCTCAATATATTGGCTTGCCGGATTTATTCCTTTTCGGCTTCGCATATAAAATTTTTTTGTGTAGTCGGCCCTTGACCGAACTTAAAGTGTTGATCTTATACTAAATATTTTTTTAGAACACAATTTTCTATCACATCCATTACATATGTATATATATATATATATTTTATTTGTTACTTTATGTGACCTTTTTCTTTTTAATTAAAATGACTATTTTATTAAGCTTGAGGTTTTATTTTATAATTTTTTTTATATCGATTTTTCTCTCCAAGAAAAAGATAACAAATAAATAGTTACGGAGAGCACACCAAATAATATCATATACATGATGTCATACAGGGATTGGAAAAGAAATAATATAATCAAGAATGTTATTAATAAGCTACGCAAGTTGGAGCGAAATATCGATATAACAATAAATTTATAAAATAATACCTCAAGCTTAATAAAATAGATATTTATTTTTGTGTTGGACTTATGAAAACTTTAAAAGCCCATAACTCGGAAAATATGAATTTCCCCAAAAAAGTTTACTCCATATGATCTTCTTAAAATTCAATTTTATACTTATCAATTATGATAATTTTTTTTTTTTAATTTGCAATGTGTGACTATGCTAACTTTAAGCCTAATAAGTCCAGTGATGAAGTTCTTAAGTGAAATTAGTTGAATAAAATTGTTCATTTATTAATAAAAGGACGTTAGAGAATCAAAAATTTCAGGTAATTAAAAAAAACAAAGTTCATCAAGTAAAATTATTAAATAAAAATGAATAATTGTTCAAAAATATTAAACCTCTTAAATTAACTTGATTTTTCAATAACTTGTAAAATTAAAAAGAAATTAAAAAAACTATGTATACTTTCCTTGATTTGTATGTATGTACTCTGTAAGTACATAATTTACGTATGTATGTGTTATATCTGTGGTGAGATTATTAAGTTGTCTATCAGAGTGTGAAACTTCAATGTTTCTGTTTGCATGTAACTTGAGTGTTGTCTGCAGACAAGCGAAAAAGAAATTTTTTTTATATAAAAAATTAATTCAAAAACTATGTTTATTAATTTTGTAATGGAATAGTATTAAAAAAAATACATAATTTGTCATATAATTTTTATTGACGTTAATTTTGTTGAAAATTGATTCTAGGGCATCTTAAGCTTTTAGAAAACAATTAACCATTTGTATTATTATTATTATTTATTCGATAGAATTTAATTCTAAGTTTAATTTTTTTACGAGCACGGGTGTCTTTGACCATTTGCTCCCAGGCCTTAGGCAGGAACCGAACCTAACCGTATGTATTAATTTATTCAAAATTACAAGTGCGATTCAATAGCTCATTGAAACTTTTAATAACAATTATTTATTAACAAATCACTTCTAAATAGAAACAATATGTATGTGTGTATGTATTTAGCAATTTATGTATGTAGTATGTATGTACATGTTTTAAAAAGCACAAGCAAGAAAGCGCCAGCAAGCAAAACAAAATAGCAAGCAAAATATATACATAAGAAAAGAAAAAAAAAATTTAAATATAAAAAAGATGTAATAAAAGCAAATTCATTATTTAAAATTGTACATTTAAAATTCTATGTTAAGTTATGTATGAAAAAAAAAAATTATAAACAAAATATCTTAAATAAAATGAAAAGAGAAACTCCGACAAAATACTCTATCAGAAAAAATTAAAAATTCTAAGTTATTTTGTAGATAGACGGATGTGAATGGGAATTTCACAAACCTATCTTCAGACTGCTTCTTTGGTGGCGTGAACGGGCTCAAGAAAAGTATTTCTTCTGCAATTTTTTTTAAATATATAAATTTTAACAAAATATTAATCTTTATTTGTGCTTAATTCCAGAAATTGTGTTGGTTTTAAAATTTATTCTTTTACTCATGATATTCTCATGAGTTATTTATTCAGTACAATAAGTACTGAAGGGGATAGCATACCTATATGGACCATTTCATCAGACGCTACTCCGAATCCTCAGTAGGTTACTCCCAACGTTTCTTGCAAACATTAGAACCTTTATATTGTAAAAGCAATTGACTAAATAAGAATTATTAATCAATAGTTACAAAAAGATTCAAATATTTAAACAAAAAACTCAGTAGCATTGAACTGAATAAATAAATTAATTTCCCAACCAACATTTTAATATTGAAAACTATACTATTTTTATTCTTCTCTTCTCTTTTACATTTGAATGCCAGGTGGGTATTACTGAATGTAATTAAAGAGTACATGAAAAACAAAAACAAAAAATTATAAAAAATAATAAGAAAAACATTGGGTTTTTCTACAATCAGCACTTGTATTTGTATATGTAATAATTTCTATTTCGAATTTTAAAAGTTTAACAAAATATTAATCTTTATTTGTGCTTAATAAGAAGAGAAGAATAAAAATAGAATATATAGTTTTCAATATTAAAATGTTGGTTGGGAAATTTATTTATTTAATTTTAAATTTTTATAAAATGAATTAAAGTAACTTCGGGTATTGTGGAATATGCGTCTAATAACTTACTTTTCTGTTCTTATTTCATACGAGAATAAAAACATTCTAGTTTTCTTATTTTTCTTTCGATTAAGTTTTTTTTTTAAATACCATCTTTTATATGATTTGTTTTAAAAAATTTTGTGAGCCGGGTAATATGTTTTAGAATAAAAATATTCTAAGCATTTTGCCTTATAACAATATTTGTTCCTTTTTTCTTATCTTCTTCTTAATATATAAAATTCGACTGTACGTGTGTTTGACATTATACTCCTCCTAAACGGCTGGACCGATTTAATTGAATTTCTGTATATGCCTTTGGATTACGCATTGGAAGGTTTAGCGTCACAAATCCGCGCCGGTATCTGTCTTATTTATCTACTGCCTGCTATTACCCGATCTTGCACGGTCCTTTACTCTATGAGTACGATTTCTTAGAGTAAGAAGATCGAATATACAAAAATTTTAACTCAAAACAACGTTTGCCGGATCAGCTAGTTATGTATATACTCCAGATTAAATAGAAATTAAGTCTGGTTAATAATTTTAACTTTAAGTATGTAATTTGATTTACTTTAATTATATTTTGTTATATTTTCATATTTTGTAATGCATAATTTTTATGTTTTTAGTTATAAATAAAAATAATTGTTTCATTTCTGGTAATACTAAATATTTCACATTACCCTCTATATTTCTAAACGAGATGATTCAGATTTTTTTTAAACATTTGGTAATAATTTTATTAATACTCTATCCAGGAATCACAAAACCAAATTAAGGATTCCACAATACCGAAAGTTGCTTTATTTTCAGAAAAGCCCAAAGTTACAAAAAATCAAATTCGCATAAATTTACAGGTGTCTGCAATATTTTTCACTTCTAAAATTTAAAATATAATTCTTGAACTGAAGCTTAAACTGAAGAAAATTTAAAAAAAAATTTGGGCAATTTCTCACATTAGAGAGCATTTTGGCTTCTCCTCTAAAAATTTTTAAATGTAACTTGGGGTTTTCTTGAAAACATATTTACATATGTAAATTGCTTAAATTGTAAATTGCACTGTTGGCAACACACAAATATTTGTAATTTAAAATATTACAGTTCGTTTAAAGAAATTAATTTGTATGAAAATTATACAAAAACATTTAAAAATGTGAGTGTTTTGCACATACATTTTCTACACGATCCAATTATTCGTTTTCTATGACAGCACATTATTAATCCTTCACTTGCCGTCGTCAGAAACTAAAATTTTGCATAAATTAATTTCGAATTAAGTATAAAAATGTCGAGTTAAAAAATCATTCAAATTTTTATTTATTCATAGTTACCTTCTCAAAATTATCTCATTCATATACAAGGTGGCCCAAAAGAAGTCATCCGATGTTGTTTGGCTCTCATTTTTTTTTTAAATAAGAATGAACCACATGTCCTCCAGTCGTAATTCGTTCAATTGCGGCAGAAAAAACTCGGTTAACATGGCTGTTGTCGTTTGACCAGCCCGATGACTCCTCCAGCGTGAACAGCGCACCATGCAGTCACTTTGAGCGGGTGTAATAGCGATAGTTTTGCTTGTTCGCGTACCCGCTGAGGTGGAAATGAGCCTCGTCGCTCATTATGATTTTGGTAGAAAAATCGTCCACTTCTTGGGGTGTGTATCGCTCCATGACTTTTTCACTTGTATTCTACATCTGTCTAATTCACAAATGTCAAAACAGATTTGATATTGGCCGCCATTGGAAAAATAAGAACATCTTCCAATAGGGTGAATGCTTTTAGCCCACCTTGTACATCAATATGACTTGGATCTTCCATTACAATATCTGATTTCGTCTCAGATATATGAAAAATTAATTAGTTGCTGTGAAGAATTAATTAGTTGAGCAAAATATATCGATGAGTCAAACTCTAAAAATAACCGTTACGTATTTACAACAATAAAATAAAATTGAAATTAAAAAATTTTTTTATTCGTTAATTTTTCAAGACATTTGGACGCCATGCTATCTCTCAAGTACACAATGCTGTCGATATGCCAGAATGCGGCAACCATTTACTGAACGTGTGTGCGCAAATTATCAAAAATGATCAATTTTTATCAAATGGCAAATAAGTGTGTGCTTACTTTTTCAAATTTACACAGAATTATAAAATTGAATATTAATTTCATTTATTAAAAAACACGTTTAATTTCAATTAACACAAGCAACAATACGAAATTATTTTTTAATTAACTTAACCTGTTTATAAATATTTATTATCAATTTATGTAAATTAATTTTTAATGGTAAACTAAATTATACAACTTAACTTACAAACGAACAAAGAAACACACACACACACACATAATTATACAATCAAATCTATGCCCAACAGGTACGAATTTAAGTTAAGCTTTTTAGGGAAGGAGATTCTATTTTGTTACAATACTTAGCGAATACATAACTTTCATTTTAAATTTAATATAATTTTAAACGTTTTCTTTCTTACAAAAAAAATTTAAAAAATTAAAAAAAAAAATTATTTTGTATTCATGTAATTTTGAGCTTGAACTTGTCTTTCTCTAAGGATTCAAAATAACTAATTAATTTTTTATATTTCAGCACGATTTGAGAAAAATGTTTCAAAACAAATTAAAGAAAAGAAATTTTTGAAATATTTAACTTCATTTTTAACTTAAAAATTTTTTTTCAAATGCTTTCAGGTGCTTCACATAATAATTTAAAATATTGTTAAGATACGAGTATAAGCAGCAAACATGCGTGTTTAATTTTTAATTGAGGACGGCCAAATGCTTGATAACAATTTACGAATTGTTTCAGAATAAGAACATTCTCTGCAAAGTGGTTATATGTAGAGAGAGAACTTTAACGAAATCAGAATAATAATATTTTCTACTACTCGTAATATTAACATTAATCTCAAACAGGGCAAGGATTTTCATACTTAAAAGAAATTCTGATCAAGTACTTTTCCGAAATCCAGGATTTATATTTTGGTATAAATGTATAACTTGTCTTCATTTTTATATTTTTAATTTTCAGAAGTATTCACCTACTGATAGATTTCACAAAAAAATTATACATTCGTCATATTCGTCTTGTTTTCTTTGTATCAACTTAAAAAGCAGTTTTCGATTCTCAAATACATCAAAACAGCTAACACGCAAAAATTAATTTTTTGGCTGTTCCAAAGCTGTTATTGAAAGCGATTAAACCGTCTAGAAAATTTCTATGAAAAGCGCTGGTTTTCTAGACGATTTGAACGTTTGTAAAATGAAAAGGGGCACTTTGTTCATTTTACGGTATAAATAATTAATTATCTCATAAACGTAAGCATATAAGGCAACATAATTTCCAGAGTTTACCGCATTTTTGAAACAGTAATTTTCAGATTATTTATGTACCTGAATTTAAACTTAAGAAAAATAAATCAATGTTTGTTTATTTTCCATAAGGGCTTTAGTACGCATTTTTTATTTTTAAGCGCATATTTTCGCATTTTAAGTGCATGAATTTACTTGCCCTGCTCATTATCCAGCAAAAATTAGTGCTTGCCTGGAAGCATTTTTATAAGGGAGACAACAGAACGGAATCACTTGCGGTTGCGCATTTATAATGCATGATTTTTATTCGCAATGAGCCACATAGAAGCAATAGTTTTTTCTTCCACAAAATGCTTATTTTATGCATTCTATGATGCATTAAATTGATGTTCATTTTATTTTATTTTACTTATAACACTTACTGGGATCGAACCAGGGCATACCTACAGTCATAAAATCCAAGTGGGTTTTGTTTTTTATCGGATTTGAAAACCAATATTGGTTTCAGTTGGTGTCATGAAAAAGTATTGGTTTTGCCTTTTTCGAAGTTTAATAAAAACGATATTCGAATCAGTTGTTTGCACTTCTTAATTTAATTTTTTTGTTAGAAAATTTAAAAATTTATAATGTTTTCGGTCAGATATTATTAAAAATGATAAAAGTGTCTCTGACGTTATAGCATTTTTGTTAGAGAAGAAGAATGTTCAGAGAAGGTGACAACAAATATTTTAAGAGATTGTATTTAGCAATCAACCCGAGCTGCCGGAGACCGCGTAAGTTCATTTTTTATACTGTGCGTTTATATTTAAAGCTGCTTTTGCTGATTTGTAGTCTATTATCGGTTAAATAGAGAAGATTTTCGTGTAGTATTTGATAGCATGAACGGGACTGTCGTGTTCTAAGATTTCACCACCCCTGCAGCTAGTTCTTCGTTACGATTTTTAGCAGAATGATCCTGTCAGCGAAGGCTCTAGCATAAATCCAGGTAGAAGCAAAGTATGTAAAGTTTTGAATGATATGCTTATCTTGATTTGGAAAATCTTTTCTGATGACTGGATATTCATCCACAAAAACCTGATGATTACGGAATTTTGAGTTTTATTTTTATGATTTCCTTCATTAATAACAACAAAATACACATTATTCTGCTTATATTTTCAAAAAAATATCGAAATAAAAAGAACAATAAGCACACAAATGAAAACTGACTGCTGTCTGTGACACCTAAAACCGACAATTCGAACATAAAACCGATAATATTGGATTTCATGACACCAAAGTAATTTTTTTGTCTTTTTAAAACCAATACCGATAAGATTGGATTCTATGACAACCCCGATTAACTCGTCACTCAACCACTTCAGCCACAAAGCTGTGTATAAAGTATAAAGGATTGGGTGTTTGTTTTATTTTTACATACAATAAATACTACGTGTGCGAAATGTATGTGCTTTTACACGAAAAAACCAGGCATACAGTCACTGTCTGTATAAATGTTTTTTGAAGTCTCGCTTACGTTAATGCTTCTTGGAAGCAATAAATTTCCATTTGAAACTATCAACCATGTTCTGAAAATTATTTTCTCTCAAAGTGATTTCAAATCGCGAAAAAAATTCTCGTGATTTCCAGAACACCAAAAAATCACTAACGTGATTTTGAAATCGTTCGTGTTTTAAAATCACCGTGATTTCAGAACATGTTTGTATGACTTCTTTATGCTTCTATGGAAGCACAAAAGTGGAAAAAATTCTATTTTTAGCTTGTGAGAGTACATATTTAAGCCTTTTGCTGGGTTACTAATATCTACGAGTACATTTCTAAATACGAAGAACTTTCCGTGCTCTTCTGCATTCCGAATCACCATATTTTATTGCAAACTGAAAAATTCGGCTCTGTAAGTTGCCCCCTTACACTAAACTACTCTGTGTCCTTTTAAGAATTTTGTACGGTGGAAAAAGAAAAATAATTAATTACACATTTTTAAATGCAGATCGGAATACAGAACAGGGCTGTTTATTCATTTTAAATTAATTAAACTTGTGTTCAAATATTTTTTTTATTATTTAAGAAACAAATTGAAATTTGAAATTCACTGTCAATTCTGCCTACTGCCTAAATTTGATGAAAATTTGATTGACTTGTTCGAATGGTTATTTTTTCATATGATGAGAAGATTCGATTATTTTTTTTTTTTTTTAGATTTTTGTGTGCATTTGTAGACAAGCTGTCGCACAAGCACACAGAACACCAATTTTCACATTAATTAATAACTCAACTGCTTCCTAATAAATTGTGCTGAGGCATTGGCTGCACCTTTGACAATTATTTTTAATTTGTCAATAAAATATGGTTATTTTCCCAAAATATGGAAAAACTCATTTATTATTCCGTTATTTAAGTCTGGAAGCAGATCTGAGATTGCTAATTACCGTGGAATTGCTAAGCTTAGCACTATTCCGAAGCTATTTGAAAAACTTGTAACAGAGCACATTCAACATCATATATCATCTTTTTTGTCACCGCATCAACATGGATTTCGTAAAGGTTGTTCAACAGTAACCAACTTACTTGAATTAACAACTATTGTAAATCGTGGCTTTATTCAACAAATGCAAACAGATATTGTATATACGGATTTTAGCAAGGCTTTCGACAAAGTGAATCATAAGTTACTGTTAAAAAAATTGGACGTTTTTGGTTTTTCATATAACTGCACTAAATGGATGGAGTCGTATCTAATAGAACCCAATCTGCTCGTTTTAAAAACGCTTCTTCTAAAATGATAAATGTTTCGTCTGGTGTTCCACAAGGTAGCCACTTAGGGCCTTTGCTGTTTACGGTCTTCATAAATGATCTTCCGAACATAATTGTACATTCTAATGTCTTATTATATGCTGACGACGTAAAAATATTTCTAAGTTTAAATAAGTACCATGATCATATTTTACTTCAAAGAGACTTGGATGCGTTCCAAAACTGGTGTAACATAAATATGATGGGGCTAAATCTAAAAAAATGTAAACATGTTTGCTTTTATAGAGGTAATCACATGAATTTAAACTTTTCGCTAGGTAATCATACGCTGGAAAAAGTTGATTCTATATTAGATCTTGGTGTTTTATTGGATGCCAAGTTGAATTTCATTCAACACATTTCTATGACTTTAAATAAGGCTCGAGGCGTTCTCGGCTTTATAAAACGATGGGCAAAAGAATTTAGCGATCCGTATATAACAAAACAACTTTATATTTCACTTGTGAGACCTGTTTTAGAGTATGCGTCGGTAATTTGGGATCCTACATACAACATACATGACAAAACGATTGAATCAGTACAAAAGCAATTTCTGTTATTCTGCCTTCGAAGTTTACATTGGAATCCCCTTAATCTCCCGTCATATAATAGTAGACTCGCTTTAATTAAATTACCAACCTTAAAAAGCCGGAGAACAATGCTAAATGTCACTTTTCTCCTAAAACTAATGAATGGGGATATTGTATCCGGATTTCTACTAAGCAACATTTCCTTCAATATACCGCAACGCTATTCACGCCATTATGAGTTACTTTCTGTTGAATATTTTAGAACAAACTACGCAAATGCTCAGTTCAGAAAAATATGCTATCAGTTCAATAAATTAAGTAATTGTATTGACTTTTCGTTAAATATCAATGTCATTAAATGTAAAATTATAATGTATTTAAATAGTTAAACTTTATTGTATTATATGCGTCTGTAAGGATAAATTGTCCATAGACAGAAATAAATAAATAAATAAATAAAATAAAACTCAATTCACAAGCTGGTGCAAATAGACTTCTTTTTATCTAACATATAAAAATACGAGTACATATGTACATACATGTATTTATAAGTATTGTTAAACGTCTCTCCAAAATAACGCTATTTCCTATTTGCACTGCAAACAAAAAAAAAATAGCATCTCTAGAAATTATAATTTGTGTTTGAACAATTAAATTTAAATGGCAGAAAAGCACAATTAAAATAGAATTTTAATTATTAAAATTTTTAAAAAGAAATAGGTATGAAATAAAATTTCTTGTTTTGTGGAAACAGGATTGATTGTAGCTAGATTAGTGAGAATTAATCAAAAAAGTAAACAGTTTATTAAACATTTATTTAAAAAATGAAGTCATTTTTATCACATTGTATTTAGTTTGGATGTAAAACAAAAGACAGACACATACAAATAGCATTTTTGTGAATTTTTATACTCTTGTGTTTGTTATCGAGAGAAACTATTGATGTTCAATTTATTGTTGTTTTTTCTTTTTTTTTGAATGGCTAATAAGTCAGTTGGTGATTTTGCCACTTTCTTTTATTTTATTATACTGATTGTATACAAATATTTGCCAAAATTAGTGTTTTCTCTGTAGTAATAAAATTTTTCATAACAATTTTGAAATTGCTTCTAAGAAGAAGCAACTTTATGGCTTGTTCAGCTGAACGTTGTTGAAAACGTCCGGCGACGTCCGTTGACGTTAAAACGTTTGTGTAGTTATAGAACATTTAAAAACGATACATATGCTTTTCATATAAGAAAACAAATAAAAAAAATTTTTTTTACAAAAAACTGTATCGCACTTTTTGTTCTTGTGTTTAATTATTAAATATTGTTGTTTTTAATTGGTTTTTGTTATTTTTGTTTTTTTATTTAAACTTTCGTTCATACGCGCTTCACTTTTTTTTCAATAAAAAACTACTCTGTCTCAGCTGTGCATAAACGTCCCGTAAAAACGTTGCTAAATTCTAGTTTATACAAAACTTGCCGAACCGTCAACGTGACATTTGTTTTCGATAAGCACTTTCATTACTTTTCATATATATAACAAAACGGATCAGCTGGTAACGAAATCTTACGGGACGTTCGGTTAATTCTAGCTTTAGACTCTAACTGTGCTTATAATTTTACTTTTGTGAATTGTAATTTATAAGTCGATTATGGATAGCAACCAGCGTTGCCATTTTAGATTTTTTTAGGCTACATTTAGCCTTTTTTTTCTCGAACTTAGTCTTGAAATTTATGATTAAGCTTCTAGCTTTTTTCCTAAGCTTTTTTCATTTTCAAAATAGACTTAAATAGCCCTTTTTCTTTAAGAGTAGAACTTGTTACCTTTTTGTTCATAACTTGTTTAGTTTTCAAGATATCGACTTGATTGCTAATGCGTTGAGCAGAGAAACGTATTGGCTTTAATTCGAAATATTTTTTTTCGGATAGTGTGAAAAAAATTTTTCGCCAAAAATTACCATGAACTACCCCGTTTGCTTTTTTGAAAAAATTATAAAAAAAAATTTTTTCGCTTTATTTGCGAAAAAAAATTTCGAATTAAAGCCAATACGCTTGTCTAACCAATGCAAAAGAAATCAAGTCGATATATTGAAAACTTAACAAGTTATGACAAAAAAGGTTACCACTGCTACTAAAAAGTGTTCGGAAAGAGGCAGTAGTAGAACTTGTTACCTTTATGAAGACTACACAGACAGACAGACGTTTATTCGACTCCGGTATTTATAAGAATGCAGAATATATGACACATGCACGGTGTAGAAATTAGAAGCGGAATCTTACTTACAGTGAAGGGTATAAAAACAAGCAACTTCGAGACACAGATTTCTCGGTGCAAATCTGATGGCCGAACTACCTAAGATATCGAGAGTAAGGTTAGTGGACCTTCTCGGATATCTAAATATCACGGGGTGGATCTATTTCACCTTACGGCTACATGGTCTTGGCGAGTAGGTGGTTCAAAACTGAATCTTGTGACTCTAATTGAAGGCCGTTTAGCCCGCCACGTAAACCAACCAACCAACCAACAGCTTCTCAATTCTTTGTTGACATCGATTAACAAGAAATCACAATATTAATATATTGAATACACTAAATAAAAAATTCATAAAAGTAAACAACAAACGAAACGGTATAACTAACTAGTGGTTTTTAATCAGTCAGCCTCGAAATAATTTTTTTTCAAAATAACGTTCAAAGACCTGTTTGCTGAGTCGATTGCTTTAATAGAATTTTTAATAAATCACTTTTTATGCGTAACTGCAAATCATTTTCGAGTTATTATTCGTGGAAGATTCACTTAAGTCGTTTTTTTACAGAATTAACTTTTAAATGCTAAGTGCTTATATATGGTATTCATACATACATATATCCAAACATACCCTGCAAGTATTAGTAGTCGACTGCTACATACATTTTTTAGAAAACTACAACTTTATAAAATTATTTCGTTTCTAGCAAACGGTATTATATTCATTGCGATCTCTGAACCTGAATAAAGTTATTGAGTTAGTTGCGACAACAAATTAATTTGTATTTAAGTCGACTTAAGCGATTTTTCCTTATAACTTATTTATGAATTAAGTATAAAATCAAAGCATAGCATATTTTTATAGTGATTATAATGTGAGTGAGAGTCAATCATCAAGGTAATACTTTACCTGAAGTCGTTGGGCTATTGGTTAAAATCACGCTAAGACGAGAAGCCTGTGTAGGTTTGTATCACCGTATGGAGTTCCATGAGGCGATAAGAAAACAGCATATTGTTGTCCTCTTCAAACAAAAACGTAATTTTTTGTTACAACTTTTCTGATATTTTTAAAACTCTTGAAGAAATTTAACAGAAAATTTTGTGGCGGAATTTCGGATTTCTTTTTTTAGCGAATAGAACCAACTATTTTCAAGTAATACATACTCTTGTAAAAAAAAAAAAAAAAAACTAAATGGAGAAATTAAATCAGCGCTCTAAACTAACAGTTTTTAGTTTTACTGCTCCAAAAGTTGACTTGAATTTGAAAACTAGTGTAATCGAAAGGATTAGTTCCTTCATTTTAAATAAATCTTTAAATAAATATTGTCAGAACTTCATTATTCTTTGATAAGAAAGTGCTTGCCGTAAAACGCCGTTCTCATACAAGTTTTAGCATAAAACTTTAATATAAAAGAAAAAGTTGCAGTTTTCTGTTTTGACAGTTAATCAAAAAAATAAAAAAAAGAATTAAGTATAATTTAAAATAAAAACCTTGACTCATTTTAAATCGTTTTACAAAATTAAATCTTAAATCATCATTTGGTAGGTGAACAAAAATTTAGTTGGCTACATTAAAAGTAATCTAAGCATCATCACTCACGACTAGTTGAGAAATATCTAATTTAAAGAGCATTTAAATTTAGCGGAAAATTAGCTTTTTGCATAACTACATCCATCGACTCATTGATACCCACACATACTATGTCCACTTGTAAGCTTAAAACTATTTTAAATTCATTAAAAAAAAATCTAGTTTCTGGGGAAAAAGTCAGTGATAAAACCATTAAATTAGCATACACGTTTAGTGATTTTAGTTTAAAGTTTTTATCGATTAAAATCGCCATTCAAAATTTTGTTTTTGCTTAATATACTTGTTATTATTGATTAAAATAAAAGTTTAGCACATACACATGGATATAGGCAACTACTCGTATACTCTTACCTACATACTTCTGTATGTTATACCCAGCAAACGCGATTCTCATAAATAAATCTGTGCTACTAAGGAAAAATCGCTCAAGAGGACGATTTAAGTAAAAATTGACTGGTTCTCACTATTAACTCAATATATTTTTGTATTATGGTTCCATTTGGCCGCATTAACTAGGTGACTTGTTCCCGCTTCTTATTCTAATTCTATTGTGATTCAGGGACCGATGTACAATGTACAGGATGGCAATTAAAACAATACCGTTTGCTACAATCAAAATAATTTTATAAGAAAAACTTTTAGGGCTTCTAAAGTTATAGTCCTCTAAAATGACTTCATAAGACATAAACAGTTTTACCACGTTGTCTACCATTAAAAGTTCAGAAGCCAAATCTGCGTCATGATATGACTACCACTTTATCATCAACATATTTGCTGGGATATAATAATCTACTGTTAATAAACTTGAGCCATATTTCATACTCAGCCACATGTATACCTGAAACTAGCTTGTTTGGTTTGCTATTTCATGAAATTTATATTAAGCCCAATCATGAATATTCCCTGAGAATTTTTTCCCAGGTTAAATTTTGGTTTTCCCTAAACCAGATATTTTATTCACTACAAGAGGAAAGGGTAAAGTGAAAAAACTACTGGGAAAGGTTTTTATTCATAATTGGGCTGGTTTTTTTTAGTTTTAACCCATTGAAAACCACACACAGAAAACAACTTCGGTTGTGATACTCGAATTCGTTGCCAAACGAATTTAGGCAGTTGCATGAACTATCAATGAATTAGAGTACACCAACTGAAACAATTCGGCAGTCACAACTGATATAAAACAAAATGATAATGCCAGGAAAATTACATAATTGAAAAAATTTTTATTTTTCACTATTTACTGAATTCACAAACCAAATTGTGACAAAAAAATTTAAAAATAAGTACAAGAAAATAAAAAGAAAAGAAATTATAATACATTGCAAATGAAACAAAAATATAAAATTTAATAATTAAGAACAACAATTAACCACGTCCATTCATTAATTGCAGTAGTCCAGGAAACACAATTGTTTCTATATAAAACGATATCAAAACTCATTATAATACTTTATTTTAAAGTCTGCTTATTAAAACAAAAAAACTTACTAGGTTTATATGGTCTTTTTATATTTCCTTCACTTTGTATGTCCATTTCTAATTTTCTTTAATTTTTTTTTTTAAATATGTATTTCTTAATACATTTTTTCACTTTTTATAATTTTTTTTTTGTATTTTTTGAGAAATGTCAAACGTACTATCGTTTGTTAATACTGAATTTCCATTCGAGTTAGATATTACAACCAATATTTTACTGTTACAATAGTATTTCATTCCTCCACATATATTTCAAGTAGTTGTGTCCAACGAATTTGTGTATTTGTTTTAGTCAATGATATATCGGTTGAAGCAAAACAATATGAAAATTGTGAGAATCGCCTTTTCATCATGAACATAATTTTATGGCTACAAGTAATGATTATCTGCCAAATGGGTAAAAATTCAATTATTATTATAAAATTTTAGCTTAAACAAATGATATTTGGAAATTGTAATCGATTTCCAACCAATCTTTTTTGTGTGTGCAGTTAAGGTTTCCAGATATTTTATAATATCAATTGACATAGAATAGGAACTGATTTTAGACCTTTGTTTTTCATAGTTTCAAAGTTTTTCTTTATTATGAAAAAAAGCTATAAAACAAAACGTAATATCCACATAATAGCTGTTATTTTTGAAAGTGGTATAAGTCCACTTTGAAAAAAAATATTTAACTCTAATTTTATTTAAAAAGTGGACTTATTATAAAGGGTGTTTTTTATAGACGTATAGAACTTTAAGTTGGCATTACTGTTCAAGATGGCGACCGATTTAACAGCTGTCAAGTGATTTATTCTCAGTTTGGTTTGGCAATTCTTCATGAATAGACTCATGCTTGAACAATGCTTGCAATTAGTGCAATTTTATTTCGAAAACGAGATTGCTGTTGTTCCCGATTTTCATAAGCGAATTTTGTTTACCGATGAAGCGCACTTCTGGTTGAATGGCTACGTCAACAAACAAAACTGCCGCATTTGGAGTGAAGCTAATCCTCAAGTGTATGTCGAAACACCGTTACATCCAGAAAAACTGACTGTTTGGTGCGCTTTATGGGCTGGTGGAATCATTGGTCCGTACTTCTTCAAAAACGATGATGGCCAGAACGTTACAGTCAATGGTGATCGGTATAGAGCCATGATTACTAACTTTTTCATTCCTGAATTCCAACAAGACGGCGCAACGTGTCACACAGCTCGTGCCACAATCGATTTATTGAAAGACACGTTTGGTGACCGCCTAATTTCACGTTTTGGACCTGTGAATTGGCCAACAAGATCTTGGGACTTAACACCGCTAGACTACTTAATGTGGGGCTATGTAAAGTCATTGGTCTATGCGGATAAGCCACAAACGCTTGACCATTTGGAAGACAACATTCGGCCTGTTATTGCCGATATACGGCCACAAATGTTGGAGAAAGTCATCGAAAATTGGACGTCCAGATTGGATTACATCCGAGCCAGCCGTGGCGGTCATATGCCAGAAATCATATTTAAAATTTAATGCCACAAGATTATCTTTCGGATAAATAAAATTCATGTCAATCGAATAATCCATCGCTCTTTTATTGCAATTTAAAGTTCTATACGTCTATAAAAAACACCTTTTATAAGTGCAAATAGTTTGGCGGGTAGCATTCTCAATTTATCCAACGGAATAATTAGCTGCTTAGCTTTTTGTAAGTGTTTTTTCCTTGATTTGTTTTTAGTTTATAAACCTAAACTTAATTGATGTTTTTCACGATAACGCATTTTATATTTTGAGCCAGAATAAATAAAATTAATTTTTCTTTGTTTAAACATGGGCATTTAAACATTTCTATATAAAAAAAAAAAACTACAATAAAACATTTTTCGGAATGAAAGCACAGGACATCTAGGAAAGCCTGCTAATTCTTATAGCGAACTTTGTGCATACATGCACTTGAAATTAATTTAATTAATATTATTTTAATAAATTCATTTGATAAACATTTCACGCCAAATTTTAAAAACGTTAACACACGAAAGTAGTTCTTTGCGGTATGCGTGTATGCAAATGACATGTAAATTTTTTACATATTTAAATAATGATGTACAGGTGTGTACACACATTAACATACAGACATAAAAGATGACTAAATAGTTAGTGCTTCGAACGTTTCAACCTACGCAAAACAAACTATTGTTACAGATTGATTTATGAACAACAACAAGAAAACAATAAAAGCCTGGCTTATATTAATAATACATACGAGTATTCAACTTTTGATCACCTACTAATTCTAAAGTATTTGAAAATTAAATCACACACACACACACACACACAACTTTTGTAATCATGACAACATAAAGCAATTTCGCTCAATCGTTTTTATTTAGACTAAAATTATTTTAAATCTCAACTTTTATTACCCTAGACACACATTTATTTACACATTATAAAATTATAAAGCGTATAATTTTTTAGTCGCAGTTTTTTTTCTTTTGGTAATTTATTAGTCACACACACATTAATTAAATGTTCTTCATTATCACTACTGCTTGCGCGTGCTCATGCAGATTAGGTACGATTCCTGCCTAGACCGTGGGTGTTTTCTGCACACCAGCCAAGAAGCTTCGTGGATTTGTGTTGTTGAAAAAAATAATAAAAGTGATTCCATTTGATTCACTTGTTTTTGGTAATTTGTTATGGGGCCCTTACACATTCATGTTGAATACAAGTTCAATGACAAAGTCCAGTATTAACAAAAAAAAAAGGTTCATACACTACACAAACGCATTAAGCCTGACCGTCAATATTAATTTAATTTCAATTGGACTTAACAAACAAAACTACACAAAAAACAAAATAAAATCTATTTGTCGATGATGACTAAATATCTGATCAAGGGGATAGTCTGTATTTCAGTTTGGTAATGAAATAAAATTTTGAAAATCAGGCATGTTTTCAAATCCACTTTTCTTAAAATGATTTCAAATCATGCAAAATTTGTTCTGCACACTAAAACGTTTGAAATCTCGTGATTTAAAGTCTTAAGCAGAGGATAGATACATTTGATATGTTTGTGTGAGTATCACAAAAATAAAACTAGTTTTGATTTTCGTCAAACGCACACACAACGTATACATAAGACTTCTGTTTAAAAAAAAAAATCCTCACAAATGCAATGATTGATGTGAAATTTGACATGTGTATTATCCGCTTTACGATATCAAATCACTTGGACTTTTTTAGGCGTTCTGCTTTGAATTGAAATGATTCACTTAATTTGAATTGTTTTTAATTGTGCTTTGTAAAAAAAAAACTTCATTATTTTACACGAAAAAATCTTAAAATTTATTAATTTCAAAAAACCCTTTATTTTTTGTGAACAACTTTTTCGTTTTGTTTATATTTTTTTTGGTTTACTTTTCTTGTTTAGAGCTCAGCATTAAACAAATTTTTATAGTTTTTTTTTTTGATAAATCACTTTAATTAACAAGCAAAATTTAATTGTAAACAAATCATAGCACCTGTTAGCTCCTGAATTAATTAAAACATGAAATCAGCGTGATATCAGAAAATGCCTCAATATTTCCTTTCGGTTTTAACAGTTTATGCCTCATTTTAGCTGAGATCCAAAGTCTTTTGTAGCAAACTGTAGTAAGTAAAAAGTTTTACATACAAAGTTTTTGGAAACCCTTTTATTTTTGAAAATGGTATAAGTTCACTTTGCAAAAAAAAAATGAGTTGGCGGTAATTTTAGTAAGACAATTTTTTAGGTGGACTTATACCACTTTCCAAAATTATGAGAAATAAATTTGATTGAAATTGATTACAAAATTAAAAGTTTAGAAACATACAGTGGGCGTAAAAGTATGATCGTAACTTTATATTCTCCTTAAGTCGTTATATATAATCTAATGTGACGTTAAATTATAGTTTAGATGTTATTAAAGAATAGATAAATATACACACATACATACATATTATATACATGTATACAATTATACATTCGCATAAAATCATAATTCTCTGTTTTACATCGCCATAGTCGGTTTAATATAAAGAAACTTTTTAATTCATTAATATTCCTAATCAAAAAGCGAAATATTTTAAATTATTAAAAAAAAAATACCCAACATAAAAAACATTTAACAATGAAGATAAAAAATATATAAAAAAAGGCATTTTACTACTTAAAATATTTAAAAATTTTATGTTTGTTGCTGTTCATTTAGTGTGCAAAATGAATATTTTTTTAAATGAGATTCACCATCGTATCCAGTTTATTATATTTATAATCTTTTGGAAACCTTAATTATTTTAAAATCAATCAATTATCTTTTGATAAAAAAAAAGTGCATTAAAATAAAAGTGTTTTCCAATGTGTTTGGTACTCATAAATCAAATTTTATTATACCCGGACAGTAGACAATCCATCCTTAATCAGGCCAGGACAGACCGTCCGTCAAGTCTATTTGTAAGTAATAGCAGAATAAATTGAAACAACAAAAAAGTAATTTATTATAATGCGTTAATTTTTAGATGCTGATACTGTTCACTCTTTTAAACGGGTTCTATATTTATTGCTTTACGGCTCCTATTAATTTAACAGCTGTGAATTGAATTTGATTAACTCAATAATTATTCTGTTGGCAACAAAACCAAAAATAATTTATTTTTATTAAATACAAGTACATGAAAGCCATACGCTTATATTTACAATGTATGCTACTCCATACACCTGTGTAAAGTTTACTTCATACATGATTAGGACTAGTCCTATAATAACCGAAATGTGTGAAGAAAAGTTGGTCTATTTTACATGGCAATGTCCTTGGAGAGTTTCAAAACTATTCTATTTTATTCTTCAAGAACTAAGATTTTCAATGGATTTTGAAAAAGCAAAATCAAATGGTATTTGATACGACTGCCGA
Source organism: Thelaira solivaga (assembly GCA_947397855.1). Taxonomy (NCBI): domain Eukaryota; kingdom Metazoa; phylum Arthropoda; class Insecta; order Diptera; family Tachinidae; genus Thelaira; species Thelaira solivaga. The sequence goes on from OX377612.1 coordinate 30,201,257, forward strand.
AAAATCGTATGGGTTTTGTACGATACAATACAAGTGTCAAAATTTTCATTGCATTTTTTTGTATGCAAAAGTGCAGCCCTGATATAATGAAGAGTATAAATGTTTAGAACATTTTCTAAAAATGGTAAGTCCCCATTTACATTATGGACATTTCTTGCCGGATTTTTTTTTGAATTCCCTTTTGTTCTTTCCTAAACCGTTTACATTTCGGACATTAATGTCCAGATAGAAATTTTTTCAATTCTTCTTTCCATTTATTTTCGTGACGCGCTTAATTTATTTGTATGAAAATTAATTGAAAAGAGCTTTTGAAGCAAACCAACTTAAATTAATAATAAATAAATACATTTATAAAAATATGGACAAATTAATACAGTGTACAAAAATGAAATGAAGCAACAAGACGATTATTACGAAAAGTTGAAAAGACAGACAAAAAATGTATAGTACAGACGGTCGTGTAGTATACACCTTGCGTATTTGCCCCTCGTCTGTCCGGACAGAAATGTCCATAATGTAAATGGGGACTAAGAGCATTACGACTGTATCGTTTTCACACTATTTACTTTTTCATTTGATTTAAACTTTTGACAAACTGTTTTCTGCAGTATGCTTATTTTGACAAATATTTACCTAATGTGACCGTAGCTTTAGTTCAGTATTCATTAAGAATTCAAGGACTTGCCTGGGTAATATGCCCGACGGCTGTAGATAGTAAATTAGACCATAACAGTGACACAATATGTTGTTAGCCGCCTCTTCGTCTTCGTTACATAACCTGCAGAGATCGTTTCGACGTAATTTAAATTAGAAAACTTAAAAATGCCTGACTTCCAATACGTTACATACAAGTTTTTTTTATAAATACAAAGTTGCGGAACAATGCATCAATTTGTATTGCTAATTTTTACAATATGAAACATAAATGATGCACAATAAGTAAACGCTCGCATTCTGTAGTACATGTTGAAATTATATTTACCATGCTGTAGTGCTTATTAGCAGTAAAAAGCTAAAGCATCAACTTTGAAACTGATGAGCTGCGTTTCTTATACAGGGTCTGCCAAATAACTTTTTTTTTTTTTTTTGAAACAGAGCGCAAAACATCGAGTGTAGCTTCGGCTGTGTGGCACGTAGCGCCGTCCTGTTGAAACCAAATGCTGCCAATATCCTCCTCTTCAATTTTTGTGAACAAAAATTCGTTCAACATGGCCCGATAACGATCGCCATTGGATGTAACGGCCACTCCTTGCTCATTTTCGAAGAAAAATGGCCCAATTATGCCTCTGGACCAATATCTGCACCAAACAGTGACTCGTTTTGGGTGCGTCGGCTTTTCAATGTATGCGTGAGGGTTTTCTGTGCCCCAAATGCGACAATTTTTCTTGTTTACATACCCGCCAAGATCAAAATGAGCTTCATCCGGAAAGATGATTTTTTTTGGCAAAATCGGCATCTTCTGCAAGTCGATCGCAGGCACACTTAGCGAAGCGAAAACGCATTGGATGGTCAGTTGGCTTCAACTCCTGAACCAATTGGACTTTGTATGGCGTCATACCAAGGTCTTTAAGCAAAATTCGTCTCAATGATGTCTCCGAAATGTTCAATTGTTGAGAACGACGGTGAATTGATGTTGATGGCGCTTCACGCACACTTTCTGCCACAGCAGCAATATTCTCGGGTGTACGCACTGTTTTTGGCTTTTAACGCTTTGGTTTATCGATGAAGTTTCTTTCACTTTTTTCACAAGATAACGAACATACGGAGCTGACGGTGCTTCTCTTCTTCCAAAATCTGTACGCAATTTTCGCACACATTCTGCAACATTACCATGATTTTCAAAGTAATGTCGCAATATTTCCCAGCGTTGTTCAAGCGTATACACAATCAGACATGAGCTAAGTGTTACCATTCACGAAATAAGCACTAGTTGAAAAAAAAACGTTAGATTGCGGACCCTTTACTTGTCTTGTACTTCGGAGTTATGAAATACGATGCCTTGTTCGAATACAAAGCAATTCACATTTTGGTTGGGTATGTGAGTGAATAGATTTGATGTATTAAAAAGAAAAAAGCAAACTAGGGTTAGACTCCACTATCTCTACATTTGTTACAAAATTATAGTTTCTAACTTGGAGGTGTTACAAAAAAATTCAAGCAAGTTGATACCCATCAAAGAAAGGCGTTATTTTTTTTAGAACAGGATTGATTGAGTACAGTTTTAGCGGCATGGAAATATTTAGTTCTTTGAATAGATTTTATAGAGAAGTTCTCTCTCATATTCTTGTTTTTATTTTGTCTTTTTTAATTTTTTTTAAATAAACAATAGAAAACAAACGTTAACAAAGCATTAAAGCATTTTATTAATTTAGAAGATACAATAAATTTTAAAAATATGCTCAAAAATTAAGAATATTTACTTTTTTGAAGAAATAAATGTATGTGTGCATGTATAATGAATATATTGATTTAGTTAATTATTTACCGTGTGGTAAAATTTACCAGGCCTACACACTATTTAGGCCTTTTTAATTTTGATTGAAATTAAAAAAATATATATATTTTTTTTGACATGCAATTTTTATTGAAAAAAATTAATCCGAATGATATTGAAATGAACTTTCTGTAGTGCATATGTCTGTTATATATGACGCTTCAAGCTTAGTTTTTTTTTAAGAATTTACATATGAAGAAAAGAATTTTGATTATAAAATCATTATTTTTAATTGTAGAAGTCTAAAACTTTGTAGGAACATGTAGAAACGTACACACTCAATGACTTCTTCCTAACTAGTAACTATCTCATTATGAAACTTCTAGTGTATTTAATTTTTAAAATATGCTTTGATCTATTTTTTAGAATAAAAAATTTTTTTCTTAAATGGGGTCGAGTTTTTGAAAAACTCATTTGAAATTTTTATTTCCGGTTTAGAAGTTGAAATTTTTTTCTATTTTTCAAAATTAATTTTTTTATCAAAAAAATAAAAGAAAGATCTGTGCGAATTGCGAAGCGTGATATTTTTTAAAATATTTTTCCTATTAGAAAATCTACTCAAAAAAAAATCGGAATTTCAATTAGCATTGAAATATAAACATCATAAAAATATACTCGTATTACGTATTTGCTTTCATACGCACTAGAGGTATAATTAACCCATATTTATATAAAGAAATTTTACAACCTCACTTTTTTTTCGCTGTCCGCTACACTTGTAATACCCGACATGTGAGAAATTTATTTTATATTTGATATTTTAAATAGCTTTTTTAGCTTCAAAATACATTTTCACAAAATGCATTTAACAATTGTAACTACAAGTGAAGCGGATAATTTGGTGACGTATTGGAAAATTTTGCAATTCAATAACAGTTTGGACATTTTTTGTCTTAGGCATGCTTTTCACATTGTGGAGTGGTACCAATTCAAAACACCAATTCAACGTTAATATTTTAGAATACGTAATGCTGCCTTATTAGGAAGAAGATTTGTCTTCAACAAGACAATCGCTCGAAGAATACTATTGAAACGGTTTGTTTCTGTTTTTGATCTCTCTTTAACACATTGATATCTCTTAATTTTTGACAGGACGAACTTCAATCATGGCGTCTCAGTGTCACCTAGTTTTCTTACACCATGATCAATACGTTTTTGGTAAATTATCATAGTTTTTGCAACGGATAACGTTAAACGCTGTACTGCATTATGCAGGTGATACACACGTCAAATCAACATCAAGCAATGCATTTATATGTATTTTTAAATGAACGTTGTTTGTGAATTTGACGAAAATCAAAACTAATTTAATTGTTGTGATACGCACACAAATGATTGATGTGGAAATTTGATGTATTTATCCCCCGCTTTAGTTAGGTAGGAGTAATCCTAAAACTACTCATTTTAAGAAAAATTAATCACGTAGCCAAAATTTTATTTTTGTGTAGATATACTAAATAGAAAGCAACCTTTAACAAATTCACTCCAGCAATTCGTACAAAGGCCTTTTAAAAGGCTTCTCATTTTATTTTACTGTTAGATATACATATCTATTGTACATATGTATGAGTATGTGTGCGTGCTTAAATGTTATAATTAATGATATAAGACTTTTGGAAATAAAAAAAATAAAACGAAAAACGATACTGGTATGACAAACATACACAGCGAAGCGAAAACTTGTACATAAACAATATTTGAAATCAAACGAAATCAACGTAAAACTTATGATCGAGCTGATAACGGTGTTACTAAAAATGATGATAATACGGGTATTCTCTTTCGATATAGATGTTCTATTTTATTATGCATACATACACTCGTACAATAAATATTCAAATGTACAAATATTTGTGTGTATATAATGAGAAATTAATATATTCATACATACATATGGAGCTGTTTAGCAAGAATGTATTGATGTTTACATATACGAGTATGTGTAAACATTTGTGTGTACGTGTGTGTATATTTGTACGTATGCGTAATATACTATCATCTTTCTATCTATCCATCTACATATCTATCTATTTATCCACATTTATTTAAATTAAATGTTTTTTTGTTTTTCGTATTAATAGCACCTATTTTGGCATTGGATTAATTTCTTATGCAAATGACAATATAAAAGGAAACAAGAAGTACCTTTGATCCGTATTTGCCAGTAGAAATTTGTTCGATTAATACGTGCCACACAGTAACGGAACAAAATGACACGATTAGTAAGTTAGAAGCAGAAACTGTAATAAAAATTAAAAAAAAAATAAATAAATAATTACTAAGAAAAATAATATAAAGTGTGTGCACATCCAAATGAATATAATGAAAGTCTTGAATTGCAAAAAAAAAAATAAAAATAAAGGAATACCAACCTACATAGTGTTAAATATTTTACAACAAAAAAAAATAATAATAAATTAGAAATGAAAATCTGCTTTAGAAAAAACAACTTGTTTAATAAATCAAGGCTATTAAAGTTTAAATATACATACCCAAAAATACCGTTATATATATATACATACATGTATATAGTAGATATATATTACGTTTTCCAGTACAGTTACTACAACATTATATATATTTTGTTGTAAAATTATAAAAGAAAAAACCTTTTGAAAATTAAAAAAAAAAAATAAAAATTTTTTTTATAAACTGTGTGTGATATAAATATGTAGTACATCAAATCGACATTCAAAATGGTGGTGCTTGCTTGACTCTAAATTAGTTTTTTTGCTTTTAAACTAATTCATGCGAAATTACAATTCCAAAGAGAAAGTCTTTCACATACTTGTATAAATATCAACTATGTTGGACATTTGCTGATGTACAAACCATAATTAGTAGATCTGAGCACCAAATGTGGACCAGCGCAACACACAATCATACGTATATCATTATATTTTACATAACTATGCAGAGCAATGATATGAAATTTTTTTTAGCCGCCATAAGCAAATTAATTAATCAGACGTGTTCTGTTACTTGGGGGCAAATTACGGTATTCGATATCGATCGAAATTTCCATTTAAATTATATTGAAATTTCGTATGATTTCGAATGCCGTAATGTGTCCCCTGACTGTGTAAAAATTTCGTTTTAAAACGAATTAAAATTTTTTGGTGTTCTCTAAACTGAATTCACATAATTTTATTCGTTTTAAAAGCAAGTAGCACATAAAATTTTAAGACTTTTTTATTTATTTACTTTTTTAAAATCCATCCTTGCAATACACTTAACTAAACTAAAATTTGTTAAAGTTTTCACTCCAAGTATGAAGTTTAGTTCGTTGAAAACTCCCTATTTTTATGATTACCATAACAAGAACTATATTCGGACAATATCAAAGCAATATCAGTTAATTTTATAAAACAAAAAATTAGCAAAAAGTCTAATTTAACGAAACGAAAATTTTACAAAACACCAAATTGGTTTTTTTTCAGTCTTAAAAATTTTCCGTTTTTCAAACGCGATTCGATTTTGACTTGTTGCAATTAATTCAATAAATTTATTTTTTTCAGTTGTAAAAATTATTTGTTTTTGAAAACAATTCCATTTACAGAGCAAAGGCTATTATTTGTGTGTTAATAACAAAAAATCGCTTAAGTCGACTTAGGTAAAAATTAACTTGTTATGGCAACTAACTCAACAATATATTCCACTATTAATGATGCTAGAATCGAAATAATTTTTTAAGAAAAACTTTTAAGGCTTCTAAAGTTGTCATAAGCCACTTTTATGTATTACCACAGTTGTATAGAGGTTAGAAAAGTCTTAAAATAGTTTTGGCAAGCTTTGGAACCACCATAAACTTTTTAATAAAACTCAAAACCCAACTGGCTTTTCAATTAAAAAAAAAATATTTTTCAAATTCACATTCGTCAGCGATTTTTTAAATTTAAAACTTCTACTTACTTTCTCATAATTTTATCCAACTTTTTAAAATAAACTAATTTTATGTTTGCTTTATTCATGTATTTTAAAACAGATCGTTGTATTGTGCGCGGTGGTGTATGTGGCCGCTGATGTTAAACATCTTACAGACCGTAATATTGATCTATTCAAATATGATCCAAGCGATGTATACACACTACCCGAAGATATTGATGACGATAAACCAGCCACAATTTTTAATGGTGATGTAATGAAAGCTAAAGTAGAGAAATTACAAAGTCTCAGTGGAAATAAAAAATTTAAATTGGAGTGAGCTTACAATTCTCTTTTATCTGTTTGTTGTCTATAGATTTATTTAATCGTAATTTAATGTTTTCAGTTTAAAAACTCAGAACGGCATTGAAGTTTCAAGTGTTGGCAAATTAAAAGACGATAAAACTTTTGTGGTTAGCGGTTCATATTCATTTACTGGAGCCGATGGAAAACGTTATAAGACCAGATATACTGCTGATGAGTTTGGTTATCATCCAATTACAGAACTCGAATTGAATATACCTGAGTAAGCAAGATTTATTTTTTTTATTTGTTAATTGTTATACCCTTCACTGTAAGTAAGAAAGGTAATTCCTACACCGTACATGAGTATATATATTCTGCATCCTTATGAATAGCGGAGTCGAATAAGCGATGTCCGTCTGCTTGTCTATATGTTTGTCTGTCCTAGACAACGTAAAAAAAATTTTGCCCACTGATCTATCGGTTGTTTCTGTCAAATTATTCTTATTGAAATTCAGCCAGATCGGTATATGCGTTAAAAACCGCAATTACCTCTGTTTTTGATCACTTTTTGCATGGTTTTTTGCGTATTTTGTTCAAACAACGCAACGGACAAAAAAACGTGGTATGCATACAGCTTTGTTTGAAATTACAGTCGTAATATCTGTGCAAAAAATGAGATCAAGCGGCTTACAAATGGCCAAGGAATATCTAAAATACAACTGAAATTTTAGATTTTGTGGTTTTTAATGCCTTGAGTGTAATAGCGTTACGAATGCATTATGAAAGAGAATTTTTTAGATTTTTGTTGTTAATTAAATATTTAATTAAATATGTTTGCAAAATTGAATTAAATTATACATAATTTGCATTCCTATTTAATATCTTTCTTAGAATTTCCATTTTTATTAATTTAAAAATTAAATGCCTGCAGACATTTTATTGCTTTTAAAAATGAAGTTCAGAAAAGATTGTTTCTTAGAACTCATTAATTTTAGTTTCTTGAACTGAAATTAATTATTTATTTAGAATTAATAAAAACAAGTTAAATTCGGCAGTGCCGAGTCTTATATACCCTACACTGCGTTAGCCAAATTTTAATATTTTTCACTTTCCACATTCTTCATTAATAGCAAAACCATAGAAAAAATTAAATGAGTGAAGAAAAATATGCCGCGTTAAATATGTTTTAACGTAAAACCCGAAGTTTTTTAGTATTTGCAAATATTTTCAGTATTAATGGCTTATTTATCAAATACGTCTTAAGTCATTAAATATTAAATGTTTTAATCTCTAATCTCTACCAATCAAATATTCATATATTACTTTGGATATTTTAAAATTTTTTTTATTTTTTTAAATTTTCATATACTCCAGTGCTGTTGCTCTGAAGGGTATAGGCAATTTCCAGAAAGCGTAGAACTTACAAATTTGGTTTCAGTAAGTTTCTGTTGCCAATATGAGGAATGATAAAAATTCCTCAGAGTATGAGTACTGGGGTAGGAGGGAAATTAAAAAATTTTTGAAAAATAATGTAAAGTTTTTTCTGAGTACTTAGAAGATAGATTACAAATCTAGACGACCTCCCTTTTAAAATGATATACATCTTATCTCGTAATCTTCTATGGTTCGTTTGGAAGTTACTTTGGATTATTTTTAAATTTCCATATACCCCAGTGCTGTTGCTCTAAGTAATTTTAGGAACTTGCCGTCGAACCATTAAATATTGTGAGATGAGACATATATCATTTTAAAGAGGAGACTGTCTAGATTTCTGGTCTACCGCCAAAAAAAAACTTATATAGAGTTATTTTGGACTATTTTTAAAATTTTTTTTAAATTTCCATACACCCCAGAACATTTGAACTCAAGGATTTTGTCAGTTTCCGTTTTGCATCATAAAAGAAAAACTACGAATTTTTCAGAAAATGTTAAAACACTTCCAGAAAGTTTACAGCCTACAGATTTAATTCCTTTTTAATTTTAGTAATTTTCCTGCCCAAAAATCCCTTAGAAGAAGAGTACTGGGGTATGAGGGAATTTCATAAATTTTTTAAAAATAATGCAAAGATTTTTCTGAGTACTTGGGTGATTACAAATTTGGTGATGAAATCTTGTTTCAAATGATATGTAAACCAACCCGTAATATTCTATGGTTCGTTTGCAATCTATTAGAGAAATCAACGTATTTATGCACATTTGTATCTTAGTATGTCAAAAATACTGAGAAGATATTTACAAATACTAAAAAACATAAGGAATTACGTTAAAACATATTTGACAAACCATATATTCACTCACTTCAAAAAAAGTGTGTAATTGAAATGCATACTTTGTTCAGCTTGAGGTCGTATTAAATATAAAAATGTATTTATTTATTATTACAGGGAAATGTCTATAAAAAAATAAATTTTTATAAAACGACTAATATTAACGAGTTCTAAGAAACAATCCTTTCTGCGAACCTCATTTTTAAAAGCAATAAAATGTCTACAGGCACTCAATTTTTAAATTAATAAAAAAATAACTTCAGCTATAAACTGACAGCTATAAAAATTTGAACAAAAAAAAACAAAGGAAAAGCAAAGCAAAAACAAAACAAAAATTAATGAAAATGTGAAATACCGGTTGTATTTTTGATTTTTCTGGTCCATTTGTGGACCGATCTATCTCATTTTTTTCACAGACATAATAAAACTGCGTACCACGTTTTATTGTCCGTCTTGTAGTTTAGACAAATTACGCAAAAAACTTACCAAAAATGGTAAAAAAAATAGAGGTAGTCGTGATCTTGGACTCATAGCTCAGCCATTTATGGACCGATTTAGCTGAATTTTGGTCCATATGCTATGAATATGATATCTGAAAAAACTGTTTACTAATTTTTTTTATACTTTAGATAAAAAACGCAAAAAACAAAGCAAAACTTAATGAAAATCTAAAATTTCGGTTGTATTTTTTGATTTTTCTGGTCCATTTGTGGACCGATTTTTCTGGTTTTTTGCACAGACATTACAATTATTATTTGTAATAAATTTTGTACCAAGTTTGTTTGTCCGTCTTGTAGTTTAGACAAATTACGCAAAAAAACGCACCAAAAATATTCAAAAATAGAGGTAATCGCAATTTTTGACATCGACCAGACGCTGTGCCTCGCAATTAGCCATCAGCCGGTCGTCCCTAAGGCGAATTTTGGTCAAAGACCTGCGCATGTTCCCGTACAAAGTCTAGTCCGTGTATCAGCTACTGCTTGCCGACCGACAAACGAGTGTAACCTACGCCCAAGTCATCGTCAATCTCAAGGACGATTTTTCGACCAAAATCATAATGAGCGATGAGGCTCATTTCCACCTCAGCGGGTACGTGAATAAGCAAATCTATCACTTCTAGCGCACCGAAAATCCACGAGTGATACACCAGGAGCCATTACACCCGCTCAAAGGGACTGCATGGTGCGCGTGGACACGTGGTTCCAACAGGACGGAGCAACGGCACACACTGCGCTGACCACAACCGATGTTCTGAAGGCGGCGTTCCCGGGTCGCCTCATCTCTCGTTTTGGCGATTTGCACTGGCCCGCAGGATCGCCCGATTTAACCGTTCCCCATTTTTTTATGAGGTTTTTTGAAGTCCCGTGGTTACGTGAACAAGCCCAAGACCATGGAAGCCCTCAAGGACAACATTCGACACTAGTGCGAGAATCTGTCGCCCGAAGTTCTCGCCGAAGTGATGAAAAATTCCATAAAACTAGCCCTTATAGCCCATTCGGCCGATATCATCTTCTCGACTTGACCAATAAAACTCTTGTTCAAATAAACATAATCAAAAAATATAATCGAAATTTTTCATTTAGAAAAAAAATGAGAGCCAAACAACATCGGATGACTTCTTTTAGCCCACCTTGTATTTAAAGACGTACTTGATAAATATGCCATTAATACTGAAAATGTACGTTAAAACATATTTAACTCACCATATTTATCTTCACTCACTTAATTTTTGTATATTTTTGATATTTTAAAAGACTGTGGAAAGTGAAAATTTTTAATATTTCGCTAACACAGTGAAGGGTACGTATATAAGACTCGGGACAGCCGAATTAAACTTATTTTTTTTTTTCATTCTATTTGTAGGCCTCAATCGGTAAAAAGTGGCTTAGAAGCAGCCAGTAGTAAATTTGGTATTGACGATAGAAGAAATAGATTCCAGTTTTTAAATCAAAACTTAAATTTGGATATAAGCCAACCTCCAATTAGAGGAAGTGGCCAAAGCGGTGACGATTACAGTTACTCCAAACTTGCCGATAGAACTTTCAATGACAATGAAAGTGATTTAGACGGTTATATTTATAAGCCACCTTCGTAAGTTTTACTAATTATTTAAATAAAATTTAATATCTATCATATCTCATGTTTAAATTTTTTTGTAGTCAAATTTTTAGTGAACCTGATCCATCACGTTACTACCTTCCAGTTTTATAAAATCCATCATCATAGTTTTTAGTTCATGCAACATACGAATTTTTGCTGCTTTCTTTACATCAACACCATTAGTTTAAAATCTTTTATTTGTAACATAAAATATCATTCACATAGCAAACCTACTTTAAGATTTCTAAGGTAAACCAATAAGAAATAAAACAAAAGTGACAAGGTGATATTAGAAATAAAATAAAAATGATTTCTAAAAACTATTACGATTAATATAGTTTTTTTTATTAAATTTTACAACGGCAACTTTTAGAAATATCTCAAAATATCGAAATATAAATTTTTTTTATGAAAAAAAAAAGAATTCCATAATTGGGAACCAGCGTTGTCATATTGTAAGATTTATCTTCTTTTGCAAGTTTTTTGAGATGTTAAATAAATAAATATTTTTTTTAATAACTATTTTCAAATAGAAAAGGTCAAATAATCAAGATGTTCACAGTTTTTAAGTTTTCCTTCTCAAATAAATATTTTTGGAAATTTGTAAAAATAATTTTTATTTCGAAAATTGCTCAACCTTATTTTACTTCTTTTTATTCCAGTAAAATGGTTAATATTTGCTACATACAAAATTGTTTTTCTTTTGAATAGTAAATTTTTTTTTTCTATTCAGATAAAAAAAATTGTACCATTATTTCAGCTAAATTTTCTTAACCTACTCAAAATAAAAAAATTAATGCCTTAAAAATGTATTTCTTTTTTATTCAAAAATCTGTGTTTGCTATTCAACATCGATAAATATTTAGCAAACAATGGTAAGAAAAGTTTTATAAAAGTAATTTGTAAAACATTAAATAATATTTTGTGCGTATTTTAAAAGTATTCTGTGAGTCAAACAGCGACAACAATACTGTAATTTTTAATAAATTTTTGTTCTGATCTTATAAAATTTTGGTCTGTACATAATTTCATATTAAATATGAAACAAACTGAGTGTTTAATTAAATTTTTATTAACACAAATTGGAATGTATGTTTGTTATTCATGCTAAGTTTTTTTAATAAAATAAAACTGAAAACACACACATTTGTACTGCTTTTTAATAATCTGTAAGAAAATAGATTTTTGGGCCGAAAAAAAAATTTTCTCAGAAACTTTAAGACATTCAAAAATAATATGATAATACTGCTGGTAACTCTATTTTATTAAGTTAATTTGCCTCACACCAGGGCGAATATAACTACAGATATATAAAGGGTGTTTTTTATAGACGTATAGAACTTTAAGTTGGCATTACTGTTCAAGATGGCGATCGATTTAACAGCTGTCAAGTGATTTATTCTCAACAACGCTTATCCTGAACAACGCTTGCAAATAGTGCAATTTTATTTCTAAAATAATGGTTCGTAATTTTGATTTTCATAAGCGAATTTTGTTTGGCGATGAAGCGCATTTGGAGTGAAGCTAATCCTCAATCCAGAAAAACTGACTGTTTGCTGCGCTTTATGGGCTGGTGGAATCATTGGTCCATACTTCTTCAAAAACGATGATGGCCAGAACGTTACAGTCAATGGTGATCGGTATAGAGCCATGATTACTAACTTTTTCATTCCTGAATTGAACAACCATGATGTCCAGGAGCTGTGGTACCAACAAGACGGCGCAACATGTCACACAGCTCGTGCCACAATCGATTTATTGAAAGACACGTTTGGTGACCGCCTAATTCACGTTTGGGACTTGTGAATTGGCCTCCAAGATCTTGTGATTTAACACCGCTAGACTACTTTCTGTGGGGCTATGTAAAGTCATTGGTCTATGCGGATAAGCCACAAACGCTTGACCATTTGGAAGACAACATTCGGCCTGTTATTGCCGATATACGGCCACAAATGTTGGAGAAAGTCATCGAAAATTGGACGTCCAGATTGGACTACATCCGAGCCAGCCGTGGCGGTCATATGCCAGAAATCATATTTAAAATGTAATGCCACAAGATTATCTTTCGGATAAATAAAATTCATCTCAATCGAATAATCCATCGTTGTTTTATTGCAATTTAAAGTTCTATACGTCTATAAAAAAAAACACTCTTTATATATAAGTATTCGCCTTGGTTTGTACTTTGAATAATTAATTATGAGCTTATGTCTTGGCTAATTTCACTTCGTTGAATTCAATTACCATTTGCACATTTTTTATTTAATTCGCCCTGCCTGCGAATACAAAAATAATTTTTATTAATTCCAAAATATATAGGGACATACTATTGGGAGTTAACGTAATTTATATTTTCAAGTGGCAATGTGGTGTATTCCTACTCTTTGCCTTTTTAGCTACAACTTTCGAACGAATTAATTTTTTTAATGAAACTGGGTAATAGAGCGGGAAATGGGATATCGTTGCCTCGCTTAAAGACCTAAAAAATAGTGACTCATTTTAAAGTTATTTTGAAAAAGAAAAATTGTTTAATAGTATACCTATTTTTATACAAAAAAGTTCCACACAAAATTTCTGATAAAACGGAAATGTAAATTTCCAATAAAAAGCCCTAATTGTTATGGCTACGAGAAATTTGTACGGCTTCACACACATTATTATTACCTATTTCACAATTCATGTACTTTCTCATTCCAGACACATTAATAACTATAATAGTCAAGTAATGTACATACTCAGACATATTAAAAAAATTAATTAAATTAAACTTAAGTACAAATTTACTAAAAACTAGAAAATATAGCGTTTTTAATTTCTATCTCTAGGATGGCTGAAATGAATTCAACATAATAAATATTCATCGAGTATTACTCCAGGTATCATTAGCTTTGTTATACTAGAAATATTATTGTTTTCTGTAGATATAAAGGTAAATTTTTACATTGCACGTAGCTGTAATAATAAAGGTTTTGTTTTATTTTAGTTGCAATTTGTATATGGATGTATGTACGTACATATATCCTTCGTTATATCAACCAACTGGAGTTGAATGAACTTGATTTATGCAATTAAAGTTGTTATTTTGATTTCTCCCTTTTTATTTTTTTCTTTTTGTAGGTACTTGTGACGCAAACATGTCTGTGCTCTGTTTTTTAGTAATAGTAAACTAGTACTGTATGATGATACAACTTAAAAAGTGAGCACAGTTGCCCATCTGGTACTTTTTTCTTAACTTTCGTGGTCGTCACTTTGTGAACATTTTTTGACATTTCAACTAGAAATGTAGTTGTGCAGAACTGGGGTTAACTTGTACATTATTTTGCTTAGATATGTGTATATGTGTATGCTTTTTTGCAACTGTTTATGTTACTGATAAGAAAATACATATTTGCAGACAGAACGAAGTTATTGCACAAATTTAAAAAATTAAATTGTAAAAAAGCTATTACACAAAAAGAATTTAATTTAGTATGTGTACAATATTTAACAATGTCTGAATTTCCAAGTATGTATGTATGCATTCTTTACTACATAAAAAAAAATAAAATGTTAAAAGAACAAAATAAATTATTTGTGTGGGTAGACAATAGGATACAAGGAGTAGACGTTAAATAACTCTGATTTCTAGTAAAGTAACTTAAGTAAGGTCAACTCACATACAATGATATAAAAAAGTATAGATATGATTTATCTCTGCCCAGTTTTGTTCAACAGAATATATATATATATATATATACATATAAAAGTTGTGGGCAAAGAAACTGAAAGATCATATCGACTATTGGTCTTGAACATATTGTACAAATTAGTCTTTATTTGACGAAGCGGTGAGATATAAAATTAGTCTACACTCTCCTATGTACCTGCACAATGGGCTCTCAGAAGTTTTACGATAATTTTAAAATCTACTAAAATTATTTAATAGAATATGTTGAAAGTGCTTTTAATGAAATCTTTTTAATAATATAAGATTATGAAACAAAAACTGGAAGTACAAAGTCCACAGATGTATAATATGCATGTATGGACTTATGTCTATAGTTTTCATACAACTATGCGGGCGGCGGTGCTTACATAAAATTTGACTAGATTGTACGGGATTACCTTTAAATAAAATAAAAAAGTAAGTAAATGATTACAAGAGCACAATTAAAAATTATTTATTTATTTTTAATTTTATTACTGTTTTATCTCTGCATGAATACCAACTTTCTGACAGTTTATTAGTTATTTCCTTCTCATAAAGTGCATAAACGTAGTTTGCAGATCAACAATTTTTATGAAACAGATAGTTATGAACAGTTTTCTGTGCCACTGTACACATCCGAATCCCTTAACCACTGTACTGTTGTGTAAAATACAATCTAGCGTGGACATATATTTAAATATAATTAATAATCAAAATGTTCTGAAATAGATTTAAACAAGTATTTATATTTTCTATAGTATTAATTTTTACATTTTCTTTATAATGTGTAAGAAATTTTCAGTTATCTTGCAATTTGCATTGAGGGGAAGAGAAATAATATTTATAACATTACAGCAATGATAAACTTTATACAAGAAGTACAAAATAAATACTCATTTTTATGTAATTTATTAAATAACTTTTGGAAATCATGGATTAAATCAAATTTAACATTTAAATTGCAACTGAAATCTATTAAGTGGAAGAATGAAAAGGCTAAACCTGGCTGTGCTTACAAGCCAACAGAGGTATGTATATCCTTACATACATAATGTATGTATGTACATGTAGTACTTTAAACATTTTGATAATACTATTTAATTTTTTTAAGATTGAACAGTTGGCAAATGTTATAACACACGGTGTATGGATTATACCATCTTTGTTGTGTCAGTATAAACTTTTCGAACGTTCCAAATCATCCGGTCAATATTTGGTGTCCTGGATATATGGCAGTGCTTTAAGCTTAATATTTATTATATCATCCTGTTTTCACTGTTCCTGTTATTGTTCACACAATGAGTAAGTTATTACAAATTTATATAGCATCCTTGAAAAATTTTGCATACAAATTATTAAAATTGTAACACCGATTCTAAGTAACGTCTGCTTAAAATATTTTTGTTGTTTGTTGTAATGTGTGAAGACTACGAATTCGAATATTTCACTCGGTAACGAAAAACTCGTAATTTTATGACGGTTCTTTTACATTTTTAAATATTTGTGTTTGTTTTACTTCGAGTAATAAGATCATATCATTTTAATAAAGTTTTTCAACTATATTCGGTGGAATCTAGCTTTAAGTGTCTAGTGAATTTTCAATTTCACAAATACCTATTTATTGTTGACACAGAAGAATATGTGCCTACAAGTATTTATGTCAATAAAAAATGCTTTTTCAATTTTAGTGGGATTAAGAATATATTGCACCGATGTGATAGAGCAATGATATACATATTTATAGCAGCATCATATTTTCCATGGCTGTTGTTAGAAAATCCCAATAACTCTGTTGTACTGAGTTGCATGGAATGGTTAATTTGGTTAATGGCAGCAAGTGGCATCGCTTACCAGCAGGTAGTTATAAGTTCAAAAAATATTTCATTTAATTATTAATTTAATATCAATACAAGAAAGCATTCATAACCAATAATGTGTATTACTTTTTATTATTCAGGTATTCCATGAGCGGTTTAAATGTTTAGAGACCTGTTTCTATATTTTAATGGGTTTAGGTCCTGCGGCAGTAGTTTTATTTACTGGTCATGAATTTCCTGGTATGACTGAACTGAAATTGGGTGGGTTTTTCTATATGCTGGGTATATGTTTCTTTAAATCAGATGGCATTATACCCATGGCTCATGCTATATGGCACCTATTTGTAGTGATAGCAGCTGGCTTACATTACTATGCTATTTTAGTTAACTTGTATCCTCTAGATTTTTCAATAATTCAAGAAGAAATATCGTAATATTGAAATGTTACTTATTTACGATATAATAAGTAATATAAATTGTTAACCATTTGATTGAAAAGATATTTGTTTAAAAAAAAAGTAATATGTTATTACATATAAAAACTTTAAATTTCGAATTTATTACCTAAAAATATGTCTTCAGATTAGACTCTTCCGTTTAATATAAATAAGAAAAAAGTTTAGTATTTCCAATATAGAAGTCTACATAAGTTTGCATATATACATATAGAATAGTTAATTAACAAAGCAATTATTTGATTATATTACTTCTATTACTTTAACTACCACAAAAACAACGTATATTTTTATATTAATTTTTAAATTTGTTAATAAATGACATCTTTGACAAAATTTGTCATTTCTTCTATATTTAGCTCTAGTATCGAAAACCTTAACCACCTATTGCATAAAAATATATATTTAGAAAATAATTTAAGCAAGTATTAATAAACAAAGAAATATTTTGTGTTCAATAATAACATTTTTGAACTAAAAAAATTTAGAACAAATAATTTTATTTTTAATCTTAGTATGTAATAATTAAAATAGTATATACCATATATGTATGTAAATAGTTAATGCTCCAAAATATAAAAATAAATGAACAATATTATTAAAAACTTCGTTTCGTTTCAAAGTGTTCTTAATTTTAATGAATAATTTCTAGTTCCAACTATGAAAATCGGAAGAAACCAGATACTGTGTCCCGAGCAATTTTTGTCCAGTATTTGCCAAGATAAAAGCAAAAAAAAAACATGATGGTAACTAAGTTCCTTTATCATATCCTTTTACATACATATTTTAACTTATTTTTTTCTTTGTATTCTGTTATGCTAAAATTTGCCGAATGATTTGTATTACTTTATAACAATAGGTTCATTTTTTATATATATTATGCACGAATTAACGTCATTAAAATTACAAATATAAGGTATTAATCATAACTATGTAAGTATATCGCCCAAAAGGCCAACTTTCTAATGATATAACATAATATGGTAATCCTCAGAATTTATTCTGTACTTAATATTTCTATTAGAAAATTTAAAATACTTTTTTGCTCTAAAGACAACTCATCATCATGCTTTACACGCTCTAACAAAACAACTGGACAAGATAGAAGTGGTGCTGCCTTTTCAGGTACCATACGATTTCTTACTCGTTTCAAAGTATTGTTTATAATTTCCGCACGTGGCAGAATATGTTTTTTTAGCATAAGTAAATCATCATTGAGGGCCAGTCTTATAATATGGGACAGAGCCAAACAGAGTTGTTCTTGAAGATTGTCTCGATGATTGTATTCATGAAAATTATCCAAGTTATGTGATTGCTCTACTGCTTCCACAATTGAGAACCAACATTTCTCATAATATATCCCGAAATATGTTCTCTTTGTAATATTTATTATTGCTAGAGAGGCATTAATGCGTACTTTAAAGTTGTGATGATGAACAATTACGTGACACAAGACAGGAAAGATTGTTCCCTGCCAACTAAGATCGTTCATTTCGAAAATAGTTGTGTTTCGCATTAAATTGCTAATAGCATAACAAGAATTCCACTTAACTTTTGCATTACCCGATGTACGAATACAGTCACTTAATTTGCAAATAGACTTGGTAAATAATTGACGCCACTTCAATTTGGTATTATCACTATTTAAATGTCTGTCATTCAATAAGCGTAATAGGTTTCCTAATGTACGCACAGCATTACAGCGAACTTTGTCATTATCAGTACAAGCAGCATTAGCTGCAGTTATAAGACGAAATAGTAAATCATCCGAAATTCGTTCATGCCATAATTGTGTTGTTTTAGTTTCTTTGGCAATAAGAGCATCACTTATATTACCAAGCGACCAGAAGCTCTTTATGCGTACCAACAAATTTGAATCTGTGACAAGATGTAGTGTTAGCTCCGCAGTATTTTCAATGAAAACTAAATCACCCAGCAGAGATGGGTACAATGCAAAGACGGCTAAAGCTCTAGCTGCAGCAGATCGCACTAAAGATTCTTCTGTACTATCGCTAATGACTCCTGTTAAAAAGCTTAATAAGCTAATTTGGCTGGAGTGTGGAAAACATTCATACATCACTGCACCTATATTTGATAGCGCATCACAGAATGTAATTCGAACAGTTGTCATTTCTTCAGAACCTCGACGAATTTGGTTCATTATAAATGGCATCATATTAAGCCAAAATTCTCGTATTCCATCTTCAGAACATATTGCATTATCCGACAAATAACGACTAATTTGATAAGCACATGCATCCACGCAACGTGCAGCATACAAACGAACATCGGGTAGTACGTCTTTTAAACTATAAAGTAAAACTTCGGTTACCTTCGTTAAATGAGATTTAATTATTCCAAATCGTGCAGTCATCACTATAAGAACTTGTAAACTCTCAATACGAACTGAGCTTGGAACAACTTTATCTTGTTTACTTAGATTATATAATACACGTTTTAGTAGCCAAGAAGTTTCTTCGACACCTTGAGAAATTTTATTTACTTTTTTTTCTGGCCCATCATCATTTTCGTTCACATTACTTTCATCTTCAGATACAACAAATTCCTCAATATCAATAGTATCAACTTCTTGATTGCTCACTTGTACATGTTTTCTTGTATTATTTGTAACCTCTGGCGGTACACCTATTGACTCAGCAATGTCGGAGGTGGTTTCTGGCAAGGCTACAAGAAATTCCATTACCATTAGAGCCGAAACTTGTATAGCAGCATCGCGATGATAAATCAAAGGCTTAACAGCTTTCACAAAATTCTGCACAAATCCTTTTTCAAACTGTTTAAATGTTGAAGCTTGAACTAAAACCGCTAAACACTTTAATGTTTGTGTGAGCACTAGCACTGAAGATTCTGCATTTAGTATTGCAGTAAGTGTTTTGTAAATCTCCAATACAGTAAATCCTAGGCTTATTGAGAATGGTATATATGTTGTTGGGCACCTTTTAACATTTATTTCAGCCTGACGTATATATCCTTTTGAACCATAAAGTAGGTGAGTACAAACTTGTAAAGCTGCATTTCTACATCGTAAATTTGGATCATGTTGGCTAACATATAATAAGTTCTCAGTAGATCCATCTTTGGAAAAAAAAAAATAAATGCGTAATTGTACAATTTATTATGTTTTTAGTTAGTTTTTCTTGTTGTTATTTTGAATTTATAAAAAGAAATATTAGGAAATTTTTTTAATTTGTTTATTTAAAAAGTTACATTAAAGCCCATTATTACAAGTTGTAAATAGTTAAAGTTAGGATTTTGTGAGGCAAATAATCGGGTTTGGTTAGACTTTAGAACCAAATTTGAGTGGACAATTAAGGGCAGGTCACACATTATTTAATTCACCGATATATTTAAGGTCCAATTAAAAGCTTGATATTTGGTTTAACGAATACTAGCTTTAACTATTAGTAACTACGGGCCTAAGTAAAAAAATGTTCTTATATCTAAATACGAATAACGGCATTAGTAGCTTTAACTTCACAACTAAAATGTTTAATTGTGTTTCATTCTTTTAACGGTAATTGCGGCACACTGAAGAATTTTTTCTTCATAAAACACAAATTTACTGTTTTATTTCAAGTGGCCGAAATGAAAAAAAAAATATTTTCTCCCGGCTATTATTTTTTTTATTAGGCAATTTTTAATTAACGGATTTACTATACATATTAATTTATATAGCTCACCTGTTCCACTTGGGAATAACACATGCCAATAGCCAAAAAGTGTTTTACGATCTAGTATTCGTGCAATTGATCCCACTAAGCTAATAGAGGCAAGACGTATCTTAGAATTTCTGTTTCGTTCAAACAATACATGATTTGATGCATTTTCTGGTTCTGATACCTCTGAGTCACTTGCTTTAAAATCAAGTGTTAATATGCCACATCTAATTTCCGGACTACAGTTCGTTGTTCTATTTTCATTTAAACGTGCAGTTTTTGATACTGCTCGAGGCTTTCGCGTTTTAGGAGTTTTTCCGCCACAATTTTGAGCCTTCTCCGAGTTTATAGCAGATTCGATTTCTTCTGCTGAATCGTAAAGAGCTTGCTGCGATATACATACCTTTTGAGGTTTTAACAGTAAAGTTCTACGCTCTTTCAAACCAAAGTTGAAGTAAAGCTTAGATAATCCCAATAATTCGTCAATTTGCAGACGCGCAAAAATTGAGTTCAGGGCGACTACTTTATATAATATTTGGAGAGTATATAAAATTAATGCTGATATATTAGAACTTTCCACAATGAATGGTGATTCATCATAATGAAGTTGTAATACCGTTTGGCCTATCTTAGAAAGCGCTGTACACTGGTCATCAGAAAGTTTCACTTCTTTGAAAGCACTTAAAATTTTATACAAACATTGCAAATTTGTTATTAAAAAAAATTCCGTGGTATTGGCTGTAATATTATTTAATATCTGAATTGCTGAAACAATGTGTTCACTGGCATAGTCCGGGTGCACAGCAAACGTGTTCGTAATAGCTACAATTATTCTGCACACTACATTCACGTTCACTTCATTACATTTATATTGCTCAAAAAGCCACTGCCATAATTTTGAAAACTGAGATTCGGTCAAGTGTGGAAGCTTCTGTTGTTCTTGCAAATTTGTTACCAATATGACACAGCTAATTATTAAGTCAACGTCTATTGGGTCGGTTATGCTCCTGGTTTCACTTGGAATCATTTGTAAGAACTCATCAAGAATTTTGTACTGGTGACTTTTTCTTTCGTATTCATTCTTTTCCACACTTTCTAACAATTTTATTATTTTTATATCGTTCTTATTGGTCCTATTTTGACGCAGATGGCAAAGTATGTGTTCTGCAGACAGTAGCAATTTCTCCATTTCGTATGAATAGGATCAGAGTTATGTATACTTGCTCTCACGTACATATATTTGTTTTTATTTTCTACTGTTGTGCTCCAAAAACAAAGCCGAAAAAAACATTGAACGGCGACAATAAGCAGGAAAAATCTTGGTGTCCGATAAATGTTGACTGAAGCGAAAAAATTCGACTAACGATCGGCTGAACCAAATAAAAAATCTAACAAAATCGAATTTATTTTTATTGCATTGTGAATCTAACTATTTCACAATTTTTATGTCTTTCTCTTCTTATTTTAAAAACATGGCTCTTGACTTCAGTAGCAAGTGAAATTGTAGAAATACTACAAAATAAAACGAATAGGTATACGCTAAAAAAAAGCAAAATTGGGAAAATATGTTCTAACATAGAAAACATGTATCAAAAATTGTATTTGAATATATTTTTCTTAATCAGAAAATAATCTTATAAATAGTTATATACGTATGTATCTGTCCAAATTTATCATTGAATTTAGAGGGAAGAAATAAATTTTTATATATGTATACAGACATACATACATATGTTTAGCATATGCATATGTATTATACGTACATACATAGATACCTAAATTTATTAGATGTAATTATGTAATTCATTCTAAGATATTATTGTAAAACAATGATGTTAATTCAAATAATTTGTATACGATAATCAATTATATATAAAAATTAAATTAAAATATGTAGAAAACAATAAATCCTACTTCTTTTTAAAATAAAGTAATAATAAAAAAATAAAAACCATGAATTATGAGTGCGATACGATTCTCAATGACCATATAAATAAAAATAAATTTAGAATATGAAAAGTTATTGATCTTAAATAAAGGGTTCCTAATTATGTACAAGCTTCATTACAATTTTTCTCGACTTATTCAAACAGAAAGTTTATGAGATTGTTTACTATTGAAGGGATAATAATGTCATTAAACTAAAATTCAAATAGACTTTGTACATGTTGCTAATTGAGTTCTTCTTGTCTGTCTTTCATTATTTTCAATAGAGCATGACTTCCGGAACCCCTAGCTCTTTTTCTATCCAAATTCGTTAACTGACATGCAAATGAACGTTTTCCTTTACTTGTTATTGCACTCATTTTTTCCAGTTCCTATTAAATAAAAATAATTGATACAAAAACAACAAAATGAGACAAAACGTTAAAACTACCTTGCCTGGACTGCGACTGAATTGAAAAATAAGTTGATTTGGAGATGCTGTATATCTGTCAAGTTCATTCTTATCTATGGAATGAACAAACAAAGAGTGATTATTCGATATTTGCCTTGGACATGTTTGTTTTTCTGGTGGGTGCGGTGACAATAATAAGTCTCTTTCCTGTAAAATCAAAAAACAAGTTATGGTGGTTATTAATAAATTTTTCTTAAAATATTATATTTGCCCATGCATCCATAGTTTATCTATATTACAGATATTTCATTCAAGTAAGAGCATGTCATATCTTGGCACAGTAAAATATAAATGGCATTTTTAATTATTGAATTAAAAATACATGTACTTACTGGTTTGTCCTGCTTTCTGCTAAAATTCCATGCATAGGGCGTCATTTTTTGCATGTATATTTCATTGTAAAATTGTATTATGTCCCCCACTTCTACAATAAAAAATATACTTTTAAATATGTAAAAAATTATAGTTACAAAAGAATTTTGTTTTACTTCTCTCTCCAGAATCGAGAATTTTTATAAAAACTTCTCTATATATACTACTAGTAGCTTGTGGTTGTTTCCTATAAAATTTCATGATGTCTCTGAAGAGTTTGCCATTAACTTCACCAACCTACGGAATACGAAAAATTTAAGTGAAATATTAAATTGTGAATTTAAAAGATAATGAGAGATGAATTATAAAAAGCTTACTTTAATATAAAGATATATTGCACACATAAAAATTTGGTCAAGATGTCTGTCCTGCATTAACTCAGTTTTCTGAGTTATTGAATATTCAAATAAAGTCCAGATTTTTGAAATCATCTCTTCGCCCAATTCAAGTTCTTTACACAACTCTTTAATGCGCAACCATGATAGTTTATAAAACTGAAAAAAGAATTCATTTAAGATTCATATATAATTTAGTTTAAATACTAAGCCAAATACCTTTCTTAAAAATAATTTTAACGGAATCGATCGTTTGTTAGAATTAATTTGCTTATGACTCTCGTTGTTAGATTTCTCCAAGTTATGTGCAGTTTCTGCAAAAATATTTTAATTTTTAATGAGGTGAGTAAAATTAATATAAATTATAACTACCTTTTGATGTGTTAAAGAGATCACGACGTACAGATTCGCTTATAGTAGTTGAAGATGTACTAAATGTATCATACGCAGAATTCATGGGAGATTGTACTGAATATAAAAATACACTCAAATTAAAAAATAATAATACATAGGACTCATATCTTTACATAAATATGTATAAAAAATATTAATGAACAAATCACTTACATTGCGGCTCACTGCTGTTAATATTTCCAACTTTGACTTCGGACCACGTTGGTAAGGGTGTCGGTTCTTTTTTAATTAATTCCCATAAGGGTGAACATTTTTGCCATGCTAATGACTCCAAGCATGTTTCCTCTATTAAATTCAAATGTTTTATAAGCTCTCTGTTAAGTATACCATCGTGACTGCGTACTATGATCTCAATTAGTTTATAAAACTCAAAGGCATTAATACTGAAGCAATCCAATATCCATGGAAATTTAAGAGGGGAATCATAGGCGTCAAGCACAATTTCGACGCTACATGCAATTAAAGTTGTATTGAAACTATCCTTCTGAAAAAGGTTCTTGAGATCGATAGGCTTTATTCTTATTTCAAAATGTAGTATCTTATCTAGTAGATAGTAATATAAAGATTTTGCCAATTGAAATTTATTCACTGACTCTTCTTTGTTGGGAAATTTGTTATAGAACAATTTGGACATGAAAATAAGTTTCTCATCAATTCTTTGTATAACATCATCGCCGGTAGATTGCCTTATAAATTAAGTAAAAAGTTAAACATTTACATAAAGAATCAATCACTTTAAAAATACCTTATAAATTCCGAAGGCTCAGTAATTTGTGATATTTCTCGTAATTTTTTTACATTATTTGTTGCATTCGCAACTGGATCGAAAACATCTTCTTTGCTGGGTAAACTATCTTTTCGTGTATATGGAGTATTTGGCATTAATGACTTAATATCCTGAAACATTTAGTATTTCTTACATAATTAGTTTACAAAAATATATAATATTGCAAACAAAAATACATACCGGATGCAAATCAATTTTTAATCCAGAAGACTCATCTAAACAAAAATATGAAATTATATAAATATTAAATAATAAAAAAGAAATTTGGTAATTAATAAAAAACAGAATATAGTGTCGATGTGTTTAACTATTTATCGTAATTATTGTGAACAACTGTTTTAAGTAACTTCACAGCCTCTAAATAAATTTAGTTCACATATTTGTCAGAAATATTTCTTATCATTTTGCCATTGGAATTCAGAAAAATCGGTTCATAATTATTTATACCATAAGCATAAAAAAATGAATATTAGTTTTTTAGAAAGCTTAAAAATTTGCATAAATTGGGTTAACTCAGCACAAACGCAAAATGCTCAAGTTCATAGTACGTGTTAAAACATTTTTGCAAATAAGGAATGCCAAGAAATATTATTAAGATAAGCTACTTTTCCTATTATATATATACGCATTTTATGGTACTTACGTAAGCTATTGTTATTAATTTTACGGTAATCTAATAGAATTCTTTCATCCAGTTCAGCCATATTTAATACATATTGCTCATAGGCCCCCTTAAGAGATCTTAAATTCCTTTCAAAATTTTTATTTGACACCAATGTCTCTTCGGTTCCATATAATGTCTTAAAATATTTAAATATTTTTTAATATCCGGTAAGAAAAATCAAAATAAATAGAATATATATATATATATCTAGCAACTTACATTAGTTTCTATAAATTTTTTTATAATGCGTCTAAAAGTATCCTTCATATTTTTAGCATCATGTGGCGATGCATTTGTCATATTGCACAAAGATTCTATAATACAAAAATCTTTTAATAACCTGCCATCAAAATCTGGCTTTCCCCATTTAGATGGAACACCAACGAATTTAATATTAATGAGATCCGGATTTTCGGCTAAGACATTTTTATAAATCAAGTCTATGCAACAGATAAGAAGATGAAACGACATAACTATATCAGTAACTTGGCTTATAGGATTTTCATTTTTAGCGCAAAGATATAAACACCAACAGATTTCAAATAATTTTCCGTAAGGACACTTGGCTGATCTATTTACAAGTTAATAATTTAAAATTTATATACATTCATTCTTGTGCTTACAAAAAATTGTAATGCTAAAAAAATTACCTGAATTTACAATTTTTCTTCTCATTTGGCGGTGACATAAAAAGTTGCTCGAAAATATCACTGTAACGCATAAATACATTCGATGTGATGCTATAGCTTCGCTCCATTTTGTTTATTTGGTTAAGAAATGATTCGGGTAGTTTTGCCATGTCATGCCACTTTCTCATCTTCGACGTAAACTCATGAATACTAATATGGATATACGAGTACATAATATAAGCTCTTGAAAAAGAAAAATAAAAGTACAAACCTCATATTACAACTACGTAAAAGTTTAATAACCGATATACAATTGCCCAACACAACGTCATTGGAACCACCTCCAACAGTGGGCGTATATGAACCTCTACATGCAGCATATAGAGCGCAACAAAACCAATGCGAAGGATCTCCCTGTTTAATTAAAGATAAAGGAAGGAAAATATAATTATTATATCTATTTACATATGTGCATTTATGGCTTCTAGTGATGATACCATTCTTTAATACGTGTGTGCAACAAATTCCATACTTGCCTCTAATGAATATCTATGAGAAATTTCAATAAATTTTTTCCAAGATAACTCTTCTGTCTCCCTATCCATGTTGAGTTCTCTACACAAATCCTCATACTTTGAACGTATAGGATCAGAGCCGTCTTCTCGAGATTGGGTCATAATGATAAATTGATATATTTGTAATTATCTATTTAGAAAATTAAAACCTTTTTTGTTTCCCTTATTCTGTTTTCACTTAGGTTAATACATTGAAGATTCAATTGTTTATCGTCAATAATGTCGTAAATTTTTATTTTATTAGTAATTTCACAATAACTCGACCAATATTGGTCTTAAATTATGACGATTTTTTGGAGTAACACGAAAAAAATATTTTGCCTCCCTTAAAGAAAAAAAGAAAAACAAATGTCACAAAGAAAAAGGCGCGAACACAATAATAAATGATGACATGGTTAACTAACTGAAATTGAGTAGAAAGATAGCTTCAGAGACAGTAGGATGACTCAAAAAGTAATAAATTTTCAACAAGCGGAAATTATTGTGAAATATATGTTTTAGCCGCAACTAACACAAAATCTTCATTGTAAACGTACGTGACAAAATAAAAACGTGAATGTATAATTAACATTATTGAACATGTGAGTAGTTCTCTTTAGTACCTGAAAACAAAGGCCGAACGACAAAAAAGAATATAAAAGCAAAATAAACAAAACACTGTGCTCCGTTTTTTAAAACAAAAACTTTAAATTATTTGTAAAAAATTTAATAGAACCACAAAGCTTTTAAAATATAAGAACGTACGGAAGAAAGATCTGTAGAGATTAAATAAAAGAAACAGCACACTTCTTTTAATTGAGTAATTCGCTCAATTTGATTGGTTCAGTCGTGACCTACACAGGTCTTTTATTAATCTATTAAAGCCCGTTATTACAACTTTAGATCGATGAAGTTAGGATTTTGTGGGGCAAATATCCGATTTTTGGCTAAGACTTTAGAACCAAATTTGGATTGATAGTTAAGGACACACTAGCCGATGTTATCAATATTATTAATTTAATGTCCCAACAAAATCTGTGTTTGACTTACAAAATCTTAACTATAAATCGGCAACTTTTTGTTTAACTCTAACAATCTGCTTTGGAAGAGTACAAAGCGACATTTCATTATTAAAGAGAAAAATTTTTTTAAATATATGTCAGAGGTTTCATTCACTTGTTAAATTGGGTATAAGATTTATTTAATATCAGAAAAATACATTGTAATTGTAGACTCGCCAATTTAAGCCCCATGAACTTGTGGATAATTATGGTATTGAATAAATAACAAAAAGAAGAAATAAAATAATAGTTTAGCTTAAAACAATTTATTTTGCATCCCCGCTTAGATTTTTAAGTGTTTGCTCGAATTCAACCGGTTCCACAGTGCGTTTCGACGCATCGTATGGTGGTGGTCCAATCAAATTAACTACTTCATCATAGTTAAGAGTCTCTTTTTCTAAAAGTTTTTCAGCAAGCTACAAAAATATTAAAAAATAATCATTTAGCAAATTTATAAAAAATTATAGTTAAGTACTTTTTCCAGTTTATCGCGATTATCCTTTAAAATTTGTTCTGTCTTTTGGTATGCAGTAACGATAAGATTTCTTGCTTCGTGATCAATTATTTTGTCTAAAGTTTTCGAGAAAGGTTTATCATAACCTCCTGTTTCTTCTGGGTCTCTGATATAAATTGGTCCAAGTTTATCATTCATACCAAATTTTTTAATCTGAACAAATATGTTTTATTAAATAAATTTGTACTTTTATATAACACAGATTTAAAACACAAAAACTCACTTGGGAATAAGCTATTTTTGTTACTTTTTCCAAGTCATTTTGAGCTCCCGTTGTTATACTATTAAAAACTAAATTTTCAGCTGCACGTCCACCTAAAGCCATACACATTTTATCAAATAGTTCTTCCTTTGTGTAAAGTTGTTGCTCACTGGGTGTATATTGGGCAAAACCTAAAGCTAGACTTGTTCGAGGAACTATTGTTACTTTTAACAAAACATCGCTGTTTGGTAGCAACCAACCAACAAGCGCATGGCCTGATTCGTGATAAGCTATTATTTTCCGTTCTACTGGCGACAGTGCATGAGACCGCTTCTCTGTTCCACCTACTAAACGTTCTACAGCATATTCTAAATTTTGTGACGTAACTTTTTTTTGACGATTTCGAGCTGCATGCAATGCAGCTTCATTACACACATTCGCTATGTCTGCACCAGAGAACCCAGGTGTTAATCTAGCTAAACGTTGGCTATATGTCTTCGGATCAGAATCAAGTTGTATTGATGACAAATGTTTTTCGAAAATTTGACGGCGCTCTTCAAGAGTTGGCAAATCTATCAAAATATGACGATCAAAACGTCCAGGACGCAATAATGCCTGAAAATTTCATATTAGTTCATATTATTTTCATTTATCTTGTTATATAAGCTAGTATACATTTACACATATTGTATAAATACGTTCAACTAACCTTATCTAGAACGTCAGGGCGATTCGTACTCGCTAACATCAAAACTCCTTCTTTTGATGCCATTCCATCCATTTCTACTAAGAGCTGATTGAGAGTCTGTTCAGATTCACCAGAGCTGCCTTGTTGAAAATTATTAGTGCCAGATCGTTTCCGACCTATAGCATCAATTTCGTCGATATACATGATACACGGTGCTCTTTTTTTTCCTTCTTTAAATAGGTCCCGTACTCGGGCTGCACCTAATCCGCCAATCATTTCTATGAACTCTGAGCCATTCATACTTAAAAATGGAACTTGAGCTTCTGTAGCAACAGCTTTTGCTAATAATGTTTTACCACATCCTGGTGGCCCCAAAAGCAATGCTCCTTTAGGAACTTTAGCTCCCAGTCGTTGATATTTTACTGGATCTTTCAAGTAGTCTACAAATTCTTTGACCTCTTGTTTGGCTTCTTGTAACCCTGCAACATCTTTAAAAAGCACGCCACGACCACCTTCGTAAGGGTCAACTAAGGTGAATTTAGCCCTTCCCATTTGAGTCTAAGAAATATATATATTAGTAAGTTTTATTTGACCTTTTTCTTTTTAATTAAAATGGCTATTTTGTTAAGCTTGAGGTCTTATTTTTCAAAAATTTATTTTTATATCGATATTTCGCTCCAATTTTTGTAGCTTCTTCAGGATATAATTATAAATTAATCAAATTATTAAAAATACATATTTCAAAAATTTTCTTGACAAGAAGCTACAAAAATTGGAGCGAAATATCGATATAAAAATAAAAAATTTTTGAAAAATAAGACCTCAAGCTTAACAAAATAGCCATTTTAATTATATATATATAAATATAACATTATTTAATTTATTAGCAATAGACTTACAAAAGAATCCATACTAATAGGACTTTTCATTCCTCTCATACGGGAAGCAACTGCCCAAAGGACAGCAAAGAATAACAAAAGTAGTAAAATCCTTGCTGTAACTTCACTTTGACGATCATACGTTACGGGCACCCCTTTAGTACACAACGAGATAATAAACTGTATCAACAAAAATACATGCATATATAATTTTAATACCATCGCTTATTCCCAGCCGTTTCTCAACATCGCGTAGTTTCTCTTCAAACTTTGAAACATCAGCAACAGCCATATAAAATATTGTTGATGATACTTTTCTTCCTTTAATTATAGCGCCCTCATGTAAAATTATTGTTATCATTTCCATATCTGGCCGTATAATTATCTCCTTTACTTCCCCAGTGGCTAACATGTGATGTACAAATTCATTCCACGAAACATAACGTGTTGACCCCTAAAAAGAAACCAAATATTATATATAACTAATGAATTTATTTTCAACTTTCGTACCTCTGGCCGTTCAGTACGTGGTGACATTAACAATGAAAGAAATGTTACAACCATGTAAATGGTAAACATCCACATAATTGTCTTTGTCAAAACTGATTTAATTTTATCTTCGTTATCATTTTTATTGCCATTAGAACCCGCGGGCGATCCAGAGTTTCCTGAACCACCAATATTGCTTTCGTTGTTTGTTTGTTCTTTTGGTTTGCTATCACCAACATTTCGATTGGAAGAATTACAATAGTGATTAAGGGGAATTTGTCGAATTGTTTGTGGACTTAATCCTAAAGATCTGGACAATAGATTGATAAACGCCTTATATTCATCATCAAATTGTTTTAGCTAAATTAAAATATATGGATCCATCACTTTTTCAGATAAAGTTCAATTTTTATTAAAATTTACTAATGGTCACCTGTTTACTATTAAGACCTCTTGAGGAATTTTTTACGTTGCATTGAATTAAATTAATAAACTTAGTATTGTTTAGTGTACAATTAACTCTTTTTATTTTATTAAATATTTTCCACATATTTATCACATAAATAATTATTTTCTTGTGCTTGTTATGAAACTACTAACAACCGGATAAATTTAACAGCTGATATGCAATGGACTAATCACAATAGTAAACAATATTGCCACACATACATCCAACACAAAATACAACAATGATCTCAAAACCAAAAAACTAAATATCAAATTATTCATGTATTAAAAAAAAGGTTTTTATCCATGTTTTTTTTATACTTTTACCTTCTACTTTAGATAAAAATAAGTAACCGATTTAAAAATATGGTCATTCCTAGTAGTTTTAAAGATATTTTTTCGAAATCAAGTGTTCAGTTTTTATTTAAGTTTTTCTAAAAGCTAATTCTATGTACATAAATGAGTATATGTATGGTTCTAAATAATATAACTAAATACAGTAGCAGTTTTTTTTACATTTATATATGTAACAAATGACACATATGTACATATCTTTATATATATGTATAAGCCTGTATAATTAACCAAAGTTAATTCCAAATTAACAAACATAAATTTGCTACCGAATGTCAAATTTGAAAAAGAAAAATATTTTTAATATGTTCAATAGTTGCTATTAACAGAACCGTCGAATGGTCCCATATGGTCTCCGTAATCTTGTATATCTTCGTCTAATCCCTCGTCAAATTCTTCTGCCAAGTCTTTGGATTCGGGGCAATTTCTACAACGGCTTTCGTTAATGCCATAGTTTATACACGTTGATCCCACACACTCACAACACCCATCATGAAACCATCTTCAAAATAATTTAAATATGCATATACATAACTATATGGTAGTAATGAAGTTAAGAAAGTACAAGTTTGTTACCTATAACTACTTGCTCCAGTACTTTGACAACTTTGTCGACATTTATTCCAGGAAGTACATTGATCCAAATATATTACAGTGCAATTGACAGTAATCATGTTATCTCT
Source organism: Thelaira solivaga (assembly GCA_947397855.1). Classification (NCBI taxonomy): domain Eukaryota; kingdom Metazoa; phylum Arthropoda; class Insecta; order Diptera; family Tachinidae; genus Thelaira; species Thelaira solivaga. Next base: position 30,233,394 of record OX377612.1, read on the forward strand.
TTCTTTTAAGGCTTCATCCAAATTCTTATCATTAGTTCCTGTGCATAAATCAAAAATTATTATTATTTATTTTTAATATGTTACACTTACTAAAGTAGTTAAAGTCTTTTTCTAATTTAGGACCAGATAACACAGTATCAAAATCTACTTCGAATGTGAATATATTCCAATTGTAGTCAGGATCGTCCGCTGGTGATGACACTAAAACGTTGAATAGCTCTGGAACGCCTTCAAAATCCTCCACATGAGATTTTTTGGACAGAGAATTCCTAGTGTCATTTGGTCTAGGGCATAACTCTAAAATAAAACAAAGTTCCAAAATAAAAATCTTGTTTAACCTATTTTTAATATTTAATGTTAAGTTATAAGGAATTTTACTTTACCATCTGCAGGTAGCCTTGGATTTACAAACATAAATACTATAGGTATGTAAATTAAAAAAAGACATTTTTAAGCATGATGCTATTTGATACGCCATCACAGTTAATATATTGAAATATAACTTTTGGTTTAATAAATACTATGAATGTATTAATATTTTTATAAAACGAGCTTTGCTAATTAGCTTATAATATGCGATGTAGGTATCTTTTAGAATTTATAATTATTTTTCTATATATGAATCAAGATACATATATGCATACATATGTATATGTAAGTCCATATCGCACGCTACACTAGCGTCTCACTCACTGACGTAACTGATTTTAAAGAAAAAACATTTAAGAGCATGGTATAATAATATTAACTATACCATGTTTAAGAGTAAAAAAATACAAGTATACTCTAACAAGATACTAATTTAAGATTTATTACGAAGTTTTAAAAATTTATACTGTGCCTTACGTTAGTAAGTTGGTCTAGTAAATATGTACGTTTGCATTGCGAGATAATGGAATCCTGTTAGTTACCTGCCTGCACAAACATACTTGAAATGGCTTAAAAGAATACTTAAAGTGGCACTTTGAAGTATAAAATATTATACATGTTCGTAATGATGTGTATTTTTCAAGTATGCTTGTGCATTGCTTTATTATCTACTCACTTTTTATTTACATACATATATACAAAATGCATACCCATTCATGTGTATACTTTAATTGAGAGCTCTGGTGGATGATTGACTTACCCACACAACTGCAACATTCCTCGTAATATTTTTTTCCAAGGCATTTAAGGCATTCCTTACAACAAGAACAGTTCTTTAATTCACACTTGCAACTTTGTGTTAACATACATTTCGATACAATTGATGCGCAAACGACTTCATTGCACGATTCAACTGAGCTGTAGAGAATTACAAATCCATAAACTAAAAATGCGCCGATTGATAAACTCTTTAAAATCTCCATCTTGTCGACGATGAAATCAATCACAAATATTATTCAAAATTGAAAACAATAATACAAACAGAATGAAACAACACAAAGGACAGACAATTTAAAAAAGCATTACTAAGACGCAACACAAACGAAAATATAAATGAATGTTTTATTTCCAACTCACGCACAGATTGCACAAATATGTAATGAACACTTTTATATATACATCAGTACGTTTGAAAATAATTTTCTTGATTTCTCGTAATTTTAGTATTTATGTATGTATTCACGTATTAAATGTGTGTATGATAAGATGCTGTGACATTATTTGTCTATTTGCGATCTTTCATTGCTTGGCTTGTTAAACTAGTGATCAATAGAGCTGCCAAAGCTAATTTTTCAATTGCTTAATATAGTGTGACGCAAGTGAATTCATACTTATCGAAGCAGATGTGACAGCCGTTTTTGCTTCGATAGCTGTCAAAATTTGTTTACTTCTTGTGCAGCCATTGTTTTTGTGCCCAAAACACATAGAGAAGTGAAAGTGTGTATCCGGATCTACTTTCACTTCTGTATGTATTTTGAGCACAAAACCAATGGTTGCACAGGAGTTAAAAAATTTTGACAGCTATCGAAGACAAAACGAGGAGAGCAAAAAAATTACATCTGTGTTAAATGCTTTACCATGTATAGTACTGCCATGCACCATGGGCACAGAATACTCATAGTCTATGCCGTTTGCTAAAATTTATTTTTTAGTGCACAAGGGCATGATGAAATTATACAGATGTATGCGTCCCGAAAAGGCGAATTTATTTTTTTTCGAACTGTCAAAGTTGCTTAAGACTTTTTTAAAACTTTTTTCCTTTTTTTTATTTATATAAATAATGGAATAAAAATAAATAATATGTACTTCGTGATTGAGAAATGATTTTTGGAGATAAGTTAAAATTAATTAATTGTAAGTGGAAATCAATTTTGACAACTCGTATTAAAAAGTTGGGGGGCGAATTGCCTAAAGCTGCCCCTACACGGATGATTTCTGTGTCTGAGTTTTGATTTGTTGGATGTGTATGGCGCTGTTAGCAAACATGCCAGAATGAATTTGAAAATTTTAAATTACAATAAATATGTTGGATGTTAATGGGCTGGTACGCGAGCATTCGCCATTTTTTTTAGTGTGAACGCTTATTTCTTTTTAAAAGCCATTTTCTTTTTTTTTCTTGTTTAGTACACAAAAAATAACCATATTTACTCGTCGGGGTTTTTGTAATTCTGATTTGTTTAATGTTAGTGTAGTTCATGCTCTCAACAAATCCATGCGCACAAATCACATGTGTATGCCTAGCTTAATGTACACACTTGTATAATTTCCAAATGCGCAAGGGCACTAAGCAACTCTTCTGGCGGATTCTCTCATCAGATGTAATTTTTAGTTGACAGCCGTTTCAAAATTAACACGATAAGGCATTTAGTACAATAATAGACTGAATTACAAAAACAAACTTATCGTATGTGTCATATAAAAAGAAGGAAATTCAATGCAATCACACACTTTATCTATTTTGAGCACAGAATGTAAATAAATTTTGACAGCTTTGCACACAAAACGATAAGGGCAAAAAAGTACAGCTGCTATTTTACATTCACCGTGTAATTCTGCCATGTTGACAGCTAAGAAAATTATTCTCAAGCTGTTAATCCATGGTGAAATAATACACGAATTAACACGAATTGTCAAAATTGATTTCTATTTACCATTAATTAATTTTAACTTACCTCCAAAGATAACTTCTCAATCACGAAATACATATTATTTACTTTCATTACATTATTTTTATAAATAAAAAAGAATAGAAAACATTCTTAAACAATTTTGACAGTTCGGTAAAAAGTAAATTCGCCTTGAATTCCCCTGTAATGATTTTCGTATAATGTCACCATGTTGCTGCTATTTTTGTAATTGTTGTGTTGCTCGGTGTTCTTGTTATGAGTTTGTGGTGTTTGTTGTAGCTGTTCGTCAAGCCGTATTTATACAAATTAATTAATTAGTAAATATGTCTGAAGAATATGAGTGTGTTGCAAAAAGTAAATTGAAACTTAAAACTGATAATCCGATTAAAAAGAAAAAGAAGAAAAGTAAAAATAAGGATAAAGACAAGGAAAAAGAACGTGAAATACTTCAACAAACATTGCAGCAACAAAGTATTGGAGGATCGAAATCTAAACCGGAACGACAACTTACTAAAGCCGAATTAGCATTCAAACAACAGCAGGAAAAGATGGTTAGTGTAACTCAACATAAATTTAAAAAATAGACGTTTTCTATATTTGTATTTCTTAAAGCGCAACAAACGCATAATGGAGAAGGCTTCGACTACACACAAGGAAAGAGTAGAAAAGTTTAACGAACATTTGGACTCTTTAACCGAACACTTTGATATACCAAAAGTTTCATGGACCAAATAAAAAATGTATATTTTTCATTAAAATTATTATTTCTTTAATTTAAAATTTTGCTATTCCTTTGTACACAAAATTAGAAACAAATATATAGTTAAAGTTTTTAACCTAGATAACAATTAAAAATAATTTTACCTGTAAAATATTTGTATACTTAAGTACTTCTTAAAATTTTATAAACCACTTCTGTTAAAGGGAATGTTTTCCCCTGTACACAAATTCCATTGAAGTCATCAGTGTTTAAAGAAAATATCATTGCACCTCCTAGTTCATGCATTTTTATATATTTTGCTTTACAGGTCATACTAGTAGCTTGGTCAAAGGCAATCCACTCTGTACCACTACTGGCATAACAGGAGCAAGCATCTTTCTCATACTCTAAGGAACTTAAAATATTGTGCTGCAAAAACCAACATATTTCATCTGATGATACAAATCCTTGACTTCCAGTATTGCCATAACCTTCAGCTGGAGCACCGATATCAGTGTTCAAGGGGTTAACCAACCTGTCAAAAGAACGTTTTACATTAAAATGTTGAATACTGGCCTTAATCATACTTACTTAAAAGAATGACCATATGTTGGCAAACCTATAATTAATTTTTTACGTTCCAGGCCATTCTTAAGCCACCAATTTACCGAGTAGTTAATATTTAATGTTGCAAAAATAGAATGCTCAGTACTGCGCGCATATAAAGGCGCATTCAATCCTGAATGAAAATAAACCTAATAACTTTAAAATAACTTTCGATATACACACATTTCCACTAACCGGTGAATGGTGTTCCTTTTGTATAAAAATGGTAATCATAAGACATTAAATTGACATGATCTGCGTACTTGTTAATTTCACCTACATCGTAAGCAAATAAAGCAATACTTTCTGGTGCTGCAACGGCTACTGATAACAAGTATGGTCGCTTTTCTCTTACATACTCTTGTCGTATTTCATAAAGCAATTGCGAAAAATGCATGCGTTCCCTATTATAAGCACTGGGAAATTCCCAATCTAAATCACAACCATCCAATTCATATCTTCTCAATATTTTTTTCAGTGATTGTATAAATACTTTCCGATTCTCATGATTTTTCACCATATCTGAAAATCCATTACTTAATAAATCTCCACCTCCAATACATAAAAGAATTTTTAAGTGCGGAAACAAAGCCTTAAGTCGCGGCACATCATTAACTATGATATCTTCTAAGTCTAAACTGATTGCAATAGAAAAATTTTTAATGGATGCCATGCCCAAGTTTAAATGAGTACATAACGTGCCGTTGATTTGTGTTAAATTCGTATTCCCAATCGGTAATGTATAATAGCAAACTATTAAAGTTTCATTAGGCAAAGGCGCTAGAATAGCACTTGCTGCTGACGAAGAATTTTCATCCTGATCGGAATGTAAGTATTTAATGCGAAATGTGGAATTTTTAACTAAACGAAAATCGTGTGATTCTTGAGTTTGGTTTTGATATGCTAAGCTGTATATGTTAGCTCTATCAATCCAGTCTGGTGGTATGCCTTAAAGTGAACAATTTTATTGAAATGATAGAAATATTTTCATCAAAATGTATGTATGTACATCAACAGACCTTGCTTAAATTGTGGGTATCTCAGGCTGACCGTAAAATAAGGACCATAAATATGTTGCCATATTCGATATACTAACGCTGTGGAACACATACATAAGCTTACCAACAAAGCTATACGCCATCCTATGTGCTTGTAACTAGATATTCATATAAATTATTTTTGTATTTTATGTATGTATATTATAGAAAATTCTGTTAAATCATACCGTACTCCATTTGTTTCGTCTATCAATTCATAGTTAGCCATCAATTATAATTTTTGTTGTTCTTTTTTGTTCCTAAAATTTTTTATTGATTTTTGTGAGTTAATAATTTACAAGTAATAAAATTTTGTCAATACTTCCCGTAAGAAATTTACTTCATTGTTGTGAAAAAAAGATTAAAATAAACAAACGCATTAATAGGGCTACCTGAGTTCTAAAATGTTTGCAGGGCTTGGAAATCTTAAAAAAAAAGAATTGATAGATTTGCGGGTCATTAATTCGTATGTCTATTGAATAATTTTTGAACAATTAACTCTTTAAAACTGATTTTTTAAAAGATTTTTTCTATTACAAAAAGTCTTTCTTAAAACAGATTGAGCCCTAAAACTAAAGTTTAGCTCGCAACTATAAATTTTTTTTTCACAAAATTGCCAGTTTTCTTTACTGAAAAGAGTAATTGCAATTTTCTCGAATTTAGATACTGCCTTTTTTTAAATCACGTATATAATTAAAGACTTGCTGCCTTTACCATCTTGCCCAGCCCCTCGAGTGGAGGAATTTTTATACCAAATAGATTGTATAAATAAAATCTAGTTTTCGATTAGCTTTATTCCCGGTCTCAAGACATTTAAAATAGAGCGTAACCGATCCTACACTACATAGTGACCTTATTTGGAATATATTGATTTTATGTAAATTAAAAAAAAAATTTGTAGCAAAATAGAATTTTTATTGTTAAATCCTTGAATAAAGGGTAGCGTTATGTTAAATAGCCTGTAGTACTCGCTAATGTAGCGTTATAGTGGTGAAAGAATTTTTAAACTTGGGTTTTCTTCTCTATTATTTAGTATAGCTTTTTATATAAATTTTGAATTATGCAAAAAAAAAAAAAATATAATATATTATCTACATGTATAAACATTTTTCTATTGTTGTTTTTAAGAGCAAAACGTTAAATAATTTTTAGCAGCTAAAAGTAATAATTTTCAAAGAATATTCTTTGCTTAAAATACATTTATATTAAGTTCTTACCAAATTGTAAATAAACTTTATAATTGCAAATAAATATCACTCAATTTTTTTTTTTTTTAATTTATTTATTTAAAGAAATCTTGTGCTATTTTTGAGACATTAATTAAGAAGGAAATAAAAAATAGTATATTAAAAGTTACAAATTGAAATCTATGGTGTTATTCATATTATATGTCTGTACATGTAATCTTTATGCACTTACATATTTAATTATTTATGTTTTTTGTTTTTTTTGGTATATATTCTTGTATTTATCGATTTATTTGAAATTGTTTACAATCAAGTGCATTGCCGGTTGTTCTGTTTTAATTGCTGTATTCTTAAAGGATACTTAATTTTGGTTTTGTGTATGTGTATGTAATGTTACTTATATTGAAAGTTTCAGTTACGTTTTCCATAATTCATATTAGAAAGGAAATATACATAATAACTATATGTATATACGAAGCTGACCAGCAGCTGCGAATTTTAATTATACAGTAATATTGTATTAATATATCTAAGTATGCATATGTAATATGTAGATGTGAAATAAGAGATCTACAAAAAGAACCTAGATTTTATCTTATTTATTAATTATTAAGAGCAAAACAATTTATTTTATAGTTTCTGATGGTTTTCGACATGCTCTTTCAGTTAATTTTAATTTAATACTTCTTCATTTTGTGTTTTTATTTATAATTGTGTGTCTTGTATTTAAATGTTACATAATAATATTTATAAGAATTAATATTAATCACTTATGCATGAATATATAATTAATTCAATATATTAGTTTTAGTTATTTATATATTTAATTTATTATATTTTCTGATTTTTACACTCAAATGTTTTATTTTATGAAAGTTTAGGCTTAAAAAGCTTGAGCCATATCACGACATTCCATATCGATCGAAATTTCCATTTTAATTATATTGAAATTTCGAGTGTCGTAATTTGGTACCTTATGTATGTTTACTTTTAAGAAATTATATTTCCAATACTGTTTCAATAATAATTATAAGTTCACAATAAAAAAATTGTTTTTCTTGATAAGCTGTTCAAATATAATTATAATTTTGTTACAAAGCTTTTAGTATAATGTTTTGGAGAAAAAATGTCAAATTTAAAATAGAAAGCATGAACTTGTATAAATTAAATCTACACAGTTGTGTTTGTAATGTAAACAAATATCATAATATTTCACTCATATTACGTATTTTGAATCGAAATTGTCGTACTAAAATGTTGACAAATGGATAATATAAGAACACACAAGAATTCAACATTTATAAAGCACATTTTACTAAATTTCAAATAACTCAAACCTTAAATAATTTTTAATTTCATTTAAACTCAAAAATTTTAAACTTCTAATGTAGGCAAATTACGCGCTAATATAATATTTTTTTTATAGATAAGTACTTTAGTTTTTAATTTGTCTTTTTATGTTGTTCATAAGTAGTTGCAATCTCATTTTCACTTAAAATTATTTATATTTTATGGGATTTTTAAATATTGCATTTGGACACCAGAGAGAAAATCTCTTCTAGACTCTTTAATTAATACAAAATACTATTTCCATTATTGAATTCTTATTATTCTTACACAAATTCATTTGTATGCATATATAAAAACTACAATATCATTTTGTGTAAATATTGTAAAATATAACAACATTACCAATTAAATATGTGTGTGTATGGTGAAAACAAGCCAACTATTTTATATGCTTTTTTTTAATTCTGCAGACAATTAAATTGTCTGTGGACTATTGTATTGCAATAAATAGTGTAGTAAATTTAAACAAGAACTATTTCTTAAATGATATTCACTCATTCAAAATTAATATATATACATTTTTCATGTTTTAATTGTTCCATATATTTCATGTTAGTCTATAAAGAATTTAAATTAATTACTCATGCTTTCAATGACCCCTATTAATAAAAAAAATAATAATAAAAAATATCATCATGTCATACAAAGGTACGTAACGTATATGTATGTACGTATAGAAATAACTTAAAAATATTCCTATAAATTCATAAAAATAAAATAGATAAGGCATTGTGTTAAAAAGAACAACATTCAAACAAAGGTCAAATGTATAAGTTTAAATTGTGCAGTAAATTAAAAAAAATTACATTATTTAAATGATTATTTGTATTTTTTCTTTTTAGCTCTTAAACGTACATGTGTTTGGGTTATTAATACATTTTTGTTAATATTTTTCTAAGTGTTTGTTATTTTCGTCTTTTTCTTCTTTCTTTTAATATGTAAGTACATGTGTATAAAGAACCCTTTTAAGAAGAAAACATAGTTTTCATGATATAATATTATTTTTGTTTTTATTTTTAAGTTTTTTGTTTCAATCACTCTTCTTAAAAGCTATTTTTCTTTTTAAAAAATTATACATATATAAAATTATACGATTTATTATGTTGGTTTTTAATGGTCTTTACACTATTATAATATAATACACACTATATTAATTTAACATACAAAATGTTTAGAATTTTTTTTAAATTAATAGCAGTATTTAGTAATTATGTGAAAAAAGTTCTTATATTGAGATAATAAACTTCATATCACTTCAATTGCACTACTACTAGATGTATGTATATATTTTACATTTTCGAAATTAACTGCACATGACACAAGAAATATTTTAATTTTTTTTTTAAATAGTTAATTTAGGTTATAAAAGCAATTTAAATAAAAAAAACTTTTTCAAAATATGTATTTTATGGATTGTGGCTTTATATGACTAATTTATTACGGACTGGTTCGATTTGCAAAAGCATTTATAAAAATTCATAATTTTTTTAAATAAAAATAAGCTTTTAATCAATTGGAAATTTTTATTTAGAAAAAAAATATGGAAAAACTTTATTTTGTCATAACGTCCAATTATTTCAATGGTATGTAAGAAACGTGTTTTCTATTTATAATAACTTTTTTCACATAATGCATTTACTTATGTAAGTGTAAAGAATAAATAATTGAAAAAGTGATTTTTACAAGGTGCCGGCTTAACAAAAATTAAGCATTAATCCACCAGTGCTTTGTGTGTTAATATTAAATAATTATATATAAAAAACTTTAAACAAATTTAAATTTAACAAAAATATATAATAAATAATTGTAAAAACATATGTTAAAAAATTCAAAATTCGAATTGTAAATAAAAACTATTAAATAAGCCATATAATTATAATTTACCCTTTTTGTATGTGGACAAGAGACAAAGATGTAAAAGAGGTTATTTTTGGTGATTGTTTTCTTTAATTTTTTTGTTATGTGCGTGATGTAAAATTAAAAAAAGAATATATTTGCGTGTATAGACTTGCCAAGTGCTAATAAATAATTATTTCAATAATCATGCTAAAGAGAAGTGAACTTACTCGTACATGGAACACAATACTCGTACGTGATCGCTTTTTCATTGACAACTTTAGAGTTCTATCATTTTACATAAAATTATTCGACTTTTCAATATTATAAAAGACACATATTAGTCAGTAGTATTCATTTACGCTTGAAAAGTTCACTTTTTGATTTTTACAAATTTTTTTTACACATATATAATGTGCACATGTACACAAAGAAATGTTGTTTTTCTACTAGTGCTATTTTTATTAGTCATAGGACACGTTTATTTGCAATAATCATATCGATTACCGAGTTTTAATAAAATTTAGTTCATGAAACCAAACTGTACCCTGCAAGTATGTATATCGAATTAAATATATCTTAGTGAGTCTTGGTTAACTTTACAAAAACCAATAATACTCGTACATTAATATCAACACTAGATAAATTTCGTCATTATGTTATATTCATGCGGGTAGGGATATATAGTTTAAAATATATACTGCAGTAGATTTTTTATTCTTGGATAGAATGTATTTGTGTGTAAATATGAATGTATGAATGTATATATATTTGAATAATCATTTATTAAGCACAAGTTCAAATTATTACTCATATATCCAAAAGTAGGATAATTAAATTAAAACTTTATTAATACCTATTCACTAGATTAAGATGGAAATATTAAATTTTTTACGTTTAGTCATATTGTTGAACAATTGCGTTTTCTTTTTCGTTTTTTTATTTTTTTATTTTATGTTGAGTGTGAAAACAGAAAAAAAAATTTTTAAACTGCATCACTTTTTGGTTCGATTTTAGTTACTGTTTACTTAAAATAAAGAAAATCATTTTTCGTTTCAACACGTTTAATTTTACAATAAGTTTTTAATTATGTAGAGAGAATTATTTATGCTTATACAAAAGTCAAAGCTTTTGTTTTTACATATATGTAAATCTTATCACAAAAAATAACAATTTCTTTAAAAATAAGTTAAAGCATTTTCAAAAATTTGCTTTTCATTGTGCAACAACAATTTTGGCTGTGTTTTTATTTCCTCGTTTGTGTTTCAGCGGTTTGTTATTATAAATAACTAAATCTATACAGTTTCCAATGCTCGAACATCTTTTTGTACAACATAAAATTTATGTTTTTTACCCATAAGACCCCATATAACAGCTACGTTTTCAATCACAATATTTACAGGAATCGTACATACGGCTCCCAAAAGGCAAGCCAAGAATTTCAGAAGCCCAAAGCGATATAGGGAGAAAGATTTAATAACACCGAATACGTACATGTATATATTGATGGCCGCAATGAATGCACAAACAAAATCTACGATGTTGGGACAGGGTATCGGATATAAACCAGCAAACACAATATTTGACGTTGACAAAGGCATAGTAACCCAAGAATAAACACTAATACCAAGTAATAGTTTGTGCTTAATAGGTATCACTTTTGAGTGTACGACCAGTAGAATACCCTGAAGCCAACGTTTGCGCTGTTGTAAAAAATCTAATAAAGTAAATGGTGATTTTTCATACATTTCACCTTCGATGAAATTAAATGTGTAGCCTAGAGCAAAAGCACGCATAGCAAAGAAACAATCTTCGGCCACGGAGCCATCAATGCCATTGTCGAATGATACTTGACGTTCAGCTCCAACCTGAAATTATAAAATTAAAGAAAAAAAAACTAACTTTTTGTATATGTTTTTTAATGCATAGTTTGTATGCTATACTAAATAAATAGTCCCGTAAAATTTTTACTTGCAAGAATTTTTCAAAAAGCTGTTTTGTGTTTATGTTTACAAATTATGTTCTGTGAATGAAGTTTAAAATACAAATATTTTGTCAAATTTAAGAAATTGGAAGAAAATATAAAGTTTTGAGACCATAAAAAGTATTAAAACAATAGGAAATCAATTTTAGTTAAACTTAGGATGAACAGCACCAAAGTAAGATGTCGAAAGCAGTTGAACTAAGTAAGACAGAATCTGGTACATCAAGGTTAGAAGATGCGAATTATGCACAAATAAAGATTAAATTTTTTTAAACTTTATAATTCCAAATCATTTAATATATTGTATATTATTAACGTTTTTAGATCTAAATAAAAAAATAAAAAATTAAGTAAAACACTATTGTTACTTACCTGAGTTACAACATAACTTCCTTTCCAGCTGAACAGGGGTTTATGAAATAATTTGAATTGCAAACGTAATTTACCCATATCATCAGAGACACGGAAGCTGTCAGCCAATGTCGTTAGCCAATTGACTACGTTCTCATTGGCATATGTAATTAAGCCTTGTCCAAATGGATGTTTCCCATCTAAAACAAAATTGATGATGCCTCGTACTGAATTTTCAGTTAGTAAAGTTTCCTCATCTAAATGCACAATCCAATCATTGTCATTTAAAACATTTACATTGTCTTCTAGGCAATACTGTAAGGCTCGTGATTTGAATAAGGCTCCAGTTCTAGTTTTATATGCTTTAGGCACGACAATTTCACGTATCCGACGGTGATGTGCTAAATTTACCGCCTTATCGGTAACAACTTCAATAAGAAAATTTTCCAAGCCTGTATCCAAACAAGTATTCATATTTCTCAGCACATTGCTCTTTACTAATTCCGGAAAATCTCCTCGTGTCACGACACGTATGCAGATAAAGGGAGCTAACAGTGGACTTCCTTTAAGAACGACTTTTTCAGGAAAAGCATTATAAAATACTAAACCGAAGAAATTAAATAATACTTGCGGCAGTGTAAGAAACGTTAAGAAACGTAATAGATATAGCAATATAGTAATTATTTGTCCATATTCAGCCCAGGGATCCAAAACAGTAAATGAATTTTCATCGATTTTAATACCGCCAGAGAATATTTCAAATGCTATTATAACCACAAGCAGTAGAGTACAATGAAGCAAATGTTTTGCGCTTGAGTTCATGACGAATTACTTAGTTTGTTTATCAATACTATTTGATATTACATATGATATTAAATTTTGTCGAGTCAATTTGTGTTTCCAAAATGGCAGGCAGGTCTAAACTTATAGAATACAATTTCTTGTGCAGCTATATAATTAGGATTATTCGACGAGATGTTTTAATTATTTGTTTAAGAGAAATTATTCAAAACAAAGCACCTTGACTTTTTTTTTTTTGCTGAAACAAATTTATTAACAGCAATAAGGTTGTAATAAGTAATTTTAGAAGTGTTGAAGTGAACTATTTCGAAATTATCTGCAATGTTAAAGAACAAAAATTAAAACCAGAAAATTCATTAATTAATGACGTTAAGTTAACTAAAAAATAAATAAAAATAAAGTTATTTGCTATGCTTTGCTGTTCAACTACATTTGAATTACAAGCAAACAAAAGTAGCAAGAGAGTGAGATACCATAATCTTTTCCTGAGTGTTAAGTCACAATGTTTCTTTCTGCATGCGATATTTAGATTTGATAACAAGTCCAATTGTATTGAAAGAATATGATAAGATAATATAAACTACATACCTACTATGTGCATTTTTAAGCTACAAAATTTATTTAATATTTTCTGTACAACTTACAACTAAAGTCAAAATTAAATTGTGATACATTCGTAACTAGCTAATATTTTGGAATATTTTTATATTATTATTATTTATTGGTTATTGATTATTGCAGAAAATATCTCCAATAACCCGATAACCATTTCACCAATTTCTCAGGTGTGCAATCATTATTCCTAAACTTATAAGCTTTTAAAGTGATTTTCTGCATATTTGAATATTAATAAATAAACATTTTATTACCAAAAATAGATTCAACTGAGTCAAATTAGTTTACAAGCGTAAATCAATCAAGTAAACTTTTAGAACAACATGCCAATAATTAATATGCTTATTCAGATTTTAATACGAGTGGTCTTGCAACATTCCAGATGTAAAATTTAGCAGCCTTCCAACAATAAAATGTAAATAAAAAGTTATATGGTGCTTTTATAATTTCGGATTAGCATGTTCATTACAAATACTGATAATTTTTGTAAATATTATATATATAGATATCCGCATATATATTAAAAAAATACATACACGTACCTATATACATTAAAAGAAAAAATATTTTCTCTCAAACGATACACGAGAGCTTCAAATCAATATAGTATGTATGTATGTATGGTAGTATAAAAATTATATATGTCTCAGGTATATTAGTAGTTATCAAACTGCATTTTGTAGACGATAAATTAAAAATTTTAGATGAAAATGTTGTTTCAAACTAGTCAATGCTGCCGCTTAGGCCAAAAAATTTGTGTGATTTCATGTAACCGTCATTCAGTTGCCGATTATTGGTAAATGTATTAAAATTAAAGCCTGTCGAATTCATAATAATGTTTCTGGAGTCGGCAGTTGAATGCCTTGAAAGAATTTAATGCCACAATGTTATGCCAACAATAGGGTCACAGTGTAGAAGCATTGGGAAATGTATGCCGACTATAAGAAAATGTGATATATTTTTAAAAAACTATAGAGTAATCAATTTTAATAAAAATTACTTAATACATTTTAAATTATACTCAACACTGGATCATTACAGCGGGTTATCAGAGTAATACCATGATCATGTATAAAATATTAACAATTTAACAAAAGAAAAAACATTAAAAATGCCGAATACTGGCGAGTTTACCCTATATGTAGAATGCCGGTAAAAATAATAGCATTTACTGCAATTATTTTATTTACTACCGTACTAATTTCAGATGCTTTTGATTGCACTGTGATATAAAAAGTAATATGAAGCTTATCTAAAGGAGTTAATTTTATTTTCCTAAAGTTAACAGTTCTTCTAATAGAAAACAATTTCTTTACTGACATGTAACATTTGTCGGTGAAAGAAATAGCACCGGACGATGTGCGGCTATTTTTAGCACACATTTTTCAGTTTATGTATTGCTATGCCTATATGGCAAGTTGAAAGCATTACATAGGCAAAAGTTACGCAGAAATAAAAAAATTGCTCAATTTCTAAAATAAAATGATACGTGCTCTAAAAAAGTTGAAATTCGAAGAAGAGCGGCAATGTCCCATTTATTTGTAAGCCTATTGACTAGCTATAATAAGAGGGACCACTTTAAGCCAGCTACAGAACTACAGATTATCTCTTCAAACTGTTCATAAGTTTCCATTTTCAGAAAATGTTAAAACACTTCCACAAAGTTTAGAACCTTTAGATTAAACTCCTTTTTGATTTTGGTAATTTTCCTGAGCAAAATCAGGAATGGTACCTCCGCAAAGTGGGGAATGGTAAAAGCCCCTCAGAGGAAGAGTACTGGGGTAGGAGGGAATTTCAAAAAATTTTTAAAAATAATCCAAAGACTCTTCTGAGTACTTGAGCGATAGACTACACATGTAGATGACCTCTTGTGCCCCAACCCGTAATATTCTATGGTTCGTTTGCAATCTTTTAGAGAAATCAACGTATTTATGCACATTTGTATCTATGTATGTACTTAAATGTCATACTGAAAAGATATTTACAAATACTAAAAAACATAAGGAATTACGTGAAAACATATTTAACTCACTTCAAAAAATTGTGTAACTGGAACACTTGTTTTTTAAGGTTTGGGTCATATTAAATATAAAAATTTATTTATTTATTAATGGAGCGAAATATCAATAAAAAAATAAATTTTTATAATACGACTAAAATTAACGAGTTCTAAGAAAGAATCCTTTATGAGAATGTCATTTTTAAAAGCAATAAAATGCCTGCAGGCACACAATTTTTAAATTAATAAAAATAGAAATTCCAAGAAACATATCCAATATTATGTATAATTTTATTTAATTTTGCAAACATTTGTAAGCATTTTTTAAGCCAAACATATTTAATTAACGCCAAAAATGGAAACAAATTTCTTTCATAAATATATTTTCATTAAAAAATTCACACACATATATACACTTTTTTAGGTTTCGTGTTTGTGTGTACAAACATTACGCACATGACAGCCTCAAACATTGCGACGTTTGCTTATGTTAAAATTGCATACCACAGTATTTTGTCCGTTGTGTATTTTAGACCAAGTACGCAAAAAACGCAACAAAAATGGTCAAAAAATAGATGCAGTCGCCATTTTTAACTCATAGCTCCGTCATTTATGGACGTATGAAGCTGAGTTTTAGTCTAGATACTATGAATGTGATGTTTAAAAAAACTGTATACTATATCGTTTTAGTTTAGATAAAATACCCAAAAAATCAAAGCAAAAACTAATGAAAATGCAAAATTTCGGTTGTATTTTTGATATTCCTTGTCCATTTTTGGACCGATTGTTGTTATTTCTGATGAAACTGCATTTAAAGATTTTTTGTCCGTTTTGTAGTTTACACAAATTACGCAAATAACGCTCCGAAAATGGTCAAAAAATAGAGGTAGTTGCACTTCAGAGACCATTACTTAGCTATTTATGGATCAATTGGGCTGAATTGCAACACGAAACTTATAACATGAACTTCAAACAAATTGACATGCTAAACTTTTCTGTAGGTCTTCTAGAAACTTCAGAAAGTTGTTTTCAACATACACACGGACAGACGGACATCGCTAAATTGACTCCGCTACTTATAAGGACTCAGAATATATGTACTTTATAGAGTGCCCCATGTACGGTGTAGAAATTACACACGTAATGACAAACTTATATACACTCTTTTCACTTTTTCACTGTGAAGGTTATAAAAAAGAGAAGCCTTGATCTCATTGCTATTTTTAACCGCAGCTGTATGTATAAATTAATTATTCATCATTTTTATTTATATTTTTTGTTGATGTATTCACTTTGCTGTAATTATATTAAAATTTGTTTTAAATCAACTATTGTTTCTGAGAAAATCGCCATCTAATTATATTTCATTCTATATGTTGTTTGGATTGCTTTGTATGTATGTATGTATATGATTTTTTGTCAATACACTATTTAGATACACTATTTATTGAGAAATTGCAAAATAAAATATGTAGTAGAAAAATTTACAATCCCCCTTATTCCATTTGGTGTCATTGACACAAAACGACATCAGTTTTTATAGTTTCTGGTAAATCTGTATTAAAATTCTCAATATTGATAAATATTGATGACTGTTGGCACTTATTTAGTATTATGTAAGAATGTTTGCTTTCAATAATTGCCGTCTATTTTTTCATAAAATAAACTTAAAAAAAATTTTTTTTATTCAAAATTTTAAACAAACTATGACGGTTGTTAGGAAATACCAAATTATAAGTGAATTGATGTCTACGACGACAAAAACTGATGTTGCTTTAAAACTGATGACGATGTTGCCGACACCAAATGGGATAACGGTGAATATTTTATTAGCGTATACCTATTTTGGATAAAATTACTTATTAACTGAATTTATTAGAATTCAATTTGAAATTTTTTACATTCGAATTCATTTTTGTTAAAATTTCTTCTAACACTTGTACCAACTAATCCAAATTTCTATATATACTCGTACATATTAGTTTATTTATTCAAAATATGTAGGTACCTATTTGATATGTTTTTTACTTAAAATATTTCTTAGTTGTATTTTATTGAATTTTAAAATTGAAAACAACTAACTGTAATTATATATGTATGTGTTATATATCCCTGTACGCATGTAGGTGCAAAGTCTAATTATTATAAAGCTGTTTAAATTGACAATGAGAAAGAAAATTAAATAAAAATAGTTTTTTATACCCTTCACAAAAAGTGAAAAGGCTATATAAATATAAGTTTATCGTTACGTGTGAAATTAATTTCTACACTATACATCGGACACCCTACAAATTATATATAATCTGGATTCTTACAGATAATGGAGTCGATGTAGCTTTGTCCGTCTGTCCGTGTGGATTTAAAAAAACAAGTTAAGTTCGGATGTGCCGAGTCTTATATACCCTTCACTGTGTTAGCGATATACTAATATTTTTCACTTTCCACAGTCTTTTAAAATATCAAAAACAGACTCATAAAAAACGTCTCCAAGTTATACAAAATAAGAATTTGAAGATTATATAAATATAATCTTCCAAGACTTTTTTTCTACCATTAATCTACACAGAATGTCAGGACAACGGACAATTGAAGAAACAATAAATGAAAGGACTCTGTCATTCTTCGATAGATGCAGAAGATCAAACTATGCACACCTGAGGGGCCTACAGGAGTAGCTATTTAATTCTATACTTGTTTATAGATTAAATTAGATACTGCATCCTAGGCTAATCAAAACTTTCAGTCTGTGATTTTTATATATAGGTTTTTTAGCTATCTTTTTCCTATATAATAGATTAGTAGTTAAGAAGAAATTTTATTAATATATGAAATTTGTAAATAACTGTTGTAATATCTTATCGATAGAAACTCAAAAATTGTTTTAGCATTTAGATACTAACTGAATATTGATAGCAAATAAAAACAATACAAAAAAAAAAAAATATCAAAAACATACAAAAAATTAAGTGAGTGAAGATAAAAATGGCGCGTTAAATATGTTTTAACGTACCTTCTTACATTTTTTAGTATTTGTAGATATGTATATTTTCAGTATTAATGGCATATTTATCAAATACGCCTTATTTTTTAGTAGTAGTTTAGTTTAGGTCGTCTACATTTGTAACTTACCAACCAAATATTCAGTAATTACTTTGGTACTTTTTTTCGGTTTTTTTTGGTACTTTTTCAGTTTTTAATGCTAACAACACTAGAACTATGAGATTGGGGTCTAACGTTCTTAAGCAAAGTAAACAATTATGAACAGGCAAAACCGCACTTTTTATTGATTTCAATGGTATTTTTTGATTTTTTAATATTAATGAACCTAAAACTATTAGACTGAACTTAAACGGTTCAGGCCAAGGTAAAAAATAATTAAGAGAAAAAAACTGTATTTTTTTTTATTTTCTATAATGGTATTTTTTGAATCTTTTAACATTAACGAATTTATAACTACCAGACCGAGCTCCAACGGTGATCAGTAAATATGGAAATCAATAAATTGAGAAAATGGCCCTTTTTATATATTTTAATGATACCTTTTAATGTAATTTGTATTAAAAAATGTCCAACTGAGATTAAATAGTCTATAAAGAAATACGAAATTATAATAACGAAATAATGGTACTTCGCTGACGAAGTAGCGAGAAAATTTAATTCTTCAAACGCCTCAGAAAAAAAGGAACAAATATTACATCTATAAACATTTATAATACCATGATTAAGCTACACTTCGATGGGTCAACGATTATTTACACATGCTGCACAGAATAACAGTTACATAGATTACAAAAGCTACAAAATAATTCAATGCGTACAATTTTGTAATGCAACAGATATACACTGGCGAGCAAAAGCGAGTGCATGTTCATTATATTTTTACTTAAAGTGTTATAAAATTGTATATAATAAAGGAAATTTTTTTAAACTTTCAGCAATTATTTTTTATTGTATTAGCAAAAACAAAAATGTATTCAATATAAAAACTTAAGACAACTCAATTAACTCAGTTTTGCACGTTTTCCCTAGTACACTGAAATGGATCAACATAAAACAAAGACTAGAAATAAATACAATAAATTTTATAAAAAAAATTTAAAACAGGAGATGCACCAGAATACCTCATCGAGCAAATCAGATATGTAGGAGATTTACAACCATATGAGCTACGGAATATGAATGACTTCAGGTTACAGAGAGGAGACACCAACATGATGCAGGGAACATTATTTTACATGGGACTCAGGTTATACAACTCGATGCCGACATACATACACTCCCGCCACATGAATAGGACATCCCCTTTTCTATTAATTTATGCGTTAATAACTTCTAAACTAAAAAAGATAGAACCTTATTTTTTTTTAATTATTGAAAGCACATTTGATATCCTGTAAAATGTATCAATCATAATTTTTTTCTTGCCTCGTACCGAGCCAAAAAATATTTTTATTTTTGAATATGTAAAAAAAGTTCTTAAGATTTTGCGCCACTTGAATAGAACACCCCATAGAAAAAGAGATTTTTTAAAAATTTTGAACAAATTTAAATATTTTTATATGTAATAATTTCTATTTGGAATTTAAAAGTTTAACAAAATATTAATCTTTATTTGTGCTTAATTCCAGAAATTGTGTTGGTTTTAAAATTTATTCTTTTACTCATGATATTCTCATGAGTTATTTATTCAGTACAATAAGTACTGAAGGGGATAGCATACCTATATGGACCATTTCATCAGACGCTACTCCGAATCCTCAGTAGGTTACTCCCAACGTTTCTTGCAAACATTAGAACCTTTATATTGTAAAAGCAATTGACTAAATAAGAATTATTAATCAATAGTTACAAAAAGAATCAAATATTCAAACAAAAAACTCAGTAAGCACTGAACTGAATAATAAAACCAACACAATGTTTTAAGCAATAGTTTAGAGGAAATCATCTATATTTGAAACCTAACACTCAAGTATTCAGATATTACTTTGGTTTTGGCAATTTCAGTTTTGCATCATAAAATAAAAACTACGAAATTTCCCATAAATGTGAAAACACTTCCAGAAATTTTAGAACCTATAGATTAAATTCTTTTCGATTTTGTTAGTTTTCCTCTGCAAAGTCGGGAATGGTACCTCGCCAAAATGAGGAATGATAAAAATTCCTCAGAACAAGAGTACTGGGGAATGAGGGAATTTCAAAAATTTTTTAAAAATAATGCAAAGTTTTTCCAGAGTACTTGAACAATAGATTACAAATTTAGACGACCTCTTGTTTAAAATGATGTGTACCAACCCGTAATATTTTATGGTTCGTTTGCAATCTATTAGAGAAATCAACGTATTTATACACACTTTTCTATCTATGTCTCCTAAACATATTTATAAGTATGTCATAAAAACTGAAAAGATATTTACAAATACTAAAAAACATAAACAAAAAATTATGTAACTAAAACACTTAGTTAAAATGGCTATTTTGTTAAGCTTGAGGTCTTATTTTTCAAAAATTTATTTTTATATCGATATTTCGCTACAATTTTTGTAGCTTCTTCAGGATATAATTATAAATTAATCAAATTATTAAAAATACATATTTCAAAAATTTTAATTTAATTCCTAATTTTTCTTTTTGTAAAATCTGTAAATTGTCAAATTTATTCTTATGAATTTTCTTAACTTTATCATAAAAAGATTCTGCTAATTTTTCTTCATATATAAAAAATTTTTCTATTTCCTCTCTTGATAAAAATGTTTTTAATTTTGTCTTAATAATTTCAAGTTCATTTTGAAAATGTTTCAGTTTGTCATGTTTTTCTCTTATAGCTAATCTTAAATTCTTGTTTTGTAATGTGTGCGTGTATCTTAAAATATTATGTTGGACTGCAGATAATCCCTCCATACCAAATATATTATTGACATTCTTGGTAGCATTTATAATAAATTTCGGGATAATACCTGAGTTTCTGCAACGAATAAGAAATGTAATTCCAGCTTTGGTCCTTATAATTTTATTCCCCATTGTCCTATGCTTATTAATAAGTATCTTGATTGTATTATTTCTTTTCAAATCCCTGTATGACATCATTTAATATTATTTAGTGTGCTCTCCTTAATTATTTATTAGTTAGTTTTATTTGACCTTTTTCTTAATAAATTATTTTTCTAAACATAGTAAAAAAATTATTATGAACACAGCTAAAAATTTAATTAACAGGATATTGACAATTACTAATAGCGAATTTCATTTAAAAAATAAAATAATAATTAGGAATATTTTAAAAGATAATAATTATCCAGATTTTTTACTTTATCAATTAATTGGAGAGTATTATAGGAATAGAAAATAAATATAATAGAATTCATTTAAATGAACAGGTTTCTTATAAATCAATTATTTATATA
The DNA here is from genome assembly GCA_947397855.1 of Thelaira solivaga. Taxonomy (NCBI): domain Eukaryota; kingdom Metazoa; phylum Arthropoda; class Insecta; order Diptera; family Tachinidae; genus Thelaira; species Thelaira solivaga. Next base: position 30,255,317 of record OX377612.1, read on the forward strand.
CCAGGACTGTCAGAACGTTTAATAAATACTAAGATTTATGATAGAGAAAAATTCTGTATGGCGTATAAGACATACAATACTTTAAATACATTATTTAGTAAAACTAAAGATAGAATTGAGAAATTTGGTATGTCAAATGTAGTTTATAGAATACCATGTGATGGTAATAAAAATGAAACTTGTGACAAAGTATATGTAGGTACAATAAAAAATAAACTTAAGACTAGAATGGCTGGACATAAATCGGATCAAAAGTATAGGAACATTTCTTCACAAAAAATGGCATTAACTTCTCATTGTTTTGAATTAAATCATTTTCCTAATTTTGAAAATGTTTCAGTTTTAAATATAGAAAATAATTATAAAAGAAGGTACACATTAGAAATGTTACAAATAATTAATACACCTACAACACATAGAATAAATTTTAAGTCTGATACAGAAAATATAGCTCAAAATTATAGACACTTAATAAACAAATATAAATTTTGTTAAATATTTTTGTTAATATGCACATTTTATTTATATACAAATAAGTGTGTCCATGTACAAATATATAATTTTATATATTTATTTGAGCATATTAACAAAATTATGTTATTATTTAATATTTAAAAAAAAATATGTTAATTGTTACATACATACATAATTCATTTAACACATACATTTTTATAACAATTGTTTTATATATACATTTTTAACATATTACTTTTAAATATTTTTCTAATTTTATTTGGGATTACCTTATTATTGAACCCCCTAATTTAATTTTGTCAAGAAAATTTTTTAAATATGTATTTTTAATAATTTGATTAATTTATAATTATATCCTGAAGAAGCTACAAAAATTGGAGCGAAATATCGATATAAAAATAAATTTTTGAAAAATAAGCTTAACAAAATAGCCATTTTAATTAAAAAGAAAAAGGGCAAATAAAACTAACTAATAAAACACTTAATTTATTAAGCTTGAGGTTATATTAAATATAAAAATTTATTTATTTATTATTGGAGCGAAATATCTATAAAAAAAATAAATTTTTATAATACGACTAAAATTAACGAGTTCTAAGAAACAATCCTTTCTGAGAACCTCATTTTTAAAAGCAATAAAATGTCTACAGGCACTAAATTTTTTAATTAATAACAAAATTAAAAAAGGTAATAAATAGGAAAACAAAAAAATGTATTTTCATTTAATTTTGCAAAAAATTTTAAAAAATTTTTAAGCGAAACATATTTAATTAAATATTTAATTATCGGGAAAGATCTAGTGAACTCTCTTTAATAAAGATGTCTGTATTCGTAATACTATTGTACTTACTCAAGGTAATAAAAACCACACACACACACTTTTTTAGGTTTCGTACAAAGCATTACGCTCTTGACAGCTAAAACATTTCCACAGAAAAAAAAAACAAAGCAAAACAAAAAACAAAACAAAAATTAGTGAAAATGTGAAATGCCGGTTGTATTTTTGATTTTTCTGATCCATTTGTGGACAGATCTTTCTGATTTTTTGCAGTTTAGACAAATTACCCAAAAAACGCACCAAAAATGGTCAAAAAAAGAGGTAATCACAATTTTTGACTCATAGCTCCGCCATTTATGGACCCATCCAGTTGAGTTTTGGTTACGATACTATGAATGTGCTGTTTGAAAAAACTGCGTACTACTTTTTTTTTCAGTTTAGATAAAAAACGCATAAAAAAACCATAATTAATAAAAATCTAAAATTTTGGTTGTATTTTTAATATTCCTCGGCCATTTGTGGACCATTTGCTTTCGTTTTTAGCACAGGTATTGTGACTTATACTTCAAACCAAACTGCATACCACGATTGTTTGTCCGTTACTTCGTGTAGACAAAATACGCAAAAAACCCACTCAAAAAATGATCAAAAATAGAGATAGTTTCGGTTTTTGACTCATAGCTCCGCCATTTATAGACCGATCTGGCTGAATTTCAATAGTAATAGTCTTACAGAAACAACTGAACGTTTGGTATGCTATACTTTTCTGTATGTTGTCTAGGGTCTTCTGAAAGTTGATTTCAACGACTACACGGACAGACAGACAGACAGGCAGACATCGCCAAATCGACTCCGCTACTTATAAGGATCCAGAATATATATACTTTATAGGGTGTCCCATGTAGGGTGTAGAAATTACAAACGGAAATGACATGTAGTATCGTAAATAAAACTCAACTGGATGGGTCCTTAAATGGCGGAGTTATGAGTCAAAAATTGCGATTACCTCTATTTTTGACAATTTTTGGTGCGTTTTTTGCGTAATTTGCCTAACCAATAAGACGGACAATAATACGTGGTACGCAGTTTTATTACAAATAACAGTCGTAATGTCTGTGCAAAAAATCAGAGAGATCAGTCCACAAATGGACCAGAAAAATCAAAAATACAACCGGCATTTCACATTTACATTAATTTTTTTTTTTTTTTTTTTTTTTTTGGAAATTTTTTAGCTGTCATTACGCACATGACTTTGTACACACAAACACGAAAAATAAAAAAGTGTATGAGTGTGTGGTTTTTATTGCCTTGAAAGTAATACAAAGTAATGCATTCGTGCAACTTTATGAAAGAGAGTTCATTAGATCTTTCTCCATAATTAAATATTTAATTAAATATGTTTGGCTTAAAAATTTTTACAAAAATTTTGCAAAATTAAATGAAAATAAATTTTTTTGTTTTCCTATTTAATATCTTTCTTAGAATTTCTTTTTTTATTAATTTAAAAATTGAGTGCCTGCAGACATTTTATTGCTTTTAAAAATAAGGTTCTCAGAAAGAATTGTTTCTTAGAACTCGATAATTTTAGTCGTATTATAAAAATTTATTTTTTTATAGATATTTCGCTCCATTAATAAATAAATATATAAATAAATAAATTTTTCATATTTAATACGACCTCAAGCTTAATAAACAAGTGTTTCAGTTACATACTTTTTTTGAAGTGAGTGAAGATAAATATGGTTAGTTACCATAAATATGTTTTCACGTAATTCCTTATTTTTTAGTATTTGTAAATATCTTTTCAGTATTTTTGACATACTAAGATACTAATGTGCATAAATACGTTGATTTCTTTAAGAGATTGCAAACGAACCATAGAATATTATGGGTTGGTACACATATCATTTTAAACAAGAGATCGTCTAGATTTGTAATCTATTGTTCAAGTACTCATAAAAAACTTTGCATTATTTAAAAAAAAATATTTGAAATTACCTCATTCCCCAGTACTCTTCTTCTGAAGGATTTTTATCATTCAACATTTTGCTGAGGTATAATTCCCGATTTTGGCCAGGAAAAATACCAAAATCAAATAGGAATTTAATCTGTAGGCTCTTAACTTTCTGAAAGTGGTTTAGCATTTTCGTAAAAATTTTTAGTTTTTATTTTATGATTCCAAACGGAAACTGCCAAAATCCTTGAGATCAACAGTACTGAGGTATATGAAAATATCAAAAAAGTTTTAAAATGATCCAACGTAATATCTGAATATTTGGTTGGTAGGTTGCAAATATAGATGATCTCCGCTAAACTACTACTAAAAACATTTAATATTTAATGACTTAAGACGTATTTGATAAATAAGCCATTAATACTGAAAATATTTACAAATACTAAAACACGTATTTATCTTCACTCATTTAATTTTTTCTATGGTTTTGGTATTATAGAAGAATGTGGAAATTGACTCGGCAGGCACAGCCGAATTTAACTTGTTGCCGTTAAATTGAAATTCTTTATTTGATATTAAAAAATATTTAAATAAATATGTTAGTTTTAATAAATGTTTAAAAACATTTTAAATTAAATTAAAATTAATTTATTTTGCATTCTTTTTTTTTTATTTAAAAACAGAGTACATTTTATTGTTTTAAAAAATTAGGATCTCACAATAGATTTTTTCATAAACTGAAATGAATTATTTTGATAAACAATTGATATTCAAAGAAAATTATTTTAATCAATATTTGCCATTTTATTAAAATTTAACTTGATTTTAAGTTACGTCAGTATGTTATATTTTCTAGTTCTAATAATTTTTATATATAAGAATAAATAAATAAATAAACTGTGGAACTTGCACATTTAATTTTTACTTAGACCAGGACCACACACGGCAAGTTTAGTTGGGCAATTATTTCTCAATTCTCTTTTAAAATTGTCGTTTTATGCACACACAAATTTTTTGTTTCGGAAATTTTAGCATTCTTATTCAGTCATTCATTCAACCTTCATCTTAATAAATGTTACACCTTTATAAAAGTTACGAAGGGAGAACAAAAGGGAATTGCGGAATACGAGCAAGTTTGTACCCCTTTAGATTCTTCTTTCCTCTCTCTCCTACAAAATCAAGAATTGCCCAACTAAAATTACTGTGTGTGATCCTGGTCTTATTAATGTGCCAGCAAAATATGTTTCCCTTTAATTTTTTTTTTTGTGCTGGGAACTAGAAAAAGCGTTTTAACTACAACTTCGAAGAAGACAAAGAAGTAATTTAAAGTCGCACACATGGGTAAAACTGACTTCTTTCAACCTAAAATATGCCAATTATTCTTTTTAAAATGATTACGTTTTATTTATTCGAAGGCAATAACTTCCATTATTTCTTCCTGGGGTATAATGAATTGTGTTTATATATCCGAGCAATATTAATCATTGCAAGCTTCTATAATTTTAAAAAGAAAAATATAACGTTCTGAAATTTAGACTTATTTCTTTATAAAACGAAAGCGATATTGTGCGTTATTGTTTATTTTATACATAAATGACATGCCGAATGTGATTGAAAGGAGCAACATAATGCTTTATGAGGGAAAACCCGAGCATGAATGTACTCGTATATATAAACTGACACATGATATAAACAAAATTACTAACTGGTTGAATATGAATAAATTAAAACTGAATGAAAGCAAAACAAAATTAATGGAAATAAACATAACAAGTGATATATTTCAAATAAATAACGGAATAATTAAAATATCTTGGTTTTATCATCGATATTCAAATAAAATTTAAGTAGACTTGAAATTTGTATGAAAAATTTGTCATAATTTATACTTGAAGTCGTTATTAGTCTTTTTGAATACCAGCCTTGAAATTTAAATATCATATTAATTATGTATGTAAAAAAATTGGTTAAGAAAAGTAGGGTTTTTTAAAATAATAAGAATTAAAATATCGATTTTCTTGACTTTAAAAGAGTGTTTGAAACAAGCGATAGAAACATTATAATAAAAAAAAAATTACATATGTATTGTATTCAAGGGAATGAGTTGAAATGTTTTAGTCATATTTAAGCAATCGTATGCAAATTACCAAAGTTAATAATGTGGAATCAAGTGCAATAAGGAATGACTATGGACTGCCTCAAGGATCAATATTAGAAGTACTATTGTTTATTATATATATAAATGATATGGCGAATGTTCTAAAAAATTGCGAAATTGTGTTATATGCAGACGACACATTAATTTATACTGAAGGAGAAGAAACAGGAAATATGTCCGAAGAATTTATTAAATAATAGTAATAAATGACTTAAAAATAACAAATTAAAATTAAATGAAAGTAAAAGCTAAATTAATGGAAATAAATATGAACACAAGCAGAATATTAAAATAAATAATCACTACATAGTATAAAACAAAGTCGCTTTCTCTGTCCCTATATCCCTCTGTATGCTTAAATCTTTAAAACTACGTAACGGATTTTGATGCGGTTTTTTTAATAGATAGAGTAATTCAAGAGGAAGGTTTATATGTATAATCTTGGAAATTTTAACGTCACAAATCCGCCCGGCAGGTAGCGCTATAGTCGGTATCTGGCTTATTTGCCTACTACCTGTTTTTACCCGGTCTTTACCCTATGAGTACGATTTCTTAGTGTAAGAAGATCGAATATAAAAAAATTTTAAGGCAAGACAACGTTTGCCGGGTCAACTGGTATAACAATAAAGAAAGTTAATACTCTGGGTTTTATCATAGACAAAGAACTAAAATTTAAAAATCATATTGAGTATATATGTAAGAAAATCGGGAAAAAATCGGATTTTTCAAAGGTTTAAGAAGCAACGTTTCAACAGTTATAATACAATTATTAAATCGAATTTTGAGTATGGAGCAACAGTGTTGTATACATGATGCACGAACAAGCAAATAAATAGTCTGCAAAAGCTACAAACTAGAGCAATGCTAAAACTAAATCGATTTAAACCAATTTAATTTATGCTGGAAAGTTTAAAATGGCTAAGTATACATCAGAGACTGGAACTTAATACAATAAGCCTTATTAAAAAAATGAAAATCGGAGATGCACCACAATACCTGACGGAAAAATTGAGATATGTTGCCGAAGTTTAACCGTATAACTTGAGAAATGCTTTGTTTTTAGAAATAAACTTGTAAATTTAAAAAAATTTTAATCAGAGCTAATTATATTATATAATTAAAATTTTTTATTGTAATTCAAAAAGTATAAATAAAAACTATTCACTTAATAAAAAAATATTAACTGCAATAAATGTATAAAATACTACAATAAAATCGCATTTCGAATATGGCTCTAAAATTCTTTACACATGTTGTCTGGAATCACAAAATAAGGCGATGAGGGCTTTTTTAAAATGTGATCGGTATACACCTATGTATTCATTTGATGCATGATACGTTGAAATGGCTTAACATAAAACAGTGGCTTGAGTTCAATACATTATGCTTTATTAATAAATAAACTGTCTTTGTGAAAAAATAAAATATGTAGGTGAAGTACAACCATATGATTTGAGAAATTTGAGGCTGCAAAAGACAACATCAACGGCGATGCAGCGTTCATTGTTCTACAAGAGGTTAAAACTTTTTAATATGTTATCAATTAGTGTGAAAACGCAGAAAAATATTAATATCTTTAAACGAGAGTAGATCGTAGAATTAATAGTTTTATACAAGGTATTTTAAATACTAATAATAATAAAAAAATAAAGCATGAAAGCGTTACCGTATATTACTGTGTCCGTATTTATTACATTATACCACAACCGTATAAGAACCATTACCGCGATAAGAATGCATATAAATATGTACCTACCTACATACATTTAAAAATGTATGTAAGTATCGTATATTTATTTTTGATAACAAATAAAATGAAAAACAATTTTGCTGCAGATAGCCTACGAGTATTAGTCATACACAAATTTATTTTTTGCCTCTACATTTCAGTGTTTTTGAGGAGCATTGCAGAAAGCACAGAATACTAATTTATTTACATTTTATCTGCAGTGGTAGTTTAATAATAAATTTTATCACTACTTTATATGTCGCACACACGAATCGGGCACACTTTTTTGATACCAAAATTTTATATGCACACCTTATTACTGTAATAATTTTGGGATCGTATTAAAATAAGTGTTTTTCATGGGAATTCCCTACAATCTCTAATTCTGCAATTGCGGGAATTAGTGCTTTAACAATAACAGCTGAAATTATTTGGCACTTGTTTTCATTTATTTATCGAATTTTAATTTCATTTTTGCAAGGTTCATAATTCGTTAAGGTAAACATATAAACATATTGAACACTTTCAATCACTAATCACTATATACAATTTTACAATAGATGGAAAAAAGAAAATCATTTGCAGTGAATACTGCAGTTTATTAAAAAATAATTTCCTGTAAAAGGAAGAAGTACAAGTGTTTTTATTCGACATTTAAAAAGTATACACAACAAGTTGAATATACAAAATATAAAGCATAACCTCCAGAAAAATTAAAAAAACATTATGTAAACGATAAAAACGAAAATACAGGCGTTGAAGTTTCTAAACTAGCAGTATTAGTGTCAGATCTATAACAAAAAGAATTTCATCTTTCCGAAACTAAGCGTGATGTACAAAAATAAATTATTCAAAATTTTCATCTAACTAAAACTAAATTAACTAATAGTATAATATATAATTAATTAACTAATAGGGCTTACAAGCACTTTTTATTATAAAATATTACACATGTTTGTAGTGATGTGTGGCTTTCAAGTATGCTTGTGCCATACATATCTACATACGAGTATGTATGTATGTCATTTTGATTCTTTAATAATTTGCGCAATTTAGATGCTTCTATAAATATTAAATAATCAAATTTTCGGACCTTTGTAACTGGTTTTTGGCATTGGAGACCATTGCTAATGTTGGTGATAAAATTGATATTGCAAAAGTTGCTCTTGCAAAGGCTGTTGACAAAGTGATGTGTGGCTTACAAGTATGCTTGTGCATTGCTCTAGTAAAAACAAATGTTACCATATGCGTTTGCTAATGTTTCTTTGGCGTGTTTGACAGCAATTATGATACTGCTGTAAGCACACAGCATCACATGAAAGCGAATAAAATCAAAACTTATTAATCGAATTCAATAAAGTATGGTTCATTTTGTTTACATCTGAAGAGGCTATATGAATATTGTAGTGTGTTTGACTAGTCGTCGTTACCATACCTTCTGTATGTAACACGAGATTCATACATTGTTTATGAATCCACAGTCCACACTTAAAACATTCCAGCATGTATACTGCTGAATGTGCATTATCCCACACTTTTAGTGTTTAAGTATTAGTGTAAGTATTTTGTGTGTAGCATAAGTTAGGTTTAAGAAATATGTAAACATTCAATAATAAAAAGCAAACGAACAAGAGTGGTCGCACAAGCGGCCATTCAAATAATAAAGAAACATTCAAATTAATAAAGAAACATTCAAAGTAATAATAAAAACAAGATGTTATTATTTCATGGTTATTGTTATTATTACATGGCGATCCTGCCAGGAGCATTAAACATGCAAGAGCATGAATGAAAAAAAAAAACCAAAAACACAAAAAAAAAAAAATTAAAATTAAATATAGATAAGTGCTTAAAGTTGACTTAAATTAACTTAATAACTTAAATAACTTAAATTAACAGAAGCAGAAAACTGCATGCAAAATGAAATAACATTACAATAAAAACAAGGAAAGCAAAGGGAAAATAATAAAAATACAGTGAAAAGTAAAAGGACAAAAATGTTTAAAGACATTTTATTCCCGCAAGGTGAAAATGAACTATATATATATATTTGAAAAATCCAAATAAGCATTGGCTAAATTGAGTTGCACAATGGAGAAGATAAAGTGTTACGAGTGATTAACAGGATTGATAAGCCCGGATCAGAAATTGAAAATATGAATCATCTACCATCTACTACCACAAAACAGAAGAAAAAGCTGTGTTCAGAGAGGGAAGAGCGAGAGAAGCGATCGATGGGTGAATTATTATCATTGTATACTTATAACTTATTTAATGAAATACTTAGGTTTATTTGTGAGGCTACTTCTAATGTGCATAATAAAATGATTAATTAGTTGAGAGCTTAAAGGTTTTGCAGGACATGTTCAATTCATGTTTTGAGTTTATTATAGAAAAGATGGAAAACTTGAAAAAATAAGGAAAATACAGAAATTGTTTCTTTGATAATGATTCAAGTATGATATTTTGAAAAGGAAAAAGAAAATTCTCTAATGCGGCAAATGTCACAGATCTCCCTTTACTGGCGGAAGCCGTAAGTTTTTTTGTTGAAGAGATTTTTTTAATGAACCTTGAAAGAAAAAAATAGAAAAAGGATAAATAATACAGAATTTTTTTATTGATTTAATTGTTGATTTTTCCATATCGAAATTTTAATGGTTTTGAATTTGGTTAGAATTTTTATTGAAAATATTTAAAGTATGGTGAATGATTATTATTGTTTTTGCAAGCAAGAAAAGAAAATATATAATGAATAGTTTTTATTGGTTTGATTATTAATTTTGAAATGAATAATTTTGAAGTGAGTGATTTTTTTTTTTTTCTTTGTCTTTGCGGAATCATTCAAGATTCCATTTAATTTACCATTGAGTTCTGTTTAATTACAATAAACTTTATTGATGGTTCTTTTAACTTAGAATTTTTTTTCTTGCCATCTAAGGAGAAAAAAAGGGAAATTCTACATGCGTTTTTGAAATCCTGCAATAAACTGTGCCGGTAGGTTTTTATCTTGGAATTTTTTTTTTTTTTTTTTCCCATCTAAAAAGGGGAAAACGAAGGTTCGTCTATTTACTTGTGAAATTCTGTTAAGAACTGGACATTTTAACCTTTTGAAATTAGTAATGCGTCTCTGTCTCTAATTGTCTTTTTCTCACTTCTTTAATAGAATGCTACATGCGTTTTTAGAATCCTGTTCCGAATCCGCTTCCTTATGGGCCCCTTTGTATTCTTGATCGTACTTTAAGGGATCAAACCCTGTAATAAAGTCTTTGCTCTGACATCTCCAGTCTCAATTGCATTTGAGCAAATTAAATTTCTACGGTTTGTAAACGTTCCACAACGAACTCCTTAGTTTTTCTGAATTGTGTTCTCTTCTCTTACACTTTCGTCCTTTTGGTACTTATCCAACATGGGTAAGACTAACTCCAAAATTGAAAAGCCTAATGCTAATGTCCAGAACGACATAGTAATTCAATTGGAGTCACCCGATATATACCTAATAATATTGATTACATTACTGGTTGTTCAGATACTTATTAATATCTACCAGTTACATAAAAGGTCCTTAAAAAAGACCTATACGAGAAGGTTGGCTTCTATTGACAACCTTGACAAAGTTTAAAGATTTTCGCGTGCCTATGGAGTGGGAGTATATCTTGACCAAAGCAAGATCATATAAGGAAATATTTTTGAAATCCCACAAGTGTCTCAGCCAGGAAAGAGACACTAAACCAGAAACAATCCATAAGCATGTAAATGTCCTTTTACAAAACTTGGAAAGGATTAGAGTTCTTTTTAACGTAAATTTTACCAAATTAAAACCTGAACACAAGACAGCGGCAGAAGCATTTTTCTTAGACTTGCGAAATAAAGCCCTGTCGGTGTGCCTAAAAAAAGGTATTGAAGTTCCTATTCCGGATTCAATACATATCCAAATTCCTCTTTTTCCCGAAGCTATTGAAGCAGACAAAATGCCACAGACAATTGTTGAATTTCTGGGCATAGCCTCAAGAATCCTGCCTGATTTTGACGGCACCCCTACAAATTTGCAAAGCTTTTTAGACGCCCTTAACCTATTAGACTCTATAAAAGAAAATCACGAAGCTGTAGCCATTACTTTAATAAAGACAAAGTTGAAGGGCACAGCTAGAAACCTGATATCCACAGAGAGCACGGTGCAACAAGTGATAGCCCGTTTGACCTCTACTGTAAAAGGAGAATCAGTGGATGTGATTAAAGCCAGACTGATGAACATCAGGCAATCTGGCAAAAACGCAAATTCTTACGCCAATGAGGTGGACGACCTAGCAAAGAAGCTGGAAACCGCATATATAGCAGATGGACTCCCGACGGATACAGCTAGGAAATACGCCACCACCTCAGCAGTCACCGCCATGGTGAAAAACACAACAAACGAGAGGGTAAAACTAATAATGGAATCAGGAACCTTCTCCAATATGAACGACGTATTGTCCAAATTCATAAGTAGCTGCACCGATGCCTACAACCAACCCAATGCAATCTTAGCATTTGGCCAGAGAGGTAATAATTCCTCTTTTAATAGAAACTCACGTGGCGGCAATGCCACCAATAACCACAATGGTCGCAACCGGAACAATTTCCGCAATAACTTTAATAACGATTTTAATCCTAATAATCATTACCGCAACTACAATAATGGTCGCAATAATCGTGGTAATGGAAGGCCAAATAATAATGGTTTCAACCGTAATCATGGTAATACGGGTAGAAACAATGGCCACATACGACATGCTACCGAAGATAATTCGGGAAACGAATAGACCCCCTTTTGTATTCGTCAAACAGCCATATTTTTAATATAAATTTAAGCCTCTATAGCTACCTAAAAGCTAAAACCTCTTTAAATAATAATAAATGTACGTTTTTGATAGATACGGGTGCAGACATCTCAGTCGTAAAGCATAGTCAAGTCCTCAACGAGTCTATAGACGTTCGTAAAAGAACAAAAATAAATGGTATTGGTCAAGGATGTGTCTTGACACTAGGCAAAGTGCATACAGACCTAAAAGTGGAAGACCTTTTGATTCCTCATGACTTCCACGTGGTTAAAGATGATTTCCCCATTATGGTTGATGGAATCATAGGAATGGATTTCATTAAAAAATATAGATGTATCTTGGATTATCAAGATGATAAGGATTTCATTATCATAAGATCGAACGATGTCCCTTATGATATAAGCATACCATTGATGAGTGGTCCAAGCATAAATTCCTTTACTATCCCCGCAAGATCTGAAGTTGTCAGATCAATTCCGTTAAATACCAGGGTGAACGATATATTAGTTCCCCAGCAAGCACTATCAAACGGAGTATACATCGCAAATACTATAACTTCTGTTTCCAAGCCTTTGGTGAAAATTATTAATACTACAGACCAAGATGTAACTATACAATCTGCTCGGGTTCAAGTTGAAAATTTGGATGACTACAAGGTCATTAAACCAACAAAAGAGTCATCCGGGAAGAAAGAAAAACTTGAAAGATTAGCTATAAATTTTCCCAAAATAGCAGAAAAAAGTCTAAAGAAACTATGCACTGAATATATTGATGTTTTTGGCCTAGAAAGTGAGAAAATCACAACAAATAATTTTTACAAACAAAAACTGAGACTCAATGATCGACAACCCGTTTACATAAAAAATTATAGAATTCCTCACACTCAGAAAGAGGAAGTAAATAAACAAATTGACAAACTTATTAAGGATGATATTATAGAACCATCTACCTCAGACTACAACAGTCCCATACTACTTGTACCGAAAAAAAGTTTACCTGGTACAACACAAAAAAGATGGAGACTGGTAGTTGACTATAGAGGACTGAATAAAAAATTGATTGCTGACAAATTTCCATTACCTCGTATAGACGATATTCTAGATCAACTAGGTAGAGCCAAATACTTTTCATGCCTTGACTTAATGTCAGGATTCCACCAAATAGAATTGGATAAAAATTCTAGAGATGTAACCTCCTTTTCTACTGAAAAAGGTTCTTTTCGGTTTAAAAGATTGCCATATGGAATTAAAATTGCCCCTAACTCCTTTCAACGAATGATGTTATTAGCTTTTTCTGGACTGTCCCCCACACAAGCCTTTGTATACATGGACGATTTAGTAGTAATTGGATGTTCCCTAGAACATATGATTAAAAATTTAACAGATGTATTTGAGTTGTGCAGAAAGTATAATCTTAAACTGCACCCAGACAAATGCACATTCTGTTGTCAAGAAGTTACATTTTTAGGACACAAGTGTACAGACAAAGGTATTTTACCTGACGACAGCAAATTCTCTATAATAAAAAATTATCCTACACCTAAAAATGGTGACGAAGCCAAACGCTTCATAGCCTTTTGTAATTATTACAGAAGATTTATCCCTAATTTTGCTGAAACGTCACGTCATATTACCAGGTTGTCCAGAAAAAATGTTTCTTTTGAATGGACTGAAGATTGCGAAAAAGCTTTTCAGTACCTTAAAAAACAATTACTCAGTCCAAAAATTCTTCAATATCCTGATTTTTCTAAAGAATTTTGTATTACAACAGACGCAAGCAAGAATGCTTGTGGCGCAGTCTTAAGCCAAGAAAAAGGCGGCATTCAAATGCCAATATCCTATGCTTCTCGATCCTTCACAAAGGGCGAAAGCAATAAATCCACAATAGAGCAGGAACTAACTGCAATCCATTGGGCAATAAACTACTTTAGACCATATGTGTATGGTAGAAAATTCCTAGTTAAAAGTGATCACAGGCCTCTAACCTATCTTTTTTCTCTTAAAAATCCCTCGTCAAAATTGACTCGTATAAGGTTAGACCTGGAAGAATACGACTTTACGGTCGAGTACATAAGGGGTAAACAAAACAGCGCAGCAGACGCTCTGTCACGTATAGACTTCCAAGACATAAAAAATATCGAAGTAAATAATGTACTGAAGGTAACAACTAGACTTCAGGCTAGAAATGCAAGTCATAAAACTGATGTTAAAGATCAACAAGACTGCAGTATGAATAAATCTGATATTCCAAAAGTATATGGGGCCATTAATGCCCATGAGCACCGTAAAATGCCGACGATGCATTTTACAAGAAACAATTGTAATATTTTAAAAGGGAAGAAAATTATTTCCCAATTTAAGTTGCATGATGCAGTTATTAATAGAAACGTAGACTTAGGTCACCTCTTTCTTAAGCTTGAAAAAATAGCTGATAACATGGGTCTGACAACATTGCGTCTATCACTAGATGATAGTCAGCTTAATTACCTAGGAACTAATATGGAAACCTTTAAAGAAAAAGGTAATGAAATCTTGCAAGATTCAAATTTAAATATAGTGCTCACCCCAAAACTGGAAAAAATTAATACCAGTGAAGAAAAATTAAAAATCATTAAGGAATATCATGATAATCCATTGACTGGTGGTCATTCTGGTATTACCAGAATGAAAAATAAAATTAGACTTCGTTATTATTGGAAGGGAATGACCAGAGACATAGCAAAATACGTGAAAAACTGCCAGGCGTGTCAGAAGAACAAGACTGGTGTCAAAGGTAAAGAACCCTTTGTTATAACACCAACCCCTCTTAAGGCTTTTGAAACTGTCATAATAGACACTATTGGACCTCTACCAAAATCCGACTCCCAAAATGAGTACGCTGTTACAATTATGTGCGATTTAACTAAATATTTGGTCGCCATACCTATACCAAACAAATCAGCCCGGATTGTTGCCAGAGCAATTTTGGAAGGCTTCATTTTAAATTACGGCCCCATGACTAAAATAGTGACAGACATGGGCACAGAATATATGAATCAAACGTTGCAAGAATTGTGTTCACTGATGAGTATAGAGAAACTTAATTCTACTCCTTATCACCACGAAACCTTAGGTACGGTGGAACGCTCACACAGAACATTTAATGAATATCTCAGAACATACATTTCTGCTGATAAAACCGATTGGGACATGTGGTTAAAATATTTCACGTATTGTTATAATACCACTCCATCCACTGCCCACGGATATTGCCCGTTCGAGCTAATTTATGGAAAAATACCACCTACTCTTGATTTTATGAAAAACTCTGAAGTTGAACCACTATACAGCGTTGATTCCTATGAAAAAGAAGTGAAGTTTAGGCTCCAGGTTGCATTGCGTAGAGCAGCTAATTTGATAGAAAAAGCCAAGTTGAAAAGACAACTTAACTCAGGCGAAAACGCTAGACCTCAAACTATAGCCATTAATGATTACGTTCTTGTTCAAAATGAGGCCGGACACAAATTGGACGCTGTCTACAAAGGCCCCTACCGCGTAGTTGCGACAGATAATAGAAATAACGTTGAATTGATTGATGAAAATAATAAACCCTTCTCTGTTCATAGAGACAGAATCAAGAAATTCAACAGCCAAATATAACCTAAACATTATTTTTTGTTCGCATGGTGAAGAATTTATTTGGTTATTTTTTTTTTTTGAACTTGTTTTTTTAAATATGTATCAGTAGTGAAACCTTATTGTTTTCTAAAGGATTTTCACTGACTTGATGTAATAAGTTTTTTATATATGATTATGCTTATTAATAACTCTTTTGTTAGAGACATAGAGAATTAACTTTTAATTATCGTTTTTTTATATCTTAAATAATTCATTGTTGTATGAATTCCTTTTTAGAGTAATCCCTAAATAATTCATAGTTGTATGAATATTTTTTATTATTTTTATTTTTATATCTCTAAAATTAAGGTTAAAAATGGAGATAGGACTTTTCTTGGACATTTTGTTGGTGTTGGTTTTGGTCATAAACGGGAGATCTATTGTGATGGACTCCTATAATTGGGGTATGAGGGGATGCATATTCTGTGACCGATGGTGCGGTCTCTGTCCAATTGACACTTGGCTGTCATAATTTCGGGGGTTATTCCCTCCTCATTTTTGTGTTCATTGCTGCGCGTGCACTTGTTTGTTGGTATTGGGTGGTATCCCTTCTACATATCGGCATATCATTGATGGTGATTCAAGATGGCCGACTGGGAGCGGTGGAACCCTTGGAGTTGCGTCAACCCTTTCTGTCCTCCCACACGCGTTTGACAATCTTCATTGCTTGTCGCCGCCCGGTAGTACTAGAGCGTACGAATTGATTTTGGGTCGCTGATCTGACCCGGACGATTTCATGTGTCGCCTAAATTGCTTGGAGTCTCCTTATAAGCTCCTATATTGGGGTGGCTGCTTGACCTTATTTAAGGTTCTTTTGTGGAATGCTCCCTCAGTTGTTTGAGGGACAGGTGAACCAATTCCACTGTATTGCACATAAAACTGGCCTCCTTGTTGTAGTTTAACTGCGACCAGGGTAGTGCGAATCCTTGAGGGATGATGCAGGAAAGGTCAAATATAATTTATATAGATTAGTCTCCTTCAATCATCTCAATCCTCAATTCTCTCGTTCAATCCTCTCCGTAAAGGGAAGGGGGTGATACATTTTGATTGTCCTACCTTTGAGTAACCCAATGGGAGTGACCGAGCCTTTCGCCATTCATGTGTTGTAATTGTAATAAAGGAAGGTTTTGTGAACTTAATTGATTTTGTTTTGAAGGATTAACCTGTACAATTTTGTGATTGTGCTTGAAATAGAGAAAGGTATATATAAGGAAAATTTCATTTGTGAAATTAGTTTGTAAAATTAATCTTAATTAATTTGCATTGTTTTTATAAAAATAAACAAAGGAATGATCAAACTATTGTAACCATTGATCATTCCTTTTAGTGAAAAGGGAGGTGTAGTGTGTTTGACTAGTCGTCGTTACCATACCTTCTGTATGTAACACGAGATTCATACATTGTTTATGAATCCACAGTCCACACTTAAAACATTCCAGCATGTATACTGCTGAATGTGCATTATCCCACACTTTTAGTGTTTAAGTATTAGTGTAAGTATTTTGTGTGTAGCATAAGTTAGGTTTAAGAAATATGTAAACATTCAATAATAAAAAGCAAACGAACAAGAGTGGTCGCACAAGCGGCCATTCAAATAATAAAGAAACATTCAAATTAATAAAGAAACATTCAAAGTAATAATAAAAACAAGATGTTATTATTTCATGGTTATTGTTATTATTACAATATATATAAAAAATGGCTGATATTTAATTTGCTTTATTTTAAATAAATTTTGAAAATTAAAAAATTTCTATTCCATTCTATTTCATTTTCTTATTTATTTAAAACGTATCTTGTACCATTTCTTTCTCTGTTTTAATCTAAGGAGCAACCTGTTCCATTCAAAGTAGCGTAAGCATTACTATTGTTATGCGTTTGCATAAAGTCCCCCAGCTCTGATTATGGCTATAGCAATACAAAATCATTTAATCATTGATTTTAATGCCAGAGGCGTAAAAAACGAATCCTCGCAAGAGAATATTATGTATATTTATAATGATTCATTTAAGACAAAAAAAAATGTTTTTTTATTTTTTAACTGCGATCATAATCGACTTAAAATTCCTTTTTTTAACTGCTTTACCAGCAAGCACAAGAAATATTGCTTGCATCCAAGAAATGTGGAGAAACAAGTTAAATTCGGCAGTGCCGAGTCTTATATACCCTTCACTGTGTTAGCGAAATATTAATATTTTTCACTTTCCACATTCTTTAATAATAGCAAAACCATAGAAAAAATTAAATGAGTGAGGATAAATATGCCGCGTTAAATATGTTTTAACGTAAAACCCGAAGTTTTTGTCAACAGCCTTTACTGTGTTGCTGCAGTTAAAGCTGGTTTTTAGGTTATGATATGCAGATAGGGCGACTTTGTTTTATACTATGTAGTAATTTCAAGCCTGCCGAATACAGGATCATGTTTCTGGAGTCGGCATCTGATTGCCTTGAAAAAATTTACAGGCAAAATGATATGACGACAATAGGATCACAGTGTGACGAGCACTGGGACATGTATGCCGACTACTGGCAAAATTGGTGTATTTTTAAAAAAACTATAAGTTATTCAATTTTAATAAAAAAATGTTTAAAAATAGCTTAATCCATTTAAAACTATACCCAATACTGTACCATTACAGAGTAATATCAGAGTAATATCATAATCATGTATAATATGGTAACAATTTGAAAAAAGAGAACGCGTTAAACTGCCGACTACTGGCACATTTACCCAATGAACTGAAAGTGTGCTTCCAGAAATAAGGCAACGCTGAGTTTGTTAAGCAACTGTTGGTAATGAGGTGGCTGATAATTTCGAAGGGTGATAAAGTATTGTTTTGATCATTGTAACAAATCTTTTTTTATGAAAAACTTTACACTAAATTAAAGTTTTTAAACAAGTTGAATTCGGCTGTGCTCTTCACTGTGTTAGCCAAATATTTATATTTTCAGTTTACACATTCTTCTTATATATATAAAAAAAATTCTAGAATTGAAACGTATAGTTATTTTCTGTCCGATTTGTAGTTTAGACAAAACACGCGAAAAAACCAAACAGCAATTTTGGTTGAATTTTTGATATTTCTCGCCCATTTGTGGCCCGATTGCCCTCATTTCTTTCACATTATGGAAACTTCTGATAATTTGGGCAATAGATTACAAATCTAAACGACCTACCCTTTAAATTGATACGTTCCCCTATCCATAATCTTCTTGAGGAATCAACGTATTTATGCATATTTCTACCTATCCACTTCTATTTCTCCTAAACTGAATACTAAAAACATATTTAGAAATATTTAATTACACACGACGTATTCGATAAGTATGCCGTAAATACTGAAAACATATTTACAAATACTAAAAAACGAACGGGTTACGTTAAAACATATGGAACTCGGCATATTTGTCTTCACTCACTTTGTTTAATACATATTAATAAAATTCTTAATAATTTTTTTAAAACAGACACATTTTAAGCGATTCTGTTTAGAAAATACACAATGTAGATGAAAAACAATGGGCTTTAATCATAGTCACAAAGAAGTAGGCTTTTATTAAGAGCTGACTTTTGTTCATAAGAATTATATGAATTTAAAGTTACCGACTTTAGTGTGCCTATGATTATGGCCCAATGTTTTTCATCCACATTTGTGTATATTTATGTATGTATTTTCTAAGCATAATCGCTTAATATGTGTCTGTCATCAAAAATTATTAACAATTTTATTAATATGTATTAAACAAAGTGAGTGAAGACAAATCTATACATATAAAAGAGTAACGTTACTGACTGACTGACTGATTTATCACCATCGCCCAGACCAAACGGCTAAAGCTACGGACTTGAAATTCGGTAATCAGGTGCATGTCCCAATGTATAGAACGAATAAGAAGAGATTTTTGGAAATTCGAATATTAAGAGGGTAAAACAGGATAAAAACGGATAAAATCGAACTTATTATATCTCCGTAACTACTACATATAGAGCCAAAGTTCAAACTACAAAATATTGTACTAAAAAAATAAATGGATGGGTATTTGGTACTTTTTCGATATTTGTACATTTGCGGCAAAAAAAAAGCGGTAAAAACTAATGTTGGTACGTTTTTTAACCCCATTTATCTTTCAAATTAACAATCACAGCAACAACTAAATTGTATTCTTCTCTTCTTAAAAAGGTCTCCAATGTATATTCGCACTTTTTTTAAATTCGAGCAAATAAGGGGAAAATATGTACCCCTTTTTACTACTATTTCTAAATATGTACTTTTATGTAAATTGATGCAGCATGTGAACATTTTATTACTAATTTGTAGTACCCAAAAAAAATCAATTTAAAAAAATTTTTCAAGGGAGAAAAAAAGTACCAAAACGGAGATATATGATATATTTAAATAACTTTAGTGGTATTTTTATGTTATGTTCAAACCTAAAATTATGCCAGTAGTATTAAACAGTACTGAATGAAATAAGGAATCGTAAAAGGAACATTATGGTACGTTTTATTGATTTTAATGATACTTTTTTATATTTCAATATTAACAACCTAAGAACTACGAGAGTGGGCTCAAACGAAAAATCATAAAATGAAAAATCATTAGGGCACAAAATGGCTCTTTTTATACATGTTAACGGTACTTTTTGATTTTTTAATGAAAACGAAACTAGAAGTACAAGGCTAGGCTCAAACGGTTCTGAGCAAAGTGAAAAATCATTAGAGGGACAAAATGGTACTTTTTATTAATTTTTATGGTACTCTTTGGCTTTTTAATGAAAACAATCTTAGAAGTACAAGATAAGGCTAAAACAGTTCTGAGCAAAATGAAAAATCATTAGAGGGACAAAATGGTACTTTTTATTAATTTTTATAGTACTTTTTGACAAGTACAAGGTTAGGCTCAAACGGTTCTGGCAAAGTGAAAAATCATTAGACATACCTTTTAATTTTATTTCTATTAAAAAATTTAGAACTGAGATTAAATAGTCTATAAAGAAATACGAAATTATAATAGCGATACTTCGCCGACGAAGTAGCAAGTTAAATGCTAGTATATTAATAAAATTGTTAATAATTTTTTAAAACACACACATTTTAAAGCAATTCTGTTTAAAAAATTTTTTAAAGTTGTTTTAATTAGAAAAAAAAAATAAAATAAACAAGTTAAGATCGGCTGTGCCTAGTCTTACATACCCTTCACTGTGTTAGCGAAATATTAATATCTTTCACTTTCCACAGTCTTCTAAAATATCAAAAACATACAAAATATTAAGTGATGTTTGAAAAAACTGCGTACTACTTTTTTTAGTTTAAATAAAATACAAAAAAAAAAAAAAAACAAAGCAAACATTAATGAAAAGCTAAAATTTTAGTTATATTTATGATTTTCCTGATCCTTTTGTGGACCGATCTTTTTGATTTTTTGCATAGATATTATGATTGTTATTTCAAATAAAACTGTGTACCCCGTTTTTTGTCCGTCTCATATTTAAGACAAATTACGCAAAAAACGTAACAAAAATGGATGTAATCGTGATTTTTGACTCATAGCTGGCGTCATTTATGGACCTATGCAGCTGAGTTTTAGTCCAGATACTATAAATGTGATGTTTAAAAAAATTGCGTACAACTACTTTTTAGTTTAGATAAAATACCCACAAAAACAAACCCAAAAAAAAAAATAATGAAAATCTAAAGTTTTGGCTGTATTTTTAAAATTTCTCGTCCATTTGTTCACCGATTGTTCCAATTTTTTTCCACAGACTTTATGGCTATTATTTCTGATAAAATCGAATATAAAGGTTTTTTGCCTGTTTTGTAGTTTACACAAATTACCAGAATATATTTATATACTTTATAGGTTGTCCCATGTACGGTGTAAAAATTACACACGTAATGACAAACTTTATATCCCTTTAATTTTTTGTGCCGGAGAGTAAAGCAAAAAAGAAACTTACCATTAACATACAGTTGAATTATGCACACAAAACGGTGGAGCACGACTTGTTATTGTATAAACAAACACAAAAATGTTTGTTTTGTTGGGTCAGTTTTTTAATCAAAATTACGATGGACGGTTAAAGGGAATAATACAAATAAAATCAGCAATACGTCGTTGTTTTTTATATATTTATTTGATGCAGTATGTGCGTTTTTTTATTTCAGTGCAGCATTGTTTGGTAAATATATAAATTTTTTGTTTACTGACACAGAAGTAATTGTTTTTTTTGTGATTTGTGTTTAGCATATATATTTTAGGAAATACATATAAACATAACGCCCGGCTATTATTTTTTGACTATTGAATTTGTTGTCTGTAATAACACTTAAGTATATACTTTTTTTCCTATACATACGTATGTATATATATAATAATCATTATCACAAGCCTATTTGATCGATTTTTCCAATTTCGCTTCCCACTCACACTTATTAGATGCAATTTTTTACCTTGGCCGGGCTAATGGTTTTATTCGTTTTACTTATTTGAAGTTCATTCGTATAAAATGCAATTGACTTGAAAAATATTTGCAATTTTTAGTGAGTTAATGATAGATTGACGTTTTAATTTAATATCTAAATTTTTTTTTTTTATTTAAGAAAATATGAACTACGCCACGGCCGAAGCAGTCGAAAGTACAAAATTAAATGACAAAAACTCAAAAAACAGAGTTGTTTTAAAACAAAGTGGAAAACACAAAAAGGTGCTACCAATTAGACATTTTGTGCAGAGGGCCCAATAATTATTTAATTTTTGTGTTAAGATATGCCAGACAACAATTAATGAACAAACTGAATAATACAATTGCCGTCTCGTTAGCGTCACAACCGAAATGAATTCCTAAAACCAATTCAGCGGAAAATTAATAAGGTAACAATAATTACTAATGTAAAAAACAACATAATTTTTTTAGTTTAATTTAATTTATTAATTCGCTTTGGTCATGATAAAATTATATTGGTACAACGGCTAATTCATTAATCAACTGTTTTATCGTAGTTCTCAAAATATACTTTTCATTTAACAACAAATTACACAAAAATAGTTTGTTTCTAAAAATTTTAAAACTCAGTATTAAATATGTAAGATTTAAAAAAAATAATTATAAATTCAAGGCGTTACAAATTGTTAGTATTTGACGTTCTCACTTTTTTCTCTTTTACATAAATCTATTTATAAATATGGCAGCCTTGTTCGCCATTTATATTAGTTCTGTTGTAATAAAGAATAGTTAGACGAGAGTTTTATACAATCCAAAATTCCAGAATACTAAGTGAAATCTTTGAATTGGTCCACTAAATTTGTAAATTATAAATTATATGAGGTGATCCGAATGATAATGGTGCCAGTTTTTTCAAAATTTGTACGTAAAGAAACAGTCAAACAAAGAAAAAAACTGTGCAGCGTTTGACCATTGAAAAAGTATCGTGTGGGGAGCAGAGAAATTTTAAAACTAAGGAAGTAGATGAACTGTAGTAGTTAAATAGATTAAATGAAGGTAAATATTTGAGAAAAGTGGTCAATATTTGTTTTTTAATCATAAAGGGTCAAGGATTTTCTATATAAAAATCTTATAATTTTACTTTTTGACTGACATATGTACATTATTCTTTTCTTTCTTTTATTGACATTTCGTAAATATCGAAAAAGTAGCAACAAAAGGGAAATTTATTTGTAGTAATAGCAGGGATGGAAAGTCATTTAACAATAAATTCAAAATGCTTTTATATGCATCTGTATGTGCATATACAAATTTATCGGAAAAACAAATATTACAGGTAACATTAATGCCATTTAGTTCAAAACTGTTACATATATAGTTGTCCTTCGCCCACACCTATATTCTGTATAACTTATTTACGTACCCTACATATTTTTGTTTTTATCGAGGAGAAAAAAGTTTTCTCTTTTCCCCTTCCCTCTACCATAAAAAATATCAAAATTAATTGTGTGGTCGTGTGGGTTTTATGATCTACCTATTATGAAAAAGGAAAAATTCAGTAAACCTATCTACAGGTAGGAATTCGATAGAAAAGTAAAAGAGAACATTTTCTAAAACATGCATTGAATATACCTATCCTTATTATTTAGTATACCTATCTGCAGGTACCAATTTGAAACTAAAAGTGAGAATTGACATATTGTTACTAGGAACACATATGTATATCATAACTAAGAAAATATGACTTTGATCCTAAATTTCTTACAGAAATTTTTAAAATAAAAATCAGTATCTTGCCAATATTCTGAAGCAAAGGTGTATTATTATATATTTTACATTATAACAACGTTTCACAAAATAGGTAAATTATAATTGTACTTTGATTTTAGTAAATTTATTAATTCTTCAATTTAGTTTAATTTAAACTGTGGATATAATCCTTACATACTGGTATTAATAATACAGCAAAAAAAACTAAATTTTTAATGGCAATAAAATTCGTTATAATATCAATAAGATAAAAACCACATTACATTTAGATTACGTTATGAAAGTAACAAGTACACGAAAATTTATAACATATTGAAAGACTCTTTGGAGTATTCTAGAGAAGATACGCGTATAGTATATGCAACGATCTCGCAATTTTAACAAAATGTTGTTATTTTAAGAAAAACGTAAATTGATTTAGTTGCTTGTTATATGAATATTGCTTGAAATAATTTAAATAATTACTATAAAATTAAACTATTTAAAATAAATGTACATTTCTCAGTAAAGTAATTTTTTATTTATTACAGAAAAAATTAAACTTGGAATAGACCATACGCCCACTGCCATTATTGTAATAAAGAATTAGAGTACGTTATTATATTAAATTAATATAGATTAATTTTAATAACATCAACAATAAAAGAAAAACCAACATTTTAATTAAAAATTAACATTTTGAAAATTTGAAAATAAGGAGTAAAATTCGGCATAATGTCCAACCATTATCACAATCATAATTCCTATAATTCGAGCGGTGCCAGTAGTGGGTCCAACCGCGTTTATACTAACGGTGATGGCAAAATTGATTTCGGTCATCATAATGGAGTAGTTAGATTAAATAATGGCTACGCCGTAAAACCATTGGATAGTGTGGCCGTACCCGATATGTGTTTGTTTTGTTTTGAAGTTTTAGATTGTGAGCTAAACAATATGGAGGGCCCAGGTTCTCCGCCATTCACCAATGATGCTTAGTAAGCATGCTGTTTATAATTCATACCAAGAGTTTTAATTAAAAACATTTTTTAATATTATTTATCATATTATAGCCCCTTATTCGTTACATGGAAGACGGGACGTGATAAACGTTTACGTGGGTGTATTGGAACATTTAGTGCTATGCATCTGCATTCTGGTTTGCGCGAATATGCCTTAACTAGCGCTTTAAAAGATTCAAGATTTGCTCCGATATCACGCGAAGAACTACCAAAATTGACTGTTTCTGTATCGATTTTGCAAAATTTTGAAGAAGCCAACGGTCACTTAGATTGGACTCTAGGTGTTCATGGCATACGTATTGAATTTATAAATGAAAGAGGTTGTAAAAGAACCGCTACTTATCTACCACAAGTAGCTACAGAACAAGGTACTTTTTATTCACCCACACAATTTCAAGTTTTTCTATTTCAATTTCAAATTTTTTACAATTTATTTGTTTTAGGTTGGGATCAGATACAAACTATTGATTCTCTTTTACGAAAAGGTGGATATCGTGCAATCATTACACCAGAAATTCGTAAATCTATAAAACTAACGCGATATCGTTCTCAGGAAATACAAATGAACTATAAAGAATACCGCGAAGTTCTGGAACGTCGTCGCGGTCAGTACTGTAAAGTACAATGCTAACAAAAAATTTTTAATCGGTTTAAATAACCAGAAAAGAACAGTGAAGAGAACTCGTTTCAACTAAGTTCAAAATTTGTAACAAACTCTTTTTTGCGATAAAAAAATCATTTAAATAAAAAAGTTCACGTAATGAACAATTAATTTTAGAATTTATCTATATTACATTCAATATTACAAGATATAGATGAAAAAATGTTTTCCAAAATACAAACTAAACAAAATATGGTAATTTATTTTCAAACTATTCAAACTACAGTTAAAAATATAAATTAATCCGCTACCCATAGATTTCTTCAATTAGAAGAACAGATAATATATTTAACTAATACTAATTAACTGAATTTTATTCTTTAGTTATCTTAAAATTTAATTATTCTTCTTTTAAAGTATATATTCAATTTGCATGTATTAAATAAAGAGTGTAACTAAATATTTTAATGGTTCTTATGACATTTGGTTTTGATGAAGTAAATAAAAAAAAAAATTAAATATAAATATAAAAATATAAAATGTTTACGTGGAATTAGAGCAGTACGTATTTAATTTTTAGTTATCCCTTAGATATAAAAAAATTCTAGTGAATTTAATTTTTCCGAAAAATGTTGAGTCCAAAGTCGCAAGCAGATTAATGAAAACATACCTGTATATTTTGGGTAAATAGTAGTTATTTAATAATAAGTTACATTCAATTTGCAGACAACACTAATTTTGAATTCTCTGTAGAATTCCTGGTAACCGATAAAGTCAAAAATTCATATCATGTGAAATGAAATTAATTTTTTTACACTGATTGGGTCACGAACTTTTGATTTTTTTTATGTTTTAAATTTAACGGGCAATGTATAATTGAAAACTTGAATCGGAAAAACATGCATGTCAAATACTTGTGTGTATAGTTTTGCGATCTGGCAAGCTAAACATTATTTGATTAATATAATTATATAAATTTATCCTAAAGAACCTACCAAAAATTAAATCAAAATATTGATATGAAAAGAAATACTAACTATATCACATTCGTCTAACCATTTTAATTACAAAATAAATTAAATACAGAAACAATAATTAATAAGCAACTTTAGTGAATTATTTTTCCGAACCCTGAAAGTATCTGCCTACCAATTGTCAAAAAAGCGATAAATGTCATTTAACAGTATAGAGGAACAGCAAATAAAGAACTTAAGTGAGAAAATTTCAAGACGGACGTAAAATTGCATAAAATCTTAAAAGTAGAAAAAGTATATTAAAATTCTTACAAAGAAAATTTAAGTTTTTATCTTGAGAATTTGTTTATCTAACTTTTAGAAATCACGATAACCCAAAGATTTGTACACTATGTCCTTAATATCAATGTCATTGCATTATATTACAGCAAGAAAGAAGATAAAAAATCTCCATCACCATAAATCCCGACAATAACTGCTCAAACATATATTTTATATTTATTGTTAAAAGGATGTTTTAAATAATAGCAGAATTTGAAATGAAGGAAGACACTTTGCTTTCCAGTGAAAAAAAAAATAATCCTTAAGATCTGTTTAAACAACGAACAACAAAGGAAGAAAGGAAACAAGAAAGAGAATTACAAAAATAATATCTATATACATGGAAAAAGTAGTAGACAACAAACAACCATCATACCATTAAAGCAAACAAAAAAATTAAAAAAAAAAAAACAAACAGACTATGATGATAAATAACTTGAAGAAACTTTGAACTTTTTTCATCCTTTTTCAAACAATAGTGAACACTGTCACACCCACAAAAAGACAAATATAAACAATTTTATTACAATAGACGTAACATTTAAACCAAAAAGAATTTAGTGTTAATCTTTTGCAGGCAAAGAATCTGGGTACATAGATAAGATTTTAAATAATTAAGTTTCCTTCCCTTACCTCCTTTTCCTCCACCTCCTTTCTTACTTACTATCAAACATCGAATGGGAGCAAAGGCGAGTACACCCGCCACTAGCGGACATCAGAGCCCCCGTTCGAGAACATTCTCGAGCAGCTCGACAGGTGCCGAGCTAACTAGCTCTTCGGTAGACAGACAGCGTGCACGTAGCTTAAGTTCTGTTCCCGATATGCACGCTCAAACATCCGGACCTTCATCCGGCGATCATAATCAACATACACATGTCAGCAATTCCACAGCTAACAGTAATAATTATGCCAGTTCATCTACAACAATGTCGTCACAACAAGGTCACAACAGTCATTTGCAACGTCATACATTGGGAGATAATTTACGGGTAAGTTATTGCAAATTTCGCAATATATTCAGTTAAGGTGAAGTTTTTTTTAATAATTAGGATTACTTTCAGGGAGTTTCAATGGCTGGAGCTAGCTTCGTAGAAAGTATAGCTTTGGCAGCTCAATCGGCTTCAAATGGTGCAGCTAATAGCATTGGACGAGTGTATACAGCTACATCGCTTCCATCACAAATATGGTCATTTAATGGTAAGTTGTATACAAAAATTAACAAAAAGTGCATTTATCTATCTAAACATTTTATGATGATTACATTTTTTCTTAACGACTTGCATATTAATTTTAATTTCAATTATAAAAATAACGTATTCAATTAATTTTGGTTATTATTAAAAGTTTATACAAGGCATATTCAAATTCCCAGCAGAAAAAAAAATAAATAATAGAATCTGACGAAAACCAATGAATTATAGTAAGCATGTCAGTGGCATGTCATTTTAAAAATTTTGAAATGGTAAAAAAAGTGTACATGTTTTGTGCAAATGTTTTTCATTTTGATGATAAAAAAAATAAGTGTTATTGAAGACAAAGTAATAATTTAAAGTCGCACACCTGGTTAAAATTACCCTCTTCGGAACCTAAAATATGACGACTGCTTCTTTTTTTAAGTGATTAAAATGCACTACGAAGAGAATGTCATTTTACCTGACAGTTATTTGTGCAGCTGTAAAGTATATTTAATATTTTTTTAAAATCTTTTTACATATTTCATGAATGTGATAAAATATATTAAATTTTATTATTTACTTTTAATTTAGCTTAAATTACTTTTCAATAACATTCTATGTAAGCTATTGTTTTATAATACGGAATATGTCTATGGGCTAGGTTTTTCAAAACAAAAAATAATAAATAAAATTAAATATTTGGAACTTTTATAATGCAACATTGATATGTATTATTGCTATCATTATTATTTTAGGGATAAAATGTCCTGTTTGTAATAAATTTGTTCTCCCCGATGATATTGAATGCCATTTGGTTATGTGCCTGACAAAACCTCGTCTCTCATATAATGGTATGTAGACACAGATATGCTTATAGCGAAAATATTTTCTTTATACAATTAATATTGTTATTTCACATTTTAGAAGACGTTTTATCAGATGCCAAGGGAGAATGTGTAATATGCTTAGAAGATTTAAATCCCGGTGATATTATAGCGCGCTTGCCATGTCTTTGTATTTATCATAAATGGTAAGTTATTATATTTTGATGCTTGTACTAAATATTGATGTCCTAAAATTACTTAGCTGTATAGATCGATGGTTTGAGGTTAATCGCTCATGTCCAGAGCACCCTGGTGACTAGTTAAAACTTTATGTGTAATTATTAAACACACTTTTCTATTTTGGTAGAAATAATTCTAATACATATATACTATATATTTATAAAAGAATTATAAATATCGAAAAATTGATTTTACAAAAAAAAAAGTATATATACATATATTAAATTATAAATAAAATAATAATAAACCGAAAAAATAAACTATTGATAACCACTTTTTAAGAAATGACTAGAACAAATTAAAAAATTAAACAATAATTACGAAATTATTACCAAAAATCAATGATAGTTTTAAATCAGTAAAACTAAAAATTAATATTTGAATTATTAAAGTTAAGTTAAGGAAGACAAAAGTAAACAATATAAATTTAAGTTAATACGGTTTACATACATACATAATAATATTTATATAAAATTATGAAAAAATAATACGCCGCAATATTAATTTAAAAGAAATTTTTGAAAATTATGATAAAGACGACCGAAATTTTATATATACATACATATATTTAAAAATTACGTTAACGATAATGGTGAATTAATGAAAATTCTATATACCAAAATACTATACATCCTTTATATATAATATACAAAATAAAAATATATAATAATAATAAATAATAACATAAGCTATCTAAACAATTTATTAAATTACCTAAAAATAACTGAAAGTATATATTTAAAATAAAACAATTTATGTTTAATACTATTATAATTTCATAGTAAAAAAAAAAATAATTAAGAAATTAGTTGTTAAAGCATTTTGTACTGTGACATAAAAATAAGAATACCAACAAAACCGAAATACGATGTTGTAATCAAGTGTATTTACCTGTATATGTTTTCATTTCCTTAATTGTGATTTTAATTAAATTAACAAAATAATTAAAAGCAAAGTCAAAAAAAAAAAAAAACATGATTAAATGAACTACGAAATCAATTGTATAAACTATACTCACACACACTCAACGTCAGATAACTCAGTTTTCTTCAATAACAATTTTTAAATTCGTTTTATGAAAAAGGGAAATGTTAATAACGTTACATATTTCTCATTAGCAAATATTAAAACCAATTATATACACATACCTATAATGATTTACAAAATTGAATAAGTGGATTTGTTGCTCACTATTTGAAAGTTGTAAATGGTTTTTAATTTAATTAAAAAACGATAATACATTTTGATAAATGTAAAACAATTTCAATTTATTAATAGAATCTCTGTCAGTGTGCTGTATATACATAGGCACATACTATGTACATAATTTCAAGTTTAGCACCAGGTCTGTTCTAAAAATCACGTGAATTCCAATCATTCATTAATTGTTACTTTCATTGTTTTTTCTTATTTGTTTCAATTAAAAAAAAAATTAATCGCCTGATTTTTAGAATATTATCCCTGTGCAGCAATTAATTTAAGTTGATTATACATCAATTGAAATTTCGTAACTAACATTTTTACAAATTTAAAAAATGTTTTTAAAAATACCTATGTGGTTTATTGTATTTTCTGTATAAAATATTAAATTTAGCAACAAAAATAAATAAAGAATAAGTAAAATTAATTTATTTAACAAATTAATTCATTTAATAATATAACGTCATCTGAAATAGGCTAATGATTTAAAATGGATATTGATTGTCACTTTTATATTCAAAAGAAATGTGGTTTGCAAGACATGTCTTTTACGTTTTTTAATTGTTTTATTTATTTATAATCATATCTTATTAAATATGTATACAAATAATTAGAGCTCATTTCCCCTTTTGTTTAGTTGGCTCTTATACCTATTTCCATTTTGAAGTACAAACATCAAAAATCACTATAATTTATGAACGTACTTGTTTTTATATATTGTTTTAATGATTATTATAAACTGTGCAATTGCTAATTGCATTTGAACCAATAGTTTTTGCTCTCAATAATTATTGTTTTCTCTGCTTACAGTAATTAATGTAATTACTCGCAAGTCGAATATAAACATATTTCATTATATAGGAGACCACAACACAGATATAATAATTTACTGTGTGCCGCTTGCATAAAAATTAATTGTATATATCGCCTTACAACGACCTATGGTGAATTCACTTTTGCTGGTAGTGGTGGCAGTTTTGAATGCGTGTATAATAAACAACATGATGTAATTATTGACAAGATGGCCATGGTTGTAACTAAGGTACAAGTTCTACAACAACCAAAAGTAAAAACATTTTTGGACTTTTAAATTTTGAAATAAAATCACTTTTTTTATATATTTCTTTTGACAAAATGGTTTAAGATAAAATAGTGGGTTACTCTGGCATTAGAATTGAAATATCCAGCTGCAACACTCAATGTACACAAAATGTTAATCGATTGCCAACATAACATGAAATTCGTGTAAGATATTCAGCAGTACTAAATAAACCCCTTTTTATAGAAATCCCATTACCTTAATACCATCACTGACTAATATAAAATATATATTTTTTTTCATTTGAGTTGCTCTGCTTTTAAGAAAAAATGCAATATTTATTTATACATAAAATAGGACATTATCAAGTTTAGAATTTGCAGAAAAAATGAAAAATAATTCATAAAGTTTAAAGTTCATTATATATGTATAAGAGTAGTTTATTTTTCCTTTAATTTTGATTTAGTGCGTGGAAACAATATGTTGCCCTACCGTGGTATACCAGCTGGCTATGAGGACGACGAAGATTTTATGGTGCTTTCAACCCAAAACTTAAAAATTACTGTGGTACCTGATATAACCACAGCTGCTGGCTTAAATGGTGAAAATTTTGATTGTAAATTGAGTCCCGAAATAGAACAGTGGTTTCAAGATTTTCGGGAGACATACGGTAAATGTAAGTACATAAATTAATTTCAATATGCTTGTACATTTGATGTGATGCTCAATAATTCAGCCATGATATGTATTGTTTTTCTTATTTTGCTATCACGAATCCAAGGTGAAGCTATACATTTATGTATATGTATGGTTTCAGGATTCTATTTCTTCATATTATGACTCTCAGTATTGTTTCACTCTGCCATGTTGCTTTATAAATATATAATGCAACAACTGCTTGAGAAATTTGAACTACTTAATTATATTTTCATTCAAGTATTAGTCGATTATTTAAGCTGAAATCGATTTCATTTTAAACCGGAGCACATTAGCAACGATTTATATATTAATTTTTGTGTTCAGATGATAGATAGACACTTGACAGTATCAGTAAATTTTAGTAAAAGTTAATTTTTACTGATAAATGCAATTTTATATAAACTTAGACAAAATTACAAACCATTTGCCATAAAAATGTAGTGATCATAAAAGTTATACAAGTGTATTGAAATATCTAAATTTGGAGAGAATTCTCCCTGACCGAAATACTGTAAATCAATTAATTTACACGTAAGCGATTCGAGTGAGAAAATATTGGAAAATCGCAGGATCATCATAGCAAACTATTCCAATTAATAAGCAAATATCTTTCAAACACCTACTTCGAGGATTCTTAATAGATTTTAAAGGTAAGTTAGTTAGAAAGGAAAACACTGTTAAGACTGACTTTTCATCAAGTAATTGTGCGTGTATTTTGCAATTATATCTAAATCTATCCATATAGGTATATTAATAACGTAATAGACTTCAGTATTAACTAAAAATTTATTAACTATCATTATAGTTATGTTAAAATATAAGTATTTGTGAAATGAATTGAATTTTTGTTATGTTTTTTTTAGGTAAACGTACTCCTGCTACGCAACATCAATTAAAACTAGTTCTTTCTAGGGATGCCCAACCTTTGCTGTTGGCATTAAAACTCTTTGCCTCCAGTCCTGGTTGTAACTATTTAAAAAATAAAAATATGGCTCTATTCAGTAAGCACATTATTCTATACTAATACTGTTGATAAATATATTTAGATATTTTTAATTTTTGAAATTAGTTCTGGAAACTGTTTGTGAACTTTATAAACAGCATCCAACTTTAGAAGCATCTTGTGATGACAATACCCGTATGGTGGTTTTTAATTTTGTTAAAACGTGTGGCATAACGCCGCTCTATAAGGCTGTGACAGAAACGTATCAATTAAAAAAAATTCAACAATATTTAATACCAAAATTACAAACTCTTTTGTGTGAAGGATTTTACAAAGATGTAGCTACAACCGTTTTTTTAAATCAAAAAAATAGTACTTTATTTATTTTTGTTTTTTTAGGCTGCTTATTGGTCTATTTTCCTAAATGTTACTTATATTTTTGGTTTATTTGATCTCATATTGCCCTTAGTTTTACAAGAAAAAATTCCATTGGCTGAGGAATTTTTAACTGCGGCCCCAGGGCTACAGCTACCGACAGTACAATTTTTAGATTCATTGTTAGATCGCAAAAATACTGTACATGAAAATTGTAGTGAAGTTTTACAGTAAGTATGCTATACAACATACTATATGTACATGCGTGTCGTTGTTTAATTTTGCATTTTTTACTTCTATAGAAAATACAAATATTCTGAAATCAAACATAATATACTGAGCTACCGACCTATGTCAAAGTTGGTTACTCGTTTAGCTAAAAAATATAATATCGATGCTCAATATATACCAAATCTAAGGTATTCGAAATCATGTTCGTATTTGCATTATCTTTTTCATAAATATCAGGACGGTGGAATGAGTTACGATTCATGGCGTGAATTGGCTCGTGAAGAGGCCAACAAGAGTAAGCCAATACAATTAGATCTTATAAATAAAATTGCAAACTATGGTGATTTAGACGAGGCATCATATTGGGTACAACTATATAAAATTCCATTGGATGAGTGCCCTTTAGCGTTACAATTGAAACTGGGAAATGTGGACAAAACTTCAATGAAAGATCAAGAAAAATCAAGCTTAAGTGATAGTTCAAATGAATCTTGGGACAAGACCGTTACACCAACGGCAAAAAAATACAAAAATTATTCATCGTCATATCGGAAAAAAGACGAATATTTATCTTTAGAATTGCCCGCTGAATCTATAGTGCTTGTGGATACAAAACCAAAGTTCCTAGATATGTTGTCATATTTAGAACAACATTCACATATTGGTTTTGATTCGGAATGGAAGCCGTCTGTTTCGAATGACAATCGAGTTTCGCTTATTCAACTCGCAACCATTGAACGAATCTATTTAGTTGACTGTTTGTCACCGAATCTGGATGAACGTTTATGGAAAATTATGGGTCGTAAGATATTTAACAATTTAGAAATTCTAAAATTAGGGTTTTCTCTTCATTATGATTTGCAAATGTTGCATAAATCATTGCCCCTACGATTGAATCTTCTAACCAAATCCTGTTATTTGGATTTACGGGACTTGTGGCGCCGTCTAAAATACATGCAAATCTCAGCTTTTCCCTTTGAACAGATTTCAGCTAGCGGTGAAAGCCTCTCCGCTTTGACCGAAATGTGTCTGGGTAAGAAACTAGATAAATCGAACCAATGCTCAAACTGGGCCAATCGGCCCTTACGACATGATCAAATGGTATATGCAGCTCTCGATGCTCATTGTTTATTGCAAATATATCAGGTTATAACCGATCTTTTGTTACGGAATGGAATTAATATAAATGTTGTAGTGGAAGATATAACCACCTCCAAATCAGGTTATTTGTTTCGTGCTAAAACAAAACATTATGCAGAATCAAGTTACGTGGAATCAGCTCGTAACAACTTTCAACAAAATGGAAATAAAATAGAAACTGATATCACAAAACCAACAATTAAAAAGTAAGTGACGATTTTATTTTTCAAACAAAAAATAATCTTCTAAACTAGCGTATTTTGTTGCTTTAATTTTTCTAAATTAATCTCGTTAGATTATCAAATTTGAAATTTCTTTGCGATTCTATGCTTATTGGCTTGTCTAAAGAACTACGTAAACTAGGACTCGATTGCGTCGAAATTCAAAATACTGTCGATATTGATCGTTACATAGACATGGCACGTAATGAACATCGTTATGTACTTACCAGAGATTCACGTTATTTAATATTTTCACGTGAGCTGCCACAAAAGCAGTGTTTGCAAATTCCTTCAGATTCTGTGGATCTTCAAGTACTTAATATATTGCAATATTTTGAACTGCAAATCGAACAAAGTTCTCTATTCACGCGTTGTATACAGTGTAATGGCAGAGATTTCATACTGGCGAATCGGTATGAAATGCAATTAATGCGTTTCCATGAAATGCCTAACGATGACATTGATGTTGTAGCTCTGCCACCATATGAGAGTCAAGAAAAAAGGAATAATTTACAAAGGATTAATGACGATATCATAGCTTCAAAAATGACTTCAAGAGGCAGGCAAATACAAGTAAATCGTGTAAATCCATTTGTTCTAACCCAACAAAATTATTTTTTCATATGTGATGTAAGTAAAAATATTTGAATTAATTAATTTTATCCAATTACTGTTTTTTTTTTATATATTTTGTAGAATTGTGGTGTATGCACTTGGCCTGATGCTGTACATTTAAACCAAAATGTGCTGGAGTATTTGTTTCCCAATTCTGCATCTGGTTATGCAGTCAGTAACAACAGAAATGTCTCGCAGTGATAATAAATATATGTAGTATGTACATATGAGCAGTTATTATTGAACGTGATATAAGTCGACACTTTGTTTAAATGAGTTAGCGGTAATTTTAGTAAGATGGTGTCTTACTAAAACGGCAGCTAACACTTTTTTAAAGTGGACTTGTACCACTTTCAAAAATAACTTCTCATTTTCATTTCTCAGTAGTAATTGCTACACTATAATTTCCAATAATATCTTTTAACTGATTTATTATAAATTTTTCTGTTTTTTAAAAATTAAATCAAACTGAAGTGTGTGATTATTTTTTTTTCAATTTAGATATTTTTAATATATCTTTATCTATTATTAAATACATACAAACGTATTCTATTAGATTTAAATAAAACTGAATTGTTAATTGTGTACTGGAAAATTTTGTATAATATTTTGGAACTTGAACGTTTTTTTTGGACTGATAATAATTTTAAAAAATTTAATTTTAAAATGATATAGTTGATTTTTTAAAAACACATTTCAAATTACAAAACAATTTACTTAAAAGCAATACTAAAGCTGCCGGATCGCGGAAATTGTTTAATTTAGTTTTACTTATATAATTTGAAAGAAAAGTTTCAAAAGGTTGATGGCTACACTAAAATACCAAATAAAATAGCTTTCGTAAACATTAAATAATTAAAAATTAAATGCTGATTTTTATTGCTTTAAAAAAAAACAAGATTAACAAGTTGGGAGCCAAAACGAACAATCACGTTAATATTTGTTCAAATTTGAATTTTGCAAATATGCTTAGCATATTGGACTAGGTCGTGAGTAGTGTTGTCATATTTTTTTGGGCAAATATTAAAATTTCTGAGAAAAAAATTTTTTTTCTAACAAATCATTAAAAAGCAGTATAAATGTGTGTGTTTTTAGTTTTATTTAATTAAAAAAACGTAACATAAATATGTGTTTATAAAAATTAAATTAAACATTCAGTTTGTTTCATATTTAATATGAAATTATATTAATATTAACAAAAATTTACAAAAAATTAGAGTATTGTCGTTGTTTGTCTCACTGAATACTTTTTAAATACACACACAAAATGTTAGTTAATGTTCTATTTTTAAACTCCTTGCCATTGTTTGCTAAATATTTATCCATGTTAAATAGCAAAAATATATTTATGAATTAAAAAGAAATACATTTTTAAGGCATTTACAAATTTACTATTTCACAAGAACTAACATTGAGTGAGCCATGTTGTATGTAGCAGGGAGTAAGCAAATATTAATAATTGCTGCCGTAAAGGGTAGTAAAAAGAATAGATATAAATAGTTTGAATAGTAAAATTTTACAAAATATAAAACATATTTTAAGCCAATAGTTAAAAACTACTGCTAGGTATACAAATTTCCAAAAAACTTGCAAAAAAAAAAAATGTAAATCTTACAATATGACAATGCTGGGGGGTTACTCTCTATTGCGATGCGAAAGAAAACGCATCGCAACTCAATGTAAAAATCATACAGATGCGAATGGTTTTTCTTTCGCATCGCAATACAGAGTAACCCCCTGGTTGTGAGTGTCCTTTTTAAATTTCTCACATTTTTGCTTGCTAAAAACGCCAAATATGCACAGCAATGTTTGCTCTAGGTATTTTTAGTGCAAATTAAGCAAATTGGAAATGTGTGCATTTGGTTGTTGTATTGACTAAAACGAAGCATTTTATACTCAGTGCTTGTAAGCACTGTGCTTACATGCTGTAAGAACGAAAGCAGGCAGCCGTATCTACATTTGTGAAGGTTTTTTTTCGGGCAAGGGGTGTGTAATCTTCATAGAAACCCAGTGAACATCCCAGAACATTGCGTATGTACTATTCATCGCATCGATTCACCCGATCCTGGCGACATACCGTGAAGGTATTACTTCGCTGAGATGGGTGGGTCCAGTCAACCCTACTGTGCTATAGTTAGAGCTCTAGGTACGTACGTCCAAATGTATGACCAGTTCTAAAATCATTAACTGGATAAAACTTTTAATTGTCGCTCCAGGTTTGCCTTTGCGGCATCAAATCACGTACAGACGAAAAACATATGTTCAGCGTCCTCGATCACATTGTGCATGTTGTAATCAGTACGGTAAGTCCGTCAGTCTAAACTTGTGCAAATACTGCCTAGAGACAGCATGCCCACTAAGAAACTGATTAATATTTCCTTTCCATCCAGTTCTTCGGATCGCTAATTAGAATATTTGTCCACCTGCCTTTGCTACTATTTGACTATCTATTCTGCCAAGTCCTTATAGTTTCTGTCCGTGCGTCCTCCCAGACATACTATCACTATGAACTAGCCCACACTCCCTACCCAACAGATCTATTGGAATCATAACTGCATTGATAAACCCAGATTCGTCTGACAGGGTTCCGTAGGCACCACATACTCTCAAAGCTGCCAATCTGTACACTATGTTCAGTCTAGCACAATACGACTTGAACTTTATAGAGATTGCCCATATTTGAGCAGCGTATAGTATGGTACTTTTAACTACTCCTGCTAAGACCAACCTTCAATGGTATTTAGGACCTCTTGTGTTTTTCATAATCCTACAGTGTGATGCAACAGTTCAACTAGTTTTCCCTACTACTTATTCAATATGGCTGTTGAATGACAAGCGACTATCTATCATAATTCCCAGATAATCCAGCGAATCGTTGGAAGTGGTCTCACAGTCACCTACTCCCACCGTTATAAACTCACTAATTTGTCGACTTGATATAACTGCAACCTCCGTCTTGTGGTTCACTAGCTGCAGACCCAGGAAGTTAACCATGATCGCACTACTCTAATGCTCGCATTTGTAATTGTTTCAGCCTCAGTTTATTCCTACGCCTCATTTACCAATGTGATGTCGTCAGCAAATTCAATAGTCTTTACACCGCCCGACAAATTCAGTAGCAGAATGCCATCCTACATTATGTTCCACAAAAAAACCGATCCTTGAGGGACTCCTCCCGTAATTGGATATTTGTGTGGGTGTGTGTGTTTGTTAAGTGACTTGTGTGTAATAGAACAACGAATACAGAAATCTTATAAAAAGAGGGATGCCAGAAAGGTTTTTTTATTTTTGCCGTTATTTTAAATTCCTTATCTTTAATATTTTATTATATTTCAATTTAATTAATTTATTTTGCATTTCGATTGGATATTTTTCTGAGAAATTCTTTTTATATTTTTCTTTTGATTTTTAAATTACCGCTTCAACAATATTTTAATCAATATTTTTTTGTTTATTATTTTGTTTTATTGTATTTGAATATTTAAAAAATATAAATATTTGGCTTTATAAATAGATTCGAACCTGCGGAATTTAACTTTTTATACATAAGTTGGCTTCTGCCAGTCACACAGCGCAGGATATTTGTCACTTATCTTATAGGCACACATGGACGCTGTTGATCCTGTTTGATAAACAGCTTGATATAAAATATTGTTGTAGTCATAATTGCAAGTCATCAATACGAGTATGTATGTCAGATTTACTTAATAAACGTTTTGTTATACTTGTTTTCGCAAATTCCGCAATGAAATCGGTAGTTTTAATCGTAAATGCTTTTAATGCAAATTGTAGACATTTTTAATTTAAAAAAAATTATTTAAACTAAATCAAGAAAAAATCTCTCACTGGTTTCTTTAACCTCGTAGTCTTATAAGTTTTAAATAAAACGAGGCGCCAATTAAAGGTAAATAAAATAAAGGGTGTTTTTTTATAGAACTTTAAATTGCAATAAAACAACGATGGATTATTCGATTGACATGAATTTTATTTATCCGAAAGATAATCTTGTGGCATTACATTTTAAATATGATTTCTGGCATATGACCGCCACAACTGCCTCGGATGTAGTCCAATTTTCGATGACTTTTTCCAACATTTGTGGCCGTATATCGGCAATAATACGGCGAATGTTGTCTTCCAAATGGTCAAGCGTTTGTGGCTTATCCGCATAGACCAATGACTTTACATAGCCCCACAGAAAGTAGTCTAGCGGTGTTAAATCACAAGATCTTGGAGGCCAATTCACAAGTCCAAAACGTGAAATTAGGCTGTCACCACACGTGTCTTTCAATAAATCGATTGTGGCACGAGCTGTGTGACATGTTGCGTCGTCTTGTTGGAAACACAGCTCCTGGACATCATGGTTGTTCAATTCAGGAATGAAAAAATTAGTAATAATGGCTCTATACCGATCACCATTGACTGTAACGTTCTGGCCATCATCGTTTTTGAAGAAGTACGGACCAATGATTCCACCAGCCCATAAAGCGCACCAAACAGTCAGTTTTTCTGAATGTAACGGTGTTTCGACATACACTTGAGGATTAGCTTCACTCCAAATGCGGCAGTTTTGTTTGTTGACGTAGCCCTTCAACCAGAAGTGCGCTTCATCGCTAAACAAAATTCGCTTATGAAAATCGGGAACAACGGCAATCTCATTTTGTGCGTTGTTCAGGCGTGAATCTATTCGTGATGAATTGCCAAACCAAACTGAGAATAAATCACTTGACAGCTGTTATATCGGTCGCCATCTTGAACAGTAATGCCAGCTTAAAGTTCTATACGTCTATAAAAAACACCCTTTAGCTCAAAGCATAATTTCAAGCTTAAATTAAGTACGTTCTGATATCTTTATAAGCAGTAGTGAGTGAAAAGTGGGCGTGGTTGATCCTTGGAATATAAAGATGTGCCAAATTTCAGACAGCAGCAACATTTATTTCTAACAAGAGAGTAGGTCTGTTCATTTACTTCACTAGCAGAAGCCAGCAACGAGAGAGTAAAACGGAATTTTGAAAAATAGCTCTCAAAAATGTTAAAAAGTAAAGGAACGCTTTTCCAGTCAAAACTTGCAAGTTGAAGTAGCATTGTACTATATATTCAGCATCTTCTAACTTTGATGTACCAGATTCTGTTTTACTTAGTTCAACTGCTTTCGACTTCTTACTTTGGTGCTGTTGATCCTAAGTTAAACTAAAATTGATTTCTTTTTATTGTTTTAATACTTTTTATAGTCTCAAAACTTTATATTTTCTTCCAATTTCTTAAATTTGACAGAATATTTTTATTTAAAACTTCTTTCACAGAACATGATTTGTAAGCTTGAAAAATTTTTGCAAATAAAAATTTTACCAGTAAAATTAAAAATTTATAAATTTTAGATAAAAAAACGATTTTTTTCTGAGTAAATTTAAAAAAACTGTGAGTATTTATGATTTAAAGGAAATTTTGCTGTGGAATTTTGAATGTTTTTTTTTTTTTTAATATAACTAACCGTTTCTAAGTAATGCTCATAAATATAAGCAGCATCACCTCTCCAGTTTAAGAGATAACAGTATATGAGCTGTTATATTTGAAAAAGGATAGTCAACAGTAGTTTTAGTTATTCTTTCTAAAATTACTGCTAACTCATATTTTGGACACCAGAGACAATTTGAAAAAAAAAAAAAAAATAAAGTGCAGATTTAAAATCAGCTGTCCAAAATACTTTAGTATCAGTTTTCCCACGCTCTCGCCCGAAACCGTGTATCTAAATTTAAATTTCATATAAAATTTCTAAACGATTTGATG
Source organism: Thelaira solivaga (assembly GCA_947397855.1). NCBI lineage: Eukaryota > Metazoa > Arthropoda > Insecta > Diptera > Tachinidae > Thelaira > Thelaira solivaga. The sequence continues at coordinate 30,296,480 of OX377612.1, forward strand.
GTTTTTGTTGGCAAAACAGCACGTTAGTGTTAATAAATATAATAAAAAAGAAAACAACTTGTTACTTACTTATCTGGATGCAAATGAAATGAATCAATAAATGATTGATTTGCAAGCTTATGCTCCTTGTACCAACTCACAATAAATTTTTTCATACGTTTCGAATGTGAGGTAATGTTACTATTCCTCCAAAAATAGCCAATATTTTGGCCACTGTAAGGGAAACGTAAAGTATTATGGCATAAATCGTGCTTGAACATGCAACGTTTTACATGCAATGATGCCAAATATTCCAATTCACTGTCCCATTTAAGTTGTGGCATATGAGTGGCTGGCTTGTAGCCTTTCAATTGTCCAGATGCAATGTGTGAACGTGCCAAATTATGTAAATCTAGAATGAGATTACGTCGTCGTTCGCTCATTTTCAAAAGACGTGGTTGTGTACCGCAAGCCAAACTCAAATTTCCACTATTTTTACAAGCAATATGTTCTTTTACATTTACATGAGTGCCATTATAAAATTCACATAAAGATGGTAAACAATATTGATTTAAAGATACAGAGGAGTTTTCTTGTATGGATAAAGAGGCAGTGGCTTCAGTTGGTGGTGAATTTGGCACAGTAATTAGCGTCGATGATGGTGATGGTGATGGTGTAATTGTATCAGCAGCCTGTGTTGTTGAAGATGTGATAGAAATGGTTGTATCAGCTGTTGGTTGCTGTTCACTTACTTCATTATCTGCTGTTGTACTCGTAGCTTCATTTGAAAAAACGCATAAATCATCACATTTAGATTTTACACTTTCTTGTCCAGTCACTTGAAAGATTACGAAATTTATTTTTAATATAAAAACAATAGTTATTAATATTATCTTCCTCATTTTTAGCTTTAGTTTTATTTAATTAATTTAAATTTGTGTTTATTTTTTAAATTCAATAAATAACTACGTGCTTTATTCGATGTTCGTTTTTTTTTCCAGCCGGTATATTTACTTATTAATTAACCGCTTAATGCACATTTCATGACTCAAGTCAAATACCAACTGATTTTACATTCATGAAGTGTTTTGAAAATGAAAATTTAATTTTAATATTATTTCGATATGATTTGAAAAATTGCTATGGGTGAGTATACCCTGTTTTGTGATAAAATAAATTCCATAAAAATTAATTTACAATTTCAAAGTTCAATTATAAAATTAAAGATTATTAGTTTTGTCTACACGCAAACAAAAAATTTAGTTGAGGCAAACATAATCTATGGGAAAAATTACACAGTGAAATAAAAACGAAGAAATTTTGTCAAAATCTCCAAAATCTTAAGTTATGGATAAAAAAACCGGCTCTTCGTACCTTTATGTACTCATAAGCTAATAACTTAGTTGAATATCAACCGGTTTTAAGTTTCTCAGCGTATTTAGAAAGAAAATATTAAAACCGTTTGAACAGTATATAACGGGTGGCCCAAATGAGACCTAGTGAGCGTATTGTAGTCGTTGTTGGGGGTTTTGCGGTAGAAGCTGTTGCACAATTTGAACTTTGTATGGATACATCTTAAGATCCAGCTTTAAAATTTTCTGTAATGTTGTTCTGGGTATACCCAATTGGCCGGAACGGCGGCGAGTTGAGACAGATGGATCATTTGCAACACTCTGCTGCACAGCTTCCACGTTGTCTTCAGTACGAATATTTCGATGAATACCTCTTCCTGGACGGTCGGCAACTGAACCCAGTTCCTCAAAACGGCGAACTAAACTTGTAATCATGGAAGATGTGGGCGCTGATCTTACGTTAAAAAAAAAAACGGCGATAATTTCGCTGCTTCAGAACAATTGATCGTTGAGAAGAATAATAAAAATCGACAATTTTAATGCGTTGTTGTGGACTGTACGTATTCATTTTAAGTTTTCAAGAATTCAGTTATAATCTGCAAAAAGAAAAAATAAATTATGTTAAAAAAAAAAGTTATTTGTGTTTCATATCAACTGGTCTTATTGGGCCACCTTGTACATATACTTGGGTCATCCTATGAAGAAGGACAACAATAGATATAGAAGAGTGAAAAGAAGTAAGCAAAGAAGAAAAAGATGAGTCAGTCACCTGAGCCAATTGCTAATTACTTGCGGTGACCATATTCAACCATATTTATTCTTTGCGTGTAAAATTTTTTTTAGAATTTTGCACAGCTTCTCTTGTAAGTTTCAAATTTATTGTCAGTCAAAAATTTCAGTTCATTGGCCAAACGATCGGAATATCAACACAGTTTAAATGGAAATTTTGAACGATATCTATTATAATGATGAACTCTGACCCCTGATTATTGAATTCTTGGCTTAGATTTGGAATAAAGATCTTGAACAAATCACCTGGTCAGTGTGGCCAAAATAGACCTATTGTGACACTTCTCTAATATTACAAATATTCCCTTGGTCTAGTAATCAATAAGAATTCAATAACTCACTTCGATGATTTGTCCGCCATGTCAGACGGTTGCAAGAAATGATGCCCTAGACCATTACAGTGACACAATATGTATTCTGCTGCCAATTCGTCTTCTTTACATAACTGCAGAAGTTGTCTTGACTAATCCTCATATTTGGCAGGTGTTTCAATTATTATCACATGGATTATATTCTCACCGCGACCTTTAAGATCTATTGTGCAGCAGGTGTTTCAATACTCTACAGTGTACAGTCATGAGTTGGGTCCAGCAAGTCATTTAGCATGTATGTTTTCGGTATCCTGAAATCTTGTGTCTCCAGGCAATATGGTACCTTTTCCCAATGTAGACGTTTAACAATTTCAAGAAGTTTTTCAGCCTGTCCTTAGAACTATAAGAAGTTTTCAAGCAAAATTCCAAATCAAGCCAAATGCACAGCCAATATTTTTTCGCTAAAATGTCACAGTTTAAAAAGAAATAAGCTGTTCTTGTCGAACAAAAAATCAAATCAAGTTTAGCAATTGCGTTTCACCCATTGTTTTAACCAAGACGCCAGATAATTCTATTCGTGTGTGTGGGGACTTCAAGCTAGCAGTTAATTCACTAATAGATATTGAACTATATCCATTGCCAACAAGAGAGCTCCTGTTTCCTGTCGTACGTCATGGAAAATATTTTTCCAAAATAGACTCCAAAAAAATGTTAATGACCAATACTCCACTTGGGTTATTGCAGTACCAGCCTATGGCCAATGGTATGGCAAGCGCTCCAGAAATATTTCAAAAATTTATTGAACAACTGCTTCAAAGCATTGAAGGCACTGGCAACTTCTTGGATGACATCATTATCTCAGAACCAACAGTATAACAATATTTCGTAATGCTAAAAAATGTAAAAAGGAAAAATGCGATTTTTTACAGGAAAGTATCACTCACCTTGGCGGACAAATTAGTGGCAACTGTATACTTCTTGTTGAAGCGTTGTTGCCGTCAAAAATTTAAAACTACCTAGCAATGCATTTATGGGCAAAGTTAACTACTACCATAACTTTGTACCAAATTTATCCAAAATTGGTGCCCATATCAATATGTTACGCCGTAAAAATGCACCCTTTATAATGGAAAAACAACAACAGCCAGCGTTTGAACAGCTTAAAAATTTTATTGTAAACGCAACATAACTTTGTCATTTTCAAGAAGAGTTACACATTTATTATGCATCATCCTATTATAAAAATGCCGTGATTTCTCACGTCCATACTGACAGAACCGAAAGGCCTATAGCGTTCGCCTCCAAAATGTTAAATAAGCTATAGTTTTTGGAGTTATAAGTTTACCATAATCGTTGGTAAGCATTTTCATCCCAAGCATGCATTTGTCTTCTATGACGGCACATTGTCTACAACGCTGGGCGATAACTCTTATATCATATAAGTTCGATAGTAAACAACAATGCGTTATCTCGACTTCCTTTCGAAATTGATGAGCGCTTCGACAAAGAATATTCTTGTTTTGAGAAAACTTTGAAAAGTTCGTAATTTTTTACAAAGTGTCTGGCCCAGTAATTTAAATAATATCGACAGTCAGCTTAAATCGTATTTCAACTGAAGAAACATTTTCACAGTTTGCAACACATACTTTGTTTGCATGCAGCACATCTTCGCGTTGTAATTCCTAGCTCTATAAAGGATAAAATATTGAACCTTTTGCTTGATGGACATTCGGGTACTGTCCGAATGAATCAGCTGGCTCGATAGTATGTCTGGCGGCAAAACATTGATGAAAACATTATACAGCTAGCATCTGCTTATGACATTTGTAAAATCGAAAATTAAGCTCCTGAAGTATATATCATAGTTGGCCGAAAACAGCTGAGCCCTGGGAAAGAGTGCACTTCGACCTCGTTGGCCCTATTTTTAATTCAATGTGGCTCATTTGTGTTGACACTTTTTCACAATTTCCATATGTCACATCGATGGTACATATAACAACAGAGGATACAATTTCGGCACTGCCTTCAATCTTTTAAATAGAGGCCACTCCAAAAACAATTGTCAGTGACAACGATCCCCAACTCACCGCTAATAAATTTACACAACAAATTTTGTCACAAGTTTGGTATACGAGTATGTCATGTTACAACAAGGAATTTTCATTTAGCATCTAGTGATTGGCGGAACACTTTGTAAGAACTATCAAAATCGCCGTACGACAGAATCCTTGAAGATCAAATGACAACAAAAGCTGTTTTAAAATGTTTGTCCACATATCGTTTTATGCCGAATGCGGAAGGTCAATCTAAAGCAGAACGTATGCGTGGTGTAGACCTGTTCGCACAATCTGGTCCCAGCGAATAAAGCCTACAAGAAAGAAGATCCAAAAAAATTATCAAGTTTTTATAAGAAATTTAAACCAAATTAAGCCTCACTGCCAACAACGAACAACAACTGCCAAAAACAAATAGCAAACTCTGCCGCAGCACGGTCAGCAGCAAACAGCAACTGTCAACAAAAAGTAACACCAGCTAAGAACAAACAACAACGGTCAAGAACGAACAACAACACCTATAGTGATGACTTACAACGGATACCAAACCCAACTCAGGTGTAACAATAACATCAACTCAAGTCAGCGAATCAGATGATATATAACATAAGGATATTTATATTGGAAGGCTGCCCGGTATTCTAGGCCATGTCTCCATTCACTATGCACGTATTTTAATTACCTGCATCTTTCAGCTCTCGGTATGATTCCAAGAACATCTTGGCTTGGGAACCGGTTGAGATATAGTTTTCGAAGAACTTAGGCTGGCATAGTTCCTTCGTTCACCACGTCCAGATACATCCAAAAGAGGGCGGACTTTTTCGTCTAATATTTAATTAAATAAATAATGTAAGTAAAAAGTAAAGCCGAAATTGTAATGATTTATGTTTTAAAACTAAGATAAAAACTTGGATTTTGAGAATTGAATTTCTTATCAGTCAAAACTTCATTTTAGTTGTGACAATAGATATTCAGCTTCAAATACTGCTTAGTGAATTAAATCTATTTTAAGCTGTATTACGGAATTTTGATCATTACAACTAAACAATTTTATAATCACAACTGAACTTTTGATTAGTCACAAATTAAGTTTCCGCAACCAAAGTTGTTTTTTGTGGGGAAAATTAATTAAGTACTTTTTTTTTAATTTAAAAATTAACAGCTCTACACACACGGAACAACTTCGATTATGAGAACTAAATTTCTTCCTAATAAAAAATTCAGTTGTGATAATAACTGTAATAGTTGTAGTAGCAACCAGAATTCGATAATATAGATCCAAATTTATTTCGAACAGGTCTTACATATTTTTTATTGCCAACATTAAAAAATTCAACTATCGCAACTGAGTATTTTTTATTTAGTAACAAATTTAATTTATACAACCCAAGTTGTTTTCTCAGTGTACTTTTACTAGAAATTCAATTTAAGAAGAAATTCAATTTAAGCAAGTAAATGAATAAAGTTTAAAACTTAATACCCGTACAAAATTCGTATGAAAATTACAAAATTTTTTGACTATATTTCATATAAAATTTCTAAACGAATTGATAGCTTATAAATATTCCAAAAAAAATTTTTTTTTTAAAACACTCAAAGAATTAAGTGGTATCGACTACCCAAAATAAAAATTAGATATTAAGTTGTCAAAACTGATCAAATTTGTCTAGATGATTAATGTAAAAGGCGTTAACTGCCGCCAGCATTAATTAATACTTATTACAGACAATAATTAATGATGAGTTTTTTTAATCATGTTGTTCAAGCGTGTTGTTAACTTGATATTGTTTGTTGTATTCGTATAGTGTAATTTATTGAAAAGTTATAAAATCAACAATTTGAATGCGGCAGTGCCGACTCTTATATACTTTTCATTGTAGTAGCCAAAATACTCATATTTTTAAAATCGCACATTCTTGTTAAATATTAAAAAAATTTAAAAACAGGCAAATGTGAATTAAAATAATTTTTTTTAAATATTTCCTTGTTAATCCTAAGAGAAATAATTAATTACAGTTAAAAACAAGTTAAATTCGGCTGTACCCATGTGCTATTGTTCTGAAGGATTTTGGAAATTTCCGTTTTGAATCATAAAATAAAAACTACGAAATTTCCCATAAATGTTAAAACACTTCAAGAAAGCGTAGAACTTACAACTTTCATTCTACTTTGGTTTTAGTAATTTCCTGTTGCAAAATCGGGAATGGTACCTCGCCAAAATGGGGAATGATAAGAGCCCCTCAGATCAAGAAGTACTGGAGTATGAGGGAATTTCAAAAATTTGTTTAAAATAATCCAAAGTAACTTCTGAGTATTTGAGCAATAGATTACAAATCTAAGCAGCCTTCCCTTTAAAATGATATATGTCCCATCCCACAATCTTTAATGGTCCATTGGGAAGTTGCTAAAATCACTCAGAGCAATAGCACTGGGGGTATATAAAAATTTCAAAATAATCCAAAATAGCTTCCGGACGAACCATAGAAGATTATGAGATGGAACTATTTTAAATTTTTTTTTGAAAATGAATGTTTTTTACCATTTCCCATTTTGCAGAGGTACTACCGAAAATATTGCTGCTGTTAATCAAAATCAACATCGGCCCTTAAAATTTAGCCATCCTTTAATACAAACTGAACTTAACAAACTAGTCGTTTCAATAAAAAAAGTCATATAAAAACTTATATTTAAAAAGTTTTAAAAAAGTAAAAAAAGAAATGACAAATATTGATAAAAATGATTTTCCTTGAATACATATTTTTTTATTAATCTGAAAATAAATAATTAATTTCAATTCAAGAAACTAAAATGAACGAGTTCTAAGAAAAAATCCGTTCTGAGAAAAGCAGGCACTCAATTTTTAAATTAATAAAAAAAGAAATTCTAAGAAAAATATTAAATAGAAATGCAAAAAGATTTATTTTCATTTAATTTTGCAAATATTTTTAAAAAAATATTAAAGCCAAACATATTTAATTAACGACAAAAATCTAAAAAATTCTCTATTACACTCAATGTATTAAAAACCACACACACCCGTAGGTTTCGTGTTTGTGTGTACAAAGCATTGCGTACATGACAGATTAAAAATTTCCATAAAAAAACAAAGTAAAAGCAAAATATAAATGAAAATGTGAAATATCGGTTGTATTTTTGATATTTCTCTGCATTTGCTGACCGATTGCTCTCCTTTTTTGCGGAGAAATTAAGAATGCTATTTCTGTTAAGACTGTTAACACATTTTTTGACCGTTTTGTCGAGTAGCAAAAACACGATACAAAACTTAATGAAAATCTAAAATTTCGGTTGTATTTTTAATTTTTCTGGTTCATTTGTATACCGATCTTTTTGATTTTTTGCACAGACAATATGATTGTTATTTTATATAAAACTGGGTTTACACGTCCTGTATTTTAGACAAATTATGGAAAAAACTCACCACAAATGGTCAAAAAATGGAGGTAGTCGCTATTTTCGACTTATACGACTACGAATGTGATGTTTGAAAAAACTGCATACTACTTTTTTAAGTTCAGATAAAATACGAAAAAAACAAAGCAGAAATGAATGAAAATCTAAAATTTGGGTTATATTTTTGATATTCATCGGCCATTTGTGGACCGATTGCTGTTATTTTTTGCTCAGATATTATGATTGTCATTTCAAACAAAACTGCATACCACGTTTTTTTTCTGTTTCTTTGTTTACACAAAATACGCAAAAAACTCGAAAATAGAGGTATCTGCGGTTTTCGCCTCATAGCTCCGCCATTTATAAACCGATCTAGCTGAATTTTAATAGGAATAATCTGACAGAAACAACTGACAGATTGGTGTATTAAACTTTTCTGAAAGTTGAATTCACGGACAGACAGACGGACAAAGCTAAATCGACTCCGCTATTCGTAAGGATCCAGATTATATATACTTTATAGGGTGTCCCATTTACGGTGCAGAAATTACAAACGGAATCACAAAGTTATATATACCCTTCTTTCTTACAGTGATAGAGAACCAGAAATAATAATAGAAAATGTTTCTTAAATTATTCTTAAAATTTATTTCTTAGTGCTAAAATTTTTTTGAATCTTTCTGAGTATTTGGAGATATTGAATTTAAGGATGTTTAACAAGAAAACGCCCAATATTTACTGGTTTTGTTACTCAGCCTGAATCATAAATCATCAGGATCTATGCCGCTTAGAACGTATTCAAATTGATTATGAAACCTTAGACACCACAAAAAAAAAGTTCATTTTGTTGGCTTGTGTTATTTTTGTGGTCCAACTATATTTGACAATTTCAACCAGGGACAAGTACACAACTGAACAGCGCATTAAGATTGTAGAAGCCTCTTAAAAACTGGGCGTTCAAATCAAAAAGCATTTAATGCACTTCGTGATATCTACCAAATTTGTCCACAATGAGGAGAATTGTGTACAAATATCAGCAAACCGGGTCTGTAGAAAATGTGAAAAAATCTGTGCACTTCGCTAGCGATAGTGTGGTAGAAGAGCCGTCAACCTGGACTTGTCGGCGTGTTTGTTATCGCCAGATGATAACGGATTTCTTGTGGCCAGAAATTGAGGATGTAGGCCTGCACGGCTCTTTTGAGCGGGGAATTTAATGGCCGTGTTATCTTATGTCGTGGCGATGTTTATTGTCTGGCACGAGCATGTGCGTCAATAAGCCAAGAACAATTCAAGAGCTAAATGAGAGATAATTCGGCACATTAACGATATTAAACCTCAATTATGTCTCAGAGCCATTAAAAATATTCAAAATCGGATAGTTGCCACCGAAGCCGTGGCGAGCATTTGACCGATATTGTCATAGAAAGTATAAAGATAATTCTCTGAAAAGTTTGTATTTTATTTGCAATTCACATCGTGCGTTTTGGTCGGAACACCCTGTAAAAATCACCTCCTAATGAACAACGGTAAAGCCTTGCTGAAATTATCATATTTAGGCAAATTTAAATAGACAAAGAAGTAACTCAAATCATAAAATAAGCAAACAACAACAAAGTAAATAAATAATTTCGATTTTAATTGCAAACGTTAAAGTTGAAGCTAAAATTGATTACAAACAGTGCTTGTTATCAGAATGCATAATTACATCACAAAAAATTAGGAAGTAAAATGTAGATTTAGTACAAAAAAAATATAAAAAAAAAAAATAAAACTAAGCATGAATTTTAATATTTAATTACAAGTTCGTGAATTATTCGAATGTTGTTTCAAAATAAAACTGAAACAAAGATGCAGAAAGTATTAAGCGAGAAAAAAAAATGCACAAAGTGTGATTAATACCTTCAATTACACAGCAAAAAATCAGCCGTTACAAAAAACATCTTAAAACAGAAAAATAAACAGTCGAGTCTTTATAGTTTGAAACTGTTGTTTCTCAAGTATCAAAAATGACTTAAAAAAATTAAAAGAAAATATTTTGTCAGTGTTTGCTAATCTGAGAGGGGGTGCTTGACAAGATGCAGCATTTAATTTAGGTCGCGTCAGATTCCCTTTCTTTTCTTCTTTTTTTCCTCTTCTCTTTCCTCTCTCTCTCTCTCTCTCTCTCTCTCTCTCTCTTTGTTGTCTTTCTATTGCTTTTCCTTCTTTCCTTTTGCACTTTTACAGCAACCACAAAGGCACAATAATGGAAAATCCACATCAGCCCCCTGCCATCTTCTTCGTTACGTTGCCCTGTTAATCCTATTATGGGTAGGAGAAAAATGATAATGGAAAAGTTTAAGCCAACATGCGACTCATTAAGTTTCGAATGTATTGAAACAGTGGCTATTCAAAAATTCTGCAGGCATGACTTTTTAAGAATCTCGTAATTAATGTGGGTTTAGCAGTAGTTGTGGACCTGTTTAAATCATATTGCTTCTTCCCACTGTTGACAGACAGAACAGGAATTATTCTTTACTTCATCTATTTGACTTATAAGTAAGAACTAAATTTTTAACCAATAAAAAGTTAAGTTGTGATAGTCGAATTTTTAATTAGAAAACCGGTGTTACAGCTTGAAAAAAAAATTAAGAAAACTAAATTTTGATCTATATTATCGAATTCTAGTTGCTACAACAGAATTTTTGATTTGGAATAAATTTAGTTCTCACAACTGAATTTGTCTCTGTCAGCAATGAGAAGAAGCAATATGAGCGCTACCTGCACGGGTATACTGGCCCCAGAAAACCTAGGTAAAACTATGCCCTAAATGATTACGAGAGTAGTAAAAAATTATAATTTTTTTAGTTGGATATTGAGTTGCACAATAAAATTTACAGCTGAAGGCAACTTTTTTTTTAGTTATTTCGTTTGAAATTTTTTAGAGAAAAATTTTTAATTTCTGCTTAACCAGCATTGAGCTGTTATGTACTAAAGCAATGCATTAATAAAAAGAAAACACACATAATTACAAACATGTGTAATATTTTATACTTGGCAGTACTTGTAAGCCATTTCAGATATGCTTGTGCAGCCCTTTATTATATACTGTTTTTATACCCTTTACAAAAAAGTGAAAAGGGTATATATAAGTGTGTCATTACGTGTGTAATTTCTACACCGCACATGAGATACCCTATAAAGTATATATATATTCTGGATCCTTATAAGTAGCGAAGTCGATTTAGTGATGTCCGTCTGTCCGTGTGTATGTTGAAAACAACTTTCTGAAGTCCCTAGAAGACATACGGAAAATTTTAGCATTCCAATTAGTTTGAAGTTACTGTTATAAGTTTCTTATTGAAATTCAGCCCAATTGATTAATAAACAGCTGAGCTATGGGCTTTGAAGTGCAACTACTTCTATTTTTTTAACGTTATTTGCGTAATTTGTCTAAAATACACAGCTGACAAAATAATGTGGTATACAGTTTTAACATAAACAACAATCGTAATATTTGTACCGAAACTCAGAACGATCGGTCTTCAAATGGTCGAGACAAATAAAAAATATAACCGATATTTTACATTTTTATTAATATTTGCTCTGCTTTTGCTTTGTTTTTGTGTACGCGTATGTATTTTTTAATGCAGCCATATTTATGAAAGACATTTTTTCCATTTTTATCGTTAATTAAATATGTTCGGCTTAAAAAATGCTTACAAATTTTTGCAAAATTAAATTAAATTAAATATAATTTGTATGCTTATTGGATATATTTCTTGGAATTTATTAATTTAATAATTGAGTGCTTGCACACATTTCACTGCTCTAAAAAATGAGGTTCTCAGAACGGATTTTTTCTTAGAACTCATTAATTTTAGTTTCTTGAACTGAAATTAATTATTTATTTAGGATTAAGAAAAAATAGGTATTCAAAGAAAATTTTTATCAATGTTTGTCATTTCTTTTTTATTTCTATATAATTTTTTAATTGTAATTTTATATGACCTTTTTTATTGAGAGGCTAATTTATTAAGTTGAGGTCGTATTATAAAAAATTTATTTTTTTTTATAGATATTTCGCTCCAATAATAAATAAATAAATTTTTCTTATTTAATACAACCTCAAGCTGAACAAAGTATGCATTTCAATTACATGATTTTTGAAGTGAGTGCATATAAATATGGTTAGTTAAATATGTTTTCACGTAATTTCTTATGTTTTTTACTATTTATAAATATCTTTTTTTATAAAAGTGTTCATAAGTACGTTGATTTCTCTAAGAGATTGCAAACAAACCATAGAATATTACGGGTTGGGCACATATCATTTTAAACAAGAGGTCGTCTACATTTCTAGTATATCATCTAAGTACTCAGACGAGTCTTTAGATTATTTAAAATTTTTTTTTTGAAATTCCTTCATACCCAGTACTCTTTGCCTGATTGGTTTTTACCATTCTCCATTTTGCCGAAGTACCATTCTCGATTTTGGAATTTAATCTGTAGGTTCTAAGCTTTCTGAAAGTGTTTTAACATTTTATGGTTCTTCCGGAAGTTGCTAAACTACCTCAGAGCAACATCACTGCGGTATATGAAAATTAAAAAAAATTTTTTTTTTAAATATCCAAAGTAATATCTGAATATTTTGTTGGTATGTTACATACAAGGTGGCGCAAAAATAACCTTCCGATGTTTTTTGGCTGTAATTAAAAAAAAAAAATTAAAAACTTTGATTCTTCTTGTGGATTATTTTTATTTGGTCTTTTAATTTTTTTACATCAAGTCGAGAATATGATGTCATGTGGCGGCGTTGATTGTCATTTGACCCCTTTTTATGGCATTTTCCATCACTTTGGCCAAAACTTCCGGCGATAGGTCCTCACATTCTTGACGGATATTGTCTTTAAGAGCTGCAAGAATCTGAGACTTGTTGTCATAAACCCGCGACTTCAAAAAGCCCCACAAAAAGAAGTCTGCAGCGGTCAAATCAGGCGATCTTGCTGGCCAGTGCAAATCGCCAAAACGGGAGATTAGGCACCCGGGAAATGCATCCTTCAGCATATCGGTTGTGGCACTTGCAGTGTGTGCCGTTGCACCGTCCTGTTGGAACCACATGTTTTCCAATCCCAATTCATCAAGTTGCGGCAAAAAGAACACGTTAATCATTGCTCTGTAGCGCTCACCATTCACAGTAACGTTGTGATTCGCATCATCTTTGAAGAAATACGGCCCAATGATGCCGCCAGCCCATAATCCGCACCAAACGGTTGTTTTTTGTGGATGCATTGGTAGCTCTTGCAATGCTTCTGGCTGCTCTTCACTCCAAATACGGCAGTTTTGCTTGTTCACGTATCCATTCAACCAGAAATGAGCCTCGTCGCTGAACACAATTCTTCGATAAAAAAGTGGATCTTCATCTAACTTTTCAAGAGCCCATTCACCAAAAATTTGGCGTTGTGGTAGGTCGTTTGGCTTCAATTCTTGCACCAGTTGTATCTTATAAGGCTTCACACCCAAATCCTTCCGCAAAATTTTCCACGTAGTGGAGTAACAGAGGCCCAATTGCTGCGAACGGCGCCGAATCGATAATTCATGGTCATCACCAACACTGGCCGATACGGCTGCGATATTTTCTTCAGTTCGCACTCTACGTAAGCGTGTTGGTGGTTTCATGTCCAACAATGTAAATTTGGTGCGAAATTTTGTTACAATAGCCCGAATAGAAGCCTCAGTAGGTCGATTAAACTGACCATAAAATGGAAGAAGCGCGCGATGAACTTTCTTAACAGAGCACGCATTTTGGTAATAAAATTCAATAATTTGCAAGCGTTGTTCGTTTGTAAGACGATTCATGATTAAATTATAGACCAAACTGAAGATGTTTGACAGTGACACAAGATACAAAACGTGCGTGAGCTGTCAAAACTAGTGTTGCCAAAAAGATAATAGCAAAAAAATCACTCTTTAGATGATATCCTCTAAACTATTGATTAAAACATTCAAAATTTTAATATTTATTGACGTAAGACGAATTTTTTTTTGTATATTTTTGATATTTTAAAAGAATGTGGAAAGTGAAAAATATTAATATTTCTTTAAGACAGTGAAGGGTATATAAGACTCGGCCGAATTTAACTTGTTTAATTTAATTCTCAAATAACTAACTCACCATTTAGACGTAACCTAGCGTTTACACATGCAAGTGCTAGTGCGAAAAACTCAATAAACTCACACTTTTTTATCCCCCGTTTCCACATGCAAGTGCAAGTTCGAAAAACTCAATACACTCTCACTTTTTCACTAACGCACTCATATTTTTCGGACTTGCAGCTGAACTGGCAACCAAATTCTCTTGCAAGTAAATTTTTGACACTTGCAGTAAGTAACTTGATAAATGAGACACAGTGCTACCGAGTATGGGTTTTAAATTAATGTATTAGTCTGTGGAAAAATAGAAGTTACGTTAGTAATTGATATTTAGCATATTTAACAAAATTAATAAATAAAAAAAGAACATAATGACCCAGCAACACATTTAAAAGCTAAATTTAATTATCAATTTCATATTTTTGACTTATTCTCTATATCAATGGCGCAGCAATTTTGTCGTTAGATGTGAAGCCGTTGCCGATATTTTAAAAATGAACTTGCCCTGTTCATACAATTTGCAAGACTTTCGACTATTTTCCCGGCTTTTTCGTAGTTAATACGTATACTCAACTTGCAAGCAATTACTTGCATGTGGAAACGGGGGGTTACTTGCTGCAAGTGTCAAAAATTTACTTGCAAGAGAACTTGGTTGCCAGTTCAGCTGCAAGTTCGAAAAATATGAGTGTGTTAGTGAAAAAATGAGAGTGTATTAAGTTTTTCGAACTTGCACTTACATATGGAAACGGGGGGCAAGAATATGTAAATTTCAAAATGAAAGCAGTTTCATATTTAGCATTGCAATTAATGCAAAAACGCTGGCAAAATTCTTAGCAAAAGAAAAAAAAAATTTAATTTTTCTCTGTTGCCTTGTCGTCAAAAACTTGAAAAAATTTAAAAGAAGTGGCAACGTGTAACATCTTATTTGCAAATAGTGTTCTTAATAACGAATTATTTTCGTAAATTAGTTATTTGCGAATAAGAAAATAACTTACTGCTTATACGGCGAGGTTTGCTATTCGCAATACTATTATTTGCAAATAAGATATTTTTGTCGGAAAGTTACTGAATGCTACAGATCTACACGCAAAGAAAAAATATGGTTGAGGCAACCATATTCTGGTGGAAACATAGTATGGTTAGATTTATGATTGCTTCTAACCATATATATTTTTAAATCAAAGATATTAAAAATAGTTTTCAACTGCAGATGTTGCGGTTCAACCCCCGGTCAAGGCAAGAAATTTTTAAAAATTTTTTTTAATACATACATATTTTAATATGATTTAAAAAAAAATTTATTTAAATTCTTTTGTATAAGTAAAGTTTTTTATTCCATTGATATATCTTTTCTATTAATTTGTATTTACTTATTACTAATACATCCGGTTTAAATTTATTTTTTTTAATTTTAGTTAACTCTATCAGGGCTCGAACTTGCGAACGCTTAGTTAAGAAGCATTAACTCGCCACTCAACCACTTCAGCCACAAAGCTCAGTTGAGTTTGAACGATTAAGTTTTCGTTTTATACTCACTTTATTTATATGGTTGCGGAAGAGACAAAATATAAAGCAATTTACATTCAACCATATTTTTATCATTATTATGTTTGCTATGAACATATTTATGGTTTCAAGTAAAATTTTATTAAACATAATATGATAATTATATGGTTGATCTCAGACACTAAACATAATATGGTTAAAAATAACTATTAATATGTTTATCGTGATCATAATAATGTTTAGATGCTTCAAATTAATAATAATATTTTTGTCAAGAACACACTATGTTTGCGGTGACCGTATTCAACCATCTTTTTTCTTTGCGTGTAAATCTTTAATGTTGCATGCATGATTAGAGAGCTGTTTACCTACATACAGAAAATAGATTGGTTAAAAATCGATTACAATTTCATAATATCCATTATTGAAACTAATATTTTGTCATAATTTGTAATTGTATTTTTACCCATTTGGCAGGTAATCATTACTTGTAGCCATAAAATTATATTCATACAGAAAAAGCAATTGTCACAATTTTAATATTGTTTGATTCAACCGATATATCGGTTCGTTGAAGCCACTATTTGATATATATGCATATATCAAATATCATCACAATAAAATATTGGTTGTAATATGTAATACGAATAGAAATTCAGTATTAACATAAAGAGTGATTTTTTTGCTATTATCTTTTTGGCAACACTAGTTTTGACAGCTCACGCACGTTTTGTACCTTGTGTCACTGTCAAACATCTTCAGTTTGGTCTATAATTTAATCATGAATCGTCTTACAAACGAACAACGCTTGCAAATTATTGAATTTTATTACCAAAATGCGTGCTCTGTTAAGAAAGTTCATCGCGCGCTTCTTCCATTTTATGGTCAGTTTAATCGACCTACTGAGGCTTCTATTCGGGCTATTGTAACAAAATTTCGCACCAAATTTACATTGTTGGACATTAAACCACCAACACGCTTACGTAGAGTGCGAACTGAAGAAAATATCGCAGCCGTATCGGCCAGTGTTGGTGATGACCGTGAATTATCGATTCGGCGCCGTTCGCAGCAATTGGGCCTCTGTTACTCCACTACGTGGAAAATTTTGCGGAAGGATTTGGGTGTGAAGCCTTATAAGATACAACTGGTGCAAGAATTGAAGCCAAACGACCTACCACAACGCCAAATTTTTGGTGAATGGGCTCTTGAAAAGTTAGATGAAGATCCACTTTTTTATCGAAGAATTGTGTTCAGCGACGAGGCTCATTTCTGGTTGAATGGATACGTGAACAAGCAAAACTGCCGTATTTGGAGTGAAGAGCAGCCAGAAGCATTGCAAGAGCTACCAATGTATCCACAAAAAACAACCGTTTGGTGCGGATTATGGGCTGGCGGCATCATTGGGCCGTATTTCTTCAAAGATGATGCGAATCACAACGTTACTGTGAATGGTGAGCGCTACCGTGCGATGATAACAAACTTTTTTTTGCCCAAAATGGAAGAGCTTGACTTGCATGACATGTGGTTTCAACAAGACGGTGCCACATGCCACACAGCACGCGAAACAATGGACCAATTGAGAGGCGAGTTTGGTGAACAGTTTATTTCACGCTTGGGACCAGTCAATTGGCCGCCCAGATCGTGCGATTTAACGCCTCTAGACTATTTTTTGTGGGGCTATGTTAAAGCTAATGTCTATAGGGACAAGCCCGCTTCGATTGACGCACTGGAAGCCAACATTGCCAACATTATTCGTGAGATACCGGCCGAAATGTTGGAAAGAGTATGCCAAAATTGGACTAAGCGGATGGACCATTTGAGGCGCAGCCGCGGCCAACATTTGCATGAAATAATCTTCAAACATTAAATTATATCGACCCAACTATCGATCCAAATAAATATTTCATGCATTTTTCTGAATTTTATGTGTTTTTTTTTTTAAATTTCCGATAGTTCTTATAAAATCACCTTTTATAATACGATAGTATTTTTGTTGTTGTTTGAAGTAAGAAAATTTTTAATTTAGTTTCTTTGACGGGCGTCTGCCGATTTATTTCAGTTGGTGTACTCGAATTCTAAGATAGTAGAACCTGCAACCGAGAAAATTCAATTGGCAACGAATTCAAGTATCACAACTGAACTTGTTTTTCTGTGTGAAGTTACTTATTTTTCAGTGTAGTCGTATAAACTAGTTACTAATTGCTGCCAGTCGTATCATTCTCTTTTTGCCAAAAGAATACATTTTTTTGTTATATATTTTGTTTGGTTTATAAAGTTAGTTTTATATAATTTTGTTCTTTTCACATTTCTTTACTTTATAATTAAACAAAAAATTCTAAACATAAAAGAATAAAAAAAAAATAAAAAAACTAAACTCATATTTATGGTAGTGTGTATGTATAAACTAATTAAATTCATGGAAAACTGTAACTAATTAAAAAGTTAAATTAGTGTGAAAACGTGCACTTGTTCCCCAAAACTATACTATACTCACTCACTCATCCTCTCATTCACTCACTCCTCAATCATCTGTTCATTCACTGCTTCATTTGTTTGGGTTATTTGCCATGAATGAATACTTTATGTTATGCACAATAGACGCTGCCTGCCACTGTATTGTATGCATTATTGTAATTTTGTTTAGCTGAAAATTATTCGTTATTTTAATTTTTTGTTATTTGAAATTTTCAGTTTTCTTTTTTCTTTTTTTTTGCATGCATTTCTGTTTTAGTTACATTTTATTGTTTGCTTTAGCATTTCGTTTTCGGTTAAATGCAATTTTGTTCTGTAAATACTTGCAGAAGATACGTACTCGAGTATTAGTAGTTTAGCCTGCCAGCAGCCAAAGCCTCAACATCAGCATCAACACCAACACCAACATCATCCTCATCATCATCGTCAGCTGCACAACTATCATTGACTGACTTCATTTGCTATTATTATTATTATTATTTTTAATTTTTTTGGAATCCTTTAGTTTGTTTTCGCAAACTGAACGACAGACTGGCTTTTAACCCAGCCGTAAAAAAACAATATTAAATTAAAATTATTATTTGTATGTATACGTTGTGGTATCTATCCTATGGAAAATTTGCCTTTACAGAGTTTAGTTTATCATGCCAGCAAAAGGAAAATACCACTAGACTTTATTTTATAGAGGATGGATACTTTTTTTCTTCACACTGTGAAGCCAAATACAGCCAGCTACTGGTTGATTTTAACTCTGGTGCTTAATTTAGTTTCCTTTTCTTTTTTTTTCTGTGTGTTGCCATTATTAAATTATATTTAAAAATTCTGGTTGTTGCTGTTGCAGCAAAAGTATTTATTCAAAAATAATTTGCATTTTCATATTGTGCCAACGCTGGCATATTATTTTCATCGAAAGTGTTAAATATTGTCTAGTGAAAATTTTAATTTGCTTTATTTTCTATGTAAATATTTATTAATGAATTAAATTCAACTAAAACATTTCATTTGCATATTGAAAGGAATCTTAAACACATAGAACACAGCAAGCAACAAACTATGCAGTCAGCTGCATAAATACGTTGAAAATGACAGTAACGTCACAGTCAGCTGGTATTTATTGTAAATAAATATATTGCAGTGGTGCTTCTTTAAAGTATTTCACTTTTGCAAACAGAAAATATTTTATTCAAATGTAAAAGCAAAACAAGTCATTAATTTAAAAATCTTAATATTTAATGCACTCTTAATAAATATTTTAATTTCCTGATGTTATTTTCTGTTAAATAAAAACAAAATTTTCAAACGGATTTGTTATTATACTGGCAGCACTAAGTATATTTATTGTCGCTTATGAAAGTATTTTTAAATTAGTTTAACGTTTCTACAACGACAACGGTAGTCATGTCGTTAAAACAATCTGTTCATATAAACGTGTGTATTTTAATTTTAACGGTTTGTAGTTTGTAGCCTGCTGTTTAATGTATTCGAATTCAATTCAGAATCAAAGGTGAGTAAAAAAGCTTAAGACACGAACTTCACATATAGTAACGACCACATGTAGCTAAAACAAAGACTTAAGATGCAAGCAATAAAATTAACAAGGAACAAAAAACTTGAGATCCAAACTTTGAATATTAGGTGTGTTCATTTACTTTACTAGCAAAAACTTGCAACGAGAGAGTAAAAAGGAATTTTGCAAAATAGCTCTCAAAAATGAACACTTTGCCAGTCAAAATTTGCAAGTTGAAGTGCGAGTAGGGTTATAATATATGAATCGAAAGAACTTTGAATTTGAATTCTATTGAAATTTCTATCAATATCGAATTCCGTAGTTTTAACCCAGTAGCCATCAGACGGGAATTGGTTGGACATGACTGAATCTCAACCAAAACTAGACTTGTGCTCCGTAGTTCATTTTAGTGAGCGCTTTTCTTAGTTCAAACATTAAAAAGGAATAGCTCGTTCAATTGTTCTTTTGTATTTTTATCACTTATACTTTTGATTATCATTGATAGAGATTGAAAGGAATTTTTTAGGAAAATAGAAAGCAAAACAACAAAGCAAAATTCGATTTTAAAATCTTAAAATTAAGCTTTTTAGCACTCATAATCCATTTTCTCTTTTTCAGTTTATTTGTTTTAAATACCATTTTTGTAAAAGAAAATAATTTGCAACTTTCGTTTCTTCGTCATTGTTTTCGTTTAAGTTTAGTTCGTTCGTTCATTTGTAGGTCGTCCATTCCAAATACAGAGCAAGGAAATGAACTATAGGAATTCAAAACAAAGACTAGTTCGTTCAGTTCTAAAAGTGAATAGTACAATGTGAATAGTTCGTTCATGTGCTACATAAGACTAACCAAAACCAATTGCAATTCGATTTACTGAAAAAAAAACTTTTGTTATCGTCTACTCAACATTTGCAAAAACTAACTTAGATTGTTTTGTAAGAAATCGTAAAATACTTCTATGCTGTATGTTGGTACAAGCACAGCAAGTATGTATGTGTATGTTATTTGATAATTTTACTAGATATTTTGCTCTCCTCTACATCTTCTTTTTGTTTCTTATATTTTTATTCAAAGTACTGACATTTGTTTGCTTTAATTTTTTTTCTTTTGGTTTTGGTATTTATCACATTTCAGGAAAGAGCATAAAAATGGCAGTTATACAGCAGAACGTGTGAATCTTTTGTTAAGTATTTGTCAAGACAACATAATTGTACTGACAACGTACTCGTAAAAAATGAAAAAATCCAAAAAAAAAAAAAACATTCAATTAACAAGGGGCTTCCATAAAGTACAAATAATAATAATAATAGAAATATTATTAAATAATAATTTATTTCTAAAAGCTTTCTCTTTGGCTCAATACAGAAAAAAATTACTCCATTCGGATGTGTTGAAATCATTCATTCATTAATTTTTATGAGAATGACAATACAGTTTACTCGTAATATTAAAGCTTTTTCACACTTATACACAATTTAAAAAGGCTTCCAAGCTGTTTTCAATAACTGAATCATTGTAAAGAGTGTTTTTTTTAGAGGTTCACAACTTTGAGTTGACAATAGTGCTTTATTTGACAGCCCATTTCATAGCTGACATTATCATTACGGATACTTTTACAATTGTTGAAAGTTTTTATCGTTTATCGTAAAATTCATAATTTTGTTCTCCGGTGAAATCATTTTTTGATTGAATGAGCTTGGAATTAGAATAATCCACAAGCAGAAACAGAAATTACTGTTTGAATCCGTGGACTCAGTGGTCCATATGCCTTTAAAAACAATAATAGTCAGAATGTTACTGTCAATGGTGAACGGTATAGGGTGATGATTAGAAATTTTTTCATGCCTCAGTTACTTGGCAGTAATATCACTCACATGTGACTCAAATAGAAGGGAACCACACAGCATGTGCTACAATTAGTTAATTCAAAGAAACTGTAGATGAAAGAATAAACTCCAGTAATTAATTGGCCACCAAGATCGTGTGATTAAACCTATTGGATTATTTTCTTTGATTCTATGTAAAGTCACTTGTCTACATCGATAAGCCAGAGATAATTGAACACCTGCATGTCAACATTCAAAGAATTATTGGCGAACACGACACATACACATTTATTCTGCGAAAAGCTTGTGAAATTTAATGTCCCAGATTACGCCTTGTACGTGTCAGCAATATAACCAAAATCATATTGAAATATTAATATCATAAAATTTTCTATCCAATAAAGCCAGTTTTAGTTAAAAGTATACTTGTAAAAACAACACAATCTTTACATGTACATACTGAGAAATTAGCTTCGGTTGTGATCAATTAAAAACTTCAGTGGGCATTTTTTAGTACTAATAGAATTAAGTTTTAGACTGCACATACTACCAAGTTTCAGTTACAACATGCAAAATTTAATTATGACAATTGAGTTTTTAACTGCTAACAAATTGAGTTGTCACACAAATAGTTGTATCACAATAAAATTGTTGAAAAAAGCCCAAATTCCTAATGAAAAAGTTTTTAATTCTTGGTCTGTGCCTTTGGTTTTAGGATTTCCTTGATGAGCTCAAAGAAAAACTAGTTCTAGTTTAAGTCTGCCTTGAGTATTGTATATGCGCAAGAATAATATAAAATACGATTAGACCTTCCGCAAGTTAATTCTTTGTTTACAAAGTTCAGCTGTTGAGTGTGACGAAAATCCAGAGCAAGAGCAATAGAAAAGAGCGTTTGCTCTCCTATTTTATAATATTCTTGATATACCTACCAGAGCGGATCAATAAGTATGTGACTTTTCGAAGTTCCCTCGTAGTTATATGAAATCCAACACTGTTCCCATCAAGTACCACCTATTAATAGACTACTGTCAAATTTTGATCATGTGTCGTCATTTACTTTGCGTTTAACAGCTGTTCAAAACATACAAACTCGTGTATTTTTCTAAAAATGGAAAGAAGTGAGTTTCGAGTGCTCATTCAACATTATTTTTGGCGAAAAAAAACCGTCAATAAATACTATGGGGACTCTGCATCATCGATTTCAATGGTACAAAAGTGGTTTACTGATTTTCGTTGTGGTCGCACCAGTACAAATGACGCTGAACCAATTGAGGTCAGTACACCCAACAATGTCGAAAAAATCCACGATCGAAGAGTAAAAGTGCGTGAGATTGTTGATGCCATAGGCATTTCATATGGCAGTGTGGTTTCGATTTTAAATGATCAGCTGGGTTTAAGAAAGTTGTCTGCAAGATGGGTGCCGCGTTTGCTCTCAATTGACCATAAACGTAAACGTGTGACGTGTGCAGTCTCAATGGTAAAACTCTATGAATTGGGCTATAAATTGGTACCTAATCCACCCTATTCTCCGGATTTAGCCCCTATTTGCAAACCTAAAGAAATATCTCGGTTCAAAGAGATTTACCTCCAACGATGAAATTATTGATCTAACAAATGCCTATTTTAAGGACTGGAGAAACGTTGGACTAAGTGTATTGAGTTAAAAGGAGATTATGAGTATGTTGACAAATAGATTTTTGCTTGCAAAAAAAACTGTGTTTAATTCAAAAAGCCACGGAGTTATTAATCCACCCTCGTATGCATATCCATAAGTCTAGATGTGACGTAAATCGAAGCACTGAATTTTGTAAACAGAGAAATAACTTGC
This sequence comes from Thelaira solivaga, assembly GCA_947397855.1. Lineage (NCBI taxonomy): Eukaryota > Metazoa > Arthropoda > Insecta > Diptera > Tachinidae > Thelaira > Thelaira solivaga. The sequence goes on from OX377612.1 coordinate 30,319,641, forward strand.
TGAAAGAGTAATCTTCTTTTCTATTATCATTCATTATACTTATGGACGTTCTTAACATGTTCTCACCCATATTTTTGTCACTTCAATTGAAGATGTAGTCGTGACTAACAACAAAAAAGACGTAGAAAATTATTATTCGAATTTCATGTGCACAATTTCGATTTACGATCAATTAAATGAAATGGTCATTTAAAACAACCTCGTAAATCACACAAGTAGAGTTTTTCAGGAATCACTGAACGAGTTTTAAAGAACTTTTTTTATTTTTATGCTTAGTTCAAAAATATCTTCACTAATGCTGTTCATGGAATGAATGGTTTTCCAGCGGTGTTATTTGAAATAGAAGGCTTGTATGAAAGTATTTGGTGTAACCCAGAATACCAATTTGTTTCTAAGAAATAATTTTCAAGAAAAAATTTGTCGGAGAAATATGTAATTTAAGAAATAAGCGCTTCAAACTTAATTACAGTAGAAATATATTTAGATGAAAGCTAGTTCTGGTATAACAGCGCTACATGGCATAGGAATTTCACTCTGTATTTATGTTTCATTTTATCCATCCTTTATTTGTTCTGCAAAATTTGTTTACCGAAGTAAAGTTAAAATACAGAATAAGAAAATAAATAAAATTTAAGAAAGCGAGGCTAGGTTAGCTTTACAGATTTTGGAAGATTAAAATAGACCTCATGCTGTCTCCATTGTCATGCCTGTAAAACGAAAAAAATTAGATAAAAATAGCAAATATTTAGCAAGAAAGAAGTAAGATAAAATTATACAATCAGAAGCAGATAGGTTAGGTTAGCAGCAATTGAACAGGGAGCCCCAAGTAAAAAAATTATAATGGGCTTATGTTTGTCTACTGATGTATTACTTTTATAGTACCTGTAGAAGAGGAAAGCGATAGAAAGACGTCAAAGAAAAGAGAAGAGAGGTCAAAACGAAAAATAAAATGATAAGATGAAGAAAAAGAATAAGAAGAAAACAAAGAAAAAAAGAAGAAGAAGAGTTCGTCTCAACCAAAAGCAATTACTGCTTCTCACGACTCTTGCAATCGGCAACGCGAGAGCTAGCTCTGTAATGCGATTCAGTAACTTTTATTACGAACATTATTGAATTCGATAAAATATCGTCATACTAATTTATCGTAATAAAAGTTACAGAATCGAACTACAGGTAGTGTTTCATGAGGTAAAGTTCATTTTGATCCTCTGTACTGCAAAAAATTTCTTCATTAATGAAATGAACATTTACATTTTTGACGATTTCATTACACCAGCGGTTTCCCTTGTTAGATAAAAAAAGAAATAATATTCCAAGTTGTAGAATATACTTAAAAAAATTAATATAAATTTAGTATCGATGTATGTTTATAAATAGAAAAAAATTCAATTTAATTTGTTAGCATACAGTTTCTCAAATCGTGGTGTTATATTTGAAATAGTCACCCGAACGAAGTTCTTTTTCCACTACTAAACGATTTTGATATATTGATTTCATGGCTGCTAAAGCAGAAAATCCTGTTTTGGATAAAAAATAATGTTACGAATGTTAACAGCACTATTTTAGCCCTGTCCGAACAAGTAAAACAATCTTGTTTTCGTTCCACCCAAAACTGAATTAAAGTTTTACTATCAAATTCCTGTTGCAATGAAGTATCGCAAGATATTTCAATTAGTTGCTCCTTTTCGAAAATTGTGTCAATTCAAATGAAGTGAGTGGAGATGAATATGCCGAGTTAAATATGTTTTAACGTAACTCCTTACGTGTTTTAATATTTGTAAATATCTTTTCAGTATTTATGGCATATTTATCAAATCTCAGGTCATTAAATATTTCTAAATATGTTTTTACTATTTATGAAATATTTATAAATATGTTTAGGAGAAATATACTGGATGGGACACACGTTATTTTAAAAGAGAGGTTGTCTAGATTTTTAATCTAATGCCCAAATACTCATAATTTACTTTGGATAATTGAAATTTTTTTTTTTGTCAAGATTTTCAAGCTTGGGAAATTATCTGCGATCTTTTTAGAGAGATTGATTCCTTTAAAACTCCTTTTAGAAAATGAATAAAATATAATCTATTAATTATTCACACGTGATAAGATTCGACAAATTCCGTGAGCTGTGTACGTCTCCAATTTCAATTTGACACTCGTATGTGCTCTCTATTTGTAATTTTCTATGTATTTCATTTTCTTCAACACCTTTTTGTCTAATCGGAATTTGAAACTAGATTTGTTCCTTTGAAATAAGAAAAAATTTTTTGCAGGTGTTAGCGTGCATTTGTCATTGCAATTATTGGACATTTCCTGCTAAAAAAAATAAAGCTTTTCTTTTTTGGTTGTTTTGTTGCTTAAACTGCTTTTATTTTTTTAAGCTTAAAAACAAGAGAAAGAAACTCAAATTTCATTTGTTCATTCATTTAAAAAAAAAAAAGAAAAAAAAAAAACAAGTAACTTTCGGCTGTGCCGAATCTTGTATACCCTTTACTGAACTAGTCAAATATTTCACATTTTTCTTAAATACCAAAACAAATAAATACAAAAAATTATATTGAGGTCGCATTTAAAAAGATTATTTATTTATTATTGAAGCAAAATGTCAAGCTTAATAAACCAGTTGTCAGAAATAAAAGTTAGAAAAAAAAATTATATAAAAATAAAAAAAGAAACAACATATATTGACAAAAATAAATTCTTCGAATACCTATTTTTTTTATTAATTCTAAATAAATAATTAATTTCAGTGCAAGAAACTAAAATTAACGAGTTCCAAGGAAAAATCCTTTCTGAGAACCTTATTTTTAAAAGCAATAAAATGTCTACAGGCACTCAATTGTTATACGAGTATTAATAAAAAAATAAATCTAAAAAAGATATCCAATAGGAAAGCAAAATAAATTTAATTTATTTGAATTTTGTAAATATTTGCAAACATTTTTTAAGCCAAACATATTTAATTAAATATTTAAAATCAATAAAGGAGTTCAGATTATCGGCAAAAATCTAATTATTCTTTTTCATTTAAAAACATACTACATACACACGTTTGTGTGAGTTCGTGTTTGTGTGCACAAACATTATGCACACATACAGCTTAAAAATTTCCATAAAACAAAAAAACATGAAGGAATTATTGAAAAACACAATTTCGGTTGAATTTTTGATTTTTCTCGACGAATTGGAGACCGATTATTTTGATTTTTTGCACCGACATTATGACTGTAATTTGTGACAAAACTGCAGACCACGTTTTTTTTGCCCGTTTTGTGATTTAGACAAAATACACAAAAAAACGCACTCAGAAAATGGTCAAGAGTAGGCGCGGTTTTTGACTCATAGCCGATCTGGCTAAGTTTCAGTACCAACTGATAGACAGAAACACAAGACAGATTGGACTTTAGATAATTGATTTCAACGACTTGACGGTCATCTCTTATGCGACTCCGCTATTTAAAAGGATCCATAATATAATATACTTTACAGGGTGTCCCATGTACAGTGTGGAAATTACAAACGGAATCACAAACCTTCTTACTTACAGTGAAGGGTATAAAAAATGTACGCATATTGCTTGAGCAAAACGTAAGTACATTTATAAATTTCTATTGTGGTTTTGCCAAATTCAATTTTTATTTAATGTGTATGTAGGCATGCATGTGTGCTTTCCCTTTAACAAATACATTTTTAATGTCAAATTCATTTAAAAAAAATTTTTGTTTAATAAGGGCCTATTAAACAAATTTTCTATGGGAAATTTGCTTAATAAGTCCTTAATAAACAAAAATATATTTTTTGAATTTGGCCGTTAGTATGTGTGTGTGTTTTAAAAAAAATTCATGGGTATGTGCATTCAAAGTAAAATAAAAGATTTAGTTTTGAGAAAAAGTAAGTTAAAATTAAAACTAAAAAAAAATGTTTATTTTTTTTATAGCAAAAGAATTCAATAAGAGTGAGGATGAGGTGACATACCGCATTTGTAAATCTCGTTAATAGCAACACATTGTATTTATAAACAAAACAGAAAATAGTTTTGTTTTGTTCTCTAAAAAAGTAAAAAACGAAAACTTCAGTACAGGATATTGAGTGACACAAACCGCTTCTTCTTAATTTAATTGATTTATTACAATTTATTACACAGGTCTAAAAAGATTTTGGTTATCTATTCATATAAAGAAGTAACGTTACTGACTGACTGACTGACTGTCTAACTGACTTATAATCAACGTCCAGACCAAACGGCTAAAAGTAGGGATTTGAAATTGTGTGTGTACGTTCCTCTCACAATGTATAGCACGAAGTCAGTAAAGTCGGACTTCTTATATCTCGCTAGCTAATACAGATAGAGCCAAAGTTCAAACTACAAAATATTAAAAAATATTAAAAAATATTAAAAAATAACAAAATAATCACATGTTTGTTTGATACTTTTTGATTTTTTTACATTTGCGGAATAAAAAGGGCAAAACACTAATGTTATTAGGTTTTTTTATTTTTCGAAGGAACAATCGCAGCAGCAAAACTGAATTGTATTTTTCTCTTCTTCAAAAAGTCTCCAATGTATTTTGGTACTTTTTGAAAATAAGGGGTAAAATATGTGCCATTTTTACTACTATTCTGTATATGTACTTTTTGTACTATAAATTGATGCAGCATATGAACATTTTATTATTAATTTATTAGACTCAATAAAAAAAAAAGATATATTTTTAATACCAAAACGGAGGAATACAACTGGTATTTTAATTTTTATTTAATGTCCAAGACAGTAGAATCAAACGGTACTGAGAAATACGAAATCATAAACGGGAAAATATAGAACTTTTTATTGATTTGAATGGTACTTTTTGATTTTTTAATATTCTCAACCCTAGAATTATGAGACTGGGCTTGTGAAAAACTATTAAGGTTGCAAAATGGTACTTTTTGGTTTTTTAATATTGACGAACGTACATAATACCAGACTGAGGTCTTGAACAAAGTAAGAAATTATAAAAAGAACAACTTGGCACCTCGCTAACGCAGTGGCGAATTAAATGTTAGTAAAATAGAAAAAAGAGCTGGTTATGCCTTATAATTGGCAATAACTCGAGAACTACGAGTAGTTGTAATATGCTTGCACTCACACATAATTTACTCCTACAATATTATTAAAAATTATTAAACAACTGATTGTTCAAGTATCTAGATTTTTTTTTTACACTATTGGCCTTTTGAAAAATCCTATCCGTTTTATTGTATTTTTTTTACACGCCATCTATATGTAAATTAATTCTATCTATCTTTTACTGTTGACAGTTTCTATAACATTTATTGCATTTTATCTTGTGTCATGGTTTTAACGAAGCTTTTAGTTTTTTTTGCGCTGCATGCAAAACCGAGCCATCTTAAGATCGAGGTATAGAAAATTTTGATTATTAAAAAGAAAAAGTTCAGAAAGTGAAGAACGCATCTCTTCAAATAAATTTTCTTTTGTTAATAAAAAGTGAAAAAAACTACTTCCAAGGAAGCTTTTTCTTACAGGCTCTTGGGTTAAAAGAATCATATATTCTAAGTGCAATATATTTGAGATACGTACATAGAGAAGAGAAAGGAAAAACCGAAACCCATATCTCTATTTTGTACATCATACTCATTGGTGCCATCTCCACTGGGTAAGACTCAATATATTTAGCTAAATTCTCGCTCCAGAAACATATAAAACCCTTTTATTATAATTATAAATTTAGATTTGGCACCCTATGTATAGCATAGATAATTGAATGGAATGGCTCTGAAAAAGTAGAAAACCTAGTTTTTACGAATCTTCCTGTCCTCTTTTCATCAGTCAGTGAGTAAGAAACATTAATAAATTGAGTACCTCAAATTAGTAGGTGACAATCATTCCTTACCGGTGGTACGAAAAGCCAAAATAAAGAATTTTTTTTTAAAAACAAAAATTGGATGCAAAGAAAAAAAAAACATATAGTTAATATTTATAAAAATAATTAAAACTAAAGCTATAATCCTTACTAAAATAGGAAAAAAATTACAGAAAACCTAAAGAAAAAACAAAAAAAAAAAGATTTTAATGTATGTGAAAATATAAGTGTAAGTGAAAAAAAAAATTTACATGTATGTATATATATACCCATATGCGTGTATAAAAAAATTTCTGAAAAAAAATCTTTTTGTCGCCGTTATAAAAATTATAGTGGTAAAACTTATTTTTTTTTGCCCAAAATTCATACATATGTATATATATATATTTATCCGTTATATATTTCTTTAAGAAAAAAAAAATTTTTTATTGTTTTATCTAGAAAAAAAAATCATAATAGCAGATTAATAATATTGCAAATTTTTCTTATATACATGTTTACCTAAAATTATCAACAAAAGTTTATAGCAACATCATAAAACCAAGCTTCAGCAACATCAACAAAGATCTTTGGATGAGAGAGCAAAGCTAAGAAGAATTAAGTGAGTTTTTTTATAAGTTTTTATTAATTTCTTTTATTATGATTTTAATTGTATTTTGTTTTGCTACACATTTGAAATTTTTTTCTCTAAATAATATTAATTTCGAGTGACCAGCTAAACAATATTTTTCTTTTAACACAACATATGTTTTAACTTATTATTTAAGTAATTCAAATCTAAGATTCTATTTTCTTAAATTTTCATTACCAATTTTCATATAAAATTTTTGTTTTTTTTTCTTTCAAAATGTGTTATATTAATTAACTTTTTATTGTTTTAATTATGTTAGTTCAGTATATATGTTAATAAATTAAATATGTCTCTTTAAACTAATTTAATCTGTTTGTTGGTTTAATCCAGGAATTACATAAGTGTGTTGTAAAAAAAAAAAAAAGGAGATCATAATTAAAGGCAAATGGTTGAAATGATTGCCTATGATGATCAAGGTAGGAGGGGTTTCGTTGTTACAATCCAACCCGTAACACATACACATATTCCAGTTAGTCGTTTGCATAAGTTGGTATTGTATCTTTTAGAACACGCTTTGATATGGTAAAAATTATATTGTATTTGAATAGCAAAGGGTTTCTGAAGGCGTGAACCTCCCCTAATCTCGACGAGTTATAAGGCCGGTGTAAAAGCGTGTCCCTTACAGAATGACCCTAAACTACATCTGCTATTTCATCAAATTAAAACATTTTATATACAATAGTAAAATTTTTACATAGTTGCTTGATTAAATTTACAAAAACACCTAAGCAAAGGGAATAAAATAACATTTAAATTATGTTCTTGTGGTTTCAAAAAAATTTTGTCGGAAAACAATTTATTTTCAAGAAAATTTCAAAATTTTTTTTTCTAAAAAATTCATTACAAATTAAAAATAAACAAAATCTTAAAATGTGTCCTGGATGTTAATACCTGTCAATTATAAATTTTTTATAAAATAATTACTGGATAGTGGGCTACAAATGTTTTACTTTTGTTGTAATTGTTGGAAGCAACTTAAATGTAACTTTTAAATGTTATCAAAGTCACAAAGATAACTGAGATTTTAAAGGTTATAAAAAGAGAAATCATGGTACTGATAAAGCCTCTACCTTTCTACTAGAACCTAAGGTTAAAAAGTCTCAAAGTACATGTTCTGCGGCTTCGTCAACTAAACCACAGAACCCGCATTGGCTGGTACTAATATTCTCTTTCTTACACTGGTGGTACCTAAGACCACAATGGGTGGTAAGCCATCACTCAGTGATTCCCAGGGTTTTCAGAATTGCGATTCGAACCAGGAAGCAGTTTCCTTAATAATTTATTCGGCAGTGATGCCAAAGTAGAGTCTAGCGTTTTGAATGGACGAGGAGCTCTTCTGTTGACCAAGTAGTCTGCCCCCTCATTGACAGTATGTCCCTGATGTCCAGGCATCCAACACAACATAAGGTTGTTATGGATCTAAGTTAATTAAGAGATGAAAGAAAATCCATTACAATCAATGGCTGATCATAGATCAAGTGAACGTAATGCCTGCAATGCAGCCTGATTGTATTTATAATATCAAGTGCAAAGTTAAAATCTTGTAGAGAATTTTACCATTGCTTCAGTGTCGATATTTTCCTGCTTGGAGCCATCAGTGAACTGAACCTCGACGACCTCTGCGTGCCAACAATTTTGGCTCAGCCAACGGTCTTCCATAATCAGATAACCTAATTTTATAGGGATCTCCATTAAAAAGGTCAAGTATATTCAGCTCTAAAAGGCTATTTTTTGAAAAATACTTGATTGTGGATTTATTTTGTGCAAGCGATTTGAAACAGGTGCTTAACACCCGAACTATTTTTATTGTGACCTATAGAGGAGGTTTCAGAATTGTATGTCTCTTATTCAGAATCATTACTAAAGTCGAGTTATGAGAAGTAAAGGAAAACAGAAAAATTAAAAATTTATTTTTCAAGTCACTATAAAAAGTTGGAAAAATTAAAAAAAATCTACTCGAGCTATACCTATTCGATTGTAAATCTCATATTTCGAATCCTGAATATAATCAAGTTATAGGGAGTAAAAAAACAAAGTTAAATTCAGCAGCGTCGCCTCTTTTTTATTTATTTTTTAATATTTATTTACAACATATTAAATTATTTGGAATCATAAACTTAAACAAAATGTAATCTTTATTCGTGCTTAATTCCAATTTATGTTGGTTGGCAAATTCTCATTTAAAATTAAAAACAAATTGTTTACTTAGCACAATATTTAAGTTCTTAGAGGGAAAACATTGCATCAGACGCTACTCTGAATCCTCCCTCAGTCTTGTTAAAGTCTTAATTAAAATTTTTTTTGTAAAGGGCGTCCCAACAAGAACGCAAGATTTAAATTTGGCGCCATTCGAAGTGTCATTGTTTGACATTTGAACCAGTTTTTTTTGCCTAAAATTGAATGTGGAGGGCTTGTGGTTTCAATAAGACGGCGCCACATGTCATACAGCCAGAGAAACAATTCAATTGCTGCATCAGTCATTTCCCGGTCGTGTTATTTCGCATTTTGGAGACCAGAATTGGCCGCCTAGATCGTGCGACTTAACACCATTAGACTTTTTTCTTTGGGGTTTTTTGAAGTCGATGGTTTACGCGAATAAGCCGACGACGACTCAAGCCTTAAAAGAGGAAATTGGACGCTGCATTAATGAAATACCGCAGCATTTATGCAAAACGGTCATTGAAAATTTTATTAAAAGATCGCGTGTGTGCCAGCAAAGCCGCGGCGGCCATCTGATCGATATGTTGTTCCATATATAACCTCATTCTGCCTACTTTACGATATAATAAAGTTTCACGATTTTTTTTTAAAATATCTGTGTTTTATTTAAAATTTAAACCTTGCATTCTTGTTGCGACACCCTATATAATATTTTTTTTTTCGTTAATATCTGACCATTCAAAATATTTTATTCAAATTATTTGTTTTTGTTTTTTTAAATATACAGTCCTGCTAATGTGCATAGTAATTAATTGTTTTGTTTAGAAATCATCTAACAACAAAGACATGCAACACTTGCGCTTAAGTTTTTTTCATTTTTTTTCCAAGTAATAAAAATTTTTCATTTGCACTTGAGGTTTGTGAGGTTATTGCGTACATGTGCTCACGTCCGTGCTTGAGTTTTTAACACTCACTCGATATGGCACACACGAAAAGTCATGCATAAATACAAGTACACATAAAAAGATTCATATTTGTTTGGAAGTGTATGATTATATTTTTGAAAAAGTTTTTTCCATTTTACAACTAAAAACAGGTGACATTTTCAATGAGTGTAGCCAACCTCCTTAAGGAAGCAGATTTATAATTAATACTATCAATAGCATCGTTTGTGCATGATCAGCGTTATAAAGTTTCTGTAATGAAGGCGCGATCAAAATCCGCATCAGACAGTTGCTTATTGTGGGTGCATTTTTTGCTTATGGATTGCGGATTGCATGAAAATTTTCTAAGGTCCAAATTCGACCATTTTGTGTATTCATGCAGTCATTCAGATGGAAATGAGCTTCATCCGAGAAGATGACTTTTTTTTAAAAAATTAGCATGTGCCGCTATGGATGTTTTAGTCGGAACATGTCTTCTCTACAATTCAACAAAATAAATCACAACATTCTCAAAAAAATTTTTTTTTTAATGAAAAAGTTCACTCTTACTGGGATAATCTTTATATGTTCACAGTGATATCTGATTGTTTTCAGTTTTTAAAATATTAAAATAAAAAATACATTCACACATACACCTGCACACAACTCAATTATATACAACCATTTTATTTTTTAGTCGTTTTTGTTACAATAAGTGTTTGTGTGTCCATTTATAAATGTGTTTGTTCACGAATGTTGTTGTTTTTGTTGTTATATCAGCTGTTAACTTGAACCTTGACTTGACATTTTTTATCATGTCAAGTTAGTGTAAATGTGTTTAGCTAAACCATCATGTAATTTTTATGCTTAAACATGATTCACGCCACATATCGCTGTCTTTTTTTTGGTGGCTCAGTTTTTCATTCTCCTTTATTAAAGCACACACACATATCGTGCATGTACTTCCATATGGCCATAATCCACAAAAAAATACTGATTTTACAGCAGAGCCATTTAAAGTAAAAATTAAAAATTGCAATAAACTAACGGAAACATTTGACAACAATTAATTTTTTTCACATTGTACTTAAATGAAGGGTGTACAGGATACACTACAGACAAACGTGACAATCTTGTCTTTTACTTGGATGCTTTTGCTGTCTTGCTGCTTACAATTTGTTTGCCAGTCACGTGAGTTGTAACAGCGGTCATAGTTCGTGGTTTCATTGAAAAAAAAAATAATTTTTTTTTTTTATAAAACCTTCAAGTACAAATATAAACATAACATAAACACCATTATTCAAATTTATGTATGTCATTTCTTTTGATTTTTTTTTAGTAAAGTATAATTGAAATATTTTTTATGAGAGTAGCTTATAAACAGAATTAGAATTAAGAGGGGGAACGAGTCACCTGGTCACTGTAGATAAAATAGACCTATATGACGCTATTCTCAAGCTGCCAGGACAAGATGCCTTCCCTTGCCAGTTTATCCGCTCTGCCGTTTCCCATTGACCACCGAATGTTCTGACATCGTATTCTTGAACCAGTTGGGATGTGGAAGTCCCCCCTAAGTCTAGTATTCACTAAGAATTCAAGGACTTCTTTTTATGATTTGTCCGACATATCAGACAACGAAAACGGTTTTAAATTACACCATTTCAGTGACATAAATAGCTCATATTCTGCCGTCTCTTTATTCTTTATACCAGCCTTATTTGTTTAATAAATTAAAAAAAATTAGGTTTTGAATTTAAGAAATAAAAATTTTTCTAAAAATTTTTTGTTTATTTTTTTAAAACAGATTTGTCTGAAATTTGGTGTATATATAATCTCTATACTGTAAGGAAGGTTGTCATATACTTTTGGACCGGACAGTTCAAAAATATTCGTGTCGCTTCTTAATTTAAGCCTGAAATTATGCTTTAAAGCATCTTATGTACCATTTTAGTTGGCGTCTCTGCTAATAGTGCTACCATAGTGAATGGCTGCATTTATTTGAATGGGTTTTTAAAGATTAAATGCTATTTGTGAACCCATTTCTCCATTCTAAGGATACCGACTCACGTAATAAAGAAGCAAGACGTGCGAGACCGGACAAAAACATCTAATAGAAAATAACCTCGAACTTTATAATCGTGTCATCAGCAATATTTTTTTTAACATAAAATGATAATTTAATTTAATTTTTTTCTATGTGGACTGGAAACTCAACTTCTGCCTTAAAAACACAAATTCATTTGCTTATAAATCTTATGATTAATGTTTTGTTGCAAAGAAAGAAACAAAAGGAAATAAAAATAAAAAGTATAATTGAATCAAATATAAATAAATATTATTCTTTGATATGTGTGATTTATTTAACAACTGACACAATATCATAGATCTTTTATTATGGATAAAAGTGTATGCATTTCACACAAGTATGTGCACACATACATCGATTTGCATGTGCACTTGGGTGTGTGTGATGGGTAATCAAAAAAGAAATAATTTATTTGAAATAAAAACATGAGCAAACAGAACTGTGAAAGGATTTATTGCAAATATTAGGTGATTATAGAATGATTATGGCCTGTCAGAATTCAATATTAGGCACAAAGTTCGTAGATAAAACCGGTTAGAAAAGCAACTACTTTCTATCTATTATATGTGTGAAATGAATATGAGCAAAATATGGCTCTTTTGATAGCCTCAATAGTTAGCAGGTAGATGGTGCAATTTGTATGTTCCAGTTGCAAGCGCTTTTCACATCAAATCCTTTTTTTATACAACCAAAACATCCTTCATTTCCAAGTGTTATAAATTCGGGTTGTACACTATAATACTGAGTAAAACGACTTGTCAAAAATTAAAATAAAATGAAAAAGTAGAAAACAATAAATTAAAAAATACCGATGGAAAATTGACATTCGTATGGCTTTCACCATTATTAAACATTTTTCTAAAGGCTTATACTTTTCATGTAATAGGGCTACATTTTTGGAGACGAATAAAGAAATAACAAAAACAGCTGACAAAATTCAATGAAAATCTTAGAACAAGTTGTACTTCACAAATATATAGGGCATATATAATGCGAGCCAAACGACCTTTTGTATACTTAGAGTCTAAGTAGGAATCGAAGTTGTTTTCACCAGATTGATAAGTTAGCACACTGCTTTAAGACAGTTCATTTTATAGCCTGCTAAATGGTTTATAGTTCCATTTATGTTAGCAATATTAACACCAGTTAGATAAAAATTATTAGTCATGTGCTTACATATCATTTACCACTAAAACTTCTTAATGATTAAAAACAGAACGCTGAATTTGAAAACATAATGGCTTAATCATTATCTTTCGCTTAAAATTTAACACCCAATGCACACGTATTCATTCAACATGTCAGTTGATAGAGAGTTCTTCAGAATACATTTATTCTTTGTCTTTCATTTAAAGTCTGTGTTTTTTTTTTTTTTTTAATTTTATATTCTGTAAAGTCACTTGAAGTACATTAGTGAAAAGAAGGCTCTTAAAAAGTGAAGAGTTTTGGCACTCCGTTTGAAAGGAAATTGCAAAAATATGAATAATATTTATGAAGATAATTAAATTCTTTTTTAATTTTTATATACACAAATAACATTGATGTGATGCTAACATGCTATTGACTTGATATTGATATATAATAGACTAATATGACGTTGACTTGACTTAACAGAACTTGACTTAACTTGACAGGACAATGACAGTGATTTGACTTCAAATGATTTGATATGAAATTTAGTTAGAATGAAATAAGATTGTCATGACACTAATATGATATTGGCTTGATTTCGCATGAATTTTTACAACTTGACATGATTTAATATGAAACTGAGAAGAATAAAATATTGATATGACAATAATATAAGATTGTTATGTCACTAACATGATATTGGGTGGACTTCACATAACTTGATATGACTTGGCAGGAATTAATATGATTTCACATGACATTTACATGACATGCCACATATATGAAAATGACAAGGATATGACGAGGAAATGAAATGGATATGACATGGACATGATATGGAAGTTTTATTGATATATCGAGATGACAATGAGATAACGTTATCTTCACATTGACATAATTATATTATAGCCTTGACACGAACATAGGATTGTCATGACACAAAAATAACATTGACTGGACGTCACATAACTTGATTTGACTTGGCTTGAATTAACATGATTTCACATGATATTGACATGAGGCTAACGTGTCACTTATGTGACACAACATGGATATGACATTGACATTTACATGATATGACACTGATATAATATAGATACGATTTTACATGACATGGATATGACTTGGATATGACATGGATATGACATGTATATAACATGGAAATTCTATTGACATATCGAGATGTCATTGTGCTTGACTTTGTCTTAACATTGACATGGTATTGACATAACAATGTTACAACCTTGACACGACAGTGACATAAGATTGTCATGACACTAATATGACATTGACATGAATTAATATGACACTGAGCAGACATTGAATATAATTCCCATGGTGAGTCTGAGCGTATTTTAGCAAATTGCTTTTGGTAAAGAATAATTTTTAAATTTTTAAATGTACTATCTATTTAACGCATAAGGAAGCATATTTAACAAAAAATAAGCCATGAGTAAGAAATGTTTCTTTCATAATTGATTTTAAAGCATAAATATAAAAACTGCATGTAAATTTAACTATTCTTTATTTTCTTTTATTTTATATTATTGCAGAATGTATTACATTTATTTCGTTTTGCTTTTATACCCGAAAAATGCTTGTTATTCTTTTTTTTCTTCATCGTTTCAGGCAGACTTGATGCCGCAGTTGCCACTCCATTGCATTTTCTTCTCATATTAAAGTTCCTTTTTTTTGTGCACCCACGCCTAGTAAAAAACAATTTTATTTAAATTTTATTCGATTTACTTGCAACATTAAATCACATGCATAAAAAAAAAAAAAAAAAAAACTGAAAAAAGAAAGAAGAGAGAAAAAGTAATTTTTTGTTTTGATTACGCTGTGATTTTGTTCATTCTGCATATTTTGCATTTTATTCAATACAACATTTATGTTGTCGTTTTACTTATTGTTGTTTTAGCAATTTTTTTTCTAAAACAATTTGCAACAACATAAAAACCCAATTGCACTAGAATAGTGAAAGCCAAGAAGGGGATAGAAAAGAAGCAGTCATAGTAGGAGTGTGCCCTGGAAAGTAAAAAGGGAAATGAAATTGAATGAAAAGATGAACAGCAAAAAAAAAATATGCATTTTCAATAATAATGATGATGATGAGGTTTGAAATGTTGTTACTAAAGCTAAGCGCTGCTGATGTTTCATGCTGATGCTTGATGGTAATGATGTTGATGACGTTGCAACAAAGTTGAAAATTAGTTAAGGTTCTATTTTTATGTCTGTACTTAAAGTCACTAGACGTAATCACATACGTTTTTATAACGCTGTTGAAATACTCAGCTGCAGATATTTACAATTTGATGTGCTTTTTTTCATTGCATTTCTTTTTTTGATTTTTGAAAATGTTTTATAATATTTTTGTTGCTTTTTCTCTCATGGATAATTTACGTGACATAAATACGAGAAATAAAAATATACTACTAATACAGTCTGTATATTCAAGTGTTTTTCGCATTTGACTGTTCACTATTATTTTTAGTATTTAAACGGAATTGCAATGTTTTTACCTCTATTTTTTATGATTTTATTTGTTTTATATGCCAGTATTTTCTTCAAGACCTGGCAGGTTTTGCTGTGTAAATAAATGAAACAGTGGCATGAGAGATATACTGAAAATCTATATAAATAAAATTCACTTGCTGTTTGCGTTTTGACCGGCCACGCCTATTTCTAGATCCACTTTTCAACGATTTTCACTCGGCACGGTGTGCCCGTACTTAATTTATGCCTATCATTATGCTTGGAAATATTTTATATACATTTAGTTGGCGCCTCTGCTACTAACATTAGCAAAGGCATGAGATACTTTATAAAGTCGATAGTGAATGGCTGTATTTATTTGGGTAGTTTTTTAAAAAATTAAAATTCTATTTGTGAATTGATTCCTCTAAAAATTATTACATACACTCTGCTGGACGTGACCAGTAAAAACATCTAGTAAGTAAAAAAATTTTAAGCTTAATTATTTTAAATTAAATTGGAAAGTGCTAAATAAAATATTTTATTTTTCAATGATGTAAGAATTTAACAAAACCACGTGCGACTACACTTCAGCTTATGGGTTGCTTAACCGGCAGTATACAGTTAATAGACTCAAGCCACATAACATATCATCAAACTGGTAGAATATTTATTTCATAAAAAAAAATTGAGTGGAAGGTTGGTGATGAATAGCGAAAGCATGAAGAAAAATTTCAAGAAAAAGTTGTTTGGACGAAGAATTATTAAATTTTGAATAAATAACGTTTTTAATTACGGTTGTGAGAACTAAATTTTGTTAACAAACAAAAATTCGAAGTTTTTATTTGTTGTAACCAAAAGAGTTTAAAATTTTATTCTTTAGAAAATATTTCGAACTGTAACACCGATTTTCTATTGTCACCAATTAAAAACTGGATTGATAACAAATTTAGTTCTCACAACCAAAGTTCTCTGTATAATATTCCGTTATTTACTTCTTGACAACTTTTCTCAACTGGGCCAATTTCCCATACACAACACAGGCAAACTGGCACCATAAACAAAATCTGTTTGATATCGCTATAGCAAAGCCTACAATCACTGGCGCAATAACTTGCTGTCGTGTATAGGCTGCTTTTATTTTTTTATACAACAAATACCTGCAGTTAGCTTTTGATTACATTTTGTTGTTTAAAATGTAAGCGAGCGATAATGCTAGATATCGTGGGCCAGGCTGTTTACCTAAACTTTTTATATATTGCTACTTCTTAAGGTTAACTAACACACACAGCTTATAAAGTTTACGAATACGAATGATTAATATTAAATTAAATATTAATCATACGGCACACTGGACAGAATGAGAATGTGATAAATTTAAAATTAAACACTTTCACTCGTTGCAGAGAGGCAAGTTCAAAATGGAATCTTGCCCACCAGAAATTTTAATTTTGTACAGGATGTGTATCACAGAGCTAGAGAAACTTTTTCACAGTACCTGCATTTCACTGTGCAATTGCTTGCTTAAGTAATTTTGTTGTTGGTGCGTATCGTTGGGTTTTTTCTTCGAAAATTTTTATATCAAATGTATCAGTCACTGTTGTTACAGTTGATATTTCTAGCAGAAAATATACACGATAAGGTATGCCAACTATTTCATATTGGTACAGTCTGCTGTTTGTGGGTCACATGCAGAGTAATCTAAATACCAAAACACACAAATAAACACACACATTCACTTACCCATACTAGGGCTATGTAGCAATAAATCTGTATTGTAGACCATATACACACATTCATATGTATGCAGATGGGAACATACAAATTTTCATTTTGTTGTTATAATACTGTGATTCTTGCTCTTGCTACTGTTATACTTTTCTTGATTCTATGCCTGTTTTTTACTTTCTAGTATTGTTACGTTAAACATCATTAAATGCATCTGTGTACAATGTCAACGTCATTAAATTTATAGACTGACTAAAGCAGGCTCACATAATACTATTTTAAGATACCCAGTAAACAAATTGGGTTAATTTGAGAAAGCGATAGTAATGAAATCATGTGATTTGTACATTGATCGTAATTGAAATAAAGTTCACAATTTGGTTTTTATATTTCTTTAATAAATACGTGGAGTGTTGACCAAAAATATATTTTATTTATTCCTTTATAGCTAAGGGGAAAGAGAAGAAAGTTAATGATCAGTTACTATCCTTAAATTAAATAGTTCAGGGACATACTCAATATCTTCACCGACTTGGTATTATTAATTAAGCAAGACATTTCAAAAGAACCAGATCTGGAATAGCGTGGAAATACAAAAAAGCCATACAAATCAACAAAGGGTTTCTTGGGTATTAAAAACTGAAAGCTTAAATAATCTGAAAATAATAGCGACAAAATGAAGGAATAGGCTACCGACACTACACACAAAAAACAACTTCGGTTGTAAAAACTAAATTTGTTTACAATTAAAAATTCAATTGTGATTATCAAATTTTTCAGTTGCAGCAACCATAATTCGATACTACAGCCCAAAATTTAATTATAGTAAAAATATTTCGGGCTGTAAAATCAATTTTTTTATTGACGCGATTAAAAAATTCAACTATCGTAACTGAATGTTGGATTGGAAACAAATTTAGTTCTCACAACCGAAGTTATTTACTCAGTGTATGAGCAAGTTCATTACAAAGGCTATTTGATAATATAATTTTTTTTTTTTGGCAAATAAGCATTTAATGTTTTAATATAGTCTCCTTTCAGATCCATGCATTACTAAAAGACTACTGTAAAAGTAGAACACATTCTCTGCCGGTGTCTTGGACTGGAGCGGCGCATATGATCCGTTTTAGAGAGCGCTTTTTACAGAGTCTCATTGCGCTGTCGATTATAAGGTTCGACATGCTATATGGCTCCGTTAGAAGTAGCAATTTGCTTAAGTGACGGACTTATCTTCTCTATCTGTCTTCTTATTTATTTCCTTTCCTTTAACTATTCTATCTCTAGTGTTATTCTTCATCATTTTCTCTTATACAGGAATCACAAAGAGGACCCAAGTGAGCCCAGCTTCTGCTTTTCTTGTTTCGGCGATCTGTTTAACTTAACTTAACCTAAGCTAGATTCAGTCCAGCGTTCTTTCAATATTTGTATTCTTTCCACATAAAATGTTTTCTCAAAGCGTTTGTTTCGCTAATTACTTGTTCATTCGACCCAAATCTCTTACCATGCAGCAGGATCCAGCATGGGTTAGCAATCGTAGTTAATTTATGGATTTGTGCCATAACGCTTAATCAACACATGCAACTCATTTTTTTTAAAATTAACGTGGTTGTTTGCTTTTAATAACTACCAAACGCAAGACAAGTGGCGCAGCTTGCAAGAAAATTGACAGTAGTTTATTAAAAGATGGTAGCTGATGTCAGCAGTATTGCATTTAAAGTTATTGGAAGACAAATTCAAAATTATAATCTTAAAGAAAGGCCCTTAGTAAGTTGAAACTATTATTATTATTTCTGTTTTAATAAGGAAAAATCAATTATTAAGTCATTTTAGAGAACTACAATTTGAGAAGTCCTAGAAGTTTTTCTTCTACAATTATTTCGATTGTAGCAAAATGTTTTCCTTTAATTATTATCCCACTGATTGTGTAATGAAATATCGCCCTACCATCTTGAACTACAATAATACACACCGAAAACAGCTTCGGTTGTGAGAACTAAATTTGCTTCCATTAAAAAATTCAGTTGTGATAATCGAATTTTTTAATCTTGACAATAGAAATGCGGTGTTACAGCTCGAAATATTTTTAGCAGAACTAGATTTTGGCCTGTGTTATTGAATTTTAATTGCTACAACTGAAAAATTTTATTATCATAAATGAATTTTTGATTGGAAACAAATTTAGTTCTCACAACCTCAATTGTTTTCTGTGTGTAGATTGATTAAGTTAATTTTCGACATTCAGTCAATTTTGTCTTTTTACCACAGATTTATGGTCTAGATTACCAGAGCTGAAGGAATCCTAAAATTCCCAAAAGTCCCTTAGTTATTGTGGGCTTAGCTTTACCTATATTTTCTGGGCCCAGTATAAGATTTAAGCAACTCAAGGTGTATTTTCACACAGCTGAGTAAATGCTTAGCCTAGATTCTGATGTTTCCTTTCATTCTTAAAATAGTTTCTCTCTTGAATAGTAGAGTGTGCACGTTAGCGAAGAGTTTTACTAAGGTTTTAAATTAGCCTTTTCCTTAATACTCTGAGTACTTTCAACTACCTAATTAGAGTCTGCAGTAATTTAGCAGACCTCGGTTTTCTCTTTCGTTCATTAATAAAATTATTTTTTATCTCAAAAGTTAAAACGAAGGGCTGGCAAGCTATTGATTTACCTTACAGAATACTTCAATCTGTCGATGCTATGGAACTTTCCGGCCAATATCATACAATTCTCTTATTCATTAATTTTTTCTTATTTCAGTTCAAATTAAAATGTTCACACTCGTAGAAAATCACCCTTCAAATAATAACAATAATTTTTCTAATAAAAATTGGTAATCTTATTTTTAATTACAAAACCAATGACTCTCTCATAATATAACAATTTTTTTAGCCTAACCTCTTTATATTCCCCACTCAATGCTGTGAATGTGCAGAGCACAAAAAAGTGTTTTTGTTAATTAACACTATGCAAAGAGTTTAAATTGTAAGACTTAAATATTGTTTTACTTTTTGTTGGGTGCCTACAGACACTGGGTATATTTTTTTTTACCTTTTTATGAAATTGCTTGAAAATTTGCCTGACATTTAGCCGCAATGTTCATTATTGTGGTTTCTCTGCAGCAAAAAAAAAAAAAAAAAAGAAAAGAAAAAAATGCAACAAAATTGTGCTTTGCTTAGTTCTTAATAGAAAAAAGTGAAATAACTTTAATTACAAGTTCTATGGCAAATGCAAAAAAAAGTTTAATTAGTTACTAACAAAACGTTCAAGTTGATGTTTTTTTTTAATCAAAAAAATTAATTTAAGTGTTGGTTGTTAAAAAACGATTCATATTTTTTTCTAGTTTTTAAAATTAAAATTGAAAAATAAGATAAGCATTACACATAACAAAATTTAATTGAAAATTAAAATTCATATATTGATTACATTTTTAATTCTATCACTTGAAGGTTTGATAATGGAATAATTTTTTAAGCCAAACGAAGTAACTTTTTTAAATCTTTTTTAAACAACACAAATCCGCTAAGCTTCTTGGCTTGTCTGTAGAAAATATTCAGCGTCTAGACAGGTATGGAATCTGCATCCCCCAGATTGGTAGGTTAGTACGCTTCCTACTAATCTATGGTTAAAAATTTAATTGCTTCAATTAAAAATTGGAATCAATGTGATAATTATTTTAATTAATCGTAGTAAAAAGCACCACAAAAACTGCAAACATTTTTTAAATAATTAAATGATTTCTTTTTAATTTTTTATTGATTTAATGAAATACTTTCTAGATTATATAAAAAAATAAAATATTTTCATTAATTAAATTAAATTATTACATTAAATGAATGAATATTTCATTGAATTAATGAACTTATGATATAAGTCTAATGAAACATGTCATTAAATTAAAATAAAACGGAATTTTTCATTTTATTAATTATAAAATTTCTCTGAACAAGCTTCTGTCTGTGCAGGCTGTTAGAATTAAAGCCTTAGTTGTTTACGCATCAAAGTTGTTACAATTCCTAAAAGATTGTTTTTGTCTTTTAGCAAATAATGTATTCTAAATAATGTAGAGAATTTTATTTATAAAATTATCAAAAAAAAAAAAAGGTATATGAAGAGCGTCTTCATTAAAAAAAAATTAGTTAGTGGTAATTTCATATTATAAAATAAAATTACTTTTTTTAAAATCTAGACTTATACCACTTTTAAAAATAACAGCTTAGTTCATGACTGCTTGTAAATAAGAATGTGTGTTCCATTAAGCTAAATTTATATCAAATTATTCATTTAAAACTACTTGTCACCATAATTTTCTATTATACAACTTGTTGTTGTGTTTCATCGATTAATTAAACAAATTAAATGTCTCGTCGAACATGTTTGCGTGAGTATATTGAACTGTTTGTAGTGTTGCTTCAAATGTTAATGTTAAATTATGTAAATATTTTTAATTTACTTTTAATAATTTAAATGGAATGTTTGTTTTATTTCTCAATAAAAAATTTTTTTTTTATAAAATTTTGCCAGCCGACCCAACAAATTTTGGTTTGGCTTCAAATTTTATTTACATTGAAAAATACTTAAAAACAGAAGAAAATAACACATTTTTGAATGATTTTAAATGATATGCTACAATATGTTTAATTTAAATTTCTAGTTATAATGAATCGTTAAGTATTTTATTTACAAAATCTCTGAGAGCAGCAGTATTGAGGTATGAGGGGATTTAAAAAAAATTTTAAAATTAATTCAAAGTTATTTCTGCCTAATTGAGTGGCAGATTACAAATATAGAGGACCTTTATCTTTACTTTAAAACGATTGATGTCGCATCCCGCAACTTCCAGAAATTGATAAAATCCCTCAGAGCAACATTAAAAAAATTTTCTTATTGTTATTTATCGGGAAGATTAAATACAGAAATTAATTATTTTGCAAACTGTTTTAATTTAAACTTCTTTAATACCATAACGAATTAAATAAGAAAGAAATTCAGATATCCATTGTTCGTATTGAAATTTATTGTCTTGATGTGATCATGGTGTAAAGAAACCAGGTGACACTGAGACGCCAACTGAAGCATGCATAATTGAAGCTCGTTCTGTTAAAAATCAATGTTTTAAAGAGATATCAAAAGAGGAAACAAATATTTTGTTTCACTCCACCGGAAAGAGATTTTGACAAGAGGAGCCTCAAAAGCAATAACAAAATATATGTTGTTATTTTTGTATTTTTGAAGTTACCTAGTTTATTTTACCATGGACATAATACAAATTTAATTGACAATTCAATTTATAAGAATTTACCCGCGGCTTTAAAAAAGTAGGCTTAGAATTGGTTGTGGACAATTTCTCTATTCCCACAATCATTTAAAAAAAATTACCAAGTCAGTCCAAGTGTTAAAATAGATGTGGTCATTTTTGCTCTCCAAAAAAATCCTAAGTTGAGTTATGACGAACATACAAAAAAAATAATAATCAAATCCGTTCAGTCGTTCTCCGATTTTAGATAAAGTTAAAAAGTTGGTGTAAAAAAGGGCGTGGTCAATTTTTTTCTTAGTAAAAACTTTGTTACCTAATACAAACATATACAGAAAAAAATTATGTCAATATCATGTCGATGTCATGTCAATTATATGGTATCATCACCACAAAATTACGTCACTTTTTATCGTTTATGCTAAGTCGGTATTGCAGTTCTTCATATTGACCAATATCGATGACTATCAACACTTATTTGTTATTATGTAAGAACGTTCCCTGAGCTAACAATAATTTTGTCATCATTGTTTTTGGTTGTTTCAAAATTATTTTTTGTTTATTAAAATTTTCTTTATTTTATTTAACTTATGGGATTTTTTTAAACTTATTATTAGAGAATACCAAATTATAATAGAATTGTAGATGATAATTATGTGAAAAAGTGACGTTTCTTCGAAATTGATGACGATATTGGAAACGTCAAATGGAATAAGGGTTGATGTCGTCTAAGTCAATATTATGTTAATATCTCGTAAATATCATTTAAATTTTATCGCTTCATGTCATGTCAAGGTTATATTCATGTCTTGTTATTGTAGTGTCAATGTCATCTTCATGTTATTTTTATATTATGGCCATGTCATGTCCAATTTTATCTGAATATCATGTCACTCCATTGTTAATGTAATGTCAATGTCATGTCCATGTCAAGTTAATGTCATGTCATTGTTATGTTCATGACATGTTGATCTCATGTCCATGTTATTTTCATGTCATGTCAAGTTTATCACAATGTCTTGTAACTGGCATGTCAGTGCAATGTAATTTTTATATAAGTATGTCTTTAATTGCAAATATCATCAATGACATGACAATATCATAGAAGCCCGCACTGCATCTGATTTTAAATGTTTCACTTCTTTCTATACGCTACTTGTTAATTGTTTAATAATGACTTTTTAAACAAATTTCTCATAGAAGAGGGTTTAATGAGCCCTTATTAAATAAAAATATTTTTTATGAATTTTTCAGCTTTTATTTACATTCAATACTTAACAATTTCTAACAAATACAAAAATTAATTAATTGTTTCATGGTGTTGGACAAATTTTTAATATTTTCTGCTACTAAACATCTTTGTAGTTTTTAAGATACCATTAAGTTTAATTAAAAATTCAATCAGAATCTATTGTCAAAAGGAATTTACATCGTTAAAAATTTACATGCGAGTATGCCAGAGTTCAGCATTTTATAAATGTTTTTGCCCGCAAAAGTTATTCTACGCTTTTAACTTTGTATTCTGCTTTTTAAAAGGAAAATAAGAAAAAAAAATGCATTGAACGAAACAAAAATGTTTGATTTTTTTATACGTTTTGATGCATTAATGCATGCAGAAAGTTTAATTAGCATATTGTAGTCAGAATTGTGTGCATAGTTTTTTTTTTTTTTTAATGGAAGCTCTAGTTAGTTTTCCTTAGAATTAAAAGGTGTCTAATGGGTGTCATCGAAAAAGTTTATTGCAGCACTGCACACACACACACGCACACACTCTCAGTTGGTTGTTCTTTCATTGTGTAAATATTGTACGAAAGTTAATTGTTAGTAACGGTTGAATGTGTTACGACGAACTCATCGTGAGACAAATTGTCATCATGCTCTTCATTGTCACTATCTTCTCTCTGCACAAAACTTTATCAATAGTAAACCGACGTTAAAAAGAATTTTTAGTTTGCTGTGAAGGAAGAAAAAAATAATAGAAAACTTGCATGTGCAATAATGTTAACGAAGGCTGCTTGCTGCATTTGCTTAATTGGACAAAATTGATTTACAAACATTGGATTAAGACTGTTCCTCGTTTTCTTTTTTTTTCTATTTTTTTTTTGTTTGGGTTTATCTACTTCTTTATTCAATTGAAATGCAAATGTATAGTAAAAAAGGTGCAATTAGAATTTGGAGAAGAGAAAATTGAAATTCTTTAAAAGGATTTTTTATTTCTTATATGCTTAAATACGTATTTGTATATTTAAAAAAAAGAGAAAAAATAAATCGAAAATTGTATGCAAATTTTAAGAGTTCGAAAACATCAAAAGTCAGATAGGGGGCAGCAAGGTAAAACAGCAGTCTTAAATCAAACTATTCTTAATCAAAAAGGGCACAGGGAAGGAAAAAATATTTGATTAGGTGGAATTATTAATAAATATTTTTTAGAATCTTTGTGGTACTGCCTGGAATAGTAACACAACTTTTCGCTATTTCTTTTTAGTCTTTTTACATCCTTTAGCTAAAATATTTTCTAAATGCTTTTTCGGCATTTACAAAATTACTATATTTATACACATACAAGCACACACACACACACACACATAAACATTCATTTAAATTGATTTCTCACATGCCTGTAACTATGAAACCGATAATTTGCCCAAAAACCCATATAGAAAATCACTCAAACGCATCTAAATGGTTATTAAGCATGCAATAACAGCAACGACTGTGCTTATTTCCCCTTTCAAAAAGGCTAAACACTATTTTCTAATGCAAGTTTGAACAACATTTATGCAGACGATTATGCAGAAAATACTAATTTCTTACACTTTAAGGAATTTTATAGGATTTTGAACAATCAAATAAATTGTTGAAAATAATAACTGAACAGAAATTATGGCACTCGTTCTCGATCGAAATTTCAATTCAATTTCAATGGAAATTCGTTTAAAGCATGATTTATGAATCACAATAAGGGCGATCAAGTTAATATTTGTGCGATATCTGCAGCATATTGATTTAATTCGTGAGTGTCCTCTTTAAATTTCCCACATTTTTGTTTGCAAACATCATAGTCAATGCTACCACATCACAAACCCTCCGGAAAAATTTGGCCGCTTTAATTTTATCTGTCAATTGCTTATGTGTTTTCTGTTCTAGCCATATTGACATTTGAGCAAATATGCACAGCGCTGTTTGTTCAAGCTATTTCTAGTGGAAATGAAGTCAAGTGCAAATTTGATCATTTGGTTGTTGTATTGACTAAATCGAAGACTTTTGTACTCATATGCATTGTTTATCCTGCCCTTTAGTCCGTCAGTTTTTTTGCCACAACAAGTCAATTTTCAGTTAAGCCGACTTAAGTAATTTAACTTATTGACACAGATTTATTTATTTTATAAAATTAAATGTATTTGTTCTTGGTTTTTTGTTGGTCAGTGGAAAATTAATTTTTTGTTTTTTTGAACACTAGCTCACGTTACTTTATTTTCATTGAAATTTGTAAAAATAGTTAACAAGATCAAAAAGCATTCATTTTTGATCGGATGTTTTGCTTATATTCTGATTTTCGAAAACACAGAATTTTTTAAATCGCAACTAATCATTCAACTTATTTTTTTTTCTTAACCAAATAATTCTGTCTACAATTTAAGTGTAAATAAAATAATGGTATGACAATAATTACAATGAAAATGAGTGTCAGTTCTTGTTCTGAGATAAAGTGAAATCAAAACTTTTTCACGTAAGTCAGAAATTGTAAAAGAATTGTAAACATTTTTTTATATAAAAACAAGTGGAACGAAACAAGATCTTTTCACAGTTATACAATACTGCCGATTCTTATTTTGTGTAGTATTGAAAAGAGCTGGCAAATTCTTTTCATTTGAAAAAAAAGTTTTCATTTGAAATTCTTTTGTGAAAAAAAAGATTTCAAGAAGAAAACGCGACGGCGAAGCTCAAAAAGAGCATTTAATTAATTATTTGCAGGAAAACGGTGACATCGCAAACGACTTAAGAACATTTGCTTCTTAATTTCAACATAATTCGTTACGAAACTTATATGAGTATTCACAAAATGATCCATAACAGTCACGAAGTCACCTGCGTTAATTTAATTAATTTTTTTTTATTTTGACATTTGTAAATAAAATATTAATAACATATAAGTAAATGTTTAATAGGTATTTACATGTGGAATGAAATTTTTTTTTGCTACATGCACGGGAATCAGAAATTATGCATATGTGAAAAGCCAGAGTAAAAAATTACTTGTGAAAAGTAAAATGAAAAAAGTTTTTCAGTTCACTGTGTCACAAATCAAGAATTTACTCCCTGCAGAGTATAAACACAAAAAAATGTTAGTTTCTATTGTCAGTTATTGTACAGAGTACATACAAAAATGAATACTTTTGGAACTGTTTATATATGAAACTTTTTCAATACCATAACGAACTAAATGAATATAAGTTGTGAATATCAAAAAAAACAAAAAAAAAATTGGGCGTGGTCAATTTTTATTTCCGTAAAAATATGTTTATATACTCTTGCAACTAGATATATAAAAAATTGGTGTAAAAAAAGAGGTAAGCACTTAAATTGCATTAGTGGGATCATTAAAAAAAATTAGATGAATCATTAAAGCCGCTCTTCGATTTTAGCTAATTAGAAAAAAATGGAAGTAAATAGAAGTGGGCGTAGTACATTTCTCTTTTCTAAAAACCTTAAAAAAATTTATCAAATCATCATTATTAAAAAATTATTATCATCATTTTCTAAAAACTTTATTTTTATAACTTAAATTAATTTATTTGAGCTTAAAAGCATTTTTAGTATTTTTTTTTTCATTACTTAGTTTTATTTGACCTTTTTCTTTTAAATAATAAGCTTGAGGTCTTCTTTTTCAAAAATTTATTTTTATAATAGTAGCCGACATAGTTATGGAAAAATTATTAGATACGTGTATAGAATTATGTTTAACCCCAAAATTTATAAAAAATATTATGTGCTTAATAAGGGGTTATTTGACAAATACTGCATAGAAATCTGTCAAATAAGCCCTTAATATAAGCACATAATATTTTTTATGAATTTGGGGGTAAATGTGTTGATGATTTATTCTGTATTATACCTGAATCAGCAATTGAGCAAACTTTAGAGGTTTTTAATTTTGATTCTCATATTAAGTTTACAATGGGAAAAGAATTAGATTCCAAACTTCCATACTTGGATACATTATTAATTAGGAGAGGTAATAAGTTATTGGTAGATTGGTATCAAAAACCAACAGCTTCAGGTAGATTAATAAATTATTTTTCTAAAAGAATTATTATGAATACAGCTAAAAATTTAATTAACAGGATACTGACAATTAGTAATAGCGAATTTCATTTAAAAAATAAAATAATAATTATACAGATTTTTTAATTTATCAATTAATTGGAGAGTATTATAGGAATAGAAGATAAATATAATAGAATTCATTTAAATGAACAGGTTTCTTATAAATCAATTATTTATATACCAGGACTGTCAGAACGTTTAATAAATACTAAGATTTATGATAGAGAAAAATTCTGTATGGCGTATAAGACATACAATACTTTAAATACATTATTTAGTAAAACTAAAGATAGAATTGAGAAATTTGGTATGTCAAATGTAGTTTATAGAATACCATGTGATGGTAATAAAAATGAAACTTGTGACAAAGTATATGTAGGTACAATAAAAAATAAACTTAAGACTAGAATGGCTGGACATAAATCGGATCAAAAGTATAGGAACATTTCTTCACAAAAAATGGCATTAACTTCTCATTGTTTTGAATTAAATCATTTTCCTAATTTTGAAAATGTTTCAGTTTTAAATATAGAAAATAATTATAAAAGAAGGTACACATTAGAAATGTTACAAATAATTAATACACCTACAACACATAGAATAAATTTTAAGTCTGATACAGAAAATATAGCTCAAAATTATAGACACTTAATAAATAAATATAAATTTTGTTAAATATTTTTGTTAATATGCACATATTATTTATATACAAATAAGTGTGTCCATGTACAAATATATAGTTTTATATATTTATTTGAGCATATTAACAGAATTATGTTATTATTTAATATTTTTATTATAAAAAAAATTGTTAATTTGTTAATTGTTACATACATAATTCATTGAACACATACATTTTTATAACAATTGTTTTATATATACATTTTTAACATTTTACTTTTATTATAATTTTTAGATTATTTTATGTATATTTACATAATTTTAATATATTCACATAATTTTAAATATTTTTCAAATTTTGTATATATAAAATTTTGTTTGGGATGACCTTATTATAGTCCACCCTAATTTAATTTTGTCAACAAAATTTTTCAAATATGTATTTTTAATAATTTGATTAATTTATAATTATATCCTGAAGAAACTACACAAATTGGAGAGAAATATCGATATAAAAATAAATTTTTGAAAAATAAGACCTCAAGCTTAACAAAATAGTCATATTATTTTTTTTTCATAAAATATAATTTTATTATATGTATTTATTTCCATATTTCGCTAATTCTTTGTGTAGCATTTTGAAGATATACTCGTATGTATTCAAAAATTTTTTGTTTATATATTTTTTTATAATATAACTTTTCTTTTTAAAAAGTAATATCGAAATAAAAATAATTTAAATTATAACTTTGCAAATAAAAATATCGAATAATAAGATTTAATGACTAAAAATTTTATTTTAATAAATTCTAATACATAAAATTTCTTTCAGTGTTTATCCAACAGCGTTTTAATGGTAGATAACTACTTGGGCTAGAAAATTTTAATCATTGAATGTATGTGCCTTAAAATTGTTCTTACTAAAGAGCTGGTCAATAAGCACAGATTACAGGCTCATAACCAGCAAGCTCATCACAAGAAAAATGTTTGCAAAGAACCTGAAATAATAGAAAATTAAACAGAGTGTCAAGAGAGCAACATAAAAAAGCAAGAAAAAAATTCTCAAAATCTTAAACACTTTTCTTCTCTCTAAATTGTTGTTAGAAAATGGAAAAATTGGCACTTAATATGCTTTTACAAAAATAAGAATAAAAAATTTTATCTTGCCAGGAAAAAAAAAATTATAATCTTTGTCTTGCAAATGGAGTGGTCTTTTAGTTAAGTATGTTTATTAGCAAATGTTACTCTACATGAATGAAGTTTTCATTTTTGAATATCCAAGTCGGAGTAATTAATTTTGTAAATTTGTCTAAGCAAGTGAAGTTTTGTAGTTTTCAAATTGCTGAATTTAAATTTAAATTTGCTAGCTTAAATAGAAATTTAATTTCATTATATTTCACATCAAATATTTATGCTGGTGATGCTTGTTGTTATTAAAAGCTAATTATTTTTGACCATATAACATGTAAAATTAGCCATGGCAGAAAATGAGTAACTGGATGTCTAACATTTGAAATGTACATATCAACGTATCAGCTTACGACTACTGCATACTGCACTGAATTCACAACAGTGAATGAGTTAAATTGAACAGAAAAATTTTTACAATATTTTTTAGCAGTATGAACAAACATATTATTTGCAAATTCAATTACCATAAAAGAAAAAAATCCGAATAGCAAAATAATTAATTTTTCATAAAAATATACTACGACATGTAAATGTAATTAGTTGTCAAATATTTTATGGTCATGTTTACTCTGTTAATACTAAATTTTCAATTGATAATAATTTGTGTTAATTTTAATTTAATTTTTAAGTTATAAAAAATTTTTTTACATAAAAACAAAAAAATTTTAATTTTATTTCCAAATAGTTTTAACAGACAAACCTAATCTGTCGAAAGTTCTCATGTTCATAAAAAATGTATAAAACAAACTACTTCAAAACTGAGAAAATTCTAGGCTTGTATTTAAATAGTTCAGCTGATATCGGACTCCGCTGCGCACATACTAAGGTGATGCAATTTTAAAATTGAAAATATTAAAAAGTAAAAGCGTTTGGTTTAAAGTTTTTCTAAATCAAATTATATAACAAAAATTTTATATATAAAAAAATTGTAATAAAATCATCAAAGAAAAATATGAAATAAAGGATACGAGTAGAGCGTGTCATTTTAATTTTAAGTTCATATCACCTTTATCATGTTTGAGACCGAATTTGAGATCGTTTGAGATCAGCTGAACTATTTAAACACAAGCCTAGCTGTGCCGACTATTATATACCCTTCACTGTCTTAACGAAATATTAATATTTTTCACTTTCCACAGCCTTCTAAAATATAAAAAAAACATACAAAAAAATCAAGGGAGTGAAGAAAAATATGTCAAGTTAAATATGTTTTCAGTATTAATGATATATTTATCAAATACGCCTTACGTCACTAAATGCTTCTATTTATATTTTTATTAGTAGCTTAGCGGCGGTCATCTAGATTGGTAACCTGCTGCCTAAATACTCAGAAGTTAATTCGGATTATTAAAATTTTTTTTTTAAATTGCTCTGAATTTCTGTTTTGAATTTAAAAATAAAAACTACGAAATTTCCCGTAAATGTTAAAACACTTCCAGAAAGCGTAGAACTTACAAATTTCATTTAAGTTTGGTTTTAGTAATTTCCTGTTGCAAAATCGGGAATGGCACCTCGCCAAAATGGGGAATGATAAAAATTCGTCATAGCAAGAGTACTAGGGTATAAGGAAATTTAAAAAAAAAATTTAAAAATAGTCAAAAGTAACTTCTAAGTATTTGAATAGTAGATTACAATTCGGGAAACTCTCCTTTTAAAAATGATATGTGTCTCATCCCACAACCTTTATTGGTTCGTTGGGAAGTTGCTAAAATCATTTAGAGCAACAGAACTGGCGTATATGGAAATTTCAAAACAATTTAAAGTAACCAAAGATGGGACACATATGATTTTAAAGGGGAGATTGTCTAGATTTGTAATCTACCATCCAAATGCTCAGAAATTACTTTGGAATATTTAAAAAAAATTTTCAACTCTCCTTTATCTCAACTATTTCTCTAGTCGCTTCAATTGTATGTGTTTTGCTAACCTGATAAGCATAAATTGAAATGCGGTTAGAAATGTCAAGCCGAACTAATGGAAATAATATTCCCGAATTCGCACTACTGAAGCAACCAGTTCTTTTTTTTATTAAGTTTTGTTGTTTAACCAAAAATTGCACTTCACTGTTTTTTATTTTATTTTGCTTTCTTATGTAACTTACTCGTATTGTACGTCATGCAATTGGTTATACTCTTCATGCGTACATTAACACAGTAAATTTTGAACAGCGTTATGGCATATTTAAAATTTCAATGTTGTCAATATTCATTAAGTCTTTACAACTTTAAAGCATTTTATTATAAAGCCAAAGCAAATGAGTGGGATTTAAAAAAAAAAAAAAAAAATATTTAGTCTCTTGTTATTTTTTAAATCTGCCGCTTTCCTATAGCTGAACTTAAAAATTTCCAATATTAAAGCAGAGCCGCTAACGGCTCTCGGAAAAATAATTTCTATTTTTCCTTTAAATTAAGTCAACTTTTGGTTGTTTACGCTACTGGCTACTTAAGCATTAGATTTTAACAATCTATGGCCATGATGGTGGCCACACCATTAAACTACACTAATATTATAAACGTATTTTAACTCGGCTAAAAAAATTAAGTCAACATAGACATGTTGTTCAGCTTTTACCAGTAAAGTTATGATTTTTTAATGCAAAAATAGTGAAAACTTTCATTCAGATATTAATGCCCATAAAGTTTTCTGTATTTGAATATGTTATGATGGCTACAGTGGGCTAAAATTTAAAGTTTTTAAATTTTAGTTTAATTTTTTTTAACCTTTTTAATCCTTGTTCTTCTTAAAAGATTTTCAGGTTTCTATTTGATTTTTTTAACGAAATTTGTGTCCCACCTATTTTTTTAATCACGGATCCAATGATAGTGTTCGCTTTGTATTCACCTAGTGTTTAAAAATAGTTAGTGAATTGTGTAAAAAACACAGTTTTATTGTTATTTGTGGAACATAATAGATTTGAGACCTATGCGATCTATTGATCAATTCAATATCCAATTAAAACTATCAAAGACATTTTACGAATCTGGTGGTTGTTGTGAGGCCACTATTCCCCTGACTAGGTAATCAGTGGGCAGGCTCGTAGAATATGTTTCGACTTTTCATGTCGTAATCATCAGGAACAATATGAATCATTATGTTTGGCATACATATTAATCCTGTGGTAATTGAATTGAATATATTACCCTGTTGCTGTTCCTCTATTGACTAGAGAGGTTACTCTTTAAGGATTACACATGTAAGGATGAGGCAGGGAAAGAAATTATAAGTATTTGACAGAATAGATGGTACAACTGTATCAAAGCCAGATGGACGAATAATTTATTTATTTACGAGTAGTAAAACTAAAAATTTAATGGAAAGAAAGCATGGGAACTTAGGGTAGTAACTGTATTACTCAATTGCTTAATGGGCATTATAAACTCACCGTAATGTCCAAAGTGTCACAATATGGTCGTCAATTAGAGATTTGATGCCGCAGAAGCAAACCAAGAAATAGCAAGATTGGAATGCGCAATGTGATACTGTTAATAGTGGAAGCACCCGTAAACTAGAGATACATTATGATTGTTTCTTTTAGAACTACGTAGAACACTAACTAAAATACAGCAGGGTTGCTAGGGCCAACCCATCTCGGCGAAGTATTAGCTTCACGCTGTGCTATCGTGATCAGCTAAATGTTGTGGCAGTGGATTCTAGTACGAAGTCACTCTAGCGGTAAATCGTTTATACACAGTGAGCTGGGACTACTGGGTACATACGAAGATCAGACATACTTTGCTCGCAATGCAAAAAAAAAAAAAAAAATATTGCCCTGTTAGCACTGTTAGCTTAGAATTTAATGTATTTTCTGCTGAGGCTTAGAATAACCACTGATCTAATTTTTCTTGTTTAAGAAGCCTACTTGAATGCCCTGTATCCCTTTGAGTTCTT
The DNA here is from genome assembly GCA_947397855.1 of Thelaira solivaga. Lineage (NCBI taxonomy): Eukaryota > Metazoa > Arthropoda > Insecta > Diptera > Tachinidae > Thelaira > Thelaira solivaga. The sequence goes on from OX377612.1 coordinate 30,352,911, forward strand.
CAGCAAGCCTGAAAGCATAATTTTTCTTTCTTTGCATATTAAGTTACGAACGAAGTTTTATGAAAGGGATGTCCTTTTTAGCTCTATCTCGGTACACACACTACAGTTGCTGACTTACCTCGAAAAAATGTTAAACATCCCAAATCATCTATACAGCTTTGAATATATAAAGTTGCCAACCTGTATTTCCAAGCATAATTGAGTTATACACCCTTCACTAAAATTAGTAAGCGAATAATGAGAACACTTGCGGCCAGTATTACAAGTTACCAATAGTTAAAGGTAAGATTTTGTAAGTCAAATATTAAGCTTTTGGTTGGACATTAAATTAAAAATATCGATAAGTTAAATATCAGATAATGTGTCCTTAACAAAATTCTAACTTTAACTACCTAAAGTTGTAATAATGGGCCTTACATTTTTCCACCTTAAGTGTTTAGAAGGTAAGAATGAGCTTCTTAAAGTATAATTTTAGTACTTAAAAAAAGTTTAATACTTTTTACGTAACGAATAATTGTTGTCATTAAATGAACGATACAATTTTTTCAAAATTATTTAGATTTTTGCCCCACCATAAGTTCAAATTGAAATTGAAACATCAACTTGTGCCGACACTAATTTTGAATGTAATAAACTTTAAACTGACACAAATTAAGCAAAGTAAGTAGGCAAAATATCAATTCCATGCCTGTGAATGATGAACAAAATGAATGAATATTCACATCAAATTAAAACTGCATTTACATACTCGTATACCTGCATTTTATACAGAAAAGTATAGACATATACAAGTATAAATATCATATTTTAAAGAGCATGTGTTACAAGCCAAATATTCTTCAGTCAAAATTGTGGGGTGGGCACTTATAGAAGTTTCATATATCTGCAATTAACTATTTGATTATTTGTGTATATGGGAGACTGCTTATTTGCATTTTAATTTTATGCATGTGGATATGATAGGCAAACAAATATTGGATATTTCAATCTGTATCTGTTATTTGTTGTTATACCCTTCAACTATTACGTCAGCCATGTATTGGGGCTTGTTATTGCTACACTCTATGCATTTGTCACCTTATTCTTCCACAGTTTCCATTTGCAGATGTTTATTTAGCAGTATTTATTCCACCAGCTTTTACTTTTTTGTTGTCATGTCATCAATTAAGTTTTTCAACTTCAATGGTTCTGTAGAATTCTGTAGTTTTAAGAAACAATTTTTTTTTCATTTAAAGTGATGATAATACACAAGGCTTTTATGGCATTCATAGACCATCCAGTGGAAACACTAAGAGTTAATTTGATGACAATAATATAAACATACGAGTATAAAAAATTGGCACAAATGTGTTTTGGAAATACAGAATTTTTTCGTTATAAATAACTTTTAGTCAATTGTATTCGTAAAACTTGTAGAGTATCCTTTCCAACTGGCAACTAAGCAATAACTAACAGCAGACTTTAACCAAAAGTATACAATAAGGGAAAGGCAAGTTAGCTTCACAGTTAACTTTTAATGTGAACTATAATCTTTTCGTTGATGTCTGTGCTATTTGTTGATATTTTGGCGGTTGTAGAAGTGGGTGCCACCAAAAATAAATTATATTTATCTTATTGAGATTTTATGTAGTAACAGAAAAAGTTAACTGTAACTTTAGCTATCTGACACCTTATTGAAAATTTGTATAATAACACTTACTGTCATACCAAATTTGATGCCTCGATTGACCATTGGCGGTATAATAAAAATATCGCTTAGTCGAAATACATGATGAAAGCAGTCCTGGCACTAAAATCGAAGGTAGTGGACAAATCCACAGTAAATTTGATACGATTATTGAAATCAAAATAAAATTAAATAAATAAACGGCAAATGCCATGGAAAGACTTCCGCATGAAATATGGATCACAAATTGCAATATGAAATGCACATACACTTGAGGGCACTATGCTCCTACTACTACTAATTTTATATCTGTGCTAATAACGAAAAATCGCTTAATTCGATTCAATTAAAAATTTACTTGTTGTCGTAATTAACTCGATAATTTTTTTAATCTGGTTTAGGGATAATGTGACGATGTATTTCACAATTAACAAGATGACAAATAAAACAATATCATTTGCTGGACTCCAGATAATTTTATAGGAAAAACTGTTAAAGTTGTAGTCCCATAAACTAAGCGGTTTTTCTTATTGATACAGATATAAAGGGTGGTCCAACCATAATGCACGATGTTAATTGTGAGTCGCACCTTAACGTCAATTTTTTTTCCAACTTAATTTGACATTTCTTTGTTTAAGAGATTGACAAATTCAACCATGTAGAAGTGCATAATTAAGCAGCGCATTAAAACTGCTGAACCCTTTTACGAAAATAGGCTTTCAAATCGAAATGTATTTCGTGCACTTCCACCGAATTTGTCCAAAATCGGGAGAATTGTGTTCAAATTTCAATAAGCCGGATATGTAGGTAATGTGAAAACTTCTGTGCATGCTCACCCAATTCGTTTTGCGGAAAACATTGCTGCGGTTAGCGATATGTAGCAGAAGAGCCGTCAACCTTGACTTGTCGGCATATTCATTATTTCGAGATGACAACGGATTTCCAGAAATTGATACTGTGTGGGGCTGAACGATATGTAGTTCCAGCAGATTGTTGGCATTTTCGACACATCCAACGAAACAATGGCTGTTTTGAGCGAGAAATTTAATGGCTGTGGAAGATATAATTTAGCACATTATGTTTCAGAGTCATTAAAAATATGCCACCGAAGCCATCGCTAGCATTTAGCCGAAATTTTTTTTTACACATAATTGCCGTAGATTCTTCTATCTTAACAAAAAATATTAAGATAGTTCTCTGAAAACTTTTTATTTTGTTTACAGTTCGCATCGTAGGCTTTAGCTGGGCGATCCTATATATTCATTTGATATATTTTCATTGAATGCAGAGTTCATTATAGCCATAAATAAACTCTATAGGAACCACTAGCATAATGTATTTGGTATAGAATATGCGATGACACATTAATTACAATAAAAACTTCTATTCAGGTGTTAAAATCTTAAACTAAACAAAATCTTAATCTACTAAAACAGGTTTTTATACACAGGGATGGTCTCTTGGATTCTTTTAGGGTTTATTTTCTTAATTACTTTTCTAGGGAGCCCAGGTTTTTTTTAGTTAGTAAGTTTTTTCATACAACACAATTCAATTGGCTCTTCTGAATCTTTTGAGGGATATTAATTCTATTTTTAAATGTGTTAAAGCAGACTTTGTTTTTGTTTCTCTAGCATAATAGTGCCGTCGATAAATTCAGTCAAAATTAGGGTTTGTCAATTTTATGATAATTATTGGTAACCCCTCTAAATATAGAAAAAAACGTTTGTCAACATATACTCGAGTGTTTACAGCGTAACGAATACTGGCAAACTTAAACTGGAAAGTGGTTTTCATAATGCAAGTAAAGTTAGACGATGGTCTACTGTGACGAATATAACAATATTAGTAGCATTTGGAAGCCCCTTCATTATACCTTCTAGAACATTATCCATGACAATACCAGTACACTGAAAGAATAATCAATTATTTTTCAACGTTTCATAAGACTAACGATAATATTTCATAGATTTCAAAGATAAGATTTTTTATTGTTTTATCTTTGATTATTTTATTGCCAAAGAAAATTGAGTTTTTTGCTATACAATATCTCTCAACTTAGCATGAGTCTTATTGCACTGACAAGCTCATTTTCTACTAAACGATATCTCACGCAAGAAATCTTTAGTTCTCTTATAAATAAAAACATAAATCAGCATTCTAACTATAAGTTTGTTAGAAGGGGCTGCTAACTTTTTGTTATGAATTAGGCTGTAATATGGGTTAGACTTAACGGAATATGCACTTAAACATCTAAATTCGTTACACACAAGAAAGCTTTAATTCCCTTATTAATAAAAACAATCTGGCCACTAAGATAAATCAGTATTCTGACGTTAGAAGGGGTTCTAGCTTTTTGTTATGAATTAGGCTGTAATATGGGCTAGACTTAACGCCATATGCACTTAAACATCTAAAGTCGTTACAGTTTAATTGCCTTTCTTTCACGTACTCGTATTCGTCTATTGAATTTGCCATATCTGTTTAAACAACCACCAAAGTTTTGAGTCTGCAGTGTTTTATTACGGAAAAAAGTTTTTTTTTGCTACTCCATTATGGTTTTAATTTGTCAAATGATTTTACTTATTTAGCTTAACTTTATCTACCATCTTGGTTAAAAAAAAAAAGGTTTTATGTTGTTCAAGCTACAATTTCGTTTTCAATTTTATCAATATATTTTTAGTCACTTTTTTTATGTAATTCAGCAACTTTAATTTTGCTACAAAAAGCATTGTAAATTTTTAAACCAAAACTTTGGTTAAGCTGTTTCTTCTAAGTTATACATAAAGTTTCTTGATAGTAGTTGACTTTGGGGTTTTTTCTTCTTTGAAATTCAAATTGTTTCTATCTGTTGTTTAAATAGGTTTTTGGCACTCGTATAACATAATGAAGTTCAACTTGGTTTTTTAAATTTTTAAAAAAATTAAATAATAAAATTTTTAAATGGAACTAAAAATATTTTTGTTCTATAAATTTTTTATGAGAAATTTTGCTTAATAGGCCTTTATTTCATTAAAATAATTTTTTATTTGAATATGCCAGTTAAAGCAAAAAAAGTGTTATGTGCTGTTTAAAGGAAACAAATAATTCACTCAAAAATATTTTAAAAATTTTGTGAAAATGATTGCTGTGGTCCAGTAGTAGTAATTATAAATATCAAATGGAATTAAATAGCGAAGCAAGAAGAAGCTTTGTTTATTTATTAACTAAAAAGTATAATTCTGGACCTGTTAATACACATAAAAACAGACTAGCAATACATTTCATTACTGCAGCAGTTTGTTTTACCGTCCTGACTGCGAGACACATTTTATGGAGAACCTATCTTAGTTATGGGGGATTAGGTTAGGGAACCTTCTCAGATGTCGCAATAAGGGTCGGGTCTAGTTCCATTCCTCACCACCATTCTTAGAATTCTTATTAAAGGCTATTGATTGTCATGTAAACAAACTGGTCTTGATCTATCAACTGTTCCTCTAATCTTTTATTTAAAAATATTTATGTCTTTCTGAAACTTTTTCAGCTCTTGGATTTGTTGGTTAGTTGATTGGCGTAGCGAACTAAGGGCATTTAATTAGAATTTCAAAATTCCGTTTTCAGCTACCTACTCGCCAAGAATAATAAGTAATATAGGCCCATCTTGCGGCATTAAAATGTCTGAGAAGATCGCCCAAAAAACCATATCCAAGATATCCATAAAAATGCACAGTAAAATTTCAGTCTAAAAAGCGAGAAGAGCCGGTATTCGCAGAGAAGTACGGAACACTGTTTCCGTACTTTCAAGTACCTCGCAGCTCTTACAGTTTACGTTGAAAGACTATCGGCTCGTAACGATCACTTAGTGACCAGTTATCACAGCCTAAGGTTTGGAAATGTTCTTCCTATTTCTGATTAACAATTGAACGAAGCATTTACCGTCATAACGATGCCATCTTTGATCCGCAAAATTTACATTTCTCAGGCTGCTGACATTTGGTAGCCGCCTTTCTTTGGTAGTATTCAAGAATGTCGCTCCTGATGTTATTAAGCGGTATAAGGACCGTCACTGACTTAGAAGAATCCACGTAAGAATTCATCAGACTGCTGATTTGCAATGAACCCACTGTGTGCAGGAATTCATACCAAGGATACGTCAACCTCACGTCTAAGAGTGGATAAGACACATGAAATGCTTAATAACATACACCCTATTGCTGAATATTCTGAAATTTTTGTCTTATTTCAGTTGCGATTTCTTTAGTTTTTCTACCTTAAGGCAGAACAACAGCAGCAACACCAAATGCAGCCTGAAATACATTCAACAGAATTTACTAATGCTGCATTGTTGTTCAGAAATATGCACAACAATGTTTTTGTTATTGTTGTTGTTGTTGTCTACACAGATTTTCAGAGACTTTATTATTTTTTATTATTTTGTTTTGTTTTAAATATGAGGGCAGAACAATGCAACAGAAAATACAATAAAATACAAACAACAACAATCAACCGACAAACTGTACACAACAAGGGAAACCCACAACATCTCCTCCCTACAGCCAAAAGAGATAAAAAAGAAAAACAACAAAAACAACAACAACAGCATCAACAGTGGCAATGCATACAACCGAAAAAAAGGTAAACAGCTAAATGAAAATAAAAATATTTTGTTAGACAGCAAATGCCATATTCTTGCTACCAGCATGTGGTGAAGGAGGTAGATGTGGTTGAGAAGGTTGTATAGGAAGAATAAATAAAAGCTAAAGCGTAGTTATACTTTTTCTTACAAAAAAAAAAAAACAAAAAGGAAAAATTGCGGGTGAAGAGACAACAAAATTCAAGTTTTTAATATAAAATGATGTTTCATAATGGAATTTAATGAGGCGTACTTTAAAATGAAATAAGAAAAAATTTCGCTTTAATTTTTGTAATTCAATTCAATTCTTTTTTTTGATAAAAAAGGGGATTATGTGAGAGAAAGACAAGCGATGGAAATCATTTTTAAAGTTTAACTTGGCGTATGAGCGGGTATATTGTTGTAGGTGCAAGATAACAATAAAGACAGTCAGTCATATATTACATGAGACTACACATTCATGCACACTTTAAATGGCATATTCAGGGCGGGTGTAATTTTAAGTTTAAGTATTTTTCTTTACAATTTTTTATCCTTTCATGTAGTTAAATAAGCAAAAGCATTAAGTGAAATGAAGTTAATTTAGTTTTTGGGTTTGTGTTGTTTGAATTTTTGGTTGCTTAAAAACTTAACTTAAGTTGGCTTTATACTTTAAAGTTTTAATATTTTTAAATTTAATTAATTTTAAATTGATAAACTATTTTGAGATAAAAAAAGCAAAGGCTCCATTATATCGAAAAAAATGTTTCATAAATCCAAGAAAATGATTTTATTAAAATTGTTTCATTGATTTAAAGAAAATTTTTATAAATTATGTGAATTAATGAAATATTTTGTATAATTTCATTAATTTAATGAAATAATGAAATTATTTCATTACTTTAAGGAAAAAATTTAAGGAAAAAATTGCATTACTTTAATGAGAAAATTTCCTTATTTTAAGAAAATATTTCATTAAATGCATGAATATTTCATTAAATCATTGAAAAATTTCATAGAGTTATTGAAATATTTTGTTGGCTTTATGAAGAATATAATAGGTTGAAAAATAAAAACTTTTTCATTGTATTAATGAATAGATTTAGAGGATATATAAAAAAAATGCTCTCAGTGTAGATGAAGTAGTTGGATGTACGAGTATGTTTGTTTGTTCAATGGAACTAAAGTATTTTCTTTTAGAGGGTTGATGATGCTGCAATCATTAGTTAAAACACAGCTCTTGTGCTTTAGTTCAAAATGCACCAACATATTTAAAAATTTTTGGCACTGCCCCATATCATTTTTGCATTCTCTTAGCCAGTGCAAGTTTTGAAGACAAACACTATGAAATCTCTATTTCGATTACATTTTAAAGTCTTTTGGGACTAGAACTCTGTTTATAAGAAATGGACAACCCAATCGTCTAAAAAAATTGAATGACAAACGCTCGAAAATATTTAAAAAATTGAATGTTTCCATACAAATTTTTTACACGATAAATTTAAGATTTGAATTGTTTAAGGATATCGATAACTAGTTTCTTCAGTTCATACAAAAACAAAAGGTACATGGGCCTAAAAAAGGCTAGAAAAAGCTCAAAAAAGTGATGGAAAAGGGCTAAGCACAGCAGACTTTTAAATTTAAAAATTTTGCTTTTATTTTTAAAGCCTTCAAATCAAATATATACATTGAAAGAAAAATGTTCATTTACCAAATTAAAGGATTTCATTAAATTTATTTTATTGATTTCATGAAATATTTCATACATTACTTAAATGTTTCATTAAATTAATGAACTATTTCATTACCCTAATGACACATATCATTGCTGAACAAATAATAAATTTTTAATTGAATTAATGGCAAAATTCAAAAGGTAAATGTAAGTAAGTCCAAAAGAAAGAAAAATATTTCATAAATTTAATGAAACGATTACATTAAAATTTTTAGTGATTCATTGAAAAATTTTATAGCTTAATAAAATATTTTCATTAAATTAATGAAATTATTTCACTAAATCAATGAAATAGTTAATTAAATGAATGAATACTTCATGAAATAAATTAATATTTCATTAAATTAATGAATTGATTCATTAGTTCAATGAAAGGTCAAGTAATGACACAAAGTAAAGAATTTTTATTAGTTAACCGACAAAATTTAAAGAATATGTGAACAACATTTTTTTAGTGTATGGATACCCTATTAACTAGATATACACATATTCCAGATTGTTTTATATATCGGAGTCAATTTAGCATTCTCCTTGTGTTAATAATTTTTTTAAAGTACAAATTTTATTTATCGAGAGTTGACTGTATTTCTATACCTTTGTAAGTTGTAAATCCTATTAAACACCAAATTTTTGCGTAGAAATTGTTTTGAATTTTTTTTAGTTTTTAACCTATTGTTTAATCTCTCATTTCTTGGATTATTGTATTTCATCAACCTTGAGCTATAATTAAATTTATTACGCAATTATAAAAAACAACATAAACTTTGTTGTAAATTTAATATGATTTTGTTGCATGCCTTGCATTATATATTTCAACACTATAATTTTTCATATACAAGTAATTATAGCCGCATGTAATACAAAACTCCTACGTTGCAGTTGCTTAAAGGATTAAACAAAATTATATAAAATAATCTCTATTACAGCAATTGTTCAATTTTGTGATTAAAACTAGTTAAACAACAACATGCGGTAGCTTAAATTTCAAAGTGAAATGTTTGTAAGACACGCACTTGACTGCAACATAAATTGTAAGAAATTAGAGGATACAAGAGTTCATGTGTGTAAAAGATATTAATAGTACCATTTTTTAAACAAAAAAATAATAACAAAAAAAAAGAGGTTATTAGCACAGATTATACACTTTGTTGTATTTTAATATACACACACAACTGCGCGATACACACATAGGAGTATTCATATATTTTCCATTACAATTATTTGCAAAATAAATTGTATAAAAAAATTAAACTAGATAAGATTAGCCTTTTTACCCGGTCTTGTCCTCTACTTTTCTACATTAGAAAAATTATAGAAAATTACCTGGAAAATTGCAATCATTAAAAGTCAAAATCAAATTGTTTTATTAAAAATTTTTAATGGTTAAAAAATCAATTGAAGTCACTTAAATTATATATGATTTTCGACAGTTGTGGTAAGTATACTGATGGGTCCAAAATGGAAGATGGCAGGACCAAGTTTTCGTAAGGCAGATGCAATGGGAAAAGCAGCTTCATTTTTCAGTCCGAGTTCCACGACTTAGAGCCATGTGCTAAGGAATGTCTACAATGGGCAACTTGTGGTACCAGAATATACATTTTCTCAGACAGTGAGGCAGGTCTATCAATATTGATTTCAGATTGCTACAAGCTTCTTAATGCTTTAGCAGAGAGGAATACGGTTACTTTATTGTGAGTACCTAGAAACGAAGGGCAGGGCAATGAGATTTCGGACTATCTGGCTACAAATAACACAGATACCCCTTTCAAAGGTCCAGAGGCTTTCTGCGGGGTGAACAACAACTTGACTCGTGTCCTAATATGTAAGAAGGAGAGACAAAGCTTACAAGAGACTCATTAACACTAAGCGCATTGGAATAGAAGTTGTTTTAAGCTTCAGCAGGAATGATATTAAACTTTACGTTGAGCTACTTACGGGCCATTGTAGACTTAACTATCACGGTCATTTCTGTTGGGAGAGATGAGAAACATCGAAACATATTCTGTGCCAGTGCCCAGCAGTGGCCAATCACAGAATAAGCTGCTTAGGCAGTGGGACACTGGTTCCAGGATACCTAAGTAGGATTAATCCTACAACAATTACGAGATTCGTAAGGAGTCTCGTATTGTAGTTAGGAAGTGGGTTGCACAATAGATCTTAAAAGTCGTGGTGCGATTATAGCTAATGGTTATAATAATACTAATAAATCGATTTGTTAAAAATACGTCTAAAGGTGGGCGTGTCAGGTACAAAAGTATATTTGCTCAGAACAGTTAATTGGAAAAACAAACAAGCAAACAGAAAATAAAATTTCGACCAGGCCCCCTATGAAGAAAATTATCATTCGTTTCGACTTCAGGCGACAATCAACTGATTTGGGGCTCCCTAAAAAATTTTTACAAGAAAATTCTTATGAAAATTTAACAATAACGTAAGCATTTCCATATGAAATTGCGGCTCACTAAAAAATATTCTTTCTCTTTGTACGAATACAAATGCCAAAATCACTCACTTGTTTTCTTGTTGTCGCTTGGCTATGTTTTCTTATAAAATTAACACGAAAGGCGCAGAAACCACTAAAATTTGAAACAAAAAATTTTTTCTATCTTCTTGTTTTTTTAACAATCAATATGAAAGTTTCTTTTTAATTAAAAAATAAATTTAACAAAATATTAATCTTTATTTGTGCTTAATTCGAGAAATTTATTCTTTTACTCATGATTTTCTCATGAGTTATTTACTCAGTACAATAATTACTGAAGAAGAATAAAACTAGAATATATAGTTTTCAATATTAAAATGTTGGTTGGGAAATTTGTTTAATTATTCAGTTCAATGCTTACTGAGTTTTTTGTTTGAATATTTGAATTTTTTTGTGACTATTGATTAATAATTCTTATTTAGTCAATAGCTTTTACAATATAAATTTTCTAATGTTTGCAAGAAACGTTGGGAGTAACCTACTGAGGATTCAGAGTAGCGTCTGATGAAATGGTCCATATAGATATGCTATCCCCTTCAGTACTTATTGTACTGAATAAATAACTCATGAGAATATCATGAGTAAAAGAATAAATTTTAAAACCAACACAATTTCTGGAATTAAGCACAAATAAAGATTAATATTTTGTTAAGCTTTTAAATTCCAAATAGAAATTATTACATATAGAAAATAAATTTTTTTAACCTTTTTTGTGTCTGCGCTTTATATTTTTCTTTCTGCTCTCTTTCGGTGAGAGTTTAAGTAGTGTATCATGTAGTGTTTTTTAAAATACATTTATAGTTTAGAGCGGCTTTTCTTTGAAAATGGCGATTAATTTATGAAACTTTTGTTGTGAAAATATAGTATATTGGGAAGGTTTGCGGTAAACAACGTAAGGCCAAGCGAATGATAAATCAAAAGTTACTGAGCCCCATATTCAGTCGAAAATGAGTGACTGGTTTTCTTTCGCCTTCGCTTCGCATCGAAATAATGAGCCTAGCAGCTTATGTTTTTAAGCTTTCCGCACACAATTACTGTAAAATCTACACTCGTAGTGTTACTCACTGCAATAAAAACATTGGAGTAATCGTAATGCTTATGAGCTTTAATTGTTGAAAGTGGTATAAGTGCACTTAAAAAAATTAATTAGTGGTAACCTTTAGTTAGACACCATCTAACTCAAATTACACATTTCTTTTAAAAATGTTGACTTATACCACTTTCAAAAATAACACATTATATGTACATGTAAGTTTTTTCCATCTTTTGTCTATTTCCTATTTTTAAGCTGTTTTCTTGTCATGCTTTTTTTTAAAGCATTATTAGCTTCACTGGCAGTTAACAAAGAACGTTGTTGAAAACGTCCGCTGACGCCCGTTGACGTTAAAACGTTTGTGTAGTTATAGAGCATTTAAAAACGTGCCATATGCTTTGCACATAAGAAAACGAATAATTAAAATTTTTTTAAAAATTTAATTATTAAATATTGTTATTTTTAGTTGGTGTTTTCACATCTGCTAAAATTTTTGCACGATTTTTCCGATTGTACGCACATTTGGACGATTAAATTGACCGAAAAAATCACGAAATGCACGATATGCATTTTGATTTGAACGCCCATTTTCATAATAAGCCTGAATAACTTTGTGTATCTTTCGATGGTTCAAATTTAGTTAGTCTGAAATTGAGAAATGTCAAATGAAATGCAGAAAAAACTCGACGTTTACTTGTGGTTCATATTCAACATCGGCCCTTAAAATCTAACCACTCTTTATTTATTTTAGAAACGGCAACAGCAATTGTTTAAGTTATAGAAAGACATATTTTAGTGGTGCTACGTTCAATTTTTTAAGATGTGTGAAAATAAAATTATTTGTTCAAACTCACAAAAAAACATAAACACACATTCATTGTGTATATAAATATACATACTTATGACATGTAATAATGTAAAAACAATTCTATTCCTTTCTTTAACACCTCTTGATTGTCAAATAAAATGAAATACTTTCAAACGCTTATTTTTTTATTATACTGGCAACACTAAATTGTTCATTGCCGCCGATGAAAGTAGAAATTGGGCGACAGGTGGAACAATGACTGTGTAGCCGGGCTGTCGTGAAAAAAATAATCATTTTCATATAAACAAATGTATTCTATTTTTGACAGGTTGTAGTCGGTAGCCTGCTGTTTCGAATGTGTTTAATGCATGAAGCGTGATCAGTTGGCTGGCAGTTTGCTCGAAACAAGAGCAGCTTAATAAATAGTAGAGGTTTTATTTTACAGTACGCTTCTAAGCTCGTCCTACGTCAACAGAAAATCCTGTCTCCCGGCTCTGTCCGAGCATCTAGCATAAATAATCTATATCCTATAAGAGTTCATTAAATAAAGTCGAAGAGTGTTAACACGTTGTTTTGTTTTGGTTATATCTACATGAACGACCCGTTGACCTACTCCAGCAGCCAGCAAATACGTTTCGTTGCAATACAAAAATAAAATACCTTTGGGTATTTTATAGTCATGAGTTTATTTAAATTATATTTCAGGTATTCTAACATGATCCAAAATAGAATCAATGACTTGGCGACCTTGAGCTCTATAGTTATATAAGGAAAACGGTACATTAGTTCGCTTGTACAAATTTGGAATCATTATTTGTGAAGCAAAATTTTTATTAAAATATTTCATGATTTTAAATGACCCAATTTTTAGACCAAAAAAAAAATTGTTTCACTTGCTACAACAGGCAGACATTATCAATTTCCAAATTTGTTTTCTCTACTTTCTTGCTTTTTATTTGTGTAAACTTGTATAGTAATTGTCTGTGTGTGTATTTGTGTGTGTAGTACAAAGAAAATGAAGATTTTTCTTGGGTATTAAACAGAGAATTATAAAATAATAATAATAAATAGTAGTTGCAGTTTTGTTTTGTATGGAATTTGTTCGTACTTTGTTACTGAAGTTGTGCAATTTCCAGGATACATTAGAGAATTAAATATATTTTTTTGCTGCCCCTAATACTCTGGAAATAAAGAAAATAAAAGAATTATTTTGTTAAGTACTTAGAGAGTTTCTACTTTTTTTTATTATTAAATTGTAACAGTTGTTGCAAGTTCAGTACAGTCATAAATAACAAAAAAAATTTTTTTTTTAAACACTTGTATTTTTGCTTTTCTAGTTTTAAGAAATTCCTAATTTGAAAACAATTTTTTTTGAGTGTGCGGTTTTCATATTTAAATTTATCGATTCTTTTTGTAGCTTAACATTCAATATTAAATTGATTTTAAATGTTCAGTTGTTGAAAATGTTGCAAAAAAAATATATTATAGATTTCATAAATGTTAGCAAAACTAAAATTTAATTTTATCTAAATAAACAAAGAGAAAAAGATATTTTAATTGAATTTGTGAGCATAGAAATTTTATTTATTTATGTTTGTGTGTGTGCTTGTGTTTGTGTTATTTGCAATTAGTTATTTTTGTAATAAAAGATGATTCTATTAAATTGAATTTGGTTTAATAAAATTGAAGATGCAGGCGGCATAAAATATTTAACTTCTTAAAAAGTTCTTATATCAGTTTGTGAAAAGCAAACGAAACTTTTCATAAACGTTTGCTGCAAAAACAGAATATTTTTTCATAATTTTTTTACTATTTTTTACATGAGCAAAATGAAAACAAAAATGATTTTAGCCACAATGACATAAACGAAAATATAAACATAAAGACTTTGCAACTCATTGTCATCACAATCGTACATTTACCAACAGCGTTGCCATTTTAGCCTTTTTAATGCTGGATTTAGCCTTTTCTTCTCGCATTTAACCTTGAAATTTATGGTTTAGCCTCTAGCTTTTTTTTTTAAGCTGCAGCTTAAAATTCAAAAGTTTCTTAATTCTTTATTACATTAGGAATCTTAATTAAAATTTTTATTAAAAAACATATGCAATATCAAAAAGTAAAGAAAATAATGTCGTTTTCCACATGCCTTGAAAATTACCAAAATCAAAAAGGTCCTTATCTTTCTAAAAGTGTTTTAACATTTACTTGAAATTTCGTAGTTTTTATTCTATGATGCAAAACGGATACTGCCAAAATCTTAGAAAACAACAATCCTAGAAATTTAAGAAAATATTTAAAAATACTTCAAAGTAACTTCTGAGTAATTGAGCAGTTGGTGACAAAACTAGACATCCTTCGCTTTAAAATGGCCAGTGAGTACTTGGGCAGTAGATTATAAATTTAGACAATTTTAGCTTTAAAATGATATGTGTCCCATCCCATAATCTTTTAGCGAATTCAATTATTTTTCATTTTCAATGTTAGAAAGTAATATTTAAAAGTCCTTTAAGTAATAATTTGTTTTTTGATTTTTAAAGCGATTTCTACTCTGATATTTTGCTTGCTTTGTCTTACTCAAAGGTGAGCAACCTCAGCATTACTAAGCGGTAGTACTAGATAACTAAATACTAAATGGAACAAATAATTAATAAATTAGGAATAAAGTGCATTTTTATTTTACAAATTGGAAGCCAAATACTTTTTTACTTGTGAAACTACCGTCGTTCGAACAATTTATCAATTTACATATTAAAGTTTTATGGAAAATATTAATATAGATAAATTGGTCTCAGTCTCAGATTGTTTTCATTTTTCCAAAAAAAGGTTATTTAAGGATATTTTGAAAAACAAAAAAAGGTAGAGGCTAAATCATAAATTTTTAGGCTAAATGCGAGAAAAAAGACAAAATCTAGCCTTAAAAAGGCTAATATAGCAACGCTGGTGGCGAGGTAAAGTTTCTTAATTACATGTGTCCCAAGTTCGAATCCTGGCAGAGTCAAATAAAATTTGAAAATAATTCAAACAAAAAGTAAATTTATTAAAATCAAAAATTTTTAATAAAAAATGAAAAAAAAATATTTTTTTGTTTCTAACCGGAAGTTGAACAGCGACATTTTCATTAAATAATTTTAATAAAATTTGATTCATTGATCTAAAGAAGCTTGTCATTGGTTGGAAAATAATGAATTTTTTGATTGAATTAATGATATATGAACAAAATTCTTCCAGTGTAGTCTTACTCTATTTTTATTGACAAGATCTAAAAGTGATGGGAAAAATGTAAATTTGTAAATGTGTTTTAGTTTTATTAAAAAAAAAAAAGAATTTCACTGTCAACTTGTTATTTTTAGTTTGGTTTTTACTGCCTACCTTTAGGCAATTTTAAGCATCTTATGAAAACTACACTTTCGCATTATACGTATGAGTAATATTTTCCATAAACTATAATTTTTTTTTGGCAAGCAGAAACTTAAAACACAATTAAAAGAAAAAGCGAAAGTGGGATTCACGGGTACAAATTTATTTTTGTTATTAAAAGTACGAGTGGGTAGAGTGAAATAGGAAAATGAAAACGTTTATTAAGAGAGATGACAAAGAAACAGTAAAGTCAATAGTCTTTCGAAAAAAAAGTGCATGTAAAAGCAACAGCTTGCAAAATTCGGTCAACTAGACACACACACATGAAGACAAATATAGCAAAAGAGAACCTAAAAAAAGAAATGAAAAGTTAAAGTATAACTTTAAGGCAGAAATGCAGAATTGAGAAAGCAAACTAAACAAATAAACTGGCTCAACATAGAAAACAGTGTCGTAATCGCTATAAAGTCAAATTTCAATATTTCCAAAAGAAGCCATCAGAGAAAAATACAATAAGAAGAAAATAGAAAACGCTTTGAAAATGAAACACACATAATGAAGCAACAACAAAACAAGACTTGTTCATTCATGATTATAAAACAACAAGAACAAAAGCAAAAAAAAAAAAAAAAACACCCAAATCATGATTACATATTTTTATAATTATGATTATGATGCAAGAGATGATGGGATTTAATAAAAATACCTTGAACTTGTTTTCAATACAAATAGCGCAAAGAAAGCATAAAGCTTTTTGATTTTTGCTTTTGCTGTTGCTTTTGCTTCACTACTTTTAGTTTCAATAGTCAGACTATTATTGTGTTCCATTACCAAAATATACCAGCTGCCGTCGTAAGTAGAGATTTTTCACAATGATTTCTAAGCATGCGCACTTATACGCCCTTTTTGCTGGGAGCACATTTTTGGAGACTTTTTTTTTAAGTTTATATTTCACTCACTAGGTTACAAGTGTCAAATTTCGTTCAGCATCGTAAAAAAAGCGGCAATACACGAATGTTATTTAAGCCAAGAGCCAGAGCATAAGAATGCACATGAATGCAATGATAACTAGAAAAACCTAAACAAGAAAAAGTATTGGCATATGCACAGAGAGCTGGCAGGCACATTTAAAGGATGCTACAAGAGAGCTGGTTAATATGTTTTTTTTTCTTATTGTTTTTTTTAGCAATTGGCCGAGATTTTCTTGCACAAAGGAGTTCGTTTAGTTTCGTTAAGGATATCAACGTTAACGGTCTATTAATAACGTGCAATTTATAAAAATGTACCGCAAAAACGTGTCGGCTTAATAAATTTTTTAATGGGCTACTACAGCTCAAATGATATTTTTGTGAAAAACAAATTTGTGTTGACATAAAATAAATTAAGCTGCCAGTAAATGTATGAAAAAAGTTTACAAAATTTTTTAAAGAAAATATAGTAAATTTGTAATTGTTTTAAAAAAAAAGTGTTATTTTACTTTAAGTTTTTTGCTATTGTTGCCGAGCTCAATGTCGGTCAACGTTAAGTCTTAATGAAATTTAAAAATAAAAATTAAAAAAATAAAGTTAAACTTAAAGTGCTTAAAAAAATATTAAAATATTTTATGAAAAGTAAAATTTAATGAAAAGAAATTTTTAAAGTTTCACAAGAAAGAAAAGAAGGAAAATATTATTTTTTTGTTAGAGTTTTGCTTAAGAGCTTTTGAATTTTATCATGAAAGAGTTTCTTTTAATTGTTTAAATTGAGTTTAATTACATTTTTAGGTAAATATCAGGATTTATAGCTTTGCCGCCTAATATTGCTTATAATTTTTATATAAATTTTTTTTTTTTTTAAATTTAATTCTTTTAAATGGATTTTTTTTTAAATTGTGATCTTTTTTTTCTTTGAAGATGAATTCTCTTATCCAAAAAAATTTACTTAGATTTTAAAGTGAAATTTATGAAAAAATTATATGAAAAATTTCGATAAAGTTGACTTTAAAGTCCATGTTAATTTTTTTGGATAAGGGGGTACATTTTTTTTATAATATTTAATTAAAAAAAGAATCATTTGCTGGTTTAAAATTTTTTTTTAATTTTATTTAATTTTTTTTTTAATTTAAAAAATACAATAACAGGCTGGTATAGTGTTCTAGCAAATACAAATTGTGGGGCAAAATGGAAAAATCGTTGTTATTTAATGAAGTCATAATATTTCTTCCAATAAGCTTAGAAGTTATAAAATTTCTTTCATTGGCATCTCATTGATTGTGGCATATGTCGTCCCACCATCGCTGAACCACAATAATAAAGTTACTTGAATAATTTCACCAACAATGCAATTTTTACCTAAGCCATCTTAAACTCTTTTTTTTAATTAGCACAGGATTTAGAAAAAAATGCAAAATATTAGTCAAAAGGTGCACTAATTACAGCTGTTTGTTGTTGTACTTGTAAGCTAGCCATAAATCCTTATTTAGACCTACAAATATCTGCTGTTTACGGCATACAGTTTCTATGAAACAAGTTTTTAGTAATTATAATTTTTATTTTAATTAAAGAACTAAATTTAATAAAATAAAATTTTTTATATACCAATAAAATACACTGCAAATGAAATTATAAGATGAATCCCTAAATTTAAGCAGCGGTGTTTACAAAATAACATTAAACACAGGCTACATAATAGAAAACATTTCATACGTCCTCAAGATAAAATTTATTAATATTTTTGAAAAAAATTAATTAATCTTATTTGAAATTCAATTAAATTTTTTTGCTTCTACAGCTGAAGATTTTTTTTTTTTTGACAAAAATCTATCATTAAATGTTTTTTAAGCTTTTGCCAAGTGTTTTGTGGATTTAATAAAGAAGACTCCTGTCTTTTCAAGGCTTTTTAAATGTGATTTTTAATTATTTTTAAATATTTTATTCATTTACAAGCACAAGCTTAACAGAAAATTAAATTATACACATAAGCTTAATTTCTTTTATATTTTTAACTAGATTTTCTTTTTAGAGAAATCAAATTACAAATAGCATTTTAACTGTTAAAAAACCTAACCAAATAAATACAGACCTTCACTATCTGCTTTATAAAGTAGCTCATGCCTTTGCTACTATTATTATCAGAGGCAACAACCAAAGTGCTAAATAAAATATTTCAAGGCACAAAAATGTTCTTTCTGACATTTGAGTCGTTACTTTTGAAAGTTAGTAAGTCAGCGCTAGATTTAGCAAAATGGTAATAACTAATATGTTTTTAATATGGAGTTATACTACTTTCAAAAGTAGCAGTTCATTTAATACCCACAATTTTTGTAACACTTTAAGGTAAAAAATAATCAGTGTTTCAAATTCTAAGCGTAAGTTTTTTCTTGGGATTTTTTTTATTGCTGTAAAATATGAAATTTTTGAAGAACCTGCTTATCATAATTTTGAAACAACCCATTCCTTTTTATTAGGAAATATCTAAAAAAATGTCAAGTTATATTGGCTTTAATTTCTTTTATCATTATTTTTTAATGCAACTATTATTTTTGAATTATTGAGAAAAATTTTGTAAATTACAAAATTTTTGATTTTTAAAAATTAAAAAAAAAAAAAAAAAATTAGAAAACGCCCAATGCCAACCGGTTTTACTATTTAATATTAAAGCTGCATATCATGAAAATATATTCGTGCCTGTTCTGTATTCCACACGAATTTAAAAAGATGTGAAAGTACATTTTTTTTCTTCTTATTAAATGGAAATTTTTATGTTATTTTAGTACCAACAATAATTTTCTATCCAAAATAAAGTAAAAACAAAATTTAAAAAATCCTTGCATTGACCACAGATAAATTATGAGATGCTGGATTTTTCACTTCCCAATAAAATATTCGGATTCGGTATACAGAACAGCACTGACTGAAAAACTATATGTTTTTACCGAGTCTCGCGCGGCCCGGTCCTTTATTAAGTGAGTCGTTATCCTTAGACAGACAAATAGAATTTTAATTGTTAAAAACACATCTAAAAATAATACAGCCATTTGACAAATAAATCGGTAAATAAAATATTTCAAAGCATTATTTTGAACAGTAACGAGTAAAACTCGCTGAAATGTGGACATAAAAATATGCGTGGCCGTTCTAAAATTATACAGAGACCTTTCCTAGAGTGTAGAGACTCTAAGTATCAGATTTCACATAAATCCGTTTTATAACAAAAATATTTATAGCGAATACACAAACAAACAAGCAAACAAAAAATAAATTTTGTATATACATACTCGTATATAGATAAAACAGTAAAATCTATATGTAAATACTGTATTTATTCGCTTTACAAATTTTTTAATATTTCACGAATCAGCTGATGATAAAATCGTTGTTAACACACAATTGGTGTGATAGAAAACGTGAAGCAGGTTCTGCAAAAATTTCATATTTTACAGAAATAAAAAAATCCCAAGAAAAAACTTACGCTTAGAATTTGAAACTTTGATTATTTTTTACCTTAAATTGTTAAAAAAATTGTGGGTATTAAATGAACTGCTACTTTTGAAAGTAGTATAACTCCAAATTAAAAACATATTAATTAGCAATAATTGTAGCAAAATATAGACACCATTTTGCTAAAATTAGCACTGACTTATTAACTTTCAAAAATAGCGACTCTAATGTCAGAAAATTTTTCTCCACTTGCTACGAAGTATTATTGGAAAAGACAAGAATTAAAATGTTTTTTTTTTATTTATTTTAATTAAATGTAAAAATGTTTTAATTCTAAAATTTATAATTTTTTATTGTTTAGCAAATTCGTCTTTAAACTAAAAATTTTAAGCAAAGAAAAGGAAAAGATAAATGTGATAAATCTTTTAGTTGTTTTTTAGCATTCGAAAGAAAAATAAATGTTGTGCATTTTAGCAAGTGGTTGAAGGATAATTTTGTTAAGAGAAAAAATTAAAAAAAGAAAATAAAACTGCATATTATCAGCACATTTAGATCTTTTTTAACACAACTGAGAAAGGTGGGCCTACATTAAGGAAAGAAAAAATTAAAAAAGACAAAGCATAGTTTAAGGCAATAAAAAAACACAAAATTTTAAGTTTGCCGATAACCTAACTAAAAAGTGTATAAAAAGTTTAAATGTTTTAGAAACTAAAAACTTGTTAGGATTTGAAAACAAATGTCATGTAAACAAAACTAAAATAAAACAAATTTTTAAAGCACAAGTAATAAAAAGAAACTAAACTAAAATTAAACTTAAACTTAATTTCTGGAAATAAAAATGTGTTGCAGTGAATTTAATTTATATTTAATGATGTCTCTGAATATTCATAAACTTTTGTTAAAATAAAAATGCCAATTTAAAAATAATTTATTATTGTATTTCAGAGCAAGTCAATGAAAACAAGTTTTAATATGAATTTAAACTGAGACAATTGTCAAGAATATTTTATTCTACTCCCGAGACATTTTAACATTAAAAAAAAATTACTTCAAGGTATACGTATTCACAAAAATATAATAAAAATACTACAAAACAAATGCCTAAGCTGCCATAAAAAATATTTTGAAATTTGTCTTGTGTCAAAAACCTATAGCAACAATAAAGTCAAGTTTGAAAGAAAAACAAAATTTTGGTAAAAAAAAAAATTAAAGCCAAAAAAATTTGGAAAACTCTGTAAACGACAAACAGCACAGCACACAAAAGTTTGTTTTTGAAATTTTTCTCCACTTTGTGTCATATAAAAATATGTCTTGTTAATAAAGTTTTGTTTCTTTGGTGTTTTTAAAGAAAAATGAAAAGAAATTTTTAAGGCTTACCGAAAACAAAATGTATAATTTCAACAAGGATAAAGCTTAAAAAAAGAAAACCAAAGTGAGTGTGAAAAAAAAAATAGAAAAAGTTAAATAAAAAAATTAAATTCTAAAATGAAAAAAATTTAAATAAACCATCAGCGAAATAATTTTAAAAAGTTGCTCAAGTCATTATTAAAATAAATCAAAATCTAACCGAAATTAAGGGTTAAAAACATTAAACTAAATTTTAAAAACAAAACTTTTTTAAGCAGCCCATGAACTAAAATTAATAACAACAACACACAAATTGTATTTTCCAAGGCCACAAAATTTATTTTGTTTTGGAAAAAATAAAGTAAATAAACGAGACTTGTTAACTTAAAAAAAAAACAAATATTAAATTCTGCTTATAAATTATACGCATCAAGTGTAATCAAGTGTTTCTTCCTTTTGCTTTCTGAGATTTCATTAAGAATTGCAAAACCACACAAAAGTTTGTTGGCTTGTGTAAACCTAATTTAATATAAAATAAGAAATACAAAATAAAAAAGTGCTAAAGCCTGCTTTATAAGTCTACGTCATTTGTTTTATAAGACTTTAACTTTTCAACTTTTTAAAAGTGAATAAGTGTAAAATGGCATTACCAGCATCACACTGGCATCACAACCTCTAACAACCATTTTCAGTATAAACCATGTGTCTATTGATTTAATATGCAAAGATGTTACAGTGTTTGCTAAATCCCAGCTACCACTCAGTTTTCCATTTTTCCTTGTGCTACTTGATTGGTTGCGCCTTTAACTAGTGCTAGTGCTTTGGCTTTTGGTTATTTTTTTTTTTTTAAGTTACCCTGGCAAACATTATTTTTATTTTATAATCTTATTTACTGCTCTTGAGGATTTGCTATAAACTTTACAGCAACTGAATTACTTTAACCAACAACTGCATCAACAGCAGATTTAACGTCAGTTGTGGTAAACTTTATAAAACTGCATAGCCTGATCATTAATTCTAATGCATTCTTGCAACTAAGGTAAGTGTAACATACCTTTTAATCTAAAGCAACTCTTTGTTATAAAAGAAAAAGGAAACAAAAGAAAGTAATATTTTCTTGGGGACTTTTGCTGCAGCAGCAAATTTATTTTCTTCATTCAATTTTAAATTCTATAAAAATATCTAAAATAATTATAAAACAATTTTATTAAATAACAGTAAAATAACTTTTTCTTTAAGGGCTTCATTTAAATGTGTAAAGGCCATTATTATAACTTACTTATAAGGTGTCCGATAGTTATAATTAACTTTAGTTAAAGTAAATGATAAAGTGACCACTAACTTGTTTCCATAATTTTTTAATATATTAAATAAATAAATATTGTTTAAGCTTTCAGATAGAAAAGGTCAAATAATCAAGATTTATATTTTTAATATATTTTTTTGTGGCATCATTGCTGTGCATACCAAATGCTTTTCGTTGCTACAAATACATAATAGCAACGGCATAACTTTCTTTTGATAATTATTTTTCAAATAACTAAAATATTCGATACTTTTAAAATTTTATTTCAATATTTGTTATACTCTTCTGAAATAGTATTGTTGCTGAAGTTGCCATATCTAAAATCAAATATATGACAAATTTAAATACTTAAAGTTCATGTTAAAAGTTATGGACAACAGCTTAGCTTTAGCTTATCATACTCATATTGTTTAAAGTTTGTTGTAATAACATTCTTGGTTTGCAAGTTTTATATTGAACTCGATACCATCCTACTTTTTCTTTAGTGCTCAGTTGTACAAATGTCCCTAAAGGAATTTAACTACAGAAAAAAGTACAAAAATTGAAAAAGATCTTAAAATTAGTTCTAACAGCCAGAGTTGCTTAAACACATTTACAATTAGAATCAGAAAGGATACCTAGTTTCGAGTTACAAATTCTCTCTAAAGGCCATTATTACAACTTACTTATAACATGTTTGATAGTTATAATTAACTCTAGTTAAAGTAAGTGACAAAGTGACCAATAACTTCTTTCCATTATTATAATATTTGTTATGTGGCACCACTGTTGTAAATACCGCTTAATTTTTTTTCACAGTGGCAGCGGCATACCTGTTTTTTAGCAATTATATTTCAGATAACTAAGAAATGCTATACTTTAAATATATTATTTTAATATTTGTCATATTCTTGTGAAATTGTATTGTCTATGGCTGCTGAAGTTGGCATATCTTAAATCGAAAATATGACAAATTTTATAGGCAACAACTATCTTTAGCTAATCAGACATTTTTGGTTAAAGTCTGTTTGTAATAACTAAAAACCATTTATCTGTGCGATAACATTCTACTTTTATTTATTCCTTAGTTGTAATACTGCTTAGAATTCAAAGCCTTCCTTCAGAGTGACCATCCTTTCAACAACGCAGTTGACTCTAAAACATACAAGTCTATTAAAAGAATAATCCATTTTAATTGCAATTCATTAAATTCAAGTGTTTTCTAAGTATTTGCGACGAATTTTTGGAAAAACTAATCGTTATTATTTATTTTATGAGTAAAATAAGAAACCTCTTTTTGAAAAAAAAAAAATTAATATGGAAAAATTTTTTTTTAAGTTGGAAAAGTTTAATTGAAAGTTAAAAAATAAAATGAAGAAAAACTAAATTTATAATAATATTTTAAAATTTTGGTAATTTCTTTTGCTCTAAAGGTTGCAAAACGCTCACAAAATCACAAGTATCCATGTGGATACAATATAGCGAATGTGTTAACAGATTTGTCTGCCATGTCAAACGGTTATAAATAATGTTACACTTTTAATCTTTATAAAATGTATAAAATATTAAAGGCCATTATTACAACTTACTTATAAGGTTTCAGATAGCTATAATTAACTTTAGTTGAAGTAAATGATAAAGTGATCAATAATTTTTTTCCATTATTACAAGTTCTCAATAACATAAATATTATAATATTTGTTATGTGGCACCACTGCTGTAAATACCGATTACTTTTCGTTGCTATAAATACATAATGGCGATTTTTCAAATTACTAAGAAATTCGATACTTTTAGAATTTTATTTTAATATTTGTTATTGTATTGTGTAATTAATTGTATTGTTTTATTTTTATGTATTAATAAAAAAATTCTGAGGTTGCCATATTTAAAATCGAAAATATGGCAACTTTAAATGCTTGAAGTTCACGTTAAAAGTTATGAGCAACACGAACCTATCTTTATCTTATCATACACTTTTTACTTAAACTATGTTTGTAATAGCCAAAAAGCATTTATCTGTTCGATGATATCCTACTTTTAGTTATCGTTTAGTTGTAATAACATTCGTTATTATTAAATAAAACACAACAAGTTAAGTTACTCACACAGTTTTATTATTGTTAACCGTCTTAAAGACACCTTGTTACTGTTTAACGTCTTAAGTAAAACTGATCATCCTGACAATGCCAGTATTGCTTTATATACCTTTCCAGCTCAGCCTAGAACCATCTAGATTTATCAGCTAATGAAATCAAACTGTTAAGGTAATTTTAAATCTAGCTAATTTTATGGCACTTAAAACCAACATGAAACTTATACACTAAATACAGATATAAATACTACACATTTTACTTTATAACAGCTGCTTAAACAGCTAATTGCTATATGTACGTACATAAATACAGTTTCTTATGAAATAGAATACAGTGGGGTAACATACATTTACAGTTCAAATTTGAGTAGCTTTGAAAAGTTTCTTAGTGAGATTTTACTTAAGTAAAATTGTTATCCAATAGTGTTTTCAGACTGCATAAATATGGTGTATTTACCATACAAAATGACTTAGATAAATCCACATTAAATGCTATATTGGAATTTGAGTTGGATCTATGAATTACAACACTGAAATTATGCTTTTATTTAGCACTTTGGTTGGCATCTCTGATAATAATAATGCTAGTAAAGGCATGAGCCACTTTACAAAATAGTGAATGTCTATGTTTATTCGGATAGAATTTTTAACTATTAAACGGATTTCTCTAAAAGTCTAAGGATACCGGTCCACGGAATAAAGATTTTGTCAGCACAAAACATTTAGAAATAAAATAATTTGTTAATGGAATTTTAAAATTATGATGATGCTTCCTCGTAATCGTGCTCGTTAAAGTAAATTTTCATTAAAAGTTTTTTTTTTTTTTTTTTAATTTAGAAGAGTTTTCAGATTTTTGAAGATATTGGTCCATAATCATAGTCAAACAATAAAGTCAGTTCTTTTTAAAAACAACCTAAAAATTAAAATCTGTTACCAAAATTTTTAGTACTATAGACAAAACAAAAGTAGGTTTTAAGTTGAATCAATTTTAACAGGATATCAACAATATTTCAACTAGCATATGTATACAATATGTAGCAAAATATAAAAACAAAAAAAAACTGAAAATAATTTAAAATTTTTTAAAAATCGTTGTTTGCAAATTTCAATTTTTATTATGATTTAAGTCCTCGAGAATTTCATAATCTCTGTAGACGTTTTGCAATGCAAACATTTTTTAATTTGCTTGTTAAAAAATTTGTTTTTATAATTTATTTGGAATTTTTACTTAATTTTAATTTTATTTATGACAGGATATTTTTTTTTGTCTTGTTTGTTTGATTTTCAGTTTCCAAAATATTTAAAAACAACTTCAGTATATTTTTAATTTGAAATCGACTTTTTCGCTAAAAATAAATTTTAACTTGTCCACAGTAGGCCTAAAGTACGTATTAAAGAAAAATATACTTAAGTACTTTTAAAGTACACTTTTTTTCTAACTATGATTACGGGCCATTGTTTTTGAATTTTTTACACAGTGATTTAAGACGAAAGAAAAATTTTAGCTGAAAAAGCCTCCAATTTAATCAAATACGAAATAAAGCAAAATTGCTAAATTTAGGTTTTATAATTTGCAAAAAAAAAAAAATAAAAACACATACACAAATTTACATTCTAGTCTATGATAGCGAATGTTGTGGTTTGCTTGAGCAGCAAAATATGAGGGCTGTTTGTTAACTTTGTGACTTTTTGAATAACATTTTTTTTGGCAAGTAATCGTTTTATTTTTCAACATAACCTACTTTTAGCTCAATACATTAAGTTCAGCATTTTTAAAACTTGTTATTATTTCTAAACAATAGGCTATCTTAAAGCTCTCAATATAGGCGTTTGCTTCCGTATGACCTCTTTTTTCAACCCAAATCTCTTACCACCCAGCCATTTTTTCAGGTTTGGAAAAAGCAAATAGTAGTAGGGATCTTAATCTGGAGACTAAGCTTGATGGTTTAGCAGTTCGTAGCCCAATTTATGGATTTTTGCCGTAATGCTTTGCTTCTTTTTTTTTTTTTAATTTACCAGATTGTTTCTTTTTAAAGACTGCCAAACACAAACTAAATGAGGCAGCTGGTTGAAGCCAAAATTGTTGCATTTAAAGTTACTGCTGTGAAAATGCATAAAGTCACGGAGTTATATGAAACAGCCCAACAACAGATATTTGTTGTTAAAGTTATAAATAAGACCAGTTGTGAGTCATATTTTCACTTCTACCCACTCACTGTCTAAACAAAATTGGTTTCGTAAAATGTAATTTAATTTTTATTTAAATTTTTTGTACAAAATTTATAAATAAAATTTGTCTTTTTTGTAGATTTTTGTTATGACTATACTGGTTAGTTGTGGTTTTATTTTAAGAATTTTTCCTATTTTAAATT
Source organism: Thelaira solivaga (assembly GCA_947397855.1). Lineage (NCBI taxonomy): Eukaryota > Metazoa > Arthropoda > Insecta > Diptera > Tachinidae > Thelaira > Thelaira solivaga. Next base: position 30,380,097 of record OX377612.1, read on the forward strand.
TCATACTCAGAATACTACCCCGACTACCAAATCAAATGAAACAAAACAACTGCCTGACTGACTGTCATTTAGACGTCTCATTGTCTGCTGAATAAAAATTTTTGTGTTTTTTTATTTATCTTAATTTTAACAAGTTTCTGTTAGTCTTGGTTTATCTCAGTGTTCTGTTACCAAGCGTTTAAATGATAAATACTTGCATAATTTACAAAAATACTTATAATTGTTCACAAATGAAGGCAACATATTTTAAACAATTTCCTTCTTATTTTTTTTTTACCAGCAATTAATTTGTGTCAAGGTTTTTTCTAGACTTGGGCAAAATCTATTTAATTGGATCAAAAGCAATTATTTATTTTTTAAGTCGCAACAGCTGTTGCAAGTAAAAGTGCCTAATGACCTTAGTCATGATTTTAAGCTAAAAAGTCAAAAGCGAAGCCAAATAAAATATATATATATATATATAAAAACTAAAATGATTTAGCGAAAAATAAAATTCTGTTGCTATTGTTTGCTTTGTTTCAAGTACAAGTACCATTTGTTCCCCTTGAACATTTAGTTTGCCAACATCTTCAAGACGATGATTTAAGATTAGACAAACACTTAATATTCATTCTCTCTTGTAATTTTAATGGTGGTAAGCTGCATGGAAGGCATATTTTAGTAATTAAAATTGTAAATACAAATCATGCTTCTCGCAGAGTTTCATTTCATTATAATAAAATAAATTATTTTAAAAATAAATCAAAGTGATTGATACAAAATTTAATACATGGACGTCATAGAAAAGTATTTGGCAACACAGCAAAAGTCAAACCTCTCATTACTCTTGTCACTATACTGCGTCAGATAATAGAAATTTATTTAATATTTCACCAGACTCTTTATAAGACCCAAAAAAAAAAAAATATTTCTATTCAACTTGTTTGTTGCGTTACTGCGCAACAATTGGCTTTTGTTGCCATTTTTTGGTTTTCTTTTCTTCGATGTAAAGAGAAAGCGAAAGAAAACTTATCACTTTTTTCGGCTTAAAAAGCGGCTCACTATATTGGGTCTTAACGTTTTTGAACGTAATACACCATGTTGCCTCAGCAACAGTTTTATTAAATTCATCGCTAATTTCAAAGAAAACCCGCTGTATTGTGTATTATCGTCATATGATTTCATTAACCCTGCAATGCTAATATACGTAAAATTTAGGTGTAGGCTTTTTATAATTGTGACCACATTGCAACTAATTTTCACATGTGATTTCAACAAGAGTTTTTAAGTGAAGAAAAAAAAAAAAATAAAATACAAAAAAACGTTAGTATTCCAGGGTTAAAGCACTAAAGAATATTAGAGGAGAGTCGATAATATGAAAAATTAAAAAGACTTTTTGAAGTTCTTCTAACAATTAAAAATAACATTCTTAAACTGCAGACTAACATAAACAAAAATTCAAAAAGTCTTATTTGGCTTCTCTAAAATTTTTTTTATGAAGAACTCATATCCGTCATATATAGCCCGATATATTACTTACACTATCAATGAACTGAGTAGAAAGAAAAATACAAAAACACACATACATTCAGAAAACATAAATTGTAAACAGAAAAGCTTCAAATTGAATTTTTTATTTAAAAAGAATATTTTGTGGTGGCTGTTAAAGCATCAATTTTAGAAAAGAAAATAGAATATTTTAATTGCAAATATAAGTGGTTTCTGTGAATTTTGTTTAAGTTTTATACAAAAAATTATCCTAATGGATATAATCAAGCAACAATAAGAGACTGATTTGGTCATTTGAGAAAAAATAGCTTTTAGTGAGTGGCAGTTCATACAGAAATGCTTACGATTTTCTTTTCATTAGAATTTTCTTGGAAAATTTTTTAGCCAGCCGCAAATCAGCTGCTTTACGTTTAAAATAGTAGCAAATCTTAATTTTCTACATGCGGAGTCATCGTTATTAAAAGAACTCTCTATTTGTACATAAATTAAATTAATTTTCTGTTAGTCCGCTATACAATAATTCAAGGAAGATGCCTACTTTTACGCCCACTTTTTACAAAGATGTGTGTCCGTACTTAATTTAAGCCTTAAATAATGCTTTGAAATATTTTATTTACCATTTTGGTTGGAGCCTCTGATAAATTTATAAAGTAGTCAATTTTTTAACGATTAAAATTCTATTTATAAATGGCACATACGAGTACTCTCTTTATACTTTAAGGTTGCCGACACACGTAATACAGGACCGAACCAGACCGCACAGGGTAAAAATATTTAGTTTAGATATAAAATATTATAGAAAAAAGTTAATTTTTATCTTCCCAATTTTCCTGCTGCCAACTGTCATATTTTTTTTACATAAAATTCAGTCAATGTTTTTTTTTTTAATAAAAAAAAAGAAGTTTTCTTATTTCACTTTCAGTTAGTTATCCGCAAATGAAATATTGATGCGGGTATCAATAGTGCTGTAAGATATTTAAAATGCTTCACACTTATAAATCCATATTCTTCACTCTCATGTGTAGTTTTGTTCACGAGTGTGGTTGTGTGTGTGTGTAAATATATTTTTATATGACATTACTTAATATAATATATACTGTGCTATCTTTAACACATACTGAGATTGAAGCTGTTATTTTCGAAAGTGGTATAAGTCCACTTTAAAAAAAATATATTCAGCGGTAATTTTAGTTAGATGGTGTCTAGATCTAACTAAAATGACCGCTAATTATTTTTTTTTTAAGTGGACTTATACCATTTGCAAAAATAACAGCTCATTTGCTAAAGTAGTTTTCAATGCAAACAACCAAAAGCAAGAGCAAGAGCAAGAACTTTGCAGGTTTAAGTATATTTTTTTTGTGGTTTCATTACCAAGAGCTCGTTACTAAATTGGATGTAAGTGTTAAAAAAATATTTTTCTTTTTTAAGAAAAAAAAAAAAAAAAATAAGAAAAACATTAAAAAAATAGAATTTCTTTTCTTGGATTGTTCTGAAAGTAATTTCGTTTTTTTAGGGAAATAAAAACAATTTCTTTCACGTGGTAATGAACAGTTCAGTGTTGTCATTCGCCGATTTCCATCAACCATAACCGGCCTTTTAGAACGTGGTGCATCTTCGACATCAAAATTTTTCAAAGCAGTTCTGCCACTGGTGTATTCTCAACACATCTTGTTCACATACATCGGTTAATTTCTTTTGGCTTGAACAACATTTTTACCTTTTCTATAGTAAAAAAGTAAAATATGACGAAAATGATTCTTATTGCTCTCCATACTGCTCTGATTTAATTTTTCACATACAAGCCTTACTATATCAGCTCTCAAAACATACCATGATCATGCGGCTGCAGTGTAAAGTTTGAAAAAATACAATTAAATCCTGTTTTGGCAAAAAACGAAATTACTTTCCTTAAAACCCAATAGTTAAAAAATCTATTTGAGTAGTAGAAAATATTTCAGAAAAAGTCATTGATTATAATTTGATGTAACGAATATTAAAACAGAAATAATAAATTATAAGGCTTGAATCATAAGGATTTTTAAAGGTCACAAAAAAAAAAAATCAAAAGGAAATAAATATAATAAAGACAAATTAATAATTTAAATCGAGAAACTTTAAACTAAACAAAGTAACTTTTTTAAATATTTTAATTTTTATAATTATTCAATTCTTAAAGCACAGGTGAAAAACATGATTTCAATAAACGTTATATAGGGTCTGCCGTATAACTTTTTTTTTGAAAATGCTATAAAAACATCGAGTGTAGCTTCGGCTGTGTGGCACGTAGCGCCGTCCTGTTGAAACCAAATGCTGCCAATATCCTCCTCTTCAATTTTTGTGAACAAAAATTCGTTCAACATGGCCCGATAACGATCGCCATTGACTAAGGGCACTCCTTGCTCATTTTCGATGAAAAATGGCCCAATTATGCCTCTGGACCAAAATCCGCACCAAACAGTGACTCGTTTTGGGTGCGTCGGCTTTTCAATATATGCGTGCGGGTTTTCTGTGCCCCAAATGCGACAATTTTGCTTGTTTACATACCCGCCAAGATCAAAATGAGCTTCATCTGAAAAGATGATTTTTTGGGCAAAATCGGCATCTTCTGTAAGTCGATCGCAAGCCCACTTATCGAAGCGCAAACACAACCATATTCTTTCAGCGGAAGGATAAAACTAATTGTCTGTCAAATCAGACATGAGCTAAGTGTTACCATTCACGAAATAAGCACTAGTTCAAAAAAAAAAAAAAAACGTTCGATGGCGGACCCTATATTTTTATTTACTATTCTGAAAAAGTACGCGGCTGCTGTTCGACATATCATATTAATAAATAACATTAACAAAAGTAACAAATAGTTTCATTTAATTATATAACAATTAAATGCCAGAGCATTAAAAAATTTATAGGCTGGTATTCAAAGAGACTAATAACGACTTCAAATATAAATTATGACTAATTTGTCACAATATCGATTTCAAGTCTACTTTAATTTTGTTTGAATACAAGCAATAATAATTTTCATTAATTAAAAAGGGAGTGTTTAAGTTTTGCTAGTTGTATACAAGGAACTGTAAATTTGGGTCTCTGTTTTAGACTGTGACATGTCTAATAATATAGGATGATGTTACGAAAAATCATGCTGTTTAACCACTGTATTATTATTCATAGGAAATTGTGAATTTGTGAATGTAATGCTTGTACGTTAGTTATAAAGTAAAATGTGTAGTGTTTCTATCTGCATTAGTTTTAGTTTTAAGTGTTAGTTAGAATAAAAATATTCGTTTACCTTTGGTTCTATTACTTGATGTAAATAGAATCATGTAGTAGTGTCTGGCTGTTTATAGAATGTTCTAGGCTGAACTGCGAGAGATATGTATATGAAGAAATGCTAAGATTGCCTAATGATCAGTTTTAGTTCAGACGTTAAACAGTAAGCAAGGTGTGTCATAAACAATAAAGTTTGTTTCTACAATAAGTGTTGCGAAAAGTGAACTTCTTGTGTTTTTTTTTACAATGTGAACAGTAATAAACTAATCATTTTTATGATAGTGTAAACACGTAACAATATTCTGTGCTGTTGGTAAGCGGTAGCAAGGCACAGGATAAGCTACCTGGGCAGTGGCACACTGACTCCAGATAACCTGGGTATAATGAATTCTATAACAGTTACTAGATTCGTAAATAGTGTGCGAACTGCACTGCATAGTAGATCTTCAAGGTCATAGTGCAATTGTGACCCGCAGAAAATGAAGGTCTTCTGTCAAGCCTATAAATCAAACTTAGTTTTGGCATATAAATTTTTTTTATTTAATTTGTTAAACACTCATACGCTCCCATCCCAGAAGAAAACATCTGACGTAGCTTATTTGCTTAAATATTAATAAACATTAAGCAAAACCATTCATACAACTGACAGATAAAATTTAAGTTGCCGGATTTCTTTTTTAGATTTTGTTATCTGGCAGCATTGATTACAATCGTTACTGATAGTTTTGTTATTTCCTTTATAAGGCTGTCTTAAGCCTTAATGAAAATATAAAATAAAAAATTAGCCAATTTAGTAGAACCGTTTTCTAGTTTTACGCTTAACAACGCATTTGACGATTAACTTTTATTTATATAGAAAAAGAGACTTTTCTTTTATAACAAATTGACAATTTGTTTCTATTTATTTAAAATGTAAAGGCACTAATGCATTTCATACACACTCAATACATCCGGCAACGTGATGATTTTGATTTTTTTCAATAAATGATCAATCAACAAAATCTGATTATATATTACACAAGCCCACCAAAGGTTTTCTTAGTGTTGCTTTAAAATTGAACTTGAGGGTGTATGGGCTGCATAACTGAAGAGAATTTTAACAAATGCTGGAAAAAATTTTAAATTTTTTCTTTAATAATTTACACGCATATTTCTCATTCTGTGTTTTACATAATTTTGAAGTTGAAAAGGTGGCGCTCAGATTCTAGTCTATTATAAAATTATTATTTACAGCCAACTACATACTTGCTCAGACATACGTGTTTCGAAAAAAGCCATATGAAAGTAGAGCGCTGCTGACAGAAATGTAGGAACTCATACTACTTATTCGTTGCTACTCTGTGTCGTACGTATTGTCTTAAGTCATGTTATTTATTAGACTTGTTGTTGTCGTTATTATTATTATTATTTTTGTTTTTTCGGTTTGTTGTTTTGCTCTTTTGCATGCTCATTCATTTGGTGGGAAAGACTAAAATCCAAACGCTTTTTAACCTACGGCAAAACGAAAATTTAAGAGACGCTTTTGCTAAAATCACAATTTTATTAAGTTTCTGCTGGGATTTGGTGTTTTAAGTAAATGATTTTGAAAGCATTTTCAGAGAATAAATTTTATTATAGGAGTGGAAATTTCATATTCGTTTTGACTTTGCAAAACTGTCAAGTTTTATTTGAAATTTTGATACTGATGGTGTCAAGAAATATAACTTTGCCATTCAACATTCATTGTGAAAACAGGGGAAAATCAGTAAAGCGATTTAATTTGAGGAAAACACAGCGTTGTAGTCGATTTACTATAGTCTGCTTTGTTTCATAAAAAAAAACAGATTTTTTATTGAAAAAAAAAAAATTAATACAAAACAGAATTGAATTAAATAAAATTTTATTAAACTGAAATTGAAATCCAGACAGAACAGTTCTTTAATGTCTAGCAGGGAGTACAGTGTTTAGTTCATTAAACCAAAACTATTCTTAGGCATCTTTCTGGATTATAATAGGTGACTCACTTAGAGTGCACTTCTTAAATTTAGTTTCATTATTTTGTGCAACTGACAACTGTGAAATTTACCAGCTGCTGATATGATTATTCCGATTAGTAAAATGGAGAACTTTACGAAAGAGCAAAGCGTTATAATTATGATGGAGTAAAGTGAAATCAATGACCTTACTTTTTTTAAAAAGAGGCCGAAATTAAGGTGATTGCCACCAGGATAACCTTATTCTTGTGGTGCCAACTGGACGGCATGAATCTGTAAGTGACATGTGGTTTCAGCCAGATGGCACCACTTGTCACACGAATTTTTAAATTGATGATGGAATTTTCTTTCTTTCAATTTCATTATTATTTTTTTAATATTGTTTAAGTGTAGTTTATAAAAATTAAAAATCTAAGATGTTCTTTAATTTATACTATAACTTGAAGCAATCGATTTATTTCAGCCTGAACTAAAAAAGTACATTCAAACTGGGACTCTTCTGGTAATATTGTAAATTTACAGTTCATAAAACAATGGAAATCGCGGAATAAAGAAAGACAAGTAAAATACTTAATCTTGCTGTAGATAACATTCTGGAATGCACCTACACCAGCCACTGTAATCAAGATACCATTAACGGTAACAAACACCACCTGCAACACACTAAAACCTCAGAATATGTGCTTTGTAATAACCCCTGCCCCTCCAAAATTTTGTGTAAACTGTTAGGCGGCTACTTAAGCTCTCAATGAATAGGAAAATTGGCTTCCCTGGAGGTCTGGCTGTATGAAAAATGCTTTCAGTAAAAGAAAAAAAAAAAGGTCTAATGTCGGTTGTAAAAAAATTTAAAGTGATATTAAAAATATGGAACAACAATTTGGGTCGGGGGTTTTTCTAAATTTTCATTTAATTTTGACTTTTTTCTGTTTCCAAATACTTACACATGTGTTCTTTACTGAATTTAAGTTTTAAATTATTGATGCTGTAGACAAAAGGATTTTTTGGTTTTGGTTTTGGGGCTACATGTATCTACAAGTGTTAATTTTTAAAATCCCTGTGGTAGAGATATCTCCCTATAGCAATAACCTCTTGTGTTTACTTTTAACTTGAAGTAGTATTTTCTTGGTGCCTTTTTGTAATGCTTGGGTAGGTTTGTAAATGTATTCGTACATGTGGGTAAGCTGCATGGAAAAATAAAATTGTGGAAATGGTAATTGAATAAACAGTCACCAGAACATTGAAGTGGAATTGAGAAATACCAAAACATGTTTAAATATTTTTGTATACAAAAATCTGTAATTTACATCTTAGCGTTGGTGTTAAAAAAATTTTTAACATTTAGATTTTTATTTCGAAGCTAATTAAAAGCTGACATATATTAAATGACCTTCACTGGGAATACACCCAACATGTGTCTTCTTATAAAGATAGTGGGTCGATTAATAGATGTTCGTCTGTCTGTGTATTAATTTAAATCAACTTTTTGAGCTCCCTACACAACGTAAATAAAGTTTAGCACATCCATCTGTCAGTCTAGAAAAAATATTTCTTCAATATTAATAGTTTTACATTTAAAAATTCTACATCTTATATAAAATTTAAAAAAAGTATTTACATATACTTACATCATCTATAAGTATGTACTTAAATGCTTCAATGCATTTGTATAAATTGTATATATTTTTGATATTAATTAAACCACAATTTGTTCATAAGACCACACTTGAATCAACTGGGCATAAATTGCGGTAACTTTACATGTGTAAATTAAAACACAAATTATTAGCATTAAATTACAGGTGAAAAAGTATAACTAGTCGTTTTATGTAATAAAATAAATTATTTTCTTTCTCATTTATTCATTTATTTTAAAATATATATAGAGTAACACAACAACAACAAGAAAAAAAAAACAATATAAATGGCCTGCTTATAAATAAATTATAGTTTAAATGAAACACAATGCAAAATAATTTAAATAAATACAAATATTATTGTGAAAGATTCTTTCGAAGCTTTAAAAGAACTTTTGCTTTACATTTTCTACTAATTTAATTTTATGAAAATCAACAAACATTTATTTAAAATCACTTTTTCAATTTACATGTACTTTTAAGCCTATTAAATAGAAATTATATTTATAAATCCTTTTTTAATGCTGGAAAATAAACAAGACCCCAAAACAACAAAAAAAGAAAGACATATTCCCAATAGTTTAAAAATTTTGTTGTTGTGTTAGAAACAAAAGGTTTTCTCTGCTCTGCTGTGTAGTTAATGTTCGGTTTTTTTATACCCTTCACTGTAAGTAAAGTTAGTGATTCATTTTTACACCGTAAGTGGTACTCCCTATATTCTGGATCTTTATAGCGATGTCTGTCTGTCTGTCCGTGTAGCTGTTGAAATCAATTTTTTGAAGTGCCTAGAGAACCTAGATAAAATTTTAACATACCAATCTGGCAGTTGCTTTTGTTTTTCAGTTGCTATTGAAATTCAGTTGGATCCTTTCATAAATGTAGGAGCTATACGCGGAAAAAAATTAGGAATGAATTAAAAATTTTAATTAAAAAATTTGTTAAATCAATTAAATTTTTGGTTGAATCAATTAAATATTTAATTAATTTTATATATTTTTCAGTTTAATTAAATATTTAATTGACTCAATTACAAATTTAATTGATACAACAAATTTTTTAATTAAAATTTTTAATTGGTTCCTAATTTTTTTTTGTGTGTAAGTCAAAAAGCTCGACTACCTCTATTTTAGATCATTTTTCTGAGTATCTCAACCACAAAGTGAGCAAAAAACCGAGTAGGCAGTTTTCTCATAAATGATAGCCATAATATCTGTGTAAAAAATTTAAATAATCGATAGATAACACTGGTCAACAAAATTTTGTAACAAGAAAGGTACTTACCAATTTGGAATTACCTAAATACCCTCATTTTATCACCGTATTTATTTTGATTCCATCAGTTCCAGTTTTCGTGTTACAGCTACTACCCGTAAAATTTAAAATTAACCATTTTTGTTCCACTTTTGCATTCAGAGATTTTATTTATGTGAATAGTATAGTGTTTTTTTCTATTTATTGAGTTAAGCGACTGTTAAATAATGTCAAGAAAGTGCAAAAATGATCCTGACAGGTTTTGTTATATTTGTGGTAACATTACTTTTAAAACTCAGCGAAGGAATTTGACACCATTAGTGACTAAGCTATATGAACAGTATTTTGGCTTTGCCGTCGGACAGCAAGACAAAGCGTGGGTTCCACACATCTGCTGTGTTACATGTGTGGGTCTTCTTACTGGATGGGCGAGGAGATCTCGATCTATGCCATTTGCAATCCCCATTAATCATTATGTTAAGAAAGATTGGCCCAAAAGGCAATCTCTTACTCCTGGACAAAAAAATATTAAAAATCCTCCATTGGTGCAACCTGACAATGTATTTTTACCGCCTTTACACATAAAACTTGGACTTATGAAAAATTTTGTGAAAGCTATGGACAGGAGTGGTGACGGCTTTTTATATTTGAAGGAAAAGTTTCTTAAATTGAGTGAGCCAAAAATTAAAGAGGGCATATTTGTTGGCCCACAAATCAGACAATTGATGAAAGATGACATATTTAAAGAAAAACTCAGTGATTTGGAAAAATCTGCTTGGGAATCTTTCATGAAAGTAACTTTCAATTTTCTAGGAAATCACCGATCAATTGACTATAAAACTATTGTCGCGGAGCTGCTTTCTGCTTAAAAGGCTTTGGGTTGTAATATGTCATTGAAAATACACTTCCTTCAGTCACATTTAGACTTTTTTCCTGAAAATTTGGGCGCCGTCAGCGATGAACATGGTGAAAGATTCCACCAAGACATTTCTACCATGGAAAAACGATACCAGGGCAAGTGGAGTCCACGTATGTTGGCGGATTACTGTTGGACATTACAACGAGATGTACCTGAAGCAAAATACAGCAGAAAATAATAAAATTTTATTTAAATTAATACTGTAACATAATAAAATAACTTACTTTTGTTAACAAAATCTCAAATTTTCTAAATTTATATAACATCTAATTACAAAAAAACTATTCGTATTGGAAGCATTCTAATTTTACTTATATTATCCATATCCTTGTCCTAAACATAGCAAGACAAAAGCTTTCATGTTACACACAAAAAGTTTTTTTTTGTCGACCAATTATAATTGGCCGAGTAATTTTAGTTGTTCATTGATAATGTTTGAATACACAAACAGGAAATCAGACAGTCGGTCTTATACAAACGCATGTATGTGTGTCTTTCAAATACATTTAGGGCCATTATTACAACTAAGCGATAACTAAAAGTAATATGTTATCGAACAGATAAATACTTTTTGGTTATTACAAACAAACTTTAAGTAAAAAGTAAAGAGTGATTTTTTTGCTATTATCTTTTTGGCAACACTAGTTTTGACAGCTCACGCACGTTTTGTATCTTGTGTCACTGGCAAACATCTTCAGTTTGGTCTATAATTTAATCATGAATCGTCTTACAAACGAACAACGCTTGCAAATTATTGAATTTTATTACCAAAATGCGTGCTCTGTTAAGAAAGTTCATCGCGCGCTTCTTCCATTTTATGGTCAGTTTAATCGACCTACTGAGGCTTCTATTCGGGCTATTGTAACAAAATTTCGCACCAAATTTACATTGTTGGACATTAAACCACCAACACGCTTACGTAGAGTGCGAACTGAAGAAAATATCGCAGCAGTATCGGCCAGTGTTGGTGATGACCATGAATTATCGATTCGGCGCCGTTCGCAGCAATTGGGCCTCTGTTACTCCACTACGTGGAAAATTTTGCGGAAGGATTTGGGTGTGAAGCCGTATAAGATACAACTGGTGCAAGAATTGAAGCCAAACGACCTACCACAACGCCAAATTTTTGGTGAATGGGCTCTTGAAAAGTTAGATGAAGATCCACTTTTTTATCGAAGAATTGTGTTCAGCGACGAGGCTCATTTCTGGTTGAATGGATACGTGAACAAGCAAAACTGCCATATTTGGAGTGAAGAGCAGCCAGAAGCATTGCAAGAGCTACCAATGCATCCACAAAAAACAACCGTTTGGTGCGGATTATGGGCTGGCGGCATCATTGGGCCGTATTTCTTCAAAGATGATGCGAATCACAACGTTACTGTGAATGGTGAGCGCTACCGTGCGATGATAACAAACTTTTTTTTGCCCAAAATGGAAGAACTTGACTTGCATGACATGTGGTTTCAACAAGACGGTGCCACATGCCACACAGCACGCGAAACAATGGACCAATTGAGAGGCGAGTTCGGTGAACAGTTTATTTCACGCTTGGGACCAGTCAATTGGCCGCCCAGATCGTGCGATTTAACGCCTCTAGACTATTTTTTGTGGGGCTATGTTAAGGCTAATGTCTATAGGGACAAGCCCGCTTCGATTGACGCACTGGAAGCCAACATTGCCAACATTATTCGTGAGATACCGGCCGAAATGTTGGAAAGAGTATGCCAAAATTGGACTAAGCGGATGGACCATTTGAGGCGCAGCCGCGGCCAACATTTGCATGAAATAATCTTCAAACATTAAATTATATCGACCCAACTATCGATCCAAATAAATATTTCATGCATTTTTCTGAATTTTATGTGTTTTTTTTTTTAAATTTCCGATAGTTTTTATAAAATCACCTTTTATAAGATAAGCTAAAGATAGGTTTGTGTTGCTAATAACTTTTAACGTGAGCTTTAAGCATTTAAAGTTGCCATATTTTCGATTTTAGATATGGCAACCTCAGCATCCATAGACTTAAATAATTTTTTTTTAATACACAAAAATTAAACAATACAATTACACAATAAAATAACAAATATTGAAATAAAATTTTAAAGGTAAAGAATTTCTTAGTTATTTGAAAAATAATTGTCAAAAAAAGGCATGCCGTTGCTATTATATATTTATAACAACAAAAAGTTATCGGTATTCACAGCAGTGGTGCCACATAACAAATATTATAATATTTATGATATTGAGAACTTGTAATAATTTAAAAAAAGTTATTCATTACTTTATCAGTTACCTTAACTAAAGTTAATTAAAGCTATCTAAGTTGTAATAATGGCCCTTACTGTAATAGCATTAAGAATACAGCCTTCTAATTGAAAGAGAACTATTTGATTTTTGTCGCTTATTTCAAATTATTTATTTGATTTTAAATATTTAATTTAAAAAAAAATTTTGCAAAATTAAATTAACTATATTTTTTTTGGCATCTCTATTGGATATCTATCTTAGAATCCATTTTATTATTCATTTAAAAATAAAGGGCCTGCAAATATTTTATTTCTTTTAAAAATGAGATTCTCAGAAAGGATTGTTTCTTAGAACTTATTAATTACTTATTTAGGATTAATAAAAAAAATAGGATATATTTTTTATCAAAATTTTTCATTTCTTTTTTTATATAATTTTTTATTTCTAAGTTGATCTGACTTTTGTTTTTATTAAAACGGCTTCTGGTTGTATTATGTTGGAGCGATATTTCGTTCCAATAATAAATACCTTTTTTTGTAATACGACCTCAAGCCTTTTCCATTATATATTTTTTTTGTTTTCTTCTTTCTTTTTATGTTTAAGAAGAATGTGGAAAGTGAAAAATATGAATATTTGGAGTGAATGGTATATAATTAAATTTTTTTTTAGTTTATACTTATGTGAAGAAGTTGTTTTACATCTGATCACTGAGAAAATTACAAGAAATATATTTAAATGCCACTTTGTATTTACTGAAACACTCTAAATATAGATGGCAGACTTAGATATTTTGTTTATTTTGACAAATCATTTCTTCTTCTTCTGCCAGTTTTAACATTTAATAAAACTGATTTTAATTAAATATCCATAGAGCTGAAGGCCTAAGATGCCATTGCTTCCCCTTTCTTTTCCTCTTACCTTATAATTTATAATTATAATTTCAGAGAATTAATAAATTAATAACTAATAAATTAAATATCCAGCGTTTTTTTCTTGAAAATATTGTTCCAACGGTCAAAAATATTTCCTTCCAAGCTGTCTTTTTAAACCTCTTTCAAAGAGTCTGCTAATAAAATTGAAATTGAAATTTACCTTTAAACCAATAAAAGTTTCATCATTTAAAAAAAGGTGAAACAGTCATAAAAACATACAGAAACCAATCAAAGCTTTAATTTTATTTGCAATTACAATACCATGATTTCAAAATTCTATTTTTGTACTGAAGTTTTTCAATTTAATTAAAATTATTTTATACAAAATAACGTATTCGTGTCTAATTGCATTTATTAAAAAATTTTGCTGTTATTGTTATTATTATTAGCGAACACAAATAAATTTATGTGTTGGATTCTTTTTTTTTCAACTAAAACCAAACAATTGTCATTATAATTATTTCATTAGAAAACCCATTTGTGAAAACATTAAAAATGCAATAAAAACACTAATAAGTTTGTTTTCTATTAGAGCAGTCACAATATAAGCTGTTGCAAATAAAAATTTTTATTTTGAATGTTGATTATTTAAATCATTCAATATTTACGCAGACCAAAATAATGAGCAAATATTTATTCTGGCAAGTACTCTACGGCTTTAGCTTTAAATGAATGTATTTTTGTACAAACAATAATAAAAAAAATAATAATAAAAATAGTAATAACAATAATAATAATAATAAATTAATAATGATGATAATGTTGATGATGATGATGTTGATTTAATTTATTTGCTCTAATAAGTTTATGGAAATTGAAGCTTTTATTTTACAATCAAAATTTTAATTCCCAAAGGGGTTGGAAATTTGGTTTGTTTTGTACTAATTTTATTTTAACGTTCTAAAATCAATTAAAAATATTTAATTTTATTATTTTTTATTTAAACTTAAGCTTGTTTTCTAAATATAAATTTAATCTTTCAAAGTAACTTTGCTCCTGTTATGCTGAATGACAAGTATTTTTTATTTTTAATTCTAAATAAAAAAGAAAAAAAAAAATGTTTTTAAATTAAAATATAAATACTCTTTGCTTCAGAAATAAACTTTTATTGATATAGAATAAAGCAAGAGCTTACGAAAAATAACATTTATTAAAAACAAAAATCTAAGGAAAGGAATTTTCTTGTGAATTTAAACATCTATTTTTTAATAAATTGAAATGAATTGCTGTTGTGTGGTTTTGTGTAGTTTTGCAAGAAATCATTGAAATTGAATACCATTGGAAAATATTTTGTTCTTAATGAAAAATAAAAATAAAAATAATTCCGGCATACAGTTTTATGTATTAATTTCAATTTCAACACATTTATTTTTTTTTTTCTAAATTTTTGATTAAATTTATTTTTTATTTTCATTTAATACACACATATCTGTGCACAGAGAAAATAGTTTTAGTTATTAATTTCTTACCAATCAAATTTTTTAACTCTGAAGACATATTTTAAAGAGAACTAAACTTTGGTCTGTATTATAGAATTTTGTTTACTACAATTAAAAAATTCGGTTAATACAACTAAATTTTTGTTTGTTAACAAATTCAGTTATCACAAGCGGGGAGAGAATAACCAGGCTCTTGACACCAAGACTTTTGTGCAGCCCAGTTCCCAACTACTGTAGGATTATTCTTATATAGGGCTTCTGTGACCAATCTCTCACTGTCTAAGCAGGTCATTCTGGGTGCTGCCACCCCTGGGCACTTGCACAAAATATGCTCTAACTTTTTCCATCCTTCCCGACAGAAACGAAAACAGTTGTTTTATACCAATCGATTTTACTTATATGATAGTTTAGTCTACAATGACCCGTCAGCAGCTTAATGGCCGCCAGTCCTAGTTGGAATTATAGTTTTTATTTCTGAGTGTAGAGCTTAGCGACACAACGAAGTCATATTTGACCGAATTTTATACGTCTTCAGACCCAGCTTTTTAATATTTGGCTTCCTTTGGTACACAATGAAAACAACTTCGGTTGTGAGAACTAAAAATTCAATTCTCGTAATCAAATTTTTAAGTTGTGGCCGCCAATATGCTATAATAGAAACCATAATTTAGTTTTATTAGAAATATTTCAAGCAAAAACACAGATTTTTTATTGTTACAATTAAAAGATTGGATTGCAGCTGAATTTTTTAATGGTAGCAAAAATATTGTTCACACAACAGCAGCGGTATTCTCTGTATATTTAGTGTTCAAGAATGCCGGTTCCATTGCTAATAAGTAGTAAAGCGACTGTCACAGATATATAAACTTCTATGTTAGAGCCGGCCTTGGGCAATTCGTTTTCCTGGTCATAGCTAATAACGCCTCTGTGTACAGAAATATACGAGTATATCAAAATATGTCAGCCTGACGTTCCAGATTGGATAACACAGTCTTGAATTGGTCAACTAGAGCAGAAGATGTAGATTTAAAAATAGAATGAGAAGCGGGAACAAGTTACCAGGTCACAGCGGCCGAAATAGACCTATTGTGGCACCTGCACAGGTCATTTTGACTGATCCTCATATTCGAAAAGTGTTTCAATACTCTGCAATGTTCAGTAAGAAATATCGTGACAATGCGAATTCCTGACCGGGTCAAGCCAAGTAATTCCTTTGTTCTCTTCCGAGATCGAAATGACAGGAATGTTTTCGCTATCCTGAAACTGCTTGTTTCCAGCCAGTATTGCTGAGATTTTCTTTCCAGGCACTCCCTAAAACTAAACTTAATAGAGCTCCAAGACCGTCCACAGAATAGTTCTGGGCTAATGAATTTATTAGCCGCCATATATCTTGCAAGTTCGTCTGCCCTCTCATTGCCTACATACCGACTATGACCTTGCACCCATACCAAGCTAGTCTTTTTAGAAGCTTTAGGCAATCCCAGAAAAGTTTTGATCTTATCTCAAAGGCACTGAGTGCAAGTAGTGCCACTTTACTGTGCGAGTGAATATAGATGTGACTGTTATTTGTGTCTATTTCTAGTTCCTCTCTTAGGCAGAGCTCTATGGCAAGTATTTCGGCCTGAAAAATGGCGTTCTCTTGACCTATAAGCTTCTCCTGAGGCTTAGACCAAATACCCCTGCTCCAAAATTTTCAACCGTTTTTAGCAATCTTTGTACCATACATGTGACCCGGTACTGTGTTTGCGTGTGTTCTGTCCCCAGTTAAGCCTATTTAGGAATGTGACCTTGAAGTTGTATTTGTTCTGACAGTGATCGCTTAGTGTTACAAATTTTGCATTTGTTTCAGCAATTTCTCTAAAAAAGCGGACTAAGTGCGCGATTAAAGTGCTAGAACTGCTTGATTATCTACGAAGATGCTTTTAATTCGCCTGGGCCCAAATCATCGCATTCAATATCGAGCAACAGTTATCGAAATTTAAAAATTTATTCATATAAAAACACGAAAATTACAATAGTTATTTGGAACCTGATCTTTCTATAACACAGAGACTCTCATGCATCCCTGATGGCAATTATCTCCGCCTTACAAATAATAGCCCAGTCCGGGAGGTTAAATGAGAGTCTTATATCAAGTTCTTTGTAGTAAACGACAGAGCCTCAAACCATCTTAGAACTCTCAGTGTCATATCCACATACATACATATCGAGCCTTTGCTGCAATAGAGTCATAACTCAAAAAATCGAGATCTTGAGATAATATCACTCGTGTGTAGAAGGTAACGTGTTTTATTAACTGTAAAAATTCTGTAAACGAGCTTTTTATTTATAATGTAGGATCGTAATTAAAGTATCTTGTCATACGTACAACCTTATAGGAAATAAAAACTTAAAATGCTTCTCCTGCAAAAACAATTTTTTTTGAAATATGACGGTGTTGCAGCAAAAGCTCGATATGTCTAATGTTTCCATGTATTTACATTCAATTCTTATTTACTTACATATTGTTTCATTCGAATGGTCTAATATGAACCCGATTTCGTTACTTAGAGAATCACTACCTACTACCATCTGACATGGCGAGAGTGCTATCACAATAGGTGACTTGTTAACGCCCTAATGCTAATTCTAATTACCAAGCTATTGCCAGCCAAAGTCTTCTACATTTCCTTGTAATTTCAAGCCAAAATGACTTCTTTAGATTAAAGTGTTAAAAAAAAATTATTGGCTCAACTGATTATTTCAACTAATAATAAGTACCGGCTGTGCCTTTAAACTTTTGCCCGGTAAAATGCTTAAAAATGTGCCACTTCAAATATGACAGGGCTTAATATAATTTTTTTGTCAAGTTAAATAGATAGAACGCTTGAGGAGTTTGTTAAACAAAGAGATTTTATAGAATTAAATGCCTGCCAAAATAGCTTATTTATGTATGATGTTTGTGTTGTTGTGATTATTGGCTAAAATGTATCCTTCAAATAAAAGCGATAAAACGACATTTGAGATGGCTGAGATTTTTCAATAAAAAAGGCAGTCTTAGCACATTGACATGTCTCTTGTATGTGCTGCTAGACATGACACACACGCACATTTTTTACCAAGAAAAAAAAAAACAAATGCTGAGCTTTGCTTTCATTTATTGGGAAGAAAAAATAATTTTTTATCTAGAATTAACTGTCTAAAATTTTATGACATGAACCTTTTTATCATCATCCTAGGTCAATCTGCTTGTAACCAAAGGGAAATGTTTAATTTAATTCATTTCTTGCCAAATGTATGTAATTCCAAAAATTTTGCTGCTACAAGATAAATTACATTGAAAAAAAAATTAAATAAAGAAATTTATAATAAATTTTTTTCATTTAAAGAAACATGAAATATGGCCGATGATAAGACAGCCCAAAAAATGGTGTTTCAAAGTATATTCATGCGGTCCACACGTTAATATTTGGTGTTGGCAATAAAATATAACAGTTCTACGGCAATAATTGCTAAACATATTCAGGGCCACATTCCCACATATGGTTAATTGAAAACAGAATAAACCCAAACCCGGTATCAGCTCACAGCTATGGCTTACAGAAGGTTTTGCAGGGGATATTTTGTCAAAATTCCAAGAAAAACTTATTTTGCTCTTGAGCTCAGTTTTTCACACCGAAATATATGCCATCGAGTGTTTCTGATCAGAACTGAAACTAAATTGTTATATTCAGTATCGAGAAATTTTAATAAAAATTTTCATATTATTCGACATAAAAAATTAAAATTTCTATCTATTTCATTCGATATCGAATACAGTGGGATTAAATAAAATTTCTACAGAAGAAAGCCCACGACCCTACTGCGGACTGCTTTGAAGCTCTATAAAACTCAAAATTTTATATTTAGTGGCTGGAATAAAAATCATTGGAGACAAGGAACATTAGGGTGGGGAAAACATTAATGCCATTCCGTTCTCGGAATATAACAAATAACTTACTGGACTTGACTCAATTAAAAATTTACATTGTCATGAGATTCATGACTAAACGACCTCTGTAGTTTATGTAGTGCTGACTAAGAGGCAACAGAACATAAGCTGTCCCACTGTAATGATCCAATTTGAACGCCTTTTCGTTAATCAGGGCATCACTATCCACACTCACCAAACTGCTAAGGAAGTCTTAGAATTTTTAATGATTCCTAGACTTCGGGATATTCATAACATAAAAGTAGCGACACAATAAATCTATACTGACAGTAGTGACCAGATGACTTGTTCCCGTTCTTAATTATAATTTACTGCAATAAATTTCTTATAGTTTTGCATTGAACATTAGCGCCATCCATCATTTTATTTCCAATTGCCATACAAGAAGCTGTCAATAGCTGTCATCTGTCATCTAAGACAAAAGCATTTTGTGAGTTCAACAATTTTTTTATGTTTGTTTTTTTCTCTTTTTTGTGTATGTTTTATTGTATTTCATTTTAAATGACTCCATTTGAAGCTACTTGAAATATCTTTCAATGTTTCCTTATTTCCATGAATAAGTAAGCAAATTCATTGTAGGAAATATTTGACAAGAATATTTATTTGTGTGTAAAGCCCTCAGCTGAGCACATTCATGTAAAAATTCTATTATTTATGACTATTTCTAATACATTATGGCTGATATTATGATATACTCGTATTAAGCAATTGTTCATGTTGATAATATCTTTACCATCGTTGATATCTCATCGGAAATTGAACAAATAAAAAGAAAAAGAAAATTCATTCATTCAGTTATTTATTATTTATTTCATCAGTTCTCTTGTGCTCATAGAAATATGAGAAGTTTTGAAAAGTACTTAAGAAAACTGCCACAACATATAAATGTTGTTTTATTTTCTTCTAAGAAATAAGTTTTCTGTTTAGCTCATGTGACAAAGACAATATTTATCAACTGCTGTGAAAACGATTGCTGTTTTACAAGTGACAGTGGCTCGTTTCTGTAACTATATGCGAGAACTTCTCACATCGAAAAGTGTAAAACAAAAAATTTCACCGTTTCTCGATTTGTGAGTAAAAAGTGTTTCTATAGCTTAATGTGAAAAAACGCAAAGCTGTTACGTCTTTATTGGAATTTTCCAATGATTCAAATGTCAAATACAATATAAAGTGTCAACAAAAAGAGAATCTTATAAATATAAGATGAATACATGACATTTTTGTTTTTTTTTTTACAAATTTTGTTCGTACAAAATGTGAAGTATTTCGAAATGTTGCGATGCCATCACTTCTGTAAAATTATTAACAAAGAATACATATAAAATTTCAATATTTAACTAAAAAATATTCCTTTACATTTAATTCAGCTAATTTATTAATTTAAACGATATAAATTTATTAATTTTAATTTTGTCATTAATTTCGCACCCTTCTCTCATACAGTTTGAAAAGTGAAATGTTTTGACAGTTCTAGTGAGACGTTCTGCGCAAAAATTTTGTTACAGAAACACTTGTAGTCGCAGATGGTTCTCACAAAGAAATATTACAGAAATACTTTTGTGTAATAAATGACATTTTGTCTCAGCTCTCATTGTTTTTTGTTTAATTCTATTGTTTCCTGTGAACTCTCGAGGTACAGGTGCTGAAAAATTATTGTCATGTTGTGAATTCATTGCCATAATTTTGTGAGGAATGAAAAGAAAATTCAACACCAGATGCCAAATTACAGCACTCGAAAGCGATCGAAATTCTACAGCCTTTAAATGAAAATTTCGACAGATATCGAATGTCGTACTTTGCCCCTGAATTGATATCTTGGTGTTCCATAACACAATTAATTTTTTGAAATTTTAAAATTCTCATAATAAAAAATTTAAGTTGCGGTTTTAAAAAAGTAAAAAAAAAAAATATTTCTAAGTCTTAATATCTCCCAAGCTGAAGTGAATTGAAGATCTCTTTACGACATTCAGGTAATAAAAAACAGCACTAGTTATCAATCTAAAGTTTAAGAGAGCTTAAATGGAATTTTTCTATCGAATACCCTAATATGGCTTCGAACGATTACCGGTTTATTGTAATAAGTAGAATAGATAGATTTATGTAGTCCCATAACTTTAGTATTTTCTTTTTTCAATTACATACTTAAAAGCCATAAATTCTTATGAACAAAATTAACTTTTTAATAGAAATCTACTTTCTGATGATTATGATATTATTAGGGTCCTTGGCCATAGAAATTAGTATGGGTTGCTCTATTCTGCTGCAACTGAAAGTAAATTGCAACTGAAAACTGCTAATAAATAATATGATATTACGCTGATAATTGGAATAGAAAAACTTGTTGAATACCACACAAAAAACTTGCTTTAAATACTTACAAAATTTAAGTTCTTTAAGATATGTGGCCTTAAGACTTAAGGAGAATTTTTATTTACAAATTATTTTTATTTCTGTTATTATTAATTACGAGTCATAATAAAAGCACTGCAAACCTGAATGATCTATTGTACAGCTTAATATGATAAATCCTAGAATTCTTAGAAATCGAAGAAGATATTCCATCACTTGACCTGAACAAATTAGTCTACGTTATAAAGGGCGATTCAACCAAAACATACCATGTGAATTGTAAATAAATCAAAGAGTTTTCGGACAATTATCTTAATATTTTTCATTATGATAGAAGGATCTATATCAATTATGTGCTCACCATCGCTTCGGTGGCATACCATATTTTCAATGACTCTGAGACATAATTGAGGTTCAATGAAGTTAATGTGCCGAATTATCTCATGCTTTAGCTCTTGAATTGTGTTTGGTTTTTTTATACTTTCACTGTACGTAAGGAGGGTATATACATATAACTTTGTGATTCCGTTTGTAATTCCTACACCGTACATAATTTGTATTCTTATTTAATATCTTTCTTAGAATTTCTCTTTTTATTAATTCAAAAATTGAGTTCCTGCAGAAATTTTATTGCTTTTAAAAATGAGGTTCTCAGAAAGGATTGTTCTCAGAACTAGTTTAATTTATTTTCTTGAACCGAAATTAATGATTTATTTTACGATTAAAGAAATTTTTTTTGTCAATAGCTTAATAAGCTATCCGTTCCAATTACATAATTTTTTTTTTTTTTTTTTTTTTTTTTTTTTTGATATTTAGGAAGAATGTGGAAATTTAAAAATATAAATATTTGGCTAACACGCTGAAGAGTATTAAGACTCATCACAGCCGAATTTAACTTTTTTTATTTAAAAAAAATTGATTATAAGTACTTATTTCTTTCTTAAAATTTTATCATAATTTGTAATTGCATACAAATAAATGTAATTGGCCAAAAGTGAAAAAATAAATAAAACCACTCACAGAAATATTCAGTATAAAAATGACTTCTGGATAAAGGGGCTTGACCATTTTTAATACAATTTTTTTTTGTAATGAAAGGCCATTTTTGCATGTTTTTTTTTTGTGCTTGTTCCAACTCATTTTTTTGTGGGATATCTTTCGCTCTCTCTCTCTATGTGACAATATCAACTGTGTATGTGCTCTCTCACTCCCTCTCTCTCTTTAGTATACTAAAAAAAAGTTCTTAACATAAGAGCTATAACTTATGCCTACAGGTAGATTTTTTTTTGTTGTTTTGTTATATTCTAAAATAGAGACATTTTCTGGAAATTTTGTTGTTGTTTTTTTTTCTTTTTTGATACAATGAATGTAGCCATTAGTGTGTTTAATAAACAGTTACTTTTTTGTAAACTAAGCCAAAAACATAATTTGTCATTTCAAGAGAATTTGATTGGTGGACAAGTGTAAAATGGATGATTAGTTAAGAATATTAAAATGTGTGATAGAAATATTCAATAAAGAAATGACTTTGAATTACAGGAGTTTGTCGACTTAAAAAAAATGTAATTAAAGGTGAATTATAAATATTAAAATTACTTGAGGCTTGATGGTAATTTAACTTAATAATAATTATGTAACAAAATATAAAATTATAGATTTTTAAGTGACAGAGGTGAATACGAACTTTTTATGGTGTAATTTTTTTGATTAATATTTTTGTTTTCTTAAAAAATACCTCAAGATCGAGATGGTGCGGTTCCAAGGATTAGTAGGAATTAAAAGTACTCTCTTAAATTACAGTTTCAACGATTCCCTTTAAGAAATTTTTATATTAAATAAATCTATACAAAATTATAAAATATATTGAATTCTTTTTTTGAAGCAACATCGGTGCCGTCATTCAACTTAAATCTGAAAACTCATTACGAAAGACAAAATACTACTGACTTCATTTTAAAAAGTATTGTTCGCAAAAATGCTGTCACGTATACAAAGTTTAAAGAAAATTATTTTCAGCAGTAATTTGATTATAAATTTTGTTAAATATTTAAAAAGAATGGGTGAAATTAAAAATATAAATATTTTAGGTATATAAGACTCGGCAAAGCCGAATTTAGCTTATTTATTTTAGAACTAAAAGAGATCTCTTTAAAATTAAAACAAGATGCTGACGACTGATTATGATAAACTGGAAAAAAAAAGTACGCGTGTGCAGGATTTTTTAAAGCCTAAAGTTTTTCTCCTTTCAAAATTTTATTTATGAATTGATATAGATCTCAATGCGAATAATCCATTTTAGGTAAATAAA
Organism: Thelaira solivaga; assembly: GCA_947397855.1. NCBI lineage: Eukaryota > Metazoa > Arthropoda > Insecta > Diptera > Tachinidae > Thelaira > Thelaira solivaga. Next base: position 30,403,877 of record OX377612.1, read on the forward strand.
GCAAGCTTACGTAATACACTATGAAAAATATTTAATCCTCTAACTTGTCAATTAATTGGGCCTTTTATACTACTATTTTAAACAGAAAAAAAAATCATTCTACAAAATTATTACTTGAGAAATTGTATTACAAGCCTACGAACATGTGAACATTAAAAATTAAGATTTTGTACCGAAAATCAATCAAAACTTAAAATGCCTTATTTCTAAATTCGTACCTATTTAGTGTGGGCATCAAAATGTGTCACAAAACTAGGTTTTAAGGCGTTATTTATATGAAAAAATGTTTTGCACACTAAAAAGTGTTGAGTACTCTCAAGTCTTTGTTTATAAAAGGAAAAAGTTAAATTCATTTAGAGAACACTTTACAATATCTTGTTTAAGATTATGGAAAGTCAAAAACTTCCAAACTATAAGCTGGTTAGAACTCAAAGCTTTATAGCCAATATGTTTTAAGAATAAATGAAATTTAATTGTTTACACGAAATGGATTTCTAATTTTTTTCATTAGCTTAAAGCTTCTACCTCTAATGGAGTTCATCAGTTAGTGCTTAGCAAAATTATCTTCTAAAAATTAAATAAAAAAGTTTTTCTTGCTGTTTTTAATTAAATGAAAATAACTCATAATTTTTTTTTAGTTTTTAATTTGCATTAGCCACAAATAAATTTTAAATAATATTTGCTTTAAATTTTTTCCAAACTTTTTATTATTTATTCACTTATTTAAAAAAAATTTAAAAATAAAATTAAAATATTTTTATTAAATATTTGATTAGATTTGTATTAGTTTAGCAATAAATGTTATTTAAATATAAAAGCTAAAAAATAATATTAAAAATTTAATGCAATATTTTGTAGTCACATTCACAATTTATCAATATTTTCTTATGCACTGAGCCGTAATTATTTCTTGTGTGCATTTTTTGTTTGCTTCAATATTTATTTATTGAGGCCATAAGAATTTGCAAAAAAAAAAACCAAATAAAAAAATAGTTTAAATGTTTGTTTTATTTAAATAATGCATTTCATAATATTTCATATCGACATGTAGAGTATTTTAATGTTATTTTATTGCTCATGAATTATTTGGTTGGTTTTCGTTTGTTTGTTGTTTTTTTATTTTTTTTTATTTTAGTCAATATTAACATGAATATTTTGTATTTATTTTGTATATTTTTAAAAATTTCGGCATGTGATTTTTTTACTCGTTTGGTTGTTTTGTTAAGCAAATAGAGAAACGCAGCAACTGGTAAATGTGTGTACGATGTGCACATATTTTACAAATGTATTTTGTAAATTTACTCTAGATACATTAAAAATGTGTAGAGTAAAAAACAAAACGTGTGTTGAAGAAGAAATCAGCTTGTTATTTATAACTGTTTGCTTGCTTACATTTATAATTAAAAAATAGCTTTTTTGCTTAAATTTTGTAAGCGAACTAAAACGTTGCACAGTGGGGTTTTTGACACCAAAAGTGGGAATTAATTCGAGGTATGTTTACCTGTTTCTAATTTTAACTTTTTTCAGTCCAATTCAATGCGAACGGGTTATCCCAACATAGGTTCGAGGTAGAAGATTTCCTACACAGGCAGGAAATAGACATCCTTTTGGTATCCGAAACACACTTTACTGTAAAGAATTGCTTTAGAATTGACAGGTTCATTATATATGACACTAAACATCCAAGTGGAAAGGCATGTGGTGGCACGGTCGTCATTGTGCGTAAAAACGTGAGGCACTTTGTTATGCCAGAATTTGGGAAGGATTTTATTCAGGCAAAATCTATAAGTCTTACTGATTTTCATACCACAATTTCATGTGTATATTGTCCTCCAAGACACATAATTGATAGCGACAATTTCAAAAGTTTCTTCGCAACATTGGGACACAAGTTCCTGGCAGCAGGAGACTACAACGCTAAACATACCTACTGGGGCTCTAGACTTATTAGCCCAAGAGGTAGGCAGCTGTACAATGCTATTGCTCAAAATAGTCTAGATGTCGTATCTGGCGGTGAGCCCACATACTGGCCTACAGCCTGTACGAAAAAGCCAGACCTTATTGACTTCACTGTTATAAAAAATATTAAACGTGACCAACTTCTGATTAGTCCCCTAGACGACTTATCATCTGATCATTCGCCAACTATAATTACACTACGTAATAGTTTTATAAACTCTGAAGTATCTCCTACGTTCTATCCGAACCGGTATACGAACTGGCTAAAGTATAAAATGTATGCGAGCTCTCATCTCTCCCAGAACATCCCTCTAAGGAACTCGTCTGATATACAATGTGCTGTGAACCACCTTACAGACGCTATTACTTGTGCAGCTAGGAATGCAACTCCAATGATAAAAACATATAGGAGGAAACCATTCAAGTCATCAGCTGATATTGAAGCCGTCATCCGACAAAAAAGGAAATTGAGAAGGGAATGGCAGAGAAATCGTTCTCCAGTTTTAAAGACCCAATTGAATTTGTGTCAAAAATTACTTAAAGAAAAGCTGCGTTCAACAGCATGAGTCAGCGCTTGCAAATTATTTAAGTAACTTGGATCCGACAACAAAAACCGACCACAGCCTATGGAAAGCTGTGAAGCATATGAAGTGCCCTACTTCCTCCGAACCTCCACTAAGACTTGAGGACCTTAGTTGGGCTAAAAATTGTAGTGAACGAGCAAATGCTTTTGCTAGCCATCTTCAAAACGTTTTCACTCCACATGAAATAAATAGTGATATTAATCCTCCATACATCAGCGATTCCATAGAAAATCATATAAAGATGCGGTTGCCCTCAATTAAAATGGCAATCAAAAATCTTGATGCGAAAAAATCGCCCGGCGCTGATCGAATTACTAGTTCAATGCTGATGAACTTGCCAGATTGCGCTGTGAGAATTATGTTATTCATTTTTAATGCCATCTTAAGAGTGGGGGTTTTCCCGTTCTCTTGGAAAATTTCAGAAATAGTCATGATTCAAAAACCGGGTAAAGACGCTACTCAAATTACGTCATACAGACCTATCAGTTTATTATCCATCCTTTCAAAGCTGTTCGAAAAGGTCCTCCTCCAGAAAATAACGCCCCATCTAGCAGAGCGAAATATTATTCCAGAACATCAGTTCGGCTTCCGGGCTGGTCATGGAACTACACAGCAGGTTCACAGAATTGTTACTGCTATCAGGTCGTCCTTCGAGAAAAAGCTGTTTTGTTCAGCATTGTTTATTGATGTCTCCCAAGCATTTGACCAAGTTTGGCATGATGGTCTCCTCACAAAAGTAACACGACTTCTTCCTGCTAACACCCACAAGCTGATTAAAAGTTACTTGACTGATAGAACATTTAAGGTACGATCAAAAAATGTATTTTCACCAGTTAAGAAGATTTCTGCAGGCGTCCCCCAAGGAATTATACTTGGCCCGCTATTATACATCGTCTATACATCCGATATGCCTACAAATCGACATACTATCACGTCAACGTTCGCAGATGACACGGCATTTTTAAGTGTGAACAAAGATCCAGGAACTGCATCTGAGCACTTACAAGCTCATATAAACAGCTGGAAGGTTGGCTAAATAAATGGAAAATCAAAGTAAATCCATCAAAATGTGCCCATGTGACTTTCACACTAAGAAAGGCTAATTGTACGCCAATAAAAATAAATAACGTCATTGTTCCGGTGGAAACCCAAACTAAATATCTAGGAATCCATCTAGACAGACGCCTAACATGGTCACGACACATTGAGGTCAAAATCTCAGCTATGAAACTAAAAACAGCTCGACTAATGTGGCTGATAGGTCCATTTTCATCTCTATCTTTGGAATATAAAGTAATAATTATTTAAGTTTTTTCTTTTTATATTTAAGATTTGGATACTTATTGTAATTTTCTTATAGAAAGATTCAATAATAATAAACAATTAAAAAAAAAAAAAAAAAATTCACTTTAAGAAGTAAAACTAATCAATTTTTTAAGATTTTATATTTTCCATTAGTTAATTTTTTAAAACATACCTTTAATGTTGCTAAAAATTGCAATATATCTAAAAAAATAAAAAGAATAATATTTAATCACACATTTCTATTCCTTATCCGATTCTTTGTCATTATAATCATCAATTATTATCATCATCATTATCACTATAATTAGTATACGTATCATTATCATCATTATTGGCATCTTCTTCACCATCGAGATTTGATTCAAATATTACCAATTGAATTGCTTCCATAGGCAAATTATGGGTTTTTTTCTCTTTTAATTTTCTCATATTTGATATTACTGGATCTAAAGCAACTAAGTCTTTTAAATATATCTTCATTTGATTTTTCTCTATAACATTTTCTTATCAATATTAACTGTTCTGCTTACTTATTGTTTAAATTGTTATTGTTTTCTCTTTCTTCTTTTAATATGTTTTTATCTACTCTAATTTAATAATTAAATGCACGCTCTCATGAAAACAAAAGCAATAATAACACTGAAGTTTGTATTGCTTTTTATAAAAAGTTCATTTTTTATATGTAGGTGCAATAATATATTTATATTTTATTTTAAAATGTGCAAAAAAGTGCAGACAAATTTTTTATAAATATTTTCAAAAGCTTTTATATTGTTAGAAAAAAAGTTTTTTTTCTTAATTTTTCTTTATTCACAACTATTTATCGACATCCACAAATTTATCGGCTTACTCGTGAAAATTAATTAAAAATAACAACACAAATTACACATAAAAACAAAAAACATAAATTAATCTTACTAACCTGAGGTTGAAGGTTCCAGTAAAATATTTTTAATTATCACTTTACAAAAGACTCAAAACTAATTTTTAAGACACCAAAAGTTTAAATTTATATTGCACGCGAAGAAAACGTCAAATAACTCGAACTTTAAAATTGTATAGTGACATAACGGTAATTGTCAAAAACAAAATTTTTGCACTAGTGATGTGGAATGTTTTATCGACTACAAAAATTTATTCGGTTTTTTTAAATTTAGTTTTGCAATTAATTCCCATTTTTGGTATCAAAAACCCCACAGTGCGTTGTATGTTGCAGTCCCGGCTGTGAATTTTTATTTCAGAGCTGTAAAAGCAAATATAACAGGGCGCTTTAAAAAAGAAGATCCTCTGAGCCTTTTGTATTCTGAGGTGAGTTTGTGCCGCCTGTAAAAGAGCAAAAAGCAAAAGAGTAGGAAAACGTCAAAGAGAGAAAAAGAAGAAAAGAAGTTGAGAATTGAAAAAAAGAGAGAGTATAAGGAGAAAAGAAGAAGAAGGAAGAAGAGGGAAAGAAGCAGAAAGGAAAATAGAAATAAATAAAAAGAAGAAGAAAAATTATAAGAGAAGAAAAAGGGGTAAAAACCGATGAGAAACAGATAGAAAGATGAGGAGGAAAAAAAGAGAGGAGAAAGAGAAGAAAAAGAAAACAAAAAAAACTAAAAATGTAAAAAAAGATTGGAAAAAAAGCCAATAGAAGATGGGAAAGAGAAAAAAATAAAAGGTTTAGTTGGGCAATTCTTTCTCAATTCTCTTTTAAAATTGCTGCTGTGTCTACACACAGCAATTTTGCTTCGGCAATTTTATCATTCTTATTCAATCCTTCATTCAGCCTCAAGCTACCAGTCTTATTTTTTACATCTTTATAAAAGATACGAAGAGAGAACAAAAAGGAATTGCCGAGTACGAGCAAGTTTGTACCCCTTTCAATTCCTCTTTCTCCTACAAAATCAAGAATTGCCCAAATAAACTTGCTGTGTGTGGTGCTGGTATAAAAAAAAGTGGTAAACAGAAAAAAAATAAAAGAAGATGAAGAAAAGAAGAATAAACTAAGAAGTAAATAAAAGCAGTGGCGGATTTAGGCCTGTTTCCTTCCAAAGATCTCTAAAAACTTCAATTTTTCGAATTTTTTTGTATAGAAGTGTAAATAATAATTAAAAAAAGTCCTTTAGGTCTTCTCCATCAATTGTGAATCAAAATTTTATTACCTCTAAGATTGTTATAGTATTTTATTTTTAAAGCCAGTGTACACAAAAAAATACATTCAATATTATTTTGATCCTCTTGATTAAAGCTTAAAATAAAAATGAATGGCATACCCATTGCAGGAAGGATAACGATATTTTGGGGATTCTTCATTAAATATGAGTTATTTTACCTTCTTCTTAATAAATTTTTAGATAATGGACTGATTTTTTTAATTTAAACACAAGTTGGGCTTCAATAGACAATGTTGCAAGAGCGTTAAGTCTATCTTGGCCCATACTTGACCGTAGATAAATTTTACTTTATCAAGGGTGGAAAAAGATCTTTCTGCTGAACAATTTGTAGCAGGGAATTTAGCTATTTTCCCGTCAAATCTGACGATTTTGAAAACGGTGGAAAAAAATTATTTTGGCTTTGTATGTATTAATAAAATAAAGAGTTAAGATACACAGGTTTTTTAAGAATATTATTTTATTTCCTTTATTAAATCTGTGATCAGAATCGATAACCATCTAAATCGACTTACTAATTAAGAAGTAAATTCAACAATTGAATTACTTAATATATATAATTTAATATAAATTTCGTATTCGTTTAAAGTAAAACTTGGCCAAATCAATTTCGAATTTGAATTCCCCTTAAATTCTTTTACCTTTAAATTATGCCGCCCTAGGCCCGAGCCTCACGGGCCTAGGCGTAAATCCACCACTGGATAAAAGAAGACCAAATTAAGAAAAGAAAAAGATAAAAAGAGAAAAATAAGAAGAGAAAAAAAAGGAAAGTAAAAGAAGAAAACAAAAAAGAAGATAAAATAAAATAAGGATAAAGCAAGAAGAAGACAAAAATTAGAAGAGAAAAAAATAAAAAATAAAAGAGAAGAAGAGAGCAGGAAGAAGAAAAAGAAGATCCTTCGCTAAATCAATTGCTGTTTTCACTAAGCCATGCCGGCTACTGCACTGCGAAAACAAATTAGTTCTCAAAAATTTTTTTAAAATTAAAACTTCAGTTGTGATAGTCGATTTTTCTAATTGTGACAATAGAAAATCGGTCTAACAGCTCGAAATATTTTTAAGAAAATAAATTTTTTTTCAGTATAATCGAATGCTTAGTGCTACAATTAAAAAAAAAATAATAATCACAATTGAAATTTTGATTGGAAGCAAATTTAGTTCTCATAACCGAAGTTGTTTTCTGTGTGCACAGTCCACAGCTCAAGTAGGCTCTGCAAGTTAATGCTTGCCAAGGTTAAGTTTAAGCTGTTCCTTTAAAACTAGGCAGAGGCGCAAAAAGTGACTCAACATTTTCCTTCTCTTTCGCGTCCCGATATCTTTTATTACAGCTATTTGATGTTGCAGCCATTATCCTGTTTGCCAAATTATCTGTGCTATAACACTTGATTGTAATCTAACATGGGGCACATAATTCTCTCTATTTTACACGTGCGTTCACTTATCTATCTAGAGTGGGGCCCTATACAGAAATATATTCTCTATCACTTGCTTTCAGGTCGGAAAAATCATATCGTAGGACATAACGATGATTTACTCTAGAAACCTTGACTTTTTTAATCAAATTATATATATCTTGGAATTATACTCGTATAGCTAGTTATAGAAGTCGCTTAAGCCAATATTGGTCTCACTAGCCATTTAAAAAACGATTGTACAGATATAATCCTCTTCTTTTTGTACTTGTTATTGATTAACAAGATCAATAGTATCGGTTCTTAAGCAGCTGTGTTACGAACTGTTAAGTAGCGGAATATAGATTTCTTCTAAAAGTTTTTAAAATTGCGAAGAGTTTTGTATGAAGATATCAGCAAAATTTTCATAATTCACTTTTTATATTTTGGATGGCTCTGCTGAAATTGTTGCACAACAAGATCTAATTTAATTGAAACCGAATGGTTACAAGCAAGTTAGTCTCATGCTGCAAAATGAAATTTTCTAATTCTGATTGAAAAAAATCCTATTGCTAAATAATAATTTTATAAAATTGATATTAAATACAATAACAGCAGTAACAAGATACAATCAAGCAAAGTATTTATATTAGAAATCTATTACTTGTTTGGAAAAATATTTAAATAAATTACTTAGCAATAACAAATGATGTTAATGAGACTTACTTTCAATATTGTTTGTTACAAGCACTTGACTTTAGGCCTTGTGTATTACACAAGCAAGGTGAAACAATTACACAAGAAATTTGGTTCATTAAATTCATTTCAATTGAATTTCTGTCCCAATGAGAGAAATAAAGTCTAAAACAACAAAAACATTTAACAAAAATATTTATAAATAATTAAATATTGAAAAATACCCACATAAACAAAATCTGTAATAAACATGATTGTGTCATGTATTTTATTTGCAGCATATGAGGGTGGATTCAGTACATACACAGAAAACAACTTCATTTCTGAAAACTAAATTTGTTATCAATCAAAAATTAAGTTGTAATAATAAAATTTTTTCGTAGTAGCAACCAGAATTCCATAATATAGACCAACATTTAGTTCTCTTAAAACTATTTGGTGCTGCAACATCGCTTTTCTATTGGATTATCAAAAGTGAAATTTTGATTGATAACAAATTCAGTTCTCTCAGCTGAAGTTGAATTCTTAATACATAAAAAAATTTTAAGGTTAAGTTCCACTATAGCTTTTGAGATCGAAATGAGAGAGCTTGCACCAGTAATTAGTAACTATTTTTATCGTTTTCGATCGGCATACATTTTCAATCTAATATTGGCCGAAACAAAAACACTATAATAATCGATACATACGTTCACTCTATGGTGCTTTATTGTTAAACTTCTAACAATTTTCCTTAATTTGAAAGTTTTAAGAAGTACTGCAGACTTTTCGGTTAAAAGAATTGCAATGATTCGAAGAAGAGAATTGATGTAAAAACCAAATTAAATTCCTCTGTGCTGAGTCTTATATACCCTTCACTGTGCTAGCCAAATAATCATATTTTTTCATTTTGCACATTCTTCTTAAATATTTAACAAAAAAATTATACAAAAGATTTTAATGTAATGGCAAATATTGTTAATCCTAAAATAAATAATTAGTACTGAAATTCAAATTAAATTAAAAAAAAAATTCTAAGAACGATGCAAAATAAATTAAATTTAATTTCATTTAAAATGTTTGCAAACACTTTTTAAGCCAAATATTTGAAAATAAATATTTCATATCAAATTAACCGCAAAAATCAAAAACTTTTCTCTAACATCTATCTGTCAGCGAGATTTCTATATTCGTAGTTCTTTTAATAACAAGATATTGAAAAGACATAGGTTTTTATATGACCGATTGCTTGGTTTTGTGTGTGCGCACCCACGAGCACATATATGCTTGCTTTCATTAACACATTTCTTAAAAATTTCCATAAAAAAAACAAATCAGAAATTAATGAACAATTTGCGACAAAATACCTAAAAAACCACTCACAAAATGGTAAAAAATAGAGGTAGTTGCGGTTTTTCACTCATATCTGCACCATTTATAGATCAATCCGGCTGAAAGACATTAGTATGCCAAATTTTTATGTACGTTGCCTAAGAACTTCATGAAGTTTGTGTCAAAGGCTACATAGACAGACAAGCGGACCTCACTAAATCAACTTTGCTACATATAAGCATCCAGCAAATATACACTTTATAGGGTGGCACATGTACGGTGTAGAAATTACACACGGAATAACTTATATATACCCTTTTCACTCCCCTGTCTTCCCGGTGTGTGTCTTCTTGGTAAATTACCCCACCTTTATGTATCAACAAATCGGGTGCGCTAGCTGCTTGGAGCTTGAACCTAAAAGAAGTATGGCTTTGAGGTCTAACCAGCGACTCTCTATACTGGTGCCATTAGAACTGGTAGCCCCACGGACGAGACTTCGTGTAGTGATCTTCACTATACGAATGAATAATGAGTGCTCGGAATATGTGGACTGAACTTTATTCCAAGCCTACGGCGTTTAATGGATAATGTTCTGAGGCTAACATCCCTGGTTCGTTGTTCGGACATCGTGCACACCCAACATGAAAATGAGACAAAGTCTGTGTCTGGTTATTAGGGAGATCATCTTCGGGGGTACACGTGGTGACTGTGGTTGTTACCTAAAGATATGCGGGAAGTGAGCTACATTTTCAACTGTTGCAAAGTTTCATGTTGCCTCAATGTGCTGTTTCATAGCAACAGAAAGTCGCTTTGTGTCACGGGTTTTAGGTCGGCTCAACTCCTTCAATAAGGGGGTGTTTGCTATCTGTGTCCTTATTGGTTATAGGGGCACAAGTGGTAGACATTAATACTGCTTTTGACTTCACTTAAATCAACCCTTTTCACTTTTGGTGAAGGGTAATTACAAAGACTGAAAAAGAAAAGAATTTTTTAAGTGAGTGGTTAAGAAAAATTAATGATTATAATTTTTACAAAGAGCGGCGGCAGTAGAACAGGGTCGATCGCCAACATTAATCAGCTTTTTTCACACTTTTATTGTTAAGAGTTGTGCATACGCTCGGTGTGGAGTTGCATTGAAACCGGCTGCCGTGACTCACAGATCTTAAGGAGTTTTATATAGGAGGCCATGTCCAAATAACATGGTTTCGAGTTGGTACTCATATGTGTTACAGATATGAGGGCGTTGGTAAACGCATTATATTAACCCGTGCGTTAAGATCGCCGTGAGTTTGGGCCTTCGGGCAGGCACTCACCGCTCAGAATAGCATTTTATTCTGTGATAGTTAACATGATTTCTGCCTTCGTCGAGCCGTATTTAAAAATTATGTATGTCCGATACATATGTGCCGATAGTGACATTTCAGCTTAAGACATACTTTTTCGTTTCAAAACTCGACGCATAACAAAATTATTGCCGATAAATAATTTTTTTACGAGGAATGCTAAATTATTACATTTTTACTTCTTCTTATTTACTTTTTCTTACCTAATTCATGTTGTTGTTGTTCCGATCCTCGTATATTTGTTATCTGGCTGTGTATTCCTTTGTGTATGTTAATTGTGTGTGTTTGTTTACTTAAATATTGTAATTCTGTTAATGGTTTTTTTTTTTGTTTGCATGTAGAAAAACAATTATACAAGTATCTAGTTATAATGACATGTTTATTTGTCAATTTTTGTTTGCTCATGAGTGCGAGCGTTTGCTTAATTTCACCCTAAGGAAAAATATTTTATGTAATTTTTCACACATTAAATATTATCTTTAAGAATTTTCCTATAAATTTATTTTCTTCAAGAACAATAAGTGTTGAATGTTTTATTTGTCTCTTGCAATAAAATTATAAAATGTTTTTGTGAAAACTGCACTAAAAAAAATTTTAATTTGTTAGTTTGTTTTTCTTCTTTTTCTTAAATTTATTATGGAAATTATCTGCTTGATTACGTTCTATTGTTTGGTTTAAAGAAAAATGTTCAAATTATAATTTACAAAAAGGAAAATTGTCTCACATGATGGCTGGCATCAGCTGAAGTGAAAATTTTATTCATTTTAAATCACAAACGTTATTAGAAATATTCAAATTTGCATAAGCATGTATTGGTAAAGTGGGTTTGTGTTTTTCTTAGAGATACTGAGTATCAATAAAATATTCACGACGGCAATTTCTTCAGTGGGTAATGGAACAAAGTGAATTCAATTACAATTTCGCGAAAAAAAGTCATCTTTTCCGATGTCTTTAACTAAAAAATCAATTCATGAGAAAGAAATTCATCCGTAACGAGCAACTATCAAGTGCGTGTTTTGGTCAAGAATTACTTTTTTGAAGATGCGGCAAAAAGCGTGACGGGCATTCATTAAAATAACATGATTACGGAATTCTTGTGTCCATTAAAATAAGTTTTTATACAACGATCAGAAAAGCCTGGCTTATGAATAATTTTTGGTACTGAAATTTCGATCGATCGATCTATAAATTTCAAATGTAAATTCTGATTTTAAAATAATTTTTTTGTCAGTAATGAAACTAAATTTTTGAAATCATTGACAATCTTTCTTAAAACAATTTTTTTAATTTGGGGGGACCAGCAAAACTTCTAACATGTTCATCTGAAATCATTAAAATCAAATAAAATAATTTTAAAATAGTAAATCAAGTCCCTGGTTGCGGTTAGAACTACAAGTTTTCATTTTAAGCCACCTACTCGCCAAGACAATGGAGTAGTAAAGTGGTATAGACTCCCCCTGTAGAATTGAGATATTTGAGAAAGTCTCCTAATCTTATCCCTAATATCTCCCTCTAAAACAGAAGAGCAGGATACTTACAGAGAAAGATCCATAAAATTTGTGTCTCGCAACTAGAAGAGAAGAAAAGAACACTTGGAGAGAAGGCGAAAAACTGTTTCCTTGCAATCAAGTATCCCCGCATGTCTGTTGCCTCAAAAATCTCAAATATCCTTCGTATGATGGCTGAAAAGCTGCACGGGCCATAGCCAGGTCATATTTAACACACAATCTTGCATATCACCACACTCACCTTCTCTTGGTAGTATTCAAAAATGCTCTAAGATCCGAACGAATCCTAGTCGCTAATCAAAGATTCTTTTTTGTATTCCTGGTTTTCACAAAGAATTTCAACAATTAGTAATTAAAAAATATAGTTATAGGGTGGTCCATCTAAAACGCTCTATGTGAATTGTAAATAAAACAAAAAGTTTTCAGAGAATTTTCTTAAGTTTTTTTTTTAGTATAATACAAGGATCTATGACAATTGTGTGCAAAAGAAAAATATGGATGTTCGTTCCGGCTTTGGTGGCATAAATCTATCCGATGGTCCATATTTTTGATGACTCTGAATCATACTTGAAATTCAATGTCGTTAATATGCCGAATTATTTCTTACTTTAACTCTTGAATTAATCTTGGCTTATTGACGTAAGCTTTCTCTACTAAATATCCCCAAAGAAAGAAGTCAAATGGTGTCAAATTATATGATAGTGGCGGCCAATTAACAATGTCACCACGTGAGATAACACGGCCATTAAATTTCTTACGCAAAAGAACCATTGTTTCTTTGGCTGTGTGGCAAGCAGCATCATCCTGGTGAAACCACATATCGTCCAGATCCATATCCTTAATTTCTGGCCACAGAAAGTCCGTTGCTGGGCTTCTGCCACACTATCGCGAACATCAGCAATGTTTTCCACAGAACTGACTGGGTGAATATGCACAGGTGCTTTCACATTTACTGAATTCTCCCGATTGTGGACACATTTGGTCCATTATTCTGATTGAAAATATCACGAATTGCACGAAATGCACGTTAATTTTCGTAAAAGTATTCAAAAGTCTTAATGCGCTGGTCAATTGTGTACCTCTCCATGGTTGAATTTATCACTGAAACAAGGAGATTTCAAATTAAGTTGATCAAAAAGATTGACGTTAAGATGTGACTCACAATTAGCATCGTGCAATGTGTTTGGACCACGCTTGTTAATTTCATAACAATTCATCAAGTGTATTTTGAAATATGGTGAGAGTCGGAACGGCCTTTAATAATTGCACTGTAATTCGAAAAGTACTCGTATTAAATGAATTCAATTTAAGTTTTCATAGAACGTTTCGCAGACATCAGACTTTGGGAAAATGACTAAAAAAATAAAATAGATTTTTTTCGATAATTCTGACTTTTGTCTATCGCAAACCTATTTTGCCCCCTAAATTAAGACAATTTTAGTTTTGAAACACAAAAAAAAACTTTGCTAAAATAAGACATTTTTAATACTTCTGAGAAAGCTTAATTGTGCTTGTATATACTTATTTTTTTGCATATATTTGTGAATAGACTACATGAGTGCATGTAGTCGTCCTTTGTAACTTTTTATATTCATACTCGTGTGCATGTGTAGCAATTTTTTTTTATCAAAGTTTTAAAACTTTTTGACACCAGAGTAAGAAGTTTTCTTTGTAAAACCCTATAACAAACTCGTACATTGTCATAAATAGATTTTATTTTAACTTTTTTTTTTATTATTTCTTTTGATATGTGGCTCCTGCACTTGTACTCGACTTGTGTGTAAAAGTTCTTTCATGGGTTTATGTTACCTTACAAAAAACCTACATTTACACTTAGATACATACATAGACACACTTGCCCATGTGGACGTATGTAAGTAGTACCTGCATTGTATTGAATTGCTGCTTTATTCTTAAAATATCTATCTTGGTTTTATGGTGAAGTGCTTTCAAGTATAACAAACCATAAATACTAAATAAAAAAACACGGTTGCAGTGTACAGGTTTAACTTTACTTTCTTTTTTAAAGCTTTTGTTTCCTTTGTTGTTGTCGTTCTTTAAACCAAATACCAGAAAATCAATAAAATTTTAAACTACTTTAACTGGGTTGAATTTTTAAGTTATTTATTGAAAACGAATTAAATATTTGTAGTAAAAGCATGTTGCTTGGTAAAGAGAAAGAAGCTTAACAAAATAAATCACTACAATCATGTTTCACATGCGGTTTATAGTTAGATTTAATGACAGTTTGATTACACTAATTTTATTAAAAAAAACATTTTTTTTTGCAGTTGTTTACATATAAAAAAGGCTTATCAAAAGCCCGAATATAATGACTTAACCCAAAATAATGCTGGATACGATAAGTTGGATTTTAGCAGAGCTGGTGCTGTCACATTTATCATGTAAAGCAAGTATGCTTGCAGGTGCTTTCATAGGTTAACTCAAGTTGAACAGTTTGTGCGAGAGAGATAAAAACATTAAACGGATGCGAAGTAAAAAAGAAGATAAAGATGGTGAAGAAGAAGATGATGAAGAACTCGGTTATTTATACAGTCCACAGCGCTGAAAAATACTGCAGTTAGCGCTCGCTGAGCTGGAGTTCTTGCTGATCCCCTTATGTAAGCCAGAGAATTTGTTCCATGGTCTCTTTCTCTTCCTCGTTTTGCAAACTTTTTCTAGGGCCAAATTACGGCATTCAATATCCATCGAAATTTCCATTTAAATTTGATGAATATTATTCTCCTAGCAATATTGCCAGAGTTGCAGTTATTTATTATTGCTGCCACTTGATGTTTTATTTTAGCTTATTGGAGCTACAGTAGATCTCTGAAATGATTTTGGTACACTTTTTGCCCGATAGCTACCGCTGTGTTGCACGTCCATCTTAACTGTGAAGAAAGATAGTCTCGTTCTGCTACTGGCTGGTCAGAAGAAGAATACCACAGAACATATCACTGTACGGTACTGGCAATTTCAAACCTCTACCTAACAGGTCATTAGCCTTGCAGTGCCCATCAAAGGGAGTTATGCTAACGTTACAGAATATATTTTCTTTTGAACAGCCAATCAGCTCCTTCTGATCGCGGGTGTGTTGCGGTTGCTATATAATTTTCTATGATTGGACAAAAAATAAAAAGAGTCCACTTAGTCTAATGTATAAACCGGAGAACATCAAAGCCATATGAACAATAAAATGCTAAATTATCTAGTTAATACAGATGTGAGCTCTCCTCTCAGAAGCTCATAACCCTTCTTTAGGACAAAACACTAACTTTATTTCTTTTTATACCAAAAGAAACAACGAATTCTATTAATTGTTGTCCAAGTAATCAAAAGGCCTCACTTACTTCGAACAGAGGGTGTCTTGTAACGCAGTAAAACTGAATGATCAACAGAATATTGTGTTGTCATTTCCGGCAGAAGTACGCGTACAATTTCTGTAGTTTACCTGAAAATTAAAATATGCTAGTGAAGATCTGGGCCCAAATCGTCACATTCGATATCGAATGACCACAATCAACACTTTAGTCTTTTTGTGTGGAAAAATTTCAAAAGTTCTATAGAACTTGCTCGATATTGAATGTGAAGATTTGGCTTCTTTACCTTATGGCTTAACAACCAGTCCGTTGACATAATCTGTTTTTCTTATAGATTCTGTCAACAGGAATAAAACCCTTTAGAAAACGTTTTATAAGTTTGTGCAGCAGCAAGAAGATACAGAATGAAATACTTAATTAGTGGATATTAGCCCTGGAAAGCTTGATGAAAGAAAAGACCCAACAATTACAAGACACTTAAGATGTCTAGGATAGTGATAGCTACGGTGTCCTCTAGCTTCGGCTAAAATTATCATGTCCTGTATTTTTTTTTTTTTTTTCATATGTATGTTTAACACTGTTGTAATTTTCTCGCTTTTTGCTATTTTATTGTACTTTTCAAGGCTTAAATAATTAAATTTATTACACGCTGCTGTTAAAATTTCACTTATTTAGCGATATTATTAAAGTTAAGCTGTGCTAAATCTAACAAAGGAAATGTTTTGTAGTCTTTTACTTTTTGTCCTTATATTCCCTACCAAGGAAGTTTTTTGTTTGTCTAAGCAGCTTGTGAATGCTGAACTTTTCAAGGTTTTTTTTTTCATAGCCAACATTGATTTTGTATAGAATTATCTAGTTTATTTCTTTTAAAGAAACTTAGTTTCTCGTTGAAATTTGTTCTACATAAATTCAATGTTTTTTTTTTAGCTTTCCAATTAAAATCAATGTCAAAGCCACTATTTGGTATTTCGTTTATATAAAAACACGCAATTTTTATCGCTACTTTTTAATTTCGTCCCTAAGCTCATTAAACCGAATAATCAACAATCGTATTGAAATATATTTAAATATATTTAGAGAGAATTAACTTGAGGTTAACAAAAAACACAACAACAAAAAAGAAAATAAAAAAATAATGTGGCTTGTTGCAAACCAGGTATGGGAAATGTAAAATTTTTATAAAAATTTCTGCAGTTTTTCTTGTAACATAACCTACTAAAGCTTAGAAAGGATTAGGCTGCACAAATCTTTTAAAGAAGAAGATGAGAGAGAGCTAAGCTGGATTTCCTTATGATATCTGTGTAGGCCAACAAAAAAGAAGTAAGAGAGAAAAGAGAAGCAGAGAAAGAAAATAGAATTAGAGAAGTTTGGATGGCTTACAGAAATCAAATTGGCTTGCATGTACGCCAATGTCTACATTTTACAGTACAGAAAGGTCAAGTACCGAAAATTTATGCCATTTACTCTTCCTTACTGATAACTCCTAAATTAATTATTCGTTATCGAACCCATTCTCTTAGCATAGCCAAATTTGCAGTGACAATGGCTCCTTATCGCTGTCCCCTTTTTCTTCATTTGAGCTCTACAGAGCCCCCAATAACTCATTGTAATCATGAACTTGTTATTCTGCAAAACTTTTAAACATATTTGCTTTTGTTATTTAAAGAGTAATTCATTTGAGTCTACCCCAGTACTGCTTTTCTATTAAATTTTTAACGATATTTGCTATAGTTATCTTATTTATAACATAATTCATTTGAGTTGTTTGCGTATTGCACACGATATTCATAGCACAGCTGGCTACTTAATTTTATTTTTAACTACTGACGTTAATACAATAAATTGGGTTGTTAAAAATAACAACATGTTGAAACGTTAAAGGTTAATAATGTACACTACAGATCACTCTTGCCATTTCTCATGCCCATTAAGAGAACGTTTTTTTTGGATAATGGATTTAATTCTATGAAACGTTTATCATTTACATTTTTACGGACTACTGGGCACGTGTATGTTTTTACCACTTACCATATGATAAGCTAGTTTTAAATTAAATAAATTACAAGAACGTTATAGAAACGGTAGTAAAGCCGCAAGAAGCATTAAAAACTCCTCATACATACTTAAACGTCATGATTTGTATCCTGTTTTACTTAACAGTAGCACAATAACCGCCAGTTATTTGACCTCTTTCTTATTTATAATTTTTATATTTGTGTATGTACAAGTGTAAGTATGTGTTGTGGATAAAGTATAATGAAGTATTAGGTCTTTACCTTATGCGTAGGTATGCGTGCTTTAAGTTCGTTTGGTTTCCTTATTTTTTTTGCACGATGTGTTGTCAGGCATTACACAAAAGGAAATTAAAAGAGAAACGAGAAAAATTTTTTTTATTTCTAAATAAATAGAATAGAAAATGCACGCATAGAAAATGTTTTGGAATTTCAAATAGCAGTCATTAAAATCATTGATCATTGTCAGACAACAAACAATTTTTTAAAAGTTCATAAATATTAATGGCATTCAAGTATGTGCAATTATGTTGACTACCGGCTGGATATTAAAGCTACTGCTGTTTAAAAACGAAAACAGAGGGATGAAATGGTATTCAGATTCATAATTTTTTAATTTTCATCTAAACTGCTCTAAATATACTTTATATGAAGCCTTCGAATCACATAACTGGAGTTAAATTTTTTTTTATTAATTTTTAACAATTTTAAGGCACGCAGAATATTAGAAATGAGAGGATTTTTTTTTTAAATTTCCATTATTAAAAACTAAAAAAACAAATTTGCCACCCCACTGTGGTTACGCCAGTTTTAATTTAAAAATTATTGATTAATTTTCAGAGCACAACTCAAACAAATGATTTCAGAAAAATAAAATATTGTTCCTTTAATCTTCCTAGAGACTTTCAAGTGCCACTTAAATAGTTTTACAAAACCACTAAAACTGAACAAAAAGTGAAATTGTTGAAAATAAAAAAACCAGTTTCAACTTAATTTCTTTATAACAGACAAAATAGAAACTAATACATTTTAAAGTCATTAAATAAAGTGACTGGCATGGGTTATGTGGTGAATCAAGTGGCCTTAGAGCTGGAATTGATGACCTCTTCACGATACATTGCGAGTGACAGGCCAACAGACATAATAATAACGCTGCTATCTAAGATAATAACGATGATGACATTACAGACATAGAAACATACACACACACACAACTATGACAGTGTTTGTTTAATGGTGCTACTGCTGCTGCTGCTGCTGAAATTATAAATAGCCAGCCAAGGCTTTCGTGTACACTAGACTTTTCAATGTATTTGAAATATTCTTCTTTTACTCATAAAAATGAAACAAAAAGCTTTATAGATTAAAAAAAAATAATAAACGATAAATAAGTTTCAAAATAGTACAAACACAGCCACACATACCAAACACAAAACCGAAAAAAAAGAATAATTTGTCTTTAGAAACAATTTTGTTTACTTTTTTGTGTTTTTAATTTGAACGATTTTCATCTATGGGTGAATGCAGTTTATTGATAATATGGTTCAATTATTTTTCCAACCTATTAAGTCGCTAAAAAAAAGAATACAAAAAATGTTTTTTTTTCTTTAGTCAAAGAAATATAATAGAACTTTAATGAATCACTAAAATACTAGATAATTTAAGCAAAAGTAAATAAAAATTTGTGACAACAAATTTAAAAGTATAAAAATAAGCTGTGGCGCGACTGTTTAATTATGCTGTAACTTAACTGAATTAAAATTGTTTTTATTAAAAGTGGTCTGTTAAAAAGAAAATTTACACGATTTAAAATATATTTTTTAACAAATTTACATTATTTTTCTTTATTCTTTAAACATCTTTAAGAAGTACACAATTTCTAAAAGTGTTTGTTTTTGATAAAACTATTAAGCCTGCACTGCGATCTGTTTACTTACACACAAGACTCTAGTGTTATGAATGCTACTATTTATTGAGACAGACACCTTCCCTAAATATTTTGCATCAAATTTAAAATAAAAATATATATTTTATGTGAGAAAGTGAAGTTATAATGATGGAGAGTATTAAAAAAAATATTAGGCTGCAAAGCGGGCTCAGATATTTTTAATTTGTCAGACAGCAAATACGTGAAAAATATCATATATTTTTAAATAAAGACGGCAAGAACATGTAAGTCATTTAAGAAATCTCAATGAAAAATTCCTAAAAAGATAAAAATTAATTTTAGTTTTATAGTTCCAGTTTAATAAAAAAAATAGAAAAAAAAATATCATAAAAATTAAAAAAGTACCAGTAAAATAAAAAAGTACCAGTAAAATAAAAAAGGATCATTAAAATAAAAAAGCATCGGTAAAATAAAAAAGTACCAGGAAAATAAAAAAGTACCAGGAAAATAAAAAAGTACCATGTGGTGGACAGATCAATTCTAGATGGCTTTAAAATTGTTTCTCAATAAACCCTTCTTGTTAAACTTTACAGAAACTCATTTTGTTCAGCAAATTTTTTGAGCAACTTTTCACTTTTAATTTTCACAAATTTTACTCTTGTAACGCTTAAAGTATTTTGTAGCTTTTCAGTTGCTCTAAAAAAAAATTATTTTTTGTATTTGTTTTGCAACAGATTTTAATGAAATTTCCTACATATAACCTCTATGTCCCAAGAAAGGTCGCCACATATTCTTGTCCCAGGCATTATACCTTTTAATACTATTTTCTAAATCAAATAATTAATACTTGTTTTTTAATGCTTAAAATCCTACTTTTCAGCGAATACACTTTTTCCATACTTAAATTAATGTTGTCATATAATTTTGAACCGGTCACACCCACTTTTATGCTCAATTTTAACAAAACATTTTAGATGGATTTTTTAGTGCTTAAAATGCTGTTTGGCAACGGATTTCTATAAAATTCGGTGACTACTCTCTCCATACCTAAGGTAATATTGTTTTTTTTTTACTAATCAAAGGCCAGATTTTAATGTTTGTAACGATCTGATTGATCTAAGAACTATCACTCATAGGGTAAATCAACGGTCCAGATCAGGTAAAAACATCTAGTACTGGATACCCGTTCCAGTAATTAATTAGATTAGTACCATTTTTATGTCGTCGTCATCGTTTTTACTCGCCGACGAGACTTTGCCCTTCCTAAAATCACATCTTAAATTCTAATCAATTTAAATTTATTTGTAAAAAAATTGTGCTTGGTCCGTTCAAGCAAAATTTTAATTATTAAAAAATCCATTTAAATTGTTTTATTAAAAAGTGTGCGTAAAAGTAGATGCCTTCAAAAGTATTACCAAATTTCAGAAAACAAAAATTTGTATAGTGAACCAACAAACGTTGGACCGTGAAAGACGTTCGGATTTGTGACGCTAAACCTTCCAAGGTGTAACCCAAAGGCACACACAGAAATTCAATTAAATCAGTCCAACCGTTTAGGACGAGTACAATGTCAAACACACGTAATTTTATATATTAAGATGTGGGAACAGGGTAAAGACGTACTAAATTATCAACACTGTAATAATACGATCTAAATAATCAATAATGACATGACAAACTTAAAATTACAAGACAGACAAAAAGGAAGAGTTGTGCTTAAGACGTGGAAGAAGTAAGATCGGTCAGCAAACCGCTTAGAGAAGAGTCGTGATTAAGATGTAGTACGACGGAGTGATCGGTCATCGAAAGTGTTGAACTATTTATATTCAAGTGTAATTATTGAAATGAGTTGAAACTTCTTTGTGAAATAAAATGTAACTAAAACTTACAAATCTCTTCTAAAAGTCACATATATTGGCTCAAGTCGGCAGAAACTTACATGGATGTCATTTATGAGGACATGCTCTATATTCCACATGAATTGGAAAAAATGTGAAATTAAATTTTATGTTTTTTTAATTCTACCAATAATTTCGCACCCAAAATAAAGCAAAAACAAAATTTTAAAAATCTCCAAATGGACCACAGAGTAGTTATGATGTGCGGAATTTTTCAATTCCGAATAAAATATTTAGATTCGGAATACAGAACAGCACTAATTATCTATTTATTTTATATTTAAATTTCAGGAAATCATAATGATGGTTTAATCTTGTTAATTAAATATTTAATTAATCTAATTAAACATTTAATTGAATTGATAAAACATTTGGTTAATGTGACAAAAATTTTTTTTAGTAACAAAATAAAAGCTGATTTTATAAGAACTATCGGAAATTAAAAAAAAAAAAACATATAAAATTCAGAAAAATACATGAAATATTTATTTGGATCGATAGTTGGGTCGATATAATTTAATGTTTGAAGATTATTTCATGCAAATGTTGGCCGCGGCTGCGCCTCAAATGGTCCATCCGCTTAGTCCAATTTTGGCATACTCTTTCCAACATTTCGGCCGGTATCTTACGAATAATGTTGGCAATGTTGGCTTCCAGTGCGTCAATCGAAGCGGGCTTGTCCCTATAGACATTAGCCTTAACATAGCCCCACAAAAAATAGTCTAGAGGCGTTAAATCGCACGATCTGGGCGGCCAATTGACTGGTCCCAAGCGTGAAATAAACTGTTCACCGAACTCGCCTCTCAATTGGTCCATTGTTTCGCGTGCTGTGTGGCATGTGGCACCGTCTTGTTGAAACCACATGTCATGCAAGTCAAGCTCTTCCATTTTGGGCAAAAAAAAGTTTGTTATCATCGCACGGTAGCGCTCACCATTCACAGTAACGCATCATCTTTGAAGAAATACGGCCCAATGATGCCGCCAGCCCATAATCCGCACCAAACGGTTGTTTTTTGTGGATGCATTGGTAGCTCTTGCAATGCTTCTGGCTGCTCTTCACTCCAAATACGGCAGTTTTGCTTGTTCACGTATCCATTCAACCAGAAATGAGCCTCGTCGCTGAACACAACTCTTCGATAAAAAAGTGGATCTTCATCTAACTTTTCAAGAGCCCATTCACCAAAAATTTGGCGTTGTGGTAGGTCGTTTGGCTTCAATTCTTGCACCAGTTGTATCTTATAAGGCTTCACACCCAAATCCTTCCGCAAAATTTTCCACGTAGTGGAGTAACAGAGGCCCAATTGCTGCGAACGGCGCCGAATCGATAATTTACGATAATTTTGTTACAATAGCCCGAATAGAAGCCTCAGTAGGTCGATTAAACTGACCATAAAATGGAAGAAGCGCGCGATGAACTTTCTTAACAGAGCACGCATTTTGGTAATAAAATTCAATAATTTGCAAGCGTTGTTCGTTTGTAAGACGATTCATGATTAAATTATAGACCAAACTGAAGATGTTTGACAGTGACACAAGATACAAAACGTGCGTGAGCTGTCAAAACTAGTGTTGCGAAAAAGATAATAGCAAAAAAATCACTCTTTATAATTAATGATTAATATTTTTCTATGCATATTATTGGACCACCTAAAAGCTCCGTATAAGTCTATTTACATGCAAAACTACTAAAATACTGTGAAAAGGAGTATTATCGCCTCAGTAACCTTATAATTTTCATAAAAATAAAATAAACCAAGTAAGTTACTCAAGGAAGAAGATGCAAAGTGATTCAAGAGGATCCTTTAAGAAGACAATTTATAAATTATATCCTAAAGGAGCTACGCAAAATTGGAGTGAAATAGCGATATTAAAATAGCGATATTTATAATCTGACCTCAAGCTTAATATACTAGCCGTTTCAATAATGTAAAAAACTAAGAAAAATATGGGAATAGCGATAAAAAAAATAAAAAAATAAAAGAAAGGATAAGCGGAAAGATTTCTATGAAGATTGATAAATTTTTTAAGTCAATATATGTTTTATTTAAAAAAAAAAGGGACTGACTGGTATTTTTGTAAGATATAGTAACCACTTTCTTAAAAGTACCATTAACTAATTCTTTTTAAGTGGACTTATACCACTTTCAACATTTTAGTCAAAGAAATGAAATTTTTGATTTTCTCTAAAAATTTTAAATTTTTAAAAAAATGTTTATTATTTTTTTCAACAACTTTAACTCTGATGACTTTAATTTATTACCGTTTCAGAGCACGCCTATATATTCGCATACATTTTCACGGGTTATAACTTTGGTTAGACAAAGTTAGTTAGACATTTTACTCTATAATTATTGTAACAAGGATACACATTAACTTTTTCCTTAATAAAATTTTCTCTGAAGTCTACTGCCCCCTTGAAAAAAAGAAACACAGAAAAGAAGCACAAAAAATGAAATAAATAAACAAATTAAACAGCATAAAACCCACGAAACAGGTATGACCGACCAATAACCATAAATTCCACTTGTGTGTTGTTTGTTTGTTGTATTGTAAAATATTAAAGATGAATAAAGTAAATATAACTGCTGGTGGTTGTTGAGTGGCAGTAGTTTTTTTATTTTTATTTTTATAAATAAATAACTTGTAGTTACTTTAAAATTTTTATTTTTATTTTAATACTTTCAAATAGAAATTAAATTATATATTTGGGAACGTGGGTTAATTTTGTGTAAGTTGTACTTTGGCAACATGTGTTTGTAATTATTATGAACTTGTTTTTATTTTTACCTTTACAAAAGTGGTTGGCTATTCATAGTCATACATTTGGTTTTTTTTTTGTAGGTTTTGTTGTTATTTTATTGTTTCCTGATTTTTTTTTTTTGAGCAACGGAATAGTGGGACTGTAGTTGGGTTTCACATGCGGTCATTCATGAACTTTTATTAGTTGAAATATTCTATTAAAAATAAATACTTTTGTATGTGAGTGGGTGTATTGTTTTTGAAAATTATTTTTTGAGTTCGTTTTGTTTTAGAAAACTAAAAAAAATATCTCAAAGCAATAATTAAATTATTTGGGTTATTGTACTCTTAAACGGCTTAATTACATTTTGTATCGGCATCAATTTTTATTGAAGTTTTATTAAATATCAATTTTTAATTCCTCTAGACAGCTCATTACAAATAAAAAGGATAGCTAAGGAATTCGTATAATATTATGCGACTCAGAAGATCTTTTGTACATCCCATAAGTTCACGGTTTCAGATTTTAAGCCTCGAATGAAGCCAATTGCCTTGTTCAGTGAAAGCTCTCCTCCTTTTCTGGGAGCCAACAAAAAGTCTCCCGAAAGTTTTGCCATACGAAGAGTCATAGGCCAGACAGTCATAAGCTACATGTTCTTAGGTTCTAACATGTAAACCACAGAACCTGCATTGGCCGATTCTAATATTTCATAACTTACAACAACGTTTTTATGCAAAAGCCGCGCCATCTGAAAAGTCTGCTATGGAGACCACTACAAAACTAGAAAAATCCTAGACTTTTTAAAAAGCAGGCGTGTTTGATAACAATACCAGAAAAAGCTTGATTAACAGTTTGGGTTGACAGAGCTGAGTTTTTCAGGTCTGGCTAAAACAATAACTTAAGAAACACAAATAACACTCTCATTTTCATTCACTCTTCCAGCAAAGCAGCATTGCTATCACTCAATGTTATGGGGATGAGATAGCAACTGATGTGGGCTTGTCTGAAGAGACTATCACTTAATAAGAAAGAGGGTTCACTTGGTATGGGTACCAGGCCATAAACTAGAATAAATGTAGGAGAAAATACGCGAACTCGCACGAAATTGGTTGGATACAAGGTGTACTCGGCAGTAAAAGCATTTATGCAATTCCGGTCTGGAAAGGAACAAATTACTTAATGGGAATGAGCTTCACTTCATTTAGGTATTCCGGGCTCAGTATTCCATTGCCAAGTTTGTTGTTCCTTTAAGCAGAAATGGCTTTAATCATCCAATCAATTTTACTCCTTTGATACTGGGATCTATAAACTTCTGTTAGCAGTCCTGTCTGGTGATGTTCTAAACAACCTTTTCTTTAACACTTTTTTTGATTAATGGGTTTTAACTACTACCGCCTCTCTACTAAGGCTCTACAGTACTTCTGCAGACTTTGTTGTCTTCTTCACATCCCAGCAAAAATTATCTGGGAAGTGTATCTTAGGTTAGGTAAGGTTTCTCAGGGCATTCAAATAATAAAAAACAAAAAGCGGGCTCACTTGAATTCTCTGATATGGTCCCTTTCCGATACCAGAATAAAAAAAAATAAAGTAAGGTAGCTGTAAAGATAGAAAAGTAAAATAGAATAAATAGGAAGACAGACAGAAGAAGCAGATGAGTCTGTCACTTAAACCAATTGCTACTCTTAACGAAGCCATATAGCATGTCGACCCTTATAGTTGACAGCGCAGTAAAGTCTTACAGGTAGCGCTTTCCAAAGTGGATTTTGGTCTGCTCCTCTAGAGTAAAGGTGGCCTCACACGATTGCCGCAATGTACCAATTTTCTTAATTTTTAGTATACCAATCGTGTGAATGCACAATAAATTAGTACATCTGGCAATCGCGGGCAATATTGTGTTGGTTATAACCAATCAAATGCAACCCTGATGCGTCAACCGTGTGACCACTTTAAGTACAATCGCGCGGCAATAAAAATGTCAAAAGTGTACCAATATTTATTGTGTTCTTTAGCGGCAATATTTTAATTTTTTTGCGGGCAGTCATTTATTTTCGTAAGTTTTCGATTTAATTATTTGCAATAAATTTTTCTAAATTATATTTATACTTCTATATATACATATTGTGTTCTGACCGGGCAGTTAAGTTTCTGACCCATGTACTTCGTTTTTTTCCATATCTTTTTTTCTTGTTTTGATTTGCTTACATAATATACAAAGCCGACGCAATTTTCTTTTTTTTAAGTCGAAACCATTTTTACGTAAAAACTAAGATTGATTTATTCAAGTTTTTAATTCACAAAATAAATGTACACAATTGATTGCAGCTACAAAGTTGACTGAACAAGAACAATCGTGTGACGGGGTTAGGGCAATTTTTGACGCTTAATAGTTGTGGCCTAACTTGTGGTAATAAAACTTTTAGAAATTGAGCCAATCGTGTGATTGCCTAGGATTTGATTGGGCTAATTTCAATATTGTGCGGCAATTCACTACAATAAAAATTGTGCCAGATTGTTGCATTTGCGGCAATCGTGTGATCCCACCTTAAGACACCGGCAGTGAAGGTGTTCTACAGTTTAATCCTCTATCTTAAAAGCGATTGATATACTTTAGGTACTGAAGAAATCATTTTTAACCGACTGTGGTATGCGATTTTAAGTCTTTACCTTCTACTTCAACCTTCTGCTAACTATAATTATACATGGCCTATTAGATGTTAATACCTTTTACAGCTTCTTAGATGAAAACTTTTCCAAAAAGAACAAATACTTTCCACTGACACGATATTTCGAAATTTCTTAAAAGTAGTACTACTTCCAGGCTGCAGTTGTAGTGATTTTTCAACTTTTTTTCAGTGACAGTAAGACACACGAACAAAGTCATTATTTAGGGTTATGGGTCCATGTTTTATAAATCTTTTGTAAATGAAAACCAATTTTTTTGCTAAAAACCTTGACACAACAGTTAAACCTTGAGTATTGATTTGTTTCCAAGTGTATTGTATGCTTTGTGCTTTGTTACCTTTTACAAAACTATGCATGGCTTAGTTTGGGCGAGTATGTTTTTCAAAAGAAAATACCAACAAAATGTTAACTTCTTTACTTGTATTACTTTTGGGTATTTTGTGTTTGTTTACTATTTGTATACTATTAAAACTAAATTTATTTTGTTCTTTAATATTGCAGTTTTTAGTTCTTAGTTGTTGTTTTAAAGTGTGTTTAAATAATGGATCACTTTAGTTGTTTATTTAGAAGTTATTTGTAACCAATGTTTTTGGTTTTACAAGAATGTGAAAATAATAATTATTTTCTACTTTTTATATTTTGCTTTCACTAATACGACATTGAATCCTTAAGATCCTTAAGATCTGCAGAAATCCTAGTCAGAATTGCAGCATGTACTGCGGCAGCACCTATACTGCAATTAGAACGATATAGAGTCATTTTAGTCAACTTGACAGAGAAAATGATAAAGAGAGTAAGAAGAAAAATTGCAAACATATTTTCTGCCTGTTAATTACAAATAATAAAAAACGGTGTTAACAATGTATTAACAAAGATAATATCAACCATTGTCGGTTTGTACACGATTGTTAATAAATTTAAAACACTCGTATGGTGTCAAGATGACAATATATGTTGTTGATATTGCAACACGATTTTTGGCTCAGTGTAAAAGCTTTAGGTAAGCCTAAAGTGGCCCTAAAAATACCATTACAATGTCTATTAGGTAAATGGGCGTCTAATACCGATTGTACTCAATCCTATCAGATAATAAAACCCCAAACAATCCGTCACATGGCTTTAACTTGTTTTTGTTTTGATATGGAAGCGTATGAGTGTTAAATAAATTACGATTAATAAGAATCATACATAAAAAATTCATGCGTAACTATTTTCCAATTTTATTTATATCCCTTACAGAAAGAAGATGTTTTCCAATCTGATTATTTCCAGAAAGATCACTGTATTTATACTTACCCACAAGAATAGTAACATTGATCTGTCATTTGACTGGCAGTGTTGAGAGGAATATCTATCACAGCATCGAAGAAAGTTTCTATCAAGTTCTTAAGGGCATTGTGAAAAATGTGATCGAAACTTTTGTGTACGTGTAATTTTGTATCTCACTCTTACTCTTGGATAAAATGAATGTCAACATTAAAGAGATGTAAAAGTATTAGTGAAAGAAATGAGTATGTGTTAGTTTGCATCACACATTTTTGGTAGGGTTTTGAATTAGCCACACCCACTTTTCTATTGAACAAATTAGATGGGTTTTTTAATCATTTAAATTGTATTTTTTAATGATTTTCTAGGTTGATTTGACATTTTTTGTCACACCCATATAGTTGGCTAAATCGAGACATACACGACAGCAGCATGCTTGAGCAATCAAGTATTTTTGCTAGCGGTTTGGTTATGTGATTTGCTTTAGTGATATTAAGCAGATTTTGATATTTTGTAGATTGTACCAGTTTGATGGTAATGTGTATGGCGAAAAGGGGGGATTCAGAGGAGTGTCTTATATTATTTTATGATAATTTTAAAATCTAAAAAGTCCTAAAATAATAAGACTTTTTATACTGTGTTTAATATTTTTTCATAACTACTCAATAGACTCAAATTTGAACAAGAATCACTATAAGTTATAAGGGTTCGCTTACAGCAGTCATATATTTTTGACTAGTGTGTGAATCCTCTAATTATATGAACTGTTTTTTTTAATGAGTCAGCATTAATTCTAGCTAGATGGTGCCTTTCTTCGTTATTTTTTTTTATAAATTTTTTTGAACTGTTATAATATTTTTGAAAGTGGTATAAATTCACTTATTAAAAAACGGAGTTAGCTTATACTAGAATCACCTTGACTAATTAAAAAAATAAAATAGACTTATACTGGTTTGAAAAATAACAGGTAGTTTATTAGTATTTGAATACTTTTACAATGCATAGCGAATAATTTTCAGCTATACATAACGATCCTTCTATCAATTTTTCTGTAATGAAATTACGAGTTCTACGCGAGTTCTATATCGCATTCCTGCTGCCCTACATGACGCTTAATGAAAACTTCGTCCAACCTAAGCAAATTCCTGAACAGGAAGGCCTAAATTGTGTCCTATAGGCTTTTCAGCAGTAAGCTGGACCTAAAAAACCTAGATAAATTGAAACCTGAAACTATGAGACTTTTAAAAAGTTCATAATAACATTATTCTTGCGCTGTACCGATAACCTTAATTATACAAGTCAGTGGTAATTTTAGTAAATCCTGTCTATGTCTTACTGCTAAATCAATAATTTAAAAGCCTTAACGAATGCAAAATTCTTTAGTTACATGCCAAAAAATTCTTTCATTAAAATTATACATGTTGTAAGCAAATTTTGTGCTGAGTTACTTAGCTTTATTCAGTTGTAAAATTGTCTTGACTATTATTTTTTATAGATTCCTCTGTAGACAGTAGTGTAGTTAATAACACATTTTTTAAATAACATTTTAGAGTTTTGTTGTTGCTGAGTTTGAATGTCTTTTTTTAATATTTTTTTGTAGGCCATATTTTCTTATAAATACGTTTAATATCTTGTTTATCAAATTCTTTGCGGTTGATCCTTACATTTTCTGTTGTAGGTACGAGTATAGTAACTCTACTTTGCCCTTTCATGTTTGGTTTACAGAGAAAAGGGTTAACAACTGAAAATGAATAAATTCTTCTGTCAACTGATGTAAGCCTAAAAGTTTTATTGAGATAAAGGAAAATAAATTGTGTTTGTTTTTCAAATACTTTAAGAAATTTGTGAATTTATTTCAGAAAATGTAATTTGTTTAAAAGAAAAAAGAATAAAAAATTTATTGAAATAAATAAAAAATTTTTCTGAACAAAAAATTTTTTGTTTTGCATACAGGTGTAATACAACAAGACGAATCTTTCATATTTTAATAACATCTGTCATCATCACCAAAGAAATTCATGCACTTATAAAACGAAAATATGCGCTTAAAAATACAAAATATGCACTTAAATATGCGCAAATGCTTTTATGGAAAATAAAAAAATTTCATAATTTTTCTTTTCATATATTCTTAAGACATACATTTTTATTAAAAGTTTAAATTCAGGTACATAAATAATCGGAAAGTTATTTTTTCAAAAATACTTTTACAAATTTCTTTTAGATTGAGTAAGCGATTCAAATGGTAGACTTTGAACACCTTATACGACTTTGTTAAATGACAATGATTTCGTTTACAACATCTTCTTTTAATTTTACAAACAGTTAAACGTCTAGAAAATTTATACTGAAATAAATAAGTGCTTTTTGATCGCCTTCAATATTAAAACAGCCACAAAATTAATCTAAGAAAAAAAATAATAATTTTTGCATGCTGGCTGTTTTGATGCATTTAAAAACGAAAAATTATTTAATAGTCTTCATGTGACAACATTATTGTGAAATATTGAACTGAAATGACAAAATACATTCATACATAGTAAATACAGGGTGGGCCAAAAGAAACCAAGGGGTGTAAAAGTTTAATAACTTTTTTGTTTATTAATTTTTTTTTTATTTTTTCTTTCAGATTATATAGACAACACTTGGAGAATTTATAATGGAGAGGTTCACAACTGAACAGAGAACCAGAAAAATAGAATTTTATTATTTAAACCAGAGATCAATTATTTTAACGCAAAGAGCATATCGTCGACATTTTAACGTCAGAATTTCGCCCTCTGAAGCGATGATTCGTTGCTTAGTTAATCGTCATCACCAACATGGCAGCGTAAGAGATTTGCCTCGAACCGGTAGACCACGTTTAAGTCGCACTGCGGAAAATATTGAACGAGTACAGCAAAGTGTTAACGAAGCACCAGAAAGATCTGGCAGAAGGCGTTCTGCTCAGCTAGAAATGTCTCGTACGTCACTACGGCACATTTTAAAAAAAGATTTACAGTTATACCCATATAAGGTGCAATTGGTCCAAGAATTAAAACCCGCAGATCATCGGCAACGTCTAAATTTTGCAGTTAAATTTCAAGAGTTGGCCAGAAATGAAATCAACTTTATTGAAAATTTGATTATGAGTGATGAAGCTCATTTTCATTTGAATGGCTTTTTTAACAAGCAGAACTGTAGGTTCTGGGGTTCTCAAAATCCAAGAGCCATTCATCAACACCAATTGCACCCCATCAGGTGTACAGTATGGTGTGGGATCACATCTGAAAATGTCATTGGACCCTACTTCTTCGAGAATGAAGATGGAAGTGCTGTAACCGTAAATGGAGAGCGGTATCGTTTTTTTAAGTCCTGCTCTTGAAAACAGACCTGGTATGTGGTTTCAGCAGGACGGAGCCACTGCTCATACTGCCCGAGACACAATGGCACTTTTAAGTCAAATTTTTGGAGAGCGAATAATTTCTCGAAATTCGGAAATTATTTGGCCAGCGTGATCGCCAGATTTGACAGCACCCGACTATTTTCTTTGGGGTTTTTTGAAGGAGCGAGTGTATGTGAACAAGCCAGAGACAATCCTTGAACTCAAGGCAAACATTGTTGCAGAAATTCGAACGCTACAGCCACAAGTTTTGAAAGATGTTATGGAAAATGCTCTAAAAAGAGCCCATCAGTGCGAAGCTGAAAACGGTGGTCATTTAAGAGACATCATTTTTCATACTTAGTGTAAAAAAATTTCCATTTTGTATATTGTATAATCTGAAAGAAAAAATAAAAAAAGTTAATAAACAAAAAAGTTATTAAACTTTTACACCCCTTGGTTTCTTTTGGCCCACCCTATATAAGCAATAATTTTCAAGTCCGTACAAAAAAAAAAAGAATGTGGTACATAAAAATGCTGCCAAATGCCTGATTTTTTTAAAGAAATACTTTTCAGGTTATCAGTAGGTGATTTATTTTGAATATTAAAAATATGAAAATGAATAAAAATTATGAACGAAATATGAAATTATAGCAAAATATGCTAAATATATGTATTTATAACAAAATATGTGGAAATATGCAATAACAAGTTGATGCCATTTTTCAATAAATTCTCGAATGTGAAAATGTACTTCATCAGAATCGATTTAAAGTTACTGCATTCAAATCCTTACCCTAATTATCATTATCATTATTTTTAGTCATTAAACAAAAAAATCTTAATTTTTTTTTATTAAAGAGGGGAAGGATAGGCTGTATAAAATAAAGGCTTTCGAGAAATTTTATTACAAATTCTATCTGTAAAGTTTTCTTTTAATAGAATTGAAATTTATATTCACACCACAAACATTTAATTGTAAAAGAAGAATTTTCTAAGCTTTTTATTGGTAAGTAAAGAGTGATTTTTTTGCTATTATCTTTTTGGCAACACTAGTTTTGACAGCTCACGCACGTTTTGTATCTTGTGTCACTGTCAAACATCTTCAGTTTGGTCTATAATTTAATCATGAATCGTCTTACAAACGAACAACGCTTGCAAATTATTGAATTTTATTACCAAAATGCGTGCTCTGTTAAGAAAGTTCATCGCGCGCTTCTTCCATTTTCGACGAGGCTCATTTCTGGTTGAATGGATACGTGAACAAGCAAAACTGCCGTATTTGGAGTGAAGAGCAGCCAGAAGCATTGCAAGAGCTACCAATGCATCCACAAAAAACAACCATTTGGTGCGGATTATGGGCTGGCGGCATCATTGGGCCGTATTTCTTCAAAGATGATGCGAATCACAACGTTACTGTGAATGGTGAGCGCTACCGTGCGATGATAACAAACTTTTTTTTGCCCAAAATGGAAGAGCTTGACTTGCATGACATGTGGTTTCAACAAGACGGTGCCACATGCCACACAGCACGCGAAACAATGGACCAATTGAGAGGCGAGTTCGGTGAACAGTTTATTTCACGCTTGGGACCAGTCAATTGGCCGCCCAGATCGTGCGATTTAACGCCTCTAGACTATTTTTTGTGGGGCTATGTTAAGGCTAATGTCTATAGGGACAAGCCCGCTTCGATTGACGCACTGGAAGCCAACATTGCCAACATTATTCGTGAGATACCGGCCGAAATGTTGGAAAGAGTATGCCAAAATTGGACTAAGCGGATGGACCATTTGAGGCGCAGCCGCGACCAACATTTGCATGAAATAATCTTCAAACATTAAATTATATCGACCCAACTATCGATCCAAATAAATATTTCATGCATTTTTCTGAATTTTATGTGTTTTTTTTTTTTAATTTCCGATAGTTCTTATAAAATCACCTTTTAAATACAAATTTTTTAAAGAAAATTTGTTTAAGATTAGCAAAAGATTTTTGTTAAATTGTATAAAAACTTTCTGATATCCGTATAAAGTTTAGTGTCTAAATACAACAACCGATTCATAAATGGTAAAACTGTGAGTGAAATTCATTAATGCAATTTAAAAATTAATTAATATGACAAAGTTTTACAAACAACTCATTTAATTGACGCCTAATTGCTTTCTGTGTAAAGCAGAGCTTCCATTATTTAACACCATGAATTTCAAAGCCACCACTAAGAGATTTTATAGAAATTGCCCTTCCTCATAACAGCTCACACATAACTTTGCTTGTATTTACAATCATGAATTTCAAAAAATCGTTTCCTTTGTGCGACTCTTTTAAATTTATAATACGAGTATCTAGTGGGCTATATACTCGTATAGGAGCATGTGCCTGCAAGAAGTTGTGTGTACTGTCCTTTTAGTTTATCCTACAAGATTGTCAAGTAAAATTATTTAAAAGGAATTTTTAGAATTTTAACTGGCTTTAGTTTTTTTTTAGTATGAAATTTTATGTATTTATAAATTGAAGGCTAAAAAAGGGTTTAAATATTTCGTTAGTTAAGAAAATTTTCACTTTATTGCTTTGTTTTGTTTTCTTTTGTTTTTATTAAAAAAAAGGACAATATCTGTATCTGAATTATTTGTAGTGAAATTGAATTCCTTAAAATGCTTTGGCAATTCTTTGCACATTTTAAAAGTTGTATGTGTGACATATTAAAAATTCTTAACAGTTTTGGGTTGAAACCAAATAGGATGGCTTGATTAATTTAATTTTTTATTTTATTTTATTTTTTATAAAATTAATTAAGGGATCGAAAGTGGAGAATGAAAATAACTTTTAAATTCATATTAATTAAGATATTTGAAAAAGGAAAGCTAGTGGATTGGGCAATTTCTTCAGCAACTAAGAACATTTACCAGAACAATAATGTGCTGTTTGAAGAAAATTACTTTTATTTTAATAAATTTATGTGCTGTTTACAAAAAACATGAATAATCCAAACGTCTAAAAAATTTTTATGGGAAGCATTAAATGTGTAAAATATTTTTTAGTGTTTCTCACTGAAATTTCTTATGCTTCCCATAAAAATTTTTTTAGGCATGTTTTTTGTAAACAGGATATAAATTTATTAAAATAAAAGTAATTTTCTCTTGGTTTGTTTGTTCGTATTTTTTTTTCAACCACGCCCACTTTTTTTGAAAATTTTTAAATACGTTAATCTGAATTTCTCTGAAATTTGACTTCTTGTAGAAAATTGGTTACTGGTTTAAACCACAATTTCAAAACATAAGAATTCGCTGACTGTAATCAGACAGGCGAAATGCTTTATGGAGCCAATCCGGCGCACAAATTATAAGACAACAACGTTCAACAAAAATTATCTTAGCTGCCTAAAGGAATGGCTTATCAGGAACTGTCATGCTAGATATTATCAGTGGAAGACAGAAAATCTTAGCATCAACCAAAGCAGATTCAGTGATTTAAATGACGAATCTTCTAAATATAAAATATAAGACTCTTTGGTTTTAGGATCTTGTACTTTTAGACTTGGGTGAAACTTTTTTTTGGTTGATTGGTTGGTTTCCGTGACGGCCTGACGGCCATCAATTAGATTCTCAAATATATGTATCTCAAAGCCAGAAGATTTGACCACTAGATGGGAAAAGAAAGAACTATTTGGCGGACTACGAAAGTTAACTTTCAAGAACAGTCCCAGCCTATCGGTATGCATAATGATCAACAAGTTATATATTATGACATTCACTAGTCTGGATTTAACCTTCTTATTAATGTTTAACAGCACGTCTTGAGATCACCTGTCATCTGACCACTTTTCTTTGGTTTTAATCAGTAATGCTGCTTCTGACGCTACTAATAGTATAGTGACATAAAAGATTTCATATTGAAATCGGCCTTGACCAATTCGTTTTCTTGCTCATTGCCAATGTAGTCACCACTACTCTGACGTTCCAGATTAGAAAACACAGCTTTGCATTGGCCAACTAGAGCAGAAGATCTGACATTCCCTTGAGGAGCCTGGAGAGCTGCTTGAATACTTTCTGTTGACTGCCAGACACATGAGAAATAGGAGAGCTCTCATTGAACAAGATCAGACTAATTTGAGGCCTAAATATAAGTATTGAACTTATAAGCTGTTCAAAAAGAGCTATTTATCGCTTATAAGTTAATAATTATACTAATAGACTTCTGTCGATGCTGTTACATAAATAAATTGCAAACCAACCAACAAACAAACAAAAAGTGTCCCAGAAGTTTATCATACGAGATCCACGAAGTAATAAATTATATACATTGAAGATTCATCATGGAAACCACTGAACCTGCATTATCTGATCCTAATATTTTCTGTCTTCCACTGATAATATCTAACATAACAATACATGATAAGTTTGGTAAATTAATTTCATCAAAGTTTAGAAAAAAAGCATTTTTTCTAGTGTTTTTTAACATATTTTCTAATGAGCAATCAATTATGAAGGACCAATCATTTAACACATAAAATACAGCAAAGCTATAGCCTACACGACTTATGTCCGCTACATTCGTAGTCAGTTCTTTAAATAATTTAAAAATGGTAGCAACATCAAAAGCATCGAACTCAAAATAAAATAATCTGCCCCACTACACTGTTCAAAACGGAGTCTTGCGACTCTAATTGAGGGCCGTTTAGGCCGCCATGTATACCAACACTTCTCAAGTAGAAAAAACATGTCAGCGTTTGTCATACGTTTTATTCAGGTACTGTTTCTTCATGGTCTGTTTTAAAAGCTTTCAAATATATGAATTTTTTTTAAATAAAAATCTTTAAATTTTAGGATTCTTGTTAAAGTGTAACAAAAGTAAACAGAAAATTATTTGCCCATAAAAAAGACTCGTAAAAAAGATTTTAAATGTCTAAGTAAGTAGGCGTATCTTAGAGTTTGTCATAAGCCAATGTGTCCTTGATAGGCTTAAAGCTAAAACTTCTGAGGCATTTTGAGCACTTCATTTCAAAAGCCTCTTAATTATCGTAAAATTTGGCAAAAATTTTATTTCTTTTTTTAAACAACTTCAACTTAAAAATTCATTGAACAAAAAAATATTTTTAAAATCCCCCTGCACGCAAAGAAAAAAGATGGTTGAATATGGTCACCTCAAACATAGTGTGTTTTTCATAAAAATATTATTATTAATTTGAAGGTTCTAAACATTATTCTGATCACGATAAACATGTTTCTAGTTATTTTTAATCATATTATGTTTAGTGTCTTAGATCAACCATATAATTATCATATTATGTTTAATAAAATTTTAATTGAAATCATAAATATGTTCATAGCAAACATAATAATGATAAAAATATGGTTGAATGTAAATTATTTTCTAATTTGTCTCTTTCGCAACCATGTAAATAAAGTGAGTATAAAACAAAAACTTAATCATTCAAACTCAACTGAGCTTTGTGGCTGAAGTGGTTGAGTGGCGAGTTAATGCTTCTTAACTAAGTGTTCGCAAGTTCGAGCCCTGGCAGAGTCAACTAAAATTTAAGAAAATAAGTTTAAGCCCGATGTATTACGTAATAAATAAATACAAATTGATAGAAAAGAAAAATCAATGGAATTAAAAAAAACTTTATTCATACAAAAAATTTAAAATAAAATATTTTTTGAAATCATATTAAAATATGTATGTATTAAAAAAATTAAAAAAAATTTCTTGCCTTGACCGGGGGTTGAACCGCAACATCTGCAGTTGAAAGCTATTTTTAATATCTTTGATTTAAAATATGGTTGCATGCAATCATATATCTAACCATACTATGTTTCCACCAGAATATGGTTGCCTCAACCATATTTTTTCTTTGCGTGTGCAAATCATTTTGTTTTTCAAATTTTATGGGTCAATAAAGAAAGTGTCTTATAAAATCTCTTAAGCAATCAATCCAATTGATAAGAATTTCTTTTTCTGTAGTTTATTTCAAGTGGCGTACAAGTGTACACCTCCCTTCCTTAACTAACTTTAGTTACAAACAATAAAAAAGCATAATACAAAATAAAAGCCAATTTTATGGCATGTGAATACTTTTGGGTATTAGTGAGTTAATATGAGAATGATCACGTAAGAGTGAGTGGGTGAGTGTAGTAAATAGAAAATATAAATTACCAGGGATATGCAGAGAACAAAAGTGGTTGTGTGTGAATATGGCCAGAAGTTGCCACGGCTAAATATTAAGTGAGCTAAAGTGCGAAAGAATGCAGTCAAGCAGAAAATAATAACCCTTATAAAATAGACCCAAAATACTGCTTCAAATTGGTTATAAAAATTTGTTTTTTCATTTTATTTATTTATTTTCACATACACAATGAACAGACATAATTTTGTCTCCTTTTTAGCAAAATAAATGTGTGTAAAACAAAAATATAACAAACAAATCATCCACTCACCCTTCTTTTATAAACTCTTAAAATATTTAAAGCTATTCAGTGCAATAAATACGTTACAAAACGTGCGGGAAATATTTTTGTTAAATTCATCACATGAACATGAAACAAAAACAAAAACAAATACAATGTACAAAAGAATCATCATGTGTGTAGACACATTTCAAATAAATTTTAAAGCTACTTAAAGCAGAGCAAAACTTTCTGTTTAGATTTTTGCATCTGAGAGATTAAAAAGGCTTGTAGCCCTAAAATTTTGTAATTTTTTTTTGTGGGGACTCACAACATTTGGCATTTTCTATTCTCAAAAAATAGTCCGCCTTTAAATTATCTAATATTTCTAACAGCTTGCTAAAACTGCCGAAAGTGATGCCTTTATCATGCTTTCAATAGAACAAAAATCACTTTTTATGGAACATCTAACGCAAATGTGTATTTAGCGTTTTATATTTTAAACGTAAAAAAAAAAAAAAAAAAAAAAAACTTTGCACCTAAAATAAAAATAAAATTTTGCTTCAAAAGTGAGTATCCTCTTCATATAAATATAAATTAAATAATTTACTTAATTGTAAAAAAGGGCATATCTCACTATAACTTATAAATTGAGTGTAAAATGTGTAGCATTTTTGCATCTTTTTTATGCAACATGAGAACAGAATACGATTTTGATTTTAACTATTACATTTTTTCGAGAATAGAACGCAATTATTTTTGGATGGGAATATATGCAACATTTTTTTAAAAGAGAAAACGCCATAGAGATATATATGAGCTGTTTATCTTGAAAGTAGTACAAGATGAGTTGGCGGTAATTTTTAGTTTCTCTAAACTGAGCGAAATTTTTGATTACTATCAAGGAAAGGCGGGTATTAGATGGCAGGTTCTCGAGATAAGCTGGATTAAGTGCCATCGGACAGAATATATGTATAAGAGAAATAATGAAAAAGGATAGTGACAGCAAGATGTCAAAGAAAATCAATATGTGTCCCGTTGCATGACTGTTTTTGCTATGATATTAAGCACTTTGCTTATATGCTGAACAGGAATTTAAAAAAAAAATTTCTTCTAAACCCCTGAAGTGATTAAATGTTACTCTATTTCAACTCAAATTCACCCAAGTGCCGGCCAGCTGAGTATAAGTAAACAGTTTTTCACCTTCTCTGTTAGTGCTTGGTGTTTTTGGCTTTAAAATACAGAGCCTTCTCGATGCATATTTTATGGACAGCCTATTAGGATTTCTGGTGGCAACTTTAGGCGAGAAAAACTTAACGCTACATTTCAATTTAAAACTCAACCAACAGCTTAATATACTTAATGACTTATTGGTTTCGGATTGCTGCAACTGCACGACCCATTGTGTATTTTTTTATGCCTACCGGGACACAAAGGTCATGTTGTCAATGAATTGGCAGACTCTCTAGCTGAAATGGACGGTGATACAAATTTCATAGGTTCAGCAGTCTTTATTCACAATTGTAAGTACTCAAGAAGATTCATTAGACCCGAACGAAGTACAAAAGAAATTGTTTTGAGCTTCTGCACCATGACATCAAACTCTACGTCGAACTGCTAACAGGGCATTGTAGCTTCAACTACTACATGAGTGAAATCGGTGTGCTATAGAATGAGTCCCATTGTGGCGTTCCTGTCAAGAAGGGGCACTTTCCCCAGAAGACCTATGTATGAGATATCATATAACAATCACCAGATTTGTTAAGGGTCTCGGATTACAGTTGGGAGCTGGGCAGCACAAAGTTCGAGTCAACCATCATAATAAATTAATGGCTTTAAACACCAAATGAAATACTAAAACATCTCGCTTGAATCAGTAACGCCAGCTCTTGTTTAATATTTTTTTTCTTTTTGTTTTTTTTTTTATATTTATTTTTTAAATTGTGCTACACTGAAAGAATTTTTTTCATATATCCAATGAATGTTTCAATGAAAAAATTCATTATTTTTCAACCAATAACACGCTTAATTAGATCAATGAATCAAGTTTGATTAAAATTATTTTAATGAAAACTTTCATAAAATATATGAAACGTATGAATTTTATAAATGTCTTTCAACTGCCGATGTCGTGGTTTTTTTATTAAAAATTTTTTAACGCACCATTCTCATATTTTGATAAATTTACTTTGTTTGAATTATTTTCAAATTTAATTTGACTCTGCCAAGTTCAAACTTGGGCCACATGCAATTAAGAAGCTTTAACTCGCCACTCAACCACTTCAGCCACGAAGCTCAGTTGAATTTTAATAATTAAATTTTTGTTTTATAGAGTTGCGAATGAAACTGTGAAATCTAATGAAACAATTCTAATGAAACTTCTTCATTCTCACAAGGAAATTATGAAATAATTAATGAAATATTTAATTAGGCTAATGAAATATTTTTAGTGAAATCGTTTCATTGGATTTATGAATCATAATTCTTTTAGTGTAGTTTTTTGAAAAGTTTATCGCCTTTAAACTTATAGGCCATTTCTTTTATTTTTCTTGAAAGTTTTCTTTTAAACTAGAGTAAACGGGGGTGTGTTTCCACTTTGCATACATGTAAAAGGTGTTCCAGTAAGGGTGTATTTTGTCATTGTTAAATAAAAACACACATTTTTTAAGAAAGTTGTTTGGTGTGCTTGAGTTGTAAAGAAGACATATTGCTATTAGATATGCAATAAAATATTCATCAAATTGAATTCAATTCTAATTTTTTGAAAAAGTGATCTTCTCCGATGAAGTGCATTTACATCTGAATGGCTTTGTGAATGCACAGAATTGTGAAACTTGGGGCTCAGGAAATCCTCATGCAATCCAAAACCGAAACAAATCTGTGGTGCTAAGGCCGTAATTGCAGTAAGCCGCATTCGTTACAACAACATGATACCTAAACTGGACGATACGGTGCCACACAGCATGTGAAGTCACTGATTTTTTTGTGCACTCTTACTGGAACATTTTTTATTTGTGTAGGTGTTTCCTTTTAACTTTTTTATATCCTTTTTTCCAAGGACTTTTATCCTTTTAGAACAATTCATTTTGACCATATTTATTGTTTTTTTTTTATTTCAGTTTTGATAAAAGTCGTTTGTTATTTCCATTTTTTTTTTTGCTTTTAATGTGCGTGTTGTTTTTCTGCTTGTTAGTTTTCATGTTTGTTGTTGTTATTGTTTCGTTTCGTTTTTCTTTTGTTTGCTTTTAGTTTTCTGTTAGTATTTCCAGTAAATCAAGTTAAAACTACGTGATTTGTTTGTTTTCTATTATTTGTTTGTCTTGTTTAAGATTTCTCTTGCAGCTGTTTTTCAATTTCCATTTCAAATGTTGCTTCAATGTGCCAAATTTTTACCATTTTTTATTTCTTTCAATTTTTTGTGCGTTTTGTTTTGTTTTAATTGCAAAGTTTTTATTCAGTCTTAAATAAATGGTAAAGAGGATTTAAAAGGATAAATTTCTTGTGTTGTTTTTCAGAGGTATTTGCGAAAAGTATCATGTAATTGAGGTATTAAAAAAGTATGAAAAGAATTATATGCTTTGAGTGCTTCTAAGCTTTAAAAGCAGCGCAAACTGGTAAATTCATGCTACAGATGTCTGTTTAGTTGAAATAATTGTGGGTTGCATGACAGTTATCAGCCATTAATTAGAAGCACAAGATTCCGTTTTACATTCAAGCATTCGGTGCGCTTTTGTTGCTTAAAAAAGCAACATTCCGCGCAATCAGTTTAAATTTTGTTAGTCTGAAGATCGATTTTTTTATCTTTAGTTTGTTAGACCCAGGTCTTAGGCTAGACTTAAAGTCACCATACTCACATTATTAGGCACACTACGAATGGAGAATGGCCATGAGTAAACTGTGATCATTGTAAATTTTGCTTTTGAACCAAGGGATAAATGTTATTTTTTATTTAGTCTAATAATCTTTTGTTGAATCCCTTTTTTACATATTTGCCATTGAAAGTAAAAAAGACGCACTTTGAAGGCGAGAGTTTCAAATAACAAAGTGTGTATTACACGTCTGTGTGTACTGGCTATTTGTTCTTAGCTTTTCTCCCGACCTTTCATTAAATATTTCTCAAATCAGAGTCATTTGTGGTGGGTTGCTTAGTTTGTTGGGCGGTCTGACGGTCATCTGTTAAAATCCCGATTCCGTCTTGAAACATCTACGCACCAAAACAGCTGTATAATAGAGTGATCTGAGAATATCCCCTAACCTTTTCGCGATATCTCAGCTAGGCCGTACATAAAATGTCTAGAAATAAAAGAGCTGGGAACTTCTAGAGGAGATGCCCGGCAACTACGACAGTTTACGTTGAATTGCAGTCTCAGCCTGTCGGTGTACGTGCCAATCTTGCAGTTATCGCAACCAAAAGTCTTAAAATACAATTCCTATTTCTGCTGAGTAGAATTTTTACGGTTACATTGACCTTCAATCAGGATTTTTTTTTGAGATTTTGCCATTTATTATTAGCCTTTTTTTGCTATTTACTATTAAAGAATGTCACTTCTGATGCTCCTAAGCGGTATTGTGACCGCTACTGACATTGCAGCTTCTATATTAGAGCCAGCCTTGGTTTGATATCGTTATCGTACAAAGACTCTGGAAGTTGAAATGAGAGTCGTATGCTAAGTTCCCTGCAGTAAGCTCCAAACCCCACACTGGAGACCATCTTAGATCCGTCTATTGGATTAGTTTTTGGAACTATTTATTTTGTTTTTAAAAACTTTTATTGATCATTCCGTGCATGTTTTGGAAAATGACAGTTTTAACTAGAGCTTTATGTTTACGCCTAATGTAAATAGTTAATTAATTAGATCCATAACGCATATCGTCTGGAGTACAAATTCTTATCATATGCTCTTGTTCATCAGTTACATAAAAGCCAAAATTCTAAAAACATAATTATCATTTCTGCTGAATAGCTGAGGATAGTGCTGACCATATTTGACTTTCAACTTTGCACGTCTTGAGACCCTGCTACCAAATATCCGAATTCCTACGGTGGTATCTCAGAATCCCGTTTCTGTTGTCACTAAACGGAGAAGCCTGAATGCTAGAGTTGGCCTTGAACAATTTTTTCATCTGCTCTTTGTTGTCCATATCAATTTTTGGCTAGCGCCTCAATTTCGACAAGTGTTTTAAGTAAAAAAAAATTTAAGTATTATCTCTCATTTACATAAACCCTCGATTATTTAAATTTTTTCTCTGGTCCTTTAAATGTCAAGCTATGAAGAGTTGACTGTAGCTTCAAATGATTAAATTCTTTAAAAACTGCAAAATAAAATAAAAAAATAAA
Organism: Thelaira solivaga; assembly: GCA_947397855.1. Taxonomy (NCBI): domain Eukaryota; kingdom Metazoa; phylum Arthropoda; class Insecta; order Diptera; family Tachinidae; genus Thelaira; species Thelaira solivaga. The sequence goes on from OX377612.1 coordinate 30,447,012, forward strand.
AATAATCTTAGGCTGCTTTAAGAAAACTGTCTTGTTACCCATCAAAAAAGGGTTTGCGCAACTGTCAGTAAAATTAAACTTGAGCTTAAGCATTTCTAAACTTTTTAAGAAAAAACATTCAATGACAAGAAAAAAACTCATATGACATATCATTTTATTTATATGCAAAATTCCCTAGTAACTTTGGTACCTTTCCTGGCTCTTGTTGTCATTGTCAGTCAGTCATTCAGTCAAGTGATTCTACTTATGATACGTTGATGTAATATCCTTAAAAAATATAAAAAAAAAACTGAAAAACAGAATTAAGTTGCTTGAAGAGTATTTATTTAATACAATAAATAATGACAGAAAGAAAAACTTGTTGGGGTAAAAGTTTTCTTTTATTTTCTATTTCTTTTGGCTTTGAAAATGTTAAAAGTTAAATTTGTGGAAAACTTTTCAAGTATTTAGCAAAGGACACTAGAATGTTGTTGATATATGAGAGCTGAAAATGTTTTATTGTAGTTTTGACAGTCCGAAAGCTTAAGCAGTTGTTTGATTAGTAAAAGTTAAAATAAAAATTTTATTACCAGCAGGTAAAATAGTTAAAATTTCAAGTAACGAGAAGAGTAAAATGTTACGAAAATAAAATATCGAAATTTGGTTTTATGATACAGTCTTACAAGCAAGAACATGTTGAAAAACAAAATTTTCAGATTTGGGTGTTGTATTAACACTAGCTTGTTCAGCTTATTGTGAACTTTTTCTGAGCACCCTAAGTCTTCCAAAAAAGTTATTTTAATTTTTGGTCTTGGTATCATTCATAACCTAGTAAATACCAACTACTGCTGTTCTCCTAAAATTCATCTCTATCCTTCATTCTTCTAACGATTCTCTTTTTTATATTAAAAAAGACCATATGTCTTTGCGCTTTCTAAGCAATATCTTTCTGCATAGAGCTTAGTCTGGATCATAAAATCACTAATAATCTACAGGGGGTAGACTGTGTAACACCTTGTAAGTATTCGCCTGGCACTGGGGTATCAGCGTGATCTCTACTTTGCAGAATTTTTAAGACCAGATCATTATCGCTATATTGCACTTTCAGATAAATCGTGCTGTTAATGTGCTGTTAACTACGTCGCAAAGTTCATATAAACAATGCAGTTTGCGGAAGTTAAAAGCAAATAAATAATCATCGCAAATAACGATTTTTATCGTACCGAATGTTTTTGTCGGAAAGTTACTGAATACCGAATTCGATAAAATATCGTTATACTTTTTTTTCGATTCGAATGTTCGTAATAAAAGTTACTGAATCGCACGACTGGCCTAGACTGGATTTCATGAGCAGCATAAATTTATTAGAATTCCAGAGAGCTCAATTGAGAAATGTGGTGAAAGAAACAACGGACCACTGCAGTTTTGGTAACCATGCGAAGAGAAAGGGTTTGCTACCAAATAACTACTGCAGAAGTTGTCAAGACGAAAAGGATGAGGAAGCTGTTTAACACCTGCTCTGCCTTAACCCGTTTCTGGAAAATCAACGTTAGCTTTACTTCAACGAGCACTACCTGTTGCACCTTACTGCGCTGCCGACTGCAGACGTCGGTACGCTATCTGACTTCGTTAGAAGTAGCAATTGGTTTAGGTGATGAACTTGTTTTCTTCTTCTTTACTTACTATTTCTTTAGTTCTCTTTGTCTTTCTTTGATATCTCTCTATCGCTATCCTTCTTATTTTTCTTCTTGGCTTGTGCAACGTAACTTAACCTTGCCCTCTGTTTTCGATTTTGAGCTCTTTCCAATGCTTTAATTCCTTTTGTTTTAAGCTTCTATAGAAATCACAAAGAGCTATCATAATGGGACTCGTGTACATTTTTTTCTTTGGGGATGGTCTGGTCATGCTTGCCTAAAATAACTTTTTTGATCTACTTTTCTATGTGCACCACTTTTATTTTTCTACAAGATTTTAAAGACTCGCTTCAGTTCTTTTCAGAGACTAGAATTTATTAGCCACCTCTTGCAAGACTTTAATGTCTATAACTCTCGGTTATTCTCTATTTCTTCAATCATGAAAATATTGGATACTAATCATGTTTCTTGTATCTGCATAGAGTCCTTTATGCACTTAGAAAACATTTTATACAGCCCACAAGACTATAGCTCCGGATTTAGAAATCGGAAGAAGCCAACTATCTCATTGAGTGAGACGTCATTTAAATATCTCACTTTCAATCAACAAAAAGTATGTCGGTTACTTTAATAGTTACGAAATACGTGTTCTAAAGTTTCGGTATGCAAACTAGATAATAAGATCTGTCTTATGCCGCTGCACTTATGATTCGAAGTCTTAATGAATTTTTGTAAAAAAAAATTTGATTACGGCAAGTAAGCATTTTAGTTTTCAATATAATCTACTTCTAGATCAACATATTTAATTGTGGGTTTTTCTAATTTTTTGAGTCCTTCCAAATAGTGCGTTTTCTTAAAGCCCTAAAAATAAAGATTTTGTTTCGGTAATTACTTCTTTATGCGGCCCAAATCTCTTGCCGGTCAGTCATTATTTCAGGTTTGGACAAAGAAATTTTCTCAAGGGCTAAATCTAGAGAACTTGCTGGATGGTGTAGCAGTTGTTAGCCCAATTTATGGACTTTTGCCGAAATTCACTTTTTTCCATTTTTGTTCAAATTCACGATGTTTTCTCTTTTTAAAGGCTGCCAATTACAAACTAAATAACGCAGTTTGCCCAAAAATTTACATTAACTTATTAAAAGATGGTGTTTGGTTTTTTAATGCAATAAATTTTACAAACTAAAGCAAGAAATCAATGTAAATGTTTATATAACACAGGCATTCAACTCAAATTATAACTTGTATGACAAACACAAAAATTCAGATTGTTATGGAAACGGCACATAATTTATTTTATAGTTAAATCGACTTCATTTTCTCAAATCAAGTAATAGGGTATAAAAACAGCGTGTAATAAGTAAGTTAAGTGGATTTTGTTAGAAAAAAATGTGAATTAATTAGGAAAACCTTCAACTTTATTTGAAAAATATTTTATTTTCACTAAAAATTCAACCAAGCAATTTTAATCTACAATCACTTTCCTTAAAATATTATTTTCAATCCCATGATGACCTAATAAACTCCCCAAAAAATATATTTTTTTTTTAATTTTTGTGGCTATTTTACTAATTTAATAAAATGAATTGAGAGTCTATTTAATTTTATTTATTTTCAGGTAAGTGTGTTAGCTTAACAACAAAAACTTGTACAGTAACAGCAGAACAAAAAACAAATAGTGAAAATACAAACACATAAAAAAAGGATAAATTGGTGTTCAAGGTAAAATTAAATGTTGAAAGCCCAATAAAATGCAAAATTTATTTACACTTTAGTTTGACTTGAAAGATTTTCTTTTTATTTTTATTTTAATAATACCAAACCTCCCATAAAAATGCTTCATATCCACCAGCACGCGATTTAACAATCAAAAATCATTTCTGTTGTTTTTTATTTGTTATACTGGCGGCTTTTTTTTAAATACAAACACACTCATACATACATTGAATACATATGTATTGTAAAGGGTTCCTCAATAAGAATGCACATTTTCATTTTAAAATAATATCATATATTATTTGATAAAATTTTAATTTTTTTTTTGTTGAATTGTAAAGCAAACATGTTCCGATTTAGTTCGCAATAAAATATTTCCACAACTCTGATGACATGAACTTTTCAATGGTTTGGATCTTAGATTTGAGATCAGAAATTATTTGTGGCTTATTCACATAGATTCAATATTTCACAAAACGCCAAAGATAACAATCGTACGGCTTTAAATCACTTGCTTTTGGTGGTCAGTTGACATCAGAATTTTTGAAATTTTGGCATGCTGTCCAAAGCCAGGCCATCCAGTTCAGTCCACTAGAACTCCCGCTTTAACGAAAGCGTCATACCTTCAAAGTACATAGTATTCTTCTACTGTTTGACAGCGAGAAGACAAAAAAAAAAAAAACAAATCGTTTTAACACGTTATAAATTTTATCGCATACTAGCTGACTCGCCAAACCAAAGTAGCTGGTCTTACCTTAAAACTTTTTTATATTCAAACTTTTTACTCTAAGAAATCATACTCATAGAGCAATGGACCGTACAAGACAGGGTATAAACAGGTAGTAGATGACTAGGACCGATTTGTGACGCTAAGCCTTCCAAGACATAACCAAAAGGCATACAGAGAAATTCAATTAAATAGGTCCAGCCGTTTAGGAGGAGTACAATGTCAAACACACGTACAGTCGAATTTTATATATTTAGAAGATTTACTTAAAACACTGTGCAAGTATAAGAAGCTCTAACTACCAAGGATCTTATATGAATACCCGAAATCTAAGGGAAGTACGCTAAATGATTTCCTCTAACTACTAAGCAACTTTTTGTTCATCGTAAGCAGCTCAGCAAATGATCCCACTTCAGCATTAGCATCTCCTTTTATAGTGTTGTCGCACTGTATAATTTGTAATCTTGAGGAGTGTTATCGAGAGATCAAGCCACAACATTCATTATTATTTTTTAAAGAATACATAACAAAAGCAATGAATATATGAATGAGAATAAAAACGAATGTTTTCATTACTTTCTCTGTATATACATATAAACAAAAAAAAAAAAAAAAATAGAAATAAAAATTCAAATAAAAAAATTCATAAATTTAAAGAATTTTTTTTATATCGCACTTGGAGTGTATTCGATTGCTACACCGTAACAAAGGCCGTTCACAGTTACCCCTTTTTGGTTTCATATTTGAAAAAAAAAAAATAAGACCCAATAACGCCACCTTATTAAAATCCGCACCAGACAGTTGCGCGTTCAATTTTCATTTATTTCTCAAAGATTGCATAAGTATTTTCTGAACCCCTAAATTCGACGACATTGTCTATTAACGGAGCCGTTCAGAGCATAATGCATTTCATCGTAATATAAAACTTTTTTCAATGCCAGTTAACTTTACTTAGTTGTTACGTAAAGCGCTCCATTTTGAATAATCGTAATAAAAACAGCTGCTGAATTTCAGAGTGCCACTAGCACAAAAACAAAGTACACTAAATTTGAAATAGTACTCTTACTGATACACCCATTATATGCATATATAAATTTTTAATTAATTAAAAATTGTGTGTATACTTTCGAGTTGTATTGTTGATAAACACTAAAATTAAATTTACGTACGAGAGTAGGTATTTTTTTTGCTCAATTGCTGCATTATAATAAAAAATAAAAAAAAATTATTAAAATGTGTAAATAAATATATAAATTAATATATTATAAGGTTTTTTCTCTTTTTTGGCTGCACAATTTATCATTTTTAATTTTTATTAAGTGATGGCTATTTGCGTGGCCAACACAGCGAGTTGAGCCAATACAAGTGACAAAAAGGCGTTGACACATTAATTTGTTTAATGTATGTGCGTTTGAATATCTATGTATCTGCTTGTGTGTATGTGTTATGTGTCTGTGTTTATGCTTGTCCTTGTGCATGTGTCAACTTGTTTATGGACTTTTATTAAAATTTGCATATGATAGTAATTTTTAAGTCGGTTTTTTGTTGTTGTTTATTGTACATTAATTTAATAATTAAGTTATTTGTGTTGCCTTAAATGTGTTGGTTAAAAATATTAAATTTTGACATGCGATATTCAAATGTGCTCGTATGTGTGTGCGTATGTCAGCTGTATTAAAATTTTCGAATGCAAACCATGAATAAGCTTAAAAGAAGTAGTATTTCATTCATTAAAAACAATAATTAAAACGAATATACGAATAATTTTAATTTCAGCTGTATAAAATAAAAAATAAAAACAGTTTTTTGAATTTTCGAAAATATTTTTTTAGTATGAGTATTTTTACTGTTTTTGCTGCTCTGACTTCAACCATTATCGTTGTCATTCTCTTCCCAGTTACTAATTAATCTTTAGCTTAATAGAGCTCAAAGGCAGTTAGCTGAATCGTCCTAGGCCAATCCAGCTACTGTTGAGCATAAGGTTTTTTTAATTATCATCAAATTGATTTGGCAGCAAAAGTATATTGAGGGAGCAATATGCTTACTAATTGCAAAGTGATTATTTTAGTATATTTTTGCACAAATCACAAAAATTGCAGAAATCAAAAAAACTGAAACATAAAAATTACTATTCGCTGGATTAAAACCCTTTTAAAATCAAAATTAGCTTTCAGCAAAAGTACGATTACGCAGCCTAAAAAAATCATTCAAGTAACAGCTAAAGCTAAAGAAACATTAAAGCCAACCAGAACCATATTAGGTCAGGCTTATCTGCATCAGCTTTACTGTGGCCGTGCTTGTTTAAAAACAAACTAACCACCAGTGGAATGAAGAAGCCAAAAAAAATTTGCTGGCTGTCAGTCATATATTTTTGTTTCTAAGCTCTTTATGATTACAATTATGAAATAAAAGAAAAAAATAAAAAAAATTCCCAACACTAGCAATCTCTGCCAGTTGCGTTTTTTTTTCTTATTTTTCCTGATTTAAATAGTTGAAATGACAAGCTTTTTGTTAGTAGTCTTTAAAAGAAAAAATTCAAATATTGAGTGTGCAACACGTTAAAAAATATTTGACAAAAAAGAAAGCTCTTTTATTGTTCACACCAACACCATGTGTTGGTGAAGAAGTCTTTTCCCCAAAGTGTTTCATATTCTTTATAATTATTTTAGTTTTCATTTTTCTTAAATTCTTTTATCCTTTTTGTAAATATAACTAGGCTTTTTATTTTACAAGTTGTTTGAAATTAAAATACTTTTTCAAACATTTGAGTTCTAACAAGTCAGCCATTTAAAAAAAAAACGTTTTTTTTTTGAGTTCCTTTAATATTTTTCAGTTTTGTAGAAAAAAACTTGTTTTTGAAGAAAAAAGAGAATAAAAAAATTTATATATGGTAACGCTGACTGGACGTAGAATAACTAAATAGTGTTTTTATAGACGTATAGAACTTTAAGCTGCAATAAAACAACGCTGGATTATTCGATTGACATGAATTTTATTTATCCGAAAGATAATCTTGTGGCATTACATTTTAAATATGATTTCTAGCATATAACCGCCACGGCTGGCTCGGATGTAGTCCAATCTGGACGTCAAATTTTCGATGACTTTTTCCAACATTTGTGGCCGTATATCGGCAAGTCTTCCAAATGGTCAAGCGTTTGTGGCTTATCCGAATAGTTCAATGACTTTACATAGCCCCACAGAAAGTAGTCTAGCGGTGTTAAATCACAAAATCTTGGAGGCCAATTCACAGGTCCAAAACGTGAATTTAGGCGGTCACAAAATGTGTCTTTCAATAAATCGATTGTGGCACGAGCTGTGTGACATGTTGCGCCGTCTTGTTGGAACCACAGCTCCTGGACATCATGGTTGTTCAATTCAGGAATGAAAAAGTTAGTAATCATGGCTCTATACCGATCACCATTGACTGTAACGTTCTGGCCATCATCGATTTTGAAGAAGTACGGACCAATGATTCCACCAGCCCATAAAGCGCACCAAACAGTCAGTTTTTCTGGATGTAACGGTGTTTCGACATACACTTGAGGATTAGCTTCACTTCAAATGCGGCAGTTTTGTTTGTTGACGTAGCCCTTCAACCAGAAGTCCGCTTCATCGGTAAACAAAATTCGCTTATTAAAATCGGGAACAACGGCAATCTCGTTTTGGGCCCATTCGACGAATCTACGCCTTACTTGATGGTCTTTTGGCTTCAATTCTTGCACGAGTTGGATTTTGTAAGCACGCAAACCAAGATCCTTCCGCAAAATCTTCCATAAAGTGGATGGACACAGATCCAATTCCTGTGCTCGATGGCGGATAGACTCATTCGGGTCTTCCTCAATGCTACGCTCTACAGCAGCAATAGCTTCTTCTGTATGCACCGTACGGCGTCTCTGGGGATGCGAGTTATCAATAAGAGTAAACGTGGTGCGAAACGTTCCATGGTTAATCGAATTAACTGCTCTGATGGACGATTTTGTCGACGATAAAATGGACGTAGTGCGTGATACGTATTCCGCACAGAACCATTATTTTCGAAATAAAATTGCACTACTTGCAAACGTTGTTAATGATGAATTGCCAAACCAAACTGAGAATAAATCACTTGACAGCTGTTAAATCGTTCGCCATCTTGAACAGTAATGCCAACTTAAAATTCTATACGTCTATAAAAAACACCCTTTATAAACTATTGGTTTTATATAACTGTAAACTATTGCTTATTTTCAAATGTGAAGCAAGTGCATTTGAGTATATTTTGTTAGTGTAGAGCAAAAATATAGTAAAATTAAAAAATAACTATTCAAATGTTTGGGTAGGAATTTAATAAGACTTGGGGGGATTCAGAGCAGAGTCTGATGAAACAGCTGTATAGATATGTTTTCCCTCTTAGTACTTTTTGTACTAAATAAACAATTTTTTGAAATTTTCCATGAGAATACCATGGAAAATAATGCATTTTGCACACCAACATCATTTGGAATTAAGCACGAATAAAGATTAAATTTTGTTAAACTTTATAATTTAATATGTTGTGTAAAACATTTTGCAAATGCTATGATGCAAGACCATTTGCACAACATTGTGTGTAGGGCTAATATTTTTAAATGTTGTGTGTCTGGGAACCTTTTGCATGTAGAGCACACATGGTAATTAACCTCTAAGACTGGAAAAATTAAAGAAATTCTTATCATAAAACTATTTTATTATATAGAATTATGAAATTGAAATTATAAAAAATTGTTTACAAAAATTTTTGTCCCATATCAAATACCACAATTTTATGATTAACACAAAATTCTTAATAAATATTTTTCACACGCTGTTTTCTGTTTTAATTTTTATATAAATAAATTAAAATGATTATAAGATCAAGTATAGTGGCTTTGAATGTAAACAAAATTTTTTATCAATTCTTTTCTTTTTATTTTATCTTAAACAATTTAGACATAAGTAAAGAAATATTAAAATATTAACAAATTCAAACATTCTGTTATGTATAATTACACAATTTAGCTGGTATGTTTTCTAGAGTTTGTAAGTCAATTCGTATATCAGTCGGTCCAGTTTTCAAAGTTTCATTTTGATGCGCTACATCTAGTAATTACAAATATATGAGCCGTTGATTAAAGCTTCAAGTTTTACTAGTGGTTGAGGTTGGGGTGAATAATAAATTTGTTGAAATTTTGAATAAATATTATATAGCAATGCGAATTTATTTCTATTAAATTGAAGATTAAGATCATCCTAAGGATATGTATCAGAGTTGAAATGAACTTTAACATCTCTTAAATTTCAATTTATTAATTTGTTGGAATTACTTCAAAATGCTATGAGCAAGAATCGTGGTCTTTCATTTTCACTACAGAAACAGAAACAGAAGGATATATTCAAAGGTTGACGATTATTAATTGTTTTAGACATTTCCAGCTTATAAGCGTCAGTAAGTTGTACATGCGGTACTTTCCATGTAATATTTAAAATAGTTTTTTGATAGAATAGACCTACTGGCTTCCGAACCATCTTTAGATCGTATGTGAATTAATTATTGACATCTTCAGCAAGTACGGGTCTACTAGCTCTGACCATGTTCTCATCATCGTTGAAATGTCCAGCAAATTGGAATTCAATTACTAATTGGGTTATCTCTTAGATTAGATCTTTGGAAGCCATTGACATTTCTAAATTAAATGTGGAAGGAACTTTCAAAGACGTCAATAATATAGAGATTGAGTCATCTGAAAAAATCCCGATGAATGAAAAAAGAAATTGGAAACGAAAACTTTCTCAGATATTTGAGTGGTCAGCAGAAAAGATTTAAAAGAATATGGCAAAGATGTAGTCAGCTCTCTGGCAGAAAGCAAATAATAAGTATGGTAAGATCCTAATTAAACCAGATGTAACTTAAGCCTGTCAACGGTCAACCCGTAAATATGCATTCCATTCAACCTTATAAATTGATAGATAGTGACCGGAATAACAACTGGAATAATTTTTTACAAAGTTTGCCTCGATCAAGGTAACAATATGGTAGCTAACAAAGGTAATTAAAGGTAAATCGGACACTACTAGTCAGCGGACGTGAAGTACACGACAGCAGAAAAACAGCCTCAACAGAAGATCATCTTGGCAATAATAACATTAGATGGATAGACACACAGTCAGTTGATACTAATACTGTTTATTTGACGAGAGAAGAAGAAATAAAATTTTATACCAAATCAATGAAAAACAAAAAAGCTCCTGGAAAAAATGGCATAAAACAAATTTTCCTAAAAAGATACCAGATTTATTTTTCAAAATTATTACTAAAATTTTTAATTGCTGCACGCAAAGAAAAAAGATGGTCGAATATGGTCACACGCAAACATAGTTTTATCTTCACAAAAATTTTATTATTAATTTGAAGCATCTAAACATTATTATGACCACGATATACATATTTCTAGTTATTTTTAACCATATTATGTTTAGTGTCTTAGATCAACCATATAATTATCATATTATGTTTAATAAAATTTTACTTGAAACCATAAATATGTTCATAGCAAACATAATAATGATAAAAATATGGTTGAATGTGAATTGCTTTCTATTATGTCTCTTCCGCACCGTATAAATAAAATGAGTATGTGGCTGAAGTGGTTGAGTGGCGAGTTAATGCTTCTTAACTAAATATTCCAAAGTTCGAATTATGGTAGAGTCAAAAAATAATTCAAACCCGCGGTATTATGTAATAAATAAATACAAATTAATAGAAACGAAAAAGTCATCAATGGGATAAAATAAGTTTATTTATACACAAAATTTATATTAAATTTTTTTTTTAATATTTATTATTTTAAATTTAAAAATTTATTTACATTTTTTATTGTTTAAATCTAATGATTATAATGATAAGTTTTGTCTCTTTTTTATTGATTAAATCTAATAATATTTACTAATAATAAATTAATAAGATCGAATAATTTACTAAAATTATTATAAATCTAATAATTTTAATTATAATGGGAGAACAATTTATTTCATAATGTCCGCAGGTATAGGTATCAACACCATTTCCATGAATATATCTCTTATCATATAAATGACGTAATACTAATATGTTGTGTATAAATTTCATGAACCTTAGAATCATAATATAATTTTTTTCTAACAAACACTTTCTAAAATCATTAATACTTAGCTTAGGCGTTACGCTCAGCTTTAATTTTTTTATTTCTATCAATATTTACAGAATATATTTTTGCTCTTAAACCAATAAATTCCTTAATTATCTTTCACTTACATTCGATTTTCACCATTCCTAACACTTTCTTATTTACTAGTGGTAAATTATAAACATTATCTTTCGGATATGCAGATGTATCAAAATCATATACGTCATTTCTTTTAATGTCACAAATAAAGGAGTCAGTATCCTGATATTTGGGTTTCTTATAATCAAAAAGAAAACTACATTTTCAATTTTGATAATTCTAAAACACAAAACCCATTATAAATAGTTTTATTATATTCAGTTCCTACTCTTTTCATTTCAATGGCAACCATTCATGAATTTTTAGACAGGTATGAAAATTAGGCTTAGCGGTAATAGATCTAGCTCCTAATCGCTTGCTTTTATTTTCCCATTCGTATACATTTTTTTTTTTTTAAATTCTGTTTATAAATATATACTTATTTTTAGCTAATGTTCTATGATATTTGTTCAAATCAATATATATTTTAAAACTCCAGTATTCTATGGATTTTTTTTTTAAATCAAACCACGTTATAATTATAATGAATTATATAATCAGTTTTGTTGTTGCTGTTTCATATTTTCAATTTTATTGTTTTCTGTAGATAATGGAAAGTCACTATGATATTCATGAAAGTTGATTGGGCATTCCAAGTCTACTTTCAATATATATCCAAATTCTAAATCTTGTTTTACACTATTCACATTACTATTGATTATTCTGCAAACCTTTTCAGCGTGTTCACAATTTTTGAATTTTTTTTTATTTTTATTTGAAATTTATATAGACAAAACTATACTGTACTCGCACAATTATGTTATTTAAAAGCATACGTACTTATACTTTTTGGCTTGGAATTTATATATTTATACTTAAGGTTGTAAACAATGAATTTAACTGATAAGGTTTTGAATTAAAAACAATCAGACCACAGAATTTAACTGATAAAGTTTAATGAAGTGTAAATACTTTGAGTTGTAAACAACAAATTTAACTGATAATGTTTTAAAATTAACAAAATAAATTCGAGTCTTATATACCCTTCGCTTTGTTAGCCAAATATTCATATTTTCACTTTTCACTTTCTTAAATATCAAAAAGAAATTGCAACGGCCAGCTATTTTATTAAAAAAATTTATTTATTTTATATTGTAGGGAAATGTCGATATAAAAATAAATTTTTATAATAAATACAGCCTCAATAAAAAAAATTCAAATAAATTTACAAATAAAAATTATATAAAAATAAAAAAAAAAGAAATGACAAAAATAATTCTCTTTGAATACTTATTTTTTTTTAAATATGTAATCTTAAAATAAGTAATTGTTTTAGTTCAAAATATTCTAAGAAAATATCCTTTCTGAGAGCTTAATTTTTGAAATTAATAAAATGTCTGGAGGCACTCAAATTTTAAATTAATAAAAAAGAAATTTTAAGAAAGACATCCAATTATAATACGAAATAAATATAATTTAATTTAATTTTGCAAATATTTGCAAAAAAATTTTAAGCCAAACATTAATTAAATATTTAATTAACGACAAAAATGGAAAAAATTCGATTTTATTTTTTAATGGAAGTTAAATGTACACGTTGTGTGTGAATTGGACGAAAATCAAAACTAGTTTGAATTTTTTGATGCACACACAAATGAGTAGATTGATATTGAAATTTGATGTGTGTATCCCCACTTTATACTGTTTTTATACTAGAGTGCATTTAACATCTACCATCTATTTGGCGAGATGACAACATCTTCCCTTATAGAAAAAAAAAATCCACTTTTTCAACATCTTTACAAGATGTTCCTATCCCATTATGTTTCATTCAACATATTTCGATAATTTCCCTGCCAATACTTTGGATAAAGTAACATTTACTTATACATACATACCAGAAGTATGTAACATATTAAACAAACTAAAAATTTAAATTTTCAGACCAAATAGATTTGATCTTGCTAAGCAACACTTAGTGCAATAATTAATGATTTTTCTAAATTAATGTTTTGTTTTCAAGAATTACATGTCTTCTTTTCTTTTATATTTCGCCAGTTTAGTTGATGGTAGATGTTAGATGTTGTGAGTGTAAACAATTTTTTTTCCATTTTCAACATCTGCCACGCATTCCTTAAAGATGTGGTCTAGTATAAACTGGTTTCGTGTTTGTGTGTACAAAGAGTACGCACATGTACAGCTTAAAAATTTCAAATAAAAAACAAAAAAAATTAATGAAAATCTAAAATCTCGGTTTGTTTTTCGACTTTTCTAGGCCATTTGTGGACCGATTGTTCTTACTTTTCCCATTGACATTACATCTGTTATTTCTGAGAATATAATTTTTTTTGTTCGTTTTGTAGTTTAGACAAATTAGCAAAAAAAAAAAAAAAAATAAATAAACGCTCCAAAAATGGTCCACAAAAGACATAGTTGCACTTCAGAGCTCATGGCTCAGTAATTTATAGACCGATTGGGCTGAATTTCAATAGCAAACTGAAGACAGAAACTTCAAACCAATTGGCATACTAAGCTTTTCTGTAGGTTTTCTAAGGACTTTAGAAAGTAGACTTCAACATCCACACGAATAGACTTCAATATCTATAAGGATCCAGAATATATATTACTTTTAGGGTGTTCTATGTGTGCACGAAAAGTGTAATTTTATTAAAAAAATTTATTAATTAAATTTTAAACATAAATAGAACAGTTATATTTATTATTAATCATTAATATCAAAAATACTTAATAACAAGTTAAATTCGGCAGTGCCGGGTCTTATATACCCTTCACTGTGTTAGCAAAATATTAATATTTTTCGCTTTCCACATTCTTCATTAATAGCAAAACCATAGAAAAAATTAAATGAGTGAAGAAAAATATGCCGCGTTAAATATGTTTTAACGTAAAACCCGAAGTTTCATTTCAGTTTGGTTTCAGTAAGTTTCTGTTGCCAAAATGAGGAATGATAAAAATTCCTCAGAGTATGAGTACTGGGGTAGTAGGGAAATTAAAAATTTCTTAAAAATAATGTAAAGTTTTTTCTGAGTACTTGGAAGATAGATTACAAATCTAGACGACCTCCCTTTTAAAATGATATACAACTTATCTCGTAATCTTCTATGGTACGTTCGGAAGTTACTTTGGATTATTTTTAAATTTCCATATACCCCAGTGCTGTTGCTCTAAGTGATTTTAAGAACTTGCCGACGAACCATTAAATATTGTGAGATGAGACATATATCTTTTTAAAGAGGAGACTGTCTAGATTTGTAGTCTACCGCCAAAATACTCAGAGTTATTTTGGACTATTTTTAATTTTTTTTTGAAATTTCCGTACACCCCAGTACTGTTAAACTCAAGGATTTTGGCAATTTCCGTTTTGCATCATAAAATAAAAACTAAGAATTTTTCAGAAAATGTTAAAACACTTCCAGAAAGTTAAGAGCCTACAGATTTAATTCCTTTTTAATTTTAGTAATTTTCCTGCCCAAAAATTCCTCAGAAGAAGAGTACTGGGGTATGAGGGAATTTCATAAATTTTTTTAAAAATAATGCAAAGATTTTTCTGAGTACTTGGGTGATTACAAATTTGATGATGACTTCTTGTTTCAAATGATATGTGAACCAACCCGTAATATTCTATGGTTCGTTTGCAAATTATTAGAGAAATCAACGTATTTATGCACATTTGTATCTTAGTATGTCAAAAATACTGAAAAGATATTTACAAATACTAAAACACATAAGGAATTACGTGAAAACATATTTGACTAACCATATTTATCTTCACTCACTTCAAAAAAAGTTTGTAACTGAAACACTTGTTTATTAAGCTTGAGGTCGTATTAAATATGAAAAATTTATTTTTTTATTATTGGAGCGAAATCTCTATAAAAAAAATAAATTTTTATAATACGACTAAAATTAATGAGTTCTAAGAAACAATCCTTTCTGAGAACCTCATTTTTAAAAGCAATAAAATGTCTGTAGGCACTCAATTTTTAAATTAATAAAAAAAGAAATTCTAAGAAAGGAAAACAAAAAAATTTATTTACATATAATTTTGCAAATTTTTGTAAAAATGTTTAAGTCAAACATATTTAATTAAATATTTAATTATCGAGAAAGATCTAATGCACTCTCTTTCATAAAGATGGCTGTATTCGTAATACTATTATACTCAAGGCAATAAAAACCACACACACACACATACACTTTTTTTTCGTGTTTGTGTGTACAAAACATTACGCACATGACAGCTTGAACAAAAAACAAAGCAGAAGCAAAGCAAAAACAAAACTAAAATTAATGAAAATGTGAAATGTCTTTCTATTTGTAATAAAACTGCGTACCACGTTTTTTTGTCCGTCTTGTAGTTTAGAAAAATTACGCAAAAAGCTCACCAAAAGTTATCAAAATACGCAAAAACGCGCGGTCAAAATATGGTCAAAAATAGGGGTTGTTGCGGGTTTTAACTCATTGCTCCCCTATTTGTAGCCCGATCTGGCTAAATTTTAATAGCAATAGTCTTACAGAAACAACTGACCGTTTGGTATGCTATACTTTTCTGTATGTTGTCTAGGGACTTTTGAAAGTTGATTTCAACAACTACATGGACAGACAGACGAGCAGATGGACACACGGATTCAGAATATATATACTTTATAGGGTATCCCATGTACGGTGTAGAAATTACGAACGGAATCGCAAAGTTATATACTCGTATACATTTCTTACTTACAGTGAAGGGTATAAAAACATAAAAAGTAATTATTGTTCTTGTGTACTTCGTACGTCCCTTTTCATAAGTCATTGTTATATTGCTTTTAGCACGATATTATGTTTTCGATTAGTCATGGGACATGTTCTTTGAGAATAATTTGTCCAACATTTCTCGCAGGGTTTTAATAAAAAACATTTAATTTCACTAATTTTAGAGGGAGAATATTTTGTTATTAAACTTGATTATTTTCCTTGGCTTTAAAGTTTATTTTATGTAATTATTTCTTATTTAAGTTTCATACTAAGTGTCACTCAATGAAATATTTTTACTAACTAAGATTATTTAAATAGATACTCATATTCTCACTCATACACTCATTCTTTATATATAATTGTTGTACTTTTACTTTTCATTTTTATTGGACGTACTTCGTGTGGTTAGGATTTACCAAATAATACACGAGTACTTTGAAAAATAATCAAATACTTGAAAGTCAGGTTTATTCTCCCTTCCTACACAATGTATATCTCCGATTTGTAAATATTTTCTCATGCAGCTACTACAAAAACACCCGTTATTTTGATTTGTTTTCCTTTTGCTTATTCAGCACACGAAAGCAGTGTGAAAGAGCTTGTTGCTTGTCATTTGGCCAGTTCTTATTCAAAATTTCAAAGTTTTTATATTAAAATATTCATGAAAAATTTTTTTTTTGGTGATTGTGTATTTAAAACAATAAATCTAACAGTTATTAACTTTTGCTTGGAATACATAAAACTGTTGATGTTGTTGCTTTACTTTGATTTTGTGTGTGTCAGGTTGTTGATAAGTGGATCAGAAATGATGAGCGTTAGTTAAACACTTTAATATTTACGCATAAAATTTTAAATAATTCAGTAGAGAAAAAATAAAAATAAATTATAAACACGTGTATTTTTAGTAACTACGAGTATGTATGTGCTTGTAAATGTTTTTAAGTAAATCAGTGGGGATGTTTTTAAATTTCTTATACTCATAGAATGAGCCTACGAAGGCTGCTGGAATATGATTAAGACACACACACATTCTACTGTTGTGAGCACAAACATTAAATATGAGCTTGTGTGTATGTATTCGTTCTTCAATGACTTAAAACCACCTAAAATGTGGGTGATTCAAGCTTTCTTCAATATAAATTTAATTTAATATTCTTTTTTTTTACATGTTGACACACTAGTTACTAGTAAACTTTTAATGAAACAAATGGTAAAGGGTGTCTCAGTAAGAGTGCAGTTTTCATTTTAAAATAAAAATACGTATTTTTTGAGAGAGTTGGGATTGTAAAAAAGACATGTTCCTATTAAGTATGGAATAAATTACACTGGTCGACAAAAAAAAACTTTTTGTGTGTAACATGAAAGCTTTTGTCTTGCTATGTTTAGGACAAGGATATGGATAATATAAGTAAAATTAGAATGCTTCCAATACGAATAGTTTTTTTGTTATTAGATGTTATATAAATTTAGAAAATTTGAGATTTTGCTAACAAGAGTAAGTTATTTTATTATGTTACAGTATTAATTTAAATAAAATTTTATGATTTTCTGCTGTATTTTGCTTCAGGTACATCTCGTTGTAATGTCCAACAGTAATCCGCTAGCATACGTGGACTCCACTTGCCCTGGTATCGTTTTTCCATGGTAGAAATGTCTTGGTGGAATCTTTCACCATGTTCATCGCTGACGGCGCCCAAATTTTCAGGAAAAAAGTCTAAATGTGACTGAAGGAAGTGTATTTTCAATGACATATTACAACCCAAAGCCTTATAAGCAGATAGCAGCTCCGCGACAATAGTTTTATAGTCATTTGATCGGTGATTTCCTAGAAAATTGAAAGTTACTTTCATGAAAGTTTCCCAAGCAGATTTTTCCAAATCACTGAGTTTTTCTTTAAATATGTCATCTTTCATCAATTGTCTGATTTGTGGGCCAACAAATATGCATTCTTTAATTTTTGGCTCACTCAATTTAAGAAACTTTTCCTTCAAATATAAAAAGCCGTCACCACTCCTGTCCATAGCTTTCACAAAATTTTTCATAAGTCCAAGTTTTATGTGTAAAGGCGGTAAAAATACATTGTCAGATTGCACCAATGGAGGATTTTTAATATTTTTTTGTCCAGGAGTAAGAGATTGCCTTTTGGGCCAATCTTTCTTAACATAATGATTAATGGGGATTGCAAATGGCATAGATCGAGATCTCCTCGCCCATCCAGTAAGAAGACCCACACATGTAACACAGCAGATGTGTGGAACCCACGCTTTGTCTTGCTGTCCGACGGCAAAGCCAAAATACTGTCGCTTAACTCAATAAATAGAAAAAAACACTATACTATTCACATAAATAAAATCTCTGAATGCAAAAATGGAACAAAAATGGTTAATTTTAAATTTTACGGGTAGTAGCTGTAACACGAAAACTAGAACTGATGGAATCATAATAAATACGGTGATAAAATGAGGGTATTTAGGTAATTCCAAATTGGTAAGTACCTTTCTTGTTACAAAATTTTGTTGACCAGTGTTATCAATCAAATGGTTTCCATGGCTCTGCTATGTCTCACCGATGACGCATTGAATATCGCATTTGAACTCAGAAATTGTGTGAGATTTCACAAAAATCCCAAAGAAAAAATAGAACGGCTTAAAATCGCGTGATCGTGGTTTTTGGGGAAAAAGCAGTTCTGGAAATCCTTGATGCAAAATCCACACCAGTTATGCGTTGTGTTTTCAATTTTTTCTCATGGATTGCGCACTAAGCTAAAAATCGCATGGCAAAATCAACAACGTATGTAGTCATTTTGTCACCATCCCGTTGTCTATTTTATTGACAACGAGTGTTTTAAATTTTTTAACAAATCGACAACGGCTGTTTGTCAACTTGAAAATAAAAGCTACGACTTTACGTTTCTGGCAATTGACGTTGTGAACTTGTTAACGAACAATACGTTCTCAAATATCCAACTTATTAAGTAACGTTGTCAAAATGACAACGAATTCTGTCATTGCAACAACTGTCCGGTATCATTTCGACTTCAAATGGTATCATACCAGATGGTTTCGATTTATCACAGGTATGGGCGGTGCCATTCGGTACCGTATGGTGTCAATTTTACAGCATTCGTTGTCAATTCTAAACCCACAGAAAAAATGGCACTATGCGTTGTCAAAGTGAGCACAAACACTGTTGACTCGGATGGTGTCATATTTTTCTCTGGCTGTATGAGGATGTCCTGATCCCCAAATTTGTAAATTTTGTGTATTTATGAAGCTTTTCAGATGGAAATGGGCTTCATCGGAAAAGATGATTCAGATATTCATTATATTGCCACGTTCTTGTTAAATTTAAAAAATAAGTTACAAAAGCATTCCAATGAAGCGTCAAAATATTGATTAAACTAACACAAGCTAACAAATTCAAATCAACTTAAACCAGAGCCATTCAAAACCGTTTCTGAAGTATTTTGAGAGCACTAAGCTACACTTTAATTTTTTTTTGTCTTCGAGATATATCGCTTTTGCCTAAATGAAGCTCAATATTTTATTGTATTTAGTTATGAAAAAAATTTCAAAATTCTGCTTTAAAATGTTCTTTTATTGTATTTAATTCTGATCAGTAGTTTCAAACACAATAATATATTTTATATGAGTAATATAAAAGAAAAGTTTAAAGGAAATAAAAAAATATTAATAAAATTATAAACAAATATTTAATAAATATAAAACACTCATGCTGCTTGAAAATAATTTTGTATTCAGTTGATTTTTGTTTTACTTAAACTTAAACAAGAGATTTAAAATATCAAACAGAACGAACAACAAAAAGAGTTCTTCAATAAAAACAATAATAGACTGCTCAGCGGAAACGGAAGTAATTTGTTATTTATTTATTTTGTATATTTTTTGCTTTTATTTCATTTTGACCGTTTCTGTTTACTGTTATAATTTGGTAATAACTGTTGTGTAATATTTATATTTACAGTTCAACCATAAACATTCATAACGTTAGATAGATACTTTATTGCATCACACCAATTAGGCTTATTACTGGCAATGTGTTGGCTTAACCCACAAAAAAAAAAATTAAATAAATAAAATAAGAAAGAACTTACAAGAGAATGAAAGAAAATGCTATAAAGTAATGGAATATCAAATTATTCTTATTTGCTTGCAATTTACGTCATAATCTTAAAAAATGAACCAGCAGTTTATTTATTTATTTATTTATTTATTTACTTGCTTACATACTCGTAGTACATAAATACAATTAATGTAATGAATTTGATAAATAAGAGTTTTGTAAACGGTTTTAGTTGTGGTAATGGTATGACTTTTTGAACCCTTCACAAAAACGTGAAAAGGGTATATGTAAGTTCGTCATTACGTGTGTAATTTCTACACCTTACCACTAAGCAACCAGAGATGAAACTTTTGAGGTTAGAATTTTGAAAAACTCAGCATTTTATTTGGAGTTTGTATGTAAGAGACAGATATAGTGTTTTAATATTACGAATAAGAGAAAATAAGCAAAATGAAAAATTTTTTGCTTTAAAAAAACATTAATTAAAAAGTTATTTCCGTAATGAAAATGCACATGCCGAAAATACTTATATCTACGTTTTTTTGTTATGAAGTATGGAATTTAATGTAAAAGTGATAACAAACACAAATTTTCATGTTTTAAAATTCATGCTTACGAAATGTAAATAATGAAAGTGTAAATTTTTTAGAAATACCTGAGCAAAACAAAATAAAAATTTTGAGTTCGTGCAAAAAAAGAAGAAAGAAAACTTATACTATATCTGCACTCTGACACCTCTGGTTGCTCGGTGACCGTACATGGGGCACCCTATAAAGTATATATATTCTGAACCCTTTTAAGTAGCAGAGTCAATTTAGTGATGTCCGTCTGACAGTCTGTTCGTCTGGCCGTGTGTATGTTGAAACCAACTTTCTGAAGTCCCTAGAAGACCCACAGAGAAGCTTAGCATGTCAATTTGTTGAAAGTCCCTTCTGTCAGTTTGCTATTAAAATTTAGCCCCATATAGCCATAAATGGCAAGGCTATAAGTTCAGAAGTACAAATACTTCTGTTTTTTGACCATTTTCAGGGCGTTATTTGCCTAATTTGTGTAAACTAAAAAAAGGACAAGAAAACGTGGTAAGCAGTTTTATTTGACGTATAAGTCGTAATATATGTGCTAAAAATGAAAGCAATCGGTTCACAAATGGAAGCGGAATATCAAAAATACCACCGAAATTTTAGATTTTCATTAATTATGTCTTTATTTTTTTGGGTTTTTTTATCTAAACTAAAAAGAAGTAGCACACAGGTTTTTCAAACATCACATTCACAGTATCTAGACTAAAACTCACCTTCATTGGTCCATAAATGACGAAGATAAGAGTCAAAAATTACGACTACATCTATATTTTGACCATTTTTGGTGCTTTTTTTTGCGCACTTTGTCTAAAATACACAGCGAACCAAAAAATGTGGTATACAGTCTTAAAATAAACAACAATCGTAATGTTTGTGCCAAAACTCAGAATGATCGATCCACAAAAAATCTAAAATATAACCGACATATCAGATTTTCATTAATTTTTGCTCAAAATATTGAGTCTTTTTCATTAAAAATTTTTTAACGAGTTGGTCACTCATTGAGAAGAATTTGGAAAGTGAAACATATGAACACAGTGAAGGAAGGGTATATAAGACTCGGCACAGCCGAATTTAACTTGTTTTTTTATTAATAATGTCAATTATGTTGGCTTAAGAGGGGTGAAAAAGAAGAAGTTTTAATTTTATTGCTGGCTTAATTACTTACTTACGTAATGCTAAAAAAATTTATTAAAGACATATTTAGTGTGGATGGTTAATTGTTTATTTTCTCAAACACATTGTGTTTGCTAATAGAATTTTAATATCAAGTAGTTGGGTTTGAGTTCAAGTTCATTTTGTGCAAAAGTCTTGTGTTTAGCTGTATTTTAAAAAGTTAAAATATATTTTGTAAGTGAATTGTATTACATATTAAGCAATTAATTGAACTTGAGCTAACACTGAACTCTAGGAAACTTTTCTTTTCTTTCTGGGCTGAAAACTTATTACTCCCAAATGGTTGCCCAGAGTTCTTTTTGCTTTTTGTTGAATGTATTCTTTGGTAGTTTTCTTTTCAGATTCTTAAATATTTTTTTACTATACAATACTATGATAATTTTTTCTGTCACAGACGCTTATTCTCACTCTCACGCTCACCCATACTCATTCAATTTTATTTCTGTCACGAATCGCTACTCAAGCTTATATACTTTTATAAAAAAAAAATATTTCAGTAACGGAGGCCCACTTTTAGACGCCTACGACGCACTCTTTTCTATCTGAAATTAATTATTTTCAAGTGTCTGCACAGACTTAACATTTTTTTTGTGAAGTCTCCATTGTAACACTTCATGCATACTCTTGAAATTTTTCTTTGTCATGCAGTTACGTTTTCTCGTTAAAAAAAGAAACAAATTTCACTGAGCACCAATCACTTTTAAGCAACTAAGGCATTAGCACCAACTTTCAGCTACATATATTGCAACTAAATATTCGGGACTAGTTTTTAAGATATTATTTGAAATAGTTGTGTTGATTTCATTGAATTATGTATAGCAAAAAATAAAAATAAACAGCAGCTCTTGTGTGAAAAATATTTATTTGTTTGTAATAGATAAGCTCTGAAACTACCAAAACGATTTTAAAAATTACTTAACGCTCCAATATCAAAGAGTAACGTAGGCTATTTAACATAACGTTACGCCCACTTTTACGTACATTTTACAATTATTTAACAATTAAAATTCTATTTTAAAATGATTTTTTTTTTGAAATTTTTTATTAAAAAATATTCTAAATTTTTATATATACATTCTCCTTACAGTTATACCTAAATTGGCGCGGAGATATACCTAAATAACCCGACAGCAGCACTAGCAATTCTATTTTCTGTTAAATGGATCATTTACAAATAAAATTAAGATTTTATAAGTCAAATTTCAAGCTTTCAGTTGGACATTAAAATGAAAATATCATTACGTTAAATTTCAGATAGTGTGTCCTTATTTATTATTATTATTATGGGCTATGTCGCACCGTGATCTTTAAGATCTATTGGGCAGCCCAGTTCGCAACTACAATCCTAGACTACTTACGAATCTAGTAATTGTTGTAGGACTAATATTGCCTAGATCTTCTGAGACCAATGCCCTACTACATAAGCAGTTTCTTCTACGTCTTGCCACCACTGGGCACGTGCAGAGAATATGTTAGTGTATCCTTAATTATGCACCCAATTTGGCTCCAAAGTTTAAGCCAAAAACCTGTTATATAGTACTGTTGCTTAGAGAGATTTTAGGAAGTTACGAACGAACTATAGAAGATTGCGGGATGGGACACATATCATTCTAAAGGAGAGGTCATCTAGATTTGTAATCTACTGTCCAATTACTCAGAAGTTACTTTGGACTATTTTTAAAATTTTGTTGAAATTTCCATATACTCCAGTACTGTTGTTCTTAAGGATTTTGGCAGTTTCCGTTTTGCATCATGAAATAAAAACGACAATGTTAAAACACTTCCAAAAAGTTTACAACGTACAGATTAAATTCCTTTTTGATTTTGGTAGTTTTCAAGCCATTATTTTCTTAGTTTTTGATATTTAAAATTTTTTAATAAAAATTATATTTAAGATTGCTAATGTAATAAAGAATTAAGAAATTTTTGAATTTTAAGCTGTAGCTTTTTAACTAATTTTTTTTCGGCGTGGTTTAGCCTTTTCTAGCGTTTTTTTGGGAAAAATAGCTTTTTTTTTAAGTAAAATTCTAACTAAATGTATTTCCTTTTTATTTAAACAAAAATGAAAAACAAATTTAAATTTTTGTTTTTAAAACATTTACTTTTATTTTGGTAAGTGTGTTTGTGCCAATTGTTTACTTAAAAGCTGACGTTTGCTGATCTATAGGTTCCTTCAAAATACCGCTATCTCATATATAAATATACGTTTGCTTCGGTTTCTTTGCTGAGTTTTTTGGTGTCTGTGGCAGATTGACTTTATTGTGAATATCATTACAAATTGTTTGAAACTTTTGAAGCTAGACGCCTGAAAATTAGGGAATTTGGAAAAAAAATTATATTTTTCGTTACAATTTTAAAAATTTCCCAATATTTTTTATCAAATATGTTGATAATTAATTTAGCTTATTATTGTGTAACAATTAGTTACCAAATCTCAAAACATAAATTTCAACTTTAAGGCTTAGAAAATGGAAAATAATTGATCAGGGTACGTATTTTACTGGCAACTACTATTTTGTTTACTTTAAAGTATTTCACTCTGTGCACAAATAAAATGCAATTTTTTAAGGATGTTGGAATGAAACAGCGTTCACAGTAAAATTCAGGTGAAATTAAACAAAAAAAAAAAAAAAAAAAAATTCAGCAATTTTTAACAAAAAACAGCATTTAATAAATAATAGAATATTTTAAAAACTTGAAATTATAAATTTTTTGTGTCGGTGCCTCAGTAATAGTTTCATCCCATTTCAGAAGGTCATAATATGTTGACGCCTTGAAGTTTATGTTTGGTACCTAAAGCAGACGTAATTTTTTTTGGTGTTGTCAGTTTACTTTTCAAAATTCTCGAATGTATGACTGTAGATTGGTTAACATTGCAGCAAATAGCCGTTTCTCTGAATTACTAGATCGACAATGGCTTTCAAAGTTTGTGGTAAATATCTAGTTAGCTGGATGAGTGTAAACAGATATCCTGGTCCGTCTTTACAGTTGGGATGAGTTTTTATAGAAAACCAAGCCGGAGCGTAAACAATATAAGTTGCAAAAGTGATAAGCTTCACTGAGGCACTATTAACTCAAACATATAGCAAGAGTTAGGCATCGGACGATTTTTCGACCAAAATCATAATGAGCGATTAGGCTTATTTCCACCTTAGCGGGTACGTGAACAAGCAAAACTATCGCTTCTGGGGCACCGAAAATCCACGAGTGATGCATCATTACACCCGCTCATAGTGACTGCCTTTTGCGCTGGAGGAGTCATCGGGCCATTTTTTTCGAGGACGCCGCTGGTCAAACGACATCAATGGACGGTGCGCGCTATAGGGTCACGTTAACCGAGTTTTTTCTGCAGCAATTGAACGAATTAATACTGGAGGACATGTGGTTTCAATAGGACGGAGCAACGGCACACACTGCGCGAGCCACAACCGATATTCTGAAGGCGGCGTTCCCGGGTCGCCTCATCGCTGGTTTGGCCGATTTGCACTGGCCCGCAATATCGCCCGCTTTAACCGTTCCAGACTTTTTTGTAAGGTTTTTTGAAGTCCCGTGTTTACGTGAACAAGCCCGGGGCCCTGGAAGCCCTCGAGGACAACATTCGACACGAGTGCGAGAATCTGTCGCCCGAAGTTCTCGCCGAAGTGATGAAAAATGCTATAAAACGAGCTCGTATTGCAATCAATTGTGACGGCGCCCATTTGGCCGACATCATCTTCTCGACTTGACCAATAAAATTCTAAAGATTCAAATAAAAATAATAAAAAAACAGAATCAAAGTTTTTCATTTAGAAAAAAAAAAAATGAGAGCCAAACAACATCGGATGACTTCTTTTAGCCCACTTTGTACCTCATTAAGTTTTTCAGCTAAAGTAGTCTCTGTTTCCTTATATGTTGACTCCTTTTTAGTTTCTTTCTCATATCTTATTCTATGTCGAGTCCATAAAACTGCTACTCCAAAGAAGGAGCTTCTAGGGATATAAAATTAATTTAATGATGATGTAATAGACTTTACAATTATTATGCAAATGTAATCAAAATTTTCAAGCCACGTTAGAGTTACCTGTGGTGTGAATGTACTTAAAATTACCAAGTAGTTTTATAAAAAAATTTTGTCATAAATGCAATTTTCGTTAGGCTTCTATCCTAATCCGGAGGCAATAAAATTTCAAATATAAATTAAGGACAACATTTAATATCTTTTTATCGCTGAGGCTTTTAACAAAAAAAAAAAAAATTTTTTAATCCACCCTTTTATACATACGATTTAATAAACTCATAATTTAAGAAAATGTATGGGGCTAACTTTAATTTTAATATTTGAACATCATAATTTGTATATTTATTTATTGTAGATCGTATCCCTTTCTTTACGGCATAACTGAGCATAAGGAACATTACCTAGCATTTAATTACAAAGCAATCACAGCTTAAGCCAATAAAAATGCAAACAGAAGGATTGTATTTTTTAATTATTTAAGGCTAGAAATGAAAACATTGAAAAAATTTACCTCGAAGGCTTTATTATTTATATAAACATTGATATTTAATTTGTTTATTTAAAAATTTACGTGCATGAATTAAAAAAAGAAATCATTCACTTTACAAACACTTTTTCATAAATAATTAATTTTTCATAAATATTTATTAACATTAATTTGTGCATATTTAAAATTTAGTTTATATAAAATTAAAACTAAAAAAACACTATTTAGGACTAAAAACATATTATGCAAATTTTATAAAAAAAACATAAGCTTTTTTATAATGTTTTTTAGCTAAATATTGGGAAAAAAGAAAATTAACAAATTAAAATTAATAAATAACGATGAAATTAAAAATATGTTATGAAAAACCTGTTAATAACAGAACAAAAGTGATTATAATTATTTACAATAAAAAAAAGATACACTTTAGCAGAACAAAAACGAAAAAAAAGAGTTTAACCATACAATGCTTGTAATAGATTATGGTTGTCTCCACCATAGTTTTACTTAAAGTGTAAAACATAAATGGATAGCTAAATGTGTTGCTAAGCGTAAAAGTTTATAGCGAGTCGAATAATTTTCACTATTTTTTAAAAACGTAAAAGAGAAAATGTTAAAGTAGTAAAAAACCACTCTTGTTTTTATAAAATTATTAAAAAATATTCATATGTCAGCGATATTTGAATAATTATTTATGATTTTATTTATATAAAGGGTGTTTTTATAGACGTATATAACTTTAAATTGCAATAAAACAACGATGGATTATTCGATTGACATGAATTTTATTTATCCGAAAAATAATCTTGTGGCATTACATTTTAAATATGATTTCTGACATATGACATATTAGTAATCATGGCTCTATACCGATCACCATTGACTGTAACGTTCTGGCCATCATCGTTTTTGAAGAAGTACGGACCAATGATTCCACCAGCCCATAAAGCGCACCAAACAGTTAGTTTTTCTGGATGTAACGGTGTTTCGACATACACTTGAGGATTAGCTTCACTCCAAATGCGGCAGTTTTGTTTGTTGACGTAGCCATTCAACCAGAAATGCGCTTCATCGCTAAACAAAATTCGTAAAATACGTATTCCGCACAGAACCATTATTTTCGAAATAAAATTGCACTATTTGCAAACGTTTTTCAGGCGTGAGTCTATTCATGATGAATTTCCATACCAAACTGAGAATAAATCACTTGACAGCTATTAAATCGGGCGCCATCTTGAACAGTAATGCCGATTTAAAGTTTTATACGTCTATAAAAAACACCCTTTACTTGGTTTACATTTTTTATATAAATAAAATTGAATTTCTGTTTATTTGTGTGTTTCTGTTCGAGTGTGTGTTAGCTTTTTATAAAAATGTTTATTTTCCAATGAATTTTTTGTAATTTGGTACATATAATCTATACACTCCAAAGAAGGTTGCTACATACACAAAAAATTTTCAATAGAACAAACTAAAGAGGGTTTTTAATGATTAAAACTACATATATTTAAAACGCACGCTTTCTTTCCTTTAACGCTAGTATTACAAATAAGGTTAGGTTAGGCTAAACAGGTCGCCCGCAAAAAAATAAAAGAAAACAAGAGCTGGGCTCACTTGGGTCCTCTGAAGTGGTCCCTTTGTGATACCTGTATAGAGGAAAATAAAGAAAAGGAAGGATAGTAACAGAAGAGTGAAGGGGAGGAAAGAAGATAGAGAAAGAAAGTGAGTGAGTATTACAATAAATATACAAGTAAATTTATTTAATAAACAAAAATGATATTTAAAAAGCAACGACACTAAAAACACAAAAACTTTATTTGGTATTCCAATACAGTACAGCCTCCGGACAGCTTAGATATTTTACCTCTGTAGTCCGTACAAGCGTTTTTTTTAATATTTCGTTATTTTGTCGTTAGGCGTAACATATTATACATTTGAGTATGAACAAGACAAAAGACGACACTATGAACAAATGAATACGCTTTCTATTTCTCTAATGAAGATATAGATCAATTGATAACTGCAAACCAACATTTTAAAGATCTTCATAGTTATTTGGAGGAATCTGAGAATGCTGAAAACAAAGTTTCAAATAAAATAGCAAGTGAGCAGTTTTTAAAAGTTATTATATGGTCTGAATAAAGAAAAGTGACAGAAAAAGAAATTTTACTTTTAAAAAGAATTTATAAATAGAGTAAATAAATTGCATAACGATATGTGTATTCCAACAAAAGTAAGTTCTAATTTTAATGTAAAAGTTTTCTATAAATTTGTTAAATGAAAATTCTTGGTATACGAGTATTTTTCTTTTTATTACTTATTTGAATTTTTAGGCAATTGGAAATATTGGGCCATAATCATAGTCACACTAAAGTCGGTATCATTTTAAAAACGACTTTAAATTCATATAACTCTTATGAAGAAAAGTCAGTTGTTAATAAAAGCCTACCTTTTTTGTGACTATGATGATTATGGCCCATTATTTATAATTATGTATTGAGTTTAAAAAATTTTTTAACTGTAGTCCGGACGATTCAGTAATCTGGACAAAGGGTGAAACTATATCTGTCCGAATTAACGAGGTTCTACTGTACCTTTTGCATAAAAATATTGTCACAACCCATTAATTTAGGATATAAAAAGAGGAAATAGAGAGTAAATTTTTTCAAATTTGGCAGCTGTCACATATGCTTAATCCGATTATTAAAAATCAAGTCTTTATAATTCTGATGGCGCAAATTTCGAAAAGAGTCATCTCTACGGTGAAGCTTATTTCTTTCTGAATGACTACGCGAATACACGAAATTGTCAAATTTGGGTCTTATAAAATGTTCAGGAAATCCATGAGAAATAAATTCAACCACAGCGAGCAATTGTCTGGTGTGGATTTTTGTGGGGCCTTACTTTTTTGAATATGAGAGAGGAACATGATCACGGATTTCTTGTGGCCTTAACTGGACAACATATGGTTTCAGCAAGACGCCACACAGCTAGTGAAATAAGCGACTTATTGCAGTAATGATTTCTGGAATAAAATACTTCCAGAAATACTGATGTCAACTGCCCACCATAATCATGCAAATTAAAGCCTTGAAATTATTTTCTTTTAGGTTTTGTGAAATTAAACAGCAAACAATTTCTGAGCTCAAATCTGAAATACAACGTATCAGCGGTAAAAGTGATTGAAAATTTGTTGAAGAGAGTAATGCTATGTCATCAGAGCCGTGGGAGCTCTTTGAAATATATTTTATTTCGAAATTGTTCGAAACATATCTTTTTTGCAACCAATCAAACAATTACAGCTCTTAGAAAAATCTTATTTTAAATTTTAAAGGAAAAAGTGCAGTCCTACTGGAACACTCGCTATCAATAGGTAAAGTTAATATCTCTTTGGAGGCATACAAAGGTTTTGGTTTGGATGTTAAGTTCAGAGATTAATAGTTTGTTCTCAGCTATAGACAATCTTAATAGTCTGCTAGAATGCCCACTATCTGATTTAACTATTTGAATGGAATTATGTTATAGGATTTTAATAAATGGCTCTAAAAATTGTACTACTAAGGCCCGTTATTACAACTTGCGATAGTTAAAGTTAGAATTTTGTGTGGGAAATACCCGGTTTTTGGCTCAAACTTTGGAACCAAATTTGAATGGATATTTGAAGATACACTATACGATCTTTAACTTATCGATATTTTTAATTTAATGTTTAACCAAAAGCTTGCTATTTGACCTATAAAATCTTAACTTTAACTATCGGTAACTTATAATAATGGCCCTAAGTCTAATTTAGAGACTAATTAAAGTCACTACATATATAGAGGGTTAACTGTATTCTAAAATAAAAAAAAAAAACACAAAAACCAAAGAAAAATAGTATTTGGCATACCAGGAAACTCACTCACCCAAATCATTATCCACATGCTTTATTCATTTATTACATTTTCATTTGTTGCTGGTATTTGTATTTCGTATGTGATCCCTCCTCTTGAACTTTTGTAAATGATTATTATTGTATTACACGCTCAGCATGAATTGACTGGCTGAAATTTTTACTTGCAAAAATTTAATATTTAATAAAAAGCATAAGCAGAACAAAATAATTTAATTAATGTTGGAATTCTAAATAAAAACTTTTGTTATCAAGCTTAATTTTTTTTTAATTTAATCCAGTCATTATTTTACTTTTTTATTTCTTTTATTAAAATATGTTAATGTAAGCGAAAGAATATCATTTTAATAGATTTTAAGCGTGAATTTTTAGGGGTTTCTAAAGGGTGTCCCAACAAGAACGCAATATTTAAATTTGGCGCCATTCGAAGTGTCATTGTTTGGCATTTGCACCAGTTTTTTCTTGCCTAAAATTGAAGAAATGAATGTGAAAGGCTTGTGGTTTCAACAAGACGGCGCCACATGTCATACAGCCAGAGAAACAATTCAATTGCTGCATCAGTCATTTCCCGGTCGTGTTATTTCGCGTTTTGGACACCAGAATTGGCCGCCTAGATAGTGCGATTTAACACCATTAGACTTTTTTCTTTGGGATTTTTTGAAGTCGATGGTTTACGCGAATAAGCCGACGACGACTCAAGCCTTAAAAGAGGAAATTGGACGCTGTATTAATGAAATACCGTAGCATATATGCAAAACGGTCATTGAAAATTTCATTAAAAGATCGCGTGTGTGCCAGCAAAGCCGCGGCGGCCATCTGCCCGATATGTTGTTCTACACATAACCCCATTCTGTCTACTTTACGATATAATAAAGTTTCACGATTTTTTTTTAAATATTTGTGTTTTATTTAAAATTTAAATCTTGCGTTCTTGTTGCGACACCCTTTAGAAAGACAAAGTATGAGAGACAGTGTAGCAGAAAGCTTCTCTAGATTCTTTTAAAAAATTTATAGATTTTACATTTTAGAAAGTAGCCACATCAAAAAAATAACCTGTCTGAGACTTTTCAAAGACTAACATTTCTATAGAATTTGCTCAATATGGAATGAACAAATGAGCTTCTTGTGTTTGCAGCCTATTTAGCTTACATCCTTCCAGCTTCATCTTTAAGCAGCCTGTTCACTTTTTAGATTTTTCAAACAATAAATCTCTTAACGATTTTTAATTACAACTCGAATGTGAAACTATTCTTGTTCTCTGTGTTGTGTGCTGTTCACTGAAAAGTTTTTCTTTTTCAGGATTTTTATTTTCATACATAAATAATAAGTTTTGTTGAAAAAAAAAAAATATTTTTAAAACATAAATTGTCTTTAAAATCGCTGTTTGTAAACTAAATGCTGACAAAATATCTGGAAAACATGCACTTGGAAATGGTTATCTGCTTATTTTTTCTTTTTCCTTTGATATAGTGAAACCAACACATTCGTTCTGCGAAAATAGACAACAACATGGACAAACACACACACACACACGCACACACAGAGAAAACTAAATACCCAACAAACGAAAGTAAGGGCCTATTTCTTTTAAAAACAAACCATTGCTTGCAAAATGTACGCAAGCAGCTTTAGTTCGCACTTAGAGGAATGAAAAAATCTTTAAAATGAAAGCATTTTCACTGAATTTTAAGAAGTTGCACCTGAGACCTCAAAGCAGCTTAATTTCTCTCTAAAGCATTTCAAGGCTCCTAATGAGTTTTGTTGAGTTCAGGGAGAGCAGCAGGTTCGGTTGCCATTTTAATAACATAAACTGAATATTCGCATCTTTAAATGCTAAAAGAATAATTTTCTTTTTCTTCCAAAAATAGATTTACGTCCAAATTCATAAAAAACTTTTTTGTTTCTTAAGAGCTTAATAAGTTGTTTTTCTCTGCGAAATTTTTTTAATAAGCACTTATTAAACAAAAATGTTTTTTTATGAATTTGGCTGTTAATACATTTATATTCGTTGTATGATTGCAAAAGCACACGATTTTTAGAAAAAATTTTTTGCTTAAGAGAAGACGACATTTAAAGTTTTTATTATGGATGATGGAAAAATTTATCAGTAACCTAAGCAAAACAAACAAAAATTATGAGGTTCTGGGGTTTCCCCTTATTTACAAATATTAATTGCAAGTCGACTTAGCTAACCATATGAAGCTGCACTTTTAGCTGCAAGAAATGCTTAGCAAAGTTATATTCAACACCACCACCAAGAATATTTTTGTGATTTCTTTAAACCCTCTAACTTCTTTATTTCAATAAACTTTTTTTTTATTCCTATTTAGAGCTCAAAATGTTCTACAAAAATATTTTTAATGAAATTCTATTAAAAGGTTTTGCACAAACTGAAGATAAAAAATTATATTTTCCAGTAAAAACTTGAAATTAAAATTAATTTCTAATTTATTTTAGGTTATTTTTAAAAGGTTTACAGTTTTTCATTATACTCGTATGTTGCAATAAATCAATTGTTTCACACGGTGTGTGGAAGTTAGTTCATGTTATTCAATTGAGGCTATAAGAATTCTGTTATCATGTGCCTGTAACGAATGTTGTTCACATCAACACAATTTTAGTCTCATCTTCAAAAAAGTGAAGCCTGACCAAAATCCGCAACAAACAAATGTTTTGTTTTGGATTTCATAAAAATTTTCTGAGCCCCAAATTTGAAGAATTTGTGAATTTGCGAAGACATTCACATGGAAATTGGCTTCATTGGAGAAGATGACTATTTTCGAAAAATTATCTTTGAATCTGTTTTGCTCCATCACAGTTTCAACTTATTCTTTTGTAAATTGCTAAACGTTTATTTATTGGAAGAAACGTATGTGACAGCTGCCAAGTTTCAGAGTTGCCACATGCCCAAAAATATACGATAAATTAAAAAAAATGCGCTCTCACTGAAGCACCTCTTAAGACATTCATGCGCAGCGTTTCAGCTATGTATAATGAAAGGCATATCATCGTATAACAGCGAAAAATTGCTGTTTGATATCAAAATTTTTTAGATATTTTCACTCTCTCTCATCATACCGTGCTTATATGCAATTAATGAGTGAATGTATTTAAAAAACTAGAGTTAACAGATTTGAAAGTAGGAAAGCACTACATTTAAGAAAATGTACCAAAAAAAGAACAAAAATGTACTGTTTTCTCGTGAATAAAATAGTACTTTTAACTAAAGTACGGCTCTCCTACTAAGAGCTTTAATATTTTTTGCTGGGCATTTTATTTATTTAGTTTTACACACAGGACAAGTACCCGTAATAGCAGCAGCAAAAGAAACTAAAAATTAAATATGATAAATGGCTGAAACACACGATTATAACGAAATTCGTAGTGTTTTTACTTTATTTTCTTGTTTTAACTTTTTTTCTCTCAAAAAGAAAAATGTTAAAAAGTGATACCGTGAAGCAAATGAAAACAAGTGGCAAACAAAAAAAAAAAAAAAAAATACAAACAAACGGAAAAAACCATAAAAAAATTTAAAAAGTAAAAGAGAAAATGTTCATGTTTCGCAGATAATTAAGTGCTACTTTTTCGCTTTACCAACAAAAACAGGGGAAAACAAAAATAATAAGATAAAAAAAAAACAACTTCTTTCATTACTTTGTCGAAAATCTTAAACAAACACGCCATACGCAGAGACTTTTTTTCGTATTTGGTTTTTCTGGAAACTGAAAATGTTGTTACTTAACAGAAAATACATAAATAATGATAATTAAACGTAAAATAGTAAAAAAAAATCCAGTTACCTCGAATAGCAATTGTTCTATTTTCTTTGAAATATTTTTTCATTTTTCGAGATATACTTTTGAAGTCTATTAAAAAAATATTAAACAATTTAATTAAATATTTCTTAAATTTCATGAGCCTTATGTGCTGTTTTTCATTTAAAAAGTTTTTCTAAAAACACTAAATTTTTTAAATTAATGAACAAATGACTTGATGCAAATAACGTGTTGAATAAACAGTATTTTATTAATGATTTAATTTAGATTAAATTTATACGGAGATCAGTGTCACAATAATTCTGGCTACAGTAATCAGGTGACTAGCTTCCGCTCCTGATTCTAATTCTAAGCAAAAAGAATCGTTTAGAGTCTGTTTTATTAAATGAAAACAAATTTTTGTGCGCAAAATAAACAAATAAAAAGTAGCTTACGTTTTTGTAGTCATATTTTTATTGAGTGAGTGAAAAAAATCTTTTCTTTCGTTTTTATAAACCAAATTATAGATTTGGGAGAGCAAGGAGAATGTGAAAAACATTCTCTAAAAGTGGCCGGCTCTTCTGGCGTAGAGACACAAATTTCTCGGTCCACATTTTATGGACGGGATATCTTATGTTGGACGGTGGGCGATCTAGCCAATTAAAACACGTATTTCAGCTTCAATTAATTTCTAAACTTTAATCTGAAATATTTTTTAACACGTTAACTTATAATTCATATTTTACATAATTCATTTTCTTTTCTTTGATTAAATATAAGTAGTTACTTACACTTGTGCTTGCCTTAGCTTTAGCTAGTGCCCGGTCTCACAACAGGGTTGGCTTATAATAATTACAAATCAAAAAGGTTAAATATTAATTATTAAAGTAATATTGAGACCGCCTTATCTCTTTGTTCAATTAAAATGGCCGAAATTATTAAGATTATTAACAAATCTGACAGGTGTCAGATGTTGCCAATGCTGCCAGAAGTTTACTTAACATAAAAGAGGCGTGTTAATACTGGTACTTTGGCCACGCAACATCTTAGATATCAAGTACATTTTTTTTAATTTTTTTTTTTGGATCTTCTCAGGTATCTTAAAGCCACCGAGTGGGTCTAGATCAAGTAAGTAGTTCAAAAATTAATTTTACGATTTTAATTAATGGACGTCAGGGCATTACTTAACCAACAAACCATACTTTTTCACTGCTTTTCTCTTAGGAATCAAAAAAAAAAACAAGAAACAAAAACTTTTTTTTTGTAAAAATCAAATCTTAAATTGAAATTTTCGTGTATATTTTATAAAAACAGCTGATAAATAGTCTTAGGTGGAAGTTAACTTGCTGTCTAATTTAATTCAATAACTTTAATATTTCGAATCAGCACTGATAGAGCACCATCATTAACAACAGCTCCACGAAAACGAAAATACTGTTTGCTACAAGCGAAATAATTTCATAAGAAAAACTTTTAAAGCTTTCAAAACTGTGGTCTTCTATAAGGACATAATAATATGTAGGCAATATTTCCCTATAGCCACAGATACACTTAAAATTTTATGTTATTAAATTCATATAAAAAGTCATTCTGAACAGCTGAAAAACAAATATTAGACTTTTTATGATACGAATGTTTGGAATATGCAGCGACGAACTTATTACTAAGTTAACAACACATTAATATTCATCGCAAATAACGATTTCTATCGTAATGAATGTTTTTGTGGGAAAGTTACTGAAAAGCGAATTCGACAAAAAAAATATCGCTTGTAATTGTTTTTCCGATACGAATCTTCATAATAAAAGTTACTGAATCGCAATATTGATATCTACTATACTTACCGATAATTTATTGTTGTGTTTTAATTTTTCTTTGTCTTTTTCTATTTTAAATAATTTTTTGAAAATCTAGAATTTTTCAGTCTTGCATCAAACACAATTTAAGACTTGACGACGCTAACAATGTGGAATTAAAGTGACACAATTATGGCTTACAAGATTTATAAAGGCTAAGTCGTGTTTGAAAAACTATCTGTGCCGCTTTCAGCTCTAATAATTTTGTTATTGTATTCATTTGTTTATACGAAATGAGTTAACATTATCGAACTTTTATAGAAATTGTCAAGTAATTCAATAAATATTTCATGACAGTTCCATTTTAGAATTAAAAAAATACAGATTTGAAGCCAGCTGTTTTAAATACTTTGGAAATAGTCTTGAATTCAGTTCAGTTCAATGTAATTATTCAAATCTTAAAAACTAATAATTTTAATTAACTGTCCTTAATTAGCATGGCAAACATTTTTATCTGTCACAAATTCTCATGGCAACGCTGTGCAATAGGAAAATTGAATTTTGACAGCGCGTTTTGTAGTGAAGTTGGCTGCAAAACAATTTTGTTTTGTTTTGTTATTTTCGATCAATAATGACATTTTAGCTAGTTTTTTTTAAACTTAGCATTTTTAACGCTAGTACTTCTCTAGAGAATATGATTTGGTATCAGCTAATTTTGTCATTCTCAGCCAATAAAAACAATTTTTCTTCTTTTTCAGCATATATAACCTCAGTTATTTAGAATTAGAATTAGTAGCGGAAACAAGTCATTCATTAATTTATTCAACATTTTGAGGTTAGAATTCTTAAAAAAGCATTTGAAGTCTAGTTAAGGTGATGTGTTATCTTTGCTTTAACCATGGCATTTTTTAAATATCGATTAGCAACTGTAATAATTTTAAAGTTTTTATTTCGTTGCCTTTGAAGTTTTCCACATTAGACAGTGAGTCCGTCACCCACAGCAATGAATATCTAGTTCTTAGAACTCTGACTTTTGTAATTAATTGAAAAAGAAGCTGCTTTTTAAATGTCTTTATTAAAAAAATAAAAAAAAACATTCACGAAAAACTTTACATCACAGTTTAAATTTGATTGTCTTTCATAAGCTGGCGGGTGCTCTGCAGTACGATTTAATGTTTAATTTATACGATAATACTTTTAACCATATATAAAGAGTCCGCCAAATAACTTTTTTTTTTTGAAAATGCTATAAAAACATGGAGTGTAGCTTCGGCTGTGTGGCACGTAGCGCCGTCCTGTTGAAACCAAATGTTGCCAATATCCTCCTCTTCAATTTTCGTGAACAAAAATTCGTTCAACATGGCCCGATAACGATCGCCATTGACTAATGGCCACTCCTTGCTCATTTTCGAAGAAATTTGCTTCAGGACCAAA
Source organism: Thelaira solivaga (assembly GCA_947397855.1). NCBI lineage: Eukaryota > Metazoa > Arthropoda > Insecta > Diptera > Tachinidae > Thelaira > Thelaira solivaga. Next base: position 30,484,265 of record OX377612.1, read on the forward strand.
ATCCGCACCAAACAGTGACTCGTTTTGGGTGCGTCGGCTTTTCAATGTATGCGTGCGGGTTTTGTGTGCCCCAAATGCGACAATTTTGCTTGTTTACATACCCGCCAAGATCAAAATGAGCTTCATCTGAAAAGACGATTTTTTATTGGCGAAATCGGCATCTTCTGTAAGTCGATCGCAGGCCCACTTAGCGAATCGAAAACACAACCATATTCTTTCAGCGGAAGGATAAAACTAATTATCTGTCAAAACAGACATGAGCTAAGTGTTACCATTCACGAAATTAGCACTAGTTGAAAACAAAACGTTCGATGGCGGACCCTATAGTATCGTCTTTGTTATAAAGGGTGTTAATTTGGCATTACTGTTCAAGATGTCGACCGTTTTAATAGCTGTTAAGTGATTTATTCTCAGTTTGGTTTGGCAACTCATCATGAAAAGACTCACGCCTGAACAACGCTTGCAAATAGTGCCCAAATGGGCCCAAAACGAGATTGCCGTTGTTCCTGATTTTCATTAGCGAATTTAGTTTAGCGATGAAGCGCACTTCTGGTTGTATAGCTACGTCAACAAACAAAACGGCCGCATTTGGAGTGAAGCTAATCCTCAGGTGTATGTCGAAACACTGTTACATCCAGAAAAACTGACTGTTTGGTGCGCTTTATGGGCTGGTGGAATCATTGGTCCGTACTTCTTCAAAAACGATGATGGCCAGATCGTTACAGTCCATGGTGATCGGTGTAGAGCCATGATTACTAACTTTTTCATTCCTGAATTGAACAACCATGACGTCCAGGAGCTGTGGTTCCAACAAGACGGCGCAACATGTCACACAGCTCGTGCCACAATCGATTTATTGAAAGACACATTTTGTGACCGCCTAAATTCACGTTTTGGACCTGTGAATTGGCCTCCAAGATTTTGTGATTTAACACCGCTAGACTACTTTCTGTGGGGCTATGTAAAGTCATTGAACTATTCGGATAAGCCACAAACGCTTGACCATTTGGAAGACTTGCCAATATACGGCCACAAATGTTGGAAAAAGTCATCGAAAATTTGACGTCCAGATTGGACTACATCCGAGCCAGCTGTGGCGGTCATATGCCAGAAATCATATTTAAAATGTAATGCCACAAGATTATCTTTCGGATAAATAAAATTCATGTCAATCGAATAATCCATCGTTGGTTTATTGCAATTTAAAGTTCTATACGTCTATAAAAAACACCCTTTATTTATTTTATAAACAAAAACAAAAAAGTACTTGTTTTTTGATATTCTATTTATAAGGCACGTTAATAGCAGTTATTGAATAATTGAAATATTGTATGAAATGTATTGTATGAAAAATAACAACAGACCGAAACCTAAGAAGATATTAGGATCAGTTACAAAGTTCGAGAATGAGAGCATGTTAACATTACATCAGAGTAGTAGCAAAACTACTCCATGTTGTTAAATAAATTGGAAATATTCAAAGCTGAATATACGGCGTTGTAAACAACAAACACCACTCTCTGCCTGGTACAGAGCTGGTATTTAACTTAAATTATTTAAAGTAAATTGAAATGTTTGGTGGGTTGGTTGTCTTTAACTTCTTTAAGTCAATAACTTTTCGAAATGTCTACACGTATATACGGATGATGCATTAGTTAATCGCATTCTGTGCAAATACTTGCTTAATGTGCACATACCTTAACATTTTCATTGGGGATACTTTTTTTGTGACACCCATTAACAAAATATCTTTTTTTTATTATTTATTTTGTTTACTTTTTTTTGCTTTTCTTAGTTTAAATGAACATTTCTTATATTTTTTTTCTTCTTGTGCAACCTTGTTGTCTGTCATAAACTGTAGCCATTAAAAAAGTTATGAAAACAAAACGAAAAATAAATGACAGAACATTATTTTTATATTTCCCTTTTTATTTTCTATTTTGATAAAAATAAATGGAACATTTACAAATGTTGGACAAGGCTTAAGAAGAATTATTGCTTTCTGTGTACACACAAAAGACTTTTGAATTTGGAGAATGAAAACAAGTAAACAAAAATAAAAAAGCCAAGTGAAATAGTTTTGGAATTTCTAAGAAAAGAATAATTAATAAAAATGATTCTTACTTTGTTGCTTTTAAAGCAGCAGCAGCAGAACCTAAAAAAATTTATATTTGGATTGTAAGTAAGTGAGTTTATGCTCTAGATTGATTCTTCATTTCTAATCTAATAAAGTAGATATTCTCTTCACTTCAGTTTCTGTGAGGAACTAAAAAAAAAGTAGAATTAATAGTCATTTTAATAAGAAACATTCGTAAAAAATATTTTATTATATGAAGTCAGTTTTTTAGGCAAAATTAAAAGGAAAAAAAATTGAAAATTTAATGTAGGACTAAGAATTTATGTTTACAAATAATAAAGTAGGACAGTGAAATTCAAAAGTTTTTAAAATCATGATAGAATTTTCCATTAAGAAAATTTTGTGGTTAAAATATTACACTATTAAATAATTCAGGAAAATAATGTCCTTAATTCAATAAAAAAAAAAAATGTAATGAATTCGATGAAAATATTCCATGCATTAACGATATAATTTCAATAATTCAGGGAAACAATTTTGAATATATTCGTTTGAATATATATATATATATATTTATATATATTTTTCAAGTATAAATGAGGTTGATGATGACAATTTTAATTTTGTGGTTTTCACAGGATTTTATTCATTTCTTTTAAGTATAATGTTTAATTTATTGGTTATAATTTATGCAGATATTTTAAGTGTTTTAGATTTTAAGTATATTCTAATTCAAGTTGGCATTTTAATTAATTTAATTTAAGTACAGAAAATTTTAAAAATCAGGTAAATGGGAGAGCTAGTTAATGAAGTGATGTGTTGCTCACACATTCAAATTTAATTCAACGGCCATTTATTTTCTTTTTGTTGATTTGCACAAATGATATTTTTACAAGTTTCATTAATTAAATGAAACAATTTCATTAATTCAATGAAATAATTTCATTAATTCAATGAAATAGTTTTATTAATTCAGACAGAAAATTTAATTAATTCAATGAAATAATTTCATTGATTCAATAAAAAAAATAATGAGTTGGATGAAAATATTTTATGCATTCAATGAAATAATTTCATTAATTCAGATAAACAATGTCATTAATCCAATGGCATTATTTCATTAATTCAATGAAATAAATTAATTAATTCACAAAATTTATAAAAAAATTTCATTGAAACAATTTCATTAATTCAATGAAATATTTTCATTAATTCAATGAAATAATTTCATTGATTCAATAAAAAAAATAATGAGTTGGATGAAAATATTTTATGCATTCAATGAAATAATTTCATTAATTCAGATAAACAATGTCATTAATCCAATGGCATTATTTCATTAATTCAATGAAATAAATTAATTAATTCACAAAATTTATAAGACAATTTCATTGAATTAATAACAAATTTTAATGAAATCATTTCATTGGATTTATACAGCATTTTTTTTTTTATTTTTATTTTTTTTTTGTTAAGTAGGTCATACACGACAGCAGCATGCAGGAGCAATCAAGTTTTTGTGAAAGTGGTTTGGTCGTGTATAAACATTTTGTGTGATTTTATGCATTGTTGTAGGGCTATCAAACAGATTTTGATATTTTATTAATGGTACTAGTTTGCTGGCAAAATAGTTAAAGAAATAAACTTTAAAATACCACGCATTGAAAATATTGTTTTTGTGGAAAATGTGAAAAAAAAAAATCTTAAATTTTATAGGTATTTTAGAGGGCTTCTCTATTAAAAGTTTATTTTTTTACATTATTTCGATTCTATCAAATAGTATTGTTTTCATTGGGATATCATTGATTGTGAAATATATAGCTCCACCTTCCCTGAACCCTTAACAATGAAGTTATAGAGTTAATTTCAACAACAAGTATAATTTTTTAAACATAAATGCACTTATCCAAAAAAATTGACGGACCCTTTATTGCTTTTAGCATTTTCTCTCCTTTACTATTTGTTTATCTACATATTTATTATTATTTTTTTTCCTTTTAAAATTATTTTGTAGGGTTTATTTTGGTTTGTGGTTGTGCTTGTTTTAAGCGGAAACAAGAAAACTATTTTGACTTTTGAAATTTCTCTTTTCAGACTTTTGTTGTTGCAATTTTGTTCTTTTACTTACATTTACATTTAGGGTTACATTCCTTTATAAAATAAAATTTAAGTGATAAAACAAAAGAAAGCATTTCTTTTTGTTTGGTTTATATGATGGTTGTTTTGCTTTATTTAAAAATAAAAAATTTTTTAAAGATCAACTGAGATTAAATGCTCTTTAATAAAATAAGTAATATAAAATTGATAATTTAGTATTCTGCTAAACAAGTACAGCTAGAGAAAAAAATGATGCCATCCCTAGTCAAAATTACCACAAACAGTGTGCTCACTTTGGCACAAGGTGTTATTTTAATAACGCATTATTGACAACATAGCCTTGCAGAATTGATGAAGAATGATGTCAAATTGCTACTATTCTGGTATCGAAACGATAACATACGGTTGTTGAAGTGACTGTTGTCGATTTGTACACGCTTCTTTAATAAATGAAAGCACTCGTTGTCTGAAATTGATCACATACGTTGTGGATATTGCAATGCAATTTTTGGCTCAGTGTAGCGGGTTAAATGCTAGTCTTTATAAGTCGAGCCATTACCGCCAAAAAAGCTTAGCCAGCAATTATGAAATTGTACACGCAAAGAAAAAAGATGGTTGAATATGGTCACCGCAAACATAGTTTGTTCTTCACAAAAATATTATTATTAATTTGAAGGATCTAAACATTATTGTGATCACGATAACATTGTTTCTAAAGGGTATCCCAACAAGAACGCAAGACTTAAATGACTGATGCAGCAATTGAATAGTTTCTCTGGCTGTATGACATGTGGCGCCGTCTTGTTGAAACCACAAGCCCTCCACATTCATTTCTTCAATTCTAGACAATAAAAAACTGGTTATCATTTCCGGATAGCGAACACCATTGACTGTTTGCGCTTGACCTGCCTCATTTTCATAAAAAAAAGGTCCAATGATTCCTCCAGCCCAAAAACCACACCCCACAGTGACACGTTGAGGATACATTTGCTTCTCGTGAATCACTCAAGGATTTTCCTCACACCAAATGCGACAATTCTGCCAATTGACGAAGCCATCAAGATGGAAATGGGAATCGTCACTGAAGATGATTTTATCGGCAAAATCAGCATTTTCATGTTGTCTCTCCAATACCTAATTAACGAACTCCCTTCGCTGTCCTTGGTCATTTTTTACTAGCCTCGTACCTTCTACTAGCACACAATAACAATTGTTCAAATGTTAAACAATGACACTTCGAATGGCGCCAAATTTAAATCTTGCGTTCTTGTTGTGACACCCTTTAGTTATTTTTAACCATATTATCTTTAGTGTCTTAGATCAACCATATAATTATCATATTATGTTTAATAAAATTTTACTTGAAACCATAAATATGTTCATAGCAAACATAATAATGATAAAAATATGGTTGAATGTAAATTGCTTTATATTTTGTCTCTTCCGCAACCATATAAATAAAGTGAGTATAAAACAAAAACTTAATCGTTCAAACTCAACTGAGCTTTGTGGCTGAAGTGGTTGAGTGGCGAGTTAATGATTCTTAACTATAAGTGTTCGCAAGTTCGAGCCCTGGTAGAGTCAACTTAAATAAAAACATAAATTTAAACCTAAACCCGATTTATTATGTAATAAATATATACAAATTGATAGAAAATAAAAATCAATGGAATAAAAGAAGCTTTATTTATACAAAAAAATTAAATTAAAATTTTTTTAAAATCATATTAAAATATGTATGTATTAAAAAAAATTTAAAAAAAAATTCTTGCCTTGACCGGGGGTTGAACCGCAACATCTGCAGTTGAAAGCTATTTTTAGTATTTTTGATTTAAAAATATATATGGTTAGAAGCAATCATAAATCTAACCATACTATGTTTCTACCAGAATATGGTTGCCTCAACCATATTTTTTCTTTGCGTGTACTAAAGAAGGTTTTTTTAAATATCTTTTGCTGTAAACAAACAAGCACTGTGAATTTAAGCTAAAATTGGTTTTGTTATAAAATTCCTATGCCTACGATATTTTAATAAGTGATGCAAGTGTTCACATTCTTGTGACTTTTATAAAAAATGGAAATATAATGTTAGTTAAGCTTTTGTTGGCGGTTACATCTCGAATTGTCTTCTCTTAAAACATTTCATGTCTGCTGAAATAATAAATCTTTTTGGTTGTAACATCTCTACTACACTTAATAAATGGACTTAAGTTAATTAAACATTAAATTTGTTTTTATTCTTGTCAAAATATATTTCATTTAGTTGTTTTTACTGCGAGACGTGTAGTTCTTTTCTGCTTATTTGTAATTTCTTTCGTTTTTCAAATAAACTTGTTGTTCTTTGTTTGTTTATTTACCTTCAACGCAGCTGTTTATTTTCCACAAATTTAGCCCACTAATCGTTACTGGAAAATAAATAATGATTTTTTGTAGCAAAAGTCAGTTTGTTAAGGACTGCGGGGTGCAGTAAGTCTTCATCATAACTAATCATGTAATTAATATTAACTGAAATTTTTTTTGTTACCAATTGGTCATAATTGTAATTAAACAAAGTTAAACTTTAGACAAAAAAATAGCGCACCAAACAGTCAGTTTTTCTGGATGTAACGGTGTTTCGATATACACTTGAGGATTAGCTTCACTCCAAATGCGGCAGTTTTGTTTGTTGACGTAGCCATTCAACCAGAAGTGCGCTTCATCGCTAAACAAAATTCGCTTGTGAAAATCGGGAACAACGGCAATCTCGTTTTGTGCCCATTTTCAAGCGTTGTTCAGGCGTGAGTCTATTCATGATGAATTGCCAAACCAAACTGAGAATAAATCACTTAACAGCTGTTAAATCGGTCGCCATCTTGAACAGTAATACAAGCTTTAAGTTCTATACGTCTATAAAAAACACCCTTTATATAGTTTACTTTAATAGTATTTGAGTACATTTTTCTTTTTGCGGGGTGTAATTAAGGTAAATTTACATAGACAAATATTTTGATAAATGAAATCTAAATCTAATGATCTCAAAACCCAAGCAATAGTATTTTCATGAAATAAAGGAAACACCATCCCACTTTCGGTGTGATAACAGGAGATCAAAAGTGTGTGTTTACGTAAAACAAAGTCCAGATGAATAGAGTAAATAATGTGTAGCGAGCACGATGTGGCTTAGATTACAAGCTTAGCAACCATGGGTAGAGAATAGATAGAAGTTATCACAATGAAAGATAAGCATGAGATTTATTTTGGTGAGCGCTACCTGCAGGACTTCAGTTTGCTGTCGACTGTTAACGTCTTGTAGCATCTAGCTTATGGGTTTATCTGCCTTAATCGTTTTATCCTTTCTTTAGTTTTACTCTTCTCCATTCTTTCTCTTATAGAAGACTGATGGACACACATCAGACGACCCAAGTGAGCACCTCCCTATTTTTCACATAGGTGCGACCTGTGCAACCTAACGAACATAAACTTTATGTTTTGCGGAACTACAGTACTCTCATGCTTTTGGCTTTTACTTAATCAGAATCTCCAAAATTAACTTAACATAATTGAAATTGAAAATATTTCATTAACTCATAAGCTCTATGAAATATTTCATTGAATAAATGAAAGAATTTTACTTAAATTGTATCATAGCATTTATGTAATAACTTTCTTCCTCTGTCTCTTCACAACTATTTCCACACACTTCAAGTGATTGAACTTAAATTCAATTTTATCTTAAAAGGAACAACAAGAAACAATTTTAAATTGCAAATGAGAAAAAATATCTGGTAGTAAAAATTTGGGAAATTAAAAACGGACACTCACTAACCAGTTCAATATGCTCAGCAAATTTGCTTTATTACGAGTATTTATTCAAAAAAGTTGACTTTCCTTAGGTTAAGGCTTACTCAAACTTCTTTAAGTTTTACAAAGACTTGGAGTTCTATGTTAACTATAGTTACCACCATGTGCGGCACACATTTATGTAATAAAATTTTATGAGTGCACTTACTTCTTCAATACAGGAGAAATTTGTATCCATGTTTCTTAAGGCATCACTACCTACAACCGCCGGACATGACTCAAAGAAGTTTTTGCATTCATAATGAATATATACTAGGCTTAACTAAGATTAGTGTCATTAGACTAGTGAGGCAATGGACGCGGACCCTCTCTTAATTTTCATTTTAATTCTACTGCGATACTTCACTTTATTACCATTACGCGGTCCATACACCCTCAAGTTTAGTGCAAAAGTGCGACAGTCCCTACCACAGCTTCAATTAATTAAAGAAAATTTATAATTTTCACATGTCCGGACCTTAGCGTGTGTAAGGTTTGCACTAGTTTTATATTTGGGCCAATTTTATTGTGTTTCATTTCGAGTAATTAATTTTCATTTACAATTTTCAACCCTTCAATCCCTTTTTTATTTAATACTTAAACGCAAATTCATTAGAAAATATTTCATTTGCTTTTGTTATCACTGCTTTGCATAATTTAGTGTCCCACTGAATTGCTTTCTGTTTTATGGTTTTTGACCCTTTAATTATTATAAATGCTCTTCTTCTATTTTTCCATTGTTTTCATTTGTTGCTGCTTTTTTTTCCATCTTTTTTTTACGTTCCAGTGAAACATTTAAATCATCATTATTGTAATTGACATTTTGTTGCGTTCTGTTTTTGTGCTATTAAATTTATCATATTCGAAGTAAAATTCAAATTTTTTTGTAAATAAACAATTTCTGCTTTGTTCACTTGAATTTTTTTCTTTTGTTATTTCAAAGAGAAACCCACTTAGTAAATGGACAAAAAATACAATTTTTTTTATTCATTTTATTTTAGTTTATTTGTGTTATTGTTGTGTTTTGTTTTTTTGGAAAACAACACAATAGTTGTAAGAAAATTTGTGTGATACGAGTATCAATAAACATTATTGTCATGAGGGCTGTTTTGTCTGTATATTGTAATGTTTTCTAAAACGGACAACAAAAGCAACAAGTAGGGACATTCAAATTAGATTGTATGTGCAAATTTCTATGTTAAATATTTGTTGTTGTTGTTTTGTTTAACAAATTTATACAAAGTTACAAGCCAAACATAACAATTGCAGTCTTATTGTTTGCAAGAAGGAAAAAAACAAAAGAGAAGTGAAAAACGAGTAGTATTTATGTGCCAGTTAAACTTTTGGATTTTATAGCTGAAGGAAATAATCGTCTCTGTTATGTAAATCGAATCGTTTTGGAAAACGACAAAAAATTGCACAAATTCCTGGTGTTGATATCATTTCCAGTTGTTTCCGACTTTTTATTTAAATGTCAAAGTTAAGTTTATGTGCTACAATTAGAATAAGAAGCTGCAACCAGTCATTTGGTCACTGTAGTCGTGATAGACCTACTTTGACACTAGTCTCATTAAGTATTCATTAAGAATTCAAAGATTTGCTTGAGAGTCAGACGGTTGTATAGGGTTGTCCAATAAAAACATACAGTTTTTAGAGAATTATCTTAATAGTTTTTATTATGATAGAAGAATCTATGAAAATTATGTGTGAAACAAAATACCGGCCAAATGCTCGCCACAGCTTCAGGAGCATACTTATATCTGATGGTCCATATTTTCAATGACTCTGAGACACAATTTAAGCTCAATGTCGTTAATGTGCCAAATTATGTCATCCTTTAGCTCTTGGATTGTTCTTGGCTTATTTCCTTTTTTTTCCGCAAAGAAAGAATTCCTACGGTGTCAAGTCACATGATCGTGGCAAAAAAGCATATTGTCCAGGTACATATCCTTTATTTCGGGAAACAAGAAGTCCGTTATCATATCGCAATTGTTGCGCATGCCGAGGTTGACGGCTCTACTATCACACTATCGCGAACAGGAGTAATTTTTTCCTCGAAACGAACAGGTGTTTTCAAATTTTCTACATACCCGATTGTGGACATATTTGATCAATTTTGCACTGAACCAAAAATTGCGTTGCAGTATCAACAACGTATGTGGTCATTTTGACACCATCCCGTCGTCAATTTAATTGACAACGAGTGTTTTAAAATTTTTAACAAGTATGTACAAGTCGACAACGGCTAGTTGTCAACTTAAAAAAAGCAACGTTTTTACTTTTTTGCAACGCTCGTTGCCAAATTGGTAAATTGACAACGAGTGCTGTCATTTTGTTAACAAGCGGTCTCATTTCGACATCAGTATGGTGTCATTTCGACATCATACGTTGTCAATTTTGCAACGCTATATTGTCAATAATGCGTTGTTAAATTCACACCACGCATTGTCAAAACTGAGCACAAACATGATCGATACACTATTAACACCGTTTGTTGACGGATGGGGTAATTTGTTCTCTGGGTGTGCTGATTAAAAATATCACAAAGTTCACGAAATGTATTTTGATTTGAGCTCCCATTTTAGTAAAAGGCTTCAACAATTGTGTACCTCCCGTAGTTGAATTTGTCAAACACTGAAACAAAGAAATGCCAAATTAGGTTGGACAAAAATTTAACATTTTACTGACACAACATATGTTTTGCTGTCCATTCATATTTGCCAAGTGTTTTAATACTCTGCATGCATTCCGTGACAGTGACACTTCCTGACCTATTTAGTAGTAAGTAATGAACATTTTTTTCCAAGAACAGAATCACATGAATGTTTAAGCTACCTAACCAGTATTGTTTGCGACTCCCTTTTCTTGTTTTGCAATTATTGGAAAGGGTTTCGTATTGTGATGGTCATAGAAATTTGGCCAAAAAGTTGCTTTTATTCTTCGAACTAATATTCACATTAGGTTAGGTTAGGTTACACAGGGCGCCCAAATAAGAAAAATAGAAGCTGGGCCCTCTTGGATCCTCTGACGTGTTCCCTTTGTGATACGTGTATAGAAGGAAAATAAGAAGGATAGAAATTGAAGAGTGAAAGGAAAGGAGATAAATAACAGTCCGTCACTTAAGCTAACCGCTATTTCTAACGAATACTCACATTAGGAGCGGAAATTTCAAAAAAGCTTTAGAGTTTTTTTAATTAATTAATTTTTTTTACAACTTAAGGGTATTAAAGGGCAAGTACCTTTACTAAAATGAATAAAAAAAATTTTAATTTATGTGTGTTGATTGTTTTTTTTTCATGTTTTGTTAATGATTTAGTACAGTAATAAACCAATCGATTTACTTTCAACAAGTTTGTTTTTTCGGTTTTAAAATGAATAAAATTATGTGAATTCCGTTTAGAGAACACAAAAAAATTTCTAACATAAACAAATTAAGAAAAAATAGAAATCTTAGAAGAAAATTGAGTTCTAAAAAGAAAAAAGGATTTTTCATAAAAACCAATCTTTTCCGAGTTAAATATCTGCCTCTTAAATTTTTTTTGTGCTCTTTGATATATCTTCTGGATGGCTTTGCTGAGAAAAGTGCTTTTTGTGTGGCTGGTCTGTGACCGGACTTAACGATTTAATTCTGTATCGGATGGCGAACGAAGCCGGTGAGAATTAAAAATTAATTAGAAATTTATGTAAATAATTTTTATATTTTCATTGAGAATATAAATATTTTGTTATTGTCTTTGATTTTTTTTTGTATTGTGCAGTGTAATTATACATAAAAAAATCTACGCAAAATTTAAATAAAATATCGATGATTATAAAAGTATAAAATTTTAATTCAATAATTAAAATGACTTTTTTATCAAATCTTAATGCTATAAATATACTTCCCGGTTTTTTTTTTTTTTTCATCATCATTTCAAATTTAAAAAATTTAAAAAATTTAAATCTCTTGTGTTTTAAGCCCTAGGATGCCATTTTTGATTTTAAATTTAACCAGTGAAAGGTAAAAAAGAGTTAATCGGTGTGATTAACTCCAGAAGCTTTCCGGTCTATGACTTCGAATTAAAAAAATATATAAAAAAGTCCACACACTCACTCCCTTATGGCTCCTTAAAAAAACCATCATTCATGCTTGCTCTTATCGACCAATAAAATTCATATGTAATTACAAACTATGGCGAAGAATATTCACTTTGAAGAATTAATTCTGCCATGTTTTAAACTAAAAATTTAAGAGATTTTTTCCTAAGAAACAGCAACAAAATTTTCCAAAAATGTCTCGCCATTGAATTTTAGAATTGCATCAGCCAATAGGAAGACTCTCACTGACTACGTGTGCACATAAGCCATGTACAAACATAAAAGACATATAAGAGAGAGTGAGAGCACTAGTGTGAATTTGATCTTCAACAGAATAGAAGAGAAGAAACTAAATACTGTTGGTCTCTTGGTACAATAATAAAAAAGCTTTAACAACAGCTATAATCATGAGAATGTGTGCGTGTTTTTTAAAGATGGCCATCACACACAACGTGTTCACAATAATTACAAAATACTAGAGGGCTTACAATCAAAATATTACTCATGTTTGTGCTGATGGGTGGCTTTCAATTATGCTTGTGATTTTATATCTCTGCTAATAACAAAAATTCATTTAAATCGACTTAAGTAAAAATTGATTTGTTTTTTTATAAAAAAAAAAAAAAAAAATAGAGAACAAAAATATTGTTGTTTTTATAATTCACGTATTTATTCCCCATGAAGCAAAATAAATTTTTATAAATTAAAAAAAAATGTAATAAAAAAGCACAACTTTGAAGGTGAATTCTGTGTGTTTAAATGAAAAAAATGCTGACAAAGTAAAAAATCTCAAAAAAAAAAAAAAAAAAAATTAAATTGCAGTAGAATATACCACTAATGCAAGCAAACTGACATCTATTGCTTAATTTATTTATAAGATTTTTTTAACTTATTTCTTTTCACAATGTCATTTACTTAAGTAGAGAAATGACATTTATTAAAAGAACTTTTAACAGAACAAACAAAGAAGAAAAGAAGTTGAAGTTGCAAAAACAAATGGTACAAAAATTAAAAGGAAATTTATTTTAAAGTAGCTTTAGATTAAAGAAAAACATAAATAAAATAAGTTTTTTTTTTTAAGTTTACTTAGTTAACATGAAAGCTGCCAAGTCATCATAGCAGATGTTGTCAGAATTTTGTTGCATTAAAAATAAATTTATTATAAATGTGATATTTTTCATTTCAGACATTGAAAATTATTTAAAAATATTATATGAAGTCTTAAGTTATATTCTATTATAATAAATGAATTAATAGCTTGTGGATCGAAAGTTGGTAACACGAAAATTTTTATACCCAAAATAAAATGAAAAAATTAGAAAAAGCTTCAAAACATTACAGCGTTGTTTCTATAATCCAAACGAACAACATGTCCAAAGATTTTATGTGAAAAGTACTGATACAATTTTTTAGACGAGTTGATGGCTTGTGATTGCAGCTCATACATATGCCGCTTAAAAAAATGTTCTCTGAAATTTTATTAATTTTATTATCAAATTGTTTTACAAAGACTGCATAAGTAAATGGCAAAAAAAAAATTATGTAACTATAGTTTTTGAGGAGTTTATAAAATGTCCTTATTGCATTTACGCTAAAATTTATTTGTTAAGCTTCATGGAAATCAAATGTCTGTTTCAGAAGTTTGCTAAAATTTACTTAAAAACACATTCAAAATGCTTCTTAAAAATAGAAAATCTTAGGTACGCTGAGAATTTTTTTTTGTTTGTTATTAATTTTATGTTAATAAATTAGTGTTGTTGTATTCACAAAATCCTATTTTCATATTTTTTTTTCTAAACTTAATGCCAGCCTTTTGTTGCTTTAATTTTTTTTCAATTCTTCTGTTTTCCTTTCTTTATTGTTTTGCCATTGTGTTTAATTTTTCCAAGTAAAAACGGAATCATTTTGTTATTTTATTGTGTAAGCGCAATTGTTTTTCTAAACAAAAACTACAATGCGGCTTTATGAACAGTCACTTAAGTGAAAAAATTAATAAACGCCTAAAAAATGTTCATTTAACTAAATATAAAAGTGAAGAAAAGCAGAATTTGATACAATTGAAAGATTTTTATTTTATTTCAGGTGTACATTTGAAATTAATGTTTAAAGGCAAATAATTGTATTTAAATTAAACTAAAGAGTGATTTTTTTGCTATTATCTTTTTGGCAACACTAGTTTTGACAGCTCACGCACGTTTTGTATCTTGTGTCACTGTCAAACATCTTCAGTTTGGTCTATAATTTAATCATGAATCGTCTTACAAACGAACAACGCTTGCAAATTATTGAATTTTATTACCAAAATGCGTGCTCTGTTAAGAAAGTTCATCGCGCGCTTCTTCCATTTTATGGTCAGTTTAATCGACCTACTGAGGCTTCTATTCGGGCTATTGTAACAAAATTTCGCACCAAATTTACATTGTTGGACATTAAACCACCAACACGCTTACGTAGAGTGCGAACTGAAGAAAATATCGCAGCCGTATCGGCCAGTGTTGGTGATGACCGTGAATTATCGATTCGGCGCCGTTCGCAGCAATTGGGCCTCTGTTACTCCACTACGTGGAAAATTTTGCGGAAGGATTTGGGTGTGAAGCCTTATAAGATACAACTGGTGCAAGAATTGAAGCCAAACGACCTACCACAACGCCAAATTTTTGGTGAATGGGCTCTTGAAAAGTTAGATGAAGATCCACTTTTTTATCGAAGAATTGTGTTCAGCGACGAGGCTCATTTCTGGTTGAATGGATACGTGAACAAGCAAAACTGCCGTATTTGGAGTGAAGAGCAGCCAGAAGCATTGCAAGAGCTACCAATGCATCCACAAAAAACAACCGTTTGGTGCGGATTATGGGCTGGCGGCATCATTGGGCCGTATTTCTTCAAAGATGATGCGAATCACAACGTTACTGTGAATGGTGAGCGCTACCGTGCGATGATAACAAACTTTTTTTTGCCCAAAATGGAAGAGCTTGACTTGCATGACATGTGGTTTCAACAAGACGGTGCCACATGCCACACAGCACGCGAAACAATGGACCAATTGAGAGGCGAGTTCGGTGAACAGTTTATTTCACGCTTGGGACCAGTCAATTGGCCGCCCAGATCGTGCGATTTAACGCCTCTAGACTATTTTTTGTGGGGCTATGTTAAGGCTAATGTCTATAGGGACAAGCCCGCTTCGATTGACGCACTGGAAGCCAACATTGCCAACATTATTCGTGAGATACCGGCCGAAATGTTGGAAAGAGTATGCCAAAATTGGACTAAGCGGATGGACCATTTGAGGCGCAGCCGCGGCCAACATTTGCATGAAATAATCTTCAAACATTAAATTATATCGACCCAACTATCGATCCAAATAAATATTTCATGCATTTTTCTGAATTTTATGTGTTTTTTTTTTTAATTTCCGATAGTTCTTATAAAATCACCTTTTAAAAGAGCACTTATTATCTCTTTTTTTACATTAAAATACATATTTCTTTCTGTATTTATCCAAAGGTTGTTATGTTAAATTTTTAATAAAAAAAAAATTCTTTTAAAAAAGAGGCAAATTATTTCACTCGAAATTTGAAATTTAATTTCGCAAAAAAAAAAAAATATTAAATTTCGTCTGCAAGTAATTTTTCCCAGTGTATTTTATGCTAATATTTGATTTCCATTTCACTATATATTTTTTGTGAAATCAATAATTTGATGTGAACCAAAAAAAAAAAAAAAAAAAAATTAAAAGGCAAGTGTTTATCAAATTTTGTTAAATAAATTTGGGAATTATTTTGTAAGCCTTATTTAAACAGATTACATTTTCAATAAGTTTGACTTGAAATGTGAACATACTCTCTCTTGTGTAGACATTTAAATTGGAAATGTTGCTGTCTAGTATTTTATTTATTTGCTTTTTAAGCCTGATGTTATTTACTTACAACTACGAGTATATACGACTACATACGTACAACTTGTTTTATAATAAATTGTATGCATAAATCAGACTGTAACAACATTTTTTCTTTACACACACTCACAACATGAAATGTATAAAAATAATACATGCAAGCACACACACACACCCACACATAACATAGCATAAATATATGGCTTGCAAATAAATATTTCAACTTGCTTTTGTATGCATTAAAGAAAAATTACACACACACACCCACACTTTTCCATTTATGTATCTATTAATGTAGTATTTGCAACTTACTTACTTGCAATTTGATTGATTTGAATATTGAACTCAATACAAAATGTAAATTTATTTGGTATGACAAACTTGCTTGATGATGATGTTGATGATTTTTCATATGGAAATTTATTTTCCATATTTATTGGTGGCTTGGCCTCTTTATGTATGTAAGTGTGGGTGCGCATGTTTTTTTTTTCATTTTTTTTTTGTTCGTTTTTGTAAATTCAGCAAATATGACCCATTTTTATATATTCTAGACAAACTAGTGCTGCTTCCAATGCTGTTTCGTAGAATATAAATGACACAACAACTGTTTATACCGTTACATATACACTTTTACTGCAAGCGACATTTATTTTTGTTAGAACTTTGCATGAAAATGAAAATAAAAAACATAAATACGCTTTTATATTAAAGGGTGGCCAACCGTAATGTGAAGTTTTTTGCCCCACTTAATTTGACATTTCTTTGTTTCATTATCTGATAAATTCAACTATGGAGAGGTACATAATTGCTGAAGCTTTTTACGAAAATGGGCGTTTAAATCAAAATGCATTTTAGGCACTTCTTGATTTTTTGGATCAGCATAATCAACAAACTGTGCCCTCAATAGGAAGAATTCTGAACAATTTTCAGCAAACGCGATAAATTAAATGGCTGTGTTATCTTATGTAGTTACGATGCGAATTGACCGCCACGATCATGTTATTTGACACCGTTGAACTTATTTTTTTGGGAAAATTAAATAAAAAGTCAATAAAGAGAAGATCAGTTGGCACATTAACGACATTGAACCTCAATTACATCTCTGAGTCCTTGAAACTATAGACCATCGGATATGTTGTTTCAAACATAATCGTCATAGTTCCTTTTCTCTCAGAAAACTTTTTGTTTTATTTACAATTCACCTCGTGTGTTGTAAGTGAACCACCCTATACAACTTCTTCATAGAGAAATATTTTATAAATATTAAAAAAAACACACATACACACACACTCCCACGAAGTAGAAAAAGAGAGGAGTATAAGTGTAGCAAAGAAACTATGACCTATTTATATTTACTTGCTCGGGGAAAGCAAAACAAAAAAAAAAACTAAAAGTATCGCATAAATATTGTAAATATTTTCATAAGAGTTTAATGTGCACACACCCGTAACGAACTGTTAGTTTATGTTGCTACAGGAATAATTTAGCGTCGGTTTAGGAAACAATATTAAGTTTCAGAAACTTAATAAAACTGTTACGTTAGTGTGATCAGAGCGACCAGCGAGTAAAAGGATAAAATTAATATTTTAAATTTCTTATTTTTTACTGCATCGTTACATTTGCTTTTTTACTCAGAAATGGCTTTTAATTTAAATTTAATTTTAAAATTAATTAAATAGATAAATATGATTTTTAAAGTAGAAAATTTGAGACGAAATGGTTACAAAAATGCTACAATCTACAGTTAAGATTTTTTTTTAATTATAATAAATAACAAAAATTGTGGAACATTAGCAGCTTTGGTTATATGAATTGTGCCATTATAAAATTTATAATAATATTTTTTTAAATCCAAATCATGCGCGGCATGTCAGCACGGTATGATGAGAGGCAGCGAGAATATCAAAAAATTGTGAAAGCCATCATGCGCGGCATGTCAAACAGCAATCTTGCGCTATTACACGAGCATGATAGAATTTCATGATACCGCGCCAACATGACTCCCATTTTCGCTTAATGTAAATCATATACGATGCCATAAAATTTGTAATTAAGATTTACATTCTAAGCAAAATATAATTTATAATTTTTATGGCTGATTTTGTTGTGGATGTTGTTAAATATGTACCCATCTACTCCTACTGTGTTATATACTCGCATTTAGTTAGTTTTGTATCGTCATTGGCACAGTTGCGTTAAGTACTTGTTGAGGATTACAAACTGATTACATTTTCAATTTAATGCCTGCTGCCACAACAACAAAATTAACCACTCTGACCTACGCACTAGCCAAACTGACAATCAAACCAAACAAAACCAGTAAAAAGAGAACGAAACCAAACATTGATTGTAGTCAAAAGCAGATTCTAAAACCAACAAAAAATCTATTAGATAGAACGGGAGACGAGGAAAGTGTGCATAAAAACATAAATACACCTACACATGCACATACCCGTTTTTATAAAGTCATGCTTGTCTGAGCATTAAATTGCGTGACAATTCATTGATTGTTTTTCAATAACACAAAACAAAAAGCAACAACAAAATATACAAACTCACACAGAGAACAATCCATTAAATGTTATAAAGAAAACAATATAAAAATAAATAATTCCTGAGAGATATTTATGTCTAAGTGTGTGTAAAAAGTCAAATACGAGTTTGAGGGGGTACACTGTTGTACTGAAGTGCATCAGAAAACATTAAAAGAATTTTCACGCTGTTTATATAGACGTGCGTTTTATGTTATAAAGGGTGGTTAAATTTTAAGGGCCGATGTCGATTTTGAATAAAACACAAATTATTTAGGAAATCATTGTCATTTCTTTTTATTATGATAATATGGCACCGTTCAATTATGTGTGGAACAAAATATTGGCCAGCCTGAATAACTTTAATGCGTTGCTCGATTGTGTATCTTTCCACGGTTCAAATTGAGTTAGTCTGAAATTGAGAAATGTCAAATGAGATGTAGAAAAAAACTTGACGTCTAGGTGTGATTCACATTCAATATCGGCTCTTGAAATTTAACCACCCTTTATATTTGCAAAGCTTGTGTAGTGTAAATGCATCATAAAATTTTAATAACTCTTATTACTGTAGTAAAGCTTATATAACGAGAAAAAAACACATTAAAAATATTAAAATATAAACGATACCAATCACAGAAAAGCATCAGAAGCATAATGGTGCTGCATTTATGTGCATGAAGTCATTCTTAATTTTTTTAATGATAAAAACTATTAAATGAATTCTTTATCTCTTAATTTAGAAATCAAGCAACTTTTGCTGTGCATGGTGTATTATTTTGATAATCTTTTGTCTATATAAAGGGTGGTCCAACCAAAACGCACGTTGTGAATTATTAAATATGACAGAAAGATCTATGACAATTATGTGTGAAACAAAATATCAGAAAAATGCTCACTACGGCATATAATATTTTCCATATTTTGAGATATAATCGAGGTTCAATGTCGTCAATTTGCCGAATTATCTTATTCGTTAACTATTGAATTGTTCTTGGC
Organism: Thelaira solivaga; assembly: GCA_947397855.1. NCBI lineage: Eukaryota > Metazoa > Arthropoda > Insecta > Diptera > Tachinidae > Thelaira > Thelaira solivaga. Next base: position 30,503,757 of record OX377612.1, read on the forward strand.
TTATTGACGTACACTTTTTTTAAATATTCCCACAGAAGGAAGTACAAAGGTGTCAAATACATGATCGTGGAGGCCAATTAATATCGATACTACATAAGATAATGCGCCCATTGATTAACGATGCTTGAAATGGTAAGTAGACTTCAGCTTTTAAGTCAAATCGTTTAAATTCAAATCTTATTAAAATTCACATCAGTAGTGCTTACGACAACTAGTCGAAGTTGACGGCTCTTCGCAAACAGCAGCAATGTTTTCCGCAGAACGAACTGGATGAGAATGTACAGGTGTTTTCACAAATCCTACATACCCGGTTTATTGAAATTTTCCTACAGTTCTCCCGATTCTGAACTCATTTAGTCGATTAGGCTGACTAAAAAAATTGCGAACTACACGAAATGCATTTTGATTTGAACGCCCATTTTCGTAAAAGGCTTCAGCAACTTTAATGCGCTGCTCAATTGTGTACCGCTCCTTGGTTGAATTTGGCAAACACTGAAACAAAGAAATGTGAAATTAAGTGGAGCAATAAACTTGACATTAAGGTGTGACTCATAAATAACATCCTGCTTTAAATAAAACTAATTTTGTGTTTATTTCTTTGTTCGCTTTAGTCATTTTTGTTTTAAAATAGATTTTTCTGAAATTTTTGCACCAAGGAAGGTCAACCAATCACATCTGCTTTGACATAAAACATTTTAGATGGGTTTTTTTATGAACTACAATTTTATTTTTCAATATATTTCTTTAGAATGTTTTAAATACGCTCACTACAACTCAAGGAACGATCATGCCCACTTTTGAGTCTACTTTTTAAACAAAATAATTAAAAATGGTCTTTAAATAATTAAAATCCAATTATTCAGAGGATTTATCTGAAATTTAGGAAAGCATTTTTATATTTGCAGTTTGCATGTAGTTTTAAACTGACATCCTCTATTTGGCGGCTATTTTCAAGATTTAACCCTTCTTTGCATGATTTTTGCTATTTTTTTAAAATAAATCAGGGTGATGTAATTAATGCTCTAGATTAAAGGAAAAATATTTAAAAAAATCCAAATGTAAATAAAAATATGTATTATGTAAAAAACAATATGATGGAAATTTACATCATCATGCATTGTCACATATTTGGCTCGGTACTAAATAAATAAAAAAAATATTGTTTACTCAATCTTCTTTATTCTTTATGGTAATTTAAAAAACAATTATTATTTTTATTTAAGCACAAATTGACGCCACATTTACTACACGAAATTGTGGAATAGCCTTTACATTTGGGAAATTTGCACCGGAGTGACCCACCTACTGTTGGCCAATGTTCAGCACCATCTTTTCTTATGTCTTTTGGAGGTGGTGGTGCTGGAGAACCTTTTCTTTTTTTTGATAGTAATTCCTCTTCTAGTGAACTGGTACTAGGACGACCTCTTTTAGCGTCTTTGGTGGGTCCTCTGTTGCATAGCACAAAGGCCAATTCATTTCTGAATTGGCCCATTGTAAGTAGACTCTTTTTGGGTTCACCTCTTTCTTGAGCATTTTTTTTATATATAATCCAAGAGTTTATAATAGCTAGATCTAATAAATGATAAAATATATGCAAATACCACTTTTTAGACCTTATTTTTATTTGGTTTCTGCCCAAAAAGCTATCCATGAGATCTACTCCTCCCATATGTTTATTGTACTCTTGGACAATAAACGGGCAAGTAATATCAATTTTTCCTTTTATTATCCTGTCATATCTATTGACTTTAGTTACAGGCAATGCTCCAGCATAAGAAGATAGCAGGGTTACTATTTTATTATCTTTCCAAGCCACACAACTCAAATCTATACCATCATGCACAGACACTCTTTCCTCAAAACTACCTCTGGGCACAGATTTTTTCATGAAGTTTTTCTTCTCTGGAAGTTTATTATTTGGAATCCTGTTTTGTTGCACAGTTCCCACTGTGTGAATGCCTGATTTAGCTAAAAAAACTACCAATGGCAAAGATGTATAAAAATTATCAAAGTATATGATATGGTTTTGCTTTCTTGGCACTCCTCGAAGTAAACGAACTACAACATTTCCTGTTGAACCAAGATCTGGTTCATCTGTGAGCTTTTCTGTATTCTCTTGTCCAGAATATACCTCAAACTTGTGGGCATATCCCATCAAATCACAGAGAACATATAATTTGAAGCCCCATTTATGGGGCTTCTTAGGCAGATATTGTTTTAAAAAATGCCCTATTTTGGTAGAACACATCTGTTCATCCACAGAAAGTCTTTGATCCATTGGCACTGTGGCAAACCTCTCATTGAGATGCTTGATAACAGGGTGGATTTTATAAAGCCTGTCATGTTCTGGATGACCTATAGGTTTGTGAAGATCATTGTTATTAAAATGTAATGATAACTTTATTTTCTCAAACTTGTTCAGTGGCATTGTTGAAGAAATGGGCTCATATCAAAACTTTGGCGACCAGTATGATCTTGTGCTAGGAAATTTGATTACTGACATGTACAATAATATACCAAAGAACTTATACAAATCATATTCTGTAACTGTTATAGATGAACTGGGATTACTCTGTATTATGTATAAATTTGTCTCTGCTACTAATGTTTTGATAAAATCTTCAGTGATAAAATAGTTAAAACATTGATATGGAGTTTCTAGGTGTGATAGACCACCTGAAGCAGTAGAACTCCCCAAGAAAGTAATTTTATCTGTGTCATACACCAGATTCCTTTTTTTCCAAATCAAGCTTCTTTTGTCAAATGGAAAACTGGATGAAGACTGCAAATTGGATGAAGTAGATGTTTGAGAGGGTTCTTGATCTTCTGTTTCTACAAGAGGAGGATCAATGTCAGCAGTTTCATCCACATCATCCCCATCATCATCATCGTCGTTCTCCTCCTGCAACACTCTTATAACGTCAACAGAATCGCGGTTTTCATCATCGGAATCTTGGTCATCGAGGTCATCTTCTGAGAGCCAACCGCCTTGTAACTTACTAAGATAATCTTCAATATCTCTTTCATTCAAGTTTCCCTAAAAAACAACATAAAATAAACATTTACAAAAAAATGTTTGCCATACATTACAAGTGAAATTACTGCATAGAGATGTAAATTTCCATCACATAGTTTTGAGCAATTTATTCACAGTGTTTTGATATAAATTGTACATAAAACAACAAAAACATGAAAACAAACCTTATTTCCACTCATTTTCACTTTTATTGTATTTTATATATCCGTTTATTTCCATAAAACAAACTAAAATCTCGCTCCTTTTTTCCAGTCACAACAAACAGCGGAATGACAAGTTCTAGGCCTGGTAATTGACAGTGACGTTTGCTATTTTTTAACAACTGCGTTTTGTTGTACGCAATAGTCGCTTAAAATGTTGCCAGCAACAACAAATTTACAGTACAAGGGGTTTGAGTACCTTTTTTTGTTGACTAAATACTATGATTGAAATTTTCCTCACCATGCAAAGAAGGGTTAATTTAAGAAAGTTGAAAGGCAAAGAAGACTTATGATAGAGTCATGGACCCACATTAATCTGTTTCTTATCGAATTTAATTTTTAAGTATATCAAGTCCCCCCAGAAGGCTTTAGCATAAAAATTAACACGCCACATGCAAAAAAAAAAAAATGGTAGAATATGGTCACCGCAAAACTAGTTTGTTCTTCACAAAAATGTTATTATTAATTTGAAGCATCTAAATATTATTACGATCATGATAAACATGTTTCTAGTTATTTTCAAACATATTATGTTTAGTGTTTTAGATCAACCATATAATTATCATATTATTTTTAATAAAATTTTAACTGAAACCATATTTATGTTTATAGCAAACATAATAATGATAAAAATATGGTTGACTGTAAATTGTTTTCTATTTTGTCTCTTCCGCATATAAAGAAATTGAGTATAAAACAAAAACTTAATCGTTAAAATTTAACTGAGCTTTGTGGCTGAAGTAGGTGAGTGGCGAGTTAATGCTTCTTAAGTAATGTTCTTATCCAAAAAAAGTTGACGCAGACTTTAAAGTAAAATTTATGAAATAATTATATGAAAAATTTTGATAACGTTGACTTTAAAGTCTATATTATTTTTTTTTTTGGATAAAGAGGTAAGTGTGTGTTCACAAGTTCGAGCCCCGGTTAGATTCAACTAAAATTTAAGAAAATAAATTTAAACCCGATGTATTATGTAATAAATAAATACAAATTGATAGAAAAGAAAAATTAATGAAATATTAAAAAAAAAAATTATTTAAGCAAAAAATTAAAATTTAAATTTTTTTTCAAAATATTTATATAAAAAATTAATGTATTAAAAACAAAATAAAATATTAAAAAAAAAATTAGCCCTACCCGGGGGTTGAACCGCAACATCTGCAGTTGAAAGGTATTTGAATATCTTTGATTTAAAAATATACTCGTATATGGTTAGAAGCAATCATAAATCTAACCATACTATGTTTCCACCAGAATATGGTTGCCTCAACCATATATTTTTTTGCGTGCATGTCTACTTTGCAATAAATTAATTTAAATTAAATTTAAATGTTTTATTTTTTACTCAAAAAATAAAAGACCGGGCAAAAAACTATTAGTATTTTAATATTGTGTGACCGTGCTCTAAATCGCACCTGCGGCTTTTTGAATGATTATTGTTAAGAGAAGGGTATTGCACCAGTTCTTTTTCATTCTGTTTTTTTTTTTTTTTTTTGTATAAGTTTTCTTCTGAAACCTGCACTATAGTCAAAGAGAGTTTGTAGCTGGCTTATCACATTTTAAGAATATAATTTTTTTTATTGAAAAATGTTGAAAAATTCCTTTATGAAGACTATATTTAAATATGTTTGCTCTTTATTTTTTCAATTGTATTAATTTTGTTGCGTTTAGTACAAATGGCTGCTTAATAGGCTTTTACACTAGAGCACATCTGAGAGGAAAATGTTGAAAATGAAAACAGGTATTTGTACCATCCACTAAACTGTCAAAAACTAAAAGAAAAGAAGACGCAGAATTTTTCGAAACAAAATAATATATAAAAATTTATTTAGAAAAATCATTCATTATTGGACTAAGTGTTGCTTGGGAAGATCAAATCTATTTGGATTGAAAATTTGAATTTTTAGTTTGTTTAATAAGTATACATACTTATGGTATGTATGTATAATTAAATGATACTTTATCGAAAATATTGTCATTTTCTAATGATGGCAGGAAAATTATAGAAAGATGTTGAGTGATACCAAATGAGATAAGAATATATTGATTTTGATGTTGATTTTTTTCTACACAAATTTTATATGGGAAGATGTTGTCATCTCACCCAATAGATGGTACTTGTAGTTCCTTTTTCAAAAAATTAAAATTTTGTTTTATTAAAAAGTCCCTGCTCATTTAAAATGCAATTTATTGTTTTCCTTAAAAAAAAATATATAACAAATTTTTTCTGCTTTGTTGAAGCATTTTTTATAAAAAAAAATTACCTACCTTTACAAGTGAATATAAATGTGTACGTGATGGCAAATATGTGTATAGGTGTGCATGTGTGAATACAATTTTCCTCCAGCTAAAGCTGCACTCATGAGAGTGTCAAATTGAATTTTTAAAAGATATTCGTATGCATTAGGGTGATCAATATTTCTGACAAAAATTGTAAAGGAAAAAGATTCTATGAAGAATTACAGGTAAATAATTTTGATTAGAAGAGTAAATTGTTGAACAAATTATGCATAATTTTCGCAGTATGACGTAATAGTTATTTTAGTAAACACATATTTAATCATAGTCACAAAATAGTAGGCTTTATTAAGAACTGACTTTTGTTCTTAAGAATTATATGCATTGAAAGTCGTTTTTAAAAAGATACCGACTTTAGTGTAACTATGATTATGGCCCATAGTATTTGTTTGTCATATGACATGAATTTTATGATTTAGTGAAACAAAAAAAATTTAATTTAAACTAATTTTTTAACCAATTTTTTTATACAAAATTAAGCATCAGTCTACAGTCAGTTAAAGAAGCCTAGTTTCTCCAAATTCATTAAAACAAAACTTAAGTGGCTTATTTTACAATATAAAAATTTTATTACCTAAGACTCTGTACCACCACTAAAATATGAATTATTTTGTTTAAAATTTTCAAAGAGAAATTTTAAAAATATAACATTTCTATAACAAAATTTTGTGAATATTTTCTAAGTTATAGGGCTCTCAAAAATTTTATTAGAATATCATTAAAAGTTAATTTTATTCTTAATCTTTATGTATTTTTTTAAGTTTAAAGAAAGAGCTAGTTCTCGAGTTATTACAAATTATATTGCATAACCTCTTCTGCTTTCTGTATCTCGAGAATTACACGCAGGATTAAAAAAGTTGGTATACATTTTGAATCCGGCTGTCGCATATAAATATTAGAAATTAATTTATTTTAGAGGAAAAAATCATTGTAAGCCTGTTTTAGTGTTATTTGCATTTAAATAGTATTGAAGATAGAATAAATACAAAAAATAATTTTATTAAAAAAATGCTAGATATTATTTTGAAATTTTTTTAATAAAAATATACAAAATAGCTTTATTTAAAAAAAAAAATCCAAAGTTAATATCTTCAAATGTTAAAATTTTCACAAACCTATAAGATTTCACTATCAAATATTTTTAAAAATTTTATAAATCGCACACCCTAATAAGAAAAGCTGCAATTTAAAACTTGTATTTGGTTCATGTTATCTGGGACATCTATGGATTTAAAAAAACACAACAATATTTTTTGTTTATATCATATCAACTGAAATACATACATACTGACACATATAAAATATTTTCACTTTTTATGTTATTTTATATAACATTGAAGAGTACAAAACTACATATTTAGATGATGTAGAAACGTTTACGAATGTTTAAATGAATCCCTTGTTGTTTGTTATTGATATCTTGTTCGGGAAAAAAAAGCCAATAAAACAGCTGTTAGACAGATATTTGACAACACTTGCTGTTTTGAATCCAAATATTTACATACATATTTTTTTTTAATATTTAGATTCAAAGTATAAATTAAAAAAAAAAAAATTATAAAAAAAATAGTTAATTCTTCTCTGGTTAAAATATATAAAAAAATTTAATAATTCAGCAATATATCATCACCTAATACCCTATACTATTTAGGTGTACGTACTCAAAGGGTTTTGGTATTTAATTACAGATCAAGTAAATCTCACAATTTTTACAACTTTAACTGTTACTGTAGGCGGTTTGATGGTCATCATTTCTTTAAAAAGATTCTATTAGTGCCATGGAAATAATGTTATCGAATATTCCATTCCGTTAAATATGTTATATGTGAAACCTTTTCGCTTCTAATCTTTTATCATAGAGCTAGAAAAAAGTCTTAAAATAGAAGATATAACAGTAAACAGTGTTCCCATAGGCTGCTGGGTAGTATGCTAACTTATCAATATGGGATTTATGGTTTTGTTTTGTTTAAAAAAAATAAAAATTGCACTCAGCCAAGAGTATAGGATTTCTCTGCTTGTTTGAATCTTAGTGAAAGGCTTGATACCCGCTTAGGATTCATATTAGCAGTCAAAGTTTGGAACAAATTTACTTAGATACGCACTTCAAATTAAAAAACAAAACATTAAATCGGCTGATAGAAACTTGAATTCTAAGCAGAAAATATTGGGTCTGTTTATTCATTACGTTCAGGGATTTCAGAAGGCAAAAACTCAATGTGAAAATAAAAATACTTGCTCCTTGCAGCTTCATTCCCTCATCATAACACAAGCAACAAATGTAAAATTTTAGACAAATTTAAGTATCCCTCCCATTATAAATAGTTAAACTAAAATTTGATATCTTTTGTTTTGTTTTTCAATCTGCTTTGCTTTTAATCTCTTCTCTTTGTGGTGTAAATCGTACATGTACAATTCAAGTGTACAAGTGACTGATGCTCATGCTTTCAAGTGAGGGCAAATGGTGTTGCATCATTATCATTATCAATATAATCAAACCATCAACCATCAGCTCTTGTCAGCAAGTTGTTTGTTTACCAACACAACACAAGCTAATCAGGCGTTCATGTCATGTCATTCAATGAGATTTTATTTTCATTCTAAAATCTGTAATTTGTGTGTCTGTTGTATGTGATTTTTTTGTTCATTCAAACAATAAAAGAAAATTGAACAATAGGCAACTGTTCAGATTATTATTTTTTTTTCTTTTGTTACAATTTTTGTGTGTATATTTAAATGGGAAATTAAAAATTATTACATCCTCCAATTTTAAATAAATTTGTCATGTCACAGCGAGAATGTTCTGGCTTAGGCTGGTCAGAAATCGCGGCAGGCAATAAAGGTTTTGCTAAACATGGAAGGAAAATGGGCTTACCATCGAATGACTACTGTAGAAGTTCTTAAGACGAAGAAGAAAAGCAAACTGTGGAACACTTTCTCTGCCTCCGTCCTGCCAGCGCAAGCTCTATTTCTGGAAGCGCTACCTGCAGGGTCTCACTGCACTGTCGACTATAGAGGTCGGCATGCTATACGAGTATGTCTTCATTAGGGGTAGCAACTTTTTTCTCTTCTTATTCTTACCTCTGATATCTTCCTCCTTAGTTTCACTCTACTAACTCTATCACTATCGGTATATCCTCTCACACAGGTATCACAAAGAGACCACGTCGAAAGGACCCAAGTGAGTCCCGTTTTTGTTTTTATTTACTCAGAGTATCCTGTGTAACTTAACTTAGCCCCTATAAAGATTATTTGAGTATACATTGTCCTCTAAAATCTAAGCCCACGAAGCGATTCATGTTAACTTTGTATTTATGTTGTTGCTGTCTGTGTTTTATCTGTCTCTTATGAATCCAATTGTAACAACCCAAACGTCGGGACTCGTTTTTGCAGCACATTTATAGCATAAAAAATTATTTCCTTCATTTTATTATATTTTTTGAAGAGCATATGAATTAGTTGCTATTTTTTTTTATATAAAACCCAACAAGTATTACGTGTACAACTTTGCTTCCGCCGTTTTTTCCGAAATTCGAGGTTTTATTGTAGTAAACTGGTTATAGATTTATGATTCAAAGTATTGTCCATCGCTCGTCACTACTTTCCCCCATTTTTCAGGATAGTGTACGAATCCCGCGTTGAAAAAACCGGTCATCTTTTGAAGCGATCCACGAATCGATCCAATTTTTTACATCTTTGATCGAAACAAGTGATAGTCCGAGGAAGCAACGTCTGGAGAATACAGCGGGTGGGGTAGGACTTCCCATTTCAACGTTTCCAAGTATGTCTTGACCACTTTCGCAATATGGGGTCGAGCATTGTCATGCTGTAAAATCACTTCATCATGTCTCTCGTTGTATTGCGGCCGTTTGTCTTTCAATACTCTGCTCAAACGCATTAATTGCGTTCGATAACGATCGCCTGTGATTGTTTCAGTCGGTTTTAACAGCTCATAATACACTACGCCGAGCTGGTCCCACCAAATACAGAGCATAACATTGAATATTCGGTTTAGCCGTCGACGACGAAGTATGGCCGGGATATCCCCATGATTTTCTGCGCTTGGGATTATCAAAATGAAATGCAGAAATCTTTTCCGTCTTTGCCTTGCAAGCAGCTGTTCACAAGCAAATAAACGCCGTTCAACATCTCTCGGCTTCAACTTGTAAGCCACAAAATTTCCTCGTTACTGTCCCATGTCTTTCAGGTGTTTTAAAATGGCTTGTTGCATCACTCCCAATGATCCTGATAATTCTTGTTGCGTTTGACACGAGTCTTGATCAAGTAATGCCTCCAATTCTGCACCTTCTAAAACCTTGTCTCTTCCACCGCCATGCCGGTCCTCGAGGTCAAAATTAGCGTTCTTGAAGCGATGAAACCACTCTCGGCACGTTCTTTCACGGCCTCACCATTGGTATTTGAGAGCATTCGATGAGCCTAAGTTTCAGATTTCTTCATATTAAAGCAGAAAATGAAAACCTCCCGCAAAAGACGAGAATTTGGCTCGTAAGCTGACATGTTTAATCGAGAATAACTTTATGATGCAGACACAAACCGACTAATATTTCGATGGCGTATGCTTACAAATACATATATGTATGACATCTACGATCTATTGCGGTAGCAAACTTATACACCTAATAAAATTATCTTTTGAATTATAAAAATGTTGTTATTTTATGAATATAATATAATGTTGGTAGTAAATTCCCAGTTGGGTAATTGGGTGTTACCTCTCGGCAATCGGCTCCGCCAGAGAAAAAACTGCCACATATTTTTTTTGGTGGTGGTTGTGTGATTGGTGTTCAGGAAGGATTTATTAGGTAGAGGACCTACTTACCGTACGTTACTAAACTCTTTCTACGTCAACAGCGAATCCAGCATACCGGCTATGGCAGAGCACAGACATCCTACTGTCAGGATATTAGATAATAAGGGTTTATAGAATAAAAAGAACTTTAAATTCAGAAAATTCTAGTGCCTACAAAATTTATTTAATTTAAATTTAATTTACAGGACAGCCAACGTCTTTTAGAATTTAACACCTCTTTTTGGGCATTTTTATGTCAGTGTAAAAACTACTTTTAATAATAAATTTTCAAACTATTACAACTAACACTGTGCTGACTATTCAATAAATTTAATAAAATAAATTGTAATTTTTACAAATATTATTTATATCTTTTACATGATTTTATTAATAATATATCACTTTCTTTTTTTTTTTTTGTATATTTGCAGGTATGTATTCATGAAATATTCCTAAAAATATTTCTATTAAAAATGTCGACAATTTTCAAGAAATACTTTTCTGTCGTTTCTAACTATAAATCTATTGAAGCATAAAACGTGTTGGGTAAGCAAAAAATTTATTTTTTTTATTATTTTTTTTACAATTTTCAATATAATAAAAAGCAAATATACATATTATAATGTCATATTATGCATGTATGGTTATGAAGATAACCCTAAAGGCAATTTAGTAATCGATTAAAAAAAATAACACACTTAAAACTTTATGAGCAAAATTTTTTTCAACAACTTTTTTTTAAGTTTATTTTAAATATTATTTTCTCTAAGTCTATAATTGTTTTGTTTGATATTTTGCTTCTGTTTATGTTCGTTGTGAAATTGATTTTTTTTCTATTACGTAAGTGTTAATTGCGTGTTTGGTTTTACAAACTCTGTGATGGGATTTATTTCAGTTGAAAAATTAAATCTGTTTACGAATTTTTAGTTTTTTCTGTTTAGTATGGGAATTGTTAAAATTGTGGAACAAATCTTATCAGAAATGAAATTTGTTTGTACAGGAAAGTTATATAAGCTGAACTAAAAATTTTAATTAAGCATGATTTTTCATGTGACTGCTTCACATCATTCAGTTATCGCTTTAATACTAATTCTAATCTGGCCAACACGAACTGGGGAAGAAATATAAGCTGAAAATAAAGTTTCTTATTTAATAAAAAATAAAGAATTTTTTTTTGAAATCTTAGTTCCAGCAATCCAGTGTCTGGGAGTAATTAAAATTGTTCGATACTCAAATAAAAGACCTTCAACATGGAATTATTATGGGAAATCAAAATGTAAATTATTTATACACAATAATATTCAGTTCACACAATTAAAAAATAAATAAAATTTAACACGATTCTTAATCTCCGGCTCACTTTTCATATTCATATTTTCACATATCATTAAAAACTTCCACTTTTTAGGCGATAGTCCGAGTAGGTATACTCGGTTCAAAACGGAATCTTGTGATTCTATATGAAGGTCTTCAGAGCACCATGTAAACCAACCAACCAAGATATACCAATGGCATCAAAATATACATTCTACTGTGCAGGCTACTCTTGAGCGAGAATGGTTTAGGATGGCTATAAACTTCATTTTGTCTCTTACACTGTAAGGGGGAGGAAACGAGGTCAGCAGAGTTACTGGAGAGCTCTAGTAGGCCTAAGGCAGTCAACAAAAGGAGCTACTAACGTTCAGAGTAAAACCTGTTATGAAATGTTAAATTTTACACTGAATTGTTAATAGAAGATTCTGCACTCTATTATCTCACGAGTAAAATAGTGTTGCTTTTTCTGGCAAGTTAAACTGTGAACCACGTTCAGTGCTTAGCAAAAGCAGAATGAGTTACCCATACAAAGAGATACTTGCCAATATTTGCTTACATTTATTAGTTTTTTACAGCACACACTCCTAAGTAGCAAACATAAATGCTGGCACTAGCTGACCAACTAATCTTCTCAAGCTTTTGCTTGTGACATAGATATTTTATCTGACATCCTGCTTAATCACTACTTCCTTAAACTAAACCTTTCATCTTATAAGACGCTTCATTGTTCGTCTATAGTGGCTAGAGCTTCTAAGTAAGAATAATAATGATTTTCATTATTAACAGAAAAATAAAATGGAGCCCACAGTGACTATGAGTTTCTAGAATTACTTTAGTGGAGCATTGAGCTGAACAATCTTTCCGGAAGCCAATAAATAAATTATACATAGCGCTATACTTTTTATTTTATGGTCGATTTACTAACTAATAAAAAGCTAATTTTAAGTTAGTTGAAAAGTAATGAAGCTCGAGAAATACTAAAGAGCAGATCGCAATATTACTTTAATTTGTTAATAGTTTTAAAAGTAATTTAAGTATCAAACGCTATTAGTTTAGAAATAGTTAGTTTTAACCCTTTAATAACGATTGGGACAAATACGTCTCACAATTTTTTAAAATTTTAACAAAATTGTACGTCTGAAAATCTACATAAAAAAACTTTTAATTCCCAGGGAAAAATTCTACGTCTTCAAAGGGTTAAGTGTATCTTAAGTAAAATGAGTTGCCTGCAAGGTATAGACATCAATACAATCATTTGTGTTTGATTGTATGTGTGGAAGCATTTTTACATTTGCATATTGAAAAAAAGCTTTACAAGAAAGTATAAGAAACTGAAGGCATAATTGTCAAAAAAAAAAAAAAATGAGAACTCTGTTCTGCTGCATAGAAAAATAAAAAAATAAGAAAAGTTCTTATGGCAAAACTGTAGTATTCTTGACTTTATATTATATATACTAATACGAGTATGTGTAGTACACATAAGAACGCTATTCAGAGTTAGATGCAATTGATCTTGCAACATTTCAAAGGTAACATTTTTTAAGGTTTTCAAATAATAAAAAAAAATATAATAGAAAAATTTTAAATTTTGCTTTATGTTTAGACCATTAAACTTTGTTATACTTTATAAAAAACACTATCAACAGACTTTTCTTACACAGTTACTTAATTAGATATAAAGAGGAAGCTTTTTTTTACACAGTTACTTGATTAGATTCATTAATTAAATGTAAGAATAAGGACATTAAGAACAAAACCTTTAACATTTGAATTGTACTGCTTAAAAGAAAATTTTCTTAAATTTAGTAATGATTGCCTGAATAACTAAATTCCTGCATGAACATTGACTTAATACGAAACTAGGAAAAATTGCTTTAGCAACTGTAATACTTTTTTTTAAGTTCCATTAACGTTTAAGTAAAAAAAAAAAAGAATAAAATGATAAAAAATAAATAAAAATTCAGACTCCCCAAATATTCAAAATACTTTCTTAAAAAAACAACACAAAACGGCAAGTTTAGATTAGAGTGACCATCGCACTTTAAGGAAGAAAATGGAAGAGGGCTCATGTAGTCTCTTTTTGATTTAAAAAAAGCAAAACAGCAATAGACGTTAGTATTTTTGTATGAGTTTTTAATTTTTTTTGCAGTACAAGTTCATTAAGCTTGTAATTGATAACACAAATAGTAACGATCAGGAAAAAAGGGAGTTTCTCAATAATAAGGGCGATTACTAGTGTTTATTTAAATTTGATTTAAAATTTACTAAATTTCAACATTAATAAAAAAATTATCATATTCAAGAATACATTTGACTTTTAATAATAAACAAGTTAAATTCGGCAGTGCCGAGTCTTACCACCTTCATTCCTTCATACCCTTCACTGCGTTAGCGAAAAAATTAAATGAGTGAAGATAAATATGCCGCGTTAAATATGTTTTAACGTACCCCATTACGTTTTTAGTATTTATAAATCTGTTTTCAGTATTAATAGCATATTTATCAAATACGTCTTACGTCATTATATATTACACTATGGAACATTTTTAGGATTATTGTCTGGGGGGTGAGAAATTCCAATTCAGGGTGATGGTACTAGGTCAGTATAGTAAAACCCTCAAAGGGTTTGGCGTTCGTATGTGTCAGTTTTTTTTTATGACCTTTTAAATATTTTCCTTATCTTGATGTTTTTTTTTTTTTTTTTTTTTTTTACTATACTGACCTAGTACCATCACCCTGACTTGGAATTTCTCATCCCCCAGATTGGCTGTTGTACTGTGTTATTATCTATATTTGTAACCTACCAACCAAATATTCAGATATTACTTTGGATATTTTAAAATTTTTTTTAAATTTTCATATACTCCAGTAGTGTTTTTCTCAAGGATTTTGTCAGTTTCCGTTTTGCATCATAAATTAGAAACTAACAATTTTTTCTGAAAATGTTAAAACATTTCCAGAAAGTTTTGAATCTATAGATTAAATTCCTTTTTGATTTTGGTAATTTTCCTGGCCTAAATCGGGAATGGTACTTCAGCAAAGTGAGTAATGGTAAAAATCCCTCAGAAGAAATGTACTGGGGAATGAAGGAATTTCAAAAATTTTTTAAAAATAATGCAAAGTTTTTTCTGAGTACTTGAGCAATAGATTACAAATCTAGACGACCTCGTGTTTAAAACGGTGTGTGTATCAACCCGTATTTTATGGTTAGTTTGCAATCTCTTAGAGAAATCAACGTATTTATGCACATTTGTATCTTAGTATGTCAAAAATACTGAAAAGATATTTACAAATACTAAAACACATAAGGAATTACGTGAAAACATATTTAACTCACTTCAAAAAATTATGTAACTGAAACACTTGTTTATTAAGCTTGAGGTCGTATTAAATATGAAAAATTTATTTATTTATTATTGGAGCGAAATATCTATAAAAATATAAATTTTTATAATTTGACTAAAATTAAATAGTTCTAAGAAACAATCCTTTTTGAGAACCTCATTTTGAAAAGCAATAAAATGTCTGCAGGCACTAAATTTTTAAATTAATAAAAAAAGAAATTCTAAGAAAGATATTAAATAGGAAAACAAAAAAATTTATTTTCATTTAATTTTGCAAATTTTTGTAAAAATTTTTAAGCCAAACATATTTAATTATCGAGAAAAATCGAAAAGACTCTCTTTTATAAAGATTTCTGTATTCGTAATACTATTTAACTCAAGGTAATAAAAACCACACACCCACCCAAACACTGTTTTATTTGTCGTGCTTGTGTACAAAGCATTACGCACATGACAGCTAAAAAATTTGAAGAAAAAAAAGAAAACAAAGCAAAAGTAAAGCAAAAACAAAACTAAAATTAATGAAAAAGTGAAATCCCTGTTGTATTTTTGATTTTTCTGGTCCATTTGTGGACCGATCTCTATGATTTTTTGCACACACATTACAACTGTTATTTGTGATAGAACTGCGTACCACGTTTTTTTTTCGTCTTGGAGTTTTGACAAATTACGCAAAAACCCACCAAAAATGGTCAAAAAAAGAGGTATTCGCAATTTTTGACTCATAGCTCCGCCATTTATTGACCCATCCACCTGAGTCTTGGTTACAATACTATGAATGTGATGTTTGAAAAAACTGCGTACTACTTTTTGATATTCCTCTGCCATTTGTGGACCGATTGGTTTCGTTTTGAGCACAGATATTATGACTGATACATTAAACAAAACTGCATACCACGTTTTTTCTGTCTGTTTCTTCGTTTAGACAAAATACGCAAAAAACCCACTCAAAAAATGGTAAAAAATAGAGGTAGTTTCGGTTTTTGACTCATAGCTCCGCTATTTATAAGCCGATCTGACTGAATTTCAATAGCAATAGTCTTACAGTAACAACTAACCGCTTGGTTTACTATACTTTTCTGTATGTTGTTTAGATTCTTCCGAAAGTTGATTTCAACGATACACGGACAGACAGACGGACAACGTTTATTAAACTCCGCTATTCATAAGGATTCGGAATATATATACTTTATAGGGTGTCCCATGTACGGTGTAGAAATTACAAACGGAATCACAAAGTTATATACGAGTATATCCTTCTTACTTACAGTGAAGGGTATAAAAATAATAAAAAATTAAAAAAAAATTTTTTTTGCAATGTCCGGGGGTTGAACCATAACATCTTACCTTTCAACTATTTGAATATATTTGATTTAATAGGATATATGGTTAGATTCAATCATAAATCTAATCATACTATGTTTCCACCAGAATATGGTTGCCTCAACCATATTTTTTCTTTGCGTGTGCATTGAGGTTTCTTTTTAAGTTTTGACAGAAGGGACTTCAATCACGTAGCATTGAGCTGGCGTTCCAGTATCACCTAAGGACTCTAAAGTATCAGTTGCTATTTACACTTGGCTTAGCGAATAAATTTTATGATTCGTAATTCTAGATCATCGTCATAAAATAGTAGCTGTCAGTATTTGCTTAGATCTAAGTCTTCTTTCAGATACACACTCCTTTGTAACCTGTAGTAACAACCAGAAAAAATTTGCTTGAGTAGAATTCAAAGCCTAGCACATATTATGTTGAGTGACTGCCTGTGTTAACAAGTTGAATGATAGACCACCTAATGGGGATCCATTAATTAGAATCGTATTATTTCATTGTGAAAAAATAACTCTCCAATACAGCGGAATAATGAAAATACGTAAAGCTACCATTAAGATATCTTAGAAGATCTCCTAACCCTATACCTGGTATCTCAGAGGCGGGAACTCGCAGAGAAAATGAAGAGCTGTCTGATTACTCTCAGGTTTTTGTCAACTAAAATAGTTAGCGCTGTACGGCAGTTCCAGCCTACACGCAAAGAAAAAAGATGGTTTCATATGGTCACCTCAAACATAGTGTGTTCTCCACAAAAATATTATTATTAATTTTAAGGACCTAAACATTATTGTGATCACGATAACATTGTTTCTAAAGGGTATCCCAACAAGAACGCAAGACTTAAATGACTGATGCAGCAATTGAATAGTTTCTCTGGCTGTATGACATGTGGCGCCGTCTTGTTGAAACCACAAGCCCTCCACATTCATTTCTTCAATTCTAGACAATAAGAAACTGGTTAGTTTAGTGTTTAGTGTTTTAAATCAACCATATAATTATCATATTATGTTTAATAAAATTTTACTTGAGATCAAAATATGTTTATAGGAAACATAATAATGATAAAAACATGGTTGAATGTAAATTGCTTTCTATTATGTCTCTTCCGCAACCATATAAATAAAGTGAGTATGAAACAAAAACTTAATCGTTCAAACTCAACTGAGCTTTGTGGCTGAAGTGGTTGAGTGGCGAGTTAATGCTTCTTAACTAAATATTTCAAAGTTCGAATCCTGGTAGAGTAAAATAAAATTTAAAAAAATAAATTTAAACCGGATGTATTAGTAATAAGTAAATACAAATTAATAGAAAAGATATATCAATGGAATAAAAAAACTTTACTTATACAAAAGAATTTAAATAAATTTTTTTTTAAATCATATTAAAATATGTATGTATTAAAAAAAATTTTTAAAAATTTCTTGCCTTGACCGGGGGTTGAACCGCAACATCTGCAGTTGAAAACTATTTTTAATATCTTTGATTTAAAAATATATATGGTTAGAAGCAATCATAAATCTAACCATACTATGTTTCCACCAGAATATGGTTGCCTCAACCATATTTTTTCTTTGCGTGTATCGGCATGTGTACCAATTGCCTAGTGACCACTTATAACAAACAACACTCTGTAAATATTTTTCCAATTTATGCTCAATAGCTGAAGGTGGCATTTACTTTTAAAACTGAGCTATATTTGACGCGAAGCCCTGTACGTCTCAAGACACTGAGATCTGATATCTGCCTTCTTCTCCTGGTTATTGCCAATGGAATCACTATGTGGGGGGATCCATAACAAGGGTAGGCCAGCCTGACGGCCCAGACTGAATAATACAGCTTTGCATTAGGCAATTGGAGCAGAGAAAATAACATTAGATTGAAGATCACGGAGAGCCACTTAGCTGTCTACGAAAATGCCTATTGCTTACCCGATCCTTCACAGAAATCATTTGAAGCATCTGTTTATGATATACATATTTTAGTACTTTGCTTTTCTCCTTCTCATGATGCTTCCACGCTACCTTTTGGGACTTCATTCATACTCTTTACTGCATACTGCGGATATTTCTAAGTAAGAATAATTATGATTTTCACCACAGACAGAGATATTTTGTCCACCCAGCTGAACCTACTTAATTAAAATTGAAGTCGACTAGTATCTCAAATTGGCATACTAATTCTCTAAAAAAATGCTTATCTATCTGCTACACTGAAAGAAAAACGAAGAATAGGTCCACTGAAATGTTTGCTTTTTTCTCTGCTCCACGATGAATTGGGCTTCTTTTAAATAAAGTTGTATTTCTTATGCCTTGATATACCTTGCTGGCCTTTTAGAATAGTTATCCTGGTCACCTAGTGGACTACAACTTGATAAGCCTTAAAAGTTTTTGCTATAAAATTATTTCGATTCTAGCAAACCGTATTTGTTTTCATTTTCATCTCGTTAATTGTGTAATATATCGCCCTACCATCTCTGAACTACAAAACTAAAGTTTTTGAATTAATTGGGTAAATAAGTCAATTTTTACTTACGGCAACTTAAACTATTTTTTACTAATTAGTACAGAAATATAAAGTTTTTTGTTTCTGGAAAATAAAACAATTATTTTTTTTTCTTTTTAAATAAAAATTTGTTTTGCTTGTAAAATACATTTAAATAAATTTAATGTAAAATTTTATTTGAAATGTTTAAAATTAATTAATAATTAAAATGAATAAAAAATTTATTTCCAGTAAATGCGTTTTAAATCTTCTTTTGTTTTGTTAATGGCTTTTCATTCATTATTAAGGTTTCTTTTTCATGCTCTCGTTTATTTGTATTGTTCGTTGCATGTTTATTTAACTTTAAAGTGTTTGAAAAGTTTATAGAATTTTAGTCTGGTTTTTGAAAAAAAAATTTGTGATTTTATTTGTTAAACTGAAAAAACTTTAAATTCGGTCATGTTGAGTTTTAGACACCCTTTACTAAAGTAGTTAAATGAATGGCATAGAAATGTAAGCTTTTTAGAAGCTTTTATAAAAAATGACTTGAAAAGTGTATGCGCGGCCAACTCATAATTTTATAAAGTTACTTTGGTGTAACGCTACAATTAGCACTTAAATAAATTCTCATTTATTTTCTATAATAAACAACCACAAAAATAAAATCTAGAATTTTAATTGTTTAAGTGTTTTTCAAAAGCTCAGCTCTTTAAGGTAACATAGTTTGTTTGCAGTTAGTTAAAAAGTTTTGGAGTTTGTTTCCAAAACTTTTTAAGCAGCATCAACATATCAAATTTAATGTATGTACGTGCATACATTCCCAACAGAGATGTTGTGAGTCCTCATTGCTACTCTTGTAAAAATGAAAGCTAAATTTGAAATGAGATAGAAAAAACAAGTTTAATTTTAATTAAAATTATTTCAATACAATTTTTAGTTGTTGTGTGTATTTTAATCGATTCGCTGTTTATTAAATCGCAAATGCCGAGGGCAAGGTGAAGCATGTAATGCGCAATAATAAAATATGGAAAACAGTCAGCATATGGTTCGGGAAAAAAATTCTTTTATTGTATCACTTTGTGTTGGTTTGGTGGTTTCATTGTAATTCAACTTGTACATATTTTGTAATGCTGTGCTAATAATGTTATGCGTGTTTATGGCTTTTTCTCTTTTTTTTATACATTTCCAATGTGTATGTGTGTGTTGGCATTTATGTTCATGTTAAATGAACTATGTAATCATTAACATGCATTTCAAATTGTGATTGAACTTTTTGAAGCGAATTATATTTTTGTGTTTGCAATAGATTATGTAGTTAACCCAGTTAACATATTCCTGAATTATTATTTTTCACATTTGGGTCTTTTTTCGATTCTTACGCAAAATAAAATTATTGTTTCTAATTGTTTCCAATAAAATAATCGTTTTGTGAAGGGTATAATTAATGAAACTATATTTTTATTTTTTACGACCATTGTGGACCGATTGCTCTCTCTAGAAAACGGCGTACCAGATTTTTCATCCGTTTTGTAGTTTAGACAAAATACGCTAAAAATCCTTAGAGTATATTGAAACTTCGATAACGAATTTTTTCTGAGTTCCTTGAACAAAACGTCCCTTTTTTTCGTACAAAAATGCACTATAGCTATAAAGCCTCTGTATAGCCAATTATTCTTTCAAAAGCCTCTATACAACGAAATCATACTTAAAAACATAACATTTTAAGTATGTAAGTCCTTAAAGTCTTGTTATTAAAAACCTCTACAAGAAAAGAAAAATATGGTAGAGGCAACCATATTCTGGTGGAAACATAGTATGGTTAGACTTATGATTGCATCTAACCATATATATTTTTAAATCAAAGATACTAAAATACCTTTCAACTGCAGATTAAATTTTTTTTTTTATATTTTATGATTCTTTCTTCTTTTTTTTTTAATGCGAGTACATACATTTTTTATATAAATATTAAAAAAAAAAATTTAATATGAACTTAACAAAAATTTTAATATACAGTGCTGTTCTGTATTTCGAATCCGAATATTTTATTCGGAATTTAAAAATTCAGCAACTCATTACTACTCTGTGGTCCATTTTAAAATTAAAAAAAAAATTTTTTTGCTTTAATGTGGGTGGGAAATTATTGGTAGAATTAAAAAATTATAAAAGTTTTCATTCAATAAGAAGAAACAAATTTAATTCCAAATTTTTTTAAATTAATGTGGAATACAGAACATGCACGATAAATTTTTTTTAATTCCATTAATTTTTTTGTTTCTATTATAATAATTTATATTTATTTATTACATAATACAGCAGTTTTCTTTTTTTTCAATTTTATTTTACTCTACCTGAATTTAAACTTTGGAATATTTAGTTAAGAAGCATTAACTCGCCACTCAACCACTTCAGCCACAAAGCTCAATTGAGTTTGAACGATTAAGTTTTTGTTTCATGCTCACTTTATTTATATGGTTGCGGAAGAGACATAATAGAAAGCAATTTACATTCAACCATGTTTTTATCATTATTATGTTTCCTATAAACATATTTTGATCTCAAGTAAAATTTTATTAAACATAATATGATAATTATATGGTTGATTTAAAACACTAAACATAATATGGTTAAAAATAACTAGAAACATGTTTATCGTGATCATAATAATGTTTAGATGCTTCAAATTAATAATAAAATTTTTGTGAGGAACAAACTATGTTTGCGGTGACCATATTCAACCGTCTTTTTTCTTTGCGTGTGTTATCAAAAACCTTTACATAACGAAGTGTTGATTTTATAGAATGTATACCACGAAATGTTTAATTTTTTATTTTCCTCTTGAATACTGTATTTTTATTACATAGAATTTTCGTAAAAATGAATTTTTATAAAAAAAAACTTAAGTTATGAATATATTTAAAGTTTAGGATTTTCCACGTATAAATGAGGTTGATGATGGGAAATTCCTTTTTGAATTTTTCACAGGTTTTTTGATTTTAATTTCGACAATTATTTGTTTATTTCTTTTAAGTATGCAATTTCATAGTTTATAATTTTATATTATAATTTATTTAGATATTTTAAGGGTGTTAGATTTTAATTATATTCTACTACAATTTTAAATTTTTATAAATTAAATTAAATATAAGTATAGCAAATTTAAAACCACGTAAATGAGAGCGAGTTAATGAAGTGAAGTGTTGCTAACTTAATAGCTAAAATTATTTTATTACAACAGAAAGGAGAATTACTCATTTTAATGCAATGTGAGCAATATAAATTTTTAGTAATAATTTGGCGATTTTCTCAAATTAAATTAAATTTTAATTTAACGGTCATTTATTCTCCTTTTGATGATTTGTGCAAATGTTATTTGTACAAGTTAGAACGAATTTTTTTCATATATCTTTAAATTTCATTTCACATATGTACGTATAATGAATCAATGGTGTTAATACAAAGGTTCGTTTGCCTTGTTTAACGTTGTATTACTATATAAAAATAAAATACGTTGTATGATTGCCCAAGTCGTACACTTGGGCAATTCTATGAAGGGTCGGTTGCCTTGTTATTACACAAAGATATTCTAAATAGTCCAAGTCATGCACTTGGGCAAATTAAAGATGTTTCTTAATGATGTGTTGATAAACAAGTGACAATTTATTAAATTCAAATTGTCTTATTTATACTTAATATTGTAATAAAAACATAAAAAAAGAAAAGAAAGAATCAAAAAGAATTTAATGATGGCCGGAAATCGCGCATACCTTTGCTGCCCAAATTCTTTCTCACATGTGAGTTTATTTTCATTTCTATTTAATTCGAGTTATCATTATGCTGACGCATTCATTCTCACGATATATTATTTTATATTTTAGTTGTTTATTATTTTCTCACTGTTAGACACTGCCCATACTGTCTAGCTGATAATTTGACTAGGCACGTGAAAACAGAGATATTTAAAAATATTTTGTTTGTGCCAGAAATTCAGCTGAAGTACGAATTCTTAAGCTTTGCTTGACTAGATGTGAGGAACAAAACAACACAAAACAAAAACAAATAACTTTATTTCTATGAAAGATTTATTTTACAGGGTATCCGCCGGGAAGGTATACTAATTTGTTTGTTTTATTGTTGTATTTAATGTCGGCAAGTATGTATGGAATACAATATCAGATAAATGTCCGCCTCTGTTAGTCTCACAAATGCGAGCCCATTTTTAATTACATTCTCACACATTTCACGCGGTATTTCATTAATTTCATCACGAATATTTTGTTTGAGTTGCTCAAGATTTTCTGGTTTGTTTGCATAAACCTTGCTTTTCAGATATACCCACAAAAAACAGTCCGGAGCATTCAAATCAGGCGACCGTGAAGGCCAACCAACATCAAAAATTTCACGTAACTTTTTCATAGTCATAGTAATTGATGATTGATTTTAGTAAAATGTTTTAACGATTAAAACACGTTAACTTACTGAATATTTTATCATGATAAAATATGAACTGTCAAGACTAATGTTTACCAAAATAGGGGCAAAACAAAGTAGTATACCTTCCCGGTGGACATCCTGTATTTGTTGTTAACAATAAAAAAACGATATATATGTCGATCCCCTTCAGATTCGTTATATCGAAATTTAAGTGCATTTAGTGTCTGAATTTAATTCCATTATTTCTGTAATTCGAAATATGTTGATTTATTAAACTTGATTTTGCTTTAAATATGATATTATCATGGGTTTGTTAGACGTTACAAGCAAACAAACTAAACTCTCTTCAGTTTATATGTGACCCTGCCTAAGACAAGGTGGCTTATGACTCAAAAAAGAAATTGCGAGAAACAGCTGTTAAAGATAAACAATGCATTTCGTCAGTTTCTTAGTAGTTTTTCTTTTGCATTATGAACAGTCATGCCCAAAAGGCAACCAAAAAAGGCAAAAGAGCATAAATGAGATAAGTTCGTGTGTGTATATAAAGAGCTATCCTGTTTTTAAATTTTTCAATTAAATTTAGTATCTTGATTCTGTATTTTCAATAAAATTCCGTTTTATTTTTAATTTGTGCTCTTCTCTACATTCTCTACACTTTTAGAACAGCAAGTTAGGACTTTCTAGTTTTCACCACGTGAAAGAGCGTCTCAAAAACTATCGAAACCAAAAAAAAAGTGGAAAATTTTTTTTTGAGTCATAAGCCACCTTTTCATAGCCAGGGTCACATATATTTTATGCTAGTGTTGTTGCTTTTTGTTTTTATAGAAGAAAAAGCAGTATTCTGCAAAGTTTGAAAATACTCTGTTATTTAATTTACTTAAACCCTAAATTTCTCATTTAGTTAGAAAAACTGAAAGGTGGTGTTAGCTGCTTTAATTAATTTCTAATTAAAATATTTATTAAGTCAAATTGTGCTCGCAGCTAGTTTCCACAACTCTAATTGCTGCAGTTATTAAGCGAATGTTTAAAATTACTGCTTCCTATTTTATGCTACAAAGTATGCATTTTTTCAATTTCATTTCATTGAAGTTCTTACAATTAAAAATAATTTTTTGCTTAAATGTATTGGACTAACGAAGATGACTAACAGTTCAAATGTGCACCATAAGTTTACTCTTACATTAAAATACATTTTCTCCCCTCCATCAAACACATAGATATTTGAAACATTTCCATAAAAAACTCATTTAAATGCAAGCAGCTAACCATTTATATTACTAAAACTAAATTCTTTTATGAATATATTAGATACAAATTTATGGTTTTTTTTTTATAATAAAAGAAAATTATAGAGAATTTTTATTAGCATAACAAAATGCTTTTATTAACAAAAACTGTAGTGAATAGGAGGAAATCAAGTGGTTAAACTTCTGAATAAAAGAAATATATTTTTCCTCATTGATTTTAATTAAATTTCTTAAATTGATTTAAAATTTATTATACCTAAATTAGTTTAATTTCTCCCATACTTGTGCAGGTTAAGTGTTGATAAAATTAAAAATTAATCATACGCTCTAGGCTTTTAAAATTAATTATTTTCTTTACATTTAAATAGTTTGAAAAATTAAATGTGTGTATTCGAAACATATGTTTATCAAACACTAAATTTACATAACAAATAACATAACACATATAAAAAAAAGTACAAGCACATTCGCACACACATTTGTATGTCAAATGACACAAACATAATAGAGTCTTGAGGGTAAAATAGATTTTAGTGCGTAATACAAATAAATTAGAAATAAATTAAAATATTTTACGCATTATTTTACACTTCACTATATTTAACGTTTCGTTTTTGTTTTCTGTTATTAAAAAAAAAGTTTGTTTAAAGTTATGCAACCAAATAAATAAAAAGTTAATTATTTTAGTAGTTTTTCTATTTTAATTTAAATTAAATTTGCCTTTAAAATTTACATATTCACAAGGTTTTTCAATTATAAAATAAATCACAGAATATATCTAATATTAATGCTGATATTTTTTATACGAAAAGAAGGTTACAACTTGCCAGTTGAAAGCTTCAATCGTATATTGAATTTAATTTTAAATTAATGCGTCTCGAAAATCGTAAATAACATATAATCGTACTACAGCTGACAAAATTTGTAATTAATTTTTGAGATACCCAAAATATGATTTGAAAAATTGGTGAATAAACAGGGATGGGCCTTAAAATTATTAAATTTCATGACAAAATTTTATTCATATTTTTTAGCAATAAATTAAAACATAACGTTCAATTTAATTTATAAATTTTAAGCTTTTAAATTTGCACAGAAAAATGATTTTTCAAAATTTATTTAAACATTTCTTAAGGTTATCATGCATTACTAGTTGGCAAATTGGTATTACAGAAAGTAACTGCCAACTAAAAACTCTCATTTTCAGTTGCTATTGGAAATATTTTTTGATTGCTATTATTTATATTTTTTTAGGCTAAATAGCAGTTAAGTTTAGTACCAAAGAGCAATAGGTAGTTGGTGTGATGGTATTAGGGGTAGTGTTGGGGGTGGAAGTGTAGACTTTCTTTATACTTCATTAATTATCCTAGAATAGCCGATACAAGGTGTATATGAAATTGTAGCCTTTTAAGTTCAAAGAACGTATCAGTTGAAATCGAGTTTATTCTAAGTAAAACAAAATTTTTTATAGCTTCTATCAATGTACTTGGTTCTAAAATATTGAATTTTTTAAAAATAACTGGCCTGTAGAGTTAAGTTAGCTCATGCAGAAACATCTCAGTTGGATTTAATGAGTTTTAATAACAAAATTCATGACTGTTTTAATAAATTTGTATGACTTTGAAGTTGCTGAAGTCATAACTTGAACTTTAACAATTTAATTTTTAAAAAACAAATTTCATTTATAATAAAAGTGGGCATGGTCAGTTTAAAATTAATTGGCAAGCTTTAACAGTAAACAGCATATACATATAACAAATTTAAATGATATATATTGAAAAAGTAAAAATTTAAATTAAAAAAACCCATCTGAACAGTTTTATTAAAAAGTGTGAGTAAAAGTGGGCATGGCTCATTTAAAAGTGTATAACCGTCCTAAAAAAGTAAGATTTTAATCATGAAAAATTTATTTTTAATAATTTTGATTAAGAAAAGTAGGCGTTCAACTGGTCATGGGCATACAAAATTTTCAGTGAAATCCATTTGACGGCAATCATTTGTACACTGAAAAAAATTAGGAATCAATTAAAAATTTAAATTAAAAAGTTTTTTAAATCAATTAAATTTTTAATTGAATTAGTTAAATATTTAATTAATTTTTTATATTCTTCAGTTTAAATAAATATTTAATTGACTCAATTAAAAATTTAATAGATTTAACAAATTTTTTAATTAAAATTTTTAATTGGTTCTTAATTTTTTTCTATGTAAAGTAAAAAATTAACAAATAAACAAAATTTTATTTATATAGATTCATCATTGTTAAGCTTTCACATAATATTCATTTAAATTTTTCTTAATTTTCATTTGAAATTTATTTTTTTTTTAAATTTTGTTTACTTTTAATAAATCAATGGTCACAGTAATTTATGTCGATTTATTAAAATCAATTGTTAAACAAATTCTCTTAAATAGCAAACACTTTCATAAAAATATCATAAAAATATTAAAGTAAATAAAACACAGTTCATTAAGCAAAATCACTTCTCATAAATAGCCAAATACAAAAAATTGAAAACAAGAAAAAAAAAAGGAATTTATTACCAAATAATAGGAAAATCATTTTCCATTTGTAATTCAAATTGCCGTTTTAGTATTTGAATTTATGGATGAGTAAAAAAAATTATTTAAAGTGAATAAAATTCATGAATTAATAGTTTTGAAAATTAAAATAAAAATTTTTTTATTTTAGTTTCAACTACTGTGAAATTTTTTTCTTTCTATTTTAAAGTTGTTTATCTATTGAGTTTGTAGCGGTGCAATTATAGCCCATAGTGATCTATTGGGTTTAGTTGGCAAAGACCTTTTTCAAGCACAATGCTGATGCTGTCATAAATATTGCAGTTTTCTCTATGACTAAAATAGACCTACTGCGAGACTCTTGGTATGTTACAAGTATTTCCTATGTCTAGTATTCATTATCAATTCAAAGACTTCCTTGGGTGATTGGTACGCCATGTTAATTAGTTGTAGCTAATGATAAACGAAACAACGAAAACGAATGCAAATTAGACGATTACAGTGACACAGCAAATACTGTAGAAAACGCTTATGCTCTGTACTGCCCAGTCATGCAGCAAGCGATGATGCAAAATATTGAATTGAGTCAGAGCTAGTAAGTCATTAATTCTATTAACAAAATGGCAAGAATGATTTCGCTATTCTGATATCTCTTGTCTCCAAGAAATTCTTATTGCCTAAGATCTGGTACCCATATCAGGTGAAGCTAGTTTCGTCAGAAATGCTGGACTTTCTCAGACCAGTTTGACTGCTGTAATGCCATCCTGACGTCAGAGTAAATATAAATGTTACTGTTATTTGTGTTATTTTCTTAAACAGAGTTCGATAGCAGGAAAAACAAAGTTGTTTCGAGCCAAGCTGCTAAATAAATTTTTTTGTTATTATAGATTTTGATCAAATAATTCTGTTTCCTATGAAAAAAATCTGTTGCTGCAGTTGGAGTTATTGAATTTAAACTTTAAAATTTAAAAATTTTAAACTAAAATAATAAATTTTGAATAAAAATTTAATTATACAATTTTTACCCACTCTTTATGGCCCGATTAAAGAGTTTAAAATGTTTTCAAGTACAATAACTAAAACATGTTTATGTTTTTATGGTCTTTACTATTCAATGTATTTGAGAAAATTATTTTCTCATTTTCAATTCAAACTGAAAACTGCAGTTTCAAGTGTTCTTAACTTTTGAAGGAAATAAAAGAAAGTTTTGTTACAAAAAACAAGAACAAGGAACAAAAAAATAATCTTTAAAATACATGCAACTACTATTAAAAAGAAACGCATACAAAAACTTATGCAAACAGATACACAAACACGCACTAATGCACTAAAGCACAAACACACATTAAGACACACTGTAGCCAACCCTGCAAGCATTTGAATTGAATGTAAAAATTATTTTTTTTACTTAAAATTACATTTTGTTGCCTTACAGGAATAATATGAGCTGTTATTTTTGAAAATGGTATAAGTCCACTATATAAAAAAAAAAAAAACTGTGTTAATAGTAATTTTAGTAAGATGATGTTTTGATCTTGCTAAAATTAGTGCTAACTATTTTTCTAAACTAATTTACAACACTTTAAAAAATAAAATATTTTTTTAGTATGTTTAAAAGCTTGATTTAAAATTTTTTTGGACACACCCTGTATGCCTTGAACTATTCTGATGATTATTTGTATTCTTCTTTTGCTTCAAAAACGATTTGCTTAGAAAATCATATCATCTTCATTGTCAAAGCGTTACATTTTAGTAAAATTTTGCTTTGTTACATTTTTAGCAAATAATTTCAATAGAAAATGTTTAAGGGAAAATGAAAAACTCGTTACACTTTTCTTCTTAACGTAAGTAAGTGTTTAATGCAATAATCATTTATGTACATTAGTTGTTGGAATAACAACGTGTACACTAACACAAACACATATTTAACCAACATGAATGAGTAGAAAGAAAGAAAAAAGAAAACTTGTGCATGTTGGGTGTTTGTTATTCTGCAAACTTATAAAACAGTTAAATTTTAGTAGCCTGTAAAAGTAAATGTTATTGCCCAAAAGCAATGCAAAAGCATAAACAACTAAAGTTAATAAAAAAATTCAACAATTGCTTTCTTTTCAATTAATAATTTCAAGTATTGAAAATCAAGTAAAAATAAACGCACATAATGCACGTGTGTTATTAATTGTATGGTGATCAAACAGCAAGTTGCTTTTAAAACATATTTAAATCACGACCATATCTTGAAGGGTAAAATCGGTTTTTAGTTCAGCTGAATAAAATAATTTATTATATTTTTTATAAGCACTAAAATTAAAAGAAGTTGAGATGGATTAAGATAGTAGAAATTAGCTTTAATAAAATAAATTTATTTGGAATTCAAAAGTTTAACAAAATATTAATCTTATTATTCTAAGTTTTTTCATTGTGTTTCTTTTTCATGATATTCTCATGAGTTATTTATTCAATATAATCAGGGTTGTTGTGGAATCTGATTGTTGTTAGAATCAGAATTGAAATCGATAAAAAATTGTTTTGGGGTCACAGAAACAGATGTTACCGATTTGATGTTCGAATCAGAATTGCTCTCAGAATTTGGTGTTATAGAATTTGTTTTTATAGTTTTTTTTTTGTCAGAAATAATCTGATCAGTTGGTTAATTACAGATTTGTTTTCATTCTTGTTTCGGCGGTTAAATAAAAACATACTGCGTGCAATGTAAGTAAGAAATTATAATTTAAATATATTAAAAAAACAAGTATTTTATTGTATTTTCACAAAAAAATAGGGGAAAACATAGAAACCAGACACCAAACGGAATATTTTTGAAATTTATGCAAGAACATCAACATATAGCAAAGGGCTACACAAAAAGAGATAAAGTGCTAATTGAGTCTCTTTGGCAAGAGTTGGCTCACTCTCTAAACACCGCTGGACCAAGTGAAGTGTTAAAATTACTTAAATATAAATTCAAATGTGATATTATTTTATATTTTTACGTACACAGATATAGACAGAATGGAGGAGCGAAATAAAAAAGAAGTTAACGCATAACAAAGCAGAATCTCAAACAACTAGCGGTGGACTATTTAACAAATTCAAGCTGACACGAACAGAAGAAGCAATAACTACAGTACAACTGTCTGGAATTAAATTGGCGGTAGATGGTGTATCGGGAATAGAATTAGGCATAGTGGATGACGATGATATCTTCACATAAAAGAAGACTTTAATCGCCATTCATTTCCAACATACCAAAAAAACAAGACAAGAGAGCACTGCTCAGCTTTTAAAAACTTTTTTGACCGAAGATGGTGAAAGAAAAACTGAACTTTTTCACTACATTCTTCTTCTAATAGTAAAAATAACACTATAGCCTCAACCATTTTAAGTTATTTATTTATTTTTTCAAATATTGTAATATAAAATATATTATATTTGAATGATCATATCTTAATTTTTAAAAGTTTTATACGAAAACATAAACAAAAACAAACTTCTATTCCCGATTGAAAAAAAAACAAAGAAACAAAAAATTCAGAAACAAACAAAATTTCTCAAGTCTTTTAGTTGCAGAGGCCACAGAACAAAACAAAGTTTCTTGCTTAATTCTTTTATTTCTAAAAATACCAAAATCATTCGTGAAGTTTGCAGCTTAAATCGTTTGATTAGAAATACAAAGTGAAAAATTCTAAAGTTTGTTACTTGAGTTTTTTATTAAATGAATTTTTTTTTTATTTAAAACTATTCAATGCATAAATAATCACTCAACTGATTTTGTTTTGCGATAACCGACTAATTCAGTCCACAATTTGACAATAAGAATTGAATGAACATTTACGCATGTGAGAAAATAAATTGAAATGTGTAGCATATCAACTTAAATATTATTAACAGTAACAT
Organism: Thelaira solivaga; assembly: GCA_947397855.1. Classification (NCBI taxonomy): domain Eukaryota; kingdom Metazoa; phylum Arthropoda; class Insecta; order Diptera; family Tachinidae; genus Thelaira; species Thelaira solivaga. The sequence continues at coordinate 30,534,668 of OX377612.1, forward strand.
AAAAGAAGCAACATCAGCGGGAGAAACTCATTCTATATTTGCAGGTCTATTATGATGGTCAAACAACAAGTCATTATTAATACACGGGCAACGTGACGGCGATGGCTGTCGTTGCTTGTGATTAATAATGACTGGTTGAATAAGTTAAAGTTGTTGTTGGTCGCGATGGTGACTACAAATAACAACCATTTTGACTATCATTCTATATTTGCAGTAATATTTGAACGTTGAATACTTGTGAACTTGAAATTATTTATTGTTATAAGAAAACTCAAAATTCAATATAAAACCTTTCCTTCAAATATTAATAGAATAAACAAAAAAGAATCGGCCTTATTAGGTTCTCGAAAATGTACTTGAACTATAATCGTGTTGGTTCTGGAATTAGTTTTTTTATGGTACTATGTAAATTTTAGACTGCAAGAAATTTATAGTAGATACTTACACAAAATGTTAAAAATTTTTAAGTATTATGAAGCTGTCTGCGGTGAACTTTCTGTGGTGAGCTTTATTATAGTTTTTGTGATATTTCCCATTATGTTTGAATTTTGTGCCTTATTTTTCTCCTTTGATGATGAAGGTGAGTGAGCCTTCTGGACTAGTAATGTTGTTTAATTACAACAAAACTAAAACAGCTGCTTCTACCAGTGTTAATATATGTTGGTTGTCTGAACCTCCACTCGTTGCGTGTCATTCGATTTTTTATGAAGAAGTTTTTTTTTTTTTTTAAATTACATTTATAATTCACCCATAATTTCATATAGTCGGGCCCCATTCTAGACGTTAGTCTTAAAGTGTCGACTTTGTATAGGCTATTGTAGTACTATTGCACCAATTCTGAATTTTTTTTAATGACAATTATAAATCTGTTTCCATAAAGTCTATTAAAAAAAAATACTTATTCTTTTGATACTTTCTCTCTTTTTTTGGTTAAATGAAACAAAATGTACGACTAATTTTCAAATTTTTACATTCATTTTCAAGAAAAGTAATACAGCAAATTGTGAAACAATTGTTCAAAGGGTTGTATTTTTATGCTTTCCAGAAACGTAGTACTATAGTGCAACAACAAGAAACTTAAAGGTCGAATATGGGAATAATAATAAGGCTGAATAACAAAATTATATGAACTGTTATATATGAAAGTGTTATAAGTCCACTTAAAAAAATAATGATAAGGATACTACCTAACTAAGTAACTAAATTAAGTAGACATGGTAAATTTTTCCTTTAAGAACTTAAATTTGATTATTATGAACATTGAAGAAAATTTGACGAATCGGGCCAATCGTTCTCCGATTTCAGATATATTAAAAAAAATATAACTTAAAGTGGTCTTGGTAAATTTTTCTTTGCTTAAAAATCAAAGATAGGTTATGACGATTTAAAAAAAAAATTGATAGAATTAGATATATTGGTGCCACCATTCGTTCTCAAGTATTGCCATTTGATTTTTATTTAAAGCATTTCTTTATGTTTGTACACACATACTTGCGTTCTTTCTTTTCCTATCGGTACTTTATTTCATGTTTATTTCTACATTATGCATTTATTATATTTATAACACCAAATAATCTTTTCAACTAAATGGAATGTTAGCGCAATCACTGCACGCACATCTTAATAGTATCTTGCCATCAACAGCTCATTGTTTAATATTTTTTTTAGAATTTTATTCCACCATTTATATTAACATTTTCAAGTAATTTTTTTGGCTTATATGTGTGTGCCAGTGGTATAATAAATAACAATTATCTTTTATTGTTTTGCTTGATATTCCAGTATTTGAATGGATTCGTCAGAAAGCAGGTAATTTGAAAGCCACATGTCATGTTTTTATTATGATAGTGTTAACCGATTTAATTCACAATTAAAATAATGTTCTCTTACAAAAATGGTTTACTTTGTTTGACAACTAATGGCCATCTTTTCATTAAAAAATCTACACAAGATGGCCCGAAGACAGACAGAAGAATTTACTATTTAATAAATAAAATTAATAAAAAATCCAAAAAAAAAGAAGAAAGTTTGTTTTAATAATTTTGACAATTTGAAATAAAATTATGAGGAAATTGCTAATTCGTTCACCTGTATAGATTCTCTTTGGCTTGTCACACACATTTGTTTTTAAGCAAAGACGAATTTGCATTGTATTTAAGCATTTATATGTCGTTATTTACAAAATCTGCTGTTTCTGTAATACTAGTGATTCAGATGGTTGGAAAATTTTTATGGAAAGCACAGAAATTTTTGAGTAATTTTTATACAAAATTTGTAGACAATTTGTTCAGTTAAGTTACAGAAATAGCAGATTAATTTTGTTTTTTTTTTAGGTGAATAGCAAACTGATATTTTATTAAAAAATTGCAATAAAAAATTATTAGTTATATTTGATGACTGATTTAGAGACATTACGAATGATATTTCTGTTAAAACTGTCAATACATTTTTTTTACCGTTTTGTAATTTAGACAAAATACACAAAAACATAAAGCAAAACTTAATAAAAATCTGAAATTTCGGTTGTATTTTTGGTTTTTCTGGTCTTTTTGATTTCTTGTACAGACATTATGACTGTTATTTGTAATAAAATTGCCTACCACCTTTTTTGTCCGTTTTGTTTTTTCAGACAAATACGCATTAAAACATACCAAAAATGGTCAAAAAATAGAGGTAGACCCAATTTTTGACTCATAGCTCGCTCCGCTGTTTATGGTCCGATCCAGCTGAGCTTTAGTCCAAATTCTATTAATATGATGTATAAAAGAACTGTGTAATACTTTTTTTAATACATGTACGATGTAGGAATTACAAACGGAATCACAATGTTATATAAAGAGTGATTTTTTTGCTATTATCTTTTTGGCAACACTAGTTTTGACAGCTCACGCACGTTTTGTATCTTGTGTCACTGTCAAACATCTGCAGTTTGGTCTATAATTTAATCATGAATCGTCTTACAAACGAACAACGCTTGCAAATTATTGAATTTTATTACAAAAATGCGTGCTCTGTTAAGAAAGTTCATCGCGCGCTTCTTCCATTTTATGGTCAGTTTAATCGACCTACTGAGGCTTCTATTCGGGCTATTGTAACAAAATTTCGCACCAAATTTACATTGTTGGACATTAAACCACCAACACGCTTACGTAGAGTGCGAACTGAAGAAAATATCGCAGCCGTATCGGCCAGTGTTGGTGATGACCGTGAATTATCGATTCGGCGCCGTTCGCAGCAATTGGGCCTCTGTTACTCCACTACGTGGAAAATTTTGCGGAAGGATTTGGGTGTGAAGCCTTATAAGATACAACTGGTGCAAGAATTGAAGCCAAACGACCTACCACAACGCCAAATTTTTGGTGAATGGGCTCTTGAAAAGTTAGATGAAGATCCACTTTTTTATCGAAGAATTGTGTTCAGCGACGAGGCTCATTTCTGGTTGAATGGATACGTGAACAAGCAAAACTGCCGTATTTGGAGTGAAGAGCAGCCAGAAGCATTGCAAGAGCTACCAATGCATCCACAAAAAACAACCGTTTGGTGCGGATTATGGGCTGGCGGCATCATTGGGCCGTATTTCTTCAAAGATGATGCGAATCACAACGTTACTGTGAATGGTGAGCGCTACCGTGCGATGATAACAAACTTTTTTTTGTCCAAAATGGAAGAGCTTGACTTGCATGACATGTGGTTTCAACAAGACGGTGCCACATGCCACACAGCACGCGAAACAATGGACCAATTGAGAGGCGAGTTCGGTGAACAGTTTATTTCACGCTTGGGACCAGTCAATTGGCCGCCCAGATCGTGCGATTTAACGCCTCTAGACTATTTTTTGTGGGGCTATGTTAAGGCTAATGTCTATAGGGACAAGCCCGCTTCAATTGACGCACTGGAAGCCAACATTGCCAACATTATTCGTGAGATACCGGCCGAAATGTTGGAAAGAGTATGCCAAAATTGGACTAAGCGGATGGACCATTTGAGGCGCAGCCGCGGCCAACATTTGCATGAAATAATCTTCAAACATTAAATTATATCGACCCAACTATCGATCCAAATAAATATTTCATGCATTTTTCTGAATTTTATGTGTTTTTTTTTTAAATTTCCGATAGTTCTTATAAAATCACCTTTTATATTATTCTTACTTACGGTGAAGGGTATAAAAAGTACCAAATAAACCATCTCTTATTTTTCTACCAAAATAGTTTCCGAACAGATTGTCTTTTATTTTTAGGAAAATATTTTTATCTCCCTCGGTATTACTTCTGGAAATTTTGTTCTCTGAGTATTCGAGTTTCTTCTTATACATTCTACGAATAGTTAAGTCAGTCAGTAGTCGTTCTGTCATTCAATCAGTTAGTCAATAAGATTAATCCTTTATAAAAATAAATAAAAAGCTTATGTTTGTTTATTCATTTATTACCGGCGAAGATAACTGTGATTTTATATAATTAGTTGAAATTTAGCACACATATTTAGGTTGATAATGTAAAAATTTTACTATTGTATATAAAATGTTTTAATTTGATGAAATAGCAGATGTAGTTTAGGGTCATTCTGTAAGGGACACGCTTTTACACCGGCCTTATAACTCGTCGAGATTAGGGGAGGTTCACGCCTTCAGAAACCCTTTGCTATTCAAATACAATATAATTTTTACCATCTCAAAGCGTGTTCTAAAAGATACAATACCAACTTATGCAAACGACTAACTGGAATATGTGTATGTGTTACGGGTTGGATTGTAACAACGAAACCCCTCCTACCTTGATCATCATAGGCAATCATTTCAACCATTTGCCTTTAATTATGATCTCCCTTTTTTTTTTGTTACAACACACAAAACAAAAATTTTATATGAAAATTGGTAATGAAAATTTAAGAAAATAGAATCTTAGATTTGAATTACTTAAATAATAAGTTAAAACATATGTTGTGTTAAAAGAAAAATATTGTTTAGCTGGTCACTCGAAATTAATATTATTTAGAGAAAAAAATTTCAAATGTGTAGCAAAACAAAATACAATTAAAATCATAATAAAAGAAATTAATAAAAACTTATAAAAAAACTCACTCAATTCTTCTTAGCTTTGCTCTCTCATCCAAAGATCTTTGTTGATGTTGCTGAAGCTTGGTTTTATGATGTTGCTATAAACTTTTGTTGATAATTTTAGGTAAACATGTATATAAGAAAAATTTGCAATATTATTAATCTGCTATTATGATTTTTTTTTCTAGATAAAACAATAAAAAATTTTTTTTTCTTAAAGAAATATATAACGGATAAATATATATATATACATATGTATGAATTTTGGGCAAAAAAAAATAAGTTTTACCACTATAATTTTTATAACGGCGACAATAAGATTTTTTTTCAGAAATTTTTTTATACACGCATATGGGTATATATATACATACATGTAAATTTTTTTTTTCACTTACACTTATATTTTCACATACATTAAAATCTTTTTTTTTTGTTTTTTCTTTAGGTTTTCTGTAATTTTTTTCCTATTTTAGTAAGGATTATAGCTTTAGTTTTAATTATTTTTATAAATATTAACTATATGTTTTTTTTTTCTTTGCATCCAATTTTTGTTTTTAAAAAAAATTCTTTATTTTGGCTTTTCGTACCACCGGTAAGGAATGATTGTCACCTACTAATTTGAGGTACTCAATTTATTAATGTTTCTTACTCACTGACTGATGAAAAGAGGACAGGAAGATTTGTAAAAACTAGGTTTTCTACTTTTTCAGAGCCATTCCATTCAATTATCTATGCTATACATAGGGTGCCAAATCCAGTGGAGATGGCACCAATGAGTATGATGTACAAAATAGAGATATGGGTTTCGGTTTTTCCTTTCTCTTCTCTATGTACGTATCTCAAATATATTGCACTTAGAATATATGATTCTTTTAACCCAAGAGCCTGTAAGAAAAAGCTTCCTTGGAAGTAGTTTTTTTCACTTTTTATTAACAAGAGAAAATTTATTTGAAGAGATGCGTTCTTCACTTTCTGAACTTTTTCTTTTTAATAATCAAAATTTTCTATACCTCGATCTTAAGATGGCTCGGTTTTGCATGCAGCGCAAAAAAAAACTAAAAGCTTCGTTAAAACCATGACACAAGATAAAATGCAATAAATGTTATAGAAACTGTCAACAGTAAAAGATAGATAGAATTAATTTACATATAGATGGCGTGTAAAAAAAATACAATAAAACGGATAGGATTTTTCAAAAGGCCAATAGTGTAAAAAAATCTAGATACTTGAACAATCAGTTGTTTAATAATTTTTAATAATATTGTAGGAGTAAATTATGTGTGAGTGCAAGCATATTACAAATGTTCCCCCCCTGAATCTGACTTTGGGGATTATTATATCAACAAAGGCGGATAACGCTTGCACTATTAGTGATTTTAAATTTATTGACGTATGTCCTTTGCATGATATTTTCCTATTAATGTGCCTTTTAAATCTTCTAATTCATAATAGCTGTTACCTAACTTTCTTCTCACCCTCGCCTTTATAAATGTAGGAGCTAGCTTGGCATTATAACTATGTTCGAAATTACTTTGTTTAAAATTTCTACGGAACACTTCCTGTCCGACATTATACGAGATGTTCTTAGCTCTCAAATTATAACTTTTCTCATTTCTTTTAAATTGTTTTTCCATTATTTCGGACGCTCTTTTCGCCATAATTTGTATAGAATCTTCCCTGCCAAAGTTAAGTCCTCTATCTTCTAACACTTCTAATTTTCGTAACAAATCATACGTTAAACCATTGGTCACCATATGTTGCCCAAACGCAAGATAATATGGGGATGTACCAATAGCTGAATGAATTGCAGAACGTAATGCACACGAAATACTACTGATTTGCTCATCCCAATTTTTCTGATCTTCTTTTACATATGACTTTATAGCGGCTAGAACGGACCTGTTTACCCTTTCTGAGGCATTAGCCTGTGGTGAATGAATTGCGGTGAATATGTGTTTAACTCCATACTGTAAAAGAAATTTGCTAAATTTATTTGATTTGAACTGGGACCCGTTATCTGAAACTATTGCTTCGGGCACGCCAAAAGTATGGAACAATTCCTGCTCCATATATTTAATTGTGATATCAGTTGAAAATTTCTTCACTGGTTTTAGAAAAGGGAATTTTGAGAAATGATCCAAAACTATAAATAGACCTATGTTACCAGATCTTGATCTGGGATAAGGTCCTAAAAAATCAATATAAAGTTTTTGAAAGAATCTGGGAGTAGGCCTTATTCTTCCTAGATTTGGCCTCAAAGAGGTATTTGGGTATTTAGATGATTTGCATATCTCACAATTATTTACATAATTTTTGACATCAACTACCATATTTGGCCAATAATAAAACCTACGTATTCTTTCAACAGTTTTATTTATTCCACCATGAGATGATAAAGGGTCATCATGAGCCTTTTGTAAAACTTCTGAAACCATACCCTGAGGTATCCACAACTTCCACGAGAGGTCATCTTGGACTTTTTCTCCTGTGGCATGTGTTGCACGTCTATACAAATATCCGTCTACAATGCGAAGGTCTGGAGTTGTATTTATGTTTTTATTGACCCTATCTATTAATTCTTTATATTCGTTTGATTTAAAGCAAGCCGAATCAAGGTCTACAAAAAGTCCACTGCCATTTTCACAATCGGATAAGCTGTTAATCCACATTGCTGACAAATCTTCAGAATTAGCCCTTGAAAGTGTATCTGGAACTATATTCTGTGTTCCACTCCTGTGCTGAATAGTAAATTTGTAACCTTGAAGTTTTAGAGCCCATCGAGATAATCTTGTACTGAGGTCAGTCTGAGACATTAACCATTTCAAGGAAGCATGGTCAGTAATTATAGTAAATTCATGCCCTTCGACATAAGCTCTAAATTTCTTTACACTCAATAAAGCTGCCAAACATTCTTGCTCGGTAACCGAGTAATTACGTTGCGCTCGATTGAGTTTCTTTGACATGAAAGCAATCGGAATTTCTTCGCCTTCATCATTTTTTTGAACCAAAACACTGCCAATACCAGTTCTACTAGCGTCACAATGTATGTAAAATGGCTGTGAAAAATTGGGACTGTGTAAAACTGGTGCTGTGCACAAATGATTTTTCAAAATTTCAAAAGCTTTCTGAGCCTCGTCAGTCCATACAAATTTCTTTTTACCCTTCAGTAAGTCTGTTAAAGGCGTTGTTACAGCAGCATAATTTCGGATAAATTTCCGGTACCATCCAGTCATTCCTAAAAACCTACGCACTTGTTTGACCGATTTGGGAGCTGGAAAATCGGTTATTGCAGAAATTTTTTCTGGATCTGTACGAATAACCCCATTCCCAACCACATGGCCTAAGTACTTCACCTCTGGTACACAGAAACTGCTTTTTTCTACATTTATTGTTAAGCCTGCCTCTTTCAATTTACTGGCTACTGTTTCTAAAACCTCAAGATGCCTTTCAAAAGAATCCGATACAACAAGTAAATCATCAAGGTAAACAAACACTTCCATCCTGAGAGCTGGAGGTATCACTTTATCCATTAAACGGGACATAGTTTGGGGGGCATTGCAAAGCCCAAATGGCATGACTGTATATTGATACAACGGTCTCCCAGGGACAGTGAATGCCGTTTTTTCTAAAAGGAATTTGCCAAAAAGCATCTTTGAGGTCTAGGCTTGTTATAAATTCCGCTCTTGGTAGCCTACTTAGTATACCATCAATATGAGGCAGCGGATAAGCATCTCCTACGGTGACTGCATTTAATTTTCGACTATCGAGGCATAACCTATTTTTCCCCGGCTTACGGTGAAGTACCACAGGGGAAGACCAGGGACTGTCCGATTCTTCAATCACACCGAGCGATAACATTCGATCAAGCTCTTCATAAATTAGCTTTTCTACTGCTGGGGATACTGAAAAATGACGCTGTTTAATTGGAGCAGCATTACCTGTGTTAATAACATGTGAAAGCAAATTAGTTTTACCTAAACCTAATTTTGAAAATGAAGGAAATTTACTAACAACTGTGTCAAGACTTTTTTTCTGATTTAGGCTAAGTGAAATTTGTTTACTTATTTCGCTAACTACATGGGCATTTTGGGAGGCATTGGACCTTACTACACTGGGTGGGAGTAAGTCATACATTTCCCAGAAGTCAATTCCGAGGAAAAGTTCTTTTTCAAGGCTGGGGATTATAAATATAGTTATTGGCTTCTCAATACCTTTAAAGCAAATTCGTGTTTCTACTAATCCGACAATATCTTGACTTTTGCCATCAGCTGTTTTAACAGCAGATTTTAATTTCTTATAAGGAAGATTTGATTGTATATATTTTACGGCAAACTTAGACCCAATACAACTAATGGATGCGCCCGTATCCAACAGACCTAATAAATTCTCTCCAAAAAGTGTTACTTCAGCATATGGCCTAATGTCACCTAATTTACTAAAAACAGAACAAATAATTCGTTTCTTATAAAGCCTTACTTTATTCCAAAATGTTTTAATGCGAGTCGTTGATCGAGTGGGCTTTCTACTTTTTTTTCCTGTGTCAATATTACTCTCAAGACAATTGCCTAAGATTTTTTTGTGATTCTTTAAACGTTGATGCAAGGGCATAAATGATTCTTCTATAATATTGATATTTGCCGTGTTATTATTAGTTAATTGTATGTTACTTTTTGTTGGAAACAAGGCTTGGCTCTTATTAGGAACAGTTAATGCGATGGGGGTGGTTTTTCCGACTTCTGTGCACAACGTTGTGCACTCGCCTTGCCGTTTTTTTGGTTACATTTATTACAATTTGGCTTGAATGTGTCTGGTAAACCACATCCATAACAAAAAATGGTTCGCTCAGCCAAGCAATCCTGATATCTATGCCCTATTTTATTACAATTCCAACAATTAAAATTTATGGGAGAAATATCGATGTTAATATCTTCAGAATCAATTAATTCATCCTTGTCGTCTTTTTCAATTTCAGCAACACGTCTTTGAGATGTAAATGGGCGCGTAACATAAGTGTGCTGCTTTCGACGCAAATCCTGAATGAAAAATTCACGTCGTCTACAGGTGTCACGTAATTGTTCGACAGAATAAATTTGCATATTTAGCATTTCATGTTGAATTTCAGGGAGTAGATTACGTCTTAAGATTTCAACCAGAGTTCGTTCAGATAGTGGTTCGTTGAGTCGGTCAGTCAAATGTGTTACAGACTCATAAAAATTATCAAACGTTTCATTAGGTTTTTGTTTACGATCTCTAATTAATTCTCTAATGTCCATATCTGTTCGTGAATCTTTATACTGTTGCCTCAATGCTCTACATAAATTAGACCAAGTTATATTAGGAACAGACCTATGGAATCGCCAGAACCAATCACTAGCCTTACCTTCAAAAAGAGAACTAGCATTACGGCAAAGCAGATCATAATTGCCACGGAGGGTCTGAGCCGTTAAAGCTTCTATTCTATAAATAAAATTTTCTGCAGACAAACTATTGGGGCCGCCGCAGAATTTTATTTTCCAATTGGATATAATTTGCAGCACCTTGTCTGGACGTACGTCCAGGTCTGAATTGTTAGTGCCTTGCAATGAGGATGGGTTACGACCAGGATTAAGTACAACGGGCTCCCGTTGATAACGCGGAATGCCGTCATTATTATTTTCGTTATTATTTAAGCCCAACAATTCTGGAAAATCATTTTCGTCTGGAATGGGATCTTGAGGTGGTGTTATCTGCTGACCCTGTGATATCTGTGAGTTTGTTAAATTATTAAAGCGTGAAAAAGTAGTTTGCATATTTGTTTCTATTATTTTCGAAAGTTGATTAGTTAAAGCTGTGTACAATTGGGCCTGTTGAGCTGAAACAACATTTTCAACCATATCTTGTAACGTTTCCCTAGTGACATCAGTTGCTAGCAATGCTGTATTCCGATTCTCGCTTTCTATTCTATTCACATTTAAGGCATTTGCTGATGTACTAGGTTGATCATTCTTTGATCCTATATCTGAAGAAATCTTACTTTGTGATCGCGTACTAGATTGTGCAGTATCATTTACTATTCTTGAGTTACACTCAGGACAATATGGCCTAACCTTAATAAGCTTTGTTAAACAACTTTTATGAAATATATGATTACAGACAGTAGTATGCATTTGTGCTCGGTTTGTAATAGCATTTTGACAGCCAGTACACAATAAGGTTTTATCGGTGTTTGACGTTGACTCAAGGTCTTCATTACCCTTTTCCTTATTTGACATTTTAACTCAAACAAAATTTGGGTACGTAAAAAAAAAATTAATTAATAATAAAATAGATTTTTCCCTGTATAAAATAAACGCGAATAATTTAGAGACAAAAAAAAAATTGACCGATTTTATGTTCGGTAACAAAAAAAATATTAATACGTATGAATGAATAAAATAAAAAAAAACTGATAATATAAAATATAAAGAAATACGATACTAATATAACAATAATAAAAACTATTATCTTTTATCAATAACAATTCTTTTCAGAATACGATATCAAAAAGTGAACAAAATTTTCTTTTATATATGTTTTTTTTTTTTTTTTTTTTTTTTTTTTTTTTTTTTCTTAATTAAAGAAAAGGAAGAAATAATTTAATCGTTTGAATAATATATACATGAAATTCTGTTTGTTGTTTTTCACCAGGTACACAGTATGTTGCGAAAAAAAGTTTAATCGTAAGAAATAATAACATAAGTTGGCACAAAACTTTATATATTTTATTATTATATTATATATTTTATTACTTTGTAATTGCTAGGGATAGTTAACCTTGAATTAACTATGTTTCCATATCTAGTAATTTAATGGAGAGTACTAAACTAACAATATCTGTGGTCAGATTTAGATTTAAAAAGAAAATTCCAAAAGCTGCTTTCCAATCAGATAAAAGATAGATTAATATGAAAAGAAATGTGTAAGAAAGTATCGAGATATAAAAGGGTTTAGTATGAAAGTTACATTTGTAAATGATCATAAAAAAATTCCACCTTAAATCTCAACACCATATTCAGAAAAAAAATTTTCTTTTTGGAGCCGAATAATCGATTGGTCTTTGTAAACAACATAAATGACAAAGAAATACATTATAGGTATTCTCTATTACAGACCATGCCAATATATTCGGGCCCCACGTTGGGCGCCATTTTTTGTAAAAATTTTACTATTGTATATAAAATGTTTTAATTTGATGAAATAGCAGATGTAGTTTAGGGTCATTCTGTAAGGGACACGCTTTTACACCGGCCTTATAACTCGTCGAGATTAGGGGAGGTTCACGCCTTCAGAAACCCTTTGCTATTCAAATACAATATAATTTTTACCATCTCAAAGCGTGTTCTAAAAGATACAATACCAACTTATGCAAACGACTAACTGGAATATGTGTATGTGTTACGGGTTGGATTGTAACAACGAAACCCCTCCTACCTTGATCATCATAGGCAATCATTTCAACCATTTGCCTTTAATTATGATCTCCCTTTTTTTTTTGTTACAACACACTTATGTAATTCCTGGATTAAACCAACAAACAGATTAAATTAGTTTAAAGAGACATATTTAATTTATTAACATATATACTGAACTAACATAATTAAAACAATAAAAAGTTAATTAATATAACACATTTTGAAAGAAAAAAAAAACAAAAATTTTATATGAAAATTGGTAATGAAAATTTAAGAAAATAGAATCTTAGATTTGAATTACTTAAATAATAAGTTAAAACATATGTTGTGTTAAAAGAAAAATATTGTTTAGCTGGTCACTCGAAATTAATATTATTTAGAGAAAAAAATTTCAAATGTGTAGCAAAACAAAATACAATTAAAATCATAATAAAAGAAATTAATAAAAACTTATAAAAAAACTCACTCAATTCTTCTTAGCTTTGCTCTCTCATCCAAAGATCTTTGTTGATGTTGCTGAAGCTTGGTTTTATGATGTTGCTATAAACTTTTGTTGATAATTTTAGGTAAACATGTATATAAGAAAAATTTGCAATATTATTAATCTGCTATTATGATTTTTTTTTCTAGATAAAACAATAAAAAATTTTTTTTTCTTAAAGAAATATATAACGGATAAATATATATATATACATATGTATGAATTTTGGGCAAAAAAAAATAAGTTTTACCACTATAATTTTTATAACGGCGACAATAAGATTTTTTTTCAGAAATTTTTTTATACACGCATATGGGTATATATATACATACATGTAAATTTTTTTTTTTCACTTACACTTATATTTTCACATACATTAAAATCTTTTTTTGTTTTTTCTTTAGGTTTTCTGTAATTTTTTTCCTATTTTAGTAAGGATTATAGCTTTAGTTTTAATTATTTTTATAAATATTAACTATATGTTTTTTTTTTCTTTGCACCCAATTTTTGTTTTTAAAAAAAAATTCTTTATTTTGGCTTTTCGTACCACCGGTAAGGAATGATTGTCACCTACTAATTTGAGGTACTCAATTTATTAATGTTTCTTACTCACTGACTGATGAAAAGAGGACAGGAAGATTTGTAAAAACTAGGTTTTCTACTTTTTCAGAGCCATTCCATTCAATTATCTATGCTATACATAGGGTGCCAAATCCAGTGGAGATGGCACCAATGAGTATGATGTACAAAATAGAGATATGGGTTTCGGTTTTTCCTTTCTCTTCTCTATGTACGTATCTCAAATATATTGCACTTAGAATATATGATTCTTTTAACCCAAGAGCCTGTAAGAAAAAGCTTCCTTGGAAGTAGTTTTTTTCACTTTTTATTAACAAGAGAAAATTTATTTGAAGAGATGCGTTCTTCACTTTCTGAACTTTTTCTTTTTAATAATCAAAATTTTCTATACCTCGATCTTAAGATGGCTCGGTTTTGCATGCAGCGCAAAAAAAAACTAAAAGCTTCGTTAAAACCATGACACAAGATAAAATGCAATAAATGTTATAGAAACTGTCAACAGTAAAAGATAGATAGAATTAATTTACATATAGATGGCGTGTAAAAAAAATACAATAAAACGGATAGGATTTTTCAAAAGGCCAATAGTGTAAAAAAATCTAGATACTTGAACAATCAGTTGTTTAATAATTTTTAATAATATTGTAGGAGTAAATTATGTGTGAGTGCAAGCATATTACAATAAAGTATTTATTATCAAATTAAAAATTTCAAAAGTTTCGGAACAACGATTCGTGTTCTTCTCAGATATCCTGAAATTTAAAAATGCCATAAGAGTAAGAAATTAAATTCAAACTTCATGAAATTTTGTACAATCTTTGGACATGATATTCTTAACGGTTTGACCAAATTTGATCTAAAGCAAAACTCAAAAATTTTATTTTCAAAAAATTAAAAAAAAAATTTGAATTTTTTTAAACTAATGCGGTACACAAAACACTTATAAATAGTAAACTCAATGTGTCATACGTCCACCTCACAAATATTCTTAACCTTAAAAATGGGTCAGGGCAGGAATCGAATCTGCGACCTCCAGATTGATAAGCTAGCACACTACCCACAAGTCTATATGTCGCGGGGCCATCATAGCCCATAATAATAGGTTACTCGAGTGCTCAAAATTAGGAATTATCATAAAATAACCAAATTTGTCACATGTCTAAATTGATTTAATTTTTTCAAGCGTGAGCTTTAGTTTTAATTTTTCTATGTCTGAAAATATTCTTTGAGAACGATTTTCTATACATTTTATAATGGAATGCAGCACATATGTTGTGTTATTTTTCTGCAACCACTGCTGAAAAATATCACGGATATCTGAAGTCAAGAGCAACATATTTGTATCAAGCAAATATCAAAAAATTATAAAATACGGCCATGAAAGTTTTCTTTAGTAAATAATTATTTTTGCGCTAACGATATATCGCATTTCAACGTACATTCTTCTATTATAACTCTACCACAAATATATATTTATTTCATGCGTTTCCAAAATTTATTTGAATTTCATATAACAAACACTCGAAAAATTTTAGATTTTTCAACTAATGCCCTCTTCAGCGATATCACAAGAAAACAAAAACAAATTTTCGTAGCTTTTAATACAAATTTGCTTTGCTTTCGTTCGCTTTGGTTTTCTTGTGTCATCGCTGAACAGAAACCTTAACGTTGAGGTACAATAACTAAAAAACTAGTAAATATTTTTTTTATACATTAAAGAGTTTTCTATAGAAAAAGTAAAAAAAAAATATTAAATTTTCAACATCGGTTTTGTCCATTTTGACCAAGCTTATGACAGTGCCCGGCATCGTAAAAAATCTGACAAATGAAGCTGTGTAATAGATTTTTTTAAACTGATTTTATTTATTAAAGTCATTCAGGCTGTTCTTAGTCTACATTACATTTCTTACTTTACAGAGTGTCCTCTAGCAATTTGTTTTAAGCTGTTGATGCTGCTTGTTGTAGAGTTTAAAAAAAAAACATGTGGAAAAATCGCTTAAGTCAACTTGAGTAAAAAATAAACTTGTGGCCTCAATTAACTCAACAATTTTATTATAGCGCTCCCGAAACTGTAGTCCTCTAAAGTTACTTAATAGCAGATAAACAGTTTTTCCATATTTGCCACAGATATAAATTGATGCTCACAGCTATGTAGTTTATAAAATTATTTTAAACAAAGCACATTAAAAATTTTATAATAAATTTGAAAATTCGCGTTTGCAATAAACATGCATTTCATTTATCTGATGTCACTTGATGGCACATATTGACTTTTGAATTATTGAAACATGAAATGCCATTTTGGTATTTATTTACATCAAGTTTGTTTTTTTTTTGTTCTCAACATCAATAACAAACCATCTACCATCAGCTTGAACTTAAAAAAAAAAAAAAAATTATACAACTGGAAAATGGAAAATTAACATTAACAATTTTATGTGAAAGTCATGCATGTTTTAATTGATTTTTATTTTTCAGATTTCAGACACATGCAAACTCAAGTAAATAATATTGTTTTTCATATACTGCTGACACAATACCGTCATAAATCAAAATACTGAAGAAGCAAAAACTGACGGATTTTATATATAATACGTATTGAAATACAAAAACAATACCAGTGAATAATATTCTCTGAACACATACATACATAATTATCATAATCTAAAATACATGATTTCAAAGTTATAGGAGACAGTCATGTAAAATAAACGGCTGGCTGGCTGTGGTACTTTGGCCATGTTGTTATAATGATGAAATTAAATTTATGAGCATAATGGGGCTATTGTGTCAATTTTTTTTTACATATTTTTCTTTTATAACAAAAAAAGCTCGTTTGTTTGATTGTGGATAAAAATGAATGATTTACCAGAGAAAAAATGGAATTGTGATTCAATAATTGCTGTGGTTATTAAAAAAAAGTAGCCAGACGCTGAAATTTGTATGTTATTTTAAAACAATTGCTTTTGAATAAAATTAAAGCAAAACAATAATTAATTAAATTTGCAATCGATTCGTTAGAACATTTTTTTAATTAAACTAGTTGGACTCTAATATTATTTTTAGCTATAAAAAAGAAATTACTAAGCATAGGTGTAAGCAAGCATGCCCAATATAGAATATTAATATTTTCTCTTTCAGCAGCTAACATCTCTCGTTCTCTGTCATTCTGCCATTTTTGTAAATTTTTCTTTTGTCTTTAAAAACCAAAAAATTATAATTCTTCTTTAGTTAATAATTTTAATTTGTTAAATTCAATGACTAGCTTAGGGCGTTAAGGCGATGGATTAACGCAACAAGTTATCACCAAATACCATAATATTAATCATTTTCGCTTACTCATTAGCTCTTTCAATAATTTTCATTTCTAAAATTCTTTATAATTTTTCATTATGCATTCTTCAGTTCATATTTTTTTTTTGTATACACACTAAAGCTCAATGCAGTTTTAGTGTAAAAGTACGGCAACCTGTGTTTAGATTTTTTTAATGGAGAAAAATGAAAAAGCATTTCATTATTGCTTTAATTTTTTACACTACTGTACTTCAGCATTAAACTTGTATTAAAACTAAGTGTGTATGGGCCGCATAAAATTATGCAGAGTTTTTGATTTGCTTTAAAATTATCAGAAATACTACTACTTAGTTTTAATTCATATAAAGGGTGGTCCGCTTACAATACACAATGTGAATTGTAAAAAAACACAAATTGTTATCAGAGAATTATCTTAATATTTCCTCTCATGACAAAGGATCTATGACAATTACGTGTGAAACAAAATATCAGCCAAATGCTCGCTACGGCATCGATGTCATACTTCTATCCGATGATTTATATTTGCAATGACTCTGAGATGTAATTGAGGTTTAATATCGTTAATATGTCGAATTGTGTCATCCTTTAGCTCTTGAATTGTTCTTGGCTTATTGACATACACTTTTGTTTTAAATATGTCCAAGGAAAGTAGTCCAACGGTGTCAAGTTACATGATCGTGGTTGATAGTTAACATTACTACGACATGAGATAACACGACCATTGAATTTTTCGTGCAAAACATCCTTTGTTTCAGTGTAGGAAGTGGCAGCATTCTGTTAGAGCCATTGTGTCATATCCTTAATTTCTGACCACAAGAAGTCCTTCAGTAGCAATGTTTTTTGCAAAACGATCTGGATGAGCATGCACAGGAATTTTCAGATTTTCTACGACCTGGTTTAGTCGATTACGGTGTCACTCACAATTAACAGCATGCACTGTGGTTGGATCACCCTTTACAACGCTGCTGTTGTGCGGCTCATACACACTCAAGTTCAATGCAATTTTTGTGCAAATTTACAGAAACCCCTGGTGCGTTTTTGTATTGGATGATTAACTGAAAAAAATTCAAATTATGTTTAAAGTGCTTCAGTTTTTAAAGTCGCTGCAATTTACCCTTTAATTTGAATAGAAATTAAAGGCATCATAATTTGTTGCATACGGGCATCATAAATTATTCAGATACTCGTACATTTTTAAAGTGCAATTTATGATACACTAATGACCTTCATTACGCTTGAACATGCAAATAAAAAATATTGTTGAATATGGTCATCGCAAACACAGACTATTACTGTTAATATGAAGCATCACTAGAAACATGTTTCTCGTTATTTTCATCCATACAATGCTTACTCTCATAAATATGGTTGAATTTATTCATAAATATGTCAATAGTAAGCACGTTATGGTTACCGCTAACATAATATGTTTAATTAACTGAGAAAATATTGTGTTTTTTTCATTGTGAATATTTTTACGGAGTCGGGCTACAAGCCCACTGTCCAACTAAATAATTTTTAGAGTTTTTTGGTTACCGAACGCAGCACATGTTAGTTCGCTCCATAAGGAAGTATGTGTCTGCTTGAGATATAAAAATAGAAACCAAGATGGGATTTATATCCCCACGACAGCCAGAAAAATATGGTTGAAAATAAATTTCTTTTCTTTTTCTCTTTCCCAAAAAATGTACTTTAAACATTTTTTATAAAAATTGTATATAAACAAATTTTTTTTTTTGGGTCTGATTAGGATTTGTTTCCCCTAAATTATGTTTGCCTCAACCATAGTTTAGTAATTAAAGTCGTTAGCTTCAATATAACACATATTCTATATGCGTTTATTTGCTTTCATTACAACTTTGATACTTGTAATAAGGCAGAGTTTAAAAGAAAGGGGGGAGGAGGGATTTGGAATATATCACTATATCTGTCATAGAAAAAACGACACTCATACTCAAGAGTATGATGTAAGTCAAATACGAGTTAAGTGTTATTCGATTGTAAAAGTTGTTCAAAATTTGGGATTCTCTGAATACTTATCAAGTCTCAAAATTTCTAATAATGGTAGTCGATAGCAACTGAAATTTTGTACGTAAGCAAAAAATTATTTATAAATATAGAACACTTGTCCACATGTGTGTTGTGTTAGCCTTTTTAAGGCTAGATTTAAAATTTTTTTCTTCCATCTAGCCTAAAAATTTTTTCTAGCCTTTTTTATTTTTCAAAATAGCCTTAAATAGCCTTTTTATTAAAAATGAAAACAAATTGAGACTGAAACCAAATTAGCTAGAGTTATATTTTCGATATGTAATTAATATGTAAATTGATAAATTGATCGACCGAAGGTAATTTCATAAGTAAAGAAAAGTATTTGGCTTCTAACTTGTAAAATAAAAATGCATTTTATTCTTAATTGATTAATTAATTGTTCCATTTAGTATTTAGTTATCTAGTGCTACCGTTAAGTAATGCTGAGGTTGCTCGCCTTTCCGTAAGACAAAGCAAGCAAAATATCAGAATAGAAATCGAATTAAAAATCAAAAAATAAATTATTACTTCAAGGAATTTTAAATATTATTTTTTTAACATTGAAGGTGCAAAATAATTGAATTCGCTTATAAGTATTTAAAGCCATGTGGAGAGCGACATTATTTTCTTTAGTTTTTGATATAGTATATTTTTTTTTTGTTTTTTTATAAAAATTATAAATAAAATTCTTAATGTAAAAAAGAATTAAGAAAAATTTCGAATTTTAAGCTGTAGCTTTTTCTAGCTTGATTTAGCCTTTTCTATCGTTTTTCTTAAGGAAATATAGTTTTTTTCTAGCTCTTCTTATAAATATTATTGACAATATGCCAACTCAAAAGAATACTTATGTGTAATATGGTAACACTATTTTTTTCTATTATTTTTCTCAACGAAATGAGGGCTGATCGTCATTCTAAGTTTTTCTTTTCGTCTGATTGATACGCTTTTACTAAAGTAAGCAATTTTACAAATATTGTTACGAAAAATCATGCGCCTGTCCCACTGTTATCATTTTTCATAAGAAACTGTATATATGTATGTACATACAGCAATTTATTGTTTAAACTGATACATAGAGTTATAAAGTAAAATGTGTAATGTTTATATCTTTTTTAGTGTATAGGTTTCATATTAGTTTTAAGTGTTATAAAATTAGCTAGATTTAAAATTACCATTACAGTTTGGTTCCAAATCTAGTAACGTCTGGCTGTTTAAAGAAGGTTGTAGACTGAGCTGAAAAGCTATATAAAACAATGCAGATATTGCCAGAGATGATCAATTTTAGTTTAGACATTAGACAGTAAACAAGGTATGTAAAGTGTCGTTGGAATGGTTGTAATAAAGTAATAAAGTTTCTACTATAAGTACTGAGAACAGTGGACTACTTCTGTATTGATATAAAAGTTTTCTTAAGTATTACATAAAGTCGTTTATTATTTGATTTTGGTTACTTTTCTTCGTAAGAAAATACAACAAAATGTACGAAAGATTATAAACATTTTTAACTAAAGTGCTGTTTCTATAGTACAACCGAACGTTTAGAAAATTTGCATGAAAAAATACTAAAGTTTTTATAATACTTTTTATATAAATACTCCATACGAGTTGATCGTTTGTGTTATTGAAACAGCTCAGCGTTAGTTAGGTTAGGTTGCATAAGATACCTCAATAAGAAAAACATAAAACGTGAGCCCACTTGGTCATGAAGCCATAAAATCCGAACTACAGCTACACTAGCAAAACCCAAATACGAAGAAGGAGTTTGCATTTTAGATGTTGCATAGTGTAATCAAGGATTAAATAAAAAAAATTACTTTTATTTTTGGAAACAAACCTTCCATTTGTTTCTTAATGTTGTTGTTTTTTACTTCTGCTCTAATATTTTCATTGAACACAGTGCTTAATACTACATCAACAAAAAAGAAACCATAAACATTATCAAACTAATACAATCATGTCTATACATGCACACATATAAAAAAATTACGTTACTCATTTTTCATTTTCATTTGCCTTTCAATGGATACAAATACATTAAACATTTCTCATATTTCAATTACATCTAAAGATTCTTTTTTGAAACAGTTTTCAACATTTTTCAATGAAATATCTCTCGTTTTTAATGTTCATCTATCAATTATCCTAATATTTTATGAAAAAAAAAGTAGAAAAAATTGTGTTATTCATTAGAACCACTCATCATACAAATGGCATTGACCTAAACCTGGTTTAGCTTTAAGGCATTCATTTTGTTTGCATAATGAAAATTAAAACAAAATACATAGAAAATTAATATGCTTGTGTAGGTATTTAATATGTCAATATGTTGAAAGGAGGCCATGTTTTGTTTTTCCTTTCTTTTCAAAGAAAGATGGTTGGCCGGTTTACATGTGATAATCACATATCCTTTTTTGTAACTTTTTGTTAAATTATATTTTTAAAAAGTGTCTCAAAGTGGCTTAGAAGATGTTTAAAAAAAATTTGAAGTGAGAGTCTGTTAAAAGTTTGTCATTGAAAGAAAAGCTACACACAGTGGATTCATAGACAATAAGCAGAGAGCGACTTGGCTAAGATTGGCTCTAAAATGGAAGCTTCTGTGTCAGTGTCAGTCGCTGTACCTTTTGTTATATCAAAAGCAGCATTCTTTAATACTATCAAAGGAAAGCGAATACTAGATAGCAGAGTCTCAAGACCAGTATCAAATATGATCTAGGTTTGTTTACTCTTACTTATTTTTAACAGAATCCAAAAACTATTTTATGCTATTTGATTGAATTAAAACTTAAATAAGAAACTAAAAAAATAAAAAAATTTCACCCATTTTGACCTTAACACAAAATATATTTCCTAACAAAAAAAATTTATTTTTTTTATTAAAATAATTGAATCTTTTAATGAGAATTACCTCCAAAAAAATTATTTAGCATTAAAATGCATAACAAAAATTATTTCTACTTACTTTTTAAACCAACAATAACAAGGAAAAAAATTATTCATTAAATTATTTCATATTTCTTTTTGCAACACCCACCTACTGCTGCCTAAAAGAGCATTAACAACATGATCATGTAGTTCAAGGTTTTTCTTTACAGGACATTTTTTGTCGGAGCTCAAGGTAATAAAAAAGGTGGCAGTAACTTAAATATAAATAAATGTACAAACAAGTTATTTTACTAAATAAATTCATCATTACGTAACATCAAAAAAAAAAAAAAAAAAATACACGAAATGCAACATCATATTGAAAAGTTAGTAGTTAATAGTGAGTGATGTTTTTAAAAGTTTGTGATATTAATTTGAATTAATTAAAATGACCAGATTTTTTAAAGGTTATGCCTCGGCTAGTTGGCTTAATAAAAAAGGTTTTTATGCAGAGAAAAAATAAAAGTTTGCGAGCAAAACCTTCAAATTTCTCTTTATGCTGAAGCGTATGAGTGTTAAATTTATTAAATTAAATTAAATATTAGTCATACGTCAGATGTGCGTGCATAATTATTTTTAAATTTATTTGTATTCGTGGCCTGCAGTAAATATCTCCTATGTATATAAAATTAATATTAATTTTTTTCGATATTTAGATTTTTGTTTTTCAAAGAATTTATGGTTAACGAACTAAAATCACAAGCATACATGGTTTGGCAGCAAAGCAACTGACAACTTTTCCTGTTTGGAACACTCAATTCAAACCTGCACTTTCTTTGTCTTACTTTCCAAGATATAATACAGTTACAGTCCTTTCACACCACACTGCAGCAACTGAATTGATCAAGTAGCTTTTTAATTTTTTATATTTTCTTTTGAACTTGCCGTACCGTTCACAGTACAAAAATTTACTTTTTGCTTTTTTCGTTTTCTTTTGCTTAAAATTGTCAAGTTTTTTTTAATTATTTCCCTCACTCACTCACTCACAAAATAATACAAAGTACAACAAATCAAAAACATAAATAAATTCCTGAAACACACACACACAAATTAGAATAACAAATTGAATTGCCGAGTGCGGGCAAGTGTGTACTAAAAAAGTAAAAATTTTCATCCCCTCAACACAAGAGCTGCTTAAAAGCAGGACCGCACACAGCAATTTTAGTTGGGCAATTCTTAATTTCGTATCTTTTATAAAGATGTAAAAGAAGAAGAAAGGCAGCTTGAAGGCTGAATGAATGATTGAATAAAAATTCTAAAATTTGTGTGTGGACAAAACGACAATTTTAAAAGAGAATTGAAAAAGAATTACCCAAATAAGCTTGTCGTGTGTGATCTTGGTCTAAGATACCTGCGCAAGTCACTTGTCTAGTGTGAAAGACCTGTTCTTATATTCAACAGGTGACACTACATATGTGAAACTTGTGGCAAAATAGTTGATTACATTCGATTATAATGAAAATTCGAAATTGCGCATTAAAATTGTCAATAAATTGAAGCTACATCGTTCTTAAATTGCTTTACTAGTTTCGAAAATATCGTAGAAGTTGTGAAAAAAATAAATAGTTTTTATGCGTAATTTTTAAATTTTTTAATTTTCTAAAAATTATTTAAAAAAGAAAGTAAGAAAAATTTACACCAGCATGTCGCTTCAAAGAAAACGCGCCATATTTTATTGCAATTGATGAACAACTTCTGATTTTGTTTCTAATTAAGTGACATATTCCCTTTAAATAGCAAACTTTCATTATCATTGAATGCGGCCATCGTAGCAAAATTATGGGCGAAGCTTTCAGTCACAATTAGCTGACCAGGCCCTATTTTTATCGATGCAATAATTTAATGAAATAAAAAAATTTTGGGCAATAGAGTCCAATACAGTCAGTCATATCTCAATTAACGCATCCTTTTTTCAGCGATGTTTCGATATAACATTTTTTCGGACTTTTTAAAATAAAATTATTTTAATTTTAAAATATTTTTAAAAACTTTTTCTATTTCTAGTGTGAGTCCATCACCCAAGCCAACCTCTGCTTCTAACGAAGCCATATAGCATGTTGACCCTTACACCCGACAGCACAGTGAGACCCTGCAGACGTCGCTCAACAAAGTGAATCATGCGCGGTTCCTCCAGGGTTGGACACCGGCAGAGAAAGTGTTATACAGTCTCCTCTTCCTACTCATCTCGACAACTTCTACAGTAGTCGTTATATCGCAAACCTATTCTCCTAGCATGGTTGCCAAAATTGCAGAGTTCTGTTACTACAGCCGCCACATTTCCTAATCGGGCTCTTTGGAGTCCCAGTAAATCTCTACTGCGATTGCTATCTAGACTAGGCCAGATCATCTTCGTTGTATTACGCGTCCATTCGTCTCTCTACCTGGACTGTGCCCTTTGCAAAAATATGCTCTCGATCTGCTTTCTATAGACCGATTTCTAATATCATATGAAAATATCATATGATAAAACTTAATTTGAAGTTCTTGAAATCATCGTTTTTGAAAAAAAAAAAAATTTCAAAAATAATTTTAATTCGTGTAATCCTAAAATGTGAAATTTTTTTATTAAATTGTTCATTCGAAATACTGATATGTTTTGATATAGATATCAATAATTTCAGTAAAATAAATAAAAACCAATTTAACCACTGACACGTATTACTAAGCAATTTAGAAAAAGCTTGACGCTAGAGATGAAAATGAATGTTGTTAGGCAAATTGAGATCGCTGAAACACAGTAAATATTAGCTCTTTTAATGCTTTTTCTCTTAATGTGCAACTTTCAGGAACACAATATGAGCTCTAAATGAGGTATGCATGTACTGACTCTGAGTTGGAGTACACTAAGCCAAAAATCGCGTTGCAAAATCAACAACGTCATTTTTACACCATTCCTTTGTCTATTTTATTGACAACGAGTGTTTTCAAATTTTCTACAAGCGTGTACAAATCAACAACAGTTGATTGTCAACTATTTTACTTTTTTTTAACAAAAGTTGTTATATTGACAACGCATGTTGACATCAACAATTTTATGTTATCTTTTTGACACCAGTGGTGCGATACAGTAACTTTTAAAGATTTTTTAAAGCTTTTTTTTCAGTTTGAACTAACGATTTTGCAATTCAGTAACTCTTTCTTAACACCAAAAGAAAAATGTTGAAATAAAGTGGCAACTCCGCTGAACAAAATGTCAAAATATTTTATTTTTGGGAAAAGTAAGTAAGAAAATATGTATTTACTTTTATTGGCATGTAATTAGCTTTACATACATTTATATTTTTGTAGAATGGCGTCTAGCATATCACCAAAGAGAAGCCGCGCTACAGCCAAGCAACTGAACCAAATGGTGGATTTTCTTTTAAGAAATCCGGGACTTGCTGGCAACAAATTGCATGGCAAGTGCAAGAATGATAAAAAGTGGAGTGAGCTAGCAGTGGTGTTGAACAGCATTGGTGGAGCAATAAAAACAGTTGATCAATGGTATTCGGTAAGTAAACATTACAAAATATTTTATATTGTGACTATAGTTTTTATGTACAAAAGGTGTGGAAGGATTAAAAAGTCGCACCAGTATAAAAGTACGAAGCCGCAGGAAACAACAGGCACTGACGGGTAACAGACCAATTAACCAGCAACCCATCAGTGATTTGGAAAAGAGAGTGGCAGTGACTACATTAAGGGACACGAAGATGTCAAAGAAAATGTGCCGGAGGAAGAGATAAGTTTAAAAATTATTTAACTTTTTCTGTATTTTATAATTTTTTAATTATTAGGAGTTACAACTGCGCCTCGAAGATGACGTACCATTTGATGAAATGCCATCAAAATCAAGAGCAGAAGATGTTAAGCTGCTGACTACTCCGCAAACACCAAAGATGCCACGAAGGTGCTTAAAAAGAAAACGGGTGGAAGAAGAGGATGAAACACGGGCAAAATTTTTGGAAATTGCTAAACAGGAAGCAGATTCAATAAAAGTATTTTTTTTTTTCGAACATTGCTGTTTTTATAATTCTTTTAATTGTTCTTATTTCAACAGGTAATGGCAAAAGCAATTGAAACAAT
Organism: Thelaira solivaga; assembly: GCA_947397855.1. Classification (NCBI taxonomy): domain Eukaryota; kingdom Metazoa; phylum Arthropoda; class Insecta; order Diptera; family Tachinidae; genus Thelaira; species Thelaira solivaga. The sequence continues at coordinate 30,560,544 of OX377612.1, forward strand.
GGGGGAAGGGCTTAAGCACGTTGCCGACGCATTTAACAACCTAGCATTGTCCATCAATAGCATTTGAACAGGTTCATACAAAAGCATTCTTTGTTGTAATAAGCATCTCCAAGTTCCCTTAAGGACCCCAAACAGTCTTTCAATTGGGTTGCGAGCTGCGCACAATGCCTCATTGTAACGAAATTTGGGGCTCCCTTCTGGTTGGTTTGGTAAAGGTGTCATCAGCCATGGCTCCAATGGATATCCAGAATCACCTGAAGAAATTTTTCTGTTGTTTTAAATACAATTTATTTTAGGTATATATTTTTTTATTCAATAAACATGTCACCAATTAAAAATGTGTTTCTGTCTCCATTTTCAAAACTTCTCTCCATAACTCTTCGCAATGCAGAACAATGAATCATGCCGTGCTCCTGGATATTTAGCATTGACATTTAAAATTTTTAGATTTAGATCGCATATCTAAAACCCAGACATAGCAGTATATGAGAACGCTACGATATCTATTTTCTTCTTACCATTTGCACATTTATAGAATGGTATCCATGGCGGTTGACATAAGCCTCTTCATGATTTTTTGGGGCTAAAATTGAAATGACGCGGATGCTGAAGAAAAAATCGATTTTGCAGCTCGTCGCTCCAATTGAGTGATTGGAAATTTCACATTTTCCAAGAACATAATATCGTTAATGGCATTAGTTACGCGGTGTATACAGCGGCTTATGGAGGGTTGACTCATGGATATTCCCCACTGCTCTCCTATAGGCCACTGATAACATCCGGTTGCAAAAAAGCGTAAAACCGCTAGAACTTTTGCAAATTAAAGACTATTATTATTTACCTTCAAAAAAGCTTAAATATTAAAATTTCACCATTTTTTCAGTAGATATCGCTGTAATTCTTAAACCCCTTAAATTAAGATCCAACTTAAATACTAAGGTTTCGGCTAACTCAGGAGTTAATCGGTAAAGTTTCTTGAACTCCGCACTTGTCAAATGAAAAGGATTTTCGACATCTCGAAGTACACTACGATCAATTGTTATTATTGGATCATTCCGTGAGAACTCATATGACAAATATTCAAATGCCATTATAAAAAAGTTATTAAACTACAAATTTTTATTCTTTCTTTTAAAAAAGTTTTTTATTTTATGTATTTTGTTTTATTGACAGCTAAACTTTTATTATGTAGTTAAACAAACACCTCAAAAAATGCTGCCGCTTATTTAACCATACAGCTGATACAGTTAAAAATATTACAGAATCACAAGATCTTTAATTTTGGGATTAACTATTTTTAACCAAACATATTTCTTTAAAATTGAATAGTGAATCGCACTACAGAATGTGTTAATTTGACACCATTCGTTGTCAATTCAGCAACGCTATATTGTCAATAATGCGTTGTTAAAATGACACCATGCGTTCTTAAAGTGAGGACAAACGTGGTTGATACACTATTTACCCCGTTTGTGGTCATTTGAGACAACGGTTGATGTCATTTTTTTTCAGGATGTAGAACTCACACATTATCATAATTTTTTTAAAAGCAAAGTTGGCCAATGTATTTTAATAAATCTTTAAGAAACCTTCCGTATCAAAGTGTAATTTCTCTTAAGCAATACTGCAAGGTTCTTGCAGATTGCTTTCGGAGTCCTTGCTACCCTCTTGTCATTAAAATTATTATAATTTCTGAATTTACTTTGTTAAGCAAATATGCAAAACAAAATTTTTTTTTTTAATTTTTTTTACTCTAAAACAACATGAACTTGATTGAGTCTTTTTTTTTTTTTCTTTTGGTACGTCTGTCAATTATGAAATCATTAAAAAACAATGTTGGTAATAATTGGCTTAAGCTGCAAAATAATTATAAAGTCTCATGGCCAATTATTTTTCCCACACATCCACAACATTACATACTTAAATACTCATTCATACATCACTCTCTTTTATAGAAGGGATTTGGTGTTTTTTAATTGTTTTTCAAGGATTTTTTGCTCTTTTTTTACAATGCTAATGGAAAATTACATGATTTTAAAATAAAATTTTTGTTGTTGTTTTCACTTGATGGTATGAATGAAAAAGAGTTAAGTTGTACACAATAGAAGCAAACAAGAATTATTAACTTTTTAACAAAGGCTTACAAAGCTTAATAATCATTAAGCATTAATACTCGTATGTACTCACACAAAACATACATATTTGCCTTTAGTAGTCAATTCATATTTGATGATTAATATGTTTGATGAACATAAGTTGAATTATAGGCTTGTATTGGCTTGAATTACTAAAAATATATGATTAACTTTGAAAAGGCTTATAACGTTTCGTTTGATCTCAGATATCCATTAAATCTAAATTATTAGTATCCATAAAGAACATAAAAGCAAAAAGAAAATAAATTAGAGCAGCTAAAAATGTTTATGGAAGTAAAGTACAAAAGAAATGCTTAACCTTTGCATTTGAATTTTTATTAAAATTCTTATTGAGAAAGTAACTTAATTTAAAGTCGATTAAAGTAAGCTTAATACCAACTTCATAAAAATAAACATATGAAATGAAAATATATTTTAGGTTCGCTGAACTCTAAAGAAAAAAAAACGGTGCTTTCAAACAGCGCAAACCATGCAACTAAGTGTAAAATACTTACATTTAGTCAATACAACAACCAAATGTAAACGTTTGCACTTTGTTTTATTTGCAATAAAACTATCTTGAACAAACATCGTTGTAAATATTTGCTTAGATGCTAAACTTACTTAACTTTTACAATTTTCTGCATTCTGTTAGAGACAGACTGTAGAAGTAACTTATGTCCAGTCATCATAGTTAAGACAGAGAGAATAGCGTTAAATCGGCTGCTGGTAGCAAACCTCTTTCTTCTCTAAATGATAAAGATATATCAGACAGATCTCACGTACTTATTTTTTTTTATTTTTATGCGGGCCTATTTAGTTTAAGATATGATTAACACTGGCTCCGCTTATTAAATTTTTTAAATGAAAACGCTCCAGTATTTTAAGTATCTCCGGGCAAAGCTCCACCACCAAAGGCTAATTATGAAAAAGTCTTTGGTAAACGAATGTGGTGTGTGTTATGTTATAGAAGAGAAAATTCTCTTTTTGGGGTCAAGGATTTTAACTTGAATCTGTTTTTCATGGCTTTTTTTTAAAACCCTTTGACCGGGAATAACGCTTTTATTTTCTACACATAAAAAATAACTTTGGTTGTGAGACATTAATTCATTAGAAGCCAAAAATTCAGTTCTAATCAAGTAAACAAATTTTTTTTAGTTGTGACAACCGGAATTCGCCAATACAATCTAAAAATTATTTGTTGTGATTAAATTTTATGTTTGTAACAAGCTAACAGTATAGTCTAAAATGTAGTTACCGTAATCAAACTTTTTGGTTGCAATAACTAAAATTTAGTTCAGTTAATAATTGTTTTTGTTTATATAAGAGAATTTCTTGCATCATAATTAAAAAAACTTGATTATTCTAACTGCATTTATTAATTGACAATAAATACGATTCTTACAAACGAAGTTGCTTGCTGTGCATATGGAATGTCTTGTACCGGCTTTGCTTACATACCAGCCAGAAGACCAAATTTATTTTCGTTTAGTGAAATTTTGTATATTTTTGGAAATTTTCTTCTAATTAATATTTCGGGGAGCTAATTCATTTTAATTTTGGGCACTTGTAAATTCTTAGGTTATTTTCTTGTTTTCCACAGAAGTTTAAATTAAATTTTTTTCAACTTAAGACACATAATCATTATAGCAAGGCTTGTGTGTGAAGTTAAATTAATTATATTTAGTAGTTTTTAGTTGGTGCCCTTTTAAATATGGAGAGCAATAAATAGCATTTTCGTCATATTTTATTTTTGTACTATAAAAAAGCTTTTGAATCAAAAAGAAATTAACCGATTTAAATGGAGAAGAGGTGCTGAAATTTGTGTCGTAGCATTGATGTCTGTGATTCGCTTCTCAAATGTCACGAAAATGATCTACTTTTGAAGCGAATTATTATTGGAGACGAAAAAATGGGTTGTATTTAATAATACCAAATGCATAAGATCAAGGAGTAGAAATATTGAACCAACTAAAAGCATTTAGAAAGAGGATATCCATCAAAAAAATGATATCGTCTGTTTGGTTTGATTTAAAAAAAAATGGTTTTTTTTTTAACTTTTACCGAATAACACAACAATTAGTTAAGAAGTCTATTGGCATCAGCTGTGTGAAGGATGTACTTCAATAGGAAAGGTTAGAATTAATCAAAAGAAAAAGTGCAATGTTACCTTAAACTACGAGTAATATGAGACCGGAAGCTTTTACAGCTTGAATGGTATACGCTGCAGATCTAGCACTTATGGATTATTATTTGTTGCGGTCACTGCAAGAGTTTTCGGATGGTAAAACTTTTACTTAAAATAAACAGGTCAAAACCTTATTAGGGCGAAATCATGCTACTGTGTAGTAGAAAAAATATGGTTGAGGCAACTATTATCTGATGGAAACATAGTATGGTTAGATTTATGATTGCATCTAACCATATATATTTTTAAATCAAAGATATTAAAAATACCTTTCAATTGCAGATGTTGCAGTTTAACCCCCGGTCAGGGCTAAAATTTTTTTTTTTAATTTTTTATTATTTTATTTTTAAAGCAAAAATTTTTTATATATATTAAAAAAAAATTTTATATGAATTTAAAAAAAAAAAATTTTAATATAAATTTTTTGTACAAATAAAATTTTTTTCGTTCCATTGACTTTTTCGTTTCAATTAATTTAATTTATTTATTACAGCGAGTTTAATTTTTTTTTAATTTTACTTGACTCTACCTGGATTGGAACTTTGAATTATTTAATTAAGAAGCATTAACTCGCCACTTAACCACTTCAGCCATAAGCTCAGTTGAGTTTAAACGATTAAGTTTTTGTTTATTTATATGGTTGTAGAAGAGAGAAAAAACAATTTTCATTTAACCATTTTTTCTCATTATTATGTTTACTATAACAATATTTATGGTTTCAGTTAAAATTTTATTAAAAATAATTTGAAAATGATATGGTTGATCCACGACGGTAAGCGTAGTATTGTTAAAAATAACTAGAGACATGTTTGTCTTGATCGTAATAATATTTAGATGCTTCAAATTAATAATAATATTTTTGTGAAGAACAAACTAGGTTTGCGGTGACCATATTCTACCATCTTTTTTCTTTGCGTGTACCAGAAGAGAGCAAAACATGTTGCACCAGAATGGTCAATATATAATTTATTCACTGTACGAATATGGCAATCATTTTCCCAAAAAAAAAAAAATTTCTTTCCTCAAATTTTATTGGGGACTTAGTTCGCGTACACATTTTTTGATATCAAACTAATGGAAAATAAGAAGCTTTCATTATGAATTTTTATACAATTTATTTAGTGCAATAATACTTATTTACTATTTATTAAGTTCGAATTTGAAAAATAATCATTGAATACAGATACTGTTTGATTATTTGTGAACGGAAAAAAACAATCAACTAATAGGATATAAATTTTACAAACAAATCCTCAACAATCATAATAAAGTCACACTGGCATAAAAATATATGTATGTGTGGCCACTTACATGTAAACTTTTAATTAAAACATTTTATGGATACGTAATTTGATTTTGGTTTCATTTGTAATTTATATTTCATGTGCTATAATTAAAAAAAATATTAATAAAGTGTTCATCATATAAAATATCATGAATTATTAATTAGTAAAAAAGCACGCTCTTGTAAAAACCAAGTTATTTTTCATTAATTTTATGGGAAATATTTATTAAATTAAATATCTGTTGCAATAAAGAAAAGTTGTTGGTTTTGTTTTAAGGGAGAAAAATTTAAAATTATATTTTTTGTTTTGTTCACAATTTCATATTGTTTAAGCTAAAAGCTGTTAATTTTTTTCAATTTTAGGGCACTATTTCATAATTAGATCACTATTGCAGCTATATTTAATTTAAAAGATTGTAAAATATTAATTTCAACTTTAAAAGAGCTGCATAATAATAAATCTTATAGATCACTGTGAAATGTTGGCGGGAGTTGGATTCCTTTAGATTAATGGATAATGTACTAAAGTAGCAGTCTAGGAGCCGCAGGTTCGATTCGTGTCTGGCTGTACAAGAGATGCTTTTATGCTTATAGAGCTAGTATGGTTTCTTTTAAGAATTAGCAAAATCAATTTACAATCTTGAGAGCCTGCGCTAAAATAATTTTACTCATCAGCCCAATTAAAAATTTTATTATTTTTCAAAAAAAGTTTAAAAAATAATTCATAAATTTTCACACAATGACAACCTTTCATAAAAGTAATCAAGTATTTCATTAACTCAATGAAATATTTCATTAAATTAAAAAATATTTCGTTGAATCAACCAAATGTTATCATTAAACATGAAGCTTTGAATGAATAAATTATTTTTTCAGTAAGTCAACCCAGAAAATTTTGATAATTTTTTACGGTTTTTGTTAAGTTCTTGATATGAAAAATTTTCAAGTTTTATTTCATTCTGAATTTTTTTTTTTTAAATCAATATTAAAAAATAATTTTTATTTAATTGTTTTGTCTGCCTTGGCTAATGTGTGACTGAAAATTATTTCAGGGCCTTCAATATATTAAAGGCCATGTAAATATAAAATAGCAGATAACAACAATAATCACTTATTAAATACTTTGTGGTCTCTGGAATTGTTTGATATGAATAGCAAAAAATAATTGAGTGTAATAAAACTGAACAGGACCTTATAAAGTCAATCACTTTAGGGGTAAAAATGGTGTGACACAACACTACTTCTATCGTCTTTGCCAAAAAATAAAATTATAAGAAGCAAGTAAACACGTTTTTTGCTTTAAAAAAGAAACAACTAGGAAACTAAGTTAAGCAGTTGGAAGCTGCTATATCCAATAAAGCCGACAATGATTTCAGGATTCATGAAAAGTGTAATTGAGTAAAAATTAAAAACAGACTAAACTAGATGAGCGGTAGGAAGCTGGTTGAAAAAGATGATCTCCACCATGATTGCGATATTCGTGCGAAGTCTAGTCTAGCGCGAAGTTGAGCAGTGCACTACAATAAAGATAATTCATGTTGTGGTGCTAAAAGGTGATTTTATAAGAACTATCGGAAATTTAAAAAAAAAAAAAACACATAAAATTCAGAAAAATGCATGAAATATTTATTTGGATCGATAGTTGGGTCGATATAATTTAATGTTTGAAGATTATTTCATGCAAATGTTGGCCGCGGCTGCGCCTCAAATGGTCCATCCGCTTAGTCCAATTTTGGCATACTCTTTCCAACATTTCGGCCGGTATCTCACGAATAATGTTGGCAATGTTGGCTTCCAGTGCGTCAATCGAAGCGGGCTTGTCCCTATAGACATTAGCCTTAACATAGCTGCACAAAAAATAGTCTAGAGGCGTTAAATCGCACGATCTGGGCGGCCAATTGACTGGTCCCAAGCGTGAAATAAACTGTTCACCGAACTCGCCTCTCAATTGGTCCATTGTTTCGCGTGCTGTGTGGCATGTGGCACCGTCTTGTTGAAACCACATGTCATGCAAGTCAAGCTCTTCCATTTTGGGCAAAAAAAAGTTTGTTATCATCGCACGGTAGCGCTCACCATTCACAGTAACGTTGTGATTCGCATCATCTTTGAAGAAATACGGCCCAATGATGCCGCCAGCCCATAATCCGCACCAAACGGTTGTTTTTTGTGGATGCATTGGTAGCTCTTGCAATGCTTCTGGCTGCTCTTCACTCCAAATTTTGTTACAATAGCCCGAATAGAAGCCTCAGTAGGTCGATTAAACTGACCATAAAATGGAAGAAGCGCGCGATGAACTTTCTTAACAGAGCACGCATTTTGGTAATAAAATTCAATAATTTGCAAGCGTTGTTCGTTTGTAAGACGATTCATGATTAAATTATAGACCAAACTGAAGATGTTTGACAGTGACACAAGATACAAAACGTGCGTGAGCTGTCAAAACTAGTGTTGCCAAAAAGATAATAGCAAAAAAATCACTCTTTATTATAGCCCATAAACAAGTAAGAGTTTTTCGTATAACATTCCAATAACTTTTCTTTTAGTAAATACTGAGACTATAAAGTCCTGTTGAGAAATATGGTGACGACAATAACATTCCACTGCAGGTTTGGTAATTACGCAAGGTGAATGGGTTTACCATCGGCGGACTACTGTAGAAGTTGTCAAGACGAAGAAGAAGAGGAAACGGTTTAACACCTTCTCTGACTCTACCTTCCCCGATTAGCGCTCCCATGCAGAAGCTGACTGTGCTGTCATCTGTAGGAGTTGACATGTTATATGACTTCATTAGCAGTAACAAATTGGTTTAGGTGGTGGACTAGTTTTTTATTATTTTCCTTATTATCTTATTCGCTCCAGCAATCCAGTGTCGTGATTAATATTAATTTTTTTATATATTTCAAAACAGAGCAAAAATATACATACTTGATAGACTTTCATTAAAAAGAATTTTTATGAGATTATTGAATATGTTGAAAATGAATTATAGCACAAATAATAAATTAATTTTTTAGTTTTTGTCTGTTTTTAACACTTTAAAATTGTCTTTATAGCTCTTATTTGTTTATATAATTTCCATTGGCAGTGGATTTTTTGCTCATTAGTGGGTGATTCTTTGTTAACAATACAAATCTACGAAACTTCTTGGCTTCTCTTAAGAAAATGCCCATTTTCTAAGAAGGAATATAGCTTACGACCCCCCAACTGATAGGTTAGAACGTTACCCACTCATCTATAGGGGAATATTGGAGTGAAGTTTGAATCATGTGTAAATAAAGTCTTGTTCTTTTTTATAAAACCCCAAAAAAGAACATCGAAGGTAAAGATATTGGAAAATATTGACAAAGATTCTTTTTGTTAAAAAAAACTTTAAAAATTAGAACTACCCCAGGAACATTTTGGTTCTAATTTACGAGCTTCTACTGTATTGTCATATATTAAAATTATTTAATAATCTTTGTTTTAAATTAAAAAAAACAACATATGTTAAAATAAAAAAAAAAAATTTACTAAAATTTTTACACTATAAAAAAATACGGCCGCTCTACGACAAGTTATACACCGTTCACGACGTTTGAAATAGAAATAAACATGTCTCACAGCGTTGCCATTTTAGCCTTTTTTAGGCTACATTTAGCATTTTTTTCGAATTTAACTTTTAAATTTATTATTTAACCTTTAGCTTTTTAATTTTCAAAATAACCTTAAATAGCCTTTTTTCGCAATTTTTTTTGCGGATAGTGCGAAAAAAATTTTTTTTTATAATTTAAAAAAAAAAAAAAAACCAAGGGGTTCTTTTATGGTAATTTTTGGCGAAAAAAATTTTTTTCGCACTATCCGCAAACAAAAAATTTCGAATTAAAGCCAATACGTTTATCTGTTCAACGCATTAGAAATCAAGTCGATAGCTTGAAAACTAAACAATTTATGACCAAAGAGGGAAGCATGCTTAAAACGACCTTATTTTCTTTAGTTTTTGTCATTGTATGTTCTCTTCATGATTTTTTATAAAAATCATAATTATTATTTGGAATTTTAAGCGATAGTTTTTTAACTTTTTCCCAGCATTTTTTTTGTGAGTGATTTAGCTTTTTCTAGCCAACGCTGGTTACACATGACGAATTTCGTGCAACGCACTGATTGTAAGTATTTTCATGTACCCAAAGGTGGTTTATTTTCAACCACAAATAATCACAACGAATAATACGTCGTTGGTGCTAGTTGTATTTAAAGCATTACATGCTTTAAATTGAAGGCCACGTTGACGAGTATATAAATTTTTTCATTTTGAATTTCTGAATTTCGGCATTTCTTTTTCCTTTTGTTGGAACAAAAAAAGCATTCACAGAATATAGCGCAAGCAACAACAATGACATTAAAAATAATAAAAAAAAAACTTTTTAGAAGAAATTTTACTAAAACCATTTCCATGTTTTTCTTTTTTAATGTTTTCATATTTTTAGGTTGGTGTTTAAGTCTACACTTTCTTTGTTAGCATGCATACAAACAAACACGTACCCACATCCTTATGCACATGTACATTAACACACAAATGCTATTTGTTTTTGGCTTGAAATGCTGAATGAAAACATCTCTGCTCATTTTCATATTTCATGTATTCCGGCATTTTTTTTGCTTCTATTTTTTTTTATTTTTTATATTATGAAAAAGAGATGTAAATGAAATTTTAAAAACCCGTCTAAAGCATAAACTACCAACATTTAAGGCTAACGTTTTTTTTTTTTATTTTACTAACATCAACGTGTTAAGCCTTTTGCTTAGTTAACTTAGTCAAGGATTTTTTTTCAATGTTTCTGAAAGAAAATTATTAGAAAAAGAAGAAAAAAGTTGGTTAAGAAGAGTACGTTGCCAGCACTTGAAAATTTGTTGCAGCTTTTTTAACCAAAAAAAAAAAAAAAAAAAAAATTTATTTTTATATGTTTGCATTTGTGTATGTGTGCGTGCAGAATAACTTTATTATACATTAAATTGAGCTAATTATTATAATAAATAAATATAAATATTTTTTTATATCTTGACTAGGGGCTTGCGAATGTATTTACAAACGACTAATTGTACTCGAATTTTAAAATTTTTTTCTAGACTTACTTACTTTCTCGTCCTTCACTGTAAGTAGTAAGAAAAGTATTTTAAACAATATTTGACATTTAATTAAAAATCTTTTTATACCCTTCACTGTAAGTAACGTTGTGATTCCGTTTGTAATTTCTACACGTTATAAAGTATACATATTCTGAATCCTTATGAAAAGTGGAATCGATTTAGCAATGGCCGTCTGTCTGTCTATCGTTGTAGTCGTTGAAATCAACTTTCAAAAGTCCTTAGACAACATACAGAAAAGTATAGCAAACCAATCAGTCAGCTGTTTCTGTAATTCTATTGCTACTAAAATTCAGCAAAATCGGTCTATAACTGGCGGAGCTATAAGTCAAAAACCACGACTACCTTTATTTTCTGAGTGAGTTTTTTTTTTGGTAATTTTGTTTAACAATTCAACCGAAAAAAAACGTGGTTTGCAACTTGGTTTGAAATGATAGTCATAATGCAAAAAATGAGAGCCATAGGTAAACAAATGGTCGAGGAATACCAAAAATACAACCGCAATTTTAGATTTCATTTATTTCTGCTTTGTTTTTTTGCGTATTACTAACAGTATATATTAACAGTCTTAACAGATATAGCATTCTTAATGTGTCCGCAAAAAAGGAGAGCAATCGGCCAGCAAATGTCAGAGAAATATCAAAAATAGAACAAAAATACATTTTCATTTATGTTTTGCTTTGTTGTTTTATAGAAAATTTTAATCTGTCATGTGCGCAATGCTTTGTATACCCAAACACGAAACCTAAAAAGTGTATGTGTGTGTGTGATTTTTTTTTGTTTGTCTTTTTGTTTAATTTAAAAATTGAGTGTCTGCAGACATTTTATTGCTTTTAAAAATGAGATTCTCAGAACGGATTTTTTCTTAGAAGTCGCTAATTTGAGTTTCTTGAACTGAAATTAATTATATATTTTAGGATTATGAAAAATTGGCATTCCAAGAAAATTATTTCTTTTTATTATAATTTTTATACCCTTCACTGCAGCTGCGGCAGCTATCGTTGAAGGGCAGTATCAGCCTGCTGGCATGCTTACCGATCGTCCAATGACCGGTTATCACCGCCACCAGCCTGGAGATGTCCCTTCTACTCCTGCTGACTAATTGAATAGAACGTTTACCATCATAGCGGGGCCATAATTGACGCATGACACGTTTGTATTTAGGTAGTAGACTACAAAGCTAAATGACCTCCCCTTTAAAATGATATGTGTCCCATCCCGTAATTTTCTATGGTTCGTCCGGAAATTGCTGAAATGCCTCAGAGAAACAGTACTGGGGTGTGTAGAAATTAAAAAAAAAATTTTTAAATAATAAAAAGTAATTTCTGAATATTTGTTTGGTAGATTACAAATGTAGACGATCTCCGCTAAACTAAAGAGTGATTTTTTTGCTATTATCTTTTTGGCAACACTAGTTTTGACAGCTCACGCACGTTTTGTATCTTGTGTCACTGTCAAACATCTTCAGTTTGGTCTATAATTTAATCATGAATCGTCTTACAAACGAACAACGCTTGCAAATTATTGAATTTTATTACCAAAATGCGTGCTCTGTTAAGAAAGTTCATCGCGCGCTTCTTCCATTTTATGGTCAGTTTAATCGACCTACTGAGGCTTCTATTCGGGCTATTGTAACAAAATTTCGCACCAAATTTACATTGTTGGACATTAAACCACCAACACGCTTACGTAGAGTGCGAACTGAAGAAAATATCGCAGCCGTATCGGCCAGTGTTGGTGATGACCGTGAATTATCGATTCGGCGCCGTTCGCAGCAATTGGGCCTCTGTTACTCCACTACGTGGAAAATTTTGCGGAAGGATTTGGGTGTGAAGCCTTATAAGATACAACTGGTGCAAGAATTGAAGCCAAACGACCTACCACAACGCCAAATTTTTGGTGAATGGGCTCTTGAAAAGTTAGATGAAGATCCACTTTTTTATCGAAGAATTGTGTTCAGCGACGAGGCTCATTTCTGATTGAATGGATACGTGAACAAGCAAAACTGCCGTATTTGGAGTGAAGAGCAGCCAGAAGCATTGCAAGAGCTACCAATGCATCCACAAAAAACAACCGTTTGGTGCGGATTATGGGCTGGCGGCATCATTGGGCCGTATTTCTTCAAAGATGATGCGAATCACAACGTTACTGTGAATGGTGAGCGCTACCGTGCGATGATAACAAACTTTTTTTTGCCCAAAATGGAAGAGCTTGACTTGCATGACATGTGGTTTCAACAAGACGGTGCCACATGCCACACAGCACGCGAAACAATGGACCAATTGAGAGGCGAGTTCGGTGAACAGTTTATTTCACGCTTGGGACCAGTCAATTGGCCGCCCAGATCGTGCGATTTAACGCCTCTAGACTATTTTTTGTGGGGCTATGTTAAGGCTAATGTCTATAGGGACAAGCCCGCTTCGATTGACGCACTGGAAGCCAACATTGCCAACATTATTCGTGAGATACCGGCCGAAATGTTGGAAAGAGTATGCCAAAATTGGACTAAGCGGATGGACCATTTGAGGCGCAGCCGCGGCCAACATTTGCATGAAATAATCTTCAAACATTAAATTATATCGACCCAACTATCGATCCAAATAAATATTTCATGCATTTTTCTGAATTTTATGTGTTTTTTTTTTTAAATTTCCGATAGTTCTTATAAAATCACTAAAAATATATATTGAAGTATTTATTGAAGTGAGACGTATTTGATAAATACTGAAAATATATTTACAAATACTAAAAAATTTTAAGGGTTACGTTAAAACATATTTAACGCTGCACAGCCGCATTGAACTTGTTTATACGAGTATACTTATTTTTTTGTTGAATATGTGTAAAAATAAAAATATGAATATTTGGATATTAGAGTGAATAGTCAACAGCTGAATTTTATTTTAATTTATTTAAATGTAAACTCATCTACTTGTAATTAAAATTAATTAGCAGTTCTTGCAAGGATTTTTCAGTACTAGATTTAGTTTAGTTTAGAAAAACAAACAATTAAAATTATGTTAGTTGGGCTGTGTTATTAAAGCGTGTAAACCGATTATTCATATTGACCATATTTACGACTGATATTATTTATTTTAACTTAACGTAAGAGTTAACTTTTTGATTTATAACAAAAATATTTCTCTTCACGAATGCAAAGTGTTTTGTTTGTATGTGGGTGAGTCTGTGTAAAAAGCGAGAAAATTTAATTTTATTTAACTCGTAACTTTTAAGCATTTCATTCAAACATTCAGCCATATTAAAGTGACAGTCGAATAATGATTATACAAATTCATAAAAAAAATTAAAAAAAAAAACACAAATTGTGAAAAAATGTTCAGTATTTTAAAAGTCCTTCAATAATTTAAAAATAATTTCCTTTATTTCTCTTTCAAACTTAGAGCGTTATGTAATTTAAAAATTTTTGCGAAAGAGTTTGTCATGGTTTTTGATCAATTAGAGTACGCATTTATGAAAAAACAGAGTTCTTAAGTAGATCCAGTTTTTAGTTTAATGGCAGCTTCAAAATTATGACTTTTTTGTAAACTTTATTTCATATAAAGGGTGGTTAGATTTTAAGGGCCGATGTTGAATGTCAACCACACCTAAACGTCAAGGTTTTTCTGCATTTCATTTCTCAATGTCAGACTAACTCAATTTGAGCCATGGAAAGATACATAATCAAGCAACGCGTTAAAGTTATTCAGGCTTATTATGAAAATGGGCGTTCAAGTCAAAATGCATATCGTGCACTTCGTGATTTTTTCGATCAATTTAATCGTCCAAAAAAATTTGAACAAACCGGGTCTGTAGGAGATGTGAAAACACCAGTGCATGCTTGTACAGCTCGTACTGCAGAAAATATTGCTGCTGTTCGCGATAGTCTGGCTGAAGAGCCGTCCACTTCAACTCGTCGTCGTGCCCAACAATTGCACCTCTCGCGGTCGTCGTTGATGGCCCGAATTGGAAGATGTGGATGTGGACGATATGTGGTTTCAACAGGACGGTGGCAATTGCCACACAGCTAACGAAAAAATGGCTCTTTAGCTCGACAAATTCAATGGCCGTGTTATCTCACGTGGTGGCGATGTCAATTGGCCACCAAAATCATGTGATTTGACACCGTTGGACTTCTTTATTTGAGGTTATTTGAAAGAAAAAGTATACGACAATAAGCCAGCAACAATTCAAGAACTAAAGGATGAGATAATTCGCCATATTAACGGTATAGAACCTCAATTATGCCTCAGCGTCATAGAAAATTTGGACCATCGGATGGAGGTGTGCCGCTGAGGTGGCCTTGAATGAAACACCTATTTCAGATGCCAACAAACATTACACCAAGTAATCTGATTCATAAGTATGTAAATAGCATATAGCTGACTTTAAGTCAGCTATAGAGTTAAACAAAAAGAATTACAGATAAAAGTATCTAT
This sequence comes from Thelaira solivaga, assembly GCA_947397855.1. Lineage (NCBI taxonomy): Eukaryota > Metazoa > Arthropoda > Insecta > Diptera > Tachinidae > Thelaira > Thelaira solivaga. Next base: position 30,575,709 of record OX377612.1, read on the forward strand.
CCAAACAGTTCATAAGCGTTTGCGAGAACCCAAAAAAATTTCTATTTTTGACTGCAAAGTATATCAGCAAATGTTTGAAATTTAGTTCTGAAAGCTTAATTTGGCCTTGTATCTAACGGGTGGTTTTTATAGACGTATAGAACTTTAAGTTGGCATTACTGTTCAAGATGGCGACCGATTTAACAGCTGTCAAGTGATTTATTCTGAGTTTGGTTTGGCAATTCTTCATGAATAGACTCATGCTTGAACAATGCTTGCAATTAGTGCAATTTTATTTCGAAAACGAGATTGCCGTTGTTCCCGATTTTCATAAGCGAATTTAGTTTAGCGATGAAGCGCACTTCTGGTTGAATGGCTACGTCAACAAACAAGTGTATGTCGAAACACCGTTACATCCAGAAAAACTGACTGTTTGGTGCGATTTATAGGCTGGTGGAATCATTGGTCCGTACTTCTTCAAAAACGATGATGGCCAGAACGTTACAGTCAATGGTGATCGGTATAGAGCCCTGATTACTAACTTTTTCATTCCTGAATTGAACAACCATGATGTCCAGAAGCTGTGGTTCCAACAAGACGGCACAACATGTCACACAGCTCATGCCACAATCGATTTATTGAAAGACACGTTTGGTGACAGCCTAATTTCCTGTGAAATGGCCTGCAAGATCTTGTGATTTAACACCGCTAGACTACTTTCTGTGGGGCTATGTAAAGTCATTGGTCTATGCGGAGAAGCCACAAACGCTTGACCATTTGAAAGACAACATTCGCCGTGCTATTGCCGATATACGGCCACAAATGTTGGAAAAAGTCATCGAAAATTGGACATCCAGATTGGACTACATCCGAGCCAGCCGTGGCGGTCATATGCCAGAAATAATGTTTAAATTGTAATGCCACAAGATTATCTTTCGGATAAATAAAATTCATGTCAATCGAATAATCCATCGTTGTTTTATTGCAATTTAAAATTCTATGCGTCTATAAAAAACACCCTTTATAAATAGAAGAAAATTTTTTTAACGGATGAGAATAAAGTTGTGGAAAAGATTAACTTTCCATCCAAGCGCAGAGTGCAATCCAAAAAGACCACAAATCACAGAGTTTCAAAAATAATAGTGTAGGCATGTCTTTCACATTGTAGAATCGTACCAATGGATCAAATTTTCATGTTGATATTTTAGAAAATGTGAAAAGTGCTTTCATTTTTCTATTTTTTTTTTATTATTTGGTTATTCTTTACCAAAGCATTTCTATGCTTTTAACTGTAAAGTAAGCAGTACCTTACACAATTAAAAAAAAAATTAGAGAAGGATAGTGTGAACGTATAGTACCGATTTAAGGGCTGGATAATCGCACTTGAAAGCCACACATCACTACAAACATGTGTAATATTTTATAATAAAAAGTGTTTGTAAGTCTTTTCAAGTATGCTTGTGCAGCCCTTTAGTACCGATTAGAGTAGTGCTTTTATTGTGGCCGATATGAACCGAAAAATATTGCCACAATATGCGACGATAGTGAAATGTGTGCTGATCTAGAAGAATAAAAATCGCTACACATTGGGCTGCACATTGTGATAGTGGGTTTCCACTAAGCTTTAAGGAAAAATATCCTAACGACAGTCACATGAAAAGCAATGTCAAAGCTTTTCGTACAAAAAGCAAAAATTTTTCTTAGTGAGTCGCAGTAGGCCGGAAATATATTTAAAGCAGAAACAAGCGATAATTTTCTACTGTTAGTTTTCCTGGCTCTTGATTTTCATATTAAATTATAATAAATTTTGAATAATAAGCAGACTGTCTGTAGACTAAATTAAATAAATAAAAATAAAAAAAAAAGAAATTAACTGATTTGATGGCTTTATTTGTCTAATATTAAATTAAATTGTGAGTTATAAGTCTTGATAGATTTTTTCAAAAAGTCTTTCTATTCAAATTTCACTGTAACTTGATACATGACTAAAGAGCAGAATATGTTTTTTTGTTTTATATTTTTGTTTGTTTTATAGTTATTTATTTAGGCTCCTGCCAGCCAGTGTTGGTTATTATTGTTGAAAATTTAAACTTGAGTGATTTTCACAAACATTTCATTATTTGATATATTTTTCTACCATTAAACTTAGTTTTGTTTACCACAAAAAAGGGAAATGAAAACAACAACTGAAATTCTTTATAAATACATTCACATGGAGCTGAACATTTTACACACATGCTGTACTCGACTTATAAATCTCACAAAAAAAAAAAAAAAACAAAACATAATATAAAAGGGGAGAAACGTTCATTAACCCTTAATGGCCAAAAGTGCTGATTTTAGTTTTCATTCAAATTTAGTTGCTGTTTTTTTTTTTATATTTTATTTCAAATTGTGTTGTTGCTGATGAACAACGCCCTAATGAACTTTATTTATTATATTTTTTGCTCAAGCTGTTAATTTATGGTGTAGCCAAGCACACACCCACATGTACACACATTCATAATTTATGTGAGCGGTAGTATTTTATTCATAAAACTCTTTAAAAAATTAATTTGAGTTTTAGATTTTAATAAGTAAAATAATATTTTTATAAAAAATTTTTTTTCAGGTGATTAAATTTATAAACAAAAAAATTCAACCGAAACAACCATTTTAATGTAATAGTCCTTTTTTAATTTTTTAAAGTTATTATCAACGTAAGGGATTGATAAGCAGCATTAAACTTTTTTAATTTTATGCATGACCAAATGGTTACATTAAGTTTTTGTTTTCTTTTCCAAAATGCAACAATATTTTATTTTCTAAATATAATAACTGAGCAGTTAAAAACATTCTCATATGTTAAGCTTTTCTTTCTTTTATTTTGGAAAATAATAAACTAATTTAAATATGCTTAATATGCAAAGTTTTGTTTGGCTAAACTTTGTTCTTTTATTTAATATTTAATATATATAATTTAAGCTTTAAAAAAACCATTTATAAACTAAAAATACAGAAACAGCTTTCAAAATCTATTGACTTTTTGTTGTTGATAATATACACATACACACGACCTAAAAAATCCTCTAAAGCCCTAAACTTTCGTTAAGAGAAAAATAATTTTAAACAGGACAAAAGTAGGTGTAGGATTTGGTTTTTTTTTTTTTTAGTTTGTTTATGTACAGAAATATTTGCAAAAGAACAATTTTTTTCTCAACAACTTAAACGCTTAAAATAAAATTTATGCTTTTTTTTAAAGATTTTTTATTACCCAAAAGTGTGTTCATTGTTTGTTTACTTAAAAAAAAAAAAGTTTTTTTGTCACTGAAAATTTCATATTATTTGAGATGTTTTATATAAAGAATAAGCTTATTAAACATTGTTTTATATAAAATGCTAATTATATTAATCAACTTTTAGCTGAGTTCAACTAAAATTGTTTAGTTGGCCCATTCATATCAGTCGTTTAATAAGAAAATATAGAATTCAGACACTGTTTTTTCTTTAATAATATCTATTGAACAGTGGTAAAAAATAGTTTATATATAAATAAGTTTTTGTAAATCAGTCTCGTAGAGCTGCACGTCTTGAGACTCAGTGATATGCCGCCAGCCTTCCTTTAAAAATACCGCTTTTGATACCACTAAGCAAAACAACGACTATTATATTGACATACAAGAAAGAAAATTTCTTTGATGAAGCTTCCGCCGTAGTTTAGTGGGTAGTTAATTAAGCCTTTTGGTCGTAGATGCAGTTTAGTCGCGGTATGCATATTTCCTAGTAATAATAATGTATCATAAAAGTAGGTAGGTGTGTGTGCACACAGAAAAAACAATTTATGGTAACAAACAATTTTATTCTCAACAAACAATTTTATTCTCAATCAAAAGCTTATTATTAATCTCTCCTTAAAAGTTCATCTGTATTGGAAAATTCTAGATTTCTAATTAAATTATGTACCTTCTTGAAAAGTGGGCGTGTTCAATAAAAACTGATATGGCAACTTTCTTATGTCATATAGATCTTACATACCAAATTTTATGAAAATCCCTTAAAATAAACATTTTATATACAGGCACAATTTCATATGCATGGAAAATTCCATTGTTTTAATATTTAATTTACGTGTGTATGTGTTATATTCAAACGAGTTTAAAACGAGTACTTACGAGCAAACTCATTTGAGCACATTATTGCCCGTGGCCTTTATTTTTATGCTCGTGAGTTTGAGTATAATTCGCTCGCAAGCATAAAAATAAAACTCACAAGCCGCGACCGCAAAATAAAACTCAGAGAATTATAATAAAACTCGTTTTACTCGCAATATTATACTCACTCGAGTTGTACTCGTCTCCGAGGTGAGCACAATTCGAGTACTCTTCTTACTCAGGTTTTAATAATTCATATTTATTTGTTTTTATTCCCACACATCCAGTATTATGGGAACAAACCGAGATATATAGTATATTTTTAAATAGTTTTTGTTTATATTATTAGTTAAAATATTACATTGCTTGTTTAACGCACCGATCGTGCACCATAGTAATTTGATGATCACTTGACTGTCGCATGCATAAAGAATATAAAGTTACATATAATAGAAAAAAGTAGGAGGTTATGCTATTTGATTTGCATTAACTCGAGAACTAGCTTTCTGATTCAGATTAAATAAACACGAAGAGATCATAAGTAAAATAACATTTAAATTATGTTACAATAAATTTTTTTTACCAGTCTTGTGGTTTCTGTGATATTTACAAAGTTTTGTCAAAAAAAATATAATTTTTTAAAAAAATTCAAATATGTATTTCTTGCAAAATTCATTTAAAATCTAAAATCTACAAAATCTTACATTTTTTTTCTATCTTCTTTATTACCTGCATGTGATACACTTTAAATGAATTATATTTTATTAAAATCCAACAAGAAGTTCTAAATTGTAGTACTTAACTCTCACGGCCCCACTTGTTTTATACCTGTCTGTCTGTCCGTCTGTCTGTTTAATCGTTAAAATAAACTTTCCGAAGTCCCTAGGCAGCTTAAAAAAATTTAGCATGCCAATCTGTTGTTTCTGTCTTACAGTTACTATTGAAGTTCAGCCCAATTGGTATATCAATGCCAAAAATATAAGCGAAAAACCGCAATTTTTCTGATTAAGTTTTTGTATGTTTTGTCTAAAATATAAACTTTACAAAAAACGTGGTAGAAAGTTTATTATAATTAACAAATGGTCTGGAAAACTTACAAATAAAACAACAATTTTGTTTTTTTTATTCATTTCTGTTTTGTTTTTTTATGGAAATTTTTACGATGTACATGTGCGTAATGTATGTGCACACTCGAATGAACGAAAGCAAGTATACTTACAGGCGAGACTGACCAGTCAATCGGTCGTATATAAACATGTACGAGTATATGCAGTGTGCCTTTTGAATGCCTTGATTGTAAAAGCATTACATCTGTATGAAAGACAATTTTTTTACATTTTCGCCGTTAATTTGAAAGTGTTTATAAATATTAAATTGGTTTTGTTTAAAAAATATTTGCAAAATTAAATTATACTAAATTTATTTTGCATTCCTATTGGATATTTATTTTTCTGCATACATTTTATTGATTTTAAAAATAAGATTCTCAGAAGGGATTTTTTCTTAGAACTCGTTAATTTTATTTTTTTGAATTGAAATTAATTATTTATTTTAGGATTTGAAAAAAAAAAATGGTATTCAAAGAAAATTATTTTTATCAATATTTTTTACTCTTTTTTTATTTGTAAGTTTATTTGAATTTCTTTTATAAAAGGTGATTTTATAAGAACTATCGGAAATTTAAAAAAAAAAAACACATAAAATTCAGAAAAATGCATGAAATATTTATTTGGATCGATAGTTGGGTCGATATAATTTAATGTTTGAAGATTATTTCATGCAAATGTTGGCCGCGGCTGCGCCTCAAATGGTCCATCCGCTTAGTCCAATTTTGGCATACTCTTTCCAACATTTCGGCCGGTATCTCACGAATAATGTTGGCAATGTTGGCTTCCAGTGCGTCAATCGAAGCGGGCTTGTCCCTATAGACATTAGCCTTAACATAGCCCCACAAAAAATAGTCTAGAGGCGTTAAATCGCACGATCTGGGCGGCCAATTGACTGGTCCCAAGCGTGAAATAAACTGTTCACCGAACTCGCCTCTCAATTGGTCCATTGTTTCGCGTGCTGTGTGGCATGTGGCACCGTCTTGTTGAAACCACATGTCATGCAAGTCAAGCTCTTCCATTTTGGGCAAAAAAAAGTTTGTTATCATCGCACGGTAGCGCTCACCATTCACAGTAACGTTGTGATTCGCATCATCTTTGAAGAAATACGGCCCAATGATGCCGCCAGCCCATAATCCGCACCAAACGGTTGTTTTTTGTGGATGCATTGGTAGCTCTTGCAATGCTTCTGGCTGCTCTTCACTCCAAATACGGCAGTTTTGCTTGTTCACGTATCCATTCAACCAGAAATGAGCCTCGTCGCTGAACACAATTCTTCGATAAAAAAGTGGATCTTCATCTAACTTTTCAAGAGCCCATTCACCAAAAATTTGGCGTTGTGGTAGGTCGTTTGGCTTCAATTCTTGCACCAGTTGTATCTTATAAGGCTTCACACCCAAATCCTTCCGCAAAATTTTCCACGTAGTGGAGTAACAGAGGCCCAATTGCTGCGAACGGCGCCGAATCGATAATTCACGGTCATCACCAACACTGGCCGATACGGCTGCGATATTTTCTTCAGTTCGCACTCTACGTAAGCGTGTTGGTGGTTTAATGTCCAACAATGTAAATTTGGTGCGAAATTTTGTTACAACAGCCCGAATAGAAGCCTCAGTAGGTCGATTAAACTGACCATAAAATGGAAGAAGCGCGCGATGAACTTTCTTAACAGAGCACGCATTTTGGTAATAAAATTCAATAATTTGCAAGCGTTGTTCGTTTGTAAGACGATTCATGATTAAATTATAGACCAAACTGAAGATGTTTGACAGTGACACAAGATACAAAACGTGCGTGAGCTGTCAAAACTAGTGTTGCCAAAAAGATAATAGCAAAAAAATCACTCTTTACAAACTGCTAGTTTATTCAGATTGAGGTCATATTATAAAAATTGGTTTATATCAATATTTTGCTTCAATCATACATAAAAAAATTTCATAATACGACCTCAAGCTTAATAAGATAGTCGTTTCAATTATGTGTGTTTATTTATTTTTAACAAATTTTTCTAGAAGAAAAATGGAATTATGGGCTGTTGATAAGAAACAAACAATCAGTTGTCTAGAAATTTGTGTAAAAAAAATTAATTTGTAAAAAAATATTTATGTGCTGTTTCTATAACACAATCAATCAGCATGTCTAAAAATTTTGAATGAAAAACACTCAATATTTTGAGTACTTTTCATATAAAATTTCCAAATGTGTTTATAACACACAGTACATTAGTGCTTTCCATAAAAAATTTTTAGACTTTTGGATTGTTCGTTCTTTTAAGTAGTACGTAAGTGTAAGGTTTTTTTAAGTAAAAACTTTAGCTTTTTTGATTCAATCTTGCAAAAAATGTTTTATTTTTATAACAAGAAAAGGGGAAACTAACAAATTTACTTATTGAAACTGCTTTCTTTGACCCACCTCTTTTAAATTTAGCTACATGGACTTCACTGTACAATTATAGTTTATAAGTTAAGTTTCCCATTATGCTGGCGCTTTAGATATTTTCATACATCTTTACGCACATACATACATAGATAGCCAGTCAGTCAGTTGTAAGTTTAAACTACAGTTCATGTAAATTTGAGATAGTGTTTTTATTATATGAAATACTTTTTGCCCAATAAGTTATGAATCAATTGCGTCAAAAAAATTTAGTGAACAGTACTTTTGCTTGTATTTCTTTTCTTCTCTTAGATTGTTTACAGCATTTATGTATAAAGTTTTATTTTTAGGAGAAATAACTTATTAAGCGTTCATGTGTTCCATCTATTTTTTTTATAAAGTAAGATTTTTCATCCTTAAGTGAACTTAAAGAGCGACAGTAAATATTTGCTGAGTCATTAAATTAATAAATATTGAAGATAAAACAAAATTATAAAGTAAATTTCCGATTTATAAATAAAGTTAAATACGTTTCTAAGAGGGTAGTTAATGCTCTTCACTCTCTAGCAGATTTTATTTTTCAAAAGTTACCAACTTTTTAAATTGTTAATAAAAAACATTTCAGAAAAGAAATAGTGCGCCATAACAAAGTTTTGAATGTGAAAATATTTATTGATTTCTACCAAATTAATATTAATTAATTTTTAGCAGAACGTAGTTGTGCTTTTACTTATGGACTTTGTTTCGTATTATAACCTTCAATATTTTGTATAGGACGGGGGTTTTGTTTCAAATTTAATAAATACTTCAAGGTCGTCTTCCCCTACAAATGTAAACTTCATTTGAGAGCCCCAAAATTGTTTCCAATCAAATATTTAGTTGTTATGGTCGAGTTTTTCAATCATGACAATAAAAAATCGGCATTACAGCTCAAAATATTCATAAGAAAACTAAATATTGAAGAGTATTATCGAATTATCGTTGCAACAACTAAACAATTTCATTATTACAACTGAATTTTTGATTATCTACAAATTTAATTAGTACGGTGAACATAGTTGTAAGATGTTATGTAATGTGGACACTAGCGTTTATTGCAGGGAACTTGATATCTGACTATCATTTCGCCTTCCGGGTAAGTCTGCTGTTTTTCAAGTGCAGGTATTGTTCATAAGAGAAGCAGGCTAGTCTCTGTACTATAAAGGTATCAGGGGAGCAATAGAATATTGACTGCCTTTCAGGAGCCTGGCACCTGAAAGTAATAAAACAGTATTTCGGCTTTTCTGCATCCCCTGACTTCTGCCTTTGAGATTTAAATTTCTAGATACACTTTTTATGGACGATCTACCTCAAATACCTGCTTACCACAGGCTGGGTCTAGGTCATTTCATTTCATTGTCGGCTTAAAATTGAGTCTTGGGAATCTAACTTACTGCCGTCAAGCTACTATACCTTGCATGAAGATAGCAGCCGGTTCATCTGGTGTAGTTTTTTCGTAAAACTTGTAAAAGCTGAACAAAGAGAAGAAAAAGAAAACTGAGATATAAAAAAAAATAAGAGTACATTAATATCCGACTCCTATAGTCGACAGCACATAAATGTACACCCACAAAACAATGACGGTTATAAGATAATCAAATTATTTAGTTGTAGCAACCAGAATTGTATAATACAGTCCAAAAGTTAGTTCTTTTAAAAATATTTCGAGCTGCAAGACCGATTTCCTGTTGCCACAATTAAATAATTCGACTGTCATAACTGCATTTTGAATTATTAACAAATTTAATACTCATAACAAAAGCTGTTTTCTCACTATAGTTTTTTGGTATCGCTGTAAGATGCCACAGAGTTCTACTTATTCTTGGGTGGTTCTTTTCCAAATTTTTAATTTGTACATCCAACTATATATATTTTTTAAAGATATATTCATTAAGTTTTGATGGTGCTGTTACCAGCTGAAATTTGCTGTTCTAAGCACTTGCTGTTATAGTTTGTGTGGCGTTCTGTTCCTGTAGATTTTGACTGCTGTTATACAACTACTTATTTGCTGTTGCTTACCTGTTATTAACTAGTTTATTTTCAGTTACTTCTAGCTTCTGTTTGTGTGGGTACTACTGGGGAGTCAGCGACTACTCACTGGTTTTCAGTGACTATTTGTTTGAGTAAAAGAACAAAAAAATATTTTATTTATGATGCTCATAATTCTTCTTGCTTGCTTAAAAAAATTAAAAAAAAAATTAATATGAAAATATCTTTAGAGTTTTGTCAAGGGTCATAATTTTTTTTTTTTCAATTACTACTATTAAATCTATTTGTTTTGCAACCCTTTTTCTATTTTACCTTTTTTATTAATTTGAATTATTATTATTTAATAAATTTTATTTTATTTTTAGATTATCGTCAAAAGCACAACTACAAATTCATTTGATATCATTTACGTTGTTAAATTTAGATTTTATGGCTTAATTGTTTGTCAATGTGACCGATAAACCGACCATAACCAACCCATACCTAAATAATCGAAATTATAGTATAAATATGACAGCTGTCATCATATTTATATTAGAATTTGTGACTAATTGAAACCACAATTGATAAATAACAAATAATTCTGATGACAAAAATTCATTATGGATTTCAAACTGGCAGGAGAGAGAGTCAACCCAAACATAAATACATAAATAAAACGTTACTGTAAAATATTCCTAAGCATGAATGTGATTCAAAATTCTATTTCATATTTCGTTGCAATGAAAAATAAACGCGCATATCATTACTTAATTACGTGAAGCTATTTTCTACACGCATATAGTTTTTCTGGGATAAATAATTTTATAATTAAAAATTTAAATTTCAGGGGATAAATTAAATCACACAGCACATTTGTATTTATTGCTTAAATAAACATTTTTAAAAATAATAGATTTTTTTATCGTGGTTTTTACTAAAAGAGCTGAGAGATGGTAGCTTTTTATGCTATAGTCTACTCTAAAAAAAGGGAACAGCCTTAAGAGCTATTAAAACTAATATGTAGCATTTCACCTGAAGCGGAAAGCGAAAAATAAGTGAGGTCATAGAATTTATTTGTATTTGGGTTAATTATACCTCTAGTACGTATGAAAGCAAATACGTAATATTTTTTCTTTATGAAGTTTATTTTTCAAGTTTAAAAAAAAATTGTAAAAAATATTAAACGAAAATTAGCCTAGATTTTTTCCGATTTTAATAAACAAATAAGTTTTGAAAAATAAAAAAAAAATTGCAAATGAGTATTTCAAAAATTTTAACCATTAAAAAATAAGTCAAAGTGTATTTTACTATTGAGAAAGATAAATTAATGTATCTGCATGTCGTACTGAGTATGACGTTACATACTAGTTATGGTGGCTGGGAAGCGATATATGTAGTTAGGAGATTACTGTATTGACCTGTAAAAGTGTTCAAGCTGTAACAATAATTTTGATTATTTTTAAGGATTTACCCCCTTATCCAAAAAAATTAACGCAGACTTTAAAGTCAACGTTATCGAAATTTTTCATTTAATTTTTTCATAAATTTTACTTTAAAGTTTACGTCAACTTTTTTTTGGATAAGAGCATTATTAATGAAAAATGTTATTGGTTTAATGAAAAATTTCATTAGTCTGATGAAAAGTTTCATTAGTCTAATGAAAAATTTCATTGATGTGACTAAAAATTTCATTAGTCTAATGAAAATGTTCATGAGATTATAAAAACATCTGATTTGAAAAACAATAAACTTTTCTTTGGATTAAAGAAAAAATTCAGAAGATGTGTGAACAAAATTCTCTCAATGTATGAAAGCCTGCTAACAGTTCAATATAGAACTAAAACTAAAATTAGGAGCGGCCAATAGACCAATTCTGTCTCTACTCTTTGAATCTTTCATTACGAATTCAAAAACTTTCTTGATGGTTTTGTTTCCCGCATAAGACGGTTGTAAGTAGGAATGACCTAAATAATAAGAAGATTGACATAGTACCTGTTCTGCTTCATCGTCTTTATTGTGATTGATCCTCAAAATTCTGCAACTTGTGAATTCTTGCTAATTGCTGACAGAGTTAGGCCTAGTAAGTCACTTGTTAACTTTCGTAAATGGAACAATATAGGCTCTTTTATCATTTTTTTGACAAGCTTCAATACTTTTAATTATTGCATGACTAATAAATAAATTTTTTACTGGCCATTAGGCAACAAGTTTTTTAATTCAATCAAATCCAAAACAAGCTGCTTAGGTAGTAAGATATTGGTCTAGGTATGGTTTATCCTACAGCAATTACCAGATTCGTAAGAAGACTCGAATTGCAGTTAGGAACTGGGCTTAAAGATCGCAGCACGATTATAGGCCATGTTGATAATTTTTCAGTGAATCTATCCTTGAGGCAGTAGAGGAGCTATAATATGGACCATGTTTTAGGTTTCTCTTTGCTACATATTAAGCGTGTGAGTCTGAGCCCAATATTGGCATTCCATATTGCATGACATCGATGGGAATTTTAAAATTTTTTGGATAAAATAATTGGAAACATTTCGAAAGCTTATGATTGCTAAGGAAGGCATGCGATTTGGCTATTTAGCCTTTGTTAGAATGGTTGACAGCTGATGTTTACTGTGCATATGGGGCTTTGAAGAAATATTAAGCACGTAAGCTTATAGAGAAATTAAATGCTCAGGATATGGCCTTTCAAAATAATTTCCTCACAAGTTGTAAAGAATAATTAATTAATTTTTTTTTGAAATAGGTATAAGTCTACTTGTAAAAAAACTAGTCAGAAATACTTTTAATAAGATATAGATATATTTAAGTGGACTTATACCACTCTCAAAAATAACAGTTCATATAATTAAAAATAATTTTTAAGCAATTTTATTTCCTTTTGTCTTATTTATTTATTTCTTTTTCTTTCCATATGAAGGGAAAATATTTTAAATACCCAATTTTTGGTTTTCATTTTCTGTTTTGCATTTTACCTTTAAGCCAACTCCATATATTTCCACCTGCGTAGCAAGATAATAACGTTTAATTTATATTTCAATGAACATATATTTTAGATTTATTTATTATGTTTGTATATATTTTTTATTCTTTTTTCATACGCTATATGTTGGGTTTACTATCCGCATAGAGAGGGAAACCGATAAAAAACAAACTGCAACGCATAATTTATGGTTTAAATTAATTTATGTTTTTAAACCAAACATAAACAAGCATGTGTTGATTTTGTATTATAATTTATATACATACAAACATTTATTATTATTATTATTTTTTTTTTCTAACTAATAAACATGTACGGGTATGTAGGAATATGCTTGTTTAAAGCATAGATATGCGTTTGCGAGGATGAGCCTAAAATTATAACAAATCTCAAAGGAAATTAAAAGTTAAAGTTCAGGTAAAAGCTTGAAGTTCTTTACTCATACTTTTATCAAAAATCATTAGATTTGTAAGGGCATTGCAGGATTGAATTGCAGATTCTAGAAGTTTAATTTTAAAGTCCCCAAGTCGAAGTCATCTTTTTATTAATAGATATTGTATCTACAACTTTCTGTTTTAAAAATACTTATAGTTCCATTTTATGCAAAACATTTCTCTCTTACCAACAACAAACTGTTTAGTGTAACATTTTTGCACCATTTCTACATTCCATTATATCCGCTGGTAAAATTAATTTTTTATCATCAGCAGCGTTACCACTTTAGCCTTTTTAGGTTAAATTTATAATTTTATCTCCTGTGTAGCCTCGAAATTCATGATTTAGCGTCTAGTTTTTTTAGATTTTAAAATTAGCGCTTTTTAGAAAAATGAAAACAAATCATACATAAACAGACTAAAGCTAAAAAAAATTAATTAACGCAAATAAGTTTGCTATTTTCGAACTTGAATTGAATTAAATTTATATTTTGTCTGTTGAATTGAGTTGCTATGTCTTTCAATTTTTTCAGAAAAATTTGCATTGTTTGTATAAAATAAAATTTAAGATTTGCTTTAGAGGGCAAAATATTAACCAAATTAACTAAATATGCTCTAGAAAACTTTAATATGTAAATTGATAAATTGGTGAAAAATGCACTTTTCAAGATACATTTTTGGAATTGGACTAATAATGCTGCAAAAAGTGTCATTAACTGGTCAATTTAATATTTAGTTCTTTAGTACTATCGCTTAAGAAAGCTAAGGTTACTCGTTTTATAATACAATAAAGCAAATTCAACGTCAGAATAGAATTCGCTTTGAAACCAAAATTTAAAGTTAGAAAGTTTAAAGTTAGAAATAATTGAATTTGCTTTTTTTCTTTAGTTTGTGATATTTTATATTCTCTTCCTATTTTCTTATAAAAATCATAGTTATTCTTGTAATAAGAAATTTAGAAAATTTCGAATGTTAACTTTTTTCTATTTTTTTTTTTTTTTTTTTTTTTTTGAAGAGTGATTTAGCTTTTTGTAGCCTTTTTTTAGTCTTTCTAGTTAAAATATTTTTTGAGCACACTGATGATCAGCGTCGACAGGGATCTTCGATGTGCTCAGAAATTATTTTAACTTGAAAGCTAGTTCAAAGACTGTCAGTAGAATTTGACGAATAATACTTTTTTTAAAACAGCGCAACTCTCTTAAAGGGACAAAAAAAAGTCCCATTAATTAAAGAGTTAGAGGGCTATAAGGTTTTACAAAATTATGTAGCGAAAATTAAAGATTCATAAGGTTATCTACGCCGATTGAAAATTAAAATTTGAAAAAAGGAAGAAAAAGAAGAAATGGACCCAGATATAAACTTTTAAAATGCCAATACATATGAACGATTTTTTAGTTCCATCTGATATAGTTAATGGTCGAAATTATGTTAGTTTATTAAAAATTCGATTTTAGTGAACAGTGTAATTTGAAGGTATTTGAATGTGGATTTCAGTGGATGATGTATTCAATTCATAAAATAGAAACAAAATTTTCATTTGCTATCAAGAAGATTTAGAGATAATAAGTGACCACCAGCATTGTCAACTTCTGTATTTCAAAAATCACCGCAACCAAGACAAATAGGTTTCAAAAACTTAACAAATACGTTAGGCTGCTTAGGGCGCTCCAATCTTAATATTACCATGGACTGATATCCCACAGCCTCCTTCAAGATCTATTGTGTAGCCCAGTTTCTAAATACAACCCGAGAATCTTAACGAATCTCGTAATTGCTGTATAACTAATCATGACTAAGTCTCCTGGAACCAGTGTCTTACAGTCTAAGCAGTTCATTCTGCGTCTTGTCACCGCTGGGCACTCGCACAAAATATTTCGCTGATGTTTCCCATCCCTCTCAACAGAAACGATAGGAGTTGTTCTGTATCACAGCAATTTTACTCAACGTAGAGTTTAATACCATTTCTGATGAAGTTTAAAGTGTTTCAATAGGAAAAACAGAAGGAGGGTTCGCTGGGTTTCTTTGACATACGTTTATAAAAATAAAAATAAAGAAGGTTAGCGATAGAGATAAGTCAAACAATTAGGAATTGGCAGACTGAAGAAAATTAGAACAATAGAATGAGGAGAATAGTCTGTTACCTAAGCCACTCATTGCTTCTAACGAAGCTAGATAGCTTCGCAGCGCAGTAAGACCCTGCAGGTAGTGGTTCTCAAGGTAAGCCTTACGTTAATCTTTCAGTATTGGGCCAAAGCAGAGAAGGTGTTCCACAGTTTTCTCCTTATTTTCATTTTAACATCCCATTTGCGTCACATGGTAGTCAAAACTGCAATAATGATGGCACGTTGATCAATTGTGCTCTCTCGAGTTCAAGGGAATCTCTTCTGCTTTTGACTGCAACATGAATGTGAAACTTTATTTTTGCCCAAGTCTTCGCTTAGATTTTTTTAACTACACTGAGAAAATAACTTCGGTTGTGAGCACTAAAAATTTGTTACCAATCAAAAATTCACTTCCGATAGTCGGATCTTTTAATTGTCACAAAAGAAATCGTTCTCAAAGCTCGAAATATTTTTAAGAGAACTAAATGATGGACTGCATTATCAAATTTTGGTTGATACAACTGAAAAATTTAATTATCACAACTGAATTTTTGATTTCAAAGATAATTCGTAGTTGGTTTTTATAGAATTAAAAAATTGTCAGTTAAACAAATTTATTAACAATTCGATCAAAAACTGTTTTGATGTAACAATTTCATAGGCCTGTTTGTCTTATTATCATCTCGTTTGGTTAGGTAACTAACATTAAAATCTAATGTCACTTAAGATAAAATAAACACAAAAAAAAGAAAGTTCTAAAAAAAAATAAAGTCCTTTCCGTTTTACTTACAACCGTAATGTGTGCAATGAAAACGCAGAAAGTGCAAATGTAATTTTATTAGTTAAAAGAGGAAGTGCTTGTTAATATTGTCTACATAAAAATTTTTAGAGTTAGTGCTTTTTTGGTGCCTTTTTTACTAGTTGATCGCTCAATTAAGACTTTTAAAACGCATGTTAAAATCTTGCTTGTCTTAAGAATTTTAAGCTAAAAAACCAAATTTTCTTTTATTATTTTTATTATTGAATCTTTCTGAACGAAATTTTCAATAAGTATTCAAACTTGACCACTAAATTTTATTATTACTTAACTAATTAATGTATTCGATTCTTCTCGATAAGCTTAAAGTGTCGATTCTTCTAAGCCTTTAGTATTAAAATGATTGGCGGGAACACCCAACGTGGTCCCTACGGCCAAAGTAGACCTATTGTGATACTACTCCAAGCCTCTAATGACCTTCGAAATGGGGTAGGCCCTGGCCCAGAGGATTGTATAGACTATCAGTTTGCTTAAGTATTTACTGGCGAATTTTTCAATTTCCTCCTGAATAGTATTAACGTCTAGGTCTCTATAGATATTTTCATTGCTTATATGAAAAGGGACGCGAACGAGAAGTCCTAAAAATTTTTTTATTGAATAATTTTATTTGGAAACATTTCAAACCACCCTCGTATGTGCACATACATATACTAAATGCTTCCACATGCATGTTTAGGCATGTGTATACAATAAATAAATAAGTATCTTTTGTGTATCACTGCAAAAGTTTATAAAACTTTGCAGATTGAGCCAATATTTGAATTTGTAATACAAAGAAGAATACTTATACAGTCCAAGATAACATAACATGAATGAAAACAATAAATTAATGTTAGTACTTTTATTACAAAATTAATTTAGTTTGAACAAAGATTTCTTTAAAATAGAATAACTACACTAAGTCTACGCAGATATTTGTCTAATCTGATTAAATAAAAGTGTATGTGTTTACTAGAACTCTACTTTAATAGTTTAAATCCAAATTTATGGTTAGTGTTGTGCAAGTGAGTGTGTATATGCCTATTTTATTTTAAATAAACTGGTGCACTTTCTAAAAGTAAGTTGGCGAATTTGTACTTTTACCAAAAAGGTTTAAAGTCATTTTTATAAAAATACTACAAATAGTCGGTTAAATATTAAATAAAATTTTTTTTATTAAATAAATATCCTTTAAACACTTGTATTTATGATGAGGATGAGCAAAATATTTAGTTTAAGTTAGATAAGTCGGCCTGATAAAAGTAGAATATGTAAGGTGAACAAAATGAAGAACTTCAATAAATCCGTGACATTATAGAGGACCCCAACTTTAAAAGCCCTAAAAGTTTTTCTTATAAGTAAAATTAATTCCAGTTACCATGTCGCAGAGGAGGAAAAGACAATTGGAAAAGCTTATAACTTTTTTTTTTTCATAGGTAGTCTTTCAAATCCTTTTCAATAACACTGTTGTCATCGTTGAAGAAGAATTTCTTTTACACCACAAGACAAGGTATGACTTTCTAATTTTAAAGATGATAATTTTGACCATATTCTTATGCACTTGTGCAAGAGAATTATATTTTCTGGTTGAAAACAATGACATGCTTTGGTTCATCATCAACTTGAATTTTTAACTTTTGCTTTTTTGGATTTTATAATTCTATAATTTAAGCTAAAGACTAATGATATTTAAAGATTGAACTCAATGGTTAAGTTACTTCTGTTTCTTAACTATCTGCATGTTCAAATAACATTAGCTTTTTCTAAGAACTGATTATTTGCCCAAAATTAATATTAAACTTGAACTGCTGATTAGTAACCTTTGAACATATTACGGCATTTAATATCGGTTGAAATTTCCAAGTAAGTAAATATTATTAATACGAATATAAACACAATTTGCGGTAATCATAGTTAGAAAAAAGTATGTTTTTGTTCATAAGAATGTGGTAGATTTAAAATCTTATGTGACAATGATTATGGGCCAATTTTTTCTTTTAAATTTAACTTGCTTTTTATTTGAGCTTTTACTTTTTAATTAAAATGGCAGAGGTCTTATTGTACGAATTTATTTTTATATCGATATATCCTAGAGAAGCTACACAATCTAAACCGAAATATCGATTTAAAAATAAATTCGTACAATACGACCTCAAGCTTAATAAAATAACAATTTTAGTTCAATAAACAAAGTATATAAAAAAAATTAAAAATTTCTCATGTTTAAAGGCTTTTATTTAAAATTTATTTAAATATCTTACTAATTTAGTACAATGATTTGCTTTTTTTGTTGTGTGTTAATTCTACTCTGAGAATTTTTTATTTTTTATAAAAATAAAATATTTTTATTTATTATCTTACTTATCGCATTTTATTAGTGCCTTAAGCAAAAACTTTACTTTAGTGGCAATAAATAAATTACAACTTTTGCCAAGAATAACTTTCTATTGCACTCATTATTTTGTCCAGTGTATGAGTATTATAACCAAGATGAACATGCTGATACTAGTCTACTTTAAGCAAGTGCAGGTAGCAGCAAAAAAAAAAGTGGTACCACACTTAACCTAGTGAGCGCCATAGAGTGGTCCTCTATCTCTTCCTCAGCCATTACTTTACATGACGCATACAATGCCATGTCAGGGTTCATAAAAAACATTTCATATCACGACAGCAAACTAAACAAGTTTTTCGACGTGTATATGCTTTAGCAGAAACTGTTTATGTGTTTATGGGTGTGTATTTATTTGTAGGTAAAATGTATGCACTTTTTTATGCTGCTGTCTTCTATCTTTTTTTGTTTTCAAGTGTACCATGCACACATACATTCTCTCATAATATGCTTTTACTTTTTTTTTTCTCGTTTGTTTGTGTCCTGCTAAGCTAAAACAAAAATAGCTAAAGGCAAGGATTTTACTTAGATATTTTGTTGTTGTTATTGCGTGCTGTTTTGTTACCTATCAGCTCTTAACACACAAACTATTTAATACAAATGCCATAAAAAAAATGTATTTCTTTTTCTATTTGTGTCATATATTTTATGAGTACTTGTACGTTTGAAATAACAGCGTCTGAATACACATACACACATACTTACACTTACACTAATACATTTAAATGTAGATAAGCTTAAGTATAACTACGAATGTTTGCTTGTTGTGTAGTTACTTGCACTTACAGATATCTGTGTGTCTGGTTTTATATGAGATTAACAAACAAAAAATTATAGTTTTATTTAGTAAAATGTAAAAAAAATAATAAATAAAAAAATCTTAAAGTAAGACTGTGTGCTATGTATGTAGATTTTTATCTTTTTGAAGCAAACCCATCTAGAGTATAATAAACAAAAGAACAATTTTGAAATAAACAAGAGGTTAAATATGGTTAGAATCTTTTTACTGGGACAAGTAAGTAACTCGGAGAAGCAGGTATCACTTGATAAGAATTAAATAGCTCAAAACATTTTGTTTTGTAGGGAAAATAAAAAAGGATTACAACCGAAAAAGAAAAATAAAATTAAGTCACTAGCTAGACGAAAACTAATTGGGATAGAAATGTTTTTCTTTACAAAGGAACTTGCTAAAGCTCTACTTTTATATATAACAGAGAGGTTTTTTAATCGATATATAAAATCAAAACTTACGGCCTACAATAAGGACAGAGACGGAGACATGCTAGAGAAAACTAGCAAAATCATAAGAACATTTTAAAAAAGACTTTCGAATTTTCTATATAAAATTGAAGATAAGAATATTCTGCTCTTAAAAGCATAACTTCCCTGTAAAAGTTACTGCATTATGATAAACAACTTTGTACAGAAATGTAAATCCAAAAATTAACTTACAAACCTGCATTAGTAAGGTCATGATATAACGAGTTGTCCGGTGGAATTAATCTAAAATTTTGAACGGCAGGAATTTGGTAACTGAATCAGTAGCAATATTCTCTAGCCAGTTCTTGCAGTATTAGATTAAATCTACTTTAAACAAGTTGAATTCGGCTTTGTCGAATCTTATGTACCCTTCACTGTTTTATCCAAATATATTTTTCATTTTCCATCTTCTTAAATAGCAGTAAAAAAATCATATAATTGATTGATTGCCTTATTAAGCTTAAGGCCGCATTTTAAAAATATACTTATTGTTATTGGCTTGTAGTATTACACTTAAGTTTTCTATAAAAAAACAAATTAAAATTAATAAAAATCTAAAATATCGGTAATAATTTTTATTTTTCTCTGCCATTTATAGATCGTTCGCTCGTTTTTTTATGCACAGGTATTGCAACTATTATTTCTGACAAAACTGACAAAATATGCCAAAAGCCCACTCAGAAAAATGGTCAAAAATAGAGGTAGTCACAGTTTTTGAATCATTGCTCCACCATTTATTAACCGATTCGGCTGAATTGCAATAGCAACTGAAACACAAACAAATGATAGATTGGTATGCTAAGCTTTTCTGTAGAATTTCTAGGGATTTCAGCAAGTTGATTGCAACGACTACACAGACGGACAGGCTGTTCATAATTATTCAGAATAATATATACTTTATAGGGTAGCCCATGTACACGCAAAGAAAAAAGATGGTTGCATATGGTCACCTCTAACATAGTGTGTTCTTCACAAAAATATTATTATAAATTTGAATTATCTAAACATTATTCTGATCACGATAAACATGTTTCTAATTATTTTTAACCATATTATGTTTAGTGTCTTAGATCAACCATATAATTATCATATTATGTTTAATAAAATTTTACTTGAAACCATAAATATGTTCATAGCAAACATAATAATGATAAAAATATGGTTGAATGTAAATTATTTTCTATTTTGTCTCTCACGCAACCATGTAAATAAAGTGAGTATAAAGCAAAAACTTAATCGTTCGAACTGAACTGAGCTTTGTGGCTGAAGTGGTTGAGTGGCGAGTTAATGCTTCTTAACTAAGTGTTCGCAAGTTCGAGCCCTGGTAGAGTCAACTAAAATTAAAAAAAATTAATTTAAACCCGATGTATTATGTAATAAATAAATACAAATTGATAGAAAATAAAAATCAATGGAATAAAAAAAACTTTATTTATACAAAAAATTTAAATAAAATTTTTTTTTAAATCATATTAAAATATGTACGATTAAAAAAAAATTTCTTGCCTTGAACGAGGATTGAACCGCAACATCTGCAGTTGAAAGCTATTTTTAATATCTTTGATTTAAAAATATATATAGTTAGAAGCAATCATAAATCTAACCATACTATGTTTCCACCAGAATATGGTTGCCTCAACCATATTTTTTCTTTGCGTGTACGGTGTAAAAATTACAAACGGAATCACAATATTATATATACCTTTCATACTTACAGTGAAGGGCATAAAAAGTTGTTTTGCTGAAAAACAGACTTCCGTATTTAATGTAAAAACTTTTTTTTATTTATGGGCAATGAAAGATTCGTAATGTATGTACTAATAAGTAAAGCAATTCTATAACTCTCAAAAATTGCATAATTGTTGTGAGCTTCATTTTATAAAGGCTTGTTGGTACCAGTAGTCCACTGCCCAAGTATGTTATTCTCTGGCCCCCTTTTACAAAGACAACAAGAATCATCCTATGACACATCAAGAATTATTTTCATTGCCCTGCTATGTACGTATATAGAAGCAAAATGATTGTTTTAAGACTCATATTCCTGTGAAATATTTTATGTATTATACATTGATTTGAATTTTTTATAAAATCTTTTTTTGTGCAATTTTGCAATATTTAAATGTTGTGTCTAAGTTTTTCCCCATTTCCAATTTAAAAGTTTATGTCTTAAGTCTTTTGTTCACTTACAACAGAGAAGGG
Organism: Thelaira solivaga; assembly: GCA_947397855.1. NCBI lineage: Eukaryota > Metazoa > Arthropoda > Insecta > Diptera > Tachinidae > Thelaira > Thelaira solivaga. The sequence goes on from OX377612.1 coordinate 30,597,479, forward strand.
CATGAATACATTCGTTTTAGCGTTCGTTTATATATTTATTGCTTTTGGCACGCATTCATTCAAAAATAATAGTGAATGTTTTTGCTTGCTATACATTTAGAATTTTTATTTATTGTCTCTAACATGCATGTAAAAAAAATTAAAACCATTTAAGCCATTCGTTTAGTATGCGTTACCGTTCATTTTATTTTATTAAATATAAAATATGTAGACATTTTAGAAAAAATTTGGAATAACAAAATTTTTTTTTATATGTAATAATTTCTATTTGGAATTTAAAAGTTTAACAAAATATTAATTATTATTTGGGCTTAATTCCCAAAATTGTGTTGGTTTTAAAATTTATTCTTTTACTCATGATATTCTCATGAGTTATTTATTCAGTACAATAAGTACTGAAGGGGATAGCATATCTATATATATATATATACCCTTAAGTACTTATCATGAGTAAAAGAATAAATTTTAAAACCAACACAAATTCTGGAATTAATCACAAATAAAAATTAATATTTTGTTAAAATTTTTTTTTATTAAAAAAATTATATCATTTCATAAATGTAAAAACATTTTTGCTGAAGATACGAAATATTTATTGATTTTTTTTATTAAACACTTAAAGTGAATTTAAGTTTAAATAAAATATATATATTTAGCTTTAAATAATAAAATATTGAATGTGGATTATTGAAATTTGTTTAAAATATTTTTTCTGTAAGATAATACTAAATGTTACCTACAACATACAGTCCAAAATATATGATATTTACTTAAAAAGCTTTGATTCATAGCACCATATTGTTAAGACAAATTATGCTGTGTTATTATTCATCAGAAATTTAATTTATAGAATTAAGTTATGTCACAATAGGTCTATTTGGCCGCAGTGACCACCAGGTGACTTGTTCTCGCTCCTCATTCTAATTCTAATTTAGTAATTAAGTTAATGTGTAGAATTTGTGAGTGTAATGTTTGTGTGTGAGTTATAATGTAAGTTATAATGATCGTTACATCTTGGTATTGTTACTATAAAAATCTAAAAAGTTCTCGGCTGAGATGAAAATGATCGCTTTTGTTTGATTTCGTTACTTGCTAAATCTAGAGGGTTCTAGATTTACTTGTAGTTGTTTTTTAAAAATATTAATTTCCTTCAAACTTTATAGTAAGTCGCACTATTGTATGTATTTTAGTACGATTTTATTTTAATTCCACCTTTTTCTGTTTGCACTAACGAATTGATTGATGGATTGGTTAACTTTAGGAGATAAAAATTCACCACTGATATGAACCGCAAACAACAACCAGACAGGCTACAAATACTACGTAAAACAAATAAAAATGGCTTATTTATTACATTTTCTTTATTTAAGAGTCATTCATTGCAATGTTGCGGTTAAGTAAATAGCACACAAATTCCTGGCTTTTATTTAACCACACAGTTGCAAGTTAATAATATTACTGAATCACAAATTCTTTAATTGTAGGGTTAACTGTTTTTAACCAAACATTTCTCTTGAAAATTGAATAGTGACTTGCACTACTGAAGTCTTTTAATCCGTGACTATATTTAAAGTTCGTGTTTTAAGTCTTTCGTTCGTATAAAATATACGAAGTTTTTGTGTTTTACTCACTTCCTATTCTAAAGTTCGCTTTTGAAATGTCCACTTGATTTGGAAAATTTTTCATCTCTCTGATATTTTTTAAGCGCCCGTTATAAAGGGTGTTTTTATAGACGTATAGAACTTTAAATTGCAATAAAACAACGATTTCTAGCATATAACCGCCACGGCTGGCTCAGATGTAGTCCAATCTGGACGTCCGATTTTCGATGACTTTTTCCAACATTTTTGGTCATATATCGGCAATAATACTGCTAATGTTGTCTTGTAAATGGTCAAGCGTTTGTGGCTTATCCGCATAGACCAATGACTTTACATAGCCCCACAGAAAGTAGTCTAGCGGTGTTAAATCACAAGATCTTGGAGGCCAATTCACAGCTTCAAAACGTGAAATTAGGCGGTCACCAAACGTGTCTTTCAATAAATCGATTGTGGCACGAGCTGTGTGACATGTTGCGCCGTCTTGTTGGAACCACAGCTCCTGGACATCATGGTTGTTCAATTCAGGAATGAAAAAGTTAGTAATCATGGCTCTATACCGACCACCATTGACTGTAACGTTCTGGCCATCATCGTTTTTAAAGAAGTATGGACCAATGATTCCACCAGCCCATAAAACGTACCAAACAGTCAGTTTTTCTGGATGTAACGGTGTTTCGACATACACTTGAGGATTAGCTTCAATCCAAATGCGGCAGTTTTGTTTGTTGACGTAGCCATTCAACCAGAAGTGCGCTTCATGGCTAAACAAAATTCGCTTATGAAAATCGGGAACAACGGCAATCTCGTTTTGGGCCCATTCGACGAATCTACGGCTTACTTGATGATTGTTTGGCTTCAATTCTTGCACGAGTTGGATTTTTTAAGCACGCAAACCAAGATCCTTTCGCAAAATCTTCCATAAAGTGGATGGACACAGATCCAATTCCTGTGCTCGATGGCGGATATACTCATTCGGGTCTTCCTCAATGCTGCGCTCTACAGCAGCAATAGCTTCTTCTGTACGCACCGTACGGCGTCTCTGGGGATGCGAGTTATCAATAAGAGTAAACGTGGTGCGAAAACGTTCCATCGTTAATCGAATTAACTGCTCTGATGAACGATTTTGTCGACGATAAAATGGACGTAGTGCGCGATACATATTCCGCACAGAACCATTATTTTCGAAATAAAATTGCACTATTTGCAAGCGTTGTTCAGGCGTGAGTTTCTCCATGATGAATTGCCAAACCAAACTGAGGATAAATCACTTGACAGCTGTTAAATCGGTCGCCATCTTGAACAGAAATGTCAACTTAAAGTTCTATACGTCTATAAAAAACACCCTTTATATTATTACTGGATTTTAATCCTTAGATTGTTTTTTACTTTAGAATTTTGCTTCTTGCTTCAAGTTAGTATTAAATTTAAATTTGAAAAATTAGGACTCAAAGCTTCGTATACGATATCGAATGAAATGGGTCGTAATATTAAACTTTTTGTACGCAACAAAATGAAAATAGCGCGCACCGTCCACTGTTGTCGTTTGACCAGCCCGATGACTGCTCCAGCATGAACAGCGCGCCATGCAGTCACTTTGAGTTTTGCTTGTTCGCGTACCCGCTGAAGTGCAAATGAGCCTCGTCGCTCATTATGATTTTGGTCGAAAAATCGTCCACTTCGATTATTCCGCGTTCTTGGGGAATGGCTTGCATGGCTGCATGGCTTGTTCACTTGTATTATACATCTGTCTAGTTTACGAATGTCAAAACAGATTTGACATTGTCCACCATTTGCAAAAATTAGAGCATCTTCCAATAGGGTGATTTCTTTGTATATGAAATACCATTATCAAACTCTACACTGTTTTTATGTGTTTTCTTGGAAATTGTTGCAAAAGTAAATTTGATTTAATAAAATCATAAACAAGAAAATAAATAAAATGAATGAAATTACACAAATAAATAAAACTCTTTAAAGATGTACAAAACCCTAATTAAAAAATAACTTTTTTGACGATAAACCAAAGATAAAGTTAAAGTTAAGGAAATCATAATTGAAATATTTTATTTCAATTTAACTTTTGTTCTCTTAATGCTTTCTAAATTAAAAAATTTATTTATCACATCGTAAGTAATTATGAGAATTTTCTGCTAAAGTTAATTTTTTTTTAAATTATATTTTCTAATTAAATAAATTTGAGCTCATGCATTATCATTGATTTATTAAAAAAATAATTTTACCAATAACTTGAACGTAAGACTTGTCATTTGCATTTAATCCTATTTAATGCTATTTATGATAAGGACTATTTATAAAATGACAAGAAAGGAAGGAAAAAAATATAATTTATTGCTTAATTGAAATATAGCTGTGGCTGTGTGCAGCAAAAACTTTTGAAAAAGTGAGTAATAAGTTGTATTTAAAGAAGTTTATCTGATACTGTGTCAAGTTAATTACATAATTTTTACAACTTTAGTCATAGTTAAAAAATAGCGCACAAGGGCGTAGTGTTTCATTTATTTAATATTTGAGAAAATGGTATTTTCTTGTATTTTACTACAAGAGCTTAAGCATCATATAATTTATAGATCATTAATTTGTAATGACAATAGTTTGAATAGAAAATTGAACTTTTATATATTCTAAATATTAAAATAATGAAAGCATTGATTGTTGGTTTGAATACATTGAAAAAGTTTTGTAACAGATTTGGTATTAAATTATTTATAAAAAGAATTTTGTCGGCTGTTTTTTTGCAAAATTATTTTTAATTCATTTAATTATTAAATTTTGCTATTATTAATAATATTTCACGTCCAAGAAAAAATATTTAATGACATTATATGTAAAAGGCTAAAAATACGAACTTCAAGAGCATCAAGAAGAAAAATGTTAAGACAAGAACTTCTGATATTGTAAATGGCCGAAAAACTTAAGACAAAAATTTCCAAATCGGCGGAGAGGAAAACTCTTGAGAAAAAAACTTTCAATATTAAAAAAAAAATTAAAGACTTAAGACACCAACTTCAAAATCGATGATGAATAAAAAACGACAGGAACTAAAATATTATAAATTATCAAAAGACTTAAGATTCAAAAATTAATATTTAAGATTTATACTGAATCACAATTTTATTAAAGTATTTCGTTATTCCACGAGAGTTAATAAATTATTTTCATTATTCTTTTAAGTTCGATTAATCCATTCTTATGCTTTATGCTATACTCGTATTGCCGTAAAAACTGTCTCCTGTCTTAAACATTTATTTCTGGCTTAGTTGCCATACTTTCGTGAATGTAATATTGTATTTTAAGATTTAAGACCTTTTTTAGTTGACAGTCACGATAAAAGTAAAGCGCCTAAATTAATATAAATTTTATTATTTTCCTATCAATGTGTTAGATAACAACACCTTTTTGGTACTTGTTGAATGGGCATGTCTGAAATCACTGTGATTTTAAACCACGAACGATTTTAAAATCACGGAAGTGATTTTTTGGTGTTCTGGAAATTACGAGATTTTAGCTTTTGAGTAGTGACTTTTACTGTTCTCAATCACGAGCTTAAAGCTCTTTTGTTTTGTCTACTATAAAATTTGCTCAGAAAAAGAAGAGCAAGAACTAAAAATCACGAAAAATATAAACAAAAGACAAGAAATTCTCTACACAAAATAAAGCGTATTTTAAAATTAAGAAATTTGCGGTTCCGCTGTGAAAAAAATTAAGTTTTTGACAAAAACTAATAAAAAACAATTTAAATTAAATGTATTTAATTATTTTGATAAAGAATTCAAAGCAAAATGCTTAAAATGTTCCAAGTGATTTGATATCGTAAGGGAGTTAGCTGGCCGGATTTAAATCACGAGATGTCTAATGATTTTGTACGCAGAACAGCCTTTTTGTGATTTGAAATCACTTTAAGAGAAAGTGATTTTCAGAACATGCCTGATTATTATACTTTAAGCGTTTAAAGTTTTGAGTTTTTTGAAAAAAAAAAAACATTTTTTCAAAGGTTTTCTTCTCCTAATTTTAAATGAAAATTGATAAAACTTAATTTATAGTTCTTGGAATCATTGATTTTTAAAAGAAAAAAGAATTAAATTCGGCTTTACGAATGTAGACATCTTTAAGAAAGAAAATTTTTCTTATTCTTGTCGTTAATTAAATATGTTTGGCTTAAAAAATGTTTGCAATTTAAAAATTTAGTGCCTCCAGACATTTTATTGCTTTTAAAAATGAGGTTCTCAAAAAGGATTTTTTCTTGGAACTAGTTCATTTTAGTTTCTTGAACTGAAATTAATTATTTATTTTAGGATTAGTAAAAAATAGGTATTCGAAGAAAATTTTTTTAATTGTTGTTTCTTTTTTTATTTTTATATAATTTTTTGTTTGTAAAATTTCATGACCATTTGAAACGGCTAATTTATTAAGTTGAGATCGTATTATAAAAATTTATTTTTTTATCGATATATCGCTCCACTAATAAATAAATTTTTATATTTCAAGCTTAATAAACTAGCCACTTCCATTATATAATTTTTTTATATTTATTTATGTGCTGTGTTTATAACACAAGTAATCAGGTCATCTGGAAATTTTATAGTAAAATATATTCAAAATATTGAGTCTTTTTCATTCAAATTTTTTTGACGAGTTGATCGCTTATGTTGTAAAATGAAGGGTATATAAGACTATTCACAGCCGAATTTAACTTGTTATAAACTTCACTGTAAGTAAGAAGGGTATATATAACTTTGTGATTCCGTTTGTAATTTCCTTATGAATAGCGGAGTTTAATAAGCTTTGCCCGTCTGTCCGTTTGTCTGTCCGTGTAGTCGTTGAAATCAACTTTCAGAAGAATCTAGACAGCATACAGAAAAGTGTAGCATACCAAACAATCAGTTATTGCTGTAAGACTATTGCTATTGAAATTAAACCAGATCGGTTTATAAATGGCGGAGCTATGAGTCAAAAACTGAAACTACCTCTATTTTTGACCATTTTTTTAATGCGTTTTGTGCCTATTTTGTCGAAACGAAGAAACGGATAAAAAAACGTGGTATGCAGTTTTGTTTGAAGTATAAGTCGTAATACCTGTGCTAAAAATGAAAGCAATCGGTGCACAAATGGGCCAGGAATATCAAAAATACAACCGAAATTTTAGATTTTCATTAATAATGGCTTTGTTTTTATGCGATTTTTATCTAAACTGAAAAAAAGTTGTACGCTGTTTTTTCAAACATCACATTCATAGTATCGTAACCAAAACTTAGTTGGACACTCAGTTGGACACAGTCAGCACTGCCGAATTTAACTAGTTTTTTTTTTCAAATCTGTTGCATAGTGTAATTAACTTAAAATCACTTCAATAAACTTTATATATTTTTGTTTTTGTCTTTTGTAATAAAATATTTCTATGGGCTTAACTTTAAAAAACATTTTTGGTTAATAACAACTTATTAAGCAAATTTTTATTAAACAAAAATTTTTTCATAAATGTGGCCTTAAGAATAATATTTAAAACAACATGAGATTTATTAGACGACGAAAACAATAATTTTTTTTTATTTTCTTGCTTAAAGCGCTTGCAACAACTTCCTCTTAATAGATAATTAATTCGTTGTAAAAAAGACGAAAATTCTGCCCATTAAGATAACAGCTTAACTAAGTCAATTTAAATCTATTTCTTTTTGTTTTTTTCTGAACATTTTTCTATGATTCTTAAGTGTTATTTAATTTGTCTTTTATATATTTATTTTTTATTTTTTTTGATACCTTGAAAGCCTGTTTTATTAATAAATCATTAGCACTTATTAACACATATAAACCAACGTTTTGTAACCTCAAATTAGTGTATTATTATATAGACAATCGATAATTTTTATAACAGTTATTTGTTTGATTTTTCTTATTGATTTGTCATTTTATGTATCTTTCTTTTCTTTCAACAGTATTTGGTCAGTAGCAGGAAATACGTGCTAATTAAAGTTTGCATAACACCACACACACTGTGACAGTTGATACAACTTTTGAAGTTGATACAACCTTTTTAAGGAATTATGTAAAATTTAGCTTCTTGTAAAAAGTTGTGGTTTAGTGAATGTTTTTGTCAGTTATGTAAAAAAAAACAGCTTCCCTTTTCAGGTGGACGTCCACGCCTTAGACTTATGTACTATTGAATGTCCGGCACTTGTGATACCGAAAAATCTATTTTCTGAGATAGTCAAGCAGCTCTATGTGCATTGGCAAGCTATTCCTTTCGATCAAGATTGGCTTGGGAGTACTTCTCATTGCTTTAGCAGAGAGGAATACGCTTCGTACCAGGGAACGACAGGCAGAGCAACGAAATGGCCGGCTATCTAACTACAATTGGCGCAAATACCCCTTTCCAAATTCCAGAGCCCTTCTGCGGGGTAAACAACAGTTTCACTCCTGTCCTAATTGTAAGAAGGAGAGGCAAAGTTTTCAAGAATGCTGGACAGCCAATGTAGACTTAACTAGCACATAAATAAAATCAGAGTGATAGAAAAGAACTGTTGCTGTTTCTGTCGGAAGAGACGGGACATATTAGATCATGATCTATGCGAGTGCCCAGCGGTGAAAAAACGCATAATAAGCTGCTTAGACAGTGACACACTGGTCGCTGGAAACCTTGGCATGATTAGTCCTACAGCAATTACGAGATTCATAAGGAGTCTCAGATTGTAATTAGCAACTGAGCTGCACAATAGTTATTAAAGGTCGCTGTTGGCATATAGCAAAATTGTGATAATAATAATGGGTTTCTCAGTAAGAGCGCGCTTTTTAAATTTAGTGTCATTTTAAAGTTTGTGCAGAAGGTAACTTTGAAATTTGAGAGCAATTACACATGTTTATTCCGATTATTAAAAATAAAGTGCTTAATGAAAGAGTAACGTGTTATAATTGTGATTAAAAAAAAGAAATCATTAGCAAAATTTAGGAAAAAAAAGTCATCTTCTCCAATGAAGCTCATTTCTACCTGAGTGGCTTCGTGAATACACAAAAATTGTTGAGTTTGGAGCTTAAAAGATTCTCATGTAATCCATGAGATACAAATTCCCTGCAACCAGTAACTGTTTGGAAAGGGATTTTGCTGAGGCCATACTTTATAGAAGATGTGACTGAAATTGCGATGACTCTTTAAGGCATTCTTTACAAGAACTTAAAAACGGAGTTCTTAAGGCCTCAACTGAACAACATGGCTCTCAGCAGAGATGTTACCAACTGCCACTCTTACTGAGGCACCCTTTACAATCCAATTATAAGTTAAATAAATTGGTTTTGAAAATGTTTTAAAATTTAAGTATAAATTTTATCTTATTAATGAAATCAATCTAAAATTACAGATAATTTTAAGTTACACTTGATATAGTTTCAAACATTCAATTAAAATAGAAGAAATTATCTTAAGCAGCTTAAAACCATTTAGTCCATTGAAGTATATGCAGACAGTATTTTATTATTACTTGAAATTTAATATGGTTCCTTTCCCCACAATTTTTTAAGTTGTTAAATATAAAATGAACTTGAAAAACACTTATTTCATTATGTAACATAATGGATGTGTGTATAGAGTGTGTACTTGTATTTTACTTATCAGCTTCATAATTAATTTATATTGATATAAAATAAATAATCAAGTACTGTGGGCTTTAAATCATTTGTTGCTTAGCAGAAAAGGAAATGCTTTAAGTTAATTTTTTTTATTAATAAAATTAATTAAAAAGTCATAATAGAAAAGAAGAGATCAATTTCCATAGCTTCTCTCAATTATTCTAATGTTCATTATAAAAATGTCGGCAATTGTTTAATTATTTTTGCTTTTTTCAAATGGGTGATACTATTTAATAAAATGAAATAATTCCTTACTGCTATTTATTTTATTTCACTGTTTTCTTCGTTAACAGGTTATTAATTATTTTTTCATTTTACTTAAAGTGACAGTGTAGAATTTAATTTTTTATTCTTGCCTAGATGCTTTGGAAGCCGGCTAATTAAAAAAAATGACGAATAGGGGAAAATCCATTTAAACAACCACATTAGTGCTAAGGAAATTCTTATCAAATGTAAACATTTTTTTCAGGACTATCATCCATTACTATAAAAACATTTTTAATTTAATTGACATCAGGAGAGGAATAAAAATTTTGAAAGAAATATTTTGCTTTTAACAGCTAAATTTTTCTATTCAAGCACAGTGACTTAAGAAAAAACGTTTAAACAGATATTTAAATTCTCTTACAACAAAATCTTAAATTAACCTTAATCTGATCCTTGTGTTGAAGACCACAAAAAACAATATTCGTTTGTTAATTGGAAAAAGAAAAACAGAAGCAATTTTATTGAAATTTCTTGACTCTGTTGGAGTCATTAATGAATTATGGAAAACACATTTAAAAAAGTTATTATTATTAAATATTTATGCTCTGTTTTGATGCTTCCATTGCCTAGAATGCTCATTCCGTAATGACCAGCTGGTGGGCAGAAGTACAGTAGTTGACAGAGGCAACAACAATTCACCAATTGACTTCTGTCACCATTGAGTGTATAATGTTCTGTAAATAGTTCATCTTCTGTAAAGTTATTTCTAAAGATTTCCAGCATTTCTTCTGGGTCTACTGCGCTTTTGAATGCGACATCTCCAATTGGGCTTTACAGTAACCTTTATCTTTTGCATAAAGTTATGGTTTACACCTCAGAAATATTGTAGCATAAAACAAGAAGAGTGCTAACCAATTTTAATCAGATAGTTTGCAATTTCTTTGTTCATATACCCTTCATGTCGCAGTAACTAAATTTGAATAATCGAATTCCTTTTTGAAAAACATCGTGAAGGTAACAGCATTTTTAATTATTTAATTTTTACTTTGTTATCCCAGTCAATGTATATTCAATTACCACGAATGGACTTACGTTATGCCTTAAAGCATTAACGCTTGAAAATGGAGTTCTATCACAATACAATTTAACCAAGATAAGCATTCGCTGATGATTATTTCGAGTTGCTTGGAGAAACCTAGTGTTCTTTCTATCCAGCTTCTTATGGCAAGAGGGCACATGTGCCCTCTAAGTTACAGAGTAAGTCAAGAGAATAGTCTCTTTTTCTTATAAATTATCTGAGATTATTCTTATTTTATTTTTAGCCAAAATACTTAGGAGACAAGCGAGTCACCTGCTAACACAGCAGAGAATATAAGCGACTCACTTCCGATTTACTTATTAAAAACTACTATATAATTTTTTATCTCTTTTTACCTATTACTATACAACCCGTGATATGCAAAAGTTACTCTTAACGCTTAACCGATTATGCCCAGTCAATGTTTGTTCCAAGTTAGAATCTTGTATAGAATGACTACCAGTTAGTCTTAGATCTCTTCAAATAAATTTATATATAATGAAATGTCTTGATACCGGTAATATTGCTGATTAAACATTATTTTAACTGAAAAATATCATGTTACTGCTAGAAAATGCACAGAAACGTCATATGTGTGGCAAAGCCACACATAAACACATAAATCAATCGGCTGGGCCGAGTTGACTAGTTTTCGTTTTGAAATGTTTTTAAAAGTTCCAGGAAGATTTAAAATGTAAAAAAAATAAGACAAGTCCACCTTTAAAATTTTTACATTTAAAACTTTACAGCAGTTTTGGTACATATTATCCTCTACTGAAGACATTTTTTTTTGTAACATAAAATAAATAAAAATATTCACTTTTAAGGATAAGTTATCAAATTTGTTTTTTTTTTTAATTTTGTTTACGTTTTTATTTTATTTTATTCTTGATAAAGAAGAAAACTTTAATTTTTATAAGGCTTTGAACGCAAGTAATAATAATAATTCATAAATATTTATGTTTTTGCTTAATTTGCAGATTCTAATTAACAATAAATTTACAGTCTTCTTGTAAGAGTATCTCAGTAATACACAGAGTGCTAGTTTCTTTAATTTTGTGTTAATTTGACGCTTAGTTAGTTGAAATCTTTGAAAAAAATTGTAAGTACTGCAATAAGCATTTCCCAAACGGCAAATAGAAAATTTATATTAGGAAACACAAAAGGAAATAAAACAAATTAAAGTAATTAAATGGAAAAAAATACGAAAAGAAATTCTTACATCATTTTCTATTAAAAAAGCAAAAAAAAAAAAAAACTGCTACAAACAGTGACACGGGATGAATTTAATTTTTTTTTTTTTTTGGTATAATAGACCGAAGGACAAGTGAAATATAATACCAGGCTTAACAAAATGTTTCATTTAAAGTGTGTTTGTTGTGTATTTCTAGTGCTGTAAAACAATGGACAATGAAAAAAAAAAGAAAAAATAAAACAAAACGAAACCGTAAAGCTATAATGACTGCAAACAAAAATATATTTACATTAATATACAGACAAAGAAAAAAAATATATAAAAGGATAATTGCTTTTTGTTTTTGTTAAGCAAACTTGTCATGTGGAAAATTGTCTGAAAATATTTAATCAACAAACATTGTTAAGGGTAAAGTAAATATAAATTCTCTTTTTTTGCTATTTCCCTTTACAGGCTTCACCTTGCTTGAAGTTACTGTAACGTCAACATAAAGTATAAATCAAGAATTTTAAAAGAACAAAAAAAAAACACATTTACTGTAAGGCGAGTGAAAGTAGAGTTTCTTATGAACTGTTAACTGTGTAGCTCTTCCTTTCTTGCTGGGCTTTCTTTTGCAGTAAACTAAATTTGGGTCACGCTTTAAATGCAGTGATGCTCATCAGCAGGCTGCTTTTGTTTACAACTCATAAAACTCTCTGTAGAAAAACCACTGAGAATTTTTATCTCAGTTAAGAAAAATATTTTTTATTTACAAACTACAACCCGCTTTCAAGTAAATATCCATTTTTGCTACACAGAAAAACCTAAAATCATAAACAGAAATTTATTTTTTAACTGAAATATGACCAATCACAGAAATCATAAAAGCAAATTAATATTTGCGCAATAGAAAAAAATAATTTTCACAGCTAACATGAACAGTAGCAAAATATCAAACAAAAACAGTTATAGACATGAACAAAAAAATAATAGAATAAAACATAAACTTAAACAAAAGTTTGTTTAGAAAAATTCGATTGCCATGAATTTTATTTATCCGAAAGATAATCTTGTAGCATTATATTTTACATATGATGTTTGGCATATGACACCACGGCTGGCTCGGATGTAGTCCAATCTGGACGTCCAATTTTCAATGACTTTTTCCAACATTTGTGGCCGTATATCGGCAATAGCACGGCGAATGTTGTCTTTCAAATGGTCAAGCATTTGTGGCTTATCCGCATAGACCAATGACTTTACAAAGCCCCACAGAAAGTAGTCTAGCAGTGTTTAATCACAAGATCTTGGAGGCCAATTCACAGGTCCAAAACGTGAAATTAGGCGGTCACTAAAGGTGTCTTTCAATAAATCTCGTTTTAGGCCCATTCGACGAATCTACGCCTTACTTGATGATCGTTTGGCTATTCATGTTATATATTAATTTTTGTTTGTTTCAGACTGGTGGTTTACATCGAGGAAACTTCAAAAAGATTAATTGTCCATTGCTGTAGACCACAAAAACATTTTTTGTATAAATAAACAATTAAATACTCTTAAATGAATCCAAGTTTTGTAATTAAAATTTATTGTAATTTTATTCCCAGTAGTGCACTCCATTTTGATGGACTCTGGTGAAAGTAACTATAAATGCAGCAAAAATCTTTTCCGAACACCAAGTTAAGTAAAACTGTTTCTTCTTTTCCAATAATCCATTTGATTGCGAAACATTGATAAGTAGACTCTAATTGAATTGGTTGCCTGAACAAAACATTGAATGCCAAGACATCAGTTATATCAAAAGATGACAGCATATTACATCAGCAAAGCAACAGTTTTAGAGGAAGTGTTCAACCGATTATTTAGATAAATTAATACAGAAAAGTCATTGGTCAAAGAAAGAGCTTAATCTTTACATCAATTCATAGGAACTTATTCTTTCAATGTCCCTGGAATTTTGAAGCTGTATGAGAACTAGATTTATATTATCATTTTAAAATTTATTAATTTTGTTTGTTTTTTTTATTTAGTGCATCATGCTTATCAATAAAAAAAAACTTTTAATTTCAAGCACAAAAACCAAGGCTCAATAATAAGATTTAAGAAACATAGAGAAAGAAATATTTTTTATGAATTTAATTTTATAGTTTTTTTTTTTAATACTTAATCGTGTTTATAGCATTAATGACATATAGAACTTTCAAAATCATTTAAAAATAAACAGAACCTTGGTTGTGTTTAACTGGTGTCTCGTCATGCACTTTAAATTTTCTAGAATTGTGATTTGTCTTGTCTTCTGATTCTTTGAAGTGAAAGGCCTCTCTGCTCTTTACTCAAGCAGTATGTCAGTTCTTATAATGTAAACAATGCAGCATAACATTTTGATGAATCTCAAGTTATTTTTCAGCTGCCAAACAGTTCATGGAAGTAAGTGACCGTAAGAACTGACTATCCAGCATTAAGTATACGGCTTTACTTTTTGTTTTTCTTTGCAAGTATCCTTAAACAGAAATAAGAATAACTTAAATCTCCGCCTGAAAGATGATTGCCTACATTGCCATAGGAATCGGCTTGTAAAAATGGTTACCAAAAATTAGAACCAAGGATTAATCAAGAATAAAGTGTTACAAATTAAAGTTAATTTAAAATTTGTATTTCGGTATCTTTATCAAATTAAAAATGAAAATAAATTAAAATTACAACAAACTTAAAACCAAATCAAATAATTATATAACTAAAAAATTATATATTTTTACTAGCGCACTCGGATAATTTTCTTTTGCTTGCAAATTTTATTTATGTTGAAAAATAATTAAAAAGAGAACAAAAATATAAGTTGGGTTATGCCGAACATATAAAAGAAATTAACCAAATCGATCTAAAAGTTCTACGATTTCAGAAAAATTTAAAAAGTGGGCGTGGTAATGGGGTTAGGAAATTTTAATTTTCATAAAAATTTAAGTTGGGTTTTAATGAAAAAGATAACATTTTTGTATATTCCTACTTCTTGCCTTAAAAAATCATTCTCATAGAGTAAAGAACCGTGCAAGACCGGGTACAAGTAGGTAGTAGATAAATAAGCCAGATACTAACTGCAGCGCCATCTGCCGGACGGATTTGTGAAGCTAAACCTTCCAAGACGTAATCCAAAGGCATATAGAGAAATTCAATTAAATAGGTCCAGCCGTTTAGGAGGAGTACAATGTCAAGCACACGTACAGTCGAATTTTATATATCAAGATTTAAGAAGATTAAATTTTTTACTGGTTATTTTATGCCTAAATTTTTTCTTAAATTTTTTTTTAATTTAAAAAGAAAGTAATTTCACAAATGCGCAGCGCATTGAAAAAGCACAAATACATAGTGAACTTTCTTGAAGTGAACTTGACATACATACACATACGCACTTAATTAAAACTACACACAGTAACAAAAAAAATTCAGTACATGTAATTTATGCCCATACAAGCAAATTCAAACATTTTTTTATTAACACAAGGAATTAATGAAAACAAAAGTTAGCAAAACAAAGCAAAAATATAAAAAACTTTTGAAAAAATGCACACTTTGAGTGAGTGCACTAGTAGTGTAGAGCTATAAAATTGTAAAACTCATATAAAAAATCTGCGCCCAGATGGTCACAATGCCATTTGAAAACAAAAAGCACTATCTCTCACTATAACTAAAAAATTAAAAAAATAAAACTACGAAGCAAATAAGAATCAAATAAACAAATTCGACATTTTGTAACAAATAGTTTCATGTGCAAACTCATTCATTATGACAGGGATTGTATTTCTGTGTTCAATTTAAGGTTTTTTTTTCACTGTTTGTTTCATTTTAAGCTTTTTTTTTTTTTTTTTTTTTTTTTTTTTTTTTTTTTTTTTGATTAAAAAAAATATTTTTTGTATACACTGTGATAAACTACAAATACTATTTTTATTTTTTGGAACAGTTCGACAGTTTTTTTTATTGAAAGATTTAGTAGAATAACCAAGTATTTAAGTCTTGAAAACAAATGACAAAAAAAAATATCTTTAAAATAAATGGAAAAGCTTAAATGAAAAAATTTAAAAAAGGACAATCATCTTGCTAAAAACTTTTCTTTTATCTTTTAGAAAAAATTTTTTTTAAAGTCTTAAACAAAACTTTAATAATATTGTCATTCTCTCAATTTTTAAACATCATCATCATCATCATCATCTAACATGTCATAATTAAAGTCATTACTAAACAAAGTTATTTATAACAAAAACATAAATATGTTTTATGGGTGATATTACAATATGTATTTCTATAAAAAAAACAAGTTCTCAAATCTATATATATATCAAAAGTTAAGCTCACAGTAGAGTTCATTTTTATACATACAAGAGTTCTATTTGTTAAACTGAATTAAAATGGAAATTTCATTTATTTCATTTAAAAATAAAATATATTAATTTTATTAAATTTTTCGATCTTATAAATTTATTATTATTTAATATTAATCAAGCTTAAGATCTTAAAAAATTGTTTTTATTTAAATTTTCCGATATTTCAACTTTCTTTACAAAAAAAAAAAAGAAATTTCCCTGCAGAAGACCTTCAAAAGAAAGTCAAAATATCGGAAAATTTAAATAAAAACAATTTTTTAAGATCAGTAATAAATAAATATTTCTGTTTAAGGTACTGACTCACTATCCTACTTAGTCGTACGATCTGTCTAAAAACGCATGTGTGCTAAAAAAGTATGATAGTGTGTATTAAACAAGCAGACTTTTTGACAGGTCTGTCCGATTTTTTAATCTTATGAAAATTTTCATAAAATAAATTTTATCTGTGCGATCAGAGTATGTTCAAGGCAGAAAAATAGCAACAATACCAAGCTTGTGTTTTATTTATACAAACTTTTAGGTTATTTTTCATTGTACATATTTGTAAAAAAAATATTTTGCGCCAAAGAAGAAAATAAATACTTTTAAAAGTATTAAGCTGAGTATACATATGTTTTTGCATCTTTTTTTGTATAATAGTGTGGCATAAAGTTCGCCATTTTAAAGCGATTTCTTCAAGTAGGACAGAATGCTGTCACACATTATTTTGACATAATCGTACGATCGTGTAGGATAGTGAGTCAGTACCTTTAATAAGCGCTTATTAAACAAAAATATTTTTTTACAAATTTGACAATTTACAAATATTTAATGCAAGAATCACTCAAAATTTGTTAAAATCAATGTTTTTGTTAAGAAAAAAGAAAATAAAAACAACATTTCAAGTGCTATAGTTTGAAGCACCACTGTAATTAGGCCTTCATTTTCTGTAATAAATCTTCCACCACTTGTTAGACAACTTCAACGTACTTAATGTTGTGGTTTAGCTTTTGTTTTTTGTTACAGCCGGATTTCTGTGAAAAGAAGAGAAAGTAAATGAGTCAGAACTTTTTTTAAAGGGAAAGTATTATGAATTTCTGAAACATCTGTTACATTAACTAGTGTGTGTGTGTGTGTGTGTGTGTACATTTGCCGTTAGGTTGAAGTAAAAGTGTTATTAATAGAATTTTTCTGTTGAGTTTGAAACATTCAAATTTGGTCGTGTAAATATTTTTATGTGAAAAATTAATTTTTTTACAGCTGCCAATAACAACATTTTTTTTATTTATTTCTGAGGCTTTGAAGCCTGTTGAGAGTGTATTTGTGTTACTTTAAGTAATTAATTAATTTGTCAACACAAAGTTGCTCTTTATTTAGTTATTGTGAAAACTATATTCACGAATGTCTATTTATTTAGTAAGAAAACTGTCATATTTCTAAAACATTTTACGTACAGAAAAATTTATATAGTTAAAGAAAATCCTTTGATGCTGCAAACGCTCTAAAAAATAAGATCTATTATTTTCAAAAGATTTTGTGCCATTAATTTTTAATAGGATTTTAACAAACTGTTTATTTAAAATGGCTAAGCGTAATATTTGACAACCCATCAACCAATTTGGAAAACTTTTGCTTTAGTAGTTTCGTTGAAATATAAAGAAGGTTTTTATAAAGAGAAAACTACCGAAGAAAACAGTAAACACTAGAAATTAACTTAAATAATAATTATCCGCCAAAAATACCTGAACAATAATTTATGCATTTCTTTATATTGCTGACAGAAAAAGAATATCTTCTACATTAATAAAATTTATTTTTCTTTGTTTGATTGCTATAAAAATTACTTACATACCCACTTCATCAATTGGCATTGTAAGATTCCGCTTTGAAATTATGGCGAACAAATATCATGTCTTGTCTAAGTACGAGTTTTAAGCTAATAAACGGTTTACATTCCCCTACATACCTACTTATGATGATGCAGTGGTTCTCGCTGAGAGTTTATAGTTTATTCACACACATTACTGTCTTCATATTTTATGGAAACAAATTTCATGTTTAAATTAGTATTTCGCTTATAAAAACCTCTCTCTATTGCGGCTCCATTTGTATTTAGTGGCTTGTTAAATCATAAAACACACAATATGATGCTAAATCCAATTTATTCGGAAATAACAACAAATCAGAAAATATTTTTGTGTAATAAAGTTTCTTAATATAAAATTTTGTTAACAAGTTTCTCATTTTAATAACAAATAAACTTCTTATTTGTGTAAATAAAAAAGAAAACCAACGATGATTTATTACGCAAGTACTTGCCAAATAAAAAATCATTACACTGTCTGCGTTTGTAATTTTGTACTTAATTTCTTACAAATTTATAAATAGATAAACTGTGCAGACAATTTAATTAAATAACACAATTTATTACATTTTTATACAGAAACAGCAAATAAATATTTACAATGAGAACAGGAAATGGACACAACAGGAACATGACATGAAACCATAAAACTATTTGTTAAATCTTTGACCACCACAAACTTTTCAACATTTAAAAGGCTGTGGAATCAAGCGCCAAGCAAACGCAGAAAAACAAAGTTTTCAAGCAATAAAGTTTTAAAGGTTTAATGAATTGTAGGAAAATATTTGTGCACAAGAAAGAAATTATGCTTTTATTTAAAAAGCAGTTCAATTCTTTAAATTTTTAATTGACTTAATTAAATTTTTGACTAAATCAATGAAATCAATTAAATTTTTAATTAAATCGATTTAATTTTTAATTAAATCAATTAAATGTTCAATTGAATCAATTAAATTTAAAATCAAATCAATTAAATTTTCAATTGAATCAATTAAAATTTTAATTGAATCAATTAAATTTCCAATTAAATCTATTAAATTTATAATTGAATCAATTAAATTTTCAATTTAATGAATTAAACTTTCAATTGAATTAATACAATTTTCAGTTGAATCAATTAAATTTTCAGTTGAATGAATTAAATTTTCAATTGAATCAATTAAATTTTCAATTGAATCAATTAAATTTCCAATTGAATGAATTAAATTTTCAATAGAAATAATTACATTTTCAAATGACAAAATAAAATTTTTAATTTATTAAATAAAATTTTTAACGGAATTAAGTAAATTTTCAATTGATAGATTTCAATATTTAATTGTTTTCATTAAATTTTTAATTAAATCAATTATTTAGTATATGAATGAGTTAAATAAATTTTTAATTAAATTTAATTATAATTTTAATTTTTAATCAACAGCAAAACTTTTTAGCAAAACTGAAGAAATTATCATATTAATTAAAAATTTTAATAGGCTTTTAATTATATTCTGTGTACGAACAAGTTTTAATTTTACTAAAAATTCATAACAATTGTTCTTAAAGAACTTGTTCCAGCTACTAGTCTACTCTCCAGTAACTGGAGATTAAAAGGTGAATTAGTAAAGTTGGTGCAGTACAGAATGATTTTTGCTGTCTCTGTCAAGATGAATATGATTTTTCAGCACACAGCAGAAGAAAGCTTTTATTCTTTTTGCAATAAAAAATGTTTTTACTTTTAAATATTCGCCTCTGTTCTATAAAACGAGTTCACATATTTTTTTTGAAATCGAAAAAACAAATGTATCGAATTGCTTAAATACTATTGTAATAAGCTACAAAAAAAAAAAAAAACAATTGATACATAAAATTTTAATCTTTCTTTTATTCGCTTCAAGTATGAAGATTAGTTCTACAAATAGAAGCAACTTTTTGGATACATTTTTATGGTTACCATTTGACAACAATTGAAAATAATGTCTGGTAATTTTAAATTTAGATAACAAGTCTACCTTTATATCATTCGTATCATGATATAAATACGAATTTTTTGCACGACATCAAATATTTTGCCTTTTTTTTTTGGGTTTTAAGAATTTCAGGTTTTAAAAACAATTTTATTACAGAACAGGGCCGATTACTGACACAGTTTTATTTTTAGTTTGTTTTTCATTTCATAGTTAAATATTTGCAACATTGAAATCATCATGCAGGTTATAATGACGTTTACGCTCTTAAGCTCTCTATTCAAAAAAAAAAAATCAATTTACAAAGAGCGCTTGAAGGCTTACCTTGCATATATGAAAACAATTTTTTTAAATTCATTTAATAGCAATATTTTCCTCTCTCTTTCTCTCTCTCTCTGTCTGATAAAAGCACTAAACCTGTAATTAATTTTTAGTTTTCAATTTAAGTTATTTATTTGATTAGGGTTTATAGCGCATAGCATTGATATTTCATCAATTCATCAATAGGTATTTACAAAACAATAAAAAAATTTAAATAAGCATATGCATTTTTAAAATAGAGAGAATTTTAATGTACACATAAAAACTTACAAATTGAATATTTATTTGAATTTTTAATTGAGTTTTTCCTAAAGCTTTTTAATTTTTTTCAATGGTAAGTAAGTTCATGAAAAAATGTTGTTTGCATGTTTGACGTTGTAAACCATAAATTAAAAAAATTTCAAGTGATCCATGACAACACACAAATTGTGTTTTGAATTATAAAATTATAAAAAAATGCAAAAATGCAGGGTACATTGTGATTTTTGAAAGCTGACATTTGTATATGGTACATATAAATATAGAAAATTACGTACAAAAAAAAATTGATTTAATAGTCGATTTAGAAAAACAGAGAGACAGAGACACAGAGAGAGAAAGAGAAAGAAAAAGTTAATTAAAATTACTTTAATTTTTAAAATGAATAAAATTTCCTTTTTTTTATTTCTTTTTAGGTGTCCAACGTAGGTGTGTGAGAAAAAAGGTAAAATATAAAATATTTTTTCAATTCTTGCTTAGTTTCTCACTTTTTTTTCTAATATTTGAAACTGATGAGAACTAACATGACATTTAAATCATTCTTTTTGAGTGCCTGTGCCTTTCACAACAGTGTAATCGACCATTTATCCTATTGCAGTGAGAGCAGTCCAATATTTAGTTGGTTTCCGCTTGCTAGAGATATATAACAGAAGCATTACTGTTTTTTTTTCTATTTTGTGGTTTTATGCAGTAACATATTAAAAAAGAAAAAACAAATTGTAATAATTTTATGTTGTACCATCTTTTGTTTGTGTTAACCACAATAATATGGTTTTCAGTTATGTAGAATTTTGGTGTAATTAAACGCCATAAAAATAATACAGACAAACAAGCAAATAAGCAGATACATATGCATTTGAGCACAAACAGGAAATTGTACAAGTTTTACAAAAAGTGTGCTTGTGTGTAATTATTATTATTTTTGTGGTTTGTCACTGTCATCATCATCAGACATAATGACAGTAAAAGTGATACAATTTACTAGATTTTTAAACAAATCAGTTGGCACTTAAATTAAAATAAGCATTTTAGTTTCAAGTTTGCATCTAGTTTTATATTTGTTTTGGTTTTAAGTTATTTACTTTGTCTTTGTTCTTATGTAACTGCAATTTGTTTAAATATTAAAATAAATTTAAAGAAAAAATGTCCAAGTCTCTTTTGCATTAAAAAGTAAAAAAAAACTAATCCGATTTAAAAAGATCATTTCCAAAAGTCGTAAAAAAAATTAATTGACCATAAGCAAAATGACTCTTAAACATAAAAATTCTTTTACAAACATTTTTTTACGTTAAATAATGGAATTGAGTTAGAATTCAAAAGTTTAAAAATTGTTTGTGTTGAAAACCACACAAACAAATTTTCTTTTCTAAATGTGAAAAAGAATAAATTAGGCAATCTCTCGAAATTTCTTGACTTTGTCCGCTTCATTATTTAATTATAAAGGGTGGTTAAATTTTAAGGGCCGATATTGATTTTGAATAAAACACAAATTATTTAGGAAATCATTGTCATTTCTTTTTATTATAATAAGATGGTACTGTTCAATTATGTGTAGAACAAAATATCGACCAAACGGCCGCCTCGACGTCGGCGGCACACCTCCATCCGATGATCCAAATTTTCGATGACGCTGAGGTTCTATGCCGTCAATGTGCCAAAATATCTCATCCTTTAGCTCTTGAATTGTTGCTGGCTTATAGATGTACACCTTTTTTTTTAAAATAACCCCAAAGAAAGAAGTCCAACGGTGTCAGAGGCATTGTTTCGTTAGCTGTGTGGTAAGTGGCACCGTCCTGTTGAAACCAATTCCATATCTTCCAATTCGGGCCATAAAAAGTTCGTTATCATCTCACGATAGTGAACACCATTCACAATAACTGCCTGACTGGCCTCATTTTGGTAAAAATACAGCCCTATGATGCCGCCAGGCCATAAACCGCACCAAACAGTTACTTTTTGTGGGTGAATTGGTTTTTCGACAATCACTTTTGAATACCATTCACCCAAATGCGGCAATTCTGGTTATTGACGAATCCACTGAGGTGAAAATGTGCCTCATCACTGAAGAGGACAAAATCAAAAAGTGCACGATATGCATTTTGATTGGAACGCCCATTTTCATAATAAGCCTGAATAACTTCAACGCGTTGCTCGATTGTATATCTTTCCATGGTTCAAATTGAGTTAGTCTGACATTGAGAAATGAAATTCAGGAAAAAACTTGACTTTTAGGAGTGGTTCACATTCAACATCGGCCCTTAAAATTTAACCACCCTTTATAAAACACATTTAAAAATTACAAAAAGTTTTTTCTGAAGAAATATTTCAAAAATCATCCCCATGTGTGGTTTTCCACACATAAGAAATATGTATGTATTTCGCCCTTTTCGTGCATGTGTCGCCCTTTGATAACATTTGTCATTAAATATTTCTTTCTTGATACTCGTACTGCCTGGGATGACCATATTGCATCTTTCCATCGTTGGAAAATGTACAAGTAGTTCTATATGGTTCCTTTTCTTGACGGAAGACGACATGAATCATCCTGTATCATACCAATTTAATTAATGTCTCAATTGAGTGCAAAATGTTCTGTAAAAGTTCAGTACAAATTAGTAGAGTCATTTCTGCTAAGGTTTAGAATAGCCTTAGGCACAGGTTGCACAGCATAAGCCTGTTTGACTACCGCTTGTCCATTTTGGCATTCCAATAGTCTTCTATGTTTTGTTTTTCAGGATTAATAATGATTTATCCTGAAGAACAATTCTAGTCCAATAAAGTGGTATCAGCACCAATTTAAATCCGATACTCTGTAATTTCATATTCTTTCAGTGTCCATAACTGTAGTAGAATAAAAAATTTTGTAGCATTCTAAATTCAGCTTTAATTGGAAAAAGCTCTCAAGTACGTTTAGAGTTACTTAGCTATCCAAGAGAATGTACATTCCCTTGAAATATATTACAATAAGTTTCTTCCAGATGAGTACTAACTCACAGATGACCACTTAAACTCGGCTAGAGAAGTCTTGTATTATATTCATCCTGCTTGAGACTGCGAGATGTGGACGGTTAGAAAAATAGAGACATACTGAATTTGCTACAGGATGTAGATATCATTTCCAAAGGTAATATAGTACATATCCTATTTGCTCCTGTTACGCAAAACAGTCAATCTATCCGATGCACCTTGTTTTGTATTATCTGAACTTGTTGTTATTTTAGATCGCTTTGCTTTCTCCCACTAGCTGACTACTTCAAAATAAACAAGTTAAGTTCGGCTGTGCCGAGTCTTATATATTCTTCATTTCATATTTTTCACTTTAAACATTCTTCTTAATGAGCGATCAACTCGTCAAAAAAATTTGAATGAAAAAGACTCAATATTTTGAGTATTTTTTACTATAAAATTTCCAGATAACTTGATTACTTGTGTTATAAACACAGCACATAAATATAAAAAAAATTATATATAATAGAAATGGCTAATTTATTAAGCTTGGGGTCGTATTAAACATAAAAAGTTATTTATTATTGGAGGGATATATCGATCTCCCCTTTAAAATGATATGTGTCCCATCCTGAAAAAATTCAACAGCACTGCGGTATATGAAAATTAAAAAAAAAATTTGTTAAATAATTTCTGAATATTTGGTTTGTAGGTTACAAATGAAAGACGATCTCCACTAAACTACTAAAAACATTTAATATTTAATGCCGTAAGACGTATTTGATAAATATGCCATAAATACTAAAAATATATTTACAAATATTAAAAAACGTAAGGGGTTACGTTAAACATATTTAACTCGGCATATTTATCTTCACTCACTTGATTTTTTGTTTGTTTTTGATATTTTAGAAGAATGTGGTAAGTGAAAAATAAAAATATTTTGCTAACACAGTGAAAGGTATATTAGACTCGACACAGCCGAATTTAACTTCTTTTGTTATGAAAAGTCAGTTAAATTTAATTTATGAGTATCTTTTCATTTATATTCTAAGGAAAGTCTAGATGATATGCATCGAAATCATGAAAATTACTCTCTGACTTAGTAAATCAACTGTAAAGTCTTTTCATACTCGTATAAGTTATTACATTTAACTGTTTCATTTAAAATTCCTATACGTTTTTGCTAATATAAATTGGCTTTCAAGGGTTTCTTTCTGCCACACCACTAATGTATACTATTTTCTTTGACTTTACCAAATTAAAAATATTCTTTTTTAATTGCCCATTAGCTATAATTGTAATAAATATAATTCCATTGCTATTATTTCTTTAAAATTAAAATGAATGGAGCATGCGAGTTTTACTGTAAGTACTTGAATGCCGTTAAATTTTTAATAAAAATACTCGTAGTCAATTTATGAATACACCCTGAAGAGTTGTAGCAATAAAGAAAGTAATTTCAAATAGAAAACTTAAATTAACTTGTTACACAAGAGTAGAAAAGAAAAAAACTAACTTGTGAATGCACACATGAACAATTACTAAGACAAACTCTTTAACAGCTTATGAACAAACACAGGCAAAAAGACATGGCAGACCCAAGTTGCTGAGAGTAAGTAAAACATGCCCAGAAAGAAGCTTAATGTTTTGTACTACGTGCTTAAGTAAGAAATTGTAAATTTTTTTTCAAGGAGGTAAATTAAACTCACAAGAGAAAAGCTGCTTACAACAAAAATGTGCAATAAATTGCACCAATAACTTTCATGTGTTATCAACAAAATTATAAGTTGCATTTGTTTTCTTCCCCTTTAATAACCATGTAAAATATTTGTTTTCATTTTGGGAGATCTTTTATTTAAGTGTTAATGCCTTTATTACAACTTACTTATCAGGGCAGGGAATTTCATGCATAAAAATAGAATATATGCGTTTAAAATATGCCTTTAAAATTCAAAATATAAACTAAAGCCCTTGTAGAAAAAAAAAAAATTTCCTTATCTTCTTTTTATATATTCTTAAGTCGTAGTTATTACAAGTTTAAATTAAGGTTTATAAATAATCGGAAAAATACTTTTTCAAGAATATTTTTATAAATTTCTTTTATTACGAATAAACGATTCAAACGGTAACGACAAATATGTCGACACAATTTGACTGTTAATACTTACGATTACATCATCAATTAATTATTTTCATTTCAACAAACGGTCAAATCGGGTAGAAAATTTATATTTAAATAAGTGAGAATATCAGTGCTTTTCCTACAAAATATCACAGATGCTTGATCGATTTCAATATTAAAACAGCCACAAAATTATTAAAATTTTGAAAATAGTAATTTTTACGTGTTGACTGTTTTTATGAATTTAAGAATCTCAATTTGTTTAAGATATACAATTCATTCATACATAGAGAAGCTGTCGGGCACCCGAGAGTGAGGAGGCGGTACTCGGCTCTTCGAGACACATATTTCTAGGTTAGCGGGCCTTCTCAGATATCTGAATGTCACGTGGTGGATCTAGGTCACTTTACGGCTACATTGTCTTGGCTAGTATGTGGTTCAAAACGGAGTCTTATGACTCTAATTGAGGGCCGCTAAGCCGCCACGTAAACTAACCAAGCAACATTCATACATACATATACTTTTCAAATACATAAAAGAAAAAGAAGAAGAATATGGTACACTAAAATGCTGGCAAATTCCGTGATGTTTTTAGCAGTAGGTGAATATTGCAAATATGAAAATTAATAAAAATTATGCACCAAAAAATGCATTTAATGCAAAATATGCATTCATAACAAAATATGCAAAAATATGCAATAACAAATTGATGACATTTTTCAACAAATTCTCGAATTCAGAAAAGCACTTGCTTAGAATCTATATTAAGTTAAAGAGAAGAAAGATGCATTTGCATCAGGCATCAGCAATGCGTACTTAAAAAGTAAGCAGAGTCAAATCATGACTCATAATTTGTTGTGTTTAGGCGCCCATCAGTGCGAAGCTGAAAACGGTGGTCATTTAAGAGACATCATTTTTCATACTTAGTGTAAAAAAATTTCCATTTTGTATATTATATAATATGAAAGAAAAAATAAAAAAAAGTTAATAAACAAAAAAGTTATTGTGGCCCACCCTGTACTTCACATTCATTACTTTGTTGATTCCAAAAAATTAACGCAGACTTTAAAGTCAAAGTTATCAGAATTTTTCATATAACTTTTTCATAAATTTTACTTTAAAGTCAACGTCAATTTTTTTTTTGGATAAACAAAACAGATATGAGTCGAATACGAACACCAAAATATATTACGATATTGTGTGCTTGCTCTGCTTGAGAAAAATATTAAAGTAAACTTGCAAAAGTATGATTGAAAATTGTTTTAGAAAATACTGAAAAACTATACAATTATAATTATAGAATAATCAAAATGGCATCTTTTTGAATAATATTATATTTACAAGCTTACTATAAGCTAATCTTCGTAATTGTAGAATAAGCTTATTATACACAAATAATATTATATTGACTTTTATATAAAAATATTTAAATATTTTTATAACCAAAATTGTAAAAGAAGAATACAAAGGCCCATAATCATAGTCAGACTAAAGTCCGTATCTTTTTAAAATTGATTTTAAATTCAATAAACTCTTATGAACAAAAGTCAGCTCTTAATAAAAGCCCACTGTTTTGTAACTTTGATTATGGCCCAAAGATTTCAATATATTTTTTATATTGTCTATTATTTTTTTATTATTAATAAACTTATATTTTGTATTGTAGTTTGATTGCTATATGGTTTGTTGGATAAATTTGACATGCATGTATATAAAAATGTAAAAAATTCTTACTTTGTGTATATTTACAGTTCACATGTTTATTATAAATTATTTTATAATTAAAAGGAACAGTCTTATAAAAATAATTTAGGAATAAAATGTTGTCAGCCGTTTTTGGAGCTAATCTGTTGTGCTTTTCAGAAATAATACTCACAACCAAAGAAAAGATTCGCTGTGACGCAGCACTGCTAGCTGGAATAGAAAAAATTTCTCATATAATTATTCTGCCACAGATCAATTGTTGCAAATCCTTCACCATTACTTACTATTACCTGCAATTTTTGATTTGATTTCGTCTTTCAGGTTTAGGAAGCAAATCAATAATATCAATAGTTGTGCCATAACGTGCCTCAATCTTTAAAAACAATTGACTATTTTCCGAAAGCCTTTCATTCAATAGCAATAAAGGAACGGCAGTCTTGAATTATTCGTGTTATGCCAACATCAATAGCCTCTTGCTTATCCTCCTCATTTACCCTTTTAATACACACTGTTGGTGAGATTACATTGAAACACTTATGGAGGTTCAAATTAGACAAATGGCTTCCATTATATTAAATATTTCTTTGCAAGTTCGGCAGCTTACAAATCCCTCTAAAATTAATTTATCTTCCTTTAAAATTTGATCAAAAGTCAAAACTCCGTTTCTGATCTTTGAGTTGCATGAAAATTCCTGCTCTGATAAAGTGACCAATAAGTTTTTTCCATTATTACAAGTTCCCAATAAGATAAATTTTATAATATTTATAATTTGGCATTATTGCTGTGAATACCGAGTACGTTTCGTTGCTATAAATGTATAGTGGTAACGGTATACCTTTTTTTGGATAATTATTTTACAAATAACTAAAAAATTCAATAATTTTAAAATTATATGTTAACATTTATTTATTTTTATTTATTTATTTAATTCAATTAATGTAATATAAAGCCACAAACGCCAATATAAAAATATAATACAAAGCATTATTATATATATTCGTAATTCTGAGGTAACACTTAAATAATAAAGTAACAATATGTAATAAATACTTTTAAAAAGTAAAAAACCAATATCATATGAATTTAAAGAGACTGTTTAGATTTGTAATCTATCGTCAAAATACTTTGGGCTATTTTTAAAATTTTTTTTGAAATTTCCATACACCCCTGTATTGTTGAACTCAAGGATTTTGGCAGTTTCCGTTTTGCATCATAAAATAAAAACTACGAATTTTTCAGAAAATGTTAAAACACTTCCAGAAAGTTTAGTGCCTAAAGATTAACTTTCTTTTGGATTTCGGTAACTTTCCTGTTCAAAATCGGGAATGGTACCTCAGCAAGTTGGGGAATGGTAAAAATCCCTCAGAAGAAGAGTACTGGAGAATGAGGGAATTTTTTAAAAATAATGCAAAGATTTGTGTACATGGGCGATAGATTACAAATCTAGACGACCTCTTATTTAAAACGATATGTGTACCAGCCCGTAATATTATATGGTTCGTTTACTATTTCTTAAAGAAAGCAACGTATTTATGCACATTTGTATCTACGTATGTACTTATATGTCTCCTAAACATATTGATAAGTATATCATAAATACTGAAAAGATTTTTACAAATACTTAAAAACATAAGGAACTGAGGTCATATTAAATATAAAAATTTCTCTATTTATTATTGGAAACAAATATCAAAAATAAAATAAATTTTTACAATACGACTAAAATTAACGAGTTCTAAAAAACAATCCTTTCTGAGAACCTCATTTTTAAAAGCAATAAAATGTCTGCAGGCACTAAATTTTTAAATTAATAAAAAAGGAAATTCTAAGAAAGATATTCAATAGGAAAACAAAAAAATTTATTTTCATTTAATTTAGCAAATTTTTAAAAAAAATTTTAAGCCCAATTAAATATTTAATTATCCAGAAAGATCTAACGAACTCTCTTTCATTAAGATGTCTGTATTCGTAATACTATTGTACTCAAGGCAATAAAAACCACACACACACACACATACACTCTTTTATTTTTCCTGTTTGTGTGTACAAAACATTGCGCACATGACAGCTAAAAAATTTGCAAAAACAAAAAAAAGCAAAAGCAAAGCAAAAACACAATAAAAATTAATGAAAATGTGAAATGCCGGTTGTATTATAGATTTTTCTGGTCCATTTGTGGACCGACAGACATTACGACTGTTATTTGTAAAAAAACTGCGTACCACGTTTTATTGTCCGTTTATAGTTTAGACAAATTATTCAAAAACCCAACCAAAAATGGTCAAAAAGTAGATTTTGGACTCATAGCTCAGCCGATTTAGCTGAATTTTGGTCCATATACTATGAATATGATTTTTGAAAAAACTATTAACTTATTTTTTATAGTTATAAAATACACAAAAAACAAAGCAAAACTTAATGAAAATCTAAAATTTTGGTTGTATTTTTTGATTTTCCTGGTCTATTTGTGGCCCAATCTTCCTGAGTTTTTGCACAGACATTACATGTGTTATTTGTGATAAAACTGCGTACTATGTGTTTCTTTGTCCGTCTTATATTTTAGACAAATTATGCGAAAAACCTACCAAAAATGGTCGAAAAAAGAGGTAATCGCAATTTTTGACTTGTAACTCCGCCATTTATGGATCCATCCACCTGACTTTTGGTTACGATACTATGAATGTGATGTTTAAAAAAACTGCGTACTACTTTTTTCACTTTAGATAAAAAACGCAAAAAAACAAAGCCATAATTAATGAAAATCTAAAATTTCGGTTGTATTTTTGATATTCCTCGGCCATTTGTGGACCGATTGCTTTCATTTTTAGCACATGTATTATGACTGATACACTAAACAAAACTGCATACCACATTTTTTGTCCGTTTCTTCGTTTAGACAAAATACGCAAAAAAACCTACTCAAAAAATGGTCAAAAATAGAGATAGTTTCGGTTTTTGACTCATAGCTCCGTCATTTATGAACCGATCTGGCTGAATTTCAATAGCAATAGTCTTACAGTAACAACTGACCGCTTGGTTTACTATACTTTTCTGTATGCTGTCTAGATTCTTCTGAAAGTTGATTTCAACGACTACACGAACAGACAGACGGACATACGGACAGACGGACAACGCTTATTAAACTTCGCTGTTCATAAGGATTCGGAATATATATACTTTATAGGGTATCCCATGTACGGTGTAGAAACTACAAACGGAATCACAAAGGGTATAAAAACTAAATTGCAGAAACTTCGTGTCCGGCTTTAACTATAATATGAACATTAATAATGAATGTAAAGTAATTTCCAAAGACTGTATACTCGATAACCTACGTTAAGAACACGAAGCAATTTCTAACTAAAATATGAATACAAAGAAATTTCTAAGGACTTTGTATTCGTCTAACTGTGTGGTAAATATGCGGGAACAATCACCAATATAAACATCGTTCTATTGTTAAGGTCGGTTACTGTTCTTCCTGTTCATTACCAAACCTTGTCTACTTATCTACCTTTTGAGAATATTAGTGTGTTAATGTTGTGTATTGTACCAACGTCTTGTAACGATTACGTTACAACTTTTCATATAATTTTTGTTTCTGAGACCCGGGATGCCTTACAATTATTTATTTTTTTAATACTTATAAGCACTGGCGGCTTTGAATATTGTCTAATAGGATCTAGCCTTCAGTAGAACCTTCGACCCCCAAATTAAATTATTAAAAAAAATATATAATTGCGACAGATAAGTTATATTTCATTTATTTGACAAATAAACTTCTGGCTTTGATTTTTTTTAAATTTATCCAGTTTTTTTTTTGTACGTGATATAAACTACCAACCACTTTAAAAAGAAAGCTTTAGTCTTCTTAAACTTCACAAAAATTAAGTATTTAATATTAGGCGAGGATTCCTACTTTTGACCTGGCAACATATGGTTGCGTTCAATACAAAATTGTATGTTTTCATGACCCGTTTCTATGTACAGGGTGGGCCAAAAGAAACCAAGGGGTGTAAAAGTTTAATAACTTTTTTGTTTATTAACTTTTTTTTATTTTTTCTTTCAGATTATATAATATACAAAATGGAAATTTTTTTACACTAAGTATGAAAAATGATGTCTCTTAAATGACCACCGTTTTCAGCTTCGCACTGATGGGCTCTTTTTAGAGCATTTTCCATAACATCTTTCAAAACTTGTGGCTGTAGCGTTCGAATTTCTGCAACAATGTTTGCCTTGAGTTCAAGGATTGTCTCTGGCTTGTTCACATACACTCGCTCCTTCAAAAAACCCCAAAGAAAATAGTCGGGTGCTGTCAAATCTGGCGATCGCGCTGGCCAAATAATTTCCGAATTTCGAGAAATTATTCGCTCTCCAAAAATTTGACTTAAAAGTGCCATTGTGTCTCGGGTAGTATGGACAGTAGCTCCATCCTGCTGAAACCACATACCAGGTCTGTTTTCAAGAGCAGGACGTAAAAAATTTTCTATCATAAAACGATACCGCTCTCCATTTACGGTTACAGCACTTCCATCTTCATTCTCGAAGAAGTAGGGTCCAATGACATTTTCAGATGTGATCCCACACCATACTGTACACCTGATGGGGTGCAATTGGCGTTGATGAATGGCTCTTGGATTTTGAGAACCCCAGAACCTACAGTTCTGCTTGTTAACAAAGCCATTCAAATGAAAATGAGCTTCATCACTCATAATCAAATTTTCAATAAAGTTGATTTCATTTCTGGCCAACTCTTGAAATTTAACTGCAAAATTTAGACGTTGCCGATGATCTGCGGGTTTTAATTCTTGGACCAATTGCACCTTATATGGGTATAACTGTAAATCTTTTTTTAAAATGCGCCGTAGTGACGTACGAGACATTTCTAGCTGAGCAGAACGCCTTCTGCCAGATGTTTCTGGTGCTTCGTTAACACTTTGATGTACTCGTTCAATATTTTCAGCAGTGCGACTTAAACGTGGTCTACGTGTTGGTAATGACGATTAACTAAGCAACGAATCATCGCTTCAGAGGGCGAAATTCTGACGTTAAAATGTCGACGATATGCTCTTTGCGTTAAAATAATTGATCTCTGGTTTAAATAATAAAATTTTATTGTTCTGGTTCTCTGTTCAGTTGTGAACCTCTCCATTATAAATTATCCAAGTGTTGTCTATATAATCTGAAAGAAAAAATAAAAAAAATTAATAAACAAAAAAGTTATTAAGCTTTTACACCCCTTGGTTTCTTTTGGCCCACCCTATATATGAGTTTCTGTCTTAGACTCTATAATTTAACATTTATTTTTAGATTAAGCTCAAGCCCAATGAAAAAGCAATTGCAAACATTTTCTTTTACATTTTTTCAGCTTGCTTAATTTTTTCTCTGTTTTTTTTTATTTTTGGCAACTTTTTATACAGAAAGAAGATAAACCTAAAGAATAAAAAGGCACAAGTACACACAAACACATACATTAATGCACTGAAAAATCATCATTATTATGGTTATTTATATGGAATTTCTTTTCTTGGGTTAAAGAGCTTTTTTTTTTTTTTTGTTGCTAAGTTCTTACTTAGAGCCAACACTAAAGCTGGTTATTTGTTCTCCAAACAATATAGAGAATGCGAACAGAAGAAGAACAGTTAGACAGACAAGCAATAAGAAACGATTTTAAATCTGTTTCAACCATCTAGTTTTGTGGTCTTTATATGTATTTAAGTTGATAGTTGGTTGTTTGCTGAGGTTAAACTTCCGCACAGTGTGTCTGGATAATTTTTGCATCAAGCAAATGCTTTTCTACTAAAAAGTGCAATACACTGACAAAAAACAGCCAGAAGGTAAATATTAATGATGTAAAATTATTATTTGTTTCCAAAAGTTTTTAGTAAATTAAACGGAAATGGTAAAACCAAAATGAATAATAAAAACTTTAATAGAAAATTATTTGCAGGGTATTTGAAAGCATATGAAAAATAGTGCAGGTGCAGACTTTGCAAGCGCCTATATGGAAATGCAAAAGAAAGTTATGAAAACTATTCCATGAATTGATTTTTTTTTATGTCAATGCAAAAAAAAATTATCGTTCTAAATGTTTCTAAAAAAAACGGCAGCCCAGATTAATGATCTTCAGTTAACTAGCGCTTGCTAGCGTTTTATAAAACGTCAAAGCATGTTCTGAAAACCTCACGTTTTGCTTCCGTTTTTTTCATAAAATGTGAATATGAAAACTCCAGTTTATAAGTAAACAATTGACACCCACAATTGACAAAATCAAAATTTTTTTAAATCATATTTCTTATGGAAAATGCCAATTTTATTTTAAATTTTGGTTGAAATAAAAAAAAAAACTATTTAATTTTATTTTCTCTTTGATTCTTAGTTTTTGAAAAAGTCATCACTTCGTTGCTTGCGTTTTTAAAACGCCAAAATTAAGCATTTTGCATTTTTTAGAACATGGGCGTATATTTCTACCTCGAGCAGAGTATAAATAAACAATTGAAAGCGGGAACGAACTGACTCAAAGTAGATTAAAGAGAAATTTTGAAAATGGATCATAATCCCACCAATAAACTACTTGGGCTCCATAGAGCTTAATTAAGAAACGTGATGTCAGCAATAGAAATTGCAAATTTGACAATCATGCTAAGAGACTGGGTCTGCCACCAGTAGTTGTCAGATCGAGGATACACACAGAAAACAACTTCGGTTGTGAGAACTAAATTTGTTTCCAATCAAAAATTTAATTGTGATAATTATTTAAATTTTTTTGTTGTAACAACCAGAATTCGTTAATATAGTTCGAAATTTAGTTCTCTCAAAAATATATCAAGCTATCGCAACTAAATTTTTGATTGGCAACAAATTTAGTTCTCACAATCGAAATTGCTTTTTCAGTAGATAGAGAATAGCGTTGAATACTTTTTTACTCCTGCCCAGCACTGTAAGATCAGCATGAACTCCAATTGGGAGAGCGGAAATTGCAGGGCCTTTCTACACTGTGGATTATAGAAGTCAGCTGATGTTAAAAGCACCAACTGGTTTAGGTCTTGAATAACTTCTTCTTATTCCTTAATCTTCTTTTCTCTGCTATTCAATTATGATGATGATTTTTTTAATTCTCCCTCTTCTTTATCCTTCTTCAGGGTACCCTGATCAAAAGAACCTAAAATAAAGCTTATGTCTCATAATGAAAGTATGATGACTTTAATTCCCCAACATCTGAAGGCCCATGTGAGCTTTCTTTCAATGTTATTATGATTGCCTAAGGTATAGTCATAGTAGTTAACTATAGATAGAAAGTTATGATCGAAATAATTTGGATAAATAAAAAAAAAAATAATATTGTTGCTAGGCCGAAAGAATCTTTGAACAGCACATGTGTTCAAGGTTCCAGACCTAGTTCTAGAAGGAAGCCAATTATGTTGTTTCGTAAGAGATTTAATAATTTTCTAGCAGTCTTCCAGAAATTTTGACTTCCGTAACCTTAAGGTTAAACAGTTACAAAGTACCTGTTTTGTTATTTGTAAGAACGATTCTCTTTATAAGAAACGAATAATCCAATCGATTAAAATATGGAACACAAATTTTAGACGATTTATTTTTCAATTTCTAATGAAAATTATTGCTTAAAATCATTTTCTCAGTGCAGTGTACTTATTTTGAAATCTTCCTATAGTGTGATTTCTCTTTTCACTCAAGCCGACAATGTGGTTTTAAATTCTTTTTTAGATTTTGAACACCATGCCATTCAAAGGTTTTACTCTTATATTTCTAGTTACAAAAACAACAACAAGAATTAAAACATTTTGCCCCAAAAAGTGCACAAATTACACTTACTTTGTATTAAATTATACTTGTTTTAGGTTTTAGGCCATTTATGGTTGACTAGCCATTTTTGGTCCTTGTCAGGCATGCCTCAATGCAGCAGCCTTTCCTTCCAATCTGTGTAAAACGGTACTGAGTAGGACTGCAATGCTAAACAGAGTGTTGTTGATGATGCGGATAATTTTCTACTGCTAAGTTATTTACTATTGAAGAAACTGTTTCTTTTTCTTTTCTTTTGCCTGGATACATGTTTTACAAAATACATCTTTTTCTCAATTCTTTTGCATTCTTTTGCATTTTTAGTTTAACATCGTCAGAGATTAAAGTGAAAATGATTAAAGTTGAAATTAATGTCTACTATTTTTTTGTAAGTTTATTTAACCTTTTATTTTATAATAAAAGCGGTTAATTTTTTTAAAATTAAGGTGGGATTGTTCATGTATATTTTCATATCGTTGTTTCGCTTCAACATTATCTAGCTTCTGCAGGATATATGACTGTAATAAAGAGTCGCTTTTGCTATAAGTGCCAGAAACTCAAACATTTCCAAAACAAACTTGTCTTTTATGTGGTTATCTGGCAGCCTTGGAAGCCCTCGCTTTAGAAAGGACATACAAAAACCAACTTCGGTTGTGAAAGTTGTTATTGTCCGCAGAACAATTTTTTCGTGATTTGAAATCACTTTGAAAGAAAGTTTTCAGAACTTTTCTGTTATGGCGATACTAATTTGTTCACTAAAGGTCCATTCGAGTACGCGTAAGTTTTTACAATTTTTTACTGGAGTTTACTAGATTTTACTGGAAGTCGTTCGCGTACACAAAATCTAGTAAATGAGAACCATAGTTGAGAGAGTAAAGTGACAGTTCTTTACTGAGTACTTACTAGTTTTTACTGGACAATTTTTTGCTAGTAAAATCCAGTAAAGTCCAGTAAAATGTAAACAAACAATTTATGCGGCAAATTTTTTATAAAATTTTTTCAAAATGAAAAGAAAAGTGAAGTATAATTACTACCCGTTTTGTGTTGTGTATTTAAAAAAACATATACAATTGTTAAATAGAAATAATTTAAATTCAAAAGTATAAACGTTTTCAGTGAAATTATCTGTGGTTGTGAAAAAACTCGATGTCCACTGATAAAGAAATAGCACCATCTGTGTCGGACTAAACTATATAGGTCAAGTCGACTTAGCATGGATTAAAGTTGTTTACATTTGTAGATTTATAAGCTCCAACTTTGTGATCAACGTTGGTGCTAATCTGATAAAATGTTAAAAGTAATACAAATTGCAATTTCATAGCTTCTTACATTAAACACGCAAACATCAAAAGCTTCTCCTGAAAAAATAGCATTTTCGATTAGTATAGTTTAGGGTGGTAGCGTCGATATGTAAAGGGTGTTTTTTATAGACGTATAGAACTTTAAGTTGGCATTACTGTTCAAGATGGCGGCCGATTTAACAGCTGTCAAGTGATTTATTCTTATTCTCAGTTTGGTTTGGCAATTCATAATGAATAGACTCACGCCTGAACAACGCTTGCAAATAGTCGTCGAATGGGCCCAAAACGAGATTGCCGTTGTTCCCGATTTTCATAAGCGAGTTTTGTTTAGCGATGAAGCGCACTTCGGGTTGAATGGCTACGTCAACAAACAAAACTGCCACATTTGGAGTGAAGCTAATCCTCAAGTGTATGTCGAAACACCGTTACATCCAGAAAAACTGACTGTTTGGTACGTTTTATGGGCTGGTGGAATCATTGGTCCGTACTTCTTCAAACACGATGATGGCCAGAACGTTACAGTCAATGGTGATCGGTATAGAGCCATGATTACTAACTTTTTCATTCCTGAATTGAACAACCATGATGTCCAGGAGCTGTGGTTCCAACAAGACGGCGCAACATGTCACACAGCTCGTGCCACAATTGCTTTATTGAAAGACATGTTTGGTGACCGCCTAATTTCACGTTTTGGACCTGTGAATTGGCCTCCAAGATCTTGTGATTTAACACCGCTAGACTACTTTCTGTGGGGCTATGTAAAGTCATTGGTCTATGCGGATAAGCCACAAACGCTTGACCATTTACAAGACAACATTAGCAGTATTATTGCCGATATATGACCACAAATGTTGGAAAAAGTCATCGAAAATCGGACGTCCAGATTGGACTACATCTGAGCCAGCCGTGGCGGTCATATGCCAGAAATCATATTTAAAATGTAATGCCACAAGATTATCTTTCGGATAAATAAAATTCATGTCAATCGAATAATCCATCGTTGTTTTATTGCAATTTAAAGTTCTATACGTCTATAAAAAACACCCTTTACTTCAATTATATATTAAGCATCCCATATACTTTTCAATCCAATTGGCAACTGATTGGTGTTTGTCCAAATCAAGGTGTGTATGGCTCTGTCAATTGATTAGTTAGTCAGTTGTCGAGTTGGTTGAAGAAAAACAAAAGTTTTTGATTTTTTCAAGTTGCCTAGTTAGTCTGTGTGTGTTTAAGTCTCTTGATCAGTTTATGAAGTGTGTGGTCAAGAATGAATTCAATTGACAATTAAATTGAAATATGTATGGAGGGCTTTACATACGTACAATTATATTTAATTTTACACTAATATTTATTTTAGGCGCAAGTGGAAGTATGCATTTGGACAGACGTAATGCTGTCATTTTAAGTGCAATAATGGTTTTGATGGATTCATCATCCGAAAGTGAGGATGAAGATGAATTAGTCATTGTTAGAATGTTAAGGACTGACGATGACGTTTATTCTATGGAAATGCTTTCGGGAAATGAAAGGGTGCCACGTTATTCCATCACAAACTATTTTTACGAAATGGTCCCACGCTATACAGAAGCCGAATTCCGAA
This sequence comes from Thelaira solivaga, assembly GCA_947397855.1. NCBI lineage: Eukaryota > Metazoa > Arthropoda > Insecta > Diptera > Tachinidae > Thelaira > Thelaira solivaga. Next base: position 30,635,400 of record OX377612.1, read on the forward strand.
TACATTTTAGAATATCAAGATGTTTGTACGAAAATTTGAGTAAAAAATTTGAAGATTCAGAGATTTATAAAAACCTTCGAGCTGATAAAAGACTAACGGAAAACTTGCATATTCTTGTCTTTTTGTGGTTTGCTGGTTACGAAGCTTGTAGCTTTAGTGATTTGTCCGATCGTTTTAATTTTTCTCGATCCTCCATAAGTCTCGTTTTAAACAGAGTGATAATATTTATTAGTAGAAATAAAGTCAAGTACTCAAAAGCAAAAATATCTCAGCACTAAATATATTTAAAATCAGCTGTTTTTTTAATCTTACTAGTTTTTACTATTTTTTCCGTTCGTGTACTTTTTTGGGCAATATCACTTTTTGAGAGTAAATGTTAAAAATTACTCAGTAATTACTCAGTTACTAGATTTTACTGGAAAAGTACTCGAACGGACCTAAAGTTACAAATAATAAAAAAAATATATAATTTAAGCTGTTTAATCTGAGTTAATCATGACTGATGACTTAATCACTCCATTATCTTGGCGAGTAAGTGGTTCAAGATAGAATCTTGCAATTTTAACTAATGGCCATCAGTCGGCCAAGTAAACCAACTAAGCTATAACTAAACCTTTGGCTAGCAATAATATCAGTTATTACAAACAAAGTTGTTTCAACAAACTTTAATTTAATTCAGAATCACACAATTGGTCCCACCATTTGACGCTGATGTCGATGGAAGATATATTTTAAGATAAGTGTGCAGCATGGAAGCCATCATCACTTAATTGTGTGACATTCATCTTATTACTGCAAAAACAGCTTCGGTTGAGAGAACTATTTTTTTCATTTTGACAATAGAAAATCTATGTTACATGTCGAAATATGTTTAAAGGAACTAAAGTTTGGTGTTTTTTTTATAGAATTATGATTACTACAACTAACATAAATATAATTTTTTTTTGGTAACAAATTTGGTTAGGTAGACCAGAGCACCCCAAGGAAGCAGATGGAAAAGGGCTGTCATGGGTACTCTGGTATACCTGTAAAAGTGGAAAGAGGAAGAATAGATAGCAATAGAGAGCGAAACACATAAAGCCAAAGTTTAAAAGAAGATTAGAAGAGAGAACAAAAAGAAGAAGAAGATAATATAAGTTCATCACAAACAAAGTCAATTGCTACTTGCCTTAAAAAAATATAACTCGCAGGGAGGCTCGACAGTTAACGTTTACCAAAGTGGAGTTCAAGCTGAGCCCTGATACCGTGGCTGGTAGAAAACAAGCTGTTTCACCGTGCTTTTCTCTTGATCTGCCTATTCCTAGTTCAGATAACTTCTGTGCTGTGACTCATTGCCACTGCCACCACATTTTGTAGTTAAGCTCTATAGATCATCAACAAGTTAATATCATTCTAGTAACTTCACACGTCTTTTCATTAAATAAAAAGAAAAATACTTGTTAAGTGATATTATTATTCTGGTATGTGCTGTCGAGTACAACAAGCATCTGTTTTTGAAATATGCCAAACCCCCAAGATCTTATATTACGGATAACCAATTGGTTTTTCGTACATTTATGCACTTGTAAACCAAATTTTAAGTTTCTTAACAGACTTAGAAAGAAAACATTAAAGCCGTTTCAATGGTAAATTAAACCTTAAAAATCTGTGCGTATATCTCAACCAAACATTTTTTTTTTAAATTGTTTTCTCCATTTTTCAACTTTATGGATGTTTTTACACAGTATGTTAAAAAGGAACCATACAATTTTTATAATTAATTATCAAAATATGTTTATTAAAAATACTTTTTTTTAAATGCGTTAAAACTATACTGAGTAATTAAATTTTTTATTAAAAATTGTATTTTCCAAAAATACAATTTTAAGTCATTTCACTTAAAAATATTTGCTTGTCAGTTTTTTTTAACTCAGCATTATCAGTAATGTAAACAAAAATATTCTAAAATCATTTTTATTTTATTTTTGCAATCAATTCTGATTGAAAATGCTCAGCGCTGAACTGGTCCAATTTGTCTGGAAAAAAGTCCAAATGTGACTGCAGGAAATTAATTTTTATGGACTATGTGTTTAAATTGGAAATACACAGAGAAACTTAAAATCTGTTGATATTCAACTAAGTAACTGGTTTAAAAGTGCGTGAAGGTACGAAAAACCGGTTTTTTAACCGTATTTCAAGATTTTTGGGGGCTTGGCACGCTTCAAAAACAGATGCTTCTTCTACTCTACAGCACCTACCAGAAAAATAATATCACTTCTCAGGTATTTGCAGTCTTACCACATTATAGTTTTAAAAATTTAATACAGAATAATTCATTATAATCATTGAAAAGGTTTTATTACAATAAGAACAACATTACATTGATTCAATTATACATTTCATTAAATGAATTAATATTTCATGGAATATATAAAATATTTCATTAGTTGTCATTGGTCGAAGAATAATGAAATTTTTCATTGCAAAACTTCCTTCAGGGTATAGCAGAATTTTATTTGTTTTTCTCATAAAAATATTTCAGCAACAAAAATTTCTCATAAGTGTCTTCTTATCATACAAATTTATTCAATAATTTTTTTTTTTTAATATTTATACGTCAAGCTACTGACATACGTTATAAAGAGACGTTTGTATACTTTTAACAACTTTCAAGCAGTTGTAGGCAGTTTCTTTAAAAAAATAACATGAATCTTGTAAATTTTTAATTTTTTGTTTTTATAAAAAAAGCATACTTAAGAGTACTAACATTTCCAGCCAGCAAGTTTGTAAGTATAAACCATAACGACCATGCCATTTTACAAAAATCTAAAAAAAGAGACTAAAATTTTCAACACAAATTAAAAATGATAGCAATTCACATGCGAACGCAGTTAGCTATTCAAACTAGCTGCAGCATAAAGAACGCTGACTATTTTTTTTATAAGTTTTTATTGAATTATAATTTTTTATAATTAATTTCACTGCAGTTGTTTAATTAACTGTGTCATAGTTATAAAATGTGCTTTTCGACAAAAACAAGAAAGAGAAACATGTGTGTGTGTAAGCACTTGTATGTTTATTTAAATTGTTTTATTTAAATATTTGAAATATGTCAATGATGATGATGCACGTGTATGGTGCACTGCAACGAAGGTAAGGGTAATTAATAAAAATGCTTTTAGTGAAGATTAAATTTAATCTATTGATAGAAAAATGCATTAGATTAAAAATATGATTCATTAAAATTAAATACATGACTTGAGTTAAACAAACATAATTTATAAATTTATTGACGTTAATTATGGCTGCAAATTGAAAATTTAATATTATTTGGGGATTAAAATTTGTAAATAGAAAACATGTATATGTTTTTCATGTGACAATCTTCTTCAATTATTTAAATTTAATAAATTTAAATTAAGGTTTTATGGCTTATTAGGGATTATTTGAGTTGTTATTTTTGAAAGTAGTATAAGTTCACTTTTTAAAAAATTTCGTTACATGTAATTTTATTAAGATTTATATACCATCTAACTTAAGCATTTCTTTCAAAAATTGGACTTATACCACTTTAAAAAATAACAGCTCCATTATGTAACTATTTCTCTCTTTTTTCCATACTCTTTGTATGTGAAGAAAAAGGAACTACTAAAAGTGTTGCTGAGCGCAAAACTCGAAAACGACTCCACCATTTATAGGCAATTTACACTGAAGCCAAGTCTAGTTCATACGAGATTTTGAACGAAATCTTGGTCATTTTGACTAGATTTCCCATATAAAACAAATTCTAGTTTGTTACTAGATTTTACTAAAATCTACTCAAAATCTTGGTGTACTTAGTCATACAACTATAGTTTTGTTATTAATACACCAAAAAAATACGACTCTACAAAAGAAAATTTTACATTTTGATGAAAAAAAAAATAATAAAAAATTAAATTACACACATTAATATGAAGAAAAATTATTTAAAATGGATGGAATACATACACAAAAATATGATAAGTGTTATTTATTATATCAATATGAAATTTAGTGCAGTTTGTTCTTGTTCCGAAAATTAAATCTTGATATATGTCAAAAAAAAAAAAGTAATGTATACAGTATAGATTTAAAAAGAGATTTCATATCAAATCTAGTAGATTTTTTTTCAATGTAAATGCACTATTAGTCTGAATTTTATTTAGATTTTTTTTTTAAGTGAAGTAAAGTTGATGTGCAAAAATTTTTCTTAATTCTGTTAAAAATATTGAAAACATTACATACTTTTCCCAGTTTTTTTTTTTAACTGAATACTCATACTTTACCTTCCCCCTAAAAACCAGTATTTGTAAATTAACTGTAGCGCATTATTTCTTTTTTTTTTTTTATTTATTTATTTAGTTAAGTCTAGGGACAATTTCCATACAGACTAAATTACAATGTTACATACAAAAATCTATAATTGGAACTATTATAAAGTACTAAGGAAATATTTAATCAACGGATAAGGACATTATATAAAAATAATTAGCAATTTAAATTAACTGTGATATTTCTTTTTATGACATTAATGTTTATATTAAAATCAATATACAAAGACATTTTGTGAAAACAGAAACATAATTTTCTGAAAGGATCGGCCATAACAAAGTTTGTACGAAATGTTTGTATGTGTAGAAAATTGTGTGACCGCAAGGAACGTTGTGGAACATTAATACATAAATTACTTAATAAAAACTCGGAGTAGGTGTTTCCATTGATTAAATTCAAAACAAAAGATACATTCAGCATAACTCTTCGGCTTTTTAAAGTTGGTAAGTTCACCTCCGCTAATCTTATTGTGTATGAGGGGAGTGTAAGACGATCGCGGTACACATATCTCAAACAGAACATCAAAAATTGTTTTTGAACGGATTCTATGTGATCAATATGAACATTATAGTACGGATCCCATATGAACCGTACTCTAGGACTGGTCTAACAAGTGCCATATACAAACGCTTAGTAATATGTGGATCACTGAGTTCTCTTGCCCATTATTTCACAAAGGCCAATGTACTGCGTGCCTTGTTAATAGTCAACTTAATATGCTGAACAAAGCTTAATAATGAATCCAATAATATTCCTAGATCCAAGAACAAGTTCACAAATTCCAAGTTGTGTTCATGAAGAGTGTAGTGGTACAATACATTGTTACGTCTAGTAAATTGCATATGTTTGCATTTATCTATATTTAGCTCCATCAAGTTTAGTTTGCACCAGGTACTGAAGCAGTCCAATTCGGCCTGTAGTGAATTACGGTCAGTTATATCTGCTATGCTACTAAATATTTTTACATCATCAGCGTACATCAATATATTACTGTGCTTAATTACCTCTGGCAAATCATTAATAAATAACAAAAATAGTATAGGGCCAAGATGGCTACCTTGAGGAACTCCAGAACTAACAACAATTTTCCTTGACACAACAGATTTAAACTTAACAAACAAATAAGATTTAAGAATTCGGTGTAAATAACATCAGTGTGTAAAGGATCTATTGACCATTGTAGTTAATTCCAAAATATTTGTCATTGGTGAATATCCCTTACGAATTCCATGTTGTGAAGAAGTGATTAATGGTGATACTTGGTGTATAAGATAGTCAGTCGTACATTTTTCAAAAAGTTTGGGAATAGCACTCAGTTTGGCTATACCTCTGTAATTAGTTATAAGAGATTTATTGCCTGACTTGAATAACGGAAGTACTAAAAATAATTGATAAAGGAATGGCTAGAGCCGATGCACAGTTAATTAAAACACAACTTGGTATACCATCGGGTCCGCTAAGTAATGATGATTTGAACGATTTTATGCTGTCGTCGATTTGCGAAGTGCTAATTGATGATGATTGGTATGAAGGTATATTATATGTATAGTCAACATTTATATTGTACTGACCATCTGAATAAGTAGAAAAAAAAAATTCTGCAAACATGTCACAAATTTCCGTTTCAGCACTGGACTCAGAGTTTAAATATTTCATGATTTTTGCGGTGCCAGACGATTTTCTTTTGGAATTAACAAATTTGAAGAATGATCGTGGATCTTGTCCGAAGTTAAGTTTTATATTATTCATATATTTGTTGTACAACTATGTATTGAGTACATTATATTGTGAACGAAGAACCGTGTATTTCCCATAGAAAAAAAGAGAATTAGTTTTTTTTATATTTTTTGAAATATTTATTTTTTAAATTTTATAAAGATGCAAGACGCTTAGAGTTCCAGGGTGGTTCAGGTTTGATTCTAGGAGTACACTTTGGAATACAATCGTTCATATATTCAAACATAACTTCATAAAAGTGGTTTACCACTTTTCTATTTATTGTGAACTTTTAAAAATCCAAAATTCTTAATTTCACAAAATAAATAATTTTTTTTTTAATATATGAAAATCACAAAGTGATTCAAATCACGGATTATATGTTTGCAAACAAAAATAAATTTTTTTTAAATTCGTTAATAAAATGTGTACATACATTTAATTTGAATTATTTTCTATAGCTGTTTTTAAAAGAAATTAAATATTTTACATAAAAGAAGCGTACAATTTATTGATTGAAGATTTCGTAATTTAAAGTTTTTTAATTTTTCGTTTTTTATGTTCTTCATGATGTTTTTTCTTTGTCTAAGAAAATATTATTGTAGACAAAGTATAAAAGCTTTCATGATTTATAACAGTAAAATCACTACTAAAAGTTAAAAACTTTGTGATTTCAAAAACACCAAAAAAAAAAAAAAATTACGCGCTTTTAAAATCGTTCGTAGCTTGAACTCAGCATGAGTTCAGAACACGTCTGATAAAAACATATTAAATCTAATTGAAAAAGAAATTTATTTCATAACAAAATCGTTTACTTCGTTTAAAAATTGTGCTAAGTTAAGTAAGCAGCCTCTTTAAAAATCGCATATTAAAAAAAAACTCATTCTGAGAATTTGAAATACTGATGATTTTTACAGTTAGACGAAAATATCGCTTTAGAAAAAAATTAATGTGAATTTATTAACTATTTGATAAATATTTATTTGTTAAGCATTTGTATACATTTTTAGCGACATCCCTTTACAAATAAAATTTTAATTGTTGAAAAAACCAACCAAATAAATACAGTTATTAACTACTTTATAAAGTGGCTCATGTTTTTGCTAGCATTATTTTCAGAAACGCCAAATAAAATATTTAAAACCATAATTTTAGGCTTACATTAAGAACTGACTAGTCTATTGTATATATCAGAGGCAATAAAAGTATTTATTTTGATATATATCAATTTGTTATTAAGAAATATGTTATGTCTTAGAATTAAATTATTAATTTCTATTGTAATTATGGCTCACTATTTTGACGATAATTGCTTCTACATAAGAGATAGACATGCTGTGGCGGACTTTTTTGTAGGACTATTTATGATAAACGATATTTGCGGCGCACGCCAAAACATGTCGTCGATTGTAGACGACAGCTATCGTTATATTTTGGACAATTTACACAATATCTTTATAAATTACAGCCTATGTGTTATTCTAAATTATTGTAAAGTTTCATTAAAATCCATTCAGTAGTTTTTGCTTGAGAGAGGAACAAACATCCCACTCACAAACATCCACCCATCCATACATCCACACTCGCAAACATTTGGCTTTATAATATTATTAGGATAAAGTAAAGAACCGGGTGCGATCCTTCTATCAAAAAAAAAAAATTAATAAATAAATAAGTAAATAAAAATTTTTATAAAACTTATCAAATAATTATATGAACAATTTCTCTAACGCCTATTTTAAAGTTTACTTTAATTTTTTTTTATTTCAACCGATAAATGAGTTGAATTACATGTTTTCTCATGAGCTTTGTCCCATACAGTACGTCTAAATTTCTACAGTTTTTAGTATACGTTTAATATAGGGTCCGCCATCGAACTTTTTTTTTTCAACTAGTGCTTATTTCGTAAATGGTAACACTTAGCTTATGTCTGATTTGACAGATAATTAGTTTTATCCTTCCGCTGAAAGAATATGGTTGTCTTTTCGCTTCGCTAAGTGGGCCTGCGATCGACTTACAGAAGATGCCGATTTTGCCAAAAAAAATCATCTTTTCAGATGAAACTCATTTTGATCTTGGCGGGTATGTAAACAAGCAAAATTGTCGCATTTGGGGCACACAAAACCCGCACGCATACATTGAAAAGCCGACACACCCAAAACGAGTCCCTGTTTGGTGCGGATTTTGGTCCAGAGTCATAATTTGGCCATTTTTATTCGAAAATGAGCAAGGAGTGGCCGTTAGTCAGTGGCGATCGTTATCGGGCCATGTTGAACGAATTTTTTGTTCACAAAAATTGAAGAGGAATATATTAGCAACATTTGGTTTCAACAGGATAGCGCTACGGGCCATACAGCCGAAGCTACACTCGATGTTTTTATAGCATTTTCAAAAAAAAAAGGTATTTGGCGGACCCTATAGTTTAACATTTGTTAGTTTTTTTTTTGTCGTTTTTTATATTTTATGTTACGATAAAAAAAATTTAAAAACTGAAATGGAATTAAATTTAAAATATTAACTTTTATTAAATTTTGTTCAAGTCCGTTAGCAGAATACTCATTGCGTACAACCTTCTTTATTTATATGTTAAAGCCAGTTTAAAATAGGAAAAGTATAACATACGACGGATTTTATATGATTCTACATTTTTAATAAAGATTGTTGCATTGTAAACTAGTCATACTTCAATAAAGTTGTTTATTCAAAAGCCATTATAATGCAGATAATGCCCTCAGTGTATGCCAAAGCCACTTAAAATAACTAAACATTAAGAGAGAGAAATATAGTTTGCTTTAAACTTACAATGACTATTTGTTTTTTAACAACAACCCATAGCTAATTTTGGTAATTGCGAAAAATCTCTATAGATTTGCTTTCCTTAATTTGGCAGCATAACATTGTCATTATCATCTGCTTTGCAATTTTCCAATTAACACAAAATTTAAGAAACATTTAAAAAATGTTTGTTTTTGCATCAAAACATAAACTTGAATTTTTAGTTAATTTATTTAAGCTTTTAAGCTAAATCTTACTTCTCAAGTAACGTTTGTAATTTTAATAAAATTTAAAAACAAAATAGTGTGAATTTATTGCACTACACACACACTTGCATAAAAGAAAACTTTCAGCAGAGGGTCAATAACCTATTGATTTTTTCTTGGCAGATTTTAGTCGTTCCATAAGATAGTTAAATATATGTTTCTAAGTATAGAAATGCTGTCATAACAGCACTTTTAATTTTCAAAAGTTTTAGTTTAAAAACTTGTAAATATTTTTTTTAGTAGACAAATAAATATAAAATTTACGAAGATATAAAAAAAATCAATAAAACTTATTTATAATATTAATTTTATTTTAATAAACTTTTTAATTAAATAAAATATTTCAACGATCCTTTAGGAAATAAAAATAAAACGATTTTTATTGACGATCTTAAATTTCAAGAATATTTATTAATGTAAAACTTTTAGAGGTCAACTAATTTCATAAAATTTTTATAAAATAAATAAATAAAAGAAAAAAAAAACATTTGTATATGTAATAATTTCTATTTGGAATTTAAAAGTTTAACAAAATATTAATCTTTATTTGTGCTTAATTCCAGAAATTGTGTTGGTTTTAAAATTTATTCTTTTACTCATGATATTCTCATGAGTTATTTATTCAGTACAATAAGTACTGAAGGGGAGAGCATACCTATATGGACCATTTCATCAGACGCTACTCCGAATCCTCAGTAGGTTACTCCCAACGTTTCTTGCAAACATTAGAACCTTTATATTGTAAAAGCAATTGACTAAATAAGAATTATTAATCAAAAGTCACAAAAAGATTCAAATTCCATAAATTGGTTGTGAGTAACCTACTGAGGATTCGGAGTAGCGTCTGATGAAATGGTCCATATAGGTATGCTCTCCCCTTCAGTACTTATTGTACTGAATAAATAACTCATGAGAATATCATGAGTAAAAGAATAAATTTTAAAACCAACACAATTTCTGGAATTAAGCACAAATAAAGATTAATATTTTGTTTAAAAAAAAAACAGTTAGTCAAATTGATGTCTTTTTAATTAAACAGCCGATTTTAAGGCTAAAAAAAGATTGATTTTATTTTTGGAAAAATTCCTGCTTATAAATGAAAACAACAGGCTTTTAGATAATATCTGAACACTAACAAAAATTAGCAACTGAGTAATTTTTGAGCGTAAATAGTATAAAAATATAAAGGTTATGTTTATAACAACAATTTTGACAAACAAATTTAAAATAAACTACTACTAATAAATAATAGTAATAAGAATTAAATACGTGTAAGGTAATAATAATTACTTGAATATGTAAGATACCCTTCAATACTGACATTTCCCAGCACGAAGTCACTGTAATTTCGACCTCATCTTCAAACAAGTAAAACCTGACCAAAATCCGCACTAGACACGCGTTGTACGTGCATGTGCTTCTCATGAACTCCATGAGAATTTTCTGAGCCCCAACTTTTAAAATTTTGTGCATTTTCAAATACATTCAAATGGAAAATCGCTTTATTGGGGAAGATGACTTTTTTCGGAAAATTAAATCACAATTATAACGTCTGGTTTTTTAGCAATTTTTTTAAACAATGTGGCAGTTGCCATTTGCAAAAAAAAATTATTATACACCAAATTTAAAAAGACACCCATTATTATTTAAATACTTGAATAAAGCTAAAAAAAACTTTAGTTCTTAAAAAAATAAATTAAATGGAACAAAGGAACAAATAAATAAATTAAATGACAACCTGAGTAAAATTTCTTGCATTTCCAACATAAAAGTCTTTGTCACTTCCTCAAAAAGTTTGCAGTGTCAACTATTTAGAGAAGAAAAACAAATTGTTAAAAGTATTTTCTTTAACAAAAGAACAAATAAATTTCAAATGAACTTTTTCAAGATAAGTATTTTCTATTTAATTAGTAGAAAAAATATGTTTAGAAATAAAATAAAACTTAAGAACAGATATAAAGAATAAAGGTAGAGTAATCAAATAATGTTGCTAAAGTTAAATATTTTACTAAGGTTTTGCTAAATTCAATAGAAATTAAACTGAAGAAGTAAACAGATGAAAAACTGTAAATTAAATCAGTAATTTTTAAGAAAGTATGATTAAGAAAGTATGATTAAGAAAGTAAAATTAAATTGTAAATTTTTAAATTTTAATTTATTGATTCTGGTAATGGTTCTTAACATAATGCGCTTATTATGGTTCACAGCTCAACTCAGCCTTAGTTGGAATATTGTTTGTGTTATTACTGATTACAACTCTGTGTTCGTGCAGTTGACTCATCAATAGTGGTTGTTTCAATTACAACTCAATTGAGTTGTGAACCATAAAAGGGGCATAATATCCGTAGTTTTGAAATCTCTCAACACCTCGATCACCGTGAACATTTTTTAAAAATATTTAAATTTAATTAAATTATTAACAGCGAGTTGCCGTCAGGCAGACACCACCTTCTTCCCACTAGGTATTCACCTACCAGCTACAAAGTTGATTTCAACGAATACACAGACTTAGTGATAAATTTTCTTTAGGCTTAGTTTTCATTTTTCAAAAAAAATGATACACGGCTAGACCGATTTGAATGAATTTATTTTTTATGCGTTTGGGTAGCGCCATAGGTGGTTTCGATTCACAAATTAAACCGGTATGTGGGGCTGCATTTCATACTTTATTTAATTTTCTAATAAAATGAAATATCGTGTAGGACAACGCGTAATATATACATGTACACATGTATATATACTTTTAGCTTTTTTAAGGCTAATTCGAAAATGAAAAGATGGCTAGAAAAAGTTTAGAACCGAAATCATAAATTTCGAAGCTAAATGAGTGAAAAAATGCCTTAAAGGCTAAGCTTGCAACTCGGGTAGTGATTGACCGCGGAAAATAATGTTTTACTCATGATCTAGCGTATGTTGGACTATTACTAATTGGAACTAATCGAAAATTGATGCTCGATTTATGTGGGTCCTACAAAATAAGTCCAAATCACATATTATTATAATATGAGGAAGTTCTGTATGGAAATACATTTTGTTATTTTTAATTAAAACACTAACATTATAAATTTGTACAATTTTTTATCGAACAAATTATCTATATGTGACCTTGGCTATGAAAAGGTGGCTTATGACTCAAAAAAGAAATTGCGAGAAACAGCTGTTAAAGATAAACAATGCATTCCGTCATTTTCGTAGAAGTTTTTCTTTTGCATTATAAACAGTCATGCCTAAAAGGCAACCAAAAAAGGGAAAAGAGCATAAATGAGATAAGTTCGTGTGTGTATATAATAAGCGATCCTGTTTTTAAATTTTTCAATTAAATTTATTATATTGATTCTGTATTTTCAATAAAATTTCGTTTTTTTTTCATTTGTGCTCTTCTCTACATTCTCTACATTTTTAGTACACTTCTAAGCAAGTTAGGTCTTTCTAGTTTTCACCACGTGAAAGAGCGTCTCAAAAACTATCGAAACCAAAAAAAAAAGTGAAAATTTTTTTGAGTCATAAGCCACCTTTTCATAGCCAAGGACACATATAAATAGATAAAATAAATTTTAATATACAAATTAATTTATGTTGATGTTTTTTAAGATTCTTATTAATACAATTTTTTTATTAAATATTGATTTTATTGAATAAGAAAAATTTAAATTATTCTCTGACACTGGTTTGCTGGAGCGACGCTTTCATAAAGTAAATTTTCAGTGTATTTGATCGCTATACAAATTTTTATTTTTTAACGGATTTTTCTGCAATTTGACACAAGGAATATACGTTTAAACTGGCCAGTTGAAAATATTATCCAAGCTTTGACGATACAAGGATATATGTGGAATCTCGTATCTCGCTACTTAGAGAAAATACTGCGGAGGAAGAAGAAAAACCTTGACGCAGAACAGACCAAGATAGAAGGCAATATTGAAGAAATTTTAAAGAATGGGGCCTAACGAGTCAGGAAAACATGCAAGGGCAAGGAGGCCATGTCGAAGTAATGCCATGAGTAGTCTCGGGATGGTTAGGAATCTTACCCACCAGAAGACGGGCTGTGGCTTTATTTGGTAGGCGTTTTATGCGCAGTCTAACGTAACATGTCGATGTGTGATGACCGGTATACGTACCAGCATTTCCAACCTAAAAAAACAGTCACGCTAGTTTTAAAGCCCACTTGTCAATGATTTTTACTCACCACTCTTCATAAAAATTTGTGCCTGAAATATTTGTAAGCTTGACTTCATGATTTGAAATATTTAGATTTCAACTCTGCTAATAATGCTAGCCCAGGCATGAGCCACTTTATTAAGTAGTGGTTGTTTGGTTGGTCTACGTGGTGGCCTAAAACGGCCTTCAGTTAGAGTCGTAGGATTCCGTTTTGAACCACCTCCTCACTAAGTGACCTGGATCCACCCCGTGACAAAAAAAGTAGTGAATTGCTGTCATTATTTAAAGGGCTTTTTAACAATTGAATTTGTATTTGTAAACGGATTTCTCTAACAATTGCTACATACGTTCTCTATACTCTAAGAATACCGACTGATGTATTAAAAGACTAGGGCTCGAATCGTTACATCCGTACACTTACAACTCGTCACGTAAAAATGTGATTTTGAAATTATAACAATAATTGAGATTATAACACACGTGATCGTACGATTGAACGTATTATTTTTACGAACTATCATCCGTAAACTAAATTGCTTTCGAATGCATATAAAAATTGTTTGAATATAAAAAAATTTAAGTTTCTTGTAATTTTCTTGAAAAAAAAATAGTTATTTTATAATGCTGTTATTTATTTATGACTAACAACAATAAACTTAATCCTAAACAAAAGGAGGTAATGGCAGAGTTCATGAATGGATACCAAAACTTGGCAAAAAAAACTTGATGCCAAATTGCACTCAAGGGAAAGCCGACTCCAAATGCCTGTGGCATGACATTGCAAAGCGTCTTAATCCATGACACGCACAATAATTGCATTTATTTTTCTTCAAAATACACTTATCGATGCTTCTGTGCTGCAGGCCTATGCTGACCAAAAATAGCAGGCAAAAAAACTCTCATTTAATGAATGAGGCAAAGTTGTTGACGCTTAGTGTGGAGCTCTAAATTGAGGCAGTCGAACTCAAAGCAACTGTTGAAATCAAAAATTCAATTCCGCCATTTGTAATACTTAAAATTTAGATTTCAACATGAGCCTAAAATTTCCAGCGATAGAATTTTAGATATTGAAATGCTCACCTGTAGTAAAACTGTAATAAAATTTTTTTTTTAAAAAAACCAAAGATATGCATATATAACATAAAGTTGAAACATACATAAGAATGTACCTTTTTCTTTAAAAAAAAAAAAAACCTATTTAAATTTTTAATGTTTAAAAAAATGTAATTAATTCAATTATTTATATTTCAATAATTTTAATTTTTTGACAGATTTACAACTATTGTTAATTAAATGAATTCGCCTTGCTGTGAATAAAGAAAATAAGTTTATAATCGTATGTGGTAATTCCATTCAGTTCATACGATTATCGTAGCACGTAATTTATTTTCGTACGGCTGCCTATACGTTCACGGATGTAACGATTCGAGCCTAGGTAAAAACAACAGTTCACAGATATCGTCCAATTAGTTTCATAGTGCTTTAACTAGAGATGACAAACAGAGAATCCCATTGCCGTAAATTCCGGCATTTTTGGAATAAGTTAAGTCCCGGTATTTTTTTATTTTTTAAATTTCGGATTTTTCGGGAATTTTGGAATTTTTTAATCCCGTTTATTTAAATTTTTATTGTAATAAAGAAATATTTTTCTATGTCTTTTCTATGACGGTTCCACGTTTCGGCCTAGTAAGCCAACATAAAAAAAATTTATAAAAAAATCAAATAACGCTAACACAGTTCATATAATTAAGTTAAAAAAATAATTATGTTAAATATTGTTTTGTTTTGTGAGAAATACTTTTTTATATTTATTTGAAAATGCCGGAAATGCTGGAAATTCTGCTTCGGGATTCAGTTAATAAATCCCGATTTCCGGCAATTTTAAAAACCAGTCTCGTTGGCATCTCTAATCAAAATAGCTTTAAAAAGAGACTTTAAGGTCTCTTGGAAAAAAATTTTAAGCAGTAAATGCTGCCAATCTTGTGGAAAAAATTTTTAGTACTCGTATTTTATTTCGCAGATTATAAAGTCAAGTACTTAGATTTTTTTTAATTATGGTATTATTGCAGTAAGTGAGCGATATGTATCTAAGTGTCTGAACATCAGTATGTCTATACAACTGTACATTTATTTAAATGACAGGTTGTAAGTGGTAAAATGCTGTTGATAAAATTGTTGAAATAAAACTCACTTGAAAACAAGTTACTTGTATCTAAAAACACTTAAAGCAATTTTAACAGTTTGAAGTCTATTAAACACGGGCACTTGTTAGAGCACCAAACTCTGGCTCTTGTATTTATTTGCTGAATATGCAGGCACGTACAATAAAAAAAAACAAAAAACATCAAATGGGTTGTAGACAAAGAAGTGTTAAACTCTGCACAGAGACAAAGAAATATATGCAAGTGAATGCACTTCATAAAATAAAATATATCTCTGTCTATACAAATATATGTCTATTTACATACATATATAAAGTATATTTGGTATTTTAAATAAAATATATGAGAATATCTGTCTGCAAGTGCAATAGCAAATAAAAACAAAACAAAAAATAATTCTCCTCCTCCTGCTCCTCCTCCTCCTTCCTTATATGTATGTACATGAGTGCAGACATTTGCTTATGTAGTTGTATTTACATATACATAAATATAACAGACTTTTTTTTACACACTAGGAAGGAAGGAAATAGTATACGAAGTTGTATAACAGCAACAGGAAATGCACACTTTACATACAATTGCCCTAAAGCATGATAAAATTTATAAATAAAAAACAAAAAAGCTTCAAGAAAATAAATATAAAAAGCAAACGACCTAAACAAGTGTACTGCTCGTATCATATGGCGTACAAAAAAAAATAATAAAATAAAATAAAAAAAGATGTGAGAAATTAAAAAAAGAATATAGATAAATAACTACACACACATACACACGCGCTTATGCATACAACATACTGTAAACATGTATTAATATGCGGTAAACAACACACATACAGACAAAATATTTTTACAATAAAATTTTAAAGCTTAAATAACAAAAGCTTACACAAACGAGAGTAGTCTAATGCGTTTTTTTAACTTTCTTTGTATGCACGCAAAATCAAATGAACGAGTTCTTATAAATGAAATGAATTATAATCGTATGTGACACACACACACACGCAGTTACATACTCTTGTTAGATGGTGTTAGTTAGAAGTCTTCATTTAGAGTTTGAATTTTATTATGACTTGCTAAAAACGTTGATATACGACAGAGCATAGAAAAATAATGTCTCTACCACCACAGCAGCACACTTATCAATTCATGACAGATTACTCATCAGAAATTTAGCATTTCTCTTTTAGCAATTTTCACGCTATCATACCATTCTGACAGCAGTCAAGCAGACTATTAGTAAACCAAAACAGGAGCTGACAACCAAAAGTGTTTGATAAGAGGAAAACGAAAATAGAAAACCAAAAAAAAAAAAAGGTTAAAAAGCAAATAAATTATTTTAAAAGAACTGGTGTGTGTAAATTTCTAAAATGTAAAAAAAAAATCTTTTAATAAATTTTACTATTTGCGGTATCGATTGTTTTTACATTTTGCATAAAACATAAAACATTTTGTTTATTTCGTTGCTTTCTTATTGGTTGCGGGGAATTCATTCAAATGACACTGACTTGATGACAGCGCTACAGTATTTATCAAAATTGAATTTTATTTGATGATATTTCACGGCATTATACCCTTTCAAAAGCCTACTTAAATGTAAAGAGTACACTTATCTTACAATTGTTAAGGCTTATGAAAATATTTCTATTCATATGCTTTGTTTACCACCTTGATTCATTGCATTACACACTTGCACGATTCTACAGCAAAATATCCGCAAAACATACTTCAAAATGAATAGGCATATGCCGCACTATTATACATAAAAAATGCGAAGCAAGACATTGTTGCTTTTTTCTCGTCAATCAACAAAAAGGCAACTCTGAAAGCACAGAAAACATAAAGCGACAATCGTCTATAACTTGCCGAAAAATCTATTTCATTAACCCAAGTTACACAAATGCTGAACGTTTTGTGTTTTACTCTCCTCAAAAACTTAGAATCAACTCGATTATAATCTAATTTCTTCTTTTTTTCTTCATTAATAAGAGTCTACATCTACGTTCTTTAATTCAGTGGAAGATTAATACCCATAAAGTATCCATAATGGCATGTTGAATTAGAATTTTAGCTAAAAGTGAGAACGAGTTCCCTGGTCACTGCGACTAGAATAGACCCCTTGTTACAAATATTTATTAAGTCGGGTATTCATTAAGAATTAAAAAATTTTCTTGTAAAGAAAACGGGTTGAAATTGCACCATTCTGTTTCCTCTGAGTCTTCGCTACATAAAATAGAGATATCGTTTCGTCTGATCCTCATTTAAGTCTTTCAATACTCTACAATGAATATTAATGAATTCCGTGACAATTCGAGTTCTTGGCCCACTCAGGCAAGCCCAATAAATTATTAATTTTCTTTCGAGAATGCAATGGCATTAATGTTTTCTCTACCAAACAATATTGTTGCGATTCTCTTTTCAGTCACTGCCTAACATTTTTAAGAATTATTGAATGTTTTGTTAAAGTAAAGAAAAAATTTCATTAGTGTAATGAAACATGTCATTGATTAAAAAGTAATGATTCAGCCTTATAATGAATATCATTTGCCTTTATTGAAAATAATGTTTTTCCTTGTTTTGTTCAATTTTTTGCTTTAATCTGTCCACAAGTATTTTTGTTTGTTTTTTCCTTAATTTAGTAAGTTTTTAACCAATTAACTTAAGCTGCTTGTAATTTTTTGCATTCAAGTTGAAAATTATTTTAATAAAACAAAAAATTTAGCAAAAAGTAAAAAAAAAAATTGTTTTTCGAGGAGTAATGACAATAACTCAATTAAGTTCACTGACCGCTTTTGTGTGAAAATTTTCGAAATATAGTATTTTAAACAGAAAGCATTTTATGTAATTTTTTCACATTGCCAACGTTCTTGTTTTTGCAATTTGACAGGAAAGTGTCCAACTTCCTTCTGAGACATACCGTCAAATACCGATGTTGACTGATACGATTATTTATTCATTTTGGCGTAGATGAGACCGAGCGAACATTAACTGGTCCATGTGATTAGTGTTATTCAACAAAATAAAGCTATAACGCTTGACAATAACTTTTTGTCACTGTACTCAATTGAGTACGGTGACTTCTAAATCAATTGATAAAATCGTTTATATGCAATAAATAGTTGACACCTTTACCAAAAGGATCATTCATAAATTGCCCCCTTTAAAAAAAAATATATAGTTTTTGCTCTTACACGCAAAGAAAAAATATGGTTGAGGCAACCATATTCTGGTGGAAACATAGTATGGTTAGATTTATGATTGCATCCAATCATATATATTTTTAAGTCAAAGATATTAAAAATAGCTTTCAACTGCAGATGTTGCGGTTCAACCCCCGGTCAAGACAAGAATTTTTTTTTTATTTTTTAATACATACATATTTTAATATGAATTAAAAAAAATTTAATTTAAATTTTTTGTATAATTTTAAATTTTTTGTATAAATAAAGTTTTTTTTTTATTCCACTGATTTTTCTTTTCTATCAATTTGTATTTATTTATTACATAATACATCGGGTTGTCTCTACCAGGGCTCGAACTTGCGAACACTTAGTTAAGAAGCATTAACTCGCCACTCAACCACTTCAGCCACAAAGCTAAGTTGAGTTTGAACGATTAAGATTTTGTTTTATAGTTCCTTTATTTATATGGTTGCTGAAGAGACAAAATAGAAAGCAATTTACATTAATTTTGTTAAACATAATATGATAATAATATGGTTGATCTATGACGGTAAAGATAATATGGTTAAAAATAACTAGAAAGATGTTTATCGTGATCAGAATAATGTTTAGATGCTTCAAATTAATAATAATACTTTTGTGAAGAACAAACTATGTTTGCGGTGACCATATTTAAACATTTTATACAGAGTCAGAGATTCTTTTTCAGTGTTGCCAGTAGCTAAAAAATAATAAAAATTATACTAAAAAGAGGCTACAAAAAGCTATATCATGCAGAAAAAGAAAGCTAGACAAAATTTTAAAAGCTACAGTATAAAATTCAAACTTTAAAAAAAAATTACTTGATTTTTTATAACAAGAAACTATAATTATGATTTTTATAAGAAACAAAGAAGGGAATATAACATATCAGAAACTATAGAAAATAAGGTAGTTTCAACATGGCTTTAAATACTTATAATCGAATTCAATTATTTTTTAACAACAACTTTAGTTTTTAACTTCAATGCGATTTCTATTCTGATGTTTAACTTTTTTTATCATAATAAAAAGCGAGAAGTCTCAGCATTACTTAACGCTTGTATTAGACAACTAAATACTAAATTGATCAATTAATGACACTTTTTACAGCATTATTAAACCAATTCCAAAAACATGCCTTGAGAAATAAAGTTTCGATATGAAGTAAATGCAAAGAATAAAGTGCATTCTTCACTTCTGAAAATACCTTTCATTGGACCAATTTATCTATTTTAATATCAAAGTTTTGCCGAGTATATTAAATTAATTTGGTTAACATTTTGCCCTCAAAGCAAATGTAAAAATTTTTTATACAAACAATACGAATTTTTCTGAAAAAATTGAAAGACATAGCAACTCAATTCAACATTATGAAGAGAAAATTAAAGTTCGAAAGGTTTAGAGAGCAAACTCATTTGTGTTCAGTAATTTCTTCAGGCTTAATTTCCTTATGTATGATTAGGTTTTATTTTTCCAAAAAATACTATTTAAGGCTTTTTTGAAAATCAAAAAGACTAGTAAAAAAGCGAGACGCCAAATCATGAATTTCAAGACTAAACGGGAGAAAAAAGGCTAAATTTGTCCTTAAATAGGCTTAAATGGTAACGATGGTAGTAACAAATAAATTTTACTTATTATCCCAACTTAAAACGAATTTGTTTAATCTCAATTATTATATAATAAATAAACGTAATTTTTTCTCCATCAGAATAAAATTGAATTGGAATAAAGTTAAAATAAAATGTATCGCACACACAAATAGTATTATCGTACCGTTACTTGTAATTCAATTTAGCATAACTTTGATCGAATCAATTGTATATTTAATCAATAAGGTTAGCTTTTAATTTGCCTAAAATGTTATCAAATTAAACAAAATATTTAATTGTTTAAATGAAATTAGAATTAAATAAATGTTTAATTGATTCAATGAAATATGTAATCAATATTACTTTTTTCTTTTAAATTTTTAATTGAAATGTGTAATTTGAACCAAACATTTAATAGACATAATTAACGATTTTAAGTTAATATGATAAAAAAGTTATATTTGGTGAATTCACAGGAGCTTTGTATCAGTCATAAAATCTTATGATAATTAAAAAAAAAAATTTCAGTTGTAATTCAAGCAAAAAAGTCCTAAAATGATAAAATTTATGCCATAAGTACTCAATAGACTTAAAATTTGCAATAGCACAGCAAGTTATGAAGGTTTGCTCAAAGCAGCCAAACTGTTAAGTGTTATTTTTTCAAACTTATGGCTTTATGACTGTTGTGTGAATCCCCTAATTGTAAATAATTTTTATTTTTATAATTAATAGCCTGCTCATCGAACAAATTTTCATACATTGTTTTTGTTTTTAATACAAATTTGCTTAGGTTTTCTTGATCAAAATTTTGTAAAAGGTCCTCTTTTTCTGTGCCTAAATCTAGGATTTACTGTTTTATAACTACAGAATGTGATTTGTTTCATTTAAAATTGATATTTTATTAAATTTTTTATTAATTTTAAATTTACAAAAAAGCTTAATTTACTATTGAAAACATATTTATTAAAATTTTCCTCAGATAACGCTTCTGCTGCACAGAGTAAAGGCTTCTTTAGCTGAACGTTGTTGAAAACGTCCGTCGACTCCCGTTGACGTTAAAACGCTTGTGTAGTTATAAAACATTTAAAAACGTGTCATATGCTTTTCACATAAAAAAAAAATACATTTTTTTTTACAAAAAACTGTATCACACTTTTTTTTGTAGTGTTTAATTATTAAATATTGTTGTTTTTAGTGGATTTTTGTTATTTTTAGAAAAATTTTAAGCACTTTAATTATTTAAACTTACTTTTATACACGCTTCACTTCTTTTTATTTCCAATAAAAACTACTCTGTGTCAGCTGTGCATAAACGTCCCGTAAAAACGTTGCTAAATTCTATTTTATACAAATCTTGCCGTACCGTCAACGTGACATTTGTTTTCAATAAGCACTTTCATTGCTTTTCATATAACAAAACGGATCAGCTGGTAACGAAATCTTACGGGACGTTCGGTTAATTCTAGCTTTAAACAATATTTTTCATCAATCCATGACTAGCAAAGACTGTGTTGTGGTTTTCTTTAATATTTTTAATTTTTTTTGTTTTCGTTTTGTAATTTTATCCTTTGGAAAATAAGATGTCACATTGTGTCACATTCTTGTACTAAAAGTTGTTGTATACCAAGATACTATCATGGTTAAGATAACAAAACTGCAATTTAAAAAAAAAAACACACACACACACAGAAAGATAGACAAAGGTTTGTGGGAATGACGATGATGTTATTGTCAACGATAGTAGAAGTGACGATACGAAAATGTTTAAAAATGATTTGTTTTTTATGTATCTTTTCTTGTAAGTTATTTATTGTTTGTGTTTGTTTTAAATCAGGGGTTTTTATTTATTTCATGTATGTAAGTGTTGAAATTCTATTCTGATGTTGCAAATTAATTTTTTATTTTTATTTATTTATTTTTTATTCATGATTTTTTTTTTTTTTTTTTGTTTCATTCACATTGTTTATGTGTTTCATTGTACAATTTAACACTTCCGTTTAGTATTTATTTGCTACCATTCTATTTTTATTTCATTTTATTTCAAGTTTGTATGATCACAAAACTCATGTCTGCTGCATTGCTCAAGTATTCACTTACTTATAAGTCTTCTTATTGTTACAGCTTGAGTCAGTCATCTTGAGATTTCTTTGTGCCAGCACAATGACTACAAATGCTGATGATGACAATGATGCTGATGGTGTCATTGATGTTGATTTTGTTGATGCCATAGTACTTAAATGGCGCTAAAAGTATTTTCTTTAATTTCTGCTACTCTTGTTCTCGTTCTTCTTCTTTTATTTCTCTTCAAATGCAATCATGTGTTTTAAATACTTAAAGAAATAGTTTCTTAAGTGAAATGAATTACATGAATTGCAAATACTTATTTAAAACTAATATTGTGTATGTGTGTGAGTGTGTGTGTGTGCATTTGTATTTTATGTAAATTTTCAATTTAACTTTATATGACAATCCACATGTGTGGGTGGGTAATGCTTTCGTTGCTAGTATTGTTGTTGTTGTTGTTTCTTTGTTGCCTACTAAAACCAAAAGCTTAATTACTCATTTACATTTAGAGTCTGCAGTTACGTGCAACAAATATTCTGAAATTAATACTAATTTCAAGTGTTATTTGTACATGTAAGTGTAGCTGTGTATGTGTTTGTAAGGTTGCGTGTGTAAAACTCAAAGTAATTAATACAGTAACTGGTAGTTGCATGTAGGCAAAGCTAAATGTTATAAAATGCCATGTCACGTTTTCATTACGCATTTTAGACACTCACCAAAACCACTATTTAAGAAGACTCATTAAATATGTTTTGCTGACAGTGTGGGCAGCAGGTTTGTGTTACAAAATGTGTGTTCTAAATGATGTGCATGCATGTGTATTCATATTTTATAATACAAAGAATACTGATTTTATTAGAATAAAAAAGCAATCACGTTTTCAATAGTCAGCTTTCACAGTTTTAATGGGCAGCTAGCTTTTATATCAATCAAAAGAAATTTTTTTTATAAATTAAGCTCTTAATATATGAAAAAAAGTATTAATAAAAAAAAAAAAAGTAGTAGCAGTTATCAGTGAACCTGAGCACACACCAACTCCTTAATAATAGGAAGGTCACCGTATACTTTTGTATATAAACCCTGGCAATTTTTTATATCCTCTTTTATTCTAATTTTCAATAGGTTTTTGTGAAAACCATAAAATAGCACACGCAAAGAATATGGTCACCGCAAACATAGTTTGTTCTTCACAAAAATATTGTTAATAATTTGAAGCATCTAAATATTATTGTGATCACCATAAACATATTTCTAGTTATTTTTAACCATATTATGCTTACCGTCATAGATCAACCATATCATTATCATAATATTTTTAATAAAATTATAATTACGTTTATAGTAAAAATAATAAATTGTTTTCCATTTCGCGAGTATAAAACAAAAACTTAATCGTTCAAACTCAACTGAGCTTTGTGGCTGAAGTGGTTGAGTGGCGAGTTAATGCTTCTTAACGAAATATTTCAAAGTTCGAATCCTGGTAGAGTAAAATAAAATTTAAAAAAATTAATTCAAACCCACTGTATTATGTAATAAATAAATAAAAGTTATTAGAAACGAAAAAGTCAATGGAATAAAAAAAGTTTATTTATACAAAAAATTTTTATTAAATTTTTTATTAATTCATATTAAAATTTTCCTTAAAAATATTTATATAAGAAATGTAGGTATTAAAAAAAAGAAAATAAAAAAATTGTTTTAGCCCTTACTGGGGGTTGAACCGCAACATCTGGAGTTGAAAGGTATTTTTAATATTTTTCATTTAAAAATATTAAAAATCATAAATCTAACCATACTATGCTTCCATCAGAATACGGTTGTCTCAACCATATTTTTTTTTATATTAACAATGGCTTAGAGCCGTTGCCCAAAATAGCCAATGCTGCTTAATAATTTTTAAATACAAAATTAAATTCTGAATAATAAATCATTAGAGTTTTGCAAAATAAGCAGCAAAGTTATTAAAGTAACCCTCAGAGTTGGGTGTACCATTAGATTGTTGGTTAGTGTACTAACCTAGGAATCTGGGAGTCTCAGGTTCGATTCCTAACTGTACAAAAGATCCTGTGGATCAGGACACAATTGAATATCTTTATTAGGTTTAATTAAAAAAAAATATAAATATTTTTGTTAGATAAGTGCACTGTTTTAGGCATTTAGTAAGTGCAACGTAATTAATTTTCACGATTTGTTAAAAAAAAAACCTACCAAAACTGGCATTAATTTTCAGTTCAATCATACATTACGAATAAACTTTTTTAATTGCTTTAACAGAAATGTCTGCACATAAAATTTCAGGCTAACGTTAATTTAAGCTTGCTTAGTAAATGCGTAGCAAAGTTTAGTAACAAACATAAAAAAAAACTATTTATAAAGTGAATTTTCAAAATACTTTTACCAGCTGGCAAGCCACTGAACACGGCTACAACCAGACATTCTTACAAACCATGGCATAGAATCTCACAAATGTATGTAAGCAACAACAACAAAAAGAAATTTTTAATGTACAACATGAATGTGCAAATACGATGCACGCATTTTCGTATTTTCTTGTAGTAAATTGCAATTTGCCATCATTACAACCGCAACATTTCCCATGGCCACCTTCGCTATTGCCACCATTTGCATTAGTAGCAGCCCCACTAACCTTAACACCACTACAAAATATAAATGTGGCCACAGCAAAAGTAAATAACTTTTTAAAAACATCTTTCTTGTTCGCTTTAATATACGCAGTAGTAGTTACACTTGTACTGATACACGAAATGCTAGTTCATAAATGTTCAGACTGCACCAGCAGTAGTTAATTTAAATTTTGCCCTTAAGTGCTGGCAAAAGTCAACTTAATGTAGCAAAAATAGAGCATATTTGTTTATACACACACACAGCTACTGTCGTTTTTTTGATAATATTTCTACATTCTCTTTTGTTTTTGTTGCGTTTTTCTTTTTTCATTGTAATAAAAAATAATTTGGTATGTTTGTATGCTTAAGAGTGAAAATATTACAGAATATCATCTGCTCGTATGCTAACTTTTAATATTTTCTTATAATTATGAGGTCAGTTGCCTCCTAAAGGAAGGAAGCCATGTGTTTTCTAGCATGATAACAATAAAATTTATACACTCGAAAAATTTATATAATATATTTCAACTAAAAGCTAAAATTCCATTAAATAAAAAAAAAACTAAATAAAAGATATTAAATGTCTAGGTTATTCCAATTTTGCTTTAAAGTAATGAACGAAATTAGAGTACCTTACAAATATATATAAGGGCTCTCAGCTCAGTGACCTTTTGAA
Source organism: Thelaira solivaga (assembly GCA_947397855.1). Taxonomy (NCBI): domain Eukaryota; kingdom Metazoa; phylum Arthropoda; class Insecta; order Diptera; family Tachinidae; genus Thelaira; species Thelaira solivaga. The sequence continues at coordinate 30,660,961 of OX377612.1, forward strand.
TAACTTTTTTTTATTTTTCAGCACCAAAACAATTTTCAGTTCAAAGCATTTAGTCCAGCGCTTTTTAAATGTTTTTAGTTGTTCTATTGCAAATAGGTTTTCTAAAAGTTCTCAAAATATCCATATATTCCCGAAATGACCTCTTTATTCAACTCAAATCTCTTACCACCCAGCCATTAGTAATAAGTTTAGCAAAAGAAAATATTCGCATCTATCTAAAGCTAGAAAATATGTTGGAATATATATGAATTTTTGCTTATTCAACACATGTAACTCATTTTTTTCTATTTTTGTTAAAATTCACGAGATTGTTTTTTTTAAAGACTGTCAAACACAAACTAAGTGACGGTACTTGCTCAAGACTTGACAGTAGCGTATTAAAAGATGGTGATTGACGCCGTGTTTCGTTTAAAGCTACTACCAGGGAAATTCAAAAAGTCACAGAGTTATCAAAGAGCCCTCATATAAGCCTTATAAAAATAAACAGCGGCTACATTTACCTTCTAGGAACTAAGAAAATTCTTATGATTTCTAATAAAAAAAGTTGGTTTATCATTATAAAATTTTCTCTACTGAAGGATAACATCAATGATTAAAAAAAAAACTGTATAATTTAACTAATAATAATATTTCATCGCCATTTTATTGAAATAATCCTTAAAATTATTTAAGCGTAATTTTTTTATACAAAAAATTTAATTACAGAAAAAAAATTATTTTAAACATCGCATTAATGGAGCGCAAACTAGTTACCAGGTGCTAAAGCTTTCACTTCCTAATAAAACAGCACTCATACTACATCATTTAAAATGTGTTTGTACTATTTTCAAGTCTGCTATAAATGCTTCAAATATATATGTTCAAGTTGTGCAAAGCTAAGGACTTAAGAATGTATATTTATTAGAAAACTATTAAGATGTTCTTGAGTTAAAGTCTAGAATACAGATACATAGACTTGGGCACTATCTAGTGTACGTTTTTGTGGTCTCTTCTGCGCTAATCAGAGGCCAGAACCTTTACATTTCACTGTAAGCAAGAAGGGTATAGAAAAGTTTGTAATTCCGTTTGTTATTTCTACAACGTACATGGGATCGACTCAGCAAAGTCCGTCTGTCTGTCCATCAAATCGTTGAAATCTACTTTCTGAAGTCATTAAAAAACGTACAAAAATGAATAGCATTGCAATCTGTCAGTTGTTTCTGTGTTTCAACTGCTAATGAAATTAAGCCGGATCGGCTCAAAAATGGTGGAGATATGAGTCACAAGCCGCAACTACTTTTATTTTTAACCATTTTTCGGAGTGGGTTTTTATCGTATTTTGTCCAAAATACTAAAAGGACAGAAAAATGTGGTACGTTGTTTTATAAGTTATAATGCTTGTGCAAAAGATCAAATCTTACCGATTGATTTGATTTTTTGCAAATGGCTGAGAAAAACTTCAAAAACAAATTTTATATTTTCATTAATTTGTTTTTTTTTTTTATCTAAATTTTTAAGCTGTATATGTGCGTAATGTTTGTATACACAAACGCGAAACCAGTTATTTATTCGTTCTTATACAAAAGTGTGTATGTATTTCTGCCTTTTAAATGCCTTGAGTATAAAGCTTGGCATACACACATCAAATTTCAACATTAATCTATTCATTAGGGGGTGTATCAAAAAAATCGAAAATGTTTTGATTATCATGAAATTCACATACAACGCGTACATGTGACTTCCATTAAAACAAACGCACACAAATGCATAGATTGCTGATGAAATTTGATGTGTGTATTCACCGCTTAATAGCATTATGAATACCGACATCTTAATGAAAGAGATTTTTTTATTTTTGCTTTTAATTTGAAATTTTTTATTTGATATTAAATATTTAATTAAATATGTTTGAATTAAAAAAAATGTTTGCAAAATAAAATTTAATGACATCTATTTTCAATTTCCATTGAGTGCCTGCAGAAATTTTATTGCTTTTAAAAATAATTTTCTCAGAAATGATTTTTCGTAGGACTCCTTAATTGAATTTAATTATTTATTTTAGGATTAATAAAAATATAGATATTCCAAGAAAATTATTTTTATAAATATTTAAAATTTTTTCTTTTTATATAATTTTTTATTTGTAAGTTTATTTAACCTTTTTTCATTGAAACGGCTTTTTAATTAAGTTTCTGGTCGTATTGAAAAAATTTATATTTATATCGATATTTCGCTTCCATAATAAATAAATAAATTTTTATAATACGACCTCAAGCTTAATAACCTAGACGTGTCAGTTATATAATTTTTGGTTTTTTTCTTCTTTTCTTTTTAATATTTAAGAAGAATGTGGAAAGTGAAAAATGAGAATATTAGGCTAAGACAGTGAAGGGTATATAAGATTTGTTTATTTTAAATTTATCTATTTCAGCATTCCGATTAACAGCCGGCAGTTTTCTCCTGCATATGATCAAAAACTGTGTTGCATTACATACAGGGAAATTTTTTCTTAATAAATTTTTTTGAGGGTTTAAATCACAGTTCAAATATGCACTTGTATGAGTACGAATTCATGTTATCGTGTCATTTCGTTTTCTTTTTATTTTTTATTTATTTTTTTTTTGGTTGTGGTGCAACCATGTAACCAAAACCTATTTTGTTCATTTTGTACAATAAAACGATATTCTCTTTGTGCAATTACCAAAAACATTTAGTGGCTTAAATTGTCTTTTAAGATAAACAATTAATTTATGCATGACCTTTTCGTGCAATGAGTTTTACATTAAGCTTTTTTAAATGAGATGACACTGTGCGATAGGAGATTAATGTGAAATAATTAAAAGAACCTTTTGCAATTTATTGTTTAGCTAAATACTTTTTAAAAAATGTATTTAAAAAATTGTTTAATTTAAAGAAGTGAAAACATTAATTCCTGATAATTTGAAGCCCGATAAATTGATTTCTCGATATATTGAACTCTTTCTCAGCTCATTTGCAAAACATTATATAAATTAAAAATTATGCAAGTACAAATCAATAACATTTTGGTTACAAATACTATAATTTGATATTGTTTGGCGCTACGCCCTACAAAATGAAATGAAATGATAGAAATAGAGATAAAAATCGAAATATAATAGAAATAAAGATTGAGATGTCATCGGGGTCATCTTACCCTATGGTTCTAGCATGCTGTACCCACTTTACCAGTTAATTTTATCATTCAAATTTCAAACAAGTTAAACTCGACTGTGCCAGGTCTTATACATGAAATGTTAATTTTTATCACATACATCACAAATGTGCATAAATACCTTGATTTCTCTAAGAGATTGCAAACGAACCATAGAATATTATGGGTTGGTACACAAATCATTTTAAAGAGAAAGTCGTCTAGATTTGTAATCTATTATCCAAATACTCAGAAAAAACTTTGGATTATTTTAAATTTTTTTTTAAATTCCCTCTTACCCCAGCACTTTTCTTCTGTGGAATTTTTATAATTCCTCATTTTGGCGAGGTACCATTCCCGATTTTGCAACAGAAACTTACTGCAACAAAACTGGAATGAAAAATGTAAGCTCTGCGATTTCTGGAAGTATTTTAACATTTACGGGAAATTTCGTAGTTTTTATTCTATGACGCAAAACGGAAATTGCTAACACCCTTCAGAGCAGCAGCATTGGAGAATATGGAAATTTAAAAAAAAATTTTAAATTATCCAAAGTAATTTCTGAGCATTTATGTAATAGATTACAAATGTAGACGATCTCCCCTTTGAAATGATATGTGTCCCATTGCGGAATAATTTGTGGTTCTTCCGGAAGTTGCTAAAATACCTCAGAGCAACAGCACTGCGGTTTATGAAAATTTCAAAAAAATTTTTAAATATCCAAAATAATATCTGAATATTTGGTTAGTTGTTTACAAATATAGATGATATCCGCTAAACTATTGCTTAAAACATTTAATATTTAATGACTTAAGACGTATTTGATAAATAAGCCATTAATACTGAAAATATTTACGAATACTAAAAAACATAATGGGGTACATTAAAACATATTTAACGCGAAATATTTATCTTCATTCATTTAATTTTTTCTATGGTTTTGATTTTATAGAAGAATGTGGAAAGTGAAAAATATTAATATTTGGTTAACACAGTGAAGGGTATATAAAACTCTGCACAGCCGAATTTAACTTGTTTTAAACTATAAATTGTAAGTAATGCTGCTAAAATTAATTTTTTTTTTTATAAATAATAAATCATAAATCAGCGAAGCTTCTTGGCTTATCTACAGAAAATACCTGGGTCTAAGCAAAAATCGAACCTGCGAACTCCAAATTGAAAGGATAAGTGTTCTATTCACTAACCCTCTTTGGTCCCTTGCATTTTATATTATCAAAAGTTTAATGGATTTCTATTTTTTGTATGCCCTATGTCAAGCCTACTAATTGCAATATTCAGGCTATTATCGTTCTGTAGCCCAGTTCATGACAAAAGGACTTTGCTAATAAAACTGTTAAGTTCTTTAGATGTAGCGATTTGCTTGTAGTATTAGAAATTTATCAAAATTCTAGTCTATTTTAAAAACTTTGATACTAAATGTTCCATATCGAGTGCGGCGATTTGGCTTCACTTTTTTAATCAAAATAATGTATATTCGAACAGCTTACAGGCTTTCTAAACCAAATGAAATATTCATTGACATGCTATCGCCATGTCTTCAGAAGCATTTGGAAGAATATTAAATTTTCATGTTAATCGTCTAAAACTTTTGTATGGAAATTACTAAAATGTGAGTGTTTTTAAAAGCAAATTTTCTAGAAAATCTTATCGGATATGTTACAGAACCGGCATATTAATTCTTAGATGATATTAAAAAATTTCTTAGCCTTAATTATACTTAAAATTGGGATTTTCTTAATTAAAATGTTGTTATGGGTATTATGCTTACAAGTAGAAGTAAGTACATGATGTGTGTCTTAATTAAATTGTTAATGTCAGTGACTGAATGTGGACAAATAAATAGTTTTTTATATAAATTTTATTGTTTTATAATATTTTATAACTGCCTACGCACGTCAGAAGAAAAGCAACTAGTCGCAGAACATGTAACTTAACTAGTTCTTAAGCTATAAAAACCGGTTCATGTTTTAATTTTTTCATGTAACAGACTAGTTGCCTTAAAATTGCGATATCTTGGGAAGCGTTCAATAGCAACCCATTATATACTTCGTGACTAATATGAGAGCAGTCATAAAAGTACTGGTACTGGTAGTTTTGGCTAAAATTATAATTTTATAAACACAAAAAATATAGAAATAATTCATGTTTCTGTGATTTACTTCTTACACATTCATCGGTATTAATTTGTTATGTTTTTGATTAGTCGCGGGACATGTTCTTGGGAAACAATTGATGCAGTATTTTTTCAAGTTAATAAAATTTTATTTTATTTATTGGCTTCTTTTATTTAATTTTTTTATAACAACTACACTTCCATTCCACTTTTTACAATGTCAGATAACAGTTGTTACTCGCATCTAACTTGCTGTGAAGTGCTTTACTATTCTACTATTTTTCTTGTTTTATGTTTAATTGGAATTAAAAAAAAGAATGTAAACGAATTGATGTCGCAGATTATTTTATTCCACACTTTTCCATGTTACTCTTTTAAAGAAATTTTGTGTTCACAAAATATATAAATTCATTGATAGAGAAAATGTTTTCTAGTTTTTGTTTCTATTTTACTGTCTGTTTTCAAATGGAAGTGAAGATGTGATAACATTTCGGAGAGATAAAATTTTTATATTTTTTTTTCTAATTGTACGCAATGAAATTGGAAACAGAAACAAACGTACTCGTTAAACAAATTTTCTAGATAACCGCCAGTAAATGTAAGTGGATTTTTTATAAATTTGGTAAAAAAAAATATGTATGGTCATATAAAAACCCATACAAATAACCCACCCTTACAATATCACACGTTATCATTCAGTTTTATTTTATCCATAAAAAGCTTTTTTACGATAAACAAATTTTTTTTTGGGATATTTAGTCTGAGCAAGAGATACCAGCGAAAACAAATTAGACAAATAAAAATCTCTTTGCAAGTAAATAGAAGGATTCAACTGAATGGGTTTGCTATTTTGAAAGAGTTTTTATTTACATTTTCAACAGCAGAATTCAAGTTTCATTGTGTAAACTAGTTATGAGCAACTAAAACTTTTTAAGATTAAACATGACGATTTTCGTTCTGCTTTTCAATTGAAAATTCTTAACAAAAAATTAAAAATAACTTTTAAACCCCAATAATAAAACGTTGCATTAGAGAAATGAAATAAACATCCATTTATTTTACTTAGAACACATTTCATCCAAATTCAAATTATTTTATTTAATTTTTTGTTATTATAAAATTTTAGAAACATTTTCTTGTTACTTTTTTATTAATATATTTTCTTTTTGCATGGAGAATTAAATAAGACAAGAAATAATAAAATTTTCAACTGTACGTGCTTGCTCTCAAAAAGCCTTATTAATAATCAAATATGTTAGCCAACATTTAACTAAAATATGAGCAGACGCATATTTTATTGTTATTTTTTAAATTTGTGACAGCATTTTTAACTCACCCAAGGAAAATAAAGCTGTGATTACCTTGACTCATTGCCTCTAATAAAAAAAGCCACAAGGAGCAAAATCTAAATTCAAAAAAAAAAAAGAAGTCAAATGATTGATATGAAATAATAAACATGTGTTATGGTGAAATATAAAAGGCACATTTATTATGAACTTTTAGTTGAAAATAATGAATAAAATTTCAAAATAAATATTTAGCATAAGCCAGACATTCACTTATGGGGTTGTGCATATATTATTTATTTTGCCTGGTTTTATGCATAAATATTAAAAAGAAAAATTTTTTTTCTTGAATATTTCAAATTAAAAAAAAAAATTAAATTTATTTAACGCTGGAAACAGAGATAATTTGCCAGAGAAATTACAAATAAAATTATCGTTTTCTATTTACATAAAGTAAAAATAACAAATTTATTAACATTTTTTTACATTTTAGGGTTAACGAGTTACTTGCTCTCGCCCGGTATCTTACTTTTTAATTGGAATTCTTAGAGTAAAGAAAGCATATGTATAAATATTAATTTAAATTTCTTAAAGAAAAGAATTTGAATCATTAAAAAACCAATTTCAATTACTTTGTTTAAAAGTGGACAAAAAAATAGGCATGGCTGATGCAAAAATTATATAGCTGTTGCGGCAGAGAAAATTGATTTTTTTTTACAAACAATGAAAAAAAATCTTTCGAAAAATAGGTAAAAAGTAGTCATGGCCGGTATAAAAGTTTATAAATATTATATTTATAAAACTCCCCAGAAATCTATTCAAGAAAAAAAATTTATATGAAACACATAATCAAACAGAAAATAAATTTTATTTATACAAAATCCATTTCAGTTATGAGAACTGAATTTATTTATTAAACATTAAAAATTCAATTGTGATAATCGAATATTTTAGTTGTGTCAATAAAAATTAGGTGATATAGCCAAAAGCTTAATTCACTGAATAATATTTTGACCTGTAGTATTGAATTTCTAGTGGCCTAACTAAAAAATTCTTAATTGGTTAAAAAAAAAACTGTCAAACTAAAAGTTTCTTAGTAATTATTGTTACCAAAAATACATAACAACAGTGGACTGAGCTAACCGTTACTACTAAATAATAATAATAAATATTTGTAATAGCGATAATGATTTTATATGTGTAAAACTATATTTTAAATAGCTTAGATGGTGTCTCAACTCATGAATGGCATACAAAAGAGCAGACAGCCTACAATAAAATTTTTCGCAAAACGCATGAAATTATTCTACAGAATTACATGAAATAAAATATAAACAAAATCATTTAGCTTCTTTTTAAAACATTTAAAACAAAAGACTAGTTTGTATTCCGTATGGCACTCATGACCCCTAATGGGTTAAATATAAGAAGCAATAGCATACCTTGTACTGCTTATGAACAACCCTAGATGCTTATACTTAGCAAAATTTTCTTTATCTATTTTTTATTAACTTTATTGCAAATAAATATTTGTTTTTATATTTTAAATGCTATTCAGCATAAAAATTTTATAGTTTTGTTGAATTATCAACTTTAGCAACAATACTTTTGCAGAGTTATTGATGATTGTAGTTTTCAAATCCATCTATATTTTATGAATATCTTTTTTTTATATTTGATTTTTACAGTTTATTATTGTTGAGAAGTAATAGCCACAACAAGGCTAACTTGAAGGTTGTTTACTCCATTTGAATACACTAAAATTTATAACAACAACGTTGTCTGCATGAATGAATGAAATAAAGAAAGTAGAATCAAATAAAAAAAAGCTTTTTTTATCAATGCACAAAAGAACATTGGAAAAATAAATTACATTAAAATGAAAAAAAAACTGAAATAAAAGCTCCAAGTTTAAAATTAATTTTAGAAAATTTTTAAAAAGAAATTTTAACTTGGAGCAGCAATCGGCGTATATTTTAACAAAAAAAAAAAATATTTAACCCAAGAAAAATAATTTTTTATTACAAAAAATATAATAAAAGCAAAAATAGAAATTTTAATACTCATTCAAGAAAAACGCAAGTGAAAAATTAGTTTTTATTTAAGAATAAAAAATTAATTTTACCTATCAATCGTTGATTGCACATTGTTGTCACAATTGCGAAAAAAGTTTAATGTTATGGTTCGAAGGTAATTAAATTTTTGCTTTAAGGTTGTAGCAAGTTTTCCTGGTTAGACATTTGACATCTTTTTACTTATATAACACGGCTGATCCAGCTACTTGATAGTTCTCAGCCTTTTTAAAAATTTGAAACTTTTCCCCTGTCATTTGAACGTATGAGAAATAAAACAAAATTTACATATATAAAGTATATGTCTACAGTTTAATTTTTACTTTACCTTTGGACAAAAAAATTAAATTTTAATTAACAAATTTTTGTTCCAAAAATTAATACAGGACATTAAAATTTAAAACTTATTAGAGCTTCTTTAGCTGTGTTTGGCGAAACGCATTCAAAATGTTTACAGAACGTGTAATTCTGAAAATTTGTACAAAAAACCTAATTTCTGAGACTTAAACTGAATCAATAAATTTGGAATTATTTCCACACTTTCGTTTACAGCGATGGGGGATAAGTATAACTGACATTCACATACAAATTTTAACCTCTGCTACAACAATGGGCTTAACATACGTATCTCAAATAAGGTACAAAAATTTTACACACAGAATTACTTGGAGCTAGAATAAATATAAGACAGAGACAGAGAGTACGACCCTGACGATGGAAATGCAATAACACACATAATACACTGCTTCTATTTCTAAAGGTATCCGTCTTTACTTTCTTTCTATACAAGTCGAAGGACCCAAGTGAATCTCCTTCTGTTTTTCTTTATTTGGGACCTGACCACAATTTGTCAAAATTATACAGGTCATTGCAGTAGTCTCCCAAAATTCTAAATTTCATTTAACATTATTTTTTAAAGGTTCATAACTTTAAAAATAACCATCATTAAGCAAAAATATAACGTATTTGCTTTCTCACTCACTAGAGGAATAATGAACAAAAATATAAACAAATTCTAGGACGTCACTTTTTTTGCTGTCCACTTCACGTTAAATGTCCCACTGCTAATTATTTCTAACGTTTAGCGATTTTTTTAAGTACTATCGAAGCAGCTTTCTCATTTCATTGTAGCATTTGTTATTTGTTTTGTTGGGAAAAATTTAATATAAAATAAAATTAACACAAATTCTGTATTATCCATATTGGCTTAGCTGTTTTAAATTAATTAATTTTTATTTATTTCTTTTTTTAAATATATCTGGTGTTCATTAAGAAGCATATTCATCAAAGCGTTTCTAAGGCATAACTGTTATGCTCAACAGTTGTATAGCAATTACGTCGTATGAACGCAATCATTGAGTTATTGAGTCTGCATCTGAATAAAACTGTTTGAAATTTATATTTATTTTAAACTTTAACTGCCTCTATATTTTGATATTCAATTTTATTTGTAAATTTATTATTTATTTTTTTAATAATGGCCAAAATGTTAAATAATAAATTTAAAAAAAAAATTTTTTTAACCAAAATCTGATGTTGGTTTTTTTGTGTAAACTTTTACCAGTGAGTGGTTTTGTTTAAAATATATTTTATACATTTGAAAATACAAATAAAATATTTTTTTAAGTTTATGCATTTCAAACTTGTTATATGTAACAGGTAAAATGATTTGTTTTTTTTTTCATAAAGTTCATATGTAACAAATAGCCAAAATTTTGCAATTAACTTTTTAAATACTTTTTTATGTTTTTACATTGCATTTAAGCTCGGTAGCAAAACCATAAAAACTAAATTTAAAGTTTTTTGTGGTAAATTTAAAATATATAATTTTTTTTTTTAAAGTAAATTAAAAAAATATATAACATTTGCAATAACTAACGTTTATTTATTAAAAATTTTGTTTTACAAACTTTTTAGCAAAAAGCATTTAAAAAAAATTTAAAGGTTTCGAAATGCACTTTTTAAAATGAATGGATTTGTTTACTTAAATGTAATCTATTTAGTAAACAAATAATCTAACAGCAAAACAATATATTAATTTATCAGTGTGTTTTTTATTTTATTTATTTTAATCCAAATACATTTTTTTTTTGCCTTAAAAGCATTTTTTGTTTAAATTTTTTTTGCTTGCATTTGATGTTGTTAACATTTGGTTTAATAACACTTTCATTATAAATCACGTTTAAGTGATTTTATTTAATTTAAAGTATTTTCTTTTGTTTAAATACAAATTTTTAAAGCAATTTAGAAGTAAAAAGATTTAGAAAATGATTTATTTAAAATAATTTTATTAAATTTAAGCTTAGAAATGGAATATGTGCAGCAATTTTAAAATTTGTTTAAATATTTCTTTTAATCCATAGAAAAATACAATTAACAAAAGAAAATGTTTGAAATATAGAAAAGAAATTTTAAATAAAAATAAGGTTTTCGTATTATTCAGGACAAGAAACTTAGGAAAAAGTGGTAAGAAAAACACTACAACTGTAGTATTAAAGTACTTTTACTTCTGAAGGAAAACCGATAAAGTTAACAAGAACGTGTCATTGGAAAGAAGTTTTCTTTTTTTTTTTTAACTTTTCATTGTAAAAGTACGCATCTAAGAAGCTAATACAATTTTCTGAAATCTTTTATATATATGTCTGATAATTACGTTTAAGTCTTAAATCTTTTATACGAGTATATAAAAGAGTAACGTTACTGGCTGACTGACAGACGGCCCAAACGGCTAAAGGAATGGTTTTAAACTTAGGTTCCTCGTACAATGGAAACTTAAATATTAAAGGTGTAAAAATGTAAAAATAGTTAGTCAGATTTCATATATCACTGGAACTACTACAGATAGAGCTACAAATTCTACTAAAAAAATCAGCGGATTGGTGTTTGGTGCTTTTTTTAACAACACAAATTTTTTACTTGTCTGCAGAAAACACCCACGGCCAGGGCAGGAATCGAACCTGTAGTCCTTAGATCACACCCACTATTCTATGGGGGTACCCATAACTTATAAAAAACACTAATGTTTGTACGTTTTTTAGGCCTATTTATCTTTCAAAGTAACACTCACAGCAACAAAAATTAAATTTTATTCTTCTTTTCTAAGTTCACTTTGAGTTTATTATTTTTTATTAATGAATTATTAAAATGAATAAATTCCTTTAAGTTTTATTTAGCTGTAAGCTAATAATTAATGAGAAATTTAGAGACAAAATAAATGAAGTCAACGAAAAAATAAAAAATATTGCTTGTTAATTTCTCATCAACATTCAACTAGCTATTGAATTTAATATTAGTTCGATGCCTACAAGAATAATGACACTCAATTGATCTGTCATTTGACTGGCAGTGTTGATATAAATAGCTGTCACACCTTCTATCAAGTTCTTAAGGGCATTGTGAAAAATCTGATAGAAACTGTATCTCTCTCTCTCTTACATACGCAAAGAAAAAAGATGATTGAATATGGTCACCTCAAACCTAGTTTGTTCTTCACAAAAATATTATAGGGTCCGCCAAATAATTTTTTTTTTTTTTTTGAAAATTCTATAAAAAAAAACTACTGAATATTTTCTCAAATTTCTTTCTTTATTTGAAAGTACAATCCTTCCGGTTAATAATGGAAAATAATTTCATTCAACTGGCTGCCTCGGCTGGCCATGCAGTAGCCTACACCATCGATCCAATTTTTAAGCACATTATCGATTGTGTGCAGCTGTATTTCACCAATGGCTTCAAGAATATTGTCCTTTAAAGCGTCAATTGTCTCTGGCTTGCCGGCGTAACACTTATCTTTAACGGCACCTCACAAATAATAGTCCAACGGTGTCAAATCGCAGCTCCGAGGTGGGCAAACAACATCAGCTCTGCGGCTGATAATGCGATCTTCAAAAACAGGGCGCAAAACATCAAATGTAGCTTCGGGTGTGGGGCACGTAGCGCCGTTTTGTTGAAACCAAATGTTGCCAATATCCTCCTCTTCAATTTTTGTGAACAAAAATTCGTTCAACATGGCCCGATAACGATCGCCATTGACTGTAACGGCCACTCCTTGCTCATTTTCGAAGAAAAATGGCCCAATTTTGCCTCTGGACTAAAATCCGCAAACAGTGCTTGTTTTGGATGCGTCGGCTTTCAATGTATGCGTGCGGGTTTTCTGTGCCCCAAATTCGACAATTTTGCTTGTTTACATACCCGCCAAGATCAAAATGAGCTTCATCTGAAAAGATGATTTTTTTGTATGCATTATTCGCACACATTCTGCAACATTACCATGATTTTCAAAGTAATGTCGCAATATTTCCCAGCGTTGTTCAAGCGTATACACAACCATATTCGTTCAGCGGAAGGATAAAACTAATTATCTGTCAAATCAGATATAAGCTAAGTGTTACCATTGACGAAATAAGCACTAGTTGAAAAAAAAAACGTTAGATGGCGGACCCTTTATTATTAATTTTGAGCATCTAAACTTTGTTATGATTACGACAAACATGCTTACAGTTATTTTTAACAATACAATAATATGTTTATAGTAAACATATTAATGAGAAAATATGGTTGAATATAAATTCAAGTAAACTGAGCTTTGTGGCTGAGTGACGAGTTAATGCTTCTTAACGAAATAATCCAAGGATCGAATCCTGATAGAGTCAAATAAAATTAAAACAAAATAAATTCATACCCGTTGTATTATGTAATAAATATATATAAATTAATACAAACGAAAAAGTCAATGGAAGAAAAAAAGTTTTATTTATAAAAAAAATTTATATTAAAATTTTTTTTAAAGTCATATTAAAAATTTTTAAAATTAAAAAAAAAAAAATTTTGTGCATTAATTTTTTCTTAAACAGTTTCCAATTGATTTTTAACATTTTTTTTTTTAAGTTCAAGCAAATTAGGGTAAAATTTGTAAGGCTTGATTGATTGATTTTATCACAAATTTGTAATATACAATTATTGAAGTCGTAGAAAAGTACCAAAAGGGAGAAGTGCGATTGGTACTGTTTTAATAGCATTTGTGTGTGTTATTTTGAGGGCTAGAAATTTGTCAGTAGAATAAAACTGTCCTAACCGAATTAAGAAATTGAAAAATGGACAATATAAATGGTATTTTTTGATATTTTATTATTAAGGAACAAAGAACTATAACATTTAGGTTTTAAACAACATAAAAAATTATAAAAAAACGTCGGTGCCAAAGTAGCGGATTGAATGTTAATACCATACAATACTTCATATTTTTTAATAATGCTCGCTTCTTAAATCTTTTACATCTAGCTGATATTTAATCTTGTGTCTTAAGTCTTTTGTTCTAATTTGATACTAACCCCCGATTCTGTGCCCAGCACAAAAAAAGAGGAAAAAGCAGTTGAAAATTTTTTAACAAATAAAATGCGATTAAGAAGATTTAAAATGCAATATTCAGTACAATTTTGTTTACCATTTGTAATCACTTTTTTATATTTATATAATTGTGTTGCTAAAATAGTAATAAAATTGTTGAAGAAAAGGTAAAGATTTAAAATCGCATACCACATATGATTACAAATGACTTCTAAAGCACTTCCATTTTGTTTTCTGTTGCTGCATATCTAAACACGTTATTATAAGCATTTTAGAAATGTTTAAATAACATGCAAACACACCTTTTTTAATTTTATTATCAATAATAATGTTTGTATTAAAAAAAGGGCAAAATTGTTAATGCTAAAAGCTGTACAACTCTGACATGTGTTGTGTCATATTGTACTTTCTAAGATAAGAGTTGATTAATATTTAATGGCCCCATTAAATAGAATAAGTATGTATGTAAATATATGTTGTCATAGATACACAAATTTGAATTGCTTAAATAACGATTGAAGATGTTAAAGGCATACAATGATTACAAATTTAAAGCATATGGAAACCTAAAATGGGCGGACACTTTTAAATCATTGCTAAATGAAATCAAAAATTCCTAAAGATTTAAAGGATTTATTTGTGCCAAGAAAAAATTGTATGTAAATTAAATAAAAATTGACAAAAATCTGAAACACAGAAAAAATCGCTTAACAAATGTCAAATGAACTTGTGATGAATGACATTAATTTATGCAGACAGTTTTTAACTTTCATGTTTATAAAGAAATTTTTATATTTATTAAATTTGCAGTTTTTTTGTATTGAAAAGAAAGGCAAACATAATTTCTAGGCTTTAAATAACAACAGTAGTTTTTGTGTAAGAATTTAATTAATTTATAAAAAAAAAACTTAAATTCTGTAATTTTTAGGTTGGTATACAAAAAAGATTAATGAATATTTGAAGTAGGTTTCACAAGGCGCCCCAAAGTTGAAAAGACTTAAGTGGCCTGATGTGTTCGCTTTGTGTTCCAAGTTGTCAAGTAGAAATTATAAAAAAAAAATTGCATAAGAATTTAATACAATATCTACCTCAAGTGCACTTTATATCGCTTTGAATCCATTTAACTGAGTTCCCTTTAATTATCTAACCTTCTTATTAGTGTTCTTTAGCATAATCGGTTTTTGGGTATAACAAAAAAACAAACATTGACATAGTTTCGGTAGCATAGGCCACTGCAAAAAAAGTAAAGCTCTTATGGGTCTTCTAGTACATTCTTTGTTTGAGGTTTTCTTTCATAAAAAAGCATAACAAGTGAAAAAAAAGCTTAGCCAGCTCTCTGCGTCTCCTTTCTAACTCGTAAATCTACCATAACTTAAATCATTAGCTTTCTACTCACATTTGTGAGTGAGACAATTAAATATTCAGTTTGTTTAGTACAATTTTACAACTCTAAAGTGTGACCATAAATACTTAAGTTTAGGTTTATCTGCAGCATTTAAAATGTGTTGGAATAAATCGTAACACACCACAACATTGCATGCTTTGCTTACCACAAAAATGCTTGCCTTTTTTTTATTTTGCTATTAAATTTTTCCTCTCGCCGGTATGTTCTGCTGCAAGAAATTGTTTATATTTCCTTTACATACTTTAAACTTGTAAAAAAAACTGTTAACTGTTTATCATTTGCACACATCAAACATTGTAAATTCAAAATGAAATACATTAAAGTGAAGCAGATATACATATGTGCGTACTCGTATGTATGTACTCGAAAGCTAACAGATCACATCGCACAGCTCATATTTAAATATATTTATTTGGGTAGAAAACTACATAAACACACAACTGTCTCGTTAGTAAAATAGGGTTTAACATAAATTCGTTGCTTAAACGAAAATGGTTATGTTGAATTTGCAACATGTCTTTTTTAATTAAGCCATATTTAAAACAACAATTTTGTACAGCCAAATAACTATTGTCTAGGCAAGAATAAACTGTATGAATAATCTGCGCACGCACTCCATTATTACCGACTTAAATTTTATAAAATATTAGATACATAATTTTGCTAGATCAGCAACCATATGTTTGACGGCTGAGTTTCTAGTTCGTATATTCTAAGTTAATATTTGTGGTTTGCGTTGATTTGTGGTTATCATACCCTTAAATAGGAAAATGTGTTGGTGCTCTCGTTTACATCCTAATTTTAGTATGAATAAAATACACACGCATACTTTTAGGGGCTTGCTTAAGTATGTGTGTGCTTGAGTGTGTGTGTGTAACTGTTTATGACTTCATGTTTATAAGTGCAGTTAGTGAAAAGTTGTTAAAGAAATTAAGAAAAAAAAGCGAACTGCAAATGAAAATGATTTTCATGTTTAGATAACAAAACGCCAACAAAAATAAAGAAAGTTTTGAATTTTTTGTTAGAAAGAACAACAAATACATATAAAAATATGTTTTCGTAAAGGATTTAAAGCTTGTTTTTTTAGTTTATTTTTTTAAAAATCGATTTATTTATGACTACATTTTTTCTCTAAAATTGTACGGAAAGCACAGGGAATCTATGAGCAGCAAGGCATACAATAAGACTATAAAATTTAAGGCAGGATAGTTAGGCTCTATTAAAGATTGAAAAAAGTTTAAGGTTTCTCTATTAAAGACAGACAATTGTGTTTCTTTTATAAACTTGGAACTTGAATTGGCTTAATATTGTATTTCGTTTCCACAAATTTAAAATTGTTTAAGCAAAACTAGTATTACTTGGATTGGAAAACTTTTACTTTTATTTAGAAGGTACGAGTTAAATATTAACAGAATAGACGGTTTCATTTTGCATGTGATATGTAACAGCATTTTAAGAAGCACCAACTGCTACGTTAATAATTTTATTTTAGCGCCATATTATTCGAATGGAAAATATTTACGGAAAAGCTTGCAAAGTGGTTACGTACCACCAGACACATTTTTATATCGCTATAGTAACGGTTGTATGCAAGATTCTTTTATTCTATTACATAAACTAATTGATTGCAAAAAGTCAAACTCAAAAAGGGATTCTAGGTATTCAGCTGCTAGCTTGTCAAATAAATTTGCTTTATTCTCATTTCGTACTTCATATGGTTGCTTTTGTTTAACACATTTTTCCAAAAAAAATTAATCATTCTAGAGAAAACTCTTATTTAAGGAATAACTTTTTTGGAAAAAATTTTATTCTGAAGAAATATTAGAATTCCAGGTTCTAGTCACCGCAGGCTCTTAGCGAGCAGACTATAGAGTATCGAGTAATCAAATCACCACATACGTTATCTATCAAATGATAATTTTGTTCAAGTTGTAATAAAAAAATGTAGCATGAATTAAGCAACAATTATGCAAAAATTATTTTTAATAATATGGATAAACAATGGCTTTTCTGACATCTTTTTCTTTATATTCAAAAGATGAAAATTTATTAAAAATTGTAATAACAAATTTTTTTAACCTAAAATTTATTATATTTTTTAACTTTTTGTTGACTATGCTAAGCTGCGGGGTGAGCAACAACTTCATTACTGCCCTTCTGCGGAAGGAAGAGAAATGAAGTCTAAAAGACTGTTGGAGGGCCGAAGTGGGCCGCACTAAGGCAGATGTTGTTTTGAAATGACATTAAACTCTATGTTGAGCTACTTACGGGCCATTGTAGACTTAACTATCACATGAGTAAAATCGGCAGAAACGATGGAAAGGACAGGAAACATCGGAACATATTCTCTGCGAGTGCCCAGCGGTGGCAAGACGCAGAATGAGCTGCTTAGGTAGTGGGGCATTGATCCCAGAAAATTTAGGCAAGATTAGTCTTACAACAATTACGAGATTTATAAAGAGTCTCGGATAGTAGTTAGGAACTGGACTGCATAATATATCTTAAAGATCGCGTTGCGATCATAGCCCATAATGATAATAATAATAATAATTTTTGTTTCCCAACGGATTTGTGTGAAATTTGGTACATATAGTCTCTATACTCCATATACACTCCGGTTCACTTATTTAAAGGCACTAAAAATTCCATATTCAGCAGCCAGTATCTTTTGCAATTTTTAACCGATTGCAGAATTTTAAAATCGAAATGGAAGCTAGACACCTTGATATATAAGAAAAGTCATGAAAATAACGGTTTCTTTACTAAAGAACTTTTTTTAAACAATTTATCAAAAAAAGTCAAAAAATTTTAAATTTTTTTGGTTCACTTGAATTTCAACAATTTTCACCCGCAACTGTTCAAAAAGATGTGTGCCCGTAGTTATTTTAAGCCCGAAATTTTATTTACCAATTTGTTTGGTGCCTCTGATAATAATATTTACTAGCAAACACATAATTGTGTTTAAAAATGGATGGGTTTTTTTAATTCTATTTATAAACAGAATTGTCTGAAAATTGCTCTCTAAAAATAAAGGACCGGGACGGCAAGACCGGGCAAAACCATTTAGCTAAGAATAAATTCAAAAGTTGTTTAAGGCTTTCAATAAAATATTTTTATTTGAAATTTATGAGGCGGAAAAAATAAAAAAGTTTTTTATTTTTCTATTTAAAATAATTTTTTGAAAATGAAAAATGTCTAAATTTTGCATAAATTTTTTTTTCTTTTAAAACTTCTACGATATCTTTAAGCAAATTTAAAAACAATATTAGAATGACTAAAGGAAATTTCAATAAATAGTTTAACATTTTTTTTCTTAACAAATAGAACCAACTGTTTTCAATTAATGCTCGTATATGTCGCATAATCAACTTCATATAAGAATAAAACCCCTTATCCAAAAAAATTAACGTAGACCTTAAAGTCAGCCTTATCGAAATTTTTCATACAATTTTTCATAAATTTTACTTTAAAGTGTACGTCAACTTTTTTGGATAAGAGCATTAATAGTTTATTTTAGAAAATAAAGCCAATTTAAAAACAAAAATAATGGAAGCTTGAAGTCAGTTTTCAGTTACACTGATCTAAGCTTATGCTATTAATAGTATCGCCTTATGTGGAAAGTCTTGAGTGGTTTGACACTGAGCTTTACAATAAAATAAAGAATTTGAAATATGAAATATGTTGCTTTAAAAAGCGTAAACAAATTTAGCAATTAATTCAATTAGCTTTAGCCGAAAGTAAGAGAGATCCCATAATATAGGTTAGCCGTTTCCTGTACAATTTAAATTTTTTACTTAATAGATAAAAAATCTATTTTAAATAAATTCACTTCTAAATCATTAAATAAAAAATTTATGAAATACCTTCATAAGCCCTCAAGAATTAATTCCAAAATGTATTTCATTTAAATGGTTTTTGATTTATTAAAAATAAATTAATTTGTAGCTACTGAAAAGACCTTAATATTTAAATGGCATCTTTCAATTTTGTAATTTCAATGTAAATTAAAATTTCTTTTAATTGCACGCCATTTACACTTATGCCCATTTCACCACACATTTAAATACAAGGACACATAGATGCAGGTACTAGTAAACCAAATACGAGTATTCAAATTTTTTTTGTTCATTTTAATTTACATATACGTATTCATTCGTAAACATTGAAAGGCTTTTTAAAAACTGGGCCTTATGTTAAACTCTATAGGATTCAATTTTCTTTTAAAGTTTCTTAGCTATATGTCGGGTTTCCTTTTCAAAATCTTTTTTTATAGAAAAATTATGAAAATATAACACAAAATTAAAAGCAGAAAAAGATGACTTGTTGAAACAGAAATGTGAGAAGTGCAATGCATTTGATGGAAATTCATATGTACGCTTAAGTCACGTGGACGGACATCTACACATTTTTGTGCACCAAAAGCACAAAAAAAATTTAATAATTCAATATTTTCACAAGTGTATTTTTCATGGGTTCATGTTATTTTTATATTGGAAAATTCCAAGATTAAAATTTAATCAAAGAGCACTGGCTACTTTAACCATCTTTAAATCCTAATAATTTTGCTTCAAAGTTATTTATGACAATTTTTTGCTTTAAGATAAAAGAGAGACCTTCGCAAGGTTTTTACTCACTATTGGCCATTATTACAAGTTAGCGATAGTTGAAGTCAAGTTCCGAGCTTATAGTTGAACATTAAGTTAAAAATATCTAAAAGTTAAATATTGGATAATGTGTTCTTAACTATACCCAAAAATTTGGTTTTAAAGTTTTTGCCAAAAACTGGTTATTTGCCACACAAAATCCTAACTTTAGCAATTGAAAGTTGTAATAAAGGGCTTAAATTTAATGAAAAAATTAATTATTTTTCAACCAATAACACGTTTAATTAATAAAATAGTTTCATCAATTTAATGAAAAAATTTCATCAATTTAATGAAAAATTTTCATAAATATAATGAAAAAATTTCATTAATTTAATGAAAATATTTTATCAATTCACCTTATTTATGAAATACTTTATTGAATCAATGAACAATGATTTCATGAAATCAATGAAAATATTTTTTAATTTAGAGAATTTATAAATTTTGGCATTAATTCAATGAAATATTTCAATATGACTCGTTCCTGTAGACAAAATATATATTTCATTAATTATATTAAAAATTCATTAGAAAATATTTTAATAATTCATTTAATTAATAAAATATTTCATTGAATCCTTAAAACAAGTTTAATAAATTTGTTTCGTTTGATTTTCTTTTAGTGTAGAGAGACCAGTTCTAATAAGTATCGGTTCGCTTAGAATACCTAAAAAGACGTTTAAGAAGTTTTGGTCATGGAAGGCCTCTTTTGATTTTTATCGCTGGATCAATATGTATGTGTGCAGTATTTAAATGCAGACAGACGGTCTTTGAAGTGCCATCAACTTTATAAAAGCACGTTTATATGCAAATTATGCACTCATTTCTTGTGGACTTTTTCTTTTTTACGTGTTTTTAAATTTTGAAACACAGAGCCATTTTTACAACAGACACACTCATGCACATTCACACACAGATTTCTTTTCTACAGCATAGCAGCTTAAACTCTTTTTAACTGAATATTTCTGAATACTGTATGAATTTAGTTTAAAGGACATTTTTTGGCTTGTGTGTAAGTGTGAACATAATTGCTCTTTAGAAAAGCGACAACGGAAATGTTCACGGAAATGACCTAAAGGTTGATAAACGAAAAATGTATGTATGATGTGTTTTTTTCTTCTTTTTAATGAAAATGCATCTGTGTGCAAGTTTGTATGACTTTAATATATCTACTTTGTATGCCAGGGCTTTTTTTCATAGTAAAGAAAACAAAAAAAAAAAAAAAACAAAAATAAAAGCAGAAAATTTAATGAGTGCGATTATTACTTGGCTAAAAATAAGGTTATCAAATACATAGAGTGTGTGAGCCAGAAAACGATAGAATTCTCTATGAAATGAAATTTGGGCATTTCGCACAGAAAATTATTTTTTTTTTATAAATAATTTCCACGTAATAGACAATGTTTTTGGCTACACTAAGAAATAATCAACGCATTTAACTTAAATTTTATAACACATAAAAATAAATACGAGTACAAATTAAATTTTTAGCAAATTTATAAATAAGAAATACGCTGCTGCATAATGAATTTTAAAAGTTCACAGTCTATTTTTCTTCTTCATCTTGAGGGACTTAATTTAGTATTCATTTGATGATACACCCATTCTTCTCAAATAGTTGCCAAAGTTGCAATTAACCATTATTGATTACACTACATTGCTTAGTTGCGCTCTATGGACCCCAGCGTTTAAGTCCTTAAAATTGTTTGGTTCACATCAATCTCGGTATTACACACATTCATTTAATTATCCACTTATGCACAGAAAAATGGTTTACATCGCAGCGTGACAACTATCAATTAGAATCTCAAAAGTCTATTTGAAAGCATCTACTCGCTAAGGTGACTGAGTAGTAAAGTGATCTAAATCTATGCTGCGCCATTATTGCATCTGAGAAGATTGTTTAACCCTAGCCACGACTTCCATTAAAAGTGCACTGAGAAATTTCTGTCTAAAAGTTATAAAGAAGGTGAAAAACTGCCAAATTACTTTCAGATACTAGGTAACTGCGACAGTATACGTTAAAGGCAGTCCCAGCCGTTCTGCAGCTTGTCATTTTGGTAGTTTTTATTTCTTTTTATGTTTGTAAAGTACCTAATAGACGAGATGTTTTTCAAACTGTATTTTTCAACTTTTACATAGTGAAAAAAAAAAAACACATCATGTGTGGCTTCAAAATCATTGCTTCTGTAAAGCGCCTAACAGACGATCATGAGCGAGTGAATATATCAAAAAATTTTGAAGGACATCATTCATATTACACGAGTATGATGGCATTTCATCATGCCGTGATTACATGCCTCACATGATCGTGCTCTGCTTTCTCACATACAATATTTGAAATGTCTACGCTTTTTGGAAGTTATTGCCGACGTAAAACAATTTACCGGCTGAATAAAAAATTCTACAAGAAAAATTTTTATTAAATTTTTTTAATCTGTTTTACTTTTTTAATATTATTAAAATTTTTTGAAAAAGCTTATCTTCTTTTAGCTTAAAAAGCACATAAATAACAGAACACAGTTGAATTTGCTTAACTTTTTAGTCCATTTCACACTTTCACAAAATATTAATATTGTTGAGTAGATCAGCTGGTTTAAAAAAAATATACTGTCAGGCTAATTATTTCGATGCAAAAGGGAAAGAAAACCAGTCAGTCATTTTTGACTAAAAACGGAACTCACTAACTTTAGACTTATCATTCGATTGGCCGTACGCCTAAGCCTTCTCAATATACTCGTACCATGTTGTCTAAACAACAACTTCATAAATTAAGACCAGGACCACACACGGCAAGTTTAGTTGGGCAGTTCTTTCTCAAATCTCTTTTAAAATTGTTGTTTTGTCCACATACATATTTTTTGTTTCGGCAATTTTAGCATTCTTATTCAGTCATTAATTCAGCCTTCAAGCTGCCTGACTTCTTTTTTTACATCTTTATAAAAGATACGAAAAGACAACAAAAGGGAATTGCGGATTCCAAGCAAGCTTGTATACCTTTCCATTCTTCTTTCCTCTCTATCCTACAAAATCAATAATTGCCAAATAAAATTGCTGCGTGTGGTCTTGGTCTAAACGTCAGTTTCAAGGACAACCCACAGTAAATTTTAAATGTACTTTAAAAAAACACTACATAAACTTTCAAAGAAAAATATAAAACACAGACACACACATGCACAAAAAACAAATTGTAAACAAGAAAGCTTCAAATTTTATTTTTAATTAAAAAGAAAATTTTAGAAAAATTAGGAAAAGATTTTTTTATTTATAGTTTTAGTGGTTTCTGTGCGTTTTGTATTAATCTTTTTAAAAAAATTATCCAAGCGACAACAAGTGTGATTTTGGCACTTGTATTCGTACAAAGAGAAAACATATTTTTTAGTGAGCCCCAATTTCATATAAAAATGCTTACGTTCTTGTTCGTTTTTCTTTTCATAAGATAATTTTTTTTAAATTTTTTAACGAGCCGCAAATCAGCTGTTTGTCGTT
Source organism: Thelaira solivaga (assembly GCA_947397855.1). Taxonomy (NCBI): domain Eukaryota; kingdom Metazoa; phylum Arthropoda; class Insecta; order Diptera; family Tachinidae; genus Thelaira; species Thelaira solivaga. Next base: position 30,684,490 of record OX377612.1, read on the forward strand.
TGAATTAGAAGCGAACGATAATTTTCTTCATAGTCTATGGCAGACGTATTGGTAAATGTCGTTTGAGAACGTAAATTATAAACGTTTTGTAAAATACAAAATTTTGACAGACATGAAGGAAACATGTGTATTTCAAAATTAAAATTTTAAAATAAAATACACATGTTAAAACCATGTCGTCTATGGGGACCTTAAGAAATAAATATCGTTTGTATTCTTAGCTTAAATATACTTAATTTTAATAACAATATTATTTATAAGTTATACACGATTATTCTACACCATATTTTAAAGTAGGGTTTCAGTTAGCTGGATATCTAAATAAATTATTCAAAATTTTAAATTGTAATTATGCAGTTTGTACAACAAAGCATGAAATACTAAAATAAAATACAAAAAAATAACCATAACAGTTATTGTTGATAGAGTTCAATATCAGTGTTGGCTAGCGAGAGTGCTGCTTGTTATTCAGCATAAAAAATTCATTTATTTGAAGGTTTTTTGAACCTGTTTCTTCTCTTGTAATTTATAATTATATCCTGAATGAGGTACAAAAAGTTGGAGGCAAATATTGCTGTATAAATAAATACTTAATACAATCAGACCTCAAGCTTAAAAAAAATACCCGTTTTAATATAAAATCAATTTTTATTCGCATGTGTGCTTCCTTCAGGCAGAATCGATGAATGTTTATACTAAGAGTTATTAGACGAAAATGAAATACCTATAAATGATAAAGTTTATTTAACTACAAAGAGAGATTATTGCTTAAAAAAGCCTGCAGACTTCTGAGCAATTATCAACATCTGTAGAAGCCATGAGGAAAACAAAATTTCTGAGAATAGCGGATAGGCCTTAAAAGAATTTTACAGAATTTAAGTGTACAAATACAAGTAATAAGTCAGGAAATTTTTAATTTATTTTACAACCAATACAGATGAGTTGCTCGATGTTTTATCGTAGATGTTTTCTAAAACAAAAGGATTTTTACTACTGCAGTTATTTGACTAGTTTTTTGACTAGAAAATGGTGGGCTTTATGATATATGAATCAAATTACAGCACATAATTAATTAAACAAAAATAAAATGAAGCATTTGTTGGGCATTCAGCTATTGGTAAAATAATAAACCCTGCCAATAGCTGAATGCCCAACAAATGCTTCAGTTTATTTTTGTTTAATTAAATTTCTATAATTTTTTATTGTGCTGTAATTTGATTCATATATTATAAAACTATTGGATCTTGAAAACCTACCAAGAATAAAAAGACGTGAAAAGCATATAGAATGGGTGGGCAAAAAGTATATTTACTTCTCAAATGTCTTAAGGCGTACCATCAAAAATAATTTTTTCATTTAATACAAAAATATAACAAACTTTTTTACAAACATGTACAATAAAATCTTATGACACCTGTATACTCGTAATTAAAAGAAAATTGTTTAAAGTTTAAAAAAAATTATAGTGAAGTGTCCAATATTTCTGCTTGAGAACACCGGCTTCTGATGATTTGGGTAGAAGTGGATCAATTTTCACAACAGATTTGAGTTCAGGACCTTCAAATTAACTGAAAACTCGAATTTAATTTTGTAGCTGGAAATGAGTTAAAGTCTCTTTCTTTTTCAGATTTAAATTTATAAACCACGTAGGTAAACCTACAAATTTTATATGAAAAGTGTTTTTCAGTTCTAACACTTCAATATTAATAGCAAATTTTAACATACTATCTGCTGTTTATAGAAACCGGTCGGCTTGAAATCTTTTTAGAAAATTACTCAAAAATATTTTAACAAATTTTGCGTTTTTCATATAAATTTTCTAAACGATCCTAGTGTACGTTTTCTGTAAGCAGCTTATTAATCTCAATCAATTAGCTAGGGCTTAGAACCTTAGATTTTTATATAAGATTTGAATGGCTTTCAGAACCTTCATCTTTGAAAGCATCGAAATAAATAAACTTTTGTATTCTTAACCACAATTTGCAGTATTTAATTAAAATTAAGTTTATTTAAAACCAATTATATAGCATACAAACGTTTTTAAAGCAAAGTAATGAAAGAAAGAATTGCATTTCAATTTTGTTTCTGGTAAACAGAATAAACATTTTTTTATTACAAAAAAAAAAAAAAAAAAAAAAAAAAAAAAAATAGAAAAGAATTTAATACAAATAAAAATACAAATTACTTGAAATAACTTCTCTTCTTATTTCAATAACAAAAAAAAAATTTAATATCCTACGATTCCATACATGGTTATCAGATGACTGTTTACATTAAGAAACAGTAAAATTATTAATATGCAGTGTGCAAGCATGTATAACATACATATTCTACGGTTCAATTAAAATTGGTACTGTGTGATGCAAAATGATGTTGAAGAAAATAAATTTTAAAATAAAATTTATCTTTTTTCATTTTTAAAATTTTTTTTCCAAAATTAAATTAAGATGAATTTTAGTTTTATCCCACAAAATCAAGTTTTTACCACTTGCCTGTAATTAATGAACGCAAAAGTATAGTTACGGAAACGAAATATATATTTTCTCAGATAACCGAACAGCTATAAATGCATTGCAAGCTATTCTTTCTGATCAAGATTGATTTGGAATTGCTATAAGCTTTTGATGCTGTGACAAACTCAATGGTTCTGGTATGGATACCGAAGTATCACGATGGGCAATGAGATGGCAAACTATCTGACTAAAAAGTGCACACATAACTCTTTCATAAGCTTTACTATACAAGTAGAAAAAACAAAGCCTACAAGACTGCTCTAGAGTTAAAGTGGGCATGCTGGAGTCCAAGGGGGTCATTTATGCTGAAGTTGTTTTGAACCTCGTCAGAAATGACGTTGAGCTGATGACAGAGGCCCTTGTGGACTCAACTACCACATGAGTAAGATCGCTGTGGTACAGAATGACTCCTTTCGTTGTTGTCAAGTACAAGGAACGTCAGACATGCTCTGTAAGATTCTCAGTGGTGGGATTCGTATGAATTTTCAGATTTTAGTTGGAAGCTAAGCTGTTCAATAGATCTGAAAGGTTGCCGTAATAGTTTTACAGTAAATTAATTTTTTTCAAAGGTTCTTCTTACTATAAATTTTATATGAACAATTCCTGTGGAAAATAAAGCACCAGCGTAAAATCAAATAAGAGAAAATTCTTAAAAAAAACAGAAAATGAAACGCAAACAAACTTAAACTCAAGGTACACATTTATGCATGAATACAGTTAAATAATGAAACAAAGGCAGGCATATATGTATGTCACAATAAATTCTGATACGCAAACATACACATCAAATACACACACACTCATACCAGTACATGTTTTTATTAAAAGGAAAGAAACAAATAGTGATATATTTCACGTGGTAGAAGTAATTTATTGGGTAATGACTATAAGTGTTTCCGTGACAATTCAGCACCTTCATCTACTTTGCACAGTGGGATCTTGCTAAAAAAATTAAAGAAAATGCTTAAGCTTATAAACAAAATAAACCAAGAATTTTATTTTCTTAATTATATAATAAGATTTTAGCATCACGAAATGCTGTATAAAAGCATTTAAATTAAAATATTTACTCGACTGTGACTAAAAATAACTACAAGCTGCAACAACGCAATGGGAATAAGTTACAGAATATCAAATATAATAAAACTAACCAAACAACTACACACATACCAACATCATTGCGATTACGTTTTTTTTTTTTTAAATAATTTTTGTTCTCTGCCCAACATTGTCATTGTCTTGCACAGCCATCAGTAGAAATAACGTTTCTGTTTTTGTTTCATTTTATTTTTAAACAAGGTAGCAGCGTTAAGAAGCATAAAAACGACAACGGAAGTATAAAAGAAGGAAAATCTTTGTACCAACACACAAACAAAATACACATAGAGTTTCATTCAAACTAGCATAAAAATGAAAACAAAACAAGTTGAAACAATAAACTTCGTTAATATCAACCTACTCGCATCTGCATATCAGCATATTTCTTTTTAAATAAAACAGCAAAGTTAAATAAACACAACTGTGGGAACATTCATAAGGATGTTCATCCGTATTCACAGCTAGAGGTGCAGGACACATACTCATATGGTCATAAGCTAATGTATTAAGTATTAAAATGCAGTGAAAATATAAACTGGGCTGTGGATGTATGTGTGTATTGGTTTTTTTTTTTTTTTTTTTTGTTAAGGGCTGAGCTTAGCAAAACTAGCACAAAGATTAGTTTTTAAAGCTTAGAAATCAAATAAAATTTTTTTATTGTGGGCTATAATTGCACCGTGATCTGTAAGACCACACACAGCAATTTTAGTTGGGCAATTCTTGACTTTGTAGGAGAGAGAATAAAGAAGAATGGAAAGGCGTACTAACTTGCTCATACTCGTTAATTTCCTTTCGTTCTCTTTTCGTATCTTTTATAAAGATGTAAGAAAAGAAGGCAGGCAGCTTGAAGGCTGAATGAATCACTGAATAAGAATGCTAAAATTGGCGAAACAAAAAATTTGTGTGTGGACAAAACGATAATTTTAAAAGAGATTTGAGAAAGAATTGCCCAACTAAACTTACCGTGTGCGGTCCTGGTCTAACTAAAATAATCCACGACTACTTACGTCTCGGTAATTATTGAATGGGGCTAGTATCTTTCTGTTTATTCTGCCTCTTGTCACCGCTGCACACTGGCCGAAATCACTGATCTAGCGGCATTTAATTCAAATTTTGAAACTTTCAAATCGATAAATATTTTGCATTGTATCGCTTACCGATACTCCACTGAACCAATCGACGTTTTTACTTTTGTTTTGCGTTCAATATTCGCACAGCTATTAACCATCAAACATAACATATGTTGCAGCAGGTGCATTGGAGGAATTTGGCGCCAAATTATACAGTGAGTGGTTTGTATCAATATTAAATAAGTTGATTGATGAGTTTTGTAATTTATAGTTTTTTTTTTCTAAGTTAAAGGTATGTATTTACTAAAACATAAATGTTGGTGACCTGTGGTTATCTAGTTTAATAGAAATAGATTGTAGAAGTTAACATTTGTGATAGCATATTTAAAGTATTATATACTATAGTTTCGTGGAGTGCCACTTTTGAGAGCCGATTGTGTTCGGTCTAATTCTTGTTATGTGTATAATTTTGTGTTTTTGGTGTTGTAAAATGTCCAAAATGATCTGCCCGTTTATTGGTTATTGCATTTTTTAGGCACAATGAATGTTTCCAAACGCACTATTTTTTTAATTTGACGGAATGAAATCGTCCCTACTAATAAATTATCAGCTGTGGAGGCCCACGTATTCAATAATATAATAGATGAAACAAAATATAATGAGGGAGAGCGCGGGAAATAAAACAAAATTGAGGAGCTTCATAAGCAAATTAGTGGAAAAACTGCAATAGAACTTTATCGAATTTTGAACAACGTAATAAAGATTGGTTGGATAGTGAAATTCTATTAGTTGGGCCGACAAGTTGTAACAGTCTTGGACGACCGGCAAAGGATTTCACAGAATGTACCTCAAAAACACAAGTTAACAAAGTTTTACAGATTGTGTCGACGCGCGTTAGTTTACACAAGGCAGGAAAGGGAAACACATCAGAAGTGTTATCTATGATTCATTCAGATTCCGAGGTTGCAGCAAAGATTAAAAAAAACTATTGCCTCTGAAGCCAATAATGTTATTGCCTACACCCTTGAAGAAGCTTTGGCTCTTTATGTGGACGGGGATTTTACAAAGCACTCATATAAATTGATGCAATCTTGTGCAAAAATCATATGATGCACTATTTTTAGCAAAAAAAAAGTGCTATCCCGTCGGAGTCCAAATTACCGATACGTCTGCTGAAGTGCCACTACAGAGCTTGTCTGCTTGATATTCGATGCTCGCTTCAGCTCTCTTACTTTTTCTTCTTAATCTATTAAAATACAAATAAAGTTTTTGTTCATTCTGCAAAATAGCTTTGATCGTATGAAAGTGATATACGTTTTCCTTTTAGTTAGATAGGCCGTCCTTTCATTGTCTACATCATGTATTTTATCCATAGAAGAGTGAACTCGGTTACTCTCTGCTGCAGCATCGAGAAACCTATAACAATCAGAAACCAACCGCCATCGAAAGAAATAGCATTTAAAAATGTTTGGCTATCTGAGAGAAGGTATATACCGGTGATTAAATTCTAAGTTGTTTCAGCTTTTTTGAAAGTTCATCTGCAGGAAACGTAAATAACTTAATGAGTTAAGTAACAGATTTTGCTACACCCATTAGGTATCAAGCAAATTTTATTGAATGCATTAAAAAACAATTAAATTTTGGTTTACATCGAAATCGAAAGCCAAACAGGACCTACACTAAAAATGCGTTGCATTAAATTTTATAGCGATAAATCGCATCGTAGAAACAAGTTTATCAATAAATTTTTAAATTCGCTATTTATTTTAATATTTGTCTTGGCTGCACTAGTAGATGTTTGTGCCCGTTCTCACCTGACCTGGTCCTAGGTTGTATCCTATGTTCCAATTTTTAGAGAAATCTGCTTGCAAATGGAATTTTAATTGTTAAAAACCTTATCCGAATACTTAGAGACATTCACTACTTTATATATAAAGTGGATCATGTTTTTGCTAGAATTATTGCCTGAGGCGTCAAGCAAAGTGCTAAATAAAATATATCAAAGCATAATTTCAGGCTTAAATTAAGAACAGACACACGTTTATTTGCATAGTGGCTAATAGTGTTTTTACACTAGAGCACATTTAACATCTACCATCCATTCGGCGAGATGACAACATCTTCCCATATAAAATGCATGTAGAAAAAATCAACATCTTACAACATCTTTACAAGATGTTCCTATCTCATTTTGTTTCACTCAACATCTTTCGATAATTTTCGTGCCATCACTAGAAAAATGGCAATATTTTCGATTTTAGTGGCATCACTTATAAAGTAACATTTATTTATACATACATAACATAAGTATGTACACATATTAAACAAAATAAAAATTCAAATTTTGAAGCCTAATGGATTTGATCTTGCAAAGCAACAATAATGAATGATTTTTCTAAATTTATTTTAAGATATTTTTTGTTTTCGAAAATTATGCGTCTTCTTTTCTTTTAATTTTTGATGGTAGATGTTAGATGTTGGTAGTGTAAACAACTTTTTTCATTTTCAACATCTTCCACGCATTCCTCTAAGATGTGCTCAGTGTAAAAACACTATAATAAAAATCGTTGAATAGTGAGCGTAGCCTGTTCGAAAGTATATGGCGACCTTTTTTATAGTATAGCCTCTATACTCCATCTTTCAGACAAATTCGTTGGAAGACAAAAATTTGTATAGCGAACAAGAAAATGAATTTTATTTGTATATAAGATCATTTACCGAAAATGTATCCTTGTACCCAAAAATGTATATAAATTTAGCTAATCTCAGACCTTCCCATTAAAATAATAAACAGGATACCTATTTGCAAACCTACACACACACACACACACCAATATTATTCACATATACGCATACTATTTTATATGAATGTACTTAAAAGCTTGTATGCACGTGTGTTAGAATTCATTAGCTTAAATATCTGTACACACACACTAATGCATATAGATAAAACTCACATACGTTTAAATGATAATAAATGTGCATGTGTGGATTTAAAGTAGACCACATAAAAGTTTTTCAATTAAGTGTAAGTTGTCCCAGTTATGCAGCCATAGCTTGTACTTATAAACACTCACACACAGGCACGCACACACATGCATACAACTCACATTCCCAACAATTTTTTTTTTATAATATTATTTTCCATTAAATACTGAATAAAAAATAATCATATAAAGAGATAAAATTAACATCCGCTCTTACTTAAGTTTGTTATTTAAAATTATGTAGTTTGAAATTAAATTAAAAAAAATTAAAAGAAAATATTTATTTGTTTCTTTTAGTTTTTATTACTTTAAAATGTAAATAAATAAAAACTGAATTTAGCTTAAAGGAAGATGTTACAGAGAATTTTGTACAGCAGTGATTGAAAGATTCAATATATTAAAACAAGCGTTTAGTTGAGCAGCTTAGCAAAGCATGCTTAAATCATTGCATCAACTGTTTCCCATTTAATGCTCATACCAAATAAGCTCAAACAAAAACACGTTCACACTTTTGGTAAATTTGTACACCCGACACTGTTAGTCAGTTAGTTAGCTTGTGATTTCGTTTGTAATTCCTCGAGCACACATTTGCCACACACTGTGAATTTTTTCTAGATTCCTACAAATTGTGCAACACAATACATTAGTTTTTTGTGTGCATTCATATATTTATTGCTTTTGTTATGCTTTCATTAAAAAAAAATAATATTAGTGTTTGAATTAATTCGTAGCATTTGATGAGAGATGACATGGTTATTACAGTGTTCTGTTTTTACCTTCAGAAACAAATTGATCGTTAAACAGCTGTTAGTAGGTACTGTTTTCACGACGCATCTTATTTTTAATTGTTAACAACAACAAGTGGCAGCTATTTAATCATGTCGAAATTTTTACCAAATAAAGTGTTTTTGCGGGGAGTTTTATTACATTATTTTAATATGAACAAAAGTGCTGCAGAAAGTCATCGGATTTTAGTAAAAGTTTACGGTGAACATGCTTTAGCTGATCAAACGTGTCGGAAAGCCCGGACAACCATCATCATCAGTGGCAGAATATTCATAGATCTAAGCTACTCTTTTGTATTTGGTGGGACCAACAAGGTGTGGTTTATTATGAATTGTTAAAACCCAATGAAACCATCACTAGGGATCGCTACCGATTACAATTGATGCGTCGTGCATTGAAGGAAAAACGGCCAGAATGGAGCAAAAAGCACGATAAAGTTATTTTATTGCACGACAATGCTCGACCTCACGTGGCGAAACTATTGAAAACATACCTGGAAACATTGAAATGGGAAGTCTTAACCCACCCGCCATATTCTCTAGATATTGCTCCTTCGGATTACTACCTGTTTCAATCAATGGCTCATGGTTTATTAGGGGAAAAATTAACATCTTATGAGGATTGCCAAAATTGGATCGATTCATGGATTGCCTCCAAGGACGAAGAGTTTTTCGACGGGATATTCGACAGTTACCTGAAAAATGGAAAAAAGTAGTGGCAAGCGATGGGCAGTATTTTCAATAATGTAATTTTTTATTTTCATTTCAAATAAATCGTTATTTTTTAATAAAAAAAAATGCTAAGAATTAATTCCAACACCTAATATATGTTGTTGCTTGCTTTACATTCATAATTTTTATTGATTTTTTAGCATGCGTATAGACAATAACAAAATCAATTTAAACCAATTCGCGGTAGAAATTAAAAAAAAAAGTATTTCCTATTTTTTTCACAATATTAAAAAAAGAAGTTATGACCTGTTCAGCGATGCCACAAGAAAAGCAAAGGACATTTGTATTGTTTTTCCAAAACATTGTATTTTCCAAAGCAGGCTATTTAAAACTATTTTGAAAAACAAAAGAAGCTAGAAGCTTAATCATAAATTTTGAGGCTAAATGCCAGAAAAGGCCTAAAGAAGGCTAAAATGGCAAAGCTGACAATAACTTTCATTATATGATTCTATTTATATATCGTCAAAAAGACCAAAATTTACTTTCAAAGATTTTTATTAAAAAAAAAAAAGAAAAAAATTTCTAATGTGGAAAATTGTCTAAAATTTTACACTGGAAGCTTCATTTGAAGAACATCACTTTTATTTTTGTAAGTACAAAATTTCGCTTCATTCCAATGTGAAGCATATTGGCGCAATGTTGTCTATGGTTTCAGTAGTCAGTTGATAAGGCTGCCGTATTAGCCTCCAGACAGGCGTATGCATTTAAACTAGGAAGTTGTGTAGCTTATTAAGACTATTCTTGGCCAGCAGACTCTAGTTAACAAAACAGGGAGTGTCAAGTTCTGTGAGAACAGTGGGTGATTATAGAATATTTTCATCACTACTCCTTTTTTATTAATTTAAATAGTACAAATCATGTTAAAATATTAAAATATATGCCAGACTACCTAAGCTTATTGCGTTCAATATGGGACAAATGTGAAAGTAACAATTAAAAAAATAAAGAATAAAAAATAAAAAAACGAGGCTTAAGATTTCTATCGAATCGTAATTTTTTTTCAAATTGTAATAGATTTATACACAATTGGCTTTCAAATGCAAGTAAATAAAAGGAATTTAGGCAGCAATTTCCACACTAAGAATTTTTATACAATAAAGAAAATTAAAGTGATTCCTTTAATAATATTTTATTTAGCAAATATAAACTTATAACGGTGTTGATGCCAAATGAAAATTATTTAAACAACATGACTCGCTATCAAAAGTTTGAGACAACGTATGATTAATTTTTAGTGTACCTGTCAATGCATCCCAATATCACGTATACGTACTGTACTTTTTTTAGAATTTCAATTTCTTGAAAATTAAAAAACCCTATAGAAATATGTGTTTTATTTTTTAAATGATATATGAAATTGGACGACTAAAATTATCATTTAGGATTTTAATTAAAAAATCAAATTATAAATATATAAAATTTGACTGAAAAACTAATTTAAAAAAGCAAAAACAAAAAATTATATTAATAACTTTTTGAAAATTCATTTTTTATGCGCAATTGCTCGTATTTATAACTTTTCAAGAACTTTCGTTTCGTGCTCTTTTCTTGTGTTAAAACATTTTTGAGTAAAAAAAACAAAAAATTATACGAAGATTTTATGTTAAATACTTTTTTTGATATAAGAGTCTTTATTATGTATATACGAGGTATGATTAAAAATAACCGTTATTTTGAATTTTCGTGAGGTACGTATGTTCGATCGTTGTCTGTTGGTCTGTTATTTATGTTGACAAAATCAGCCATTTTGGATTGTCAGTTTGTTTTTTTACAAATAAAAAGGTTAGTCGTGTTTTGGTGTGCTCTTCGATTTTTTTACTATTTCAAAAAAATGGATCAAAGAAACTGTATTAAGTTTTGCTTAAAAAAAGAAATTAAATGTGCAAGGACATTTGAAATGTTGACTGAGGAGTTTGGCAAGTCTACTATGAGCAGAAAACTAGTTCAATTGTGTTATAAACGGCTTAAGGAAGGCCAAGAAGACAAAAGATGCTTGTCTTGGTCGCCCGAGCATGTCAACAACCGACGAAAACATTGAAGCAGTGAAGAAAATGATTTTGGATAATCATCGAATCACTATTAGAGATATTGCTGATGATGTTGGCATATCGTTCAGCTCATGCCAAGCAATTTTTTCAGAAATAATGGGCATGAAGCGTATGCTAGCGAAGTTTGTTCCAAAATTGCTGAATTTTGCCCAAAAAAATCGTCGCTTGTTCTTATTTTTTTATCCAAAAACAACAACGTAGTCATGCCTCAACCACCGTATTCACCGGACTTGGCCCCCGCTGACTTTTTCCTCTTCCCAAAACTGAAGACACGGATGAAAGGAAAGCGTTTTGCTACGGTTGAGGAGATAAAAGAAAAATCGACACAGGAGCTGTTAGAGATACTGTAATGCTGGCATAAGTGTACTTTGAAGGGGACAAGATAGTTATTGATGAATAAATAAATACTTTTTGAAAAAATGGAAAATAACTGTTATTTTTTGATCATACCTCGTAATTTCAATCAAGCACACACCCAAATCCTCCTTTTTTTAAATCAATCTGAGTTTTTTATGAAGCTTACATTTTTTGACGTGTATCTAAGTGAGAGATTAATAATAATAATTTAAATTACTTTCATCTCTGTACTTTCGAAGAACTAATTTGAAGCAGGTTTTCTTTCAAAATATAAATTAGATGCAATATAATAATAAGAAAAAGTTGTGGATGTAAGTGTCAATACTTAAATAACAAGAAAATTTTATTTTATATGAATTTTCTTGTTTGTTACTCGTAAAATGGCTAGTTTTTTCCTTCATTTACTTTTAAGCGATATTTTGTTGTAATTTCTCCAGTTTCTATATCATTTGATTGTAATAAATAAGTAACCCCCCATAATGGTTCACAACACAAAAAATGTTGTGTTGTCTGGCTTACAACACAACATTAATTGAAAATGGGATTATGGTTCACAACATATAGCTGTTGTGTACGTCACACAATTGTATATTAATGTTAGTAGATTTTTTCTTTATCAACAATAAAAAAAAGAAAAACGAAGTGCACTAAAATAAATCTATTTTGTTAAAGTTAAATAAAACAAAAAAACTTGGAGATTAACGTGTTTTTAGTTTTTTCGATTATGAGTACACAGAAAACAAACATCGCATGAGTTAGTAAAAAAAAATTCAGAGAAATTCCAACGCATTAGAACTGCTAAATACATTTTCGGGAATTAAATTTTTTAAATTGCTCCACATAAACAAGAATGGTTTCGCTGGTGAAACAGACTCATTTTTTAAAACCATCCGGTGTTTGCTTTTTTTTCTGTTTTATTTTTTTGTTTTTTTTTTTTGCAGATGGTAGCTATAAGGAAGTAGAGGCAATGATATGATGCAGACAACTGTTTGTTTAATTTGAAAAAACATTAATAAAAATCTTCAAACAAAATCCACTGAAAATATATTCCTTACAATTTTACTTAAAAATTGTTCTGAATTTTTATTTTTAAACCGACAAAAAAAACTAATCGCAACAATTAGACAACACCTAAAAATCAGTTGTCTATTTTTATATGTTTTTACAACACATCAGACAATGTGTTGTGAACGATAATCGCGGAAAATTGACATACACAACTGAAAAGACAACACAACAGATATGTGTTGGCAACTGTAATCGCAATTCACAACACACAACACCAAAATAGTTCATTATTGTGAACCGTAATCGGGGCCTAACTTCCATAGAAGGAAAACTCTAATCACAGAAACATGCCGCTGGCTTAGTTTTTAATGTATAAAAACCGTTACTTGTTTTGATTTTTTAAGATTGTGTTATCCTATTAAGGAGTCAACTGCAACTCTTTGCATACTTCATGACTAATCGCTAAGATTTCCAAACCCTTGTGTACTAGCCTTAAGAAGTTTATGGTTTTGTTTTTATATAATAACTTTTTTAAATATTTCTCTTTATTAAATAATTTTTTTATAAAGAAAAAAATATATAAAATAATAATTCATGTTCTTGTGTACTTCTGAACTACTGATTAGTATTATTTAGGTAATAAGTCTTGCTATATTACTACCACTTACCACCAATTAATTTCTTATTAGTTTTGAAACAAATTCTATACAGAATGTTCTCAAAAAGCTTTAAGCTTAATTCTGACCGTCAAAATATGTAGATCGATTTTCTTTTAATGGTGTTTTTAATAGCATAATATATGTTATTAATAATTCTTTTAAGCGCGATTTTTATTTATTTTTAATGTTTAAAACAAAATATACGACTAGCCTATTTTGAACACAAAGTAAAGCTAAAAGAAAACTCATACATTTTGAGATTTCATTATTTTAAGCTAAGATGCATCTGCACAAGATTTTACTACTTTTTAGAGCAATGAAAGCGAACACATATAATTTTGAGACGTATATTTCTCGAATTCCTATAAGAAACATAGAGCAATGAGTTTTGTGACTTAATTTGAGAAAAAAGGCTTGTGCTTTAAAAATTATTAAGCAACAAATATTCAGTCATAAGAAAGTTTTAAAGAATTTTATACTTTTCAGAAAAAATATAAAGAGGTTTTATGCATTAAGCTTTTTTCTATGCTTATAATTGCTTTTGTTATTATTTACTAAGTTTACATTTTTAAGGTTTTATTTACATTCACAAATGACAAATAAAAAAATATATTTTTCTACCAGATTCTAAAACTAAACTTTCTTCCCCTCAAGCTTTTTTTATTTAAAAAAAATTATTAAAAGTTTTATTTAATATTACAAGTAGGCTATTTTTATATTTGTTACGTTATTTGAAAATGTTATTATTCTTTATTCTTTTATTTCTTATATACTTTTACTACTAAGCCAGTGAAATGTTCAATACAGCCATCATTGCAATAAATGTGGGTTTTCTTTTAAGAAAACTCATTCCTTTCAGTTGCAATAAAAAATAATTCTTTGTTTTCAGCAGCTATTTTCAGCTTACTTTTCTTTTTATTTCATCAGCAATTGTAAAAGTACCACAAACAAAATTAAGCAAAAAAAATATTTTTTTAATGAGAACAAAAAATCTTTGTTTTTTTTTTTTAATTTTTCTTCGAATTTCCTTGCGGCTAAAAACTTGTCGCATGTTGTAACTGAAGGACACTATGGCAAATTGTTTTAACAAGCAATTGTTAAAATAAAACTTTTAAAGAAAAAATTTTAACTGTGATGTTTCATTGCAAAGCAGAATATTTGCTAAAAAAAATGTTTTAATAAAATATAAAAAAAAATATTTCCTTAATTAAATTTTTTCAAAAAAAAATTTACTGTGACAATAAGCTCAAACGATAATTTTTTTACAGAAATTTATATAAGCAGCGTTGCCATTTAGTGTTTTTAGCACTATTTGAAGAGCTTTTTAATATTTGCTACTAGAAATGTTTTCGTTTAGTGCTCGACTACAGGACAGTAAATGACATTGGCTACAACTGTAGTCAGCTACTGAACTCTTTTATAGCCTGTTCAGACGTAAAAGTTAATGAAGTCAATTAAGTCTTAAATTGTGTGACTGATTTGGGTGCTCACACATATTCAATTAAGTTTACGCAATTACGCATTTGACAACTGAAAATATTGTGAAATTTTTTTTTTTGAAAATATGTTTGAATATAAGAAAATTAAATTTAAAAAAGATATTGGTAGCTTATACTAAAAATATTGAACTACTCTGATCTGATTCAAAGAAATTAGTTATTTAAAAATTATTTTCAATAACAATTTTATAAAATTTATTCAGCGGTAACTTCGGCTGCCATGTCCTTTTTATCACATTTATTTTTAAATTTATTTACGTTTTCTTTTTTTAATACTGAAAATATCAACTTTTCTCACTTTTGAGTTGATATTTAAGGGCACAACAAAGAGTTGCATTGTTAATTTCGCAATTATTTAATGGAAATTTGTATGGTACATTGAGCTTAAAATGCTTAATTGCTCAATTAACGTGTATGTCTGAATAGCGTATTAGAAACAGCAGCAGCAAAATTAAATATCTGATCTGTTATTTTGACGTATTAATACAGAATAAAGTTACTTTTTGTTATAATTTGTATGAAAAATATGTATGTCTCAAGAAAATTAAAAAAATTTCTTCACAAGCAGATAACGAAGCCAAACTAAATGAAAACAAAAACCATAATGAATAATTTATAAAAGTAAACAGCTGTTTGTTATAGGAATACAAATTTCAGTGGTGACACGTTTAACTTTTTAATTTGTTTAAAAATAAAATTATTTATTCAGGGTTTAATTTTTCAAACAAACATATAAGCACACATTCATTTTTATATATGTAGACATACTTACAGGGTGGGCCAAAAGAAACCAAGGGGTGTAAAAGTTTAATAACTTTTTTGTTTATTAATTTTTTTTTTTATTTTTTCTTTCAGATTATATAGACAACACTTGGAGAATTTATAATGGAGAGGTTCACAACTGAACAGAGAACCAGAACAATAGAATTTTATTATTTAAACCAGAGATCAATTATTTTAACGCAAAGAGCATATCGTCGACATTTTAACGTCAGAATTTCGCCCTCTGAAGCGATGATTCGTTGCTAAGTTAATCGTCATCACCAACACGTAGACCACGTTTAAGACGCACTGCGGAAAATATTGAACGAGTACAGCAAAGTGTTAACGAAGCACCAGAAAGATCTGGCAGAAGGCGTTCTGCTCAGCTAGAAATGTCTCGTACGTCACTACGGCGCATTTTAAAAAAAGATTTACAGTTATAGCCATATAAGGTGCAATTGGTCCAAGAATTAAAACCCGCAGATCATCGGCAACGTCTAAATTTTGCAGTTAAATTTCAAGAGTTGGCCAGAAATGAAATCAACTTTATTGAAAATTTGATTATGAGTGATGAAGCTCATTTTCATTTGAATGGCTTTGTTAACAAGCAGATCTGTAGGTTCTGGGGTTCTCAAAATCCAAGAGCCATTCATCAACGCCAATTGCACCCCATCAGGTGTACAGTATGGTGTGGGATCACATCTGAAAATGTCATTGGGCCCTACTTCTTCGAGAATGAAGATGGAAGTGCTGTAACCGTAAATGGAGAGCGGTATCGTTTTATGATAGAAAATTTTTTACGTCCTGCTCTTGAAACCAGACCTGGTATGTGGTTTCAGCAGGACGGAGCCACTGCCCATACTGCCCGAGACACAATGGCACTTTTAAGTCAAATTTTTGGAGAGCGAATAATTTCTCGAAATTCGGAAATTATTTGGCCAGCGCGATCGCCAGATTTGACAGCACCCGACTATTTTCTTTGGGGTTTTTTGAAGGAGCGAGTGTATGTGAAGCCAGAGACAATCCTTGAACTCAAGGCAAACATTGTTGCAGAAATTCGAACGCTACAGCCACAAGTTTTGAAAGATGTTATGAAAAATGCTCTAAAAAGAGCCCATCAGTGCGAAGCTGAAAACGGTGGTCATTTAAGAGACATCATTTTTCATACTTAGTGTAAAAAAATTTCCATTTTGTATATTATATAATCTGAAAGAAAAAATAAAAAATGTTAATAAACAAAAAAGTTATTAAACTTTTACACCCCTTGGTTTCTTTTGGCCCACCCTGTATAACACAATAATGTAAATTAAATTTATTTCTTTAAAACTTCTCTATTGTAAAATAAAATTATATATTTTTAAGCTCTAATTTAGTTTAAATTTATTATTTTATTAGCAGCACTTAATTGTTCATTGGTGCCAACGAAAATAACAATTAGACTAGTTTGACAACAGCTATAACAGTGGTCGTTATGTTGTTGAGAAAATAATAGTTTTCATATAAACACATGTATTCTATTTTTGATAGGTTGTACTCGGTAGCCTATTGTCTCGAATGTGTTTAATATTCCTTTTATAAGAAATTTAATTTACTTGAAGGTGGGCATATTTAAGTACCTTAACTAAAAAATTTGAATTATTTCCCTAGACTGCATAGAATGATTATTTTATTCTGGTAGCCACTTCCTTAACGTTTGTTTTAATAAATTCAATTTATGTATATTTTTTATATTATATTTTATTGTTTTCACCAGCGTTGCCAGAAGCTAGAAAAAAATTAAGCTTTTATATATTTTCCAAAAAAAAAATGCTGGAAAAGGCGAAGAAAAAAAACCTAGAAAAAAGTTAAAAAGCTACAGCTTTAAATTCAAAATTTTCTTAATTCTTTTTCATATTAAGAATTTTATTTATAATTTGTATAAAAAAATTAAAAAAAAAATATAAAATATCAAAAACTAAAGAAAATAATATAATTTTCCATATGGCTTTAAATACTTATAAGCGAATTCAATTATTTTTCAACTTCAATGTTAAAAAAAATATTTAAAATTCCTTCACGTAATAATTATTTTTTTAATTTTTAATGCGATTTCTATTCTGATATTTCGCTTGCTTTATCTTACGCAAAAGCGAGTAACCTCAGCATTATGAAATCAATTATGAATAAAGTGCATTTTTATTTTACTTTACTTATGAAATTACCTTCGTTCGACCAATTTATGAATTTACATATCAAAGTTTTATCGAATTGGTTTCAGTCTCAGTTTGTTTATGTCTTTTGTTTTCATTTTTCTAAAAAAGCTATTTAAGGCTATAAAAAGCTATTAAGGAAGAAGTTGATTTTCTTCTATACAAATTTTATATGTTGAGCACTTTAATAGGGTTTTAATACTAGAGCTCATATAACATCTACCATCTATTCGTCGAGATGACAATATCTTCCCATATAAAATGCATGTAGAAAAAATCAACATCTTTACAATATGTTCCTATCTCATTTTTGTTTTACTCAATATTTTTCGATAAATTTCTTTCCATCACTAGAAAAATGGCAATATTTTCTATTTTATTGGCATCACTGATAAAGTATCATTTATGTATACTTATTAAACAAACTAAAAATTCAAATTTTCAAGCCAAATAGATTTGATCTTCGCAAGCAACACTTAGTCCAATAATAAATAATTTTTCTAAATTCATTTTGAAATATTTTTTTGTTTTCAAAAATTATATGTCTTCTTTTTCGACAGTTTAGTTGATGGTAGATGTTAGATGTTGTGAGTGTAAGCAACTTTTTTTAAATTTAAACATCTTCCACGCATTCCTCTAAGATGTGCTCTAAAGTAAAACCCTATAAGTCATTGTTTCTGTTTTTATTATAATGCTGATGATACACGATACTTAAATACATACGTACTTCGCGAAGTATGAGTGATAGTACGGTTTTGTGATACACGTTATTACAAATCGTTCTACAAGTTGTACTTCTTCATTTAAAAGAAAAATTTGGAAGGTAAACATATAAATAGATGATGTGGTGGCATTATTAATAATTAGTGAAGTACCATTTGAAAAGAATAAGAAAAAAAAGTTCAAAAAAAAAAAAAAACATGGTGTAGAGAATAGTTAAAAGAAAAAGATGAATTTTCAAAATATTTTTTATAATATTTTCACTTTTTTAACAATATTCGGCACAAAAAATTGATTTTTATAAGCGAGATGCTCTCCGCTGTTCTAAAAAAAATTTTTAGTACAACAGCATGATACACGATACTTTTTATCGTACTTATACGAGTTGCTTTTTGTTGTGCTGTTTCTTCTTCCCTAATAGAACGCGCCCAACATTGTTGGGAAGGTAGACCCTCGTACAAGCTTCGCCCACAAAAAATCAAAACATTTTGATTTTCAAACTTCGAAGTATACTTTTGTAGTACGACAGCATGCTAGACAATACTTACTCGTATTTCATACTTGTACGATTTGTAGTAACGGCTATCAGCAGCATAATACTTGGTCTCGTTCCTACTTTTACCCTATAAGCTGGCATTGTTAGAGTTATACATAAATTGGTACGGCAAGAGGTTTTTATCCGTCAAAAATTCTCATGCTCATACAAAAGAGTGCGCCGATAGCGCTGATTAAAATCCAATTTTGACAGCGCGTTTTGTAGAGAAACAATTTTTTTTTTATTATTTTTGACCACTAATAACCTGTTACCTAGTTGTTTTTTTAGTTAGTGTTTTTAACTCTATTTTTGTTTTTCTTTAGATGATCAGCATTGTAGAAAATACGCACCGCCAGCTTTAATATAAATAGAGGGCGATAAAAACTCTCAGCTTGCCGCTCCAATTTAGGCACTTTATGTGCGCAACCTTTTTTTTTTGACAGTCTTCAGAGCTATATTTGTTGGAAAACAAAAAAAGTTTTAGCTGGTTTTTTCTTAAAATTTTTTCTCACTTTTTAATGGGTGATTTCGCTATTTCTAAGGCCAATTTAGCTTATATTATTTCCAGATACCGGCAACACAACGCACGTTATAGGTTATGTGCTAAAAAACAAATAATAAAGAATACAAATTGGAAAATCTAAATTTTAATGTTTGTATATTATTTAAAAATTTTAAAATCTATTAAATTATTATTAAATCAAAAGAACATTTTCAAAGTTATTTGAAGAAACACATAGGAAAAGAAAACAACTTTCACTTTGGTTACAGTATTTCTTTTGGTTAGGTGTTTGTTGGTGCTAAAAACAATTTTTAAAAAATTTTGTTTATGGCTAGTAAAATTAAGGCTTCCTTAATGAAATAAAATAACTAATGGTCTTAAAATTACCGCACTTGTGGTAAAAGCTTAATGATTTATTTTTTATTGATTAACTACAACTTAAACCGTCACTTTATTAGTTAGTTAATTCCATATTAAACGTTTATTGGTTTTTTTAAAACCATTTATAAGAAAGTGGTATTTAAACAAATAAAAAGATTCATTTTGGTAATTTTAAGATTTTTCGCTTTGACGAGGGCGATTTAAACGCGTATTTTCATAGTTTTAGGTTACTTTATATTAATAATAAAATAAATAAAAAGTATAATTTTGTTCCTTTTATGTTTCTTATTTTGTTTATAGCCATTTGATCCTAATTAAAAAGTTATAGGTTTGTTGATATAAGAAAAACAAAAAAGTACTTTGAACCGAAAAACTATCTCATTTTGATCCTTTTGTCATTTTTTACTCACTCAATAGTGTCATAATTCAAGAAACTTGAATACTCAATTGAGCGATTTAAAGTTTACAATTTGTTAGAATTCTTATGAGAAAAAATTTTAATTTTTCTTTGTTTAAAATACGTATTGGTTAGCTATTTTTACAAAATAAAAAGCAAGATATAAAAAAATTTTTTTGACTTATGACATTTTTAAAGCAAGATAGTTACTAACTGCAGATCATAATGACTTGATTTACTAAGCAAGTTAGTAATTTAAACAGAAATATGCAACAAAATAAATTAACCTAAAAATATAATTATGGAATGACTCTTTCTTTGTCCACCACTCTAGTCTTTTTTCTTTTTTCTGTAGAAAATTTTCAATTTCAATTCAATTAAAATAAACTTTATTATTTTTGAAATAAAATACAATTTTTGCTACTTCTCTTAGCTAAAAAAAAAAATTTTTTAGTAAAGATAAATTGATAAATAACTTGAATTAAATAAAAAAACAGAAATATATATTAAAAAAAAAATATAGTTAAAGAATTATCCCATTTTCTTGCCTATATTGACTCTTCAGCACTCAATTAATTTATAGGATACTTGAATTAACTAGCCTTACTCAAATCAATTTTTTATTTTTTGTTTGTTTGTAATAATTTTTTTTTCCAGATATAAGAATAACAATCCAATAACGTAATCTAGAACAATTATTCTTTATTTCTTTTTATTATTTTCAAATTACTTTTGAATAAATAAAGCAAAAATACAAGAAGTATTTTTAATTTTTTTTTATAAAATATGTAAAGGATCTTTATTTTTGTAAACTTTAAACGAAACTAGAAATTTGTATGCATTTATTTATGACGTTATTAAATTATTTACACCCTTTGACTAGTAAATTACAAAATTTGTAAATAAATAAAACAAAGTTATGATTCAATAATCTCCGTAGCAAATGTTGTTCCTTTCAATTTAACATTAATTTTAGTTTGTGCAGGTTCTTTCACAATCATGTGCATAAATTTCGTGCTTCCTATTCTAATATTTTGTAAGATCCAAACATATTTTTTATCAGCCTTGTGAATGTGTGTACTTTCTTTAACCTTGTATAAAGCAGAACTTTATACCGTATAACATTACTAAATGCTTTTGTCCGGTCTCGCCCGGTCCGGTGCTTTAATATATGAATTGGTATCATTAGGGAGTGCGTATATACCATTTATATATATAACTTTAATTGTTAAAAAAATCCAAATAAATACAACCATTCACTACTTTATTAAGTGGTTTATGGTTTTGCTATTATTATAATAATTATTCTCATTTGCAATCGATCTCATCCCATTACCATACGGAAAGTTCGATTTTGTATCACTGTGTTATTATTAGATCCACGAACCAAAATGCTAAATAAAATATTTCGAATCATAATTTAAGTACGGGAACAAATCTTTTTGAACGGTGGCGAATGAACGTCATTGAAAAGTTGGCTTGAAACTGATCGTGGTAGGCTCAATAGCATATGGCAAACTTCCCTAGAATTAAACAGAAAATGAATTTTATTTGTATAAATAGACATCATAGATAGATTAACGAAGCTGGTAAGCTCGTTTATAACTCGACAGTTCTTAATTTCAATCAGCAAATAGACCAAGTAAATAAGATAGTAATGCCAAAAAGGCCTGATTTAAGTCAGTTATTGAACAATTGTTATCCTCCGCAGTTGTTATTTATGCTGTCACGTACTTTACTCGTATTGTACAAAAATGCATCAAAATTCTCATTCTACGTTGACAGATGGGGTTTTTATATATTTCATATACCTGGAATATTACAGAACTTCCAACTAATTTAACTATAAAAAAAAATTTGTATGTGTAATAATTTTATTTGGAATTCAATAGTTTAACACAATATTTATCTTTATTTGTACTTAATTCCAGAATTGTGTTGGGTTATTTGAAATTTATTGTTTTCCTCATGATATTCTTATTGTACTGAATAACTCATGAGAATATCATGAGGAAAACAATAAATTGCAAATAACCCAACACAATTCTGGAATTAAGCACAAATAAATATTAATATTTATTTTGTTTAACTATAAAAAATTTAGTTGAACAAAAATTAATCATGAATACCGCCTGACTTTCATAATATATTAAGATAATCTCTACTACTTGTCTGTATTACCAAGTCAATAATAATATTTGCAGTATTCTTCTGCCTTACATTACTGAAACAGAACAGAATTAAAATCAATAGCGAGTACAAGTCACCTGGTTACTGTAGTCAGAATAAATTTACTGTGACAGTACGAATACTCTATTCCATTCTATTACTCATTAACAATTCAGAGACTTTCTTGGGAAATTTCTCCTCTATATTAGATAGTTGTAGGTAGTGACGCAATAAGTAAAGAAAATGGCTTCAAACTAGACCATTATTGGCACAATATATGCTGTCTCTATGTGCTTATTACATAAACTACCAATATTCTGCAATTACCTTTAATTAATACCGTAATGCTATGAATTCCTGTCAGGTCCAGGCTCTTTCGACAACGAAGCGGTATGCGTGGTGTTCTTAGTTTCCAATATATATTGGTTTAAATCTCTTTAAAAACGGTAGAGTTTAAAGGTACTTCGCAGAATTCTAATGAAACTACTATACTGAGCCAAAAGTCGCGTTGAAAAATTAACAATGCATTTGGTCATTTTGACACCATCACGTTGTCTATTTTATTGACAACGAGTGTTTTGAATTTTTTAACAATCGTGTACAAATCATCAACTTCTGGCTGTCACTCGTTTACTCTTTTGACAACGAACGCTGTCATCTTTCTAACAAACGTTGTGGAATTAACAACAATATGTTTGGAAATTTCAAATTTATTAACAAATGTTTCAAATAGGCAACGCATGTTTTAATTTCATGGTATCATTCCGATACTAAATGGCGTCATTTTGACACTAAATTGTGTGGATTTCTAACCGGTGTCAGTTCGACACCAATATGGTATCACTTCGACACCAGTATGGTGTCACTTCGACACCAGTATGGTGTCACTTCGACACCAGTATGATGTCACTTCGTCACCAGTATGGTCTCACTTCGACACCAGTATGGTGTCACTTCGACACCAGTATGGTGTCACTTCGACACCAGTATGGTGTCACTTCGACACCAGTATGGTGTCACTTCGACACCAGTATGGTGTCACTTCGACACCAGTATGGTGTCACTTCGACACCAGTATGGTGTCACTTCGACACCAGTATGGTGTCACTTCGACACCAGTATGGTGTCACTTCGACACCAGTATGGTGTCACTTCGACACCAGTATGGTGTCACTTCGACACCAGTATGGTGTCACTTCGACACCAGTATGGTGTCACTTCGACACCAGTATGGTGTCACTTCGACACCAGTATGGTGTCAATTCTGCAACACTTAGTTTACAATAATTCGTTGTTAAAATGCGCTGTCAAAGTGAGCACAAGCGGGTTTGATACACTGTTGACACTGTTTGTGAATGGTGTTATTTTTTATCTGGGCTTATTCTTACTTTTTTTCTGGCGAGGTCATCTGGCTCCTCATTGCTTACATATATACTATGATCTGATACCCACTCTGACACGTAGACCAGTGTTTTACTATCAGAGTGAGTAAAGCTGTGCTTATTATTAGTGTCTCTTTCAAGCTTTTGTTTTAGGCTTAAGAACATCACTGTCTTTGCAGAGGCTTGTAACTACAAAAAACTCTGGATGTATGGTGGTCGAAAAACGCCAATTGGCGTTAATAAATACTTAACAACAACACTCAATCCATGGGACTCAGTAAACGTTGCAACACAATTATGTGTTAATTAATTTGTAAATAAATTAATTACAGAAATTTAACTTAATTTGTGCTAGTAAATACACAATATTTCTTACAAAAATAACAAAAAATATATCCCTCAAACCACAATTTAAATCAGTGAAATTAAAAGCAATTAGTTTCATTATGAAGCAGGTAGTGGAATACTTTTCCAAAATTTTTATACATTTTGTTTTCCAGCATATTTTAATCTTAATATTGAAATATAAAGTTCAACTAAGCATGATAGCCAACAATTATTCTGTTTTTTTTTTCACATAATAATGAAATAAATCATATTAAAAATAGCTGATGTTATGAAATGAAAATCTAAAAAACAAATTATCTATTTGAAATATTTTTTTGTTGTTGTTGAGGCAGGCAGGCAGGGATATTTGAAATATACGAGTTGTGTTTTAACAGAAAATAAATTTTCTTAAATTATTTTAAGGACACCAAGCACACTTCTTCCAAAAAGAAATGCAGTTTTAAAAGTCAAACAATCGCCTGATTTACGCTTTAAATAAATTTGTAATAAATACGAGTATTTACCAGAAAGAATTAATGACTTAATTACAATTAAAAGCAACTAATGTTTAGTTGAATTAGCATTACGAGTGCATTGTGCGATTGTATTTAATGATTTCCTAGGTAATTAAGACGAGTATAAACTAAACTCTTGCAGTAACACAGAATAGATCCTGCTGTCTCTTGGCTTCCTTTCAAATATTTGGTAGTACAACGTTCGATATTAAAATAGAGAAGTGAAGTAGAGTCTGTGAAGCTGTAAATATGATAGTCATTTACATTTTGAATTAAATTTGGGTTTGTTACAGAAATCTTATAGTCTTTTTAAAAAAAAATTTTTGTCTTATAATTTTGTTCGTATTCAAATCATTAATTTGTTTTTAATCCAAGCATTGACACTCTTATTCACAAAAAAAAATTACAAATAAAATAAACATTTTAAGAAATTTTCATTTTTCACAAAGTTTACTTTAAAATGTAGAAAAATGTTTACATAATTTTAATAATGTTTAATATAAAAAGTTTATTGTTTTTTTATAAATAGAAATTTAATTTTATACCACCATCGTATTGACTTGGTGTCTTTGACTTTGTAAGGATAACAAAAATTAAATCAGGGTCATTGTAAGCAATGAAAATTGTTTTACAATTCCAGCATAAAACTAGGACTCCCAATTGTTTGTGTTTGAGATTGTTTATGCAATTAGATGTTTTTTGTTAGTATAAATAAATAACCAATTATATGAAATATTTATAGACAAAGATTTATATTTTCAAATGATGAATGAATAAAAAATTACACACTTTTGAGTTAAATAAACAAAAGTGCAAAAAAATTATTTTCTTCTTTATTTCATTCTATTTTAATTATAGTTTTATATATTTAAATATGGTACTGATACACTCTGGCGTAAAACTATGGTCTCATGGTTTTTTATTTAAAAAAAATATAAAAAGTATTTGTAATAATATCAAAAAGAGGTTTAATTATTGATTTCAGAAAAGCACCTTACTTTTTTATACTTAAAATATATTTACATATACTAAAAAACGTACCCTTAGGTAAAACATATTGAACTCGGCATATTTATCCTCACTCAATTAATTTTTTGTATAGTTTCGATATTTTAGAAAAATGTGAATTGTGAAGGGTATATAAGACTCGGCACAGCCCAATTTAACTTCTTTTTATTTTAAAAATTTGATTAAAAGCAGCTACTTCTTTCTTACAATTTTGTCATAATTTGTAATTGCATACAAATAATTGGCCTCAAGTGGACAAATATACAAAACCACTCCTCTAAATATTCAGTATAAAAATGACTTGTGGATAGCGTTAATAAAGAATTGTAACTCATGCCTATAGGTAGATTTTTTATGTTTTTTTTTTTTTTTTTTTTTGATACAATGCCGACATTACTAGTGTGTTTAATAAACAGTTACTTCTTAGTAAACTAAGCCAAAAACAAAGATATGAGCTTTCATAATTTGTCATTATAAGAGAATTTGATTGGCGGGCAAGTGTAAAAATGAATCATGTGTTAAGAATGTTTAAATGTGTGCAATAAATACTCAATAAAGAAATGACTTTAAATTACAAGAGTGTGCTGATATTTTTTAAATGTAATTAAAGCTAAATTATAAATATTAAAATTACCTGACGCTAGATAGTAATTTAACATAATAATAATTCTGTAAATGACACAGATAAACACAAACTTTTTAAGGTTTAATTTTTTTTTTGTTTTTTCTTAAAAAATACATAAAGATCGAAATAGTATTAGTAGGGAGTAAAATACCTCTCTTAAATTACAGTTTAAGTGCTTTAAATTATAAAATATATTGAATTTTTTAAGCAACATCGGTGACGTCATTCAACTTAAGTCTGAAAACTAATTACGAAAGACAGACTACTGACCATAGCTCCGCCATTTATGGTCCCATCCAACAGAGTTGAGATACTATGAATGTGATGTTTGAAAAAACTGCGTACTACTTTTTCTTCAGTTTAGATAAAAACGCATAAAAACAAATCCATAATTAATGAAAATCTAAAATTTTGG
Organism: Thelaira solivaga; assembly: GCA_947397855.1. NCBI lineage: Eukaryota > Metazoa > Arthropoda > Insecta > Diptera > Tachinidae > Thelaira > Thelaira solivaga. The sequence goes on from OX377612.1 coordinate 30,711,173, forward strand.
TTGTATTTTTGATATACCTCAGCCATTTCTTAACCGATTGCTTTGGTTTTTAGCACAGGTATTACGACTTATACTTAAAACAAAACAGCATACCACTTTTTTTTCCGTTTTTTCGTTTAGACAAAATACGCAAAAAAACCACTCAAAAAATGGTCAAAAATAGAGGTAGTTACGGTTTTTGACTCATAGCTCCGCCATTTATAGACCGATCGGGCTGAATTTCAATAGCAATAGTCTTACAGTAACAACTGACCGCTTGGTTTGCTAAACTTTTCTGTATGTTGTCTAGATTCTTCTGAAAGTTGATTTCAACGACTACACGGACAGACAGACGGACAGACGAACATCGCTAAATCGACTCCTCTACTTATAAGGATCCAGAATATATATACTTTATAGGGTGTCCCATGTACGGTGTAGAATTTACAAACGGAATCACAAAGTTATATATACCCTTCTTACTTACAGTGAAAGGTATCATAAATTAATCATTAAATTAATCTAAGCATATTTCTTCAAAACATATAAACGTATATGTAGATGATATAGTAGTTGTACTTATTTCCACAAATGTTTGTTTAATGTGAGCATAACGTTATTCCAGAAAAGTCTTAAATATTCTGGCAATTTACATTTTTTTATTTGTTTTCTTTTTTGATCTTCAAAAATTCCATGATAATTCTTTATAAAAAAATCAAATAGATGGACTTACACCTACTTTAAATATTTTACCAAATTAAAATTTTTTGTTAGGAAAACCAACTGAGTTATATCAGAGTCACATAACACTACAAGAACTATAAAATTGAAATGTCCTGAAGATTGAAAAAGCTTCCGTGAAATGCTGTATAGAGATATAATGCCCTCTTAGTACTCATTTCACTAAATAAACTTTTTATATTTTTCATGAGACTATAATGGAATTAATACATTTTGAGCCTAACATAATTGAAATTAAGAAAAAAATTCCAAATAATTAATAAGATTTGAAGTTAAAACTATGAAGAGTTTTTCATACAAAATATATAACAATAACTACATAAAGTCCACTTTATTTTTCGTTATATGCAATCCATACACATATTTAATTTAATTATTAATTTCAAAACTTTTGGAAAAAATTGTTACTTTTTATAATCCCGTGTACTTGCTGTAAAAATACTTTAACAAGGAAACAATAATTCTGCAAATATTCAAGTTTGCCTTTATGTATATGAGTGCGTGCGCAAGTGTTTATCTCAATCCTTAATATAGAGTTAATTTTGTTTTTCTAAAGCAAAACTTTGGTTTTAAATTTTCAGAATTAAAAACAAAAACTGTTAAAGAAAGTTAAGCTTTTAAGCTGATTATATATTTGAGAAATATTTAATGAAATCAACATTCAAAAATCAATAAATAAATCTTTTGACTGAAAACAAGTTTTAAGCGAATTTAAGGTATTAAACCTTTTTTGTTGTTAAAAAAAATTATTTCATGCATCCAAGTATACCCTTCTTGTTATTGTTTTCTCTTTATGTGTGTGTGTGCAACTTGAACATACCAATTCCCACCTATACAAATTCACATCTATTGATGGAAGCCAGCAGTTGCTTTCCATTGAAAACACTTTCAGTGGGGTTGTAACTTGTTACTCCATTCAATTTTTGTTTTGAACTGCAAAACTAGGTTGAATACAATTTCTCTACTGTCATCAACTTTATGTGGGATATTTAATCTTTTGATTGCAAACGTTCATCTTCAGGGGTTGAGCTTTTGTTCGTTTTATCTTGTTAAAATTTATTTTTTTTTATTGGATCGCACCTTTTGTTCTTTTGACACTTTGATGCTGGCTATTTTGAATACACTTTGGCAAGATATTTTTATTTTTTGTTTATTCACCAAAAAGCCCTTATCATATTTTATTTATACTTCAACATAGCTGGAAGGATTTAGGCTAAATATAAATGTAAGCCAACCCAACTAATATATTAATAATATTTTTTTAAGTATAAAACTAAAGGTAAAGATATTGGAAATTTTTTCAAGGGAATTATAAATAAATTAAAGTTATAAACAGCCAGTTTACTCGTATATCTGTGGCAATATGAGACTACAACTTTAGAAGCTTTAAAATTATAAAATTATTATAGTTTTAGCAAATCTTATTGTTACCGCAGGGATCCGTTAAGTGTGAAATACTTATATCATTGAATCAGTATAAAATCTTTATAGCAGCCACGTGCTCTCTGTTTTCAGCTCAGATTTATGATAAAATATATTTAATCTTTAAATAACTTGTTTAAAGCACAACATTTTCTTTGTAGCAAAACATTTTGCTTGCCACATGATTTTACTTTTGTTCTGTTTTCGAGTTTGAAATCTCAAGACCTTATTTACAGTCAAGTAAAAAAAGGCTTTCTATTTTGCTGTTTATCATTATTCATGCTTCACGTTGGATAGTCAAAAGTGATTTAATTTGTTGGGTGGCAGTAAAAAATATATTAGACAGGTCAAAGTTGAAAGAAAATAAAAAGTGAGAAAAAAAAAAAATGCAACACAAACTTGACGAAACTTTTTGTAGACTTTTTTACTGTCATTGTATGGTTGGGTTTTTTTTGTTATTGTCTTGTTTTGGGCAACAAGCGCTTGAGCAGGGAGAGTAACATTAAAGAAGAGAATTGCTTTGTGATGGATAGAAGTTGAGGGTGTTAAGTTCCTAGACAAACAATAATATAAGACATCAAGAGAAGGCAATTTAGTGCTAATATAGCTTCCGTAGCTTAAACATGTTTGTTTTCCGACGTCAAGAGTTATACGTGTGGTGGCATATTATTTATTTAACTAAAGCGTAACGTGTTAAATAGAATAAAAAAAAAGAACAAAATTGTGTAAACAAAGTGTCTACAAAAGTAAGTGTTTTGAGAAGAGAATATGAGTGTAAGTAGGGTGATAACATCAACAGGGTAAACAGGTGTTTGGAAATTTGTGTTTAAAATTTTAAATAACATAATTTGGTTGTGTTTGTGTGTACCAAGAAATAAATGTTTTCAACAATTTAAATTTAATAAGACTTCAAAAGTACTTTGAAGTAAAAAGCTTAACAAATTAAAAAAAAAAATTGAAAATTTGCACAAAATAAATTTCATTAAATGCAAAATATTTATGAGAATTATTTGGTTCAGTTTATTAAATTAGAAATTATAATTGCGGTCTGTAAAGCATATTTCCTTTTGCATACTTAAATTAATTGTGCTTGAAAATTGTTTATTAAAATCAATTCAATTGAATGGAAATAAAACGATTTATTAAAGAAAATTGGCTTCATTAAAATAATAATTAAACAAAGTTTTCTAATAATAAATGAAAAGTAAAAAAATAATAAAAATTTATAATAAAATATTGCAAAATAAGCAAACAACTACGAATTCTTCAATAGTAAATATTTATTTCACATTTTGAATGTAAAAAAAGAGAAATATTTTTGGGAAATATATAAAATAAATCATTGAAATTAAAATATTTTTAAAATTTATTTAAAGAGCATTTTCTTTAAAAATGAAAGTATTTAAAATGATAAAAGTGAAATTATTTGTGATGGATTAACACTAAAATAAATAAAAACGTGGTTAAAGTTAAATACTGGAAATTTTACACAATCATAACAGACAATTGTTTAGAAGTGAACGTGGAATGCTATAAAAATTAAAAAATAAATAAATAAATAAACAAAACCATTGCAGTCAAAAGAAAGTTTTTGTTTTGAGATTAAATAAAAAAAGATATAAAACTAAAGAAACAGCACCGTTTCCTTTTCTACTAACAAAATGCCGTCTTTTTAAAATTTGCACATAAAAATATCTATAAAGTCAAGAGTCAAGAGTGAGTTTATTCAAATAAATGTGTGAATAAATGCAACTAGAATCAGTACTAAAAGCGGGAAAAGTCAACTGGCCACTGCGGTCAAAATATACCAACTGTGACACTATTCTCATTCTACTTAATATTGTAGACAGACGACAAATCTTACTAATGCAAATTACAATTTTACCCTCACAGACAACAGTTTCTGCATTCAGTAAATGGTTGTTTGTTTTTAAACAACTATTTTGTGCAATAACAGCTCCAACCACGTATTTCTAAGGTAAAGTTCGGGCAAATAAAAATAAAAACATATAACTCTCAATTAGAGACTAAAATGTAAAACCAAATGTCAAAATATTTTGACATTTTAATACAAACAACTTAAAAACCGCCAACAAAATTTAAAGTTTTGTTATTTAAAGATGAACATTTTTCCCATTTATTTAAATTTTTTTATTAATATTTTTACTTAAGCTCTTAAGAAATTTTATTTTATATTTTAATTGTTTACCTTTTGCAAGAGCTGATTGTGGGCTGTTTGGGGCAGGAAGAGGAAAAATAGTACCAAAAACTAGGTTGGCTTAGGTTACACAGGGAGCCCAAATAAGAAAAAAAGAAGCTGGGCTTACTTGGGTCCTCTGAAACCTGTATTGAAAGAAGTAAAGAAGGATAGCACTAGAGATAGAAGAGTGAAAGTAAAGGAAATAAAGAATGTGAGTTCGTCACCAACTGCTACTTCTAACGAAGCCATATAGCATGTCGACCTTTATATTCGACAGTGCAGTGAGACCTTGCAGGCGGCGCTCTCCAAAGTGAAGCATGCGCCGCTACTCCAGAGCTGAAAACCGGCAGATAAAGTGTTCTACATATCAAAAACTATAAAACATAAAAATGTTTCACTGTTGTCAGTAGCAAATTTTTAATGGGCAGAAGTACTAAGCCCTATCGCCTCTCTTCAATCATCTTTCAGCAAATCTTTCTCATTGACGTGTTTATATCGTCATATCATTTCATTAAAGCCCTAAGTTACATTTAAAAAATTTTAGAGAAGCCAAAAATAGCCAATAATAATATAAAAAATTAATAAAACATTTTCTAAAGACTTTGATATGACTCTCTCAAATTCTCTCTCACTTGCCAAAATTTTTTCTACGGAAACAGTTTTGGGTTAATTTGGGTACCAGTTGGCTCCCAAAGCAGATTAGGAGAACGCAGCTAAATTTTCGGTAGAAGGTTTATAATTCTAAAAGAATCCACGTATCTTTTTCGGACCACACACTTCTCTTCTTTCTTTTGGAAATCTAAAATGTCGGAAAATACGTTTAGTTTAGTATTCATTAAGAATTCAAAGACTTCTTTGGGTGATTTATTTCCCATGCCTGATGGTTGTAAAGAGTTATGCCTTACGTAATGAAAGCAGGTCTAAATTAGACAATAGTGACATAGTACGTGTTCTGCTGTCTCTTCGTAATCATTACAAAACCTGCAGAAGCTATACCAAGCATATATATATTCTGCAGAGCGCAGTCATTCATTTCGTAGCAAATTCCTGACCGAGTCAGGCCCAGTAAGATATTTGTGTGCTTTCGAACAAAAATGTCGATATCCATGTCCATCGTTATAACCATTATTATTGCTTTTCTTTTTTCAGATACTCTCTAAGCTTAGTAGTGCTGTAAACTGCTACGCAGAATGCTCCTGGACTAATGCATCCAGCATAGGTAGGTATGCTTTGTCAAGCTACATTCTCAATCTTAGAGGCGTAAAATATTGTACAGACTATAATTTTCTCAACTTTAGGTGTATACTTGTGCCTTTAGTGCACAGTCGCATCGACTGTGTCCCATAGTAGGAAAGGGAAAGTGGAGGACCACAACACCAGCGGTGTTATCCTGTTCTATTAGTTTAATTTTTTTATATTCTTTTTCTTTTTGCTTTGTTTTGTCATTTACACTTATTTTTTTTATTGTCATGGTCCCTCACCAGGCTCTGAAATAGCTGTAGAGCAAAAAGATAGGAGCATAACAATAGAAAAGATGTGCAAAAAGTGTAATGTATGTATATTTATTTCGTAATCACATAAATCACCCAAAGAAGTTTCTCAATTCTTAATGAATATTAGACTCTGGGAGGATTTATAACTTAAAAGTAATGTCACAGTAGGTCTATTTTGGCCTCAGTGACCAGGTGACTTGTTCCCGCTCCTTCTTCTAATTCTAATTCTACTTTGTAAGTGTCTTGAGGCGTACCATCAGAAAGAATTTTTTCATTAAATAAAAAAACAATTAATTTTCTATAAAGATATTCAGTAAAATCTTATGAAACCTGTACTTAAGTTTATTTTATGTTAGAGTATACTCGTATTTAAAGGAACAATTTTTAAGTTTTCAAATAAAAAATGATAGTGCAGCGGTCAACGTTCGTGCTAGCGAACACCGGTTTCTTATAATGTGAGTACAGCTATATCAATTTTGACAACAGATTTAATTTTAAGACCCTCAAATTGCATTGAAATTGGACATTTTTTATGTTTCGTCATTTTTTTATAATAGTAAATATGAAAAATTTTTGTATCAAGTCACAAATTTGATTAATCGCATATAAATAATTGTAATAAATTAAAAAAAAAAAAAAAAAACAATAAAATAAACACCATTATTTCTGAATAATTTATATAAATTCACCCTCTATTTAATTTAATAATAATTTTTCACTGACATAAAAATTATTATTTATTAATATAAACCAACTTAACAATTATCAGTTTGACTGGCTCAATTAAAATTTCATTGTTATGACCATTTTTATAAATCAAATTCAAGTTTTTGTGTGTGTGCGTGTGTTTGGGTAAGTGTCAAAAAACAAAATGAAGTAGAATAAATAAATAGGTCACTTAAGCTATTATTTATTTACTTATTTATAGCTGCACACACATGCTTGTATCAAAATTTACATGCATGTCGATTATGTTTCTCTTTTTTTCTTTTCCAAATAACAACTCAATATAAAATATTTTTTTATTATTGCTAAAAGCAATTTATCTTTTTGTATAAAAAATTTTTTAAAAACATGTTTTTCATTGCAATAAACAGATAAAAAGTTTTTTTTTGTACTAACCAAAAAAAAAAAAAAGAACTTGATAAAAATTGTTCATTTTGTTTGTAACTAAAGCTTTTTAAATTATTAATGGAGTATTTTGTTATTAATTGTCAGTTTTTATTTTTTTTTCTATTAAGAGAAAATGCTAAATATAAAAATCAAGTATTAATGCTTACTTAGAGAAAAAAACAATTGGATTTTCTCTACCAAAAAAATTAATTGTTAATTTTAAGCATCATCTTACGCTAAAAGAAGTTTGTTCATTAATCGAATGAAAAATTTTTTATTTTAAAAAGAAACTTAAAAAACCCCCATTGAAAAATTTTAATTAAGCTTTATATAATATTTTTTATGCACACAAACATTAAGTAACATTACAACCATGAAATTTATGAAAAATTATTTCATAAATCATTTAAGGAGCTTCTTTATTAACTTATCTGATTTTTAGTAGCAATCAAGTGAGGTCTAAAATTCCCAACGAATTTATAAGAAAAAACTATCGCTTTCTTTTTATGTCCTAGGTAATGTCTGAGGAGATGAACTAGAGAGAACATCATTTACTTGCTGTCAGGAGTCACACTGCACTGCTGGTCTTATGCTCACCTGAGCTAAAGTCAACTATTATAATTGATTTTTCGTCCTCAGTGAATGAACTATAACAACGTCGTGTTTTATTCTATACTTGGAGGTCATTAGTGCATTTCAGTAACTTTTGTTACCAACATTCGTATCGAAAAATCAGGTATAACAATATTCTATATTCAGTAACTTTCCGACAATAGTATTCGGTCCAATAGAAGATTTATATGCTATTAAAGGTACTGACTCACTATCGTATGATTATGTCAAAATAATATGTGACAGAATTCTATACTACTTGAAGAAATCACTTTAAAATGGCGAACTTTATGCCACACTACTATACAAAAAAAGATGCAAAAACATATGCTTACTCAGCTTAATACTTTTAAAAGTATTTATTTTCTTCTTTGCCGCAAAATATTTTTTTTACATATATGTACAATGAAAAATAACCTAAAAGCTTGTATAAATAAAACACAATCTTGGTATTGTTGCTATTTTTCTACCTTGAACATAGAATGATCGCACAGATAAAATTTATTTTATGAAAATTTTCATAACATTAAAAAATCGGAGAGACCTGTCAAAAAGTCTGCTTGTTTTATACACATTATCATACTTTTTTAGCACACATGCGTTTTTAGACAAATCGTACGACTAAGTAGGATAGTGAGTCAGTACCTTAACTTAGTCGCAAACTGTATTCTGTGTCGAACGAAAATGAATTTTGATTATTCAGCATTTTATTTAACAAGACAACAAAACAAAAAAAAAAATCTGTAGTAATTACAAAAATTATTAAAAACAAATAAAATATTTACACAAAAAAAATTTCATTCACAACACAAGTTATTTTTCTATTCTTCTTTGTGCTTTTAGTTGATTTTGTGATTTTGTGCACAGCATTGCCTTATAAAACTAGCATAATTTAATAGAAAAGAACAGCTGTGTACCATCGATAAAAATTAGTGACAGAATCCCACTATCGATACTGCAACCGAATAAATATATTTCGAATATTTGCATTGTAAAAGTTACTGAATCATACTACAGGGCCATACTTGAAGACTGATTGATCAATAAGACCAGCAGACTACTTTGACATCGCTCCAGGGTATATTATGGAGTGAATAAGGTCTTGTTTGGCATTACAATTCTTAAAACATTGATAATCGCTGACTAGTGAAATAATCATGCTAGCAAAGTACACATCCCGAAAAAACTGGCACTCAACAAGACTGGTCTAAAACTGCTAACAATATATTGGACATGATGTTGTGATCCTAGTTATAAGATAGGAAATATTAGGATCAGCTGATGCAGGAATTATGGTGAACATGAGGAAACCTAAAAAATTGTATTTTGTGACTATGCCGCCTTAAGTTCTCATATACTGAAAAAAATTTGTTCTATAATTTAATGAAAAATTTCATTGTTTTTCAACCAATGATTTAATTAGACTAATGAAATACGAGTATATCTTTAATTTAATGAAATATTCATTCAATTAACAAAATAAATTCATTAAATCAATGAAAAGAAGTTACTACTCTAATGAAACGTGAAAAACAATGAATTATTCTTTCGGTGTAGGGAAAGACTTCTTGTTGAATTCAAGAAAAATAGTTGGAATCACACTGAACGTAATAATTGTCTTCAGTGCACTTAGTGTACAAAAAACCTTATGGCTTGCAGTACATATGGCCATTTAAAAAGTAAGGGCCTGTTCGCTAAATGCGAACGAAAGTTTCGTTCGCATAATTGTGCTCAAAACAAAAACAATACACCAAAATAATAATAAACTTCCCGTTCCGTATGCTTAATATTTAGTTGTCAATGCACTTACATGAATATTAAGTATACGTACTGAGTATTTTTATTTTATCAGTCTCTTTAGAGATAAAAAAGTCTAAAAAACGTATTTTCGTTTTTAAATAAAAAAAAATTTAATTTTTAAAAAATCCAGTTCAGTTCTGTTAGAGTTTTAAAAGATCTAATTAATTGAAAAATATTCTACATTTCATGAACCTAAAATGTAAAATTCTTACGCCGATACGCAGGGAATACTTAACAAAGAATAAGAAACCTTTATATGACATAAAGCCAGATATGGGTTTTCAAAAATCCCATACACATGTATTTTTGTATCTCCTCGACTTTACCAGTCAGTGATGAGAACTTGCTTAGTTTAAAAAATTCAGCTTTGTTTTACCGTTTTCTCTTTTCGAATGTTTTATTAAAAACAAAATCATAAAAAAATGATAATATATTAAAGTGCTGTTTATAGAAAATGAGAAATCTTCAAGAAAAAAAAAAAATAATCAAAAAGACTTTAAAAATTTAATGTTTTCCATAACATTTTTTTTGGAAGTTTGTATTGTATAATGAAAATTTACATAAATTAGTTTTTGTAGTTTTAATTTTGTTTGCCCTGTTTTGTTATCTTTCAAACATTTGCTGTGTTCTTCTTTATAAAAAAAAATTGTTTAATAAAATATTTAAGTAAAACCTTTTAAAACAAAAATCCTGAAAATAACTTTATAACATAAGTTAAATACACCTTCAACACTTACTTTCCTAGAATATGCTAATTTATTATGCATATCCTTGCAATCAAACACTCATAATCAAACATAGTTGTTTATGAAGCTGCAAATTTTTTTTTTAAATGTGTGCATGTATTTGTGGGAGAAAGAGAATGTGTGCATGGTTGTATTTACTTGTATTGCTAATTTGAGAAAAGTAAAAAGGCCTTTCGATTCAAATCTTTTTATTAATTTCAATTATATGTCCTTATTATGGTTCATAACTTTTAAAAAAATTTGTTTGTTTTTAAAAAATTGGCATTGCCAGTCTCAACTAAATTAATTTTTTGATTGTGTTAATTTAATATCATAATATTATATATGTGACTAGATGTTTTTGCCCGGTCTCGCCCGGCCTAGCCTTTTATTATGTGAGTAGGTATCCTTAGCAAGCATATGTGTCAATTTTTATAGTCATCCGTTTACAACTAGATTTTCAATTGTTAATCCAAATACTACAGCCATTCAGCACTTTATAAAGTGTCTCATATTTTAGGTAGCATTATTATTAGAGGCGCCCTCCAAAGTGGGCTTGGCGATATTCTTAACTCGATAAGTTTAGCTCCACAAAGTAGTGAATCCGTAAATGTATTATCCCCTATGTTTATTGAACACCCTTAAAGGTAACATTTTTATAAACTTTGAATGCCATATTTATTTATAAATTATTAATCAACAGACTAAAATATAAGTTTTATGCTTCTAGTATGAAGATGAAAATATTTTCAAACAAGTTTTCATCTCCCTTTTCAAGCCTTTACAACAATTTTTTTTTCAATTAAAATTTAGCCTATGCCCTTTCTCAGACCTTAAACTATCTGTGTACTAAATTTCATTTAAATCGGTTAAATAGTTTGGGCGTGAAAGCGAGACAGACAGGCAGACAAAGTTACTTCCTCATGGCTTATAGACAAAACTTATTTGGGGTGAGAACGGCAAAGTTAATTTTTCAAACATGACCAAGCTTTTATAAAAGTTATGAACCATAATAGGGGTAAGCATTAAAATTTCAAAGGATTCAATAACCCAAATATAAAAAAAAATTTAATGCTTTTCTTGCTTCTTAAGTGAAAAGAAATATTTATTTATAATTTTTTTTGATTTTTTTTTAACAAAAAACACCTAATTTGTACAAGCTTAAGGCCAAATTATAATTATTTGTATTTTAGATCAACATACCGCTTCAACTTTTTGTAACTTTTTCAGCATATTATTTGTAAAAAACAAATAAAACCTAAAAATAATTTAAAGCTGACAACTAATTATGGAAAAATTAAGCTGAAATTTATAAAAAAATAATTAAAATCTAGAAGTTATTGGACAGATAAATGATTTTTAAATAGTTCACCTCACAGTTAGATTTTAATAAGCGTTGTTGTCTTTCCTTTAAATTCCCATTTTGTTTATTGTATACGGCTCCGTAGTATTGTTTGTTTGTTGCAGACGTTATTCATAGGATGCCACAAAACAAACAAAATAATATTTAGCTAATTGAGAAGTTGTAATAAAGAAAAAAAGTTAAAGGTTACTTTATCCTTCAGTGTTAACCAACTATAACTATCTGATACCTTATTGGCAAGTTGTAATAATGGCCTTAAGTGAAAAATCTTATAAAGAAACTAAGAAGCTGTTCTCAAAAAGTTTTTTTTATTTACTTATGTGAAAAAACCTTTAAAAATATTTAATTTGAAATCATTTTCAGAATTACCACCAAAAGGTAATGTTGGTGATAGATTTTTGTACAATTACAACTCGAGTGTGCTAATAACAACAAAGGGAAAACATTACGCAGGCCTTTAAATTTCCACTTCTTTTGTTTTTTGACATTTAAAGTGTACACGTATTTTTGTGTCAAACTACGCAAAGAATAAGTTACCAAACGTTTGTACGTGTTGGTTTTCTTTTTCATTTGACTAATTAATGGTCCTACTTTCTGTAATAACTCACTGAAAATATGAATTTTGGCTATAGAAAAAAAACATACACACACGCATAAAATACATAAACATATGTGTGCATGTGAATTTATGTATGTGTGAGTTTGCTAAAGGCACAAAAAACAGGCAGCAATTGCCAAATGGAGACATTTTAAGTGTGTGCATGTGTTTGTATTAAATAAATTTATACAACTGCCTCACACTCTCATTTGCACAGATTTATGTCATAACACCCCATTCAAACTTATTTCCTAACAAGCATACAGTTTGTTTTATGCACACAGTGAAGGACAGTTTTTGAATAATTTTTTATAGTTCAATTAGTAAGAATTAGAAACCAAAAACCAATTGAAACAGATTACCGATAGTTACAGTTACGATTTTATAAGTTGGCTGGTTGGACATAAAATTAAAAACATTAATAAGTTAAATATCGGATTGTGTGATTTTAACTATCCACCCAAATTTTGTTTTAAAGTTTTAGCCAAAAAGAGGTTATTTGCCCCACAAAATTCTAACTTTATTGAAAGTTGTTATAACAGCCCTAAGAAAATAAAAGGAATTTTTTGAAAAAACTAATGAATTTTTTTAAAATTTAAGTTATTGAGACATTTTCTTTAGAATTAATAGTATTAAGCTAGATTTTTAACTAGGAGCGGCAACAAGGCATCTGATCAGAATAGACCTCTTGTAATACTACTCTCACTAAGCCTTATTTTTTTATAATTCAAAGATAAGTTACTATTTTTTGATCAGTGGCCATGGACGCACTGCAACCTTGTTAAGCAAATTTTACCTATTCTAAAAGTTAGAATTTAGCTTTTCGGCTAAACCAACAATTAAAAGGTAAGTTAAATTACCTTTAAATTTTAGCTTTAAAATCTAGCTTAAAATCTTTTCATTTCTAACTAGCAATAAGTAACTTTAAATATGAGTTAATTGCTTTTAAGTATATCGAAGAATTGAATTAAATTTAAATCTTATAAAACACATTAAAATTAAATTAAGTTCACCCTGCTTGCAATAATTAGGAGCAGTACTACTCAATTAATATTTAAAGTGGACATTCGAATTATAATTCTAAGGCTATTGATTTCCTTAGCCTTTTGTAATAGGTGAAAACTATTGGCAAAAAAAAGCTCTAATTAAATATTTTAAAAGCTTTAACTAAGAGTGGTTTTTTTTACCAAGTATACTTTGATTTCACCTCAAATGACCTTTGATTTTGAAAGACTACTATGACCTATAGGACTTTCATTTGTTATGACAAAGAAAACATGTTAATGTTAGTTTCAAAAGACTAACTATTTTTGTTATGGATAATTGTATGTCGCCCGCTCCATGTACTTTTATGTCGAACATGCTCATTTTTCAACAAATTATTTGAAAATTTTTTTTACCAATCAAAAACTAAAATTTTAACAAATTACTCTGAATTTTTATATAAACGATCTGTTTACTCTATAAATTCCCACGAACAAGATCAAGTAAAAATATTATTTTCCTCATACTCAAGGTATAAAAATCAAATATTTTTGAAATATATAAAATAAATTATATAATCTTAGAGCTGTTTTGCTATCCACTGTAGTTCCTTTTTTTATTATTTCTATACACAAACATATCTATATTTTCTGCCAGTAAAACATATAATTTTTTATTTTATATTTACTTGTGTGTGTATTTGTGTATGTTTATAAATCTCTGTATCTTTATTTATGTTCCTCTATGCTCGTATTTACACTGAGCAGTAATTTCTTCTGTGTTTTATTACCAGTAACTGTTTTATGTTGTGTCATTTGTATTTGTGAATAAATATGAATCATATGAAACAGATGTTGTCCACTGTTGTTATAACTGTATGAGTAATTCTTTCTACATCATTTTTTTTACAGTTTTGTGTATTTTCACCAAAAAAAAAAAATAAAAAACAATTTAAATTCGGCTGTGCCGAGTCTTATATACCCTTCACTGTGTTACCCAAATATTCATATTTTTCACTTTCTACATTCTTCTTAGTGAGCTGTTATTGTAAACTTTCCAAACTACTTGATTGCTTGTGTTATAAACACGGCACATTAATAAAAAAAATATTAAATACTGGAAATAGCTAGCTTATTAAGCTTGAGGTCATATTAAATATAAACATTTATTTATTATTGGAAAGAAATATCTATAAAAAAAATACATTTTTATAATACGACCTCACATAAACTTACAATTAAAAAATTACAAAAAAACAAATTTTAAATATTAATAAAAATATTTTTTTTTTTATAATCAAAAATAAATAATTAATTTCAGTTCAAGAAATAAAAATTAATGAGTTCTAAGCAAAAATCCTTTTAGAGAACTTCATTTCTAAAAGCAATAAAATGTCTGCAGGCACTCGATTTTTAAATTTAAAAACAAAAAGAAATTGTAAGAAAGATATTAAGTAGGAATACAAATTATATATTATTTAACACAATTTTGCAAACATTTGTAAAAAATGTTTAAGCCAAAAATAATTAATTAACGACAAAAAGGAAAAAAATCCGCTTTCTTAAAGATGGCTGTATTCGTAATGCTATTACACTCAAGGCATTAAAAACCAGACACACTTTTTTAGGTTTCGTATTTGTGTGTGCAAAGGATTACGCACATGACAGTTTAAAAATTTGCTTAAAAAAGCAAAAACAGAGCAAAAATTAATGAAAATGTGAAATATCGGTTGCATTTTTGATATTTCTCTGCCATTTGCTGATCGATTATTCTTCTTTTTTGCCGAGACATTACGAATGTTATATCTATTAAAAAAATTTAAATACATGCTTTTTTGGTTTAGATAAAATACCTAAAAAATAAAGAAAAAATTAATGAAAACCTAAAATTTCGGTTGTATTTTTGATATTCCTCGTTCGTTTGTAGACCGATTGCTTCGATTTTTTGCACAAATCTTATGGCTTTTATTTTTGAGAAAACTGCCTTTTTTTAGTTTACCCAAATTACTCAAATAACTCTCCGAAAATGGTCAAAAAAAAGAAAGGTAGTTCCAGGAATTTTAAAAGCTAACTGACAGCAGTAATTTCCAACAAATTGGCATACTAAACTTTTCTGTAGGTCATTTAGGGACTTCAGAAAGTTGATTTCAATATATGCAAGGACAGACAGTCAGATACAGAATATATATAAGTGTACGGTGTAGAAATTACACACGTAATGACAATTTTATAGAGGATGAATTTAGCAACACACATTCAAAAGTGTGTGTGTGTGCAAATAAAAACACATAAATATTTTTTACAAGTTTTTATTTGCTGTTACAAAAATATTCTGTTTAAAAGAAATTGGCTTACAGCGTTGTTAGTACGAGTAGTCATACTTCAGTTGACATTAGACAGCAAGTGAATTTTCTCATTCATTCAAAACAAATACATAGAGGATATATTATGAAAACATTTTAACATCTTTTTTTCTAATTTATTTTCATTCCTTTTTTGTTAGCTGACAATTTGGGTAGAGTATTAAAACGTCAAAGTTCTTGTTTTGGGAAAATCTAATTTAAACTTTGATATGGAAATTGGTTTTAATTTTTATTTCTACATTTCACTCTTCCTTTAAAAAAAAAAAAAATTCTATGTTAATGAAAGAAATTAGTTTAAAAAAGGAAATAAAAATGCTTAAACGCATAAGTATAATAAAAAGTTAATTTAAGTTAATAAAAAATCTTAAAGCAAATTTAAATTGTTAAGCAAAACGCATTTAATGATATTTGATAGTAAAACTTATGTTGGTTTTTAAAATAAGTATTAAATAAGTACTAAAATTGAAAGAATATCCATATAATCGTTTCATCCGACGCTAACCTGAACCATCAGTGGATTACCCAAAAGTCTTGTGAAATTCTTTTCTAAATATTTGAAGACTTATTTTGTTACATTAATCGACTAAATGAGAATTTTAGTCAATAGACGAACAGAGAGTTTCAAAAAATTCAACGTATTACAAATATAATAAAAAAAAATAAGTTTTATTTATTTGTTTTTAAAAACTGTTGAAAAAAATGTTTTATGTCAACTTATAAATTTATTTTATAGGTTAAGAGAAAATATAATAATTTAAAAATGTAGTAAAATTATCACCTATGTTCTGAAAAACGCAAAACGCTTTACTTTGGCGATTACGATTTGAAATCGCAAAAAAGGTGTTCTGCAAAACGCAAAACGCTTTATTTTGGCGTTTTCAGACCGCAAGCATACACTAAAGCGAAGTGATGAATTTTGCACAAACATACGAGTAGAGTTAAAGAGAAAATAAAATGTTGCACAATTCAAATTAAATATGTTTTCTTTTTATTTCAACCAAAATAGAAAAGAAAATTGTCATTTTTCCATAAAAAATACGATTTAAAAAAATTTACTTTGATTTTGTCAATTGTGTGTGTCAACTGTTTACTTATAAACTGGCGTTTTCTCATTCACATTCTGTGAAAAAAATGTATGCAAAACGCGCGTTTTAGAGAACATGCTTTGGCGTTTTTCCGAACATTATGAGCATTACTTATAACACGAGAACTGTTTGAATAAAAATCCTTTTTTTCGGCAAATAAGCGTTTTTTATTTCTCCATAGACTCCTTTTAAATCAATACATTTAGGCCCTTTTTTTAATTTTTTTAGTCCTTACAAATAATAGGTTTCCTCAAAGCCCTTAAAATAGATATTTGTTTCGATTGTGAACTCTTAATTCAACGCAGAAATTTTTTTAGATTTCGAAAAAAACATAGTCTTACTGGCTAAATCTGGATAGTCCTTTGTAGCCCCATTTATGGATTTTTGAGATAATGAAATTCCTTCTTAAATTTTTATTAAAATTCCCGAGCTTGTCTGCTTTTAATGGTTGTCAAGTGCAAATTAAAAGACGCAGCTTGCTGAAAAATGAACAGTAGTTTATTAAAAAGTAGTGGTTGATGCTAGCAGTCTTGCCTTTAAAATTATTGTGAGGTCAATTTAAAAAGCCATGGAGCTCCGTCACTTATGAACCTATGCAGCTCAGTTTTGTTGCACCAGATACTACGAATATGATGTTTGAAAAAACTGCATACTAAATACTTCTTTTCTAGTCCGTTGTAGTGAAGTATTTTAAATACGGGTATGATATGGGCTCCATTTATTAGTGATTTGACAAATAGTAAAGACAGTTTTCCTGGAAGATTTTAAACATTGTAATACATATTAAATTTTATATATGTAACGGAATCTGCACTCAACATGAGCGCTTATTTTTGGAAACAGCCTTCAGTTCTGCAGCTGCAAAAGTTGAATTGAATTAGTAAGCTGGTATCGCACAAATACTTACTAAAAAATTAAAAAATATAATAGTGTGAAAACAATCAATCAAAAAATACGGATAGTAATTTGAGAGTAGTATGACTCCCACCATGTTTAACAAATTTTCTAAAGATTTATACTTTTCATTGTACCAGATCTTAATTTTTGCATACGAACAAAAAAATACTGACAAAATCCCATGAAAATGGCAATACTTGTATTATAGTGTAAAACTCCCGTATGATTTTTCGACAGTTCTATCAAATATTATTAGTTAGTGCTGTTTGTACCTACACAAATAAATGACATATGAAAATGCATTTGCTTCCAACAATTTAAATTGATTTTATCTGCTAAAATTATTTTCTCATTATTTTTTTCCTTTAATATATTTTCTTTTCAACAACGAAATCTTCTAGCTTTGAAGATGTTGACAAGGGCAGAACAATAAATAGCAAAATCTTATGAATTTGATAAATGTGTGTCCGCTAAACAAAATGCCCAACACTATAAATTAAGTGCCTGCCAGCTTTCATGACTTTGATTTCAACTTCCGGTTGAAATACACATTCTTTTGTTTTTTATTTTTTTCCTAAAGGAATATTTTCAAAAATTAATGACTCATTTCAAAGTGAATTTTTAAAATAAAAAAGTTTTAATTAAGTATAATCTTATGATTGATATTATAGTCTTACAAATACTTTATGAAATTTAAGTCTGGAAAGTTGCTAAGACAACGATAGAAAAAGTTATACATTTTGAGTGGTAACAACTTTTAAGAAAATTAATTTTTTTTAATTTAGAAATAAAAGAATGTGCAATTAATTGTGTAAATTTAATTTCTTAAAAAGAAAACATAAATTAATTTTTATTTAAAAAATTTTTAGTTCTGAAATAAAAATTTTCTGCTTTATTTTTTTAATATAAATTATCTTTCAATTTATAAACAAAATATTTCTAATACTGAAAGACATTCTATGAAATAAATCCAGATTTAATGATTAATGTGGTGAAGTTAACTAAAAAAAATTTTTTTTAAATTTATTTGAGATATTTTTAATGTCAAGACTGAAAGCCACAGAGTTGATAGAATCCTGGTGTGGAACTAACACATAAAGCAATTGTAGCTGCAGCTGACCTGCTACACGGAGCGAGACGATTAGTAACATGTATTAGGGTTGGAGCGGAATAAAAAATGAAAATTTTATTTTATTGCTGTTAAGGATTGCTAGTAGAGCAACAAGGACAGCATGTCCATAAAGTTTTTTTCCCGAATTCCTCTGCTTTTATTCCACACATGCCAACAACTTTTTCAAAGAACCCATGACCAATATCTGAAATCCAAGTAAGCCGCGTAAGTGACATATATTAGCGTAACGAACGACTACATGATTAAATAAACAAGAGAAATTCTATAAGCGTGAGGCATGCCAGGGGAAATGTAGCGTTAATTTGTCATTTTCAAAAATAACTTTTTAATTTATTTTTGATTTATAAAAATGTTCTTAATTTGAAATAAATTATGCTCATATTTAAGCTCTTCTTTATTACTTACAAGTTTTTATAATTTTTATTTACAAAATTTCTGAAAATTTTATTATTTTGATTTATTTTTCTAACTGAAGAAATATGCCTGTACTGAACATTTAATTGTTAATGTAAGAATCTAGAATTATTGTTGAAAATATATAAAGGAACTCACCTTGACAACTATAAAAAATACTCACCAGGGCAGTTTCATTTATGTACATCCATGCATGTTATTTTGCCTCAAAGTAATAGCAAAAAGAAAAAAAAACCAGAAACAAATAAAAATCTACTGTGAATACATTCAAACGCCCACATTGGACCAGTGGCAATTACAAAATAAATTTTTTTTTCTTTCATTTCTAAGCGAATCATGTAGGTGTAGGTAAAATTCATACACCTATAACCCAGAAATCATTTTAGCATCGTTAGAAGTTTTACAGAACAGCTAACCTGTTGATGAAATTTATTTTTTCATCAAAACTTTTGTGCTATAAACTAACGATGAATTATTTCATTTCATATTTAATGAATTTCTTTAAAGCTTGCCCAGTAAGCATGAGAATTTAAATTTTTAAAGAATTTTTCTCACATGAATAAAATAATCACTTTTTGCGTCAAATGTGGTGCTAAGCGTAAAATTCGCAAACGTTCTGAGTAATTCGACCACTTTTTATTTTAATTTTTTTTACAGAGGCACAAGAAAGATTTTTGGGCAGCTAGTGAAAAATAAAAATTTAGGGAAAATGAATTTTATCATTTCATTAAAAACCAAAAAAAAAAAATTTTTTTTATATGAAGAACCTTTTTTTGAAAACGTTGCATTATTTAAGAAAACAATTTATTTCTTTATCGTAATGTTTGTGGGGTATAACAAACAAATTCCATACGTTTATACTCGTTAGTGTAAACTTGTCTACATACAAGGATAATAGAAAATGCATTTAAGTAAACAAGTTTCACATCATTGATTGTGTGATTTTTAAAGTAGAAAATGAAATGAAATTGGCTTAAACGAAACAAAATAGAAAGAAAAAATATATATAACGAAACCAAAATAAAATAAGAAATTGATAGTTAGAAGCATCTCCTATAAGACGACAAAATAAATTGGATTTCCATAAGTATGTGATAGAGAAAAAAAAAACGAATCAAAATATTATTTTCATTTTTGCTCTACACTTCCCTTCGTTTATGTTGGTTTCTTACTGTGTACGTAAATGGCAAAGGATTTTAAATTAAAACGGTAGAGGAATATTACAAATTCGATCAAAAAAATATGAAAAGATTTTATACGTTTTGGCTTGTTTTTATGTAAAATAGAATGAAATGTTTTCTTTTTTGTTTTCATTAAACTCTGGGAATGCTTTTTCATTTGTTTGTAGTTTTAACAGATTGAATGTTTGCATAAATTTCAAATAAGTTAGTAATTTGTAATGAAATGCGTTTGCTAACTAGAATTGCTTGGGTTACAGTTTTCCTTATAGTTTTTTAATTTAATTTTTGTTTGTTAACAGAAATAGTTTTACGGAAAAATTTTAAAAAGAGAATTTTTGGTATTTTTATATCGAATGCAATAAATATCTAAAAATTTTTAGATTACAACTTTTAGATTTTATTTTAGTTGGTGGGAATTTTATTGGAAACAAAAATTTAGAAACACAAAAAGAAAAAATAGAAAAAAGATTTTATTTTCAATATTAAAAAACTTTCCCATGCAATAAATTTAAAGCAAAACAGTTCCACCTCAAATCCAAATTTATTTTGCGCCATTTCCATATAACAACGGATTAACACTTAAACGTTTTACTCTTTCATAAAAACGTTTACTTTACTAAGGTTCGGTATTGTAAAATAAAATACACACAAAGACATTTGTTTTCTGTTTAAAGTCTCTACTAAAACTGATCATCTCTGGTATTCTCAACATTGTTGTACATACCTTTTGTAATGCTAGCAGCTCAGCTTAGAATCAATGCTAGATGTTACTACATGTTGACATCTGTGACAATATGGAAAAACCGCTTATGTCTTTTAAGCAATTTTAGAGGACTATAATTTTAGAAACCTGGGAAGTTTTTCTTACAAAATTAGTTAGATTCTAGTAAACAATATTGTTTTCATTACCATTTCGTTAATTGTGAAATATTTATAAGGCCAGACCATCACCACCACAATAATAAAGTTATTGATTGAGTTAATTGGGTAAACAAGTCAATTTTAACTTGAGTCAACTTAAGTGATTTTTCCTATTTAACACAAATTTATAAACAAATTAAAGTTTTTTAACATTAACACTTTGACTTAAATAAAGTATACTTGAAGTGGATATTGTGTAGTCTCGTACATCGTAGTTCTTTTGGTTCAAAAACTAAAAAGAAATAGTTAGTTCATTTGATCTTTTGTCCCTTTAACACTTGTATACGTAATAGTTTAAATACTCTTGATTGTCATTGAGCGTTTCTTTATTGTGTATAATGATTTAGAAAGAAATGTTTGACGAAAATAGAAGGCAAACCAACAAAACAAATTTTGAAAAACTTAAAATAAAAATCTTAGTTTCTTTTATAATAATTTAATTCAAACTGTGTTATAATATTTTGAAATATTAAGCCCTCAATGCACTTAGCCACCACAGCTAAAATAACTGCAGCCCCACAGAAGATAATTTTTAAAAATTTCTTGTTGCTTAAAGAATTTTCGAGATACGATATACATCATTTTAAAGGGGAGATATTTTCTATTTGTAATATGTTACTCAATTATCGAGAAATTATTTTGTAGTATTTTTCAAAATTTCTTGAAATTCCTTCATACCCCAGTACTGCTGCCTTGAGGGTTATTGTCAATCTTCCGTAACTTGACTTTATACAAAATATATTTCATAATTTCTTTCTTAAATCTTCACTACGTATTTTGTTACATAATGAATTCTATTTGGAAACAAACTTAATCCATTATTGTCTATTGTAAGCAATTTATTTAATGTGTAACCATTTTTCTCTAAGTCTAGTTCCTATTGAGTTTCTTTTTTAGCATAACCTGTGCTGTTTTGTATTCTTGCTATCTCTGCTTTGTTGGATTAGATTAGAGCAGCTAAAAAAGGAAACAGTAACTAAGATTTTAAGACATACACGATCTCAATTATTAAGTAGTTTCTGCCTCTCCAAACTTATTTGTTCCAAGTTCTTCCCAGCGAGTTCCAAATTTGAAGACAAATAATGAAAACTTATTGTCATAATACCAAAACCAAAATAATGACATGAAAAGTTTCCAATCGTTTTCATGTCCTTTATACGTGACCTTCATTTCACATGATATATAAAACCAAAACAGGGCATGTTTTACTATTTTTGTTACATAATTGAAAAAAATATTGGATGAATTTTAAAATCTTTTTTTTACTTTTATGTAAGCAAAATTTTTATTACATTTAAGACTATAAATAAACAAGTAGTAGAACATATGTGAGATAAATAAGTTCATAATACACCGCCCCTTAAACGGGCTTTCAAATATTGTAATAACTAATTCTTTGCTATGGAGTCATCCATTTGGAACGGTCCGCACGAGCTTGCTGAGCTAGCTAGTTCCATAGTGGTGGGCTGGTTTCTTGTTCTTCGGATGAATTTCAATACATACAATTAAAAAAAAATCACGTGCGGGTTAAAGCCCTTTAATGTCACATAATGGAAGAAAGAAAAAGAAAACCTACCAGTCACATTTAGTTCACCTTCTAATTTTCTTAAAGCAAAGGTGGTCTTGCTTTATGCCTCTGAACCCTCCCGACCTTTGGTTTTTCTGACGGCAAGACAAATATTTTATGAAAAACCCCAAACAAAGATATTACCATACCATTGACCGCGAAAGCTTTACATTTTAACACAAATCTATTTCATTATGAAACTACAATCGATATTTATTAAAAATTTAAATAAATTTCAAAGACAATTAAGAACAATATTTTAAAATTAATGTTCGTAATTACATTAAGGGGTTAATTTAATTAAAGAAATACAAAAAAAAAATTGGTATGTATAAAAAAAAAAAGTATCTAATTGTACCAGCATACATGTATGTATATCAAAAAAGTTATTTTTATCAATGAAATTAATATGAATGTCTATTTATACATATAAAAAAATTATCGAAAAGAAAAAAAAAATGAGAATACTCATGTATATATACATGTATGTACAAATGCAAGTACATAACAAAGATTTCATCGCACTATTAAATGAAATTGAATTCTAAGAGAGCGAATATTTAACTAAATAAAATCTTTGTTTTGTCTTACTTAATAATAAAAATTGCTTATAATGGAGACAAAATATATGAAAAAAAAGAAAAAAATACCTTTTACAATCTTAAGAAAGACTTACAAGAACTCATCCCACGTTGCTGAAGGCCTTCAGCATGATCGATGATGCTGTTGTAGTTGGAAGTAAAATTGTTTTTTTTTTATATATTTAGGTTTTATGAATGAATGTAAATTAGTATGTAATGTTAATATTAAGGGTGGGCAGTTAACATTAATTTAGGGTACAAATTTCATTATGTTATTTTTAGGTTATAGAGGAAAAAAATTTCTACATTAATTTTTCTATGTTAAGAATAATGTTTACATAATGTTAAATAAAAATTATATTAAGAAAATCATTATGTAAAGAAAATGTCTGTGATAATTATCGATACTTAGTTAGGTATTAGATAGCGAATTTTAAAATTAATTATCTAGTAATTAACGTTAGTATTTACTTGTCTTTTTTTCCGTTCTATCAATATATATTTTGGTTAAATGATGTTAAATTCAAAAATGTTGGAGTTAGTAAGTCTTAGTATGAATTTGTATTTTCTTTAGTTTTTTTGTTTTGTTTTTATTTTTCCCTTGTTTAAGCCCTCTTCTGTTTGTAGCCGGTAGTCTGTTTTATTAATAATTTCCAATTTAGGTGTAACTTTTCGTATGTTATATTGCTGGCACTGATATACAGTTTGTAATTTAAAGGAAAAGTCCCTCGAGATGAGACACGTGCACCCTTTGCACAAGGTGACTCGAGAGACTGGAAAAAAAATTTAACACCTGGCCTCGATCTTATTTTCTCGCTTCATGAATATTAAATTGTTTTTAACAGGACCAAGCTTTTGCAGCACAAATAAATGTGTTGAAGAATCTATTAAATTGTATATTCTTTACTAACCCCTGATCACTATAATAAAAAAATTCCACTATACTTACATTCAAATCCGTATCAACTGTACTTATGATAAAAAAAATGTTGTTTTTAATTAGGCACGACTTATTGCTTTACTCGCTACCACAGTTTAACAGAAAAGGAATTTGAATTCTTTAAGTAACCTTACTTCGTAAGTAAAAGTTTTTATTTTTTTATTTTTAAGTAAGTCTATTATTGTCTCACTTACACATCACCGATATAATCAAATAAATATTACTATCAGTAATAATCGATAAGATCATCTTGTATTTAGAAGTAGAGAACAGAAAATATGTATGAATTAAAAAAAAAATACAGAAAACCAGTATTTTACCAGTGATGGATAAATTAACAGATTTTTGGTATTAAGGGGAAATTCAAAAAAAAAAAAAAATATATGCAAAAGCTGTTAAGTAAAAAGTAAAATAAAATAAAGTTCTGTAAAAGGTGGATGAATAACTCATAGAATTTTTTTTTTTTTTAATAATCGTTGGGTGTAAATTTTGCAAAATTTGAATCATAGAATATTACAATATATCTACTAATATGCATATATAATAACCAGTTTAGATATTTATTTATTCTTTACATGTAAACAAAAAGGGCAAAAAAAGTTACTTTAGTATTACGGATCAATGGATCAAAATTTGATTCATTTTGATTTGCTTCAAAAACGTCCATTGCAGATCCCTTCACAAATCCCATGAACGTGATATAAAACGTTTTTAGATTTTTCTATTTCAGCAGTTCGATCTCAAAATGAATGCAAATAGTGTAGTTTGAAGTTTATGTTACAGCCACGATTTTAACTAATTGTAAATATTGTCCTGATTTACGTTTTATTTTTCTAGTCATTCTTTAAATTTTCTATTAATTAAATTTCAGCCATTTTACAATGACATAAATACTAGAGGGCTGCACAAGCATACTTGACAGAGCTTACAAGAACTTTTTTTTTATAAAATATGACACATGTGTGTAGTAGTGTGTGACTTTCAAGTATGCTTGTGCAGCTTTTTAATATGTGAGCTTAAATGCTTGTAGCTTAAGGAATTTAAAAACCAAGAACTGCTACAAGAACGCTAAAATATCTTAAATATGATAGAAATATTTTTGAAAATTGTATAAAAATAACGTTTGTTGGCTTGTGTAGTTGTCAACTTGTAAACTATTAAAATTTACCCTTTAAAATTAATAACAATAAATGAGATTATTGGCATTACACTTTAATTAAAGCAGATTGTTACCAAGAAAAAAAAAAACAATAAAAAAAATTAATAGAATTATCAGAAAGAAATTGCTCCCCTTTTATTAATAACATAAAATAAACAGAATTTTTAACGTTAAATTAAAAAAAATAGCAGAGAAAAAATGCTATAAGAAAGCGAATGCTGGTTTTGGTTGGCCAGGTGAAACACAATGCTTTAAGCAGCAGCAGCTGTTTGTTAAACAGCAAGTAATTACTGTTAAAAAAATACAATTACATACACTCATAAGCACATTAACATACAAGCGTTGCCATTTCAACCTTTTTAAGGTCAAATTTAGTTTTTTTTCTCGCATTTAGCCTCAAAATTTATGATTTAGCTTCTACCTTTTTTTGTCTTTCAAAAAAGCCTTAAATAGCATTTTTTTTAGAAAAATGAAAACAAATCATACATAAACAAACTGAGACTAAAACGAAATTAACTAAAGTAATATATTCAGAAAAACTTTGATATGTAAATTGATAAATTGGTCGAAGGAAGAAAATTTCATAAGTAAAGAAAAGTATTTAGCTTCTAACTTGTAAAACAAAAATGCAATTTATTGCTAATTGATTTAGAGTTTAGTTATCTAGTACAACCGTTTAGTAATTCTGAGGTTGCTTGCTTTTGAGTACGATAAAGCAAGCGAAATATCAGAATAGAAATCGCTTTAAAAATCAAAAAGTAAATTATTACTTAAAAGAATTTTAAACCTTATTTTTTAACATTGAAAATGAAAAATAATTGAAAATTAAAAAGTGTTTAAAGCCATGTGGAAAACGACCTTATTTTCTTTAGTTTTTGATATGTTTATTTTTTTTTTTTTTAATTATAATTAAGCTTCTTAATGTAATAAAGAATTAAAAGAAAATTTGGAATTTTGAGCTGTAGTTTTTAACTTTTTTCTAACTTATTTTTTTTTTTTGGGTGATTAAGCCTTTTCTAGCGTTTTTTTTAAGGAAATATAGCTTCTTTTTTTAGCTCCTGGCAACGCTGATCACCTCCTGCGTTCACCACAATGATGAAAGTGATAAGTACGTTAAAGGGCGAGAAAAGTTGTTCTTCGTTTAGCAACAGACCACAGCGCATTTGCTAAACACTTCATAATTAAAATACTAGACAAAAATATGCAAACAAATGTATAAAAGCAGTTTTTAATAATACGAGTACAAGTACATTTTCATACATATAAAATTATTTACTTTGAATACCTGCACATCAATGCTTGCAATGTTTGTGGGTAGGTGTGTGCATAAGCTCCTGAGGGTTTATGCTGCAGCACAATTTGAATTAATTATTTATAAAAACTCGCTTACTTTACAAATTACTATGCAGTTACTGGAATACTTTTAAATGATATAATAACTACATATACAACAGAACTCCTCTTTTGCTTCCCTTCTCTGGCTCGTTTTCAATTAGAAGGGAAAATTTAAACATTTTCTATTAACACACAACGCAAATGCTATTTTAGCTAGGAAACTGACAAACTTACTATTTTATATTATATTTTATTTAAAACTTTAATAAACCATAATGAAGTTTAAAATCAGCTGGAAATATTATTTGAATATTAGGAACTAATTTCTGTTTAAAAATTAACGTGTATTAAAAATATTTACCATGCACATAGTTAAGCTTGGGTATAAAAACTTTGAAATCGCCTTGAGGTGTAGCTTTAATGTCCATAAGCGACTCAAAATCATCTTAAGCGATACAAAACTACCACCACTGAGACTAAGATCAACTTATCCGTATTTCAAAGAAAATGGAATTATCTTGAAAATGATTGAATAAAAAGAAAACTAATTAAAATATTAAATAGTTTAAGTTCTAATAAAATATTTTAAAAATTTTAAACAGATTAAATTCTGTTATATTGCAAAAAAATTCGCCCCAATATAATTCCTTTGTACTACCCCTATAAGAGGAAAAATGAAGCAGAATAGCGATAGAAAGATGCCAAAGATGACAGAAAACGAAAAAAACGAGTCCGTCATCCAAAGCAGTTGCCAGTTAGCATAACGACCCCTGTAGTTTACAGTACAGTGAAGCACAGGTTGCTGATGTTTTTCAGATCATTGTCAAAATTAAGGGAAAAAGATAATACCTTTAATCGGTCATATGAAATACTTATAAAATGTTTAAAAAAAAAAAAACTTTCCTTACAAGTTTTAGTAACACACAAAACTACTTTTTAAGCCCGTTATTTACAACTTTCAATAGCAAAATTTTTATTAACAAATTTGTTTAGATAGCTAAGGACACACTATCGATATTTTTAATTTAATTCCCAACCAAAAGCTTCATATTTTACTTGTAAATTCTTAACTTTAACAATAGATAACTTGTAATAATGACCCTTATTAGCTTATGATCCACATATCCCAGAATTTAAGTCATTTACCGAATAAAAAAATTTGTGTTTTTACAGCAACAACTTGTGAGTATCCATGATACAAACTTTCAAAAAGCTATTCCTTGAAGAAAAAACTCAACGACCTTTCAGTTCATTTTCAATTGTTTTAGTGCATTTTTAAAAGGAAAAACATAAGATCAGGCTATTTATTTGATGTTGAACAGTTAGACCACGCCACTACTCTAATGCTTATATGTGCTTTGACTGGTAAAAGATATTCACAGTCTGGTATCTCTATGTAAATATAAAGATAATTTGAATGCCTGGACATGAAAAACTTTTAATAATTTTTTTAATTAACCAACTATAAAAGTTCAGCTAAAAGCAGAACTCTTAAGATACCAAATAGACTTTTGACATAAACTTTAGTAAATATTTAGTAGAAATAAAAACTTAAGACACGAACTTCAGCTTTAAATAAAATCAAAAAACTTCAGACACGAACACCAGTATCGATTAGAGGTAAAAGATCTCAGATTATCAGCAATTGATCTATAATTCGCTTTGTTACAAAGTTAATTATTTAAATTATATAACTCACATGGAAATTTTTTTTGTGCAAATCCACAGTGACAAGCGTCAAGAAGAGAAAGAAGCAAAATAAAAATTATCTCTTTGAAAGTTTCGAGCTTCCTTAAAATGGGAAATATGATTAAGCTTAGAAATAAGGAGGACTTGATCTGCCTGTAGCAAAAAAGCAACTTCAACGCTATTTTTAGACTGCTGTGCAATATTATGGACAAATTCTTTGAAAATTGTTTAAAAAAAAACATTGAGTCTTATTACAGTTCTTTAGTTCTCGAATAGAGTGTTTTACATTTCAATTAGATGGGCTGAGTTTACTTGTTTTTGTATTTCTTTTCTTTATTTAAATTAATTTCAATTTTAAAATTTGTATACAGAAATTTTCATAATTTTTTATTAAGTCTTATGGCAAAAATTAGGCCATTTAAATATTTTAAAGAAAACTTTAAATCATTTACAACACAGCCCTACGAGCCTGTGAAACTCAAAGCCACTTACAGTAACCTTTTACGTTAATTTTAAAATTAAATATCAATTTTCATTTCTTTGCTCTTCTTTTAGACTTTTGCATGATGTGAAAATGGACCATGAAGTAAGCTGGCTGCAATAAAAAGAAATAAAAGATTTAACAGTAAAACTACATACAGACATGCACACATAAATAAATAAATAAATAATAGGCAACAGTTATTCGAAAGGAGATAAAAGGATTGTGCAACACAAGTGTCAAAATCAAACAAACAAACTAACAAACAATAACAGCCCTGCCATTTCATGTGAACAGAAAATAAAACTTAAGCAAACTAAAGGATTTGAAAAACAATGAATGTGAAAGTGAGCAAAACAACAAAAGAAAGGTATTAAATAAATAAAGCAACAGTTAATGTGAGAGACAAACGATAGCAAATGATACATCTCGTGTCCGTAATAACAACGTAAATTGAAACCAATTAAAATTTAATGAAAAGAAAAACTCTCTATCTGCCACTATTTGGCTCAACCTGGAAAAAGTTAAATGTGCACCCCAGCACAAACAAAAATCTGTAAAAAAATTAAAAAAAAATTAAATATAACGAAAACTCGCATGTAGTTAATGGTTTTATATGAAGAGCAAAAATTATAAAAAAAAACAACTAACGCATGTGAGTGAGTTACCGGATTTGTATGCGCGTTTGTGGATTTAACGGCCACCGGATATTATTTAATTTATTTAAGTTTTTGTTTGTTAATTTTTAATTGAATAAAACTATTTTACTTGTATTTATACGAGCATTTGTTTTAAATAAACTTTTTACGTGATATTTTGTTGAAATTTAAACAAAAAAAAATTATTTTTTATAAATATTTTACAACGACTTAATTGCCAGCAACAATGATACTGAAGTTAACGAATATTTTCTGTAATAAAATATTATTTATAAGAGAAACTCTTTCTGCTGTTATGAAATAAAAACAAGAAGAGACAAACGCCTAAATGAATGAGTGTTGGCATATGTACGAGTATTAAATATAACTTGAACCACCGTCCTGCTACGCAAATAAGAAGCAAAAAAAAAAAAAACACCAAATATAAAAAACTGCAAGTTTGCCCATTAATTTTGTATTATAATATTTTAACAATGCTTGCCAAAGTATAACCCTTGTATAGCTTATGGTTTTTATTATTGGCAACATGTTAAAAAAGAATGATAAAAAAAATTATAAAGACAAGTAAATTTATCTTCTTAATAAACTAACCGGAAAGACACGCACTTTTTTTTAGCACATAAATCAACACGTTGCTGTTGCTGCTCTATGACTTCAACAGCCATTTGTGGAAAATTACTTGACTGCAACCTGACATAATGCTGTCTATTTATTTAAAGCCAGAGTATTTTATTTGTTTTTTTTTTTTTTTACTTTTATAAAGTAGAAAAAAAAAGTTCATGCAACTAAAAAGAATAAAATATGCTCGTATTTTTATACAATCACACCCACACCTACAAGCATACCCACACACAGTTATAAACAAGAATTATTTGCATTAAATATTCAACATCTGAATTCATCATAACAATAAGAAAACGTGTAAAATTGTAATTTCCTGCCCGAACCAAGCAACACACAAACATTGTCAACGCTGTCATGGTTGCCAGTCCTAGCAAGTAGTTGCCGCATCAGCATTATACCAGCAAAAGCAGCAACAACATTTTAAAGAAAACGAGGAAGAAATTATCAACATCATCATGACACATTGGCTGTTAAATATATTAACGCTACTTATGTATGCGGGTAAGTAAAGCTTTCAATTTAATTTTATTATTTTTTCATACTTTAACTTCTACTTAAATGAAAAATACAACAGAAGAGAACAGAACAGATGTTACGGTGTTCAGTAGTAAAACTTTCTATATTCAAACGACCACTAGTTCAATATGTTTAAAAAATTATTTATTTCGTATGCGTACAGCTGTGCTCTATATAAAATTTAAAAATAAAAATTAAAATCTTGTACTTGAGTGGCATTATACAGCAGCCAACTGCTGTACAATAATTTAACTCGAGTGCTTTAATGTTTCTAAAATTTAAGTATTCAAAACTCGATACGGCATAGCTAAAATCAAAATTCCAAAAAAAAGTAGGCTTTTATTAAGAGTTCCTGTTGTTGATAACCATTAAACAGGGTCTATAACTTTTTTTTTTTGTAAATACAGTACATTATTGGGGTATTTTTGCAATTAGCTTTGAAAAATGATATCCTGTAAGTGATGTCCATTTCCTGCTTCGCACATATGTGCTCTTTTTAGCATATTTGCCATAACTTTTTGCAAAATTTCGAGTGTAATGGCCATGATTTCATTTCGAATGTTGGTTTTTAGTTGGATTATGGTTCTTGGTTTGTTAACGAACACTATTTCTTTCAAATATCCCCAAAGAAAACTGTCAGGAGCTGTTAAATCTGGTGAAGGTGGAGGCTAGCTAAATACCTTGTGAGCGAAATAATGCGTTCGCCAAATATGTCCCTTAACAAAGCCATTGAGGCACCTGCAGTATGTGCTGTGGCTCCATCGTTTTGAAACCGCAAGTTTGGATGGTTTTCCACAGCCTAACAAAATTTTCCAGCATCGTCCGATATGCACTACCGCTGACAGAGATTGAGACACCATTATCATTTTCAAAAAAATATGGGCCAATTATCCTTCCGGAGGATGCATTGCACTAAACAGAACACTTAAGTTTGTGTAATTGTCGCTGATAACCTGCTCTTGGATTTTATGTAGCCGAAATTCTGCAGTTTTGCTTGTTGACAAACCCATTTAATGGGAAATGGGCTTCATCGCTCATTACCAAATTTTGAATAAAGTCTGGATTTTCCTCCGCTTTTTCACGGAAACGAATTGCATATTCAAGCCATTGCTGGTAGTCTGTCATCTTCTATTCTTGAACTTTATATGGAAACAAGTCTAGTGTACTTAAAATTCTCTGCAAAGACCGCCGTGATAGTATAAGTTGTGTCGAACGCCTCCTTGTTGATGTTGATGGACTATGCTATACGCTCTCCCGTACACATTCAATATTTTGAGGAGTATGCACGGTAGGTGTTCTTCCGGCACCAAGAAGGATTCTTACAGACCCATGTTGATGAAAATTTTCAATCAAATGGTTTATTGCTGACGCTGTGGGTGCATTGCGCACA
The DNA here is from genome assembly GCA_947397855.1 of Thelaira solivaga. NCBI lineage: Eukaryota > Metazoa > Arthropoda > Insecta > Diptera > Tachinidae > Thelaira > Thelaira solivaga. Next base: position 30,743,136 of record OX377612.1, read on the forward strand.
TTAAAATGACGACGATATGCACGCTATCTATTGGTTTGAAAAAAAAAAATTCAATTATTTTTGTACGTTGTTTGATCGTATAATAACTCATAATTAATTTTCTAAGTCTTCTTCACAAAATACTGAAAAAAAAGAAAAATAATAATTAAAAAAGTTATAAAGAATTCAAACCATATAGCTCATTCTGCGCCACCCTGTAGATTTAAAATCATTCTTACAAAAATACATCTTTAGTTAAAAGCCTTTTTTTGAAGTGTTTTCTAAATGTAGATTTAAATTTTGCAAATTTTTTATTATTTAGTATTGTACCTTGACCCAGAGAATATTTGTACAGCCCATAAGTTCACTGTTCAAGGCTTAGGGTTCGAATTAGGCAACTATCAAGTTTAGTGAGAGTACACTTATATCTCTAGGAGTCAACTAGATGTCTCCTACAACATTGACCTACTAGACTCTAAGACCAGTCAGTCGCAAATTAGGTGTTCTGAGATTTCATCATGGAACTTCCTGAATCACACTGATATCTATGTTAGTGGCAGACCTTTTAGCTAACAATAATTTACTTCCTTATATGAGCATCTTGTGAGTTGCATCAAATAAGCAGAAGATACATTTTAAACGTGCGTATCAAGAAATGGGGCTGCAATATGTTCATAAAAATTCATTTTCTGCAGTCACATTTGGGCTTTCGCCCAGTTTGGACTTTCGGGCCAGTTCAGCGCTGAACACGGCGAACATTTTTAAAAAGAAATGGTTGCAGGAACTAAATGAAAATGATTTCAGAATATTTTTGGTCACTTCACTGGTAATACTGAGTTAAAAAAACTGCCAAGCAAACATTTTGAGTGAAATTACTAAACATTTTATTTCTGAAAAAAAGTTTTCTTGTGGCAATAGAGCGTAGTCTGTTGCATGACACTTGCAGGAAAAAAAACGACAACAACTTTCAATTTAGAATCTTCTTTATATATAAAATTCTACTATACGTGTGTATGTCACTGAATTCTTTCTAAACGGCTTAAATGATTTTAATGAATTTTTTATATACCTTTGGGTGGCGTCTTGGATGGTCAGTCAGAGATACCGATACAGATGCCGATAACAGCGCCCCCTTCCGTCTAAGAGAATTTCAGTGACATACATACGTTCAGTATCTATTTTTTTCGTTCATATGTCACTGATTTGAATGAATTTTTTTAACCCGGCAGGTGGCGGCTGAAAAATTTCGAAAATACATTTTAAAAAAAAATGTATTTGGTAGAGAAATACACACAGATTTCAAAACAAAGTCCTGCGACTCTAATTGAGGGCCATTAGGCAGCCACGTAAACCAACCAACGCACAGATTTCTCAATGTTTTCTTTCTAAGTCCATTGAGAAACTTGCAATCGGTTGATATTTAATTAAGTTCTTGATTTATAAGTTCATAAATGTATGAAAAACCGCTTTTTACCAGTAACTCACGATTTTGATGGTGTTTTTCAAATTCCAAATACAGATTCTTGTAATACTCGACAGCACCTCAGAAAAAAGTATCACTTCCCTGGTATTACTGATCCACTAAATTTCTACATTTTTCAACAATCTTTCCGTTTCCAATGTTGTTTTGGACTTTTTCATCCAAATATGGCCAAAGGTTTTCTATAGAATTTCTGTGGTGATTTTAGCAGATAGAATTTAATTATTTCTGAGATTCCATAAGACATGATTCGAATTCATTTAATTTATATTCATTTTGAATAGAAATTTTAAGAATATAATGCGGTTTGCATAGAATGCGGCTGTGGTATCCATATAACGGGGTATAAATTAATCCATAGAACCCATATCCTATTTTGAATTAATTTGAAGTTTCCATATAACGGGACACAAATTAATTGCGTTATAAAATTAAATTATAATATTTTGAGATTATTTTTTTTTTTTGAGTTAACTCTGGCTCTCAAGATTTACGTTTGAATAAAAATGGAAGAGGTTGCAGCTAAAACTTGCAATAATTTATTTACCAGCTCTTCGATTAAATTAACAAAAACATACAATAATCTGGAATAAAATAACCTTTAATTTATATTTAAATAACTTTTTTACCAGTCATATTGTCATTATTACAAGTTACCGATAGCTAAATTAAGATTTTATAAGTCAAATATCAAGCTTTTGGTTGGGCATTAAATTAAAATTGTCAATAAGTTAAATATTGGATTGTTCGTCCTTAACTATGCACACAAATTTGTTTCAAAAGTTTCAGATAGACAATTTCTAACTTTACCAATTGAATATTGTAATAACAGGCCTTATTTAGTTTTGTCAAAAAATCATAAATATATTTTCAAGAAAATTAAAAAAAAAATTATTTTTTGTTAACTTTTGTTAACTCATTAAAATCTAAGACAAACTAAATTTTATAATTTCAATACTTCTCATATTTTATTAATATCCATTTTATATTTTTGAATTCATTTACGATTAAATGTTTACAGACATTTTTTGTTTTTTTTTTATTTAAAATTAATTTAATTAATTAATTGATTTATAAGAATCAAGTAAACATAACCATAAATAATTTTTTTAGGAAATAAAATACTCAAAATCATAAAAGGTTGCTCGGGTAGACTAATACTCAATTTCTGTCTATAGTTTGTGTGTTCAGAGCCAAAGTAATTAAAATTAAACAACAATAATAAATTGATTAATCACTTAATTATGTAAATACAATCTCCTTTTAAGCCCAACAAAACTTCCTATAGAGCATGTGAAATCTCTTACGATTTTCATTTTAACCTTTTTTTACATTCACATTTATTTAACACTAATGACAATAATTCATTATCATTCATTTTCCTCATAATTAAAACCATTAAACGCAGATGTTTTACTCTATTAAAAATTCATTAAAATTAAGCACATTGAATGGTGCTACAACAATACTAAATGGCATGACCAACCTGGTGTGATTTTCTTATGTGTTTCTTAATGTGCATACGCTACGATATACAGCAAAAATGCACACTTGAGTTTAATTACAAAAAATTTTTCAACGCATACTCTATGCTATTGTGGCAAATAGAGGAGATTTATTATTTAAACAATTTAAAGTAGAAAGCAAATGTGAGCTTTAATTTTTCATAATAAATAAAAATATTTTTTTTTAAACAACAATTTTAAAATGCTTTAGAGCAGAAACTATCCTGACAGTACTTAAAGACTTACAGAAAACATAATCATACTTTTGAGTCACTATTAAGTGCACTATGCAACAAATAGTGATACAAAAAAGAATGAAGTGGAGTCCGCAATATCCTCCTCAATTTTTAGGCAACATCAACACCAATTTGGTATTAGCTGATACTCTAACGATACCCAAAAACAAATTCCGAGGATAAAGGTGGTTTTTTAACGGTATGCCAACATGGTGAGCCCGACATTGCACGCGCGGCGACGACCAACCGTAAATGCATTTTAATAAAACAAAAACATAAATATATGTAATATTGTAGTCAGCTGATTTATGTTGCCTAGTATTGCTTAGGAAAAAATTTGTTTAAAAAATGTACTTAATTTTGTAAAATGTTTTTCTTTCTGATATAAGTAAATAAAGTGATGACCAGTAGAGCCTTACACTCTGCTTTGTTGGCAATCCTTAATTTTTTTGAGCTTTAAGTCCCGCCGAATCTATAAAAACAATTTTGTAACACACTATTTGTCTTACCTTTTGCAAAACATCACTAGTTCTAAATGATTGGTCAAGAACAGTTTCATACTGTTCCTTAAGATCGTTTGCCATAGTGTCTTTGCGAAAGCCTTTGGAAAGAGCTGGATTCATTTCTAACTCTTTTCAAATTGGTTGAAATTTGTTATTTTAATTTTTTCCAGGCTTATATATATGGCGTATTGCACTTTATAATTTTTTTTTATATTCAATTTTTATTTTACTATTTACACAATTTTTTTTTAATCCTGCTTTGAACACAACTTAACACGACACCAAAAACAGCGACGCCAAAATCGTTGGCAATTTACCACAACATCAAAGTCAATTTTTCTTCGCTAATACCAAACATATGTTGACAGTCATCGATAAGAAACAATATTACCAAGCCTAAGACCAAATTTAAAGAAACACTTTTAATTGATGTCGGGTTGTGTCGCCGTCCCCAAATGTAATAAGCCTGATTATACATATTTCTGGTAGATGCTTTCGAGTATAACAAGAATCTGTGTTTTGGAATAATGAGTTACGGTTAAAAACCCGGTTTTCGCATCTTCATGCACTTATAAGCCAGTAACTTAATTGAATATCTATCAATTTTAATTTTCTCAATGGATTTAGAAAGAAAACATTAAGGCCGTTTAAATGGTAGATACTCGTATATCATTTAAATAAACTTGAAAAATTTCTCCACTAAACAAGTTATTTTTTTCAATTGTTTTCGCTATTTTTCACCCGCCATTTGCCGGGTAAAAAAATTCATTCAAATCGATACAGCCGCTTAGGAGGAATTCAATGACATTCCAAAGTACAGCAGAATTTTATAAATAAAAATGATAGTTGTTGCTGTTTTTTTACTACAAGTGTCATGCGACAGCCACAAAAAAAATTTAATACGTCTAATATTTTCCATATTATTAATCAATAAAAAACTAATTTTTGCTAAAAAAAATATCTAAGCAAAATATTTTCGTTAGTAAATGTATGTACATATAAAAATTTTACATATCGAATAAGTGTTGCCGTAGATAAATTTTGCAAGTTATTTGAGTTGTTGGAATGTTTTTGTATAAAAAATTCATTATAAAGAGACCGCGTTATAGCAGAACTTGTCGCATTTTTCACACTGCGTTATATGAAAATAGCGTTATAAGCAGCGTTGCTATTTTAGCCTTTTTAAGGCTAGATTTAGACTTTTTCTCGTTTTCAGCCTCAAAATTTATGATTTAGCCTTTAGCTTTTTTATAGCCTTTATTGTCTTTAAGCAGCCTTTTTTTTATAAATTAAACAAATCATACATAAACAAACTGAAACTGAAACCAAATTAGCTAAAGTAACACTTTCGATAAGACTTTGATATGTAAATTGGTAAATTCTATTCTAATTATTTAAAAACTTGGAAGCAGTTGAAAAATAAACAATTCAGTATAAGAAAATTTTTAATAGTTTTATAAGCCATTAATTAAACAAACTTAAGCAGACTCAGTTAGGGCTCTAGCAAACTGATGTTAAAATCTAATTTTGAGCCCCAACAACTAAACACAAACTCAGCAATTATGAAAGCAACGGTTATCGTTCATAATCAAAGGTTTTTAAGGATTTTATGTTCGTATATAAATAACACTAAATACTCTCTCAGTCATAATAAAACTGGTAATAAAATGTCACAACCAAGCACCAAGGCATGCATGTTACTTTTACTTAAGACTTTTGCTGCTGTGCCCAGTATTTACAATGAAATATTAAAAAAAAAAGAAAATATCCACTAAGTAAAATAGTCTTTGGTTTTTTTTTCTAAATTTAGATTTAATTTTCTTTATTTATTCTCTGATAACTATAATTGGAGTGTCATTTGTGATGTATAAAATAAAAAGAATTTTTATATATAACAATTCAAATTGCAAAAATTTATGAAATACTGAAAAAGAGTAAAATAAAATGAAATAAAAACAGATGTCAGTACCTGCTGTAAACAAAAAATGGCGGCGGAAATAAAATGTTAAGACAGTGTGCTCAACGAAATGGAAGCAACCATATGAATTACTTTTCACCCATTAACATTGTTTATGCTCATCAAGACACTAACTGCTTGGTTTAATAATGAAAACAGACAATGCATTTACTAGGTTTCCATACCAACAGCAAACAAATTTTATTTTATTTACTTTCATACAATAATACACGAGGGCTGGTAGTTGAAACTATAGTCTTGTTCAAATTTATCATATCTTACTGAAATATTTTTTAATTATTAATTTTAAGCTGAACAAGTCTGATTAAAATGTAAATGCATATTTGCTTTATAATATCCTGAAAATCTGACCACTGATTAGGGTAGAAGAAATAAAAAAAAAACATATCCTGGAGTCTCTGTAATTTTTTTTATTAATTAATATTCTGCCCACTCACACACACGAGTTATTAAAAATTCTCCGAGAGTTATCTTCACTTTTCCTTTTGCTCTAATTATGAATAAAATTTCCTATAAGAAAAAAAAAATTCCTGATGAATATTTACGATTGAACAAATAAAGCGTGTTTTTTATAGTCGTATAGAACTTTAAGTTGGCATTACTGTTCAAGATGGCGGCCGATTTAACAGCTGTCAAGTGATTTATTCTCAGTTTGGTTTGGCACTTTTGGTTGAATGGCTACGTCAACAAACAAACTGCCGCATTTGGAGTGAAGCTAATCCTCAAGTGTATGTCGAAACACCGTTAGATCCAGAAAAACTGACTGTTTGGTGCGCTTTATGGGCTGGTGGAATCATTGGTCCGTACTTCTTCAAAAACGATGATGGCCAGAACGTTACAGTCAATGGTGATCGGTTGGTGACCGCCTAATTTCACGTTTTGGACCTGTGAATTGGCCTCCAAGCTCTTGTGATTTAACACCGCTAGACTACTTTCTGTGGGGCTATGTAAAGTCATTGGTCTTTGCGGATAAGCCACAAACGCTTGACTATTTGGAAGACAACATTCGCCGTGTTATTGCCGATATACGGCCACAAATGTTAAAAAAAGTCAACGAAAATTGGACATCCAGATTGGACTACATCCGAGCCAGCCACAAGATTATCTTTCTGATAAATAAACTTCATGTCAATCGAATAATCCATCGTTATTTTATTGCAATTTAAAGTTCTATACGCCTATAAAAAACACCCTTTAGTTATCTTTCGATAAGGTGACAAAATCGACTATTAAATTATGTTAGGCACGGTATGATGACAGAAAGTGAAAATATTAAAAAAAAAATTTAAAGCCATCATGTGCAGATGTCAAACAGAAATTGTTCGTTATTACACGAGTATGATGAAATAATAGACGCTTTTTAGTTCAATTTAATGCAAAATATTAGTTTTAAACAGGGTGGGCCAAAAGTCAAGCATGTGTGCAAAAATTTCAAAAAAAAAATTTTTTTCGCTTCAAAAAATAGAAGCTGAAAAATAAAAAAAAATTTAATTAATTTTTACTCGCAGGCGTGACGTTTAACCCACCTTGTATAAACAGAAACCTTAAACACATTTTGAGTTGCTAATTATATCTGCTAGTAAAGTAAAATTTTCATCATCAGTGTGTTGGAAGACTGATGGTAGAATTTCTTAATAAATATTTTTTATTTATTAACATAATAGTAAATAAATTTAAATACTGGCCGCCGAAACCTTCGTCCTTATAAATATTTTTGTTAATCATTTTAACCTTCTAATTCAGAAGACTTATTCTGTACTGTTGCTACTTTACATCAGTCATTTAAATTTGATTATAGAAAAATAATTGCACCACAATACCCTGAGAAAACTTCGATAAAAAAGAAGATTAAAAAAATTTATTAGAAACTTATCAATTAGATTTAAAATTCCTTGATGAAGCTGGAAAAATTGCACCAAAAATATATTTCAAAATTAATTAAAAATTTATGAAACGGAAAAATTTTATGATGAGATTGAAGCCCAAAGAGTGGAAAGTTTAAACATTTTAAGTCATAACCCAACTACTCGTAAGGCCAATTAGGATGGTGGAAGTTACGTTCACTCTATTTTGACTATTGAGGTTTATTTTGTTCTTTTTTAATTAAGAGTAAAGAAATATTCCTTGTAGTGTTTTAATTTAATGCACATATTGTGTACATAAACTGTAGAATTTGCATGGTTATCCAAGCTGATTTACGTAGACCTGTACGTTTTTTTGGTCCCTTCAACACATGGAAAACAACTTCGGTTGTAAGAACAAATTTGTTGTCAATTAAAAATTCAGTTGTGATAATAACATTTTTTGGTTCTAGCAACCAAAAATTTAGTCCTCTAAATAATATTTGGAGCCACATTAGAAAAATCGATTATCACAACAGAATTTAATGTTATTAACAAATTTGGTTGCCTCAACCAAAGCTTTATTCTCAATGTATAATTTGAAAATGATTAGTTTGTTTCCATCCAAGCCACCGTATACTTTTTCTGCTATTCAAAGTTTTTTTTATGTTTTTTATACTGCGCTATTACATTTTTAGTGACAGTATTGCTTATTGGCCTTTCGTAAGTAAATTTTTTTTCTTTAGCAAAACGTTTGTCGGAATTCTTATTATTTGTAGAAGAATAATGAAAAAGTTTCTTATAAAAAATATTGTCAACAATCATAAACTAATGTGTGTCATTTTCTTCATTATTGTCATTACTTTGGAAACTTAATGTTGCTTCCTTTAATATTTTTTCTTTTTTTTAAGAATAAATTTCTTGTCGTTGTCTTTTTAATAGTTTGTTAGCATAATGTTCATAAATTATTATAGTAAAGTATATTTAGCAAGTTTTTTTTGTTCTCTCCACCGCTCTCTCTCTCACTCTTTTTAGTCACTGCTCTAGTTTTCTTCACTGCCTTATATTCTTGTAATGCTGATTGTGCGGTAAAACAGATACATTGTGGAATGAAATATTTGCAATTTAAATCAAACTTGTCTTTCTCTCTAATTAATGAATCTTCTTATTTGTTTTCTACTCTTAATAAATATCAAGTAATATTTTTTTATTAATGAAAATATAAATCAGAGTAAGTAAAACTAGTGCAGAACAAATAGTAGCACAAAATATTAAGAACTTTTATTAGGTAGTCTATATTCGAAACTTTCCTTTTTATGTCAAGTAATTGTCTATTTAAAATATTAATCACTTAAAATAACAAATAAGATTTTAAAGCCATTTTATTTAGTTTAAGTGGTAAAGGTTTTAATTAATGATTGCACATAACAAAGAAAGTTTCGCATTTGTTTCAGACTTATAACTGTACGCGCGATTACCTCTAATTAACTAGACTAGACCTAAAATTTGGAATAAGTTTTAATATTATTAAATGTTTGCGGTAATCAATTCTGACAGCTTCATCTGAAATCATTAAAAAAACATTTTACTAGAGTAGTAAATCTAGTCAATGTTTATTTTTTAATAAACAAAATGGTGGCGTGACAGAAACCTAATTTCTTGATTTTTATACAGAATCCAACAATACTATTTTTTTAAGTAAAAATTTCATCATTTTAGTTGTTATGAATTCAAAAATGTATTTAGGTTAGATTATATAGGATGGTCCAACCAAAACGCATGATGTGAATTGTAAATAAAAGTAAAAGTTTTAAGGAAATTATCTTACAATATTTTATTATGATCGAAGCATATATGAAAATTATTTGTAAAACGAAATATTGGCCGATGAAGCATATATTCAATAATTAAGGTTCAATATATTTCATATATTTCTTTGGATATTTAAAAAATTTTTTTTTAAATTTTCATAAAATCCAGTACTGTTGTTCTCAAGGATTTTTGCAGTTTCCGTTTTGCATAATAGAATAAAAACTATGAAATTTAAAGTAAATGTTAAAACGCTTCCAGAAAGCGTAGTACTTACAAATTTCATTTCAGTTTGGTTTCAGTAAGTTTCTGTTGCAAAATCGGAAATGGTAACTTACCGAAATGAGGAATGATAAAAATTCCTCAGAGTATGAGTACTGGGGTATGAGGGAATTTCATAAATTTTTTAAAAATAATGCAAAGATTTTTCTGAGTACTTGGGTGATTAAAAATTTGATGATGACTTCTTGTTTCAAATGATATGTGAACCAACCCGTAATATTCTATAGTTCGTTTGCAATCTATTAGAGAAATCAACGTATTTTTGCACATTTTTATCTTAGTATGTCAAAAATACTGAAAAGATATTTACAAATACTAAAAAACATAAGGAATTACGTGAAAACATATTTAACTAACCATATTTATCTTCACTCACTTCAAAAAATTATGTGACTGAAATGCATACTTTTTTCAGCTTAAGGTCGTATTAAGTATAAAAATTTATTTATTTACTATTGCAGCGAAATATCAATAAAAAAATAAATTTTTATAATACGACTAAAATTAACGAGTTCTAAGAAACAATCCTTTCTGAGAACCTCATTTTTAAAAGCAATAAAATGTCTGCAGGCACTCAATTTTTAAATTAATAAAAAAAGAACTTCTAAGAAAGGAAAACAAAAAAATTTATTTTCATTTAATTTTGCAAATTATTTTAAAAATTTTTAAGCCAAACATATTTAATTTAATTATTAATTATAATTATGTGTTTAATTATCGAGAAAGATCTAATGCACTCTCTTTCATATATATGTTTGCATTCGTAATACTATTTAACTCAGGGTACACACACACACATACACTTTTTAGGTTTCGTGTTTGTGTGTACAAAGCATTAAGCACATGACAAATAAAAAAATTCCACAAAAAAAAAAAAAAACAAAGCAAACGCAAAAGCAAAGCAAAAACAAAACAAAAATTAATGAAAATATGAAATGCCGGTTGTATTTTTGATTTTTTTTGGTTCATTTGTGGACCGATCTATCTGATTTTTTGCACAGACATTACGACTGTTATTTGTAACAAAAGTGCTTACCACGTTTTTTTGCCCGTCTTTTAGTTTAGACAAATTACGTAAAAAATGCAATAAAAATGGTCAAAAATAGAGGTATTCGCAATTTTTGACTCATATCCGCCATTTATAGACCCATCCAACTGCGTTTTGGTTACGATACTGTAAATATGATGTTTGAAACAACTGCGTACTACTTTTTTTCAGTTTTGATAAAAAACGCATAAAAACAAAGCCATAATTAATGAAAATCTAAAATTTCGGTTGCATTTTTCATATTCCTCGGCCATTTGAGGACCGATTGTTTTCATTTTTAGCACTGGTATTGTGATTTATACTTCAAACAAAACTGCATACCACGTTTTTTTGTCCGTTTCTTCGTTTGACTCATAGCTCCGTCATTTATATACCGATCTGGCTGAATTTCAATAGCAATAGTCTTACAGCAACAGCTGACCGTTTGGTATGCTATACTTTTCTGTATGTGGTCTAGATTCTTCTGAAAGGTGATTTCAACTACTACACGGACAGACAGACGGACGTATGGACATCGCTTAATCGACTCCGCTATTCATAAGAATTCTGAATATATATACTTTATAGGGTGTCCCATGTAGAGTGTAGAAATTACAAACGGAATCACAAAGTTATATATACCCTTCTTACTTACAGTGAAGGGTATAAAAAAAGTTCAATGGTTTCAAATCACAATTAACATCACTACGACATGATCTAACGCAGCCATTTAATTTCTCGCCCAAAACAGTAATTTTTCCGTAGGGTGTATGCCAAGTGGCACCATAATGTTGGAATCACTTATCATCCAATACCATATCCTGAATTTCTGGCCACAAGAAGTCCAATATCATTTTGTGAGAGTGAACACCATTCACGGCAACTGCTTGACGGCTCTTCTAGCACACTAACGTGAGCAGCAGTAATATTTTCATATTTGTTTTTTATTTACATAAAAGTCTACATGTTAAATGTGTAATGATATTGTGTTTGATCACATCTAAGCTGACAGAATAGTGAATTAATGGATATAATGCATTAAAATTTAAACTGATTCTTCTTAATGGACGGATACGAACTGGCTGAGCATACACAGGTATATTCGAATTTCCTACAGACCCGGCTTGCTAAAATTGGCTCACAATTCTCACAATTGTTTTAAACGCCCATCTTAACGCGTTGCTTAATTGTGTATCTCTCCATGGTTGAATTTATGAAAGAAACGTCAAATTAAATTGGTAAAAATACTTGACGTTAAGAAGTGACTCACAATTAACATTGTGCATTATGGTTGAACAATATGAAAGTGGATTCTTTGAGGCGGTTTCTTTGCGATACCTGTAGAGAGCAAAAAGGAAGAAGGTGTAGAAATAGAAAGACTACGAAGCAGATAATTAATTTAAAAAAAGAAGAAAAGAGTGTGTAACTACCTAAACCATTTAATACGTCTCTTTCTCCCTCTCCTCCATACTTCTTCAATAATTATTCTCCTGGCATGGTTGGTAAAGCTACATAAACTTCATATAAATCCATTGAGTTAATTTAGAATTTTTCGTTTGGAAAAAAAAATTTATTTAATTTGAAATGGCTTTAAAATTTTACTTACTCTGAGAGAAATTCAATAATTTTACAATAACTCCAAAACCATTATAGTTTCATAAAATGAATACAAGATTAAAATCAATTTTTTGAAAATTTTGAAAATCTAACGTCAGTCTTACCACTTAATTTTATTCAACATTCAGAACCCAGATCATCATATCCGATATTAAATGAATACGATCGAAATTTTAGTTTTTAACAGCAAGAAATTTACAAATTTCTTTAGAATGATTTAATCTCAGTTTTATATTTTGTTTGAACGAACACTTTAAATCAGCTTTACCCTTCACTAAAAAGAATTAAGCAGATCATTGAAAATATTTATTTACAAAATCCTTAAAAGTGTTTTTTATTAAAAGAAAATACTATTTTACTACAAAAAAAGTCAAAGTGTTAAGATTTCATTTGCTTAAAATTTTTTAAGCACAAGTTGTTCAGCCAACACAATCAAACTAAAGTTGAATCCACTTGTAACGACTGTTTTTTTATTACTGCAAAAGCAAGACAAGTATTAGATGAATACCAGCTTTTTGCTTTACAAATCACAACAGGCAAACATTTTTCTAAAAAGCCAGGCGACCATTAAAAAAAAACATCACTATGAGACAGAATATGCTTTAAAAAAATGTTTACATTTTGATTTATAATTGTAAGGAGAACTAGAAAAGCATTTTACAAAATGGCTAAAAATGTAAGCCAGAGAGGAAATTAAGGCACTCGATAGTGTTTGAAATTTCAAAAGATTTATAATTTGGTTAGGTATCGAAGTTGGCTTCAGGTAATACTGGATATGATATTAAAAAAGACTTTGCTCTAATAATTTTTTTATATTTACTCTGCTTTTTATTTTAACTAAGCAGCTTTATTCTTCTACCCTAAAAATAAAGAAAATTTAAAATTTTTTACTCTTTTTCAATTCTTGGAATTACATTTTTTAGCTCCTTTTGCTGCTAATCTATCTATATTTTTACTAAATCAATTTAAAAAAAAAGTTTTCTTACAACTAAATAAAGGACTGTATGTATATCCTGTATTACTGCAGGAACTTTACAAAGCGAAAGCTACAGCAACCAAATTACATACAAAATATCCATAAAACTCGGTTATATTTACATAATCTAGGTACGTATCCCAAATAGAAGAACAATACAGAAAAGGGCAGAAAAAAAGTACTTGAAATGCTTTTGATATAAAAGATAATTTCAAAATATTGTATAAACTGAAGAAATTCGTAATGCTGCTGCTGGAAAACTAAACACAAAATTTCAAAACAAGAAAAGAAAAAAAAAAGAAATTGTGAAAGCAACACTCATCATAATACTGCACTACATTATCAACAACAACAACAACAACAACATACAACTGTTGCAGATATTAAGTTTTCCTTGTTGTTACTCCTCTTGAAGATTATTTACTCATGTTCCTTTAGAATCCAAGAACATCTGGTGATTGCAATTTCCTTAACTGTTGTGCTAGTATAATTTTGGAAATGCTATTCATGTGTGTGCGTGTGTACTAAAATGTCATGTGATTGTGTGCAGTTTACAGTTGTTATTTATTTGTCTGTTTTTAGTGTTTACATGCATGTATGGAAAGGTTTCTGCAAAGCATTTCTAATGCAGTTGATTAGATTGCTTAATTCAAACGATAGTTTTAAAAGAATATTTGGGAATATGATTCACCAGGATATGAATTATATTACAGTTATAGTGAAGCAACCAAAAGTTAATTTTCATAAACATTTCCTAGCACATACTAGTAGCTTTAGAGAAAGAGAGAGAGAAAGAGAGAGAGAGAGAGATAAAGAGAGGCGAGAGATAGAGAAATCGTGTAGTCCTTCACTTGGAAATTGGCACCTTTTTTTCAGAAATGTAGCCGAGTTAGTTTTGATGAACTAAATTTGTTGTCAATTAAAAATTAATTTATAATTTTTTGTTGTGAAAATGAAAATGTAACGAAAAAAAGTCGACATTTTTTTATCTATAAAATTTTTGTTTGCTAAATTTTTTTTACATATCCATCTATATTCACTTGAACAATAGAGCGGTATTACTGGCACTCAGTGCCTTTAAGAAAAGATCAAAACTGCTCTTTCATTGCCTAAAACTTCTAAAAAGACTAGCATCTAATGACAGGGTTCACTTGGTATGGATGCCAGGTCATAGTGGATATGTATGCAATGAGAATACAGACGAACTCGCAAGAAAAGAGGCGGCTAATAAATTTTTATTACTCAGAACTCTTGGAGCTCTATTAAGCTCAGTTTTAGGGAGTGGCTTGACTCGTATTAATAATGGCTGGAAACGGCAGGTATCAGGCTGGCGAAAAAATTCATGCCATTCCAATCTTGAAAGAAAACAAAGGAATTACTTAGCTTGACAAGATCAAGATTTTGCATTGCCACAGCATTCCTCACTGGACATTGCAGATAATTTAAGCACTTGGCGAATATGACTTCTACAGGGCAGAACATATATTGTATCACTGTAATTGTCGTGTCACAATAGGTCTATTTTGGCCGCAGTGACCAGTGACTTGTTCCCGCTGCTCATTCTAATTTTAATTCAGGGGGTGGTTCAATGAATTGTAAATAAAACCAAAAGTTTTCTAAGAATTTTCTTAATATTTTTTATTATGATAGAAGAATTGTCATGTGTGAAACAAAATATCGGCCAAATGTTCACCGCAGCTTCGGTGGCATACTCTATTCAATGGTCCATACTTTCAATAACTCTGAGACATAACAGAGGTATAATGAGTTAATGGGCGCATTCATAAGATGCAACTGTTGGCAACTGTTGAGCACAACAGTAACGTCTTAGAAACGGTGCTACTAAATGAACAGCTGATACATGTAAACAATTGAAACAAATAAAAAAGGGACAATTTATTATTATAAAATATTTTTAAATCATTTAGCTAATTTGTTTAGCCAAAAGTATGATTTCAGTAAATATGATTCCAATTTTTCCATTTTTACTTTATTTTATATACAATTTCTTACCACGAAATAAATAGCATTTCTAATTCAACGCTAAGCCGCCACCATGTTTAAAAAATTTATGAACATTACAGACAATTAAATAACACATAATATAAATAAACACATTTAAAAAAATGCACAGTAAGCGAAATTATTATTATTTTAGTTTGATTTTTTATTTGGGTAGTTCATGACTGTTTTACTGTAAACTGTAAAAAATTAGCTTGCGGCAGCCACCTTTTTGTTTTAAATGTCCACAAAGAAAGAAGTCCAACGCTGCCAAATCACATAATCGTTTCGACCAATTAACATCGCCACGACATGAGCTAACGCAGTCATTGTTTCGTTGGCTGTGTAACAAATGACACCATACTGTTGGAATAACATATTGTCCAGATTCATATCTTCAGTTTCAGGCTACAAAAAATCTCGCTATAGCGAACATCATTTACGATAACTACTGGACGCCTCTTTTGCCATACTATCTAGAATTTGCTGTACAATTCCCCCGATTGTGCACCAAAATAATCATGAAGTGCCCGAAATGCATATTGATTTGAACACCCATTTGCGTAAAAGACTTTAACAAACTTAACGCGCTGCTCCATGGTTGAATTTGTCAAACAATGAAACAAAGAAATGTTAAATAAAGTTTTGTAAAAAACTTGACATTAAGGTGTAACTCACAATTAACATCAATGCATTATAGTTGGACCATTCTTTAGATTAACCTTTTTCTCACAGAAATAGAAAAGCTAGATCAAGTTGTAAAAACAAAAATTTTCTCTGAAGGAAGTGGATAAATTCAGCTTTAGAACTTACCAACAGAATTATTAATTTTTTTCATGGAATTTTTTTTTTTTTTTTATAAAAAATTTTTCTAATTTTCTATTACAGAAAAAAAAAAGAATTTGACTATACAGCCATTTTGGTATATACAGCAATCCATTACCAGGCAAGGTATTAAAGATTAATATAAAGTATGTTTCAGGAAGGAAACGGAATTGCAATTGATGGGTTTCAGTCACCACGTAAACCAAAAGGAGTTTTACACCATAAAAAAAGCTTAAAATTTTGTAGTTGTACTTTAAATCTATTAAAAAATTCTAATCAAATTTACGGAATAATTTTTTACAAATATTTCTTTTCTTTGGTTAAAAAAATTATTTTCAAAATTTTTTTTTTTTTTTTTTTTTTTTTTTTTTTTTTTTAAGGAAATAAATTTTAGAACTGGCCACTTATAGCTAAAATTGCCTTTTTCAAAAATTATTTTCAATGCACGTGGTTGTACGCTTATGTATACTCGTACAACGTTGACTCTTACTTTTCTGTTTCTATTCCAAACGTTTTGCTAATGTGCCTTTATGTATTTACTCGTTATATTTTTTGATTTATACTTTTTGTTGCCTGTTACTTAAATAACATTTGTAACTGTCTTTTTAAGTAAAAGTGCACACTTCTTTACAAACATACATACGAGTACACATCTCGTGCAAAGTACATGAACATGAATAAATATTTTCTAACTTTCTAGCAGCATTTGTGTCATCTTAAGAAAATTTGTTCATTTTAGTTTTCGTTACAAATCATAACACACTATTTGAACGTAAACACACATAACTTACACTTTGCACATAAATAAGTATTTACTTGTTTATTTATTTACTTATTTATTTTGATATTAAAATTTTGTAATGTATATTTTGTCTTGTTTCGGTAAGAACTTATTTTTTTTTTCTGCATTTACAAAAAGATCTTTTAACATGCCCGTATATGAATCTTTATATAGTTTCTAGTTTATTTATTTATTTGTTAGGATGTTTGCTATCAAATTGGTTGTTAGCAGAAGTTTTACATCTAAACGTGAGTTGTCATCAAGGTGAGTGCAGTAAAGATGGAGTTCTTTGAAAGTCAGTTTTTAATTTGTTTTTTTTTTTTTTGTTTGTTATAAAATGCTTAGAAATCTTAAAATTGCTTAGTAATTTTAGTTTGCCCCAGTTTGATGATCATGTATTTAAAATTAACTTGTAAAAATGTTTTATTTTGATGGGAAGTAAATTATTCAATGTCTGCTTAATAACTACACATGCAAATTATATATGAAAGTTTCAAAGATGGTCTGGCTTCCATCAACTTTTAAAAGCAACGCTATTAGAAGTGTTAATTAAAAACTCCAAATTTGTAAAAACCCTTATCATAGAAATTATTTTAAGCTTAAGTTTTTCTACATTTATGATTTAAAAAAAATAATTATAATATATATATTTAAATTATGTAATAATTTTTATTTTGGAATAAATAAAGAATAAATTTTAAAACCAACACAATTTCTAGAATTAAGCACAAATAAAGATTAATAATTTGATAAATTTAAATTTTAATTGAAAATTAAAATATATTTAAATAATTATTTTTAATTGCAACCCAAACTAATCTTATAATAAATATTTCCCTTAATAATATTTAAAATAAAATTAATTTATAAATTAATTTATAATTTTATTAAAATAATTATAATATAAAATTAAATTTAAATTAAACAAGTTAAATTGGGTTGTGCCGAGTCTTATATACGAGTACCCTTCACTGTCTTAGAGAAATATTAATATTTTTACTTTCCACATTCTTCTAAAATATACAAAAAAAATCATCTTACGTCATTAAATATTTATATTTTAAGCGTTTTAAGCAACAAAACCAACAAAATATTCAGATATTACTTTGGATATTTAAGAGTTTTTTTTTAATTTTCTGAGGTATTTTAGCAACTTCCGGAAGAACCAATAAATGTTAAAACACTTTCAGAAAGTTTAGAATCTACAGATTAAATTCCAAAATGGAGAATGGTATAAACCCCTCAGAGGAAGAGTATGAGGGAATTTCAAAAATTTTTCAAAAATAATGCAAAGAGTTTTCTGAGTACTTTGGCGATAGATTACAAATCTAGACGACCTCTAGTTTAAAACACTATGTGTACCAACCCGTAATATTCTATGGTTCGTTTGCAATCTATTAGAGAAATCAACGTATTTATGCACATTTGTATCTTAGTATATGAAAAATACTAAAAAGATATTTACAAATACTAAAAAACATAAGGAATTACGTAAAAACATATCTAACTAACCATTTTTATCTTCACTGAATGTATCATTTGTTTTGAATTTAATCAATGGAAACACTTATTCTAAATTCTCATTGATTAATTTATGTATAAATGTTCCACAACGTTCCTTGCGGTCACACAATTTTCTACACGTACAAACATTTCGTACAAACTTTGCTATGGCCGATCCTTTCAGAAAATTATGTTGCTGTTTTCACGAAATGTCTTTGTATATTGATTTTAATATAAACATTAATGTCATAAAAAGAAATATAATAGTTATACGTTGATTAAATATTTCCTTAGTACTATATAATAGTTCCAATTATAGATTTTTGTATGTAACATTGTAATTTAGTCTGTAAGGAAATTGTCCATAGACTTAACTAAATAAAAAAAATAAATAAAAAAAAAGTATGTAATTGAAATGCATATTTTGTTCAGATTGAGGTCTTATTAAATATGAAAAATTTATTTATTTATTATTGGAGCGAAATATTTATAAAAAAAATTAATTTTTTATAATAGGACCTCAACTTAATAAGTTAGCCTTTCAATAAAAAAAGGTTATATAAACTTACAATTAAAAATTATATAGATATAAAAAAAGAAATAACAAATATTGATAAAAATAATTTTCTTCAATTATCTATTTTTTAATAATCCTAAATAAATAATTAATTTCAGTTCAAGAAACTAAAATTAACGATTTCTAAGAAACAATCCTTTCTGAGAATGTATGCAGACACTCAATTTTTAAATTAATAAAAATAGAAATTCCAAGAAATATATCCAATAGGCATACAAATTATATATAATTTAATTTAATTTTTGCAAACATTTGTAAGCATTTTTTAAGCCAAACATATTTAATTAATGACAAAAATGGGAAAAAATTTCTTTCATAAATATGGCTGCATTAAAAAATACATACGCGTACACAAAAACAAAGCAAAATTAGAGCAAATATTAATGAAAATTTAAAATATCGGTTATATTTAAAATTTTTCTCGGCCACTTGTCTACCGATCATTGTGAGTTTTGGCACATACATTACGACTGTTGTTTATGTTAAAATTGTATACCACATTATTTTTCCCGCTGTGAATTTTAGACAAAGTACGGAAAAAGCGTAACAAAAATGGTCAAAAAATTGATGCAGTCGCGATTTTTGACTCATAGCTGCGTCCTTTATGAACCAATGGAGCTGAGTTTTGGTCCAGATACTATGAATGTGATGTTTTGAAAAAACTGTGTACTACATCTTTTTAGTTTAGATAAACTACCCAAAAAAAAAAGAAAGCAAAAATTAATGAAAATGTAAAATTTCGGTTGTATTTTTGATATTCCTCGTCCATTTGTGAACCGATTGCTCGGATTTTTTGCACAGACTTTAAGGCTATTATTTCCAATAAAACAGCATATAAAGTTTTTTGTCCGTTTTGGAGTTTACACAAATTACGCAAATAACGCCCCAAAAATGGTCAAAAAACAGAGGTAGTTGCATGTCAGAGCTCATAGCTCAGCTGGTTATGGATCACTTGTGCTGAATTTCATTCCGAAACTTACAGCAGGAACTTGCAACTAATTGACATGTTTCTAGGGACTTCAAAAAGTTCTTTTCAACATACACACGGACAGACGAACATTGCTAAATCGACTCCGCTACTTATGAGAATCCAGAAATTACACACGTAATGACAAACTTATAAAGGGTGGTTAAATTTTAAGGGACGATGTTGATTTTGAATAAAACACAAGATATATAGGAAAATATTGTCATTTCTTTTTATTATGATAATATGGTATGGTTCAACTATGTATGGAACAAAATATCGGGCAAATGGCTGCCGCACTCCTCCATCCGACGGTCCAAATTTTCGATGACGCTGAGGCATAATTGAGATTCTATGCCGTTAATGTGCTGAATTATTTCTGGGTTATCGACATATACCTTTTCTGTTAAATAACCCCAAAAATAGAAGTCCAGCGGTGTCAAATCACATGATCTTGGCGGCCACGTAAGATAACACGGCCATTGAGTTTGTTGCTCAAAGAGGCATTGTTTTGTTAGCTGTGTTGCCAGTGGAATCGTCTACATCCATATCTTCCAATTCGAGATATAAAAAGTTCGTTATCATCTCACGATAGCGAACACCATTCACAGTAACTGCCTGGCGGCCCGATGATGCCGCCACTCTTGGATTATCATTCGCCCAAATGCGGCAATTCTGCTTATTGACGAATCCACTGAGGTGAAAATGTGCCTCATAACTGAAGATGATTTTCTTCGAAAATTTATCATCCACTGTTGCCATTTCTTGCCACCATTCTGACCATTGACGATGTTTGGAATGGTCAACAGGCTTTAATTCTTGAGTCAGTTGCAAGTCTTTATGCATAATGTTCATCAGCGACGTGCGTGATAGGTGCAATTGTTGGGTACGACGACTAGTTGAGGTGAACGGCTCTTTAGCCACACTATCGCGAACAGCAGCAATATTTTCGGCAGTTCGAGCTGTACGAGCATGCACTGTGTTTTCACATCTCCTAGAGACCCGGTTTGCACGATTTTCCCGATTGTATGTACATTTGGACGATTAAATTGACTGAAAAATCACGAAGTGCACGATATGCATTTTGATTTGAACGCCCATTTTCATAATAAGCCTGAATAACTTTAACGCGTTGCTCGATGGTGTATCTTTCCATGGTTCAAATTGAGTTAGTCTGAAATTGAGAAATGTCAAATGAAATGTAGTAAAAAGCTTGACGTTTAGGTGTGGTTCACATTCAACATTTAACCTCTCTTTAGTTAAGCATGTGCACATTTTATATAAATTAAATTAAAAAGAATCATAAGCCAAAGATACCTGCCTAACTTTTACTTCACCCACAAAACGAATATGTTTTGCATAAATAAAATTCATTTTCTGTTTATTTAATTGTTTGTGTTTTTTTCTTAGCAAATTTTTCTGAAATTATATTGATCTATATAACAATTAAGGTCGCTTAGCTTACTTTTCAGTGAGCAAGTTAGATGAGATTTCTTAATGATTAAAATGGTTTTTCCACCAGATTGCTGTGAAATTGAACACATAAAGTGAATTGAACACATAAAGTGAAGGATCAGACGAGACCGGTTAAAACAGTTGGTAGAAAATATTAAAAATTCAAAAGCTTTTAAATGAAACTTAAATTTAAATATTCAATTTATTTCTCATTTTATATTTTACTTTGAACTCCTTATTTTATGTTTACTTTAACATTCTGTGCTTTGTTTAATTATAATAAAAAGAAAAAATAGAAAAAAAAACAAAATGGGTTAAGCTCTTGCGGATTTAATTCATCAAAGAATAACATTATCGTGCAATACTTACTTATAATTATCTTTTATGTAAATTTAAAACAAAACTGTTCCATTTTATTGCCAGTACAACGATGTCGGTATGTGTGTGAATGTATGCATGTAATGCATACAACTAAAATAAAAACAAAACACAAAGAAACTGATGATGGAATATATCATTATGAGTGAAACTCTTATAAACAGTTTTTTTCTTCAACGCTAGTTCGTTTTCATTAAATTTTTTATGCTGTTGATTTCCGGTAGAATAAAACTAGGTACATGCACAACAACAACAACAGAATATAAAGCATTAAAATGCGCCATTTTGTGTGTCCTCTTAATAAGTGTTTGTTTTCAAACAAAAGCGAAATAAAAACTTTACATACAAATGCACACTGACACACACACACATAAATAAATTCAAAAAGGTACGTAGTATGTATGTAAGTGTGCATGTATGGCTGCATTTTAACAGCCTTTTTAAACTAGTATAAAATAAAACAAACTTATTAAGCTTTGTGTTAACAGCAAATCCTTTTTGTTTTTGTAAACACACACATACACCAGTCTGTGTGTGGATGTGTTTACTTTTTCACAGGCATATACATTTACAATTTACATTGCAATTACATACAAAATATTTAATGCCATTTGTTCACTCTCATTTCTGGTTGTCTCACTTTGTTTTGTCTGCCAGAACTGCAATTGCAAAGAAGCTTTTTGCCTCGACTGTGGTTATTAAACGCTTTCCCAATGTGCAGCTGTGCCCTTAAAGTGTGTCACCCAACATTAAAATATTTTAGTGAAAGTATACGCCGCGGAATTTTCTTTCATTTTTTTTATAGTGCAAATAAATTCTTGTTCTCTTTTGTTTTTAATTTAGTTGCACTTTAGCGGAAATCGACATTTTTTGCCAAGTTTTAATGCAAGACAGATACATACAGACATGCATGCATGTTGTTTATAATAATGACTGGCTGAGTGACTGACAGACAGGTGCCTTTTATGTAAATTTAGTTGTTTATGTCTATGGTTTTTTTCTCTTTAACAAAAACATCATTATTATAAAATTTGTGAATATTTACGTACACATATATGCGTTTAGGTGTGTGTGTATATTACATTGTAAATGTGTTGATACTTATTTTTCTCTAGGTATAAAGGTGAGATAACATTCTAAGTTGACTAAGAACTTGAAGCTGGTTGTAGTTCAACCACTCCAAATAGGTTCTACCTCAACTACAAGGATACCTTCAATAGATTGATAAGCTTAAGAGGTAATGCCTATTATTTTTAAGCCCGTTGTACAAATTTCGATAGTTAAAGTTAAAATTTTGGTGGGCAAATAATCGGTTTTTGGCTAACATTTTTCAAGGTCAGACTATGCGATATTTAACTTATCGATATTTTTAATTTAATATCCAAAAAAAGTTTGCTATTTAACTTATAAAATTTTAACTGTAACTATCGGTAGGTAACTTGTAATAATATCATTTAGACTAAATACTTTGCAGCAAACACTAACATTTTTCTCACCACATGAGACTTAAAAGATGTTTGAAGCGACATCTCTGGATGGTGTCTTGAGCTTATGAACTCTGTGCCCATCTTCACTAAGTGTTTGCCCTGCGAAGTTTGCTTGGTATCTTAACGGGTATCAGTGACTCCAATTAAAGCCTTAAGCTACACAGAAAAAAAGGCTAATCACTTTATAGTGATTTATTAAGTTTTTCTTGTTGATTTTATCTGGTTTAGGGGCTAATAAAGTCATGTGTCACTTTACAACATGAGTTCTGCTAAGATCGGCTCAATTTCTCAATAAAAGTGAACAAATATCACCTCTGAGTTTAGTGTCTTGTGTGTAGATCTTGTGGACATCCAAAGGCCTTATTTGTAGTAATTTTTGAAGTTTGCCTTTGAAGTACACGTGGCGCGTATAATTAAAGCCAAACGGCAAGCAGACTTGTCCCCGATGTACAAAAGAAAATTTCTGTAAAGCCTGAATTATATTTAGATCAGCTCAACTTTTTAATAAAGTGCAGGTTTGACCGCTGTGAGATAAGGCGGCTTTCTATTCTTTTAATTTTTAAATGACAGACAAAAATGGCAAAGCAATAGGCAGTTTTGAAATTGTTTGCAGAACAACAAGGTGTTGTTAACTGGAAAGTAGGACAGGCATATTCACAACTAGTTGTCTTACTTGGTATCGGTCAGCCCTTAACAACGAAGACAGCATTTGTGTTACAGATTTCACAGATATTTGATGAAAAATAGCATTTTCATCATTAAGAAATTTCATCTAACTTGCTCATTGAAAGGCGTAGCCAGTACAAATGTATAATGCAACCTTCTGTGTAATGTAGAGATTATATGTGACAAATTCTAGAAAACTAGGTGGGAAAATAAAAATTTGTAGAGCCAAAGAACACAAAAAAATCAAAAATTAATTTTATTTTATTTAAAAAATAATTATGCAGCCATCTTTGCCGCATAATAATTATTTAATTAATTTTATATAAAATGCCTACACTCCCAAATAAGTGCAAAATGTTTTAAATATATTCGTTATCA
The DNA here is from genome assembly GCA_947397855.1 of Thelaira solivaga. Lineage (NCBI taxonomy): Eukaryota > Metazoa > Arthropoda > Insecta > Diptera > Tachinidae > Thelaira > Thelaira solivaga. The sequence goes on from OX377612.1 coordinate 30,767,387, forward strand.
TTTTTTATGTTTTTCTCTCCATAAGAACTTTCTTTCTGCTTAAGCAAAACTATGAAGCTCAAATACTATCTAGTTTTGCGCTTCTAAATAAAAAATTATATAGAGAACCTCTTTTACTGTTTTATAGCGTTTTCTATTCTCAAAAAATATTCTGCCTTTAAATTATGTAATATTTTAAAAGAGGAAAAAAATAAGTTTTTCAGCCCAATTCAAAATACTCCCAGGGAAGTAACTTCCTGGGAGCTACTTTTTCCCAATAATAAAATTCTCCTATTCTAAACAGTCTGGGAAGGGAGAGAAAATTTCATATACTTAAAGTCAGCTGTTTTATTTCGATTTATTATATGCTTTAAAAAAATAACAAATTATTTTTAGAAACCTTTAAGGAAAAAGGAAAATAATCATTTTACATCGAAAAAACAATATAATTCAGTATAAATTAAAAGGAAAAACAAATAAAAAATTTATTGGCTGCAAAGAGATCATAAAAAATATTTCAAAAACAAAAAAAAAGCTTTGAATTAAATATCACAGTAATCTTATACTTAATATTTATATCTTAGTTTTTATAATTCTATTAGTGCACTTTGTCTTTTGCTTCCCTCAGTCTTAATTTTTCCATTGCTAAATCGTTCCACTTTTGGTCCTTCAACTCTTTCTTCTTTTTATGTTATCATAGAGCTCATCAATAGAGCGATACACTTGTTGGTGCTCCACCATCGCTTCCGAAATATTTTTCTGGATGTGGATATCTACTGCAAGGATAGGTAGATGAGGCGTGACTGTAAACTTCAGTTTGCGTACTTACCCTAATTTTTTTCTTATGCCTGTCCCTATCATTCACACTCATTTCAAGGAAATCGTGAGTCACCAAAAGTTGTATGAGCGCAGGTGCGATGTTCTCTGACATTTTTGTGAGTGTGGAGCGTGAACCAAAAGTATTCATTACACTTTCAACACACTCCTTCATCCCAATTAAATTATAAATCGCCCCTTCATCGCTTGTATCGCGCTTAAAAGAATGTCTATTTGTTTTTTGTTTGTTGTTTTTTATCTGAAAGTAAGGGTAAATGACGATATTTATTATATATTTAATAAAAATATTAAATACTTACATTTTTTGTTTTTTTGGGGAAATTTTTAGCAAAATTTGTTGTCATATTCTCCCTCTAATTACCATTTGTAATACCTACTTTTTTTACCAAGGAAGAATTTCCCATTTTCGAAATTCTTTTAGAATAGGGGAAAAGATTAAATAGAAAAATCTCCCAATGCAAAATTTGTTTATAATAGGGGAACTGGGAATCGGGAGAAAACTCCCAGAGAATTCTTATTTAGAAATAAGCTGTTTATGTAACATTTAACGCTAATGTATTTTTAGCGTTTTATATGTTTAACGCTTTTAAAGCAATTTGAGAAATCTGGTTACATTAACACCACCGATAGGCAGTTGACACAAAAAAAAGGCGTCTAAAAATGAATTTTTGTAAAGAATATCTTGACGAAGAACATGTTGAATCTCCCACAAATTATATAATTTACTCAATTGAATAAACATGTGGTTGATATATTTGTAAAAAAGGGCATTATTTTATTGAGTGAAAAACATAAAATTTTTGCATTTTTCATAAAAAATATGTTGAGAACAGAACGCGATTTTGATTTTTTTTAGACAATAGAACGCCAACATTTTTAGATGACAAAATATATGCAACACATTTGTTAGGAAAAAAAACGGCATTAGAGTAAAGAATATTTAAAAAATCTGCCTTTTATTTGTAAAAAAATTTAATTACAGTCACAAGTTACATATTCTGAGGTTGTGATGCGAACTACAGAAACTTTATTGCCTGATACTAGTATATTCCATCTTACACTGATGATGTCCAAAACCACTGTCTATTGTGGTAACAAAATGGTTTGAAATTTCAATGTGTGTATTTGAAAGCTCTTATCTGGAAAAAGAAAACTCTTTTAATAAACTTCCGCTTAGCAAAGTTAGTAATCTCAGCCATATCGATTTTAAAGTAATGCCGGAATTTAATTTGCGTTTGTGAGGCATGCCTGCTGCTTGTAAATACTAAGTGAACTGATATTACTGACAAAATATTTACTTGTTTAACTTGTAACTGACGTTTACAAAACACACCCCAAAAAATGTTTTCTAAAATACCATATTTTGGCATTTGACGTGTAGTTTTGACTTTTTGACTCATTTACAAATTACAAGCTGACATGCTTAAAACACAAATATTAAACACGCACATACACGCACAACATTTAAAAATGTTTTTCATTTCTTTTGTTTGCTTTTTTTTGTATCCGTTCTAGTTTAAAATGTGTGTACGAAAGCCATGTTTAAGGTTTAACACATTACAAATGTGTACCACATATTCACATAAACATACACTTGTAAGTACATTTGCATCTGCCTAAATACACATTAAAATTTATATTTGTATATACAGAATGGTCAAGGGAAATATTTTCCTAAATGTGTTTATACAGTCTGCCGTTCTTGCTGTGTTTGTTTACTTTAAAAATATTTTTTTTTGTTTTGGTTTTTGATATGAGCTCGTACACCTATAAAAGCTCTTGTTTGCATTTGTTGCAATAATTTGTGAATGGTTACTTTGGTTGCATTCTTGTTTACTTTACACCAATTCTGTGGGCCAGATATTAGATACGAATATTGCTTTAACCATCAAATGAGGTTTTAATCATAAACAATTAAATTCAATAAGGCTTGTAGGCTTATACTTTAAAATGTTTGGAAAATATAATTTGCTTCACGGGAGTTACAACTGCCATTTTAGTGTCTTTGAAATTTTTATAGAATTAAAATGGAAACAGTTGATTTTACACTAACAAAAGCTGTTACTTGTACTAAATTCAGCATAAAGCTGTAATCAATTAGTCAGTTTGCTTAAGAATGTTTTGAATTTGAGTCTTAACTCTATCTATTTAAAAAAAAATTATTTTTATTGTAAAATATAAAATAAATTTATACAACACGACCTCAAGCCTAATAAATATTAAAAAAAAACCTTTAATTTCACATGAAAATTGATAAAACTTAATTTAACCTTCTTGGAATCCTTGAAAAATAATTTTAATTCGTGAAATTCTAAAATGTTAAATTTTGTATTAAATTGTTCATTCGAAATACTGATATGGTTTCATATAAACCTCAGTAATTTTGATTAAATAAATAAAATTCATTGAACCATAGACAGAAGTTGTTAAGCTTGAAGTTGGAGAAGAAAATGAATGTTAATCGGCGAATAGGGAACTGTGAACGACAATCCGAAATGTCTTAAGCATTAAACACATTCGACACAGCAGACTACACGAAAGAGAGTGCGGTATGCAGCAATTGTCGCAATGCAGCGATATAATTCAATTTTTTGAACGCGGCTGCGACATTACTAAAATTCAAAAAAATAGTAATAACACAAAAGTTAATTGTATTTTGTTTTTTTCTTTTCTTTCTTCAGAATAAAATTTATGTCTTGAGAATAAAATACGTTTAAGCACTTATTTGTTTTATATTTTTATTTTATTTTATACTTGTTGACATTTATTACCGCACTCAAAAATAGAAATAGATTTAAATGGACGACAACAGCATTTGCCATCGTGTTGTTGTGTTGTCGTGAAAATAATCATTTACATATAAATACATGTATTCTATTTTTGACATATTGCAGTCGGTAGTCTGCTGTGTCGAATGTGTTTAATATTTTAGTTAAGAACTTAACCGCATATTTTAGTGTAAATGCTGTTTCTGTTAACGCTAAATTTTAAGCAAAAGTAATATGAGCATTAAACGAGGTATGCCGGTATAGCCAGATGCATGTAAATGTTAAACGTTTCTCTGCACAAAAGTCTGCTCTAAAAATTTATTTCAATTGGCATACTTGCTTAATTTTAATCCATATTTTTGTCGTTTCATTGCAAGCCTTAACAAGAACGTGCGAACTTAAAAATTTTAAAATTTAGCTAATGTAGCAAAGGGTATATGAGGTAGCACAGAATTTTAATTATTTTACTTTGCCTTAGCCTGGCACTGGAAGATCTGCATGAGCTTAAGTGCACTGTCCAGGGATTGGCACGCTATCTATGAATGAATTTAGGTGACCTACTCGTTTTCTTTCAACTTCTTTTACTATTTTCCTACTTTTTTTTTCTCCTTCTTCTTCTTATTTTTTTTGGCATATTTATAGCGCTGTATCACAAAAATACCAAATCAGAGAACCCACGTGAGCCTTCTTCTGTTTTTCTTATGGGGGCTACTGCCTTCACAAAACTATCAGCAAATCTCCCTATGTAGAAAATTGTCATTCTCATTCGCTTTTATTTCATATTATAAACAATTGATTTGCAGCTGACTTCAAAAAATTTTACACAATAATTCTTGTGAAAAGAAAATTGAAAAAAAGCGTAAGCATTTCTACATGTAATTGCGGCTCACTAAAAAATATTAGAATTAGTCACTTGTTTACTTTAATTTCGCATCGAAATGAAAAGCCTGGAAGTAGATTTGTGTTTCTCGTATCAACGAATCAACTTGCAATATAAAAAGAAAGAAAGAAAAAAATTCAAGTAGTTTTTAAAGTAAACGTTATGTGAAATTACTCACACATTTCTTTTATAAAGTGTACTTTAAAATCGACGACAACTAAATATTAATTGGCCAACGAGTAACAATGGCTATATAACATAGCGTCACACCCATTTTTCAATGATTTTATGGTTGAAATTCTATTTTCCAAAAAATTTTTATAAAATTCCGTATACTAGCTGTCCTTACTGTAAGACCATTTATTACAACTTTCGATAGTTGAAGTTACGATTATGTGGGGCAAATAACCGGTTCTTGGTTAAAAGATTTAAAATAAATTTCTGTGGATAGTTAAGAACACAATGTCCAACATTTAACTTATCTAAATTTTTAATTTAATGTCCAACCAAAAGTTTGATATAAAACTTATAATATCTTGTAATAAATAGTGTAAGAATGAAGTAAAGAATGCTGTGATGCCCATTAAGACAAATAGGTTACTTATTAATATTAGCTGACGGTGTAACCAAACCAATAACTTTAAATCAGTATCATAAGAGCACGGAGTGATAGATCACTGTGTAATGTATTTAACATTTGCACTACTTTTATTGTGGAACCCTGTAACTATTCTACACAACATACACACATGTACTTACATGCATTAAATGAAATTATATTTTTTTAATATTCTTTGCTTTCAAAACAAACTTAGCTTAAGTTCAAGGAACTCTGCCGCTATTTTATTTTTGTTTATCATAAAAGTGCATTATGATTTATTGTTGTAATATTCCTTTGATATTTACTTAAGCAATAAAAATACACTTTATTAATGTAACTGTTACCTGAGACATTTATGAATATTATTGTAATATTTTTTTATAAAAATTAACAACAATTTTATTGCTTTTGCACATTTCTGGTTAAAACTTAAAATCTTAAAAATAAAACACAATAATTTCCAAATAAATTAAATTTATTGCATCTTGTTGATTTGAAAATATGCTTCCCATAATGTTGTGAAACAATTGCGACTCATATTACTCTGTGTCGCAACTAATTAAGAAGAATTATATTTATTAATAAATAAAATACTGTATTTGTAAAGTGCTGACGCTATGTCTGCTACTTACCTGTTAAGTATTTATGTTTTTCTTTTACAAAATAAAACAAACAAAAGTTTATTGTTAAGTTAGCGAAATTATTTTATTAAAATAAAGAATGATTGACTTAGACGAGTTAGTCGTAGTCAAGTACTCGAAAACACAAAAATAAAACTTAGTTTTATTTAATTTACACAGTATTATTGTATTATTTACTCACTTTTTATAATTTTATATTTAAGCATCTATTGAGTGACTTTGTTCTTGTAATAAAATGTCAATCTATATGTTTAATATTATATTTATTTAAGATTTTTGTGTTAAGGATACCTTTAAGTCAAGGGTATAAAAACTCTGAATTTTAAGAAATAAAGGCAATCATTATTTAGCCTCTAACTGGCTGACTTATCTTTCGGTAGAATTCACCTGCTATTAAATAAGCATACTCCTGCTTGTTATTTTAAACTCCTGGCATATCAACCTGCCGGAGCATATTTCATTGCTAATAGCGTTTGTGAGCGCTGAGCAGAATTCCATATAGGCAGGACTTTTTTATAATATATTTTTCTGACAATACACAAACATTACAACTGTAAAGCACATAACTTGGCTAGAGAAGGGTTTAGGCTGTCAGATTAGAATGTCACATGTCCTGAGGCCCTAACCTGTCGGCCTGCATAAAGCACAGTCCAGATTAAAAGATTAACGGATGGGCAATGATAACGGGTCATTGCAACTTTGAAAGATATGCAAAGAGAATGGATCTGCCATTAAATAACTAATGCAGAAGTTGTCAGAATGGAGATAAGGAGAGATAAGGCTATGCACTACTTGCTCTGCTTTTTCGTGGTACTAAGTGATTAGGATAAGCTCAAATTCGTCAAGCATTATCTACGGGACCTTTCTGATAATTCCATTTTAAAGTCAGAAACAGCAACTTATTTATGTCCCAACGAACCCTTTTTCTTTTCTTATTCTTTTTATCCCTTTTTCTATTTTTCTCTTTTATTTATTTGTTTTTTCGTAGCTCTGGAACATCTTTCTACTGCTATCTATCTTTAATTTCACAAAGTTAGCACAAAAAAGAACCCAAAGGACCCTGTTATGTTTTTTTTTGGCAGCTTATACAATTTAAAGTTACCTAAATTTAAATTTATTATGAAGCTAACATTTTTAAAAGGACTAATCTTTAAGACTATAAACAAGACCAGAAGCAGCTGTAACAAAAAAAATTTTTTGTTCAAATTTTGGAATTGTCATAAAAATTTTGGGTGAAACTCTTTGCATTCTGCAATACTTCTATTTTTAACATACATAAACATTGGAGGGCCTGCCATGTACTACAAATTAGGAATTAAATACTGCAAACTAGCAAATTATCAATTATCAAAAAATCTCCAGATTTTTTGAATGTAGTCACGTGCGTGTGCACATTTGTCCTGTTGACAGAAAAGTATTAAATTATTGATTGAAAATTACCTTTAAATTATTAGAGCAACCTTTTTCATCTGCATAACATTATGGCTTTGTGATTTCGGTAAATTTTGTTTTATTTTTTAAAGGTTTTCTATAGAAATATATTTTCTACGTTTAATAGAGTAAAATTGTTATCGCTAAATTATTTACTTGATAAGGAAAAGGTTAAACACAAAAGTATGTTTAATATGAATTTAGTTGAGCAGTTTTTTTCTTTCAAAAAGTATTTGATGACAAAGAAATTTTGAAATTTTATGTGCACGTTTGTGTTCAAGTCCTCTTGAAAATCTCTAGATAAAAAAAAAAGATTGTAAAGCATTTAAGTATCTGCTGGGTTTTTTCTTAGAAAAAAGCCAGTAATCTTTTTTAAAAAAAAGTTTTGTCAATTCTTTTGAGTTGCAAAGAACGCACAGTGGATAATTTTGCTTATATATCAACATTAGTTTTGTGAAAAAGTAAATAAATACAAATAAATATAGCCAGAAGAGAGTCACAAAGATCAGTAAGTAATGTACTAACCTATCAGGTTAGGTTCTGGTATATATCCTGTGTGGTTTCTGCAGTTAGGCCAAGAAGCTTATTTAAGTAAAAGTACTTTTACTTCTGATGAAAATGTGTAAATTAAAGTCACAATCAGTGCGACATGCCTCACTAGCAAATATTCCACTATGAAACTTCTAGTATATTTAAGATATATTTTGACCTATTTTTGTAATAAAAAAAGTAAAAAAAAAATGATCGAAGATTTTGATAAACTCATTTCAAATTTTTATTTTCGGTTTGGGAGTTAAATTCTTTTTTATCAAAATGTATTTTTTTTATCAAAAAGGAAAAAGAAAAATCTATACAAAATTACGAAGCGTAATATTTTATAAAATTTTTCCCTATTAGAAAATCCACTTAAAAAAATCGGAATTTCATTAAACATTATTTTTTAAAGGTCCATAATTTGTAAAATGACCATCATAAAGAAAAAATATTACGTATTTGTTTTCATACCCACTAGAGGTATAATTAACCGAAATATAAACCAATTCTACGACCTCACTTTTTTTCGGTATTCGCTCCACTTAAATTCTATTGAAATTTCACAGATCATCGAGAGCGGTAATTTTGGCCCAGACATAAAAAATCTTTAAAGAATTTAAATATTGCGACTCAACAATTAAATTTTAATTTTTTTATCTTCATTTAGTATAAAATTTAAAATTTTTCTTTCCACAGCCAGGCCAATTTAATTCACGAATTTTTTATGATTCCCTGCATTTCGTTGCTCCTCTTTTATGCTTGAATTACACGAGTTTATACATATTGTTGGAAGAAGTCAGCATGTGAGGTTCATGCTGAGTATGATATTATGATGAGGATGACTGCCAAAAGTTATGCGGAGTGAGTAAGCTGTGATGTTGATGAGGCAAATGATAATAGCACTTCAGTTGAGCAAGCTTCATGCGTATGTGCGCCAGTACTTGTATTTAAAAGTCTTTAAATTTTAATATGCATTTTATTAATAAACACAACGCAAAATAACCACAGCAAATCATTTATTAAGCAACTGAAAACAAGAAGAAGAAAAAAACTGTGATCCCAGGGAGCATTTTTATATACGAGTATAAAACGTAACGTCGTCTTAACTAATTTGATTTTACCCAAGCCATTCCTTCTTACTTTTCTGAACACACAACAAAATATACACACACATACATACATAAATATCAATATTACTTTTGCTATGTACGTTTAATTAGATGAAAGGCTTTTTGAGAACTGACAACAAGTACACTTTGGTATTATAAAACTCTTTGCTTGAGGTTGGGAACACAAAAGTAAAAGGAACTTACAAAAATGCTTTATGTTATGCCTGCGTTGGTATAAGCAGCAGGAGTATTTTGTAATGAAAGATATTTGATGGAACTTGTTGGCCTTCTTACTTAAGCACATCTTATCATTACTCCCATTTTACCCATTCGTTTTTTTTTCTCAAATACACACATGAACATACACACACATAATTTAATAAGGGTTTGACTTTTGTTTTAACTTGGTTGCTGTGCCAACAACAATTTTTGAGGTAAAGAAATTTAAAACCAACTTTTATATATGGAAAATTTTAAGAATTAAAAAATTAAAGAAATTAAAAAACTCTTAGCAGAAATATATCTGCTTCACTTAAATGAGCTTCTATTGAAATTTAAATTTAGGAGATATTAAATTCATCAAGCTTTCTCTTCGCAAAATATAAAGATAACTTGCGAACAAAAAGTTATTCAAAAATGTATAGCAGAAATAAATATTTAACTCGTGATACCCACATCAAATTATGCATTTGTATAAGTATCCAAAAAATTAAACTGGTTTTGATTTTCGTCAAATCCAAATACAACTTTAATTTTTTTTTAAATGCACATAAATGCATGATTGATGTTGGAATTTGATGTGTGTAGCACCCACTTTACAGAGAATACAAAAAGTTTAGTCGATTTAGGGCTGTGCGTGTGTCTGGGTATCTGTGTAGGTGTTGTGAAATCCTACCCAACGCATGTACAGAAAGTTCCAGCTTAACAATCTGCCAGTTGTTAATTAAATTCAAAAAATAAATGGTGGAGATATGGGTGAAAAACTGACACTACCTTTTTGTTTTTATAATTTTTTAAGGAACTGCAATGCAAAAATCAAAAAAAATTAAAGCGTGGTATGCAGTTTTGTAAGCATAAGGAAGCAGACCTTTCTTGACAGACTTAGCGTACCTCAGCTAAAAAATAAACTGTGATTACAAGCAACGATAATCATAATGTCTGTACAAAAGTTCAAAACAATGTGCGTGCACATACAAAAGCAAGCAGACGTGCTTGTTAACTTGCTAATTGTCTTGCAGAAATTCTATAACTAATAAAAGAATTAAAAACGCTAGAGTTAATTTTGTAATATTTTTGGGTACATAACGTTAAATTGAATTTATTTATCTAAAATTAAATTAAATTAACTAATTATTTTACCCGGTCTTGTGCGGTTTGTTTAAGTCGACTTAAGTGAAAATTGACGTGTCGTCACATTTAACTCAACAACTTTAATATTGTGGTTCAGGTTTTATGGGGCGGGCGTTATATTAACGAGATGCCAATGACATGATTATATAAGAACAACTTTTAATGCTTTCAAAGTTATAATGCGCTAACAGATATATCAGTTGAATTCAAAAATGTAATATTAACTGCTTTATTTAAGCAGAACCATTTCTCTCTTTGGCCCTTTCCAAGGACTCACAATATTTGTCACCCGTAGTCAATTGTTATATTCTCATTAGGTGCCACGCTAGTGCTAAGGCTGTCAGCTTAGATTAGCTTGTAAACAGCAGATTGAAAAATATTTTTGAGCTGTGGTCGGGTGAATGAATAGGTGAAATAGCGGGTATGATCTAATTTTAACTGGACCACAAAAGCACGAATAATCTACTATAGCTCTATACAGCTCGACAAAGGAATGTGGTTTTAGCGATAATGGGTCACTGCATTAATTGAATTAGAAAGAGGAAGAGATAATTATATCTTGGGGTAAAAATAATTTAAAAAGAAAAACTCTCTACGCTGCTGGGAACTTTCATTTCTGTGGGGTTAAAATTGACATGCCACATGACAGATGATAGTTGATGGCGCGTGAATGATAAGAAAAAGAGTAGTTGACGAACAGTAGTAAGATTGAAAAGACGTACGATGGAGACAACAATAAACGTGTTCAATTAATTAAATAAAAAAAAAAACAACTTTTATACAAATTAAGTTTTGTTTCTAATAAATTCATTTATTCCTTATTAAAATAAATAACAATAAATAAATACCATAAATATTAATACTCCCAGACAGGTCCAGTGTCTTGCAGATGGAGATATTGGCTATTAGGGAGGCATTCGGGTCTTTGTATGATGTGAGAATCGTAGTAGCCAAGCGGCTCTTTTGCCATTTCAATCGAATATTATGTAGTTTGCTCTAGTGGATTAATGTAAGGCTGCTGTTTCTTTCGTATAGATTCCTGCACACAGCCATTTTATTGGTAATATATTGGCTAAGGCTGGCTCTATCATGGAGGCTTATATATCAGTGACAGTCACTGTACCGCTTAGTAGCATCAGGAGCGGCATTCTTGATTACTACCAAGAAAAGGCTGATACAAGATGTCGGGGTTTGGAAACATGTAAGGTTACTCGTCAACTATGACCCCGTTATGATAGTGAATACCCTTCTCAGCTGGTGAGTAGGAATAGAAAGGATATTTCTAAGCTGGTGGTTATGATAATTGGTCACTGGACAATCTGCAAATACGCCAGCAGGCTAGGACTGCTCTTTAACAAAAGCTGCCGCAGCTGCTGGTCACCTGAGAATAAAGGGGCAGTCTTTCACCTTCTCTGCAAGCACCCGTCTCTTATCTTCGAAATACAAATTTCCAATGGATATCTTAATATCACATGGTGGATTTAGGTCACTTTATTACTAAGTAGTCTTGGCGAGTAGGTGGCTCAAAATGGAATCTGGCCTCCACGTAAATAATGTCATATCAAAATAGAAGTGGTTTTTTATTACAATCCTCGCAATTTCTAAATTTATCTCCGAAAACCTTTATTATGCTTTCACAAAAAATGTAAAATCAAAATTGAGCCGAAGGGGTTCAGCCCTTCTCCAGTTTTTATTTAGTGATTAATTTTTGTTTATATGAGCTGTAAAATTTGAAAGTGGTATAACTCCAGCGGTCATTTTGTTGTACCAATTTATAAAATAACAGCATATATATAACGGGTGGTCCAAATGAGACCTAGTGAGCGTATTGTAGTCATTGTTGGGGGTCTTGCGGTAGAAGCTGTTGCACAATTTGATCTTAAGATCCAGCTTTAAAATTCTCTGTAATGTTGTTCTGGGTATACCCAATTGGCCGGAACGGCGACGAGTTGAGACAGATGGATCATTTTCAGCACTCTGCTGCACAGCTTCCACGTTGTCTTCAGTACGAATATTTCGATGAACACCTCTCCCTGGACGGTCGGCAACTGAACCCAGTTCCTCAAAACGGCGAACTAAACTTGTAATCATGGAAGATGTGGGCGCTGATCTTACATTAAAAAAAACGGCGATAATTTCGCTGCTTCAGAACAATTGATCGTCGAGAAGAATAATGAAAATCGATAATTTTAATGCGTTGTTGTGGACTGTACGTATTCATTTTAAATTTCCAAGAGTTCAGTTATAATCTGCAAAAAGAAACAATAAATTATGTTAGAAAATAAAAAATTCATTTGTGTTTCACATCAGCTTGTCTTATTTGGCCACCCTGTAGATAGAGACTTAGGGCCTGTTCAGCTAAATGTAAACGAAAATTTCGTTTGCATAATTGTATTGAAAACTAAAACAAATGTTCGTGTGTTGTTTCTGTTTTCAATATAATTATGCGAACGAAGCTTTAATTCGCATTTAGCTGAACAGCCATTTAGTTTTTCCATAAAATGTTAAAAAAAATTATTTTAATAAAAATTTTATAACTTCATTGGAGAGATTTCTTAAATATTTTTAATATTTAACACAAAAACGTGAATTTAAAAATACGGAGATTGCTGAAAGGTATATTAGATTCGAATTAAACCGCCTTCATTTCATTTGAAATCAAAATATACAACCATTTTTATTTATTAGCTCTTCTTGCTGCTGTTTTGATTTTTGGGCCGGAGACAGGAACAGAAAAAAGAAATTTTCTTTCCCTCAAAAATAGGAATAATAAAGTTTAAGGCAAGACTTCTTCTAAAATATTCAGGAAGAACATAATCAGTAATAATGATGCCATTTTTACCTATTTTTAGATTAGCTAGTTTTTTTTTGGGGGGAGCAGGAGGAGGTAAAAATATAATTTTTTTTATGCTTTAAGTAATTGTTTTCATTTTTTTTTTTATTCTTTACAACATCTATGCTGTTGCTGATTGTCAATATGATACGCACATTCACTTCCTGCTAATCACACTTATTTTGTTTGCTGATTTTTGCCTTCATTGTTAAATTTTAACTGTTTTGTATCATGTGATTAGCATTTTTAATGAGTTACTGGTGTCAGGCCATTATGTTCATTCATGAAGAACCTTTTGTTGTGAAGTTCTGTTTCTTCTTCCCCAATCACGGCATCATCACATTGCATATTTTTAAGAGAAATGCAAATGTACAGCAATTTGAATTTTAATGGGTGCTTAATACAATATTAGTTAAATTTGTCTGTCTTGCCTGTCTGTAGGTGTGTACTCATATTGTATACCTGCCGATCTAGGTTTTAGAGTGAGCCAAGTAGTGTTTGTGTGTTGGCCATTATGTGGTTTATTTTTTAAACAGAAACGTGTTGTGGTGATATTAACCTCTTTGTTAGTTCAATTATGTTATTGGTACAGCCAGAAAAAGCTTCGATTGTGAGAACTAAATTTCTTATCAGGCAGAAATTTAGATTTTGTTACTTAATTTTGTAGTTGTAACGACAGAAATTCTCAAAAAATTTAGTACTCGTAATAATATTTGTGGCTGCATCATCGAATTTCTTTAGTCATTGTTAAAAAATTGATATTTTTTAATTAGTAAAAAAATCTAAAAAGAAAACTTCTTATGCTCTTATCCAAAAAAAGTTGACGTAGACTTTAAAATAAAATTTATAAAAAAATTATATGAAAAATTTCGATAACGGTGACTTTAAAGTCTGCGTTAATTTATTTTTGGATAAGGGGGTTAGTACACACAGAAAGCAACTTCGGTTGTGAGAACTAAATTTGTTTCCAATCAAAAATTCATTGGTAATAACAAAATTTTTCAGATGTAGCAACTAGAATTCGATAATACACATCAAAACTGACTTCTGTTAAAAATTTTTCGAGCTGTAACACCGAATTTCTATTGTCAAGATTAAAAAATTCCATTACCGCAACTGAATTTTTGGTTGGAAACAAATTTAGTTCTCACAACCGTAGCTGTTTTCTGTGTATAGTCATACATTCTGTCATTTTTTTTCTCCTTCTATAGTTCTAATAACTAAGCGAAATATATGAAAACGCCATGTTCCCCCGGAGTGAATCTCTAATGACAACAGTGTAGTTGAAAATAGAATTAAAAGCGGAAATGAGTCACCTTGTTACTCTAGCCAGCATACAACTACTAGACCTGTTGTGATACTAATCTCAAGTTACAAATACAATAAATTAAACTAGTGTTCTTTAAGAGTGCAGAGATTTTCCTTGGCGGTTTGTTCGATATGTCAGACGGTAGTAGGTAGCGTAACCTTAAGTAAAGAAAACGGGGCTTAAACTATACACAATATGTACTTTCTCTCCATCTTGGTTATATAATCTGTAAAGGTCATTCAAATTGATGCTTATATTTGCCAAGTATTTCAATACTCTACACTGACCAGCTATGAATTCCATAGCAATGCGAATTCCTGATCGAGTCTGCCCCAGCAAGTCAGTTGTTCTTTTTCGAAAAGGGAATGGCATGAACCTTTTAGCTGCAACCAATGTTATTGTGATTCTATTTCTAGCCTCTGCCTAATCTTGAATAATTTTCAGCCACTTGCTGCATATTTTCTTTAAGGTTTTTGGCCCCTCTATGCCTGTATATTTACTAAAACCTACCACTAAGTGGATGGTTTAAATATTTTATAAAAAAATCATTTAATTAAAATTAAATTTAAATTCGCTGTACAAAAGGTCGCCTTGGCCACAGTACATATTACTTACTTACAAAATACTTTGTTTTAATTTTAACTTCAGCTGATATTATTTTTATTGGGTCCTTTGGACACTGTAAAGATCATTGGGTCATTAAAAATTCAAGCTACTTAATGCTTGAGTTGGCTTCAGCGCTTTTTGTTCCTTTTCTAACATCCATCTTTATGCTGTTCACTAGGTGATTTTGTTTTCTACTTCTCCACGGGTTCGATTCTAGCAATGTTTTATATCACCTTTGCTTTAGCAACGTATTCTTCCCAATTTAATGAAACGTGCCATTGCTTGAATAATAATAAATTTTTCATTGTGTTCATAACAAAATTCAAAGTGTAAAAGAACAAAATTACCTCAATGCAGAAACTGCATCTATTTAGAACCTGTATTCCACGACTTGTATCCACATGAATTTAATTGTCATGCAGTGTTAATAATAATATTTATTCTATGTTCTAGCTTCATGCTCAAACCACCATATGATTTAAAAAAGTTTCCAATCATGTTATGTTCTCGAAATGAGAATGCTAACCTTAAACCGCAGTTAGTAGTCTAAGAAGTAAATTTTGTAATAAAGTATGATTTAACTCATTCAATCTGTTAAGTAATTTACCTTTAAGACTTACAAATAGTAAACAAAATGATATGTGACAGCTTTTGTCTTAAGCTGATAATTAAGAAAAGTTTGTCAAGTATATGAAGTATCATTTCTCTCCAACAATAATCTTTTAAATATACATGCATATTCGTACATGTGTTTATGATAGATTTAAAGTGAACTCTATTTCCATTTCAAGCAGAATTTAAAGTAAATCAGTTTTTGTTATGAAAACATGGCATAACATGACATACAATAGAAGTTTTCTGATTTCATCTTTGTTTTAAATTTAATTACTAAAACAACTGTGCCCTACACTGAAAGAATTTTGTATAAATATCCTGTGAGTTTTTAAATTAATTCAATGAAAAATATTAAATTTTTCATTGTCTCCTTAAACTAGTGAACTACGAGTATTTTATTAGTTCATTGGAATAGTCAATTATTTATTAAAAATATTTCATTCAATCAATGAAATTTTACTTCATTTAATGAAATAATTTCTTTAATTAAAACAAAAGAATTCATTTATTTAATGAAAATATTTCATTAATTTCATGAAAATATTTTATTAATTCATAAAATTTATGAAATATTTCACTGAATTGCTGAAATAATTTTAATGAAGTCGTTCCACTGAATTTATGCAAAAATTTTCTCTCAGTGTACGCACAAGTTGTTATGAATATCATACAAAATGCTTTTCAATTAATTAAATTTTATAGCAGAATTTCAGCAATCATTTGCAGTATTTGTGATTTTGACATACACGCGTGTAATAATAGCTTTGCCAGCTCAAACACAAAACTCAAAACTTTCATAACAAAATACTTATTACAAATAACCTTTTAAAGGTTGATTAGAATTGTTTAATGTGGCCCATTATTATGGTCCACATTGTAATAATTTGAAAGTGAAAATAATGTTTCTCTTTACTGCGGCTGCTGTTTAACCTAATTGTTGTTGCTGTAGTTGTTGTTTTACTAATAACATACATTGTCAGCAGTTGTAAATAGTAGATAAGCAAGTTTGTATTATAACTTTTGCTGCTTTATTTCGGTTATAACATCTTCTGAATTTCTTTGTTGTTACAGTAACAAAAAGTTTTGTTTTATTTCTTAGTCATCGGTTGTATGTAGCAGTTAATTTTGCTTTGAATACAGGCTTTATGGTCTAATGCCATTGTTATATGTATTATAAGAACACGAAACGAATGTGCATAATTAAGTAATGCTAAAGAACAACTTTTAATAAAATTAATTTATTCCAGACTCTTAGCTGGGGGTGTTAAATTTAATAACTTAATTGAAAAACACTTTTGACAAGATATTCCTTGTGATTTAATAGAAAAAAAAATAAATTATTTAACTTTGTTGTTCAATAAAGTGAATTCTTACTATAGTTTTATTGTTAGGAATTCTTATAATGCGATTAAATTTTTATGAGACAATAACAAGCAAAAGATGCACAGCCATAAATAATTGGTAATGAAGTATACACTGAAAGAATAAGACATTAGACCAATGACAATATTTCATTGATACAATTAAATATTTCATAAAACAAATGAATTGTTTTTAGTGAATTAATGAAATTTTTAATTAGTTTAATATTATGTTAATATTAGTTTAAAAAAAAAATTAATTTTTCATTATATTAGCTGCACGCTAGAAGTAAAGAAAACTCATTTTCCAAAGTTACTTAAAATAACTAAAAAAAAATGCCCAATCCATTCAAGTGGCAAAGTGTGACACATCCTAATTTTCACATAAAATCAAAAAAATTTCAGATAGTGCAGAGATAAAAAATGTAAAAAATTAAAG
This sequence comes from Thelaira solivaga, assembly GCA_947397855.1. NCBI lineage: Eukaryota > Metazoa > Arthropoda > Insecta > Diptera > Tachinidae > Thelaira > Thelaira solivaga. The sequence continues at coordinate 30,784,680 of OX377612.1, forward strand.
CAAATGTAGCGGCATTCAGTCAGCTACCTAAATATATAGAGAACAGAAATCTTTTCAAAATGGGAACATTTTATCAAGTTTTCATTAAAGCTAATTAGTTGCAAACCTATTTCAAATACAACAATCACATATACTATCACTTAAAGGCGAATGTTTGTCGCATAGCTTAAGTTGTTTAAGCTTGAATCGACTGACCAAAAACCACGTTTGTGCTCACTTTGACAACACATGGTGTCATTTTAATAACGCATTATTGACAACATAGCGTTGCAGAATTGACAACCAACTGGTGTCAAATTGACACCATTTGCTGTCGAAATGATAGATACCATACGGTTGCTGACAACATGTATTGTCAATTTGACAACATTTACACAACGTTCATCAACAAGTTGACAACGTATGTTGTTAAAAAAGTAAAATCGTAGCTTCTTTCTAAGTTAACAACCAATCAAAGCTTGCTATAAAATTTAAAACACTCGTTTTCAATAAAATAGACCCGTGTCAAAATGAACACATACCTTGTCTAGGTCTAGGCAGAAATCGGACCTTCGAACCTTAGATTACCCACTAATATACGGGGCACTTTGTTTTTTAATTAACTTGTAGTCTCAAATATTAATTTAGCTTCTTTTATTGAAAAATGTAAAAGCAAATCTTTTAAGGGCCAAAAATATCAATACAATTCAAAGCGGTATGAACGGTACTTAAAACCGTGTAAATAAGTGCCACCTTATTTCTCTTTAACTAATTATGTTGAACTTGCTCTAATTTATTTCAAGCTTCTAAGCTTTGCCTAGCTTGTGGCCACAAAAATAGCATACAGAGGTATTATATTTTATAGCATCTCTGTCTTACACTTGCTAGCAGTTCATTAGAACAAGTGTCTAGCGTGCTGCTTCCTTTTTGTTCTAGACAATTCTGCTAGTATCTCAGTAGCAATCGAACTTGGTTGATACTTTGGTACACTAACTACTATTGCAGGGATTTTTACAATTCTATTTTGCAACTAACACAAATAAAATTTTTAAAATATAAAGTACCAACAGTATTTTTCCCTTTCAGTACCTTTTTCTCTCTTGAAAACTTTTTGTTAATTGCTTTCAATTGAGTGTTACAAATTAATAATGAAATGCTTATATGCTGCATCAATTTACATTAAAGTAAATATTTAGAAATAGTAGTAAAAAGGAGTACATATTTTACTTCTTATTTGCTCGAATTTTAAAAAAGTGCCAATATACATTGGAGACCTTTCTAAGAAGAGAAGAATATAATTTTCTTTTTGTTGCTGTGATTGTTACTTTGAACGTTAAATGGGATTAAAAAAAATACACATCCGCTTGTTTTTTTTAGTAGAATATTTTGTAGTTGGAAATTTGGCTCTATCTGTTGTAGTTCCGGAGATATAAAAATAAAGTTCAATTTTACTCTTTTTTATCCCTTTAATATTCCAATTTCCAAAAATCCCTTTTTATTCATCTTACACATTGCGACAAGAACCTGTTGCTGAATTTCAAGTCCGTTGTTTTAGCCGTTTGAGCTGGACAATGATGATACGTCAGTCAGTCAGTCATTCAGTATGTATAGATTTTAAGAGATTAAATTTAAAGAAAATCCATAAATTAGTAAAGTTAAAAATATGTATATTTACCTGCCATGTGTAGTGAAGGACATAACAGATTAAGCACTGCTGAATTTAAATTAGTGTTATGATTTTGAGCTATATTTGCAATTTAATATAAAATTACTTACCTTAAAATCTCTTTAAATTGTTATAAATATTTTAAATCTAACACTTTTCTTCGCTACTCTACGCTATTTTATAGTGGCAGTCAGTGATAGTAATTATGTCCTGAAATATGTCCTGTAGCTTAGATTTATGTGTGTGTTTTTTATATGTATGTTTCGTTTCCAAATATTTAAAAAATAACTCTTAGCTAAATCACAAAGTCGTTTACCAAATAAGGTACAAAATTCGTAAAATTGGTGAGCAAAAATATAAAAATAAATTTACATGCCAAAAATATTTTATCTTGAAATTTATTTTGCAAATTTTTATTTTCTACTTTGGTTTCTGCATAAAAACCACTATAAGAACAAAACACATTTGTGGTGTAACAAGTAATTTATGCCAACCTCACTAACTACGGTTTGTTAGCGTCTGCATGCTTTATAAATATTATATTTTTGGTTTTTAATTTTTTTGGTGGATTTAAAAAAAAATTTACTAAGGGAGAGCCACACAGATTGGGGTGGTTTTTTGAGAAAAAAAAGTATTAAGTTTTAAAGGTAACTCTTTTTTCAACTCTTTAAATATTTTGCCTTATTTTACCGAGTAATAGAAAGTATATAAAAGTGAAAATTGGCCCAAATTGTTGTATTGAAAATAGAATGGGTTTTTGTATGAAATAATTTGAATATTTCGATTGAAGTTGATTGACCTTCTTCTCATCCTCAAGAAAACCTACATTGCTTACCCTCATGTGTGGTTTTCAACACGAAGATGAGATGAAGGTTAATATTGAATGCCATGATTTGTCCTCATATTCCTTGTGTTAACCGAATTACCAAACAAATTAAGCAATTACAGGTACTAGCAAGAAGCTCGAGTAAGTACTTCAGAAACTTAAAAAAAGTCCATAAACGAAATAGATTTTATACTAGTGGCAGGGTGTAGAGAGTAACTTTTCTCTTATAAAATTCAACATTCATTGTCAGTAACGTTTATTTTTAGTTTATACACTACTATCAACCCGCTACTTCGTTAGCCGAGTATCATATTGTCTCTTCTATAATTTCTTATTTTGTTGAAGGCTATTTAATCTAAATTTAATAGTATACATGGTGCTTTAATACTTTGCTCTTATTTCTCGACTTGGCAATATTAAAAAAAATTTCTTATAAATTAAAAGTTCTGTTTTGGTTTTTCACGATCTTTTATTACGTTCAGGGCCATTTGATTCTGCCGTCACAGCTCTAGCTTTTTAAATACCACAAAATATATAAATATAAAAGTACCAATCGTATTTCTTTCTTTTGGTACTTTTTACCCCTTTAAAAAATTTTTTTAGATTCATTTTTATAGGTTGCTGGTAACAAATGACAAGATATTTTAATGCGGCACCAATTACGTTAACACGTTTTCATTTAAATACGGTTCAATATTCTTTGCAAATTTGTTACTGAAATTGTTACTTTGAAAGTTAAGGTGAAGGTAGAGAGCACGCGTTCACGCGCAATGAGTTACACACAACGCTTTTAATACTTTTTTTTTATAATCAGCTGTTGAAAGAAATTATATTTATATTCGGTAGAGTGACACAAGAAAATGGATAACAAAATTATTTTACTTCAAGATTTTTTGGATTTCATGCAAATGATCATATGTTCTCTTCATGTTTATTTACGAAGAACGCGTAAAAGAAGGTTTTTTTTGTTTTTATAATCAACGTATGCCTTGGCATACAATACTTTATGCTTTTTATCTTCTTCCATTAATTTTTCATCCATTTTTTCAATTTAAATTTTACCTTTTATAACAACAAATGTCACTTGTCAACTGTCAACCGCCTACAACTCGTGAAAAGTTAAAAGTTGCTTAACTTTTTGCGTCACACGCTTACACGCGTCATTATGTTGCTTGCTTTACATTTTTTTAACTTTTTTGACAGAAGCGTAAAACGCGTTGACGCATGCTATGTGCTTCAGCTTTAAGTAAATATTGTTACAATTAACTAAATAACTTTATGATTGTAGTGAATCGATATATTTCATAATTAACGCCAAAACGTAATGACAGCAACAGCATTCGCTAAACATTTAGAATCGAAATAATTTTATAAGAAAAATTGTTTTCTGTATTTCTCTTAAATAAAGCTACGGTCACATTAAATAAAAATTTGTCGAAATAAGCATAACCACTAAAGGTACTGACTCACTACCCTACACGATCGTACGATTATGTCAAAATAATGTGTGACAGAATTCTGTCCTACTTGAAGAAATCACTTTAAAATGGCGAACTTTATGCCACACTATTATACAAAAAAAGATGCAAAAACATATGTTTACTCAGCTTAATACTTTTAAAAGTATTCATTTTTTTTTTTGCCGCAAAATATCTTTTTTACAAATATGTTCAATGAAAAATAACCTAAAAGTTTGTACAAATAAAACACAAGCTTGGTATTGTTGCTATTTTTCTGCCTTGAACATAGAAAATGCAACTCTGATCGCACAGATAAAATTTATTTTATGAAAATGTTCATAACATTAAAAAATTGGACAGACCTATCAAAAAGTCTGCTTGTTCAATACACATTATCATACTTTTTTAGCACACATCGGTTTTTAAACAGATCGTAAGAGTAAGTAGGATAGTGAGTCTGTATCTTAAGCTATATTTATGTTTATAGTTTGGTTTTCATAAAAAGTTTATTTCGACTTAATTTTTTCATAATGTTTGGAAAATTATATCGGCTAAATGATGATTGCTATTCGCTATCCAACTTTCTCCTCTTTTTAAGGTATTTTTCATGACATCCTGCCACATCTCAGGCTGAATTTCTTCAATTTAGTAATGAATATTGCCTTTAAGATGTTAAACCGTTTGGGGCTTATTCAAATAAACTTTAGATTTAAAAAACCCAATAAGAAAAAGTCTGGTGCTGTTAAATCCGGAGATCTGGCTAGATATGCTAAATCGCCACCTCGTAGGAAAACATCATTCAATAAATGAATAGTTGAACGAAATGTGTGTGCTATGGCTCCATCTTGCTGAACCCATATGTCATTGCTCTTGCATTTCAGGCACAAGAAAATTTGGAATCATGTCTTGGTACCGCTCAGCAGTAACAGTAACTCTAACTCATTTTCAAAAAAATGGGCACCAATGACTTTTCCAGCATGAATATCACACTATATAGTTGTTCTGAGGATTATTTAATTGACAATTCTGTGTTCCCCAAAATAGACTGTTCTGTTTTTTTGTGCGGCATTGGTCAATTAGGATATTTTTGACGCAATTTTCGCTTAGTTACAATAATGGAACAATTATTTTCCATAAATATTATTACTATTCCTGCTCCATTATAACATTTGGACGTCTACACACACCGGTTAAAGCGAAACCGAGCTAAACGTCACATAACCAAGATTTCGCGCAATCAAAATGGTAGCTTGACTTTTTCCCCACCTTATACATTTTGAAGAAATATTCACTTAGATTAATTTCATTTTTTATTGAATTAAAACAAATCTACATTTTTATATTATTTGAATTAATATTCTGTAATAAAGGGTGGTTAAATTTTAAGGGCCGATGTTGAATGTGAACCCCACCTAAACGTCAAGTTTTTTCTACATTTCATTTGACATTTATGAATTTCAGACTAATTCAATTTGAACCATGGAAAGATACACAATCGAGCAACGCGTTAAAGTTATTCAGGCTTATTATGAAAATGGGCGTTCAAATCAAAATGCATATCGTGCATTCGGTCAATTTAATCGTCCAAATGTACATACAATCAGAAAAATCGTGATAGTATGGCTGAAGAGCCGTCCACCTCAACTCGTCATCGTGCCCAACCTCTCACACTCGTCACTGATGAACATTATGCATAAAGACTTGCAACTGACTCAAGAACTAAAGCCTCTTGACCATTCCAAACATCGTCAATGGTCAGAATGGTGGCAAGAAATGGCAACAGTGGATGATCAATTTTCGAAGAAAAGCATTTTCAGTGATGAGGCACATTTTCCCCTCAGTGGATTCGTCAATAAGCAGAATTGCAGCATTTGGGCGATTGCTAGTCCAAGAGTGATTGTCGAAAAACCAATGCACCCACAAAGAGTGACTGTTTGGTGCGGTATTTTTTTCAAAATGAGGCCGGTCAGGCAGTTACTGTGAATGGTGTTCGCTATCGTGCGATGATAACGAACTTTTTATGGCTCGAATAAGAAAATATGGATGTGAACGATATGTGGTTTCAACAGGACGGTGCCACTTACCACACAGCTGACAAAACAATGGCTCTTTGGCGCGACAAATTTAATGGCAGTGTTATCCCACGTGGCCGCGATGTCAATTTACCGCCAAGATCATGTGATTTGACACCGTTGGACTTCTTTCTTTGGGGTTATTTGAAAAAAAAAGGTGTACATCGATAAGCCACCAACAATTCAAGAGCTAAAGGATGAGATAATTCGGCACATTAACGGCATAGAACCTAAATTATGCCTTAGCGTCATCGAAAATTTGGACCATCGTATGGAGGTCGCGGCGCCCATTTTGCCGATATTTTATCCCATACATAATTGAGCTATACCATGTTATCATAATAAAAATAAATAACAATAATTTCCTAAATAATTTGTGTTTTATTCAAAATCAACATCGGCCCTTATAGTTTAACCACCCTTTACAAGTCATGTTAGACGAAAAAGGAATGGTAACGCTTATTTCGACAAATACTTTGTGTAGTTTGATCGTGGCTTAATTAGCTGAATAAGACATAAGCGGTTTCCATACAGATTAATTTGTTTATTTCATAAAGAAAAGAAAACCAATTTTAGTTTTTAATTTCAATAAAAATATTAAGTTGCATTTACGGCATGCATGTACTCGTATGCTTAAAGCATTTCATTTATTTAATAACTCGACATAAAATATTTACATTTAACCAACAAATAAAATCTTATTTATGGCTGCGTTTTAATTTTTTTTTATAAGAAAAAACGAAAAGAAATTTGCAGTGGTGTATGACCCCAGGTCATACACACTTGTACTTTTGATCTGGCACATTTACATGCACATTTAAGAATTCATAATGGATGTTTATAAAAAGAAAAGAAAAAGAATTAAGAGAAACACATTAAATGTATTTTTCTAAATACCTTTTCAGCATTTCATTCATAAATTCCTGTCTGTTTCTATACATGACGTTGTTTTTTTGTTTAGAGACGACACACACATAATTTTTTTCTCTTCCATTTGCCATTACTTTATGCTTCTTAAAAGCAGGGTTGCGTGACTAGTTCATATTGGTTGTCTGCATTTACCTAAGTTTTTTTTCTTAATTTTCTTTTAGCCATTTTATGAATTTTAATGTATTTTCTTTTTTGTTTTGTTGCATTTCATTTAAATTTTTTGTTGGTTGTTATACTCAGTTTTTGTTAGTTTTTCCTTTGAAAATATTTTATATGGAGTGCAGAAATGTATAGGTTATATTTTGAAAAGCTTGTTTGAAAATCTAATAATTCGCATGTTTTGCAAAACTTATCTATTTCTTGCTACAATGCGGGAGAGACCTTTTCTACGACTGTAGCAAAAAAATCATCACAGCTGATTCCATAGAGAATAAACATAAATAGATCACTCATGTATATTTTTTTCTTAAAGTAAATTTGCGTATTAAGTAAATCAAAAAGCAATGCCAAAGTTAACAGAAAAAAACAAAATCATAAATTTTCTGGTTCAAAATGCTTTCTATTAAATTGAATTTCATAATTTGTTTTTTTGCTTTTCTTTTACATAGAACGCATATATAGAACAGAGTACGACATTAACTAAGTCGCAGTACATTTTTGAAACTTAATGCCGCGCCGCACCGTCGTTAAAATTTACAATGGAAAATAAACTCAAATTGTTGTATTAAATTTTTTGAAATTTTGTTTTTACTCATGGAATTTTCTATAAAACTATAATTTTCCTTTATAATAGCAGTGTTTTTTAACCAAACCTAAATTCGACTTAAGCCTACTTTAGTAGTTTACCGCCATACAATTTGATAACTCTGAACTTTATTTATTGTTTATTTGGTTCAGCTGTTTTGATGGTGCAAATTTTTTGAGTTTGCTTTTTTCAATGATTTTCGGCCTTGCGAATTTTATAAATATTAGCTTCATTAATATTTTAAATTTTTTGCCACATTTGCAACATATGCAAGACTTGCAAAAGGTAGTTTTGCATTTAAGAGTGAAAACCGCTATTGTTTCAATACTCTGCACTTTGCGTTCATAAATTCTTTAAGTGAGAATTCCTATCCGAATAAGGTATATAATGAATAAATAATATCATCAATTATTGATTATTTTTATTAATTTCATTTATTACAAAAGCATCCGTCTCAGTTAAATACTATTTTTTATGAATCTTTGAGTCTTGAATGAGTACAACTGATGTTAAAGATAACAAGCACCTGGAATTGGTAATTAATTTAATCTATATATTATTATATTTCCACAACACAAGCTATCAATCTTCTAGAAAAGAAACTAAGAGGTGTAAAAGTTTAATAACTTTTTTGTTTATTAATTTTTTTTATTTTTTCTTTCAGATTATATAGACTTGGAGAATTTATAATGGAGAGGTTCACAACTGAACAGAGAACCAGAACAATAAAATTTTATTATTTAAACCAGAGATCAATTATTTTATTATGAGTGATGAAGCTCATTTTCATTTGAATGGCTTTGTTAACAAACAGAACTGTAGGTTCTGGGGTTCTCAAAATCCAAGAGCCATTCATCAACGCCATTTGCACCTCATCAGGTGTACAGTATGGTGTGGGATCACATCTGAAAATGTCATTGGGCCCTACTTCTTCGAGAATGAAGATGGAAGTGCTGTAACCGTAAATGGAGAGCGGTATCGTTTTATGATAGAAAATTTTTTACGTCCTGCTCTTGAAAACAGACCTGGTATGTGGTTTCAGCAGGATGGAGCCACTGCCCATACTGCACGAGACACAATGGCACTTTTAAGTCAAATTTTTGGAGAGCGAATAATTTCTCGAAATTCGGAAATTATTTGGCCAGCGCGATCGCCAGATTTGACAGCACCCGACTATTTTCTTTGGGGTTTTTTGAAGGAGCGAGTGTATGTGAACAAGCCAGAGACAATCCTTGAACTCAAGGCAAACATTGTTGCAGAAATTCGAACGCTACAGCCACAAGTTTTGAAAGATATTATGGAAAATGCTCTAAAAAGAGCCCATCAGTGCGAAGCTGAAAACGGTGGTCATTTAAGAGACATCATTTTTCATACTTAGTGTAAAAAAATTTCCATTTTGTATATTATATAATCTGAAAGAAAAAATAAAAAAAAGTTAATAAACAAAAAAGTTATTAAGCTTTTACACCCCTTGGTTTCTTTTGGCCCACCCTGTATAATCTGAAAGAAAAAATAAAAAAAAGTTAATAAACAAAAAAGTTATTAAACTTTTACACCCCTTGGTTTATTTTGGCCCACCCTGTATAAAAAAATGTTTTAGGCTTCTTAGCACAAAAATTTCTTAGTCGCTTTTATTATGGAAACAACATATAAATTTCCAAAATTAGAACTCATTTCTCAAGGAGTGCAATACCATAGTATTTTACTTTTCCATATTTTTTTCTCTGCTCCAATAAAATGCTTTAGTTTTTATATTTTTTTTTTATAAAAATTGCGACTGTCACGATTACTTGTTGTTCACGTACAAAAATGTTTAGTGTTTTTTCCTCTTTCATTTCCTTTTGTTTTTCGAAATGGCTTTCATATATGATTATGGTTTATTTCATTTCTCTCTTGTTTTCTTTTTTAATATTTTTTTTAAATAAATTTTTCTAATGTTTTAATTACCGCTTTGCATACTGAAGTGCATATAAATTTGTTTCTATAGTCATTTCTTTTGACATATTCATTAGAAAGGTTTTCTTTATCGTTTTTGTTTTCATTTTATTTCTTGCTTGATCTGCTCTGGTCATAAATTAATTGTATGAAACAAAAAAAAAATTACGTTATAATTAAAATGACATAAAAATGATTTATGTAATGAGAATCATTTGTAAAGTCAACTAACTGTGTACCAGCAGGAATTAATTAGAAAAAAAAATATGTTTTACAAACACACACTTCATGTTTAGTTAAAATATTTTATTTATAATGACTAATTTCTTCAAATAGAATTAGTTGTAATGAAACGAAACAGCGGTGCAACGCTATTGAATTAATTAATCATGTCAGTGGCTCTCGTGTAAGACAATTACCTCTAACACGTGCAAACAAAGTTTTTAGTGTCAAACAAAAGCAAAATAGAATTCTACTAGACTTATTTTAAAAATTAATCATTTAAAGCAATAGTGTCACAACTCAAAAGACATGACTTTAAAAGGCTTTTAAATATTTTATTCTGAAAAGGACAGCGACTTAAAATAAACACATTATAGATATGCTATCCCCTTCAGTACTTATTGTACTGAATAAATAACTCATGAGAATATCATGAATAAAAGAATAAATTTCAAAGCCAACACAATTTCTGAAATTAAGCACAAATAAAGATTAATATTTTGTTATTTTTAAATTTTTTAGAACACAATTAACATATCAACATTAAAAAATTAATATTTTGGATTATGTCGTTATTGTAATACCCACCTAAACTTATGTTAGCGCATCACAATATTTCCAGTAAAATGGCATCAATTTGTTAGTGCACATTTGCCTTAAATGCATGTTTTTGCATATTTAGTTACAAGTGAACATTTTTCGTCATCTTAATATATAAAACTCGACTGTACGTGCGCTTGACATTGTACTCCCCTTAAACGGCTGCATCGATTTAATTGAATTTTTGTTTTTTTTTTTTATTATTTATTATTATTGAATCTTTCTATAAGAAAATTACAATAAGTATCCAAATCTTAACTGTAAAAAAATATAAAAAACTTAAATAATTATTACAAATGTAATAACTAGTTATTTGTACTCAAATCTTAAAATAAAAGGAATGTTATTCGTTTAAATAAAAAAGTTATATCCCTCTTCTCACTAGGCGCAAGGTATCACTTCTCTTAAGCCTTCTGTGTCCCTCGAACTGTAACAGGTCCCTGGCGAGGGCGTTTGGGTGTGTTGCCAGCTTGTGAACGTACTTAGTATAATATTTTTCAATTTCCTCCCGAACCGTTGGAATTTCTAGATCTCTGTGGATATTCTCATTTCTTATATACCAGGGGGCGCAGACTATTGTTCGTAAAATACTCGACTGTCTTCTTTGTAACTTTTGGATGTTAGATGCACACGCAGTTCCCCAAAGCTGAATTCCATATGTCCAGATTGGTTTAATAAGGGCTTTATATAATAGGACTTTATATTCCAAAGAAAGAGATAAATATGGGCCTATGAGCCACATGAGTCGAGCTGTTTTCAGTTTCAAAGCTGAGATTTTGGCCTCAATGTGGCGTGACCATGTTAGGCGTCTGTCTAGATGGATTCTTAGATATTAAGTTTGGGTTTCCACCGGAACAATGACGTTATTTATTTTTATTGGCGGATAATTAGCCTTTCTTAGTATGAAAGTCACATGGGCACATTTTGATGGATTTACTTTGATTTTCCACTTATTTAGCCAACCTTCCAGCTCGTTTATATGAGCTTGTAAGTGCTCAGATGCAGTTCCTGGATCTTTGTTCACACTTAGAAATGCCGTGTCATCTGCGAACGTTGACGTGATAGTATGTCGATTTGTAGGCATATCGGATGTATAGACGATTTATAGTAGCGGGCCAAGTATATTTCCTTGAGGAATGCCTGCAGAAATCTTCTTGACTGGTGAAAATGCATTTTTTGACCTTTCCTTAAATGTTCTATCAGTCAAGTAACTTTTAATCAGCTTGTGGGTGTTAGCAGGAAGAAGTCTTGTGTATGCCTTTGAGTTATGCCTTGAAAGGCTTAGCGTCACAAATCCGCCAGGCAAATAGCACTTCAGCCAGTATCTGGCTTATTTATCTACTGCCTCTTTTTACCTGGTCTTGCTCGGTGCCTTACTTTAGAAGTACGATTTTTTAGAGTAAGAAGATAGAATATATGAAAATTTCAATTTAAATTTTAATGAAAATAAAAGTAGAACACGCCCACATTTAAAATTTTTCGCCAATCGGAGCACGGATAGACGTATTTAGCTAGTTTTTTATTACAAATAAATTTTTTGTATAAATAAAATTTGAAGCTAGTATATGTATAAAGAATTTAAATATGTGATAAAGAATTTTAACGAAAATGAGGCAGCCGCTGTAAAAAAAGTCAACAATATTTTAAATTTAGCCGATATAAAGATAAAGGAGAGTACTTTTGTACTCACGGGTTTTATTATTATGCTCGTGAGTTTTATTTTTATGCTGGCGAGCATGAGCATTATTTTGTTTAATGAAACGTTAATATGTATAGGGTCCGCCAAACAACTTTTTTTTTTTGAAAATGCTATTAAAAACATCGAGTGTAGCTTCGGCTGTGTGGCACGTAGCGCCGTTCTGTTGAAACCAACTGTTGCCAATATCCTCCTCTTCAATTTTTGTGAACAAAAATTCGTTCAACATGGCCCGATAACGATCGCCATTGACTCTAACGGCCACTCCTTGCTCATTTCGAAGAAAAATGGTCCAATTATGCCCCTGGACCATAATCCGCACCAAACAGTGACTCGTTTTGGGTGCGTCGGCTTTTCAATGTATGCGTGCGGGTTTTCTGTGCCCTAAATGCGACAATTTTGCTTGTTTACATACCCGCCAAGATCAAAATGAGCTTCATCTGAAAAGATGATTGTTTTGGCAAAATCGGCATCTTCTGTAAGTCGATCGCAGGCCCACTTAGCGAAACGAAAGCACAACCATATTCTTTCAGCGGAAGGATAAAACTAATTATCTGTCAAATCAAACATGAGCTAAGTGTTACCATTCACGAAATAAGCACTAGTTGAAAAAAAAAACGTTCGATGGCGGACCCTTTATATACACTCAAGCTATGGGTTTTTAGTCGGGACAATAACCAAACTGCAAGGGATTTAATCATTAAGCACCTCGGTTAAACTCGTTGATGAGGATGTGTAACATACAACCTTTAATTGCTAAATTTTCCATAGATAGCAATGCATATCAATGAAACCTTTGCACGTTTTAGCCAGCCTTATTGCTCGTCGTATGGGGTAGGTTCGAAGTTTCATTGCCTGTTTGTAGCTATTATGTCGTTTTATAAACTTTAAAATGAAATTAAAACGTGCTCATGATTGAACAAAAATATGTAAATACCTATGTCCTTGTCTAGACAAATAAGATCACAACAATGTATCTCAAAGTAAGAGTTACGCTGTAGATCAGATTTCAAAAGAAATATATAACTCTTAATTGATCTAGCCATCACCCTTGTCCGCCGAAAAATCAAACAGAAGGTTTATGAAATTACAAATTGAACATATTTAATATTTTAACAACAAAACCTTAATTATAATTAATAACAAAAAAAATCTTTGCAAATAAAAAAATAATTTCAGAAACAAAATTTTGAATAAAAAATATAATAATAAAGTAAGGAAAATTACATAAATTTAAAAAGAAAAATTGTTATATCGAGTTGTATATTCTACTATATTAAAGGAAACAAAAATTAACTTTGGTGAATTCTTTTCTTTATGAGCTATATAATGTGGTAATATCAAAGCCAAGTAAATAAATTTTTAAATAAATATAGACACAAACCAATTAAAGAATTCATCAAGGTTTAATTATTTAATTTAGTCTGTAGAACTTTTAACATTAAGGGGGTGAATAAATAACATAAATACCACTTACGGATTGATGTGAACATAACACGATTCCCTCGTCGAAAGGCCTCTCGAGCAGGAAGACACGATGTTTTATATTAATGTTAAATGTTCAGCTATATATGTCACAAAACGTAAAAGCTTAAAAATACAATAAAATAATTAACAAATGAAATTATAACAAAAAAATCAAGACTTAATGTTTTATATTTTTTTTTTCTTTCCTTAGTAGTAAAATGAAATGTTTATTAATAGTGGTAATTATGGTGTCACATAAATTTATGACTTTGTAAGCAATTGAATTTACAAGGATGATAAAGACTTATACTTATCTCATAGCCCAACTTCAGCCTGCAACAATTCTGTTCTCGCTGATATGCCCCTTTTGTACATTTAGTTAGGCCGGGCCAACGACAACCATCTAGCTTCAATTCTAAGCTATGGCCTATTTTGGCCGAAAAATGAATACCACTCAACTATTCGAAATTTTTCTTATTCTCCTTGTTTTCCCAATAAATTTTTAGGATCAAAGTACTAATAGCGGCTGGGAATTACTTGTGTTAGGCTAAGTCACTATCATTAATGTGGGGGTTGCAACTGGCCATTTAATAATTCCAAACTAAGTACCAAATCTATATAAAAGGTTCTCCTTTAGAAACTTAAGCAATCAACATATACAACAAGTATATAAAACACAATTATTTAATTACAAAAATACACTCCTTACCATTTGAGATGGCACAAAAATTAGATATCCACGAGCAATGTAAAAATACAATGTCTTCACCACTACAGTATGAGGCAAATTTCTGATATAATAAAAAGTTTATTGCTACGCGAACTGTTAACAACTGGACTCACAAAAATAACATATTAACTTTTATAGTCCAGTCCCGCTATAATTTCCTCTTTGAATTTTACAGTTTCAATGTCACCTTTTTCTTAATTTTTTTTTTTTTTCTTTAACAATTTAAGTCACAAAACAAAAAGCATTATACCTAACATGAGTTTTCCAACAAGATCTATGTCAGTATTAATAAACAAAAAAAGGTAAACGTCAATGTAGAACAGACAGTGACTTAGAACAATTGTCCTACTTTCCGATAGAGGGCGCTAAGTATGCGATCCACATTCTGTTAAATTTAAAAACGTAATTTTATTTTTATAATTGCAAGCACTATTACAGATGTGATTAAAATAAGAAATGTAGAAGGTCAAATAGTCTAAAAAATAAAAGTCTAACTTTATGCAGTTTAAAAATGGATGCTGGACTTAAAAAATTAAAGAAATTGGTAGTATTTTTAATATACCTTCCAGTAAAGAAAATATTAAAAAAATGAATATTCCATAAAAGAGTTGATCCCTTTTAAATAGGTACCTATTACACCAGTTGATATCGAAAGAACATTTTAAATTTTCAAAACAGTTTAAATAATGTATTTTCTTATATAAATAAATCTTTATGCAACATATTAAATTATTTGGAATTATAAAGGTTAACAAAATGTAAACTTTATTAGTGCTTAATTCCAATTATGTTAGTGTGCATGATATTCTTATGGAATATTTTGGATAGGAATGTTTGGACAGGAATTTAACAAGACTTGGTGGTAATCTACTAAAGATTCAGAGTAGTGCCTGATGAAACAGCTGTATAGATATGCTTTCCCTCTTAGTACTTATTATTTTTTCAAAATTTTTTATGAGAATATCATGTTGAGAATTTTGCACACCAACATAATTGCAATTAAGCACTAATAAAGATTACATTTTAATAAATCTTTTTCTATTAATATTTTTTAATATGTTTTCACTTTTTAAGATTGAATAATAAATAGTTAAATAAATTAAATTTGAATATATATTTTTCAAATTTATTTTTGCATATTTTGCAAATTTTAAGTGCATGAACTTCGTTGCCTGCTTATGACACTATTGATTTCATTTATTATACAAATTCAAGCAAAAATTAATCAAATTTCACTTAAAATCTCATTTGCACTAGATTTTGCTCAAGTCTAAATGCTCTGTTAGTTAATATCAGCAAAGTAGCCAAGTTGGTCTTATGTTTGACCACAACAAAACGCTGTTTTTTTTAAGACCTATTATACCTACAAATATTGCATTGTGACAGCTTAACACAAGAAAAACATAATTTACACACACAAAAAAATATTTAAGTATTATGTTGAACATTTTAATTTCTTTAGCAAAACACTATGTCACGACAAAATGCAAGAAAACATAAAAAAGTGCAACAAGTTTAATGCTTAAAAAATACCACAATTATATCACATTTTTACAGCAGGTTTTTATAGAATTAGAAAAACTAAACATACAAGAAAATGTTGTTGTATTAGCGCATTCACCTTAACATCAATATTTCTATTCGTGCTCTTGCTTTTTTCTTTATAATAATGGTTACCTTTACCTAATGCTACAATACAGTATGGCAGTAATGTAATGTAATACTAAGGTCTCGATTTTGGGTTCGTTTTTTGTGGGTAAAATAAAGAAGTTTATTTACGAGTAACAGATTTTTAAGTTTTTCAGAAGAGTGAATTTTTACTAAAATTTATTTGTAAGCAAAACCCTCAACATGTAGAAATTGAAATTTATTTAAATTTTTCTGTCACGGTTACAAATAAATTCAATACGAGTATGTAGTTATCACAAGCGTATGAGTATTATTTAACTTAAAATGCTTTATTCAGCACTCATACGCTCGCATTTTTTTCTTTTTTATTTTACAAGAACAAACACAATAAAAAAGTATGAGCCATTCATATCTGATGCCGTGACCAAGGGAAATAGGAATTCATTTTGAGGCTTATACAACATACATCAAATATTTATTGGTTGATTATCGATTGCAGATAAGCTTAAATTGCGTTGCCAGCAGCGCTGCCATTTTAGCCTTTGAAATTTATAATTTAGCCTCTAGATTTTTTCCTAGCCTTTTTTAATTTTCAAAATAGCCCTTTTTTCACACTTTTTTTTTGCGGATAGTGTGAAAAATTTTTTATAATTTTTTCAAAAACCAGCGTCTTCTGACCAAAAAGGGAAGCATGTTTAAAACGACCTTATTTTCTTTAGTTTTTGTCAATGTATGTTTTCTTCTTGATTTTTTATAAAAATTATAGTTATTATTTTGAATATTAAGCGATAGTTTTTTAAACTTTTTGCTAGTTTTTTTTGTGAGGGACTTAGTTTTTTCTAGCCCTTTTTGAAGGCAATTTTAACTTATATTTTCCTAGCTCCTGGCAATGCCAGTTGCAGATTGATGTTACAGAAAGCAACTGGCAGTAAAAAATTATCAATTTCACTTTGCTAAATATTTTAAATATTTTCGTCAACCAATTTTTTTTTATTGCTGTTATTTGTGCAGTGGAAATAAAAAGTAAAAGTGAGATTTCATTCACAGAATACTACACATTTTATAAATAAACATATTCTTATATTTTTTGTATCGTAATGGGTAAAAAAGTATTTTGAGACCTTTATTTAGCACGTGGAGGCTAACCCAAACGCTGCTTGGGAAAACTGTATGTAAGAAAATAGCAACAAAATTATATTCCGTAGACTTGTAGGTAGCGTACTAAAATATTAATCTGAGGTTCGCAGGTTTGATCCCTGCCTGAGCCTTAGGTGTTTTCTGCAGATAAACCTAAAAGCTTCGTGGATTTGTGTTATTTAAACAAAAAATTATGTAGTAGAAAATCAGCAGCAAAGTTAAAGCAGTGCACCAAAGCAGATAAAGCCTACTAAAAAAGAACAGAAAAGGAAATATAGGCTGACTTCTTAAACGTTTAATTACAATGTATTAATACAAAGTTAATACATTGTGTAGTTACTTTTGTAATACTTTGCATACTGATATTTTGCAGCCCTGACATCGTTTAGGAACACTTTTAAACATTGTAAAGGGTGTTTTTTATAGACGTATAGAGCTTTAAGTTGGCATTACTGTTAAACGATGGCGACCGATTTAACAGCTGTCAAGTGATTTATTGTCAGTTTTGTTTGGCAATTCATCATGAATAGACTCACGCCTGAACAACGCTTGCGTAGATTCGCCGAATGGGCCCAAAACGAGATTGCCGTTGTTCCCGATTTTCATAAGCGAATTTTGTTTAGCGATTCAGAGCACTTCTGGTTGACAAACAAAACTGCCGCATTTGGAGTGAAGCTAATCCTCAAGTGTATGTCGAAACACCGTTACATCCAGAAAAACTGACTGTTTGGTGCGCTTTATGGGCTGGTGGAATCATTGGTCCGTACTTTTTCAAAAACGATGAAGGCCAGAACGTTACAGTCAATGGTGATCGGTATAGAGCCATGATTAATAACTTTTTCATTCCTGAATTGAACAATCATAATGTCCAGGAACTGTGGTTCCAACAAGACGGCGCAACGTGTCACACAGCTCGTGCCACAATCGATTTGTTGAAAAACACGTTTGGTGACCGCCTAATTTCACGTTTTGGACCTGTGAATTGGCCTCCAAGACCTTGTGATTTAACACCGCTAGACTACTTTCTGTGGGGCTATGTAAAGTCATTGGTCTATGCGGATAAGCCACAAAAGCTTGACCAATTGGAAGACAACATTCGCCGTGTATTGCCGATATACGGCCACAAATGTTGGAAAATGTCATCGAAAATTTTACGTCCAGATTGGACTACATGCGAGCCAGCGGTGGCGGTCATATGCCAGAAATCATATTTAAAATATAATGCCACAAGGTTATCTTTCGGATAAATAAAATTCATGTCAATCGAATAATCCATCGTTGTTTTATTGCAATTTAAAGTTCTATACGTTTATAAAAACACCCTTTATATTAAATTACAAGAAAAACCACTTACTTTTTTTCTTGCGACGCCATTGTACTACGTGTTGCATTTATTTTGCATCTAAATTTTTTTGGATGCCTTGCTTGCTTTTTCTTACGCTTTAAATGCAACAGTGTTGCAAATGGGAACCCAATGCATTTAACAATACCCTGCAATATATTACTACAAAGCAACATGTGTTTAGGAAGTCAGCCATACTAACCAGTCTACTCCTACAGCAAACTAATTCGATATGAGATCCAATTAAAAAAAAAAAAACGGCTTAAAATAAAGACAGCCGGGATCTATAGTGTATTAGAATTATCGCTTAAGCTACGTCTAATAGCAACTACATTCACTATTTCTTGTTCATCTTCAGAAAATATTCCGCCTCTAAGGCAGGTTACTTAAAACTGCGCAAAGCTGATTTTTTTGTGATTTCAATAGAAAACAAATAAGTTTGTCATGCAACATTTAATGCTAATTTATTTATATTGATTGTTTTATACGTTTAATGCTTTTAAGTTTTGCTCATTTGTACAAAACGACAGTATCTCACCCTCTAATATAAATTGAATACAAAACATGTAACATTTTGGCATCTTTCATATTAGAACAGAATACGATTTTGATTTGTACTATTACATTTTTTGATATTAGAAAGCAAACATTCTGGGATTACAGATTATTTGCAACATTTTTGTCACAAGAGAAAACGCCATAAAATTCGACGGAGTACCACGTTTTTATTCAATTTTTTATACTACAAAAAAAAACACGTTTCGTATCTTAACATTTAATTTTGTTCTTTTACTTATTTTTTGTATTGTGAATTTGTGAAAATTTAATTTTTGTCAACTAAAAATCGTTGCCATTCATAATAACAATTTTCATTTCAGTTGCGTTGCCCATTGAAAAGGTAACTCCAGTTTACTTGCCATACATAATCGACCTATTAGACAAGAGCTATATAACGTAACACTGCTGTAAAAAGAAGAAATAAATAGGAATTTTAGAAGTCCTCTTATTGTTTGTTTTAAAAATGCGAGGGGTGTTGGTTCTCTTTGCATACTCATATCTTTTTTAAACACAATGTCATTGCGACGTAGGTTTTTCCTTCTCACTATCTATGGCAGGCATTATCAAAAACCTTCAAACAAAAACTTGTTAGACTGCATTCAAACAAAGCATATAAGTAGATAAAAAAAAACGTTATTTTCAACGTTGTCTTTTTTTTGCTAGCACAAAACCTTTTCTATTTGCATGTCGAATTCGATGTTATTTTAAAATCAGAGGTCAATCTTAATATATTTAAGAACGAGTTTAAAAAAAATATTCACTGAAAAAATAAGAATCTAGTGCACATACACATTAATAAAATAAGGGTAAAAAAATTTTTTTATATAAACGAATAGCACATAAAACTTAGATTTTCATGCATGCAAACATTTAAACCTACATTTGTCTAGTCTCTGCCATATAGTGGATGTGGGAATATAAATTTGAAATCGATAAGGAAGCTGAAAAGTTTACTCGTTATTGAACAATAAAGTTTAGCAGAAAAGAGAAAAACCTAACAAACATAATACCGCTTTAAATCTTTTATTATACTGGTACTGATATTAAAGCCAACTTTAAAACAATCCTCAATACATTTGAAGTATCATGATTTGCCACAAATGATTATGTTATTTTGTTGTTACTATCTTAAACTATAACGATATGTAATTAACGCCACATGACACTATCTCCACTATTAAATGCAGAAGCAGTCGCTATCAATAGTAGGCGTTTGAAAGCAACATGACTCGATACTTTTTTCTTTCTTGTTTGCCTGTTTGTTCATGTGTGCTCATTCATGTTATTAAAAATGTTTGAAACATGAGTTCTTTATGGTGCAAAAGGCACATTTATAAATGAACAATTGCAAATGGTAGTTAATATGTGAATGCGTGCTTATGAAATTTGTTTCACTGCAGCTAATAACTTATGAATGATTGCAAACATGTATGAACATACAAACATTTAGTATGCACATGTATAGATACATATGTAGCTACACAAATACATATCTACTAGTAAATGATAATTTTAACAGCGGTAGTTAACGGCAACAGTTGCTGTTAGAGACAGTTTTATATACCAACACATTTATGGTGGGTTGGGAAATTTTGAGTCTAATATTTATATGACATCAATTTTGTTGGCTGGGCTATATTTTTGGGACTTCATGGAGACATACTTAACAAAGTGCTTACATTTTTCTTTATAAAGGCAGTTGGAGTTAAGTGCGTTTTCTTAGTAGATCACTAAATAGTGTACTTGCCTATTAATCCGGCTTTTGCAGGTTCGATTCTTCAGGCAAAATCGCCCTTATTCGCTATCGAGCAACTTTTATGGAAAAGACCATAATTTCTAAGGATTTCCTGCAATATCGAATGCTACGATTTGAGCTCAGGTCAAAAGACAAGAAACTCTGAAATATTCTACTGAATTTCAGTTTCATATGTCATATACTCGACCAGTAGCCATGGTCAAGTGGGAGACTTTCAGTGATATGCACATTGCTGGAAGTGCACTTAGTCAATAGTACTGCCGATAATATTAATAGTGAGTCAGTACAGTTTTACTGTTAACCATTCTTGCAGGGTCTTTTTTGTATGGCTGTATGTAAGTACGATAATGCTTGTGTGCATATGTATGTATGTTTGAATGTGGTTTGCTCTTGTAAGTTAGTAATGATTGTGATAAAACGCAAATTTTTTTTGCGTAACATGCAATTTAGTTACAAAAAAAATTCTTTAAATCTTTAACTTTTTACGTGTAATTAAGTTTTTAATTTGTAAATTTTTTCTCAAGTCATATCAAAAACAATATAATAAATTTTCAATTTGATTAAGCGCTTTTTAACAAAACCTTGTTTGCTTTATTAAATTTTAAATAATACACTGAGAAAACAACTTCGATTGTGAAAACTAAATTTGTTGCCAATAGAATTTTTTAGTCGCAATAAAGAAAATCGGTCTGACAGCTTGACATATATTTGAGAGAATTAAATTTGCAACTTTATTATAGAATTCTGGTTGTTACAACTAAAAATTTTGATTATCACAACTAAATTTTTCCATGGAAACAAATTAAGTTCTCACAACCGAAGTTGTTTTCTGTGTGTAGCTTACGTTGTTTAACTTGAAAGTTATTTTTTTGATTTGGCTACTCTACATTTTGTGTGAGCTTGAAATATTTATTATTCTCTCTTAAGCGCCTTTTAGACGATATGCTCGGCATGTCAGCACGGCATGATGAAATGCCATTATGCTCGGATAATAGTGAAAAATTATATTTGACATGCCGCGCATTATGGTGATATTTTCACTCTCTCTCATCTTACCGTGCTGACATGCCGCGCATGATCGTGCCATAGTCGCTTTCGAGTTGTCTATCCCTACTTGTGTAATTGTCTATCTAGGTATGTTGCCTCACTGCATTATTGATTTTTTAAGTACGTTTAACACAGTTGTTACATTACTCAGAACAAATTTAAAATACACAGAAAAAATTACTGTAACACATGGGTAGTACAAAAAAATTTTCTGAAATATATCGAGAGGTAGCTGCAGCTATTGTAAATGTTGTGTAAAAATATTAGCATTGTCTAACACTAGATTTAGGGCTACAGAATGACACAAAAGAATTTTGAATGCTATAGAAGACTTGGGCCTACCGTAAATAGCTACAGTTAAAAATACTGTCATAAATTTATACTAATAAGGAAAAATTGCTTAAAAATTTATTTAATTAATTAAATCAATTATATAAATAACTTTAATACACAAACAAATAAAATACAAGCTGCTTGAAGTTTTTTTACTTTCAAAAAGTACTACGAGAAATTGCAGACGAGAAGGAGTTTGCACTCGATGACTTCAAAAGTGTTGTACGGTTTTTCCATATTGTCATAGATTCTGAAATATGGCTTAAAGTCACTGAATAAGAACCAAAATATTTGTCAGTTGCACCATAAATCTAAAGAATTTTGTATTTTATCCCCCTTTTATTTACAAACTAAAATATCACGGCTAAATCAGCTTAATTGTGAATCGACTTAATTAAACATGTGGGTCTTTCATTTTACCTACAGGAAATGTTCAACAAATTTATGTAAAACACTACGACCAATATTTTTTTGGAACCTTTAAGCCCTCTAACTGTTCAATTAAGAGGCCTTTTTGGACACTTAATTAAAAAAAACCATAAAAACCAGTTAAAGGGTTAACAATAGTCTTGGGTAGTACACGAACGGACTATTCCCATTGTACTATTCACTTATTTGAACTGAACGAACTAGTCGCTGTTTTGAATACTTATAGTTCATTTGCTTGCTCTTCATTTTAAATGAGCGACTTATAAATGAACGAACGAACTAAACATAAACGAAAACAATTGCCAATTATTTTCTTTTACAAAAATGGTACTTGAAACAAATAAACTGAAGAAGAGAAAATGTATTATGCATGTCAAAAATTCAATTTTAAGCTATTTTAAAATTAAGCCTTAAGTTTTTTTTAGGCATAGTGACTAAAATACTTTTTAATTAAATTATTAAAAGAGAAATCGAAAACTAAATTTAAAAATTTTTCGAGTTTTGTTTTGTTGTTTTGTTTTCTATTTTCGTCAAATATTTTTTTTGGCCCCTATTCAAATCATTTTACAAAAAAAAAAAACGTTCAATGATAATCTTTTTTAATATTTGAACTAAGAAGATCACTACGGAGCACAATTCTAGTTAACAATATTCCTCGTGAAATTCTACTATAAGTCTCTAAACACATAGTTGGTAACTTTTTAAGTTCACAACATTCTTATGAACAGAAGTCAGCTCTTAATAAAAGCATACTTTTCACTTTTAACTTTACCAGCCGAAATAATTAAAAACTTAAAATGGGTTAGTTCTTTGTTTTGTAGAGATTTCTCCCAAATAATCTACAAAACTAGATTCCAGATGGTTGCTTATATAAAAGAGATATTTGTCAAAATCTTGTTTTCTAACAGAATTTAATTTGCTTAAATTTCCTTTATGGAATTTATTTTGCTTTTTTTTTTTAATTTTACTTTCTGTATGTTACTGGTCTTTAAAACATTTCCTAAATACACAAAAAATGTGTGTGTCATTAATTTTTTTATGACTAACATACACATACAAAAGCCTTTAGTATTCAAAAAAGAAAAAAAATTTAATTACAACAAATTTGTAGTTTTTGCTGTGATAAAATCACTTTCATATTAATAAAAAATATTTACCAAGTAGAATGATAAAAAATATATGTTTTGTTGTTGCTGTTGTTGTAGTAATACCTACACATATTTTTTATAAAAATTGCCATTAAGTTATTTTATCATCAACTGCTATTTCCACACATGCAAAGGACATCTGGGCACAAAATTTATCGTGCTTTTAACAACAATTTGTGCAGCAATAATAACAGTTCTATTATGGTGCATTAAAAAAAAAAAAAAGAAAAGAAAAGTGGCAAGTGGTGGGTGTTGTTTGGCCATTAAGGATTTATGCTCAAATTATACTAAATTATCACCATATTTGCTTGAACGATAAAATGACAAAGACAAATTCAAATAAAAATAACAAAAAAAAAAAAAAATAACAAAAATTAACTTTAGTGTACTCGTATAAAGCTGGTAATCTAAAAGTGTTATAGAGTGTTTAAAATGTGAGTGAGTGTACGAGCACTAAGTTTTTGCCTCTTAAAACGTTATTGCCATTAAATTCATATTCATAGGCCTCCAAAGCTTTGTTTTTCTTTATTTATTTATTAAAGGCTCTTGTTGTTTGCTGCCTGCTACTACTTCATTTTCTTCCATGCTTACAAATACAAATTCCCATACCTTACACTCACACACACAGACAAAATTTCCATTTCCTCTGGGGTAAACAAGTTTGCCTTTATGCTGCTCTCTTTCAAAATTTTTTATTATTATTGTTGTTTCTCTTGTTGTGATGTCATTGTTGTAACATAATCGTTTAATTCCGCACATGCCACATTAAAAATTCATTTGATAAAGTTATCGTAACAACTACAACAGCGATGGTATCACTTTGCCAGTTTATATCCGCGTTATGCATTCATACAGTTTTAAATTTATTTTATATATAAGCGAGTTTACAGGGTGTAGATTTACTAATTGGAAATTCTTAATGGCATAGAGAGACTAAATTCTAAAATTTTTTTTAATTTTGTCAGGTAAATTGTTCAATCAAAAAAAAAAATTTTTATGAGAAATAAAAATTAGGGAAAGTAGGTTGTTTTTTAAGCATTAACACAATAAAATGTTTAAGATTTTTGTTATTTAAAACCAAATAATGCATACCAGATGATGTGCAGAGCAATTCTCATCAATCAGTGGTCTTTATAGAGAATTTTATTAAGAGACTTGAAGATGAGCCCATAGAAAGTTCATACAATGTAAAGCTGCTCAAAACAGCCTGAATATTTAAAACGAAAAAGACTACTTTCCATTAAAAATAATCAGCTAAGCCTCCTCAGCTTAGTGGATACTTGAACTAACACAATTATAGCTGTTGGAGCACCGATAATTTGACTATAATTCACAAAGAGAGAGAACTGGAGCCAACTACCGGCTGTGAAACTGCTAGACGAGTTACGACTGTTGTTTTAACAATATAGAGCGTGACCTTTCTATAAAATTTTGAAAGCTGATTTTCCCGGTTGTTTAATCTTTCGTTTTAAAAAAGGGTCTGTGTCGACCAACCTTAAACTCTAAAATCCCACAAAAAGAATATATAAATGTTTTACTCTTCTTTAAATTAAGCTGTTATTTTTGAAAGTGGTATAAGTCCACAATAAAAAAATGTGTCAGTGGAAATTTTAGTTAGATGGTGTTTGTGAATCTGAAATTAGCGGTAATTTATATATATTTTTAAAGTGGACTTATAGCACCTTATCTACATACGCCCAAGAGAAAGTTTATAGTTTTTCATTTATTCAACATCGACAGACGACTTGTGTACAAATAATAGAATAGAATTTGAGTTATAACAGCACTTCATTAAAAAAAAAAATAAACTTTTCATTACCGTGTTAAGCCACGGTTACATTATACAAATATTTGTCAAAATAAATGCAACCACTAATTTTTGGCAGATATTTTATAGTCTACCATGACTTGTAAATATTACATTATAATAATTCAAATAATATGATAATGCAAATATGTTGTATTTTAACAAAAGGTTAAAACAATCTAAGCTAATATTTCTTCAAAATATATAAACTTCTATATATATGACATAGTGGTTATGTTTATTTCAAGAAACATTTGCTTAATGTGACCGTAGCTTTACAATTGACCTGTTATTTAAAAAAAATTAAATTTGTTAATGGTAATGTTAGCATGATGCTGGTTATTTCTTACTAAAATTACCACTTACTAATTTTTTCTTAAAGTAGACTTATACCACTTTCAAAAATAACAGCTTAATTTAAAGCGGATTAAAACATTTATGCTCTTGACTAGACTTTAAAGTAAAATTTATTAAAAAAATTATATGAAAAATTTAGATAACGTTGACTTTAAAGTCTACGTTACGGTTTTTGGATAAGGGGTTATTCAATATTTTTTTTTTGTATATGTGAACCGGCTTATGAAAAGGTGGCTTATGACTCAAAAAAGAAATTACGAGAAACAGCTGTTAAAGATAAACAATGCATTTCGTCAGTTTCTTAGTAGTTTTTCTTTTGCATTATAAACAGTCATGCCCAAAAGGCACCCAAAAAAGGCATAAGAGCATAAATGAGATAAGTTCGTGTGTGCATTTTTCAATGCAAAGCACAAACCAGTTTCTGACCGAAAAAAAATCGTGTGAGTGCTCAGATTTAAAAGCAATGCTGAACGAGTAGGACGTGTGTCGCTTGTGAATAATGTCTGTCGGAAAAGAATTTAGCTAGGTTTTTCAAACATATTTCTGTGAAAACGAAGAGAATGATGATGATTCTTTTGATGATGTTGGTATCAATTACGAGGACAAACTACAAGCATTGTTTCAAGCTGAAGATCAAATGGAAGTGGATGAAAATATTTTTACAGTGGACTTGTCTATTTTTGGTAAAATCGTTTTTGCAGCGTTCAATCCTGTTTTTAAATTTTTCAATTCCATTTATTATCTTGATTCTGGATTTTCAATAAAATTCTGTTTTTCTTTCATTTGTTCTTTTCTCTACATTCTCTACATTTTTAGTATACTTCTAAGCAAGTTAGGACTTTCTAGTTTTCACCACGTGAAAGAGCGTCTCAAAAACTATCGAAACCAAAAAAAAAGTGGAAAATTTTTTTTTGAGTCATAACCCACCTTTTTTCGCCGGGTCACATATATTAAGCTTTTAAAAAAAATCAAAAAATATTTAACATTTTAAGCCAAACTCTTGAGGAATCACCTCTTCTAGAGTATACACACAAATCTCCGACAAAAAAAGAACAATGATTACTATCAGCAAAAAAAAAAAAAACAAAGGAAAAGAAAAGAAATGAACTAGTAATAAAAAAGAATCTTTCATGATTCATGTTGCATGTACAGAATGCAGTCAATGACTCATGTTCTTTAGCGATAATTTAATCGGGTGTTGGTGGTAATAGCATGGCAAAATAAAAGAAACAGAGACACTCACTTCAGCAAAGCTGTTAAAAAGCAAAATAATAATAATAAAAATATTCTGAAAGAAACATTTTGTGATATTAAACAAACTTTTTCACAGCAAACTAAATGACATTTTAATACGCAGTTGTACAACATGTAGCTACAGTGAAATGAAAAACAGTATAAGAAAATTGTTAATAAATGCGATTTTTAAAATTCTATGACAAGAAAATGAATTACGATTAAAGGACACTCCTTTTGCTATAAGCAAGCGTTAAAGAAAATTTAATAAAAGTCAGAGTTTATGATGAGATGATCTTAGCGACTTACAAAGTGTTTTAAATATCACTTTCTTAATAATAATAATATAATGTACATATATATAATTGTAGGTAAATGTTTTTGTTTTCATTTAAAAGACACAGAGGTATCAGAAACTTTTGATCAGACTAGATAAAAAAAATAATAATTTAAGAGCATGTAGCATTGAAATTGTAACGGAAATATCAATATATTTTATATTAGGTTAATTTTGATTACATTTATTAATTTCTTACAGAAAGATTCAATAAATAAATATGTGACTCTTAAAAAATGTTTTAAGCACCTCTTTAGTACACTGAGAAAACAACTTCGTTGCGAAAATCGAAACGATTGCCGATTGAATAATTCAGTTCTGATAATAAAATTTTTACTTGTGACAAAAGAAATCTGTGGTGCAGCCTAAAATATTATTAGATCGTTACAACTTCAAAATTAGATTAGGATAACAAATTTGCTGACTTTAAACAATTTCCGTTCATACAATTGAAGTTGTTTTTTAATTCTGTAAGGCTAGTATTCCGGTATATTAGATGGTTATAGGTAGTGATGTCTTAAATAACGAAAAAGTGTAGAACTAGACCAGTACATTGACACAATATACGTATATGTTGCTGTCTCTTTGTTTTAGTTACATGACCTGCAGAGATCTCTATGTTTGCCAAGTGTTTCTCTCTAGTGTCCAGTCATGAATGCTTTGACAACGCTAAGTCTTGACTAAGTCAGGCCCAGTAAGTCATTTCTTCTCTTCCGCGAATGAATCGCCATAAATCTTTTTGCTAGCCTGACACCCTTTCTTAGTGTACATTTAACAATTACGTGTTATTTACTTATTCGCCCATTTTTTAAAAGAAAAGTTTTTCCGAAAATACTAGCACCCACAAGAAATCAAATACCTGTTTTTCGATACTTTGTTTAATTTTATAAACATCCAAATTTGAAAATTTCATTTAAAATTTTTCAATTAACATTTTAATTCTATTTCTCTATTTTTTTACACACTGTATTCATACTACTCAAGCTTTATAATCATTTTTTTACAGTCAGTGTATCTATACATTTACTTGCAAGCCATAGTAATACACGAGTGTAGAAAGTATGTTGCAAGTAAAATTTCTATAGCTTGCAAAAAAGGAAATAAAAATTAAATAAAATAACTGTAATTAATTATGGCTTACCTTGGGCTAAATATTCAATTCCTTGGTGGTTTTTACTACTACATTTTTGTATAAATTTAAAACAATGAAAAATTAATTAAAACCGTTACTTTTCTTTAAGCTCTACAAAGCTGTAACGAAAAATCGACATTAAAATATTAAATATATAAAAATCCAACCTTAAGCTTGAAAAAAAACTAGCACCTTGTAAGCAAAGTGCTAACTTAAAAATGCTCTTACCAATTTATTTAGCTGCAGCGATGTTGGAAACATTTTAAAACAAAGCTTTTACAAGTTTGTTAAAAAATTCCTTTAATTTTTCTTCAGAATTTTATTATCCTGATGATGTGCTAACCAATTGTTAGCAAAATATCGAATTTTTATTAAATAAATTTTATAACGTTTCTTTAAAAAAGACTTAAAGCTTTAAAAATTCATTTTAATTATAAATTTTTTTTAGAAAAAATAATAGAATTAAAAAATTCTAATTTTTGCTTTTCTTTTCTAACTATTCCCTGATTAAATTTACCACGAACAATACTTGCTTAATGGAAATTAACTTTCGTATGTATACGGTTATACAAATACACACACATTTAATGTTAACACTCACATTTAACACGACATACATGGTGTTTTGCGCATTTATTTATTATTCATTTATTTACATTGACATTTACATGCGATAATATTTATTAGACTTCCCTTGAAACTTATAAAAGAAGAGAATAAAAAACAAACTTTTCCATTGTTCTATTGTTCAAGTAAATTCCCACAGCTGAAAGCTCCAGCTACTATTCCTGTAAAAGCTGTTAATGTATTGTGTCAACGCATTTGGCTTGACACTAATACACTGCACACACATGCTAATGTTGTATTGCCATTGTTAAATTAATTTATTAAAACTTTATTGAGAAAAAATATATGCAAAATAATAATTTAAAAAGCCAAAAAAAAAACTCAAATTTAAAATACAGCAGCATATAATAGAATGTAATATGAAGAATACAATATCATAATGGCTGCTAATAATCATAAATAATAAAAATTAAAATCCTTGTTAAGGGCAAGCAAAACTTAATTAAAAAAATTAATTTATTTATTTATTGCTACCTAAATATTAAAAAAACAAATTCCCTGTCGGACTCTTTATAAATAACAAATCTTTCAATTTTACACCTGTCGAACAATCAAAGATCCTCTTAATTACAAAATATGACCACGAATAAATACATAGATTCTCAATCATTCAACGTCAAATTATGCATTTGTGTTAGTAAAGAAAATTAAATTGGCTCATACACACATCAAATTGATTGACATCAATCTAATGTTTATCGTAATGTGTAAAGACTTACAATTTACCGTAGTCAAAAATACATTAAATAAAAATAGTACATTTTGTCGTCGGTAAAACAATTTTATTCTGATTTATACATCAAGAAAAAAATAATATTATATAAAAAAAAATTGTGTTGCTTTTGCATTGCCACTAGTGATAAAAAAGAACAATTCGATTGAAGGAATGAATTTATACATGAAACATTGCTAAACGAGCTCATCCTGACGATTTTCGTAATTTTTTGCAGATATTTTTCTTTATATATTTTTCTAATAGAATTTCGTGTTGTGAATTTTTGTGTTTTTGCCGATATATTTTTTGCTTTTTATAGCCCATAAGGCTGGTAATTAATTCTATTATAAATTTTTTTCCTCCATATTTATTGTAAAAATTACCACTTAACTTTATGCAATACAAAATGATTGAAGAAGTTTTGACAGACGACATCAAAATACCATAAAATTTTGCTAAAAAATCAAACTAATTTAGATTTTCGTCAAATTCACACACAACTTTCCTTAAAGAAAACCCACACATATGCGGGATTAATGTTGAAATTTGATGTGTGTATTCCTTGCTTTATGAATATGTTTAATAGGTAGGTACAAGGTGGGCTAAAAGAAGTCATCCGATGTTGTTTGGCTTTCATTTTTTTCTAAATGAAAATTAAATGTGTGCCGTTGCTCCGTTCTGTTGGAAACACATGTCCTCCAGTCCTACTTTGTTAAATTGCGGCAGAAAAAACTCGGTTAACATGGCTCTATAGCGCGCACCGTCCACTGTTGTCGTTTGACCAGCCCGATGACTCCTCCAGCCTCCTCCAGCGTGAACAGCGCACCATGCAGTCACTTTGAGCGGGTGTAATGGCTCCTCGTGCATCACTCGTGGATTTTCGGTGCCCCAAAAGCGATAGTTTGCTTGTTCACGTACCCGCTGAGATGGAAATAAGCCTCATCGCTCATTATAATTTTGGTCGAAAAATCGTCTACTTTGATTATTCCGCGTTCTTGGGGAGTGTATCGCTCCAAGGCTTGTTCACTTGTATTCTACATCTGTCTAGTTCACAACTGTCAAAACAGATTTTACATTGGCCGCCATTTGCAAAAATAAGAGCATCTTCCAATATTGTGATTTCTTTTCGCCCACCTTGTACATATCAGTTAATTATATTGGTCCCCCAATCAATGTAAATGTGTAAAATATTATTTTAATACATTTTAGAAAAAAATTTTACTTATTAATTAAGAAAAAAACACATATTTTGAGAGATGACACTGTTGAAGTAAATGAGTGAATTTTATTGTAAAGAAAAATTTTGTGAAAAGTTTTCAAGACAAAAAAATTCTGGTTTTAGAAACTCTTAAGCAGACTTTAAATCTTGTGCTTTAATTAAATTTTAAATATTACACAACAATGTTTTAATTAAGTAATTTTTTTTTTTGCCTTTGCAGGTTGTTTAGATTGTGCATCTAAGCGTTTCTTTACGGACTTTCTGCAAGACCTTCCTACACCAGGCACCGGCGGTCCCACGTTCGATACGACAGTACCTTCAAATATTACCGGTCTGGTGGGTAAAACAGTTAAACTAACATGTCGTGTTAAAAACTTAGGCAACAGAACGGTAAGTTTATGAAAATTTTTAAGCAATAAACACATTTATCCAAAAGATTTAACGGGAACTTTAAAGTGAACGTTATCGAAAATTTTCATACAATTTTTTACTTTAAAGTCTACGTATCATGTATGTATCGCCGTGATAGAAGAAAAAAAATTATTAAATTTTTGAAAAAGAAATTGTTATAGCGCAATTTTTTTAGAAATATTTGTGTGAAGTTATGTAGTATAAAAAAATTTCAAAATTCATTTAAGATGTCACTAAATACACATATAAATAATATTTTCTTTCCCTTTACATTCAGTTTTGCTTTAATTTTTTTTTAACTATTTCACAAGACAATCTCACAAAAGCCCATATCAGTCTTAAATCGCAACGATAGAATTGAGAAATTTTTTAGAACTTCAAGAGAAATAATAAATTTTTCCGTTAATAAAAAAACACTTTTTCAAACTGGCGTATACCAAAGACTAAAATATTTCATGAGCTGTGTGCCGTAGTATGTCATTATGCCGATAACTTATATAAGGCAATAAAAATGCCATAATCATGACCTTTTACCGCTTGTCATTGACTAAAATAAAGCTTTGAACAGAATTTTAAAAAATCGATCAATGAAGTCCCCATTTCAAATTTTCTATCATCACACTAGATGATAGCATTGATTTCGCGACAATGGTATGTGTGTTTGCCGTGTTCTAAATGTTCCAAATTTAAGCGATAACGTTGCCAACTTTTGAATTTTAAAAGCACCGAAACTAAGAAAAAATTGATATAAAAACACAAATCAAAAATTTTGCTTCTCCAAGTATCTGTAAGTAACTAAATTTAAAATAAACACTAAATATTTCAAATCCAAATAGGTATTTTAAACAAATTTCTTGTTGTGACGGAACAATTAAAAAATGTATACAATTGTTTTGCTTATTGCCATCTCTTTTTGTTTTACATACAAGGTTTCCTCCGTCTGCAGCCTTTGAGGTCTTGCTAAGCCTTCCCCCAAATCATTTATTCTTCAAGAAAGAAGCGTTGCTGAAACAGGTGCGAAATTTTTAATCTTAAACGATCACTGTTAAGCTAAATACAACTCCACTCGCAATTTCAGGGTCACATCCCTAAATAGATTTAATTCGAAACAGAACACACCCAAACCCGTTGCCGGTATGGTACACAGATGGCTTGAAAACGGTTGAGGGTTTTGGAGCAAGGGTATTTGGTCTCAGCCGCGCAAAAAGTTTTTTTTTGTCAGTATGAGTCAATAGGCCGAAATACATGCCATAAGCTTATGATTAAGAGAGAAGCTAGAAAAAGATAGAAATAACAGTCACATCTATATGCACTCGGTTAGTAGAGCTGGATTACTTGCACTCAATGCCTTTGAGATAAAATCTAAGCTGGTTCGAAATTGTCTAAAACATCTAATACCAGGATTTGTAACGCAGCTTGTTTTCCCAGCCGGGGTATGACTCAGTCAGCCCAGGGCCTTACCAAAGGTCTGCTTCCTTTGAATTAAAAACACGTTGATGTTTTCGTGTTTAACACAGTTTAATTTTTATTTCCTAACATTAATAAAAAAAGCTCAGGCTTTCACTCTTTGTGTCTCGATGCATTGAGACACAGCTTGCTCAGTTGGCAAACACTGCGTGCGTTTATTCCTCGATGAAGTCATGGACTGTTAATGTAATGTCAGTGTTAGGTAGTAATGAATTGCCTAAAGTCTCTGCATTCGATTGTCTATGTTAAGAACACAAAGCAACTTCCAGAGACTTTTTGTTCGGCTAACATACGAATGTAGGTAAATTCCAAAGGACTTACACTCGGTTATATACGAGAACAATCGCTAATTTCAACTTCGTACCATATATAAAGTAGCTTGCTTGTAACTATAATTAATACAACGTCGGTTATGCCCCCCCCCCCTTCGTTTAAAACCTTATCTACTTATACAAATTCTCACATCTACTGTTTGAGAATTGTACCGCTGATGTGGTGTTTACATGTGCACTACACATGGTGGATTTTTCTATTACAATTTGGAAACTTGTTTCTAGCGGTCGCGTTACAGGATCACTTGATATGGGTGTGAAGCCAAAGCGGATATGTAGGCAATGAAAAATCAGACCAACTCGCAAGAAAGGAGTGTCTATTAGATTTATTGGCCCAAAAACATTCTGCGGACTATCTTGCAGCTCTATTAAGCTCAGTTTTAGGAAAAAAGAATCACATCAACACTGGTTTAAAACAATTTTTTTTAAACAATTCGTTGCGACAATCTTAAATTCGTGTTCTACGGTGAATTGATAAAAATCGTAATGTAGCTTCCAGTTAAAATTTTTTTTTTAAATAAATGTATGTAAATCACATGCTAATTATTTTGAAAGAGCTTGATTTCGATACATACTTTTCATTCGGTAACTTGAACATATCAGAGTTTTTCCTGATAATTTTTTTTTTCGTTACTTGATTTTAAATTTGGATCACAAGCAAAAAACATACTCGTATAAATCAGCTGAATGAAATGTTAGAGATTTGTTTTTTTGTTTCATGTGACGACGACGATGAAAAAGTTGAAATAAAAACGACCACGAAGTTTTCGTTGACAACTGGAATAGGGGTAATTTTTAGTCTAACTTCT
This sequence comes from Thelaira solivaga, assembly GCA_947397855.1. Classification (NCBI taxonomy): domain Eukaryota; kingdom Metazoa; phylum Arthropoda; class Insecta; order Diptera; family Tachinidae; genus Thelaira; species Thelaira solivaga. The sequence continues at coordinate 30,818,833 of OX377612.1, forward strand.
TCATTGGATGAAAACAATGAATTTTTTCATTACAATAATGAACAAAATTCTTTTAGTGTAAGAACTTCATAGAAACACTGGATTATTCGAAAAAAAAAATACACTCATTTTCTAAATAATTTTTGCTTTAATATGCTGACTTAAAACAAAATTTCCTTTTAAATGTTCACTTCATTTTCAAACCAATTTTGTTTTACTATTCAAGTGTGTACACATACTCGTATATTGAATATTATATTAGATAATCTTGTAAGCTGGTGTTTGTAATACTTTAATACGCTCTTAAAACTGTTGGCAATATTATTAGTAGTACCACTAAAGGAAATAATGCGCACAAACAAAAAGGCAACCAATTTATAGCTACATGGATCACTGCCATGTGGGTCTTTGTATATTCAGTAGATACGGGTAGAAGGGAAGACGGGGATAGTTATCAGCACATCACATTTCAAATTTAAATGCATTTTTTAAACATATACTTACACACACACACAGAGAGATTTTCTGTAAGACTTAAGATTCAATCCTTCAGCTCACTTAAATATGCGGAAACTCTTGTTGAGTAATAGCTTTAGTTTATTTCCTCTATTCTACTCGCAATAAACCAATTGGAACAAATTCAAGCAGTCTCATAAGACACGAAAAACAAAAATATACACTCACTCAGATAGTTAATGAATATTTGGTTGCTTGTTTGTTTATTTCTGTTTTATATTTTGCATCGTTTATGTTTTTTAGTCTTTCTTTCTTTTGTTTTTTTTTTTAATGACCATAAATGAAAATCAATGATTTATTTCAAGATATTTCTAAATATGTAGATGGCTTAATGGAAAATTTTGCATACCAGGCAATTTATCGTTTGAAAAGCTATAAAGTGAACCAATTAAGGATATAGAGTGCTTAATCGCATGTGTGACTTTGCCATGAAAATTAGTATGAGAATAAAAGTTTTCCCCACAGCTTTAAAATTCTGCAAAAAATTAAAATGGAAAATTTTAATGTTTGAATAAGATAGGGTGTACTATTTTTAATCACATATAAATAATAAGGTCATATGAGTCAATTCTAGGATTTTGTAAAATTTTATTTTTTATTGAAAATTAATTGCTCTCTGTATAGATTCAAATAATTTTTTTAATTGGATCTTTGGTAGTTTTCATTTTAAGATCGTAAAATATTTTGCACAATATTTCACTTTTTCAGCTGATTTGGTTTCAGCTCACTATATATTAAATAAATCAGCATTTGATACTGTAACGATACTTAAAATAATTATTTTTTATAGTGATTCGCAAGTATTTGCAGTTGCAACAAAAATTTTAAAGAGAATTTATGGCCCTCTATAAAACCATATGATGCTGATTATACTGATAAAAGGGCTTAAAAATTTAATAATAAAACAAGTTAAATTTGGCTGTGCCGAGTCTTATGTACCCTTCAAAAAAAGTGAAAAGGGTATATATAAGTTTGTCATTACGTGTGTAGTTTCTACACTCTACATGGGGAATTCTATTAAATATATATATATATATATGTTTTAGATTCTTACAAGTAGCGGAGTCGATTTAGCGATGTCCCTGTAGTCGTTGAAATCAACTTTCTGAAGTCCCTAGGCAACATACAGAAAATTATAGCATTCTAATCAGTCAGTTGCGTTTGTAGTAAAATTGCTTTTATATTTCAGCTATATCGGCTCATAAATAGAAAAGCTATGAGTCAAAAACCGCAAAGACTTCTATCGTTGACCATTTTTTGAGTGGGGTTTCTTATGTATTTTGTTTAAACGACGAAACAGAAAAAACACCTGGTGCGTTGTTTTGTTTCAAATAATGGTCGTAATATCTGTGAAAAAATTAGAATAAAAAGACTTCAAATGGGCGAGAAATACTCAAAATAGAACCGAATTTAAAATTTTCATAAATTTCTGTTTTGCTTTTTTTTTGCGTATTTTATCTGAACTTAAAAAAAATAGTATGCAATAGTAGGGCACAAAGTCAGGTAGATGGGGCCATAAATGACGGAGTTATGAGTCAAAAGTTGCGATTAAATCTATTTTTTAACTATTTTTGGTGCGTTTTTTCCGCATTTTTTTCTTAGAAGTCGTATTTTTAGTTTCTTGAACTGAAATTATTTATTTATTTCGTAATTATTAAAAAAGTTGATATTCAAAGAAAATAGTTTTTATAAATTTTTCCATATTGTTATACCCTTCACTGTAGGTAAGAAGGGTATATATAACTTTGTGATTCCGTTTGTAATTTGTACACCCTACATGGGGCACTCTATAAAGTATATATATTCTGGATTCTTTTAAGTAGCGGAATCGATTTAGCGATGTCCGTCTGTCCGTCCGTGTAGTCGTTGAAATCAACTTTCAGAAGAATCTAGACCACATACAGAAAAGTATATCATACCAAATGATCAGTTGCTACTGTAAAACTTTTGCTATTGAAATTCAGCCAGATCGGTCCATAAATGACGGAGCTATGAGTCAAAAACCAAAACTACCTATATTTTTAACCATTTTTTGCGTATTTTTTCTAAACGAAGAAACGGACAGAAGAACGTGGTATGCAGTTTTATTTGAAGTATAAGTCATAATACCTGAGTTAAAAATTAAAGCAATCGGTCCACAAATGGCCGAGGAATATCAAAAATGCAACCGAAATTTTAGATTCTCAGAAATTATGGCTTTGGTTTTATACGATTCTTATCTAAAGTGAAAAAAGTAGTACGGGGTTTTTTTAACATCACATTCATAGTATCCTAACCCAAACTCAGCTGGATGGGGCCATAAATGGCGGAGCTATGAGTCAAAAATTGCAATTACCTCTATTTTTGAATATTTTTGTTGCGTTTTTTGCGTAATTTGTCTAAACTACAAGACGGACAACAAACTTGGTACAAAGTTTTATTACAAATAATAATTGTAATGTCTGTGCAAAAAACTAGAAAAATCGGTCCACAAATGGACCAAAAAAATCAAAAATACAACCGAAATTTTAGATTTTCATTAAGTTTTGCTTTGTTTTTTGCGTTTCTTATCTAAAGTATAAACAAATTAGTAAACAGTTTTTTCAGATATCATATTCATAGCATATGGACCAAAATTCAGCTAAACCGGTCCATAAATGGCTGAGCTATGAGTCCAAAATCGCGACTACCTCTATTTTTTTAACATTTTTGGTGAGTTTTTTTGCTTAATTTGTCTAAACTACAAGACGGACAATAAAACGTGGTACGCAGTCTTATTACAAATAACTGCCGTAATGTCTGTGCAAAAAATCAGATAGATCGGTCCACAAATGGACCAAAAAAATTAAAAACAGATTTTAATTAATTTTTGATTTGTTTTTGCTTTGCTTCTGCTTTTGCTTTGTTTTCTTGTGGAATTTTTTTAGCTGTCATGTGCGTAATGCTTTGTACACACAAGCACGAAATCCAAAAAGTGTATGGGTTTGTGTGATTTTTATTGCCTTGAGTACAATAGTATTACGAATGCAAACATCTTAATGAAAGAGAGTGCATTAGATCTTTCTCGATAATTAAATATTTAATTAAATATGTTTGGCTTAAAAATTTTTAAAAAAATTTGCTAAATGAAATGAAAATAAATTTATTTTGTTTTTCTGTTAAATATCTTTCTTAGAATTTCTTTTTTTATTAATTTAAAAATTGAGTGCCTTGAGACATTTTATTGCTTTTAAAAATGAGGTTCTCAGAAAGGATTGTTTCTTAGAACTCCTTAATTTTAGTCGTATTAAAAAAATTAATTTTTTTATAGATATTTCGCTCCAATAATAAATAAATAAATTTTTATATTTTATACGACCTCAAGCTGAACAAAGTATGCGTTTCAATTACATACCTACTTTTTTTGAAGTGAGTGAAGATAAATATGGTTAGTTAAATATGTTTTCACGTAATTCCTTATGTTTTTTAGTATTTGTAAATATCTTTTCAGTATTTTTGACATACTAAGATACAAATGTGCATAAATACGTTGATTTCTCTAATAGAATATTACGGGTTCGTTCACATATCATTTGAAACAAGAGGTCATTCCCAAATTTGTAATCACCCAAGTACTCAGAAAAATCTTTGCATTATTTTTAAAAAATTTATGAAATTCCCTCATACCCCAGTACTTTTCTTCTGAGGGATTTTTGGGCAGGAAAATTACTAAAATTAAAAAGGAATTAAATCTGTAGGCTCTAAACTTTCTAGAAGTGTTTTAACATTTTCTGAAAAATTCGTAGCTTTTATTTTATGATGCAAAACGGAAACTGCCAAAATCCTTGAGTTCAACAGTACTGGGGTGTATGGAAATTTCAAAACAAATTTAAAAATAGTCCAAGATAACTGTGAGTATTTTGGCGGTAGCTACAAATTTAGACAGTCTCCTCCTTAAAATGATATATGTCTTTTCGCTTTCTGGAAGTGTTTTAACATTTACTTGAAATTTCGTAATTTTTTTTTTTTTTACGATGCAAAACGGAAATTGCCGAAACCCTTCAGAGCAAGAGTACTGGAGTATATGAAAATTAAAAAAAAAAAAATATATTAAAATATCCAAAATAATATATGAATATTTGATTGGTTGGTTACAAATATAGATGATCTCCGCTAAACTATTGCTTAAAACCTTTAATATTTAATGACTTAAAACGTATTTGGTAAATAAGCCATTAATACTGAAAATATTTACAAATACTAAAAAACTTCAGGTTTTACGTTAAAACATATTTAGCGCGACAAATTTTGTCTTCACTCATTTAATTTTTTCTATTGTTTTGCTATTAATGAAGAATGTGGAAAGTCAAAAATATGAATATTTCGCTAACATGTAAGTCTCGGCATAGCCGAATTCAACTTGTTTCAAAATGATTTCAAATTACAAAAAAATATTTGGAATCTTCTGATTTTACATAAAAGAAATGTAACACCTTCTGTCAAAATTCAAGACATTGCAAGTCTTCTATGGTTCTTTTGATTGAAGCCATTTAAAAGAAAAATTAATTAAAAGTCTTATAAAAGCTCTCACTTTCAAGATTGAAAAAAAAAATTATAAATAAAAGGCCTTAAAAGAAAACCACTAGAACAAAACCAGTCAGCTATAAATTCTTTTTAAATGTAGCGTTCCCCTCCACCCATTTATTTATTTTTACATTCCCTCTTGTTGTTTGGCAGTTTCCTTAAAATTCATGAAATTCTTTACTTTTACGCACAAGTCCATCTTTCATAAAGTGTCAACAGTTATTTAGCTACGAGTTTAATACAATTAAATTATAAACCTTAATTTCTGTGTTTAGTTTCTTATGACTAATGACTTGAAATTAAATTAAATTTGTGTATAAAATTTATGTTCACTTCATAATTACTGGTCTAAAAACACAAAAAGAGCTACAAGTTTCAGTTTTTTTATAAACATATTATTTTTATTATATTTTTTTTGTATTTCCTTTGAATTTAACTGGGTTACAACTGGCTGCATAAATTATCTGCACAACTGTTTCTTTAATTTTACTCATTTTCTTCTTTTTATTTTTTATAATTAGATTAGCAACTTGGTTACAACAGACTTTTTTAAAGCAAAAGTTTATGGTCGTGGTGCTTTGTGACAGTGGCAAATAAAAAAAGTGCTTTAATTATATTTAGGTATTTAGTTACTGTCCATGGAACAGCAAAGTGAAATTAAAGTAGATTAAATATTTCACAAAGCCAAAACCATAAATTATAAATTTAATCTACATAAATTCTTTGCTATTATTATTTGGAAAATGAAATCGTACAATAATTTTTAAGGAAATTTAAAATATATTTTTGCACAGAGATGCAATATTTATTACGACAGGTAAGTCTGCTTTAGACAGACTTAAATTTTATGGTTTCTTAGTAAACTTTCGATGTTGAATTCATATTTTACTAACGAAATCAAATTTTTTTACCCCCGTATAGTATTTAGTGTAAATTACCTTACCAATAAAGCAATAATGGTGACAGAATGATTACACTGTGAAACGAAGAAAAATTAAATGCAAATACCTGGGAAGTGATATTATTTTTCTGGTAATATGTTTTTGGAATTTGGCAAACACGCCCAAAATCTTGAGTTACGGAAAAACCCGGTTTTTCGTGCCTATCTGTATTTTTAAACCAGTAAGTTGAATATCAACCGATTTTAAGTTTCTCAGCGGATTTATAAAAACAAAATTTAGTCCATTTATTTAAATAAACTTGAGAAATCTGTGCGTATTTCTCCGGCAAAATATATTTGGAGAGATATTTTTACACAGTATTTGATAAAGAAACCGTACAATTTTTGAATTTATTTTCAAAATATTATTTTTTTCAATCCGTAAAAAATTTCTCGAGTTATTAATATTTTTATTAAACAAAATTTTTCCATTCTACTCAAAAATGCTTGCTTGTTATTTTTTTAACTCAGCATCTTCAGTATACCGTTAAAGTGTCCAACAATATTTTGAAATCATTTTTATTTTATTTTTGCAACCATTTTTTGCTGAACTGGCAAAAGTTCTCTGAGAAGAGGTCCAAATATGAATGCAAGAAATGAATTTTTATGCACATATTGCAACCCATTTCATCATACTTCACTGAAAACTTCATTGACAACCGTAACATAGTCGTCGCTTCTGTGATTACATACAGAAAACCATTTCGTTTGTGAGAATTATATATGTTTCCAATCAAAAATTCAGGTGTTACAATCGAATTTTTAATCTTGACAATAGTAATTCGGTTTTACAGCTCGAAATATTTTTGACAGAACTAATTTTTGACCTGTATTATCAAATTCTAGTTGCTACAACTGAAAAATTTTATTATCACAAATGAATTTTTGATTGGAAACAAACTTAGTTCTTACAACTGAAATTGTTTTCTGTGTGTAGCAAGAAAATTATTACATAGTGCAACAAAACTCATCCATACAAGTTTTTCAGCGGAACTTGACATAAATAATACTTTTTATTTTGGCTTCAATTAATTTTAAGAAACACCGATTTAAGATGGCAAACAGCTAAATCATGCAAAAATCTGCATAAATTTTTTTACAAATTGTTTTATGCAGTGGTGGCAGAATAACATCGTAAGCTTAAATATTTTTTCTGTGTATTTGGTGCGACTCACGAGATCAAAATGATTTGGTGCATGACTATCCCATTCATGTAACCACCTTGCGCACATTTTAAACGTCCCATTTGTTAAAGCTGAGTATAATTATCTGCCTTCATACATTAAAAATCGGTTAATGTGTACACCAGAAAACTGCAAATATCGAATTTTTAATTGACTGTGAATGATTTAAAAGCACAATTTGAGTAAAAATTCTTTTTAAATATTCAACAAAACTAAAAAAATTATTAATTAAATTACTGCTGAAAATATTTTTCTTTAAACAGTTATCTACTAAAGGGCTGCACAAGCATACTTGAAAGCTACATATGCCTACAAGCAAGTGTAATATTTTATAATAAAAAGTGCTTGTAACTATGCTTGTGCAGCTCTTTAGTATTTACTACGTATACGTGACAGCATTTTTGCCAAAAATATTGTTAAAATGACGTCAGTGATGTTGCTTAAAAAAATTAAATATATTTGATAATTTTGTGTCTGTTTCTAAGTTTATTCAAAATGCCAATTTTTTAAAGGAAAGCATTGAAACTGTAATTTAAGAGAGTAGTTTTAATGCCTATTAATCCTTGGAATCGCATCATCTCGATCTTGATGTATTTTTTAAGAGAAAAAAAAAATTAAACCTTAAAAAGTTCGTGTTCCCCTCTGTCATCTACAAACTTATATTTAGCTATACAATTATTATTAAGTTAAATTACCATCTAGCTTCAAGTAATTTTAATATTTATAATTTACCTTTAATTACATTTAAAAAATATCAGCAAACTCTTGTAATTCAAAATCATTTCTTTATTCTTAACTCATCATCCATTTTACATTTGTCCACCAATCAAATTCTCAAATATATTTAAGCTCATATAATTGTTTTTGTCTTAGCTTAGGCATTGTATCAAAAAAAAAAAAAAAACAACAACAAATTTCCCAAAAATTTTGTATGCAATTACAAATTATGACAAAATTTTAAGAAAGAAACAATAACATTTTTTAAATAAAAAGAAGTTAAATTCAGCTGTGCTGAGTCTTATATGCCCTTCAGGGTGTTAGCGAAATATTCATTTTGTTCACTTTATTATAACACAAGCGGATCAACTCGTCAATTTGATTGAAAAAGACTCAATATTTAAACTTTTACACTCATTTATTCAATATACATCTAAAAACAAAAACAAATTTCATAAGCCCTGTTAAATGCTTTTGCTGAACAATTGTAGGTTAAATCACATATAATAAATTATACTTAAGTGTTTGTCATATCTCATAAAATTATATACAATTAATGATATTATTGCTTGTAATAAACCATTTTTCGGAAGGATACATTTAAGTATAATAATTTATTTTTGTGCTGTTTTCTAAAATGGTATGTGAAATGTTTCTTCCTTTATCCTAAAGCAGCTTTAAGTATTTTCTGTTTATCTATTCTGCTATTGAAAATTTATTTGAGTTTGCATTAAATTACCTTATGGCAGCATGCTTTGATTATTCTAAATTTGAATGGCATTAAAAATTCATAAATAATGAAAAGACATGTGTTTTAGAAAAGACATGCAATGCTTAAATACATGTAATAAAATATACTACAAAGAGTGAAGTTGCATGCAACTGTGGAATTAATATTAAATTTTTTTTTAACCCTAGAATATCATCCTTATTTTTTGTACACTAACGTCATCCTTCGTCATTTTGACTAACACCTATTTCAAGAAACTATAAAATACGTCGTGAGCGAAAATATATACCAAAAGAGATTTATTATTCATATTTAGTTCTTTTTTAATCAATAAATAAAGAAATTTATATATTTTTTTTCAATTCTTAAACGTAAAATTAACTTTGCAAAATCTTCTTTAAATTGAATGACACATCATCATCCTTCGTCATTTTGACTACGGCGAAAAAATTAAAGCGAAAAAAAAAAAAACAATGCACGTCTTTGTCCACCAACAGCTTGCAAGCGACTAACGGATTAATTCAAAAATAAGACGAAGGATGATGTTCTAGGGTACATTTTTTTAAGCGAAGATGAATTGATTATTATTACAATTCATTATTTTTTTAGAACTAAATTATTATTTATTTATGGAGAGGGAGTTATTGTAAAGAGTTAAAATTTAGCCACATAAGTAGGTTGATAAAATATTTATTATCAAATGCAAAATTTAAAAAATTTCGGAACAAGAATTCGTGTCCTTCTCATATATCCTGAAATTTAAAAATGCCATGAGAGCAAGAAAACAAGTGCAAGATTCATGAAATTTTGTACAATCATTGAATATGATATTCTTAACGGTTTGACCAAATTTGATCTAAATCAGATAAAAGATACGCCAAACTCAAAAATTTTATTTTTCAAAAAATTAAAAAAAAAAATTTTAAATTTCTTAAACTAATTCCGTACACAAAACTAGTAAACTCAATGAGCCATAACCATAGTCATAAAAAAGTAGGCTTTAACTACGGTACTTATTTATTTTTATGGTTTTTTTTTAAATCATCTTTAATGATTTTATTTTTTTTCGCAGTGTTTGCGTATAGAAGTTAAATCAGGTACTACATATTATCTGTCTAGAGTTAAATTTACTGATGATCAGTAAGTTTTTGGCTTAGCTTATATGTTATTGGAGAGATAAATAATTTTTGAGTATTAAAAACAGATTCTAACCAAAAGTGTTCCATAAGCAACCGAAAATTTTTTTCTCCCAGTTAAATTTTAAAGTGGGCATTTTGGTTGTTTTATAATATCAAGGTAGCGTTTTTTGGTTGCTGTACACGGTGTTCATAGGATTTGGTAAAGGTCACCAGGTTTGTAATTTTTAAATGTCTTCTTTGTTAAAAAATTAATCCTTGAAAGTGTTTTTTAAGCAACTCAAAATTATAACTTTATTTAAATTAATTTTAATAAAAATATTATTGTAAACATTTTAAAAACAATACAAATGATTCCACTTATATATTATACCAAGCTGACCATTATTATCATCAGCGTTGCTATTTTAGCCTTTTTAAGGCCAGATTTATCTTCTTTTCTCATGATTTAGCCTCCGGGTTTTTTATTAGCTTTTTTTGTTTATTTTTGTTTCTCTACATTTCGAACTTTAATTTATATAAATTTATAATTTGTCTGCATGATGTTTTTATATAAAAAATTTTTACATTTGATTTAGGGGGAAATTATTAACCAAATTAGATATAACTTTGATATTATTAATAAAGTGGTTGAAAAGTAATTTAAGCAGTGAAAAAAAGTATTTGACTTCTAACTTGTAAAATAAATTCACTTTATTCTTTGCATACCTACTTCATACCGAAGCTTTATTTTTCAGGAAAAATTTTTGCAAACGGCTCAATTTTGTTGCTGAAAACTATTATTAATTGATTAATTTAGTATTTAAATATTTAGTTATCTAGTACTATTGTTTAGTAGTGCTGAGGTTGCTTGCTTTTTACGATCAAGAAAGTTAGAAATCGCATTGAAATCAAAAAACTAAAGTCAAAGTTCAAAAATAATTGCATTCGGTTATAAATATTTAAAGTCATGTAGAAAATGATCTTATTCTCTTCTTGAGAAGTTTGAAATTTAACCTTCTTCTAGCTTTTTTTTTCTGAGTGATTTAGCTTTTTCTAGTCTTCTTTTTAGACCAATTTAACTTATATATTTTTCTACCTCTTGGCAATGTTGATTATCATATAAAAATTATTATTAATCTTTAATATTTACTAAACACAAATAACACACATTTACACACCCTAAATTTAATCTAATTTAATTAAATATTTTATAACAATTTTTCTTTTATATCATGGATTTATTTATTTAAGAATAAAATAAATTATGAAAACCACTATTAAAAATTAAAATAATAAGAAACAAATAATTTATTTTATTTGATTTTTTTATGTTAATGTTTAAATGACTAGTTTTAGTCTGTATTAACTAAAAAATAATATATCAAAATTTTTTTCTAGACTTCAAATTATGCTAAAATGAAAAAATCGCTAAAGTTAAATAAAATTGACTTGCTGTCACAATCAACTTCACAATATTTTTATTGTGAGATTGTAATGAACACAATAACGTTTACTAGAAGCAAAATAATTTTAAGAGAAAACATTTTAAGGCTTTCAAAAATTTTAGTGGGTGTCTCAGTAAGAGTGCACTTTTTTAATGCATAGTGATATATTTTTTGTTTAAGTGGCAACTCCGAAATTTAGCAGCTGTCACATATATTTATTCCGATTATTAAAAATGAGGAAGTAGCAAAGTGAAGTCAATGCCAATTTTTCGAAAAAATATCATCATCTCCGATGAAATGCCTTGTCATTTAAATGGGTTCGTGAATGTATAAAATTGCAAAATTTGTAGCTCAAAAAAGTCTTCATGCAATCCATCAAAAACAAATTCGCAAACAACGTGCAGCTGCCGGGTATGGATTTTTTCAAGCTTTACTGTAGTGCAGATGAGGCAGAAATTGCGGTAACTGTGAACGGCATTCGTTACAGGAACATGATAACTGAGTTCTTGTGGCCTAAACTGGATGACATGGATCTGAACGAAATGTGGTTGCAGCGAGTATAACAATTTTTTGTAGCATGAAATAAAAAATTACACTCTTACTGAGACATCTTTTATAAGATAAACAGTTTTTCCTTATTGCAACAGAATTAATGTTTTGTAAATTTTATTCGATTTCTTTGGTGATTGTAATTTGGTTTTTTATTTACCTCCCCGGTTTAATTTGTTACAGTCTTCAAAAATCTTTCCTTTTCAAGAAACAATACATTTTTGTAACCTTTTAAAAGTTTTATAATATTTTTTTAGAATTATCTAATAAAAATTCTATTAAAAAATATTCATTTCCAAAGCCCACCTGCTGAATCGCACCAGTTACACTTAATTTTGTTTTTTGGCAGCTTGCTTATCATTATAACACTTTATTAAACATAGAAACGGTGTATTATGTGTAAATAAGCCAGTTTAAATAAAAAAGGAAATGCTTTTGTTTTCAGTGTTAGTGTCTTAGGCTATAAATGTCTTGCCAAAAAGTCATATTGTACGAAAACGTCAGCATATGGTAGTGATGGCTAAAAATACAATTTAATATTTTCAATATTTCTTACTAACCTTCTAAAACACATGCAATGAGTTAAACAAATAATTTTCAGTTTGTATTATGTGATTAATGGTAACAAGAAAAAAATTTTTTTTATATTTTTAGCTTAAAATTGAATATAAAAAAAAGTTCAAATGAAATTTTTTCAAAGAACATTTGTACATACAATTATTAAAAGTCTAAAGCAACGCTTTATCATTAATGAGGGTTTTCCACTGTTTTACTAGACAAATGATATTATATAATATTAAAACACTTACACTGTAATACAAATGTTGAGATTTTCATTTCATTTTGTTCGTTTGTACAAAAATACAGTCCTGAAATAGTAAAAATGAGAGAAAATGCATTAAGAAATTGAATTGTAATTACTAAAAACAAATTACAAATTCTTTCTTTAAAAAGTGGGCATAAAAGTGAGCATGGTCCATACAAAACTATATGGAAAGCTTTATTGAAGTATATAAAGGGTTTTCCAAACATAATGCATGATGTTAATTGTGAGTCACACTTTAATGTCAAGTTTTTTGCCAAAAACTATTAAGCAAAGCATTATTCGCATATTTCGCAATATTTTTGATCAGCATAATCGCCCAAATATGTTCACAATCGGGTAGGGAGGAAATGTGAAAACACTTGCGCATGTTCACTCAGTTCATTCTGCGGAAAATATTGCTGATGATTCCGATAGTATGGCAGAAGAGCCGTCAACTTCAACTCGTCGTCGTGACCAACAATTGAACATCTCATGAACATTGCTGATGTGAGTTTTGAATATAGATTTGAATTTACACGCTAATAAGGTTCAAGTTGCTCAAGAGCCATTTTAACGGCAGTTTTGCACGAGAAATTTAATGAACATGTTTTCTAATGCTGTGGCGTTGTCAATTGGACGATCATGTGATTCCATATCGTTGGACTTCTTTGTTTAGGGATATTTAAAAAAAAGTGTACTTCAATAAGGTAAGAACAATTCAAAAACTAAAGGATGAGATAAGTTGGCACATTAACGAAATTGAACTTCAATTATGTCTCAGAGTCATTGAAAATTTGGTTCATGGTATAGAGGTATATCACCGCAGCCGTCGTGAGCATTTGGCAGATATTTTGTTTCACACCTAATTGTCATAAATAATTCTATCATACTAAAAATATTAATTTAATTCTCTGAAAAAAATTTTGTTTTATTTATTTACAAGTCATATAATGCATTTAGTTATGCCATCCTAACTATAAAATGTAAGAGAAATAATTAGAAAAATAGAATTTTAATTATTAAAAAATGTTTTAATATAGAAATTAATTTGTATTGCTGTTTAAGATTCTTATTTATACTATTTTTTCATTGTACGAGTATATTATTTTTATTGAATAAGAAAAATTAACCCCGATTATGGTTCACAACACTTAACTATTTTGGTGTTGTGTGTTGTGAATTGCGATTACAGTTTCCAATACTTATCTGTTGTGTTGTCTTTTCAGTTGTGTATGTCAATTTTCGGCGATTATCGTTCACAACATGTTGTCTTATGTGTTGTAAAAACATATAAAAATAGACAACTGATTTTTAGGTGTTGTCTCCTTGTTGCGATTAGTTTTTTTTTCGGTTTAAAAATAAAAATTTAGAACAATTTTCAATTAAATTGTAAGGAATATATTTTCAGTGGATTTTTGCTCAAGCTTTTTATTATTTTATTTAATATGAAACAAGCAGTTGGCTGAGAAACTGCATCATATCAGTGCCTCTACTTTCTACTACCACCATCAGCAAAAAACAAAGTCCCGATTGATGGTTTTAAAAAATTTGTCTGTTTCACCAGCAAAACCGTCCTTGTTTATGTGGAACAATTTAAAAAATTTAATTCCAGAAAATATTTGCTAACATTGTATATGGCAGTTCTCATGGTTTGGAATTGTTCTGAATTTTTTTGCGAACTCATGAGATGTCTGTTTTCTGTGTACTCATTATCGAAAAAATAGAAACACGTTAATCTCCATGTTTCTTTTTTATATTTTATTTAACTCTAACAAAATAGATTTATTTTAGTGCACTTCATTTTTCTTTTTTATATGTAGATTTCTTTCTACTTCACAGTTTTTTGCATGCACGCTTGTATTTTTAAGAAAAAATCTAATAACATTAATATACAACTGTGTGACGTACACAGCAACTAGATGTTGTGAACCATAATCGCATGTTTAATTAATGTTGTGTTGTAGGCGAGACAATACAACATTTTTGTGTTGTGAACCATAATCGGGGCCTAAACTTATTCCTCATTGCCAACATTTGTGTCAAAAACTTGGGGATACTGTATGTTTGTTAATATCAAGTATTTAAACTGTGAAAATGGAATACGAGAATTTTTAATAATCACAATCCGTTCATATCTAAAACACAACCACACAGTTGTAATAACATTAATTTCTTTATAGTGCATTTACATTGAACCGAAATCTATTAGATTTGAAATGAAATCTCTTTCAAAATCTCTACAGTTTACATTAGCTTTTCTGACATAAATCAAGATTTCATTTTCTTAAAAAAAACAAACTGGTCAACGAGTTGCATTTAATTTCATTTATTATAATTATTAACTCTTATCTTTGTGTATGTATTTTCGTAAATTTTAAAAAATTTTTCTTTATTTTAATGTGAGTAATTTAATTTTTTGTTTTGTTTTTTTTTCCATGAAAATGTCAAATTTTCTTGCGAAGTATTGTATTTTTTGGTGTACAAAACCACAGTTGTTTGACTAAGTACTGCAAGATTTTAACTAGATTTTGGCAAAGTCTAGTAACAAACTAGATTTTATTTTGTATGGGAAATCTCGTAAAATGAACTAGATTTCGTTCAAAATCTCGTATGACTTGGATTTTGCCTATTATTTCAAATTATATTAAGGTGCTACCATACCCATATATAATCAATATTGAATATAACAGGGTGTATATACTAATTATTATTTAAAACCGTTTTTCTTTCAAATTGAAATTTGTATTAAAAAATTTATTAATTTTTCGTTATTTGTTTTTGTATTTTTGAATTTGAATCAAAAATTGTATAAATAAAAATCTTAAACAGCAATACAAATAAATTTCTATATTAAGAATTATAAGAGATTCAGCAGTACAAAAACAAATAACGAAAAAAATGTTTTATCGAAATGTCAACTTATGACCTCAATTTTTCAAGTTTAATTAAAGAAAACTAAGAGTAAAGATAAAAAGAAAATTATTTTATTTTTATTTCCCTATATTTCTTTCCATTTTTAAAGTAGCAGAATACATTTGATTTCATTTCTTCATTCCCCACACCAAAGGTAAATTCAAACCAAGAAAATATCATTTAATTTAAATATTTTCTTGAAAAAAAAAAAACTTTGTAGATACAGATGCCTACACACGTGTATAAGTACTCACAAATAAAATTATAACTAGAGAAATTTACCTCATTTTAAATTAAATTTCATTTAAAAATGTATTTAAGGCCATTAATACAACTAAAAAGAGGATGTTATGAGACAGATAAATGGTTTTGGTTATCGCTTTAATAAAAAGTGTGTGAGAAGTTTTTAGCAGCATTGTTTGGCTTTTATTTTTAAAGCCTTCAGCCTTGAAAGTAAAACAAATGGGGGCAGGCTGGCTTAAATGAAAAAGATTTATAGAATCTTTTGCTTTTACATTAAAGAATTGTAAAAGACAACATGAATAAAAATAAAATTCAATACTTTATTTTAATCCTTGTAAACTTACTGATGATGAAGCAACCACCTAATTATTTATTTATTGTTATTTTACTGTAACCCATGTTACACTAGCCCCTCAATATATTTTTGTTGTTAAATATAATGAAGGCATTTTATAAAAACGGCCAAATAAAAGTTTTATTACCAATAAAATATTTTTTTTAACAAAAATTAAAATACTTGCAAGTAAGAAAAAGTGAGTGGGAGTTGATAAGCTAAAAAATGCCGACCAAAATAAGGAAAATCTCTTTGTGGTGTTCCGTAGAATGTTTCTCTTTTGTTGGCATTTTCTTTTTATTATTTTTTATATTTAAGCCATAATCTCGAACAAAAATGTAAATTTTATGCATATAAACAAGAGATTAGCTAAAATTATAAATATGAATAGAGGGTGATGCAAAACTCAGGTTAATTTCGTAATATCGCAAATACTACAAAAAAATTTTAAAGGTTTTAATAAAAATTTTATTATTTCTTTACAGAAACACTGCTGATAAATATAAAATTTTAATTAATAGTAAATATTATTCAAGCTTAAGATCTCAATGAAAAAATATGAAAATATTTCGACTTTCTTTTGAAGGTCTTCTTCATTGAGATCTTAAGCTGGAATAATATTTACAATTAATAAATTTATAAGATCGAATAACTTACTAAAATTATTAATTAAAGTTTAAGTTGAATTAATTTTATTTTTAATTCAAAGAGTTAGCTTTTAATTGAATAAAGTAAATATTTAATCAATACAAATGTTTTTTTAAATAAATGAAAAAAATTTATTAAATAATACACTGATTCATTTAAAAGTGTAATTGATTTAATAAGAAATGTAATCAATATCACAAATTTTTATATTAAAATTGATTCATTCCTTTTTTTCTATATAAAGAACTCTCAATTAAAAATCATGTTACATTAAAGGTTTTTCATTAAATTCAATATTAAATAGCTTGGCCTGCTATTTGAAAGCAAGTGAAAGAAAAAGAAAACCAATCATTCATTTTCAAAAGTGACCTGATATCTTTTTGACTTATCGTGTGACTGAGCTTAGGTTCAGTAACAGACTCACCCGAATAAGCGCGAAAACCGAAGTCTTTTTTAGAGCCCAACATTTATGTTGAAATGGCAAACTCAAATTGTTACATCACCATGCTTAATAAAACCTACTAGATTAAATAAGCAAAACGAAAAAAAAATTGTTTTGCAACCAACTTCACTACATTCAACACTGCCAAATTGAATCTTGCAACGGCTCAGCTTATTTCTGTTTAATACCTACATTTTGTATAAGCAAGAGAATTTATGACGAATAAAAAAGATAAGTCTAGCAGCATTAAGCCACCTCAAGCGAAAACCGCATAAATATGTAAAGGTACCTTAAAAAGTGTTACTCAAACTATTAAAAAAATGCCAGTAAAAAGAAAAGATTGAAGAAAATACACTCACACAAAATAAAATTACAAACAAAAAAATTTTTAATTTAATTAAAAAGAAAAATACTTCTATTCAAGAAATTCTTTTCAAATCTAAATAATAGAGTTCCTGGGTTTTGTTCATTTAATGCAAATTTTAAAAGAATTTTTATTTTTTTTCTTGTGGTTGAGAGAAATTTTACAAAGAAATGCTTATGCATTTATTTTCTTTCAATTGAGAATGTTAGTGGGCTGCATATCAACTAGATCTGAGACCAACTCGTTTAGCTTAAAACATATTTGATGATCTTTGATTTTGAAATATCATCGAACTCAACATCTTTTATTGCATTTTTTTTTTCATAGTTTTTATCACAATTCTGTCTGAACTTTAAGTTATTTTAATACAATAAGCAATAATTTAATACAAGAAATAAAACTTGTAAATATTTAAAATTTTCAAATTGCCTCTCACTTATTAGGTTTGAGATCTAATGAAAGAGTTGGACTGTTTGTCATTTAGATTAGTAGAGAACGATAATCCTTTAGATAGTAGATTTGGGTCAAACTCATTCAGCCTCAAACTCGTTCAGCCTCAAACTCGTTCAGCCTCAAACTCGTTCAGCCTCGAACTCAGTCTCAAACATACTAAAAGTGATGCAATTTTAAGGTTTAAAATATTTATAAATTTAATAAGTTTTGTAGAACTCTTCGTAAAATAACAAAAACTTAATATTCAAATAAATTTATAATAATTTTAGTAAGTTATTCGATCTTATAAATTTATTATTATAGGAAATATTATTCAAGCTTAAGATCTGAATGAAAAAATTGTTTTTGTTTAAATTTTCCAATATTTCGACTTTCTTCTGAAGGTCTTGTTTAGGAAAATACATTTTCCAATAAATTTGGTAAAAACATAGCAACTAAATTGAACATTATTCAGACGAAATATAAATTTAATTCAATTCAAATTGGAAAAGTTGACACAACAAATTCAGGAATTTTCTTCAGTCTATTTAAAGTTATTTTGAAAACGTTTTGAATTTCGAGGCTAAACGGGAGAAAAAAGGCTAAACTTGAACTCAAATAGGCTAAAATGGCAACGCTGTTTACAACTCACTCTTACAACATTATATCATTAAAAGCATAAATGAATTCATATAAATATTTTTCGTTTTATATATGTGAAAATTTTCATTTTGGTTTACCCTTTTCTTTTGCATATATTTCATATTTTCCTTCCCCAGTTTTTATAAAAAGGAAAACCTAAAGCCATTTTGAGGCAAATAAGAAAATGCAAATGATTTAAATGGCCACAGAATTACAACAACTTGTATTTTTATTATAACAAAAAAAAATTAAAAAAAATTTTTTTTTTTTTCAAAAATAAATTTTCCCCCAAGTGTATTTAGCGAGAATTGTTTGTTTGTTTACTGTTTATCATAAAACTAATTAATGAATTCGTAAATCAAGCACAATTTGTTTTTTAATTATTAAATAATATAACTAAGTCCTTCTTTTACATGGCACTTATTTGCCTTATGGATTTATTAATGTTAAAGTGAATGTAGTATGTGTTTTGTAAGTTTTAAATTGCTGTTGGGTTTTCTTTATTAATTTCTTTCTCAACATTTTATTTTACTCATTAATATATTTGCAAGTTAGATTAATGTTTGTTGGCTTTTATACTTAATTTGTTTGCTTTTAATATTACATATTTTCTGCTTTACCTTTTGTTTCCGTTTGTACTTTAATTAACATTCTAATTTATTCTCGATTTGCATTTATAGGCATCACACTGTTGTTCAATAAGTAAACAGAAATTAATTTTACTATTAAATTATTTTGCCATGCAAAAGCTTTACAATTTATTAAAACGAAAAAGAAAAAAATGCTTAGTATGATAAATTGTAGAAAATTAAAAAGAAAAAAAAATATTTTAAGTAGGAATAGAAAGAGTTTTTTATTTTATTTCAATTAAATTTTTAATTACACATAAACATTGCTCCTCTTAATAAATGGGAGTTAGAAACCGTAACAACACACGCCTAACTTGGGAATACTCTCTGGTCAAATTAAAAATATTTACCACACGCAAGGAAAAAGATAGTTGAATAGCGTCACCGCAAACATAGTTCGTTCTTCATGAAAAATATTATTATTATTTTGAAGCATCTAAACATTATTATGATCACGATAAACTTGTTTTTAATTATTTTTAATCATATCATCTTTACCGTCATATATATGGTTGAATTTGTCATATTATTTTTGAAAAAGTTTTAGCTGGGACCATAAATATGTTTATAGGAAATATTTTGTATTTACAATAAACATAATATGTTTAATTAAATGAATAAAATATGATATAAAATTATTTTTTTTTTGTCTTTCGCAGCACAATCGATTAATTCCTCTTTAGTATTTCTAAGAAAAACACAAAATATTTTGCTTGCCTCCTTTAGGGTTTGAATACGAGTACCCAAATTTTAAATTTTGTTGATTGTTTTTATTCATCGCATGTTGTTGTAGTTCATGTCAAATTTATTAAAAAATTTGTGAGCGCTTTAAGTCTTATTTAATGATAAAGCTTATATTCATTTTCTTTTACCTTTTATTCACTTATTTTAATTTTCAGATGTTTTGGTGAAAAGTTAATTACATTTTTATACACTGACACATCACTTTTTCATTTCTTTAAAACCTTAAGACTTTTTATTTTGCCTGTTGATTTTTTCTTTGTATCATTTGTTATTGTGTTTATTTATATTAAAATACAATTCAAATCCCTTTAAATAAATTAAGACTAGATGTTCGTTTAATATAAATCAACATTTGACAAAGATTTACGATGTATTTTGTTAAAAAATCCGTTAGAGATAATGACTACATTTCTACACAGTTGTATGTTTAGAATTTTATTTTCACATTTGCCTTTCTTTTTTTCTTCTCTTTTTTTAAGTAAAATGAAACATTTAAAACTTTAAAAAATAATTTGTAAAAAATAATATTTTTTTTTTATATTTTAAGTGTCACTGTAAAGTTGAGTGTTAAACCATATTAATCTCTTAAAAAAAAACTTTACAAACATAATAATAGTAATAGGTATCACAATAGGTTTATTCTGGCTGGAAAAACTAAATGACTTTTTCTGCTTCTAAATCTAATTACTAATTTAATTTAATGTTGATACTTTAATTTGCTTAAAATATTCTTAAAAATTTTAGTCATTTTACCCAATATTATTTGTTTTTATCCACTATTATTTGCAATTAAAGATACAATATTTAAAACAAACTAATTTAAATAATTTTCAAAACCAATTCCATTGTTGACTTGGCTTGTCTTTCAAGAGGTTTTAAATAGAGTTCTTAATTGTATAAAACATATTGTTTGCATAAAAAACATATTCCCAAAACAAATTACACATGAAATATCACAACACATGCCTTTTTACAAAAGAAAGAAATAAGAAAAAAACAGAAAAATGTGGAAACAGGAATTAAACTGATTTTTCCATTTTCTTATATTCATTCGTCTCCAGCTGGGCGGAAATAATGAATTTCACATCATCACCAACAACAAAATTTTTATTAAAAAAATGCCTTTTTTCTCCTCTATTTCTTTTTTCTTCATTCTAGAATATTTAAACACTTTTGTTATATATACAAACCAGTAGATGAAAGTTAATCTTGCTAAACTAATACAACACAACAACTTCGGTTATGAGCACAAAATGTTTTACCAATCAAAAATGTAGGTGTGATAATCGAATTTTTTTAATTGTGATAACGGAAAGTCGGTGCTACAGCTTGAAATGTTTTTAAAAGAATTAAATTTCTATTATTGAATTTTATTTCTACAACTAAAAAATTTTATTATCACACCAGAATTTTTAATTGGCAACAAATTTAGTTCTCATAAGTTTCTTGCTCTGTGTAGTAAACTAAGGAAAAAAAAACTTTCTAATCTGCACAGAAAATAACTTCGGTGAGCACTGAATTTTTTTACAGTAAAAAATCAAGTTGTGCTAATAAAATTTCTCAGTTGTAATAAATAATAAATAAACAAAATTTTATTGTACAGTAGACTTGTCTTCCGTAGTTCATATTACTGAGCGCTCTTCTTAGTTCAAAAATTAAAAAGGAGTAGTTCGCTCATTTAGTTCATTTGATCTTTTTTATCTTTATCACTTATACTTTTGATTGTCATTGAACGTTCTTTATTATATAAAATGATGTCGAATACGGCCGAAGGAGTTTTTTTACGAAAATAGAAAGCAAAACAACAAAACAAAATTCAAAAAATTTGTAAATTTAGGTTTCGATTTTTATTTTAATAATTTAATTCGAAAAGTACTTTAGTCACTATGGCTAAAAAAAACTTAAGGTTTAATATAAAAATAGCTTAAAAATCATCTTTTAACATGCATAATACATTTTCTCTTTTGCAGTTTATTTGTTTTAAATACCATTTTTGTAAAAGAAAATAATTTGCAACTATCGTTCCTTCGTCATTGTTTTCGTTAAGTTTAGTTCGTGCGCTCATTTAAAATGAAGAGCAAGCAAATGAACTATAGGAATTCAAAACACAGACTAGCTCGTTCAATTCAAATAAATGAATAGTACAATGGGAATAGTTTGTTCCTGTACTACCCAAGACTATTGTAGTCTAAAATTTAATTCGTTGTATTACAGAAATTTTCAATTTTTTTTTAAATTGTTTATTATTATTGAATCTTTCTATAAGAAAATTACAATAAGTATCCAAATCTTAAATATAAAATAAAAAAACTTAAATAATTATTACCAATGTAATAACTAGTTACTTGTACTCAAATCTTAAAATAAAAGGAATGTTCTTCGTTTAAATAAAAAAGTTATATCCTTCTTCTCACTAGGCGCAAGGTATCACTTCTCTTAAGCCTTCTGTGTCCCTCGAACTGTAACAGGTCCCTGGCAAGGGCGTTAGGATGTGTCGCCAGTTGTACGTACGTACAATATTTTTCAATTTCCTTCCGAACCGTTGGAATTTCTAGATCTCTGTGGATATTCTCATTTCTTATATACCAGGGGGCGCAGACTTTTCAATTGACAGACATTTTTATTGGTAAAAATTTTAGTTCTCACAAACGAATTTGTTTTATCACTCTAAAAAAACTACAAAGAATTTTGTCATTCTTATTTTACATTTGAAAGTTTTATTACAACTTTATTTGTATTTGAATGAAGAATTTTTGTGTTTAAAATTCTTCCAAAGTTTTGTTGTAATCAGCGGTGCCAGGAGATAAAAAAATAAGTTAAATTGGCCTAAAAAAGGTTAGAAAAAGCTAAATCACTCGAAAAAAAAGCTAGAAAAAGTTAAAAACCTACAGCTTAAAATTAAACATTTTCTTCATTTCTTTATTTGAAGTATAATTATAATTTTTATAAAAAACCAAGAAGAGAACATAAAATGTAAAAAATTAAAGAAAATAAGGTCGTTTTCCATTTGACTTTATATAATTATAAGCGATTTCAATTCGATTTATATTATGATCAGTAACCTCAGCACCACTAAACGATAGTACTAGACAACTAAATACTAAATTAATTAATTAATGATCGCTTTCTGCTGCAATATTAAGCCATTTTGGAAAATGTGTCTTGAAAAAAAAGATTTGGTATGAAGTATATAAATGCAAAGAATAAAGTGCATTTATTTTACAAGGTAGAAGCTAAATAATTTTCTTTACAACGACCAATTTATTATTTTACATACTCGTATTTACCTAATTTGGTTAATGTTTTGCAGACAAAATATAAATTTAATTAAATTTACGTACTGAACAAACTCATTTGTCTTCAGAAATTTTCTTCAGCCTTAGTTTGTTTGTGTATGATTTTTCCAAAAAAGAATATTTAAGGCTATTTTGAAAAACAATAAAGGCGGGGAAAAAACCCAGAAACTAAATCATAAATTTCGAGGCTAAATGCGAGAAATAAATGGCTAAATCTAGCCTTAAAAAAGCTAAAATGGCAAGGCTGGTTGAAAATTTTATTTTAAATCTGGGATATATAATTCCAATAGCTAAAAAACATTGAGTATAAAGACATATTTATGAATATTCAGCATACACAGCTGTTCAGATACCCCTTTTAATTAAAGTGAACAATCAATTCCTGTAGTTAAAAACCTTTCGAAACCATTCTCAGTGTTCATTTTCAAAGTTTTACATTTTTGTTTAGCTTAAATGTTACTGATTCATTGCATTATTTATAGATGATTGAATAAATGGTTTTGAATTTTTCTCACAGCTGTAGTTTTAACGGTCTAACTAACTATTGTCAGTTTGCTCATCCACATTTATTTAGGTAACACATGTAGGTACCCGTATTTAAGGTTCACTGGTTGTATTTATATTTGAGTTGATGTCTTGATACAATTGTAAAGATTAAATACTATTGCTGGAAGGCATGGAAATAAAAAAAAAATTAAAAAAAAGGAATATGAACATATAAACAATAACATTCTATAAATCTTTTACACATTAAGCAATTATGAAATCGTTCACTAGATATTGCACCCGTATAATTTTATTTTTAAACAGTTATTTGTTAAAAACAACTTAAAATATACACCCACCGCAGACAAGCTTCTTAATATAAACAGGGTATTTTTTTTAAAGAAATTTAATTCTTCATAAATTTTATAAGCAAACTCACAAAACTATAAACTATTTTATATTTTTGCTCTATTCAAATATCCTACTTCTAGTTTTATTTAATACTCAATAAATCAAATAAAATTTATTGGCTTTTTTTATATTGTTCATCTACATTTCCAAGCAATAATTATAATTCACAGCCCGTCCTTTCAATTGCAGCATAAATAAAAACTAATAATTGCCAGTAATAAGGAGTTAAAGTATCTGGTGTCTAAAGACGGTCAAATGTACAGAGAAATGGTAAATTGTCTTGAACTTGCCAACAATAAATAAAATCTCAAGAAATCGTATTTAAAATTAAAGGAAATTGAACAAATAAAATATGAAGTGAATGAAAAACAAAACCAATACGAGTATGTCATGTCATATTGCATTTATTTACTTACCAGTCAGTGTCGTAATAGTCGTAGACAATTTTATGAAATTCTATAGATATTTATTTAGGCAATGGCAAAGACAAAAGCAAAGACCAAATTGTGTAACAGGAAATGCTATCAAATAGTAACTTCCGGTTGTTGTGCAACTGCAAAGTTTTTTTGTGAATAAAATTTTGCAAAGGAAACAAATATCACTTAAATATTTCGATATTTAACAAGCAAGCTGCCAGCAAGTATTAATTAATTACAAAACTGATTTAAAATAATGATAAAGACTCTCATAATATTGAATAACCCCTATGATTAAGTTGCTAGTGACTTTCTGTAGACTTTATTGCAGAGTTTGCAAAAAAACAAAACAAAACGAAACGTTTGCATTCGTTTCGTTTTTTAGTAAAAATTATTTCAAACGTTTACTGTGATTATTTTGTATTTATAAAGGCACATAGTAAAAACTTTAAAGGTAGGCAGCCTCAAAAACAACCTAAATTCAACAGTACCGAATCACACATACACACATATGCTAAGTCTGGTTTCTTCTGTGAGGACACAACATTATGCACATGTTTATCATATTCAAAATAACTGCGCAGTTAATTTGATTGATTACGAGTGTAGTTGTCGTGATGAAAACAGTGTTATGTAGTAATGCGACTACGAAACCGACACTCGCAATAAGGCCGAATAATTCTTTGCACAAGGCATTGGAGTATGCACTTGCTGGTATGCATATAACGAATGATTCATTCATTTTAAAAAAAAACGTTTCTTATTTTATTTTGTAATCAAATATACGATTGTATTAGTAAAGGGTGTTTTTTATAGACGTATAGAGCTTGAAGGTGGCATTACTGTTCAAGATGGCGACCGATTTAACAGCTGTCAAGTGATTTATTCTCAGTTTGGTTTGGCAATTCATCACGAATAGCCAAACGATCATTAAGTAAGGCGTAGATTCGTCGAATGGGCTCAGAATGAGCTTGCCGTTGTTCCCGATTTTCATAAGCGAATTTTGTTTAGCGATGAAGCGAACTTCTGGTTGAATGGCTACGTCAACAAACAAAACTGCCGCATTTGGAATGAAGCTAATCCTCAAGTGTATGTCGAAACACTCGCTTTATGGGCTGGTGGAATCATTGGTCCGTACTTCTTCAAAAACGATGATGGCCAGAACGTTACAGTCAATGGTGATCGGTATAGAGCCATGATTACTAACTTTTTCATTCCTGAATTGAACAACCATGATGTCCAGGAGCTGTGGTTCCAACAACACGACGCAACATGTCACACAGCTCGTGCCACAATCGATTTATTGAAAGATACGTTTGGTGACCGCCTAATTTCACGTTTTGGACCTGTGAATTGGCCTCCAAGACCTTGTGATTTAACACCGCTAGACTACTTTCTGTGGGGCTATGTAAAGTCATTGGTCTATGCGGATAAGCCACAAAAGCTTGACCAATTGGAAGACAACATTCGCCGTGTATTGCCGATATACGGCCACAAATGTTGGAAAAAGTCATCGAAAATTGGACATCCAGATTGGACTACATCAAGCCAGCCGTGGCGGTCATATGCCAGAAATCATATTTAAAATGTTATGCCACAAGATTATCTTTCGGATAAATAAAATTCATGTCAATCGAATAATCCATCGTTGTTTTATTGCAATTTAAAGTTCTATACGTCTATAAAAAACACCTTTTACATACCAAGTAGGAGACTGTACGCAAAAGCAATCGTTTTTATTTTGTTTTGTTTTATACATTGTACAAAACGATTTAAAATTGTTTAAAGATTTGTGACTTTGTAACAAACGTTTATGAAATGTTTCGTTTCAACGACGCGAAGCTTATAAAGGGTGTCCCAACAAGAACGCAAGATTTAAATTTTAAATAAATGACTGATGCAGCAATTGAATTGTTTCTCTGACTGTATGACATGTGGCCCCTCCCCATTCATTTCTTCAATTCTAGGCAGGAAAAAACTGGTTATCATTTCACGATACCGAACACCATTGACTGTTTGCGCTTGACCTGCCTCATTTTCATAAAAAAAAGGTCCAATGATTCCTCCAGCCCAAAAACCACACATTTTTTACTAACCTCGTACCTTCTACTAGCAAACAATAACAATTGTTCAAATGTCAAACAATGACACTTCGAATGGCGCCAAATTTAAATCTTGCGTTCTTGTTCGGACACCCTTTTTTTTAAACGTAGAAAGTAATTTTTGCAGAAAGTTAACTGGTGTTATACGAGTGACCTGTATTGTGTGAGAAATACTTAAATATCTGTTGGCGACATTTCAAATCTCGCAAAATATTGCCAAATGTGTTTTCATCAGCAAAATACCACTGTCATATAAAAGTTATTCTGATATTGATGACTTGTCAGCAGCGCACTCATGCTTGGCTAAAAAGAATTGTAAAAAAATTATGAGTTTATTACCGAGACTATTAACGGCGTAATCAAAATTGACAGGCCAATTTGTTGTTAAAATTTAGAAAAATCCTAAACAAAATTTTTTTCTTTAATACACATTCAGTTTATTTTTTGTTTTCCTTCTGCACATGTCTCGTACATGTCGGGTTTCTATGTACTCGTTTTGTTGTCTAAAATTTTTTTAAATATAAAGTGAAGTGAAAACGAAAAAAAAGTAGAATTAACTTTTGATATTTTTGACCACGCTTGTCATTAACTTGTCAATCTTTCAAACAATGAGGTTCAAAATTGTACAAAGTTGTGAATGTGACTTGCTATCATGGGTTCGTTATTGATGCAGAAGAGAAACGAAACCAAAAAAAAAATTCAAAATCAGTCAGCCATCATATTGTAAGAAAAATCATTTAGGAAAAATTTCACTAACTGACATACACAGTTAGTGTTACTGCATGCAGCTTAAACAGAAAGCAATACTTTTAAATTAACTCTGTTCAATATAAAGAAACAAAAAAATTATAAAAATATAGCCGTTTTAGCTTATCCTTACACATACAGACATGAAATATTACAAATCTTATCAAAATGTGTCTCTGAGACACACAAAAGAAAAAGCTTTAATTAATTAAAAACAAGTACGTATATTTAGACTAAATGGCCTATAATCATAGTCAAACAATAAAGTCGGTTCTTTTTAAAAACAACCTAAAAATTAAAAGCTGTTACTAAAAATATTAGTAACAATATTTCAACTAGCATTTGTGTAGAATATGCAGCAAAATATAAAAAAGTGACATTAAAAATAAATAAAACTGAAAAGTAATTTATATTTTCAATTTTTTTTATGATTTAAGTCCTCGAGAATTTCAAAATCTCTCTAGACGTTTTGCAATGCAAACTTTTTTAATTTGCTTATAAACATTTTTTTTTATAATTTACTTCGAATTTTTACTTAATTTTATTTTTATTTATGACAAAATATTTTTTGTTTGTTTGTTTGATTTTCTGTTTCTAAATTATTTAAAAACAACTTCAGGATATTTTAAATTTGAAATCGATTTTTTCGCTAAAAATACATTTTAGCTTGTCTATAGTAGACCTAAAGTACATATTAAAGAAAAATATACTTAAGTACTCTTAAAGTATACTTTTTTTCTGACTATGATTATGGGCCAATATTTTTATTAAACACCATGTTTATTACAAACATTATTGTAACATTTTTGACAGCATTTTTTGGAATCACACATATAGCATCTTTTGCGTTTATTTGTTGCACAATTAGTAACATTTGCTGAGGCTTCCTCTTAAAGAACTTGCTGCATGCACTGAACTATAGGGCGTTGTAATTTATTTCGTGAGCTTTTGTGTATTTGGGGAGCAATAAATGACTCTGCAACTTTTCGTAGATAGAGTTTAAGAGATTTTTTTGGTCCCAAAGGATCTAGTCACAATCAATCCTACAGCAATTACGAGATTCGTAAGGAGTCTCGGATTATATAATAGTTGATAGATCTTTAAAGGCAGCAGTGCTATTATAGCCCTTGGTGATGATAATAATATCTTAGCTCATCATTCCTAAAGTAGTAGCGATGTAATTGAGTATCGCTATTATCACTTCCACTATCGCTATCAAAGTATGTGGTAACGGATAACATCTTAATTTAATTAAAAATTTATTTTTCTTCGTGTTTAATTTAAATTTTTGTTATTTCATTTTTCTTACATATTATACAAGTGTTTTGTTTTTGTTTTTCATACTTTACATTTATGTAATACCCAGTTCATATGTAAAAGAGAAGAGAGGGATAAAAATAGACTATGTCTAATCTTTTGTATTTTTTTCTCTTCTTTTGTAATTTTTAATTTTTTTTTTATTTATTGAATATTTCTATAAGAAAATTACAATAAGTATCCAAATCATAACTATAAAAAAAGAAAAAAACTTAAATAATTATTACCAATGTAATACTAACTAGTTTTCTGTGCTCAAATCTTAAGAATAAAATAAATATTCTACGGTCTTATGTGGACCCGTTTTCGCTACTTAGGACAACATTACCTACAACCGTCAGACATAGCGGCCAAATCACCCAATAAAGTTTCTGAATTCTTAATAAATACTAGACTCTGGGAGGATTGGTAACTTGAGAGTAGTGTCACAATAGGTCTATTTTGGCCGCAGTGACCAGGTGACTTGTTCCCGCTCCTTATTGTAATTCTAATTCTCACTAGGCGCAGGGTATCACTTCTCTTAAGCCTCCTGTGTCTCTAGAACTGTAACAAGCCCCTGGCAAGGGAGTTTGGTTGGTGACCGTACTTAGTACAATATTTTTCAATTTTCTCCCGATCCGTTGGAATTTCTAAACCTCTGTGGATCTTCTCATATCTTATATACCAGGGGACGCAGATTATTGTTCGTAAAATATTCGACTGTCTTCTTTGTAACTTTTGGATGTTAGATGCGCACGCGGTTCCCCATAGCTGAATGCTATATGTCCAGATTGGTTTAATAATGGCTTTATATAATGGAACTTGCCAAAAAAAGAGATGAAAATGGACCTATTAGCCATATTAGTCGAGCTGTTTTTAGTTGTATAGCTGAGATTTTGGTCTGAATGTGGCGTGACCATATTAGGCGTCTGTCTAGATGGATTCCTAGATATTTAACTTGAGTTACTACCGGAACAATGACGTTATTTATTTTTATTGGCGGACAATTTTCCTTTCTTAGTGTTTCGATTTGTAGGCATGTCGGATGTATAGACGATGTACAATAGCGGGCCAAGTATACTTCCTTGGAGGACGCCTGTTTAAATCTTCTTAACAGGTGAAAATACATTTTTTGACCGTACCTTAAATGTTCTATCAGTTAAATAGCTTTTAATCAGCTTGTGGATGTTTGCAGGAAGAAGTCGTGTTACTTTTGTGAGGACACCGTCATGCCAAACTTTATCAAATGCTTGGGAGACATCTATGATTTGCCATAGACATGTAATTTGTTAGTTTTTTTATTTTCTTAATTAAATTTTTTGAAATATTTTGTTTGCCTATTGACTAAAATTCCCATTTGGTCGATTGATATAACGAAATAAGTATTAAAAAGTTTGGACAGGAATTTAATAATAAGATTTGGGAATAAGCCACTGAAGATTCAGAGTAGCATCGTTCTTAGTACTTATTGTACTAAGTAAACAATTTTTTGAAATTTTCCTTGAGAATATCGAGGAAAATAATGCATTTTGCACACCAACATAAATTAGAACTAAGCAGGATAAAGACTAAAATTTGTTACACTTTATAATTCCAAATAACCATTTTTCTTTAAAAATTTATTTTATTTATACAAATATTTTTATAAATAAAACACAGCTGTTTTTGTTTTGAATTAGAGTTTCCACTAAATTGTTTTTTTTTTTCAAATAAAAAAGTAAAAAAAATAATAAAATTTATTTTATGGTAACAGTGTAACAGACAACACTAAAAATACAACGTAACAAAATTTCCTTTAGACGAATGAGTTAAAAAAATTATTTTCTTATATACTCGCTTGGGTATCAATCGCTTGTGTTAGACTACACTTGTAATATGAAAACAGGCCATAAAAGTTTATTTTTCATGAGAGTAATTTATGATTGTAAATATAAGAAATGGGAAACACTTACGAGGGAAAAATTATTCATGATAGAGGTGATTGTAAGAAAAGTTACTAGATATTCTAGGATCGGACACACGCACTTTTACGAGAAAGGGGCCAGTACAACCACGCCAGACCGAGTAAAAACTATTAATCAAAAACCAGTCTAAGAATTCCTACATATGGTGGAATGGGACAAGACCGGGTAAAACCAGCTAGTTTTAATATACACGAAACAAAAATTTACTTTTTTCTCATTGACTAACTGTGGATGGAATTTTGACATAAGTGTTGTCACCAGTGTGCCATAAAAGTAAATTAACATCCACATTTTAATAAAGAAAATTTAAGAAATTTCTTCATAACGTTATTTGAAATTTAAAATGTTTTTTTATACACTGAAAAAGTGTTGCTCATTAGTCCAAAGAAAAAATTTATTGTTTTTCAAGCAACCGGTAACTGTTTTATTAAGCCAATAAAAAAAATTTTACTGTTTTTAGGAAATATTTCATTACATGAACGAATATTTCATGAAAATAATGAAACATTTAACAAAATTAATATAACATTTCATTAAATTAATAAATCAATTTTTTTTTACTGAAACAATTCATTAAATTAATAAAACATTTCAGTAAATTAATGATATATTTCGTTAGTCTAATGAAATGTTGTTATTAATTGAAAAATTATGAATTTTGCATTGAATTAATGAACTCAATTCTTTCAATGTAGGCCTTGCTTTAACATTACTTCACAATTCAAAAGAGATCTTGTGTAATTTTAATACACAAATCTATTTCAATTTCACCAACAACAGAAATCAAATAATAATTTATTTAAAATAATTTGGCATAAGATGCAAGTTATTGGTTTTCAAATCAAATTAGCGTAAATCTAGGAAAAGCTATTTAATCGATTTATATTAAGCTGTTTTGGCTTTTTTTTTTCCTTCTAATTTGTTAAAAGCATGCAAACGAGTATTCTCTGCGCCATCTACCTGCCTATAATAATTATTTATCTTCCTTTTACGAAATTATCTTGTTTCATTTCTTGAATGAAAAATTTGTTAAGTAAAATTATTTCTAAACTCATTTAACATGTAAATATCACAGCACTTGTAATACTTATTACGCTTCAATGCTTTTTTTGAGTTAATATATTTAGAAGAATGGAAATTTTAAGGAATTAAATAAAAGAAAACAGAAGACTACAGCCAAATTGGAAAATAACAAAACAATTTCAATAATACAATAGGGAGCTACGTATTTTGCAATTTTTTCTAAAGAATCATGTAAAGAAAGCTTTTTTCCGTTTGAAATGAGAATTGCAAGATTTCAGATTTAAGTAATGATAAAATATCAGAAGGGTCTTTAACCCTATTATCGATACCTTAGATAGGTCTTTAATAAAATGTGTATCGATAAAATTTTTTCTGTTAGCAGAGAACTTACAGAGAAGAACTGTTTTTTTTATTCCCCAAGAGATAAGTATTAGCAGGTTGATTGCCCAGTGACCAGTAATTACAGCCAGCTGTAGCTTTTCTATAATATCAGTAGGTGCGTTATCTTGCACATCTCGAGACCCTGAAATATACTTGGTGTTACTTTTGTTAACCTATCAATCTAGTAGTAGGGTCAATTCCTGTCATGAGTATCTGAATTAATTGCAGACAAGCATAAAACCTTATTGGATTTGTGTTGTTTAGATTAAAAATTGGGTTAGCGTTTTCATATCGTAAAATATCATAAAAATATTTAACTGAAAAAATTTTTACTTGGCTAAAGAGACTGTTACTGAAACCGATCGTGGAGAATTCATGCACCAGGTAGCCCTAAATGCTTTGGCAAGCTTTTAGTTTTTATCAATATTGGTTTGGGATTGTTACAAATTGCTCTATGCTTTTCGTAGATTAACTAAGTTACTTTGTTATAGGTAGCAGGGGCTTGAAGAGCATGTGGGTAATGAAATAGTATACTATTTGGCTAAAAGAATTAGTTGATACTCCTTTCATAGGTTCAAAACACTACTGCGGAGTGAATAACAACTACATACCCCACTATTCGAGGAGAGATAAACGAAATCTAAAGTATATATGCGGCAGTTATTGAGGCTCATTAACCCTGATTGCTTTAAGGCAGAAGTTGTTCTGACATAAGACTCTACGTGGAATTGCTGACTGTCGATTGCAGACTCAACTACCACAGGAGTCAAAGCCCTGTGCTACAGACTGACTACTATCATTTCTGTCAAGAGGGATAAATAGTTGCGATCTTAAAATTCACAGTGCGACTATACCCTATAATTATAATAATAATAATAATAAAATTTGTCAAACAATGAAGTCTAGCAAGAAATGAAAGATTGATCAATCTTTCCAGCAAGTATAAAAATGTGTTCCTAGTATAAAATTTAGCGTTGCTATTACAACAGACTGTGTGATATTAAAAAGGCTTTTGCAAGCCTTTTTAATTCCCTGCTGATTAATAACAAATACGTGGCTGTAAAATTATTCACCAGTTTTATAATGGTTCATCTACTAGGAGAATCTCCGCCAAACGTGCGTCTATAATCTCTTTGAAACAAAACTACAGACTGCAATGCATGACAGCAGCGGATTATCCAGATGCTGTTTTCAGTGTACCAGGATCTAAGGATCTTTTTCTAAATCTAAGGATCAATCACCAAAATAGTTCCATATTACTTAGTCCCCGCATAGACGAGGAAATATTTGGAAGGGAAACATTATGGGTACGGAAGAAAGCATGATTGTGCTTAGTACTTTGTTGATATTTGCTTCACATCTCTTTTCTTTTGTTGTTTTCTATGCAAATAATAACAATATTAATTAATTGTAGCGAAAGAAAAAGTAAAAAAGAAATTTTCAGACTTTTTTCCAAATGTTCGCTCAAAGCTATAAAGTTTTCTTTTGTTAGTGGCTTTCATCAGCCTCCCTGTATCTACGCATATTTGCTTATTTTCATTTCAATAAAATATATTTTTATAAAATATATTTTGCCCAATTAAAAGTGCAAAATAACTTTTAAGACAAAATATTTACCCGTATTTTACATAGAATTATATTTGAAATTAATTTTTCTTTAAATGCAGCTTTAGAAAATATTTACAGAAATTAATTTAAAAAATTCATTTCAAATAAATTTAGAATTGATTTAAGGATAACTTTAATCAAAGTAAGAATTATTTTCATTAAAATAAATATTTATTTAATTGATTCATAATGTTGGTTTAAATTTTATTTTAATTACTTTTCTGCGATATTTGTACTTTCATTATACAAATATGGTGCAATCTAATGTAACAAAGGCAGCCTCCCCTTCATTCTCCATATACCACCTTCTGTTTGGTTTTGCTTAAAGATGTGGCACTTGAAAATCATTTGCTTGTTATTCCAATAAAGTTTCAGCTATAATCTACGTGTGCTACGTGAAGCCTATCAGGGGAGCAACGAAGCAAAAACTACATGCTGCAGGTTTTATTACGAAAACATCAATAAAACAAAAACCGACAACAAAATTTTTCACACGAAAAAGCAGAAAAAGTAGAAAATATTTTTATCCATACACCCATAGTAGATACTTACTTGGTTGTTTTTTTGCTTATATCTTTTTACAACTTTATCGTTCATGTGGCTATTGTAGCATGGCAGGCGCTTTAAATATTATTGCTTTTCTTCTTGTTCTTCTTTAGCAACTAAATGACATTAGCATTCCCATTGCACTTATCTCGGCAGAAAAAAATTTTGTTTTAAAGAAAAATAAGGAAAAAGAAATATGAACACCAGAACAATCACAATGTTGTATAAAACAACAACAGAGAACGGCGCAGAGGTCACATCAACAACTGCATACATACTTTGAGGGAATAGTCGATGATTCTGGCACCGTTTGTATTAACAACAAGCAAAATGATAACAATGCTTCACTCGGCTATAAAAATTGGTTAAATATTAAAGTATTCATTTAAGGTTTATAAAGATTGATACGTAAATTAAGTTATTTTAGGTGAAAAGCTCCAAAATAAAATGAATTTATAAAAGAAAATGTTTAACAAAATGCTGTTGCTGTAACACAAAATTAGTTTTTTATAATTTTTATAAGAAATTTCTTTACAATTTTATTGGCTGCGCTATAGAATCAAAATATTTTAAATTTGATTTTTAACATATTGAAACTTTTGTTGTAGATTCTTAAGAAAATTATGAATTTTTACAGAATATTTTATTGAAAAGTGTTGAAGAATTTTTAAAACATGTTTATAGCTGCTCCTTTTTGCACAAACTCTTTTTCTCCCTCTCTTATTAGCTTTTAGTAAATGAAAACAAAACAGCTTTAAAAATTTTTTAAGTTTCAACATAAACTTGGAATTTTTATTGTAAAACAAACTGGAAATTATGTAAAGGGGGTCCCAATAAAAGAGCGCTCATTTTAAAATAAAAAAACTAGCTGTTTTTTACCCGGTCTCGACCAGTCTTTTACTCAAAGTAAGAGGTTTTCCAAAACAAATTCATAAATTTTTTTACTTTATATCAGTGTATGAAAACAAACGAAACGCTGCAAAATCATAATTTTTTTAAAAACTCTTATATCGTTTTTTACATGAAGAAAATCAAAAACAATTGACTTTGCACAACTCATCTTCTTGTTTTAGTGTATCCCTGCAATTGTACATTTGCCAACAAAATAAAATCAGAAATGTATTTCCTTGAGTGATTGAATTAGTTTCATTCCTATACATACGTATGTATGTGTTTCTCGGCACAAGCGAATATAACTTGTTTCTGTTTTGATTGTCTTTTTTTCTGGGGCTAAATACGTTTGCTCACAAATTTTATTTTGTTTATTTTGACTTTGTTTTACTCATTGAAAAGCAAAAAAGAAAACAAAAGCAAATGTTTCCTTTTGTTTATTTCTTTACTCTGGTTTATTTTAAACCTTTCTTTGAGTGTAGAATCTGTATTGCAAATTAGATTTTAAGTTTAGTATTTAGAATTGACAGTTTTATTTATTTTAGACCCTTCGGCATGCAGCTAGACATTCTAGGAATTGCAGTATTTTAAAATCAAAGGGAATATCAATTGAAATCAAGATTATACATTTGCTACTATTTACTTCTGTTGCTCTTAAAAATATGAAAGATTTATCACCAATAGTCTTGAATCATTTCAGATGGTGGAACAGTTTTAGAGGTAATTTATGCGAAGCCATTCTGGATGGATTTAATGAATTAAAAAAAAATCTATTATATAATCAACAGCTTATTTGGCTTTGAAGTTTTTGGAATCATATTGTCAGCACTCGTTTATGCTAAGAAATAGTAGTAAAAAAACTTGTTTGAAAATATCATTATAAAACCATTTTACATTTCAATTATTTTGCTTAAAACATAGGCGAAAAGTGGACACGGTAGGTTCAGAAGTAAAACCTTCTTTGAAGTATAGAGTGTGTATGTATCACTAAACTAAATTGTTTTAATCAAAAGTAGACGTAAAAGTAGGCGTGGCTGGTCCAAAAGTATATGAGAATATTTCTCGGAGTATTACACTCATTGTTATAAAATTTCAGAAAAATCCTTTGGAACATAAACAGAAAATAAAAGTTGTTTATATAGAAGATAAATAGATTGTGATTTATTTTATTGGGTTGTAAAGCAGACATGTTGCGATTAGGTATGGAATAAAATATTCACACTGGCGTTCCCTTCAATAGGTATTGGAGCAAAGTGAAGTTAATGGCAATTTTTCGAAAAAAGTCATATTCTTCGATAAACTGAATGGTTTTGAGAATAAAGAAATTATGGAATATGGGCCTCAAAAAATTCTAATTTTTCCACTCATATCGTGCAACTGCCTGGTAAGGATTTTTGTCAAACCTTACTTTTAGAAGATGAGGCCGAAATTGTACTGACTGTGAATGGCATTCGTTATAAGAAGGCCTCAACTGGCTAGCATGGACTTGGATGATATGTGGTCTTAGCAATACGACGCCACCTGTTCCACAGCTAATGAAACAATTAATTTATTACAACATAAAATGAAAAACTTTATCCTTATGGGAATACCCTTTATTTAATGGAAAACTTTTTTTTTTGCTCTTGATAGTATTTTTTTATAAATACAGCAAAGAAATATTCTTTATTCTGGTGTAGACAATCACAGCAGGTGAAGAGTAAACTTAAACCAACAATGCGCTTAATTACAGTCCTCGGTGTTGATTATTTTCCCTTTTTTATATATAATTTATAATATTTTTCGTTCTTTTACAAATGCCATTGATTTTTGTTCAACCTTTTAATTTAAAACCCAAATAAAAAAGAATCTTGAAACAAAATAGCTTCACATTTTCTTTCACTCTGTAAATACAAGTACATAAAAAAGCTTAATAATAAATTTTTTTCTTTACAAAAGTAAAAACTACCTTTCTAATCAAAAAGGGAAACTACATTTATATGAAAAAACAGTTGTGATCAAAACTGCATGAGGTTGTCCCACGCTATTATAAATTTAACTTTTACTGTAAGCCTAAAATGAAATATTTAACTCATTTTGTTGGTCAAATTTTGCTACGATTCGTGATAGCCATAAAATTGAACTATTAGTTTTCGAAGTGGTGCAAGCCCATTTAAAAAAAAATGAGAAAACGTTTATTTTAGAACCCTGTTTTCTATATCGTAATAAAATTACATTTAAATAATTTTGTAAGAAAAGTGGACTTATACCACCTTCAAAAATAATAGCAACTGCTAAATTTTTGCCATCAGTGTAAGTATCGAAGATATTTAATGGCTTGAATATAAATATTTCTGGATCATTTGGTATATTAAAAGTTAGGTGTAAGACAATTATGTTTAAGTGCTAAAACAATCTCCAGACAAACCCACAACAAAATTTCTTATATCTATTGTAGAGGTGATGAAGGTTACACAACACAATAAGAAGAAATATAATCAATCGTGCACGGTTACACAAACTCACCAACTTGTCAGCAATTGTGTGTTTTTAGAGTTTAGTAAGTTTTAAGCTTTTCTAACAAAAAATAAAAAATTAATTAAATTGAAAGCTTTAACACAAACACACACAAAACTATTTTCAGCTCTACATTAGTGCGTATTCAAGAAATATTAAATATTTGTAGGAGATACATTTTTTTTTAAACAGCTGTGTGAAGAAGGGTGTAAGTAGAAAGTTCAATAGTGAGTAGATTATTTTTTTACTTCACTTATTAATGACGGATGGCTAGAAAAATACTAAAAATTAAGATATTTAAAAAAATGCTAGTAAAAATTGGGTGACACATATCGAAAAACTGTTTTGAAACGAGTATAGATATAAAATTGAATCGTACAAAATATGTTTAATAAATTTTCCAGCAGAATATTTGTGAAGCAAAAGTTAGAAAATTTTCAATATCAAAAATTTTTTTTTGGGGGGACAGTCAAAATTCACTAGATAGCTAGGTCCTCATAAACCTGTATACCATCTATGGTAAATAAATATATTTTTTCAATTGCTGTTTTTTATATGAAATACAAATTGAACTTTGGTGCCCTGTATATTGGTGGGCAGGTTCCATTCCTACCTAGACCCTGGGAAAAAATGGTCAAAGTTACTAGTGCTCGCCAAAAAATTTAATCTTAAAATTAATTTCTAATAGCAAATAATAAGTAAAAGCTAATGGCATGGGAATTTAAAATCCCACTTCGGCGTTCAAGGGTTCGCAAATAAAAATTTTTTAAGAGATTAAAAAAAGACTTTAGCTTAATTTCGTTTTTCTATAAGTTTATAGGATTTAACTGTTTGATAATTATTGAGACTTAAAATATTTTTTAGATAACCGCAACTGTGCAACAGTCCTTTGGATGTAAATTTTCATTACATTTGGAGCAGCCGAATTCTGTTTTTCATACACATTGTCGACATGGGTTCCCTTCTCCAATAATTTTAATTGAATAATTAAATTTTTTGCTGCAACTTTCCTACAAGCACGACAGCTTTCAAAAATTGTTATAAATGACTTTTGTAAAAAACTAGCTGTTATGATTGGCTTAACTTCACATTTCCTATACAAGCAATAAATATTCCAGACATTCATAAGGTTTCATTTTCAACAATTTGACATATTCCAGCACTGTGTGATTGATCCGATTATCTTGAACAGAACCTGTTCCAACATAATTTTTAAAACAATGTGCATAACAACTTGTAGCCAGTAATAAACCAATCAAATGTAGCAAAATGTCGAAGTGGATCCGATATATTTTCCCGTAATCGCAGCACAATGTTCTCTCAAACATTGTTTGTGGAGATGCTAGTGTGTGGAATAAAATAATGAATATATTCCGCTACTATAAAATGTAATTTTTTAGTTCGTTCAAATAGTCAAACTCTAGTTTTAAAATTTTTTTTATTTTCTTTTCATAAAAAATTCTCTTATTCCTTCTTATTCTACACAAAATATTTAGTATTTTAGAATTCATATATGACGAACTGGGTAAAAAATAAACAGCCGCCACAGCTGCCAGTGTCAGAAATAAAAAAAATTAAATCTCTAAGTCAAATAAATTAATGCTCGCTGTGTAAAATATTATGAAAATATAATAACAAATTCGTAAGTCAGGAGGTAATGGCTTAAGGATTCCAAATAATTCAATGAAAGCTATAATTTTTTACTCATAAAACACTATTGCCTTAACATTTAACAATTAAGTACTGGAAATAAAGAAAATTCTCATTTTGATTAAATTTTTAATTGAATTCATGAAATATTTAATCAAAATTATATTTTATTTATTTCAGCTACAAAGTTGTAAAAATTCTTATTATATATTTATATTTCCACTGTAGCACTGTGTAATGGAATAAGACTGCACTTTTTACTATTTTGAAACTAAAAATTTATGTTTCTCTTCTTACTAACTGTACGCTTACCTCAGCTGTATTTACATAAGACGCATGTACGAATTCTGCTTCCACAAAGACCATTTTGCTTCAGTAAATTTAAAGTTTTATTTAATCCTTAACATGCATTTGCTATTTTTTTAAATTTTTAAAGTTTGTCATAACAAAATGTAAGCTAGAATAGAGAATATACTCGTATTTCATGCCCATGACTGTACAAATTAATACAAATATTTGTTTCAAATTTGTTAAATCCTTGAGGGACTTTGAATAAATAATATTTAAGTTTAATGATTAAGTTTCATTTATTTTTTGCTTTGGCTGGTGTTTTGAAACGTTTCATTAAGAAATAAGTTTTTATTAAACTTTCCTTTCTTTACTTTTTAAGAAAACTGTGTACGAAATAATTCATCAATTTATTTAAGCTCTACAGTAAAAGTTCACATTATTTTTTTATTTTTTTTTTTTTTTTTGAATACAAAAATTATGTAAATGCAAATTCTATTAAGTTTATTTTTTGTGAAAATTTTTATTTAATGCGTAAAAACCGAACACTAAGGAATGATTTACATAAATGATTAAATAATTCAGTTGACAATGTCGCATTAAGCATCAGGCATTATATTTCGATTAAAGTGAATAAATTTTAAGCTTCAAATACAAAATTTAATTTGTGAAAAATTAATAAGTTTAACAAAAATATATATGAATAAAATTTTAAGATTGTAAATGATATAAAAAAGAGTTCTCTTTTAACTCTGCTATAAAAAATCAATTTAATTTATTTCTAAACAGGCAATGGAATAAGCGAATTGCTAAATATTTTTTATTCAATCAGAGATCGAAAAGAGTATCTTAATTTTTTCCTTTAAATCAACCATAAAAAATTAATAAAGGGTGTTTTTTATAGGCGTATAGAACTTTAAATTGCAATAAAATAACGATAGATTATTCGATTGACATGAATTTTATTTATCCGAAAGATAATCTTGTGGCATTATATTTTAAATATGATTTCTGGCATATGACCGCCATGGCTGGCTCGGTTGTAGTCCAATGTGGCGAATGTTGTCTTCCAAATGGTCAAGCGTTTGTGGCTTATCCGCATAGACTAATGACGTTACATAAGCCCCACAGAAAGTAGTCTAGTGGTGTTAAATCACAAGATCTTGGAGGCCAATTCACAGGTCCAAATGTGAAATTAGACGGTCACCAAACGTGTCTTTCAATAAATCGATTGTGGCACAAGCTGTGTGACATGTTGCGCCGTCTTGTTGGAACCACAGCTCCTGAACATCATGGTTGTTCAATTCTGGAATGAAAAAGTTAGTAATCATGGCTCTATACCGATCACCATTGACTGTAACGTTCTGGCCATCATCGTTTTTGAAGAAGTACGGACCAATGATTCCACCAGCCCGTAAAGCGCACCAAACAGTCAGTTTTTCTGGATGTAACGGTGTTTCGACATACACTTGAGGATTAGCTTCACTGCAAATGCGGCAGTTTTGTTTGTTGACGTGCGCTTCATCGCTAAACAAAATTCGCTTATGAAAATCGGGAACAACGGCAATCTCGTTTTGTGCCCATTTGCAAGCGTTGTTCAGGCGTGAGTCTATTTATGATGAATTGCCAAGCCCAACTGAGAATAAATCACATCACAGCTGTTAAATCGGTCGCCATCTTTGACAACAAATAATTGTATACTATGCATTGCATTGCCTGTTTTCTATTCATTGTTAAAAATACTCAAAACTTACAAAAGTCAACGAATACAAAACAAATACAGTTAAACCTCGATTATCCGGATCTCGTGGGACCGGCACCAGCACGGATAATCGAAATACATGGTTAATAGACGTTATATTAAATTAGACAGAAATTTACTTCTTCTGACAAAATATTTATTTATTTAAAATTTTCTTTTATATGTATTACTTTGCTTCTTTGCTTTTAATTTTTCTCTCAATAATTGGTTTTGAATACGAAGCATCTGGATTTTATCTGGTTCTGATGTAACTGGAGAATTTTCTACAAACTTTAACAGAACATTACAGCCCTCTATCGCTTATGCCCACGTTGGAGTTTCTATTTCAGTTTTTTAGTTCAAACTCTACTTTCGGAATTTTTGAGTGCATATCTATTTTTTAAACCGTCGATTGAATAATTTTTAGAACCATTTAGCAAAATTTTTTCTTTTGTTTTTAATGGAAAGAACTTTTCTTGCTCTTTTTGGTAATTTACTATTTTAAGGAGCCATCATTTCAAAACAGGTGTTAGCAGATCAAATTTTACTTACTAAACGAAAAAAAACGCAAATATGTTCTTATGTGTGGGTACATGAACTTAAAAAGGGGAACCACCGGACTTAAATTTACATAATAAAAAACATATGAATGCTGCACAGAGAATATTTGTTAATAGCAGAATAAATCTAAAGCACGGATAATAGAGGGAAAAAATAAAAGAACCGCATGCCGGCTAATAGATAAAGGGTGTCTAAACAAGAACGCAAGATATAAATTTTAAATAAAACACAGATCGTAAAGTAGACAGAATGAGGTTATGTATGGAACAACATATCGGGCAGATGGCCGCCGCGGCTTTGCTGGCACACAAGCGATCTTCTAATGAAATTTTCAATGACCGTTTTGAATAAATGCTGCGGTATTTCATTAATGCAGCGTCCAATATCCTCTTTTAAGGCTTGAGTCATCGGCGGCTTATTCGCGTAAGCCATTGACTTCAAAAAACCTCAAAGAAAAAAGTCTAATGGTGTTAAATCGCACGATCTAGGCGGCCAATTCTGGTCTCCAAAACTCGAAATAACACGACCGGGAAATGACTGATGCAGCAATTGAATTGTTTCTCTGGCTGTATGACATGTGGCGCCGTCTTGTTGAAACCACAATCCCTCCACATTCATTTCTTCAATTCTAGGCAAGAAAAAACTGGTTATCATTTCACGATACCGAACACCATTGACTGTTTGCGGTTGACCTGCCTCATTTTCATAAAAAAAAGGTCCAATGATTACTTCAACCCAAAAAACCACACCACACACACTGTTGAGGATGCATTTGCTTCTCGTGAATCACTCGAGGATTTTCCTCACCCCAAATGCGACAATTCTGCCTATTGACGAAGCCATCAAGATGGAAATGGGCCTCGTCACTGAAGATGATTTTATCGGAAAAATCAGCATTTTCATGTTGTCACTCCAATACCCTATTAACGAACTCCCTTCGCTGTCCATGGTCAGCTGGCTTCAGTTCCTGAGTCAATTGAATTTTGTATGCATGAAGATGCAAATCTTTCGTCAAAATTCGCTGCATAGTGGATTTGGAGACACCAATTTTCTGAGCTCGGTGTCGAATTGAGGTGGATGGAGTTTGAGCGACATCATCACGTACAGCTGCGACATTTTCAGTCGATCGACCTGGTCAAAGGCGCGTTGTTTTCTTTACATCACTAACAGACCCAGTTTCGGCAAATTTATCCATTAATCTCTTTACAGTTGACTCTTTTGGAGTATTATTCTAACCGCAAATTGATCCATTGTTTGATACACACACTGGAACCAACAAGTAAACTACAAATGCAACATCTGTTCTGTATTTTGTATTAGAGCATGGACATCACGTGTGACACACATTTTATAAAAATATATACTTTTATTTTTGTAATTGTCACTTTTCACATTCCATAATTCTGGTACATTTTTATATAAATTAATAAAATTTACCCAACTCTCATTTCTTTTAATCGCTGTTTTTTTTTTTTTTTTTGCTTTACTTCAATTAATTTTTTCAAAGGTCGACAAAATCCTAATTGTTTACAGCTTGCTTGTTTTAGGTGAACTAAACAAGTAAAACCAGTAAACAACGATACAGACTACGGAACCAACATCAATACAACCATAAAATATCAATAAAAATTTGATATTTTGGAAACCTTGAAGGGAACACGAAACATGTCATGTTTACGGAACATGTTTACAAGTGTGTACTCAGCATAATGTAGCGTCGCTTTGTTAGGTAGCCGCCACAAACTTACATTATTTAAAACGGTGATAAAGTAACAAAATAAAGACAAAAAGTTAAACAATAATAATTTCACTAACTATCCGTTTATAAAGGTGTCTACTTAAAAAGGGTGTTTTTTGTAGACGTATAGAACTTTAAGTTGGCATTACTGTTCAAGATGGCGACCGATTTAACAGCTGTCAAGTGATTTATTCTCAGTTTGGCTTGGCAATTCATCATGAATAGACTCACGCCTGAACAACGCTTGCAAATGGGCACAAAACGAGATTGCCGTTGTTCCCGATTTTCATAA
The DNA here is from genome assembly GCA_947397855.1 of Thelaira solivaga. NCBI lineage: Eukaryota > Metazoa > Arthropoda > Insecta > Diptera > Tachinidae > Thelaira > Thelaira solivaga. Next base: position 30,862,682 of record OX377612.1, read on the forward strand.
GCGAATTTTGTTTAGCGATGAACCGCACTTCTGATTGAATGGCCACGTCAACAAACAAAACTGCCGCATTTGGAGTGAAGCTAATCCTCAAGTGTATGTCGAAACACCGTTACATCCAGGAAAACTGACTGTTTGGTGCGCTTTATGGGCTGGTGGAATCATTGGTCCGTACTTCTTCAAAAACGATGATGGCCAGAACGTTACAGTCAATGGTGATCGGTATAGAGCCATGATTACTAACTTTTTCATTCCTGAATTGAACAACCATGATGTCCAGGAGCTGTGGTTCCAACAAGACGGCGCAACATGTCACACAGCTCGTGCCACAATCGATTTATTGAAAGACACGTTTGGTGACCGCCTAATTTCACGTTTTGGACCTGTGAATTGGCCTCCAAGATCTTGTGAGTTAACACCGCTAGACTACTTTCTGAGGGGCTAGGTAAAGTCATTGGTCTATGCGGATAAGCCAAAAATGCTTGACCATTTGGAAGACAACATTCGCCGTGTTATTGCCGATATACGGCTACAAATGTTGGAAAAAGTCATCGAAAATTGGACGTCCAGATTGGACTACATCCGAGCCAGCCGTGGCCGTCATATGCCAGTAATCATATTTAAAATATAATGATACAAGATTATCTTTCGGATAAATAAAATTCATGTCAATCGAATAATCTATCGTTATTTTATTGCAATTTAAAGTTCTATACGTCTATAAAAAACAAATATATATGATCTCTGCTAAACTACTGATTAAAACATTTAATGTTTAATGATTTAAGATGTATTTGATAAATATGCCATTAATACTGAAAATATTTACAAATACTAAAAAGCTTCGGGTTTTACGTTAAAACATATTTAACGCGGCATATTTATCTTCACTAATTTAAATTTTTCTATGGTTTTGCTATTAATGAAGAATGTAGAAAGTGAAAAATATTAATAGTGAAGGCTATATAATAAAACTCGGCACTGCCGAATTTAACTTGTTTCATATAAAATAATTTGCCGGTGACTTTCAAAATACTCGTATGTTCTCATTTTTGTTGACCGTGCCGGTTAAAAAATTAATTTGTTTTGGTTACGAAAGCTGTTTTGCTGTCGAATGATACTTATACTCGATCCACGACTCGCTATTAAAGCTATCATCTCAAATTACGATACATTTTTCTTGATTTCGACCAATTTTACTAGATATCGGATGCTTTAATTTTGTTATGCCTTAAAATGTTTTTTTTTTTTTAACTGTTAATTTATTTTATTTATCCCGTAGTTGTTTTTCTATAGACAAAGTTTGCTTTTCAAGTTACGTTAAAATTAAAAATTGTCTTTTAATCGTAGATAACTTTTAAAACTAAACAAATGAAATGAAATATTGTCACTTAAGTTTGCAAAATCAAATCAAAATATTAACCATAAACTTTTTATTTAAATTTCTAAATTTATTTACCATTAATATTTATTTGCCTTAGAAATATGTGAATATGTGACCAACTTTGAACAGTTTTAAAACATTTTGAAAGTGTTGCCTATTGAAATTTTATTTAAAGCCATCACAGAGCAACATTATTCGATCATTGAAAGAACTTTTCTAAAATTAACTTTTTAAAACAAATTTTTAAACTTGTTTTTCTATTTTCACATTCCAGCTTAATATTAAATATTATGTTTAGCAAAATTTTAAAACAAAACTCAATTTATTGGCTTAATGATGATATTTTTGCTTCAAAAAATTTTAGAGAAAAATGTGTTTTGGTCATGTACATGTTCTTTTTTATATTAAATTTTCCTGCAGCTTTTATTCCAGCTAAGCAATTTGGCATTAAGCCAAAATTATGTACCAGAGGAGTGTGTGTTAGTTTTATTATGAAAAAAAAGAAACAGAACTAATACGAGTAACTAAAACAGTTTTAAAAGTTTAAGCATCTGTGTGATTAGGCCAATTGTCGTACACATACAATTTAGCTTTTTATTGTTGCTGGCTGTACTCGTGCATATAGATATTATTTATTTTTGTTTTTCTATTTTATTAATATTAAAAAGAAACTATTTATTTTAATTCTTTTGATGTCTCGTACATTTTTCATGTTTTTTGATGCAACACAATTTTTATTTCTTTTGTTTCATTGTAGGTTTCTTGGGTACGCCATCGTGATATACATTTATTGACAGTGGGCCGTTATACCTACACCTCAGATCAAAGATTTGAGGCAATGCATTCACCACATGCCGAGGATTGGACACTACGTATACGTTATGCACAGCGTAAGGATTCTGGTATTTATGAGTGTCAAATATCGACAACGCCACCGATTGGCCATTCAGTTTATTTGAATATAGTGGGTAAGTTAAACCAAAAATACTTTTAATAAATAAAATAATTTAAATTGAAACCAAGAAAATTTTTCACACCACACATAGAATGTGTGTGAAAAACAAAGAGTAAAATTGTGAATAGGGTGAGCTGATAGGTTAGAGGAGGGTATTTTATCACTGCATGTTTGCCTATACAAAAGATCCTTTGGGTAGCGGTAAGTATGGCCTTTATAAAAATTAATAAAAATTGTTAATAAAAGCAAGAAATTACGCATGACTCTAGTTTGAAGAAGAAGTGCCTTTTTTAAAAAACAAATTTGTAATTTTCTCTTCCCTATATCTGTACACAGATATTGTAGACGATAAGACGAGCCGCTAAAGTAAATTAATACAAATTAAAATCCCTTTTTTCACTAGGCGTCAGCAACATCGTTATTAATTTCCAAACAACATAACAGTCCAATTTAATTGGAGAGGCTTTCCTTAAATAAGAGTGTACAGTAATTTAATCATCTTTTTTAATATAACCCGCTAAATACAAACAACAAAAAAAACCAAAATTGTCGATACTGGTCAAAAATAGCCTTCACTGTATTAGCTAAATATACATATTTTTAGTTTCGCCCATTCTTTTTATATATTTAACTAAAAAATTAATAATTAAATTATTGCTAAAAATAGTTTTCTTCTTCGTATACGTGACAGCATTTTTGCCAAAAATATTTTTAAAATGAAGTCAGTAGTGTTTTGTCTTTCGCAATTACTTTTCAGACTTCAGTTCATCATTCACCGATGTTATTAAAAAAAAAATTCAATATATTTTATAATTTTGTGTATTTTTCTAAGTTTATTTAAAATATAAACTTCCGATTTATGCCAATTTAAACTCTAATTTAAGAAATTTTTTTATATATTCGTCATTCCCTTGAAATCATTCAATTAATACCCGTAATAACAGAATCAACCAAGATTGAACCGCACCAACTCGATCTTTATGTATTTTTTAAGAGAAAAAAAATGAAACTTTTAAAAGTTCGTGTTCACCTCTGTCATCTATAATCTTATATTTAGCTACACAATGATTATTAAGTTAAATTACCATCTAGCCTCAAGTAATATTAATATTTATATTTTAGCTTTAATTACATCCTGTAATTTAAAGTCATTTCTTTATTGAATATTTCTTGCACTCATTGTAACATTCTTAACTCATCATTCATTTTTGCACTTGTCCACCAATCATATTCTCTTGAAATGACAAATTATGGAAACTCATATATTTGTTTTTGGCTTAGTTTACTAAAAAGTAACTGTTTATAAAACACACTAATAATGTAGGCATTGTATCAAAAAAAAAAACCAAGTTAAATTCGGCCGTGCCGAGTCTTATATAGCCTTCACAGTGTTAGCGAAATATTAATATTTTTCACTTTCCACATTCTTTATTAATAACAAAACCATAGAAAAAATTAAATGAGTGAAGATAACTATGCCGCGTTAAATATGTTTTAACGTAAAACCCGAAGCTTTTTAGTATTTGTAAATATTTTCAGTATTTAAGGCTTATTTATCAAATACGTTTTAAGTCATTAAATATTAAATGTTTTAAACAATAGTTTAGCGGAGATCATTATATTTGTACCGAACCAATCAAATATTCATATATTATTTTAATCTTTCTAAAATTTTTTCTATTTTTTTTAATTTTCATATACTCCAGTGCGGTTGCTCTGAAGGGTTTAGGCAATTTCCGTTTTGCATCATAGAATAAAAATTACGATATTTCAAGTAAATGTTAAAACATTTCCAAAAAGCGTAGAACTTACAAATTTCATTTCAGTTTGGTTTCAGTAAGTTTCTTTTGCCAAAATGAGGAATGATAAAAATTCCTCAGTGTATGAGTACTGGGGTAGGAGGGAAATTAAAAAATGTTTAAAAATAATGTAAAGTTTTTTCTGCGTACTTAGAAGATAGATTACAAATCTAGACGACCTCCCTTTTAAAATGATATACATCTTATCTCGTAATCTTCTATGGTTCGTTCGGAAGTTACTTTGGATTATTTTTATATTTCCATATACCCCAGTGCTGTTGCTCTAAGTGATTTAGGAACTTGAGATAAGACACACATCTTTTTAAAGGGGAGATCATACATATTTGTAACCTACCGCCAAAATACTCAGAAGTTATTTTGGACTATTTTTAAAATTTTTTTGAAATTTTATTATAATTTTTATTTGTACTCAAGGATTTTGTTAGTTTCTGTTTTGCATCATCAAAGAAAAACTACAAACTTTTTCGAAAATGTTAAAACTTTTCCAGAAAGCTTAGAATTTACTGATTAAATTTTCCTGGCCAAAATCGGGAAGGGTACCTCAGCAAAGTGGGGAATGGTAAAAATCCTTCAGAAGAAGAGTACTGAAGAATGAGGGAATTTCAAAAAGTTTTTAAAAATAATGCAAAGTTTTTTCTGAGTACTTGGGCGATAGATTACAAATCTAGACGACCTCTTGTTTCAAATGATATGTGTACCAACCCGTAATATTCTATGGTTCGTTTGCAATCTATTACAGAAATCAATGTATTTTTGCACATTTGTATCTTAGTATATGAAAAATACTGAAAAGATATTTACAAATACTAAAAAACATAAGGAATTACCTGAAACATATGTAAAAAAGTATGTAATTGAAACGCCTAGCTTAGTAAGCTTGAGGTGATATTAAATATAAAAATTTACATATTTATTATTGGATCGAAATATTGGTTTACTTTTATAATACCAAAAAAAACAAAGCAAAAATTAACGAAAATCTAAAATTTCGATTGTACGAGAATTCTTGTTTTTATGTAGTCCCTCTTCTATTTTCTTATTTTTAATATTAAATATTTGCTTTCTCTCTTAAACAGCTTTCCATCGTTGTTGTTTCCACTCCTGAAATTTACACTAAGGGACCACATCTGAGGGTCCACTTGGAGCCTTTTATTCTTTAAGGCAGCCTATTTAACCCTAACTTACATTACCTATCGCTATTCAGCCCAATACTTTTAGTAAATGTCGCACGAAGATTTAAGGCAAAGAGTAAAAAAACCCTTTATTTTCTAAATTTATGACAAAAGCTAAAATTGTATCTGAATTTATTTAATATGTTATTTATATGAAGTCAATTGCAACACACTCTTTTCTCTATTTGATTTTCATTAGACGAAATTACCGCCCATTCGTATTGAAATTTTGTTCGATAACTTAAACAAAGTTTTAATTATAGCAGGAAGAGAGGCACTTTTACAAGTCAAATGAAGAACTCATAATACCTAGAAGTGTATAAAAATATCTTCAAAAAATTTATTAAACCAATTTTATGATTTCCACATCTGTGACACAAATATAAAATTTGGGACTCCTTAATGGCCAAACATAATGTGCTGCTACTTATTGTGTAGGTACTCCCTAATATTCTTCTCTAAAATTCATTCAAAGTATGGCTTTAGCCAACTGCATGCATCTCGTAAATATTGTTGTGATTTATTAAGCATAGAAAATTGCTTACGTGAGCTTCAACAACGGCAACATTAACACAAAACAAACATAATAGTGTCAAAGCAAATAAATTAAAATACTACAGTGAAAATTCCTTAATGAAAATTATGGTATTTGGCAGCCAGTACAGAAGTATGTGGCCTTTTTTATTTTTATTGATAACACCAGTGCGTGTACAAGTATTTACGCAAAACCATAAACTGTAATGATACTCATGAGAATAATCAAATTTGCAAATGCTTTTAAGATGAAATCAAAAAGCATTAAAGGCAGAAAAACATGTATATGAAAGCATACTAAGCACAAAGCAAAAATAATCGAAAATACATATTAAAAAAAATAAAAATAGTGTAATTACGTTCTCAAAGACTTTTGCAAGAAAAAAATACTTTATTTAGAATAATTCAAATGATTGTGTTTTCCAAATAAAATATTTCTTTAGATAATTTTTGGTCAGCAATAACAACACTTGTACTAGCATCTTGACACAAATATTCTTCTGCACAATGATTATTAAATAGATTCAATTAGATATTCAATTAGTATTTACAAAGTAATCGTCAGCAATAATTATGGTGAAGAAAATTAAGAAAAGGAGAGAAATAACGAAACTAGAAATATATTTTTGGATCAAAAAGAAAAAATTTATAAATTACAGTTAAAAAGAGGAACAGAAACAGTTTTGCTGCCAAATTAAGGATCTATAGGTCCAGTTCTAATGAGGAATAAAAAGTTTATTGCAGCTGACCAATTTGAAATCCATTTTTGGATAACAAAGCACTCATTTGTAAGTCTCAGTTCTAAGTTAACACATAACCCAATAAAAGGTGTATCTTGCTGTCAAAGTAAATATCTATAAGCGACAGCCGGTGATTAATCTTGTGATTTCGGCATGACTGTTACTGCTATTTTCTTATTAGTTAAATTCTTTATATCTAACGAAAGATATTAAATCATTAATCAATAAAATTCATTTTCTGTTTGTTTGTTCGCCCATTTTGCAATGATTTGCACTCACCACTGTTCATAAAGTTGTTTGTCGGTTCTTAGCTTAAGCCTGAAACTATGCTTTAAAATATATCATTTACCACTTTAGCTTGCGCCTCTGCTAGTAATTCTAGCAAGGGTATGAACCACTTTTTAAGGTAGTGAATGGCTGTATTAATTTTGATGGGGTTTTTGAGCGACTAAAATTCTATTTGTAAGCGGTTTTCTCCAAAAATTGTGTACACACGCTACGTTCTCTATTCGCTAAAAATATCTAGTATATATATTTTTTTCTGGCACTTATGTTACTTTAAGTTAGCTTGTTCCTTCCTGCAAATTTTTAATATATGTTTGTTGCTGTCATTACCCACGCTGTATGTTTTTCAAATAAGTTTTAACATAAAATAAAATAAAATAAAAAAACACTTTTCAACAAAACTCGTTTATTTTTATCATCATTAATAAATTCGAAAATTTAACACAAGTCATAAAAATAATATTTCAAATAATGTTTTCCAATTTTAATAACTTCTGTTATAAAAATGCATAAATTACTCACCTTAAAATGTAAAAATTATTTCCTTTAACAATTTCCTGAAAATGTATAATTTCAATACAAAAAAAAAAGAAGCCGACAACAACAGCGAACAACATGAACAATAAAATAATCATCATATCATCATTGGGAAAAATAAAAAAAAACATAATTTTATTTTATTTTTGTATAATTTTTATTCATTTTTTTACTACTTACATACAGTACACTCAAACACACACACACACGCATACATATTTATTTAATTTTATTTTCCGTTCCTATTTCATACAGAAAAATATAAAATTGGAAAAATTATGAATGTGGCTGCTGTCATAAAATAAAATGAAAAAGTAATTATCTAAAAAATGTTTGAAAAATATAAATTTTATTTAATTCAAAAAAGCCTTAAAAAGTTGAAAATATTTTAATTACAAATTTATAGGTAAACTTGTTCTATAAAATACCTAAAAAATAATATTGAAAGGTATCATCATAGAAAATTATAGGACATTAACAAAATGCTTAACATGTTCAAAAAAATTTCTACTAATTTATTGCTTTTTATTATGCCCTTCACACAAAAGTAAAAAGGATAAGTTTGTCATTACGTGTGTTATTTCTACAATGTATATCGCGCACCCTATACAGAATATATATTCTGGATCCTTATAAGTAGCGGATTTGATTTAGAGATAAACGCCTTTTAATCTGTCTGTGTGTATGTTGAAATTAACTTTCTCAAGTCCCTAGAAGACAAACAGAAAAGCTTAGCATATCAATTAGTTGAAAATTCTTGTTGTCAGTTTGCTATTGAATTCATGGCTGAGCTATGAGGTCTGAAGTACAACTACCTCTATTTTTTTACCATTTTCGCAGCGTTATTTGCTTAATTTGTGTAAACTACAAAACTGACAAAAATTTGTATGCAGGTTTATCAGAAATAATAGCCATAAAGTCTGCGCTAAATATCGGAGCAATCGGTCCACAAATGGACGAGTAATATCAAAAATACAACCGATATTTCAAATTTCAATAATTTTTTCTCTGCTTTTGCTCTGTTTTTTATGCTGTTATGTGCGTAATGTTTGTACATACAAACACGAAAGCTAAAAAAGTGTATATACGAGTATGATGTGTGTGGTTTTTAATACCTTGAGTGTAATAGCATTAAGAATACATTCATTTTTATGACAGATTATTTTTTTTAGAATTTTGTCTCTAATTAAATATTTAATTAAATATGTTTCGCTTAAAAACTTTTAAAAAAAATTTGCAGAATTAAATGAAAATAAATTTTTTTGTTTTCCTATTTAAAATCTTTCTTGGAATTTCATTTTTTATTAATTTAAAAATTGAGTGCCTGCAGACATTTTATTGCTTTTGAAAATGAGGTTCTTAGAAAATATTGTTTCTTAGGACTTGTTAATTTTAGTTTCTTGAACAGAAATTAATTATTTATTTTAGGATTAATAAATTAATAGGTATTCGAAGAAAATTTTTTTTGGAAAATATGTGGTTTTCTTTTTTTAAAAAATTTGTATATTTTTTTATTTTTAAGTTTATAGGACTTTTTTTATTGAAAAATCTAGTTTATTAAGTTGAAATCGTTTTACAAAAATTTATTTTTTTTATCCATACGAGTATATCACTCCAATAATAAATAAATTTTTATATTTAATACGACCTCAAGCTTAATAAACTAGTCATTTTCATTATAAAATTTTTTTTGATATTTATGTGCTGTGTTTATAACACAAGCAATCAAGTCGTCTGGAAATTTTATAGTAAAAAGTACTCAAAGTATTGAGTCTTTATCACTAAAATTTTTTTGACGAGTTGATGGCTTGTGTTATAATCACAGCTCATTAAGAAGAATGTGAAAAGTGAAAGATATGAATATTTGGCTAACACATGAAGGGTATATAAGACTCGCCATAGCCGAGCTTAACTTTTTTTATTAATATTTTGTTAAAGGCTGAAGTTTGTAGGTATGCATGTTGTAAAAATTCTTAAAATTCTCTTCAGGTTTCTTTTGTTGGTATTTAAAGAAGTAAAAAAATTTTTATGAGTAATAAAATTTAGTCATTAAGCTAAATGAGCAAATTGCTAACGATTATTATAATTCGGCCTTACTAACAACTTGTAAAAAAAAACAAGCAAAAACCTAAAGATGAATTAGTCAACCCTAAAATTAAAGATTCAGTAAAATTGTTAACTGCCAGCCGTGTGGTTAAATAAAAACCAGAATTTTGTGTCTTGTTTACTTAACCGCAAAATAAAAGTGAATTACTCTTGAATAAAAAAAAATATTATATAAGTAATTTTTGGTCTTTCTGGTTGTTGTCTACGGTATTCGTATCAGTCCTAAAGTCGACCAAGCATTACTGAATTACACATTCGTTAATGCAAACAAAAAAATATAGAGTTACAAATAGCACCATATGAAAAGCTTAGAAGCTACTGAATCGCACTGCAAGATTATATTTTTGTACTTTAGTTATTTATAATATTTTCCAATTTAATGCAAATAAAATTATTTTTTTTATAATTAGAGGAAACTATAAAAATAAAAATTTTATAATCATAAAGCTTATTGAAAAATATTTACATATTGCAAAACCTTTCACAAAGCGAGATAATACTGTATTACTGCGGATAGAACCATTCAGCAACTGTTAGCTGCAGTAAGAGAGTTATCTTAGAAAGCGGCAAGTGTACTTCAATGTTATCTAGTACTACACGAAAAGCCTTGATTTGCTAAAAATCTACAAAGCAGCTTTAAATATTTGCGTTGCGCATAAAAAATTTACTTAAGGCCTCATTAGTCTTTACTTTCTGTTGCTGTTCTGTAATCTATTTGTAGTAGTCAGTTTTTACTTACCTGGTACACCCATTTCTATACTTATATCTGAACAAACGACGCGTTTTTCTTCAGCAGTCTTTAGGTTTTGTCAAATTTATTAAATAAAATATTATTTTCTTTCACTAAAATTGTCGTCCATTTTCCAACTATTTTGTTTTTTTTTTTTCATTTGAATAACAAAAGTTATATCAACGTACAATTAAAAAATTATAAAAAAAGAAATGATAAATATTGATAAAAATAATAATTTTTTTAACACATATTTTTTATTAATCCTAAAATTCCTAAAAAATTCTTTTCTGAGAACCTTGTTTTTAAGAATAATGGGTTATAGTCATGGACACACTAAAGTCGGTATCTTTTTAAAAATGACTTTAAATTCATATATGTAATTTTTATGAACAAAAGTCAGCTCTTAATAAAAGCCTACTTTTTTGAGACTATGATTATGGCAAAGTTTACGGAAGTTAACAGCACATAAATAATCATCGCAAATAACGATATTTATCGTACCGAATATTTTTGTTGGAAAGTTACTGAATACCGATTTCGATAAAATATCGTTATACTTTTTTTTCGATTCGAAGTTATTGAATCGCACTATAGGAGTGTATAATTTTTTACTTAGTTAGAATTCTTTTCAATTTATAGCGAAGGTAAGAGCAATATTGAAAAATAAAGCTTCGATGTGAATTATGTACATGCAAAGAATAATGTGTAATTATTTTACAAGGTAGAAGCAAAATACGTTTCTTCACGCTTAGAATTACCTTTCGTTCTACCAATTCATCAATTTAGATACCAAAGTTGTATTGAAAATATTACTTAAATAATTTGGTTATTATTTTTTATACAACAAAAAAAAATTTAGAATTTATAAAACTAACTCACTCATTCATGTTTAGGAATTTTAGTTTAGTGTTAGTTTATTTATGTATGATTTATTTTAATTTTTCCAAAAAAGGCTATTGAAGGCTATTCTTAAAACCAAAAAAGGCTACGAAAAAGCTAGAAGCTAAATCATAATAAATAATAAAGAATATAAAAATAATATTGAATACCGACAACCAAAAATGTGTGATTTTTTTTCTAAAGCTGCCATTTGTTTTATAAGAAATCTTGTTTCTTAACTTTTTTATTCCTCCGCCGCCATATTCTCAAGTGTAGTAATTCTATTAAATGTTTTTGTCTTAACTCTTTTGTTTGTTTATGTACGATACTCATGTGTAAGTTATTCTACTCCTTTGCAAAATTCGTGCTAAAAATACTTTTAGCGCTTCATTCAAGTACACACAGCAATAAGTTTTGAATGACACAATATTTTTACACGAGAAATATTGTGTCAAAGTGCTGTTTTTTCCTGTGAAATTTATGCATCAAATTCTATTTACGGCGTTGTAAATTTAAGATCATGTGCTTATTTTCTTTTTGTTTTAACTACAAAGAAAGTCTACTACACTCAAATTAAAATTTTTTCAAAGATCTAATTAACGATTTTGTAAAATTAAAATAATGGGTCCAATTATGCATTCCGTTCTACAATGGGGGAAAGCATTTTTTTCGGAAGCAATATTCATTCGGTGTTACCATATTATTGATTCCGCAATATAGATAAATTTCTAAATAAAGATGGAAAATGTAAAAAAAAATTTAAATGTCTCAAAAATAAAAAGGCCCATAAATATAGTCACTGTAGTGTGTTTGACTAGTCGTTGTTACCATACCTTCTGTATGAATCCACTGTCCACAATTAAAGATTCCAGCATGTATTATGCTGAGTGTGCATTATCCCACAATTTTACAGCCTTATTCAGAGAAGAAAATTAGTTTCTATATGATATCTACTTTAGTTAATAAAGGCTTTAAGCTAATAATTTTTATATTCAAGGAAGATTTATTAACTAATATGCCCTTTAGAAAATTTTAAAATTCGATTCTGGCAATACTATTGTTTTGATTTGCCATTTTGTGTATTATTGTATTATTCGGTATTCGCAAATATATATTTCAGTCGTATATTTTTTTCTTATTAAGCCACAAAAAGTTTATTTAATTTAAAGAACAATGTATATTACAGCATGTTTACTAGTTTATCTTTAAAAAAAATTAAAAAAGTATCAAAATTATATAGGTAATTTATGTAACCTCTTACGCATTTAATTTTTTATTTGTTTTGATTTTATACACGTCTCTGAATATTAAAATTTGTGAATTTGTGTTAGTTTTACCAGAAAAAATTGCAATAAAAATGGAAAATATTTAGAGAAAAAGGTGTGATTTAATTTTTTTAAATTAATTAATACTCTTTTTTCACTAAAATAAATTTTTTTTCTTTAAATATACTCTCTAGGTCTAGAGAGAGCTCTAGAGAGACCTAGAGCCTATATTTAAAAAAATGTTAATTAAAAATCTTAGAAAATAAAAAGGTCGAAAAAATTATCAAATAAATAAAAAAGTTATATTAACATTTATTTTGTTTTAACACAATGTACTAAAAAAACAAAAACAAACAATCAGTTGTCACAGCTTAATATAGCTTTAAAGTAGGGCCATACCTTCTTTAAAATTTGTGGACTTAATAAAGGTTTAAAATAGGACTATTAAGATTAAAACCGCCTCTGAATATAAATTAAGCGATTTTAACTTAATAATGGCTTGCAAACCTATATTAAGTCTCTCTGAATAAGGCTATAAATGCTTAAGTATTAGTGTAAGTATTATAAGTATTAGCATAAGCTAGACTTAAGAATAATTATAAGAATTACTTAAATAAACAGCCGCTTGTGCGACTGTTCGTAAGTGTAATAATAAATTAATAAAGCTTTATTTTTTTTTATTAAAACATCACAAAATTTTATGAATTTAAAAACGTTTTTATGGGCCCATGTGTTTTATTTATTAAAAATTTATTTTCTTTTTTTTTTATTTAAAATTTATTTTGGTGTTAAAAAATGCAATTTTTTCTTATCGCCAACAGCGGAAAAATTAACACAATTCAAGCACAATAGACAACTTTTTATTTCACAATTAAATGCAACAATTGAAAATAATAATATAATTCTGCAGGAATGAATAATACCAGTTTGCATATCGATCGATATTTTTTTTAGTGAAATTTTCATTTCCGTGCCCCCGAAGAATAGTAGGTACCGTACTAACCTATCAATCTGGGGTCGCAGGTTCAATCTCTGCCTAGACCTTTTTCTGCAGACAAGCCAAGAAGCTTTGCGGATTTGTGTTGTTTAAAAAGATATATAATTTTGCTTGTCATTTTTAAAATCAATAATTTTTGAGCGAAAATTAAAAATCTTGTAACTGGCAGATTTGTAAGAACAATTTTTTAATAGAAAAATAGTTCATTGAGGGAAGACCCAAATTACCGCAGCAAGAATTCATACATTTAAAAAAATTACGATGTAAAATATATTGAAATCCTTGACAAGTCATTAACAGCAGTGTGCAGTGTGGTGTAATAAAATGGAAATGAATTTCATAAAAAAATTTTATAAATAAATAAAAAAAAAAAAAAAAACAAAAAAACAACTGACAATCAAAAAACCAATCATAAGCATTTTTAATAATTCAATGTCAATAGTATCATCATTTATTAATAAATCACACTCATGCGCAAGTATGCTTGACAGTGATTATTTAAAAAAAATTTGATTTAGAAAATTAAAGCTCTTTATCGCTATAAGTTTATGCAAGTACTTTTTTTAGTTTGTTTATGATATTAACTCTTATAAATAAATATTAAAAAAAATAAAATAAATATGACTTTGCATGCTCATTGACATGACTTTACATAAAATGTCAAGTGCAGTAAGGCGTAAAGATAAGGGTTGCAGGTTTTTACAAGTTTATGTTATGTGACGTTATGAAATGTTTTTTAATTTGTTTTTTTCGGAAATGCAATTAACCCATTCATATAAATAAAATTCATTCTCGGGCGACTAATTGTTGGAAATTTCAATTAAAACTGAAATTATGATTTGGTTTTTATAAAATATCATCGTTTTCATTTAGTTTGCTTAATTTTTTGTAGCAATCTTTTTTTGCTTTTAAACATTTTATAACTCAAAGAATATATTCATAAGATTTGGTCCAAGAGCGCCTACTTTTACGTTTACTTTACAATAGAAAAACTTAAATAGATTTTTTTAATGATTAATACGCTAATTTTCAATGGAAATCTATAAAAAATTAATCATTATTTTCCTTGGAGAAAAACATCTTAAAATTTAAATTAAGAGTTTAATTTTCTTACAAATGTTTTTAAATTATTTCTCTCTTACAAAAAAAAAAATAAATTGATGTAGACTTTAAAGAAAACTTTATGATAAATTTATGTGAAAAATTTAAATAATGTTTACTTTAAAGTCTGTTTCTTTTTTTTGTTTTTTTGTTGATAAAAAGAATTAAATTGTAAATAAAAAACAATTTTTTTATAAAATGAGCATTTAAAAGTTCACATAAAATTTACAAAAAAAAAAAATTAAATAAATTAAAAAGGAAACAAGAAAATAAATCAAAAAAAAAAATGTTTTCATATATTTATTGGCAACAAAAAAAAACTAGTATTATCTTAAAAAAACTCACTTTAATTTCACAAAATTATCGTGTCTGTATGCATTTGCAATATGTACTCGTACATGCACACATCAATACAAAGTCAGACAAATATTTTATAATAACCCAACAAACCATATAGCAATCGAAATACAATATAACTTGAGAATAAGCTTATGGAAATAGTAACTACATAGTAAGCTTTTCTCAATATCATTTAAAATAATGTTCATAAAATAAAAATTCCAAAACATTTTTCAATAACGCTTTAGAAACGCTTATCACACACAACCTTTTCTAAAGTATATTGTGTCAAATATCAAAAATTCAATAAAAATGTATATAATGGCGAAAGTATGACAAAATCTGAAGGTAATATATAAATCTGTAAAAAAAAGTTTTTTTTAAAATACAATTCAATTTCAGCTATAAGCCAATTGAGTGGTTGCAGAAATTTAGCACGAAAATAGAGAAAAATTCGATTCTTTTGTAAATTCTAACCGTTTTATAAAGGGAGTCCCAACAATAACGCAAGATTTAAATTTTAAATAAATGACTGATGCAGCAATTGAGTTGTTTCTTTGGCTGTATGACATGTGGCGCCGTCTTGTTGAAACCACAAGCCCTCCACATTCATTTCTTCAATTCTAGGCAAGAAAAAACTGATTATCATTTCACGATACCGAACACCATTGACTGTTTGGGTTGACCTGCCCCATTTTCATGCATGTAATTAAATTTATTTATCCCCTGCTTTCAGGAAAGTAATTGATAAAGACCAACTAGATGGAAAATTATGATGGACTCAAAAATGTGCGAAATCTATATTTTATAGATAGATGCTGATGTATCAATACGAATTAGAGATGACCAGTTTATTAAGGACACCAGAACGACATTTCTTTTCGTAGCAAATTGTACCAATATAACAATAAAAAATCTTAAAAATTTTATTTTAATCTATATATTCTTATATCACAATTTTGAAATTTAAAAAAAAAAATAAAATTTTCTATATAAAGGTTAAGAAAACATTATTTATAAGTTTAATTATAAGGGTGCCGTTTTGATTATTCTGCAATTGCTACGATATAGTTTTTCAATATTTTCTAAAGCATTTTTCAATCATAACGCTTATGTTTGTAAGTTTATTTTAATATTTTTCTCAAGGCATTTGGTTTGTTGGGCAATGTAAATTTTAAAATGTGTTTTCAATATTGAAAATGTTTTCTTTATATAAGAAAAAAAAAAAACAATTTAATGGGAGAGTATAAAATAAACAAATTAAATTTGGCAGTAGAGACTTTTATATACCCTTTGCTGTGTAGTAAAAAAATCTTCATAAATTTAAATGAACAAGTTCTTGGGGAATATTAAAAAAAAAAAAAAAGTTTTGCCATGAAATAACAAAATATTGAGTAAAATAATTCAAGTTTCCAAACGCAAGACATATTTTGAACAAAAGCAACTGCCAGCTTTAAGGCGCTGATCTGCACTTTACTTTTACAATTAGACTTTCAGTTTTTTTTATATATAGTTATCTTCTAAATATAAAAATTTACAATATATATATGAGCACCAGCTGATCCGGCAAACTTTGTTTTGCCTTCAAGTTTTATTTATATTGAAAAATAATTAAAAAGAAAAGGTAATTGTAAGTTGAGTCCGAACATACGAGTATAATAAAAAAATTTGAAAAATCGGTCTAGAAGTTCTCCGATTTGAGAAAAATTTAAAAAGTGAGCGTGGTAATGGGCGTGGTCTATTTTTATTTTTATAAAAATTTAAGTTGGGTATTGATGAAAATATAAAATTTTTGTATATTCAATCTTCTTTCTCTAGAAAATCGTACTCATATAGTAAAAGACCGTGCAAAATCGGGTAAAAACAGTTTGTACACAAATAAGCCAGAAAGGAAAACATAGGCATTAAATTCAATCGGTCCAGCCGCTAATATCAAACAAACGTACAATCGAATTTTATATATTAAGATTATTATATTATATAAAAACTTTTAGCTCTACATGATTAAGAAGAAAGCTCGAAACTATACATTGAATAATACATTTGAAGCTCTTCTTTTTCTCATTTTTAATGGCCTCAATAGGTTTTAAAATGTTGTAGCAGCTTGTTGACTCTCAAAAAAATAAGTAAATAAGATAAATTTACAACAGTGATCGTCTGAATTGCAGTACATACTCGTATGGCCCAATTTGCAATTAAAATAATAATAATAAAATTGTTTTAAGAAAAGTATATTAGGAGTAAATGGGAGCAACTTAATGGTGTAAAAATATTTAACGAAATGCCAAACTTCTATATACTCTTCTTACTTCATGCTGAGTATGTTTTTATTCAGTAACTTAAAACCGATTCTCATCAAGCACTTTTTCAAATTCGAGATTTTATTGAAAAATGGCATAAATTTTTAATTGCATATTTGACATAATTTTTATTAATTTTCATATTTTAAGAAAATTTTTAACTTAAGATAAGTTTTGTAGACGATTTGACCGTTTGTAAAATGAAAAGAAACACTTTGTTAATTTATTATGTTGCATTGTCACGCAACATAATCTTGTAACGTGTGGCAATATGTTTGCGTACGAGTATATGATATTTAATTTTTAGAATTTACCGCTTGAATGGCTCTCCATTTATTTAAAGTTTTAATAAATATGTCTCAAGAATATATGGTAAAAAAAATAATGAATGGTTTTTATATTCTATAAGGGCATTAGTGCATATTTCAGTGCATATTTTGTATTTTTAAGAACATGCTTTTATGCATTTTTTCGTTTTTTACGTGCGTGAAATTTTTTGCCCTGGTGATCGAGTACTTTTTAAGCTTAAAAATATATTATATAAATAAGCTACGACACTTAGAAAGCTGAACTGCCATACTTTGAAATAAAATTTTTTTTACAGTGAAATATTTGAAGGATCTGGAATACTTAATAATCAAACTTTTTTTTTTAAATTAAATTGAAATTATTATGTACCTCGCAAATCCATTTTACACTTATGAAAAAACTTTTCGTGTATTTTTTAGCCATATAGTTTGCCATTTAGGTCTTCAGCCCAACAAATATCCACTTCATACAATTTTCCAAAATTGTCTCTATCATATTTGAAATATTTTAGTGTAAATATTTAAAAAATCTTACTGGGATTTGTGTAGCACCTTAAATTTTTTGCGATGGTTCACAATACCAACTTAGAAATTTTATTTAATTGTAAATTAAAAAAAAATGGCTACGAAGAGAAGATGCTGTATAAACTAGCCCGACAGTTTTTGTGTTATTATGGCATACGAGTGAGTATATATCGTAAATCAAATACAGACTTTGTAAAATCTGCCTACTTTAATTACATAGATTAAATATTTGCATTTTACAGAAGTCATGGGTGCCAAATAATGTATGGCCAACAGCTTTGCATTTTAGCTTTTTTTAGGCTAGATTTAGCCTTTTTTTTCTCGCATTTAGCCTTGAAATTTGTGATCTAGCTTCTACCATTCATTTTAAAAATAGCCTTTTTTCTTTTTCGCAATTTTTTTTTGTGGATAGTACGAAATGTTTTTTTATTATTAAAAAAAAAAAAAAAAATTTCATGCTAATTTTTGGCGAAAAATTTTTTTTCGCACTATCCGCGAAATAAAGCCAATATGTTTATCAATTCAACGCAATAGAAATCAAGTTGATATCTTAAAAACTAAGCAAGTTATGGCTAAAAAGGTAACCAGTTCTACTACTGCCTCGTTCCAGCCACTTTTAGTAGAACTGGTTGACTTTTTTGCCATAGCTTGCTAAGTTTTCAATATATCTTTTTAGGAATAGTGCAAAAAAAATCTTATATAATTTTTAAAAACAAAATAAAGGAATGAAAAAAAAGGAAATTATGTTTAAAACGACCTTATTTTCTTTAGGTTTTGTTGATGTATGTTCTCTTCTTGACTTTTTTTTAATTCATAATTTTTTAGCTTTTTTTGTGAGTGATTTAGTTTTTCTAGCAATTTAGCTTATTTTTTTTAGCTCCTGGCAACGTTGTAGACAACTAATAAAGAAGACTAAATAAAATATACTTATCAAAAGCGCTAAGCTATTGCTAAGTCGAAAATGGTTATGTTTCTTTTTTTTTTTTGAATATTGATATGGTTTACAATTTCTTTAGACTCAACAGAATATGAGAAAAAAAAAAACTAGAGATTCAGGAGGATCCACTTTTAATGTGTAAATTTTTTTTAATTTTGTTTTTCTCATTTTCACCCCATAAATTTCTTTTCCTAACAATGTCTTTTGTTTACATGTTTTTGTTTGGTTAGAATTGTACCATTTTGTTTAATAATGCAAGACAAATGTTTGCATTCTCTTCAACAACGGAATATTAATTTGACTTGTTTTGTATCGACTATTATGATTAGAAAAATTCGTACTTTCGAAATTTTATCTGAAACATTAATAGTTTCGATCATGACTCTAGTTTGCTGCTGTGAGAGTTTAGTCTTCCGAACTCGAAGATTTTATTCGGATCATAAATTAACAAATTAAATAAAATAATGGCTAACAACAATAAAACTTCGTTAGACTGTGTGAAAAAAAAAATATATTTTTTTGTGAGTGTGCAAAATTAAATACAAA
This sequence comes from Thelaira solivaga, assembly GCA_947397855.1. NCBI lineage: Eukaryota > Metazoa > Arthropoda > Insecta > Diptera > Tachinidae > Thelaira > Thelaira solivaga. Next base: position 30,882,142 of record OX377612.1, read on the forward strand.
AAATCATTAAAATCAGTACAGACGTTACGGAATAACTAATTTTAGCCAAAAAAGGGTAAGAAATTTTCTATTTTGCAGTGCAGTCAAAATTACAGTTAAAGTGTGGCAGCTAAATTTCATTCTCAAAGCGTTTTTGTTCAGCCAGAACCACATCTGTTTAGAAACTTACCGTATCTGTTGATCAACAAAATGTTTAAATCTTAATTTCAATTAAGAAAATATTTCAGCTAAAGCTCAAGTAAATAAAACCCACCCCCACAAATATTTATTTTTGTTGGGTGGTTTTTTTACAAGCACAATAATGGAAAAAACCTTCATCAAACAAATCTTAATGTGTGTTTTGGCACAACATAATAATAACAATAAAAGTTTGTAGGGAAGTAAACAACAAATAAAAAACAAAGAAAAAAAAAGAGTAAAAAAAGCCCCCAAAAATAAACAAAATATTTTCTATGTATGTAGAAAATATTTTTGCAAGCGTGCTTTGAAGCGTGGAGAATAAACCCAGACATAAATAAAATTCAATCTACACAAGTTTTTATTTGGTTTGTGGTTTTCGAGACCCATTCATTCTGTCATATTTGAAGGAAAAATTACCTTTTCACGTGTTTTCAATTAAAGTTAATGACTGCCATTTTAAACTTAAGCTGTATAGGCAATCAAACTTAGGAAAATTTAGTTAAAATTATAAAAATAAATTATTTTTTTGTTGTTTAAAAATTTTTACTTTTACTTTTTGGGCTGAAGGTGGACTTCAGATTATAAAGTTTAGCTGCTGTTTAGCCAAATTTCTTAACAAACCATGAAAAAGATTTTGCTCTGACACATTTAAATTTAAAAAAGTCAAAATAAAGTAGTTTATATTATTTTATTTGTTTTTTATAAAAAAAAATTTTTTTTGTTAAAAAATTTCTAAAATTTCTATTCTTTTAATAAAAATTTTTATGGTTATAAATTGTAAAATAGATATCTTTCACACCTAAATATTTTTATGCATTTTATAGGGGACATTACTTTGTTAAAATTATTTGAAAATTCCTGCTCGGAAACAATAAAAAAATTTTTATTAAACATTTCAACCCTTAACGTTCTTAGCCTTGTAAGTGCCAGTTAACTTTAAATGCTCTCAGCATAATCAATAAAATACGAGTAAAATGAAAACATAAAAATTCTATAGAATTTTATGGTTTCTTTTAACAGAAATATTTTAGCACATGAATAAAAATATTTTTATTAGGGCAACGTAAGCAAATGGAAACTAAAATTATACGCTTATCAAAAAATAATCTTTTTTGGTGTTTAATTTCAATTATGTTGGTATGCCAACATATTATTATATTTTCGCTGATGTTCTTAATAGAATAAGTACTAAGAGGGATAGCTTTTCCATATGGACCATTTCTTAAGACGCTACTTCCAACTTTCGCTAAATTGACTAAATGAGAATTGGGGGTTCTACTCTATATCATTCTTCGTTATATCTTACCGTGGTTTAATAAGAGTATGTCCATTCCAGCGCCATTTTCGCCTTATTTTTTTGTGGTTGTAGGGTGCTGGTTGGATAGTTCCTAAAGATGTGTAAAATTTTCCTGAGGTATTGCTTAATGAATACCTGGATTCTCTGCATTTCGCGTGAGTCAGCTTTCCATGTTTCACACCCATAGAGTAAAGTGGATTTCACATTTGTGTTAAAGATCTTAAGCTAAACACACTGCGAGAGTGACGATAATGTTACATAGGTCTCAGTAGCCGAATGCTTGGCATGCTTTTTGAATTCATTTGCCGATATCATGGTCCGATTCACCAGTTTTAAAGATTTTGCTTCTAAGATAGCAAAACTGGTTTACATCATCTACCTAGCAGCCACTTATGGTGAATAATTTACCGAAATCCAGCGGTATAAGATTTCTTTAAATAAAATAAGAAGCTTCATTTGTACAGGGTAATATTCGCGAGATTCCGCACATGAGCACGGTATTTCACTTGCATACATCGCCATGTACAAATGGCGGCTGCTGATCCCGGTATGAAGGATTTCAACCGTACCATCGATATAGTAATCGGGGAGATATATTGATTGAGATGGTGATTTCAATTCGCAAGTTGGCTCTGATAACACGAACGTAGAATCAACAATGGGAACCCATGCCCCCGTAGTAAAATACAGAATGACTTGGTTATAGGCAGCAGTGGGTGTTACGAAATCAACGGACTGCAAAGCAAATTTATCACATTTTAATATCTAGAAAATGGCGAAGCCACCTATTGTATATACGGAATCGAAGATATGGTAAGAAACCATCACTTAATAGTTGCTGAAATTGCCGCCATTAGAAACAACAACCAGTAGACTGAAGAACCTAGCATTGGCCTCTGCCTTTAAGGATACTTAAAGAAATCTCTTAATGAAGAACGCCACCAAAGTGAAAGCCACCAAACTACATGAGAAAACTTGAAGATAATGTTTATGAATCAACATTCTTGGATATAAGGAAAACAGACTAGCCGAAAATACCTAAATAAAGTTATACGCACAAATTTCACTAAATATATGGAAAGTCTAGGATTCTCGTCAACTCTGCTGAGTGCTATTAGGACTTATATAAAAATAAACAATTTTTTTTAATTTTTTACCTTGTCTCTCACAAGAAAAGCAGAAAATTTGGAATTTCGTTGGAATAATGTAGAATGATCTCCTTAATTAGATAAATAATATTCAATTTTCTTTTTAGTTGGGCGTTTTTAGTCAGATTACCGAGCTATTACGGCCTTTAAATAAACAAATAAATAATTTTAAATTTTATTTTAAATAAAAAAGAAATAATTATTGGCGAATAATAAAGCTTACAACTACAATATATCATTGATTTGACATATCTTTAAAAATTTTGCTTTAAAAAAAGTTTGCCAAATGTGGCTATCAAATGAACAGAAAAATATTTAAACACGCTCCCTAGTTAAAATGATATTATCTCCAGAAGACATTTACGAGATCGCATCGGAGTCCAATGTTGTGTTAAATATTTAGGTAGGCATTGTACTGCACAATAGATCTTTCAGTTCAAGGTGCTATTATGACCGATATTTAATAAAAGAAATAAAAGTAACTTACTTGTATTTATTCTACATAAATGTTTAACTTTTCAAACAATATGTGCAAGCGTTTCCCTAATCTAAACGTACTTGCTTCAATTTAATATCCATCAAAAATACTTATATTGAAGCACTTCAGTTTTTGTTATTGAAACCAAACAAACATCAAATACACACAGGGACACATACATATATACAAAAATTTATATAAGAAAATCTTTAGACTTGGTTATTAAAATTAAATTGAATTTTTTTTTATAAATTACACACAAACAGACAAACATCAGAAGACACAATCGAAATATTCTCTCTGCACACAATTTAGCACAAATATTTCTATAGAAAAAAGGTCAATTTGTGTCAGTATTAGAATTTCAAAATGAAAAGGAAAGCAATACAAATCAAATGCAAACATTTTATTTTTAAAACTGTCCTAAAGGGCATAAAGGATATGTTATGTGCTTGGAGAATGGTTACTTGACAAAATACCTGGCATTTTTTAGTCTATAAAAAAATAAAACCAGTAAGAGTCAGAATGATTTTATTCTCTTTTAAAATGATAGAAAATTGACTTTTCAATTGCAGTCATATAATTCAAAACATATCTTCAGTTACAAATTGAATTAAATTTAATCTGACTACATAAGGTTGAGTTCAAATAAAATCTTATTAAAATTATTTGCATCAGCAAATCAAATTTAATAATTTAATAAAATGGTTATGGCTATTTAACACAAAAAAAACATGCTAAACGCATAAGGCAAAAAGCAAAGGTAATAACTTGATATCTTTTTTTCAAAGGTCAGTGAATTAAAAAGCTGTATTTTAATCATGCATTTAAAAAGCAGATTTGAAAGGTTAATTATGAAGACATTTTTTTGCTTTGAGATAATAACAGACAAAAATTATTTATAAATCAATTTTTTTAAGTTTCTATTTTTATTTTTCATTTATGTAATTTAAAGTCTGTATGTTAAAAAAAAAAATACAATACGAAGATTACGTAGCAACATAATCTAAGTATACTTACAACTAGATGTTTTTGTCCGGTGTCGCCTGTAATAAACGTGAGTCAGTATTCTTAGAGTATAGAAAGCTAAGTAACAACTAAGGAAATCCTTTTAGAAATTTAATTTTATTGTTAAAACACCCATCAAAATTGATACAATAATTCACAACTGTACAAAGTAGCTCATGCCTTTGCTAACATTATTTGCAAATGCGCCAACTTATATAATAAATTAAATATTTTAAAGCATAATTTCAGGCCTAACTTAAGTACAGGCCTGTTCATATAACTTTCATGAATAGTGGTGAGTGAAAATCGTTGAAATATGAGCGTTCTTGGTCCAATAGAGTATGACGACCTTTCTTTGACAATCCGTTGGAAAACAAAAATTTTGTATAGCGATCAAATGAATTTTATTTTTTTACAATAGGAGTACCCACGACAGTGTTTGCAAACAATGAAAACGATACAAATAAATACAAATTGCTTCGATTTGGTGAATACAACAAAAACAAAAATACTTTAAGCAAACATCACTCTGTTTATTTGTAAAAGTTTTTTTTTAGGGTTTTATGATCTGGTAGCAACTAAAAATATGGAACACATGTGGAAAAATAAGATCACACCTATTGATATTACAGAGAAATGGAAAAAAGAACTTTACAATACAATTTATTTTATTCGTATGAACAGCAGCTGTGCCTGATGTTAACTCTAGCCTTTAGATGTTCCAATTACTCTCTTTACTATTTATAATTTATGTAGAATATGCAAGATCCCGGAGCGACTTAAGTCGACTTCATTAAACTTATTTTCATAAGGTTAAACCTTCTGTTAATAAGAATAACAGAGAATAATAAGTTAAGCAATTAATTGTAGAAAGATAATTTTTGGTCATAGAGATTAATTTTTTAATTGAATCAATTCATGTTTTTCTTTTATACAAAAATTGTTGTATCGATTAAATTTTGGATTAAGTCAATTATTTTTATTTTTAATTAAGCCAATTTATTAAATACTAAATCAATAGGAAAATTTGTTATTAATTAATAGTGTTTTCAGACTGAGTGAATTTAACATAAATGCGGTTTTAACGTTTAATCCAAGTCATAAAAACTGTATTTACCATACAAAGTGAATTTAATAAATCCACATTAAATGCTATTTTGGAATACAACTCTATTTTTGTCCGTTAAGCTTAGTGTTACCAAGTTAAACAGATCTGTAAATATAACAACAGCTGATAATGTGATTGAATGAAATAATAAAATAAAAACCATTTCAAATATTTCCAGAAGAAAATGTTTTCAATGATAGCAGCAATAAAAGCATTTCGAAGAAAACGAAGTTTTTGCCGAAAGACAAAGAAAATACTAGTATGTGTCCCGTAAGTGTACCATATTTACCAAAAGTCACATATGTTGTGGCTGCTGTACAGTTGGTCAAATAAATTTTGTACAAACTAACGCATCAAATACACTTATTTCTATGGGAAATTTTTTTTGTTTAGTAGAAATTTATTTGACAAACTGTATGTTAAATACTGAACTTAAAAATATTTGCAGTTGGTGAATTTAATGTTAAATTCAGTATTTAGCTTTCAATCTAGCAATTATATATAATATAGGGTCCGCCATCGAACGTTTTTTTTTCAACTAGTGCTTATTTCGTGAATGGTAACACGTAGCTCATGTCTAATTTGACAGATAATTAGTTTTATCCTTCCGCTGAAAGAATATGGTTGTGTTTTCCCTTCGCTAAGTAGGCCTGCGATTTGGTTTCAACAGGACGGCGCTACGTGCCACACAGCCGAAGCTACACTCGATGTTTTTATAGCATTTTAAAAAAAAAAAGTTATTTGGCGGACCCTATATTTAATTATTAAGAATATTTTTTTTAATTAAATCAATTAATATTTAATCAATTAGCTAACTCTTTTAATTAAAATAATTAATTGGTGTAAAATTTTTTAAGGCCAGTAGAACATCCTAAAAAATTTTTATTGAATGAATACGTAACTTATTTTTTTTATATTTTCGATAATAAGTTCTTTCGATAGCGCGCAGACTATCGTATCGAATAATATTTCGATACGTGTCGAGTAAGCAAATCATCTCAAACGATATAAATCGAATTGCAATTAGTGTTCACATTGCTTTAAAAGCAACAAATAAAAGGAATAGCATGAACTCAGTCAACAATTGTACACAGATTTTTTTAATAATATTTTATACACTGATATATGTGTGTATGCATGATATATGTGTGTATGCATGAAAGTAGTATAAGTCCATTTAAAAAGAATTACGAGTCAGCGGTAAATTGAGTAAGGTAAGGACACCATCTAACTAGATTCACTTTTAAAAAATAAGTGGACTTATACCACTTTCAAATATAACAGTTCATATGTAGCTTTTAACTATACAATTCTGTGTTACTGAAGGTATGAATTATTTTTTTATTACATTTTTGAAATGCAGCAAAAAAATATTTTCAAGAAAATCGAAATTTTATTCTATACAAAAATTAATTTCATTTAATTCAACTACAATAAATTTTTTATTAACTAACAAACACAAGTTCATTTAACTTTTATTAACTGCAGGCAGTTAGAAAAGAAAACGCAAGCGAAGTCAAAAAGAATTGTTTGGAAAGCGATAAAGCTGCCACTTTTAATTTTTTACTTTAAAAAAGAAAGTATTCAACTCCCAATCGTGCAATTATTCCTAAATTCTTTATATTAACACAGAAGCATGTAAGCAATAGTGCATAAACTGAAAAACAAAAAAGAAAAAACTAGTCTGCCTTCTTGTTTCCTACAGTGAAACACGAGTATTGTATTAAATAGTTTTGATAAATGTTTCCCAAATGTAACCACTAGTACTAGTAGCGCCAACAAGTTTTTCCTTTTTCATGTATTTCTCTAAATATAAAAATTGTTACAAGTGCTGGTTAAAGTTATAGTTGTAGTTGCTTTTAAGATGACCAAAATGGAGGGGGAAACCAGCTTGAAGAAATCATAAAATACTTTTCACCATTGAACTGCCAACAACTTTTCAAACATTAAGCTTAACAAATGGTTCTTTTGTAAAAAAGAACAAAACACTAAAACATTAAAGTAAAAACAGCAAGCAACTACGATATCGATTGGATTCTAAGTACTAAATGATGGATTTAACTTTCTTTTTTGTGTTTAATGTTTTAAAATATAAACTTGGTGCTAAAAGAGCAAAAACTGAAAAATATTAATTGCAAAAATAATTTATTAAAAAAAGGTTTAAGAGATTGATAATGACATTAATTTTTAACACAATTTTTTTAATTATATCAACATTAGAAAGATATGATTCATAATTTTGCCAAATTTGGGTATTTTAATTCTTCTAACATTATTTTTAATAGAAAGTAAGCAAAAGAAAACTGAAATCTTTAGGGGTTATTTGTAGAAATCTTAATTGTTTTTCTTTGAATTGTAATACAAAAAAAATCAATTTTTCGAAATATATTTATGTTTTTTCCGTTAAAAATTTTATTAAAAAAAAATTGGCCATTTCACTCAAAAATGTTTGCTTGGCAGTTTTTTTTTTTAAACTCAGAATCATCAGTGAAGTGACCAAAAATATTTTGAAATAATTTTTTTTTTTTGTATTTTGTAACCTTTTCTTGTTGCAAAGGTTACACTTGTTCAGCGCTGAACCTGGCCCAGGTTCAGAAACAAGTATAAGGATATTTTATCGAATTCGGTATTCAGTAACTTTCCGGCAAAAATATTCGGATATGTGTTAACAGCACATAAAGAATCATTGCAAATAACGATTTCTCTTGTACCGAATATTTTTGTCGGAAAGTTACTGAATACAGAAAGTTGTTAAACTTGATTTTTCGATACGAATGTTCGTAATAAAAGTTACTGAACCGCACAACAGGTTACATGGGAAGAAGTTCAAATGTGACTGCAGGAAATGAATTTTCATGAGATAATTTTTTTCAGCCTTAGTTTATGTATAATTCTTTTTTTATTATTAAGCAAAAGAAAAGCATTACATATGATAATTTTAGCTTTTTGGGGCTATTTGGAAAACGAAAAAAGACTAGAAAAACAGCTAAAAGCTTAATTATACATTTCGAGGCTATATGCGAGAAGAATGGCTAAATCTAGCTTTAAAAAGGGTAAACTAGCAATTATCTGTCTGTTGTAAATGTATTGACTATGTGTCCAACATTGCAGCGCATGTCTTACATTTTTATAATAATGGACGATAATCAGAGCGGGTCGGAAATTTTTTACTAATGGACGTCATCAAAATTCTTTTCTTAAGTCTCAAAATGGATCATTTAATTAATCAATTAGGACTAGGAAATTTCCTTCATTCTACCAATTTGACAATTTACATATCAAAGTTTTATCGAAAATTTTAATTTAGCTAAGTTGGTTTCAGTCTCAATTTGTTTTTGTGTGATGTGTTTTAATTTTTCCAAAAAAGGCTATTGAAGGCTATTTTGAAAAACAAAAAAGGCTAGGAAAAAATCTTGAAGCTAAGTCATACATTTTGAGGCTAAATGCGAGACAAAACGCTAAATCTAGCTTTACGAGGCAACGCTGGTACGAATACAGACATCTTTATAAAAGAGAATATTTTGGAATTTTATTTTTTATATAATTTATTAAATTAAATTATATATAATTTGCATTCTTTCTCAGAATTTCTATTTTTATTAATTTAAAAATTGAATGCCTGCAGACATTTTGTTGCTTTTAGAATTTAAGTTTGTACAAGGATTTTTTCTTAGAACTAGTTAATTTTAGTTTCTTGAGCCAAAGTTAATTATTTATTTTAAGATTGATAAAACAATAAGTATTCAAAGAAGATTTTTTTTATCAATATTTCTTAGTTATTTTTTTTATATAATTTTTTATTTGTAAGTTTATATGACCTTTTTTATTGAAACGATTGAGGTCGTTTTATAGAAATTTATTTTTATATCGATATATTTCTCCAATAATAAATAAATAAATTTTTATAATACGGTCTCAAGCTTCATAAGCTAGCCGTTACCGTTATACCGAAAGATATATAAGACTTAACTTCTTTTTATTTAAAAAATTTGATTGTAAGTACCTTATTCTTTCTTAAAATTTTGTCATAATTTGTAATTGCATACAAAAAATGTGATTGGCCACAAGTGAAAAAATATACAAAAGCACTCACAGAAATATTCAGTATAAAAATGACTTCTGAATAACGGGGCTTGACCATGTTTTAAAACAATTTTTTTTTTATGATTTTGTTCTTTTTTGTGTGTTTGTTCCAACTCATATGAATGTGGGAGATCTCTCTCTCTATCTCTCTCTATGTGGTAATATCAACTGTGTATGTCTCTCTCTCGCTCGGAGAGCTTTAGTATACTAAAAAGCTCTTTCTTTACATATAGAGCTAAATATAACTCATACCTATAGGTAGAATTTTTTCTGTTGTTTTGTTCTCTTCTGAAATTGAGAGACATTTTTGGGAAATTTTGTTGTTTTCTTTTATACAATGCCTACATTATTAGTGTGTTTAGTAAACAGTTATTTTTTAGTAAACTAAGCCAAAAACAGATACTATATGAGTTTACAAGAGAATTTGATTGGTGGACAAGTGTAAAAATGGATGATGAGTTAAGAATGTTAAAATATCAAGATCGAGATGGTGCGGTTCCATGGATTAGTAGGGTTAATCCCTACTCTCTTAAATTAGAGTTTAAATGCTTATCTTTAAAAAATTGGCATTTTGAATAAACTTAGAAATAGACACAAAATTATAAAATATATCGGTGAAGTCATTCAACTTAAGTCTGAAAACTCATTACGAAAGACACAACACTACTAACTTCATTTTAAAAATATTGTTGGCAAAAATGCTGTCACATATACGTAGTAGAAGCCTGTTTAAAGAAAATTGTTTTCAACAGCAATTTAATTATTAATTTTTTTTTAGTTTTGTAAAATATTTAAAAAGAATGGGCGAAATTAAAAATATGAATATTTCGCTAACACAGCGAAAGGTATATAAGACTCGGCAAAGCTGAATTTCACTTGTTTCTAATAATGGACAATAGTTACTGCAGACTTTAATTTTTTATTTTTTATTTTTTTAATTTTTCCAAGTCTTGTGTATTAATTATTTTTTGATTTAATAAAACTTTATATTTTTAAAAGGATACATGGGGACAGCGTTACCAATAAGCAAAATTGTCGAAACAAAAATGATGAAAAAGCTAAAAAGAGTTAAAAACTACAGCTTAAAATTCAAAAATTTTTAATTTTTTATTACAGGTATAATTATGATTTTTATAAATAACAACGAAGAGTACATAAAGTAACAAAAACTAAGGAAAATAAGGTCGTTTTCCGCATGGTTTTAAATAATTATAAGCGAACTCAATTAGTTCTCAACTTTTATGTTAAAAATTAGATTTTAATAATAATTTGGCTTTTTTAATCTCAATTTGATTTAAGTTGCTTCATCGTACTAAAAAGCCTGCACCTGCAGTATTACTAAACGATAGTAAATTGATAAAATTCATCAACGTATGATTCTTTATTTAAATGAAATTTTGTTTCACAAAATTCTTGTAGCGAGAGTGAGACCTTTCTTTTTGATAGTTTTCTGCGGCAATATTAAGCCATTTCGAAAAATTGCTTTTGAAAAATAAAGCTTAGATATGAAATACTCGTATATATTTACAAAGAATAAAGTGCATTTATTTTACCAGATAGAACCCGAATCCTGTTCTTTACTTCTGAAATTACTTTTCGTTCAACCAAATTTTTATGGAAAATATTATTTTAGTTAGTTTAGATAATATTTTCCGCTCCCAAAACAAAGGTATACAACTTTTTTAATTTTTCAGATAAAATCTAAATTTAATCCAATTCAAGTTCGAAGTTGATTTGTATTTAGGAATTTTCTTCAGTCTTAGTTTGTTTTTTTATGATTTATTTTAATTTTTCCAAAACATAAAAAAACCTAGGAAAAACCCTGGAGGCTAAAAAATAATTTTCGAGGCTATATGCGAGAGAAAAGGGTGAAAAACGGCAAATTTGCAACATTGGTTAAGACTGCTGTAAATGTTCACAATTGGCTGGCTTCAGATTTAAAAAAAAATCATAGAGTTTTGTACTTTCAATGTTTTTTTTATAAATACCTTTAAAGCGTTTTTTAAAAAAGAACTAAAGCTTGAAAAATTAAATTAATTAATTTTATTTTACTTATTAACTTAATACAGTTTGGCACACTTAATGAAATATTTAATAAACATACCAGTAGAAGTTTATTACTTGTTCTCGAGTGCTAATATTGTTTCTACAAAAAATTAAAAAAGAAATAATTTTTTGGTTTCTTTCATCTGCTGGATATTTAATTTAATATTTTTGGTTTCTACTTCTAAGATTTTTGAAGAGTAAAAGTCACACAGAGCAATAAGAGTACACAAAAAATAAATATTTTTTGTTTACAGTTTAACTTTTTGTGGCAAAGAAACTAATTTCTGTGTATGTCCCCATGGATTTTGTAACCTTCACCAAAAGATTTTAATTTGCAGCATTTATACCCTGAGACGAATTTATTTTCACTAACTTTTGCCAAAAACACAATAAGCAGTAATAGCAGCAACAAAAAAAATTATAAATAAATAAAGAAATATTTACTTGTATTCGAAAGCTTATACAAACACCATCTTTAGGTAAGAATGTATTAGTTTATGATGTTATCTTTTCCACATTTTCTTTTATTTGAGGTGCTGTGCTGGCTGCATGTGCGTGAGTTTTTTTTTTTTTTTTTTTTTTTGAATTCAGTTTTTGGTATTAGTATTTGCGGTAAGCGGTTTCAATAAATATGTTAAGGGAATTTGGTTTTCGGTTTTCTTTGTTTGTTTTTTTTTTCACTCATATTTCCTTTAATATTTTTTTTCTTCTTTTCTTTAAGTTTCATTATTTATTTAAATTGTGTTGGATTACACAGGGATAAAATTGCCACTGCTTGATATAAAAAGTAAAGTAATGAATAAATTGAAAGAAGCTGGAGAAGTTATTTATCATCATTTGTACAGATTCATCATTTACAAAAATGAATTTAAAGCATTTTAATAAATTTTCTTTTAAATTAAGTATATCAAATACTGCTGCAGACTTCATTATTGAAAAATGATTTGCAAAAAAAAAAAAAAAATATTTAAATGAAATTTAGAAAGTATATAAAAGCATGAATACAATTTATATTGACAGTCATAAAGTACATATTCCGAGGTGGCTTCATACAAAACATAAAACCTAAATTGGCTGATCATAATAGTTCCTATCATATGATATAGTTTGGCGATTAGATTCCTTTATAAAAATAAAGTTTTTTTTACATTAAAAATTACTATGCAGGTTGAAATTTTTGCTGATTAACATAAAGTTGACTACTGAGCAATTGTTTTTTGTCACAATTTCAATTTGTCGCTTGTCTCTAAAGTCGTCAATCAATTTTATGACAAAGTTAAATGACCGATTACAATTTCGTCAAGAGTGTGAGATCACTGTTGTTGAGTAATAATGGGTGGGTTCATAAGACTTAACTGTTGAACTCAACTGCTACACAACTGTTGGCAACTGTTGAACACAACAGTTATGGCTTAGAAACTTGTGTCATATATTTTTTGTATAATATTTTTTTAAAATTATTTTATCTTATGTAAAAAAATTTCTCTTTTCCTTTTTTAGAACCAGTTACAGAGGTCATTGGAGGGCCAGAGCTGCACATAAATAAGGGATCAACCATAAATTTAACATGTATTGTAAAATTTGCTCCAGAACCTCCTCCGACAGTAATTTGGTCACACAATCGACAGGTGAGCAGTACTTATAATGCAAACCAACAAAAATATTTAAATTTTATTATTGTCTGTAGCTTTTTTGTAAGTTTACTTTACTATTCATCAAAATGTTAAACTTTACTGTTGTACATAACTTAGGGATTGCCATAAAATTACTATAATAAAGCATATCTTTTGGTGCATTCATACATAAAAAGTAATGTTTTCCTTAAAAACAATTTGTTTTTTTTTTTTTTTTTTGCTATTTATTTAAACAATCCCAAAAACTAACAACCTTCATTAAAATATTTTACGAAACCCCTATTAATTTTAGAGTAGAAAAGATAAGAAATATTTATACGTACGGCAGCCGTACACATTAGAAAACATGCTTGCTTACCTTACTCATATAAAAAAATTATTTCTTTTGTAAAACTACGGTCAAATTACACAAATATTTATTGAAATAATTGTGACCACAATTTTTTGGCAAATAATAATAATCTAATATAACTTGTATATGTATACGCAAAGAAAAAAGATGCTTGAATATGGTCACCGCAAACATAGTTTGTTCTTCACAAAAATATTATTATTAGTTTCAAGCATCTAAACATTATTATGATCACGATAAACATATTTCTAGTTATTTTTAACCATATTATGTTTAGTGTCTTAGATCAACCATATAATTATCATATTATGTTTGATAAAATTATAACTGAAACCATAATTACGTTTATAGTAAAAATAATAAATTGTTTTCCATTTCTATATATAAAGCGAGTATAAAAGAAAAACTTAATCGTTCAAACTCAACTGAGCTTTGTGGCTGAAGTGGTTGAGTGGCGAGTTAATGCTTCTTAACTAAATATTTCAAAGTTCGAATCCTGGTAGAGTAAAATAAAATTTAAAAAAATAAATTCAAACCCACTGTATTATGTAATAAATAAATATAAGTTATTAGAAACGAAAAAGTCAATGGAATAAAAAAAAGTTTATTTATACAAAAAATTTAAATTAAAATTTTGTTCAAATTCATATTAAAATTATTCTTAAAACTGCTTATATAAAATATGTATGTATTAAAAAATTTTTTTTTTTAATTTCTTGCCCTGACCAGGGATTGAAGCACAACATCCGCAGTTAAAAGCTATTTTTAAAGCTTTGATAAAAAAATAAATATGGTTAGAAGCAATCATAAATCTAACCATACTATGTTTCCACCAGAATATGGTTGTCTCAACCATATTTTTTCTTTGCGTGTACTTAACAAAGTGGTTGTGTTTATTTGGACAAATATTTGTTTAATGTGACCTTACTTTCAGTTAATTTTTTTTTACATTTAGTTGTGATCAGATTTTGGTAGTTTATGTTATAAAATAATTGGTCTGTGTATGAGAAACATAAAAGTAAAAAATCGAAATATCTAAACGAAAGCGATAACTATAAAACAAATTGTTACTTAAAAACAAACAAGTAGTTTTAAAAGAGGGATTATGAGATTCTACTTGATGGTCGACAAACAAAAGACTGCCTTGGCTATTGTTCAAGCATCACATGTGCACTTGACAACAAATTTAAATACTTTTTTTTTGATTTACTTCATGCAATATCCAATAAATGCTTATTTTTCTGTATTATTTTTTGTTGTCTTTAGGTACACAGAAATCTAATTTATGTTCCTTGGTGCTTAATTCAAAAAATATATTGGTAATAAATAGTAAATTAAAATTTTTCATTAAAAATTAAAAAAAAAAAATAATTCATATTTTCTATATAAAAATGAAAAGCCATTAGCACTGTCTTTCTCTCTCCCTTTTTATTTAGCAGTTGAAAAAACATTATTTCAATTTTTAAAGCAATTATTTTTGTTATAAAAAATATCATTATTATTTTCGAAATGACCCAACCTTGTTGCGGTGTAGATTACAAAATGTTATCAGATACTTTACCAACAAATATGAAATTTATTTTAATGTTTTTTATTTACTTTTACCCTCATTTGACTAAAGTAGAAAGAAAATAATGTGTATTAAAAAACATATCCCACAAAACCATAAAATTTACATAATTTTGTAACAAATTTGACTTAAACTGTATTTTATAACTCAAACTAGCACATCACACATGCCTGAACTTAAGGAATCTGTTTTTGTTTTTTTTTTCAATTCTTTTTTTTTTTTTTGTTTTCATTATTTATTTGGTTACCCCTCTCCTGCTCTTCTTAAGTATTTCACTAACAATATTATTCTGTAATTCAACTTAATAAATATAAAAATATAATCTCATAAATATTTTTCTTTTTTCATATTCATCTCTCCCTTTTGCTGTTTTATTTTATGGCCATTTAAAATGTTTACGCTATGTTGGCTGTCACATTGGCTGATGAAATCAGGTAATAAATTTTGACTCACCCCGTGGCGGTATATCGTTAGTAACGGAAAAAGGTGTTTTAACTACCAGTCGTCTGTTGGTACAGAAGGCCATACAACAGGACTCTGGTCTCTATACATGTACACCATCAAATGCAAATCCAACATCTGTAAGAGTACATATCGTTGATGGTAAGTTATTAAATCTTAACACATTTTAACAAAATTACTTTAAAAGTAAACAAAAATTTAAATTTTAAATTAATTTTTAAAGTGCATAAAACCAAAATTCAATATTTTAAAAAATTAAAGAAAAGAATAAATTTTTTTGAAAAGTCTTCAAGTGGCAGAAAAACTAAAAAAACACTTTTACTTATGAACTTGAAATTAATTTTGTTTTCTCATACGAAAAGCCGATGATGCACATATGACATGTGCGTGTCACTTTTGAGTTGTTGGAACACATGAGAATAAAACTAAAAATTTTATATTATTTACAATGAATTTGTTGAATGTTATTGGGCTGGTACGCGAACATTCGTCATTTTTTCATTTATGTGGCCTGCTAAACGTGAGTGTGTGTATCGAGGAGATGCAAACAATTTTCAAAAGAAAATTTTTAAAGAAAAAACTGTCATTGGGGAAACAAATATAAATAATACAAGTAAAATTCGGCTGTGCCGAGTCTTCTATACCCTTCACTGTGTTAGCCAAATATTCATATTTTTCACTTTCCACATTCTTCTTAATGAGCTGTTTTTATAACACAAGCGATCAACTCGTCAAAAAAAAATTTAATGAAAAAGACTTAATATTTTGAGTACTTTTTATTATAAAATTTTCAGACAAATATCAAAAAAAAAATATGTAATGGAGAAATTGCTAGCTTATTAAGCTTGAGGTCACATTAAATAAAATTTTTTTAATATTGAAGCGATATATCGGTAAAAAGTTATTTTTTATATTACGATCTCAACTTAATTAACTAGCCTTTTCAATAAAAAAAGCTCATATAAACTTACAAATAAAAATTTTTATAAAAATAAAAAAGAAACAACAAATATTTAAAAAAAAATTTTCTTCAAGAAACTAAAATTAACGAGTTGTAAGAAACAATCCTTTTTTAAGAATCTCGTTTTTAAAAGCAATGAAATGTCTGCAGGCACTCAATTTTAAAATTAATAAAAATAGAAATTCTAAGAAAGATATCCAATAAGAATACAAATTATTTTTAATTTAATTTAATTTTGCAAACATTTGTAAGCATTTTTGAAGTCAATCCTAATTAATTAACGACAAACATGGAAAAAAAAATTCTTTCATAAATATGTCTGCATTAAAAAATACACACACTTTTTTAGGTTTCGTGTTTGTGTGTACAAACATTACGCACATGACAGCATAAAAAAACAAAGCAAAAGCAGAGTGTTATCGCCACCGCATTTATCGGGTAAACATCATCAGATCGAATACCCCTGTTAAGTCGAGTATCAACTACCTACTAAATAATCGTACTCATTTAACTTAAAAAAGTCATGTCTAGAAAAGGCGCATTTTATTAGAAGTCTTTGAAAGGTCAAGTACGACAGCTCTACCATTTTGGAAAATTTACATATATATTACATTTCTATAAGTTCATATTTTTTATTAAATTTATATTTCTCAAAAATTCGTATTTATACTCTCGCTTATGTTTTGCACTAAAAAGTACGTATAAATAATTAAAGTATAATTAAACTGAACTTTATATATGTAATAATTTTAATATTTGTAAACAGGAATTATAACATACAAATATAAAACTGAAGTATTAAAATCTAGCGAAACATAGCGACGGGAGAATTCGCGTAACACAGAGCAAAAATTAAAGAAAATGTGAAATATCGGTTATATTTTTGATTTTTCTCGTACATTTGTGTACCGATCGTTCTGAGTTTTGGCACAAACATTACTGTTCTTTTTGTTAAAATTCTATACCACATTATTTTGTCCGTTGTCTATTTTAGACAAAGTACGGAAAAACCGCACCAAAATAATCAAAAAAAAAAAAATTAAAAACTATAGCTCCGTTATTTATGGACCTGAGTTTGAGTCCAAATACTCTGAATGTGATATATGCAAAATCTGTGTGCTACTTTTTTTTAGTTTAAATAAAATACCCAAAAAAACTAAGTACAAATTGATGAAAATCTAAAATTTCGGTTGTATTTTTGATATACCTCGTCTATTTGTAGACCGATTGCTCCGATTTTTAGCACAAATTTTACGGCTATTATTTCTGATAAAACTGCATATAAATTTTTTTTTCCATTTTATAGTTTACAAAAATTAGAGGTAGGTGCACTTCAGAGCCATAGCTAAGCCATTTATATCCCAATTGAGCTGAATTTCAATAGTGTAAGTGACAACAGGAACTTCCAACAAACACATTTTTACTTAAAAATTATCAAATTTAATTTAATTTCTGGGCTTGGGGGTATTTACTGCACAAGCATACTTGAAATGAGTTACAAGCACTTTTTATTATAAAATATTACACATGTTTTGTAGTGATGTGTGGCTTTCAAGTATGCTTGTGCAGCCCTTTAGTATTTACGTAAAAAATACTTAGCGGGAATGCGAAGGTTAAATTGATTAAATCAATGATGAAAAAGTATACGAATGTACTAGCGAACAACACTTTCCACCCCATAATGTATGCTATGGTTTGTTTGTTAGAATTAACAAACGATACGTATGCGTAACATTTCTTTTAGACACGCATTTATAAACAATACGTACCATTAATTTTTTAAAAGATGTCTTTTAGCCCTGTAGTAAGCACATACGATACTTCGATTTTTATACTCTTCACAAAAAAGCGAAAAGTTTGTCATTACGTGTGTTATTTCTACACCGTACGTGGGACACCCTATAAAGAATATATATTATGGATCCTTAAAAGCAGCGGAGTTGAATTAGTGATGTCCGTCTGTCCGTGTGTATGTTGAAACCTACTTTCTGAAGTCCCTCAAAGACCCACAGAAAAGTTTAGCATGTAAATTTATTCAAAGTTCTTATTTTCAGCTTGATAATGAAATTCAGCCAAATTGGACTATAAATGGTTTAGCTATGAGCTCTGAAGTGCACCTACCTGTAAGTTTTGTAAACTACAAAATGGACAAAAAAACTTATATGCAGTTTTATCAGAAATAATAGCCGTAAAATTTTTGCTGAAAATCGGAGCAATCGGTCTACAAATAGACATTTAATATCAAAAATACAACCGAATATTTAGATTTTCATTATTTTTTGCTGTTTTTTTATGGAAAGTTTTAAGTTGTCATATGCGTAATGCTTTGTAAGCACAAACACGAAACCTAAAAATGTATAAGTGTGTGTGTGTAGTTTTAAATGCATTAAGTGTAATAGCATTACGAATGCAGATATCTTTATGAAAGAGAATTTTTCGATTTTTATCGATAATTAAATTTTTAATTAAATACCTTTGGTTAAAAAAATGTTTGCAAAATTAAATTAAATTATATATAATTAGCATTCGTATTGGATATCTTTTTTAAAATTCTTTTTTTTTTTTATTAATTCAAAAATTGAGTGCCTGCAGACACTTTATTGATTTTAAAAATATGGTTCTCAAATAGGATTTTTTCTAAGAACTCGTTAATTTTAGTTCCTTGAACTGAAATTCATTATTTATTTTAAGGATTATTATTTATTTTAGGATTAGTAAAAAATTGGCATTCAAATAAAATTAATTTTATCAATCTCTGTCATTCAATTTTTTATTTTTATATAATTTTTTATTTGTAAGTTTATATTAGCTTTTTTATTGAAAAGGCTAGTTTATTAATTTGAGATCGTATTATAAAAATTAATTTTTTTATTGAGATATCGCTCCAATATAATAAATAAATTTTTTTTATTTAATATGACCTCAAGCTTAATAAAGTAGCCATGTTTTATTTATATCTGTTTTTTAACACAAGCAATCAAGTCGCCTGGAAATTTTATAGTAAAAAGTACTCAAAATATTGAGTCTCTTTCAATAAATTTTTTTTTTTAAATATACATATTTAACTAACACAGTAAAGGCTATATAAGACTCGGCACTGCCGAACTTAACTTGTTTTCTTAACAAAAAATCTGTCCATCAAAAGCATTAGAATGTGACTTAATTAACTTTAATCTCACATTGAGTGTTTATATCCACTTAACGACAGTAATGACCATAACCTGTATTAATTTTCCTTTGCCCATGTTACTCATTTTAAGGACTTATTATTATGTTGAATATTTTATGAACCACTTACATGCCACAAACATAACCTAACATCAATCTTGTTAATGTTTTCATATTATTGCTCTGCTTGTTGTACACAAATCTCAATTACTTGCACATGTTACCACATTATAAAATCTATACTTAAAAAAACAAAAAAAATTCTCATAATAAATTTTTAAAACAAACAAAAATTCTTAAACTGCCATAAATATTGTAAAATATTGTAAAAGTAATAAAAAATGTGTGAAAAAGAAACAAATACTTAAGCAATGCCAAATACATATATATAATATTTATGTACTTTAACTGGCATGATTTGAGCAACATGTAAGAAACAAGTAACATAAACATCATCATAAGGGTATGTAGAACTGATTTAAGGCCACCATATATAAAAAAAAACTCTTCAAGCATAGGAGTTTTAAATCTTGTGGCATTATAAATTTAACATTTTGATTTATGCACTCTTTATAAATGCTGTTGTTGGTTGCTATTGTGAGTATTTTCATTTTATATTTTTTTTCCTTCTTTGCTTTCCTTAAAGTAAAAGGAAAAATTTTATTTAAAAAATTTGGGAATTATTTAAAGTAGAATGAACAATTGAAGCGGTGTCACTCACACCCATAATAATTTAAATTTTTTTTATGGAACTGGTTTTATTATTAGCATTTCTCAGAATGCATTAATTAATAAGTTTCCTCTTTTAAGGAAGATGAATTGAGGCTTACAGCTCTTATTAACAAATATTTACTACATTAAAAAGCTTCGCTTATGAGAACTAAATTTACTAAAAATCAAAAATTCAATTGGGGAATAAAATTTTGTGGTTGTAGCAACCAGAGTTGTATTATTGTACTTTCTACTTTATTTAAACAAAACATTATGGCCACAGGTAGTCACACATTACCTTTAAAAGCTGTGTTAATGTGAACCTAAAACGAGGAATACACCCATCAAATTTCAACATTAAGCATAGTTGTTTGAGTTTTTTGTTTTATGAAAGACATATGTGTACGTTGTGTGTGAATTTGACGAAAACCAAAACTAGTTTAATTTTTTTTATGCGCCCACAAGAGCATAATTTGATGTTGATATTTAAGGCAAATGCTAGCCAATTCTAAGATCGAATTCTAAAAGCCAATAACCATCAAACGGCTGTGTGAATTACTGAATGTAAGAGTAAACAAATTAAATTCGGCTCTATATTCAACAGACCCTTCACTATGTTAGACAAATATTAATATTTTTTACTTCCTACATTCTTAAAAAAAAAGTAGGTCAAATAAAAAAATGTTGATGTTGAAATTTGATGTGTATCACCCGCCTAATTATATATTTTCGACTTTTTATATTTATAGTTTTATATTAATCTTGTGATAGTTTATTTGCTTTGATTGGTGGGAGCAATTCCAAATTAATGATATATTTTGCAGCACAAGACAAATTGAAAAAATTAATTGCAAACAAAATATTGTTAGGAAAATCACACTATTGGATGACAGTGTTTTATTATTCAAAAGAAATTGTATTTATGTATGTGTAAATGTAGCAATTCATTGTTTATGTTAATTCCTAGAATTTTATAGTGTAATGCTTGTATGTGAGCTGTGTGTTATTTATGTCTGTGTTAGTGTATAAGCTTTATGATAGGGTTAGTTCTAGAATTTGCTGAATAAGGCATATTCATTTACCTTGTTGTTCTATATGCAGTAACTTCTAGAAGTTTGTAGACGGTTCGCGGCTAAACTAAAGATTTGAAATGTCCGTTACAGTTTGTTTAAGTGAAACAGTATATAAGGCAATGCTGAGATTGCCAGAGGAGTTCAGTTGAGTTCAGTTCTGGTTGAGACATTTGACTGTAAACAAGGGGTGTGAAAAACAATAAATTGTCGTTGTGACGGTTATAAATAAAGTGTGTTTCTATAACAAGTGTTCAGAAAAGAAAACTTATTAAAGAACCCTTAATAAGCCAAAAGTTTTTATGATAGGGTAAAAACATAACAATGTGCTTTAATTATATTTTTGAATAGTTCATTCAGAAAAATTCAGTCAAGATTACAGTCTTTTGTTAATAGTATTTATTGTTTTATTCTTCCCATTTTTATGACTTTCTTAAATCATGTCTCTGTGAGACACACACGTTAACATTTTGAAGAAAAAGTTTTAATTATTTAAAGACAAGTAAATTTTATTAAACACATTGTTTGCATACAAAAGTTTTTATACCTTGTTCATTACAAACTTTCATTGCTGTCATAGAATCCAAGTCGGTTTTGCTAATTGCCCAATATTGGTTTCATTTGGTGTCATGAAACCAAGTTGTTTTTGTTATTTTCGAATACAAATAAAACCGATCAAAACTTGCTAAGTTTTCAATATATCAAATTGATTTCTTTTGCGTTACATAGATAAACCTATTGGCTTTAATTCCAAATATTTTTTTTCGCGAATAGTGCAAAAAAAATTTTTATAATTTTTTTTAAAACAGCAAGTTATGATCAAAAGGAAAGCATGTTTAAAACGACCTTATTCTCTTTAGTTTTTGTCATTGGATGTTTTCTTCTTGATTTTTTTTATAAAAATCATAATTATTATTTTGAAATTTAAGCCATAGTTTTTTAAATTTTTCCTAGCTTTTTTTTGTGTGTGATTTAGCTTTTATTTAGGCAAATTTAGCTTATTTTTTTTAGCACCTGGCAACGCTGGCTATGAGAAGGTATTGTCATAGCAATCATATAGAGAACAGAGGAGTGCAGACATATAGAAAATGATAACATAAATACGCTATCCCGCAACGATACGAACGCAGTTCCGTCGCAACATGGACAATAATTTAACATATATAAAGTAGGATGGGAGGAGATATGAACTGCCGCCATTCGCTAAACCACAGCTTTTAGATAAAAATCGTATCAATTATGAGAACCGTTCTCATAAATGTTTTTGTCACGCTCGTTTCTTTTAGGTGTGTTTACTGTTACAGAATAAAGTTTCTTCTACAAACTATAAAACCACCCTCCTAAATGCCACTTAAATTTATCTTAAACAAATTTTACTTAAAACTTATAGCTAGTTCATGAGAATAAAAAAAAAACTTTAATTATAATCTTTGCTTTTCTACAAATTGCAAAATAACCTTTTCTTTAATCCAACTAATGTATCTGTCGGATTGTTTGATGATTTCTTTAGCGTAAATTAAAACAAAAAACCCGCACAAAAGTGAAACATCAAACACAGTAGCAAAAGCAGGGAGTAAAATAAGCAGCAGAACAAAAACAAAAAAGAAGAAAAAAAAAAAAGAAAATTCAAGACGAGTAACTTGTGTTAATTACGAAAGTTTAAGTGATTTTCTTTAATATTCTATTCATGTTCTGTAGCACTTTGAACGAAAACTTATTAAGTTGTTTGTTATTTTTACGTTAAAAATACTTGCTATAATTGCTATGTGAGCTTTAAGTATGTGTGTCTGCCTTTCTTTTATTTTTTGTATTTTTGGTAAAATATCTTTTCAAGACGTATGAATTGGCGTGAGTTACATAAATTTTGATACGCTGTATGTGTGTCTTTTTTACCTTTGCTGTTGCTTTTCCTAAGCGTGTCTAATTTCAGCACTAGTTTGCTAGATGATAATCTAACAAACACTCGTGCAGGGAAATTTCTATTAATTTGTTTAATTTTCTAGGTTATTTGTCTAAGAGAGTGTTTTTTTCTCTTCTTATAAAACTTATTCAATTAAGATTTCTGCAGGTTTTTTTTAAAATTTATTGACAAATAAATTACACGTAAAAAGGAAACAGAAGAAGTAAGCAGAATCGAGTTGAAATAAAGTTAAAGAATTCATGGCCAATTTTTATATACGCAAAGAAAAAATATAAGTAGTTGAATATTTTCGCCCCAAACATAGTTTGTTCTCCACAAAAATATTATTGTTAACTTGCAGCATCTGAACATTAAAACAAAAATTAAAACAAAACCTTAATCGATCAAACGCAACTGAGCTTTGTGGCTGAACCAGGTTAAAATCCTAGTGGAATATAATAAATTTGGAAAGAAAATCAAACCAGCCATACAATGTAATAAATAAATAAATATAGAATAAAATAAACGACAAAATCAATAGCATAAAAAATTTTATTTACATAAAAAAAAAGTTGTGTCATAAAGGTATAAAAAATTAAAAAAAAAATTGGACCTTGGTATTTTTAATATGTTTGATTTAAAAATATATCTAGTTAGATGCAAACCTTTTTATGATTACCATAAATCCAATCATCAACCATACTTTTTCTTTCCGTGTACAATTTAACTGTAATTAAGAAGGTTTTATAAAAGATTGGGGTTATGTTTGTAGTTTCTACACCATACATGTCGCCCTAAAACTATGTCGTTAATTTTGGTTTTGAAATATTTTAAAAGAATTAAGAGTACGACCATGCCTACTTTTCTATGACGGTTAAAACTTTATTTTTGAGCAGATTCCTCTGCAATTTGTTTCATATTATATGGCCGCGCCATTTAAAAAAATTTTTTTAAATTCGATTTTGATAGATTTCTCTGAAAGGCTTGTTTTGTCTAAGAATTCGGAATCATAAATTGAAGAACCGTTTACGACCGGATAAAACAGCAATTTAAAAAAATACTTTTTTATCGCTAAAGCCTAACGCTTTTGTATAAGATATTAGCATCTATACTGTCATATTTGTATGGATATTTCAAGTACGAGTACGTTTCTTCAATCATCAGTGGTGTATTCCCAAATATTTTATGGCAAACAGAAGAATGTAAATTAAAATGCAGCAAATTAACTGTTGCAGAAACTAGAAATTTAAATATAGACAAAATTTTAACATATGTGACCCTGACTATGAAAAGGTGGCTTATGACTCAAAAAAAATTTCTCCAATTTTTTTTTTTTTGGTTTCGATAGTTTTTGAGACGCTCTTTCACGTGGTGAAAACTAGAAAGTCCTAACTTGCTTAAAATTGTAGAGAATGTAGAGAAGAGCACAAATTAAAAATAAAACGGAATTTTATTGAAAATCCAGAATCAAGATACTAAATGGAATTGAAAAATTTAAAAACAGGATCGCTCTTTATATACACACACGAACTTATCTCATTTATGCTCTTTTGCCTTTTTTGGTTACCTTTTGGGCATGACTCTTCATAATGCAATAGAAAAACTACTAAGAAACTGACGAAATGCATTGTTTATCTTTAACAGCTGTTTCTCGCAATTTCTTTTTTGAGTCATAAGCCACCTCTTCTTAGCCAGGGTCACATATAATTATAATTTTTAAATCGGCAGCTGATAAAGATATCCACACACGACAGCAGCAGTTGTTATTTATTTAGTCAGTAGACTTCACAGTCTTTGAAATTATTTAGTATCTAAACAGACAATGTACAATACAATAGCTTGTTAATTATAATATCAATAATCTAAGAGCGCTTGTCAATGGTAATGAGTCAAAATTAGTCCCAGATCAAAGACATACTTTTGAGACTATAATAGATGACGTGAACAATAAAAGGGACAAAAAAAATTTTTTTGCACAAGAAAAACATTTCTCACCTATTTAATACTTAATAAAATAAGAGAATCGGGCAAGATAGCCATTGAAGTTGCATTATTATGAATTGCTGCAACTCTGTTGACTGAGGGTAAAACTTCTAATTTTTACATTTAATTTTGAATTAATTTTTTTATTAACACTCCATTTTAACTCGATTCTGTCAATGATTTTGAATATGAAATGTACGAGTTGTGAAATTACAAGCTCTCTTTTTAAGAGAGCCCTATCGCAAATTTTTTATTTATATGCTTTTTTGTATAAATTTATATACTGGCCTTAATAATTGGCCAGTATGTGAACAACATTAGCTTTTGCCACAATTTATTATTACTAGATGTTTCTGCCCGGTCTCGCCCGGCCATGTTCTTTATTACGTGAGTTGGTATCCTTTTAAAGAAATCAGTTTATGTATAGAATTTTAATCGGTAAAAAACGCATCCAAATAAATACAACCATTCACTACTTATAAAGTGGTAAATAAAATATATCAAAGCAAGATTTCAGGCACATATTTTTTTTTGAATAGTTGTGAATTAAAATCGTTGAAAAGTCGGCATAGAAATGGGCGTGGCTGGTTCAAAATTACACGGCAATCTTCCTTTGCCTATACCGACTATCCCTCTTATCCAAACAAAATAACAAGTCAACGTTATAAAAATTTTTCATAAATTTTATTTTAAAGTTAATATACCAAATTTCCAGCAAATCTGTTGGAAAATATAAATTTTTATATGCAAACAAGTAAACAGAAAATGAATTTTATTTATATAGATTTTTTAATCGTTTAAAAAAAATTAAAAAAAAAAATTTTAAAGCAAATTTTAAAAAAAAAAAATATTTTGGCAAAACAATTAAAAAATGCATACGCTTATTTGGTAATTTAGTGCCAACGATGAAAAAGTAAAACCACAACCAAAAGCATTGAAACTTAAACGCCATTAATTAAAACATTTTCCGCGTAGAAAATATTAAAAAGCTTTAAACATATTGCTAAAAACACTAAGTTAACAATGCTACTAATGTAATTAAGCCTTCAGTTTTCTTAGTTTGTTATTTTTTAATTGCATTTTTGTAAGGCCCAAAGGGCATTCTAATGTAAACGGGAAAATAAGAATAAAATTAAAATATTTTTGTTTAATATTTAAATCAAGTTTAGGATGTTTATTTAATTGCTTCAATGTCTACTGAGATTTTTATTTCTTGTTTTAAAAGTTTGAAACTGAACTAAACGAAATACGCTAGATATTTTTTAAGGCTTTAATTTAGTTTGAATGAAATAATTTTTTTTTAAAGTAACCATCCCCTGAGTAAATGTAAATGCCATATTTGGCTACAGAGTATTAAGCTGTGTAAATTCCTGTTTTATTTTTAAATGAAACAATTTTTGTTTTTTGTTAACATGCAAATTTATAAATCAACAAAATTTTCAGGGAAGTTTTGTACGTGTAAAATTGTGCTAAAAATAAAATTTTTTTTTTTGAATTAGATCTTTGATTCCCCTGGAAATACACAAACATTTATTTAATAGTAATTTTAAACTTGATAAATATTTATATATAGAATATTGTTTTCATGTACAGGTGAACATCCTGCGGCTATGCATCATGGTGGTACCACACATCTGCATGCAGCATCACCGTATACTCTATTAATACTTTGGGCTTTCATAATACTGTGGTTACAGCCACACCAGCAATACAGTAATCTACGACAATATATACGTTGGCGCAAGGGGACCATTAAACAGTCACAAATACAAAAAAAACTACAACAACAGCAACAAGAACAACAACATTTGCAACTACAATTGCAACAGCAGCAACAAAAACATTTAGTAAAGCTAATATCACACCTTCACCAACAATATCATCTGCAACAACAACTACGACAACGTAAATATTATTATTTTGTTATAAAATCTGAAACAAGTTGCTTGACACTTTGTACGAAACAGTGTAGTTCTATTACAAATCAACAATTGCCAAATACATAACCATTAAATGATACTAAAGTAAATATTTTTAAAAGTAACAAATCAGTAAAAAAATTACTAACAACAAATCAAATAATCTTATCTAGCAAACAAAACTAAAACAACAACAGAAACACCTAAAACAAGAAAATTATTTATAGTTAAGTAATCAAATAGTATAGCAAGGGAATCCAATTACCCCCTGTAACGACTTTAAAAAATAAAGAAACTAAAGATCCAATTTGTATATAAAATTTATTATTAAGTTTTTAAATGTATTTTTTAATGAAAAAACCAAAACAAGATAAAACAAATAACGTAAACAAAAATAAACACAATTATAAATCCAGATATTCCTGCTTAAAAATACGAGGGTCGACTGTAAAAATTTTTGCACAATATAAGCAAAATTTTATAAAATTTGTATGATGACAAATACACACACAAAAAAAGAGCTTCGGTTGTGCAAACTAAATTCATTTCCAATGAAAAATTCGATTATGATAATCAAAAATTTTAGTTACAGCAACCAGAATTCAATACTATAGTCCAAAATTTATTTCGGGTAAAAATATTTCGACTATCACTGCTGAATTTTTATTTAAAAAAATAGTTTTTACAACCGAAGTTGTTTTCTCAGTGCATGTACATGTTAATCGTAGAATCTCAATCAACAATCGTAAGTACACACAGAAAACAATTTCGGTTGTGAAAACTACATAAATTTGTGTCCAATGAAAAATTCAGTTGTGATAATCGAAAGTTTTTATTTTGACAATAGAAATTCAATCTTACAGCTCGAAATATCTTTAATTGAAAAATTAGATTACTAAAAATGAATTTTTGATTGGAAACAAATTTAGTTCTCACAACCGAAGTTGTTTTCTGTGTGTATATATTCATTCACATCTCGGATAATTTATTTTCATTGTAGACTTACTGATTAAAGTTCAATGGGCTTGCAGTCTTTGCTTTATTTGAAGAAACAAACAGTTTTAAATTGTTACGATATCTCTACTTTTGAAATTGTTATACACTGAAAAAAACGTCGGTTGTGGTAACTGAATTTGTATCTAACGAAAAAAAATCAATTGTTTCAATATAAAATTTCTGGTCGTGACAATAGAAATTTTGTGTTATAGCCCAAAACTATTAATAATAAAACCAAATTTTTGATTATTTTACCAAATTTTTGATTATTTCACCAAATTTTTGTTATATCAACTAAAAAATACGTTTATCACAATTCAATTTTTGATGAGAAACAAGTTTAGTGTTGTTTTCTGTGTGTAGGTTTTCCCTGAAAGAATATATTGAGTAAGTTTCTTTAAATAAATTTCATTCTGCATAAAAATTTCTTAAAAGTTATTCTCTGTCAACCATCGTACTTCTTATGCAAGCATATTAGCAACTGGAAAAGTACCACAAAGCAAATAAGCAAAAACGAAAGAAAAAAATTGAAAAAACGAAATGTTAATATTAAAATGTTTTTCTCTTTGTTAAGAAAATAATATAAAAAAAATATCAAAAAGAAAAAAAAATTATAAGTATAAAGATTTGTAATATGAAACTTAAGACCACTTTTGCATCATCCATTTATTAAGAATAATACACCAACACATACACAAACAACATGATTATGAAATAGTTTTTGCTGTTTTTAATTCAATAAAATATTTTTTACCCAACAAATGCGATAACATGTAAATTTTTTTATAGATAAAATATTGCGAGTCTTGTAATGATTAATTAAAAAAAACTATTTGAGTTGCATTATAATAATAAGAATTAAAACCAAAATTAAATTATAAGCTGTAAATATGTATGTACAAACTATTTATAAAAAAAAATATTAAGCAACATATTGAAAGAGTTACACTGTACTAAAATTACACACACATAGAAAACAATTTCGGTTATGAGAACTAAATTTTTTCCAATCAAAAAATAAGTTGTAATAGTCGAATTTTGTAACCGTGACAATACAAAATCAGTCTTACAGCTCAAAGTATGTTCAAATGAACTAAATTTTGGATTGTATTATCTAGTTCTTGTTGCTACAATTAAAAAATTTAATTATCACCACTGAATTTTTGATTAGAAATTTAGTTTTCGCAATCGAAGCTCTTTTTCTAGTATATAGAAATTCTTTTATATCAAATTTTTTATATTATTTTCAGACATTAATATTTCGGAGATTTGCTCTGTTAAATGTATCTTCAAGTAAGTAAATAGCTGAATTTTTTTTTCACATACTTAGGAAATGTGTTTAATTGCTCAGATATTAAAAAAAAAATTGTAAGAAACACACGTAAAGTATTTATTACATTTTTGAAGTTTAAAAGTCGATGAAGGAAAGGCATCAACAGCAAAAAAACTTACGAATTTTTCTTAAAAAAAGAAAATAAACATTTTAATGTTTTTAGTAAAAAGTCACAAAAGAGCCACATTAAATTATCCAATTGAGCTCTCTTTTGCTTTTCTTTATTGGGAAGCCCTGTGAATAAACTAACTCAATATTGTTTAAAGTTTGTGGACTTAAAAATGGAAATTTTGGGTACTGATTAAAAAATAATATTCGCTCAAAATAATTAATTAGTAATAAGTAGCGTTGCCAGAACCTAGAAAAAATAAGCTAAATTGGCCTAAAAAGTTTGAAAAAGCTAAATCTGGTTCAAAAGCTAAAATATAAGTATTTTTGTGATTGTGATTATTATAAAAAAACCAAGAGGAGAATATAAAATATTAAAAGTTAAGAAAAATAAGATAGTTTCCCACATGGCTTTAAATAGTTAAATATAAATAAGCGAATTCAATTATTTTTCAACTTTAATGTCAAAAAAAAAAATTTTAAATTCCTTCAAATAAATTAAGAAGATGTATTATTACAGTTTTTAGTTGTAGTAATATATACCAAAACTTAATTCCCTTAAGAATATTTTAATCGGTAACACCGATTTTCTATAGTCACAATTAAAAAATTCGTTTATTACAATTGAATTTTTTGTTGGTAATAAATTTAATTCTATCAAACGAATTTATTTTCTCAGTGTACTTATATATGTTATCACTGAAAACTTGACTTGTAATATTTAAATTTTTTAGTTGTAACATTCTAAATTCGATAATTATGTATAAGTAGTGTGTGTTCATTTAAAGGAATCCTAAATGAAATGTGTTGCTTAATAAAAATGTATTTCCTAATAGAAAGTTAGTTATTTAAATGGAAAAAGTGTAATTTAGGAGAAGATAACAAATTTTAAAAATACACTTTATCATTCATGTAAATTTAAAAAAAATTATTATGTGTAAATTGTTACCACAAAAAGTTAATTTAGGAAATATCTGCATTTGAAGAATTTTTTGTAATTAAAATAAAAAAAAAATTTTTTTTTTTTAAATATTTGTTTTAAGTAAGTGTACATACTCGTAAAGTTTGTATATAAAAATTTTAATTATTAATTAATTTTAAAGTCTTCTCTATTTTACTTAAAAAGCTACATTTTAAGTAAACCAAAATCCCTAAAATCTTGTATGATTCATTTAACACTAACTAACTATTTGTAGAGTAAATGTTAACACTTTTTTATTATCTAACATTGTTAAAAATCCAAGTCTAACAGTAAATGTGATCTCATTAATAAATTTATTTTATACACTCAACTACACGTAAAAAAAGTTATAATGAAAACTTATTGTAAAAAAAAGTGTGTTTTATTAATTGTGACATCTTAAATAAAAGAAAGCAAAAACGTTTAAAACTGCTAATTAAAAAAAATTTATTAAAACTGGTTTTTGTAACATGTAAAAGAGTTTTAAATAAATAAAATTTATAAATTTATTTTATATAATTTCAAGATGTGCAAATAAACAGCAAATGTGTTAATTAAAAATTTGCTTTTTAATGTTTTTATTTTAATTTTTTATATTTTAATATGTAATCATTTATTATTTTAAAAAAATTTAAAAAAAATCTATATATATAATTATAAAACTATTTACGTTGTCTTTATGCTAGTATGTTAAATAAATATTATATATATTTTTTTTAAGTTGAAACAAGTAGTTCCTTTAACCTTCGCCCTAACAAATGTTTTTCTGTATGTCATATACCAATACCCATAGCGGTGGTACTACATATTTTCACATGTGTATTTATTAGAACACTGCAGAAGCGTATTTCAAAGCTATACATCACTACAAAAATATGTAATATAATATAACAAAAAGTGATTTTTTAAGAACTTTCGGACTTTATTAAAAAAAAAAAAATACAATTTAGAAAAATTTATGAAATCTTTAATTGATTGCATGTAAATAGCTGCGCCTCAAATGGCTCATACGCTGGTTGTAATTTTGACATATATTCTACAACATAAATATATACTAGCCGGTATTCACAAAAAATTATATTAATATTGGCTTCCAGTGAGTCAACCACTGGGAGCTTGTAACTATAAACATAGTCTAAAGTCGAATTGACCGACCCCAAACGTAAAATAAACTGTTCACCGAACTCGCTACTCAATGTGGTAGATCGTGTGACTTGATTTCTTGCATCAGCTGTATTTTAAAAAGTTTTGCACCTAAATCCTTCTGAAAAATATTCCACGTAGTCTAGTAACAGACGCCCAATTGCTGCGAAAGGCGCCGAATTGATTTATCACGGCCATCAACTAGACTGGCGGATAAAGGTACGATGTTTCCTCTGTCCGAACTCTACATATGCATTTAATGTTGAATAATGTAAATTTGGTACGCAATTTTGTCACAAGATTTCTAATAGCTGCCTCATAAGATGGCCCAAGCTGACGATAAAATGAAAGAAGTGCTCGATGCTCTTTCTTAACCGAGCATGAATTTTGAATTTTTAATATCTTCAAGCGTTGTTCGTTTCTGAGTTTATTGATGGTTAAATTATAAACTAAACTGAACATGTTACACGAAAACAGCTGAGCTGCCAAAAACTGAAAGTTGTTAAAAAACACCCTTTATTTATGTCTACAAGAGAAACAAATCCCTCATAACAAATTACATACATTGTACATATATATAGAAAACAGTTGTGGTTTTGATACTCAAAGTGGTTGCTAATCGAATTTTAGAATCTGAAAATCAAAATCAAAATATGACAAAGAAATACAAAAATGTAAAACAAAATAAAGGAAAAAGAAAATAATGAATACATTTTAACTACAATAAAAATTCAATATTTGAAGGCAAATTTTCACATTAAATTTCTTGTTTGCCACTTCTTTGTATAGCTGTGCCTAGCTTAATCAGTGAAAGGCATCCGTGTTTGTCTGAAAATAAATATATTGAAAAACAATACAAAATTTCAGTATGAACTCGACATATGAAAACAAAAATCATCTTGCCGCAAATGATACATTAATATTACTCTTGCAATCATTTTTTTTAATATGGCCAAGCCACTAAGAGGAAGGCTATATAGTTCTTTAGCCCTGTTGAATATCTTTAATAAATATTTATATCATAATCGTAAAAGAAACCGTTATGAAAGGATACTTAGCTTTATATAAGGGCCTTTTAGTTTATTATGATCCCCTATATCTTTGCACAGCTGTTCAAGTTTTATAACTCGTATGAAAGCAATTATCTTGCTCAGTAAGAGCTTTCCGATTTCTTTGAGAGGTAAGGAAAAGTCTAAAAGTATCCCGATTCTGCCACTTTTTGCGATGAGAATTTTTGGATTATATTGTGTTAATGCTATTCTGCAACTTATTTACATCGACGATACCCATCGGCTTTTTTCATTCAATTATGTGGCAATACTGTGCAGAAAGTCACAAAATGAACGAAAAGCAAACAGAAGAATAGAAAAAAAATTAATGAACTATTTTCTTTGTTTTTAATGATTTTTGTAAATACTACACAAAGCTACGATCATATTAAGCAAATATTTGTCGAAAAAGACGCAACCAACTAATTTTTCCTAAATGCTTAATTCAAATAATATGATAATGATTGCATGATGTATGCTAATGGAAGATTGAACTACTCTAAACGAAATATAAAATACGTTTATTTCACACTGCAGTAGTGTGGAAAACGTTTGGTTAAAAATAGGTAACCTTAAAATTAAAGAACTTGTGATTAAGTAAAATTTTTAACTGTTAGCTGTGTGCTGAAATAAGAGTTAGAAGTTTTTGTGGTGTTTACTTAACCGAAAATTATAAGTGAATCTCTCTTAAATAAAAAAATTTTATAAATAAGTAATTTTTGGAATATTTGTACATGGTACTTTGTAGCCTTTTTTTAACACCTTAAGTTAACCAAAAATTACTGAATCACACATTCGTTAGTGCAAACAGAAAAAATTGAGCTATAAATAACACCCTGTGGAACCCTTAAAAGTTACTTAATCGCACTACAGTAGTCTTAACTACAAATACTTAAGGAAGCATAGTCACAAAGCTCATGTTCTCTTCGTAATATTTGCAATCTTACACTTGTGATATCTTATATCACGTTATGAGTCTGAAGTCACTCTTGTTGAGTGCTAGAATCTTCTAAGATGTGCACCCAATGTTTTGATATTGTTGATTCAACACAGGAACCAGTTTTTTCCTTAATATAGTACGGCGAAACTCCAAAGTCGAGTTCTGGTTTTATTTATACACAATCTTGTCAGCAGGAATCTTATCTCTAATCACTCTACAAAACGTAAGATGAGACCCAAATTCAGTCAGTCCATGATTGATTTCATGATCCTTCACTACTGTAGAAAAACAAAACTTAAATTCGGCTTATATACAATTCATGTGTTAGCCAAATATTCATATTTTTCACTTACTACATTCTTCTTAATGTGCTGTCATTATAACACAAGCCTTTGTATGAAAAAGACTCCATATTTTGATTACTTTTCATACAAAATTTCCAGACAAGTTGATTGCTAAATATAAAAATTTATTTGTTAATTATTAAAGCGAAATATCTTTACAAAAATAAATTTTTCTAATACGAGCTCAACTCAAAGGTCATATAAACTTACAAATAAAAAAATAAAGAAGAAATGGCAAATTTTGATAAAGAGAATTTTCTTGGAATGCCAATTTTTTACTAATCCTAAATTAAATAATTAATTTCAGTTCAAGAAACTAAAATTAATGAGTTCTAAGAAATAATCCTTTCTGAGAATGTCAGAAAGCAATAAAATATCTGCAGGCACTCAATTTTTAAATTAATAAAAAAATAAATTCTAAGAACGATATCCAATAGGAATGCAAAGTAAATAATTTTATTTAATTTTGAAAAAATTCTCTTTCATTAAAATATCTGTATTCGTAATGCTATTAAATAGTCTTGGGTAGTACACGAACCAACTATTCACATTGTACTATTCACTTATTTGAACTGAACGAACTAGTCCTATACCTATAGTTCATTTACTTGCTCTTCATTTTAAATGAACGACCTATAAATTAACAAACGAACTAAGCATAAACGAAAACAATTGCCAATTATTTTCTTTTACAAAAATGGTATTTAAAACAAATAAACTGAAGAAGAGAAAATTTAATTAATTTTTTTTTTGAACTACATTATAAAAAATAAATCGAAAACTAAATTTAAAAATTTTTCGAATTTTGTTTTATTTTCTATTTTCATAAAAAAATCCTTTCAACCCCTATTCGATATCATTTTACTTAATAAAGAACGTTCAATGACAATCTGAAGTATAAGTGATAAAGATACAAAAGATCAAATGAACTAAATGAACAAACTATTCCTTTTCAATTTTTGAACTAAGAAGAGCACTCACTAAAATGAACTACGGAGCATAAGTCTACTATTACAATATCACAAACATTACGAACATATCCAAAAAACAAAGCAAAAACTAATGAAAATGTGATATTTCAGATTTTACATTTTTTATATTTCTTTGCAATTGGCCGCACTCGTTTTTTGAGCAGAAATGGCGAATGCTATTTCTGTTAAAACTGTTAATAAATTTTTTTGTTCGTTTTGTAATTTAGCCAAAATTCAAACAAGAAAAACAAAGCAAGACTGAATGAAAATCTAAAATTTTTATTTGATTTTTGAAGACCAATTTTTTCAGTTTTTTTGTGCAGACATTACGAGTATTATTTCTTATAAAACTGCGTACCACGTTATGCAAAAAACGAATCAAAAATTTTAAAAACGAGACAGTCGCGATTTTTTACTCCTAACTCCTCTGTTTATAAAGGGTGTCCCAACAAGAACGCAAGATTTAAATTTTAAATAAAACACAGATATTTAAAAAAAATCGTGAAACTTTATTTTATCGTAAAGTAGACAGAATGAGGTTATGTATGGAACAACATATCGGGCAGATGGCCGCCGCGGCTTTGCTGGCACACACGCGATCTTTTAATGAAATTTTCAATGACCGTTTTGCATAAATGCTGCGGTATTTCATTAATGCAGCGTCCAATTTCCTCTTTTAAGGGTTGAGTCGTCGTCGGCTTATTCGCGTAAACCATCGACTTCAAAAAACCCAAAAGAAAAAAGTCTAATGGTGTTAAACCGCACGATCTAGGCGGTCAATTCTGGTCTCCAAAACGCGAAATAACACGACCGGGAAATGACTGATGCAGCAATTGAATTGTTTCTCTGGCTGTATGACATGTGGCGCCGTCTTTTTGAAGCCATAAGCCCTCCACATTCATTTCTTCAATTCTAGGCAAGAAAAAACTGGTTATCATTTCACGATACCGAACGCCAAATTTAAATCTTGTGTTCTTGTTGGGACACCCTTTACATATAGCTAAGTTTTGCTCCAGATGTTATGAATATGATGTCTGAAAAAACTAACTTATTTTCCCACTTTGTAGTTTGAACCAAATACGAAGAAAAACAAAGCAGAAATAGAGAAAATCTAAAATATCAGCTGTAAATATTTTTGATTTTTCTCGGTTATTTATTAATCGACTTTTCTGAGTTTTTGCACAGATTGGTATACTAAGCTCTTTTCTACATTATTTAAGAACTTCATAAAGTTGACATCGGTTATTCGACTCCGCTATTTATAGTGCCCCATGTACGGTGTAGAAATTACTAACGGAAAAGTTATATACACCCTTCGGTGTTTTGTTATTTAATTTGAAAGCCTCATTTATTGAAATTGTTACAAGTTACCGATAGTTAAAGTTAGTATATTATAAGTCAAATAAAATTAAATTAGAAATATCGGTAAGTTAAGTATCAGAGTATGTGTCAAAAGTTTTAGCGAAAAGCCGGTTCACAAAATTATAGCTGTAACTATCAACACGAGTCTTAATAGAAATAAATTGAACCACAAATCATCACAATATACGAATAAATACTGACTTTATTACGCTAAGCACCCAGTTTGGGAAAAATTCTTTTCCCAAATTTCAACTTTTCAACTTACATTATTAAGCTGATGAACAGTTTCACTTGTAATACAAAATTTTTTTTAAGTGTTAATTGCCAACTTGATACGTTACAAAATAAAATGTTTTATTTATTTTAATAAAATATTTTTTTTCTTTGAATTATGATTTAATTAATCACAGAGCAGTACAACAACACACACATTTATAAAAATTCATTTTCATCAAATGTACATAACTAAAATTTATAATTTGAAATACAATAACAATACATATAAAATAATTATAGTAAATTAATAAATGTTGTATTATAAATTAAAACAAAAAAGAAAACCATTGAAAAAATTAGCATAATAACAATTGATTAATTATAAAGTAATTAAAACAGTTATTTAATGCAAAAATATAAACTGAATAAAAAAAAAATAAAAAGTTAATCTTAAATAATCAATAACTGCAGACTTTAAACAAGAACAACAACAAAAATTTTGTGAAATAAAAGAAAGAATTTCACATGAGTTGAACGTAATTAAAAACATTAAATTTAATTTAAATATGAAAAAAAAACCAATAAAATGCAAATACAACAAATTACATCATAGTGAATTACTATAGTTAAATAAAGCAACCAAAAAAAGTTATTATTCAGTATACATTCATAAATATGTGTGTATGTATGTCTGTTTTATCATATACTTACATGCATAATTATGTATGTACTTATTTATCAAATTAGAGTTTACGTAATTGTTTTAAAAGAAAAGTCAAATAAAAAAGAAAACATTATTTACTAAATAGTTTTACAAATCAAAAAAAAAAAAAAAATAATAATAAAATAAATTAATTTTAACATTTAATATACTTAATACTAAAGTAAAATAAAAAAAATATATAAATGGATTTGATTTGTAAGTTGAAATAAACTAATAGTTTAATGAGTCATATTAATGACATAAAAAAATTGGCAAAGAAAAAAAAAGGAACTTAATATTAATAAAATGAAAAGAAAATTATTAAAATCGGAAAAAAACGTAATAAAATATTAATGAAAATTTACATAAAGTTGTGTTTCATTTCTAAAGTTGCTTGGAAACAAACAACAAAGTTTTGCTCTGGACATTGATTTCAAATCAGCACTTGTTGCTTCGTTGCAAAATTTCGGCCATCGCTCTGTTCATGGAAATCTTGTACGTTGGATTTGGACCTTCAAAGTCAACTTGAGGAAGTTATTGTAAAAAGTTAAAATTTGGCACACATATTCAAGTTCATAAAATATTACCATATGCCAAATTACAAAAGTTTCGGAACAAGGATTGGTGTCCTTCCCATATATTCTAAAATTTAAAAATGCCATAAAAGTAAAAAACAAAGTTCAAACTTGATGAAATTTTGTAATATCGTCGGACATGATATTCTTAACGATTTGAATAAATTGGATCTTAATTAGATCAAGGATACGCCAAGCTCAAAAATGTCCTTATTCCAAAAATTAAAAAATTCAATTTTCTTAAACTAATTCCGTACAAAAAAACACTTAAATTCAATTTGTCTACAAAACTTTTTCCAATTCGATGCAAGGATACCCCTTTAAGTTAAAAATGGTATAAAAGCTAAAAAGCATTTTAAAACTGGCGAAAAAATGTTTTATATTTTATATATTTGAAAACTTTAAGTTTCTTATTTGTAAGAACATATCCAACAGTTTCGTGACTCCATATATTCAGTGGCCAAAAATAGGATTTATCATAATTACAATTTTCTACCGTCCATGTCTTCAAAAAACTATACATGGAACAACTAGTGGTAGCGGAATATATATTCTCTTTGATAGCCAAGTACTCCAAATGCATTTTAAAATTTTTTTAAATCAATGCTGACAAAATTGCTGCGAGAACTTCTTTTATTCCCCTAGAATCCTTCTGTGGGATAAATGATAGTTTTATGCATGCCCTACTATGCGAAGGAGAAAAAGGAGGGAAACATGATTACTTGACAGTTCAAGTGGGCATTGCGATAGTGAATAAGAGTAATCGCGAGCGCAATATGCCAAAGGTTATTCAGGCCCTCATCAGAAATGATTTCAAACTCTACACTGAACTTTGTAAAATCAATTATGACTTAAGTTAAATTGGTGTTATATAGGATAATTACTGTTCTCTACACGCAAAGAAAAAAGATGGTTGAATATGGTCACCTCAAACATAGTGTGTTCTTCACAAAAATATTATTATTAATTTGAAGGATCTAAACATTATACTGATCACGATAAACATGTTTCTAGTTATTTTTAATCATATTATGTTTAGTGTCTTAGGTCAACCATATAATTATCATATTATGTTTAATAAAATTTTACTTGAAATCATAAATATGTTCATAGCAAACATAATAATGATAAAAATATGGTTACATGTAAATTATTTTCTATTTTGTCTCTTTCGCAACCATGTAAATAAAGTGAGTATAAAACAAAAACTTAATCGTTCAAACTCAACTGAGCTTTGTGGCTGAAGTGGTTGAGTGGCGAGTTAATGCTTCTTAACTAAGTGTTCGCAATTTCGAGCCCAGGTAGAGTCAACTAAAATTAAAAAAATAAATTTAAGCCCGATGTTGTATTATGTAATAAATAAATACAAATTGATATAAAAGAAAAAGTCAATAGAATAAAGAAAAACTTTATTTATACAAAAAATTTAAATTAAATTGTTTTTTTAAATCATATTAAAATATGTATGTATTAAAAAAAAATTAAAAAAAATTATTTGCCTTGACCGGGGGTTGAACCACAACATCTGCAGTTGAAAGCTGTTTTTAATATCTTTGATTTAAAAATATATATGGTTAGAAGCAATCATAAATCTAACCATACTATGTTTCCACCAGAATATGGTTGCCTCAACCATATTTTTTCTTTGCGTGTATGTCAAGAGAGAAAAAGCATTCTTTGTGTATTTGTACACCAGTTGGAAAATTTGGAATGAGCATCTTATACAGAGAAAATATATTGGACAGAAATATTTTACGACAGAATGAGATCAGAGTGCAAAATACATGGATATTAAAAATGTGTGGAAAACAACATATGAAGAATATTTTTGGAATATTCTCTCAAAAAATATTTTTAAAATTTTTAAATTCATTTTTCATAATTAAACAAAGAGGCCGATAAGATTGTTTAATTTTTTCTGTTTCAAATTTATAAAAGGAATTTTTGTTTTGTGGTTTTCAACACAAAGTTGAGATGTGGGTTCAAAATATCTCGTCGTCTGGATCATTTTAAATTTTTATACCCTTCACTGTAAGTAAGAAATGTATACGAGTATATAACTTCATGATTCCGTTTGTAATTTCTACACCGTACATGGGACACCCTATAAAGTATATATATTCTGGATCCCTAAAAGTAGCGGAGTCAATTTAGCTATGTCCGTCTGTCCGTCTGTCTATCCATGTGGGAGTTGAAATCAACTTTCAGAAGAATCTAGAACACATACAGAGAAGTATAGCATACCAAACGGTCAGTTGTTGCTGTAAGACTATTGCTATTGAAATTCAGCTAGATCGGTTTATAAATGACGGAGCTATGAGTCAAAAACCGAAACTACATCTATTTTTGAAAATTTTTTTAATTGGGTTTTTTGCGTATTTTGTCTAAACGAAGAAACGGACAAAAAAACGTGGTATGCAGTTTTATTTGAAGTATAAGTCACAATCGGTCCACAAATGGTCGAGGAATATAAAAAATACAACCGAAATTTTAGATTTTCATTAATTATGGCTTTGTTTTTATCTAAACTGAAAAAAGTAGTACGCAGTTTTTTCAAACGTCACATTCATAGTATTGTAACCAATACCTCTATTTTTGAATATTTTTGGTGGGTTTTCTGCGTAATTTGTCTAAACTACAAGATGGACAATAAAACGTGGAACGCAGTTTTATTAAAAATAACAGTCGCAATGTCTGTGCAAAAAATCAGACATATCGGTAAACAAATGGACCAGAAAAATTAAAAATACAACCGGCATTTCACATTTTCATTAATTTTTTGTTTTGTTTTTGCTTTGCTTTTGCTTTTGCTTTGTTTTTTTTTTTTTTGTGAAATTTTTTTACCTGTCATGTGCGTAATGCTTTGTACATACCAACACGAAAAATAAAACAGTGCTTGTGTGTGTGTGTGGTTTTTATTGCATTGAGTTAAATAGTATTACGAATACAGACATCTTTATGAAAGAGAGTTAAATAGATCTTTCTCGCTAATTAAATATTTAACCAAATATGTTTGGCTTAAAAATTTTTACAAAAATTTGCAAAATTAAATGAAAATAAATTTTATTTTTTTCTATTTAATATCTTTCTTAGAATTTCTTTTTTTATTAAATTAAAAATTGAGTGCTTGCAGACATTTTATTGCTTTTAAAAATGAGGTTCTCAGAAAGGATTGTTTCTTAGAACTCGTTAATTTTAGTCGAATTATAAAAATTTATTTTTTTATAGATATTTCGCTCCAATAATAAATAAATAAATAATTATATTTATATCGACCTCATGCTGAAAAAAGTATGCATTTCAGTCACATAATTTTTTGAAGTGAGTGAAGATAAGTATAGTTAGTTAAATATGTTTTCACGTAATTCCTTATGTTTTTTAGTATTTGTAAATATCTTTTCAGTATTTTTGACATACTAAGATACAAATGTGCAAAAATACGTTGATTTCTCTAATAGATTGCAAACGAACCATAGAATATTACGGGTTGGTACACATAGCGTTTTAAACAAGAGGTCGTCAAGATTTGTAACCTATTGTCCAAGTACTCAGAAAAAACTTTGCATTATTTTTAAAATTTTTTTGAAATTTCCTCATTCCCCAGTACCCTTCTCCTGAGGGACTCTTACCATTACCAAAATTACCAAAATCAAAAAGGAATTTAATCTGTAGGCTCCAAACTTCTTGGAAGTGTTTTAACATTTTCTGAAAAATGCGTAGTTTTTGTTTTATTATGCAAAACGGAAATTGCCAAAATCCTTGAGAACAAACTACTGGAGTATATGAAAATTTCAAAAAAAATTTAAATATCCAAAGTAATATATGAATATTAGATTGGTTGGTTACAAATAAAGATGATCTCCGCTAAACTATTGCTTAAAACATTTAATATTTAATGACGTAAGACGTATTTGATAAATAAGCCTTTAATACTGAAAATATATTTACAAATACTAGAAAACATAATGGGGTACGTTAAAGCATATTTAACGCTTTAAGAAAAATGTGGAAAGTGAAAAATATTAATATTTCTCTAACACAGTGAAGGGTATATAAGACTCGGCACTGCCGAATTTAACTTGTAGTCTACAGCCTAAATAATCAGAAATTACTTTGGATTATTTAAATTTTTTTTTTTAAATTACCATAAGCCACAGTACTGTTGTTCTGAAGGATTTTGGCAGTTTCCGTTTTGCATTATAAAACAAAACCTAAATGTTAAAATTCCAGTTTGGTAGTAGTAAAAATTTAAAAATAATCCAAAGTAATTTATGAACATTTGAGCGATAGATTACAAATCTAGACGAACTCTCCTTTAAAATGATATGTGTCCCATCCTGTAATATTCTGTCATTCGTTTGCAAATCAACGTATTTATGCACATTTGTATCTATGAGTACACTTATATTTCTCCTAACCAAATTTATAAGTATGCCATAAGTACTGAAAATTTATTTACAATTACTTCAAAACGTAAGGGGTTACAATAAAACATATTTAACTCACCACATTTATCTTCGCTCACATCAAAAAATTATGTAACTTAAACGCCTAGGTCATATTAAATATAAAAAGTTAAATTCGGCTGTACCGACTCTTACTCGTAAATATTCATATTTTTAATGTCGACCATTCTTCTTTAATATTTATCAAAACTAAAAATTAATAATGAAATTAAAATGGCTATTTTGTTAAGCTTGAGGTCTTATTTTTCAAAAATTTATTTTTATATCGATATTTCGCTCCAATTTTTGTAGCTTCTTCAGGATATAATTATAAATTAATCAAATTATTAAAAATACATATTTCAAAAATTTTCTTGACAAAATTAAATTAGGGTGTTCAATAATAAGGTAATCCCAAACAAAATTTTAAAAATATTTAAAAGTAATATGTTAAAAATGTATATATAAAACAACTGTTATAAAAATGTATGTGTTAAATGAATTATGTATGTATGTAACAAGTAACAATTAACATATTTTTTTTTTTTTTTTTTTTTGTATAAAAATATTAAATAATAACATAATTTTGTTAATATGCTCAAATAAATATATAAAATTATATATTTGTACATGGACACTTATTTGTATATAAATAATATGTGCATATTAACAAAAATATTTAACAAAATTTGTATTTGCTTATTAAGTGTCTATAATTTTGAGCTATATTTTCTGTATCTGACTTAAAGTTCTATGTGTTTAATTATTTGTAACATTTCTAATGTGTACCTTCTTTTATAATTACTTTCCATATTAAAAACTGAAACATTTTCAAAATTAGGAAATTGATTTAATTCAAAACAATGAGAAGTTAATGCCGTTTTTTGTGAAGAAATGTTCCTATACTTTTGATCCGATTTATGTCCAGCCATTCTAATCTTAAGTTTATTTTTTGTTGTACCTACATATACTTTGTCACAAGTTTCATTTTTATTACCATCACATGGTATTCTATAAACTACATTTGACATATCAAATTTCTCTATTCTATCTTTAGTTTTACTAAATAATGTATTTAAAGTATTGTATGTTTTATACGCCATACGGAATTTTTCTCTATCATAAATCTTAGTATTTATTAAACGTTCTGACATCCTGGTATATAAATAATTGATTTATAAGAAACCTGTTCATTTAAATGAATTCTATTATATTTATTTTCTATTCCTATAATACTCTCCAATTAATTGATAAAGTAAAAAATCTGGATAATTATTATCTTTTAAAATATTCCTAATTATTATTTTATTTTTGAAATGAAATTCGCTATTACTAATTGTCAGTATCCTGTTAATTAAATTTTTAGCTGTGTTCATAATAAATTTTTTACTATGTTTAGAAAAATAATTTATTAATCTACCTGAAGGTGTTGGTTTTTGATACCAATCTACCATACATTTGTTTTTGGCTTAGTTTACTTAAAAGTAACTGTTTATTAAACACACTAATAAAGTACCCATTGTATAAAAAAAACTAAAACAACAATTCTTTCCAAAAATGTTTCTTTATTTGAGAATACAACAAAACAACAAAAAAAAATATCTATCTATAACAATGAGTTATAGCTCTATATGCAAAGATACTGATTTTTAATATAGTAAAGCTCTCTGAGAGAGAGAGAGAGATCTCCCACATACAAATGAGTTCGACAACACACAAGAAAAGAACAAAATCGCGCAAAAATGGCCTTTCATTACAAAAAAATATTGTATTAAAACAATGCAATCCCCGTTATCCAGAAGTCATTCTTATACTGAATATTTCTGTGAGTGCTTTTGTATATTTTTTCACTTGTGGCCAATCACATTTTTTGTATACAATTACAAATTGTGACAAAATTTTAAGAAAGAATAAGGTGCTTACAATCAAATTTTTTAAATAAAAAGAAGTTAAACTCGGTTGTACCTTCAGTGTGTCACC
This sequence comes from Thelaira solivaga, assembly GCA_947397855.1. NCBI lineage: Eukaryota > Metazoa > Arthropoda > Insecta > Diptera > Tachinidae > Thelaira > Thelaira solivaga. The sequence goes on from OX377612.1 coordinate 30,926,346, forward strand.
CACTTTTTCTTAATGAACTCTTGTTATAACACAAGCGATCAACTCGTCAAAAACATTTTAATAAAAAAGACTTAATATACTTTTTACTACAAAATTTCAAGACGACTTGATTGCTTGTGTTATAAACACAGCACATAAATATCAAGAAAAAATTATAAAATGAAAATGACTAGTTTATTAAGCTTGAGTTCGTATTAAATATAAAAATTTATTTATTGTTTTAACGATATATCGATAAAAAAATAAATTTTTCAAATACGATTTCAACTTAATAAACCAGACTTTTCAATAAGAAAAGGTCATATAAATTAAAAAAAAAAAATTTTTTTTAAATTAAAAAAGAAATAGTAAGATTGATAAAAAAATATTTTTCGAATACCTATTGTTTAATTAGTTCCTAGCTCACCCGGCAAATGTTGTTTTGCCAAGTGAATTATATCTAGAGTATGAAAATACATCTTATTTACTTCATAAAAATCGGTTAACTTGAAAAACCTAAAAAAATTTGGCTATACCAATTAAATATGAAGTAATTGAAATTTTATTTATTCGCGAAATTCAAAATTGAATAATGCAATCATTAAGAATATAAATAGATAAGCTGATCATGAAACGTCAGTCATAACATGCACTCAAAAGCTGGCGACCTTGGAGAAATATCCGTTAAGTTAACAGATAAGCTTTCATTGCTGTGCATAATGTATTTAAATATTTAAGTTTAATTAATGATGTATAATTTATTTCATAGATCCCCGAAGATATGATTTACAATAGCTAAGTATATAAATTAAATTAATGGTGTGACTAAAATCGAATTGTAATGAAATTAAAAAGGAATTGTATTTCAGTTTTTCAAAATATTAACTCAATACAAATACAGAGACCGTTTATACATAAAAACCTTGGTATTGACGTCACCTTTCATATGAACTTTGCAGAAACAAAATCAGTGCACGCATTCTAGAGAACATTTATTACTAACACAATGCAACTTATTTTTATATATATTGATAAAATAAATAACTAATTTCCGTTCAAGAAACTAAAATCACCGAATTCTGTGAAAAAATTCTTTCTGAGAACTTAATTTTTAAAAGCAATAAAATATATGCAGGCACTAAATTTTTAAATTAAAAAAAATAGAAATTCCAAGAAATATATCCAATAGGCATACATATTATATATAATTTAATTAAATTTTGCAAACAATTTTAAAGCGTGTTGCAGACTATTGTATTTAATATTAATACATGTCAAAAATTCGTGTATTAAGTAAAAATCCAATAGTGTGAAAATAAAATGTTAAACAAGTATGGTGAGTGTGGTGAAATACTTGAGTATTTTTGGCAGTATTATAGTTTTTTTCATTTTTAGAATTTTTTCTAAGCTATCACACTGCTCATTTTATCAGGGTTGCTTTTGTAAAAGCCACCAAAGAAAAAACTAGAAATCAGTTGTGAAATTATTTGCCGCGTTTTGTATTATATTTGAAGTGTGATGGTATGAAAACAGAAATTGTTTGCCTTTAGATTTTTTGACAGGCTATTTGATTTGCATCTGATTTCGGTCTCACTCGATCTAATGAAAATGTTAATACTCTGTATTATAATGTGAAACCCGCTACAGCATTTTTTAAGCCGAACATATTTAATTAAGGACAAAAATGAAAAATATTTTTAGGTTTAGTTTTTGTGTGTAGAAACACACAAAAAGCATAAAAAACAAAGCAAAAACAGAGCAAATATTAATGAAAATGTGAAATATCGGTTATAATTTTGATATTTATTTGCTATTTGCTGGCCGCTGTTTTCGTTTTTTGCAGACATTAAAAATGCAATTTCTGTTGAAAAAATGTCAATACATTTTTTTCTCCGCTTTTGTATTTTAGTCAAAATACGCAAAAAAAAACAAAGCAAAAATTAATGAAAATTTGAAATATCAGTTACATATATTTTTGATATATCTCGGCCATTTGTGGACCGATCGTTCTGAGTTTTATCACAAACATTACGACCGCATACCACATTTTTTAGTGCGTTGTGTATTTTAGACAAAGTACGCAAAAAACGCAATAAAAATAGGTCTATCATTTATGGACCTATGCAGCTGATTTTTGGTCTAGATATTATGAATGTGATGTTTGAAAAAACTGTATATAACATCTTTTTAGTTTAGATAAATTACCCAAAAAAAAAAAAAATAAGCAAAAATTAATGAAAATGTAAAATTTCGGTTGTATTTTTGATATTCCTCGGTCATTTGTGTGCCGAATGCTTTAATTTTATGCACATGCATTACCACAGATACTTTAAACAAAACTGCATACCACGTTTTTTTGTTCGTTTCTTAGTTTAGACAAAATGAGCAAAACACGCGTTCAAAAAATGGTCAAAAATAGACGTTGTTGCGGTTTTTAACTCATAATTCCCCTATTTATAGCCTGATCTGGTTCGATTTCAATAGCAATAGTTTTACAGAAACAACTGACCGTTTGGTATGTTGTCTAGGGACTTCTGAAAGCTTATTTCAACGACTACACTGACAGACAGGCGGACAACGCTTATTAAACTCCGCTATTCATAAGGATTCAGAAAATATTTACTTTATACTGTGTCCCATGTACGTTGTCACAAGTTAAATACACTCTTCTTACTTGCAGTGAAGGATATAAAAATTGTTTGCTGGAGAAAAACGCACACATTTCTCAAGTTTACTTAAATAATCTATATACCAAGCAAACGATTTATCTAAATGCGCAGAGAAACTTAAAATCGGTTGATATTCAACTAGGTTATATTTTTATAAGTGCATAGAGATATGAAAAACTGGTTTTTTACCCGAAACTTACGATTTTGGAGGTATTTTACAAATTTGAAAAACATATTCTTATTGTACTCGACAGCACCTACCAGAAAAATAATATCCCTTCCCTGATATTTTTTTTTTTTGTAACACAGTGTTATTTATTTTAGAATTTCTGTCTTATTAATTTGCAATTAATGAAATTTTCTTTAAAAACTTTTCATGTTTCATGTTTCTATTAAAAACTTTTTTCATCTGTAATACCTATTTTGAATTTTATTATCAACAACGTTTAAATTATTTATTCGTAATAATTAAAAGAAAACAAAAATCAATTATTTGTATGTGATAGTTTGTCAATGGCTTTATTTCATTTTTGTTCTGTTTTATGTTTACTGCGGTAGACATACAATACAATGCGCATAAATACAGATAACAAGATTTATTTAAAAGCCTAAATACGAGTACATGAACTAAATTACATAAAAATGCCCGCTTGTACACACACAATCATGACAGTAGCAAATATACAATAGAATTTTTGGTCTGCTTATTTATTATTTGGAAAATATTAACACCACTTTGGGCTTGTTATTAAAATGTTATATTTCAGTTATTTACAGTGTGAAAATAAGAATTATTTGTAATAATAATCTAAAAACAAGCATGTATTTATGCACAACATACATTTTACATAATAATAATAATGGTAATAGTACATTGCGAAATAAAATCAGCTTAAATACATAAAAACCAGCAAATTGTGTAAAGGACATTAGTCAAAATTATGTGGACAAAAATACTAGTGATAATATGAGAAATAAAAGTCATGCTACACGTTCGAAAGAAATTCATTTCTATTTTGTAAACACATTTGTAGTAATTTGTGAAATGAAATTAGAGAGTATGACAGTTTAAATTTGAAAATTCTCAGTATCCTGCTGCAGCAGATAATTAGCACAAAAAAATAAACAGGCTATTCGCACACAGTTTGTAATGATGTGCAGATAAGTGGATGATTGTGTACCAAAAACGTTGCTGAAAAAGGCAATAGATATAAAGGCCCTGTCTTCTGTTATATGATTACAGAGATATACACGGATTTGATTTGGAGCAATTCTGAAAACTGTTTCTAAAATATTTTAAAAGGCTGATTTCAAATCTGAATTTTTTTTTAATTAGTTCTAGCTTCCGAAATATATCGTTATAATTCTGAAAACTGTTTCTAAAATATTTTAAAGGGCTGATTTCAAATCTGAATTTTTTTTTAATTAGTTCTAGCTTCCGAAATATATCGTTATAATTTATTTTTATTTTATTGAAAAGAAATCCAAAACTCCGCCAAAAGTAGTGCTACTTCATTCCAATAACAGACTTGCATTAAAACTCGGTAAATAGGGCAATTTTGTGTTTCAAATTCGCGTATATTACGATAAAGTAAAAAATTTAGCACCTCGTAAGTATCAGTGTTGGTAACTTAGCATTTTTAGCATATTATATATATTATATATAAAGCCTAGCTGACTCGGCAAACGTTGTTTTGCTTTCAAATTTTATTTATATTGAAAAATAATTTAGAAGAAATTAATAAAACTAAAATTGGTTTAGCCGTTCTCCGTTTTGAGATAAATGTAAAAAGTGTGCGTAGTAATGGGCGTGATAAATTTTTCTTTTTATAAATAATGAATTGGGTTATTCGGAACATGTAACACAAAAGTTAGCCAAATCGGTTCACCCGTTTTCTGATGTGGCAATTTTTTTTCATTAAAATATAAGTTTGGTTTTGGCGAAAATAAAAAGTTTTTGTACATTCGATCTTCTAACTCTAAGAAATCGTACTCATAGAGTAAAGGACCGTGCAAGACCGCATAAAAACAGGTAGTAGATAAATAAGCCAGATACCGACTGAAACGCCACCTGCCGAGCGTATTTGTGAAGCTAAACCTTCCAAGGCGTAACCCAAAGGCATACATAGAAATTTATTTAAACCGGTCTAGCCGTTTATAAAGAGTAGAATGTCAAACACATACAGTCGAATTTTATAAATAAAGATATACGTACGTACGCCTTGAAAAATTTATTTCGGTAAAATTGAAAATTTTCTTTTTAATCAAGTAGAGTTCACCATATTCAAGTGATGATTATATTTAGCGTGCCTATTCCTTTATTTGCGAAGTGAAGGTATGTTTCAGAGACTAGAGCAAGTTTGCAAAAAAAAAAAACAAAAATTAGATTTGAATACTTTAGAAGCAGTGTTCATTTATGATAATTTGTTTCAAGGTTTTCTCAAGTTTTTAGGGTAATTACATTAAGCTAAACACATTTTGCTCACTTGTACTTTTTAAACATTTTAAGCGCCATTGTGTTTTATTTAGTTTAAAATTCAAGTTATTCAATCTGGGTCACCAAGCTTATGTATGTAAGACCGACTATAATATGGAAGCTTCTATGTCAGTGACAGTCGCTATAGAGCTTCTTGAATAGCAGATGACGTCGCTATGATGGTAAACGCTTGCTTTAGCTATTCAGCAGTAAAGGAAGGATATTTTCAGACTGGTGGCTGTGATGAATTGTCACTGGGCTACCGATACGCATGATGATAGTGTAAGACTGCTTTCAACCTATATTGTCGCAACTTCACCTTATCTTCGACTGGCTGGCTCTACTTGAGATACCGGGGATAATGTTTTCAGATATCTTAATACCATAGATTGAGTATAAGCCACTTCATTATTCTGCTTGATGGTCGTCTAGCTGCCATGTTAACCAAACAACCAATTAAGGATCAAATTTCAGTTCTCTCTTAATTTTTTTAAGTTAAGAAATAAATTATTTTTTAATTTGTTATTTAATTTAATTAATTTAACAAATTAATTTTTATCAAATTGATATTTAATTTATTCAAAACTTACCAGTGATTATTAGGTTAGGTTGCACAGGCCGCCCAAATAAAAAACACAGAAGCTTGGCTCACTTGGATCTTCAGATGTAGACCCTTTCTGACGAAGGATAGCATTAGAGATAGAAAAGTGAAAGGAAATAAATAAGAAGACAGTTTGAATAAAATGAGTCCATCACATTTCTCGACTGGGCTCTCTGATAACCCAGTAAATCTCTGCTGCTATTGATATCCATCTTTGCCGTATTGCTCTCGTTAAGGTTAAATTATATTTAAACTTCAGTATATTTTTTTATAATGTTGTTCCATTTTTTTTTAACTTGGTTTTAGAAATTTACACAAACTAAACAAATATTTTGTAAGAGGCCCTTTAAAAGGCTTTAACTACGAAATCGTTAGTTTTTCCCCGTATACTTGCATGTTCAAATTAATTATAAATGATGTTGCTTGCTCGTTTTACTTATTTATTTATTTATTTATGTATTTTTTTTTTTTTTCATTTAACTTTTGTTTTCCCGTGCTTGTATTTGGGGTATAGTAACGTGTTCATGTGTGAATGAGTGAGTGTATACGTTTTGTGGTCGCTTAATTATAACAATCTAGTTAAGGATTTTTTGGAACAAAACAAAACCATTTCGCTGTAGTAAATTTACACTTTTTCTCGCACCCCTTTCTCTCAATATTTCCACTCAATAAATAATAAGGCTCGTATAATTGTGGCATTATTTTTTTATCACCTTCACAAAAGAGTGAAAAGGGTGTATATACGTTTGTCATTATGCATGTAATTTCTACACCGTACATGGGTCACCCTATAAAGTATATATATAAGTAGCGGAAGCAATTTAGCGATAACCATCTGTCCGTGTGTATTTTAAAATCAACTTTCATACAGAAAATTTTAGCATGTCAATTGGTTGAAAGTTCCTGTTGTCAGTTTCCTATTAAAATTCAGCTCAAGTGGGCCATAAAGAGCTGAGCTATGAGCTCTGAAGTGCAACTAGCTAAACTACAAAACATTCAAGCTTTACTGCACAATAACTGCCGATACACTACAAACGCAGAAACATTTGCATTAAATCATTGTGTGTTGGATGAGAGGCGATCAGAACACTAATGATATAGAGAAAGATTCCATCACATTACATTGGAATATTTTCCCAATAGCTTTAAGGAATCCAAGGTTATTCCTATGAAAAATCTTAATAAGCCAACCAATAATCCTCTGTCTTACCGCCCAATTAGTCTTCTTCCTTCCATCAGTAAAGTGCTTGAAAAAATTATCAAGTTTAAAATAACTGATTTCATCAACGTGAATATCATTTGGATTCCGGATGGAGCATAACACAATACACCCACTAATAAAAATTAGAAATTTAGTCAAGACGAATTTCAGCTCACAGAATTCCACAGGTATGATCTTACTAGACGTGAAATCGGCCTTTGTTTCAGTGTGGCATAATGGATTGATTCATAAGTTCATTACAATGAACTTTCCATCGGAATTAGTTCTCATACTACGTAGTTTCTTATCAAATATGTCCTTTAGAGTACATATTTACCTAAAAAGTTCCGATAATTTTAATATTCCAGCTGGTGCCCTCAAGGATCTTGTCTAGCACCAGTACTCTACAACATTTATATTTACTTCTGACATACCCCAAGCTGACTACTGTACATTGTCGATATATGCCGATGATACAGCAATTCTCTGCTCAGGCGTTTTATCATCTGAAGTTGTGTTCCACCTTCAGCTAGGATTAAATAAGTTACTTAGTTATTTTAACCAATGAAAAATGATGATAAATTGTGATAAAAGTCAAGCAATTTATTTTACACGTAAACGAAAACAATGTTTTATTCCGCAAATCGGCATTACAGTTAATAACTGTTTAATACAATGGGAGGACCAAGTTAATTCTGGATCCCAAAATGAATTTTAAACATCATATACCACATATAGTAAATAAATGTAATATTTTGATTAGGGTCTTGTACCCACTTATAAACAGGAACTCTTCCCTAAATATTATTATTAACAAGAAATTAATTATAAAGTCTATATTTTATGCTGGAATTTTTTATGCCGCGCCGGTTTGGGCCAGGAGGGCTAAATGTCATTTAGGAAAATTGCAGGTTGTACAGAATAAACTGCTGAAGCTAATATATAATCTTCCTAGAATATATTCTATCTCTAGGCTAGATCAACTGACGAGTTTTAAGCTAGTTGTTGACAGAATTTCTAAGCTAACACTTCAGTTTAATAACATATGTTCATACTCCGAACACAATCATATTAAGCCGTAAAAACTTCTGATATGATAAGAAAAATAAAATGAAAAAAAATTATGTAAAATAAAAAGAAGTCGTACTCATTTTTTTCAAACGTCACACTAATAGTATCTGGACCAAAATTCAGCTGAATAGGTCCATGAGGCCGCACCTTTATGAGTCAAAAATAGCGACTCCATCTATTTTTTGACCTTTTTGGTTCGTTCTTTTTTGCGTACTTTGTCTAAAATACACAATAAACCAAAAAATGTGGAATAAATTAATCTTAATATAAATAACAGTCGTAATGTTTTTGCCCAAACTCAAAACGATCAATCCATTAATGGCCGAGAAAAATCAAGACTACAACCGATATTTCAGATTTTTATTAATTTTTGTTTTGCTTTGTTTTCTTATGGAAATTTTTAAGCTGTGATATGCACACAAAGACGAAACCTAAAAAGTGTATCGGTTTGTTTGCGTGTGGTTTTTAATGCCTTGAGTGTAATAGTATGTTCAGACGAGACAAGGTTCGCTCTCTTTCGAGGGTTCACATCCCAATCTCGAATGAAACAGGAAGATTCGCCATACAAAATTAAGTGAGCGAATCTGCAGGTTTCATTTTGAAACTCTTGCCGAAACCATGAAAATTTAGTATCATCCCTAGTTTCTATCGCTAGTTTATCTTAACTAGCTGTCCAACAAAACAAATTGTAAACAAAGAAATATTATTGTTTTGCAAGCATTTCAATGTATTAGTAAGAAACAAAGGAAAGAGTGTTAAATTGCTTAGATATAAAAATAAACATAATAAATAACACAACATATTAAATTATTTGAAATAATAAATAAATTTTTTATAAATTATTATTTTTTCTAAAAATACATATATTTATATATTAAAATTTACCTTTTTTATCCATTTCAAAACTAAAAAACAAACGCGGGCAAATGCGAAACAACAAAAAACAAAACAAAGCAACTGTCAAATGAAACTCATTATGTGTCGTCTGAACGCAAATTTCACAATCGAGGTTCAGACAGCGAAACCAGCATTGAAACTCGTCGTGTGAACATGCTATAATAGCATTACGAATGCAGACATCTTTATGAAAGAGAATTTTTTCGATTTTCGTGGTTAATTAAATACGTTTGGCTTAAAAATTTTTTACAAATGTTTGCAAAATTAAATGAAATTATATGAAATTTGTATTCCTATTGGATATTTTTCTTAGAATTTCTATTTTTATTAATTTAAAAATTTAATGCCTGCTTATTGCTTATTGATTTTAAAAATGAGGTTCTAAAACAGGATTGTTCTTTAAAACTCGTTAATTTTAGTTTCTTGAACCGAAATTAATAAAATATTTTTGGATTAATAAAAAATATATTTATTCCAAGAAAATTATTTTTTTCAATGTTTGTTTAAGGTAATTTTATATAGCAAATAAATTAAGCGAGTGATGCAATACTTTGTAGTGCATTATAATTGAATTAAAATAATTGTACCATTAAGGACACTCTCAGCAAAATGTCATGTATTTACTAAAGCGCTGCACAAGCATACTTGAAAGCCACACATCACTACGAACATGTGTAATATTTTATAATAAAAAGTGCTTGTAAGTCATTTCAAGTATGCTTGTGGAGCCCTTTAGTATATTCTGTGCTTAAAATAAAATTTTGATTTGTCAGAGTTAGCAAGATGTCTGCTCTGCCTGCATTGAGCCGTATTTACAAATTATATGTGTTCACATTATCGACACATAAAATGTGCTGAAAATCGATACATTGTGCCCGTAGAAAGAAAAAACTAAAGCTCCAATTAATTCTAATTCCCAAGCAGCTTAAAAAATTAACCATTTAAAAAAATTAAACAAATCTTTTTACTAAAAAATATTCCCATTGATATTCTTATAAAAGCTAATAATAACAAATTGAGGAAAAAAATTTACAAAACATACTTTCTTAATAATCAATATTCGTCTTAAGTAACAAGAAAATACTCGAAAAAAATAATAAATAAAAAAAACTATATTATTTTCAAAAAAATCAAAAATAAAGAATAAACATAAATGCACAACAAATACACATGATTACATACATGTATAATAAAAGTTAAACACAAAACAAAAACTATTAATACACAAATTCAAATATAAAATCGAAAATAAATACCAAATATGTGGCAACAAGATAAGTCAACACCACAACGTAAAATAAATGGAAACTACAATTAATACCAGATGGAACATGGAAACTCCCGGACTGGACACATATCGCAATGATGGAATATATATGTATTAAATGAATGTTATGTCTACACTATCCTTCAGACAAGCCTAATGGCTTCGCGGGGATTAGACTTAAGATCAATATAATAATGTATATTTAATTGTTACAGAATACCATGATTATATAATTAATTTAATTTTTTAGTTGAATAAAAAAAAAAAAAAAAAAAAAAAAAAATTTAATAGATTTTTTTTAAATTTTTTTTTATTTTTTTTTTATTTTTTTTGCACAAAAAGATTACATTGACTGATTGCCTCATACCGCAAGATTCGCACATTAAAATAAAACCAACGCTTCCGAAATGCAACAATTTCAGCTTCAGTCTTCGGCTTCAATTACGGTATAAACGAAGGTGAATCTTTCTCGTTCTTATTTTAAACTGGTAAAAGTGATAAAATTGGATTGACTAGTTTATGTATAAAGTTCACTATAGAGGTTAATATGTTTCCGAAAGGTAATGACAACAAGATCCCGTTAAGTTTTATGAACATATTATCCACTGCTTTTTTTATACTACCATCAGCAGCAACCAAACCGACAATCAAAACCAGGAGGTACAAGACACAAATAAACTTCATGTTTAAAAATATTTTTATAAATGAATGAATTTAGTTAAAACTCTATTCATTTCATAGAAAAAACTTATAAAAATTAAATAAAAGTGGGATATTTGGTCGTGTCGAATCTTAGAGACCCCTTCGGCAATTTTAAATTTTTCAATATTAAAATCTGGCAACAGGAAGTGCTACGTGCTCATTGCAACTCGTACTTTACTAAGCTAGAAAATAAATTACCAGCAATTTTAAAAATATAAAGAAGTTTTTGTTGCCGCAAAATTTGTGTCTCTTTTTGCTGCTGATGTTTCATATTTTGCAAAACTTTATTGTTGATCTCCAATTCAAGTCTGATTTTAGCTGGATATCAGCTTGTGTCCAGAATTTGTCAGGTTTTTTCTATTTTAATTCAAGGAGAAATTGTCTAAAAGAAATAATAACCGGTCACTCACAGAGAAGATAGAAATGGCGGAAATAGTCTTCTTACATCTGTTTAGTGATTTAGTAAAAAGAAGCCAATTATTTGTCATCAGGCCCATCCTGTGACTAAGCATTTTGAAAAACGTTTACGCTTGATTCGGTTAAGAATTCGTATTTTCACGGAACTTATGCCGTGGAATTGCAGAGTATTGAAACTCAAGGTAAAGAGACGGCAGAATACGAGTATGTACTATGTCATTGTTATAGTCTAATTTGGATCCGGTTTCGTTACTTAGGGCATCTCTACGTACTATCGTCTAACATGGTGGACAAATCAGCCAGAAACGCCTTTACATTTTTAGTAAAAACCAGACTTAGGGAATATTTGTAACATTCGTTGGACCAAGAGATTCGTTCTACCTAGTAATTTTAATTCTAATATAGGGCAATCAGTATTACGGCATTTAATGTTTCACAATGCAAGTGAAATGTGTTTGCCATTCAATGACTACTTTAGAAGAGGTGGGAACTTTTAAATACTTTCTCTGCCTTGGTCCTGTCCTTTAGAATCATTGCAAAGCTTTACTTTAGAGAGTAGTGAGTGTAGTGATACCTGCAGGTTCTCACTGCGCTGTCGCCTATAGGGGTCGGCAGCAATTGGTTCAAGCTAGAGACTCATCTTCTACTTTTTGTACACATATGAGAACTAAATTTGCTTCCAATCAAAAATTCACTTGTGGTTGTTGAATTTTTTAATCTTGACAATAGAAAATCGGTGTTACAACACGAAATAGTTTTAAGAGAACTAGACTTGGGGCTGTGTTCTGATTGCTACAATTAAAAAATTTCATTATCACCAATGAATTTCTGATTGAAAATAAATTTAGTTCTCACAACCGAAGTTGGTTTATGTGTGTACTATCTCACTCTCTCTACTTCTTTTCTTTTTTCTTCCATCTCTTTTACATATATCTATTGCTATCGTTTTTCATTTTCTTCTCATACAGGTATCACAAGGGAACCACATCAGCAGACTCAAGTGAGTCAATTTCTATTTTTCTTATTGAAGCGCCCTATGCACCCTAATAATTTTCTTAATCATATTCCGGCTCTTTTTTTTTTTACAAGTGAGCTGAAACCAGATGTTGGATGTTGTAAATATAAACGCATTCTTTGCCTTTTTCACATTTTACATGCCTTCCACAAAAACGTAGTCAATTATAACAAAACTATTAACTAAATACAAACAAAAAGCTGCTGACTAGAGACAACTTTGGAAAAGCTAATGTTCATTAAAGAAAATTATTATTCTAGATTTATTTTGCTGTAATGGAAATACAGCGTAGCTTATGTTAGATCAGTAAGCTATAGTTTGTTGCAAGTTTTTTACTGACTTTCTGTACATATAAAAGATCCAATACATATATTCATAAGTATATAGTTTGTAGGCTAAGAAACAAAATAATCTATTGGTGTGGATATGCCACACGTGATGGTGAAGTGTAAAAAAACAACATCTGTTTAAATATTGAATTTCAATTAAAGTGCTAAACGTATTTTATTTTTCTTAGAGTTTAGAACTCATTATTTAAAAAACATTAGAACATAATCAAAGAAAACAATTATAATTACAATATGAAGTGCTATAATTATAAGTATGACAAAAATATCAGTTCAAAGCAATTCTACTGTATTGTTAATTACGTCTATTTACTTATTTGTTTTTCATAGGCCGCAGTATACACTATGTACTCGTATGTATTTACATGTTTTTGATTTACCATCATAAACATAAAACATACGTCAAGGTAGTCACCTTGACGTGGTGTAGAGGCTAGAGTTGATCTGAGGTGTGACGCAAGGCTGAAACCATTTGAGATTCTTGGTTAGACGTTAGGCTAACTAGTGTCATCACTGTGACTGTAGTGAATTGGTCAGCCCATAGAGGCAGCGCGGCTGTCTTTGGCGAATCTGTTTGCCGGCAGCATAAAGGCCAATGAGCCAATTACGCTGCTTGCCGCCGAAACGCCTATCAGCTGCGGGGTAAAAGAGGTGGGAACTCAGATGGGGTAGACCCCGGTCAGCGTCGAAGGGAGCATCTCTAGAGATTCCCTCATTGACGGCAGCTCTAGCGGACACTGTTCGCTGGACAAGACTTGGGGTCATACCTAAGAATTTTCCAGAGGCCACATGGTCCTCTGAGGAAATTCTTCTGGTACAAAAGTGGATTCTGGACAGAATGTACGAAACCCGTCAGGGCTCGGTAAAGCCGCAGTTTGCTGGCTACAGCTTCAAGCCCGGATGACTGAGTATCAACTGTCTGAGTGATGAAACCGTGGCCTGGTCGAAGGCCAACTTACCGACCCTGAAGCCATGGGAAGGAGCTGAATTGAAGGTCGTGGAAGTGGCTCCCCAAGGCAGAAAGTCTGCACCAGGAGGAGGTAAGGGGCAAATTAGTACCCTCTTGCCAAAAACCCAAGCTCCAACGAGCAGACTGAAGAGTCGGAACGGGGAATCCGGAGGTTGTATTACTGGTACGGAGTGTGAAGTGCCCAAAAGGGCCGTCCTAGGAATTAATGTCCCAGGGCCATCTAGACTGCGGCACTCTCTTGAGGCAGTTAAACTGTCTCCATATAAATCTCCGTCGGGCAATAGCAGTCTCGTACCAGCTTAGTGACATGGTGGAAAAACAGTCTGGATTTTGTGACCATCCCAGAACCATTTGTCTGCAATAAATAATTGTAAGTTGATCTATGACAATAAAATCGACCGATATAGGGCGGCCATAACGGTCAACAAAAATAATAAAATTCTGCCTATTTTAGAGCTTGTGCGAAGAGATATAGTGGCAATACAAGCAGAAGTGCCTAGTGACTAAGAGCAGAGAATATTGTTTTGGCTCTGTTTACCTCCCTGGCGAGGCAGAAGAGGCAGCATCGGAAGGAATAAAGCAACTCACCGAATACTTCTGAAGCATTAACCTGCAATGGCTTGCATTCTGCGAGGCAAATGCACATCACACAGGAAGTATAGATGTCAACACACAAGGTGAGTCACTTCATGATTTTATTATAAGGGGTCCGCCATCGAACGTTTTTTTTTTCAACTAGTGCTTATTTCGTGAATGGTAACACTTAGCTCATGTCTGATTTGACAGATAATTAGTTTTATCCTTCCGCTGAAGGAATATGGTTGTGTTTTCGCTTCGCTAAGTGGGCCTGCGATCGACTTACAGAAGATGCCAAATTTTCCAAAAAAAATCATCTTTTCAGATGAAGCTCGTTTTGATCTTAGCGCACGCATATATTGAAAAGCCGACGCACCCAAAACGAGTCACTTTTTGTTGCGGATTTTGGTCCAGAGGCATAATGGGGTCAATTTTCTTCAAAAATGAGCAAGGAGTGGCCGTTAGTCAATGGCCATCGTTATCGGGCCATGTTGAACGAACTTTTGTTCACAAAAATTGAAGGGGAGGATATTGGCAACATTTGGTTTCAACAGGACGGCGCTACATGCCACGCAGCCGAAGGTACACTCGATGTTTTAATAGCATTTTCAAAAAAAAAAAAGTTAATTGGCGGACCCTGTAGTTAACAATATTGTTGTAGTAAACAGAGGTAATTAGCCTACGTTTGTAAATGCGATAAGAAGGGAGGTATTAGATCTTACCCTTGCTGCTGCATTTATTTCCAATAGAATTTCGGATTGGCGGGTGTTGGATGAGATTTTCCTGCCGGATCGCCAATATATTCGATTTGACCTGAAGAGAGAAGCTGAAGACACTTTTATAGAAATGTTGCCTGGTGGAATAAAGAGTTGGACACACTGCGAAGGACTCCCCACCTGTTCTTTAATAGAGCAAAGACCACTGGGGATTGTCGAAGTTTTAAAAGTACCATAAAATAACGCCTTGAGAAGCTCAAAGAAAGATTCATGGAAAAGGCACTGTGAGGAGAATGAAACCCTTCCAACAGATGCTATACTACATAAATCTCTTACGAAGCATCACTCAAATGGCTTTTCTACATTTAAGAAAGCTGACGGAAGTTTTACTGAGAGCCAGGAAGAAACGATACTGCATCTGCTGGACATAAACTTTCCTGGCTGCGCCTATAGTGAAGGGGACAGTAAAGATGTCAGGGGCATTACGTAGTTGACTTCTACACGAAGGGAACTTTCAGTGGCCTATATAATATTTACCGTCAATTAAACTTAATACGCTATTTCTACGCTTAGACCTCTTAAGTCTCCATGTGTGGACAACATGCACCTGTACCTATTGAGGCAAGGTGTTGACGTGCTCGCACCTAGGTTGACTAATATATTTAGGACGGACGTAGAATGAAGGGTATTGTCTTAATACGGGGGCAGAGTAAGGGTTACTTTTATACCGAAAGCAAGCAAAAAGTTGAACAACACGCCAAAAGCCTTCCGACCAATTTGCTTAAGTTCCTTCCCGCTTAAAGCTATGGAAAAGGACCATTCATGTAATGAATACATAAACTAGAGTTACAACCGGACCTTATCTTGGACTAGAAAATCATGTTCTCGACACTGCGCCTAATCACCATAACATTACAAGAAGAAGGTAAGACAAAATAACATAAAGAAGAAGAAGGATTGGGATTAAATATTTTCGTCCGCGGGTATCTGCACTAGATTTTTTATCAAAACGAAATCCTGTGATTCTAATTGAAGGCCGTCAGTCCGCCATATAAACCAAAGCTGCATCAGATGCTTGGGCCTTGGAAGACAACCTGATGACAACCTGATACATTACCACACAAACCGACCAGGATACGTGCTCCATAGGAAATTTACACTCCGAACCGGATTGTTAATTGTAAATATTTTGTATGCTTTAACTTTCATGATTAGATTCTTGCAACTACCGTCTTAACTGTGCCATAATATAACATAGATACTTTGTTCAGAATATTTTTTGTGCACTTATTTATTTTTTGTTTGTCATGTCTTTCTAAGCCCCGTAACAAGCTAATTTTTCAATATTCAATTTTGATTTTCTTCAAATAATTGATCAATCAGCAAAACACTACACAAACGCGCCAGAGGCTGGCATACATTTGCACAAAAATTGCATTGAATTTGAGTGCGTATGCCAAACATTGTTAAAGCAATTTATTTTACGTTATTACTCAAATACGTCGTAGATCCTTTTTTCTTCTATTTATTACCATTAAAAGATTTAAGATTATTTTAATGTGTTTTTTATTGATGTTGTTGTTTTTGTTAAAGCAATAAGTTCTTTTCAAATTACTGTTTGGCACGTTTTCTTGTTAATTTTTATTTTACTTTCATTTTTGCTTCTTTTTACTCTGTTGTTAAAGGTGTTTTTCAATAATAATTAAATCTTTGAGGCCATTAACTGACCAGGAAACGCCATAGCAAGCTACTGGCAAATCTACTAGCTGCTGTATTAAATAAATTAAAAACTCTCCTGTTGTTTTATTGACTCTGCAAGGAACTTTTACTCTCTTTATTACACTTTTTATTATATGTTTTCTCTAAATATATTCTAACTTGACTAATTTATTGTATTCTTTTGTAAATGATCATACAAGTACATAAAGAGCACGGATGTCCAGAAATGGTCGAAAATTTGTAAAATTTGTGAAAATCGATAACACAAGTTCTTATTTAAGACTTAAAAGCTGCTGTTTAAGGTCAGTCGAAATCAAACGATCTCAAGCGTACTAAAATCCCTTTCATACTTGGCAAGTGAAGTCTCTTACGCAGCTCTTGTGTTGAGGTTGAGGGAAGAGAATTTTTAATTTTTCAGAGTAAAACAACATATACATATAGGATAGGTTAGGTTACACAGGGCGCCCAAATAAGAAAAACAGAACATGGGCTCACATGGGTTCTCTGACATGGTCACTTTGTGATACATGTATACAAAGAAGTTAAGAAGACCAGAGATAGAAGAGTGAAAGGAAAGGAAATAAATATGAAGGCAGATAGAGAATGTGAGTCCGCCACTTAAACCAACCGCTACTTCTAACGAAGCCATGTAGCATGTCGACCTTTATATTCGACAGCGCAGTGAGACCCTGCAGGCGGTGTTCTCCAAAACTAATAATGCGCCGCTCCTCCAGGGCTGGACAACGGCAGAGAAGGTGTTATGCAGTCTCCTCTTCCTACTCATCTCGACAACTTCTACACTAGTCGTTAAATGGCAAAACGTAATTGCCAAAATATCAGTGGCCTATTACTACAGCCACCGCATTTGTCAGCCGGACTCTTTGGAGTCAGAATAAATCCTTAAGGCGATTGTTATCTAGTTTAGGCCAGATCATCCTCGTCCGTTCGTCTCTCCATGTGGACTGTGCTCTTCGCAAAAATATGCTCTCGATCTGCTGTTTGCAGATCGAGAGAGGCATACCGCATAGCGCCTTGGCATCTTGTTCTGGCAGCTTTGACCCTTTCCTTGCCTGGTTATCCGCTCTACAGTTCACAACATATATATAAGAAATTTAAATAACAAAACTTCAGAATTTTTAGCAAAAGAAAATGAAAAAAAATGGAAAAGTAAATTTTTGTAATGAAACGGTTGTGCAAGTTCAACAGAAAATTTAAAATATTAAAAACTTACTTACGCAAGTACCTTGCTAAGTGTGTAAAGGCTCTACGGATAGTACAATTTTTAAATTAAAATGGCAAAAATAATTTGTTAATCATTGGTACAGAATTTTTAAAAGCGCCATGACCCTTTTATGTCCACTGTATTAGAAGTAGACTCTTAGTGTGAATATTTGCTCCATTAAATTGTTATGCTTCATAAAATTTTTGCCAGAATTTACAGATTTTTATTTGCTTTAATTACCAAAAAGAAGTTCTTTACGTTTTTTTTTTATTATATTTTTTAAAATTATTTTAATTGAGAAGAAAACATTTTAATATGGTGTAAGTTGCCGTTTGTACATGTTGTACTTTTATTTTACTGCTACTGTTGTCAAAAATTTTATTATTTTTAGAATAATTTACCTAAATTAATTATGGATTGTACGCAATAATTTTTTGTAAGCAGACTATCACATTCTTTCTGACTGAAAGCCACAGCTTTAAGGCAACGCAAATCTAATTGTAAGTAAAAATTATTTAATTAAATTTTGCTGACAGACTTAACAGTTTTACTTATAGATAAAAATACAGGTACGTAAAGAAGTTAAAGATTCTCTTAGGTTCTATACCAAATGAGTAACTGCATGCCATGCTAAATACCTTCACAATCACCTTCTACACATTATTATTTACAACCAATTATTCTGTCCAAATAATATTTGAATTTGAGAGCACTGCGCTCTTTTTCAATATTTTAAAATTACTCACTGGATCTTAAATCTAAATATAAGCTGCTATTTTTGAAAGTGGGATAAGTCCACTTTAAAAAAAATTATTTAGCGGTACTTTTAGTAAGATGGTTATGCACAGCGTTAATTAATTATTATAATGTAGAGTTACACCACTTTCAAAAAGAGCAATTTAGTCGTTGTTTTGTCAAGAGTTTCCCTGATATATTAAGGTACTATGTACTATTGACATAGGGCCATAATTATCCTCACAAAAAAAGTAGACTTTTTTGTAAACTTTTAATAAAAGAATTATTTTTTTTTTTCATAAAAACTTTATAGATTTAAAAACCTTTGAGGAAAATAGCGGTGACTTCAGTGCGACTCAGCTAAACTAACTAATCAGCCATTATTGTTACGAAAAATAATTCTGTGAGCTATTATTCATAAGAAATTGTAGATATAGCAATTTGTTGCGTAAGCAATACTTGTGTCTGTATTAGTGTATAAGTTTCATGTTAGTTTTAAGTATTCTGGAATTAGCTAGAATAAGAATTTTCGTTTACCTTTTGGTTCTATAATTTGATATACGTAGAATCATCTAGTATCTAATATCTAGCTGTTTATGGAAGATTTTAGTTTTAGATGTTAAGTTTTAGTCCAGATGTTAAACAGTAAACAAGGTGTGTCAAAAGCAATAAAGTGTCATTGTGACGGTTATAAATGAAGTGTGTTTCTACAATAAGTGTTGAGAAAAGACAACTTCTTTTGTTTTATTTTACAATAAGGAACCTTAATAAATGAATCATTTTTATGATAGTGTAAAAACGTAACAAAATACATTTTGTCTGTCTTCTCTGAATGAACTTGCCATCCACAACAACCTCACATTCTGAAGGCGGACTACTTGGCATATCTCCGGGATATATTAAAGATGGTAGGTCTATTCTATCTGCAGAGACAATGTGACTTGTTAACGCTGATGATTTTAATTCTAAAGTAAGTACACACAAAAAACTACTTTTGTTGTGAGAACTAAATTTGTTTTCCATAAAAAATTCGGTTGTGTTAATAAAATTTTTTAGATGTAGCAATCAGAATTCGATAATACATTTTAAAATGTTGGTCTAATAAAAATGTTTCTAGCTGTAAGAGAGATGTTTTATTGTTACAATTAAAAAACTCGACAAGTTTTGATTGAAAACAAATTTAGTTCTCCCAACTAAAGTTGTTTCTCAGTGTATGTGTCTGCGTTGAAATTTTTATTTGATTTAAAATTTTTTTTTTTTGTGAGTTTGAATTTAAGAAAAGCATAAATGGCAGACAGTGACTGTCAACTATGTTGCATTGAAATTATATCCTTCTATTAAAACCATAGTCGTGTGCATTATGTAGTCATATTGGAAACCAAGCCCAACAAAAGCTTAGAAAAATTCAAAAATTTTTTTTAATATTTTTTGTCATATAAAAGTAAGTTTATTTATGTGTGTGCATGGGTTGCTTGGTGGAGCAGTTTCTAAAGTAGAAAACTATGTTTTCCTTTACACAAACACTTCTTTATAATATTTATTTACTCATAATGCAGTGCATTTTACCTTGCCTTATGTACTCTGCAATCATTTTTGCATAAAGCCTTCAATCAATATAATTTTTTAATTATTTGTTACTTAGACAGGAGGTGTAGGTAATTTAACATTAACAGACGCATGGTATGAATAAATACTTGAAACGGTTATTACTTATTAGCATAAATAATTAATTATCTTTAAAACATTTATAATAATTTCAATTTGTAAATTTATGACTGAAATCAATTATTTAATTGAATAATTAGAAGAGTGTGTTGTTGCTGTTTATAACTACTTAAAAATCATAATAAATTATTTTATTTATGTGTGACTAAGAATTATAAAAATATATTTAATTATTGTCTTCATTAAAAAATTATGAAATTCTTACATGGCGCATCATTTGAATGCGATTTTTGTCTTCAATATGTGCCTTTGAAATGTCATAAATATCTGTCATTTATTCCAAACTCTCACCTCATCTTTGCGTTGAAAGCCACACAAAATATTCTTTTGTAAATTTGAAAAAAGAAATTAAACAATCTTATCGAAATTTCTTGAATTTAAATATTTTAGAAATGTTTTTCTGAAAAAATATTCAATAACATATAAATATAATATCCATGTATTTTGCACTCTAATACCATTTTGTCGTCAAATCTTTCTATCTCAATACTATGTATTGATGTTTTCTCTGTCTGGGATGCTCATTCCTCATCTTTCAGCTGGTGGACAAATCCACAAAGTGTGCTTTATCTTGACATGGACAAGAGGAACCATTCTGTGTAACACTAATTTAACTTAAACCATAATTGAATTTAGAAAGTTCAGTTTGGGGTTTTAAATCATTTTTGATTAGGGCCTGAATAACTTTTGGCCTATTTTGTTTGGGATTACTCTTATTCACTATGTCCACTTCAACTCTCCAGTAATCTTGCTTCCTTAACTTTTTTCCTTCGCATAGAATTACATATCCCACAGCAGGATTCTAGTTGAACAAAAAAAGTGCCCGCAGCAATTTTATCAGCATCGATCAGGAAAAGTTTGTAAATTCATTTGGAGCACTTGGCCATCAAGGAGAAAAAATATTCTGATACCACTAGTGGCTTCACGTACAGAGTTTTGAAGGGATGGATGATGGAAAACTGTAACTTATTACAACAATTTTTCTCTAAGATAAGCATTCACTGATGATCACTTACGATAGCCTAGAAGTATAATATAGTTGCGGATTATCTGAGCTTATTATTATTTTACTTTTGCCCAAAGCACTCAGGAGGTAAGCGAGGATACAAATAATCTTATTTTCTTTTCCTTATCGGGCCGCCCAGAAAATATAAGTAACCATCGATATAATTGTAATTCTGTAGAATCACTCAATAATTTTTTATCTTAAAAGTCACATTTAGCTTTAGAGATTTTTGAATAGATAAGTTACTCGTAACGCTTAAATGTTTGTTTAAAGTAAGACAGAATCTTATCAAGATGGTCCTAGAACTTCTCAGATAGCGTTAATAATAATATGTCCTAATAAATTTATTATTGCTGATATAAAATGATTTTATCCAAAAAATATCGTGTTACTACTAGAAGATACATGGAAATGCCATATGTGTGAAAAACAACAGGATGAGATGAAGGTTAAGGTAGAAAGAAGTATATACTGAAGGGCTGCACAAGCATACTTGAAATATAATATTTTATAATAAAAACTGCTTGTAAGCCATTTCAAGTAGTTGTGTAGCCCTTTTATATATACCACGCGTCGTCACACGCTTCACCGCATTATATGATTTTGTCAAATAAGTGAAAAAAATATAAATAAACTCAAAAAGTTAAATAAATTTTTACTTTTTGAAGCGCAGTAGGCGTTGTAACAAGTAAGCAGCTGTGTTAACATTCAATTTTAATTAAAAAACTTTAGAATTATTTAAGAGTAAAATAAAGAAAATAATAGAGCAAATCAGAAAACAAAGTGTTTTATTCAAAATCCAGCCTTTAATTAAAAAAAAAAACCTCAAACGGGTTGACGAGTAAATACTAAAGGGCTGCACAAAACCATTTGAAACTTACATGACACTACTGTACAATATAACATTAGTGTCCACAATGCGGAGAATAGTGCTTAAATGTAGGCAATTCGTGTTTGTACACTGAAAGAATTTTGTTCATATATCCAAAGAAATTTTTCATTTTCAACCAATGATACGATTTATTAGATCAATGAAAACTTTCATAAAATGTGTTCATTATATATATATGACTCTTAAAAATGTTTTTCAACTGCAGAGTTAGCGGTTCAACCCCCGGTTGGAGACAAAAAAATAAATTTTTTTATTTTTTAACACACCATACTCATTTTGATAAATTTACTTTTCAAAAAATTACTTTTCAAAAACATTGCTGCTGTGCGCGATAGTGTATAAAAAGAGCTATCAAGCAGTTGCAGTGAATAGTGTTCTATATCGCAAGATTATAAGGGACTTTTTGTGGCCAGAAATTGAGGAAATGTTATTTCAATAGGATGAAGCCACTTGTCACATAGCCAACAAAATAGTAGATTTTTTCCCGAGAAATTCAATGGTCGTGTTACCTCATGTCGTGGCGATGTTAATTGGTCTCCACGATCATGTGACTTGACAACGTTGGACTCCTTTATTTGGAGATATTTAAAAGAAAAAACCTACATCAATAACGAAAGAATAATTCCGGAGCTAATGGATGAGATAATTCGCCACATTAACGACATTAAACCTCATTTATGTCTCAGAGTCATTGAAAATATGGACCATCGAATGGAGGTATGCCCCTGAAACCGTGGCGAGCACTAGTCCGATTTTTTCTTGTACACATAATTGTCATAGATTCTTTTATCATAATAAAAATAATAATAAAACAGTTTTGTGAAAACTTTTTATTTCTTTTTTTGTATTTCACATCGTCCGTTTTGGTTGAACTACGCCAAAGAATAAAAAGATCAGTGCAAAATTTTGCAACCGAACCAGCACGAACACGTTTTGAAAGATATTCCATGTAGTTTTGAAATTATTTGTGTTTTGTGTGGAAGTAGAAAGACCAAAACAATGAGTAAAGAGAAAAAAAGATTTAGTACATATACTACATAAATAAAATAAAAGTTGAATTTAATGTGGCATAAATCACCTAACCTGTCTACCAAAATGATTAAAATTATGACTGAACTATTGACCTGTTAAATAAGTAAGTTAAATGATAACGATTTAAATTATAATTGCATTTGTTAAATGAAATAATAAATAAATGCGTTGAACATTTACTGTTATGGTAAGTGGGCGGTATTAGATCCTAAATATATTTCAACATAGTTGTCATTTAAAAAAGGCAAAATATAAGATATGCAGATCCTATGTCTACCATTAGAGATTAAATTTAAAAATACTTTTTTTTTTTGCTGAGAAAATGTTGAATTTTGTGACAACATAGAGTTATATGCTTTACTTTTTCTTTCATTAAATAAGAATCAGTATCTGTGAAGCATAACACTTGCTCACCCAAGGTTGTGGTGAATTTGTTTCAGTTCAAAAGTACTGATTCTAACACCAAATCAACGATCGACCAGGTCAGCTTATAAACCTAATATGAAACCAAACACAATGACAAGGCACCTGTAACAAACTTATTTAAATCGAGCACTATACTACTACTGTAATTAGTTAAGGGTGTCCAATAAAGAGTTGACTATTTCATTTCATACTACAATAAATCGAATGTTTTACCACGATGTGTGGTAGGTGGTGGCGTTTTGCTGAAAATGCATGTCGTCGAGATTAATTAACTGAACGCCATGTTAATTCCGTTATCATGTTTCTGTAATGAATACTGTTCACAGTCATTTCAATTTCAGCCTCATCTTCAAAAAAGTAAGGTCTGACCAAAATGCATACCAGACAGTTGCTCCTTGTAAGTGCATTTGCTCCTCATGCATGCATTGCATGAAGATTTTCTTAACCCCAAATTCACGAAACCATTTAGATGGAAGTACGTTTTATCAGAAAAGAAGACTTTTAATCGAAAAATTGGCAGTGACTTCAGAAATTCCTTGATTGTTTTTTTTTTTCCTTTTAACAGATGGGCTAGAACAAAAATAATTGAAGATTTATATCCATATAATATACGAGTGGTAGTTTTTACTCCAGAAGCAGAATTTCTATCACTTGCTTTACGGACAGCAACCAAAACTCATATTAATACTAACAATCACAATTAATGAAGGTACCAGAAAAACGAACGTTATAAGTGGCAAGAGTAAAGAGTAAATCAAAAAACTTTAGCCCCACATCCATAGTTAAAGTTGAAAATAAAATACCAAACAGAACAAAATACTGCATTATTAGGATTCAAAATGTGGTAGAGTAATTTGCATAGGTTATTAATATTATTATTTATATTATTAATCTTTTTACTTTGTATCAATACTTTAAAACTTTTTATTTTTCTGATCAAATATTCTTTGCGTCCTAAGTAATTGCTATTGAAAAAATGATAAGACAAAATAAAATTGAAGTTGAAAGCAGACAAACCTGTTTTTTATATTAAATATTTTAAGGCCTACAAAAATTACATTCAAAAGGGCTTTATAAAGATACTAGATTTTGCCCGCGGCTTTGCACGCATTAAATTCGTAGTAAAATAATTCCCCTTTCTATCTTTGGAATATCTAAATTCATATACTACATTTTTACTTATTTATTTTACTTTTACAATTAATATACTACAGAATCTCTGTATATACAACAGCTTTCTTATTAAAAATATTTACAAAATAATTTCACTAATACTAAATTGCCGACCAAGATCTTAATAGAAGAATTGAAAAATTATGGTTTTAATCTAATAAAGGGTGTTTTTTATAGACGTATAGAAACTTTAAGTTGGCATTACTGTTCAAGATGGCGACCGATTTAACAGCTGTCAAGTGACTTATTCTCAGTTTGGTTTGGCAATTCATCATGAATAGACTCACGCCTGAGCAACGCTTGCAAATAGTGCATTGTATTTCGAAAATAATGGTTCTGTGCTTAATACGAATCCCGATTTTCATAACCGAATTTTGTTTAGCGATGAAGCGCATTTCTGGTTGAATGGCTACGTCAATAAGCAAACTGCCGCATTTGGAGTGAAGCTAATCCTCAAGTGTATATCGAAACACCGTTACATCCAGAAAAACTGACTGTTTGGTGCGGTTTATGGGCTGGTGCAATCATTGGTCCGTACTTCTTCAAAAACGATGATGGCCAGAACGTTACAGTCAATGGTGATCGGTATAGAGCCATGATTACTAACTTTTTCATTCCTGAATTCAACAACCATGATGTCCAGGAGCTGTGGTTCCAACAAAACGGCGCAACATGTCACACAGCTCGTGTCACAATCGATTTATTGAAAGACACGTTTGGTGACCGCCTAATTTCACGTTTTGGACCTGTGAATTGGCCTCCAAGACCTTGTGATTTAACACAGCTAGACTACTTTATGTGGGGCTATGTAAAGTCATTGGTCTATGCGGATAAGCCACAAACGCTTGACCATTTGGAAGACAATATTCGCCGTATTATTGCCGATATACGACCACAAATATTGGAAAAAGTCAGCCGTGGCGGTCGTATGCCAGAAATCATATTTAAAATGTAATGCCACAAGATTATTTTTCGAATAAATAAAATTCTTGTTAATCGAATAATCCATCGTTGTTTTATTGCAATGTAAAGTTCTATACGTCTATAAAAAACACACTTTATTATCTAAACTAATGTAAGTACTTTTTAAAATCAACCTTAATTCCGACTAAAGTACGAACGTACATATAATTTCGAAAAAAAAAATGTCGCGCTGAAAAGCACGTTTTTATTAAGTTTGGTATTTTCCTCGCTAGAAAGCTCCGATAAACGCGTGCGATCGCTGCAAGTCACAAAGTCCTATAAGGAGGGGCGCGCGCTTCGACACGCTATTTATAGAGATAGGCACGCGCCGCGCCACCGGCCGGCCAGTACCGCCGCAACCACGATGTCCCTATATTATTCCATATTATATGTAAAATGTATTTAAGGCACTGAATTAGATAAGGAATAATGCTTAAATCGCTTTGTAAATAAGCCATTATTTCTCGTAAAAAGTAAAAATTGGTTATTGTGGTCTATCCCTAAGAGATAAACATATACCATCGCCGACTTTCTTTTAGACCTTTTTAAGGTATACAATACTTAATAAATTATTTTGATCTATCTCGTAGAGTTCAGCCAGCGTTTGCAATGTAAGCGCAAAAAAATGTGTTTATTTAGAAATCTTGAAATTATCAGTGGTTCTCTAATATATTAAGCATGTTATTATACAGATAAACATTTCTCTTGAATCACTCTAGCTATTAAAAAAAACTGCATCAAAATCCGTTGTGTAGTTTTAAAGATCTAAGCATACATACAGACATAGGGACAGACGCGGGAAGCAACTTTGCTTTCTACTATGTAGTGATATAAATAAAATTTATTTTCAGTTTGTTTGTTTGGTCGCTATACCAATTTTTGTTTGGACCATCCACGCCCATTTTCTAACTATTTTCACTATCCACTATTGAAAAAGAAGTGTGTTCATACTTAATCTAAGCCTGAAATTATATTTTGAAATATTTTATTTGCCACTCTGGGAGGAGCCTCTGATAATAATGCTTGCAAAAACATGAGGCATTTTATAAAGTAGTAAATTTATTGGGATAAGTTTTGTAGCAATTAAAATTCTATTTGTAAACAGATTTCTCTAAAAATTAGTACATATGCCGGGTGAGACCGGCCAAAAACATTTAATATTAAATAATTTAATTTGATGCTTAGCTTTCTATTAAAGTATTATGAATAAGTTAAAAATAAGTTTAAAAAAAATTAAATTATTTATTTTCAGTCTCGTTTTCAATCACAAATATGATAAAGAAAAACAATCTTTACATTTCAATTCGCAAAAAAAATATTAATTTAACTTTATCACACAATTAATAATAAATAATTGTATCAATAAAGTTTCTTAATTGTGCAGAAGAACAATTGCATTATGAGTTATACCATACAAATCCCAAATAGGAAATATTCGCTGTTTCATATATTAAAAACGGCAAACTCTTTATAAACGCTACTACTTATGTAGCAAACCAACAAAATGTTTTATTAAATAAATATGCAAACATGTATTCGTATGTATATATGCAATGCAATGAGATGGTTGCTTGGAGCTGCAGTGGTCTATATTCGTAGACTTTTCCATTTGTAGATAACTCTGTGCGATTATTGAATTTATAAAATGCATTTATTCTTCATTTGAGAATACTTGTTTTACAAGATACTTACACAACCATGTAACATAAATATTACTGCCATTTGCTTGTTTGTTTGTGTAGTAGTAGATAGATAACCAATAATATAATGTTGTAATCTTTGTCTGAAATTATGCTGGTACTTGTGTGTGTATTTATTTATTCATATTTGCATAATGTAACGTTAACTCTTTCAGTGTTTAATTTAAATGAGCAAAAAATTTACAAAAGAAAATAAATTAATTTCAATACAATTACACATGGGTTTTTATACACTTTCCAAAAAAGTGAAAAGGGTGTATAAAGGGTGTTTTTTATAGACGTATAGAACTTTAAATTACAATAAAACAACGATGGATTATTCGATTGACATGAATTTTATTTATCCGAAAGATAATCTTGTGGCATTACATTTTAAATATGATTTCTGGCATACGACCGCCACGGCTGGCTCGGATGAAGTCCAATCTGGACGTCCAATTTTCGATGACTTTTCCCAACATTTGTGGCCGTATATCGGCAATAACACGGCGAATGTTGTCTTCCAAATGGTCAAGCGTTTGTGGCTTATCCGCATAGACCAATGACTTTACATAGCCCCACAGAAAGTAGTCTAGCGGTGTTAAATCACAAGATCTTGGAGGCCAATTCACAGGTCCAAAACGTGAAATTAGGCGGTCACCAAACGTGTCTATCAATAAATCGATTGTGGCACGAGCTGTGTGACATGTTGCGCCGTCTTGTTGGAACCACAGCTCCTGGACATCATGGTTGTTCAATTCAGGAATGAAAAAGTTAGTAATCATGGCTCTATACCGATCACCATTGACTGTAACGTTCTGGCCATCATCGTTTTTGAAGAAGTACGGACCAATGATTCCACCAGCCCATAAACCGCACCAAACAGTCAGTTTTTCTGGATGTAACGGTGTTTCGACATACACTTAAGGATTAGCTTCACTCCAAATGCGGCAGTTTTGTTTGTTGACGTAGCCATTCAACCAGAAGTGCGCTTGATCGCTAAGCAAAATTCGCTTATGAAAATCGGGAACAACGGCAATCTCGTTCGAGATAAAATTGCACTATTTGCAAGCGTTGTTCAGGCGTGAGTCTATTCATGATAAATTGCCAAACGAAACTGAGAATAAATCACTTGACAGCTGTTAAATCGGTCGAAATCTTGAATAGTAATGTAAACTGAAAGTTATATACGTCTATAAAAAACACCCTTTATAAGTTTGTCATTACGTGTGTAATTTCTACACCGTACATGGAACACAATGTAAAGTGTATATATTCTGGATACTTATAAGTAGAAAAGTCGATTTAGCGATGTCCAACTATCCGTCTGTCCGCGTGTATATTGAAATCAACTTTCAGCCCAATTCGGCCATAAATGGCTGAGCTATGAGATCTGAAGTGCAACTACCTCTATTTTTAGACTATTTTTGGAGCGTTATTTGCTTAATTTGTGTAAACTACAAAACAGACAAAAAAAACTTTATACGCAGTTTTAGCACAAATAACAGTCATAAAGTCTGTGCAAAAAATTAAAACAATCGATAAACAAATAGTCGAGGAATATCAAAAATACAACCGAAATTTAAATTTTTATTAATTTTTGCTTTGTTTTTTTGAGTATTATATCTAAATTAAAAAAAAAGTTGTACGCAGTTTTTTCAAACGTCACACTAATAGCATCTGGACCAAAATTCAGCTGCATAGGTCCATAAGGCCGCGCCTCTATGAGTCTAAAATAGCGACTCCATTTATTTTTTGACCTTTTTGGAGCGTTTTTTTTGCGTACTTTGTCTAAAATACACAATAAACCAAAAAATGTGGAATAAATTAATCTTAATATAAATAACAGTCGTAATGTTTTTGCCCAAACTCAAAACGATCAATCCATTAATGGCCGAGAAAAATCAAGACTACAACCGATATTTCAGATTTTTATTAATTTTTGTTTTGCTTTGTTTTCTTATGGAAATTTTTAAGCTGTGATATGCACACAAAGACGAAACCTAAAAAGTGTATCGGTTTGTTTGCGTGTGGTTTTTAATGCCTTGAGTGTAATAGCATTACGAATGCAGACATCTTTATGAAAGAGAATTTTTTCGATTTTCGTGGTTAATTAAATACGTTTGGCTTAAAAATTTTTTACAAATGTTTGCAAAATTAAATGAAATTATATGAAATTTGTATTCCTATTGGATATTTTTCTTAGAATTTCTATTTTTATTAATTTAAAAATTTAATGCCTGCTTATTGCTTATTGATTTTAAAAATGAGGTTCTAAAACAGGATTGTTCTTTAAAACTCGTTAATTTTAGTTTCTTGAACCGAAATTAATAAAATATTTTTGGATTAATAAAAAATATATTTATTCCAAGAAAATTATTTTTTTCAATGTTTGTTTAAGGTAATTTTATATAGCAAATAAATTAAGCGAGTGATGCAATACTTTGTAGTGCATTATAATTGAATTAAAATAATTGTACCATTAAGGACACTCTCAGCAAAATGTCATGTATTTACTAAAGCGCTGCACAAGCATACTTGAAAGCCACACATCACTACGAACATGTGTAATATTTTATAATAAAAAGTGCTTGTAAGTCATTTCAAGTATGCTTGTGGAGCCCTTTAGTATATTCTGTGCTTAAAATAAAATTTTGATTTGTCAGAGTTAGCAAGATGTCTGCTCTGCCTGCATTGAGCCGTATTTACAAATTATATGTGTTCACATTATCGACACATAAAATGTGCTGAAAATCGATACATTGTGCCCGTAGAAAGAAAAAACTAAAGCTCCAATTAATTCTAATTCCCAAGCAGCTTAAAAAATTAACCATTTAAAAAAATTAAACAAATCTTTTTACTAAAAAATATTCCCATTGATATTCTTATAAAAGCTAATAATAACAAATTGAGGAAAAAAATTTACAAAACATACTTTCTTAATAATCAATATTCGTCTTAAGTAACAAGAAAATACTCGAAAAAAATAATAAATAAAAAAAACTATATTATTTTCAAAAAAATCAAAAATAAAGAATAAACATAAATGCACAACAAATACACATGATTACATACATGTATAATAAAAGTTAAACACAAAACAAAAACTATTAATACACAAATTCAAATATAAAATCGAAAATAAATACCAAATATGTGGCAACAAGATAAGTCAACACCACAACGTAAAATAAATGGAAACTACAATTAATACCAGATGGAACATGGAAACTCCCGGACTGGACACATATCGCAATGATGGAATATATATGTATTAAATGAATGTTATGTCTACACTATCCTTCAGACAAGCCTAATGGCTTCGCGGGGATTAGACTTAAGATCAATATAATAATGTATATTTAATTGTTACAGAATACCATGATTATATAATTAATTTAATTTTTTAGTTGAATAAAAAAAAAAAAAAAAAAAAAAAAAAATTTAATAGATTTTTTTTAAATTTTTTTTTATTTTTTTTTTATTTTTTTTGCACAAAAAGATTACATTGACTGATTGCCTCATACCGCAAGATTCGCACATTAAAATAAAACCAACGCTTCCGAAATGCAACAATTTCAGCTTCAGTCTTCGGCTTCAATTACGGTATAAACGAAGGTGAATCTTTCTCGTTCTTATTTTAAACTGGTAAAAGTGATAAAATTGGATTGACTAGTTTATGTATAAAGTTCACTATAGAGGTTAATATGTTTCCGAAAGGTAATGACAACAAGATCCCGTTAAGTTTTATGAACATATTATCCACTGCTTTTTTTATACTACCATCAGCAGCAACCAAACCGACAATCAAAACCAGGAGGTACAAGACACAAATAAACTTCATGTTTAAAAATATTTTTATAAATGAATGAATTTAGTTAAAACTCTATTCATTTCATAGAAAAAACTTATAAAAATTAAATAAAAGTGGGATATTTGGTCGTGTCGAATCTTAGAGACCCCTTCGGCAATTTTAAATTTTTCAATATTAAAATCTGGCAACAGGAAGTGCTACGTGCTCATTGCAACTCGTACTTTACTAAGCTAGAAAATAAATTACCAGCAATTTTAAAAATATAAAGAAGTTTTTGTTGCCGCAAAATTTGTGTCTCTTTTTGCTGCTGATGTTTCATATTTTGCAAAACTTTATTGTTGATCTCCAATTCAAGTCTGATTTTAGCTGGATATCAGCTTGTGTCCAGAATTTGTCAGGTTTTTTCTATTTTAATTCAAGGAGAAATTGTCTAAAAGAAATAATAACCGGTCACTCACAGAGAAGATAGAAATGGCGGAAATAGTCTTCTTACATCTGTTTAGTGATTTAGTAAAAAGAAGCCAATTATTTGTCATCAGGCCCATCCTGTGACTAAGCATTTTGAAAAACGTTTACGCTTGATTCGGTTAAGAATTCGTATTTTCACGGAACTTATGCCGTGGAATTGCAGAGTATTGAAACTCAAGGTAAAGAGACGGCAGAATACGAGTATGTACTATGTCATTGTTATAGTCTAATTTGGATCCGGTTTCGTTACTTAGGGCATCTCTACGTACTATCGTCTAACATGGTGGACAAATCAGCCAGAAACGCCTTTACATTTTTAGTAAAAACCAGACTTAGGGAATATTTGTAACATTCGTTGGACCAAGAGATTCGTTCTACCTAGTAATTTTAATTCTAATATAGGGCAATCAGTATTACGGCATTTAATGTTTCACAATGCAAGTGAAATGTGTTTGCCATTCAATGACTACTTTAGAAGAGGTGGGAACTTTTAAATACTTTCTCTGCCTTGGTCCTGTCCTTTAGAATCATTGCAAAGCTTTACTTTAGAGAGTAGTGAGTGTAGTGATACCTGCAGGTTCTCACTGCGCTGTCGCCTATAGGGGTCGGCAGCAATTGGTTCAAGCTAGAGACTCATCTTCTACTTTTTGTACACATATGAGAACTAAATTTGCTTCCAATCAAAAATTCACTTGTGGTTGTTGAATTTTTTAATCTTGACAATAGAAAATCGGTGTTACAACACGAAATAGTTTTAAGAGAACTAGACTTGGGGCTGTGTTCTGATTGCTACAATTAAAAAATTTCATTATCACCAATGAATTTCTGATTGAAAATAAATTTAGTTCTCACAACCGAAGTTGGTTTATGTGTGTACTATCTCACTCTCTCTACTTCTTTTCTTTTTTCTTCCATCTCTTTTACATATATCTATTGCTATCGTTTTTCATTTTCTTCTCATACAGGTATCACAAGGGAACCACATCAGCAGACTCAAGTGAGTCAATTTCTATTTTTCTTATTGAAGCGCCCTATGCACCCTAATAATTTTCTTAATCATATTCCGGCTCTTTTTTTTTTTACAAGTGAGCTGAAACCAGATGTTGGATGTTGTAAATATAAACGCATTCTTTGCCTTTTTCACATTTTACATGCCTTCCACAAAAACGTAGTCAATTATAACAAAACTATTAACTAAATACAAACAAAAAGCTGCTGACTAGAGACAACTTTGGAAAAGCTAATGTTCATTAAAGAAAATTATTATTCTAGATTTATTTTGCTGTAATGGAAATACAGCGTAGCTTATGTTAGATCAGTAAGCTATAGTTTGTTGCAAGTTTTTTACTGACTTTCTGTACATATAAAAGATCCAATACATATATTCATAAGTATATAGTTTGTAGGCTAAGAAACAAAATAATCTATTGGTGTGGATATGCCACACGTGATGGTGAAGTGTAAAAAAACAACATCTGTTTAAATATAGAATTTCAATTAAAGTGCTAAACGTATTTTATTTTTCTTAGAGTTTAGAACTCATTTACTTAATTATTTAAAAAACATTAGAACATAATCAAAGAAAACAATTATAATTACAATATGAAGTGCTATAATTATAAGTATGACAAAAATATCAGTTCAAAGCAATTCTACTGTATTGTTAATTACGTTTATTTACTTATTTATTTTTCATAGGCCACAGTATATACTATGTACTCGTATGTATTTACATGTTTTTGATTTACCGTCATAAACATAAAACATACGTCAGGGTAGTCACCTTGACGTGGTGTAGAGGCTAGAGTTGATCTGAGGTGTGAAACATGGCTGCAATCATTGATCATACTTCAGGTCTTAGCCAAGAACTACCCCGACGCAAAGGTTGAAACTATTTGGGATTCTTGGTTAGACGTCAGGCTAACTGGCGTCATCACTGTGACTGTAGTGAATTGATCAGCCCATAGAGGCAGCGCGGCTGTCTTTGGCGAATCTGTTTGCCGGCAGCATAAAGGCCAATGAGCCAATTACGCTGCTTGCCGCCGAAACGCTTATCAGGTGCGGGGTAAAAGAGGTGGGAACTCAGATGGGGTAGACCCCGGTCAGCAAATGAAAAGAGTAGTGAGCGATGGGCTAGCGTCGAAGGGAACATCTCTAGAGATTCCCTCATTGACGGCAGCTCTAGCGGACACTGTTCGCTCGACAAGACTTGGGGTCATACCTAAGAATTTTCCAGAGGCCACATGGTCCTCTGAGGAAATTCTTCAGGTACAAAAGTGCATTCTGGACAGAATGTACGAAACCCGTCAGAGGCACTGTGAGGAGATTGAAACCCTTCCAGCAGATGCTAGACTACAAAAATCTCTTACGAAGCATCACTCAGGGGCATTACATAGTTGACTTCTACACGAAGGGAACTTTCAGTGGCCCATATAATATTTACCGTCATTATACAGGGTGGCCCAAATAAGACCAACTGATGAGAAACACAAATAACTTTTTTATTTTTTAACATAATTTATTTTTTCTTTTTGCAGATTATAACTGAACTCTTGGAAATTTAAAATGAATACGTACAGTCCACAACAACGCATTAAAATTATCGATTTTTATTATTCTTCTCAACGATCAATTGTTCTGACGCAGCGAAATTATGGCCGTTTTTTTTTTAATGTAAGATCAGCGCCCACATCTTCCATGATTACAAGTTTAGTTCGCCGTTTTGAGGAACTGGGTGCAGTTGCGGACCGTCCAGGAAGAGGTGTTCATCGAAATATTCGTACTGAAAACAACGTGGAGCTGTGCAGCAGAGTGCTGAAAATGATCCATCTGTCTCAACTCGTCGCCGTTCCGGCCAATTGAGTATACCCAGAACAACATTACAGAGAATTTTAAAGCTGGATCTTAAGATGTATCCATACAAAGTTCAAAT
Source organism: Thelaira solivaga (assembly GCA_947397855.1). Taxonomy (NCBI): domain Eukaryota; kingdom Metazoa; phylum Arthropoda; class Insecta; order Diptera; family Tachinidae; genus Thelaira; species Thelaira solivaga. Next base: position 30,961,036 of record OX377612.1, read on the forward strand.
TGTGCAACAGCTTCTACCGCAAGACCCCCAACAACGACTACAATTCGCTCACTAAGTCTCAATTGGGCCACCCGTTACTTAATAGGCTATTTCTACGTTTAGACCTTTTAAGTCTCCAGGTGTGGACAACTTACAACCGTACCTACTCAGGCAAGGTGTTGACGTGCTCGCACTTAGGTTATTGCCTTAATACTGGCGCAGAGCAAGGGTTACTTTTATACCGAAAGCAAGCAAAAAGTTGTACTACATGCCAAAAGCCTTCCGACCAATTTGCTTAAGTTCCTTCCCGATTAAAGCTATAGAAAAGATTTTGGACCATCAGAGAAGTCCATCTTAATGACAACCCTCTTGGACAATATGCTTACCAGTCAGGCAGATCAACTGAGACTGCACTGCACAGCCTAGCGAGTAAAATAGAAAAGGCTCTGGTTGTTAAAGAAATAGCCCTCTGGACATTCAAGAAAACATTTGTGTTTCTTATATAAAAAATATGATAAAGATTGTGTCTGTCTGTCCGTGTAGTCGTTGAAATCAATTTTTAGAAGAGACTAAACAGCATACAGAAAAATATAGCACATTAAACGGTCAACTGTTTTTTTAAAACTATTACTATTGAAATTCAGCCAGATGGGTCCATAAATGGCGGAGTTATGAGTCAAAAGCCGCAACTACTTCTATTTTTACACATTTTTTTCAGTGGGTTTTTTGAGTATTATGTCTAAACGAAGAAACGAATAAAAAAACGCGGTATGCAGTTTTGTTTGAAGTATTATTCATAATACCTGTGATAAAAATGACCGAGGAATATCAAAAATATAACCGAAATTTTAGACTTTCATTAATTTCTGCTTTGTTTTTTTGCGTTCTTTATCTAAACTGCAAAACAGAAAAAAGATGTATTAAAATTTTGTAACAGCAAAAGCATTCGTAATGTCTCTGCAAAAAGGGAGAGCAATCGGTGGGAAATATAAAATTACAACCGACTTTTCACATTTTCAATAATTTTTATTTTGCTTTTGCTTTGTTTTTGTGTGAAGCTTTACACACAAACACGAAACCTAAAAAAGTGTCTGTGTGGTTCTTAATGCACTTAAGCGGAGATCATCTCTATTTGTACCCTACTAAACAAATATTCAGATATTACTTTGGATAATTACAAAATTTTTTTTTTATATTTTCATATACCCCAGTGCTGTTGCTCTGAAGGATTTTGAAATTGCATTTCAGTTTGGCTTTTGTTGCAAAATCGGAAATGGTACCTTGTCAAAATGAGGACTGATAAAAATCCTTCAGAAGAAGAGTACTGGGGTAAGGAGGACTTTCAAAAATTTATTTTAAAATAATCCAAAGTTATTTCTGAGCATTTGGATGGTAGATTACAAATTTAAGCGACCTTTTCTTTAAAATGATATGTGTCCCTTACCGTAATATTCTATGATTCGTTTGCAAATTTTTTAAATCTCTTATAGAAATCAACGGAATGAATAATTAGACTCAGTGTGTACCTGGTTCGTAACACTAAGGATACTGGAATAGTTTATATATTTATTTATTTTTTTTGTACAGAAGTTCATTTATATAAACAAAAACGTAAGCGTGAAACAATTATGATAATTTCATTATTTGATTAAGAAAATAATTTAAATTGGTCTGTTAATGTCACTTTTATTGCCGCCATTTGTATCCAACAATCCAAACTGAATCAAAAGACAAACAACAAATTGATGTCTTTATTAAAACTCATTAATTTTTATTTAACATGCATTCTTTTTGTTACGTCTGTCTACGTGGTGGCCAGTTGAAATAAGTTTGCATCAAAATGATTTACATTTTAAATGCAAATACGGAATTGCATCGGACAGATGAATACAAAAAACAATTATTGTAATTTTATTTATTTTATTATGAAATTGTAGAATCACTGGCTTGTTTAATAAATCTGTCAAAATTTAAAAAAAAAAAAGTAAAGTCACGATTGATTGAAAATAAAACAGCAGGATTTTAAGTGAAATTAATGGCTGCAGGAATAAGTGGGTTTGATTTATTATTCAATTCAGTTTACGGTTGTTAAGAAAAAATAAAAACAATTTAAGTACAATTTCCAGAACTTGTTTTCTGTTAAAGGATTTAACATTTAAACAAAGTGTACCTGCACTTTATGTATGTTTTACATTTTGCTATTATAGTTTTATATATGTATTTTGAATAAAGAAAAACTGCTCAAGTTGATTTTGCTGTTTATAAAAAACAAAAGACGATTACAAATATGAAATATATTTTTCTAAAGTCACAAAGTACTTTTCCTTGTCGAATTTGCAATCTACGATAAAGAAATGCAGCCAAAACGAGCTTTGGTCAGGTCTTACTTTTTTGAAGATGTAGGCTGAACTAGCGGTGAAGACTATGAACGGCATTCGTAAGAGGAACGTGACAAGAGAGTTTTGGTAGCTTCATCTAGATGACAAGGCATGGATCTGGATGACATGTAGTTTCAGTAAGATAGTGGCACCTGGCGCACAGCATGTGAAACAATAAATTTACTGTAGCATGAAATGAAAAAAGGCACTCGTAAAGGGACACCCTTTATAATTTTCGTGTGCTTCTAAAGTTATTTATAAAATATTCCATAAATTTTTTATACCTTAAATTGTCAAATTAAATTTGTTAAAAAATTAAATTAAATTAAATTATTTCACACTTACTCATACCCTTGTCAAGCGATAATTTTCCTGGTAGAAAAATAAAAAAAGATTTATTCATAGTAAAGCCTCTACACAAATTTTCCATTTAAGCTTAAGGCAATCTGTGGGAGTCTCTTTGAAGAGATTTTATATCTGTTTACTTTTTCTTTTTTTAAACACATTTAAAGAAAAGCAAAAGTATAAGAAAAACACTTGTATTGACTTGAATTAAAAAATAAATAAAATTTGCGTAAAGAATTTTAAGTAATGATTTTCTTATTTGTACATCAGCTGCCGCCATTAGTACAAAATATTGTGTGTGTTGTGGCGTTGTAGTGATAATGATGACGATGATAACAACAGGCATAATCAGCCTCACCATTGTAAGTACCTAATACAATTGTAGTCTGCATCGTTTACTTATTAATTTAAATAACCTTCTTGGAAAAAGTTAACATAACAGCGATAACGAACAAATCAACAAACAACTAGAAAAATATATTTTACCCTTATAGGGAAACACCATTACAAAGAATATTTTTCAGCATAATTACCACAATCAGTTTCTCTAGTTCCAAGGACACAAATACTTAAATAAAAGTTGCTGTTTTGGCCCAAGAAAAGAGCAAAAGAATGACTATAGCCATTGAGCTAAATACAAGTAGCACAACAATAATTTATAAAAGCTTACAACAATTTTAATGTAGCACAATTGGTTATTTTTTTCGAGTTAAATCCGTTGTAATTCTGTTTTTCTTTTCGTTACTTTTGCCAACAATTTGTTTATATATTTTTTTTCTTTTTCTGTTATTTTGACTCCTGTGTTGTTGTTTATTTTTTTCCTTCATTCTCTGTTCGGTGTGGTTCGGTTTGGCTTTTTCACTTTAAGTGTTATTGTTACCATTTTTTAATTCGTGTTTTTGGTAATAAAACGTTTAAGCATATTTGTAGGCGATAAATTAACGTAAGTGCTCTACTGAAAGCTCTTTTAATGACCAACTAAATTAAAAAAAAAAATTATTCTCGTCAACATCTTTCTACCCGCGCCATCATCATTCCTTTGAGTGCTCGATATCTTGGTCGACAAACAAGTTGGTTGGTTCATAAAACTTTATAAATATGACCCTGTATTTTCTGTTATGCTTGCTATACAGCTTTACATAGCTGCCACAGCAACTGTTGGTGATGAGAATTTTTTTATTATATTTTTTACAGCAACAACAATGCTAAGAACGAACAGTTCGTAATTAATATGGTCATTGGTAGACTCTCTGGACCCTACCTGCCTTCCACAATATCTTTATTGAATGTTAAAACTATGCTTAATAAGGCAGTGATTACTTTCGTGTAATCCAAATGCTTTCATTTTTATAATTTTCAAGTTTAAAATTGGACAATTTCTTTACCATCGAATTACCACTGCAGAAGTTGTCAAGACGAGGAAGAGGACTAAATTGTGTAGCCTCTGCCCTGCCCTGGCGGATCAGTTCAAGCTCTATTTCGGGGAGGGCTATCTTCAGTATATTACTGCACTGTCGACTATATGGGTCGCTATGCTGGTTTAGATGACGGTTTCGTCCTATCCGTCTTCCCTCTTATACAGGCATCACAAAGGGACCACGTCCGAAGACCCAAGTGAGGGCACAGCGGGTGTCCTGTGCAACCTAACTTAACCTAATCTAGTATGTTCGACACCGAGTGTGACCTCATTTGAGATCTGCTGCACTAGTTACACAAAAGTTGTAAATGAAACTAGTTCAGCAGAAAATGTAAGCGTTTTTGTTGAGTTTTTCCCAATTGTATTAAATAAAATTATCAAGAAAACAAGCAAAAAAAGATGTTAGGTTCGATTTTATATTCAAATGAAACACCACCTTTAATATATTTGACACCAAATTTGAGACAATTTGAAATTGGCTAATCGAATTGAACCCAAGACTATTGCGGGCAGTTGTTAGAAAACCAACATCGGGATACTACTCACTAAAATATTATTTGTTGATAATGAAAATATATCTCGGCCAAACATGCTTTTTTGTTGAATATATTTTTGTTTTGTTTTCGTTATTTTAATGTAAATATTTTTACAATTCATAGCATACCAGCTATTTCTCTCCCTAATTAGAAAAGTATTGCACCAGTTTGAAGGTATAATGTCTGTGGCAATATGAAAATACCTGATGAAATATTTTAGAGGCCTGCAACATCAAAATCTCTAAGGTCTATTATTGCAAGTTATCGGTAATTAAAGTTAAGTTTTATAAGTCAAATATTAAGCTTTTGGTTGGACATTAAATTAAAAATATCGATAAATTAAATATGCAACGCTATGTTTATAATTCCGCATTGTTAAAATGACACCATGAATTGTCAAAGTGAACACAAACGAGATTGATACACCTTGACACCGGTTGTGTTCATTTGGCAAAGGATGGTGTCATTGTTTCTCTGGGTGTAGAAAATAATTATATAAGCGAACACAATAAATATTTTACTGTGGTGCCTAAGCCTTAAATATTTTGAAATTGATTTGTTAATGCTACGTGCAGGTCTCCAGATGAACCATTAAGTAGTTACGTCATATAATTTAAACTTAAAAAAAAATATTTTTGACAAATTAGTTATTTGCTAAACCAAAACTAACACTCACAATTGTCTTTAAATACAACAACTTAAATAACTAAACATTCCTTTTAAATAGTGTAGGGTGTTTTGGGGGCAAAGGTTTTACGATGGTTAAACACAAAGCAAAAAAAAATCTAGAAAAAAACCAACAACAACACTATAACAATTAAGTTAAAAAGGTGGTGATTGTTTGTTGATAATATGAATGCTTGACAACACTTAACCCAGGTCGCCGCTATTCGTGCTACGACCATTACATGAAAATAATGCCCAACACTCGTGTACATACTTGTTTGTGATTTAAAAAATACTGTGATGAATGAGAGTTTTGAAAATATTTCTTTAAAATTTAAAACTAATAAAATCCATTAGTAGTGGTTGTTTGTTAAGCCATTTCAAAATAAAAATGTTTTGATACTAAAACAATTTAAATTCGACTGTACCGAGTCTTATATACTATTCACTTTGTTAGACAAATATTCATATTTTTCACTTCCACAGTCTTCTTAATGAACTGTTGTTATAACAGAAGCGATAAACTCGTCAAAAAAATTTGAATTAAAAAGACTCAATATTTTGAGTACTTTTTACTTTAAAATTTCCAGACGACTTGATTGCTTGTGTTATAAACACGGCACACAAATATAAAAATAAATGATATAATGAAAATGACTAGTTTATTAAGCTTGAGGTCGTATTAAATATAAAAATTTATTTATTATTTGAGCGACATATCGATAAAAAAATAATTTTTTATATTACGATCTCAACTTAATAAGCTAGCCTTTTCAATAAAAAGAGCTCATATGAATTTACAAATAAAAAAGTATATAAAAATAAAAAAAAAACAACAAATACTGATAAAAAAAATTCTTTCTTAGAAAACCTATTGTTTTATTAATCCTAAAATAAATAATTTATTTTGGTTCAAGAAACTAAAATTAACAAGTTCTAAGAAACAATCCTTTCTGAGAACCTAATTTTTAAAAGCAATAAAATATCTTTAGCACCCAATTTTTAAATTAATAAAAATAGAAATTCTAAGAAAGATATCTAATAGGAATACAAATTATATAAAATTTAATTCGCAGATGAGAGCATTTGTAAAAATTTTTTAAGCCAAACATATTTAATTAACGACAAAAATCGAAAAAATTCTCTTCCATAAAAAACATTTTTATAGGTTTCGTGTTTATGTGTACATAAATACATTACGCACAGGACAGCTTAAAAACTTCAATAAAAAAAAAACAAAGGAAACCCAAAATTAATGAAAATGTGATATTTCTCTGCCATTTGCTGACCGTTTGTTCGCGCTTTTCGCGCAGACATTGCAAATGCTATTTCTGCTAAAAAATTGTCAATAAATTTTTTTCTACCTCTTGAAGTTTAGACGCAAAAAAAAACAAAGCCACTATTAATGAAAACCTGAAATGTCGGTTATGTGCTATTGTTGGTGCTGTTTGGTCTAAAATAATGAACAAGCATAACGTGAAGCCAAAAATTCATCGTGCCCAATGTGAGCAAACCATTGAGGCTGTTAAAAAGACAGCTCAGCCCACTTAACCTAAAAATAAAGGTGCTCCCAAGCAAAACGCCACTAAAGGCTGCTTCCCAATCATTTGCCAAATGATAAACAACTCTTTGTAAGTTGTTAACTATGTTGTGGCTTTTAACTTGAAGCTTTTATGAAAACGTAAAAAGTCTTAGTCAAATTAAGTGCGTTTGTTATTCTAAACGCCAGTTTGAAAAAATCACGGGCCTTATCCTAATTTTTTAAATCTCTTGTTAATCTTACAAGACATATTCAGCACACAAACATATACTCGTACCGCTAGATAGGGGAGGCCTCTTACTAAAGGGCTGCACAAGCGTGCTTGAAATAGCTTACAAGCACTTTCAAGTATAAAATAGTACAGATGTTTGTAATGAATATGTGTTTAGTACTTACAAGTTTGCTTAAAGGATTTTATCTTGTTAAGCCGACAAATGTAAAGCTTAAGTGGAAGATCTCTCTGATGTCACTGCGGGAGTCATTGTACTACACCGGTAATTTATTTTAAGTGATAGACTTTCTTTCTTGTTCATTGTAAAAAAAAATTAAATTTTTTTTTTTTGGAAAGTTGTACAACTTGGTTGCACACTTCTTCTTTTTATTTATTGTTTCTTTCCGAACACAATAAAATGCAATGAAATAATTTTTGCTCAAATGATTTTTTATTGTAAAATAAAGTTGTGTACAAAGTTGTATTGTTTGTACACAAGACATTGTTTGTAGATAAAATTCTTTTTGTTTTTCTTATTTTTTTCTTCAGGTAAGTAGAAGTGTTGCCTCTAATTATTTCATCTAGATACGTTGCTTTTCTGTCCAAAAAGCTTTTAATGTTGCGTTGTATTAAATTTCCACTTAAAAATATTTCTTTAGACCTACTTAGTCTATAATACATTTGATTTAATTTTATAGAAGCAAAATATATTATAAAATCTTTATAGCTTGAACTACTTTCAATACCACCTCTAATAGTACTTTCAGTAGTACAGTTATCACTGTTTACATTAAAAGTTTAAGGAGAACTCTGACATTTTATGAATTGTTTTAAAAAAATTAAAATAATGGTCCGCTAAGGTAATTTTTTCCCATTTTACTTGTATATTTTCTTCTTTTTCTTTTCTCTTATATATATCTTTTGAGTTTTGTAATTTTCTCTACAATCCACATAAAACAAAAATGATGCATAAAACAAACAATTCCTTTCATTCCTTGTAATTTCATGGTGTTTGAAAGATTTGGGCCAAAAAAAAAAAGAATTTAAGAATATCAAGGTACTGCTGTCAGTTGTTTTATTTTGTTTTAAAAACTCAATATCTCTTTAAATGTGTGTTGGAGGTTTTTACGGAAATCGTAGACGGAGCTTGTAAAATATTTATTTATTAGTGTTAATTATACCAGCGCTTTATAGACTTTTCGTTAATCTTATCAAGGTCATAAAAATACACTTCCTTTTCCACCTACATTATGCGCTCGTATTCTTGCTTGTAGTTGAAAGTTGAAATAATTAAGTGTGTGTAAATATTTTTCTTTTATAAATTTCCGCTAGTTAACTACGGAAGCTTTTTATGAGCATTTTTGTTTAATGTTTGGCATAATTAATGTTTCTATAAGCTCGTTTAATGTCTGAAGATTTATTTAAAGCATATAAAAAGCCATTTAAAGTGGAATATTGTGCTAGAATGCTTACTATTTAAAAACCTTAATATTCTCATATTGTTTTAGGCACACTGGATGTTTAAGTAAATTTAGTTGAAACTTCTCTAGATAAATTGCCCTACATCAACTTTAAATAAGGCAGTTTATGTTATATGTTCCTGGCGGCTCTGAAATTTGTCTATAATTGATGTAACTGGAAAACGTCATAGCTACCTTACGCAGCATAAAATAGTTTTGACAATTGCTTGTTCAAATCGTCATATGTCTGCAAAAATCCTCTAAGTGACATTAAAAAATTTTATAAGAGCATCCAAAAAGTCATTAATATGAAAAATTATCTAGATTTTTTCAATTTTTTACATTTTCAGGTTCAGTTCAAGTACTTGATTTTTAATTTTAGAAGTGATAAATATTGCAGAAAGTTTAAAATTCATGTGGTGCATCCAAATCCATAAAAAATTAGAATGTTACTTTTTGCAACTTGAGTCAATATAGAGTTTCGTTTGTTTTTTAACAAACTAGATGTTTTTGTCCGGTCGTATGAGAGCGTATGAGAAATCCGTTTAGAAATAGAATTTTATTTGCTCATGTTTTTGCTAGCATTATTTTCAGTGCAGACTGAAAATTATTTAAAAGTGGGTGTGGCGATGGAGTATAGAGACTCCAAGGAAAAGAAAAATTTTTTATAGCGAACAAACAAACAAAATTAATTTTATTTATATAGATTTACGTGCCATCAACACTTACAGAAAATTTTGTAAGCAAAGCACCTACATGTAAGTTAACAACAATTTTATTACTTTTGCACATTTCTGGTTAAACCTAAAATCTTAAAAATAAAACACAATAATTTCCAACTAAATTAAATTTATTGCATCTTGTTGATTTGCAAATATGCTTCCCATAATGTTGTGAAACAATTGCGACTCATATTACTGTGTGTCGCAACTAATTAAGAAGAATTATATTAATAAATAAAATACTGTATTTGTAAAGTGCTGACGCTATGTCTGCTACTTACCTGTTAAGTATTTATGTTTTTCTTTTACAAAATAAAACAAACAAAAGTTTATTGTTAAGTAAGCAAAATTATTTTATTAAAATAAAGAATGATTGACTTAGACGAGTTAGTCGTAGTCAAGTACTCGAAAACACAAAAATAAAACTTAGTTTTATTTAACTTGTATAAGTAATTTCCACTCAAAATTTCTAGATTAATTGCTCGCTTATCTTACAAAAATTAAATTACAACCTGTAAGGCCTATTATAATAATAATTATTCAATCCAATTTGTTATTAAAACTATCCAAGACTCCTTTTTAGCCTCGTAATTGTTTTGAAATATATTTTATCTAAGTCTTCTTGAGTCATGATCCCACTAGCAAGGTAGCTCATTCTGTGTCTCTCTACCGCTGGCTAAAAGCACTAAATGTGTTACGTTGCTTCTTGTCCTTTTTGATAAAAACAACAGGAGTCTAAAATATTCTGCAGCTTTTGATATTAATGCTGTTAAAGTTCAAAATAATGTGTAATATGTATGTTTGCTATAACATCGCAGCTACCCATTATAACATTAAGAATTTTCGTTTTTCCTTTCGCAAATAAAGCTATTGATTTATTATATAATTTCTGGTCAATGTCTTCATTCACTCATTATCTCGCATTATTAAAAAATTAAGTTAAAACGTACAGAAAAAGCTAAATTAGAGGTAAGCCGTTTTTATCAGTCAAAAATTTCTCATGTTTATACAAAATGTATGAAGCAAATCGAAATATTGCGGCGGCAACGATGAGCAGTTGGAAAATCTGATTTTGACAGCGTGTTTTTATACCTTTCACTGTAAGTAAGAAGGGTTTTCTAATTTCTGAATCGTGCATTGGACACCCTATAAAGTATATATATTCTTAATCCTTATGAATGGCTGGTCCGTCTGTCTCTGCGTGTAGTCGTTGCAATCAAATTTCTGAAGTCCTAGGACAAAAAACAAAAATGACAGTCATAATACTTGTGCAAAAAATGAGAGCAATCGGTAAAAAATAGCTGAGGAATATCAAAAATACAAGCAATATTTCAGATTTTCCATATTATTTGCTTTGCTTTTGCTTTGATTTTTGTGGAAAGTGCGTAATGCGCTTCATGCTTGTACACACAAACACAAAACAAAAAAATTTTATGTGTGTGTGTGTGGTTTTTAATGCTTTGAGTGTAATAGCATTACAAATACAGACATCTTTATGAAAGAGAATTTTTACATATGTTTGGGTTAATTTTGCAAATGCTTACGAAATTAAATTAAATTATATATAATTTGTATTCTTATTGGATATCTTTCTAAGAATTTCTTTTTTTATTAATTTAAAAATTGAGTAACTGCATTTTATTGCTTTTAGAATTTAAGTTCTTACAAGTTAATTTTGATTTGCTTAAGATATTTAGATCAGAGAACGGTTGGATTGTTCTATTTCATGTTCTTGAATGGAATCACAAAAAAAAGTGCTAATTGTTGACAATATACACTAATTCCTTAAAGTATAGCATGGCAGAGTGTAACGAAAAACGATGCTGCATTGTAATTCTTCTACAAAAGCAAACTAACACTTCCAAAAGCAACGAATAGTAAACGATTAGCATGAATCATTTCAATAGTTATTGAATAATTTTTTTCTGTATTTGTATTTCCATCGTACGGCAATTTATTTTAACATATTTTTAAAGTTTCTTTGGGAAAAACCCCAAGTGAAATTACGAAAGTTATTAATTTTCTTACGAACATTTGCTACAGCAATATTCATTTTATAACCAGAATACATTTCTTATGACAATCTACATATTTGTAAATATATTAAAAAATTAAACAGGTCGCAAAAAAAAAAAAAATTCGAAAAAAATTAAAAAAAAACATCATTTGAAATTTTTTAATCAATATGTATATATATAAATACATATATGTATGTATATAGTATGTACATATATATGTAATTCTTTTTATTAATGTTAAAGTAATATAAAAATTATAATTCAATTTAACCAATTAATCAATTGCGAACAGAACATGGTAGTCCTAGACATTGCTGATTGAAAACCTGAGAAAGGACAATAGAATGGATATGCAAAAATTGTAAAGTATGTTTACTTTACGTACATCAAAAATATTATTTCATTAAATACAAACATATAATAATTTTTTTTTATAAACATATTGAAGAAAATCGTATGAAACCTGTATTAAAGTGTAATTTATGTATGTAAAAGAAAATTGTTTAAAGATTTTAAAGAAAAAAGTGATAGTGCAACGGCCAACGTGCGTACTTGCGAACACCAATTTCTGGTGATCTGAGTAGAGCTACAATTTTGACAACAAATTTGAATTCCGGACCTTTAAATTAGCTGAAAACTCGAACTTCATTGAAATCGGATGACTATTATGGATAATTGTAGGAAAAATTATATGAAAAATTTCGTTAACGTTGATTTTAAAGTCAATTTTTTTTTGAGATAAAGCATACTCGTTTTTTTCACTCTTACACATACACATACAGAGAGAAACTGTCTCACTTACTTTATAACTGATTTTCTCATCTTCTCTCTAAATAATTTTATTTTAATTTCGCATTAAAATTTTTTTACTCTAAAAGAAATAAATTTAATTTATTTTTTTAAATTTAAAATAAAATGTTGCTCCTTCAAAAACATTTTATATAAATTTGTTTGTCTAATTGTCTGGGTCATAAAACTTTATACCTCAAGCTTAACTAACGCAGGTGTTAATTTTTTAAAATCATTATTAAGGTTTAGCAAATTTGGGTGGTTTTCCTTTATCTGCTTTACGGGGGTGCCCTTTTTGAAGCTAAACAATTTTATTTTATGTTTTAATGGTTTGAGGTTTTCGAAGGAAGGGTTGACTTCTAAAATTTTTGCAGGTATTTTTTTTAAGTATTAAAAAGTTTGTGTGTTTATTCTACTTTTTATTTAATTAAATAATTGAAAATATGTTTACCGTACAGGTGCAAATAATAAAAAAATTCAAACTTTAATTGAAATTTTAAAAGAATTATTGTGGTTTGCAATAATGTTGGTGATGGCAGGATCACCATGTAATAAGGTTGGAGATAGAATAGTTTTGTCCCTATAGTAAAGGGTGTTTTTTATAGACGTATAGAACTTTAAGTTGGCATTACTGTTCAAGATTGAGACCGATTTAACAGCTGTCAAGTGATTTATTCTCAGTTTGGTTTGGCAATTCATCATGAATAGACTCACGGCTGAACAACGCTTGCAAATAGTGCAATTTTATTTCGAAAATAATGGTTCTGTGCGGAATACGTATCGCGCACTACGTCCATTTTATCGTCGACAAAATCGTCCATCAGAGCAGTTAATTCGATTAACCAAAGAACGTTTTCGCACCACGTTTACTCTTATTGATAACTCGCATCCCCAGAGACGCCGTAGGGTGCATACAGAAGAAGCTATTGCTGCTGTAGAGCGTAGCATTGAGGAAGACCCGAATGAGTCTCTCCGCCAACGAGCACATAAATTGGATCTGTGTCCATCCACTTTATGGAAGATTTTGCGGAAGGATCTTGGTTTGCGTGCTTACAAAATCCAACTCGTGCACAAATTGAAGCCAAACGATCATCAAGTAAGGCGTAGATTCGTCGAATGGGCCCAAAACGAATTTGCCGTTGTTCCCGATTTTCATAAGCGAATTTTGTTTAGCGATGAAGCGCACTTCTGGTTGAATGGCTACGTCAGCAAACAAAACTGCCGCATTTGGAGTGAAGCTAATCCTCAAGTGTATGTCGAAACACCGTTACATCCGGAAAAACTGACTGTTTGGTGCGGTTTATGGGCTAGTGGAATCATTAGACCGCACTTCTTCAAAAACGATGATGGCCAGAACGTTACAGTCAATGGTGATCGGTATAGAGCCATGATTAATAACTTTTTCATTCCTGAATTGAACAACCATAATGTCCAGGAACTGTTGTTCCAACAAGACAGCGCAACGTGTCACACACAATCGATTTATTGAAAGACACGCTTGGTGACCGTCTAATTTCATGTTTTGGACCTGTGAATTGGCCTCCAAGATCTTGTGATTTAACACCGCTAGACTACTTTCTGTGACCATTTGGAAGACAACATTCGCCGTGTTATTGCCGATATACGGCCACAAATGTTGGAAAAAGTCATCGAAAATTAGACGTCCAGATTGGACTGCATCCGAGCCAGCCGGGGCGGTGATATGCCAGAAATCATATTTAAAATGTAATGCCACAAGATTATCTTTCGGATAAATAAAATTCATGTCAATCGAATAATCCATCGTTGTTTTATTGCAATTTAAAGTTATATACGTCTATAAAAAACACCCTTTATTTATTTTAAACAGCTAATAAATAGACGTTCAAAAGAACTGCCAAAATATTTTGAGAATTAATCAAACAACTAGGCAAGATATGCCGAACTCTGTTATTCAATTAAGTCTGATTTATTAATAATTAATTTCAAGCTCATATACTAGTTTAACTAATTTTATTTTAATACGTTTACAACATTAACTTAAAAGTGTGTCACTCTAATAATTGTCTCATCAGCAATACACCGTGCATAGAACAAATAGTAATTGATACCTCTTTGTAAGTTTGTTCTATGTATTGTGTATGCAGTATAGACTTGTGTGGTACACTGCAGTTTATTTGTAGAATCAAGTAAAAATTCTATTACATCTTATAAAAACTTGAAGCTTGAAAAAAAAAAATAAGAAAAATAATTCCTTTAAAATAATATTGAGAATAAGATATGTGATGTGATGATGATTCAGAATTATATTTTATAAAAAAAAAGTTTAAAATTTTTGTAGGGATTTTTATTATGAGGCAAAGTAACTTTCAAAAAATTTATATTGATAAATATTTTTTTATAAAATAATAAATTTTAAAAGACAGTACCAACAATAAAATATAAAGAAGTACACAAAGATATTTTGAAAATGATTTTAAGTGAGTACAAATTCCAGCTTTTTTTTAATAATAGAAAAAAGGGTAAGTGATTAGACTATCAACCCAAAAATAATTTTTTTCTTTTCCAAGATTACAATCGGATTAATTTCTCTTGTTTCTAATTTAGCAAAAACTAATGCTTAACCCGAACAGAGTTTTGGTAGGCGAGACAATTGATATGAATTACCTCAATTCCAGATTTATTTTTTTCGAGTAAGCTGCTTAAAATCCACAGACAAATCAGTGTTGGTTCAAAATAACTAAAAATTCTTTCGTAGAAGAATAACCAAAGTTTCAATTAATTAGACTCTAATTTACTAAATAACAGTTAAACAGTTAGAGAGTGCAAAGGTTCCTCATAAAATACTACTACAAGTCTGTGAGCGCACTAATGCTGAAAAGTTAACTTTTAGAACAACCTACTACGCTTGCCGCGCTAGTAGCGTAGCCTTTTTTATATTGAAATCTTAAACCTAAATAAAAGTGTTAGCTTTGCTTATTCAACAGTAATTTTGAATCATTTTGTTTAATAAGACCCACTAAGAAAAACCTAAAATGAAGTTAAAAACATCCGTTTAAAAAAGAGTTAAAATGACTTTAGTGGTCAAAAATAACGAAATAATTTTTTTTAACTGACTCTACTACGATGTTCCCATCGCTCAGCCTTGCCGTGGTGTAGTTTTTATCAGAGAATTGAAAGCGGTGTGTATGACTTATTCAACGCATAAAAGATCGTGCTGCTTTTATTCAAACGATCAAGTATGCCATAGTACATATGCCTTTCTTTCAATTTCAATCTTTCAAAATAATGATTTCACGACGATGTTGTGCATAAATACGTGCACAATTTTTTATTAAATCATGTTCGATATTTTTGTTATGCTATTTGACACAATTGAAACTACAAATCAAAATTCAAACACAATCATTAAAACATTCAACAATACAAGGCCGTATTGCAATGCAAACAAAACAAAACCACAACTATTTTATTGCTCAAATATGTGTCATCATTAATTTAATGCGTCTTTGCATATTTGTGTAATTGAAAGTTTTTCATATTTGCCTTTTTAAAATCAAACATGTCGAACAACATAAAAAAACAAGTTTTTAATCGTGCCTCAAATTGTTCGTTTGTGTGGTTTGATTGATTCTACATAAAAAGCTTTTAATTTTGAACAATCAACCAATAATGCTTTTCATTCAGTTTTCTGCTTGAGTAAGAGAATTTTTGACAGTTAAAAAATCACACATTATACAAAGAATACAAAAAAAAATATATGGTTGGACTCTAGACTTGGTGAAACTTGTTCAACCGATCTCAAACGATCTCAAGCTCGATTTTAAACATAGAAAGAGTAATGCCACTTTAAAGTTTAAAATATTAAAAATTTTTTAATTTCAATTCAATTTTCCTAATTGTATTAAAATAATAAATAATTACTTTTTAAATAAAATTGTGAAGAAAATGAAAAAAATTATGAAGAAAATATACAAGAAAAGATGTTGAATGCGATATTATTTTAAAATGAGAGATCATTCTTAATAAATATGTTTGAGAACGAGTTTGAGATTGGCTAATTGAGTTGGACCCAAGTCTAGTGAGTTATCGTAAAGTGTGTCCTTTGTTTGTAGTTTGAAGTTTCGAGAAGTACCCTAAGTTAAAGTTCAATAAATGTCCAACTCAACGCAGTAGATTATTTAGACTGAAATTTTCCTTAGCATTTATTTGATATTTTTTTCGATGTTAACTGCTAGGCTCCCTATTTCGATACGAAGCGAAGGCGAAAGAAAACCAGTCACTCATTTTCGACTGAAATGGGGCTCTCTAACTTTTTACTTATCGTTCGCTTGGCTTTCGTCTGAAGTCGAAGCAAACGATAATTTTCTTCATAGAGATCCTGGCCGTAAATATCAAAAAATTAATTTTTTTAGGCTTTAGATCTTAAGTATTTTATTTAAATTTTTACCATATTTGTGTGAATTTTTTATAAAATAAACTTTAATACAATGGAAATCATACGTAAAAATCTGATATTTAATATCACTTTTTGTTATTGCAAATAATATTTTTTTTCATTTGGTGAAAGTATATGAAAATAACAGAATAAATAGAAACAACACAAACAATTATAAAAATAGTTATAATATTGAAAATTTGAAAAAAGAATTTGCTGCATGACTGTGAATTTTAAATATTCTTTTGATAAATTTTTGTTTAAATAAATGGCTGAAAGCGTTCGTAAAAAATACACATTAAAATTTAGTAAATTTTCTTAATAAAACGAAAAAAAATATATTAATTTAAATTTTAGGATTACACAAATATGTACTTTCAAATGCTGGTATGCATGCCAATTTCCCTTTTTATAAAAATCGTTATACTTACAAACATTTGAAAAATTATTGACTTTTTTTATAGCCATTTCATCTACCCACACCCACACCCACATATACTGCAAGGCAACTTGAGCAATTTTTACAAATAACCAAAGTTAGTTTGATTAAAAAAATTTTGTTTGAATTAATTAAATGTTTAATTTTTATTAATACTTTGTTCTCTTTTACGTTATGAGTTAGAAAGCATTCTTATAGAAAGCAGACCTTTGACAAGATCCTACATTGACTAATTTCCATTATTATAACTTGCTGATACCTACAGATATTTTATTGCTTTTAAAAATGAGATTCTCAAAAAGGACTGTTTCTTAGAACTCATTAATTTTAGTTTCTTGAACTGAAAATAATTATTTATTTAGGATTTATAAAAATCAGGTATTCAAATACAGGGTGGGCCAAAAGAAACCAAGGGGTGTAAAAGTTTAATAACTTTTTTGTTTATTAACTTTTTTTTATTTTTTCTTTCAGATTATATAATATACAAAATGGAAATTTTTTTACACTAAGTATGAAAAATGATGTCTCTTAAATGACCACCGTTTTCAGCTTCGCACTGATGGGCTCTTTTTAGAGCATTTTCCATAACATCTTTCAAAACTTGTGGCTGTAGCATTCGAATTTCTGCAACAATGTGTGCCTTGAGTTCAAGGATTATCTCTGGCTTGTTCACATACACTCGCTCCTTCAAAAAACTCCAAAGAAAATAGTCGGGTGCTGTCAAATTTGGCGATCGCGCTGGCCAAATAATTTCCGAATTTCGAGAAATTATTCGCTCTCCAAAAATTTGACTTAAAAGTGCCATTGTGTCTCGGGCAGTATGGGCAGTGGCTCCGTCTTGCTGAAACCACATACCAGGTCTGTTTTCAAGAGCAGGACGTAAAAAATTTTCTATCATAAAACGATACCGCTCTCCATTTACGGTTACAGCACTTCCATCTTCATTCTCGAAGAAGTAGGGCCCAATGACATTTTCAGATGTATGACCTCTTTATTGAAATCCTGTTTTATTATATTTCGCTCCAATAATGAATAAATAAATTTTTATATTTAATATGACCTCAAGCATAATAAGCTAATTTTTTTTAGTGAAAGAAGATAAATATGTTGAGTTAAATATGTTTGAACGCAACTTCTTACGTTTGTTAGTATGTTTAAATATGTTTTTAGTATTTATGACATACTTCTAAATAAATATATTTGGGAGAAATATAAGTACATATCTACATACGAGTAGATACAAATGTGTTTAAATACGTAGATTCCTCTAAGAGATTTTACCAATTTGCAAACGAACCATAGAATATTAAAAGATGGCGGAAATATTATTTTAAAGAAGTCGTCTAGATTTGTAATCTTCCTCCAAAATTTTCAGAAATAACTTTGGAATATTTTAAAAAAATTTTTGAAACTCCCTTATACCCCAGTACTCTTGCTCTGAAGAATTTTTACGATTCCCGATTTTGCACCAGGAAATTACTAAAACAAACTGGAATAAAATTTTTAAGTTCCAAGCTTTCTGGAAGTGTTTCAATATTTACGGGAAATTTCATAGAAATTACCAAAATCCCTTAGAGGAGAGTGTATGGAAATTTAAAAAAACTTTTTAAAAATAATCCAAAGTTATTTCTAAGTATTTTTATGGTAGATTACAAATCTTGACGACCTCCGCTAAACTACTATCAAAATTATATGCGAGGTATGTTCAAATAATAAGGTAAATTTTTAAATTTCGGGGGCTACGTAGATTCGATTATCGATTTTTTTTTATTTTGTTATGTTGGTACACTCGTCTCGAACACATATTCATAGTTTTAGCTATATAGCACATTTAGTTTGTTTGTGAGAGGCATAAAAGATAGAAGTGTTTTGCGCCTTCGGCAATTTTCTACTGTGGAAAAACATGGATCAAAGAGTTTGCATATAATTTTGTGTCAAAAATGGAATCAACTGCTCCCAAATACTTCAAATGTTGAAAGTGGCATACGGTGAGTGTACTTTAAGCCAAAAAAATATTTACACGTGGTACAAGCTTCCACAGAAGGTCGAGAAGATGTGAATGACGACGCTCGCCCTGGACGCCGCAGCACATCAACAACCGATGGAAATGTTGAGGAAGTAAAGAAAATTGTTATTTAGAATCGTCGACACACTATTATAGAAGTTGCTGAAGATGTTGGCATATCGTTTGACTCATGCCATGAAATTTTTTCGGAAATTTTGGGTATGAAGCGTGTGGCAGCGAAGTTTGTTCCAAAATTTGCTGAATTTTAACCAAAAAAATCGTTGCTTGTTCGTAATTTTTTATCCAAAACAACACCGTAATCATGCCTCAGCCACCGTATTCAAAAGATTTGGCCCTCTGCGACTTTTCCAGTTCCGAAGATTGAAGAGACCTATGAAGGACAGCGTTTTGAGACGATTAAAGAGATACAAGCCGAATCGCTGAGAGAGCTCAAGAGCATACCAAAAAGTGCATATCAGAACTGCTTCGATTATTGGAAAAAACAGAAATTGATGAATAAATAAATATTTTTTGAGAAAAATAAAAATTCACCTTATTTTTGGAACACACCTTGTATAGAAATATTTAATGACGTAAGTCGTATTTGATAAATATGCCATTAATACTGAAAATATATTTAGAAATATTAAAAAACTTCAGGCCTTACGTTAAAACATATTTAAATCGGAATATTTATCTTCACTCACTAAATTTCTTGTATATTTTTGATATTTTAGAAGGCTGTGGAAAGTGTAAAATATTAATATTTCGCTAACACAGTGAAGGGCATATAAGACTCGACACAGCAAAATTTAACTTGTTTATTCTTTGCTTTCTTATTTTTAACCAGTTATGCCTTTTTAATCTAGCGTTTTTAACTTTACCTTTGCTTTTCTTTAGTTAATTTTATTAAACAAGATTATTTGACAAATCTGTTCAGTACTCCCTGCCTCTGGTCTTATTTAAGTTGGCCATTTCAACATAAACGCTACGCTTGCTGTGGTAATTAAGATTGATCTGCATATTAAATTATCATTATTGGTGTGTTCGGAGATCTACAGTAAAATTTAATGAGGAATATTTTTAAGGCTCTTACTCTTCAATTTATTCGTCTTTATTTTTATTTTCGCAATTTAAGTCGTAAAAGTCCAGTTTATTGAAGGTTAAAAGGTAACAACAAAAATTCGAATGTTTATCGATTTACAATTAAAATAAAAAGGGGGAAACTTTAAACATAAATTTGACATAATGCCAGATGTAAACTTTCCAATACACATGTACGTTATGTCAAACGTAATCAGTTTTATTAAAAAAAATAAATTTTAGCTAACTGTGCTAAAAATATATTCTTTTAATTAGTGATGTTCCCCTATAATTTTTTTTTTTATTTTCACAATTCTAAAACATTTTGGCAAGAGTAACTAATTTTTTTTTAAAAACAAATTTTCGTATTTTGTTTTAGTTTTCAATATTAATGTTCGAAATAAAATAGCATTTGGATGTAGAGAATAAGGCCCTAAAGCTGTATTTCTGAATACAACTGCTGAAGAAAACTCCTCTGTTTCGGGGAATCGCATTTAATATTTGTAAAGACCAAAATTCTTTAATACAATTTGATATTTCAGAGTATTTTTGCTCTATCATTGAATTTATTTCTAAAAAATTCTTTTACCACAACAAAATTTTTATCAACCAAAGCTGTTATCATATAGTGTAAATTAAATAAAGTATTTGTTTGTCAAATAGATCCACTAAGCCATCCAAATGAAACAATTATTCATTATTTTCTAGCCAATGACAAAATTTCATTGGACCAATGAAAACTTATTTCATTAAATTAAAAAAAAAAACATTTCATTGAATTAATATATCATTGAAAAACGTATCATTTGTTGAAAACAAATGAACTGTTCAATATATTAATGCCAAATTTCGTTCACTGATGACCTAAGATTTATTCAGAAATACTCTAGGATTAGCACATCCCTTCACATGGACTCTCTCACATAAGATAGAAAGGTTTTTTTTTATCGTACAGTTACTCTGCCGACCAATTCATCTTCTAAGCCTGGTGATGGTACCAACCTGCAGCTGTAGGCAGGGACCATGACAAAAAAAAATACAAAACATATAAAAAATAATACAGGGAAACTTGATAGAGGGAGAGCTGGTGTTGTCATCTTTCACTCTGCCCATTCTATATTGTGATAATATCCCTTCAAATGATTTGTATCCCCGAAGTGTGCATATGTGCATACTTACCACATCACGGACCTTACGTCCAACTTAACTCACTTAAGGCTTAACACGCAGACGTACTATTTATTATTCTTCAGGTTAGCCTTTTTCAATTTTATGTTTCTACAACTGCGAGCTTATCTATAAATCATTTTAAATGTTATTTTTGCTTTAATTGAAAAACACTCGTAATCATGGAACCATCAATCTTCTGCTTAAATAATCTTTTCTTTTTAACACTTTCTCACTTACACTCCCATACTCACTGACATTTAAAAATGTGTGATGTTCATTTAATGGAATTTTATTTAAAATGTACCTTAAGGAAACGTAATAAATTACATTGAAATATACCAAGATCCTGTGTATCCTAACTAAATTTACTCCTAAATGAACTGAATTTAAATAAAATTGTTTTATTTTTTTCTTAAATGCTCTTAAATACTTCCTTTCAATGTTTTTTTCTTTTGGCATCTCTTTATTAAATCTTGATTGACGCATGTACATACGAAAATTAAATATATTTTTAATTAAGAACTGGATTGACATAAGGAAAACGAAATAATTGCTAGAACTGGGTTGATAGTGTTTTTAAAATAAATGGTAAAGTAAACATATCGCATTTGTAAAGGTGAAATGGTTCTTATAGACATAAAAAATCTTTTTTGTAGACTACAAATACTATTATTTTTAATTAAAAAAATTTTCCTTTAAGAGGCATGCAACTGAACTGAAAATACTTGTTTTAAAAATTTTTAAATCAATAAGCAAGGCAAACTTTTTAGATGTTCAGCTCAGAAATAATAACTTCAGTTGTCTTTGAAAAAGAGAAGACAAGCAAAAAATGAAATATTTTTGTTTAATAATAAAATATTTGTAATTTGTAATTTAGTTTATTATTGTTAAAATTAATTTTCTCCATTATTTTCAACTACTTAACTTAAGTGAAGTGTACTTCACTTTACGAGTAATCCTTAGACAAAAGACGGCGTATATACGTATAAAACAAGATATATTAAGTCACTAAGAAACCAGTTTACAGGGAATAGACTTGTGCTCTATAATTCCGTTTAAGAAGTGTTTTTGCTAGTGCAAATGATCTTTGTCTCTTTATCCCATACATTGTGAGAACAAGATGATAGTTTTGTTTTGTAGCGCAGTTTATTTTTCAGTCAACCCAGGTTCTTACCAAAGGTCTGCTTCCTTCGTGTTTAGCATAGCTTAATTTTTATTTACGAAGATTAATTTTAAATATATAAATATAAAGATGTATATTGAAGCTTAAATGATTCGTTGGGCTATACCTTTAGATTGCTAGGGCTTCAACTCCTCGTTCACACGGTTGACCAATACTCGATGCACTAAAGCTCGGCTTGCTCAGTTGACAAACACCTTGCTAGTGCACTGCTTGATGGCTTGACTCGGGTTGGTATTATTGTGATGTGCTCAGCTTCCCTGTGCTAAAGAGGTTATTGGTTAGCTGCTAGTACCGAAAAGCAGCTACAGGTTAAATATTTAAGAACAATCGCCAATATAAACTTCGTGCTATAATTGAAGTAGCTTGCTCGTAATTCGTACAATGTCGGTTATTGTCGCCCCTCGTTCGTTACCACACCTTGTCACATTAAAAGTTTGAGAATTTGTTTGTTGACGGTGATGTTAAATAGAAATGTGGGTAGATATACAAGTATTCTACTTATTTTATGTCCTTTTGTTTGGGTCTGGTTGCTCGTTTAATTTTTAAGAAAAATCTAAAACAATTCGGAAAATTATACAATCAAGATTTTAAAATATATTAAAAATTTAATATATTTAGTATGAGTAGCTATTTATTTTTAAAAAGAATAACGTATTTTCTTTTTATGAAAGAAATCGTTATTTTGGTCCATTGCCGTGGACGAACTATTACACAAACTAAACGGTAATGGGATATCCTGATGACATACTATTTGCGCTGCTAAATTATAGGTTATTAAAACAAACTAACATCAGCAAGCACTGGACTTGGTATCAGACTGGTGCAATGATGTGCGGTCAAACGTCAGCCCCAAAAAGGTCTGTATAGTAATATTCACCAGAAAATTTTAAGAGAACCTTTAATTTTTATTGAACGTATAACTTTCTCAAGATAAATTAAATACCTTGGTACTACTCTTGATGACAAACTACTCTGGAATAGCCACCTACACGATACCATCATCAAAGCCATTATTGCCTAGACCATTAAAAGATTGGATGATAAGCTGGGGCTAAATCCTAGAGAATGCAATTACTAGACCGCTGATAGCTTATGCAACTCCGGTCTGGTTTAGAAAAGTTAAAAAAGTCTAAACGCAGGCAAGGATTAATAAAATTCAAGGAATAGCCTGTGTCTATACAACATGGGCAATGAGCTCTACTCTGAGCACTACCTTCCTCCAATTTATTTATTCATCAAGAAAAAAGTATTGGAGATCAATGCAAAGCTTGTCTTGGAAAAAATGGAGAACTTTTCTTGCACATTCAGACCTTTTTCTAGAGAAATTGCTAAAACAGGTGCAAATTTTTTAGCCCTAAGCGATTACTTTCCGACCAAATAAAATAAAACTTTACTGGTGCTTTCAAGGTCACACTTCCAAATAGGGAACAGAACAGATCAAAATCAGGTGCCGAGTGACATGTATGGTACATAGATGGCTCGAAAACGGTTAAAGGTGTTGTAGCAGAAGAAACTTATCTGTCAGTATGGGTGTAAAGAATTCAGGTTTTCAGGCCGAAATACATGCCACCGAGCTCTGCCTAAGAGAGGAACTAGAAAGAGACACAAATAACAGTCACAAATATATTCACTCGGACAGTAGAGCGGCATTGCTTGCACTCAGTGCCTTTGAGATAAGATCACAACTAGTATGGGATGGCCTAAAACTTTTAAAAAGACTAGCTTGGTATAGGTGCGAAGTCATAGTGAATATGTCGGCAATAAGAAGGCAGCTAATAGATTCATTTGACCAGAACCATTTTGCAGATTGTCTTGGAGCTCTGTTTAGCTCAGGTTTAGGTAATTAATGGAAAGAGAATCGCAACAATACTGGCTATAAGCAAACGGTATCAGGGTAGCGAAAACATTCCTACCATTCCGATCTTGGAGGAGAACAAGGGTATAACTTAGCTTGGCTCGGTCAGGAATTTGCGTTGCCACGGGATTCCTGACTGGGAATTAAGAGTATTTAAACACTTGGCGAATATGAGGGTCAGTAAAAATGACCTCTGCAGGTTATACAGAGACAGCAGAACACATATTGTACCACTGTAATGGTCTAATTTTAACCCGTTTTCGCTACTATGGGCAACATTACCTACAAACGTTGGACATGGTTTACAAATCACTCAAAGAAGTTTTGAATTCTTAATGAATACTAGACTCCGGGAAGATTTGTAACTTGACCTCATTCTAAATCTAATTTAATTTAATTTGTTCGTTCGTTCATCTATAGGTTGTCCACTTGATATAAAGAGCAAACAAATGAACTAGTTGGTTCGCCATAAGTGAAGGTTAATACAATGGGAATAGTTCACTAGTATGCCACCCAAAACTTATAGTGGGCGTGGAGAGTATAACAGTATAAGGCTCTATTTTTAAGCATATATATTTAAAATTTCAAAGCAAATCGTTCGGAAATAGATTTTGAAATATTAAAAAGCTAACTGAAATTACTTTCTATAAAAGTGGGAATAAAAGCATATAACCTGTTCAGACATATACGTTATTAAGCACTTGGAAATTTTTCGAAATTATCGCGTTTATTGCCCTCAATTCACAATAAAAATTTAAATTAAATTATTGAGTAATTAAAAATTGATTATACCTACTAGAAACAGTAAAAATCAAAACGCCACTCTTTGTCGCGAGCGTAAATGGCAACTCAAAAGTAAGAAAAGTTGATATTTTCAGTATTTAAAAAAAAAATTAAATATCATAAAAAAGAAATAGCACATGAAGTTGCCGGTAAGTAAATTTTATAAAAATGGTTATTGCAAATAAGTTTTAAATAACTAATTTTATTTAATCAATAGCAACAAAATCAAAGAAAAAGAGGATTGAGTAGATAGAAGGTAGGGAAATAGCCCTGCTTGATTTGTGGCCAGAGCGAACAGAAGAACTTCGTGGTTAACGGAAATAATTTCTTTTAATTTTTTAAATATTTTTTTTTATACATTTACAAACAACGAACTGCGACAATAGATAGTTTCAGTTGTCAAATGCTTAAATTCATAACTTTACTTGAATATGTGAGAACACCCAAATCAGTCACACAATTTAATACTTAATTAAATTCATTAACTTTCATTTCTGTGCATGAAGACGGGGTCATGTGGTGCCCAGCATAGCCTGAGAAACAGCAGGCAACCATATTTTCCCCAAGTCATCTGGCGTTTTTCTTTTACCTAAAATGATTTTGTCTTCCACATATTCCTTTTATTATTTTGAATAACCAGGCAAAACTTCACAGTAATTGATTTGAAGTAAATAGGTTTCTAATCAGTAAATAATAAATAAAAACTGTATTATTTAAAAATGGGCATGGCAAATACAGTAGTATGTAGCTGTCTTCAAAACAAAGGTATTGTATGCATTAAGTTTTACAGAAATCTGTTGAAAAAATAAATGATATATTTAAAGAAGCCTCGAGCTGGTTTTATTTAAAATTGTGACTGTACAAGGAGGCGTGGCTTCTGAAGAGATGATTTGTACTTAATTTCATTGAAAAATCCATTTTAAAATAAAAATTTGTATAGCAAATTGCAGATGTATTTTATTTATAAAGGGTGTTTTTTATAGACGTATAGAACTATAAATTGCAATAAAACAACGATGGATTATTCGATTGACATGAATTTTATTTATCCGAGAGATAATCTTGTGGCATTACATTTTAAATATGATTTCTGGCATATGAACGCCACGGCTGGCTCGGATGTAGTCCAATCTGGACGTTCAATTTTCGATGACTTTTTCCAACATTTGTGGCCGTATATCGGCAATAACACGACGAATGTTGTCTTCCAAATGGTCAAGCGTTTGTGGCTTATCCGCATAGACCAATGACTTTACATAGCCCCACAGAAAGTAGTCTAGCGGTGTTAAATCACAAGATCTTGGAGGCCAATTCACAGGTTCAAAACGTGAAATTAGGCGGTCACCAAACGTATCTTTCAATAAATCGATTGTGGCACGAGCTGTGTGTCATGTTGCGCCGTCTTGTTGGAACCACAGCTCCTGGACATCATCGTTGTTCAATTCAGGAATGAAAAAGTTAGTAATCATGGCTCTATACCGATCACCATTGACTGTAACGTTCTGGCCATCATCGTTTTTGAAGAAGTACGGACCAATGATTGCACCAGCCCATAGACCGCACCAAACAGTCAGTTTTTCTGGATATAACGGTGTTTCGACATACACTTGAGGATTAGCTTCACTCCAAATGCGGCAGTTTTGTTTGTTGACGTAGCCATTCAACCAGAAGTGCGCACTGAACCATTATTTTCGAAATAAAATTGCACTATTTGCAAGCGTTGTTCAGGCGTGAGTCTATTCATGATAAATTGCCAAACCAAACTGAGAATAAGTCACTTGACAGCTGTTAAATCGGTCGCCATCTTGAACAGTAATGCCAACTTAAAGTTCTATACGTCTATAAAAAACACCCTTTATAAAGAAATTGAACAACAAAATTATATACTCGTATAGGAATTTTATGTTGTTTCACTTTGCAGCGACCATATTATCGAAGATATTTACTTTGTTATCTTAAAATGCTTAACTTTATTTTGTGTATTATATTAATTAACCCATGAAATGCTATTTTATTTTGTGAAATGGTAAAAGATCTAGTAGTTCAAATGTGTTAAATAATCGAATTAGAATAAAAATTGAGTGGTCAGTCTAAGACAATTCTTCCAAAATATAACCTTTCGTTATCATTTTATTTAAAATCCTAACAAATCCCTAATAAGTTATCAATAGTTAATTTATAAATTACAATATTGCCCTTAAAAGGGTTAAGCATTTCAACCAATATTTAATTTACAGCACATTACGCGGCAAAATTAATATACCACATTTTAACCCAGAATTCGCTTTTGCCAACAATTTAAAATCTTTCATTTGCATACATTTATGCAGCACTTTTGTTTTTTTTCCCAAATAACGTTGCCTACTTTACAGCATTTCAACAAAAACACAATCATTCGATTGTAAATTTCTTTGTTCCAAGTGAAGAAGAAATATTGGTTTGATTGGTACAGAAACACACCCATAAAAAAGAGAAACGGATGGATGAGTTACTGGTTCATTCAATATTTAATGGAAGATTTTTTTCTACTTTTATCTTATATTGTTGGGTTGTAAATAGTGTTGTTAACAATTGTTACTCACCATTTTCAATTTACAAAAATAAAAAGAAAACTACAAATGTTTCTGAAAAGAACAATTTGAATGAAGAAATATTTTTATTTTTCATTATTTTATTTATTATTCTTTGAAGGGTATTGTAATTTAACGGAGTATGTAGCCACTACAAGAATTGTACATCAATTTTTAATGAAAAATATTTAATAAATATTTGATAGGCCTGTAGGACTTTTAATAAAATTTATATTGTTTGAAAAGTTTGAAATGCTTGCTAGCATGAAAAGAAATATTATGTCGCTTTAATTAATTTCTTGTTAGGAAAATAAAACTATGCAAAATGTTATTAAAAGATTTAAATTTACATTTTTTATTTCATACAGATATACCAACTTTTCTACAAGGGTTCTTCCTTAAATTCTGTAATATGTCTACTTTTAGGCGTTTAGCAAATATTATGCATCTTGTTGCAATTCGTGTATTCAACAAGATCATGCCAAAGATCAACTTGGATATTGAGGCTCTTCTTGTGCATTCAGATCTGAAGTTCTGTTGCAATATTTTTTAGTCCTTGATGTGTGTTCTTTTCCTATTAGATATTTATATAAACAAAAAGATATTTATTTTAATAAGACTGGTGACAAATGCAATTTACAGTAACAATTGCTTTTAGTGTTATTTTGATTAATGGCTGATTTACATGATACAAAATTATGTTGCTGACAAAATTTTTTATTTGAGTTTTTAATTTTTATTTTATTTTCCTAAAGGGCAATTTTTGTCCTTTTCAATTTTGCCATATACTATTTCTTTTTTTTTTTTTATTTGCAGTAGTTTTTTTATGTTCAATACAATTCTTACTTATTTTTTTTTTCATATATTTTGTTTTGTACAATTTTTCCCTGTTATTTATTTTAACGAATAGTTTCCGTTTGTAATATTTTTTATTTCTGGGGCTTCCTGCTTATGCAGGAATACAATTTTTTTTCAATAAATAATTTGTTAAACTATAAAAAAAAAAATATATATTAAAATGAAAAAATCAAAAACAAAAAAAATATCTATATGAAAACAACGTACAACATTTTATTTATTGATTGACTGACTGAATAGCATGCTGACCTCAAACGTAAATGTGTAGACGTACGAAAACCCAATACCAGTGCAATATTTTTTGAATTAATGCATATTAGTAGCTGTGTACGTGTGTGCCTACAAGCACATCCATTACAGCATTTATTTTAAATTTGTATACCCTTTGCCGTTAAAGTAAAGTCGTCGAGTGGTGGTTAAGTGGTTGTAAAAATGCAACTACAAAAAAAAATATATATTCCATTTTCCTACAATTTGTTTGTTTGTGTTTTTTTTTTGTGTTGTATAAATCGGTTGCATATTTATTGTGAAAGCCACTGCTATTGGTTGCTAACTAAAATAAAAGGAGATTCAAAAAATAAATTGAAATATATTTTTGTAACATATTTTCAGGCTGTCAAAGGAAAAACACAATCAAAAATAATTTAATAATTTTCATTTATAAAAGTGTATTTCATAAATCGTTGTTAACACCATCATTGTTGAGATTTAATAAATGTCATCAATTAAAGTTAGAAAATATTATATTAAAAAAAGCTTAAGAAAAGACCGTACATGAGTCCATTGTGTATTTTTATAAAATGAAACAGCAAGAGAAGGCACTACACTGACTGATATGAATCCAGGCAAACTAACACAAAGTTTGCTATGTTCTATAACTATTAATTAAATTACAAATTAGTTATTTAATTAAGCTTAATTTTTTTTATTAATGTGTACTAACTGCGCTGTACATTTAAGCATCATTTCATTTTAAACTGTTTCACTAATATACTGTTTGCTTCAATTGGTCAAATTTACTAGACTAGAAAATAAAATTGATTTGAAATTTGTTACACGTCAAAGAAAACTGTTATGCTTAATGCTAAACTCAGCTTTACTTCTCATATTAATATGATGATCAATAAAGCCAGAAGTGTTCTTGTATTTATAAAAAGATTTGTAAAGGATTTTATTGATCCCTACGTTACCAAACAGTCATTTACATCACTTGGTCGTCCTATTCTTAAATATGGATTATGTAGTATGAAATCCCGCATATAATATTCTTCTGACCACATTGAATCAATACAAAAATAATTTCTTCTCTTCTGTCTGCGGAGTTTCAATTTGATACCCGGATCAAATCTGAAATCATATCGTGATAAGACTTCCTACTCTAAAAAGTAGAAGAACTATACTTAGCATTGCATTCGCATATAATTTTATATTCATTCTAAATTTCTGTCAAATACCATATCATTTATAGTGTATCGCAAAGACTGACACGATATTTTCATCAATTAGCAATTAAATATTTCAATTCAAGTTATGCAAATGCCAATCCATTGAAAAGAATCTGTTTAAATTTTAATGAATTATATCTATTAATTGACTATTCTGTAAGATTAGATGTGATCAAACACAATATCATAACACATTTAAATCAATAATTAATTAAAATTCTCAGATTCCAAAGTGTGTATGAATTTATATATAGACTTTTATGTAAAAAAAAAATAATATAATAATAATTTTGATATTATCACACCCACTTTTACTTAAATTTCTTACTATATAATTTTAGATTTAAAAAAAAAATAATTGAAATTGTTTTTTAATGATTGGAGTTCTAAGCTTCACAACAGGATTAAAATAACTTCATATTGTTGTATCGAAAACGCCAAATTTTGCAAGCATTTTTTTAACAAAACAGTTTGTATGGGTTTTTTTTAACAGATTTATCTGAAACCTAATACATACTCTTTCTATACTTAAAAAATTATCATATAAGTTTGAATAGACTATGGCTACTTTTACGCGCTCTTAAACCAACAAATTTATATTAGTTTTGTAGTGATTAAAATTCTAAAGTTCAAGACATGATCTCAGCAAGGTCATATATAACTAAATACAGTTGCGGCGCTTAGTAGCTTTAGAAGCAAAATTGGTAAATACTACCAAAGAAAAGCGGATACGAGTACTAGATGGCACGGTCTCAAGACGTACTGTGTTCTCTTTCTCTTATATTTATTTTAAGCAAATTACAAAAAGTACCGAATTTAATCATTTTCTGACGTTCTTCGTTTGCCTGCTTAAGCCCACTTAGTGTTTTTAAGATATGTTAAGTAGTTAAGAAGAACTTATCAACAGTTTAATATACCCTTCACTGTGTTTGCGAAATATTAATATTTTTATTAAAAAAAACAAAGAAGAATTGAAAGAAAATCAAAAATTTTGGTTGTATTTTTGATATTCCTCAGCCATTTGTATGCCTATGGCTCTCATTTTTTGCACAGGTATTATCCGTTTCGTTGTTTATACAAAATACACAAAAACCCACTCACAGCGGATCGCGCTGAATTGAAATACCAATAATCTGACAGAATCAACTGACAGATTGGTGTGCTAAGCTTTTTTGTACGTTGCCTAGGGACTTCAAAAAGTTGATTTTAATGACTTGAGAGACAGGCAGACGGACATCGCTAAATTGACTTCGCTATTCATAAGGATCCAGAACACATATACTTTATCGGATGTCCCATCCACTGTCTAGAAATTACAAGCTGAATCACAAAGTTCTTCTTACTTACAGTGAAGGGTATAAAAAGATTCTTCACGAATTCATTTTAAAAACTGAAACCTTCCGTTGCTTATTGTGAGCTCATTTGTAAACATTTTTTTATAATACGAGTATAAGTCAAATTGAATTTCTCTGATACACAGCAACACACCACTAAAATATATTTTGTTTAAAGCTGCAGCATATATGAATATGAAAACATAGGGTGGGCCATTTAAAATTTTAAATTTGACTTTGAAAGGTAGAATAATATTCACTTTTATTTTTGTTTTCAGGTTTATGTTTGAAATTTGCAAAATGGGACGCTATACGCTCGAATAAAATTGGAAAATATTAAAAACTTACTTTAAAGGTAGTCAGTTTTTAACGCAAACTCTAAGAAATTTAATTGGGAAATTTTTGAAAAGAGATTGTCTTTCAGTTCAGTTTGTATGTCTGAAGCGAGTTCATGAAAATATATCATTATTGGACAAAGCATATTCTGGTTAAGTGCGTTCAATTGAAAACTTTGCTGCTGTGGCTGAGAATACATAAGAACATCTATCTATATCAACTTATCTTGTTCTCAGGAACTGAAGATTTCTCGTACTTCCTTGAGAAGAATTTTGAATAAAGATCCCGGTATGAAGGCTTTCAAGAACCAAAGCCTCATGACTTTCGGATGTGATTTCATTTCGCCCAATCTGATTTGGCAGGAAATGAAGAATTTTACCAAAAAAACGTTTTTTCAGATGAAGCTCACGGGCGTTACCGTCACATGCTCAAAAAATATTTGTTTCCAAAAATTAAAGAGAAAGAGAGGGATAGCGGGACAACGTATCCATCGATATTTTACACACTATTTTTAAAATCGAATAATCAGCCGAAATTTTGATGTCAATTGGCCTCCTCAGAGCTGCGATTTTAACCCTTTGGATTATTTTCTGTGGGGATACATTTTAGAAAAATCATGCATTAAAACATGAAACCGAAATTGTCATTGAAGAGATTCGAGACGAAACAATCGAAAATGTATTGAAAAATTGGGTTGATCAGATTTGGTACAGCCAAACCAGTCGTGGTAGTCATATGAATGACACTGTATTCTGTTCTTAAAAGACAATGTTCAAACTCTCCAATAAACCTAGAAATTTTAAAAAGTAATCATTTTTATAGCCAATTCAAATTTAAAATATGAAATGACCCACCCTGTATTAATAAATACATTTACGGATAAATTGGAAATTTAACAATCACTCGCAGTTGCTTTTAAATGTGAATGAGTAGATGCAGAGCAAAGAGCACATCTTTTTTTTAAATGAAAGTCAATTTACAATTACAAAACGCAATGTGCTTGTATTAAACACAACTCCATTGTACACGCACACACATACATTTGGGAGTCAATTTGTGTGTATTTTTACTCCCAATCAGTTAAAAGCCACATGCGTTAATCTTTTATTTATTTAACAGAATTTTAAACATTAGCCCCAAATTGTATTGGCACTTCACTCCTTCCCTTCAGATGATGCTTGCCTGCAACAACAATAATTTTAATTTTAACTCTTGTCCCCAAGTTTTCAATTATCTTAATTTATACTCCAGTTTCAAAAATGTATAAGAGACAAACGAAAATTGAAGAACTAGTGTTATTCTCAGTTATAACTATAAATTTGAAGTTAAAATAACTGAACTGCAGTAAAAAGTAAAAAAGTAAAAAAAAACAAATTACATTATTTTTATACCCTTCACAAAAAAGTGAAAAGGGTATGAATGTGGATGATTTAGGTGAGCACCTGCCGCTAGGGCCTTATCTCACCGTAGTCAAACCACGAGTGGTATTCATGCTTACCACTATAGGCCCTGTGACCAATAAAGGACACAGGTAGCAAATTATGTGTGTTTCTGCCATGTCACACACACCACCCTTGTTAAGGGATTTGGGCCTATCCAAAACCCGTGTCGAGTGACATTCTATTTCTATGAAACAGCACATCGAAGAACATGCCACCCTGCCAAAGGTGACATGAACTCCGTTCCCAGCGTACCTTTTGGTCTCAACCACAGCCACCACGTGAACCTCCGAAGGGGACCTCACCAATAACCGGTCACAGATTCCGCCGTCCGAGCATTTGGGTGTGCACGAAGTCCACAGACCGGACAACGAACCAGGGATGTTGTCCCCAGAACATCATCCATTAAACCCCGTGGGGTTGGAACGAAGTTCGGTCCACAGACTCAGAGCACTCATTGTGCATCAGTTCTTAACCCATTGCTCGGACGTTTTTGCTTCTTTTGTGGGGCTACCGGCTCTCGTGGTACCAGTGTTGAGAGTCACTGGTCGGACCCCGAAGGTATCCTTTAGGTAAACCCTCAGGTTTCCTTCTGCCAGACTCAAACCCATGGCAGTTCCAGGTGGCGCACCTATTTTCCCCAGATAGTGATACATCAAGGTGGGACATTTCACCGAGAAGACACACCCCGGGGGTGGTGAAAAGGGTATATAAAAGTTTGTCATTACGTGTGTTATTTCTGCACCGTACATGGGGCAAACTATAAAGTATATATATTCTGGATCCTTATAAGTAGCGGAGTCGATTTAACAATGTTCGTCTGTCCACGTATGTGTTGAAATCAATATTCTGAAGTCCCTAAAATACTTACAGAAAAGTTTAGCATGTAAATTTGTTGGAAGTTCCTGCTGTCACTTTGCTTTTAAAATTCAGCTTAATTGGGCCATAAATAACTTAGGTATGAGCTCTGAAGTGCACCTACCTCTATTTTTTGACCATTTTCGGTGTGTTATTTGCGTAACTTTATATAGAGTTTTATTACAAACAACATAAGTCTGGGCAAAAAATCAGAGCAATCGGTCCACAAATGGACGAGGAATATCAAAAATATAACCAATATTTTACATTTTCATTAATTTTTTCTTTGTTTTTTATGCTCTCATGTTCGTAATGTTTGTACACACAAACACAAAACCTAAAAAAGTATATGTGTATGTGTGTTGTTTTTAATGCCATTTTATCTAAACTAAAAAAAAAGTTGTAGGCAGTTTTTTCAAACATCACACTCAAAGTATCTGGATTTAACCTCAGCTGCATAGGTCCATAACCATTTTTGTAGCGTTATTGGCGTAATTTGTCTAAAATGCACAGCGGACAAAATAATGTGGTATACAGTTTTAACATAAACAACAGTCGTAATATTTGTGCCAAAACTCAGAGCAATCGGTCCACAAATGGACGAGGAATATCAAAAATATAACCAATATTTTACATTTTCATTAATTTTTTCTTTGTTTTTTATGCTCTCATGTTCGTAATGTTTGTACACACAAACACAAAACCTAAAAAAGTATATGTGTATGTGTGTTGTTTTTAATGCCATGATTTTTGGGTTTTGCTTAAAAATTTTTACAAATGTTTGCAAAATAAAATTAAATTATATATAATTTGTTTTCCTATTGAATGTCTTTCTTAGAATTTCTACTTTTATTAATTTAAAAATAAAATGTGTGTTATTGTTTTTAAAAACGAGATTCTTAAAAAAGGATTGTTTCTTAGAACTCGTTAATTTTATTTTCTTGAACTGAAATTAATTATTTATTTAGGATTAATAAAAAAAATGAAAAAAGTTATTTTTATCAAAATTTGTCATATCTTTTTTTTTATAATTTTTCAATCGTAAGTTTATATGATTTTTATTTTATTTAAAAGCAAGTTTATTAAGTTGAGAACTTATTATAAAAATTAATTTTTTTTATCAATATATCGCTCCAATAATAAATTAATTTTTATATTTAACTAACTGACCTGGCAAAGGTTTTTTTTTTTGCCTTCAAATTTCCGTTTGTTCGATCTTCTTACTCTAAAAAGGACCGTGCAAGACCGGGTAAAGACAGGTAGTAGATAAGAAAGCCAGAAACTAGTTGCAGCATCATCTGCCGGACAGATTTGTAATGCAAAGCCTTTCAAGGCGTTACCCAAAGGCATACACAGAAATTCAATTAAACCGGTCTAGCCGGTTAATAGCAGTACAATGTCGAACACACGCACAGTCGAATTTTATATATTACGATATGACCTCAAGCTTAATAAACTAGCCATTTCTATAACATAATTTTTTTTCGTATATATTATATGTGCTGTGTTTATAACACAAGCAATCAAGTCGTCTTAAGATTTTATTATACACAAAATATTGAGTCTTTCTAAATTTTTTTTGATGAGTTGATCGCTTCTGTTATAATAACAAACAGTTCATTAAGAAGAATGTGGAATTTGAAAAATATCAATATTTGGCTAACACATTGCAGGGTATATAAAACTCGGTACAACCGAATTTAACTTGTTTCTAATTTCTTTTGCTTTGCTGTTTGACCGCGCTCACATGTCATGTGTAATATTTTCATTCAGTGTGAAAAATGTGGGCAAAAATACAGAAAAATACGCATGCGTTTCTGTTTCATAAGAACTGTGTTTCAAGAAAATAGCATAGGTTAAAAAATTCCCATAGAGATTAATTATTTAATTGGTTCATTTAAAAATGTAATATGTCCACATCGCTTTTTAAATTGAATAAAGAGTGACATAACTTTTAATATTTTGCTTTTTAACATTAAAACTTTTTGTTTACACAATTTGGTTTTAAATTCTGGGAGAATGTAATAATTTCTATTTGGAATTTAAAAGTTTAACAAAATATTAATCTTTATTTGTGCTTAATTCCAGAAATTATGTTGGTTTTAAAATTTATTCTTTTACTCATGATATTCTCATGAGTTATTTATTCACTACAATAACTGGAACTAAGCACAAATAAAGATTAATATTCTGGGAGAATAATAAAAAAATGTTAAAGCTTTTATTCTTACAAAAAATATTTACCTTGTATATATCTTGTTTAAAACTAAGTTTTTTAAATTCAGATACTCTAGCTATTGATGATACGACAACTTTTTTAATCAACCAGGGCTGGGAGTAAATCACTGCATTTGAAATCGAGTACTTTGCCATCGAAATGATAATGAATCGAAATGCTATCGAAACAAAATAAAGAAAAATGTTGTTAAAATGCAAGTATTTTCCTGATATTTTCGAAAAATTGCCTTAAAAAATACACTTTTAATTAATATGAAAATTAATTTATATCGCTGTTTAAGTCTTTTATTTATACAATTTTTTCATTGTATATTAATTTTATTGAATAAAAAAATTTATATTATTAACAGACACTGCTTTTTTTAAATAGCAATACAAAATAATTTCTGTATTAATAATTATACGAGATTCAGTAATACAAAAACAAATAACGAAAAATTAATATTAGGTATACTACTCGTACTTTGCTTCGGCCGTTTTGCAATAGATCGCTGTAGCGGTAAGTGGTAGTCGAAATAAATAGATCGTAGATGTCATACAATAAGCTTAGGTATTTGTCAACATAACGCCATCGAAATATTAGTCGATTTGTGTCTGCATCATATAGTTATTCTCGCTGAAACATGTCAGCTTACGAGCCAAATTATCGTCATTTTCGGGAGGTTTCAATTTTCTGCTTTAATATGAAGAAATCTGCGGCTTATCGAATGCTCTCAAATACCAGATATAGACACTAAAGGGCTGCACAAGCATACTTGAAAGCCACACATCACTACAAACATGTGTAATATTTTATAATAAAATGTGCTTGTAAGCCATTTCCAGTATGCTTGTGCAGCCCTTTAATAGACACCATCTCATTAAAAGTAGAGCTAAATAATAGCTCACCTCCATAATTTTCTATTGTTTTGGATAAAGTATTTAATAAGTTTGTGTAAATTATCAATAATACTTCTGTATTTCCTTATCATTGTTTTTATTGTTTATTTATTTTCTCGTAAATATGTTTCTTGTTTATACAAAAAAAAAAAAATAAAAACAAACAAAAAACATACCATCCACTTTCATTGTTACCATCAACACTAAACGCGTTTGTGCGTTTATCTTGTTGCGTCTATTTTTTTTTTCTCTCTCCTCTACTTTTCTTTTCTTTCCAATACAATGATCAATAAACTAAAAACTAAAAATTCCATAATCGAAAGAGTGTTGCATAAGATTTTCACTTTTAAATTTGTTTTCTATCTCATAAAAATTATTTTGCAATAAAATGGCATAAATTATTTATGTATTTATTCAGTATAGCAGATGGCAAGACATTTGTTTGGACAGATTTAGTTTGTTTATGCAATTTGTTTTTAATATTTATTTCTTTTAAACTAAATTAAAAGTTGCTATTAATTTGCATAAGCATATTTAAATACATAAACAAATAAATACTAAAAAGTTAGAGGAAAAAATAATAAATAAAATTTTGCTTAAAATTATAATTTTTCTTATTAAAATATTTAAAAAGAAATTTTTATTAAATTTAATATGACACACATACATACGAGCATAATAAAGCATGAAACTCTCTTCTCTTATAAAAATGTACAAATGCTGACAAGAACTATCATAATTTAGCACAAATTACAAAAAAAAATTAATATTTAATCATAATAATTGCATTAAGTGTCTTTAAGATTTGTAGCGCTTCATCTCTTGCTTACCACTAATTTTTCAATATTTTAGTGACCGCAAATAACAGTTATTTTGAGAATTAAAAAAAAATCCATCTACTCCAGTTCTTTTTCAAGGTAAAAACAAAATCTCAGATGAAACTCTTAAATGGGAGTTTTATTTTGCCGTAATTTTATGTAAGTTGTCACCCAATACCAGGGTAAGGAATTTCATGCACATAAAAAACGAAAATATTGACATCAAACATACACTTATAAATACAAAATATGCACTAGTGCCCTTATGAAAAAAAAACTTTTATTATATCTCTTAAAAAATTTTACAATAAGCAGTTAATCAACGTTTTTCTTTTTCTTGCTGAAAAAAAAAATTAATTAAAATAAATATTGAATTTTTATTAAATATTCATACAAAAAAACTTTTGACTATTTAGTGCGTTTGTGTAAAAACCATTGTCTTGATACAAGAACAATAATTTTGAAATCGCAAACAATATTTACACTTCGCTCATCATGCATGATGAAATTGATAATAGTGATGAAACAGATTTTAATTGGCAAGTTGTATCTTCGCCTAAAACAAAAAAGAGAAAAACAACTGAAACGCCAAAATCAATTAATAATAAAAAATTATTGTTTGTCAACAAAGAAGATGCAGTTAATGATAGTTTAATAATTAATGCAAACTGCAATACTCTAATCAACACATCGAAACAGGCAAAAATAGGTATAAGCAGAGCAACAAAAGACTATCAGAATCGTTTTGTAGTCTCCAAAATGACGAAAATGAAGAAAATGAAGATAATTTAACAGACTTTGAAGAAAGTGACATTGATATTGATAGTAAAATTAATAGTAATGAACCAAAACCTCCGCCTATATTTATTCCATTTGTTGCTGATATAAGTGGAATGATCAAAGCATTATCAAAAGTAATTCCTTCTAATGAATATCAGTTTAAGTCATTAAGGAACGGACAAATAAGATTAATGGTAAAAAATATAAAATCATATAGAGCAACTGTTGCCCATTTAAATAAAAAAGAAATCAAATTTCACACCTACCAAATTAAACAAGATCGTGCATATAGAGTCGTAATAAAAAATTTGCATTCCTCAACAATAATCTCTGATATTAAACATAGTATTGAAAATAACGGTCATAAAGTCAGAAATATTACTAATGTGCGTAGCATAGTTACCAAAAATCCCCTTCCAATGTTTTATATTGACCTAGAGCCTGATGTAAACAATAAATGTGTTTATAATATTAAACACATAAATAATGCCATTATCAATGTTGAACCCCCAAGAAAAACAAACGATATTGTGCAATGTCATCGGTGTCAAGGTTTTGGACATACGAAAACGTATTGTCATACACAGGTAAATTGTGTTAAATGTGGATTAGGTCATCTAACAATTGACTGCCCTAAAAACAATGAAACTCCTCCACGCTGTGTTAATTGCTTGCAAAATCATCCAGCAAATTATAAAGGTTGTATTGTTTACAAAGAAATACTAAAGAGAAAATTACAAAATAATAATTTATACAAAAGAGATAGAAATATCAGAAACAATTTTAGTTCTAACATGTATGCAACTCAATTAACCCAAAATACTAATCAAAATAACGTATCATATTCTGAAGTTTTACAAACCCCACAACAAAAGATAAGCAATAATTCTTTCCAAAAACTTGAAAAGTTGATCGAAAATCAAATAGAGTTAACCAATAAGCTCATAAGCATGATGTCAGTGTTTATAACAAAATTATGCAACTAAATATTAGGTTAGCAATATGGAACGCTAATGGGCTTTCCAGACATACACAAGAATTAGAAATATTTATTAAAACTCATTTTATTGATATTCTTCTCGTTTCTGAGACTCATTTTACAAATAAATCATATTTCAAAATAAAAGATTATGATTTAATATGTGCTAACCACCCAGATGATAGGGCACATGCAGGAGCAACTATACTAATAAAATCTTCAATCAATTACGAACTTTCTGATGAAATAAGAACTCCATCGTTTCAAGCCGCTTGTATAAAAGTTTTATGTAACTCAACCTACATCTCTATATGTGCTATTTATTTTCCACCACGATTTTCTGTAAAATGGCAACAATTTCAAGACTTTTTTCGAAATTTAGGAACAAGATTTCTTGTTGGAGGTGATTTTAATGCTAAACATAATATGTGGGGTTCAAGACTTTGCAATCCTAAAGGTAGGGAGCTATACAAATGTATTAGTAACAACAATTACTCAGTTTTATCTACTGGTAATCCTACATACTGGCCTACAGATACATTGAAAATACCAGATATATTAGATTTCGTTGTGTACTCAGGTATACCTAGTAGTCTTCTGCAAATAACTGATTGTGAAGAATTAAGCTCTGACCACACGCCACTTATTGTAGATTTCAATACGCTTATACAGTGCCATTCAAAAAAACATAAAATACTGAACAATAAAACTGATCTAAGTTCATTCAACGCCTGGATAGATAGAAATGTTGATCTTAACGTATCAATAAAATCTGCTTCAGAGTTAGATAACGTAGTTGAAAGTTTTAGCAATCTTATCCATGAAGCCGGATTTTTATCAACACCACATAATGAGAGTCATATTGTAGAAAATCAGTTTTTTGTCACTGCCGAAATCAGAGGAATGATTCGCAATAAAAGAAGATTAAGAAGAATTTGGCAAATGAGTAGAAACCTTTACGATAAACGCAATCTAAATAAAGCCTCTAATGACCTTAAACTTCGGTTATTGGAAATTAAAAATGAGCACATTGCAAATTTTGTGCAGAATCTCAATATAAATAAGAATGATGAATACTCCTTATGGCATGCCACTAAATACTTAAAACGTCCAGTTAAAAGAAATGTTCCTATCAGAAACGAAAACGGCTCATGGTACAAAACAGATAAAAGCAAAGCTGAAGCATTTGCTTTACATCTGCATAAAACTTTTCAGCCTCATGAAATCAACAATAACTATTATGAACAAGAAATAGATAATTTTTTAGATATCCCCTGCCAAATGGATTGGCCAATCAAGCATATATCACCTCTTGAAATACAAGATAAAATAAAGAAGCTGAATTCTAAGAAATTTCCTGGATATGATTGTATCGACGGAAGGGTTATTCAAGCGCTATCGAAAAAAGCAATAATATATGACACTCTTATATTCAATTCAATTCTTAGATTAAATCATTTTCCATCACAATGGAAATGTGCTGAAGTAGTAATGGTACCTAAACCAGGGAAGCCTGAGAATGTTATCACATCATATCGTCCAATCAGCTTACTTGTAACATTCTCCAAAATATTTGAAAGAATATTATTGAGTAAAATGATGCCTTTACTGGAAAAAAATAACATTATACCTGATTATCAATTTGGATTTCGACAAAGTCATGGCACACCCGAACAATGTCATCGAATAGTTAATTGTATACGGGATTCTTTAGAGACCAAAAAATTTTGTACAGGTGTATTTCTGGATATACAGCAGGCTTTCGACCGTGTTTGGCATAAGGGTTTATTTTTCATATTAAAACAAATATTTCCAATGCATTTTTATTTGGTATTAAAATCATATCTTAGCGATAGACACTACTACGTGAAATATTCGGATATTTATAACATCAGAGCTGGTGTGCCTCAGGGTAGCGTATTGGCTCCCGTTTTATATACAATTTTTACATATGACATGCCCGTTAAAAACAACATTTTAGTTGCAACATACGCTGATGATACTGCAATTCTAGCCGCTAGCACTGATCCTACTGACGCATCAACTCAACTGCAAGAAGAATTGGATGACATCGAAAATTGGATGACAAAATGGAAAATAAAAGTTAACTCGCAAAAATCCTCCCAGGTAACATTTACATTACGTCGTGGAAATTGTGCAAACGTATCTCTTAATGGCCACCAAATACCTCAACGCGATTCAGTAAAATATTTAGGATTTCATATAGATCGTCGGCTGAATTGGAAAAATCATATAAAAGCTAAAAGAACACATTTAAATCTGAAGTTTAAACGACTTTACTGGTTGCTAGGATCAAGATCAACAGGATTTCAAAACAAACTTAGCCTTGAAAACAAACTCATCATCTACAAAGTAATGCTAAAACCTGTATGGACTTACGGTATACAGCTATGGGGAACAGCCAGTAATTCCAACATCGAAATTTTACAAAGGTTTCAGTCTAAAACCTTGAGATCAATAGTAAATGCCCCGTGGTTTATTTCAAATAAGGCTATTCATGACGACTTAAAAATATCTATGGTTAAAGATGAAATAAACAGATCTACCAAGAACTACTTAGACAGGTTGAGTAACCATACTAATGTATTAGCAATATCACTGCTGGATGATACAACCGAAGTTCGTAGATTAAAACGAAATCATATTTTGGATTTGCCTTTCAGAAGTTAAAATACTCATTAAAATATGTTTGTATAATATAAGTATATGCATACATATAGAGAATGTAAACACTTGTAAATATTTTCATACATGTAAAAACAAAAATTAGAAATTACTGCATATTTATATTATAAACTTAATTATCGGTATATAGCATATAAGTCTATATGCAATATATTTATTGCTGCTCCCAAGGAGGTTCAGCAACAAATGATATTTTAAATTTATATAAGATTTGCTTATTATCTTCGGATAGATTGTAAATAAAGTAAACGAGAGAAAAAAAAAAATTATATCTCTTAAGACTTATTTTTAAGACATATTTATTAATGTCCAAATTCATAAAAAAAATTTTTTGTTTAATAAGGCTTATTTTTCATGCAAATTTGCTTAATAAAGTAGAAGAATATGGTGAAATATTTTCAGGTTATCAGCAGGGGAATATTTCTGAATATTAAAAGTATATAAATGAATACAAATTATGCACAAAAAATATGCATTTATAATGAAAAAATATGCAAAAATATTCAATAACAAATTGATGCCGTTTTTCAGTAAATTCTCCAGATCAGAATCAATTTTAAGTTACTAAGATCAAGGAGCAAAAGCAACAACAGTGTTTAGTATAGAATTACTTACACTTTTTCAAAAAAATTTTTTGTTTCTCCTGCTAGTCTTACGGCGTTGTTAAAGGCTAAATTAATATTTATGCACTCGAAATATGGGTTTCTATTCAAGACAATAACCAAACTGCAAGGGTTTAAGCCCTTGAGCACTTCGGTTAAACAAGAAATGTACGAGTAGAATGTTAAATCGGCGAAAAAAATAAAAGCCAAACTTGATGCAGCTTGAAAAAGTTAAGCGATTAATACTAAAAAACCTATTGGGTTACGTTGAAACATATTTAACGCGCCAT
Source organism: Thelaira solivaga (assembly GCA_947397855.1). Classification (NCBI taxonomy): domain Eukaryota; kingdom Metazoa; phylum Arthropoda; class Insecta; order Diptera; family Tachinidae; genus Thelaira; species Thelaira solivaga. The sequence goes on from OX377612.1 coordinate 31,004,164, forward strand.
ATTTATCTTCACTAACTTAATTTTTTGTATTTTTTTGATACTTTAATAGACTGTGGATAGTAAAAAATATTAATATTTCGCCAAAACACAGTGAAGGGTATATAAGAATTAGCAGAGCCGAATTTAATTTGTTTTTCTTGACTTGTTTTGTTACTAAATCAATTACATTTAAACTCTTGTCTGTTTACAAATTTAAAATTGTTTGTTTTTTTTTATTTAAATTTTCCACATTTCAATTTATAAAAAAATTCATAAATTTATTATTTTATTTCTTTTTAATTTAATTTTCAATGAGGAAAATTTCCAAATAATTTATTTTCCAAAAATGATTTATTATCAAAAAATACTTTTAAATGCTTTCCGCTTAAAATACGTATGTAAATCAAATAAAAAACAAATTGCATAATACTTACTTTAAACGCTATGTTTTTATTTAGTTGTTTTGCAGGGAAAAAGCGAAACGAAATGAAACCTAAAGGCTACAACAACATAAAACTTAAAAAAGCAAAAACCATAAATCAAAGCAAAATGTAAACAATAAGCAAAATTACTTATGGGAATTTACTTGAATTTAAAAAAAAAAACTCAATTTTATTTATGAAAAACTTGATGTTTGAAACATGAAGAATTTTGTTACTGATCACAACATTTAATTTCACGTAGCACTAAAAGTGAGGTGGTAGTCCTAATGTTTGCAGTTTAGAAAATTGACTGAATTTAGGAGATTATGTTTTTTCAATCACCAGTTATAAATAAAATCGAAAATATTGATTCGATATTAATAAAATATCACTCGCTTTGCTTAGATCTGCTGAAATTGTATGCTTGTGAAAAAATATGGTTAATTTTGTGTCTTAAGTCTCTTATTATTTGCGAGACTTTATTAATAAAAAAATGTTTTTTTATGAATATTTTATTTACGGTTAGGCCCTATAAAACGGAACGATAGCCTCGTTAGTATATTTCTACTGAAAACTTAAATATATATTTGTATGAATGAAAGAAATGTTATTCGCTTTTATGAGGCCGGGCTACGTCTTTGTATCAAATCGAGACTAGAAGTTTGTGTCCTAAATCTTTTGTTACTATTTAAACTGTAATTTTGTTTCTTAAGTCTTTTATTCATATCAGAACTCAAAGTTCACGTTTTCAGTCGTTTATTTTTGATTAGACATGAATTTGATAGTTTATCAAATCAAAATTTGGTAAACAATTTTAACGAATTTTTGAAAATTAACGATACTTCTAAAACTAATGAGTTAATGTGAAGAAACTTGAACGAGAAAGTAAAATATTAGGCCAACAGCAGCATCAGTAAGTGAATTTGTGGAAATTATATTTTTTTTTACAACTGTAGGATCTGGTACTCATTACTGACCCTAATAATAAATGTTTCACGCACTTATTACATCTTAATTATTTTACACTTTATTAATTTCATTTAAGCATAGGTTTTCTAAGTAAAAAGTTATAATATTTAACAAAAGCTCTAACTTCTCTTCTTGGGGCCAGTTTACTGATGTTAATATGTCCGTTTTCGTACTCCTTAGTAAAAATGGTTTACGTGGGGTATCTCAGTGTTGTCGTGTCAGTATTACCATCCCTACACAACATAAGGCTTGCTCCATACTGTACAGTCGATCTACATTTCCATGCTACTTTTGCTGTCATATGCCATATCCGAGTTACATACAAAAATGTTTTGATTGAAAACTTTTGTGTAACTTATTTTACCGATGAAAGTATTTACAACACAACTGTTTAGTCGTGTTAATTTACCAAGGAAAATATAAAAAAAAAATATTAAAATAAATTTTGTCAAAAGTGCTACCCCAACATTTAAGTTAAACTTCTTTAACACTGTTTAGATTGAGTATATGCCATTTAAGCAATTTAAAATTTATTTATATATAATTAATTAATTTGAGCTTAGTCTTGATACTTAAAAATGTTTTTGTTTTATTATTTATTATTTTCAATATTTCGCTTTCCTGTGGAAAGCTTCTTCAGGAAATATTAATATTTATAATTTTCCTGAAGAAGCTTTCCACAGGAAAGCGAAATATTGAAAATAATAAATAATAAAACAAAAACATTTTTAAGTATCAAGACTAAGCTCAAATTAATTAATTATATATAAATAAAAAGTCTTAAATAATAATTATATAAATTTAAAATTTATTTATTTTTAATTAAACGTTTAAACACTTAATTGAATTTATTTTAATTTAATAAATTTTTTTCTTTGTTGTCATATGATTATGCAACTGCTGAGTGAAGTGATTTTATAATAATGATGTGAATTATTCATTATGTTGATTAAATTTTACAGTGTGTGGGCATACTGCTGATGAGAACTTGAGACATTTGTAATTCAATAACCTCTTACAATTTTGAAATATCAATTAAATTTCATTTAAAACTTAATTGCGTAATAACTTATTATTTATTCGAACTTATTAAATATAATATTTAATAAAACTTATTAAATATAAATTGAAAACAATTATAAATTAATTACTAAACAGCTACAGGTGGCACAAAACATCTCAACTAATGCTCTTTGACTATTTTTTTTTTACTAAGAAATCAATTTGAATTATTTTTAATTGATGTGTAAATTAGTTTTTTTTAAGTAAAAATTATAGCACGCGCTCAATGGCATTTTACATCACTCTTGCCAAAACATTTTGCGAACACATTCTACATTTCTGAGATTTTATTGTTGATAAACCTTAATCACTTTAAGAAACCCCGCAAAAAGGCTATTATCATGGGAAAATTTAATGTTTGACGAGAACTACTAAAAACAAGACTATATAAGCGATGTCAGACAATTACGTTACACTGTTGACCTTACGTTCACCTGAGCTAAGATCAACTATATTAATGAATTGTCTATCATCTCTGAATGAATTTGATATCTTTTCCAACTACACTTTGTGTTAGCTGAATTGTTATAAGATACATACTGGCAACAGCTTGGCCAACAGAAGAACCCGTCGACGTTTATAGGACCCCAACCCTATTTGGAATCTTAGCTGAAGAATTGGTTTCAGGGTCGCATCAGAATACTTTAAATATTGGGAATCACTTCATCACATTATCGCTGAGTATTTTCCAAAAGCTACTGTCACTCAATAAGAGTGCCCTCAGACTAATAACGGGATGGCTTAAACGCCATTGTGGTTTTATATACCATCAGTGTAAGATAGGAAGTATTAGGATAAGCTGCTTTACAGGTTTTGTGGCTTTTATGATGAAAAATTGGAACATGTACTTCGACTGTTAGACTCCTTGTGTACCGCCAGGCAGGGAAGAAACCTCTCACTGTACAAAGGAATCTGCTTCATTTGAATAATAATAATAAAACTCCATAAGAAAGTCTTTCTTGCTTGTGCACTGAAAGAAATATATGAGAAATCTAATAAAATGATTTCAATAAAACTGTTTCATTGATTCGATGAAATATTTCATTAAGTCATTTAATGAAATTTTTTTTATATATATATTAAAGAATAAGTATTAAATAAATGAGTATTTAATTGAATTAATAAAATATTTAATTAGTCTAATGAAACGTAACGGTTGCAAAATAATCTAATTTTCAATGAATTAATTGCAAAATTCACAGGCTATATATGAACAAAATTCACTGAGTGTTGGTGAATTGTAAATACAGACCTTAGCATTTCCATAGTGCATCGCGTACTAGAACCACATGTTTTAGTGCTAGCTGTTCACAATAGGCATTTTGCCAGCACAGTTTTTTGAAAAACTTGGGTGCAACCGTAGAGTAGGAGGTAGTGTGCTAGCCGCTGGTGCAATTCCTACGTACAGTCTGGGTGTTTTCTGAAGATAAATTAAGAAGCTTAGCGAATTGGCGTTATCTTAATAAAAAAAAAATGGCCAACGTAAACATCGTTTCAACTTTGAGCAACTTTTAGTGGGTGTAATGGCTCTTCGTATGTAATACGTAGATTTTCAATATAAGCAATTACGTATCCTTAAAGGTAAAAATAGACCTCGTCACTTAAGCTGACGTTGAAGGAAAGTCGTCTTTCTAGTGTTCTTAATAGCTTGCTAGTAATCAGGAGTCCGAATGGCTTGAAAGTAATTTAAACACGTTTAACGATATTAGTCTAACAACTGATACACTATTAGTACTTCGTAATTAATCGTTTTTAAATTTTTTTGTTTAAGATAACCGATTATCATAAGCCCCGAAAAAAAACGCTTCTTGTACTTACTGGCTTATAATCTTTTGAATGCAATCAAAACGTACCATTTTCGCATGATGAGCACATAACGGGTGGCCCAAATGAGACCTTGTGAGCGTATTGTAGTCGTTGTTGGGGGTCTTGCGGTAGAAGCTGTTGCACAATTTGAACTTTGTATGAATACATCTTAAGATCCAGCTTTAAAATTCTCTGTAATGTTGTTCTGGGTATACCCAATTGGCCGGAACGGTGACGAGTTGAGACAGATGGATCATTTGCAACACTCTGCTGCACAACTCTCACGTTGTCTTCAGTACGAATATTTCGATGAACACCTCTTCCTGGATGGTTGGCAACTGAACCCAGTTCCTCAAAACGGCAACCTAAACTTATAATCATGGAAGATGTGGGCGCTGATCTTACGTTAAAAAAAACGGCGATAATTTCGCTGCGTCAGAACAATTGATTGTTTAGAAGAATAATAAAAATCGATAATTTTATTGCGTTGTTGTGGACTGTACGTATCCATTTTAAATTTCCAAGAGTTCAGTTATAATCTGCAAAAAGAAAAAATAAATTATGTTGAAAAATAAAAAAGTTATTTGTGTTTCACATCAGCTGGTCTTATTTGGGCCACCTTGTACTTATAATGTGAAACCACCAACATCATAACTTGACTGCGCAAATTATTTTTAAATGTACTTTTAATTTTTGTTTTCATTTGCCAAAAAGTTTTAGAATAAAATATATTTTTTTTGTAGTATTGAAAGCTATAAAACTTCTGACCTTGCTGCAGAAGTCTTAATAAAGTATTGGCAAGAATAAAAACTGTAACCTGCAGACTACTCAGCCATCATTCTAAACATCTCCTATTCATTTAAGGGACTCAAAAAAATCACAAACTGAAAACAGGAGTGTTTCTGTTTTTTCTCTTTAAATGAATGTTCATTTTAAATGCTTCATACTTCCATTGATTTTACTTTACCAACTCGAAATAATTACTCACAAAACAAGAAACTTGTTTATATAATTTTTCAAACTAAGTCTGTAGGGCAAATAACTATTCAACCAAAGCAAACAAAACAAAATTTTTTTTTTAATTTTAAGTGAGAAAAGTACACAACAAAGCTATTAAACAGGTCTTTTTAGGTTTAAAGAAATAAAATCAATAACCACATAAACACTTTGAAATTAAAAGCAATAGAGAAAGAAATAAAAAGAAAAAAATAATATAAAAGAAAAAGACATTCACTTCCATATATTTTAATTTGTCGTGTAATCAACTGGGCGATTGGCTGTTTGGTTGACTAAATATTTTTCAATATAAAATAAAATTGTTAAGATATTTGGAAAAAAAGTTTTAGTTGTGTAACAACCAGATAACAAGATACACCAGCCAAACTACTTGCACTACCTACCACAACAAGCCATTTAACAACGTGACAGCAAAGCAACTACATAAAAGAAGACGCTTTAAACCAAAGACAGTGATGAAAACATCAAAGATGCTGCTACTGAGGATGATGTTGGCATTACCGCTAGTGCTAAGCACCTTAATAAGTGCAAGTACTTTAGCCGAAAGAGAAATTAATAATTTAAATAATCTAGGTAAACAAGCAGCAAAGTACTTGAAACCTTTTTTTTCTAATAAAGGAAGTGATGCATTTAACTAGACTTGAAAAAAGTTTGATATAAAAATTTAATTTAAATTTTTTTTATCTAGGAACCCATCAGCAATTAACTAGAGGCTTTAAAGATGTAAATCAAATTAAGCCAGAAACACGGCAATTTCCTTATAATTCTTTTATTTTGCCTTCACAAGCAATATATACTCCATTGCCTGGCTGTCCATTGTGCGATTCATCAGTTTACAGTTATTGTTCACATAAATTATTACATGATTCATGTTGTTGTGATTTTGCAGGTAACTATTATTTCCTTTAATGATTTTTTTGTTTTTAGTTTATTTTGTGTTGTACTGCTTTTAATAATTTATTTCAAGAAAAGTGATACTTGGAAACAGACAAGATCAAAATAAATATATAAATGCATGTGAATAAAAATATTTCGTTAAATCAATGAATTGAATTGATTGAATCAATCTAATAAACAATTTTGTTTTTAAATTAATAATTAAATGAAAGTTAGTCATTGTTTAAATGTAATAATTTCATTGTTTTACTGAAATAATTTAATTGTTTCTATGAAATATTAGATACAATATAATTTCCATCTTTGAATAAAATAATTTAATTTTATTGTTTGAATGATATAATTTCAATGTTTGAATAAAATAATTTCATTGTTTAAATGAAACACCTTCATTATTTTAATGAAATAATTCATTGTTTACATGAAATAATTTCATTATTTTAATGAAATAAGTTTATTATATTAATGAAATAAATTCATGATTTTAATGAAATAATTTTATTGTTTACATGAAATAATTTCATTATTTTAATGAAATAAGTTTATTATTTTAATGAAATAAATTCATGATTTTAAAGAAATAATTTTATTGTTTACATAAAATAATTTCATTATTTTATTGAAATAAGTTTATTATTTTAATGAAATAAATTCATGATTTTAATGAAATAATTTTATTGTTTACATGCAATGAAATCATTTAATTTCATTATTTAAATGAAATAATTTCATTATATTAATTAAATACTTTTATTATATTAATGAAATAAATTCATTGTTTTAATGAAATAAATTCATTATTTTAATGAAATAATTTCATTATTTTAATGAAATAATTTTATTATATACTTCATATGAATGGAACAATTTTATTATATTGTTTAAATGAAACAATTTCATTATGCAAATGAAATAATAATAATGGATGAAGCTATTTCATTAGGTTTTTAAATTCCAAACATAAATCAATTTGTTTTATAAATTGAATTAATTATTTCAATAAGTTAATGAAAAACTTTGAGTTTTCATTAAAGATTCCATTGAAGCAATGAAGACTTTTGTTTTGTAAAATTATTCATTAGTTGAATGAATAAATAATTTTTAATGACATATATTCGTCATATTTATTGAAATTATTTTATAAAATGCATATATTATTTAATTTATTTAATGAAATATTTTCATTGAATTTTTGAAATATTATCATTGACTTAATGAAATATTTTTGTTGAATTCATTAATTATTTTCATTAAATTAATGATATATTTTTAATGTTCATTAGTTGAATGCAATTAATTTTTTTTTTTAAATTTCAGTATTTATAAAAAAAATTTGATTAATCAGTTTGTAATTATTTATTAAATAAAAGTGTGTGAAGATATAATTTCGTTTTTTGAATGAAATAATTTTATCATATAAATAATTTTAGTTATTGCACGAAATATTTCAAATGGAATATTATCTTTAGTATAAATAATATATTTCTAAAAAAGAATTTCATTAATCTAATGAATAGTTTTACTGTATGCATATTACTGAAATGATTTATGAAATGGTTCAAAGAATATATAAAAAAAAAATTCAATACCTTCATGTTTCTAATGAAACATTTTTTTTATTAATGTAAATTTAATAAAACTTGGTGCATTAATTTATTGAAGCTTAAAAATGGGTGATAAATAAAAAATCATTTTAATGGTATTAATGGAAGAATTTAGTGGTAAAATTAAAAAGAAAATTTCTTTACTTCCGCTTCTCCTTCAATAAAATGTTTAAATCGGTTATGATGTTGCTTCAGGAATACAAATAAAAATATTTTATTAAATTTAATTTTTGGCAATTAGTTTTCTCATATTTGTGTCTCACGATAAATAAAATTATAATCAGACATCCAGTCACATAAAGTCTAATAAAATACTGTGTCTGCATTAATCATTTCACCAATAAAGTGGTTAAATTTACTTTTACATCTTTAGAAATAAACGATTTTATTAAAAAGACTTAAACTTTACTTCAATTTCAATGTAGTGATTGTTCCGTAACACAAGCGATCAACTCGCTCAGACATTTTATATGGAAGTAGTCAAAAAATCGTGTGTTTTTATAAAAATTTTCTAGACGAGTTCGAGATCGCTTGTGTTGTGGGATCAGCACATTTATTTTTGGCAACAACTAAAACTGCTGTTAGAAGAAATTCTTGTTAAATTTCTCAAACATTTGATTTAAAAATTTTATTGAAACTAAAAAAAAAATCTTTGTTTTTTTTGTATTTTCAGGTGCTGCTGTTTATCAAATACCTCCACAATGCGCTTACAGCGATTGTAAATTATTGTATGCAAAATCTTGTTATGAGTATTCATTAATTAAAAATTGTTGTTGCAATAATCCTAATTAAAAAGTTATGTCTTTACTTACCTTTTGTTTTTTCAAGTAAACATACTCGTACATTTAATTATTAAAAAGCATTAAACTGTCTTCTTGCCTTTTAAATTTATTTATTTATGTACTTAAAACTTCATTGAAAAAAATTAAATAAAGTTATTTAAAATAATTTAATCAAAAATACCAAATAAATTTGTTTTAAAAAAATGTTTGTTAGTACATTAAGGGCGCTGTTGGAAAACATAAAACAAACTTTTTTAAACTAAAAATAGTTAGCAAAAAAAAAAAACATTGAATAACAAATTCACATTTGTAATTGAACGAAGGCTTAAAAGTAGGCGTGATCTATTGAAATACAAGTCGCTTATTTCTTTAAAGTTTCTTAATGAGTTGGCTGGCCGTCCTGTGGGCACTGAGAAATTTGTGTCTCTAAGCCAGAAGAGCCGGGCAAACGCAGAGAAACTGAAGAACTGCTTCCTTACATCCCGGTAGCTCTTCCATTGACTAGCTTTTACAGCAACCAAGCTGGTTCTACTCAACAGCTGAGAGAAGCCTTTACTGTCATAACAAGGCCATATTGGACAATTCAGTAGCAATATGAAAAAATAGCTTATGTCTTTTTAAGTAATTTTAGAGGACTGCAACAGGTTTTCTAATGAAATGAATTTAATTCCTGCAAACGGCATTGTATTATGGAATCTATCTCCCCGCCATCCCTGAACCATAGCAGTAAAGCTATTGACTTAAATATTAAGTAAATTTTACGCTATTTTTTCTTATTAGCACAGATTCAAGATTAAATTAAATTGTTTTTATTTATTTTTTTTTTTTAATTAACACTTTTAGCAACAACTTGTTAAACAATTTGTTTATGATCGAATTAAAAAATTTGGTAGTCAAAAAATAAAACTCACATCACACAATGAAGTTGTTTGTTTAAAAAATAATAATTGATGTCTATATTTTAAATATCAAATATTTTTATGTAAATTATTTAAATAAAATGCACTCCAGCTTTATATATTTATATTTTATATAATAAATTTCAATAGAGTCAAAGGGAAATTTTGCTTGAAATTGTATTAGGTACCTTATCAAAAATCCTATTACGCTTATGTAGTGCTACATTAATTTGAATCAAATTGAACCGATCAATATAGTGTAGGCACCTTTTCAATGTTATAAAGAGAATAAACTCTACATATTCCTTAATAATTCAGTTACAAAACTTTAAAACTTTCAGATTAATCTGGAAATAAATATTTAAATTAATTATAGATTAATTTCATACAAATTGTTCGTAATATTTATATTTTGCGTTTTTTTAAAATTTAAAATAAATTAAGAGAAATTAAAATTCACTTTTATGCGGAAGTTGAAATTATATATTTATGGAAGTCTTATAAATATTTCATTGTTTGTTAGCACAAACTAAACATTTTCACAGCAGCATGCATACGCGCTGATGCTCGTAACTATTGACCAACATTTTAACTGTTTGTATTGTTTGCAACTTTCACCTTTAAAGATGATTTAATAACGAATTTAAGCTGAAAAAAATAAACACAACTAAAAAAATAACAAGAAAACAACAATTAAAGTTTTTTCTCAAAGAAAAAAAAAAAAAAGGTTAAGGTGTTACTTTGTTAACGGAGAAATATAAAAAAAGCAGGTATTAACATCTTCATTCAACCTTTTCTTATCTTTAAAAGCAAAGCTAAAAATTAATTGTTTAAAAAATATTTTATTTAAGAAACGTTTAATTGTGGCGGTTGTAATAAAAAACCCCTACTGAAATAATAAAATAAACATTATGTGCGTGTGCTTTTTCGTTAAATGCTGTAAATTCCAAACGAATGCAGAAATAAAATGACACAATAATAAAATGTGTCTGGCAATTTTAAAATAAAATTAAGCACTCACATTTAGGAGCCTCCATCTTTTTTTTTTTGTTCAACAAATACCATGACTGAATATTAAGAAAGAATTTATGAATGCAAAGTCATAAAATGTGTGCTGTTTCTTAATGCACTTGGGTCAGCTGAAAGAATCAAGAAGGATAGCGATTGAAAGAATTAAAATATATAGGATATAGAAAAAAATAAAAGAAGTAGTGAGAAAACGGGAAAAGATAAGGAAGATGAGTCCATCACCCAAACCAATTGCTACTTGTAATAAAGTAACATAGCATGCCAATCTTTGTAGTTGACAGTATAGTGAGATATTGTAGGTAGCTCTCACACTGATGCTCTAGTGCTGGGCAAGCTCAAAAAAAAGTTTCACATTTTTTCCCTTCTCGTCATCTTGACAACTTCCACAGTAGTCACTTGATGACAACCCATTCTCTTTACATGTCTTGTCAAAACTGAAATGGCTCATTATTTTTGCCACCACATCCTTCAACTGAGATAAGAGATAATTTTTTGACAGATCAATTATTAGCTATACCTTAATAAATATATTGCTAGAAGTCACTGATTTTCTTGTTCAGTAAGAGTTTACATACAACCTTGGTAGTCAACAGAAAGTCTTCTAACCGGGCAGTCACAACAGTTATATTTTGAGGCTTCATTTTGCTTCAACCTTATAAGGATAGGAATAGCGTAAACAGACTTACATTTGGTTTGTAGGTTTACATGCCATCTTAGAAACGATGAAGAAGTCGTATAGCAAAATTTCGTTTTGAATCACATAAGATTATGTCGTGAAATGGTGAAGAACGCACCCCGTTCGCTGTAAGTAGGTTTGCTAATCTAATCACTGATAAATAAATGATAAAAAGTGCCGTGAGGTATGTGTATTTCAAAATCAGAATAGCGTGTCATTCATAAAGAAGTAAAAGACTCCGTTGCCCTCCGTTGTCTATAGGCGTGTGTACCAATTACACAGTGCTGAGCAATTTGAACCATAAATCTGAAAATATTCTTAATATTTTTAAAGCTTGATAAAGCCAACTAAGCTTTGCAATTCGCGAAATCTTGACATCTAGTTTGAGTTTTCCTTTCCCTTCCAAGACATCGCTTCTGATACTACTAAGAGACATAGCAACAGTTACTGAACTAGAAGTATCTATATTAAAGTTGGCTTTTGCAGTTTGTCTGCCTGCTTGGCTAACACTGTTATGCATTAACTAAACAGAAATGTATAAATAGGAAATGCAACATTCGCTGGAAGCACCATAAGAGATAAAACCTACAGTCCCTATAATAAATATTTTTATAGCACAAAGACTTAAATGTCTTCCTAATGCTCAGTACTCGTATGTATTTATGCTTGAAAAATACAAAATGACATGAGCTAAGTTTCCTCAGATGCTACCCCGCATTTTCCACAGTTCCGTTATGTGATAAATTAAGCTGAATACGTGTTATTCGTCTGTCTTAGATTTGATGCCGCAAGGTAAAACCTAAACATTTAAATTCAAAAATTGAACTGCACAAAGTGATTCAGTCATTTGATGGTTAAACCATTTTGCTTGCATGGTTACCAAAACTGCAGTGGTGTGTCATACACATCGATGTAAGTATGTACGACTGATTCTTTTAGAACTTCGTAGAGCTCTAACTAGAGCACAGAAAAGTTGACCTCGATCCGGTATATGCTGTGGGGCCGTTTTTTTTTTTTGTATGTAAGCGTCCAGCATAAAATCGTGTAAACAAACTAATTCACAAAAAAGAAACTTTTAAATATACACTACTGTGTCATATCAGTATATAGTCATATCCCGCTTATACTCCCTCTTAGAAAGAAAACTATCTTTGAAAGATTAGTCTATTGTTGTTTCGTGTTGTCGGTTAGAGCTATAAGATCTTATGGAAAATAAAGAATTAAATTATACTTTCAAAAGTATAGTTTTTATTAATATTCCACCTAAATTTTTGTATATTGGAAGTGATAGAAATGTACTCTGCTGATAGGTTATTCCACATACGGATTGTAATCGACTGCAATAGGATGTGTTTTTCATGCTTATAAGCTAGAAGTCTTCGGCTATTGACAAGAGCGCAATTTATGAAAGCAAATTTGCTTATGAATAACAATATAAATATGACTTTTTAGGCACTAAAAACCATATTGAAAACATATGATGGCCATATGTCTGTCTTAGTCTCTATTAAGTTATGACTTATTATTTACTGAATTAAGGTGGAATTAGTCTTTACGTTCCGTTCTGTTATGAATCAGCTGATCGATTTCTGTTAAATACATATGTGTGTAAGTAGTTAGTTATTCTGTTCTGTTCTGTTCTATTACCGATGAATCTGTTAAAAATAAAAATTTTGCTACGTAATTGTACGTGACAGCAGAAAACAGCTGATAATTGTTGAATAAAAATTTAAATAAAGCTGATTTTCGTTAGAAATGTTATTAAAATTTAGTTTTTGCTAAAATATATAGTAAAATGGACGATAAAAAACTCATTAGTTTAGTGGAGAGTCACGATATTTTATACATTAAAATTAATAAGGACTACAAAATACTTGAAAAGAAACGCATTTCTTGGTTAAAAAAAAAGCTGAAGAAATGGGTCTGCCAGGTTAGTAAGTAAATCTATTAATAAAATAAATTTGTAGAAGAACTGTGCAATAAAAGATGGTCTTTACTGCGCGATAGATATTGCAAGAAAAAAAAAAGTTAAAAGCATGCCTCAGGTAGTGGGGCCTCATTTCAACATCGCTGGCAGTACATAAATCACTTAAAATTTTTGGCGCCTCACATAATTCTGCTGCCGTATGTATTTGTTATAAATAATAATTTAAATTATATACAAAATTATTTCAGAGTACGTTCAACAGTGAATATCGTTGAACAAAATTCAATTATTTTAAAGACAAGTACAGCAGAAGTTGCTTACAATCAGAATCAGAAATTATTAATTTATCATTTTCTAAAGTGCAATTTATGGATAACCAATTTTTATAACCACCAGTGCAAGAGACTTCAATAAAATCTCCAGTTCCAACACCTCATACGCTAAAGCAGAAAAATAAAAAAAGATGTGAACCATTTGATGATGATTAAGTAGCTAACAACAATAAATGTGTCATCAGCATCCGAATCATTGTTCGAATCTGAATTAAAATCAAAATTATTGTTCATTTTTGTAGCTTTTTAATTTTATTTCAAACTATTAACTTTTATAATTTAGCGCTTTTTGCTTTAAGGTTTATTTTTCCTTTGTTTACCGAAAACAGCTGTTGTATTGTTACGTAATAACTAACCACATCAATTGAATAACAGAACGTCACGGAAGAGAACAGCAACGGAAAGTAGTTACTAATGAGCCCTTTACTTTTTAATCAACCATAAAGTATAGGAAACATTCTACGTTAAGTTAAAAAAATTAATTTATTTGATTCATTGCTTTTGAAAAAAAAAAAAAAACGTTTTAATGTAGTTTGTTATTTAAGTTACTTACTAATACCTTTTTCTTCAGACAACTAATTTGCTGCTACAAACTGATTACTTTAATATAATTTTTGGTTTTTTTTCAGTCGCTTATATGGAGTTAATTTTCATGATTTTTATAATTATTTTTTTGTGTTCATTTTTATTGTTATCGTTTATAATATTTACTTAACGGAGAAGAGAATGATTATACTTTCGTATTTTTATTTATACAATTTCATTTAATGAATTCATATTTTTTTAAAACATAATTTGTCTTATTTGAGTTTATTTTCGACAACTCCACCCAACAATTTTTTTGTTTTATGCTGTTCAAGCTGAGTTATGAGATGATAACGTAACCAACTAATAGGCTGACAATAATATTTGTTATACCTGTTAGTATTGGTTGCTGTTCGTAAACAATTTCAAGTGCGTGTTGTTCAATTAACTTTCACTACTTATGCCTTGTGCCTTTGTTTTACCTACCCATTTTATTCCACTTACAGAAATGCACAAAAATGTATATGCAACAAAAGATCTACTATCTTACCCACTTGACTTGTTTATTGAATGTAATAATCATTTATGCGGCTTATACACGCTCAAGTGCAATCCAAGTTTAATGATAAATTCTGGCAATGTGAAAATGATTTTGATTTTCTGTGATTAATTGAGCAATTAACAAAATATATATTTACACAAGCGTAGCAAAGTCAAAATATTTTGAAACTTGAGTGTGTATGGGCCGCATTAGTTGCTTAGCAATGGACTTTGACAATTTTTTTTTCTTTTTTAAGTAATAGAAAAATGTGTGTAGGTTTATCATTTTTAATCAGTTTTTTTATTTAGTTAAATACCATTTTTTAGCAACTCTTTGGTCAATTGGTTTATTTCATAATTATTGTGTGTGAGTCTAAGAGAAAATATTTATTAAGAGATATTTTTATAAAGAGTGATTTTTTTGCTATTATCTTTTTGGCAACACTAGTTTGGCAGCTCACGCACGTTTTGTATCTTGTGTCACTGTCAAACATCTTCAGTTTGGTCTATAATTTAATCATGAATCGTCTTACAAACGAACAACGCTTGCAAATTATTGAATTTTATTACCAAAATGCGTGCTCTGTTAAGAAAGTTCATCGCGCGCTTCTTCCATTTTATGGTCAGTTTAATCGACCTACTGAGGCTTCTATTCGGGCTATTGTAACAAAATTTCGCACCAAATTTACATTGTTGGACATTAAACCACCAACACGCTTACGTAGAGTGCGAACTGAAGAAAATATCGCAGCCGTATCGGCCAGTGTTGGTGATGACCGTGAATTATCGATTCGGCGCCGTTCGCAGCAATTGGGCCTCTGTTACTCCACTACGTGGAAAATTTTGCGGAAGGATTTGGGTGTGAAGCCTTATAAGATACAACTGGTGCAAGAATTGAAGCCAAACGACCTACCACAACGCCAAATTTTTGGTGAATGGGCTCTTGAAAAGTTAGATGAAGATCCACTTTTTTATCGAAGAATTGTGTTCAGCGACGAGGCTCATTTCTGGTTGAATGGATACGTGAACAAGCAAAACTGCCGTATTTTGAGTGAAGAGCAGCCAGAAGCATTGCAAGAGCTACCAATGCATCCACAAAAAACAACCGTTTGGTGCGGATTATGGGCTGGCGGCATCATTGGGCCGTATTTCTTCAAAGATGATGCGAATCACAACGTTACTGTGAATGGTGAGCGCTACCGTGCGATGATAACAAACTTTTTTTTGCCCAAAATGGAAGAGCTTGACTTGCATGACATGTGGTTTCAACAAGACGGTGCCACATGCCACACAGCACGCGAAACAATGGACCAATTGAGAGGCGAGTTCGGTGAACAGTTTATTTCACGCTTGGGACCAGTCAATTGGCCGCCCAGATCGTGCGATTTAACGCCTCTAGACTATTTTTTGTGGGGCTATGTTAAGGCTAATGTCTATAGGGACAAGCCCGCTTCGATTGACGCACTGGAAGCCAACATTGCCAACATTATTCGTGAGATACCGGCCGAAATGTTGGAAAGAGTATGCCAAAATTGGACTAAGCGGATGGACCATTTGAGGCGCAGCCGCGGCCAACATTTGCATGAAATAATCTTCAAACATTAAATTATATCGACCCAACTATCGATCCAAATAAATATTTCATGCATTTTTCTGAATTTTATGTGTTTTTTTTTTAAATTTCCGATAGTTCTTATAAAATCACCTTATATAATCTTTTGTTTAAAAAAAAATGCCAATTGAAAGAAGATTTTGCAAAGTTAATTTTACATTTAAGAATTGAAAAAAATATATGAATTTCTTTATTTATTGATTAAAAATAACTAAATATAAATAATAAATCTAGTTTGGTATATAAACGGTGTCCCAGCAAGAACGCAATTTTAAATAAATGATTGATGCAGCAATTGAATTGTTTCTCTGGCTGTATGACATGAAACCACAAGCCCTCCACATTCATTTCTTCAATTCTAAGCAAGAAAACACTGGTTATCATTTCACGATACCGAACACCATTGACTGTTTGCCCTTGACCTGCATCATTTTCATAAAAAAAGGTCCAATGATTCCTCCAGCCCAAAAACCACACCACACAGTGACACGTTGAGGATGCATTTGCTTCTCGTGAATCACTCGAGGATTTTCCTCACCCCAAATGCGACAATTCTGCCTATTGACGAAGCCATCAAGATGGAAATGGGCCTCGTCACTGAAGATGATTTTATCGGCAAAATCAGCATTTTCATGTTGTCTCTCCAATACCCAATTAACGAACTCCCTTCGCTGTCCATGGTAATTTTTTACTAACCTCGTACCTTCTACTAGCCAACAATAACAATTGTTCAAATGTCAAACAATGACACTTCGAATGGCGCCAAATTTAAATCTTGCGTTCTTGTTCGGACACTCTTTATTTTCTCTCACGACGCATTTTATAGTTTGTTGAAATAGGTCGTAGTCAAAATGACGAAAGATGATTTTAGTGTACAAAAAGTAAGCATGATATTCTAAGGTTAAGCCACATTCGTGACAATCATTGCAAAGGTTATAGACTAAGTAAGAAAACTTGTATGTTAATTGTAAGACAAAGCAACAAGCATATAATTTTTGACAAGTTGAATGAACATATCGCTAGATATTTTATTAAAATAAGATTATTTATTAAAATAATTTTGAAAATACTCGTACATAATAAAATTCTGATTCTGCTTTATATGAAATAACTTTATACCAAATAAAATAATGCAAGTAAATAAGTTGTACTCAAAGTTGTTTAATTTGAGTGCAATAGTGCACAATTTATTTAACAAGTGTATAGTAAGTGGTCTATATCAGCTTACAGGGACTTTAAGGTATTTTTTTAATAAAAATTCCTTGGAAATTCATAATTGCAGTTTAAGCAAATAACACACACAACAAATTATATTAAATTTAAATACAAAGTGGCTTACATTTTGATTGCTATTGATAATACTCTAATGAGCTGATCACTTAACGATCCAAATGTTCCAGAACATTTATAAGGAAAATAATAAGTTTTTCTTTCATATTTTTGAGTAATTTTCATACAAAATATGAAAGGCTTGAACCTGTAAGAAACTAAATTTTAAAAAATTTGGATTCTGTCAAAAAACTACTAATTAATTAAAACATGTTTTAGAACACATTTAAATATAAAATAATGTAATCCTAAGCAAAAACAAAACTTTAAGTATTTTTCCTTCGAGATTTTAAGGTTTTAAAAATTTAAATTCAAAAAAAAAGGCAGTCATTTAAAGCCTGGCAGTGCCGTTATGCTTAGATAGCATAATTCCCAAGTACAAAAATGTAAATTCTTTAATAAGCAGCCTTTCCTTTTTATGAAGTTTTTTATAGTAAAATTAAATTAATAAAAACTACACATTTATGCTTAAAAAATATACTCGCACAAGAAGATAAGCTGTCACACAAAGTTTTGCATAAAATTAAGCAATTTCTCAAGAGAATTGTTACAAGAACTAAAACAAGTACTTTATTATATACTTCCACTCTACTTCCTCATCTTAACTACATAGATTGTATAAGCACAATTTGTGTGAAGAAAAAGACATGAAACAATATTTATAAATTTTGATGTAACCACAACTTTTTGTTTAACAAAATTTTGTCTTTTGTTTATCATGATCATCTAGTAAAGCAATAAAATAAACAACATAAACTTTTGAAATATTTTTTTTAGCAGTAAAGCACACGTACATACTTAAGTTAAATTCGGTTGTGTCTAGTTTTATATACCCTTCCCCGTATCAGCCAAATATTCATATTTTTAATTTTCTACATTCATTTTAAAAACTTATTTAACAAAAAATAAAAATTATGAAAACATTTTTAATGAAATTTCCAACATTGACTAAAATATTAATTTTTGGTTAATTGTAAAAAAATAATTAATTTCAGTTCACAAAAAAATCCGTTCTGACATCCTTATTTTTAGAAGCAATAAAATGTCTGCAGGTTTTCAATTTTTTAATAAAAAAATTTAATTTTAACAAAGATATCTAAGCAAAATACGAAATAAATTTAATTTAATTTAAGATGTTTTAAGCCAAACATATTAAATATTTAATATAAAACAAAGAACTTCAAGTTAACGGCAAAACTCAAAAATCTTCTGTCAATTAAATTTCTTTATGAATAATTCACACAAGTCATGTAAAAGACACACATCCATAAACACGATTAACTGGTTTGGGTTTGTGTGGACACATGTACAGCTTAATAATTTCCATAAAATAACAGAGCAGAAATTAAAGAAAATCTAAAATTTGGGTTGAATTTTTGATTTTTTTCAGCAATTTCTTGACCGTAAGTTTTGGTTGTTTTGCACAAATATTCACCCCTTTATTTCGCTTTTCCCCAAAGTTGCAATCTTGAATTATTTTTAAGTGAAAAAACTCGCATATTCGAAAAAATTATGGCATCGCCGATTTCTATTCCCGTGGGCCTTTTCCCAAAGTATTATGACATTTTTCACAAACATTTTGATTGGGAATAAAATTTAGAAGTGTTGCAACGGCAAATAAAATAGAGGAACTGAAAATCAAGCAATTTAATAGCAATGATGGACTGTAAACATGTAAGAATGTGATAATTTTTTAGTTTAAAAACGTATATTAATTATGAATTAGAATTTTTGTTGGCTTTTTTATGTGCCCGTTTATTCAAATTTTTTGTGATACATGAAGTACAACCAAAAATAACACAAATGTGATTTATTGTTTTTAGACTTAAGATTTCGTACCTTTCTACAGAATATTTCTTTTTTAATTCTTTGTATCCTATAAAAACCGTAGACATGTTGTAAGCTACACAACACGACGACTTTCTGGTAGGCAGTTCTGGTTCAATATATCTAAAAGGTACAGGGTGGCCCAAATAAGACCAGCTGATGTGAAACACAAATAACTTTTTTATTTTTAAACATAATTAATTTTTTCTTTTTTGGAAACTTAAAATGAATACGTACAGTCCACAACAACGCATTAAAATTATTGATTTTTATTATTCTTCTCAACGATCAATTGTTCTGACGCAGCGAAATTTTCGACATTTTTTTTAACGTAAGATCAGCGCCTACATCTTCCATGATTACCAGCTTAGTTCGCCGTTTTGAGGAACTGGGTTTAGTTGCCGACCGTCCAGGAAGAGGTGTTCATCGAAATATTCGTACTGAAGACAATGTGGAAGCTGTGCAGCAGAGTGCAGAAAATGATCCATCTGTCTCAACACGTCGCCGTTCCGGCCAATTGGGTATACCCAGAACAACATTACAGAGAATTTTAAAGCTGGATCTTAAGATGTATCCATACAAAGTTCAAATTGTGCAACAGCTTCTACCGCAAGACCCCCAACAACGACTACAATACGCTCACTAGGTCTCATTTGGGCCACCCGTTATTTAAAAGCTGCTTTGTTAGCTAGAAAATGTTGTTAGAACCTGTAAAGAATTTATTTATATTTACATATATGTTTATAATGTTAACAATTCTTCATGTTTTCACTTACATTGTTTCTGGTAAACACAATGGATTTGATGCATCTCTTGAATTCCCTCTCTTTATTTTCTCCAATAATTTCTTCTCTTCTTCTAATAACATAAGTCGGAGCGAAATACTATGCATTTTATTAAATAATAACAATTTATTAAGAAAATTAAAAAAAAACACGTAGAAGATTAAATTACATCAATTCACAATAGCATGTTCGACTTGCCACATATGTTTCGAAAATATATTTTATTCTCTAACAACTGACGATACCAAATTATGGTTCATGTGAATAAACAAATTATTCCTTTGAGATTCGCGATAAGAGTGATTATGACTGTAATTACTGATAAAACTGCGTACTAGGTTTTTTTGGTCCGTTTTGTATTTTAAACAAATACACCCAGAGAAAAACTGATACCATCCCTTATCAAAATGACAAGAAATGATGTCAATAGTGTATCGACCACATTTGTGCTCACTTTTAGCAACGCATGGTGCCATTTTAACAACGCATTATTAAAACATTGACAACGTATTGTGTCAAAATGACACCACACTGGCGTCGAATTGACACTGTTTGTTAACAAAATGACAACACGCGTTGTCAATTTAACAATGTTTGTTAAAAAATTTTTAAAACGTTCTCTACCAATTTGACAACGTGCGTTGTCGAAAATGTAAAATCGTTGCTTTTTTTCTAAATAGACAACCAACCGTTGTCGATTTGTACACTCTTATTAAAAAATTAAAAACACTCGTTGTCAGCTAAATTAACAACGGGATGGTGTCAAAATGACTACATACATTGTTGATACCGCAACGTGATTTTTGTCTCAATGTAAGTACGCAAAATAATACACTCCGAAAAATGATAAAAAAATATATATTAACACAAAGGTCAGCTATTTATGAACCAAGTAGGCTGAAATATTTTTGTACGTTGCCTAGAAACTGCAGAAAGTTGATTTCAACATCAACCCGAACAGAAGCACATGTAACGTATATAAATTACACACGAAATGACAAACTTGTACATACTCTTTTCACTTTCACATTTATATATTTTCGTGGGCCTGACTTTTAACAACTTCCATACAATAGGATGCCTTTGCCAGTATAAGGTTCAAACAGAAAAAAAATTAGGAAAAGCAAAACTACAACCTCAAAGTGCTTTAACTGCTCAGGTACAATCAATTAATTTACACTTTTTTTTAACAACATAAATTCAAAAGGCTTTTTGAGATAGATGGATTAACTGTATACTAATTTATTACACCAGCAACGAATACATGACCGCCTCATTGGAAAGAAAAGTTGCTGTATTTTGAAACTTATTAATTATTTTACTGGTCCATATGTACCGTGACCAAAGGATCTTTGGTACAACCCTTTCTTTCACTGTTACAGATCTAGATCTTAACTGAAGCCAATTATCTTGTTAAATAAGAGATTTCCTACCATTCTGAGAGCCAACGAGAAATCTCAAAAGGTTTTGTCCTGCAAGACCCTAAGGGCGAATAGTCACAAACTACATTTTCTGAGACTTTGTCAAATAAGCCACAAAACCTGGTCCTAGTATTCTCTATCTGACACTGGTGATATCAAAGATCTAATTTTACGTTCAGAAAGTTATTAGTTTGAGGTCACTCTTATTGAGTTACAGTACCTTCAGAGAAGTACTCTTTGATAGTGTGATGAAGCGCTCTGCTTGTCTAGGTACAGTCAGCGATTCTCAGTGTTTTGAGAATTGCAATTCGACTAGAAATCAGTTTTCTTTCTAATGCTTCCCGGAGAAATGGCAAAGTAAGGTACGATGGGCTAATATAATGTTGGTAGTTATATCAAGTTCGGACAATCTATTACAACCGCTTATCTCAGCTCAGGAAACTATAAGGCTAGCAGTACAGCTTGACTCTATGTCTTCTATTGAAAGATTCCCAGCACATGTATTTACTTAATAAAATGGAAATTTAAGGTGCCATACAAATTCAATACTCGATTTTCTTTAGCTTTTTTTAAGTGTTTAATTATAGTTTGAAGAGAATTTTTTTAATAATGTTTTTTATTCGATTCTAAAAGTATTTGTTAAATCTTTTCTCTGCTCACTTTTAATATTTATTACTACGGCCAGCTACTATCTGTAAGATTTATTGCGCAGCTCACTGCTTAACTACAACAATAAAACAAATCTTTTCTATACAATTTTTCATATGGAATATTTTTTAAAGAAAACGTGTTAACATTTTTTGTAATTTTGTGGGTTTTTTGAAAAATAAATAAAATCTTTATAATTGTGATATTTTACAGTCTGTAAGGATCTTGAATCCATAAACATTATTAAATAAATTAATAAATAATTGCACGATTTATAATTTTCTATCTAGAGTTTAAAATATACAAAATGTATTTCCAGTATTCTTCCATTCTTATCAAAATATAAATCTGCTATAAAAAAATCGCCTAGAAATAGTTGACAGCATTTTAAAATAACAACAATGAGTTACTCGTTTATAAAACACATGTAACTTTTGCAGGCCTACAATAAAAATTCAAATACATAAAAACTACATTCATAATATTTTTCTAATACATAAACTTCTCTTGTTTAATTTATGAAATATCTTTTTTAATGTTATTGTTCTTGCTGTTGTTAACATACACATGAGGTATGAAAAAATTGCGCAAATTTAAGAAAATATTTGTAGATGCTTAATAAATGTGTAAATATTATTTATTCCCCAAACAAAATTACATACATACGAGTATATTGTAAATATATATGCTTACGTATATTTATTTTAGACAGATAAAAACGGGCAAAGACCACATGTGTGCACTTATAGGTCTTAAAATATGAAAAATGAGAAGAAAAGGTGTAATAAATTTATTGTGACACATTTACGTATCTATGTATGTCAGAGTGTGATTACCTATAATTACACACATACATAGATATATAGATATAATTGTGTATGTCTAAAATTTATTATAAATTTGAAGTTTATTTTGTTTCTTGTGTATGTGATAAAATTCTTATTACTTTTATTTATTATCATTTAAAAAATAAATAAAAAGAAGTTAAATTCGGCTGTACCGAGTCTTATACACCCTTCACTGCAGCAGCCAAATATTCATATATTTAACTTTTCATATTCTTTCTTCTTAAAAATTCAACAAAAAAATTATGAAAAATATTCTTAATGAAATGGAAAATATTGATTTAAATAATTTTCTTTGAATACTTTTTGCTAATCCTAAATTAAAGAAACTCATTCCGAAAAAAAGGATAATTATTTTTGCAAGCAATAAAACGTCTGTATCTAGTCAATTTTTACATAAAAAAAGGAACATTTTAACAGTCCTACACCCAGAGAAAAAATGACACCATCCGTTGTCAAAATGACAACAAACGGTGTCAATAGTGTATCAACCACGTTTGTTGTCACTTTTGACAATGGATGGTGTCATTTTAACAACACATTATTGACAACATAGCGTTGCCGAATTGACAACGAATGGTGTCGATATGACACCATACCGGTGTCGAAATGACACCATATCGGTGTCGAAATGACACCATACCGGTGTCGAAATGACACCATACCGGTGTCGAAATGACACCATACTGTTGTCGACATGACACCATATCGGTGTCGAATTTGTATCCCAATTCACCATAATAATGAAAAACATTTTTATTGCAAACATTTATTTTATTAATTAAATAAATAATATATGTACATATTTCACATATTATAGATAAACTTAAAAAAACTTATTTCTAAAATAAATTTTCCCATTTTTCACTAGGTATACATGAAATGGAAGATAAATTAAATCTAAAATTGGTATTAAATGATTAATATTTTTATTAAACGATCCAATTTTAATCTAAGAAAAAATAATTAAAAACAATTTAACATATACATATATATAAACAAATACTAATATGCAAATGTGTATATCTAAAAATTTTAAATACTCACCAATTCTGACGCCCTTGAATCAGAAAGTTTTGGCCACTCTTGAGAAACTCATAGCTCCTCAGATTCTGTACATCTTTTCGGCGGATGGCAAAAGATCTTTTCCATTTTTCGCAAACTGCTTCCCAATTATCACACTCCCTCACTAAGGAAGTTTTTAACGCAACAGAAACTGATTCATCAATTTCAACATCATTTTGGACTGATGTTTTGAAGATGTGCCGCTTGCTGTTGTGCTGCTAATTGGTAATGAGTCCAATAGTTTTCTTTTTTTTAATTTATTGCTTCTATATTTTGCATATAATTTCCCACTCGCTTTATTTTTTCCTACCCTTGAAATGTAATAGTAATCCTAAAAAAATAATAATAAGAGTAAATTTATACTTGTAGATATAACGTTTGCCTTTTATTTATTTAATAAGTCCTTATTAAATAATATTTTATAGGAACTTAGCCAATAAAATACAAATTTCTTAAAATCTATTTAAATTTATCACAATTAAATACTTCTATATTTACCTTCATTTTACTTTCGAACGGAAAAAGCGACAATATTTCATCCAATAGTCGGTTGTAGTCTTGTGTGAACAAAACAACATTATTGCCTATTACATCTTCCAAAACAACATTTATGATATAATCTCTATGCTCACACGCAAGTTTATTATTATCTTCAGCAAATTTCAACACAGCATTCCCTTCTGTTGTATTACAATAATAAAATTTTCAGATACTATGCTTTACTAAATAATTTACATATTCGTATGTATTGTTCTTATTTTATTTATTTTTAATATTACCTTCGATAAAATTCCACAAATTTTTGAGCAACTAGATACTGGTGTAAGTGTAGGAGTTTCATCACGATTAAACCACTCTTCAACTTTAGAAAGCACAGATATTTTTGTCATCATTGTGTTTTGTGTCACCGCACTACAAAATAATTATTTATAATAAAAGTAGTGTTTCCAATTAAATATTTGATATAAAGTGTTTTTTACCTTAGTTTTTTTCCAGAAGAATAGTTTATCGCGGAATTCTGCACGGAGCTCTAATTATTTATTTTTCACTTAAATTATTTATAAAATTAGTTTCTTCCATTGATCTTATTTTAAGCACGCTCACCGAAATAATAAAAAAACTAGAAGAAGAAAAATAAATTTTATAACGCATGTTAAGAAAATGACAACATGCGTTGTCAACTTGGCAACGCTTGTTAAAAAAATTGCAACATGCGTTGTCAATTTTATAACGGTTTCTACTAAGTTGGGAATTTGACAACGTATTGTTGTTAATTTTGCAACGTTCGTTAAAAAGTTGACAACATGCGTTGTCAAAAATTAAAAATTTTAGTTTTTTTTTCTAAGTTGACAACCAACCGGTGTCATTTTGAACACGCTTGTTAAAAAATTGAAAACACTCGTTGTTAATAAAATAGACAACGGGATGGTGTCAAAATGACCACATACATTGTTGATTTTGCAACGCGATTTTTGGCTCAGTGTAAATAAATTAATTTTAAAATGTTTGCAAGCATTTTTTAAACCCAAAATATCGCTGAAATCAATATTTAATTTCATATGAAGAATTTCTAATTACCGGCAAAAATCAAAAATTTCCTTCAAGCATCCTCTTTTAATAAGATTTTTGTTTCATACCAAAGGTTTGCTAAGCATACTTGAAATGCTGATATGTGGCTTTCAAGTATGCTTGTGTATATTTTTTTTAGCTATTTAAAAGATACACATACATACCCATACATGTTTATTTTGCTTTCTTTTCCATAAAAAAAACAAAACAGAATTTAATAAAAAACAAAAATTTCGAATGAATTTTCAATTTTTCTTGGCCATTTGTAGACCGATTGGTTTTATTTTATGAACAGACATAATGACTGTCTTTTCTGATAAAACCGCATATCACCGTTTTTTTTTTTTTTGGTTTTGTATTTTAAACAAAATACTCAAAAAAGCAAACAAAAATAAGGCCAAAAATAGAAGTAGTCACAATTTTTAGCTCATAGCTCCGTTATTTATGGCCTAATTCGGCTGAATTTGGAAAGCAGCCTGAAAACAGCAACAACTTGCAGATTGGTATGTTAAACTTTTCTACACGTTATTAAAAGACTTCAGAAAGTTGATTTCAACGATTACATGGAGAGACAAGCAGATGGAAATTGCGAAATCGAGTCTGCTATTTATAACGATCCAAAATATATTCTTTAAAAAGTGCCACATGTACGGTGTAGAAATTACAAACGGAATCACCACCTTATAAATATATGCAGTTAGTAGTTGCAGTGAAGGTATAATAAAAATTTAAGTCGGTAAGTCTTTGATTTAAGTTTTATCTTCTATTTGAATTCTATGTAGTTTTATTACTGAAGTGACACTTGACTTTCATATACCTATAAAACTTTAAAAGGATATTATCAATCCTGTTCTGCAAATGGAGTTAGATGCTAAAAAAACTTATCAGAGTGAGTTGCTTTTAAACTGAAAAGCAAACAAGCAAACTTTACTTTATAGCACGGGGGTGAAATGCCACACGTACTAAATTTTGTCTTTTAAAGAAAAATGTTAACAAGTGCGACAACTTATCACCTCATTTATGGTTATCCAAGTTGAATATTTTAAGGATTTTTAATTAAGAAAAATGACGTGTAAGGAAATCTGTAAGTTGTTGGCAAATAAATAAAATATTAAATATCATATTTGTAATTTTTTATTGTGCTAGAATCTTACAAATCCAAATAATAATTTTTGATAACATTTTAAAGTACACAAGCCATTTTCATGTATTTTAGTTAAGCAAAAAAACGTGATATGAAATAAAAAAAAAAATTTTTTAAATGTTATTTTCGTATATTTTTTGCAGACGTAATCGATACTGTCATAAACGGCACAAGCGATAAGGAAGAACAGGGCATAGCTGGTAAAAGTGACACAAGCATAAAAAACGACACCAACGAAATAAGTAAAATAGACGACACAAGTGTTTTGGTACCACAGGGAACATAGAGAATACGTATGACTAAGCAATAGTCATAAACTGAAATGTTTTTTTCACATTTTTCTGATTAAAAAAATATATTGTAAAGAGTGATTTTTTTGCTATTATCTTTTTGGCAACACTAGTTTGGCAGCTCACGCACGTTTTGTATCTTGTGTCACTGTCAAACATCTTCAGTTTGGTCTATAATTTAATCATGAATCGTCTTACAAACGAACAACGCTTGCAAATTATTGAATTTTATTACCAAAATGCGTGCTCTGTTAAGAAAGTTCATCGCGCGCTTCTTCCATTTTATGGTCAGTTTAATCGACCTACTGAGGCTTCTATTCGGGCTATTGTAACAAAATTTCGCACCAAATTTACATTGTTGGACATTAAACCACCAACACGCTTACGTAGAGTGCGAACTGAAGAAAATATCGCAGCCGTATCGGCCAGTGTTGGTGATGACCGTGAATTATCGATTCGGCGCCGTTCGCAGCAATTGGGCCTCTGTTACTCCACTACGTAGAAAATTTTGCGGAAGGATTTGGGTGTGAAGCCTTATAAGATACAACTGGTGCAAGAATTGAAGCCAAACGACCTACCACAACGCCAAATTTTTGGTGAATGGGCTCTTGAAAAGTTAGATGAAGATCCACTTTTTTATCGAAGAATTGTGTTCAGCGACGAGGCTCATTTCTGGTTGAATGGATACGTGAACAAGCAAAACTGCCGTATTTGGAGTGAAGAGCAGCCAGAAGCATTGCAAGAGCTACCACAAAAAACAACCGTTTGGTGCGGATTATGGGCTGGCGGCATCATTGGGCCGTATTTCTTCAAAGATGATGCGAATCACAACGTTACTGTGAATGGTGAGCGCTACCGTGCGATGATAACAAACTTTTTTTTGCCCAAAATGGAAGAGCTTGATTTGCATGACATGTGGTTTCAACAAGACGGTGCCACATGCCACACAGCACGCGAAACAATGGACCAATTGAGAGGCGAGTTCGGTGAACAGTTTATTTCACGCTTGGGACCAGTCAATTGGCCGCTCAGATCGTGCGATTTAACGCCTCTAGACTATTTTTTGTGGGGCTATGTTAAGGCTAATGTCTATAGGGACAAGCCCGCTTCGATTGACGCACTGGAAGCCAACATTGCCAACATTATTCGTGAGATACTGGCCGAAATGTTGGAAAGAGTATGCCAAAATTGGACTAAGCGGATGGACCATTTGAGGCGCAGCCGCGGCCAACATTTGCATGAAATAATCTTCAAACATTAAATTATATCGACCCAACTAATATTTCATGCATTTTTCTGAATTTTATGTCTTTTTTTTTTTTTAATTTCCGATAGTTCTTATAAAATCACCTTTTATTAAAATCGAGAAATTTCCTAACTGAAGTTTTAAATCTCGCAGGACACTTGAAAATACTTGATGTCATTATCGATGGTCGTTATATATATATCTGTCTACGAGAGACCTGCTGATAAAGAGGAACTTCAAAGTCGTAATTCTTTAGAGTTACAATTGGCTGAGCATAAGTTGGTAGCACACAGAAGCCGACTGTGTTTGGTTTACTGATGGTTCAAAATATTAAGATGGCGACACTGGAGTAGGTATACTATCAAAGTGCTTTTGAAATGGAAAAATTCTCTACGATCTTTCAACCGGAAGTTTACGCTAATCTTATATGTACTAGGTAATGTTTGAGGAGAAGAACTAGAGGCCAAATCGCATATCCTTTTAGCAGATTATGCAGAGACTTCAATATATTGATCATTCTTTAAACACCTCTGTAATAAAACATAAAATTATATTATCAATGAATAATTAAATAAATATTATGTAAATAGGATCTTGTACTTACGACCGCCGTAAATCACACTCTTTTATAATTTCAATTCATTTATTAATCCATTTTACCTTAATTTATAATATTTTTAGTTTATATTTTCTTAAATTATTCGGTTTGATGACCGATCACTCCATCTTATGATCTCGTCGTACTAAATCTTAATCACGACCCTCTGCAAGTAGTTTGACAACCGATCTTACTTCTTTCTCTTCTCAAAAACAACTCTCTTACTTTTTATATGCCTTGTAATTTTAAGGATCTCATGTCATTGTTGATTAATTAAGTCGTATTATTACAGTGTTGATAATTTAGTACGTATTTACCCCGCTCCCACATGTATAGTTAAATAGTTTGTAAGAATTCTAAATTCATAAACGAAAATAAATAAATACTTAATTTATGCTCACTTGAGCTAAGATCAGCTCACTGTAATTGATTGTTAGTTATGTCTGAACAAACTTGATATACATAACAATTTCACGTTGTGTTGGGCAGACTGCTTGGACAGCAAAGTAGGCCACGAACTTTCATATTACCAAAAAACTACTTTGGCATCTCTCTGGGATACATTAGGGAGAAAACTGGTTCCTAAGTCAAATCGCAATTCAATAAAAGTGAGTTTAGACTCCTAACAGAGTGGCTTACAAGACATTGTGGTCTAAGATATCACCAGTGTAAGATAAGAAATATTAGAATCAACCAATAAAAGTTTCCATGAAAACTAAGACTATATATTCTTTATGACTGTTTGGCCTTAAGGTCTCGTAGAGAAAGGCTTTTGGAAGACTTCTTCTTGGCTCCCAGAAAGGTAGCAAGGCTATCACTAAACAAGGGAATTGGCTTCATTCTAGGCCTACAGCTGAAACAGTGAACGAAAGATTAGTACGAACAATCTTTAGGTTGCGGTACGTAGGGTCTACTGATAATATTAATAATAATAAGATTTTATTTTAGACAATGCGAATACATTTGTTTAATATTGTACATAATTTTCAGCACTCTCGCTAAAGTTATTATTCTCATCATGGGCTATAATCTATTATTCAGCTAATGTTATTAAGAGATACTCACTTGCTATAGAATAATGTAGTAAACAGCCAATGAAAACTTTGTTTACCTTTGCAGAACACCTACTCAGACACATAAATCCACTTATAGTAATTGAAATTGTTACCCGTCTTTAGTTGAGTTGTGATAATAAAATTGTTTTGTTGCGGCGATAGAAATTCGGCGATGGAGCCAAAATTAATATTACAAAAAATTAAATTTTGGAGTGTATAACTGATTTTCATTCCAAGTAATTACAAAATTTAATCACTATGACTAAACTTTTGACTGCCAATAAACAACCGAAATTGTTTTATGTATTTAGTTTTTACATCAACCTAGAATAAAATGCTAAGAACTAAATACAACCGTTTTAACGTTCTGTTTGAAATATTAATTACAGCAACTAGTTTTAAAAAGAAATATGATTCTAAATTACATATTTCATGGCTGTAGTAAAATTTTGAGTTTTATTTTTCTGTCTGATTAATTCTCAATTCACTCACAATCACAGAGCTCCCAGAAATGCACTACACAGGCACATCTCTACTTGTTACATAATAATCGAAATGCAAGTCCATCAAACGTTTCACATTAAAATTTAATTTATTTTTGATGTATTTGGCATTAAAATTCATTCAGTAAAGTTAATTTCAACAACATTTAAGTTTTACCACTTGATTTATTTGATGACACAACAACTGGTGGCTGCCAAAATGACAAATATTGGTTCCCAAAAACATGGATGGCTTAATAACTTTGATGTTTGTTAATAATACACATACTCCCAGATGTACACAACTTCATGTTGAATATTAATTTATAAAAAAAGAAATAGAAGTATTAAAAAAAAGAAAACAATTCCATGACAGGCAGTAAAAAAATTTTGTTTGTTTTTTTTTGCTTCACATGTTTGTTTTATTTTCAAGTTTATTAAAGAGTTTTGGATCAAATGATCAACTAGATTCATAAAATATTTATAAAAATTAATTTTTTTATTTATTATTTAATACCAAAATTGACTATAATTAAAATTAAAAGCCAATTTATAATAAAAAATGGCCATAGCTACAAATTGTAGATTATTAAGAAATTAAATTAATAACAATTATATAAAATTATAAATGTTGTTATTATTTTTGAATTTTAGAAATAATAATATAATATTAATGTTACCTATAGAAGAGTTCAATGTATGCCTCAACAATTGTTGTCTAATGTTTTGATATTGTGGACAGTAGGAAAGAAAGTGTTGTGGTGTTGTGGGAAAGTTGATATTGCAGTTGCAGGTAGGAATATTATGTAATTTTAGCAACGATCCATGCATAAGCCGAGTATCCTTAATATTTTTCCAAAATCAGTTCTATTCAAATTGTTCAATTGTGGATTTACGTATATGAATAAATTTAATTTGGAATGATTTTTGTACCAATTCGATGTTTTAGAGTATGTTTCGTCTTGTTTCATGTACTCGTAGAAGTCCTTAATATATTTATCTGAAGCAATTAGTGCATACCAGCGTATTCATTCCCTTTGATGTTACAGTGACCCGTTATCCATATAAGAGTTATACGACTTTGATTTTGAATAAGAATGTTTCTTATAAAGTTTGCATAGGGGTTGTAGTTGTTTATATTTTTTTACCATTTTTAAGCTTACAAGGAGTCAGAGCATATTTGCGTATTTTCCACTTAACTTGGTAAGATGTTTCATATCTTGATGATTTTATTTTCTGTTGTAATACTAAAACTAACCATGTCATCTCTCTTTGAACCATAAGTGAATATAAAGTTGTATTCGTGCATATTTTCTTATGAGCCCTGGTAAAGAATGCGAAAATGAGAGGGATCGTGTTGATCTTTACATAACAGTTGTAGTGTTTATGTTACTCACATTAAATAACTTGTTTATGTATCAAATTTTATAATATTTTTAAAAATATATTTTTATATGGGGACAGGGAACCTGTTAATGTAGGTTTTCGGTCCAGGTTTTTTTTTCTTTTATTAGAGAAAAAAAATGTTTCTTCTATTCTTAAACTATTTAATAATTAAAAAAAAAATTTTATGATTATTTAAAAGCTGTCAAATCATAGTCACTATAACCCGGGGTCTATACCTGATGTATTTCTATCATGCTAAATGTCAAATTCATATTATGATAGAAAATCATCAGGTATAGACTCCATTTATTAGTGTTATCGTAGCGTTATGATAGAAAAAGCATGCTGTGCGGTATGTTATTTCTATCTTGATATCAAATGTTATGAAATTGATTTTGAAGTTTGTTTACTTTCAACTTTTTGTTTCAAATAGGACCAAGTATATTCGTATGTGCTTATTAATAAATAAAATGTATCGTGTTTATACAAGAAACTTATTTTTTAAGTTTTAAATGACAAAAAATAATAATAAAATATATTTCATCATAATATAATTCCATCAACGTCTTCCCCTATGTACTGCTATTAATATGAAATTCACACTTGCTCTGCCGGCGTTATATCTCCTGTTATGATAGAAATACATCAGGTATAGACACTGCCTAAAGTCAGTATCTTTTTAATATTAATTTTAAAAAATTTAAAAAATTCTTGTGAACAAAAGTCAGTTCTTAATAAAAGCCTACTTCTGGCCTATTGTTACGGAAAACTTGTTTTCTTATAAAACATTTTATATGTTTGTAAGTATTTTTATTTTGATATATGAACGTAAATAATTTTCCCCAAAAAATAAAATTTTAATTAAGGAGACTACATATTATTATTGATTTATTATTTTAAATTTAATATAAAAACCTTTTTGATTATTAATATGGCAATTAGCCAACAATGTGTCTGCCTATAATTATGAAATAAATTTCTTTATTTCGTAACAAATAACTCGTACCAGTTGAACTTGATTTCTCATAAATATTCGTGAAACAGTTAAATCTCGTCATAACTAATGCCATCATAACGTGATTGTGTTGCTAGTGAGTCATTTTAGCAAAAGTGTGTCAGACTTATGAAATAATTGTGCCAGCATCTCTAGTTTTTCGAAATTTTGTTTTAATGCCATATTTGTGATACAAAAAAAAAATTTTAATAAATTTCTATTACTTGAAACGAAAAAATAAAACCAAACTTACAGAAAAAACAGTGAAATAAAAACAAATTAATATAGACATTAGCAGCAATTCACTCACTTGTAATGACATTAATTTGTAGTGTTTTACTTGTGTTTTTTTTTTCAATATTAATTTTTTTTGCTTGATATTGTTGTTCATAACATGAACTTCATTTGTATTTCGAATTAATGGCAGCATAAACACAATTATGGCAATTAAATAAACACTTGTTAGCCGGTATTAGCAATATGGGTAATCAAATTAAGTTGTAAAGTTAAACCTAGAGAGCTGTTATGTTTCTAGCTGCAGTTTTGCCGCTTTTTGTCTTCACATGCTGTGCACTTTGAAGCTTCTTAGCTCTGGTAAAAAGATATTAAAAATAAATAGAGCAATAACTTCCTGATATACAAATTATAACATTTTTTTTTCTTAAAATATTTACTCCAAGGACGTTTTAATCAAAAATAATCCAAAAAATTTTTTTGACTTTCTCTTGCACTGACTACCCTTAATATTTATTTGGCAAAGATGTGTGTTTTTAAATTTAAAATGCTTAAATACTCGTATTAAATAAAATAGAAGTATTTTTTATTATGAAAACAATTACCAGGTTTTGCAGTTTTGTTATTTTTCTCTCGTTATTTGTTTTATTCCACATTCGAGTTTAAAAGCCATTCAGTTACTTACTTTACATTTAATTCATATTAAAAAAGTGAGCATAAAAAAGTGAAAAAAGTTGGCTTAATGAGTTTGATGTTTACATTGTTTTTAACAAGCTGTTAAAACGTTAATTCTTTTACTAAAACTAAAGTTTCTTGTTTGTTTGTTTATATATGTACCACTAGGTACTTAATGGGCTTAGAACAATTTATCTATTAATGGTAATGCATTTAATTTTTATTTAAAATAATTAAATTTATGATGGAATTTTGAACAGATTTCATCCTAAACAAATAAACATGAAAACTTTTGTCGTATGGGCAATTTTCGTTTCAGCCACTTTGTAATATTTTTAACGATATTTTATATTGCTTTCTAGTATTACTGTTACCGAAAACATAATTAATTTGAGTGTTTTACACGTTTGACATAATAATAGCAGACAAAAAAAGTTAGTTTCTAGTATAGACAATCTAATATGTGGTTAAAATTAACAACATATCGAAACGTTAAAAATTTTTGAATCAGACTACAAGCAATCAATCATACTTAATGGTAAAAATTATTATAAAAAATTGCGTTACTTAAAGGAAATAGGTTTCTTCGCTCATTAATAAATTCAGTTTATTAAAAATTATATATATTAGAAAAAAGAAGAAGAAGTGACAATAAAAAATATTTTTAAATGCTAGTTAAAAATTGATTTTAACCTAATTTAAAGGTGATTTTAATCAGAGAGCTAGTTCTCAAGTTCTTACAAATTATATGGCGTAACCTCTCCCTCGAGAACTACACGTAAGCGAATCAGGGTATCGTTTATACTAGAAATCAGTTTTAGTTTTGTCGGCACCAAAACCGTTGTAGGCCTGCGTAAAATATCATACAATTCATTTCATGGTTCAATAAAATGCTTCTCTTTTGTAACTTAAATTCTTTGCTTTTTCTTTAATTCGTACAAAACACTTTGAGTTTTTAAAAGAATATGTTGTTCTTTTTTATTAAGCGCGAAACTATTGTGACGTAAATTTGCACAATAAAAAAAATTGAATAGCGAGAATGCGTAAAATTTTTTATATGATTATTTAATATTAATCAAGCTTAAGATCTCAAAAGATTGTTTTTATTTAAATTTTCCAATATTTCGACTTTCTTTTGAAAGTCTTCTTCAGGGAAATTTATTTACAAAAGAAAGTCGAAATATTGGAAAATTTATATAAAAACAACTTTTTTAGATCTTAAGCTTGATTAATATTAAATAATTAATACATTTATAAGATCGAATAATTTACTAAAATTATTTTTTATATCATTTTTGAGTTTTAAACGTACTAATTGACGAGATGTTGTTTTATTTGAAAATATACATGTTCTCTTCATGTCTGTCAAATATTGTTATTTTACAGAAGGTTTATAATTTTTTTTCACAAACGACAATTACATAGATTCTGTTTTTTGTAGCAGTTCTAGGTCTCCGGTTGATCGGGTCCAGTCCCGATGACAATGCATGTCCTGATGCTGTTGCCAGAATTGGCTCCAGACGAGGGAACTGCTTAACGGTTAATAGTATTGAAATTGAAATTTTGCACACCCATTGGGCTATGGATGACAGTTAGTGGGTCCACCATGAAATTGCCTCTAGAGTTGGCTCCAAACAAAAGGCCTCCTCAACGATCACCAGCAGAGACTTAAAACTTTGTATACCGCTTCGGATATAGTTACCATCGACCATTAGTGGGGTCTCGTAAATGATGACTAGCCATAAGAGGCATACCATGAATTGTATAATTTTTTATAAGTATCCTAACCTTCAAAAGCTTTTATGCATAAAAATTAAAATACTTTTAATCCTACTCGTTTACTACATAAATATAAACTTCGCTTGAAAAATGGCTTATATTTAGCCGCCGAATATATTTTTCATTGCGTTACTGTAGTAGTGGCGAGATAATTAATTATTTTCTTTTTAAGCTACAAAATTATAAGATTGTACAAAAAAAAATTATATTTCTTGCTTCAGTATTATTAAAATTGCAAAACTATATAATAAAATTAAATATATTTTTCTTGTAAAATTTTTTATTCAGTCGGCTAATATTACAGCAAATTATTATACGGCGATAAATATTTAAATGTGACTAAACATCAGAAAATAGAGCATGTTCTAATTGAAATTTTGTGAGAAGTTTTCCTCATGTTTTTTTTACAGAAGCAATATTTTTGAGGGCACACACGACATGTTTTTGTTTCACATTGTAAAATATTACAAATACAGTGTAAAAAATACGTCGTCTATTAGTACCTTTAATTGGGCTAGTTTTGCAATACTCTGTTTTTTATTTATGTCCGGATTCAAAGTTCGTGTATAAATATTTTATATTGGGAGACACTAAAGGGTTCATATTTAATTTTTTATTTATTTTTTGTCAAAAAGTTTGTGTCTTCTGTTTCTTGCGGTATTTTATTTTTTATTTTTATTAAGACTCGGAATTCATATTTATAGTCTTTTATATTTTGGGGCTAGAGTTCAACTTTTTTAAAGTCGTCTAGATTAGAAGTTTGTATTCCAAGTCTTTTATATATTTATATGTAGCATTTTTTTCATTTATTTTCGGATTT
Organism: Thelaira solivaga; assembly: GCA_947397855.1. NCBI lineage: Eukaryota > Metazoa > Arthropoda > Insecta > Diptera > Tachinidae > Thelaira > Thelaira solivaga. Next base: position 31,040,434 of record OX377612.1, read on the forward strand.
TAGAAATTGATTGTAAGTATAATCAAAATTTTTGAACCCATTTTATTCAAATATGGCTTGTTTTCTTTGAAACTTATTGTCCTTTATATTTGTGTAAAAAACAATATTTTTTATCTCTTTCTTTATTAAATAATTTTTGAAAAATTATATTAGATGTCCAAGTTTGCTTCCGCCATTTTTGTACGAAATTCGAGGCTTTATTGTAATAAACTGGTTATACATTTATGATAAAAAATATTGTCCATCGCTGGCCACTACTTTCTCCCATCTTTCTGACAGCGTACGAATCCCACGTTAAAAACACTAATCATCTTTTGAAGTGATCCACGAATCGATTTAATTTTTTACTTCTTCATTAGACCGGAAGTGCTGGTCAGCCAGGCCGTATGCCATTGATCGAAACAAGTGATAGTCCGAGGGAGCAACGCCTGGAGAATACGGCGGGTGGGGTAGGACTTCGCATTTCAACGTTTCCAAGTATTTCTTGACCACTTTCGCAACATAGAGTCGAACATTATTATGCTGTAAAATCACTTTATCATGTCTCTCGTTGTATTGCGTTAGGTATTGATCGCCTGTGATTGTTTCAGTCGGTTTTAGTAATTGGTCCCACCAAATACAAAGCATAGTCTTGGAACCGTGAATATTCGGTTTGGCCGTCGACGTTTAAACATGGCCGGGATATCCCCATGATTTTCTGCGCTTGGGATTATAGTAATGAACCCATTTTTCATCCCCAGTCACAATGCGATGGAAAAAACCATTCCGTCTTTGCCTTGCAAGCAGCTGTTCACAAGCAAACAAACGCCGTTCAACATCTCTCGGCTTCAACTCGTACGGCACCCAATTTCCTCGTTTCTGAATCATTCCCATGTCTTTCAGACATTTTAAAATGGCTTGTGGCATCACTGCCAATGATCCTGACAATTCTTGTTGCGTTTGACATGAGTCTTGACCAAGTGATGCCTCCAATTCTGTATCTTCGAAAACCTTCTCTCTTCCACCGCCATTCCGATCTTCGACGTCAAAATCACCGCTTTTGAAGTGTTGAAGCCACTCTCGGCACGTTCTTTCACTAATAGCGGCCTCACCATTTCTTCATATTAAAGCAGAAAATTCAAACCTCCCGCAAATGACGATAATTTGGCTCCTAAGCTGACATGTTTAACCTAAGCTGACATGTTTAAGGAGAATAACTTTATGATGCAGACACAAATCGACTAATATTTCGATTGCGTTATGTTTACAAATACCTAAGCTTATTATATGACATCTACGATCTATTTATTTCGACTACCACTTACCGCTACAGTCATATATTTCAAAACGGCGGAAGCAAACTTATACACCTAATAACTTTCTAAATTTTTCATAAAAAACTGTTTTATTCCCTTAAAACTTCTAGGATATTTTAAAAATTATTAAGCAGTTGTAAAACCAATTCTATTGCAATGTAGAATTTTTAATTTCTTTTTAATAAAATAGTGCAAGCTATTTTCATCGTTGTCATTTTAGCCTTTTTAAGGCTACATTTAGACTCTTAATTTATGATTTAGCCTCCAGCTTTTTTTTTCGTTTTGAAAATGGCCTTAAAAAAACTAAAATTAACTATTTATGGGTAACACTTTTCCTTTATTTTTTAAAGAAAACAAATTATACATAAGCTCATGTCAGAAGTTCTGTGTGTATTTTATATATAGATTTCGTAACATAATTTTTGAATGTCAATGTGCTTTCTACGTGCATGATAAAGAGGATTGTTTATTAATTGCTGTGCACTTAAGTTATCTTTATTTATAATAATTGGGTCTTTGCAATTGTTTAATCCCAGCTCTAAATATAATTTTCTCATAAAAGGTGATTTTATAAGAACTATCGGAAATTTAAAAAAAAAAAAACACATAAAATTCAGAAAAATGCATGAAATATTTATTTGGATCGATATAATTTAATGTTTGAAGATTATTTCATGCAAATGTTGGCCGCGGCTGCGCCTCAAATGGTCCATCCGCTTAGTCCAATTTTGGCATACTCTTTCCAACATTTCGGCCGGTATCTCACGAATAATGTTGGCAATGTTGGCTTCCAGTGCGTCAATCGAAGCGGGCTTGTCCCTATAGACATTAGCCTTAACATAGCCCCACAAAAAATAGTCTAGAGGCGTTAAATCGCACGATCTGGGCGGCCAATTGACTGGTCCCAAGCGTGAAATAAACTGTTCACCGAACTCGCCTCTCAATTGGTCCATTGTTTCGCGTGCTGTGTGGCATGTAGCACCGTCTTGTTGAAACCACATGTTGCAAGTCAAGCTCTTCCATTTTAGGCAAAAAAAAGTTTGTTATCATCGCACGGTAGCGCTCACCATTCACAGTAACGTTGTGATTCGCATCATCTTTGAAGAAATACGGCCCAATGATGCCGCCAGCCCATAATCCGCACCAAACGGTTGTTTTTTGTGGATGCATTGGTAGCTCTTGCAATGCTTCTGGCTGCTCTTCACTCCAAATACGGCAGTTTTGCTTGTTCACGTATCCATTCAACCAGAAATGAGCCTCGTCGCTGAACACAATTCTTCGATAAAAAAGTGGATCTTCATCTAACTTTTCAAGAGCCCATTCACCAAAAATTTGGCGTTGTGGTAGGTCGTTTGGCTTCAATTCTTGCACCAGTTGTATCTTATAAGGCTTCACACCCAAATCCTTCCGCAAAATTTTCCACGTAGTGGAGTAACAGAGGCCCAATTGCTGCGAACGGCGCCGAATCGATAATTCACGGTCATCACCAACACTGGCCGATACGGCTGCGATATTTTCTTCAGTTCGCACTCTACGTAAGCGTGTTGGTGGTTTAATGTCCAACAATGTAAATTTGGTGCGAAATTTTGTTACAATAGCCCGAATAGAAGCCTCAGTAGGTCGATTAAACTGACCATAAAATGGAAGAAGCGCGCGATGAGCTTTCTCAACAGAGCACGCATTTTGGTAATTGTTATGTATTTTGTTTAACATGTAGCCATCATCTTTATACTTTGATACCTTCATAAACAACTCTGAATTATACTTTGTAAACCACTTTATCTTTTATTAATTTCTCAATAAAGAACTGAACTCGAACCGAAACACATCAGCTTTTCAATACACTACATTGGCGACGAGTTAAAAAAAAAAAAAAAAAAAAAAAAAAAAAAGAAAAAGAAGGAAGAAAAAAAAAAAAAAAGTTTTGTAGATAAAAAGTTTTATGGTGTTTTATATCGTGTAAAATAAAGGTTCATATACTTAAGAGTTCAGTCGTATTCATTTGTATTGCACATATATATATATATATAAAATCGCACGTGTATTAAATAAAAATGCCGGAGAACAATCAAGGTCAAAATGGTACCGTTATGATTTACCATCCAAACAGCATATCACAATTTTCACCTCGCAGTGAGTCATGGCTGCTTTGGAAGGAGAAATTTGAGATCCACCTGATTGAAATACAGTGTGTAGAGGAGAATGCAAAGAAAACAACTTTGTTAAAAGCAATAGGTCCAATGGCGTACGAGACACTACATAATTTATGCAGCCCTGATACTCCCGTCTCTAGAACGTATAAAGAATTGTGTAAGTTACTTGAAACTCATTACACACCACCAACAATTGTATTTAGAGAGCGCAAAAATTTTCACACTGCGGTACAAGATGACAATGAAACAGTAGCAGAATGGCATGCTAGAGTAAAAAAACTAGCTCTACTGTGTAAATTTGGTGACAATTTAAATTCATTTATATTGGATCGTTTTGGTATGGGTATAAATAGCAAAATTTTCGAACGTCTATGCGAGGAAGATGAAAAATTGACAATTGATGAGGCACTCCGAAAGGCTCTCATTATGGAGATGAAATTGTCAGCAAAACAAAATAATGATTTGCAAGTTGGTAATATTAAATATGGAAAGAAAAATATGGAAAGAAAACACAATTACAATAACAGCAACAAATACAACAACAATAATGATCAACAGAAATATAAAAAGAAACATCAAACACAACAAAATACATCGAACGAAGCAAAAACACACAGTGTTTGTTCGCATTGTGGTTGGCGAAACCATAATTCAAATGAATGCAGATATAAACAAAGTAAATGTAACTTTTGTCGCAAAATTGGACATTTGGCATCAGTTTGCAAAAGAAAAGAAATAGCTGTAAATTATGTATCTGAATCTGAAGCAGATAGTTTAAATTGTAATAATATTAATCTAAATAATTTTTCTATTTACAGTATAAGCAATATTGAGAGTGGTGGCAGTTCAACTGAATTTTATAAGATTGTTATTAAAATAAATGGAATTTCCTTTGATGTTGTATGTGATTCTGGTGCTCTTTGCAGTCTAGTATCAAAGTCGTTTGTAGACAAATTAAATAAAAAAGTAAGTCTCATGTCTTGTAAAGATCCGTATGTCGATTATAATGGTAATAATATAAAAGTGTTAGGAGAATACTATGAAGAAATTGAAGTTAAGGGAATTAAGAAAGCAATAAAACTTGTGGTAACTAGTGGTAACAATAGTCCATTGTTTGGCAGAAATTTTTTACGTACTTTTAATTTTGAACTTGTTCAAGTAAATTCTATTAACTTTAATCAATCTTCTAACTCTGATCAATATTCCATTATGACAGAACAATTAATAAATGAATTTCATGAAGTGTTCGACAATGACCTTGGATGTTATAAATTTGGTAAAATTTCTTTAGACATAGACAATAACATAAAGCCAGTATTCTGCAAACCACGTTCAATTCCATTTGCCTGGAAAAGCAAAATTTAAAAAAATCTAAGAGATTTAATTGCGAATGATGTTTTGGAACCAGTAGACCATTCAGATTGGGGCACACCACTTGTTCCAATTTTAAAACCGAACGGAGATATTAGGATTTGTGGTGACTATAAAGTTACTATAAATAAATATATATCAGATTATAAATATCCACTCCCTTTAATTGATGAAATTTTTGCTTCGCTTCAAGGAGGTCAATTGTTTTCAAAACTTGATCTATCGAATGCATACAACCAATTGACTCTTGATAAGAAATTACAGCTTTTATGTACGTGGTCAACACACATTGGTACATTAAAGATGAAACGTCTTCCTTTTGGCATTAAACCAGCAGCTGCAATATTCCAAAAAATTATGGAAAATCTGTTACAAGGTATACCATTTGTAGTAGTATATCAAGACGACATAACTGTCTCAGGCAAAGATATGTCAGAACACATCCGGAATTTAAAATTGGTATTAAATAAATTAAGGCAGGCTGGTTTGAAGTTAAATTTATCAAAATGTGAATTTTTTAAAACAGAAATTTGTTATTTAGGTTTTACAATTGATAAATTTGGTCTTAAAAAAAATAAAGAAAGAATAAATTCTATAATAAATGCTCCAGTTCCACAAAATATATCTGAGCTACGTGCTTTTATAGGCATGACAAATTATTACTCTAAATTTATAAAAAATTTTGCAAAAATTATGATTCCGTTATATCAATTATTACAAAAAAATGTTAAATATATTTGGTCTGAAAATTGTCAACTGGCATATGACACTATAAAAAAGGAAATTACATCAGACACAATTTTAGCTCACTTTAATCCTAAATTACCCATTTTTCTAACAACTGATGCTTCAGACTGTGCTATTGCTGGTATACTTTCTCATAAATTTGATAACAATTGTTTCAAGCCAGTAGTTTTTGTATCAAGAGCTTTGTCTAAAGCTGAACAAAAGTATAGCACATATGAGAAGGAAGCTTTAGCTATAGTTTTTTGCGTTGGTAAACTAAAACAATACTTAATGGGAAATTTTTTTACTTTGAGAACTGACCACAAGCCACTAATTTCTATATTTGGTGAAAACAAAGGCTTGCCCATAATGGCAGCTGCACGTGTTCAAAGATGGGCCTTCATTCTTTCGTAATTTAATTACAAAATAGAGTTTATAAAAGGTCACTCAAATGAAGCAGATAATTTATCGCGAATGCCGCAACAAAAAGAAGTAAATAACTTCAATGAATTTAATGACAATAGTACTTTCGTAAATTATATAGAAAAAGAAAATTTTTTAAATCTTGATTTTAGGGACATAGCTCGAGAAACCAGACGTGATCCCATTCTTTCTAAAGTAAGTGAATTTGTTAAATTGGACAAACTTAGAGAATTAAAAGATGAACAATATAAAGCATTTATTACAAAAGAAAATGAACTTACTGTTGAACACGATTGTTTATTGTGGGGTTACAGAGTCATAATTCCACAAAAATTAAGAACATCAGTACTTAGAATATTGCATGAATCTCATTTGGGCATTGTAAAAACTAAAGCAATAGCCAGGTCGTTTGTTTGGTGGCCCAAACTCGACAATGAGATTGAAAATTTAGTAAAATTGTGTTCATCATGCCAAAAACTTCTTGCTAGTCCAGAAAAAAGTAGTCTCATACCTTGGAAGCCGACAAACTCGGTATGGCAAAGAATCCATATAGACTTTGCAGGTCCAATCCAAAATTATTATTTTTTTATTATCATTGACTCTTACTCTAAATGGGTAGAGGTTTTTAAAACTAAGGAAATCACTTCCAATTTTGTAGTTATAAAATTAAGAGAAATTTTTTGCCGTTTCGGTATTCCTCACACTATTGTCAGTGATAATGGCAGACAATTTACCTCTGCAGATTTTAACAAATTTACCAAGAATAATAAAATAGAGCACATTCTAACAGCTCCTGGTCATCCAGCCACAAACGGCCAAGCTGAGAATTTTGTAAAAACCCTAAAAAAATCCATTTATGCAAATTTAAGTAGTGAGCATAATGAGAATATTGATATTGTGTTAAATAGATTTCTAATGGATTATCGTAACACAGAACACTGCACAACTCAGGAAAGTCCTGCAAACCTTTTTATAGGCAGATCGATTAGAACGCGACTTGATTTGATTAAACCACCTCTTATAAAGGATAGAATAGTTAAACAACAAATTAAAAGTATTTCGAACTTCAAAGGAAAAAGATCTGTTATTTTTAAAAAAGGACAAAATGTTATCATTAGAGACTATACAAATGTAAATAAGAAATCATGGAAACCTGCCATTATTAAGGACATAATAGGTCCGCGGTCATATCAATGTATTCTCTCGACAGGTAGAATTATAAAACGACATACTGATCAAATAAGGACAGGAGTAGAAGAAAGTGATAATGTTAAAAATAAAGTGATAGTGTCAGAATTACCAACAGTGTGAAGTGGAAATAATATAAACTGTGAAACTGTTGGACAGCCACATACAAATAACAATAATGAAGATGAATTGATTTGTAGTTCTGAAATAGAAAATGAAGTTGTAAACTCTAATTATGAAAATACAAATAATAATGAATGTATTGATAATAAATTGAAAAATCAAGAAAATGAAAATATATCAACAAGAATATTGAGACCTAGAAAAAAAAAATATAATAATAATAATAAATAACAAATATTTATAGATACTTATATCTACTAATTAATTATAGTGAATAATTAATTATAATAAATATATCTATATCCTTTTACATATACATTTAAACATATATATATATATATATATATATATATATATATATATATATATATATATATATATATATATATTGGCGTATCCTGATGTATATTACACACATACAAAATATATAATGGAACATTCTTAAATATATATATGTATATTGTATATGCATTCATATATTTTACGTAATTTGTATACAATTATGTATTTCAACTACAAACTTAATTTATAATATTTTCTGAAACTAAATTGAGTGGAGGCGTGTTATGTATTTTGTTTAACATGTAGCCATCATCTTTATACTTTGATACCTTCATAAACAACTCTGAATTATACTTTGTAAACCACTTTATCTTTTATTAATTTCTCAATAAAGAACTGAACTCGAACCGAAACACATCAGCTTTTCAATACACTACAGTAATAAAATTCAATAATTTGCAAGCGTTGTTCGTTTGTAAGACGATTCATGATTAAATTATAGACCAAACTGAAGATGTTTGACAGTGACACAAGATACAAAACGTGCGTGAGCTGTCAAAACTAGTGTTGCCAAAAAGATAATAGCAAAAAAATCACTCTTTATTTATAAAGTTGCCTAGGCTCTCATTATGGCAATGGTGTTATATAGCATGAATGAGCAAGAAACATTAGAATACACAGTTTGCATTTGTCTATGGTAGATGCAATGTTATTTTTTAGCAGTGAAAAGACCTAAATAAAATAAATTCTGCAACGATTGCGAGATTTGTGAGAAAACTAGTATTATTTTAATAGGATATTAAGGTCAGGTTGCTTTAATGATCCTTTGATAATAATAATAACATTAATAATAATTTTTGGTAATATTTTTTGTATTGTTGAATCTCTTATAGATTTTGTATTCAAATTATTTGAAAAGCTTCTTTAGATTTTTTAAATAAAAAACGTGTATTTCTTTCTTGATCTAAATATACAGGGTGGGCTTTAATTCAGTGATCATTGTATTTTTGATGTAACTTTTTTATTTTTTATTGAAAATTAATAATTTTTATTACAAAAGATTGTTTTAAAAAAATATAAAATTTAAAAAATAGTATAGTTTAAATGCCTGCCACCAGCTCTTTCGTAAGCTGCTGCTCTCTGCTGAATTCAATCAACAGAAGCAAAAACTGGTTGATCAATCGCAATAATTTCATTTATTATGTTGTCTTTTAGTTGTGGCAGTCCTTGCAGTTTATTTGCGTATACACGATTCTTCAAATATCCCTACAAAAAGAAAGCTGGCGGTGTTAAGTCGGGTGACCGTGATGGCCAATTAACATCATCAAATTATGAAACGATACAGTTACCAAAAACCGATCGCAGCAAATTCTTTTTTCCCTTGCGATATGGCACGTATCTCCGTCTTAATGAAACTGCATTTATTGAGTATTATCAAGTTCAGAAACCAAAAAAATTTTCTTTCCGCACTGAAATTCTGGACATTTGAAGCTGAGTGGCATGTTTACGAGTCGATGTTTCAGGGTTCTCATTTACGCTCTCCCGAACTCATTCGATATTATCCTGGCTTCGTGTTTCATACTTGATTTCGTGATAAAACTCAACAGTTTCTGCTCGTTCCTGAATCGTATACTGAAACTCCCAAACGTTGTTTATAATGCTAAAATATAAAAAAAGAAAAAATACAAAATAAAAAGGTTATAGCAAAAATAAAATGGTCAGGGAATATCAGGTTCATCATTGAAAATTAATAATAGTAACAATGAAATTGATAGAATTTTAAATCAAAATCAAGAGAAGGAACTAGTCACCTAGTTACTACGGCCAAAAAAGAGTTTATTTTCCGTGTGTGTTTTTGTTATTCCATTAAAAATTTTTGCTTTCCAAATCTCTACGTTCTATATTTTCATGCCGAACATGGCCACTTTTTAAATGATTTTACTTTGAACACTCCATATTTCTCTGAATTTTGATACACAGTCTCTCTTTTCTCTAAATATTTCATTTTATATATTGAGAAAACAACTTTGATCATGAGAATAAAATTATTTTCTAATTAAAAATTCAGTTGCCATAATCGAATTTTTCAGTAGTAACGATGGATACTAAATCTTAGACCATATTAACAAAATTTTTGCCTTTACAATTGAGTTTTTGACTAGAAAATAATTAAATTTTCATAACCAAAGTTGTTTTCTGTGTGTAGAGTAAATTCTTGATAGAAACCAGATAAAAACTGACAACAATAAGTAATGACTTTGAAAAATGATCAATCTAAAGTAAAACTACTTGTTTTGTGAATTTTTCTTATTAAATATATGAACTGTTATATTTGATAGTGGTATAAGTCATATATTTCATTTTTCGAGGTATTGGTTTTATAATAAGTTAATTTAAAAAATACTTAGTTTTAACGGGCTAAGTTTTATTTGAAATATATTTTTATTGTGAAGGACTCTTGTTAAAATATAATTTAAATTAAATTTCATTATTCGCATGAAGTAGATTACTGAAAAAACTTGCTTTAAATTTATATTAATGAAAGTTTTCATAAAATGTTTTATGAAATGTGTTTCATTGGCAATTATTTTTTTTATTCACTTAAAGAATTATTTTTGCGATTCTTTTCATTTCTTTTGATTCATCGGATAAATAATTTCATTTAAATTTAATTAAATGGCTGAAATTGCTTTCGTTAGAATTATACAAATATTTATTTTTTATTTAATTTATTATTTATTAATTTAAAGAACTTTCATTAATGAAATAAAATATTCATTAATATCACAAATAATTCCATTACGCAAATGATTTCATTAATTCCTAAAAATTTTAAATTAATTCATTGAATCAATTAAATAATTCTTTCAGAGAAAGAAAATGAACTAAATAGTAAATCATTTTTGCGGCTTAACCTTTCGTTATTCTGATCAAGCTCAAGTTATTATAAGGAAGAATTTTACACTGTAACTACCGGTGTACCAAGCCGAAAATGTTATATATTGATTTAAGTATTGTGTTTATAACTTATTTAAATGTTCTTCAATATCGGAATTTATCTCAAATTTTATTTGAAAAAAAAAACATCTTTTTTCTAGACTTCTAATTAAGCATTATATAAAACTAAATTTACTGTTTTGTAACCAGTAAAATCTTAACTTTCACTATTGATTGATTAATAGTTTTTTTAGCAATAAAAATTTAAGAAATTTTTTTTGCTTGCATGACGAAAACTTCCAGAGTCTAGGCAGTAATCGAAAATACGTGCGACCCCCAGATTGGTAGGTTAGTATACTCCCCACTCATCTATAAAGTACTCACTTTGGAATTGTATTTTAAATCTGATCACCAAACAAAAATATTTTTATTCCATTTACCTGTGATTGAACATTTCCAACTGACTTTGTTAATGGTATTTTTATTATTTTTAAAGCAAAAGTGGAACTCATAAATTGTGTTAGTTGTCTTCATTGCTGCTGCTAAGACTTTAATTAAAACAAAAAAATAATTTTAATACTCTTAGCAACAAATGTGTTTTAATCGAAAGCTTAACCCACGTTTTATAAAATTAAGTCAATTTCTATATACAAAAAATAAAAAAAAAAAGAATTTGTCATAGCGCCTGTTGCTCATTAACATGCAAATGATGTTTTTTTTTAATTTTTTTTTTTTTTTGGGTAAACATGTTTGTGTTAAGCCGCAATGAATTTATGACCATTTCTAAGCAAGTTTTAAGCGGCTTGTAGTATTAAATTTTTGTGTATTTTTAGGTGTTGACGAATAAAATGTCTGTAATTGAATTAGTTTTTTGTGCTTTGCATAAATGCGTAATACAACAAGAGGAAAAAAAATAAAATAAATATCATTCGTTACATCATAGTTAACAGGAAGATGAATGCATGTCTAAAATGGTTTGGCAAAAATATTACACATACTCGTACATAAAAGCCGTTAAAGCTCTTTACCTGTTAAGGTATCCACTTTGCATTTAAAGGTTATGCAATACATTACTTGAGAGACAAAAAGACAAATCATTTTGTTTTGATATTCAGCCAGTCTTGCTTTGATTCATAGTCATTGAGTTATTTGCAAATCGTTTTATGAAACTTTGTTAGAGCCTAATATTTTACAGCGAATATGATTTTTGTTTTATCAACATTTAGAGTTAAAAAAAATCAAAAAAAAACTGACACGCTTGTTTGTAAATCAATTCATTTTAAAGAAAGAAAAATTTTTAAAACCCGAAAAAATACTATTTGATATTCTACAAATCATACATTTTGATATTATTCGAAATTAAGTTTGAATTTTTATTTAAATTAACTGACAATGTTTGTTACAAAAAGGGCTGGTTAAATTCTAAGGACCGATGTTGAATGTCAACCACACCTAAACGTCATGTTTTTTCTGCATTTCATTTGACACTTCTCAACTTTAGACTAACTCAATTTGAACCATGGAAAGATACACAGTGGATCATCAATTTTCGAAGAAAATCATCGTCAGTGATGAAGCACATTGTCACCTCAGTGGATTCGTCAATAAGCAGAATTGCCGCATTTGGGCGAATGATAATCCAAGAGTGATTATCGAAAAACCAATGCACCCACACAGAGAGACTGTTTGGTGCGGTTTATGGGCTGGCGGCATCATCAGGCCGTATTTTTTCCAAAATGAGGCCAGTCAGGCAGTTACTGTGAATGGTGTTCGCTATCGTGAGAAGATAACGAACTTTTTATAGCCCGAATTGGAAGATATGGATGCGGAGGATATGTAGTTTCAACAGGACGGTGCCACTTGCGACACAGCTAACGATAGCTCTTTTGCGCGACAAATTCAATGGCCGTGTTATCTCACGTGGTGGCGATGTCAATTAGCCGCCAAGATCATGTGATTTGACACCGTTGGACTTCTTTTTTTGAAGTTTTTTGAAAGAAAAGATTTAAGTCGATAAGCCCGCAACAATTCAAGAGCTAAAGGATGAGATAATTCGGTACATTAACGGCATAGAACCTCAATTATGCCTCAGCGTCATCGAAAATTTGGACCATCGGATGAAGGTGTTTCGCCGAGATTGCGGCGCCCATTTGGCCGATAATTTATTCCATACATAATTGAACCATTTCGTATTATCATAATAAAAACAAATGACCATAATTTGCTAAATAAACTGTGTCTTATTCAAAATCCACATCGAAACTTAAAAATTAATTAATTAGCAAATGCTTTAAAATTTATTTCAAGAACAACAGATTCGATTTACTCCCGACAAGTTGGTTAATCAGGTTTTAAAATGAGTAACATTATGTGAATTTGGTTAAAAGAGAACACAAAAAATTGCTTATAATTCCGTTTACAGACTAGGGCCAAATAACTTTTTTTTTCAATTTTGTTTTATATTCCAACAAGACAATATTCTTGATAAGTTCCAATTCCTTCTTTTTGGACTTATGGTTTGGAGAATAATTAAAAAAAATTAAAGATCTCAGTGATTGTTTATGATCATATCTGTGATAAATTGGACAGTCAGGAAACTTTTCATTCAAAAGAGCGATATTTGTTTGGTTGGCTTACAAGGCGGCCTAACGGCCTCAATTGAGAATTTCAAGATTAGTTAGATTGGATAATTAGTGTCACGAAGCCAGAAGAGCCGTGCACTCGCTTTACAAAGCAGGGCAAATAATGTAAAATATAATTATTGCTATTATTACAAGTTACCGATAGTTAAAGCTCAGATTTCATAAGTCAAATACGCCTGGTATTTGGCTAAATATTACGTGTTTTAGCTTTTGTAAATATATTTTCAGTATTAATGGCATATTTATCAAGTAGTTTAGCAGAGGCTATCCAGATTTGTAATCTACTGCCCAAATACTCAGAAGTTACTTCGGATTATTTAAAAAAAATTTTTTTAATTTCTAGATTTTCTGCTCTGAAGGATGTTGGTAATTTCCGTTATGCTCATAAAATAAAAACTATGAAATTTCACCTAGTACTTTCTCGGCTTTGGATGAATATATTCGAATAAAATACTCCGCCTAGTTAATTGCTTCGGCCTGGAACAACTAAGTACAGTATTAAACAATATTAATAACTGCGGCAATCTAGCGGAGCATAGCTCATGTCATAACAGAAACTCTGCTCCCTGACTTGTTGTTAAACTCTATGGTTTATCTTTACTCTAATTTATACTTAATGGGAATTATAAGTTTTACTTTTATGTATCATATGTGCTGTATGCTACATATTTCAGGTTGGTCTGTAATAGGCTTTGCTGTGACTACCTTGCTGATAACGCTAGTTTGCTCATGTTGTGTATGGCGAAGATTGCTCAGTTAAGGAACGTTTTCAAAGAGTAAATATCGCAATACTACGCATTAAAAACATTCGTTATAGGAAATTAAGAAATTTCTGGATTCAAATTTTTTAAATTTTAAAATTATTTTTTATATTTTATTTGTATTTTATTTTAAATTAATTTATTAGTATTTTCCATACTTTTAAAATATATAGCAGCATAATTTGGCGCTATTCATAAGGACCTTTTTCCTTTAATGAAATAAATATGCATGTTACGTGGTTTAAGCTTGTTAGCTGAATCACTTGATTAAATACTCGTAAATGTTGCTGTCGTGTATGGGCCATTTTATGCATGATCGTCATGCACATGCTCATAAATATTTTTATATTTAATCGATGAAATGTGTGTCTGAATATTTGTATATTTTAAATTTTAGAAATTTTATTTGAATCAATTGAATAATTTACTATTTTTTTTCTCGCTTTTTTTCCTTTAATTTTTTTTTAAATACCAACATATTAATGGATAAAATTATTCCATCAAATTACATTGACGTAATAATGGTTACTGCGAGTCATCATGTTGTATAACAAGTTAAGTTTTATTTCTTGACAAAAAAATTAATAAAAAAAAACATCATGAGTCTCTACTTCTTATGTAATCGAAATAAAAAATTAAGGAGAAAATGTAAAAATATTTAAAGTATTTAATCACACAAGCAGCATATAAGCTAGTGTGTATGAATAAATAATATCACTTTAATTGGGATAAATGAATAAACAAAAATGTAATTGTAGGTGTTGAAACGTGTATATGTCTTTGTATTCATTTTGTGAAGGCTATTTTTATGAGATTTTTATTTTTAAATTAATTAATTGATAAAAACAATTGTTAAATTACAAGTAAAACACACAAAGGATCTACGATGGAAAGTATTAGCTTATTAATGCATTTAGTGTTACTTGGCAAAATTAAAGAATTTATATACTGACATCAAAAGCGTCCTCATGTAAACATTACTTAGCCTGTAACTTTAAAGGGTGGACTTTTGTTTTATTATGTGGATTTCTCCAAGCTCAGTATTCTGTAAAGAAACAATAGACTGATTTATTCTGTTTAGTTAGCACACTCCTACACCTATATTTTGTATTTCTTTATAGCAACCCACCAAATATATATATTCTTTACAAAATTTCAATTAAAACGTGCTCCATACACTTATAATTTTATACTGGAATTTCCTACAGAAAGCATTTGCTTGATAAACCTACTTGTCATACATCATGTGCTTGTGTATTATCAAATATTTGTCGGTACAGTAATGCCCGCTTTTATATCAACAGCACTAGGATTTTCTTTGTAAAAAGAAAATAAAAAAAAATTGTTATTCAAATTATTTCGTATCGTTGCAATGTTGCATCGTTTTACGTATTTTAGTACGTGATAATCAAAACAGTATGATGTCGTCATTTTAGGTGGAGCGTTCAAAGCCGCAAGTCAATATTCATCATCATCGTGCTTAACAGCAACATCATTATTAAACGCCACCATTGTCCGTGGTATCAGTGCCAAAAACATGGCCATATGCAGGTATGCAAATTAATAGCACTATCATTAGTGTAGGTCAAAAGATTATAGAGAAAACTTTTAAATTGAACAAGAGCAGATGGTTTTTATACCCTTCACTGTAAGTAGGTAGGGTATAAATATGTTTGTGATTCCGTTTGTTATATCTATACAGTTCATGTATATATTCTGGATTCTTATAAATTGTGAAGTAAATTTAGCGATGTTCGTCTGTCCGTTCTTACATCTGTCTGCCTGTGTAGTCGTTGAAATCAACTTCCTGAAGTCCCTAAGCAATGTACAGAAGAGTTAAGCATACCAATTTGTCAGCTGTTTCTATTGAAATTTAGCCCGATAGGTTTATAAATAGAAGATCTATGAATCAAAAACCTTGACTACCTGAAATTTTTACCATTGTTCTTAGTGAGTTTAGGCAATTACACAGAAAATGTTCCAAGTTTTCCTGTCCTTATGACTAGAAACGGTAGCTAAGTTTACAATAACCTGTCAGTAGATCAACGTAGACTTTAATGTCATTTCTGATGTCTCTTGGCTGGCACATGTCTACTAAGGCAGTCTTGTGAATATTGTTTCTGTTCCTGGTTTAATAAGGTACCAGATAGTCTACCCACATGCTAGTACTTCGATAGAGTTTTTCGCTGCATAGTCTCTAGACCAATCTTGATCGGAAGAAATAAAGAAAATCTATATTCCTGTGCCATAAATGCCCCTTCGTACACACTTTATAGCATGAGGTTAAAAATTGATTTGTGAGATACTTAGCACGCCAACGTTAATTACTGTTTTTCAATGTCATATTTAATACAACGCGGTTGTTATGCGCGAATTTGCGCAAGTTGAGGTAATGAGTGTGGATGATTTAGGTGAGCACCTGCCGCTAGGTGTTCACATTGCCAGCGTACCTTTTGGTCTCAACCACAGCCACCACGTGAATCCCCGAAGGGGACCTCACCAATAACCGGTTACAGATTCCGCCGTCCGAGCATTTGGGTGTGCACGAAGTACACAGACCGAACAACGAACCAGGGATGTTGTCCCCAGAACATCATCCATTAAACCCCGTGGGGTTGGAACGAAGTTCGGTCCACTGACTCCGACCACTCATTGTTCAATCTTGGTTGTGAGCATCAGCTCTTAACCCATTGCTCGGTCGTTTATGCTTCTTCTGTGGGTCTACCGGCTTCCGTGGTACCAGTGTTGAGAGTCGGTCGGACCCCGAAGGTATCCTTTAAGAAAACCCTCAGGTTTCCTTCTGCCAGATTCAAACCCATGGCAGTTCGAGGAACATTTTTTCAAGTATCAATCATTATTTATAATACAAATATTGCCAGAGTATATAGTTCGAAAATGTTAAAAAGTAATTCTTTGAAAACTAATTAAGTATCGAGTTTCGATGCTTATAGCTAAAACTTTTGATTAGTAAATACAACTGAACTTCTGCAGAGTAATAAATTCAACGCTTTTAGTCGAACGGTCTTCACATGATAAAGAAACTGCATGAATTTCTGCATGGCCGCAATCACAAATTTTATCACCCACAGTAGTGAGTGATATTTACTAACAGATGGAATAACTATCATCCTTATTTTGAGCTAAAGAACGTATCTGGCTCATTATCTTATGGCTTATTATATGATGTGGATTCAAATACCTAAATTGTAATTTACTTAAAAAGTGGATCCAACCTAGTGTGTAGAATTAATGGAATATGCATTCAAACATATCTGATAGTTTAATTTTTTTATACACTCTTAGTGGGTTGATGGTGAAATGTTATACTTTTTCCAGAATATTTCTGTCCATTGACGCTACAATACTTAGTACGGAAGTTTGTTGCATCTTGCGTCACGCTAGCCTTTATACATTGTGATTCCAATTGCTTAAACCAAATCTATCATGCTGTAAGTAAACTACGTGACTTTAAGAATACAAAACTAACAACATTTCAAAAAACCCATATATTTTGTTATTGCTTTTGAGGACTATCCTATCAAAAGCTGTTTCCGGTGGTTAATACTATCGAAATGTGTGCTAGAGCTAAACATAAAATTTGTTTCCGCTGTTGATCTCTCTCTAACATAATAATCTCTTAACTTTTGACAGGAGGAGCTTCAATCAAGCAACATTCAACTGGCTTCTCATTGTCAGCTGGCTTAATTACTTTTTTTTTTGTGTGAATAGTGTTTTTTATACAGTGTTTTTAAAGTCACAACGTTAATTATGTATTTAGTTGTTCCAAAAACAATTCTTTTTCAAAGCTTAATATTTTAAAACCAACTCTTAAAATTCATGGTAATAGAAGCCAATTAATTGTTTTGATAATAAAATTTTATGTTTTAACAGAAAGAAAAAAATAAACCAAAACAAAATCCGGGGTGTGAAAATCGTTTCGAACCAATAGATTTTTTTTGTTTATATAAAATTCTTACAAGTATTCACACATTTTTTGACATATTGTCCACTTTTATAGCCAAAAGTTTTACATTAAAAAGTTTAAAACTGTATTTTTTGAATATTTATGTATGTGTTACTCATATTAAACTAGTCGTGTTATGTTTTTCGGTCGATACTTAGATAACTTTATTGAACTCATTATAGGATATTGCAGCTTAGCCCATGAGTTTGCTTAGAATTACACACATGCTGATATTTGATTCTCTTCTGTTGATATAAAGAGTACATACATACATACATACATAGTATAACGTGACTTTTCGAATTTTTTTATACAGGGTCCGCCAAATAACTTTTTTTTTTTTTAAAATGCTATAAAAAAAACTACTGAATATTTTCTCAAATTTCTTTTTTTATTTGAAAGTACAATCCTTCCGGTTAATAATTGAAAATAACAGAGTACAACAGCCAATCTGGGTGGTGAGAAATTCCAAGTCAGGGTGATGGTACTAGGTCAGTATAGCAAAACCCTCAAAGAGTTTGGCGTTCGTATGTGTCAGTTTTTTTTATGACCTTTTAAATTTTTTTTTTATCTCGATGTTTTTTCGCTTAGGTGTAACATTTTGGCAAAAACGTAGTTTAACATAACTCGAGAACCACTTGTCCGATTTTGCTAAAACAAACTCAAAAGAATTTAGAATTACAATTTCTCTAATCTGTTTCTATACCGTTTTCCTATATGTGCAACACTCCCGAAGTTAAAAATGAATGTATGAAGGGAAAAAAGTATTTTTTGCCTAAAAATTTAAAAAATTTTTTTTTTTTAAATTCATAAAAAATCCAAAATGGAAAAAAGTGCTAAAACTAATTACTTTCGCGTAAAGTCACATAACTCATGAGCAAAAAAAGGCATAGATCATGAAAATCGATGCACGTGTTTCTCATTTATTCACAATTAGGTAAATGTATGAATTTCAAAAATTTGCTCCAGATATGCACAACAGTATTTGGAGAAAACATTGACACTCACAAGCCGAACTCTCTCATATTTTTTAACTTTACTAAAAGAGAAATATTGATGTGGCAACACTGGTTCTGTAATGTTCACATAAAACATGCATTGTCATTATACTTCTTCTCTTTCTCTCACTGGTTCTGTGATTTTTGACATTCAACAAGTGCCGACGAACGCGAACAGTAAAAGTGATTTTTCTCCAGTTTTTTAAAAGTGAACAAAACTGAACAGAATATGGAACTGTGCAAGCCAGATATAAATAGCTTTTGCCAATATTATTCGTGAGCCTCTAGTGCCGAAGGAGAAGATATTGCTGCCTCCACTGCATATTAAACTTGGAATTGTTAAGAATTTTATCAAAACTGTCGTCAAAAGAGATGAAGTTTTCTTGTGTTTGAAACTAATTTACCCGAGACTCAGCGAAAGTAAAATTAAAGAAGGTAAGTTATAACATCACATTCATTTCCCTTGATTTTCCATCTTAACAAATTAATTTTTTCCAATCAGGCGTAGTAAATGGTCCAGATATACGAAAGCTGATTAAAAGTGACGCATTCAACAATATTTTGATTGACGCTGAATTGAATGCATGGCAGGCAATCAAAGAAGTAATAGAAGGCTTGTTGGGAAAGCATCGTTCTAACAACTACGATATTTCTGTAGCAAGGATGTTAAGAGCATTCTCGGAAATTGGTGTCCACATGTCCTTGAAAATCCATTATTTACATCATCATCTGGACTACTTCAGCAAACAATTGGCTACCGAATCAGATGAACAAGGTGAACGCTATCATCAAGTTGCTATGCCATTTGAAATGAGGTAATACTGATTTTTTATTTTTTCAAACTCATTTTAATAAAACAAAAACTTACAGATATAGAGGCAAAATGTCGCCGAGTGCAATAATTGCGGAAATTTGCTGGTGGAGTAAGCTTGTGTGTCAAAACAAGGATGATCTTGCTGATAAAGAATTTTCAGGAGATGCAGAAGGGCCAACAGTGGAGTCACACATTGACATTATGTGTGGTTCAGAAACTGATGATAGCGATGAATGCGATGCCACTAATCCCGAACAACCACCATCGAAAAAGTCTAGGCAATATTTATTAAAATAAATAAAAATAAATAAATAAAATAAAAATAAAAAATTATAAAAATGTTTACTTAATCAAGATCAAGGATCAAAAGGTCATAAAAAAAACTGACACATACGAACGCCAAACCCTTAGAGGGTTTTACTGTACTGACCTAGTACCATCACCCTGACTTGGAATTTCTCACCCCCCAGACAATAATCCCAAAAATGTTGCATAGTGTAATTTCATTCAAATGGCTGCCTCGGCTGGCCATGCAGTAGCCTACACGATCGGTCCAATTTTTAAGCACATTATCGATTGTGTGCAGCTGTATTTCACCAATGGCTTCACGAATATTGTCCTTTAAAGCATCAATTGTCTCTGGCTTGTCGGCGTAACACTTATCTTTAACGGCACCCCAAAAATAATAGTCCAACGGTGTCAAATCGCAGCTCCGAGGTGGCCAAACGACATCAGCTCTGCGGCTGATAATGCGATCTTTAAAAACAGGGTGCAAAACATCGAGTATAGCTTCGGCTGTGTGGCACGTAGCGCCGTCCTGTTGAAACCAAATGTTGCCAATATCCTCCTCTTCAATTTTTGTGAACAAAAATTCGTTCAACATGGCCCGATAACGATCGCCATTGACTGTAACGACCACTCCTTGCTCATTTTCGAAGAAAAATGGCCCAATTATGCCTCTGGACCAAAATCCGCACCAAACAGTGACTCGTTTTGGGTGCGTCGGCTTTTCAATGTATGCGTGCGAGTTTTCTGTACCCCAAATGCGACAATTTTGCTTGTTTACATACCCGCCAAGATCAAAATGAGTTTCATCTGAAAAGATGATTTTTTTTGGCAAAATCGGCATCTTCTGTAAGTCGATCGCAGGCGCACTTAGCGAAGCGAAAACACAACCATATTCTTTCAGCGGAAGGATAAAACTAATTATCTGTCAAATCAGATATAAGCTTAGTGTTACCATTCACGAAATAAGCACTAGTTGAAAAAAAAAACCTTAGATGGCGGACCCTTTAGTATTTTTTTGTTTTACTTTTTATACACTCTTAATTATTTTTTTTTTTTTTGCGTTTTCGTTTGTAATTTCTATATCAGACATGTGCCACGCTATAAAACTTATATGCTTTGGATCTTTACAGATAGCGAAGTCAATATACCGGTCGAAATAAATTTTTTTAACTTATCGTCAGCTTCTGGCTGCTGGGCCCATAAATAGTAATTTTTTGAAGTTTTTCTTTCCATGTTTTGACTTAAATACTATAAATAGAAAAGCATTAGATTCACAGATTCTTAAAAGAGGAAAGTCTATTGAAATAACTTTAAATACCAGGAATAAATTTAGTGCAAAAAATAGTAACAACAAATTTTTGTAATAACCAAGCCCACTTTTACGACAATGATAAAAACTTTTTTTAACAGGTTTTTCTATAATTTCGTATATATAATCTGTTTAATACAAGAAATATCGCTGTATGCTTTTGCAGCCGTCACGCCCACTTTTTAACAAATAAATTAAAATTCTTATTTAAATTAAAAGTTAAAATGAATAATTTATAAACGAATTTCTCTGAAATTTCACACATACCTTTTTTTTAGTCTAGGGATTTTAACTTATAAATTAAAGGTAAAATATTTAAAACTCGTTACTTCGTCAGCGAAGTGCCATATTGTCGCTATTATAATTTCGTATTTCTTTGTTGACTATTTAATCTCAGTTCTAAATTTTTTAATACAAATAAAATTAAAAGGTAATGTTAAAAAATTCAAAAAATACTATTATAGCATATGAATAAAAAGTACAGTTTTCTTCTCTTAATTATTTTCCCCCTCAGTCTAATAGTTTTAGGTTCGTTAATATTAAAAAATTAAAAAGTACTGTTTGTCTGTTAATAATTTTTTACTATGCTTAAAAACGTTAGACCCCAATCTCATAGTTCTAGTGTTGTTAGCATGGAAAAACTGAAAAAAGTACCAATAAAAACAATAAAAAATACTATTTTTTCCCATTCATTGTTTTCCATCTTACTTCAAATCATTTGAGCCAAGTCCCGTACTTTTACATTCCTTAATAATAAAATACCAAAATACCAAAAAAAAATAAAAAGTACCATTTTTCCTCTTAATGATTTTTCACTTTTCTTCTGACCATTTGCGTCCAATATCGTACTGACAGGTTTGTTTACATTAAAAAAATCAAAAGGAACCATTAAAATGTATAAAAAGTACCATTTTGCCAATTAATGATTTTTATATTTAACCTAAACCGTTTGAGGCTAGTCTCGTAGTTCTAAGGCTGTTAATACTAAAATATCAAAAAGTACCATTAAAATCAATAAAGAGTACCATTTTGTTTACTTAATTATTTTTTATTTTGTTAAGTACCGTTTAATTCTACTGTTAAAACTCTAGGTTTGCACATAACATTAAAAACACCATTAAACTTGTTTAAATATAAAATGAAAATTTTTCTTTTGGTACTTTTTTTCTAACTTAAAACAATTTTTTTACCATTGATTTTTATTGGGTGTTACAAATTAATAATGAAATGCTTATATGCTGCATCAATTTACATTAAAGTACATATTTAGAAATAGTGGTAAAAAACGGCACATATTTTACCCCTTATTTGCTCGAATTTTAAAAAAGTGCCAATATACATTGGAGACCTTTTTAAGAAGAGAAGAATACAGTTTAGTTTTTGTTGCTGTGATTGTGGTGATAAATGTGGTTAAAAAACGTACCTTTTTATGCCACAAATTTACAAATATCGAAAAAGTACCAAATACCCATCCGCTAATTTTTTTTTAGTAGAATATTTTGTAGTTTGAACTTTAGCTCTATCTGTAGTAGTTCCGGAGATATGAGAAATTCGATTTTACCCGTTTTTACCCTCTTTTACACCCTTAATATTCGAATTTCCAAAAATCCCTTCTTATTCGTCCTATACATTGATACACGCACCTGCTTACCGAATTTCAAGTCCGTAGCTTTAGTCGTTTGGGCTGGGCGATGATGATAAGTCAGTCAGTCAGTAACGTTACTCTTTTATATGTATAGATTGAGTGCAGTTTGTCAGTCTTAAAAAAAAATAGTAAAACTTTAATAGATCTAGTCACTGGAGCATTCACTAGATTCGGGCATGTAGTCTGCATACAGTTTTATCATATTTTTAAGACAAATGAAATGAATTTTATAAAAGCTGCCTGCATGGAATATCCCACATGACACGCATGTCTATGAATGACACTAAATATCTATAAATGCTGGCTTATTGCACACACACACGTACATACACATATTAAATCCATAAATACAAACATATACAAAAATCAAAAATATAAACAAGGGAGCGGGGTATGTCTTACTCAGGTAAATATTCATTCAATCGTGGAATTTTTGGCGAAAGTGCAAATGTTTTAAAAACGCATTAATGTGGCAAAATATTTGAGGAACAAATTTGCCATGTTGTATGTTATACGAGTACATACACTTTAAAGCAAAACCAAATTTCTGCGTCATGAGTGGTATGCATAATCTTGGTAGAAATATTTCAATTTGTTTATTTTTAAGCTGATTAGCTAATCGGAAATTTTACTGAAACAAACACTTTTAAATTGAATTAAGTTTTTAAATAAACTGTACCATAAAAATTTATTTAGTAAGTAAAAGCTCAATAAGTTTATTATTTTTTGTACGTCTTCTTTATTGGGAAATTTTTAAAAATTAAAAATTTAATAATTTTTTTTTTAAAAATATTATTTTTTTTTTGTTATTAAAAAAAAAGTCGTTTCAAAGTTATAAGCAGCGTTGCCAGAAGCTAGAAAAAAAGCTAAGTTTGCCTAAAAAAAGGCCAAAAAAAAACTAAATCGCTCAGAAAAAAATGTTAAGAAAAATTTAAAAAAACCACCACTTAAGATTCAAAATAATAAGTTATGACCAAAAAAGTAGCCAGTTCTGCTAAAAAGTGCCCGGAAAAAGGCAGTAGTGGAGCTGGTTACTGTTTAGGTCACAACTTGCTTAGTCTTCAAGATATCGACTTCATTTCTATTGCGTTGATTCGAAAAAAAAATTTTCGCCAAAAATTACTGTTTTTTTTAATTATAAAATTAAAAAAAAATTTTGCGAAAAAGATAATCAATTTAAGACTATTTTGAAAATAAAAAAAGGCTAGGAAAAAAGTTAGAGGCTAAATCATAAATTTCAAAACTAAATTCGAGAAAAAAGGCTAAATCTAGCCTAAAAAAGTTTAAAGTGGCAACGATGGTTATAAGTTTAGTAAAGCAGCCTCTTTAAAAATCTCTTATTTCACAAAAAAATGCTCAAGAAAAAATCTGTTATAGTAATTATGTTTACAGTTTTTGATCATAGCGCAGCAGAAAAGAAGAAAAGTGATGGCCCAAATTTTTTTAGGCAATTGCATAGTGTAATGTAAAATTTTTTTTAATTCATTTAAAAGAAACACTTTTTGTTTGTATTTAATTAATAATGAAATAAATAAATAAAAATAACAAATAAACAGAAATAGAGTATTGTTCATACAAAATTCGTCCGCTTTACAAAAGCTTTTTAGAACAAGTTAAATACAGCTGTGCCGAGTTTTATATGCTCTTCACTATGTTAGCCAAATATTTATAATTTTCACTTTTCATCTTATTAAATATCAAAAACAAAAAAATTAATTATATATAATTGAAGCGGCTAGCTAGTTTACTTTAAAAATGTATTTATTTATTTTTCTAACGAAGTACTCGTATCTATAATACGACCTTAACTTAATAAACCAGCCTTTCAATAAAAATTCGTCATATACATACTTACAAATAAAAAATTATTTATATAAAAATAAAAAAAGAAACAACAAATAATTTTCTTTTGAATAATAATTTTTTTATTAATCTTTAAATAAATAATTAATTTCAGTTCAAGGAACTAAAATTAACGAGTTTTTAGAAAAAATCCTTTCTGAGAACATCATTTTTAAAAGCAATAAAATGTGGGCAGGCACTCAATTTTTAAATTAATCAAAAAAGGTATTCTAAGAACAATATCTAATAGTAATATAAATTATATATAATTTAATAATTTAATTCTGCAAACATTTTTAAAACCAAACATATATAATTAACGACAAAAGTCCAAAAAAATTTATTTTATAAAGATGTCTGCATTTGCAATGCTATTACACTCAATGCATTAAAAATACACACCCATAAATATAAAAAAAAAGCAAAAATTAATGAGAATCTGAAATATAGGTTGTGTTTTTGATTACCTCTGCTCCATTTTTAGATCGATCGTTTTGGGCTCTTGCACAGACATTACAACTATTAATTTTTTTTTTCTCCGTTTTTTGCTTTTGACTAATTACGCAAAAAACGCATCAAAAATGGTCGAGATTTTTTACTCATAGAACCTCCATTTATGAAGCGATTCAGCTGAGTTTTTATTCAGATATTATAAATATGATATCTGAAAAAACAGCATCTAATTTATTTAGCCACTTTGTAGTTTAGAATAACCCCCAAATTCATAAAAAATATTCTGTGATTATTAAGGGCTTATTTGACAGACTTCTATGCAGTATTTGTCAAATAACCAATTATTAAGCAAAGAATATTTTTTTATGAATTTGGGGTAAATTTTTAATAAAAGAACAAATTCAAAATAAATAAAACTTAAAATTTCAGTTGTATTTTTGATTTTTCTCTGCTATTTGTAGACCGATCCTTCTGATTTTTTGGCTGTTGTTTTTAATTAAAAAATTAACACGTTCTTCTGTCTGCAAGCTGACAACTAGAACTTCCAACAAATTGACATACTAAACTTTTCTGTAGGTCTTCTAAGGACTTCAGAAAGTTTATTTCTACATACTCACAGACAGTCGAACAGAACTAAATCGATTCCGCTAGTTATAAGGACCCAAAATATATAATATATACCTTATAGGGTGCCCCATGTACGGTGTAGAAATTACACACGTAATCACAAACTTCTTAAAGCATTGTTCACATAAAATCCGACCGCACCAACAATTGAATATATACTCGTACTTAAAGGAAAAAGCTTTTACAAAACAATTGTTCATAAATACATATTAAATTATATTATAATATTAAAAAATATTATGAATTTCCGCGTTTTTGTTCTAATGGTTCCCATTAGTTTCTGCACAACATTCTAATCTACATGCGGCTGCATATTTGTTCCAAATTTTCAACATATTTTTGGCGTCAAGAACAACTGTACCACTTTTCTTTAATTTGGCTGTGACAGTATTGTTCAATTGGCCGAAGCTGCGGACAATTAGAAGGGTTCATGTTTTTTGCCACTATATCGACCTGTCCATCGTAGTTTTTGAAACGACAAGACGCTAAATCATTCCAAAATTTTACTGGGGACTGGTGGCGTTTAATTAAAGGCAGCAATCGTTTCTGCAGACATTCTTTGATATACATTTCTGATGTTATTGTTGAAGAGACGACAAACGCTTTGTTTTTCAGAGCACAACTGCAAATTGCTTGCCAATTCATGATTTTTTTTACTAAATTTATGAATTTTCGTGTATTTGTATTTGGAATCGGCATCTCCACGCTTCGCCCCAACATAAAATTTTTGACCTGGCAGCTGTTTTAAGTCCATTTTTATATAGGTTTCATCGTCCATAATCAGGCAGTTGTTGAATTTTGTTAAAACTTGATTGTAAAGATTGTGTGCCTGTTTTATTGCTTGCAATGGCATTCTGCTTTTCGCTCCATTTTGGATATTTTATTAAACGATAGTTTCTGTAGCTATCCAGACAAATTTTTCTTGCAGTACTTATACTGGTGTTATTTTTTTGCACGATCATTGTCAGAGAGTCCCGGTTTTTGCTGTATTGAATATATTATACATTTTTAAGCTCTGGGTTTTTTGGCAACTTTTTTCTTTTCTTTTTGCTTGCGATCTGTGCTTAACGTTTGGTTATATCTTTTTAAAAAATTCATTTACAATGCTTTTTACACCTGACCATGTCGGATTTTCTAGATATTTGTGCGCAATTTTTTTTTCTATGTATTTTGATTTCCATGACAAACCACGCTTACAAATAAACTAATACTGAAAAAAAATTTTCTACAAAATAACGGTGAATGTTTTTAAAACAAAATTTTTTTATTTAAATTTAAGTGTTGCCTCTAGGTTTTTCTAAACTGCTTTTGTAAAGCGACCGGATTTTGTGTGAACAATGCTTTATTTATAGTGAAGGGTATAAATATGTTTAAACAAAAGTATGTATAAATTAAAGAGTTAGAGGATTTAAATGTTCTACAAAGTATATTACAACACTTTGAAGACATTAAAGAAAATTTTACTTTACCAGCAGATATAAATCAAAACTTAAAAGGGCTAAATCGTACTTATTTAGAAATGGCAAAACTATGTCCTACACATGTGGATTTCAGGAGGAATTTTTTTCACAAAAATGTTTTATTTTAAGCTTAACTACACTGAGAGAAATATTTTTCATGTATCCTGTGAATTTTGTTTTAAACAAACGAAAAATCATTATTGTGTTATTTAATCACACATTTCATTAGTTTTATGCAACATTTTATTAATTTAATAGAATTAATTAACATAATTTGTGAAATTTTTCATTAATCAAGGAAACAATTTACACTAAGTAAACGATTTTTGGGGTATTTTTTTTTTAGTGTAAAAAGAAATCTATAGATATAATATCAATTAGGATGTAATTGAATGTTTGCGTTCTTTAAAAAGTATGCATGTGCCATAAAAATACTATATTTTTAATGAAATTTTATTTTCAAATAAACTAATATTTAATTTTGTTTTAACAAAAGAGAAAAAAGAAAGGTTTAAATTTAGCCTTATTTTAACCTCAAATATCCCTTGAGCATCATGTTGTAAATTTTTCTTTTGGCTCGATATCAACAGCATTAAAAACAACTGTCTCACTTGCCACAACAAAACCTTTTATGTGATGCAGTGCATCACTTTTTTTTTTTTTTGCCTTTTTTTGGCTACCACCTTAAGGTCTTATACTTTTGCACTCAAACACACAACCAACTTATTAACTTAAATGTACTTGAGATAATTTTTGGTACACATTCATTTCGATATTAAACAAAAAAGCATATCTGCTTCACCTTGGCAAGAATTGTAATTTTACTACAGCTAAATAAAACTGACATTAGCACAAAAAATAAAAACTATAGAGAATGGCAGCAAAACCTAACCCTTGGGTGGGAAATGCAAGGCGTAGTAAAAAAAAATTTTTATTTGTGAAAATTCTTTTGTATTTTGTAACAAATGAAATGTGTCTACTAATGCTAACTTCTGTTAAATAAAAATGTTTTTACAGTGGATTGGTTTTTTGTTTTGAGATTTTACACTCATGGAAAGATGTTGGATGATTTGGAAAAAAAAATTAAATTTTTTATATAATTTTTTTAATGAGCCAAACAAGTTGCTCAAAGTTTTTATTTTTGTGAGTGCTTGCAACACTCGTATTATGTGAATATAGTCAAGCTTTTGCTACACTCTCCCCACTGGTCTTCTTTTTTTGTTGTTGTTGTAATTTTTACTCTTAATTTTTCATGCACTTTATAAAACCAAATCTTTTCCCTTTCAATGGATTTAAAAAGCAATAAATCTTCTGCCGTCTTCTGTACGTGTGTGTGTATTTTTTTATGTGCTGTGTATGTGGCAAGGTTAAAACTGTATTTAGGAAATAAACGAAAGTAATTTTTTTGTATTTATTTTTCTTTCTTTTAAATCACCTCTTTTATACAGCTTGCAATAAAAAGCTTTTAAAATGAAATGAATTCAAATATACGAGTATATGTGAGTGTGTATATGTTTGTATTAAATAAATGTAAATTGTAAAATAATGGAAAAAACTACAAGTTAATGTAAAATTTCTGCTCCATAACACAGGTTTTTGGAAACCCATCAAATCTATTGTTAAAATGACTATTTTAATAAAATCCCATAAAAAGAAAATTTAATATCAAAAGTTCATTTTTAACAACCAGAAATAATTTTTGTTACATCCAAGTTAAGTAAGTTAATTTAAAAATAGAAAATATTTAACTATCAACCGGATTAAATGTTTGAATGCTTGTTCCTTCAAGTCTGCATAAGCTTTAAGTAACCACGTAACGATTATTAATTGAAGAAATAAAAGTAGTTAAGACATTGGATCTATTAATTTTCCTGTTGCTGTTCAATTCACAAATAGTTTCACTAACTTAAGTAGTACTGACTTTGAAATTTTTAATATGCTTCAAAATATTGTTTTTTATTATTTAAACAGAAATATTTTAAAGAAATATATTTCTCTAAAAAATGTTTGTCCTAAAGGAAACCTTCAATTTATTATAAATTTTTGGAAAAGAAATAAACGGAAAAAAGAAAATCTAAATTTCGAAATTTAATTTCTTTTTTTAAACATTTATTAGTCTATTCATGGTGAATACTGAGACATCAGCTAAATTTTCTATTTGCATGGTTGAGGTTCAACCTGTCAAAAATTTAAAAAGATTAATGCAACCACCGAAATAACTTTTCACAAGAGGGCTTTTTGTATGGGCTTTTTGTAATGTTGTTTTTTGTTGCAAAGAAAAGCATAGCATTGCCTTTAGTATGGTTTTTCTTGAAGTACATCGCTAGAAATTTTTTGCCACTTCTTATGCTTTTAATTTTGAACAGGTTACTATAACACATTCGATATTTGTGGTAAAAATTCTACTACATCTGGTTCTTCACGCATTTCACTTAAATATTCTTTAAATATGCGGAGTTGGAGTTGCATCATTTTTGCACTTTGGAGGGCTAGGCTGGGTGTTTGAGTTACGACTTTTTAGAATAGTAAAATCGAACAGTAGTGCGATTCACTAACTTGTAAAAGTTCCATTAACAAATGTATGATTTAGTAATTCTTGGTTAACTTTAGAAGTTAAAAATTCACCACTGATATGAATACCGTAGGCAACAATCAAAAAGACTACAAATACCATGTACAACAACCAAAAATGACATATTTATTATATTGTTACGTTTTAACACTATTGCAAAAACGATTAAACTAATATTAAGGTTCTTTATTGGAAAATAAAACACAAAAAGTTCACTTCTCTCAACACGTAATAAAGAAACACACTTTTATTATAATCGTCACAGCGACACTTTATTGTTTATTACACAGCTTGTTTGTTTGATGTCTCCACTAGAACTCAACTCAATTTTGCAATCTCGGTATTGCTTTATATACTGTATCACTTGGAGTCCTCTAGATTTTTCTAATAACAGTAACAAGCTCTAAGGGTCATTTTAGGTTTAGAAGCTCAGCTTGGAACCTTCTACAAACAGCTAGACATTAGATACTACATGATTCTAGGTATATCAAGTTAAACAACCAAAGGTAAATGAAAATTCTTATTATAATTAATTTTAGAACATTTAAAGGTAACATGAAAGTTATACACTAATACAGATAAGCATACTAGACATTTTACTTTATAACTCACACACAACCATTTCACTCACAAATTCAACGCATTAACTTAATTACCAAATTATTATGTTTACATACATATAAATAGAAATACAATTTCTTATGCATAATAACACAACATGATTTTTCTTAACAATATTTTTTTTATTCAAGATTAATTCACTTTGATTTTTCGGTCATACAAAATTCTGGCTTTTATTTAACCACACAGCTGACAGTTAAAAGTTTAACTAACTCACGAGTTTTTTCATTTTAGGCTTAACTATTTTTAACTAAATAAAAATATTTTTTTAATTGAATAGTGAATCGTCCTACAGATATTATTGGAGCTACTTAATTCAAAAAAGTTTGGCAGAATTACTTCAACTGAAGTTTTCATACCAATAAAAAGGGTCGTATGTAAATATCTTCTTCAACAGCATTCTACTGACCTTAAAATATTCAATACAAAAAACTGAGCTGGCTTTCATTATCTTTTATACACGCCAGCAAAAAAAAAATAAATAAAATGAAAAAAAGACATCTTAATTGGAATCAATCGGTCCTCTTTTGTGAATGGAATGCGGAAAATTTTTCGTTTTCAAACGAGTTCACCAGTCGTTAAAAATTCAAGTTCAAGCTCTGTATGTGTTTCCATGAAGAAACCTCATAACATATGACCGGTTGAATTACCTCAAAAACTCCCAGAATACTACTTAAGCGAGATCTCACCTATTAAGCTAATTAAAAAGTGGAATCCCATAAATATTTAATTAATACTTTTGCTGTGATCTACTCACACAGAAAAAATATTAAGTTTAAAAAATTTAATTTGTAATATTTAATTAATTTATTTTTCTCAAATTTTAATAACAAAAATTCAGTGGTATATCACAAACTAAGCATGGTCTTAAGCCCTCAGTACACAAAATGTAAAAAGCCATATGTGCATGTAGAACTCGTGTCACGACAGCATTTAGAAAAGCCGCAAAAGAGTGTAGCAAAAAAAAAAAGCAATAGGGCACGGCATGTAACAAATGTGAGTTTTTGATGATGTCAAAATTACTTTAGAGTCATATGTATGTGTATGTGGCTTTTTACATTTCGTACACTGCAGGCTTTAGACGTTTTACCAAATTTAAAATTGAATTTTTTGAATTTAATTCCTACAATGCTTTTAGTTTTTTTTATACTTCTTTGCAATTGCAAAATAAATAGAAACATCAGCATGTAATTCCTAATAAGCTATGTAGGATGTGCCAGTAAGAATGCACTTTTTCATATCATGCTTTGTGGCAGGTGGCAACATATCTGATGAAACCACATACCTTTCACATTCATGAGATAACTCCATTTTAATGATCCTGTAACGAATAACGTTCATAATCACTGCAATTTCCAATTAATCTTCAAAAGAGAGAGACCTGGCCTAAATCTACATCAGACAATTGCTCGTTGGGAATGCATTTGTTTCTTATGGGTTGCATGAGGGTTTTCTGAGCCCAAAATTTGATAATTTTTTTTTAGTCATGAAATAATTCTTAAGAAAATGCGCTTCGTCAGAGAAAATTTCTTTTTTTTCGGAAAAATTACGTTTGACTTTATTTTGCTCTATTACACATTGAACAAATTGCTGGCGTAGATATTTCGTTTTATATTTAATAGGAACATGTGTTATTTATAATAAAAAAAAAACCAAAACTCCATCAAAAGCTAAGTTTTTCATTTAAAAAAAATTACTATTGCACAGACACCCTTAAGAAAAGCTTTTAGTTATAAACATTTCTTTAAAAGCTTTAAAATTGTTAAGTCATAAAATATAGCAACCCAGGAGCTGGGAAAAAAGATATGCTTTTCAAAGTCTATTGTAAATAAAAATAATATTAATTAAATTATTACGCTTGGCTTTCAAATTATTTAAAATTGTTGAAATAAATTTTTTTCCACCAAAAATTCAAGATTATTATTAACTACTAATGAAGGGCCCTTGGTAATTAATGATTATTATCTAAATTTCATTTAATCTTTATTAAAAAATGTTTCATGAGAAATTAAAAAGAAATTTTTTTTTGTTTGTTTAGTTGAACTAATCGACTCGTATTATATTGTAAAATGATACGCAGAGAGAAAAAATAATCGCAATTACATTATATGGACGAACCATGGAATATTTTGGGATGGTTTACATATCATTTTAAAGGGGAGGTCGTCTACATTTGTAATCTACCACATAAATACTCAGAAGTTACTTTGAAGTATTTTTAAAATAAAATTTTAAATTTCAATATACCCCGAGCTGTTGTTTTGAAGGATTTTTATTATTCCCCACTTTTCCGAGGTACTATTCCCAATCAAAAAGTAATTTAATATGTAGGTTCTAAAATTTTTTGCAGTGTTTTAACATTTTCGTAGTTTTTATTTTATGATGCAAAACGGAAACTACCAAAATCCTCGACAACAACAGTGCTGGGTGTATGGAAATTACAAAAAAAAAATTAATTTTAAAATAATCCAAAGTAATTTCTTATCATTTGGACGGTAGATTACAAATATGGACTACCTCTTCTGTTAAATTATATGTATACGAGTATGTATAAATGACAAACATTAACAAAAATAATTTTCTTGGAATGTTTTACTAATCCTAAAATAAATAATTAATTTAAGTTCAAGAAACTAAAATTAACGAGTTCTAAGAACCTCAATTTTAAAAGCAATAAAATGTCTGCAGACACTCAATTTGTAAATTAATAAAAAAAGAACTTCTAAGAAAGATATTAAATAGGAATGCAGATTATATATAATTTAATATAATTTGTGTAAAACATTTTTAAACGCAACATATTTAATTAATGACAAAAATGGAAAAAATTCTCATTCATAGAGATGTCTGTATTCGTAATGCTTTAAACTCAAGGCATTAAAATCTACACACACATACACTTTTTTAGCATTACGCTGATGCTAAAAAACAAAGCGAAACAAATATTATTGAAAATGTGAAATGTCGGTTGTATTATTGATATTCCACGTTTATTTTTTGTCCGTTTTGTTGCTTAGACAAAATATGCAAAAAACCCACGAAAAAATGATCAAATAGTCTGCCATTTATGGACCGATCTGGCTGAATTTCAATAGTAATAGTCTTACAGCAACAACTGACCGTTTGGTATGCTATACTTTTCTATATGTTGTCTAGGGACTGAAAGTTGATTTCAACGACTGCACGGACAGACAGACAGATAGACGGATAGTGCTTAGACTCTGCATTCATAAGGATTCAGAATAGGGTGTCCAATGTACGGAGTAGAAATTACAAACGGAATCAAAAAGTAAAATTTTTATAAACTAAATAGTTGAACAACTGACAAGCAAACGTATTGGAATTTATCTGGATAAAATTTTATTAACATTTTTCCAAGAATTAAAAAAATATTTTTTTGAGTTAAACAGTACCCGGATTAATAAAAAAATAGGGAATTTTATTTATTTTTATTTTGGTGAGTTATTTCTTATAGCCGGCTTTTTATTGCATAAAATTGGAGATCTAGTATCTAATTTTCAAATGGTATCTTTTCTGTTTGATGAATATCAGCTGAGTAATGAACACGCAAAAAACTCGTCAAAAACTCAGTTGTTATAATTGAATTTTTAGTTGCATAAATGGAACTTTGGTAGTGCCAACCAAAATTTAGCTCAGTTGTGCTATTGAACTTTTATTGACATAACCAAAAAAAATTTAACTATCACAGATAATCTTTTTGCAAATTAAGTTCTCTCAACCGAAGTAGTTTTCTCAGTACATTACTGCTTCTGATTTTACTATGTTTGAAAATAACCCGAAACGCACTACAACTTTAAAAAAAATTTTTATATGAACCCAACAATCGAACTCTAAACTCGAATCTCTTATTTCACCACCCACCAGTCACACGACTGGGTTGTAGGAAAATCTGGTTTTGGAAGAAGTCTCAAAAAAAAAATAATAAGAATGTAATATTCACTGTTGTTTTATTACAACAAACAAACAAAAGCTAATTGTAATGATTAAATTCAAAGTAGTTGTATGAAATGGTGAGCGGATGAAAGCAAAAGTGGTTGCTAGTTGATATTGAGTATTTTGTTGGCTGGCCAAGATCGAGATCACAATCTCTAGTTGTATATGTATGTGTTGCCGGCATTATTGTTATGATAAGAAATTTTTTTTTAAATTTTATTTGAATAAATACTTGGTATTGCGTGTAAATATAAAACTCACACAACTGAGTGTGCCTTCATATAAAATAACCTGTCTGTGGGTAACTCTCTTAAAATATAAAAATAAAAAAACCGGTTTTAAAGATTGTAAAAGAGATTAAATCCCAATAACTTAAGTCGGTATGTAGGTAATTTCTTTTTTTTTCTTCTTCTTCTTCTTTTTTGCCAAAAACAGACACTAAACTAGCTGTTGGATGACTTTTTCATTTTTACCCTGATGATGCAAATGAAAGCGAAATTGTTTAAATTATATTTTGTAGCTTTAATGATTCATTGTTGTTTTAATACATTTTATTTTGTGTGTGTATGAGTGTTACCCAAAGAGATAAACTAAATGAATGAGTGAATGA
Source organism: Thelaira solivaga (assembly GCA_947397855.1). Taxonomy (NCBI): domain Eukaryota; kingdom Metazoa; phylum Arthropoda; class Insecta; order Diptera; family Tachinidae; genus Thelaira; species Thelaira solivaga. The sequence goes on from OX377612.1 coordinate 31,075,492, forward strand.
ATGAAGAGCATGAGAAATTTGATTTCTTGATATTTTTTGTTTTGTTGACCATAAATTAAACAAATGGAATTTAACAAAATGTTGTGTAAGGTTATTGCAGATCATAATGGCGATGAATATTCAATTCAAAGCAACAGTTTGGGGGAAACCAGAAAATCTTCAATTTTATATAATTTATAATTTATTTAATTAATAAATTAAACACTTAAATAGAATTTTAATTTAGTTCATTATAATAATATCTGAAAGTAAATAAATAAATATTTTTTAAGCTTTTAGGTCTTTTCATATATTTTTATTTATTATTAAATTAGTTTCCAATATTTCTTGAGGAAAATAATTTTTTTTTTGAGAAAGACACACGTAGGCGTGTAGAAATATGCGAACTAATTTAATAATAAATAAAAACATAATAATAATATATAATAAACTATAATCAACGTTGTTTGCTCGATGTAAATTTATTATTTTAATAATTTAAATTGCTGATAAGAAATGATGTCAAATTGCCACCATAATGATATTGAAATGGCTCCATACTGGTGTTTGAAATAAATAAATACCGTCTTGTGTCAAAATGACACCATTTTGTTTTGAAATGATACCATACGGTTATAAATAGCCATCATGCATAAGTGAATCGGCATAAGCTCCAGGAAACGGAACTTGTTGAACAGTTCTGCTATGTCGGCCGTACAAATCAGTAGTATATCTTGTTTCGGGAGAAATATAAACTAATTAGGTCATGACGGATTCTTTTTTTATTTATTTTTTTCTTTTTGTTACTTTGTTTTCTAATTCGATTGTGAGAACTGAATTTGCCGCTATTTATAATCAAATTTTTTTATTTCTAAAATTGAAACTCGGAAATACGGTCTAAAATTTAGTTTCTTCAGAATATTTTGAGCTGTATTACTGAATTTTTATTGGCACAACTAAAATATTCAACTTTTAAAACTGAATTTTTGACTGAATACAAATTCAGTTCTCACAGCCGAAGTTGCTTTGTCAGTGTAATCTTAGGAGAATTAAAATTATTACCACACAAAAACTCAGTTGTGATAGTCAAATTTAATAATCATTGTATTAAATAGAAAATTAGTTTTACAGATCAAAATATTTTTTAAGAGAAATAAAATTTGAGTTATTTTACTTAATCTTGGTTGCTAAAACTAAAAAACTTGATTAGCAGAACTGAATTTTTGATGATAAATAGTTAAAGCGACCTTTTTTGCTGTTTAGGAAAAGCCAAGTAAGGCCCTTTTCATCTTCCTGCTTGGGTTATTATTGTCTGAACTTTTTGCACAGACTTAGCCCGTTGTCTGCTTTATGATTAGATTACCATATATTAGACTTGTGCTCCGTAGTTAATTTTATTGAGCGCTATTCTTAGTTAAAAAATTAAAAAGGAATAGTTCGTTCATTTAGTTCATTTGATCTTTTGTATCTTTATCACTGATACTTTAGATTGTCATTGCACGTTCTTTATTATGTAAAATGATATTGAATAGGGGTGAAAGGAATTTTTACGAAAATAGAAAGCAAAACAACAAAATAAAATTCGGAAAATATTTAAATTTAGTTTTCGATTTCTTTTTTATAATGTAATTCAAAAATTACTTAGTCACTATGATTAAAAAAACTTAAGTTTTATTTTTAAAATCTTAAAGTTAAGCTTTTTAGCATGCATAATACATTTTCTCTTCAGTTAATTTGCTTAAATAATTTGCAACTTTCGTTCCTTCGTCATTGTTTTCGTTTAAGTTTAGTTCGTTCGTTCATTTATAGGTCGTTCATTTAAAATGAAGAGCAAGGAATTGAGCTATAGAAACCCAAAACACGGACTAGTTATTTCAGTTCACATAATAGTACAATGAGAATAGTTCGTTCGTGTACTACCCAAGATTACCGTATATTATTACAATGTATCTTACTGAACTGACTCACTGCGCTCCTACTATTGTAGAATTCCTGATTAAGTTTTACAATACACTTATAGCAATAAACTGGAATCCATTTAGGATATATAGACAAGCGTAAAGCGATTTTTTTCTCTTGCAGTCAATTCTTCAGCTGTTGTTGTGATATATGCCGGAACGATCTTTCTAAGCGTCAGTCATGTCCAACTTTATTCACGTAAACATACTGATTAATTCTCACAACACTTTCATAAAGCTTCAATCAATTTTATATGTATGGACAAGAACAATGAAAATTTTTTAACTGACACTCTGTAGCTGCTGTCTTGATATGTGTACTTATTTTAATTCTAAAACTGAGTTAGATTCAACCTCGTTCATGTAAGCATTTTGATTCAATTAGATAACCCATTCCTAGCTTCAAGCTGAAATTTAATTTCTATAGCTGGACAAAGGAAATGAGAATTTCAGGCGGTATGTATATTTCTCCTAAACGCAAGGCAGCTCCATGTACACAGAATACATATCCGTAAATTATACAAAATCCCATATTACTTACTATGACAGCTGTCAGAGTGCTTTAGTAAAATAGTTACAACATACATGGCAACATAAAAAAAGTTATAATTTTTTTTAAATTCGTTATCAAATACAATTAATTAAATTTGTATCTTTTTCACTTCCTATGATTTAGAGCTCAGCAATGTTAAATGTGGCATAGTGGCCGCAGTAAAAATAATGAGTTTTGTTAATTTATGCCATTAAGATTTAGTTTCTGGGCCTTAAAATATTCAAAGATGACCCATTAATCTTTATTTAAAATATTTACTTGCTTAGTAGCAAGTAAATTAACTTTTCGTTTGAAGACACTTTTTTTAAACGGTCAGTTTAGTTTCTATGAATTTCATAACTTTGATGTATCACCTATTGTTAGTATCTGCTGCCAAAAATATTAAAAATTCCAAATTCTCACAAACATTAAATTTTGTTTCTAAATGAACAAGAAACAGGTTGTTTGCAACCCTTTTTTTAGGAGTGGAATTCATATGCCCAACGATATGAAATAAAAATTTATAAAAAATAGTAAAATGAAAAAATACAGCAGTAACAGCAACAACAACACCAGCAAAACACTTTCGATTTTATTTGCATTATTTCGTTACACTCATTCACTTGGTTAGCTCTCACTCTCATTTCCTCTCTCTTTCTCTGTTTTTTTGTTGGCCAAGTAACTGCTAATATTATCCATGTTAACCAAAATTTTGTATGTCTTGCATGTGTGATCTTCCGTTAGCCAGACAAAAACTAACTGAAAACTTAATTTTGGCTTTTAGTTGTTATAATAGTAACCGTTAAAGTCTTGCAGCCAGCATTTAATATTCACAAGTGGCAAGCAACGGGTCGTGTTTAAACGTTGTTTGTCAAAATAACAATTTTCGCGTTCAAATAAATTTAAATAAAAAGACCAGAAACAGTTTTTTTTTATATCGAATATAACAAATGTTTTTGTGGAAATTCTTTATTTTCTTTTTTACTCTTGAAAACTTCTTTTTAATTGAAATAAAAAATTGTTTAAAATAAAACTTTTATTAAAAGGAAACCCTTTTTGTTAAAAAAAGTGTAATTTGGTTTTTTTTTTTTTTAATTAAACAAAAGTAAAACACAATAAAAAAATAAGTTTTTAAAAATTCATTGCTTTCAATTAAATTTTGTTTGTGTTAAAACTAAAACCGGAAGTTTGTATAAGAAGTAGAATAATAAAAAAAGAAACCAGAAACAAACCATAACAAGCAAATAACATTAACATCCCGCTCATCATTTTTAATTTTGTCAAAAGCATAAATCCAACCATACAATCAACCAACCAACCAGTCAGCCAGCCAATCACTCTGTCAACAACTTAAAGGATTAACAGTGTTTTGTGTGGCGTATAAAATTTATGTGATTTTTTTGTTTGTTCACTCTCATCGTAACAAATGGTAGGCACCAACCACATCAGTTAAAAATAATAAAAAAATATATTATTTTATGCATTGTTTCTTTATTCTAAAATATTTAAATGACGAAAAGGTTTATTTAAATCTGACAGTGTTTTTAAGCAAAAGAAAAAGGATGAAAATATTGTGTAAATCTCTTTTTCAACATCCAACAACGATAGAAAAATTAAAAAGAAAATAAAAACAAAAACAAAAAACAAAAGCTCAAATGTAATGAAATTAAAAAATATTTAAAGCAATTTCCTTGTTTCTATTTTGAGTAACTAAAAAAATATTTAAAAAAATTAATTAATTAAGAGACAATGAACATTTATGATTTTTTAAAGTGTGTGATTTTGAAAATTCATTAATACTGTTTTTATTAGAATTTAATACACTATGAGCTTTAATTGTGCAATTAGAGTTTTGTTAAAACAGCATGCAATTCTTGAGACAATCTTTGCTTACATTGTTGTTTAAAATATTGAAATATTTCTTGGTTCATTGAACTAGATTTGAATTAAATGAAAATTTTAAAAATTTTATATAAAACAAAAATTTTAATTAAAAAAATATTAAAACGATATAATTTTAATTGTCATCTTGTTAATTATGGAATATATTGTCCCACCATCTTTGAACCACCATAATGAAGTTATTGAGCTAATTGGGGAAACAAGAAATTTTTTTACTTAAGTTGTCTTTAGCGATTTTTCCTTAAAAGCAAAGAAGTAATTATTATCTACTAGACCTTATATATCAAGGTTTTTTTACAGCCTTACGTCCACTGTACTAGATCTAGTCTGCGGATGCCGTCACTTACATTTTTAAGTGAAACCTCACTTACTTACTTGGCAGTCAGTAAAAAATCTTCCCAGTTCTTAAACATAAGTTCTAAGGTTTTTTCATACAAATTATAGAACCGGCAATCGCTAATACACTGATGGTATATTAGAAGACTGAAATCATTCTTATTGAGTTTGAAATCCTTCTAAGATGTGCTAAGGGAAAGTCTGATAAAAGATTGCACTTGTCGTATGCAGTCCATACACATTCAACTTTAACGCAATTTCACTGCAAAAATATAGCAACTTCTGGCGTGTTTATGAAATTAATTAATTGAAGGAATTAAAAATCATTTTGATTTTATTTCAATATTTCATGTTGCCGGACATTAATTTGTACTAAAACTGAATATGTATAGGCTGCATTATTCCAGTCAATGATTCACAATATTTTGAGAATTGTATTGTAACCCAGGCACCAGTTTATTCTACACAAATAACTCATTAGCATGCCACAAAAAGGTTCTGGTAGTGTGCCAAGCAGTTTGTCTGCTCGTTACCAGCATAACCTTAGTTTGCAGGTACTTAATACAACATGAGATGGGTAAGTAAGACTGCAAGCTCTTTCACAGAGGGCAAACGGTAAATAACAATCACTAATCTTAAGATTAAAACCAGTATATACTACCGCCTGACTGTCCGCAATAAAGTAGATAAGCTTAACCTTTGCCTTTCGCCTTAAGCATGCCCTAACACAAAATGAGGCGGGCGTAATCTTCTGCTTTGCAAGAAATTTGCTCATTAATGTCATTAAAAAATTAAATTATTTTTAATGATGACAATGACTACGTTTTTTTCGACTAATGAAATATTTCATTAATTCAATGAAATATTTATTTTCATTATGAAATATGTCACCGAATCAGTGAAAATATTTAAATAAAATTCTTGCATGGGGTTTATGCCATATTTTTCTTAAAGCGCTTGATGGCATATGAGATTCCAATATGCATACCGGCCAGAAATTAGGGCTCTAAAATTATATTGTGATGAAGGTTGGCCCCAAATAAAAAATAAAGACACTGAAAAGGTTATCAATGATGTAAAATTTCAAGGGGTCATAAAAAAATAATTCAGTAATTTTTCTAAAAAAAATGCATGCCATTCTTACTTATATTAGAAACAATTTTTAATATTGACTGAAATATGCTTTGTATAATATGACCGACAGTAAAATAGACCTTCGAAATTAAAGAAGTCTTTTTTTAACAACATGAATCTCAATGTTTAAAGAGAAAAAAGTTTAAGATTTTTGAACTTTCCATTTCTGATTTTTTAAACGACTGAAAGACCCTTAAATTTTTTTTAAAAATTTGAGTTGTCCATCTTTGGTCATCAGTTATTAAAGCATTGTTCTATAGGACGATTTGAATTTTAAGTAAAACAAAAAGTTTTCAGAGAATTATCTTAATATATTTTACTATCGGCCAAGTGCTTGCTATGACGTAGGTGACAAACCTCTATCCCATGGTAAATATTTTCCATGACTCTGGGGTATAATTGAGATTTAATGTCATTAATGTACCAAATTATCTCATCCTTTAGCTCTTGAGTTGTTCTTGGCTTATTGACATTTTCTTTTGCTCTTAAATATCCCCAAAAGAAAGAACTCCAATGTTGTCAAATCATATGATCGCGGCAGCCAGTTAGCATGCCCAAGACATGAGATAACACGGATATTGAATTTCTCGCTTAAATGAGTCATTGTTTCATTGGCTGTGTGTCAAGTGGCACCATCTTGTTGGAATCACATACCGTCCATGTCCATTTCTTCAATTTATGGCCACTAGAAGAAATGACATTAAACTTTACGTTGGGCTACTTACGGGCCATTGTAGACTTGACTATCACATGAGTAAAATCAGTGTGATACAAGACGACTCCTCTCTTTTCTGTCGGAAAGAACAGGAAACGTCGAAACATATTCTCTGCTAGTGTTCAGCGGCGGCAATACGCAGAATTAGCTGCTTGGATAGTGGGGCATTGGTCCCAGAAGATCTAGGCAAGATTATTCCTACAACAATTATGGGACTCGTAAGAAGTCTCGAATTGTATTTAGAAACTGGGCTGCATAATAGATATTTTAGGTAGCGATGCGATAATAATAACCCTTTTAAACTCGTACACTTTATAGCTGTCGGAAAACATAAATTTGACATTTGTTTACTACACTTTAAAGTATTTTTTTTTTATTTACTATTAATCATTTATTTACTATTAATCACTAACAAGCAATTCTTGCACTCTATTTGCTCTAACTATTTTTATATGAATATACTTTTCTCATTTTTTAGCATTAACTGCTTAAAGAGTTTCATAAAAGACAACATTTATTCAAGATATATATTATATTATTATATTTTTGCACAATTAAAAAATTGTGGGCATAATAATTTATTTAAAAATATTTTTTTTTTAACGAAAGTGTTGCAGTTTCAATTACCCAAAATTTATTTATTTACAACAACCTGACCTGCATAGACCAAAATCATTTAAAATAAAAATAAAATTATTTTTCATTTTTTTAATAACAAGCAGAAAATCCTTTCATTGAAATTCTATTCAGAACTTTTTTCTTTAATCCTAATTAACAGTTAAAAACAAATTGTTTTTTTGTATTGAGTTGCTTTAATTTTTGTTACTTAATTTACACATTTTTATTTATTTATTAAAAATTATTAAAATCATTTTTCGACACTTGAATCATAAATTTTTGATTGTTTTTAATCTAAAATAAACTTTTCAGTATTTTTATTCATAAAGTAATTTTTAATGACAAAACAATTTAACGTAGATTGTTTATATCATTTAAATAAATCATTAAAACAAAAACTTATTTGTTATTCTGATTAAAAAAAAAAAGAAAAAAAAATAACAAAAATAACTTTTCATTAAAAATTGTACTGGAACAAAAAAAGGATTAAACTAAAACACAAAAAAGAAAGGGAGAGCAGATAATAAATGTACACAAAAAACACAAACAATAGAATATTAATGCTTTGAAATGTAAACGAAAAAAATTAAAAAAAAAATCTAATTAATGCGGAGTTGGAAGTTTTAAATACAGCTGAAAAGGGGCAAGTTTTAAATATCAAAACAAAAGCATATAAAAAGAGTTTGAAAAATTGTTTTGTTTTTGTTGAAAAGTTAAATTATTTCTTTTATTTTTAATAAAATTAAAATAAAAGTTTGTGTAAAGTGAGAGAATTAAATTATAATAAATGTAATGAAAATTTAATTACTTTTCTGCCAACAAGAAATTAAAAAGGTAATTGAGGTACATGAGTTGAAAAGGATTAAAATATGGCATCGTCTTGAGACTAGCTTAAAAAATTTAACCAGAATGATCGATTGAAATTGAAAATTCAAAACTTTTTTCTGTATCTTGCAGTACAATATTCTGCTTTAATAAAAAAAAAATTTAAAAACGATTAATATTTTTCTGCATCCTACAGTCTTCTATACTTCACTCGCTTAAAAGTTTTTTTTAGATTATTTCACTCATTATCAGATATAGAAAGTTGATAACAATTGCATTTTTTTTAATACTTCAGGCTTGTCTCCTCCCTCGGACCTTTTAAAAATTTTATGTATCCTAAAGGCTTGTACACTGACTTCACTCCAAAACTTTTTGACCATAACCAGAGTTGGAAAAATTGAAACTTATGCTATATAATACAACCGCTGTTTAAAAGTCTTTTAGACCATGTCACTCACATTCAGATATGAAAGTTCAAAACTATTAAACTTTTGTCCTACCTACACTTAAAAAACCTTTTGACCATATCACTGTCAGAGATGGCAAATTTGAAACTATTAAATTCTTTTATGTGTCCTGAATTTTTTTATTTTTCCTTCGCTTAAAAACTTTTAATCCATAACTAGAGACTGAAAGCTTAAAACTATTAAAATTGTTTTATGTCCAGAGGACTTTAAACCATAACACTCAAAATCAGAGATGGAAATTTCAAAGCTGTTAAACATATTTCCGTGTCCTGCAGTTTTGTAGCCTTAAAAAACCTTTCAACAGATCACTCATGATCTGTATCCGGCCTTGCATCTTGTCTTTTAAGTATATCATTGATATAGAGAAATCTAAATTATTAAACTTTTTTCTTAGACCCTTCTGCCAAAAAAAATTCTGCATTAGCTTAAAGTTTAATACAAGAATATTAAAGAGCCTCTTCACAAGGTGATTCATTCTCTCGATCGTATTATATATAATTTACAGCTTAAATAATTTTATATTTAGTTTTTCTACGGGTTTCTTATATTCCATTCTTTATAGCAGAAAACATTTGTAGAATAATTTGTCTGCAGCGCTTGCTATTTATAAGAATTGTATTGAGAAAGCAAATATTAGTAATTTTGTAATAAATTTATTGAAACATTTTTGCTTTAACTAGTTAGATTAATTTAGATTTTTCAAAGCAGGGGCTAATTAAATTGTAGTGGCACAAATAAGGGTCACTGTATCTCAAATGACCGTTGTCAAGATTATTAAGAGAGGAAGAAAATGGGACGGTGGAACACCTTCTGCCTTAAAAGTCAAAGTCTTTTCTCTTTTAGAATCTTCTTAAAATTTTAGTTATAAATTAAAAACTAATTTAAACTTCTTTCAAAACAAAAGCTTTTTATAGCTATTGATGTTTTTTTCTCTTTCACCTTTTCATTAAAACAACCAACAGAGAGTGTTACTTGAGAAATTCACTTAAAATAGCCGAAATAGGGTAAATATTGGACTTAATTGTGAATAACATTTTACTTTTAATTTTATTATGAATAAAATTTATATTTTTTTAATCACAGAATTTGTAAATTTTTAAAATTTTTTCAAAATAAAAGAATTGGATTGAGAAAGACAATTGGTTAAAAAATGTTAAAACAAGAATTTGGGATTCACTATTTAATTTTAAAGAAGAGTATTTAATTAAAAATACTTAACTTTAAAATTAAAGAACTCGTGATTCATCAAAATTTGTAACTTTCAGCTGTGTGCTTAATTAAAGGCCAGAATTTTGTGTGACCGAAAAATAAAAAAGTATGACTCTTGAATAAAAAAATATAATAAATACGAGGTTATTTTCAATTTTCATGAGGTACGTATGTTCGATTTTCGCATTTATTTTTTATGTTGGTACACATGTCTGTTATTTATGTTGACAATATCAGCCATTTTGGATTGTCAGTTTGTTTTTGACAGATAAAATGGTTAGTCGTGTTTTGGTATGCTCTTCGATTTTTTACTATTTCAAAAAAATGAATCAAAGAAACTGTATTAAGTTTTGCGTAAAAAATTAAATTAAATATGTAAGGACATTTGAAATGTCGACTGTGGCGTTTGCCGAGTTTACTATGAGCAGAACACAAGTTTAATTGTGGTATACACGGCTTTAGGAAGGCCGAGAAGATGTCAATGACGATGACGCCCGATCACGTCAAAAACCGATGAAAACATTGAAGCAGTGTAGAAAATGATTTTGGATAATCGTCGAATCACTATTAGTGAGGTTGCTGATGATGTTGGTATATCGTTCGGCTCATGCCAAGCAATTTTTACGGATGTTTTAGGCCTGAAACGTGCGGCAACGAAGTTTGTTCCAAAATTGTTGAATTTTGTCAAAAAATCGTCGCTTGTTCGTAAGTTTTTGGCCAAAAACAACACCGTAATCATGCTCAGCCACTGTATTCACCGGACTTGACCCCCGCTGACTTTTTCCTCTTCCCTAAACTGAAGACACCGATGGAAGTTAAGCGTTTTGCTTCGATTGAGGAGATAAAAGAAAAATCGAAACAGGAGCTGTTGGCGATACCAAAAAGCGCGTTTCAGAAGTGTTTCGATAATTGGAAAAAACGCTGGCATAAGTGTATTATATCTGAGGGGGAATACTTTGAAGGGGACAAGATAGTTATTGATGAATAAATAAATACTTTTTGAAAAAATTTAAAATAACGGTTATTTTTTGATCATACCTCGTATAACATTTTTGGTTATAGTCACCTATACATATTGTTACGAAAAATCAGTCTGTTGAATCACTGTTATTGTTCATAGGAAATGGTGTTTACGAGTATGTACTCGTATGTGTAAATATAGGAATTCGGTGTTTGTGTTAATGCGTAGAATTTTATAGTGGAGTGCTTGTGTGTAAGATGTGTGTTATTTGTATTTGTGTTAGTGTATAAGCTTTGTGATAGATATCACATTCTTGAATTTGCTATATTAAGAATTTTCATTTGCCTTTTTGTTCTATACATGATACACCTAGAAGTATGCAGGAATGTCTAGATGTTTCTGAACGTTACAGTGAATCATTGATACTACACGAATCTAGATGGCTCTAGTTTTAAGTGAAACAGTATATAAGGCAATGCTGAGATTGCCAGACAAGTTCAGTTCAGTTCTGGTTGAGACATTAGACTGTAAACAAGGTGTGTGAAAAACAATAAAGTGTCGTTGTGACGGTTATAAATAAAGTGTGTTTCTACAAGTGTTCAGAAAAGAGAACTAATTGTGTTTTTATTTTACAACAAAGAACCCTAATAAACTAAACGTTTTTCAAATAGTGTAAAAACGCAACAATATAAATGAGTAAAGTTACTGATTCACTGACTGACTGACTTTTCATCATCTCCCAGCCCAAACGGCTAAAGCTATGGACTTGAAATTCGGTAAGCAGGTTTCTGTCCTAATGTGTAGGACGAAAAAGAAGTGATTTTAACAAATTTAAACATCAAGGGGTAAAAACGGTTAAGATCGAACAAAGTTCAGACTGCAAAATATTCTACTTTACGGGATAAAAAGGGTAAAAACTATTGTTGGCAAGGTGGAAAACTATAAATTAGACAAAATGGTACTTTTTATTGATTTTATTAGTACCTTTTGGAATGTGCATGCCAACAAACCTAGAATTATGAAATGCTGGTCAAAGGCTATTGATCAAAGTAATAAATAATTGAGAGGCAAAACATTACTTCTTATTGATTTGAATGCTACGTTTTGCTTTTTTATCATTAACAAATTTAAAACTGTCAACAAATAGAAAAATCTATAAACTGACAAAGTGGTATTTTTTCTATATTTTTGATTTTATTTGTATTAAAAAAATGTAGAACTGAGATTTAATGATCTACAACGAAATAATAAATTATATTAGCAACAGTATGGTTATGAATAAGGCTGTTAGTCTTTTTGTATTTAAAACTTTAATGTCGAATGAAAAAAAAAAAAAATTATATAAAAAATACTTATTTTTCAGTTTAATAATTGAAGAAAACCATAATTTAATTAATACTTTTTCTTATTTTCATACTTAATCATATCGTATTGCCTTTTATTTTATCTTTAAAGTATTAATTAATACAAAAATTTATAGTTACAAGAAAAATTTTATTGTCATACAATTTCCAAGTTATTTTTCAAGATAAATTTTTCATAACTTTTAAAACATTAATTTTTTTAAATATAATTTTTGCCCTGCAACTTAAGAAATTTTTCTAGTAAAACTTTTTTATTGAATTTTTTTTTATTTTTTTTTTTATTCAAACTCCTTTCACAAGCAGAAATTATTTTTCATTTACTACAATTAGTGCAAAAATATGTGCTGCTTAAGACTTGTAGCTACACGAAGAACAAGCATTAGCAATGATAATAAATAAAGCAGAAGCCCAAAGGTTGCAGAAGTTTCTCAGGGAGAAAGAAAAAATAGCGCAGTAGAAAAAATTTCTTGCTGAACTAAAACAATATTTGCCATTTTTTCTATATCTTTTTTTTTTTTTTTTTGCCTTTCTTAAATAGTTAAGAAATAGTGCGTAAAGTTGTTGGCAGATATTGTTGGCTGTGAGCAAAAATGTGTGTGCTTGGATGTGCTTGCCTGTACTACAAACTAATTGTAGTAGTTTGCTTAACTACTTAGCACAGTATTTGCAAAAGGATTACAAGGATAATGAATGTAGACGCATAATATCTGTTATATACTCAGTTAACTCAAAATAAAATTATACTTGTTTATTCGCCATTATTACGAGTATTATGCTTTAAACAAAACATTAACAACGATGTAATCAGCTTTCAGTTCTTAACAAAAGCTATCATTTCAGTGATAATAATTTGAAAAATACTTGCCAAACATTTTCTTTTATTTATAATTTTATTTAATTTATATCAGCTCTTTTAATGGTTTTGCCTAATTTTTTTTATGGGATACAAATGTCAAAGAACCAATTCTAAAATATAATAATAAAACTAAAATATTTACAATTTTCAAATTAACTATAAAAAAGAAAGAAGATGACAAACACTAAAGTCAAGCTAAACATTTCAAAAAAGGAATCTACATACATGTTCTTCCTGTAAAGACGTTTGATAACTCAGTGACTTTTTCAATTACCCTACCAGTAATTTTAAATGCAACATAACTGGCAATAGCCACCATATTTTAGTAAGTTACTGTCAAGTTTTGAGCAAGCTGCGTCATTTAGTTTGTGTTTGTTAGCAGACAACAGAACTTTAACAAAAAATGAAAAAAGAAGAATTTCGTGTGTTGATTAAGTGTAAAAACTCCTCACTGAAACGAAGAAAAGAGTTGATAAATATTATGAGAACTCGGCACCATTAATTTCAACCGTTGAAAAGTTTTATTGTGGTGGCACCAGCACACGTTTAAGTGGCCCTAAAGGTGTCATCATGCCCAAAATCGTCGATGAAGTTCATGGAACAGTATTGAACAATGGGAGAATGAATGAATGAGTTTGTAGGCATCTCAACTAAACGAGTACATAAAATTTACTTGAATATATAGACATGAAAGAGCTATACGCTAATAGAGTGACACGAATGCTTACAGTTGACCATAAACGCAATCGTGTACCCACTTCAAAGGAGTGTTTGGTGGTGTTCAGCTACAATCTGAACAAGTTTTTTCTTGGTTATATAACCGTAGAAGAAACATTGATCCATCCGAATTATGCAGAGACCAAGTAATCTTTTAAAATAGTGGGTGTACGTGCACCAAAGACGGTCAAGGTGGGTCTGTCAGCCAACAAAGATATGGTCACAGTTTTTTAGGTTACACGCGGTGTCATTCACATTGATTACTTAAAGTAGGCTTGAACAAGATCACCGGGAAATATTATTTAGAGTTCTTACACAGTTTCTATATTGATTTAAAGCAAAAACGAAAACATTTGCAAAAAAAAGTACTCACGTGTCTAGTCATTATAGCAAATATCCATAAATTGGGTGCTATCTCATCCAATATATTCTCCAGGCTTAGCCACTTGAGACTATTTCTTTTACCAACCCTGAAAAAATGGCTGGGTAGTAAGAGATTTGGGTCGGATGAAGAGGTCATTACCGAAACAAACATGTATTTTAAGGGATTTGAGAAAACCTATTATTTGGAAAGAATGTTTAGATCTAAAAGGCAATTTTGTTTAAAAATAAAACGATTTTTTGCTGATAAAAATATCTTTTATTCAAAAAGTCCTCGAGTTATCTCGTATACAGAATAACGTTAATCACTAATAGACTGACTACTAGACAGATTGACTCATTGAGTGACTAGCTGACTGCCTGAATAATTCATCAGCGCCTAGCCTTAATGGCTAAAGCTACAGACTAGAATCTTGTGAATAAATTTTTCTTATAATGCAAAAGAACAACAAGAAATAATTCTTGGAAATTCGAATAGTAACCATATATCTGGGAAATTAATAACGTGTTTTGTTTCTTTTGTACCGTATAAGTGTACATTTTTCAAGAATTATCCCAAATGAATTACTTTGATCTGCATCATTTGTTGATTTAGTGTTCAATTTCTTCCGCCATTGAATTATTAGGGGAACTCACGACAGTGCTTGCAAGCAGTGCAAATAATGTACATGAGTACAAAATGCTTTGATTTAGTCAATACAAACAACCAAATGAACACATATGCACTTTTACTTCATTTGTAATTAAAACATCTTGAGCAAAAATCTCTGTGTCAATATGAGTTAAAGTAGGCTTTGTCATCTGGTTTTGTGGTGTTTGTAAGCAAAAATTTACGATATTTAAAAAAGGCGTATTTCAATATGCTCAGCATATTAGCAAAGTCACAAATATCGAAGTGAATGCCTTCATTATCTGCTTTTTGCCATTTGATATCAGATTGTTGTTTAAAGAATTACAAAAACAGATTTTAAGTATGTCTTTGTTTAATGCTTTTACTCGTATAATATTTGTTTTTCGAATCTATTAAAAATCTCGAACAAAAGCTTTCATAAAAAGGCCTACTTTGCTATGACCTTAAAACGCAATAAAAAACCTTCCAAATTAATGGCTTATTACTTTTTGTTACTACCAGAGAGTTAATAACGATAGCATGCATGAATATACGAATGTTTTAAATACTTACATTCGCTTATTAAATAGTTGAAATTTCTCTAAATAATAAAAGAGAGAAAACAGCAACTTTATTAAAAGTATTTAATTGCAAAAACAAAAAAAAATAAAATCCAATCTGACACTTATAATCATGAATCTGAACCAGCATCACATGATGACATAAAAAGTGAAATTTTATTTAATAAAAAAAAAATAATTTCTTTTTTTTCATAATAACCAAACAATCGTAACGCAAAATGCACCCAAAAGGTTTACAGCCTTGACTATTTACATATGTGTCTGTGTTGAATACGAACACATGTACTCGTACATGTGTTTCATTTTTGTTGTGTCAATAATTAACAGGCAAATAACTATTCATTCATACGTTATGTGATGCACAACGCTCCCTAAAAGAAAGTTAACAAATAAATTATAAAAAAATATATATAAGTGTTACTGCTGGCTATGCACAGCCCTGTACTCTGTTGTTGCTATGCACGCCAGCCTACAAACATGAATTATTTAACAACATGTCACCGCAAATGATCTTGCCGTCTTTATTGTTACTTAAAATTTAATTTTTAAATACTGGGAAAATAAAAGTTGCAAAAAATATTTAATTTCAATGCTGTAGTTAAAAATGTAAGTCATAAAGTTTTTGCTTAATTGTTAATGGTATTCGCAATGAATAAATTTTGTTGCAACAAAGTGTTTCACTTATTTCTTTAAAAAAAAATTGCTGTAATTTAAGGTTTAAACTCATTGCATGGAATCAGAAGGCAAAACATAACTTCTATCTCAATTTTAAAATGTTGATTTTGGATCTGTAAAATCTCATGAATTGAAATATTCGTGAGAAGCTTTACTTTTCTTTAATCGCTTTTTAGGCTAGGTAATAGATTTTAAAAATTGTGCGCTATTAGGACAGATAATAATAGACCTGATTGTGACTCTTATTGACCTGCTAACGCTGGTCTTGATTATGGAAAAGGCACTTGTAATAAAGCTGAATAAAAACAAGTTTTGCGATTGTTGTCTTTTTACTAAACAATTTGACGCCACTTTTCTATAGAATAAGCAATTATTTCGCGCAGACAATTCTTTAAAAAGTAACTATAAGAATACAAAAAATTTAAATGTTTGTATAATATTTCCAGATGCTTGCAGTAAATAGTAAAAAAATATTACAAAAACAAAATAAACTTTGACAGTTTAACGTTCAATAAACAAAAAAAAAATTTCGTTTTAGTACTTTAGTTATCTACTCCGCTTAGCAATTATATTTCTCCCAGAGCTCAACAAGAGAGCTTTTAAATTAGCTACACACAAGTTTGCGTCAGTGTCAGTTCTTCGCATGATTTTTTATTAAAAAAAAAATCATTTCACAATATAAAGAATTAAGCAACAACAAGGCGAATTTATACAAGGTGATATCAAGAAAGGAGCTGTGCGCTTCAAGTTTTTTCTTCACTTGTCAAAACTGTTACATGGCCGGAGTATATAAGCCATCTCTGTGTTTCTTGGCAAGTCACGAATATTTGAAACACAGAGATGCTTGATGATTTCGCTTTGGCAACTAGTCTATATTAATTTTATTTTTTTTTTTCAAATATAATTTCGTTCCCGACATGTAACAACTAATATTTCCTAAATGATAGAACAGATGCGATATTTATCAACAAAATAGCGTTGTCAGAAGCTAGAAAAGTAATAATATAGTTTGGCTACAAAAGGCTAGAAAAAGCTAAATCACACATCGCAAATAAAACTAGAAAAAAGGTTAAAAAAATTAAATCTTAAAATTAAAAATTTTCTTGATTTTTCATTGCAAAAATAATCACAAAGATCCTTAAAAAAACATAAAGTAATAAAATCTAAGAAAACAAAGTCACTTTGGTACATGAACCATGAACCATGAACGTCTTTTTTTTACAAATAGAAAATCTTTTGTTGCAAGAAGTATTTTTAGTTTTCTGCAGCACTTATAAGCCATTTTGAATAATTTTGACTTGAAAAAAAGCTACATGCTGAAAATAAATGATGAAACAGAACTGGAGCTTAACGTTATTTTTCATACAAAATAACAACAAATATAATCTATTTTATTTTGGCACCGACCCCCAACAATATTGCCACACTTTTATTAAATTTCATACATTTTGTAAAAATTCCCAAAGAAATATAAAATAAAATTAATAATTTTGCAAATATAAAAAAAGTTATTGATATTGCTGAAAACTTAACATGACTGCAGTCGCAATTGTACAAAATATTTTATTTAAAGCAAGACTTTTAGAAATGTAAAAAAAAGTTCGTGAAGCTTCAGTCGTCGCGATATTTCAATTGTGGAGTTGTATTTTTGTCTGAGTCTTTTTTGTTTGAAGTTGCGGACGTGTTCTTTTTCATCATTTAAGCACAATACTTTTTTCCATTCCTGAAATTAACATTCTTCTAACCAACTAATTAACTTGCATTTTAAAATTTCATCCAAAATATTAATATTACTTAAAGTAATATTTTGGATAAAATTCGGTAATAGTTTGCCATCTAAAGCAAAAGTAAAAATTGTTTTCAGAAAATTTAAAAGTACGAGTAGTAGCAACTGAATTCAATATTGTGCAGACAAAATATAAATTTAATGCAATTCAAGCTTGGAGTTTACAGAACAAACTAATTTACTTCCCTTGAAAAAAAAACGTAAAATATTTGTGTTCGGAGATAAATTTTCTTCAGCCTTAGCTTGTGTATAATTTGTTTTTATTAAAAAAGCAAAGTATTACACATAAAAATTTTACTTTTTTCTTTTAAAAAAGCTGAGAAAAAAGCTAAACGCTAAATCATAAATTACGAGGCTACATGTAGCCTTAAGAACAATCATGTTTTATTGAAAATAAATTAAAAATTCTGCATTGCAATAGAATTGGTTTTACAACTGCTTAATAATTTTTAAAATATCCTAAAAGTTTTGAGAGAATAAAACGATTTTTATGAAAAACTTAGAAAATTAAAATATTTAAAAAGTATTTAACAAAGAAAGAGACAAGGAAATATTACTTTTTTACACAAATGTAAAGCCTCATAACTTTCAAAGAAAATAAGAAATATTTGAATAAAATCCGTGCACAACTTTTGATTTTATTTAAAACTAATTACTTAAATCAGTAATACTCGTATCAATAAAAAAAATTCAAGGTACAAAAACAAAAGACTTAGAACACGAACCTCGAGTCTTGATAAAATTAAAAGAGCACAAATTTAAATAATGCTCAAAAACAAAAGACTTAAGGCAAAAACTTTGAGTTTTGCCAAAATAAAAAAAAATTAAATATGAACTCTTAATGTTCCCAAATAAAAAGAATTACTACACGAACTTTGAATCCGACCTGATATAAAAAAATACAAAACAGAGAGTATTGCAAAAATATCATATAAGAGATATAAAAGATTTTACCCATTCTCGCTTTTAAATTTTTTTTGCAATGTGCACATGTACGTTACAACAGTTTCGACTTTAAAAAAAGCAGCATATACTTTTAAAAACTCAAAGGGTTCTGTACGAATTAAAGAAAAATCAAAGAACTTCAGTTACAAAAGTGAAGCATTGTATTAAACGAGGAAATGAATTGTAAATTAAATTGCACAGGCCTGCAATGGTTTTGGTGCCGACAAAACTAAAACTGATTTCGATACCCTGATTCAAACTGCATACTTTTTTTCAATCTAACGTATAGTTCTCGAGAGAACTTGAAAATTAGCTCTCTGGTTAATCTTATAAAAATACGTAAGAAACCGAAATAAAATAAGCTTTAAATTAAATTAAGATCAATTTTTAAGAAAGCTTCAAAAAATAACTTAATTTTTTTTTTTTAATTTAATATAAACAAAATTTTAAATTTTGTTTTTAATGTTGATACTTGTATTTATATGTAACAAATGAAAAAATTTTCGTTTCATCAAAATGTACATTTTTCACATTTTAGTGGTACCACTGACATTGTCTTAGACCATAAAATCTATATGTAAAAGAAAGTCGTGTTAGTTACACTATTTATAACTCAAGAACGGCTTATAGCCAGGAGACGCACATAGGATACTATTTATGCCGTTTGGCAGCGTTCCCATGTGACTTGATATAAAACTTCTGTCACTATAAAACGTGGTATAACAAAAATTTTTTATTTTATGTGCAAAACTTAGAATTACGACAGTAAAATTTAAGAGTACTGAATGAATAGTAAGGAATAGGAAAAAGGACATTGGTACTTTTTATTGATATTAATAGTACTTTTTGATTTTTTAGTATTAACAACCCTAGAACTAGCAGACTGGCCTCAAACGACCAGACAGGTCAAAGTGAAAAATCATTAAGGGGACAAAATGATACTTTCATTAATTTTAATGGTACTTTTTGATTTTTTAATGAAAACAAACCTAGAAGTGCCAGGTTAAGCTCAAACGGTTCTGAGCAGAGTGAAAAATCATTAAAGGGACATATGGTACTTTTTAATTATTTTTTGGTACTTTTTGACTTTTTAATGAAAACGAATCTAGAAGTACAAGGTTAGGCTGAAACGATCCTGAGCAAAGTGAAAAACCATTAAAGGGGCAAATGGTACTTTTTAAAGATTTTAATGGTACTTTTTGACTTTTTAATGAAAACGAACATAGATGTAAAATTTTAGGATCAAACGGTCTTGAGCAAAGTAAAAATCGTTAAGGGGCAAAATAATAAATCTATAACTACGAAATTAAATAAAAAAAATTTAATTTTTATTAATAACATTTTTAAAGTGTATCACGTCCGCTAACAAAGAAGCGGGTTAAATGATAGTTTGTTATATTTTAAAGTAACAACAAGCACTTGCTAAAATAATTGTATGCTTAGGTGCTACCTACCATTTATTTGGGAATAAATTCAGAACCTATGAATGTATGTTGATGAAATAGGGATATCTTGGTTTATAAAATATGCAGGTACTAATATTAAGAAAAAATTTAAGTGTTTATGCTTTTTCAATTTTCAATTAGTTTTTAAAAAAATTTGTTTAAAAATGTTTTTTCTTATTGCAGATTAAATTCTTCGGTATATTTCGAGTACTACATGTAAAAATAAAGAAGTAATTTATAGAGACTGAAAATTACTACTACAAATTGATTACGAAACCTCAGGTCTTTTTTTTTAGAAATTATTTTGTAAAATTAATTTTCTATTTTTATTTAATTTGCTTTCTTTCTAATTGAACAGCTCTTGAAAGAAACATTTTTACTTTACTAAATACTAAGAAAATATGCAGTAATCTTGATATTTTTTTATTTTATTAAAATTAATTTTTTTGTTACATAAACAAAATATTTTTCTGCCTCCAAATGCAATTGAAGTTAAATAATATTCATTTTATTGCGGCCACTTTATAGTTTTTAAATAAAAAATAAATACATTTTTTCTTATTATGCAATAACTTTTGTGTCAGGCAACATTGTATGTTACACAGTTACACATCATAAATAAAATCTCTCTTTTAAGGTCTTAATGAAATTCCTTAACGTTATGTTTTCTGTTAAAATATGCTAAAGTAAAAGTTAAATCAATTACAATTTTAATTTCATTTTAAATTTTTTTTACAAAGTGGTTTTTATATTTTCGTTTCCTTATTTTTTGTTATTTTTTTCAATTGAAAAACTTCTGCCACAAAAAATGTTACTTCCAAAAAATTACCAGTTTTAGTCAACAAGTTACATAATAAATTTTTAAGCCACAGCTTGTTTTTAACAATGTTAAGTTGCTTACAGAAAAACACAAGAAAATAAATAAAAGTACAAAGCTGCTTTTAAATGAAAAATATTGATAAACAAAAACCAAGAAATCGATGATGACAAAATTGGGGAAAAAGTAAAAGATGCGACACAACCATTGAAAACACCTTTAACCATAATTATTATTTGTAATACAGACTCAAAGTCGCCAAAACAATTTATGGATTTAGTGTTTCTTTTTCTTTTTTTTTAGTGTTTATTATACGATTATTATTATTATTATTACATACAAAACGTTGAAAGGAGAAAATTATTGTTGGTGAAAAGAATGCTGTAATAAACTCGAGATGTGACTGAGAAAAGACACAAGAAAATGAAAGGAATTAGGTAAGAGAAGAAGAGCCAATATAAAGCACATTGTACTAACGTAAACAAAGTAGAAAAAAAACAGCAACACTCTGTGGTATAATAACTTTTATAATCTTTCACCCAAACACATCTTATAAAAAACCTTCAACCACACTCCCATGTCTTAACGGCTGGTTCCAAGCTCACTCATGGCTCGGTTTCTTTTACAAGTAAGTAGGAGGAGATGTGTGCCATCTCAAGTTGCTGGTTAGCTTTGCAACCTGCAATAAACTCTGCTGTAAAAAAAAAACTCAGCGACTGGTTTTTTGTTGTTAATTTTTTTATTTATCGTGCATTCGTTAAGCAATATTCGCCACAAAAATGTGAACTTGCATGCAGCTTGACAAAAAATTCTCTTACTCTTTCTGTATTTTTTTTTTCCAGCTAGACAGACAGAAAAACTTTTACTTTCGTTATAAGCAAGTAGTTGAATATTTTTAGGTCTTCTTTTAATTTCAAGAGCTGAGTTTCTGCCTTGTAATATTTTTTTCTTTTGTATATCTTATTTGCTGTTACTTTTAGTTAGAGTTTGTCATTGTGGCGTATAAAAAAAAGGTATTTCTCATTTTTTTTTTGTATTTACTTGTTGTTGTCACTTTTATGTAGGTTACAAGTAATTCAATATTGTAAAAATCTTTATCACCTCCTTTTCACTCAATTCTCTGTTTCTGTTTTTAGATGACTTTCTTCTTCAATTAAATTTTTGGTGTTTTACTACAAAAAAAATTGTTAAAAATAAGTAAAATAAACTTTAACCAAGTTTTTGATTAGTTTTATAGCCCGAGTTGTTTCTCTAAAATTTATTATAAAAAACAAACTTTAAAATCGAAAAAATTTTAACAAAACGACAAACAATGCCAACAAAAAGTTCTCAATTTTTTTTTAATTAAAACTGCATAATGTTAACGTGAAAGATTAGCTTAAACTCATTTTCAACAGAACTTAAAAGAACAACATAAACAAAATTAAAAAAAGAACAACTTTGACTTTAATATACGACTTTTTTTATTAATTTTGTATTTGTAAGTAGTTAAAATTTAAAAAAAAAATTTTAAAAATTTTGTAAAAGAATTTATAATTTAAATACTCATCAACTAACTTTCAAAGCAAAATATTAACACTTTAAGAGGTCGCTACTAAGTCTGTGGCAATAAGGAAAAGGCAATTATGTTTATGTTGTTGGTTTTTCAAGATAACAATCTTTAATTTAAAAAAACTAGCCTAATTATAATGAGGACAACCATTTATCCTCACAAAAATTTTATTAAATGTGTTTAAGCGTTAATTTGAATCCATTTACAGATGCCACATACGAGCAATATATTTTCAAAAAAAATTTCAACCATGAAGTTACTATCACGCCAAAAAGAACGATTTGAGTCTCATATTTAATGGGATGGTTTACCGAGCACTGTGGTCTTAAATATCCCCACTGTAAGATACGAAATGTTAGAATCAGCCAATACAGAATACAATTTTTTGTAGTTTATATGACGAAACTTCATAACAAGAACTTTGGGACTGCCCGACTTCGGCTGTGAGAACTAAATTTCTTTAAAATCAAAAATTAATTTGTAGTTGTAGCAGCCAGAATTCCACAAAACTACTTAAAATTTAGCTCATTTAAAAATATTTCGAGCTCTAAGACCGATTTTCTATTGTGAATATTAAAAAAAATTTTTAATCACAACTGAATATTTTGTTGTCACAATCAAAGTTGTTTTCTGAATGCAAGATTTCTGATAAACAATTTGCTTAATTCGAGTTTGCTGAACATTTTATGTAGGTTAGGTTAGGTTAGGTTATACAGGGCGCCCAAATAAGAAAAACAGAAGCTCGGCTCACTTGGGTTCTTTGACGTGGTCCCTTTGTGATACCTGTATAGAAGGAAATTAAGAATAGGAAGGATAGTAAAGAAGAGTGAAGGGAAAGGAAATGAGAAAGAGAAGACAGATAGAGAAAGAAAGTGAGTTCGTCACCCAAACCAACCACTGCTTCTAACGAAGGCTTTTAGCATGTTGACCTTTAAATTTGACAGCCAAGTGAGACCTAGCAGACCAAACATAATCATGCACCGCTCTTTCAGGGCTGGACACCGGCAGAGAAGGTGTTCCACAGACTCCTCCTCTTCTTTTCCTCGTCCTGACAACTTCTACAGTAGTCGTTATATGGCAAACCCATTCTCCTAGCATGGTTGCCAAAATTGCAGTGTCCTGTTACTACAGCCACCACATTTCTTAATCGGGCTCTTTGGAGTCCCAATAAATTCCTACTGCAATTGCTATCTATCCTAGGCAAGTTCATCCTCTCCGTATTGCACGTCCATTCGTCTCTCCATTAGGACTGTGCCCTTCGCAAAAATATGCTCTCGATCTTGGCATCTTGCCCTGGCAGCCTTGACCGTTCCATTGCAAGGTTTCCTATTGTAGTTCTATGAGGGTGACCATCCAATGTTCTGCCATCCTATTTAAGGATTTTCGGCATTCTTGGACCAGTTGGGATGTCGAATAGACACCCATTAAGGACCTGATTGCACTCCGACTGTTTGTAGAATGCTGCATTGATGGGGGAGTCTGAAGGATATTCCCATCTCAGACTCCTCAATATAGACTCCACCACCAACTCCAAAACTATTCTTGGAGCCATCGGTGAAGACATCCAGATCCTCTCTTAGAGGAGAAGATCCCATTGAGATTCCCGTTTCGTCCGAAATCGTGTAGGAATGTTATTGGAGTAATAAAGTCAATGAGATTGGGGATCTACCTCCAAGTAAAAAGTATGCTCGAATGTCCCTATGATCGCATGCAATCGCACGGACGCAAATAGTGAAAATTTCTCAGCCTGTAGATCAACTGGCAGCCAATTTAGCATCGTGAATAGTGCCTTATTGGGCGTTGATCTCATGGCCCCGGTAATCAAGGTGGCCATGCATCTAAAAACCCTTTCGAATCGGGATTGGTTGATAATCACCACACTACAACTCCATAGAACAGACGTATATCGCCGCATTTGCCTTCGAGGCCCTTGCCTCAAAATTCTCTTTCCACGAGAGTTTCCCTTCCAGAATCACTCTCAGGTATTTTGCACTGGCAAAAAGGCTCAGTTCCGAGCTATTTAGCTTTGGTTATTTAAAAGCAGGAACATTTTATGTAACTAAGAGAAAAAAAATCACATGATTACCTACTGTAAACCTCAATTTGATATAGAATTACATGAAAACGCGGATACAGGTGTAGTGTTTTATACCCTTTAATACAATTACTTTTTTTTATTATTATTACTAGGCCACATGTACCGCGATCCAAAGGATCATTTATACATTTAACCCAATTATTGGTTACAAGTTTTGTTATTAAGAAAAATATTCGTAAATTTTTTCTCCCAAAACTGTGCAATTTCACATAAACAGCAATAACATCAGCATTTATCTATGGACTTGAATGTTTAATGTTCCAATTTATTTTCAATATATGTAATTTTAAAATTAAATAATAAAACCAGTTAGTATATTTTTTTTTTTTTTAATTTATTTAATAATATTTTTTGACAAATTGTTATTTTTAAAATATTTTTCTCAAAAACTCGAGAAATAAAACTCTCACTAAAAAGTAATTGAAAGTTAAAATTAAAGCCAATATAATTTATAGTTTTTTAAGGTATCGCCTAACAAAATCGCATAAGTCTTTGCAAAGTTATGAGAAGCTTGAATTAGCCTCCTCAAAAGTCTTATATTTTATAAAAAAAATAATTTATATGAAATTATCAAGAATTTTACAGTTAGAATGATCATAGGGCATCAGAAAAAACTAGTCCGAAAAATTATTTTTTTAAGTTTTTCAATGTACTGAAAGAGAAGACAGTAAGAAAAAATTACATGAAATGGTTTTTCATTCAACAAAATTTTGACGTTGAATTTATAGACAGCTAAAGACAAAAATAATAATTAAAGAAAGAGAAATAAAAATGATCTAACAAACAGAGATTTTGAGTCCCTATCTGTCTCTATCTTTCTATCTCTCTCTAATATCTAAAACCAAGTACTATAAAAAAATATTAATTTAAGCTTGACTACAAGAATCACAGATATAAGAGAATCCCGCACATCAAATTTAAATTGTTTTACGTAAATATATAGCACAAATGACGTCAAGCGATGTGTTCTTTAAACAGTGGACAAGCTACGCCATCCAACGGGAAATCATTCGTATGGCGTAATCTTTTATTTCTATTATTCTTGTCTTGACTGCACTGTTTAAGTAATTGTGGTAATAAAACTGAAAATTGTCTTTGTTTTTAAATATTAATTGATCTGGTTTTTATTGTTCACCACAACTATAGTTTGTTTTTTCATTTAATGTTTAAAAGCACTTATTGGCTTTTATTAAATAAAACTTGGTCTGAAAACATTAAGACATGTGTCTAACTCAAGCCACTATTTAATTTTTCAAAGATATTTTATCTTCTTTTCTTTTCTTGCTTGCTAGTGACTGTTGTCTTTCATTATATACGAGTATTTATATCTTTCTTACGTTTTTTTATGTTAATAATAAATGGCCATAAAAGTTACATAATGTGGCCAAAAATAAATTTAATTTGGTGAGAAAAACAATAAAAGAAGTTAAAATATTATTACGAAATTGAAATACACACATTTTTTTTATTTATTTTCTAAATATCTTTTTTCTGTATTTAAGTATAATAAAAGGGAATTAATTAACAATGCGTCTAAAAATCTTCATAATATATTATGATCTATTTCATAATTATACATCTAAAATGTATTTAATTGTTGTGTTTCATAGGGAGAAGGTACGGTACACGTTGTGTGTGTGTTGTTTTTGTTTTTTTTTTTTTTTTTTTTTGATTGAGTACACAGTCTGAGTTAGATGCCGATAACAGCAACCTTCTGTTGTTACATTTAAGCAAAAAAAAAAAAAAAAAAAACAAACAAAATGTAAATGACCATACCTTCTCTCTATGAAAATATACAATTGAATACATTTTAGATGTATAACAAGTTAAATTAGGCTGTGCCGAATCTTATATACCCTTCACTGTGTGAGCAAAATATTCATATATTTCACTTTCCACGTTCTTCTTAATGAGCTGTTACTAAATCACAAGCGATCAACTCGTCAAAAAAATTTGAATGAAAAAGACTCAATATTTTGTGTACTTTTTAGAATAAAATTTCCAGGCGACTTGATTTCTTGTGCTATAAACACAGCACATCAATATCAAAAAGAAAATATAAATAACAGTGGAAATGGCTAGTTAATTAAGCTTGAGGTCGTATTAACTATCAAAATTTATTTATTATTGGAGTAAAATATCAATAAAAAATAAATTTTTATAATACAGCCCCAACTTAATAAAAAAGGTCATAAATAAAAATTTATATAAAAATAAAAAAAGAAAGAAGAAATATTGAGAGAGAGATAAAAAAATCTATTCGAATACCTATTGTTTAATTAATCCTAAAATAAATAATTAATTTCGGTTCAAGAAACTAAAATTAACAAGTTGTAAGAAACAATTCTTTCTGACAACCTCATTTTTAAAAGCAATAAAATATCTTTAGGCACCCAATTTTTAAATTAATAAAAATAGAAATTCTAAGAGAAATATTAAATAGGAATGTAAATTATATATAATTTAATTTAATTTTGCAAACATTTGTAAGAATTTTTTAAACTAAACATATTTAATTAACGACAAAAATCGAAAATTCGTTATTCTATCATATCTGAATATCGGTTGTATTTTTAATTTAATCATTCTGAGTTCTGGCACAAACATTACGACTGCTGTTTATGTTAAAATTGTATACCACATTATTTTGTCCGTTGTGTATTTTAGACAAAGTACGCAACAAAAATGTTTAAAAAAATAGATGCAGTTGCGATTTTTGACTCATAGCTGAGCCATTATTGAACCTATCCAGCTGAGTTTTGGTCCAGATACTATGAATGTGATGTTTAAGAAAACTGCGTACTACTTTTTTTAGTTTAAATAAAATACCCAAAAAAAATAAGGAAAAATTGATGAAAATCTAAAATTTCGGTTTTATTTTGGATTTTTCTTATCCATTTGTGGACCGATCGTTTTGATTTTTTTGCACAGAAATTATGAATTTTTCAGATGAAACTGCGTTCTACGTTTTTTGTCCGCTGTGTATTTTAGACAACTTACGAAAAAAACCCACCAAAATTGTCAAAAAATGGGTGGTCGCGATTTTTGACCAGATACTGCGAACAACTTTTTTTAATTTAGAAGAAATATGCAATATCGGTTATATTTTTGATATTCATCGTCCACTTGTGGACCGATCGCTCCGATTTTTAGTGCATACTTTATGGCTATTATTTTTGATAAAACTGCATACAAATTTTTTTCAGTTTTGTAGTTTACACAAATTACGAAAATAACGCTCTGAAAATGGTAAAAAAATAAAACAAAAACATGAGCACTTCGCAGCACAAAGCTCTGCCACTTATATCTAAATTGGGCTGAATAGTAATAGAAAACTGACAACAGAAACTTTCAACAAAATGACATACTAAACTTTTCTGTAGGTTTCTACTGACTTCAGAAAGTTGATTTCAACACATACACGGACAGACTGACACCGCTAAATCGACTCTGCTATTCATAAGGATCCAGAATATATAAATACTTTATAGGGTGCCCTATGTAGGATGTTGAAATTACACACGTAACGACAAACTTACATACCCTCTTCACTTTTTTGTGAAGGGTATAATTATGAAATAGATTATAATAAATTATAAAGATTTTCAGACATTTTCTGAAAATACACATAAATGTAAATTATGTTTACCAAAATAATATTTTTTCTAAGATATAAAAAATAACTTATGATTTATTTCGCAAGTAACTTTTTAATTATTTTTTTTAATAAAAATTAAAAGATTTGCATTTTTGCATAATCAGATATAGCAAATATTTTATTTAAAAAAGAAAAACATAAAGACGGACAATTTAAAAAAAAAAAATCCAAATGAAAAAAATTATTGTTTTAATCTTCAGAATTTTCGATATTCTTGTGGTAAGGTGAACTAGAAATAACGCAATTGCTGTCAGAAGATGTACTCTGTGGCACTACTCTTAAGTCTAGCATTCGTTAAGAATGTCTGCTATGTAAGACTAATGTTGGTAGTGATACTTTAAGTAACCAAAAAGGGCCCAAATTATGCCATTACAATGACAGAAAGTATTTTCTGCTATTTTTTCTTCATCACTACCGACAACCGTATGATATAAGAAAGAAATCTCCCAAGAAAGTTTTTGGATTCTTCCATAGTATTTGTAAAATGAGAGTT
Source organism: Thelaira solivaga (assembly GCA_947397855.1). NCBI lineage: Eukaryota > Metazoa > Arthropoda > Insecta > Diptera > Tachinidae > Thelaira > Thelaira solivaga. The sequence goes on from OX377612.1 coordinate 31,104,106, forward strand.
GTGTCACAGTAAGCCTATTCCAGCCTGAGAGATCAAGTAACTTTTTTAGGTTTTTTAGTTTTAATTCCACACTTTTTAATTTCATTCGGAATACAACAGGAAGCAATATATTTCTGTAATAATTTATAAGTTCTTTATAAATAATTCCTGAAAAATCTGTACAATGTTGAAGCGGTAAATAATTATTTTTAATTAATCTATTATATTAATGGACTTGAGTGACATACGGCACTCCAATTAGTCTGAAGATTAACATGTTTACAAAAAAACTGAATAAAGTTTTTTATTTTTATAACTGTATTTCTTTAGAATCATTTCATGTGCTTCGACTCATTAGCTTAGAAAGTGTTGAAAGTAAATCTCCTTTTTTATGAAACTCGTGTCCACTAATGGGTTAAAAGAGTTTCATTTCTATGAGTTAAAAAAAATATTTATTTTATATTTTTGATTAATAGTTTAATATTTTGAAAATTCTTTTTAATAAATGTTTTTCGAGTATATTTATTAAGCTGAAGTTATGTATGTGAATACTGCAATTGCTTCGACAGGCAGCCTACAAATCTAATTCACTTAAAATACCCTTGAAGGAAGCAGGCGAACCCTAGTTTACTAGAAACTAGAGACAAATTAAAAAAAAACAATTTTTAATAGACCAACACATTCTTCCAAGCCCCCACCGGCTCTTTCGTTATTACAAACAAATGTCACTATTTATGACTCCGAATTTACATTGAATTACATCGAAGCCGTCTCTACACGTCTGTTTTTCCTATAAAAACCATCATTTGTCAACCATCAGACAGCAATTGGTCCACTCCCTTACATCTTGTCTACAGCCAAAGAAAAAATATGGTTGAGGCAACCATGGTAGAAACATAGTATGATGAGATTTATGGTTGCAATAACCATAAAAGTGTTTCATATCAAACATTTTTGTTTTTAAATGTAATAATGATGTTATGGAGATTTTGTCGATATTAAAACTGGAATGTAAATAATATTTAATATTCAAATTCAATTTTATTTAAAATACTCTAAGTCACCACAATATGGTCACACCACATCTAGTTTAAATCAAGCATATTGAAAATGACTGTGAACTGCAGATGTCGCGAGTCAAATCAAACATATACAAATTTTTTGTTTTTCATATACAATTTTAAATAAAATTTTGTATGCCTTTTTGATAGAACTTTTTTAAAATAAAGTTTTTATGTAAATAAAAATCTCTTATTCTATGGATTTTTCATTTCTGCTAATTTATATTTATTTATTTATTATATTGTACGGCTGGTTTGATTTTCTTTACAAGTTTATTTGACTACCAGGATTTGAACTAGGGCATATGCTGCTAAGAAGCACTCAACCACTTCAGCCACAAAGTTCGGTTGAGTTTGAACGATTAAGTTTTTGTTTTATACTTACGAGTACTTTATTTATGTGTTTGTGAAAAAGAAAAAAATTGAAATCATTTTATTTTCAAACATATTTTTCTCATTTAATTAAAAATGTTAGGTTTATTTTAATCATAACATGTTTACTATAAAAATATTTATGGTTTCAGTTAAAATTTTATTTAAAGTGTAATAGATTCAACCATATGTATTACGGTAACTATACTATGGTTAAAAATAACTATAAACATGTTTATCGTGATCATAAGAATACTTAGATGCTTCCAAATAATAATAATTTTTTTGTGGATAACAAACTATTTTTTTTCCTCTATATAAAAGGTGATTTTATAAGAACTATCGAAAATTTAAAAAAAAAACACATAAAATTCAGAAAAATGCATGAAATATTTATTTGGATCGATAGTTGGGTCGATATAATTTAATGTTTGAAGATTATTTCATGCAAATGTTGGCCGCGGCTGCGCCTCAAATGGTCCATCCGCTCAGTCCAATTTTGGCATACTCTTTCCAACATTTCGGCCGGTATCTCACGAATAATGTTGGCAATGTTGGCTTCCAGTGCGTCAATCGAAGCGGGCTTGTCCCTATAGACATTAGCCTTAACATAGCCCCACAAAAAATAGTCTAGATGCGTTAAATCGCACGATCTGGGCGGCCAATTGACTGGTCCCAAGCGTGAAATAAACTGTTCACCGAACTCGCCTCTCAATTGGTCCATTGTTTCGCGTGCTGTGTGGCATGTGGCACCGTCTTGTTGAAACCACATGTCATGCAAGTCAAGCTCTTCCATTTTGGGCAAAAAAAAGTTTGTTATCATCGCACGGTAGCGCTCACCATTCACAGTAACGTTGTGATTCGCATCATCTTTGAAGAAATACGGCCCAATGATGCCGCCAGCCCATAATCCGCACCAAACGGTTGTTTTTTGTGGATGCATTGGTAGCTCTTGCAATGCTTCTGGCTGCTCTTCACTCCAAATACGGCAGTTTTGCTTGTTCACGTATCCATTCATCCAGAAATGACCCTCGTCGCTGAACACAATTCTTCAATAAAAAAGTGGATCTTCATCTAACTTTTCAAGAGCCCATTCACCAAAAATTTGGCGTTGTGATAGGTATCTTATAAGGCTTCACACCCAAATCCTTCCGCAAAATTTTCCACGTAGTGGAGTAACAGAGGCCCAATTGCTGCGAACGGCGCCAAATCGATAATTCACGGTCATCACCAACACTGGCCGATACGGCTGCGATATTTTCTTCAGTTCGCACTCTACGTAAGCGTGTTGGTGGTTTAATGTCCAACAATGTAAATTTGGTGCGAAATTTTGTTACAATAGCCCGAATAGAAGCCTCAGTAGGTCGATTAAACTGACCATAAAATGGAAGAAGCGCGCGATGAACTTTCTTAACAGAGCACGCATTTTGGTAATAAAATTCAATAATTTGCAAGCGTTGTTCGTTTGTAAGACGATTCATGATTAAATTATAGACCAAACTGAAGATGTTTGACAGTGACACAAGATACAAAACGTGCGTGAGCTGTCAAAACTAGTGTTGCCAAAAAGATAATAGCAAAAAAGTCACTCTTTATATACAACCAAACTAACTACATAGATTATGTTGTTTTCTTAGAAGGTTAATACACGTAAAGAAAAAAGATGGTTGAATCTGGTCAACGCACACATAGTTTGTTCTTAACAAAAATATTATTATTAGCTTGAAGCATCTAAATATTATTACGATCAAGATAAACATGTTTCTAGTTATTTTTAACCATATTATGTTTAGCGTCTTAGATCAACCATATAATTATCATATTATGTTTACCATAAATATGTTCATAGCTAACATAATAATGATAAAATTATGGCTGAACTTAATTGTTTTCTATTTTGCCTTTTCTTCAACGATATAAATAAAGTGAGTATAAAACAAAAATTTAATTGTATATTTCTGATATTTTTTACGCTTTGTTTAATTAGTTCTTTAATTTTTTTCGTATATACATACATACATATATACCTATCAATATTTTTACCGTACAAATTCATTTTTATTGCAGGTATGTATGTATGAAATATTTTATTTATTTATTTTATTCAATTTTTAACAATCGATATTATTTTTAATGAAAATGCAGAAAGACTGATTTTAACCCCAGACACTGGTTTGGTGGAGCGATCACTTTCGGAGAAATCTCTTTCCCCTCATCAGCACCATCTGTGTCACCATCTATGGGATGGTATGTATTGTTAACGTTGAGTATTTAACTCAAGTATATTAATAGAATACTAGAATTTTTGAATTCTCATCACAATACACAGTTTTAATTAAATTCAATCTTTTTTAGTGTTACCACCGATTTTCATTATTTTTTTAATATCATAATTGAATAATTTAAATATGAGAAATATACGTAATATAAATGGTTCACAAAAAATATAGAAGTAAAATTCTATATAATAAAAAACAAAAAAAGAAAATTAATTGTTCAAACTCAACTAAGATTTGTGGCTCAAGTGGTTGAGTATCAAGTTAATGCTTCTTAACTAAATATTCCTAAGTTCGAAACCTGGTAGAGTCAAATAAAATTGAAAAAAAAAATAATTTAGCCCGCGTATTATGTAATAAATAAATATAAATTAATAGAAACGAAAAAGCCAATGGAAAAAAAAATATTTATAAAAAAATTTTTATTAAATTTTATTTTAATATTTATATAAAATATGTATGTATTAAAAAAATAATAAAAAAATTTTAACCCTGACCGGGGGTTGAACCGCGACATTTTAAAAATAAATATTGTTAGATGCAATCATAAATCTAAGCATACTATGTTTCCAATAGAATATGATTGCCTCAACCATATTTTTTCCTTGCGTGTACAGAATCTGCTTTAGTAAAATGAAAAATATTTTAACGGAGTCCATTTTTGGGCAAATAACGACTTTAAAACAAATCCTAAGAAAATTCAAATGACTTTTAAAGAAATTAAATTTCAAATAGTTCTTTTTTAATTAAAATATTAAATTATAAAGGTAAAACTAGTGATTAATTATTTAACTTAATTTGCTGCTCAACATATTATATATATGTAACAATTTATTTTTTTAATAACCATCAGCTACACTTGTTTCTTCAATTATTTACTTCATCTGACTATATTTCGTTTGCATATTGAGTAACTAATTTAAACATTAAACTAATATGATGGCCATTTAAAATTAATATGTATAAGAAAAAAAAATATTATAATAATAATAAACATTATTTGAAAATTTTATTATATTTATTTGCATCAGTTAATACTAACGCAAGCATAATTTGCATTTTAAGCTTAAAGATTTAGTAATAAAATTAAAAAATTGCATAAAAATCAAAGAAAACGATTTTTAAATGCAAATAAATTAAAAAACATTCCCGTATCAAATATAAAAATAAATAAATAAAAAAACGAAAACTTAAAAAAAAATTAAAAAAAAAAACTAAATATTTAAATAAAATAAACAAAATATCAAAAATAAAACTTTCACTTGTTATGTTTAAGAAGAGTATTCAAACAAAAGCAACAGATAAAAATATTCAGAGACAACACGTCAAAAATACAGCTGAGGGCTGTAAATATACATGACATAAATAAACACTTGGAAATGCTGTTTGTCACTGAATGATGTTGAAATAATTTGTAGAAACTTGTATATTTTGTTAATTATGCAAAAAGAAAATATTTGCTAACTTTAACTAAAACAAAAATTGTTAAAATTAAAGAAAAAAAAATACACAATTATGCATCCTTCAGACAAATTTACAGATCCGCAAGTATGTGCGCTTCAATTTTCCAATATGTTTGTTTTTTGTTTTTAAATTTATTTTTCTAGTTTTCAAATTTATCTTTAAGCTCTGCAAGAATATGCATTTTTTACTACCAACAATAGTACAACATTACAAAAAGCGCATATATTTTTTTATTGCTTTTGAAGCCCCTCCTGTCAAAAATAATTTATGGTGGTTGAAATAAAGAAGCGAGTTAGGGCATAACGAAAAATTTGTTTTCTCTTTTGATCTCTTTTTAGCACATAGATATAGTTTAACTTTTGACAGCTGGAGGCTCAATTATGTTACCTGTTTTACTTACACCATGACTTTAGATTTACGTAAGTAAATGTCTTAAATTAGTTTTTCTATAAAAGAGAACAGAAGTTAATAATGGTTTTTAAGTACTAAGAGAATTTTGTTCAGGTATTCTCTGAATTTTGTTATTAATCCAATGAAAAATTGTTCATTATTTTTCAAGAAATAATATTTTCCAGTTTTCGTTGTAATTAAATATATCAGTAATCCAATGAAATATACACTCATTTCATTAATATCTTTCAATTATTTTATAAATTAACATAATTTGTAAAATCTTTCATTATATCAAGCAACAATTTTAATGAAATCGTTTAATTTGTCGTTTATGTCGTGTTGTAGAAAAAAAAAAAACAAAAAAATTTCATTAATGTTTCCTGGAAAGTCACAAATCTTCAAAAAATTTGTAATGTATAAACAAAATACAAAACGATTTACAGTAAAAATACAGTCTTCTGCTTGTACATTTCAGTACAACACAAAACCCGAAACGTATTTTTTTAATGAATGAATAATTCGTTGCTTGTTTACTAGCTAAAACAAGCCACAATGCCTCCTTAAAAGAATTATTTGAAGAGCAGTTATTTCAAAACTGATAAACATGAACGTAATATTGTGTGCGTACATAAGAAATCAGGCAGTCGTGTTTATGAATATATCTTTATGTATGTCTCGGCACTATTGAATTTAGTTTGTTGTTATTTTCATTCATTTGTTTTCTGGTTGCCTACGTTTAAGTGAATGGTACTATTTTTTTTACTATATATCAATACAAATACAAAATAAATCCGTGTAAATGTTTGCAGCGCTTTTTATTTGTATTTAGTTTTTACTCTAAAAAACTGCAAAATGAAACGAATGCAAACGTTTCGTTTTTTTTTTTTTTTGTGAACTCTGCTTATGCCATACTTTTCTTTCAGTGTATTAAATTGTTTCTGATTGTGTCTTAAATTTTTTAGATGTAATTAACAATTTTGTGATTATATATTATAGAAAAAGCGTTTTAATTGATTTCAGTAAAATTTTAATTGCTGGCGTAGGGATGAGAGAAGGATAATTTTGTAAGACAAGATTTGCCAATTTTTTTACACTACAATATGCCCCATTTTAAAAGCCATTTACACTAGAGTATATTTCGCTGGAATGCCTGGAAGATGCTCAAAATGCAACATTTACTACATCTAACATCTGGCATCAACTCAGCTGTCAAAAAATAAAAAGACGTGAATTTCTCTTACAGGTTTTTTAGGAAGGTTTAGAAGAAACATTAATTTTTAAAATACAAACATGAATTCAGTTGCTAGAGCGTTTGCATTAAAATTATAAAATTTATTCTGGCAGATGAAAATGAAAAAATCTAACTACGCGTCTCATTTTATATAAGCATTTATTTAAGATTTCATTTTAAAGCTTTTTCATCGATTTTTTTTTCTAAAATAATCGAAAGGCATAAAATAAATGGGATAGGAGCATCTTTTTCTCATTTTCTTTTTTTCATATTAATTTTTTTTTATTTATTTGTTAGTATTTTATACACTTTTAGAATTCCAGTAAAATATTTTTATTTAAATGAATATTGTACCAGCTTGATGCCATGTTATGTGGTGTGAGCTGGTCTCGTGTATTTATTTATATAGATTTTGTATAAGAAAATTTTGTCATTTCTTCAAAATGATATAATAGTAGATGTTAAATATGGCCAACATGTAGAATACGGCGCCTAGTAATTTTTTTTTTTTTTAATTTTCGGAAGGTAACTGAAAAGTAGGGTAGTTGACTACATTCAAGGGCTAGATTTGAAACTGTGAAATTGAAGGCTTCAAAGAAAATCTTTTGAGTCTTAGGGCTTATTGGAAAATTTATTATAATATATGCTCTGTCGTCTTTGGGATTTTGCAGACCATAACTTGTGGTAGATTTTTTGTTGACGCCCAGGAAGGTAAGTGAGAATGCACTTAGTAAGATAATTAGCTTTATCGAATGCCTATATATGGAATCGTGAACTTAAAAGTGTTAAGGTTGTTGCAAGATTTATAATAAAAATCTAGGATGAAGTTATAAATTACAGCTGACTTGATTGGCATTTTGTTGAACAACATTTCTGTTATATAAGTGAACATTCACTAAGAAGGTAATTGGCTTTATTCAAGAATAGAGAGCTTATGGGCTCTTCACAAATATCCCAGTTTGGCAATTAAAAAAAATTATATTTCCACCAAAATAGTTTTAATATAATTTTTCTTTACACCAAACAAAAAGTATCTCACATAAATGATGATGAAGAAATGTTAGAGAGAAATTTCATTACGAATATAATTTAATAAAAAATTTTTTATGAAAATAATAATAAATTTAAATAGACAAAAATTTAAACAAAATTCGAAATATCGAAACAAAAGAGAAAAACAGATTAAATCTTTTGCAATAGAAAAAGTTATTTATCTTTTAATTGATACGCCTACTAGCATATACATACATAGAGTACAAGTATTTAAATGATAAATTATATGACCTTTTTAAATTTTATTAATATTTTTTATGAAAAAGAAGCTTAGCTCTTCATATACTCATATGCAAATAGCTTTTTTTTATAAGTTATTACGTATGTAACTTAAGTGTGTGTATGTAAATGAATTGGTTTTCTTGTCTTTATTGTTTTTAGTGAAAAATTTCTAATTTTTTAAATGTAAAATTTATGCAATTGTGACATATTAAATAGGGGCGTTTTTCTGCTTTTTGGTTTTTATGTCCAGTACCGGTTTATTAGTGTCAAGTTACTTAAAGTGACAGATAAAAACTATATAGTAACGCATTTTGCTGCTATGTGTGCAGAATGTAAATGTAATTTTAAAGTTTTGTTTTTTTTTTAGCAAAAAAAGCTTTAAAAAAAATTGTTTTAAATAAAAAAAGAATTTATTTGCCAATTACAATGAGTAAGCAAACGCTTACAGTGTGAAAGTAAGTTAAGTTAGATAGAAAAATTTAATTTCAATTTAAAAGTTTTTCTGAATTTGACTTGTGTAATGGTTTGGTTTACACTTTGCTGGTGGCTGGTTCAATACGTGGTCCATAAGTATTTTTGCATTGAAACTTGAGAAAAACTTGGTAGACTTTGGAATGTTGTCCATAGGTGAGGTTGCAGAAGACCTACCAATAGAAAAAACCGAAATAGGCTCACTTGGATTCTCGGATGTGGTTTTTAAAAAAATATTTTTTAAACATGATATTTAATATTATAAAAATTTTGTGACTCCTTCTTTTTTTGTTAATAGAGTAGAATTAAAAACGTTGATGTTGTTACGCGATTATGCAACGAAATACATACTAGCAAATAAATAAAAAAGAAAAGTCTTTTAAAATACAAATTGCTGCACAATAGATCTTATAGATCACGATGCGATCATAGCCCATAGTGTTGAAACTCAAATTTCAGCTCAAGCTGGGGGAAATTTATTTCAGAAATTAAAAAAAAACAATTTTTTAAAAATTAAGAATTTTTGAAAATGTTTTTTCACATCCAAAACCAAAATTTTTATACTGTTTCAAAATTTTAATAATTTTTTTTTAATTAAATTAAAAAAGCAAATTCTATTCCTGTTTTTAAAATCGTTTGAAGCGGTTTGAGCGTTATTTAACTTTAATTATATTTTTTTCTTTCTCTTCCAAATAAAATTGAAAAAACTTAAAAATTCCATCCTTGTTTTAAAAAAGAAATAAATCAAATATTTTTTTGGAATAACCATGTTGCATGAAATTGATATCAAAAACTTTAATCTTCGAGGCTACTAAATACAATAAAAATGAAACTGCAATTGAAAGGTTACAAATGCAAAAATAGTTGCAAATTAAAAATAATTCATTAAATTTTGAACAAAAGCCGCGAGTGGTAGTTTTCAAAAAGCATCTAAGTAAGCACTTGCAAATAAGTAAACCACAAAATTAAATGTAGGTTTAGACAATGAAGGTGGATGATTTATTTGAGCACCTGCTGCTACAGCCTTATCTCACTGTGGTCAAATCACTAGTGCCCCTGTGGCCAATAAAGGATACAGGTAGCAAATTATGTGTGCTAAAGCTATGTCACACACACCTCCCTTGTTAAAGGGGTTGGGCCGACCTAAAATCCGTGTCAAATTGACTTTCTGTTTCAATGAAACAAGACATCGAGCCAACAAGTCCCCCACTACCAGCGTATCTCTTGGTGGCAACCACAGCCAGCACGCTTACCAGTGCAAGGGGACCTCAGCAATGCTCCGCTCCATCTTCATATTGAGTGAGCATGAAATCCACAGACCGAACAACTAACCAGGGATGTTGCCCCAGAACATCATCTATTACCCCGTGGGATTGAAACGAAGTTTGGTCAACAGACTGCGAACACTCATTGTTTAACCATTCAGTGAGCATCAGCTCTTAACCCATTTATCCAATGAAGCTTTCTCTGTAGGGCTACCGGTTCCCGTGGTACCAGTATAGAGAGTCACTGGTCGGACCCCGAAGAACTTCTTCTACCAGATTCAAACTTATAACAGTTTCGGGTGCTAACGCACCCTTTTACCCCAGAACGTTGATACATCAAGGTGGGGTAATTCATCAAGAAGACACACCCCGGGGGGGATAGGATGGGACAAGGCGAATTCATATAATATGAAATCAGGAAGCATCTCTGGCTTTAAAATCTTCTTGATTGGTTGATATCACCTTGTATGAACTCGCCTTGGGTTGGGAGTACTTACAAGTGCAAACACTGCCCAATGCTGGTAGCTGCTTTTGAATGCAAAATGTGTGTCATAAAAAATTTAAAATGTAACAGCATTTAATTGAGTAACAAATTAAAAAAAAGTAAAAAAAAAAGACACACACAAACAACAATTTGTGATAAAACACATAATAAATTTGCCACGTGTCTACTTCACGACTGACAAATATGAACTGCCAAGACTAATGTTTACCAAAATGGCGACAAAACAAAGTAGTATACCTTCCCGGCGGACACCCTGTACTATAATAATTATTAACAAATTAATTTTGTTCAACAGTCGTATAAAACACCATTTGAATTTGATATATTAAAATCCCATGAAGATCTTAACACTTGTGTTACAGTGTAAAATACCCAATAGCATTCACAGAGTTTTAAAATGGCAAAATATTTTCATCCAAACTGTTAGTTTGTTTGCTGACCTACGCGTTAGGCGAAGCTAAAAATAGTGCACGACATTTTTTGTGAACAAAATTATTGGATTAAATTATAATGATATTTATTTACCAGTGTAAGATACGAGTAATAAATATTAGCATTAGCCAATGCAGGTTTTATGATTGGCAAGCAGAAACCTCAGAATATTAACTTAATAATTTCAGGCTTCATATGGAAATTTTCTACCTGATTTTTTCCTCAAACAAAGAGAAATAGGATAGCTCTCACTGAACCAGATAGTTGGTTTCATTCCAGGCCTTAGTCTTGCACAATGAATTTATGGACTATAAAAAAGTGCCTATGGTTTGCGGTACATATGACCGTATTCAAAATAATAATAATAAAAATAATGAAGTCAGTTAAGTGAAATATGTGCACAACTAAAGGCCGTGATTCACTATCTTTTCGATGTCGGCAAAATATTATGTGCCCGAAGATGGTAGGATGGTGATATTGGCTACGGATTTCTTGACACATCTATAGGATTTTCTAATTTCTTCAATCGTTTTATAAAATAATTATTTCTGTGTGACTAGAGTTACTTTTCTTTTAGTGTTGCTGAGAAGGAAGCAATAGTAATATGCGTAGCTATTTTAAAGCGTTTTTTTAAGTTGAAAAAAATTCTGTACGATTCTGCGGCTTTAAGCCTCAGCCATACTTACTGTGCAGTTAAATACTTTGCCGTAATTGTAAATAATTTAGTAAGTAACTTTAAATGCACTGATGTGAATGTTTAAAAAAATACTCTTTACAAAAAATATTGTTGACTTCGCCACATGATAAGATATTTGCTACAAATATCGCCTGCTTGTGGCACTTGAAAACATACTTTGTACACACCTTGGTAAGCAAAAAAGTGACAAAATACATGTGAGTACATAAATTATGTTGTTTGCATGATTCATATAGACGTACACATACCTACGTCTATTGAGTATGAACATGTAAGTAATTTTTGTTTTATTTTTATCATTTATTTTCTAAATGTTCTCCTTCTTTTTTTTTTCATTAGAGAATAGGAAATGTGTTTGTTTACTGATGGCACATTAAATGTAACGCACTAAGGAGAATTTAAGTCATAAACACCTAATGTTTGAGCTTACAAGTTGAATTTTGTGTACACGTTTTGAATTTTAATTAAGTTGTTAAAAGTATCTACGAGTTATAACCCGCATGTTGTTATTTATTTCTTTATTATTTGCTGTTTTTATTATCAGTTTTTATTAACTTTTACTTATTATTTCCAATATTGTTTTTGTTTTAATAGAATATGTTGTTGTGGTTGCTGATATTGTTTGCTATTGTGAGAACTTTCTAATGGGTGAATTATTGGTAGTTATGGCATGTTTTCTAGACAAGAGCTCCTAAGAATATTTTAAAATATTAAGAACATAAAATGTCTGTTATTTATTTGTAAATTTTATTTGCACTAAATAAAAAACATTTTTTTAATTAACAACGACTTAGCTGTACACTTCCATTGCGAAAAATTTTAAACAAATTTGGTTGGCAAACTTAAAATTAATTATTTAATTGAATCAGTATTTCAGACATCTTGAAAATTCCAAACAATTGTTTATTTAATTTTGAAAAGGCTTTACAATTGCTTGTCTCAATAGTTTTTTAAATTTAGTGAATTTTTCTTTTGTATAAATGGCAACTGAGAAATTTGGCAACTATGAATTGAATGAAAATTTTTTGAAAAAAATCATCTCCGTTGAAGCACATTTATATCTGAATGGCTTCGTAAATATACAAAATTTCAAATAAAGATTTCAGAAAATTCTTAAAGGAAACAAGTGAACCCTCAACGAATTTGGGTCAGGCCTCACTTTTTTGAAAATGATTCCGAAATTGTAGTGACTGTGTACGCCATTGATTACAGGTACATGATAAAGGAGTTATTGTGGCCTCAACGGCATGGCTTTGGACAACATGTTGTTTCAGAAAGATGAACGATGTGAAACAATCGATTAATTGCAGAATTAATTGAAAACGTGAACCCTTTTTACAATTAATTAAATACAAATTGAAAAATTCTCCAATAAAGCTACAAAAAAGCTAAACTGGCATTCACAGAAGTTACTTACAAATTCTCTCTATTTAATAACGCATTTTCATACACTTTTTTTGTATCAATCACTAATTCTACAACATTTCTTTTTTCATTTACTTTTTATGTTTAGATGTATTTTTGGTTTTTCCTGCTAACAGGTTTGTTAGCATGTTCAACACAAGCCATACAAATTAAACCTTCGTATGGGCCACCACCACCAGCACAACGATTTCCGCATCGTGAATATGGGGTACCTCAACAAATGCCTTTTCGTGAATATGGGCCACCAGCTTTAAAATATGGACCACCAAAATTGAATTTAATTGGCGGAAGTGGGTCTGGCTCGGGATTGCATGAGCAAATCAAAAATCATTATGGTGCACCAAAACCTTTTTATGGTCCTCCTTATAAGTTTCAACAGCAGTACGGCCCACCAGCTCAGCAATACGGACCACCAATAAAACCAGGCGCTACATATGGACCACCACCACAAAAATTTCAACACAAGCCGACATCTTCGTTTGGACCACCAAAGCTTCAGTATGGCCCGCCACTGCCGCAAGCCTTGCCATCATTTCAACCTCCTCCTCAATTTAAACCGTCTCATCAACCAGCCACTTCATATGGACCACCACCTTCTGGGCCTTTAAATATACCAGCTAAGCAAATTTATGGACCACCACCTCCAAATTATGGTCCACCACCATTGCCCCATTTCAATCAAGGGCCGGAAACTACTATAATCGTAACGGAAGAACAAGGCTCACAAAATCACCAACAAGCACAACATTTGCACCAACACCAACAGCAACAACAACAAAATCAACATCAAACTCACATACAAATTGATGCCTCCGGTCATACACACTCAGTGTCGGGATCTCAAGCACCTTTTCACACTGCCTGTCATGGCTGGAAACCTATACCAGCTCCAGTTGGAGCCTATATAGAAAATAATCACATTGACACTCAGTCTGGTTACAGTCAGGTAGCACAAACTCAAGCTCAAGCTCATGCTCATACCGCTGCAACATCTTCTTTCTCTACTACCCAATACAGCGGTGGAGCTAGTGCTGAAACTACAGCTGGCATTGGTCCAGGTTCTACCATTATTGTAAGTGGTGGTTCTGCTACAGGAGGTAGCAGCATAGTTGATGGTCTTACTGATGAGCAACTAGTAGCATTAGCTTTGCAGTCCGGTTCTTATGATGCTGAAAATGTACTGCAACAAAACAATATATTGCCCCCAACTGGGCCAGCTGGAAATTTCAATCATCAAGGCTTAAATTCCATAGAAGCTCAAGCTTTACAGGTTAGTGCTAACGAAATTAATTCTTGTATCGTAATTTTGTTTTTAACTTTTTATGTTTAGCTTTCTTTGGGTTCCACTGATGATTCTTATAATAAACCACCGGCTGATTCTTATGCGCCTGGCGGCAAATACGCACACAAGTTTAATAAATATGCGGGCAAATATAATTCTCAAAATGGTTTTGGCATTAGCGGACCAGGCGGTAACTTTGGACATTCACAAAATGCTGGCAAATTTGGAGCTCCTCGAGTACCCAATGGCAAATATGGACCACCACCATTACCTCCTAAAAGCAATTATGTACCCCCTCATTTACCTAATAGCAATTTTGGGGGTTCTCATCCATTACCACATGCTAGTTATGGACCTCCTCTGCCTCCTAATCATGGTCATGGCTCTGCAGCCATTGTCGACCATCAAGCTCAAGCAGGTTTGGGTATACAATATGGTAAGCAAACTGGCAATGCGGGTCCATTTCCTCCTCATGGTGGTGTGCAACCCAGCAAACCAGTGGCCTATAGACCGCCAGTGCCACCAGGACTTTTTGAAACAATTGGGGCAACTGTCCAGCATGTAGATAAATTTGGTGTAAAGCCTCCATTGCAAGCACCTACATACATACCACCAGCAGCCAACGAAATACCTCAAACTGGTACAGGCAATTTAAATATTGATTATGGTGCTCCACAACAACAAATACCACAAACTATTATTGAACAGCAGCTACCGCAAAACAGTCCCCCACAAGTTTTTATACAAATAGAGCAACAACAGCAGCAACACAGCCAACAACAAATACACCAACAACAGATACATCAACAACAGCAAGAACAGCATGCTGAATATGGTGTTCCACTACCACCACTAACTTCACACCAACAAGGACAGCAACAACAACAATATCTACCACCTCACCTACCAATACCACAGGCTCAACAACAACAACAACAACAGCAATACTTGCCACCTACAGGACCTCAGCAGCAACAATTTAATGGTGGAGCTTCATATACTTCAAGTGCTTCAACAGCTTTTGATAATTCTGCTTTTGCTGCCACTCAGTATAATAATGAATTTGTACAAGGCCAACCTCTGCCTGCCCAACACGAGCAGCCTCGTTTCCACAATTGTGGACATGGACCAAATCTTGTAGGTGCAGGTAATTTCAATTACCAACAGCAACAACAGCAACAACAACAATACTCGAGCACATCTATAGCGCAAAGCATTCCCGTTAGTGAACGACATACACATATTGCAACAGGATCAGCAAACAGCTATGGACCACCACCATCAGGTGGTAATGAACTTGATCATATTGGCTATGCCTCAGAAAAATCTCAAGTTACTGCTTTACCCGATGCCACCAATTCTGCAAACTTTCCTGGCTTAGATGTTCGCAATATTGACTCTGGCTCAAACTCCCAAGTCATTAATATCGGCTCTACAGAAAGCAAAGGTGACCAAACTTATCAAATACAATTTAGTGGTATTGAACAAGGAACTGCTAATCATGAAGAAATTTTATCGGCCGATTTACTACAAACAATTCTCAATGCAGTTGAACAACCTCAACAGCAACATCAAACACTGCCAACTAATCATAAAGCCGAAAATAGAGCTGATATCGAAATATATGAAAATTCTTTACAAGCAGAAGAAGAAGATGAAAATGAACCTGGAGTCGTTGTTCAAAAAACAAAACTTAACGAAGTTAAAGCACAACCAAGTGATGAAAACGTGATAGAAACACCAGCTGATGTTCAGGAAATTAAACCTGAAGAAAATGCATCTACACACTAAACGAAGAGTCGGCCAGGCCAGTTAGTAATCATAATTAAATAAAAGAGTCAATTACTCTTACCAGTCACTATTTATTTGTGCTTCTAGTTATAGTTACTCATAAAAGAATATTTTTTTTTAATGTTTGTCTTTTTTTTTTTTGCAACATTTTTTATTTATTATATTTTAGTGTGTTTTTAATTTTTAATTTTATTTTATGCTTAATAATAATTTTATGTATTTTTATTTATTATGTTTTAAACTCGTGCATGTACGTGTGTATACCTACGAATACTTAGGCTTAAAATTAAACAAAAATATTATTGTGTTTAATTGCGATAAAAATTTCAAACTTTATTTGAAAGTTGACATAAAATAAAACAAAAAATTAATAAAAATTTTTAATAATTTGTTTCATTAAAGTGGAAATGAGTGCAAACATATTTCGGTTTGCTCAACAACACAACAAAAGGTACACATTTGCTTTTTGCAAATTGTAAGTGCTGTTGTCATGATTCAAACAGTAAATAGGACAGATTTTTCCAATTGCTATATAAAAATACCTTAAGCAAACATCGTTGTGTATATTTCCTCGAATGTAACTAAGTCAAAAACAACAAGCACATAAACAATTGATAGATAAAATTAAAGTTGCCAGACTTTTTGGGGAGTTTGACATCTGGTAGTACTGATTACGATATTTGCCTTGGAAAATTTGGGATATTAAAAAAGGCTACTCACAACCTAGTTTAATATGCTGAATATATTTGCAAGCTGCGAATTTGCACTAAGAACATCCTGAATACCCACACAGATTTAAAATTTATAGAGTTGTGTGCATTTGTTTGAAATTTCTGCGGTAGAGTGTTACCAGATTAATGCTATAAACACAACTGCAACAAACGACGAATTTTTCATAGCGAATATTCGTCGTCGAAAATAAAAACCATTTTTTGTTGTTGTTTCTTTGTTCGCTATACAAATTTTTGTTATCCAAGGGTTTTTTCTGAAATTTGGTACTTTTGGGCTGTCCACAACCATTTTTACGCCCTCATTTCAACGATTTTTAATAACCACTATTCAAAAATATTTACACTCGTCCAAATTTTCAATAACTCTAAAGCATAATTGAGGTTCTATGCCGTTAATGTACCGAATTATCTTATCCTTTAGCTTTTGAATTGTTGCTGGCTTATCGACGTACACCTTTTCTTTCAAATAACCATAAAGAAAGAAGTCCAACGGTGTCTAATCACATGATCTTGGTGGCTAATTGACATCGCCACCAGGTGAGATTACAATGCCATGGAATTTGTCTCGCAAAAGAGATTAAATTGACCGAAAAAATCACGAAGTACATGATATGCATTTTGATTTCAACGCTCATTTTCATATTAAGCCTGAATAGCTTTAACGTGTTGTTCGATTGTGTATCTTTCCATGGTTCAAAGTGAGCTAGTCTGAAATTAAGAAATGTCAAATAAAATGCAGGAAAAAACTTGACGTTTAGGTGTGGTTCACATTCAACATCGGCCCTTAAAACTTAACCACCATTTATTGCCTTCAGAAACGGATGGTAATTCGCTGCTCAATGGCCGTTTGTGAAAGTTTGTGATGAACCTAAATTCTTTGCCTGTGTTTTTCCAAATGAGCTTGAGACGACAATTTTCTGATGTTTTTCGAGGATTCCACTGCTAATTTTGTAAGTCTTCTCGATTTGAGGGTGTTTTCCAGCACCCTATCATAACTTTTACATTTTTTAAGACACTTCGCAGATGATCAGAGTGGCTTCTTTTGCTTTCTTTGCTTGATTGAACAAAACTGCATATAATAATGCAAATAGGTCTGCTCGATCTCTTCCTTGACATTTTTCCTATCTGCTAAAAATACCTTCTAAATGTTAAAAAAAAAGTGGACTAACACAGCTACAAAATAAGATCAAATCTTACTTCGTGACTTTAAAAATTATCTTTACTTTTGTACTCAATATATCACAATTGGTATAATATTTTGAAATTCAGAAATGTTTATATTAACCCTAGACACTTGCTTGTAAGTGCTATCATTTTTGAATAACATGTGTTGCTAATGTTAAGTAAGCACAAATAAAAATTTAAAACGTGAATTATGTACCTTGATCAACAATCCAAAGTTTTAATTAAATTAGTGTTGCCACTGCTTAGGCGCTACCACTAAATTGGGAATAAATTTTGAGCCTATGAATGGATTTTTAAGAACTATATCTCATTTACAGGGTGGGCCAAAAAAAACCAAGGGGTGTAAAAGTTTAATAACTTTTTTGTTTATTAACTTTTTTTTATTTTTTCTTTCAGATTATATAATATACAAAATGGAAATTTTTTTACACTAAGTATGAAAAAAGATGTCTCTTAAATGACCACCGTTTTCAGCTTCGCACTGATGGGCTCTTTTTAGAGCATTTTCCATAACATCTTTCAAAACTTGTGGCTGTAGCGTTCGAATTTCTGCAACAATGTTTGCCTTGAGTTCAAGGATTGTCTCTGGCTTGTTCACATACACTCGCTCATTCAAAAAACCCCAAAGAAAATAGTCGGGTGCTGTCAAATCTGGCGATCGTGCTGGCCAAATAATTTCCGAATTTCGAGAAATTATTCGCTCTCCAAAAATTTGACTTAAAAATGCCATTGTGTCTCGGGCAGTATGGGCAGTGGCTCCGTCCTGCTGAAACCACATACCAGGTCTGTTTTCAAGAGCAGGACGTAAAAAATTTTCTATCATAAAACGATACCGCTCTCCATTTACGGTTACAGCACTTCCATCTTCATTCTCGAAGAAGTAGGGCCCAATGACATTTTCAGATGTGATCCCACACCATACTGTACACCTGATGGGGTGCAATTGGCGTTGATGAATGGCTCTTGGATTTTGAGAACCCCAGAACCTACAGTTCTGCTTGTTAACAAAGCCATTCAAATGAAAATGAGCTTCATCACTCATAATAAAATAATTGATCTCTGGTTTAAATAATAAAATTTTATTGTTCTGGTTCTCTGTTCAGTTGTGAACCTCTCCATTATAAATTCTCCAAGTCTATATAATCTGAAAGAAAAAATAAAAAAAATTAATAAACAAAAAAGTTATTAAACTTTTACACCCCTTGGTTTCTTTTGGCCCACCCTGTATTTGCAACATATGCAAGTATGAATGTTAAAAACAAAATTTAAGATTTTTTTGTATTAAATTTTTAATGATTTTTTTAAAAAAAAAATTTTTTAAATTTTTTTAGCGAAACTATAAAACTTTTAAAACATATTTCAAAGACTATTGTATTCCTGATTTTTTTTGTATTTTTGCAAATTTAATCAGATTTAAAGCTCTCGAGTTATTGCAAATCATATGGCACTACCTTCTCGTTTTGACGTATAAAGGTATATCTGGAGAACAACATATAGGATTAAAATAGTAATTTAGAGTGATTGAGACTTACTATCACAGGTTTTCAATATGACTATGAAACCTCCGGTACTGGAAAAATTTAATTTTGTAATGAAGGGTGCAATTTTTATTTAATGCTTCAATAAATCAATATTTTATGCGCCATACGGTAAATGACGCCATTTTAATGAAACCACATGTCTTTCACATCCATAACCATGATCCTGTAACGAATGCCGTACACAATCAATACAATTTCGGCCTCAGCTTCAATAAAGTAAGTCCTGAGCAAAATTCGCACCAGACAGTTGCTATTCGTGTTTAAATTTTTTCTCATTCCATGAGAATTTTTTGAGCCCTAAATATCATAATTTTGTGTATTCAATCAGCCCTTTAGATGGAAGTGCACTTAATAGAAGAAGACTAATTTTTTCGAAAAATTGGCAGGTCATTTCTTTCATACTTAATCGCAACACGTTTTCTTTACAATCAAAAAAAAAAAAAAAAAAAATCACAACAATATCAAAAGCTACTTGTTTTTAGTTTAAAATAAAAAAGTGCACTCCTATTAAACAATATTTTTTCAACAATGGCGATGGTTTATGCTTGTATTATTACAGTTTCAATAAAAACCAACTGACTATATAAACGCTTGACTGTTTTTATTAGAAAATTAAAAAAAAAAATCATTATACCAGCTGAATATTTATTTTGTCTAACTTTAAATCTTATAAATTTTACCAGCTTTTTCACCCTTTACATAAACAGAAAATTACTTTCATAATAATTCATTTTGTTTTTCTTTTTTTTCTTTTCATAAATTATTTTATCAGTTTAACCGACCTTGATTAACAGATGTCCAAAAACATAAATTTTTTTTTAGCTTTTCCATCAGTGGAACGTAATAAAATGAGAAAATACACAAAACCTTTCAAGTGCTAAAGTAAATTTACTTCTCTACTTCCTACTAAAAGGAAAAAACAGCAATTAATAACAAACCCAGCATTAAGGCAATTGAAAAACAAAACCAGAAAAAAAATCTTTTATAACAACAGCACTTGGTTTGCAGTAGCAAAAGAGCTCCTAAAGTAAACAACAAAACAGCAATTACGATGCGCTTTGCTATCATGACTGTTTTTCTTTTTGTTTTTGTTAGTTTTGTTAGATTATTTCAAATGTTTTTTTTTTTAATTTTATTGCTGTGATTGCTTTTAGATGTCATAGCAAATGTTGCAAAAAAAAAAATTAAATCTACAAAAAAATTGAGGCTGGAGTTATGTAACTGAAAAATATAAAAACTAAAAATAAATGTTAAAATAAAAATGCATACGTTGCTCTCAAAAATAGCAGCAAAAACATTTTCTTTGAAACTGATCAATTTACGAAAGGCTACAAGAGCTTAAATTGGGGAAATGAAGCACGGATAGAGAAATATAATCCTGTTGTAAACCTAAGCCTAATACGATCTATATATAACCGAATTATTTGGGCATATTTATGCACTTAATTATTCGCTACAAATTCTAAATCTATTGAATAACAAATGACAGATAAATAAGAGGTAGCATTTCATTTATTTTTGTTAATAAAAAACCTATCAGTGAAATTGTCCTTACTAAGAACCTCAATTTAGTATAACAAACTTAAATTGGCACTTAAACAAGTTAACAAACAAAAATCTTTGACATGTAAATAGCCAAAACATGAATTCAGTTAAACTTAAATTAGACACTCGGAACAAAAAAGTGATTTAAATAGTCATGAACCCACTGAATTCAGTTCAGCTGCTCTGTGGGTTTCATTCCAGTTCTCTTTAACATCGTTTCAAGTTACTAGCTTTAACCTACGATTTTTTACTTGTTAAGGATTAAGTGGACAATAATATTATTTTTGTTTTCGAATATTATCAGCCCAGATAAGATATATTGCTTAGCTGGTTGGCTTATGTGGTCGTAGGTAATTAATCAGCAAAGCAAAAATTTTATTTTTATCTCCGCATAGTACACACTAGATCTATCAGAAAGTTGGTATCAGAGCTAAGTTATTTAGTTTTGGTTGCTGCCCAGTAGATCTCACAAGTCGCAATGCAACTATAGCCTATAATAATAAATAGTCTTTGTTCTTTAATACTCTTGTACAGCCATTTATACAAACTGATTTTACCTACTGCTTTCTAATTATTTTTTTGTTATTCAAAATTCATGGCTTATAGCTTTATTGGCTTCTTTTATAAGGCAAAGCACGAGTACAGTGTATTGCCTAATTGGTTTAGTTGTTCTCCAGATATACCTTTATACGTCAAAACGAGAAGGTAGTGCCATATGATTTGCAATAACTCGAGAGCTTTCAATCTGATTAAATTTGCAAAAATACAAAAAAAATCAGGAATACAATAGTCTTTGAAATATGTTTTAAAAGTTTTATAGTTTCGCTAAAAAAATTTAAAAAATTTTTTTTTTTTAAAAATCATTAAAAATTTAATACAAAAAAATCTTAAATTTTGTTTTTAACATTCATACTTGCATATGTTGCAAATACAGGGTGGGCCAAAAGAAACCAAGGGGTGTAAAAGTTTAATAACTTTTTTGTTTATTAATTTTTTTTATTTTTTCTTTCAGATTATATAGACTTGGAGAATTTATAATGGAGAGGTTCACAACTGAACAGAGAACCAGAACAATAAAATTTTATTATTTAAACCAGAGATCAATTATTTTATTTTTTTGTATATTTTAAAGACAAAACCTTTACAAAAGAAAAAGTTTCAATAATTTTATTCTCTTTATTTTGTTTACAAAAGTTTTTCTTTTATTAAATTATGTGCTCGTGTAAATGTGTGTGTTGTGCGTAAGTAAATATTTATGCATGAGAGTAAATGTAAATTAAACATTCCATGTTCTCACTTTGCTTACTGTACCTTAAACCCCACAGTACCCTAGAATTTTAAATTATATTTAAATAAAATTTAAGATAAAAATAAGTGAAAGCATTCATGCCATTCGCTTCTGCGAAGAGCCTAAAAAATATTTACTGGGCCTGACTCGGACAGAAATTTGCATTGTCATGATACTTTTGACCGTCCATTACAAAGTAAGAAAACACTTGGCAAGTACATATGAGGATCAGCCGAAACGAGCATATATTGTGCCAACGAACGTTTTTGATTGCCAAAGCGCATCAGACAAAAAAAAAATGCAGGAAATAGTGAAATATGAAAAAATGTGTGGTCGGGTTAGTTAGAGGTAATCAACTTGCCTATTTATTTTAGTTTAAAAGAAAAATATAGGAAAGCTCCAAGAGTTCCTTATCTTATAAAATATAATTCGTTGACTTAATCTTTTTATTCTAAAATTTGTTCATACTTGGTAACGTTATTTGATGGTGCCTTACGACTAATGAGGTTTTATTCTTAACCCTGGAATATAATACGAATGCTATTTTGTAATAAATACATAGTGACTTAAAAAGTTTTTGTTTCTTTTTGTTTTTATTTAAAAACTATTGTTGAAAATACTTGTGAAATTTAGTAGAATTAGTTGCAATACATGTGTTACCGACAATTCAAAACTACCAAATCGTCAACTGTGCATTATCTACTCTTTTCTCAACTATGCTATTTTATATGCTTGTATACTTCACTCTATAATTATCACATATACCTCAAATATTAAAGAAGATTTAGTTGTACAAATTGAATTCAGATAAGAAGGAGAAAATACTAAGGGAATTTTATTGAAAATGAATTTATTTTTTAAATTAATAAATTTTGCTTGTAGAATTTTAAAGCAACAAAAGCTAAAAAAATTAGTGTTTCAAGTCAACAACATGTGTGAAGCCACAGTTTGAAAAACACTTACACGTAAATTTTACGTACTTTAGTATTCCAGGGTTAACCTCAGTAGCAATGACATCACACTCTATGCTAAACTGTTGAAAGGACATGGCGCCTCTAGTCGTTTCTGTAAAAAAAAAAAAGAAATATCGGATATATTCTGACATTGACAAGCATTAGATAGACAGTTAGTTACCGGCTACAGATGGCTTAGGTAAAATAAATTCCACAATTAGCACGATATTAGTGAGGAGTCTTGCATTCTGAGAACTTTGCTGCACAATAATAGACCTTACAGGTAATAAATAGTATAATGCTTATATTGAAAGAAAATTAAAGTAGATTTGAAATCGATATTGTGACAAATTTGTATGAATAATTCTTAAGCCCAATAGAAAATCAATTGAGATAGTTAGCTTAAAATACATCCTTAATCAGGTTGTTTCTTGCGAGTGCAAGAATTCCACAGTGTTGGCCACTATTCAAGAAATTGTAAAAGGCCAATTTCTTGTCTGATATGCAATGAAAAACATGATCCTGATTACTTACAAGTATATTTCACCATTTGGCGTTAACTGCAAAGTGGTATACATATAAACTCTATCGATAAAGTTAAGTGCCGGGAGCAAGCAATGATTTTCATATATTTGTACACAATTAATTTCCTATAATTATAAGCCGGAAGCATATTCAAATGTATGTTTATGTAATTAAAATAATACTTTATAGTTTTAAGTTTTGGAAATTTTTATGTTAGTATAAATCTTGCAATATGAAAAATAGAAGTCTCAATACAAACTTTAGTACTATTTGCTACTACTACTGCTACTACAAATTTGTATGAAAAATTATTTATAATTCCTACTTGAAGTCATTAATAGTCATTTTGAATACCAGCCTAAGAATATGAAATGCAGAAAAAAACTTGACGTTTAGGTGTAGTTCACATTCAACATCGGCCCTTAAAATTTAACCACCCTTTACAATAGATGTAGAAAGTGCCATGTTCAAGTGACTTTGGATATTTAGAAAAGATCTAAGATACAACTAGTCCGGTCCTAAAGAAGCATTTGAAAAATTAAGCGATAAACAATTGAACAATTCACTGTAAGGACATTTTTAAAATTTATTTTAACAAAATTTTAACAAAAATTTAGTGACAGTAAAAAAATAAAATTTCCGCGGAAAATTCTTCTTTTTTAAATATACTTCGCCAAGATTTTTTTATTATTATTATTTATATTTAAAATTTCTAAACTCAAAATTTTATCATCATAAAGTCTCTGCTCGCTTTTATAAATATAAATCTCTCTGGAGCTGTTGGTTTCTAGTTGTATGCCAAACAATGCTTTCTTGTTTTTCAAGCACGAATTAGCAACTATTCAAAAAGGCTTGCATCATTATATTAATTCCACTCGAAGGAAGTCTCAAAACAGTTTAATTTTATTTTCTGTTGTTTTTATTATTCTAAATTTTTCTTTTGTTTTTTTTTTTTTTTTTTTTTTTGTTATCATAAGCTGTTGGCCAGTATGCTTTTTGCTGGAAACACTTTGTATTTTTTTTTTATTGTATTTATTTTATTTTTTTTTTATTCAGGCATGTCAATAGAGATGCTTGTCACGTCATTGTTGCACTTAATTGTAGGAAGTTGTAAACGTTTTATAAAGTATGTAGAAAAAGGAATATAAGTTGCTGAAGAAAATTCATGCAGTCTTTTAACACACTAACTCACTCAACTTTTCAAGCTGACAGTCGGTTTAACTTACTTACAGTTTGTGAGTCAGTTTGTTTTTTGTTGTTTTTGTAAATTTTATTGTAAAGTTTTACAAAAGTTTCTCATCTTCATGTTGAACGGATGACCAACATAAAGCGTGTTTGTTGGTAGTTTCATTTACTATTTTAGGTTGGTTGCAAAACTGTGGTCATGTTCATTTTTTTGTAAATACTATAGAAAAAAATTCTTTTTTTTTTTATAATAATAAATTTTATTTTATTTCTTTAATTTTGCTTTTTTTTTAAATCTGTGTTATGGCACAGTGAGTGCTAGATTTAAGATTACAAGTTTTTGGTTTTAAAATTTATTCAGTGCATTTCTGTAAGTGGGCAATAGTAATTTATATTCAAGATTTACTGCTGTGCAGGAAAAATATTTTATAACACACACTTTAAGGAATTCTAAAAATATAAATTAAAACTTTTATGCTCTAAAGGAATTTTACTTAAATTGGTGCTTGTGCATTTTTAATTT
Organism: Thelaira solivaga; assembly: GCA_947397855.1. Taxonomy (NCBI): domain Eukaryota; kingdom Metazoa; phylum Arthropoda; class Insecta; order Diptera; family Tachinidae; genus Thelaira; species Thelaira solivaga. The sequence continues at coordinate 31,129,501 of OX377612.1, forward strand.
TTTATTAAAATAAAATTTTTATTACAAAAGCAAATTGTTTGCAACTTAATTAAATTTATTGTAATTTGTTTCTTTTTAATTATAAGTTTAACAGTTACTAGAACAAAATCATATATTAAAGTAAAATATTTTTAATGAAAATATCATGCAAAATAAAATATATAAAACTCAACATTTTTGCAATTATTTGCCAAAAAAAAGATTAATTTTTTGTTACATTTTTTGATGCCACAAACTTTACTGTTTGAATGAAAAAAAATATTGAAAATATTTGTACGTTTTTTTAAGCATTACAATTAATTTTATGTAGAAATAAAAGATTTTTTATTTTTTATCGTGCCTAAAGTTATGTAAATTTTCAAATGAAATGTTTTCAATAAATCGTAACATGAATGCAGAAAAAATAAGCTAAATTGCCTAAAAAAAGACTAGAAAAAGCTAAAAGTTTGAAACTATCGCTTAAAATTCCAAATAAAAATCATGAAGAGAACATACAATGACAAAAACTGAAGAAAATAATTTCGCTTTCCACATGATTTAAATAGTAATAAGCGAATCCAACTATTTTTCAACTTTAAAGTTAAAAAATAAAATTTTTAATATCTTCAAGCAATAATTTAGTTTTTTGATTTCAAAATGATTTAATTTGCTTTATCATACTAAAAAGCAGCCAACCTCAGCATTAGTAAACAATAGTGCTAGACAACTAAATACTAAATTGATCAAATTTAATTTTTTTATTTAAGCGAAATTATTTCGAGGGTGAGGGTTTTTTAATGATAGTTTTCTGCAGCATTATTAATAGATTTCTAAATTTGTGTCTTGAAAAGTAAAGCTACGATATAAGCAAAGAATAAAATAAATTTATTTGAAGAAGTAGAAGCCAAATAATTTTCTTTGTTGTTGAAATTACCTATCGTTCGACCAATTTAGCACATTACACTTTAAATATAATAGCAACTTAATTGAACTGCATAGCAGACAAAATATAAATTTAGTCCAATTCAAGTTCGAAGTTTATAGAACAAATTTTTTGTTCAGGAATTTTTTTCAGCCTTCGTTTGTTTATAAGTGATTTAGTTTTATTTTTCCAAAACATAAAAAAGAAAAAATCTTATTTAAGGCTATTTTGAAAATGAAAAAAAGTTAGAAAAAAAAATCATCAATTTCAAGGCTAAATGCAAGAAAAAAAAGGTTCAATCTAGCCTAAAAAGTCTAAAATACATTAAGAAATACGGATAGAAATTTGACAAGTTGTATGATTCCCACCATTTTTAGAAAATTTTCTAAGCGTTTATACTTTTGATTTTCATTCAGAGCTGCATTTATGCATATCTGCAAAGAAGTAACAAAAACAGTAAAATCCTATGAAAATCTAAAGGCTTGTGTTATACAATAAAACCTCCGTATGATTTCTCAAATACAATTTGATTTTTCTATTTCACAATCCAATGAAAATCTTAACTTTTGTATTAAATTTAGTGTATAAAGCGCATTACAGACACCTTTTAAATATTTGCTGCACGTTTTTTATTATAGTGCAAGGATTACTCGAAATGAACTCATATCCAAGAACGTTCAATTCGACCAAGTTTGATGTTGATTTGTAATCTACTGCCGAAATACTCAGAAGTTTCTTTGAACTATTTTAATTTTTTTTTTAATTTCCATAAACCCCAGTACTGTTGTACTCAAGGATTTTGGCAGTTTCCGTTTTGCATCATAAAATAAAAACTGCGAAGTTTTCAGAAAATGTTAAAACACTTCCAGAAAGTTTAGAGCCTACAGATTAAATTAATATTTGATTTTGGAAATTTTCATGAGCAAAATCGGGAATGGGGGGAACTGTAAAAACCCCTCAAAGCAACAGCACGGGGGTATATGGAAATTTAAAATTTTTTTAAAAATAGTTTAAAGTAATTTCTGTGTATTTAGGCGACCTTCCCTTTAAAATGATATATGTCCCATCTAGCAATTGTAATTGTTTAAGTCCGCGATGAAAGTTCGTCTCAGTTGTTTTTCTCGTGCCCCTTTTTACATATTTGTTGGAAATGCCAATAGAGAACTTAACGAGCTCCTGTTTTTGTGGTTGGTTATCTTTTTTAATTTACTTCTTATAAAGTCGTACTTTGGTATACACCACAAATTTATATCCTTATAATTTTATATGAATTTTCCTTAGGGAACTTTTAAAAAACAATTTCAAGCTAAAGTGTATACAGAAAACTTTTAAATAAAATTATTCTTGCAGGTGTTATTTTGTGCTATCGCTAGCTTTAGGATCTCTAGTTTTATTTTTAGTGCTTGCTCCTTAGTTTTAACATAAAACTTACGAGCCCACATATGAAATTGTCTTTACCTGTAAAATACACTTTTTACTTGTTTGAATGTTTCCACGGTATACAAGTTATTAATTTTTAACTGATTTTTATGAAATTTTGGTAAATATAATCGTTATAGCAGAAAAAGATGGCCACTTAATTGACCACTTTTCATAAATTTACCCCAGAATTTTTAAAATTTGCTATTTCAACACATTTTTTTTTTAATTTTTTTATTATGGTCTTAGATATCAAATTTATTATAGAAAAAAAGTAATCAACTGCCAGGCTCCTTATTTTGATGCTAAACGAAATAGAATTTTCGGCTGAAAAAGTGGCTCACTAACTTTTGACTTAATGTTTGCTTGTCCTTATGTTTTTTAACGTAAACATTCTCAATATACAATATTGACACAACAACAGTTTTTTTAAATAATCGCGCATTTCAAAGAAAACCCGGTAGAGAAGTGGGCGGAACAGTTGGCGTAAGTAGTAAAAATCATGTGGCAGCTTTTGGGAGCATTTAAATTGAAAAAAAATCCATCAAGCCACCGTTATCTAATTAAGTCACAATCATTCAAACATCATTTCACATCTACAAATAAACATAATGACAAGCACGAGTAGCCAGCATTATTTTAAACTCATGCTTACGAGTAAGCATAATTAAAAAAATTTTGTTAATTGTATTCCTTAGCAGGAGCACATAATAATGTGAATCAAAATAACACTCTTGCGCACGAGTTCCAAAATAAGCTCGTAAGCACTACTCGCACTCCTCATAAATTCTATTGTCATGATAAAATATTGTACTTGTAATAACCGAAATTCGATAAAACGATTCAAAATTTAGTTCTCAAATTATCCCTACTGATATTAGTAACATTGTAAATAGAATCTCACAGCTGATTTTATTTCCTCAGTATATGAATAAAGTGTGAGTGAAATTTTAATACCAGATACTATCACAGATAATGCTCATTTTGTTTACATTTTTTTTATATTTTCTTCAAGGCAGTTAGCCTACCATGGCCAAATGCCATGTTTAAGACAAACAAAAATATTTCTTATAAAAATATTCGAGTCATCATTTGCTAGATCAAGCAAAATATTGTTAATAATAAAAATCTCTAGTGACACAGATAATTTTCATAACATTTTTTTTCATTTATTTTCCCTTAACTCCTTGTTTTATAGTTTTCTTAAAGCTTATTGCATAATCCACAACGAGTTTCAGATGAACATAAATATTTCTGTTGTACAGATTTCCATGACACTGTTGTACATATTGTGCTTGAATGCGTACAAATAAATTCTTTTTCGATACCTGTAAACATGCAATTTCTTGCAAATAACTACTCGATGTACAAAAGAAATATTTATTTTAATTTATAGTTCAATATAACTACATATTCTCTGATTTATTTAATTTATTTTCTTTTATTTTTACTTCAATTTTCACTACGTTATGAATAAAATTGTTTTTCGTACCTGGGCGATGGTATTCGTTAGTGATAAATACAATTTATACACATTTGTACACACACAATGCTAGAAGTACCCTACATTGAAATAACTTTAATTAAATATCAAAGTGATATTGAATGTTTGAGCAGTTTGAGGTATCGAAATTTAACTTGTTGGGGGATGTTATCCTTGTACAAACAGGGCATAAACGTAGACAATTTTGCATCGTCGCTCGTTACTGTAACTCCGTTCATATTTATTTGTAACGGGTGGCCCAAGTGAGACCTAGTGAGCGTATTGTAGTCGTTGTTGGGGGTCTTGGGGTAGAAGCTGTTGCACAATTTGAACTTTGATCCAGCTTTAAAATTCTCTGTAATGTTGTTCTGGGTATACCCAATTGGCCGGAACGGCGACTTGTTGAGACAGACACTCTGCTGCACAGCTTCCACGTTGTCTTCAGTACGAATATTTCGATGAACAACTTTTCCTGGACGGTCGACAACTGAACCCAGTTCCTCAAAACGGCAAACTAAACTTGTAATCATGGAAGATGTGGGCTGATCTTACGTTAAAAAAAACGGCGATAATTTCGCTGCGTCAGAACAATTGATCGTTGAGAAGAATAATAAAAATCGATAATTTTAATTTTAAATTTCCAAGAGTTCAATTATAATCTGCAAAAAGAAATAATAAATTATGTTAAAAAATAAAAAATTTATTTGTGTTTCACATCAGCTGGTCTTATTTGGGCCACCCTGTAGTTTAAAATTTTCTTTTTAATTTTATCTGATATGTTGGTAATCTCCGCAGGATCTGACTATAGGATTCTGAGTATATTTAATCCTTGTTCAGGTATCACTACATAGTACAAAACAAAGTCGCTTTCTCTGTCCCTATATCCGTATGTATGCTTAAATCTTTAAAACTACGCAACGGATTTTGATGCGGTTTTTTTAATACATGCAGTGATTGAAGAGGAAGGTTTATATGTATAATCTTGGAAGGTTTAACGTCACAAATCCGCCCGCAGGTGGCGCTATAGTCGGTATCTGGCTTATTTGCCTACTACCTGTTTTTACCCGGTCTCGCACGGTTCTTTACTCTATGAGTACGATTTCTTAGTGTTAGAAGATTGAGTATATAAAAATATTAAGGCAAGACAACGTTTGCAGGGTTAACTAGTATTTAATAAAAAAAAAAAACGTTACAGCATAAAATTAAAAAATGTCTTTTTTCTTTATTATATTAAGAATCTTAATTATAATTTTAACAAAAAACCCAAAAAAAAAACATTCAATACCAAAAACTAAAGAAAACAATGTCGCTTCTCACATGGTTTTAAATACTTATGCTTGTATCAAAGAAAATTTAAGTAGACTTGAAATCGATATTGTGACAAATTTTTATCAAGAATTTTCCATAATTTATATTTGAAGTCGTTAGTAGTCTCTTTGAATATCAGCCTTATAAGCGAATTCAATTATTTTTCAACTTCAATGTTAAAAAATAATATTTAAAATTCCTTTAAAAAATAATTAATTTTTTGATTTTTAGTGCGATTTATATTCTGATATTTCGCTCGATTTATCGCACTCAGCATTACTAAACGGCAGAAAGAGATAACTAAATACTAAATAGAATAATTAATTAGGAATCAAGTGCATTTTTATTTCACAAGTTAGAAGCCAAATACTTTTCTTTACTTATGAATTTCAAATTATCAAGTTTTACCGAAAATATTACTTTAGTTAATTTGGTTTTAGTCTCAGTTTGTTTTCGTATGATTTGTTTTAATTTAAAAAAAAAGCTATTTAAGGCTATTTTGAATAACAAAAAATGCTAGGAAAAAAGCTAGAAGCTAAATCCTTAATTTTTATGCTAAATGACAGAAAAGAAGTCTAAATCTAAATTTAAAAAGGCTAAATAGCCAAAGCTGCCCTTGTCTCTTCTTAAAAAGGACTAAGAGTAGCCAAGTTGCCTATCAGTATTTCCCTGACCCTGATCTCCAAAACTATTAGTACCATAATTTTTTAATCACTTCACAATTTGGTTTGCTACCCCCAAAATACTCTGCCTGTATCTTAAAAGTCTTAAGTCCCATCATTTAGTCTTAAATTTCAAAATTTTCTACGTTACTCTCAAGTAAATGAATTACTTAAAGCAGATCAGCTGAAGTTCTATGAGAGAAACCAAATTTTGTTGTGCAGGGTATTCATGAGTTCGTACAAAGACTTTCTGAATTATCTTATATTCGATTTCTTTATTGATAAAACATATTAAAAAATATGCTTGTATGAATGTGTGTATGTGTAAAGCTGGGCATCAGTGATTACAGACAGGGTATGCCTTGTTAAATGAATACGAAGATTAAATCGTAATTCCTTGTGTATGTGTAAACAGTCATAAAGCCATAATTTAGCGGTTTTCATTACGGCAAATACAAATTCATATGTGAATGGTAAGTTATAAACAAAAAAAAAAGCACTTAAATATTCAATCGTATACAAGTAAGCACATGTATACACACAAATACATGTATATAAATAAATACCTGTGCCACGATATTGTGTTATTGAATACAAAGAAAATTAATTACTACATTTAATTTTATCCTCATGCAATTATTCTTCTTATTACTGGAATTATTTTTATGCCACACACCCGTTAAAATGTCTCTTACCCTTCAAGCTAGCCCAGCAAACAAATTGCTTTGTATTAATAATTAAAAATACATTTTTAAATTTTAGAGCTATTTTAAAATCAATTTTTTTTTATTAATTACACAGGTCTTCAGTGTAACTGATTCGCCTTTTAAAAAAAAGCTAAGAAATATTGAGAGTGTTAAATGGTCATCCTTAAACTGTAAGTGAAATTGACAAATTCGGAAATCTTTTATCCCTTGCAAGAATTTAACAAGTTTCTAAGAAATCTTAAAAGTCAAAACTATATAAATTAATCGGATACAAATTTTACATTCTTAATTCATACTTAGACAGATTTATATAGAAACACTTTACCAGAATTTCAATGCGATAGTATTTATGTCGATATGAGAATGATAACAAACTATAGGGAGCATTTCACGTGAAGCGGACAGCGAGGTCATAGAATTTGTTTATATTTGAGTTTATTATATTTCCAGTGGGTATGAAAGCAAATACGTAATGTTTTTTATGATGTTTATTTTTCAAGTTACGAGCCAACGAAATTCCGATTTGTTTGAAGTAGATTTTTTAAAATAAAAAAAATTTTAAAAAATATCACACTTCGCAATTCGTATAGATCTTCTTTCCCTTTTTTGATAAAAAATAAAATGTAAAAAATAAAAGAAATTTAACTCCTAAACCGGAAGTTAAAATTTCAATAAAGTTTGTCAAAAACTTCCATCATTTTATTTTGTAATTTTTTTTTATTCCAAAAAATAGGTCAAAAAATATTTTAATTAAACTAAAAGTTTCATAGCGGTAAATTAATCTACATGCATGTCGCACTGAGTGTGCCGCTACATACTAGTTTATGGCAGCTGGCAAGCGATATATGGAATTAGGATATTACTGCATTGACGTGTATAATTTTAGGTCGGCGTATTCAAGCAACGAGTATAACAACAATTTTGATTAGCTATACACGCAATGAAAAAATATGGTTGAGGCAACCATATTCTGGTGGAAACACAGTATGGTTAGATATATGATTGCATCTAACCATATATATTTTTGAATCAAAGATATTAAAAATAGCTTTCAACTGCAGATGTTTTTTTAATTTTTTATTATATTTTAATTTTTTTTAAATACATACATATTTTATATAAGCATTTAAAAAAAAGATTTAATATGAATTTCTTTTCTCTTTTCTCTCTTATTTTATTTTTATTATCATATCAGAAGTTTTTACAGATTAATATTTATGTGCAAATTACAGAGTTCAAGGTGCTTTGCTTTTTTCAACTTAAATATTAAAATTAGTTTATCAAAATTAATACTTGCATAATTACATATACTTAATTATAAAATTGGAGGGATAAAGTTTCAAAAAACCTGTATGAGTAAATATGAATTTAAACAAAATTTTAATTTTAATTTTTTGTATAAATAATTTTTTTTATTCCATTGATTTTTCTTTTCTATCAATTTGTATTTATTTATTACATAATACAGCTGGTTAGAATTTATTTTTTTCAATTTTAGTTGACTCTACCAGTACTCGCACTTGTGAACACGAACACTTAATTAAGAAGCATTAACTCGCCACTCAACCAGTTCAGCCACAAAGCCAAGTTGAGTTTGAACGATTAAGTTTTTGTTTTATACTCAATTTATTTATATGCTTGCGGAAGAGACAAAATAGAAACCATTTACATTCAATCATATTTTTATCATTATTATGTTTGCTATGAACATATTTATGATTTCAAGTAAACTTTTATTAAAAATAATATGATAATTATATGGTTGATCCAAGACACTAAACATAATATGGTTAAGAATAACTAAAAACATGTTTATCGTGATCATAATAATGTTTAGATGCTTCAAATTTATAATAATATTTTTGTGAAGAACAAATTTTGTTAGCGATAACCATATTCAACCATCTTTTTTCTTTGCGTGTAGATATGTAATATTTCCAACAGCTACTGGAGGCGTTTATAAGTCGTTTTCTACAGGAACAACACACATGCACATTTATTGGACATTTCCACTTTTCGTACCCACTAGAGGTAAGCATTGAACTGAGTTTTTTGTTTGAATATTTGAATCTTTTTGTGACTTTTGATTAATAATTCTTATTTAGTCAATTGCTTTTACAATATAAAGGTTCTAATGTTTGCAAGAAACGTCGGGAGTAACCTACTGAGGATTCGGAGTAGCGTCTGATGAAATGGTCCATATAGGTATGCTCTCTCTTTCAGTACTTATTGTACTGAATAAATAACTCATGAGAATATCATGAGTAAAAGAATAAATTTTAAAACCAACACAATTTCTGGAATTAAGCACAAATAAAGATTAATATTTTTTTATGAAAATTTTTAAATTTTAAAGCCTTTTTAATAAGGCTTATATTATAGCCTCCATTTTTACAAAAGGAACTAAATTATCTTTATATAGAAATAAAAATTAAGTTCGTAACATAATTTTTAGAAGCTATAACCTTTTGAAAAACCAGTGTTATAGGTCCTATTCATGTGGCATAAATTTTTTTTTTGCATTCTGCTTCACGTGAAATGCCCCATAGTTAAGATATATTCACCCACTCTCAAAGATTTTTGTTCATCTATTCGATTAAATATCCATTATATAATGAAATATTTCATTAGATATTTAAAACACAAGCTTTCAGTTTTGCCAAAAATTAAAATTAAATTATTGAATAAAAAAAAGTTAAAAAGGCTTAAAGATTAAAAATTATATGATAATAAAAAAAAAGAAATGAGAAATATTGATTAAAAGAATTTTCTTTTAATTTTTTATTAATCCTAAATAAATAATTAATTTCATTTCAAGAAACTAAAATTACGAGTTCTAAGAAACAATTTTTTCTGAGAACCTCATTTTTAAAAAGCAATAAAATGTCTGCAAGCACTCAATTTTTAAATTAATAAAAAAAGGAAATTCTAAAAAAGATATCCAATAGGAATACAAATTATATAAAATTTAATTTAATTTAATTTTGCAAACATTTGTAAAAAATTTTTAACCCAAGCATATTTAATTAACGAATCGAAAAAATTCTTTTTGATAAATACACTCAAGTCATACACTTTTTTAGGTTTCCTGTTTGTGTGTACAAGGCATTACGCAAGTTAAAACGTATGTTTTTTCTTTAATAAAAAAATTAATTCATGATACACTTGGTATCTACAGGGTGGGCCAAAAGAAACCAAGGGGTGTAAAAGTTTAATAACTTTTTTGTTTATTAACTTTTTTTTATTTTTTCGTTCAGATTATATAATATACAAAATGGAAATGTCTCTTAAATGACCACCGTTTTCAGCTTCGCACTGATGGACTATTTTTAGAGCATTTTCCATAACATCTTTCGAATTTCTGCAACAATGTTTGCCTTGAGTTCAAGGATTGCCTCTGGCTTGTTCACATACACTCGCTCCTTCAAAAAACCCCAAAGAAAATAGTCGGGTGCTGTCAAATCTGGCGATCGCGCTGGCCAAATAATTTCCGAATTTCGAGAAATTATTCGCTCTCCAAAAATTTGACTTAAAAGTGCCATTGTGTCTCGGGCAGTATGGGCAGTGGCTTCGTCCTGCTGAAACCACATACCAGGTCTGTTTTCAAGAGCAGGACGTAAAAAATTTTCTATCATAAAACGATACCGCTCTCCATTTACGGTTACAGCACTTCCATCTTCATTCTCGAAGAAGTAGGGCCCAATGACATTTTCAGATGTGATCCCACACCATACTGTACACCTGATGGGGTGCAATTGGCGTTGATGAATGGCTCTTGGATTTTGAGAACCCCAGAACCTACAGTTCTGCTTGTTAACAAAGCCATTCAAATGAAAATGAGCGTTAAAATAATTGATCTCTGGTTTAAATAATAAATTCTATTGTTCTGGTTCTCTGTTCAGTTGTGAACCTCTCCATTATAAATTCTCCAAGTGTTGTCTATATAATCTGAAAGAAAAAATAAAAAAAAGTTAATAAACAAAAAAGTTATTAAACTTTTACACCCCTTGGTTTCTTTTGGCCCACCCTGTACGAATGTTCTTTATTTTTTTACTTTTATTTAAGTGTCACTTATAAAGTATTTATATACTTTGAACTCTCTTTAAATGAGTTTACTTGTGAACTATCTTTACAAAAGTATTATCAGTTCTATTTATAATTTGAGTTTATTGAATATTAATTAAATATATTATCATTATGTTTGAGTTTATCCCAATATGCTTTGTTAAGTTTATATCATTTTAAGAACTAATTTTCTATTTCAAAATGTTAGGTTTTTCAGAATATAAATATTTTAATAATTAATTATTATTCTCTTCTTTGTAATGTTTTTTCAATGTATTTTATTATTTTATCACTACATATTATCAATAATATTATTTCTATTGTTAGTCTCTTTGTGTTTTTAGTTTTTCCGTTTCTTCGCTATAGCTGGCGTCAAAATTTCCATAAAAAAACAAAGCAAAAGCAAAGCAAAAATTTGGGAATATCTAAAATTTCGGTTGTTTTTCATTTTTCTGGTCCATTTGTGTACCGATGTTTTTGATTTTCTACACAGACAATTATGACTTATATTTGCGACAAAACCGCGTACCATAATTTTTGCCCGTCTTGTATTTTTGACAAATTACGCACCAAAAATGTTAAAAAAAAATTGCACAGCCATTTATGAAGCAATTAGGCTGAATTTTAATAGCAAACTGACAACAGGAATTTCCAAATTATCTTTATTTACAAATGGTTAAATTCAAAAGTGATATACAAGATTTTACGCATTCTCGCTATTAAATCTTTTGAAAATGTATACCTATTTTTGATACCTACTTGTAAAGGGTGTCCCAACAAGAACGCAAGATTTAAATTTTAAATAAATGACTGATGCTGCAATTGAATTGTTTCTCCACATTCATTTCTTCAATTCTAAGCAAGAAAACACTGGTTATCATTTCACGATACCGAACACCATTGACTGTTTGCCCTTGACCTGCCTCATTTTCATAAAAAAAAGGTCCGATGATTCCTCCAGCTCAAAAACCACACCACACAGTGACACGTTGAGGATGCATTTGCTTCTCGTGAATCACTCGAGGATTTTCCTCACCCCAAATGCGACAATTCTGCCTATTGACGAAGCCATCAAGATGGAAATGGGCCTCGTCACTGAAGATGATTTTATCGGCAAAATCAGCATTTTCATGTTGTCTCTCCAATACCCAATTAACGAACTCCATTCGCTGTCCATGGTCATTTTTTACTAACCTCGTACCTTCTACTAGCTAACAATAACAATTGTTCAAAAGTCAAACAATGACACTTCGAATGGCGCCAAATTTAAATTTTGCGTTCTTGTTCGGACATATTCATTAAAAAAAATTTAGGAAAAAAATTTTTTCCATAGAAATTACTTTATTAACTTTTAATTGCTGAAAATCTGACATTTAGAGATGCATTGAAATGAATTCAACAATTTTTTTTTTTTTTAAATTTTTGTCCCGAGAAAGATTTTGAAAAATTTATTTTTGAAAAATAAAGGTACCATATGAAGACTGTATGAGAATTAAATTCACTTTTTTAACAAATTAGCAGCAAAATATTGTTTTTCATTTCTCCAATAAAGTTTTGTGCCTCCGGTTCATTAATTGTCAATTTAATATTTTATCCACAGCATAAAATTTTGCTATTCAAACCACATAAAATTTTTTTTTAAAGAAATTAAAAAAAAAATATCTAAATAAATTCAAGCTGTAAGTTTGCAAACAAAAAAAAGCGTGGGTGAGCTCAGCTCAACATGCCAGGAAAGTATTTTATTTATAAGTTTTTTAAAATACTTTTTTATTTATAAAATTAATTAATAGTTGAAATATTTAGCCAAGTATTACATTTTCTCTATTAAAAGACAGCGATTGTCTTCTAATTTAAATTATGCCCTAATTCTTTAAAAAAAAATCTCTATTATTCAAGTAATTATGTGCCAGTTTCTGAGCTATTTTTCTAAAGAAACTATTTTACTCTCATGGTATTTTAATTTTGTGTACTTGCTTAATTATCCTCTTGTGAAACTCTATTAAAGAAACTTTTCAACAGCAAAACTTAAAATTGTTACCCTTCAAGGTCTTTTTTGATTGACAGTAGAACCAACACTTTTATTATAAAGCAGCCACAATCTCTTCCCACCGCACTGATATGCACTAGCAAATGGACAAACTATTTTAAAATGCTGCACTTGCTAACACAAGAAAATGAACTACATTTGCAGTGGCCTGCGCTATTAATCAAACAAAATTACTTTGAAATCATTCTAGGTAATTTTTTAACATAGAAGTAAATAATTTTTAAAATGGTTTCAAATCCACTATTTCAATCAACAACTGTAGTCAACCCAACTTTTCAGTGAATTTGCAATTAAAACTAGTAGCGAAAAGAAGCTGTACTCTCCAAATGGTGGCCACGTAAATAGAAACGTTTCTTTTTTTAAGTCCATTTCAGCATTTGGCAGGATATCTATCTCACAAATGATGGCAGCTATAGTTCATAGATTTTTAAGTGTTTTATTTCTATAATAATGTTTCTGTTGCTGTGCTCTAAAAATTTGTGTGGGTACGTGTATTTTCCAAGTGTTTTCTATGAATTTTTTTTGTTTTTGTTTACTACTGCGAAATTCCAAAAGAAAATTGCCAAACTAAGTGCATTTTAACATATTTGACTCTGTTGCCGAAAGTTTGTTTTGTTTTATTTGTATTTTTTTAATCGTTTTTGTATGAGTAATCGTTGGTGTTTTTATATCACGAAAAGTTAAAATATTGTTTGGACAACAAGTTCTTTGCCATTGACTCTTATTTATTTTTGGTGGCTTCCTTCTTTATTTTAGTCAATTTGTTTTTAAGTACAAGCAGAGTTTTAGGTTTTTGTTTTTTTTTTGTCTTTAAAAGTCAATTTTAATTATTTTTTGTTAACTTTTATTTTTGTGTTTTTTCTTTCTTAGTAAATTATGAAATCTGTATTACAATCATCTTAAATGGTTATCTAAAAATATAAAATAATTTATTGAAAAAGAATATTCTTTCATATTATTCAAATGTCTAAATTTTGTAGGAGTGGTGGAGATTTCGATCACAATTTTTCGATGTTTTTCATTAAATATTAAAATTAAATCATTAACAGCCTTATTCAGAGAGACTTAATATAGGTTTGCAAGCCGTTATTAAGTTAAAATCGCTTAATTTATATTCAGAGGCGGTTTTAATCTTAATAGTCCTATTTTAAACCTTTATTAAATCCACAAATTTTAAAGTAGGTATGACCCTACTTTAAAGCTATATTAAGCTGTGACAACTGATTGTTTGTTTTTGTTTTTTTAGTACATTGTGTTAAAACAAAATAAATGTTAATATAACTTTTTTATTTATTTGATTTTCGACCTTTTTATTTTCTAAGATTTTTAATTAAAATTTTTTTAAATATAGGCTCTAGGTCTCTCTAGAGCTCTCTCTAGACCTAGAGAGTATATTTAAAAAAAAATTAATTAAAAATAACTTTCTTATATTACTGAAAAAAGAGTATTAAATTTTTAAATTTAATTAATTAAAAAAAATTAAATCACACCTTTTTCTTTTAATATTTTCCATTTTTATTGCAATTTTTTTTTTTGGTAAAACTAACACAAATTCACAAATTTTAATTTTCAGAGACGTGTATAAAATCAAAACAAATAAAAAAGTAATGGGTAATCATTTCTCTTTTTATTCGTTCTGAAGAGGTTACATAAATTACCTATATAATTTTGATACTTTTTTAATTTTTTTTAAAGATAAACTAATAAACATGCTGTAATATACACTGTTCTTTAAATTAAATAAACTTTTTGTGGCTTAATAAGAAAAAAATATACGACTGAAATATATATTTGCGAATACCGAATAATACAATAATACACAAAATGGCAAATCAAAACAATAGTATTGCCAGAATCGAATTTTAAAATTTGCTAAAGGGCATATTAGTTAATAAACCTCCCTTGAATATAAAAATGTTAATATAGGATTATTAGCTTAAAGCCTTTATTAACTAAAGTAGATATCATATAGAAATTAATTTTCTTCTCTGAATACGGCTGTAAATATTTAAAAATAAAATTTAGTGCCATTAAATCATTTTTTTTTATTTATAATTAGGTTTGATGCATTGGCTTTCCGACTGGAACTATTAAAGTTTCAAATTCTTATTTTCAAAGTTCCCCTTTTGCCCTTTATAGTTTTGCCTGGAAGTATGCGAAAATAGTTTTGTTCTTAAAATAATTGTAACTACTTATTTACATAAAAAAATCGTTTTAGATTTACGTAGCCAACAATTCAAGTGAATTTTAATATATAAAAACTAATCGGTACATCTATTCCATATGACAACCATATAGCCATGAACTATCATAGCTATCTAAGCTGCAAGCTCCAGGAAATTACAGGCAGAAAAAAATTTATATTTACCATTATTTTTAGCCGATCTCTAATTAGCCATGAAAATTTCTGTTAAAAAATGGTCAAGTCTCTCAGAATGCGGTGTTTTTATATAACGCGATTCCTATATAATGCGTTGTAAAAAAGGCGACAAGCCCTCCTAGAAACTGGTCTCTCTCTTTAAAGCAGCGTTTCAAAAACTATTTTTTTTTATCGATAAATTATTTATTGAATCTTAAAAAAAGGTTTCAATAACTATATACATCATAGAACGGAATGAATATGCGACGATTTTGCTTTTGGCCTGGGAATGCTAGACATTCCTTAATTGTGTAGCAAGATATTTAGCGGTTACTTTTATTTGTTAACGCTAATAAAGAGTGATTTTTTTGCTATTATCTTTTTGGCAACACTAGTTTTGACAGCTCACGCACGTTTTGTATCTTGTGTCACTGTCAAACATCTTCAGTTTGGTCTATAATTTAATCATGAATCGTCTTACAAACGAACAACGCTTGCAAATTATTGAATTTTATTACCAAAATGCGTGCTCTGTTAAGAAAGTTCATCGCGCGCTTCTTCCATTTTATGGTCAGTTTAATCGACCTACTGAGGCTTCTATTCGGGCTATTGTAACAAAATTTCGCACCAAATTTACATTGTTGGACATTAAACCACCAACACGCTTACGTAGAGTGCGAACTGAAGAAAATATCGCAGCCGTATCGGCCAGTGTTGGTGATGACCGTGAATTATCGATTCGGCGCAGTTCGCAGCAATTGGGCTTCTGTTACTCCACTACGTGGAAAATTTTGAGGAAGGATTTGGGTGTGAAGCCTGGTGCAAGAATTGAAGCCAAACGACCTACCACAACGCCAAATTTTTGGTGAATGGGCTCTTGAAAAGTTAGATGAAGATCGAAGAATTGTGTTCAGCGACGAGGCTCATTTCTGGTTGAATGGATACGTGAACAAGCAAAACTTCCGTATTTGGAGTGAAGAGCAGCCAGAAGCATTGCAAGAGCTACCAATGCATCCACAAAAAACAACCGTTTGGTGCGGATTATGGGCTGGCGGCATCATTGGGCCGTATTTCTTCAAAGATGATGCGAATCACAACGTTACTGTGAATGGTGAGCGCTACCGTGCGATGATAACAAACTTTTTTTTGCCCAAAATGGAAGAGCTTGACTTGCATGACATGTGGTTTCAACAAGACGGTGCCACATGCTACACAGCACGC
The DNA here is from genome assembly GCA_947397855.1 of Thelaira solivaga. Classification (NCBI taxonomy): domain Eukaryota; kingdom Metazoa; phylum Arthropoda; class Insecta; order Diptera; family Tachinidae; genus Thelaira; species Thelaira solivaga. Next base: position 31,145,673 of record OX377612.1, read on the forward strand.
GAAACAATGGACCAATTGAGAGGCGAGTTCGGTGAACAGTTTATTTCACGCTTGGGACCAGTCAATTGGCCGCCCAGATCGTGCGATTTAACGCATCTAGACTATTTTTTGTGGGGCTATGTTAAGGCTAATGTCTATAGGGACAAGCCCGCTTCGATTGACGCACTGGAAGCCAACATTGCCAACATTATTCGTGAGATACCGGCCGAAATGTTGGAAAGAGTATGCCAAAATTGGACTAAGCGGATGGACCATTTGAGGCGCAGCCGCGGCCAACATTTGCATGAAATAATCTTCAAACATTAAATTATATCGACCCAACTATCGATCCAAATAAATATTTCATGCATTTTTCTGAATATTATGTGTTTTTTTTTTTAAATTTCCGATAGTTCTTATAAAATCACCTTTTATATGACTTTTGATGGAAACTGCAGTTCTGACAGAGAAAAACATCGACATGTTCTGCGGTATTATACTCCCGAGCTGTAAATAGCAGTATATTTATACATAGTTCAGGTGGAAAAGTGAATGCATTTGCATTACAGTGTAGAAGATTTGGTCCCAACTGGATCACAATTACATCAGAGATCTAATGGAGCTTAAAAGATCTCAATTTAACACTTTAGTGATAGCAATTACTCGCCACTGCAACTTTGGCAATCATGCAAAGACAATGGGTATGCCAACCAATAGCTACTGCAGAAATTGTCATGACGAAGAAGAAGAATATATTGTGGAATCTATACAATGCTGTAAATATTGGCACATATGTAAAAATTAGCAAACTGTGACGGCGCACTACCGTCTTTATTGCGGGCGGCTTGTTTTGCTTCAGAGCTGGATGGTAAGCGTGAAATTGCATATTTAATAAAAGGAAATTTCTGTGTGCAAAACAGAAAATGGTTTTTGGCGCAAAAGTACTAAAAGCAATTGTGAAAAATTAAAATTAAAAAATTTGATTTTGTTGATTGTACTCTTTAGAAAAGTGTTGTTTATTTTGAATAAAAAAAAATATATAAATTGGTGAGATTCATCAAATATTATGGTACATATTGTTTTCAACTTTTAAATCGAGAATATTGTTGAAACCTCTAGATACAAATTTATTTAACTATAAATATAATTAAATCATCATATTTACAAAAAAACAGACAGCCTACAAATAAATGTGTTATATTTTCAAAGTTTCTGAGCCAATAAATTGCGAAGCACATGAAATGATTCTTAAGAAATACAGTTATAACGGTACAGGAAACACAATAAAAATATTTACTCAGATTTTTTTAAAAGCATATTAAACATGAAACTAATTTGAATGTCGTGGGCATTCATGACCTATAATGTAATAGTCCTTCTTATTCCATTTAAGCTTTTACTACTTTGATTTACTTCTTTGACGTCTTTCTATCCATATCTCTCCTCCGTTTTTCTTCTTCTGAAACTTTTACAAATTTACCGCATTAAGAACTTCATCAGAGCACCTACAAGAGCCTCCAGTCATCTCCTTTCTCTTTTACCTAACCAAATCTCGTCGATTTAATTTTTTTTTATTATGTTTGAAAGTAGACGGCACAGAGAATCTTTTGTACAGCCTATAAGTTTGCTGTTCAATATTTATGCTTTGAATGAAGAAAATAATCGTGTTTAGTGAGAGTCCAGCTATTTTTCTGGCAGTCAACAAGAGTTTCCCAGAAGTCTTGTCCTACGAGACCCTAAAAGCGGACAGTCAAAAAGTATATGCTCTGACACTTCGTCATACAAATCATATGATTCTAATATTTCATGTCTTACACTGGTGATATCTACAATAACAATGCTACCGCCTGAGATCTATTTTGTAGACAGTCAGTGGCTTCTGGGATATATACCTCTTTATAAAGTTTTTAGCTTGTCGGAGTCTAGTCAGCGATTTCCATTGTTTTGAGAATTTTGATGCAATCCAAGAACTAGTTTTCTTTTTAATATATAATAAAGAGATGCTTTATTTAGGCCTAGCAGTCTTTCCGCTAGTTGACAGTGTGGTTCTGATGCCCAAGCATCCAACGCAAAGTGAGGTATTTTTAAAGGCTAAGCTCGTTCAGAGATAACAGGCAATTAATTTTTGTATGTATGTATGTAAATATCTAAATGTTTATTAACTCTGTAGAACAAGAATTAGAATGAGGAGCGAGAACAATTCACCTGGTCAATGCTGCCAAAATAAACCTATTGTGACACTACTCTCAAGTTCCAAATCCTCCCAGAGTCTAGTATTCAACAGGAACTCTGAAACTTCTTTGGGTGATTTGTCCTGTAATAAGTAGCGAAAATGGGTCCAAATTAGACCATTACAGTGACACAATATGCGTACTGCTATCTCTTCATCTTCGTTACATAACCTGCAGAGGTCATTTTGACTGATCCTCATATTCGCAATGTCCAGTCAGGAATCCTGTGACAATGCGAATACCTGACCAGGTCAAGCCAAGTAATTCTATTGTTCTCTTCCGAGATCGGAATGGCATGAATGTTTTCGCTACCCTGATACCTACTGTTTTCAGCCAGTATCTTTGCTATTCTCTTTCCAGCCACTCCCTAAAAATGAGCTTAATAGAATTTCAAGGCAGCCCGCAGAATGGTTCTGGGCCAATAAATCTATTAGCTGCCCCTTTTCTTGCGAGTTCGTCTGTCTTCTCATTGAATACATATGCACTACAACCTGGCACCCATACCAAGCTTTGAAATCGGAGTGAAATCGAAATTTGTCATATATTTTATTTTAAAGTCGTAATTTTTTTAAGGGCTAATTTTAAATTTTTAATTAATATTTTGTATTAAACTTCGAAATTTTAAAACTAATCAATTAATTACCTAGAGAAGAATTTAATGTGCTTGAATCTCCACTTAAGTAAACGGTTAGATGTACCTTTTCTTACTGACTGACAACCTTCATACTGTTTTTTCTTTCTTTGGTAAGATTAATAGTTAAATAGAGAATTTCTTTCTTAGCATGGCACTAGTACGAGTATGTATGTGTAAGCGTGTGCAATAGTGTCTATACGTTTGTTGTCTGTTGGATGATAAATAAGTGTACAAGCATGCCATTGAGGACAAAGTATTTAAATTCCCATACACATAGATCTTGCAACTATAAATGGATGTTTTCAGGAAGATGTGTGCATGTGTATGTATGTTTTGTATATTTGAGGGTATTCAAGTTTGTTTTTATAGTTAAGACAACAGTTACTTACTAAGGTTAGATATCAATACATCTTCTTAACTGTTGTCTTATTCTTAGTCTAGTTTCTCTTTTTTTCTCTCGCGCACACACACACAAACTTTCATTGGAGGTTTGAGTTTTGTTGGCTACTATTGCCAGATAATAAATCTATAAATTTTCTATATTTCTCTAACTGATGCTGTAGTTTTTAATGTTTTTGTTATCCGTTTAACTGAATGTATGTGTTTTATTGTACAGTGACAGTTTTATTGCTCAATCTACATGCATTTGGCCACAATTTCTTATTATTGTTGTTGTTATCTTTTCTGTTTTGCTTTATGCTTGGTAGGGACATTCTAACTAACAAACGAGTATAAACGAAAAATATAGAAGAAACACTTGCTTATAATAAATGTTTGTTTTCTCGTTTTATTCTGTGCATCTGTTTTTAGTTGGAACGTGATGCATGTGTGTGATTTTTTTTCAACTCCTTTCTATTTCCTTTTTTGTTGTTTTTCTTCTGGGTGTCTAGAGAATTTAGAAAAATATTCTTCATTGAAACTTTGTTATTTTATTGTACATTTGTTTGTTGTTGTTTCTCTTTGTTGTTGGTTTTGGATTCTTTGCCAGCCGTAAATATATTATCGAGGTTAACGCGTTCGACACATGTTCAACCTTTGGGATATTGGCAATACCAAGAGAATATTCCTTGAAGTGTACAATTTAAAGCAAACAAAGCTTTAGCTCTTAAGGTATATGTGAGTAATTTTGATTTAATCACAATATTATTTCTTGTATCTGTAGGACAAAGTGAACTTTTGTGGAGTATGCATTGTTGGCAACAGAACCCGATATTTAATCACATGTATGGTACGCAGATAACACAAAATCTTTTTAAGATATTGGGGGCAGAGATATTTGATCAAAATCTTTTTTTTATTATTAGCAGTATGGGTAAGGAGAACTAAGTTTTCAAGACGAACTATATGCCATCTAGCTCTGCCTTAGAAAAGAACTTGAAAGTGACACTAATAACAATCATATCTTTATTTACTCTGATATCAATGCAACATTACAGGCACTCGGTGTCTGAGATAATTTGGAAACGTTTCTGGGATTGCCAAGTACTTTCTGATATGGATGCCAGGATATAGTGAATGTGAAGGCAATAAAAACTTAGACACACTCACAAGAAAAGTAGTGTCATTTTAACAGAACTGTTTTGCGCACAGTCTTGCAGCTTTATTAAGCTCAGATATAGGGAATGACTAGAAAAGGAATCGTAACAATTTTGATTGTATACAAAGAATATTAGGGCAGCGAATACATTCATGGCCTTTAATTTTCTGAGCCTAACTTGCTCAGGAATTTTCATTGTCATGTGGTTCATAACTCACAACTACTTGGAAATTATGAGGGCCCAGCTTAAATTAGCTCTTCGAGTTATGTTACGAAAGCGAAGGTAAAACAAAATCTGTATTTTGTCACTATAATGGTCAACAGGCCCACTGTTGATGTTACCTAGAACATCACTAACCACAACCGTCTGTCATGGCGAACAAATCACCCAAGAATCTTTGAATTCTTTTGTCTTCGCTGATCCCAGTGACCAGTTGTGTTGTTGCATCTTCTAACTCTATTTCTACGCATTGTTTTTGAGAATTTGTATAGCGCTTACTTCAAACTTGTAATGCGTTGGTTTAACGAGTTCAGTGGACTTAGATAGCAGTAGTGTAAGGATCAGCTAATGCAGGCTATGCAGTGTGCCTGACAAAACCTATCAGCATGCGCTTTGTAACTGTACTGTTTTCAAGTTGAATTAGTGGATAGAGCACTCACCTCATATTGTCGATACCTATGTAGATCTTGGATGTTTTCTGCAGTCAATCTAAGCAGCTTCGTAAATTGAATTGAAGAATATGGTGACAGCGATAAGAAACCACTTTAATTTCTTTTAGCAGTAATTTGCTATCAAACTACTGCAGGGGAAAATTGAGCAGGATAGTGTGAAATAACAGCCATAATTCCACCATTAGCGCTAACCGCTGTTTCATTCTAGGCTAGCAACTGTGGGAATCGGTGGACCACATGAATACGCGAGAAGCAATAATAGATTTAAAACGTGATGAATCTATTTTGATTTTTTTCGTACACGCAAAAAAAATATGGTTGAGGCAACCATATTCTGGAGGAAACATAGTATGGTTAGATTTATGATTGCACCCAACCATATGTATTTTTAAATCAGAGATATTAAAAATAGGTTTCAACTGCAGATGTTACGGTTCAACCCCCGGTCAAGGCAAGAAATTTTTCTTAATACATACATATTTTAGTATGATTTAAAAAAAAAAATTTTAATTTAAATTTTTTGTATAAATAAAGTTTTTTTTTTCATTGATTTTTCTTTTCTATCAATTTGTAAAAGGTGATTTTATAAGAACTATCGGAAATTTAAAAAAAAAAACACATAAAATTCAGTAAAATGCATGAAATATTTATTTGGATCGATAGTTGGGTCGATATAATTTAATGTTTGAAGATTATTTCATGCAAATGTTGGCCGCGGCTGCGCCTCAAATGGTCCATCCGCTTAGTCCAATTTTGGCATACTCTTTCCAACATTTCGGCCGGTATCTCACGAATAATGTTGGCAATGTTGGCTTCCAGTGCGTCAATCGAAGCGGGCTTGTCCCTATAGACATTAGCCTTAACATAGCCCCACAAAAAATAGTCTAGATGCGTTAAATCGCACGATCTGGGCGGCCAATTGACTGGTCCCAAGCGTGAAATAAACTGTTCACCGAACTCGCCTCTCAATTGGTCCATTGTTTCGCGTGCTGTGTGGCATGTGGCACCGTCTTGTTGAAACCACATGTCATGCAAGTCAAGCTCTTCCATTTTGGGCAAAAAAAAGTTTGTTATCATCGCACCGTAGCGCTCACTATTCACAGTAACGTTGTGATTCGCATCATCTTTGAAGAAATACGGCCCAATGATGCCGCCAGCCCATAATCCGCACCAAACGGTTGTTTTTTGTGGATGCATTGGCAGCTCTTGCAATGCTTCTGGCTGCTCTTCACTCCAAATACGGCAGTTTTGCTTGTTCACGTATCCATTCAACCAGAAATGAGCCTCGTCGCTGAACACAATTCTTCGATCTTCATCTAACTTTTCAAGAGCCCATTCACCAAAAATTTGGCGTTGTGGTAGGTCGTTTGGCTTCAATTCTTGCACCAGTTGTATCTTATAAGGCTTCACACCCAAATCCTTCCGCAAAATTTTCCACGTAGTGGAGTAACAGAGGCCCAATTGCTGCGAACGGCGCCGAATCGATAATTCACGGTCATCACCAACACTGGCCGATACGGCTGCGATATTTTCTTCAGTTCGCACTCTACGTAAGCGTGTTGGTGGTTTAATGTCCAACAATGTAAATTTGGTGCGAAATTTTGTTACAATAGCCCGAATAGAAGCCTCAGTAGGTCGATTAAACTGACCATAAAATGGAAGAAGCGCGCGATGAACTTTCTTAACAGAGCACGCATTTTGGTAATAAAATTCAATAATTTGCAAGCGTTGTTCGTTTGTAAGACGATTCATGATTAAATTATAGACCAAACTGAAGATGTTTGACAGTGACACAAGATACAAAACGTGCGTGAGCTGTCAAAACTAGTGTTGCCAAAAAGATAATAGCAAAAAAATCACTCTTTATTTATTTATTACATAATACAGCGGGTTTAAATATATTTTTTAAAATTTTAGTTGACTCTACCAGTACTCGCACTTGTGAACACTAACACTTAATTAAGAAGCATTAACTCGCCACTCAACCAGTTCAGTCACAAAGCTCAGTTGAGTTTGAACGATTAAGTTTTTGTTTTATACTCACTTTATTTACATGGTTGTGAAAGAGACAAAATAGAAAATAATTTACATTCAACCATATTTTTATTATTATTATGGTTGATATGAACATATTTATGATTTCAAGTAAAATTTTATTAAACATAATATGATAATTATATGGTTGATCTAAAACACTAAACATAATATGGTTGAAAATAACTAGAAACATGTTTATCGTGATCAGAATAATGTTTAGATGCTTCAAATTTATAATATTTTTGTGAAGAACACACTATGTTTGAGGTGACCATATTCATCCATCTTTTTTCTTTGCGTGTATTGTTTCTTCTATTTTAATATTCATTTCTCCTTCTGATTTTCCTAATTTGAAATCTTTCTATAGCCACTTCCTCTTCCTTTTTCATCATCTACAGGTATCATAAAGGGATTACAGATGAGGGAGAAGCCACAAGAGGTCTCTTCCATCTTTTCTTTTACAGTAGCCTCTTTATTTCCTACAAATTAAAAATTATAAAAAAATAATTCCACAGATACACAAACAAATTATTTAATTTTTTTTCCAACACATAGACAACTTTACTTTAAACAGCACTTTTTAATAAAAATAACGTAAAGAACGTATGACAAACATGCTGCACCCAAATGGAAATATAAAAATATTCATAAATTCAAGTTTTTCTTTATCGAAAAGTACTTAATCCATGGAACCCTCTTTTAGCAAAGTTTAAAGTTTGTTTTTTGTCAAACTGCAACCAAAGTAGCAGCAGTTAAGTTTAAAAATAAAATTTGTTTCAGTCTTTAGCTTTGAAATCGATTTACAATTTCTGTTAGTTAATGCATGTGGCGTGTGAGTGTATGTGTAGTAAAAAGGAAACTATTATTACAGATGAAATGATGAGTATCAAGAGGAATAAGGGAAAAAGTGAACTAATTGAATGTAAAAGATACACCCATCACGTAAACTAAACGTAAATTTTTAACAGCAAATGTGACTGTAACGAAAAATAGAAACAACAACAACAATAACTGCAAAGTAGCTGCAACAAAATTTACAATTATCCAAGCTTATGAACACCTTTTTCTAAAATGGTTGTACTAAAGATGCATTTAAAGCTAAACAAATGCAATGCAATGATGACAGAAAGCAATAGCGAATACAAAAAATATTAAAATAGGAAAGCAGTCTCAGAATACTAAAATTAAATCATTTAACAGATTAGCGGATAGTGCACTTATCTACCCATCAATCTGAGGGTTGCAGGTTTAATTCCATGGTCTGGTTTTCTGCGGAAAATAAAAAAAGTAACAAATACTCATGTTCTGGCAAACGCGACAGCTCATGAGTAAACATTTTAAAGACATAATTGACAAAATCCAAGTACATTTCTTAAATTCTCTTTAACTCTTAGTTTTAACAAAATTCATCACTCCGTTTCAGTGTATGCTTGTGATTTGTAAACGCCAAAATTTTAGCTTTTAGATTTTGCAGACCACATATTTTGCGATTTTACATCGTAACTGTAAAAGAGAAGTATTTAACGTTTTTCAGAACATGGGCGTTAATAAAAGTAGGTGTGGCTAAAAGTCGGTATTGTTGATTCCTACAGCTAATTTTTAAATTTTGTGACCATTTCAGTATTTCAAAATAAAAGTTTTAAAAAAAGAAATGGTGAGGAATCACTCACATTTGAATTAATCTCGATTTATTTTATTTACAGACACTCAAACCAAATTCTCAAGAAACTTTTATGAAAGTTATATTAAAAACATTGTGTATTTTCTATAGAACTCTTTTAGATGCAAAATTCAATTTTATAAAAAAATTATCGATTTTAACCGATCTTTTAAATCACGAGTTAGAATTTCGAGTGTGCATTACATTCCAGAAAAATGCTTTAAAAAACTGAATTTTAATTAATAAAAAAAATAACTTGTCCCATTTAAAAATGGCCGTTGTATATTATAAGGACCTTTTGGTTTCTGTAAAAAAATTTTCAAATTAAAGAATCGAAAATGGAAACATTTTATAAGTAGTAAGAGAGCAAAGAGAAACTAAACAAATTTTTAGAAGAGTTTTAATTAAGTCATAATTGTGTTGTATAAATATACACAAGATTTCAGAAAAATTCTTATGGAAAGTATAAATTTTGTTTTCTTTGTTAAAAAAACAATCTGTTTTATTTATATAGAAGATCTTCACTTACTGCCAAGGAAGTAAATACGTTCTTAACTATTTATGTAGGTATCTCTGATGTGTAATTAATTTAATTCAGACAACACTCGTAAATTTGGTCATATTAATTTAACAAGCAAGATCTCAAAGGCAAACGTGGTTTTGACTTCTAATTTTATTCATATTGAAAAATAATTAAAAAGAGAAGAAAAATATAAGTTGGGTTATGCCGAACATACAATATAAAAATTAGCCAAATCCGTCTAGAAGTTGTCCAATTTAAGTAAATTTTAAAAAGTAGTCGTTTTAATCGACTTAAAAATTCAAGTTGGGTTAAATGCCTATATTTTTTATTAATTTATTGATATTGAAGCTACCTAGCGCTAGATGGCAACACAAACACAAAAACTTTTTTTTAGAAATTGCGATCTGTCAAACGTCAGCTGTTAAAATTTCACCCAAATTCATTGATTAGTTTATTTGTTGTAGTCGTTTGAAGTAAGGAACTTTTGTGTTTCTTAAAAAATGGAAAAAAGTGAATTTCGTGCAGTGATTAAACACTATTATTTGAAAGGGAAAATAGCAAAAGAGACAAAAGAAAAGCTCGATAAGCATTACGACGAGTCTGCTCCGTCAGATTTCATGGTAAAATATTTAATTGCTGAATATAAACGCGGCCGAACAAGCACTGCAACAATACCATCAACAAGAAGGCCAAAAGAGGTGGTTACTGAAGAAAATATCAAGAAAATCCTCGATATCGTTAGGAATGATCGCCGAATCAAGTTAAGTGAGATTGTTGAAATGATAAACATATCATATGAACGTGTTTTCAACATTTTGCATGAACATTTGCATATGAAAAAGCTATCGGCAAGATGGGTGCCACGTTTGCTCTTTCTTCAAGACAACGCACCGGTTCACACAGCATTAGATACGATGCTAAAATACACTTCGAATTGGTGGATCATCCACCTTATAGTCCAGATTTAGCTCCTAGTGACTTTTTCCTGTTTCCAAACTTGAAAAAATGGCTCGCAGAAAAAAAGATTCATCTCAAACGAAGAAGTGATTACCGAAAATAACGCGTATTTTGAGGGGTTGAAATATTGTCTTACTAAGTGTATTGAGTTAAAAGGAGACTATGTTGAGAAATAAATGGTTTTTGAAAAAAAAATTTTTTTCCTACTTAGGTAGCTTCAATATCAATCCGCCCTCGTAAATATGCCAATTAAAAAGCACAAAATTAATTGATTTTTTTTCAAATTTTTTTCATTTTATACGTTTTTTTAAATCTACACGTTTGGCAAACAATAATAAAACAAAACTGAAATTTTTAAACAACAATAATATTAAACTAAAAATTGAAATAATAACAATTATTACTAATATTATATGAATAGCTCAATATACAAGGTGGGCCAAAAGAAGTCATCCGATGTTGTTTGGCTCTCATTGTTTTCTAAATGAAAATGAAATGAGTGCCGTTGCTCCGTCCGGTTGGAAACACATGTGCTATTCGTTCAATTGCGGCAAAAAAAAACTCGGTTAACATGGCCCTATAGCGTGCACCGTCCACTGTTGTCGTTTGACCAGCCCGATGACTCCTCCAGCGTGAACAGCGCACCATGCAGTCACTTTGAGCGAGTGTAATGGTTCCTCGTGCATCATTTGTGGATTTTTGGTGCTCCAGAAACGGTAGTTTTGCTTGTTTGCGTACCCGCTGAGGTGGAAATGAGCCTCACCGCTCATTATAATTTTAGTCGAAAAATCGTCCACTTCGATTATTCATCGTTCTTGGGGAGTGTATCGCTCCATGGCTTGTTCACTTGTTTTCTACATATATCCAGTTCACAAATGTCAAAACATATTTGACATTGGCGCCACTTGCAAAAATAAAAGCATCTTCCAATAGGGTGATTTCTCTTCGCCTACCTTGTATATTAGGCTTTTATATGAAATTTCCAATATATAGGATTTGGTTTGCTTAATGTTAAACGCAAACCTTAGAAAGTACTCTCAATCCTTGTACTAATTATTATTAGAAGAAATTAATTGCTGTGTTTCTTTATTTACTTTTAATTTCCACAACCCTATTTATTATAATTGCTCTAACCTACTGGAGTAATTGTATTAAAGGTCATGTAAAGCTGGCACAGATTTTCCTATTGTCTCCCCAGTATAGGATGGTTTTAAAATAAAAGTCTTACTTTTATTCAGTTTTATAAAAACGAAAGAAATACAAACGAAAAAGAAAAAGCTAGTTGTTGTTACTCATTTAAAAAAGAAAGCTCATTACAAAAACGTAAAACATTTTTTTAAATATATTTTACGCCCGAAAACTTTATTTAACTTTATAAGGCAGTCCATCTTTTTTTCTATAAAAGTATTTTTTTTTCTCTTGCTATAGTCTTGAGATCGAAATAATTATGCTACTACCTTCGCTTTAAAATAATGAAACAATGTTGTTTAAAATTGTACACTAGAAAAATTGCTATTGCATTTAAAAATTTAATGAATTTAAAAAAATTTTTAATTATTAAAGGTCATATAAAATTAAAAGAAATTTTATTAAACAAGAGCTTATTAAGCGATTTAAAAAAAAATATTCAATAAGAGCTTATTCAACAAAAATTATTTTCATGAACACGCGACTACAAAATATTTTAATTATTTATTTCAAATGGTTTTACAGTCTGTGCCATCTTGATTTAAAAAATTTTTTCCGTGTATTTTTACTCTGGTTTAATTTCAAATAAATTTTATACATTTTAGCATCCGTAGTTTTGCACTTTCTAGCAATATTGCTTTGTTGTAATAAAGTCTATGGTAGTGGAACAAGTCACGCGTGCACGTAACACATTTTGTGGTCTTGGTGACGATAGATTCAATAGTTTAATCTACACAAAGTATAGAACCGAACTAGTCAATGCATTGTATAGCAAAAGCAAATTTATTAAGGTAGAATATCAAAACAAAAAATGAAATAAAAAAAAAATAGAAACACTAATAAAATTAATACTCTTGTTGCAAGCGTTTCGTTTTTTTTTTTTTTAAACATTAACCTGAGAGCAAAGAAAGCACGGTTTTTGTATACAATTTAAGTTGGATAATAAAAATTGGATTTTCTAGGTAACGGATTAAGTTGCAACAAAAGTTTTACATCTTTGAAGAAAAAATATATAAAAAAATAAAACTAGAGACACGTATTCCAAAAACAGAAAGTAATAGAACTCAAATAGAATTTTAATATATTTTGTAAAATGTATGTGTGGGTGGGTATGTGTGTAATAGCCTTCGGAATGGCATAATTTTTTTTAAAGACTAATTTTTTACTTTGTATTTAAATATGCCATTGGCTGAATTATTTTTATAAAGATTTTTAGTTTTTCAATTATTGTTTCAAGCGTAGTAAGAGTTTGTGATATAATTATTATTATTTATTTTCTACCAGCATTTAAATCGCTACTTGGTCAGCGAAGTATCATACTGTCGTTGTTACAATTTATTTTTTTGTTGTCGACCATTTAATCCATTTTCTAGGTTTTTTAATACAAATAAAATCAAAATATAGAAAAGTACCATTTTATCCGTTCATTAATTTTTCTATTTACTGAGCACCGTTTGTGTTCGGTCTGATGGTTCTAAATTTATTAATGTTAAAAAATCAAAACGTAGCATTCAAATCACTAAAAAGTACTGTTTTGCCTCTGAATGATTTTTTACTTAGGTCAAGAGCGTAAGACCCCAATTTGGTAGTTCTAGTTTTTTAGCAGTGTTTAAACGGCTACTCTAAAAGTAGCCGTAGCGACGAAAATAAACCTACTTTTTAAGATATAAATTTGTTAAGAAATAGTAGCCAGTATTCATCTACTTCACATTTAAACAGCAAACCATTGCATATGGCTACAGCTCCAACTATTTCAAGTAGAAGTAGCGGTAGAGGCTGCATTAATCCGAAGCATTTAAATTTTTTTAGCCACAGCTACTTTTTAAAAAAATAAAGCCGCAAGTAGAAGTAGCCTCTTTGCTACTTAAACTAAGGTATTGGTAGCGATAGAAAAGAGCTAAAATATTCTACCTATTTTTTTGCTTCAATTTTTAAAGTAGCCAAAAATGAAAACACTATTTCTGGCTACTTTGTGTTGAGAATAAGTATACTTTCTAGCTACTTTCTAGCTACTCTCTGGCTACTTTACATGAATACTTTATTCTTGGAGCCAAGCAATACAAATAATTACTCCTGGCGACTTACCAACAATAATAAGAACGAAGAAAGAATGTGTGTTATTTTGTATCGTTTTTTCTTTTGTAATTTGCTTCACACACTCGACAATGGGGCAGAATAAAGTAAATTGGAAATAAATCTGGAACTATAAAAATTTTGATTATTTTTTTGTCTTTCTAACTTTACTTGTAAATATAAATAAAAACTATATAAATTTATATGATAAATAATTCACAGACGGAGGGAATACTTAAACAATTTAAACAACATGTAATACCCAGAAAAAGATATTCACTTGATTAATATAATTAAATTTTTAATCGAAACTTAAATTATTTTTTAATTAAATATGCTAATACAATAAATTGTCGCCAGAAGTAAATATTTGTATGGCGTGGCTCCAAGCATAAAGTATTCATATAAAGTAGCCAGAAAGTAGCTAGAAAGTATACTTATTCTCAACACAAAGTAGCCAGAAATAATGTTTTCATTTTTGGCTACTTTTCAAATTGAAGCAAAAAATTAGGTAGAATATTTTACTCTTTCCTACCGCTACCAATACCTTAGTTTAAGTAGCAAAGAGGCTACTTCTACTTGCGGCCTTATTTTTTTGAAAAGTAGCTGTAGCTAAAAAAATTTAAATGCTTCGGAATAATACATCGTTTACCGCTATTTCTATTTGAAAAAGTTGGAGCTGTAGCCGTAGAAGTAATTAAAAAAAAGGTAGGTAAAGTAGGATTTCAAACACTGTTTTTTAGTATAAAAATTTTAAAAAATACTATTAGGTGTACAACTTTGTAACTAAAAATCAAACTTTTTTATAAACTTGCAATTTAAAAGAAATCTTGCTTTTCAATTAGAATTTTCTTTGTTATTAGATTTTAACAAGCAATTTACTGTAGGTGTAAATTGCGGCATTTAGCTTTACATCATTGTTTAATACGCATGAATTGATTTTTCTTGAGCTTACAAAACTTTTTAGCGAAAAAAAAAACTAAAACCAATCGTACATGCATACAAACATGTGTAAAACTGATTTTTTTTAAAGTCCTTTAACTCCATTCCCCAGTCATTTCATCTTTCATTCACATCATTTGTTTTATCCTTCCGTTTATTTCGGCAAAAGGACAAAATAGTCTGTCAGTTATGCAACGAGCCATTTTGTCTGTCAGTAAATCCGCTTGTCTTTGCTTTTAATTTTTTGTTTTATTCTCTACACTCGTTTAGCTGCAGTATTTCCTGTTTGTTGTTGATTCATTTTGTTTTTTATTGCCTGTCAAAACACGATCGCAGTTTCAAGTGCTTTTTTTATTCACGCAGTTTTATGCGTTTAATATACAAAATTTTTGTTTTTTATTTTGTTTTTGTTTTTGCAATTGACACTTTGTTCAGTTATTCCCAATTCTTTTAAAATGCTTAATTCTGAATATTTTAGCGAGACTTAGTAAGAGTAAGAGGCATTTATACACATGCAAATAAAGTACTTTCAACATAATACTGGCAATACTTGAGGTTCAAATAATTTTAGAAAAAAATTTCTTTAAAAAATCTTTTTTTTTTTTTTTTTTTCTCGTTTACTTTATTTACAATCTATCCGAAGATAATAAGCAAATCTTATATAAATTTAAAATATCATTTTTTGCTGAGCCTCCTTGGGAGCAGCAATACATATATTGCATATAAACTTATATGCTATATACCGATAATTAAGTTTATAATATAAATATGCAGTAATTTCTAATTTTTGTTTTTACATGTATGAAAATATTTACAAGTGTTTACATTCTAAAGAGTGATTTTTTTGCTATTATCTTTTTGGCAACACTAGTTTTGACAGCTCACGCACGTTTTGTATCTTGTGTCACTGTCAAACATCTTCAGTTTGGTCTATAATTTAATCATGATTCGTCTTACAAACGAACAACGCTTGCAAATTATTGAATTTTATTACCAAAATGCGTGCTCTGTTAAGAAAGTTCATCGCGCGCTTCTTCCATTTTATGGTCAGTTTAATCGACCTACTGAGGCTTCTATTCGGGCTATTGTAACAAAATTTCGCACCAAAGTTACATTGTTGGACATTAAACCACCAACACGCTTACGTAGAGTGCGAACTGAAGAAAATATCGCAGCCGTATCGGCCAGTGTTGGTGATGACCGTGAATTATCGATTCGGCACCGTTCGCAGCAATTGGGCCTCTGTTACTCCACTACGTGGAAAATTTTGCGGAAGGATTTGGGTGTGAAGCCTTATAAGATACAACTGGTGCAAGAATTGAAGCCAAACGACCTACCACAACGCCAAATTTTTGGTGAATGGGCTCTTGAAAAGTTAGATGAAGATCCACTTTTTTATCGAAGAATTGTGTTCAGCGACTAGGCTCATTTCTGGTTGAATGGATACGTGAACAAGCAAAACTGCCGTATTTGGAGTGAAGAGCAGCCAGAAGCATTGCAAGAGCTACCAATGCATCCACAAAAAACAACCGTTTGGTGCGGATTATGTGCTGGCGGCATCATTGGGCCGTATTTCTTCAAAGATGATGCGAATCACAACGTTACTGTGAATGGTGAGCGCTACCGTGCGATGATAACAAACTTTTTTTTGCCCAAAATGGAAGAGCTTGACTTGCATGACATGTGGTTTCAACAAGACGGTGCCACATGCCACACAGCACGCGAAACAATGGACCAATTGAGAGGCGAGTTCGGTGAACAGTTTATTTCACGCTTGGGACCAGTCAATTGGCCGCCCAGATCGTGCGATTTAACGCCTCTAGACTATTTTTTGTGGGGCTATGTTAAGGCTAATGTCTATAAGCCCGCTTCGATTGACGCACTGGAAGCCAACATTGCCAACATTATTCGTGAGATACCGGCCGAAATGTTGGAAAGAGTATGCCAAAATTGGACTAAGCGGATGGACCATTTGAGGCGCAGCCGCGCCCAACATTTGCATGAAATAATCTTCAAACATTAAATTATATCGACCCAACTATCGATCCAAATAAATATTTCATGCATTTTTCTGAATTTTATGTGTTTTTTTTTTAAATTTCCGATAGTTCTTATAAAATCACCTTTTATATATAAAGGCCAAAAATTAGTTCTGTGAAAAATAATTCAAGCTGTAACACCGAATTTCTATTGTCAAGATTAAAAATTTCGTTTATCACAACTGCATTTTTGATTGGACACAAATTTAGTTCTCACAATCAAAGTTGTTTTCTATGTATGCTTCCCTCTTCAACGTGTTTCTATCGCTATCGCTTCATTTCATTTTTCCAGTTCTACAGGTATCACCAAAAGGTCCCATCAGAAAACCTGCTTTAGTCCTTTTAAATCTTCTTGCTGGGGTAACCCTGTTTAATATAATCTACACCTTTTGACTAGAAGACCACCATACTAATCTAATCTGTGACTCAATAGCAAGTGGCAGCTCTGAAAGTTGGCAGCTGTCAATTATTCTTATTATTCAACTTAGAACGCTTTACAAAAGAAAAGCCCGTTTTAATTGTGGTAGATTAAAGTTAAATCTCAGCTGGACGATACTTGCCATACATCAATGAATTATTGCAGCATGAAATGAAGTGTACTCTAATTGAGAAGCCTTTTAATTTTCTTCGGAAGAAATGCATCCTACATCTGCCATTTAGTTTTAGTGCAATAAACCTTATGCTTGTAGTTCACTTTCCATTAAACGATGTTGTAAATTTTAAAACTTCATCAAATTGTTTTTTGATCCATTTTATGCTTTTCTTCAACTAGTTATTTTTAGTTGTTCATTTCTCATTCCTTTTTATTGACTATAAATTTCAAACACATTTTGCAAAAGAAACATATTTGAGGTGGCCTTGATTGAAATTGATTTTTATGCGTTTGTTTTATGGTAGAACATCAAATCCGTGGTTTTGTAAATTGAAAGGGTAGTAAATACATTGCGTTTAAGAAAAAAACTTTTTAACAAAAAACTAAGAGTGAACAGAAACAATAAGATTGATTAATTTTATGGCTTATGTTCTACTCAAAAGAGGAAGGAAAGAAACTTAACGAAAGATAGTCGTTAGGGAGTTGCTGCTTGATTGCATAATTAAAATCAAAAAATTTAATTAAATAAGTTTAATAAAAACTAGTAACATTTAGCATGAAATATTAAAAATGTCAAGCATTTTCATTTACAACGAGAGGCAATTAGTAACAGCTAAGTGAATCTAAATTCATTTAATATTAAATTAAATTAATTTCAAAAGCCAAAAATTTAAGTATCAAATTTAACAATAAGTAGGCTTATGCGCAGTAACGGATATACTCTTTTGTATAGTTTTTAATTCCAGTTCTTCAGCTCTTAGCCTTTAATGAAGCTCGCTTAACTCCTTGAGAGTCCACAAAAAGTGTTTCAGAATTCAAAAAAGATTTAACTACTTTGGATTACTTTTTATGGCTCTATATTAGGTCATTGATTTATGCCACCATGGAAGCATTGAAAGCCAATATTTAAGTCTTCATTGACGAACGAAAAAAAGTAGTAAAAAAGTATGGAGTATATAACTTGTAGCTACGAAAACCATTTTTAAAAAATAAATGCCATGAAATTCATTAACAGATTTCAATTTAAAAATATTTAATTCTAACAAAATTTCTGTTTTTCTATGCTTTTAAGGAAAATTCGCTGAAGTAGACTTAAAAAATTCTCGATTTGCTGTATTAATTAACTTTTTAACTTAATTATTGTGGTGCAATGATCCTTTGCTGCTGATATATTCTACAATTAACGAAATGGCAATAAAACGAATTCCATTTTCTGGAAAAGAAAATTAAATTTTGTACTGGAACATGAGTATTAAAAACTCTGAAACTGAACCTTTTATTTACGGAAAAAATTTACTTAAAAGAGCCTGGCTTTCTTAAAGAATGCAGCAAATTACTCTATTGCAATTGAATGTTTGTTTTCTGACATTTTTCTAATTTCCTTATACCTTTAGCGCAGAACAAGAGTCCAAAATCTTGAGTCTCCACCTGAAAAATGGAATCTAACTTTAATACCTTTTTTTTTTTAAATTGTTTATTATTATTGAATCTTTCTATAAGGAAATTACAATAAGTATCCAAATCTTAAATATAAAAAGAAAAAATATACCTTGAATGTTTTTTTAATAAATAATTTTAAATTTTAAATATTTTGTTTATCATCAAAACTTGAAAACTTGCATTATTTATTTCATTTTATTTTCTTTAATTTTCTTTTAAAATCAAAAACATTTTCCCCCTTAATTGACGAGAATGGTTTTGCACATATTTATTTATATTTTATAAACTCTGCTCTACTTTAGAAACACAGAAAAAAAGTTAATTTGTTTTTACAGTTAATTAATTTTCATCAGAAAAGTTGTTATTGTTGATTTTTAATATGGAAGAAAATAGAGAAGAAAATGAAACTACAGTGTAAACAACAACTGCAGACATCAAGAATTACATTCACATATAATGTACTCTTTTCTTCATTATTACTTTGGTTTTTTTGTTTGTTCATCGTGCCACCCAATCGGGAAAAAGCAATAAACAATTTAAGATGAAGTGGCACTACCGCTCATTTCTTTGCATCTCCTATTTTTAGCCTTATTTTTTTTTTTGGCTTTTGGCTTTTAAACAAGAAACATATTGAAAAACATATCGCTTGTAATAAATCTTGTTGACGCTGTTTAACACTAACAACATGAAGCTTATTGTTTATGTACTTTTTGTTATTACAACAACATTGCATATTTTGTAAGCTGACAAAGTTTGTTGTGTTGCGTTGTTGTCGCTCAGGATGTTATTGTAATCCTTAGCCAAAAGAGCCCCTTAAAATATGCTGGTCTGGTTTGCATGTTTGTTATATTGATAGTGTTGGTTTGATAGCTGTGGCAACAATAGTATCAGTATCACTCAATGTTGTTATTGGGTTTTTTGCTTAAAACACAAAAAGAAACATAATAAACAAATTGTAAAACAAAATTATAGCACTTAAAAAAAAAGATGAAATTGACATGGATTTCAGTGGGAATTTGATGACTAAACATTTGCCAAAAAAGCGAACAAAATATGAAGAAGATTAACAATACCATATAGTACAGAAATGTTGTCTTAAAAATTTACTCTTTAAAACACCGATATTTTGTTTAAATATTTTTGTTTGCAAATTCAACGAAGTTTACTTATAATTTTATTTTAAGAATTTGTGTTTTAATGAAATAAATTCAAAATATAAGCAAATTCCATTGTGAACTGTTAATTCTGTGCTTCTTTTTTTACTATGTAAATGCTCACGTCGCGACGTTTGTTTGAAAAATGACTTATAGCCACTGAAAATATATTTCATTGAGTTACTATAGTAATGGCGATACAACTGATTTTTTCCTTTTTAAGCTACAAAATGATAAGCTTGCAAAAAATATTTATTTTTGATTGAAACAATTTAATATATTTTTCTTTTAAAATTTTTTATTCAGCCGGCTTACTTGGGTGTCACACGATCAAGTTTTCATTCGAATTTTAAAATTTCCCTCATTTTTTTACGAATACACTCACACTTTTAAAATTTGCTGAGAATTTGCTTTCAGTTTTTCGTTCAATTGAGTGTTTCAAATTACAGTCAAGAAAACAGCTGACTGCAGTTTTTTTACTATAAATTTGAATTCTTATTCTGCCGCCAGTATTGTTTTGTTTTTTTTTTAATATAGAGTTATACAGAAACCATGAAGTTCTATGGAACATGAATATTCCTGCATATAGACGGAATGATTTAAAAATTAAGGCATATAGCTCTATTGCCGCCGAAACAAAACTGTCGGTGGAATAGGTTAAAAAAAAAAATAAAGTCATTTCGAACGTCGTACGGTGCCGAAAAGCTAAAATTGAAAGAAGCATAAAATCCGGATGCGTCACTGAAAATCTATTATTTTTTTTTTATTTCTTCCAATAATTTCAAGGAAGCAATAAATTTTATCTGTTTTCTTGATAAAATCTTGAAAACGTTGAGGAATTTACGTTTCTAAATCTTCCTACAGATGGGCAGGGGATGATGCCAGCTGTAAGATGATCTTAATTATATTTGCTCCAGGGGATTGGAGCAATTATAATTAATAGGGTTGGTTTGGTTTGAGATAAACAAGGAGAAATAGAATCAAGAGAGTTATTTTCCTTTGGCGATTACAGTAAGGGTGAAGCGTACTTACGAGTTGAAGTTATTTTGCCAAGAACAGGTAAGTATTAAGGTTCCATGGATAAATAAATTCCGCCAGGTAATTTGTATGGGTTACACTTCATAGAACACGTAGATTTATTTATACAATTTTATATTTATTCAAAATTAGGCTTAGTTTTAAGTTAGGGCTTAGGTTAATTTTTAGTGCAACTTTAGATATAAGTGTATATGTAATATTCACATGTTACTTATGTATGTATACTGAGTTGGATTTTAAAAAGTATAGATTTAAACAATTTTTATTTAAGCTTAATATATGCATGTAAGCAAATACGTTTGTACTCGTTGGTTGTTAAGTGACAACTTGTTGTGTGTACTTGATGTGTAACGTTTTTTATTTTTTTGTCGCTTACAAAATTTGCGAGCGACGAAACCTTTCTTTCCAGTATAACCCAACTGACAATTTTCTATAAATTGAGATATTGTCCAATTCAAGATTGGACTTATCTTGCTGAACAACTTGCTTTGAAATAGCGTGCAGCCTACGTCACAGCTTTCAATTTTTGTGAAATTTGACAAGCAGTATATGTAAATTTCTTGAAAGAGAATTGTAAAAAAGCTTGATCGTGTGACTGTAGTGTTATGATATATTTCCACAAAGCGTAGACATTTAAAACATATGATTGTACATGAGAAATAGAATAGAGCACAATATTCACAATGAAAAAGTTGACAAACAGTTTAAAAACATCTCGTTTATGGGCAACTTAAGCCTCATCTCATCTTTGTGTTAAAAGCCACACAAAAGAAATTTCTTTTGGAAATTTGAAAAAGAAGAAATTGAACAATCTTATCGAAATTTCTTGACTTTGTTTAATTATAAAAAATTAATTTAAAAATTTTAGAAAAATTTTTTCTGAAAAAATATTCAAAAAATAACCTCATGTGTGGTTTTCCTCACATATAGAATATATATGCATTTTTCACTCTGATACCATTTTGTCATCAAATATTTCTGTCTCAATATTTTATATTGATATTTTCTCTGTCTGTGTGCTCTAGCTTTTCCTCTCTTGATATACGCAACAGGAATTATCCCATATAAACCAATTTAACTTACTCGTATGTCATAATTGAGTTTACAAAGTTGAATGTAGAGCTTAAAATCATTTCTGATGAGGGCCTGAATATTCTTTGGTTAATTGTACTCGGAATTACTCTTATTCACTATCGCAATGTCCACTTGAACTCTCTGCCCAGTAATCTTGTTTTCTTCTTTTTTCTAATTCGATTAGTGATTCATGCATAAAACTAATATTTATCCTACATAAAGATTCTATTAGAAGTGCCGACCGACAGCAATTTTATCAGCATTGATCGGAACAATTTTGTAAATGCATTTGGAGCGCTTGGCTATCAAGGAGAATAAATATTCCGATACCACTAGTGGCTCTACGCAGAGATTTTAAAAGGCATGGACGCTAGAAAATTGTAATTTATTACAATTATTTTTCTCTAAAATAAGGATTCACTGATGAACACTTAGGATAGCCTAGAGAAGTATAGTATTTTATCCATCCTATTTGATACAGTGAGAAAGGGATAGTTACGGAAATACAGAGTTTGTGTATGATTTCTTTAAGTGATTAGTTGTATAACAGTCAGTCGAGAGAATACTCTTCATTGCTTTTGTTGCTCTAAAACAGACTACCCGGTGCACCTGTTGTGGATTATCTGAGCTTATTATTATTTTATGTTTGCCCTAAGTACTTAGAAAGCAAGCAATCATACAAGTGATCCCTTTCTTTTTTCCTTATAGGGGCACCCTGTGCCATCTATCCAGAAAGTATAAGTAATCATCGATATCATTGTAATTCTGTAGAATCACTTAATAATTTTTTGTCTTAAAACTCACGTTTAAGTATACAGATTCTTGCATATATTTACTCGTAACGCTTAAATGTTTACTTAAAGTTAGATAGAATCTTATCTAGAGGGTCCTAAATAGAACTTCTCAGATAGCGTTAAATATAATAAAATGCTGATATAAAATGATTTTATCGAAAAATATCATGTTACTACTAGAAAATACTTAGAAATGCCATATGTAAGTTTTCTTGAAGATGAGATGAAGGTTAAGCAATGTCTTGAAGAAAATTTTTTTTGAGGAATTTTTGATTTGGATTCTTTAACATATAGAACCAACCAACCCCTCTTCTTCATTTAGGAAAAAATAGTATGTCTCAAACACCAAGGAGAGTTTGAAAAAATTAAATACCGCTTTCGATATCGAATAAAATTGATCGAAATTTTTCAATTTGGTAGCATTGCACTCGATATCGTGTATAAATGTTTTGTAAGTTGAGATGATAACTTCGATCGAGTGTAATCTTAGTAAACAGCATTCGATAGCAAAGTGGCTATCGTAAGTAAACCAGATTTTTTTTAAAGAGCATGAAAGTTTTATTTTCTTTTATGGCCGTAATTTTATACGAGTATGTCACGAAATAAAATATTATTAAATAATTTGTTGAAAATTAAAAATGTATAAAATTAATAATTTATATAAATTTTTAATTTGTAAGTTAATTTGACCTCTTTCTTTTTTTACTGTGAGTTTTCTAATTAATATTTTACCCTTTTTCAATAATATTTGCATTTCGCTTAAATCTAATTTAATTTTTAAAACTAAACACACTTGTAAGAGAAACTAAAAACAAACACTTTTTTATCCTAAAATGTATGATAATCACCAAAAAGCTTTAAATTTTAAATCTCTTGTGAAAATTTGGGAAGCAAACAAAAAAGTATGAAAAAAAAGAAACTTATGAATTTAGATCCAAAAGATTACTAGATGAATTCATGTCTCTTTATTGCTCATTTCTTTTTGTAGTAACTTTTGTGGTAAAATTACATGTAAAAGAATGTGGTTTTGCAAACAATAAATACCAAACTTAAAGCTGCTTAATTTACTATGTCAACTTGCAGTTATTATTTTTTTCATTTAATTCTGTATTTAAATAAAGCTCAAAATGAATATTAAATAAGACAATACAGTTTAGTTCAGAGCATTATTTATGTTACGGTATCATCTGGGATAGACATAGTGATATTTGAGAAAGAACAATAAGTTTTTTTTATTTATTTTTTCTGGCAACCAAAATCCACCTTCTGTAAAAATCCACATTAACCCTCTTTGATGCAGAGAGAGCAAAAAAGATTAAAAATAATTGAAATTTTAATAAAAACAGAAATTCAATATAAATGAGTAAGTGTAATACGAATATTTAAGGCGCTATTTTCAAAGGCATAATAAGTTTTGTTACACTTCAGATTTATATTAAAAATCCTAGTTGTTATTTTTAAGTAGCTTAATAAGTGATTAAACACATAAAATTAAGGGATAACTCTAATGTGCTGCTTGTGAAACACAATCAATCAAATCCTGTAAAAAAATTTTTATGAAAATTATTTTAAAATATTTCAAAAATATTACGAGCTGGTCAAAGAAATTTCCCAGAGTTTCTTTTCTTAACAAAAGTGAATATAAATTAATGTGCAATATAATAGAATAAATCATAAAACTTGTCAAAAGAAGGGGATTGAAAATAAGTTTAAATAAGAGGTAGTACTAGAATACATTTATGTAAGCATTCATATTATATGTGGCATTACTGAATAAAGAATAGGGTAAGCCACAAAAAATGTATTTACTTTTATTAATGAAAAAGTATTGCTAGATCTTCTTCTTATAATTTATCTATTTATTAAGAATAAAACTTTTCAGTTCATGGATATTCGGAAGGTTTTTCTGCTTCATTCTGCTTTTTTTTCTAAAGAAATTTCTGAGACAAGTATGAAATTTATAGTTCTAAGCAATCACTGTCAGAATAAATAGAACTTCACGGACAACTTTGGGATCATATTCCCAAATAAGGAAAATATGCTGGAAAACGGTTGTAGGTATGCAATCAGGCGTATTTGGCTAAAACCATGAAAAGCTTATATTGTAGTATGTTTTGAGAGAACTCATGCTACCTAGAGTCACATCTATTCACTCTTACAGCAAAGTAACATTACAGTCATTTAGCGACTTTGAGATAATTTCGAAACTGGTCTGGGATATTCTCACACTGCTAAAACGACTAACATCTAATAACAGTGTCCACCTAGTATGAGTTCCAGGTTATATTGGATATGTGAACAACGGGGAGAAAGACTAGTCTGTTTGGTTGGTTTACGTGGAAGCCTATCGGCCGTCAATTAGAATAGAAAGAATCCATTTTGACTATTCTTTTTATGCTCAATATTAGGGAATGGTTAGAAATGAAGAATATCAGACTGTCAAAAACATTCATGCCATTCCATTCTGGGAAAAGAACCAATAACTTACATCACCTGGCTCGGATAAGCAATTACATTGTTATAGAATTTATAGCCGGGCATTGCAAAGTTTTGAAACACTTGGATCAGTTACAATGACTTCGGTAGGTATGTAACGAAAAGACAGCAGAATGTATAAACTGTGTCATTTTAATGGTCTTATGTTGACCCGTTTCGCTATTTAGGAAATCACTATCTTTAAGCGTCTGACATGACAAGCAAATCACAAGAAAGAACTCTTGAGTTCTTAGTGAATGAAATTAGTATTACAATAGGTCTATTCTAGTAGCAGTGTCCAGATGACTAGTTCTACATAACACTTAAATATAGGGTACCATATCGCAAGAAAAGTAGTTTCTTTACAATTTTGCCCTCAATTTGTATATATTTTCTTTCTATCAGAAACTTCTTTATGCTTTGCGTTAAGCTATTCAGTTTCATTTCGTTCCTAATTCTAATTCTATAAAACTTATACGAATTCAAAAAAAAAAAATGATGCTTTATAATTTTTCTCTCCAGTTATATGTCATTCATCTTCATAAGAACCTTTTCAATACTTTAGCAAAAATAATAAGATACAAAATTTTGCAAGCTGGTGCAATCGTTCGCGAGTTTAACGCTTGGCAACACATTTGGACATACGATTTTATTTTTATAGGTTATAATTAGTTACTATAGCTGCGTGCCGGGTAGATTGGTGGGCAGTATACTAACCTATCAAGCTGGGGATCGCACATTCCATTCCTGCTTAGACCCTGGGAGGCCACGGTAGCCCGTGCTCGTTAAAAAATTTCTGCAGTAATATCTTTTTTAAAGTAATCAATCTGTGGTAATATGAAAAATCAGCTTGTGCCTTATTAAGTTATTTTAGAGAACTACAACTTAAGAAGATATAAATTTTGTTTTGATAATTTTGATTTAGGCATTGTTTTCGTATGCATCTCGATAATTGTGGAATATATCGCCTCGCCATCCCTGGACCACAACAATAACGTTATTGAGTTAATAGCGATAACAAACAATTTTTACTTAATTCGACTTGAGCGATTACATTATTACTATAGAAATTACTTTAATTTTTTGAAACTTCTTATATATAAAACTTGATTCGATTTGCTTAATTGTATTTCTTGAAAACCCTAAAAATGTTAAGCTTATGAACAAGCTCCCGGTTATATTTGTCTGCATGTATGTATTCCTACAATAGAATACAAATCTTAATGCAAATGATTTTCCTTTTACTTTTATTTTTCTATTGTATTGAGAGGGGAAAAAACTACGTTCAGTCACATAACATACACAGAACATCTTGTAATAAGTGAATGTTGTAAAGAAAAACTGTGGTTACTTAAACAATATTTGGGTATATTTAATGGTTTTACAGTTAGATACATACTTATTTCCAAATATTGTATCATACACACTTACATAGTAACTTGTAGATACCTATACAAGCACCCTCCTTCATACCCGTACTTGTTACATTCTAGCATAAGAATGTAAATAAATTTTTGGATAAAATACCGAAATTGAATGAATAAAGGAAAAAGAGACATTTAACCAAAAAAAAAATAAATAAAAAAAATCATTTATATACGAGATTGTTTAATATTGGAATTTGGTTTGAGTTTTTTGTTTTCAAGAGAGAAAAGAGAGTAGCAAAAAGAATGGCTGTAGAAGCATAAAAATATGCAAATATTTACTGAAATTAACGAAATAAACAATAGATACTTAAATTGCTTGGAAACTTAACAGTTGATGAATTTTTTTACATACATTCAGTATGTCTCTTTTATTTATTTATTTCAATAAAATTGAAAAGTAATTTTCATATACAAACAAATAAGTTGGAAATAATTTTGAAATAATTTATTCTTATTGACATTTGGTTTTATGTTCATATAACATTAAAAAGAAATACAGCTTTGCATACGCTTTGTTGATTATGGTCAGAAAAGCGTACTTTCAAAAGCCCATAACTAAGCATTGTTTAGCATGTGAACTGAAAGTATAGACTTTTGCCTGAAGAAATTATAATAGAATTCTCACCCCAGTAATAACAACTTTCGTTTTAAACTCAACAGCTTAGCAGAAATATTTTTGAAGAAATATCCTTCTCACATAGATAAAATATCCGACTTTCAAATACACTGAAAGAATTTTTTTTTTCATATATCGAATGATTTTTTTCTTTAATTCAATGAAAAATTTCATTGTTTTTCAACCAATGACACGCTTCATTAGATCAAAGAATCAAGTTTCATTAAAATTATTTTAATGAAAACTTTCGTAAAATATATGAAACGTGTTCATTATGCATATGAATTCAACCCCCTGTTAGAGACAAACAAATTTTTTTTATTAAAAATTTTGACACTTTACTACTTTTTTTAAATTTTATTTAACTCTGCCAGGATTCAAACTTGGGACACATGCAACTAAGAAGCTTTAACTCTCCACCACTTCAGCCACGAAGCTCAGTTGAATTTTAATGATTAAGTTTTTGTTTTATAGAGTTGCGACTGAAACTGTGAAATCTAATGAAACTCACAATGAAATTATGTAATAATTAATAAAATATTTCATTAGGCTAAAGAAAGATTTTTAATAAAATCGTTTCATAATTCTTTCAATGTAGGTACAATAATGATACTAAAAAAAAATTTTAAATTCGCATAAATATAAAAATGTTTATGTACCTATGAAAATTTTAATTATATAACCACTCAAGCTCTGCTTCACTTTATATATTTTATTTATTTATAAAATAAACTCTGTCATTATCAATTTCTTATTCCTGATGATGCTAACCCAAGGCTAGAGAAATATTTATTTACATTTAAATATGATTAATTAATTAAGTGCACTTAAATACGTTTAAAAAAGTTTCTTTTTTATACAAAATAATTACAAATTGTTTAAAAAAATTATCATCTACCTATTAAGTTAAAAATAACACAGGTCTGAGATATTTTTACTGAATTATATGTTTTAAAGTGCGCTGATTTCAAAAGTGATGGCCATTTTTTTCTATCACATAAGGATTTTTTGCAAATTCAAACACAAAAAATTGGTTAAAGCACTCCTTTATTTAAAATTTTCAAACAATAAATATTTTTTTTAAAGCAAACGAAATATTATTTTGATACATTTGTATACTTATTCATGTTCTTTATGAAACCTCTTCTTCTTTTCCTTGACACTTTGACGATTCACCCAGAGGAGGTAATGTAGCTTCGTCCTCCAACTCACTAGGGTATTCATCCAAGCTGGAAGGTGGCTGCGGGTTAGATATCTCGGAGCTATGGGGCACTGGACGTATAACTGAGTCAAGATTAGGATAACTTATGTTTCCTTTGTTTTTTTAATTGAATCCTTTTACGTCAACTGAGCAGAAGTAGCAGTCAGTGGTGTGATTTTTCTGCTCACGCCATATCATAGGAATTATAATCGAAAAGCATTTTTCTTTCCCTTAAACCACAAGCGAAGATCTTCTTCGCATCTTCTACACACCTTATGCGGGGCCCATGGTTTTTATCTTGATAACCAAGTTTTAATTTAAACTAGGCAAAATAAACTTTCCTTACAAAATCACTTATATTTCTCTGGTGTGAATTCACCACAGATATAACAAAAATTGTTTGGAGAAATAACACATCGCCTTGTAGCCATGATTAACAGACAACAGCACTGTTCACTTGAATATCAGTATGTCTACTAAGAGCTTTTCTTTGTTTCAAGCGATGTAAAATAAAACACTGCTGTTTTCAATTAATGTAGAGCGGTTGTATATTCACTCTACGACGGTTGATAAAAAACTCTGTTTATTTTTAAAAACTATCTTCCTTAAATACTAAATCTTAAAACTAATTTGGTACACATGCGTACCTGTCATTTCACCTATTACCATACACACACATACACACGATTCTCCGGTCATCTTTTCAAATGCATATTAACATTATGTAGTACCTATAGTCTTAAACAGATTCTAAGAAACAATTAGCACTATCTATTAATTAGTGTACACGTTTATTACTTCAAGGAAAAACAAATAATCCTTTCTGCGGAAAATACGCTAATTTGTAATAGCAGACCCTCGCTAGTCGGTGTGTGAGGTAATAGGGTTGGTTTTTTTCAAGGCCATAAATGTCACACATATTCGTTCAATATTGGGTACCTGCGGTAAATTGAGAATAACATCCGCATTTGTTATTCGATTTTCACGATTTATACCTTTTTTTATTCTTGAGGTATTTAGCTTTCAGAAAAATGTGCAAAATATAAAATTTTTGCTTTTTCTTTTTTTTTTATTGCATTTTTAAACTGAAAAAAACTCGATTTTAGCAAGAAAAAAATTTTTTCCCCTCTTAAATTTTTGAATAATTCCAAAACGATAAAATATAGAAAAAAATTATTATTTTAAATTAAATTAAATATAATTTTGTTACGCATCTTTTGGTGTTTTGTTTATGAAAATCGGATGAGCCGTTCTCGAGTTAGGCTGAAATATGTCTTCGTACCTGACTAATTTAGGGGGAAAAAATTTCCACCCCCATAAAAAAAATCCATACGTGATGGAGAAAACCCGAAAACGGATTTGAGTTTAGCGCATCAAAATCTGTAAGAAAATGTAAAAAAATCCTATACAGTTTTTTGGTCGCAGACCTGTGTAATTAATAAGTTTTTAAATCCATATAAAATAAACTTTAAAAATGCATATTGAAAATAATTTTTTATTCTGGAAATTTTCTACACACCTTTTTCACATTTAACTCATCAACAATCATATTTTTTACAGGTTGACCAATCAAATTTGTCCGAACTTACAAGCTCTCTCTTTCAAAATAGAACTATTAAGGACACTCACACAATGCAACTGGTTGCGTATGCCAGTAAACTTGTTGAAAAATATGGAAAGAGTGTGATCTAAGTGAGAGAGAGAGAGAGAGAGCAAGAGAGAGAGAGAGAGAGCAAGAGAGAGATATTTTAAGCAAGAACGAATGTGCGATAGAAGGAAATAGAGCTCTATGTATATTGAAATAGATCACTCTATAAGCCAGTTGGAAGAGCAACATGAACAACCATCTCACATGCAAGCTGAAAGTGCTTGTTGCTGTAAAAATTTTAGATACTTTAAACATTCATATAAAAAGATGGTGAAGAACTGTTATTCAGAAGTCATTTTTATAATGATTTTTTTTGTACACTGGTTCTTTCATTTGTCAACCAATCAAATTTACTTGTAAGTACAAGTTATATGTATGTAGGTACATATAAACTGTTATATATGATAGTGGTATAATTCCACTTTCCAAAAAAAATGAGTTAGAGGTATTTTTTAAAAGATATAGACCACATCTATCTATAATTATAATCACACAATCAATGTAGAACGATATCCCTATAAAGTATTAAAAAAACTATTTTTAAGAGTGGAATAAGTCCACTCTTTAAAACAAATTACTGTTAAACAACTTTCTTATTGCATTTGTCATTGATTATTATGACTTCGCATACCCCCTGCGCTTTAGCAGATGTTCTAAATTGGTGCTAGTGTATTAAGACACCGTGTTCGCAAGATAACTAATATGAAAGAAAATGATCCATTTAAAATAATATTTTTATTTGGAAAACTAGGAAGATATAAAAATCTCAGCAAAATTATTATTGTATTTTGAAACAATTTTTATTTTAAAACGAGTTTGTTTTAAAACCGAATAAATAAGCTTTCAAAAAGAAAATCGAAAATCTTACAATTGTAATAAATAACGCCAAATGGCTATTATTCCGTTTTAAAATATTTTGTTTTAAAATTATTTAATTTAATTATTCGATCTTATAAATTTAACTTTAACAAACATTTTTAAAGCTTAAGATCTTAATTTCCTTGAAGGATATATACAAAACAAAGTTAAAATATTAAAAATTAAAATAAAAGCCATTTTTGTTAAGCTTGACAAATATATGTTAATATTAAATTTCGATTCCCAGAACGTTACCACTGTGTGAAACTTCAAGATCTATAGCAAAAAAGAAATGCAACGATATGATGAGTTTACTACCCTGTTAAGTTAGGTTGTATAATTTGCAAAAAAAAAAAAAACGAAAGAAGAAAGAATGAAGAAGGAAAGCCATAGATAAAATGTCAAAGGTCCCAGAAGGTTAAACAAAAGTAAGAAAATAGTAAGAGTAGAAAAGAAAAAACATGTCCATCACCAAAACCAATAAATATTTCTAACAAAACAAGATAGTATGCCGACTTTTGCAGTTCACAACGCCAGTGAAGCCCTGCAGGTATGGCTGTCCAAAATAAATCTTACGCTGGTTTGTGCAAGGGCATAGAAGGTGTTCTAAAAACTTCCTCTTCTTCTTCCTCGTGACAACTTTTATAGTAGTCATTTGATGGCAAATTCATTCTTCTCTCAAAGTTGCCAATTCTGCAGTTGGTGGTACTGAATTTCTCAACTTTGTGATCGTTAATTTATATTCGTTGTTGATGATTCTCTACAGCATGTTTAGCAAGAAGAATATGAAGCCAATTGGCCAATTGTTACTCAATACATTTTTCTATCTTTGGGCATAAAATTTAATTAGCTTTTCTTCCAACATACTGGGATATATGGCCATGCAAGGCGAAAAGTTTCTGTAAGTCGGTGAATAAATATAATACCGCCTACTTCAGGTAATTTACAGGGGTCGAAACTATCAACACCCCGTTTTAAGGAATTCACTTGCATTCTCATAAACGAAAATACTCTATGGTGTTGAGAGTATACTGCGTCCGAAAATGGAAAACATACCGCAAAATAAGTGTTCATCAACACTCCAAAACTTTGTCTCTACTTTTTCAGTTCTATTGTTAATTTCACTATAATTTTTTTATTTCAATATGAATTCTCTTTTCATTACCTGTAAATGTTTTTTAGTCAACCCTACAAATCTGATGTGTTTCGATGTTATTTCATTTTATTAACACATTTTTCTTTTTTTTTGTTTTCTTAGTTTTTAATTTAATACTTGAGGAAACCATAAATATTGTTGGAAAAATTTATGATATTGTTCATTTCAAAGCAAAACTTTTTCACTCTTCTTCTTTTGTGTTGCCATAAAGCAATGTAAGGCGACGAAAAGTCGTGAATTCACAGCATTTTCTTCATATGTATGTTATACATACACATATTTAGTTTTAACTAAAGTGAGGAAATTACGTAAATTAAAAATTATATGGATTTTTGTTAGTAATACTAGCGATCATTTCCTATCAAATTAAAAGGTAAATATTAAAAAAAAAAATAATTCAATTATTTCATCTCTTAAATTTAATAAAATTCAAGCTTAAGATCTCAATAAAAAAATTTTTTATTTTAATTTTCCAATATTTCGACTTTCTTTTGAAGATCTTATGCAGGGAATAATAATAACTAATATCAGTATTTAAGAAATTTTTATTTTTTTTTTCATCAAGCACAGGTCAGTATTAAAAAAGGCGCAAATATTTTCAATAATTTTGCTGTATGTATTTCATCATAACTTTAGAGATTAATTATTAAAATTTACCAGGAAATGAATTTAATGTTAATGAAAATTCAGCCTTTTCATTTTAGCCCTATGTAGGGCAACCTTTTGCATATTTGGTACAACTGAATACTCTTAATCATAAAGTTCACTTTCTTTATCCTTTCGTTTCATATTTTGTATTCATACCATGTCATAACTGCACTCTTCCATAAAGTGGATTCCTGAGCTACTTGTGTTAAATGTGACGATACTTTTGTCTTTTTGTGTTGTTGTTTGCTGCTTTCATCGCTTTTTCTATATTTTACTAGATAAAGTTTTATTAAAAGAAAATATGAGCTTGGATCTCATGTGGATGTAAGCAGAAATGAAAAATACAATTATACAATTACTTTCAACAAGTTGAAAGCTGAACACTTTTTTAATATTTAAAAAAATAAAATTTTACTTTCATAAATATTAATATTTTTTTATATTTAATTCGAAATTCTCAGTGAACATGACTTAAAATTATACGTAAAACTATACACTGGAAACAATATTTTGTTCTTATGAAATTATTTTGTTTTTTATTTTAAAAGAAAGAAAAAAGTTACAAACAAAATGTAAATTATTTTACTTCTCTGTCTGAATAAATTATATTCAAGCATTCATCTTTATATATCAAAAAGTAATCTTACTGAGTGATTAATTTACTAAATGAATCGTTCATCATCTCCAAGCCTAAGTGGTTAAGCAACTGACTTTAAATTCGGTAGATACGTTGACCCCGAAATATGTAAGACGAATAATAATTAATTTTTGCTAAATCGAGTATTAAGCAAAAAGATTATTAAAATTTATAACTTCATATCTCAGAAGTATTGAAGCTGTAACAAAAATTAAAAATGAAACAAGTTAAATTCGACTATGCCGAGTCTTATATACTTTTCACTGTGTTAGCTAAATATTCATAATTTTAATTTCGCCCATTCTTTTTAAATATTTAACAAAACTTAAAATTAAGTTACTGCTGAAAATAATTTTCTTTAAACAGGTATCTACTTCGTATACGTGACAGCATTTTTGCCAAAAATATTTTTAAAATTAAGTCAGTAGTGTTTTGTCTTTCGTAATGAGTCTTAGACTTCAATATATTTTATAATTTAGTGTATATTTTTAAGTTTATTTAAAATATAAACTTTAGATTTATGCTAATTTTTTAAAAGGAAGCATTTAAACTGTAATTTAAAAGAGTTTTTTTTAGATATTCGTCATTAACCTGAAATCATTCAATGCCAACAAATACATCAGAATCAACCATATACTTTTGAAATCGACATTCCAGTAGTTTTCATCTCCACTAATCCATTTAACAGCACCATTTCGATCTTGATGTATTTTGTAAGAAAAAAATATGTTAACAAAAAAAAAATTAAACTTTAAAAAGTTCGTGTTCACTTCTGTCATTTCAAAATTTTATAACCTTATATTAAGTTACACAATTATTATTAAGTTAAATTACCATCTAGCCTCAAGTAATTTTAATATTTATATTTTAGCTTTAATTACATCCTATAATTTAGAGGCATTTCTTTATTGAGTATTTATTGCACTCATTTAAACATTCTTAACTCATCCTCCATTTTTACACTTGTCCACCAATCAAATTCTCTTTTAATGACAAATTATGGCAACTCATATATTTGTCTTTGGCTTAGTTTACTAAAAAATAACTGTTTATTAAACACAATAATAATGTCGGCATTGTACCAAAAAAAAAAAAAAAAATTTCCCAAAAAATGTCTCTCTATTTCAGAAGAGAACAAAAAGCAGAAAAAATCTACCAATAGGCATGAGTTATATTTAGCTCTATATGTAAAGAAACTGCTTTTTAATATAGTACAGTCCTCTGAGAGGGAGAGGGAGAGAGAAAGCACAAACATAATTGATATATCACATAGAGAGAGAGAGAGAGAGAGAGAGAGAGAAAGAGAGAGAGAGATCTCCCACAAACAAATTAGTTGGAACAAACAAAAAAAAAAAAATCATGCAAAAAAGGTCTTTCATTACAAAAAAAAAATTATAAAAAAATGGTCAAGCCCTGTTATCCAGAAGTCATTTTTATACTGAATATTTCTACGAGGTTTTTTGTATATTTTTCCACTTGTGGCCAATCACATTTATTTGTATGCAATTACAAATTATGACATAATTTTAGCCCTGCATATCCAATGTTAGTCGTTTCGACTACCATCCTTCTTTTATGGTAACTTTTATATCTTGTTATCTCTTATTGCTCTTTTTAATTATAAAAGAAGTTAATTTAGTTTAAAATATTAAAACCTATAGCATTTTGGTTTTAAATAATTTTTAAAGTACATGCTTTCTTAGATGCAAAATGAAGTGCATGTTAGTCGAAATTGGTGTAAATGTATTAAAAAGAGGATAGGTTATTCAGGGTTAAGAAAGAAATAGGTACTTATAATCGAAGTTAAATTCGGCTGTGGCGAGTCTGATATACCCTTCAGTGTGAAATATTCATATTCATATTTCACTTTCCACATTCTTCTTAAATATAAAAAAAATAAACAAAAAATTATATAAATGGAACGGCTAGCTTATTGACCTTGACATCGTATTAAAAAATTTATTATTATTTTTTTTTTTTTTGGAGAGAAATATGGATATAAAAATAAATTTTTATAATACGACTAGCCGTTTCAATAAAAAAAGTCATATAAACTTACAAATAAAAAATTATATGAAAATAAAAAAAGAAAGAACAAATATTGAGAAAAATAATTTTCTTTGAATACCTATTTTTTTTGTTAATCTGAGAATATATAATTAATTTTAGTTGAAGAAACTAAAATTAATGAGTTATCAGAAATGATCCTTTCTGAGAACCTAATTTTTAAAAGCAATAAAAAAATATATTAATATGAATGTTTTATTAAGCCTGAGGTCTTATTTTATAAATTTATTTTATGTCATATATATAGATTCAAAATAATACCAGTTTTTGTTGTAGTTTTATCAGTTAACTTACCATGCGGTATCGAAACGTATAAATCAATTTATTCTCCAATATCATCCTATACTTAGTAAGTAAATTTTATAGATTTTGCTGTTGTTTTAAAACACAGTGGATAGCCTTTCAGTACTCTGTAGTCGCCCACAACTGTGGACAGTTGACAACTATAGTACGAGTATCTACTGCAGTTGTCTAGAAGCAATCTAAAACTTTTTTGGTAGTTAAGTGAACAAACTTGCTTTATTGGCTTCATGAAACCATATATATTTAACAACATGTTTTTGAAAATCGAATAATTAGCCGAAATTGGCCACGTTGGAGCTGTGGATTATTTTCTGCTTTAAGCCATTTTACAGAAATCATGCAGAGACAGTTGAAGCGTTTAAACATGAAATCGAAGAGATTCGAGCGGAAAAAATCAAAAATGTACTGACAAATTGGGTGAATCGAATATAATACTGCCGAGCCAGTCGTGGTAGTCATATGGATGATATTGATAAAGTTCAACCTTTCCAATAAAACCAGAAATTTGAAAAATAATAATTTCTTTAGCCGATTCAAATTTAAAATTTTACTTATGGTGGTAGTCCCAACCTCATTGACTATGTCACTCCAAGACCATTCCTACAGAAGAACTTTGGATTCACGATTTTGGACGAAACGGGAATCTCAATTTGATCTTCTCATACAGGAGAAGATGTGGATGTCTTTACCGATGGCTCCAAGAATAGTCATGGAGTTGAAGGTGGAGTCTATATTGAGGAGTTTGGGATTAGTATATCCTTCAGACTCCCTAATCAATGCAGCACTCTACAAGCTGAAGTGTTGGCTATAAAATAAGCAGCAATCTGGCTGTGGTATCGTGGAGTATTTGGCATGAATATTCGCATTTATACCGACAGTCGGACTGCAATCAGGTCCTTAGCGGGTGTCTATTCGACATCCCAACTGGTCCAAGAATGCCGCACATCCTTAAATAGAATGGCAGAGCATTCGGTGATCACCATCATTTGGGTGCGTGGACATGGGACTTCAATGGGAAATTGCAGGGCGGATAGCCTGGCGCGGGAAGGGTCTAGGCTGCCAGAGCAAGATGCCAATGCGCCCTGTGGCATCCCTCTATCGGTCTGTAAAAAAGAGATCGATAGCATATTCTTGCGAAAGGCACAGTCCAGATGGAGAGACAAAGGGACGTGAAATACGGCGAGGATGATCTGGCCTAGGCTGGATAGCAGTCGCAGTAGGGATTTGTTGGGGCTCCAAAGAGCCCGACTGAGAAATGTGGTGGCTGTAGTAACGGGGCACTGCAACTTTGGCAACCATGCTAGAAGAATAGGTTTGCGTTTCAATGACTACTGCAGAAGTTGTCAGGACGAGGAGGAGGAGGAGACTGTGGAGCACCTTCTCTGCCAGTGTCCGGCCCTGGAAGAGCGGCGCATGATCCACTTCGGTGAGCGACGCCTGCAGGGTCTCACTGCGCTGTCGAATGCAAGTGTCGACACGCTTTATGGCTTCATTATAAGCAGTGGTTGGTTTGTGTGACGGACTCACTCACTTCTTTCTTTCTCTATATTCTTTCCTCCCCTTCACTCTGCTATCACTATCTCTATACAGGTATCACAAAGGGACCACGTCAGAGGACCCAAGTGAGCCCAGCTCTGTTTTATTTCTTTCTTGCGACCTGTTAACCTAACCTAACCTAACCTATGGTGGTAGTCGGCACTTTAACACTTATTGGTACAATTTTATTTTCGATCATGGTATTACTATGAAAACCCGCTCTAAGAACGCAGAATTGGGTATGATTTCAAATGTTAAGTTAAGTTTATTTGAGCCTTGAACAATTTTACATTAGAAAAGAAAAGAGTAAAATTACAAAGATAACTTAAAACTATAATATTTTGAATTAATAAATAGTTTTTCTGAAATTCAACAGTACCTAACTTAACGTATTAAAGAATTTGAAAACACATGTTGACAATAAAATGGCTTATGCTTGCTCCCGGCATACAATATATAGTTAGGATTAAATTAAACTTAGAACTAAACTTAATGCTAATCTTAAATCTAAAAAGAAAAAAAAAATAATAATTATCCTCTATGGGATCCTTCAATTTTGGAGATAAAAAATTTAGGTAATAAATTATTTACACATAAAATTTCTTGTTCTACATAACCCAATGGTGAATAATAATTGGTATTTAACCAATTTAAACCAGATTGATCATTCAAAATCCCCTGAATCAATACATTATTCATATTATATAGGGAGTCGATAAATTTTTTCATTAAATCAAAAGCATAAGAAGCCAAAGGCTTAATTTTTGTAAGTTTATAAATGTGTACATTTGAAAATAATTTATTATTACTTTCAAAATATTTATTAACACAAGCTCTAAGAACTTTTCTTTCAAATATTTGAAATTCCTTCATAACTGTTGGTGACAAAGAAAACCAAATTGAAAAAGCATATAATAAAATTGGTCGTATACTCATTTTATATATTAATAATTTTGTCACTTCTGGCAAATATCTGCTTTTAAACAATTTCCCAAAAGAGATTTTAATCCGACGAGCTTTATTAAGAAAAATTCTTGCATGTCTATTAAATTTCAAAAGTTTATTAAAATGTACGCCTAAATATCTAAGATTATCTACAAAAGGAATTTCATGTCCATCTAGAATCAACTTAAGTAATTTACTTTCCGGCACAACGAAATTTTTACATTTACCAGACGCATTTCTTAAACAAATCGCTTCACTCTTAGATATAAAAGGTGATTTTATAAGAACTATCGGAAATTTAAAAAAAAAACACATAAAATTCAGAAAAATGCATGAAATATTTATTTGGATCGATAGTTGGGTCGATATAATTTAATGTTTGAAGATTATTTCATGCAAATGTTGGCCGCGGCTGCGCCTCAAATGGTCCATCCGCTTAGTCCAATTTTGGCATACTCTTTCCAACATTTCGGCCGGTATCTCACGAATAGTATTGGCAATGTTGGCTTCCAGTGCGTCAATCGAAGCGGGCTTGTCCCTATAGACATTAGCCTTAACATAGCCCCACAAAAAATAGTCTAGAGGCGTTAAATCGCACGATCTGGGCGGCCAATTGACTGGTCCCAAGCGTGAAATAAACTGTTCACCGAACTCGCCTCTCAATTGGTCCATTGTTTCGCGTGCTGTGTGGCATGTGGCACCGTCTTGTTGAAACCACATGTCATGCAAGTCAAGCTCTTTCATTTTGGGCAAAAAAAAGTTTGTTATCATCGCACGGTAGCGCTCACCATTCACAGTAACGTTGTGATTCGCATCATCTTTGAAGAAATACGGCCCAATAATGCCGCCAGCCCATAATCCGCACCAAACGGTTGTTTTTTGTGGATGCATTGGTAGCTCTTGCAATGCTTCTGGCTGCTCTTCACTCCAAATACGGCAGTTTTGCTTGTTCACGTATCCATTCAACCAGAAATGAGCCTCGTCGCTGAACACAATTCTTCGATCTTCATCTAACTTTTCAAGAGCCCATTCACCAAAAATTTGGCGTTGTGGTAGGTCGTTTGGCTTCAATTCTTGCACCAGTTGTATCTTATAAGGCTTCACACCCAAATCCTTCCGCAAAATTTTCCACGTAGTGGAGTAACAGAGGCCCAATTGCTGCGAACGGCGCCGAATCGATAATTCACGGTCATCACCAACACTGGCCGATACGGCTGCGATATTTTCTTCAGTTCGCACTCTACGTAAGCGTGTTGGTGGTTTAATGTCCAACAATGTAAATTTGGTGCGAAATTTTGTTACAATAGCCCGAATAGAAGCCTCAGTAGGTCGATTAAACTGACCATAAAATGGAAGAAGCGCGCGATGAACTTTCTTAACAGAGCACGCATTTTGGTAATAAAATTCAATAATTTGCAAGCGTTGTTCGTTTGTAAGACGATTCATGATTAAATTATAGACCAAACTGAAGATGTTTGACAGTGACACAAGATACAAAACGTGCGTGAGCTGTCAAAACTAGTGTTGCAAAAAAGATAATAGCAAAAAAATCACTCTTTATTAATTTTAATACCCCATAATTTGTAGAAATTATTTACTTCATTTAAATACCTTGTAATTGAACTCAAAGTATCAATTGGAGAAGTTCCATGAGCGTAAAGCAATGAATCATCTGCGTATAAAATACCAGTTGAACTTTGAAATTCATGTGGAAAATCATAAATAAAAATTTATATAAATGAGGAGCTAAAATAGAACCTTGTGGAACTCCACATTTAACATCACCAAAAGTAGAAAATTCATTATGTAAATGTACACAAAATTTTCTATTTTGAAAAAACTGTGTAATAATTTAATTATATGTGGCTCAAAACCGATGTTAATCATTTTGAAAATAATTCCATCATGATAAGCATGATCGAAAGCTTTCTCTATATCAAGGGATACCGCAATAGTACATCGTTTTTGCCTCAAATTATTCACAACATCATTTTGAAATTTTAGTAAAGCATGACAAGTAGAATGACATTTTTTAAATCCAAACTGAAAATGTGGAATATAAGAATTATTTAAACTTAAATCCATCTTTTCACGAATGACTTTTTCAAAAAGTTTACCTAAGTTAGATAAAAGAGATATTGGTCTAACATTGTTTAAATCAAAATTATTGGATTTTTTAGGAATTGGAGAAATTTTTGCTGACTTCCAAGAATTTGGAAAATAACTATTATTAATACAATTATTGAAAATAATAGCTAAGTAATCAAAAGCTAATTTTGGAAGTTTTTTTATAATAAAATTTGAAATTTCATCTAAACCATAAGATTTTTTATTATTTATAGATTTTGAAATTAATATAAGTTGGTCAGAATCAGTTAATTTTGTATTACCATGAGAATTAGAAGATGGAAATTGATCATTAAAATTGAACAAAAAATTTGGTGTGTGGGACAAATGTAATCTTATTGTGTTTTCTATTTCTGAAACATCTCTACAAGGTATAGAACCACAATAAATAGAAGAAAAATGATTTTTTAAATGTGATCATTTCTGAGTATTATCAATTACTTCCACACCGTTGACTATTATTTTTGAAAAAGCATTTTTTTTGGATTTCCTAAAATGTTATAAATTTTTTTATAAGCTGTTGGACCAGGTTTTATATTTGAAAGACGATTTTGAAAAATTTCTGCTTGTTCAATTTGAACTTGTTCTCTAATAATTATTTTAAGCAATTGAATTTGTTTCGATAACAAAATATAATCTGATTGAGATCTATTTAGAGTTCGTCTAAATAAACGCCTTAAATCTTTCTGCCATGTAAATTTTAATTTATATAAATTTTTTATTTTATCTGACACAAATATATGTTTATTTTTAATCTCTATTTTTTCACTATGATTATTAGAAGTCTGATAAATTGAAGAAGAAAATTCATTAATAAATTTATCAATTTCCAAATTTGATAAATTATTATTAATAGGAGGAAAGTTTAAGGTGATTTTTGAAGTAATTTCATTTTTAAAAGAATTCCAATTAGTGTTCTTAAATGAAGTAAATATACGAGGTTGCTTTAAAATAAATTCTAAATTTAAAAATTTGAGTTGCAATTTTAAAGGAAAATGATCTGAAAATGTAGGAAGAGATTTAATTATAAAATTTGGATTAAATGTATTGACCAAATTTGAACTTATTACGAAATGGTCTAAAAATGAATTTCCATTAGTAAAGGAAGGCAAAAAATCAGATAATCTTATAAAATCTTGAGAAAAATTTGTTAACCAATCAAATAAAGCAATACCATTGCAATTATTTGAAATGTCTCCCCATGATGTATGTTTTGCATTAAGATCTCCACCTAAAATAACGCCATCATAGTTTGCAGATACTAATTTGATAGCAGATAATCCACTATAAATTAAATTATAATTCAAATTACCAGGAACGTATAATGAACCAAAAAGAATTCTTTTAGAAAAACCATTAATAAACAAACAAATTTCAGCAAAAATATTTGGAAATGGTATATGATTTAATTTAACATGACTAAAAGAATAATTTTCTTTCACATTAATCGCTACGCCCACAGAACTCTCATCTCTAACAATCGAATAATTTTCCAAAATGATTTTATGATTTGAACTAAGATGTGTTTCTTGTATAAAAGCAACATCTATCTTATTACATTTTAAAGTATTAAATAAATCTATTCTTCTGCTAGAACTAACAAGTGAACGAACATTAAAAGTTAAAATATCCATTATTTTATTTACCATAAACAAATTCTATTTCTTTTAAAAGTTTTAAACAATCAGATTTTGCCTGTGATTTGGAACAATCTTTGTAATTACTAATAAAATTTCTCAATTTATCTTCTAATGGCATCGTTTCTTCCTTACATATTACCTTCGCAATTTTCAGAAATTCTTCAATAAGTGGCGGTTTTTTTATAGACGTTTGGTTATTGTTCTGAGAGTTACTAAAACAATTAGCAAATGTTTTATTAGGATTAGTAAAACTAGATATCGTTGTCATATTTCTAACATTTTGTGTGGCTAATAAATTTCTCTCTTTTATAACATTAGTCAATTGTTTTTTTCTTTCAGTAAATTTTAAAAAGCTAGGACAACCACGCCAACTAGCTGGATGTCCAAAAGTTTTGCAATTAATACAAAAAGGTTTTGAAACATCATTCATAACCAACTTACATTCACCAAGGTCATGTTTTTCAGAACATTTTACACATGCTTGCGGTCTATTGCAATTGCTGGAATAATGTCCCCATTGTTGACAACGCCAGCATTGTACTTCTCTAGAATTTATTTTAGGAGATTCCCAAGAAACAAACTGACTTAATAAATACCTTATATGTGTAAAATCATTCGCACTTTTGCCGGGAAGCAATGTAATTAAAAATAGTCCAGTGTCAATATCAAATTTTCTTGAATATTTTGTTTTGAATTTTGATATTGAGTCAACAGTATTTGGCAAAATTAAATCAAGTTCTTTTTTAATATCTTCAATATCTGTTTTATGATACAGACCTCTAAGAATGATATTTGTTTTCTTTAGTTCCTTTGGAGTAAAAGAATATGAATCTATATTCTTTTCCTTCAGCAATGCCATCATTTCCTGATGAACACAAGTATCGCGTACATAAAGTTTGCTCTTAAATCTTGATTTGTTTATAATTTTAAAATCAACATTTTTGTTTTTTAGCTGATCCACCAAACTTTTTATATTTAGATTATACACAAATATAGGTGGACAATAATTCTTTTTCTTCGGTTTTTCAGATATTTTCACTTTTTGACTCTTGGAAATATTAGTTGAGCTTACTTTGTCCATTTCAATTTCCCCCAGTATTTGAAACCGATTGTTGTTATTTATTCCATCCGTATTATTTACAAAATTCGTAAGATCAATCTGGATAGGTTCATTGTACTTACGTTTCTTGTTTTTAATTGTCACAAAATCTTTATGTTCATTCTTCAAATTATTACCTTCAAATTCCATAGAAGAAACAGAGGATGAACGCGAAAGAACATTTTTATTTCTTTCCTCAACTATTTTTGAATTATCTTTATTTAAATCCAAATTTCCTTTAGATGATCCCAATCCAGAAGCTGACATGGAGTTCGTCAAAATCCTGTTGTCTATAATAACAGGCTTATCCGGAGGCAATCTTAAAGGATTCCCAATGGGATCCAATTGATCAAATGGCAAAATCATATCCGTTCTCCCCAGAAAAACTTATTCAATATTCAATATTTATTCAATATTATCCAATCCAATATACGAGTATATATTTAAGTTTTTTTTTTTTTTTGTTTATTTTATTATAATTTTTTTTTTTTTTTTTTTATTTAACAAAAAAACGTTCGCTTTCTACGAAATTTTTTCAATTAATTCATGATTTCAAATGCAATAACCTTTTTTTTAAAAAATTATTTTAATAACATTGATAAATTTTTTTGTTTTTTAATAAGACACATTTTAAAATAGTCGGCATACATTTTGTAATGGTCTCCTCAATATATTTCTAGTATCGGCATATCACATTGTCTTGAAAATTTTTTCAAGGAATCCACTGCCTCTTAAATTTCTTCTCTTACATTCGCCTAAATAAAAGTACATATAAAAATATTTTCATGCATGATTTCTTCACCAGAAAGTTTTCTTTTATTGTTTAAATTTTTGCAAAGAATTTTTTTTTCAAAATTTCCACCAGCTTCAAGTAATTTCTAGTTTAAGTAACTGAAAAAAATTCAAGTTATTATTTGTAAGTTATTTATGCGAGTATTTGATGACTTCTTCATTATGTGTGCAAGAATTTGAGTATGCTTACCCAGCAACCACAATATCAGTCAGTGAATTTTTAAAATACTTAACAATAAAACAAATTAAAAATTTATTAGTTATAATAATTTTTCTAAGAAACTAAAAGCGGATTCGGGTGACATGTAAATTAATGGGTTACATGCTAAACTATCAATCTGGGTGTCGTAGGCTTGATTCCTGCCTAGATACTGGCAGCCAATGGTCAAAGTTACCAGTGCTCGTTAAAAAATTTAATCTTAGAATTAATTTCTAATATTAAATAATAATATTAAAAGCGGATTCACCGAAAAACTTTCGAGCAAATTGTTTGTCTATTTTTTGTTTATTTATATCGATCATTTACTTCACAGTCAAACTTAAATTGGAGTGGCAAGCGGAGCGTTTTTTAGCACCCTCTATTTACATTAAAGCGTCCAACTTCACCACAAAACGCTCTGTCAAAATTGGATTTTTTAATTTTTCAAAGTTGCCACGGCACTTTATACATTTTTTAGGAACATGAGAATTTTTGATAGATAAAAAACGCTTGCCTCCCCAATTTAGGTATGCCTGTCAATAATTAAAAAAAATAAAGTTGCGGCTTGCTGTCGGTTTTTTAGAAAATTTTCTTTAAAATTTTATTCTAAATGGTTACTCTCGTTATTACAATTTTTAACAGTTAAAGTTTGGATTTTGTTGGGCAAATAACCGGTTTTTGCATACAATTTTTAACCAAATTTGGGTCGATAGTTAAGAACACACTATCCTTATCGATAGTTTTAATTTAATGTCCAACCAAAAGCATGATATTTGCT
Organism: Thelaira solivaga; assembly: GCA_947397855.1. Classification (NCBI taxonomy): domain Eukaryota; kingdom Metazoa; phylum Arthropoda; class Insecta; order Diptera; family Tachinidae; genus Thelaira; species Thelaira solivaga. The sequence goes on from OX377612.1 coordinate 31,190,389, forward strand.
TTATAAAACTTAACTGGAATTATCGGTAACTCGTAATAAAGGCCTTTAAAATATTAGTTTGAAATTTTTTTAAAAATATAAAACAAGATATTGAAAAAAAAATTTATAAATTAAATTAAAACAGATTTTTTTTAATTATGCCACTATTGTAGTAAATGAGCAAAATGTTTTTTCATAAACATATAAAACTCACAGCTTAGCAAAATCCACTACTAAAATCTTGGAGTGTCCAAGTCTGTTAGTGTAATAACAAAAAATTTATAGACAGAGATTTGGTGACTGTATCGCTGTCTCACTGACCAGCAATATCCACTAGTTAGACATTGATGTAGGGGGAAGATTGTTGAACGGCTGCTTAATGTCACTGGTCTGTTAATGCAAAATAATTAATTAAAAGAAAATTTAAATTTCTAATACTATTAACCAGTCGTCTACTCGTAAATCTTTTTATATAATTATTTATCCCTCGGAGAAATAAAGTTACTTTAAATTGCAGCTGTATTTGTTTCTCTTGGGTTTCATGAATAAAAACTTATGTTATAAATAATAGATACCGGCGAGTAGTACCTTACATAAAAATCTCTTTATTTTTATATTTTTGCGAGTACACAATTGTGCTCCAGTGCCAAACTACCTAAAAGAAAATTTGGGAAAAGTTTCGAAGAAAAAGCAATTAATAACTTGGTGGCGCAACTCATTTCAATTACAAACTGCTACCTTGTAATATAAGTTGGCAATTTTTGTACAAGTATATGTAATACATAAAGCAGCTTACACTTTTCAGACAAATTTTTGAAACAGTTTAAAGGTGTTTTAAAAAAATTATTTTAAGCACAAATTTCCTTGATAACAACCAGGTGAATTGAGCAAATGTTTAGGTATAGTGAAACTCGTTGAAAAATTTAAACTTATTTCTATTTTATTACGACAGTTCATCTTTTCCAACTCGAACTTTGAGTGTGTGTTTGCTGTGATGTCTTTTTCAATTTGCTTGCTTGAATTTGAACGTGGTTAAAGAAACAAGGTGACTTTAGAAATTCTATTGTCATAATTTTCATAATTCTTTTCATATTTATTCATACTTTTCTCTCTGCATAAAAATAATTTTTTTTTTTACTTTCATCAACACACACATGCTTGTGTTTGCTTAGATTTAATTTTGTGTCGGAAGGCATTTTCTAGCACTTCTTTATTAGAAGGTTTTAAATTTATTTCAAGGTGGCATTAGTAACAAGTAAAAAAAGAAATGAAGCCACGAATACTTCTAAATTTTGTAAATTCATTTACAGAGATTTGCAGCTTTAATTTTTTGGCAGAAAAAATCCATAAAAAATATTGATAGAAATAACTTTTTTTAAATTAAATTAAATTTAATAAATTTTTTATTCATTTATGCCTTTATTTTTCTATTTTGTAAGAAGCGGGAAAGCACATTTTATAAAAATATTAAATTACCTTTTTGAACAAGATAATTCACCGAAACCTGTAGGCAAAATTACGGTATTCCATATCCATCGACATTTAAATACAAATTTCGTTCGATATGGCTGGCAGTAATTAGGCTTTTGGCTGGTTGATTCGTTGAGTTCAGTTTACATGACATGATGTCTCTTGTTTATAAATTAGAATCAAAAGATTTAGTTTTGAACCACATAAATACTCGCCAAGATTACGTGAGTGGATATAAACCTGCTCATCTTAAAAATTTAAATCAGTCATAAAATAAGCACCACAAAATATGCGTCTTAAAACAACATGAGCCAGCAATAGCTGTAGCTGTGGAAGATTTAGATGAGTGTCTGCAGCTTGCCAAAATCATGTTCTTATACGACAAAGAACATAGATAGCAAATCATTGTGTATAACAAAGCACTTTATAAGTGGTTGATTGGTTAGTTTCGGTGGCGGAATCCCAAGATTCCGTTTTGACAACAAATCTGGGCCCAACCTGTGGCATTAAGATATCTAAGTAATCACCTAACCTTATCCTCTATATTCTAGCTAGGTCGTCCATAAAAAGTGCGTCGAGAAATTTATTTCTCTTAGCCTAGCACTCGCAGAGAAACTGAGGACCTGCCTATTTTTCTCAAGTGCACGGCAGCTTTTATTAAGAGGCTGGGTCAATGTAAAACTCATGTCAGAAAGCAAGTTTTTGTTGTTATGCAACAGAACATTGAAGCCAAGTTACATGAAGGCAATAAGTTTTCTTTTTCTATGAACTTTTAGGTTTTAGTCACAGCAAACACTTGCGCCCCAAATTTAATCTTCTCAAGAACTAGACACAGATTAAACTTTAGTTCGTTTGGCGACAGCAAGGTGACATCGAACCTTTGGAACATAAATCTTTAAATTCTTTAGGCTGGCAATGTAATCCAATCAACAGTCATGCATTCACAGATTTGTTTGTGGTCTTACATCTAGCGATACTGCACATAGAAAACCACTTCGGTTGTGAGAAATAAATTTGTTTAAAATCAAAAATTTTGTCATGATAATTAAATTTTTTAGTTGTAGCAACCAGTATTCGATAATGCTGTCCAAAATTTAGTTCTCTCAAAAATATTTCAAGCCGATTTTCTATTGCCGAAATTAAAAAATTTGATCGCCACTGAATTTTTGATTGGCAACAAATTTAGTTCTCACAACCAAAGTTGTTTTCTCAATGTGTTATGGCTTATGCTGAAAATGATAATAAAACGTGATAATAAAACGTGGACTTAGATAATAAGTGTTTTCTGCTTGAGGACTCATAAACTAAATAAAAAACTGTCTGTTCTTCATCGGATGCCTAGGAACTTCAACAATCAGCATATAAAAGCTGTGTTAAGCTATAGACATGTGTAGCAATTGTTCAGCTACCCATTATTACAGCCATAAGTCTGCAAATAGCCTTTCCGTTTCTGTTCAGCAATTGAGCGTAGATTTTTGTCTGAAAACTCTTACTGCTGGTTGAGCATTTTTTGAATGTAGTTACAGAAAACTTGTAATTAACTAAACTGCGTAAGTAAAGTTAGATATTATCTAAGCATAACTAAACCTTCAATAGCCTTTATTTAGAATTGCTGTGCTGTGTTGTCTCAATCTGTGTTTCTTTGTCAAACTGTGGGTGTAAGAAAAAAAGTTTATTTAAATATCAAGTATTTGAGCCGATTTTTATAGATTTTCTACTTTCCTTTTAGGCTTTTTAGGTTTACATAAATTTAAAGGAATTTTTTTCTTCTATTTATTCAAATAAGTAAAATCACCACACAATTTCTTGACTTACAGATGATGTGTTATTATGCATCTGTAAAAATTTTGTTAATTTATTTATAGCACCCATTTAATTCAACTTACGCCACCTGCTGCTGTACTTTAAGAGAATTTAAAAACTTCGTTTCAACTTTTCATCATTTCAATTTTATTATTTTTCTTTTCAACATGTAAGACAATATTTTTTCTGATCCATGTTTTCTTCTTTCTTATTTGTTAAGCTAAATTGTTTATCTTGTGCGAGTTATTGTGGCAGTGGCAAGGTGCTGTAGCACAAGCGTGACGCTTTGGTACTTGTTATTGAAGTTCTTAATTCTATGCTACCGTTGCTGCTGTTGTTCTTGTTGGCAACGGGGTTGAATTGCTAAATATTAATGCCTTTATTTCATGAAATTATTTAAGCTTTAAGCATCCTTAATATATAAGATGTCTTTGCTGCTCTCTGTCTACAGTCTTCTACTTGAGATAAGAGTTTATGGTTTAAAATTTGCTTTGGCTTTTGCCTTTCGTTTTTTTTTTTTTGTTAGAGTAAGAGAGTGCTAATACTTCATCAGCAATTATAATGTTGTTGTAAATTATGCTGGATCAAAGTGATGGAAAATATTTTTTAATAATATTCACAGGACTAGATATGTATGAGGCATCAGCTGAAATTGAAATGAAATTTTTGGAAAACTGCTACGACTTGCTTGTACTCGGATGATATAAATTTATGAAAATTATTTTAAAAGTTAAGAAATGATAATGATGGTGATAATAATAATAATAATAAGAAAGAATTTAAATTTTTATTAGAAAAATCTTACAGCTACGACAATACAATGAAATAATTTTAATTCTTTAAGAGGATTTTCCAAAATAAAAAATTAAATATTAAAATTATTTTAAATTTTGTGATTCCAATAAGTTTCCACGACTATATATATTTTAAAATACATATTAAAATTGTTCTTGTTTTATTAAATTCTTAAGTTTTTTTTTTTTTTTTTTTTTTTTTTTAACAACACAAATCCGCGAAGCTTTTTTGCTTGTCTGCAGAAAACACCCAGGGTAAGAGCAAGAATCGAACCTGCGACCCCTAGATTGATAGGTTAGCACTCTACCCACCAGTCTATGGGGGCATCCCTTGTAGATGAAAAGTTTGATTTTCTTATGAAATATTTAAAATAAGGACTTCAAAAAGTTATTTACAAATTTTCGTATTTGTGGTGAATCTTCAAGGGTCTAAGTACATTTTACGGATGTACTTTTTAGCACAAAACTTGAGAACGATTCGGTCAACTTTAATAATTTTTTGTATTCATATTTTCATTAACTGATAAGGAAGATTAGTATGGAAGCAAACATTAAAACAATTGTGAGGAGCATAGTAAAAACTCTAAATTTCTTTTTGATATGGAAGCGTATGAGTATTTAATACATTGAAATAAATTATAGATCAGAAATAATTGAACAATTATTTATATGCGTGGTAGAAAACAAATATTTTCTAAACAAAAAATCATTTCGTTTTGCTTGTTTTTAGATTTGGTTGCTTGTTCTTTTTGTATAAATTTTTATATATTTTTAAATTAAGCCAAAAGTAAGGTGGCCAGTTAATTTTGATTTAGCCACGCCCACTTTTCAATACAATAAAATTACATTTCACAATGGATTTCTCTGGAGTTTCACATATACGTTCTTTAGTCCACAGCAGTGTTGCTTTTTAAATATAGATTTAACCTTTTCTCTCGTTGTTGTTGGATGATTTATTTAAAAATGGGTTTTTCCTTCAGTGTCCCCCTACCCTGGTAAAATATCACGTAATTGGCAAAGAATTCAGTTTTGGTTTGGACTCTTATTATTATTTTAACATCTTTTGTGCAGCCCAGTTCACAATTTCAATCCAAGGAATTCCGTAAGTGTTTTATGATTAATCACAACTAGATAGCTCAGTATGTATGTTCTTTCAGCTGGACAAAAGCTTCGACGTTTCTTGTCTTTCTTGACAGAAACTACAAAAGTCATTCTGGTTTTACTGATATAATTGTTGAGTCTAAAAAGTCTGTCAGCAGTTGAATCTAGTTTGATCATTTTTGTTGAGATTCAAAACAACTTTTGCCTTAATATGATTCGACTCTTAGTTTTTGCCGTGCTTTTTTTATGGATTTAATTTTTAACAAAGGTTTAACTGTGACCTGTCTTTCTGACTGCCGTGTTTCTTCTGCTTTTTTTTTTTATAGATTTAGTTTTTCTTGAATGTAAGGACTAACCATCGTCATTTAAGCCTTTTTAAAGCTAAATTTATGACTTGGACTTTAGCTTTTTTCATAGCCTTTTCTTGTTTGCAAAATAGTCTTAAAAAAGCTAAAATTATTTTTTATGTGTAACGCTTTTATTTTGTGTTTTAGTGAAAATAAATTATTCATTAACTAAGGCTGAAGAGAGTTTATCTTCGAGCACAATTATTTTAGCCTTCACGTCTCTCTTTGAGGGGGAAGCAAATGATTTTGTTCTTTAAACTCCAAATTTTAATTGAATTAAATTTACATTTTTTCTTTCCCATATGGAATTGAATTGTTACTTTTAAATTTTCAGAAAAAGTTGCATTGTTTAAAAAAAAAAATTTTACATTTGCTTTAAATGGCAAAATATTTTAAGGCCTAGGTGCTCTTTGAACTTCAACATTGATAACACGATTTTGCGAAAATTCTTTTTGCTTTTTTCTAAATTTTATTTTGTTTGATGTTGCCTAGGTTTAATTAAATAAAACAAAATTTGTGCTCGAACATACATAATTAAAATCCGACCTCTTAACAGCACATTGGAAATTTTTTCTTCAAATCTATATAAATAAAAATCAAATGTAATTCGCTGGTAATAGCATCACTTGAGAATGGCTGCACCAATTACGGAAAGAAAAACTGACCACTCCCTCTTTTATTTAAACATTTTTGAATCAGACCTCGACTATATCGATTCGTCTAATTTTTTGTAAAATTTTTAGTAATACCTTTCTTTTTTAGGGTCAAAATTTTACGACGCTTTCCAAAATGAAAAAAAAAAAGTTTTAAATCAATTTTTAATTTTATTTTTAAAGCTTTCAAATTATTCATTTCTATTCGGACATACTATTCATATTTTAACTTATATTGGGAAGAAACAAAATTTAAACACAAAATATACTTGAAAAAGTAAAGTGTTTTCTTAAATTCTCTGTATAGGTTTAAAATATTTCATCTTAATATTTTATTTTATCAAAATGTTCATTAAGCGGAATGTCATTAGTGGCAAGACATTCAAATAAATAAAACAAAAAGAAAACTTTACGAATGCCTGCTAAACGATGTCACAACATACATCACATACTTTAGCAAGACAAGTGCATTTGAATAGTACAATCAAACGTATTATTTCCATTTAAATTCTTTAAAATACAAGGAGGGCCAACTTTGTCTAATGGGTTAGAAATGTTTCTTATTTATCATTATAATCAATTAAAGAACGCGTATTGTTCCTCTTATCGTAAGTAGTAATTACAACGCGATCTGTAGAACTCATTGTGCAGCTTAATTTCTAACAAAAACAATTTCAAATCCCTTAAGAATCTCGTGATTATTGAGAGACTTATTGGACGTAGATCTTCTGAGGCTAGTATCCCCGGCTTGGGTAGCTCATTCAGCGTATTTCCAATGCTACATTAACACATTTCCTGTTTGTCTCACCTGAAATGATAGGATTAATTAATGACCTACCACAAATTTTATTTATTTGGCAATTGAGTCTATAAATATCGTATCAGCCGTTCATCGTAAGAGCCTCTTCAGCTAAAGACGAACAAAAGCTTCTTTCTCAATTTGCGTTTAAAACAAAAATAGTATATAAAAATTTGTTTCTGTTTTCCGTACAATTATTGGTTCGCATTTAGCTGAACAGGCCATAACAATTTTTTAACTTTATGTTTTGATTCCAAAACCTCTATTGGCTGCACACAGAAAACAACTTCATTTATAAAAACTAAAGTTGTTACCAATCAAATTTTCAGTTATGATAATCAAAGTTTTTATTTATAGTAACCAGGCTTCGATAATATAGACCAAAATTTAGTAGTGACACTGATTTTCTATCAGCACAATTAAAAAATTCAATTATCAATTTATTTTCTCAGTGTACAACATTTAAGCTTTCAGCAAGTTACAAAAGAGGAAAAGCTATTGCTTAATCTGTTTATATTAGAGTAGCTATGCGAATCATGAAAGTGTTACTAAATTGAGAAGCTCCAGAATATTGCACTGGCGTTTCTGCACTGGGTATTATAGCAAAAAGCTGCAATTCTTACAACAGAAATTTTGATTCGTAACAAATTAAGCTCTCACAACCGAAGTTGCTTCTGTATGTATTGTTTCAATACAGAATTCAATAGCTCAATAACTAGGCCTTAAATATTCCACTCATACAGTTGAAGTTGGCCAACCCTTACAAAATCACTTCATATGGAGGTAGATATGTGTATGTGTATATTTTTGGAGTAAAACTAAATTTCTTCACCTTTTAATATGGTATTAAAGTGCATTCATCATTACGTTTGTAGCATAAAGACACAAGATCCGGATACAGAGGTCATTATGGTACTCGTGAATGATTGAAATTTGAATAGAATCTAAATATTGGTCGTCATAATTCGACTCTGCATCTCTAAAATACTTAATTTTGTTGATCACAAGAGGTGAAGTACAGACAAAAAAAACTAGAACTCGATATTATCTAACTTTAGAACATGTTTTTGCTTTTAAGAAGATTTTTGAAATTTTAGTTGTCGTAATTGATTTTCTTTGTTTTTAGTTGTGACACTAGCAGTTGGAGCAAGCAGTCAAAAATATTATTAAAAGAATTTAGTTTTGACTGTATTATTGAATTTCGGTTACTACTACTGAAATATTTGACTAACGCAATTTAAGTTTCGTCTCTTAAGAAAATTAATGTTCGCGATAAAAGTTGTTTTTTTAATCAAAATTGTCAGTAACGTATATTTTGAAAACAAAAGTCATCTTCTCAGACAATCAAGCAAAACTCTGGGTTTTTCAATCGAAAGTTACATCTTCTGTTCTAGTTGATTAATGCAGAAGACAGTCCTGCAATCTTAAACGTCAACCAAACGAATTGAACAAAATTGGCTTTAACATGGAGGCTTCGATGTCAGTGACGGCCGTTATAAGGCTTAATAGTATCATACTAATGAAAACTACCAAAGTAACACGGATATGAGATGTTAAGGTCTTAAGACATGCGGAGTTACGCATCACTATGACGTTAAACCCTCCGCTCAGCTGTTGAATAGATATGGGAAGGATATTTTCAGACTGGTGGCAATAATAACTGGTCAGTAAGAGATCAACAGCACGCCGATAGGCTAAGACTGCCCATCAACTTAAGGTGTAGTTAATAAAGCGGACAGCTCTTCAACTTTGTTGTGAAATGTATTTCAGATGAGCTCGTTTGTTTAGGCAAGGACTAATTTACTGAATTAATAATTTTTTTAAGGTATCCGATATGAACTTTTATATTGCATACTTTCATGCTTAATGAATTTCATTTATATTTAGGCACAATTACTTTTGGTTGATTGTGTGAATGAATTTTATTTTTATTGATAATTTCAAAGATGTTTTGTTTTAAAATTTGTGTTATCATTAATCAAAGAATGTGTAATTATAAAGAATAAACCATTTATAATGATTCTTTAAATTTTTACTGTGTTGGTTGGATGAGGAGATAACAATGTGAGTATATAGGGAAACATTTAACACGAATATATTTGAATTAAATAATGTTTCAGGATAAAAGGGTACAAATTGAAATATAAAAACACCATATTTCAAGAACATGAATATATATGTTAAATTAGGCAAACGTATAAATATATATACATAGATAATTTTTTTTGGTGATGTATTTACTCCTGCCTAATAATTGTTGGTTGGGACCTACCCTGTGAATACCTAATGAGCTAGTTGCCATCACAATTATTAAGGCGAATTCATAAAAAGGAGTAACAAGCATAACAACTTCTCTGCCATTGCCTGGCTTTTTTATCTTCGGGACATAAATTTCTCAGTGCACAATTTATAGACAGCTTTATATGATATTGGGGATAGGATTAGGGGATCTTCTCAGATATTTAAATGATACAGGATGAGTCGAGATTACTTTATTATTCAGTTGGTTTGACAAGTAGCTGGTTCAAAGTAGAATCTTAAGATTCTAATTCAAGAAAGAAATACAGTTACTTCTGTTGGTTTGGGCATTTACAGAGAACTTATGACATAGAAAAATTACCATTTTTATTAATCTAAATCTTGTTTATTTGATCTTTTCTATCTGAAAATAAATAAATAAATATTTTTTAAGCTTTTAGGTCTTTTTATATATTTTAATTATTATTAAATTAATTTCCAATATTTCGACATGCCTTCGTATGTCTTTCTCAAGAAAAATAATTTTATAATGAAATGAAAAATTATTTTGAAATCTAAATAAAAATTATGATACAAAAACTTTTTTCAAATTTTCAAAAAAACATATGCAAAAACATTAACAACATTAATAACAATTTTAAACAAAACATTATATATATTATATTCTATATCTTTCTTACTAAATATCTATAATTTTGTGCTATATTATCTGTATCCATTTTAAAATTAATTCTACTATCATTTGATACATTTATTATTTCTAACACTTCTAATAAATAACGACGTTTATAATTATTTTCTCTATCTAATATTGAAACATCTTGAAATTTCGGATAATGATTCAATCTTGCCCAATGTGATGCCAAAGCTGTTTTTTGTGCATTTATATTTCTATATCTTTGATCAGATTTATGCCCAGCTATTCTAGTTTTAAGTTTGTTTTTGCTTGTACCTACATACATTTTATTACAATTTTCTGTGTTATTTCCACCACAAGGTATTTTATATACTATATCGGATACTTTTAGTTTATTTAATTTAATAATTGTATGTTTTGTGTGCCATTTTGTAATTATCCCTATCAAATATTTTTGATTTTTCCAAATTTTCTGATATTTCTGGTACATATATTAAAGATTTATAAATTTTATTTTCTTGTGTTCTAGTTCTGTTATCCTTGTTAATATATTTATTCTTTTTCAATAACTGATTTATTAAGTTTTTTGGAAAATCATTGTTTCTTAAAATATTCTTAATTATTTCCCTATTTTTATAATGAAATTCTTTATCACTAATTTCTAAAATTCTTTCTATCATATTATTAGCAGTATTTATTATAATTCTTTGAGGATGTTTAGAATAATAATTAATTATTCTGTCTGAAGATGTTGGTTTTTGATACGAATCTAGGACTAATGTATCATTCCTTCTTATAAGTAAAGTATCTAAGTAATTCAGTTTTCCATTTTTTTCTTTTTCAATGGTAAATTTAATATTTGAATGAAAACTATTAAATGTATTTAAAATATCATCAATTGCATTTTCTGATACTATACAAAATAACTCATCTACATATTTTGTTAAAATTTTTGGATTTTTAATTAATTTATCAATGGAAGTGTCAAGTAAGTTTTCCATAACTATATCTGCTAAAATAGGCGAAGCTGGTGAACCCATGGGAAGACCATTAACTTGACTATATATTTTGTTATTATATTTAAAATATCTATTATCTAATATACAAAATTTAAGAATATGTAAAAAAGAAGCCTTTACTTATATTTGTATGTTCTTCTATTATAGTCCATTTATTTTCTATAATTTGTAAGGCTAAGTCTACTGGTACACTTGGAAACAAAGACACTACATCAAAAGATACAAGTTTTTCATCATTATCAAGTTTTAGACCTTTAATTTTATCTTTAAATTCAAAAGAATTTTTAACATTATATTTTGAAGATACAGTAATATTTTTAAGAATATTAGTTATATGAACAAATAGGCCTTAATGGAAAGTCTTCTTTATGAATTTTTGGTACTCCATATAGTATGAAGTATTTGTTTTAAGCTTAAATTTATCTGCCTGTGAAATTACTTTTTGCTTGAAAAGATCTTCAATAATATTATTATTAATTTTCTCTAAATTGTTTGTATTGATAGAATATAATATATATAATGTATAGGGTCCGCCAAATAACTTTTTTTTTTTTGAAAATGCTATAAAAACATAGAGTGTAGCTTCGGCTGTGTGGCACGTAGCGCCATCCTGTGGAAACCAAATGTTGCCAATATCCTCCTCTTTAATTTTTGTTAACAAAAATTCGTTCAACATGGCCCGATAACGATCGCCATTGACTATAACAGCCACTCCTTGCTCATTTTCAAAGAAAAATGGCTCAATTATGCCTCTGAACCAAAATCCGCAACAAACAGTGACTCGTTTTGGGTGCGTCGGCTTTTCAATGTATGTGTGCGGGTTTTCTGTGCCCCAAATGCGACAATTTTGCTGGTTTACATACCCGCCAAGATCAAAATGAGCTTCATCTGAAAAGATGATTTTTTTTGGCAAAATCGGCATCTTCTATAAGTCGATCGCAGGCCCACTTAGCGAAGCGAAAACACAACCATATTCTTTTAGCGGAATGATAAAACTAATTATCTGTCGAATCAGACATGAGCTAAGTGTTACCATTCACGAAATAAGCACTAGTTGAAAAAAAAACTTTCGATGGCGGACCCTTTATATTGTTTTTTGTTAAATTGTGTTTTGTATAAAATTGTTATTAATGTTGTTATTGTTTTTGTATATGTTTTTTTGAAAATTTTGAAAAAAGTTTTTAGTATCATAATTTTTATTTACATTTCAAAATAATTTTTCATTTCATTATAAAATTATTTTCCTTGAGAAAGACATACGAAGACGTGTCAAAATATTGGAAATTAATTTAATAATAATTAAAATATATAAAAAGACCTAAAAGCTTAAAAAATATTTATTTATTTATTTTTGTTAATCATTGCAGCATCTATTATACAGTCTTCTTTTGTGCCAATTGACAAAAGCGTTTTTTTGTCTCCTTGAAAAGTGAAAGTGATATCCTAAACATTCCTTAAATAGCAATCATGCACCACCTGACTGCTCTTTTCTTAACACACCATAATCATATTCATTAGCACACTCACTCCTAATTTCACTTGCACAAATGCCTCTAGGCCCCAAAACCCCCACCAATTATAAACTTAAATTTGCCTACATATGCCCATTAAGCAATTTTTCTTGCTTCTCTGTTATTTTCCACAAAAACTAAAGTTTAAAAACTCAACTTTAATATCCCATTCACACTTACCTACCTACTTAAACTACATTTTTAAATGGGTATACAAGGCATCTAGTGTTTACAACCCAAAAAAGAAAAACACTTCTTGCAATCGCTTAAAGAGTTATCCATTCGTTACATTCCATTCAGTCAGTCAGTCAGTCATTCATTTATTTACGTTTATTTCTGCTACAAATTTATATTCACATGCGTACACACACACAAATACACTTACACATGCACACAAAATTAGATAAATGTTGAAAGTTTATTATTATACCTACAAACATGTTAATAGTTCACATACATGCATTTATTTTGTCACAAAAAAATCAAAAAAAAAAAAATAATAAAGAAAAACATGAGGAAAGCGGAAATGGAAACGACAACGGAAACATGTTGTTTTCTAAAATATCTTTTTATGTCATTTTGTTGTTGCTGTTTTTAGTTGCTCCTTTATCAGTTCGTTTTGTTTTTATTTCTTAAGGCATAAATAATGTTTCAACTTGTTGTTGTTATTATTTTATCTACTTTTTTCTGTCGTTTTTTTTTTGTGAATTCGTATCAATTCTGTTGAGTAAATGTTTCTATAATATGTTTTGAACTCATGCCCACTCACACACACGCCTACATATACACAACCAGGCATACATAGATTTTTACTCAGATGTGTATTGAGCCGAAAGCTTTTTTTTTTTGTCCCAAACATAAGTTGGTTGTTATTGCTTGCTCCCAGATGTTGTACTAGATTGAAATGTCAGATTTTCTAAGAATTCAACACTCACAGGGTTTCACAATAAATTTATTTGCTTTTGAATATGAGACTTAGATGACAAAGCTAAAAATTGTCAATTCTCTCGCATTTAAGACAAAATTTACTGATATTTGCAACACATATTTATAGCCTTCCATCACTGGCAGGAAACTGCAGTGGCCTGTTATTACTGCTACCACATTACTCCACTAGACTCGCTAGAATCCTATTAAATCTCTGCTGCTATTATTATCCATTCTGGACTAGATCATAATCACCATATTGCACGTCTGTTCGTCTATTCAACTGGACTGTACCTTATGTAAAAATATTATTATTATCATCATGGGCTATAAAAACACCGCTACCTTTAAGATCTATTGTGCAGCACAGATCCCAACTACAATCCGAGACTTCTGATGCATCTCGTAATTGATGTATTATTAACCATACCTAGTTTTTCTGGGACCAATGTCGCACTGCTTACGCAGCTCATTCTACATCTTGCCACATCTAGGTACTCGTGCAGAATATGTTCTGACGTTTCCCATCCTTCCGGACAGAAACGACAGGAGTCGTTTTATACCACTCATGTAATTTCATGCGATTAGTGCTGAGTCTAAGAACAATCTCTGCAACTCTGCAGCAGTCTTGTAGATGTAAAAATATACTTTCGATTTGCTGTTTGCAGACTGAGAAACGGATGCCGTTGGACATATCGACATATTTCGGTTTAATTTGCTAATTTGATTCATATCGAAATTCCAAATGACACGATTGCTGCTATTCAAGAGTTTTGTCTAGAATGAAGCCAATATTGTTCAGTGGAAGGTCTCTTGTATCCCTGACAGTCAAGAAAAATCTCATAGAAATCTTGCCGAATAGTAATAAACTACATGTTCTAATGTTTCCTCAGGCAAACCGCAAAACCTGCGTTAACTTATTGTGCTATAATTTCCTCATTATCTACTGCAGTGTTAGACACATTAAAAATGAGCGTGTGAATGGGTCTGCTTACATATAGTTTTCTATTTTATCTGAAGCCGAATAGTCTCATTCGATATCGAGGGATTTAAATTGAAAATTTCAAATAATTTTGTTTTTTTAAGGGTATAAGTACCACGACTAAAAGGATCCTTTGTACAGCCAAACACCCACAACTGCGAAGGACCCAAGTTGATAGGTTAGTAAAGTGTTCAAAACATTATTTCATCCAAAAAAAATTTAAATTTCCATCGCGTTCAGTCGATATCGAATACAACGATTTGGGCCCCGATTAGCAGGAAGCCAAGTATTTATTTTTTTTTTTTTTTTTTTTTTTTTTTTTTTTTTTTTTTTTTTTGATTAGAACAGCCAAATTTAAGGAAATGATAAATGATTTGCAGTTGTAAATTCCCATATTGACAAGAATTTTTTTAATAAATAAATTTTAAAGTGAAGATTTCCATTCGATAGAATTTATTTAATGGGCTGCCTTTAAGATCATCAATCCGTTTAGCGAAAAAGACATGTTAGAGAATACAATTAAAAAAAAAAATTTTTCTTGTGTTAAAGCACAACTCATTTGTCATTGTAGTTTTACGTTTCTTATACTTCAGGATAACAGCCTGAATATCTTAAAAATTTGATTTCCTGTCTCAGTAAGTGCGTACTTTTTTATTTTTCAAAAAAAAAAAAAAAAGCAAAGAGATAAATTTCCTTTTAGAGTTGTGATTTTTGTAAAACAGACATGTTTCGATTAAGTATGCAAAAAAATATTTATCACAAAGACCCACGACTCTGATGATAGACCATTCTTCTCTTCATGAAATTTTCAATGACTTTTTCAACAGAGTTGTGAGTAGTCAAAAGTTTTGAATATTAGAAAATAGCTAAATGGCTTTTACACGTGTTAATAAAATTAATAACGACCATTTAGTAAAATTCTCTTTTAAATTTGTACAAAAATTGTTTGTGTGTGTTTCTATTTACAAAAAAATATATATATATATATATTTTTATTCATCCTTTTGATTAAATTATGGCAGATTGTATCAATTTTATTTGTACCAAAACATTTTAATTCAGTTAATTGAAACTAACTAAATGAACTTGTTACAAACTAAACTTTAGCCCACAAAACAAACACTTTATTAAAATAAAATTTGACACATTTTTTTTCTTTTAGCCAGCACAACAAAAATTGTAACGAATGAGTGGCAAGTATTTTGTGGATTTATAAATTTTGGAGAAAAAAAGTTTAGATTTTGCAGATTTATAAACAATTGTACACTGGAAAAAATTAAAAAAAAAATTTGGAACGCTGCTATTGTATTATTTTATTTTGCTTATAAAGAGTGATTTTTTTGCTATTATCTTTTTGGCAACACTAGTTTTGACAGCTCACGCACGTTTTGTATCTTGTGTCACTGTCAAACATCTTCAGTTTGGTCTATAATTTAATCATGAATCGTCTTACAAACGAACAACGCTTGCAAATTATTGAATTTTATTACCAAAATGCGTGCTCTGTTAAGAAAGTTCATCGCGCGCTTCTTCCATTTTATGGTCAGTTTAATCGACCTACTGAGGCTTCTATTCGGGCTATTGTAACAAAATTTCGCACCAAATTTACATTGTTGGACATTAAACCACCAACATGCTTACGTAGAGTGCGAACTGAAGAAAATATCGCAGCCGTATCGGCCAGTGTTGGTGATGACCGTGAATTATCGATTCGGCGCCGTTCGCAGCAATTGGGCCTCTGTTACTCCACTACGTGGAAAATTTTGCGGAAGGATTTGGGTGTGAAGCCTTATAAGATACAACTGGTGCAAGAATTGAAGCCAAACGACCTACCACAACGCCAAATTTTTGGTGAATGGGCTCTTGAAAAGTTAGATGAAGATCCACTTTTTTATCGAAGAATTGTGTTCAGCGACGAGGCTCATTTCTGGTTGAATGGATACGTGAACAAGCAAAACTGCCGTATTTGGAGTGAAGAGCAGCCAGAAGCATTGCAAGAGCTGCCAATGCATCCACAAAAAACAACCGTTTGGTGCGGATTATGGGCTGGCGGCATCATTGGGCCGTATTTCTTCAAAGATGATGCGAATCACAACGTTACTGTGAATAGTGAGCGCTACGGTGCGATGATAACAAACTTTTTTTTGCCCAAAATGGAAGAGCTTGACATGTGGTTTCAACAAGACGGTGCCACATGCCACATGCCACACAGCACGCGAAACAATGGACCAATTGAGAGGCGAGTTCGGTGAACAGTTTATTTCACGCTTGGGACCAGTCAATTGGCCGCCCAGATCGTGCGATTTAACGCCTCTAGACTATTTTTTGTGGGGCTATGTTAAGGCTAATGTCTATAGGGACAAGCCCGCTTCGATTGACGCACTGGAAGCCAACATTGCCAACATTATTCGTGAGATACCGGCCGAAATGTTGGAAAGAGTATGCCAAAATTGGACTAAGCGGAAGGACCATTTGAGGCGCAGCCGCGGCCAACATTTGCATGAAATAATCTTCAAACATTAAATTATATCGACCCAACTATCGATCCAAATAAATATTTCATGCATTTTTCTGAATTTTATGTGTTTTTTTTTTTTTAATTTCCGATAGTTCTTATAAAATCACCTTTTACATTTTATGAAAGCAGGAGAATTTATCACAGAAGAAAAACTTTTTTATTTTTTGTCACAATCGCTTTTTAAATTGTTCGAAACATTTATTTATTTTCAGATGGATTTTATAATCTTTAATTTAATTTTTAATTTTTTTTTCATTGGAGCAGGTATCTATGGCCCAAACTTTCTAGCAAATTTTAAAGAAAAAGAACAGGAGATAAGATTATATACTTGGTGTTAAATATTTAGGCTGCACTCAAAGATTTACTTTCACTTGAGCTAAGATCAACCATGGTTTTGAACTGTCTGCAATCTTCAAACGAACTTCAAAAGGGTCATTCCAGCAAAGATCGTACAGAGGCTTCTTTCTTATTTTCATGCCACCAAAACCTCACTTTAGAATCTCTCAGAAGTACATTAGGAAAAATAACAGATTCTAACTGGAATCACAATTTTCAAAACGTTTGAAGTCTGTGATTGGACTCGTCAATGTTAAACGCTTTATCACTTTTTTAGCATGGTACATCCCAGAAGATAGAGCAAATTGTAACAGCCCAAAAGTCGTATGCTTGTTTTTGGGTCACAGTACAACTCAACAATTCTTTTAGTTTGCACAGGCTGGCCTAAAAAAGACCAGCTGATGTGAAACACAAATAACTTTTTTATTTTTTAACATAATTTATTTTTTCTTTTTGCTTTTTTCTCTTGGAAATTTAAAATGGATACGTACAGTCCACAACAACGCATTAAAATTATCGATTTTTATTATTCTTCTCAACGATCAATTGTTCTGACGCAGCGAAATTATCGCCGTTTTTTTTAACGTAAGATCAGCGCCCACATCTTCCATGATTACAAGCTTAGTTCGCCATTTTGAGGAACTGGGTTCAGTTGCGGACCGTCCAGGAAGAAGTATTCATCGAAATATTCGTACTGAAGACAACGTGGAAGCTGTGTAGCAGAGTGTTGCAAATGATCCATCTGTCTCAACTCGTCGCCGTTCCGGCCAATTGGGTATACCCAGAACAACATTACAGAGAATTTTAAAGCTGGATCTTAAGATGTATCCATACAAAGTTCAAATTGTGCAACAGCTTCTACCGCAAGACCACCAACAACGACTACAATACGCTCACTAGATCTCATTTGGGCCACCCGTTATTTAATTTAGTTCCTATATTTTTTTTCTTTATATCAAAGCCAGTAATTAAGATTATCTTGCGAATTATCAAAATTTTTATAAATAGAAATTAATATTGGTAGCAAATTCCCAACCCGGGAAAATCTGCAGGTAGGATTCTCCGTCTCGGCAGCACCATTCCAAACTATTTACTACAACACGACCCCAACTGATCGGCAAAGCTACAAAATAGTTGCTATAAAAGTGGAAGTTGGCTGGCAGCTTGCCATGGAACAAGAGTTACTTAGTAGGTAGAGGGATTATTTACCATGCGCTACTAAGTATTCTTGTACCTTGCGAGTACTCGAAAGAGGGGCTTTTAAGCCTTCCAGTCGTGGGTGTTAGTAAAAGACGCTTCGTAGTGCGTGCGCTGCGGGGTCCTTTTACCAGAAACAGCTTATCTTTTTTCGTCCTTTGTTGGTCGTGTGCGCGGTATTCAGGTGTTCGTGGGAAGGATTCGGTCGGTAGAGGGATTACTTTCCATGCGTACTAAGCTCTTCCTATGTCAACAGAGAATCCTGCCTACCGGCTTTAATAGCTCACATATACCCTACGGCAGGATAGTAGATATTAAGGATTTAGTGAATAAAGGATAATTTTATAACGTTAAGAAAA
This sequence comes from Thelaira solivaga, assembly GCA_947397855.1. Taxonomy (NCBI): domain Eukaryota; kingdom Metazoa; phylum Arthropoda; class Insecta; order Diptera; family Tachinidae; genus Thelaira; species Thelaira solivaga. The sequence goes on from OX377612.1 coordinate 31,209,080, forward strand.
AAACAATATTTTTTTCACTACTTTATGTTCGACCCTGGACGCCGCTGACCTACCCCAGCAACCAGCGGAAACGTGTCTTTACAAACTTAGCAAAAGTAGCCTCAGTTTTCTAAAGGGATTGTTTATCGAACACTGTGATATTAGAGTAGGAAAATGAGATGTTATTTTTTAAAATGGTATAAATCCATATAAAAAATAAATTTTTATTTCTGTAGTTTTTGTAAGTTTACTTCTTTTAAGCCGGACTTGTACCACTTTCAAAAATAACAGCTTAATACATTATTTTTTAACCTATGACAACATTTCATTGGTTCAATGTTATATTTCATTAAATTAACAAAGATTACATGACACGTTTCATTAATTAAATTTCATTAAATCAATGAATATTCATTGAAATAATGAATGAAAATTTGTCATTTTTATTAATTAATGAAAAAAATTTTAACAGATTTTTGTTTTATAAAAACCTAAAACAATGCCGGATTATTTATATAATTTTTAAGGCAAGAATGGCTTTTAGCTAAGATTTTTTATCTTATGCTGTTTCAATTCTGCAGATTTCAATAATTTCAATTCGTATACCAAGACCTTTGATGATGACTTGCCAATCATAGGTTAGGTTAGGTTACACAGGGCACTTACTTGGGTTCTCTGATGTGATCCCTTTGTTATATCTGTATAAGAGGAAGTGAAGAGCAATAGGACTAGAGATAGAAAAGTAAAAGAAAATAAATAAGAAATAAATAAGTCAGCCCCTTAAACCACTTATTACTCCTAAGCAAGCCATATAGCGCAGTGAGCCGCTGCAGGTAGCACTTTCCAAAGTGGAGCAGAAGGCAGAGAACAGTACTATACAGTACTCATTTGATGGCAAACCCATTCTCTTAGCACGGGTGCCAAAATTTCAGTAGCCTGTTACTAACGCCACCACATTTCTAAACTTGGCTCTTTGGAGTCCCAGTAAACCTCTGCTGCAATTACTATCTAGCCTAGACTAGATCATCCTTGCAGTATTACACGTTAGTGCATCTCTCTACCTGGACTGTTCTCTTCGCAAAAATAAATATGCTGCTGTTTGCAGACCGAGAGAGAGATGCCAAATCCTTAAGTTGGGGAAAGATTTCTGTTAGAATTCTTGTTGGCCGCCAGAGAAGTAGAAAAGTTTTTACGAAACAAATTAATTGCTTTCATACGAGCCCTATATCTACAACATCGACTGAAAAAAATTCTTTTGTATTGCGCTACACATGACCTATTAATAACAATGATAAATAAAATTAATTAACATGTTTGTACAATAACGCAACGTTAAAGCTTTTTTTAGAGTAATTTATTTCAACATCGTTTTGTTTTAATACATTAAAGCGATTTTGAATTCCTCTTTACCCTTTATCCAACTATCTATAAATTAAAGCTTTTCTCAGAGCACCTTCTTTGATTTATTAAAATTTTTATTTTAAAGTGTAAAAGTATTTCGTTTTTAAGACTAAACGATCATATTAAAAATTTTGTTTTTGTATTGCTATGCCACCACTGTAAAACAAAAACAACTTGACGTTGAAATACACACTTGTTAACAAAAACGACATTTAGAATCCAAAAACAAAAAAGGGGGTAAATACTATAAAAATACTAAAATAACAAATTGTAATACTAAACCGTTTTAAGTGTCAGTTTGTGTTTTCCTTGGTTAAACTTTATAAAGCAATCACTTATTTGAAAAGGAAGAGGATAAAAAATAGCACACACACACTAACATACTTTATTTTTGTTTTTATGCCTGGTTTGGATGTGTGTTAATCGCGAGACATACATTCAACTTGTTATGTGTTTACAAAGATTGTTTCCACAAAAATATATTTCATTAAAGCAAACTTCATTTAAAAAGCAATATTTTGTATTAAATAAATAAAAAAAAAACAGAAAGAGTTCCTAAGATGTACTTAAGAAATTTAAAGAAAAAAGTTATTGCTGATGTGTTTTTTTTATAAAAAAAAAGAAAAATTTTACAATATTAAATTTAAAAAATCAATTAAAATCACTTAGCACACATTGCAGTCAGCTAGCTTTGTTGGCGTTTATCAAATTGTTTGAAACATCAACTTGAAGTGCTTAGCAAAATAAGCCATTGTGTGGTTAAACATCTCAAAATCAATTTGCTAAGTAATTTAACATGACTGAGTTTTGGTAAACATGTCAGGTGTTAAATTCATGTAAAATGCTCAAACTCAATTTGTTTGGTGATTGTATGTGAACAACACAACGCAAGAGTACAAGCAACAGTGTAAGCGATTATTTTGATTGGCTGACTTTTTTAAATAATTAATTTGATTTTAAAATTCTTCATTTAGACTCATGTTCTGAAAAACGCACAACGCTTAACTTTGGCGATTACGACATTGCGCTAAAGTAATATTTACTTAAAATAAAAATAAAACAAAAACTCAACCATTCATACTCAATAGAAATTTGTGGCTGATGTAGTTGAGCTGCGAGCTAATGCTACTTAACTAGAGATTGATTGAATACACTTTGAATGAAATAGAGGTAAGTTCATGGAAATTAAAATATGCTTCAGCATTTTTAAGAAAACTGTTAACTTAAAGTTTTTCAAAAAAAAAAAACAAAAATTTAATTTTAATAAAAAATTTATTCGACAGTTCAATACCTTCTAACTTATGTAAGCTTTATTTTGCAGGCCAATTACACACAGAAAACAACTTCGGTTGTGATAACTAAATATGTTAAGTTGTGATAATCGAATATTTTAATCCTGACGATAGAAAATCGGTCTTACAACTCAAAATATTTTTAACTGAACTAATTTTTGAGCTGTATTATCGAATTCTGGTTGCTACAACTTAAAAATTTGATTATCACAAATGAATTTTTGATTAGTAACAAATTTACTTCTCACAACCGAAGTTGTTTTCTGTGTCTACCAACTAAAACAATTCAAATTTCGTAATTGCTGTGGGATTCAATATAACTAAGTCAGTATCCTACTGGTAGATAATTTTCATCTTTCAACCTTTCAACACACAGAATATGTTGCGAGGTTTCTTGTTCTTCTCGGCAGTTTTATTCATATAGTAATTGAGGCTGGTATTCAAATATTAGTAACAAAGACCTGAAATAGAAATTAAAAGAAATTTTTCATATAAGTTTGCTGAAATATCTACTTCGAGTCTATTTTATTTTTTGTTTGAATACTAGACTGAGACTACAATATCTTGTCAGCAGTTCAGTAAAAAGTTTGATGTTAAGAATAACATTCGTTCTTTGACTGGCACAGGAACACTCCGCCACTCCAGCGCTTGTTTTTTCTCTGCTAATGGCACTTAATGCCCTATAACTTATAGCCAATTATTTTATATCAACGAAATTAAGGCACAATAATTTAATAAGAAAAATAAAAAAAGAATAAAGCAACTAATGACCTTAAAAACTCAATGGATTAACAAAATGCATTTTCGTTGTTGTAGTGAAAATATTCTAATAAAACTTATTGTAACACTTCTTAACAACTTTTAACAACAAAAGTTAGACTTTTGGTGATAAAATTTTTTTTGTTGCTGATTTTGTACAACGACAACTTAAACTTGCATAAAAAAAATAAATAAAATAAAAAAGTGTGAAACTAAAAGATTAAGAAAAAATTTTTAAAATGCAACACAAAAATATGCAGCTTCAGTTTTTTTTTTTCCTTTAGCAGTTTCTTATGCAAAACTAATTCAACTTCAGTGATGATGTCAGAAAAATATGTTACCAACAACTAACATGGAAGGATTCTTGAAAAGAAAAATAATTTTATTCCATAATTGTTAAAAAGAAAGTTGACCATAGCCTTAAAGCACTGAATAAGCAAAAGAAAAATTTCAACAACATTTTTTTAAAAAAAAACTTGAATTTAGTTTTATTTCTTTTAGGATAAAAAAAAAACAAAACAAAAACTGCAGCAATAAATTTTATATCGTTTAAATATAACGATTATGCTGTTGTTGTTGTTCTTTTTATTTATTTTACTTGTTAAATAAAATGCAAATTCCGCATAAAATACTCGTCATAGCAGCACTTGTACTAAGCACAAATTAAAAATTTGCTTTGGTGCGCACTACACATGTACCAACCGGTACGTATGATTAATATTTAATTTGTGCTTGTTTAATACAAATTAAATGTCACTCACTCATACGCTTAGTATGATGTTGTTTGCTATTACAGGTGGAAGTAAATATAAACAGTAGACTCTAGATAATGTGGAATTCAAGGGACTGCAGAGAAATAATCGAGTCTTCCTTTTAACAAGAGTTAAAATTGTCAAGGAGACTTCAATTTAAAAAATTTTTTATTAAAATTAAAATTTTTTTTAATTCGTACAGTTTATTGCTGCTTACGTCCCAATCAAATTAAACAACAAAGTTAAAACTGTGTTCTTTTACTTTAATTTAAGATAACTATAAAAATACAAATATGAAATATGAAAAAATGTGTGAATACAAAAATGAATGGGAAAGTTAAGCCGACCACACAAATTCAGCAAAAAAGGAAGTAGAAGCTTTTTCTTTCAGCGGGAAAAATCACATTATTTTAAGTTGCCCACTTGTGTGTTTTAGAATGTATAATGTTGCCACTGCATAATGTTGCCACTACAAATTAAATAGTTTAAGGACGGAACAAACAGCAGGAATGATCGTTTTACATATCATCACGAATGAGGCAATCGTGATCATGAGCATCTATATAATATTGAAAAAACTACATGCATTGAACTTGCCAGCAGTGAGTATCGGATGATCAATGGAGATTATAGTAATCATCCTATGGGTGAACTGCAAATCGCATTAGAGGTGCCTCACTTGTCTGATTTATGGCGATAGCGTAGATTTGCTTCATTTTAAGAGACTACAATTGGTGGTTGCCAATCTTCCTTTGGTGCTTCTTCTTAATTTAATAAAAAGCTTTTACACTTTCAGGAAATGATATAAAATTTTTTAAATTAAAAAAACACAATGTAAAAAAACTTTTTTTTTAATTTTTTATGCTAAACGCAACCCCGCACAAAATTATTTAAGTGATTCTTATCGTTCAAAATAAAATTCTGGGATTCTAGTTGACGGCCGTCACGCAAATTAATCCAATCTCTTCTAAGTGTGTCTTAGATCACTTTAAACCAAAGCGATTGGCAAAAATCTATAGCAACAACTTCTGTTGTGAGAACGGAATTTGCTTCCAGTCAAAAATTTAGTTAGCATAATCGAACTTCTTAGTTGTAGCAACCAAAATTCGATATAACAGTGCAACGCTTAGTTTTCCAAAAAATATTTTTAACTACACAACCGAATTTCTTTTGTCACAACCAAAAAATTCGATTATGCCAACTAAATTATTCAATCGGCAACATATTCAATTCTCACAATCGAAGTTGTTTTCTCAATGTGGGATGTTAAAAAAATATAGGCCAGATTTTTATACTTAGATGCGAATTTTATTTCATGAATTCAGTAAAACAAAACAACTTCCTACCAATGACACGCTAACAATAAATTCATTGGGGTTTTCTCAGAAATATAAGCTTTTGCAGATTGCAGTGATTTTTCCTCACTTTTTTTTCCTGCCAACTCGTCAAAAGCTTGTCGTTAAAATTAAAACGCACTATTTGAATTTCCTCTTCAAATTATACACAATAAAAAGTTGAACTACAAATTATAGAACGTCAGTAAGCAAGATGTCATTTCTTATGTGTAAATCAATAGCAAAAAACTAAAAAAATATTGTTTTTCAAATAAAGCAAGAGCCGCCAAAAATCCTAATTACAGAGCTTTGATGATCAAGTTGACATAAATATAATTATAATAACAAGAGGGACCAAATAACATGGGTTTTGTTACATTTTTAGAATGTTTTTGAATTTTTCAACTATCAAGAGTCTACTATGTAACCGCATCCTTTTACAAAACGATTTAATATGCAATAAAGCTGTTGAGATGACGCGTGTGGCTGTGTTTGATATTAAAAGCCGAATGCTTACAGTTAATATAATATCAACATTTGCATAATTGCTTGTAGAGGATTTTCCAACAAGAACTTAGTTTTTCCAAATAAAATAAATCAGGATATTTATATAAAAATTATTTAGCTTTTTTAAGTATAATGGTAAAACAACGTTTATTAATTTTGTGATAATAATTAAAAATTGTTTAACCCTCATCTCATATTTGTATTGAAAACTATACAAAACATTTTCTTTTGTAAATTTAAAAGAAAAATTTTGCCACTTTTTCGAAATTTTTCAACTTTGTCGCCTTTGTTATTCGCTTATTAAAACGCATTTCAAAATAACTTTTTGCGTGCTTGTGCGGTTTTAATTACATATTAAATATCAATGTATTTGTACCGTTTTGTTGTCAAATATTTCTGTCTTGATACTCTATCTTGATATTTTTACTGTCTAAGATGCTCATTCTGCATCTTCCAGCCTTTGGAATCCACTGTTGTGAATCACTATAGAAATAATTGTTAACATAATTTTAGTACAATGACTTATTGTGACATACTCGTATTAATTATTTCGCAATAGCCATTAATAAGCATTAATTGTTATTAATATTAAATATAGGTCACTAAGGATAATAAGTAAGTAAACATTATAATTACTAAGCGATAATATGTAAATAATTATTTTTAGATTTTATTATAAAAAGAAAACAAAAGGTAAATAAAGTGTGAGTTAAGTGAGTTAGCCCAGCAAGTTAACACCATCTAAAAGTATTTTCCTTTTTAAATAGTATAAAAGAACCCACGACAAGAATCATCTTTAATTAATGTCGCAGTATAAAACTCAAAGTCATTTCTGATGAAGTCCAGAATAACATAGTTTGCTCGGGATTAGTTTTTGACTGCTGCATGTCCACTTAAGCAGTCCATTATTTCTAGAAGACTTTCTTTTTCTAATGCACATAATAAAGCATGCATAAAGTTCTTAATTATTCCGCGGAAGGATTCTATTCAAACAAAAAAAATGTTAGAAGCAGTTTTATCAGACCGGAAAAAGTTTGTAAATGCGTTTTGAAAGACTTTTTTTATATAAAAGAGTGTATATTTGGGTAACACAAGTGACCCAATCAAGAAATATTTAAATCTCTAACAATACTGTTTGAAACGACGAGATTTGAAAAGTTCTTGTTATGTAGACATAGTGAATTTGTGCAAGCTTTCGTAAATCACCAAGGGTAGGGGAATGAGTCCAGAGCACATTCCTAAAAGCAATGCTTTTGATACGCTTGATACTAAAGGGCTGCACAAGCATACTTGAAAGATATACATCACTACGCACATGTGAAATACTTTATAATAAAATACTTGTCAGCATAAGCCCTTATTTGTTACCGATTACATGAGCTTGATATTATTTTATTTTTGCTTAATGTACTCAGTAGGCAGGCAAATGAGTTTGTTTCACTTTTTCTTATTGATCATAGATCTTCTCAAATACAATTAAATGTAATAAAATCCCACAATAAATGTATTATTGCCGATAAAAACCATATTTTTACTACTAGAAAACACATAGAAATGACAAATGACGCTAAACAACATAAGTTACGTCGATATAAATAAAAATTTATCTGTTGTTTGTGGGTCATTTGTTGGTAGAAGAATCTTTTTTATTATTTCGATTTTAAAGAACTCATTTGATAAACTCTAAATAAATTCAACAAAATTCCCCACAAAATTTTTGTTTATAGACCCAACAGCAATGCAAAAGACTTTTAAGAAAAAGTTGATCAACTAAAATTGTCCTGTGTGTTCCTAGACTAAAATCTACTAAAATCAAAATTATGTTACTATTTAATCGCCTCGCCTAAAGAATTATTTTGGAGAAAAATATATTTTAGAGAAAAATTTATTTTAAAAGCGGCCAAAATTGTGAAAAGTCCAGGAACGGAAGTCCTATTTGTCTCTATGTGAAAACCATTCAGATCTTACATAAATCTAATAGCGATAAATAAACTGTGCAAAAAAGTTACTTTATTTTAATTTTATTATTTATGTGCTGGTTACAGAAATGAAAAATCCATTCGGCTAAAAAATTTATATAAAAAACACTATAAAATATATTTTGTTTGCTCGTTTTTTGTAAATAACAAATTAAATTAATTTAAAGAAATTCATGGCAACTACAGTAAAACGCTTTATATAAAAAGTGTTACATTGAAATAAAATAAAAATTTAATATTCAGGGCTTAGTGTTTTATAAAATGAACTATTCTTATTGTATTTATTTTTAATATTAAAAAATATATTCCTTTTTCAAACTTCTTTATGTAATCTTCAAATATTTATTAAGTACGGTGGGGTGAAATAAATAAAAATAATATTGGAAGAAAATAATTAAATAGAATAATTAAAAATATAAAATTTATAAAAAGTGTTACAATATTTATTTTTATATAAAAATACTTTATAATGAATATTTTTAATTATAATTATTTTTTAAATATTTAAAATTTTGTAGTTGTCAGCACCGAAATTCGATAATGCAGTGTAAAAGTTTGTTTTTTCAAATAGTATATGTGATGCGCAAAATAGAAAGGGACCTAAGGGTAAAAACCGGTTTTGTTCAGGATTTAAATACGTGTATCTTTGGTGTACCATCACTTTCATAAAACGCGCATATCTCTGGGAGGGAACACTTTTGGGGCATGGGATCGGTCTCATTCGATGCTCAGATGTTGTCCACATCAAAAAAAAAAAGTGAAAGTTGATTTTTTTACCCTTAGGTCCCTTTCTCTAGGCGCTGTCACATATATGACTTCAGCGCCGAATTTCTTTAATCACAACTAAAAAATTCGTTTAGCTCTACTTGATTATTTCAATTTTTTTGTTGTAGTAAACATATTTCACTAATACAATTGAAAATGTAGCACTTTTAAAAATATTTCAAGCTGTAAGACCGAGTTTCCATTGTCATGATTAAAAACTTCGATTATTGCTATTGAATTTTTGATTGGCAATAAATTTAATGTTTGCAACCAAAGTTGTGGGCTTAGTGTTCTGATTGTGTTGCACTGTTGTTATGACTTTGTTGCAAAACTTATCTTGTTATTAAGTTATTTGTTTGTAACAAAATTAATTTTCTTGTTAAATTTAGTTTCTCTTAAGCTTTTCTTACTACTTACTTTTGCTACGGCACCATGTTGCTACTCTTAAGAATTTTTATTTTCTTGCTACCTTTATCTTCTTCATATTTTTAACTTGATGCTTCTTTTCTTTGCTTTAGTCTGAACTTGTATTTCATTTATTATTTAAATGTTGTTTGAGTTGTTAAGCTTTTCATTATGCAGTAGTGTTTGCTACTCACACATGTATTTCTCGTTCAATCATACAATGCACAGCAACAGCAAGCAGTTACATGAAAATATTCGTTTTTTTTTTTTGTACTAAATGTAGACATAAGTAAAATCTTTATTTAAATTGTAAATATGAGAAATTAAAATAGAAGAACTATAAACAATGAGAACTTTTTCTTAAAAATTAAAATTAGTTTGATTTTTTTTTTTTGGAATTCGTTGTTGTGCTCAATTTTTACTTGGGCAATTACTTAGAGAGCAAAAACATAAACTCACAAAGCTTCTCTGACAAATATTAAAAAGTATTCAGTATTAAATAAACGTTTTGTAAAAGACGAATTTTTAGTTAAACTTTTTTTACATCAGAAATTGTAGTCAAAGCCTATTTTTTGTTCTGTCCAAAACTATTTTGTAAAAAAAAAGAAAAAAAAATTAGTCCATTAATAGTCAAACAATTTAATATTTTATTAAATTATTCTTTTTTTGTGGGGCCCTGCGCCAACTGAAAGCGCGTAAATAATCGAATAAAAAAAAGTTAAACAAATCAAAACATGTCTGAAGGCTTATGAACAATGAAAAGTTATTGGAATGTTAACAAATTCTGTATTAAAAAACAAAACCTTTTTCGTTTACTTTACAGCAAAACAAAATGCCTTTAAGGTAACAAAACTTTTAACTATAGAAATTGATGCTCAAAGTGTTACCAACTTCAATTAGCTGCAGCAATCAAATGAAAAATGTTTGTTTATGAAAATAGTTTTATTATTTGCAAGCCTGTGAAAGAGTTGAAAATATATTTAAATGAACTTCCGAGGTAACAGTGTTGCTGCTTTAGTAAAATGCAATCACTTATTGATAATGAACCACAACAAATATGTAAGAATAAAATGCTTTTATTTTGAAATATTCAGTCATAGTACGAGAGTCGTTGTTGTAGTTGAATTTTATGACAAGCTAATCTGCCTTATTACGTGTATCGGTGATATGTGGTAACTTTGGCCAAATGTTTAATATTAGTTTGTCGAGACTGACACTCGTCATAAGGTTGAATATGAAACATATGGCGGAGCTGCCATATATTATCGTTTTCATCATGACAATGCCACTCATAATAGGGGGCATTATTTGTTATCTTTAAAATCAGAATAAATTTAAAGAAACGTGGTACAAATCAGCAGCCTGACTTACTTTAAAAATTGGGTTTCAGTTGTTTTGCTATAAAAGTGTATTTTAATTTGGAAAATTGTTTTATTTTCATCAATGTTTTGGGTTAAAAAAGCTTTTATTTTTTAATATAAAACAATATGGAATTTTAAAAATACTAAAATTTGGCTACCATAGTGAAGGGTATATAAAGTTAACTTGTTTAATAAATTAGTTTTTATGCTTCAACGTGGAGCGTTAGTACGACAGTGCAATATTGATGTTTTTAGCCTATACACCCTGATTTTTGTGTACAGTCAAACACTAAGGTTCTAGACAGGAATCGAGCCTGCAACCACACTTTACTAAGGAAGCAAAAGCTTATTTATGATAAATACTTAGAATAAAACATCATTTACATTGATTGCGATAACGTAAATTTGTAAAATAGTGAAAGATATATTAAACAAATATCTGTCCCCAGATTTTTATTGAAATAAGTACATCTACTATAAAAAGGTAAGAGACTTAGAAGCATTACTCGTAGCTCTATCTTCAGTAATAGATACTGTAATCCTACCAGCTGCACATTTCAAATAAATTGATTGCTAAAAACAGATTATGGCTGTATGACCTTTATATTTATTAATAATGATATAATAAAGAAGAAAAAAAAACAGAAAATGCTCTAGTGCCTTTAAATAGCAAATCAAGTGATACCTATATTAAAACATCGAAAGGGGATTATCTGCATTGAAGCAGAATTATTTCTTCCTTTCCGTTTCATTACGAATGAGCTGATTTAGTTTATTGGAAGCCAAGTATGTATAATTAGTTAGTTTTTCTGTTCTGTTCCACATCAGCCTGTTAAAAACAAAAAATACTCGTATGTAAACGTAAGTGACAGCTCATTTTCTCTTGGTTTGTTTTTATTTTTACATTTGTATCCTTAACTATTTACAAGACATGGATTACATACATATATCATACAGACTATGAATTCTATAGAAATAAATATTTAGCATTTTAACATTTGTAATGCATATTTTTATTGAAAATATTTATTTTCTAACATTTTTCACGCAGAAGAAAAATTTTTAATTATATTTTTGCGAACATGCTTTTTGTAACATTTGCAAGCTTTGCACTGAAAGGAAGTGGCGTACTATGGTCTTCTGAAACAGCTGATAATATTTTACAGTTAAAAAATAAGTAACAGAACGGAACAGCACAGGACAGCAACAGAAAGTAAAGACTAATGACGTCTTTAGTGATGGTTAGGTTAGCAATTTAGGGAAAAATAAATAATAAAATCTAGAATACACGCAATTTAAGAAACAATATTACCCTTGCCCACGGAAAAAAACTGGTTAATCTATTTATAATTTCTGATCATAGCAAAACTGTTCATATAATGCCCCTCCTATCAAATTATACAAACACAGAATTTATGGCTCTTTCAATTCAAAATTCTAACAAGCCCTTTTTCACTACATTTTCCGTCATAAATTCGATTACGAAGAGACTTAAAAAAAATAAAGGTATTTTCGTTATCTCTTTATGAACTTCAACAATTCAGAACCGTTGAATAATTTTGGTGTAGCACAGTGTCATTTTTGTTCAACTTTGAATGTAAATGTTAAAGGAACAACAAATGTGGTTCAGACTCTTAAGCGGCACAAGTGATTGAGTTAATAAGCTCGCACACACAAGCGGTGTGCAATATTCATTTGATTAAAAAAAAGTTTACTGGAAGGATCGTTGGAATTAGGGGCATAATTAATAGCTCTGAATTTTAAAAGTTTTTAAAATACAAACAAATAAAAAAAATTAAATAATATTTTAAAGAAAAATCATGTTTTAACAAAGAAATTTGTGAAATTTTAAGTAAATTATATTTTTTTATAAATATGTACAAGATACGGCAAAAGTCCCGCTACCCATTTGATTGCTCACCATCTTGGCTATGTGACATTTAACTCAGTTTCGCTTTAACAATTGTGTTGTATAGACGTACAAATTCTATTATGGAACAAGAACGAGCACAAATAGTGACAATATTTATAGAAAATAATATTTCCTTCATTGAGACTCAACAGAAATTGCGTCAAAAATATCTTAGTCGTCCAATGCCCCGCAAATAAACAGAACAGTCGGTTTTAGGGAACACAGAATACTAAATTTATCAATGAAACATCATTGCATCACTAAAAACAACTGTAGAGTGTGATATTCATGGTGGAAACATCATTGATCCTTATTTTTTTGAAAATTAAAAAGGTGCTGAAGTTACTGTTATTGTTGACTGATTCGAAATGTTATTGTGCTTCAAAAGAAAGAGCAAGGACTAGAGTATATGTGGCTTCAGCAATATGGGTACACAGCACAAACAGCTTGTTCAACAACGCAATTATTGAATGACGTTTTTCCACAAAGTGGCGATTTAGCATGACTATCCAAATATTCAGATTTAACAGCACCAGACTTTTTCTTATGAGGTTTTTTAAAATTAAAAGTTTATGTCAATAAGCGCCAAGCGATTCAATATATTAAAGACAATATTCGTCACGAAATTTAAGAAATTCAGCCTGAGATGTTGCAGGATATCATGAAAAATGCCTTAAAAAGAGCCGAAAGTTTTTTTTTTTTTTTTTTTTTTTTTATTTATTATTATTGAATCTTTCTATAAGAAAATTACAACAAGTATTCAAATCTTAACTGTAAAAAAATATAAAAAACTTAAATAATTATTACCAATGTAATAACTAGTTATTTGTACTCAAATCTTAAAATAAAAGGAATGTTCTTCGTTTAAATAAAAAAGTTATATCCCTCTTCTCACTAGGCGCAAGGTATCACTTCTCTTAAGCCTTCTGTGTCCCTCGAACTGTACAGGTCCCTGGCGAGGGCGTTTGGATGTGTCGCCAGTTTGTGAACGTACTTAGTACAATATTTTTCAATTTCCTCCCGAACCGTTGGAATTTCTAGATCTCTGTAGATATTCTCATTTCTTATATACCAGGGGGCGCAGACTATTGTTCGTAAAATACTCGACTGTCTTCTTTGTAACTTTTGGATGTTAGATGCACACGCAGTTCCCCATAGCTGAATGCCATATGTCCCGATTGGTTTAATAAGGTCTTTATATAATAGGACTTTATATTCCAAAGAAAGAGATAAATATGGGCCTATGAGCCACATGAGTCGAGCTGTTTTCAGTTTCAAAGCTGAGATTTTGGCCTCAATGTGGCGTGACCATGTTAGGCGTCTGTCCAGATGGATTCCTAGATATTTAGTTTGGGTTTCTACCGGAACAATGACGTTATTTATTTTTATTGGCGGACAATTTGCCGTTCTTAGTGTGAAAGTCACATGGGCACATTTTGATGGATTTAATTTGATTTTCCATTAATTTGGCCAACCTTCCAGCTCGTTTATATGAGCTTGTAAGTGCTCAGATGCAGGTCCTGGATAATTGTTCACACTTAAGAATGCCGTGTCATCTGCGAACGTTGACGTGATAGTATGTCGATTTGTAGGCATATCGGATGTATAGACGATGTACAATAGTGGGCCAAGTATACTTCCTTGGGGGACGCCTGCAGAAATCTTCTTGACTGGTGAAAATGCATTTTTCGACCGTACCTTAAATGTTCTATCAATCAAATAGCTTTTATGAGGAGACCATCATGCCAAACTTTGTCAAATGCTTGGGAGACATCAATAAACAATGCTGAACAAAACAGCTTTTTCTCGAAGGAAGACCTGATAGCAGTAACAAAGTTGTAAAACAAATCGTGGTTATCATTTAGCCGATATAATTTTCCAAAATTACCGAAAAAAAAACCTAAAGACCAAGTAAGTCTTATCTTCTCTTTGAGCAAAGTTATTGGCAATCGAAGTGGTAGCGGGACTTTTGCCCCACCCGTAAAGTACCGCGATGTTTATTCTTTGACAACTTTCCTCATCTGAGCAAATTTCTCCATACAGAATGAAAGCAAAGCTTGAATTATCAAAATATGTTTGACATCGCTACAGCACACAAATTGCCCATACAATACAAAAACGCTGACTTAAACAGTTGATGATGCATGCATGCTGTCATCGTAATGATTTTAATTTTTACTTGAAAGTAAGTCGGTATGCTAATTGCATTGGTGTAAGCCAGCAAGAGTTTTGACATGTCCTTTGCTTATACACTTTTTTAATATACCTAAAAACAGAGATGACACACTGAATTTTCTAGGTATTATTAATAGTTTACGAGTACATAATTAATTAATTAAAGGCTGTAACATACAACCTTTAATTGCTAAATTTGCCATAGATAGAAATGCATATCAATGAAACCTTTGCACGTTTTAGTCAGCCTTATTGCTCGTCGTATGGGGTAGGTTCGAAGTTTCATTGCCTGTTTGTAGCTATTATGTCGTTTTATAAACTTTAAAATGAAATTAAAACGTGCTCATGATTGAACAAAAAAATTTAAATACCTATGTCCTTGTCTAGACATATAAGATCACAACAATGTATCTCAAAGTAAGAGTTACGCTGTAGATCAGTTTTCAAACAAAATATATAACTCTTAATTGATCTAGCCATCACCCTTGTGATGTGAAATTACAAATTGAACATATATAATATTTTAACAACAAAACCCTAATTATAATTAATAACAAAAAAAATCTTTGCAAATAAAAAAAATAATTTCAGAAACAAAATTTTGAATAAAAATTATAATAATAAAGTAAGGAAAATTACATAAATTTAAAAAGAAAAATTGTTATATCGAGTTGTATATTCTACTATATTAAAGGAAACAAAAATTAACTTTGGTGAATTCTTTTCTTTATGAGCTATATAATGTGGTAATATCAAAGCGAAGTAAATAAAGATTTAAAAAAATATAGACACAAACCAATTAATCAAGGTTTAATTATTTAATTTAGTCTGTAGAACTTTTAACATTAAGGGGGTGAATAAATAACATAAATACCACTTACGGATTGATGTGAACATAACACGATTCCCTCGTCGAAAGGCCTCTCGAGCAGGAAGACACGATGTTTTATATTAATGTTAAATGTTCAGCTATATATGTCACAAAACGTAAAAGCTTAAAAATACAATAAAATAATTAACAAATGAAATTATAACAAACAAAAATCAAGACTTAATGTTTTATAGTTTTTTTTTTTTTCCTTTCCTTAGTAGTAAAATGAGATGTTTATTAATGGTAGTGAACAGCTTTATGGTCTCACGTAAATTTACGACTTTGTGAGCAATTGAATTTACAAGGATGATAAAGAGTTATACTTATCTCATAGCCCAACTTCAGCCTGCAACAATTTTTGTTCTCTCTGATATGCCCCTTTTGTACATTTAGTTAGGCCGGGCCAACGACAACCAGCTACCTTAAATTCTAAGCTGTGGCCTATTTTGGCCGAAAAATGAATACCACTCAACTATTCGAAATCTTTCTTATTCTCTTTGTTTTCCCAATAAATTTTTAGGATCAAAGTACTAATAGCGGCTGGGAATTACTTGTGTTAGGCTAAGTCACTATCATTAATGTGGGGGCTGCAACTGGCCATTTAATAATTCCAAACTAAGTGCCAAATCTATATAAAAGGTTCTCCTTTAGAAACTTAAGCAATCAACATATACAACAAGTATATAAAACACAATTATTTAATTATAAAAACACACTCCTTACCATTTGAGATGGCACAAAAATTAGATATCCACGAGCAATGTAAAAATACAATGTGTTCACCACTACAGTATGAGGCAAATTTCTGATGAAATAAAAAGTTTATTGCTACGCGAACTGTTAACAACTGGACTCACAAAAATAACATATTAACTTTTATAGTCCAGTCCCGCTATAATTTCCTCTTTGAATTTTACAGTTTCAATGTCACATTTTTCTTATTTTTTTTTTTTTTTTCTTTAACAATTTAAATCACAAAACAAAAAGCATTATACCTAACATGAGTTTTCCAACAAGATCTATGTCAGTATTAATAAACAAAAAAAGATAAACGTCAATGTAGAACAGACAGTGACTTAGAACAATTGTCCTACTTTCCGAAAGAGGGCGCTAAGTTTGCGATCCACATTCTGTTAAATTTAAAAACGTAATTTTATTGTTATAATTTGCAAGCGCTATTACAAGGCTTAGAAATGTTTATTTACTTACTATGTGACAATAGATATAAATGGTGAAAATAGCTCCCTTAATTGTTATTTAATAATTACAATCAGCCTCCTTTCTTGAGTTGCTGCTACAATTTTAAAATTAATTTTATTATAATTATAAAAACAAATTTATTATTTATTTATTATTATATGACGATGTCTAATAAAACTCTACTGCTCTTATAAATACTTTTTATTTAATTTTAAATTTAAATTGTTACCAAATTTAATATTAAAAAAAAATTAATATTCAACAACGACAGCATAATAAAGCATATTAAAACTGTCCAAAGGACTTTTAACACGTTAAAGTATTTTTTCATAATTTATATGTGAGTACAATAGGCTTCATTATTTGTATGACAAATAAAGTTAATTCTTTCCATTTTTTTTACGCAATTTCATTATAATTATGAATAATTTCAATATTAATAAAAATTATGTTGGCTATGGACAACAAATGGATTAAAAATATTTTTTCGCCGCTTAAAACTACTTTAATAATTATTATGAATGAGTTGGATTTATAACGTTTCAATTAATGTTGAAAAACAAACAAAAAATGTTAAACATTTTAATCTTAGCCATGAAATGATGTTAAAGCATTTTTCTCTCTCTCTCTCTCTCTCTCTGCTTTTTTTATTGTGTAGGCATGCGAGTGAGTATAACAATATTGTTTTTGGGCTTAACCAAAAGGTTGTAAAAGCTTGTATTTCTAGTCCATTTACACGTTAGTTGGTTATAACACCAAGTATTTGCTCATGTCTGTCTCTATTGGCCTCAAATGTATGAGATTTATAGTTTAGCTATTAAACTCAATCACTTTCAATATTTTACCTTCAGCAAAATGGAACAATAAATTTATCCAGCAAACGTGCACGTTTTCTCCCAGGTACACCCATAATATATATTTGAAATATAAGTATTTATGTAGTCATATGTGCGAGTACTGTTGCATTATTATTGCATTTTGTATTTCATGCCACGTCTACCATTTTGGCACACAGAATTTATTGCATTTTGCTTAAAGAAAAAAACTAAAAACAAAAACAAAAACAAACATGACAGAAAGAGAAAGAAAAAAAGTATCACATTTTTATTTCTGATGAAAGTGCATTTACGTATTCATTGTTACCACTACGTGCATCTATTATATTCGTATGTGCATGCGATTAAACTTTATATGTTGGTGATATAAGTTTTTAGTGACACTTATTGAATGATGAAAAGTTGTTGCGTAGTACCGTACTTGCCCACACATACACACAACACATCCATATATAGAAATACAAATAAACACAGTTTTTTTTTTTTTTTTGAGTGTCACAAAATATTTATTAAGTGAGAAACAAAATGTATTTAAACATGAAAAATTTATTTAAATGTCAGTCAGTAAGTCAGTTATATAGTTAAGTAAGTAAAAAGAAAAGGAAAATTTATTAAGAAAAACACAGGCATCAAACAGTTAATGGAAGTAAAATAAATATTTTTTAATAAAATTCTTTTCTTTCTTAAAATTGATAAACTTTGTTATTAAACTAAACCTAGGACTATACAGAATTAATTTCTCATTTTGTTTTTACTAATTGAATTTTCCATGGGAATTTTATCATTATTATAATGAAAAATTAATATTTAAAAAAAAAAATAAATTTAATAAAACAATGAAAAATTCAATAATTTAATTAAATATGAATAAATGAAATAATTTCATTATATAATGCAGTGTTAAATTCGTTATTCAGATTAATGAAATATTTCATTAATTTAATTAATTATAATGAAACATGCCTTAATTTAATGCAGTAATTTCATTAAATCAATGAAATATTAATTAATTTTTTGAAATAATTTTATTAATTCAGTGAAAACTTCAAAATTTAGGGTAAAATTTTTATTTTATAATTTAATGAATTATTTGATTAATTTGATGAAATATTTCATTATTTTAATGAAACATTAATTAGTTCAAGGAATTAATTCAATTAAATAATTATTTTTTTAACTAGGTAACGCGGCAAACATTGTTTTGCCTTCAAATTTTATTTATATTGAAAAATAATTAAAAAGATAAAAAAATATAAGTTGGGTTATGTCGAACATATAGTAAAAAAATTTGCCAAATTGGTCTAGAAATTATCCAATTTGAGAAGTTGAAATTTTTGTATATTCGATCTTCTTACTCTAAGAAATCGTACTCATAGAGTAAAGGACCGTGTAAGACCGGGTAAAATTAGATAGTAGATTAATAAGCCAGATACCGACCTCAGCGCCAACTGCCGGGCCGATTTGTAACTCTAAAACTTCCAAGGTGTAACAAAAAGACATACACAGAAATTCAATTAAATCGATCCAGCCGTTTAGGAGGAGTACAATGTCAAACACACGTACAGTCGAATTTTATATATTAAGATAGGATATTTTAAGCAATATATTTTTTTTTCTCGTTTACTTCATTTAAAATCTATCGGAAGATAATAAGCAAATCTTATATAAATTTAAAAAGTAACATTTCTTTGATTCATATAATTTAAGAAATATTTTATTAAATCACTGAAAATTTTTAATGAAATCGTTTCATAGGTTTTATAGCACATTTTTTTTCTATAGAAAGTTTTAAACTTTTGTACGAAAATCATTTGCTTACGATTCTTATTTTAGATTCTCAAAAAAGAGTTATATAAAACATAAAAGCTCTGGGGTCTAAGCATCTTATCAGTAGCAAGTAGACTATCGTATCGAATAATATTTCAATACGTGTCGAGTAAGCATACGATATCTATCTTACATTTTTTCTTCAAATTCACAAGATGAAAAATTGCATTGACTAATTGTTTTAACCTAAAACTTAATAAAACTAGAATTTTTTTAACTTTTTGTTGAATGTGCTCATTAAAAAATAATTTACTTGGCTTACCATATGATCTCCGCTAAACTATTGCTTAAAACATTTACCCCCAAATTCACAAAAAATATTATGTGCTTATTAAGGGCTTATTTGACAGACTTCTATGCAGTATTTGTCAAATAACTCCTTATTAAGCACATAATATTTTTTATGAATTTAGGGGTTAATATTTAATGACCTAAGACGTATTTGATAAATAAGCCATTAATACTGGAAATATACTTACAAATACTAAAAAACTTCGGGTTTTACGTCAAAACATATTTAGCGCGGCATATTTATCTTCACTCATTTAATTTTTTTTCTATGGTTTTGGTATTAATGAAGAATGTGGAAAGTGAAAAATATTAATATATCGCTAACACAGTGAAGGGTATATTAAACTCGGTACGCCCGAATTTAACTTGTTTTAATTTTTTCTCATTATCAAAGCAGAAACAAATTTACGCGACATAATAAACGAAGTTTACCATTCACTCACTCTCTCTATGTGGCAATATCAACTATGTATGTGCTCTCTCTTGTCGGAGAGCTTTAGTATACTAAAAAGCTGTTTGTTTACATATTGAGCTAAATATAACTCATGCCTATTGGTAGATTTCTTTCTGTTGTTTTGTTTTCTTCTGAAATAGAAAGACATTTTTGGGAAATTTTGTGTGTTTTATAATCAGTTACTTTTAAGTAAACTAAGCCAAAAACAAATATATGAGTTTCCATAATTTGTCATTACAAGAGAATTTGATTGGTGGACAAGTGTAAAAATGGAGAATGAGTTAAGAATGTTTAAATGAGTGCAATAAATACTCAATAAAGAAATGCCTCTAAATTACAGGATGTAATTAAAGCTAAAATATAAATATTAAAATTACTTGAGGCTAGATGGTAATTTAACTTAATAATAATTGTGTAACTTAATATAAGGTTATAAAATTTTGAAATGACAGAAGTGAACACGAACTTTTTAAAGTTTAATTTTTTTTTTGTTAACATATTTTTTTCTTACAAAATACATCAAGATCGAAATGGTGCTGTTAAATGGATTAGTGGAGATGAAAACTACTGGAATGTCGATTTCAAAAGTATATGGTTGATTCTGATGTATTTGTTGGCATTGAATGGTTTCAGGTTAATGACGAATATCTAAAAAAAACTCTTTTAAATTACAGTTTAAATGCTTCCCTTTAAAAAATTAGCATAAATCTGAAGTTAATATTTTAAATAAACTTAAAAACATACACAAAATTATAAAATGTATTAAACTCATTACGAAAGACAAAACACTACTGACTTCATTTTAAGTAGATACCTGTTGAAAAAAAAATTATTTTCAGTAGTAATTTAATTATTAATTTTTAATTTTGTTAAATATTTAAAAAGAATGGGCGAAATTAAAATTATGAATATTTAGCTAACACAGTGAAGGGTATATAAGACTCGGCATTGCCGAATTTAACTTGTTTTCATTTCTTTTTAGATATTTAGTTGTATAAAAAAATAAATTTTTTTATATATTTTTTTCGTTGAAAATTTTGTGTTTTTTAGAATTTAGAATATGTGGTTTGGAAATAAAGTACCTTTTTTTCAATATAATCAAAATTTTTTTTTTATTTTTAGTTAAAAATATCGCATATTATTAAAAAAAAACAAATAGTTATAAAAAAAATATTTTTTATCAAAAATTTCTAGTAAAATTAAAAGGGATCAAATTTACTACTTCAGTGACTGCATTAAATAATTTCACCTTCATAATTAAAGGTTAATAATTAATTAATTTATTTAAAAGTTTAGTTACATTTTGTTTGAATTGTACTGAACTTCTGTTGTTGAATCTTGCATATTGTTAATGAAGAGGGTTATTTATACTTCCGTACTAAGAGTCGAAATATGGCAGTCACGAATTTCGAGCATATTAAGGCAAAAGTTGTTTTACATCTCAATAAAAATGATCACACTAGATTCAACTGCTGACAGACTTTGTAGACTCAACAATTACATGAGTAATACCAGTGTGATTCAGATTGACTTTTGTAGTTTCTGTCAAGAAAGACAGGAAACATCGAAGCTTGTGCCCAACAGTATGAGCTACTTAGCAGATAACCTAGTTGTAATCCCAAAACACTCACGAAATTCCTTGGATTGCAATTGCGAACTTAGCTCTACCTTAGTAATAAACAATAAATATAAGAGTTCGAAACCAAAACTAAATATTTTGCAAGTATATTTAACCAGAATATAAAATCTTTTTCTATTTGTTTATTTTTTTCATAAATTTTCCACGAGAATATAATGGAAAATAATGCATTTTGTACACCAACAAAAATTGGAATTAAGCATGAATAAAGATTAAGTTTTATTTAAAACTTTTAAATATTCAGCAAACAATAAATGTTTCTATTTAAAATACAGCGCTCAAAGAACAGAAATATTAAAATGTAGAAAAGTTTTTTTTTAATTTAATATATTGTGATTCTGTCAGAATTTTAAGATGAAATAAAATACTGTGATATTTCTGCAAGTCTGAATAAAAACTTCTTCAGGACGATTGCCACGCCAGTACATAAAACAAATAACTGTTTGTTTTTTAATTTTTTTTTTGCAGAAAACACTTGAAATGAAGAATTTATAAAAAATCAGTAAATTAATTTTTTATTATTTGAAAAAAGTCTGAAAATGGCGAAGACAGGACTTGGTATATACGAGGTATGATCAAAAAATATCCGTTATTTTCAATTTTCGTGACGTACGTATATTCGATTTTCGCATTTTTTTTTATGTTCGTACACATGTCTGTTTGTCAGTTTGTTTTTGACAGATAAAGAGGTTAGTCGTGTTTTGGTGTGCTCTTCGATTTTTTACTATTTCAAAAAATGGATCAAAGGAACTGTATTAAGTTTTGCGTAAAAAATGAAATTAAATGTGCAAGGACATTTGAAATGTTGACTGTGGTGCTTGGCAAATCTATTATGAGGAGAACACAAGATCAATTGTGGTATAAAGGGTTTAAGGAAGGCCGAGAAGACAAAAGATACTCGTCAACAACCGACGAAAACATTGAAGCAGTGAATATAATGATTTTGAATAATCGTCACTATTGGAGAGGCTGCTGATGATGTTGGCATATCGTGCGGCTCATGCCAAGCAATTTTTACGGGCATGAAACGTGCGGCAGCGAGATTGTTCCAAAATTGCTGAATTTTGTCAAAAAAATCGTCGCTTGTTCGTAATTTTTTGGCCAAAAACAACACCGTAATCATGCCTCAGCCACAGTATTCACCAGATTTTTCCTGTTCCCAAAACTGAAGACACCGATGAAAGGAAAGCGTTTTGCTACGATTGAGGAGATAAAAGAAAAATCGAAACAGGAGCTGTTGGCGATAACAAAAAGCGCGTTTCAGAAGTGTTTCGAGGATTGGAAAAAACGCTGGCATAAGTGTATTATATTTGAGGGGGAATACTTTGAAGGGGACAAGATAGTTATTGATGAATAAATAAATACTTTTTGAACAAATTGAAAATACGGTTATTTTTTTGATCATACTTCGTATTTAAGGGTTAAAATAATTTTTATATTATTTTTTTAATATTTTTTGTTTTTTCAAAAAACTATCTACCCTAATAATTTTGAATAAATAAAGTCAACTATATGATTCAATAAAATACAAAGTTGTAAGTGTTAATGTGTTAATAACCCCCAAAGGAAACAATGCACATGTATTTTATTAGAAAATAAGAACACACAATAATTTTTTTTTTTTTACTTGTTCTCTTTTAATTTTTCATGATTTTTGTTAGGGAAAATATTCACAAAAGCTTAAAATATTTTAAAATAAAATAAATTTATACAATTTCTCATAGTGTTTCATTAAAACACCCGTGTGGAGTTATATATCTCCCATCGGACGCGTCCCCAGGTGGCGTATAAGGGATCCTCTGATCGGCTTGTTTGACTACTAAATATAACATGGGGTCATACAGATCGGTTGGGGGTATTGTCTGCCTCAAGAGAAAGACATAATCTAACTCGATGTGTCATCCTTGGCCCCTGACCAACCAACTGATGCAGATACTCGCGGACCAAAAATATACAACCATAATCCTACTATCCCATTAAATAGTATTTTCTTTCCTACCCTCACAATTCCTAATCCCATACTTGTAATGTTAAGATCGTTGGCAGCAGTGCCAAGAACATTGATGGCTAGTAAGTGGTAAAAGAGAACTAGTCGCTAACAGCTGCATTTCTGTCAGTGCAAACTATCAGGGAGTGATTCTGGAAGGGAAACTCTCGTGGAAGGAGAATGTTGATTCAAAGGCCTCGAAGGCAAATTCGGCAATATATGCCTGTAGGAAGGCCATAGGGACGAAATGGGCCTTAAGTCCTCTCGACTTTCTCTGGCTATTCAAGATGGTAATCCAGCCCATCTTGTTTTATGAAGTCGTTGTGTGGTGGAAAGCACTAAACACGACTACCAACCGAACCCGATTTGAAAGGGTTTTTAGATGCATGGCCACCTTGATTACAGGACCCATCAGATCAGCACCCAATAATTCACTCTTCACGATGCTAAATTGGCTGCCAGTTGATCTACAGGCTCAAAAATTGGCACTATTTAAGTCCGTGTGACTCTATGCAGCACGAGAGTGGAACCGTAGATCATGGGGACATTCGAGCATATTTAGTACTTGGAGGTAAATCCCCAATCTCATTGACTATATCACACCAAGTTCTTTCCTACACGATTTCGGAGACGAATGGACGTGCAATACGGCCATAGCAATTGCAGTAGGGATTTATTGTGACTCCAAAGAGCCTGATTGAGAAATGTGGTTTCTATAGTAATAAGACATTGCAATTTTGGCAACCATGCTAGAAGAATGGGTTTGCGATATAACGACTACTACAGAAGTTGTCAAGACGACTAAGAGAAGGAGACTGTGGAACACCTTCTCTGCCGGTGTCCAGCCCTGGAAGAGCGGCTAATGATTCACTTTGGTGAGCGACGTCTGCAGGGTCTGACTGCGCTGTCCAATGTAAGGGTTGATATGCTATATGTCTTCGTTAGATCCAGCGGATGGTTTGGGTGACGGACTCACTCACTTTCTTTCTCTATCTTCTTTCCTTCCCTTGACTCTTGAAGATATTCAACAGTACAAAAAAATATAACAAAAGAAATAAAGTGAATTCATTGTTGTTTAAATTATGGTTTACTAACTATTTATAGAAAATCATACTTAAACAATTTAATTCCATAAGCATGGTAAATTAATCATTACACATCGTTTTATATTACATTATAAAATAAAATAAAATTTAAGAGCTAGAATATATCAGCCCTTTTTTCCAAAGATCCATGCTGCTGCTGGAAAAATATATTTTAATTTGCAAGAATACATTATGAACAAAATAAAATAAAAAATAATTGACAAATTTATCACCATTTTTTATTTGACATATTGTTTTATTTTATTTTTTTTCTCTTGCATTTCATTTTCAGTTTTCAATTCTACTTGTAATCGAAAGAATTTGTTAATTGTAAATAACAGAAATCTTTGGAAGATAACGAAATGTATTGCACGCTATTCCTTTTATTTTGGTCAAATATTTTGGTATAAAATATTTTAAAATATTTCCATTAACGTGTATTTCTGGTTTTATTGTTTAAAATTTTTGGAGGCAGTGTAACCATAATTACTTACCACCTTAACTAAAGAAATAAATGTAGACCTTAAAGTCAACGTCATCAAAACTTTTCATTAAATTTTAAAGTTTACTATGACTTAATACTAACGGGTGGCCCAAATGAGACCTAGTGAGCGTATTGTAGTCGTTGTTGGGGGTCTTGTGGTAGAAGCTGTTGCACAATTTGAACTTTGTATGGATACATCTTAAGATCCAGCTTTAAAATTCTCTGTAATGTTGTTCTGGGTATACCCAATTAGCCGGAACGGCGACGAGTTGAGACAGATGGATCATTTGCAACACTCTGCTGCACAGCTTCCACGTTGTCTTCAGTACGAATATTTCGATGAACACCTCTTCCTGGATGGTTGGCAACTGAACCCAGTTCCTCAAAACGGCAAACTAAACTTGTAATCATTTAAGATGTGTACGTTAAAAAAAAAACGGCAATAATTTCGCTGCGTCAGAACAATTGATCGTTGAGAAGAATAATAAAAATCGATAATTTTAATGCGTTGTTGTGGACTGTACGTATCCATTTTAAATTTCCAAGAGTTCAGTTATAATCTGCAAAAAGAAAAAATAAATTATGTTAAAAAATAAAAAAGTTATTTGTGTTTCACATCAGCTGGTCTTATTTGGGCCACCCTGTATGAGTTTCTAAGTAATTTTTTTTTTTTTGGGTAAGAGCGTTAAAGTTAATTTTTTGTAATTATCCAACCAATTCATATTTCTTTAAAAGCTTTAATGGCAATTCCTTCTTATTTACACAAACACTACTCATGAATGTGAAAGACTTTAAGATATTTTAATAAGTACTGCACTTTGTAATTTTGGAATACTCTGACGTAATTACTGCAAATAATCGTTACGTGATTTAAAATGTATGCAAGACTATCTTTTCCTCAACCATGTAAGTGACTTTTAAATAATTTTTACTCCTCCATAGAGTTTACTTTACAATATGTAGAAAAAAGTCGCGGTTTCTTTTGTTTTTTTTAATAAAAAACAATTAAAATTTTAGACTAGTAAAAGGTGTTTTTTATAGACGTATAGAACTTTAAATTGCAATAAAACAACGATGGATTATTCGATTGACATGAATTTTATTTATCCGAAAGATAATCTTGTGCCATTACATTTTAAATATGATTTCTGGCATATGGCCGCCACGGCTGGCTCGGATGTAGTCCAATCTGGACGTCCATTTTTCGACGACTTTTTCCAACATTTGTGGCCGTATATCGGCAATAACACTGCGAATGTTGTCTTCCAAATGGTCAAGCGTTTGTGGCTTATCCGCATAGACCAATGAATTTACATAGCCCCACAGAAAGTAGTCTAGCGGTGTTAAATCACAAGATCTTGGAGGCCAATTCACAGGTCCAAAACGTGAAATTAGGCGGTCACCAAACGTGTCTTTCAATAAATTGATTGTGGCACGAGCTGTGTGACATGTTGCGCCGTCTTGTTGGAACCACAGCTCCTGAACATCATGGTTGTTCAATTCAGGAATGAATTAGTTAGTAATCATGGCTCTATACCGATCACCATTGACTGTAACGTTCAGGCCATCATCGTTTTTGAAGAAGCGCACCAAACAGTCAGTTTTTCTGGATGTAACGGTGTTTCGACATACACTTGAGGATTAGCTTCACTCCAAATGCGGCAGTTTTGTTTGTTGACGTAGCCATTCAACCAGAAGTTCGCTTTATCGCTAAACAAAACTCGCTTATGAAAATCGGGAACAATGGCAATCTCGTTTTGGGCCCATTCGGGCACTATTTGCAAGCGTTGTTCAGGCGTGAGCCTATTCATGATGAATTGCCAAACCAAACTGAGAATAAATCACTTGACAGCTGTTAAATCGGTCGCCATCTTGAACAGTAATGCCAACTTAAAGTTCTATACGTGTATAAAAAACACCCTTTTTTTGTAAAATAAGAAAATGCTTGCTTTATGTGCTGTTTTTATAACACAAGCGATCTACTCGTCTAAAAAATTTGTATGGAAAATACTCAATAAAGAATTTTCTATATATTTGAAGTTTGTCCGTGATTATTCATGGCTAAAACAGAATACACAACTCACACTTAAGGAAAACGCTTTATTTAGATAATGAAATTTATAATTAAAAGTCGGCTAATGAAGGCCTTCGATTTCTAAAGAACATTTCAATATATTTACGAAATTCTTTTCTTTTATCTTTAGTTTAAAATGAGTAAAAATAGAATTTAAAAGAATTTATTTTTGAATTTAAAAATTTACGAACTCTTAAGATGAAAAAGCTCTTTTTAAAAAATATTTAAAAAAATCATTGGAAGTGCAAATTTAATAATTATTTTTTGTATAAAATTATCGAAACTCTCATACTTTATTTTTTTTATTATTATTAAATGGGCGTGTTACTTCCCATTTTGTAGTTATGCTATTTCACTACTTTAAAACATTAAAAGCATTAACATATTGATGATGTCACAAGCTCTAAAATAAAAATATAAAAGCCAACTTTCTTTTAACTCTAAAAACCAAAAAAATATAAGCACATTCGTAAATTGTAAATGTTGCTTGTATACACACACTTTAGCAAATTGCTTTTTTCAACAATTTGTGGTTTTTCTATTCGTCTGCAATGTATTGCCCTGCCATCGCTTTCAAATGAATTTTGTATCTTTACCATTGAGGTGGTAACGAATGATAAAATAAAGCAAATACTGCAGTAGTCATCAATCTTGAATAGTTTTCATTTTGAGTATTTTATTCAATTTAAATATATTTACACACTCGCTCACACACACTCACCCAAATATAAATGCTGAAAAAGAAATGGATTTCAATTGGTTTCATGAAAAATAAACGTTTTTAATACTTTTAAAAGAAAATTATCATAGAAAAGCAATTTTTTTTTCAAATAGTATTTTTTCACTACATACAAAATTGATTTTATTTTACTAAATCTTCTTAAGATTTATGCAATAATATTAAGAAGATTGAATGCGCCACTTAAACTCTATTAAAACATGGTTTTATTATAAATTAGAGATGAGAATGTGAGTGATTTTCATTCACTGAAAGGCATTTTCACTCTCAAATAAAAATAGTAAAAAAATTTATGAGTACCAAAAATAAAACAAAATTTAATTTAATAAGATAAAGTTCTGAGCAAGAGTAAAAAGTAACGCTTAGTTTTTCATAACCTTCTGCGATAAAAAAAATATTTTTTTTCTGGTTTCCTCTTATCAATTTTTTTGGCATATAAAACAATAATCGTTTTGCTGTGCAATATAAAACGATTCAAATCCTTTTTAAAAAAAACTTATAAATATTTTAAATTTAATTATTTTGTTTCTTATTTTCGATTTCAGTTTAAAACTAAAAAGCCATAGTTATTTTTGTGTCATTCATCGAATCGAGTGGATATGAAACCATGTGTGTTTGTAAAAGAACTTTTATTCAAAGTAAGTCCTTTACAAAAGTGTATTGGGTATGAAGCCAAAAATTCCAGCTCCAGACAACGACCACAATTATTTAGTTTTTAATTGAATATTTAGGGTGTCACCCTTATTCCATCATCATATATGTCAAAGCAACATCACTGTTTATCTTCATCAACATTAATTCTATTGTAATTTAGTATACCAAAGCACTGTTATAATGACGCCGAAATTTTATTTATAATTGCATCTTACATACTCGTATCTAATTTTTTAAGTTAATTTTATGAAGTATAGACGGCAACATTGATAGCACATATTCTTACGCAATACCAAATTAGTGCCGAAAGTCATTATATTAGTTAATATTGAGCGATAAAAATGATGTCGTTTTGTGTCGATGACACCGAACGAAATAACGTTGGATATGTTTACCTTTTAATTGAACTAAATAAATGTTCATAATGACTTAAAATGTCATTAATTTTATTTATTTAAAATGTATTTAATTCAATAAAACCTAATTGATTTAATTAGACATGTTTTCAAGTGAAGATACTGGCCTTTAAAAAGCAAAAATTCTTTTTTTGTATTTCCATTTTCGTTGATTAATGAATGCTTTTCAAGACTGAAAGTAAGCCAAATTACAGAGAACAATATAAAATATAAATTTGTTAGTTAGTTACGTCTATGCATCAATTAAACTGGCTATTTTCAAAACTATAAAGCATAGAAAAACAAAACCCTACAGCCAGCTTCCTGCCCATATTTACTATCTCTTTATATTTTTAGTTGTCATTAAAATGTACTTTTTTGAACCTGTGTACATCAATATGACAAATAACTTTAGTCATAGAAAAACAATACAAACGGAAATTCATTCACATTTTTTAGTAGAGACACAAACACAAGTTTTAATTGAAAGAAACGGATACTGACCAAATGCATGTCATAACAAAACGACAAATAGAAATGCTGGACAAAATTCTTTTAAAGCACAGTCATGCAAAATTAAAAATGTTTAGTTATTAGTGTATATTGACTTTAGCTTTAGTTCATATTTGTGATCATCAATAGTCTCATAAAAAATCCATATTTTAGTTTTGGTTTATTAAAATTTTTTTAGATCTAAGGAAAAACTATAGCAAAAGATTTTATAAAATACATACATAAACAAACTAAAACGAATACGACTTGACGGTTCAGGCTTAAAATTAGACTTGTGCTCCGTAGTTCATTTTAGTTCAAAAATTAAAAAGGAATAGTTCGTTCATTTAGTTCATTTGATCTTTTGTACCTTTATCACTTATACTTTTGATTGTCATTGAACGTTTTTTATTATGTAAAATAATATCGAAAAGGGGTTGAAAGGAATTTTTTACGAAAATAGAAAGCAAAACAAAATTCGAAAAATTTTATAATTTAGTTTTCGATTTCTTTTTTATAATGTAATTCAAAAAATACTTTAGTCACTATGGCTAAAAAAAAATTAAGTTTTAATTTTAAAATCTTAAAAATTAACTTTTTAGCACTCATAATACATTTTCTCTTCTTCAGTTTATTTGTTTTAAATACCATTTTTGTGCAAGAAAATAATTTGCTACTTTCGTTCCTTCGTCATTGTTTTCGTTTAAGTTTAGTTCGTTCGTTCATTTATAGGTCGTTCATTTAAGAAAAGCAACTATAGAAATTCAAAAAACGGACTAGTTCGTTCATTTCAAATAAGGGAATAGTACAATGTGAATAGTTCATTCGTGCACTACCAAAGACCACTTAACATTATTAATGTTTTTCTTCTTTTTTTAATCAATAAAATATTGGCCCACTGTATTCCATAAGTTACCAATACATTTATAATAAGCATATGTAAGTATGTATGCGTGTAAATATTTTTGAATGCATTTGAAACTACCATTGTGTATGGGGAATGCTTATGAATGTTATTGCAGAAGTGAATGAATTTGTATTGGAAATGAATGTTTATTGTTTAATATTTCTTGTTGTTGTTTTATAATTGTATGATGTCCAATTTTGTTTTTATAGTTTGTTAGTTTTAGACGGAATAATCATATATTCACATAGAGATACTACAAATTTTCGTTTGTTTATCACTGCAGCCAGCGTACGATGGTGATAATGATGATGATGATGATGACGATTAACTGTCATCGGATACAAAACACAAAAACTATTAAAGTGTAAAGTTAGTTCCTATAATTATCACCATCTTGTTGTAATTGCAACATAGCTTTCAGCCATGTAAGCCTTGTGATCCTTATCAATTGTGTCCTGATGTGCTCATACATGGGTTGACAAAGTTATTCACGATTCATTTTCCATTGTATTGCAGGCGTGAGAGTGAAACATTTTGAGGTGTTTATGTGAATATACATTTTAGCTTATTGTTGTAAATAATATTTAAACAATGTCACATCAATTGATGTTAACTGGATTGCGGATAGAAAATATAATTCAATTAAATCGATAATTTTGCATTTTTATTCAAACCAATTTAAATTTAATTTAGTTCTGTGAAAAACACAATTTTAATTCAATTTGAATTTTAAATTTTCTAGTTTAAAATGCAGTTCTAAAACTAAGAAACTAAGCCTTAGATGTAGAAATTAATTAAAGGTGTTCACTAAAGAAATCTTAGAATGATTAAAAAAAAAATTATTGCTCAAGGTGTCAATTAAATAAAGTACGAGTTAAACTGTTATGTTTAGTCAGTTCGTCTTGTAGTAGTATTTGATTAGTATTTGATTTTTGTTTAAGTGATGCGTTTGTATTCCTAAAAATGCAAAGAGTACTTACTAAAGTACAATAATTAATTTCTGGAAAAATGATTTTGAAAAAATTTTAAATGATCATTCCTTTTCAAACCAAGTGATGAGAAACATCAAGTTCTCACAATTGCTTTTATAGTAGCAAATTGCCATGTAAATAAAATTTTAATTAGCATTAAGCTTGAGTACTCATAAACAAGTTAAAACAAATTTTCACCACCTTAGCAAAGCAATTACGTTTTTTTTTTTGCAGTAGTTGCGTACATGGAATGCCAAAAATAACTAATTTTCATTTAAACTTCCAATTTTCATTCATTTTAAAATTTTAATCAATTTGAGAAGTGGAATTATTACATTTTTTTATTTAACAAAAACTGGAAAATTTGTAAAACCAGTTTAAGTCAGGAAACTTGAAATTTTTTACACGTAGAAAAAACTTAAGAGCCGAAAATGAAAATAGTGATTAAAAATTACAAATTGATTAAGATTTTTAATTAAAATAAACAAATAAATATTTCAAAGTGTTATAAGTCCACTTAAAAAATGTGGCAGCCTTAAATTATTAAGATGGTCTCTATATCTTGCAGCAATTAAAAAAATTGGACTTTAAAAACCAACAGCTCATTTAAACAGTATGACAACTTTTTAACTCAACTAAACAAATAATTTTATTAATTAAATATTTAATTTGTTACTTTTGAAAGTTACTAAATTAAAAAAAAAATTTATTGGATATAATTTCAGTTGGACCTCATTAATTGATTCAAATAATGCTTTTAAAAATGTAATGAATTTGGGAATTTTGTTAATTAAATTGTTTTCTGCGCATAAAGTGCTTCATCTCTAGGGCCATATAACGTTCATTTTGTAGAACGCTGTTTTAAATTACACTTGAAAGTATTTTGTGTTTGAATAGACTCAAGTGAAGTTTTCTTTATGCAAATATGCATTTGACACTTGTACATGAACAGGCACATTTACAAATGAAATGCATGTAGGAAATCTTATTTTAAAGTTTTTCTCTAGTTCCTTCTAGATAAAAAGTTCAAATGTACAAACAAAAACATGCAATCAAATCAAAACTTAGCAATTTAATTCGACAACGAATGTAGAAAAGTGCATGTAGGTACTACTGATATGCAAATATAACACTGCCCAACAAATGTCTACTTTATACAATTTTCCAAAAGTATTTCGCATTTGAGTGTAATTATTACAAAAATTAGAGCTCCAGTTCTTGGTAAGGGTGCCAGGTGAATAAGAAACCAGATGAAGCCGAGAGAAAAGATTAAGTTAGT
Organism: Thelaira solivaga; assembly: GCA_947397855.1. Taxonomy (NCBI): domain Eukaryota; kingdom Metazoa; phylum Arthropoda; class Insecta; order Diptera; family Tachinidae; genus Thelaira; species Thelaira solivaga. Next base: position 31,241,886 of record OX377612.1, read on the forward strand.
GGCTTCATTCTGCCTACTGTCTTGTAGTTCCATAAAGCTTAAAATTAAGAAGTGGTTGGAAAGAGAATCATAACAATATTGATAGGAAATAAAAAATATAAGGGCCTGACTTGGCCAAAAATTCTCATTACCATGGTACTTATGACAGGACATTACAGAATATTGAAACACTTGGAAAATATGAGGGTCAGCTTAAACGATCTTTGAAGACTATGCTGTATCTGAAAAAAATATTTTATAAATATAATGCTATAATGTAGATCCTTTTACGTTAGTTAGGGCATCACTACCTACAACCATCTCAAATTTTTTGTGCATACTGGACTTAAGAGAAAATTAGCTACCTGAGAGTAAAGTCACAATAATTTTATTTTGCCCGCAGTGACCAGATGACTCATACCGGCTACTGATTCTACGGTGACAGTGCATATTATATCACTTTACAGTCGCATAAAATTTATTTGATAAAGATTTTAAAAAATGGCTACGAAGAAAAGACTTTGCTTAAAGATCCAGACAACTTTTATGCTATTTGTGCCGAATATATTATAAAGGGTGTTTTTTATAGACGTATAGAACTTTAATTTGCAATAAAACAACGATGGATTATTCGATTGACATGAATTTTATTTATCCGAAAGATAATCTTGTGGCATTACATTTTAAATATAATTTCTGGCATATGACCGCCACGGCTGGCGGACGTCCAATTTTCGATGACTTTTTCCAACATTTGTGGCCGTATATCGGCAATAACACAGCGAATGTTGTTTTCCAAATGGTCAAGCGCTTGTGGCTTATCTGCATAGACCAATGAATTTGCATAGCCCCACAGAAAGTAGTTTAGCGGTGTTAAATCACAAGATCTTGGAGGCCAATTCACAGGTCTAAAACGTGAAATTAGGCGGTCACCAAATGTGTCTTTCAATAAATCGATTGTGGCACGAGCTGTGTGACATGTTGCGCCGTCTTGTTGGAACCACAGCTCCTGGACATCATGGTTGTTCAATTCAGGAATGAAAAAGTTAGTAATCATGGCTCTATACCGATCACCATTGACTGTAACGTTCTGGCCACCATCGTTTTTGAAGAAGTACGGACCAATGATTCCACCTGCCCATAAAGCGCACCAACAGTCAGTTTTTCTGGATCTAACGGTGTATCGACATACACTTGAGGATTAGCTTCACTCCAAATGCGGCAGTTTGGTTTGTTGACGTAGTCATTCAATCAGAAGTGCGCCTCATCGCTAAACAAAATTCGCTTATGAAAATTGGGAACAACGGCAATATCGTTTTGGGCCCATTTGCAAGTGTTGTTCAGGCGTGAGTCTATTCATGATGAATTGAAAAACCAAACTGAGAATAAATCACTTGACAGCTGTTAAGTCGGTCGCCATCTTGAACAGTAATGTCAACTTAAAGTTCTATATGTCTATAAAAAACACCCTTTACTTTGGCGAAAAATTTTAAATCTTTCACTGACTTCGAATATATATACCAAAATTATGTTTTCTCTTTGCGAGAAAGGAGAAATGGAAAAAGATCTGGGCTCGAATAGTTACATCCGTGAACGTATAGGCAATCGTACGAAAATATATTACGTGCTACGATAATCGTATGAACTGAATGGAATTACCACATACGATTATAAACTTAACGTAATTATTTTCTTTATTCACATCAAGGCGAATTCATTTAATTAACAATAGTTGTAAAAAAAAAATTAAAATTATTGAAATAAAGAGTGATTTTTTTGCTATTATCTTTTTGGCAACACTAGTTTTGACAGCTCACGCACGTTTTGTATCTTGTGTCACTGTCAAACATCTTCAGTTTGGTCTATAATTTAATCATGAATCGTCTTACAAACGAACAACGCTTGCAAATTATTGAATTTTATTACCAAAATGCGTGCTCTGTTAAGAAAGTTCATCGCGCGCTTCTTCCATTTTATGGTCAGTTTAATCGACCTACTGAGGCTTCTATTCGGGCTATTGTAACAAAATTTCGCACCAAAGTTACATTGTTGGACATTAAACCACCAACACGCTTACGTAGAGTGCGAACTGAAGAAAATATCGCAGCCGTATCGGCCAGTGTTGGTGATGACCGTGAATTATCGATTCGGTGCCGTTCGCAGCAATTGGGCCTCTGTTACTCCACTACGTGGAAAATTTTGCGAAAAGATTTGGGTGTGAAGCCTTATAAGATACAACTGGTGCAAGAATTGAAGCCAAACGACCTACCACAACGCCAAATTTTTGGTGAATGGGCTCTTGAAAAGTTAGATGAAGATCCACTTTTTTATCGAAGAATTGTGTTCAGCGACGAGGCTCATTTCTGGTTGAATGGATACGTGAACAAGCAAAACTGCCGTATTTGGAGTGAAGAGCAGCCAGAAGCATTGCAAGAGCTACCAATGCATCCACAAAAAACAACCGTTTGGTGCGGATTATGGGCTGGCGGCATCATTGGGCCGTATTTCTTCAAAGATGATGCGAATCACAAGGTTACTGTGAATGGTGAGCGCTACCGTGCGATGATAACAAACTTTTTTTTGCCCAAAATGGAAGAGCTTGACTTGCATGACATGTGGTTTCAACAAGACGGTGCCACATGCCACACAGCACGCGAAACAATGGACCAATTGAGAGGCGAGTTCGGTGAACAGTTTATTTCACGCTTGAGACCAGTCAATTGGCCGCCCAGATCGTGCGATTTAACGCCTCTAGACTATTTTTTGTAGGGCTATGTTAAGGCTAATGTCTATAGGGACAAGCCCGCTTCGATTGACGCACTGGAAGCCAACATTGCCAACATTATTCGTGAGATACCGGCCGAAATGTTGGAAAGAGTATGCCAAAATTGGACTAAGCGGATGGACCATTTGAGGCGCAGCCGCGGCCAACATTTGCATGAAATAATCTTCAAACATTAAATTATATCGACCCAACTATCGATCCAAATAAATATTTCATGCATTTTTCTGAATTTTATGTGTTTTTTTTTTTAATTTCCGATAGTTCTTATAAAATCACCTTTTATAAATAATTGAATTAATTACATTTTTTTAAACATTAAAAATTTATATAGGTTTTTTTATGTATGTTTCAACTTTATGTTAATAGGTACTTCAGTTGCACACATATATATGCATATCTCTGTTTTTTTTTTTTTTTTAAATTTTATTACAGTTTTATTTCAATATCTAAAATTCTATCGCTAGAATATCTAAATATCTATCGCTCATGTTGAATATCTAAATTTTTAGTTTTACAAATGCTGGAATTGAATTTTTGATTTCAACAGTTGCTTCGAGTTCGACTGCCTCAATTTAGAGCTCCACATTAAGCGTCAACAATTTTTCCTCATAAAGACCTCCACCAGTTTGTTTTTTTGACAAATTCATTAAATGAGAGTTTTTTTTGCCTGCTATTTTTGGTCAGCATAGGCTTGCACCATAGAAGCATCGATAAGTGTATTTTGAAGAAAAATAAATGCAATTATGGTGAGTGTTATGGATTAAGACGCTTTGCAAGGTCATGCGACAGGCATTTGAAAGCGGCTTTCCCTTGAGCGCAATTTGGCATCAAGTTTTTTTTGCCAAGTTTTGGTGTCCATTCATGAACTCTGCCATTACCTCCTTTTGTTTAGGATTAAGTTTATTGTTGTTAGTCCTAAATAAATAACAGCATTAAAAACTTAAATTTTTTTTATATTCAAAAAACTTTTATATGCATTCGAAAGCAATTTAGTTAACGGATGATAGTTCGTAAAAATAATACGTTTAATCTTACGTTCTCGTGTGTTATAATTTCAATTATTGTGAATTGTTGTATTTTCGTATGTTATAATTTCAAAATCACATTTTTACGTGACGAGTTGTACGTATACGGATGTAACGATTCGAGCCCTGATGTTAAGTTCAGTACACCTATGACTTGGCTGAAGGCAAATAATCATCATGATACTTATAGTTGCTATTTTTGATAGTATAGATTATGGGCATGCGGACATACACAGAGGTCTCTTACACGCTCTGATCATGAACCAACTTGAGCAGCAAACCTGGAAATTATTCGTTTCAGCGATTCAAACTTTTCCTGGGAATCATAAATCAGGACACTATTTCCTATTAGCTAATGTTAGAGTTATTTAATTTAAAACACCTCTTCTATAGTACCACAGCAATTTTGGTCTTTTTTTTTTAACCCAAAAATTTTCAATACTAAATATTCTGAGTGAAATTCCTCAAAATCTATTATATGTTTGCTGAATATTAGCTTCACAGTTTTGAAATATAAAGTTCGGTAGCTCTTAATTCCGGCAATTGCTTGAACTGCATCATCTCGATTTTGTATTATTTTTGGAACCCAAAGATTTCAAGTACTGTAACGTAAACAAGCTACACTATTTAGATCGATTTGATGAAAAGTGAAGAGCAAGGCGAAAAATTCTACAAAGATATTCATATAACAAAAAATCGTTGCCAAAGGAAGTGGGACATGGTTGTTGGTTGATTTTCGTGGGGGCTTGATGAGTTCCAGCTACTCACCAAGACTACGTAGTAATAAAGTAACCTAGTTCCACTTTAAGACTTTAAGATATCTCAAATGGTCCGCTAACCCAGTTAGTCTGTTCGTAAGATATACACGGAGGAATTTAAGTTTCAAAGCCATAAAAGGTGATCATCCTCAAAGTAAGTCTCCTTACCTCAACTGCAATTGCGGCAGTTTTCGGTGAATGGCAGCCTCAGCGCTACAGTGCATGCCAATCAACATACATATGGAATTTTTGTCGGATTCCAAAAAAGACGTCTTTTTGAAGAACATTTTTTCCCTCAACCACAGCAACTATATGAAATAAAGTATATAAAAAGAGCCATAATTTTTCACTTGCCCTTAAATTAAGAACTAGAGCTGCTAGAAAAAAACCAGTGTTATTTTCGTAATCAGCATATTTTACTTAAGCTTCATCCTCGAGAAAACTTGCGTTGTTCATCTCCATGTGTGGTTTTCCATACATATAGCATTTCTAGTTAAATTAAATTTTTATCAGCAATAACAAATTTGTAAAGACATTTTACTAATTTTAACGCTATATAAGACTAGCTGTTAGTCAATCTAGATATGATTCTAACTTAGAATAAACGTTTACTACACATAAGCAGTTAAGCGTTAAGAGCAACCTCTGTATGTCAATGGTTTTATCGTAAAAGGTGAGGCTTAATAGAAACAATGATGAAGTGGTTCTACAAACTAAAATGGTACCTACTATCACCTATACCCATGGGTAGGTTGCATAGGGCGCCCCAATAAGAAAAACAGAAGGGGCGCACTTGGGTTCCCCGATGTGGTATGAGCAGGGTCGCTCACCTCCTGAGAATGCTATCAAAAATAAAATAACAACAAACTCAGATAAGGACGTGTCCTTGAGAATATTCTCTAAACTTACTCTCCTACGCTTTACGGCTTAGAGGGGGTATATATTTACAAAACCATTATGTCTATATTTATGGAAATATCTACTCGTATGTTTTGCCGTCTGCATGCTCCTTTTCAAGAAACGCTATTGTAATAGACCCCCACTTTCATGCGTCCATACTGTCAAGCAGTGAAACTGTTTACGTGAGGCCACTCGTGGTACCGAAATATACATTCGCTTGCATAGCCAACCAGCTCTAAACGCATTTCCAAGGTTTTTGAGATTAAAGTTGATTTAAAAATTTTATAAACTTCTCGATGCTGTGTTCAATAGTATATTATTCTAATAAAGGTATCAGGACGTGAAATGTATATGGGCAATGAAATGGTAGGTTACCGGATTATAATCTGTTATTGCGCGAGTTTATTTCTGTGAAGTAAATAAATGCAAAGAAAAGAACAACTGGAAAGACTAAGTGTACATGCAGCAGTCAAGAAGACTCATCCAGAGCACAGTAGACTAAAGGTTATGCTGACTCTCAACAGAAATAACTTTGAACTCTATACTGCATTATTTACAGAACATTATAGACTTAATTGCGACATAAATTAAATTGATGTGGTACAGTGTGATTCCTGTCATTTCTGTCTAAAGAGGGAATCTTAGAGCACTTTCTATGCATTTGTCCACCATCTGAGAATGAGCGTACAGAGTTTTGAGACAGAATTATTTGACGACAAAATTGTATTAACGTGTAAAATACATGGGTATTTATTACATATTTATGTGTGGAAAACCACACACGAAGGTAAACTGCATAATTTTCTTCAGAAAATTTTTTTTTTATTTTTTAACAAGTTTTTTATAATTAAATAATGAACCCGACAAAATCGGTGGTTTTCAACACAAGGAAATCGAAAATGAATATAAACATTTTGGCAAATTTTTAAGTGCTGGCCAGTGTAATCTAAAGTAATAGCACACACATACGAGTACATACATTTAATACCTGCAGTAACTCCATGTCAGGTTTTTATTTTATTTTTTTAAAGAATACTTCGAATTTCTTAGTTAGCAAATATTTGGGTTTTTTTTGTTTTGTGTTACATGAAAGTCTTAAAGTTTTAGAAGTGGAAAAAAATTAAATTGATGTTTTTTATGCAAATTTAAAAAAAAAATACTTTTTATGTTTGCTTGCTTGTTTCAATACAAATAATTTTAAATTTAAAAATAATTAAATTTTTCAATAAAATTCAAGTTATCTGCTTTGAATGCATCACTAACTTGCTGCATCAATATCATAATTTAAATAAAATTGATTTTATGTTTATCTATTATATAATAATTCAATTTATTTAATCAAAAACAATTTTTATTAATATTTTCTAAATCTATTTATCTTCAGTTCTTGTGCACAATATAAACTAAAATTAGTTTTGTTTTTTGATACAGCTTTCGTTTAGTAAATTTTTTATTTTAATCCTCTCAATACTACATTTAAAATAACAAAAACTCGTAAAATATTCAAGTAAATATACTCGTATGCATGCTGCTGTCATGTATGGGCTGCTAAAGAAATGAAATAAAAATACAAGTGCTGCCAACAACACTCCAAATATTAATCATTTTTATTTCATTTGCACAATTTTTTAATTTTATGACTTCCAAAAAATAACTTTGAACATTCAATTTGATTTATAGTGTAACGAACATTTTATTTATTTATTAAATGGAACTTTTGATGGTTTTTCAATAAAAAAAATAAAAGCTGCAATTATAATTAAAAAAAAAACTTTGGACAGAACTAAAACATAAAATTTCCAAAACAATAATTAATAAAATTGATGACCATAAAAAGTTTCAGTTAAATTGTAGTTACAAAGTAGAAATACCCACATGAATTAAATAACTTTAACGATAATCATGTTCACATATCGTATAAAACTGACTGGCATTCAGCAATAAGTGGTCGTCAGTTGTTGCACTAAACCAAAAAAATAAAAAAAAAAGAACCCAGTCAGCTGTAAAGGTAGCCTGTTTAATTATATTTAAAATGTGTTACTAAAGTGCTATTATCTTTATTTGTAAACTTTTGTCTGCGAATAATATTGTTATTCCCAAATGAGGCAAATTAGTTTACAGCAAATTAAATTCAGCAGTGTTGAATCTTACACACCCTTCACCAAAACTTTGAAATATGCCATAAAAACGAACTTTAATATTTTTGAATTTGTAAATTTAATCTTCAAACAGAATCAAAAAACACTCCAAAAATTAACTTAAATATTTTTAAATTTTTTGAAGACAAACTATTAATTAATCAATAGTGTACGAAAAAATATATCATTGTCATTTAAGTGCACAGGACTTTAATATGAAGTAAAGAAAGTTTATCAACCAACAAATTTCGTTCTGATATCCATCTGTCTATAAGCAACGCTGTTAACAAAACCAAAACACAAAAATCTATGAAAACCCAAAATATCATGTATTTTTTTGTTATTTAATGCCCATTTGTTATTATCATTTTTGCCCAAACAGTATGGCTGACATACATTTATGACAAGAACAACAACACTAAAAAACTGGTCTAAAAACAGTACTGGGGTTTTACTTATTGACCAGATATATATAAGGCTGATCGAGCTGAATTTCAATACTTAGCAGCATGTGACCTCAGAAAACAACTGACTAATTGGTATGCCACACTTTTTATACCAAGTGCAGTAACTTTAATCAACTTTTGAACAAACACTGACATTGTGTATTTCAGCATAACAAATTTTGACATATATCGAAAAACAAACGAATAAAATAAAAAATATACAGCTGTGTATTCACACACTCTTATTAACGAAAGCAAGCATACAAGTGCGTAATGTTTAAGAACCCACACACGAAAACAAGCAGTCGTGTTTTTGCACACAAAGAAAAAAGATAGTTGAATATGGTCACCGCAAACATACTTTGTTCTTCACAAAAATATTATTATTAATTTGAAGCAGCTAAGCAATATTATGATCGCGATAAACATCTTTTTAGTTATTTTTAACTATACTATGTGTATCGTCTTAGATCAACCTTATAATTATCATATTATTTTTGATAAAATTTTACTTGAAACCATAAATATGTTTATAACAAATATAATAATGAGGAAAATATGTTTAAAAGCAAATTGTTTTCTATTTTGTCTCTTTCGCAACCTTATAAATAAAGTGAGTACAAAATAAAAACTTAATCGTTCAAACTCAATTGAGCTTTGTGAAGATAAATATGCCGCGTTAAATATGTTTTAATGTACCCCATTACGCTTTTTAGTATTTGTAAATATATTTTCAGTATTAATGGCTTATTTATCAAATACGTCTTACGTCATTAAATATTATATGTTTTAAGCAATAGTTTAGCGGAGACCATATATATTTGTAACCTAAGAACTAAATATTCAGATATTATGTTGGATCATTTTAAAATTGTCATATACTCTGTTGTTGCTCTGAAGGGTGTTGGCAATTTCCGTTTTGCATCATAGAATAAAAACTACGAAATTACCCGTAAATATTAAAACACTTTCAAAAAGCGTAGAACGCATATTAACCGCGGCATATTTATCTTCACTCATTTAATTTTTTCTATGGTTTTGATATTATAGAATAATGTGGAAAGTGAAAAATATTAATATTTTGAAGGGTATATAAGACTTGGCACGGCCGAATTTAGTTTTTTTGAAGCAACAACTACTTCAACTTAATGGAATATTTATTAATTTTTAAATGTAATTGTAGCTTAATTTTTTTAATTGCAATGCTGTTCGTAAGAAGTACCTTTAACATATGACAAAGGCTTCCTTTATGTCACAGTAAGTCAACACGTATCTCCTGAGTTAAAAAAATTGTTTCTCGTTTTTATCTATTTTTTTTATATATATTTTTTTCTACTAATTCATTTTTGTATTCCAACTAGGTTGGTGTTTAAACCTACTATAGTTTTAAAACAAAAGCCTTTTTTAATTTAAACCAACAAAAACACAACCATTTTTTACGCATAGTAGAGCAAAATGTACACGTCAATAGTTGTGGCCTTCAAATAACGACAACACACAAATCTGGAATCAAACAAGTTTAATTGAAATTTGGTATTTTCCAAATATTAAAAATAATAAAAATAAAGGGTGTTCCAAAAGTAAAAGAAAAACATATAACAAATAATTACCAAAAAAAATTTTAATTTTTCAAGCTTAATTAATTTGATATAAAGAAAAATTTCATAGTTCTTTAATTTCAGTTTTATATTTTCAAAATTATTTTCTATACCATATTTTTGAAGGCATTTTGACAAGATACAAAATATTTTGTTTCTGCATCTGCATTCCTGTTGATGTGTAAGTTGGCAGCGGCCGCATAACATATTTCAAAAGTGTCAGTCTCACAATATTTAATTGGCAAAATTACTTTTTTCATTTTTAATTTTGCAATAACTTTATTGTGTTTGGTCAGTCCAGCATATCAAATTATTTAACAATACATAAGGCACTGCACTGTGCTGTGTCTCTGCATATATTTATGATTTATAAATGATGCAACTAACACATGAAGCTAAAATTAAAGCAACAACAAAAATGAGTGTCAAAAATATTTAAACAATGCACACACACACATTTATTCTCACATGATACTTTTATTATTCCTCTGAAAATAATTGAGAAAAAAATTTTTTTTATAAAAATTTGTCAAGCGTGAAAAGTGTAGGAACAAAAATATGTTTATTTTAAACAATCGCATAGAGACACTTTTATTTTATGAAACATTAAACTGTTTAATGTTTTTTAGGAATTATTATTATAATTTTTTTTAACAAAGAGCGGAAAAAATTTAATTCAACAATTGAAAAACAAAATGTTGTTTTCTAAAAAAAAATTGCAACTAAAATTTTTATTTAAGAGAAACGCCAAAAATTTTTAAATACAACTTCCCTTTTATCACCTAAAGTAAAATAACATAAAATTAAATGACATTTTCTAAAAAAAGTTGTTGTAAAAATTTTCACAATATTTGTTCTGAATCTATAAATCTTTTTATAACTTTGCAATATATGTATTTTAAAGTTTGCTTCACAAATTTTCATCGAAATTTTTAAATTATTTGTTACAAAAAAAAAAAAATTCTATTTCTATTAATTTTATTCGGTGTCAATAAAAATGTTCGAAAAAAGCTTTCGTTTTCTTCTTATCGTATTAAGCACTTCGATAATTTTGATATTAATATTTTTTTAAACAACACAAATCCGCGAAGCTTCTTGGCTTGTCTGCAGAAAACATCTAAGGTCTAGGCAGTGATCGAACCTGCGGCCCCCAGATTGATAAGTTAGTACGCTACCTACTAGTCTACGGAGGCCTACTCTCTCTCTCTCTACACGTAAAGTAGCAACATTGTATAGCATGTTTTGTTGCTCTGAGTTTATTTAAAAATGATGGAAGATTTGTGGGCGCTGAGAGGATCTAAGAGACTAAAATACTAAAACGCTGTTTAGCGATTCCTTTGCAGAAGAGCAAGAATTATACCCAGTGATACAAAAAAGAATGAAGTGCAGTTATAATATTTTTGTAGTAGGAGCTGCTGAGTACAAGAATCTGTTTTTGAAATTTGCCAAACACCCCATTTTTCGTATCTTTACTTAGTTGAATAACAACCGATTTTAAGTTTCTCAGCTGACTTAGAAAAAAAACAATAAGGCCGTTCGAATGGTAAATATACCATTTAAGTAAGTGCGTATTTCTCCATTAAAAATTTCTCATCTTTGGAGACGTTTTTACACAGTATTTTATAAAGAAACCGTACAATTTTTAAATTTATTTTCAAAATTAGTTTATTTATGAGTAAAACACAATTTTTTATACCCTTCACTGTAAGTAAGAACAGTATATATAACTTTGTGATTGCACTAGCAATTCCTACACCGTACATGGGACACCCTAATATTAATTTTTACAAATAGCAGAAACGAATAAGCGATGTCCGTTTTTCAGTCTGTGATAATTTTCTTAGAAAATACAGAAGCGACGACTATGTCGCACTTTTTTATGAATTTTTAAGTGCGTATGATGAAATGGGCTGCAATAAAAATTCATTTATTGCATTCACTTTTTGATTTCTTCGCAGACAACCTGGGTCAGTACAGAGATGAACAAGGTGAACATTTTCACTAAAAAATGGTGGCAAAAATAAAACAAAAATGATTTTAAATTATTGTTGGTCACTTCAACGGGATTTTGATGATGCTGAGTTAAAAAAAAGCCAAGCAAACATTTTTGAGTAGAATGACCAAAAATTGTATTTCTGGAAAAATAGCCTAAACAAACTAAATCATGCATAAAAAAAGCCTATAAAATGTTTAAAAAATTATAGTTTGAAATTAAAAGAAAAATATAAATGAAATTAATTATTTTTTAATTTCAATAATAATAAATTAAATTCAAGGAATAATTCAGTATTTTGATTAGATTTAACATGTTTTATCGTACTAAAAACAGCGCAACTTCAGCATTACTGAACGACATTACTAATAAACTAAATAGTAAATTGATAACTATCAGCTTGATTAGATTTTCGTTTAAAAATATAAGTTCCTTAAAGCTTAAAAACTATTAATTGTAATATTCTCCTGTTGGACATGCTAGCATAACACCACTTTCATCTACGGTTGCCATGCTAGCATGTCCAGAACGAGAGTGAAGAACATTATTTTTAAAAATCGCCTTGTAATTGTTGAAAAGGTAGATTTTGGTGTCTATATGTTTATAAATGGATGTTATGCTATTTGTTCGGATTTTCTGTATATAATAATTTTTTTTTTTTAATTTCTTAATTTTGATAATAAAAACTTATTAAATTTTGACCTCCTTGAATTTTAAGAATGAACTCAATTTTAATCCCCGTTTCTATATTCTAGATATAGTAGTCCGGCATGACTTTCTTTTTTATTTTCAAGGTTTAATATCCTTTTAAGTGACAGAGATTTTCCAAGATTAATTTCATTTAATTTTTTTTTTTTGGTTGGGAGGAATAAATTTACTTGTTATTTGATCAAAACTAATTTTTTTAATATAAAACCGACCCAATTTCTATTATTTTAATTAACTTATTCAACACGTTTGGCAATCACTAATCATTAAAAAAATCATCCTAAATATTTATAAAACAGCACTTTTTACAACTTTCTTTCCCAAAAGTTAAATACTCCAGAGCAAGTGAAATAATTCAAAATTAATCGGAAAAGGGTGACAAATAATTAAAGAAACATTTGAAATGCTTTTAATCAAAATATTTTAATTTAATTAACAAAATTATTTGAACACAAAACTCACATTTTTGTCTGTACGGTTGTGGGTGTACAAGTAACTACATGTTCTTGATTATATCATAAATAAAAGTAAAAATTACCAAGTAATTAAATTTAATATTATTTTTTTTTTTTTTTGCTACGCACTAACATTTACCCTCTTTTATTTTTCTGTTCGCTTTGCTTTTATATATTTTTGGTATTTTTTGTGTGTCATTTAAAACCTCAACACATTTCTACAGCACATGTATTACAAAGAATCATGTTTTATTTAACTCTCATATACTATTTGAATAAGAAGGTATGTGAATGTGGCTTCTTGATAATTTTATATTTTGCCAACACCAAACCCAAAATTTTGTTTTAATTATTTCACTTTGCATAATTAATTTTAATGTTCTGCATTTAAATTAAAATTCTAAAATTTTTTCTCAAAAGTTCGTGTATAAAATTAAAAACAAGAAAATATTAAAATAAATATGTAACAATATGGAAAAACTTCTTATGTCTTGTTTAGTTTTTAAAAGTTTTTCTTATAAAATGATTTCGATTCCAGCAAAGGGTATTGTTTTCATTGGTGAAATATATCACCCGACTATCTCGGAATTAACTACCATAAAGTTATTCAGTTTATTGCAAAAACACAAGCCAATTTATATATAATTTGACTTAAGCAATAATTCCTTATTAGTACATAATTACGTACAGTTAAACTTGTTTTTGTGAACACCTCACAAACAAAAAAGGGGAAAAAAATTTAGATTGATAATCACATCAAGTTGTGACTATTAAAAAAGCTTAGGGGTCTTTTAAAAGACTCGTTACGTTAACAACGATCTCAAATCCATACTTCGTTCGACTCTTTTGAGTCTCTATTTGCTTCATAGGAAATATAGATTGGCTACATTTTATACAAAATACTCGTACCTCTCAACATACCTCAATACCACCACAATGCTCTTTTATAAAATAATCGTCAATTTCTAAGTAAAAAGCAATGAATGCTAGCAAGTAAGAAGAAATATTAAAAAAAAAGCATATTCATAGAAAATTTCAAAAATTAAAAAATATTTTTTAATTACTAGTGAAAGTGGTTGCTGTATATTAAAAAAAAAAAAATATTGTACATAAACTAAAGCTGGAGAAAATATATCTTCCAACACAATTTTTTTTTTTTAAGTTTAACGCTCAAAACATATAATGATTGTGCAGCTTAATGCATTAAACACATTCGAGACAGCAGGATACCGACTACATGACTACAAGTGACGTTAGCTACAAATGTCGCCGTGTAGCCAGCTACTTAATTATTTTAGAAGCAGCAGCGGGGCGGGGAAAAAACTAAATTACTTTCCCAACAACTCATTTTGATAAGATCTCTTGTGTTTAAAGATTTTTTCCGCGTATTCATCTTATTTAATTATACAGTGTTTTTTAAACACAAATCAGATTTAACTTTTTTATGTTTCTATTTTAACACATTTGACGTTTCAATTTAAATTTGATTATAAATCTAAGACTGTTATTTTTTACTTAAATGTCGTTTTTATTTGCATTTGTCGTTAGTTTCTCTTTTTGTATTTAATTTTTATTAAAAAGTATTTGCATTTTATAGGCTGTTTTTCTTATTTATTTTTTTCTTAAAACTTTTTATACTCAAGGTATGAACGAGTACCACTATGTACGTAAATTTTATACCAAAACTTTTCACTGTATAAAAGTTTCTAGTTAAATTGATGCAACTTCGATTGACCAGAAAAAAAGTTATCAGTAGTTCAAAGTTTGCTAGTGTACGAGTTTAGTTAAAAGAAGTTTTCTTTTTTCTTTCTTGTTTAAAAAGGGACACATTTGTTGTCGACTTTTTATTTATTTTTTTTTTTTATTTTAAGTTTTGTAAGTGTGAATACAAAAAAAAATATTATTTTTATATACTAAATAATTTTTTTAATAAAAAACAAATCTCTTTAATAAAATGTTTTTCTAAATTTATCCTTAATTAACAAATATTAAAAATATATGAAATAAGTAAAGAAAAAATTTATTATTTTATTTTTTTAATTTTTTTGAATAATATTTTTCTATTAGCTGTGTTTTACCCGATCTTGCCCGGTCCTTTACCTTTCTTTCAGTTCAGGAATAGATTTCGTGTACGTTGTTTAGAATTTAAAATTTTTATTAATTTAAAGCCTTCGGACTTTCAACATTTTAGGGTTTTCCTTGTTGCATATACCAAAAGATTGGTTTGGAGACTGGCAGCAGCATTGCCAGAAGCTACACAAAAATAAGCAAAATTTTGCTTTAAAAAAAGGTTGGAAAAAGCTAAAATACAAATAAAGCTTAAAATTAAAAATTTTCTTAATATTTTCTAACAAGAATCTCATTATGATTCTTATAAAAAACCAAAAAAAGGACATAAAATAATAAAAACTAAACGTAGAAAGGTCGTTTTCCACGTAACTTTAAATAGTAAAAAAGCAAATTCAATTATCTTTCAACTAAAGAGTGATTTTTTTGCTATTATCTTTTTGGCAACACTAGTTTTGACAGCTCACGCACGTTTTGTATCTTGTGTCACTGTCAAACATCTTCAGTTTGGTCTATAATTTAATCATGAATCGTCTTACAAACGAACAACGCTTGCAAATTATTGAATTTTATTACCAAAATGCGTGCTCTGTTAAGAAAGTTCATCGCGCGCTTCTTCCATTTTATGGTCAGTTTAATCGACCTACTGAGGCTTCTATTCGGGCTATTGTAACAAAATTTGGAGTGAAGAGCAGCCAGAAGCATTGCAAGAGCTACCAATGCATCCACAAAAAACAACCGTTTGGTGCGGATTATCGGCTGGCGGCATCATTGGGCCGTATTTCTTCAAAGATGATGCGAATCACAACGTTACTGTGAATGGTGAGCGCTACCGTGCGATGATAACAAACTTTTTTTGCCCAAAATGGAAGAGCTTGACTTGCATGACATGTGGTTTCAACAAGACGGTGCCACATGCCACACAGCACGCGAAACAATGGACCAATTGAGAGGCGAGTTCGGTGAACAGTTTATTTCACGCTTGGGACCAGTCAATTGGCCGCCCAGATCGTGCGATTTAACGCCTCTAGACTATTTTTTGTGGGGCTATGTTAAGGCTAATGTCTATAGGGACAAGCCCGCTTCGATTGACGCACTGGAAGCCAACATTGCCAACATTATTCGTCAGATACCGGCCGAAATGTTGGAAAGAGTATGCCAAAATTGGACTAAGCGGATGGACCATTTGAGGCGCAGCCGCGGCCAACATTTGCATGAAATAATCTTCAAACATTAAATTATATCGACCCAACTATCGATCCAAATAAATATTTCATGCATTTTTCTGAATTTTATGTGTTTTTTTTAAATTGCCGATAGTTCTTATAAAATCACCTTTTACAATTTGAAAAAATAATATATAAAATTCCTTCAAATAATAATTTATAATTTTTTGTTTTCAAAGCTATTTAATTTGCTTTTTCGGAATTCTTTTAATGATAGTTTTTTGTGTCTTGCAAAATAAAGCTTCGATATGAAGTACATGCAAAGAATATTGTTATTTTTTTACAATATAGATGTCAAATATCGATCTTTTTAATTTTTTTAACAGACATTGTGACAGCTATTTCATTCAAAATTACAAAGCACGTTTTCTTTCGTTCTGTCTTTTGAGTAAGTCCCGAAGTAGATGAGAAGCAGTATGTACCAGCTTTTTAAAAGAATCCTTTTTAAAATACTATTTAATTACTAAAAAAAATCATTTAAATTAACTTGTCAAAAGTGGGAATAATCAGTTCAAAATTATATGGCAACATTTACTGAATTATAGATTGTGTATGTATTTGAAAATTTCACAAAACTCGGTTGAAAAATAGGATTTCAATGATTAAAAAAAATAGGCGTAAAAGTGGGCAGGGACAGTCCTAAACTACACAGAAATCTTCTTTGAAGTATAAAATAAAATTGTAGTTAATCAGAACCTATCTAAATTGTTTTATTTAATAAAAAGTGAGCTTAAAAGTGAACATGACTGATCCAAAATGCGTTTGGAAAACAAGGATTTATGTATATAATGAACAAAGAATAATAAAATTAATTTTATTTATATAGACTAGCCTACCCGGCAAACTTTGTTTTGCCATATAAATTATTTCTAGAGTATGAAAATATATCTTATTTATTGGAAGCGTGTGCGTATGTGGTATATGAATGGAATACGCATGTGACGGAATGTGAAAATAACAACACATATAAAAAGTGAGATTCAGCTTATTACAAAAGCGACAGGATAACCCTCCCACATCTACTACGGGCTGTTTACGTGATGAGAAGTGAAATCGGTAGACCCCCTTGACGTTGATATTTGATAAAATGTTAATTAATCAGTTATCGACCGTGATTTAAAATTATTGAATTACTAATATCACTATTAAAAAATAGGGTTGATTTTGTTTTGTAAATATATATTTTGCCACATAAAAATAAATAAATAAAAAAAAACTGAATATACATATTTAATTTCATAAAAATCGGCTAAGCCGCTTCTGACAAGTACGAGTATAAATACTAAAACTGTGACACGAGAGCTTTATATATCAGATAATCATTTGCATAGCTAACAAAAGAGTTTTTTTTTATTATTATTAATCATATAAGCAGAAAGCAACTATGCTGAACTGTGACTTATCACCAGTAAAATTTTTTAATTTAGTTCTCTCAATTTAATTCAATTATATGGTGACAAATTCAGTTCTCACAACCGAAGTTGTTTTCTTAGTGTAATTTTTATAAATAATTCTGCATAAATTATATTAAAAAATATTTTTTTATTTAATTCTAAAATAAATTTAGTTAAAATGCAAAAAATATATGTGTGTGCTAAGATTTCTTTCTACAATTTTTATTACAGGAAGTGAAAACCTAAAAGTATGCTACCAAAAGATGCTTAACTTCCTTTATAAAAACACCTTACTTTAGATTTCACTCAGCCAATAAAAAAATGTAAAAACGTTTAAGCATTAACGAAGGTAAAACATTTAAATAAAGAAAATAACGAACTGACAAGGGTTGACAGTTGGTAACAAAAAAAAAAAAAAAAAAAAAAATACACAAACAAAACCCATTTTATAAAGTAATAAATTTGAAATGGGTTCAATGTACGCAGAAAAAAATACAAATTGTTTTAAATAAAATTTTTTCAATTTATAATTTCAAAGAAACAACACATTTGCCAATAATTGTAAATAAATTTTCTCTCTGTGAAGAAAAATAAGGCAAAACTATAGATTAAATTTCCGTTTTATTGCTGACACTTTCATTTTTTCTTTCCATTTATAGGTTTTATCATTAATTAATTTAATTTCTCATTATAAATAAATTTTTTTGTTAAAGCTCATTAATTATTATAGTACGGATATAATTCTATAAAAATTATCAGCCATCATTTAAAGTTTTTTTTAAGAAGAAAATTTTTTAAAAGAAAACCATAAACTCAACAATATTTGCATTAGAAAATTTTCAATTTATTTACGTTCTAAGTAGAAACATAATTTATTATCTCTAACTGAGCAGGCACCCAGTGGCACGTAGTAAATACAATAAATTTATTTTATTATAGTTAAGCTCCAAAAACTGCCAAAGTGTAAAAAAAATAATTACAATAGGCTAAAAAATCAACCTAAATTGGAGCGTCAAGCGAAGCGTTTTTTAGAGACCAGCATTTATGTTGAAGCATCTTCCCTAAATAAAAGCGGTGGCGTTGCGTATTCTCTTTAGTAGTGTTACTCAACTTGTTTAATAAAACCCACTTAACAAAAAAAAAATAGAGTTAGATTTAAAAAAACTAGCTAAAATCTCATTACTGGCCAACAATAACGAAATAAAATTAAAAAATAATTGTTTTGCAGGGTCTTTAATACAAAATGCGCTGTCAAAATTAAATTTTCCATACACTTTTTATTCGTAAGAGAATTTTTGATAGATAAAAACGACTGTGTAGGTAACATTTTCAAGTCTCTAATTTAAAACTTAAAATGAAAAATTTTAAATTTTACTTGACGGCTGAAAAAATTTACTAAAAAAAATTCTTTTGGTTTTACAACAACTTAAATTTTTAAAAGCAATTTGTTATTCCCTTCTCTAGTCTGTAGAAAAAATAAAAATAAATTTGTACTTCTCAGCTACTTTAACCTTTCCTAAGCTAATACAGTTATTGCAGGGTTTACCCACTAATTCTATAAAAAATATTTTCTTTAGTTTTTTTCTAAGAAATAAATGACTGCATTATCATATAAATAATCTTTATTTATGTACATAATGGTTTCCTATTAATAATGCATAAAAAATAAAAAGAACAAAATAAAGTTGAAAAAGATGTTTGGATAGTGGTCGGTCATTACCGACATCTGAGTGAAATATAACAGTGTGCGCTTAGACATGAAAAAATATAATAGCTGCAAGTGCTGATGCTCTTTCATGATGCTTAAAATACTATAAATTTACCATGATGCACTACCTACTTATTCAGTGTTAAACTTGGTATGGAACAACCTACAAAAAAGGAATTAAAAAAAGTACTTCTTTTCTCCACATAAAACATTTAAGCGGCCATAATGTAAAACAAGAGCCAAGATATTTTAAACAGAATAGAAATAAAAAACGGACTACACCCGCTGCCAAGGTGAAACTTTTTTTTTTACTATTTGATGTAGACACTTTGTTATTTAGTTTGGTTATAAATAAAAAAATTTGCTTTATTGTTTGTGGTTGAAAGTTAAAAAAAGGAATATCCATTTATTATTTGATTTTAAATATATGCCAGCCAAAAACTAACAAGAAGGTAGAGAAACGTTAATAATATCTCACTTTTATTGTACATATTTAATTCATTATTGGTAGAATTGGAATTAGAATGAGGAGCGGGAACTGCGGCCAAAATAAACCTGCTGTGACACTACTCTCAAGTTACAGATCAACTCAGAGTCTAGTATTCATAAAGAATTCAGGTGATTTGGCCGCCATGTCCGACGGTTGTAGGTAATGTTGTTCTGCTGTCTCTTCATCTTTGTTACATGACCTGCAGAGGTCATTATCCATAATAATAAATAAAGTAAGTAATTACTGCTCATATTTGTTTTATTATTAATTATGCTAAAATCCTCTTACCAAAATTCACAAAAAATGGTTTGTTGGTCAATGTTTATAAAAGAATTTTTTTTAAATATTTTTCGACATTTTAAGTCAATTATAATTTGCATATTTTACATGCGGGCACACAGTATGAAACCATTTTTCAATTTATTTCATAAAATGAAATTAAACATTTTCAATTACAAATAAACTAAATAGAATTTGTAAAACAAATTTTTATTTCAAATTCACACATTTGCTATTATAACTGAGGAAAAAACAGAAAACAAACAAACAAAAAACGCCATGCATTATGAACAAACCGAACAAGTAAATTTTATACGAAAAAATAATATCAAAAAAGAAAAAAAAATACACAATAATTTTAATATAAAAGAACACACACAATAAAGCACACACCTACGCATTACACATACAAGTTGAGCCTGTGCAAACCGAATTTTATGCACTCTTCCATATAAAAAACGAAAGAAAAATTTTGGAAATTTTTAATTAATAATTTTTTTTAAGCATTAATAGATTCTGTAGCAAAGAAATTTGTGATATAAAATCCTTGGAAAAACAAACTATTTTAAGCAAGCTATTTCTGTTTATATGTACTCAAATGTCCGATAAAAATTTTAAAAACATCTCTGAGACTCTAACATTATAGTCCAATATTGTTTTGCTACGGCAGCTATCCTGTATTGCACTCTTACACACACTTTCGCATTCAGTAACAAACTGTTTGTGTTTAATAGAAAAGAACGCAAAATTAAGTCTCTTTAATAGCATGTAAAATGGTTGTAATTAAATTAGTGTAAATTTAAATAATTAAAACAAATGTATGCCAAATGCAGAAAATAATCATGAAAAGAGAGTAAAGCAAAGAGAAAAGGGGGAATGATAATTTTACTAAAAATTAGTGTGTAGTTGTAGCTGTAAGCGCTGGTGTGAGTGCGAGTGTGAGTATTTGTGATTGTGTAAGTATGCACAAATAATTTTTAAAATAAACGGAGACAGCTGTACTATTGTAAAGGAGTATATGAGGCAATAGTCTGTTGAAATGAAAAACAAACTACTTTTGTCATTAATTCTATTTAAAACCAAAGTCATTTAAAATCCAACAAGAATTGTAATTAAAACAGTCAAAAATCTGTAATATTACGTCATTGGAATTCGTTACTTATCTTAACACTAACGAGGTGCGTTTCATAAATAAACATGTTAAAAAAAATTTAATAAAAACGGCTTAATCAAGCTTAATAAACCAGCCGTTTTAATAAAAGAAGAAAAAGGTCAAATAAACTTACAAATTAAAAAGAAAAATTATAGAAAATAAAGGGTGTCTCAGTAAGAGTGCACTTTTTCATTTTTAAATTAAAAAAAAAAATACATATTTCTTGAGACAGTTAAGAGTTTTTTTAATGAATTATATAGAAAACATATTCCGATTAAGGAAATAATAAAATATCAGCCCTGGTAATTCGTTCAGTGGGTAATAGAGCAAAGTGAAGTCTATGAAATTTTTTCGAAAAAGTCATGTTCTCAAATAAAGCGCAATTCATTCTGAATGGCTTCATGAATACAAAAAATTTTCAAATTTTATTCAATTCAATTATTTTTCAACTTCAATGTTAAAAAATAATATTTAAAATTCCTTTAAGATATAAATTGATTTTTAAGGAATTTCTACTCTGATATTTCGCTTGATTTAACGTACCTCAGCATTACTAAACGGTAAATACTAAATGGAACAATTAATTAATCAATTATAAATAAAGTGCATTTTTATTTTACGAGTAAGAAGCCATATACTTTTCCTAACTTATGAAATTTCCTTCATTCGACCAATTTATCAATATATATATTAAAATTTTAATCGCAAATATTGCTTTAGCTAATTTGGTTTCAATCTCAGTTTGTTTATGTATGATTTGTTTTAATTTTCCAAAAAAATCTATTTAAGGCTATTTTGAAAAACAAAAAGCTAGAAGCTAAATCCTAAATAACAACGGTGGTTGCGACCTTGAGATAAGTGACTGACACGGTTATTGGTTCCTGCTTTCAAACTGATTTTTATATAATAATACTTTTTTCTGGAGAACTTTTGAATTATTTTCTTAAGCAAGGTTAAAAACTTTTAAAATTATCCACTGTCATTCTCGCTGCAAAAAGAAAGTGCCCTTTGTTTTTTATTATGTAAGTTGTGATAGGCCTATTCTATTAAATTTAATGTCTTCTATACGAATATTTATAGGACGTACCCACTACCTTCTTTTTAACCGCTGTCGTATGAAAACATACGTTTTCAACATCATATACGAGTACATGATATTTATAATTTGAATAATTATATGAGTAACGATGTAAAAAAAAAGTAATTTTTCCGAAATCGTCGCTCTAGCTATCCAGTATCTGGGAGTAATATCAACTTTTCTATATTTCAAATAAAAAGGCAAATATACATACTTAGATGACTTTCTATATGGAATTATTATGGGGCTAATGAAAGTAAAAAATATGAACCGAAGCGTGAATAATATAAATAACTCAACCAATATATGTTCAAAGCGGAGTCTTATGACTCTAATTGAAGGCCGTTTAGGCCGCCACGTAAACCATCAACTAATATATAATAATATTCTGTGATTCATATTTTTATTTATTTTTTATAATGTTATGTTCTCAACTACTTTTTCGTTGTGATTGAATGTCATATGACGAATTTTTGTCTATAATGTCGTCGTGCTGTCCGAAGTTCGTCGTTCATTTCAGCTGTGTTTACATTACTTGAGTTTTCTAAATTATTCAAACAAGCCAGATTTTAAAATCAGCTTCAAAATTTTCAAAATTTTAAGTAACATTCCTAAATAGAAACTACCGATAATAACATTTTTTTTTAAGAATAGAATGAAAGTTTTTATTCTTTTTCTTCGATTTCAAGTTTTATTATTTAAATGAAAATAATTTGTATAACAAACAAATACCTTTTTTTTTTAAACATTTATTTTACTTTCTATTAAATAAAAAAAAAAAATTAAAAAAATAGTAAATAAACTTAAATGCCATTTCCACACTTTTATAAAATTAAAGCAAACACACACTCGCTCACACACATATTGAAATGTAAAAAGAAAATATGACAAAAAAAATAACAAGTAGAAACATTTATTAGTTCATGCTCGCATGTAAATGAATGTCTAAACATTTAAACATACAAATTATAAACTAATGAAATTAATGTATGTAAGTGTGTAGATATTCATGTCACTTTATTTACTCACAAAGATGTAGATATGTGTGTATGTTGGTGTATATTTTATGCATTCATATGTTAAATTTACTAAAGTCTGCTGTGAAGTTTATACTAAATGAAATTCAAATATTCTTTCGTACAAACAAACTCACACATATTTGTAAAAATGCCAATAGTTTTACACAATTTAACTCAACTCCAGCTAACTGAGTAGTCTCTGTGTGTAATTGCTTTTGTTAGCAATATACTCGTATAAACTAGGTGGGTATTAAAATTAATTAAAAAAATTTTTTTTATAAAATTAAACAAACGTTTCTAGAGGAAAAGTGTATCTTAAAAATAAAATTTAAATTTCAAATCAATGCCTTAAATTACTATTCCTTAGAAACAAAGTGCAGTTGCTATAATCCATTAACAGTATGACTCAAGGGAGGAACTAGAAAGAGACACAAGAAACAGTCAAAGTGATCTCTGCAGGTTGTGCAACGAAGACGAAGAGACACATAATGGTCTAATAATGCAACCTACAACCATCCGACATAAGGGACAAATCCCACAAGAAACTCTTTGACTCAGAAAAAATTTGAATTTGAAAGTAGTGTCACAATAAGTCTATTTTGGCCACTCTACATTATAATTCTGCTCTACTTCAAAAATGTATGCATGAAATGAATTTGTTAATGTCGCCAGAGCTTGAAAGTTATTTTTTTTTTATTTTTATTATTCAAATCATATTAAATAATCAAACATTTTCTTTTAATTTTATTTTTTTTTTAAGAATTTTACGTAATACCTCTAACTACAACTCGTATATGTAGAGTTTAGGTACGCCTTTTAAAATATCGTTCCTCAAACTACTTGTGCAAGTAATATTATTGAAGTGTGCTTAAGCACAAAGTATTTGCAGTTATTTAAATTGTCCATATTAAGTATTTTATTTAGAACAAAAATATATTGTATAAGAATTTGTGACTTTGGGGTCTGTGTATATACTTTCTTGCATTTAAATGTGCTTTCAACTGTAAACAAATACTTATTTAACATCATGTATGTGTACATTTAGGTATGAAGGTACATATTTAGAACAGAGAGATGATGTGTGTAAAGAAAGTCTTTCCAGAACCTTCTTAAATCTGTGTTATTCTCTATTTTAAGTAATTTAAGGCTTTTCATCTTGTTTAATCAATCATTAAATAAGTGTGTGCTTAAGAACATGCTTTAAAATACATATGTATATATATATATATATAATATGTGTGTGTGTTTATGTTTAATTTGGTTTGGTTTAGTTGGATATGTGTGTGTGCATGTTTGTGTGTGTGTGTTATAATTTAATTAAAAGACAATAAACTAAAAGATTATGCAAGTATTAAATGAAAATAGTTTTGCCGAAATTTCAGCATTTTATTAGAAGTTGATTGCACATGAGTATCACATAAAATCAGTTTTACAACTAAACGTATGATTAATGTTTTATGCTCTGTAATTAAAAGCACGTATACGGCATTTTATTCTTTTAACATAAATTGTATAAATTAATTTTTTATACCCTTCACAAAGAAGTAAGAGGGGAAAATATAAGTTTGTCATTACGTGTGTAATTTCTACACCGTACATGGGATACCCTATAAACTATAGGGGTCCTTAAAAGTATCGAAGTCCTTAAAAGTATCGAAGTCGTCTATCCGTGGATATGTTGAAATTAACTTTCTGAAGTCCTTGGAAGACCTACAGAAAAGTTTAGCATGCGAGTCAAAAATCGCGACTACATCAATTTTTTAATAATTTTTATTGCGTTTTTTGTGTAATTTGCCTAAAATACACAACGGAATAAAAAAAGATGGTATAGAGTTTTAATGTTTGTGCCAAAACTCAGAACGATCGGTCGACAAATGGCCGAGAAAAACCAAAACAACAACCGATATTTCACATTTTCATTAATTTTTGCTGGGTTTTTTTTCACATTTTTTTAAACAGAAATAGTATTCTTAATATGCGTAAAATGAGAGCAATGGGTCAGCAAATGGTATAGAAATATTATGTTTTGCTTTTGTTTTTTGTAATGGAAATTTTTAAGTTGTAATATTAATAATGCTTTTTTTTAAATTAATTTAAAAATTGAGTGCCTGCAGACAATTTATTGCTTTTACAAATTAGATTCTCAGAAAGGATTGCTTCTTAGAACTCGATAATTTTAGTTTCTTGAATTGAAATTATTTATTTATTTAGGATTAATAAAATATAGAAGAAAATTATATTTATCAATATAAGTTGTTTTTTTTTTTTAATTTTTTATTTGTAATTTTACATGACCTTTTTTTATTGAAAGGCTAGTTTATCAAGTTGAGGTCGTATTATAAAAATTTATTTTTTATTGATATTTATTTCCAATAATAAATAAAGAAATTTTTATATTTAATATGACCTCAAGCTTAATAAACTAGTGTTTCAGTTACATATAAATCCGATAAATATAAATCCGGTTAGTTAAATATGTTTTCACCTAATTCCTTATGTTTTTTTAGTATTTGTAAATATCTTTTCAGTTCTTATGACATACTTATCAATATGTTTAGGAGACATATAAGTACATACATAGATACGATGATTTCTTTAAGAAATTTAACTAATTCATAAATAATATGGTCTAGATAGATAATCTACCACATAAATACTCAGAAATAATTTTGGATTATTTGTAAAAAATTTTTGAAATTCCCTAATACCCGAGTACTCTTGCTCTGAGGGCTTTTTACCATTCTCCATTTTGATGAGGTACCATTCCCAATTTTGCACATGATAATTAACAAAACCAAAAATGAATTTAATTTGTAGGTTCGAAGCTTTCTGGTAGTGTTTTAACATTTACAGGAATTTCGTTGTTTTTATTTTATGAAGCAAAACGGAGTATATGGAAATTTCCAAAAAAAATTTTAAATAATCCAAAGTAATTTCTGAGTATATATGTGGTAGATTACAAATGTAGAGGACCCCGACTTTAAAATGATATATGTCCCATCTCGAAATATTTTATGGTTCGCCTAAAAGTTGCTAAAATACCTCAGAGCAAGAGCACTGTGGTGTAAAATAAAAAAAAAATTTTGAAAATAATCCAAAGTTGGTAGGTTACAAGTGTAGCGATCTGCGCTACTACTAAAAATATATATAGAAATAAAGGGTGTCCCAACAAGAACACAAGATTCAAATTTTAAATAAATGACTGGTGCAGTAATTGAATTGTTTCTCTGGCTGTATGACATGTGGCGCCGTCTTGTTGAAACCACAAGCCCTCCACATTCATTTCTTCAATTCTAGGTAAGAAAAAACTGGTCGAAGATTTTCCTCACCCCAAATGAAACAATTCTGCCTATTGAGGAAGCCATCAAGATGGAAATGGGCCTCGTCACTGAAGATGATTTTATCGACAAAATCAGCATTTTCAGGTTGTCTCTCCAATACCCAATTAACGAACTCCCTTCGCTGTCCATGGTAATTTTTTACTAACCTCGTACCTTCTACTAGCAAACAATAACAATTGTTCAAATGTCAAACAATGACACTTCGAATGGCGCCAAATTTAAATCTTGTGTTCTTGTTCGGACACCTTTTATTTAATAACGTAAGGCGTAGTTGATAAATAAGTCATTAATACTGAAACTCTCACTAATCTCACAATTGTTGTCAAATTCACCTTGGCTAGGTCTTCTGGGGTGAGTATCTCACTGACTAAGAAGATCTCAGAAAACGCACAGACCTAATTTAGTCTTTAGTGATGTTCAGCATCATTTTTGCTGAGATTTCTCTATACAAATGAAATTCATTCTCTGTTTTCTTGTTTGTTCGCTATATAAACTTTTGTTTTCATATAATTTCTCTGAAAGTTGGTACATATAACGCTAATACTTCAAGGAGTATTCCCATATACTTTACACCAGCCAAACCTGTAATAAAACAATTTAAATAGATTTTTTTTAAATTAAAATAATATTTTTCATACATTTTCTACACTATTTAAATTGTTTTTTTAAATATGAAAATTTTATTTTTAAATACATTTCTTTGAAATTTGAGTGATCTATAATTTAAAGAAGGCTACCATACAATTTTGAATTGGTACGCTCACTTTTATGTGAAGTTTTTAATAGAAAAATGCCGATTTGTCTCTTAATAAATAAAAATTTATTTTTGAACGTATTTCTCTGAATTTTGGGACATACGCTTTCCATATTTAAAGGAAGGTTGACATATAATTTTGAGCCTACCACGCCCACTATAGTGCCTAATTTTAATAGAACAATTTAAATGGACTTGTTTGTGATTAAAACTATATTTCGCAATGCCTTTCAACAACATATTTTGACAATCTTTCCAGCATTGAGGAAAGGTTTTTTTTTTTTATTAATTAATAACCAGATTTTTAACACATTGCATGGAATTCATAGAATAAAAAGACTAGGCGAAACCGGTTTAAAACATCAAGTAATAATAATTTTCACTCTTCCTTAAACAATTAAATAAATAAACTCACCCGCTTTGCGAGTCATGTGTATGTATAATTTTTGACAAAAGCCTTAATGGAAGAAAGCGTTCACTGTATCCACATTAAAATTGATTAACAAATTTTTTCAGTTCGGATCCTAAATAACAAAGAAAAGAATGTTTGCTTAACTTTTGAAAAATTGGTTTTTATATTAGAATTGCTTTTAATAAACACTTTCTGTGCCTCTAATAAATATTTATTAACTGTTTTACTTTTATTTTTATTTGACTTTGATTTTTATTAGATTTATTTTCTTTATTATTCAGATTATTTTTGTAATTGTTATAACTAAATCAAGTGTAACTGCCATCTACCATAAATTATCATTAAGAGATGACAAAGGTTTTTGATTTACTGACCATAAAACCTTAAAAAAATGACAGAAAATATTAAAAAAAAGTGGGAAAACAAACCACAAGAAAGCTTACAAAAGATTTACGAAAGTAGCCCCAAACAAAAAATAAAAAGCAAACAGAAATATTAGCAGACTTGCTGTAAATTTTTGATAAAAATTGAGTTTTATTTTTAGTCTTTTTTTTTTTTTTTTTTTTTGTTTTTTGTTTTTTACTTCTTCCTTTTTGTTGTATACCTTTCATTACAAATAAAAAGTTGTTCAATCATATAGTTACTTCTGCAGCTGGTATTTAAGGCCTATAATATGTTTTATATTAGAAAGAAGCAATGCTGACAATTATGTGCAATCTTGTTCTCTGTTTAAGATGATCGACTATTATTAATCAGCGTTTTTATCAAATTGATCACAGAAATCAAATTTAATTCCAAAAGCTGGTGCGAGATTCTTGCTGTATTAGGTGTGCACCAGAAAATAATTCTCAAATTTAGTTAATACTCTGTTTCAATGCAGTCTCCACATTATTATTATTCATTCAACGTTTTAGAAAAAACTAGTTACTAAATTAAAAAAGAATAATTTCGTTTTAAAGAAATATAGGGACATTTCACATGAAACGAAGAGCGAAAAAAAGTGGGTCTAGTGGGTAAAAATTTTTTTATGATGTTCATTTTTCAAGTTATGGGACTTTAAAAAATAATACTACTTTAAATACCGATTTTTTGCAGTAGATTTTCTAGTAGGAAAACATTTTTTAAAAATTTTATGTTTCTCAATTTACATAAATGTTTTTTTTTCTTTTTGATAAAAAAATTAATTTTGAAAAAAAATAGCTCCGCAATCGGTAGTAAAAATTTAAAAAAAATTTTTTTTATTCCAAAATAAGGTCAAAAATATTTTAAAATATATATAGGTCGATACAGTAGTTTCGTAACTCCATATATCGCTTGCCAGCTGCCATAATATAAAATGTAACATCACACTCAGTGCGATATGCATACGAGTATACATTAATTTATCTATTTTCCCAACTAATAACAGTCTCTATATGAAACTTCTAATATAATTAAAATATTCTTTGACCTATATTTTGAAATAAAAAACAAACAAAAAAATTGTGGAAGTTTTTGAAAAACTCATTTGAAATTTATACTTCCGGTTTCGGAGTTACATTTCTTCACAATAATTTTTTTTTTATCAACAAAAAAAAAAAAAAAAGAAAGATTTTTGCAAATTGAGGAACGTAAAACTTTAATATTTTTCTTTTTTTTTTTTGTGTTAGAAAATCTACTGCGGAATTGCAAATAGTATTATTTTTTAGAGGCCTATAACTTAAAAAATCACCATCATAAAAAAAATTTACTTATCTGTTTTCACACCCACTAAAGTTATAATTAACCCAAATATAATATAAACAAATTTTAAGAAATTTTTTCGTTGTCCGTTTAGAAAAAAATAAAAGCTTAAAACAATTTTCTTTAATGTAATGAATAGTAATGTCTTTTTACTTATTTTAAAAAAATATTCACTTTTTTAAGTGTTTTAAAGCAGGGTAAACCAAGTACGACTTGACAGCCTCTTCTATTTTCTTAGTTTCACTATAAATGGCTTTCAAACCATTACCGTCAGGTGTAAAAAAGAGAAGACGTGCGAAGATTTATGCTTTGTGGTCAATAAAGACTCGATTAAGATTGCTGTCAACACTATTACGCACGCACACAAAAAAAAGTAACCTTAAAAAAGTTGAAAAAGAAAAAAAACTTTTTAAGTAAGAAGATTTAGCAAAACAGTAACTGCCTGATTTACTGATTTAAAAAAGAAAAAACCGAAAAATTTTAGGAATTCCACATGAACAACACTGTGAAGAAGAAAAATTTAAGAAAATAAAAAAAGCATTAACCATACAAGCATTAAATAACTTGGATATTTTACTACTAAATTATGCGCATATTTATATAAGTAATCTAAGTCGCAACAAACATCTTAAAAGTTAATAAGATTTTATGTCACTTCCATGTCCCACACAAATGTTTACAAACACTTTTTTATTTTTATTTGGGAAATTATACCCGTGACAATTATTAATGGCTGGTACTTTACAGAGAAAAAACAAACATGAGTTGACTAATAAAAGAACTTTATTTTAAGGGTTGTATTGTAAAGGTTGTATTGTATTCAATAGATGAAAGTGTTTGTTAGATAATTTAGAATTTTATTGAAATGTTGGAGCACAAGGAGCGCATAAGCGGAGTTTGATAACTAATTAAGATAACGAATAAAAAAGAACAAAGGAACTCTAAACGTAACATACTTTTTTCAATAATCGCTACTCTGCTTCAGTTCATCAATTACCACGATACAAAATGCCTTCATAATAATAAACTGGAAGAATTTAATTATAACATAGATAAATGTTTCACAACAATTGAAACTGTAAAATCATATAAATATCCCGGAGTGATTGTAGATCACAACGTGTGCATATGGAGAGATTGTGTAAGAAACTGAGGAAAGCGTCATATAAGTTACCTAGACTTAGCTCAAACGACGCAGTACTAAGGCAAGCGAATTTTTCATTAATGGAAACGTATATTCGAAACGGAATAACAACATGGGGCAATGCAAAGTACTGTCAAAAACTGCAGCAAACTCAGAACCAAACATTAGAAATTTTGAAAACTTACCAACCAATTGCTTGAGAAACAGAACAACACAATTGCTCATATACGTACTCAAAGCATATCAAAAGTATTTACTACGGCACATAAGACACCAGATTCTTAAAACCAGATTCTTAAAAAAAACTTTATCATAATCACAGAACCAGAAGAAATGTTGAAGGTAAATACCGAATTAATAAGTTCAAAAACTGATACATCAAATATTTCAATGAATTTAAATATAAGAGTAAGCCAAACGTAAAAAATAAAATTTTTCTGTACACAATCTTAACGAATGCTTGACCAGTGTGGAAAATTTGTACAAAATCGTATATGGGAAAATTACAAATTTTTCAGAACAAGAACCTCAAAATCATATATAATCTCCCGATAAAATTATATACAAATAACCTACATGTTCTAACTGGCCAACGAACTAAAGCAGTGGCTATCAAAGATATTGACCTACCATATGTAAACAAATGTAGACACTGAAGCTAGGACAACCTAAGGAGATTAAACACCAGCTGCTAAATGAGCTATTTCAATATAAAACATGTTGGCCTCTGAACATTTTTTAATCTCGTTGATAACTTTACACCTTGTGATATTAAATACAGGTTTTTGATATATTTTTCCTATAATCACCTAAAATTTGGTATATACACTTTCTATACTCCAAAGATACCGATCACGTCAAAACTAGTACTATATAATTGACTAGATCTGAAATAATAAATTTTTTGATTAACAACAATTGAAATATAGAAACTCATACTTCAAGCAAGCGGATTTCAGGAAACAAAGCAAAAAAATTAAAGAGTTGACACCCATCCAAGAAGATAATTAATTCGACAATATTTTTCGATAAAAAAGAAAAATTGTTTCGAAAAAATTTCTTGGTTTTGTATAAGTTATTACTGATTAAAAATTTTAAAATTCTACCCGAGTGGGTTTCGGAAATATGAAGGTTAAGATGCAGACATAAAAAATTGTTATTTGTCCAATTTTAGACAAAATGTTTATGAGGACATAAATTAAAAAAACTCAAAAAGTACTTTGATAAATTTTATACGAAAGGCAGTTTCATTTTATTATGTTTTCCTGTTTGAATATTATTCGTGAATGTTCTGT
Source organism: Thelaira solivaga (assembly GCA_947397855.1). Classification (NCBI taxonomy): domain Eukaryota; kingdom Metazoa; phylum Arthropoda; class Insecta; order Diptera; family Tachinidae; genus Thelaira; species Thelaira solivaga. Next base: position 31,273,753 of record OX377612.1, read on the forward strand.
ATTCTACACGGATTTGAAAAAACGTGGAACTAATTTTTTTTCTTCGTATTAAATGAAAACTTTTATGTTTTTTTAATTCTACCAATTATTTCGCACCCAAAATAAGGCAAAAACGAAATTTTTAAAATCTTAAAATAGAGTAACAGAGTAGTAATTAGCTGCAGAACTTTTCAATTCCGAATAAATTATTCGGATTCAAAATATTTGGAAAAAAATCTAATAATTCACTGATAATCGAAGTAGGTTTATTACAATAATTCATACACTGAGCCCAAAATCACTTTCTAATGACAACAGCGTATGCAGTAATTTTGACACTATCCCGTTAGCTATTTTATTGAAAACGACTGTTTTTAATTTTTTAAAAAGCGTTCACAAATCAACAACGGCTAGTTGTCAGCTTAGAACTTTTCTGACAACGCTCGTTATCAACTGGTTAACGACTGTTGTTCAATTGTAAACAATATGCTAACAGATTTCCAACTTTTTAAAAAGCGTTGTCAAGTTGAAAACGCATGTTGTCATTTCAACAATAGTATCGTATCATTTTGACACCAAATGGTGTCATCTTAGCACTGGTATGGTGTCATCTTGACACCATTCCTAGTCATTTTTGCAACGCTACGTTCTTAAAATGACACCATGCGTTGTCAAAGTGAGCACTATTGACACCATTTGTGCTCATTTTGACAACAGTGTCATTTTTTCTCTGAGTGTAGGCCTATGCTTATTAAATATCAAAAATATAAATAAAAAAAAATAACATAATTTGAATTAACACTAAACGATTAATTTAGAACAAAATTGTTTTAGTCGTAGCAGCCTAATTTTTTAAAATATGCTTTAGAAGCTTATCTATCAAAAGATGCAAATTTAAATGGATTTAGAGAGAAAACAAGATAAGCCTTTTTTATATTTTCTCTCCTTGTGCTGTAATAAGTTCAAAAATTATTTGGAGGTACGTACATGCCACATATCAAATCAATTCCTTGCGATGATTTGACTCTTACTCAATAATTGGGTCAGATCTACAATAATCTTGTCCTACACTTTAATGAAGTTGCCTCAGCACTCATTATCTAAAAACTGCTACTAGTTTTAAAGTTTGAGTAAAAAAAAAATTAAGTTGTACATGAAAAGTACATTAAGTTCATTAAATTACATGCATACGAGTACATTTATGTTCGTTTCATATGCTTTTAAGTTCTAGTTTTTTTTCATTTTTCATTTCTTATGACTGTATTCTTCGTTACTTTCGTTTTACTACTTTGAATAGTAAATCATTTGCTGGTACGTGTTATTTCTGTCTCAATATTTAAGTTACACATTTTTACGATAATTAGTTGCGTTAAAGTCACCTTTTTGGTTACACATAGAATGACTATGTGTTTGAACGTGACTTTTGTAAAAATGGAAAGAAGAGCAACACGTGTCCTATAGTTATGTTCCTAATTTAGTCTGGTTATTTAGCAGTTTGAAGAAAACTAAATGAGTTTGTATGTTTATGCCTTCAAGAAGTTCAATATAAAGGGTGGTAAAATTTTAAGGGCTGATGTTGAATGTGAACCACACCTAAAAGCCGAGTTGTTTTCTGCATTTCATTTGACATTTCTCAATTTCAGACTAACTCTTGACCATTCCAAACGTCGTCAATGGTCAGAATGGTGTCAAAAAATGGCAACAGTGGATGATCAATTTTTGAAGAAAATCATCTTCAGTAATGAGGCACATTTTCCCCTCAGTGGATTCGTCAATAAGCAGAATTGGCGCATTTGGGTGAATGATAATCCAAGAGTGATTGTCGAAAAACCAATGCACCCACAAAGAGTTACTGTTTGGTGCGGTTCGGGCCGCATTTTTTCCAAAATGAGGCCGGTCAGGTAGTTACTGTGAATGGTATTCACTATCGTGAGATGATAACGAACTTTCTATGGCCCGAATTGGAAGATATGGATGTGGACGATATGTGGTTTTAACAGGACGGTGCCACTTGCCACACAATGGCTCTTTTGCGCGACAAATTCAATGGCCGTGTTATCTCACGTGGTGGCGATGTCAGTTGGCCGCCAAGATCAATTGGACTTCTTTCTTTGGGGTTATCTGAAATAAAAAGTGTATGTCGATAAGCCAGCAACAATTCAAGAGCTAAAGGATGAGATAATGTTGGTTGATGTTCGTAGCGGTCTAAGCGGGATCTATTAGAATCTCAAGATTTCGTTGTGAACCACTTACTCACCAGCACAATTGAGCAATATCATAGAAGATTCCCACCCTCCTATATTACCGAAACTCCAGGCCAGACGAACTAGGCACTCTGGGAGAAAATGAAGGACCGCATAGGCAATTTTCAGCTCGTCCTATTTTAATCAATTCAGCTTGTAAAGGGTGTTTTTTATAAACGTATAGAACTTTAAGTTGACATTACTGTTCAAGATGGCGACCGATTTAACAGCTGTCAAGTGATTTATTCTCAGTTTGGTTTGGCAATTCATCATGAATAGACTCACACCTGAACAACGCTTTGCAAATGGGCACAAAACGTGATTGTCGTTGTTCCCGATTTTCATAAGCGAATTTTGTTTAGCGATGAAGCGCACTTCTGGTTGAATGGCTACGCCAACAAACAAAACTGCCGCATTTGAAGTGAAGCTAATCCTCAAGTGTATGTCGAAACACCGTTACATTCAGAAAAACTGACTGTTTGGTGCGCTTTATGGGCTGGTGGAATCATTGGTCCGTACTTCTTCAAAAACGATGATGGCCAGAACGTTACAGTCAATGGTGATCGGTCTAGATCCATGATTACTAACTTTGTCATTCCTGAATTGAACAACCATGATGTCCAGGAGCTGTAGTTCCAACAAGACGGCGCAACATGTCACACAGCTCGTGCCACAATCAATTTATTGAAAGACACGTGTGGTGACCGCCTAATTTCACGTTTTGGACCTGTGAATTGGCCTCCAAGATCTTGTGATTTAACACCACTAGACTACTTTCTGTGGGGCTAGGTAAAGTCATTGGTCTATGCGGATAAGCCACAAACGCTTGACCATTTGGAAGACAACATTCGCCGTGTTATTGCCGATATACGGCCACAAATGTTGGAAAAAGTCATCGAAAATTGGAGGTCCAGATTGAACTACATCCAAGCCAGCCGTGGCGTCATATGCCAGAAATCATATTTAAAATGTAATGCCACAAGATTATCTTTCGGATAAATAAAATTCATGTCAATCGAATAATCCATCGTTGTTTTATTGCAATTTAAAGTTCTATACGTCTATAAAAAACACCCTTTATTGCAACAATAAAAATCATAATAATTAAATAAGGAAACTTTTAATATCACAGGGGTAAGGAAAAGTATTATGAAAAAACCTTAAACTTGCTACAGGTTAAAAAGAAATTTAAAAACAAACACTAACTTAAATTTTTAAAAATAAAAGAATTAGTAGTGATTGTTGAGCAAATTTCTTATTGATACAAACGAAGACATTCTGCATCTTTCATTAAATGACAGCGTCAGTTCCCTTGCAATTGTATTAAACAATTTATAATCATATTTTTTATGCAACAATTCTGTAGAGAACCTTGAAGAAAGATTATGTATTATTTTAAGATTTTTATTTTGAATTATTTGAAGCTTTTTAGTATGTGTTTTAGCACATCTGCTAAACCATACTTGACAACAGTAAGTCATTATCGGACAGATACACATTTTATACAACATAATTTTGTTCTTTAAGTTCAGTTTCGATCTCCTATTGAGTAAGGGATAAAGGGCTCGCCCACATTTGATTGCTTTCTCACAAGTGTTTTGAACATGTTGTTTAAAAGTTAGTTTTTTGTCTAGAGTTATTCCCAGATATTTGATATCATCCTTTAAGGGGATAATTATTCCTCGTGAAATTAAACTTAATGTCGGAGCTCTTTTTTGCGACTTATTATATGGAAATATTATTGCCTGAGTTTTGTTATCATTTACTTTGATTTTCCATTTATCGAAGTATTTCTGTATGGCTTTTAATGAATCTCGCATTCTCTTTATAATTGCATTTGAAACTTTACCATAGCAGATAAGAGCGCTATCATCAGCATAAAAAGCAGCTTCGTGATTTTTGCGAATTGTAATATCAGACGTGTATATTGAATAAAGTGTAGGAGATAATACAGATCCTTGCGTTCAATAAAAGTACGGCAATCTAGAAAACTTTTAATAATTTTCTGTAAATAAACAGGAAATCCAAATATGTTTAATTTATAAACAAGTCCATCATGCCAGATGGAATCGAAAGCTTTTTCGATATCTAGAAAAATAACTCCTGTGCTTTTTCGTTCTGCTTTGTTTTTATTAATAAAATTAACAACTCTTAAAACCTGATGAACGGTGGAATGTTCTTTACGAAATCCAAACTGCTCCTTGTTAATAATGTTGTTCTCGTTCGTAAAATCTAATCTTCTGTTATGGATGATCTTTTCGAAAACCTTATCCAAAAGGCTTAATATGCTTATTGGTCTATAACTAGAAGGTTGTTTCGGGTCTTTTCCATTTTTATGAATAGCTATTATTTTAGCCTTTTTAAAACAAGTTGGAAAGTATCCATTGTTCAAGCAAAAGTTAAATATTTTACTCAATATTTGATAAAAGTAGTCAGGCATATTTTTCAACAAAATGCTATTAATATTATCAAGGCCAGGCAGCTTATTATTTTTCAAAGAGTATACGAATGATTTAATTTCATTTTCATTTGTTTCTGCAATCTCAGTGTAGTTTAAAGCAGTTTGCCTAAGTAAATTCTTTCTATATTTACCAACTTTAGAATCCATAGTCGAAGAACTACTTATAGTAATTGCGTGTGAGCTTTCAAATACGTTAGCTATAGCATTTGCTTTGTCAAGTTTAGATTTCAAAATATCTCCATTTACACATAAATCTGCAAGAGGTGAGTTTTTACCCTTAGTGGCCTTGGTTAATTTTTAAAACTTTTTGGAGCCAGAAGGCAGTTTTGCAATGTATTTAGACCAGCTGTCATTCCTATCCTTTTTAATATGAAAATCTATGAGATTATTAATTTGCTTAAGAACAGCGTTTATTTGAATTCTACGGTTAGAATCTGTACATCTTTGAACTTGCGTTTATATTTATTTCGTTGACCGATTAACATTTTACTTGTATCAGAAATTTCTCTTTGCCTGGAGTTTTTACGTCCAGTAGGCATTTTGTTAAAAGCTTCCCTTACAATAGTTAATAATTTTACCAGACACCTTTCTACATTAACAGAATTAATTAAATTTTGGTTCAAGTTGCTGCCCTTAATTTCATTCTCAACCCAGGCTTTAATTTCAGGCCAATTAGCCCGGTGATAAAGGGGAACTGATTGAATAATATGTTGAAACTGTCCATAAATAGAGCAAGAAATTGGAACGTGATCCGATTGTAGTTGATTTGGGTGTGACGCTAGGGTCGAAAAATTAATATTTGAGTTCGATAATAGAATATCAACAGTAGAAAATTGTACAGGAGTTACGTTTTGACCAAATTGAGTATGACTTAAGGAACTATATATGTAGTAGTTTGATTGCAAATTATGATTGTAAAGAACATTACCAGCTTGTATGACGAGTATTCAGGTCTCCAAAAATAAAGAAATCGTGAGTAGATCCAGTTAAAATATCTAGATCACTTTTGAAATCAGCTATATAATTTGGATTATATGCAGATGTGAAAATAACAGGTCGTCGATTTATAATTAAATCTATTGAAATATTTTCAATTTTGCTAGTTCTTAATGTGGGTAATAATCTATACAACTTTTAATAGCTATGAGAACACCACCCCCATTAGTAGGTCGGTCTTCTCTGTATATTTTAAAACTTCCAAGTCGCAATTTATGGTGTGGTTTTAAGAATGTTTCATTTAGAAGCAGAATATCAATTTTGTTGTTTATTAAAAATTGCTTTAGCTGTGAAACAGCTTATGAAGTTGTTATGCCTTGGGCGTTCCAGTGCATAACATGAACGTCTTGTATAGAAGTTATATTATATGGCATTTTGAAGCATCATACCTAAAACTCTCAACTTGTCATATTTGTTTTGACATCTTTGGAGAGCGTCGATGGCATCGAAAAATATTTCCAGTAATCTTTCATTGGAAATGTTATCGTCGTTGTTTTTCTTTACATTTTTGCTTTTAAATACATCTGAGTACAATTGTTTTCCTTGAGAGCGGCGATCATATGTTTTTGGCAATTCATCACGAAATGATGCTTGAGGAATTTTATCAGTATTTTGGTTGGTATTTACAATATTATCTCTTTTATAAGAGGGTAAACGAGTTCTGGAATTAATCTATGACGAATGTCTAAATATTCTTGACGACAGGGACACTTAGGATCATCTGCCCTGTGAATGACGTTTCTAAAATTTTTTTTAGTGCAGTTGTAACTTTTATATATTACACTACCATCGTGCGAAGTTTTGTTCAAAGTACACACGGTGTAATCGTGGTTACCCGCACAAGCTGGACAGACATTAACTCTGCTGCAATTCTTAGCACCATGTCCGTCTTTAGAGGTTTCCTCCAGTACACGGAAATGTTATAAAAGTATCTGATCTTCATTACCTCCCTTTTGGATATATGTTGTCGGTCAAACTCAATTAAATATAAAGCATCGTCAACATTTGTTCTTTTTTTTTTAATGTTGTGTGAGTCAATAAATTCTTCGTTGATTGTCTTACACTGCAGTAAAGTTTTTTTACAATTCTCTTTCAAGAAATTTACATATACTGCTTGTCAAAATTCACAAAAATTGAAAACTGTGACGTAGGCTGCACGCAATTTCAAAGCAAGTTTTTCAACAAGATGTTTTTTTTAACCTCTTCCACCGACAGTTTTGTTTCGGCGCCAATAGAGTTATATGCCTTAATTTTTAAATTATTCCGTCTATATGCAGGAATATTCATGTTACACAGAACTTCATGCCTTCTGTATATCTCTATGAACTGCAAAACGTCGTTATATTTGTTTAATTTGTTCACAAGCATATTTAAAAAAAAAACAAAACAATACTGGCGGCAGAATAAGAATTCAAATTTGAAAAACTGCAGTCAGCTGTTTTCTTGACTGTAATTTGAAACACTCAATTGAACGAAAAATTGAAAGCAAACTCTCAGCAAATTTTTAAAATGTGAGTGTATTGGTAAAAAAAATGAGAGAAAAATTTTAAAAATTGAATGAAAACTTGATCGTGTGAGCCCCAAGTTATACTCGAGCTGAGTATAGAAATTGAACCTCTTACTCTTTAGGATGATTAGGGCTCTTCATAAAGTGATAACGATGCGGACATAATTTTCGGAAAAGCTGTGTGCAGAATCCACAATTATAGGTGGCAGTTTTTTTTTATTGGATTAAACTCTTCTTCATCGTCGAATGAATCATCAGATAATATTTGAAATTGGTTTGAACTGGTACTAGGTTTATCAGACGTTTTCGATAACTTAAATTTTGGGTTGTTACCCCAATACCTTCGCGTTTTTTGTGAAAACATCGCAAAAAAGCAAATAAATTAATTTATAATCTTTTACTTTTAATATTAGTAGAAAACACGCAAGAGCAAAAAATTGACACCTTGCAGTATCGAATCCAGGATTGTGCGGTTGCTAGTTGAAATAAAACGTATTCCAAGGTGAGTGTTTATACCGTTAAGTTTATGTATGTTTGACCAGATTTTATTAATAGGGGTGCGGGGGTTGATCTGTTCAGTGTAATCAGAGAAAGATTTTCTCTTAGCAAGTTTGCACTTAAATTTGAATAATGCATTTTGTAAGCTAATAGATTTTCTGCATTAGGGTGTTTTTTAAATTTGTGAAAACAATTTTGTTTTAGGTTCCGTAGTAACTGAAGTTCTTTGGACCACCAATGTGCATATTTGCTTCTACTATTGTAATTAGAGTGTGGAATTGCGAGGTTGCAGCTGATTTTATTATTTTAATTAACCAAGCGGCTTCTTTGTTAGGGTTGTTAGATAAGTTTCTAATGGGTATGTTATTTAAGTAGCTTTGGAATTTTGCCCAATTTGCAGCTTTAATGTTATATCTCTTAGCGTTTATGTTGTTATTGATATTCATATTGTTTTTTTGTATAGTTATGTGGATGGGAAAATGATCACTACCATGCAGATGATCATCAACGCGTAAGCTGATAAGTCTGGAGAGATTAGGGACAGATCTATGTGTGTAAAAGTTGATCTCGTGGATAGGTGTGTTGGACTGCCATCATTTAATAAGATCAAATTGGAATTGGTGAGCATATTCTCAATAAGTTTACCTCTTTGGTTAGGAAAAGGAGATCCCCAAAGTTGGGAGTGTGAGTTAAAGTCGCCCAAGATTATTGTGTTAAGTCTGTTATTGGATAATAGAGAAGAAATTTCTGTAGTTGGTAATGGTTCCAAAGGGCTTAGATAGATAGATATAATTTTTAATTTGAATCCGAGAGAAATTTCAATTTCGACATAGAAGTTTGTTATTTGCAAAATAGTATGTTAAAAATTGTTTTTTTTTAAAAAATTGCTGCTCCACCACGTTTAACGTGTGTGCTGTTTGACAATGATGGGGTGTAACCGTTTAGTATTAAAGGGTTTATATCATGATGTGTTTCCTGCAGAGCAATAATGTCAGGTGAATTAGATTTTATTAAAAGTTTCAATTCGTGGAGGTTGTTATAGCAACCATTTATGTTCCATTGGAGAAACTTAATAGCCATATGGAAAAAGGGAAAATTTTAGAGGTCCATGTCAGAGAGTGGCGAGTTAAAGTCGAAACTCCCACTGCTGATTACAGAAGAAGTTTTCCTAGAATCTTTAGGTAACTTTTCAATAGGTTTTTCTTTAGTAGATTTTATTTTATTTAATTCTGTAAAATTAGTGTTGTTTTTGCTAGTTGATGAATTTATATTATAATTGTTTGATCGTGTTAATGTGTTTGAATTGTTGGAGTGATCTGGGAGTATGTTAGCTTTTGGTTGTGAGTTTAAATCAGTTGAAATGTGTGAGATTATAATAGATTTTCCTTGTGTTGTATTTGTTGTTACAGTTGTTGTGTTTGTATTGTCTGCTTTATTTGTATTTGTTTTTAAATTATTATTTTCATTACTACCTGAAAAATTAACGGGGTTTATATTTGTTGTTTTTTGTATATTTTTTTTCTCTTCTATGGCATTTTTTAGGTCTTCAGTTGGGATATCGTAAATTTCTGTACTATGTGCTTGTGATGCGGCTTCTCTATACGAGCAGTTTTTAGTTATTTTGATATTTAATATTTCCTTTCGTTGTTTGTAGACAGGACAATTTTTATTGGTTGATCTGTGAGGATGCTTGCAGTTGATACATTGTACTCTGCTACAGGGAATTGGGTCGTGCTGAGCTGAACCGCATATATCACAGTTGTCAATGTTATTGCAATATTTTCGGGTATGTCCTAGTTTGAAGCATTTTTTACATTGGATTGGGTTAGGTATGTATGGGTCGACTTTGCAAGTCAAAAATCCAATTTTGATATCAACGGGTAGTTTGTAAAGGTCGAAGCTTAGTATGTGCAAAGAGGTATTGTTGACTTTATTGTCGGAAAATTTTATAATTTTTCTACAGTCCGTGACTCCTTGTTCTTTTAATCCTTCGACAATTTCTTCTACTGATAGATCTTTGAGTGTGGGAGAAAAAATTAGTCCTTTGACGGTATTTAGTGTAGGATGTAGGGCGCATTCAACTTGACCAACACCTGTTAAGGTTGTTGTTTTTAGAAATTTGTTTGTCTGAGTTTCGTTCTTTGTGAGTATAAGAAGATTTCCGTCCCTGGTGAAAGAAATTTTTTGTGTGGGTTCCCTGGTTATACCTTCTATGGCTTTAGAGATCAAAAAAATATTAAATGATTGGATTGGTTTATCGGTAATTTTGCTTTTTAGTGTTATGAATTTGGGACATTGTTTGGAGTTGCATATAGTTTTCGTGCCAATCTGTGGGAAATCGTATGTATTGTTGATGTTTCAGTTGGAATAGTTTTTTTTTTGCGTTTTGTTGGTGGGGATTGCTTTTTATTGTCCGGATCAAGTATCGAAAAAAAATTACCCCCCGAAGAGGAGCTCATGTTTAAATTGTTTTAAAAAATACCGTATATAGTATTTACACAAAGGTCATACAAGAATAGAGAGAAAAAAATTAACGGGAATTCGAGTAACGGAATAAATAAAAAAGAACTTGTTGTCGACTGTGTATGTGTTTATAAACCAAGCATTTAAAACTTAAAATGAATTTGATTTCTTTGATATGATTTTTGTGTGAGATTTATGAAATTTTTCAACAAAAATGTTATTGAAATCTTATTAGCAAATATAAATAGAACGAATATGACTAGTTGCGTTATTGTAGGGTAGAATATCTTGTTTATGGTTGTGAAAATAAAATTTATCCTAGTTCGCAACGAATTTGTGATTCATTAATTTGAACCTTTATTAAGCTCTTATTATAGATTTGTAGATATAATGAGAAGTAGTTCTGTTATATAAGTTAATATTAGTTAATATTAAACATTTATAAATTAATTAGAACTCTTAATATTTTATTATTATTATTATTATTATTATTATTATTATTATTATTATTATTATAATATAATTATTATTCTTTTATATTAAATAACAATTATAATTCTTTCTATTTTTCATTTTAATACTTGTTATATTTTTTTATTTAAAAATATAAAATTTGTATTTTTTTTTTAATCAAGAAATAAAAAAAAAATAAAATTTGATTATTCACATTTTGAACTTCAAGCATATCGTTTCAATTAAAATCGTATAAACGATTATAAACGTATGCAAAATATTAATTGGCGCCCAACGCAGATAAAAGATACATAATTTAAAAAGTAAAACGAAAGACAAACAACTAAATTAAAAATTAATTTAAAAAAAAAAAAAATCAAAATAACAGTGCAAAAACGAGAAAAAGGTGCAGATCAATTACAATAAGTTGGAAAAATAAAAAGATTTCAAACAAAAACAACAACAATATAAAATTAAACTGTAAGCTGTAAAAAAATCGCATAATTTAGAAGAATTTTTATTATTTCAAGAATCTCAAGAAAAATTTTCACATGAAGAATCAGTGAAAAAGTGAAGAAAATTTCGTGAACCTGTAAAAAATTATATGAAGCATTAGTAAATTGACGTACATCAAACGTGGATTAAATTTTGATGCAGTACAATTGTAAGAAAACATAATTCTAAACTAATCTCTTTTATTTATTACATAAAATTTATTTTCTTAAATATATTTTTTTAAATAATATTATTATTAAATTTTTGTATTTGCTATTATCATATTTTATAATCAATATTTCAAATCTAAAAAATTTCTCTGATATATTTTTTGTATTCCTCCCAAATTTGCTATAATTTTCCAAAATATTTTTTAATATTGTCATAATATAAATTAAGAGAAATAAGATGAATAGAAATGAGGTATTAAGTCTTGTAGAATCTACAGTAAATGTAACAAAAACAGAAATTTTAGAACATATTAGAAGTTTAACAATAGCAATTCGAGTGGAACCTTTGGCTCCGGTAACCATTCAAGTTGGTAGTGCCGCTGGAAATACGAATTTACACCTTATAAAGTCACTACCACAATTTAGTGGGATTGCAAGTGAGTATCCAGCTTGGAGGGAATCCGCAAAGTTTGCTATTAATTATTATACAAAGGGATCTCAAACATATTATGTTGCTATGGGCATCTTAAGAAACAAGATAATTGGTGAAGCAAATTCCACTTTAAGTTCATTTAACACTATTTTTAATTTTGATGCTATATTATCTCGATTAGATCAATCTTATTCTGATAAGAGACCCTTATATTTATTAGAGAATGAGCTTAGTGTTCTAAGACAAGGTAGGTTGACAATAGATGAATATTATGATAAGGTTAACAAGCAACTCACTCTTATTATAAACAAAATTCTTATGACTAATATGGGTAAGCAAGAAGTTATAGAAGCTTTAAATGAACGATCTAGAGCAAACGCTCTGCGTGTATTTATATCAGGTCTTCGTAAACCTTTATGCGATATTCTTTTTTCCACAAATCCTTTAGATCTACCCACAGCCTTAGCTACAGCTCAAGAGCTTGAACAAAATCATCAACGTTATAAATTTGCAAATGCATTTGCTAATTCTAAAAATATATCTCAGACAAATATACCTTATTTATATGACAATTCAGTTAAAATAAATGCTCCTCAATATACAATTGATAAACAAACCCCACAACATCCACCGCCCGTTCCAATGGAAATTGATAAAAATACATCATATTTTAAGAAACCAACGGTATATTCGAATATATTACAGTTTCAGCCACATAATACTAATAAAAATTATGATAGGCAAAAAGCAGTTTCATATGAAAATAAGTTTAAGCGTCAATACATTGACAATAACTCTGGTCAGTCTCCAGTTCAAAAGATTCAAAAAATCAATTATACCGAAAATACTGAAGAGCACGATAACATGTATGAAAATGAACATTTTCTCAGTGATGAATGTGAAGACAATGTTATTGATAATTTGAATTTTTTAGTGTAAAGTCGCTCTTGCCTGATATTGTTAAAAAATCAATAAATGGTCAAGAGCTAAACATTTTAGTAGACACAGGCACTTCTAAAAATTATATAAAGAATTTTAAGTTCATTAAAGGTATTACAACAGTAACTAAACCCTTTTGTATAAAGTCAATAAACGGATCTACACTGATTACAGAAAAATGTGAGATAAATATTTTAAATCATACAACAAATTTTTTTTTATTGCCATGTTTAAATTCTTTTGATGGGATTATAGGTTATGATTTTTTAAAAGAAATAGAAGCGTTAATTGATGTTAAAAATGGTATTCTTTTCCATAAAACTGGACAAGAAAAAATTAACTATTTTTTCTTTAAACAGGTAAATTATATTGAAATTGATAATAAATATGTTCCTATTAACTTGTCTGATGAATTCGATAAGCTTATTCGAAATAATGTAATTGCCTTTGCTGATCCAAATAGAGCTTTGCCAGCTAATACTCAAGTTGAAGCTAAAATTAATTTAACTAAAAAGGAACCAATATATTCTCGTAGTTATCCGTATCCCATTTCTGCAACAAAGTTTGTAAATACAGAGATAGAAAATCTACTTAAGGATTCATGTCGTCAATAAAAAAGGTGTTGATTGTGACGGTAGACAAAAACTAAGAATGGTTATAGATTTTCGAAAAATAAATGAGTTTACTATACCAGAAAAATATCCTATACTGGACATAACACTGATTTTATCAAACTTAGGCAAATCAAAGTTTTTTACAACTCTTGATTTAAAATCAGGATTTCATCAAATTACTTTAACAGAAAAAGATAGATGCAAAACTGCCTTTAGTGTAAATAATGGAAAATATGAGTTTTGTCGGTTACCTTTTGGGTTTAAAAATGCCCCGAGTATTTTTCAGCAAGCCATTGATGATATTTTGCGAGACGAAATAGGAAAAATCTGTTTTGTTTATATGGATGATGTAATCATTTTTTCAGAAAACGCAGATAGCCATATTCATCATGTTGACAAAATACTTAAAATGTTGTCCAATGCTGGAATGCGAATTTCAACAGAAAAATCTAAATTCTTTCGACCTGAAGTTGAATATCTTGGATTTGTTGTTTCTCAGCACGGAATTAAAACATCTCCTGAAAAAGTTCAGGATATTCTTAATTTTCAGATGCCTAAAAGTCTAAGAGCATTAAGATCTTTTATTGGTTTAGCTGGATATTATAGACGTTTTATAAAAAATTATGCGGACATAGTTAAACCCTTAACTTCATACCTTCGTGGGGGAAATGGTAATATTAATGCAAAAATGTCGAGAAATGTAAAAATTAATTTTTCTCAGGAAGCAGTTAATGCATTTAAAAAAATTAAGCGTATATTAGCTTCTGAAGATGTATTACTTCAGCATCCAGATTTTGATAAGCCATTTGAATTAACAACTGATGCTAGTTCTAACGCTATTGGAGCTGTGTTGTCACAAAATGGTAAACCAGTTACCATGATATCTCGAACGCTCTCACCTACAGAACAGAATTACGCAACTAATGAACGTGAACTTTTATGTATTGTTTGGTCTCTACAAAAATTGAGACATTTTTTGTATGGAGTCCAAAATATAAACATTTTTACTGACCATCAGCCATTAACATTTACAACTTCCAATAAAAACCCAAACCCAAAAATTAAAAGATGGCAAGCATTTATAGCTGATTTTTCTCCAAAGTTTCACTATAAACCGGGAAAAGAAAATATTGTTGCTGACGCATTGTCACGTCAATATATGTACAGTATAAATAATACAGACTCAGAGACAGTACATAGTGAAGTATCTTTTTCAAAAACAATAAAATCAGTAACAGCGCCTGTTAATCAGTTTATGAATCAATTAATCATTTCTAAATCATCTAATGATAATAAAATAACTAAAATTTTATTTCAACAATATAAGAGACACATTATAAACTATAGTAATATTGAACAACTATTAAATACCTTACAAAATTGTGTTAACCATAGGACAGTTAATGCAATACATTGTGATTTGAGTACTTTGGCAGAAATTCAAAATGAAGTTCTTGATCATTTTCCATTAATAAAATTTATCCATACACAAAGAATCGTAATAGATTTAGCAAATAAGAATGATCAATTGGAGACATTAAATTTAGAACATAACCGTGCACATAGATGTTTACAGGAAAATTATAAGCAAATTACATCGGAATATTTTTTTTCCTAATATAAAGAAGATGCTACGTTCACTTATTAAAAATTGTAAAATATGTTTAGAAAATAAATATAATAGAAAACCATCAAAACCTATTATTGGTGCATCACCAATACCAGATTTCTCCGGACAGATACTCCATATAGATATTTTCTCGACCAATAAAGTACACTTCCTCACTTGCGTTGACAAATTTTCAAAATATGCAGTTGCTATACCAATATCATCAAGAGCTCTTATTGACGTTAAAACTGGGCTTTTACAAGTGCTTAATATTTTTAAGAATACCAAGCTTATAGTTTCGGATAATGAAAAATCTCTTCAATCAAATACGATTAAAAATATGTTAAGAGATCTCTTTGGAATTCAACAATTTTTTGTACCTCCTTTACATAGTGAAAGCAATGGACAAGTAGAAAGGTTTCACTCCACTTTGCTTGAAATCGCAAGATGTGTTAAGGCACAACACGATGTTACTGATACGGTAGATTTAATACTTATCTCTACTCATAGATATAATAACAGCATACATTCTGTTACTAAAAGAAAACCTATTGATATACTGCAGTTTTCTTGCAATGATGACTTAGAAAGTGTACGAAAAAATATAGGTTCTGCGCAAGAAAAGACTGCTGGTAAATTGGATAATATTTCAAAAAAATTTAATAAGGGCGACATAGTGTTTGTACGACGAAATAAGAGATTGGGTAATAAAGTGGATAAGGTATATTTGGAAAAAGTTGTAGAAGAACACTTGGGTACCAAAGTTATGATAAACGGAAAACAAGTACATAAAAGTAATATAAGATGAGGTCAGAGATTTTTTTAATACTTTTTGTTTTTATTCATCTTAATATATTGGTATTGTGCACTGTTTAGATTCAAATAAAATTTTGGAAAATAATAGCGTTTATAAAACGAGGACGTTTTATATTTAAGAGGGAGGGAAGTTAATATTAGTTAATATTAAACATTTATAAATTAATTAGAACTCTTAATATTTTATTATTATTATTATTATTATTATTATTATTATAATATAATTATTATTCTTTTATATTAAATAACAATTATAATTCTTTCTATTTTTCATTTTAATACTTGTTATATTTTTTTATTTAAAAATATAAAATTTGTATTTTTTTTTTAATCAAGAAATGAAAAAAAAAAATAAAATTTGATTATTCACATTTTGAACTTCAAGCATATCGTTTCAATTAAAATCGTATAAACGATTATAAACGTATGCAAAATATTAATTTATATCCTCTTGCTTAGCAGCCCACAAATTCATAAAACACATTTTTGTTTATTAAGGACTTTTTAAGTAACTTTTCTATGAGAAATGTGTTTAATAAGCGCTTATTAACCAAAAATATTTTTTATGATTTTAGAAAGACGATAGACTGCGTAATTTTATTTATTTTTTTCATTTGTTGAATTCTTTTTACTCCTTCATATTTTATTCAACTCACTTAATCGCAAAAAATCTTCAAACCTTACGGACATATTCTAAAGAAGAAATTAAAATTAATTTGAAATAGATGTAAAAATAAATTGTATGAAAAATGTTATTTATGTATGTATTCTCTTCATTTTAATAAAATAAAAATCTATTTTTTAGTTTTAAATTTAATTAAATTGTTAATATTTAAAATTAAATTGAATTTCCTAGCATCTACACAGCATTTATTAATGAAATAAAAAATATTTTATTTGGTTTCTAAATTTTCAGTGAAAAAAGTGTATAGTTTATTTGTTGTTATGTTATTATTTGGTTATAAAAATATCATTTTTAATGTTGAAAAGTGTTCGTATCTCATGGGGACTTTTGCCTTTTATCATGTTTGATACAGTTTTACAAGAATAATCGAAGAGTTTTTTTATATCCAAATACTTTGCTGCAGAAATTATATCAAATAATGTTTTCTGGTCTACGTCAAAAAATGTTACATCCCACTTGCTCTCTTCTAAAGATGTCTCATCGTTTTCATCATCATTTTTGTGATAATTTGACCATTCCATAATCTTAGATAAAATGTCAGATTCTACGTTTGGCAATGGTATTACAGAGTTCTTATCCTCTTCCATGCCGAGGTCTTCCAACATATTCTTTATTATGCCCCACTTTTTGGCTATTTCTGTATCAACTTCAACAATTTTTTCGTCTTTTGTTTTTATTTTAAAATTGGGCATGTTGATTGGTGATCTTTGTGTGTTTTCGTATTGAAATTCTGAAAAATAATTTTAAAATAAAATTAATGTGAATTTTTAGTTTTTTAAAGGTTAAGAAAATCGGGTTTGAAACCGTTTGATGTTGGTATTATTTTTTTAATTTTAATTTCTTTATCTATCCAGCAATTTTCTCTTAGTTCTTTAAATGTTTAAAATACATATATTTTCTTGCTCTTTACAAATTTTCTAAAAAAAAATTTTAAGGTATCTTAAAAATATTTACTATTTTTTGCCCATTATCGCAAGCGTACTCGAAATGGGTAAAATATTGTTTGTAGTAATGTATGGCTTGCAATTATGTTTGGAAGTTTTTGATTTCTTAATAAACACTATTTGACACTTTTGTTTGCTTTAAACACCATAAAAAATCAATTGTGCTAAGACTGGTAGTTGTATATTTTTAATAATTTTATCAAAATTACCTTTTAAATTCGCTCTAAACGTTTTTCGAACGTTTCTTAAGATTTCTTGCCGTTTTTCTCTTTATGTTTTAAAAATAAGTGTATCTATCACTTTTGCTTAGGAAATTTATCACACTACTATTTGAGTCTGAAGAAATGCTTGGCCTTAAATACTCAGTATGAGAATCTAGTACCTGAACTAGGTACAACTATGATACAAAGAATGTTTTACGATTCAGGTATATCTTGTTATTTGTTACGATAGGTAGTCCTTTATCTCATTTAGCTACTGAGTTAAGCAGAGAATAAAAAAAATAAACAACAACATATAAATGCGCATGTATGTATGTATTTATATTTATTTTATTTATTTATTAAAGTTTACAAACATAATAAATTATGAATTGTAAATGATTTAAGAAGAATAGGTCATAACGACAGAGGTTTTCGACCTAAAAACCATTAGTTAAATTTGGTTATAAATGTTACAATATTTTAAAAGTAAAAGCGTCTTCTTTATGTTGTCAGTATTAGTTGTCTTCAGTAGTTCCGGGAGGCAAATCTTATTGAATATTTGTATTGGAGCTTTCCTGATATATCTACAGTTAAATATCAAATGATTAATATTCATAAAGAGACCGCTATTGCACAAGTGGAAGCGACGTTGAGTTGTTCCGTTTAATAGGTGTTGGTGAATCAGACTATGGCCAAGTCTTAGTCGACAATAAGTTTGTATGCCCCGTCTTGGAGCTTCTTTGGGGTACCGGGTGGAATTTTGTGAGGATTAAACATTTTGTAATGGTGTTGGTAACTAGTCCAGCGTTCTATCTCTTCCGTTCTACATTTGCTGAGTATATACCTTTTCATGTCATTTTTAGTAGTAATTGGATATGATATAATAGGGGCAAAAGTAGCGTATTTAGCTGCTTTGTCAGCCAGAGAGTTGCCGACAATTCCAGCGTGGCCTGGAATCCACATAAGTTTAAATTTTTTATGAAATTTAATTAAAAGATCCCTTATTTTGGAGATAATCACACTCCTGTTGTTCAAATTCTGTAAAGCTGTTATGGCAGATTTAGAGTCAGAGCATATAACATATCTCCCTGGTGTAGTCTTGTATTTATTTATAGCAAAAAAAAATTGCAGTGGCTTCAGCAGTAAAAATCGAGCAGTTTTCGTCCACAGTAGCGAGAAATTCAACGTTTAGAGAGTAGTTTACCACCGCAAAAGAGGCGATTGAAGTTGTTTTAGAGCCATCTGTATATACAAATTTCCAATTTCTATTGTTATATATTGAAAAAATTTCCTTAAAGAGTGAAATATAAATTAAATTAGTAGTTGAATTTTTGGGTAAGGATAGCAAGTCCTGGATAAAGATATCGTTGCTTAGTTTCCACGGAGGTTCAGAAGGGGAGTATATTCTAAGAGGTTTTATTTCAATATTCTTTTCTGCTGCAAGTTGGAGGGCTATATGGACGGTGGATGGGTATCGTGGATTGTTTTGTGAAAAGGAATTACGTAATTGTAAAAGGAGACTACGCTCAGATGGAATTATCATATTTGTGATAAGATTGCTTGATCGTAGTGAGTCCAGACTCTGCCATTAAATTTACAATAGGTGTAGTTTTGAGAGCACCAATAGCTAGTCTAATTGCTTGGTTATATAGAGGAGTCAATTTTTTTAACTGTGAGTTTGACGTTTTTCCATAAATGCATAGGCCGTATTCTATTTTTGCTAGTATGGTACATCGAATAATATTTATAGATGTATTTGGGTGTGAGTTGCTCCGTTTGGATGTGATGTATTTTATGAGATTTAACCTTTTGAATATGTTTTTCCTTAGATGTTCAATATGAGATGACCATGTGTAGGAACTGTTGAAGATTATACCTAAAATTCTCAACGAGTCAACTTTATCAATTTGATTACCTTCTATGTTAATATTGGTAATGTTGCAAGATCGTTTTTTGCAAATGTGAAGAAGTTTCGTCTTGGCGAAACAAATTTTTGCACCTGATCTAGCGCACCAGTCATCCAAAGATAAGAATAATGAGTTGATTTCACTTTGAAATTGTGCATTAATATTATGTTTGTATATTAAATATAGGTCGTCTGTTTTTTATTATTATATTAAGTTTGTTTGTGGCAATTTGAAATAAGACTACAGATAGAGGGGACCCCTGAGGGATACCATTATGTAAGGGCTGGATGGATGAGATATGATTATTTACTTTAACTCTTAATTTTCTATTGGTAAGGAATGAATAAATAAAGTTTAAGATGTTGTTGCCAAATTTCCATTCAGTAAGTTGTGATATGATTGTATGAATGCCGACACGGTCAAATGATTTTTCAAAATCTGTGGATATTATTGATATGTGATTGTGATGTGATATGGCGGATGTGGATGAATAGTCAATAAAAGATAGGTCATCAATGGTACCCTTATTGGGTTTAAAAGCGACTTGGTGGATGCTAAGAAGTTTATTTTTGGTTGGAAACCAATTGATTCTTCTAGCAATAATTTTTTCTAGAAGCTTAGATATACAGGGGATTAGTGATATTGGTCTATAACCATCAATCCTGGTGATATGCTTATTTGGTTTTGGGATAGGGATTACAGTTGAAATTTTCCAGTGGTAAAGATTAGATTATAAAGTTGGCCCAACAGCTTGAGTAAACTGAAAGGGACTTGTTGTAAAATTGGGTATGATATTTTATCAAAACCTGGTGTTCTGCCTTTTAGTGTGGAGAGAGTTGACTTTATCTCTAGTATCGAAATGCTGTCTTCCAGAATTTTTGCCGGTTGGGTTAATTCATAATTGTGTCTGATGGTAGTATTACATTTATCTTGATTGAATTGGTTACTGAAATTGATATCACTAGATTGACCCGACCAGATCACCCCGAAGAGGTTGGCCATTTCAGTAGAATCCAGGATTTTTTTTTTTTTAGTTCTCTCTCTCTCTATTTATTTATTTACAAATGTTAAGTAATATTTGTTCGTGCTATTTCCAATATTGAATAAAAATGCAACGATCGTAAATTCATAAAAAACTTTATTAGAAAAAAAAACGTGTTCTTATTTGACAGAAAAAAAATTAATATCTACTCCTATATGTTAAACAAGAATGAAAAATAAAGTTGCCAGATAATCAAATGAAGAATGTAGAGTATGTAGAGATTTTAGCTTTTATATTTACATCAACACTTCCTCCAAATATAAAAACTACTGCATTTTAATCTTTATCATTGATTTCTGACATTCCAATACTCGAGCGAAGGGAATTAAATCGGTTTCCTTCTAGTGATTTAGTTAGCAAGTTGGTGCTTACCATCAATGTGTTCCAATTTTAGTTCTCCACTCAAGTACTTTTCACGAATATAGAAATGTCGAATTTCTATATGTTTAGACCTTTTATGGTATTCTGGGTTTTTGGCAAGTTTGACCGCACTGGCGTTATCTATATAAAGTGTTGGAAGCTGTTCAGCACATAAGAGTTCAAGTAACAACCGTTTGATCCATATAAGTTCTTTTGTACCTTCACTTGCCGCTATTATTTCAGATTCAGTTGTTGAAAGGGAAACAGTTTTCTGTAGTTGGCTAGTCCAAGAAATGGCACCTCCAGCTAATATAGCTACAATTCCTGTGGTCGATCTGCGCGTTTTCGTATCTCCACCAAAATCAGCATCAGTGTAAACTTTTAGTGGTTCACCATCATATCTGTATCTTAAACAATAATTATTTGCACCTTTTAAGTATTTAAAAATCCGTTTTACATTACTCCAATCTTTTTCTGTGGGGTTTTCCATAGCTCGCGCTGCTTTGCTTACGCTGAAAGCAATATCTGGACGAGTTGCCACTGTCAGGTACATAAGGCTTCCTATGGCTTCACGATAAGGAACCTTTTCTTTAACATTTGTACTGTTTTCAACCTCTTCCTTTCCAACCGGAGTAGTTACCGAATTGACATTATACATATTAAAACGTTTCAAAATTTTGTTGACATACTCCACTTGACTAATTACAACTGATCCATCATAATTATGTTTAATACTCATACCAAGAAAATTATCCAATGAGCCAATAGTGATCTTAAATTTGGTTTTCAAAAGCTTAAGAAAACTATCTATTTTATTTTTATTATTTCCTATAACCAAACCGTCATCCACGTAAATAGCTGCATACAAAACTTCTGATTTATTAATACGATAAAAAACACAAGGATCTGCGGTACTTGTTTTGAAACCGGTTGTAGTCATAAATTGAATAAAGCGCTTGTTCCAACAGCGTGGAGCCTGCTTTAGACCATGTAAGCCTTTCATTAAACGGCATACTCGGTCAGTGTCATCCTCGAAACCTTCAGGCTGCTCCAAATATACTTCCTCCTGAAGTTTACCATACAAAAAGGCTGTTTTGACATCAAACTGCTTCAGAATCATATCCTTTTGTGCACCAATTGCTAAAAGCGTTCTTATGGAGTCATAGCGAGCGACAGGGCTAAAAGTTTCGTCATAATCGATTCCATGTTTTTGCACATAGCCTTTGGCTACTAGTCTGGCTTTAAATCGAGTTTCTCCATTGACTGTTGGCTTTATTCTATAAACCCAACGATTTTGTATTATATTTTGATGTGATGGTCGCTGCAGAAGTTCCGAAGTTTCGTTTTCTTGCAAAGACTCCAGCTCATCCATCATTGCCCTTTTCCACTTTTCTCTCAGTAGAGACTGTATAGCTTCAAAATATGACTGTGGATCTTCACCACAAGCTAGCGAATTCGATAATAATACAAAATCATCAGATGTCATCCAATTGGGCGGTTTTTTGTTACGATTACCACGTCTTAATATAGGACCAGTTACTTCTTCAGAATTGTTGTCCTCATGACTTTCATTTACCCCAACCTCATTTTCAGTTTTATCACGGACGTCATACGTTATTTCTGTTTTTTCTTTACTTGGTAACTTTTCAATATTTTTGTCAACATTACCAATAATTTCTGTCTCTGATTTTGAACTACATACACTTTCAGATTTAAACAAAACATCATGGCTACAAATTATTTTCTTTTTCGACGGAACCCACACTCTATATCCATCTCTCTCATTTACATATCCAACCATATGACCATGCACTGCTTTATTATCAAACTTTGAGCGAAATTGTTTTGAAATGTAAACATAGCCGCGAGTACCAAATATTTTTAAATTACTTACATTTTCAATTTTTCTTTTATACCAGAGTTCATATGGAAACATATTTTCGATCTTAGTTTTTACCTGTACGATTTAAAGTATATACAGCTGTATTGCACGCTTCAGCCCATAAAAATTTCGGCAACTTGCTAACACTAAGCATGGATCGAGCAGCCTCCACTGTAGTTCGATTTTCTCGCTCCGCTGCACCATTTAGTTGAGGTGTGTATGGTGGTGTAATAATATGTTCAATTCCTTGTTGGCATAATAAGTTTGCAACTTCTTTATTAACGAATTCTCCTCCACCATCGGATCGAAACTTTTTAACAGTATGTCCATTTGCTTTGGCTTCATTCAAAAACACTTCAAGTGCCTTGCAAACGTCATTTTTATTCTTCAAGAAAACAATCTTTCTAAATTTACTATAATCGTCTTTGAAACACACATAATATCGCGATCCTCCTAATGATGCTGTTTGCATAGGTCCGTTTACGTCAGCATGTATTATTTCACCTACTTCTTCAGATTGGCTAGGTCTCTTCCCAAAAGGTAATTTATGCATTTTTCCCATAGCACAACCATCACAAAAATCTTTTTTATCATCAATAACATTTATGTTCAGACGTCGTAATATTTGCTTTACATACCTTTTATTTTGATGAGCAAAACGTTCATGATACAGCTGTAAGGTATTGTCTTCTTTAGATAGATTTACTTGTGCGGAGTATGTTTTGCTACCTGTCAAATTTGTGGCACGCATGGTTAAAATATACAATTCTCCACTTAAATATCCAGTAGCTGCCAACTTACGATCTTCTTTTCTTATTATTTTAACTGTGTTTTCATCTAATATTATTTTGAAGCCCTTCTTGGCTGCTGATTTTACTGAAAAAAGATTTTTGCTTGCTTCAGGGACATACCAAACGTTTTCTAATCTTGCACTCTCCCATTTGTTATTACAAAATACCTCAACATGCACAATTCAACTTCCATATGCTAACATTATTGCATTTTGTTTGCCAAGACAAATTCTCTCAGGCACACAAAATTCAGTATACGATTCAAAATATTGTCTGTGCGGAGAAATGTGTCTAGAAGCACCACTGTCACAGCACCAAGTATCAGCCGCACCACCATCATTACAGCTCGCATTTAGACTGTATGCAATAAAAGCATTATTGTTATTATTATGTTTGTGTTGAAATTTGTACTTTTCGCTAACGTTTGATATATTTGCATTACATTCTGCTGCCCAATGGCCGATTTTGCCACACTTGCGACATGGAAACTTTTGTTTTGCACGTGCTATTTTATCTGCATTAGTTTTTTGAAGCTTGGCTTATTTTTGCTCTTAAAGTCTTTCGCTACAAAGGCTGTTTCATTTGCTAAGCTTTTATCAGTTCTTAATTCTCGTGCTTCGATAGAACAAAGTTTTTCAATAAGAAGACTTAACTTCTGTTGATCTGTAGGAATAATATCAGATAAGTCTTTAAAATTATCATACTCTTTTCCTAGTGTTGATAATATTCTACCATTCAGCATTCTTTCAGATAACTTATTTTCGTTGTGTTTCTCCAATTCAACGTTAAGGTCAAGAAACAGTTTTTGCAGCTTGGCCACATGAATACTAATTTCTTCATTGTCATCTCGTTTAGCCTGGAAAAAAGATTCAATTAACATATTTAAACGTTGTGTACTGCTTCGTTCAAAACGAGCGCATTGCTTTTCCCATATTTCAGCTGCATGTGTACAAGTTAATACTAATTCCGCCGTGGCGCTATTCAATGCACTGGCAACAATACTTGCGGC
This sequence comes from Thelaira solivaga, assembly GCA_947397855.1. Taxonomy (NCBI): domain Eukaryota; kingdom Metazoa; phylum Arthropoda; class Insecta; order Diptera; family Tachinidae; genus Thelaira; species Thelaira solivaga. Next base: position 31,298,252 of record OX377612.1, read on the forward strand.
TTTTGCATCATTCTGCAACCACTTTTGTACTTCCGCTTTGTTTGTAGGAGTTTCAGAGGGACACTTGCTTTTACCACTAATTATATCTTCAAGCGAATGTGCGCGAAACACCATGTTAATGTGCCATTTCCATTTCGCCCAGTCGTCCGGGCCTTCCAGTTTTTCAACCTGTAATTTCAAATCCGCAGTTGACATCCTTCCCGTGATTACTTGCAAGTTTCAAAAAATTTATTCAATATATTGGTGACTGGGCCCATAACCTGTTCGTGCTATTTCCAATATTGAATAAAAATGCAACGATCGTAAATTCATAAAAAACTTTATTAGAAAAAAAAAAACGTGTTCTTATTTGACAGAAAAAAAATTAATATCTACTCCTATATGTTAAACAAGAATGAAAAATAAAGTTGCCAGATAATCAAATGAAGAATGTAGAGTATGTAGCGATTTTAGCTTTTATATTTACATCAACAATATTTACATAGTTATGAGATTTTACTAAAAAGTAAAGGGTGTTTTTTATAGACGTATAGAACTTTAAGTTGGCATTACTGTTCAAGATGGCGACCGATTTAACAGTTTGGCTTGGCAATTCATCAGGAATAGACTCACGCCTGAACAACGCTTCAAATAGTGAAATTTTATTTCGAAAATAATGGTTCTGTGCGGAATACGTATTTTACGAATTTTGTTTAGCGATGAAGCGCACTTCTGGTTGAATGGCTACGTCAACAAACAAAACTGCCGCATTTGAAGTGAAGCTAATCCTCAAGTGTATGTTGAAACACCGTTACATCCAGAAAAACTGACTGTTTGGTGCGCTTTATGGGCTGGTGGAATCATTGGTCCGTACTTCTTCAAAAACGATAATGGCCAGAACGTTACAGTCAATGGTGATCGGTATAGAGCCATGATTACTAACTTTTTCATTCCTGAATTGAACAACCATGATGTCCAGGAACTTTGGTCCCAACAAGACGGCGCAACATGTCACACAGCTCGTGCCACAATCGATTTATTGAAAGACACGTTTGGTGACCGCCTAATTTCACGTTTTGGACCTGTGAATTGGCCTCCAAGACCTTGTGATTTAACACCGCTAGACTACTTTCTGTGGGGCTATGTAAAGTCATTGGTCCATTGGAAAACAACATTCGCAGTGTTATTGCCGATATACGGTCACAAATGTTGGAAAAAGTTATCGAAAATTGGACGTCCAGATTGGACTACATCCGAGCCAGCCGTGGTGGTCATATGTCAGAAATCATATTTAAAATGTAATGCCACAAGATTTATCTTTCGGATAAATAAAATTCATGCCAATCGAATAACCCATCGTTGTTTTATTGCAATTTAAAGTTCTATACGTCTATAAAAAGCATCCTTTAGTAAGCTGCATTTATAGATATATTACACACAAAGTACGCAATGTAAACTACACCGCAAGGTGGCCATGGTTATTGAAACTTAAGAACACAATTTACAAAAGCAAAATATGTGTTTATTGTTTGAATATTATAATTTGAAAAATAAGAATGAAAAATTTACAATATATGTACATCAAAACAGATTTTACAATGAACAATTGTTGATTTTAAAATGTAAAATGTTAAAGTAGATTTTCAACAATGGTACTAAAACTTTTCGCCAATAAAAAATTTTAATTAAAAAAAATGAGCAAATGGATTAAAGTTCTAGTTGAATTAATCAAATCAATCAATATGAGAACTTTTTACCATTATTTAAATATATAATTTATTCAATTAAAAAGTAACAAGTTAATTGAATTAATTAAAAATTTATTATATTTTAAAATTTTTTTCATTATTACTTTTAATTGGTTTAAAATTTTTTTCTTTGTTCGTTTTATTATTTATTTAAGAATATTTAAAAAACAAATTGCTTTCTCTTTTTTTAACCAAAATATAAGAATTTTGTTTCGTCTTGAGTATTAATTTATTTTTTGCTTTTTTTTAATATGAATTGTGCGTTATTTGTAACATTTATCTGCCTGTGAACTTTACCTTTTAAAAGGATTAAAAGCAGAATTTATTTTTTGTTTTATAAATTTGTATTTAACAAAATTTAGCAAATAAAATGAAATAATTTTTTTGTAAAATTTCCCTGGATAGAAGGTATAAAAAATAAGTCTAGACTTGTGTCTAACAGCATACGTAGCCGCATAGATATAAGCCCACAAGCATACACACGCAAGTTTATTTAAAATTAAAATATCAAACAAAAAAAATTAAATTCACTAACCAGATGGGAATGCAATCAACTGCAATCAAATAAATAAACAATTCAATGGTGTACGCACATGATTTAAATTAAATAAATTTAAATTGTCAAATTGTCATAGAATGCAAAAATAAAAGATTTGTTTTTCTTTATTTTTTTGTTTTGCTTTCTTAAATTAAATGCTGATGTAAATGTCTAAAAGTAAATTAAAAATTCATAACATTATTTGCTCATTATTGTTTGAGCGTGTCACGTACACGTTATTAAATTTTATATTCATCATGTTACTTCGTTGCTTATGCTGCCAAATTTTCGCCACAAACATTATTTCCTTTTACAACATGTTCTCTTTTATTACATTTTATTAGCCTTGTGCTAGTAAAATGTAACAACACCTTGAGTAGATGATTTCGTTTAAATTAAAGAATTTAATTTCTTGTTTATTTATTTTTTTATTTAAATTTTATACACACTTTTCATCTCTGTCAAGAAAATTAAATTAATAAAAATAAACTTTAATTAATATTCAGACAAGAATTTAAAGTTTTAGACCAGAGTATCTGAAAAAAGATGCTAAAAGCTGTCTCAGTAAGAGTGCACTTTTTCAAATTTAAATAAAAATTAGTATCTTTTAAGAAAGTTTTGGTCTTTAATTTAATTGTAAAGAAGACTTGCTCCGATTTAATAAAGAGTAAAATATCTGCACTGACAATTCATTAACGAAGCGAAGGGAATTTAATGAAAATTTTTCTCAAAATTCATCTTATCCGATACACTCGCAAGAAGCAACTTTCTGAAGAATTTGGTCAGACTTTACTCTGTTTAAGATGAAAGCGAAATTGCCGCGATTGTAAACGGCATTCGTTACAGGAACTAACCGACATATGGTTTCATCGAGAGCGCTACATTTGCCACGCAGCATGTGAAACAATCGATTTACTGCACAATGACACCCTTTACTCAATTTACATTTGGCGAAATTGCAATTTTGAATTGAATGCTTAAGTAGTTAAATTAAAAATTACGATTTATAGTCCTCATCTCTTAAAAGAATAAAGTCTGACCAAAATCCTCACCAAAAAGTTTCTCCTTGCGAGTGCATTTTTTTTTCATGGATTGATAGCATAACGATTTTCTGACCTCGATGTTCGACAGTTTTTTGTATTCATAAAATACAATTTATTCAGAGTTAAATGTGGAATTCAAACGTTCATCTCTAGTTTAAAGTTTTCAAAACAAAACGGCTAATGTCAAAAGAAAAAATATTTTTTCAAATAAAAATTATGTTAAAACTCTCATATATGCTTTCACTCTGTGAACTTTAAAAAATTTATTTTTTTTATTTTAATTACTCGTAAAAAAATACTGACTTACTTGCATTAAATGGAAAGCAGAAAAATAAAATGGCATTAAATGTCATTAATTCTTGTGTTGTTTATGAAAAATAACATGCTGGGTTGTCAACATTTAAATTATAAAAAAAAAGTAAACCATCATGCATGGTGATGCTAAAAAGCTTTGCGAAATATTATTTGTTTGGCACATTTTAAGGGACATGTGCATGTTGCCAGTAAGTATGTCTTGCAATATAAAACATAAAAACCCATAAAAATTTTTAAAGTCTTCGCTTCAGGAAACCATTTATGACAATGTTTTCTGTTATTACTTTCAGCATTTTCGGTGACAGCAGCTTTATGAATTTTTAGTTTTTAATTTAAAAATTTTTTATTATGAAAAGTTTTCTTTTTTAATGAATTTTTATACCATAACGTAATAACGATAAATGATATTTTTAAAGCCATAAAACTGTATTTTTGTTAACAATAGAAAGTCACACTTTACTCAGAAAATTAAATTAATAAAAAAACGCGTTTATTATTAACTGCATAATACGGTTTTGGCTGAGGACAATCGAAAACTGTTTAATTGTTGTTACTTCACCCTAAGCAAGATAGTCATATGCCCACAGTAGCATTAAAACACGGCACAGAAACAGGAGCATGCAAACGCGTATAGCAAAATTTTTTTCTAACAAAGTCTGTGGTAATAATCTATATAAATGAAATTTATTTTCTTTTTATTTGCTTTAGTTTTTTCGCTATACAAACTTTGTTTTAACGAATATGTCTAAAATTTGGTACATACGAGTATAGTCTCTAAGACAAAGGAATGTCGACATATATTTTTGGGCTAACCACGACCATTTTTACGCAAACTTTTCAACGAATTTCATTCGCAACCAGGTGTGCCTGTACTTAATTTAAGCCTGAAAGTTTGGTTTGAAATATTTTTTTTTAATTTTGGTTGACGCCTCTCATAATAATGCTAGCAAAATTCTATTTGTAAACGAATTTCTCTAAAAATTGGTACATACGCTCTCTAAGGATACCGGCTAACGTAATAAAGGAAAGTAAATAATTTCGTTTTTTTCCTACCCGCAAAATCATTACATCTTTTGAAAACTGATATTTTGTGTTCGAAAAAGTTAAATTAATTTTACGTAATAATTTTTTGTTGGAGCCCTTTTAAATATGGAAAGCAATAAGCATTTGGCAAACATTTGGGTATAAATTTATTAAAAAAAAACAAGTTAAGTTCGACTGTGCCGAATCTTGTATACCCTTCACTGTGTTAGCGAAATATTCATATTTTTTATTTCGCCCATTCTTTTTAAATATTTAATAAAACTAAAATTTAACAATTAAATTACTGCTGAAAATAATTTTCTTTAAACAGGTATCTACTTCATATACGTGACAGCATTTTTGCCAAAAATATTTTTAAAATGAAGTCAGTAGTGTTTTGTTTTTCGTAATGAGTTTTCACACTTTAGATCGTCATTCACCCATGTTGTTAAAAAAAATAAACTTTAATATATTTTATAATTTTGTGTACGTTTTTAAGTTTATTAAATATATAAACTTCCTATTTATGCCAATTTTTTAAAGGGAACCATTCAAACTGTAATTTAAGAAATTTTTTTTTATATTCGTCATTCCCTTGAAATCATGCAAATTCTGAAATATCAGAATCAACCAAAATGGAACCGCACCAACTCGATCTTGATGTATTTTTTAAGAAAAAAAACTATAACAAAATATCTTTATTTGTGCTTAATTCCAGAAATTGTGTTATTTTTAAAATGTATTCTTATGGACCATATAGGTATGCTATCCCCTTCAGTACTTATTGTACTGAATAAATAACTCATGAGAATATCATGAGTAAAAGAATAAATTTTAAAACCAACACAATTTGTAATTAAGCACAAATAAAGATTAATTTTTGTGAAGCTTTTAAATTCCAAATAGAAATTATTACATAAAAAAAAATTAAACCTCAAAAAGTTCGTGTTCAGCTCTGTCATTTAAAAATCTATAATCTTATATATAGTTACACAATTATTATAGTTAAATTACCTTAGGTAATTTTAATATTTATAACTTAAATTTAATTAAATCCTGTACTTTAACATTCTTAACTCATCTTAAATTTTTACACTTGTCCACCAATCAAATTCTCTTGTAAACTGATATATAAAGAGTGATTTTTTTGCTATTATCTTTTTGGCAACACTAGTTTTGACAGCTCACGCACGTTTTGTATCTTGTGTCACTGTCAAACATCTTCAGTTTGGTCTATAATTTAATCATGAATCGTCTTACAAACGAACAACGCTTGCAAATTATTGAATTTTATTACCAAAATGCGTGCTCTGTTAAGAAAGTTCATCGCGCGCTTCTTCCATTTTATGGCCAGTTTAATCGACCTACTGAGGCTTCTATTCGGGCTATTGTAACAAAATTTCCCACCAAATTTACATTGTTGGACATTAAACCACCAACACGCTTATGTAGAGTGCGAACTGAAGGAAATATCGCAGCCGTATCGGCCAATGTTGGTGATGACCGTGAATTATCGATTCGGCGCCGTTCGCAGCAATTGGGCCTCTGTTACTCCACTACGTAGAAAATTTTGCGGAAGGATTTGGGTGTGAAGCCTTATAAGATACAACTGGTGCAAGAATTGAAGCCAAACGACCTACCACAACGCCAAATTTTTGGTGAATGGGCTCTTGAAAAGTTAGATGAAGATCCACTTTTTTATCGAAGAATTGTGTTCAGCGACGAGGCTCATTTCTGGTTGAATGGATACGTGAACAAGCAAAACTGCCGTATTTGGAGTGAAGAGCAGCCAGAAGCATTGCAAGAGCTACCAATGCATCCACAAAAAACAACCGTTTGGTGCGGATTATGGGCTGGCGGCATCATTGGGCCGTATTTCTTCAAAGATGATGCGAATCACAACGTTACTGTGAATGGTGAGCGCTACCGTGCGATGATAACAAACTTTTTTTTGCCCAAAATGGAAGAGCTTGACTTGCATGACATGTGGTTTCAACAAGACGGTGCCGCATGCCACACAGCACGCGAAACAATGGACCAATTGAGAGGCGAGTTCGGTGAACAGTTTATTTCACGCTTGGGACCAGTCAATTGGCCGCCCAGATCGTGCGATTTAACGCCTCTAGACTATTTTTTGTGGGGCTATGTTAAGGCTAATGTCTATAGGGACAAGCCCGCTTCGATTGACGCACTGGAAGCCAACATTGCCAACATTATTCGTGAGATACCGGCCGAAATGTTGGAAAGAGTATGCCAAAATTTGACTAAGCGGATGGACCATTTGAGGCGCAGCCGCGGCCAACATTTGCATGAAATAATCTTCAAACATTAAATTATATCGACCCAACTATCGATCCAAATAAATATTTCATGCATTTTTCTGAATTTTATGTGTTTTTTTTTTTTTTTAAATTTCCGATAGTTCTTATAATATCAAAACCATAGAAAAAATTAAATGAGTGAAGATAAATATGCCGCGTTAAATATGTTTTAATGTATCCCATTACGCTTTTTAGTAATTCCTTATGTTTTTTAGTATTTGTAAATATATTTTCAGTATTAATGGCATATTTATCAAATACGTCTTAAGTCATTAAATATTAACCCCCAAATTCATAAAAAATATTATGTGCTTAATAAGGGGTTATTTGGCAAATACTGCATAGAAGTCTGTCAAATAAGCCCTTAATAAGCACATAATATTTTTTATGAATTTGGGGGTAAATGTTTTAAGCAATAGTTTACCGGAAATCATCTATATTTCTAACCAACCAACCAAATATTCAGATATTACTTTGGACTACTTTTAAAATTTTTTGTAAATTTTCATAAACCGCAGTGCTGTTGCTCTGAAATATTTTAGCAACTTCCGCAAGAACCACAAATTATTTTGCGATGGGACACACATCATTATAAAGGGCAGATCGTCTACATTTGTAATCTAAAATATAAATAATCAGAAATTACTTTTGATAATTTAAAAAATTATTGAAAGGTTTTGGCAATTTCCGTTTTGCATCATAAAATAAAATCTAAGAAAATAACCGTAAATGTTAAAACATTTCCAGAAAGCGTAGAACTTACAAATTTCATTCCAGTTTGGTTTCAGTATGTTTCTGCTGCAAACTCGGGAATGGTACCTCGCCAAAATGAGCAAAAATCCCTCAGAAGAAGATTACTGGGGAATAAGGGAATTTCAAAATCTTTTTAAAAATCAACGTATTTATGCACATTTGTATCTGTGTATGTCAAAAATACTGAAAAGATATTTACAAATACTAAAAAACATAAGGAAATACGTGAAAACATATTTACTAACCATATTTATATTCACTCACTTCAAAAAATTATGTGACTGAAATGCATACTTTTTTTAGCTTGAGGTCGTATTAAATATAAAAATTTATTTATTTATTATTGGAGCGAAATATCTATAAAAAAATTAATTTTTATAATTCGACTAAATTAACGAGGTGTAAGAAACAATCATTTCTGAGAACCTCATTTTTAAAAGCAATAAATTGTCTGCAGGCACTAATTTTTAAATTAATAAAAATAGAAATTCTTAGAAAGCTATCCAATAGGAATGCAAAAAAAAAATTTAATTTTTTAAGCCAAACATATTTAATTAAGGACAAAAATCAAAAAATTTCTCTTTCAAAAAGATGTCTGCATTCGTAATACTATTGTACTCAAGGCATTAAAAACAACATTCGCACATATCCACTTTTTAGGTTTCGTGTTTGTGTGTACAAAGCATTACGTTCAAGATAGCTTAAGAATATCGGTTATATTTTTGTTATATCTCTGCCATTTGCTGACCCATTGCTCTCGCTTTTCGCACAGACATTACGAATGCTATTTCTGTTTAAAAAAATGTCTATACATTTTTTTCTATTTTGTAGTTTAGACAAAATATGTAAAAAAAATAAAGCTAAAATTAATGAGAATCTGGAATATCGGTTATACGAGTATTTTTGATTTTTCGTGGCCATTTGTCGACCAATCGTTCTAAATTTTGGCACAAACATTACAACTGCTGTTTATGTTAAAGCTGTGTATATTTCAGACAAAGTACGCAAAAAACGCACCAAAAATGGTAAAAAAAATTTATAAAGTCGCGAGTTTTTATTCATGGCTCCATCATTTATGGATTGAGTTTTGGTCCAGATACTATGAATGTGCTGTTGTAAAAAACTGTATACCACATCTTTTTAGTTTAGATAAAATACCCAAAAAAACAAAGCAAAAATTAATGAAAATCTAAAATTTCCGTTTTTTTTTTGTTAATATGCCTCGGTCATTTGTAGACCGATTGTTCCGATTTTTGAACAGACTTTTTGTGCGTTTTTTAGTTTACACAAGTTACGTAAATAACGCTCTGAAAATGGTAAAAAAATAGAGATAGTTGCACTTCAGAACTCATAGCTCAACCATTTATAGCCCAATTGGGCTGAATTTCAATAGCAAGCGGACAACAGGAACTTTCAACCAATTGAAATGCTACAATTTTCTGTAGGTCTTCAGACATCGCTAAATCGACTCCGCTACTTATAAGGATCCAGAATATATATATGATATTTTATAGGGTGCCCCATATACGGTGTAGAAATTACACACGTAATGACAAATTTATATAAATCCTTTTCACTTTTTTGTGCAGGGTATAATTACGATTCGATAAATATCGTATCTGGTGATCTGTTTACACGCATCAAAATATTAATCGCCATTCACTACTTTATACAGTGAATCATGTCTGGCTGGATCATTCACTACTTTATAAAGTGAATCATGCCTGGCTGGATCATTAGAAGAGATGCCAACTAAAGAGATAAATAAAATTTTTCAAAGCATGACTGCTCTTATGAGCAGTAGTGAGTGAAAATCATTTAAAAGTGGGCAGAAAAAAACTGGGCGTGGTATATGGTGACCTTCCTTAGAGTGTAGTTGTCATATTTCAGACAAATCTTATAAATTTTGTTTAATAGTGTTAGAAATTGAATGCGGTATTGTCACATGTTGCTAAATAGGATTTCACATATAAAATTATGTGTGTTTGTAAATTCAGTTTATGCATTTAGTTTTCAATGCAAAGCTTTCAAAGAACATAAAACTCATGTACTCACTACAAAACCGCTGACAACAAGGAAAGCAGTCACAATAGTAAAATCTTTAAGCAGTGGAGTAAGTTTGACTAAAAGATTATTTTATAAAAGAGAAAATGTATGTATGTCTAAGCTGTAGACTTTAGACTTAGTGTTTGTATGTCGATAAAGTAGTTAAAAAATCTTGTGATTCTAGTGGATGGCCTTTACATATATGGCCCAACAACAGCACTTAAGAACGGTTGGGTAAAGTATATTTTCTTTGATGTAACTGCTTTTGAAACGAAACTCAAACGTCTTATTTTTTATATGGAAATCACTCAATTTTCAAATTTAATTTAAATGGTTTTTATCTAATTTTTACAGTCATTATGGCTCATATTACTTGAAATAGAAAAATTTATTTTTTTCATATTTAATTAACACTCTTAATAATATTTGGCATTTTACTCCATTTTTCTTTTCAATTAATCACACAAACAAAAAAGTTTTAAAGTTTAAATTAATAAAAAAAAAATTATAATAAAAATTCAGTTTTACATTCAATTTGGTCTACATTAAGTCTACTTTTAATTAAGCCCACCCAAACTAAAGTGAAGGAAAAACAAAGCATCAAACGGTGTTGAAAGGTTATTCAACTGTAAGTCTCAAAATAAATTTATTTATTTTTATATATTTTTTGTTTTTGTTTTTTAATTAATTTTAGTCAAATAAAAAAGTATCGCACTACAAAGTGTAAAATAAAAAAAGAAAAGTTTGAAACTTTTTTATAAATAAAAAACATTTTTTTTTTTGTTTTTGTTTAATTTTATTTTAGGTTACCACTACTTGTAACAAATTCCAATGTTTCATTGAAAAGTTAGTGCTTGTATTGCAGTAGGAGAAACAAAAACAACATCAATGAAAAATTTTAGATGACTCTTAGCATGAAAGGAAATTGTTGCTGGTAGAGATGGCGGTAACATTTTTTTTTTTTTTTTGTTATTATTATTTCCCCAACTGCTGACTCTTTGTCTGCTACAACTTTTTCAGGCAATTGACTTTTTGCCAAACTATACGCATAACTGTCGAGTGTATATTTTTTTGTTTTCTTGATTTTGAAGCTTTATATTGTTGCTTTGTATAGAAAAATTAGTAGTTTTAGTTTCATGCTTCTGTAGGTATTTTTGCAAGTTTATGTGTGTGTGGGTATTCTCAAATGACATTTACGGTCTCACACAAAAATGCAACAAATTTGAAGTTTTTATACTTTTTTTTCTCTGGTTGCTTGCATGTCCTTTGCAAGTTTGTGGTGGTACTTTCTTTGTGTGTCTGTATGAGTTTGTAAAAATTTGTTTGAATTTCCTTTTTTTAGAACAAAACGCAAAAGTTAAATTTTTTTTTTCAATTTCTTTAAAGCTGCACAAATTGTAATTAAAATATAGCCTAAGCCCCAGTCCCAGTCATTTGTATATTTTGATGAGAAAAAAACTTTTTTTTAACTAAATTAATTTTTTTATTTAATTTTTTTTCTTAGTTAGTGTTCAATAAATAACGAAAATTTCCATTTGTTTAAAAATATTAGGCCACAATCATAGACTTAATAAAGCCTAGTTTTATTATGTCTTCTAGTTTTATAAGAAATTTTAAATTCAAATTCATTTAAAAAAAGTTATAAGGGACGGTCAAACTATAACACACGCTGGTAATTGTGAGTCAAGTTTATCGCCCAACAAATTCAACCATGGAGAGTGATTAATATTGTTTCCTTTCCTTTATGCTCATTAATATTTATAGTACCTTTTCTAAACTTATCTCAATTAAGTTACATAGTTGTGATTATAGTTTTTTAGTCCTTGAAGGAAGAGGAAGTTTTCTTGAAAGCTTTGTATTTCTTTAGCAATTTAATTATTTTTTTTTAATTAATCTTGGAAAAACTTTAATTTTTTAGAAATAAAACCGACTTTAGAAATGTACAAAATCCCATGAGAAACGATATATTTAATCGAAACAGCTACATCAGGCACGAAATATTTGCACGCCAACAAACGTGCCAACTTGCTTAGCAACCAACCTCTCTAATAACAAGAGAGAAATTTCTTTTTCTTAAATAAACACTTATTTTTCTGATGCACTCTGATCATTTAACTGAAAGTTAATTAATTTTAAATTCCAAATAGAAATTATTAAATATGTTTTTTTAATAGCTTTAATACTTTCAAATTAACTAAAAAAAAATTTTTTTTTTGCAAAACTGATAACTTTTACTTAAACGGTAAGAAACTCAATATATATCCATGGATTGCGATGACTTACAATTTAATTTAATTTTAATATATATGGTTTTGAGAGTAAATAATAAAACAGATAAGTATTAAGTGTTTTATGTCTTTAATCAGTTTTTAAAGATCAAAAATTTCGTAATTTTTGAAAAAATAAATATTTTTTTTTTTTTTTTTTGCAATAACTCTAAAAATATTAGTTGTACTAGAAAAGAAAATTATAAAAAATAAAGGCAATAGAATTTATAATTTTTTCAGATATTTTGTAAGAGCCCTTTCATACCTGGAAAGTGACTTGCGCAAGTTGGTTTTTAATATTTTTATATATCTTTTTGAACTTGCCTAACCGTTCACATTACAAAAATTTACTTTTTCTTTTCTTCATTTTCTTTTGCTTAAAATTTCCCAGTTTTTTTAAATTTCCTGTATGTTCTTTCACTCATTCCCAAAAGCATACCAAATATAACAAAGCAGAAACATAAATAAATTCCTGAAGCACACACAAAACGAACTGTCGAGTACGGCAAGTGTGTACTGAAAAAGTAAAAATTCTCTTCCCCTTAATCTGATCATCTACAATCATAAAAATTATTCAAGAGACTTGCGCAAGTCACTTTCCAAGTGCGAAAATGCTCTAACTAATCATAGAGTTATGATAAAATGTTTGAAGCAGCCTCTTCAAAAAATCTCAAGGAAAAACTTATCCATTCCGTTTGAATTTTGACAGTTACACTACCATAGCACATCAGAAACATTAGTGGTTGTAGGAAGGTTTTCTTTCTGTTGCATAGTGTAAATAATCATGGAATCATCAACGACTAAATCGTAGATAAGTAAAGCCCTGCGGGATAAGTCAATAAGCGTCTTGAGTTTGTGTTGTCTTTAAACAAGGTTTTTTTAATGCTTCAAATTTTTAATTTATTATTAATGTAATTCATTCAATTAAAACTTTAATCAATATGAAATATATCTTTTAATTGATACCTACCTGTAAGTTGGTTTTTCTTTCTTGTTTTAAATAGAAGAAGAGCCTGAAATCTTGTTAAGTGATTTCATATTACTTTCACGAATGTGAATTACAGAAGAAAAAAGTATCGTCAAAATAAATACAAGCAGGACTATATTTTTTGCTTTTATATATTTTATTGTGTATGTGTGAGTTTATTTAATTTTCTAGTATGAAATACTGCTGCGAAAAGTTGCAGCAAAACTAAATTTTATGCATTCGTAGAAAAAACTCAAAGAACAACATTTAAAAAAGAGAATAAAATTAAAAAAAAGCAAAAAAATTCTAATTTCAAACGAACACTGTTGTTAGACAGAAAAAAACTTTGACTTTTATCGTTTTACGATAACAAATGCATTTTACACAGAGCTGAGCTTCAACTATATAAACAGCAAGGCAATACGGAACAGTGGGAAATAAAGTAGATTTAGATTTTATTTTCTTTAATTTAAAGCTTCATGCAAAAAAAGTAATAAAAGTGTCAGGTGTAAAAAATATTTACCTTTTCATACAAGATGTATGAAATCTTTAGAATTTTTTTTTTTTTTATACCAACGAATTGAGTTTGTGAAATATCTTCTGTCATAATTTCACAGTGCTCTCACTCCCTCTATCCTTCTGCCATCTCTTTTTATATTTTTGGTAAATGTAAAGTCACTCAAGCAGGTGGACAAAATTAAAGCTTGTCGTTGTGGTTCATGGAGCGTGTAGTAACAAAGAAAATATTTTTTTTTTGCTTTGTTAAAACCGGCATACAAAATGAAAATTAGATTTTGCTACAGAAGCAAGTCATTTTAGGGATAATCCAATGATCATTAGCTCATTCATAATCACTGCCAAAAAATTATTTTTTACCTTTATGCTTTTATCGTTAGTATTGTAGCATTCACTCATACTTTTGTTTGGTTATTACCCATTCATTTTAGAAATTTCTTGTTGCTGCGTATTGTTATCAAAAGAAAATCAATAATTGGCAAATTTTGTTAAGGTGAAGAAAATGACGCAATTTCTGCTATGCAAACTGCAAACTTTAATTTGGCATAACTTAACTGAAGTGTGCAAGAGAAGCTTGAATTTTTCTGGTATTCGCTTGATTTAATAAAGAAATCAAGGAAATATTTATTTTAAATATAAAAAGAAAAAAATAAACAAAAGTAATTGTCCAATTTTCTTGGAAGATCTTTAAAGTTAAATGGTGTGAATAAGGTAACATCAACTGGCATTTACAACTTCAGTATTTTCTTTCTCTTTCTCAGAATACATTCATTGTAAAAGTTTGACTGCTGCTTTTGCAACAATTCTCTTTGTTGTTGATTGTGTATTGAATTTAATACAGTTTGTCTTATTGTTTTGCAATTTCATTGCTAAATCTGTTTAGATTATTTTTTCTTTTTTTTTTTATTTCAGTACTTGGTCAGGTGTAAAGTTGGGATAAAAATATAAAAAAGTTTTCATTTTCAAATGTAAATAAATAAAAACACATAAATAGTATATAAAAAAATAAAAGAATTATTTGTGCGACATTAAATTCATTTAATATTTTAAAAATTATTAAAGTAATTTGCAGAAACTTTTCAATAAACTTTTCTTTAAAAACTTTAAAATTTTCTCTTTAATAGTTTTTTTAAGTTAGCTGAAGCAAAATATAATTAATTCAAAAAGTATTTGTTATGACGTTATGGATATTCCGAGCCAAATAATTCCTTAAAGGGGTCCCCTTTCAGTTTTTGTTTAAGGGGTAATTTAAAGATCAAAAAAAAAAATTCAAAATGTAAAAAAAAAACATTTCAATCAGAAATTAAAACAATAAATTAAAAAACTGCTTAAAACAAATTAAAAAAGGTAAAAACAAACAAAGATAAAAATACAAAATAAAAAAATTGTGTATTTAGTAAAATAAGTACTAAAAGGAAAGCATATCTATACAGCTTTTTCATCAAACGTAATTCTGAATCTTCATTAGATTACTCCCAAGTCTTATTAAATTCAGAGTAGCGTCTGATGAAACAGCTTTCCTTCTTAGTACTTATTGTACGAAGTAAACAATTTTTCTAAAATTTTCCATGAGAATATCATGGGAAATAATACCAACATAAATTGGAATTAAGCACGAATAAAGATTAAATTTTGTTAAACTTTATAATTCCGAATAATTTATTATGTTGCACAAATTTTCTAAGCTAATTAAGCAAGAAAGATATAAAAGATAAAATTAAATATAAACTTATGCTTTTATAAATACATTTTGATAAATTTATTTAAGAATTAACTGTTTTTACCCGG
This sequence comes from Thelaira solivaga, assembly GCA_947397855.1. Classification (NCBI taxonomy): domain Eukaryota; kingdom Metazoa; phylum Arthropoda; class Insecta; order Diptera; family Tachinidae; genus Thelaira; species Thelaira solivaga. Next base: position 31,313,556 of record OX377612.1, read on the forward strand.
ACTCGCCCGGTTCTTTACTCTACGAGTGAACAAAATCGTTCGTTGGTAATTTTATCACTTGACAACGGCTAGACCGATTTAACTATTTTTTTGTTACACACAAGCATGTTCTAAAATCACGGTGATTTTAAACCACGAACGATTTCAAAATCACGTTAGTGATTTTTTGGTGTTCTGGAAATCAAGAACTTTTGAGTAGTGACTTTCACTGTTCTCAATCATGACCTTAAAGCTCTTTTGTTTTGTTTACAACGAAATATGCTCAGAAAAAGAAGAACAAGAACTGAAAATCACAAAAAATATAAACAAAAAAATTCTCCACACAAAATAAAGCGTATTTTAAAAAATAATTAATTTTTTGACAAGAACTAATAAAAAAAACAATTCAAATTAAGTGAATTTAATCATTTTGTTAAGAGGTTCAGAGCAAAATGCTTAAAATACTCCAAGTGATTTGATATCATAAGGCACTTTGCTGGCCGGTTTTAAATCACGAGATGTCAAATGATTTTGTGGGCAGAACGCCTTTTTCGTGATTAGAAATCACTTTGAAAGAAAGTGATTCTCAGAACATGCCTGATATTCGGAATAACCCAACTTTGGATTTTATATTTAGAAAGAAAAATTGACCACGCCCACTTCTTTAAATTTATCTCAAGTCTGAAGACTTGCTGGACTAATTTGTCTAATTTTTTTTTAATATTCGTCACAAGTCAACTCAGCTTGTTATGAGTTGACTAATGACGAACATTTCGGCATAAGAAAACTTCTATTTACTAACCAAATTAAAAAACTTAGTTGCGCTTTGCTAATGAGTAAAAACTTTTTTAGAAATGATTAAACTGCACATCCAATTAATTTTTTTTAATAGAATCACATATTTAAATTTCTTCAAGATGTATAAAAACACTAAACAAATCCAATACAAAATCATTTAGTACCTTTGCCGCTTGGTGGACAGGACTGTAAATAGCCACCCTCCTTCATGCGCTCAAATGCAGCTATGGGATCGTAAGTTCTACAAATAAATTTTAGAAAATTTTTATTAAAAGCCGAAAATTAATGCGATTTTTATTTTTAAAACTTACGAGTAGAAATCTTTGTATTTTGCTTTTAATGGTAAATGATGTAGAAAGTAATATGCCATACCAGAAGCTATTGAAAGAGCACAAGCCTTCACAACATTTCTTATCGATTGGTGCAAATGCATATCATGTATAGGAAACTGAGGCTTGGGCATATTGATATGACTTCTAAATGTTGCTAAGAAATTAAATTAATCTAAATTGCAGTAGTTATTGATTCGTAATGAAAATTTTATTAAGTATTTATAATCCTCAAAATTGGCTTACAAATTTATTTTATTTTTCCTTTTCACAATTTACAAAAAAAATATCTATAATTTTAAATTGTAAATACCGATTGACATTTCTTACTTAGAGAACTTGTTTGAAAATGTTAAACTTTGAAAAGTTACAGTCATAGTGTAATTATGCTTACTGTGTTTACCGCTTTTCAATTCGTCACTGTTATTGGGGCAGAAATGGTAGATTGAAAAAAATATTTTTTTTCTCATCAAATCATTTGTGCAGTCACTTTGATTGATTAATAACAAAAATTTTTTTTTGCTGCATATCATTTTAGGACAACCCTCTTATAAATATCATTTATGAATATACAGATGGGTAGTGTATTAAAGGGCTCTTTGGTTTTAATTTATTGTAGTTTATTATTTAATTTAATTTAAAATATTTTTGTTGACAAGTAACTTGGTCAGTGCGGCCATAACAGAGCTATTGTGATATACATAGCAGTAGAATTTGTTCGTTATATCAGACGGTTAGAGGTAGTCATGCCCTAAAGAAAATAGTTCCAAATTAGACCTTAACAGTGATACATTACATGTTCTGCGGTTGATTAAACTAAATTTCATATTTGCCGCTTGGCCGCAATGGCCGCTTATATCACTTCTTGTCGAAGTCAGGCCCAACAGCGGAATGGCATGAAAGTTTTTACTGCCTTGACATTCTTCGTTTCCAATCAGTGCTGGTGTGATTATCTTTCCAGCCACTTCCAGTCTTGGGGTCCAAGGCAGTCCGAAAATTGCTGTTAGGGCAATGAAACTAGTAGCGTGGGAGCGACTTACTTGATAGCAGCGGCCAGGATAGAGCTATTGTAATACTTTCAAGTTGCAAATTCTTCTTAAGTTTAATATTCATTAAAAATTCAAAGACTTCTTTAGTTGATTTGTTCGCTATATTAGACGATTTAAGGTACGGACACAATACTCGTTTGTGTTCTGCTGTCTCTTCGTGTTAGCTACATACCTGCAGAGGTCGCTTAAATATATCGTCATGTGACCGTACAAATTCAAATTCCTGTTCGAGTCAGGTCCAGTAAGTAATTTTTTTCTTCTGAGTGCGATTATCTTTGAAGCCTAAAGCTTGATCGAGCTCTCAGACAGAATGCTTTGTGGCGCACCTTCTCAATGCCTTTATACTGACTTTGACCTTGCACTCAAATCAGACGAGTTTCGATTTTATCTGAAAAGTACTGATTGCCTGTAGTGACGCCCTGCTGTTAGAGTGAATATAGATGTGACTATTAAACAAGGTTTTCCTGGTTCTCAGACTAAGCTGACTTTTATTTTTAAAATATGAGCTTAACATAGATTAGGTTGCACAGGGTTCCCTTATAAAAAAAAAAACAAAATGGAAGTGCACTTGTTTATTCTGATGTGGTTCTTACGTGATACCTGTATAAATAAAAAAGAAGGAAGAAGAATAGCGCTAGAAATAGGAGATACAAGGATAGAGAGGAGTAAGGAAATAGTAAAATTAGAAACCAATTGCTGCTTCTAATGAAAGTAGATTACATGGCAACTTTTGCAGTCGACAGCCAACAGCGCTCACGGAGTAAAAGTGCATGTTGATGCTCCACTGCCAGCCAAACAGCCAGAGGCATCAGGATGTATTTAACCAATTAAAAATTAAATACCATTTCAAAAACATCTTATTTTGTATTTATTACACCTTAAAAAATAAAAAAAAGCAAGCAAAATGCCATCACTCTATGCAAGTACAGTGAATTTTAACTAATAAATCTTGCAGAAAGTCAAAAACACATATTTTGCAATATCTCCTGTTTATTTCGAATTTTAGCTAAAAAATAAATTTTTTTTAAACAAGCACGCTGCATATCATTAAAATGATGACACATGTTTTGTTACTAATAAATTTTGCTGCAAGTTTTAACAACTCTTCAACATTATGAGTTGGATATGAGCAACGGTATGTAAGCATAACTGTGTATGTGTAGTCGAATGTGTGAGACTTAATTTTTTTTAACACTCCATACAAGTTGTCATCATGTGAATGTGTTGTGTTGTTGGTTTTAAAATGAAAACTCATCTGCAACACTTTAAGGAGAAAATATGTACGAGTATAAACACTAAACTAATGATGCTAATGTTGGTTCACTTGAGTTGAGTGCCAACATTTAGCTGATGACGACAATGTTAGCTGTAGCAATAGTATTAGTTGTTGTTGCAAGATGATGACGATGACAATTTCAACGATTTTAACGATGAGGAAATAGTTTTTGATAATAATGTTCGTAATGTTTAAATGCATCAACGTACAGCCATTCAAAAAGTTTTCTAGTTTTAGTTTTACATCTTAAAAACAAAGAATACGAAAAAAAAACCACTCACACATGTGCACAGAACTCAAACTAATGTGGCATCTGGTGAACTCAAACTGCGTTTGTGTTTATTTTTTTCATTTTATATGTTTTGACATTGCAAAAGAACAAGATTATTTTAAACTTGAACTATGAGGGCTGCCTTTAAAGTAGTGGTATATCGTGTGATATGTTAGCATATCTGTGGTTTGTTACTTACTGCTTTGTATGATGCCAATAAACTGTGTTGTTAGTATGTTGTTAGATTTCCACCATATAATGATTAGTTGGAGCCAAATAATGTTGTCAATGTAGCCTAGATTGTGGTGCTTTTGATGCCGAAAGATTTAAAAAATTAAGTTGCGATCAAAAGTGGATTTATTTTTTAGCCAAAAACTGTATAATTAAAATTGACATGTATATGATTTCTAGGCCTTTGAATGCTTTTAATGTTGAAAATTTAAATTTTGCTGAACTTTTTTTCGTATTTTTTTTTTAAGAAATTAAAAATTAGAAAAAAATTTTAAGCAACAGGACATGATGAATATATTTTTATACTGTTTTGATTTTGAGTATATAAATCTATGGCTTATTAAGATTTTGTTATAAAGGGCCAGTAAAACAAAACAAACAAAAAATGCTAACGAACACGAAAGCTAAAATATTTTACATTTGAGTTTTTAGCAGCCGATTCAAACTGAATTTCAAGTTTGTAAACTAAAGATTGTTTTAAGGACATTAAAAATTTAATGTGTTGTTTTTCATACAAAATTTCATCACAGTTTTCTGTAAATTTCTGGAAAACCTGCATAAAATGACAAAATGAATTAAAAATTACAAGATTCGTACCAAGCCTTGGTTCATAGTAATTGGAAAACACTCCATTTTTTAAATATTTTTGAGTGGTTTTGAAAAACATTTATTAAAGAATTATATTGTTCATTTCCTATAAATTGCACATAGGAGTACCTTAAATACCTTCAAATATCCTGTTTGTCTATTAAAAAATGTTAAAGTTTATTTGAGGGCAAATCAATTCCTCTTTTTCTATATTTAATAAAAAACAAAAAGTTCAAGATATTTGTTTTAATTTTTTCACAAGTCTTTCAATTATCAATACACCTCGTTAATCCGGACAGATATAGTTTCACCTTTTGTCCGGATTACTGAATCGTCTGGACTACAGTTAAAAAATTTTTTAAACTCAATACATAATTATAAATAATATTTTTAATTGCCCAAAAATTCAGTTAAAAAACAAAAAGAAAAATATATGTGACGCGCAAAATAGAAAGGGACCTAAGGGTAAAAACCGGTTTTGTTCAGGAGAGCCATTTTAAAGATTTAAATACGTGTATCTTTAGTGTACCATCACTTTCATAAAACGCGCATATCTCTGGGAGGGAACACTTTTGAGGCATGGGATCGGTCTCATTCGATGCTCAGATGTTGTCCACATCAAAAAAAAAAAAAAGTGAAAATTTATTATTTTTTTACCCTTAGGTCCCTTTCTCTATGCGCTGTCACATATACTACCGAGAATTTTCATTTAACAAATTTACAGAAAACTTTTACATGTTATACTAAAATTAATTAAAAATATTCACTGTGTAAAATTAGAACTTACTTTTGTTGGCATACACATATCGTTATGCAGTTTATTTGCTTTATTTTTAAATTCTTTTTAAAAGTAAAATTTCTTTTTCTTTATTCGGCCTATAAACTGCGCACTTGCTTTTTTATTTGAAACTTTGTTTTTAAGATTCTCAGATTCCTCCAAAGAACTATCAAGGTCTTCAAAAATTTGGTTTGCAGTTACCGATTGAACTGTATCTGCATTAGAGAAGTGGAAAGCGTTTTATTCAGCTACTTGTGTCTAAAGTTATAAATTTTCTGGCAAGTTAACTCCCGTTTATTTGCAGATGCCATGCACGTTTCAGTAAGCTCAAATTGTTTTCGCATTGTTTTATTCTTGTTCATACTCAAAAACAACATACTAAGCAAAAACAACGTTTGTACGTACTACAGAGGTAAAATATCTATCCGAAACATTGATTTGTCCGGATTACTGGACAGTCCAGACTATCAAGAGTCCAGATTATAGAGACTGTACTGTACTTTTATTGAACCCCATTTACAACATATGGACTTATTTTGTAAATCACTTACGTTGAATGCTTCCCCAATGCCAGCGCCAACGTCGGCTGACAATTTAAAAATGTTATAAATGACTGCGTCTTTGCATAGAAATCAACGCTTAACACGTATAACTTGTCTGCGCATTCTCAAGCCATTACGAACTTATGGTAACCATTCTACATAAGTATATCTATCTACTGAAACAATATATGAAATGTATCAGATAATCGTAAGTATTATAGCTTGGTATTTTTGTTAATATTTTAATAGTTATAGTCTATGCTTTTTGTAATTGTCTGAAATAAATATGACTTTAAAGTTTTTTATTTATCACTCTGTAATTTTCATACATTTTTTTGATGATTATAAATATTATACAAATTTATAAAAAAAATTTTCTTCTTTGCTTTTTAAGCATTTCAGTCTAAACATATTTTTACTAAATACTTGCATCTCTCTTTTCAATATTTTTGAATAAGTCATTTGATATTTCTTTGGTGTTCAATTTGATTTATCGAATAATAAAATGTGACGCGTTGAGTTTTATAAACACCATTTTTCTAGTACTTATATCTACTAATACTGATGAAAGAAATAGATATAGAGACGCCAACAATCAGTTTCTTGAACGCAGTGTTTTAAAAACAATTTAAATAAGGCTGCGCCGGGTCTTATATGCCCTTCACTGTGTTAGTGAAATATTTATATTCTTCTAAAATATAAAAAAAAACATACAAAAAATTAAGTAAGTGAAGATAAATATGCCGAGTTCAATATATTTTAGCGCAACCTCTTACGTTTTTTAGTATTATATTCACTCACTTCCAAATATTATGTAATTGAAACGTCCAGTTTATTAAGCTTGAGGTCGTAATAAATATAAAAAAATTTATAATATATTATTGGAGAGAAATTTCGATTTAAAAATAAATTTTTATAATACGACCTGAACTTAACAAACAAACCGTTGTAATTAAAAAATATATAATTAACAACTAGAAAATTATAAACACTGAAGGCATTAAAAACCACACGCACAAACACACATACACTTGTTTAAGTTTCATGACAGCTTAAAAATTTCCATAAAAATTAATAAAAATGTGAAATATCGGTTATATTTTTGATAATTCTATGCCATTTGCTGACCGATTGCTCTCTTTTTTCGCACAGACATTACTAATGCTATTTCTGTTAATGAGCATCTTAAATATCGGTTGTATTTTTGATTTTTCTCCGCCATTTGTACACCAATCGTTCTGAGTTTTTGGAAAAAACATACGACTGCACACCACATTTTTTGATCCGATTAGTTTTTTAGACAAAATACCCAAAAAAACAACGAAAAAATTAATGAAAATCTAAAATTTCGGTTGTTTTTTTAATATTCTTGGGCATTTGTGGAGCGATTGTTTCGATTTTTGCACAGACTTTATGGCTGTTGTTTGTGATAAAGCTGCGTATAAAGTTTTTTTGTCCATTTTGTAAATAGTTTACACAAATTACGCAAATAACGCTTTCAAAATGGTAAAAAAAATAGAGGTAGTTGCACTTCAGAGCTCATAGCTGAATCATTTATTGCCCAATTTTTCTGAATTTCAATAGAAAACTGACAATAGAAAGTTCTAACAAATTAACATGCTAAACTTTTCTATAGGTCTTCTAGTGACTTAAGAAAACTGATTTCATCATACACATGGACAGACGAACATCACTAAATCGAATTCGCTGCTTATAAGGATCTAGAATATATATACTTTATAGGGTGCCCCAAATGACAAACTTAAATATAACATTTTCACTCCCCCTCCCCCCGGGGTGTCTCTTCTAGGTGAATTACCCCACCTTGATGTATCACTATCCGGGGTAAATAGATGCACCAGCACCTGAAACTGTTATATGTTTTAATCTGGCAGAAGGACACCTCCGGGGTCCGACCAAAGGATATCTTCGGGGTCTGACCACTGACTCTCTACACTGGTACCACGGGCACCGCTAGCCGCATGGAGGAAACGTGAAAAACCGAGCAATTGGGTTAAGAGCTGATGCTCACTGGAATACCAAATAATGAGTGCTTGGAGTCTGTGGACCGAACTTCGTTCCATCCCTACGGGGTAACCGGTTATTGGCGAGGTCCCCTTCGGGGGTACACGTGGTGACTGTGGTTGACACCAAAGGATACGCTGGCAATGGTGTTCATGTCACCTTTTTCAGGGTATCATGTTCCTCGATGTGCTGTTTCAATGAAACAGAAAGTCTATTTAATTTGACACGGGACTTAGATCGGCCCAACTCCCTCAACAAGGGAAGTGAGTGTGACATAGCTTTAGCACACATAATTTGCTACCTGTGTCCTTTATTGGTCACAGGGGCTGTAGTGGAAGCCACGGATACCACTCGTGGTTTGACCACAGTTGGATTGAGCAATATCGGCGATGCCGACTCTAATCATCCACACTCATACCCTTTTCACTTTTTTGTGAAGGGTATCAAAATTGAGTGCCTGCAATCATTTTATTGCTTTAAAAATAAGGTTCTCAGAAAAGATTCTTTTTATTTCAATTATTTATTTTTGGATTAATAAAAAAGTTTGTATTAAAAAAAATTATATTTAACAATTTTTTCATATATTTTTTTTTTTTTTTTGTATTGGTTTTTTATTAGAGGTCGTATTGCAAAAATGTACTTTTCGCTTTAATAAACTAGTATAATACGTAAGACTCGGAACAGCCGAATTTAACTTGTTTCAAGTTTGAATTTAATTAATTTTAATTATTGTTTTCTAGAAAATTTTCCACACCCATAAAACGCATAAAATAAAAGAACCACAACTTTTTTTCAAAAGCTCCACCAGAAGTTGAGTTAAAAAGTATACGAATAATAAAAAGTGAAAAAATTGATGGGAAATAAACTTTTTCAAAGAAAAAATTTAACTTTGATTTTAAACCAAAAATAACAAAAAGAAGAAAAAAAAAAAACAAAAGAATAATAACAAAAAAGAAAGAAATAAAACTTTTACAAACAAATAAATTATTAAAAGATAAAATCTTTAATGTCAATAAAAATTTAAGAATATAGGAAAAATTACAACAACAAAAATAAATTAGTTTCTTTAAAGCGAAATTAAAAATTCGCAGATATTAATAACATATACGCTTCACTGTAAGTAAGAGCAGCAGAATAGTATTTAGTAGATAATTTTTTAAGAAATTTTGTAATATATTTGAAAATTGCACGACGAAGTGTATTCCGGACGTTAGATTTCGGGTCAGTTACATGTTATTTGGATCGTGTTCCTCAATTTCGATTACATCGGGGATTTTATCTTCTCCTCAGTAAGTGTGGTGATGCATATTATCGCTTGATGTGCTTAGGTGAACATTTGCACCTTACAAATCATAAAATTGTTCATAAATTGAACTGGTTTTCAAAGTAAGTGTAAATAATATGTTGTTCAAGTCCCAATCTTAATTTGCTAAACTATAGTTATCAGAAATGGCAAAAAGTGAGCGTAATATGACACTAAGCTTAAGGGTTATCAGTTTCGTAAGCTATATTGTTCGTAAAAAACTCATTAAAGTAACCACCAACAGAATTAAATTTTCAAAATCTGTAGCTTTAAGTTAACTTTAGCTTTTTTTGTTTTTTCCTCAGTCTCTCTATAAATTTTGGTAATGGTATTTTTAAAGAAACAAAAAATAACTGGGCTTACATTTCCTGCTATCATTCTTACAAACGTGGCTGGCATAATAATAAATAACCATTCTTTATGAAATCTTGATAAATCTCTTACAAATTAAGTGCTTTTGTCTTAAATGTGGGCATTATAGTTTTAATAATGAATATTAATTACACAGTTAATAAGATGGATTTTATTCGTGAAAACAACTTAAATGAGTAAATAATGACAGCTTTAAATATAAAAGACCATCGCCACCATGATTATCATCATCATTTAAAGAAATTGTTGCATTCCATACAATGAGTAAAAGTTAATGAATAACATGATGATGATGATGCTTTTAAACAAAATTTACTCTTATTAAAGAAATTTACTTCAATTTATAACAACCAACTAAAATTACACTTCGACACATATTTTAGTCCTTATCACCAGACAAAAGCAAACTTGCAACTAAAGTACAGCATGAAACTTTGAGTTCCCCGATAGACCTGGTGATCGCAGGTTCGATTCTTGTCTAGACCCTGGGTATTTTCTGCAGACAAGTCAAGAAGCTTGGCGGATTTGTGTTGCTTACAAAAAGTTTAAAAAAATGGTTGATTAAAATAAAATTATGGATAGTGTAGTAAAATATCACTAATTTTATTTCAATTTGGAAATGAATTGTAAATCTCCCAGTTCAGGTAAAAAAGTTTATGTTCAATAAATAGAGTAAGTATTTTTTATATTAAAAAAACTGTGGGCCATAATTATAGTCACACTAAATTCGGTATTTTCTTAGAAACGATTTTATATTCATAAAATTCTTATGAACAAAAGTCAGCTTTTAATAAAAGCCTACTTTTTGGTTCCAATGATTATGGTCCAATGACTCATAATTATATACTTTATACGGTGCCACATGTACGATGTTGAAATTAGAAACGGACTATGAATATTGCCAAGATATCAAATGACTACTGACGAGAAAGAAAAGGCGACTATGGAAAACCTTCTCTAGCTCCAAAAATGCGTTTCATGGGAAAGATAAGTTTTTTTTTTGAAAAATTGGTATTGATTTCACTTTGATCCATTACCTATTGAACTAATTGTCGGCACGGATATTCTTTACCATCTATTAAAAAAAATAAAATTTCTTCAAAAAAAAAATTAAAATAAAAATAGGACACCCTTTACATCTCATATAAGTATCTTTGCTTTCTTCCTATTAGTGTATAACGGTTTAGTTTTGTTTTTAATGAATTTATGTCGTGTTTATATAAATTAAATTATTGTGATTGTAATTAAAGTAGTTTCTTCTGAATCTTGTAAGCAGATATAATTAAATATGCATGCGAGTACCATAAATTTATTTAAAAAGTGTTTACATTACACACAATCAACGATAAATAAGTACTTACACTGCACAGACATTCCAATTCTAATTTACTTCCAGTCGATAGCGTTACAAATGGGTATTCAGTTACTGCGGTACTTTCAGCATCAATAGAAATTTATTTGTAGGTAAAAAAAATAATATGCTTGACCAACTATTTTAGTTTCAACTGGTTTTATTTGTGAGTAATTTTTCTTCTGAAAATTAAAATTGTTTATTCCGAATAAAATGCCTTTTATGTATTAAATGGTTTTACAATTACAGTTTCTATTTGTTATATTGATTTATAACAAAAAAATATAGCTATTTGACACAGCCGCTCCCCATTCTTTACTCTTGAATTATAATTATTAGAGTAAAGAGAATACTTTTTTTTTAATTTTTTGGAAAAGGAAATTTTTTAGCTTGGCGTATCCTTGATTTGATTTGGATCAAATTTTGTTCAACTATGAAGAATATTATATCAAATGATTATACAAAATTTTATGACTTTTTTATATATTTTTTAAAAAATTAATTTAGAGATTAAAAAAAATTTAATATTTATTTTTTTATGTTGGTCACTTAAAATTTACTTCACATTCTTAACGATTTATTTTCTTAATCTTCATCTATGTGTTTTATTTTTTAGTTCTAGTACATATTCATGGCAGTGTTCAAGTGTCGGCTTAAGTTGCCATGTGCCTCTTTGTTTTTGTTTTAACTTGCACAATTCACTTCTTCAAGAATCCACCATATCATGCAAACAAAACCATCTACTTACAGCACATAAATAAATTCCAAACATTCAGCGTACTTATACAAACAAGCATACCAACATTATATGGGAAAACATCCTATTTGCCAAGTGTCAACACATTTCCCATAGTGTTTGTCTACACATGTACTACATATTCACATACTAACATTATAAATATAGTGTGTGAGTGTGCGTGTGATGGAGTGCACATTCATTCATTCGCTCGCTTGCTCTGTGTTTATTCATGGTTTGACCATACCAACCAACCAACCAATAAACCATTGTACACCCATTAGTTCGGTAGCCATGTACGAGTATTGGAGTAGTAGCCCCCTGCAACGAGCATGTAAATATGTTAGATTTGTTCACATTTGTTAGTATAAATGTATTTGATTTTGTCTTCGTTTACTTTATCCACATATTGTTATACGAGTAATAAGCAGGACAGGAAAGCATCTGTAAACTTTTTTTCTCTCTTTGTGCATTCTTGGCTTCTCTCTTTTTTTTTCTTTTTTTTTTTGGATGAGTGAGTACTTTTGTAATGTTTGTATTTTTAATATTCGTTTAGGAAATTTATTATTATCACTGTAGATTACATGCTCTTGAAAAAAGTGTCCTTTTATTAAACTTTAAGGATAAAAAAAGTAACTACTTTTGTGTATGCTGACAGCTAACTTAGTGGTATAATTAGAAATTAAATGTTGTTGGAAAAAAACATTGAATTATTATTATTAAACAAAAAGTTTTATTATGAATTTGAAAAAATTATTAAATGTTCATAATATAACTTTAAAATTTAGCATTAGGTGGCTTCGCAAAGGAAAGCCATTAAAATGTATTCAACAAAAATAGAAAATTCTGTTATTAGCTAATATAGAATATCTCTTAACTAAGGCAGCAAACTTTTTACACCTTCATTATTTTTCTTACATTTCTAAGCTCCTAGCCTTTTTTCGAAATATTCAAAAAAAACTAAAATGATTAATTTGTAATGCTTTTTTAATGAAAACAAATAAAACGTTAACTAAGGCTGAAGAAAATGTATATTCCGAACATAATATTCCTATATGTGTATAGTTGCTATTATCATGGGGGGCTATAATCCCACCACGACCTTTAAGATCTATTGCACAGCCTAGTTCCTAGACTCTTTGCAAATCTGGCAGTTGCTGTAGGATTAATTATACCTAGGTGGCCTAAGTAGACAATTTTACGTCTTGCCACCACTGGACTTTCGCACAGAATATCTTCCGACGTTTGCCAAAAGTCATTTTGTGCCACAGCGATTTTACTCATGTGGTAGTTTAGTCTATAGTGGACTGTCAGGAATTCAACGTAGAGTTCGTCTTTTTCCAGGTCATGGCAATGCTGCTCAAAAGAGGCATATTTTATTGAAAGCGGTAAACAACTTTTGATATTATTTACAATTAAAAGCTGCTTTTCATTTCATTATAACAAAATTATGATATTCATGGAGATGTCAGTTCCGAAGATCTCAAGGATTTCAATTTGTCGTCAAAGTAACATTGACATCGGTTTTTTTATTATACTTATTATTATTATTAATATTTGATATTACAAATTAATTCTAAAATTAAATTTGCTAGCGATCACTGATAACTCTAACCATCTGCTCTCATGGTCTGGACAGGAATCGCACCTGTGACAAACAGATTGATAAGCTAACAATCTACAAGGCACCCGTGGTTTCTTTAATAAGTATATTTTTAATAAAAAATTAAAGTAAAACAGTTCTTGCATACGTATGAGTTACATTATTTAACTTTTGCCACATCACTCATACGTACACATATTTTGCTGGATAAAACAAAATTAAGAGTTTCCTAAACAAATATTTAATACAGTTGGGCTCGGTTATAATAATTTTTAAGTTAAAACAAATAAATTCTTAAATTTCAATCGCCATTTTGATAAAAAAAAAAACCTTATAATCTTATAAAGGGTGTCCCAACAAGAACGCAAGATTTAAATTTTAAATAAATAACTGATGCAGCAATTGAATTGTTTCTCTGGCCGTCTTGTTGAAACCACAAGCCTTCCACATTCATTTCTTCAATTCTAGGCAATAAAAAACTGGTTATCATTTGACTGTTTGCGCTTGACCTGCCTCATTTTCATAAAAAAAAGGTCCAATGATTCCTCCAGCCCAAAAACCACACCACACAGTGACACGTTGAGGATGCATTTTCTTCTCGTGAATCACTCGAGGATTTTCCTCACCCCAAATGCGACAATTCTGCCTATTGACGAAGCCATCAAGATGGAAATGGGCCTCGTCACTGAAGATGATTTTATCGGCAAAATCAGCATTTTCATGTTGTCTCTCCAATACCCAATTAACGAACTCCCTTCGCTGTCCATGGTCATTTTTTACTAACCTCGTACCTTCTACTAGCAAGCAATAACAATTGTTCAAATGTCAAACAACGACACTTCGAATGGTGCCAAATTTAAATCTTGCGTTCTTGTTCGGACACCCTTTACAACGATTTTGTTAAACATTTTTTAGGATTTAGATTTATTATTTAACTAGTTGACCCGGCAAACGTTATTTTGCCTTAAAATTTTTATATATTCGATCTTCTTACACTAAGAAATCGTAATCATAGAGTAAAGAACCCTGCGAGACCGGGCAAAACTGCATCAAATTCCGTTGTGTAGTTTTAAAGATCTAAGCATACATACAGACAGACGCGGGAAGCGACTTTGCTTTATACTATGTAGTGATTATGCTTTAATAATCATTTATGTGGTATTCAATAATACCTTGACAAATCTCTAGAAAAAAGCAAACACAGTACAATCACACATATTTACCAGGTATTAAACCCGAGCAACTTAAAACTAATTCCAAATATTTTGAAGAATTGATCTTAAATTTACACTTCGTGTTTTAATTGGCTCTAATTCCTGAGATATACCGTTTCAAGAGATGACATGACATATATAAGTGTGACATATGTTAGGGTTTGTTAAATTTGATTATAAAGATAATTCGGATTCCTGCAAAAATTTTTTTTAACTTATACCTACATCGTTTTTAAATTGGCTCACTGGTTATAAGATTATTTATTATTATTATTATTTATTAGTTAGTTTTATTTGACCTTTTTCTTTTAAATAATATGACTATTTTATTAAGCTTGAGGTCTAATTCTTAAAAAATTTATTTTTATATCGATATTTCGCTCCAATTTGTGTAGCTTCTTCAGGATATAATTACAAGTTAATTAAATTATTAAAATATATATTTAAAAAATTTTCTTGACAAAATTAAATTAGGGTGTACAATAATAAGGTCATATCAAGCAAAATTTTATATACAAAACTCGAAAAATTTTTAAATTATGTGTTTATATACATAAAATAATCTAAAAAATTACACAATTAATAATAAGAAAAGTAATATGTTAAAAATATATATATATAAAACAATTGTTATAAAAATGTATGTGTTAAATGAATTATTAATGTAACAATTAACAACTTTTTTAAATAATAACATAATTCTGTGCTTATTAACAAAAATATTTAACAAAATTTATATTTGTTTATTAAATGTCTATAATTTTGAGCTATATTTTCTGCATCTGACATAAAATTAGTTCTATGTATTGTAGGGGTATTAAATATTTGTAATATTTCTATTTCTATTTTCTACATTTAAGACTGAAACATTTTCAAAATCAGGAAAATGATTTAATTCAAAACAATGAGAAGTTAATGCCATTTTTTGTGAAGAAAATGTTCTTATACTTTTTAATCCGATTTATGACCAGCCATTCTAGTCTTAAGATTATTTTTTGTCGTACCTACATATACTTTGTCACAAGTTTCATTTTTATTACCATCACATGGTATTCTATAAACTACATTTGACGTATCAAATTTCTCTATTTTATCTTCAGTTCTACTAAATAATGTATTTAAAGTATTGTATGTTTTATACGATTTGTATACTCCCTGTTTGCAATAACCCCACAAAAAAAACTCCGGTGGAGTTAAGTCAGGTGAGCTCGGGGGCCAACGGAAGGTTGAGTTTCTTGAAATGAGCCTGTTGGGAAATTTTTTTCGTAATTCGGCCATAACCGGCAGTGCAGCTGCACCATCTTGTTGAAACCACACAGAGTTGAAAGCAATTCTCTTTCGTCATAGTTCCGGAAAGAAAAATTTTTTAGCATGCTAAAATAACGATCTCCTATAACGGTAACGCTGTGTCCGTTAGTAGTTAGGAATGGGGGAGCGAAATTTTTTGGTCCACCATCAGTTTTGAGGGCAATAAAAATTTCTGCTTCCTCATTGGTTGATTTCAGGTAGTAGTTAGGAATGGGGGAGCGAAATTTTTTGGTCCACCATCAGTTTTGAGGGCAATAAAAATTTCTGCTTCCTCATTGGTTGATTTCAGGTTTCTTTTGTTTTTTTCGACGAATCATTGACGAATCGCTAGTAGTAGTTAGGAATGGGGGAGCGAAATTTTTTGGTCCACCATCAGTTTTGAGGGCAATAAAAATATTTTTTTGGTACCTGCTATGAATGAATCAAAATTTTCTTCATAAGGTTAATCGAAATTTTTTGGTCCACCATCAGTTTTGAGGGCAATAAAAATTTCTGCTTCCTCATTGGTTGATTTCAGGTTTCTTTTTGAGGGCAATAAAATATTTTTTTGGTACCTGCTATGAATGAATCAAAATTTTCTTCATAAGGTTAATCGAAATTTTTTGGTCCACCATCAGTTTTGAGGGCAATAAAAATATTTCTTTGGTACCTGCTATGAATGAATCAAAATTTTCTTCATAAGGTTAATCGAAATTTTTTGGTCCACCATCAGTTTTGAGGGCAATAAAAATTTCTGCTTCCTCATTGGTTGATTTCAGGTTTCTTTTTGAGGGCAATAAAATATTTTTTTGGTACCTGCTATGAATGAATCAAAATTTTCTTCATAAGGTTAATCGAAATTTTTTGGTCCACCATCAGTTTTGAGGGCAATAAAAATATTTCTTTGGTACCTGCTATGAATGAATCAAAATTTTCTTCATAAGGTTAATCGAAATTTTTTGGTCCACCATCAGTTTTGAGGGCAATAAAAATTTCTGCTTCCTCATTGGTTGATTTCAGGTTTCTTTTTGAGGGCAATAAAATATTTTTTTTTGGTACCTGCTATGAATGAATCAAAATTTTCTTTAAGAACACTATATGTTGAATAATGATTAATATGATTTGATTGCATTAGCTGTTGAAATTTATTATTAAAAAATTCTTTTCCATTATCAGTTTGTAAATTTTTAGGTTTGCGATGACTTCTAATAAAAATACTTTTCATGGCAAGTGACACATTTTCACTGGTCTTTTTCTTTACTGGTACAACCCAAGCTCTTTTTGAAAATGTATCTATAACTGTTAGAAGATAGCAAAAACCATTATTTTTTGATGCATAATTTCCCATTTCAACTAAATCTGCTTGCCATAAATCGTCAATTCCTTTCACAATAACTCGTCTTCTTTTAAAATTTTTACGCGCTTGTTTATGTAATTCGTTAACTATTTCTCTCTTATCTGTGTTAAGATTCATATTGTTTGCATGTGAGTATAAGTCTGCGTTATTTTATATATATTACATTAATTTTTATTATGCTACTTTAATTCTGGGTGGAGGTGGAATTTTTCGCTTTTTTACATCATCCCCTGTAGAATTTTGTACGATCTGTTTGAAAATATGATTTTCAATTTTGCTGAACCTTGTTTCGAAATTACTTATAAGTTCTTTATTTGTTTTATACATTTGATCATTAACAACTTTTTCTATAGTTTCCAAATCGTCAAGGATATTGGTTTTAACAGATTCCTGTAACCTTTTTAAATCACTTTTAATAGCATTGAATTTAGAATCATATTCATTCTCCAACTCAGTTATTTTATCTAATATTAAAGTAATTTTTTTCATCATATAAACTTTAGAGACTGCATCTTTTGAATCTGCTGGTGGCAACAAATTACTAATTCTCTTGCCATTTAGATCTAAACAATTGTTGTTTATGCTAATATCAAACATTTTAAAAAGATCTTTACTTAATTTTGGATTACTAATTTTGTTTTTTATCCAACTTTCTCCAAATTTATTTATAAAACTCATTTTTTTTTTTTTTTTATTAATAAATAATATTAGCTTCTTTCAGTTCTTCAACAATAGCTATTATTTCGTTTTTATGATTATTATGACCAACACTTTCCGATGAAAGGAGTAAACGTAGTCTGTCAACTAACTCATTAGGATCATCCCAATATATATAGCTTGGTTTACGATTGTCTACAGTTTTTAAGGATAATCCACTGCCTTTTGTTAGAATATTGATTTTTGTATTAAATAGTTTTCTTATTATGTGTTGATACTTAAATGCCCTTGTACCTTTAATTTGTGATTTTGATTGATAATTTCGCTTATGTGCATTTGTGATTTTTAAAATTTCTTTATATTTTTTTAAATCAATTTTATTGTAATGCATAGGTTTTGAATGAAACATTAATTCAAATAAGCCTGGACTCATTTCCCACTTAAAATTTGCTAGCTGGATTGTGTTATCCATATTAAATTTTATTTTATTTTTTCCATAACGCCAATTCCCCTCTTCATCTATATTAAAGCCATAAACTGTATCAACTTTTTTATTATCCAACAGTAATTGTAAATTTTTGAATAATGACGATTTATTTACGTTAATAGAATGATCATCAACATCACTCGCATTAGAAATCATATCAACTTCAATATCGTCGACGTCACCATCATTATCATCATTGTAAACATGTTTTGAGTTGCTTATATCATTGGTTTGCTCGTTTTCATAATTATTTTTTAGTGGTTTGAACGAAACTGTTGAAGATCCACTTTTTTGATTATCTTCAAGCTTTTCAATTATACGATTCAAAGGTTTTGTTATAGGTTGAAATGTGTCCTCCAACTGATTAGCCATATCTATATTATTTAATTTAATATTTTTTAGTTTTTCTTTTAATATCTCCCTAGTTTTAACAATATTTTTTAACAGCTTATTATTATCCATATTAATTGATATAATTTGACTATAATCTGCTTTATATCTGGGTACGATCTGCTTTGTATCCGGTTATGATCTGTTCTGTATCTGGTTACAATCTGCTTAACGTATAGTTATGGCCTCCATTATATCTATGCAGGAATTGCTCACAGTCGAATTGAATTTACAGTTGAATGAAATTATCGAAACCTTTTCTATATCGTCCTTTGTTTATTAAATCATCTTTACTCACAACAACAAACCCATATTTATCTTTCCAACACTCACTACATATATCTGTAAATTCTTGAAATGACATATCACCAATAATATGAACATTATATATGTGTCGTAAATTCATTTCATCTTGTTTAAATATAATTATCAAATTAGCATTATCTCGTATAAGATGTTTTGGAATTTTTGTGTAAGTTTGACATAAATAAAAACAATCAATATGCTTATGTCTACCCATACAAAAGTAATCTCTAATTGTATTCTGTTTTCCACATATTACATCGTCAAATATTATTATAGAATTTGAATTTGCTTCAGCTGGTGTTAAAACTTTTTCATTTTCCGTAAATGTAAAGATATTTAATCCTTTTATTGGATTGATCAATGTTTTAAGATAGCAGTATTTAGGTTGATATAAAGATTTTGAATAGAGGTATATGTTTTTAAATCTAAGACCATTGGGACTTTCTATTAAACTAATCATAACATTAGTTTTTCCACAGTTTGATGGTCCTACAATTAGCGCTCGTATTGAATTGGGTAATAAAGTACTGCGAACTATTTTCTGTTTATTATCTCCTTCAACATTTCTTACAATAATTTGCTTTTCTTGTTTTATTAAGCGCATACTGATTACTGTCCTTTAATCATATAAATTCAATCTTTTATACGAAATTTAGATCATTTTAGTTTTGAAGGTTTGTTAGGTTTGCACTTAAGAAGAGAAAAATTATTATAAATTATTATGGAAAAAATGCAAAATATTCAGTGCAAACTTGGAAGCGGATTTGTAAACAACTTAATTAACAAATTGCCTATTGAACTACACTTACCTGGATATCAGTTCTGCGGACCCGGAACAAAACTAGAAAAACGATTAACAAGAGGAGATAAAGGAATAAACTATTTAGACGAAGCTTGTAGAGAGCACGATATTGCATATTCACAGTCAAATGATATTAATAAGAGACATCAAGCAGATAAAATATTAGCTGAAAAAGCTTGGCAAAGAGCAAAATCTAAAGATAGTGATTTAAAAGAACGTATACACGCTTGGCTTGTAACAAATACCATGAAAAGTAAAGTTAAATTGGGGTTGGGCATCAATAATGCAAAAATTCATAAGTCAAAAAAATTGAAGAAGAAACTGAAAAATAAAAAAAAATATAATAAAAATCTATTTTCGAAGACTGTTAAAAGCACTTTACAAATTTTAAAAAAGGAAAAACCTAATAACGTAAATGACGCTATTACAATTGCAAAAAAATCTGTAAATTCGTTCTTCAAAAACAAGAAAAGATCTAATATCGCTGTACCAAGAGTAATCCCAATGCCCAAAATTGGTGGATTTATCCCATTGATACCAATTTTAACAGCTCTTTCAGCACTTGGAAGCTTGGCGTCTGGAGGAACAGCTATTGCTAAAGCAGTAAATGACATAAATAATGGAAAAGATCAACTGGCAGAAGCAAATCGTCATAACAGACGTATGGAATCAATTGCTATGGGAAAAGGTTTATATCTTAAACCATATAAAACAGGATATGGTCTCTTTTATAGTCCAACTCCAAAAAACTTATAGATAATCTACCCAACCGTCCATTGACTGATCTAGATTTAATGAAATATTGTAATAATTTAAAACATTTTAGAGGTGTTTTTATGCGCGACAGTTTGCCTGAGAAACCTTTAATTCAAGAATGTGGTATTATTAACTTAGATAACTCAAATGGACCTGGAACGCATTGGGTAGCCTATTATAAAAATCATAATTATAAAGAATATTTTGATAGTTTTGGAAATTTACAACCCCCAATTGAAGTAATTAAATACCTAAAAAAACCTATTGTATATAATTATAAACAGAAACAAAAATTTAATACATTTAATTGTGGTCATTTATGTTTGAAATTTTTATATAATAAACATAAATAATAAAAAAATTTTCTTTATTTAATTTTTTTTATTTTTTATTTTTTAAATTAAATTAAAACAAAAAGTTTTTGATTTTTATTTTAACAAATAAGTATTATATATACAGTTATTTTTTTTTTAATTTATAGTTTAATTATCAATTTCCATAAAAATATTATCATCGTTATTAAGGAAATGTATAACATCATTATCAATCTCCATAAAAATATTATCGTCAACATCCGAATAAAAATTATCAAAGTCACTTTGAAGTTTGTAATGTCCGCGTGCATATGTGTTAATTTTGTCCGGCCTAATAATTCTTTTATCATCCGAGTAGCTCAAGACAACCTTATTAAATTTTTGAGTATACAACTGATGAAGTTTTGATCTAAATGTATTCATTTTGTTCAAACAAAGTTGTTTTATAATCTGAAATTGAGTAATTTTTTAGACATGCCTTTTTAACACCCTTTGATTTTCTAACTACATCCATGCCAATTGTTTCGAATGAATACATTTTTGAGCGAAGTCCTACAAATTCTTTCATAATTTTTTCACTATTTTCATCTTTCATCATACCTATAACTTTTTTATTTTCTAATTTTATGTTATAAGCATTGTCAGTCGGATAATCTGATGTGTCGAATCTAGACGAAATATCACCACGAATATCATCAAAAAAAACCTTCTGTTTCAATAGAATAGATAAATGAGTCAGTATCCATATAATTAAGCACAACTTTGGATAAATATTTAGGTTTCATATAGTCATAATGAAAATCGTACATTTTCCATTTAGAGAGTTCTAATACCGCAAAGCCTAAATATATTGGCTTATCATAAGTTACTTTCATTATTTCCAATTGAATGGCGAACATTTCATCTGAAAATTGAACAATACTTTTGAAGTTTGGTTTTGCGATTAGTGCTCTTGCCCCTAAACGATTTCTTTGTGTGGTTTCCCACTGTGTTACAATTTTTACATCTTTTCGTTTATGAACATTTTCCAAAGTTTTTCCATAAACACAATTGTTCATTAATTTGTAAAAATCTTTTTCAAATGAATTTTTCGCCAATGTTCTGCAGTGAGTGTTTTTATCAATATAACTTTTAAGCCAATCAGATTGTTTAAATTTTAGTACTCTATGAATTTTTTTCAATATCAATCCATTCCTTAAACATTGTTTAAGTACTCTATAATGAATTTTATATTTTGTTTTAAATGTAAGATCTGCTATTAACTTCCTAGATTTTGAGTCACCAACACTTTTATTTTCAGGACAAAATGGAAGATCATTATGCAAGTCATGAATATTTTTAGGATATTCCAAGTCTACCTCTAAGAAATAACCAATAGGTGATGTGTCCGATACACTATTTATATCTAAAAATGAAATAGATTCATCAGAAAGCCACTCGAATTGTTCATATGGAAGATATTCAGACATTGCCCACCCATATAAATTATTTGCGTCTAAATATATTAAGTATTCTGAAGGTTTACTAGAATCGTATTCTTCAAAAAGATATTTGTTATTAGCTTTAGAGTATCTTTTTGAGCATTGCACTAAGCCTCCTCTAATGCCATCTTGTATAAAATTATACATATTTATATCAGTTAATAACTCTAGCTCGATTTCTGTACTTTTTAGCATTGCATCCCATGAGAGTCCAGGAGCAGTGTAGTATTGACATGGGTCAAGTTTGTGTACTTCTTTACAAATGTTTCTAAAATTTTGAAAGATGTCCGCTAATAGAAGAACATCAGTTTTCAAATATAGTTTTGAATAATCTAACAAAGTATTACAATTAAAAGTTCTCCAAACAGTACTTGCATGGCTATAATCTTTAACAGAACATTCAGAATTATTTAGAAGATCATAAAACTTTTCTCGAGTCGGTAGTGTTCTTTCGTTAAACCTTTCCATGGAATCTATATATGAGTAAGGAAATACTCCTTTCCTTCTAATTAAGTTAAATTCGTCACTTTGCGGATACATTTTTTTAAGTATATGAAAATCATCACTGCTTAAATTGTTTGCAAGTGATTCTAAACTGCAAGACATAAATCGTAAGGAATCTAAATAGCGAATTTCAATGCTATTTCCATCATCTAATGGTATAAACTTTGATAAGGATATGTATAATTCTTTATTAAGGGGAATTACTTTTATATCACCATCAAAATTATGAAGCTCTTTAACGAATAAATGACAGTCATAGGAAGAAAAGTTGTGAAATAACACAGGTACAAATTTTGAAACTTTATATTGCATATTGCAAGAATTGTGCGCAGGTCCTCTATATTTCCCAGTTAATTGACAATGATCTCTGACTTTATCAGTTCCTAAATCTTTGTTACAAATGTGACATGTTCTAGATGAATTGTAATCAATTTCTTCATTATTATTAAGTCTTGATATTGGAGCTATTTTTGATAAATGATTATAATAAATTTCCTTTATATCATTAATCAAATTTTCTAAGAACTTATAGGGTGCGTCTTCACCAAAATAAATATTAAATTTGTCTAAATTATCATTGTAGCTACATTTAATGTAATAACTGAAAGCACATGCTACGTGTTTTTGAATAGTTGTAGTCCTGATATTATTATTGCTATTATTATTACTAAAATTTTCTAAATATACCTCAAAATCTGCATATATCACAAATGGCACATCTAATTGTTTTTTATAATTTTTAAAACGTAGCGTTGAATTGGCAGGTGTTGGTAAAGTGGCAACAATCTTTTTACACTCGCTTTTATGCTCATCCATCATCTTTTGACTATGCGAGTATTGCAGACAAGCATTACATAAAAATATTTTATTATTATGGCTGGTTAGTAAACTTCGTATTAACCTATAGAGAAAATAATAATAAATATAAAAACAATGCAGATATAAAATATAATATTAATTTAGTTACCTTGAAATATCTTTAATCAGCACATAATGAAAAATATCGTCCTTCGTTAAAAGAAGAAGATTTACATGATGACCTTTAATGTTTGAACTTAGATGATACGGCCCCACAATTTGATTATTTTCACAACCAAACACATTTACACTAATGTTGTTTTGTTTTTCAAATTTTTTGACATCACACAGCTTTAGAGGAAAATCTAAGTTATGAAAATTCACATTTTGATCAAATATATTTATTAGGCTAGAATTAATGTTTATTGAATAATTCTGTATGACAGATCCATTTGGTAAAAATGATGCAATTATGCACCATTTAAAACAATATTCATCATTGTTTTTTATATTTAAGCACGCTTTCTTCTTTTCTATCCATTGGGGGAGAGGGATATAGCGTGAACCTCTTATAAATGCTGAGCGATTTATATTCATATGGAGGTATCTAATTGTTATAAGTGTCCATCCACTATCCCTTTCTTGAAAATCTGACATTTTCGTACTTATTTCATCTGCTTGACGATTAAATATCTCCTCTATATCGTTGTTGTCAGCCAATGTAACAAACACCATTTTTGAATGATGAGTTATTGCACACATTGTCAACTCTTCGTCTACAATTTTTATGTATTCACAATCAAGGTCCATGTTAAATTTAAAAGTTGTATGATCTTTCAGAGCATCTATTAAAATTTTCAAGACACTATTTTTAATTCCCGCAAAATATTCCTGAGGGTGTAAAATTTCTTCATTTTTATTTTCATATGTGAATGTTTGAACACGATTTCTGAAAGCATTTTTAGTAATTTTCATGTTTGAATCAGTTTCTTTAGGGATAGAGGACACTGTTGTTGGAATATTTTTAAATGTACTGGTGTGAATCTTCTCATGGTTTTTTAAAAATAGTTTAGATGTACTGCTGTGAGTCATCTCGTGTTCTTGTAAATTCTTTAAGTGAGAAAAATATTTCCCACATTCCGTGCAATGTAGCTTTTCATGATCTTTTAACATATCACGTTCCGGAAAAATTGATGTACAATATTTACATTTAAAAGACGACATCTTATTTTAAATATTTTATTTATTAAAATTATTATAAAAGTGGTAATTATTTTTTATATTTGATTTAAAATTTTAATTTGTTGAAGGCCTCAAGAATTTTATTTTTTGAAATATTGTTGAAGGACATTTTTCTTTCACTTATTTTTGTTTAACTAATTTGAAGTTAACCTTTAGACTGATAAAAGAAACTATTTTTGTATTTCAATATATATATATGTTCAGCTCTAAAAAGGTGTATGTATGCGTGCGTCAGCTCTAAATATGTATAGTATTTATGTATTCGTGCAGTAAATACTTTTGTGTTTTCTTAAAAATGTTTCTCTTTTGAAATTATTTTAGTATAGGTAAGAACAAATGGTGGTTAAATTATTTATAATATAAATCAAATATTGCCTCATAATTTTCTTGTAATCTTCCTTTGTAAATGATAGTCCATGATTTAGAATTGATTTGTGTTAAAAATTGATCTTCTTTTGTTAAGAATTTATTTATCCTTTGGGGAAGATAAAACCATTTATTGTTTTCTAAGTAAGCAACAACTTTTTGTCCATGTGGAGTTTCTTTCCACTTAAAATTTGAAATTTTATAAGGGTGTTGTAATGGAATGTCATCAACTTTTGTATATTCATATTTTATATTTTGAGCAATATCAATTAATTGCTTATAAAACTAATAAAAAAATAAAAATGATTTTTTTTTTTAAATAATCAGTATTATAGTGGCTACCAACATGAATTAAATATCTTACCATTTTAGCGATGCAATTTTTTAAATACTAATTTTTTGTAGAGCAACTTTGAAGTAAATCTTTAGACTAATGAAATAACATAATGTCCATGAATATAAATATATGTATGTAAATCATCTCTATATAATGTTTAGTGAGAAGAAGATGTCCTAAATATATTTGCATGAGAATAAGAGCTGAATTGAGTGTAAGTGTGTGTGAGTGGGAAAAATAAATTCTTGTTTTATATTGTTGTAAATATATGTATGTAAATCATCTCACGATTTGTTTTGTTAAAATAAAAACAAAACAAACTAAATCTTGAATATGTCCTGTTACATAGCTATTTCACAATGCATTACTTTTAGAAAGCAAAGCAAGATTTTCTCTCAAAAATACATTTTACCTAAACTGTGTATAATACGATTTTCTCTGAAAACTGTGCATGATCGTTCACGATTTGTTTTAAAAAACACACCAAATTTTGAATATGTTCTGTTACATGCATAGTTATTTCACAATGATATGCTATGTAACAGGACATGTGCAAATACATATAGCTAATTTATATTTTCACATTACATTTTACCCAAACTATGCAAGATCGTTCACGATTTGTTTTGTTTAAAAAAAAAACAAAACAAATCGTGAATATGTCCTGTTACACAGCTATTTCACAATGCATAGCAATGCTATATACATAGCATTGCTATGCATTGTGAAATAGCTGTGTAACAGGACATGTACAAATACATAAATATAATTTACTTCAGTAGTAGCATGTTATTATGACACTAATTTTACTCTGAAAAAAAAAATTATGTATATATGTATGATCTCTCGAAGTATGTAGATTTACTATAACAAATATATTTTACCTACACCGTGTAAATCATTCAAGGTTTGTTTTATTAAAAACAAAAAAATCTATTCCTTTTTCATACTAGGTATCAAAAATGTATATTAATGCTTGTTTTATGCAGAAAATTTAGATTTTTCTTTCATAGCAGGTACCAACAAATTTCGATTAACCTTATGAAGAAAATTTTGATTCATTCATAGCAGGTACCAAAAAAATATTTTATTGCCCTCAAAAAGAAACCTGAAATCAACCAATGAGGAAGCAGAAATTTTTATTGCCCTCAAAACTGATGGTGGACCAAAAAATTTCGATTAACCTTATGAAGAAAATTTTGATTCATTCATAGCAGGTACCAAAAAAATATTTTATTGCCCTCAAAAAGAAACCTGAAATCAACCAATGAGGAAGCAGAAATTTTTATTGCCCTCAAAACTGATGGTGGACCAAAAAATTTCGATTAACCTTATGAAGAAAATTTTGATTCATTCATAGCAGGTACCAAAAAAATATTTTTATTGCCCTCAAAACTGATGGTGGACCAAAAAATTTCGATTAACCTTATGAAGAAAATTTTGATTCATTCATAGCAGGTACCAAAAAAATATTTTTATTGCCCTCAAAACTGATGGTGAACCAAAAAATTTCGCTCCCCCATTCCTAACTACTACTAGCGATTCGTCAATGATTCGTCGAAAAAAACAAAAGAAACCTGAAATCAACCAATGAGGAAGCAGAAATTTTTATTGCCCTCAAAACTGATGGTGGACCAAAAAATTTCGCTCCCCCATTCCTAACTACTTCCGTTTTGTTCAAAGAAATATGGTCCGACAACACAGCATGAAAAAACTTCACACCACACTGTGACTCGAATTGGATGCAATTGCCTCTCATGTAGTATTTCTGGGTTGGAATTACTCCATATGCGACAATTTTGTTTGTTTACGTTGCCGTTTAGATCGAAATGAGTCTCATCAGACAATTCTGCAAGTTCTCGTTCTCTTCCAACTTTTCAAGCATTTTCTGCCAAAATTCTAAAAATCAAATCACATTTATAAAAGAGCAATTCTTTTCTTAGATAGAAAAAAAGTTTTTTAAGTTTTCTTTTGGTAGCGGTTGTCACCAGCCACCCTGTAAATAAATATATATAATTGATAGAAATAAAATATTTGTTTATTTGAATTAACATATAATACAAAATACTATTGTATAAAATCAAGTTTATTTTAAGCTATCTGGGCCTTAAAAATACATTTCATGTCTCCTCGTTATTTTAAATATTTCATTAAACAATTTACTTGATATCATAAAAGTATATTAAATTAAAAAAAAATTTATAAACACTTCAAAGAAACATTTCATTGAAAGAGTATATACAAAATAATTTATTTTACATCAACAAAATGGGGTGTATTTATTGGATGTGACAGAGAATAAATCAATTATATTTTGCAATGACCCATCTTTGTAAAATTCACCAAAGCTAATTAAGTTTTTTTTTTTTTGCTATAGAATTTAAAAATTATGTTATTTATTTTGATATGTTTTTTGTAAAACATAATTTGTTTTCATATTAACCTCACAGTAACTAATTTTTAATTTCCAACATCTTCATAGGATGTCTTCTCTAAGACAAGTTTTGTACTTGTACAATTCAAAATATGTTTTTATAGGAAAACTTTGTTCAATTATTGACATAACTTTTATAAACACATGACACTACAAAATGCCGTGAAAGGGAAACATAAGGTACTGAAGTGAGTTTTAAATTTGTTTAACTTGAATAGCTCTCACTGCGACTTTTAAATTGTGAGTACTAAGTTAACAAATTAAAAAATTGCAAAATATTTCTTCTTTAAAAACTTCTTAAAATTTAACATAAAGTAAATCTTAAATTTAGTTTTCAATTTTGAACGAAGTGAATATTTCATTGAAATTCATTCACAGTTTTGTGGTTGTACCTACAAATCTGCGCCATACAATTTTCCTAACTTTTAGAGCCCTAAAAGCTTTTCTTATTTAAAATTATGTTGTCTTTGGCAAACGGAATTGTTTTCATTTGCCATCTTGTTAATTATGAAATATCTCACGCAACCCTCCATTACTCAACAACAATACTTAATAAAGTTATTTATTTAATTACCACAAAAAGTGAGTTTTCACTTAAGCCGGTATCTTTTTAAAAACGACTGTAAGTTCATATAATTCTTATGAACAGAAATCATCTCTTAATAGAAGCCTACTTTTTCTGACTATGATTATGGTCCAATAAAACTTTAAAGCCCTCCCTTCTATCATAATTAGTGATTAGACTTTTGGTTTGTTTTGCGTACATACAAAAGAGTAACATATAAAAGAGTAACGTTACTAAGTGGCTGATTGACTGATTGACTAAGTGACTCACTGATTCATCATCACCGCCCAGACCAATCGGCTAAAGCTACGGACTTGAAATTCGGTGAGTAGGTTCCTCTTTCAATGTGTAAGAAGAATAAGAAGGAATTTTTAAAAATTCGAATATTGAGGGGTAAAAAAGAATAAAAACGAGTGAAACCGGAATATTTATATCTTTGGAAAATTCAAAATGCAAAATATTCTACTAACAAAATAAGTGGTTTTATATTTGGTACTTTGTTCATATTTTGACATTTGCGGGATAAAAATTGTAAAACACTAACGTTTTCTTTCAAACACAGCAACAAAAACTAAATTGTATTCGTCTCCTTTTAAAAAAGTCTCCAATGTGATGGGCACTTTTTTAAAATTTGAGCAAATAAGGGATAAAATGTACCCTTTTTTACTACCAATTCTAAATATATACCTTTTTGTAAATTGATGCAGCATTTTGTTACTAATTGTAGCACCCAATAAAAATCAATGCTAAAAAATTTTTTTCAAGAAAGAAAAAAAGTACCAAAAGAGAAAAATATGATTTGTACTTTATATTTGAACAGGTTTAGTTGTATATTTTATTTTACGTGCAAACTTAGAGTTATGACAGTAAAGTTAAACGGAACTGAATGAATAGTAAGAAATAGTAATAGGGACATTATAGTACTTTTTTTTAATAGTAACTTTGGGTTTTTTAATATTAATAACCCTAGAACTACGAGACTGGGCTCAAAGTGAAAAATCAATAAGGGAAAATATGGTACTTTTTATACATGTTAATGGTACTTTTGGATATTTTATTATTAAAGAACCTAGAAATACGAGATTGGTCTCAAACGGTCTAAAACAGGAAAACCCTATATGGTACAAAATGGTACTTTTTGTTAATTTTAATGAAATTTTTTGACTTTTTATTATTAACGAACAAAAAAAAATTGAGAAGTATAAATAGTACTTTTTTTAATTTTTTGTTAATTTTAATGGTACTTTTTGAATTTTTATCAGAATTTAACTATCAGACGGAGCTGAAACGGTTTAATTTACATTTGATAATGATACCTTTTGATATTATTAGTATTTATTAAAAAAATTAGTACTGAAATTAAATCATTCAACAATGAAATAATAAATTATAGTCGACAGAATGGTATTTCGCTGACGAAGTAAGTCATATGTAATCATGTCATAAAAAATATATTAAGTTTTATTTTATTTTTTTGAATTTTCTAAAATTCCATTAGAAACATTTACAATATAAATACGTACAGCAAAGCCAATTTCTATTTCAATTGTCATATTCATATGACAAAATAAAGTACCTTATGTTGTCCATTCCTTGTCAATGTTCAATGAACATTTCCAAAAATGATAAAGTACATATTTTGTAAAGATAACAACAACTATGCACACAAACACTCAAATAATTACATGGCTGTGTGTTGATGTGTGTGTGCTTTAATTTTAATACAGCATTTGTGCAAAGAGTCATAAACTTTATTATTTGCTGCAACCATACATAATGTTAATGCTGTCATACAAGCCAAAGAATGTTCATTTTCATTTATGTAACTAAATGTATGGAAATCATAGTAAAAATACTTGTACTTTTGTTCTTTTACTTAAAATTTATAAACTCAAAAATAACACAAACCTCTTACTCACATACACAAATACAGACAAAAGCTCTTGCAAGTTCAACTAAACTAACGAGCCATTGAACGTTGGGTATTTCATTTTTGCCACACTGACCATATGAAAAATCTTACATTCATTATAGATTTTTAGTTTTTCTTCTGTTATTCTCATATTAAAAAAAAAAAAAAAGGAAAAAGTTTCTTCTGTTCACAACAGAACAATTTAAATGTCCTTTTTTTATTCGTATTTTACATTAAATATAAAGAAAAGACATAGAAAATAAGGACAGTTAGATTTGAAAGCCTTAATTTTAATTAAACAAAAGAACACTATTAAGTTTT
This sequence comes from Thelaira solivaga, assembly GCA_947397855.1. NCBI lineage: Eukaryota > Metazoa > Arthropoda > Insecta > Diptera > Tachinidae > Thelaira > Thelaira solivaga. The sequence continues at coordinate 31,344,317 of OX377612.1, forward strand.
TTAATATGCTTTGAAACAGCATGAAATTAAAAGTTTTTTTTTTATTATTTGTATTTGTTGTTTGTGCAAATTTTATTATTTTTTATATGGACCAGTGGAATTAAAGAATCTTGTGTAAACCTTAAACTTACTTTCTAATTAATTGTATTCATTTATTTTTATGGCAATTTATTTTTTTGTTTTAGCAATAACTAAAACGAGGCATGATTGCTTAAAAGAAGAAATTATTTTATCAAAGAAATTTTGTATTATTCAAAAATCATTTGAAAAAGAAACCAATTTTTCATATTGAATATTTTTGTATTTATCTTGATATAGTTGCGCTCTTTTAACCTGGTAGATTCTCCCATTACAATATACTTGTGGTGCTCTTCAAAAATTTATCAATGCCGGAAAAAGTAAATGTCATAAGGGCTTTAATGTCATAAACTGTATTGGTAGTAAAACAGATAATTTCAGATATCATCTTGCTAAACTAAGATTTAGGATTGTTAGTGCTACTACAATATTAATGGAAGAAGCTTAAAATGTTTCTCATATTTTGCCTAGAACCACAGCCAACTGTATGTGATGATAAGGGAAGAGAAGTTTTGCAAAATATAGGCGGGTTGCTTACAGAATTACCACATCAATGGATTTTCACCTCTTTAGATAATTTTTATTTTACATTTACATCTGAGTACATAAAAATTGTTATTTAACCTGCCTTTACACGAATATCGATTAATGATTTATTCTCAATTAAGTTTTGTTTCATGATTATAATTATGAGCCGTCTATTGTTCTTCTATTTTAAATCAAAAATAAATATATTACTTTTTTTAATTTAAACTTTTTCATACACAATATTGAACAATCTATTTTAAACTACTCTGCTTGTAAACACATACACTCACACTTGACTGCCACTTAAATTATTTTCTGTAATAAAGCAGCAACAAAAATATATAAATTCGAACCTTTAAAAAGAACAAGTAGTGTAGGCGTTCCTCATGTTAACACACGGCTGGTGTTGTCGATGTATTAATGTGCAAATGTTCGTTTTAGTAAAACAAAAACAAGAAACAAGGAATGAACACCAAAAATATTAAACAATGTTCAATGCTACTATTCTATGCCACAAAAATGTGAATTATACTCGTACTCATACGTGTTCTAATGCAGACATTCGGATGTGTGCTCTACTCTCACATGTGGAAGAATTTTACAAAGTAGTTACTAAAAGGTTTCTTAATTTTTAGAAGCCATTCAGTAAGTAATTTTTTATTTATCAAATCTGTAGTCATATGGTAAAACCGCTTATGTCTTATTAAGTAATTTTAAAAAAAATACAACCTTAAAGTCATAAAAGTTTTGGTTCTTATAAAATTATTTCGATGCTACAAAAGGGTATTGTTTTTATTACAATCTCGTTAATTATGGAATAGATTGCCCTACCATTCCTTAACTACAATAGAAAAATGTGGAGTTACTCATAAAAACAAGCCAATTTTTACTTAAGTCTACTTAAGCTATTTCTCCTTATGAGCATAGAAGTATTTAAGCTGGTATTAAAAAAAGTATATTTATCACAATTTCTGCTTCAACTCTTCATTACACATTTTGAATGCAGCCTAAAGCTTTTTATTGAATTGTTTACTAAAAAAATCGATATACAAAATTTTTTTATTATTCAGCCATTTTTATATTCAATAGAAAGCGTCTGGAGAAAACTGTAACCACTACAAATCTCTTATGTCAATAAAGTTGGTCAAGCCCTAGTTGGTATTAGACTCAGGTTTGCAGGCAGTCACTGTGGGATACTGTAGCCTAAAGTAAATTCTAGCAATTACCAAAACTGTGTGATAGGTTATAGCAGGGTATACAGAACGCAGCAAGCAAAAAGATGAAAAAAGGCTCACGCAAGTTATCTGATACGATATCTTTGTGATGAATGTGGAAGACAAAAAATAAGGAAATATTACGATAAAAAGATTCCTAAGAATAAAAAAATAATAGAGAGAAAAATACAAAAAAGAAAGAGAGTGCGTTATATCCTTTGAAAATTGTGGTTTCTTAAGAAGCCAAATAGACCTTTGATACTTATAGTCACCGCATGCGATATTGAGTAAAATTTATCGAAATTTTTCATTTTATTATCGTTGCCCTTAATATCTAGTACAATGTATCGTAATTTGAGATGATAGCATTCGATAGCGATAGTTTAAGCAATTTTAAGTTTTATATAATTTTAGGCTAAAGCAATTATTTATTGAATTTGAAGAAAAATATAAAAAATTCCCTTTGCACAATTTTTGCCTAAATGCATGCTACAGGTCTTTTTTATTTATTTGCTTTAAGGCTAAATGAATGACTGACCAGGACCATACACGGCAAGTTTAGTTAAGAAATTCTTTCTCATTTCTCTTTTAAAATTGTCATTTTGTCCATACACAAATATCTTGAAGCTACCTGTTTTCTTTTTTTTAAATCTTTATAAAAGATACGAAGAGAGAACAAAAAGGAATTGCCGAATACGAGCAAGTTTTTACCCTTTTCCATTCTACTATCCTCTTTCTCCTCCAAAATCAAGCATTGCCCAGCTAAAATTGCTGTGTGTATTCCTGGTCTTACGATTTAAAAAAATATTGTTTACTCGACTGGAAGTATTAAGCCCCCGATTCTATTGTGCTAAACAGAATCAAAGAAGGTGTTACACAGTCCTTTACTCTTCCTGGTCGTTAACAACTTCAGCAGCAGTCACTTGATGGTAGACTCAATTTCCTTGATTGGTTGTCAAAGAGGGTAGCTAACATTCTTCAGTTCATGAAAGTTTAAGGGTCTATTTGTTTTACAAGCCAACGATAGCTTCTTTCGTACAGTCATTTGTAATGCAAACAAAAACAAAAATACGAAAATTTCACTTGTAGAGAAATATTATTAGCAAATCAAAGACTTAAACATGTTACTTTACAGCAAACTTCAATTCAAAGCCTTTCAAGTAGGACTCTTATGTGATTTATGTTAAAATATGTGAGCACATAAAATAATGAAAGTGTGTTATATCTGTGTTTGTATATGTGTGTGGATAGGTGTGTGTGTGTGTGCGCGTTTTAATATGTGTTTATGTGTATTTCTGTGAGTAAAATATTTGATTATTTGAATTTGGGTTGAAAATTGATGTGAAGGTTGATGAAAAATTTTATTTATTTTTCTAATAATCACAAAAGTTATGCTCTTATTTGAATGAATAAAGGTGTCAATTTTTTTTTTTTTTTTTGTTTTTTCATATTTGAAACTAGAATTTTATAGAGAAAAAATGTATTCATTGTAGAATTTAAAGCTTTATTAATTCATATTTTATTTTTGTCTATAAATATTCTTTTCTCTTTGTAGCTGATTTGTTGAGCTATTAACTTGCCCATTCATGTTGGGTTATTAGCTTAACAAATTAAATTTAAAAGCTTTAAAAAAGTTCTTTACTGATTAAAATTAAATATTGAAACAAAGAGAAGAAGTAGTTTTGTGTCCGCTCCTTAAATTAATCGAATGAGACAATCGAGTGAGACAACTTCATTAAAATATCTGCTACTATTTAGCTGACCTGTCAAACATTGTTTTGACTCATCCTTTAGTTCTTGAATTGTTCTTGACTTGACGTACGAGTTCACTTTTTCTCAAAGAAAGAAGTCCAATGATGGAAAATCACATAATTGTGACGGCCAATTGACATTGCCACGATATGAGATAACACGGCCATTTAATTTCTCGTGCAAGAGAGACATTATTTCGTAGGCTGTGTGGCAAGAGCCACCATTCTGTTGGAACCACTTGTCCATCTCCTGGTCGTAAGAATGTCGTTGTCATCTCGTGAGATGTTCAATTATTGTGCACGACAACGAGTCAAAGTTGACTAGCATGCTTACAATTTCCTTGATTGTGGACATATTTGGTCGATTATGCTGACCAAAAGAATCTCAAAGTGCATAAAATATGTTTCGATTTGAATGCGAATGAATTTCGTAAAAGGCTTGAACAATCTTAATGCTCTGCTGAATTGTGTACCTCTCCCTGATTGGATTTTGTCAAACACTAAAACAAAGAAATGTCAAATGGACGTTTAGATGTGACTCGCAATTAACATCGTGCATTATGGTTGAATTACCCTTTAGCTAAAAAGAGAAAAAATATAAAACTTCTTCAATACCATAACCAGCTGAAGGAAAAAGGAAATGCTCATATCGAATTTGCTTTCACACAAAATAAATTTTTCGTATCATTTTGATGTTTTTTATTAGACAATTAAATTTGTACATGGATTATTTTAAGAACACGTGCCCGGGGACAATTTTTCATTCCATAAAAACAAATTTATAAAGTGGGCGTGAAAATGCGTGGGATGTGGTCAGTTTTTTTTAATAAATTTAAATAAGACGAATTACAAAAAAAAAAGTGGAAGTAAAAGTGGGAGTGGTAGTAAAAACCTAAGTTGGTTTAAAACGAACATTAAAAAAATTTTCTAAAACGGTGCAGCCGTTCTCAAGTGCTGTGAGTATTAAACAACGACATTTAATTTTTATTCCATATAAAGAGACTATCGATCTTCTTTTCCAAAATATCAGTAGCCATGTAACGGCCCTCGATATTAATCGAAATTTTACTGGAATTTAAATGAATCGATATTGAACAAAATAATTTCACCTTAACTTTTTTTTATTAAATTTTGAGTAAAATATTTTTTGATTTAAGGTGATTTTTTGTGTTGTTTTAGCTTTTATGAAATCGTTGGAAATTTGTGATGACATGTTTGTCTAACTACTTCCGGCGGAGTCTATTTTCAGTTCAACAAAATTTCAACAGAAATTAATTTCTTTAAAAAAAATTTTACTCACAGTAAACGTAACTTGTTTTAACAGTTGCCATTACTTTGTTTGTTAATGTTTTTTGTAAATAATAGTGGGACTCACAACAGTGCTTGGCTTTCCACAACACAACAACCAAGTGTAAAGGGTAGCTAAATTTTAAGGGCCGATGTTGATTTTGAATAAAAATTATTATCATTTCAATTATGTATAAAACAAAATATCAGCCAAATGGCTGCCGCGACCTCGGCGGCACACCTCCATTCGATGATCCAAATTTTCGATGACGCTGAAGCATAATTAAGGTTCTATGCCTTTTATGTGCCGAATTATCTTATTCTTTAGCTCTTGAATTGTTGCTGGCTTATCGACGTACACCTTTTATTTCAGATAACCCCAAAGAACGGTGTCAAATCACATGATCTTGGCGGCCAATTGACATCGTCACCACGTGAGCTAGCAGCGTCCTGTTGAAACCACATATCGTCCACATCCATATCTTCCAATTCGGGCCATTAAAAGTTCGTTATCATCTCACGATAGCGAACACCATTCACAGTAACTGCCTGACCGGCCTCATTTTGCAGCATTCATTTTGCTGTATGCCAAACAAAAATTTGGGAAATAAAAAAAAGTACAATATGCTCATCATATTTGCGAAATGAAAATTTTGCACTAATGGACCTGTGAAGTCCCTAATATTTTGTAACTCTTTTTTTTTTTTGGTTTATTGCTATGGGTGCACTGATATTATAACTTGTGCTCAGTTACTTAGTTGTTATTTGTAATTGAGGATGCAAATGTTGCTCAAGTTACAGTAAAATAAATGAAATAATAACAACAAATGTGTTATTTTATACATTTTCTATTCCTGACCAGCAGCCTCACATTTTATCTTCTCTACTAATGCGAGTTAGTAACAATGTATGTATGTGGGTGTATCTACTTTATACATTTTGGTCTCATTGAAAGCATAACAATGAATTGTTGTGTTTTACGATTGTTTGTTTTAGTTTTAATTTTTTTTTATTTATTTTGTTTTTAAATTTTGCTGCCTGAAAACAGATGATGAGTTAAAAGGTTGTAAAACAAAAACTATAAAATATAAACAGTTCAACCGTAAGAAAACAAAAGCAACAATAGAAATGGAAAAAAAAGAAGAGAAACTAGTCTGGGGAATTGAGTTTGAAGATAAATTATCAGAATAAATTTTATTAAGTGGGAAATATAACACAAAAGTTTGCATTTCATAACAAGTGTTTAAATATAAAAATATAACATCTAGTAGACAAATAGAAAGAAGAGTGTTAAATTGAAATACGTAAATTTAGAAAACAAGTTGAAATGTTTTTTTAGTAGTTTTCTAGTAATTTTCTATTTAAATCTTCAGAATCATAATAAATATTAATAGGCTAAATTATTATTATTATTTTGTTTGTTTGTGACAATCAATAATCAGTATACAAGTTCTAAAACTAAATATAAAGGGCCTAATTATGAGTGCAGTGTCGAGAAAACAATGATATATGGTAATGGTGGCCATACCTTTCACATTTGGTTGTTCTAAGTTCGAAGTTCTAAGAATGACACTCGTAATAATGGTGAATAATTAAGTACAACCCTTGTCAAGGCCATATTTTATATATCAGATATTAATAGGTCAATTATGGATAGCAACTAAACTTCAGTTGCCTTTTTAATAACGACAAGACACATCAAAACATAGTTTATGCATTTACCTAACGGTGGGAAAACGTAGAATGAGCTGCTTAGTCAGCCGAATGTGAGACGTAGGAGATCTAGGCATGACTAATCCTATAGCAATTACAAGATTCGTAAGAAGGCCATGATGATAATAATAAAATTCTTCATTTATGCTCATGTAGTTTAAGTCAAAATGTTTCTAAAGATTTTCCTAGAGAGCTGTATTATCACCGTACACAGAGAGCTTTTCCTTAAAACATCCTTTGAATTTTGTCGCGAATCCAATGAAAAATGTATTATCAGACGTGTTCTAAAAATCTCTTTTACTCAAAGTGATTTCAAATCACGAAGGACTGTATTAGGCATGTTCTGAAATTAGTGTGATTTTAAACCACGAATGGTATTAAAAATTTTTTAGTGTTCTGAACATCATGAGATTTTTAGCTTTTAAGTAGTGATTTTTACAGTTCTCAATCATGAGCTCAGAGCTCAGAACTAAAAATCACGAAAAATATAAACAAAAAAAAATTCTCCACACAAAATAAAGGATATTTTTAAATTATGAAGTTTACGATTCCGTAGTGAAAAATAATTAATTTTTTGACAAAAACTAATAAAAAAAACAATTCAAGTTAAGTGAATTTCATCATTTTGTTAAGCAATCCACAGCAAAATGCTTAAAATGCTCCAAGTGATTTGATATCGTACGGCAGTTAGCTGGCCGGTTTTAAAACACATTTTTTTCGTACCTTTAAATCACTTTGATAAAAAGTAATTTTTAGATCAGCCTGAATGACACGTTTTATTAGACTAAGAAAATATTTCATTAATTTAATGAAATAATTTTATTAATACACTAACAGAGTAATTCATTATTTTTCATAACATTTCATTGGTTCAATGAAATATTTAATTAAGTTAATGAATATTTCATTGAATTAATGAAATATTTCATTACTCTAATGAAATATTGTCATTGATTAAAAATAAATAAAATTTTCTTTGGGTTAATGAGCAAAATTCTTTCAGTGTATACTGCAGATATTTCATCAACTCACATAAGTTGTTAAATTTATTTTTAAATCAAAGAAATTTTTTTAATGAAATCATTCTATTGGATTTCAAGTGTGTGTGTATCGTAATTATTTCACTGTACACAATATTTTATCTTCATGAAAGACTTTTCGTTAAGCTTTTAGGAAAATAAAACAAAAACACACAAAGTTGTATCCACACACACGCCTGAATTTTTCTTTTTTCTTTTTTTTTTTAAACTAAATACTTAAATATTTTTGCTTAAAATTTTGAGACCTCTTAGATTAGTAAATATTTAGTGTCTTGACCCGGGGTATTTGGCTGTACAAGTGGTCCATTGGGCCGCTCTACATATGGCTTTGGCCAGATTTTTGTTCACTTTAAATACATTTTTTAATTAAATTCAAATGTCAGCTTTCTTAGCGTTTTAAGAATACAAGATTTAGAAAATGTTTTTTCTTCTCTCTTGCCCATTAAAAGTATTTTAAAAATTTTATTTTAATTTTGTTCAAATTACGTTTTATTCATGTCCTGTTTCCTCTAGTTTTTTCCAAACTTCTGTTAAGTGTATTGGGAGCGCTTCAATACTCACATTAACATTTCAATTCCTTTTCTTCTTTTCTGCTGGAGCTGTATTTTAGTTTTACGTTTTTAATTTCATTCCATTTGCAATTGTGTGCATTATGTAAGTATGAGTGTGTAAATGAATAACACAGGCAGCTTGCGTTGCCTGTTTTAGTCCTTTAAGCAATATTTGCTTGTATATCTAGTTGAGTTTTTGCTGCTCAGCCTGCTTTACTGACACACTGACAGTTTAACGTATTTGTTTTTTATTTTTTTTTGTATTGTAACACAATTGCAAGTGAATGTGAGTTTGAGTGTGAGTGAGTAAATGTGGTGCGTTTTTTTTAACGTGCAGTGCACTTGCTTATGTATTTGTCCCGTGTCCTCATTTTGGAGTTTTTTTTACAGTTTCATTTACCATTTTTACACTATTTTTTTTTTTGCTTAAGAGTAGAAAATTAAAACATTTCTGCAGTAATAGGAACCAAGTGCAATGACTCTATTGGGATTGTTGTTTAGCAGTTTGTGTGTGTGCATGTTTTTTTTTATTTTTTTATTCTCTGATTTCTCTTTATCTCTATAAAGTCGTGTGTGTGTTTTTTTAGTTATTATTTTCCACTGTTTTGCTCAAGTTTTCCTTGGTGATTATTGTTGGCATTGTGTTGTTGCTCTTTTTCATTGTTTCATCGTAAATTTTCTCATTTAAGTATTTAGTTTTTTTTTCTTTTTTCCAAAAAAATAATATTTGTTTCCATAGTGCAAGCAAGCATCTGTGAATTAGAATTGTTCATTGAAACCTCAACCTCAGAGAACATATTACTTTGGAGTTTTGCTTATTTAATATTTGAAATGGAAAGTTTTCAAATCACGTTTACCTATTTTTTTTTCTTAATTTAATTGTAGATGAATTTATTTAAAAACTTGAAAGAACTATTTCTTTAAAAAAAAAACTCTAAAATTTGTGAAGCCTATAGGATTTTAATTGATAATTAAATTTTATATTTTTTCATATTTAAATATTGTATTGATATTTGAGTTGTTATTCTGAAAATTGATATAAGTGCACTGGTTTCAAAGTGATAGAATTACCTCCAAAACACAGCAAATTTATTTAAAGTAATTTCGATATATAAAGGGTGTTTTTTATAGACGTATAGAACTTTAAGTTGGCATTACTGTTCAAGATGGCGACCCATTTAACAGCTGTCAAGTGATTTGTTCTCAGTTTGGCTTGACAATTCATCATGAATAGACTCACGCTTGAACAACGCTTGCAAATGGGCTCAAAACGAGATTGCCGTTGTTCCCGATTTTCATAAGCGAATTTTGTTTAGCGATGAAGCGCACTTCTGGTTGAATGGCTACGTCAGCAAACAAAACTGCCGCATTTGGAGTGACGCTAATCCTCAAGTGTATGTCGAAACACCGTTACATCCGGAAAAACTGACTGTTTGGTGCGGTTTATGGGCTAGTGGAATCATTAGATCGCACTTCTTCAAAAACGATGATGGCCAGAACGTTACAGTCAATGGCGATCGGTATAGAGCCATGATTACTAACTTTTTTATTCCTGAATTGAACAACCATGATGTCCAGGAGCTGTGGTTCCAACAAGACGGCGCAACATGTCACACAGCTCGTGCCACAATCAATTTATTGAAAGACACGTTTGGTGACCGACTAATTTCACGTTTTGGACCTGTGAATTGGCCTCCAAGATCTTGTGATTTAACACCACTAGACTACTTTCTGTGGGGCTAGGTAAAGTCATTGGTCTATGCGGATAAGCCAAAATCACTTGACCATTTGGAAGACAACATTCGCCGTGTTATTGCCGATTGGACTACATCCGAGCCAGCCGTGGCGGTCATATGCCAGAAATCATATTTAAAATGTAATGCCACAAGATTATCTTTCGGCTAAATAAAATTCATGTTAATCGAATAATCCATCGTTGTTTTATTGCACTTTAAAGTTCTATACGTCTATAAAAAACACCCTTTCTAATGCTAAAAAAAAGTGTGCAAACATAGCAAAGATATATAAAATCAGCTATTATTTTTAAAACAAGTGTAAGTCCAATAAGCTGTAATTTTTTTAATGGACTTATACCACTTTCAAAAATAACACATCATTTGCATTTCACATTGTAAAAGTTTTATATTCATATTTTATATGATAAAGTCCTGGTTGCTACAGATGCTTGAGTTACTAGTTTTGCAAAGGATTGGTACTCATTACTATCGCCTGTTATATAGGACAAGAACTTTCACTGTCAAAATGTAAATTCTTCTATCACAATTTGGCTCCACAACTCATTAGCTCACTAATACTTTCTCTTCTACCTTTACCCAAATTATAGTTTTTAGATTATGGCTGAAGCTTACGGGCTCCCCTAGGAAATTTCTATAATAGTTAAGCCCAGAGATGTTGATTTTATAAATTAAACTTCTTCATATAAATTTTACAGCCAGACCGGCTTTATAAAAAATAATTGTTCACTTCTACTTTAAAACACAAATTCTCAGTTGCAAGAAAATTATTGTTAACAATTATTGCATTTCTATATTAAGTTAAAGCCCTCTTTAATAAGAAGGCTATTTTATATCCCTCGCAGCAGCTTTAAATGCAACACTGATTTAGTCAAAAGTGGTTGACTGAAAATGACTAACTGGTTTCTATCGCTTTCGTTTAAAATCGACAAAGAGGGACTGGTTATTAATTGCACTTATCCAAGCATTTCAAAGCCAAATTTATAAATGCCATTATCGTAGAATGTATAAACAAAATGATTGCATTATTTGGTAAAGCTGGTTTAAGCGTCTAGTGTGCGAGTGATTTTATTGTGTTGAAAACTTTAATAAGGAAACTTTTTTTTATTAAATAATTTAAATATGTAGATTTTTTATTTACTTTTTTTGATGCTTTCTCTCGTTTCTTCTTTCACTTAATGAATTTTGTATGAAAAATAAAATTAACTAAATTTAAATTAGTAGCAGAACAAAGTTCCAATGAAACATTGTGGTTATTTATAGTCCAATGCAATTTTACTTAATAGCCAAGCAATTTAACCAGAAAAGTTTCTAATGTTTATATTATAAATAATTTAGAGCATATTTAACTATGGCTACAATGTCCTTAAAAAAAGCTCATGAACCGGGTAAGTACGTTTTGTCAGTGTTTTTTTTTTTTTTGGTGTTTGACTATTCAAATGAAAAATTTAAACCAAAGTTAAAGAGACATTTTTTAGCCAAAACACTTTTCTACCAGCAATACAATTACCCTTTACTTCATAAGGATGTATGTACGTATAATGTTAAAGGGCAAAATTTTGTATTTCTAAGCCATTTTCATGCTAAACATGTGCAAAATGAAATATTTAGTAAAATTTCAATAGCAAGTGTAAATATGTGTGCACAAGCTTTTGTGTGTGTGTGTGTGTGTGTGTGTGTGTCTGTATGTCTGATTTCTAGCAAATATTTTCAAGTATGCGTTTGTTTAACAAAATTTCTGCCAAACATACCAGAATTACAAACCAACTATAACAAAAAAAAACAAAAAAATTAACAAACTAAAATTCATGTTACAATTTACCACAAATATAATGCAAAAGCCAACGCGACAATTCAACAAATTTAACCAAAATAATTTGTGGTAAATGATGATCACGATAGTGATAAAATATACACACATACACACTTCCATACATGCTCACACATGCATCAAATCACATACACACGCATACTTACACATACTTACTTACATTTAAAACAAATTTTCATCAGCGAAATAATAAACGTGCAACAAAGTGAGAATTTTAATGGTCAAAATGAATGGTACTTAAATGGTGACAATGATGATTGCAATAACGATAATAAAGTTCACTCACTCACTTACACACGTACTCGTTCGTACTAGTACTTTATAAATCTATGTATGAGAAAATAAGTGAATATTGCGACCGCTGAAATTGTATTCACAGACGTATAAAATACGAGGGCTGGTCTTAAAGTCTTTCACGCTACAATTTCACAAAAAAACACAGAATCATATATTTACTCGTATGACAATTTAACAGTCTAATACGAAAGCTTAAAAGGTATATAAAGTGTGTTAATAATTTCTTTATAAAATTGAAATTCAAATTATTTTTATTTTAAAAAAATGTCAGCAAGACAAATAAAAAGAAGTGATAATAATTTAGGACTTTTGAATTACTCAGCAAATTTGTAAGAAATAGTAATTTGCGTTTCGTAAAAGACAACCACTATCTTTTAAAGCATCCTTTGTCAGCAAATGATGGTTTGAAATGCCGTCAAACTTAACAATTTGTGTCTGGAAAAAAACCTTTCGGAGAATTTAACTTTTGCAAAATGTAGGCCGATTTGTGAGTTTTTTTTCTGTTTGTGATAATCTTTGTTAAAAAAAGAGAAAATATGATTGTTATAATAATATATGAGCCATTACTTTTAAAAGTGATATAAGTCCACTTTAAAAAAAAATTGTTAGCGCTAGTTTTAGTAAGATACCGACAATTACCACTGACTTGTAATATTTTTAAAAATAACATCTCATGATTATTTTGCATAATCATAATCAAGAAAAAGCAGGCTTTTATTAAGAGGCTACTTTTGTTTATAAGAATTTTATAAACTAAAAATCGTAACTTTATTTTGAAATTATTAATATAGATAAATTTATTTGAAATAATCAATGAGATTCTAGAGAAACAATTTAAGAAAAAATTTCAAAATTTTATAAAAACTTTTTTGACAATAAAATAAAGGTAGTATTAGTCTTTACTATCTGTTCTGTTATGAATCAGCTTTTTCAATTCTGTTTAATAGAAAACCTGTATGTATTATATAATTAGCTTTTCTGTTTTGTTCTCTGGCGCTGCAGACAAATCTGTACAAAATAGATTCTGACAGCAATGTCAAGTGACAGCTACAATAAATTATGTGAAAGCTTTTTGAACTCGTTAAAATTTTGATTTTTGGTAAAAAAAAAAAGAAAACAGTTTGAAAATTAACGAAAATTTTAGTGCAAGAAAATTATATTTTATTTAATAAACTTAGCAAAACCTACAGATTGCCGAAGAAAACACGTGCTGTTTGGGCAGATATAAGTAAAAACTAACTACGAAAAATAAGTAACAGAAATTCACGGCACAGAACACACGCAAAGAAAACAGATGGTTGAATATGGTCACCGCAAACATTGTGTGTTCTTAACAAAAATATTATTATTAACTTGAAGCGTCTAAACATTATTAAGATGACGATAAACATATTTCTAGTTATTTTTAACCATATTATGTTTAGTGTCTTAAATCAACCATAAAATTATCATATTATTATTGATATAATAATGAAAAAAATATGGTTGAATGTAAATTTGTTTTTTATTTTGTTTCTTTCGCAGCCATATAAATAAAGTGAGTATAAAACAAAAACTTAATCGTTCAAACTCAACTGAGCTTTATGTATAAATTAAATTTGTGGTCAAAATTAAATTTTTCAATTGTTCAGCGTTGCCGTCTCGCTATTTGGGCATGCTCCATACATTTTGTATGGGCCTGAGAATTTTTGACAGATAAAAAACGCTTACCTCGCTATTTTAGTTATGATTGCAAGAAAAGAATACTTATCAGATGATCCTCTTATGTTAACAAATTAAACCCACAATAAATATGGTTGACAAAGTAGCTTATCCAATAAAATAAAGAAAGTAAAAGAAAGCCACGTTAATTGGAATGTCAAGGCATTTACTTAGACATTACGAAAGAGAACTAAAACAAAAACACACATTTTCATGCAAGACAGCACACCTTAAATTATTACTCGTATTAAAAAAATAAGAAAATAAATAGAAAGTAGTTGACAAAGTTGTAGTGTGACGTCACAAACGTCAATAATAAAAAAGAAGATTGCTTCTTCACGTCTAGACTAATGTATAGGCGATTTTATTGAGACCAAAAATTCTTTCTATTGTTCTTGATCTAGATGTGATGTGTATCTAGACAGCTGAATATTATTAGCAGAGGTATAACGTAATGAAGGCGTTTTTTTTGTTTTCTATTATTGTTGATACTAAAGTCATAATTCTAATTCTCATTTAGTACAAAATTTAAAATTATAAAAAGCATGAATGTTAACAAGAATGACTTGAAATTAAAATATTTTTGTGTGCATTTAAAGGAAAGTTCTGGCCTTGGAAAAACTTTGATTAACATTTTTCTTTAATCAAACACTTGCAATAAAAACGTAAAGTACAGCTTACACACGCATTAAAAATGATAAACGAATACACGGACGCCAAAAATGTAAAGAAGAAAATTGCGAATTAAGGAAATGAATTTCAATGTTCATGGAACAACTAGTTTTCATTTTAATTTTTTTATCTTTAAGTTTATTCGGAAAGGCCTCTTCATAAAAAATGTGTTTAACTTTTTTTTTTAATTTTATTGTTATTTATATTTAATATTAAAAATTAATTATAAAATTAAATTTATTAACGAGCAGCGGCTCAGAAGGTCTGGCCAGGAATTGAACCTTTAGTCCCAAGACTGATAGGTTAGCACGCTACCCATGAATCTACAGGGCACACTTTTTCAATTTTAATTTTTTTTTTTAAATCAAATAAACTTTTTTTTAAGAAAATTATTTCTAGAAAAGTTTTCACTTTCTTGAAAATTTTATTAATTTGTCCAAGAAAAATCCTAAAAAAATCTAATAATCTTTTTACTTATAGAAACTTCAATCCAGTTTATGCTGCATAACTTCCATAAGTTTTGATTTTACTTTTATTTTAGTTTCCAGCAAATGCAACTTTAAATTTGTTTGCTTTTAGTCCCGTATCATTTTCTTTTATGTTTGTAAAGCAGGAAGGAAAAAACAAAAAACAGAAGTATGAATGAATAAATAAAATAAGTGCCAAATTGTTAAAATCATTAAATGTTTAAGATGTAGGAAAAGTTAAATGAATAAAAAGAGTTTGTTAGGTACTTAGTGCCTTCCCTCACTATCTTAATTGCAGAAACATTCCTTTGCTGATTTGCTGTAGAACGACAATATTAAGCATTTAAAAAGTCATGTTGCTTAAACTAAAATAAAATGCACAAAACTTTTTGCAAAACAAACGACATTAAAAATGTTTCCTGCAAATGCAAAAAAAAAGTTCAAAGTTATAAACTTTTCCTTTTTTTATATTTCATAATTTTAACTAAAATTATGAGCATCAAATTGAAGTATATTCGTAAAAAGAAATAAAAACCAACAAGATATCAACTGGAATTTTTATAAAGAAAATAAAAAAAAAATTATTCAAACAAAAGCTAAGCGTCATTACAAACTATAAACTCAAAAAGTTGTAGAGTTTATTAGATCTAGAGTATAAAAAGAGGAGAAAAAAATATCGTTTATGACCAGCATTTAGCCCTCCATTTCATTAATAGAGAACTTTGGCTTAGTAACACTTAGTCTCCGTTTCATAGTTTTAGGTTACAATAAATAAAAAGTACCATTTTGTCCATTTTTCTTTTTTTTCTCACTTTACTCAGTAATTTTGTAGTCTCTTTTTTTATGTATAAATACAAAAAGTACTTTTGCAATATATTTTATTTCTTTACTTATATTTATTTTAATAAGTAAGAAACGAATAATAAATGAACTAATTAGAAACAAAATTTAGTTTGTATAAAATTTGGTTTTTCTATTTTTAATTATTCAATTAATTGAACACGTTTATGTTTTCTCCTATTTTTCTTATTTTTCACGACATTAACCATCATCTATCATGTGTCAATTTCAGGCACACAGTTTTATGACTTATCACTTTACTGGAGACTGTTTGATATCAGTCTGATAGTTTAATTTTCGTTAATATTAATGTAGGAAACCATAATCGATGTGCCAATAATGGGTTGCATATACATTTGCGCTAACGTACAAAAATAAAGATAATTTAACATTCATAGTATTGAATGAATTCCTTTGTGTGTTTCTGTTGAAAGTAATTAATACAATAATATCCTACAAAATTAAAGGCACAGACGGAGCGAATAAATTGCATCTTTCAAAATTTTGGCCTTAATCGAGATCAGATCTTGAAGGATGAACTGACGAAGCATATAAATTGCATACTCAGATTGCAGTAATAAAAGTAATATAAGAACTATCGGAAATTAAAAAAAAAAAAAAACATAAAATTCAGAAAAATGCATGAAATATTTATTTGGATCGATAGTTGGGTCGATATAATTTAATGTTTGAAGATTATTTCATGCAAATGTTGGCCGCGGCTGCGCCTCAAATGGTCCATCCGCTTAGTCCAATTTTGGCATACTCTTTCCAACATTTCGGTCGGTATCTCACGAATAATGTTGGCAATGTTGGCTTCCAGTGCGTCAATCGAAGCGGGCTTGTCCCTATAGACATTAGCCTTAACATAGCCCCACAAAAAATAGTCTAGAGGCGTTAAATCGTACGATCTGGGCGGCCAATTGACTGGTCCCAAGCGTGAAATAAACTGTTCACCGAACTCGCCTCTCAATTGGTCCATTGTTTCGCGTGCTGTGTGGCATGTGGCACCGTCTTGTTGAAACCACATGTCATGCAAGTCAAGCTCTTCCATTTTGGGCAAAAAAAAGTTTGTTATCATCGCACGGTAGCGCTCACCATTCACAGTAACCTTGTGATTCGCATCATCTTTGAAGAAATACGGCCCAATGATGCCGCCAGCCCATAATCCGCACCAAACGGTTGTTTTTTGTGGATGCATTGGTAGCTCTTGCAATGCTTCTGGCTGCTCTTCACTTCAAATATGGCAGTTTTGCTTGTTCACGTATCCATTCAACCAGAAATGAGCCTCGTCGCTGAACACAATTCTTCGATAAAAAAGTGGATCTTCATCTAACTTTTCAAGAGCCCATTCACCAAAAATTTGGCGTTGTGGTAGGTCGTTTGGCTTCAATTCTTGCACCAGTTGTATCTTATAAGGCTTCACACCCAAATCCTTCCGCAAAATTTTCCACGTAGTGGATTAACAGAGGCCCAATTGCTGCGAACGGCGCCGAATCGATAATTCACGGTCATCACCAACACTGGCCGATACGGCTGCGATATTTTCTTCAGTTCGCACTCTACGTAAGCGTGTTGGTGGTTTAATGTCCAACAATGTAAATTTGATGCGAAATTTTGTTACAATAGCCCGAATAGAAGCCTCAGTAGGTCGATTAAACTGACCATAAAATGGAAGAAGCGCGCGATGAACTTTCTTAACAGAGCACGCATTTTGGTAATAAAATTCAATAATTTGCAAGCGTTGTTCGTTTGTAAGACGATTCATGATTAAATTATAGACCAAACTGAAGATGTTTGACAGTGACACAAGATACAAAACGTGCGTGAGCTGTCAAAACTAGTGTTGCCAAAAAGATAATAGCAAAAAAATCACTCTTTATAATCAAAAAGTTCAATTATAATAAATGCAAAGTACCTATTAACTTTTTTTTGATTTAACATAATGATTTATTTTGGGGTGCAGAATGCATTATCTTCCATGATATTCTCATGAAAAATTGTGCACACTAACATAAATTGGAATTAATAAAGACTTCATTTTGTTAAGCTTCCAAATATTTATTTATTTATTTATTAATTCTCTTAAATTACAATTATAAATTATAAGGTAAGAGGAAAAAAAAGGGGGAGCAATGGCATCTTAGGCCTTCAGCTCAAAGGTTTTTAAAATATTCTTAACGCTTAAATTTAGTTACAGAATATAACAGTGCGATCAATATAATATTTACAAGAAAATTTTAAATATAAAATATATTTATAGATTAGTTTTACTAAAGATAATAACAGTAAGATATAGTATTTACAAATGTGTGATATATTAAATTTTCTTATACAAATTTGATTGTTTAAGGAATGTCGAGAGTAAAATTATATTTTTCATTGACGGATAGGATAAAAGTGTTATAGGGTCAGCGTTTAAGAGTATAGAACTTCTTGTATTATTAAATAGAGGACATTCACATAGGAAGTGCTGAGTGGTAGTAGGAAGATTAATGGGACAATCGCAGAAAGGTCTAAAGTTGTTGCTGAACAGATTTCCATGAGACACCCTAGTGTGTCCTAATCGAAGACGAAGAAATTTGTTACAATCCATTCTTGAAATATAATTTCCATGGTCTGTTATGTGTTAATCATTCGATACCAATTGGAGGTGGAATTAAATATACTATTTTTATCTTGTAAAGTGAAATGGTTGACGATATGTTTGTCAATATCCGTACGGTTTAAATTGGTAGTAAAAAATAAAGGTTGTTTATCTGCGTGTCTAGCGTTGCAGTCTGCAAGTTTATTACCTATAATTCCACAGTGGCTTGGAACCCAAATTAATATAATCCTAGGGAAATTTTCTATTAAGATACTCCGGATGATTGAGGTGTAATATTCACAGTTAGATATATTTAGTACTGATTTCAGAGCTGAAAGCGAGTCAGTGCAGATTGCAAATTTGCCTCTGACATTTTTAATTAGCATAAGAGCATCATGTATTGCAATAATTTCAGCCGAAAAAACTGAGCTGTAATTGTCAAGCTTAGCGATTTTAATAATACTATTTTCAGATGTGATACAGTATGAAACACTAAAATTATTCTTGGAGCCATCGGTGAAAAAGAAAGTGTGATCTATTAGATTTTCCTTCAAGCTCTCAAACATTGCCCTATATTGGTATGGTGGTGTATCTAATTTTGTTAATTTGTGTAATGTGGTATTATTACATGTTTCATTTAAAGACATTGAAGGCGATTTTAGTGGATTACTGAATTACTCTGTATAGAGAGGAAGGAATCGTAGGTATTTTTTTTTTTTTGCACGTTTTAATTTCTTAGCTATTGAATATAAGGAATTGCCATTTCTTTGACAAATTGTATGCCAAAGTTTAGTAGTGAGTATATCCCTTTGGGTGGATAGAGATCTAACATTTGACTCATACTGTAAACTAGCAATAGGCGAAGATGGAAGAGCTCCAAGTGATGTTCTTATAGATGAGTTTATAATTGAATTAATTTTTTTAATTTGAGATTTAGCATAAAACAAGGGATTTTACTATAGAGATAAGAGTAATTGTATTGCAATTCCACTTTGGATTAGCTAAGCATTTTATAATATTCAAATGGGGTGATAATGAGCTTTTTAAGTACTCTATATTCCAAATAATTTAATATGTTCTTTTTATAATTTTTAATTTTATTTAATTTGAAATCATAAATCGTATATTTCCCTCATAATACGTTTTGAATTATATTGGATGCTATAAATTACTGACGAACTTTTCACATGCTGCATGAAATTACTTCAAGGTACGTTTATGGAAAAAAAATAGCAAAAAGGCGTACAGGTTTCACCCTCTGCTTCTTGAAAATTAAAAAAAGGTGCCAAATACATATAGAAACTTTTTTAGCGAAAAAAACTAGAATTTAAATTTAATAGCTGTCGCTTTAAAAATAAATGCGCTTAAAAAAAATTTGAAAAATTTGTGTTTTACCCTTTTTTTCCTACAACTGAACAAATGCCAAATGTACCAAAAACCTGTTCGCTTATTTTAAGCAAAATAGTTTAACTGCATCTACTTAATCTTACGATTTTACCCTTTTTTACCCTAAAAAGCCTCCCTTCTAGTTTGTTCTACACATTGATTAATTCCAGTGATTTGGACTGAACGGTGATGAACTCAGTCAGTCAGTAAGTAAAGGGATCACACAAGTTAGAAAATTCAAGTCAATTTATGAATGAGAGCAACTGATAGCAGTGCTCAAACCATTGCATCTTATATCGAATGAAATCTATTGCAATTTTAATGTTCTCGTAAAAACAATTTTAAGATTATGATACAAGCTATACAGCATTGAATGCGGTGATTTGGGCGCTGTTTCCAAAGTATTTTCAAATATTTTTCAGACGATTGTATAATTAAATTTACTGCTTTTAAAGCAACTTAGAGGATCAACTGAAAACAATTAATAAATTTTAAAGTGGCTTTAAGCACACACTGTCCCTCTGCACTGTTGCCTATAGGAATAAATCAGATGCAGGGTGTTTTAAGAAGCAGCATTCAATCGCCATTAGGCCACAATCCTGGAAAAAAGCATTTTAAAAACATTTGAATTCTTTTTCAAACAAACATCATCACTTTTCTCGGTTTATTAGAAAAAACACACCCAACACATTCTTAATGTATTTTATGTTTCCCCTCTTTTTTTATTTATTTTAATCCTTTTGAAAGCAATCACAAACCAAAATAAATTGCAAATACAACTCAAAACCTTTTCTAAGGCATTTGGCTAATGAATGTTTTAATGCTGGTTGACTGAACACTTATTTTCCTGATCACTTTTTTTTCTGAAGCATTTTTCTTCCCGCAGATAATCAACAATTTTCCAATCAATTCGTATA
The DNA here is from genome assembly GCA_947397855.1 of Thelaira solivaga. Classification (NCBI taxonomy): domain Eukaryota; kingdom Metazoa; phylum Arthropoda; class Insecta; order Diptera; family Tachinidae; genus Thelaira; species Thelaira solivaga. Next base: position 31,364,931 of record OX377612.1, read on the forward strand.
ATTAACGTCATTTAAATTAAAGAGCAAAAAAAAAATAAATAAATTGCCACATTACACAAACTTGCCAATAAACAAATACGCAAGTTGGAGGAAAAAAAGCCTTAATTGAAAAAAAAAAAAATTACAAATAAATTGTGTGTCAGCTGTAGAGTTTTCAATTATTTTGTTTTTGTTATTGCTTTTTATTTTATTTACTAAGTTTGACAAGCTAAAGTCAACATGTATCTCAGAACCACTTCATCAGGAATCATTCTCATCAGCAGCATCATCAGATGTTTAAAAATAAAAATAAAAAAAATGTAAACGTTTGATGGTTCAAAACATTCAATTACTTTCAATTTGTTGTTACGTGGTCTAACTGTTACAACAGTATCATGCTGAACTTGAACCACTAATCAACAACAACTGCAACAACATTCATTCATTTCAAATAACGAGACATGAAACATACAATGTCGTATAGAAAATTAAAAGAGAAAAAAAGAAACAGACAGTAGTGGCATATAGAAGGACACATAAACGTTTGTGTGTGTGTGTGTGCATGAAGTATTAGAAAAAAATTTTTACTATAAATGAACACAATGAATGAATGTTGTGTCAAATATGGAAGGACATTTATTTAAAGGAATTCAGATGAACAACTCAACCAACAAAATTAATTTATTTGCTTTGGCTTTTAGCTAAACAGTGTAACAAAATTACATTCTTTCAAATTTAGTGTGTTTTTTTACAACAAAAAAATGTGCATGAAATGGAAAGTAAGATATCACACAAAGCTAAATTAGATTTTAAGATTTTAAAAATAATAAGAAAATTGATAGTTAAAAGTTGAAAATAAGTTTCAGGAAGCATCAATTTTTGGCCCATTATTTCTAGTTACCAAAAGTTAAAGTTCTGACTAACTTAGTAGTTTCTTTTAATTGAAAGTCTACCCAAAAATCCAACTTTCACTATTCGCAATTTGTTATAGGGGCTCACCTGTGGATCAGGAATAGAAAGAATATTTTCAGACTAGTGGTTGTAACAACTGCTCACTGGGCGACCGGTAGGTACACCGACAGCCCGAGACTGTGGTGCAGCTGATCACCGCCTGAAAGTAAGTAGACAGTCCTTCACCTTAACTGCTAGTGCCGAGCTCTTCTGTATTCGAGACAGAAACGCATTAAACGCATGGCGTTTTATTACGAACTCCGACTCAAAACTTTATCTATATAAACCCACAAAAAATAGTATAAGATGTAAATTAATTCATAGTTTCATCATGTAAAATACTTTACTCATCAAGCAATTCTTTTAATGCATCACTCGATAATACTAAAGATCTCCCCATATGAACCCATATGAATCATCTTATGCACGACTAATTTAAGCATTATATGAAAAAACCATGCAAATGTCTGTCCAATATTTTTTATAAAGTGAATGGGCTCTAATTCAATTTTAAATCATGATTTCTGTTAGATGAGTTTTTTAGAGTGTAGTCTGTTTTGTGCATAATTTTCAGTTGTTTTTTAGGAATAAATGCCAAATCAAGCGAAGCACTTTATTAATTAATCATGTCAAGCTGAATATTTTTAATATAAAAAAACGTGTTGGAACGAAGAATGGCCTAACTTGAAATAAATAATGCTTTTAATTCGTAGTATCCTCATGCTTACTTTTTTACAACTTTTATCACCGCTGGCACAAAAACACTTATGAGACCATCGTAAATATCAGACGAATGTAAAAGACTTCCAAAACTAGCTTAATATCAAATTAAAAGAAAAGACTTAAGACAAAAGCTTAAATATAAGTTAGTTGAAAAAAACTTCGGACACGAACTTTTGCTTTAAATTAAATCAAAGGACTTAAGGCACGAACGTGTATATTGAAAAACCACAAAAAAATATCAGACGGATGTTAAAGAAACAAAAAAAATTTGTTTATTTAACAAAAAAAATTATATTTTTTTAATACCATTTAGCAATAAAAACTAAAATAAAATATATTTTTTCATTATAACGCACTTCCTTTTGCAGGAGCAAATACACTTAATTAAGCGTCAATGCTGCTAGAGTGGTTCACATGGGCGAACTTTTTAAGGTCTTCATTTATAAGGCCTTCTGCAATACCTTTCTTAAACTTATTTACATTTCAGTAGTCATGCTCACTTGTCTTTTCAGGAAGGCCTAATGGAAGTCCTATCTTCTCCTTTCTAAATACATAAGTCATTATTATTATTTTTCTTTTTTGTTTAATGAATATAATTAATTATACAAATTCTACTGAGCTTTGTGGCTGCAGAGGTTGAGTGGCGAGATAATGCTTCTCAACAGCATATACTCCAGTTCCAATTCTGGCCGAGTTAAATAAAATTGCAAAAAAAAATCAAAAGAAAAAGTTAAAAGATGCTTTGAGTCTGAACAATAAGAGCTTCAAAAAGTCCTGTTTATTCTTTCTTTTCGTCGCTGGGTTTATTTACAAGCTAACACAACTAAGTTATGTACTCATCATTTGTTACACATAACGTATACACAATACATAAAATTAAATATTTATTCCACACTCATACGTCCATTAAACTATTTAAATAATAAACCTAAATTGACTGCATAATTCTAAGATGAATTACTTTAGTTTTAGCCTGGCCTAAATAAGTGTGTCAAACGTAGCGGCTTATTTTTCTTTCAACTCTTTTAACGCTTTCAACTATTTAAAAATAAAATTATTAAAATCATTTTTGGATAATTTACAAATGCTTTTGCAAATTAACAATATTTAATTAGCGTAAATTTTAAACAGATTAAAATATTTAAATACTTTAATATTTTGCGCAAAATTTTATACAAGTCATACATTTCGTCGAAACACATAAGTCATTACAAACACATAAGTTAACTTACAATATCAGCATATGTAAAAAAATCTGAGTAATTTTCCAAATGGGCTTATTTATTCAATTCGTTAAACCATTTCAGGACTTTGAAGAAATATGTAAAGGGTGGTTAAATTTTAAGGGCCGATGTTGATTTTGAATAAAATACAAATTATTTAAGAAATTATTGTCATTTCTATTTATTATGATAATATTGTATAGTTCAATTATTTATGAATTAAAATATTGGCCAAATGGCGGCCGCGACCTCGGTGGCACACCTCCATCCGATGGTCCAAATTTTCGATGACGCTGAGGCATAATTTGTTGCTGGCTTATCGACGTACACTTTTTCTTTCAAATAACCCCAAAGAAAGAAGTCCAACGGTGTCAAAACACATGATTGGCAGTCAATTGACATCGGCACCACGGCCATTGAATTAGTCGCGCAAAAGAGCCATTCTTTCGTTAGCTGTATGGCAAGTGGCATCGTCCTGTTGAAACCAAATATTGTCCACATCCATTTCTTCTAATTCGGGTCATAAAAAGTTCGTTATCATCTCACGATAGCGAACACCATTCACAGTAACTGCCTTATAGGCCTCAGCCACACTATAGCGAATAGCAGTAATATTTTCTGCAGTGCGAGCTGTACGAGCATGCACTGGTGTTTTCACATCTTTTACACACCCGGTTTTTCTCAAATTTTTTCACGATTTTTCCGATTGTACGCACATTTGGACGATTCTATTGAACGAAATAATCAAGAAGTGCATGATATGCATTTTGATTTGAACGCTCATTTTCATAATAAGCCTGAATAGCTTTAACGTGTTGTTCGATTGTGTATCTTTCCATGATGCAAATTGAGTTTGAAATTGAGAAATGTCAAATGAAATATGGACGTTTAGGTGTGGTTCTCATACAATAAGACCACCAAAGAAATTCACTAAATTCACTTCTTTAAAACTAAACAAAATTTTTAGTGTACCAGCTATTTTACCTGCCACCTTTTTTTTCCGCTGGAAAATAAAAATTTTTATAGCTTACAGACAGACAAGCAAACACGTAAAACAAACAAACACACACAAAAAAAAAGAGAAAATGAAACGCTCGTACATATAGAAGAAGTTAATTTTCTGTCAGGAATGTAAATCAATTCATAAATAATACTGCAGGCTTATCTCGGACGTAGTCAGTGCAACACCGAGCGGCCTTAGGTATAATGAATCCTAAAACATCAATTATGACTCATAAAGAGTCTACGATTGTAGCTGAGTACTGGGCTGGACAATAAATATTAAAGGCAATTGTGGCTCTCGGCAATAATAGTTTCTGCCGTATAATAATAATTATAATTAAGTAATAACTTAATTTAAATCATTCAACACTCATACGCTTTCATATGAAGCTAAATTTGGGGTTTTTCATAGTTTCCTCATAAATTTTTTTAACTTTTTTCTCTGCACAACAACCTTTCTTATGATTTAGCGAATATATGAAACAAAAATTAAACGAATTAGTAGAGATAATATCGCGTTTTGCATTTAGCAATAAATTTGACAAAAAATATAAATATTTAGATAAATTTTAGTTGAACGGAATTGTTTAAATTTTTTTCTTTTGTCTTTGTTAATTAATCGCACTAAATTAAAGTGAATTAACTTGGACAGAAACAAAAAACAGGACTTGTGCAGGTTAAAGTTTATTTCAGTACTAGCGCTTTATGTCCACTCTTTTCCAGAATTTAATATCTTAAAAAATCCAATTTTTTCAAACAACAAGATTCTGCACCCAGAAAAAACAAATGCCACTATCCGTTGTCAAAATGACCCCAAAATAGTGTTAATAGTGATCATCTGCGTTTGTGCAGTAACAACGCAAGGTGTCATTTTAGCAACGCATTATTGACAACATAGCCTTGCAGAATTGACAACGAAATGAACAAAATATTGGTGTCGAAATGACACCATACCTGTGATAAATCGACCCCATCTGGAATCAAAATGATACCATACGGTTCTTGAAATGACAACATGCGTTGATAATTTGACAAAGTTTTATAATAAATTGCAAATTTGACAACATCTCTTTGTCAATTCCTCAACGTTCGTTAACAAGTTGATAACGTGTGTTGTCAAAAAAGTAAAATCGTATCTTTTGTTTTAAGTTGACAACCGTTGTCGATTTGTACACGCTTGTCAATTAAATTGGAAACGGGATGGTGTCAAAATGATAACAGAAGTTGTTGATATTGCAACGCGATTTTTGGCTCAGTGTGACAGCTGTATATAGCAGAGTGCACCAAAAAAGCAAAAAAAAAAGTGCTTTAAAAGTTCATTGTCAAATTGGGGTTCAAAGTTCCTAATTTTTTTTCAATTTAATTGTAAATAGGCGTAGGTAGCCATGAAAACCCTGCATTTTAGATAGATGAAATTTTCAGCAAAATGTATGTATTTTAAAAAACTACGAGAAATATTTTTGTAGCAACTTTTAACCCTTTAGCTCATCCATTAGTAGACCTTCCTGACTCCTCATTGAAAACGTCAATAAAGACCATTAAGTTGAAGAGTTAAGCTAAGATCACACGTTTGCCGCAAAAACTATTCCTTGTGAAATACCATTATTAGGCTCTGAACACATCAATCATAAAAGCTTAGCTTTAACTATAGAAATAAGTCAAAGCTTAACATTATCTTAAAGGTTAGTGCGGCGTAGAAATGTGTGTAAATGTTTTGCATTAAAGTTAACTGCAAGTTACCTCAGAAAAAGACGATATAGATATAAAATCTTTTAATAAAATGAAAGCAGAGACTTTAGGTATTCTAAAATGAATTCATTTCATGGTGTAGGCAAACCAGGCGACACTAAGACGGCAGCTGAATGCTGTGTGATTGAGGCTCCTCCTGTCAAAAGTTAAAAACATTAATGTATTAAAGTGAGATCAATAGCGGAAGAAAATTTTGCGTTTCGCTCTAGCACGCTTCTTGATATCAACCACTGGAAATAACTTGTGACAGGAGGGGGCCTCAAAAGCAATAACAAAATATGTATATGGGATTTTTGTAATGTTGTTCTTTTTGTATTCTTGCTTTCACCTGGTATACTATGATTCAGGCATTCTTTCTTGGATTATCGAAAGCGAAGAATAACATTTACTTTAATTATTTTCCCTTAATTTTATTTTTTTTTCTAAAATAAGCCAGCACACAGCTTAAAAAAAAGAAAACGTTCTAATTTGTATCAATATGTTTCCTGAATTAAAAACATTTTCCTTTTTTTAGTCTTAACAATCATCCTCATTTTTGCATGAATAATTCCAAGTCACATAAAATATTTTCATTTCATTCACCAGCTACCACTTGGCATTCCATCATATTGTTTTGTAACACTGTTGGTGATGCTATTGTTGTTGTTGCTACAAAATGAATTTGTTAAAGGAAAACAAATAGTAAGAAGAGATAAAAAGCAAATACATAAATGGAGCAACCAGAAATGAAGACTTTAAGAAAAACCAAAACCAAAATTAAAAATAAAATAAAAACTAAGACAAAATAAAAAAGAAAAAAAAAATACTTTATTGTAAATGACTGTTGTGACATTTTAGTGTATTACTTTGAAATTTAATACAACCCAACCATCATGTTCTTAATATCAAATTCTCTTTTCCTCATCTTCTTTATATGTTTTATTATTATTGTAGATTTATTTTTTTTTTTTGCTGCTTTATAAGTTGGTCATTTCAAAAATGAATATTCTACTAGTACATGCTGATGCCTTGTGGTTAAAAAGGTGAAATGAAAGTAAAAATATTTCTGTGTGTGAGTGTGCAAAATAAAGAGAAAAATAAAACTAGAAAGGACATCAGCATCAACACCATTATCATCCATTTGAAAACCGCACATAAACTAACATGTACAATGTGCCACATGTACATGCAGTGTCATGTGCGCTGCCTGTCCAGTATCCATTTTTACCACATCATTATTTTATTTTAATAAAAAGCAAAACATTTATCTGTGCCATAGACTACTATACCCGCATTCGAGTCAATACTTGCTTTAAGCAACTGTATGTACTTGCAAACAAACGAGCATCAAGCATGTCTGCCTGTATCTACGTTCTTCAATTCTTTTATTGGTCTCAAGGAGAAGAAAAAGGTATTATGAATGTTTCTCTGCAACATATTTATTTCTAACACTTTATTTTGGCCAACCGCAATATGTAGACAAATGTAAGTGTGCTTGCATGTTACTAACTATACATTCGCATGTTTAACAAGAAAAATCTGTATAAATATCTACTCCCTAAATACTATAACCAAAAGCTTTGTAAAGCTTTATATTTTTATTTTTCATGTTGTCAAGTTAAACCAGTTTCTTAACATAATATTTGGCCTTGGCCAATAGAATTTTTATAACCAACATTTACTAACACAACATGACAACCTTAAAATTGTTTTGAAAGAATTAACGCTTAGAGAAAACAATTTTGTTGTAACAAACAATTTCATTAAGCACACATTTCAGTATTGAGCATAAAATTTTGATAAATGCAAACAAAGTTATGTTAAATTTCTTTCATTTTATGTTTTGGTAATAAAACTCTTAGCTGTGTTCGAATCGAAATATCTTTCGGTTAGTTTTTATTAAATTTCAGCAAATTTGTTTTTTTTTATTTTAAGAGGCAATTTTTTAAATTAATTTTGGAGTAACTTTTCACAATGTTTTCTTCAATTTTAAAAGTTTAACAGCTTTTACAACACCAATATATGAGTTGTTGTTTTTAAAAAAAAAAATTACACTGAAAAAATTGTATTTCATAAATCCAGTAAAACTTAATGAAATATTTCATTAATTATATGGACTTTCATTGTGAGAATGAAGAAATTTCATTAGCATTGTTTCAATAGATTTCATAGTTTCATAAAAAAGTTCCGTTAGAATGTTTTATTTTTTAATGTTCTCTTTTTTTCTTTCGCAACTCTATAAATAAAGTAAGTACAAAACAAAATCTTAATCATACATATTCAACTGAGCTTCGTGGCTGAAATGGTTGAGTGGAGGGCTAAAGCTTTTTAATTGCACATGTCTCCCATGTTCGAATCCTGGTAGAGTCAAAGAAAAATTGGAAAATAATTCAAACAAAAAATTAATTTTATCGAAATGTCCTTCAAAAATTTTTAATAAAAAGTATAAAAAAAATCTTTTTGTCGCTAACGTGGAGTTGAACCCCCGTTAAAAGACTTTTTTTAATTCATATTTATAGTGAAACATGTTTCATATATTTCAGGAAAGTTTTCATTAAAATAATTTTAATGAAACTTGAGAGTGTCATTGGTTGAAAAATAATAAAATTTTTCATTAGATTAATGAAAAAATTCATTGGATATATGAACAAAATTCTTTCAGTGTATTACAAATACCGCCAACTAATTTTTATTTTGATTTGTTGGTTGTTTGTTTTTTTAGCTATAGAAACGGATTTATTTGAAGTTTCGTGCAATGATCCTTGTACTCCAAGGACCAGCCTCGCTTTTCATTAACTTCAATTTTATTTGTCAAGGGATTTTTCTCAAATTTGGTACATAAACACTCTATACTTTAGAAGTAAACAAAATCATTTTTTAATGAATCAAATAGTATTTTCAGCCGATTTCTATGTATTTCAGAACATACAAGAAAGGCTGCTGTATAATTTTGAACTGACCATGCTCACTTTTATGCCTATTTTTAAGCAAAATAATTGAAATGGGTCTTTAAATGAAAAAATTTTATTTTCCAACGGACTAATCTGAAAGTTGGTACTTCAAGGAAGGTTTCTATATACTTTAGGACCGACCATGCCTCACTCTTACAATTATATTTTAAACAAAGTAATTAAAATTATTTTTTTAGTAATTAAATTCAAATTTTCCAAGGGATTGTCTTGAAATACAGCTTCTACACTCAAAGAAAGGTCGCCATATCAAGCAAGTGTAAATTTAATTTTTACAAGTTTAAAACCTGAAAAAAATAGCTGGATTTGTATAAACAAAAATAAATCGCCATATGTAATGATAAGCACAAAACTAAAGCACAGCTCCACGAATTCGGCTAATTTTTGTCTTCGTGTCTTCTTTAAGGCATTAGAAAAAATTTTATGAAAATAAGAAATATAAAAATTTGTCGACAAATAGTAAAAAAAAACCAGTTTTCTATGAGTGTTAAATAAATAATAATCACACGTCATGCATACCTTCATAATTGCTAAAGGGCTGCGTAATCATTTTTGAAAAGCCTTAAAATCACTTCTTTATTATGTATGTTTGCAGTGATGTGTGGCTTTCAAATATGCCCTTTAATAATAACACAGTGTCATACTTTAAGAGTCGCCGAGCTCTTTCTTGTTTAGAATTTCTAGTACGTTTTGAAAGCAACGAAATGCCATAATTATTTTTACTTTTATGGCCTCCTTTAACACTTTGATGTTTATTTTTCTTAAGAACAGACAATTTTTCTCAGGGCTATGTATCGCAAACTAATTAGAACTTTGTTTTGCTGTCTTGGAAACAATTGTAGCTTTAGACGAGGAGGAGAAGCCCAAAAAAAATTAATCTAGTGGCTCAAAAATGCTAAACTATGGAAAAGTTAAATTTTTTCTATCTGTTTTATTTTTATTAACAGATTTTGTACCTACAGCATCCTTTTGTATAGTTAAATTTAATTCAAAACAGTTCTCTCTTAAAATCTAGTTTAGTGCAGTGCTTTTGCATCATCTCCAAATAAGAACAAATTAACCCTTAAAAAACTTTTAGTTTCCACTTATTTCTGGAGTTGAAGCTAAAATTTCATTATTAATGAGGTCAGAGACTTGTAGAAGAATTAGTAAAACTCTTTAGTTTATGGGTTTTTTCTGTCCCTTTTTTAATTAGAAGTCAAAAAGTCCCCTTAGTTACACAGTTAGAAGGATAAAAGATTACACAAAAATATTCCTCTTAGTGTTTTATATAATTTTGCTGCAGCTGTTTTAGTTACCTTGACTGGAGGTTAACTTTGATGATTCAAAACTAACTTAAACAAAAACTTTAAGCCTTAAATTAACTTAGGACCAGATGTTCACTATAAAAATGCCGATATACGTGTACGGTTTTTCCGTCTTCTTTAACTCAGCTTGTTATTTTTTTGTTGCAAATTGAGATTAATTTCCACTTATATTTGCAATACGGAGTTGTTATATCCGAATTAACTATTAAAACGCAAGACCTTACGCTATCATCCTGTTGTGTTTTATATTTTACTTATCTTCTAAACTGTACTTTATAATTTTTAAAGTGACTGTAATTATATGTCAATAAATTCATATGCAGCATGCTTGTGTCTCTTTGCAGCAGATCATTATGAAGCATTTTATATTTTAACTATAGATTATATTTCAATTCGTTATAAATTATTTTTTATTTATACATTTCTTCCTTCCTTTCTTCTTCTAACTAAATAAAGCCTCTTGTTAGTTGCGCTCCATCCTAAACTAGTCTATTCATCATTTAACTAGTCTATTCATTTAAATTGTCTTTTGGGTAAAGAAATTTCATTGGCATTGTGCTTTTGACTGATTATCTGGCTGGCTGGCAGACTTGTGGTTGTAAGTGATTGTTTTGTAAATAAATTTTTTAGTCTTCCCTTCAGTTTTTTTTTTGCCTTATTATGCATTTCCAAAGTTTTGGAAAAGCTATAGTAAGACATTTATTAAAATTAAAAAACAAAATTTTTGCAGAAATTTAATTTCGCACAACATAATCCGTTTCACAAAAGGAGTAAATTTCTTAGCCTGACCTTGTATAGAATATAGTTTGTGCTTAGAATATACGTTGTTAAGTCATTGAATAATAGACGTAAAAGTGGATGTAGTGTTATAATACTGTATATGTTATTAGCTGATAATGTAGCTTGAAATCGGTAGAAGAATTTTTAAAATCGGTTAAAGAGTTTTCAAGTTTATCTAGAGAATTAAATTCTTAAAGATTACTGTGTAACTAATTATAATATTTAAATAAAAATAACTTAAGCAAACTAAATTAAAATTTAAAATCAGCTTCAAGCATAAGTGCAAATAGTGTGCAATAGACTAATTTATTTAGTAGTTTGATTTATGAATGCCTTTCTCAAACATGCGATTATTTCGTAAAACTCTTCTCGGATAATATAAGAAGGAAAAGCTTATAATTTCAGGACAGTTTATATTCCTAGGTAGTACATTGGAATCAACCATTATATCCAAATAAGTTCTTTAATCGCTTAACGATTGAAGAACAATTAACTTTCTTCTAATGTTATAGGGTGATAGGTCATAAGGCCATATTAACTTTAAATCAGTTCTGGTAAATAGTTTTTAAAAACATTCGATACGATCTCAATGGCATACATATTATGAACTCCATACAATTGAACAGTTTTCAAGGACACACCTTACTAATACAATGATTTAAAAGTGTAAGCGTCTCTAGCTCGATTGGATTTCTTCTTATAAAACCAAGCATACTATTAGCTTTAGAAGCTGTTGTTACATTTTTACCCTATCACAAAAACTTTTCGTTTATTACGGTTCGGTATTGTAAAATAAAACACAAGTAGCACTCTTTATAACATTTATTATAGACACACACTTTTGTTTAAAACCGTATCAATGACACTTTATTGCTTGTTAGACACCTAATTTACTGTTTACTCGCTTAAAACTGATTATCTCTGGTAATGTTAGCATTGCTATATATACAATTTCAGCTCATTCTAGAACCTCCTACAAAAGCCAGATGTTACTAGATTTATCAAATAAATAGACCAAAGCTAACGGACATTTTAAATCTAGCTAATTATTTAAAACTTAAGACTAACATGAAACCTATACACCAATAAAGATATAAATACTACAGATTTTACTTTATAACTCACACATAAGCATTACATAAATACATTAATTTTATGTATTAACTAAAGGGCTGCACAAGCATACTTGAAAGCTTTTTAGTATTAACTTAAACAACAAAAATAAATAGAGTTTCTTATAAAAAATAATAACAGTGGGACAACAGTATGATTTTTTGTAACTAGAAAACTTCAATTTATTATCAAAAATAACTCCGAAATCTTTTACTTCATAATCTACTTAATCAAATATAATAAGTTTATTTAACACCAATCCGATAGTTTATCCAAATCGGATTACAACTTCACACAATTTTAGCAAACAATTCAAATTGTCGGCAAATAGGACAGATTTTGCAAAATCAAATAAAAATATCAAATCATTGATAAATATTATGGAGCTATACGAGTATGTGTTTCCTGAATAGACATTAATCAAAAAAGAGGACAATAGACTAACAATGTTTACTCTGAACTTTCTGTCAGCAAGACAACTTTTTAAAACTTTCAAGAGATTTATGGACAAACCTAGTTTCAAAAGTTTTTGCGCCAAAAGGTCATGACTAATGGTGTCGAAAGCCTAGGCAAAATTTGTGTAGATAACATCACATTGAGATCTGTCCTTCAGAGAATTTATAATGTCACAAGTTAATAATAATAAATATGTTTCGAAGGATCTACCAGGAAAACAGCCGTTTTAAAGAGAGGCTGAACATGAACAAAAAGTTTTTCTTTTTAGACTTTATCAAAAATCTTATCAAAAGAGCATTGATGGATAATATATCTATCATTAACAATTTGGCTACAATCATCAGAGTTAAAATCAAGAACAATCGAGAAACCTACCATGCTTTAGACATGAATTGAAAATAATAGATATTACAGTTGCAATATTGATCGAAAATATTATTATCTGATGAAAGTCTGTAACTAAATGGAAGCTCATCTTACAGCCTTGAGCTTCGCATGCTGCTAGCATCTGTTGCACAATGGTTTTATAGTTAGGATCCTTAGTATTTCCCAAATTTTTCGCACTACGTCCTTGAACGATACCCAAGCTTCTTTTTCCTTCTCATTCATAGTTTCCACAAATGAAGGGTCCGTTAAAAGTTTTCTTATGTCGGGGCCGGTGAAAACTCCCTCTTTCAACTTTGCTTCTGACAGCTTCGGGAATTTTGTATATAAATATTTGAAACAGTCTCCATCCTTTTGCAGCGATTTTACAAATTGTTTCATCAACCCCAATTTGGTATGGAGAGGGGACAACAAAACCTTTTCTGGTGGTACCAAGGTAGTATTTATAACATTTTTCTCTCCAGGTTTTAAAGTTTCTCGGGATGGGCAATCACTTTTTTCCAGTGCTGTTCTCTGGCTCTACTATCCCACAAGCATAAGAAGCATGGGTTTTTGGTATAGCCTGCCTTCTGACCCAAAAGCATTGTCAGTATTTTGAAGTCCCCACAAATCATCCATTGATGGTCTTGATACTTGATTTTTTCCAGGATAATGGCCAAATCGTTGTAATCTTCTTTCATATGCACAGAATGTCCAATCGGAATCGAGGCAAATTTAGTTACATTGTGCAATAATACTGCTTTAAGGCTAGTCTTAGATGAGTCAATGAATAGGCGCCATTCAGATGAGTCATACTTTATATCAAAGCGATGTATGAGTTCTTCCACATTATTGCAGAAAACTATATTTCCTTCTTTTGAGAAAAACTGGGTAAATTCTTTTTCTCGGTATCTGTAACAGTAGAAAGAAGTGCCAGGTGATAAAAGGTTTTTAGTTTTTAATCTAGAACCTAACAGTTCGGCTGCATCTTTTGAAAGACCTAAATCTCTTACTAAATCATTGAGCTCACCTTGAGCAAATAGTTGAGACCTTCCATCTTCGTCAAAAGATAAATCTGAGCTTGATTCACCCGGAGGAGGTAGTGTAGCTTCGTCCTCCAACTCACTAGGGTATTCATCCAAACTGGAAGGTGGCTGCGGGATAGATATCTCGGAGCTATGGGGCACTGGATGTATAGCTGAGTCAAGATTAGGATAACTTATGTGTCTTTTGTTTTTTGAATTGAATCCCTTTACGTCAACTGAACAGAAGTAGCAGTCAGTGGTGTGATTTTTTGATTATAATTTATCATTTTTTTACGTACCAATAACAATTTGTTATAGCCTGTTCAGACGTAAAGTTAATAAAGTCTATAAGTTTTAAATTCTGTGACTGATTTGTTTGTTCACACATATTCAATTAAGTTTACGCAATTAAGCATTTGACAACTGAAAAGATTGTGAAATTTTTTTTGAAAATACTTATGTTTGAGTATTTATAAAAAAAAATTTTAAAAAATCAAGTTTTAAAAAAATGTTGGTAACTCTTACTAACAATATTGATCTACTCCGATCAGTGCAATCCAGTTTTGAAGGCAAGCTATTGATTAAAAGAAATTAGTTATTTAAAAATTATTTTCAATAACAATTTTATAAAATTTATTTAGCGTTAACTTCGGCTGCCATTTCCTTTTTATGATATTTTTTTTTAATTTATTTACGTTTTCTCTTTTTAATACTGGAAATATCAACTTTTCTCACATTTGAGTTGATATTTAAGGGCACAACAAAGAGTTGCATTTTGATTTCATTCATTAACGTGCAATCAAATTTTAATTGCGCAATTATTGAATGGAAACTTGTATGGTAAATTGAGCTCAATAAAGGTGATAATTGCGTAGAATGCTTAATAGCTTAATTAACGTGTATGCCTGAATAGTCTATTACAGTCAACTTCACTACCTGATTTCTTAAAATTTGTATATGATTTATTTTTAATATTTTATTTTGTGACACAAACTTGAATTAAACCATTGGTTTTGAATTTGGGAACACTTATACCGATAGCAGTATAACGTTTATTATCAAGGCCATTCAAAAATGTTAATGCAGACCAGGCTGCTGCCTTAAAATAAGCATTTAAACCCTCAAAGTTAGTTTTACTAAGACCAAACTGCATGAGGGGATCAGAAAATTCAATGTCATAAGCAAAAAAAAATTTTTTTAATCTTTCTAATAAAGGCTGTTTTTTATAGACGTATAGAACTTTAAATTGCAATAAGACAACGATGGATTATTCGATTGACATGAATTTTATTTATCCGAAAGATAATCTTGTGGCATTACATTTTAAATATGATTTCTGGCATATGACTCCACGGCTGGCTTGGATGTAGTTCAATCTGGACGTCCAATTTTCGATGACTTTTTCCAACATTTGTGGCCGTATATCGGCAATAACACGGCGAATGTTGTCTTCCAAATGGTCAAGCGTTTGTGGCTTATCCGCATAGACCAATGACTTTACCTAGCCCCACAGAAAGTAGTCTAGTGGTGTTAAATCACAAGATCTTGGAGGCCAATTCACAGGTCCAAAACGTGAAATTAGGCGGTCACCACACGTGTCTTTCAATAAATTGATTGTGGCACGAGCTGTGTGACATGTTGCGCCGTCTTGTTGGAACTACAGCTCCTGGACATCATGGTTGTTCAATTCAGGAATGAAAAAGTTAGTAATCATGGCTCTATAGCGATCACCATTGATTGTAACGTTTTGGCCATCATCGTTTTTCAAGAAGTACGGACCAATGATTCCACCAAAGCGCACCAAACAGTCAGTTTTTCTGGATGTAACGGTGTTTCGACATACACTTGAGGATTACCTCCACTCCAAATGCGGCAGTTTGGTTTGTTGACGTAGCCATTCAACAAGAAGTGCACTTCACCGCTAAACAAAATTCGCTTATGAAAATCGGGAACAACGGCAATCTCGTTTTGGGCCCATTGTCTATTCATGATGAATTGCCAAACCAAACTGATAATAAATCACTTGACAGCCGTTAAATCGGTCGCCATCTTGAACAGTAATGCCAACTTAAAGTTCTATACGTCTATAAAAAACACCCTTTATTAGTCTAGATATAGATTTTAGCTAGTTGTTTCTAGAAAATTAATTTCTACATTTTTTACATTTAATTTAATAAAATTAAAATTAAAGTTCAACAATAAATCCTTTAAATAGATTATTGTGCTTATACAGCTTTAGCTAAGTAACAAAACCAAGCTCTCATAACAAGTACATACTTAAACATATGCATTCCAATACATAGAAATTTCAAATACGTACTTTGAAATACTTATTTTATAAGTATTTGTAGTCAAGTAATGTTTAAAATTAATACTTAAAACCAAAACTAACAATTTCGTTTAATAAAACGTAAGACAAACTAATAAATTCAATTTAGATTTACAGAGTTCAAACAAGCACAAAAAATATCTTTAATATTCCATCCACTGATGCAAATAATGATGTAAATCATAATAAGTGCGTTGCAACTAACTATCCAACAACTAACTCACTCTTACATAAAACGTATACGTGCACGTGTGTACTCGTATAAGTGAAAACTTAGAAATTCACTAACCAAGAAACACAATAAAATTTATTAGTTTGTTTGGTTTTGTGCTACAATACACCGAGAAGAGAAATTTCGGCAGCAAATAAAAATTTTGATTAAAAAATGTTTTACTTCTCTCAATTAAATATTTATTTAATACCAAAAAATTTTAATTTAATGAAAATTATAATCATTTGAATTAATTAGTTATTTTAATTCCAAATATTAAAAAATTCAATTAACATTTTATTAATTAATTTTTATTTTTAATCAATTACTTTGCATTAAAATATTTTCAATTGCTTGGAAAATAATGTTTTTTTTTTCGGTGTATAAAACTCTGCTTTTGTCTTTATGTGTGTTTGTATGCAAATATACCAGCTTATGAATACAAAACTAATTCTTGCTAAAATCTTGTGGTAAACAAATTAGAAATATTGCACTAACGAAAATCATAAATTTGCTTATGGTAATGAAAGAGCAAACAAAAAAACGTACTGAAAATTTAATTTCTCCCATACAAGTACACAAGACACAGAATTGTTAAAACTTTACAATAAAATAAAATTTTAATAAGAAAAATTAGCGAAAATTTTGCAATTCATCTGTCTGCTCGTATTATGGGCAGCATACTGACAGAATAATTCATTGTTTTTCCACCAGTGACAGCTTTTCATTAGAATACTGATAACATTTCATTGATTTTAATTAAATTAATGATATATATTTTACGTATTAGTCAGTGATTTTAATAATAATGAAATTTCTTATTAAATTACTGAGCAAAACTATTTTAGTGTAAATAAAATTAGTTTGCTGGTAAATATCGCTTGCACGCTACACTAAAGCAATAATTTATCTTTATGCAATTTATGACAACGCTGCCTTACACTACTAATAAAATTTCATTGATTTAATGAAACATTTAATTAAATTTGTGAATATTTCATGAAATATTGTTTTTAGTCTAATGAAATTTAATTAAATTTTTTTTCAATTGAATAAATTAATAAAATTCTTTTCCTAAAAGATTTATACTATAAAAGGAATTTTTTTTTTTAAAATATAATCTTTTCTGATGAAAAAATTTCAGCATAAAATAAGCAAACTAAAAGAATGCTTTTGGCATTTGGAATTATAATTGATTAACCAAATAAGTTTACCAAAGTTAACTAAAAAAAAATAAATCAAAAATTGTCTGTTAAAAAATTTTAAAAGATTTCTTGAAACAGTCGGCAAATACGATTATCAGTCATTATGACCTCTGCAAGTTATGTAGGAAAGGCAAAGAGACAGCAAAACATGAATTGTGCCACTGAAATGGTCTAATTTGTGACCATTTTTGTTACTTAACGCATCACTATATAGACACAACCATCTGATATACCGGAAAAGTCTACCTGAGTGCTTAATTGCTACTAGACTTAGCGAGTATTTTTAACATGAAAATAGTGTCACAGTCGGACTTTTGTACCAATATTGACCAGGTAACTTATTTCAGATGCTGATTCAAATTTTAATTATCATGCTTTTTGCGAGTCTTAGCAAAATTAATATCACCTAAATTGCTCCCTTTATCTTTCTCTTTCAACGGCTTAGAATATTTAGTTCATGCCGTAGCTTAGTCTTGATCAGTTTTTGTTTTTCTTACGAGTAGTGACTTTTAATTGTTACCTTTAATTGAATACTAGGTAGAAATCCAAGTGAGAGTTTTTGAACGAAATAACAGTAAGTAAAAAAAATTTTTTTTACTGTGTGAAGCAAAAAGAACAGCAACACGTAAGTTTCTTTCCATTTACTTTCTTAGGCCAGTGATGTTAATGTGCTAGAACTAAAAAAGAATTTTTCTCACACAAAATCTGGCAGCCTTAAAAACGATTTTTAGAAAAACCTAGTGGCAACACTTGAATTAAAAAAAATTTTTCCCAAAAATTTTCATTTATTTTGTAAAAAAAATGTTTGTCAGTAGCAGTTTATTTGTAAGCGTTGTTAGCCATGGAAAATGCAAATAAAAAAATGTTGTGCACAAGTGTCGCAAATCCGACAAGGTCATTACAAAAAAACTGCAGATTCCAAGAAGCACTCTAAATGAGGTTTTGAAAAGATATAACTAAGCCTTGACGAAAAAAGTTGCTAAAATAAACTGAAGGCTTACTAAATATATAATACGGTCAATGCAACAAAATGTAGGTATCTCCAACAATGATAGTTCAGAAAAGTGTAAGTAACGCAAGAAGAAGAGATCGTGTAATACAATATCCAAATCAGAGTGAAAAGCATACAGCAAGTTTATTTAGGCAATTCTTGATTTTGTAGGAGGGAGAGGAAATTAAAATGGAAAAGGGTACAAGCTTGATCGTACTCCGCAATTTTCTTTTTAAAAGATACAAAAGAAGAAGAAGGCTGAATTAGTAACTGAATAACAATGCTAAAGTAGAAACAGCGGCAATTTTAAAAGAGAATTGAGAAAGAATTGCCCAACTAAGATTGCCGTGTGTGGTACTACGTAGTCTAAAATGGATACCCAACTTTAGTATAAAGTATTGACAAAATTCTTTAACTGCCGATTAACTGACGATGAAACTTATGTCAAAATGGACTTAAAACAGCTGCCAGGTTAAAAATTTTACATTGCAGCAAAACATGGAGATGCCAATTCTAAACACAAATACAGAATGAATAAATTTAGTAAAAAATCGTAATTTGGCAAGTCATTTGCAGTTGTGGTCTAAAAAGCACACCATTAATCGTCCCTTCAACAATGACAGCAGAAAATTTATATAAAAGATTGGCTGCAGAAACGATTGCTGCTAATGCTAATTAAATGACACCACTCTCCAGTAAAATTTATTTATTATTGAGCATCTTGTCATTATTCGAAAACTGGCATGGAGTGATATCCAAGATATCAGGTCGATATAGTGGCACAAAACAGGAACCCTCATAATTGTCTGCAGCTTCGGCCAATTCAACAATACTAGACTATTTTCAAAGGTACATTAACGAAAAGTGGTACTATTGTTATTGACTCCGACCGTTGCTCTTGAGGTCTTGCTAAACCTTCCTCCAATTCATTTATTCATCAAGAAAGAAGCGTTGCAGTTTAATGCGATCACTGTCGAACCAAATACAACTTCACTCGTAATTTCAGGGTCAAGTTCTAAAATAGGGTTAATTGGGAACAGACCCAAGCCCGGTGTCGGGTCACATGTATGGTACACAGATGGCTCGAAAACGGTTGAGGGTGTTGGAGCAGTTTTTCAGGCCGAAATATATGCCATAGAGCTCTGCCTAAGAGAGGAACTAGAAAGCGACACAAATAACAGTCACATATATATTCACTCGAATAGTAGAGCGGCATTACTAGCACTCAGTGCCTTTCTGATAAGATCAAAATTGGTCTGGGATTGCCTGAAACTTCTAAAGAGACTAGCATCTAATAACAGACTTCACTTGGTATGGTCATAGTGGATATGTAGGTTAATGGGAAGGCAGACGAACTCGCAAAAAAAAAAGAGGCAGCTAACGGATTCATTGGCAAAGAACCATTCTGCGGCCTGCCTTGGAGCTCTACTAAGCTCATTTCTAGGGAGTGGCTGGAAAGAGAATCGCAACAATATTGGTTGGAAACAGCAGGTATCAGGGTAGCGAAAATATTTATGCCATTCCGATCTCGGAAGAGAACAAAGGCTTGACCAGGTCAGGAATTCGCACTCGCAGAGTATTGAAACACTTGGCGAATATGAGATATGATGAGGATCAGTCAAAATGACCTCTGCAGGTTGTGTAACGAAGATGAAGAGACAGCAGAACACATATTGTGTGACTTTAATGGTCTACTTTTGACCCGTTTTCGCTACTTAGGACAACATTACCTACAACTGTCGGACATGGTTTACAAATCACCCAAAGAAGTTTTGAATTCTTAATGAATACTAGACTCCGGGAAAATTTGTAACTTGAGAGTAGTGTCACAATAGGTCTGTTTTGGCCGCAGTGACCTGGTGACTTGTTCCCGCTTCTCATTCTAATTCTATTGTTAATGACGCCCAAAATATGTTAAAAATTTCAAACAGCCATGCAGCACAGATAGATCAAAATGTTGTGCAGCAGTTAATGGAATACATTAAAGCAAAAACATTTAAATTCGTAAGAACAAAAATTTTAATTAATTTTTTAATATTTTCTGAAAAAGTGAATAATAGTTTTTTAATATATTTTTCCTTTAAGTATGTATTAAATTGCTTATACTTACGAGCAGATTTTGTGAGAACAGTACTTTAGCAATCTGGAAGTAAATTTGAGAAATTTTACTTAGTTGCTTTATGTGGCGGTGTGACAGCCAATAGCTTGAATTGCAATCTCCCATTTGTAACCGCCTAATACTTGAACACTATTAGGGTTAAAGGTTAGACTCTTGACTAGGCGGTACATATAGTCATTAAAAAAATTATAATAAAAATTAATCTTGAAATATATGAGAAAGCCACTAACAATATTTTTGATACCTCAGATAAACAGTCCATAAAATGGGACAAAAGAGCCAGAACATACAGAAAAAAATTAAGAACTGCCAGCTGTTAAACAAAATGTTTTTATACTTGTTTAAAATACAATTTGTAAAATAATTTTTATTAATCAATATTACTTTTGAAATTTATGTTAATGAAAAAAATCTTTTTTTATAATAAATAATTAATTGTCATTGCTTTGTGTCAAATACAACTTTTGTTTAATAATCAAATCCACTGATTTTTTTTTTAATCTGAGAAGGTAACTATTGTTTAATAATAGTTTATCCAACACCACCTTACTTTCAGTTGCTCGAAAACTGCGGCAGTGTACGCAAGAAAGCAGTCATAACTTCTCTCATTTCACACTTGACGAAATGTGCAAAACAGAAATCTTAAATTGGATTACTTTCATAGGAGACGAACTGCCTTTTTTGTAAGAAAAAATAAAAAAATTGAAAATGGCAAAAACTGTCAAAGTTTCAAATAATTTTTAAGAGTTATGAGTTGGAGTCTCAACACCTTTAAGCAGTAAAACATTTTTAAAATAGAAATTTAAATAAGGAAATCCCAAACAGTGTTCATATTTAGGAATAATAAAATTTCTTTTGATCATACAAGATATTTGCGTTATACTAGAAATTAACCAACTCATAAATAAACACTCACACTTATACACTGGCAACATTCTATTTATTTGGTTATTCTATCTAACGCAAAGAAACAAACACGTAAAGATAAAGAAGCACGTATGTGTAATTTACTTAGGAAAACAGGCACATACACCCATCACACATTTCACAAAATACATATTGATTTTATATGTTTGTTAGTTTTCCGTTCCAGCAAATACACAGAGTACGTGAATCAAAGAATGTCCCTGAAATAACTACACACAAACACACATACACACATAAACAAAGAGAAAATTTTTCTTGTTTGTTTCAACGGAATAAACTTGAGTTACATATTCAGACAGTTTATTTCCACTTTCATGCACACACAGTGAATGAAAACGTATACTAAAATCTAGGCCTGAGATGGAAGCTAAATGCCACAAACCAGCTGTTAATACTCGCGTTGTTGTTGTTACCTTTTCAAAAAGGAAACAATAGAAAACTTAAACAATCATAGAAGTACAAACGAATACTTACTTACTTACGTATACAAAAGCACAAAGGAGTGAAATAAGCCAGTGTTTAGTTTGTAATTTTTTTTTAAATTCTTTTTAGGTATTTAATCTAAAAAACATAAGTATTTTAATGTAAACAAAGTCAAACAAGAAAAACTTTGTATTTGATTTAGAAAACAAAAATATTTTCTCATTATTATTTGATGAAGGCCATAATTACATCAACTCTGTAAATAATTGATTAAAGTCTGAACAAACAAACAAAAGCAAGCAAGTTTTATACCGACTTAGTGAAACGTATATTCTCCATCAAAGCAGATAAATGAAATAATTGCAATCTTAAGCGGTGCATACACGACAGCAGTCAAGTTATTGGGCTAATACATCCAAACCACATATTATACCATCCAACTGCTGCAATATTTATTTCATTAAAGGAAAATGACTGGAGCGCTCGATATGCATAGAGGCGAATTTTGTGCTTGTTGGTGAACAACAAATGCACAAACTTCATTTTTTTAAATTTAATTATTTGCTGAAGTAATTTGTTCAATATTTTGTTCTTTTAATACCACTGTATTTATTACATACCTTAAGTATATTAAGCTTAAGTATATTTACATCTCTATAGCTCAAGTTAAGCTCTCACGGAAATAATCATTTTAAGAGTACAAATAATTATTTGTGATCTTATTTATAATATTCATTTTCGTGTAATTTTTTTTATACACGACTGCATACCTACATTATTTTACTGCAATTTTTTTTTTTCTCTTTTATGATGTAAAATTTTTTATGCATTAAAGTGCATACATATTTAATTCTATATTTTTGGTCAGTTAACAAAAATTCTGCTTTACGGTATTTTAGCGAGTTACTAAGCTGATCGTTGATCATTAGTAATTCTGCCTTGCTGCGTGACTAAGTTGAAACTTATTGTAGTAAAGAAATTATATTTTTAAATAAAACTGTACATATTTTTTAAAGAAAAAAAAAAAAAAAACTTTGAATTTGTTAAAAAAGGTTAACTCAATCTGAAACAGTGCTAATTAAAAAAAAGTAATCCAAAAAGGAAAAATAGAAAAAATAATTTTTGAAATGTCTCAATTTTCAATATGTAATGTTTTCAATCCCGATGTTTACTATTTTACAACTTTTCTCAACTGAGCAAACTGGTACTATCTGCAAAATTTCAAAATCTGTTTGTTGTCGCTACAGCAAAGTGCACACTCACACAAAAAACCCATACACTACCAAACCATTGGCAAAAACACTTGAATGCTTTAGCACACTGTGTCATGTATAGACCGCAGAACCCAAAAAGACTTAAAACGCCAGCGTAAATATCAGTTACCTGTAAAAGACTTATATTTAGGTTGATTATAGATAGCAACTGAACTTCAGTTGCCTTTTCAATGGAAGCGCAACAGAAACGAAAATGTATGAATGGCAACGTATTTAATTCTCAAGAAGTTATCGAAAATTCTATTTTCACAAATTGAAAATACAAAAAAATAAATAATAAGAAACAAAATAAAGCAAATTTACAAAGTTTTGGATCAGTTGCCTGCTCAGAAACTTCCGTCACGTCCATGGTGTATAAATCGCAAACGTCGGCGCTCTCAGGGCAAAGGCAATACCGATGGAGGCAACAATACAGATGCTGAGAAATGTGCTTCAGATGAAAAGATTCCTAAAAAAGATAGCAATTATACTATTAAATTTTTAATGTTGCTATTATTAATTAGTAACAACATTAAATTTTATCTATAATTATATAATTAACTACAATGCGTTATAAAGAGTGATTTTTTTTGCTATTATCTTTTTGGCAACACTAGTTTTGACAGCTCACGCACGTTTTGTATCTTGTGTCACTGTCAAACTACGTGGAAAATTTTGCGGAAAGATTTGGGTGTGAAGCCTTATAAGATACAACTGGTGCAAGAATTGAAGCCAAACGACCTACCACAACGCCAAATTTTGAAAAGTTAGATGAAGATCCACTTTTTTATCGAAGAATTGTGTTCAGCAACGAGGCTCATTTCTGGTTGAATGGATACGTGAACAAGCAAAACTGCCGTATTTGGAGTGAAGAGCAGCCAGAAGCATTGCAAGAGCTACCAATGCATCCACAAAAAACAACCGTTTGGTGCGGATTATGGGCTACCGGCATCATTGGGCCGTATTTCTTCAAAGATGATGCGAATCACAACGTTACTGTGAATGGTGAGCGCTACCGTGCGATGATAACAAACTTTTTTTTGCCCAAAATGGAAGAGCTTGACTTGCATGACATGTGGTTTCAACAAGACGGTGCCACATGCCACACAGCACGCGAAACAATGGACCAATTGAGAGGCGAGTTCGGTGAACAGTTTATTTCACGCTTGGGACCAGTCAATTGGCCGCCCAGATCGTGCGATTTAACGCCTCTAGACTATTTTTTGTGGGGCTATGTTAAGGCTAATGTCTATAGGGACAAGCCCGCTTCGATTGACGCACTGGAAGCCAACATTGCCAACATTATTCGTGAGATACCGGCCGAAATGTTGGAAAAAGTATGCCAAAATTGGACTAAGCGGATGGACCATTTGAGGCGCAGCCGCGGCCAACATTTGCATGAAATAATCTTCAAACATTAAATTATATCGACCCAACTATCGATCCAAATAAATATTTCATGCATTTTTCTGAATTTTATGTTTTTTTTTTTAATTTCCGATAGTTCTTATAAAATCACCTTTTATATAAAATTTTCCTAATGGAAAGAGTTAATATTAAATTTATTAATTTATTTGAAAAAATATATATTAAGACACAGCTTTAAAAGACTTCAGAAGCCAGCCTTAGTTTTGTATAAAAGCAAAGGACTTAAGACATAAATGTTTATATGGTATAACAACAAAAGACAGGACACGAACGTAAATATTTGGCGAATGTAAAAAACTTAAAAAAAAAATCAAATTACAACAAAAGATTTAAGAAAGAAACGAATATCAGACGGATGTTAAAGATTGAAAGCAAATTTTGTGCCTTAAGTGTTGTACAAGCACCATTTATACAACAATCAACACCAGAAATTATGTTATGAATGATCGTTACATTGAAATTGAATTTTGAATTGCAAAAATTGTCAGATTAAATTTTATGGACAACCCCACACTCAAGCGAGAAAGAAGATAAGATAGAAGGAAAACGTCAAAACGAACTTCGTAAGACATGCTCGCTTTGGTTTACAAAATGAAATGACTTGACTTCTGCTTAACAAATATACTTAAAGAGATGTATTGAGTTACTTATTTAAAAATAAAAATGTTTTACTTTCTTAAAATTAAATAAAATCAGTGAAAACTAAATCTTTATGAAAGCTAACCATTAAAATCTCAAAGTCGCCTTATTCATTTCACTTGGAAACTTGAAAATTTTAAATATATTCAAACGGCTTTATTATTATTTATTTATGTAACAAAAAAATTTGTATTTTTTTATTGCAATTTAGCAACAAAAGTGAACAAAATTAAAATAAAACGTAGATTGATGAATAGCACGCTAACCTATCACGCTTGGGGTTGCAGCTTCGACTCCTGCCCAGACCCTGTGAGCCGATAATCAAAGTTACCAGTACTTAGAATTAATTTTTAATATTTAATAATAATTTATTTTTAACTTTTATTTGACCTTTTTATTTTAAAATAATATGACTGTTTTATTAAGCTTGAGGTCTTATTTTAAAAAAAATTTATTTTTATATCGATATTTCGCTCCAATTTGTGTAGCTTATAATTATATCCTGAAGAAGCTACACAAATTGAAGCGAAATATCGATATAAAAATAAATTTTTTTTTAAATAAGACCTCAAGCTTAATAAAATAGTGATATTATTAAATAATAATAATAATAATATAATATTTTTTAGCATTCTAACACAATTCTTTCTGTAGAGCCAAGCCACTGAGACAAGCATGCTGCTGTCAAGTGTGCGTTTATTTAAAAGCCAAATTATCACAATCAATAGAATTTAAAAGGAAATTTTATCGAATATCGTAATCTAAACCTTTTTTTAGTATTTTGTAGCATAAGCAGTTGCTCCAGCAATAAAAAATATTTTTAATACAAAATTTTTTTAGACGACAGCACAAATCGATTTAGCTTCTTGATTTGCCAGCGGAAAATATCTAGGGTCTAGACAAGAATCAAGCCGACATGTGGTACAGGCTATGACCTCCAATTGAAAATAGTGGTACAAAGCCACGCGTCTATGCCAAGATATTAATATTGAAGCATGAAGGCACATATGTAAGCCCACATAAGCCTTCTTAAGCCAGAATATCTTGCTCAAGCATGTAACCTTCAATTTATGATTACTCAAAACTTGTTTCTTTATCACTTGACTTGTAGTAAAATTTGTAATTTTACAAAACTTTAGTTTATGTAAATTTTATCATGGTATCGTATTTATTTAGTAACTGTATCCTTTAATATCCTTTATAGTTTTTTGTATGTTTGATCGACATACATGAATGTAACAAATCATACATAAGTGCTTTATGTCTAAAGTGTTACAAACCATTTGACCATAACGTCCATTTTTTTTTTTTGTTTTATTTAGAGAGTTTTATTGTTAAGAAACAAAATGAAAAAAAGGAAAGAGCAGACATTTTTAAAACTAGAATCTTATAATGCCAACATGTTGTTAAAGCAGTTGCATAAAAAAATATGTGCTGCTGAATGTGTGTGTGTGTGTGTGCGTGCTAGTATAAATGACTCTAACATGCGGCACGTAAAACTCTAGTTGAATTGCAACTAAAACAATTTCCGTGATTCACTTTTGGTTGTCGCTTCTTTCCTGCCAACTAAGCTTGAGGTTTTCTCTTTTTTTTTTGTTTTTTTTTTGCTTTCTTGTGTTGATTTTATACACATGCATTTCACTACAAGTTTTAGTAAATTTTTTTTCTTACATTCACATAAATACATAAATATTTTTGTTTCATTTTCATTTCGCACTAAAAACCCTTTAAAAGTCGTGGCAGTATAACAACATCTCCAGCAAGCAGGTGTCATTGAGTGCCACATTTTGCCTTTAACTGTTGGATTTTATTTTTCTAATTTTTCTAATGTTCACTAGCACGACTACGACAAGGCTGTCGTTAGTTTCATTATGTGCATTTACTTGGTTTATATTTATTTGTAGTATAATTTTTGATGTGCTTTTTTCTTATTACTTTTTTTTCTTGCTGTAGAATTTTTTGTTTTCGCTTATTTGTGGGTGAGTGTGAGTGTGCTTATGAATTTTGCACACATTTTCAGCAAATAGTTTAAACTCTTTCATTTTGTTGTTCACGCTTAATAAGTATGTATTTATGGCAGAGCCTTAAACAAGTGTGATGTTTATTTGCAGTGAAAAAAAAAATAGGAAGTAACATGAAGTATTAAATTCCATATAACAGAAGTAATTTTGCTGGTGCAAAGTTTTCAAAAATTAAAAAATTAAATGATATTTCTCGCATTTCAAGCTTTCAAATATTTAAAAAAAATTTAAAGAAATTTACTTGAAACAATTTTTTTAAGTTTATTTGCTTTTTATAGGAAATGAGCAAAACTTGTGTGGAACACAATAAATTTTTTAAATATTTTTGAGTATTTTAGAATATTATATTGCTCGTTTCCTTTAAAGGCCACATTATATTTCTGTATCGAAATTTCATTCGGAAGTGAAAATAGTTCATTTACTAGATCTTTAACTTATCTAAATGCCATAAATGAACATCAAATAGGAGAATTTAACGTTTCAAAAAATTGTTTTAAAAACTTTATTTTCTACAATTTAAATTGAATTAGTTATTAAATCATTTATTTAAATTAAATTATCATGTAAACCTAGAGTATCAGGAATCTATGTCTATAACATTCCACTGCTATTCGCAACACAGTACACAGAAGTGCATTTCATTAAAAAAAATTTCACATATTGTTATTTTTAACAATACATTTTGCTACTTATGCTATCGAATGTTCACTTTAATTACAATAGGATGTCTCAGTGTAATTTTTTGGTTGTACAAGTGCCAACTCTGCAACTTGGCAGTTGTCATATAAGTTTAGTTCAGTTTTTAAAATGCAGCGTTTTACAAAAGAACAACGTATTATAATTGCGTTGAAGCAAAATAAGGTCAATGACATTTTTTTCGATGAAATGCATGGCTTCGTGAATACACAAAATTGAAGAGTTGCTGCCTCAAAAAATCTTCATGTAATCCATGAAAAACAAATGCACCCTCAGCGAACCGATTTTAGTCAGGCCTTACATTTTTTTAAATGAGGTTGAGTTTGAATGGCGTTCGGTAAAGCACCATGATAACGGAGTTCTTCTGGTCTTAACTCTGGACGGAATGCATCAGTACGATATATGGTTTTAGCAAGACACAGTGCGTGAAGCAATTGATTTATTGCAGCATAAAATCTAAAATCCACTTTTGATTGAACACTTTTTAAAGTACTTAAAAATTAAATCACATATGACACCACTGCTATGAATATCGTACACAACAACCAAATTCCTAAGTTTCACATTTTGAATAAACAATGAATTATGCTTTTTCTAACAATAGCAAATATCGTTAAAAAAAAAAAAGGTTACGAAATAACAGAATCGACATTTTGTTGATAAAATATTTTTTTTTAATTTAATACCTAAAAATGCTACACAAAGTTCAAGCAAAATATTGTTACAAATAAAAATAAATAATTATAATTTGATATTTAGATTGAAACAACTGCCTTATTTAAACTCAAACTACTTATTTGAAAAATATGTTAAAGCATTTCAATCTATATGAGAGCTGAAATTATTCCATTTTCCAGGTAACACTCAAACATATTATCTTGCTTTAAACGCAGCAGAAGAGACCCCATAATCTACAACAGCTCAAAGTTGTAACTCTAAGACATTTTGAAGGCTAAAATTATTTTTTGTTGATGAAATGATCCTTTTAAAATGTCTGCCTATACAAAATCTCACTATTATTCAACACATGTCTTCAGCTGCTGCCACTACAATATTGTTCCACAAAAATCAAGAAAAAGTTACCACATACTCACACATATGCACAGCTACACAAACATCTTCACATACTGTTAAAGTTCTTCAAACGGTTTCTAGGGAAATCTGTAAAAGTTTGCCATTTTTACTCATAGGTTATTTGATCTCTGTGTCTAATTGTGGCATCATAGAACCCAAGCCACAGAAAGAAACTTCATCTTCCTCAAAAATTTCCAAATCATATTTAAACATTTAATTTTTTTACAGAAGCTTTGCACATTTAAGGTTAAATTTTTTAGGAAATTTCATGAATTTCATAATAAAAAAATAACCAAATTCAGTAACCATTTTAACAGTCACATCTTCATTAAGTCTGACAACAAAACAACATTATAATCATTTAGTGCTTTCGAAATAAGAACAAAACTAGTCTGGGAGACCAGCATTCAATAAAAACTTCCACGTAGTATGGATGCTAGGTCATATTGCATATGTAGGCAATGGTAAGGCAGATGAACTGACGAGTTAAGAGGGGGCTAGTGACTTCAATGGCCCAGAACCATTCTGCGGTCTGCTCACGGCTATAAAAAGAACCACAACAATATTAGTTGGATACAATTTCGTTCTCGAAAGAGAATAAACAATTTACTGGGCCTAACTCAGGAATTCACATTGTTAGAGGATACATGACTGGGCATTGCAGAGTATTGAAATACTTGGCAAATATGAGAATCAATCAACACAACTTCTGGAGTTTATTTTATAAAGACAAAGTGGCAGTAGAATACATATTGTGTCATTTTAATGCCCCAATTTATATCTTTTTTCGTTATCTAAAACATCACTATCTACATTCGTCTAAAATAGCGGACAAATCACTTAAAGATGTCTTGGAATATTTAATGAATACAAGACTCAATAGTTCTATTCTGACCGTAGTAATCAGGTGTTTAATTCTAACACTGAGAATTTTATTTATATATCCTTTGAGTTTTTGCAATAATCTATTGGAAATTTTATTAATTTTCAACCAATGATACGTTTCATTAGCTTTATGAATTAATTTCGTAGATTGAATTAAATATTTCTTTAATTCAATTAAATATTTTATTATTTTATTAATTAAATGATAATTCAATTAAATAATTACATTAGTTCAATAAATTCTTTCATTACTTCAATGAAATATTTCATTAATTCAATTAAATAATATTTTTAATTCATGCTATTAAATTATTTAATTGAATTAATAAAATAATAATTCATTAATTAAGCAAAATAACAAGTCATTAATTCAATAAAAAAATTTCATTAAGTCAATGCAATATATAATTGAATCAAATATTCATAGAGTTAATGAAAGATAGTCATTAATACCTTAAAAATATTTTATTAATTTAAATACTTTATAAAATATTTAATTGATTCAATGAAACAATTATTATTTTTAGTGAATTAACTATAAAATGCTTGCGGGGATGTGAAAAGCTATTTGCTAGCATATGTATGCATGAGTATGAAAATAAATGTTAGTACAGGACATTGTTGCGTAAAATCCAATACGGAAATTGTGGTTTACACAAAAAGTTACAATTGCAAATTCCATACTCTGTGTAAAGTTATACAGACTCATACACTTGCATACTCCTACACACACATACATACAAAACTACAATAAACTTGCACTTTTTGTGCACATTCACATACATATTAGTGCAATTTTCAACTTTTGCATATATAATGATTCTCTATACAGTTTACAGCGAGTAGAGCGTACGTATGTGCGTGTGCATGTGTGGTTGTAAAAGAGCCACTGCAAATGTGATTGCGTTGAAATAAAGAATAGTTTAACATATTTCTTGTGAAACAAAAGCATATAAAAACGCACATACAAACCATAATAAAACAACAACAAAATTAAATTCATTAAAAACTTTTTTTTACATTTTTCTTTTTCTTTTCTTTAACATGAAATAAATTTCATTTTCTAATGAATGAACATTAATTTACAAAATACCAGCAGCCAGCGTTTAAAAAACTGGAATTCATAATTCTTGAATAAAATTTCATAAAACTTTATAATTTTATAAGTTTTTCATAGAGGTGATCTTCGTTAGTTAGTATGTGACATTTGCAATCATTATTAAAATGCAAGCATTTTCTCTTTTACGTACTAGTGCAATATTATGGATGGTGAACAATATGAAAAGATATTGTTATAGCGTATACTTACGTTTGACTAGCACAAAAAACTTTTTGAGTTCTTTTCCGCCACCTTCCCTCTTTTGGCCCACGATATTTTACTATTTTTGATTTTTGTCTTTTTTATAATATGAGTGCCATCACTCATCACTAGTATTTATTTCTGAGTCCATTCCTGTTTAAGGCTAAACTTGTTAATTACAAATTACTAAAAAAAATCAAAAATTCTACAATAAAATTTTCGTTAAATCGTTCACTCTATAAACTGAAAAAACTACTACCAACTCTGTTCTACCTTTTACTCAAATCATATTTAAATCAGAGACAGTTTTTCGTTAAAATTGGTGAAATTAATTCACAAATATATCAAATTAATGCAGGAGTCCCACAGGGCAGTGTTCTTGGGCCTGTTTTATACACAATTTTTACATCTGACATGCCTGTTCCTGACAATATTTTAATTGCAACTTATGCAGATGATACAGCGGTTTTAGCCTCTAGTTCTTGGCCTGTAGAAGCCTCTTATTTTAATCAAAATGCTTTAAGACAAATTGAAAACTGGCTAAATAAGTGGAATATTAAAATTAATAGTGGAAAATCAGATCATGTTGTATTTACATTATGTAAAGGAGTATGTCCACCTTTAATCATTAATAATACTCAGATTCCTCAGAAAGAATGTGTGAAATATCTTGGTCTTCATATTGATAAAAGATTAACATGGAAAAACCAACTCAAAATTAAAACAAACCGTTTATATTGGTTATTAGGTCGCAATTCTCAGTTAAAAATTAGAAAACAAAATTATTTTGTATAAAGTTATAATTAAAGGCCGAGTTATGCGAACGTTGAAATGTAGAAATGTAAAAATGTAGAAGTCAGCTGATCGTTTCTGGTATATGGAAAGCAATGCAAATGCTTAGCTGACTGAAATGTAATGTACATGTAACGTAGCAATCTGTTGAATTTAGAATTTTACGTAACAAAATGTAGCCAGTGATGGGATGTATGCGTATTGATGGAAGTGTGGCACATTTTAGCCCTTTTATATGGTACATTTTTTATATAAGAACTATTTGAAATGTTTAATTTCTATATATAAATAGAAAATTAAAGAAGAATTTAATGCTAACATATATAAAACATATATATTTACCAACATTTGTAGTAAAAATAATAAAAGAACCACATATTTTGAACGCATGTGCATACGTACATACAAGTGTTCAAAAAATTATTTTAGATATTAATAATAAGAATAACAAATATACCATACTACATATATTTATACATATAAAATATTTTTTAGCACTTCTATATATGTATATATGTACGTAAAGTACACATATGCAGTCATTTTGTACATTTTAATACAAATGTAATGCATGTATATATGTAATATGTATATTTGAAATTGACATAAGACAAATTCATACTACTAAAACTTTAAAATAATTTAATTTAATTTTAATATATTAAGCAGATATTAAGTTATTGTTTATAAATATAAATCAAATTGCTGGTACCAACAGAAGCATTTTGGTACTTTTTCCAAAAAAAAATACAGATAATGTGGACATAATACCCCCATCAATGTTTCAAACGGCTGTTTTGTTGTTTATTTGAAATTTTTTTTAATTCTTTAAATGAAATTATAAAAAGTAACTGTGCAAAAAAAGAAAAGAATTATTATATTTTGCACAATTTCAGAAAGTTTAAGCAAATAAATAATTCTTCTGTATTCATTTATAATATTATTTTTTAATACACTCACTCTAAATACAAATCAGAATCGCAATATGTATTGTTTTTTCTTCTTCTTTGTTTACTATAAAAAACACATGATACGTTTCTACGTTTCTATACTTGAGCTCTACATATTTACATTTCTACATTCCTACATTTCTACATTTCTACATTTCAACGTTCACATAACGAGGCCTTAAGCCTGTGTGTACATATGGCATTCAACTTTGGGGCACTGCAAGCAACTCTAATATTGAAATTCTACAAAGATATCAAAATAAAACTTTAAGATTAATTGTTAATGCTCCTCAATTTGTTTCGAATATCACTATACACAATGATTTATTTATACCGAAGATTAAGAATGAAATCAACAAATTTAGGGGAAAATATCTCAAAAGATTAAGTGAACATATTAATCCGTTAGCGATATCTTTACTAGACGATACTGAGGAAGTTCGAAGGCTAAAACGAAAATCATTTTTACAATTAATTATCAAATATTTTGAATATCTATACTTATTATCAAAATGTGGAGTACAATGAATTGAATTATTAACTTATGTTAATCTAATTTGCTTATTATCCTTTATAAGGATAGATTGTAAATAAAAATTATGAAAAAAAAAATCGTTCACACAAATTTTTTTTAAATCTACTCAGTAGTTTGAAAGTTATCCTAGAACTTGTTAAGGAAAAACTCGTTTTTTGCTAAATTTTTAATTTAAAAAAAAAAATATTTAAAATGGAGAGAGACTAAGAATCCACTTTTTTATAAACATTTTTATGTTTACATAAAACATACACTGCTTTTGTAGCAATTATTAGTTGATTTGGTGCAAAAGTTAAGTTCAATTTTTAAACTATCGTAACAGAACAAGATATTCCACAATCATAGTCGAAATCATAGCCACAATGTAATATTATTTTATTTTTGTTCTTTAGAATTTTTAGCGCTACAAATGTTGTGAAAAATATTACAGCATCTGACGCACAACTCCTCCATGGCGGTGATACAGAAACTCTATTATCATGGACTCAGGGGAAAAGACTACATCGTGCTATAAGTAAATTGTACAAGTAAGATTAGGTATTTAGGCTAAAAGGCATCTTAATATCGTCGTACTCTCTGATTACACTGACGAAGACACATCAATAATTGTACTATGGTTCATCCGGAAATTGACAAGATCCCTCCGAACAATAGTACTTTGATAGTAGGTAGTTAAAAAATATATTTACAAAAATTCCAAAAACAATTTCTGGACAAATGTAAGTTAGGTTAGGGCGGTCAAATAAGCAAAACAGAAGCTGGGCTCACTTAGGTCCTCTGATGTGGTCCCTTTGTGATACCTGTATAGAAGAAAATGAAGAAGAGGAAGGATAGTAATTGAAGAATGAAGGGAAAGGAAAAGATATAGAGAAGAGAAGACAGAGAAGACAGATAAAACAAAAGTGAGTCCGTCATTCAAATCAACCGCTGCTTCTAACGAAGCCATATAGCAGACGTCGCTCACCAAAGTGAATCATGCGTCACTTTCCAGGGCTGGACACCCGCAGAGAAGGTGTTCCACAGACTCCTCGTCCTGACGACTTCTACAGTAGTCGTTATATGGCAAACCCATTCTCCCAGCATTGTTGCCAAAATTGCAGTGTCCTGTTACTAAAGCCACCACATTTCTTAATCGGGCTCTTTGGAGTCCCAATAAATTCCTACTGCGATTGCTATCTAGCCTAGGCCAGATCATACTCGCCGTATTACACGTCCCTCGCCACTGTTGCTCCTTAGAAGATAAACTATTTTACTACAAAAATTAGAAAAAATTATACGAATCAGGACAGCCCTTCTCTATTCAGAAATTAACTGGTTTACTATTGAAAAATGCCCTTAGATGGGGTGTGAAAAATAATAGACGTTTTGTTCAAAGCAAATATAAAAAAACGAATGAATTGTATTTATTTTTCTTGATATGAATTACAACTACTCCTTAGTTTTAAATGTCGAAAAAAAATATCTAAATTTTAATATATATTTCTGCGTGTTTGTGTAAGGGAAGTAAATAGGGTTGCATTGATTAATAAAAAAAATAATTTCAACATTTATCTTCTAAGGAACAAAAATAGATAATTTCTATCCTGATTCGAATTATTTTTTGTAATTTTCTTAGTAAAGTAGAGACGGGCTATTCTGATTCGTATGATTTTTTGAAAGCTTAGTAGTAAGAAAATTATCTTCTAAGAGACAGAAATAGAGAAGCGCTATACTGATTAAAATAATTTTTGATTATGTTAATTTTCATGGGCAAAATCGGAAATGCTACCTCAGCGAAGGTGGAATGGTAAAAGTTCCTCAAAGAACCAACACTGGGGTATATGGTATTTTCAAAAAAATTTTAAAACAGTCTAAACTTCTACGTAACTACGTTAATCAATAGATTACAAAACTAGATGGCCTTCCTTTTAAAAAGGTAAATTTTTATCAATTACATTTTTGTAGTTCCTCCGGAAGTTAGAAAGATTATTTTTAAATTTTTTGAAATTTGCGTGTACTTTAGTACTGTTGTTTAAGGGATTTTAGCAACTTCCGGACGAATCATAGAAGATTACATGATGGGTTAGATTTTAATTGAAAGGGAAGGCTGTCTAGATTTGTAATCTTAAGCCCAAATACTCAGAAGTTTCTTTAGACTACTTTTATAAGTTTTTTGAAATTTCCATACACCCCAGTACTGTTGTTCTCCAGGATCCTTTTGGCATCATAAAATAAAAACTACCAAATTATTCCAAACGTAATACAGCTCTTTGAAGCATTAAATGAGGTCACATTGAGATCTTACAGACTGTCTATATACAGGGAGGGTACAGACGTGATGGTCATCTACTATAGAATTACCTAAGAAGAGATGCAGGAAACTGTTCAATGAGACAACCTAACCATTTTTTTTTTAACAGCCAAATATGTGACCAATCAAAAATTTAGTTGTCATAACGAAATTTTTTTAGTTACATTCAAGTGAATATAAATTCTATACTACAGATCAAAATTTAGTTCTCTTTAAAATATTTCAAACTGTAACACCGATTTTCTATTGGCACAAATAAAATAATTTAAACACACTTGGATGCTGCAACTAAAATATTTGGTTATCACAACTAAAATTTTGATTGGTACCACATTTCTGTTTTTCTATTTTACCTTAATATAAAACTCTTCTTATTTAAATCTTACATTTAACAACATGACAGATCTGTATATCTTTAATTCTTTTTGTTCAAAAGCCCCTCTAAAAAAAATTTTTTAATTTTTGTGTCATAAATCTTCGCATCCATATCGACTAAAATCCATCAATTTGGTTTTATTTTTATATATGAAATAAATTAAATATTATCTTAGAATTTGCTTGATATCAAGTGCATCGCTTCTTTCTCAATTTCTTTAGAAAAAAAACTTTTAACTTTAAAATGGTTAGATATCTTTTTCTTGTAGTGTTTTATGCTACATTTCAGAAATAATTTGCTAAAAAACGTTAAAATTTTGCAAAATATTGTAAAAACTTTTGCCAAACTTAACACAACATATTAACAAGCTTTACTTTACACTTTAGAGTTATTACACGAAAAAACTATTTGATTGTAACAAATAAATTTCTCGCTATTAATGTGAGTACTAAATCAATTAAATTTTTTCAATATATTTTAAACATTTTAGCTACATTTATAAAACTTGGTTGGCCATTACATTAAAAATATAGATAAGTTAAATATCGCCCAAATTTGGTTTAAAAGTTTTAGCCAAACGGGCCTTAGCTAACATTTCGTTTCTTTATTTTTTTTATTAAAATTCCGTTGCACCATCTGAAATCAGTTGAAATATCCAGAGGCAATAAATTGAGTTCTCACTATTACTCCTTTACTTTTTCTCTATGTATGAGTAACTTCCAGTGTTCATTAATAAACAAAGCACATTAAAGATTTTCGTAAACCCATGATAATAAACATCTATTAATTTTTTTTTTTCAGCAATTTACCTGGTTTATGCAACACAAATAAGATATTTTGGGGTTTGTGCAAAAAGAGATGAATATTAAATTCAAAATCATGCCATTCATAGTAGGTATATGACACTGTTTATGCAAGTGTTTAGTTTATTTTAAGTTAAAGTTTTCATTATTGTTTTAATGCTGCTATTGCCGTTGTAGTCATACTGTTTGTTATTATGCAGCACTTTTAGTCTTTGTACTCCATACTTACTCGGCACTATCGACTATACATAGTCGTACTTAGTTGGTTGCTAGCTAGCTGCTTGTTTGAACATTGTATAATACAAAACTGGTACATTCAAGTGTTTCCTGAGCATAAATTTGTAGTCCCAAAATACACAGAATATAAATACAAACATGAAAACTGCAACAAGATGAAAGCCACACTTTAAACATAAAACTAATTAAGTTTGTGTGTATTTTTTTGTATTATTATTTTCTTTCTGCTTGTTTATTTATGTTGAAGGAGCGTTGGTTATGCTTAAGAAAATTTAGGGAAGTGCACAGTGGGTGATATTATTTCTTAATGCAAAAGCTAAAAAATGTATGTAAAACACAATTTTCAGAATAATCTTCATGGCACTATTTTATAATTTTTCCATTTAAAATTTTTTTAAACTAAAACTCAAGCATCATGAACATCTCCACTGTTGTCAGGTGAATGTCTGCCACTTAGAATGTCATACACACAGAACACAATTTTGGTTGTGGGAACTAATATTCCTTCAAATCAAAAATTCGGTTGTGATATTAAATTAAGATTTTGATAATATAGTCCAAAATTAATGCTCTTAAAAAAATTTCGATCTGTGGAACCAATTTTCTATTGTTACGATTAAAAAATTTTACTACACAGTGAAACAAAAAAGATAGTGGGAAGTAATACACAAAATTACTGTTCTCTTCGTCAGTCTTAAAACGTTCTTCAAATAACACTGTTCGGTCATTTCTTCTATTAGATGTTACTGCTTTACAAATGTATAAAGGTACGAAAAACCGATGTTTTATAATTAGCTCAAGATTTTGGAGGTGTTTGGCAAATTCTAAAAAACAAACTCAACAAGACCTATCAGAAAAATAATATCACATCCCAGAGATTTTTTATTTTGGGACGCAGTGCAATCATAACGAAATTTTTTATGGGTAAAAAATTTAGTCCTCACAAACGAAGTTTTTTTTTCAGTGTAATAGACATTTTAATATATAAATTTTTTCAGATGGCCAAGCAGCTCTAAGTACATGAAAAAAGTATTCCTTCCGCACACGGCAGTTTACAGACTATTAGATGTAGACTATGTGGCCAAAAATAGGTTTGACTTGAAGCCCTTTTTCTAGCAGAACAATAAGTTCATCCAATTTTTACTATGCTGCGAAATTGCTATAGAATCTCAAGTAAACTCATTAGCCCCGAAATTCTAACGCAAAGATTATTCTCAAGCTTAGCAGAAATGACATCAAGACCACCAGAAATGTGGGTGGTTCGTTATGATAAACACAAATTAGAAATTGTGATAAGAAATATGAAAATATTAGATTGCAAACTGGAATTTAAAAATTTAGCAGATGATAACAAGAAGAAATTAATAAAATTGCTGTGATACATGGGACTGCTATTATTCCTGTAAAGAAAAAAGAAAATCGAGAAAAATCCAAAATGAGCTACCTAAAAGGTTATATCACCGAAAACGTAGATAAAAGCTTCCTGAAGACTCCATCTCTGTTTTAGTTAAGTATTAGGCAGCATAATAAATCTCCCTGGTTTCGGTGTTTTTATGGCCTGTAATTTTGATTTTTGATTTTTTTTTTTAATCTTTGAAACCACTGTGCTAAAAATAAAAATATCCTGTAAAGAAAATAAAGTGGTTTAGCTTAGTTGTTTTTTGATAATTAATAAATTGCAATGAGTGCCTTTCGCGAAATATACTCACACATAATTTGTATAATTTGGCACACATAAACGTTTAATGGGATAATTTGTTAAACACTTCAAGTACTTATTTTTAATGTTGATAAACAAAAAAAATATTTGAGAGATCCAGGTATAATAAATTAATTTAATAATAATTTTAGTAAATTATTCCATCTTATAAATTTATTATTAGCAAATATTATTCAAGCTTAAAGTCTCAATGAAAATTGTTTTTGTTTTGATTTTTAAATATTTTGACTTTCTTTTGAAGGTCTTCTCCAAGGAAATTTATTATTATAATAATACAGGTAGCAATCGTTTCTGCAGTCATTCTTTGATATAAATTTTCTGCTGTCATTGTTGAAGGGATGATAAATGGTGTGTTTTTTAGAGCACACCTGCCACATCACGATTTTTTAATAAATTTATTCATTCTGTATTTGTATTTTGAATCGGTATCTCCATGCTTTGCTGCAATATAAAATTTTTAACCTGGCAGCTGTTTTAGGTCCATTTTGACATAAGTTTCATCGTCAATAATAAGGCAGTTGATGAATTTTGTCAATACTTTATCCTAAAGTTGGGTATCCATTTTATGGCAATGACATGCTTTTCATTTGGATTTGGATATTTTATTACACGATCTCTTGTGGATAGCACAGATTTTTTTTCTTGCGATACTTACACCGGTGTTGTATTTTTTTGCACGATCATTGTCGGAGGCACCCAAACATTGTAAGCTTTGAGTTTCTTATAGCAACTTTTTTCCTAAAAGCTTGGTTAATTCTTTTCAAAACTTTATTAACAGTGCAGTTTTTTTTGCAACCATTACACCTGGCCGTGTCAGATTTTCAAAATATTTTTACACAAAATTTTATCTATTTTCATTTTCCATGGCTAATTAAACTTATACCATGTTCACATGTTTTTGAGCATGTTTTACGGCTCATTTATGTATTAGATCTAAAACCCATCGCTTTCGTCAGGTTTTACCATAAATTGAAATGTTTTAATAAGCATCTCAAGCGACAAGTTTTTGATAAAAACACTTCCAAAAATAGTTTAATGACAGGATTGCATTTGAATTTGGAATATATTAGTAAATTAAAATCAAATAAAATCAAAAAATAAAAAAGATCAGCTGATAAGATCAGTTTTTGTCTTAAAGCATTTTGCTAAAAGACCTTCAGAAACATGGTATTAAAATAAGCTGCTACTAACCAAACTTTATTACAAAATAACGGTGAATAATTTTAGAGAAAATTTTTTTTCAATTCAAAAGCTGCCACTAGGTTTTTCTAAAAAGCCATATTAAGAGGAGCTACTTGAAGCGAGCTAAAGAGCCAATATGTGTCCGAACAAAAACCAACCAAAGACTAGCAACTTTGTACTGTATTTAAGAAGCCTTGTGAAATAATTTGCCAAAACAATATATTCAACCCTGACTAACACCGAAGCGTTACGCTCCAGCTGGTGTCACCAAGGGCCATATATTGACATAAATAATAAATTTTTGTGTTAAAAATTTTGAATTTTGTCCAGTTTAATGTTTTATCAACAATAGTGCTACTTTTTTATCGGTCACACTTTGAGTGTTAACCGTATTTGGGAAACTATTTCCATAAAAGCTAATAATTTTTTAAATTTTTTGTTGTGCACAGCATATTGTCGAGAGTTTGTACCGACAAGTAAGCAAAAAAACGGAAGCCTTGACTTCGGTACTATTTTGTTTTTACCGCAGCAAGCATGATTGATTTTATGATTTATTTATTAACGAATCTATTAAATATTTCATGAATATCACAATTTAATTGATTCATAGTTTGTTGCTGTGTTGAAAAATTTTATTGGTTCTCTTTTATAGAAAAAAAGAAAGACGTCAATTAAAAAAATTACTACATGAACGCAATTTTAATTGAATAAATTAATTCATTCTGAATATTTTATTCGTAACTACTTTGTGCTACATTTGCGAATTTTTAAATTTTATATTTTAACAAAAAGTTGACAAAATTAAAAAAAAAGAAAAAAATTAATAGTTTTGCTTAAATTGAAAAAGTTGATGTCTTTACTGTTTTGCAACTTTATTTTCTTTTTCTTAAAAAAAAAAAGAAATTACTTTTTTAGAAGTATACGAGTATTTAAGCATTCAAAGGAGTTGTTGGCTTAAATAAATGAAATCCATTGTTAAATTCTCTTCTTAACTTTTGTTCCCTTTTTTATGCAATTTCCTTTCTATTTATCTTAAATCTAAATAAACGGTGAAAAGAATTTGTTTAAATGGAATTGATTTTGTAGCAAATGTTCAGTTTTTTAAATTTTTTTTTTTTCAACACTTTTACCAATAAGAGAATTTAAAAAAATATTAAAATAGAAAAGCAAATGACTTCAATTAAAAGTTGCAGTGCTTATATAAAATGAAATAATTTGTTTAACAAGACCAAGAAACTAAATAAGCTTGATAAAGTTAAATAATTAAGGCAGAAAAATTGCATTGCAGAAATAATTTATTTTTCAAATTTTTTAATGAGCATTTTGCTGTCGATAACAACTTTAGTTATTCGAAAGTTTGTTGGAAAGCTTTTTATTGTATTATTTATGTTTGTCTATTTATCAAGAATTTATTTACCTCAATTACTCAACTACTGAAATATACATTTTTAAGTTAGCCAAGCACCCTCTAAATGCCTGAGAAAATTATGACTTCGCATCGAAGTTGGTTTACGATTGTTATAGATGATTTATTTATTACGGTATTATGACTGCTTGTTAATCATCTTCTAACAATTTGCTAAAATTTTGCAAATACTTCAAACATTTACCAAAACCAACCTTTTTTTTCAATTTAATTACAAAATAATTCATAATCACTTGTATAAAACTTAATGAAAGTTTTTTTATCATATCAAAAAGATTTTGATTTTTTAATTATTCAATCAATCAATAAAAACAGATGCATACACAGAAAGAAAAAAGGCGTACTAAATTTAAGTTTTTTTTACCAATTTTAGTATGACTTGTACTTAAAATATTAAGTACGAATAACACTAATGTATACTTAAAATAAGCCGAAAACGGGATCACCGAAGAAAATCAATCCTTCTTTTCTTAAATTAAGTCTAAAATTCTTAAACTTAGTATAAATATCTTAGGTCAAGTACGAATTTCTTGAGTTGAGTAAAAAGGACTTAACTTAAGAACGAATGTGTAGTATAAAGTTCATATGTACATACACACGAAAAGAAAAAGAGCGGAATAAAATGTTGTTATCTCAATTGTTCTCTCTTGGTTTAATAAGTTCAGTGATGCAAACTTAACAATTTTCAAAACATATTTAGCTGATTTTAAGACTAGGCAATTATAATTCAGAAAGGTTCAATTGGAATTCAGAAAATATTTAATGTAATGAAGAAAAATCACTACATAAAAATTTTCTGACTAAAAATTATATATGTGCATTATTATGAATTTATTTTAATAACAACTACCAATAACAACACAGTTTATGTACAAGTTTAAACAGCTTAAAAGGACAATTTAGCATAAGTACATACATGATTTGCAAATCTGTAATGAGAAGGAATCTTGTAATACGATTGCTGCCATGTCTTCATTTATTTCGCAAGAAGTACGCACAACCTATGTATAATCAATAATCATATGTAATATTTGTAACTTCAAAGTACTTTTTTATTATAATGAAAAATAATTGGTAAATACACTACACAAACACACAAACTTTTACAAAAAAAATTGCATTGAATTTGAGTGTGCAATTTAATTTAATGTAATTTTATTACATGTAATTTTTATTGATCTAAATGTTTTTGGACGATCTCAGCCGGCCCGGTTCTTTATTACCTGAGTCGGTATCCTTAGAAAGCGCATGTATCAGTTTTTAGAGAAATCCGTTTGCAAATATAACTTTAATTATTAAAAAAAAAACCCATCCAAATAAAAAGGCTCATGTTTTTGTTAGCATTATTATGAGAGGTCCCAACCAAAGTGATAAATAAATAATTTCAGCCTTTTTGAACAGTGGCTAGTGAGAATCGTTGAAAAGTGGGCATAAAAATGGGCATGGATGGTGCAACCTTCGTTGGACTATAGAAACTATAAGTACCAAATTTCAAGCAAATCCCTTAGAAAACAAACATTTTTATAATGAACAAACAGAACATGAATTTGATTTATATAGATAAATTCATTTTGGAAACTAAAATCAACTTTAGAAAGTTAAAATATTTAGACAACCTTTACATTTTATGTGTCTTATATATGTGCTACAGGTTATAGCTGCTCATACAAAATTAGACATTATCTCTTCTGTGTCTACTACAAACCTAATGCATCCCATTCCCCAAAAATTAAATATAAAAGTTATAATTTATCATGAAAACTTGGTAAAATATAACTTTGTCAAAAATTCAGTTTACATTTTAATACTTTCATGATAAAAACGCTAACACACATACACATGCTCAAACACTTAAACGCACAGACAACATTTCAGTAAAAAAAAATAAAATAATACACGGGGTGAAAACGTCGTACACAATATTAACTTGGGTACATTTTCATTTTGTTTTGATGTTTCAACTCAGGTTACACTTTACTACTACTACTACTCTAGCAGCCTGTTAGTACACACTTTCCAAAGCATACGAGTACACTTACACACACCTTAACCACAGGCATGTAAATAACATGCTGTTAATGTGGAAAGAGATCGTTGTGTACACAGGTGCGTATATGTTTTTATGTGTGTATATGTATGCGTTAGTGTGTGAGTTTGTTTACATGCTTGTGTAATTCTTCTGATTCGTGTTACTGTTTAATGTTTACAAAGTAAAATTAAAAACTTCTTTCAACTATT
Organism: Thelaira solivaga; assembly: GCA_947397855.1. Taxonomy (NCBI): domain Eukaryota; kingdom Metazoa; phylum Arthropoda; class Insecta; order Diptera; family Tachinidae; genus Thelaira; species Thelaira solivaga. The sequence continues at coordinate 31,408,600 of OX377612.1, forward strand.
AAAACACAAAAATTATTACACTGACAAAAAACGACATTATAAAGGGTGGTTAAATTTTAAGGGCCGATGTTGATTTTGAATAAAATACAAATTATTTAAGAAATTATTGTCATTTCTATTTATTATGATAATATTGTATAGTTCAATTATTTATGAATTAAAATATTGGCCAAATGGCGGCCGCGACCTCGGTGGCACACCTCCATCCGATGGTCCAAATTTTCGATGACGCTGAGGCATAATTGAGGTTCTATGATGTTAATGTGCCGAATTATTTCATCCTTTGGGTCTTGAATTATTGCTGGCTTACCGACGTACACTTTTTCTTTCAAATAACCTCAAATAAAGAAGTCCAACGGTGCCATCACGTGCGATAACACGGCCATTGAACTTGTCGCACAAAAGAGCCATTGTTTCGTTAGCTGTGTGGCAAGTGATACCGTTCTGTTGAAACCACATATCGTCCACATCCATATCTTCCAATTCGGGCCATTAAAAGTTCGTTATCATCTCACGATAGCGAACACCATTCACAGTAGCTGCCTGACCGGCCTCATTTTGGAAAAAATACGGTCCGATGATGCTGCCAGCAAATAAACCGCACTAAACAGTCATTGGTTTTTCGACAACGACTCTTGGATTACCATTCGCCCAAATGCTGCAATTCTGCTTATTGACGAATCCACTGAGGTGAAAATGTGCCTCATCACTAAAGATGATTTGAGCGCCTATTTTCATAATAAGCCTGAATAGCTTTAACGCGTTGCTCGATTGTGTATCTTTAAATGGTTCAAATTGAGTTAGTCTGAAATTGAGAAATGTCAAATGAAATTTGGAAAAAAAACTTGACGCTTAGGTGCGGTTCACATTCAACATCGGCCCTTAAAATTTAACCACCCTTTATATTGTCAACTCTGCCTTTTGCTCCGTTGCATCATAAATATTGTTTTCATACACACGTTACGTTTTAGAAAAGTTAAAAAATAATACAAAGTATAACGTAAAAACTAACTGGGTGACAAATTTTCTAATTTCTAGTTTCACATGTTTCAGTTGCATTTATTGTTGGTTAAATGCAGGTAACCCCATTGTTGCAAATAAAATTTTGTTACATTGTTGTTTTAATAAATAGATTTAAATAGATTTAACTGCAGAATTATCAAAAGTTGTTAATTCACACTAAAGAGTACACGAGGTTAATCGTTGAATAAATTAGATTAAATTAAATTATACACAAGCCAAAGTGATTACAGGGCGAAACAAAGACAATTTTAAGATATTCACTAAAGTGAATAACAAGGAGTGCGATTCCATTATAATAAAGCCAATGAAATGGCCAAATGATGTCAGAATAATTTTTCTTAAAAAAATTGTTTTAATTCATTTTATTTTAATTAACCAATTTTTTTAATGATAGAAAAAGTATTAAGGAGATGGCTTGGACTGTAAAGTATAAATAATTGCCTCATGGCGCTATAAGGTCTGTAGCGATCAAAGTAAGTAGCTGCCATGCACTTCAAAGAATGAAAAGGATGTCAGCCTATTTTTTAAGTGAATAATAAGAAAAAGTCTACACTTTTTCTAAGTCAACTTTAAACCCAACAAGAGATTATTAATAATTTCAGAGCTGTCTGCAAAAGCAAGTTAATTCTTTTTTCAAAATAACAAGATTCTGACCACTTATTTTGAGACTAAAGAGGCGTACAAGTGTATCGTCGTGTTTTAACTTTGTATGTTATTGTCATTAAATGCCTTATATAATTACTTCTAGGCAAGCATCATCTACACCTAACTTTTTACCGCGAATTTGATTTAACACGAGTTAAACACGAATTAATTTGTTTTAACACTAGTTTTAGGCAATTTAGAAATGATAATTCAAAACCAATATCAAAAGATGATGAAAACATTATTCTGGTGATGGCACTGATATTCTTTTTTTCCAAATTTAATTTATATTTTATAATATAATTAATGAATTAAAATGTGTAAGCACTAAATAAATAAAGTTAATTCTAACAAGAATTTTTTAATAATTCTCTGTTTGCACGAATTTTCTTGGAACGTATCTATCGTGTAAAAAGAGAATTAAGTGTATTGCTGGGATACACATACATTGTGAGGGACTTTCAAAAAAAACTTTTTTAACAAAGTTTTAGTTTGTTTTGTTTTTTTTTTTTTTTTTTTTTTTTTTTTTTTTTGTCTAAATCAAATATTCAATCTAATCAAATGCTCGCTCACACACGCACACATAAAATTGTAGTAAATGAATTAAAATCTACTTAAAATAACAAGCACACTCTTTGCCATCACACAAAAAAATTTAAACTTTCTTTTACACATTCAAAATAATGGAAAAATTCAAAAAAGAGAGAAAAGTCTCCAAAACTTATTTTCCGGTTTCCACTCACGTAATGCAAACGAAAATAACTTTAATTCAAAGAAATCAAGGAAATGGCAACATAAAAAAATTGCAGACAACAAGTAAGAAAAAGTTTTAAAAAAATGTCTTGTTGTTTTATGATCATTTCATATGAAAATGTTAGTCTTGAGTATTTTGATTTTTGCTTTACAAATGTGTTGGTTTGAATCACAAAACAAAAAAAATTGAACGTTTGATTTTCTTGCTTGCTTTGACCCTTATGCACCAACAAGCCACTTCCGGTTTAAGAACTTTCTCTAAGTTACATTCAATCGTTCCTTTACTCTTTCTTCTACATACTTCTAGTTAAGTTTTTTTATTTCATTTCCTTTCCTCTTCTAAATGTAGTTGTTGTAAAGTGCTGCCTGTTTTCTTTAACAACATCTTCAATTACTCAAGCGTTAAGTCTCAATTGTTAGTTTTTTTTCTTTTAAAAGAAAAGAGAAAAATTTAACTCCTTTTTTTAAGGAAAAGAAAACAAAAACAAAATCTAGCAAAGATAAAAAAAAAGAAGAAGAATTCATACAAACGCTATTGGCTAAAAATCCATGCATACATTCTTTTAACAATATCTTAAATTATATTTATAAATTGCAGCTTTGTAGTTCTGGTAAATTTTACCGAATTTTTTTATATTTCAGTTTTTTTTTTTTTGTTTTTCTGTTACGAAAAGTATTATAGTAAATACATTTTTTTATACCTTTAGGTTTACAGTTTTATAAAGTAAAACAAAAAATAAAAATAAATATTCCCTAAATTGATGTTTCTTATGTTTAAATGTACGTACTCGTACATGAATCTGTAAGTTAATGCTAAAATAATAAGATACTTTTGCTGTAGCTGAAAAAGAAAAGAAAATAAATGTTCATTAAAACAATGTTCGTTTAAGAAACAGCATGCAGTTAGTCAGTCAGTGATAAAAATTTATTTTTTATTCTTTTTTTTTTTTTCTTTCTGCGGCAGTACAAAACCATTTAGCAGATTGAATAAATTAATCAAAGTAAGTAAAAGTAATCGCAAGTTAATACCAAAACTATAGTAGACAAGTATAAAATACAATAAGAAACAACCTTAAATGTGTAATAGGTTGCTTTTCATGTAAAGGAATCTAAAGAGCTATTACAGTTAGAGCTTTCTACAATAGGCAAAGCTAAATTATTACCCCTCATATAGAGAAGATATTGGTTAGACTATGCAACAAGCAAAACCACAATACTTGTATAGGGTCCCCCATCGAACTTTTTTTTTTTTTCAACTAGTGCTTATTTCGTGAATGGTAACACTTAGCTCATGTCTGATTTGACAGATAATTAGTTTTATCCTTCCGCTGAAAGAGTATGGTTGTGTTTTCGCTTCGCTAAGTGGGCCTGCGATCGACTTACAGAAGATGCCGATTTTTTCAAAAAAAAATTATCTTTTCAGATGAAGCTCATTTTGATGTTGGCAGATATGTAAACAAACAAAATTGTCGCATTTGGGGCACAGAAAACCCGCGCACATACATTGAAAAGCCGACGCACCCAAAACGAGTCACTGTTTGGTGCGGATTTTGGTCCAGAGGCATAATTGGGTCATTTTTCTTCGAAAATGAGCAAGGAGTGGTCGTTAGTCGATGGCGATCGTTATCAGGCCATGTTGAACGAATTTTTGTTTACAGAAATTGAAGAGGAGGATATTGGCAACATTTGATTTCAACAGGACGGCGCTACGTGCCACACAGCCGAAGCTACACTCGATGTTTTTATAGCATTTTTAAAAAAAAAAAAGTTATTTGGCGGACCCTATATATACTGAACTGGTGTTGAAAAAACGTATTGTTTTATAAAAACGTTTAGATTATTAAGGTTCGGTATTGTAAAATAAAAGACACTTTTATTATAATCGTCTTGAAGAGACTTTGCTTCTTAAGCAGCATATTATGCCATGCATGATTATCTAATAGCCGCTTTAGACACTTTGTTTACGTGTCAACTAAAACTGATCATGTGTGAATATTTCAGCATTGCTTTGTAAATCTAACAGCTCAGCTTAAAACCTTCTACTTACTACCAGATGTTACTATTTACATGTTGTTACGTATATCAAGTATTGGAACCAAAGGTAAACGCTAATTCTAGACCACTTAAAACTAATATGAAACCTATACACTAATACAGATATAAACACTACACATTTTACTTTACAACTCGCACACAAACATACAAATTCTACGTATTAGCTTAAAAAACAAATTGCTAAATGTACATAAATAGAGTTTCTTATAAAATCTAGTAACAGTGGGACAACAGCATGATCTTCGTAATAGTATTTTTTTCAAAACTGAATCTTTTCACTTTAAAGAAATAAAATCAATAGTTACTCATAGTTTGAGATGAATTATACTTTATTTTATTTCTATTATGGCGGTTTTTAAGAATAAATAATAAAACCGGTAAGCATGGGTGCTTCATATATGTTTATATTTTTAAAAATCAAAAATTTCATAATTTAAAAAAATACCAACATCAATATCAATGATACAATAACGCAATGATGTAAAAACAAATTTATATTCTATTTAAATAATCTCCCTACTTCTATCCACCTTTCTATCTCTATTGCTGTCCCTTTGTGATACTTGAAGAGAAGAAGGCAAAGTAAGTAAAAAGGTAAAGTAAGTAGGGAGATAGGAGGGAGAGAATAAGCATAAAAAGAAGACGAAACCGTCACCTAGGCCAATTGCCACTTCTAATGACTCCATATAGTATTTCAACCCCTATACTCGACAGTGCAGTGAGACCCTGTATGTAGCAGCCCCCGAAGTTAAGCTTGCGCTGATCCTCTAAGGCAAGGCAGAGACAGAGAAGGTGTTACACAGTATCTTGTTCTTCCTCGTCTTGACAATTTCTACAGTAGTTATTCAATGGTCAACCGATTTTATTTGTAAGATTACCAAAACTACAGTGGCCTGTTATTGCTGCCACCATGTTTCTCAATTGGGCTTTCTTTAGTCTCAGTAAAATCCTGCTGCGATTGCTATCCAGCTTAGGCCAGATCATCTTCGCTATATTGTACGTCCGTTTGCGCCTCCATCTGGCTTACATAAACACATACACTTGAACTGCTGTTTATAGACCGAGAGAGAAAGGTCACAGGCCTTGTCGGTATTCTGCTCCAGCAGCCTCGACCCTTTCGTTACCAAGTTACCAGATAAAGGTGACCACCGTTTGTCACGTTAACCTATTTAATGAAGTTCAGCATTACTGAACCAGATTAGATGTCGACACCCACTTAAGGACCTAATTGTAGTGCGACTGTTAATTTAAACAACAAACATCTCTTATTTTATGAAAAATAATTCTCAAGAAAAAACTTATCGATAGAGTCAATCGTATACAAATGAAATATACCAGTTTTTCAACATTTGGGATCCTGCGACTCGAGTAACATGTATCGCAAGTGAAATTTTATTCTAAAGCAGAAAAAGTATTCCTAAACACAAAACCATTAAAGAATTTCTGTGTAAACAAGTGAATAAAAATTTCAATTTAATTAACTTTTTTCAAATTAAGAAACTAAATTAAGTTTTATATCCTCCCAATGTTGTACTGCTTTATTATTTTCTCAGACTCACAAAAGAATGAGCAAATTAAGATTCACTTTTAAAGCATAAATTTTTTTCTTTAGATTGATTTTCAGAAGAGTGGAATTTTAATTCGACTCAAATCGAGTATAAGAATTGGAAATACTCACACAATCGACACTTTATTCAATACATAAACAATTTAAGTCAAGGCTGATATAATTATGCTCCTGATGAATTTTTACCATAGTTCTTACCAAAAAAAATTAATAATAGTCGATTTTTGCATTGCCTGTATTTGCGTAATATGCTCTTTGCAGACCATTCATATCCCCTGAACAAGTGGATATTGTAAAAAGTTGAGAACACTAATAAAACAATCTTTCAAGCTGATATAAATTTTATTAATTTAATTTACAAATTTTTGTTTAATGTAGAAGAATACTTACAAGGTAACATGGTGTAAAAAAACCAGGTGACACTGAGGCGCCAGCTGAATCATGCATGATTGAAGCTCGTTCTGTCAAAAAATTAAGAGATATCAATGTGTTAAAGAGAGTTCTAAAGAGGAAAAAATTTTTGGTTTCACTCTAGCACACACACAACCACCGCAAATAGTTTTTAACAAGAGGAGCCTCAAAAGCAAAAACTAAATTTATAGGCTTTTTGTATGTTGTTATTTTTGTATATTTTAAGTTACCTGGTTTTATTGTACCATGCAAGTAATTTTAAATGAAAATTATTTTGAACAACATTAACAATTTATTTTATTTTCTTACAGACTATAACATATTACAATATTTATATAAAGATTTATGAAATACTTTAAAACAATTATTCGATTAAAATAACTATATTTAATCAAAGTATAGGGACATTTTATAAAAATAATTAGCGATTTAAATATATTTTAATTTTGCATTAATATTTAAATTAAAATCACCATCATTTCCTTAACGGATCTGCCATAGCAAAGTTTGTGCGAAATGTTTGTGTATGCAGAAAGTTGTGTGACCGTACGAAGCGTTTTGGAACTTTAATAAATAAATTACTTAACAAATAAGACACAAATAAACATGGTTCTTCGGCTTTTTAAAGTTGCTAAGTTAATCTCAACTAGTCTTATTTAGTACAAATGAAATGTAAAATGATCTCGATGCGATCAATATGAACATTATAAATAGTAATGATCTAAGGAATGCCTCATCTAAACGTTGGGTAATAGATTGATTTATTAATTTCCTTTGTCTTATTATTATTATCAAGCCCATTTTCTAGCTACAATCGGAGACTCCTTATGAATATCGCTATGGCTGTAGGATTGATCATGCTTAGACCTTCTGGGACCAATGTCCCACTATCTAAGCTCTCTCTTCTGCGTCTTGCTACCACTGGGCACTCGCAGAGAACATGTTCCGACGTTTCCAGTCCAACTCAACAGAAACAACAAGAATCGTTCTGTACCACACCGATTTAACTCATGTGTCTTATTAACAGTCAACGTTATGAATGGACTTTTTTCTTTTTGCAATGAAATTTAATTCATTATTTAATCAAATTTTTAAGTATCACAACTGCATTTTTAAATATTAAAAAAGTCGGTTATCATAACTAAAATTATTTCCTATTTCAAATAAAATTCATTATTTCAAAAATGTTTTCTCTTTTCTGTTCATCATCTCTTTCATCATACCAATCATCAAATTACTTTCATATGTCGTAGTATTTAGTTGCCTTCAATAATATGTACTCAATTTTAATTAACACAAAGTACTTCAAGTTCAATAATATCTTCAGAAGACATCTATTTTTAATTAATTAATATGGGATCGATAACAGGAACAGAATATATGTTGAATTCTTACGTTTCAAATTTGCTCAATATCAAACATATAAGTGGGTAAATGTGTTCGTATTTACTTTTCTTTGTGTGTATAAACACAAAGGTATAGACGCCAGCACTGTCGAATACGAGTATAAACAATTTTTACTTACTTTTCTGCATTTTTCTTATTTTGTTGTAAGTGTAATTTGTAGTTCAAGTCAAAGTTTATTACCATTTTCAGCGTGCTGGCATTAATACCAGGTGAATTCACCCATCTGATATTTGCTACAAGTCGCTGACACTTTACTTTTTGTTAAGTTTTATTTCCTGGTCTTACATTTCCTTTAAAACATACTTATTGCTGGCATACTCAAGCAAACAATGAGTGAACATAAGACAGCAGCAAAAGAGAAAAAACAGTAAAATTTAAAAGGAAAAAAAGAATAAAAATAATAAATTAGTTATAAAGACTTAAAGGCATCTTAGTTTTCATCACATCTCCATCATCGTCATCACCATTATTATTACGAGCATTACAAAAAGGAATTTTTCACTCACCTACACACATACATCCACTTTACAGCAAGTATGAGTAATATTGTTGTCTCGTAGTAAGAATCTTTTGACACATTGACAAATGCTAGAATAACATGTCTCCCGTTTAATTAGTGCAAAATCCTACATGCTCAGTCAGTCAGTGAGTCAGTCGATTATTGATATAATGAGAGTACATATGAGTTTATAGACTTATTTAAAGAGAAGGAAATGAATTATCACAATATTTTACTTACAAACAAATGCACAAATAAAATACAAGGGCGAAATTACAGCACTCGATGGCGATCGAAATTTTTAAATAATTTAAAAAGAAATATCGATTAATATTGAATGATATAATTTAGCCCCAAAATTTTTAATGAGAAGCAGGTAGTTGAGTATTAAAAAATTTTTTAAAACTTTGGCTGACTTCCAAAACGTCATAAGACAGTCTTTTCATACAATTCTAATGCGGTATTTAAACTTTTTATAAATACAAAGTGGCGCAGCAATCCAACAAATGCTAATATTTTACAATTTGAAACTTACTCGCAAGTGATGCACAATAATTAAACACGGGTATTCTGTAGCGTTTATTATCAGTAAAAGCATAAACTTTGAAAGTGATGCGCTGATTGCTGTTTTGGGGCATTTCTTATAATTGTCTGCGACGTTTTGAAATGTTTTGTACTTCGGTGTTTTGAAATATGATGCTTTGTTCGAATAGAAAGCAATTGACCTTCTGGAAGTCAGACTTTCTTTACAAATAATTGGAACAAACTGTATAACACAGACCAACATGCTTTAGCGCTCAGCATTTATGTTGAAGTGATAAACCCAAATAAGAGTGCTGGCGTTGCATATTCAACAGTAATGTTAAATCTAATTTAATAAAATACACCGAAGGAAAACAAAAACAGATTTAAAAAGGTCAAATTTCGTTACGTCAACAATAATAAAACTGAAATTAAACAATCTAAATTCGGCTGTGCGGAGTCTTTACTGTTATAGCCAAATATTCATACTTTCACTTTTGCACACTCTCTTCAATATTTAAAAAATATAAATAAGATTCTTAATAAAATTGCAAATATTGATTAAAATAATTCTCTTTAAATACCGAAATTAAATAATTAATTTGTAATAAAGGGTGTCCGAACAAGAACGCCAGATTTAAATTTTAAATAAAACACAGATATTTAAAAAAAAAATTATGAAACTTTATTATATCGTAAAGTAGACAGAATGAGGTTATGTATGGAACAACATATCGGGCAGATATGGCCGCTGCGGCTTTGATAGCACACACGCGATCTTTTAATGAAATTTTCAATGACCGTTTTGCATAAATGCTGCGGTATTTCATTAATGCAGCGTCCAATTTCCTCTTTTATGGCTTGAGTCGTCGTCGGCTTATTCGCGTAAACCATCGACTTCAAAAAACCCCAAAGAAAAAAGTCTAATGGTGTTAAATCGCACGATCTAGGCGGCCAATTCTGGTCTCCAAAACGCGAAATAACACGACCGGGAAATGACTGACACAGCAATTGAATTGTTTCTCTGGCTGTATGACATGTGGCGCCGTCTTGTTTTGGTAAAACAATTTCACAATGAGAATGCATTGTTCATTCGTCTAGCGCTCCATTTTTACTAACTTCGTACCTTCTACTAGCAAACAATAACAATTGTTCAAATGTCAAACAATGACACTTCGAATGGCGCCAAATTTAAATCTTGCGTTCTTGTTGGGACACCCTTTATAATACCTTCTGCGATCCTTATTTTTAAAGCCAATAAAATTACTTTAAATACTAAATTTTTATACATAAAAAAGAAATTTTAAAATGCTTTTTACAGGAAACAAACAATTAAATAAACGATGTAAAATAAATTAAATATAATTTAATTTAAAATGTTGGTACACATTTTTTAAATATTTAATATCAAGTAAAGAATTTAAAATGAACGACAAAAGTCAAAAACTATCTTTCAAGAAGATTTTTGCATACAAACGTTTGAATAAGAGCGAATGTTGGGTTTCGTGTTTGTGTGCACAAACGTCACACACATGTACAGCTTAAAAGCTTACATTATTATACAAAGAAAAATTAATTAAAAACTAATATTTAGGTTAGATTTTTAACTTGTCTCCGTCATTTGTTTACCGATTGCTTTCATTTTCTGCACAGGTTCTGTCGTTACAATTTCTGATAAAACCTTTTTCTTTCATTTTATAAATAGTTTAGACGAAATATAAAAAAGTCACTCGGAAAATGATTAAAAATTGAGGTAATAGCGGTTTTTGACTCATAGCTCCTCCATTTATGAATCGATCGAGCTGAATTTCTATAAAAGCTTAAAAACAGTAACAACTGACAGATTTGTATTTATATATATTAGGCTTTTGACTGCTTTGCTTTTAGACTTCAGAAAGTTAATTTTAGCAATAACAGAGATCGCTTATTTGACTCTGCTATTCATAATAATCCAGAATATATATATTTTACAGAGTGTTCCATGTTTGCTGCTAACTTAACTACCTAACGCACTGTCAAAATTTAATTTTTCAGCAGCTAAGTACTGCCGTTGCATTATTTTTGCATGGAAATTTTTGACAGATAAAAAACGCATGCCGCGCTTATTTAGATTTTGCCTGTAAGAAAGTAATGAAAGCGGTAACGAGAAACTGCAAATTTGACAAACTAAATATAATATTAATATTTCTGTGATAAAAATTAAATGTGAAGATCGTTTTTTCGTATATGTGTATTATTTGTACCGTTATATGCGTGACAGGCAGCCGCACAAAGGTAATATAATCCGGTGTCATGTCTACCACCTGTGACTTGTAAAGTATATGGTAATTGTAAGGCATCCTTCAATCAATATGTATTGGAGCAAGGATAATGCTTACCAAAATGTATTGAATTGAATTCAGAATAGATGTACCGAAGGCGATCCAAACGTCAATCAACGTGTTAATCCTTTAACTTCTAAACTTATGAGTCAAAAAAATTCCCATTAATTGAAGAAGTAGAAGGATAAAATTCCCCAAAAATATTCTTTGTAAGGGTTTACATAGCTTTGCTGAACATTTCATGGTTGCCTTTTACATATTCGCCATTCCTAAACTAAGACTTGAGGACCTTAGTTGGGCTAAAAATCCAAGTGAACTAGCAAATGCTTTTGCTAGATATCTGGAAAACGTTTTCACTCCACATGACATAAATAGTTATATTAATCTTCTATACACCAGCGATTCCATTGAAAATCATATAAAGATGCGGTTGCCCTCAATTAAAATGGCAATCAAAAACCTTGATGCGAAAAAATCGCCCGGCGCTGATCGTATTACTAGTTTAATGCTGATGAACTTTTTTTTGTTTTTTTTTATATTAGGACCAGCACTCAGGGGTTGACCCCTACTCATGCAATGCATTGTGTTGGAACTAGGAAAATAGGTTATGGGAAGGAGGAAATAGGGAGTAGTGTCTGTGGACGTTAAATTTGAACCCTCCTACATCGAAAGTGGCAGGGAAAACCTATTCAGGAAGATTATTCCACAGGCGAACGGTACGGCTGAAGAATGAATTCTCTCGGTAATGTCTTGTGCGATTCATTGGCCATTCCACTACAAATGGATGGGATCCCCCGAAAAACTGTTCCAAAAGGTCCTCCTCCAGAAAATAACGCTCCATCTAGCAGAGCGAAATATTATTCCAGAACATCAGTTCGGTTTCCGGGCTGGCCATGGAACTACAGAGCAGGTTCACAGAATTATTACTGCTATCAGGTCGTCCTTCGAGAAAAAGCTGTTTTGTTCAGCATTGTTTATTGATGTCTCCCAAGCATTTGACAAAGTTTGGCATGATGGTCTCCTCACAAAAGTAACACGACTTCTTCCTGCTAACACCCACAAGCTCATTAAAAGCTATTTGACTGATAGAACATTTAAGGTACGGTCAAAAAATGTATCTTCAACAGTTAAGAAGATTTCTGCAGGCGTCCCCCAAAGAAGTATACTTGGCCCGCTATTATACATCGTCTATGCATCCGCTATGCCTACAAATCTACATACTATCACGTCAACGTTTGCAGATGACACTGCATTCTTAAGTGTGAACAAAGATCCATTAACTGCGTCTGAACACTTACAAGCTCATATAAACGATCTGGAAGGTTGGCTAAGTAAATGGAAAATCAAAGTAAATCCATCAAAATGTGCCCATGTGACATTCACACTAAGAAAGGCAAACTGTCCGCCAATAAAAATAAATAACGTCATTGTTCCGTTAGAAACCCAAACTAAATATCTAGGAATCCATCTAGACAGACGCCTCAGCTATGAAACTAAAAACAGCTCGACTCATGTGGCTCATAGGCCCATATTTATCTCTTTCTTTGGAATATAAAGTCCTATTATATAAAGACCTTATTAAACCAATCGGGACATATGGCATTCAGCTATGGGGAACCGCGTGTGCATCTAACATCCAAAAGTAACAAAGAAGACAGTCCAATATTTTACGAACAATAGTCTGCGCTCCCTGGTATATAAAAAATGAGAATTTCCACAGAGATCTACAAATTCCAACGGTTCGGGAGGAAATTGGGAAATATTGTACTAAGTACGTACACAAACTGATGATCCATCCAAATGCCCTCGATAGAGGCCTATTAGAGCCACATTGTAAGCTTTCAAAACGCCAAAGCACATGTGCCTTTTTTAATACCCTTGACCACAATGAGCAGTCAAATCGGAATTTCCTTATTCTGTAAAATTTTATAAACGTTAAAATAGTTGAAAAAGTAAGATGATTAAGTCAACTCCTTGGACACAAGCAATTGTGAGCAAATGTGAACTAAAAAAAGCTGTAAGAGTTTTTATTAATTTAAAATAAAAAATCACGTAAAAATCTTATTTAATTAATTTAGAAATATTTTAGTTAAATTGATGAAAGTTTCTAAAAATTAGAAGGCATGCCAGGATGCGGTGCATGTGCTGGTCTTCTGATGTTGTGGCTAGTAAAGAGTGATTTTTTTGCTATTATCTTTTTGGCAACACTAGTTTTGACAGCTCACGCACGTTTTGTATCTTGTGTCACTGTCAAACATCTTCAGTTTGGTCTATAATTTAATCATGAATCGTCTTACAAACGAACAACGCTTGCAAATTATTGAATTTTATTACCAAAATGCGTGCTCTGTTAAGAAAGTTCATCGCGCGCTTCTTCCATTTTATGGCCAGTTTAATCGACCTACTGAGGCTTCTATTCGGGCTATTGTAACAAAATTTCCCACCAAATTTACATTGTTGGACATTAAACCACCAACACGCTTACGTAGAGTGCGAACTGAAGAAAATATCGCAGCCGTATCGGCCAGTGTTGGTGATGACCGTGAATTATCGATTCGGCGCCGTTCGCAGCAATTGGGCCTCTGTTACTCCACTACGTGGAAAATTTTGCGGAAGGATTTGGGTGTGAAGCCTTATAAGATACAACTGGTGCAAGAATTGAAGCCAAACGACCTACCACAACGCCAAATTTTTGGTGAATGGGCTCTTGAAAAGTTAGATGAAGATCCACTTTTTTATCGAAGAATTGTGTTCAGCGACGAGGCTCATTTCTGGTTGAATGGATACGTGAACAAGCAAAACTGCCGTATTTGGAGTGAAGAGCAGCCAGAAGCATTGCAAGAGCTACCAATGCATCCACAAAAAACAACCGTTTGGTGCGGATTATGGGCTGGCGGCATCATTGGGCCGTATTTCTTCAAAGATGATGCGAATCACAACGTTACTGTGAATGGTGAGCGCTACCGTGCGATGATAACAAACTTTTTTTTGCCCAAAATGGAAGAGCTTGACTTGCATGACATGTGGTTTCAACAAGACGGTGCCACATGCCACACAGCACGCGAAACAATGGACCAATTGAGAGGCGAGTTCGGTGAACAGTTTATTTCACGCTTGGGACCAGTCAATTGGCCGCCCAGATCGTGCGATTTAACGCCTCTAGACTATTTTTTGTGGGGCTAATGTCTATAGGGACAAGCCCGCTTCGATTGACGCACTGGAAGCCAACATTGCCAACATTATTCGTGAGATACCGGCCGAAATGTTGGAAAGAGTATGCCAAAATTGGACTAAGCGGATGGACCATTTGAGGCGCAGCCGCGGCCAACATTTGCATGAAATAATCTTCAAACATTAAATTATATCGACCCAACTATCGATCCAAATAAATATTTCATGCATTTTTCTGAATTTTATGTGTTTTTTTTTTTTTTAATTTCCGATAGTTCTTATAAAATCACCTTTTAGTTTGATATTTCTTTCAATTTTCTCTTTTTTTTTATTCACTAATAGCCGTTGATTTGAATGCTACTGCTGTATCTTTTTGTGGCTGCTAACAACACTTGCATTTTGCAGTTTTTTTTTTTTTTTTTTTGTTGCTTCAATCTCTATTATTGTTTTGTTGTTTAATACTGTAGGAATACTAGCAAGCAAATTGAGTGAGAGTATTTTCCTTTTCGTATTTTTTTGCATAAAAATAATAAACTTTACCGAAAATCCAACAACCAAACCAAGTAACAAACGAATAAATGAAGGAAAAAAAATAATTTTAAGTTTTATGTCATGTTTTGCATACACAACACACAAAACTGAAAAGGATAAAAATATAGACAACCAAACCATGCAACGACAATACCAACAACAAATTGCCATAACGCCAAAAATATAAAATGACTTTTAGCATTTTTATTGCTATTTTTTCTACTATTTGTTTTTACTTTCTTTCAACAGTTACGAGTGTTTCTGTTCTGTTCTGTTTCAATTTAAAATTGCAATTGCTTTATAATATTTTTATTGTTGTTTATACACGCAGCAAAAAAGTTTATCTAATGGATGACATCAAAAGGCTTTAATTAAAATTAGCCAAACACTTATGCAGATCAGACCTAACAGAAAGAGACTAGAAGCAATAGTGGTGTTAACTCAGTAACTTTAGCGCCGTTTTTAATGCTTTTTAACATGTTTTATCCTAAAATTTTTAACCCATCACTAGTGCTATACTTTTCTCATCAGTTGATTTAATACTTTGTATGAAACAATGAGATCAAGATGCTTAGAATTAAAATTATTAGAGGAAGTAACTTGGTCACTGCGATCAAAGCACACCTATTACGACACTACTCTCATATTACAAATATTTCCTAAGTCTTTGGTATGTCAGGTAGGGATGCCCTAAGAAACGAAAACAATATATTTGTACTATTAAAGAAATATTGTCTTAAGTAAAAATTGAGTTGTTATCGTAATTAACCAAATAACTATTATTGTGGTTCGTTTGCTAAAATCGAATTGAAAACTTTTAGAAATTTTAAAGTTGCAGTCCTCTAAAATGACTTAATAATGCATAACCGCTTATTTCATTAAGCCATATATATGTTGTGATGTCTCCTGCACAGGTCGTCACTCGATCATGACCATGAATCCCGTGACAATGCAAATTCCTAACCGAATCAGGCCGAGTAAATTCTCATCCTAGAAATGTTTTTTCCATCCTAATATTCCCTGTTTCCAAATAATATTTTGGTGATTCGTTTTCTAGTTACTTCCAAGACTGTCTGTTGAATGGTGCCGGGCCGCATCATTTCTTGAGAACTCATCTGCCTCTTTAATGCCTACATATTCACTATGACTTGGCGCCCACACTAGGTTGGATGTCAGCCTCTTTAGAAATGGTAGACAATCCCAGCCAAGTGTTGATTTTACTTCAAAAGCACTGAGTGACTGCTCTCTTGTCACAGTAAATATAGTGTGACTGTTATTACTGTCAATTTTAAGTTTTTCACTAGAGCAGTGTTCAATAGCATGTATTTCGACCTGAAAAACTGAGTTCTGTTGACCTGTACTGCTAAAAAAAAAAGTTTTTTCTGGGGTTTTTCCAAATACCCCTGCTGCAATACCTTCAGTTTTCGAGCCATTTGTGTACTGTACATGTGACGTTAAATCGGACTTGGGTGTGATATGTGCACAATTAATGTGAAGTTGTGCGTGAAGTGGTTACAAATTTCGCATTTGTTTAGCAATTTCTCTGGAAAAAGAATGGAATCCAATTTAAATATTAAAATATTTCAACACACAAGTTATTAAATTTTTTAAATTATTCTTTACTTGTGTATTTTGTAAAATGTTTTTTAATTTCTCTCAAACTACAAAACAAAATTATTTAAATCAAAGAAAATTTTATTTCTTTTCTTTAAAATGCACATTTTTTTCTTGGTTTTAGCATTTTTTTTCAATATGAAAACAATGCCAGGCTGATTGGTTTTAAATTAGACTTAAGTTTCATTTTACTTCCTTCAATAACTTCTCTTCTCTCTTTTTTGAACTTTAATCAATAAACGTGCAGTAATTAAACTTTGTGAAGAAAACTTGCATTATTCCTTCAAAACACATTTTATAATTTTTAAAATTGACAACATCTTAGACCCAATGAGATTTGTCAAGCCTAATAATCCTTGTTAAAATAAAGTTTTCTCTCTGAGTGTACACAGTTTGGTTTGTGCATTATTATTTGCTTCTAATGAAGATGCTCCTCTTAATAATATGGATGAATGTTTATCCGTCTTTAGACTATATTTTGGCATTTGTGCAATTTAAAGAATTATAATATTTCTATTTTATTTTTTATTTTAAAACATAAAACAAATTAAAAAAAGAAAACTATTTTAATTAGGATTAAAGTCCTAATGAAGGATTTTTGCATGCTGTCTAAACAAAAATATTGGAATATGGAAAAAAACAGCAACAATCTAAAAAAAAAAGGATTTTGTTCTCTTTTAAAAACAATCTATAAATGAATTAATTCAAGTTCTCAACATAAGTATTTTCACTGAATCATAAATGATATTAAAGTTTTTCCATCTTAAAGTTAGACCATCTTAAATAGATTTTCTGTAAAATCAACTACTTTGTCTTATGACACTATTAAGTAAGTGGTTGATATGTCAACAAGTCTGCAGCCAGTCTAAAGAATGTCGCTTTATTAATGGAGCTATCATTTTTTTGAAGTGGTATAAGTCCACTTTCTAAAACAATAAGTAAGTGGTAATTTCAGTAAGATTTTGTCCAAATCC
This sequence comes from Thelaira solivaga, assembly GCA_947397855.1. Lineage (NCBI taxonomy): Eukaryota > Metazoa > Arthropoda > Insecta > Diptera > Tachinidae > Thelaira > Thelaira solivaga. Next base: position 31,426,093 of record OX377612.1, read on the forward strand.
ACATTTTGACAGTCAAACATTATTAAAAGCCATGGAAAAATTAACACGGTGAAGCAAATAAATCAGCTCGTTTTTGCTTGTAAAGCTGTCAAAGTTTGCTTACCTTGTTCTTGTGCTCATAGAGTATGACCGGATCTGCATTGAATTTTCTCCTTTTTATTTGACACATACGAAAAGCTGTTTCTGTAATTCAGTATTTATTGTGTTAATTCTGCCATGCTAAAAACCAATGAAATGTTTAATAAAGAGTGCTTGTAAGCCATTCAAATTATGCTTGTGCAGGAATCTAGTTTATTCCTTTAGAAAAAAAATAAGAAAAAACTGTAATAACAAAATCAAAAGATAGTTGCATTTGAACCACTCGGCACACACATGCACATATACATACATACATCACATACAATAATTAAAAGCAATAAATTTTTATTTACAAAATTTACAAATTTTCTAAAAACTTGTAATTGTAAGAATTCTCCTTGAAACTTTCAAATCATTTGCTGTAAATATTTGTACGTTGTAAGTTTAATTCTGTTTGTGCATTAGTTTTTGATAAATATATTTGTTGGACAAACCAGCAACAACAATAGCTGGTGTTGTTGCAATGCAAACTTTTAACGATTATTTAAATTGTTGTTAAAACATTTTGAGCAATAGAAACAATAACAAAAACATCAGCAACAGCGTTGAATTGTTTACCCGTTCGTTAGCTGTATCTTTTAATTTGTTGTTGTTGGCGGTGATGATGATGTTGATGATGCTGTGCAATGTTCTTGCCACCAATGCAGTTGGTTATTCTCTGTTTCTTTTGCAATTTTTAATTGTTTTCATTTTTCCAGTTTGTTTTTCTTATTTTTTAAACAATTTTTCTCTTTAAAAAAACCTGATAGTTTTCAGAAGTGCTGCAAAAAAAAAGGAAATTGCCATAAACAAAGCACACTTTTTATGAATGCGGTGGGACCAACACAAGAAAACATTGCGAGAAAATGATGTGTGACTGTTGTAAACACTGTTACTCTAGAATTTGTTATTTACTCTGGATGAAAATGTTTCATAAATTTAATTAAATAATTTCATAAAAAATATTTGAATTAATTATAAAAAATATTACATAAATTATGTGAAATAATGAAATTAGTTTTAAATTACATTTCATTAAATGAATGAACATTTTATTAAATGAATTAATGTTTCATTATATGAATGAATATTTCATTAAATGAATTATGGACAATCAACATAATGGACAATAATCGCAGAGCAACCTTTAAAATCTATTGTGAAGTCCGAGGCTTAATCATGCTTAGGTGTCCTGGAACCAGTGTCGCACTGCCTAAGCAGCTTATTTTCCGTTTTGCCACCGCTGGGCACTCGCACAGAATATGCTCCGATGTTTCTCATACCTAACGACAGAAACGACAGGAGTTGTTCTGTACCATACAGATTTTACTCATGTGGTAGTTAAGTTTACAATGGTCAGTTAGCAGCTTTAATATCATTTCTGCTGAAGTTTAAAACAACCTCTGTCTAATGCGCTCGGTGTTAATGAGTCTCTTTGTTTGCCGTATGTCCTCTTCGACCCAGCAGTCTTGTAAGATTTCTCTCTCCTTCTTGCAAATCAAGACACGAGTGAAGTTGTTGTTTAACCCGCAGAAAGGCTTTGGACCTTTGAAAAGGGTATTTGTGGCATTTGTAGTCAGATAATTCACTATTTCATTGCCCTGCCCTTCGCTCTCCGGTACCCACAATAAGTATTCACCAGTTTGTAGCAATTCCAAACCAATCTTGATCGAAAGGAATAGCTGGGCAATACATATAGAACTGCTTGAATATCTGAAAAAATGTATATTATAGTACCACAAGTGGCCCCTCGTAAACATTCCCTAGTACATAGCTCTAAGGCGCGGACCTCCACCTGAAAAATGGAAACTGTTTTTCCTATTGCAACTGCCTTACGGAAACGTGGTCCTGCAATTCCTGCACCAGCGCCGGCAACTTAAATTTTAGACTCATCAGTCTGATTCCGATCCATTATTATTTTACCCTTTCTCCAAACTGAGCACTCACTGATGACCATTTCAAAACGCGTAGAGAATGTGAGTGTTTTATCCATTCTGTCAGAGATGGTGAGGCATGAAGAGTTGAAGACAGATTCTAGAATTTGCACATGCCCACAAAGCTTGCCCTTCTTTAAGATAAGATAGACCAGGTAGTTCTAAGGACAAGCTAGCTGCTGCTGGCATACTCACAATACGCAGGGGAGTGAGCCCAGTGATCATTACTAAGGCTAGTGTAGGCCACGTCTTTATTACACTCAAACAGGCTATTCAATCCACTTTGTTGAGGATTATCTGAGCCTGTTTTTGCTCTACCTTTAGTCACCATATCAAGGAGGCATAAGTGACCATCGGTACTATTGTAGGGTCACCCCATCATTTTCGGTCGCAAGCCCTACGTTTTGTTATAGAGTCTCTGGCACGCAAATGTTGTCCTTAAGGCTTTACAAGTTATGTAAAGTAAATGTTTGTTCCAAGTGAGATTTTTATCATAAAGTTACTTTCCTCCATTTTTAAGGTCTCTAGACTTAGCTTTCTTCTTCTAGTGAAGACAACCACTTTGGTTTATTCGGATTTGACTGCATTTGACTGGCAATCACAAAGTCAGAGTTTTTCAATAAATGAATGAATATTTCATCAAAATACTTAATATTTCATTAAATGAATAAATATTTCATTCAATGCATTAATATTTAATAGATAAATAAATGAATGAATAAATAAACATTTCAATAAATAAATGAGTATTTCATTAAATGAATGAGTATTCCAATAAATGAATGAAAATTTCATTAAATAAATGAAATCATTCATATATCCAATAAAATTAGTCATTAGTTAAAAAATTATGAATTTTTCATTGTAGTAATTACAAAATTCAGGAACAAAATTTTCTTAGAATCTTTTGCATTTGAAAAAAAATTATAAATATTTTTGTTTCCAACCAGTCCCACTGTTACATTCATTAAATAGAGCAACCTTCACGGCAAAACTACTCTGTTATGTTGTCTTTCATTTGTAAAATTTCTTTAACGAAATCGAAATAAAAATGTTAAAACAAAAAAAGCTGTAATTGCATTAGTTTCTTTTAAAAAGTTATTAAAACAAAACTAAATAAAATATTTCGATATTTTATTATATGAAGTTGGTAAAGAAAACTAAAACATTTCTAGTTGTACATGCGTGTAAAATGATGACTTTGAAAAATATTTGTGATGGCAAAAAATGGAGCTTGAAAAGATGAACTTAAGCTTAAGAATCCTTAATAAAAGCCGCTTAGAAACTTATAGTCAGTTTATAGGAATAGATGGTACCAAAAAGGTTCTATATTGATATTTGGCTGTAACTGCTGAATACTTTTTTTTAATTCATGGGATGGTATGCCAGCAGGCGTACGACCAGGAATAGTGCCAACGTGAAACAGACGGCGATAAAACAAATGCTAGAAACTAAATAAAAATTCCTTTAAGGAAAATTCAAAATCAGGACCACTATATCAAATCATTTATGCTAGTTATTGTATAATTGGGCCGAAATAAATTTATAGTCTTTGCCGGTTTTGAAGAAAGTATAAGTGATTGATATGTGTTTGTGTGTTGAGAACATGGGAATATATTTTAGGGTCATGTGCATCAACATGCAGCTACAAAATTCACTGTATATATTGTAAAGGGTGTTTTTTATAGACGTATAGAACTTTAAGTTGGCATTACTGTTCAAGATGGTGACCGATTTAACAGCTGTCAAGTGATTTATTCTCAGTTTGGTTTGGCAATTCATCATGAATAGACTCACGCCTGAACAACGCTTGCAAATGGCCACAGAACGAGATTGCCGTTGTTCCCGATTTTCATAAGCGAATTTTGTTTAGCGATGAACCGCACTTCTGGTTGAATGGCTACGTCAATAAACGAAACTGCCGCATTTGGAGTGAAGCTAATCCTCAAGTGTATGTCGAAACACCGTTACATTCAGAAAAACTGACTGTTTGGTGCGCTTTATGGGCTGGTGGAATCATTCGTCCGTACTTCTTCAAAAACGATGATGGCCAGAACGTTACAGTTAATGGTGATCGCTATAGAGCCATGATTACTAACTTTTTCATTCCTGAATTGAACAACCATGATGTCCAGGAGCTGTGGTTCCAACAAGACGGCGCAATATGTCACACAGCTCGTGCCACAATCAATTTATTGAAAGACACGTGTGGTGACCGCCTAATTTCACGTTTTGGACCTGTGAATTGGCCTCCAAGATCTTGTGATTTAACACCACTAGACTACTTTCTGTGGGGCTAGGTAAAGTCATTGGTCTATGCGGATAAGCCACAAACGCTTGACCATTTGGAAGACAACATTCGCCGTGTTATTGCCGATATACGGCCACAAATGTTGGAAAAGTCATCGAAAATTGGACGTCCAGATTGGACTACATCCGAGTCAGCCGCGGCGGTCATATGCCAGAAATCATATTTAAAATGTAATGCCACAAGATTATCTTTCGGATAAATAAGATTCATGTCAATCGAATAATCCATCGTTGTTTTATTGCAATTTAAAGTTCTATATGTCTATAAAAGACACCCTTTATAAACATTTTACACGTACAAGTTGTTCATTTTCTTGAAATTTTAATTTAAAGCTTTATTTTTTTTTTTTCTTTTACTTTGCTTTCAAATTCACACACATACATGAGGAAGTAAGTATTTATGTTGATACTTAGTTTTGCTTTCATGTTACTTACACATACTTTTATGTGCATATTTAATCTAAAATTCTTTGCTAAAATATTTTTTATTCAAATAAACATCATAACTGCATATTTTTCCCACTTTTTGCCTAATTACTTTCACTTTGTAACGTTTCCTTTATAAATTTTCAATTGACTTTTCATGGCAGCTTTTTCTTGAATTTTTTTTTATTTTTAATTATTCGTCCAGCATACAAAGTTTTAGTACGAAACGAAAGTTTTCTTTTACAAACTTTAATTAAATATAAAACATATAGAAGAAAAAGTTTTGTTTAAGCAGCTTAACTCAATCAATGCTGACTGCCTGTAAAGCTCTACAAAAAATTAAAAAGCAAACTTTTCAACAAAAAATCATGTTTTAAATTGTGTTAGCAGAATAGTTTCAGATCTTGAATTTTTTTTTTAATTATTTTATTTAACAAAACTACTCGTAAATATATATGTACTCATGCGTGCTGCAACAAAATAGCTTTTATTCTATGAGTAAATTTAAAAGTTTAATAAATTAAGAGAAAAACAAATGTTACGTGCTGGTAGATGCTTTTTCTGCGAGATTGCCCATGCACACAATTTATTAACAACAGACTTGGGATTCTGTATGATATCGAATGCCGTAACTGTCCTTCCAGGTCGAATTTCCATTTGAAAGTTACTGTTATTACTGATGCTGCTGCTCTTCAACACATTAAGAAGACAGTCAAGATGATCCGGTTTCTGCATCAAATTTGAGCTATAGAAAAATATTTTTCAGAACTCAGTGTTACTGGTCATACCACTACCAAACCCTTTACAAACGAGTTTTAAAACATTATTTCAGCCGTTATTTTTGAAAGTGGTATAAGTCCAATTTAAAAAAAATTAGTCAACTAAACACCATCTAACTAAAATTACCGCTATTACAATTTTTTTTAAGTGCACTTATACCACTTTCAAAAGTAACATTTTTTTTAAAACAAAAAAAGATTAACAAGATCCATCTTGATTTGGATACTCCAAAATCAAAATCATTTTAGCAAAACATTAAACACAACTTCTTGCGTATGTTATTACTGAACTCATTACCTGAAAGCTTTATTTGGCTTTGTTTGCACTACATGGAAGAAATTTATTAGTGTATCTCATTTAAAATCATCAAGCAAATCATTTTGTTCAACACTTTCAGCAAAACATTAAGCAGAACATTGCTTTCAATCATTTGGGAAGTTGTTATATAAAACTGTTCTAAACAAAGAAAATTGTTACACTTAACATTTTCTTGTTATAAATAATTTCTTTAATAACGTCATTTACATTGTGATGTTGTTATCAATAGGGTGTTTCAAGTACACACACAAATACGTTATCTAATTTTAATACCAGTCACGGAGGTTCAAGTGCGTGCTTCTTGGGCCAAAGATATGGATTATGGAAATTGGTACATGCATTGATACGTTCACAACTAAGTAAGTAAAGTAAGCATTATAAGTGAAAGTTTATTGAGACTAAAGGGTGTTTTTTATAGACGTATAGAACTTTAAATTGCAATAAAACAACGATGGATTATTCGATTGACATGAATTTTATTTATCCGAAAGATAATCTTGTGGCATTACATTTTAAATATGCTTTCTGGCATATGACGCCACGGCTGGCTTGGATGTAGTTCAATCTGGACGTCCAATTTTCGATGACTTTTTCCAACATTTGTGGCCGTATATCGGCAATAACACGGCGAATGTTGTCTTCCAAATGGTCAAGCATTTGTGGCTTATCCGCATAGACCAATGACTTTACATAGCCCCACAGAAAGTAGCGGTGTTAAATCACAAGAATTTGGAGGCCAATTCGCAGGTCCAAAACGTGAAATTAGGCGGTCACCAAACGTGTCTTTCAATAAATCGATTGTGGCACGAGCTGTGTGACATGTTGCGCCGTCTTGTTGGAACCACAGCTCCTGGACATCATGGTTGTTCAATTCAGGAATGAAAAAGCTAGTAATCATGGCTCTATACCGATCACCATTGACTGTAACGTTCTGGCCATCATCGTTTTTGAAGAAGTACGGACCAATGATTGCACCAGCCCATAAAGCGCACCAAACAGTCAGTTTTTCTGGATGTAACGGTGTTTCGACATACACTTGAGGATTAGCTTCACTCCAAATGCGGAAGTTTTGTTTGTTGACGTAGCCATTCAACCAGAAGTGCGGTTCATCGCTAAACAAAATTCGCTTATGAAAATCGGGAACAACGGCATTTATTTTCGAAATAAAATTGCACTATTTGCAAGCGTTGTTCAGGCGTGAGTCTATTCATGATGAATTGCCAAACCAAACTGAGAATAAATCACTTGACAGCTGTTAAATCGGTCGCCATCTTGAACAGTAATGCCAACTTAAAGTTCTATACGTCTATAAAAAACACCCTTTATAAACGAAAAAATAACATTTGTTTTATAATACATAATAAATAATATAAAGTAAGAACTTAGAACTATACTCGTATGTGTGATTCTAAATCGATTAAAAGTTAAAGCATCTTGCATATATAAAATTAATTTGTATGTATGAGGTATAAGTACAACGTTGTTTTGAAAAAGTGAATGTGTGTCAAACAGTACAACCAATTTTCCTATAGTATTTATAAAAACTGTATGATAAATCATAAGAGAGAGTGTTCGAAATATGTATAATCCTATAACATATGAATTTTGGAGGTTGTTCCGGCAGTACGCTTTTTCCTTAATTATTGTTCGCAATTTGTACTTATTTGAATTATTTTCTTTAAGATCACAATAATGTAAGATTCCCAAGTCGGGCTTACAGCGACATTCAGGTAGGAATATAACAACATCTCAGCCAGCCACTGAGAAAACAACTTTGGTTGGGAAGACTAAATTTGCGACCAATCCAAACTTCAGTTTTTCAATTGTCATAATAGAAAATCAGTCTTATAGCACGAAATATTTTTAATAGAAATATTTTGAATGTATTATCGAATGCTGGCTACTACAACTAAAAAATTTAATCATCACAACTGCATTATTGAATAGAAATATATTTAGTTCTCACAACGAAAGTTGTTTTCTGAGTGCACATACGTCTACTCTTCGTAGTCGTAGCAAAACAAATAAAAAAAATTTTTATAAGAAAAGTCTAAAAAAACCTTTGAAATTTTATTTTGGGAAGTTCTTAGCGCAGCAGAAGCTGATCCAAAAGCTTCGCTGGGAGGAACACCAAATCATTTAACATTAAGGTTGGTAACAATTCAAATAAACTTTTAATCAAAAGAAAAAATAAAAAAAACCTCTGTGTGAAGTGCAGCATAATGTCAAAACTTTCTGTTGCCAGTACTGATTGTCCGACACATTTGATTCAACCCTCACATCCACCATCAACCAAATCTTATGAAAGATTTAAGTAAGACCAGCTTTAATACACAAGATTTAAGTTCTCAATAAGATGAACATACATGCCATGAAACTGCAGTTGCTTTGAAGATGATAATGATAATGATGGAAAATATTTACCAAATGTTGTCGAAAATCAGAGTGAACAAACGTTAATTTTATTTAATAAGTACGAGTAAAGTATCTAAAAGGCGAACTACATCAAAGGACCCACTCACTTTGGTCCGGTTCAATGTAATCTATATAAATAGAGTGAGTTATAAAAGCTTGGTGGTTGTCAATATTTACAGTGTTCTTACTGCTGAACACTTTTTTCTATTGCGTGAACTAATATGCGAGTAATGTAAGTTTTGTAAAACAAAATTTCGGATGATAAGCAAACAGTTGCACAGCTATTAAAGGTCTTTTTTTTTGCACGTCAAACAAAGTTTGTGTGATCTTTATAGATACCCAGTGAGCATCACTGAACACTGCACATTCACGATTCACCGCCAGGATACCAACATACTTAAAATACTCCGCCTGAATATTTACCCAACCCTGGCGGCAGACTGTGAAGGTATTACTTTGCCGAGATAGGTTGGTCTAGTCAATCCTACTATGCTCTAGTTAGAGCTTTATGAAGTTCCAAAAGAACCAATCGTATCCTCAATTCTCATATGCTTGCATTATTAACTGGATCACATTATGCAGACCAAATTCACTATTTAATTGTCATTCCAGGTTTGCCCTTGTGGCATCAAATTTCGGAGACACAAAAAACACATGTTCAGCTTCCTCGACCACATTGTGGCACTGTGGAAGGTACGGTAACTCCGTCAGTGTAAACCTATGCAACTACTGCTCACTAAAAAACTGAGTACCCTAAGTCCCCATATTACTTTCTATCTAGTTCTTCGGATCGTTTATTAGTCTATTTGTCCAGCTGCCTTTGCTACTGTTTGACCACCTATTCTGCCAAGTCCTTAAAGCCTCTTTCCGTGCGTCCTACCTCAACATACCATGATTATAAACTAGCCTATATCAGAGTGGGAATTAGACTTCTTTATTGTCATTATGAATGGTAGATTAGTGTGTGAACTTGATATTAAATTTAAAATTATATGGGCAATTGACCCACAAAACACATGATCAGCAATGAACTAGAAAAAATGTACACTCAAAACTTACAAGAAGTAAACCTTATTTAACTTACCTTCAGACATTTAATACATTTAAAATCTGAAAATAAAATACCAACCACTTTTTTATCAACAAGATTTTTTTTTTGTTTTATTTCAACTTCTTATTTATCTTCAAACAAAAGTGCATAAAATTTTGTATGCATGCAAATATGAAAATATAATTTTTTCTTTTATTACTCTTTCCATTTAGTTTATGGATATTAGAATTGTGCAATAAAGTACGAATATATTTTGTGCTCATTTTTTATACGAGCAGCAACAATTTTAATTTCCCACTTAACGCATAAAATTATAGTACATCATCTTCAGGATTGCATCATATGCGATCCAATTATGAGATAAAAGTGAAGAAGAACCAAAGAAAAAGAAAAAGAAGTAAAAAATAAAACCTAAAACAAACCAACCAATTATAAAGTGAAACAAGAAAATAAAAAAATTGTCACTTGGAGAAAAATGGTCTTACGTATAAACATCCTATTCATGTTAGTAATTGTATGCAAGTGAATGTGGCACTAAAGTCTTTGTTGCAATAATAGTTAAAAGTACATGGAAGAATAACTCCAGTTGGCTTTATGTGTACTCACATTTAGCAGCTAAGTAAACTAAGTCCCCAATAAGTTCAAAACGGAGTCTTGCGATTCTAATTGAAAACTGCCACGTAAACCAAGTCCAAAATAAACATCCAAAATTATATTCTAAATTTATAATGAAATAACTGCATCATTTATAACCCTTTTATTTGAAACTTAGTACATAAATTTAGTCTCTATATCCAAGGAAGGTCGTCATATACTTTAACAGCGTCCACGCCATTTTCGCACCCACTTTTCAACTATTCTCACTGACCACTGTTTAAAAAGAAGTGCCTCTACTTAACTTAAGTCTGAAATTAAGTTTTCAAATATTTTATTTATCATTTTATTGTAAATTAATTTCTCTAAAGATTTGTAGATAGAAGAGAACTGCAAAAATTACATTAATGGTTGATTGTGCTTGATTAAAAAGTTTATAGCACAATCAATGAAATGTAATAAGTCAACAATTTGAGTAAAAATCGTGCACAACAATTGATTAAATCATGTTCGACGCACAATTAGGAACTGATTCTTTTTTATGCTGTTCGACACAATTAAATTTAAAAAGCAAAATTCAAACTTATGCCTTAGCATGCTTATGCCTTGAATAAAACATTCAACAATATAAAGCCATATTTCAATACCCCTACTTTACTACGCAATAGCTTACTCAAATATGTGTGATCGTTGATTTACGGCCTTTTTGTATATTTTTTATTTTTGAATATTTACATTTCACATTTTATAATCAATCATATCGAACAGCATAAAAAACAATCAGTTTTTAATCGTACCTCCAACATGATTTAATCAAATGTTTTAATGCGAGACCGGGAAAAAACATTTATATTTTTGTTTTATAAACAGAAAAAACATTGAAGCTAATTAATGTTCTTGTGTACTTCTTACATACTCATGGGTATGGGTATTTTGTAAGTAATAAGTTCTCTTTTCACAAACAATATACTGCGTGCTTTTATCAGCACAATTAATTGATTAAGCATTTCCAGCAGGCAAAAAACTAAGTCCCATTTAAAATTTGTATTACTAGAAAATTTCCAAAATATAGAAAAGCCATGTATGAGAGAGACAATGGCGTTGCACAGTGGTGCCACATAAAAAAACAAATATTTAATAGTAATAAATATGAAACTGAATAGATTAAACGAAGCAAATTGCTGTTTGTAGGAGAAGACTCAAACTTTTCTAGCAATTTGTTTTGTAACACATTGCGGCAACACAGGCTGATCTAAAATAACAGAAAACTAGACAACCACTGCGCCTATAACTTTTGCAAATGTCAACCGATTTGAAACTTTTATTTTTGCTTGTACTTCTCTTTGTTTAAAAATAAAAAGAAGCAAAATATTTCTTATTAAAATAATTAGTTTTTTTTTTTAACTAGGGGTTAATGATATTCAGCTTCAAATGTTTGTCGCTGCTTCAGGATATAATTATACTCGTAAATTATAATTAAAAACAAGTTAAATTCGGCCGTGCCGAGTCTTTATACCCTTCACTGTGTTAGCGAAATATTAATATTTTTCACTTTCCACCTTCTTTAATAATAGCAAAACCATAGAAAAAATTAAATGAGTGAAGATAAATATGCCGCGTTAAATATGTTTTAACGTAAAACCCGAAGTTTTTTAGTATTTGTAAATATTTTCAGTATTAATGGCTTATTTATCATATACGTCTTAAGTCATTAAATATTAAATGTTTTAAGAAATAGTTTAGCGGATCATATATATTTGTAACCTACGAACTAAATATTCAGATATTACGTTGGATCATTTTAAAATTTTCATATACTCTGTTGTTGCTCTGAAGGATTTTGGCAATTTCCGTTTTGCATCATAGAATAAAAACTACGAAATGTAACGTAAATGTTAGAACGCTTCCAGAAAGCGTAGAACTTAAAAATTTTATTTCAGTTTGGTTTCAATAAGTTTCTGTTGCAAAAGCGGGAATGATACCTCGCCAAAATGAGAAAAAATTGCTCAGAGTAAGAGTACTGGGGTAGCAGGCAATTTAAAAAAAATTTTTTAAATAATCCGAAGATTTTACTGAGTACTTGCGCGATAGATTACAAATCTAAACGACCTTCTCTTTAAAAATGATATACGTCACATCTCGTAATCTTCTGTGTTTCATTCGGAAGTTATTTTATATTATTTTGAAATTTCCATTTAACCCAGTGCTGTTACTCTAAGTGATTTTAGGAATTTGCCGACGAACCATTAAATATTGTGAGATGAGACGCATATCATTCTAAAGAGGAGACTGTTTAGATTTGTAATCTACCGCCAAAATACTCAGAAGTTATTTTGGACTATTTTAAAATTTTTTTTGAAATTTCCATACACCCCAGTAGTGTTGTTCTCAAGGATTTTGGCAGTTTCCGTTTTGAATCATAAAATAAAAACTAAAAATTTTCAGAAAATGTTAAAACAATAAATGTAGGCAATAGTGCCTACAGATTAAATTCCATTTTGATTTTGGTAATTTTCCTGGGAAAAATCGGGAATGGTACCTCAGCAAAGTGGCAAATGGTAAAAATCCCTCAGAAGAAGAGTACTGGGGAATGAGGCAATTTCAAAAAATTTGTATAAATAATGCCAAGTTTTTTCTGAGTACTTGGACAATAGATTACAAATCTAGACGACCTCTTGTTTAAAACAATATGTGTACCAACCCGTAATATTCTATGGTTCGTTTGCAATCTCTTAGAGAAATCAACGTATTTATGCACATTTGTATCTGTGTATGTCAAAAATACTGAAAAGATATTTACAAATACCAAAAAACATAAGGAATTAAGTGACAACATATTTAACTAACCATATTTAGATTCACTCACTTCAAAAAATTATGTGACTGAAATGCATACTTTGTTCAGCTTGAGGTCGTATTAAATATGAAAAATGTATTTGTTTATTATTGGAAAGCAATATCAATAAAAAAATTAATTTTTATAATACGAGTTGTAAGAAACAATCCTTTCTGAAAACCTCATTTTTTAAAGCAATAAAATGTCTGCAGGCACTAAATTTTTAAATTAATAAAAAAAGAAATTCTAAGAAAGATATTAAATAGAAAAACAAAAAAATTTATTTTCATTTAATTTAGCAAATTTTTCTAAAAATTTTTAAGCCAAACATATTTAATTAAATATTTAATTATCGAGAAAGATCTAGTGAACAATCTTTCATAAAAATGTCTGCATTCGTAATACTATTGTACTCAAGGCAATAAAAACCACATACCCACACATACTCATTACGCACATGACAGCTAAAAAAATTCCACAAAAAAAAAACAAAAAAAAAAGCAAAATCAAAGCAAAAACAAAACAAAAATTAATAAAAATGTGAAATGCCGGTTGTATATTTAATTTTTCTGGTCCATTTTTAAACCGATCTTTCTGATTTTTTGCACAGATATTACGGCTGTTATATGTAATAAAACTGCTTACCACGTTTTATTGTCCGTCTTGTAGTTTAGACAAATTACTCAAAAAACCAACCAAAAATGGTCAAAAAAAGAGGTAATCGCAATTTATGGACCCATCCACCTGAGTTTTGGTTACGATAATATGAATGTGATGTTTGAAAAAAACTGCGTACTACTTTTTTTCAGTTTAAATAAAAAACCCAAAAAACGCAAAAAAAATCGCAATGAAAATCTAAAATTTCGGTTGTATTTTTGATATACCTCGGCCATTTGGGGACCGATTGCTTTAATTTTTAACACATGTATTATGACTGATAATTCAAACAAAACTGCATACCACGTTTTTTTTGTCCGTTTCTTCGTTTAGACAAAATACGCAAAAAAAACCTACTAAAAAAATGGTCAAAAATGGGGGTAGTTTCGGTTTTTGACTCATAGCTCCACCATTTATAAGCCGATCTTGCTGAATTTCAATAGCAATAGTTTTACAGCAATAACTGACCGTTTGGTATGCCATACTTTTCTGTATGTTGTCTAGATTCTTCTGAAAGTTGATTTCAACGACTACACGGACAGACGGACAATGCTTATTAAACTCTGCTATTCATAAGGATTCAGAATATAGATACATTATGTCTCATGTACGGTGTAGAAAATACAAACGGAATCTTACTTACAGTGAAGGGTGTAAAAAAAAGATATCCATTTCAATAAAAGAAGAAAGACGTCAATTAAGCTTACAAATAAAGAAATAAAATATAATTTTATCCGTTACAATTTTTGGGTAATTTAACTGTTTTTTTTTTCTCTTATCTTTTTCTAAAAGCTTACTAAATGGCAAATAAAATTTTAAAAAATATTTTATTCATTACTTTATTAGTTTAACGTGGAAAAATATTTAAATTTTAAGTTTAAAGAAATTAAAATATTGTAATTATTTTAAAAAATATGGTCACCTTTATTTTATGACTTTTCAAAATTTTGCTTAAGAAAGTGCATTTTTTTCTATTTTTATTTAAATTAGGCACTGAAAATTCTTCTAAATTTAATACTGTAAAAATTTGGAAGTGCGATATACCCAACATTTGAATATGACCAATTATAAAAAAATTTTTTAAAGTTTTAGAGCCTCAGAAAACAATTGTTTTGCGGATTTTTAATTCTTTACTTTTTACTGTTTCATATACATAAATTTTGTAAATATCTTGCCCAAAAATAGGTACTGCAGAGCCCATTTAAAAAAACAATCCTAATTTTTGGTATAAATAAGCTGCAATTTTCACAAGCTCAGAGTTTTGCTTACTGCTGACAATAAAGTCTGCACTGTGTAAATTTCTCTTTTTGCTATTCTATTTTTTATGTAAATATAAAATTTGCATTTTGTTTAAAATAAAAGAAAATATATACAAACTGCATATCGCAAAGAAAAAGAATCCTTTTTAAATGGCCAAATTGAGATATGAAAGTTTATGCAAAAAATAAACAAACTTGTAACTCTAAGCAGTGGCTTAAATAAGTTAACTTGTTGTTTATAATATTAACACAAAGTTTCTGTAACACATGCATTGAACTCTTCTAGAAATTTTATATAAAAAGTACGCAAAAAATTTAGTGGTTTTAATATGAATTTCCACGACGATTTGAACGCTTGCGCTATGGAAAGACCGAAATATTTTTCATGAAAATTTACAACATATAAATCAAAACAAGTGCTATTAAAATAGACCACCCTCTAAGGTTCCATAGATTCGATACTTCAATCTCTGCTTCGATTCTGAGTGATACATATGACCTTTTTGAAAATAAGGCCTATAATATTTAAGACTAAAGTTTTATGCCTGAAATAATCATTTTTTGGCTACACTTTTTAACTAAAATTAAGTAGTTAATGAAGGTTAGGTATCAGTATCTTTTTAAAATTATGTACTTTTAATAGCTTCACTTAACTATTCTTAACTTGTTATTGTTGTTATTAAGGCTTAATGAATATAACTATAATTTTTCTAATTATCATAATTTTAGTAAATTATTCGATCTTATAAATTTATTATTAATTATATTATTCAAGCTTAAGATCTTAATGAAAAAAATTTTTTTTTATTTTCCGATATTTCGACTTTCTTTTGAAAGTCTTCTTCAGGGAAATTTATTTTTATAATAAAATAAAATTTTATATTTCAAAATTATTAAATTTTAAAATTAAAACTATCCTGTTCCTATTTTAATACACTACGAAACAATTAATTACGAGTACATACAATACTTAATATTAATAATCATAACAATTAGAATAATAATTAAAATAAAATTAATATATGAAAAACATTAATAATAATTTAAATTAAATATCTATAACTGTGAGCAACTTTATCTGTATCTGCTTTAAAATTAATTCTTTTTTCTAAGGGAACATTTATAATTTTTAACATTTCTAACATACATATATCTGCGTTTATAATTATTTTCTGAATTTAATATTGTTGTAAATATTATCAAAATCTGGAAAATGATTACAATTAAAACAATGTGAACATAATGCAGTTTTTAGTGAGGATGTGTTACTTTTATTTTTTTTGATCTGATTTATGACCTGCTAATCTAGTTTTTAATTTATTTTTCGTAGTACTTATAGATATTTTATTAAAGGGTGATTAAATTTTAAGGGCCGATGTTGAATGTGAACCACACCACACATTTCATTTGACATTTCTCAATTTCAGACTAACTCAATTTAAACCATGGAAAGATACACAATCGAGCAACGCGTTAAGGTTATTCAGGCTCATTATGAAAATGGGCGTTCAAATCAAAATGCATATCGTGCAAATCATCTTCAGTGATGAGGCAGTAAGCAGAATTGCCGCATTTGGGCGAATGATAATCCAAGAGTGATTGTCGAAAAATCAATGCACCCACAAAGAGTGACTGTTTGGTGCGGTTTATGGGCTGGCGGCAAAATCGAGCCGTATTTTTTCCAAATGAGGCCAGTCAGGCAGTTACTGTGAATGGTGTTCGCTATAGTGAGATGATAACGAACTTTTTATGGCCCGAATTGGAAGATATGGATGTAAACGATATGTGATTTCAACGGGATGGTGCCAATTGCCACACAGCTAAGTAACAATAGCTATTTTAGGCGACAAATTCAATGGCCGTGGTACCGATGTCAATTGGCCGCCAAGATCATGTAATTGGACACCGTTGGACTTCTTTCTTTGGGGTTATTTGAAAGAAAAGGTGTACATCTATAAGCCAGCAACAATTCAAGAGCTAAAGGATGAGATAATTCAGCATATTAACAACATAGAACCTCAATTATGCCTCAGCGTCATCGAAAATTTGGACCATCGGATGGAGGTGTGCCGCCACCTAAATACTTTGTGTTTTTTTTATTCAAAATCAACATCGGACCTTAAAATTTAACCACCCTTTATCTTTCTGTTGGATATGAATTCATTATATGGTGTAGTTAGTGGAACATACTAGTTGCTTGAGCCCTGAAGCTGTCAAAGTATTATGCGATAATCTGTTTACTTTCACATTTTTAAAAAGGAAAATCAATAACATTTTGGTGTTTGGTACAAAATTACCCAGACTTTATAGTAAATTCGCCTTGTTTCTGTTGTTAGTTTTATGGGGGTGCTAGACAATCAATCATTCAACGTCAAATTATGCATTTGTGTTTGTGAAAAAATTAAATTGGCTTATACACATATCAAATTGATTGATATCAATCTCATTCTTATGTGATTTTCGTAATGTGTAAAGATTTACAATTTCCCGTCGGCAAAACACATTAAATAAAAATAATACATTTTGCCGTCGGTAAAACACTTTTATTTAATGTAACAAAACATTTTTTATTGCTATTGTATTGGTATTAGCAATAAAAAAACCAATTTGGATAAAGGACTGTAAAAAATTAATGAAAACTTTTTTTCCTCCATTTTTATTTTAAAAATTTCCGCGATGTGCACTGAACTTTACCCAAAAAAATTATTATTAAAGAAGTGGTGCCAGACCAGCAAATTCTAGGCAAAAATAAAACTAATTTTAATTTTCGTCAAATTCATACGCAACTTATACGTGTGACGGCCATCTTTAAAAAACACGCACACACCCTCATGATTGCCGTTGAATTGTTGATCGTCTGTCAGGCACTTAACATAAAGGCTCAATTAGTATTTATAGACTCAAACTGTGAGTTTCTAGTTGAGCCAATAACCAAACTGAAGTTTCAAAACCGTAATAGACCAACGCACCATGTGTAGCCCACATCTAAACGCCACATCAGTATACTTCCATTCACAACATCAACATCAGTGCGTTACAATTCTTAGTGAGTAGATGTGAGAATTTGTATAAATAGACAAAGTTTGGTAACGAACACAAATAAGGCAGTGTAAGGTTTATGGAAATTACTTACAATCGTTCCTAAACTTTAACTCGTTGATAGCCCAATACGAAGGTCTTTGGAATTTACTTGGTATTCATAATACAAATAGCCGAGTGTAAGGTCCTTGGAAATTACCTGCATTCAATACTAACAGCTACCTCTATAATAAATAACCTCTTTAACACAGGGAAGTTGAACAACCCGAACATCCCGAGTCAGGCCATCCAGCAAAGTTTGGGTCAACCGTGTGAACGAGGAGCTAAAGCCCGAGCGATCTGAAGGTATCGCCCAACGAATCATTTAAACCTCCATACATATCCTTGTGTTTATATATTTTAAATTGATCTTCGTAAATAAAAATTGTACTGTGTTAACACGAAAACATCAACGTGTTTTAATTCAAAGCAAGCAGACCTTTGGTAAGAACCTGAGTTGACTGAGTCATACCCCGGCTGGAAAAATAAGCTGTGTTACATTTTTATTTTTGCATATTTTGCAATTTTAAGTGCATGAACTTCCTTGCCTTTTATAAATATTTAAATTTATTAGAAGATGGTTAAAATTATTTAGAAAAACTAAAACTAACAACGTATTTCAGTTGAAAATTGAGTTTAACATGATGAAATTAATATGCTGCTGCTGTTTTTCTAAATAAAAATTTACTGTTTTTGTTGTTTCTTATAAACTATTTACAAGGTTGGGATTTCTTCATGAAAACTAACAAACACTAAAGATATAAATCAAGATGATAACAAAAAGAAAATGCTCTAATGTCTCAATGGGAAATAAAACTGCTGAACAGAAAGCCAAAACAAAAACAAATACACTAACTGCAGAAGATGAAGTAGAAGAAAAGATGATAAATGCATTTATCATCACGTCTTTAAATGTGTGTACCAACATTTATATGCAGGTATGTAAGCATTTGTTTATGATTATAAATATTTTGCATGTTGGCAAATGGATTTTATTTAAAAAAAAATTTATTTAAAGTAAAAAAGTCAGGGGTTTTGTTTTTCAAATACTTAATAATCCGCATGTACGCGTGCAGCTTTAAAGGAATATTCGTTTGTATGCATACAAAAATGCCAATGGAAAATGTGTACAATTGCATTTCTTTGAAGCTCGTAGAAAGCTAGAAGAGAATTTGGAATAAAGAGAAAACTTACAAAAAATTTTATTATCAGAAAACTGTCATAATTACTGAGCTTATGTTTCGATATTTATGCAGTACGTTGTAAGAAATCATCAGGCCTAAACTAACGCTTGAACAACGATATTAAAACAAAAATGTGTTTAGCGTAAAAATAAACTGACTGGTATGATTTTCTTTCGCAATTTATTTGACTCTGCCAAGAAGCATTAACTCGCCACTAAACCACTTCAGGCAAAAAGCTCAGTTGAGTTTGAACGATTAAGTTTTTGTTCTATAATTATTTATATGGTTGCGAAGGAGTAAAAAAGGAGAACAATTTATTTTCAACCATATTTTTATACCCTTCACTGTAAGTAAGAAGGGTGAAGAAAAAAGAGTTGCTTTCCCAGGTTACTGTGAATTGAGTGGACTGTATGTGGGAAGGGATGTTGAAATTCTATTGGGAAATTTAACCTTTTCCTTTTACCCTTGATTGCTCATTAATATGAGCAATCATGTGGTTAGAGTTGGGTTTATTAAATAAATAAATATAATTAAGGTATGGAGTGTATGTATGGATGGAATGTATGTGTGTTTGAGCTCACCTTTTGCTTATGATATGTTATAGATATTAAGATGTATGTTTGATTTAGAATTTTTGTGATATTAGAATTTATATTTAAATTGATGTATTCAGGTTGGTGGCTCTTGTGTAAGTCTTTTTACATATTCATTTTTAGTTACGTTTAAGCTTAGTTTAATTTACATAGGTTGATTAACATAACTTCGAATTCATTTTAGTACAATTCACAATAGTTTTACAATTGACAATTCATTAGCTACATATTAAA
This sequence comes from Thelaira solivaga, assembly GCA_947397855.1. Classification (NCBI taxonomy): domain Eukaryota; kingdom Metazoa; phylum Arthropoda; class Insecta; order Diptera; family Tachinidae; genus Thelaira; species Thelaira solivaga. The sequence goes on from OX377612.1 coordinate 31,445,879, forward strand.
ATTGTAATTATAATCGTTACAGTTAAAATTGAAATTTCAAAATAATTACAATGATTTATATAAATTCATGAATATAATATAAAAAAAAATTATTCTTTAATTTTTTTGGTATAAAATCTTGGGATTTTATACAAAGGGTATATATAACTTTGTGATTCCGTTTGTAATTTGTACATCCTATGGGACACCCTATAAAGTATATATATTCTGGATCCTTATAAGTAGCGGAATCGATTTAGCGATGCCCGTCTGTCTGTCCGTGTAGTCGTTGAAATCAACTTTCAGAAGAATCTAGACCACATACAGAAAAATATAGCATACCCAACGGTCAGCTGTTGCTGTAAGACTATTGTTATTGAAATTCAGTCAAATCGGTTTATAAATGACGCAGCTATGAGTCAAAAACCGAAACTACCTTTATTTTTGACCATTTTTTGAGTGGGTTTTTTGCCTATTTTGTCTAAAAGAAAACACGGACAAAAAAAACCTGGTACGCAGTTTTGTTTGAAGTATAAATCATAATACCTGTGCTAAAAATGAAAGCAATCGGTCCACAAATGGCCGAGGAATATCAAAAATGCAACCGAAGTTTTAGATTTTCATAAATTATGGCTTTGATTTTATGCGATTTTTATCTAAGCTGAAAAAAAGTAGTACGCAATTTTTTTAAACATCACATTCATAGTATCTTAACAAAAACTCAGCTGGATGGGTCCATAAATGGCGGAGCTATGAGTCAAAAGTTGCAATTACCCCTATTTTTGAATATTTTTGGTGCGTTTTTTGCGTAATTTGTCTAAACTACAAGACGGACAAGCAAACTTGGTACAAAGTTTTATTACAAATAATAATTGTAATGTCTGTGCAAAAAACCAGAAAAATCGGTCCACAAATGGACCAGAAAAATAAAAAAACAACCGAAATTTTAGATTTTCATTAAGTTTTGCTTTGTTTTTTGCGTTTTTTATCTAAAATATAAAAAAATTAGTAAACAGTTTTTTCAGATATCATATTCATAGCATATGGACCAAAATTCAGCTAAATCGGTCCATAAATGTCTGAGCTATGAGTCAAAGATCGCGACTACCTCTATTTTTGTACCATTTTTGGTGAGTTTTTTGCGTAATTTGCCTAAACTACAAGACGGACAATAAAACATGGTACAAATAACAGTCGTAATCTCTGTGCAAAAAATCAGAAAGATCGGTCCACAAATGGACCAGAAAAATCAAAAATACAACCGGCATTTCACATTTTCATTAATTTTTGTTTTGTTTTTGCTTTGCTTTTGCTTTGTTTTTTTGTGAAATTTTTTTAGCTGTCACGTGCGTAATGCTTTGTATACACAAACACGAAACCTAAAAAGTGTATGTGTGTGTGTGTGGTTTTTATTGCCTTGTGTTAAATAGTATTGCGAATTCAGCCATCTTTATGAAAGAGAGTCTTTTCGATTTTTCTCAATAATTAAATATTTAATTAAATATGTTTGACTTAATAATTTTTTATGTTCTCACGTAATTCCTTATGTTTTTTAGTATTTGTAAATATCTTTTCAGTATTTTTGACATACTAAGATACAAATGTGCATAAATACGTTGATTTCTCTAAGAGATTGCAAACGAACCATAGAATATTACGGGTTGGTACACATATTGTTTTAAACAAGAGGTCGTCTAGATTTGTAATCTATTGTCCAAGTACTCAGAAAAAACTTGGCATTATTTATACAAATTTTTTGAAATTGCCTCATTCCCCAGTACTCTTCTTCTGAGGGATTTTTACCATTTGCCACTTTGCTGAGGTACCATTCCCGATTTTTCCCAGGAAAATTACCAAAATCAAAATGGAATTTAATCTGTAGGCACTAAACTTTCTGGAATTGTTTTAACATTTTCTGAAAATTTTTAGTTTTTATTTTATGATTCAAAACGGAAACTGCCAAAATCCTTGAGAACAACACTACTGGGGTGTATGGAAATTTCAAAAAAAATTTTAAAATAGTCCAAAATAACTTCTGAGTATTTTGGCGGTAGATTACAAATCTAAACAGTCTCCTCTTTAGAATGATATGCGTCTCATCTCACAATATTTAATGGTTCGTCGGCAAATTCCTAAAATCACTTAGAGTAACAGCACTGGGTTAAATGGAAATTTCAAAATAATATAAAATAACTTCCGAATGAAACACAGAAGATTACGAGATGTGACGTATATCATTTTTAAAGAGAAGGTCGTTTAGATTTGTAATCTATCGCGCAAGTACTCAGTAAAATCTTCGGATTATTTAAAAATTTTTTTTTAAATTGCCTGCTACCCCAGTACTCTTACTCTGAGCAATTTTTTCTCATTTTGGCGAGGTATCATTCCCGCTTTTGCAACAGAAACTTATTGAAACCAAACTGAAATAAAATTTTTAAGTTCTACGCTTTCTGGAAGCGTTCTAACATTTACGTTACATTTCGTAGTTTTTATTCTATGATGCAAAACGGAAATTGCCAAAATCCTTCAGAGCAACAACAGAGTATATGAAAATTTTAAAATGATCCAACGTAATATCTGAATATTTAGTTCGTAGGTTACAAATATATATGATCCGCTAAACTATTTCTTAAAACATTTAATATTTAATGACTTAAGACGTATATGATAAATAAGCCATTAATACTGAAAATATTTACAAATACTAAAAAACTTCGGGTTTTACGTTAAAACATATTTAACGCGGCATATTTATCTTCACTCATTTAATTTTTTCTATGGTTTTGCTATTATTAAAGAAGGTGGAAAGTGAAAAATATTAATATTTCGCTAACACAGTGAAGGGTATATAAGACTCGGCACTGCCGAATTTAACTTGTTAATTTTATTATAAGGCTTGAAAAAAATCCGTTAGCTACTTTGTAGGTATAAACTTAGCTACAGCATCTTATTACTAATATACAAATAATAAAAAAATGTTTGAGCAAATATCCAGTTTATTTTTGAGAACAAGGATACCAGTAGCTGAAAAAAGTCATATATGGTTTCTACAGAATTTTTTAGGCAATATTTATAAGATCTAAAAATATGTTTTTAATTATATATATGTATAATGGAAGCACCCATATTTATATAAAATATTTTAGAGAAATGCAAAGAATCTATTTAATGTAAAACTTGTTTAAAATAGAGTGATAAACGAAACAAAAAAAATAAAATTAAAAAAAATACTATAATAGTATCGCAAAATGTACCAGAAATAAAACTACAAAATATTTCGTTTATTTTTATACCAAAAATGAAATCAAAATATGCTTTTCGAGAAGTACACAAGTGTGTATGTGTGTTATATAAAAAGCAATGAAACAAGAGCTCTTTAGCATGCAAAAAGTCAAAGTGAAGCTGCTGCATCATTTCAACTCAAAGGTAGCAATGCACACACACAGACACATATACACACCATTTTATACTTAAAAAAACTTATGCAATCGCAAGTTAAAGAAACCTACTTAAATGCCGTGTTATAATGCTGTATAGTAGCGCAAACTAAAAAGAGAAGTTACATGAACCTTGTTTATATATGTTCTACGAAAAGTAGCAACAGAAATTTTACACAAAATTATAGTTGTTTCAGGAACTGAACTGAAAACACACAGATACGAGTATCTCACCAAGAAAAGTACAAAATACATAACACAATTTAAGTCATGCACACGCATTCAAAAATGCATACAAACCCAACAAAGCCACCCACTGGAATGCAACTTTTTTTGCCTTCAAACAATTCTTCATACGGATTATTTAGCTTAATTCTTACAACTGCGAGCGCGTGGCGTTTACCGTCTTAAATTTAATAAATTGTTACGTTAGCGTTTATTTCCCAAGAGTGTATCTTTGAGATATGCGAAATACAAGTACAAATAGAATACATACATACAGCAACAAGGTACATGCGAACATATAACGGGTATTTTTTAAGTCGGATAAAATTTTAAATTTAAAAAAAAGTAACACACGAACTTAAATTCAAATTTAAAAAAAAAATTTTTATTCCAAGTTAGAATTCCACCGTCATTTGTAACATCTATTCTCTAGCAGAAATGATGTTAACATTTTAAAATAATTTTGAGCCATATGGCATATATGATTATTCTTGCTGAAACACATTTTTGGCCTGTTTTTTGAGCATTACTGAATGTGTCTCTCGAATAACATGACGATGAATTGATTAATTTAGAACTGGCTCCCAATTACGTCATTCGCTATAGGTAAATCGACATTTCCATTTAAATTGCATTGAAATATCGATTGCTTTCGAATGCCAAAATTTAGCCCCCGCTTCCATACTTTCACTTAAATCAGAAATATTCCCTTCAGTGCGCCTAATCCTTCAACGTTTTGTTGTTTAGTCGTATTTCTCTATCCTACATCCAAAAAAAATGGTTGAGGCAACCATATTCTGTTGGAAACATAGTATGGTTAGATTTATGATTGCATCTAACCATATATATTTTTAAACTAAACATATTAAAAATACCTCTCAACTACAGATGTTGCGGTCAGAGCTTAAAAAAATTTTTTTAATTTTTATAAATAATTTTTTATTTTTTACATACATATATTTTTTATATAAATTTTTATTAAATAAATTTTTTATATAAATTTTTTATATAAATTTTTTCTATTGATTTCTTCGTTTTTATTAATTTATAAAGTATTTATTACATTATTTGAAATTTTTTCAATTTTATTTCACTTTACAAGGATTCGAACTATGGAATATTTATTTCAGAAACATTAACTCGCCACTTAACCACTTCAGCCACAAAGCTCAGTTGAATTTGAAAGATTGAGTTTTTATTTTATACTCACTTTATTTATATGGTTGCGGAAGAGACAAAATAGAAAACAATGTACTTGCAAGCATGTTTTTATCATTATTATGTTTACTATAAACATAATTACGGTTTCACTTATAATTTCATTAAAATAATATGATAATGATATGGTTGATCTCTGACGGTAAATATAGTATAGTTAAAAATAGCTAGAAATATGTTTTTCGTGATCATAATATTGCTTAGATGATTCAAAGTAATAGTAATATCTTTTTTCTTTACGTACACTTAGTCAGTTAAACCTAAATAAAACGCTAGTAAAGGCCAAATCACGCTGAAAAAAATAAGCTAGAAAAAAGTTAAAAAGCTACAGCTTTAAATTCAAAATGTTCTTAATTCTTTATTAGATTAAGAATCTTAATTATAATTTTTATAAAAAAAACCCAAAAAAAATTAAATATCAAAAACTAAAGAAAATAAGGTCGTTTTCCACAATTATTTTTCAACTGCAATAATATGAAATAATATTTAAAATTCTTTTTAGTAATAATTTATTTTTGATTTTTAATGGGATTTCTATTCTGATATTTCGCTTGCTTTGTCTTACTCAAAAGCGAGCAAACTCAGCATTGCTAAACGGTAGCACTAGATAACTAAATACTAAATGAAACAATTAATTAATCAATTAAGAATAAAGTGCATTTTTATTTTACAAGTTAGAAGCCAAATAGTTTTCTTCACTTATGAAATTACCTTTGTTCGACCAAATTATCAATTTACATATCAAAGTTTTATCGAAAATATTACTTTGGCTAATTTTGTCTCAGTCTCAGTTTTTTTTATGTATAATTAGTTTTAATTTTTCTAAAAAAGGCTATTTGGACAAACAAAAGAGGCTAGAAAAAGCTAGAGGATATATGCGAGAAAAAAGGCTAAAATGGCAACGCTGGTCATGATATTCAAGTCTAAGAAAATAAAATTTTTTTTTTTTTTTTGTAATGTGTAGTTATTTTTAAAGTATAACAAAATTCGATTAGCAGTTCTTGACATTAAATAGTAAAATTGTTTAGGATTTATGACTCACGGTTTTTAAAAAGATACAATTTATATTCAAATGTACAGTAGTCATAAAGTCATATGTTTGAAAAAAAAACAACATGAAAATATAAGACTGCTGTGAGCAACCCCTCATAACTTAGTGTGCTTTTTCAAAATTGAGTCTATTCAGTATTTATTTATGATAAAATATTAAATACAGTAGAAAAAGTCTTATTATTTAAAGATTTTTTTCTTTGAATATCAACAATAATTATTTTTAAATTATCATCAAATAATATACTCGTAACTTTAAGACTTTATGACTGATACATTACTACTATGAATCCCCCAATTGAAACACTCAAAAATTTCATATGTGAATATCCCTACAAAAATTGGTAAGCTATGTAAGCTGAAGTGGCTCCATCCATGCACAGAAAAAACAACTTTACTTGTGAGCATTAAATTTTTTAACAATCAAAAATTCTGTTGCGATAATTGAATTTATTAATTGTGACAATGGAAACTAGGCGTTACAGCTCGAAATAAGTTTTTAAGGGAATTAAATCTTGAACTTTATTATAGAATTTTGAATCCTAAAACTAAAAAAATTGGTTTTCACAACTGATTTTTGATTCGTAGCAAATTCAGTCCTCATAAGCGAAGTGGCTTTCTCTGTGTGGTTTTATGCTTATGCAATAGTGAATAATTTAATTTGCATACAAACATTGTGTACTTAGAAGGGACTACTTTAACCATGTTATGTGCATGCATGCACACACAAAGGGAAAGCAGATTCATCCTTATTTATTCGTTAACTTTAATCAAAGACTATTAAACTAAGAAGATGTTCTACGTAGTGTAATTTTTTTCTGGTGCTAAGTTTGTTGATGGATATTGCTAGTAATATCCACGAGAGCGCGAGAATTTAAAAGATAGTAATATAACATGCAAGAGAATAATATTCAATGCAAGAATTTACACAACTTCACTTTTCAGTACATCCATATACAAACTGTATATGTATGTGTACCAAATTTTTATGAAAAAGTTGTTTTCTTTTTATAGCTCTACTAACGTTACCGTTTTTGTTAATGTAGGTAAATACATGCATTTTATTGTTGTAATACATATAGTATATGAATTCACAACGAATTTCAATATCGTTACTGGCTCCAATGGAATTACAGAAGGTCAATAAAAATTTTAATATTTTATTTTGATCAACATTTCGTTAATTAGTTGTTTAACTTCTGAACTATTTCGAAATAATTTTAAATATAAATATCCTGAAGAAGCTAAGCAGCGAATTAACGAAATAATGATCAAAATAAAATTTTAAAATTGTTATTAATCTTAAGCTTAAAAAACTAGCATGTGCATTATCATAACAGTAATTTAAAATTTTTTCGAAATTGTAAAAAAGTTTCGTTAAAAAAATTAAGCAAAGCAATTTAAGTGTACTTAAATATTATTAGTATTGTCTACTGTTATCTTATACATTAACCATTGAGTTTTTTTTTTTTTTTACTTTATATTTATTTTATTAAAGGAAAACAGTTACTTTTAATTTTTATTTTTCATTAGTTATAAATAAACCATAATAAAAAGTTTTTATTTGGAACGAGCTTACGTCATCCCGCGTCAAATTTGGTTCTTTAACAGACCGATTTCGGCAATTTGCCATCTTCAGTGTTTTATCTCAATGAGATAAAAAAAATGGGAATAATAATACAAATGTTTTAATTGATTAATATTTATATTGCTTGCGACTCAATATTTATTTTACATTTTACTGTAAATACGTATTGGATTTTTATTATATTTAATTTTTGTATTTTGAATATTTTTCTTACACATTAGCTTATACCCTGTTCAGACATAAAAGTTAATGAAGTCAATTAAGTTTTAAATTGTGTGACTGATTTGGGTGTTCACACATATTCAATTAAGTTTACGCAATTAAGCATTTGACAACTGAAAATATTGTGACATTTTTTTAAAAATATGTTTGAGTATATAAAAAATAAAAAATGAAAAGAAAGTCAAATTTAAAAAAAAATGTTTTGAAAACAAGCTATTGATTAAAAGAAATTAGTTATTTAAAAATTATTTTCAATAACAATTTGCCATTTCCTTTTTATGACATTTGTTTTTAAATTTACTTACGTTTTCTTTTTTTAATACTGAAAATATCAACTTTTCTCACTTTTGAGTTGATATTTAAGGGCACAACAAAGAGTTGCATTTTGATTTTGACTTCATTAACGTGCAATAAATTTTTAATTGCGCAATTATTGAATGGAAATTTGTATGGTAAATTGAGCTCAATAAAGGCGATAATTGCGTAAAATGCTTAATTGCTCAATTAACGTGTATGTCTGAACAGGGTATTAGGTTTCCGAACTGGAATCTCTATTGAAGAAAAAGAAAATCTTTTTAAGTGCTTACTAAGTTTCTAAAAAATTTTAATTTTTAAAACTTTTTAATTCTTAGCCAAATTGAAATTCTCATTTGGTTTGATATTTATTAAACGTATAAGTTCAAGACTTTTTATGAAAAGTATTGTAGAGTCTATTGATGATATGCCCAGCAGCAATGAAATCGCTATATAGATAGCTATCAATGGTAGAGCATTTAAAAACAAATTTTTTTATAAATAAGTAAATTGTTTTGCGAAAATATCACGAAACAAAAAATGGGAATAAGGCATAAAAATATCTTATTATGATTTACATATTGATTTCCAAATAATTAGATTTTTATTATAAATACATTTATTTCATAAAAAAAAAATTTTTGTGTTATTTATTATTTACAGTCTGTGAGTTTAAAAACTCTTATAGATCCTTTTAAAAAGCATATACAACAGAACTACTTCTCATTATATCTACAAATCTATAATAAGAGCTTAATAAAGGTTCAAATTAATGAATCACAAATTCGTTGCGAACTAGGATAAATTTTATTTTCACAACCATAAACAAGATATTCTACCCTACAATAACGCAACTAGTCATATTCGTTCTATTTATATTTGCTAATAAGATTTCAATAACATTTTTGTTGAAAAATTTCATAAATCTCACACAAAAATCATATCAAAGAAATCAAATTCATTTTAAGTTTTAAATGCTTGGTTTATAAACACATACACAGTCGACAACAAGTTCTTTTTTATTTATTCCGTTACTCGAATTCCCGTTAATTTTTTTTCTCTCTATTCTTGTATGAACTTTGTGTAAATACTATATACGGTATTTTTTAAAACAATTTAAACATGAGCTCCTCTTCGGGGGGTAATTTTTTTTCGATACTTGATCCGGACAATAAAAAGCAATCCCCACCAACAAAACGCAAAAAAAAAAACTATTCCAACTTAAACATCAACAATACATACGATTTCCCACAGATTGGCACGAAAACTATATGCAACTCCAAACAATGTCCCAAATTCATAACACTAAAAAGCAAAATTACCGATAAACCAATCCAATCATTTAATATTTTTTTGATCTCTAAAGCCATAGAAGGTATAACCAGGGAACCCACACAAAAAATTTCTTTCACCAGGGACGGAAATCTTCTTATACTCACAAAGAACGAAGCTCAGACAAACAAATTTCTAAAAACAACAACCTTAACAGGTGTTGGTCAAGTTGAATGCGCCCTACATCCTACACTAAATACCGTCAAAGGACTAATTTTTGCTCCCACACTCAAAGATCTATCAGTAGAAGAAATTGTCGAAGGGTTAAAAGAACAAGGAGTCACGGACTGTAGAAAAATTATAAAATTTTCCGACAATAAAGTCAACAATACCTCTTTGCACATACTAAGCTTCGACCTTTACAAACTACCCGTTGATATCAAAATTGGATTTTTGAATTGCAAAGTCGACCCATACATACCTAACCCAATCCAATGTAAAAAATGCTTCAAACTAGGATATACCCGAAAATATTGCAATAACATTGACAACTGTGATATATGCGGTTCAGCTCAGCACGACCTAATTCCCTGTAGCAGAGTACAATATATCAACTGCAAGCATCCTCACAGATCAACCAATAAAAATTGTCCTGTCTACAAACAACGAAAGGAAATATTAAATATCAAAATAACTAAAAACTGCTCGTATAGAGAAGCCGCATCACAAGCACATAGTACAGAAATTTACGATATCCCAACTGAAGACCTAAAAAATGCCATAGAAGAGAAAAAAAATATACAAAAAACAACAAATATAAACCCCGTTAATTTTTCAGGTAGTAATGAAAATAATAATTTAAAAACAAATACAAATAAAGCAGACAATACAAACACAACAACTGTAACAACAAATACAACACAAGGAAAATCTATTATAATCTCACACATTTCAACTGATTTAAACTCACAACCAAAAGCTAACCTACTCCCAGATCACTCCAACAATTCAAACACATTAACACGATCAAGCAATTATAATATAAATTCATCAACTAGCAAAAACAACACTAATTTTACAGAATTAAATAAAATAAAATCTACTAAAGAAAAACCAATTGAAAAATTACCTAAAGATTCTAGGAAAACTTCTTCTGTAATCAGCAGTGGGAGTTTCGACTTTAACTCGCCACTCTCTGACATGGACCTCTAAAATTTTCCCTTTTTCCATATGGCTATTAAGTTTCTCCAATGGAACATAAATGGTTGCTATAACAACCTCCACGAATTGAAACTTTTAATAAAATCTAATTCACCTGACATTATTGCTCTGCAGGAAACACATCATGATATAAACCCTTTAATACTAAACGGTTACACCCCATCATTGTCAAACAGCACACACGTTAAACGTGGTGGAGCAGCAATTTAAAAAAAAAAAAAAACAATTTTTAACATACTATTTTGCAAATAACAAACTTCTATGTTGAAATTGAAATTTCTCTCGGATTCAAATTAAAAATTATATCTATCTATCTAAGCCCTTTGGAACCATTACCAACTACAGAAATTTCTTCTCTATTATCCAATAACGGACTTAACACAATAATCTTGGACGACTTTAACTCACACTCCCAACTTTGGGGATCTCCTTTTCCTAACCAAAGAGGTAAACTTATTGAGAATATGCTCACCAATTCCAATTTGATCTTATTAAATGATGGCAGTCCAACACACCTATCCACGAGATCAACTTTTACACACATAGATCTGTCCCTAATCTCTCCAGACTTATCAGCTTACGCGTTGATGATCATCTGCATGGTAGTGATCATTTTCCCATCCACATAACTATACAAAAAAACAATATGAATATCAATAACAACATAAACGCTAAGAGATATAACATTAAAGCTGCAAATTGGGCAAAATTCCAAAGCTACTTAAATAACATACCCATTAGAAACTTATCTAACAACCCTAACAAAGAAGCCGCTTGGTTAATTAAAATAATAAAATCAGCTGCAACCTCGCAATTCCACACTCTAATTACAATAGTAGAAGCAAATATGCACATTGGTGGTCCAAAGAACTTCAGTTACTACGGAACCTAAAACAAAATTGTTTTCACAAATTTAAAAAACACCCTAATGCAGAAAATCTATTAGCTTACAAAATGCATTATTCAAATTTAAGTGCAAACTTGCTAAGAGAAAATCTTTCTCTGATTACACTGAACAGATCAACCCCCGCACCCCTATTAATAAAATCTGGTCAAACATACATAAACTTAACGGTATAAACACTCACCTTGGAATACGTTTTATTTCAACTAGCAACCGCACAATCCTGGATTCGATACTGCAAGGTGTCAATTTTTTGCTCTTGCGTGTTTTCTACTAATATTAAAAGTAAAAGATTATAAATTAATTTATTTGCTGCAATTAAATTTTCCTAGATTTTAACTAAAACAAGTTTTAGTTAAAATGTTAGCTAGTTAGTAAAAGTCAGTGAACGCTGAACGAAATAATTTAAAAAAATTGAAACGTCCGAATCATTCAATTTGCTGAATCGTTCATATGAACTAGGTCGGACATGAATGCCACAAGCCTAGTATAAAGAACGAGAGAGGGAATTTAAATGAGAATGATTGTTTTTCATTATCTAACGTAATGATGTTTCTAAAAGTCCCCACGGCTTATGTAAATACAAATTAAATTTTTACACACATATGAAGCTAATATTTTTTGTTAAATATATATATATAAAGAAATTTCACAAGCAGCAAACAATAAAAATACAAAAGCTTTCAATTCAATAGTAGTTTATAATTTCTTTATTTTATATATTGAGTCTTGTGTGCTTCTTAAGTTAAGACAACTTGAACCGCTGATGACCAGAAAAGCTGTGTTAACAAATTTAAAGAATATACAAAAATATGTAACATATGCAAGTGACATTTATAAACTTCAAAGATAACATCCACTTAATGCATATTTACAATATTACCATATTTTCTTCTATATTTGAGAAAGCGTTATATTCAACACTCCCTCTCGCTTTCTTAAATTAATGTTAGTCTTTAAAACCAAAATATTCTATTAAATTATTAAACTTGTCTTTCGTAAGAGCTTTTGTTAAAATGTCTGCAAGTTGCTTGCAGGTTTCCAGATATTGTACATCTATATCTCCTTCTCGTTGGACATCGCATGTATAGAAATATTGAATATCAATATGCTTCGTTCGTTTTGAACATTCAGGATTTTTAACGAGAGTGATCGCTCTTTGATTATCACATTTTATTGGTGTTGCTCCTTGCTTTGCATTTATATCTTCCAGCAATTTTCTTAAAACTTTAACAGCTTTCGTTGCAGCACACAGTGCTATAAACTCAGCTTCAGTAGTAGATGTCGCTGTAATAGATTGCTTTCTAGAACTCCAAGCTATGGGACCTCCATTTATAAAACAAATCCAACCTGTAGTACTTCGCCTGGTGGTTAAGTCTCCTGCCCAGTCTGAATCACAATACATCACAAGTTCTTTAGAGTCAGAACCGATGTTGAATGTTATACCACGATTTTGTGTTCCTTTTAGGTACCTAAAAACTCTTTTGATGCCTTGCCAATGTACAGTAGAAGGATTCTCAACAAATCTGCTTAACACTCCAACAATAAATGCAATATCAGGACGAGTACAAACCATTAAATACATCAACGAACCAATTGCTTCACGATACGGAACATTCAATGTCGTGTTTTCATTTTGTTGTATAAATTGCATACTTGAATCAGCAGGCGTTTGTACAGCTGAACAATTGAAATGATTATAACGTTGCAAGATCTTCTGCGTATACACATGTTGAAATATTTTTAATTTATTATTGTTTTTATCACTGCTGATTTGCAAACCAACGAAAAATTCTGCTTCTCTATATGTAATTTCAAACTCTTTATGCAAAGCTTGCAGTAAATGTTGTATAAAATTTGAATCGTTTCCACATATTAAACCATCATCTACATATAAGGTGAGGTAAATTGTTGTTTCATTTCTCATATAAATGAAAACACATAAGTCAACACTGGTCTGTTTAAAACCAAAGTTTGTGAGAAAATTAACAATTCTCTTATTCCATTGATGAGAAGCTTGTTTCAATCCATAGAGACCCTTTTGTAAGTGACAAACTCGATCATCAACTTCAAAACCATACGGCTGCTCCATAAAAATATTTTCTTCAATATATCCGTGCAGAAATGCCGTCTTAACATAAAATTGAATTATCTGCATATTTTGTGCTGCAGCTAAAGATAAAATTGCTCTTACGGATTCGTAACGTACAACAGGAGAATATATTTCTTTATAATCTATACCTGCTTTTTGAAAACATCCACGATCTACGAGCCTGGCCTTATATTTGTCAATTTCTCCATTTGAATTATATTTACGTTTAAAAACCCATTGGTTTGACAATATATTCATACCCGATGTTCTGGCTACTAAATTAAATGTTTTGTTTTTATTTAAAGAGTCTATTTCTTCATAAATTGCTGCTAGCCATTTACTAGAATTAACATCATTTAGAGCCTCTTCCAAAGAACCTGGTTCTAACTCAGCAATACATAATTCCGCATCAAGTTCAACATTCTTGTTATTTAAAAGTTTTGCTCCACTTCTTGTGCTGTATGGGCTACGTATAATAGGTAGTCTAGGATTTTACAGCTTGTTGGGCTTCATTAAAAACTACATCTCTTCTTATAGTGATTTTCTTTCCTATTGGATCATAAATACGATACGCTTTACTACCATCATTATAGCCAACCATTATTCCCTTCATTGAATTTTTATCCCATTTTAAACGTTGTTCTTTCGAAATATGTGCATAAGCGTAGCAACCAAATACTTTAAGGTGACCAACTGTAGGTTTTATTCCAAACCATAATTCATATGGTGTTCGACCATCTAAAACTTCTGAGGCTGTACGATTTTTAACATATACCGCAGTGCTTGTTGCCTCTGCCCATAAATTTAGTTGCAGTCCGCGGTTGTGTAACATAGCCTTTGCACTTTCTATAACAGTTCGATTCTGCCTTTCTATAAAACCATTCTGTTCTGGTGCTCTAGGTGTGGTAACTTCATGTTTCACATTATGCTTTAGTAAAAATTTATTAACATCATTATTGCAAAATTCCAAGCCTCCATCAGTTCTTAACCTCTTAATAGTATGCCCATCAGATTGAACTTCTGCAAAAAATTCCATCAAATGTGATAAAACTTCTGTTTTATGTTTTAAAAAATAAACAAAACAATATCTAGAGTAATCATCTTTCAATAATAAAAAATAATTAGATTTTCCGAGAGAAGGCATGCTCATCTTACCACATAGATCTGCATGAAAAGTTTCACCTGGCATCTTGGCGCGATTTGCACTCGTTTTTGGAAAGCTTTGTCCATGTTGTTTGCCATAAGTGCACCCTTCACAGAATGGAATTTCAGTTGAAAGGTTTTTTATATTTAAATCTTTGACAGTGTTTTTGTCATTCATTTCACGCAAGGTTTTAAAATTTACATGTCCTAAACGTTCATGCCAAATTAACATTTCTTCTGCATGTGCTACATTTAACGTCGCATTTGAGATTGGTGTTAAGTTTAATTTATATAATTTGTTATCGCGCACACCAGAAACAATAACGTCACCATCTTTTATGAGCATAACACGATTTGCACCCTCTTCGAATACTACTTTTACACCTTTTTCAGTTGCCTTCATTACTGATACAAAATTTCTATCTAAGTCAGGAACTAGTAAAACATCTTTAATCGTATGCTTCACTTGTGCACCGCAAATTCCATCTACCTGTACTTCAATATCACCAATACCAGCTACCTTTAATTTTCGTCCGTCACCAACTCTTACTTGACACGCACCTTCTTTATACTCAAGAAATTTTTCATACAACTCTTTCTGAAAGCACATATGGTCTGTAGCTCCAGAATCTATGTAAAATATATTTTCAAATTTGTTCTGTGTATTATTAGAATGTAAGACAAACAGATGTGATTTTTGGTTATTTGACGTTTCTTCATTATCTTTTGTATATAATTCTCTTGTTATGGCTAAAGAGCTATGATTATTTGTAGTTCTCTTTTGCTGATCTCTTTGTTTTTTTGAAACACTCTCTTGCCCAATGCCCTTGTTTATGACAATAATTACATTTGCCGTTTCTTTTATTCGAATTTACTGTTTTATTAGATTTATACTTACTTATTGCATAAGCTGTTTTATGATTATTGTTTTCCGCTATTTCATTTGAACGCAAATTTATCAAAGATTCTTCATTTACAAGATGATCTGTTAATCTTTCTATATTTTGTTCGGCACGAGGAACGGCATACCACGCAGTTCTGACGTGATCAAATCTTGTAGGTAAGCTACTTAATATTTTTGCGATTACCATAGGTTCTTTCTGTTCTAGATTCATATCTTTTAATCGCTGTGCCAATGAAGTGACATTTGCAATAAAATTGACAATGTTATCATCATCTTCCATTTTACAATTTATAAATTTTTCAAGCAACACTTGTACGGACTGTTCACTTTTCTCGGCATGCACAGTTTTTAATCTTGACCACATCTGGGCTGATGTATTACAGTCTGTTAAATATCTTAACTGTTCTAGCTCAATACCTCTCATTATAAAAGCCTGTGCCTCCGCATCTTTATCGTCCCATGCTTGACTGTCAACAGTTGGCCTGGATAAAGTACCAAAAATGTATGGTTTTAACTTATTTTCGGTCATGTATATTTCCATTTGACGTCTCCACAGCTGGTAATTCTGTCCATTAAATCGATGTAAGTGATAAAATCTAGTTTCTGCCATGTTCCTCCGTGGCTCCAAAAGCAAATTTGATAAATCAGATTTTTCTTCACTCAACAATGATGATTTAACATCCTTTAGTATTGGTGCACTTTTTAATTTTTCTTGTATAGGCATAAAAGAATATATGTTTATACTTCTACTTAAGATCAGCACCTGGGTACTGGGCCCATAACCTGTTAAATATATATATATAAAGAAATTTCACAAGCAGCAAACAATAAAAATACAAAAGCTTTCAATTCAATAGTAGTTTATAATTTCTTTATTTTATATATTGAGTCTTGTGTGCTTCTTAAGTTAAGACAACTTGAACCGCTGATGACCAGAAAAGCTGTGTTAACAAATTTAAAGAATATACAAAAATATGTAACATATGCAAGTGACATTTATAAACTTCAAAGATAACATCCACTTAATGCATATTTACAATATTACCATATTTTCTTCTATATTTGAGAAAGCGTTATATTCAAAATTTTTTTTTTTTTTATACAATTTAATTTATATTATATTTAAATATAATTTATCATTTATAACCTCATATTTTATAGGCTTATAAGCTAAGGCACTTACGTTTTCAAATCATTTGGTTATATTCGCGACGAACGTTTAAATAAATTACTTAATAAATTATTTAATGTGTTCTTTGTTAATTTTGAAGAACAATTAGTTGTTTTATAAAAGAAAAACACTTAAAAATTAAAAAAAAAAATTAAGACGCCTTTTTTGCTGTATAATTTTTTATTTGCTCTTGTGCTTTCTTTTGTGAACAAAACAAAAGAATCAGCTGTTTTTTTGTGCTTTGAAATAGATAAAATCACACAGAAAAATACAAAAGCAGTGTGATTTACAGAACAGCGCAAAATCACACGTGTGATTTCAAAACCACATGTGATTTAAAATCATGTGATTTTCAGAACAGACCTGTATATGTCGATTTTTCGATGAATGCCGACTTTGTGTTAAGAAGTGTGGTAGCCCCAGCAAAGTATTTGGTGTTCCGCAAATACAGTACTCATTTCTGTAGTACTTTTTTCTCTGAGTTATTTGCTTTTTATTGTTCCTACTTTCGAAATAAAGTCTTTGCAAATGCTTACGGATAAGAACTTGAAAAGCAACACTTCACTGCTCTTCACTATTTGAGCTCTGGGAGCAAGTAACTACTTGTATTTACTTTTGGCAAATGTACCTATAAATACAAAAAAGTTATTTGTTGCAGATGTCTAATACATACATATGTGACTTATATACTTATTTACTACAGGATTGTATACAAAGTAAAACACAAAAACATGTCACAAAGAAAAGAATTTTATTGTTTTTTGTTCGTAGAAAATTAAATAGCCTTTGTGCGTGTGTGTATCAGCTATCTAAAATAGCGTTATAACAGAATTTATAAAAAAAAAATAAAGAATTTAAAGCAATACCTATGATACCATAACGTAAAGTTATATGAAAGGAACTTCCAGCAACTGTCCGACCAATTTAGTAATTTGGGACTTAACTATCGAGAAAAAATTCAAGAATTCTGCAACTTTGTAAACTTAAAAGAGGGGATTTACTTCATTTTCTTTCATCATAAGATTAAATGAACAAGAGTCTGCTATAAGGACCGATTTCTCTACAAGCGAACGATAACTCCTTCGCTACATTTGTATTAAAAGCAAAAACAAATTTTCGTATCGTTCGATTGTAGAGAAATAGGCTGTAACTAATTTAGCACATTTCTTTCCTTTCTTTTCTACTGCTGATATCGTAGTTATTGATTCTGGTTAACAGTCATTCTTGGATCTTAGAAATCAATGTAATAGAATTGCATTTTTAAAAGAATTTTCAATTGCTGATAGCTTAGAAAGACATTATTTTATAGAACAACCGCAGTATTGGGTGGAAGGTAATTTAAATTCATGAGCAATTGGGTGACAGATTACACACCTAGAGGATCTCCCCTTTAAAAACAATGTGTGTCCCATTTTAAAAATCTTTTAGAGAAATTTACGTAATTATGCCCATTTGTACTTGTCACTTACATCTATTTTTCCTAAAGACAAAATATTTACAAATACTAAAACACGTAAGGGGTTACATTATATGTATATTAAGATGGGCATATTTATCTTCACTCACTTCTGGATAAGACTCAGCCATAAAACCCAGGTAAAATAAATCCTATAATAGTCAGTAAAAATACATTTTAATCGAGATTAAAGGACTACCTATCGTAACAAATAACAAGATATACCTGAATCGTAAAACATTCTTTGTATCATAGTTGTACCTAGTTCAGGTACTAGATTCTCATACTTAGTATTTAAGGCCAAGCATTTCTTCAGACTCAAATAGTAGTGTGATAAATTTCCTAAGCAAAAGTGATAGATACACTTATTTTTAAAACATAAAGAGAAAAACGGCAAGAAATCTTAAGAAACGTTCGAAAAACGTTTAGCGAATTTAAAAGGTAATTTTGATAAAATTATTAAAAATATACAACTACCAGTCTTAGCACAATTGATTTTTTATGGTGTTTAAAGCAAACAAAAGTGTCAAATAGTGTTTATTAAGAAATCAAAAACTTCCAAACATAATTGCAAGCCATACATTACTACAAACAATATTTTACCCATTTCGAGTACGCTTGCGATAATGGGCAAAAAATAGTAAATATTTTTAAGATACCTTAAAAAATTTTTTTAGAAAATTTGTAAAGAGCTAGAAAATATATGTATTTTAAACATTTAAAGAACTAAGAGAAAATTGCTGGATAGATAAAGAAATTA
Source organism: Thelaira solivaga (assembly GCA_947397855.1). NCBI lineage: Eukaryota > Metazoa > Arthropoda > Insecta > Diptera > Tachinidae > Thelaira > Thelaira solivaga. The sequence continues at coordinate 31,464,815 of OX377612.1, forward strand.
AAATTAAAAAAATAATACCAACATCAAACGGTTTCAAACCCGATTTTCTTAACCTTTAAAAAACTAAAAATTCACATTAATTTTATTTTAAAATTATTTTTCAGAATTTCAATACGAAAACACACAAAGATCACCAATCAACATGCCCAATTTTAAAATAAAAACAAAAGACGAAAAAATTGTTGAAGTTGATACAGAAATAGCCAAAAAGTGGGGCATAATAAAGAATATGTTGGAAGACCTCGGCATGGAAGAGGATAAGAACTCTGTAATACCATTGCCAAACGTAGAATCTGACATTTTATCTAAGATTATGGAATGGTCAAATTATCACAAAAATGATGATGAAAACGATGAGACATCTTTAGAAGAGAGCAAGTGGGATGTAACATTTTTTGACATAAAGAGAAAAACGGCAAGAAATCTTAAGAAACGTTCGAAAAACGTTTAGAGCGAATTTAAAAGGTAATTTTGATAAAATTATTAAAAATATACAACTACCAGTCTTAGCACAATTGATTTTTTATGGTGTTTAAAGCAAACAAAAGTGTCAAATAGTGTTTATTAAGAAATCAAAAACTTCCAAACATAATTGCAAGCCATACATTACTACAAACAATATTTTACCCATTTCGAGTACGCTTGCGATAATGGGCAAAAAATAGTAAATATTTTTAAGATACCTTAAAAAATTTTTTTAGAAAATTTGTAAAGAGCTAGAAAATATATGTATTTTAAACATTTAAAGAACTAAGAGAAAATTGCTGGATAGATAAAGAAATTAAAATTAAAAAAATAATACCAACATCAAACGGTTTCAAACCCGATTTTCTTAACCTTTAAAAAACTAAAAATTCACATTAATTTTATTTTAAAATTATTTTTCAGAATTTCAATACGAAAACACACAAAGATCACCAATCAACATGCCCAATTTTAAAATAAAAACAAAAGACGAAAAAATTGTTGAAGTTGATACAGAAATAGCCAAAAAGTGGGGCATAATAAAGAATATGTTGGAAGACCTCGGCATGGAAGAGGATAAGAACTCTGTAATACCATTGCCAAACGTAGAATCTGACATTTTATCTAAGATTATGGAATGGTCAAATTATCACAAAAATGATGATGAAAACGATGAGACATCTTTAGAAGAGAGCAAGTGGGATGTAACATTTTTTGACATAAAGAGAAAAACGGCAAGAAATCTTAAGAAACGTTCGAAAAACGTTTAGAGCGAATTTAAAAGGTAATTTTGATAAAATTATTAAAAATATACAACTACCAGTCTTAGCACAATTGATTTTTTATGGTGTTTAAAGCAAACAAAAGTGTCAAATAGTGTTTATTAAGAAATCAAAAACTTCCAAACATAATTGCAAGCCATACATTACTACAAACAATATTTTACCCATTTCGAGTACGCTTGCGATAATGGGCAAAAAATAGTAAATATTTTTAAGATACCTTAAAAAATTTTTTTAGAAAATTTGTAAAGAGCTAGAAAATATATGTATTTTAAACATTTAAAGAACTAAGAGAAAATTGCTGGATAGATAAAGAAATTAAAATTAAAAAAATAATACCAACATCAAACGGTTTCAAACCCGATTTTCTTAACCTTTAAAAAACTAAAAATTCACATTAATTTTATTTTAAAATTATTTTTCAGAATTTCAATACGAAAACACACAAAGATCACCAATCAACATGCCCAATTTTAAAATAAAAACAAAAGACGAAAAAATTGTTGAAGTTGATACAGAAATAGCCAAAAAGTGGGGCATAATAAAGAATATGTTGGAAGACCTCGGCATGGAAGAGGATAAGAACTCTGTAATACCATTGCCAAACGTAGAATCTGACATTTTATCTAAGATTATGGAATGGTCAAATTATCACAAAAATGATGATGAAAACGATGAGACATCTTTAGAAGAGAGCAAGTGGGATGTAACATTTTTTGACATAAAGAGAAAAGCGGCAAGAAATCTTAAGAAACGTTCGAAAAACGTTTAGAGCGAATTTAAAAGGTAATTTTGATAAAATTATTAAAAATATACAACTACCAGTCTTAGCACAATTGATTTTTTATGGTGTTTAAAGCAAACAAAAGTGTCAAATAGTGTTTATTAAGAAATCAAAAACTTCCAAACATAATTGCAAGCCATACATTACTACAAACAATATTTTACCCATTTCGAGTACGCTTGCGATAATGGGCAAAAAATAGTAAATATTTTTAAGATACCTTAAAAAATTTTTTTAGAAAATTTGTAAAGAGCTAGAAAATATATGTATTTTAAACATTTAAAGAACTAAGAGAAAATTGCTGGATAGATAAAGAAATTAAAATTAAAAAAATAATACCAACATCAAACGGTTTCAAACCCGATTTTCTTAACCTTTAAAAAACTAAAAATTCACATTAATTTTATTTTAAAATTATTTTTCAGAATTTCAATACGAAAACACACAAAGATCACCAATCAACATGCCCAATTTTAAAATAAAAACAAAAGACGAAAAAATTGTTGAAGTTGATACAGAAATAGCCAAAAAGTGGGGCATAATAAAGAATATGTTGGAAGACCTCGGCATGGAAGAGGATAAGAACTCTGTAATACCATTGCCAAACGTAGAATCTGACATTTTATCTAAGATTATGGAATGGTCAAATTATCACAAAAATGATGATGAAAACGATGAGACATCTTTAGAAGAGAGCAAGTGGGATGTAACATTTTTTGACATAAAGAGAAAAACGGCAAGAAATCTTAAGAAACGTTCGAAAAACGTTTAGCGAATTTAAAAGGTAATTTTGATAAAATTATTAAAAATATACAACTACCAGTCTTAGCACAATTGATTTTTTATGGTGTTTAAAGCAAACAAAAGTGTCAAATAGTGTTTATTAAGAAATCAAAAACTTCCAAACATAATTGCAAGCCATACATTACTACAAACAATATTTTACCCATTTCGAGTACGCTTGCGATAATGGGCAAAAAATAGTAAATATTTTTAAGATACCTTAAAAAAATTTTTTAGAAAATTTGTAAAGAGCTAGAAAATATATGTATTTTAAACATTTAAAGAACTAAGAGAAAATTGCTGGATAGATAAAGAAATTAAAATTAAAAAAATAATACCAACATCAAACGGTTTCAAACCCGATTTTCTTAACCTTTAAAAAACTAAAAATTCACATTAATTTTATTTTAAAATTATTTTTCAGAATTTCAATACGAAAACACACAAAGATCACCAATCAACATGCCCAATTTTAAAATAAAAACAAAAGACGAAAAAATTGTTGAAGTTGATACAGAAATAGCCAAAAAGTGGGGCATAATAAAGAATATGTTGGAAGACCTCGGCATGGAAGAGGATAAGAACTCTGTAATACCATTGCCAAACGTAGAATCTGACATTTTATCTAAGATTATGGAATGGTCAAATTATCACAAAAATGATGATGAAAACGATGAGACATCTTTAGAAGAGAGCAAGTGGGATGTAACATTTTTTGACATAAAGAGAAAAACGGCAAGAAATCTTAAGAAACGTTCGAAAAACGTTTAGAGCGAATTTAAAAGGTAATTTTGATAAAATTATTAAAAATATACAACTACCAGTCTTAGCACAATTGATTTTTTATGGTGTTTAAAGCAAACAAAAGTGTCAAATAGTGTTTATTAAGAAATCAAAAACTTCCAAACATAATTGCAAGCCATACATTACTACAAACAATATTTTACCCATTTCGAGTACGCTTGCGATAATGGGCAAAAAATAGTAAATATTTTTAAGATACCTTAAAAAATTTTTTTAGAAAATTTGTAAAGAGCTAGAAAATATATGTATTTTAAACATTTAAAGAACTAAGAGAAAATTGCTGGATAGATAAAGAAATTAAAATTAAAAAAATAATACCAACATCAAACGGTTTCAAACCCGATTTTCTTAACCTTTAAAAAACTAAAAATTCACATTAATTTTATTTTAAAATTATTTTTCAGAATTTCAATACGAAAACACACAAAGATCACCAATCAACATGCCCAATTTTAAAATAAAAACAAAAGACGAAAAAATTGTTGAAGTTGATACAGAAATAGCCAAAAAGTGGGGCATAATAAAGAATATGTTGGAAGACCTCGGCATGGAAGAGGATAAGAACTCTGTAATACCATTGCCAAACGTAGAATCTGACATTTTATCTAAGATTATGGAATGGTCAAATTATCACAAAAATGATGATGAAAACGATGAGACATCTTTAGAAGAGAGCAAGTGGGATGTAACATTTTTTGACATAAAGAGAAAAGCGGCAAGAAATCTTAAGAAACGTTCGAAAAACGTTTAGAGCGAATTTAAAAGGTAATTTTGATAAAATTATTAAAAATATACAACTACCAGTCTTAGCACAATTGATTTTTTATGGTGTTTAAAGCAAACAAAAGTGTCAAATAGTGTTTATTAAGAAATCAAAAACTTCCAAACATAATTGCAAGCCATACATTACTACAAACAATATTTTACCCATTTCGAGTACGCTTGCGATAATGGGCAAAAAATAGTAAATATTTTTAAGATACCTTAAAAAATTTTTTTAGAAAATTTGTAAAGAGCTAGAAAATATATGTATTTTAAACATTTAAAGAACTAAGAGAAAATTGCTGGATAGATAAAGAAATTAAAATTAAAAAAATAATACCAACATCAAACGGTTTCAAACCCGATTTTCTTAACCTTTAAAAAACTAAAAATTCACATTAATTTTATTTTAAAATTATTTTTCAGAATTTCAATACGAAAACACACAAAGATCACCAATCAACATGCCCAATTTTAAAATAAAAACAAAAGACGAAAAAATTGTTGAAGTTGATACAGAAATAGCCAAAAAGTGGGGCATAATAAAGAATATGTTGGAAGACCTCGGCATGGAAGAGGATAAGAACTCTGTAATACCATTGCCAAACGTAGAATCTGACATTTTATCTAAGATTATGGAATGGTCAAATTATCACAAAAATGATGATGAAAACGATGAGACATCTTTAGAAGAGAGCAAGTGGGATGTAACATTTTTTGACATAAAGAGAAAAACGGCAAGAAATCTTAAGAAACGTTCGAAAAACGTTTAGCGAATTTAAAAGGTAATTTTGATAAAATTATTAAAAATATACAACTACCAGTCTTAGCACAATTGATTTTTTATGGTGTTTAAAGCAAACAAAAGTGTCAAATAGTGTTTATTAAGAAATCAAAAACTTCCAAACATAATTGCAAGCCATACATTACTACAAACAATATTTTACCCATTTCGAGTACGCTTGCGATAATGGGCAAAAAATAGTAAATATTTTTAAGATACCTTAAAAAATTTTTTTAGAAAATTTGTAAAGAGCTAGAAAATATATGTATTTTAAACATTTAAAGAACTAAGAGAAAATTGCTGGATAGATAAAGAAATTAAAATTAAAAAAATAATACCAACATCAAACGGTTTCAAACCCGATTTTCTTAACCTTTAAAAAACTAAAAATTCACATTAATTTTATTTTAAAATTATTTTTCAGAATTTCAATACGAAAACACACAAAGATCACCAATCAACATGCCCAATTTTAAAATAAAAACAAAAGACGAAAAAATTGTTGAAGTTGATACAGAAATAGCCAAAAAGTGGGGCATAATAAAGAATATGTTGGAAGACCTCGGCATGGAAGAGGATAAGAACTCTGTAATACCATTGCCAAACGTAGAATCTGACATTTTATCTAAGATTATGGAATGGTCAAATTATCACAAAAATGATGATGAAAACGATGAGACATCTTTAGAAGAGAGCAAGTGGGATGTAACATTTTTTGACATAAAGAGAAAAGCGGCAAGAAATCTTAAGAAACGTTCGAAAAACGTTTAGAGCGAATTTAAAAGGTAATTTTGATAAAATTATTAAAAATATACAACTACCAGTCTTAGCACAATTGATTTTTTATGGTGTTTAAAGCAAACAAAAGTGTCAAATAGTGTTTATTAAGAAATCAAAAACTTCCAAACATAATTGCAAGCCATACATTACTACAAACAATATTTTACCCATTTCGAGTACGCTTGCGATAATGGGCAAAAAATAGTAAATATTTTTAAGATACCTTAAAAAATTTTTTTAGAAAATTTGTAAAGAGCTAGAAAATATATGTATTTTAAACATTTAAAGAACTAAGAGAAAATTGCTGGATAGATAAAGAAATTAAAATTAAAAAAATAATACCAACATCAAACGGTTTCAAACCCGATTTTCTTAACCTTTAAAAAACTAAAAATTCACATTAATTTTATTTTAAAATTATTTTTCAGAATTTCAATACGAAAACACACAAAGATCACCAATCAACATGCCCAATTTTAAAATAAAAACAAAAGACGAAAAAATTGTTGAAGTTGATACAGAAATAGCCAAAAAGTGGGGCATAATAAAGAATATGTTGGAAGACCTCGGCATGGAAGAGGATAAGAACTCTGTAATACCATTGCCAAACGTAGAATCTGACATTTTATCTAAGATTATGGAATGGTCAAATTATCACAAAAATGATGATGAAAACGATGAGACATCTTTAGAAGAGAGCAAGTGGGATGTAACATTTTTTGACATAAAGAGAAAAACGGCAAGAAATCTTAAGAAACGTTCGAAAAACGTTTAGCGAATTTAAAAGGTAATTTTGATAAAATTATTAAAAATATACAACTACCAGTCTTAGCACAATTGATTTTTTATGGTGTTTAAAGCAAACAAAAGTGTCAAATAGTGTTTATTAAGAAATCAAAAACTTCCAAACATAATTGCAAGCCATACATTACTACAAACAATATTTTACCCATTTCGAGTACGCTTGCGATAATGGGCAAAAAATAGTAAATATTTTTAAGATACCTTAAAAAATTTTTTTAGAAAATTTGTAAAGAGCTAGAAAATATATGTATTTTAAACATTTAAAGAACTAAGAGAAAATTGCTGGATAGATAAAGAAATTAAAATTAAAAAAATAATACCAACATCAAACGGTTTCAAACCCGATTTTCTTAACCTTTAAAAAACTAAAAATTCACATTAATTTTATTTTAAAATTATTTTTCAGAATTTCAATACGAAAACACACAAAGATCACCAATCAACATGCCCAATTTTAAAATAAAAACAAAAGACGAAAAAATTGTTGAAGTTGATACAGAAATAGCCAAAAAGTGGGGCATAATAAAGAATATGTTGGAAGACCTCGGCATGGAAGAGGATAAGAACTCTGTAATACCATTGCCAAACGTAGAATCTGACATTTTATCTAAGATTATGGAATGGTCAAATTATCACAAAAATGATGATGAAAACGATGAGACATCTTTAGAAGAGAGCAAGTGGGATGTAACATTTTTTGACATAAAGAGAAAAACGGCAAGAAATCTTAAGAAACGTTCGAAAAACGTTTAGAGCGAATTTAAAAGGTAATTTTGATAAAATTATTAAAAATATACAACTACCAGTCTTAGCACAATTGATTTTTTATGGTGTTTAAAGCAAACAAAAGTGTCAAATAGTGTTTATTAAGAAATCAAAAACTTCCAAACATAATTGCAAGCCATACATTACTACAAACAATATTTTACCCATTTCGAGTACGCTTGCGATAATGGGCAAAAAATAGTAAATATTTTTAAGATACCTTAAAAAATTTTTTTAGAAAATTTGTAAAGAGCTAGAAAATATATGTATTTTAAACATTTAAAGAACTAAGAGAAAATTGCTGGATAGATAAAGAAATTAAAATTAAAAAAATAATACCAACATCAAACGGTTTCAAACCCGATTTTCTTAACCTTTAAAAAACTAAAAATTCACATTAATTTTATTTTAAAATTATTTTTCAGAATTTCAATACGAAAACACACAAAGATCACCAATCAACATGCCCAATTTTAAAATAAAAACAAAAGACGAAAAAATTGTTGAAGTTGATACAGAAATAGCCAAAAAGTGGGGCATAATAAAGAATATGTTGGAAGACCTCGGCATGGAAGAGGATAAGAACTCTGTAATACCATTGCCAAACGTAGAATCTGACATTTTATCTAAGATTATGGAATGGTCAAATTATCACAAAAATGATGATGAAAACGATGAGACATCTTTAGAAGAGAGCAAGTGGGATGTAACATTTTTTGACATAAAGAGAAAAGCGGCAAGAAATCTTAAGAAACGTTCGAAAAACGTTTAGAGCGAATTTAAAAGGTAATTTTGATAAAATTATTAAAAATATACAACTACCAGTCTTAGCACAATTGATTTTTTATGGTGTTTAAAGCAAACAAAAGTGTCAAATAGTGTTTATTAAGAAATCAAAAACTTCCAAACATAATTGCAAGCCATACATTACTACAAACAATATTTTACCCATTTCGAGTACGCTTGCGATAATGGGCAAAAAATAGTAAATATTTTTAAGATACCTTAAAAAATTTTTTTAGAAAATTTGTAAAGAGCTAGAAAATATATGTATTTTAAACATTTAAAGAACTAAGAGAAAATTGCTGGATAGATAAAGAAATTAAAATTAAAAAAATAATACCAACATCAAACGGTTTCAAACCCGATTTTCTTAACCTTTAAAAAACTAAAAATTCACATTAATTTTATTTTAAAATTATTTTTCAGAATTTCAATACGAAAACACACAAAGATCACCAATCAACATGCCCAATTTTAAAATAAAAACAAAAGACGAAAAAATTGTTGAAGTTGATACAGAAATAGCCAAAAAGTGGGGCATAATAAAGAATATGTTGGAAGACCTCGGCATGGAAGAGGATAAGAACTCTGTAATACCATTGCCAAACGTAGAATCTGACATTTTATCTAAGATTATGGAATGGTCAAATTATCACAAAAATGATGATGAAAACGATGAGACATCTTTAGAAGAGAGCAAGTGGGATGTAACATTTTTTGACATAAAGAGAAAAACGGCAAGAAATCTTAAGAAACGTTCGAAAAACGTTTAGCGAATTTAAAAGGTAATTTTGATAAAATTATTAAAAATATACAACTACCAGTCTTAGCACAATTGATTTTTTATGGTGTTTAAAGCAAACAAAAGTGTCAAATAGTGTTTATTAAGAAATCAAAAACTTCCAAACATAATTGCAAGCCATACATTACTACAAACAATATTTTACCCATTTCGAGTACGCTTGCGATAATGGGCAAAAAATAGTAAATATTTTTAAGATACCTTAAAAAATTTTTTTAGAAAATTTGTAAAGAGCTAGAAAATATATGTATTTTAAACATTTAAAGAACTAAGAGAAAATTGCTGGATAGATAAAGAAATTAAAATTAAAAAAATAATACCAACATCAAACGGTTTCAAACCCGATTTTCTTAACCTTTAAAAAACTAAAAATTCACATTAATTTTATTTTAAAATTATTTTTCAGAATTTCAATACGAAAACACACAAAGATCACCAATCAACATGCCCAATTTTAAAATAAAAACAAAAGACGAAAAAATTGTTGAAGTTGATACAGAAATAGCCAAAAAGTGGGGCATAATAAAGAATATGTTGGAAGACCTCGGCATGGAAGAGGATAAGAACTCTGTAATACCATTGCCAAACGTAGAATCTGACATTTTATCTAAGATTATGGAATGGTCAAATTATCACAAAAATGATGATGAAAACGATGAGACATCTTTAGAAGAGAGCAAGTGGGATGTAACATTTTTTGACATAAAGAGAAAAACGGCAAGAAATCTTAAGAAACGTTCGAAAAACGTTTAGAGCGAATTTAAAAGGTAATTTTGATAAAATTATTAAAAATATACAACTACCAGTCTTAGCACAATTGATTTTTTATGGTGTTTAAAGCAAACAAAAGTGTCAAATAGTGTTTATTAAGAAATCAAAAACTTCCAAACATAATTGCAAGCCATACATTACTACAAACAATATTTTACCCATTTCGAGTACGCTTGCGATAATGGGCAAAAAATAGTAAATATTTTTAAGATACCTTAAAAAATTTTTTTAGAAAATTTGTAAAGAGCTAGAAAATATATGTATTTTAAACATTTAAAGAACTAAGAGAAAATTGCTGGATAGATAAAGAAATTAAAATTAAAAAAATAATACCAACATCAAACGGTTTCAAACCCGATTTTCTTAACCTTTAAAAAACTAAAAATTCACATTAATTTTATTTTAAAATTATTTTTCAGAATTTCAATACGAAAACACACAAAGATCACCAATCAACATGCCCAATTTTAAAATAAAAACAAAAGACGAAAAAATTGTTGAAGTTGATACAGAAATAGCCAAAAAGTGGGGCATAATAAAGAATATGTTGGAAGACCTCGGCATGGAAGAGGATAAGAACTCTGTAATACCATTGCCAAACGTAGAATCTGACATTTTATCTAAGATTATGGAATGGTCAAATTATCACAAAAATGATGATGAAAACGATGAGACATCTTTAGAAGAGAGCAAGTGGGATGTAACATTTTTTGACATAAAGAGAAAAGCGGCAAGAAATCTTAAGAAACGTTCGAAAAACGTTTAGAGCGAATTTAAAAGGTAATTTTGATAAAATTATTAAAAATATACAACTACCAGTCTTAGCACAATTGATTTTTTATGGTGTTTAAAGCAAACAAAAGTGTCAAATAGTGTTTATTAAGAAATCAAAAACTTCCAAACATAATTGCAAGCCATACATTACTACAAACAATATTTTACCCATTTCGAGTACGCTTGCGATAATGGGCAAAAAATAGTAAATATTTTTAAGATACCTTAAAAAATTTTTTTAGAAAATTTGTAAAGAGCTAGAAAATATATGTATTTTAAACATTTAAAGAACTAAGAGAAAATTGCTGGATAGATAAAGAAATTAAAATTAAAAAAATAATACCAACATCAAACGGTTTCAAACCCGATTTTCTTAACCTTTAAAAAACTAAAAATTCACATTAATTTTATTTTAAAATTATTTTTCAGAATTTCAATACGAAAACACACAAAGATCACCAATCAACATGCCCAATTTTAAAATAAAAACAAAAGACGAAAAAATTGTTGAAGTTGATACAGAAATAGCCAAAAAGTGGGGCATAATAAAGAATATGTTGGAAGACCTCGGCATGGAAGAGGATAAGAACTCTGTAATACCATTGCCAAACGTAGAATCTGACATTTTATCTAAGATTATGGAATGGTCAAATTATCACAAAAATGATGATGAAAACGATGAGACATCTTTAGAAGAGAGCAAGTGGGATGTAACATTTTTTGACATAAAGAGAAAAACGGCAAGAAATCTTAAGAAACGTTCGAAAAACGTTTAGCGAATTTAAAAGGTAATTTTGATAAAATTATTAAAAATATACAACTACCAGTCTTAGCACAATTGATTTTTTATGGTGTTTAAAGCAAACAAAAGTGTCAAATAGTGTTTATTAAGAAATCAAAAACTTCCAAACATAATTGCAAGCCATACATTACTACAAACAATATTTTACCCATTTCGAGTACGCTTGCGATAATGGGCAAAAAATAGTAAATATTTTTAAGATACCTTAAAAAATTTTTTTAGAAAATTTGTAAAGAGCTAGAAAATATATGTATTTTAAACATTTAAAGAACTAAGAGAAAATTGCTGGATAGATAAAGAAATTAAAATTAAAAAAATAATACCAACATCAAACGGTTTCAAACCCGATTTTCTTAACCTTTAAAAAACTAAAAATTCACATTAATTTTATTTTAAAATTATTTTTCAGAATTTCAATACGAAAACACACAAAGATCACCAATCAACATGCCCAATTTTAAAATAAAAACAAAAGACGAAAAAATTGTTGAAGTTGATACAGAAATAGCCAAAAAGTGGGGCATAATAAAGAATATGTTGGAAGACCTCGGCATGGAAGAGGATAAGAACTCTGTAATACCATTGCCAAACGTAGAATCTGACATTTTATCTAAGATTATGGAATGGTCAAATTATCACAAAAATGATGATGAAAACGATGAGACATCTTTAGAAGAGAGCAAGTGGGATGTAACATTTTTTGACGTAGACCAGAAAACATTATTTGATATAATTTCTGCAGCAAAGAATTTGGATATAAAAAAACTCTTCGATTATTCTTGTAAAACTGTATCAAACATGATAAAAGGCAAAAGTCCCCATGAGATACGAACACTTTTCAACATTAAAAATGATATTTTTATAACCAAATAATAACATAACAACAAATAAACTATACACTTTTTTCACTGAAAATTTAGAAACCAAATAAAATATTTTTTATTTCATTAATAAATGCTGTGTAGATGCTAGGAAATTCAATTTAATTTTAAATATTAACAATTTAATTAAATTTAAAACTAAAAAATAGATTTTTATTTTATTAAAATGAAGAGAATACATACATAAATAACATTTTTCATACAATTTATTTTTACATCTATTTCAAATTAATTTTAATTTCTTCTTTACAATATGTCCGTAAGGTTTGAAGATTTTTTGCGATTAAGTGAGTTGAATAAAATATGAAGGAGTAAAAAGAATTCAACAAATGAAAAAAATAAATAAAATTACGCAGTCTATCGTCTTTCTAAAATCATAAAAAATATTTTTGGTTAATAAGCGCTTATTAAACACATTTCTCATAGAAAAGTTACTTAAAAAGTCCTTAATAAACAAAAATGTGTTTTAAGAATTTGTGGGCTGCTAAGCAAGAGGATATAAATTAATATTTTGCATACGTTTATAATCGTTTATACGATTTTAATTGAAACGATATGCTTGAAGTTCAAAATGTGAATAATCAAATTTTATTTTTTTTTTCATTTCTTGATTAAAAAAAAAAAATACAAATTTTATATTTTTAAATAAAAAAATATAACAAGTATTAAAATGAAAAATAGAAAGAATTATAATTGTTATTTAATAAAAAAGAATAATAATTATATTATAATAATAATAATAATAATAATAAAATATTAAGAGTTCTAATTAATTTATAAATGTTTAATATTAACTAATATTAACTTCCCTCCCTCTTAAATATAAAACGTCCTCGTTTTATAAACGCTATTATTTTCCAAAATTTTATTTGAATCTAAACAGTGCACAATACCAATATATTAAGATGAATAAAAACAAAAAGTATTAAAAAAAAAATCTCTGACCTCATCTTATATTACTTTTATGTACTTGTTTTCCGTTTATCATAACTTTGGTACCTGTTAAGGCAATCTTCTTAACGCTGGCAGGCGCTCCCCTGTATGATCTCCTGTCGTCATTGGCGTCTCCAAAGAAGGTGAGTGAGCTTGATATTAAAGAAATTAAAACGTTGTTATCAAATCATTTTTCTCCACGCCCGTCGGAAATTGCGTCCTTTTATAAATTCCATAAACGCGACCAACTGCCAAATGAGAGTTTTTCTGACTATGTCGCTGCTTTGAGAAAACTCGCTGTAGATTGCAATTTCGGCAGCGCTTTGGATCGTTTGCTTCGCGATCGTTTGGTGTGTGGGTTGAGAGATGAGGCTCTGCAACGGAATCTTCTCGCTGAGTCTGACTTGCAATTGCAAAAGGTCATAGATCGGGCTACAATTGCTGAAGCATCGCTAAAAAATGTAATGGTGATTCGCCAGCCAGAACAAATTCATCAAATAGGTAAACGTAACCAGCAGCACAATAAAAAACAAAATCAACGTACGTCGAGTGAACAAAATTATGTAATGGCTGTGGAGGAAATCATCCCCGCTCACAGTGCATTCACAAAGAGACGATCTGTTTAGATTGCGGCATCAAAGGACATTTACAGCGTGTCTGCCGGTCTTCAAAACAAAGTGCTGCTACAACAGAACGATCCAGAGCATTCAACAAAGCTCAGAAAAATTTTAATAAATCGAAATCACAATCCATAAATCACATTTTGGGATCTCAAACCCGTAAGCGTTCAACAATTATAAAAATTAATTTACAACAGTGTAAATTTGAAATTGATTCGGGCTCAGACTACACCATAGTATCATCAAAGGTGTTCAACCGGTTGTGGCCAACTGTAAAGCCAGTGCTATATGAGTGTACTTTAAATTTAACTGATTTCCAACACAATGAAGTACCTGTTAGAGGTATTATTGATGTAGATATTTGGTACAACAAAAAATTTATCAGAGGGTTACCACTTATAATAGTTACTGGTACTCAAAGTAAAATACTTGGTTGTAATTGGTTTGATCCACTGGGCATAAGCATTCAAGGCGTCCATATTATTAATGAATCTATTTCAGTTAAAAATTTGTTAGCGAAAGTCGATCACCTTTTTTCTAAAGAGCTCGGAAAGTTTACTGGGAAACCAGTTTCTTTGCATTTAAAGGATAATATCCAACCAATTAGACTTCCAGCTCGACGTATTCCAATGGCACTTCGAAGTAAAGTTGAAGCTGAGCTTGAGCGGTTATGCAATCAGGGTATTCTAGAACCGGTTGAGTATTCGGACTGGGCTACACCAATTGTGCCTGTTCCCAAAAGCGACGGCACTATTAGAATTTGTGGAGACTACAAATCAACACTCAATAAGGCTCTTTTACCACATAATTTTCAAATTCCCCCCATTAGTTCCTTACTTGCTTCAATAGAAGGTGGAAAAATTTTTGCAAAATTAGATCTTGCCCAAGCATATCAACAACTTGAAGTAGATAAAAAAGCTGCATTAATGCAAACTATAATAACACATAAAGGTGCATTTAAAGTAAATCGGCTTCAATTTGGTATTTCTTCAGCCCCAGGTATTTTTCAAAATTTTATTGAAACATCCCCGGTGTGCTACCGTATTTTGATGATGTGGTGGTAATGGGCAAAACGGAATCAGAACTAGCAGAGCGTTTGGATAAGGTTTTGAAGCGTTTTGATAAAGCAGGTCTACGACTAAGAAAAGATAAGTGTCATTTTGGAGTACATTCAATAAATTTTCTAGGGTTTAAGATAGATGGCTTCGGCATAAGACCATCACCTGAGAAAATAAGATCAATTCAAAATGCACCCGCTCCCACAGACAAGAAACAGCTTCAAGCTTTTCTTGGACTTTTGAATTTTTATCACTCATTTTTACCAAATAAGGCAACAATAGCAGAACCTTTGCATCGCCTTTTGGATAAAAATCGCCAGTGGTCTTGACAGAAAAACCATGAGTTAGCTTTTCAAAAATTAAAGAAATTAATCGCATCTGACAGTGTGCTTATTCATTATGATGAAGGTCTACCGCTGGTACTCGTTTGTGATGCCTCACCTTATGGCATAGGTGCTGTGTTGAGTCATAAGTTGTCCGATGGCTCTGAGCGGCCTATTGCCTTTTATTCTAGAACCTTATCAAAATCAGAACGAAATTATGCACAAATTGATCGAGAGGCAACCGCTGTTGTAGCAGGTGTTAAAAAATTTCACGATTATCTACATGGCAGAAAATTTACGCTGGTGACTGATCATCGTCCACTTTTAGGAATATTTTGCACGTATAAACCAACTCCAGCTATATTATCGACTGTTATGCTTCGCCGATGCATTTTTCTAAACGCTTATGATTTTGATCTGGTTTATAGACAAGGAAAGAAAATGGGCAATGCTGACTGTTTAAGTCGCCTACCAGACGAAACAGAGCAGCAGTTAGAAATTAGGGATGATGAAGTTCTAATGATTGAGTTGGTCAGCCCTGCAGTTATAAACGCGAAAGATATTTCAAAACAAACAGCGAAGGATCCTCTTCTTACTAAAGTCCTCAGCTGGGCGTTAAGGGGGTGGCCAAATTCTATTTCTCGTGATGATCAAGCATATCCTTTTTTTATGCGCCGTAACGAGATTACTTCTCTAAAAGGGTGTCTATTGTGGGGTAATAGAACTGTTATACCCCCACCAAGTCGCCAAGCTATTCTTCATGCTCTACACGCTGGTCATCCTGGCATCGTTAAAATGAAAGGTTTGGCAAGGAGCTATGTGTGGTGGCCAAACATGGATACTGAGATAGAAAATGCTGTAAAACATTGTGTACAATGCCAAGAAAATCGCCATGATAAGGCTCAAGCACCAGTTCACACATGGGAAACTACTAAGACCGCTTGGTCGCGGCTACACATAGACTTCGCCGGGCCATTTCAAGGTAAACTGTTCTTTTTGGTATTCCAAATGGTTGGAGGTACACATCGTCAAGTCCACATCAGCACAATGTGCAATTAAGTCATTGCGATCGCTATTTGCAACGCATGGCCTTCCTGACGTCATAGTTTCCGATAACGGAACAGCGTTTACATCAGCTGAGTTCCAAACTTTTGTGAAAAACATCCATCGTCCAATGGACAGGTTGAACGAATGGTTCAGACAACAAAAGATTATTTAAAGAAAATGTCACCTTATTCAAATATTGAATTGGATCTTATTCGTTTTGTATTTAATCAACACATAAGTCCACATGCTGCGACAGGGCGTTCACCTGCCGAACTTTTATTTAATCGACAACTAAAAAGTTACTTTGATAAAGTTCATCCTCATGAGTTGTCAAACACTGTCGAACATCTACCCGTTAAAGAATCATTTAAAGAAAGCGACCTTGTATGGACTCGTAATTACGCCTCAGGTCCAAGGTGGATTCCAGCCCATATACAATCGCTAACTGGACCGTTGTCGTACAAGGTCCGTCTTCAAGATAATCGTATAGTAAAACGTCATTTAGATCAAATTCGTAGCCGAACATCCACCACAAGTTGTGAGCTAAATTTTCCAACGGATAGTAACGTTACGTTAGCCGAATTGCATAACGACGTATCAGATGATGAAACAGAAACCTATGTTGACTGTATGTTGCCGCAAACAGGACCACCCAATGAATCAACAAGCACGTCATCAAACGCACCACAATCACCAACGCCTAACAACCAGCCTGCAGACATAGGACCATCTCCCGTTCAGCCTACACCACGTAGATCGAAACGCAGCAAAAGAGTGCCACAATTCTTTTCTGCATCTGGGCGTTAAGGGGTGTTAAGTACTCGCCCACTGTGCAAGTAGAATTTTGTTATTCTACTCTCTTTTCTTTCGAACATAACACACACGTCGTACAAACACTATGTCGCCCTTATTAAATTTTTTTGAAATATTATCCAATTTACCAGCAGTCTTTTCTTGCGCAGAAACTATATTTTTTCGTACACTTTCTAAGTCATCATTGCAAGAAAACTGCAGTATATCAATAGGTTTTCTTTTAGTAACAGAATGTATGCTGTTATTATATCTATGAGTAAAGATAAGTATTAAATCTACCGTATCAGTAACATCGTGTTGTGCCTTAACACATCTTGCGATTTCAAGCAAAGTGGAGTGAAACCTTTCTACTTGTCCATTGCTTTCACTATGTAAAGGAGGTACAAAAAATTGTTGAATTCCAAAGAGATCTCTTAACAAATTTTTAATCGTATTTGATTGAAGAGATTTTTCATTATCAGAAACTATAAGCTTGGTATTCTTAAAAATATTAAGCACTTGTAAAAGCCCAGTTTTAACGTCAATAAGAGCTCTTGATGATATTGGTATAGCAACTGCATATTTTGAAAATTTGTCAACGCAAGTGAGGAAGTGTACTTTATTGGTCGAGAAAATATCTATATGGAGTATCTGTCCGGAGAAATCTGGTATTGGTGATGCACCAATAATAGGTTTTGATAATTTTCTATTATATTTATTTTCTAAACATATTTTACAATTTTTAATAAGTGAACGTAGCATCTTCTTTATATTAGGAAAAAAATATTCCGATGTAATTTGCTTATAATTTTCCTGTAAACATCTATGTGCACGGTTATGTTCTAAATTTAATGTCTCCAATTGATCATTCTTATTTGCTAAATCTATTACGATTCTTTGTGTATGGATAAATTTTATTAATGGAAAATGATCAAGAACTTCATTTTGAATTTCTGCCAAAGTACTCAAATCACAATGTATTGCATTAACTGTCCTATGGTTAACACAATTTTGTAAGGTATTTAATAGTTGTTCAATATTACTATAGTTTATAATGTGTCTCTTATATTGTTGAAATAAAATTTTAGTTATTTTATTATCATTAGATGATTTAGAAATGATTAATTGATTCATAAACTGATTAACAGGCGCTGTTACTGATTTTATTGTTTTTGAAAAAGATACTTCACTATGTACTGTCTCTGAGTCTGTATTATTTATACTGTACATATATTGACGTGACAATGCGTCAGCAACAATATTTTCTTTTCCCGGTTTATAGTGAAACTTTGGAGAAAAATCAGCTATAAATGCTTGCCATCTTTTAATTTTTGGGTTTGGGTTTTTATTGGAAGTTGTAAATGTTAATGGCTGATGGTCAGTAAAAATGTTTATATTTTGGACTCCATACAAAAAATGTCTCAATTTTTGTAGAGACCAAACAATACATAAAAGTTCACGTTCATTAGTTGCGTAATTCTGTTCTGTAGGTGAGAGCGTTCGAGATATCATGGTAACTGGTTTACCATTTTGTGACAACACAGCTCCAATAGCGTTAGAACTAGCATCAGTTGTTAATTCAAATGGCTTATCAAAATCTGGATGCTGAAGTAATACATCTTCAGAAGCTAATATACGCTTAATTTTTTTAAATGCATTAACTGCTTCCTGAGAAAAATTAATTTTTACATTTCTCGACATTTTTGCATTAATATTACCATTTCCCCCACGAAGGTATGAAGTTAAGGGTTTAACTATGTCCGCATAATTTTTTATAAAACGTCTATAATATCCAGCTAAACCAATAAAAGATCTTAATGCTCTTAGACTTTTAGGCATCTGAAAATTAAGAATATCCTGAACTTTTTCAGGAGATGTTTTAATTCCGTGCTGAGAAACAACAAATCCAAGATATTCAACTTCAGGTCGAAAGAATTTAGATTTTTCTGTTGAAATTCGCATTCCAGCATTGGACAACATTTTAAGTATTTTGTCAACATGATGAATATGGCTATCTGCGTTTTCTGAAAAAATGATTACATCATCCATATAAACAAAACAGATTTTTCCTATTTCGTCTCGCAAAATATCATCAATGGCTTGCTGAAAAATACTCGGGGCATTTTTAAACCCAAAAGGTAACCGACAAAACTCATATTTTCCATTATTTACACTAAAGGCAGTTTTGCATCTATCTTTTTCTGTTAAAGTAATTTGATGAAATCCTGATTTTAAATCAAGAGTTGTAAAAAACTTTGATTTGCCTAAGTTTGATAAAATCAGTGTTATGTCCGGTATAGGATATTTTTCTGGTATAGTAAACTCATTTATTTTTCGAAAATCTATAACCATTCTTAGTTTTTGTCTACCGTCACAATCAACACCTTTTTTATTGACGACATGAATGGGTGAATTATAGGGTGATGATGACTTTCTAATAATCCCATCCTTAAGTAGATTTTCTATCTCTGTATTTACAAACTTTGTTGCAGAAATGGGATACGGATAACTACGAGAATATATTGGTTCCTTTTTAGTTAAATTAATTTTAGCTTCAACTTGAGTATTAGCTGGCAAAGCTCTATCTGGATCAGCAAAGGCAATTACATTATTTCGAATAAGCTTATCGAATTCATCAGACAAGTTAATAGGAACATATTTATTATCAATTTCAATATAATTTACCTGTTTACAGAAAAAATAGTTAATTTTTTCTTGTCCAGTTTTATGGAAAAGAATACCATTTTTAACATCAATTAACGCTTCTATTTCTTTTAAAAAATCATAACCTATAATCCCATCAAAAGAATTTAAACATGGCAATAAAAAAAAATTTGTTGTATGATTTAAAATATTTATCTCACATTTTTCTGTAATCAGTGTAGATCCGTTTATTGACTTTATACAAAAGGGTTTAGTTACTGTTGTAATACCTTTAATGAACTTAAAATTCTTTATATAATTTTTAGAAGTGCCTGTGTCTACTAAAATGTTTAGCTCTTGACCATTTATTGATTTTTTAACAATATAAGGCAAGAACGACTTTACACTAAAAAATTCAAATTATCAATAACATTGTCTTCACATTCATCACTGAGAAAATCTTCATTTTCATACATGTTATCGTGCTCTTCAGTATTTTCGGTATAATTGATTTTTTGAATCTTTTGAACTGGAGACTGACCAGAGTTATTGTCAATGTATTGACGCTTAAACTTATTTTCATATGAAACTGCTTTTTGCCTATCATAATTTTTATTAGTATTATGTGGCTGAAACTGTAATATATTCGAATATACCGTTGGTTTCTTAAAATATGATGTATTTTTATCAATTTCCATTGGAACGTGCGGTGGATGTTGTGGGGTTTGTTTATCAATTGTATATTGAGGAGCATTTATTTTAACTGAATTGTCATATAAATAAGGTATATTTGTCTGAGATATATTTTTAGAATTAGCAAATGCATTTGCAAATTTATAACGTTGATGATTTTGTTCAAACTCTTGAGCTGTAGCTAAGGCTGTGGGTAGATCTAAAGGATTTGTGGAGAAAAGAATATCGCATAAAGGTTTACGAAGACCTGATATAAATACACGCAGAGCGTTTGCTCTAGATCGTTCATTTAAAGCTTCTATAACTTCTTGCTTACCCATATTAGTCATAAGAATTTTGTTTATAATAAGAGTGAGTTGCTTGTTAACCTTATCATAATATTCATCTATTGTCAACCTACCTTGTCTTAGAACACTAAGCTCATTCTCTAATAAATATAAGGGTCTCTTATCAGAATAAGATTGATCTAATCGAGATAATATAGCATCAAAATTAAAAATAGTGTTAAATGAACTTAAAGTGGAATTTGCTTCACCAATTATCTTGTTTCTTAAGATGCCCATAGCAACATAATATGTTTGAGATCCCTTTGTATAATAATTAATAGCAAACTTTGCGGATTCCCTCCAAGCTGGATACTCACTTGCAATCCCACTAAATTGTGGTAGTGACTTTATAAGGTGTAAATTCGTATTTCCAGCGGCACTACCAACTTGAATGGTTACCGGAGCCAAAGGTTCCACTCGAATTGCTATTGTTAAACTTCTAATATGTTCTAAAATTTCTGTTTTTGTTACATTTACTGTAGATTCTACAAGACTTAATACCTCATTTCTATTCATCTTATTTCTCTTAATTTATATTATGACAATATTAAAAAATATTTTGGAAAATTATAGCAAATTTGGGAGGAATACAAAAAATATATCAGAGAAATTTTTTAGATTTGAAATATTGATTATAAAATATGATAATAGCAAATAGAAAATTTAATAATAATATTATTTAAAAAAATATATTTAAGAAAATAAATTTTATGTAATAAATAAAAGAGATTAGTTTAGAATTATGTTTTCTTACAATTGTACTGCATCAAAATTTAATCCACGTTTGATGTACGTCAATTTACTAATGCTTCATATAATTTTTTACAGGTTCACGAAATTTTCTTCACTTTTTTACTGATTCTTCATGTGAAAATTTTTCTTGAGATTCTTGAAATAATAAAAATTCTTCTAAATTATGCGATTTTTTTACAGCTTACAGTTTAATTTTATATTGTTGTTGTTTTTGTTTGAAATCTTTTTATTTTTCCAACTTATTGTAATTGATCTGCACCTTTTTCTCGTTTTTGCACTCTTATTTTGATTTTTTTTTAATTAATTTTTAATTTAGTTGTTTGTCTTTCGTTTTACTTTTTAAATTATGTATCTTTTATCTGCGTTGGGCGCCAATTAATATTTTGCATACGTTTATAATCGTTTATACGATTTTAATTGAAACGATATGCTTGAAGTTCAAAATGTGAATAATCAAATTTTATTTTTTTTTTCATTTCTTGATTAAAAAAAAAAATACAAATTTTATATTTTTAAATAAAAAAATATAACAAGTATTAAAATGAAAAATAGAAAGAATTATAATTGTTATTTAATATAAAAGAATAATAATTATATTATAATAATAATAATAATAATAATAATAATAATAATAATAATAATAATAATAAAATATTAAGAGTTCTAATTAATTTATAAATGTTTAATATTAACTAATATTAACTTATACAACAGAACTACTTCTCATTATATCTACAAATCTATAATAAGAGCTTAATAAAGGTTCAAATTAATGAATCACAAATTCGTTGCGAACTAGGATAAATTTTATTTTCACAACCATAAACAAGATATTCTACCCTACAATAACGCAACTAGTCATATTCGTTCTATTTATATTTGCTAATAAGATTTCAATAACATTTTTGTTGAAAAATTTCATAAATCTCACACAAAAATCATATCAAAGAAATCAAATTCATTTTAAGTTTTAAATGCTTGGTTTATAAACACATACACAGTCGACAACAAGTTCTTTTTTATTTATTCCGTTACTCGAATTCCCGTTAATTTTTTTTCTCTCTATTCTTGTATGACCTTTGTGTAAATACTATATACGGTATTTTTTAAAACAATTTAAACATGAGCTCCTCTTCGGGGGGTAATTTTTTTTCGATACTTGATCCGGACAATAAAAAGCAATCCCCACCAACAAAACGCAAAAAAAAAACTATTCCAACTTAAACATCAACAATACATACGATTTCCCACAGATTGGCACGAAAACTATATGCAACTCCAAACAATGTCCCAAATTCATAACACTAAAAAGCAAAATTACCGATAAACCAATCCAATTATTTAATATTTTTTTGATCTCTAAAGCCATAGAAGGTATAACCAGGGAACCCACACAAAAAATTTCTTTCACCAGGGACGGAAATCTTCTTATACTCACAAAGAACGAAGCTCAGACAAACAAATTTCTAAAAACAACAACCTTAACAGGTGTTGGTCAAGTTGAATGCGCCCTACATCCTACACTAAATACCGTCAAAGGACTAATTTTTGCTCCCACACTCAAAGATCTATCAGTAGAAGAAATTGTCGAAGGGTTAAAAGAACAAGGAGTCACGGACTGTAGAAAAATTATAAAATTTTCCGACAATAAAGTCAACAATACCTCTTTGCACATACTAAGCTTCGACCTTTACAAACTACCCGTTGATATCAAAATTGGATTTTTGAATTGCAAAGTCGACCCATACATACCTAACCCAATCCAATGTAAAAAATGCTTCAAACTAGGATATACCCGAAAATATTGCAATAACATTGACAACTGTGATATATGCGGTTCAGCTCAGCACGACCTAATTCCCTGTAGCAGAGTACAATATATCAACTGCAAGCATCCTCACAGATCAACCAATAAAAATTGTCCTGTCTACAAACAACGAAAGGAAATATTAAATATCAAAATAACTAAAAACTGCTCGTATAGAGAAGCCGCATCACAAGCACATAGTACAGAAATTTACGATATCCCAACTGAAGACCTAAAAAATGCCATAGAAGAGAAAAAAAATATACAAAAAACAACAAATATAAACCCCGTTAATTTTTCAGGTAGTAATGAAAATAATAATTTAAAAACAAATACAAATAAAGCAGACAATACAAACACAACAACTGTAACAACAAATACAACACAAGGAAAATCTATTATAATCTCACACATTTCAACTGATTTAAACTCACAACCAAAAGCTAACCTACTCCCAGATCACTCCAACAATTCAAACACATTAACACGATCAAGCAATTATAATATAAATTCATCAACTAGCAAAAACAACACTAATTTTACAGAATTAAATAAAATAAAATCTACTAAAGAAAAACCAATTGAAAAATTACCTAAAGATTCTAGGAAAACTTCTTCTGTAATCAGCAGTGGGAGTTTCGACTTTAACTCGCCACTCTCTGACATGGACCTCTAAAATTTTCCCTTTTTCCATATGGCTATTAAGTTTCTCCAATGGAACATAAATGGTTGCTATAACAACCTCCACGAATTGAAACTTTTAATAAAATCTAATTCACCTGACATTATTGCTCTGCAGGAAACACATCATGATATAAACCCTTTAATACTAAACGGTTACACCCCATCATTGTCAAACAGCACACACGTTAAACGTGGTGGAGCAGCAATTTAAAAAAAAAAAAAACAATTTTTAACATACTATTTTGCAAATAACAAACTTCTATGTTGAAATTGAAATTTCTCTCGGATTCAAATTAAAAATTATATCTATCTATCTAAGCCCTTTGGAACCATTACCAACTACAGAAATTTCTTCTCTATTATCCAATAACGGACTTAACACAATAATCTTGGACGACTTTAACTCACACTCCCAACTTTGGGGATCTCCTTTTCCTAACCAAAGAGGTAAACTTATTGAGAATATGCTCACCAATTCCAATTTGATCTTATTAAATGATGGCAGTCCAACACACCTATCCACGAGATCAACTTTTACACACATAGATCTGTCCCTAATCTCTCCAGACTTATCAGCTTACGCGTTGATGATCATCTGCATGGTAGTGATCATTTTCCCATCCACATAACTATACAAAAAAACAATATGAATATCAATAACAACATAAACGCTAAGAGATATAACATTAAAGCTGCAAATTGGGCAAAATTCCAAAGCTACTTAAATAACATACCCATTAGAAACTTATCTAACAACCCTAACAAAGAAGCCGCTTGGTTAATTAAAATAATAAAATCAGCTGCAACCTCGCAATTCCACACTCTAATTACAATAGTAGAAGCAAATATGCACATTGGTGGTCCAAAGAACTTCAGTTACTACGGAACCTAAAACAAAATTGTTTTCACAAATTTAAAAAACACCCTAATGCAGAAAATCTATTAGCTTACAAAATGCATTATTCAAATTTAAGTGCAAACTTGCTAAGAGAAAATCTTTCTCTGATTACACTGAACAGATCAACCCCCGCACCCCTATTAATAAAATCTGGTCAAACATACATAAACTTAACGGTATAAACACTCACCTTGGAATACGTTTTATTTCAACTAGCAACCGCACAATCCTGGATTCGATACTGCAAGGTGTCAATTTTTTGCTCTTGCGTGTTTTCTACTAATATTAAAAGTAAAAGATTATAAATTAATTGATTTGCTTTTTTGCGATGTTTTCACAAAAAAGGCGAATGCATTGGCGTAACAATCCCAAATTTAAGTTACCGAAAACGTCTGATAAACCTAGTACCAGTTCAAACCAATTTCAAATATTATCTGATGATTCATTCGACGATGAAGAAGAGTTTAATCCAATAAAAAAAAAACTGCCACCTATAATTGTGGATTCTGCACACAGCTTTTCCGAAAATTATGTCCGCATCGTTATCACTTTATGAAGAGCCCTAATCATCCTAAAGAGTAAGAGGTTCAATTTCTATACTCATGGTCTTCCTCAGCTCGAGTATAACTTGGGGCTCACACGATCAAGTTTTCATTCAATTTTTAAAATTTTTCTCTCATTTTTTTACCAATACACTCACATTTTAAAAATTTGCTGAGCAAGCATCATTTCGTGATGAATTGCCAAAAACATATGATCGCCGCTCTCAAGGAAAACAATTGTACTCAGATGTATTTAAAAGCAAAAATGTAAACAAAAACAATGATGATAACATTTCCAATGAAAGATTACTGGAAATATTTTTCGATGCCATCGACGCTCTCCAAAGATGTCAAAACAAATATGACAAGTTGAGAGTTTTAGGTATGATGCTTCAAAATGCCATATAATATAACTTCTATACAAGACGTTCATGTTATGCACTGGAACGCCCAAGGCATAACAACTTCATAAGCTGTTTCACAGCTAAAGCAATTTTTAATAAACAACAAAATTGATATTCTGCTTCTAAATGAAACATTCTTAAAACCACACCATAAATTGCGACTTGGAAATTTTAAAATATACAGAGAAGACCGACCTACTAATGGGGGTGGTGTTCTCATAGCTATTAAAAGTTGTATAGATTATTACCCACATTAAGAACTAGCAAAATTGAAAATATTTCAATAGAAATAATTATAAATCGACGACCTGTTATTTTCACATCTGCATATAATCCAAATTATATAGCTGATTTCAAAAGTGATCTAGATATTTTAACTGGATCTACTCACAATTTTTTTATTTTTGGAGACCTGAATACTCGTTATATAAGCTGGTAATGTTCTTTACAATCATAGTTTGCAATCAAACTACTACATATATAGTTCCTTAAGTCATACTCAATTTGGTCAAAACGTAAGTCCTGTACAATGTTCTACTGTTGATATTCTATTATCGAACTCAAATATTAATTTTTCGACCCTAGCGTCACACCCAAATCAACTACAATTGGATCACGTTCCAATTTCTTGCTCTATTTATGGACAGTTTCAACATATTATTCAATCAGTTCCCCTTTATCACCGGGCTAATTGGCCTGAAATTAAAGCCTAGGTTGAGAATGAAATTAAGGGCAGCAACTTGAACCAAAATTTAATTAATTCTGTTAATGTAGAAAGGTGTCTGGTAAAATTATTAACTTTTGTAAGGGAAGCTTTTAACAAAATGCCTACTGGACGTAAAAACTCCAGGCAAAGAGAAATTTCTGATACAAGTAAAATGTTAATCGGTCAACGAAATAAATATAAACGCAAGTTCAAAGATGTACAGATTCTAACCGTAGAATTCAAATAAACGCTGTTCTTAAGCAAATTAATAATCTCATAGATTTTCATATTAAAAAGGATAGGAATGACAGCTGGTCCAAATACATTGCAAAACTGCCTTCTGGCTCCAAAAAGTTTTAAAAATTAACCAAGGCCACTAAGGGTAAAAACTCACCTCTTGCAGATTTATGTGTAAATGGAGATATTTTGAAATCTAAAGTTGACAAAGCAAATGCTATAGCTAACGTATTTGAAAGCTCACACGCAATTACTATAAGTAGTTCTTCGACTATGGATTCTAAAGTTGGTAAATATAGAAAGAATTTACTTAGGCAAACTGCTTTAAACTACACTGAGATTGCAGAAACAAATGAAAATGAAATTAAATCATTCGTATACTCTTTGAAAAATAATAAGCTGCCTGGCCTTGATAATATTAATAGCATTTTGTTGAAAAATATGCCTGACTACTTTTATCAAATATTGAGTAAAATATTTAACTTTTGCTTGAACAATGGATACTTTCCAACTTGTTTTAAAAAGGCTAAAATAATAGCTATTCATAAAAATGGAAAAGACCCGAAACAACCTTCTAGTTATAGACCAATAAGCATATTAAGCCTTTTGGATAAGGTTTTCGAAAAGATCATCCATAACAGAAGATTAGATTTTACGAACGAGAACAACATTATTAACAAGGAGCAGTTTGGATTTCGTAAAGAACATTCCACCGTTCATCAGGTTTTAAGAGTTGTTAATTTTATTAATAAAAACAAAGCAGAACGAAAAAGCACAGGAGTTATTTTTCTAGATATCGAAAAAGCTATCGATTCCATCTGGCATGATGGACTTGTTTATAAATTAAACATATTTGGATTTCCTGTTTATTTACAGAAAATTATTAAAAGTTTTCTAGATTGCCGTACTTTTATTGTTGCCGTTGAAAATTAGTTTTCAAGTGAACGTCTTATTCCTGCGGGACTGCCGCAAGGATCAGTATTATCTCCTACACTTTATTCAATATACACGTCTGATATTACAATTCGCAAAAATCACGAAGCTGCTTTTTATGCTGATGATAGCGCTCTTATCTGCTATGGTAAAGTTTCAAATGCAATTATAAAGAGAATGCGAGATTCATTAAAAGCCATACAGAAATACTTCGATAAATGGAAAATCAAAGTAAATGATAACAGAACTCAGGCAATAATATTTCCATATAATAAGTCGCCAAAAAGAGCTCCGACATTAAGTTTAATTTCACGAGGAATAATTATCCCCTTAAAGGATGATATCAAATATCTGGGAATAACTCTAGACAAAAAACTAACTTTTAAATAACATGTTCAAAACACTTGTGAGAAAGCAATCAAATGTGGGCGAGCCCTTTATCCCTTACTCAATAGGAGATCGAAACTGAACTTAAAGAACAAAATTATGTTGTATAAAATGTGTATCTGTCCGATAATGACTTACTGTTGTCAAGTATGGTTTAGCAGATGTGCTAAAACACATACTAAAAAGCTTCAAATAATTCAAAATAAAAATCTTAAAATAATACATAATCTTTCTTCAAGGTTCTCTACAGAATTGTTGCATAAAAAATATGATTATAAATTGTTTAATACAATTGCAAGGGAACTGACGCTGTCATTTAATGAAAGATGCAGAATGTCTTCGTTTGTATCAATAAGAAATTTGCTCAACAATCACTACTAATTCTTTTATTTTTAAAAATTTAAGTTAGTGTTTGTTTTTAAATTTCTTTTTAACCTGTAGCAAGTTTAAGGTTTTTTCATAATACTTTTCCTTACCCCTGTGATATTAAAAGTTTCCTTATTTAATTATTATGATTTTTATTGTTGCAATAAAGGGTGTTTTTTATAGACGTATAGAACTTTAAATTGCAATAAAACAACGATGGATTATTCGATTGACATGAATTTTATTTATCCGAAAGATAATCTTGTGGCATTACATTTTAAATATGATTTCTGGTATATGACCGCCACGGCTGGCTCAGATGTAGTTCAATCTGGACGTCCAATTTTCGATGACTTTTTCCAACATTTGTGGCCGTATATCGGCAATAACACGGCGAATGTTGTCTTCCAAATGGTCAAGCGTTTGTGGCTTATCCGCATAGACCAATGACTTTACCTAGCCCCACAGAAAGTAGTCTAGTGGTGTTAAATCACAAGATCTTGGAGGCCAATTCACAGGTCCAAAACGTGAAATTAGGCGGTCACCAAACGTGTCTTTCAATAAATTGATTGTGGCACGAGCTGTGTAACATGTTGCGCCGTCTTGTTGGAGTCACAGCTCCTGGACATCATGGTTGTTCAATTCAGGAATGACAAAGTTAGTAATCATGGCTCTAGACCGATCACCATTGATTGTAACGTTCTGGCCATCATCGTTTTTGAAGAAGTACGGACCAATGATTCCACCAGCCCATAAAGCGCACCAAACAGTCAGTTTTTCTGGATGTAACGGTGTTTCGACATACACTTGAGGATTAGCTTCACTCCAAATGCGGCAGTTTTGTTTGTTGACGTAGCCATTCAACTAGAAGTGCGCTTCATCGCTAAACAAAGTTCGTAAAATACGTATTCCGCACAGAACCATTATTTTCGAAATAAAATTTCACTATTTGAAGCGTTGTTCAGGCGTGAGTCTATTCCTGATGAATTGCCAAGCCAAACTGTTAAATCGGTCGCCATCTTGAACAGTAATTCAAACTTAAAGTTCTATACGTCTATAAAAAACACCCTTTACTTTTTAGTAAAATCTCGTAACTATGTAAATATTACTTAACATTTGTAAATAAATAAATAGAGAGAGAGAGAGAACTAAAAAAAAAAAAAATCCTGGATTCTACTGAAATGGCCAACCTCTTCGGGGTGATCTGGTCGGGTCAATCTAGTGATATCAATTTCAGTAACCAATTCAATCAAGATAAATGTAATACTACCATCAGACACAATTATGAACTAACCCAACCGGCAAAAATTCTGGAAGACAGCATTTCGACACTTAGAGATAAAGTCAAATCTCTCCACACTAAAAGGCAGAACACCAGGTTTTGATAAAATATCATACCCAATTTTACAATAAGTCCCTTTCAGTCTACTCAAGCTGTTGGGCCAACTTTATAATCTAATCTTTACCACTGGTATCATACCCCAAAGCTGGAAAATTGCAACTGTAATCCCTATCCCAAAACCAAATAAGCATATCACCAGGATTGATGGTTATAGACCAATATCACTAATCCCCTGTATATCTAAGCTTCTAGAAAAAATTATTGCTAGAAGAATCAATTAGTTTCCAACCAAAAATAAACTTCTTAGCATCCACCAAGTCGCTTTTAAACCCAATAAGGGTACCATTGATGACCTATCTTTTATTGACTATTCATCCACATCCGCCATATCACATCACAATCACATATCAATAATATCCACAGATTTTGAAAAATCATTTGACCGTGTCGGCATTCATACAATCATATCACAACTTACTGAATGGAAATTTGGCAACAACATCTTAAACTTTATTTATTCATTCCTTACCAATAGAAAATTAAGAGTTAAAGTAAATAATCATATCTCATCCATCCAGCCCTTACATAATGGTATCCCTCAGGGGTCCCCTCTATCTGTAGTCTTATTTCAAATTGCTACAAACAAACTTAATATAATAATAAAAAACAGACGACCTATATTTAATATACAAACATAATATTAATGCACAATTTCAAAGTGAAATCAACTCATTATTCTTATCTTTGGATGACTGGTGCGCTAGATCAGGTGCAAAAATTTGTTTCGCCAAGACGAAACTTCTTCACATTTGCAAAAAACGATCTTGCAACATTACCAATATTAATATACAAGGTAATCAAATTGATAAAATTTACTCGTTGAGAATTTTAGGTATAATCTTCAACAGTTCCTACACATGGTCATCTCATATTGAACATCTAAGGAAAAACATATTCAAAAGGTTAAATCTCATAAAATACATCACATCCAAACGGAGCAACTCACACCCAAATACATCTATAAATATTATTCGATGTACCATACTAGCAAAAATAGAATACGGTCTATGCATTTATGGAAAAACGTCAAACTCACAGTTAAAAAAATTGACTCCTCTATATAACCAAGCAATTAGACTAGCTATTGGTGCTCTCAAAACTACACCTATTGTAAATTTAATGGCAGAGTCTGGACTCACTACGATCAAGCAATCTTATCACAAATATGATAATTCCATCTGAGCGTAGTCTCCTTTTACAATTACGTAATTCCTTTTCACAAAACAATCCACGATACCCATCCACCGTCCATATAGCCCTCCAACTTGCAGCAGAAAAGAATATTGAAATAAAACCTCTTAGAATATACTCCCCTTCTGAACCTCCGTGGAAACTAAGCAACGATATCTTTATCCAGGACTTGCTATCCTTACCCAAAAATTCAACTACTAATTTAATTTATATTTCACTCTTTAAGGAAATTTTTTCAATATATAACAATAGAAATTGGAAATTTGTATATACAGATGGCTCTAAAACAACTTCATCCGCCTCTTTTGCGGTGGTAAACTACTCTCTAAACGTTGAATTTCTCGCTACTGTGGACGAAAACTGCTCGATTTTTACTGCTGAAGCCACTGCAATTTTTTTTGCTATAAATAAATACAAGACTACACCAGGGAGATATGTTATATGCTCTGACTCTAAATCTGCCATAACAGCTTTACAGAATTTGAACAACAGGAGTGTGATTATCTCCAAAATAAGGGATCTTTTAATTAAATTTCATAAAAAATTTAAACTTATGTGGATTCCAGGCCACGCTGGAATTGTCGGCAACTCTCTGGCTGACAAAGCAGCTAAATACGCTACTTTTGCCCCTATTATATCATATCCAATTACTACTAAAAATGACATGAAAAGGTATATACTCAGCAAATGTAGAACGGGAGAGATAGAACGCTGGACTAGTTACCAACACCATTACAAAATGTTTAATCCTTACAAAATTCCACCCGGTACCCCAAAGAAGCTCCAAGACGGGGCATACAAACTTATTGTCGACTAAGACTTGGCCATAGTCTGATTCACCAACACCTATTAAACGGAACAACTTAACGTCGCTTCCACTTGTGCAATAGCGGTCTCTTTATGAATATTAATCATTTGATATTTAACTGTAGATATATCAGGAAAGCTCCAATACAAATATTCAATAAGATTTGCCTCCCGGAACTACTGAAGACAACTAATACTGACAACATAAAGAAGACGCTTTTACTTTTAAAATATTGTAACATTTATAACCAAATTTAACTAATGGTTTTTAGGTCGAAAACCTCTGCCGTTATGACCTATTCTTCTTAAATCATTTACAATTCATAATTTATTATGTTTGTAAACTTTAATAAATAAATAAAATAAATATAAATACATACATACATGCGCATTTATATGTTGTTGTTTATTTTTTTTATTCTCTGCTTATCTCAGTAGCTAAATGAGATAAACTTTTATTTGAAATGCGCATGCTCAAATATTCCCTTGTTACTTTCCCCCTTCATCTGTTTCAGTTATTCATTTTTGCTTTTAGATTTTCTTCTACGTAGAACATCTTTATAGTTTAATAGTCTTTGCTTTAATACTGTTACGAAAATCACTCTAATGTATGACAGTATTTTATTATTCATAAGAAATGGTATTTATGTATGTGTAACTGTAGCAATGTTAATTCGTAGAATTTTATAGTGTAATGCTTGTGTGTGAGCTGTGTGTTATTTATATCTGTGATAGCTTTAGTTCTAGAATTTGCTAGATTAAGCATTTTCATTTACCTTGTTGTCTTATACTAGATACTCCTAGAAGTATGCAGTAACTTCTAGAACAGTGTAGACGGTTCTCGGCTAAACTAAAGATTTGAAATTTGCTTAAATGGAACAGTATATAAGGCAATGCTGAGATTGCCAGACGAGTTCAGTTGAGTTCAGTTCTGGTTGAGACATTAGACTGTAAACAAGGTGTGTCAAAAACAATAAAGTGTAGTTGTGACGGTTATAAATAAAGTGTGTTTCTACAAGTATGAGAAAAGAAAACAAATTGGGTTTTTATTTTACAATAAAGAACCCTAACAAACTAAACGTTTTTATAATAGTGTAAAAATGTAACAGTATGTATGAGTTCATGGTTGTGTAGGTGCTTACATTTGCCTGGTTATATTTTTGGAAAAAGCACCTAAAGCTCTTTAAATGCAAAATCTAAAACAAAGATGGCATTAAAAATAAGATTTAAATAAATATTTGAAAAAAGAAGATTAATACAAATTCGTTTAATTGTTTTACTTTTATTTAGTCTTAAATAAAAATGTAGTTCGTAAATAAGTTAAATTGACTGTAGTAACCAAATATTCATTTTTTCAATTTTACACATTTTTATATATTCAAAAAAAATTTATAAAAAAGATTTTTAATGAAATTTTTAAATAAAAACAAAGAAATTTTAAGAAAGAATACAAAATACATAAATTTAATTTAATTTAAAACGTTTGCAAACATTTTTTAAACCAAAACAAATTAATCACGCAAAAATATTCCTCTTGCTGTATGAATTTTATATTTGTAGTTCTTTCACCCACATTATTTCACAACTGCTGATTTCATGTTTGTGTGAAAGAGCTGCACAAGCATACTTGAAAGTCACACATCACTACAATCACGTGTAATATTTTAGAATAAAAAGTACTTGTAAGCCCTTTCTAGTATGCTTGTGTATGCTTAGTTTGATTGCACAAGCTTTACGAACATGTACAGCTTAAAAATTTCCATAAAAAAAGAAAACAGAAATTAATGAAAAACTAAAATTTCGGTTGTATTTTTAATTTTTCTCAGCCATTTGTGCACCAATTGATCTCATGTTTTGTTATTGTGATTTCTGACAAAATGCATACTATGTTTTTTTGTTCGTTTTGGTATTGAAAATAACCAAAATGAAGGTAGTCGCTGGTTTTGACTAATGGTTCCATCATTTATGATCGGATCGGGCTGATTTCAGTAGCAACAACTGATAGATTGGTATGCTAAACTATTTTTTGCCTTGTCTAGGGACTTCAGAACTCACTGTGCCTCACTATTACATCATGCAAATTGCATTCAATATCGTATGAAAACTATTGAAATTTTAGTCTTTCTGTTGGAAAAAAATTCAAAATTTCGACAAGTCAGAATTGCAGCAAAAAAAAAAACAAAGCCGACTTTAATGTATTTACAATTCTTGTCAGAATCCCTGCTACACTGTTTTAAATTTTCTAAAGGATAAAAGGATCTTAAACTTAATTCTAAAGTGACACATTTGAAAATACTAAAATTAAGTGTTTGCGTATGGTTGTATTGTAAACTGTGCAACGTTTAACAACTAATTAAAAAGAAAAATGCTTTTTTTATAATCAATTCAATAAATTTATTTTAAAATATTTTTGAAAACCAATAAATATATTTCTTTTATAATTTTAATGATACTTTTTTTTGAATTGAACAAAAATTTATTATAAAAGTTAAGTAAGTAAATACTACAAAAAGAAAGCAAGAATTATAAAATACATAATAACAATGAAACGTTCAAAATGGTAATAGAAATTTTAATTCCGCATCAATTAGTCTACGATATTCGATAAATTCTTCTATTTAAATTTTACAAGTTATACTTTAACAAAAAAAAAATTACAAAATATATAAAGGAAAACAAATTATTATTTTTATTAAATCAGCAATTGAAAATACACATTAGATTTACAATTTTTTTCTTTTTTTTTTATTAAAAATATTTCGTAGTTTTATTTATGGTAGTTAGTTTTTCTTTTTTTTGACTTTACTATTGAAATATTTTTAACAGCTTGATATTTTGTTGGGCGCTTTAGACGTTTTTTTTAATAACATGCAACAAAAAATGTGTATAAACGCAGATAAATAAAAGTATTTAGTTTGGACATTTTGCAGACATTATGCTTTGATTTTGTTTTTGTTTAATCACTTTTTATATATACTGCCAACAATTTATCTATACACGAAAGATATCATGGATATTATTGTTAGGCTTGAAATCGAATGGGCCGAAAAAGCCGAGGCCAATCCACAAATTTTAAGCCATAGTGAAAGATACCACTAATGCTGACACCAATCAAGGAGCCCCAGAACAACATCAACAGCAGATTTTCAGTATTGAATTCGGAAGGTACCAAAGCGGTTAAGAAAAGCATAGCTATAGAGAAGATTAATATCGTGGGGAACTAAAATAATAATAAAATAGTTTTATTAAAATTAGTAACTCCAAAATAACTCCTTAATAAACTTACTGTATTATAGTGCCAGGTGTGTTTTACTTCTAGCGGTGAAGGCATGGAGGTATTAATTATATAACGTCCTAAAAATAAATCAATACCATCCTGAAAATACACAAAAAATAATATAAATTTTGCTGTGTGCTTCATTTCAAAACAAAAGTTATATGAGTTTATTTATAACTCTTCTCTTTGGGATATTTGATTTGTTTTTTTTTTTTTTTTTTTTTTTTGTTTTTTTTTTTTAAACAAAAAAATCATTTTATATAAACTCACTTGTCTAAAACCATCGGCAAAATTATTTAAATAATAACGTGTCATTGAATTAATGCCATCTTGTATCATACCCGCTGTAGTACGTTTACCAGTGCGAGTAAAATCAGTTTTTAATGCTCCCGTACCGGAATATTGCAACGAAATCATATCAGCATTATCGGCCCAAACACCTTTGAAAATCAAATCGAATTGAGGTGAAGCCGTTTCGACTTTTTGTCCCACATGTAATATTCCCAATTTTTGTAAAATTGTATTCAATGAACGTCGTGCCAACATGCTCTGAACCACATTTGTACGATCTAAGCAATCAATACAGTTGGTGCGAAAAACGCCATGTTGGGTTGACACAATACGACCGTCATCTCGTATGTGAAAAAGCGCAAATTCTTCTTGCTCATGCGCTAAACGATCAATAAGAATATTGAGACGATCCCAGCGCATTTTTTTACATTCTGCATGAAAATCGAAAGCCTCATAGCGTACATTGGAATTATTAAGTTGTTGTGCAAAAGAGCGATAAGACAATTCCAAGGCTCCTTCGGCGCCTTTTTGATCAACCTAACAAAAAATAAAACAAAAAAACTCTCGAACTCTACTGTTCACAGTTTTTTAAATGCTTATAAAGTTAAGTACTTACCAAGTTAACTAAAACCTGGCGACCATATTTTGCAATTTGTTCCTCGAAATGGCGATTAAAAGCGTTTAAATGATCGCGACCAGGTATAATATGGGGTCGAGGTTTATACCGAAGATTGGGTAATTGACGCCAAAAGAAAGGCATACTACCGCGAGTCTAAAAATAAATAAAATACAACCTTTAAAATCTAAAAAGCAAATTCTCAAGATTTTTTTTTTTTTTGTAGATTTCCAAATTCGGTTGTGTTTTCTACATTACTAAGATCGAAAACATTACGTTTCACAATTATTTAAAACTGTTTAAGTCTAAAAACATTTCATTTGAGAAAGCTATACCTGGACAAAAGATATACGATCTCCATTAAACTCAACAAGTTGTTCAGTTTCCACAAAATTAGCCACCTGACCTTCGTCGTTTATACCACGACTATAAAAACGAGTGCCAGCCTTATAGATTGACCGTCTCGATATAATAGACCAAACAAAATTTTGACCATTTATCTGCACTTGATTAATAGAAACAACTATAAAAAAAGAAAAAAACCACACATATTTTAAATTATTAAAAATAATATTATTTAATTTTACACCCTATTTACTCACATCCCAAAATCAAAGGCAATTGAAACTTTTGCATTTCTTTACATTTGAAATTATTTAACAATGCCCCATTCCACACAAAACGGCTATCGGCACGTTCGATAACACTTAAACCATTCATATCTGCAGACATATTGCATTTACGCTGCAACGTATGGGTAATATCATAACGTTCATCATAGGAAAAGTAAAAGTAGTTTGTGTCCATTGTTTTTCTTAGCATTTGTATGTAGGTTTCATTATGTTCTCGTTGTTTTGGGGTCAAATGCGTTGTCGTTGGAATGTAGGGAATAATATCGTAGCCAGCCAAACGCCAAATAACAACTCCATTAATCATACCAACGTAAAGACGATGCGTGGCTACAAGAAGATAATCACCTGCCACAAGGCGTATCGCACCCAAGATGCCACAAACACGACGTGCTGGTGAGAGATTTTGCAATTCCTTTTTTGATGCTAGAATAGCAGAGCATTTTAGTAAATGATATTAAATATTCTTATACAAATGAAAAACAGTTATTGTTAATATTTTATTATATATAAATAGTCCTTAATGTTGGATAATACATTGTGCTAACATTCAAAGGGTACTGTTGATATCTTAGATTATTAAAAATTCATAAATCTCCATAGTAAGCACAACAAATACCGGGTAGCTACGCGATCATTAAGCATGTTGCCAAATGAAATAACTCTTTGCAGTGTGCTACTTTAAATTTTAAATCCACACTTAAACTTACACTATACTAATTTACTACTAGTATGTACATAATCAAGACATACAATTAATACATATGGTGAAAGGTATTTTTGATTCGACCAATACAGCACTCCTAACTGTTTTTAATACCATATTGTTTTTATAATAATGACCGTAAGAACAGTAAAAAGGTAAATGTCATTAAATTTTAGTGCATACACACATACATATATATTTTATAATTTTTAATTTATGTTTCAAGTTTAAAAAAACTACAATTTCTAAAAAAAATATATAAAATGATAAACTTACATTGCATCTTAACCGTACTGGAAACACGATCGATTATTAATAATATATCTACTGCATTAACCTCCACCATAATGCGGTCCAGTGTGATGTACCTAGTCAACACACATAAACACAGAACAAATGAAAATGGAAAATGGCAAAAATATATCAAAATCGTATATTTCAATGGCAATTGGAAAATGTTTTCCTTCGTATTGTGGGTCAAGTGTTTTTAAACAAAAACACATTTTGATTTTGTTCGCACAGCACAATAAAAACAAACAAAAAATCAATTTTTCTTTTACAACTTACAAATTCATGTCATCGTATATATTCCAACTATGCAATTCATCCATTACGAGAGTTTTTCTTTAAATCTATTCCTTAAATGGCCGATAGAGCAAAGTTGATCAATAATTAAAAACAAGCCAACAATCTGTCCTTAGATTAGATACCAAAAATTTTCTTTTTAAATTCGCACACAAATTGTATTTGAATCAATCAATGAATTCGTGGTAATTACTATTGACGGAAAGTTATAACTAGCAAAATTTTTTTCATGCATATAAATTTTTTTTTAATTATACACGTAATTTTGTTGATTTAAGGAATTATAATTTTAAAAAATTAAATTTTGTACAAAAGTCCACAAATAAATAGATTTTAGCAAAAAATATGACGTTTCATAACGTTTGTTGAAAGCAACGGAGACGTTTACACTCAGCTGTTACATTGTGATGCCACATTTTTCCTTGAACATATTTGACCGTTATTCTTAGCGATTTTTATGTTAATGGCAATTTAATTGTAATGTGTTATGATGTAAGACACCATTTACACAGGGAAAGTTTACTTTGAAAAATTTTGTTGAATTCTCTTTTAAACTTTCTTTGGTGTTTACACAGGGAAAGTTTTGTTTCTCAAATTTTGTTTTGTTTTCAAATAAAAAGTTGCAGCTAACTTCAGTTATATAAACTACGAACAAAGAACAAAACGAATTTGCGAGTACAAGAAAGTCTGTACTGCCTCCCGTTCTCTTCACCCCTATCTCCTATAAACTCAAGACTTTGCAAAGTAAGCTTTCCCTGTGTAAATGGTGTCTAATTATTTCTCAGAAAAATCCACTTGACCAACAGTTCAATTCCACAACAAACGAAAGGAGAAATGATTTTTATAAGAAGTATTTTTGATCACCTTTACAACTAAATGTTTAACTAATCAAATTCTAGCCGCCGTCATATTCTTTGAGTGTCTCCGGCTACAATTTTGTAATCGACTTGGACCTCTAATTCAATTGTTTTCATATATATACATACATACATATTTTTTATCACAGAATACACTATGTTTTTTATAATCAACTAAAAATTAGCAATATTTACAAAATATGTCTAAAATGTGGAATAAAGAGGTTACTGAACTCCTCCTGATACAATATAAACAGCATGAACATCTTTATAATTCAAAACACCACGATTATCAAAACCGAGCTAGACGCGCCAAGTGTTTAATTGAAATTTGCGAACGCTTAAAACAAGTTGATGCAGAAATTACCGTGGAATCCATAAAATCCAAAATACACACACTGCGATCCCAGTTTAACTCTGAAAGACGTAAAATATCTGAAAGTGAGAAAAGTGGTGCTCGAGGGGACAATGTGTATGTGTCCAAGCTGTGGTTTTATCCTTTAATGGAATTTCTAACCTCTCATATTAACTGTCGACAAACGCCATCCACAGTTTTCCACGTAAAATTAAAAATACATATCAGGATTACTTTTACATATAAAAGTATGTGTATTGTAATTTCAGAATATTGAAGAATATAAGGATGTAAAAGTTGAGCAGGAAGTTGAAGCTGAGAGTAATGCCTTAAGCAACTCATTTCACAATCTGCAAGTATGTATACACATACTTAAATAATAATTAACTTACTTTTTCTCCTTTATTCGTATGCAAGGTTGAATCCTTAAATGAAGATGTCTGTCGTATTTGCTTGCAACAAAATGGTATATTAAACTGGAATAATAAGATTTTAAAGTTTTTTGGTATGAGCTACAAAGATTGTTATTTCAAATACACTAATTTAATTGAGAATGGTAAGAAAATACATAAAATCACGTTTTGCACAGTGGTAATTTCGATTCTCTTTTAGAAGCTCAATGTTTTCCAACAAATCTGTGCAAGAGTTGTGCTAATAATCTAAAAAATGCTCACATGTTGTTTGAAAAAGCATTGCAATCATTCAATTTTCTTCAAGATACTTTCACAGCTAAAAACCACATGACTGAATTATGCGATGAACAGGATATAGCAAATTTTGAAGTTCATATTTTTGACGAGAGTAAATCTGTAGTACCTGCAGAAAATGAACATCTTATTGAATTAGAAGAAGACAAAAGCTTCCTAATAGTTCACGAAATGGAGAGTCTTGCGGAAAAAGAAATTGTAATGACAAATACAATTAGCAAACACATAACTATAGAAAATGAAAATTTCGCAAATATTCCTAAATATGAACCATACGACGAGAATATATTGGACGTCAACCTTACCGAAAGTAGGCAAGCAGAAGTAAAACCATCCCCAAAAGCAAATACTATTAAGAAAAGAAAAAAATGCAAATCATTTCTTGAAACCTCATTGGAGGAACATGTTATTAGAGAAGAATACAATAACTCACCAAAGTCATTAACTCCTATTGAGGCTACTAAAAAAACGAAAACGAACGAATCAATAGACAAAGATTGTGATTACAAAACTCCACTGGAATCACCTTGTACGCAGCCTAAAAAACGAAAAAGGAAGTTGTATATGTGCGCATATTGCTGTAAGTCAGTTTGATATTCGCGTTGCTTTTGTTTGTGTTTTTTTTTTTAGTTTAAATATACTGCCTTAAATTCCTTTTGCATCAAGTTATGCCCAAATATGGTCAATTAGTGAACCTCGTTTTCATCTTAGGATTCAAATAATGTATTTACTGCACAACATTCATTACAAAATTGCTTATCATTTCTAAATTTTCTGAATTATTGAATTAATTGATCATATGAAAAATTGTTGGAATAACCAGTACCACACACGGCAAGTTTAGTTGGGCAATTCTTGATTTTGTAGAAGAGAGAGGAAAGACGATTGGAAAGGGGTACAAATTTGCTCGTACTTGGCAATTCTTTTTTGTTCTCTCTTCGTATCTTTTATAAAGATGTAAAAGAAGAAGACATTTAGCTTGAAGGCTGAATGAACGACTGAATAAGAATGCTAAAATTTCCGAAACAAAATTGCTGTGTAGAAACAGGGGCAATTTTAAAAGACAATTGAGAAAGAATTGCCCAACTAAACCTGCTGTGTGTGGTCCTGGCCAATGAATAACTAAACTGAAATAAACTATTTTCCTTTTTTATTTAAATGTTTAAAAATAATTTAAAGCTTTACAAGTCGTGGGAACCTATAAACTTAAACAACATGAAGCTACTCATAATAAAGAAAGGAAACGCACAGAAACTTGTCCGCACTGCGGAATAAAACTATATGATAAATTGGGGTTAAAGGATCACATTAAAATCCATGATGAAAATCGCCAAAAGAAATATAAATGTGAATTTTGTGAAAAAGCTTATTATAATCGTGGAGCTCTTAATATTCATAGGCGT
This sequence comes from Thelaira solivaga, assembly GCA_947397855.1. NCBI lineage: Eukaryota > Metazoa > Arthropoda > Insecta > Diptera > Tachinidae > Thelaira > Thelaira solivaga. The sequence goes on from OX377612.1 coordinate 31,506,119, forward strand.
ATACATCTTGGACTAATGGTATCATGCCAGATATGTTCGAAAGAGTTTTATCGACAAATAGATCTGCAGAAACATTTGCTAACACATTCCGTTACCCCAGTTAAAAAAACTGTTGAACAGGTGCATTACATATGTAAATATCGTTGCCGTAAATGCAAACCACATAACATAGCAGCAAAAAATATCTCACTAGTAAGCTATTTAATTTATTACTTAATAATAATATTTTTTGTTTCTATTGAAAAATTTGTAAAGTGTAAGGTGGCTTATATTTATGGTACGATATTCTTAAAAAGGAATTATTTAATAAAAAAAATTTATTTCAACAGCTGAAATATACCGTACAGTGCCAATATTGTAACAAATCTGTTCGAACTCACAAATGGAAAGGTCATTTGGCTGCCCACCTGAACCAACCTGAAGTTAAATGTAAAATTTGTGATAAAGTATTTTTTCATAGATACAAGTAATTTAGATCAATTTTTTTACATCGTTTGTAATTAATTTATTTGTATATATTATGCATTTTTTTTCAGATGTGTTGAACATTTACAAAATGCACACAAGTGCAAAAACGGGTATGAAGGGTTCATACATTATTTTAATACTAGTAACATACGAATGTCACATTTAAGAATTCAGCAACAGGCAAAAGTACAACAAATACAATAATAAAATTTATTTATTATATAACCTTGATGTTTCAATTCATATATAGATATGCAATGTTATCCAAAATAAATATTTATGTTATCACTCAAGTTAAAGGCGAACTCAAATAATACTTATGTAAGAAAAATATTAAGCGCATTAGGTAGCAAATTTAATTTATTATTGTTTATTCGCTTATGGTTCCTCTGTAACCTGAACATATGTAAATACTTTATTTCTTTTGATGTTTTGAGTATTTAAAGATTTTTCAACATTTTCGCCGCCTTCACTGTCATGCACCTTTTGTAAATGTAATTTGTACCTATAATAAAAAAAACACAAACACATAATTATAGATTTGTTAAAAAAAGTCATCTAATAATAAATCTTATTCTGTCATAAGTCCTTATATTCATTACTTTATTGTTTTGTAAATTCATATTATGCTGTTACTTACTTTTGTTTCGAAGGATACGCTTTGTTGCAAAACTCACAAGGGTATGGCATTTCGCCATGCGTATAGGAATGTTCTTTTAATGCCTTTGTAGAACCAAACAATTTACCACATTCTTGACATTCTAATTTAATACCCTGATGTCGCCACATGTGTGCTTTCAAGTGACCCTTTATCGTAAATTTCTTTTCACACATTGTACACTTGAAAGGATGTTCCTGTTTATGAAATCGCATATGTATTTTTAATTCACAATTGCGCGTAAACTCTTTACCACATACATTACATTTTGTGGTTTGCCCCTCATGCAGCCGTTTATGATTATTAAGTGTAGTTTTGTTAACGTATTCCTATTAGAGAAAAAAAAAACATTTATAAGTAATTTATTTTGATTTTCTACACATACAATAATAATGCATCTTAATTTTTACCTTGTTACAGTAATCGCATTTGTGCGTTTTTCTATCTTTGTGGTGTGCATACATATGTTGGGATAGATACCGTCGTAAAGAATATTCTTTATTACATATTTCACATTTATATATACCCTGTTCCTTTTCACGTTTATGAAATCGTAAATGTACACGAAATTCATAAGTGCCATTAAATTGTTTTCCGCATTCCGTACAATTTAAAGTTTCTCCTTGGTGTACACGTTTATGACTAATTAGAGCAGTTTTTGTAACATATTCCTTAAAAAAATACATTTTATAACTAAAGTCCATATTTAATTTGATTAATACCGCACACACACACTCAACTTTTCTACTTTAATAACTACATAATTTTAATTTTATTTTTTACCTACCTTACTGCAATATTGGCATTTATGTATCTCCCGGCAATCTTGATGGTCAATCATATGTTGTGTTAAATAACGCTGCAAAGAAAATTGTTCTCCACATATCTTACAGCTGTATGGCTTACTCCCTACATTTCGACGTCTATGATAATTTAGATGAACCTTTAAAAGACGTTCTGTAGTATAGCGGCGATCTAAAATATACATATGAAAGAAATAAGCAACTGAATTCGTTTCTATATTGCTATCAATTTACTTACTGCAAATTTGGCATTTATATTTTTGAGAAATAAAGATGTGCCCAGTATTAGGAGAATTTTTGGCACTTGTATCATCCGTTAAAGATTCGGTTTGATCTAAATTATTTTCATATTCTTCATCTAAAATATTTTATATTATTACAATGATTTAATAGTGTATGTACGTATATATTTGCTTACAATTTATGATATCGTCAAACTCATTACCACTATCTTCCTTATTGAGTTGTAGAGTATTATCTTCCTCTAGGTAATCATTCAATGAATCGTTGCAAGAATAAGATAAGTCGTTGAGGCCACTCATTTCCTGGGAATCGTTTATCTAATAAATGATTTGTATAGGCATGTAGTAATTAATAAATGTTCACAACGGAATCTTGCAATTCTAGTTGATAGGGATCAGGTCCCCACGTAAGCCCATAAATAAATGATCATAGATGTTTATTATTTTCTTATACACTTTTTGAGTGTTTTTCTTACACCAAAAATTATAAACTTTATAAAATCTATGATTAAAATATTTCTTAATAGCTTTTTCGTCAAACACTAAAGGGTTTTGTTTTCAAACTTTAAATAAAAATTAGTGGAAATAATTTATGTAAGTTGTTATTCTAAAGGAATGTTGCTAACAACCTGGTCGCAAACATATCTAAAGCAAGAGATACTGCACAAGTCATTTTCACTGAAACATACACATTAATACTATTTCTAAAAAGTATATTTTTGGAAATAAATCAGTAAATGTAGGGCCATACGTAAAGTTAGCTAAAAGATAAGCATATCCTGTTTTTCTGTACTGCGTACTTACTACTTTTTCATTTGTGTCACACTTTTCTATCGTTATTTCTGTGTGTTCAACTGTTTCTCCACTGAAATCATCTTTCCAACTTTGTTCTAAAAGAGCCTGCGAATTATGAGCCTTTCGCAGAAATTTATAAACAATCCGTAGTTCAGCCTCGCATGCCACACATATGCACTGTCCTCTATCATTCTCAATGAGTAAATTTGTACAAAAGCGTAAACATTCCAAATAATTCATGTCGTTTGCAGCAGTTTTCTCACCATCTATAATATCAACAGATTCGAAGGGAGATTGAAAATCGAAATACTCATTTGAGATTTGCAAACAGATGCGGCAAACAAGTGAAGCACTATCCATGATTAAAAGTTTTTACCAATATAACCTTTTATACCATTAATATTTTATTTTTAATCAAACAAATCAATTTCCGAAAACGCAAAGTAGGAACGAAGAATTGTATGTTAAAAAATACATTTCGCCGACAGCTATAAAAAAGCGACGGCGTCATTGTCATTAAGCTTACTGCAAATAAACGGCGTCAGAATACATTCCTGTAACGGAAATAAATCCCTAAATCAACAACCGGATATGAAAAATACCAGTACTTTCGGATTTGAAATTTTTGAAGAAATATGCTTGTATGCTTAGTGCTGTAAGAAGCACTGGTGACAAATACAAGTCGAATTTATACAATGCTGTCAGCTTGTATAGATTCACCTTGCATGTAAATATTGACACATATGTAAAAATTAGCAAACTGTGACGCGCACTACCGTCTTTATTGCGGGCGGCTTGTTTTACTTCAGAGCTGGATGGTAAGCGCGAAATTGCATATTTAATAAAAGGATATTTCTGTGTACAAAACAGAAAATGGTTTTTGGGGCAAAAGTACTAAAAGCAATTGTGAAAAATTAAAATTAAAAAATTTGATTTTGTTGATTGTACTCTTTAGAAAAGTGTTGTTTAGTTTGAATAACAAAATATATATAAATTGGTGAGATTGATCAAATATTATGGTACATATTGTTCTCAACTTTTAAATCAAGAATATTGTTGAAACCTCTAGATACAAATATATTTAACTATAAATATAATTAAAGCATTACGTGTATCTTATAGAAAAACAGGAAAAATATACTAAAAAGTAGCATTAATGATATTTTTTTATTTCTGAGATTGTACTCCAATTAATACCTATGTACCTAGTATATATATATATATGTCTCCTACATATATCTGTCTATATAGTTCACAATCACGAAATGAACTCTGTCCTTGTTTTATTTTCGACTGTTAATATCAAATACATTTATTCAAGATATCACTTTTGCATTTAAATAAATATACTTCTCTAGATCGTGGAATATCCACTTCAAGATTTACATAGATTTGGCTTCTCAAAAATTTTGATATACATATGTATGTATGTACATAGGACATTGCGCATATTCGCTGTTTTTCAAGTGAATTTTTTGATAACCTTATACAATCGGTTCATAAAATCACTACACAATAATTGTACTCCTGAAAATGCCCTAATCAGTGTGTTTTATAATGACAGAAGAATGTCTTAGAAAACCAAACAAATGCAAATGAGCCAAATCGCCTTTTATACAGTCTACAACTTCACTGCTTTAGATCTAAGCTTATGCTAAAGCCAATTACCTTACTCAGTGAGAGATCACGTACATAGCTTTTCGGTAGTTTATAAAGAAGTTTCAGTGATTGTGTCTTATTTCTTTGATTTTATTTTTTATGTAAATTCTGAAGAAACTATTAATACACTTTTCATTATAAATTAAGAAGTGATGATAAAGTATTTTCTTCAAATTGTTTCGATATGGTTTTATTGATGGTCAACACCACTTTCTATATGACAATTTCATTCGTGCTACTTAAAATATGTTTACATTCGAAATAGTTTTTGTTTACTTTAAATTAAATTTTGTGTCAGTAAAGAGAAATAAAAGAATATTAAAGACGGTGCTAATAGTACTCTTACCCCCAAATTCATAAAAAATATTATGTGCTTAATAAGGGGTTATTTGACAAATACTGCATAGAAGTCTGTCAAATAAGCCCGTAATAAGCACATAATATTTTTTATGAATTTGGGGGTTAATGTTTATACATACATACATGCAAACATAATAATTGTGGCTACCCGTTTATGTTGCCTAAATGTATAAGGAAGTATTACCTTATCCACAATAATAACTGAGTAAGAATACATAGTTTCCTTAGAAATCTTTGTATTTTTGTTCCATTATTGAAGCTTATTATCATAATGCGAATTTATGGTTTCCTAGAATATTGTACATGACTTGCTGAAAAGATTAACATATCTTCAGATTGTATTATGTTTTTGGAATTTATAAAGCAAAAAGAAACACAATTAATGGTACTTTCATATGAAAAAGAATAAAAATTTTGAAAATCTCCGACACATTAAAAAAATAATGACAAAAATAATTTTATCTTATAACATTCACTTAGCTTGAAATTCGTATAATTACGCTTTCGTTCACATCAAGGCCCCTTTTTTTTAATTTTCTCTTGTAATTTTAAATAACATGAAATAAGATTTTTTGATATTTCTTTTAAAACAATGATTTTATTAAAAATTACTTAATTTTTTTTACCTCTTCTGTACACATACTATAGACATATATATATATATATGTGTGTGTGCGTGTGTATGTGTATAAATATATATTTTTTAAATTATGTTTTTATACTTTACAATTATTTAATTAGTGTTAAAAGATTTTTATAAACAGTCTTTCATTTTTCTTTTAATTTGAAAAATATATTTATTATAATATTAGTATAATTTGTATTTATACAATTTAAGAGATAAAGCAACCCATATATAGCAAATTATCGTATGTTACATACATGCATGTTCGGAATTATAAGATAATTTCGCTCAAAGCGGCCGAAATCGTAACCTAAAGTAAGACAACCATAAAATCGATGTAACTTAAAAACACACTTAATAATATGTAAATAGTTTTTAAAAATAACATTTTAATCTTTAGTTTAAATTTTTTTAAACTCTTTTGCTTGTATTCAAAGAAAATTAAACTAGACTTGAAATCGATAATGTGAAAAATTTGTCATTTATACTTGAAGTCGGTATTAGTCTCTTTGAATACCAGAGTTTTTTCCTTCTAAATATATGTATACACTAGGTCAGGTCTCATCCCTTTACAAATAGAATTTTAATTGTTAAAAAAACCAACCAAATAAATACAGTCATTAGCTACTTTATAAAGTGGCTCATGCTTTTGCTAGCATTTTAGAAATAAATTATCAATTTCTATTGTAATTATGGTTCAATATTTTGACGATAATTGCTTCCACATAAGAGATAGACATATGCTGTCGCGGACTTTTTTTTTAAGGACTATTAATGATAAACATATCGTTCATACATTATATGTGTGTAACTTCAACGATATTTGCGGCGCACGCCAAAACCTGTCGCCGATTGTAGAATTTTTTCCTACTTACAATTTATACAATATCTTTATAAATTATTGCCTATATGTTATTCTGATGTTTAAGCTAAAATATTGTAAAGTTTCATTAAAATCCATTCAGTAGTTTTTGCGTGAAAGAGGAACAAACATCCACACTCACAAACATTCGGCTTTATAATGTTAGTAGAATAATTTTGTCATTCCGTGTGTAATTTCTACACCGTACATGTGGCACCCTATAAAGTATATATGTATATTCTGGATATTTATAAATAGCGGAGTCGACTTAGCGATCTTTAACTGTCCGTGTGAATGTTAAAATTAACTATCCAAAGTCCCTAGAAGACCTACAAAAAAGTTTAGTATGCCAATTTGTTGGAAATTCCTGCGCTTATGTTAATATTTAAATTTATCTCAATCAGTAAACAAATGGCTGAGCTATGAGTTCTGAACTGCAACTGTCTCTGTATTTAAAAAAATTTTTTAAGTGGGGTTTTTTTCCTTTTTCTGTCTAAAACCTAAGCGGATAAAAAAAACTAGTAAGCCGTTTTATCAAAAATAACAGTCATAAAGTCTGTCGCAAAAAAAAAACTCAAAACAATCGGTTCACAAATAGTCGCGAAAAATCAAAAAGTCAACCAAAATTTTAGATTTTCATTAATTTTTGCTTTGTTTTTATAATGGAAATTTTTAAGCTGTACATGTGCGTAATTTTTTTTAATTTAAAATTTGAGTACCTACAGCATTTTAGTGTTTTTAAAAATAATGATCCCAAAACGGTTTGTATTTCAAAATTATTCAAAGAAAAGTATTTTAATCAATATTTCTTTTTCTATATATTTTTTTTTTTGTGATACTTAAGAAGAGTGTACAAAGTGAAAAATATTAATAGAATAAGAAGAATCTGCACAGCCGATTTTTTTTTTACTAAAGGTACATATTGGAATCAAAAAAAAAATATCTAAAAAAATTCCCCAACAAAAAAGAATGTTTTGCAAATGAATCGAAATAAATGTTTGATTGGAATAAAATTAGAGTCAAATTTTAGATTCAACTTGTTATACAAATAGTTATGTTTAAAAAAATAAGAAGAATGGAAAATACACAACAGAAGTGAGGAAAAAGAAATGAAATAATCATTACAACTACATAATAGAAACACTTCTACTTCAAAACCAGAAGGATATAGATAAGTAAAGAGAAGAAAAACAATTGCAACTTCTAACGAAGCTAGATAGTATGTCAACCCCTGCAGTCGATAGCACAGTGAGGCCCTACAGGTAATGCCGTTATTGCTGCCACCATGTGGGCAAACATTATGGGTCTTTTTACGAATGCGTGACGAAAATAAAAATTTGCAAGTGTGTAAGAGTTTGAGTGACAAAAAAAAATATAAGTTCGTACAAAGGAGTCTTGCAAAGAATATATAAAAGAAACATTAAAATCTGTGCAGTTGTTTGGAAGTAATTAATTTTGACCAATAAAATTTCCTATAGATCGTTTATTAATAGATTCTAGTACTTGTCATCTGATTGTACAATTTGATGAAATTTTAGAAATAATTAGCAACGTGTTTGAACCTCTGAAGATTTTATCTTTGACCCTTGACTTGGGGTAGTACACGAATGTGCTATTCCTATTGAACTATTCCATCACTTGCACTGTTTGGTCTTCATATTAAGTGATGAACAAACGAACTAAATTAAAAGGCGATTCAAGCGGATGAACAAAAGTTTGCTCATGCTGCTAGTAGATTTCTTTCACAAAATGAAAGTACGTTATTCCTTTGAAAAATATATAACTATGCGTACTAAAAAATGGAATAAATACTTTAAAGGCCATTATTACAACTTACCAATAAGGTTTCAGATAGTTATTCTGAACAATATTAGTTATATTTTCCAATATTTATTACCTCTTTTCAATAAGTAATTTTTTTTTTTTTTGGCACCAACTCCTATGAATATCATGCAAATCAACCAAAAAAGGCTATGACCATGGGTAGCAACTAACAAAGGCTGTATATAGCCACAGACAATGAAACACTTGACGTTTTCTTTTCTAACAAAAATGTTGAATATATTCTGCCATCCTAGAATGTTTACGTTCTATTGTCAAAAAAAATTTAATAGTTAAAATCAAAAGATTAAAGATTGCGCTTAATTTGCTGCCTTTTTCATAACAGTGTAAATTACTTGTTTATACAATTAAACAAATTATTTAATTTGTATTTATATGAAATGGAGATTCAACAGGTTCTTCGTCAAGATATTCTTTATTGTTATTTTATTTTAGGCTCATTTTTTTTGTGTCAACTGCTTATCAGTAGTGTTAACGTAATCAGATTTCGCATATCGTTTTAAAAGCGTTAAAAATATAAGATGCTAAATATACATTAACGTTAAATGTTACATGAAATCCTTATTTTTGTTCTATTGAAACCAAAAAATAGGCATAACTTTGTGCAGTTTTAAGCAACTTGCTTATAATATTATATAATTTAAAGGTAGAATGTTTTTTTGAGAATAGAAAAGGCCATTATAGTTTACAATAAAATTTACTGGTAAAACAAACTTGCCTTTTATTTATTAGACATTTTTCATAATCAGAAACCATTTATCCATACGATAACATCCTGCCGTTAGATATTGCTTAGTTGTAATAATCGCCGTAAAACTTTTATTGTATGACTTTTTACAATTTTGTGTCAGTATTGTTTTGTTTTTCATTTTTCTAAAATTTCCTTTCATAACTTTCACACAATCAAATTACACACTAAAGAGCGCTAAGCAACAATCAAAAGTATTTAAAATACCTATGGAATAAAGAGACAGCCGCATTTGAACTAGATAAACGAACTGTCTAATAAGAGCGCTCTCCTTAAAAAGAACTACGGAACACAAATCTATTAAATCATTCAGCCTGTATATTTGTATATTTGCTTAATTTTATTCAATTCTGTTAAGCGTTTTATGTACTTCCAATACACATGCACCCAGAGAAAAAATGACACCATCCGTTGTCGAAATGACCACAGACGGTGTCAATAGTATATTAACCATGTTTGTGTTCACTTTGACAATGCATGGCATTATTGACGACATAGCATTAGAGAATTGAGAACGAAATTGGTGTCGCAACGAGACCATACGGTTATTAAAATGATAACCTTGTTAATAACTTGGAAATTTGACAACATATTGTTGTCAATTCCACAATGTTCGTTATCAAGTTAATAACGTTCGTTGTCAAAAAATGGAAATCGTAGCTGTTTCTAAGTTTACAACCAGCCGTTATCGACTTGTCAATAAAATAGACAACTGGATGGTATCAAAATGACCACATAAGTTGATGATTTTTTAACACGATTTTTAGCTGATTGTATGATTTCTATGCTATCGTTCAAAACGAATTCTGTACCAGCTAGTCTCGTTAGCACTAAAAGTAAATTTTTTTCAGATTTCTGAATTATTAGGTGGCATTCATGTAGTTGGTATTGAATTAATTTTTTTATATTTTTACACATTTTACAAAAACATTTTAGTAGTTAGTTGGTATATTTAAATTAACATATAAATTTACTTATACTTTACTTATTTATCTAGATGTATATTAATATATTTTAATTTAATTACATACAAAAGTTTACTTAGATAAAGTTAAAAAAAAGACATAACATAACAATTTAATAAAGTTATAGCTAATTCTCGTACTAAATATACATATATCGCTCATTTACTTCAATGGTGCCATAAGTAAAAAAAACTTGATTTTACAGCAGCGCCATTTGCAATTCTTTTAAACTCTTTTTTTTAATATTTCATTATGAAAAGAAGAGCTTTAAAATATTTGTTTGATGCTTTTAAAGAATACAGAATACAGTACAGAGTATTGAAAAAAAAAAGAATAAATAAAAAAGAAAACACTTGTTTGAGTTATGACACTCTTGCGATAAATGAACGATATATATGTACATATATGTGTTTAAAAACCAAGTTTCATCTTCACATAAAGCTTTATTGTAATATCGAAATAGTTTTTATTCTCACAGTTATAATATCGAAATACACATCTAAAACATAATGTCGTAATGAAACAATATCATTAATTTAATGAAATGTTTTCATAGCATTAATGAAAAAAAAATTATTTATTTAAGCACACGCTTTTAGAAAAGCTGTTGTAATGAAATCAAAAAAAAATTATTCTAAATGATGCGAAACATACGTGATTGATCGTCTACGAAATAGGCTTATGGCGTTCAAGTAACCTAGTTCAAATGAGCGATTCAGTGAATTGAACTACGCAACTGCTTAAATTTTTTTTTATTTTTTTTTAGTTTATTATTCATTGACTACATCCGCTCCGCATTGTTCATCGTTCACTGAATTATATGTTTGATTGCCCTGTTCGTTGTTCACTGGTTCTTACGTTCCTTTTGCGCTAATCATCTTTCACTGACTTTTACTCTTTAGAATTGAAACTTTCAAAATTTGATTCAAAATAGTTAGAATGTAGCAAAATTATGAATATAATCACCAAAATGTAATCATTTCAAAAATTGCTTATTAATTTAAAATCATATTTGGTTGTAGTCACTAATCACTTGTAGTTACAAAGCAAACGAAACATTTGCATTCGTTTTGTTTTGTAGTTTAAAAAAAAAAAAAAAAAAAAAAAAAAAAATACAAATACGAATAAAAAGTAATGCAAACATTTACACTAATTTGTTTTTGTACATAGTAAAAAAGAAGTACTTGAACGTAGGCAGACAGAAAACAAATGAATGAAAATAAAAACAAAAGTGCCGCGCAGACTGCGTGGTTTCTTGTGTGAGCATGAAACATTACGCACATGCTTATTATTTTAATTTTCAAAATGACTACGAGTATATAGTTCTTGCTAGTAAACTAACAACGAGTGATTCATTTATTCAAAAATACGTTTCTGCTTTTGTGTTGTAAGCAAATGTAAGATTGTATTGGTACATAACAAGAAGAATATTGTACGCATAGCGAACGCTTTATTTGTGGCATTGATCGCTTTGTACTTTGATTTAAAATTTTTTTAAAGATTTGTGGCTTTTCAGGCAACATTTATTAAATCTTTCGTTTCTTTTTGCACTCTGTATATAGTAAATACGATGAATAAAAGGTACAATTAATGAAAATTACAAGTCGTTTAGAACTACAATTAGGAGCAAAAACGAGTCATATGGTTACTGCAGCTAAAACATAACTACAGTAACGCTATTCTGGGAAGAAGAACCAATAAATAACTTTAATGCACTAGCACCTCACAGTTTGGGAGCAGTAATTGCTCTACCAGTACCACCTGTAGGCAACAACTCACCACCAAACTTTTTGAAAAATGTACGACTGACTATCTTATACACCAAGTATCACCATTAATCACTTCTTCACAACATGGATTTCGTAAGGGATATTCACCAATGACAAATATTCTGGAATTAACTACAATGATCAATAGATCCTTTAATAACAAATGTCACACTGATGTTATTTACACCGACTTCAGTAAAGCATTTGATAAAGTAAACCATGATCTTCTGCTACTAAAACTAGATAAAATGGGTTTTAGCTCAATATATCTCCGCTGGCTTAAATCTTATTTGTTATTTCGAACGCAAAGTGTTAAATTTAAATCTGCTGTGTCAAGAAAAATTGTTGTTAGTTCTGGAGTTCCTCAAGGTAGCCATCTTGGCCCTATACTATTTTTGTTATTTATTAATGATTTGCCAGAGGTAATTAAGCACAGTAATATATTGATGTACGCTGATGATGTAAAAATATTTAGTAGCATAGCAGATATAACTGACCATAATTCACTACAGGCCGACTTGGACCGCTTCAGTACCTGGTGCAAACTAAACTTGATGGAGCTAAATATAGATAAATGCAAACATATGCAATTTACTAGACGTAACAATGTATTGTACCACTACACTCTTCATGAACACAACTTGGAACTTGTGAACTCGTTCATGGATCTAGGAATTTTATTGGATTCAGGATTAAGCTTTGTTCAACATATCACGTTGACTATTAACAAGGCACGCAGTAGATTGGCCTTTGTGAAACGCTGGGCAAAGGAATTCAGTGATCCACATATTACTAAGCGTTTGTATATGGCACTTGTTAGACCAGTCCTACAGTACGGTTCAGTCATATGGGATCCGTACTATAATGTTCATATTGATCGCATCGAATCCGTTCAAAAACAATTTTTGATGTTCTGTTTGAGACATGTGTACCGTGATCGTCTTACACTCCCCTCATACACAATAAGATTAGCGGAGGTGAACTTATCAACTTTGAAAAGCCGAAGAGTTATGCTGAATGTATCTTTTGTTTTGAATTTAATCAATGGAAACACTTATTCCGAGTTTTTATTGAGTAATTTATGTATAAATGTTCCACAACGTTCCTTGCGGTCACACAATTTTCTACACGTACAAACATTTCGTACAAACTTTGCTATGGCCGATCCTTTCAGAAAATTATGTTGCTGTTTTAACAAAATATCTTTGTATATTGATTTTAATATAAACATTAATGTCATAAAAAACTGTAAACTATGGGATTTGACATACGATGGTGCGAATAATGTGCTAGAGTTCATTGAGCGATCAACTCGTCTGGAAATTTTATATGAAAAGTACTCAAAGTAATACGTGTTTTTCATACAAATTTTTTAGACGAGTTGATTGCTTGTGTTATAAAAACAGCACATTAATTAAAGAAAAATAACAAAATATTAATCTTTATTTGTGCTTAATTCCAGAAATTGTGTTAGTTTTAAAATGTATTCTTTTACTCATGATATTCTCATGAGTTATTTACTCAGTACAATAAGCACTGAAGGGGATAGCATACCTATATGGACCATTTCATCAGACGCTACTCTGAATCCTCAGTAGGTTACTCCCAACGTTTCTTCTTCAGTGCTTTTCTTTTAAAGAAAAATATTTTTTTTTTTTTTAATTTAGGTTAATTTTTTTTTATTTCATTACGGTTGTGTATTTCTTGCGCATGTTCTGGAAATTACTTTCTCTCAAAGTAATTTCAAATCACAGAAAAGTTGTTGTGGGCATAAAATCGTTTGAACTCTCGTGATTAAAAAACGGTCAGCTAACTGCATTTCTAAATAAAATCACTTAAAGATTTTTAAGCATTTTGCTTTTAATACGTTTTTGTAAAAAATTAATTATTTTACACAACGAAACCGTAAAATTTACTAATTTGAAAATCACTATTTATAAAAGTTAAAAATCTCGTGATTTCCAGGACATCAAAAAGCCATTTACTGATTTTAAAATCGACTTTAAAATTACCGACATTATTTCTAAGGTTGCATTATATGCTTTCACATTTTAAATTTGATTAGAAATCAAGAATTTTTAAAAAGTTTCAACAACCAATTTAGTGAGACTGTAAGCTTATCATTTCATACTAGTTTTTTTTTTAATAATTTTAATAACATACACCATTTATGTGTTTTTTTTAAATATTAAATTGCACCCTGTCATCTCAAATTTCATTTGTGTTAAATGTGTATCTATCTAAATTAGTTAGTAATATTTTTCAGTGTACAAACAGTTAGACATACAGTTATTTAACTAAAAATTTATCTAAATAATTAGTATTAAAATTAATTAATTATTAAAATAACATTCATACCTTACCTCAATAAAAGTTATAATATGATAACACTAAATAATTTTTCTGTTTTAAAAACTTCATTATTACTAAGACGTAGCGCAGCAGTTGTAATAAATTAGTTTTCCAAATAAGGAAAACTCTTTAGAAACCTTTTTTTTTTAATTTCATTAGTTTTGCAATGAAATCCGTGTGTTTGTTGTAGTTGTAACTGAATATATTTTATAACTTGTTATCCGATAAGTTTCTATTGAGCTTCAGCTTGAACACTATTTGAATTTGTTGTTGGGCTTGACATGTTTTGCTTAAAAGCCTGTTGTTGCTGATAATGTTATTCTTGATTATGTAGTTGTTGTGTCTCATCCACAATATTATTTGTACATTTTTGTAATGATTCACTGCCGCTGGAACTATATTCACTATTCTTTCGTTGATCTTCAAATTCGTTGGTTATTATATTATACATTTCTTGCTGTCTTTGATGCTCTTTCTGTGGGGAGGTTAGATAAAATATTAACAATTAAAAATTATTCTACTGCACAGGTCATGGTGTCCACTTAAGCCAAAACAGGTTATTTGTAACTATAAAAAGTTGTAATAACGGGCCATAATAAATTTTAGTGCAATTATTTAAAAAATTACACGGGTATTTTTGTATCAGCTCTAGTTTTTGAGTTTTTTCAAGCTACCCGCACTTAAGGTGGCGGAAAATGTGACAAAGACAAAGAGTTAAATGAATTCAAGTTTGATTGAAGTAATAAAATAGATAAAGTACTTTGGCTAAATTTATACATTGTGACTTAGCGACGATTTCTATTCTCAAAAAAAAAATTCTACCATTAAATTATGTAATATTATAAAATTTAGAAACTTAGTTAATATTTTTGACTGTCAATAGTTCCATAACAATTCCCTATTGAAAATCAGCTAAGTATGTATATTCGCTTTTTATTTGAAATATAAAAAAATTGATATTACTTCCAGACACTGGATTGTTGGAGCGATGCCGTCGGAAAAATCTCTTTCCTCATCGGCAGCATTTGTGTCATCAACTCGGGATGTTGGTTTCCAATATGCCATTGTTGTGGTGCTATTGCAAGTCAAGAAAACTAAATCGTGAATAATATAAATTACTCATATTTTGTAATATTCTAAATATGCCTCTGTAATGATTTCAAATACGTTAACATCACTATAAGCAGTTGACATAAAAAGCTTTGCGCTTAAAATAAAATAACAATTATGGTTTTTTCTGAAGAGTATCTTGACTTTTTCACAAGTAACTTTCACTATACGCATAGTATAATTATACAAAGTATACGTACCATATATATTGTTACTGTAAAATTAGATATGGATGTCAAAATGATGAAAGAAAGAATATGGTATTATTTCGTAAACAAACAAAGCAAAGTGAAAAGAATTTTTGATGTTCAAGTCTAATAAAACACAAATATAAACAAAAAACACATGTAGAGTTGCTTCCACTTGGTATAATTACACTATGACTATATTTTTTATTATACCGTGTTTACACTTTGAATTTCGTAGCAGCGACAAACTTTGTAGTTTCTTTTGGTATTCCTTCGAAAATGACACTACACACGCTGTGGGTGTTTTACAGCAGGTACTTTTTATGTTTTTTAAGAATTCTAATAAATTTTTTTTTTTTTGTTTATTTTTGTATTTTGTAGATTTCTTGCAAATGTCCTCTTTTTTTATTTGCTTAAAGTAAAAATACAGCGTTGCTGTAAATAAATTTAATGTTTGTCGCAAAAATAATGGATTCGCGCGACTTTGTTTAACCCGCTAGCTTTTCTACCCTTTTCACCACAAGCTGACTTATGTCGCTATTAAGAAGCCTACACGGTAAAGACCGTATTAGTTTTAATATTTTCGGGCACAGTAAAAAGGGCATTATCTCACTCTTACTTATAAATTGAATGCAAAACAATATTTGCATTTTTTACATGCAACATCTTGAGAAAATAAGTTGATTTTAACTACTACAATCTTGGATGGCAGAATATATGGAACATTTTTGTTAGAAAAGAAAATACCATTAGTTTTTTATGATGTTGATTCTGTGGGTGGTAAAAGACGAAAAAATACATTAGTTAATCGTGTTCGCTTTAAAGTTTATGAAGCCAAGCATTCTATTTAATCAGTCACGTCAAGAGTACATATTAAGTTATTTTAAAGTGGTAAAAATTTAATTTAACAATAAATTTAGAAAAAAAATGTTGTTTAAATTATTCTCATAATTTTTGTGTTACTTCCAAAAAAGCGTAAATCGATCACTGGCTTCGTAAAATCAGCGTACTTTAACTAATTTGGAGGAAATACTTGCAATCTACAGAAGACATGGGTGACAAACACTGTACGTGCTTGTCTTTTTGCGGTAAGAGACAATATCCTCTCTTAGTTCGGCACACTCATGATTTGGGTGGAATAGGTTGGGAATGTTTAGTTCCAGGGATTCACTATTTTCTGAGAACCATAGCCTCGGACACTATTTACAATTAGTTCACGATATGTTGTTTAACTAAAAATACCTAATCTGTAACATGAGCAAACAATTACACTATTTAGATCAATTTCCTGAAAACCTTAGAGATTACAGTGAAGAGCATGACGAAAGGTTTAACTAAGTTGTTGGTACAATGGAAGAACGTTACCAAGAGAGGTGGAGCATACATAAATATGATGGCAGATTACTGTTGGAATTTTTGTAGGGATCTAAAACAGGTGTCTCATTTAGGAAAAATCTTATAAAAAACCGTTTTTGTCATAACCGTAGTAATCGTATAAAATAAAGCGTAAATTAAAATCTAAAGCTGCTACAAAAAAACCTGTGCTGCTTTCATAATCAGCACACGTTAGTTATTCGAAAACGTAAAAAAAAAAAATTTCAAAGTTAACCGACCACCAATGTCTTCAGCTAGACAAATTATTAAAAATAAATTGAAACGAAATTTATAATACTTACCATGATATCGGCTAAACGCTCTTCGGTATCAGGTACTTCATAATGCTGGCCCTGTTCCCTTAATTCCATGGCTGTATTAAGCTGTTTGGTAAGTCGATTATTAATTTGTTGCAATGAATTAGACAGCACACTTTCTATTGCTAAACACAAAAGAATTTCTATTTTATAGAATATTATTATTGAAAATTTATGCAATTTACCTTGACGTTGCATTGGCACACTGTATTCATCACTATCAGATTCTATAGGCGAATATGTTATTTTTCTTTTTAAAGCGCTTGAAGATGTATAAGCTGGACACACTTCTTGATCAGATGTTGTTGTAAGATACATATCGTTATCGGTATTTTGTGTATAAATTATATCTTCAATATCATTTGGCAGTTGATTATATGTATGTGGATTTGGTGAACATTCGTTGCTATCATGTACTATTTGCTGGTGCTGCTGCTCACATATATTGCCAGTGGAACGTAAAAATTTACCAGCTGTTGTTTTAACAACATTAACACTTTTGCTAATAGAACTTTTAATGGAATCGGTTGCTGGGGGAACTAAATCTAAGGGAGGTGTTTTTGTTGAACGTCCCATGTTGGGTGATGTGTTAAGGTACTTTTGATAAGGATTGGCATGATAATGGGATTTTGTTGAAAATGATGTGGAAGCAAAGTCATCTGAATTAGTCGTATCAATATCATCATCACCATAATAATCACCATCAAAGTCATCATTAACAATTGAATCTGATTTAAGATTTTTTATTAAACACATAACAGCCTTTTCTAATTGTTGAGGATTTTCTGAAGCAGGTACATCCTCTAAAGATTCTGGTATTTTTGAATTAATTATGACCGAAAATTTGTTCTTCATGTTTTGAATACGTCGTTTACCTTCCTCTTCATCTAACATGGTGTTAACACAGATAAAAGAATGCACCTTATTAGTATTCTTATCCATCTCTAAGAAACCTTTGGTATGTAAATATATTATTTGGCCGTTGCGGGTAAATAGACGATAAGTGGATTCACCAAAGCTACTGTTGCAATCATACACTTTAGTTTCATCAAAATAAAAGAAATTGTATTTAAATCATTTGAAGTGTTCCACAAAAAATTAAAACAGAAAACTGTTGCCTTACTTTGTCTTAGAGCCACTATGACCCATCGTACATCATATTGATGAATAAAAGTAAATGGACTCAAATTCCGAACTTCATCTGTCATATAACCAGCCACCAGACTTATATTTTGGTCACAATCAACAATGCGCCCATCGATTAAGTGACGTGTCTTATATTCCATATTATTCACTTGGAGACTTCTGTTTACAGGCGGTGGCCGTATTACGCGTGCTACTGCAATTAAAACCTTAAAAAAAAAATTTCAAAATTTATGGAATATACGTAGGCATCTATAAAAAATTTCTAAATATTACTTACAATGTCATTGTTGCTGATCGTATGTAATGGCATTATTTCTTCACGACATTTACTTCGGCGCATTAAATGTACGGTGGGAGAAAATATAGTTGTTTGTGCACCCCGTGATGACATATCACTCCGCCGAAAACTACCATCTATTTTGACTACCTCATAAATGGTGGGGTCTGATTTAGGTCCAGATTTTGCCATTCTAAAAATATAAATGAATTATTCGATTATTAAATCATGCAAAGAAACTTTTTTATTGTTGCCTTTGCTAACCTTATTGTAAAACTTCGCTTATCTTGCCGTAATCTGCGATCTATTTCATCTTTTTCAGCCTGGGTTCGTCGTATACGTTCACCATTTTCATTCTCTGGTCCTATATCCAATAAATTATCCAAATCTGTAGGTATTAGTTTCTCTTTAATAATCTGTTGATCTTCCGGATGGATTATATTTAAGATATTTTGTCCATATAAATCAGTCTAAAAAAGTAGCATACAATTTTATAATTTACTTTTATTTTATCTTATTTATATAAATAAAAATGAATTTGCCAAATGTGCTGCCAAGTGCAAAACTCGAGAATGGCTCAAAACGATTTAGCTAATTCTTCTTTTTATATTTTCGTTAAGAAATAAGAAAGGGTTTTGTGGAGCGAAAAAACTTAAAAATAGTTTTCATGGAAAATTTATTTAATAATGTGCCATTTCCATAACACAAACGATCAACTCGCATCTCCTTTAAAATATAAATTTGAAATTGAATTTCAATTCACATTATTTATATTTGCTTTTAAATGACACGAAATCATTTGTTGTTCGTTAACTAACAATCTAAGGATTGTTGCTACAATTGGCATAAGCTATGGACATCACGACAATGTCACGTAATCAAATTAAATTAAGTTTAATACGAAATTTTTCATTTTAGTTAAATTGATTTGAACGCATGTGTTGTACACCTACACACACACACATACATATGTGTTGTATGTATGCATAAATGTTTACCTGACAATGACCAAGATGTTGCTCAATACTGGAGGATACTAACACAATTTGGCCATTACAAGTCAAGGTTAGAAAGAAACTGTCTAGTAATTTCATAAGAGAATCTGTTATTTGTATGGATGTTTTATGAATACTCTTTCCAAATACTAAAAGAACAACGAAAAGAAAAGAAAATTAATAATAGTTTAAAGTTAATTATATAATAAAATACGAGTATAGTTACCGTATTGTAGGCGTAGACCGTGAGCGGCAAATCTCAGAACTGCAGTTTTATCCACACGTCTGGGAGATTCTGCTACATGCGGCACCATTCTTGAAAGCTCTTGTATGGAGCAATTTAATTTATTACGCCTATTTTTTTCAGCAAGATTTCTTGCTTCACGACTACTGCAAATATAAAAATGAAAAAAAAACTCTGAAAATTGCTTATTTTATTTATCATAAAAATAGATAGAAAAAAAATTTAACTTTTTCGACTTTTTAGTATTTTTCAAGGCATACCTATTGATGTATAAATAAAAATAAATAATAATGTAAATATGATTGTTTTATTAAGCTTGAGGTCTTATTTTTCAAAAATTTCTTTTTATATCGATATTTCGCTGCAATTTGTGTAGCTTCTTCAGGATATAATTATAAGCTACACAAATTGGAGCGAAATATCGATATAAAAATAAATTTTTGAAAAATAAGACCTCAAGCCTAATAAAATAGTCATATTATTTAAAAGAAAAAGGTCAAATAAAAGTAACTAATAAATAATGTAAATGAATATAATATGGCTTGGTATTTTTAAACCACTAGACGTAGTATTTTTGGGTACATTTTTTCTACACTTTTTTCTCCTAGTATAAACTCCCAATTGGTTTGCAAGATATAGCCATGAGAAAAATTGCTAAATGGTAAATCATAAGACTCTTAATGTTTTCTGTAGACAAGCGAAGAGCTTTATAATTTTGCGTTGTTAAAAAAATTCTACACGAAAAATAACATTTTTATGAGGTGAATTTTTGAAAGGCTTTGATAAAAATGTTATACTTCCTTTGTTACACCCCTTATTAGGTGCATATGAAAAAAAAATCATTAAAAACAATGTCAGCAATAAATTTCAACAAAAACTGATTGAGAATAAAAATTACTTAAAGCTGTTAACTTATTATTTCTTAAATAACACAGGTCTACAAGAACCATGCAATTTTTTCATTTTTAAAAAGAAAAACACAAAACTTGTTAAGAAAATTGTATGACAGGGTTTTAGGTGATAGGTATCATTGACTTCTGAATAAATTGGAATATGACTCATTTTATTTGTATCAACACTAAGAACAAAATTTAAGATTTTGTTTGTTTCAGATTTTTTATGAATTTAAAAAAAAATTTTTTGCAAATTTTCTTGAAAATTTATATTTTTTACAAAACTTGGTGAATATCTTAGAAACTACAAAACTTATTTAAAATTGATAATAACATGATTTTATTATTTTAATCAAGGAACTTGTCTCCAGCTATATAACGGTAAATCTCGAAAACTACAAGTAGGATTTAAAAAAAATAATTTATAGCGATTGCAGCTAACTGCCATATGTAAAGGGTGTTTTTTTTTTATAGACGTATAGAACTTTAAATTGCAATAAAACAACGATGGATTATTCGATTGACATGAATTTTATTTATCCGAAAGATAATCTTGTGGCATTACATTTTAAATATGATTTCTGGCATATGACCGCCACGGCTGGCTCGGATGTAGTCCAATCTGGACGTCCAATTTTCGACGACTTTTTGCAACATTTGTGGCCGTATATCGGCAATAACACGGCGAATGTTGTCTGCCAAATGGTCAAGGCCAATTGGAGGCCAATTCACAGGTCCAAAACGTGAAATTAGGCGGTCACCAAACGTGTCTTTCAATAAATCGATTCTGACACGAGCTGTGTGACATTTTGCGCCGTCTTGTTGGAACCACAGCTCCTGGACATCAATGTTGTTCAATTCAGGAATGAAAAAGTTAGTAATCATGGCTCTATACCGATCACCATTGATTGTAAAGTTCTGGCCATCATCGTTTTTGAAGAAGTACGGACCAATGATTCCACCAAACAGTCAGTTTTTCTGGATGTAACGGTGTTTCGACATAAACTTGAGGATTAGCTTCACTCCAAATGCGGCTGTTTTGTTTGTTGACGTAGCCATTCAACCAGAAGTGCGCTTCATCGCTAAACAAAATTCGCTTATGAAAATCGGGAACAACGGCAATCTCGTTTTGGGCCCATTCGACGAATCTACGCCTTACTTGATGATCGGTTGGCTATTCATGATGAATTGCCAAGCCAAACTGAGAATAAATCACTTGACAGCTGTTAAATCTGTCGCCATCTTGAACAGTAATGCCAACTTAAAGTTCTATACGTCTATAAAAAATAATTTCATTTTGTTGGCCTGTGTAATCTTTCTTACTAAGAAATATTTTATAATATATCTCGATTTTTGTTTTAGATTTAGGTTTCAAATGCACATGCTTAAGTAATAAAAGAGTTCAGTAATTTATTTATAATTAAATAAATAAAAATCTTTAGAGAAAAACAACTATAATTAAAAGCAGATGTTTTTGTTTTTTAATTACAAATTAAAAATTACTAAACATGAAGTTGATGCGTGAATATTCGTACATATATCCAACAATTTGAATCATCAGTTTGAAATTAACTAATATAAAAACAAGCACTACAACCTGAATGAGAATGTACAAACTAAATAAAACTTCAATTCTGACTTAAATAAATGGAATTAAATAAAACCAAAAAATTAATCTTTATATGTGCTTAATTCCAGAAATTGTGTTGGTTTTTAAAATTTATTCTTTTACTCATGATATTCTCATGAGTTATTTATTCAGTACAATAAGTACTGAAGGGGATAGCGTACCTATATGGACCATTTCATCAGGCGCTACTCTGAATCCTCAGTAGGTTACTCCCAACGTTTCTTGCAAACATTAGAACCTTTATATTGTAAAAGCAATTGACTAAATAAATAATTGACCAACACAATTTCTGGAATTAAGCACAAATAAAGATTAATATTTTGTTAAGCTTTTAAATTCCAAATTGAAATTATTACATATACAAATACAAATGATCATTGTAGAAAAACCCTATGTTTTTCTTATTATTTTTTGTTTTTGTTTTTCATATACTCTTTAATTACATTCAGTAATACCCACCTGGCATTCAAATGTAAAAGAGAAGAGAGGGATAAAAATAGAATATATAGTTTTCAATATTAAAATGTTGGTTGGGAAATTTATTTATTTATTCAGTTCAATGCTTACTGAGTTTTTTGTTTGAATATTTGTATCTTTTTGTAACTATTGATTAATAATTCTTATTTAGTCAATTGCTTTTACAATATAAAGGTTCTAATGTTTGCAAGAAACGTTGGGAGTAACCTACTGAGGATTCAGAGTAGCGTCTGATGAAATGGTCCATATAGGTATGCTATCCCCTTCAGTGCTTATTGCACTGAGTAAATAACTCATGAGAATATCATGAGTAAAAGAATACATTTTAAAACTAACACAATTTCTGGAATTAAGCACAAATAAAGATTAATATTTTGTTAAACTTTTAAATTCCAAATAGAAATTATTACATAAAACCAAAAAAAAAAATTAAATAAGTTAAATTCGGCAGTAGGGAATCTTATTTACCCTGACTACAACAGCCAAATTTTAAAATTCGTAGTTAAAAAAATAATAGGTGTGTTAATTTTCTTTACTAGCAAAAAATTGCAACGATGATTGATGATTTGATTCTGCTATGATTATCTACTAAAGTCAAAGTGACTATACAATTTCGAAGCTTTCAAATAAGCAAATCTTTAATTATTATACTATTATTATTTTAATATAAAATTTAGGGCCTGTTCAGCTAAATGCGAACGAAAGCTTCGTTCAAATAATTGTATTGAAAACAAAAACACTACACGAAAATTTGTGATTGTTTTCAATTCAATTATTCTGAACAGGCCTTTAATGTAAATTTATAAAAATCAATTTTTTATAAACAAATAAATTTAACATGTAAATAAAATAAGCCAAAGTAAATTCAGTTTGTATAACTAATTTCGATAGAAAAGAAATTTAATATACTCATGTACAAAAAAAAAATACTGTAGCGCGTGTGAACTTTGTTAATATTTTTTAATTAGAATTATTATAAGAAAATAAATTACGAAACAAAATTTTGTGTAAAAACACTTAATTAAAATTATTAACATTTTAAAATTAATTTGCACAATTTGTTTCACAAAGAACTTTGTTTCATCAAGTTTTAAAAAATTATTTATTCAAAGCTGCACATTCCATGGCCAATGAACTTTTTTAAATTACATTAAAAAGTTAATACAATAAGTTTTTGAATACTGAGGTGATTTGGCCTTTTGCTGAGGTGATTGAAACTTGGTATTATGTAATTTTGTGTACACATAGATAAATTTCACTTCTTTTTTTTAATAAGTGGTAGTATATATTCTTTATTTAAATTACCTTCATTAGCAAGTTACTTGAAACTGTTATTTTGTACTCCACTACATAACTCAGACCAATTTGTCAGTTGTTCTTTTATGGACAGATTTTCTAAGCATTTTTTAAAATCTATTATGGAAATCAAAAATTATGTAATAAATAATAGCTACATACGAGTATATAATGTATAAATAAGTACATGTTCCGCTTTCAATTGCTTTAGCTTTTATCTTCAAAACTTCATCGTGCAATTTTTTTAAGTTTTTTCGCAACACCACTTACAGAAGGAATCAATTTCATTGTCGAAAGTTAAATCTGTTCACAAATTGTCTGAATTAATATCAATGGAATTTTGTGATATGAAATAGAGTATACCTACAGAACCTTTTTTAAATCGATTGCAATTTCTTTGATTTGTAGCTATTAATGTCATTTCAGCTTTTTTTTAAATTTCATTAACAAAACAGAAGAAATTATTTGCTGAAAATTTAGGGTCACGATTTTTCTGAGAGTATTAATATATTCTCAAGAAAAAAAAATTTTTTTCTTTAACATACTGAACACTTTTTCAAACTTATTAACTTCACGCTTCTGCCTACAAAATTTTAATGCAGAATCAAATCATCAATAGTTAAAATTGAGGTGTCGCTCTACTACTTTTCTATTTTTTTTTTTTTTTTTTTTTTTTTTTTTTTTTTTTTTTCAAACATGTATGATTTAAAAAAGCAAAAGCTCAAGTCAAAGAAATATGCTAGGAATTAAATGTAGAAGCTGTGGAGTTTGGCTGAATTAGTTGCATGACGGTTTCGTTGTATCATTAATAACTTTTAATTAGTAAAGTAACCATCAGCCCGAATTGAAAAAATTTCGTGTTATAAAACGAATCAACATTTTTTGGTCTTCCCTAAACTGAATTTACATACCAACTATTATCCTTATATGTACCTGCATTGTTATATGTTTTTTTGTAACTAAAACGTATTATTATTTTGTACAAATACATACGAGCGTGTATGTACAATTCACAACTTCATTGCTTGGACTAGGTATGTTGCAATAAAATAGCGAGTTTTTTATTATTAAAAATAACTACATACAATATTGTTTTCACTACAAACAAACGAAATTTCTACAATAATGCAACTTAATTATTTTCATACTCTGACAAAAATTAACTAATTTTCCAAGCCTGCATCACACAAACAAACATCAACAAAAGTTAGAGGTTGCAAACAATTTTTTACGCAACCTGCCTTTGTCAGTGCGTTGCTAGTGTATTAAAAAACAAAAATTCGTTACAAAAACAAATTCCCGAACACGAAGTAGTACTTTTGTCACTGACACAAAATACATACAAATAAAAAACACTGTTCTCTTTATGAGTTGCGTTTATGACGAGCAGCATTTTAAATACATGAACAAATTCAAATTTGAATTTAGAATAAACTTTCAAAAATTTAAATATTTTGTATAAACACGTTTTTCTATTACTTTATATTATCAAAATAAAATAAGTTTAATATTTAAAAAAAATAAAGTTATGAGCTGGTGTAAATATAAATTATATTTATATTACAATAAACTTTTAATAATGTAACTCTTTTTACAAACACGTTTTATTAATTTTCATTATCGGCATACAATGAGTTTATAATCAAAATTGAAATGTTGACAAAACCTATGAACTAATGTGTAAGTACAATTATTTTTATTTTACAATAAACTTGAAAAAGTTAAACATTTTCTGTAATTTTTAAAACACCCCCGTGTTGTCCACTCTCTATATTGTGGTATTCGATGCCAAGTCCTTATTTGTCCACATTGGCCAAAATCCCTCACAGACACTATATATGGAAAAAGTTGAATTTTTGAAAATTTGTCAAAAAAATTACAAATTCATTTCAGCGATCTCACTACTATTTTTCAATAGTACTTTCCCTGCTCTTCACTCTCCATGTAGTGGTATTCGATGACAAGTCCTTATTTGTCCACATTGGCCAAAATCCCTCACAGACACTATATATGGAAAAAGTTGAATTTTTGAAAATTTGTCAAAAAATTGACAAATTCATTTCAGGGATCTCACTACTATTTTTCAATAGTACTATCCCTGCTCTTCACTCTCCATGTAGTGGTATTCGATGCCAAGTCCTTATTTGTCCACATTGGCCAAAATCCTTCTCAAACATGTTGATGTCATGTATGACAAAATTTTAGTTTAATAGCTTAATTTTTTTATGGTTTTAGTTTTTGTATTTTTCAACAATTCTTTTAATATTGACAAAAACTTTTTTTAATTTTATTTTTCGTATATTTATTTTTGATAAATTGATATTTCAATGCATACTCGTATTAAAGTTAAATATGTTTTACTACTTAAATTTAGAGTTAAATATGTTTTTCACAAGGCGTTACGTCAAAAACATATTTAACTCTAACGTTAAATATGTTTTCGACATGTTTAACTTAAAAGTTAAATATGTTATTGACATAACGCCTTACGTGAAAAACATATTTAACTCGGCATATTTAACTTCACACATGTTATACAAAAGCACTTTACTTCTTCTTTTTTTTACAAAAAACTGTTTCGCACTTTTTGTAGTGGTGTTTAATTACTAAATTTTGTTGTTTTTAGTTGGTTCTTGTTATTTTTAGAAAAGTTTTAAGCGCTTTAATTATTTAAACTTTCGTTTATACGCGCTTCAGCTTCAGCTGATAACGAAATCTTACGGGACGTTCGGTTAATTCTAGTTTTACTTGCATGTGGAAACGTGGGTAAAGCTAGGCATACACATGTGATTTGTGCGCACGGATTTGTTGAGAGCATGAACACCACTAACATTAAACAAATCAGAATTACAAAAACGCCGACGAGTAAACATGAATTGCAAAGCGAACGACGCAATTTCTCTTTTGGTTATTTTTTTGTGTACTAAACAAGAAAAAAAAAAAGAAAAGAAGTAAATGGCCTTTAAAAAGAAATAAGCGTTCACATGTAAATTTATAAATTTTTTTTTCACTGTTTCTATTGTAGCTCTTTTGTCTAATTCTTTATACTTTTCTAATAGTTTTTTCCAATTCTTTTGTTTTGCAGTTCTGTCCTTATAAACGTCACTTTTTAACATTAACATTCAACAAATTTATTGTAATTGAAAATTTTCAAATTCATTCTGACATGTTTGCTAACAGTGCCAACCACATCCAACAAATCAAAAATCAGACATACAAATCATACGTGTATGGGCAGCTTAAGATAAATATGAAAAAAAAATTAAGTGGCAATGCTATCGTACAAAACATTAAAAAAATTAGTCAATATTAAGAATATGTAAATTTAAAACTTAAAAATAAGAAAGCGGCTACATATTTAACATTGCAATTAATAAAAAAAACCTAACCTCTCAATTAATAAAATTCTTAACAAGAAATATTGAAATAACATGTTATTGCAAATAGTTATTGATAAATTAATTTAACGGCGAAATTTGCTACTCAAAATAATTTTATTATAAATATAGCAAGTGTTGTTCTGTGTTCCGAATCTGAAAATATTATGCCCCATTTGTGATTTTTTAAAATAATTTTTTACTTTATTAATTGGGTTTGAAAAAAAGGGAAAGAATTTCATTTAATAAGAAAAAAATTTAACTCCTCACTTTTTTAATTCCTTTCGAAATTCATATTAAACAAAAATAAAATACCCAAGAAAACCGCTTTGGCATCCCTCTTTTCATGGCACACAAGAAATTTGACAAAGACAAAGCAATACTTTTGCTGCTTTCCTTAATATCAATATAAAGGGTGTTTTTTATAGACGTATAGAACTTTAAGTTGATATTACTGTTCAAGATGGCGACCGATTTAACAGCTATCAAGTGATTTATTCTCACTTTGGTTTGGCAATTCATCATGAATAGACTCACGCCTGAACAACGCTTGCGTAGATTCGTCGAATGGATCCAAAACGAGATTGCCGTTGTTCCCGATTTTCATAAGCGAATTTTGTTTAGCGATGAAGCGCACTTCTGGTTGAATGGCTAAGTCAACAAACAAAACTGCCGCATTTGGAGTGAAGCTAATCCTCAAGTGTATGTCGAAACACCGTTACATCCAGAAAAACTGACTGTTTGCTGCGCTTTATGGGCTGGTTGAATCATTGGTCCGTACTTCTTCAAAAACGATGATGGCCAGAACGTTACAATCAATGGTGATCGGTATAGAGCCATGATTACTAACTTTTTCATTCCTGAATTGAACAACATTGATGTCCAGGAGCTGTGGTTCCAACAAGACGGCGCAACATGTCACACAGCTCGTGTCAGAATCGATTTATTGAAAGACACGTTTGGTGACCGCCTAATTTCAAGTTTTGGACCTGTGAATTGGCCTCCAAGATCTTGTGATTTAACACCGCTAGACTACTTTCTGTGGGGCTATGTAAAGTCATTGGTCTATGCGGATAAGCCACAAACGCTTGACCATTTGGAAGACAACATTCGCCGTGTTATTGCCGATATACGGCCACAAATGTTGGAAAAAGTCATCGAAAATTGGACGTCCAGATTGGACTACATCCGAGCCAGCTGTGGCGGTCATATGCCAGAAATCATATTTAAAATGTAATGCCACAAGATTATTTTTCGGATAAATAAAATTCATGCCAATCGAATAATCCATCGTTGTTTTATTGCAATTTAAAGTTCTATACGTCTATAAAAAACAACCCTTTAGTAAACTTGCGCTTCGTAGTTCATTTTAGTGAGCGCTCTTCTTAGTTCAAAAATTAAAAAGGAATAGTTCGTTCATTTAGTTCACTTGATCTTTTGTATTTTTATCACTTATACTTTTGATTGTCATTGAACGTTCTTTATTATGTAAAATTATATCGAATAGGGGTTGAAAGGAATTTTTTACGAAAATAGAAAACAAAATTTTAAAAATTTTTAAATTTATTTTTAATAATTTAATTCTAAAAGTACTTTAGTCACTATGGCTAAAACAAACAGAAGGTTTAATTTTAAAATAGCATAAAACATTTTCTCTTTTTCAGTTTATTTGCTTTAAATACCATTTATGTAAAAGAACTTTCGTTCCTTCGTCTTTGTTTTCGTTAAGTTTAGTTCGTTCGTTCATTTACAGGTCGTTCATTTAAAATAAAGAGCAAGGAAATGAACTATAGGAATTCAAAACACGGCCTAGTTCGTTCAGTTCAAATAAGTGAATAGTACAGTGGGAATAATTCGTTCGTGTACTACCCAAGACTACAATATAGCGACTGCAGCAATTATTTAGGTGCTCTACTTTGTTACCATCTAACAAACATATTTATAAATTCATTATGAACTCCAGCTCCAAGTGTTATAAATAGTTTTGCAAATTGTTCAAGTTGTGAGTAGCAGTTTGATAATAAAATAAAACAAAAATGTTTATTTTCCTAATTATACTTATAAATACTACTGCCAAAGTGGCACAAACACGACGTATGTACATAACCACAAATATTCCTCTCATTTTCTGAGATTAATAAATATTTTATTACTTCCCATAAAAAAATATATAAAAACAATCACATTGTCAATATCTTAAAATATTAAATTTGTAGAGGAATTTAATAACAAAAATTTAAGCTGTGAAAAGTTTTGATTATATACTCTCCTCCAGAGACATGATGCTAATATTGAAAAAAATAACTATCAGCGTTGTTAGGAGCTAGAAAATGAATAAGCTAGATTCGATAAAAAAAAAATAGGAAAAGCTAAATCACAAATAAGAATTAAAAAAATCAGAAAAAAGGTTAAAAAATTCGAGCTTAAAATTCAAAATTTTCTTAATTTTTTATTGCAAAGATTCTTAAAAAAAAAAAAATTTTAAAAATAGGATAATTTTACTAAGAGTAGCTAATGCCCGGCAAAAAACTTAGCACAACTTTTTCAGCACTTAAAGAATTTTGTTCATTAATCCAATGAAAAAATTCATTATTTTTCAACCAATGACACGCTTCATTACATCAATGAATCAAGTTTCATTAAAATTATTTTAATGAAAACTTTCATATTATAACGCTACAATAACACTAATAAACACTGGTGATTTTCTATCATGATATAAATTTGACATTTAGTACGATAGAAATACATCCGGTATGGATTTTGGGTAATTTAATAGGCATTAAATGTAAATATACATAAGTAAATAGGTATATATGTAAATTGTGAATTTACTACAACTGTAAATAATTTTGTTTAATTAAAAAAATTAGATAAAGTTAAATGAGGGGGTCGGGGATACCTTTTATTAAAATTCTTTTAACAATATTAATTAATATTTATTTAGGCTTATTCCAAAAATTGTATTGGATTATATTAAATTTATCGTTTTCTTTGACGCGCCAATTTGGGTATGACTGTTGCAGGTTAAACAAAAAATTTATTTAATTTTCTGCTCTGAAATATTTTTAATGTAATCAGTCCTTTTTTTTTAAAACATATGACGATATGTAGTGTCATAAAAAAAAGAGTAAAGTTAGTGACTGACTTATCATCATCGCCCAGCTACGGACTTAAAATTCGGTGAGCAGATTCCTCTCCCAATGTGTAGGACGAATGTGTAGAAGGAATTTTTAGAAATTCAAATATTAAAGGGTTAAAAAAAAGTAAAAAAATCGAACTTCTTATTTCAACGGAAGTACCACAGATAGAGCTAAAGTTCAAACAACAAACTATTCTATTAAAAAAATAGCGGTAAAAAGGGTAAAAACTAATATTGGTACGTTTTTGTAAACCCATTTATCTTTCAAAATAAAAATCACAGCAACAAAAACTAAATTGTATTCTTATCTTCTTAGAAAGGTTTTCAATGTATGTTGGCACTTTTTTAAAATTTAAGCAAATAAGGGGTAAAATATGTGCCCCTTTTTACTACTATTTCTAAATATGTATTTCTATTATGTAAATTGATGCAGCACATAAACATTTTATTACTAATATGTAGCACCCAATAAAATCAATAGTAAAAAATTTTTTTCAAGGAAGAAAAAAGTACCAAAAGAGAGAATAATGATTTGTACTTTATATTTAAACAAGTTTAATGGTATTTTTAACAGAAGAATTAAACGGTCCTTAATAAAATAAGAAATCATTAAGGGAATTAAATTTTAATGGTACATTTTGATTTTTTAACCTGGTAGTACAATATTGGACTCAAATGATCCCAAGCAAAGTGAAAAATCATTAAGAGGACAAATGGTACTTTTTATTATTTTTTTTTTTTACTTTTTGGTATTTCATTATTAAGGGATTTGGCTCAAATGATCTGAAGCAAGGTGGAAAACCATGAATGGGAAAAAATGGTACTTTTTATTGTTTTTATTGGTACTTTTTCAGTTTTTTATGCTAACAACACTAGAACTATGAGATTGAGCAAAGTAAAAAAAATTTAACAGGCAAAACAGTATTTTTTATTGATTTGAATAGTACTTTCTGATTTTTTAATATTAACGAACGTAAAACTACTAGACTGAGCTTAAACGGTTCAGGACAGGATGAAATTAGGGGGAAAAACGGTACTTTTTATTCATATACTGTAATTGTACTTTTTAATTTTTTGACGTTTCCGAATCTAAAACTATCAGACCGAGCTCAAATGGTGTTTAGTAAATAGAAAACTCAATAAATAAACTGGCAAAATGGTGCTTTTTATATACTTTAATGACACTTTTTGATTTTATTATTGGATTAAAAAACAGAACTGAGATTAAATGGTCTACAAAGAAATAAGAAATTATAATAGCGACAGTATGACAAAGTAGCGAGTTAAATGCTAGTTAGTAGATAACGGTATATCTCGGAAATTAAAACCAGCTTAAAAAGACGAAATCAGATTTGAAATCAGAGCTCAAATATAATTTGAAAAGCCTAAAACCGTGTACACTTGTTTAATTTATGCTCCCAGGCTACAACCATTTTTTCTATCTAATCGTTTTGCTATCTGGAAAATTGAATAAGTTTTGGCTGAAAATGCTAAAAAAAAAAAGATTTCACAACACATGACTGTAATTTATACAAACATGCATAAATATATTTGTATGTTTTTGCCTGATAGACGCCTACAAAATTAAATATTACTTCATACATACTCGTACACATGTACATGCATACATACATACATATTTACATATAAAAATGTAAATGTAGATACATAATTACATTATGAATGAGTGTCCAACGTATGCGAAATTAAAATCGTCCTAGAATTTTAATTTATTGTTGTACCAGTATAAATAGCTGTTAATTTGGGTAACATTCGAACACCCCACAAGCAACAATTCTGCGGGATACTTGATTTCTTTTCTACTACGCTGACTGTCGTCATTGATGCTTGTCAGTGTTGTTGGTTGGCTTTCCAAATAAGTTATAATTCATTCATTTGTTCATGAATAATAATTTAATTTTTATTGGATGTACATATTTTTGTTTGTATTAATTTTTTTTTATATAAATATCCTGGAGTGGAGACATACTTTGCGTGGTCGTTATGTTATGGATTGTTTACTAAAGTTGAATGAAATGTTTTTTTTTTCTTTCCTTGTACTATTCCGTAATTCTTTCTTTGAAACTAAAATGCTGGCACATGTCTACAGAAAAACTCTCAATGAAACCGGCCATTTTATTTAGAATTTTTGATTAAATTATTTCAATCTTCCATTAATATTTTATTTTTAGTTTTTGTGCTTTACTGTGTAAGAAAGCAAATTTTAAAAAAGTAAAAATATTTGTCGAATATAATGAAATTCAAAGAAATTATTTTATTGCTACAAACACAACTGGGACGAACGACAAATTTAACCCAACATGTAGATACGATAGTAAATTCGTGGTATGTAGAACAATGAAGACGAAAAAAATAGCGACTATTTAACTGGGAGTGCAAAAAAAAAATTAATCAAAAAATGTAAACATTTTTGAAAATGATTAAAGTAATAAAAGAGCTGTTACTTTTGAAAGTGGTATAAGTCTACTTAAAAAAAAATGAGTCAGCATTAGTATATAAGATAGTCTTACCCCCAAGTAAATTTTTTTAAAAAGTGGACTTAGATCACTTTTAAAAATAACTGTTCAAATATGGTTATTATAGTAAAAGCTTTTTGCTTATTACATACATACTCGTATACTAACGCCAAACGAAAATCGTTTTACAAAACGCTAAAGCATGTTCTGGAAACTGCGTTTTGCTTCCGTTTTATCTCATAGAAAGTGAATGAGAAAACGCCCGTTTATAACTAAACAATTGACAAAATCAAAGTAAATTTTTTAAAACCATAGTTTTTATGGAAAAATTAAAATTTTCTTTCCAATTTTGGTTGAAATAAAAAGAAAATATATTTAATTTGAATTGTGCAACATTTTATTTTATCTTTAACTCTTAGTTTGTGCAAAATTCATCACTTCGCTTTAGTGTATGCTTGCGCTTTGAAAACGCCAAAATTAAGCGTTTTGCAGAACACCTTTTTGCGATTTCAAATCGTAATCGCCAAAGTTAAGCGGTTTGCGTTTATCAGAACATGAGTGTAAATATATATGGTAAATAAAACTCTTTTTCTATCTGTTTATTTTGTTTTTTAGAAATTTCTCTCAAATTTGGTATATGTATACTAAAGTGCTGCACAAGCATATTTGAAACAGCTTTCAAGCATCATCCCTGATTTCAAATACTGTCAAGCACTGCAAACAAATACTTCAGTGACAAAATGTTTTGCACTGCAGTAAAAATTAGAACCCCTAGAACATAGAACAACCAGAACACAAATACACTAGTACAAAATTGAACATAACAATAACGCAGTAGAACAAGTACCTTTTTTAATGGAAATTTTTAACCTATACATGCGTAACATTTATGCACACAACAACGATGTAAGGTAGACGGTGTTAAACAAACATGTGTACGGATATGTGTCTTTAAAGGCATGTCTGATGTGTTTGATCACGCTCGTGTTGACTAAAGCAATATGTGTGTACTCGTACATATGGACTATGCACAGTTTAACTTGACGTCACAGCTTTAAAACAAAATTTTGTCTACAAAACATAAAAAAAAATTCAAAGTGTCAATGCTTGTTCTGCTACGTCATTTTTGCACAGAACTCTTTGGTCTACTGTAAAAAGAACACTGGAAACTGTGCTTTGTTCTAGTGTTCAGTAGTGTATCGTGTATTTCAAATGGGCTTATGCAGCCCCTTAGTATATACATATCGTCGTAAGTTTTCAAAAACGCTTTAAGTTACAATAAAACAAATTTTACAGAAGAAGCCAAAAAATCTGTATCATGAAAAATTATCGAAATTTTTTATATAGTTTTGCTTGCGTTAAATAATTTTATTTTTAATTTAAGAAGTGAAAAATATTGTATATTGTATTCTATAACCTCAGGTATGTAGATAGACACATACTTTTGAATCGATCACGCCTATTTTTCAAATGCAAAAGTTAGGTGGCTTTTTTGATGATTAAAATTATATTATTCTCCTTACTCTAAGAATTCTAACTCATAAAGTAAAAGCCCGGTCGAAACCGTGTAAAAACAACTAGTAATTGAATAAATATTATTTTACAGACAACCGCATAGTATTCACGACCTCTTTTTAACAAAACAATTTTATTTTCTTCATCAATGATTAAAAATCTATTTTTACAGTATAATACCCGTATTGCTATGAAGGTCGTCATATACTTTTGAATCAGCCGCACTCACTTTTCAATAAAACAAGTTAAGTGGTTCTTTATAGATTGAAACTCAATTTTTGTAAATTTTAATACATAGAGACCTAAGAAAGATCACTGTCACCGACCCGAAAAATACATTATATTTTATTTCTTGTAGTACCTAAAGTAGTTATTTACAAGGCAACTCAAATATGTGTGATCCAAAGCAGAGCGGGAAATTTAGCGACACGTCATATGTTATTGCAAAAAAGAGGCGAAGGAGTCATTTAAAAATTCATCATAAATATTCCCTATTAATTTTTTCTCAAGGAAAATTTTGTTTTTGGGAAAAAGTCACAATTTTTTTTTTAATGTTAAGAGAAAAGGGAAAAATGAAAAAACGACCGGGAAATTTTTATTCATAATTAGGCTTGACTTTTTTTTTTTTTTTTATTGAATCTGTCTATACGAAAATTACAATAAGGATCCAAATCTTAACTATAAAAAAAGAAAAAACTTTAATAATTATTCCCAATGTAATAACTAGTTTCCTGTACTCAAATCTTAAGAATAAAAGAAATAGACTACGTATAAATAAAAAAGTTAAATGTCTCTTCTCACTAGGTGCAGGTTCTCACTTCTCTTAAGCCTCCTGTGTCCCTCGAACTGTAACAGGTCCCTGGCGAGGGCGTTTGGATGGGTCGCCAGCTTGTGAACGTACTTAGTACAATATTTCCCAATTTCCTCCCGAACAATTGGAATTTCTAAATCTCTGTGGATATTCTCATTTCCAATATACCAGGGGGCGCAGACTATTGTTCGTAAAATATTCGACTGTCTTCTTTGTAAATTTTGGATGTTATATGCACACGCAGTTCCCCAAAGCTGAATGCCATATGTCCAGATTGGTTTAATAATGGCTTTATATAACAGAACTTTATATTCCAAAGATAGAGATGAAAATGGACCTATTAGCCACATTAGTCGAGCTGTTTTTAGTTTCATAGTTGAGATTTTGGCCTCAATGTGGCGTGACCATGTTAGGCGTCTGTCTAGATGGATTCCTAGATATTTAGTTTGGGTTTCTACCGGAACAATGACGTTATTGTTTTTTATTGGCGGACAATTAGCCTTTCTTAGTGTGAAAGTCACATGGGCACATTTTGATATATTTACTTTGATTTTCCATTTATTTAGCCAACCTTCCAGCTCATTTATATGAGCTTGTAAGTGCTCAGATGCAATTCTTGGATCTTTCTTCACACTTAAAAATGCCGTGTCATCTGCGAACGTTGACGTGATAGTATGTTGATTTGTAGGCATATCGGATGTATAAACGATGTATAATAGCGGGCCAAGTATACTTCCTTGGGGGACGCCTGCAGAAATCTTCTTGACTGGTGAAAATACATTTTTTGACCGTACCTTCAATGTTCTATCAGTCAAGTAACTTTTAATCAGCTTGTGGGTGTTAGCAGGAAGAAGTCGTGTTACTTTTGTGAGGAGACCATCATGCCAAACTTTGTCAAATGCTTTGGAGACATCAATAAACAATGCTGAACAAAACAGCTTTTTCTCGAAGGACGACCTGATAGCAGTAACAATTCTGTGAACCTGCTCTGTAGTTCCATGACCAGCCTAGAAGCCGAACTGATGTTCTGGAATAATATATCGCTCAGTTAGAAAGGGTGTTGTTTTCTGGAGCAAGACCTTTTCAAACAGCAGGATGGATAAGCTGATAGGTCTGTATGACGTAATTTGAGTAGCGTCTTCACCCAGTTTTTGGATCATGACAATTTCTGAAATCTTCCAAGAGGACGGGAAAACCCCCACTCTTAAGACGGCATTAAAAATTAATAATATAATTCTCATAGCGCAATCTTGAAAGTTCATCAGTATTGAACTAGTAATTCGATCAGCGCCGGCTGATTTTTTCGCATCAAGGTTTTTGATTGCCATTTTAATTGAGGGCAACCGCATCTTTATATGGTTTTCAATGGAATAGCTGATGTCGTGTGGTGTGAAAACGTTTTCCAGATGACTAGCAAAAGCATTTGCTCGTTCGCTTGGATTTTTTGCCCAACTAAGGTCCTCAAGTCTTAGTGGCGGTTCGGAGGAAGTAGGGCACTTCATATGCTTCACAGCTTTCCATAAGCTGTGGTCGGTTTTTGTTGTTGGATCAAAGTTACTTAAATAATTTGCAAGCGCTGACTCATGCTGTAGACGCACCTTTTGCTTAAGTATTTTTTGACACAAATTCAATTGGGTCTTTAAAGCTGGAGAACGATTTTTCTACCATTCCCTTCTCAATTTTTTTTTGTCGGATGAGGGCTTCAATATTAGCTGATGACTTCAATGGTTTCTTCCTATATGTTTTTCTCATTGGAGTTGCATTCCTAGCTGCACAAGTAATAACGTCTGTAAGGTGGTTCACAGCACATTGTATATCAGACGAGTTCCTTAGAGGGATGTTCTGGGAGAGATGAGAGCTCACATACATTTTATACTTTAGCCAGTTCGTGTACCGGTTCGGGTGAAACGTAGGAGATACTTCAGAGCTTATAAAACTATTACGTAGTGTAATTATAGTCGGCGAATGATCAGATGATAAGTCTTCTAGGGGACTAATCAGAAGTTGGTCACGTTTAATATTTTTTATAACAGTGAAGTCAATAAGGTCTGGCTTTTTCGTACAGTCTGTAGGCCAGTATGTGGGCTCACCGCCAGATACGTCATCTAGACTATTTTGAGCAATAGCATTGTACAGCTGCCTACCTCTTGGGCTAATAAATCTAGAGCCCCAGTGGGTATGTTTAGCGTTGTAGTCTCCTGCTGCCAGGAACTTGTGTCCCAATGTTGCGAAGAAACTTCTGAAATTGTCGCTATCAATTATGTGTCTTGGAGGACAATATACACATGAAATTGTGGTATGAAAATCAGTAAGACTTCCCAAATTCTGGCATAACAAAGTGCCTTACGTTTTTACGCACAATGACGGCCGTGCCACCACATGCCTTTCCACTTGGATGTTTAGTGTCATATATAATGAACCCGTTAATTCTAAAGCAATTCTTTACAGTAAAGTGTGTTTCGGATACCAAAAGGATGTCTATTTCCTGTCTGTGTAGGAAATTTTCTACCTGGAACCTATGTTGGGATAACCCGTTCGCATTCCAGTAGCAAATACGCAACTGTGTCATTTTATTTTTGTCTAAGAAGGGTCTGCAGAATCATGTTCTGATTCCGCATCATCTCCTGAAACATGCCCTGCATATTATTCATAAAACTGTTCATGTTGGTCATGAAATTGTTCATTGTCTCCGTCAGCTTGTCGTTGAAGACCTGAGGGCTGCTCCTTAGTACTTGCGCATATGAAAGATTTTTCATGTTGGGCCTATTTGACGTTGGTAAGTGTTGCTGGGCATAGTTCATTTTATTCCCATGTACACCATTAGGCATTGCATTAGCTTCAGTATGAAGGCTCGGATAATTCGATTCGCGATATTTCGCATTTGTACGACTTCAAGGTTGTTTCGATTTTTTTATCTTCTCGAATACTACACATCTTCTATAATTACCAGAATGTCTTCCACCGCAGTTGCTGCACTTCCTTACATTGGGGTCGTTTTTAGGTGGTGTATACTCCATGGTTTTTTGCGCGTTCCCACACACTACGCAAACAAATGGTATCTTGCAGAAAGATTTTGTGTGGCCGAACTCTTGGCAATTGGTGCATTGTGCGGGGTCATTACGCTTATGTGGCACCTCTACTGTTATTCTTCGGTTAAGAAGATATCTTAAATTGTAATTTGGATGAGTTCAATTTTTGGTCTCCTTACGGTGGTGCATTGGTTGAGGAATTTTACCTTTGTTATGTATGTTGTGAACATTTCACACATCGTAGCCTTCATTCTCAATAGCTTTCTTGATTTTTCAGCAGGGACGGAACTGTCAATGCCCTTTACCACAACCACCAGGCCTTTAGCACTTTTCAGTCGGTACGTGTAGTAATTTCTTTTCGGCGTTAGGACTATTAAGAATTAAACGATAATGTTTCTCAGTATGGGTTTGGATTTTTGTTTCCTGTATGTGTCCCCTGCGTATGGAAGCTACGTAAAAATTATCTTTTCCCACAATCTTTGCAAAAGATTTACAATAGCGTTCGTTGTTTGCTCGCGCAAATAGATAGGTGAAGGTTTATGTTCTTTAGACGCAGATTCTACTGGTACATCGTCTGTGGGTGCAAGTATAGAAAATCTATTTTCGGAGACTGGTATCGTATCCGCCTGAATGCCTTTGTAGTATTTAGTAGTGCGCTCCTGTTGATTCTTTTAGCACTAGCTTGACTAATGACGACTATTATTATTAAAGAAAGTCGTCGTACAGCAAAGAATAAATGTCTGCTTTTTTTATTGTAACTATCTTGTGGAACTATTAATTCTAAAATGATGAGTCTCAATATACTTTTGAATGGGCCACTCCTACTTTTTAACATTATATTTTTCAACGCATTTATATCAGATTTTAAAATTTACTGGGCATATACTTTTGTACCTGGCACTATTTTCCAATGAATTTCTCTTAAGTTTAAGGCTTTAAGAATCCCCACTCACACTAAAAAGGAACGTGAAAAATCGAGTAAAAACAGCTAGTTTATTGTTGTAACTTTTATGTCGGTGTACAAATAATTTGTACTAAAAATGTTATTTTAGTATAATAGCTGGTCTTGTGGCCACATAAAAATTTATTTAAAGAATAAGTCATTAACTAAAACACAACTGAAAACAATTTTAATATCTAATTATTATTTTTGGCTTAACTTTACATGCTATTAAATAAAAATAAGTTTATTTACGCAATTTTTATTGCACTAATTTTTAGTTTATATTTAGAAGAGAAACGCTTGTCGTTTACATGGCGTTATCGCTTACAAAACCCATTTGTAGTAGCTAATATTTGTATTTAATTGGCTTTAAACTCTTAATCCAGAAATGGAAATGTCAGACTGAA
Source organism: Thelaira solivaga (assembly GCA_947397855.1). NCBI lineage: Eukaryota > Metazoa > Arthropoda > Insecta > Diptera > Tachinidae > Thelaira > Thelaira solivaga. The sequence goes on from OX377612.1 coordinate 31,545,915, forward strand.
ATTTGTAGTTATTAATAGTTGATGTAGTTTATTTGATTTTCTTTAGAGATTAACCATTGCTTAAAAACCTAAAAAATTGCTATAAAATTAATATATATATACAATACGGTGAAGGATATATAAGATTTCAATGTTTTTTTTTTATTTCCTGAAGATTATGGACACTTTTTTATTTACATATACAAATTGTATTTAAATTGTGTCTTACCTGTTTGATAATTGAAACATGTTCATCATTTGATCATTAGGTACATCGGCACCATATGTAGTACGTGATCTATAAGATTTATTACTACTAAAACTTGAATTTGGATACCACATGTTAGGATGACAGTTGCCACTATTTACATGTGAATTCTTTGAATATTTAGATGTGTCTGCAGATTCCGGCAAATTATTACTCAGCATATCTATCGGAGTCCCGCAGAAATTTGATTGTAGTGCTGCATTATTATTATTTGTTATTCTAGATTGTGGTGGTAATATGGCAGGATAATTATAATTAAAATGCATATCTGAACTGGAAGGTGGTCTGAGCATTAATTCCGAAGGGTTATATATCATATTGCCATCATTGAGTTCATAGCGATCCAGTTCCGATGGATACAACTCTTGTCCCGCATTTTCAAAATCTAAGCAATCAGAGCCAATATAATCATCTGTTATATCTCCACTATGAGTGCTATCAACACTTGAGCAGCACTCTAGGTTTTTCTCTAAGTCGTTTTCATTTTCATTTTTATAATTTGTATTCATTTTTAGATTTGTATAATTTTTATTTTTAATAAGATTAACAAAGTTGTTAACAAACTGTTGTCTGCAGTAGGGAATGTCATTGATTTTAATTCCTTTAACAGTTGTTGCAGTGAAAAATCTGTAAAATCTGAAAGAGCGAAGAAATTGATTAATTAATATAAATAGATGGTGAAAATTTAAAAAAGAAAACCACATGCAACTGTGAAACAGTGAAAGAACTGTTTGAATTTTTGATACCTGAATATTCGCTTAAGTTTGCTATGTGTTTTTAACATTCAAGAAATACGAATTTATTGTTCACTTTCAATTTTCATAAAATATGTTTCAATAACATTAGGAAACCTATTACAATCATTGAAACAACAATTAAACACTTTTTAATCCTGGACCAGGTTACATAACCTCAATTATAGAATTGCGAATTTAAAATACGTTTTTAGTTACTTTGGTCTAAATTTGAATTTGTAAATTTGTATAATTAGCTGGCGTTAAAAAAAAAAAAAAAAAAAAAAAAAACTAAAATGATTTCTTTTTGAGTAATCAATTAAGATACAAATATTTAAACGAGATGTTTTTTACATATGTATTTTAATTTGAAAATACATATGTTTTCCCCATGTTTGGCAAAAGTACCACAATACATTTAAAAAAATAAAATAAAAGCTGTTTACGCTGAAGGATATAAAATACCATCGGTAGAATTAAAAAATTTTGAAAACGTCTACTTTACGGCTATCAGTTTTTCGAATCGAGTTGATAAAAACAAATTAAAAATTTAGTGGAAAAATGTAAGAAAGTCAAAGGAATAATAATAATCTAACTGACAGAATCAAATTAAATCGACAAGATCAAAAATTTTTTGATTTATAGTATAATAATTGCTTTATGTGACGACTTTTTCAAATAATTTTTATTTTTATATGGGAATTAGAATTTTCAGCATAGCTCAGAACTGTTTAATACAGCTATCAAAACACCACACTCGATATCAAACAAAGACTACTGAAATTTGCGAATTATTTCATACAAAAATTCATTTGATTTTATTCGATAATTTGGGCTCAGATTTAGAAACATCTAAAATATAAACAATCGTGTATAGGCATTTTTTTTTACATTTTCCATAAAATATACAACACACGTTCAATGTTAAAATCTGGCAACGTAAAAACGAAGCTTGTGACGGTTAAGCTATGGTCACATTAAATAAATATTTGTCGAAATAAGCATAACCACTATGTCTTCTACATTTACGTTTCTATATTTTCAAGAAATATTCCCTTAGATTAATTAAATTTTTTTTCTTTATTATATTAGATGAGATAATTTTTGATGTAATACAAGTCATGTTGGATTATAAAAATATTTGCCAAAAAGTAGTGGTTATGCTTATTTCGACAAATATTTGTGTAATGTGACGTTGGCTTTAGTATTATTGATTCCCTACAGAAAGATGCAAATTGTAGTTATTCATTCTTATGAAATAACCTTATTACTTTGAATTGTGTCATTTAACTGTGAATTTTGAATTTGTGTATTTTAAATTTACCAAAAGAAAAATTTTTTTTTTAAATAAATAAAATGAAAATATTTTGAAAAATGAAACAAACTAAACAAACACTTTTTTCTTGAGAAATTTTTTATTTTTCTTACATGTTTGTAACATTTGCAGGAGTACATTTTGGGTTAAACAAAATGGAGAAAAATATCTGCATTGGGAAATTAATGATATGGCAACACCAAAATAGTATAGTGAAGAGTTACCACACAACTCTGTCGCACAAAAATTACGTTTAGCAATTGCGAAACGAAATCAATAATTACACCGAACTGGTGCAAAAACTGCGCTATCTTATAGACAATAAAAATAAATTTTAATGCGCCAAAATTCAAGCGACTCTATATAATTCTAGAATATTTTTTCGCATTTTGAACATTTTAAATAATCACTACACAAATTCATTGAACAATTTTGAAAACTTAAGCAAATATTAAAATTGTTTTGATTTTTACTTAGTTAATTGTGCCCTTTCACTATTCGAACGTACTAGAGGTTACCCCATTATGACATTGTCTTCTTTGCTTTTTTATTATATTTTAATAAAAAAAAATTTAAGCATGATGAAAAATAAATATTAGTCATGCAATTAATATAATTAACCTAGAAAATAATTCCAGAAAGCTAAATCTTATTTAGCTCAATTTATTATTCATTTTAAAATATAAAAAAAATTTCACAAAATATCTACGTAAAGATAAAAAAAGTAATTTTATTGAGACTAATAAAATAACACTTTATTTTAAAGTTAGCTTACCCAATTGCTTTTAAGTTAAAAATATATATTTGTTGGGAGTTTAATTTACACTAATAGCTAATTGAATTAAAATAAATATGCTAATCAGCCCAAAAAAATTAAATAACAAAAACAAATTTAAAATTTTATTATAATAAATGTTGTTAAAACGAATAAAAAAGTGTTTTTAATACTCAAAAATTTAAGGCTGTCAAAACATGTTTTGTTGGTCGCTTCGCTGTAGCTCTTCAGCTATTCTTTCATCCACTATTTATTATTTTTTCCTGGGTAATATTATGTTTTAAACGAAGTATTTTTACAATAAATTTTTTTTTGTTTCTTTGCACCAAATAAATATGTATTTTGAAATTTGCTTCTATTTGATAACAAGAATAAAAACCAATTTATTTATATAAAGTATTTCAATTTAAGATTTGTCTGAACAATTTTTTTAATGTTAACGTTGGCTGTTATGCTTAAATCCTCATTAGATAAATGATAACATTTCTCAAAAGCAAAGATACGTTCATACTTTTTTTCCTTTTATATCATAAAATAGCACAGTGTACAACAATGTATTTTATCTCTTTTCTTTTTCTTTTATTATAATGATGACAACAGAAATATATATATATATATATATATTTTTTTTTTTTTTTTGACATTTAAACAAGATATATTCATGTATGAGGTAATGCCAAAACAACTTATTTGTAATTTCAGATATCAGTAGTAGTAGAATTATGTACCTGTACTAATTAGAAAACATTGAACTTTAAGGAAAAAAAAAAACAAGTACAACAAGTACAACTAGGTATGTTCACAATAACAAAATATTTGACGAAATAAAAGTAATCACTAGTTTCCTTTTTTAAAAAACCTTCAAAAGCTCTTTTTAGACTGGAAACGAACCAAGTGAGCGAAGACTAGTCAAATATGTTTTAACGTAACCATATATATCAAATAAGAAATTGCTAAAATACCTCAGAGCAACAGTACTGGGGTTAAGGTAATTTCAAAATAATTAAAAAAAAATTTTTTTAAATAATCTTGTAATTTTCTATGGTTCGTCCGTAGTTGCTAAAATCCCTCAACAGCACTGGGGTATATGGAAATTAAAAAAAAAATTATTTTTTTAAATAATCCAAAATAACTTTTGAGGATTTAGGCGGTAAATTAGAAATGTAGAAGACCTCCCCTTTAAAATTATATGTGTCCCATCCTGTAATCTTCTTGAGAAATCAAATTTTTTAATAAAGGGCTGCACAAGCATACTTGAAAGCCACATATCGTTACAAGCATGTGTAATATTTCAAGTATGCTTGTGCAGCCCTTTAGTAAATACGTAGTTGGTTAAGCCCATATAACACTTACTTTTTCTTGCATTGATAAATTTTTGAAGAACAGCACAAATATATTGTAAAGGGAGAATTTACCAGGTGCACAGAGTGCAATTTTTCTGTTTTCTTTTATTAAAAGCTTTTCTTCAATAAATGCCGGTTTTTATCTATCTATTGCAATATTTTTAATTATAGAATTTAATTTAACTTTAAAATATTTTTTTAGTTTGCTCTAACACCTCAAATGGTCTTTCATATCGATGATTTAAACCAAATTTATTTGAATCATTTCTAACAAAAACAAATTTAAAACTTTCAAGATGTTTAGCTATATAAGTCATCATTTTGTTTTTTTGCTGTGATATATCACAACGAATATTGGAAAAATATTTTGTAATTTTGTTTAGAAAATCCGAATTATTAAATTCTTGCCCAGAATCCACCACTAATTCACCAGGCAACAAACTTTGCCCATAAACCATTTCAGATGCCGATGCTCCAAAACCTTCTTTTACTACAGACCGCAAACCTAATAATATTATAGGTAACTCATATGACCAGTTAACAGAATTTCCCCGAGCTAAAATGGATTACTTTAGTTGTCTCTGAAAACGCTCTACAATACCATTTGATTGAGGATGATATGCCGTTGAAATAATTTTTTTAATACCTAAAATATTTGTTACTTCGTTAAATATGGAAGATGTAAATTGTTTGCCTTGATCACTTGTTATATATTTTGGAACTCCAAACCTTGAAACATATTCATTCAAAAATGTATTTGCTATCATGGCTGTAATATCCCTTAAAGGATATGCCTCTGACCAGCTAGTAGTTCTGTCAATTATAGTAAAAATATATTGAAATTCATTTGATATTGGTAGTGGACCAACAATATCTATGTGTACATGTGTAAATCTTCCCTCAGGAATATTTATCTTTTCAATTTTAGTTTTAGTATGTTTATGTATTTTAGCTCTTTGATTTGATAATGTAGGCAGTTCAACACCCATTGATTTATATTAACATTCATCGAAGGCCAAAAATAACGAGATGCAATAAGTTTCCTAGAAGCTCTAGTTTGCGGATGTGATATGCATTTTATCAAAAATAACTTTTCTTAAATTTTGGGGAATAAATGTTTTCATTTTATTTCCCGATTTTTCACATCAAATATGTATATTAGAGCGGGTCGATTTAAAAATCGCACAAATTACTAGGAAAATCGTATTCTAGGGATCAAAATAAGAAACCTTGCGAAGGAACCATACCTCTAAAATGTATTTTGATGTCCCGACTTTTGATCCGAAGGGTCAAATTTTGAAAAATCTCACTTTGATACATTTAGAGTGCCTCAATCGAGTCAAAATGTATGACCGACCTCCACTAACTTTGCAGGGCCGACCCACCTATGCCAGTGGCACACCCTCTGGAACCACCCCTGGGGAGTTCCCCATACAACCATTTAAAAAAATCACAATTTTTGGCACTTTACAAGAAAAAATCAGCGAAATGGCTGTTTTTTTTATTTTTGGAGTTTATTTCTCTCTTGAGAAATTTAAAATGAAAAAATTAATTTTACTTAGTAATAGAAAAGAAAATAAAAAAAAATTATTGACCCTTCGGGTCAAAAGTCGGAACATCAAATTACATTGTAGAGGTATGGTTCCTTCGGCAAATTTTCTTATTTTGATCCCTAGAATAAGATTTTCCGTGTAATTTGAGCGATTTTTTTCCCTCCATACAAATCGACCCGCCCTAATGTATATGTATCACTTGTATCATTAACAATCTGCTGTAAAATTAAATCATTTTCCTATTCTTTTGCTAACTGAACAATACCAAATGCTTTACTTTCAATTGAATTTATTTCAAAAGTTCTGGAAAGAACGTCGCATCCTTTTATGTATCGTATATCATTTGTAAACTGAGCAATATACTCTAAATGCCTAATTTGTTGCGGACTACGCTCAGCTTCAGAGTTAATGATTTGCGTTAAGGCTTGTGATCTGTACTCGTATATAGAGAAAATTTTCTTGCCTCTAGTATATGTCTAAAATGTTTTATATTTTATTAAATTTCTAGCAATTCTCTATCAAAAAAACTGTATTTCATTTCAGTTCCATTATATAACCAACTTTTTGTTGTAAAAATCCTCCAATTGCTACATTTAAAGCATCTACCATTAATGATAAATATGCATCTTTTTTAAAATGATTTAGCATAACCTTTAAGGAAAAACTGTTTTTAACCTTCTCGAATGCCAATTCTGCTTCTTTAGACCAATTTAATATCTTAATCTTATTTTTAAAAGCATCATTTAAAATATTATGAATTGGACTTAACATTTCAGCTATTTTGGGTACATATCTATGATAGTAGTTGGTATATCAAAATCTTTAATGGCTTTAACTTTTATATTAGAAAGTTTTATTCCTTCAGAAGATATGTTATAACCTAAAAAATCAATTTCCGATACCCCAAAAATACATTTTGAACTTTTAATATTTAAACCGAATTTAGATAATCTATCAAAAACTATTTTTAAATGATCGCAATGCTCATCCTCATCCTTACTTGCTACAAGCACATCATCTAAATACACTAAAACAAATTTTAAACCATATAAAACTTCATTCATAAAGCGTTGAAATGTTTTACAAATTCAAATAATCCAAAAGGTGTTGTAATAGCGTTTTTTGGTATATCTGCTTCTGCTACTGGAATCTAATGATAGGCACGAATTACATCTATTTTCGAAAATATATGCTTATCTCTGAAATCTATATGTATGTCTTGAATATGCGTTAAAGGATATCTGTCAGGTATTGTTACAACATTCAACCTTCGATAATCTCCACAAGGACACCAATCATTTGGTTCTGATTTTGTTACAAGATGAAATGCTGAAGCTACATGTGCTTTAGACGGCCTACAAATTCCAGATTTAACTAATATCTCAAACTCATTTTTCACAATCTTAAAATTAACTGCATCAAGACGTCTAAGTTTTGAAAAAGGAAGTGGTCTAAAAGTATCAATTTTATGAGTTGTAGATTGTTTAACAGCTTTAGTATAATCTGGATTGGATGTAATATCTGGATAACTCCTTAAAATGTTAGTATATTTGTTATCTATAATAAATAACTTTGGAAGAGATATTCTCTAAAAATTTCAATAGTATCTACTGATATATTTGTGGGTGGATCTATCAATTTCCTGTTCTTTAAATCAATCAAAAGTCCAAATTTTGTCAAAAAGTCAGCCCCTATAATAGGTCTATTAATATTAGCAATGGTGAATACAAATGTAAAAACCCTTCTTAAGCCTAAATTAATATTTAAAATTTTTGAGCCAAATGTTTTAACAGAAGTGCCGTTCGCAGCTGTTAAAACAATTCTGACTTTCGTAAAAAATCTTTAAATATTGATGCTGGTATTACAGAAACTTCTGCTCCACTATCAATTAAAAAATTCAAATTATGTATTATCCATATCAAACACAAAACGACGACGTGAAGAATTTATCTTATTATCAGTCGTCGAAATAATAAGATTATTTAGTTTTCCTGATCTTGACTAATAATAGAACATGGTTTAATACATTTGTTAGCTTTACTCCCAAATTGGTAGTGAAAATGACATAGCCAACCTTTTTTATAACGACTCCTAGATCTATTTCTACTTCTATTATGTGAAGATTGAAAAGTTTCAATATATTGTTTAACTTCTGAAACTTCTACAGATAATTTATTAAACTGTTCACACATTGCAGATGTTATTTTCTCTAAATTATTGAATAATTTTCTGTATGATTATTCTGTTCGATATTATAAATATAATTCATTTTCATTTGAAACTTCCCATATATTATCTGCCAATTTTAATATCTCATCGATATCTGTTACATTAGAACCAACTAAAGCAATTTTAATTGCTTTGGGAATTTTCGAAGCCAAAAATTTTTAAGAAATTCAGAACCTATATTCCTTCCAGCTAACTGTAAAAGATACCTATAAAACTCAGAAGGTTTACTGTCTCCTATTACTGAATCAGACAATAGTTTATCCAGTCTTCTCTGTTCATTAAGAGAATGTCTCTCTAAAAGTTTATTTTTTAAAATTAAATAACGATTTGCTAAAGGTGGATTTTATACAATATCAATAACTGACATTATCACTTCTTGTGGAAATGACATGATTCATGTTATCATTATTAATTCGTTTATTCCTAAACATTGTTTCCACATGTATAAACCATGCTTCTGGATGTTCATTCCAGAAAGATGGTAGTTTAATAGATGGCGAACTAATTTCTGTTTCATTATGCACTATATTCTCATTATTATTAATAATACTATTATTATTCGTAACAGTATTACTATTATTATTATTTTGTTCTTGTTCTTCTAACGGTATTCGAACTGGAGATCTTAACATTTCTAGTATTTATTATATAATAATTATTTACTAGATATGAAAGATTTGTAAAAAACAAAAAAAATAAAAAATCTTTATATACTCGTATGTATTAAATAATAATAATAAACCTTATTTATAAGTTATTGATTTATTCACCTCTAAATTTGAGCATACTGTCTAGTCAATTTCCAATGTGGACACCAATAATTATTCCAATAATTGGATATTTCATTTCACGATGAGTATTTCTGTATAATCCAATTTATTTCCTTTTATAATTTTTGAAAATTCTTCTGAATCTTGCAGAATAATTGTTTTAATAATTACAATTATTTTTAACATTTCCTCAATGTCTTTTGTTAAGGACAACCACTTAAAAATTCAGTTAATTATTTATAACACTCCTTGTCAAAAATTATGTTATAATTTTTTTTAAGATTTGGTTTACAATTTTTCAATTATTCAGCAGGATCGCCAATGTAGAATTCAATTTATTAAAAAAAATTTATTTTCTACAATTTTCATTATTAATGTTTTTTATTTCTTTTCTTTTTATTTTATATCAATTAAAAATGATGTCTATAATTAATATTTTCTTATTTTTTTTAAAAATAAGAAAATTATAAGTTTTAACAACAATTATAAAGATAATAATCCGTCACTACAGTACACCTAATTCTCTCTTTACATGAATTTGATTTAACACAGGCACTGATATTCCGTTTTTCAAAATTTAATTTATTTTTTATAATATAATTAATGAATTAAAATGTTTTAGCACTAAATAAATGAAGTGAATTTTTAATAATTCTGTCTTTACACGAATTTTCTTATAACGTATCTATCGTGTAAAAAGAGAATTAGGTGTATAATGTTTTTAGGCAATTACTATTTACCAACAGAAAAAAAAATTACTAGTTAATAAAAACAAAGAATTAGCCAAATTAATTTTTATATTAAGTGCGAAAAGCACAAAACATAATAACAATTAATACTTACCCGCATTTTTAAAAATATTCTGTTGACTTAAAACCGAAAAATTGTTTTTATTTGGTTTTTTGTTTTTTAAGAGAATAACAGCCGTAATTTTAAGTGAAACTGTAGGTGAGTAGTAATAGATAAAAGCTGCTAACAATGTTTCGAAAATATTTGAAAAGCTTCATGACTTTTATTATTTATAGATATTTATGTGTAGATAAGCATGTAAGCCCCTTTCGTTGAGTACATACTAGAGACATGCATACAATTTGCGTGTGTTTCACTTTATAGTTTCATTGACAATTTTTGTATTATGTGTGTAATTACATATACCATAATAATATTTTTTTCTCTATTTTTTAATTATTTATTTATGGTTTTGTTTAAGTGAATACACATGCGCAGTGCGGGTTATATATTTTTGTATACATACTTATTTTTCTTTAAAAAATGCATTAAAAATTCAAGAGTTTACACAGGTTTTTTAATTATTTTTTTTTTTTTTCTGATTTTTATCCATCAAAGCTTATTGTTTTTGTCCTGCATTGTTTTACTACTGCAATTTAGTATTATTATTTTATTTTATTTAATTTTTTTTTTTTTTTGGAATTTAGTATTTTTCAATATGTGTATTTACATATATACATATATTATATAGTACATGAATGAATGTGTATTTATTTTATTATTTTAACTTTTTGTTTATTTAGCTTTGAGGTAGCATGTTGTTTTCATTTATTATTACTGTATTGTTATTTGGTTTACTTTGTATTTTTATGACACACTAATTTTAAAAACAATTCCACTTTTCGTTGATTGTTTTTATACCCTTCACTGTAAGTAAAAACAAGACAAGTTTGTAATTCCATTTGTAATTTCTACATCGTATATAAAGTATATATATTCTGGGTCTTTATAAATAGCGAAGTCGAATAGGCTATGATATGAATCGAAAACTATTTTTTACAATTTTTGTATTTTGTCTAAACTATTACACAAAACGGCCAAAAACGGGAAGATCGAAAAAATACTTCGTTATACATATTGTTAAGAAAAATCATGCTATTGAGCTATTGAGCTGTTGAGCCAATGTTTAATGTTGTATTATTCATAACAACACCAATTTATTGTTTAAGTTAGAGCGTAGAATTTCTGAATGTGATGCTTGTGTGCAGCGTTGCCACTAAGCCTTTTTTTCTTGCATTTAGCATCAAAATTTCTGACTTAAGGCCGAGTTAAGGCCTCGTTATGCGAACGTTGAAATGTAGAAATGTAGGAATGTAGAAATGTAAATATGTAGAGCTCAAGTATAGAAACGTAGAAACGTATCATGTGTTTTTTATAGTAAACAAAGAAGAAGAAAAAGCAATACATATTGTGATTCTGATTTGTATTTAGAGTGAGTGTATTAAAAAATAATATTATAAATGAATACTTATAAAGTAAGATGTGTAGTATATATCTTTGTGTTAGTGTATAAGTTTTGTGTGATTTAAAAATGACCGTTACAAGTTGGTATTGTCACTAAATAAATCTAGAAGGTTCTAGGCCGAGCTGAAATTACCGTTACAGTTTGGTTTCATTATTTTATAAAACGTTAAACGTTAAAGTGTCGTTGTAACGGTTATAATAAATAAAAAATGAGTTTCTACGATAAGGATTGAGAAAAGTGAACTTCTTGTGTTTTAGTTTACAATAAAGAACCTTAATTAACTAAACATTTTTATGATAGTGTAATTACGTAAGAATATACGAGTATATCGTTGAAACCTTGGTGTATAGAAATTTGAAGAAATACGAAAAAAACTATTAGAAAATAGGAAATGATATGTAACAAAAATTCATTAAAAATGAAACACTTTGTTGTATAAAGGCTTTGGAATCAACACTTCGTTATGTATAGGCTTTTGCTAAAGGAACTTTGATAACTTAAGCGCCTATTAGGCGATCATGCGCGACATGTCAGCAGGTATGATGTAATTATTGTGTACACAAACAATTCTAGATTTTTATTTTGCTTTATTTTAAATAATTTTTGAATTTGACAAAAAAAAAAAACTTTTTTGTCATAATTTCTACCATATCTCAGAAACTAGTAAGGTATAGAACTTTAAGTTGGCATTACTGTTCAAAATGGCGACCGATTTAACAGCTGTCAAGTGATTTATTCTCAGTGGTTCCAACAAGACGGCACAACATGTCACACAGCTCGTGCCACAATCGATTTATTGAAAGACACGTTTGGTGACCGCCTAATTTCACGTTTTGGACCTGTGAATTGGCCTCCAAGATCTTGTGATTTAACACCGCTAGACTACTTTCTGTGGGGCTATGTAAAGTCATTGGTCTATGCGGATAAGCCACAAACGCTTGACCATTTGGAAGACAGCATTCGCCGTGTTATTGCCGATATACTTCCACAAATGTTGAAAAAAGTCATCGAAAATTGGACGTCCAGATTAGACTACATCCGAGCCAGCCGTGGCGGTCATATGCCAGAAATCATATTTAAAATGTAATGCCACAAGATTTATCTTTCGGATAAATAAAATTCATGTCAATCGATCGTTGTTTTATTGCAATTTAAAGTTCTATACGTCTATAAAAAACACCCTTTACTAGAGCAATGAACAAGCATACTTGTTCACTACAAACATGTGTAATATTTTATAATAAAAATGGCTTTTAATTTCAATTAGGCTTATACAATGCTCTAGTAGGTACGACTTAAATGAAATTTTTATGCGGAATTTTGTATTTTCTTTTTATTTAAATATACCAAAATGTTTTCAAGTAAATCTGCTATATTTTATATGACCTTTTGAATTAAGGAAATAAAGGTATGCCTTGCAAATTAAAGTAAATTTAAGAAAAAAGAAAAAACAAAGTACAAATTTGACATCAGCGCTCCAAAATACATCTTCGTTTAGTACACTCATTAATTATTGTTTTTTCTTTAAGAAACCTACTGACAAACTTTTGTATCTTTTTATGGTAAAGTTGCTATTTCAAATAAATGAAACAAACAGCAATTTCCATTTCTCAATTGATTGTAGAAAAACTATTATTTTTTGTGTAAATACAGCTTAAACAAGAATTAAAAGCCTGACCCGCTATAAAAATTATTTATAGTACGCTACCCACAAGCAAACATCAATCAAATAGAAGACGTAAGCACGTCTATATAAAATTCCGCTCACCTCTAGCTTTCCGCTTCTTTCTATACTATTTGTTTATTGACTGTAGAAACACAAACGTTACTATCATTTACTTGTTAAATTTTTGTCCTTTTAATGTACAAAATAAAGTTGATTTCTTACGATTTAAATTCAATCGGGCTTAAAAAACACGTTGAATACACACATACATACTACATACTTCTTACAAATATGTATTTATGACAAAAAAAACCCTTGAATATTTAATTTACTTTCTCTTATCTTAATAAAATGTATTTATTGGATTTTTATTTGGGATGTTAGTACCGATTTCTTTTTGTGGGAAGCCGCGACTACCTCTTTTTTGATACTCTTGTCAAAGGCCTACCAGATTCGTCACTGCCGAACTTTTTTATTCGATTCGCTTTTTGAAAAATTTTTTTAATTTTTTGTGACGTTACCAAACTTTTTATGACTTTAACACTGTTTTTATTAATGTTTTTTAACATATTTGTGCTAATAATTAAAAATTAGCTCAAGTCGACATAAAAAAATTGAATTATTGTCGTAATTAACTCAATAACTTTATTAATGTGATTCGTGGACAGTGAAAAATAGTATATAATTAACGACATGAAAGAATCGAAAAAATTTTATAAGAAAAAGTTTTAAGACTTCCAAAGTTGTTGTCCTCTAAAATTACTTAGACTAGGAATACACGCACTAAGTTTAGTTGGGCAATTCTTTCCAATTCTCTTTTAAAATTGCCGCTGTGTCTACACACAGCAATTTTGTTTATACAATTTTAGCTTTCTTATTCAGTCATTCATTCTGCCTCAAGCTACCTGTCTTCTTTTTTTACATCTTTATAAAAGATACCAAGAGAGAGCAAAAAAGAATTGCCGAGTACGAGCAAATTTGTACCCCTTTCCATTCCTCTTTCCTCTCTCTCCTTCAAAATCAAGAATTGCCTAACTAAACTTGCCGTGTATGGTCCTGGTGTATTTAAACATGTATTGTTGTAATAAGCAGCATGTATTTAAAAATATGCATTTATTTTTTAAACACTCCTTTTTTAGTTGAAAAGCGAGCCCACGTAGATTAAAGCACTTTCGAAATATCAATAGCACAAATGAATTTACATTTAAACAAAATGTTTTGTAAAATTTTGTCACTCTGAAGAAATTTTGCACAATTTTGGTAGAAAATAGGTAAAATATTAACACAAGTTTTTCAATTTTCAATTAAACTAAAACGGCTACTTCAGAGCTTAAGGCTGGATTATAAATAATTGTTTCGATATAAATATTTCGCTTAACCTTTCTGCAAGTTCTAATTATATTTAAAATTAAATAAAAAAGAAAAGATCAAATAAATTTAAAAAGAAGTAAAATAAAAATATTTGAGCAGACCAGTTTTTTTTGCACCACTACTGAAAGTCACATAAAACTGAGTCGATTATCCAAGCTGAGCACATGAGCAGCTGATTACATGGAAAAGCCTACATATATTGAGCTTTTGAGTGTCCCATAATTTAGTGTACCAACCTATGAATCTGGGAAACGCACGTTCAATTGCCGAACGATGTTCCAGGTAACCAGTGCTCCTTGAAATTTAGTCTTACAATTAAATTTTAATATTTATATTGAATTTTATATTTGAAAATAAAGCAGAATTTTAATTTGTACTGCACACACTTACGTGCATACATAATTACAGACCTGTGGCATCCCTGTCTCAGTCTGCAAACAGCAGATCGAGAGCACAGTGCAAATGGAAAAACGAACGGACGTGCAATATAGATGGCATAATTTGGCCTAGGCTGCATAACAATTGCAGCAAGCATTGACTGGGTCTCTGGAGAGCCCAGTTTAGAACAGGCCACTGAAGTTTTACCAACCATGCTAGGAGAATGAGCTTTGCTATCAAAAGACTACTGTGTCAACACGAGGAAGAGGAGGAAACTGCACTGCCTGAAGAACCGGAGCAAGTTTGTGTGGAGCGCCACTTGCGGAATCTCATCGCTTTGTCTACTATAAGGACCGCCATATTGTATGGCTTCATTAGAAGCAGCAATTTGTTTAAGTGACGGACTCATCTCCTTTTCTATCTTCCACCCTTCTATCTCTATTGCTGTCATTCTTGTTGGAGTCCCCTGTACAACCTAACCTAATTACACACACATACATATATACATACATACGAGTATGTATGTATAAGTAAAGCAATTAATTTGAATGTTAAGTTTTGTTAATCAAATGCGCTCAAACTTAAGGTGGGCAAAAAACATTTTCCAAATTCATAAAATTCCTGTTCCTGCTAATGAAAGAATATTTGTATGTGTGATACTATGAACTCGTTTTTGTATTTTTGCTGAAATTGTTTTTTTTTTTTTGTTAATTTATTTATAAAAATATTTTGACTTACATACATAGTCATAGTGGAATATTTCATAATCATACCACGTGAAAATTTGTACATCTTGATAAAGTAATTGCATTTGCATTCGTGTTCCTGCAATGTTTTTTTTTTTTTTTTGTTAATTTAAAATTACATGTTAAAAAAGTAAAATAAAACTAAAGTAAAAGAATTAAGAAAAAAAAAAACAGTCTCGAAACCAGTCCAGACATTTAATTAAGCTTCTTTTGTACACGTACATGCTAAAAAAAATATTATGTTTGCTGAGACAGTTCACAAATGCACAGTATTTTAAATAAAAAAAAAATATATATACAAATACATACATATACGTACATGCACATATTTTTTTAATGCACATAATTATACTAAATTTACTAACAAAAATAAAAACACAACCAAAATAATGTTGTACATTAAATTTTTAATTAAATATTTGCTTAAAGAACAACTAAAAAAGTTATTTTATTTGTATATTTATTTCTTTCTGTTCTGGCTGTTTGTATAAGCTTAATCGATATTTCAACACAGATAAATGCTGACCTGAAAACCCCTCAAAAACAGAAAAAGAAACAATTGTTTTCTTGTTGTATTAATTAATAAAGTAAATACAAAGTACCCTCGTATGTATTAATACTCGTCATCAACAGAGAGAGAATTGCAAATCTTTTTCTCGTATGTTAGTAGCGAAACCGAAATTGGGAATGAGAATTAATTTGTTCAGTTATTCTATTTTGCATTTCTATTTTTTGCAAAAACAAATTTTTTTGATGAAAGTTTTTAAGACATTTTAGTTGATTTTTAATATTGTCAAAAATTTACCTAAAATGTAGCTCAACGAAATATAACATTATTTATTAATTAATTTTTTTTATTAAAACGACTAGTGTTAATATAAATATTGATATATCGCTCTGTTCTGTATTCCGAATCTGTGTTTTCCATTTTAAGGTTTTTTTAAATTTTGTTTTTGCTTTATTTTGGATGCAAAATTATTAGTAGAATTAAAAAAACAAAAAAGTTTTCATTTAATAAAAAGAAAAAAATTTAATTCCACGTTTTTTTCTAATCCGTGTGGAATACAGAATATGCACGATAGAAATAAAAATTAAAATTAAAAAAGAAAAAATTTTTTAATACAATTTTTAAAAACTAAAAATAATTGGGTGTATCCATCTTTTAATACAAAAAAAATCTAATAACTTTCTAATAAAAGCATTGAGCGTTGCGTTTTCTACCACCCAACATTCACTTTTAAAAGCGTTAACGTTTTGCATTTAACAGTTGTATTAAATTATCGTGTTTAATAAAACCCATTAAAGAGAGATAAAAATTGAATCAAAAACGCTAGTTGAAAATGTTTTTAAAGAATAAAAATAACTAAAATGTCATTAATTTTCAACAACAACAAAAAAAGCAACTGTTTTGTAGCCAACGTGACTATATAACACATTGTGTATAATTATTCATTCCGTTCAGCGATTGCGAAAAGCATTTTTTAATTCCGTTGCTGCAGTAGTCTTCCGCAGTTGCGGTATCATCTCTACTGTTACGGTATTACGAGTACCATATTATTGATTCCGCAATGTAGATAAAGCAAACTGAAAGATCGAAAATATAAGAAAAAATACAAAATTTAACACAAATATTTAAAATGTGTTTTACCTTAATTAGTTTTCACCCGTGATCTGCAAAACGCAAAACGCTTCATTTTGGCGTTTTCAAACCGCAAGCACACACTTAAGCGAACTGATGAATTTTGCAAAAATTAAGAGTCAAAGAGAAAATAAAATGTTGAACAGTTCAAGTTGTATAGGTTTTCTTTTTATTTCAACCATAGTATAATTATACGAAGTAGACGCACCATATATTTTGTTAGAGTAAAATTAGATTTCGAATGTCAAAATTAAGAAAGAGAACATAACATAATAATATTATTTCGTAAACAAACAAAACAAAATGAAAAATATTTTGATATTCAAGTCTAATAAAATACAAATATAAACAAAAAACACATGTAGAGTTGCGTCCACTTTATATAATTCCACTATGATTTCAACCCACAAGTGAAAAGAAAATTGGCCTTTTTCGATAAAAAAAAATATGATTTAAAAAAATTTACTTTGATTTTGTCAATTATGTGTCAAATGTTTATTTACTTACTGGCGTTTTCCCATTGACATTCTATGAGAAAAATGGAAGCAAGACACACGGTTTCTAGAACATGCTTTGATGTTTTGCAAAACGCTTTTCGTTTTGAATACGCGCATTTCTCAGAACATGGCCGTTTATTTTCGAAAATAATTTCGTTTTATTTATTGAAACTAATGTTATTTTTGTTTATTTAAAATTTATTTTGATGGTAAAAAATTCAAGTTTCTCCTTATCACCAACAGCTGAAAAATTAAAACAATTCATTCACAATATACAACGTTTTAATTCGCAATTAAATGCAACAATTCAAAATAATAAGTTCATTCCACAGGAATGAATAATAGCAATGTGCGTATCGATCAAAATTTCTTTCTTTTTCGTGCGGAATTAATAATACGACCTATTAGCAAAATTAGTGTTAACGCCACCATATCTATGTTTTCACCATACAAATTATATGAGCATGAAATTTCTTGACAAGCAGAAAGCACTTTTATTTAGGTATGACTGTTAGACTAACAGCGATACAGAGAGATATATAAGGTCCGCCATCTACCGTTTTTTTTTTTTTTCAATTAGTGCTTATTTCGTGAATGGTAACACTTAGCTCATGTCTGATTCGACAGATAATTAGTTTTATCCTTCCGCTGAAAGAATATGGTTGTGTTTGCGCTTCGCTAAGTGGGCTTGCGATCGACTTACAGAAGATGCCGATTTTGCCCAAAAAATCATCTTTTCAGATGAAGCTCATTTTGATCTTGGTGGGTATGTAAACAAGCAAACTTGTCGCATTTGGGACACAGAAAACTCGCACGCATACATTGAAAAGCCGACGCACCCAAAACAAGTCACTGTTTGGTGCGGATTTTGGTCCAGAGGCATAATTGGGTCATTTTTCTTCGAAAATGAGCAAGGAGTGGACGTTAGTCAATGGCGATCGTTATCGGGCCATGTTGAACGAATTTTTGTTCACAAAAATTGAAGAGGAGGATATTGGCAACATTTGGTTTCAACAGGACGGCGCTACGTGCCACACAGCTGAAGCTACACCGATGTTTTTATAGCATTTAAAAAAAAAATTATTTGGCGAACCCAATACATACAAACAAAAGCATCATCAAACTTATAATTATTATCTTTCTTGTTAATTAAGTATTTGCAATATTGCGAGAGATGGCAGCTGAAAATATAGTCCAGGCTATGCTGACACATGAGTACAGTGGCAACCTCTATCCCACTACATAGAGAAAATATTGCGGAAGAAAAAAAGAAACCTTGACGAGGAACAGAGCACCCGAGAAGAAAATGGATAATAGATAAGGGCAAGGAAGTTAAAGAAGTAGGCCATTCCGAAGAAGTGCAAAGAGCAGTCCCGGTATGGTTAGGAATTTTTGGCCCCCCTCCCCAGAAGACGGGTTATGGGCTTAGTTGGTAGGAGGTTTTGCCGACTCCAACAATCTGTCGATAAGTGACCACTGGACAGGTATGCGTAACAGTATTCAAGCCTTCCTTTGGCCCATTCGACGAATCTACGCCTTATTTGATGATCGTGAGTCTATTCATGATGAATTGCCAAACCAAACTGAGAATAAATTACTTGACAGCTGTTACATCGGTCGCCATCTTGAACAGTAATGCCAACTTAAAGTTCTATACGTCTATAAAAACACTGCAACACTGCTGCATTTAATACGCAAGAAAAAACAAGTAAGGCATCCAAAAAAATTTAGATGCAAAATGAATGCAACACGCAGTACAATGGCGTCGCAAGAAAATATGTAAACAGTTTTTCTTATAATTTAATATATTTAAATATTCCCTTATTTATCTTTAAATTTTTTTATTACAGTAAAAAATGGACACATAATCAAGAAGCGCAATAGGACGTCGGGCGAAGCAGCAACTACCTGGAGCTTCCTTGTTCGCAAAAATGTAAAATATTTTTCAATAATTTGTTCTCTTCCGACATTGTTCGCTTTATAACTAATGATACAATGCATTCATAAACGATGTGACGGTTGGAAAATATTAGTATGCAAAGTATTAGAAAAGTAACTACACAATGTATCAACAACTTGGTATTAATACTGTGTTGATACATTGTAATTATACGTTTAGGAAGTCAGCCTACCACAATTTTCTAACCATTTTTTTGAGTGTTTTTTTTAATGAATTTTGTCAAAAATACAAAACGGATAAAAAACGTGCAGTTATATTAGATATTACCGTCAGAATATCCTTGTTAAAAATCAGAACTAACAAGATGCCAGACAATCGGCTATCTTTTAAATGCCTTTTGTGTAATAGAACTACGAATACAGAAATCTTATTGAAAAATAAGTTTGGACTTTTGCATTCTTAAAAATAATTTTCTTTTAATTTTTTATTAATCCTAAATAAATAATTAATTTCAGTTCAAGAAACGTCATTTTTAAATCCAATAAAATGTCTGCAGGCACTCAATTTTTAAATTAATATCCAATAGGCATACAAAGTATATATAATTTAATTTAATTTTGCAAACATTTGTAAAAATTTTTTAAGCCAAACATTGAATTAAATATTTAATTAACGACAAAAATCGAAAAATTCTCTTTCATAATGCTATTACACTCAAGGCATTAAAACCACACACACATATACTTTTTTAGGTTTCGTATTTCTGTACACAAGCATTACGTACTCGTACATGACGGATTAAAAATTTCCATAAAAAACAAAGCAAATGCAAAAGAAAAATTAATGCAAATGTGAAATATCGATTGTATTTTTGATATTTCTCTGCCATTTGCTGGCCGATTGCTCTCGTTTTTCGCACAGACATTACGAATGTTTTTTCTGTTAAAAAAAATGTCAATACATTTTTTTTCTCCTTTTTGTACTTTAGAAAAAATACGCAAAAAAAACAAAGCAAAAATTAATGAAAATATATAATTTCGGTTGTATTCTTATTTTTCTCATCCATTTGTGGACCGATCTTTTTGACTTTTTGCACAGACAATATCAAATAAATCTGCGTATCACGTTTTTTTGTGTGTTTTGTATTTTCGAAAATGGTAAAATAAAAGAGGTAGTTGCACATCAGAGCTCATAGCTCAGTCATCGATGGCCTAATTGGGATGAATTTCAATAGCAAACTTATAACAGGAACTTCCAACAAATTGACATGCTAAATTTTTCTGTAGATCTTCTAGTGACTTCAGAAGGTTGATTTCAACATACACACGGACAGACTTACATTGCTAAATCGACTCCGCTACTTATCAGGATTTAGAATATATATATATTTATAGGGTGTAGAAATTGCACACGTAATGACAAACTTATATATACCCTTTAAATTTTTTTGTGAAGGGTATAAAAATAGAGTAAATACAGTTATTTTATTGCTCTCAAAAATAAGGATCCCGGAACGTACTTTAGGTATTCAAAGAGAATTATTTTAATTAATATTTGCGACTCCATTAAAAATCTTGTTTATTTTTTTTTTTAATGTGCAAACCTGATATAATGTATATTTGGCTAGAACAGTGAAGGGTATATAAAACTAGGCAGAACCGAATTTAGCTTGTTGTATTCTGTAAATAAAATTATAAAAAATTCAAAACAAGTAGGCTCAACTTCATAGTTGTTAGTTAGGTACTCACTACAGTTTAATCAATTAAAATAACAACAACTGCACTAAAAGAATAATTTATAATTTTAAATTATAAAAAGTCAGAACTGCATGTTATTGTTTAATTCTAAAATCTATACTCGTATATACATATAAAAGAAAGTCGTGTTAGTTACACTATTTATAACTCAAGAATGGCTGTATCGATTTGGCTGAAAATTGATGGAGGTAGCTTAGAGCCAGGAGACGGACATAGGATACTGTTTATACCGTTCGGCAGTGTTCCCATGTGACTTGACATTAAACGTCAGTCACTATAAAACGTGGCATAACAAAAATTTTTTATTTTATGTGCAAAACCTAGAATTACGTCAGTAAAATTTAACAGTACTGAATGAATAGTAAGGAATAGGGACATTCTGGTACTTTTTATTGATATTAATGGTACTTTTTTGGTATTAACAATCCTAGAACTACCAGACTGGCCTCAAACGATTCAGGTCAAAATTAAAAATCACTAAGGGGACAAAATGGTACTTTTCATTAATTTTAATGGCACTTTTGACTTTTTAATGAAAACGAAGTTAGAAGTACAAGGTTAGGCTCAAACGGTCCAGAGCAAAATAAAAAATCATTAAAGGGACAAAATGGTACTTTTTAATCATTTTAATGGTATTTTTTTATGAAAACGAACCTGTAGTACAAAGTTTGGCGCAAATGGTCCTAAGCAAAGAAAAAAATCATTAGAGATACAAAATGGTACTTTTTAATTATTTTTTGGTACTTTTTCACTTTTTAATGAAAACGAACCTAGAAGTGTAAGGTTAAGCTCAAACGGTCTTGAGCAAAGTAAAAACCGTTAAGGGGCAAAATAATAAATCCATAACTACGAAATTAAATAAAAAACTTCTTTTTTTATTAATAACATTTTTAAAGTGTATCAAAGCACATCCGCTAACGAAGTAGCGGGTTAAATGCTAGTTGTCTATATTTAAAAATATTTCGACTTATGACGTTAGTCCCTTTTGTTATTTATACATTTATTTACATACAATTAATTGTATGAGTAATATTTTTAATTATGTAATAGCAAAATAACTTATACGTACAAGATGCCATGTTTAATTAAGAATAGGTAAACTCATAATTTCAGCTTCCTTCATATATTATATTTGCTTTCCTGTTTCCTGTTAACTTTTCTTACAGTTTTCTGAGAGTTTAATGAAATGAAATGAATGAGAGTAGTACATAAAATAAAATTTATATATTTAATCTACATTTTATGTGAGCAGTGTTATTCAATTGTACCGTGTTTTAAACTTGTTTGTTGCTGTTGTGTAATTTTCCTATTGACTTGTTCATTAACTTGACCTTGACCCTGTTAAGTTTGGTATAAAAGGAAAAAAGTTTTAAAAAACCGGTAAAAATTATTCACAATTGTAAATAAACGATAAAAAAAAGAAAATATTTTTTAAAAAATTGTAGCCAATTCTATAACTGTAATCTAGTCCTTGAAATGTAATTTTTTCCAATTTCACATATTTGCAATCATGAACAACTCCCATGAAATATAAACTTTTAATTAATTCAATCGAGATTGACAACATGAACAAATGTTTACTCAAGAAATTCTCCCTTATCGTAAATAATTTTTTCCGATGAAATTTGTTTACTTTTCCCTAATATTTGTTCACTTCATATTTGCTGGGGAATTGTTTTCCTTCTGAACTACAATATTAATGTACAATACATCCCACAACAGCAGATATTCTAAATTTACGATCAGTATGAATATTTTCCAGTTATTTTTTTTTTCCGAGGAAAATTTTGGTTTTTGGAAAAAAAAATACCCTAAATCAGAGAACTTTCTATTTTAAAAACGGTAAAAATTTTCTTAATGATAAGAGAAGGGGAAAAGTGAAAAAACTACCGACGAATTTTTACTCATAATTGGGTTGAATAATTCTTCGGCTGTAAGTCTATGTTTTTCTTCAGACAGATAAGTTATTCACTGGTGACAAAGAATTTTCTCTAAAACAGTATGTTGATTATGCCATATCAACTTCATAATCTCTTGCTACTAACTTTTAGTATCTTCCTTTTGCAAAAAAAACCATAGCCAAGCTTGAGTGGCTATGGTTGAAATACCATTTAAGTGTTTAGGAGACGCTACATCCAGTAAATAATAAAATGCTTCTTTATTAACACTATAATGTTGTTTAAATCTAATTAAATAAATTAGTTCAAAGCAACTTTATTTATTAAGTTTGTCGCTTACAGCACACAGGTAACAAAAAGTTAGATGAATGGCGCAAACTTAGGCGCCTATTTTCTTGCTCCCGCAATAATGCTGCAATTCCAAAAATTATTTTACTGAACTAGTTTTTTTTTATTTAAAATTTTTCTTGTTCTTCTTGTTTATAAAAATCAATGTGGGCTGACAGCTTATAAAAATTTCATGGGAGATTCACAATAGCATTTTCCACTTCGAGGGAAATAAAAATCTCATGGCGAAAATATTTCACATGTTATTGCCGATAGGGGTGAATATCCATTAGTCAAAGTTACAGTAGAAAAGATAAACCTTTTTGTAGCGAAATAAATAAAAGCACATAAAATACAAAAACAAGAGAAAGATTTTTTGCTCTCAAAACTATTTTTGCTAAATATTAAGTCGTTCTCAATAAGATGGCACAGCACGAAGCATAAAAACTATTATGAGCTTCGTGAAAAGTCTATGATTGTTTTAATTCGACATGATAGATCTTTGAGATACCCCTACTATTATAGCTCGTGATATAAAATATAATAATTATTATTAAAATTAAAACAAAAATATTTTATTTATGCTAATAGCTGCGGCACGTTTTTCATTTCGTTTTACAACTACAACCATTACATAAAATTTTACTTTAAATAAAAAGTTGTTCACCATTACCATAGTTCTTTTGCAAATAAACATACATAATTCATCGATATTTCGGTTCAACTCTGTGTACCTGTAATTATTATTATAATTATAATTATTTATTTGTATTAGATGTACAAGTTTGCTTCCGCCGTTTTTTTTCCGAAATTCGAGGCTTTATTGTATTAAACTGGTTATAAATTTATGATTCAAAGTATTGTCTATCGCTGGCCACTACTTTCCCCCATCTTTCGGGCAGCGTACGAATCCCGCGTTGAAAAAACTGGTCAGCTTTTGAAGCGATCCACGAATCGATCCAATTTTTTACTTCTTCATAAGACCGGAAGTGCTGGTCAGCCAGGCCGTGTGCCATTGATCGAAACAAGTGATTGTCCGAGGGAGCAAAGTCTAGAGAATACCGCGAGTGGGGTAGGACTCCCCTCCAACGTTTCCAAGTATGTCTTGACCATTTTCGCAACATGGGGTCTTTCGTTGTATTGCGGCCGTTTATCTTCCAATGCTCGGCTCAAACGCATTAATTGCGTTCGATAACGATCGGCTGTGATTGTTTCAGTCGGTTTTAACAACTCATAATACACTACGCCGAGCTGGTCCCACCAAATACAGAGCATAACCTTGGAACCGTGAATATTCGGTTTGGCCGTCGACGTGGAAGCATGACCGGGATATCCCCATGATTTTCTGCGTTTGGGATTATCGGAATGAACCCATTTTTCGTCCTCAGTCACAATGCGATGCAGAAATCCCTTCCGTCTTTGCCTTGCAAGCAGCTGTTCACAAACAAAAAAAACGCCGTTCAACATCTCTCCGCTTCAACTAGTTTGTTTCTAAATCATTCCCATTTCTTTAAGCGTTTTGAAATGGCTTGTGGCGTCACTCCCAATGATCCTGCCAATTATTGTTGCGTTTGACACGAGTCTTGATCAAGTAATTCCTCCAATTCTGTATCTTCGAAAACCTTCTCTCTTCCCCCGCCATGCCTCAGCCGCAGATTTCTTCATATTAGAGCAGAAAATTAACACCTCCCGCAAATGACGAGAATTTGGCTCGTACGCTGACATGTTTAATCGAGAATAACTTTAGGATGCAGACACAAATCGACTAATATTTCGATAGCGTTATGTTTGCAAATACCTAAGCTTATTGTATGACATCTACGATCTATTCATTTCGACTACCACTTACCGCTACAGCCATCTATTGCAAAACGGCAGAAGCAAAGTTGTACACCTAATATATCAATATTTTACTTAGACTTTGTCTTTCTTCTTCATGATATATTTATAAAATAAAATTAATTAGCTAATAAATAATTAAATAAATTAGTTAATTAATTTTTAATTACCTTCAACAATTAACAATTTCAATTAATAATAAATAAAATAAATAAAATAGTTCAATATTAAAAATTATTTTTTTTGATCTTTAAATTACCCCTTAAACAAAAACTAAAAGAGACCCATTTGAAGAATTATTTGGCTCAGAATATCCATAACGCCATAACAAAAAAATAATTAATTAATGTAATTACTTATTAATTAATTAATTTATTGATTATTTTATTTATTATTATTACAAGGTAGGCCAAAAGAAGTCACCCGATGTTGTTTGGCTCTCATTTTTTTCTAAATGAAAATGAAATGTTTGCCGTTGCTCCGTCCTGTTGGAAACACATGTCCTCCAGTCCTTATTCGTTCAATTGCATCAGAAAAAACTCGGTTAACATGGCCCTATAGCGCGCACCGTCCACTGTTGTCGTTTGACCAGCCCGATGACTCCTCCAGCGTGAACAGCGCACCATACAGTCACTTTGAGCGGGTGTAAGGGCTCCTCGTGGATTTTCGGTGCCTTAGAAGCGATAGTTTTGTTTATTCACAGACCCGCTGAGGTGGAAATGAGCTTCATCGATCATTATGATTTTGGTTGAAAAATCGTCCACTTTGATTTTTCTGGGTTCTTGGCGAGTGTATCGCTCCATGGCTTGTTCACTTGTATTCTACATCTGTTTAGTTCACAAATGTCAAAACAGATTTGACATTAGCCGCCATTTGCAAAAATAAGAGCATCTTCCAATAGGGTGATTTATTTAGCCCACATTGTATTTATTTTATTTATAAATTACAATTATTAATTAATTAACTTATAAATGTTAATTAATTAATTTAATTTAAATAGTTATTATTTATTAATTTTTTTAATAATTATATCTTGAAGAAGCTAGACAAAGTTGAAGCAAAATATCGACATACAAATAAATAATTATAATTATAGTGTATGTATTTGCATAAAATTATATGTCAGTTGACAACACACAGCCGTCAACCTATCCGAATATTTATACACTAAAAAACATAAAATTTACTAGATACTCAATAAAAACCAAACCAAACCACCAACAGAAACAGGTAATAATAAAAATGAGAGCAAATACTAAATATGTACATAGTATGTATGAAATTGGATAAATAGAGTGTATGTATGTACATAAGCACATACAAATCTACATACATACAAAAAATATGCTAATAATTATTAACGCTGACGGGCACATGTACGTGTATTCGTTTGTATGCAAGAATACAAAAGAACACAAAGATAGAAAATAAAAATAAATTTTTTTTGAGAGAAATAAGCTTCAATTTAAATAAAAAATGTATGAAATAAACCTTTTAGAAGAGAAGTAGAAGAAAATATATAAGTGTCTTATCTGATAGCACACAGCCGTTTAAATGAGAAGACTTCTACCCGGTTTTTTAGTTTGAGCTGTAATGGAATTTCTAAACAAACAGAGAGAAAGGTGCTACTGAATTGTTTCGCTTTATTATTAATTTTGTATACTTACACACAGCAAATAGTTTTGTTATGCCAATCAATTTTATCCTCAATGAAATAATTCGCTTTCAATTATATTTCATTAATGAATATTAAGTTATAAGTACAGGCATACCTCGATTAACGCTACCTTTTTTTAGCTCTGTTTGACTATAGCGCTCTTTTGTATTATTAATTTTTAAATATTTTTTACAAGGTTTTCTTTTTCTAATTGCATAAGAAAATTGATAAAACTTAATTTATTTTAATTGATAAAAACTAATTTCAAATTGAAGAATCCCAAAATGTGAAATTCTTGTACTAAATTGTGCATTCGAAATACCGGAGGTTATTATGTAGTTCGATTTAAATCAATGTGGTTTCGAAAAGAATTTTTAAGGCGAATGTATGTAGGCCTTTCGACAATCCAACAGAGTTGTATTAGCAATTTCGAGGGTAATTTTTTAAAATGTTAATTTTTTGATCGAATGTTCTACATAATTAGTTTTTTTTTCAAATTGAAAATTCTTTTCGAAAGCCTTTTCGATTCGAATCGAAATACATAATAACCCCCTTGATAATATCGACCACAGTAATTTTGATTACATAAATAAAATTTATTAAATAAAAAAATCAATTGAACAACATTAATGTTATTAGGCGAATTGAGAAGGGGGAACGACAAAATTAAATGTAAGATAAATAAAAAATGTTTTTAATTTATATTAGAAAGCTTAACTTGCTTAGAGACAAACTTTGTGATGAGAATTGATGACACAGTTCTAGAGGCAAACACGTACAGCACATTTCTCTTTTCAAAATGTTAGAAAATCCAAGAATTGGTCTACTTTCGTAAATAATTTTAATTTAATTAAAATTTCTTTGTAATATAAGCTCTACAAAAGCTTCAATTGAAACCACACTTTTGTGTAAAGAAATAATAAATTTTTTTAATATTAATTAAGTTCGAAACGGAATATACCAACTTATTGCGCATATGTCAGAGAAATACAAGGTAAACTCTTCTGTACAACACACACTAAAATGCAAAAACAACAATCGTTTTTCATTTCATTCGCATATGTCAAATACAAATACTGCAAAAGGAGAAAAATTCTAAGTTTTTCCATATATACATCTCAATGTAGGTATTTTCAGCAGAAAAGGGCGCACACAGAATGTACATAAATTTTGACAGATATCGCAGAAAAATCAAAGAGAGCAAAAAATTTATATTTTTATTCAACATTTAACCTAGTGTTCTTCTGCCACGCCTACTTTTTACTTCAAAAATCGATGCCTGTAATTGGTAGAGGAGAACCAAACAAAATAGAACACATGTGCGTTTACACTCCTTACCAGCTCCGAACTATACACGGCAAAGCATTTCCTACAACAAACACTGATGCCCCTATTATGGTTTACAACTCAACTCAGGGGGTTGCGAAAGAAAACGCATCGTAACTCAATGTAAAAATCATACAGATGCGAATGGTTTTTCTTTCGCATCGCAATAGAGAGTAACCCCCCAGTTGAGTTAAAATCAAAACAACTCAATCTTTTTTTGGTATAAACGGTAATACCTCATAAAAATTTAAAAACAAAATAAATGCAACTGTTTTTTTTTAAAGGTTAAATTGTAATTCATAATATCAAAATACAAAGTATCATCTGATGTAGAGTTGAGTTGTAAACCATAATAGGGGCATGAATTATAAGACCAGCTCTTTTTCTTTTGTATGTTTCAAACAATTCAAAGTAGATCCGGTTATATACTTACACTTCTCTCTCTATTTGTTTTGAATATAAAAAATGGCGACAAAGGAAGTAAGCAAATTTTTACAGATACTGAAGAAGAAACAGAGAGAGCAACAATGTACAGGCGCCGTATGATTTACCGTGTATAGGTCAACCCCATATTAACACAATAATTATGTAATTATGGTAATAGAGATTAATACATGGAGTGGCCTGTAACTGGCCATGCAGAACTAAAGAGTGATTTTTTTGCTATTATCTTTTTGGCAACACTAGTTTTGACAGCTCACGCACGTTTTGTATCTTGTGTCACTGTCAAACATCTTCAGTTTGGTCTATAATTTAATCATGAATCGTCTTACAAACGAACAACGCTTGCAAATTATTGAATTTTATTACCAAAATGCGTGCTCTGTTAAGAAAGTTCATCGCGCGCTTCTTCCATTTTATGGTCAGTTTAATCGACCTACTGAGGCTTCTATTCGGGCTATTGTAACAAAATTTCGCACCAAATTTACATTGTTGGACATTAAACCACCAACACGATTACGTAGAGTGCGAACTGAAGAAAATATCGCAGCCGTATCGGCCAGTGTTGGTGATGACCGTGAATTATCGATTCGGCGCCGTTCGCAGCAATTGGGCCTCTGTTACTCCACTATGTGGAAAATTTTGCGGAAGGATTTGGGTGTGAAGCCTTATAAGATACAACTGGTGCAAGAATTGAAGCCAAACGACCTACCACAACGCCAAATTTTTGGTGAATGGGCTCTTGAAAAGTTAGATAAAGATCCACTTTTTTATCGAAGAATTGTGTTCAGCGACGAGGCTCATTTCAGTAAAGCATTTAACACAGATGTATATTTTGGCTCTCCTCGTTTTGGCGTCGATCTGTCAAAATTAGTTTAATTCCTGTTTTAATGCTCAAGACACATAAGGTCTGTTCAATAACTAAAAATTGTTACGAATTTTTAACAATTGTTACTGGAAAGTGTTCATTAATTTGAAAAATTTGCAACGAGAGAGCGTCAAAAGAGAATAAAAAATTGAGAAACAAAAAAATTCTTGCAAATTCTTACTGATAAAATTTTTACTTGCAAGAATTTTTCAAACAACTGTTTTGTTTGTTTTATGTTTACAAATCATGTTTTGTGA
Source organism: Thelaira solivaga (assembly GCA_947397855.1). NCBI lineage: Eukaryota > Metazoa > Arthropoda > Insecta > Diptera > Tachinidae > Thelaira > Thelaira solivaga. The sequence goes on from OX377612.1 coordinate 31,575,702, forward strand.
AAGAAATTAAAAAAAAATATTTTGTTAAATTTAAAAAATTATTTACTTAAAATTTCAGCTTTTAAGACTGTAAAAAGTATTAAAACAATAAGAAATCAATTTTACTTTAGCCCCAAAGTAAGATGTCGAAAGCAGTTGAACTAAGTAAGACAGAATCAGGTACATCAAGGTGAGAAGATGTTGCATGTATTGTATTCATATATTACAATACTACTTCAACTTGCAAGTTTTGACTGGAAAGTGTTCATTTACTTTTTGACATTTTTGAGAGCTATTTCGCAAAATTCCTTTTTACTCTTTCGCTGCTAGTAAAGTAAATGAACACACCTATAGAGTGTATAACCGAATCTACTTTGAATTTCCTCCTTTTTGTTTGACACATACGAAAGCGCTGTTTTTGTAATTCAGTGTTAGTTGTAGGTGATAGTTCTGCCATCGTTACATGCTTCATATGCAAACACACAAAACATTTAGCATTAAAATAATATATAATTTTAGAATAACCTTATTTAAGTCGTAAATCTTGCAGACTAGTCAATGCAAGCGTCATTTTTATATATCTTATTTTTTAAGAATTTTTTTGTTTTTTTTTTAAAGCTGATCTCTGGTTATGACCAAGTAAATTAACTTTAGTATCGCATTTTGCTTTTTATAAATATTCAACTTACTAAAAGCGATCACTTAACATTTAATAAAGAAGAAAACCTTAAAATAAGGATACATACATATGTACATACATAGGTATTTCAAAAGTTCATGACTTAAAGTCGAGATCCGGTATTATTCTTAAATTTAAAATTTTTTTTTTATTAATATTCATCAGAAGCTAAATTTTAAATCATCATCATCAAGTTTCAATATTTGCTGGTACAATCTGTGTGTGTGTGTGTGTGTGTTTATGCATACGTGTTCTTGGTATTCATTTACAAACAATCTCATAAGCAATTTAATTTTATTTAAATAAATATTTTTTTTTTATTTTATATGTCTGTTTGTATGTAATTTAATAATATTGGGTGTTTCAGTAAAAGTTCACGTTATAAATTTAGTGTAATTTTTTGTGCAAGTGGCAGCTCTAAAATTTGGCAGCTGTCACATATGTTTATTCCGATTATTAAAAATGAAGCCATTTACGAAAGACCAATTTGTTCAATGAGTAATGGAGCAAAATGAAGTCAATGCCGATTTAAAAAAAACTCATTTTTTCGGATGAAGCGCACTTCCATCTGAATGGCTTCATGAATGCACAAAATTGTCGACCTTGGCTCAGAAAATTCTCATGCAATCCGTGAGAAACAAATGCAGATTTTGGTCTGTGAAAAGTCATTGAAAACTTCATGAGGAGAGTAGTAATGGTCTGTCATCAGAGCCGTGGGGGGAATTTGACAGATATTTTCTTTCATACTTAATCAGAACTTGTCTTCTTTACAATCCAATAAAAAAAAATCACAACTCTCTCAAAAAATACGTATTTTTTTTTTAATGAAAAAGTACGCTTAACATAGTCAACAATAACGATAACGTTTGCAAAATACTAGAAAAAGAATATATGTACGAGTATGTACGTCTATACGTTTGTATTTATGTAAACATAACAATAACAATTGTGTTTTCTGTCTAGACCTGAAAAAGCAATATTTTCAAATTGAAGAGGGTTAGATAATTTAAACAATAAACAATTTATAAACAAAAACGCACATATACATATACCAATTAATTCGTAATTTTATCATATTGAATGCAACTAAAAAATTTTTGTTTACTGGCACTATATTACATACAACCTTTTCTTAAAAATAAAAAATCATTTTTGAAACCAAAAATTAAAAAAAGAAAACTTGATAATGAAATTATTAATAAAGTCTTAAAATAAAAGTTTTGATAACATTAATATCATATTATCATTTCTAAAAAATAACAATATTTATAATTTTTTTAATCTGATTGGTAATAATCTATTATCTTAATAATCTGTTATTTAGTTAAGCGAGCTGAAAACCTTTGCAGCTATGGCTATCTTTTTATAAATTTGCTTATCATTTTAATAAGTAAACAATTGTGATTAAAATTCAAAATACACTTCCGTTCACTTATTTAAAGGCACTAAAAATTCCATATTCAGCAGCCTGTATCTTTTGCAATTTTTAACCGATGGAAATGGAAGCTTTTCATAATTTTGGAACGGAACTAATGTTTAGAAATGTTGTGATAAGCATTGCGTATTTATTAAAAAGTTTAGTAAGTTTTTTATAATCTTTACTGTAAGTAAGAAGGAGTATATAACTTTGTGGATCCTTATAAATAGCGGAGTCGATTTAGAGATATCCATCTATTCGTCAAGTTGCTGAATTCAATTTTCTGAAATCCTTAGATAACGTACAGAAAAGTATAGCAAACCAATCTATCAGTTGTTTCTGTCTTTCAGTTGCTATTGAAATTATGTCGGATCGATACATAAATGGCCGAGCTATGAATCAACACCCGCTACTACCTTTATTTTTTACAATTTTTTGAGTTGGTTTTGGGTCTAACCAACGAAACTGACAAAAAACGTGGTATATAGTTTTATCGAAAATGACAGTCATAATATCTATGCAAAAAATGACAGCAATCGGCCCACAGATGGCCGCAGAATATCAAAAATATAACCAAAATTTTAGAGTTTCGTTAATTATGGCTGTTTTTTTGCGTTTTTTATCTAAACTAAAAAAAGTAGTACGCAATTTTTTCAGACATCACATTCATTCATAGTATCTTAGCCAAAACTCAGCTAGATCGGTCCATTAAACGGAGAAAAAAAAACGTGTTACGCAGTTTTATCTGAAGTAATAGTAATAATGTCTGTGCCAAAAATCGGAACAATCGGTTTACAAATGGCCGAGATATCATAAATACAACCGAAATTTTGATTTTCCATTTATTTGTTGTTTTTTTTTTTTTTTTTTTTTTGCGTATTTGGTCTAAATTACAGAGCAAACAAAAATGTATGGTACACAGTTTTGTCAGAAACTTTTGCATTCAAATACAAAATCAGGCAGTCGGTCTTACACAAACGTGTGCATGTTTGTGTATTCTGTGTCATGGTGATGGCACTACACAGGTCAAGTGATGTGATGCAGTACAGTGTAATAGAACTACAAATACAGAAATCTTATTGAAAAGATTTTTTGATTTTTGCCCTTCTTTACTGATATTAAATATTTAATTAAATATGTTTTGTTTAAAAAATGTTGGTAAATGTTTGCAAAATTAAATTGGATTATATTTTTTTTCCATTCCTATTGGATATTTTGTTAGTCATTTTATTTTATTGCTTTTAAAAGTAAGGTTCTCAGAAAGGAAAGGAAATTGCTATTCAAAGAAAAAATTTTTTTTATTAATTTTCAATTATTTTTTAATTTACACATAATTTTTATTTGTAAGTTTAATTGCCTTTTTTATTGAAACGGCTAGTTTATTAATTTTGTGGTCGTATTATAGAAAATTTATTTTTATATCGATATTGTGCTCTAATAAACAAATAAATTTTTATAATGCGATCTCAAGCTTAATAAACTAGCCGTTTCAGTTATATAATTTTTTGTATTTTTTTAATATTTAAAAAGAATGTGGAAATTGTGAAGGGTATATAAAACTCGGCACAGCCGAATTTACATTGTGTTTTTTATTTCGGCTTATGTCAAGTAAAAATCCAAAAAAACCTTTGAATACCAAAAATATTTTTTGTTAAAAATTCCTAACCTAGAAACAATAAGACAGAAAAGAAATTAAATATCTCAAAAAAAATTTGTTAAGTTAACGAGTTTATTTTTTTTTTTCAATTGGTCCTTTTCTGTAAACCGAATGCGAAAAAACTTTTTGTTAAAAAAAATCTAATTTTTTGGTATTTTCCAAACCGCATTCACATAATATTATTCATTTTAAAATCAAATAAACAAACTTGTGGAAAGTAAAAAAGTTTTAACGAAAGCGAAAGCTAACTATAAACGACTGTAAAATCGTTTTTTTTTTTTTTTTTTTTTTTTTTTTTTTTTTTTTTTTTTTTAATTACGACTCTATTAAAGTATATGAGTGATATGTAGAATAATTAATTTAAACTTTGACCAGAGTTGCTTCTTATAAAAAATAAAAAAGAAACTTATCAGTTAAACAATATAATAATATGAGATAAGAAGTTTTGAAAAATGATAAGATCTGTTAAAAAAGGTAGCGTATAAATTTAAGCGTGGTATTTTCTGTCATTATTTGGCAAATTCTAAGGCAAAACAAAAATGTAAATACCTTTAACGATAACTTGTATCGCATACGAATTATGGGAACACTTTTTCGTTCTTAAGCAAAAGTTTAACAATATTTGTGGTGTGCAGTGAGACTGCAAACAAGTTCTAGAATGTTTGGGAAATGAGGAATCTCTCTCCCTTCTTTAAGCAATATAAATATCATTATCGCCGATTGAATTAAAAAATTCTAATTTTTTACGTAAAGCAATCTGCTGAATATTTTTAATAAATTAAGGTGTTTTTAGCTACAGCCAATCCAATGAAGTCGTTGAATTCTTAATGAATTTTAGACTTAGGGAGTGTTTGTAACTTGAGAGTACTATCATAATTGGTTTATTCAGGCTGTAATAAGAGTTACCGATCCCAGTTATAATGTTACGAAAATCACTCTATTGTATGACAGTGTTTTATTATTCATAAGAAATGGTATTTATGTATGTGTAAATGTAGAAATTCAGTGTTTATGTTAATTCGTAGAATTTTATAGTGTAATACTTGTGTGTGAGCTGTGTGTTATTTATATCTGTATTAGCGTATAAGCTTTATGATAGCTTTAGTTCTAGAATTTGCTAGATTAAGCATTTTCATTTACCTTGTTGTTCTATACTAGATACACCTAGAGGTATGAAGTAACTTCTAGAAGTTTGTAGACGGTTCACGGCTAAACTAAAGATTTGAAATGTCCGTTACAGTTTGTTAAAGCAAACAGTATATAAGGCAATGCTAAGATTACCAGATGAGTTCAGTTAGGTTAAGTTCTGGTTGAGACATTAGACTGTAAACAAGGTGTGTCAAAAACAATAAAGTGTTGTTGTGACGGTTATAAATAAAGTGTGTTTCTACAACAAGTGTTAAGAAAAGCAAACTTATTGTGTTGTTATTTTACAATAAAGAACTCTAATAAACTAAACGTTTTTATGATAGGGTAAAAACGTAACAATAATTTTATTAACAGCCAAATTGTTGAGCTAAGTAGCTGCAATTTGTTTAGGCTGCATTAAACTTATATTTATTATGTCATGATGTACCGTTTTTGCCAAGCAGTAGGACCCCATAAGACCTAAATGAAGCCCACGAGATTCGTAAGAAGTCATTTTATATGAAAAGTACTCAAAATATTGAGTGTTTTCCATACAAATTTTTTAGACGAGTTGATCGCTAATAATAGAATGATAGAGTATACTCATCATAGATGTCAAAGAGTGAGTGCAGTAGAACAGCTAACCCTTACATAACTTTTAAGCAAGACATATTGATATATAAGATGTTTATTTTTGAAACTGTTAAAATTTTCTTTGCCCAACAAGCTATGTACCAATCATGGCAGAATAATACACGGTAGGGACTATCTACAACAAACATTAAAATGCAAAAACAACAGGTTTTTCTTCTCTCCTATTTGTCAAACACATATACTACTAAAAGAGAAAATATCAATGTAATCCACTCATACACTTACACTTTTTATGTATGTATGGGTATAAAACATCGACTCGCAAACAAATTTTGACGTTTACTAAAGATAGCAGGAGATGTATGCTGTTCTACTGTCAGTACCTTGTTAATTCTGCCATGGTACCAATCAAACTTCAGTACAACTTGAGAATATTAAAAATTGTGAAGGTAATTATGATCATTTATTTATGAAATAAATATATGGAGGCAAAAAAAATCGCTCACATTACAAGGAAAATCGTATTATAGGGATCAAAATAAGAAACTTTGCCGAAGGAACCATACCTCTACAATGTATTGTGATGTCCCGACTTTTGACCCAAAGGGTCAATAATTTTTGTTTTCTTTTCTATTACTAAGTAAAATTAATTTTTTCATTTCATTCTGACTAAATAAATTTCTAAAGAGAAAAATAAATTCCAAAAATAAAAAAACAGCCATTTTGCTTATTTTTTTCTTGTAAAGTGCCAAAAATGGTGATTTTTTTAGATGTTTGTATTGGGAACCCCCCAGGGTTGGTTCCAGAGGGTGTGCCGCTGGCATAGGTGGGTCAGCCCTCCAAAGTTAGTGGGGGTCGGTCATACATTTTGACTCGATTGAGGCACTCTAAATGGGTCAAAGTGAGATTTTTCAAAATTTGACCCTTCGGATCAAAAGTCGGGAGATCAAAATACATTTTAGAGGTATGGTTCCTTCGGCAAAGTTTCTTATTTTGATCCCTAGAATACGATTTTCTTTGTAGTTTGCACGATTTTTAAATCGACCCGCCTTAATATACATACGAGTATATGTCTGCAATAAATAAAATTTATTTAAAATTTTGCTTTAGACAAATTTTAATAATTTTTTATATCTTTATTTTAATATTGGTTGGTTGAGAATGTTCATTTTTTTATATTTTTACAGTTACCTTATAAATAAAAAGAAAATTACGCCTTCAGCAAGTTATTTCTCTGTTTACAAAATTCAGAGATACACCTCAAATTTAGACTTATATACATAGTATATATGCGAATAAATTTAAAGCAAAATTTTTTCTATTGTTTTTGGCCTAGATTTCATAAGTATCTAGACATGATTTTTATAACTTAGCATTTCCACATGCAAGTGCAAGTTCGAAAAACTCAATACACTCTCACTTTTTCACTAACCCACTCAACTCATATTTTTCGAACTTGCAGCTGAACTGGCAACCAAATTATCTTTCAAGTAAATTTATGACACTTGCAGCAAGTAAATTGACAAATGAGAAACAGTGCTACCGAATATGAGTTTTAAATTAATGTATTAGTCCGTGGAAAAATAGAAGTTACGTTAGTAATTAATATTTAACATATTTAATAAAATTAATAAATAAAAAAAAGAATATAATGACCCAGCAACACATTTAAAAGTTAAATTTAATTATCACTTTCATATTTTTGACTTAAAAAAATACTAACAACAACATTTTGAGTTGGTGTTCACAGTGTTTCCAACGCGACAACACTTCGTTCATATATTTTTATTCTCTATATCAATCGCGCAACCATTTTTTCATTAGAAGTGAAGCCATTGCCGATATTTTAAAAAGTGTCTGCACTGTTCTGTGTAGACACTCATACAATTTGCAAGACTTTTGACTATTTTTTCGGTTTTTTTCGTACTCAACTTTCAAGCAATTACTTGCATGTGGAAACGCAAGATAAACAGATAAATAACTTGTTGAAGACGTAAACTTGTTTTCTATTATTCTTAATTTTTAATGGGCTTAAAAACACTCTGTTAATACATTCATTAACGCATCTAAGCCTTCTTGTTCTTCTGTTTGAATCAAGTTTTTCTATACTACTACCAGGTGGCGCAAAATTATTCCTCCTATCATAAAATGCTATAAATTTTTGGCACAACGTGAATTTCGTCGCAGATTTCCTGGTCGTCCAACGCCTACTGGTGAAACACTGCGACGTTTAGCCGCTCGCCTCGAAGAGACTGGCACAACACGAGATGCTGCCAGGCGTGGCAGACCCCGGAGTAGCCGTTCTGTAGAGAATATTGCTGCTGTAGCCGAGGATGTCATGGAAGCGCCGTCGACATCGACCAGACGACGTGCCACGCAAATGGGTATCAGTCGACGGTCTTTACAGCGAATTTTGGTACAAAATTTGAAGATGTTTCCGTACAAAGTCCAGACGGTGCATCAGCTGTTAGCTGCTGACCGCCAATCGCGTCTAAAATACGCTCAAGCCATCCTTAATCACCACCAAGAGGAAGATGATTTTTCATCAAAAATAATCATGAGTGATGAGGCCCATTTCCATCTTCGCGGGTACGTAAATAAGCAAAATTTACGCTTCTGGGGCACTGAAAATCCGCGTGTAACCCACGAAGAGCCATTGCACCCGCGCAAAGTCACTGTATGGTGTGCTGTTTTCGCTGGAGGAGTCATCGGACCTTTTTTCTTCGAAGACGTCGCGGGCCAAACGATTACTGTGAATGGTGAGCGCTACAGAGCAATGATCAACGAGTTCTTTTTGCCGCAACTTGATGAATTGGGATTGGAAAACATGTGGTTCCAACAGGACGGTGCAACGGCACACACTGCACGTGCCACAATATGCTGAAGGATGCATTTCCCGAAGTCAGTGAAGTTAGCTACGAAAAGTTAGCTCCATTTTTTAATTCTGTAACATGTTAACATAGCTCTGTTAAGCTAACATAATAAAAGCAATTTCAAAAATTTCGTAAAAAACAATGAAAAAAACCAAATAATTTAATAAAAAAATATGAAATCGAAAGATACGTGAATATAGATTTCAGAACTGTTACGCTTATGTTCAGAAAGTGTGTCGATTTTGAGAAATCTCACTTTAAATATGTTACAATATGAAGTTAATTGGTTTAAAAAAATGGGTCAAAATCGAGATGGTGCGGTTCCATGGACTAGTGGGGTCGAAAGCTACTGCAATGCAGATTTCAGAACTATATAGTTTATATTCAGAATCCGTATAGTTTTTGAGTAATTTCACTCAGAATATTTTACAGTGAAAATCAATGGGTTCAAAAAATGGGTCAAAATCGAGATGGTGCGGTTCCATGGACTAGTCGGGTCGAAAGCTACTGCAATGCAGATTTCAGAACTATATAGTTTATATTCAGAATCCGTATAGTTTTTGAGTAATTTCACTCAGAATATTTTACAGTGAAAATCAATGGGTTCAAAAAATGGGTCAAAATCGAGATGGTGCGGTTCCATGGACTAGTGGGGTCGAAAGCTACTGCAATGCAGATTTCAGAACTATATAGTTTATATTCAGAATCCGTATAGTTTTTGAGTAATTTCACTCAGAATATTTTACAGTGAAAATCAATGGGTTCAAAAAATGGGTCAAAATCGAGATGGTGCGGTTCCATGGACTAGTGGGGTCGAAAGCTACTGCAATGCAGATTTCAGAACTATATAGTTTATATTCAGAATCCGTATAGTTTTTGAGTAATTTCACTCAGAATATTTTACAGTGAAAATCAATGGGTTCAAAAAATGGGTCAAAATCGAGATGGTGCGGTTCCATGGACTAGTGGGGTCGAAAGCTACTGCAATGCAGATTTCAGAACTATATAGTTTATATTCAGAATCCGTATAGTTTTTGAGTAATTTCACTCAGAATATTTTACAGTGAAAATCAATGGGTTCAAAAAATGGGGCAAAATCGAGATGGTGCGGTTCCATGGACTAGTGGGGTCGAAAGCTACTGCAATGCAGATTTCAGAACTATATAGTTTATATTCAGAATCCGTATAGTTTTTGAGTAATTTCACTCAGAATATTTTACAGTGAAAATCAATGGGTTCAAAAAATGGGTCAAAATCGAGATGGTGCGGTTCCATGGACTAGTGGGGTCGAAAGCTACTGCAATGCCGATTTCAGAACTATATAGTTTATATTCAGAATCCGTATAGTTTTTGAGTAATTTCACTCAGAATATTTTACAGTGAAAATCAATGGGTTCAAAAAATGGGTCAAAATCGAGATGGTGCGGTTCCATGGACTAGTGGGGTCGAAAGCTACTGCAATGCAGATTTCAGAACTATATAGTTTATATTCAGAATCCGTATAGTTTTTGAGTAATTTCACTCAGAATATTTTACAGTGAAAATCAATGGGTTCAAAAAATGGGTCAAAATCGAGATGGTGCGGTTCCATGGACTAGTGGGGTCGAAAGCTACTGCAATGCAGATTTCAGAACTATATAGTTTATATTCAGAATCCGTATAGTTTTTGAGTAATTTCACTCAGAATATTTTACAGTGAAAATCAATGGGTTCAAAAAATGGGTCAAAATCGAGATGGTGCGGTTCCATGGACTAGTGGGGTCGAAAGCTACTGCAATGCAGATTTCAGAACTATATAGTTTATATTCAGAATCCGTATAGTTTTTGAGTAATTTCACTCAGAATATTTTACAGTGAAAATCAATGGGTTCAAAAAATGGGTCAAAATCGAGATGGTGCGGTTCCATGGACTAGTGGGGTCGAAAGCTACTGCAATGCAGATTTCAGAACTATATAGTTTATATTCAGAATCCGTATAGTTTTTGAGTAATTTCACTCAGAATATTTTACAGTGAAAATCAATGGGTTCAAAAAATGGGTCAAAATCGAGATGGTGCGGTTCCATGGACTAGTGGGGTCGAAAGCTACTGCAATGCAGATTTCAGAACTATATAGTTTATATTCAGAATCCGTATAGTTTTTGAGTAATTTCACTCAGAATATTTTACAGTGAAAATCAATGGGTTCAAAAAATGGGTCAAAATCGAGATGGTGCGGTTCCATGGACTAGTGGGGTCGAAAGCTACTGCAATGCAGATTTCAGAACTATATAGTTTATATTCAGAATCCGTATAGTTTTTGAGTAATTTCACTCAGAATATTTTACAGTGAAAATCAATGGGTTCAAAAAATGGGTCAAAATCGAGATGGTGCGGTTCCATGGACTAGTGGGGTCGAAAGCTACTGCAATGCAGATTTCAGAACTATATAGTTTATATTCAGAATCCGTATAGTTTTTGAGTAATTTCACTCAGAATATTTTACAGTGAAAATCAATGGGTTCAAAAAATGGGTCAAAATCGAGATGGTGCGGTGTGGAAAGCTATGGAGGATTTTAAAAATATATTATATCTGTCAAGAAAGCAACTACTTGTAATTAAAATTATCAAATGAAATTTGGCAACAATGCTTACTCGTATTTAACATAGAGAGAAAAACTTTAAAACCACACACAACAATAGTCATGCACTATCGCTCAATATTCAATGTGTAGAGCGTACATACAATACATACAAGTCTCTCATTTAAAAGAAAGAGAACAAAAAATAACATAATAAATCCGAGAGTTTAAGTATTTATATGGGGCGGTTTTTAGTTTATATATATATTAAAAGGAATAGAAATATATATATTACAACCTAAAAAGCGATGTTGGCCCGATAAAGGGTTAAAATTGGATACTCTAATACGTTTGAAGCCGAGTTTAAGATCAGTTGAACGACTTTGAAAAATGTCTACTGTTTCGGTTTAATTTTTTTTATTTATTTTCTGTGCCATATTGTTAAAAAATAAGTTACAATTTTTATTCCTTATAATTATCTTTTGATTAGACTTTAACCTAGAAATAGTGATAGGCAAAACTTCGTCAGATCTGTTCTTTAACTTTTCACTAACTTTTAAAATTTAAAGTGTGTCTAATACCAAATTGTAACTTGAAATTTTAGAAAACAGTTCTTAATTTTCTATTTTTCACATCACATACGAGTATTTACATACACCTAATTCTCTTTTTACACGATAGATACTCGTACGTTCAAGATAATTCGTGTTATAAGAGAATTATTAAAAAATTCTTGTAGAGTTCATTTCATTTATTTAGTTCTTTCACATTTTAATTCATTAATTATATTATAAAAAATAAATTAAATTTTGATAAAGAAATAATTGTGTTCATCATTTAGTGAAATTATTTCAGAGTAAAAATCGCGTTAATACAAAACAATTTTTCTTCTCAACTCGTGTTAAATCAAATTCGTGTAAAAAGGGAATTAGGTATACAGGGGGGTTACTCTCTATTGCGATGCCAAAGAAAACGCATCGCAACTTAATGTAAAAATAATACAGATGCGAATGGTTTTTCTTTCGCATCGCAATAGAGAGTAACCCCCCAGGTAATGCAGTCCCTACAACAAGTGCAGCATTACAGGAACAACAGGGTTTTTTTCATGTAAACAGTTTTGCGGTTGTCAAAAACATGTGACTAAAAAAAGCAAAAAAAAAATTTGTTTTTTTATGGTTTGGAGATGAACAATTAAGTAACTTTAAATATTGAAAAATTTTAAATAATAAAATCAAATATTATTTTACTGAAGTGACATTGATTAGATGCAGAAAATAAAATGCAACACGATTATTTATTGCAATTTAAAGCCTTTTAAAATACTCCCAACACAAATAGTCCTCCGGCACAAAGTAGTGTTAACTCAATAACACACTTTACGGTTGGAAACAAGGATCCAGTTCCTTTCTCTTATTTTTTTTTTCTTGCACAACGTACCGAATTGGTTTTTATGTAATTTATTTTAAAATAATGTTTTATTTATATATTTGTTTTCAATTTCAATACAAGGTTTCCACACAATAAATTTTTAGTTGAAAAAATTAATATGGCGCCTTGAAAATGTAAACAAATTTTGACAATCGGAGAACTGAACAGCCAGAAGAGCAAAAAATGTCCAGCTAGGCGCACTACATTACCTGATATTATTATATCATGCAATAACGTAAGTAGTAATAGTAGGAAATAGACATCTGCAACTAATAACTTCTTTTGTAGTTGTAAAAACATTTGTCAAAAGTAAATACAAGTAGGTACTTGCTCTTTTCAAGTCCTTATCTGTAAGCATTTGAAAAAACTTTATTCTGAAAATAGAAACAAGAAAATTCAAATAAGTCAGCAAAAACAGCACTACAAAAATGAGTACTGTATTTGAGGAACAGTTTGATTAGAATTTTAAGTGCTACCATATTTCTTAACACAAAACAGGCAAATCATTCAGCAAAAATCGACAGATATTAATAACTCTGTTTTGTATATTATAAGCCTATAAAATATGAGGTTGTAAATAATAAATTATATATAAATGTGACATAAATTTAATTTTTTATCGAAAAATCAAAGAAATGTAGCTTCATATGTGTGTACAAATGTCATGTGTATTTACAAAAGCCGTGGCGACTTTTAGGAACATCACTTCGTTAGATCTGGCAACAACATTCTCGACAAATAATAAAAAGCAATCATTCCCATTGAAACTCTCTCTCTCTCTCTCGTATAGAGATTCTCTTTGTTAATGCTTGTAACTATGAGTCATAGCAAAGACTATAAAACTATAAAATCTGAAAACAAAAATGAATAGCTAAAACAGATCAGGGGGGAAGTAACAAGGGAATATTTAAGCATGCGCATTTCAAATAAAAGTTTCTCTCATTTAGCTACTGAGATAAACAGAGAATAAAAAAAAAACACATACTGAACAACATATAAATGCGCATGTATGTATGTATTTATAAACCAAGCATTTAAAACTGAATGAATTTTATTTCTTTGATATGTTTTCTGTGTGAGATTTTTGAAATTTTTCAACAAAAATGTTATTAAAATCTTAGGAGCATATATAAATAGAACGAATATGACTAGTTGCGTTATTGTAGGGTAGAATATCTTGTTTATGGTTGAAAAAATTAAATTTATCCTAGTTCGCAACGAATTTATGATTCATTAATTTGAACCTTTATTAAACTCTTATTATAGATTTGTAGATATAATGAAAAGTAGTCGTGTTGTATATGCTTTTTAAAAGTATCTATAAGAGTTTTAAAACTCACAGACTGTTAATAATAAATAATACAGAAATTGATTTTATGTTATGAACAAAATTTATTTATAATAAAAATCTAATTACATATTTGGAAATTAATATGTAAATCATAATAAGACATTTTTATGCCTTATTCTCATTTTTTGTTTGGGGGTATTGTCACAAAACAATTTACTTATTTATAAAAAAAATTTGTTTTTAAATGCTCTACATATCATGCTAGGCATATCATCAGTACTCTACAATACTTTTCATAAAAAGTCTTGAACTTATAAGTTTAATACTTATCAAACCAAATGAGAATTTCAATTTGGCTAAGAAGTAAAAAGTTTTAAAAATTAAAACTTTTTTAAAAACTTAGTAAGCATTTAAAAATATTTTCTTTTTCTTCAATATTTTCTACATTAGAGATACCAGTTCGGAAACCTAAGCTAATGTGTAAGAAAAATATTGAAAATACAAAAATAAAAATAATAAAAATCCAATACGTATTTACAGTAAAATGTAAAATAAATATTGAGTTGTAAGCAATATAAATATTAATCAATTAAAACATTTTTATTATTATTCCAATTTTTTGTATCTCATTGAGATAAAACACTGAAGATGACAAATTGCCGAAATCGGTCTGTTAAAGAACCAAATTTGACGCGGGATAATGTAAACTCGTTCCAAAATAAAAATGTTTATTATGGTTTATTTATAACTTTTGCAAAATAAAAATTAAAAGTAACGGTTTTCCTTTTAATAAAATAAATACCTATAAAGTAAAAAAAAAACTCAATGTATAAGATAAAAGTAGACAATACTAATAATATTTAAATTGCTTTGCTTAATTTTTTTTACGAAACTTTTTTACATTTCGAAAAAATTTTAAATTACTGTTATGATAATGCGCATGTTAGTTTTTTAAGCTTAAGATAAATATCAATTTTAAAATTTTATTTTGATCATTATTTCGTTAATTCGCTGCTTAGCTTCTTCAGGATATTTACGAGTATATTTAAAATTATTTCAAAATAGTTAAGAAGTTAAGCAACTAATTACGAAATGTTGATCAAAATAAAATATTAAAATTTTTATTGACCTTCTGTAATTCCATTACGGCTAGTAACGAAATTTAAATTCGGTGTGAATTCATATACTATATGTATTACAACAATAAAATGCATATATTTACCTACATTAACCAAAACGGTAATGTTAGTAGAGCTATAGGAAGAAAACAACTTTTTCATAAAAATTTTATACACATCCATATACAGTTTGTATATGGATATACTGAAAAGTGAAGTTGTGTAAATTCTTGCATTGAATATTATTCTCTTGCATGTTATATTACTCTCTTTTAAATTCTCGCGCTCTCGTGGATATTACTAGCAATATCCATCAACAAATTTAGCACCAGAAAAAATTTACACTACGTAGTACATCTTTATAGTTTAATAGCCTTTGGTCATAGCTTAATAGTGTTTTTACACTACAGCACATCTTAAGGGGAAAGCGTGGAAGATCTACCATCAACTAACCTGTCGAAAAATAAAAAAGGAAGACTAAAAATTTTAGAACTAAGTGTTGCTTTGCAATATCAAATCCATTTGGCTTGAAAATTTTAACTTTTATTTTGTTCAATGAGTGTACATACTTAATTAAACTTGCTCTGTGTGGTCCTTGTCAAATACAAACAAAAATAAGTTCTCATTTCAGGAACAACCAAATTCACTGTTCTCAGATACTTTTCAATATCCATAACATAGGTCCATAAGCGCTTTATGTTTTACCTCTAAAGTCAGACAACCTCGAATATTGGTTGCGTTTTTGTAGGTTTTTTGCTACAAAAATTTGCACCTGATCTGGGCAAAATATTAGTCAAATCGGTATATAAACGGATAACATATATATAAACAAAAAACCACCCCATATAAATACTTAAACTCAATGACTTATGTTATTTTTTGTTCTCTTTCTTTTAAATGAGAGACTTGTATGTATTGTATGTACGCTCTACACATTGAATATTGAGCGATAGTGCATGACTATTGTTGTGTGTGGTTTTAAAGTTTTTCTCTCTATGTTAAATACGAGTAAGCATTGTTGCCAAATTTCATTTGATAATTTTAATTACAAGTAGTTGCTTTCTTGACAGATATAATATATTTTTAAAATCCTCCATAGCTTTCCACACCGCACCATCTCGATTTTGACCCATTTTTTGAACCCATTGATTTTCACTGTAAAATATTCTGAGTGAAATTACTCAAAAACTATACGGATTCTGAATATAAACTATATAGTTCTGAAATCTGCATTGCAGTAGCTTTCGACCCCACTAGTCCATGGAACCGCACCATCTCGATTTTGACCCATTTTTTGAACCCATTGATTTTCACTGTAAAATATTCTGAGTGAAATTACTCAAAAACTATACGGATTCTGAATATAAACTATATAGTTCTGAAATCTGCATTGCAGTAGCTTTCGACCCCACTAGTCCATGGAACCGCACCATCTCGATTTTGCCCCATTTTTTGAACCCATTGATTTTCACTGTAAAATATTCTGAGTGAAATTACTCAAAAACTATACGGATTCTGAATATAAACTATATAGTTCTGAAATCTGCATTGCAGTAGCTTTCGACCCCACTAGTCCATGGAACCGCACCATCTCGATTTTGCCCCATTTTTTGAACCCATTGATTTTCACTGTAAAATATTCTGAGTGAAATTACTCAAAAACTATACGGATTCTGAATATAAACTATATAGTTCTGAAATCTGCATTGCAGTAGCTTTCGACCCCACTAGTCCATGGAACCGCACCATCTCGATTTTGACCCATTTTTTGAACCCATTGATTTTCACTGTAAAATATTCTGAGTGAAATTACTCAAAAACTATACGGATTCTGAATATAAACTATATAGTTCTGAAATCTGCATTGCAGTAGCTTTCGACCCCACTAGTCCATGGAACCGCACCATCTCGATTTTGACCCATTTTTTGAACCCATTGATTTTCACTGTAAAATATTCTGAGTGAAATTACTCAAAAACTATACGGATTCTGAATATAAACTATATAGTTCTGAAATCTGCATTGCAGTAGCTTTCGACCCCACTAGTCCATGGAACCGCACCATCTCGATTTTGACCCATTTTTTGAACCCATTGATTTTCACTGTAAAATATTCTGAGTGAAATTACTCAAAAACTATACGGATTCTGAATATAAACTATATAGTTCTGAAATCTGCATTGCAGTAGCTTTCGACCCCACTAGTCCATGGAACCGCACCATCTCGATTTTGACCCATTTTTTGAACCCATTGATTTTCACTGTAAAATATTCTGAGTGAAATTACTCAAAAACTATACGGATTCTGAATATAAACTATATAGTTCTGAAATCTGCATTGCAGTAGCTTTCGACCCCACTAGTCCATGGAACCGCACCATCTCGATTTTGACCCATTTTTTTAAACCAATTAACTTCATATTGTAACATATTTAAAGTGAGATTTCTCAAAATCTACACACTTTCTGAACATAAGCGTAACAGTTCTGAAATCTATATTCACGTATCTTTCGATTTCATATTTTTTTATTAAATTATTTGGTTTTTTTCATTGTTTTTTACGAAATTTTTGAAATTGCTTTTATTATGTTAGCTTAACAGAGCTATGTTAACATGTTACAGAATTAAAAAATGGAGCTAACTTTTCGTAGCTAACTTCACTGACTTCATTTCCCGGGTGCCTAATCTCCCGTTTTGGCGATTTGCACTGGCCAGCAAGATCGCCTGATTTGATCGCTGCAGACTTCTTTTGTGTGGCTTTTTGAAGTCACGGGTTTATGTCAACAAGCCTCAGACTCTTGCAGCTCTTAAAGACAATCTCCGTCAAGAATGTGAGGACCTATCGCCGGAAGTTTTGGCCAAAGTGATGGAAAATGCCATAGAAAGGGCTCAAATGACACTCAACTGTGGCGGCGGCCATTTACATGACATCATATTCTCGACTTGATGTAAAAAAATTAAAAGACCAAATAAAAATAATCCACAAGAAGAATCAGTTTTTCATTTTTTTTTTAATTACAGCCAAAAAACATCGGAAGGTTATTTTTGCGCCACCTTGTATTAACTACTAAAACTTGGAGTTCTCGAAATCGAATCTTTAATGTGTTTGATAGTTTACTACCATATTTGCATTTGTCTGGTAGTACCCCGCTCAGTTATGCGTAAGTGAGCGTAAGTCAATGTCGTTTTATACACACAAATATATTGCGATAAGCAAAGAGCAAACGCAAAACAATTAGCTTTCGCACCGCAATACAGAGTAGCCCCTTTTTTCAATGGATCTAGTATACGAGAACTTGTTTCGATGGATCTAGTATAAGAAAAATAAAGGAAACAACAATTTTCAATCGTTTAATTCTACAATTTTAAATAAATATTAACAAGCTTACCTTAATTTATTTGAAAACATAGAAAAAAAAACTTTATATCAACAGAATAAAATTATCTTAAAAAGTTAGAAGAGAAATAAAACGTAAAATATACTATGTGCAGTGTAAAGTTCAATTAAATTTCGAGCTATACAATTCAAATTCAAGTTATTAAAGGCAGATGTTCTTACTCGTAGAAACAGCTGAAATATCGTTGAACTGTTCAACGAGTTGCTATAAAAAAATATAAATTTTGTTTTTTTGACGTTTTCTAAAATAAATCTTACACTTTGTAAAGAAATATGTAGGTATGTAAGAATATTATAGGTTTGATCCTGCCGAATATAATGTGCCCTTCACCATAATAGTCATAGTAATTGCACTCAATTTTTTTTAACATAATAAACATGAATAAATTATATTTACAAGTATACAAGGTTTTGGGCTAGAGTAACTGAAAACTGTTTCAAACCTTTGCTATATGAGCACTAATTGAAAATGAGTTGTTTTATTTAATTAGAAAGAACATCCAAAATTTTTTACTAAAATTTACTTTCAGTCGAGCCAAAATAAAATAGGTTGTTCATGAAAAATTAAAAAAATTTTATTATTTAAAAAAAAAATGTAAAAAAAAATCTATAAATTTTACTCGTATCGTGTTTCATGTAGCATAAAATTATTTTTTATTCGAAATTAAGTAAAGCCGATTAATTCGAGTTATTAATAACTATTTCTAAGATTTTTGGTTTTATTTAATTTTTTTGTTAAAAGTAGTTTTTGTTTTTTGCTTTTAACACACAAGTTGTGTTACCGGTTAAGATGAATTTAAATATATTTTTCATGCTTCCGCCTTTTTCTGTGAGGTTTACCACAAAAAGTATATTTTATTAAAATGATAACGTGATAAAAAATTAAGAAAGTAGAACGCATATCAGCAACTTAAAAATGTTTATTTGATAAAAAATTCAATAGTTTTGCATGTTTTTTCATTGCTTTTTCAAAGGGCATATGCCGGTTTATCTGTTTTGTTATGTACGTACTTGTCTTAATGAAAATTATTTGAAAAGAAAATTTTTGTTTGTTTACAGGCAATATTTTAAATAATTTTATTACTTTTGAATGTGTTCATCAACAAATTTTTAACATTTTAGTAGTTTTTATTTTGAAAAAGTAACATTCAGCGTTGTCAACTTAGTGCTTTTAGCACGGTTTTTAGTTCTTTTTAATATTTTCGAATTAGTGGCTTTTTAGTTTTAGTGCTTTTATTGTTTTTTTTCAATTTTGTGTTTAAATTGCTGAAACAAAAAGAGAAGGTAACAAGTAAAACAAATTATGTGAATATTTAGAGTATGACTTTTAATGGAATTCGCAGGCTAAAAAAATGCGAGTTGGAAATTTTTCAAATGAGGGCAAATTACGCAATTATATAGCAATAGATGTCTTAATATAATTTAAATAAAAATTTCGTTCTATATCGAATGCACCTGATTATATTAATTTTTGTTACAAATAAACAATAAAATAAACAATTGGGTAAAAAAAAAGGCTGTGCATTCGTGTTTGTTAAAATTTCAGTGCTTCTTTTGTAAATACCCATTTTTGCTTGGTTTTTATACTTTTTGAAATGAACATTTCGACTACAATATTGATTTCAAATTAAAGCTTTTGGCAAACAATAGCACAAAATATAAGGAAATTATGAGTCTTATCGTAGTCATATCAGAATTTTAAAAAAATTAAATTCAGATTGATTAATTTTTTTTTATTTTTAAAAAGTCGAATTTATTATACAAAGCAAGTAAATTCTTTTCCAGAAATTAGGTATATCATTAGTTTTCATACTTTTCACTGTTATATTTATATTTAGTTTACAATAAGGTACAAAGTAGTATAAGTCCACTTAAAAAACAACTAAGTCAGCGATGGTTTTAGTAAGATGGTGTCTAAATATATCTGTTCCTTTCCATGCATGTATCAATACCGTATGCCCCTACTTTTTGATCGGTAAAATCATCAACAACAAAATTAGAAAATTAACTCAGCATTTGTAAATAAAATTAAATGTATATATACATATGTACATTTGTACATACATATGTACTGGTACTAAAAAAATATGGAGACGCAAACAAGCATTGTATAAAATTGATGCTGTGAAAACCTTGAAACTATTAAAAAATACATATTAATTTGACTAGTTATCATTTAAATACATATATGTATGTATGTTAATTTATAATTTATTATTTAATAAATGTGTTTGTTTAATTTGTGTGTTCTTCACATTTTTATATCCTTCACTGAAAGTGTCTGTCAGTCCATGTATAATTTCTATACCGTACATGTGCCACCTTATAAAGTATGTATACGTAGATATATTCTGGAACCTTATAGTTAGATAGCGAAGTCGATGTACCAACGTCAGTCTGTCATACATGACGCAAAGAATAATAACTTGGAATGGTTGATGATAAGATTACAGTGACGCTACAAATAGAGATTTACAAACTACACAGTTATTTATGTAAATAGAAATCAAACCTCAAATTTATTTTGTTAATTTTAAATTAAATTTTAGTGCAAACAAGCTAAATTAGGCTGTGCCAAGTTTTACATACCCTTCACTGTTATATCCAAATATTCATAATTTCAGTTCTATACATTATTCTTAAATATTCCAAAAAAAATTATAACTAACATTTTTAATGAAATCACAAATTATGATTAAAATAATTATCTTTGAATACCTAAAATAAATAATTAATTTCAGTTAAATAAATCCAAATTAACGACATTCAGGTAAAAATACATTATAGACCGATCTGATCGGTTCTGATTTTTTGCACAGTCGTTTCTGATAAAACTGTATACCACGTTTTTCTCTCCGTTTTGTATTTTAGACAATATACGCCACAAGCTCACTCAGCAAAATGTTCAAAAAAAAAAAGGTTGTCATGGTTTTTGACTCATATCTCCGCCATTTATGGACCGATCCAGCTGTATTTCAATACCAACTGAAAAACAGAAATAACTGACACATGTACGGAATCACAAACTTATATATAGTCTTCTTACAATTTAAATTTACCACAAATAACAAATTATGTATGTACACATCTGTATGGATGCATGTATATAAAACATATACATAAGTAGGTATTTATGTACACATACATATGACTGACGTAAGAGACTTATTCTCATAGATTTTAAAATTACTTCCTTTTCTTTAAACTTTTCTAATTGTTTACTTGGTTCTCATATGTAATAAGATATCTTGGTGCTGTTGCAGCATAATGAATTTTGTCTTTTTAAATAAATGCAGTACAAGCATTAAATATAAGTTTATTTTTATTGTAATTTGATTTCTCTTTAATTTTTCCTTTAAGGAATTTTGCAATTCATAATATTTTAGTTTAAGTTAAGATTTGGAGTGTTTAATAAAATGAGAGTCAAACCCTAACCACGAAGACCGAAGGTTTATTAATTGTGAAATAGCATCGCGCTAAAATAAGTTTGATTCTCCTCTAAAGGAATTGTATTATATAATTAAAACTCTTAAAGCGTCACTTATATACATACAAACATAGTTGGAAAAACAAAGCTTAATTTTTTAGAATGTAATTTTATATGGTGTGTGTACGTACTTAAATAGATACATTTTATTACGAAAAATCATTCTGTTAAACCACTGTGTTATTACTCATAAGAAATTGTAAGAATTAGTATTTAAGTTAATGCGTAGAATCTGTGAATGTAATGCTTATGTGTGTTATAAAGTAAGATGTGTAGTATTTGTCTGTATTAGTGTATATTTAGGTTGCATGTGTTCTAGAAGTAGCTAGATTAAGAATTTTCGTTTACCTTTTGGTTCTCTAACTTAATACACCTAGAAGTATGCAGTAATATCCAGCTGTTTGTAGAAGGTTCTAGACTGAGGTGTGAAGTGACCGTTACAGTGAAGCATTGTTGTTACATAATGCTCACATTGCCAGAAAAGTTCAGTTCTAGTTGAGACATTAAATTTTAAACAAGATGTGTCATAAACAATAAAGTGTCGTTGTGGCGGTTAAAACTAAAGTGTGTTTCTATAATAATTGTTTAGAAAAGAGAACTTCTTGTGTTTTATTTTGCTTACTTAACTAACTGTTTTTATGATAGGGTAAAAACGTAACAATATGTATGTAATCTTTAGCTTTTATTAACTCCTAAAATTAGATAAAAGCTAATAATCTTTTTAACAATAGAATTCAGTAGATACAACTTAATTTAATGTAGATATAACAAAAAAAAATTTATATAAGTATATATATATATATATATTTATGTATGTATATTTTTCAGAGCACTGTATATATATATATATATATATATATATATATAAATTACATATATATATGTATATATATATATATATTTAAATTACATATATATATATATTTAAATTACATATATATATATATATATATATATATATATATATTTAAATTACATATATATATATATACCTAATTTTTTACGATTATAGGCATTATAGCGTTATAGCGGTTATGACGAGTATGACATACGCCATTTTAATTTTTATTTGTGCTTTTAATGTTTTTCTTCTAGTCATGTTACCAAAATTCTAATACGTAGTTATTAAACTATATACATACATATGTGTGTATGCATGTATATACTACACATATAATTATGTTTGTAATTTTACAGCCGACACTGACAGCGAAACGAAACTAAAGAACAAACGACCTTGTAAACGTACACGTTGTGTGTTCCTAACAGTGTAAATAGACGAAAAGTAATTTATAAGAAATAAAAAAAACACAATTTTTATACATCATACGCTACTCTGCACACATTTACTAATAATTATCAAAATATGTATGTATGTATACTCATTATTATATATATTATTATATATGATATATATACGTGGAATTTTTTGGTCGCTCGTATGTACATACCTACCTAAGAAGGGAAATTTGTTTTTCTGTAAATAACAATTTTATTCAAAATTATCAATTGATTATTATATTAATATATGCATCTCAGTATGTACTCTGTAAACTATTTAACAATTATTATTTAATGGTTTTCCTTTTTTGTTTTTGTTTCTCTTTAAATTTGTTATTAATTTTATTTGTGTTGTGCACTTCTAATTTGCAGCCATTGAATTTGATATGCTTAATAAAATATCCCAACAAATAGGTTCATAATGCGTGCATATGTATATACATATATATCATATAAATGTATACACATATGTAGCTAGACTATTGTATTTTGCATAACTACGTGCAAATTAATAAAAAGTTTTTGGTTATATTTTTTTATTTATTTTAAAATATATGCATGAATATACATATATATATATATATATATATATATATATATATTCATATTATATTATTATATATTATAATATACATATACTCATATCAATATCAATTTATTCTTTCGCACGATGATCATCAACCCGGTTTGCTTTAACACTATACAATCAATTGATCACTTAAAAACAAAAACAAACTAATTATTTAAAATTCTTTCGTAATATAGGTACATAGCACAATGAAAATTCAAAAAAAAGCAAAAGACGTAAAAAGCAAACAGATAAATAGCGCATTTTTAATTATTTTAAAAAAAAATTTAAACACATACTTTTACACTTTTGGTTTTTTTATATTAATAAGTGAAGTATATATATTAAATAACCGTAATAAATATTCTGACGCACTTGTAAATAAATCCAAGAAAAGTTTAACACTTTTTTAAGTTCCCGTTTCCGATTAAAGATAATCGACGTTAACCTCATCGATTTAACGCTCAATATTAAATTTTGGGTAACGCAAAAAAAGAATGTTAAGCGTTCACACACGCCAACTAAACACGACGAGCAAATATAACAAACTAAAATGTATATTTTTTTTTTCTTGTTTAGGGCAATATTCTTTTCTTTAGTAAATACATACACACGTACCGACAGCTATATACATTTGTTAATATTGTTTTTGTTTTTAGCCTGTTGTTTTGCTTAAAGCTGCTGAATGTAGCTTAATAAAATATATTGAGAATTAGCAGAGAAAGCTTTTTCTTTCTCTTCTACACTAGAGTTGGGTCAAGCAATTTTCAATTTTTAATAGTCGGCTCCTACAGCTGTACCATTTGTAATGGTGGAACTAGTAAAATCGTATCGTGAGGTTGCGGATCAGCTGATAAAATCCGTCACATACATAAACCATTAGTGCTTATAGAAAATGTAGTGGCAACGTTTTCAACGTAGAAATCTAGAGAAAATAGATTATTATGTTGCTAATATCCATGGTATAATTTATGTTATTATACCAAAAAGAAATCTATTGCATTCAAAAAAACAAAATAAAAATGGACGACGGTAAGCTTATTTATTTAATACAAGAAAATGAAGAAATTTTCAATAAAGCCAACCTATATTATAAGTTCCCAGATAGGAAGCAAGCAATTTGGCAAAGAAATGGGTACAACAGGTATGTATAGTGAAAGAATTTAATAAAAGTATTGTATAGAATTTTTTCTCTAAAAATAAATGTGTTTTTGGCAGAAGAGCAATGTATTCGGAGGCGGACTACTTTGCGAGATCGGTACACTAGAGAATGTCGAGAAACCATCGAGCCATCTGGAAGTGGTGCGTCGACGAGATCAACATAGCAACTTTTTGAAATGATGCAATTTCTAAAGCCACACATAGCTCCACACCCGTAAGCTTTTTTTTTGGAAATATCCAGTTTGTGCCCAATTTTTATTAATTGGACTTACCTGCCATCTTCGTTGCTGCTTGTTTTGTTTTCTAGCTTTATACATTTCACAAAAATGAATAAACATAGAATTAATGGAATGCATTTTTAATTTTGTTATTTTTAATTAGTTTATAAAAATGTTTACAAGACATTAACAGCTGACACATTTGACTGCGTTGAAACTTTTTTAGTAACTATGCCCCGAAGCTGTACGATACGATTTTTCTACAGCAAGACGATACGATTTTACTAATTCGTCATATGGTTGGTCGCCGAAACCGTGACTTTGTCACGTTTGACATAATCGTCTGTTGAAAAATAATTGCCATTTGTAACTTTTCTTGGATTTGGATGCAGTCTTAATATATGGCAATAATAACATTAAATGTTTTTACGTATTAGCTATCTTACTCTATTATTTGACTTATCAACTAATTAAAACACTTGGTTTCTCCTTCTTGCCACACTAATAAAAAGCTGCCACAATTTTATAGCTGGCAGTTTTTTACTATATAAATTTATTTAATTTACTAAATATAAAAACATTTTTTATAACTGATTAAATTACAGTATTATATGGCCATTTTAGTAGTAAAATTATGTTTGAGTTTCAGTATTGTACAATTACTTAAAATAATAAGAAATTTTGTGTTGGCAGTGCCATACAAATTAGTTTCCTAACTTCGCTTATTCTCTTTTCGTTGGTGTTGTGAAGTGGTTGTAATTTTTCTAATTTCTAAAAAGAAGTAGCTGGAATCAATAATTTCCAATTTGAGTTATTAACATACATACGTATGTACTCGAAAAATTAATATTGGTTTAAGATAAATAAGTAAAAAAATCTTTTGCAAAACATAAGTGTGTAGAGTTGTGTAAAGAAGTAAATACAGCTTACTAAAAAGTATCCAAGAAAATTTATCATGTCGGAACAAGAAAACCAAGAAACTAATGGAACTTCTAATGGCGACGTGCCAGAAATTGAATTGATAATTAAGGTATTTATTGCTAATAAGTATGTACAATGCAATAAGTATATGCATGTGTATATAAAAATGATGGCTGTGCTTTTATGTACATATTAACATTTATTGCGTACATACATAAATACATTGGAAGGGTTAAAAAGGTTAAAAACTTCTACAGAAAAATTGGAAGAGCAACTTTATAAATCTTCTGCATATAAATTTTTTGTTTGTATTAATAAACTTTTATTTTCACATTTTTGCTTCTTGAAAGAATAATTGAAGTATTCGTGGTAGTTCTTTTTCTAATAGCTAACCTTAATAAAAACAGGTTCCTATACCCCTCACGACACTTCACAGAACTTGTGTAGTATTCTATATAGTGGAATGTGTATGCCATCACTGCATGTCTGTCCAACTAACTTCTAACAATCGTACAATAGGATTGTGCAAATGAAAAGTGATTCCCCTGGACATTAAAAGACGTTCTTATTTTGATTAATATATGAGTGCACAGTGGGATTTTTATCAATAATAATCTCTTAGATTATGCATATTTTTATTTTATATATTTACATAATGCCATAATTCAAAACACAGATGGAGTTTGTTTTTTTTTATTATTTATTAGAAGAATTTGTTTTTAGTTTTCCTGTATATTAACGGTATTCAAGACTCTTTTTATTCTATCTTAAAGCGGCCATTCAGAAATCGGGATACAAAATGTTCAGTTTTCTAAAATTATTACTTTTATAATGATCCCACATATTCTTGATTTTAAATATTGTAATATGGTATTTACTCGTATATACTTGTTGTATAGTAAAAGGTCGTTCTATTTTTCCATCGTCAGACTACTAACAAAAATAAATAAAATAATTCAACATTTTTTTCATTGCTCCTATAGTATAATATTTGTTGTCTTTTATGTGCGTATTCATTTTTATTATTTTGTTCAATGTTTGTTTTATTTATTACCAGTTATTTGCTGTTTTTTGCTGCTTTTTCCTTATTTCTCTCTGCTTACTTTTTGTCCATAAATTTGTTTATTTAAACTTTGTTTGATGCGTCATCATTTTGTATGCATTAATTTGAAACCTCTAATACAAGCGTGGATCATGAGGGAGAATAAAGGAATATGTCACCTCCCAACACGTCGGAAAATCTACGCCTGTTTTAATGAAATTACAAATTCTTTTTTAACTTAGGACAAAGATAGACATTGCTGTCTACAATATAATTTTTATTATTGCCATTCAATTTGTGAAACATTTTAAGTAAATGCCTAATTATGAAAATATTATATGAGTGAAAGTTTCCATTTTCACAAACTTTTTTTAATTGCTTACAATTAATATTGTTACATTCTTCAGAAATAACAAGCAGAGAAGAAATAAACAGCGAACAAGATTTTAAAAATAATTAGTTTGATAATAATAAACACCTTGATGAACAAAAATTTAATCGCTTCAAAAGTGTAAAAATTTTATTACTGGATCAAAGTATTGCTGTCAAATCGGTATCCGATAAACCTACATAATTAACCAACGAAAAAAATTGGTTATTTTGGAATTTATAGGAACATTTTTAATTTTTTAGAAACTAAATAGGGAACTAAACAGGCACTACTGTGTGTACAGTATAAAATTATTGTTTACAATTTTGTGTTAAGTATTTAGTTTGCTTGTGTTGCTAATCTGGAGCAACCAGCAGCAAGCAATAGCTAAATCTTATGATTGTTATGCAGTACATGCAGTTTGACCCAAATATGGTAACTACCATACAATTTATTCCATACATGATTTGAGTTTCTAATGTTTTCTACTTTTTTCTTGATTCGCTCACATTGTCACTATATTAGTTACAGCCTCACAAATTAAAGTTTGTGATGCATTCCATTTTACAAACGGGAGAAAGTGAAAGTTTTTTTCTATTGAAACATGTTTTAAAAAAGCTTACTATGTTACGGGTAGGTAAACGAAAAGTAGTCACTAATAAATATTTATCATATATGTATGTACATACAGTAATGTGAATTCTATCTAAAACCATTTTTGCAAGTACAGGCGATGCACAAAAACTATTTTAATGTTCACATTTCGTATACCATTCATATCTACTTAAAAATTCTGACGACTTAATTAGTTTGTAAATAAATTATTAGCTATCTTCAAACTTCTACTATTTATCATTAATAAAAATTTCCACTTCATTCACGCAATCTTAAAAAAAAAAAAACAAATTTGTAATGAACTTTTAAAAATTTAACCATAATACACGCAATAATCATACTGATTACAATTTTTTCTCCAACTTTTCTTCTCGATTAATGAAAGTAAAACAAGTTTGTTTTCATTCGCCTTACAGCCGCTATCTTTTTATTTTTATTTATTTTTCTTTTTGTTAAATAATACTGACATAATGGCTTAGAAATTCAAGTTAAACATTAAAATAAAATTCAAAAAAATTATTTAGACCACTATAAACATTAACAATAGCTACATATATATATATGTATATATATATATATATATATATATTTATATTTATACGTGCATACATATACAGTAGTAACTCGATTCTTGCACACCTCAATAGTTGCGCATCCTCGATTGTTGCGTCGGCCTAAAATTTTACATTACAAATTCAGTAGTAACATTGCAAAAAAAATTGACGCTATACTTGCAACATATGTGAATTTCTAAACTCTTTTTACGTTATTATGGGTTTTATATTATTTTAATAACTATAAAATACATTAATTTTGCGTTTGTTTCTTTTGTGTAAATAATGAATAATACCAAAACTCTTTTGAGTGGAGAACTCAATGGTGAACAAAAAATTTACATTGTTAACTATTAAAGAAAAAGCACAGTATTTAAATGTAATACAAATGTATTAGATCAAAAATGTATTGTATCAAAAAATTGAAATTACAGTGAATAAAAACTGTTTTATTGCTATAAAATAAAATTATTCGGTGCTTGCGACATCCTCGAAATGTGCACAAAGCCTGGTTTTCATTATGAGCAATAATCGAGTTACTACTGTATTTAAAAAATAATATCTTTGCTATCTATGAATTTTTATCTTACTTATGGGCGATATAAAATGTTTTATGTGCTAGTAACCTAATTTTAAAAATTTAGTAAAATAATTCCGAAAAGTAAAAGTTCATAATTCCTAGACTGGTAGTAAGATCTATACAAATACGAGGTATGATCACCGAGCAACCAGAGGTGTCAGAGTGCAGATATAGTATACATTTTCTTTCTGTCTTTTGCACGAACTCAAAATTTTTATTTTGTTTTGCTCAGGTATTTCTAAAAAATTTACACTTTCATTATTTACATTTCGTAAACATGAATTTTAAAACATGAAAATTTGTGTTTGTCATCACTTTTACATTAAATTCCATACTTCAGAACAATAAACGTATATATAAGAATCTCCGGCATGTGCATTTTCATTACGGAAATAACTTTTTAATTAATGTTAGACACCATTTACACAGGGAAATTTTACTTTGACAAATTTTATTGAATTGTCTTTTAAACTTTCTTTGGTGTTTATACAGGGAAAGTTTTGTTTCTCAAATTTTGTTTTGTTTTCAAATAAAAAGTTGCAGCTAACTTCAGTTATATAAACTACGAACAAAGAACAAAACGAATTTGCGAGTACAAGAAAGTCTGTAATGCCTCCCGTTCTCTTCACCCCTATCTCCTATAAACTCAAGACTTTGCAAAGTAAACTTTCCCTGTGTAAATGGTGTCTTTTTTAAAACAAAAAATTTTTCATTTTGCTTATTTTCTCTTATTCGTAATATTAAAACACTATATCTGTCTCTTTTACACAAACTCAAAATAAAAAGCTGAGTTTTTCAAAATTCTAACCTCAAAAGTTTCATCTCTGGTTGCTTAGTGGTATGATAAAAAAATAACCGTTATTTTCAATTTTCGTGAGGTATGTATGTTCGATTTTCGCATTATTTTTTTTATTTTGGTACACATGTCTGTTATTTATGTTGACAATATCAGCCATTTTGGATTGTCAGTTTGTTTTTGACAGATAAAAAGGTTAGTCGTGTTTTGGTGTGCTCTTCGATTTTTTACTATTTCAAAAAATGGATCAAAGAAACTGTATTAAGTTTTGCGTCAAAAATGAAATTAAATGTGCAAGGATATTTGAAATGTTGGCGTTTGGCGAGTCTACTATGAGCAGAACACAAGTTCAATTGTGGTATAAACGGTTTAAGGAAGGCCGAGAAGATGTCAATGATGATGCTCGTCCTGGTCGTCAAGTTCGGTCAAATGTGAAGGTTTTGCTCACTGTTTTCTTTGATTGCAATGGCGTGGTGCATCATGAATTCTTGCCACAAGGTCGTACGGTCAATAAGGAATACTACCTTGAAGTTATGCGCCGTTTGCGCGAAGCAATTCGTCAGAAACGCACAGAATTGTGGAAAAATCAATCATGGATTTTGCACCATGATAACGCACTAGCTCACACGTCGATTCTTGTGCATGAGTTTTTGGCCAAAAACAAAACCGCAATCCTGCCTCAACCACCGTATTCACCGGACTTGGCCCCCGCTGACTTTTTCCTCTTCCCAAAACTGAAGACAACGATGAAAATAAAGCGTTTTCCTACGATAGAGGATTGGAAAAAACGATGGCATAAGTGTATTATATCTGAAGGGGAATACTTTGAGGGGACAAGATAGTTATTGATGAATAAATAAATACTTTTTGAATCAATTGAAAATAACGGTTATTTTTGGATCATACCTCGTACTTTCTTTCAATCACACTTAAAAAATTTAGGTATTATGTGTAGGAACAGAAAAAATTACTTGAAAATAGACAATCTTGGCAGATATTTTAATATCGTAAATACAATTCCTAAAGTAATGGTTATGCGTTTTGCAATTTACAAAAGATTGTTATACGCTTTAAAAAAATTTTAATTATTTATGAAAACATATAAGTAAATCTTATGTCTATTTAAAACTGTCAGTATAAATCTAACACCTGGTCTTAAACCAGTGCAAGTATATATAAAGCGCTAACATTGCTCATATGATTGACGTCATGTCTTCATTCTTTTAATGCAAAATGTCATTATATAATGAAGAAAATAGCAAATATGTGTAGGAATATACCTACATATTTAAAAAGAACCTGCATGAAATGTGAAATTTTATTTTTAAATTCGGTGCTGTATTCCGCATGTTAATAGCAAATTTGTCATATTAAGCTGAAATCACCAACTCGTTATGAAGAACATTTATCTTCAAACACAATTTTTTTTTTATACATACATAGTTTGACTCTCTTTAAGAGAAGAACAAATGAGTTTGTTCTGCAAACTACAAATTTGAATTGGTATAATTATGAATTAGACTAGCACTATTTTCAATTTTTTTTATTGTATAGTAGGTACATATAAAAATGTTTTAACTTAGTTAGTTAGTAAAGTAGTTAGGTTAAGTGGTTTTTAAATAAAATAAATAAAAATTTCAAATAGGTTTTTGGAAAAAATTTTTGCTTCAAATATAACATTGTAAATATGTAAATATAAATTCTAGAAGACATGTAAATGTAACTAAGTAGAAAAAGATAATTATCTTGAACTCTTATTGTGAATACTAGAAAAAAACAAATATAAAAATATTATTATTACTAAATAAATAAATATGTTTGCATTTGCTTTCGAGGGCAAAATATTAAAAGTAATTTTTCCAAAACAATTTAATGCTGCAGAGAAAAATTTATTCGCAAGATGTAGATGTGTTCAGCCTTAAGAATATTTCATTTATTTTTTTTCGTTATCGTGTTTCTTAGGTTAGGAAGATATTTATAGAACTTAAAAAAATTACCTTAATTAAAAAAGAAAAAAATAATGCTGTACAAAACATCATTTGGGTCTCGGTACATACATATTTCATTAATGTAAAATGCATTTCAAAAAACAATATATATTAAATCAAAAATCATTTTATCTTTATAAAAATTAAACTTACTTTGAATTCATTATGCCATATTTTTTAATTAAAAAAGTTTCATGTTTCTACAATCTTATCAAAAACTGCATAATAAAATTTGAACCACAGCTCCTCCCGCTTACTCTTTAGTTTTTCAACTTATCCTCAACAGAAATATGTATCTACAGTTATTTGTAACTTCTTACGCAATTGCAGGAGGGTTATTATTTATTTCGAAACGAATCCAAAAGACTTTCGGAAAGAATATGTAGAACTTTCGAAAATCCAGCAGAGTTGTATTAACAATTTTGAGGGTAATTTTAAAAATGTTAATTTTTTTTCGAATGTTCTACATAATAAATTTTGTTTTAAATTGAAAATTGTCTTTTAATTTTCACATTTTTATAATGAATATACTAACAAGCAGAATTATTAAAAAAGATAATTTAATGAACCAACAATTTCAGGTAATAGCTATTAGAGATACATATGACATGTTCCTTCACTTGCAATGCAAAGTATTTGGAATTTCGTCATCCACCTGTACATGCCACGTGATCAAAATTTCTGAACATTAATAGAATTATTATAGTAAATTTTTATTATTTTGTTTTATTTTATTTTTAAGTTGTGAACCTTTACAAAAAATTTAAATTACTTTTTTTATAAATTTTTTTTAGTCTTCGGTTATGTACTTATTGTGTTGAAATTTAAAATGTTCTCATATTGATAAGAATTTCGATAAGATGAAAACAATTTATTTCCTGCTATGGAATTAGAGTGTGCACTAGAAGTATGTATATTCAATAGTGGGGGTGTTTGCTACATGAAGAATTTTTTTTTTAATTTTTGTTGATATTTTTTATTATAAAATTTGGTACATATAACCTATGTATATACTAAAGGGCTGCACAAGCATACTTGAAAGCCACGCATCACTACAAACATGTGTAATATTTTATATTAGAAAGTGATTGTATGCCATTTCAAATATGCTTGTGCAGCCCTTTAGTGGCCAAATACTTTTGGCCACGCCTACTTTCCCATAGAGCACTTTAAATGGATAAAAATAATTAGTTAGCTATAATTTTCTATACACGTACATGTATAATACGAAATAAATTGTATAGTAGCCAAATATACATACATACAAGGTGGGCAAAAACAAATCACCCTATTGGAAGATGCTCTTATTTTTGTAAATGGCGGTCAATGTCAAATCTGTTTTGACATTTGTGAACTAGACAGATGTAGAATACAAGTGAACAAGCCATGGAGCGATACACTCCCCAAGAACGTGGAATAATCGAAATGGACGAGGCTCATTTCCACCTTAGCGGGTACGTGAACAAGCAAAACTATCGCTCCTGGGGAACCAAAAGTCCACGAGTGATGCACGAAAAGTCATTACACAAGCTTAAAGTGACTGCATGATGCGCTGTTCACGCTGGAGGAGTCATCGGTCTGGTCAAACGACAACAGTGGACGGTGCACGCTATAGGGCCGGGTTTTTTTTTTTTTTTTTTGCCGCAATTGAACGAATAGGACATGTGTTTCCAATACGACGGAGCAACGGTACACATTTCATTTAATTTATAAAAAAAATGAGAACCAAACAACTTCGGATAACTTCTTTTAGCCCACCTTGTATACACGTATAACCCTATAAAAATTGTACTTCGATCACACTATGTTAGGACGATCCAGATACGAATTCCGACTTAATTTTCTAATATGAATGCATAAATGAATTAATAAGAAAATTGTCAATTGTTTGTACCCTTAAGTTTGTGATTCCGTTTGTAATCTATACACCGTACATGTGACTACCTATGAAGTATATATATTCTGGATCCTTATAAATAGTAGAGTCGATTTAGCTATGTAGGTGTATCCGTCAAGTCGTTGAAATTAACTTTCTGAAGTCCCTAGAGAACATCCAGAAAAGTTTAGCATACCAATATATCAGTTGTTTCTTCTTGCAATTGCTATTAAAATTCAGCGGAATCGGTCCATAAATAATTGATAACTTTTTAGTAGGTTTTTTGTGTATTTTGTCTAAACTACAAAACAGACTATAAAAACGTGGTACGCAGTTTTGTCAGAAATAACAGTCGTAATATCTTTATCAAAAAAAAAAAAAAAACTGGACCAGGGTCTTGGAAGATTTTCAGTTTTTAATTTTTAAGCGCATACCTATAACTCGTTAACTATAAATGATAAGTTAATATGCAAGCATATGTTTTATAGATCTTCACTAGGACTTTAAAAAATGGTTAGCATTTAAAAAAATTACATATCCGAGGTACCCTACTTCACAAGCTCACAACGACGATCCTAGGGGGAGAGAGATTCTCTGCGTCTATACTCATCTACTATGTCTGTGTAAAATTTTATGCATTCCGGACAAGCCGTTTAGAAACGGCTGAATTATTTCCAAAATATTTTGATTCTGCCCCACTGTGTAAAGCAACGAAAAGTTGATACGATTTGTAAGGTAAACGTTCCTAAATCAGAATTTTTTGTTCTTTTAACTTAAGTAAATAGGAATAATAGGGACTTTATGTATTATGAACAAAGTCCGGTCTCACCCGGCCCGGTCTCGGTATCTTTAGAAAGCGCTTGTATCAATTTTTAGCGACATCCCTTTACAAATAGAATTTTAATTGTTAAAAATCCAACCAAATAAATACAGTCATTAAATACCAGAGTAAGGAGAGTACTCGGGTTGTGCTCGCCTCGGAGACGGCTTTTTAATATTAGTCTTTGTTTAAGTTTGGTTAATAAAGCCAATATTAAATCAACATTATTCAGTATAAAAGTATTTACTTACTAAGTATATACAGATGTACCTGCTGGAGCAATGCACCGGCATACTTGAAATGGCTTACAAACACTTTTTATTAAAAATTTTTACATATATTTGTAGTGATGTTTGACTTTCAAGTATGCTTGTGCATTGCTCTCGTACTTACATACTTTGACTATTTTATTAATTATACAACGGATTTAACTTTTCTTTATTTTTGTTATTCACCACATTGTTCTGTTTGTATACCAAATTTTCATTAAAAAACACTTATATTTAGAAACAAAATACTTATCTCAAGAATATTCTTAATGACATCATCATACTCATAACTGTTGTTATTTAAAAAGTATTTGGTGTTGGAAACGTAATCACTATGAAGACATGTGTGTACGATAATTTACTCACCACCAGCTTTTTTTATTGATTATTTGCATTGGTGTGTATTAAAGGGCTGTACAAGCTTACGTGAAATAGCTTACAAGCACTTTTTATTATAAAATATTGTGCAGCCATTTAGTATGTATATTTTATATTAACATACATACTTACATAATGTCTTATATCGCCGTCTAAAATTCTAATTAAAAACAAAATTTTTGTTTAAGCTGTGTTTACATTGCACATACTAGTATTAAAAAATATAGAAATTTTATATCACAGGGAGAGTGGTATCTCATGAAGTAGCACTCAATGGAAAATTTTACTGTATAATATCTTTTTATTGCACAAAGATTCATGAACTCATACATATACATATATGTAATATGTAATGGTACTTACTTTGAAAATATTTGTTTTAATTACAAAGGCCTTATAAGAAAACATAATCAGTTTTATTATCAAAACATAAAAAAAGTATTTTAAATTTATTTATCATTTCAAAAAATATTTAAATTATGTTTAAATTACACTTTTTTGTGAATTCATTACTATTTCTTCAAATGTCTGTTCCGTACAGATTTTTTTAAATGAATTTTTGTCTTCCCAATTTTACTGAACTTTTCATACCTAGCATATGAAATATTTTACTTTTACCTTATCCTCATGATGTTCTATAGCACTGATTTCATATACATTTTTAAAAAATCTGTTTGTATTAAATTTCTAGGCCTCAACAATTGATGGACGCCGTAAAGGAGCATGTCTTTTCTGTCAGGAATATTTTATGGATTTGTATTTACTGGCGGAGTTAAAAACAATAAGTCTGAAGGTAACGACAGTTGATATGCAAAAGCCACCACCAGACTTTCGCACCAATTTTGAAGCAACACACCCGCCAATTTTAATTGATAACGGTTTGGCCATACTTGAGAATGATAAAATCGAAAGGCATATAATGAAAAATATCCCCGGAGGTTATAATCTTTTTGTACAGGTAAATAATGTTAGAAACCTTAAGAAGTAAATGGAAATCTTGCAAATCTAAATCTAATAATTGTGTTTTTTTTTTCAAATAACAGGACAAGGAAGTGGCAACATTAATTGAAAATTTATATGTTAAACTTAAGTTAATTTTGGTCAAGACGGATGAGGCTAAAAACAATGCATTATTGGCACATTTAAAAAAAATCAACGATCATTTGGCAAATCGTAATACGCGTTTTTTAACTGGCGATACAATGTGTTGTTTTGATTGCGAATTAATGCCACGATTACAACACATAAGGGTTGCAGGCAAATATTTTGTTGATTTTGAAATTCCAGTAAGAGTACAATTTAACCATAATAAAACACATTTGAAAGAAATTTTGTTTTGTTTTTAGACCCATTATACAGCTTTGTGGAGGTACATGTATCACATGTATCAATTAGATGCTTTTACACAGTCCTGCCCAGCTGATCAGGACATTATTAACCACTATAAGTTGCAACAAATGTTAAAGATGAAGAAGCACGAAGAGCTGGAAACACCCACTTTCACTACATCCATTCCAATTGACATTTCAGATTAAGATGCTAGAGTAGAAGTCACACTCTGGCTATTATATACTTTGCATACTTATTTGTTTTTTTTTTGTTTTTTTTTTTTTTGGTTTATTAATTTTTTAATGGCCGCCCACTTTTTGAGTAGTGCAAACTTAAATTTACATAACGGATAAAGTATATTTTTTTTGCGTTTAATATAAGATTTATAGCGACCTTAATTTTGTTTATAATTATTTATATACGTACATTATATTTGTTGGAAAATTTAAATGTTTTGCGGTTAATACTTTTTAATTCTAATGTTCCTTCTTAGAACGCAGCTTATTGTAATGAAACTACTTTAGTCGGCTTTTTCCATTATTTTGTTTCTATTAATTTTACTATGCCGTCTTAATATTTTACAAGCCGTCATTTCTATTTAGAAATAAATCTTTGCAAGACGTATTGTTTCTTTAATAAAAGCTTTTAATGCAGATAACATAACCAAGCAACAGCCAACTAATTTTGTACTAACAAAAAGTGTTTTTAACATATAATTAAAACTTTAATATACTATTTGAATATATTTTTTGTATATACACATACATACATATAATCACAAAAAAACGTAATAAAGTATTTCTTATATTTGATACTAAAAATTGTTATAAATCAATATACTACTTTTTAAAAATCAAGCAACCGACGGATGGATCGGCTTATATGCTATGATGATTTCAGAATTTAATATTAATTAAAAATATACTTTTTTCTTGTCCAAGCCTTGTTTTTAAGAATGATAAACTTTGAATTTAGGAATTTACTACATCGCTAATGAAAAATGTTTTTTGTAAGGCTTTCGGTATTATGTAAATATATATATATATTTTTTAATACATCTATATGTAGAAATTTTAATAATGGGAGTGAAAGTCGTTAATTGTGGAATTAAATCCCTCATTATGCAGTACTAACTTTTGCACTTATATGATCTTATAAATCTTACACAATTCTGTAACTTATTTAGTTGTGGAGGTAAAAGACAGTTCAAAAACAGATATGTTATATATCCTGTAATACCCCAAATACGTTTGTCGTCTACTACAAATACTGGTGCAGAATATCCCGTCTTGAATTGGGTGTAGCGCAATGTTTGTGGACTTGCTAACGTTTTGATGGGTATAAAAAAAACATCTTCCACTTCATCGACATTTAATTTTAATTCACATATATCCAAATTTGTTATTGTGCCTACTACTGGCATAATAGCAGCACTACGTGGAAGAGTTATTAAATTTCCCGAACCCCAGATATCGAAACGGCTGGGTGAAAGACCAATTTCCTCTTGTGATTCTCTTAATGCACATTGAACAAAATCTTCGTTATCTTCTTTTATACCTCCTGGGAACGAAATTTGTCTCATATGACTATTCAACAAATGAGATCGTCTTGTATACAAAATAGATAAATTTTCCCTGCAAAAAACACAAATTTTTTATATATTATTTTACTTTTTTATTTACATATGTACATACATATCTTCGTCAATACACAAAGCAATTAATACAGCTGCCAATTTATTGCCATTGTTCTTATTACCTTTTGCATTGATTGCTACTGATGGATCCCGACACATTTTCTTCATACATCTTTCACGATTTTCTTTAGATAATAAATATTTGTTTGTTGAGTTATCCCTTATTGCGGAGGTGGAACAGCTATACGTATTATGAAGTGTTTTCAGTAAAGAAATGATTGATATGTTACGTTTTCTCAATACGGGCATCATATTTTGTCTGTTATTGTACACTAAATAGAAATTCAACAGCTTACAAGTTATTTTAATTTTTAAATTAAAATATATGCAAATTTACCAGATTGATTTTATTTTACTTTTCATATGGATAAGTCCGGAATTTACAAAATTGACTAACACAAGGCAAATTCATAGAACATTTCGTTTATTTAAAAGTAAATAAAATAATCAGCTGTCTTATCTTATGATCAGAGAACGAAGCCGACCGAATTTTGAGCCGACTAACAGCCGCCGTCGATTGTTTTTTCATTGCACAGCCGCCGCCGATAGGTGCGGCTAAGTTTTCAGCCGCTAAGACTACCATAGACCATAGTGTAATTATATAATTATACTATGCCATAGACTAAACACACATTTTCTGTTTTGGAAATATGACAATAAACACTAATATTTGTTACTAAAGCTGCCAGAAATTTCTTATTTGGTGAAATCGACTTTTATCGCGAATTTATTTTTTTGTACAATACATGTACGTAGATTTCAACTTTTTTTATTTAGGACAGTATTCTGTTAGATTTGTATTGATTGATTAAAAAGACGTTTTTATAACTTAAGCTGCGTTCAATAATTATTTTGAAGTTTACCAACTAAATTTTATTTTTTTGCACTAATGTAATATGGCAGCTTTGTTACATGGCGTACTTTTTCCCGTTATATTTTATACAAAAAAAGAAAACAAGTGCGTGTGTGTGAAAGATGACTTCTTTAAAAAATTATTTTTCTAGTGTTTCAAAAAATAAAAATTCAGATTCAGAAGAATCTGAATCAGAAAATTATAAAAAATATATTGTTCCTACAGCAGATCTTTCATATTATGAAAATTTGCTGAAAGCACAAGCTGATATTAAAAAAATTGGCAAATATTTTTATTCGTTTTTTAAATAAATTTTATTTATTACAGACATATATAAATATTTATATTTCATAAATCAATCAAAAAACGAATGAAAATATTTTTTTTTTAAATTATTATTTTAATATTTTTTCAAGTGATTTGGTTTGTTGGGTATATTAATTTTCCTTTTCACTACACAGGCATATAATTTTACAACAAATGCATATAAATCTGTGCTTGTATTCTCGCATTTACCTTGAAAAAGAATATACCTTGATCTATACCAATAAAAAACAAGCCGATTTCATCGAATTTGAGCCGCCGCTGATTGCTACATTGCCGCTGAAAATTTTTCGGCTTCAGCCGACTTTCAGCCGCCGCCGGGTATTTTTAGAATGGCAGCCGCCGGCCGAAAATTGTCGTGGCTTCGTTCTCTGCTTTTGATACCGTATTGAAAGATGGAGCTTGCATACAGAAGTATCTTTAAAACATAGTTGCCACATCTCGAAATATATGGCAGTTTAAAGTTCCACTTTATTACAGACGAATATGTACAAAGACTTGAATCTTTTAACGTTATTCATACAAAGATATTCGATAAATAAAAAGAATCTATAAATAAATTCATAAATTATGCTGCCTGAACTCAATATTACCTTTGAAAAAGTACTTTCTGTTTATCGACCAACACAGCCCAAAGAGATACCAGACTAAGTAGACAAAAACAACTGTCAATGTTAAAAATGATAAATATTATAAAAAATCGTACGGAAAAGGATAATAATAATTGAAAAAAAAAGTTAAATTTCATTGTTATATTTGGGTAAATGCTGGCAAAGAATATGCTTGTAGCTACGTATTTAGTCTTCACATCATTGTGTAGCTTGTTCCTGTTAACTAACTCTAGGACATCAACAATGTGGAAACTTAATGCTGAAACTGGAAAAATAGAAAAATTAGATTTAATGGGTGAAAAAATAAATGGATATCCTTTATTAGATGAAAATGTGCTTTACAATTTTCACTCAATGGCAGAGGT
This sequence comes from Thelaira solivaga, assembly GCA_947397855.1. Lineage (NCBI taxonomy): Eukaryota > Metazoa > Arthropoda > Insecta > Diptera > Tachinidae > Thelaira > Thelaira solivaga. Next base: position 31,615,925 of record OX377612.1, read on the forward strand.
TTATTCGAGAGATGAAAGTTTCTTTACTCTTGTATCCTCCATGCGTATTAACGATTTCAATGGTTGGTTACGTCAGTCAGTTGACAATTCTTTAGAATCATTGCTAGAAGCAAAAAAAATAAGGTTCCAAAATGTTAAGAGGATTTCTAATAATAAATCACTTTCTTTTCAAACAAATATAAATGCAGAAAATAGAATTTCAATAACAAATAGTTCTCAGAATTTTGACACATTGGATTGCGGGCAACCGGTTAATTATACCAATTACGATTACATTGTAAATTTGAAAACTCAATACAATCGTCAGCAAACACGAATCATGCCCGAACCGGAAGTAAACACCTTCTTCCTAAGAAAATATAATGATTAAAATTTATTTTTTCTCCTTTTAGGTAATACACTACTTTTTGCAATCTCACGATCAAGGAGAATTCAAAAATTTCAATGTGGAAGCTTTAGAGAATAGATTAAAATATTTTAAAGAACAAAATCCCTCATCTGCAGAACTTTTCCATCACATAGGAAATTATTGGCGGATTGTTGGCGATCCCGTACAAGCAATCAAATGTTTTCGGCGTTCGTTAGATTTATCACCCACAGCATCAGACGTTTTGTACGACTTAGCTAAAGTCCTACATAATTTACAATATCTAGATGACGCGATAAATATGGCCCGCAGGTGAAAATAAAATTGCAAGATTTTACATCGCTTATAAAAACTATATTAATAAATATAATTTTAGGTCTATTGAATTTCAAACTCCACATTTTTCAGCGTGGCGTCAATATTTGTTGCTTGGTGACATTATGAAATCCTATGGAGACTTAAAGGGTTCTATCCACTATTATCGATTAGCTTTAGATTTGAATCCAACACAAGAAATCATTTTAAGATCGTTAAATGAAGTTGAGCAGAAGCCAACTGCAAATCTACATACATATACAATTGTTATAATAGTTATATTAGTAAGTAAATTAGTGAATTATATACCTATATTCATGTTTTGTCAATTTTCACTGTAGGTTATTATCGTCTTAACCGTTGTTTTAACATTAATGACAACGGAAGTAAGAATTAGTCATCATAAACCAAATGGTTATTGTGGCATCAACTCTGAAATGTGTGATGTTAAACCCCAACATAATTTTAATCGAGCCATGGCTGTGCGTTCAAGATCAATGCGGCAACGTAAATATTGAAGAACAAAATAAAAAACGAAGTTTCAATATTTAAAGATAATAAGCAAAATGTATGATTATCCTCATTATTATTTTTAAATATTTTAATTTATATTGACTGTGATAGTTTTAGTCATATAATTTTATATTTAAAAATTCTTAACATTCTAATACGTTACGGTACTTCGGAGTATAAATATATTTATACCTCTATTCATCTGCAAACCATTGTCGAATATTTTGAGCTTTCAAACTAATCAACGTGTTTATATCTTACTCTATTTTTGACTTATCATACTGATTAAAATTTAAATTTAACTTGTGTATGCAATACTATATCAGGTGGCTACTATTATTTATTGCGCCGTGTACCGCGATCTTTGTAACGGGCAGAGTAATGGTTAAGTCAAATTTTTCACTTAATATTTGCAGAAGATCTAATGGACATTTGTAATCATTTTAGCAATAATCGAAAAATAAGCAATTTTTAATAAAATAAATTGTATGTGTAAAATCAATTAAAAATTTAGCATAGCATTTAATATATATTTGATGTGTTGAAAGTACACAGATATGTATACACATAAATATTTAATTTATTTTAAAATTAAAAAATTATTAAATGTAACTTAAAAAACAATTCCTTATGTACATCTAACATCAATTTCTAGATGGGTTTACAAGATTGGAAAAGATATCCAAAGAGAACATTTAAATTAGTAAAAAAAATTACTGAAATAAAATTGATAATTAATCAGACAATTAATCATTTAATTTCATGGAACAATTAAAATAAATTGTATTTTAAATTTAAGTTAACCCAATATAAAGACGTGTATAAGTATGTTATTCAAGATTTATTTTTCATTTCAGACAAAAACAAAATAAATTACGCACAAATTAAGAGCTAATAAACAAGTTGACAAAGAAAAGCTTGAGGTTTTCATAATAATTATTTATTAAAAATAGTGCTCTATAGAAAAAAATAAGAAAAGCAAGCGAGCAAGAGTATTTATTTAGGCTGTATTGTGGATGTTCAAACGGAAAATATCATGGGCGCAGAAAAATGTTCCAGCCAAAGGTTTCAATACGAAAATTTGGGAGAAAGCATGTGGAGGATCTTCGTCGCACTGCAAGAAAAATAGATTGATTATTGAAAAAACTGAAAATGTATTCATAAATCTGGAAATCTCCTAAAAAAATCTTTTTAACTAATTTTTATTTTTAATAATTTACATAGCTACTAATTGGTTCTCCAATGGATTATTAAACAATTGCGTTATGCTCACGACGATCACACAAAATTTGTATTAATATATGAGCACTTGCAAATTCATAATTAAAATAGAAGTCTAACAAATATGTATAAGCTTAGCTCATCTTATATATAGTAGCATTTAAGGATAGTATTATAAAAAACAAGTGCAATTAACATAAACCAAAACTTACCTGTAAACGTCCAAGGACATTAATTAAAACACCACCATCATACATAGGATGTGAATCCACTGCTGTTATAACTCGGGAAATTTTTTGAAATGTAAGGCTCTGCAAAATTTTAAATTACATTAAAAAACATTGAAAATAAAAATTATATAACAAATCACGTTTGTTCAGTGTTTGCATAAAACTGTCCTGCGAAAGTGAAAATGTAAAATATCGTAGATATTTATTTTTACCTATTTTGTTGAATCGCAAAAACGTTATAAAAGTAAATCTACACTGTTTTGCAATTGAATTTCAGAAAAATTATTTGCATCAAGCACTGAATAATCCTAACATTATTTAAAATATATAGTAAGTATATACGTACATTTAGTTTTTCCATAATCTTTGGTGCTCCCTGAATTTGTTGACCCTCAAATGACATAAATGAATCAGCAGCCTGGAAATAGTTTATAAAAGTAAAAATATGTATTTATTAGACCATAAAAATAAGCAAATTTATGAATAGGTTAGGTTATAAAAACAACTTTATTCTTCAACATTTTATATTTTTCAAGAGTTAAAAATTATATTAATTGCTGCAGCTGTTGTTCAGTTAAAAATTCTGAAACTAACTTAATTTGTAATGTATGCATTTCAATGTACATACTGATCACCCCCAATATTTAAATTTTACTTATGCATATGTATAAATATATTGTACCAAATTAGATATGAATTTACGGAAAAGATAAAAACCTTCAGAGGCCTAACTACTAACCAATGGGAAGAAATAAGACACAAAAGATTACAAGGCTCAAATACTCTTAAGAAAAAAAATATGGAATAATAGCTAATACCTGCATATTCATGTACGTTCGCAAATCCAAATTCATTTTATATACATTCCAAACGATAAATTTATAAATGGATAGACGTTGTTATAAAAACTATATCTTTCGAATCAGATAATCAAGAGATACATTCTTATTATTTCAAAAACTAATATGAATTCTTAGCAAAAGGTTATTGGTACACGAATATATATATACATAAATACTATGTCAAGCAAATTTCGTTAAAGCACATGAGTCTTCTATATTTGGCTTATGATAGTAGCCATGGATTTAATTGCATGGTATTTTCGATCTTGACATCTTATATTTTAATACTTTAGTATGATTTGATAACCAAAAACTAAAATTATTATCATTTTTGGGCATACTTTTTTTTATACTCACGCTATAGAAGTTGACCACATTTGCACGTTGCAAAGGATCGTCAAACATGGCATAGTACTGTTGGACAAAGCCTTTTCCAATATCTTCATATTGTGGATTCAACGCCATTATGTTTTAACTTATATTAGAAAATATCAAAAATGATGAAAGCAATTTAAACTTGTTCCTTTTTTCTCACAAAAGAAATGAACAGTAAAATTCCGATAGTTGTATTCACACCACGTACTCGTTCCCCCGGCGACTGCTGTATGTTTTTTTCGAAACAAATTAACAAGAGGGCTGCCATACTGCTAAACTATAACTTCATATAGTTAATTTTTTTAATAAGACACACTGTATTCTTAAAAGTTCATATATTGTATTTAATAATACTAGCATAAAAATATTAAAAATTATCAACTAAAATCATGATTTGTATAAAAAAGATCTCACCAAAATAAAATGGTTCTTCAGTGAAAAACAATTTTTGCCGGGAAATAAAATTGGAAATTTGAGAGTAGTGGTAAGCTTAGAAAAAGTTTTTGAATAAGCTAATAAGATTACCATTTTTGTCAACAACGGTAACGCTGAACAGCATCGAAATCAAGTTGATAAATACAAATAAATTATCAATACACACAACAGGAAATGTAAAGGGTATTAAACGCTTGTGATTCATTTTCTGAATAAATTACTTGAGTTAATACAGCGATTTGGATTACACCACTTCATTCATTACAATACAGATCGGATCGATTATTGAAGATGACTCAACTGCCACCGCAGTTACCCAAAGGCTTTACTTTGCTCGACAATCAGGTGGCTGGCCACACTTTTTCAGCTAACTCTGATGCATTGGGCATGCTAAAAGATGAATCTTTTGGTTGCGTTTTAAAACCTATGGGTAAGCCGCAGTGCGGAGAAAGCGAATTGAATTTTTATGAAAGTATAACAAATGCCACTGACCCCATATTGGCGAAAGCTCGTGATTTAGTTCCAAGATTTTACAGCAAAGTAAAGTTGCAAGTGAATTCTAAAAAATATACATTTTTAAAACTGGAAGATCTCTCACATGGAATGAGAAAACCCTGCATAATGGATATAAAAATAGGCAAACGAACTTGGGATCCATTAGCGTCGCCGCAAAAACGTCAGGTAGAAGAGCAAAAATATTTGCATAGCAAACAAAATTTAGGTCTATGTTTGCCAGGATTTCAAGTATATAAAAATAGTGTATTGCAAAAATATGGTAAAGATTATGGAAAACAATTAGATGCAGTTGGTCTGCGGGAAACGATAAGAAAATTCTTTAATGCAGAACACAAAATTTGTTATCCTTTAATAAGAGAGGTATTAAAACAACTTTATTGTATACGAGACTGGTTCACAACACAAACCATTTTACACTTCTATGCAAGTTCCTTATTGATTGTTTACGACTTTGAGGCCTTAGAAATAGTACAACAAGCACAACAGGCCAGTTTGTTAACAAATGGTGTCACCGAAGCACAACTTACAAGTTCCAATCTTGCAAATTCTAATCCACCACATAAAATATGTCTTGATCATATTACATGTAATGCTCAATCTATCAAAACTAAAGACTTTGTTAAAGTTAGAATGATTGATTTTGCTCACGTATTTCTTGCCGAAGATGGACAACTGGATACGAATTACCTATTTGGTTTAGAAAATCTTATAAAGATTGTCGAAGAAATAAATGTGTAAAATAATTTTAGCAGCTTTGTTTATTAAATTGGCTATGATGTCTTTCAGTTTCTATTTATTAGCAACCAAACCAAGCAATTAATAACATTAAAATTAAAGTAATGTAGAACGTACCATTCCTTTTTAAGATTTCTACTGCATCGTCATTATTAAAGCAGAAATGAAAATAAGATTATGGTTATTATACAAATTACAATTAAATTGTTATACATATATATTTTTCATATATGAGCCATTAATGTATTATGGATATTTTGAGTTTTTATTTTTATTGAGAAAAATTTTTGGTTTTATTAAAAAGGCACCTATTACTTTTGGTTGTAAAAGAGAAATGGAATTTTTTTTCTAGAATTAAATAAAACAATGTTTTTTGTTATTTTCGATAGTCATCATTGAATAATCATAATCATTACTTTCGTTGTTTGTAAATAAGTATTGTTGTGTTCATTATGTAATTAGTTTGCAAAATTTTTACAGCCAAAAAGTATTAAGGACTTTTTAAACAAAATTACCTCAGAAAATTTGTTTAATAACCGCTTATTAAACAAAAATATTTTTCATGAATTTGGCTGTTAGTATAAAGCAATGAAAAATGTTATATTACAAAAGTTTACGTATTTAAGATTATTTATTTTTCGAATTGTTAGTAAGTCATACCAACTACCTTCGTTTTTTCAACTTTTCTGAAAAATGATTTTAAATGTATGTAAATACCGAATAAAACTTATTTTCAAAAAAATACTTTGTATACAATTTCTATGACCTTTTTTTAACATTTTACGAATGACTCTTAATTCAAATTTAGGTGAAATCATAGTGGATGTAGTACGTCGTTGGAGTTCATAGGTTACAAGGCGAAATTATAGCAGGTAGGTTACAAGGCGAAATTATAGCAGGTAGTCAAAAAACAGTACACATATAAATACAAGGTGGTCTAAATAAATCACCCTATTGGAAAATGCTCTTATTTTTGCAAATGGCTGTCAATGTCAGATCTGTTTTGAAATTTGTGAACTAGACAGATGTAGAATACACTCCCCAAGAACGCGGAATAATCGAAGTGAACGATTTTTCGAAAAAAATCATTATGAGGCTCATTTCCACCTCAGCGGGTACGTGAACAAGCAAAACTATTTCTGGGGCACCCAAAAATCCACGAGTGATGCGCGAGGAACCATTACACCCGCCCAGAGTGACTGCATGGTGCGCTGTTCACGTTGGAGGAGTCATCGGGCTGGTCCAACGACAACAGTGGACGGTGTGCGCTATAGAGCCATGTTAACCAAATTTTTTCTGCCGCAATTGAACGAATTAGGACTGGAGGACATGTGGTTCCAACAGGACGGAGCAACGGCACACTTTTCATTTAGAAAAAAAATAAGAGCCAAACAACATCGGATGACTTCTTGGCCCACCTTGTATATTAGAAATTGTACTCATACACATAAATTGTACACTAATAAATTTCTATTTATTTTCACTTTCGTTTTATAATATATTTTTATCATACTTATTTTAATATTTTCTAATTTCTTTTAAATATTTTTTAATTTATTGTGTTAATTTTAATAAAATTCTGATTTAATTTCAAATTTCTTGAAAAATACATACATATAAAATTAACAACGAACAGCTGATGAGCGAATGCTGCCATGTGTGAATAGGGGGCAATTATACAGTGTACGTCTGTATTAGCCATGGTAAAATAAAACCAGGTAACTTCAAAAAAGACAACATTACAAAAAGCCCTTATATTTTGTTATTGCTTTTGAGTCTCCTGTCAAAAACTATTTCCGGTGATTAATATCAAGAAGTGTGCTAGAGTGAAACAAAAATTTTTTTCCTCTCTTGATCTCTCTTTAAAACATTAATATCTCTAAATTTTTTACAGAACGAGCTTCAATCATGCAGCTGTCACCTGATTTTTTTTACACTTTGGTATTAGCAATTCGCCTCACAGGTGATTCATTCCAATTTGTGAAAAATAATTTCCATTTACAATTAATTAGTTTTAAATTACCGCCAAAGATGATTTCTGAATCATGAAGTACATATTATTTTTTTTTACATTATTTATATAAATAATTAGTTACAAAAAAATTTCTTAAATAATTTTGACAATTTGGTAGAAAATAAATTCGCTTTTATGATTTTCGGGATGCACCCACTTGTATAATTTCATCATGTGTGTGAATATATTTCATAAATTCACCTTGAGGTTATCAACAAGGCGAATCTTTGCAAGATCAACGTGTTATGCCCAGTATTTCACTTCGGACTTAAGTGTCATTTGAACTTTAAGTTCCATTTAGACACAAAATTGAGTTTCAACTATAAACTTAAATCATATTTAAGTGACCAATCTTGGGCATTTAAAGTCCACTTAATTTGCACATATTAAATAAATGATTTTGACTTTTTTTGTGTATCTTGTACAAGAAAGGTTATTGTGTTTAATGTAATAAAAAACAATAAGTAATAATAATGTTTTCAATTATGCTGCTGTACTTTTTTACAGCAGACAGTAAAAAGTGAACTTCAGCTGAAACAAAATTTTCAGTTCTTTTCATTTGATTTAATATTGTTTTTTCCATTTTCAAAATACGAGTATTATATATATTTAAAATTTTTTTTTTATTATCACGTTTTTTTGCTTCGACACTGCTGTTTTTTTGGATAATGATCATTTATTATTAGAATTGAATGATCATTATCCGAAAAAACAGCTGTTCAAAGCAAAAAAGATGATAATAAATAAGATTTAAGTTTATAGTTGAAACTCAATTTTTTGTCTAAATGGAACTTAAAGTTCAAATGACACTTAATTCCGAAGTAATATACTGGGCATAAGTCCTTCCACACTTAACAAGTGACTTTCGTTAGAAATTTTTTAATACTTTAATACAATAAAATAAGACTTGTGTGTAAACGGTGTCACTGTTTTAGAGCAAGAACGGTAGCCCTCAATCCCAAGCGGAATGCAACCATGTCCAGAGAATCGATAAAAGTAGGGAATTTTTTTTTGCAATGTCCACCATTTTAATTTACCAGTAACAATCACTTTACGAATTACGGTCGTTAAGTGAACACACGTTTTTTTTTGTCAACGCCAAGTGGGAAGTTGAAGAAAATCTCAAAGTTTTTTATTGTGTAACTTTTGGATTAAATATTAAATAAAGGTATTTACAGCATTTTATTTGGCTTAACTTATATCAGAAATAGTTTATATAAAAGAATTACGTGTGATTTTAGTATTCGTGTGTGTGCTGCATTTTTAAATATATTTTATGTGAAATATTCTATTACAGAATATATCGCAAGTCACTTATATTTATTAGAAAGAAACAAAATTATATATAAGAAAGAAGACTTGCACGTGATTATTCATAAAAATTACTAATAATTCAATTCAAACTGTTATGTAACTTTTCAGTATTTCTTTTTTTTCTACTCTACAAATCAGTCACAAGGTAAATGGGGTTCTTTTTGAGAACGACAACGCCGCTGCTTGTTCTACTTTCATAATCTTTTAAACCTAACCTCAAAATTTATTCATTTCATTAACACTTATGTTTTGTCTTGAACAGATTATTTCCGCAGTTTTATGTAAATACTATTTGCTGTTTTCTAAATAAAATGTGTTATAATTTTTGTTGAACTAGGTTGCGTGGCAAATTTCTCTAATTGCGTGTAGAGCATTTGAATAATTCTTCACGTCATGTGTTCAGGGCTGCCGTAGTCATTGTTACATTGACAAATCTACAAATTTTGGTACGAAAATTGCATATCCCATTTTTTTTTTATTTTAGGGAAATTAAGTTTGAAATATATACATATATTACAAATATACATACAAATTATAAAGTAATACTAGTGCCGGAACACTAGGCAATTTTAGTTGCGCAACTCTTGTGTTTATTTTTTTCTCTATTCGTACCTTTTAAAGAAGACAAGTAGCTTAAATGCCGATTAAGAGGATGCAAAATTGCCGAAAAAAATGTTTTTGACAAGGACCAGACAAGGCAATTTTAGTTGCACAACTTTTTCTTAATTCTCTTAAAATCACTGAAGTATTTCGACCAGGACGACACAGCAAGTTTAGTCGGGCAATTTTTGATTTTGTAGGAGAGAGAGGAATGAAAAGGGGTACAAACTTGCTCATAGTGTAATTATAGACCAGGACCACAAAGCAAGTTTAGTTGGGCAATTCTTTCTCAATTCCCTTGAAATTGGCGCTGTGTCTACACAGCAATTTTGTTTCGACAATTTTAGCATTCTTATTCAGTCATTCATTGAGCCTCAAGCTACCTGCCTTCTTTTTTTTACATCTTTATAAAAGATACGAAAAAAGAACAGAAAAGAATTATCGAGTACCATCAAGTTTGTCCCCCTTTCTATTCCTCTTTCCTCGTACAAAATCAAGAATTCCCCAACTAAACTTGTTCTGTGTGGTCCTGGTGATATCAAGTGGAAGCAACTCTACATGTGTTTTTGTCTACATTTGTGTTTTATTAGACTTAAATATCAAAATTTTTTTTTTTTCATTTTGCTTTTATTTGTTTACGAAATAATACCATTATGCTTTGTTTTCTTTCATCATTTTGACATTCTATATCTAATTTTACACTAATAAAATATATGGTGCATATACTTTGAATAATTATGCTATGAACTTGCTCGTACTCCGTGTTTTCCATTCTTCTTTCCTCTCTCCTACGAAATCAAGAATTGCGCAACTAAAATTGTTGTGTCTGGTTCCATTCTTTGTGTGAGGTAAACAGAACTGTATTTTTAAAAGAGAGTTAAGAAAAAGTTGCGCAAACTAATATTGGATATACATACGAAATCATTAATGTTTCAAATCATGTTTCGACAGCGACACAACAATTGGGGTGATTGACATATAAGTATAAGTATGAAAAAAGTAAAAAAGCACATTAATTTGTTTGAACTTTACCATCGTTTCTCAATAAACGATAAAGCTGTTTCTGGCATGATATTTTTTAAGTCATGACTTGAAAGCTGTATAAGTACCTATTTATTTTAGTTTATTTGATGTTTTAAATTTTCAAAGTAAACTTGTAGCTATTTCGCATTTCCCCCTAACTTGAAACTTGCCTCAATTTTATAGTTTGTTAAAAAAATTATTACAATTTAGGTATACTTATTTTGTTGAATGATCGCGCGTCAGGCATAAAAGAAAAAATTTAAGTTTAGTTAATTTATAAGAAAATAGGGTTTTTATTGCATATAAAAAATATACTACTTTTCAAACTTTCTGGTATTGCGACTAAAATATTGATTGATTTTAGGCAAGTACAGTATATACCTACATACTGTACGTGTTACAAAACCAAAGAAGTTAGTCTCGTCTGGCCACACCCTTTCTGGGGAATAACTACAAATGCGACATGTAATAGGTACAAGAGAACGACAGCCTAACAACAAAAAATTCAATTTTCCTAACACTAATTTCATATGCGGTTGGTCAGACTAAAGATGTTAATTATTGAACATTTTTGCATACTTTTTTATCTCATGTTCAACCTTTATACGAAAAATTAATTTAGTATATACCTATGTAGTTTAGAGATTCTTAACTGTAACACTTATTTTAGAACCCGTACTTATGAAGTAATGTAAAAGATAAAAATTGTATAGTTTTTAAAGAAAATTGTCTGTATATGTACTTATCATTATGTTTGCAGATATGCAGTGAGTGTGTTTGTATGTTTACCTATTTGAAATTAATTTGAAACAAAAAAAAAAAACAACTAAAACCCGATCAATAAATACGATTTTAATATTGTTTATTGGTACATGTATGTATATATGTATGTACATAGATACATACATACTTATATATATATATTTTTTTTTTTTTTAATTTTTTGCGAACCTTGTCTGATGCAAGTAGTCGTCCTCAACACAAATTTCAATTTGTTTATATAGGTATCTCTTTTGCAAACATTCTTTTAATCACACTTTTTGTTTGGATTTTTTAAATATGTATTGGCTTTCAGCCAATTTCTTTTTCTTATAAACTAATTATCTAATTTACAATTTCAATTGAAATTTAAAGGTTTTATACGGATTTGTGGTCAATGTTTCAAACTTGAACTTACGTCGATAATTATTTGTGAAACGATCACAATTTAAAATGTTTGTTTTTAGATATTCTTATTAGTAATAAATATTTGAAGTTCATTGACATATAAATAGATTAATGATTATTAATACTACATATGCATATGCGTATTTGAAAAATTTAACTTATGCATTAAAAATGTCATAAACTTCAAATTAATTATAAATTATATGTATGAGAAATGAAAAAGAGATAAAAGGTTTCAAAGGACCGGTATAGGTTGAAAAAAAAGAATAGTATATTTATGAGCAAGTTATACTCATATATTACTTGTACGAGTACATAAATTTCCTTGCATTGATTTAGAGCTTTTTTAAATTCCAGTCTTTTTCAACAGCTTTTCTTTGCAAATTTATCATGGTGAAAATTTTTGTTTGCAAGTGATTCTAATTGAACATTACGTTCTTACGCATTATGTATTGATTTAAGATAAAATCATTTTAACGTTATAATAAATATAAATTAGTTTAATATATATGTAAGAACATACGAGTATGCTCAAAATGTATGCTTTTGGTAGTTATATAACTTAGCACCACTTAATTGAATTTTTATCCACATAATGTCAAAAATGTCCAAAAAAAAAAAGAGAAAGAAAAACAATAGAAAAGTTACATTTCACGGCCTTTTTGACAATTCTCTGACTTTTTATTGAATGTTACGTCAACTAAAAAGCTTTTCACTTCTAATTTCCTCTCTTTTTATTATGACTTTGTTGAATTGAGAAAATAAACTTGAATTGTTTTTGGTAGATGGTGTGGACTTTATAGATAACATCAGAATAAAATTTTAGTAACGTATACGCTGCAGTCCGGAGCAGACCTTTGTTTCAAAAGGAAATTCAATTTTAAATTTACTGTGATAAATACAAATAAAAAACAAAGTATGTTATAATAATTATTTTAAATAATTAAAACAAAATTACAATTTGAAGTGCAATTGACAAAAAATAAATAAATAATATAAAAATATATTTTGCGATGCGAAAATAAATACGTTTCGTTTTTATATAGTTTTATATTTGCTAAATTAAAGTGTTATGCAATCTACTTGTACCTACTACTATACACCACTACTGTTATAAGATAATATTAGTGCACACCCCTTTTATGACAAAAATCTGCAGTACTTTTACAATAAAAAATAAATAATTGTAAAAAGTTTATGTAAACTTTATACTCGTATAAGAGGAAATATATTTGGAGTGAATTATATTTTTAACGATTCTCTAGTTAATTCTGAAGTGATATAATGTATCCTACCAAACATTTTTTGCATCGGAAAATTTTACCGTTTGTAAGCCCCTTAAAATTTTTAGAGAATACAAATTAAATTAGTCTGCAGTTCGCTTTTGGAAACACAGTTTCTTATTAGTATTTTTATAATCTCTTAAATGAACGGAGATTTTCTAAATACATGTTACATAAAAAAACTTAATGTTATCTATATTATCAAACATATACAATAAATAATTTCTCTCTACTTTTGTATATACGTATGTATTTTCTTTAATGCAGACAATTTGCTTAGTTGCTTTTTTTAGTTAATACTAGATAAGTATCTTTTGTTATTTTTGTAAATTAAAATTAATTTTTTTTTTTGCCAAGACATTTTGTTTTTGGCCATGAAACTTTTTAAATATTGACGTCATCACTTAATACTTTTATCTACTTATATAAAAACATTCATGCACACGTATGTGTGCTTTCGTAGTATAGCAGATTGTATAACATTTAAATTTACGTTGTATATACATTTTTGTGAAAATAATTTATATACATATATAGTATGAAATATTATGCAACAATTAAGAAAATTTTAAAAATTAGAAAAAAGAAAATATTCTTTTCCATTATAGTTATCTTGACAAAAAAAAATCTTCATGGGTTATTCTATTTTAGCCACGTGCTTAATTAATTTTTTTTTAATATGTATGCATGTACATATGTATGTACATACTAAAGGCCTGCACAACCATACTTGGAAGCCACACATCACAACAAACATGTGTAATATTTTATAATAAAAAGTGCTTGTAAGCTATTTCAAGTATGCACTTATATTACCTATTAGGTGGCAAAGTAATTTTCAGTAATTCTATAAAATACCGTGCGATTGTAATTTGAAATACGTTTTATGGATAAAAGCCAACAATAATTATTTAATTTAATTACTTTAAAAAATGAATGTCCAGGTTTTATATACATATTTATCTTGCAGATACATAGGATATAATAAATAAAAATATATGTATATATTTTTGTATGTTTAACTGATCCGATTACAATTTAATTTTTAAACAGGTACAACCTTTTAAATAACATTTTTCTGTTCTTCAAAATATATACATACTAACATTTCGTACATATCTTTCTTTTAAAAGATCAAGAATGTTAAATTTTTTTATTGAAAAAATACCTTAATATTATTGAACAATACTACTCATATTCGAAGTAAAATATAAAATATGTGTTTACATATTTTTTTAATTTTGGTACCCTTCATTGATATATCTCTTGCTGTAGTTAAAAATTTTTACTTTTCAAAAAAATTTTACCACAATAAAGTAATTTTCGAGGAAAATACCATTTTTTTTTGGCAACTATGTTTTAAAGGTTATTATTACACCTAATTTTAAAAGACCGTGTTGGAAAAAAAATGTACCAAAAAATTTTAGCAATTTTATTTTTAAATTAAACCGGTAATTTTTTTTTCTTTAATTTAAAAATTCAAATAAAACTCATATATACCTGTACTATTTACAAGTGTCAAAAAAATATTTTTTATTTGACTTTTTATCGTTATTCGAACGTTAATTTGAATCTGCCATATACTGCGCAGGAATATGCTAATATGCATTTAATTTATGGGGAATGCAGATGCAACGCTAGAGCTTATTTATTAGTTATATCACCGAATTTTTAAGTACATATCAAATATGTATGTAAATATGTACGTATCAGCGTTGCCAGGAGCTAGAAAAAATAAGCCATATTTCCCTAAAAATACGCTAGAAAAGGCTAAATCACACAAAAAAAAAAAAAAAAGCTAAAAAAAAAGTTAAAAATCTACAGCTTAAAATTCAAAATTGTCTTGATTCTTTATTACATTAAGAATGAATCTTAATTATAATTTTTATATAAAAAAAACGTGAAATATCAAAAACTAAAGAAAATAATGTCGTTTTCCACATGGCCTTAAATACTTATAAGCGAATTCAATTATTTTTAAACTTCAATATTAAAAAATAATATTTAAAATTCCCTTAAGTAATAATTTATTTTTTGATTTTTAATGCGATTTCTATTCAGATATTTCGCTTGTTTTATCGTACTCAAAAGTGAGCAACCTCAGCATTGCTAGATAAATAAATGGAACAATTAATTAGTCATTTAGGAATAAGGTGCATTTTTATTTTACAAGTTAGAAGCCAAACACTTTTCTTTACTTATGAAACTACCTTCGTTCGACTAATTTATCAATTCACATATCAAAGCTATCGAAAATATTACTTTATAGTATGTTCAGACGAGACAAGGTTCGCTCTCTTTCGAGGGTTCACATCCCAATCTCGAATGAAACAGGAAGATTCGCCATACAAAATTAAGTGAGCGAATCTGCAGGTTTCATTTTGAAACTCTTGCCGAAACCATGAAAATTTAGTATCATCCCTAGTTTCTATCGCTAGTTTATCTTAACTAGCTGTCCAACAAAACAAATTGTAAACAAAGAAATATTATTGTTTTGCAAGCATTTCAATGTATTAGTAAGAAACAAAGGAAAGAGTGTTAAATTGCTTAAATATAAAAATAAACATAATAAATAACACAACATATTAAATTATTTGAAATAATAAATAAATTTTTTATAAATTATTATTTTTTCTAAAAATACATATATTTATATATTAAAATTTACCTTTTTTATCCATTTCAAAACTAAAAAACAAACGCGGACAAATGCGAAACAACAAAAAACAAAACAAAGCAACTGTCAAATGAAACTCATTATGTGTCGTCTGAACGCAAATTTTCACAATCGAGGTTCAGACAGCGAAACCAGCATTGAAACTCGTCGTGTGAACATGCTATTAGCTAATTTGATTTCAGTCTCAGTTTGTTCATGTACGATTTGTATTAATTTTTCTAAAAAGGCTATTTTGACAAACGAAAAAGGCTAGGAAAAAAACTAGAGGCTAAATCTAGCCTTAAAAAGGCTAAAATGGCAACGCTGGTACGTATACATAAATCTTCAAGCCTAAAATCGTGTCTATTATGAACATATGGCCATTTAAAAGTCGAAACATTTTCAAGCGGTAAAATTTGTGTAATTTAATTTATGTTGTTACACTTTTACACTCATAAAAACTCTTAGTTTATTAAAGTTCTTTATTGTAAAATAAAACACAAGTTCTCTTTTCTCAACTACACTTATTGTAGGAAAACACTTTTATTTTAACCATCGCACCTCTATGGTTTATGATACAAATTTTTAACTGTTTAACGTCTGTCTGAACTCAACCTTGTGGTAATCTCAGAATTGCTTTATATACAGTTTCACATAAATCTCCTAAATCTAGAACCTAGAAACTAATTTTAAATCTAGCCAACTTTACACATATGAATACACGAATACCAGATATAAATACTATAACCTTACTTATAGCATGTTCACACGACGAGTTTCAATGCTGGTTTCGCTGTCTGAACCTCGATTGTAAAAATTTGCGTTCAGACGACACATAATGAGTTTCATTTGACAGTTGCTTTGTTTTGTTTTTTGTTGTTTCGCATTTGCCCGCGTTTGTTTTTTAGTTTTGAAATGGATAAAAAAGGTAAATTTTAATATATAAATATATGTATTTTTAGAAAAAATAATAATTTATAAAAAATTTATTTATTATTTCAAATAATTTAATATGTTGTGTTATTTATTATGTTTATTTTTATATTTAAGCAATTTAACACTCTTTCCTTTGTTTCTTACTAATACATTGAAATGCTTGCAAAACAATATTTCTTTGTTTACAATTTGTTTTGTTGGACAGCTAGTTAAGATAAACTAGCGATAGAAACTAGGGATGATACTAAATTTTCATGGTTTCGGCAAGAGTTTCAAAATGAAACCTGCAGATTCGCTCACTTAATTTTGTATGGCGAATCTTCCTGTTTCATTCGAGATTGGGATGTGAACCCTCGAAAGAGAGCGAACCTTGTCTCGTCTGAACATACTATTAATTACTCGCACACAAGAATTACATTCACAAGTTTTAAGCAATAACTTAAACAATAAATTGATATATGTACATACATGCATAAATAAAATTTGTTATGAATAATAACACAGTGGTTCAACAGCACGATTTTTCGTAACAAAATTGTGTAAATACAACATAGATATTAAATTATTTGAAATGAAAAAGTTCAATAAAAAGATATTTTCTTTGTTGCATTATTATCCATGATATTCTCATGCAAAGTCGGATAATTATTTATTTAGTACAATAAGTACTAAGAAGGATATCATATCCACATAGCAAATTTCACAGAAGCTACACCGATCTTCAGATTCGTTAAAATAAATAAATCGATGTAATCAACTTTTTACATGTATTATTTACGTAAAATAAACAAGTAAGCTAGTATCAGAACAGTTCAAAAATATGTAAGTGTTTATATGACAAACTACATACATAGTATATTTAAGTAACACTCAAGGCCCTAAATAAGTAAAAGTTATAGTTGAAATTATAGGCTAAAGCAAATCAACGTCCGCTAAGCAAATCAAGATTCCTAAAGTAAATCAAGACACCCAATGTAGTTAAAGAATTCTAAAGAAACTCCTTGGATATAATGGAAAGAGTGTGTGATGAAAATATAATTATGTATTTTCAAGTTGTGAAATCGGCATGTGCGTGTGTGTGTGTTTTTTTAATATTGTATTTAATGATAAAATAACTAATATATCCATTCATTTTAATTATAGCAAAATGGGTAAGGACGCTGTAGATCCCCTAGGTTTCTTGAAGGATTTCGCTGCCGGTGGTATCTCCGCAGCTGTCTCAAAGACTGCCGTAGCCCCTATCGAACGTGTAAAATTGCTTTTGCAAGTACAACACATCTCCAAACAAATTAGTCCCGATAAGCAATATAAGGGCATGATTGATTGTTTTGTCCGCATTCCAAAAGAACAAGGTTTTGCTTCTTACTGGCGTGGTAACATGGCCAACGTTATCCGTTATTTCCCAACCCAGGCTTTGAACTTTGCCTTCAAGGATAAGTACAAGCAAGTAAGTCTAGTCCATTAAATATGTACTACGAGGTAGGAAAGAAGAAGAATTAACATTTGAAATACTTTTTATCACTCTGCAGGTTTTCTT
The DNA here is from genome assembly GCA_947397855.1 of Thelaira solivaga. Taxonomy (NCBI): domain Eukaryota; kingdom Metazoa; phylum Arthropoda; class Insecta; order Diptera; family Tachinidae; genus Thelaira; species Thelaira solivaga. Next base: position 31,634,004 of record OX377612.1, read on the forward strand.
GGGTGGTGTTGACAAGAACACTCAATTCTGGCGTTACTTCATGGGTAACTTAGCTTCCGGTGGTGCTGCTGGTGCCACTTCTCTATGTTTCGTCTACCCCTTGGACTTTGCTCGTACTCGGTATGTTTTATAAAGATACATATGAAGAAGGATAATAAATCAGCCCAATACTAAAAAGAATTTCCTGGGAGTTTTCTCCCAATTTCCAGTTCCTCTATTATAAACAAATTTTCATTGGGAGATTTTTTTCCTTTTCCCCTATTCTAAAAGAACTTCGAAAATGAAAAATTCTTCCTTGGGAAAAACGTAGGTATTACGAATGGTAATGAGAGGCAGAATGTGATAACAAATTTTGGGACTAAATTCCCCAAAAAATTGCAAGGGAGTTGTGCGCGAATATATGAAATACTCCTTCCCTTCGCAGACTGTTTAGAATAGGAGAATTTTATTTTTGGGGAAAAGAAACTTCCAGAGAGTATTTAGAATAGGGCTGAATATGTATTTTAAATGTATACAATTGTATAAATTTATTGTTATTTAAATTTAGATTGGCTGCCGATACAGGTAAGGGCGGTCAACGTGAATTCACAGGCCTCGGCAACTGCTTGGCTAAGATCTTCAAGTCTGATGGTTTGGTTGGTTTATACCGTGGTTTCGGTGTATCCGTTCAAGGTATTATTATTTACCGTGCTGCTTACTTCGGCTTCTATGATACTGCCCGAGGAATGTTGCCTGATCCTAAGAACACTCCTATTTACATCAGCTGGGCTATCGCTCAAGTTGTTACAACTGTTGCTGGTATTGTCTCCTATCCCTTCGATACTGTTCGTCGTCGTATGATGATGCAGTCTGGTCGTAAGGCTACCGAAGTCATTTACAAGAGCACAGTGCACTGCTGGGCCACCATTGCAAAACAAGAAGGTGGTGGTGCCTTCTTCAAGGGTGCCTTCTCCAACGTTCTCAGAGGTACTGGTGGTGCTTTCGTGCTTGTCTTATACGATGAAATCAAGAAGTTGATGTAAATTAATTAAACTACTCTTACATAAAATACACACACCATTTTAAAGTTATTCAAATTTTAATTTAATTTCTAAATTGATCAAGACGGCAAACCATTTATAATTGTAATTAAATTTAACTTTTAATATTATTGTATCAACAGTAACAAAATCATATAACGAACTCTTAAGTTGTAAGAACAAAAACATGTAGTGTGTTCGTTCGAAATGTATGTTAAGTTTAATTTTATCGGTTAAAGCTTAAAGAGAAAAAATGCATACAAACAATAAGAGACATTGTTTCAAGGCAAGTAATCATGTACCAACTCTTAGTATATTACGTGTTCAGAAATACAACTAAGATTAAAAATAAATAAAATAAAAAACTATATAAAAATAGTAAAATATTTGTCGTTTTAATGGGGATAAATATTTCAATTTAAAGGTATTAATTTTATGTGAGTTATTTGTTCAAATAAACCAAGAGCGAGACATAAATAACACCTATGTAAATCAGGGGGGTTACTCTCTATTGCGATGCGGAAGAAAACGCATCGCAACTCAATGTAAAAATCATACAGATGCGAATGGTTTTTCTTTCGCATCGCAATAGAGAGTAACTCCCAGATCTCGTAAAGAGTACATTAACAAATTGTACACTATCGAAATGATACATCAATTAACCTTCAAATTTATTTTAAAATTCGTATGCAGCAGTAGATTTCTAAATTGTGCGATAGATTTTTCCATTGCTAAGTTTTTCTAATAATTTTTCTGTGGATGGACGAAGTAAACACTTTCACTTACAAGTTAGTTTTATTTTGCGTACAGTTGGCTGACATTAATTTTGACAATTTTTATAAAAAAGGTAAGGAAAAAATCAAATAGGCTCTCAAACGAACAAAAGAAAATAAAAGTCGTTACCTTAAACAGAAAAGAAAAAAGTTTTGAAGGAGAATTTTAAATTTGGCGAAGTAAGGTTTAGCTGCTAAAAGGATGTCGATTTTAAAATAAATTACATTTTGTTCTTAATACAAGAAACATGTCAAAATAAAATAACAATTTTAAATAGTAATCTCAAGCTAACTACGATATGTAAATGTAATAGGCAAATTTAGAGATAACCAATATTAAAATTACTCTATAGGAATTTTGCGCCCCGAGTTGCATTTAATATTTATATGTATTTGACAAAATGCTTCTTTTTTTTAGACGCTGAGCATATTAATTTCATAACTACTATATTCATCATGGGTAAGGATTTTGCAGATCCGATTTCTTTTTTGAAAGATTTTATGGCAGGAGGAATTTCAGCAGCTGTTGCCAAAACAGCGGTTGCTCCCATAGAACGTGTAAAATTATTATTGCAAGTTCAACATGTATCAACTCAATTAAGCGAAGCTGAACGTTACAAAGGCATAATTGATTGCTTCGTACGTCTGCCAAGGGAACAAGGTTTCCTTTCTTATTGGCGTGGAAATTTAGCAAATGTTATACGATATTTTCCAACACAAGCATTGAATTTTGCATTTAAAGATAAATATAAGCAAGTAAGTATTAAAGTAGTCAATTACAAATGGCTAGACATTTTTATTAGTATTTTTTTTATTCAAAAGTTGAGGCTCTCAAATACGCCTCCCAACATATGGGAATATACATTAAAAATGAAAATAACAAGCAGCATACAACGCTTCCTTCAGATTTTTTTTTGTATATACATAGATATGTATGTACATATTCATGCAGGGTACGGATTGAGCTCGGCTCCGAGCGGGCTATGTGTATTAAGCTTAAGAGCTTAATGTCACGAGCTCTAATTAAGCTCGTTCTCGCAAGCTAATCACATTAGGTTTGCGACCCCTAGCCCAATTGTGAAGTCTCGTGCTTAGCTCGCGCTCGGAGCACAATAATAAAATAATGGCATTTATGAAACTTGTAAAAAAAAATTAATATAAGCATACCAAATTAATAAAATTTAATTTATATTTAGATATTTTTAGGTGGCATTGATAAGCGTGAACGATTTTGGGCATATTTTATGGGTAATTTAGCATCTGGTGGAGCTGCTGGTGCTACATCTCTAGTTTTTGTGTATCCTTTGGATTTCGCTCGTACTCGGTATTTTGAGAAACATATAAAGATAAGTATGTTTAAAGTATAAATTATTATATAATTTAGGCTTGGTGCCGACGTTGGAAAAGGACATGTTGAACGTCAATTCACTGGCTTAGGCGACTGTATTGTTAAAGTTTTTAAAAGTGATGGGATTGTCGGATTATATCGTGGTTTCAATGTTTCAGTGCAAGGTATTATAATTTACCGTGCTTCTTATTTTGGTTTTTACGATACTTGTCGTGATTTTTTGCCAAATCCAAAGAGTACACCCTTTTACATAAGTTGGGCTATAGCCCAAGTAGTAACCACCATTGCAGGCATAATATCATATCCCTTTGATACTGTAAGACGTCGAATGATGATGCAATCTGGTTTGTCAAAAGAGAAAATGGTATACAAGAATACCGCTCATTGCTGGGCAACTATTTTGAAAACTGAAGGACTTGCAGCATTTTTCAAGGGAGCTTTGTCAAACGTCATACGGGGTACAGGGGGTGCATTGGTGTTGGCATTTTATGACGAAATACAAAAATATCTTAATTAACATGTAAGAAGTATCATATCTATGTGTATATGTTTATTGTATTTTGTTTGAAAAATGTTTTTTGATTTATTTATTTAGTAGTATCTAATACTTTATGATAAACATATATAAAAATATTATGGCATCTTACAATTTGTTTATAAATTAAAATTATTATTTTTCAAAAATGTTTAATTTTAAATTAAATTTTTAAATAAAATATAGTACCTACAATTTGCTTATTTATACTTGCTAACATATTTCTTTTTAAGATAATTAGGAAGTTAACAATTTTTATTGTGTGTTTATCATTGTTTTTACATATTTTTTAAATATTATTATTACTGGTAACTTTCACCATCAGCTGCATTTTCTAATAAAAATCACCGTTTAGTTGTATTTCTAAATAACAAAATGTTTTATCATACTGGACTTAACTCTTAATAAAGAAATTAGCATGCGTTAACGGTCTCAAAAAAAAAACTAAATAGTACCCTGTGGTTCATGGCAGAATTAATTCTGCAATGAAATGTTAAACTTTAAAAAAATATTATTTTGATGATATAAGTATCGAAAATTTGCAAACGTTGGCGTTTGTCTTTGAAAGGAGAGTTTGCATTTTGTTGGCCACTAAATTCTATTGTTTTATACAAATTAGTTCTATTTCGGCAGACCAATTAATATTTCGAAACTAAATACTTAGTGACGACGGTACCCTGTGGTTACGGCATGCCAATTAATTCAATAAAATTATTTCTACATATATCAAAGCTGCCAGTTATTTCACTTCATACTTTAATTTACAACTACGTGTGTTGACTTTGCAAAATTTTCTAGTAGCTTAATGTAATTTTTTCAATAAAAGAACATAAAGAAATTAAAATATTTATAATTTAATCAATAAAACTCGTACATAAATATTAAAAAAATCATCTATAAGGAATGACTGTCACTAATCGGGTAAGATTTAAAGCAATTTCTTGGTAATGATAAAAAAACAATCAAATTTATAGATGGACATTGATGCCGCCTGCAAAGGTGAGGGCTTTCGTTCATACTACATTCAGAAGATTGAGGAACTTCAATTGATCGTAGCTGAAAAATCACAAAATCTAAGGCGTCTGCAAGCTCAGCGTAATGAATTAAATGCTAAAGGTAGTAAATAATCTATTTATATTTAGACTATATGAAAGTAAAACTCGCTCAATCTTAGTTCGTATGTTACGTGAAGAACTGCAGCTGTTACAGGAGCAGGGTAGCTATGTTGGAGAAGTTGTCAAGCCAATGGATAAGAAAAAAGTTTTAGTTAAGGTTCATCCGGAAGGCAAATTTGTTGTTGATATTGATAAAAATATTGATATCAACGATGTTACACCAAACTGTCGTGTTGCCTTGCGCAACGAGAGTTATACTCTACACAAAATTCTACCGAACAAAGTTGATCCTTTGGTTTCACTTATGATGGTAGAAAAAGTTCCAGATTCAACTTATGAAATGGTTGGTGGCTTAGATAAACAAATAAAAGAAATAAAAGAAGTTATAGAATTGCCTGTAAAGCATCCCGAACTTTTCGATGCTCTAGGAATTGCCCAACCTAAGGGTGTATTATTATACGGTCCTCCCGGTACTGGCAAGACTCTTTTGGCCCGTGCTGTTGCTCATCATACAGAATGTACATTTATTAGGGTTTCGGGTTCTGAATTAGTACAGAAATTTATTGGTGAAGGATCTCGTATGGTACGTGAACTTTTCGTTATGGCTCGGGAACATGCACCTTCAATTATTTTCATGGATGAAATTGATTCAATTGGTTCGTCACGTATTGAGTCTGGTTCGGGTGGTGATTCCGAGGTCCAACGTACCATGCTAGAGTTATTAAATCAATTGGACGGCTTCGAGGCAACAAAAAATATTAAAGTCATTATGGCCACTAATCGAATTGATATTTTGGATCCTGCTCTTTTGCGTCCTGGACGTATTGACCGTAAAATTGAATTTCCGCCACCAAATGAAGAAGCTCGGTTAGACATTTTAAAAATTCACTCTCGCAAAATGAACTTGACACGTGGTATTAATTTGCGTAAAATTGCCGAACTTATGCCAGGTGCATCGGGAGCTGAGGTAAAGGGAGTGTGTACTGAAGCCGGTATGTATGCTCTTCGAGAAAGGCGTGTTCATGTTACGCAAGAAGATTTCGAAATGGCCGTAGCTAAAGTTATGCAAAAGGATTCTGAAAAGAATATGTCTATTAAAAAATTGTGGAAATAAAATTATAACTAGCACTTCGTGTACTGCTTTTAATAAAATTTATTGTTCTTTTTTATAAAAATAAATATTTAATATAATCTTGAATATAATTAAAATAAGGGGACGTATATTCCTCAGTAACACATTTATTTGCGCACCTGCTACATATGTATATACCAAACTATTTTAAATAATGGAAAAAACAGTCTGATTTGGAAAAAGCATGGAAAGCGTTGTGGGTGCAAATAGTGGTAAGTTGAACACATTACAGAAATAAATGGTAAGGTGTTGTGGTGGCAGCTTGTCTACTCTCTTAATAAAAACATTGGAAAAAATGACGAACACAATAAAATATATATATTTGTATATATGTATATTTATATATTTCAGATTCATTTCGATGCCGACAAAAGATGTTATTTTTTTTAATATATACTTAAAGTGAGGCATACTATAGTTCTGATATTGTTATATAAAAATATTTTTATTTATACAATTTAATTTCCTTTAAGTCAACTTATTTTTCCAGTTTTAATGAATAAAAACATAAATTACTAAAGGAACTAAACTTAATTTTAATAATAGTTAAGCAGTTTACAAGTATCGCGATTAAAATTTGTATGAGCTTAGATATAGACTTATCTCTGAAACTATTGTACAAGCTATTTCATATTTAATAACTATGCGATTACAAATTGTGAACCTTTTTTGGTGAGAGTGAGCCCACAGGATAGACACAGTTTGTAAATGGTAATCCATTTTTTTAAAATATTCTTGTAATGAAAAAACAAGCGAGCGAAAAAGAAATTAGAAGGTATGTATGGATGCTGCATAAAATATTATAGTACATACTTAGAATAAAGCAAATTAAGAGTTTCGGTTTTGGAAATAGTTGTAATTAATATATACATTTTTAATTTAAAAATGTGATTTCATTTAATTTGCTTTTGATAATATAATACAGAAATACATAAATAAATAGATATGTATGCTAGAGCAATGCACAAACATATTTGACTGCTACACATCGCTACAAATATGTTTAATGTTTTATTATAAAAAGTGTTTGTAAGTCATTTTAAGTATGCCTGTGCATTACTCTAATATATGCTCATACATATATTTCCTTAAATCTGATTTATATCCTATATCTATGATAATATTTTCGAAATAAACTTAATAAAGATCATGACTAGATTATTCTTTTAAAATTACTTTTTTTGTGCTTCACAGAAACATTTCTAAACAATGACTAGATGTTTTATAAAATGAGATGACCAATGAAAATTTATCACTCTCTTATTTGTTGAAGATGAAACGTAGGTTCTGATGGGGAACTTCCCACTAAAGCATCATGTAATCGTTTATATAGAAGACTATCCGAAGGTACGCCTTCCCTTTGCAAAAATAATAATGCCTCTTGAGCACACATGGCAAATCCTAGAGCCTCAGCGTCTTGTCCAGAAATTTGATTGTTTTGTCTATTATAGTAATAATAGTCATTCTCTTGAGACTCAACATCGTATTCGAATGCATCCAATTCATTTTGTAGTTCCAATACTTTCAATTTTATAGTCTCAAGAAGTCGATGATTTTGGTCATTTGCTTGTGGTGGTTGTGGTAAATCGAAATCCTCTGGTTCTGGGGGCGGTGTATCACAGCGAGTACGCTTATTATCTGATTGTCTAAAAAAATCTTCATCACTTTTGTTAGTTTGCTTATTCTGCTCATTTGCCAGTGAATTTGAAGATGAAGGTGTTGTTGAAGCTACAGATTCGTCAACTTCGCCTTTGTTATTTAATGAGGATTGTTGTGGTTTATCTAATTTTCGCTTCATTATTAATTTAGCCGACATTTAGATCGTTTTACTTTACAATAAAAGTTTTAATAAACTCTGTTTATTGCGATCACTTGCTATTTGTTCTTATTTTTAGTTATGTATACTATAGCTGATACGAAAGCCAACTGAGCACATATTATGCCCAGGTACAAGAGGTCTATCTCAAAACTGAACCCTTAAGTTTCAACAATAAAAAACAAGAATTTAAAACATAAGGGCGACTGACAACTATCTCATCCCCTCACGTTTCGCTATGCATTGCATATGTTGTATGTAAATAAGTATATGTACTCACATTAGGCACAGATATGTTTCTTTCCTTTAAAAAAAGGAAACAGTTGAGACAGCTGTTCATATTTATTATGCCAGTGTGAGTAGCAATAGTAATATTAGTGCACAGTACAGGCCTGTATAAGAGAATTAATAGTGGCTGCTACAAGAAACTCATAAACAATATGTAAACTCATTTTGATTTTTTTCATCCAAAACAACCCTTATAGATCGCAACAACAGGATTTTGAGTTGTTGGCGGTAATCAAACTTATGAACGGGCGAATAGTTGTGGCAGCAGCTGCAATGTTTAACATGTAGATGACACAATAATGTATATGTACATGCATACACACATGAGTATGCATGCAAGCAAACTTTATTTGTCTTATCATCCGCGCCACGCGACCAATTGAACTTCAAATAAAAAGTAGTAAAAAATTATGTTTGTCGATTGTGCAAAAGGACAAAGTGCTGTCTGCTTTTCTGCCTTTATAAAATAAATGCACTCTAACTAACAGGCCTCCGACATACTAACAAATATATGCACTGATAAATTAGATTAGACTGTAATTACGGTAAATACATAGATATGCATGTGTGTACATATGTGTTGAATTAATCAGCTACGATATATTCATAACAAACTTTTATTAAATTCAGTCTAAAATTTTAAGAAATTTAGAGCTAGAGTAGAAAAATTTGGTCCATAATGTTTTATTAAATTGTGTTCTTGCCAGTCCAATATTTTTTCATACGTAATTTGAGATTTCTCCTTGCGGGAGACACTAAGTCCCCATTTACATTATGGACATTTCTGTCTGGATAGACGAAGGTTGTTGGCGAGGGGGCAAATACGCAAGATGTGTAGTACACGACCGCCTGTACTAGACATTTTTTTGTCTCCCTTTCCAAATTTTCGTAATAATCGTCTTGTTGGTTAATTTCATTTTTGTACACTGTATTAATTTGCCCATATTTTTATAAAAACCACTTTTTAAAATGTATTTATTATTAATTTAATTTGGTTTGCTTCAAAAGTTCTTTTCAATTAATTTTCATACAAATTAATTAAGCACGTCACGAAGAGAGTTGAAAAAATATCCGGCAAAAAATGTCCATAATGTAATTGGGGACTAAACTTGATTACATATATAATCTATATAACTATGGTTGATTAAAAAATTTGTTAGTTTATGTTTGAAGAGCTAACAGAATATTTAACTTGACTTTTGAAAATTTCTTTTTTTTGAGGCAAAATAGGGAAAAATAGACACATATAACTCTTTTAAATTAATCTATGCTATAAGTTTTTATACTAGATAAATTTGGCAATAAATATTTCAAGCATAATTAAACTAAAATTAAGCCGTTACAATTGACATGGCTGCTTTCATTTCATAAACGTAAAATGAATTTGTTTGAATCATACCGTTAACTTATATTTAAATGTCATCTATACACCCTATCATATCATTTAAAATCAGAAATGGAAAGGCAGTGCTAATGTACGTTTTTCAGAACTAGGAATCTTTTAAAATTCAATTCATCAAAACTCCTTAGAACCCTTTTAAGCTTTAAAATATATTTTTGATAATACATTCTTATTCAAACATATTTTGTCTTATATGATGTAATCTCCACCTCTATTCATAGGGTACATAAATTTTAGAAGTACCTTTTGCTGAAATTTCGTTTTTCGTCTCTGTGTACAATGTCAGCAGTCTATTTTTCTTTTGAAAAAAAAAATCATAAAAAGTGTGAACCTTTTGGAGTGAAAATTAAATTTCGTTGAGAAAATATTGTAAATATGGATTATGAAAGTGTTTTAATAGTTAAACCTGAAGTATTTATATATAAAATTCCTCCTAGAGCTAATAATCGTGGCTACAGGTAAAGTTTAAAGAAAATTGCTACGGTCTGCACAATTTCTAAGTGTATACTCATAGAGTGAAAATTAATTTTTTGTAATTGGGAATTGTTTGGTAAAAAGTAAATATTTGTTATAAAAATTAAAAATATATGTTAATAATTTGGCGACGAAAAAATACGCCCTCAATTTTTTATTCAATCTATGTATATTGTCTGATTTTATTCCATTAATTTGTTTATAACAAATGCATGTAGTATGTATGTATATATATACACGTATTTAGATTTTGTTCACATGAACCTGTGCATGTGTGTATATTTGCATTACTGAATGTACATTGTAATTTATTAAGAAATCTTTTAAACACGTATGTATATATGTACAAGTATGGTTTATTTGTTGTATGCACACTTCTTTCATTTCTTATTTTTGCAAGGTTAAAACATCTCGACGGAAAAAAATATGTAATTAAAATTTTTGTTCCATGTGTCTGTTTCTTTTATTACAATTGAAGTTCAATTGATTTTTTTTGTAGCAATTTTTATTACATACATAAGTATTTATCGATTTAATGAGCTTATACGTAGGTACGTGCCTACATACATTGTGATATGCTTTTTAACAAAAAGCCAAATTTGTCAAATTTTTTAAAAATTCCAAGTCTAGGATTAAAAATATATGTCTGAAAAAAAAATAGTTGTGTTTTGATCGCTATTATTATTTACTAATAGTTTGTTAAAAGAAATTTTATTTTATGTAGATATGTATACAATTTGTACACATCCATAGGTCGATACTCATTTTGGATAAGTAGTAATTTTTCAGCATTCACAGGGTAAAATTTGACGGCAACATTTTAAGAATATACAATAGAGATTTGTGTAATAAAAAAAGAATGTTATACAATTCTACTACGTACATACATATAATTTTAGAGCCGCTGATTGGAATTTGGGAGAACCAACATGGACAGGTCGCATGCGGTTGGTTGCAAAAGGTACACAATGTAATCTTAAATTAGAAGATAAAACAACGGGTGCTTTATTTGCTAATTGTCCCATTGAAACATATCCTGGTGTAGCCCTAGAAGCAGTAGCAGATAGTTCACGTTATTTTGTTATAAGAGTTCAAGACGATAATGGTATGTTTTATTTTAAAAATATAAAAAGTCATCACATTGAAAATTTTTAATATGATATAACATTGTTAAATTTAAAAAATAGGTCGCTCTGCATTTCTGGGCTTAGGGTTTGGTGATCGTTCGGATTCTTTTGATTTAAATGTAGCACTACAAGACCACTTTAAATGGGTGAAAAACCAAGAACAGATTGAAAAAGAAAAAACTCAACCTAAACAGGAATTAGATTTAGGATTTAAAGAGGGTGAAACCATAAAAATTAATATGAGAATAACGGTAAAGAATCAACATAGTTATATTTTTCTGAATTTGTTTATCTAAAATTAATTATAGAAAAAAGATGGTTCTGAAGGATCAGGTCGTACAAAATCAAAAGCTGGCACTGGCATATTGCCACCACCACCAGGTGGCATGGGAAAAATAGCACCACCACCATCTGCTGCAGGTTCTGTTCGCCAAAGTCCAGGCACTTCTCCGGCACATAAGGTACCAGGTAATGCAGCCACAGAATGGACGGATTATGCATCCGCTGGGTATGTATTAGAATATGTTGAAGAAAATTAAAGCAATAAAATTTGTTTTTCGATAATATGTCAACTGTTTTGAAATTTTGAAAGTATCCCATGTTGCTAAATTTTTATGAAAAGCAAAAGAAGTGCAGTATTGCAATACGGTTGAATAATTAAATTGTATTCGAATATAATTTTGTATTGTGAATTTTTGTTTTTTTATTATCTCTATACTATTGGGATATAAGAATTCACTACGGCTGGCAATGAGCAATACACTATTAATTCTATTATAAAATTCTGTTCTTTAACTTGTGTTTTAAAAATATCTGCGTGCACTCAACTTTATGTAAAACAAAAGTGGTGGCAGGCGACATCAAATTTTACACAAAAATCAAACTAGTTTTGGCTTGCGTCAAATTCATCCACAACGTGATGAATTTCATTACGTGTGACTTCTATTTTTAAAAAACGCATACACAATCATGATTGATGTTAAAATTTGATGTGTGTATCAGGCACTATATACAAAGAAAACTTTAACGTCCTTGTAACAAAAATGGATAGAGTGGATACAATTTAAATATTAAGATACAAAATTTTAGTAGCATCTTTCATTTGTAATTTTCATTTTTAGTATTCTGTGAAATCAAAGCTTCTTAATAATAAGTTATGTTAGGAATGCAATGCTATCTAATATTATTGTTACCGACGCTACTGGCTATTTACTAAAATATTTAGTTAACTGTATCTCTCATTTCATTTCTCTATTTTGTACCTTTGATTCAGCATTGCACATATATTTGTTGTACGATATCATATTCACATTGTACTTACATATAAACACGTAAGTTTATATATATACACTCCGGTTCACTTATTTAAAGGCACTAAAAATTCCATATTCAGCAACCTGTATCTTTTGCAATTTTTAGCCAATTGCAGAATTTTAAAATTTAAATGGAAGCTAGACACCTCGAAAAATAAAAAAATCATGACAATAGTGGTTTCTTTACTAAAGAACTTTTTTTAAGCAGTTTATCAAAAAAAGTCCAAAAATGTGCTATTTTTTTTTTGGTTCACTTGAATAAAGGCACTTTAACTAATTTTAATGAAAAACAGTTTTTCTTGTTTTTTTAATTTGTTTTACTTTATTTAAGAACTATTAGTAATGGGTACAACCCCCTTTGTTTTTAATAACTTCAAATATACGGGTTTTCATTGACAGATAAAGAGAATTTATGTAATCCAACGAAATTTGATTCCAAGCATCCTTAATGGCCTGAATTAGTGACTGCTTGTCATCAAATTGTCTACCTCCTTCATAGAACTTACGAGATAACCAACATCAGACATTTTCGATAATCTTTAGATCTAGCGAATAGGGTGGACAGTCAAGAATATTAACATTTTGGCTTGCAATGAACTCCTTTACTACTCTGGCGTTGTTTATAGGGGCATTATAATGTTGCAATATCCAAGATATGGGACCAAATAGCTCACTAGGCTTCGGAAAAGCCGATTCCAATAACGTTTTATAGCTTGCACCAGTAATTTTTGCACTTTGAAATTTAAGATCGGTGGTGCCATAGTACATAATAGCACCCCACAGCATAACGCCGCCCTTTCGGCTGTGATATCGGTTCAAAAATCGCTTTTCTTTGCGCAGATCATGGAAATAATAGTTGTAGCCGTCAGGGCCATCCAAATTAAACTTCTTCCCATCTGTAAATACAATGGTTCTCCAGTCATTTACATGACCTCTTTGCTGCACATCCCATACCATGTAGTCTCTTGCGAATTGAGCCGCTTTTAATTACGAGGAGCGGCTTTTTTGTAATTTTAGGTATTTAAAATAATTTAGGTATTTAATTACTCCGCGCACTGGTGACTTGCTCGCTTGTTATTTTTGACAAGGATAAGGCAGAATTAGAAGCAATTCTGATGATTTTTCTTTTCTCATACGTAGATAAAGACAATGAAACCCTTCCTTTAAAATTTTTCCACACCCCTCGGGGTCCTTGATGTAATTGTCAACAACTGTTGGGCTTCGTCCAATTTTTTTAGCTATTGCGAGGTTAGAATATCCCTCAGAACGGTAAACATCGATTTTAGTTTTTTCCGATAGATTTAAAATTTTTTATTTAGCCATTTTGACTCGTAAAATAATTAAGATGTAATAAATTGCAATAAACAAACGCTCTCTACAAAAAATCATCGCTTACTTTAAAAATAATAAAAAAAATAATAAAGTGCCTTTATTCAAGTGAACCAGGAAATATGTTTTTAAAAAATAATATAAATTTTCTTTTTAAATTGAAAGAAAAACTAAAACATACTATGAATATATATACACATACATATTTATGTATAAAAACATACATACATGTATATAAACACATTGTGTCAAATGAATAATATTGAATTATTATTTTTGATATTCATATCCAATAATTATGTACCTTTTAGTTAATCCAAAGTCCATAGAATATTTCAAGTCCTCTTTAAATTTTTTTTAAATTCATGTGGTTTGAATACAGGAGCATTTTGGAAAATAAAGAAACAAGAAAAATATTCAATGGACTTTGGATTAACTAAAAGGTACATAATTATTGGATATAAATATCAAAAATAGTAATTTAATAATATTGTTCATTTGACAAAATGTGTTTATATACATGTATCTATGTTTTTATACATATGTATGTGTATATATATTCATAGTATGTTTCAGTTTATCTTTCAATTTAAAAAAAAATTTATATTATTTTTTAAAAACGCATTTCCTGAAAATGCTAAACAAAGATGTAACGAAATATCGAAATAAAAATAATAAAATTATATTTTATAAAAAAAAAAAAATTAATAAAAATGAGCTTAAGCTCAAAAAAATTTTGCATACAATGCAAGTAAGAAAATCGATAAATTAAGATATTATACAAGGTTATATTTTATTAATTTTTATAATTTATTGCGCAAACAACAACACGATATTTTTCCTTTCAATTTTAAAAATATTTGTAAAACCTGTAAAAAGTGTATATGTATATCAAAAATAGAAATCAAAACAAGTACAGTGTATATACATACATATATTGTACTAGAAAAAATTTAGTTTATTTTTATTACTTACAGATCTGCATCCGGACAAAATCCTCAACAGAATTCAGCCAACGCCAATTGGGTACAATTCTAATTTTAAGTTTAAAGCTTGTCTAACGTTTATTTAAAAAATAAACATATAAGTAAAGGAGAAATAAATAACAATAAAAAGTGAGAACACAGAACGATTTATATAAAAAATAATTTAAAAAAGTGTTTAAACAGAAACATACCATAAACAGAATAAACGAAAAAAAGCTAATGAAGAAAATTATACATATTAATTATTATATACTAAATAAAGAAAATTCAAAAGAATTTCAATATAAGTTTGTTAGAATTTTTTCCGTTAAAAATAATTATATAAAATTCTCTAAAGGAAATACCGCCAATATAGGATTTTATTTTTTTAAAAGCAAAATAGCAATTTTATTATTTAGTATAAAAAAGTTTGAAGTTAAAAAATATGGTTTGTTTCAGTAATGACAGAAAACTTTTGAATGTATATTTTGCAATGTTATCTTTGTTTGTTCTCAACTACACTCAATAGTGGCAACAACAAAATAATTTAATTTTGGTTATATATATTTGTAAAACAATTGTACTTATATGTTAAATATGTACAGCAACAACAATATCTGTAATGTTGTTGTTAAATAATGATACTGGCTTTATCAAAACAAATTTAAATTACTAGTTTAAAACGAACTTAAAGAACTATAAAATATACTTATATACAATATTGATATAATTTGATTATAAATATAATAATTTATGTTAAAGTTTAGCTTTCTTAGATTTTGTTACAATTTTTTATTTCAACATTCCTCTTTCTACATGTGAATATTCAAACAAAATAAATTTGTAACTTATCAGTTATTAATTGAGTAAATTTCAAATTATATATTAAAATTAAATGAAAACAAATTAAATGCAAACGTAAATGAAAAAGTATTTGTAAAATTTATTTTTTTAATATTGTTTTCTTATTAAAAGTTTTTTTATTGAAAATTTAATAAAATAAATATATATATTTTTGTTTTGAATGCGTACTAATTTAAATTTAATTTGTGGTCAAACTTTGGAAGTAAGGAAAGGAAAAACGATTGTTCCTTTTTAATATATAGTTGGGCAAAACTCACAATATGTTAAGCAATTGAATTAAAGCGTCCAGTTTCTTCAAATCAGGAATAAAAAGTTATACAGTCTGGCAGCTATTTACATATAGCACTTAAAATATCAACTGTGGATTTGTTTACATTGTTTAAAACACCTGACCAATGGCAACAATCGTTTTGTCTTTACGTCTACCGCAAGAACGAATTTTTTATTAATATTTTTACAGAATCACAGTAAAATTCCGAGTAATTTACAATACAAACAAAAAAATATTTTATTAACAATTATGTACACTTTGCTACATGGCTTCTTTAAATATTTAACACAAAAAGATGAATACTGTGTTGTCATCTTGGGCTTGGATAATGCTGGAAAGACGGTAAAATTTATAGTTATGAAATGTACATTTAATTCATACAGATTTTAAATACAGACTTATTTGGAAGCAGCCAAGACAAAATTTACCAAAAACTATAAAGGTATGAACCCAAGTAAAATAACAACTACAGTTGGTCTAAACATCGGCACAATAGATGTGCAAGGAGTCCGCTTAAATTTTTGGGATTTGGGTGGGCAACATGAACTACAGTCTCTATGGGACAAATATTATCAAGAATCTCATGCAGTGATCTATGTCATAGACTCAAATGACAGAGGTCGTATGGAGGAGTCCAAACTTATTTTTGGTAAGAATTGCTATATAAATATGTATGTACATATCAGTTAATTATGACATTATAACAAACTTGCCATAAATCAGTGACTGACTGTATTCATAAAGAGTTATATCAATTAATATGTTCAAATTTCGTATCAAGAACTGTTTTGTAAAACATTCGACCTACTTAAAAATTTACAGTATGCATATAGTGTAAAGGTACTTCCAAGGTAGAATTTTAATATCTTTATTTAACTTAGAAAAATTTAGAAAGTAAAATAAAAAAAAAAGAACGAAAATTATAGTATGTATATGCTTTTACTACTCAAAAGATTTGTAATACAGTAAAAAAGCGTATAACTGAAATTTTTTCATAATAAATACTCATATATATATATACTATATATATATATATACTATATATATATATATACTATATATATATATACTATATATATATATATATATCTATATATATCTATATGTTATATATATATATATATCTATAATTTTTAAATGAATTAGAATAAAAAGTACTTTTTTTTTTATAACAAAATTATGTTTATTTAGATAAAATGATCCAAAACGATTTACTGTCCGGTGTACCTCTGCTTATACTGGCTAACAAACAAGATCTACCTGATGTAATGGGTGTTAGAGAAATAAAACCAGTTTTCCAAAAATCCGGTGGTTTTATTGGACGGCGAGATTGTCTTACCATACCTGTATCTGCTCTTACAGGGTCAGTTTTACAAAAAAAAAATGAAGTTTATTTAATTTTAATTCAATTTCTATATTTTATTGGTAGTGAAGGGGTAAACGAAGGCATTAAGTGGCTTGTTGAAGCTATAAAACGACATTCGATAGTACGACCACCACGCGTGAACGATTGATGATAAGTTTTTGTATATACTCGTATATATATATTTGTAGCAACGAAGTGTTTTTATTAAGCTTTAAAATTTAATTAGCTTTCTGCTAAACCGTATTCCAGACTATGTTCTATATTATTATTATTATTATTATTATTATTATACATATATATTTTTTTGTAAATGTACAAAATATTTTTATAAGTTTATAAGCAAATGTTTATAAATAATATAAAAATTACAAACTTTTTTAACGCAGCTGCATTTAATTTAAGTTCCATCGCTAAACCATTTATTTAATTTCAATTTTGTATATTTAAAGAACATAAATAAGTATTTCATTTAGTAAACTGTGCTCCCATATCGTAAACAATATTAAACTTCTTATCACTTGCCATTATAATACTCGTACTGATAAGAATTTACCAAACAAAAACTAACTAGATACTCACTCAGGTATAACACTACCTATTCTCTTTTGTACATACATTTGCAGAGGAGGTAGAGGAGACTCCGATAGATAAGCTTCATTCTAAACTAACAGTTTTTATTTCTATTTGTCATTTTTATAGACACATTAAAGGTTTTCAATATTCAGTTTCTTACTACTTACAAAATAATAATAATATTTTATCTTAAAAAGGAATCCTGTGTGTGTAAAGAAAAAAACAATTCTAAAAATATTATGTATTACCCAAAATTTTAACAAATTCAAAAAAGAAAAAAAGAAGAATAATATAAATGTATATTTTATCAGTTGTATTGTGTTCAATTATTGTTTGGTAATATATATAAATTTTCCTTAAGAAATAAAGCAGAACGTGGTTGAATAAATAATAGTGAACAAGTTAGGCATTTTAGTAATCCAATTCCTTTGTATAATTTTAAATAAAGTATAATTGGTTTCGTATTTAAAGAAGGATATGTTTCCTTATTATGAACAGGACTGGAGTGTTTTACCACCGGATAATAACCGTAGGTGAGTAAAAATTTTAACGTATGTATACGCATAAGCGAATGCATAAATATACTAAATAAATTAAATGTACCTTACCTAAGAGATTATGAACTACAAATGGCACATTAAAGATCACAAAAATGGATACGTTTCGCTTAGTTTGTGATTTCACACAGTACTTCACCTTGACCGTACTGCTTTATTCGAGATTTTGTATTCTTTACTTTACGGTGCTGTTTTCTGTTTTTATTCTCATATATATATATATATGTGTGTGTGTGTTTATACATTAACATTCAAGATTTAATTACTTTCGTAATTGTATTTAATATAGTTGTTTTTCAAATATGTATATTATCTTAAATACACATTTTAATTTTATTTTCCCACTGCTGATTACTGGGATTTTGTTGTCAAAACTCGAAGTATCTGGCTACATTTAGCTGTTTTGACATATAGTGTGTGAATTTTTCTTTTTTACGTACAAGCTGCTGATATTTTTCCATTTTTTTTAATGTTAAAAAAACTATTTTTTGTAGTAATTTATTTTAAAGTACAAAAAAATTTAAGAATAATACTTTTATCGGACTGGTTATAATATACTTTTACACAAATTCCACAAGAAAAGCAATAAATTAAAAATTAAGTCAAGGAAAATATTGTCGCGTTGTTAAAAAGGAGAATTAGCCAAGAAAAAGAAAACGGGTAATAAAGCAGTAGTGTATAACGTTAATAATACGAGTGAAGTGTCTGGTAAATGATGAAATAATAAATTATATATTTACATTCATATACAACAAAAATATAGTGGTAATAAATAATTGTTAAAACAAAATCATAAGCCTAAAATAGCTAAACTATCAAAAAAAAACGGATATGTGCATGACACTGTTTTATTGAATTTAAAATACCTTAACATCATAATTTCATGTACACCTGTCATTTTTTGACTATTAAGAAAATAAAGTTCTTAGCCCGCCTTGTTTTTGCTGCTTTAACTACTTAAACGTTTTTTTAATTACAAATTATCCTGTAATTTTTAACTTGCGCATTGTTTTCAGCTTTTCATATCATACTTGACCAATTTTTCGTTTTTCGGTATGTTTTCTTTCTTTTTTTTGCACCAATTACCTCCTATTTATGTTACTATTCTTGTTGTCACCGTTTGTTTTGTTATTTGTTCTGCTATTTTTTATGTATGTATTTATTTTTACAATGTCATTTAAGTTATAAAATCTCCAAAATTATTTAAGAGTCAGTTTTTAAATTTAATTTTACTTAACAAAAACAACAGCAATAAAAACGAGCATGTACAAGATGACTAATATTTAGTTAACAAAAATACAATACGAGTAAAATAATCCAGTCCAATGCATACAGTTTTGAATCAATAAAACTATCTGCCGCTCATTTGTAGCAACAACTCTCATCTCAATATATTGAACAGAGGAAAAGCATCTTTCTAAATTTTTTAATATCTATTCTGTATTAAAATAACGGCAGTCAAAGTATTAAAACTGAAGTAATTACTTTTACATTAGCATTGTTTAAAATTGTAATTTTTTGGAGTTAAAAAGTTGTTGGAGCAAATGATACTACCACAAAGAGAGCCCGTAAAACTTGATTTTTTTTTTGGCTCTGATATAATTTTTAATCATCATTCACAAGAATCGAACGAAGAATTGTGCTGTTACCCTTCATTTTTTTGTTGTTTTTTACATTTATTGCAACTTAAAATTTTAATTTTAAAAGCAGTGTTATCAATTTCTTTTTTTATGTAGAAGTGGTAACCTTATATTATTAAAGTCTCCACTCTATCTCTAGCTGTCAAATGCAAATGTGTCAGAGTTTTTGTTGTGCTTTTTAGCCAACATTAAAAAAGTTTTTTGTGGTAACTACTTAGTAATTATCCTACACTTCTATTAAGAATTAATAAACTCAGAGTTAAAAGTTACAAAAATTGAAATGAATCAAAAACAAAATATATACTCGTACTTGACAAGTTGTGGCAAAAAATTCACAAATAATGAAATGATTAAAATTTTATTTTAGTTCTTCGTTACGTTTATAAATTTCACTGATTGTTCTAATCTTTTTTATTAAAAAAAACTTAAAGAGACTAAAAAATTTAATTTTACGTGGTAATATAAATTGAAAGAATGCTTACAAAGAAATAGTGATACTTATGTATGTCGGTGCGTAGGTAGACGGGCGAAAACATACAAATTGACCTCCTAAGTTTTGGAATGGTGTTGTAGTTAATGCTTCTTCTGTTGTATTCTAATATAATTAACAGCTTAATATAGTTTTATCAAGTGGCTTAAGAAATTCAGTACACATAGCTACAAAAGAAAACTAAGAAAAAATTGATTTAAACGAAAAATAATATGGAACTACAAACAAAATAAGATGTAAAAAGCAAAAGATTTATAAATCAATTTAGTACGTACATGGTGCTAATAGTAATTAACATTGAGCCATGCAAGCGGCACTCAAGATGTATCTTTGTTCTCTAATAAAAACTAATCCTTTATATTGTTTAGTTCACATTTTGGAGGCTTACCAAATTGTACCTAGGTATTTTAGATATTGGCAAATTTGTAATGACAAAAATTGTTTGTGGTGTATCATGGCAGTTTTCAGTATACCTATTAGTTTTCAACGCACAATACCTACATAGGTATGTACGTAAAAATGGAAAAAATACCTACATTAATTCTTACTATATATCCATTAATTTAGGCTAGAAAATAATCACACTAGAGGATGACAATTAAAAATTGTAATTTGCGATAAAAATAAATAATTAATAAATCAATAAAATTAAAAATAACATTAAAAAATGTTTAGCAAATTTATTTTAGGTTTATTTTCTATGCATCATGAAAGCTGTACTTTATTACTAGCTTTCTTTATCCGGACTCTACCGATCTTACCCCATCCCCCGCCCCGTGTGTAGTTGTTCTTAAACTAAGCAGATTATATAAATATAATAGCTGATAATGTAGCTTTATAGTGGTGAAAGAAATTTTAAAATCGTTTCGGTAGTTTTAGATTTTATCCATTACAAACAAAAAAACAAATTTTTCCTCTTTATAACATTAGTCTTGCACGGTCATAGTCCACATTTCAAACAAAGCTGTTATGCATTATCAGTCATAAATGGTGCAAAAGAAGCATACTTAGCAGCGATGGCATTTTACTCTATAAAATGTCTTTAGTACCTTTTGTCAATCGTATTGCGAGTTATTTTTAAAGATTTGCTAAAACTAACTCAATGTAGATCAAATCAGTACCAGAATAAGTTCTATTCTTCAATACTAAAGTTTAACCAATCAAAAGAGTTTTTTTTTTATTTTGAGCAACGGGTTTACAAATGATTTGATAATGAAAATTTGTTCATTGGCAGGAAAACTAAATTTTTTTTATAATTTAAAACAAAAAAGAAAACAATATGGCTATTTTGTTAAGCTTGAGGTCTTATTTTTCAAAAATTTATTGTTATATCCTGAAGAAGCTACAAAAATTGGAGCGGAATATCGATATAACAATAAATTTTTTAAAAATAAGACCTCAAGCTTAGCCATATTATATAAAAGAAAAAGGTCAAATAAAACTAACTAACAAAAAATAAAACGTTGACATAACTTTCTTTGCATTACAATTCTATTTAAAATAGTACTACTTACATATATACATATATCGCTTTTTCAAACCTTGAGAATCTTAAAATTTTTATTTTACTTTAATTATCTATGGTATAAACGCCTTAGTATAAACGTTTTGTGTGGTGCATATGTTACTATGTTTTATACATTTTTTTAAACTTTAGCTCAATGTGTTAAATATAAATAATAAGCGTACGTGTCTAGTGCATACCAGTTCATTAACAGCTTGTTCTTTTTACAAACAAATTAATCTCTACAATTGTAATAATATTAGTATCATAGGGCTTAACTAAGCTAAATATAAAAGTGTATGAGTTTCGCAAGAGTTTTTTTATTTATCTTTTTATTCTACATCTTAATATTGCAGTTATACTGCCTACTCAGTCTGTGTGAATATACTCGTACATAGATGCCAAATTAACGTTAAAAGCTATTAAAATATGGCATTTCTTCGTCATCATCAAATGAAATAAAAATAATATACAAGTACCTATAGTAATCTTAAGAAATCGAACTTTTTTTATACGCGTTTAAATTAATTTTTATAAACGTCAGAGTGTTAAATACAAGCCATATTAAATAAAACAGCTTTACAAAAAATAAAAAAAAAAATCAGTGAGATTAATTCCTCTCATACCTTCTCCATTTTACCTATACAAATACGTTACGTATGTAGAAGGTATGATTTTATACATATGTATTAGTGAAATTATTTTGTATTGTGTGTGCGATATCAGAAAATACATATCTAATAAAAAATGTGCTTGTAAATATAGATGTTCTTAAAAAGTACAATAATACAGTGTTAACAATAATAGTAACAACAATAACAACAGAGTCTATCAATAACCAGTAACAAAAATTCATTTAATTTCAATAAAATTAGGCTAATTCAAACATTCCTCTGCATATCTTTCCATTTGCTTTTGTCTCGTGCCGTGTTTTGTTAATATACTCCGTCGAAATTATTTAAAAACATACCCACTGCGCTACTACCAACTGATAATACCATCATTTACTACATTGGAGAAAAAGATATAACAGCCCAATATGAATTCGGAGCATGGGTAAATTTCATTTCAGTTTTATTTTTATCTTAACAATATATTATTTATTATTAATACTTTTATTAATTTCTGTTTAATATTTATTTATTTTTTCATTTAATTATGTATCTCCAATTTTTTATAATTATTGTATATATTTAAGGCTTATTATGTACCTATTTAAGAGTAATATTTATTCTTCGTTCACTAGCGAACGAATCAAATTGACCCAATCACTCAATTTAACGAAATGACCAGCTCCTTTTATTAAATCTTTATTGATCTTTCGGTCTTCCGGTCTTTCGTTCGTTTTTACGTTTTAAAAAAAGGTTTGTGGTTACGCCTTCATAATAAAAACAATTTGGCAATATTATTTATATTTTTTTATATATATCTTTCGGAAATTTTTAATAAATAATTTAAATTTGTTTTTTTAAAGCAGATCACAATATTTGTTTATATTGTTTTTATATTTATTGTTATAATAAATTTTATTATTCTTTTTTAATATTTAAAATTAATATTTATTATTTAACCTAGCGTTTACACAGGAAATTACTTTCTTGAAAGTTGCAATACACTCAAACTTTTTCACTAACACATTGACAACTTTGTTACTTTCCACCAAGCTTTCAACGATATTTTCAAG
This sequence comes from Thelaira solivaga, assembly GCA_947397855.1. Classification (NCBI taxonomy): domain Eukaryota; kingdom Metazoa; phylum Arthropoda; class Insecta; order Diptera; family Tachinidae; genus Thelaira; species Thelaira solivaga. The sequence goes on from OX377612.1 coordinate 31,657,589, forward strand.
AAAGTAATTTTTTTTGACACTTTCTGAAAATAAAATGAGAAATAGATAACACTGTTATCCTTTAAAAAGATTTAAAAAAAATGTACAGGATTGTGGTAAAATTATAATTGTAAATTTAAATTGTTTTGTACATACATATATGAAAAGAATTGTATTATTTTTTATTAAATATATATAAATTAAAGCAATAAACTCAAAAAAAAAATTAACAATAAAAATTATTTCCAACTATTGCCCTATACATTTCTTATTGTCATAGGTATGGTAATTCTATTTAGGTAACAAGCAAAACAGTAAAGATGAAGACAAGATTAAATACTCAAAATACAATAAATACATTTATTTATATCGTTCTTCTAATTCCTGTTTTTTTCTTTTAAATTTTATTGTTTTTATTTTGGCTTCTCATTTCTATTTTTTTAATGCAATTTTTTTAACTCTTCGCATCGACGACATTTTAAAAATGAATTATCACTTTCCTGTGTAATCGCGCAAGAAATTTACAAGAAAGTAGCTTATTTCATTGAAATTTTTATTCATAATACGTATACAAAAATTTCAAGAAAGTACTTTCCTGTGTAAATTAAAAATGCTTTTATTAATTGAAACTCAAAATTATTAAAAAGAAAATATGTGTTAAAAATCAATTAATAATAAATCCATGGTGTAAGAAAACCAGATGACACTGAGATGCCAGCTGAATCCTGCATGATTGAAGCTCGTTCTATCAAAAGTTAAGAGATATCAATGTGTTAAAGAGAGATCAAGAGCGGAAACAAATTTTTTTTTTCACTCTAGCACACTTCTTAATATCAGCCACCGGAAAAAATTTTTGACATGAGGAGCCTCAAAAGCAATAACAAAATATATATAAATATATTTATATATTTATTGTACCATGAATAAACCCTTATAGGTATACTATGTTAAATCTAAAAAATTTTTAAACAAAGTAAATAACAAGTAATAAATAATAAGTATAACATTTATACATTTATACTCGTATATAAATTGTACCTACAATATTATTTTATTGTTTAGGTCTATTCTATCCTTCGCTCATGTATTTCAACTGGAACATTTAACAAATGACCGATTGAACGAAAATGACCGATTGAACAAAAATGACCGAACTGACTTTCAAAACTTGAACGAAAAAGACCGGTCACTAACACGGCGGATTGGCACAGGTCTATTTACTATATATGGATCAAGGCGAATTGTTTTAAAACAAAAACACTAAAAAATTCAAATGTCATTTAAGTCATGTTTGGAAGTGTTTTTATCAAAAACTCGTTGCTTGAGATGTTTATTAAAACATTTCAATGTATGGTAAAACCAAGTCAGTGAAGTTAGCTACGAAAAGTTAGCTCCATTTTTTAATTCTGTAACATGTTAACATAGCTCTGTTAAGCTAACATAATAAAAGTATTTTCAAGAATTTCGTAAAAAACAATGAAAAAAACCAAATAGTTTAATAAAAAAATATGAAATCGAAAGATACGCGAATATAGATTTCAGAACTGTTACGCTTATGTTCAGAAAGTGTGTAGATTTTGAGAAATCTCACTTAAAATATGTTACAATATGAAGTTAATTGGTTTAAAAAAATGGGTCAAAATCGAGATGGTGCGGTTCCATGGACTAGTGGGGTCAAAAGCTACTGCAATGCAGATTTCAGAACTATATAGTTTATATTCAGAATCCGTATAGGTTTTGAGTAATTTCACTCAGACTATTTTACAGTGAAAATCAATGGGTTCAAAATCGAGATGGTGCGGTTCCATGGACTAGTGGGGTCGAAAGCTAGTGCAATGCAGATTTCAGAACTATATAGTTTATATTCAGAATCCGTATAGGTTTTGAGTAATTTCACTCAGAATATTTTACAGTGAAAATCAATGGGTTCAAAAAATGGGTCAAAATCGAGATGGTGCGGTTCCATGGACTAGTGGGGTCGAAAGCTACTGCAATGCAGATTTCAGAACTATATAGTTTATATTCAGAATCCGTATAGGTTTTGAGTAATTTCACTCAGAATATTTTACAGTGAAAATCAATGGGTTCAAAATCGAGATGGTGCGGTTCCATGGACTAGTGGGGTCGAAAGCTACTGCAATGCAGATTTCAGAACTATATAGTTTATATTCAGAATCCGTATAGATTTTGAGTAATTTCACTCAGAATATTTTACAGTGAAAATCAATGGGTTCAAAAAATGGGTCAAAATCGAGATGGTGCGGTTCCATGGACTAGTGGGGTCGAAAGCTACTGCAATGCAGATTTCAGAACTATATAGTTTATATTCAGAATCCGTATAGGTTTTCAATAATTTTAATCAGAATATTTTACAGTGAAAATCAATGGGTTCAAAAAATGGGTCAAAATCGAGATGGTGCGGTGTGGAAAGCTATGCAAGATTTTAAAACTATATTATATCTGTCAAGAAAGCAACTAGTTTTAATTAAAAATATCAAATGAAATTTGGCAACAATGTTTACTCGTATTTAACATAGAGAGAAAAACTCTAAAAGCACACTCAACAATAGTCATGCACTATCGCTCTCAATATTCAATGTGTAGAGCGTACATACAATACATACAAGTCTCTCATTTAAAAGAAAAAGAACAAAAAATAACATAATAAATCCGAGAGTGTAAGTATTTATATGGGGCGCTTTTTAGTTTATATTTATTAAAAGGAATAGAAAAATATATATTACAACCTAAAAAGCGTTGTTTCCCCGATAAAGGGTTAAAAGTGGATCCTCTAATACGTTTGAAGCCGAGTTTAAGATCAGCTGAACGACTTTGAAAAAGGTCTACTGTTCGGGTTAAATTTTTTTAATTTATTTTCTGTCTTTATTTTATTCCTTATAATTATCTGTTGCAAAACTTCGTCAGATCTGTTCTTTAACTTTTCACTAACTTTTAAAATTTAAAGTGTGTCTAATACAATATTATAACTTGAAATTTTAGGAAACAGAATTAGGTGTATTTACATACACCTAATTCTCTTCTTACACAATAGATACTCGTACGTTCAAGATAATTCGTGCTATAAGAGAATTATTAAAAAATTCTTGTAGAGTTCATTTCATTTATTTAGTTCTTTCACATTTTAATTCATTAATTGTATTATAAAAAATAAATTAAATTTTGATAAAGAAATAATTTTGTTCATCATTTAGTGAAATTATTTCAGAGTAAAAATCGCGTTAATACAAAACAATTTTTCTTCTCAACTCGTGTTAAATCAAATTCGTGTAAAAAGGGAATTAGGTATACACATGATATAATAAATCAGGGGGGTTACTCTCTATTGCGATGCGAAAGAAAACGCATCGCAACTCAATGTAAAAATCATACAGATGCGAATGGTTTTTCTTTCGCATCGAAATAGAGAGTAACCCCCCAGGTAATGCAGTCCCTACAACAAGTACAGCATTACAAGAACAACAGGGTTTTTTTTATTTAAACAGTTTTGCGGTTGTCAAAAACATGTGACTAAAAAAAAAATTGTTTTTTATGGTTTTGTACCATGGAGATGAACAATTAAGTTACTTTAAATATTGAAAAATTTAAAATAAAATCAAATATTATTTTGCTGAAGTGACATCAATTAGACGCAGAAAATAAAATGCAACACGATTATTTATTGCAATTTAAAGTCTTTTAAAATACTCCCAACACAAATAGTCCTCCAGCACCAAGTAGTGTTAACTCAATAACACACTTTACGGTTGGAAACAAGGATCCAGTTCCTTTCTCTTATTTTTTTTCTTGCACAACGTACCGAATTGGTTTTTATGTAATTTATTTTAAAATAATGTTTTATTTATATATTTGTTTTCAATTTCAATACAAGTTTTTCACACAATAAATTTTTAGTTAAAAAAATTAATATGGCGCCTTGAAAATGTAAACAAATTTTGACAATCGGAGAACTAAACAGCCAGAAGAGCAAAAAATGTCCAGCTAGGCGCACTGCATTACCTGATATTATTATACCATGCAATAACGTAAGTAGTAATGGTAGGAAATAGACATCTGCAACCAATAACTTTTTTTGTAGTTGTAAAAACATTTGTCAAAAGGAAATACAAGTAGGTACTTGCTCACAGGTCTTTTCAAGTCCTTATCCGTAAGCATTTGAAAAAACTTTATTCTGAAAATAGAAAAAAGAAAATTCAAATAACTCAGCAAAAACAGCACTACAAAAATTAGTACTGTATTTGAGGAACAGTTTGCTTAGAATTTTAAGTGCTACCATATTTCTTAACACAAAACAGGCAAATCATTCAACAAAAATCGACAGATATTAATAACTCTGTTTTGTATATTATAAGCCTATAAAATATGAGGTTGTAAATAATAAATTATATATAAATGTGACATAAATTTAATTTTTTATCGAAAAATCAAAGAAATGTAGCTTCATATGTGTGTACAAATGTCATGTGTTTTTACAAAAGCCGTGGAGACTTTTAGGAACATCACTACGTTAGATCTGGCAACAACATTCTCGACAAATAATAAAAAGCAATCATTCCCATTTAAAGTCTCTCTCTCTCTCTCGTATAGAGATTCTCTGTGTTAATGCCTGTAACTATGAGTCATAGCAAAGACTATAAAACTATAAAATCTGAACACAAAAATGAATAGCTAAAACAGATGAGGGAGATAAGTAACAAGGGAATATTTGAGCATGCGCATTTCAAATAAAAGTTTCTCTCATTTAGCTACTGAGATAAACAGAGAATAAAGAAATAAACACATACTGAACAACATGCGCATGTATGTATGTATTTATAACCCAAGCATTTCAAACTTAAAATGAATTTTATTTCTTTGATATGTTTTCTGTGTGAGATTTATGAAATTTTTCAACAAAAATGTTATTGAAACCTTAGGAGCAAATATAAATAGAACGATTATTAAACTCTTATTATAGATTTGTGGATATAATGAGAAGTAGTCCTGTTGTATATGCTTTTTAAAAGGAAATTGATTTTATGTTATGAACAAAATTTATATATAATAAAAATCTAATTATTTGGAAATTAATATGTAAATCATAATAAGACATTTTTATGACTTATTCCCATTTTTGTTTTGTGGTATTGTCAGAAAATAATTTACTTATTTATAAAAAAAAATTTGTTTTTAAATGCTCTACATATCATGCTAGGCATATCATTAGTAGACTCTACAATACTTTTCATAAAAAGTCTTGAACTTATACGTTTAATACTTATCAAACCAAATAAGAATTTCAATTTGGCTAAGAATTAAAAAGTTTTACCCCCAAATTCATAAAAATATTATGTGCTTATTAAGGGCTTATTTGACAGACTTCTATGCAGTATTTATCAAATAACCGCTTATTAAGCACATAATATTTTATATGAATTTGGGCGTTAAAAATTAAAACTTTTTTAGAAACTTAGTAAGCATTTAAAAGTATTTTCTTTTTCTTCAATATTTTCTACATTAGAGATTCCAGTTCGGAAACTTAAGCTAATGTGTACGAAAAATATTAAAAATACAAAAATAAAAATAATAAAAATCCAATACGTATATATAGTAAAATGTAAAATAAATATTGAGTCGTAAGCAATATAACTATTAATCAATTAAAACATTTTTATTATTATTCCCATTTTTTGTATCTCATTGAGATAAAACACTGAAGATGGCAAATTGCCGAAACCAGTCTGTGAAAGAAGCAAGTTTGACGCGGGATGACGTAAACTCGTTCCAAATAAAAATGTTTTATTATGGTTTATTTATAATTTTTGAAAAATAAAAATTTAAAGTAACTGTTTTCCTTTAATAAAATAAATATAAAGTAAAAAAAAAAAAAAAAAATAAATGGTTAATGTATAAGATAAAAGTAGACAATACTAATAATATTTAAGTACACTTAAATTGCTTTGCTTAATTTTTTTTTACGAAACTTTTTTTACATTTCGAAAAAATTTTAAATTACTGTTATAATAATGCATATGATAGTTTTTTAAGCTTAAGATAAATAACAATTTTAAAATTTTATTTTCATCATTATTTCGTTAATTCGCTGCTTAGCTTATTCAGGATATTTACGAGTATATTTAAAATTATTTCAAAATAGTTAAGAAGTTAAGCAACTAATTAACGAAATGTTGATCAAAATAAAATATTAAAATTTTTATTGACCTTCTGTAATTCCATTGCGGCTAGTAACGAAATTTATATTCGGTGTGAATTCATATACTATATATATTACAACAATAAAATATATGTATTTATCTACATTAACAAAAACGGCAATGTTAGTAGAGCTATAAGAAGAAAACAACTTTTTCATTAAAATTTGGTACACATACATATACAGTTTGTACAGGGTGGGCTAAATAAACCAAGGGGTGTAAAAGTTTAATAACTTTTTTGTTTATTAATTTTTTTTTATTTTTTCTTTCAGATTATATAGACAACACTTGGAGAATTTATAATGGAGAGGTTCACAACTGAACAGAGAACCAGAACAATAGAATTTTATTATTTAAACCAGAGATAAATTATTTTAACGCAAAGAGCATATCGTCGACATTTTAATGGCTTTGTTAACAAGCAGAACTGTAGGTTCTGGGGTTCTCAAAATCCAAGAGCCATTCATCAACGCCAATTGCACCCCATCAGGTGTACAGTATGGTGTGGTATCACATCTGAAAATGTCATTGGGCCCTACTTCTTCGAGAATGAAGATGGAAGTGCTGTAACCGTAAATGGAGAGCGGTATCGTTTTATGATAGAAAATTTTTTACGTCCTGCTCTTGAAAACAGACCTGGTATGTGGTTTCAGCAGGACGGAGCCACTGCTGAAAACGGTGGTCATTTAAGAGACATCATTTTTCATACTTAGTGTAAAAAAATTTCCATTTTGTATATTATATAATCTGAAAGAAAAAATAAAAAAAAGTTAATAAACAAAAAAGTTATTAAACTTTTACACCCCTTGGTTTCTTTTGGCCCAGCCTGTATATGGATATACTGAAAAGTGAAGTTGTGTAAATTCTTGCTGAATATTATTCTCTTGCATGTTATATTACTCTCTTTTAAATTCTCGCGCTCTCGTGGATATTACTAGCAATATCCATCAACAAATTTAGCACCAGAAAAAATTTACACTACGTAGAACATCTTTATAGTTTAATAGTCTTTGGTCATAGCTTAATAGTGTTTTTACACTACAGCACATCTTAAGAGGAACGCGTGGAAGATGTTGAAAATGAAAAAAAGTTGTTCACACTCACAAAATCTACCATCAACTAACCTGTCGAAAAATAAAAAAAAGGAAGACTAAAAATTTTAGAACTAAGTGTTTCTTTGCAAGATCAAATCCATTTGGCTTGAAAATTGTAACTTTTATTTTGTTCAATGAGTGTACATACTTAATTAAACTTGCTCTGTGTGGTCCTAGTCAAATACAAACAAAAATGAGTTCTCATTTCAGGAACAACCAAATTCACTGTTCTCAGATACTTTTCAATATCCATAACATAGGTCCATAAGCGCTTTATGTTTTACCTCTAAAGTCAGACAACCTCGAATATTGGTTGCGTTTTTGTAGGTTTTTTGCTACAAAAATTTGCACCTGATCTGGGCAAAATATTAGTCATATCGGTATATAAACGGATAACATATATATAAACAAAAAACCACCCCATATAAATACTTAAACTCACGGACTTATGTTATTTTTTGTTCTCTTTCTTTTAAATGAGAGACTTGTATGTATTGTATGTACGCTCTACACATTGAATATTGAGAGCGATAGTGCATGACTATTGTTGAGTGTGCTTTTAGAGTTTTTCTCTCTATGTTAAATACGAGTAAACATTGTTGCCAAATTTCATTTGATATTTTTAATTAAAACTAGTTGCTTTCTTGACAGATATAATATAGTTTTAAAATCCTCCATAGCTTTCCACACCGCACCATCTCGATTTTGACCCATTTTTTGAACCCATTAATTTTCACTGTAAAATATTCTGAGTGAAATTACTCAAAACCTATACGGATTCTGAATATAAACTATATAGTTCTGAAATCTGCATTGCACTAGCTTTCGACCCCACTAGTCCATGGAACCGCACCATCTCGATTTTGACCCATTTTTTGAACCCATTGATTTTCACTGTAAAATAGTCTGAGTGAAATTACTCAAAACCTATACGGATTCTGAATATAAACTATATAGTTCTGAAATCTGCATTGCAGTAGCTTTCGACCCCACTAGTCCATGGAACCGCACCATCTCGATTTTGACCCATTTTTTTAAACCAATTAACTTCATATTGTAACATATTTTAAGTGAGATTTCTCAAAATCTACACACTTTCTGAACATAATCGTAACAGTTCTGAAATCTATATTCGCGTATCTTTCGATTTCATATTTTTTTATTAAACTATTTGGTTTTTTTCATTGTTTTTTACGAAATTCTTGAAAATACTTTTATTATGTTGGCTTAACAGAGCTATGTTAACATGTTACAGAATTAAAAAATGGAGCTAACTTTTCGTAGCTAACTTCACTGACTTGGTAAAACCTCATAAAATTTATGGATTTTAGCTCTAAAACACGAATGAACCGTAAAACACGTTCAAAAATCTAAGTATGAACGTGGTATACAATTACTATTTTGACGTTAAAAACGAAAAGCATAGGTTTTCAAAATTTTTTCAATATAAATTTTCTAGACGATTTGACATTTTGAAAAATTAAGAGGCACTTTCTTCATTTTACGGAAGAATTAATTGATGATGTTGTAAACGTAAACATTGTCAATCAACATAGTCTTGTCTTTGCGTACGAGAAATGACATTTAATTTTCAGATTGTACCGCAAGTTTTATGCGTGCAGTGTTTGTTAACAAACAACAACTAAGGAATTATATGTACATTTTTGGAAAACTTTTTCCAATTTGAACATAAAATCAATTATGTACAATATTGTGGAACTTAGTACTTTTGAAATTAACAAAAATATATTTCAGACTTTTATAAACTTCCTGCGGACGTCTTTCCTGAATCCTACAATTTGTGAAAATTCAAATCGAATGTGCATAGACACTACGCCCTCTATCCTCCTTCCCACAACCTATTTTCCTAGTTCCATCACAATGCATTGCATGAGTAGGGGCCATCCCCTGAGTGCTGGTCCTAAAAAAAAAAGTTAAATTCGGCTACATATTCATATTTTTAATGTCGCCCATTCTTTTTAAATATTTAACAAAACTAAAAGTTAATAATTAAATTATTGCTGAACATAATTTTCTTTAAACAGGTATTACTTAAAATGAAGTAGTGTTTTGTTTTTCGTAATAAGTTTTCAGACTTAAGATCGTCATTCACCGATGTTGTTACAAAAAAAAAAAAAAAAAAAAAATAAAAAAAAAAAAAATAAATATATATATATATATGTATATATATTTTATATTTTTGTGTACGTTTTTAAGTTTATTTAAAATATCAACTTCGGATTTATGCCAATTTTTTAAAGGGAAACATTTAAACTGTAGTTTAAGATAGTTTTTTATATATTCGTCATTAACTTGAAATCATTCAATGCCCGTAATATCAGAATCAACCATATACTTTTGAAATCGACATTCCAATACTTTTCATCTCCACTAATCCATGGAACCGTACGATTTCGATCTTGATGTATTTTGTAAGAAAAAAAATGTTAACAAAAAAATTAAACTTTAAAAAGTTCGTGTTCAATTAATTTAAAGAAGAATTGAAAAAATTTCTATCTGGACATTAATGTCCGAAATGTAAACGGCTTAGGAAAGAACAAAAGAGAATTGGAAAAATATCTGGCAAGAAATGTCCATAATATAATGTAAATGGGGACTTACGAAATAAAAAAAAATATGATGGTAGTGACACTGACATCGAATATAGTCCAAGAGATTTTGTCATCTGTTGTCAATGTACAAAAATTTTTTGCGTCCTACTAGACAAAGTTTTAAATTTGGCAACTAAACAAACTTTTTTATACCTACAAATATAAATTTGCAATAAAAATTATTTTTAGAGAAGACAAAAGGATGCTTATATTTAGAAAGAAATAAGATAAAAAATTTGAACAAACAAATCGTCTACATAATATGTTTAGATATAATAAAAGGTGATTTTATAAGAACTATCGGAAATTAAAAAAAAAAACACATAAAATTCAGAAAAATGCATGAAATATTTATTTGGATCGATAGTTGGGTCGATATAATTTAATGTTTGAAGATTATTTCATGTAAATGTTGGCCGCGGCTGCGCCTCAAATGGTCCATCCGCTTAGTCCAATTTTGGCATACTCTTTCCAACATTTCGGCCGGTATCTCACGAATAATGTTGGCAATGTTGGCTTCCAGTGCGTCAATCGAAGCGGGCTTGTCCCTATAGACATTAGCCTTAACATAGCCCCACAAAAAATAGTCTAGAGGCGTTAAATCGCACGATCTGGGCGGCCAATTGACTGGTCCCAAGCGTGAAATAAACTGTTCACCGAACTCGCCTCTCAATTGGTCCATTGTTTCGCGTGCTGTGTGGCATGTGGCACCGTCTTGTTGAAACCACATGTCATGCAAGTCAAGCTCTTCCATTTTGGGCAAAAAAAAGTTTGTTATCATCGCACGGTAGCGCTCACCATTCACAGTAACGTTGTGATTCGCATCATCTTTGAAGAAATACGGCCCAATGATGCCGCCAGCCCATAATCCGCACCAAACGGTTGTTTTTTGTGGATGCGTGTTGGTGGTTTAATGTCCAACAATGTAAATTTGGTGCGAAATTTTGTTACAATAGCCCGAATAGAAGCCACAGTAGGTCGATTAAACTGACCATAAAATGGAAGAAGCGCGCGATGAACTTTCTTAACAGAGCACGCATTTTGGTAATAAAATTCAATAATTTGCAAGCGTTGTTCGTTTGTAAGACGATTCATGATTAAATTATAGACCAAACTGAAGATGTTTGACAGTGACACAAGATACAAAACGTGCGTCAGCTGTCAAAACTAGTGTTGCCAGAAAGATAATAGCAAAAAAATCACTCTTTACATATATGGAAATAAATAAAAAAATTTGTGTTTTTAATTAAAATTTTGTAGACGGTTTGATTGCTTGTAATAATATAAACATTTAATGAACATACGAGTATTTACATACATACATACATATTGTTACGTTTTTATATTATCATAAAAACGATTAGTTTATAAAGGTTCGTATTGTAAAATAAAAAACAAGTAGTACACTTGTCTCAGCACTTATTTTATATACACACTTTATTGCTTATGACATACCTTGTTTACTTTTTAACGTCTGAACTAAAACTGCACTCGTGGCAACCTCAGCATTGTCTTATATACCGTTTCACCTAAAACTAGAACCTTTTAAATTTATCAAGTAATTAAATCAAACAGTGGCGTTCATTTCAGCTCAGACTAGAATCTTCCAGATTTATCTAGTAACAAACTGTAACGGTCAGTTCAAATCTAGCCTACTTTGCAACACTTAAAGCTGACATGAAACCTTTACACTAAAGGTACTAATAGACGACATGTTTTTACACTGTATTTCTAGATTTTTAACATACAATGTGAAACAAAAATATATCGTGTGTGCCCTCAAAAATATTGCTTCTGTAAAAAACATGAGGAAAACTTCAGACAAAATTTCAATTAAAACGAGCTCTATTTTCTCATGTACAGTTTGTTTTAAAGTCTACGCCGTATTTTGCTGTATTATTAGCTGGCTGAATAAAAAATTCTACATAAAAAATACATTAAATTTTTTATATAGATTTTCATTTATAATAACATTCAAGCAAATAATATACAATTTTTTCGTACAAGCTTATCATTTTGTAGCTTAAAAAGAAAAAAATTAGTTATCTCGCCATATTTTCGGCGGCTATAAGCCATTTTACAAACGAACTACGTCGATATCTACATATGTAGTAAAAAAGAAGCATAAAAATAACACTACATAATGGAATTTGCTTATTTTCCAGATTATTTTATTTTATTAAAACATAAATTCTTTCAAAAATAATAAGCAAACCAATTTCACAAAATTTTAATATTTTTGAGTTGATCAGCTCTTATAAAAAATGTCAGATGTATTTGTACATGTCGTTTGTGACCAAAAACTATAAACCTTCTGTAAAATAACAAATTTTGACAAGCATGAAGAAAACATGTGTATTTTCAAATTAAAATGCATATGTAAATAATATCTCGTCTATTAGTACCTTAATACGGATACAAATACTACATATCTTACTTATAACTCACACACAAGCTTTACATTCACAAATTCTACGGAAGAACAATAAATTATACATACATAAATACAGTTACTTAAAAAAATGATAACGGTGGGACAATAGCAAAATTTAGGTATCTGAATTTAAACTATAAATAAATAAATATGTTTGAAAATAAATGATAAGAAAAATAATAAATGCTTTTTTTCCACAAGAGCAATAGTGCATATTTTGTATTTTTAAGTGCATGAAATTCCTTGACCTATTTATGTTATACATAGATATATTATTTAAATATTTCTTATTATTAGTTCTGTGAATTGTTACTTGTGTTTTATCGCATGCCTTCTGCTTTTATTTCGGTTACGTGATATTTCCCCCACTCTTTTTACAGATTTAATCCAGCCTTTAATATGGCCACCATAAGGCAAGCCTTTTCAGAGGCTGTTGAAAGAGGTAAGTGAGCTATTTTCTACTTTTTAATAATTTTTTTTCCCTAAATAAACATATATATATAATTAATGTCTTATTGAGAATTAAAATGCAATGTAGCTTAGTATACTTGAAAATAACATAACCAGCTTGTAAAAGTTGAAAGAAAATTTTCAGTAAAATGAAATGAATAAAAAAAAAGGTTTTCTCATTAATCTTCAACTACCCACATTTAAAGCCATGTATGTATGTAATACAAAAATGAGTTCCAAATGAAATGAATGAAAGCAGCAGTTAGTTGCACTTACATACTTTTTTCACCATACCACCATAATTTGCAATTTTTTTCCAAACATAAATATTATATACAAATACACGAACATTAACTTAATCACGTAACATTATATGTATTAGAGTTCCCCAAAATGTTCTGTTCAACTGTTGATTAACTCTTTAAAATATTTAATTGTAATTCTGTGGTGTACCCAATTCAAACTACGTCGCTCACAGCATGTTGCACATGCACAAGAATGCTCATCCTCAAAAATGCTACAGGAGCATACAAAACATTATTACGTATTTATATATACTCCACCCAAAGCATATTCATGTACTATATATGGTAACCCCATGAATATAAAAACAAAGTATTTCTAGTTTTAGATGTCAGAGTTATTATCCAGCTGTAGGATTGCTATTAATATATCTGTGGCAATATAGAAAAAACCGCTTATGTCTTATTAAGTCATTTTAGAGGAGTATAACTTTAGAAGCACGAATCGGACTATCAAAAGCGATTTGTTTTTCATGTGTTTTTACCAGGACTTGGCGTAGTGTGAATATGTGGTCTGACTTTAGGCTTTAGTCGTTCACACAATATTGTTGCCAGGATCTTATATCCGATGGTAAGACTTGTGACCCAGCCAGATTTATCTCCTTTTTAATGAACTAGACATAGCACACTGAGGCGCCAATCTTCGGGCATGCAAATAGTAAATAAATAAGCTTATGCATGCATTTATCCAATTCATCGGCTCTGGCCTTAAATAGCTCTGAATGCAAGCCTTCTGCACTGGCAGCCTTGTTGTTCTTTAGGTGGGATATAGCTATTTTTACCTCACTTTGGCTGTGTGGTGTACATTCGACACCGTCTTATAGATTGGATTGCTAGTATCATCATCATCATCATCATCACTTTAGTCAGATACCAACACCTCGTTCTATATTTTTCAAGAAGAAATGTTGTTTAACTTTCTGATAACATATAAAAGAATTAATTTCACAACTTATTTCCACCCAAAATAATAATTTTAAATAAAATCCGCAGACAGTGGTTGTGTTATTTTGGATTTTTCAATTCCGAATAATATATGTATCTGGATTCGGAATAGAGAACAGCACTGATTGATGCTCATTCGCATAAGTTTTCTGCAATTCTGATGCAAAAATATTTCAAACTTGTATAATAAAAATGAATTTCCGAATGCGCTCGGATAATTTTTTTCATATTTTCGTTATGAATATATAGATACTTAAAAGTTGTAAGGAAAATACAGTCAAAGGTCGGTATAACAAATATTAACTTTAATGAATTCGGGATGTAAAAAAATTTTGGTACTCAGTATAAACAATGATTGGAAAAATGCCTACGCAAGAATAAAAATGAAACAACAATTAAGCATTCTGAAGTAATTAAATGTCTTGAAAAGTTCATTCTTAGAGAAATACATGAATAAGCTGTTCAAAAGAATCTACAAATCGTAGCAAAACAAATTTTTTCGCTTATTTAATTATTAATCTTTAAAAAAAAGATTCTTTTTTAGTACATATTTATGTATGAAGAATTATTTTTAAAATTAAATAAAACATTTGAATTCGTGTTTATATATATGTGCGGTAGTACCGCGGTACATACATATATACCTAGAATATATATATTTATTGCAATAAATAATTAATTTTATTAAATTAATTTATTACTTCTTAACTTTAATATATATAAAAAACTATCGGATATAACGAATTTTCCACTTTAATGAATGGGTCTAATATTATATCATTCGTTATACCGAATGATATTGCCTTTATAATCGGAGCGTATGAGTGATAATACTCATATATAAACTAAATGAAATAATAATCATACGCGAGTAAGTGTAGTTGGCTTCAAAAATTCAGCTCCGTTTTTTAATTCCGTAAGATTTTGACATAGCTCTGTTAAGTTAACATAATTGAATTATTTTCAATAATTCGCCAAAAAAAATTATGGAAAAAATTATATCATTTCATAAAAACGAATTAAATCGAAAGCTACTGGAATGTCGATTTCAGAACTATATAGTTTATATTCAGAATGCTTACAGAATTTGAGAAATTTCAGAATATTTTACAGTGAAAATCTTTAGTTTCAAAAATAGGCAGTGGTGGGGTTCCATGGACTAGTGGATTCGAAAGCTACTAAAATTTCAGAACTACTATGTAATTTATATTCAGAACATGTACAGATTTTGACGAATTTCACTTTCCAAAATAATAAGTTAGATGGGGTTTTTTAATGATAAAAAAATCTATTTGTAACGGATTTTTCTAAAATTTCATACATACGCTCTCTTTACTCCAAGGGATTCAACTCATAAAATAAGCAACCGAGCGAGACCGGGTAATACAGTTGTATAATATAAACCAGAAACATTATTAATAAATAATATATTTGGAAAAAAATTTATTTATTTATTTCATTGAAACTAATATAAAAGCCTTTGGCGTTCTTTAAGTAAATAAAGGGTGTTTTTTATAGACGTATAGAACTTTAAGTTGGCATTACTGTTCAAGATGGCGACCGATTTAACAGCTGTCAAGTGATTTATTCTCAGTTTGGTTTGGCAATTCATCATGAATAGCCAAACGATCATCAAGTAAGGCATAGATTCGTCGAAAGGGCCCAAAACGAGATTGCCGTTGTTCCCGATTTTCATAAGCGAATTTTGTTTAGCGATGAAGCGCACTTCTGGTTGAATGGCTACGTCAACAAACAAAACTGCCGCATTTGGAGTAAAGCTAATCCTCAAGTGTATGCCGAAACACCGTTACATCCAGAAAAACTGACTGTTTGGTGCGCTTTATGGGCTGGTGGAATCATTGGTCCGTACTTCTTCAAAAACGATGATGGCCAGAACGTTACAGTCAATGGTGATCGGTATAGAGCCATGATTACTAACTTTTTCATTCCTGAATTGAGCAACCATGATGTCCAGGAGCTGTGGTTCCAACAAGACGGCGCAACATGTCACACAGCTCGTGCCACAATCGATTTATTGAAAGACACGTTTGGTGACCGCCTAATTTCACGTTTTCGACCTGTGAATTGGCCTCCAAGATCTTGTGATTTAACACCTCTAGACTACTTTCTGTGGGGCTATGTAAAGTCATTGGTCTATGCGGATAAGCCACAAACGCTTGACCATTTGGAAGACAAAATTCGCCGTGTTATTGACGATATACGGCCACAAATGTTGGAAAAAGTCATCGAAAATTGGACGTCCAGATTGGACTACATCCGAGCCAGCCGGCGGTCATATGCCAGAAATCATATTTAAAATGTAATGCCACAAGATTATCTTTCGGATAAATAAAATTCATGTCAATCAAATAATCCATCGTTGTTTTATTGCAATTTAAAGTTCTATACGTCTATAAAAAACACCCTTTATAACAAGTTAAATTCTGGCTGTGCCGAGTGACTGTGTTAGCCAAATATTCATATTTTTCACATTCTTCTTTAATATAAAAAAATACAATAAATTAAATAATAAGAACGGCTAGTTAATTAAGCTTGTGCACCGATTGCTCTCAGTTTTTGCACAGATATTATGATTGTAATTGCTGATAAAACTATATATGACGTTCTTTTGTCCGCTTTGTAATTTAAACAAATTATAAAAAAAAGCAGTAATGAATGAAAAACTTAAATTTCGATATTTTTTATTTTTTTCGTACATATCTGGACCGATCGATCGTTCTGATTTTTGCAACGACATTATGTCAGATTGCCATTTCTGCATACATAAAACGTTTTTTTAGTCCGTTTCGTAGTTTAGACAAAATACGCAAAACACTCACTTAAAAAGTGGTCAAAAACAGAGGTTGTCGCTGCTTTTGACTCATAGATCCGTCATTTATAAACCGATCGTACTTAATTTCCATAGCAATTGTAAAATAGAAACAACTGACAGATTGGTATGCTAAACTTTTCTTCTTTCCGTCTTCTACGGACTTCAGAAAGTTGATTACAACGAATACACGGACAAACGGACATCTTATTCGACTCCGCTATTTTTAAAGATCCAAAATATATATACTTTACAGGGTGTCCCATATATGGTGTAGAAATTACATACGGAATCACACCCTTTTCACTTTTTGTGAAGTGTATACAAATACTTATAACAATCATAAAATTGTTATAAAACAATCAAAATATTCTGGACATCCTATATGTTGCAAAATAACTAGCCTGTGTACATCTGTAGCTTACATATACATACTTACATGTTGGCTTTTATTGTTTATAATGTCATATTTGTATATTTTCTTTTCCTTTTCATTTTTCTGCAGTCAGAATGCCCACACCTACACGTTTACGAGATCTTATAAGGCAGATACGTGCAGCTCGCACAGCTGCAGAAGAACGTGCTGTTGTGAATAAGGAATGTGCCTACATACGTACAACATTTCGAGAAGAGGATCCAGTTTGGAGGTTGGTAGACGATGGTTTTAGACAAAAAAATTCTGCTTTCACATTTTCTTTTGCTTTGCAGATGTCGAAATATTGCCAAATTATTATATATACACATGTTGGGATATCCAGCACACTTTGGGCAATTGGAATGTTTAAAACTGACAGCCAGTACACGTTTCACAGATAAACGAATTGGTTACTTGGGAGCCATGTTGTTGCTAGATGAACGTCAAGATGTTCATTTATTAATAACAAATTGTTTGAAAAAGTATGTTTATAATGTAAATAAGGCTTGTCATTGTGTTTATAACAACAGGCTTGAATAATAATTGTTATTGTTCTTTATTAACTCTTTTTCTCTTTTGATTTACAACGCATCATCAAATCTAAATGAACCTCCAGTGATTTAAATAGTTCAACTCAATTTGTTGTCGGTTTGGCTTTGTGCACCTTAGGTGCTATTGCCTCACCTGAAATGGCACGTGATTTGGCCAGCGAAGTGGAACGTCTTATGAAGTCACCAAATACGTATATACGAAAAAAGGCCATCCTTTGTGCCTTTCGTGTCATTCGCCGGGTACCCGAATTAATGGAAATTTTCTTACCAGCCACTCGTTCTCTGCTGAGTGAAAAAAATCATGGTAAGTTTGCATGTATCTGTTTAAATTTTTTTGTTTTACTAAACAATAGGTATTGTGACTTTAATCGGCTTTTGATAAAGTAAAATCAATGCTAACTAAAATGTGAAATCGAATAAGACAACAACATAAAGGCTTGTTTTAATACTATAACAATGGGATAATGAAGTATTTTGATAAAAGTTAAATGTAATTTGGAATTTAAAAGTTTAACAAAATATTAATCTTTATTTGTGCTTAATTCCAGAAATTATGTTGGTTTTTTTAATTTATTCTTTTACTCATGATATTCTCATGAGTTATTTATTCAGTACAATAAGTACTGAAGGGGACCATTTCATCAGACGCTACTCTGAATCCTCAGTAGATTACTCCCAACGTTTCTTGCAAACATTAGAACCTTTATATTGTAAAAGCAATTGACTGAATAAGAATTATTTGTCAATAGTTACAAAAAGATTGAAATATTCAAACAAAAAACTCAGTAAGCATTGAAGTGAATAAATAAATAAATTTCCCAACCAACATTTTAATATTGAAAACTATATATTCTATTTTTATTCTTCTCTTTTCTTCTTCAGTACTTATTGTACTGAATAAATAACTCATAAGAATATCATGAGTAAAAAAAATAAATTTAAAAGCCAACATAATTTCTGGAATTAAGCACAAATAAAAATTAATATTTTGTAAAAGCTAAAGTAAAAACAAGTGGTTAGTTAAGTCGTTTAGAAAATTTGTATGAAAAACACTTAATTATTTGAGTACAAAATTTTTAAATGAAACATTAAAATTGCTTTTAAAAGGACACCGACTTTAGTGTATCTGTATTAAGATGTGTGCATTATAGTATTTTAGCGATGTCGTCTCCAAATGCATAAAACTGAATATGGTTTTTTTTTTATAGTTTAGAATACATTTTTGGACCCAGCCCCATAAAAGCGAAGAATAGGTACTTTCGTAGATGTGTATTGAAAACAAAAACCAATTTTCGTACACTGTTTTTGTTTTCAATACAAATGTACAAAAGAACTTCACGTTCACATTTAGGGGGCCATACATAGTTGCAGAGTTCACGCAATCCTTTGTATGGAGTGTACAAATGTAAAATTTTTTGACACAGTGCTGAAAAAAGACTGATCTACTTGAAAAAACTGTTGTTTACATTTTATTAGTTTACAATTATCAGAAAAAGTCGATTACGCTTCGTTGTTAAAACTCTCCATAAATATATTAATTATTTATAAAAATACTCAAGGCGTGAACTCCGCTAGTGTGTTTTTTCGATTGTAGGTATACATATGCTATTGTTTTCTTTTGACTTCTTCTTTTTTCCGTTTTTAGTTTCTGTCTTTCTAAACATTTTTATATAACTGTTATCACTAATTCTTTAAATGTTTTTTTAAAATAAAAATCATTGGAAGAATAAATAGTTTTTAGATTATTGCCAGGGAGATTAAAGAAATTTACAAATATTAAAACTATTTCATATTGATTGTGATTTTGTTTAAATAAATTTTAAATGTATTTTTTAGGTATTTTGATAACAGGTGTTACATTAATAACAGAAATGTGTGAAAACAGTGCAGATACTTTGATGCATTTTAAAAAGGTAAGAATTTATTTAAATTATTTTATATTATAAATACATATATATTTTCATTTATTATCGTGGATTATAAACTTAATTTTAAGCTAAAAAATCTAGGGTATTTTTAGTAAAAAGAAAATCGCTGTCTCTACACATATATAAATTAAAATAATTGAAATGCCTATTCATACACATCAACATATCGTAGTAATCATTTTATTTAAATAATATTTTGTATATCCTTATAATTATTATGTACGAATAAAAGGCACACGCTCACATACGCTATTTGTTCTACGTGTGAAATGTTTCTTCTTAAAAAAATGTTTTCTATAAATCAATATAAAAAAATAAAATAAAGCATCGTGTTGGCATGTTGGCATTTTTAGTTAAAAAAATACTACTAAAACTAAAAATAACCAGACATAAATCATACAACAACAATAATTACTTTTAAAACTTATCAATCCCAATATTGGCATTTCATTTGTGATTTAATTTTAAATTTCATTTAAATAAAAAATTTTATTTGGCTAAATTTGTGTTTAATTTTGCTTAAACATTAATTTTGTTATTTTATGCTAAATGAATAATGCTAATTTATTATTTTTTCCATAAAACTATAAAAATACAAAACCCAAAAAACAACAACAAAAACATATACGTACGTTTAAACTTAATTGTAATTTGCTTGCCAGGATAGCGGAAATCGAGAGGTATGAAAATAATATAAATTTTTTATTTGAAAGCTTTCGTCTTTGATTTAGTTTTTATTGTTTCAACGGTTGTTTCTTTTCAAATTTTAATGCACTTCTTAATTGTTTTTGTAATTATTTTTCATTATTAAAATAATGAATTTATAAAGTACAAACATACTAAATATATGCTAATATAATTGATTTGATTGCTATGGTGCCATAATTTAGTGTTAAATTTATCAAAAATATAATTTTTAATCTTAGTCATACACAACAGTGTTAATGCAAGCTAATTTTAATTTTGCTTTGCACAATATTGTATTTTCCTTATTAATTAAATTTAAATAGTATAACCATTACGTTCAGCCACTGCTGTATAACATAATTAATTCTTCAAAGTTATTGAAATTCAGTTCTTCCGTGAACGATGTTGCTTTTTTAAAACAATTAGAATATTAAATGGAAATGTTAACACAGCAATTACCGAATGTTTTTTATACATACATATTTGTAAAACAGATACAATTTATGAAGAATTTTAAGACGCACTCTCATAGACTAATACGTTCTATTAAAAATTATAAGTTTTGTATAGATCCTGATAAATAAATAATTTTATGCTTTTACTAACTAAAATTCTATTGTCTATCCGATGCGATATATTACATAAATTGAAAAAAGCTTGACTCCTAAAAATTAATTCAGTCAAAAGAACAGTTATTTCTTTTTCAAATATTGAATTGGTTGCTCAAAAAATAAATAAATAAATGAATACAAAAAACTTCAATTCTGTAATAATTAATATCAAGAACAAGGTTTAACTTTGATGAGACTGAAATTGAGAATTTATATTTTTTGTTACCAATTACATTAAAAAAAAAGAAACCTTTTTTAATCATATAAAAAAATTTTTATATTTCGTTTGGTTTTTCATAACCATTGAATATGCATGTACCACACAAAAATTTTTTTTTTGTAAATTTTATATAATTTGGATATTTTTAAAATATTTCCAACTGTATATGGAAATTGTTTATTTTGAATTTTAAATTATAAAAGAAAATTCTCATAATGGTGTATGAAAGTACGAAAAATCTTTTCCAATTATTATAAAAAAAAAAGAAAAATAATAATTCTATGAAAATATATTCGTTATACGTATATAATTTTTAACATATTTGATTAAATATCAATTTATGATATTTCCAAATACTATTTGTTATATAACAATTATGTCTCAGTTAAAATTTTAATTTTTTTACTTTATTATTGATGCTTTTTTCTATGACATAATTATTTAATAAATATCTATTTAGGTATAAGTATGTATTTACGAGTACATTTACATCTGTTTTAAGATATTTTTACTGCTTTATTTCACCTGCACTATGTAATTAATATGCAGTTTCAAAACATGTAGCTATACATATGTACATATATACATATAATACATATGTATATGTAAAAAGTTTCCCACTGAATGCAATTTTTAGGCCAAAGACGGAAATTAAACCTTAATGTCATTCGGCTTCCGAAATTTTATTATATCAGAATCTGAATTCGAATATTTTTTAAAGCTACTCTCAATTCCCTTTTTCGTAATATTTCTTCTAACATAGTTTAAATAAAATTTTAAAAACAATTTTTAAGTATTTTGCCTTGCTAAAACTTACAAAATTGGAATTTATAACTATTGCTTCTAATTAATCGGTTTTTTCGAACAAAAATCATTCTTTATAAAAGTTCATTTGAAGTGATTCCAACCTGTCGTCCATCTTACAGACAAGCATTAATTTCTGCTGGTAAATTTTGCTTTACTAACTCAAAAATTTAATTCTGTGCGTTATGACATTGGTGTAGCAAATGAGTGATAAATGTATACAAGTGCTCTATTCACATCGACATAATTTTATATGAAAATTAAATTAGGCGAATGTTAAAAAAGACTTCATGTTCGAATTGATGTGGACAGCGAAACACATCCATATATGTTTTTTTGAAAAGTGATTTCTCTTCAGAAGATTATTTAATTATTTTTATTGCTAATATATTTTTGTTACACATGACTAAAACAACCATTTCTTTATTTAGATTGTGCCGAATTTGGTGCGCATCTTAAAGAGTCTTATTTTGAGCGGTTACTCACCAGAGCATGATGTTAGTGGTGTTAGTGATCCGTTTTTACAAGTAAAAATTTTACGGCTACTACGTATTTTGGGCCATAATGATACTGATGCTTCAGAAGCCATGAACGACATATTGGCCCAGGTGGCTACTAATACAGAGACAAGTAAGAATGTTGGAAATACTATACTATATGAGACAGTGTTGTCTATAATGGATATAAGGTAAGTTAATTAGCACTTTATATATAAAAAAATGTGCAACATTTTTAAATATTTGCATACAGATCTGAAGGTGGCCTTCGTATATTGGCCGTTAATATTTTGGGCCGTTTCCTTTTGAATTCTGATAAAAATATACGTTATGTGGCTTTAAATACTTTACTGCGCACGGTGCATGCTGACACATCGGCAGTTCAAAGACATCGTACCACTATTTTGGAGTGCCTGAAAGACCCGGACGTTTCTATACGAAAACGTGCCATGGAATTATCATTTGCTTTAATTAATGCCCAAAATATACGAACCATGACAAAAGAGTTGTTGTTATTTTTGGAAAAAGCCGATCCAGAATTCAAAGCACACTGTAGTTCGGGTATGATTTTAGCAGCAGAACGTTATTCGCCCAACACAAGGTGGCACTTAGATACACAATTGAGTGTCTTAATAGCGGTAGTTATTTAGATCTAATTATTATTATAAATATTTTTTAATTGATTTCCATTATTATTTTATTTAGGCTGGCAATTACGTACGTGATGATGTGGTATCATCTACTATACAACTTGTTTCTAGCAGTCCAGCACTAGAGCAAACTTATATAACCAATCGTTTTTGGGAATCTTTACAAGTATCCAATCACTGTGAAGATAAGCAACCTTTACTACAAGTTGCTGTTTGGGCTATAGGCGAATACGGTGATATGTTTATGTATGGTTCAAATGATGATGGTTAGTATCTTATAAATTTGTAATAAATTTATAATAATCGTAAAATAAATCTTCTGTTTCATATAGAATTTGAACGTCCTTCAGAGAGCGATTTAATTGCAATGTTCCATAAATTTTTAACTTCTGCTCAAGTTTCTATAACTAGCAAGCAATATGCATTAGTGTCTTTAGCTAAGCTAAGCACTAGGCTACAAAGTTGTGTTGAGTAAGCAAATGTTTTTAATTACATCACCTAATAACAAAAAACAGTAAAAAAAAATATAACACACATATATATTTTTTTGAAGCGTTGTGTTCCTCTAACTACGAAAATTATTTTTTAAATTTCATAGAAACGTTCTTCAATTT
This sequence comes from Thelaira solivaga, assembly GCA_947397855.1. NCBI lineage: Eukaryota > Metazoa > Arthropoda > Insecta > Diptera > Tachinidae > Thelaira > Thelaira solivaga. Next base: position 31,681,424 of record OX377612.1, read on the forward strand.
TCCTTTTGTTTTTAGTTACGTTGTTCTAGAACAAAATTTAGTTTGCGATTTTATATGAAGCTGTTCCCCAAAATTTTCTCACAACTCGAAACTACTTCCACAATAAAAAAAAACTTTATCTAGAAAACATTCAGATAAAGCTATCATCTAAAAACTTGATTAAAATGGAATCGCATGAATAAATTTGAAATATTTACATAGATACTCTCTTGTTATAATTTCATAATATTTTTCGTGATAGAAATTAAAACTTAACAGGTGATGAAGTAACAAAAAAAAAAAAAAAAAAAAAAAAAAAAATAAACAGCAGAAGTCGTTTTCAGGTTGTGATAAAAGCTGAATTTTGAAAAACAAATAACAATTTTACAAAAAACAAAAGTAACTTATTTGTGGAGATATAAAATTCGAAGGATTCTTAGAAGAACATGATACTTTAAAAAAATTTTAAGGTTTCTCTTGTACTATATAAGACACATTTTACAGAGAAGTTCAAGCTTTGATTACCTCTTTTGGAAGCCATTTAAATGTTGATTTACAACAAAGAGGTGTAGAGTTTTCTCAACTTTTTGGTACTTATAAACATTTGCGTCCAGCCCTTTTGGAAAAAATGCCAGCCATGCAAGTTAGCCGTATGTCATCCCAAAATGGCGAAAGCAGTGGTTCATTTGATGACAATAGTCCTGATCTAATCGAGAATGGTTTGGCTGATGAACAAGTCATCACAGAAAGCAATATGAATACAATGAGTGACAATACGGTAAGCTACTATATTAGAAAAATGAGACAGATATCAAGTAAAAAAAAATCATAATTTTTTTTTGTAGAACATACTTTTAGATCTTTTAGGTGGTTCAGATTTAACAATAAACACTAACACAATATCAACAGATTTATCAGTGCAAAAGAAAAACACGCTCAATGCTAATAATGCAACAGCCAATAATCAAGATTTTCTTGATTTATTGGGTTTGGATATGTCTTCAGTTACGCAATCCCCAAATGCTATCACAACAATAAATGCTACCTCCAACACCCTCAACACAAATATGAATAATGTTTTAGTGGGTTCTGACGGTGGTGGTATGGTTGGTGGTTTAGGCGATTTAAATAGTATTTTATCAACGACAGCAAGCACCGCACCTACAAATGGTAATGATTTATCATCAATTATGGCTGCCGCTAATATTACTTCACCGTCTATGAATTTAACACAACAAAATTCTCTTATTAATGAGCCAGTAGTAACAACAACCGCTTCAAATAACGTCTGTATGGTAAGCACTATCTACAAAATATAATAATAATGTACGAGTGTAAAGTGATTTGATGGGTGAATATAATAACAATAGTTTCGATTGATATAAAGCCTTAGCTCAACACAACTAATAGAAATCTTACAGTACAAAAAATTATTAATTTTGATATAAAAAATAATTAAAAAATAAATATAAGCGCGGACAAACAATTTAAGTGGGTAAATCATTTTGCAAATTAGTTTCTAGTTGGCCAAACATCAGAGGCTTATCTTTATAATTGTTATGCCAATGCTCAAATGATAATGTTATGCCAACGTTCCAATAATAACATCGTACTAACCATAGCCTTAAATGAAAACCCTATTTTAAGTGAAATAACTGATTTTATTATTTTATTTTATTTTTATTAATATATAAACGCTTTCGTGTATATGTATAATATGTACATACATATGTATGTGCTTCTAAATATAAACATAGTATTTAAACTAAATTTCTCTTAGCCTCAAGGACCAAAGCTGACGGCCTTGAATAAAAATGGTGTTTTGGTTCAATTAGTACCAGTTAAAGTCAACGATTCAATGCAAATTTATATGACAACCACTAATAGTTCAACATCAATATTGGAACAATATCTATTTCAGGTAATTAAAAAAATATATATTAAACTTAAAAAGATATAAATATAAGTTTAGTTTTATTAAGAATATAATATATAAATTTAAATGTTATTACTGCCTCTTTCTGTATAAGCGAACGATATCTTTCTTATTTGGTTTTCAATACAAATATACGAAAGAAGTTATCGTTCGCTTTTACAAAAATAAGCACTAATATCTAAAGCTGGTTTTCAAAATGATTAATAAAGACTTTATAGCATGTTCACACGATGACTTTCAACGTTGGTTTCGCTTTCTGAACCTCGATTGTGAAACTTCTCGTTCAGACGACACATGATGAGTTTCATTTGACAGTTCTTTTTTTATACATACATATTTGCAGTATTTTTTTAATCATGCTCCTGTGAGCATGATTAAAATCCTTAAACAATCAACTACCCATAGCAAAAATTAAAAGTTTATATTTTATACATGTGATTGATATTTTTACAATGAAGTAAATTTATTGATGTTCTAATATTAACCTGTTTTCTTTGGGATACATTATATTAAAGAAAAATAGTTTTCAGCTAAACCTGCATAGACCAAAAATCATTATCAAATTCTACCTATCATTCTGTGGCTAGTGAATTTTAATTTTCACTTAAAGCAGCCACTCCATTTTCTGTAGGCATTGCTAAACTATAATCATCTATTACTGCTTCTGGCGGATCCATAGATATGTGTCTAGTTAACAATGATATCGCTATACCACATTTCATATCGTGTCCGTCGTCATGAACGTTGCTGTTTGAAGGTGCGTCATACCAATTGATTTTCAAACGAGTTACTTGCGCTTTTGTGGCTAAAATATTGCGAGTTAATATGTTCAGCTATTTTGGTTACATCTGGTGCATCAACTTCAAAAATGTGTATACCCTCGCGTACTGGAACAACATACATATATTGTATGTAGCACTTGGTCATATTCTTCTGACTCGGTTGAGCCTACATATGTATGCCATTTTTCATTCCAAATCGGGAGTCGCTAGTGTCTCTTTTTTCCTTTTAATTAATAGCGTATAAATTATTTGTAACAAATTCGCGTTTTGTGTTCCGTAGTCAGATGGTGTAATTTCTTTTATCTTATGTGTTCACTTTTATAACTATTAATCCAATTTAACAAATTTTTATTTATTTTTTATTAATAAGAATAAACTGCTTGCAAAAAAAATTTTTCTTTGTTTATAACACAGAATACGGAATAGTTTATGGTTTATAATTTGTTGTGTATGACAGCTAATAAAGATAAACTAGCGATAGAAACTAGGGATGACATTAAATTTTCATGGTTTCGGCAAGAGTTTCAAAATGAAACCTGGCGAATCTTCTGTTTCATTCGAGATTGGGGTGTAAACCCTTAAAAGAAAGCGAATCTTGTCTCGTGTGAACATTCTATTAAGTAGAAATTATGACAAATTTTTCATACAAATTTGTCACAATATCGATTCCAAGTCTACTCTAAATTTCTTTGAATACAAGCATAAGTATTGTAAAACTTATTTTCTAGATGCAATCTTGCTCAATATATTTTTAGGTACGAAGTAGTTTAATCGAATATTGGGTTCAGGATATATAAAACGTTTATTCTGTAATCATGATTAAAAAAAGTTTTCTATAATTCTCTCTTTGGATAAGTTTTTTTTCTTTTAAGCAAATGCTGATTAGACATTCAGTTTTCGAAATATGAAAAGTTTTTAATTCTTTAAGATACAAGGTGTTCCAAAAGAAGTCATCCGATGTTGTTTGGCTCTCATTTTTTTTCTAAATGAAAATTAAATGTGTGCTGTCGCTCCGTCCTGTTGGAATCACATGTCCTCCAGTCCTAATTCGTTCAATTGCGACAAAAAAAAAACTCGGTTAACATGGCCCTATAGCGCACCGTCCACTGTTGTCGTTTGACCAGCCCGATGACTCCTCCAGCGTGAACAGTGCACCATGCAGTTACTTTGAATGGGTGTAATGGCTATTCGTGGATTTTCGGTGCCCCAGAAGCGATAGTTTTGCTTGTTCACGCACCCGCTTAGGTGGAAATGAGCCTCATCGCTCATTATGATTTTGGTTGAAAAATCGTCCACTTCGATTATTCCGCATTCTTGGCGAGTGTATCGCTCCATGGCTTGTTCACTTGTATTCTACATTAGTTCACAAATGTCAAAAATAAGAGCATCTTCCAATAGGGTGGTTTCTTTTAGCCCACCTTGTATTTGCAATTTGTAAAACGAGTTCATCAATTGTGTACCATTTAAAGCTTTTTATTAATTTTGTTTGATTTTTTTTTTTTATTTTAAGTAAGAAATAGTCTTATAGTTTATATTTTACATTCAATTTAATTTTTTATTAAAAAAAAATAATGAATTCAAAATTAAAAAAAGGTTTAAATGATCAGCCCCATTCAAAAAGGGCATTCTTCAAGTCTACAATATTTTATTTTATGAATATCAGCACTAAATTTTATTGATTGTTTTTAGGCGGCAGTTCCTAAAAGTTTTACCTTGCAAATGCTGTCACCATCTGGTTCAGTTTTACCACCTGGCGGGGTTATAACGCAAGAAATGCGTGTTGTCAGTACATCAAGTGTAAGTTTTTTTGGTCAAATAATATTTTTTTTAAAAATAAAATAACTATTAATAAAATTTTAGGCTACCCTTCGTATGCGCATACGCATATCATACGTTATTGATGGTGTTAATGTGTTAGAACAGTCCGAAGTAAGTGGATTTCCTGATACAACACCAGAATAGAAATAACTATTAGTTAGAACATAAATAACTGCATAACAAAATTAAAAATAATAGCAACAACAATAAAAGCTACATAAAGACGAACAGCAACAACAACAAACAATCTTATTAAATTAATCATACATAAATATAGTGATGCAAACAAATTGTCGTATAACAGAACACACACACACACACTTAGCAAAATCAAATCATTCATTTCAACAGGTACATAATATTAAAATATCAACTGAAATAAAATTACAAATGATTATAACAAGTAAACACAAACTCCCTCCCTTTTTGCGATATAGAAACGATGACCACAAAAAATAGTTTTTGTTGGGAAAGAATAGCTCGATAGAACTTTATTTGGATAGGAAAAACAAAATACATAATATATATTTTTTGTAATATACAACATAATTACACCTAACAAAGAACTTTTTCTATTAAAAAAATAATAATAAAACAAAAGTTAATACAATTTTAAAAGTCATGTTCACTTTTCATACTACATACTCATTTATGTACCCCTTGCTCCCACACACTCAGTCTATATTCCATATACATATATGTACATACATACATATATAGGTATATGTATACATATTTATGTTCAATAAAAACGACAACATTTAACTGACTAATCTACTATATATTTAAAGAAAAATATTATAAAATAATTAAAAAAAAAAAAAAAAAAAAACAAATTTATACTAAGGCATATGTTAAAGTTGTAATTTGTAATATACTAAAAATTAAAATACAATAAATATAACATAATAAACAATAAACATATAAATAATATATATTATAAAAATAAATAAAGAAATAAACAATAATTGGTAATCAAAGAATATAAGCGTGGAAATCGGTTGAAACATATAATTTTAAAGTTTATTTAGAAAAACTAATATTTAGCACTTCAATTAAAAAAGATTATTTTATTTGCTTAGTTGGTGAATATGACAGAAACGATACAAGTCAAGTGATAGCATAAATAAATTTATGTATAACGTGATTGACATTTTTTTCTTGGCGAGGATAGAACACACGAAAAAGAAAATGAATTCTACCAATTTGTTTAAAAAGAACAAATCAACATAGTATACAAAAGTACAGATTGAAATTATTTACATTAAAGGTTTGGCTATCTGAGTTGTTCAATTTCATATGCTGTTTTTATAACATAAGCCATCAACTCGTCTAAAAAATTTTTATGAAAAACGCTCAATATTTTGAGCGTTGATCGCACATTAATAATACTTGTTAACAATTTAAGTATAATGTTTTATTTATCCGCCAAGCGTGTCTTAGTAGTTCATTTTGTTGCATCAGTATGAGAAATAAAAGGGTGCTTTAGTAGTCTGACATTAGAAAAGAGGTAAAAGCTTAAATGGAACGAACCTTAATGTTTTAGCTCACGATTGTTGTTCTCTTATGTGCTGTTTTTATAACACAAGCAATCAACTCGTCTAAAAAATTTGTGTGAAAAACACTCAATATTTTGAGTACTTTTCATATAAAATTCCCAGACAAGTTGATCGCTTGTGTTATAAAAACAGCACATTAGTAAGCCTTTTAGGAAATTTAATTTTAGTTTTGCAGAAGGCCAAACACTAACTAATTTCACTAGCATTAAATTAAAAGTAATAATTTAATTATTGTTTTTATAATATAATATATTATAATTAGATAGCGCAGTACAACATTTCTGAAGTCATTGAGTACATGGACCCTTGAGCATTTTATCTATAACTAGATTTTTCCGAAGAACATGCAATTGGAATTTTGTTTTCCTGTCTTTTTATAAAAAAATGTGTAAAGCACTCTAACCTGCATCTAGTGACTCAAAATTCTAAAAAAAAGTATAATTTTTTCTATTTTTTGCGGCCTTTGTGGTTGATGTTTTTTAAACTTTTAATTTTATAAAAACAGGTAGCAAAAATTGAACTTTTTCGACAGTTTAACATTTTTGCATCACAATTTTTTTCTTCCAGATAATAGCTACAATTGTGCTGAAAATATGAAAACAAGATTCCGATATATTGCCGTAAGGAAAGTAACATGTTCTTCGAAAATATCCAGTTTTATTCGAAATCTTCATGAGGCCATAAAATCCGAAACTTAAATAAACTAGGAAAGCTCAAATAAGGTTTTGTTACTTTCAATAAGTAAATAATTCTCATTTAACGGTAGTTAAATGCTTTTTTAATTGTTATGTCAATGTCCTTAAAAAATCTCCAGTATATTTTATTTTGAATCGGTCTCGTTAATCGTAAATGAACCTTTTGCAAATCAAAGCATTAGATACTTGTAAATTCACTTCTTATATAATTCGTTCATATAATATTTAATGCCTTCGTTTAAATTAATAGAAATAATTTAGTTTGGTGTTTTCTTAGGTAGTTTGGCTGTTTAATTTGGTTGAGTTCTATATTTTATAAAATTGCAATTTCTTGTTAGCATCGAATTTAGAAATAAGAGATAATCCAGAAAAAGTATTATTATATATGTAATTGCATACCAGTTTGAAATAAGCGTGTATACTCGTAATAGCAATTTTACAAAATTTTGAGTTGGAGAAATATATAAATCGTAAAAAAAATATTTTCAAAATATTTCATTTAATTCTCTATTTTGGTACACTTTCAAATTCATTCCCATTTCTTCGTTTGCTGTGTTATTAATTCTAATTTTGTTGTACTGTTTACAGAGAAAAATTATAAAAAATAAACTATACTTTTTATTAAATTTTTCATTTATATTTAATATTGTTATTAATAAAATCTTTTCGTGTACTTATGTTTTTGTTAAAAACACATACATAAACAAGTTTATTTAAGTTATAATCATAAAAACCATGTTTTAGCTTTTAATAAATTTTCTTTATTTCCAATTAATAAAAAAAATGGAATGTAGTAAAGAAAGTTTTAGATAATATAAGTTTAATAAAACATTAAAATATAATTAAATTGAGAGCAACAACAAAAAACTTTATATACATTGTAAAGCGAATTAATAGGAACGATAAATTTTCATCTTTTTAATTTCATATACCAGTATGTATGGCCCTATTCTGTAATTTTTTTTTATTTGCTGTGTAAGCAAATTCCCGAGGAATCGGATTAATAACGCAAAAGTATAAATGCAGCGATATTAAATTTTGTTTTCAATAAAATAATTTTTTTCAAATATCGAATACACATTCTGTGCGTTTGTCCAGTTTTGGGATGACACAGAATGAGAATTTAACATTTTAAAAACATAAATTTGGTAAAATTTTTTTATTTTTTATAAAATGTGTGCGTAATATAATTTTTAATATCTTTTTTGTTTCGGTTTAATATCTTTTTGGTAATGTTTTAGGATCCTTTAGTACTCTTGTACGTCGTGATCTTTCATTACGTCGTTTTTCTTTGTGAGCTTCTTGCAAGGATTTTAATACTCTGTTTAGTGGAAATGGTGGCAATGTATAATCGGCAATATTTAGTCGATTGCGATTTTTTTCTATGCTTCCAAATATGTGAGAGTATATAACATTTTCCACAGGTATATAGTATTTGACTACATTATTGCAGCGGTAACTGTAAAAAGAAATATAGAATATCGTTAGTATAACAAAGAAGTCATATATTATACTGATTTATACTGTTTTTACGTGATCTAATCTCTCATAAAGTTGAATAAATTAGACATAAAAAGGTATGTTTAAAAACTTGTATGCTGTTTCTGTAAAGTAGTCGATAAAATTGTTTAGAACTTTTGTAAGAAAATGACTCAAATATTTTTCTAGTCAAGTCTAGCTTGTGTTACAGAAACAGTTTATTGATTTAATACTTACACCAACTCTGATTCCTCATGAAAAAACATTATAAAGCGATTTAGATTTTCCAAATCGGTGTTTAAACTAGGAAAAGTAGAAGAAATTTATGAATAATTAGAATATTTATTTGTCAAGTTTAAAAAAGGCATCCATACTTCTCTTTTACTTCTTGCAATGTTAAACCATCTGCATAAAGTTTGATCTCTAAATAGAAACCGATGTTGTGCTGATATACCATATTATGAGGATTATCATAGTATAACATTTCTCCAGCATTCACCGTCACCACTACATCTGCTAATTCATTTAATTCTAATGATTCATTTGTAGCAAAAATAATTGTTTTATCCAAACTACGCCAGACTTTTATGATATTCCAAATTAAAAGGCGGTCAAAAGCCGGTAAACCTTTTGTGGGCTCATCAAGTATTAAAATGTTCTTGCCAGCAATTAGTGCTACAGCTAAATTTACGCGACGTTGTATATTCTGTGGCAAATCTCCCATTCTAGAATTCATATACTTGCGTAATTGCAGTAATATACTCAGATCGCGTAAATGATCTAAGTGTTTGAATCTATTTATGCCATACAGATTTAGAAAGAAGGTTAATAACTCAGTTGGCGTTAGAAGGTTATTAAAACCCCTTGATTGCGGACAATAACCGACATTTTTTAAGGCGTTAACCATTTGTTTTTTACAATTAAAACCTGCAATATAAACTTCACCAAACCAATAACTTTCTGCTCCTACCAGTTGTTTAAGTAGATGACTTTTTCCAGAATGATTCGAACCATAAATACCCAAACAAGTGTGTCTTAAGAAAAATATGACTCAATTAACAGACGCAGAATAAAAACAAATACTTACGCATTTGCAGCAAAAGATATTGAGCTAACACGTTTTCCCTTCTTGGGTAATTTCTTCTCTAACTGATCTACTAAGATGGTTTGTGCCTTACATGATTCTATATTCATGTTCGATATACGAACCTTTTCTTTGACTACTCGTTCATCATCATACGGATAACAAACGGAAGCAAAAGTTTTGACCCTGGAATTAAAGTGATATAAATATACATACATACGTACACATGAAAAAATTAAATTTGAAATGAAAATGAGGCGAATTAAAATTCATTAAGTATCAATTATTCTGTTTAGGTTAGAAAAACCTTTTTCAAATAAAAAATTCCCCTGAAAACATTAAAAATTTCCATTCTTTCCGTCTCTATCGCGAGCAAGTTTGTATCGAGTAACTAGCGTAACGATTTATTTTTTTAATTTGCTTGTATGATCATGATAATCAACATGAACAAAAAATGTTACATTTGAAAGAAAAAAGTAATTTTTTCGCTAGAGTTTGGCTTAATAAATTTATAGCAAGAGATGTTAGTTTATTACAGAAGAGGACTTAAACCTGTCTTACGACAACAACAAATAACAAGTTATTTGTTATTTTACTACAAAAGAGTTTTTTCGGGTGCACCAGTATCGATCTGAGGGTCACAGGCTCGATTCCTTTAGTTTGGTGCTTATTTTTTGTAAAGAGTTTTTATCTATACTAATATTATAAAGAGGAAAAATTTGTGTTTTTTTTGTTTGTAATAGATACACTTTACAACTCTACTGAACTGATTTTAAAGCGAGTAACATAACGCTATGCCAAGGGATCGGCCACTAGAGACCAAGTAAAAATAGCTAATTAAAAACCAGAGCTTAAACAGGTTATTCTGAATTTATATATATACAATCTGATTAGTCTAAGAATTCCTACACATAGATAAAAGGACAAGGCAAGACCGGGTAAAAAGAGCTAAATTGTTCGTAATTAAATTTTTATTTGTTATGAGCGTAAATAAATGGAAATAAGTATTTATAATAATTAATCTTTCTGGTGCTAATTTAAAAATATTTACTATTTTTCATGATATCTGCGATAATAAATTTTATATTATCTATTTATAAATATCTAAAGAAAAAACTGCATCAAAATATGAAAACGAATTTATAATTCGGTCCCATTTCACGAGCATTATATTTAAAAACTTACTTTTTAGGTATTGATTTAAAAGATGCTCTACGATAAACAATAACAGCTACAAATATCGTAAAATATATAGCACCAGTTAAGGAAATAAAAAATATAGAGTCTGCAATGCCTGGGTTGTTCCATTGAAAGTACGAAGCTAATAGGCGATTTTATTTTGTTAGAATTTTTGGGTTCTTTAACGATAAAATTTAAACACAATAAACTTACATAAATTGAGTTTCTCATTGTTATCAAAGATTTTATTCGTGCCATGCAAGACGGCAAAACCAGGCAACAGCATAAATGCGTAAAATAAAATTTCGTAATTTTGCATAATGTTCGTGTATAGAATAAAAGGTAAAATTCCTAAAATAAACAAATTTGAAATTGTTGAAATTTAGAAGGGAGTGTGATAAGTTTCGATAGATTAGCACAATACATTTTTATACAATAAAATATAAAATACATTTTATTGCACTAAATATAAAAATTATGAAAAAGTATTGAAAGCAAATGTATAACAAGCTGACTTGAATAAATAGATTTCAAATAAAATTGTTTTCAAAAAGTATTTCCATTTACATACTTTTCCAAAATAGTGAACATTTTGGCTTTCAAACGTTTAATAGTTTATTTTTTAATTCACTTACCTAAAAGTAATTGTATTAGATAAATTTTGATAAATGCTCTTAACTTATTGTCTTCCATTACGAATAAGAACATGAGATAAATGAAAAATAAAGAAGCCGTATTCGAAATTAAAAATAATATCAAGGTAGCTGAAATTGTACTCAATAAATAAAATCAGAAATTTTTCACCAGTGCATTGCCAGAACTTCCAAACGAAAACTCTTATAAAGTATTTAAATTATGATTACCGCTGAATTTTGAAAAAGATTTTATGAAGAATAATTGAAATACATAATTCTAAAAAGTTCTTAATGTTTCCTTTGTTAGGTTGGGTAGTTCTGCAAATGACTTTATAATGCTACGTACCTGTTATAATTAAACATGTTGATTTAACCAGTACACATACTATTAAAATAATTAAGTATAATATGGAAATAAGCATAGAAATTGAAAAATCCCATAGAAATGCCACACCCCATCTAATTTTATTATTGAGCCCAGGCAATCTCTGCAATGTCAACATGTTACAAAACTGTTCCTCTTGAAGATTCAAGAAAACTATTGACATTGTTAAGGGACTGATTGCCCCAAGTATAATATGTATATAATAATTGTGCCGCAGGATTATAGGTTTATTAGTGTAGGTACTTCCGCTGTAAAGTAAAATAAATTAGAAATTTAAAAATAAAATAGTATTTGTGTACTTTCTATTTCAATATTTAACAAGTTTTATGTGAATTTGTTAAAAAAAAATTAAATGAAAAACACTTACTTCGTCATATAATTAAAAGCCAAATTAAGTGCCAACGGTGCTGAGTGAAATGTTTTCCCATTAAACCATGCATTTATAGATGGTCCTTTCACTTCTATAGCAGCCAAACTATTATAATTCTTCATTGATCTATTTTCATAAGTATCATTTAAATATTCAATGTTTTTGTAATAAAAAAAACCATTTTTAATGCCTTCCACATTCGAAATTTCCATGAGAGCATGATTGGAATCTTTAATTATCTTTTCACCATAAAAAGTTATGTTATCAACATTAAAACTTGCTGGAGACATTTCATTGAAACCGAGTATTATAAAAAATGCTATAAAAATTGTAATGATCGGTATAAAATTCTTGGATTGAAGTAATAATTTTTTGTACAGTAATGCTTGCACCAAACTGGGTTTTAAATTAGATTTTTTTTCTTCCATTAATTTTAATGTATTTTTAGCATCGGGTAATTGAGTTTTATTGTTTTGTTTCAGGCTCAAGGCTTTCATATAGACCTCATTTAAACTACTCCCTGTAATGTATAGATTAGTGATGCCGAGATTATACGAATTTTTTTCTAGTTTAATTAACAATTGTTGAAAGACGGATTTCTTGTTAGCTGGAAGTACGTAAATAACTCGATCTGTGAAGTGATTTTGAATCTTAATATGTCTTATATAGTTTTCTATTAATAAAGTTATAGATTGAATGGATTTATCTGGTTCGAGAAAGCATATCTAAAAAGGGGAAAATCTGTTGATCATATTTAAAAATTTCTTTATCATTTCAGCTTACCAAATAAAATTCATCAGCAAATTTACTTCGCAAAAAGTATGGGGTACCCCAAGCGGTTAAACATCCATCATTGAAAATTGCAATTCTATCGGCAATTTCATTGGCTTCATCCACGCTAGATGTAGTGACAATAATGATACGATTTTGTTTCTCTTGCCTTAAAATATTCCAGTATTTGTTTTGCTCCTCAACAGTCATATGTGCAGTTGGTTCATCTAATAAGACAATTGAAGTATTACAAGCCAGTGTACAGCACAGGGCAAGAATACGTTGTTCACTAAAACTCAATGTTTTTACAAGTTTTTGAGCATCAGCTACTGTAGTCTTTATAATATGTAGCCATTTTTCCTGTTCAGATTTTAATTCAATGGCTGCTGGTCGTTTTATTAAAATAAAGTATCTGAGTAGTTCTGCTGTGGTAAGGAGATCAAACAGTGAATTATTAGGCATAGATACATCAACATGTTGCCTGTACAATAACCAATCAGAATCAATATTACGACCCCCATAAAGAATAAGCCCCTTATAAGCTTGCCATCCGGCTAATACACTAATGAAATTAGTTTTACCACTATTATGAGATCCCAGTACTACAGATATTTCATTTGTAAAAAATCTCATAGAAATATTTTTTAACTGAGGAGGATATTTTTTGAAGTGATCACAGTAGGAATAGACATTTTTGAGCTGCAGAATTCCGCTGCTTATAGGACCATATTCGATATGATTTTCATTGAATTTGGGTTTGATTTCCATGCAGTACTTATTACATGTTTGTTTGTTGTTGGTAATGTGTAATCTCTTTACGTATTGACCTGACCAATTATGTTCGACAAATTTCAACAGGCAGCCATAAAATAAAAGTATTATACATTGCATTCCAAGAAAAATTAAAATTTCTTTTAAAGACTTGTTTTCTTCTGTTTCGAAATAATCAATTATCCCAGAAGGAAATAAATTATTAAAAAATAATACAGTGATTATTAAAATTTTAGGTGTTAATATATCGAAGTTTATAGTGTTTAATGTTTCCGAAAACACAGCAAATGAAATGATCCATAAAGTGATACTGCACCACAAGGCTGTTTTAGCATTTTGTATTATTACACTTAGTATCTTGGCATATATCACTAATAACATGTTTTGTACAATTAGAAATATGAACAAAACAGTTAATTTCCAGGCAGGTTGAGTTGGCCAAAGGAACTGGAAATAGTGAAAATAAAACTGTTTATTAAAAATATGGAAAAGCGTGGACATACTTACAATTATTGTTAATAAAATAACTGTGTCCAATAGTATCAAGTGAAATAATGATACTATAAAATGAGATAATCTCTGAGCATTATACGAAAATCCATAAATCCAATGATGAGCAAATATATTTTCTTCACTTTCTCTGGAAAATCTCTAAAAAAACAACGAAGTTTACATGCTATATTAATTACAATTACTGCAAACATTACACTTACCCATATTAAATTTATGAATGGCACAAAGTATATGAAATAATACAAGGACCATGTCATAAATCTTTTTAATGTAGGGGGGTTTCTAGTAAGTTTATTGACACAACTAGTTTTTGGTTCGTTGTTTTGAATCACAGAAGAAATCTCTAAAGGAGTTTCGTAAATACCTAACTGTTTACTCTTCTCCACTTCAATAGTGTATAAAAGTTGAAGAAACCCTTCTCGTATGTAAAAATCTAAAGCATGGTCTGTGTCTTCAGCCCAACTCCCTGTACATCTTGTTAACCAAAAGTCCTGCAATTTGTAAAAGTTTCTGTTCGGTCTGGTGCGAAAATAGTTTGGAAATCTTATAGTTATATTATGATCTTTCAATATAACACAAGCTAAAACTGTAGAAGCCTCAAATTGTTCAATCATTGTTTCTTCATTATTAAAACCGACAGATTCCACTAAATTTAAAGTTTTACCAATTTCATTAAAAATATTTTGGTTCTGCTTAGAATTGGGCGTAAAAAATAATTTATATGGAATAGCAGTTTCCTTTATTAACATAAGTTTTCTGCAAAATATTTTAATGTTATTGCATAAAATTGTAAAATATGTTCATTTACATACCTGAACTCGGATAAATTGGTTAATATTTCATTTCTGTGAAAAAGAGGTTGTTGCTTTACAATTTCATGAGTCTTAATTTGAAATAACATGTATAATATTGCTAAAATTGTTATAATTTCTACTACAGTCTGTACATAAGATCTACGTTCCACTATCAGATTCCTTGTCAACAGTAACCAAAACCCTTTCTTTGACATGATTTAAAAAAATTAACGAGTATTTAAATTTATGTATTTACTTGTTTGTTGTGTATATGAAAAAATTTCTATTTGACGTTTACATTTTTATCGAGAGAATATTAAATTGCTTTACTTTAAAATTTTTTTTTTTAGGAAAAGTCATAATTTTTTAAAAGAAACATTTACACATTTATTTTAGAAAGCAAATTATTAAACAAAAATATATATATTGGGCGATAATCATAATCACACTAAAGTCTGTATTTTTTTAAAAACGATTTTTTTTCATGAAATTTCTTATTAATAAAAGTTAGGCGCTTAATAAAAATGTACTTTTTTGTGACTATAATTATGGCCCATTGTGGATACAATTTTGAAATGGTAAATAATGAGTTAGCTTGTTACGCGCCATTAGTACATACTAGGTTAGGGAATACAAACTTACTTACAACGGACATACATGGCTACATATGGCATCCCGTGGCAATCTGCCACAATATTTACTTAACCTTTTTTACATTACTGAAATGAGTATGTAATGTTCTTTTTTTTAACAGTCGTTCAATTCATATGACGGCCTTCTTTTTAATTTGTTTGTTCTACTCGTGTACACGAATAGGCACGCGCCTTTTTTAACAAATAAAAAGATCTACATGTAATAATTTCTATTTGGAATTTAAAAGTTTAACAAAATATTAATCTTTATTTGTGCTTAATTCCAGAATAACTCATGAGAATATCATGAGTAAAAGAATAAATTTTAAAACCAACACAATTTCTGGAATTAAGCACAAATAAAGATTAATATTTTGTTAAAAAGATCTACATTTTTCTATTGTAACTAGTATTAGACATTTTGAAGTAATTAAATAAAATACAAATTGTTGAATTTAAAAACACCACGATTCATTTTACATGGTAAATTGTTAAATTACCAAATATCTAAGGTACCTACATACGTGGCGACGAAGATGCATCTGATGAAGTGATAGCCACGAACGTTCGTTGGATTATAAACGTTGACTTGCAGCAAGTAATTTGTTGTTGTTGCTGTTGAAGTCTTAGCAGACGGGCTTATATTACAGTAGTTAAATATAAGATTTACAGGAAAGGATGTTCCGATGCATATGAGTACGATAAAAGCTAGTACTCGTAAGTATGGTTATTTTCAGGTGAAGATATTCTTTTCCAGGTCCAGAATGAGCAGGTGAGTCTGAGGTTATCTCAGCAGGTAAAGATGAAGATGTTTTATTTAAGTATGTATAGTTTTAATAATATTAATGGTAATTTAGTGTTTAATTTTACACACCCTTTATTTAAGTATTTTTATTTATTTTTTATTGTGTCTTATAAGAATTGTCTTATTTTTAAGGAATTTATAAAAATGTACTTTTTTGTGACTATGATTATGGCCCATTGTGGATACAATTTTGAAATTTTTATTTTCCTTAAAATAAACTCGTTTTAACACCTCATATACATTGTTTGTAGTCTTTTTAAGAAGTCTTATTCGCGCACACATTCTAACTTTCCCCGAAAGGAATTTTTTCTTTAATTATATAGTCATCCAACATACAATTGTTTATTTTTTTCCTTAAAAACAACAACAAAATCTGGAGCAGTTTATATTATCACTAATATAATATATAGTTCACGTTTAAAAAAAAAAAAACAGTACTTAACTTTATGCACAATCTTATCTACTTACAAAATATTTAAAATTTTAATCGTTATAATAGGTCTGTTCAGTAACTAAAAACTGTTACAAATTTGTAACAATTGTTACTGGAAAGTGTACATTAACACAAAAATTTGCAAGGAGAGAGCGTCAAAAGAGAGTAAAAGTTGAGAAAAAAAAATTCTTCCAAATTTTTACTTGCAAGAATTATTCAAACAGCTGTTTTGTGTTTATGTTTACAAATCAAGTTTTCTGAAAGCAGTTTAAAATAAAAACATTTTGTAAACTTTAAGAAATTTTAAGTAAATATAAACTTTTAATACTATAAAAAGTGTTAAAACAATAAGAAATCAATTTTAGTTTAACTTAGGATCAACAGCACCAAAGTAAAATATCGAAAGCAGTAAGATAGAATCTGGTACATCAAGGTTAGAAGATGTTGAATTGACCAACTTTTGTCAAAAATCATAAATTTACCACACTGCATACAATTGAATCGGTTAAAGAATGTCAAGACACAGCTGCTTAAATTTGTTCTAACCTTAAATTATTTTTTGACAACTGCAGTTTCATACATGCGATTGTGAAAAAAAGGCCAAAAAACTGTGGCTGGTTATTAAATCCAGAAAAATTTACGCAATAGGTAAATCCATAGAACAAAGACAAATTCGTATATACTTATTAATATAAAAAAAAATTTATGTCGTTTAGAAAATATTTTAATACCAAATGGCAACAGCAACAAAAGGAAGTAGAAGTTTATACAAGCTATTTGTGGGTAATTTACCTTGGACAGTCAGTAATTTTCAGTTGAAGAGTTATTTCCAAGATTTTGGACGTGTGATCAATGCTAATGTAGTTTTCGATAAAAAAACCGGTCTATCGCGGGGCTTTGGATTTGTGACTGTTGATGGCTTGCAAACGATAGAAAAAATTGAAAACGAGCAGAAACACATTTTGGAAGGCAATTATTTAAATATACAAAAAACTTAAATATTGCCCAACATCTTTATATCAGCATATACCTAGTTCATAAGTTACCATAAATTTAAAAGCTGAAAATTACCAAAATGTATGAAGAAAACAAAAACGATAGCGATTGGGAATTTGAAGACCACGACGAAAATGATGAACTGTTTGACAAAGCTACACAACAGATTCAAAGGACGCATGATAAACTACTACCTAATGACTTGTTAGAATTATATGGTTTGTACAAGCAAGCAACAGTGGGACGATGTACTATTTCTAAGCCGGGGATATTTAGTATGCAGGCTAGAGCCAAATATAATGCTTGGCATGATTTGGCCGATATGCCTAGTGACAAGGCCAAAGAGCTGTATACAGAGAAAGTAAAACGCTTAGATCCCAAATGGTATGAAAATGTGCAAAATGGTGTTAAATCTACTGTAGGTGCTACAGGTTGGGTAGTTCATTCTATAGAACTACCCCCCGATGAACATAATCAAAAAGCAGAGGATGAAAAAAATATTTTTGATTTTATAAAGGATAACAATATTAAGCATATCAAGGAAACAATTAAATATTCAGACTTGCAATTACTCGATGAAAACGGAATGGGTATAGTACATTGGGCAACTGATGCTAATAATGCTAGCATCTTAGAATTTCTTTTATCGTCTGGATGTGATGTGAACTTGCGCGATGCTCAGCAACAAACTCCTTTGCATTATGCTTCATCTTGTGCTCATTTAGAATGTGTAAAATTATTGCTGCAATATGGTGCTGATAAAACAGCAAGAGATGAAGATGGCCAAACTTGTATTGATGTAGCCGACGACCCTAAAATACGTTCATTGTTACAATCTTAATGTGTGCCTCAAATCTCTTTCAGCTTTTCTTCAAATAAAAGAATAATAAATACTTTAAATAAGATTTTTTAATGTATATAATATTGATACTATTTAAAAAGCAACTTGAAGTATACATAGGGTATTCTATATGCATTGCCCTAATTAGAGAGTGGAGAATATAATATAATCAAGACGTATTCAGGAATCCAGTATTTTACTCGTTAAGTGAAAAAATTTTAATTGTGTTTTGTATATACCAAATTATGGTTTTAAGGTGCTATAGTATAACAAATTTAGAGAATGGGTAGATATTTGAAAAAAATTTATTCGCATTAAGAATTTTATTAGGAGCAAGCAAGAGAATTTTAATATTTCACCTGCGCGATATATTTTTTATATCATTTGTACTTTTATAGAGTTGGCATCACTGATTGTTTGGATATATTTATTTATTTTCAATTAAAGAAAAAAAAACGTGGATTTAAAAAAAAGTAAATAAAATATTTTTGAATTGTTCTCAAAATGCCTCCAGGAGTTCCAGTTACTTCAGATAGTGATATCGACAGTGTTTTATCAATGCAAATAGAAAAACCCAAAATACGTCGAAATAGTGGGGAACCAAAATACTATTGTAGTATTGAAGGATGTTGCCAAAGCTTTAAGCGTTTGGATCATTTGGATCGACATGAATATAAACATACAGGAATTGTAAGTATTTTTGAGCGCAAAAATTGATTTTTTTGGTTTTATTAATTAATAGTTTTAAAGAAAAAGCATGCCTGCCATTATGATGACTGTGCGAAGGCGTACACTATTGTAACTCATTTGAAAAGACACATACGCTCCACACATGAAAAGCAGGAGAAGCATCCCATTAAAAATGTTCCGTGTGAAGTTGATACTTGCGATAAACTTTTCACAAGTATATGTAATATGCAGCGTCATATACGTGAAGTTCATGAAAATGCTAAAGTGTATAAATGTGAATTTTGTGAAGAAAAATTTACACAGAAACTAAAAATGCGCAGACATGAAATTAGCAAACACACAGGAGTTTATCCTTACAATTGTGATAAGTGTTCCAGAGGATTTTATCAAAAATGGCAGTGGGAGAAACATGAGGAAACCTGTAAAGTATATCCATGTCTTACTTGTGAAAAAATATTTGAAAAGTGGACACTGTTTCTGAAACATTGCAAAGAAACTCAACATACGCGCCAATATTATAAATGTGAATATTGTGAAAAAGCTTATGTTAAACCTGCTGAATTGCAGAAACATGTCGCAGCCAAACATTTAGAAGATGAGAATGGCACAACAGGAGCATATAAATGTTCGCACGAAGATTGTCAAAGATCGTATGCTTATGAAAGAAATTTACGGCAACACATAGCAACTGCTCATCAAGGCAAAAGATTTAAATGCGTTAAAGATGATTGCGAAAAGGAATTTAGTTCTTCACAAAACTTACAGAAACATTTAAAAAGAGATCATTGTAGTAAATTACCTATACATGAAGAACCCTCCACTTCAAAGACTTCACTCAAACGTAAAAAGCGCAAAGATGCTGGAAAAGCAAAAATTTCTACTTTATCAAAACTTTCAGGTATTGCAGTAAGTGGAGAGCTAAATAAAAGATTGAAATGTAGAGACGAAGATGCATTGGAAGAAGTTACCACGCATTTATCTCAAGAAATAGATACGCATTCAAGTTCTGATGCTGACAGTGTAAACGTCAAACGTGTTGAAAGTGGTTTGGATACTTCTAAAAATTGTATTGTAAACATTGACAGCCTAGAAGAATCCAATAATCTATGTACTCGTAAAAGTAATCAGGAATCCTTGATAGGACGGGATGACGACAAAAATATTCAAAACAATTTTTTCAATTTGATGAGTGAAATCTGTTAAAATAAAACTTACTGCTTTGATTAATTCAAGATGTACTTTTTCACGTCTTTATCAGCCGCAACTGTGAAAAAAATATCAGAGTAGCTGCCATTTGGTATTGCTTGAATTCGTTTGTATCTTTCGGAATAACTTTTGAATGGATTAATATCCACGAAACCTTCACCAGGTAATAAAGTAGGAATTGGGCAACTGTTCGCTGGAAGCCACAGCTACGCCCACGTTATGTAAAAAGCGTGCAAAATGTGAATATACTTTAGCTTTATAAGCACTTAAACCGATTTTAAAAAATTGTTGGAGGGAACGATACCCACTCTATCACCTGTTGCGAGGTTTCTTATAAATTCATTGAAAGATTAAAAAAAGGGAAAATGTAGACATGTGTTTTCCCTATAACTTTTGAATGGTTTTTATATCTTAACGAAACTTTCGCCATGTAACAGCGTGGGAATGGGCTACATTGTTTTGAAAAATTTTTTTAAATTGTTCTACCGCTTTTTACGTAAAGTGGATGTGGCAGATAACCACTCTGCCACATGGTGGAAGTGTCGTTAAATAATATTGATCCATTCCAAAGTTGTTGTGAAAACATAAATTTTTTTTCCAAAATTCACCTGTCGCATTGTCAGAGATTAAATTAAAGAAACTACAGAGAAAAAAGTAAAATACCAGCCTAACAGATAAATATTTTCGCATGAAACTTGCACAATGTTACAGAGACAATTGTACTACGTTACATAAAAAGCATATAAAATGAGGTCTTATAATTTTTTTTTAACGTTGGGCCGATTTGAAAAAAAATATTGTACCGATCGACAGCTTTATTGCTATTCTATAACGGGGTCAAGGTTGCATCGAAAAATGTTAACCCGTTCAAAAGTTACAGCGAAAAGGTAAAAAAGCGCACAGTACCATTTTTTAATTGGTTTGTACATTTTTCTTTTGAATGGATTAATTTTTTGTGTGTTATATATCTGAAATATATACATAGGTTAGTTTGGTTTTTATAAAGAACTGTTCGTGTCTTACGTAACATTGTCTATGCTGTGTAACGTTTCATTTTTCACATGTCTAAGCTCTGTTGGTGTCGTTTGATTATAAACTTATAAATTTAATAAAACGAATATAATAATTCTTTTTTTAAATTGTTTAAAGCTACAAATACCATGGTGGAACTCAAAGCACATATCCATGATATGTTTGCTATAATTAATTGTACACGCCATGAGAAAGTTTTTTCAAATTAATAATAACTTTTTCATTTATAAATCAACATTTACAAAGAACTGATAATCTTGCGTTTACGCATTTGTTCCACCCATGCTTCAAATTGTTGCGTAGGAGTTTGGGGAACAGGTAAATAATAATGCTTTGGAGGTTCACCCTCTTCTAAGCGTACAAAGTAGTGACTATGTTTATATTCTACTTCGCCAACCCTTCTACGTGCATGGCGTCTCATACCTTTGAAAACACGACCTTTGCCTACAAATGATTCAGCTGCAAGAGAAATTTGCATTACTAAAATAATTTTTTAGCTTAAAATTTAAAATGAACTTACCAACCCATAAATTGCTTTTATATTCAACATTATGGCTTGTTTGTGCTATTTCAACAGCTTCTTGAATGACTTCTTTAACGTGAACTGCGCCTCTTTTTAAAACGAAGCTAAGTTGTTTTATAGCCTCATCAACAGACATGCCTCTTACCAAACAGGCTATATACCATAATTTATCAGGGCTATATTTAATGTTGGTGCGCATATGACAGATATACTGCAAAGCAAATAAGATTGATGTTTAGAAAAGGCCATCAATATAAATGTAATACGTGTGAAATTATTAGACAGCAATTTGTTTTCCATTAGCGGTAATGTAGGTCAGTATGTAGAACTTACCGCTTTCCTTGGCTCTTCATCTGGTGTCTGTGGGGGGTGCACAACTTTATTATACTTCAACCATTTCTGTGGTCCTGTATTGTGTTTATTATAACGAGTCATGACATTAGATGTAGTATGAAGACCTGACGTCAATACCGGTGCTCCTAATTTTACAAATTTATTACTTAACAATTTCGTTTGCGTTAAAGATAGACGCATTAATTGGCATCTTAAGTTATTCATTTGCAACTAGTTTTAATACAATTTATCAAATGTATAAAATTTAACGAGTTCCGTCTCCAGAATACCGTGGAAAATGTAAAAAAACAGCTGTGAAATAATAAGTGGACTTATTAGTCACCGGCGACAATTTTTTAAATCAAGCACAAGGTATGAGTGTTTTTTATTTCGACTTGGCAGTGTTCTATGTAAATAAGTACGAAATTTTTCATGTTGGCAGTATGTATTAATAAGCGCCATCTGTTGTTTACCATATTTTTTTAGTAAAAATAAATCTAATATTTATTTATTAGCAATACAATTAGTTATAAATAAATACCATTTTTAATTATAATGCTTTTTCAACCACATATGGAAACTGTTTAATATTTTGGTGGCAACTAATAACCATCTCTGTATATCTAATTACATCTGACTGTCATTCTCTTACCTTATTTACCGTTATTCACTTTACAAAATATATGTAACGCCAAATAAAATACATATCATAGACACGTTATAAAATGACAGTTTTTACCAACGTTTTTCGTCCTGCTAATTTTCTGCTGTTAAATTTATATGTAACATTCATACAAAAATAGGAATAAAAAAGTACAGTGGTGAATAAGTTTCTATCTGGAGTGGATTTTAATAAAGTGCAGTAATTTATAGTAAAAAACATAAAATATTTTATGTTTAAATGTTGTTCTTATAGAGCATTAAAAAATGCTTACAGTTTAATAACTGAGGCAGAAAATTTATAAAGAAATTATATTCTACACGTGGGTGTGATAAAAAAAATTTACTTAAAAAAATTTATGAATATGTATATGGGTGCACCTATTATATATGCATGTATGTATATGAATAAAAAAAAATAACGCATGTCAAAAATCTGCAATTAATTAATTAAGAAAAAAGTTATTAATTTTAACGAAGAAAACTGCATAATTAAAACAAGTATGAGTGATACGCAAGTTTGTGGTAAACGTGCCTCTTCCGCAAGCAAAAGTGATGCTAAGCCAGTCAATCAATTTAATAATACTATGTCAACGAAAGACTTGGATAAATCAGATTTACCTGCAGAAATAAGTCTACAAACATTTGATACCGCTAAAGCAGTCAAGCAAGTAAGTCAATTATTTGTGCGTTCGTATAAAAAGAAAAAAAAATTCATTACCACCAGCATTATATAATATTGAGTAATAATATTTTATGACTGTTTATTTTCATTTTCCACCTCATTTTAGGAAGGGGGTTTTGTGTGTGTGTTTTTTTAATTTTTATTTTTTCATATTTCTATGATTTTTCTTTAGGGTATTTACTCGTATGTATGTGTCTACTTCCTAACTTGCTTCTTTGGCCAATTCGTATGTAGTGGTAGTTTGTTTCATTCATTCTTATATTTGTTTTTATCCATTGAGTAATGTCGTTTTCATTGTACCCTTTCCACCCTTATTTGTTTTTAGATGTTTGTTTCCTTTTTTATTTTACAGTTTTTCTATTCATATTTAAAAGTGCCATTGATGGCTCCTTTTATTATTTCTTACTCCATTTCCGTTAGTATCTCCACGTTTGGTTTGTCCTGTTTTTTTCTATTTTTTGTTTAGCTTGCCGCCATTTTTATATGAGGCAGATTATGTTCTTCTTTTATTGTACATACATACTTATATGTTGAAAAAATATATACTCGTATATATTGATAATTGATTGTTGAGGACTTTTACTTAAAGCTAATTTTGAATTCGCAATTTATTGATTTTTATTTCAAGTACTACCTACTACAAGTACAATTCTTTTGCAATGTTAATAAATATTAAAGGGCTGCGCAAGCATACTTGTGAACCACACATCACTACAAACATGTGTAATATTTAGTAATAAAAAGTGTTTGTAAGCCATTTCAAGTATGCTTGTGCAGCTCTTTAATAAATATGGTCTTATTAAGCTGCTTTTATGCATTCAGATTATAAATGTTTGTAAGTGCAAGTGTTTTCCTAATTACATGTTCATATACATTCATACATACATACATGGGTACCTGTTTGCAAGTTTATTTACATTTTTTTGCTTGTATATTAATTTTGCTATTGAGATATGTATGTAAGTACTTCTTACCTTAGATCTGGGTACATAAATGGGTCAGGGTTAAATATGATTTTATAAAAGATAACTACTAAGTGCCTGCACAAGCATACTTGAAATGGCTTACAAGCACTTTCACGTATAAAATATTACACACGTTTGTAATGCTGTGTGGCTTACAAAAATGCTTGTGCAGCAGTAGCGTGTAACGACACGTTTCCCTTGGTTGCTGGGTCGTACATAAAGTAATGAAAAACACATTAGATCGACCGACTGCAGAAATTGCAAAATAAAGCAAAATAAAGACTCAAATTACATACATTGCTATTTATAAAAAAAATTAAAAACGGCCAGGCTCCAGAATATTTAATGGAACAAACAATATATGTTAGAGAAGCGCAACCATATCAGCTTAGAAGTATGGATAATTTTAGAATTGAACGAGTAGCAACAACGGCGATGCAACGATCAATTTTCTACAAAGGCCCTACCTAATAATATTAAAGCGGAAGGTAATTTTTATATATTTAAAAGAAATATTGTTAATATTGTAAAATATAATTTGTAATGCAAATTGTAATAAAATTTTGTTATTAAAAGTATTTATAATACTAATAAAGAACAATAATAATAAAAAAAACATCTGTTCTTTTTTTCTTTAACTCTTTAACATTTTTTTATTAAATAAATCCTTATTATCTATTATTCTGTCGTAAATTTAAATTAAAAAAAACAGTAATAGTTTTCTAATTGCACGTTAGTTAATGGAAAACGAATACAAACATGCTGGAACATTTTTTCAGTGTTGACCAGTGTTCTATAGACAGTATGGACTGGAAGATTGGATCTGTTAATAACTGGCTATTTTGTAGAGCTTGTCAGGATGAGAAGGAGCAATAAGAGCAGAATAACTTCCCTGCCTCTGTCCAGCACTACAGAATCATTGTAAGCTTTAACTGGAGGCAAGGTGAATTCATACAAGGTGAAATCACCAAGCAACTCTGCGGCTAAAATGTTTGCGATTTGTCAGATAGTTTATGTACTTTGACCATATAAATGTAACAACTTTGACAAATCAAGAAAAAACTTGAAGCGCACATATGCTTTCTTGATATCACTCCTTGCACTATTGACTGTAGGTGTAGGTGGGTCACATGAGTTATTGTGAAGCAACAATTGGTGTCGAACTCTTTTTCTTCTGTTCTTTTCTGTTTTTACTTGTCAAAAATTTTCCTCGCTTCTTCTTTACTTTAACGTCTTCTTATCACTATCCTTAGTCTCCATTTACATTATGGACATTTCTTGCCAGAAATTTTTTCAATTCCCTTTTGTTCTTTCCTAAACCGTTTACATTTCGGACATTAATGTCCAGATAGAAATTTGTTCAATTCTTCTTTCCATTTATTTTTGTGATGTGCTCAATTGATTTGTATGAAAATTAATTGAAATTAACTTTTGAAGAAAACCAAATTAAATTAATAATAAATAAATACATTTTAAAAATTGATTTCTATAAAAATATAGGAAAAGTTGAAAAGAGAGACAAAAAAATTGTATTGTACAGACGGTCGAGTACCTTGCGTATTTGCCCCATCGCCCACAAACTTCGTCTGTCCGGACAGAAATGTCCATAATGTAAATGGGGACTTAGCTTCTGGTTTATTTCCTTCTTCAGGTACCATAAAGAAGGCCCATGTGAGTTCTCTTCCATCTTCTTCACAGTGGCGCCCTTTTCAACTTAATCTAGCCGTCATTACTTTGAAAAAAATTTTTTTTTAAATATTTTCTTAGATTTTTTGCTTTAAAAATATTCTTAGTTGGAAAATTTTAATTTGTTTTTTAGCAAAATTAATATAAAAAAAAATTAATTGAAATAAAATGTGTAATTGAAAATTAAAAAAAGGTATTACACTTCCTATCCAGTGTTCCTTTAAAAACATGCACTCTTTTTTTTTTTGGCGAACAGTTTCAAATCAAAATCATATTTTGCCATAAGAATTACTTACTTACTTACTTGCAATACTCTTTTCGAGAAACGTCGACACTTTTCGATTTTAGTGATAATTTTTATTCATCTGTCTAAATTATGTTTGTATAAAATTATTTTTATAATAAAATGAAATTCTTTAATTTGTTTACAGCCAAATGTAACGCAAACGTGTGCAACTGAAGCACCCAATGAATATCCTTTTGCTGTGCATTTTTTCGCCAATTTCCAACACATTTGTGTGGTTACAGCTCTGTTGCCACTGGTGACTTTATTTACATGTTTTGTAACCGCTTATGTCTTCCAATATGATGACGTACATGAAACACATTGTAGGGTAAGCAATAACATCAAGAGCTTAATTAATTAATTTTGAAAAATTAACACGCCAAAAAATAATAATAAACAAATACATTTTTTCCAGGTTTATAATATTATACCCTCAATAAGTGCAATTACCGGAGTAAGTCCTCAACGTTATTTCTGGCGTTTAAGTGTTGCCTTGCATTTGGGCCCACGTTTACCGATTGCATTCATTTATAAAAATTATTATCGCAGTATGTTGCAGAAAAAGCGTCCCAATACTGCTGGCAACAGTATGTATTTGGTCTATTTAATATTATTATTGAATTGCATAGAAATTGGATCGTTGGGCGGTGTCAGCTACGTTTCGAATAGAGAGAATTATCGTAAGTACCAGTATTTTTAATATTCAGTATTGGTTTGTATATCGAATCTGAATACGTACGAAGTGAAAATTTCATCCTGTGTTGCAATATTTTGTTTGGGAGAAATTTGGTGAAAAAATGTAATTCTACTTTTTTTGTTGAAATAGCGTTGGAAATGCAGAATTTTTTACGTTATTATCATCACATAACTCCTTAACCACATTGTAAATGTTAGTTGCCAATACATGCCGAAAAAAGCCATTTTGTATGGCGAGACCATGTTAACTATGATTGAATTACAGTGGAATAGTTCCGTAGCAATTGTTATCCCTGTAGCAGTTTAATGTTTCCCACACAAACACTTCTGTGGCAATATGGATAAACCGTCTTAGAAACCCTAATTTTTTTTACTTATAGCAACCGGTATTGTTTTCATTGCCATCTCGTTAATCATCTCTGAGCCACAATAACGAAATTGTTGAGTTAATTGCGACAACAAGTCAATTTTGACTTAAGTCGACTTAATGCCAGCATGTAAATGAAATGTTTTATGACTGCATGATAAATAACTGGTTCGTAATTACACCAGTTTAATTAAAATGGAGCACGTAGTTGACAAATTTCTCTAGGGATATTCAAATTTATTGATCCCTAGATAGAAAAAATTAGGCTATGTGGTTTGTTTCTCTTAAAAGATGTAGTATAGAAAGCACTCCTGTCAAGAGCATACAATCTACCGTATTCGATGTTCGCAAAAAAAAAAAAAAAAATTAATAAAATCCGGGTGTTGATAAAATTTTTCTACTGATAACTCTATTCGCATCCATAATCGTTTGCTGGGATGGTCATCAGTTGGACTAGCTTTGGAGTAGTACAAGTCGTTTACACACTTATAGTGCCAATACTGCACCAATACTGTTTGGATAACAATAAATTCTTGTGATTGACACAGGACTATGTAGACAACACAATTTCTGTAGGATATGTATCTACATGTAGAAAAGATATGTTGTGGGCCACCTGTACAGATTTTAAAGATCTGCTTGCATGGAAATTACTGAGTGTTTCCGTACTAGTCCATCAAGGCTCTGAGTACGGTTGGCTATATTCGCCAGCAATGTGCTAGGTTGTCTGCATCATCTGGGGGAAACATAGCACAAATGGGCATAATAAGATTCTGAATCGGATTCGTGCCGATCTTGAGGCCCCTACAGACATGGTTTTGTATGTGGACTTTGATAAGCTTTTCAAGGTCGTCTTATCCTAGAGACGGAAGGGGAAACGCGGTACACTGAAACTAGGATCTACTCAGGCAGATTTAAGATGGTCTGCGGTGTGGGCCTCTATTGCAGAAAACTTGAGATAAATACGACTTTCATTCCGCTTTAAGGGTAGATTAAGTGTTTTTCTGGCAGAGGTATTGTCATCAGGGAGGCATCCGATTCTTTAAACGATAAAGGTATCAGGGGAGCAATAGATATTTTCGTAGATAATAAAGTGGCTCTCCTTGCACTTCAGGCTAATGTTACACCTTGTTACACTAGATGGCCAATGCAATCCAATTTTTGACGTCAGGCTGACGTATTCTTGGTACCCTGAAAAAATTTTGTTCATATATCCATTGATTTTTTTTATTAGTCCAATGATTAATATAATAAAGAGGCTTCTATGTCAGTGACGGTCGCTATACCTCTTAGTAGCACCAAAAGCAGGGTTGCAAAACGTGAATGGTTACGCGCCAAATATGGCCTTGCTATTACTGTTGACTATGCTTACTAGGTGATCCGTACACACGCCGATAAGCTGGTACTATCTTTCAATGTAATCAGTCGCCGGTCAATTGAGAATAAGGAGACAATTCTTCACTTTCTTTACGAGTGCTTGCCTCCTCTGGCTTCGAGACAAAGATTTCAGGCTGCATATTTTGCATATGGTTTTAGGGGATATTCGCAGATATCTCAATACCACAGGGTGGTTGCCTTCTTGAGTAGGTAGCTCAAAACGGAATCTTGAGATTGTAATTGATCTCCATCAAGCCGCCACATAAACCAACCAACCAACCAACCATGCACGCGCCTACATGCAAGCATGTATGTGTGTGTATATATGTTAATGAAATTTACAAAAACTAAAACTGAATATCCTCTACTTTTAGCAATACATGAAAAGATCTTTATCACGTTTATGATCTGTTCTTTGTGTCACATGTTGGCTACCATTAAATTAAATGACATTATTCATGAGGATCATACCGAGTTGACACAGTTACAAAGGGATTCAATTAAATGGAAGAAAATTCTGTTTGCCATATCAATTCTTAGCACAATTGGCCTATTGATATTCTTTGCCAAGCATCGTTTCTATTGTCATGTTTTGGGTAAGTTTATTTTGATTTTTAAACATAATTTTGATATAAAAATTTTTATATTTCTTTTTAGCTTTTAGTTGGTTTGCATTTTTTGAATATATAATTGCTATTGCCAACATGTTGTTCCATTTCACAATTATTTGGGATTTTCCCTTTCAATATATGCTGGTGGTACAAGGAACTCGGGCAAAACTGAATGAAATACTACAAAAATCAGCATTCAAACTGGAATAAATATCAAGTAACGAATCACATAGAATTGCCTGTGAAAAAAATTTAAAGGGCTTAGGTACAGTTTTAAAAGTTTAATTTAATAAGCAAAAAACAAGAGTCTTCGAAAATTTATATAAAAATTATTTGAAAATCATAAAGAAAAACATTTAAAAAGGAACAAGTTTACAACGCGTGCAATACGAGTACAAGTAAAACTAAAAGTCAAACACTTTTTTCCCCCAAGTATTCAAATGATATTTCAAATTTGTGATTTTCTTTTTTTGAGTTGGGTTTTTTTTTCGTTGTTTTAGTATAAAAGCGCTTCCAATTTATTCGTGTATTGCTTTGAATTACTTTTAATATTTTCAGTTTTATTTTTCATTATTATTACAAATATTTTCTAAGTTTTCCTGAGATAAATTTAAAGTTCCTTTTATATTAAAAAAAATTTAAAAAATAAATACAGTTAAAATGAAACGATTTTAACTAAAGTTTTTTTTTTTAGTTAAATGTAGACAAGTAGTTTTTTGTGTGTCAAGTGTTTCTAATTTAATTAAAGCTTAATACGGCCCATACACAGCCTATTTCAATGCAAATTAAATACTAAAGCTCGACAACCTGAAAAATTGTTGCAAATATCAAACTGATTTTGAATTTGTTTAATTAATTGATCAATTAATAAAAATATGCTATCGACTGCCGTACTTGGCAACTAAAATTGCTTTGAACTGAAGTGTGTATGGGCGGCTTAAGTTTTTATACTCGTAGATCCTTTAGTAAATAAAACATTAAGTTTTCTTTCATAATTTTAACTTAAGTTTAATGGTGATATTGCTTGGCCGAAAGGTGCTCTTATTTCTGCTAAACAAACATAAAAAATTATTTTTTAAAAAGTACGATTAGCTAAAGAATGATACAGTTATGAAAAAACGTATACGAGCTTCGTGAAAATTCCAGGATGGCTTAAAGTTGGGTTGCACAATAGATCTTACCGGTCGTAAATGAGCTGTTAGTTTTGAAAGTCCACTCTAAAAAAGAAAATAAGTCAAGTGTAGTTTTAGTTAAATGGTATCTATATCTTACTAAAATTATTTAAAAAAATAACAGCTCAAATTATAATATCAACAAAGAAAATTGTGTTTTATTACTGAAAATGTAAAATCATCGTTTTTAAAGTAAAAAGCCCCTATAGTAGCGCATTAAGTTCTTTGACTATAATTATGAACATGTTACTAATGGAAAATAAAATTTTAAATTAAACACACTAATGTCGGTATCTTTTTAAAAACGACTTTAAATGCACATAATTCCTATCCTACTTTTTTTTAATATGCTTATGGCCCAATAATTTTTTGTTAAACATTTTGATAACAACATTTAATTTTTAATAATATTTTTTTTTACCTTTTTTGTTAATATGTATTGATAATTTCAAAATAAATTTTTTTTATGACCTCGAGCTTGAAAAAATTTATTTTGAAATTAACAAAATTTTAGCAGTTAAAAAATTATTTCCTTAATTAAATTGATTAATTTTTTCCATGGAAAGAAGGGGGTAGAATAAAATGAAGAAAAAGAGCTTAAGCTAAAAAATATTTTTTTAAGATAGAAGAAAAAACAATTTTTAAAAAAATCAAGTATTATTATTTTTTTTTTTTTTAATTGAAGAAAGACTTTACAATAATTAAATAAAATTTTTTAAACAAATAAATTATGAAAAAGTATATTTAAAAAAAATCCAGTGTTTTCCATAAAAATTATCTAGACGCACTCATTGTTTGTGTTATAAAATATCTTAGTAAACAAATTCCAGTTCTTTATTATTCATGATTTCTGTTCTAATTTATTTTATTCTTTTCTATTTTTCTTTTAAAAATTCACATTGAAGCAAGAACACTCCACTTTAAACTCTTAGCTAAAATAAGCTTAAATTAAATACAAAAAAAAAAAAAAAATTAAATAAAAATATAAAAAATAAAATACTCACAACTAATTGGACCAGATTAAGCGTTCGGGTATTTCAATATTTATTACGAGTACATTAATTAATTAATTAAAAAAAAAACCAACGAATATTCAAAAGAAATACATACAAACAGAGAGACAAACAAACAGACATATTAAAAGATAAATAATTTTTTAAGCAACAACACATTTCTATTTTAATTTTTTCAGCACAAGTTTTGCGATCTCAAAGTCAATTTCATGCAAAAATTATACTTAAAAAAACCCAAATAAAGTTAAATTTTGACCTTTCTACTAGATATAATAAAAAAAATTTTTTGTTTTCCGAAATTATATTTAACATATCGCTAACTAAATATTAAAAAAAATTGAAAACAAAACCAAAAATAAAAAAGAGAACGACAGCTTGCAAAAAGGAGATTAAAAACTAATTTTAATAAAAAAATTTTTAATACAAAATTTTATTAATGAAAAATTTTTTTTTATTAAAAAAATTGTATTAAAGAAAAAACAAAATTTTTAATAAAACTAAAAAGTTTTTTTTAATAAAAAAAAGTTTTAAATTTTAAATTGATTGAAACTTAAACTTTTTGTGCGAAATAATTTGAAAATTTCGCTGGCAGCTACATATATGAACTGTAAAGATTGGGTAACCAGGACGAAGAGAGAGCAACATACATTGTGCCACTCTGCTGTTATTTAGGGTTTGATATAGCGTACAAATCTAACAAAGTCTCTGAATTCTTAATGAATACTATATTGAAGGTAAAAGTACATGCTACGCGTTACACTCGTCAGCAAGTTATAAGCTTCAGTCAAATTGTGAAAAAAAAAACAGAGATATACTCCGACCATATAAATGTAGCAATTTTAACAATCCAAGAAAAAACTTGAAGCGCTCAGCTGTTTCTTGATATCACCTTGAATTCGCCTTGATAGGAAGAGAGGTTACATAATGACGCGTGTAACGCGTGTGACGCAAAATGTTAAGCAACTTTTAATTTTTCACGCGTTACAAGAACATTGACAAATAAACAAGTTGTGCTGACATTCAATTTTATTAAAAATCTTTATAATATTTTAAAAATAAAATACATATTGGGCCATAATCATAGGCCCAAAAAAGTAATCTTTTATTAAAAGCTGACTTTTGATAATAAGAATTTCATGAATTTAAAAAAAAATACCGACCTTACGGGCCATTGTAAATAATGGAGAAAAAATTAATAGCAGAAATTAAAAAAACAAAGTTTTGTATTCAAAATCCAGCCTTGAATACAAAAATAAAAGACTTCAAAAGCGTTGTGTGTAACTCATCGCTTTAAAGGCGTAAAAACCTAAAGAGGTATGAAACGCGTGCTGTGTACCTTCACCTTCAGGGAGAAATTGTAACTTGAAAGTAGTGTCACATTCTGTCTTAAGTGATCAGGTGACTTGTTCTAGCTCCTGCTTGTAACAGACAAACGTAAATTAGAGTGGTAAACGTTATCTGTCAAAATTTCTCATGGTCATATAAAATGTATGAAGCAAAGCTAAATAGCGCGGTGGAACGCAGAGCACTTAAAAAATCCGATTTTACACCACGTTTGTTTGTGTTTAATTTTTTTTGTTCTGTTTTGTGATTTTGAAAAAATAATAACATTTTAGTTATTTTTAATGAATTTAGCGTTTTTTCTTGCAGGGCTTTATTAAAACCAGAACCACACACAGTAATTTTAGTTGGACAATTCTTGATTTTGTAGGAAAGAGAGGAAGGAAAGGGGTACAAGTTTGCTCGTACTCGGCAATTCCCTTTTGTTCTCTCTTCGTACTTTTTATAAAGATGTAAAAAAGCTTGAAGCCTGAATGAATGACTGAATAAGAATGCTAAAATTGCCGAAACAAAAAATTTATTTGTGGACAAAACGACATTTTTAAAAGAGAATTGAGAAATAATTGCTAAACAAAACTTGCTGTATGTGGTCCTGGTCTAAATAAAATGATTTAACATACAACGTTGTCACTCTTATTTAGGTTTGCTTTTAAAAATATACGCTGGGCGCTACAAATTGATCTGTATTTCTCTCGTGTGTGGCAATTTTGTTTCTGTAAAACACACTTCTCACAGTTTTAGTAAAAAATTTGCACAGTATTTAGTTAATTTATGACTATAGCTTAGTTAGTGCTAAATACAAATTGATCTGATTTTGGTGTTAGTGCCAAATATGTTGGTTAAAAAGTTATTTATTTTCATAAGAAATATTAATAAATGTCCTGTTATTATTGAAAGTGGTATAAGTCTACTTTTTAAATAAGTAAGTCAGCGATAATTTTAGTAAGAGGTGTCCATATGTTTGCTAAAATTATCGATAACATATTTTTGTTTTATATTTATAAGAATTCATTTGCCAATTTTTGTTTCTCTCTTATGTAAAATTTTCATTTTTGATGTAAAATAATTCTTATATAGCAAAAATTTTCCAACAAAGTATAGAGGAAAAATGCACTGCAAAAAGCTGCCTTAATTTAGAGAGTGGTTCCCGCCCTAACCTAGAACCTGGGTACTTTCTGCAAATAAGTCACGAAGCTGCTCCAAATTGAGTTCTTTAAAAAGCGATATGACCATGTGGATGTGGCATCCACTCGGTATCTACTTTACTGATTGGTACTTATTTCATGAAATTTAAATTAATTTTTTTAAACACATACTTGCAATTAGCTGGAAAAAAGATTTACTTCTATTTGCTTGGTTGTGTTTTACGTTGACTTTAAGCTGTAAAGTTATTTTCATGTAATGAATAATCTCCCATAGTGCAATAAAAGCAATAAGGAATTATGTGCTGTTTACTGGAAACAAACAATCGACTCGTCGTAAAAAATTTTATAGAAAACAGTAACCCTCTTATCGAAAAAAATTAACTTAGACTTTAAAGTAAACGTTATCGAAATTTTTCATATAATTTTTACATAAATTTTTCTTTAAAGTGGGCGTTTTTTTTTTTGGAAAAAGAGTGCAAATTTTTGCAGTATTTGTAAGTGTTTTTCATAAAAATTAATTAGGCCATTGGATTCCTAGTTTCCTATTACCAGCACATTAAAGAAAATGTTTGTATTAATTAATTTTTTTCTTTTTTTTGTTACTTATAAAAGTTTTACTAAATATCCTTTATGTACTTTTTAAAATTTAAAATTAAATATAAAAAATAGGGCTGCTAAAAAAATGGTAAATGTAGACTTCATTCATAAAGAAAAATTAATTCAATTTTACGGTTTTAGTAGAACATTTAAAACAATATAATAAAAATATTAAAATAAATATTCAGTGAATAATTGTTAATACAAAAAAACAAAAAAATTAAATTTAAATGAAAATAATGCATAAATCTAAAATTGAAACGTAATTAAGTTAAGTTAAAAAAATGTATTAAAAAACACTAGAATTATTTCCCAAGAGGTGAAAAAAAAAATGATTAATTTATATTATTTTGCAATAGTTGAAACGCACCGATGTACGACTATGTATACTTGTAATACAAATTTAAAAAAATCAAAAAAAATTAAAGTTTTATTTAAAAATTTATTTAATTGTTAATAATTAATATCATTTAAATAATTTTCTTTTTATTTCTTTTTGCGTTTGTTAAATTCGAACTTTTTTATGTGATTTTCAGCAAACCTGCAAGAAATCTCAGCACACAGTACAATGAAAGAATAACTCATTCATAAATTAAAGAAATATTTCATAGAATTACTGAAATATTTTAATACTCTAATAAAACATTGTCATTGGTTGGAAAAATAAAGAATAAATTCCTTCAGTGTAATATGTATGCCATAAGATTTTTTAAATGTTGATCTCTTATTGCCTATTTCTCTACAAGCGAACGATAGCATCTTTCATATCTTTATATTGAAAACAAAAACCAATTGTCGTATTTTGTTTGTAATACAGCAATACAAAAAGAAGCTAAAGGGTGTCCCAACAAGAACGCAAAATTTAAATTTTAAATAAATTACTGATGCAGCAATTGAATTGTTTCTCTGGCTGTATGACATGTGGCGCCGTCTTGTTCAAACCACAAGCCCTCCACATTCATTTCTTCAATTCTAGGCATTGACTGTTTGCACTTGACTTGCCTCATTTTCATAAAAAAAAGGTCCAATGATTCCTCCAGCCCAAAAACCACACCATACAGTGACACGTTGAGAATGCATTTGCTTCTCATGAATCACTCGAGGATTTCCTTCACCCCAAATGCGACAATTCTGCCTATTGACGAAGCCATCAAGATGGAAATGGGCCTCGTCACTGAAGATGATTTTATCGGCAAAATCAGCATTTTCATGTTGTCTCTCCAATACCCAATTAACGAACTCCCTTCGCTGTCCATGGTCATGTTTTACTAACCTCGTACTTTCTACTAGCAAGCAATAACAATTGTTCAAATGTCAAACAATGACACTTCGAATGCGCCAAATTTAAATCTTGCGTTTTTGTTGTGACACCCTTTATTATTAGCTTGTACAGAAATAGGCCTTTGGAGTTGCCAACATAATTTTGTTTCATAACACTATGGAACATTTTTGGGATTATTTTTTTATTTTTTGCCAAAATGTTACAACTAAGCGAAAAAACATCAAGATAAGGAAAATATTTAAAAGGTCATAAAAAAACTGACACATACGAACGCCAAACCCTTTGAGGGTTTTACTATACTGACCTAGTACCATCACCCTGACTTGGAATTTCTCACCCCCCAGATTGGCTGTTGTACTGTGTAATCTGAAATCAGTAAAATTTATTTATTTATTTTTTTTTAAAGAAAAGTTCGAATGTTAAATTAAATCCCCCCAAACAAAACATTTAAATTGACATTTCTAAAATAATTATAAATGAAAAAGTTACATTTGTAAAAACAAAAAAATAAAAACAAAAACAAATTCAATTATAAAAAAAACAACTTTGGTTTTAAATAAAAAAATATAAAAGAGTAACAAACCAAAAAACAAAAATTGAAGTTTATTTTCTTTTTGCTAGAAATCGTGCCTGTTGAATGTAGAGCTATTAAGCAAATCATGCTGGTTGGTTCAATACGCAACAAATTCTGTTCTTTCCCTTACAAATACCAAACAAAAAAGGTTACGTAATAACTAAATTAAACATATAAACTGTTAAATTTGAAAGTGGTAAATTTAGTAAGTTATAGATGCCATCTAATTGGAATTACCACTGACTCATTAAAAAAAAAGTGGACTTATACCACTTTCAAAAATAACAGCTTAAATACTCGTGTTAAGAAAATATAAAAAATATAAAATAAATAAAAAATCTAAGACAAGTTCCATTATTTAGGTCAATTTTTTATTCAGAGCAACTGACAACTGTTTCGAACAAATCTGAATTTCGTTTTTTCAAATTGACTTTAGGGTCCGAGATATAACATTGTCTCCTAAATGAAGGAGCTTTAAGCTCCTATTAGACGATGATGCGCGATATGTTAGCAAGGCCGGTATGTAAAACAGCAATTTTTTGCTATTACACGAGCAAGATGGCATTTCATCATCCTGTGCTGACATGCCGTGAATGATCGTCTAATAGGCGCTTTATACGAAAATGGTTGATAGAAAGACAAGATTATGTTATGCGCATGATTTCCCATTAGATGACATAGATTGTCCACTGTTTGAAGAAAAAAATAATACAAAATTCTCTCTCTCTCTCTCTCTTATTTAGCTGTAAATTATTAGCCTATTGAACCCATTGCGTGAATTAATTTTCGTTAATACGTTTTAAGTAAAAAAATATATTTTTTTGGCCACGTATGTGCCTTTTATTTAATAATATTTATTTTACTTTGGGAATTATATATATATACGTCTCTACTACTTGTTTCTAACTGTCTCGCTTTACAAAAGTGTTTGTCTTATATACTAAGCGAATAACATATTTGTCTTATCATAATTAGTTGTTTACAATATTTAGGTTTATGATACTTTATGATCTTAAACCTTTGTTAATCTTATTTTGATAGTTTACATGTTTTTATCTTAATCTATTTGTTTACATATTAACATAATTCCTTAATAGTTTTGTCTTTGTTCTTTGTCTTTCTTTGCCTTAATCTAGTTGTTTACATATTTTGTAACTTCTTTATTATTTACGGAAAGTTACTTATTTCTTATCTTATAATTATGTATACAAATATGAGCATGTCTATGCATGATCTTTGTTCATTAATAACACAAGACATGTCAATGCATGAGCGTCGCTAACTCGTGACGTCATTTGTGCTACATACACAGATAATTTCAATTTTATGTGCGATATGGCGTAATCTTGTATTTCTATCATTTTTAGTTGGTTCTATTTGTTCGAAATTACGCAACAAAATTTTCTTAAAATCGGCTTAGTAGTTTATTTAAAAAAATATCACTGGTATTTACGCCGATATTTTTGCAAACTTACATATGTTTCTTTGGCGTGTTTGGTGGTATGGATTTATTTAAAATCCAGCAATAATTTTTAATAATTAAAAATAATTATTAATTAATAAAATTAATTTAAATCTTAAAAAAATTAAAAAAATTTTTTTGATGTCAATTTTTTTCACAATGAACAAAAGCTGTATACCGTTTTTAATGAAATATAGGCTGACTTGCTAAACGTATAATTACAATGTATCAATGCAGTATTAATACCAAGTGGATACGTTGTGCAACCCTGACGTTTAGGAACATTTATATGCCTTGCATCATCATTAATTATAAAGCGAGCAATGGCAGAAGATAACATTTTGAAAAATTGAAAAATATTTTAGATTTGTGCGAACAAGAAAGCTCCAGATAGTTGCTGCTTCGTCCGACGTCTTATTGCGTTTCTTAATTCGCTTATATGTTACCATGAAATTTAAAAATTTTCTGTATATGTCGTCCCGTGTAAATGGGAATGTGTCGTCTATGGATTTAATATTTTGTAAAACCCGTTCTCATAGCACAATACATTTCTTTTTTTGCGAAATTGTTTTTCAATATCTAGTCTCACGCTTATTAATATATTTTTATAGTTATGTGTCCATTTTTTACTGTAATAAAAAAAAATTAAAGACAAATAAGGGAATATTTAAATATATTAAATTATAAGAAAAGCCGCTTACATATTTTCTTGTGACGCCATTGTAGTGCGTGTTGCATTCATTTTACATCTAAATTTTTTTGGATGCCTTGCCTGCTTTTTCTTACATATTAAATGAAACAGTGTTGCAAATGAAAACAAAACGCATTGAAAAATGTTCAGGATTGCATTTAGGAATACGCTGCAATGTACGAGAGTTGCCTTTTATATTTCGGGATTAGAGAACAAAAACAAATATTAATCATCGAAAATCACTTTATTGTTTTTCAAAATATTCCCCATGAAGATCTATACACTTTTGCATGCGTTTGAACGAATTGTCGAATTTTTTTCGATTGACAAATTTTGGAGCGATTGACAAATTGTGTGGGATCCAACGCGAACAAATTTTTTTGACAGTCAAATGTTTATGCAATATTAAATGTATGCTGGTCCCACTAATGCCTAAGGTTGTCTCAATCTCACGATAGGTCACATGACGATCTTGCAATATCAGTTCGCGCACAGCATCAATGATTTTCGAAACAGCAACTGATTTTGGACGACCGATAAACACTGATCCTTGATGGAGCTTCATCGCCAAAAATTAAATTAAGTTCATCCATGCACTGTTGCTGATTTAATCCACGTCGAAAGTTGTAAAAAATAATCGCACGAAAATGTTCACGATTTGGGCCGAGATGAATTTTTTTAATTACTGTAAACAACACAAATAGCGCTCGTATGTCAAAACGTTCTGAGTACGTATAACCTCAAAAATATCTAACCTTACGATACAGCTGTCAGTTTCCAAGTGGCAACACCAGGGTTGCAACCTGGTGTATTTTAATTGAACTGAATATTTTACGTATATGAGTAATTTGTATTTATTGATATTATTAAGATTTGTAATTGTAGCCTTAGTATACACAATGATAAGTTAGGTATTCTAATTTCATTACGATGTTATTTAAAACTGAAGCTAACTAACAAACGTAAAGCGTCCCCAGTTGATGACACAAATGTTGCCGATGAGGATAAAGGGATTTTTTCGAAAACGTGGCTCCAATCAATTTTTCTATATTTCAATATGGAATTGTTATGGGACTACTAAAATATTAACTAAAGCGTGAATAATATACCTGAAGCGTATTTCTTTCTTTTTCTCTGTAAAAGGTAAGCTTTTGTCTTTTTTTTAAAAGCTGTTATTTAACTTTCTTTGTATGGAATCTTGCTCAATTGGAACCACTTCTAGGTGCCCAATTGAGCTGAAATTTTACACACTGGTCCAGTCCCAATGACAATACATGTTTATGATAAGCATGTCCTGATGCTGTTGCCTGGATTTACTCCAGGGAAATTGAAATTTTGCACACCCATTTGGGTATGGATGACAGTTAGTGGGTCCACTACAAGACTTCCGGTCTTATGAAGAAGTAAAAAATTGGATCGATTCGTGGATTGCTTCAAAAGATTTTTTTTTTTTAAATTGTTTATTATTATTGAATCTTTCTAAATATAAGAAAATTACAATAAGTATCCAAATCTTAAATGTAAAAAGAAAAAACTTAAATAATTATTACCAATGTAATAACTAGTTACTTGTACTCAAATCTTAAGAATAAAAGATATATTCTACGTTTAAATAAAAAAAAAATTATATCCCTCTTCTCACTAGGCGCAAGGTATCACTTCTCTTAAGCCTTCTGTGTCCCTTGAACTGTAACAGGTCCCTGGCGAGGGCGTTTGGATGTGTCGCCAGTTTGTGAACGTACTTAGTACAATATTTTTCAATTTCCTCCCGAACCGTTAGAATTTCTAGATCTCTGTGGATATTCTCATTTCTTATATACCAGGGGGCGCAGACTATTGTTCGTAAAATACTCGACTGTCTTCTTTGTAACTTTTGGATGTTAGATGCACACGCAGTTCCCCAAAGCTGAATACCATATGTCCAGATTGGTTTAATAATGGCTTTATATAACAGAACTTTATATTCCAAAGATAGAGATGAAAATGGACCTATCAGCCACATTAGTCGAGCTGTTTTTAGTTTCATAGCTGAGATTTTGGCCTCAATGTGTCGTGACTATGTTAGGCGTCTGTCTAGATGGATTCCTAGATATTTAGTTTGGGTTTCCACCGGAACAATGACGTTATTTATTTTTATTGGCGTACAATTAGCCTTTCTTAGTGTAAAAGTCACATGGGCACATTTTGATGGATTTACTTTGATTTTCCATTTATTTAGCCAACCTTCCAGCTCATTTATATGAGCTTGTAAGTGCTCAGATGCAATTCTTGGATCTTTCTTCACACTTAAAAATGCCGTGTCATCTGCGAACGTTGACGTGATAGTATGTTGATTTGTAGGCATATCGGATGTATAGACGATGTATAATAGCGGGCCAAGTATACTTCCTTGGGGGACGCCTGCAGAAATCTTCTTGACTGGTGAAAATACATTTTTTGACCGTACCTTAAATGTTCTATCAGTCAAGTAACTTTTAATCAGCTTGTGGGTGTTAGCAGGAAGAAGTCGTGTTACTTTTGTGAGGAGACCATCATGCCAAACTTTGTCAAATGCTTGGGAGACATCAATAAACAATGCTGAACAAAACAGCTTTTTCTCGAAGGACGATCTGATAGCAGTAACAATTCTGTGAACCTGCTCTGTAGTTCCATGACCAGCCCGGAAGCCGAACTGATGTTCTGGATGACCAATTTTTTAGACATGGGATTCGTACACTGACCGAAAGATGGGAGAAAGTAATGGCCAGCGATGAATAATACTTTGAATCATAAATGTATAACCAGTTTATCACAATAAAGCCTCGAATTTAGGAAAAAAAAAACGACGGGAGCAAAGTTGTACATCTAGTACATCGAAAAAACAAAATACTTCATTTGAAAATAAAAGGCAAAACAAGTAAAATAATTTATTGGTTGCAAAGAGACCATAAAAAGTATTTTTAAAATACAAACAAAAATTTTAATTAAATATCACAGCAGTTTTGTACTTACTATTTATGTCTTAGTTCTTTCAATTCTCTTAGTCCACGGTGTTTTTCAACTTTGTTTTCTACTTCCCTCAGTGTTCATTTTTCAATTGCTAAATTGTGCCGCTTTTGCTCTTTCAACTCTTTCTTCTTTATATTTATCATAGAGGTTATCAATAGAGCAATATACTTTTTTGGTGGACCATCGCTTCCAACATCTTTTTCTGCAAGGACGTTGGTAGATGAGGCTTGACTGTAAAGTTCAGTTTGTGCACTTACTTAAATATTTTTCATTCACACTCATTTCAAGGAGATCGTCAGTCACTAACAGTTCTATGAGCGCAAGTGCGATGCTCTCTAACATTTGTGTGAGTGTGGAGCCTGCACCAAAAGTATTTAGTACACTTTCCACACACTCTTTCATCCCAATTAAATTATAAATCGCCACTTCATCGCTTGTTTCACGCTTAAAAGAATGTCTATTTGCTTTTTTTGTTGTTGTTGTTCTTGAGCTGAAATTAAGGGTAAATGACGATATTTATTACATACGAGTATTTGATAAAAATTATTAAATACTTACATTTTTAGGCACAACTCCTTGTAATTTTTTAGGGAAATTATCCCCAAAATTTGTTATCACATTCTCCCTCTAATTACCATTCGTAATACATATTTTTTCTCAAGAAAGAGTTTCCCATTTTCAAAGTTCTTTTAGAATCTCTCAATGAAAATTTGATTATAATAGGGGAACTGGGAATTGAGAGAAAACTCCCAGGGTAGGCTGAATTTTATTTTATTATTTACAGTTACAAAAATCGTTTCTGCTGAGTTGCGATGTGGAAAATTTCAACTCTTTCTGAGAATTAGAAAAGCCGAAGTTTTATATCTATTGACAGATATCTTTAAAAAAAAGCATTTATGGCTGCTACTTTATTTTTTTAATTAAAAGTTGTTTTTTTGCCACATTCGTTCTAACATCATTATTTTGCTTTAGTTGCAATTGAAAATTATTATTATAATTTTTCCTTTTTAATTTAAATTTTCCTTATACGAGCGTGATTTTTCATTATCGTCATCTTGCGTACGTCATGCCCTTCTCTTTTTCAATTAAACTATTTGTGGCATCTATGAAATCTGCCTTCATGATGTGGTTTGGTTTATTTATTTTTTGTTACTGTTGTTGTTGTTGGTAAGAGTATCACCATGATCTGCCAGCAGTTTATAACTTTTACAAAGTATTAAAAGCAAGTAAGAAAAAGAAGTAAATGATTACGTTCCCATTGAATGCTTGGTTGGATTTTGATTGGCCTAACTCATTTCTAGCTGACTCTGTCGGCTTTGGCCAACTACTAACTGACCAGCTTGTTTAACTTGGAACCGTTGATAACTTTGTTGTCATTTTATATTGCCGCCAGTCTCGTTTTTTTATTTTTTATTTTTAAATTGTTGCTGGAGTTTTTGCTTCTTTTTTGTTTGTTTGATGGTGTTTTTGTACTTCGTCGCTCGTTTGTTGTTATTGTTATTGGTCTGATCATTGTCGCCTTTAATGTTGTTGCTATTGCTGTTGTTTAATTTAATCTTTTTTCTTTTTTGTTGGCTTATTTTCAACATCTTTAGTTTGAAAATTTACTTGGTTTTCTGTTTTTCACTTCAGCTTCGAAAGAAAAAAATTCTTTTTCAAATTTTTTTTGTGTGTTACTGGTTTTGTTTTAAAAGCTTAAATTCCAGTGTGAATTTTTTATATTTTTAATTTTTATATAATTTATCTTAAGGATGTTGCTGTAAAAAGTTACGCTTTTGACACCCTTGATAGCCATTGGCGTAGAAAAATCCTTCTAGAGCAGACAATACACTCTCCCAGATTGCTGCTGCTAATTGTTACAGAGTTTGAAAATTTGTGTGTGTGTTTTTTTTTATTTTATAAAGGGTGTTTTGTAAAAGTTTACATCTTAAAGTTAGTTCAAGCTCTAGGGCAATCTGGCTCATAATTATTAACTTGCTAACGTTGGTTGTAAAAAAAAAAAATTAACGGTTCTTGCTTAAAAAAGCTTTTATT
This sequence comes from Thelaira solivaga, assembly GCA_947397855.1. Taxonomy (NCBI): domain Eukaryota; kingdom Metazoa; phylum Arthropoda; class Insecta; order Diptera; family Tachinidae; genus Thelaira; species Thelaira solivaga. The sequence continues at coordinate 31,725,297 of OX377612.1, forward strand.
GAAAGCACACTTTTTTGAATTTAAAGTTAAAAATTCTATTGTCAGCTTCTAATAAAAAGTTCTCTAAGGCTTTTAATTTATGAAACATTTTTCTAAAATTTGTATGCTTTTACAAAATTTCAAGGATTTCTTTTTATGTTTTCTACATCACTGAAAAAGTTTCTTACTATTAACTTGGGCTTAGCTACCACATACTCGTACATACATACTTTTTTCCAATAATAATTCAACTAAAATTGACAACCAGTTAGTTAGTTGTTGGAACAAAATTAAAACTGGTTCACACGAATCCATTCATATGATCAGTCATACCCGTACGGACGTATGTATGCGCATACACAAGCACACACACACACACACACACACTTACGTTGTATGTTAAATGGTAAACGAGTACATATTAACTAGAAGCTCCCTAAAAAATCGAATAAAAAAAGCAACACGACAACAGCGGCAACAAACACAGCCCATTATTAAGCTACTTTACAATATTAAAACTACAATGATACATAATGCATGATTGTGACATTGCGGTTGTACTCGGATACTTTTTTTGTGCACACATACGAATTGTTCTACGAAATGAAAGGCAACAAGAAGACTGCAGTGCAAAGCAAAACAGCAATTTAATGCAATTCCAGAAATTCTTTAATGCCTCAAGAATGAAGAAAAATGCCGTCCATGAAAGAAGAGAAACGAGAAAAAACATTCTTAAGATTGTTGAGAAGAATTTCTATGTTGCGAATTTGATATAAAAACAAAACTGGTCAAACATATGCTTTTTAAGAATGCATTAAGCGAACCTAACAGATACAAATCCACTGCACAAAACACACAGATATGTAGATGTTAATCTACATTTACACACACACATACAGACACAGGACAGTAACTTTTGATTTGCTAAGTGGGGAATGGGGAATGGCAAATGTTTTATTTATTTTTTTCGCTTCTTCATGTTTTTTTTTCCATTATTTCTTTCGATATCTGAGAAATATCGTATGATGGTATGCAGACCATATGTATGCCGACGTTGTTGTTTCAACTATGTGAACGTTCTTCAAATTATTGTGTTGTATGTATTTTTCTCGTATATACATACATACATACATACATACATACGTACTCGTATGTATCGTGCTTGTTGGTGCTGTTGTTGTATCAGCCGTATCCGTACCAGACTAATACTTTGGTTCAGTTTGGCCTGTTTGTTGCAACTTGCACGTTGGTTTCTTTATACTAATGCTATCGTGCAACATTCATGTGGGGAAAGAAAAACATGCTGATTGGCATTTAAAGTTGTTGTAGATAGAAAGAACCTTTTATTTATTTATTTTTGTAATTTTCTTTTTGTTTTATGTGTTTTTTTCTGGTAATTTAAAAAGCTGTTAGCCAAGAAATAAGCAGCAAACAAGAGCTAACAATTTTTAAGCTCACGTTTCGCTACATTTACCGCCATTTATTTGATATAATCTGTAGCAGAGTTGCCTAATTAAAAAAAATTAAGCATTTCCTGTTGACCACAGTGGCTTTATTTTGTAGAACTCCATGAATTTATACAAACATACATATAAAAAATTTTGAAATTCATATATGAAATTTAATATAAACTACTGTTGAAATTTAAATTAAAAATTCTTTTCTAATAAAATAATTATATTGTTATGATTTTATTTAATTTTATTTTGTTTAGCTAAATTTCGATCATTGTATTGAAAACAAAAACAATACACGAAAATTGGCTTTTGTTTTTAATACAATTATGCGAACGAAGCTTTCGTTCGCATTTAGCTGAACAGGACCTAATTTATTTTCCTTTTTTTTAATTCTTCAAATAAAATTTATTTCTAATCAAGCACTTTATTATTCATGAAAAACAAATTTGTTCTCTGAATACAAAATTGTGTTATCTGGCATCACCTTTATCATAAGTTTTCCCCAACATCACTGTCATTAACACTGTTCTGCTCCCCTCTATTAAACAGTTCTTCCATTACTTTATTAGTTTGGCTGCTGTGTTGTTGTTCTTGTTTTTTTTTGACGATTATTGCTTTCTTTACTTTACTTTTCTTTGGAGAGTGTATGTTTTTATTTTATTTATTAGTTCGGTCTGTTGCATTTAGTAACGCGCGCGCATATTTTTACTGCGTTTTGGAATTTTTGTGTTCGGCAAAAGAATTTTTGTTTTTTATTTGTTGTGTTGTGCTTAAGACTTGCAGTAAACTAAAAAGAACTTAAAGTAATTGGCAAAAATTAAGAAAAGTAAATGTAAAAATTCTAAATGTTTTCGAGTGTAGTGGCAGAACAAGTATTCTACAAAAGTAAATTGTTGTTTTAAGAAACAAACTGAAAACATGTTGATGCATGTAGGAATGTGCTGTGTGTGTTTAGTGAAACAAGCATAAAAAAGAATTACAGATATCAGATGAGAGACAACAACAAAGGTAGATGATGCACTTGCAATGATTCCAAAAAAGGTTTAGTCAGATTTATCTTCAATTAAAAGTTTTCTCTTGAAATTTCTTTGGAAATACACGTTTCCATGCTTGTATGCATACACACGTTTATGCACGAGTATGCATATACATATGCATACACAGTTGTACTAAATATGTATGTAAGTAAATGTGTGTAAACATATTTTGGCTTTTGTTTTGATTGTTGTTCGGAAGCAAAAAAAAAAAAATAAAATAATTTGCAACAGTTGGGAATTCGCCGTAAAATCAGTTGATATCATAAACATAAAACTGTATCGTCATCTCTTTCATGCTCATATTAAACAATATAAGAAACACAGGTAGTTAATAAACTGCAGTGTTATATTAGTGTAAGTGTAAACTACAGTGGGTCCAGTTGTTTAAAAAGACATCAATTCTAAAAAATCAGTAAACTATTTGCAGAATATAATTTCAGGTATGTAAATGAAAGAATTTCTTATTATTTTGTTTTTTCAATACAATTTTTTTATTTAAATGTCAATGGGTTTGCTGAGATATTAAACAAAAATATATAAAGGGTCCGCCATCGAACGTTTTTTTTTCAACTAGTGCTTATGTCGTGAATGGTAACACTTAGCTCATGTCTGATTTGACAGATAATTAGTTTTATCTTTCTGCTGAAAGAATATGGTTGTGTTTTCGCTTCGCTAAGTGGGCCTGCGATTGACTTACAGAAGATGCCGATTTTGCCAAAAAAATCATCTTTTCAGATGAAGCTCATTTTGATCTTGGCGGGTATGTAAACAAGCAAAATTGTCGCATTTAGGGCACAGAAAACCCGCACGCATACATTGAAAAGCCGACGCACCCAAAACGAGTCACTGTTTGGTGCGGATTTTGGTCCAGAGGCATAATTAGGCCATTTTTCTTCGAAAATGATCAAGGAGTGGCCGTTAGTCAATGGTGATCGTTATCGGGCCATGTTGAACAAATTTTTGTTCACAAAAATTGAAGAAGAGGATATTGGCAACATTTGGTTTCAACAGGACGGCGCTACGTGTCACACAGCCGAAGCTACACTCGATGTTTTTATAGTATATTCAAAACAAAAAAAGTTATTTGGCGGACCCTATATATATTTTTTGATTAAAATGATTAAAACTAACAAAATAAACTATCATTTCATAAAATTATTTACATGCATGTAGTTGATTGAAATGCCTATATTTTTCAGCAACAATAAAAAATTTTTGTTAGCAAAAAATTCTGCAGTACCCTTACTAATAAAATAATAATAAAACTTAATAATTTTCTGGTGCCAATTGCGAATATATTGACTTGAAATTGTATGAGTTTTCATGATTTGGTTTATTTAGTATAAAATAACATTATCTCATATTTATGTAGACTATTTCACGAAAGCTTCTTAGATTCTCAGTGAATTTTTCCTACAAATTCTTGGCAAACATGAATAATTGAGAATTATTAATACAATATGGAAATGATTTGATTTAAATGTTCAAAAATGTCTAAACCAACCAACCATTTCTTATTGATAAAAAATATATTACGTAGTTTATTCTTCTGTTTTCTTTCTTGTATCAGAATGATAATTTAATGTTACTGAAAAGTACTTGAAGAGCATAATATATAAAAACAACATAGGGTCTTCCAACTATAAGTATAACAAATTATTACCAAAAACATTAGTTCTTATTAAATTTTTAATTTCAAATTTAAAAAAAAAATTCCAATTTAAAAACAAAACATTAACAAATTTTTTGAGAAATATTTAATTTTGTTGTTATTAAAAAAATGAAAATAAATTTATTTTAAATTCATAGTAAAACAATTGAATACTTCTATTGTTAGAGAAATTGACCAAAAGTTTCAAAAACAAATAAAAAAATTAAAAACTTTAAAAAAGTAGGCATTGAACAAAAATTTTCTAAGCCGGGAGCTTGACAAAGCTTGGAAAGAATCCACTACCTATCGCAGTAGCTTCCGTGATATGGTCTATAGAGATATTTCATCTCTCTTAGTTTTTGTTAAACTTTTTGATTCCAAATTATTTATTAAGTTACATATAAATTTTTTGTTTTAATTTAGTACTGCGCGTTTATACATATACATAGATATAGGCCTCGCATGAGGCCAATTACTTTATTCATATAAAATATATTATTCTTGCTGCTTTATTTTACATGATATAATTTTTTTTCAGTTTATTTAATTTTGTACATCAAATTTAATAACTACTGGGGCTACATTACATGTTTGTGTAATTGTAGATTTCTTTCTTGGTTTATTTTAAATAATTCTGTAAAAATTTAAAAAATCTAAATTTTGTAAAAAAAAAGGTCTGACATTGCAGACTACCGACTTCAACTTGTCAAAAAGGGAGTACATGTGTTTATACGAAAATGATTATTTTCACTATAGTACGGCTACATGGCTACACGACCGCCGTTGTAGCTGTTGTCAACTTACCCAACGTGATGAATTTCTATCATGACATTTAGCATGATAGAAAATAACCAGGGGGGTTACTCTCTATTGCGATGCGAAAGAAAAACTATTCGCATCTGTATGATTTTTACATTGAGTTGCAATACGTTTTCTTTCGCATCGCAATAGAGAGTAACCCCCTAGGAAAAGCATGCTATTTTTATTTTTATATTAAATGTCATTTTAGTTATTAATTTAATTTGCAAGTTTGTTTACTTTGAATATATTCTTTAAGATAACTTACTCGTACATATGTGTGCGTTTTAATAAATAAAACTGATCGTACGTATACAAAAAGTTATTTTTTAAGTTTTAAATGATGAAAAGTAATAAAAAAATATTTCATCACAATATAATCCTATCAACGTTTTCCCCCTGGTACTGCTACTAGTATAAAATTGACATTTGCTCTGCCAGCTTTATATCTCCTGTTATGATCAGTTATAGACATAGTGTTAGAATAATTTCTATTTTTGTTGGCAGCAGCTTAGTGCTGTCAATGTAATACAAAACAAACTAATTAGAGCTTAAACATATTTATTCTATTTGACAATCAAGAGGTTTTAAATAAATTAATTGAATTGTTTTAACATTATTACGTGTTATTAGTATATTTATATACACAAATGAATCCGTGTAAATTTGTTTGAAATTAATAATTAAATAATTTTATTTTTACACATATTAAAAAATAGAACGTGGCACTATTGAGATATGTATTTCGATAAGAAGCACACACACATTTTACATTTCTAAATTATTCATTATTGTTGTTCGCACTATTTTAGCAATAGTTGCTATGAAATTTATTAAATTTTCTTCAGAAATATTTTCCACACAAATATTAACAAAAAGTAATTTTATTCTAAACTAAAACGTGGAAACTACAGATCAGCTGCCGCAGTTTCTAAAATAATTAAAGCGACAGTTGTGCGCAACGTCGTTTGCAGTCGTGTAGTTGGTAGCCTGCTGTCTCAGTTATGTTTAATGCATCACCTTCTTTAAGAGATAATGGTATTTCTCGCCGATAAGTACGAATAAAAAACAAAGTGAAAATTTGAAGTCAGCGCCCAAAATTATTTTGAAACCAGTTGCTGTTCTGATGCAAAAGTTCACTTGAATTTGTAAGCTTGTGTTATCAGAAATGTAAAATGACAAAATTAAAAAAATATAAAATTGTTGTTTTTGTGCACAATATGGGCAAATGGGAAACTTTACTGTACGACTTCAAAAAGCAATCTAAAAAGAATTTATGAACGCATTGCCTGCGTAATATTTTTTCGTGAGTGTATTGTGTCCTACATGTATTTTATCAGGCTGTCAGAAGAACATTTAAGTAACACAAAATAAGAAACAGAAAATTTCTTACAGTGTGCTTATGAATTCGCTTTTAGATACTCCCGTCATGCGCTTCACATAACAAGATGCTAACTTGTTAAAACTTTTTATGGTTGTTCTTGTTGCTTTTGGCTTCAGCACACAACAATGGCTGAATTCAGCTGTAGAAAACAATTTTGCATGTTTTCATGCCAACTCTTTCCAGCCCATTGGCATACTATAGGGTTGTGTCATTCTTACTCATACAAACTTTAGCAAAATATCAAGTAATGTTTGTATTTGTTAATAAAGGTTGGGGTAAAAACAAGAAGAGGAAGCATTATTTTCGCCGCACATTCTTCAGCGCATTTTTCCGGTAAATTTCTAAAATATTTGGAATTTTTGTGCGTACATGTGAAATGTATGAATGGGTGTGTGTGTCAATATGCTACTCGTACACTCACACAGTCTCATCCATTTAGTAGTGCGACATGTATGTATAGCTTGGCATTCATAGTTTTATTATGTGCATATGAATGGGTTGTGTGTCGTTATAATAAACATTCAAATATTTTGGTATAGATGGCGCTATAAGGCCCAAACAAAACACTAAACTTAATAAAAGATTGCATATACAAAAAATGAAAACAAAAAAAAAAAAAGTGGGAGAGTGACATGCTCAGTTTTACTCAAGTAGAATTTCAATATGTGTGTGTGTATATGCACTAGTGAGTATATTGCTGTATATTAGATAATGTTTAGGAGGAGGTGTGGATGGATGGATGGATGGATGAATGGCTGGCTGGCTGGCAGAACAGATGGATAGATGGATGAATGGTCGTTTGAATGAATGTTAATGTTGTTGATATCATTCGCAGCAGTAACAACAACAAAACAGAAAATTAAATATTACTGTTCTAGATTTTAACCTACAGAAGAAAGATGAGTCAAGTTTGATGAGCATTAATAATTTAAGGGGAGGGAAGATGAAGGTGCTGCGGACACTGAACAAGTTGACTGAATCATTATTTGCTCTTTAATTTCACGTTGCTTAAGTTATTTTATTATATTCTTCCTTTTCTGCTTCGCTTTAAAATAAATTCCTAGAATTCAATCTTGAAATAAAATGTTTTTTTTTTAATATTCCGCTCAAATTATTTAATATAGTGGTGGCTTAATAATTTTTTTTTTGCTCTTTTGAAAAAAAAAAAAATGCAAAATTTTAGATGATTTAAAGATTTAGTAAAATGTTTCTTAAAGAGATAAATTTTGCCGTCGGTAAAAACAAAGTTTTAAAGTTGATATGAGCACGCACGAGTATTTAGGTACCTATGTGGTATTCAATTCAATTCAATTTGAACATTTGAATAATAGGGAACAATTTTAAATATTTTCTTTTCTAGTCTTTGGTATCACCCAAATGATGGTATTAAAAAATTACAATTATAACTCTTCATAGAATTTTCGCTTATAGATTATCTACAAAGTGGGCCAGAAGAAGTCATCGGATGTTGTTTGGCTCTCATTTTTTTTCTGGATGAAAATGTAATGTGTGCCGTTGCTCTGTCCTGTTGGAACCACATGTCCTCCAGTCCTAATTCGTTCAATTGCGGTAGAAAAAAATCTGTTAACATGGCTCTAAAGCGCGCAGCGTCTACTGTTGTCATTAGACCAGCCCGATGACTCCTCCAGCGTGAGCAGCGCACCATGCAGTCACTTTGAGCGGGTGTAATGGCTCCTCGTGCATCACTCGTGCATTGTCGGTGCCCCAGAAGCAATAGTTTTGTTGATTCACGTACCCGCTAAGGTGGAAATGATCCTCGTCGCTCATTATAATTTCAGTCGAAAAATCGTCCACTTAGATTACTCCGCGTTCTTGGGGAGTGTATCGCTCCATGGCTTGTTCACTTGTATTCTACATCTGTCTAGTTCACAAATGTCAAAACAGATTTGACATTGGCCGCCATTTGCAAAAATAAGAGCATCTTCCAATAGGGTGATTTCTTTTAGCCCACCTTGTACTTGTAACCTTCAGTACCTCACAAAAACGGAAAGTAACTTTATATAAAAATCTTTTCAGCAATTGTAAGAAATGACTAACCGGGAAATTTGAGCTAAGTGTAAAGCTGTTCTGAGTTGCTTTCAGTGACAATTTATCCAATTAAGAAAGGACAAAGTATTGGTAATATTTTTTGGCATTGCTTGCATTCATGGCGAAATTGTTGTTTTCGAAAATCTACAGCCTCATGACGTCTTCAGTATAACCAGTACATCAAATAGTAACTTTGAGCGGCTGTAATCACATCTCGTGGATTAACATTTTTTGTATTTTACCCCATTTTTTGACTTGTAGTTCATTAACTTCAAAAATTTTGTCGTCGCTTGTTTTCAATTTAATGGTGGGCATATTGATTGAAAGTTTTTTTTTTGTTTTTATACTGAAATTCTAGAAATTTAATATAAAGGGTGTTTTTTATAGACGTATAGAACTTTAAGTTGGCATTACTGTTCAAGATGGCGACCGATTTAACAGCTGTCAAGTGATTTATTCTCAGTTTGGTTTGGCAATTCATCATGAATAGCCAAACGATCATGAAGTAAGGCGTAGATTCGTCGAATGGGCCCAAAACGAGATTGCCATTGTTCCCGATTTTCATAAGCGAATTTTGTTTAGCGATGAAGCGCACTTCTGGTTGAATGGCTACGTCAACAAACAAAACTGCCGCATTTGGAGTAAAGCTAATCCTCAAGTGTATGTCGAAACACCGTTACATCCAGAAAAACTGACTGTTTGGTGCGCTTTATGGGCTGGTGGAATCATTGGTCCGTACTTCTTCAAAAACGATGATGGCCAGAACGTTACAGTCAATGGTGATCGGTATAGAGCCATGATTACTAACTTTTTCATTCCTGAATTGAACAACCATGATGTCCAGGAGCTGTGGTTCCAACAAGACGGCGCAACATGTCACACAGCTCGTGCCACAATCGATTTATTGAAAGACACGTTTGGTGACCGCTTAATTTCACGTTTTGGACCTGTGAATTGGCCTCCAAGATCTTGTGACTTAACACCGCTAGACTACTATCTGTGGGGCTATGTAAAGTCATTGGTCTATGCGGATAAGCCACAAACGCTTGACCATTTGGAAGACAACATTCGCCGTGTTATTGCCGATATACGGCCGCAAATGTTGGAAAAAGTCATCGAAAATTGGACGTCCAGATTGGACTACATCCGAGCCAGCCGTGGCGGTCATATGCCAGAAATCATATTTAAAATGTAATGCCACAAGATTATCTTTCGGATAAATAAAATTCATGTCAATCAAATAATCCATCGTTGTTTTATTGCAATTTAAAGTTCTATACGTCTATAAAAAACACCCTTTACTTATATAAATTTCTCTGTGTATGTTTGTCGGTACTCTACTTTTTTTAATTAAAATTTTTCATTGTCATACATTCCTCGTAGAAATCGCTTTAATCTGTATGCATATGCGTGTAAAGCCTACTACTCCCAAATGAAAAAATTTGATTCTTTTGATATTGAAATGTTTTAGAAAAGAGCTTTAAAACTGATTGCTGTTATTACTCGCTGCAATAGCTAACTGAAGCATTTAAGCGGTTATTTCGTACAACAATGAATGTTTGTCTGGAAATAAAAAGGTATTTTATTATTTTTTTCTGAATTATACACCACATGATTCCGTGATATTTGTAGGGTCTCTCATCTTGTTTAAGCCGGTGTGAGTGTTTTTTTTTATTATTGACAACTTTTTTTATTATTTTAACTGGTTATTCTCATTACAAGTTTATGCTTCATTTCTTAATAGATTTCCGGTAAATTTTAAAATTATTTATTGAAATTGTAAAATGTGTATATGTGGCCCTACATATCTCATTGATATAAAAAATATCAGTGAGACACATTTGCAGTGTTAAATTCCTTTTACCAAATTTAACTTGTTGGCAAGCACATACTCGTACAAGTATCTTTGCTTGAATTTTAATGACTATTAAAACTCTTAGCTAGAGTATGAGACAATCTTGTTAATACGAGTACATTTTCTATTCATTTAATTTAACTTTATTTTATTTTATTTATATCGTTGTAAATATTATGATGAATTGCTTTTTAAAGTAGTTTTAGACAGTCGAGTTGACAAATATGTTTCAAACGTAAATGGTTTTAGAGTTACATGTTGTGTGTTCAGTTTATGTTTGATTTATGTTTTCTTTAATTGATGGTAACATGTGATCTTTCTGAACTAACTGAAACAGCTTCAACAACCACAATAATAAATTTATACAGCTGTCGAATGCATCTTAGTATTCACTGTATACAGAGTAATTATACCATCTAGAGATACTATTTCTAATCCTTATTTGAATTTTTTCACATTTCATACAAATGAAAGAAACGTTGAAAGGAACACACATGTGTTTACACTAGACTACAATATGAGGTGTTAATGTGATTTGCAACAAGTTTGCTCATATGAAGAGGAATATTCATTCGCATACGTAAGACAGCCTTTTTAAACATGTTTAGGCAATGCTAAAGCCGTGTTGTAGAAAAGCATTGCCAGTCTAAATGATGTCTTTGAGGAGTTTACTTTCGATTCACTTTTCAAACAGGGGACTTTAGGTATGAATGATAAGGAACGGTCAAAGTATGTAGAAATGCCTTTAGCAACTTGTTACAACATTGACCTGCAAAGTAATGGACGTTTAGAACGTCAGACTAGTGTCAGTCACGTGGACATCAAAATGAATTAACTCAAACAACTAAAGATATATTTTAATTGTAATTTTATTTTTAAACAAACGATTTTATTATTTATTTCTTTTTCAAACGGAACAAGTAAGGAAAAAAAGAATGTAACTAAAAAAAACGACTCCCTCTTCTCTATGACATCTTTCGCGTCACATGTTACAAAATTAATAATCATATATAAAAGAAGAAAAAGTAAAAACAAAAGATACATGGTTGTGTTCTACCACAGAGTGACACTAGTTTTATTCATAATTTAATTAATTAAAAAAATTTTTTTTAAATACAATTTTGGATAATTTGAATATTTTGTTTTATATTTTTTTTTTTAGCAAGAATTTGGGATTAAGGAGTTTTTTGTTTGCAAAAAAGATATTGATTTTTTATTCTCTATTTCGGTCAGGTTCATTTCATATAATTTTCTGTGTTGGTATTCTCTATTAGTCGTGAAAAGACAAACTTTTTAGTTTGTATTTTGCTTGTTATTCAAATACATTTTCGCTTGCTTATTTCAATAATGTCATAACTCAAAAAATAAGTTTTTTTAAGTTACCAAATTAATTTGAAATTTACAAAATTCTTCAATATAACCAACTCCGACTCCAATAAAAACATTTTTATTAATAAAAATTAACCAGTTCTTTTAAACGCATTCCATATTTAAGCAATCATTATCCATTCAAAAAGAAATAATAATAAAATATTTTATTAAATTAAATTAAATCTACAACAAAATATTATATGTATTAAGCCAAAGCAATCTATTCGCCTTTGGCGTACAATTCCTTCGCTATGGCCTATCAAACCAAATTGGCAAAATGATTAAGAAAGTAAAGTAGACAGGGAAAACAGGGACACAGCAAGCAGGCATATAAATACATAAATGAATAAATAACATCAAATGCTACTGCCACCTTAAGACAAGAGCATTTTATAGATACAAAATATACAACGCATCATTAATTTTCATTAAATAAATCATAATGAATTGTGGTCTAATCTATAGGATAGTACGTTTTATTAAAGATGAATGTGTAAAATGTGAAAATGTAAAGACCACAAAAACCAAACATTTGACTATAAATATAAAATACGTTTGTAAATTTGTAGGTGTGTTGAAATTAGGACCAGCAAAGAGTTTGTGCACAAAATTATCGCTCAAAAATTTCTTTTGAGATTTTATTAAACACGGCCTTGCTTTCTTTCGTGGAGGGGAAAAGGCTGCTACGTGATATTAATCGTTTTGTCAACATTTGTTTGAGTTAAGTAATTATGGTTTCATGTCTCAGTAAAAGCCCACACGTTGCACTCACTAGCGAACGCCTTTTTATTTTAAAAAACTTTCAGGATTCTTGATATAAAAAGACTAACTTTTCGATGGAATTAAAATATTGCAGAATGTGTTGACCTGGGATCGTTATTAGAGGTGCGAAATTTAGACTGTGACTTTTTATATATCGCCGTCTTTGAACGACACATTTTAATCCTTAAATTTGTTTCCTGAACTAATGCTCACTACATTTCTTTTAGATTTAAAAATTTTTGAGTACTGGTTTTGGAATTTATTTTAATCTAAGTAAAACAATTCTGCTTATTAAACTATAGCCATGCCTTACTTCAGGCTCTATCTTTAGATCTGTCAAAAACTGCATATTTGCTTCACATGTGTGATAAAGTGCACTTTCACTAGATTTATTTTGAAAGTTGTGTGATCGATTTTCACTAAAGTTTAGCAATTTGAGTCCAGGGTTGTATTCGGTAGAGTTATTGTTTACATTAGCAAAACATATGTTTCGGCTTCTCTATAATGATAATTATCGTAAATTTAATGTTTTGGTATGAAACAATTTTAAAAAATACAATACGACTAGCTCGGTACCGAACGCGTATTGGCGATCCGTCCCCTGCCTATCGCTATATAAATGCTGTCAATATGATTAAATTCGCTCATTTCTTCTAGTGGCCTATTATTCAGTAGAAGTGGAGTTAGGTTTTAAAATTATCAATTTCGCATACTCTTGGGGATAAATCACGACATTCAATATATATAGAAGTTTCCACTTAAATGATATTGAAATTTCGATTGTTATCGGGTGCTGTAATTTATCCCTCGAACTGCATGCTTAACTGTTGATGAGCCATGATGTATAGTCAAGATCATTGAGTAGGTCGTTCAAGCCCCAGATAATAGAGTTCCGTTCTTGAGTTGCTGTTTTTATTACCGTTTTCAAATTGCTGTTGAAAAGAAGATGCATGCATGTTTAAAGTAAACTTTAAACGAAAATTGAACTTCATCGCTTATCAAAATTTTTAACATTGAAAATAAACTAAATGTGATATCGTTTTAGAAAATACTTTTTTCAAATAGAAGTTCACAATTGTTTGAAGGTGCTTGTCGACTTACAAAACCCTGACCCCTGGGATTGGTCTCCGGCTGAACTAGGCTTCTTAAAAACATCAGAACCCAAATTGTCGAATAAATTTGATCGAAATTAAAAAATTTAAATTTTTGACAAAATTTGCTCCATGTCAATTATGGCGATTTGGCCTCAGTTTTTTTGTTCACATTTCATTTCACTTTTGGTAGAAATAATTCTTTTCTCAATAAATTTCTTCTTTCAGTATCTGTTTTTCAGGTTCAAAACGGAATCTATTGATTGTAATGATTAGCTGTCAGGTTTCCACGTAAATTAAAAAATTTTTTTTAGCAGTTTTGTTGAGCACAATGAAGTATATTTTGATGCCAAGCTTATTTTAATTCATAAAAACTTTTAGCTTAAAGTTATTCTTAAAAATATATCAACTTTAGTATACCCAGAGAAGAAATAACACCATCCACAAACGGCATCACTAGTGTATTAACCACGTTTGTGCTCACTTTGAGAATGCATGGCGTCATTTTAAGAACGCATTATTGACAACGCGTTGCGGAATTGACAACGAATGGTGTCAAAATGACACCCTCCCGATGATAAATGGACACTATCTGGTGTCAACATGACACAATTTGGTGTCGGCATGATACTATACGATTGTTGAAATGACAACATGCATTGTAAATTTAACAACGCTTGTTAATAAATTGACAATTTGACAAAATATTGTTGTCAATTCAACAACTTTCGTTCACTAGTTGACAACCCACCGTTGTCGATTTTTACACTCATGTTAAAAAATTGAAAAACACCCGCTGTCAATAAAATAGACAACAGGATAGTGCCAAAATGACCACATACATGGTTGATATTGCAACGCGAATTATTGTATGAGCATGATAATGTGATTATTTTACTAAAATTTAGCCAATTCCTGATTTAAGAGTTCTTATCCAAAATGTTTTGCTGGTTTAGTTTCAAACTTAAAGACTAACATGCGTACTCGTATGCATACATAGACTTACATATCAGTTCGTGAAAACATTTTTAATATTCTGTATGTATAAAATAACTTGATAACAAAAAATCCATCAATCTATATTTAAAAATCATGCCAATCTCACGCAAATGCCTAAAAGCAAAACTCACGAATTGAATCTAAAAAAAAAGCAAAAACAACAATGTCAGCATCCAAACGTAATATCATTAAAAATCCATAAATGCGTTAAATTAAACCAAATACGGATATTCGCATCACCACCACCACCATCAACAATGATTCAACCAACCAACATGATGAGGATGTTGATGATGGCTTAGGAAACTCATCTCAGCTCACTCATTCGCTTGTCATTTTAACCGACTGTCTGTCCACTAAATATTAAAAGGAAATAAAGAAAAATATCTTCTATCATTTTCCTTTAAGTATTTAAAGTGTAGGATATGGATTTAATAGTTTTAGAGCCTTGTATCAGAGACATTAACAATTTGTTGCCTGCTTGCTTTTATGCAATCATTAATCATTGAGATATTTTTATGATTTTATTACGTTCTGTTTTAATATGTTTGAAATTTTGCCAAAGAATATAAATACTACGAGTACCACGAATAGAAATTTTGCCAGCATATATGACAGAGTCAATGTATTCTTACTTAAGGAAGCTTAAGAAGGTGTCAACAAATTTGTATTATGTTCATATAAAAAAGCGATTTAGGAACAGCGCTGTTACTCTAGATTTTAATGCTAAAGGCGGGGTAATAAAAAATATTATTATCGGACTTGTTCGTACCCTGCAATATTTTTGTGTAATAAAAATATGCAATCATGATGTATATCCATTCGTCCCAGCTGTTTTTCCATCAAAAAACGATATTCTACATTGTAGGCTTGTAAATACTTTATTAATGCAAGATTTGTCAAAAAAAAAGGTGGCGAACAGTGATCAGTAAAACAGGCCGAGCCACAATTTTCTGAGGTTATAAAGTTGTCTTAATAAGAGTGCACTTTTTGAATTTAAAATAAAAGTATGTACTTTTTGAGACAGTTGTGATTTTTTTATTGAATTAGAAAGATGACATGTGCCGTTTAAGTATGAAAAAAAACGTCCATGACCCATTTCCATCTGAATGGCTTAGTGAAAACAAAAAACTGTGGAGTTTGGAACTCAGGAAGGCCTCATGTAATCCTTGAGAAACTTATGCACTCACAGCGAGCCACTAATTGTCTGGTGCTGATTTTCGTTCAGGCCTTTTTTTTTTGAACATGAGACCGAAATGAACGGCATTCATTACACAAACATGATAAAGGAGTGCTTGTGATCTCAACTGGACGTTGTGAATTTGCACGACATATAGTTTCAACAAGACAGCGTCACTTGCCATACAGCTCGTGAAACAATTGATTTTTTGCAGCATGAAATGAAAAAATGCCATCTAACTGGGACAGGTAGCTTGAAATGGATTATCATTCGCTTACTTTTGTCAATAAGTTGCAGCTTTTAGCTTAGACGAAATTTTATTATTTAATCACTAAAAATCTATACATACTGCTGACTTATCATCATTGCCCAGCCCAAAGGGACTTAAAATTCGTCTCACAATGCGTAGGACGAAAAAGGGTAAAAACGGGTAAAATCTACTACAAAATTTAAACTAGAAAATATTTTTCGATTTGTGGGATAAAAAGCGTACAACACTAATTTTGATACCCCTTTTATCTTTCAAAGTAGCAATCACAGAAATAAAAGCTAAATTGTATTTGTGTCCCTCCTTAAATAAGTCTAAAATGTGTAAGGCAAATAAAGCCTAAAATATGTTCCCCTTTTTACTACTATTTCTAAATAGGTACCTTTATGCAAATTGATGTAGCATATAAGCATTTTATTATTATACTTGTAACATCCAATAAAAATCAATTAAAAAAACATTTTTTAAGGGAGAAAAAAGTACCAAACAATTTTAGTGGTATTTTTTTGTTTTGGGCAAACCTAGAATTATGATAATAGAATTAAACGCTACCGAACGAACTAAGAAATTGTAAAAACTACATTATGGTACTTTTGATTGATTTTAATGGTACTTTTTAATATTAAAAACCCTACAACTAGGAAAATGAGCTCAAACGGTTCCGTATAAAGTGAAAAATCATTAAGGAAAAATTGTATTTTTTATTAATTTTAATGATACTTTTTGATTTTCTAACGTTAACGAATCTATAACTATCAGACAGAGCTCAAACGGTGCTACTTTGCTGATGAAGTAGCGAGTGAAATGCTGGTGATATCATCAAACATTTTTAAGCTTTTTTCGAGGATAAAGATCAACGCAAAGGGCATGTCGTTGGTACCTCTGCTCCATAATTCCTTACAAGTTTCAGTAAAAAATAACAATTTTTTCCAAAGTTATGGCAAAACCAAATGAGGAGTTATGCGATCACTTCGGTTTGAAAGGGTTTAACGTTTGAGAAATTACAAAAAAAAAACTTCTTTTAAGGCTCCTAAAAAGAAAATGTAACGTTTTAATGGCATAAAGCATTTGTGTACCAACAAAATACATATTAGATATTGTGCAAGAAGCAAAAAAAAAAAAAAAAAAAAAATTATATGTTATATCGCCTTTTGCACTCTCATAGATCTGTATACCCGGCTGCAATGACTTTTTGAAGACAATTTTTTTTTCAATGTTTAAGATCCTCCGACGGTTCTGTTTGCACACTGCAACGGCTTTTTGAAGCCAATTTTAGTGTACTAAATCGATTAGGGCGATATTGCTGGCGGCTGATGATCGTTTTCGAGTTGGTTGGTTTTAAGCTGCTCTGAGAGTTGTGTGACTTTTAAAGCCAATTTTCGTTCACTTACGTTATGAAGGTGGTATTGGCGGCTAGACACCATGCTTTGTGTGTTTAACAGCACAAACACACTAGTACTATCATTTGCTTGAGAATTATTTACACTTCATATTAACAGTCCAAATTCATGTTATAAAAGTGGAAAAAGAAAAAAAACTTGTCACCACTTAAACTCTTAAAAAGGTTTTAAATTATGCAACTATTTTTATGTTATTACAACAATATTTCTTCTCCGTAAAAGTGTGAAATAGCTTAACTATCCATTAATGCCATGAAGTTGTTTGCTTTATTTATTTGTTCTTAAAGAAAACACAGTTTCAACATTATAAAACCAAGACAAGTAGAACAATACAAATCCGTAATTGGTAAACCAAGAAATTTTCTTTTAACAGATTTAGGTCTTATGTTAAATATTTTAAAACTGAATAACAACTTTATATTATACTTAGAGCTGTTGTTGCATAAAATATGGTGGAAAAATAACTTCAAGTCGAGTAGTGAAAAATAGAGTCAACTACCAAAGCAAGTAATGCTGATAAATATTCTTACAAGGATACAGATATTAATTGCCCTCTTACCGCAAACAAAACTCTAACATTCTATAGTCTAAAGCCACTTGAAACACATTTTGTGTTTTTTATTTATTTATTTCTTTACCATTCCAAACATAAGTACGTTCATACTTAAAAACCAATTCATCTACAATATAAAATCTTCACACACATTCGTTTTGTAGGCAAGTAAGTAGTAAAATCATATTTTGCGCACCTCCATCATATAGGTAACACATACAATTTTAATAGATGAATAAATACTTGGTCGTATTCATATAGTAGATAAAACCGGCAGTAGAGACAACAACAACAATTGAATTGATGAAGAAGAAAATACAGAAAGGCATAGTTGTATGCATGTGTGTGTGTGTGTGTAAACGAGTATGTTTTATTCATGCATCCATATTGAAATGAGATTATTTCCATAATATGATATTAAATACAAATAAGGATACTGATTAAGAAAATTAATGATGCTTTCAATTATGGATGAATGTGTTGGCTCTCCAAAATGAATACATACACACGTTAAAATACACTTGAACACATACATACATAACAGATGCTTTATTACCTACCATGTTACGATTACAAGTAGGAGTAAGGGTTCATAAGCATCATCATAATAAACATCATCATCATCATTACCCACACCATTTCCATTAGTGTTGTGAACTAAACGCAACAAATAAATATCACACATACGCACACTAAACAGGAAATGAGCAGGGAAATTTTACACAATAATATATTTTTCACTCTAATTGTAGGACACAATAGAGAGCGCATCAAATAAATACAAAATTTTCCTAACTCAAATTATAAATTTCACTCGTAAGCTTGCGCTTTAGAAACGGCCCCCCTACCCCCCTGAAAAAAAAATAACTCAACTCAATTATGTTACGAGTTCTTAAGAGAACTTTTAGCATAAAATTTATTCTCTGCACTTTTATTTTACTTGAGTGTAGTTGACTGAATGTTCAAGTATTTTTTTGTTTGAATTTTTAAGAGCAAAAACTCAAGTGTGAATTTAAAATAAAAAAAAGAAAAGTTAAAACTTGCAAATACAATTGTGTTAATGCTCTTTATTTCACGGTAAATATACAACATTGTAACGCATATTTAAATCTGCAAACAAACACACTTGCAGACTCCTGCATACACGCACATGTACTTTAGAGCATTTAGTACGTGTGCAATTTGATGACCCTTAGCGGAGGGTATGTTACGTTTTTTTTTTAAGCAAAATTACACATGTAAGGGATATTAAACATGCATTGAGAGAGAAAGTAAAATCTTATAAATAAATAAATGCAAGTGGTAAATGCAATTTGAGATTTTCTTTTCTATTTGTCTTCTTCTCATTATATATAACATTTTGCCAAGATGTCTGCTGCTGCTGCTACTGCTGCAACATTGTGTGTTTCCAATGTCATCCCATAATATTTTTCGTATAATTTTTTTTTATTTGCTGGCAAATACGCTGACAAACATATTTTTGGGATAATCGTTAAATAAATATTAAAATAATGTGTTGCCATTAAAAAGTAACAAAAAAAAATTAATTTAAGAATTTTTTTTTTAATTTTTTTTAAACAGAAGGCCACCTAATTATTGAAATGGTTTTATAGGTAGTAAAATCTTATGACCAGGAAGCTTGATAAACATTTTTAGAGAGCAAGATAAGTGACCACGCTTGGCGAAATTTTTTGCTTAAAATTAAGTTTTACGCTTAAGCCATTTTGCAATTGGCTACTTTAGATTTTTGTCGCCTGTGGAAATCACTTTGTTCTATTGGTCATTTAGTCAATTATCAGAAGAGTAGCAGAATAAGAGATGATGATGAAATGAAGTCATTAAAAGTTTTTCTTTAATTCAATGAAATATTTCACAAATTATGTGAATTCATAAAATGAAACTATTTCATTAATGAGTGAACTTTTCATTGTTGGTTTTTTTTTTTGGACCTAAATATTTAAGAAGTTCCCTTAACCTTTTTACCTGCATTTTAGGTAGTCTGTTCATTAAATGTGCATCAAGCAAATTTGTGACTCGAAGAAGGTGCAAAACTGTCCTCTTACTGTCAGGTGCCCGGCAGCTGCGGAAGTTTTCGTTGGCGTACATGCCGATCGTCAAGTGATCAGTTATCACAGCTACCTTTCATTGAATTACTGAAATTATTTCATTGATTTAATTAAATATTTCTTTAGTCTAAAATATGTTGAAAAATTATGAATTTTACATTGAACTAATGCCAAAGTTGACAGAATATATGAGAAAAATTGTCTCAGTGTGAGAGAAGACTTGGCCACACTGTTCTTCACAATGAAATCGAGTTTTGTATGAAAGCAGATACTCGAACATCTTTGTTAGTGTTTTTTGATAAAAATTTTTATAAAATTTCGATATGAGTTGCTCCATATTGAATGTAGTGACTTGGGCCCTGTTCTTGGAAATCTTAAGTTTTTCGAAGTGGAAACTAGTAAACGGGAGAAATACTTGTTCTTCTACTCGAAATATCAAACGCTACTTAGGAGTACGTCCCTAGAAGAGTGAATTTTAAAGGCTGTACAAAACAAAAAGCTGTTAATTCTGTTGAATTAGTTTGCAAACTTTTGCAGTTCGCCGTTTTTCAGCGTTTCCTTAAAGCTATTGTTGGTAGTAGTTGTGACTTTATTGTCATTGTTTGCTTAGTAGTCTCAGTTGTAAATGCCTTGGCTACATATTGGGCATAAGGCAAGCTTGAAAGGGTTTTAATTCAAGTAAGATGACAATAATCCTTCATCATTTAGTGGATCTTGTGTTCGATAAAAGTTCTATCGACTTTGGAAACTGACTACTGAGCTGAGGCAAGTTAATTTCTTTGAAAGCCATCGACAGTAACCAAAATAAAAAATTTCCTTGCAAATAAAATAGTAAATGAAAGTTAAAAGGACTCAATATGACAAAGACATATTTTCCCTAATTTTGCAATTATTTTTAATGTGAAATTTATTTATGAGAGAGAATGTTTTATTTTTATTTGTATTTTTATTTTGGAAGTGTGTCAATATTTAGCAGTCTTGGCAAAAAGTCATATTTAATTATTTAATTTTATTGTTATATTGTTGATATCATTGATGTAGTTGTTGCAGTTTTTTGTTATTAATCCTTAACACTTTAGTTTTGTTATGCCTTAGGTAGTCTCTGACGTCAGACAATATGCTTAATGTGTTGTTGTGTGCATGAGTGCATATGTGACACAAACACCATGAGATTAATTTCTAAAAGACATTTTATTGTTCTGAACACACGCATAGTTCATATGGGAGACATTAATATTTACGTGTGCTTGTCATGCTTTGCCAGATATGCCAAACACAACAATAAAAGCGTCTATGAAAGATGTGTTTGTGATGACATCGTGTTGGGATTTTCTTTTTTTTTTCTCTTTTTGTTCAAACATTGATGATGAGCTTTATAAGTTTCCCACATTTGTATACGTACTTGTATGTGTGTGTGTGTGTGTGTTTAAATGAATAACTTGTCTGTATGGGAAAGTTTATTTGTGTAAGAGTTTTAAGGTGAATTTAAATGTAAATTGAGATTGACGTGTTAGTTAAGGTGATATGAGTTGCTTAAAGGTTACTACGAAATATGTTTTGATTAATTGTTTTTAGTGATTACCAGGGCTACTACATTAATTCAAATTGTAATTGTAATTAATTTTTATTAAAGACTTTACACTAGGGCTTAGCTAATTTAGTATATTCAAAATGGAAATAGTGTTGCGAAGTTATTATATTTATGTATTATCCATTAAATGTGTGCATTATTTGGGAACTATTTATAATAGTTTCCTAGTACCACATGCACGACTAGTTCAGCTACAATAACACACAGTACTGGTTCAATATTAACCAATCGTAGAATACTTCTAACTACTAAACGTTTAGAAAAATGATGAGAGCTGTACGCCTGCCACATTTCGATCCGTATTTTTTTTGAAAATATGTTTTCACACTATCGTGATTTTTCATTTGATTTGATTTTTTGACAAGTTGTTTTATTCGGTATCATAGTCTAAAACCCCCTGATTAACAAAATCGGTCGCAAGTTAAACTTCTGTATTCTGCTGTCTCTTCGACTTCGTTACATAATCAGAAGAGGCTTTTTCGAATGATTCTCAATACTCTGCAATGTCCAGTCATAAATCCTGTGACAATACGAATGCCTGACCAAGTCAGAAATAGTAAGTTATTTGTTCTCTTCCGAGAATGGAATAACATGAACCCTCTATTCAGCCACTCATTAATCTTTGGCTTAATAAAGCTCCAAGACAGTCCGCTGAATGGTTCTGTGATAATGAAAATACTAGCTGCTGTTTTTCTAGTGAATTCGTCTTCCTTCATCATTGCCCACACAGACAATGGGTCGTATTATTGATTCCGCACGGAAAGGAAAATATAGCGGAAAGAAATATGGATCGATATAAAAATTGCTATTATTCATTCCTTCGGAATTATCTTATTATTTTGAATTGTTTAATTTAATTGTGAATTAAAAATAACCTATTGTGAATGAATTTTATTAATTTTCAGTTGTTGTCGATAGGAAAAAAACTTAATTTTTTAACATCAAAATAAATTGTAAATAAATGAAAAGAAAATTAATTTTCAATAAATAAAATTAAAGGATTTTCTACAAATACAACATATTAAGCTAAAACACATTTAATATTTGCGAAATATTTTATTTTTTTTACATTTTTGATCTTTCCGTTTGCTTTCCGTGAAATTTATCTACGTATATCGCGGAATCAATAATTGGAAATTTTGCTCCGCACAAAAAATGCTTTCCGTAATCGCGGAACGGAATGAATAATTAGACCCAATGTTAAAGTGAATAGTCTTAAAACAAGTAACCCCCCCCCCCCCCCCCCCCATTATCTACACACATTCTGCTATGGATTTCTTTTTCCCTGGGGTATTTGTTCCACTTTGGAAGTGATTTAATAAAATCGAACAAAATATTTTTTTGTAAATAAATAAAACACAATTGCTTGAAAAGTATATGTGTGTGTGAGTGTAGTATGGCTAGTTAAAAACATATCAAACACAATTTTTGTCTCATTATATTTGCCGTTACATTACATTTTAGTATTTAGTTGTTGTTGCTGCTGGTGGTGCTTAGAACCATTTAGTTTGACATGATATGAGTGTGTTAATCTACCAACAAAAAACTTTATCAATTTTACGATTGTATTTCTCCGTTTCGTGTATTATTTACAACGGAAATAAAAGCATGAAAAGGACTTTGTTTTGAGGTTTTACCGAGTTGCCTGTTGTTTCAGCATGTTTTTACATCCTATTGTTTGCATGTGGGAGTATGACTGTGTGACAGTTCTAACAATAAATAAAGCAAGAGAAAAAGAGAACGAAATATATGTGTATGAGAGAGAGGGAGGGAGAGTTAGGATATTTTTCTATTTATTTGTTTTTATTTTGGTTTTTAGCTTGTGAAGTTGTTGTTGTCTTTGTGGTATGTTATTTTTGTTGTTATTTTATTGTGCTTTAACACAACCACATTACACGGTTATACTAGCATTCGGACATGTTGTTCCTGTAGAAATTGTTGGATCATGTAGTAAAAAATACTTAAAATGGTGTCAGTAGAATGACCGGAACCATTACACTTGCACTCCAAAGCGGGTGATACACACGTCAAATTTCAACATCAATCAATGCATTTGTATGGGTTTTTTAAAAAAATGTTGTGTGTGATTTTGATGAAAATCAAAAGTAGTTTGATTTTTGTGATATGCCCACAAATGCCTTGATTGAGGATGAAATTTGATGTGTCTATCCTCCGCTTTAGAAAATCAACTTCCATATAATTTTATTTATTTGTCCACTTTACTTACGATTCCAACAGGGATATGCATGCACGTGAATGGGAATGGGGATAGACATTTTCTGGTATGTTACCTTGTCTGTAGGTATTATTCGTAATGTTTTTAAATGTAATTGTTTTTAACTGTTGTTTCTCTTGTTGATGATTTTGTTTCTATTGTTTGATACAAAGAGTGTGTGTGTATGTCTGCCTAACATGATAGTAAGTGTGTGTTTATTTGACTTTTGAATTTTACTTTTCTTTTCCATTCTTTTTATTGTTATTATCATTATTGCTGTTGTTAATGTTATTGTTGTTGTTGTTGCTTCTTCTATGATTGTATGTGTGTGTATACGTAAATAAAATTTAGCCTTGCTGGCAGTCATATCAAGCAAACTTTGTTCGTATACAACTTGTGGCATTATGCTTGTTCTAGTAATTGTTTTACTCTATTGTTTCCTTTTATTTCCTACAACATTATTGCGTTTGTTAAAATTATTGCAAGTGCAAGTGTAAGTGTAAGTTTGTAAGCTTTTATATGGAAATCATGCCCAGTCGTAATCGTCCTGCTGTTTCCTTCAACGTTAGTTAGTCTTTGGTTGATACATACGAGTATAAAGTAAAACAGAAGAGAGACAACAACGTCAGAAGATAAAAGCTACCAAATTAAATTGAAATTTGTGCTTGATTTCAATTGTTTTAATTTTTTTGCATTTTATGTCAGTCTTACTTGTTCTACACTCCTGTGTAAAAATGCTTTGTTGGGTGTCTACTTTGTGTTACATTTATTTAATATGTTTATGCATGTCTTGATAATATTAAACAAAAAAAAAAAAAAAAAATCAACATGACCAAATGACTTGTTTAATTAAAATTTTGTATATGCTTTTGTCCTGAAAATAAAGGAATATATTATCGCTGAATGCTTTAGAAAGATTTAAAAAAATACATAAAGAACAAAAGAGAGATAGAGATAGAGAGAGAGATAAAGATTAGTCACAAGTGATTTTTCTTTTTTAACAATTTGCTGGAAAAGCGTAATATTTAAAACAATTTTCAGGGTATATGAATTGAATTGAAAATAAAGGGTGTCCCAACAAGAATGCAAGATTTAAATTTTAAATAAATGACTGATGCAGCAATTGAATTGTTTCTCTGGCTGTATGACATGTGGCGCCGTCTTGTTGAAACCACAAGCCCTCCACATTCATTTCTTCAATTCTAGGCAAGAAAAAACTGGTTATCATTTCACGATACCGAACACCATTGACTGTTTGCACTTGACCTGCCTCATTTTCATAAAAAAAAGGTCCAATGATTCCTCCAGCCCAAAAACCACACCACACAGTGACACGTTGAGGATACATTTGCTTCTCGTGAATCACTCTAGGATTTTCCTCTCTCCAAATGCGACAATTCTGCCTATTGACGAAGCCATCAAGATGGAAATGGGCCTCGTCACTGAAGATGTTTTTATCGGCAAAATCAAAATTTTTATGTTGTCTCTCCAATACCCAATTAACGAGCACCCTTGGCTGTCCATGGTAATTTTTTACTAACCACGTACTTTCTACTACCAAACAATAACAATTGTTCAAATGTCAAACAATGACACTTCGAATGGCGCCAAATTTAAATCTTGCGTTCTTGTTCGGACACCCTTTATTTACAATTTAATTTTTATTATTTAATTGTGTTTAAGTTTATTTTTGCTGGATTATTAAAAGTCACAAAATGAACTTAAGAGCGCAATCACTACATTGTATAAAACAAAGTCGTTTTCTCTGTCCCTATATCCCTATGTATGCTTAAATCTTTAAAACTACACAACGGATTTGATGCGGTTTTTCTTAATAGATAGAATGATTGAAGAGGAAGGTATAATCTTGGAAGGTTTAACGTCACAAATCCGCCCGGCAGGTAGCGCTATAGTCGGTATCTGGTTTATTTGCCTACTAAAGAGTGATTTTTTTGCTATTATCTTTTTGGCAACACTAGTTTTGACAGCTCACGCACGTTTTGTATCTTGTGTCACTGTCAAACATCTTCAGTTTGGTCTATAATTTAATCATGAATCGTCTTACAAACGAACAACGCTTGCAAATTATTGAATTTTATTACCAAAATGCGTGCTCTGTTAAGAAAGTTCATCGCGCGCTTCTTCCATTTTATGGTCAGTTTAATCGACCTACTGAGGCTTCTATTCGGGCTATTGTAACAAAATTTCGCACCAAATTTACATTGTTGGACATTAAACCACCAACACGCTTACGTAGAGTGCGAACTGAAGAAAATATCGCAGCCGTATCGGCCAGTGTTGGTGATGACCGTGAATTATCGATTCGGCGCCGTTCGCAGCAATTGGGCCTCTGTTACTCCACTACGTGGAAAATTTTGCGGAAGGATTTGGGTGTGAAGCCTTATAAGATACAACTGGTGCAAGAATTGAAGCCAAACGACCTACCACAACGCCAAATTTTTGGTGAATGGGCTCTTGAAAAGTTAGATGAAGATCCACTTTTTTATCGAAGAATTGTGTTCAGGGACGAGGCTTATTTCTGGTTGAATGGATACGTGAACAAGCAAAACTGCCGTATTTGGAGTGAAGAGCAGCCAGAAGCATTGCAAGAGCTACCAATGCATCCACAAAAAACAACCGTTTGGTGCGGATTATGGGCTGGCGGCATCATTGGGCCGTATTTCTTCAAAGATGATGCGAATCACAACGTTACTGTGAATGGTGAGCGCTACCGTGCGATGATAACAAACTTTTTTTTGCCCAAAATGGAAGAGCTTGACTTGCATGACATGTGGTTTCAACAAGACGGTGCCACATGCCACACAGCACGCGAAACAATGGACCAATTGAGAGGCGAGTTCGATGAACAGTTTATTTCACGCTTGGGACCAGTCAATTGGCCGCCCAGATCGTGCGATTTAACGCCTCTAGACTATTTTTTGTGGGGCTATGTTAAGGCTAATGTCTATAGGGACAAGCCCGCTTCGATTGACGCACTGGAAGCCAACATTGCCAACATTATTCGTGAGATACCGGCCGAAATGTTGGAAAGAGTATGCCAAAATTGGACTAAGCGGATGGACCATTTGAGGCGCAGCCGCGGCCAACATTTGCATGAAATAATCTTCAAACATTAAATTATATCGACCCAACTATCGATCCAAATAAATATTTCATGCATTTTTCTGAATTTTATGTGTTTTTTTTTTAAATTTCCGATAGTTCTTATAAAATCACCTTTTACCTGTTCTTATCCGGTCTCGCACGGTTCTTTACTCTATGAGTACGATTTCTTAGTGTAAGAAGATCGAATATATAAAAATATAAAAGCAAGACAACGTTTGCCGGGTCAACTAGTTAAGCAATAAAAGTTAAATCACAATATTAAGAAATCAATTTTAAGACTTTTAAATGCTAAAGCAAAGTATTCGCACATACTTTACAACTGCGCGTAAAGCGTTGTTACGCATAGTTTGGGGACTAAATCCAAAGTAACCTAAATAAATGTAAATGTTCGTTTTTTTTTAGCAAATTTCTTCTTGGTAGCTCAGCTGTTTTCGTGTAACGTGTTATTGTTAAACATGTTCAGTTTGGTCTATAATTTAACCATGAATCGATTTACAAACGAACAACGCTTGCAGATTATTGAATTTTGTTATCAAAGTTCATGCTCCGTTTTTTCCATTTTATTCTGTTCAGTAACGAAGCTCATTTCTGGTTGAATGGATACGTGATGAAGCAAAATTGCTTTGGTAAGAAGAACTGTCAGGAGCATTGCAAGATCTGCCAATGCATCCCGCAAAATTCACTCTTTAGTGTAGATTATGGCCCGATGGCATCATTGGACTGTACTTTGTCAAAGATGACAAAGACAAGAACTGTGAACTGCGAGCGATGTGATTTCATTTGTCACATAGCACGCAAAAGAATGGTATAATTAAGAAGCGAGTTCGGTGAACAGTTTTTTTACGGTTGGGGGACCGGTCAATTGGCCACCTAGATCGTGCGGTTTAACACTTTTAGACTATTTTTTGTGGAGCTTTGTTAAAGCTAATTTCTGTAGGAACAAGTCCGCAATGGTTGACGCACTGGAAGCCAATGTTGAAGAATATGTTCCCGATATGTTGGAGAATGTATGCTAAAATTGGACTCAGCGTTTTCACAATTTGAGCCGTAGGAACGATCAAAATGTACATGAAATCATCTTTAAACATTCAATTATTTATGACCTGTTCAGCCATGTCACAAGAAAACCTAAGCGAACGAAAGCAAAAACAATGTATGAAACTTTGTCCTTGTTTTAATCACAAATGTGCTTTGCTTTCGTTCGCTTAGGTTTTCTTGTGACATCGGTGAACAGGCCATTATATCGTTCCATCGACTCAAATAAACATTTCATAAATTTTTATAAATTTTATGTTTTTTTTAAGCGAAAGTTCTTAAAAAATTAGCCAGTAGAAGAAGGAGAATTTATATAGAAATACGCTTTATCAAAGAAGATGACTTTTTTTTTAATTTTGTATTGAATTCACTTTGCTTCATTTTATTTCACACTTAATCGGAACATGTCTTGTTTACAATCCAATAAAAAATCACAACTTTAATTTTAAAATGCAGAACTGTAATCTTACTGAGATAGCCTTTATAAATTAATTTTTTATGCCATAACCGTGAACAGAACTAGCTGATATTTTAATTAGTCGTCAAATTCTACATACAGTCCCTGATATCTTGGGTCTTTCGACAGTAGACAGGCTGTGGTACCACGGAATATTTGGCAGGCATATTCGCACTTATACCGACACTTGCTCAACAACCATAAAGCAAATTTTAAATTCAATATAGATACTTAATATTACAACATTAAAATCAATCGATAAGCTGCCTCTCCCCTCTCAATTGTTCGTATTTCCAATAACTTTGAACTTTATTTTTTTCTTATTTTACATACAAACACATTTGCTGTGATAATCTTTTCTGACGCACTCTCTTCCTATAAAAAATTATGTTAAACAATAAATGTGATAATCATTTGTTCCGACGAGGGGGGAAAGCAAAAAACCGAAATGATATAAATAAACAATAAAACAACATAAACTTGAACGTATACGCGTACGCGTACACTGGCTTTACTACCCTTCAAAAAGAGTTTCAAGGAAAATAAAAAGGAACTAAAAGCAAAGGAAGCAAGAAAAAGAACCTGTAGCATGAATAACCATTAAATACTTATTCAGCACTTTGAGTTTTATTGCTTCTTAAACTGTGAAATTTGTAGTGAATGATCTTAAGGGGAGCGCAATGTATGTATGTGCCATGCAAACGCACACACATACACATTTATTTATTATAACTTTAATACCATGTAGAGAATATCTTGAACAGAAAATATTAATTTGTATTTTTGTAAAGAAGAAAAAGCTAAAAATGTCTAACTTAAGGTTTCCTCTAACAGCGACAGAGCACTTGCACATTTACACTCGTGCTAGCATTTACAAAACCATTTTTATAAACGCAAACTTTTGAAAAGGACAAAACCTCAAAGTCTAGTGTACGAGTGTACGTACACAATTTTCGTATTATTGTGAAAACAATGTCAGCTTGAAATTATACCCTCTTGTGCCTTTCGGTTTCTTTTTGTTGTCATTCCGGGCTTTCATTGAATATATTTTATTTAGTTTAACCGTGTGTATATTTCTTTCGTATTGTTTGTATTTGTTGTTGCTATTTTTCACTCTTTTACTGTCTGCCATCAAAAATCCAATAAAAATCATCGTTCAACTACTTTGTGTTGTGAATACGTTTAAGATACACGTTTAAACGATAAACGAATATACAACACGCAGAAGTCATTGTTAGAGCAAACGAACTGTGGGTTAAAATAAAGCAAATATTTTTTTAAAGGTTAATGGCACAAAGCTTCTTAACTCAAACTCATTAACTCTTTCAATGACATCAAGAGAAATACAGAAATCCTAGCTGGAAGGAAAGTGTGTTAACCATGAGACAAATTTAAAAATCTATGACCAAATTAAGGTATTCGATTTCGAACAAAATTTCCATTCAAATTTTGATCAATATTGATTGCTATAATTTGTCTCCTGATTTTTTCATATCAAAAAACTAAATTTTTGATTGTTTTTATTCGATATCGAATGAGATGATTTATCCCCTGACTTTAAAGTTCCACAATTGAGATATTTATTTAATCATAAAACAAAAATTTGGCCAATTAATTTATTATTATTCACCCATAATCCATATCTAAAATTTTTGTAAGCTGTCTTATTTTCTTTTCAGTTTTTTAAGGAAAAAAAGGTTTTTTTTGGGAATAATTGTATAGAAAACCTCAATTAAATATTGAAAGTAAGCGCTCTTCTCATTTTTTGCTCTAGTGGGCCAATGTAAGACTGTGTTATCCAATCTGGGACATCAGGCTGATGTATCTTTGGTATGGATTCTTGCACACAGTGGATTAATTGGTAATAAGCAGACGGATGAATTGGATAGGGATGGCTCTAACATGGAGGTTTATATGTCAGTGCCAGTCCTGGTATCGCTTAGTAGTATCAGAAGCGTCAGGGAAGGGCAGATACCAGATGGCGGAGTCTGGCAACGCATAAATTATGATGATAAACGCTCTGCTCAGCTATTAGGCATAAATAGGAAGGAAATTTTGCCAGATTGGAGGCTGTGATAATTGGTTACGTTACTGGACGATCGTCAAACACGTCAGCAGGCTGGAACTGCCTTTCAACGAAAACTGCAGCAGCTGCCGGTCACCTTCTCTGCGAGTGCCCGGCTCTTATGGCTTCGGGAGACAGATTTCTTGGTGCACTACCTGAGATATCTCAATAAATGTCACGGGGTGGATATAGGTCACTTTACGGCTACATAGTCTTGACGGTTAGGTGGTTCAAAACGGAATCTTGCTATTTTAATTGAGGGCCGTTAGGCCGCCACGTAAGCCAACCAACCAACCAACCAAACGTTCTTACATAATACCAAATTAAAGTCGACAGTTGTCGATATTGGCCAATATTGAGAACTGTACCCATAAACGATAAAAAGTGTCAAAGTTTTGAGTTGATGAATCCCAAACTTCATAATTGCGTTTATTATTGAAGCCATATGTAAAAAAATACTTTGTATTTGGCTTCACTGTGCTGTGTATTATGTTCATCCTTTAACGAAATGTTTACTATTTTGGCGTTTATTAAAATCCACTTGAAAAGTTTTACAACCATGTACATAATACACTTGGCTATTAAAGAGCAGTTACAATAACAGCGACTAAAAAACAACGAAAATAATTGTATTGAAAACAAAATCCACGGAAAGGTTTCTTTTAAGGAAATGTATATTTTTGTGGCCCTGCGAAAGCCAAACGCTCATTTAAACATAATAAACATTAATAGCTGCTGCTGCAGCATCCGTCTATTACTATTTCACTCTTTTCATGGCATTCATTCCTTATCCCACAATAATAATATTTTCATTCATGTTTATGGGCCGTCATCATTTTTCTTTTACTCCTTTTTCTTATTCATGTAGCTCTTTCATGGTATCTGTTTCAAGTTACACGCAGTGACTTTTTTCCATCTGTTTTACTTAATTTTTCTATATCTGTAGTGAGCACGAATCTCTAAATTGTGCACTATTTGCGTGAAGTTGTAGGTGTTTTAAATTAATTTGATTTTAATATCCTTTAAATCAAAAGTACACTGAGAAAACAAATTCGGTTGCCAATCAAAAATCGGTCATACAGCTTGAAATATTTGAGAGAACAAAATTTTGTACTGTATTATCTAGATCTGGTTGCCACAACTAATAAATTTGATTAGCACAACAAAATTTTTGATTGGAAACAAATTTATTTCTCACAACAGAAGTTATTTCTTAACAATAAAAGATATTCGAATTAAAAAAAAAATAATAAAAAATTCAAGACGTTACTTTTCCCACCTCTACCTAAATTTCCTAAATAGAGTAAGTGTCACCACATATAAATATAGATATTACTTGAAAGCTGCTTCCTTTGAACAAAAACAATAGGATTTGAAATAAAAGCCAAAGATAATGGTCGAGTTGGATGATTTATTTTATTTGTAACACCGATTTTCTCTTGTCACACATAAAAGAAATCTATTATCACAACTGATTTTTGAATTGGAACACCAAAATGAAAACATCGATGTGCTACGTATAAAAAAAAAAAAAAAAAAATTTGTGGCACGTCGTATAGGTGCAGCTGAAAGTTTGAACTCATTTAGATGTATTAGCTCAGGTTGGCACGTTTGATGGTACGGGAGGGTCACTATTAGTCAGAGGAATATTTTCTGCACCAAATACTTGGCCAGATGGTGTCACCTACTTCTTTAAAGAGATAAGCCATGACACATATTCCGCATATTCTGCTTCTTATTAGGATTTTTTTTTGCTTTATGCTTGCTTTATAATGGATGTAAACCTAAATAACGTAAATTGAAATAAAATATGATTCTTAAATATACTTACCTACACGTTGCCATTCTGTAAAACTTTTAGTTGCTGGTCCTAAACTGTTAATTTAAACATTATTTAAAAAAAATAAAATTTTAAAAACTTTTTGTAATAAAAATTTAACTTTCAATTATACAGCAAATCCTTCCCACGGATTTCTTTCCATAATAAAAAATTTAGTCTTGGTTGTGATTTTTAATGATCTATAAATGTACTAAATGCATTAAAATTTGTATACTTATTGTTTTTTTCTTTAATTTTTTTATAAAACTCAACTGAAACTGAAAAAAAAAAACGATTTTGTTGACCAAACACAAAGTTATGAACCACAATACCACATAAAAAGTCATCTCAACCAAAAAATTAGTTGAGTTGAGAATAGCAATGCCGATTTGTCAAATCAAAAAAAAAAGTTGTGAACCGCAATAGGAGCTGTAGCTGAAATTCGGTATTAAAATTTTCTTCAAGTCGTAAATACTTGCATCGCACAGTGTCGTGGCTTCATATAACGATTGGCCATAAATAAGAGTTATAGGCTGTTCAGACATACACGTTAACTGAGCAATTAAGCATTTTACGCAATTATCGCCTTTATTGAGCTCAATTTACCATACAAATTTCCATTCAATAATTGCGCAATTAAAATTTGATTGCACGTTAATGAATGAAATCAAAATGCAACTCTTTGTTGTGCCCTTAAATATCAACTCAAAAGTGAGAAAAGTTGATATTTTCAGTATTAAAAAAAGAAAACGTAAAAAAATTTAAAAATAAATGGCAGCCGAAGTAACCGGTAAATAAATTTTATAAAATTGTTATTGAAAATAATTTTTAAATAACTTATTTCTTTTAATCAATAGCTTGCCTTCAAAACATTTTTTTTTAAATTTGACTTTCTTTTCACTTTTTATTTTATATATACTCAAACTTATTTTCAAAAAAAAAAAAACTGTCAATATTTTCAGTTGTCAAATGCTTAATTGCGTAAACTTAATTGAATATGTGTGAACACCCAAATCGGACACACAATTTAAAACTTAATTGACTTCATTAACTTTTATGTCTGAACAGGGTATTATTGTACAGAGCCGAATTCTGGTACACATGTTCGGGTTGATAAAACATTACCAAATGCAAAATTTTAAAAGTTTCGGAAGAAGAATTCGTATCCATCCCATATATTCTGAAATTTAAAAATGCCATAAAAGTAAGAAGAAAAGTTCTCTAGTTGGATATGACATTCTTAACCGATTGACTAAATATAATGCCAACCAGATAAAAATTGTTCTTTTTCAAAAAATTAAAAAAAAAGTGAAAAAAGTAAAATTTCTTAAACTAATTCCGTACACAAACACTTATATATGTAATCAATTTGTCTATAAAATTTTTTTCAAATCGCCCACCTCACATAAATATATCTTTTACGTTCAAAATGGTATAAAAGCTAAAAAACAATATAAAATTGACTGAAAAATGGTTATTATAATATTTTAAATATTTGAAAATAAATACATGAAAAAACTTTAAGTTCCTTATTTGTAAGGACATATCCCACAGTTTCGTGACTCCATATATCTAGGGGTCAAAAATAGGAGTTGTCATAAAAAAAGTAAATTTGGCATACGTGTCTAAATTGATTAAATTTAATTTATCCTAAAATTTGAACGTTAATTTTAATTTTTCTATGTCTATGTCTGAAGGTATTCTTTGTACACGATTTTTTATATATTTTATGACGGAATGCAGCACATATTTACGTTGTATGGACACTAAAAAATAATTATAAAACCCAACAGTGCATTTAGCATCAGTTAAAATTTATAATTGTAGCAATAAAATATCAAAAAATTACAAAAGTGTTATAGAATGTTTTTGGGTTATGTATAAAAAATCTGGTTTTACTAAAGAATTGTCATTGCGTTAACGATATGCCGCATATCATAAATATATATAAACAAAGAACAGTGTTGCATTTAAGCATACATACCTCTCTTACAACTCTGCTACAAATATATCAGCTGTTAACAAAATTTATTTGAATTTGAACTATAACAAACATAAGTAAAATTCTAGATTTGCACAGAAACCTTAACGTTGGGGCACTATAACTAAAAAAAATACTTAATATTTTTGCATAATATTTTATATATTTACTTTAATAGAAGTGTTTTATATAGAAAAATCGGTTTTACCCATTTTTGACTAAACTCGCTTTTAAATTTTAAGAATAGCTTCAAAGGTATGCTGCCTCATTACGAGTGCCGTTTTCGTTGTCGAATTTGTAACAAGCTAATACAAAATACACGGCCGGCGTTGTTATTTAGCACTGTTTTATTCGCTACAACAACATTCATAATCAGCTCTATTTTAGAGGTTGTGGAGGAACAAAATAAATTTTATGCAAAATTTAAGAATATTTAATTTTCAATAAAAAAATTTTTTTTTAATGCACCATTATAAAGCCTATAAGCTTTAAAGAAAATGAGCCCTACTTTATTAAAATCATTGCTTAATTTCTAAATTTATTCTCAGTTAAGTGAGGCTACTTCATTTTGATGAAAATCGTCATATCGCTTAATATTTTATTTATTTTTGAGCTTAAGTGTAAATATTTAAGGGCTGAGGTGGTTTTTCTTTGATTTTCTTCATTCCAATTTTCAATGTCAAGTTGTTGCTTTTGTTTCTTTTTCCCATCTTTTATTTCTTGTTTTCAAGTAATTTGTTTACAAGTTTCTTGATTGTTTTTCATAAGCATTTTTTGACTTTAATTTGTTATTTTTAATGTATTTTGACTTCAAGTAAATCTTATTTATTGCGTGTGCTTTTGCTTATACGTAATAAGAAAGACGTGACTGGATTAAATGTATTTGAGTGTAAGTGGAAGTGTGTGTCTTCCTTCTATTCCACACATAAAACTAATAGTAAATAAATTCTTGTAAGCGTATGTGTGTAATGACACACATTTTGTGTTATTATTTCGAATAAACACACACATAAATACAGAGAGGAAAAGCATACATCCTATAGATATATATGTTTTAATTTTTTATTTTGCAAATAATACTTTTAACCCAAATGTCCTTATAATAGTTTTAAGTTAATAGAGAATGTGATTAATAGAGCAAAATGCTTTAATTTAATATTAATGAGATCCCAAATGTGCTCTATATTTTTGTCTAGGTTTTTGCGTAGAACTCTGTCTTTATTGATTTTTTTTAATCTCTGCTTTAGAAAAATAAATATTAAAAAAACCATAAAAATGGTACCTACCAGTTTTCTCAAACGGTCCTTTAACTTTCATCGTTTAAGAAAAGTCTTTATTTTACTCAAAGCTTTTTGTTTGATGGGTGTGCTTTCATTTTTATTTTCTGGTATGTGTGTGTGTGTGTGTGTTTGTGTTAATGTGTTGCAAATGCCTTTTCGAGTGATTTATGTTAAACGATTGTCCTTGTTCTTATTGTTTGACATTTATCATTGTCTTAAAACAATTTAATTTTATTGCCTAATTTTGCCAGGGTGTTCGAAAAGGAAAAGCGGTTAATAATTTGGGTTTGTCTTGTTTTTCTAAACGATTTGAAAATCCACAAAAAATATATGTGTATTAAAAAATGAGTTTAGGCTTTTTTAAGTGACAAACACAAGTCGATTTTAATACAATTTTACTAAAAAATATTTATTTATTTGGGTAGGAAAAAGAAATTATGCGTTAATTATTTATTTAATTTGAAAAATATGCTAAAAAAAATTTTATGAAAACCAATCAAGAATATTTTAAAAATTGCGAGCACATTTGGAATTTTTTATGGTACCTTATGTAGGCGAAAGTTTTAGATATAACAAAGGGCGAAATCGTAAGAACACATTCATAGAGAGGGTGCAACACTATTTACAATCTCTCCTAAAACTAGCTACGCTAAACACAAATTTTTCTTAAAACTGTAAATGTTTTCAGGCTTGTGCCGAAGTTAAAATAATTTTAATATTTTAAATGGCAATAATGGACAAAAAATAATTAATTAAATTAATTAGTTTAAGAGAAATAGATTTAAATATTTTTTATATATTTTATTCTCTTAATTTTACCATTTTCAAAACTTCTTCCAGCTGGACCCCTACCACCGAACAACCAGAGGTGTCAGAGTGCAAATATAGTATACATTTTCTTTCTGTCTTTTTTGCACGAACTCAAAATTTTTATTTTGTTTTGCTCAGGTATTTCTAAAAAATTTACACTTTCATTATTTACATTTCGTAAACATGAATTTTAAAACATGAAAATTTGTGTTTGTTATCACTTTTACATTAAATTACATACTTCATAACAATAAACGTAAATATAAGAATCTCCGGCATGTGCATTTTCATTACGGAAATAACTTTTTAATTAATGTTTTTTAAAACAAAAAATTTTTCATTTTGCTTATTTTCTCTTATTCGTAATATTAAAACACTATATCTGTCTCTTTTATACAAACTCAAAATAAAAAGCTGAGTTTTTCAAAATTCTAACCTCAAAAGTTTCATCTCTGGTTGCTTAGTGCCCCTACATTGAAAGACGAACCACTTTAGCCGTTTAGGGT
This sequence comes from Thelaira solivaga, assembly GCA_947397855.1. Taxonomy (NCBI): domain Eukaryota; kingdom Metazoa; phylum Arthropoda; class Insecta; order Diptera; family Tachinidae; genus Thelaira; species Thelaira solivaga. The sequence continues at coordinate 31,762,082 of OX377612.1, forward strand.
GGATGATCACGAATCGTTCATTCAAACCATAATGTTATTACTTTACTCGTTTACAAACCACTGTAATAAGTAACACCTAATTCACATTGCACAGTGGGGCAGAATCAAAATATTTTGGAAATAATTCGGCTGGTTCGAAATGCATAAAATTTTACACAGACATAGCAGAAGAGTATTGCACGCAGAACATCTCTTTCCCCCCAGGAACGTCGCTGTGAGCTTGCAAAGTAGGATACCTTGGACCATTTTTTTATTTTTCATTGGATTTTGCAAAATTTTATACTGTCTTAAAGTCCTATAAAAGTCTGTATATGTATAACTTATTACTTATAGTTAACGAGTTATACTCGCTTAAAACTGAAAACTGAAAATTGTCCAAAACCCTGGTCTAGTTTTTTCAAAATATTGGACACAATTTTTATGGAAATTTCTTAAAACTTTTTTAGCTAACAAAAATATGAAGCACACACAAAAAAATCTCGTTTACCAAACAGTATACTCGTATTAAGTGTGCAGTCTGGGTAGAGCAGCTTGAAGGGTAGACAAAAAGGTACAATTTCTATTCTCAGGCGCATTGTCAACTCTTGATTTGTGACAATTTAATGTGATCCCTTATCCCAAAAATATTTAGCTTAGACGTTAAAGTCACCATTATTGAAATTTTTCATAAATTTTACTTTAAAGTCTACGTCAATTTTTTTTGGACCACACACAGCAAGTTTAGTTGGGCAATTCCGTCTCAATTTTCTTTTAAAATTGTCGTTTCGTTCACCCACAAATTTTTTGTTTCGGCAATTTTAGCATTCCTATTCAGTCATTCATTCAGTCTTCAAGCTACCTGTTTTCCTTTTTTTACATCTTTATAAAAGATACGAAGAGAGAACAAAAGCAAGTTTGTACCCCTTTCCATTCCTCTTTCCCCTGTCTCCTACAAAATCAAGAATTGCCCCACTAAAATTGCTGTGTGTGGTCTAATTAAATAACAATTAGCTTTATAAAAAAGTTTTAAAACAAAATATTAATCTTTATTTGTGCTTAATTCCAGAAATTGTATTGATTTTAAAATTTATTCTTTTACTCATGATATTCTCATGAGTTATTTATTCAGTGCAATAAGTACTGAAGGGGATAGCATACCTATATGGACCATTCTGGAATTAAGCACAAATAAAGATTAATATTTTGTTAAACTTTTAAATTCCAAATAGAAATTAATACATATACAAATACAAGTGCTCATTGTAGAAAAACCCTATGTTTTTCTTATTATTTTTTTTCTAATTTTTGTTTTGGTTTTTCATATACTCTTTAATTACATTCAGTAATACCCACCTGACATTCAAATGTAAAAGAGAAGAGAAGAATGAAAATAGAATATATAGTTTTCAATATTAAAATGTTGGTTGGGAAATTTATTTATTTATTCAGTTCAATGCTTACTGAGTTCTTTGTTTGAATATTTCAATCTTTTTGCAACTATTGACAAATAATTCTTATTCAGTCAATTGCTTTTACAATATAAAGGTTCTAATGTTTGCAGGAAACGGTGAAAGTAATCTACTGAGGAATCAGAGTATCGTCTGACGAAATGGTCCATATAGATATGCTATCCCCTTCAGTACTTATTGTACTGAATAAATAACTCATGAGAATATCATGAGTAAAAGAATAAATTTTAAAACCAACACAATTTCTGGAATTAAGCACAAATAAAGATTAATATTTTGTTAAACTTTTAAATTCCAAATAGAAATTATTACATACAAAAAATTATTTTAATTAAATGTTGAATTTTTTATTTCCATGTAACAATTAATATTTATTTTCAGTCAACCAATTTCTAGTGATTCTTGAAACGTTTGTAGCTAGTTTCAATGCAGTTGACACCACCGTTGTCTATGTTTTTTATAATGTTTGTATTAACTATTTTTTTTTACCCGGCCTCGCCCGGGTCTGTACTCTATGAGTGGGATTGTAAAAATTAGTAATTTAAATTTATTGAAAAGAGGACATGCCCTACGTAAAATTATATTTCGACCTTTCTTTGAGTATAAAGGTTATATTACAAGATAGATTTCGTGTACAATATTTAGAATTTAGAATTTTACTTATTTTAGAGCCTTCGCAGGTTTTTTCTAACTGCATTCTCTTATCTAACAAAAAAAAAAAAAAAAAATTACGTAGACTTTAAAGCAAAATTTATTTTAAAAAATATATGAAAAATTTTGTTAACGTTGACTTTAAAGTCTACGTTAATTTTTAAAGAGGGTTAAGGAGTGGATTGGAGATTGACAGTGTCCAAGCTATACAATTTTCCTTAAGAGATTATCCTTTTCCTTTATCAATTGTCATACCAAATGCAAGACGTACTGGAATTGCAGTATTTGACAACCGAAGGGCATATCAATTGAAATCAAGATTATTCTTGATACAAAAATATTTTCCGCGGCTTCTGTTATAATCAGTATGATTGCCTTTAAAATATGACAGCCTTTTGACCACGTCTTGAATCATTGTAAAATTTAATATAATCAATATTTCTTAGAAATTACGAATTTAATCTGGGCCCATGTTTGTATCATAAGGCTTTAATACTTTTGAAGAATTTGAATCATTAAAAAGCCGATTATTATTAAAAACAACCACAAAATGGGGGATAATCAAATTAAAACTAAATACAACCTTCAAGTGGAGATAGCATTTGTACCAAATTAAAAAAAAAATCTGTTGGAAAATAGAATTTTAATTACTAAAAAAATAATTAAAACAAAATGATGTAAAAGTGTGGCATGGTTGGTCCTTGAAGCTGGGAAAATTGGATTTTTATTATTTAAAAATCAATTTCAATTACTTTGCTAAAAAGAGTAGGGGTAAAAGTGGGCATGGTCAGTCCAAAATACACAGCTTCTTTTTTTAAGTATAGAGCTTATATGTACCAAATTTCAGAATCTTTTTAAATAAAAGTGGGCGGTTCTGGTCCAAAAGTCCTTTTATAGAGTACAAAAATCATTGTTTCAAAATTTCAGAAAAATCCGGTGTATAGCAAACAAACTACCAGAAAATAAAATTAATTTTCTGTTTGTTCGCTAACTAACTTTTAATTTTTTAACGGATTTGTTTGAAATTTGGCATATAGAACTTCTATACTCAAAAAAAGGTTGCCATATACTTTTGAACCTGTCACGTCAATTTTCACGCCCACTTTTTAACGATTTTCATTGACAAGTGTTTATAAAGATTTATGTCCGTATTCAATTTAAGTCTGAAACTATGCTTTGAAAAACATTAGTTACCACTTTAGTTAGCGCCTCTGCTAATAATGCTAGCAAAGGCATGAGTCAGTAGTGAATGGCTGTATTTATTTGGATCTATACTCACATTATAAAGGACCGGACCGGGCCAGACTGTACGAAAACATCTAGCATTTACACATACGTTAACGAAAAGTCAAGGAAAGGAAATGGCTTCTCAGATTAAAACAAAACGTTAAAAAAAGCAAGGGAAAAAGTCACAATTGGATTGATTTGATTTCAAGCCTAATATTTCTTAATTGCCTTTAATTTCTAGAAGATTACTTTAAAATACAATTGATTTGCTTCAGTTACTCATACTTTCACATTTATTATATTAATTTTTTTTTCAAGTTTTTAAATCTTAACGCATAAAAGATCGTTGTTGTGATCAGCCCCTCTTTATTGCAGTGGTTTTTCGTTTGTTTTAAAAAAAAGGTCAAAAGTATCTGGGTAACCCCTGTTGCAGAGCAATGGCTTAAACTAATTCGTGTGTAAAAGACGGCGGCAGCAAGAACAGAATTCTTGTCTTTAATTGAAGATCTTAAAATTCATTGAAGGCTTTAGCTTTAGAGAGTTTCAACACCTGCTGCTTTATACTTCAACTGGTTTGTTCTTTATTTTGTAATAGTGGGAATATCTGTGTTGTTTTCTTAAAACAAATAAAGAGACCCAACCATAAAAAAGAGAAGGAGAAAAAAAACCTCAGACAATACTATTTTATCATCAATAAGTATGTGTTTGAGTTTTTTATGTTTGTTTAAATTTCCATTTATCTTTTCTTGGTTTTTTTATTTTCAATTAGAGGCATTCAAATTCATTGATTACTATCAGTGACTACGAGTATGTTTAACATGACCCTTAAGTTACTTTCCCATAAAAATTGTCAAGTTTGTTTTAATGTTGTTGTTGAGTTCAGTATTTATTGTTTCAAGCTTTTGATTCTTTTTCTTCTATTTTGTTTGCGAAAAGCACATTTTTATAACTTTGTGTTTTGGCTATTGCACTTAATCATTTCTTTGGTGCAGTTAAAGGATATTTTCATGCTGATTAAATATTTAATTGACTCAGTTATGGATTTAATCAATATGACAATTTTTTTAATTAAGAGCCAAGCTTTATAAAAATGAACGATATTTAATTTATTTGAAAAGTATTGAAAACAAAAGCAAATTTTCGAATTAACCATAAGAGAAAAATTTCCGGGCTACATCCATTATTGGATGGTTTTCTTTTTTAATATTAAAATATTTTTACTAAATCAAGAAATGATTTAGTTCTTTTAAGAACTGCACAAAGCTTAACATTTCTTTTAAAGTTCTCTAAAATAAAATTATGCAAAAGTTCAATCAACTTTTCGATTTCATTCATCTTTAGCTCAAGTTTTTTTTTGGCTTCTTTCAATATGCCAAATTTAATTTATTTCTCTTGCTTATTTATGTACAAAAAAAACATTTTGTAGTATTTTATTTTATTTGGTTTTTTTTTTTTTAAACCATTTCCTCTTCCTTTTGCAAGAAGAAAAAACATTTTTTATTTTAAATTAAAAAAAAAAACGTGTTTGAAAGTGCTGTTTTGTCCATCAACAAGAACATGGAATTCTTCAAAATATCATAATGTTCTGAGTTTTATTTTAATTTATGTAAATAATTTGTTTGGCTTTTAAGAAAATTTGTATTTTTTCGGTTTTAGTTGATGCAATTTTTGTAAATAATAAAAATTAGTAACCCTTTAGAAATTGAGGGACAATAAAATAAAATGGCATCATAACAAAATGCGTTCGTGAATTTTTACAGGAACAAAGGTAATAAATAAACAAAAATACGTTTATACGACAGCTATTTATTTGCAAATACGTACGTACGATAAGTATAAAAAGCTATTGAAATTTTGGTGGTGCCGGATGGCAAATAATAAATTAATTGGCAATGTTGTTATACAAAACATACAAACATTTAATCAATAATAAGAATATGGCAATTTAAAAATTAAAAAATTAATGCAAAAACGTAAACAATTGCTTAATACACAAAAATCGCTTAACAAAAAACACTTAAATTTTGCCGGGTTGTCTTATCGCCAAAAATATGAAAAAAAAAAAAAAATTGAAATGAAATGACAACGTCTAACATCTTATTTGCAAAAAGTGTTTGTAATCACGACTCATTATCGTAAGTTGGTTATTTGCAAATAAGAAATTAAATTACCGTTAATACGGTGAAAATTTGTTTTTCACAATAATTTTATTTGCAAATAAGACGTGCGTATTAATATGTGTAAAAAGATCACAAAATCGTTTCATTAGATTTTTTGAAATACCTATAATTCTTTCAATTAAAACAAAATTAAATTAAGTAACTAGTTTTCCTTCGGAGCTTAAGTTTTATTGCATTTAATAAAATTATTTCTTTTTTGTGGAATTTATCAGGCTTTAAAAAAAATCAAAACTTGAAATAAAACAAAATGAGAAGTTGCTAAAAATATTTTTGCGTCTCACCCTCGTATGTGTCATAATTTGGCATGAATATCCTATTCAGTTAGAATCAAAGAATCAACGGAAAAACGTATGAACTCACTTTAAAACGTCATGTATTGGTAAGCAAACAACAACAACAGTCACAATGTACTTCTTCATAAATTTTAGTCAACACAGTTGTCATACACATCAATGTCAAAATTATTTTGAATTATTTGCTAAAGAGCAGTTAGCAAAAGAGTTTCATCATTAAAGAAAAAAAATTTTTTTTTTTTTAATTTTCTATTATTAAAATCGCGCTTTCGTTCATTCGTCACTGTGATCATTTAGAATCCCATAATCATTCCTTATTATTTGTTTTGTTGAAATTTAATATAAAATTTCTTGATGATTTGAAGAAGTTAAATGAAATTTTATTATTATAAGTAAATATTGTAAATCGTGATTCACTATCCTACACAATCGTTACATTTTATGGCAAAAATGTTAGGTTAGGTTGCATAGGACGCCCCAATAAGAAAAAGAAAATAAGGCTAGGCTTACCTGAGGGCACACCTTTGTAATATTGTGTATTGTGGGAAAAGGGAGGAAAGCTAGCGATAGTTAAGTTATGTCCGTCCAGCATTATATGTGCCAATCGTCGAATGAATTAATTCATCCTTTTATATTTTTTTGGATCCCTGGTAACTCAAGCTGTGTGTAAACATAACAATACTTTTAAGTTTCTGAACTACAGCTGAGTCTAAAACATTTCAAATTCGTATCAAATAAAAACAAATACAAAATTATTGCCGTCATTTATAATGATTAATATTAATAATTTATGCTTGCAAATCTAACAAATAATATGTTTTTCTATATACTTTTTTGTTCAATGAATAATTCATTGATAAAAACTAAGATTTAAAATTTGCATACACACATACTTAGATAGTGAGCACAGGAGCATTTGTAAATTTAAATCTAACTTTTAAGCTCATCGTATTATAACTGACTGATTGTCTGCTAAGATGTAGCAGACAGAAGACAAGAAAACATCTATTCAAATATTAAATGGGCACACATGTACACACGAGTATGAGTACACTGGAAAAAGATTAAAAGCCAATAAAAATTTTGATAATTTTTATTTTTTTAAAATAAATATTTAATCGATATGAAAATTTCTTAATTCAATGAAAAAATTTTTAAAATTATATCTGGCGTATAATTTTTTTTCGGTGTACATACAGAAGAAGTTTAAAAAGGGAATTATTTGTTACCTACTAAAATTTTAAAATACAAATTTATGTAAATCGAAATTTATTCAGTTGCTACTAAAATTTTGAAAATTTAAAAAATTATTTTTATCGAAGCTGGGAAAATAAGTTATGGTATGAATGCAGAAAGGGGCCCCTTCACCATTAGTTGGTAGTGTACTAATCTTACCATCTGGGGGTCGCAGATTCGATTCCTTCTATTTTTACAATTTAGCAATCGTATTTGCAAGCAAACCTAGTGAGATTGAAATTGTTTAGGGTTAGGTGAAGAAAATCAAAGGGAATGCCCTCTGATATGGGATATTTGTGACATCTGTAGAAGGGAACAAAGGAAAAAGTGATGGCGATAGAAAGACATCAAAGAGAGGATGCAGAGAGGCAAAAGCAAAAAATTGAGAAGAGGATAAGACGAAAAAGAAGAAAAAAAAAAAGAGGGAAGATGAAAAAGAAGACAAAGAAGCAACAAAAGAAGAAGAAGAATAAGAGGAGATGGAAAAGATAATTAAAATGGAGAAGAAACAAAAAGAAGAGGGAGAAGAATAAAAAGATGGTGGAGAAGAAGAAGAAGAAGAAAATATACAAAAGAAGAAAAGAGAGAAAAGAAGAAGACGACAACGGCAGTAAGAAGAATAAAAATAAGATGGTTAAGATAAAGAAAATGGAGAAGAAAAAAAGAAGGAGAATAAGAAAAAGAAGAATAATAAGATGATGGAGGGAAGAAGAAGGAATAAGAGAAGAAGAAAGAATTAAACGATGGTGAAGAAGAAGAAGAAAAAGATGGAGAAGAAGAGGTAAAAAAAATAAGAATGAAAAGAAGAAGAAAAAGAAAAAAGAAGAAGAATAAAAAGAAGGTGGGGAAGTATAAAAAAAGGAGAAAAAGAAGAAGAATTAATTGAGAAGAAAAAAGAAATAGAAGAAGAAGAGGAAAAAGAAGATGATAGAGAAAAATAAGAAAAAGATGAAGAAAAAAAAGATGGAGAAGAAAAAGAAGATGCAGAACAGTAAGAAAAAAAGAGAAACAATAAGAAAAAAGAAGAAGAATAAGAAAAAGAAGATGGAGAAGAAGACGGAGGAAAAGAAAAAAAGAAGAGAAGAGAAAAAATTTTCAATTTTCAGGATCTTAAACAATTCTCTTGAAGCCAGATAGCCCGTAGTTTCCAGCGCTGCTTAAGGAAGAGTTCTATTTGATTCTTCAGCGTTTCGCAGAGACTGAGAAAATGTTATAAGCTCCTTTTCTTCCCCTTTCTGCTTCTTTAGTAGTAATTTGAAGGTTTTCTCTTGATATACATATATATATATATATATATATATATTTTTAAATTCAATGAAAGACAATTTAATGCAGGGTAGCTTAAACTGGTGACCATTTCTCCATATGCCATTAGGTCTTCGTTATTTTATTAACAAGCTAGAAATTCTGTTAATAAAATTCATTATGGCCCATTATTAGAAGTGGCCAATAGTTAAATTTAAGATTTTGTGGAGCAAATAATCGGTTTTTAGCCAGACTTTAAAACTAAAATTGTGTGATAAATTTAGCATAGCTTGTCGGAGACTTAGCTTACTGGTATCTTTTAATTTTAAGTCTAACCAAAAGTTATGTCGCTTACAAAAGCTTAAATTTAAATCTTCATAATGTAACAATGGCATTAAATTATTTTTTTTTTGTATTACAAAGACGTGGATCAAATGATATTTATTTTCCTTCTTTTATCTTGTACTTCATTTTGTTAGTTTTTCTCAGCTTAAGCAGGATTTTCTCATAATCAAAAAGTATGCGTTTGTTTAACAATCTCGAATGTTATCATTCACTTTCATTTTACAGCATAAAAAACAACAACACCTTGGTTTTAATTAAAAGCGAACACTAACGTTTGAGTTGGAAGAGCTTCCTTTATGTATGAACTTTTGGTTTTCAAATTTCTTGGGTTAAATAAAAATTATAACTATGAGTTGCCATTCAATTTAATTTATTTTGTTTTTGTTTTGTTAACAAAAAAACTGAATTAAATATTTTCAGCTTAAGTATTCGCTTACACGAATAAAATAAAAGAAACATTACAAAGTAAAACAACTAAAACATTATGAAATTTAAATAAGGTCAGTTGTCAAATAAATGTCTTGCATGTTTCAACACAAATCATTGCCATCACCATACCAATATTTAGCAGCATCTTTAACTTGGTTGTTTGTTTTCTACATTTTATTTGTTTCTATTTCTTCAGACAAACAAATTTCCTAGAATTCCACTTTCAGTTGAATGACATGTTTGACAAAATAGTAAATGCATGCAACACATGACACAAAATAATAGCAATACCACATATGTGTACATACATCTGTAGATAAGCTAAAAACAACAAATAATAATTGTCAGCAGAAAATTTAAGTTCATTTTAGAGTTGAAAAATAATACGATCAGAAGTTTATTTTTGTTAACTTTTCGTTTTTGTTAAAGAAATTTCAGTTGCATAGAAAGTTATGAGTAACAAAAGCTAAAAAAACATTGACTTCAGGTGATGCTAAAAGCAAAGACCCTCAAAATTTATGGAGCCCACATGCTACATATCTATATAAAGGTTGGTTAAATTTTAAGGGCCGATGTTGATTTTGAATTAAACACAAATTATATAGGAAATTATTGTAATTTTTTTTTATTATGATAACATGGTATGGTTCAATTATGTATGGAACAAAATATCGGCCAAATGGCGGCCGCGACCTCGCCGGCACACCTCCATCCGATGGTCCAAATTTTCGATAACTCTGAGGCATAATTGAGGTTCTATGTCGTTAATGTGTCGAATTATCTCATCCTTTAGCTCTTGAATTGTTGCTCATCATCTCACGATAGCGAACACCATTCACAGTAACTGCCTGACCGGCTTCATAAACCGGCCAGCCCATAAACCGCACCAAACAGTCGCTCTTTGTGGGTGCATTGGTTTTTCGACAATCACTCTTGGATTATCTTTCGCCCAAATGCGGCAATTCTGCTTTTTGACGAATCCACTGAGGTGAAAATGTGCCTCATCACTGAAGATGATTTTCTTCGAAAATTGATTTTCATTTTCATAATAAGCCTGAATAACTTTAACGCGTTGCTCGATTGTGTATCTTTCCATGGTTCAAATTGAGATGTGTGTGAAGATAAATACGTATTTAAATAAGAAATTTAAGCAAAGACAAAAACCTTACAAATTAACATAGCAAAATTTTGCAATTTACAGAGCTCTGTAAAGCACAAAGACCTGGGGGCAAGGATAAACAAAAAAAATATGCAAAATGGTCTTCCAAGAGATTTATAATGTATCTATATATTTCAGATATGTATAAATATAGCCGCAGAGTAGGAAAATTCGATTTTGTTAACAATGCTCCCTTGGGTACATTATTGGCCATCTTATATATTTGTACCATCCCTGCCCATTTTTACGCCTTCTTTTATAGCACAAATTGGATGGGTTTTTAAAATGAAACTTTTTAAGGAATTTTTCTGAAATTTAATAAATAAACTATTTGTACTCTACAAATTTAAAAGTACTGAATACCAGGTTAAAAGTTAGGTTATGTTACTCCAATAAGAAAGACAGAAGGGAGCTTAATTCAGTCTTCTGATGTGAAAAATGAAGAAAGATAGCGATAGAAAAATATAGAAGAAATAGGAGGCAGAAAACCAGGCGAAGTAGTGAAATGGTAAGAGAAAAAGATAAAACCTTAACTAATTCCTACTTTTAATGAAGCCAGATATAATGCCGACTCTAACAGTTGACAGTGCAGTAAGGCCCTTAATGTAGCGCTCCAGATCGACTTTCAGTGCTGGGCAAAGGCAGAGAAGATGTTCCAAACTTTTTTCCTCCTCCTCGTCTTGACAACTTTCACAACAGGCATTTAATGGCAAACCTATTCTCTTCGCATGGTAACCAAAACTGTAGTGGCCCTTTATTGCTGCCATTACGTTTTCAACTATAGTATATATACAGTCTTCTTTCCTGTAGCTTTAAAATAATATTGGTAAATTTACTTGCATAGTATGTGTCACAAGCTTCGTGTTAAAATTGCTATAGATGCTCGTATAGGTTTCATACTCAAAATGTAAGAATTACAATACAGACACTCACTAGCTAGCTTAATATGCATTTCAGAAATTTGCATTGATAGCGGGGTGAGTATCTCTATTGTAACCAGCGTTGCCATTTTAGGCTAGATTTAGCCTTTTTTTCGCATTTAGCCTTGAAATTTATGATTTAGCTTCTAGCTTTTTTCCTAGCCTTTTTTCATTTTCAAAATAGCCTTTTCTTTGCGGATAGTGCTAAAAAAATTTTTTTATCATTAAAAAAAAAAAAAAAAAAAAAAAAAAAAAAACAAAAGGGAATCATGGAAATTTTTGGCGAAAAACATTTATTTCGCACTATCAAAAAATTTTTTTAATTAAAACCAGTACGTTTAGTTTTTCAACGCAATGTAAATCAAGTCGATATCTTGAAAACTAAGCAAGTAATGACCAAACTGATTACCAGTTCTACTACTGCCTCTTTCCGGTTACCTTTTTGGTCATAACTTAGTAAGTTTTCAATCTATCGACTTGATTTCTTTTGCGTTGGATAAATAAACGTATTGGCTTTAATTTTTTTTCGGGATAGTGCGAACATTTTTTTATAGTTTTTTTTTTTTTTTAAACAGCGAGCTATGAACTTATTTTCTTTAGTTTTTGACATTGAATGTTCTCTTCTTGATTTTTTATACAAATCATAATTATTATTTTGAATTTTAAGCGATAGTTTTTTAACTATTTCTCAGCAATTCTTTTTTAATAATATTTAGCTTATTTTTTTTCTAGCTGCTGGCAACGCTGATTACAACAATAATGTACAGTAGCCCTTATTACGATTAATAATGCAAAACATATAAATATTTCTTTTCATAAAGATAAAATATTTTACTTTATTTTTTACTCATTACTCAATATTATAACCCTGTAACTAACTTGTTATAACGCTTAACATGCTTTTCTTTTGTTTTCACTAAAACTGTAGAGTGTATGTATTCTTTCTTCAAATAAATATCTATTGCACATACAAAACACGTACAATAAGCAAATACACAAATTACAGAATCGTGCTGAATGCACTATATTCAACTCTTTTAGTTTCTTTCTTAATATTTGTTTTTTATTTTTTGTTATGTTGCAAACAAAAAAAGTTGTTTTTTTTTTTTTTTTTTTTTTTTAAATTTGTAAATGAGAAAAAAATCATACACCAAAAAATCATGTATTCATATTTACAAATCGAGTTTAAATGTGTGATAAATGCATCATCATCATCATTTCAAGAAAAAAAAAAAAACAAAGAGAAATGAGAGCGCATAATTATGCACTAAAAGAGCAAAGAGTGCAACAAAATAAAGAGTAGTTAGTATTCTAGAGAATATTGAAAATAAACTCAAAACAAAATTAAAATGAGTCATGCTTATTTGCAGGCAGCCAAGAGTTTATTTTTTATTGGAAGCATGGGTGGGGGAAGAGTGTGGGGAATCATTATAAAAAAACTAAAATGTTTATAGTGGTTGTTGGAGAGTGCATGCTCGATTTTTGCTTGCTTGTTGTGAATGTGACTTAAATATTACAAACGATATGTAAATGTGCAATCACTTAATGTGGGTATAGCTGTTGCTGTTAAATTATTATATTTGCTTGTGTTGGTTGTGTCGTTGTGAAGTCAAATGCATTTTATAATGCATACATGTGTTTCTGTTTTACAATTTAATATCTACAACTCCAAAACAATTAGAGAAGAATTGTTTGATTATTTTTTATTGTTATTTTCATTTGCTTAGCAAAGAAAGAGAGCCAATTCGTCATTGAACTCCTGAGATGTTTAACAACGAACTCATACACAAAATACATCTTTTTGAAACTGTTGTTCTTCTGGCTGTTTGATGTGCTGGTCGGCAGGGTGTCTCTTAAAATTAAAAAAAAAATAAACAAATAAATAAATTGTATTCATATTAGTTTCATACACATGTAAATAAAATTTGGTTGCAGAGTTGGAAGCTTTAGTACTAATTGCATATAAAGAGTGATTTTTTTGCTATTATCTTTTTGGCAACACTAGTTTTGACAGCTCACGCACGTTTTGTATCTTGTGTCACTGTCAAACATCTTCAGTTTGGTCTATAATTTAATCATGAATCGTCTTACAAACGAACAACGCTTGCAAATTATTGAATTTTATTACCAAAATGCGTGCTCTGTTAAGAAAGTTTATCGCGCGCTTCTTCCATTTTATGGTCAGTTTAATCGACCTACTGAGGCTTCTATTCGGGCTATTGTAACAAAATTTCGCACCAAATTTACATTGTTGGACATTAAACCACCAACACGCTTACGTAGAGTGCGAACTGAAGAAAATATCGCAGCCGTATCGGCCAGTGAATTATCGATTCGGCGCCGTTCGCAGCAATTGGGCCTCTGTTACTCCACTACGTGGAAAATTTTGCTGAAGGATTTGGGTGTGAAGCCTTATAAGATACAACTGGTGCAAGAATTGAAGCCAAACGACCTACCACAACGCCAAATTTTTGGTGAATGGGCTCTTGAAAAGTTAGATGAAGATCCACTTTTTTATCGAAGAATTGTGTTCAGCGACGAGGCTCATTTCTGGTTGAATGGATACGTGAACAAGCAAAACTGCCGTATTTGGAGTGAAGAGCAGCCAGAAGCATTGCAAGAGCTACCAATGCATCCACAAAAAACTACCGTTTGGTGCGGATTATGGGCTGGCGGCATCATTGGGCCGTATTTCTTCAAAGATGATGCGAATCACAACGTTACTGTGAATGGTGAGCGCTACCGTGCGATGATAACAAACTTTTTTTTGCCCAAAATGGAAGAGCTGACTTGCATGACATGTGGTTTCAACAAGACGGTGCCACATGCCACACAGCACGCGAAACAATGGACCAATTGAGAGGCGAGTTCGGTGAACAGTTTATTTCACGCTTGGGACCAGTCAATTGGCCGCCCAGATCGTGCGATTTAACGCCTCTAGACTATTTTTTGTGGGGCTATGTTAAGGCTAATGTCTATAGGGACAAGCCCGCTTCGATTGACGCACTGGAAGCCAACATTGCCAACATTATACGTGAGATACCGGCCGAAATGTTGGAAAGAGTATGCCAAAATTGGACTAAGCGGATGGACCATTTGAGGCGCAGCCGCGGCCAACATTTGCATGAAATAATCTTCAAACATTAAATTATATCGACCCAACTATCGATCCAAATAAATATTTCATGCATTTTTCTGAATTTTATGTGTTTTTTTTTTTAAATTTCCGATAGTTCTTATAAAATCATCTTTTATATGTTAAAAATGGGAGAGATGAAACTGGTATGTGCGATCTATTCAACACACAAAAAATCGGGCACAACATATGATTAAATCATGTGCGAGGAACGATTAAAAACGATTTTTTTTAAAAAGCAAAATGCAAACATTCAAAAACACAAATATGCAAAAGGGCATTAAATCAATGATCACACATGTTTGATTAATTTACTGCGTAGGATTAGGACCTTGATAAGTCCTCGCTGTTTCTTTTACAAAATAAAAACTTTATTTAAATTATAAAGAACAAAAACATTTCATAGTTAACTCACCTACTTGTACCGTCTGACATCGGTCATTGATCGAGTAATTCCTCCAACTTTTAGCCTTCAAGAACGTTCTTTATCCTCAAGTTCAAAATCATTATTTTTGAAGCGCCGAAACCAATCTCTGCATGTCGTAGCCGAAAAAGCGTTGTCACCATAAGTCTCAACAAGAATTATATGTGCTTCGTCTGCGGATTTCTTTTGAATAAAATAGTGCAATAAAATTACCTGCAAATACACTTTATTTGGCACAAAAGTAGATATTGCTTAGTTTACACAAAAGTGAACTGCAATACACTGCAATTTAAAGTTAAATAAACTACTGCCTTGCATTTCTGTTACTATTCGAAATTCGACTGCTACTGTCGTCTTTGTAGAAATAGCGAGAACTTTATCCAACGATTAAATAAAATAGATGTAGTTGTTTTTTGATTGTGTGTATTTGTATTGAAATACAGCTTTGTATAGTTGAATATTTTAATCAAAGCATCAATTGTGTCGAACAGCAATATGATCATACCTCCAACATGTGCTAATAAAATGTTATGCACGATTTTTACTCAAATTGTTCGTGTATGTGGTTTGAGTGATTAAACATAAAAATTTTTAATTAAGCACAATCAACTAAAACTAGGATTTTTTTAATTTTCTGCAGCATTATATAAGAATTAAAATTTTTTCTCTTTTTTAAAATTTAAGCTTTTCACGTATGTTGCTGAATAAAAAAGTCCTACAGCAAGTTAATTTTACTTAAAGCGACTTGAGCGATTTTTCCATATTGCTACAAATATATAGATTTCACAGCTCTATTTTTAATTTCATTTTTAACTGAGTTTTTCCATCTCTGCTTAGGCATGGTACTAAGCCACTCGCTCGCTCATGTAAAAATACCCACACAAACATACACACCCTTAAATTAATGCACACATGTTTTCTGTGAAAAAGAAACTTTACCGAGAATACGAGTAGAAGATGAAGAAGCAAAAGCAATTCAAACGATTCTTCTTCTTAACATTTTAGGTACAATTCGTATTCCGTCGTTCGTGTGCGGGCATTTTATTTATATTCTGTTTGGCGTTGTTGCTACAATAATTGCTGCTGTTGTTGTTGTTTTACTTGCCTTCGTTCATTTATGTGTTGCATGCTGTTGCTTGCTCATAACATCAACATCAACAGCAGCAACAACAGCAAATATACAAATAAAATAATATTAGCAAAATCAAGCAAACACCGCACACACTACACACATATAGCCCCACATACACTTCCATACAAACACAAAAATAATACACTGAGATACAACAATAACAAAAACCACACACACAGTGTGTTGTCTTGTGTTAGTGTGAGTTTTTTTTTCTTAATTTAAATTTTTTTTTATTGTTTTGTTTTAAAGTTTACGGTGTGTTTTGTATACACGTACAGAAAACAAACCAGCAGCAGCAACAACAACAATAAAAGCTTACACATAGATACACACATACACACACAGCCACACATTTTATATACTTTTCAGTTAGAAGAGATTTTTCGCTTGCACACGATTTGAGCCAATTTAAAGTTGGCAGTTTTGTTTATGCCGTCGTCGTTAATGCCGTTGCGTTTTTGTTTTGTTTTTCAGTTTTCGTACAACAAGCAGAAAAAGTATAAAAATAAATAAATAAATAAAAAGTCAAATGAGAAACAACAAAAAATATATATAAATCTAACAACAAGGCCCATGTCTATTTTAAACAACAAAAAGTTTACAAAACAAAAAAATTAGAAAATAGATGTTGTTTTATTTTTGTCTACCACAACAACAAAAAAATTAAATAAATAACACATTAATTTTATGAAATTCTAAAGTGTTTCTTTAATAAATAAATTCTGAATAATTCAACAATTAAATTATCAGGAAAACAATTTGAAGAAAAAAAAAAATACGTAGTAATAATAAAAACAACAATGAATCGACGTGAGTGATTATTATGTCTTGTACTTGATACGGCCGATAAAACCGTTAAGATAAAAAAATTTACAAACAGCAACAACAACAAAATGTATATTTAGTGTGACATAAAAATTATGCCGACGCAAAACAAAAATTTGTGAAAAAAGAAAAGAAGTGACAAAAAATATCAAATACAAAGCAGAGAACTGTAAATTAAAAAAAAAAAAATCATAAAAAAAGCACGTAAAGAAATTATGAAAAAAGTTGTTAAAAAAATATTTTGTAAATTTCTTGTTTTTTGCTGTTGTAGCGGCACAGTAAAGTGACGAAAATATTTACGCGCGCGTTTTTTTTTTATTTTTATTTTGAACGTACAAGTATGTTTTCATTGTCACAGCAATAAAACAAGTGATGGATGTAAGATAATGAAATTATTAATGAAACAAAAAAAAAAAAAAAAAAAAAAAAATTATTTGAATCTTCAAAATAAATTTTTGTTAACAACCTTGACGTTTCCGTCAAGAAAAACATAAAATTTCTTAAGGTTTTTTCTTTTAAATAAAAATGAAATACAACTCGTACGCTTAGAAAATTTATGTCGAAAAATAATAAATCTAGAAAAGATTTTGAAAAAAGTATTGAAATATAAAAGAAACCTAAAAGCTCCCTATGTCGGTTCATTTAAAATATTTTTTATGGTTTTGCTTTATAGGTCATGAAGTCGTTTGGAAAAAGTTTTTATGGAAATTAATAAAAATACTGTTTTTCGTATACGAACTTTTTCAACACAATTTGTTTAAATGTAAATAATAAAAAAAGGCGCTTTAAATGACTATAAGGGAACATAGGACCTTCTATACACTTGGGCTAATCTGCATTGCAAAGCGACGTTGACATGCTCTTACGCATGAAAAAAACGGGGTACTACTAGACAGATGGAAAAAGTAAATTATCAAATAAAAATTTTCTTTCGCATCACAATACGGAATAGCTCATCTGATAGTTTTTAATGAATAGTAGACTTAAAGCATATTTGTCATATGACTGAAGAGTCACAATAGATTTAACCTGGCCGCAGTGACTGGATCTAATTCTAAAAATACTGATGAAAACTTTAATATCAGCAAGTTTGTTATTAAAATTTATGTCATGATTCAAAGGCTTATAAGACTAAAAGAAAATTTTTTTATTGGAAAAGATCGCTGACCATCTTTTATTAGCGAAACTCTTTCTTAATCAATTCCAAAAGCCACAAATCTAAGACAAATATCTTAAAAGCAGACTTTGAAAATTGAATAAAATTAAAAAAAATATTCACGACTTTAAATAAAATAAAAAAAAAATTAATTAAATGAAAAGTTGAGTTTAGAAAATATTGGTTATTCAATATAAGAAAAATTCGAAAAAAAATGTCATGCATTTCCGATAGAAAAAAGATTTTTTTTTAGTTTAATTTTTTATACAAGACTCCTCGAAACTTCTTGGCTTGTCTGCAAAACACACTTAGGCCTAGGAAATTTTATCGCTTAAAAAATGTTTTTTTTGGCTTTTTAAAAAGAAATATAAAAAAAATATTAATTCAAATCAAACAAAAAGCCTTCAGAATGTACATTTTTGCTAGTGTGAATGTGTGTTGCTTATTATATAACCACTCAGTGAAAATTATTTGTAAGTGTAATAAAAAAAAAAAAAAAAAAAAACAACTTTCCATGTATTTATACAAAATCCTAGCAGCATTAGCAAAATACCTTGAAGGAGTTATGTTTTTAGAAATGCAACATAATTTTTTGGAAAAAAAATATCTGCTAAAAGTTTATTTTGTGAGTGAATGTGAACAAGCTTAATGTCAAAAACATAGATCCGTCGTATATCGCAACACATAACAAAACTCCAGTTCATTTAAATTATTTTTACTGTCATTGTGCTTGATCATTTGCGTCATGTTAAATGTAATTTTTGCTCTGATCTATAAATTTCCCAATTTATAAACTACAAGTTTGAAATGAGATTTAAATAGTTACGGAAAAATTTATAAAAAAAAATATTTTTGTGTAATAAGTTTAATAACTGTAATAATTTTCTAAAAAAAAATTATTAATAAGCCTTAATTAGTTAGTGCAAAGTGCTTACAGACTGTAATTTCATTTTTTTAAGTCCAAAAAGTTTTATTTGTTTTAATATTTGAAAGCTTCGTTACCGTCGGAAAAAAGTGTAACACTGAATTAAGTCAAAGTAATAGTCCAAATTAAATTTGAGCGGCAAGTGGAGATTTTTTAAAGTCCTCCATTTATATCAAAGCGTCATCCTTAATTAAGAGCGTTGGCGATGTATATTCTCTAGAGTAGTGTTACTCATCTTGCTTAATAAAACCCGCTAAATACAAACAAAAATAGAGTCAAAAACACTAAATTAAATAAAAATTTGTTAAAATGTCATTACTGGTCAAAAATAAGAAAACAATTGTTTTGCAGCCAATTTCAATACAGAATTGGATATTCGAATTGCTCAGCTCCCTCCATACATTTTGTATGGGCATGAGAATTTTTGAAAGATAAAAAACGTTTTCCGCTCCAATATAGGTATGACTGTAGAAGAACATAAATTTATTGTTTTAAGTTAATGCAATAGTGTCATAACTCAAAATTGGTTTCTTTTTCAGTAAATTTTCGCAATATGTTGTTTTTTACATTTAAAAAAATATGAGTCGGTTAAAATTTGTACTTAAGAAAACCGCTAACTACGGCTCATAGGCTTATGTACAAGATTTTACAATCGCATGTAGCCAATTTTCTGCTTTGCCTTATTAATTAATTTTAATTGAAATGAGAACGTTAAAAAAGAAACGCTTATGAATAAAAATATTCAAAACAACGTGAAATAATAATTTTATTTGAATTAAAAGTATTCGCTTACCTAAATGATATTTGAAGGTTATGCAGCGAAGAAGAAGAGGGAGCATCTGTTATATCACTCTCGTTTTCATTACTTATAAATAGCTCAAACTACCCAAGGAAGTCTTTGAGTTTTTAATGAAAACATTCATGTCATTTCATTCTTGAAAGTGAACAAACGACCTACTGAGTCTGCCTCTGTCAGGAATTACCATTGGCTTGAGATTCATGTTTGGATATTACAGAGTATTGAAATACTTTGCAAATAAAGATCAGTCGAAATACCTGTTACTGAAGAATGTAACGAAGAAGAAGAGACAGAAGAACACAGAAGTTTAACTTTGACCCGTTTTTGTTAGTTTTGGTAGTTGTAGTTACAGCCGTGTGACATGACGGACAAATCATTCAAGGAAGTCTGTGAATTTTTTTGAACACTAGACTTAAGTATTCTGCTGCCCCAGTGACCAAGTGACTAGTAGTCCCTCCCGCTATTGCTTCTAATTCTAATTATTCGTTTAAAAAATTCATTAAAAATATTTAAATTAGGATCGCCTTTTCAGTCAACGATAAAATGGTCTTTTCAAGTGGTACATTAGGAATATATAACATACATTGGATTAAAAAGAATTTTTAGTCCTTTTTTTATATTCCATAATTTGGGTAATTTTAAAGACTTTTGACTTTAAAAAATCACTTCAAAATGACAAAATATCACATTCTTTGAAGCGATAATTCATTGTTTTACAACAACAACCATGAAATATATTATGAAATTAATGAATATATCATTGAGTTAATGAAGTAGTTCATTAGTCTAATGAAATGTTAATTTTTTATTGGATTAATGAAAATTTTTTTTATTATTATTGGGAGCCTTAATTGCAGCCTAATTTACAACTAAAACAATACAAGATTTTTTACGAATTTAGTAGTTATTGTGGGATTGATTTTACCTATGTCTCCTGGGGCCAGTAGCCCTCTGCCTAGGTATTACTGAATAACATTCTTTTAGTATTCTTGTTGCTGTGGTCGCATAACTAAAAAAGCTTTCTTTTATGAAACTTTTCATAAAATTATAAAATTTTACGGATCTGTTAAAAAAAACTTTAAGTACACACTATTCTATTTACTTTTTAATAGTCTTAGTTAGTACAAGAACAAACTATTCCCATTGTACTATTGCTTCATTTGAACTGATCGAACTAGTATTAAATTTTACATTCCTATAGCTCTTTTGTTTGCTTTTCATTATCATAGAACGACCTTCAAACGAGAATGAGCTAATGAATAAAAGAATTAAACGAATGAAAAAATCAGCTGATGATGGCAGTAGATTTCTTTTTTTTTGGATCAGTTTAATTTTTTAAATAGTTAAAGGGCAAGATGCAAGAGTTAAGATTTTCATTCTACTTTGAAAGGCCAACATCAAATGGTACTTTATACAACTATCGAAAAATCATACGGGGGTTTTACACTATAATACATACAAGCGTTAAGATTTTCATTATTTTTTCAGCTGTTTTTGTTATTTATTTTTTAGTATGCAAAAATGCTACTCTGATACCAAAATGGTAAAAACCATGCGACTCTCACATTTCTATCCGTATTTTTTGATGTATTGTTTTCATACTATTATACTTTTTCTTTTGATTTACATTTTTGACAAGTCGCTTTACTCAATTATATAGTGTAAAGCCCCATTTTAGAGTATTTGGAACAAAAAAGCCAGCAGATCAACTGAACTATTTAGATGAACAAAATATTTCATAATTAATTTTTAAACTGAAAAAAGCACTAGTTATAATTTACTATATAGTTCAAGTGTACTTTTTAAATGGCGGTTCATAAGAGATCTTTTCAAGATTTTAACAAAAGAATCATTACAGCTGAATAAACATAAACAAAATGGGTGACCCTACTGGTAGCTTGTTTGCCTCCTGCCCTGACCCTGGGTGTTTTCTGCAGACAAGCAAAACAGCTTCGCGGATTTGTGTTGTTTAAAAAAAATCCTTTGACCTACGAAAATGCCAAAGTTATCACAAAGAAACCAAATCTGTCCACCTTTTTTTTTTTTGTTTAATTTAAAACTTTTCCGAATTCATCATTTTGTTTGTTTATTTTCCTTTTTTATAAATGGAAAGTGTTCAGAAAACAGAGTTACGCATTAGCTAAGCCGCAATACATGTTTGAAACTTAATGTGCGCCGTCGTTAAAGTTTGCAATGCAAAATAAACTCCAGTTTTTGTATAAGCTCTCTAATAATTTTGTTTTAATTCATAGAGTTTCATATACAATGGTATTTTTCTTTTTTTAGAAGAGTTTTTTAATAAAAATTAAATTGAATTTAAGTCTACGTTGCATAATCAACAACGTATGTGGTCATTTTGACACCATTCCATTATTGACAACAAGTGTTTTAAATTTTCTTAACAAGCGTGTACAAATAGACAACGATGGGTTGTCTACATACAAAAAAAAAAAAACTACGGTTTTATTTTTTGACAACGCACGTTGTTAACTTGTTCAGAACGTTGTGGAATTGATAACAATATGTTGTCGAATTTCCAATTTATTAACAAACGTTGTCAAATTTACAATGTATTTTGATATTTCATCAATCGTATGGTCGACACCAAATTCTGTCATGTTAACACCAGATGGTGTCAATTTATCGCCGGCGTGGTTTTATTTGGACCCCACTATGGTGTCAATTTGACAATATATGTTGTCAATTCTGCAACGCTATGTTGTCAATAATGCACACAGAAAACCATTTCGGTTGTGAGAAATAAATTTGTTTCCAATCAAAAATTTTGTTGTGATAATCAAATTTTTTAGTTGTAACTTAAACCAGTATTCGACAATGCTGTCCAAAATTTAGTTCTCTAAAAAATACTTCAAGCTGTATGACCGGTTTTCTATTGCCGCAATTAAAAAATTCGATTATCGCAACTGAATTTTTGATTGGCAACAAAGTTAGTTCTCAGAACCGAAGTTGTTTTCTCAGTGTGTGTTGTTAAAGTGACACCTTGCGTTGTCAAAATAAGCACAAGCGTGGTTCATAGTGCAAACTTTTTAAGTTTGTTTTTTGCAATGATTTTCAGTCTTGCGAGTTTTTTGAACCGGTGCAAATCTCAGTTTTATATATTTTGTTGTTGTGAGTTGCAACTTTTAAAATTTTTTGCCACACTTGTAATGTCTGCATGACTTGCAAGGCTAGTTAGCATTTAATGTGATTAGGATTATGGGCCATTTTCACATTATCGTACTTTTTCATTTGATTTGTTTTTTTTAGCAAGTTTTTACTCAATGTTACAGTGTAAAAAACATGTAATTTTTTGCACATATCGAGTGACTAAATAGGGAAACGAATCGAGGCTTAAGCTAACTCGGTAAATATTTGCTAAGTTTGCAATCTAGAAAGTGTCTAGAGTTAGATTTCATTATTTTTAATATTCAGAAATAAAGTTTTGAAATTTCAAATAATTTTTCTCAAGCTATAGATACAGTTGCATGTGTGCCGAGTCATATGTGCTGCATGTACTGGTATCTCTAACTTTGCAACACAAAAATAGTATCTGAATAATTTTTTCTATATTTTGCAGAAAATTTATGATAAACTTTAAATAAAGAGTTAAAAAAACACTTGCTAACAGAGAAATTAAAAATAAATAAAATAAAAAAAGAAATAAAAATACAATGAAATATTAGTGGAAATAAACAAAATTTAAACGCCGCTGGTAAAAAAAAAATTCTTGGTTCATATGGAAAGAGTGTGTTAAAGCAAACTAAAGGTGTTAAGAAAATCTATAAAAATTATTTAAAAAAAATGAACCAAGAGAGAGGTGTGTTGAAAAAATTTGAAATTTCAAAGTGCGTAAAAGAAAATTAAAACAAGCGTTACAGTTTTTTACTATTGAATACTTAAAGATACGTGATGTGGTGATGCAATAAATTTATTTTAATCTTATCAAACAAAAACTTATTCTTGTTAAATATTTTCTTTCAACATTAAATGCTCGTACAGTTACTATTGACAGAAAATTTATTTCTGAATTTATTAAAAGGTTTTTGTTTTGCTATTTTTTTTTTGCTAAGGGGAGGAGACAAGTGTTTAAAAATAATTAAAAAATATTTATAAAACAAAGAATAATTAACAAATCCAAATATAAAAAAAAAATAGACAAATACAAGTGTAATAATTAAAATACAAAAAACAAAAACAGTAAAAAAAAACATAAACCATGAATAAATAAAAAGTTATTAGAAAATACTCGTATAACAGCAAAAAAATGGAATGAAAAATAAATTAAACAAAACAAAAAAATATTAATTTTTTTTTTCAAAAGCAGAACTATTGAAATCTTGTAAGAACCAGCTGTGGTAATTTATTAAAAACAAAATATACCAAAGTAAACTTAATTAGTGTTTAAAATTTGTGTTGTTTTTCTGCCTACAAAATGTCGAATTTCATTAAAGTCAAGCTAAAAATTTTACACATTTCATGATGTTTGCTGTGAATAATTTCTCTCGGTGTTTTTTCTAACAAAAAAATTCAATTTTTATCAAAATACAATCGTGTTAAATTGTTATTAAAAAAAAAAAAAATTATTTAAAGAAAAGTTGAATATTTTTAAAAATTTTTTGTTTTTAATTGTGTAGTGTGTGTTGTTGGCTGCCATAAGCCCTTAAATCACAACACAGTGTTGTCTATATAATTTATAAAAAAGAAAAAAATTTAAAAAAAGTGTTGAAAAATTTATTTTATTGACTTAACCCGAGGAATACAATACCGTCGGTGTTTTGCACTGCAACTAATTCATCAGCAGTAATCGGAACAAGAACCAGCAAACATGGATTGTGATTATTCCAAATTTCTATATAAACGTAAGTGAATTTTTTTTTAGTTTGACATGAATGCCTTAAAAAGTAGATGGCTTTGCAGTCACGAACTAACAAAATATTTCTGGGCTATTAGATAAACATTCTAATTGGTATCTCCAAAGATCGAGTTTTGAATACATGCTTCTAATCAATGGAAGCTAGGGAATGTTTACGAAGGGACACTTACACCATCGGAATATATTTACGTTTTCTGTAAATACATTAGCCAGCAATTCCTTCCGATAGCGCTTGGTGTGTGTTTGCTAAGCGCTTCTCTCTACTCTGGCAGAGAGCAACTCGGTTACTCTGGCATGAATACCGGGATACGATGGGCATGTGGGCAATGAAAAAGCATACTATGTGATCAAAAAAGAAGCAAATATCATTTTCGTAGGTCTGCTTGGTGAATAAAAAATTCACTCGTGCACTACTATACAAAGAAAAGAGAAACAAAGTCTAGCAGACTGCTGGAGAGCCAAAGTAGGCATTCGGCAGCCAAAAAGAATCCTTAACCCCGAAAGCTTTAAGTTGTTTTGAATCTCTGCAGAAATGATGTAAAACTTTACGTTGAGTTCCTGGCAGGCCATTGTAAACTAAACTACTATACGAGTAAAATCGGTGTGGTAAAAAACGACTCCTGTTCTTTCTATCAAGAAGGACTAAAAATATATTGCAAGTGATTGCTCAGCGGTGGCTTACAACATTCATGAGATTTTAGCTTCGACCTGAACTCCACAAAAGATCCTAAATGTCGCTGTGGAATTATGGTCTTTAGTAATAATCACCCCTATTCCATTTGTTGCCAAAACTTCGTTGTCGTTTTTATTTCAACTTTGATTTTCATATTCATCGTCATCACTTTGACATTGATTTGATATTCTATAAGAGTCGTCATTTTTAGTTCAACTTCCCTTGTCATTGTCGTCGCCATTACTTCGACACTGATGTGGTATTCTATAAAAATCTTACTGCGACGATGACAGGTTTCGTTTTTTTTTTTTAAAATAAAACAAAAACACTTTTCTAGCATTTCATTCAGCTGGTTTATTTGTTTTCAATTTTTGTGACAAAATGATTTTTGTTTGTGATTTTGTCAAGTTAAATTCAAGTGATGAAGAAGGAAGATAGAATGGAGTTGGATGTACATTTACTTGTAAAAAAAATTAAACTGGAAGCTACATTAAAATTTTTATCAACTTACCGTGGAAAACGAATTTAAGCCAAATTCTGGAGCCGTCTCTGATTGCACTAGTAAAGTGTTTTTTTATGTTGCAGCAATTTATTCTCAATTTGCTTTGAAATTAAAAAGAATGGTACCTTCTACTTCAAGGGAAAGATATTTCCCAATAATTCCACAAGATTTTAAAATTGGCTTAAATTGCTTTCCTAATTTTTTAAAGTTTTTTTTACACCTAAAACGGTGACGACAAAATCATAGTCATTTCAATACAATATTGCAGTCGCAGTCTTATAGAATACCAATTATAAGCAAAACACTTATCGATAAATAACGATTACGACAGCTGGAATACCAATTAAAATCTGTCGACAATAAACGATGTCGTTATGTATTGATTACTATTGATACAACTGGAATACCGATGAATAATAATAATAAAATTAATTACATGAAAATATTATTGATAATAGATACATATACTGAATTAAAAAGCGCGAGTAATAATACATACGAAAAACATAATTAATAAAATTTGTCTTCATTTATTAACTCAGCTGTGATTATCGATTTTTCTAGTTTTGATGACAAATAGATATTTGGCGATATTTTATTTATCTATACAAATGAAAATGAATTGCCACATGTTCTGCTAAGGGCAAAATTCGACAACAGCTGGACTAATTCCACTGATTTTTATTTTCATAGGGCATAAAAAAGGCCCTTATGCAGTAAAAAATTATAAAATTTGTTAGGAAAACATTAAAACCTTTAACTTTTATTTAAATAAATGAAAATAAAAGAACTGTTATTTTTGAAAGTGGTATAAGTTCACTTTGAAAAAAATTTGTTATCAATAATTTTAGTAAAATATAGACAACATCTTACCAAAATTACTGCTTACTCATTTTGTTTGAAAGCGGGCTTATAAAACTTTCAATAATAACAGTTCAAAAAATTAATCATAAGCCAGAGATAATTGTAATTACGCAAAAATTACTGTGCAAAAAAATAAAAATACCTGGGAAATGATATTATTTTTCTGATAGGTTGTGTCGAGTACAACAAGAATCGGTTTTTGGAACAAACACCTACAAAATCCTGAGTTACGGGTAAAAAACCGATTTTTCGTAGCTTTATGCACCTATAAACCAGTTACTTAGTTGAATATCAACTGATTTTAAATTTCTCAGCAGATTTAGAAAGGAAACATTGAGGCCGTTTGAATGGTACGAGTATTTATATATTATTTAAGTAAACTTGACAAATCTGTACGTACTCGTATTTCTCCACCAAACAAATTTTTTTTTTAATTTTTTTCTTAAGCTTCGAACTTTGAAGACGTTTTTATACAAATCGTATAATTTTTGAATTCATTTTCAAAATATGTTTATTTATAAGTAAAATCCAAATTTTTCTTAATCCATTAAAATATGACTGAGTTATTAGAAAATTTTTTTCCAGAAATACAAGCCCGTTGGAAAACAAAAATTTGTATAGCGAACGAACAGAAAAGGCATTTAATTTCTTTTCTAGCTAAAATATTGCATATAGTTTGCCATCCAAGAATGTTGGCGTTCTATTGTCAAACAAAATATGCAAAAATGGTATCTGTTTTGCACTCAATTTATAAGTGAGAGTGATGTAATAGCTTTTTTAAAAACTTTGTCTGCTACTTGTTTATATTTACAATTAAGCAAATGCATTTTATTTATGTAGATGTACATCTCTGACAAAAAAACGAATATTGAATTTGTTCTTTTGAATCAGCCAAAGTGGGCATGGCTCCCTTAATAGCAAAATTTAGTTGAATTATTTTTTACATTTTTTAAAATATATTTTCTCACTATTTTGTATATAAAATCACAAGTTGTGCATCGATTTTAATGAAATATGCTTTGTTTGGTTTCAAGCTAATGAGACTATCCATTTGTGGAAAAGAATCTGTGGACTTTGCTCTCTTTCTATTTTTGATAATTTTTTTTTTAAAATTAAAAAATTTTTAAATTTTGCATAAAATCACGATTTATTCGTCACAACTTCTTCAATACCTTTACAATCACTAACCTGATGCAGCGGAATTACTTTTCTAGTGCTGTTTACTGGAAACTAAATGACCTTACAAGCTTGTAGTAAAAACATTTCCTTTCCTGTAAACAACACATAAATAAAAGGTTGCCCTTAAGAGTGCACTTTTTAATTTTTAAATAAAAACACGTATTTTTTTAGAGGGCTTTGATTTTTTTTATTGAATTGTAAAGAAAACATGTTTCGCTTAAGTATGAAATAAAATATCTTAGTCGGCATTTCGTTCAATGTGAAGTCTATGCCAATTTTTGGAAAAAGTCTTCTTTTCTTATGAAGCGCATTTTCATCTGAATGACTTTGGGACTCAAAAAATCCTTAAGCAAATGCAGCCACAATGAGCAAGTGTTTTGTATGGTTTTGGTCAGGAATTACTTTTTGAAGATGAGACCAAAATTTCGATGACTGTGAACGGCATTCGTTACAGAAATATGATAACGGAGTTCTGGTGGCCTCCAGTGGATGGCCTGGACCTGCAAATAATAGATTTATTGACGGGTGAAATAAAAAAGGGCTCTCTTACAAAATAGTAAATAAATTTCTCAAGGGTCCTCAAGTCCTACTTGTAAGACTTTTGTCTTTCCGTTTTCAAACGCAGCTTGTTACAGTTTGGAGCTATTCTAATGCACAAGCTGACCTGAATTGACAAGTTTACTTTTCTTTTATTTACATACCATGTTTTTTTCATCTCCATTATTTTTTAACTTAAAGTTTGTTTAATGGCTTTAAGCTTTATGCAGCCCTTTAGCCTTATTTCTTTAAGTCATTTCTAATTCTTAATTCTTTTCTTTGTTTCTCTAGTCAAAGTTAAAATAAATCGATTTTGCTTTTTTTTTAAGTTTTTAAGACGTTTAAAATTAATTCGCATGGCGTTAGTTACTTTCTTCCTTCTGCGTTTGTGATACTTTGTTGTGACCTGCTAACCTAAAAAAGAACAATAAGCCTTTCAAACACTTTGCAGCAATTAGTCACTTCTGAATTACAAGTACCTTTTCTTTTCTATTTATTTATTTAGTTTGTTTTACTTAAAAAAATTAATTAACTTTTTTTAGGGTGTCTGTTTTGAAAATGTTTAAAATCCGTAACAAATATAAAACAAATTACTTAAAGAAATTTTATAAAAAAGCAACCTAAAAGAGATTAAAATTAAATACACTTAGATACTTTGTTATTTGCTGTAACAAAGTTTTATTTCAGAAAAGTATTTAAGAAAAATAAAAAACCTAGACGAAAAGTAACAAAAAAAAAGAGAAAAAATTCTTGCCAAGAAATGTAGAGTGACTTACATGACAAATGTAATTGTTGCAATTTGCAAACGTCAATTGGATTTATATTTTTTTCTGCTGCTGCTGTTGTTGTTGTTATATTTTTATATGCACTTATGACAAAATAACTGTTTACCTGTTTGTGAAAATAAATTTATTTAAGTTTGTCTGTGCCTAATACCTTGAGGCAATTGATGTCTGCTAATGCCTCTTGCTCTAGATGGTTTTATACACTTTACCTTTTAACACGTACTCGTGTATTTTTTGCAAGCATTTTAAAAGAATTTTTTTTAAATTGTTGTTACAGCCGAGCAACTAATCTCGTCTAGAAGTTTTGTGTGAAAAAATTGGGTGTTTTTCTACAAATTTTTCCAAGTGAGCTAAACGCCAGTGTTACAGAAAGATCACATTTGTTTTTTATCTATCTGAAATTAAAATTTAATTTTTATTAATTATTTTGTTAGTGTGTGTGGAATTTCGTAAGTAAACACACACTATTCACGCATAATGATGTTCTTTTTATACATGATCGCGGTGGAGGGGGGTTATTCTCTGTTTCGTGTTTCGCAAAATATTTGTATGTAAAGGGTGTCTCAGTAAGAGTGTAGTTTTTCATTTCATGCTGCAAATAATGGATTGTGTCGGAGGTGGCACACTTTTTCAATTTATGTTGCAATAAAGCGATTGTTTCACGCACATCCGTTCTGTTGAGTCTACAAGAACTCCGTTCTCATGTTAATGTAGCGAATATTTACCGTTCACAGTCACCGCAATTTCGGCCACATCTTCAAAACAGTGAGGTGTTAACCAAAAGCGACAATAGATGGTTGCTCGTTGTACACCCTGAGAAAGAATGACATCATCCGTTGTCAAAATGAAAACAAACAGTGTCAACAGTGTATCAATCATGTTTGTGCTCACTTTCACAACGCATGATGCCATTTTAACAAGGCATCATTGACAAATTAGCGTAGCAGAATTGACACGATGCTGGTTTCAAATTGACACATCACCGGTGACAAAAATGACACCATTTGGTGTCCAAATGATACTATACGGTTGTTGAAATGACAACATGAGTTGTAAATTTTTGTTTGTTTATTAATAAGTTAAAAATTTGAAAAAAATTTTGTTGTCAATTCAACAACTTTCGGTAACAAGTTGATACACTCATGTTAAAAAATTCAAAACACTCGTTGTCAATAAAATAGACAACGGGATGGTGTCAAAATGACCACATACGTTGTTGATATTGCAAAGCGATTTTTGGCTCAGTGTAGTTGCATTTTTTGCTCATGGATTGCATTATGATTTTCTGAGCTTCCAATTTGCTAATTTTTTTTTTATTTACGAAGTCATTCAGATGTAAATGCGCTTCATTTCAGAAGATAACTTGTTCGAAAAATTGTCATTGACTTCACTTTGCTCCATTACCCATGGCACGAATTGCACATGTCTTCTTTACAATCCAATAAAAAGAATCACAACTTTCTTAAAAAGTCGTTTATAATGAAAAGTGCATTTGTACCATATTGACAATCGCTGACGCATCAGAGGGTGTGGTGTTTTATGGAAAAATATAAATGGTCCACGATCAAATGCATTAAAGAGCGCCAATGAGCGTATTATTTTTATTTCGCATCGCAATACCGGGTAACCCCCAGAGTTAGCACTTGCTTATCTCTAATGATAATTTTATTTGGTTAATATTTATTGTTGTGGTTGTTGTTTGTTGTTGTAATTATTATTATGTCAAAGAACGTGCTTTAATTCTTGGCTTTATTTTATTGCTGTTTTTCTTTTTTTTTTGTTGCAAAATTATTATTGGGAAAACGAGCAAACGTTTCAAAAAAAGTTGTTAGGAAACAAAAGTTTTTATTGATACATGCTCGCGTTTTAATTTATTTTTTATTATTTTTATGTACAAATATAATTTTCCATTTACGAGTGAGTATTAATGTTTTTCCTATTTTTTTTTTCTTTTTTTTTCTGACTGAGTACTTGTATACGTTACGTTTTCATAAGCTTAAAAAGTTGCACCATTTTAAATAATTTTTTGAACGAAAACAAAAAATGCATTAAAGCTGTACAAAGTAACACAAAAACAAATTTTCAATACGTGATTTTAGTTCCTTAAAAAATTGACTAAATTCGTGTCATTTGTTTATTTCATAATGAAAACAACAAAAAACAATACACGAACAATAAATTTAGCATTAGAAGAGCTAAAATAACTTTTTATTTTTTATTTAACTCTAAAAATCATTTTTCATTTAATATCGTTTTGACGGAAAATATTTTTACTTTGCAATCTTTCCAATCAGTTGGTTTTTTTTTTGGTTGCAAAGACTAAAAAAGAAAAGAAAAAAAGGTAACACAATTTTTAAATGTGTTGCAACTTTATTTTATTTTATTGTTACAGTTTTTTGAGCTTCAAGTCGTTTAAAAAAAGTTTTATTCAAAATAATTCCATCATTTAGAAATTAAGTTGCTTAGCGTCCAGCCATAATGTGAATAACATTGGCTAAATTACACCCATTAGTTAACTAAAGACGGTGCTTGTATATTGGCTTAACAGCGATAATTTAAAGTTTAAACTAAAATTTGAATGTCCTATTTGAAAGCACTGCACAAACATACTTAAAAACCGCACATCACTACAAACATGTGTAATATTTTATAATAAAAAGTGCTTTTAAGCCCTTAATTAAATGTTGGGTAAAAATCCAAACTTTCGTTTGGTATTTTTTTATAATGTAATTTTATTTACTTATTTATTTTTAAAATAAGTTTGTTTAAATTAATATTAAATTTTTAAATCTTTTTTTTAGAAAATACAATTTTTATTGTTTTTCTTTCTTTCAAATTTTTTATTATTCTATTTTTTTTTAACAAAATTTCTTGATTAAAAATAAAAATTATTATGATCAAATTAAAAAGGTTTTTATGAAAACAAGTTTTGAAACATTAAGGTATTAATTTACAATAATAAAATATATTAATATTATATATAATAATAATAATAATAATAATAATAATAATAATAATAATAATAATAATAATAATATAGGTTTGTAGAGAACATAAATATAACTCCCTCACCCTTTGAATATACATTACTCCAGGAATTTTATTTTTTTTTTAAACTTAAAAAAAAATATTTTAACAAATTTAATTACTATATAATCATTTTTTTAAATAAAATTATATAAGTATAAATTAAATATTAAATTTAAAAATTTGTATGAAATATGTTTAGGTTTATTTACTTCTTTCATAATTTCTACCAGTAATTTTTCTATCAAATTTTACATTTGGAATTTCATTTTGATATTTAAAAATTTTCTCTTTTACAATCCTTTTCATCAATGAAATTGGTTTTGTTACTTTTTTTAACTTGTTTAATAATATATTTTGGTTTAGTTTTCAAATTATAAAAACCTAAATTTTTTACTAATTCTCTATTTCGAAATTCATGAGAATCTTCTCTATTTTCATTAATTTTTTTAATTCGTTTAACTTTCTTTTCGTGTATAAGGTCATGTAATTTTTGCCAAATTGAATTATCTACTTTGTTATGTAACAAATCATTTGGTTTAACTTCAGTAGTACTATGAATTGTGTCATTATATATCTGAACGGATTTATATATTAAAGTTTTATCATCAAGATTATTTTCTGTTTGATCTAATTTAAATAATTTTATATGTTCATTTAATGTAAGATGAAAACGTTCAATATCAGAATTTCCAGTATGTGTGTTTGGAGATGTAAAATGGTATTCTACATCCTCTGACTTTAAAAAATTTCTAATTAGGGCTGAATTAAATTCATTATCTGCAACTATTTTATTTGGTTTTCCTAAAATAGCAAATCGTTCTCTAATTTTTTCTACTATAGTTAACGAATTTTTATCATTTAAATAATGAATAGACACATGTTTCGTTAATTTATCTATACAAGTTAAAAATGTTGTATTCTTATTTAAGTGCCATATATCTATGTGAATTATTTCGTTTGATTTTAGAGGTGTTTCAGTTACTAAAAATTTGGGTTTTATTGGTTTCCTATCGTATTTACACATATTACATAATACACAATTATTAATAAATTTATGAATTTCTTTCTTCAAATTTAGATAATAAATAATATTTTTTAATTCTAAAAATGTTTCGCTAATACCTCTGTGGTTTTTGTCATTATGAAATTTTTCGATTAAATTTAAAAGACTTTCTTTATCAAGAATATCTTTTATAAATTTGCTACATCTCACAAATTTCATTCTAGGTATGTTTGAAAAATATTGAACCAAAGTTTGGTGTAATTTTTTATATATTTCAAAATTATCGCAAAATATTCCTATAATACCATTTATTGGAAAAATATCCTTTAAAAATTTTAATATTTTTTCTTCAAAATATTCTTTGATTGTAATTGTATGTCTAATATTTTTGTCATATAGAATTTCTTTTCTATATTTATAAGTTTTTCCCAATGTAATTAAGAGTTGATTTTTGTATAAGTTGATAGGATTTTCAGAAATAAAAATATGATCATTTAGATTTTCTATTCCACTGTGGATCGTAGCTAAATCAGAAGCAGGATTTTGTTCATTTTCTTGCAAATGATTTACTGCTACTTTATTTGTTTTTCCTTTTATGTATTCTATTTCAAAATCATATTCATTAAGTTGAATCTTCCATCTCTGCAATTTTACATTTGGTTCTTTTAAAGAGTTTAGCCATATTAATGGTCTATGATCTGTCTGAATTTTAAATTTTCTTTCAAACAAATATGGCTAAAATATTTAATTGACCAAACAATTGCTAGTAATTCTTTTTCAATCGCGCTATAGTTCTGCTCATGTTTATTTAATGTTCGAGATATATAAGAAATTGGGTGTCCATTTTGTGAAAGAACTGCTCCTAATGCGCCATTGCTCGCATCGGTAGTTAAAATAAATAATCTATCAAATTTAGGATATGCTAAAACTGGTTGTGTGCATAAAATTGTCTTTAATTTATTAAATGAATCAATATAGTTTTGGTTTTTAGTATCAATTATTGAACCTTTTTTAAGTCTTGATATAATAGGAAGTGCTATTTGACTATAGTCTTTAATAAACTTTCGATAAAAGCCAGTCAAACCTAAGAATGATCTAACTTCTTTTATTGTTTTTGGTAAAAGAATTTTTTTTATAATTTCAACTTTTTCAGGGTTTGGTTTAATACCATCTGATGTAATTATATGTCCTAAATATTTTGATTCACGTTTAAAAAAATTACATTTGTCAACTTGGACTTTAAGATTATATTCCGATAATCTTAGCAAAATTTTCTGTAAGGATGTAATATGTTCCTGTAGAGATGCTGAAAATATCAGAATATCATCTAAATAAACAACACAAATATTGTTTATAAAATCATGAAGTACTTCGTTCATCATCCTTTGAAAAGATGCAGGTGCATTTTTCAATCCAAAAGGCATGCGTGTAAACTCATAATGTCCTCTTGCAGTAGAAAATGCAGTTTTATGCCTATCTTCTGGTGAAATTGGTATTTGATGAAATTCTTTTGCTAAATCAAGTGTACTGAAATATTGAGAATTTCCTAATTTCGTGAATAAGTCTTCTATATTGGGTATAGGAAATTTATCTTCAATTGTTACATCATTTAATTTTCTATAATCTATTACCACTCTCCATTTCTGTTCATTAGAATTGTCCATTTTCTTAGGAACAACCCAAATAGGAGCATTATATGGACTAGATGATTTAGTTATAATACCTGAATTTAACATTTCATTAACTTGTTTTTCGACTTCACTTTGATGTATTTGTGGAAAACGATATATTCTAGAACACATGGGGATATCATTTTTAGTGTGGATTCTATGTTTATATTTACAAACAGTAGATAAATTATCTCCTTCAATATAAAAAACAGATTTAAATTTTTTAATTAATTTTGTCAATTCCGTTATTTCTTCAGAATTTAATTTTTCTATTTTTAATTTATTAGTTAAATAGTCTATGCGTGGTTCATTGAAATTTATATCCATAGTTATATTTTTAAAATATGTTACATCATCTTTGCTATATAACTCTGCAGTGTTTTCAAATACTAAAGGTATTTTTGCATTATCAGTTAATAATAAATTTTCTTTTAAATCGATTTTTGCACCTAATGGTTTAAGAATATTACATCCTAATATACCATCAAAATCATTAAAAATATCTGTTTCCAACATTTCAATTTTACAATTAGGTAAATTAAACTCCTTAAAAAATGGAATTGTAATTTTTGTATCTGCAATTGTTTTTGAGCAAATTGTTTTTAAAATAATAGGGCGTTCTAATTTTGTTTTAAAAGAATGATGAAATAAATCTTTTCTTATTAAAGTTGTACTTGAATCAGTATCTATTAATAATTTAATTGGTATAGATTTTGTCTTTAAAATTATATAGGGTAAATTTTTTCGGCTTGTAATTGAAAATTTGACATTTCAATACAATCAATTTCCATTGCAATAGTTTTATAAACACTATTTTGTGTATGACCATTAATATTCCTAGTCATATTACTATTTAAGTTTTTATTAGTAGTATTTTGACTACCGTCATTTGTATTATTGTAATTCTGTCTTTGACTAAAATTTCTGTCCGTTTCTGAATATTTGTTGAAATTTCCATTATTAAAATATCTAGAATGATAAATTTTTCCATTTGTATATTCCCCATTACTCAAATTTTGATTTGTAAGTTTTCTATTTCATGAATAATTGTTATTATTATTGATTTGATTTCTAGAGTCATGATGAAGATTATAATTATTATTATTATTATTAAAATTTCTAGGATTATATTGATTATTACATGCATCCGAATATTGAGAAAATCTTTTATTATAGTTGTTACTATAAAATACATTATTTTGATTAGTACCAATATTAGATGAATAAGATTGTAAAAATGTTGAATTTTGTGATTTATTATTAAAAAAATAATTAGTTTCAATCAAAATTTCTTTTGCTTTCAATAAAGAAAAAGGATTTCTTGCTTGCAAAATTAATTTTGGTTCATTAGGTAATTTGTTTATGAAAATCTTTAAAACCATTTTATCGTTATTTGCACAACTAAACCATTGGTCATTACCTATATCCATACTAGTTTTTAAATTTAATTTTGTTTTTAAAGTGTCTAAATAATCATAAAATTGGTTAATAGAAGACTTTATCTCAGATGTTTTAATTTTATTAATTATACTTTCTAAA
This sequence comes from Thelaira solivaga, assembly GCA_947397855.1. NCBI lineage: Eukaryota > Metazoa > Arthropoda > Insecta > Diptera > Tachinidae > Thelaira > Thelaira solivaga. The sequence goes on from OX377612.1 coordinate 31,798,267, forward strand.
CTATCCGAAATACTAAAACTTATTCTTAAAATTACCCTAATTTCTTCCCATTTAGTTAACTTACGAATCCCTTCAATGTTTTTAATAAATATTTCCAATTCTTCTGGCACTCCACAATATGTAGGAATATCCGTTAATAAATTAAATGGATTCATTGGACTTGTCAATACGTTTAGAATTTCAAGATGTAAAATTTTCTCTTAGGCTTAAATTTTCTTCTTGAATTCGTTTCTTCCTTTTTTTTTTGATTTTTGAAATATTTGTAGATTGTAAAACCACTTTTATTTCCTTTGTAGCCAGTAAATGATCAGATTTGGTTCGTTAAACGACTGCGCCAATTAAATGTTGGGTAAAAATCCAAACTTTCGTTTGGTATTTTTTTATAATGTAATTTTATTTACTTATTTATTTTTAAAATAAGTTTGTTTAAATTAATATTAAATTTTTAAATCTTTTTTTTAGAAAATACAATTTTTATTGTTTTTCTTTCTTTCAAATTTTTTATTATTCTATTTTTTTTTAACAAAATTTCTTGATTAAAAATAAAAATTATTATGATCAAATTAAAAAGGTTTTTATGAAAACAAGTTTTGAAACATTAAGGTATTAATTTACAATAATAAAATATATTAATATTATATTTAACAATAATAATATAGGTTTGTAGAGAACATATAACTCCTTTCAAGTATGCTTGTGTATTGATCTATGCTATTTATAGGAAGCGATCTATCGAATCAAGAAAACGAACAAAAAAAATTTATGAAAAACAATCAAAATCTTGTTAAGAATTTAATATTTTCCATATAATTTTTTTAGCCAATTTGATTGTCTGTTTTCTGTAAACAGAGCATAATCGTACAATTAACTAAATGCCTTAATATGTTATTAATATCGATATTGAGTATGCAGTAAAATGGAATCTGGGCCAAATCATTACATTCGATATTTAATGAAAATTAAAAATAACAAAAAATCAAGATTTCCATACGAGTTGCTGGATATCGAATGTAAGAATTTGTCCTCAGTTTTCTTAAGTTGACTTTAGTCTGAAATAAATTTTGCATTAAAGTTTTTTAACTATATTATTATTATGAAGGGCACCATATCTACAATCCGATACTCCTTACGAATCTCGTAATTGCTGTGAGATTGATCATGCCTAAATCTGCTGGGACCAGTGCCCTACTACCTAAGCAGCTTGGTTTGCGCCTTGCCACCGCTGGGCACTCGCAGAGAAAATGTTACGACAGAATCTACTCGTGTGATAATTAAGTCTACAGTGGCCCGTAAGTAGCTCAATTTAGAGTTTTACGCCTTTTCTGCTGAGGCTTAAGCCAACCTCTGCCCTAATACGCTAGGGGATAATGAGTCTCTTTGACTGCAGCATGTCCCTTTCACACAGAAGGGCTCTGAACCTACGAAATTGGTATTAGTGCCCTTTTTAGCTATATAGTCTACAATTTCATTGCGCACATGTTCTTCTGACTTGGTATCCACAATGGGGTAACCGTGTTCCTCTCTGCCAAAGCATTGAGAAGCTATAGCAACCCTAAACCAATCTTGGTCGAAAGCTGTTTGACAGTCTGAGAAAATTGCTTCCAAAAAGCACGCTAAAAATGTATGCATATGCTGACTGAGTGCTTTCGTGTGTGTACGAACACATTCTTATTATTTAACTCCCTACTTCATCAGCAAAGTACCATACTGTCGCTAGTATAATTTCTTATGTCGTTGTAGATTATTTAATCTCATGTCTAGCTTTTTAATACAAGTAAAATCAAAATAAAGGGTGTTTTTTATAGACGTATAGAACTTTAAATTGCAGTAAAACAACGATGGATTATTCGATTGACATGAATTTTATTTATCCGAAAGATAATCTTGTGGCATTACATTTTAAATATGATTTATGGCATATATCCGCATAGACCAATGACTTTACATAGCCCCACAGAAAGTAGTCTAGCGGTGTTAAGTCACAAGATCTTGGAGGCCAATTCACAGGTCCAAAACGTGAAATTAAGCGGTCACCAAACGTGTCTTTCAATAAATCGATTGTGGCACGAGCTGTGTGACATGTTGCGCCGTCTTGTTGGAACCACAGCTCCTGGACATCATGGTTGTTCAATTCAGGAATGAAAAAGTTAGTAATCATGGCTCTATACCGATCACCATTGACTGTAACGTTCTTGCCATCGTCGTTTTTGAAGAAGTACGGATCAATGATTCCACCAGCCCATAAAGCGCACCAAACAGTCAGTTTTTCTGGATGTAACGGTGTTTCGACATACACTTGAGGATTAGCTTCACTCCAAATGCGGCAGTTTTGTTTGTTGACGTAGCCATTTAACCAGAAGTGCGCTTCATCGCTAAACAAAATTCGCTTATGAAAATCGGGAACAACGGCAATTTCGTTTTGGGCCCATTCGATGACTATTTGCAAGCGTTGTTCAGGCGTGAGTCTATTCATGATGAATTGCCAAGCCAAACTGAGTATAAATCACTTGACAGCTGTTAAATCGGTCGCCATCTTGAACAGTAATGCCAACTTAAAGTTCTATACGTCTATAAAAAACACCCTTTATATCATTAAAGTCCATAAAAAGGACAATTTTTCTATTTACTCAGCATCGTTAGAGCTCGGTCGTTAATGCAGAAAAATAAAGAAGGTCCATTATAGTATATGAATAAAAAGTACCATTTTCTTCTATTTATTCTTTTTCATCTTCCCATTGACTGTTTGAGCGCAGTCTCATTCTTTAATAATTAAATATCAAAAAGTCCCACTTTTTTCTTAATAATTTGTAAGAAGCATTTGATCCTAGTCTTATAGGTATAGGGTTGTTAGTATTTCAAAATCAAAAAGTGTCATTAAAATCAATAAAAAAGTACCATAATATCCGTTTTACAATTTTTTATATCGGTTAGTCACTAAAATAGCTAAATAATAAAGTACCAAACGTATTATTTTCATTTTGTACCTTTTTTTCTTCTTGCTCACCGAATTTCAAGTCGGTAGCTTTAGCCGTTTGGGCTGGATGATGATGATAAGTCAGTGAATCATGTTACTCCTTTTTTTCATTAAAGTACAACAAAAACTCAACTGTTCATAAGCAAAGTTTTGTGGTTGAAATGCTTCAGTGGTGAATTAATGCTTCTTAGCTGCATATGCCCTAGTTAGAATCCTGTTAGAGTCAAATAAAATTGGAATAAAATTCAAACCCTTAATATAATGTAATAAATAAATAAAATTTAATTGAAACGAAAAAGTTAATGAAATACAAACATTTTTATTTATACAAAAAGGATATTAAAAAAATTTGTTATACAAAAATTGTATAAAAAATGTATGTAAAAAATTTATTTTTAAAATTTTTATAAAAATTAAAATAATTTTTTTTTTGGCCTGACCAGGATTTGAAACTAGAAATTTTGCAATTGAGAGGCATTTTTAATATGTTCGATGTCTTGCACAAAGAATGCTCATAATCGAAACCGTCCATAGTTCGATAGTAGGCAAAAACATCAACGATTAGAACCTGTAGACTAGGGGTATACATGTTGGAAGATCTGTTCTAATCACTCAAATTAATTTTTTAAATCTAGCCCGACCCTGTTAAGGGTCATTATTATAACCTTTAGTTAAAGTACACGACAAAGTGACCAATAATTTTTTTTTCCATAATTACAAGTTCCCAAAAAGATAAATTTAATAAAATTTGTTATGTGGCACCATTGATGTGAGTATCGATTACTTTTCGTTGCTTTAAATATATAGTCACAACGGCATACCTTTCTTGACAATTATTTTTCAAATAACCAAGAAATTCAATACTTCTATAATTTTATTTTAATACTTTTTATTTATTGTTTTATTTAACATTAAAAAACACTGTAGAAGCTGTGATAAAAAAAGGCAAAACGTTAGTTAAAATTTACCGCTCTAGTTGTAAGCATTATGACAATAAAATAAAATCAGCACATGAAACTAGAACAAACAATAAAAATCGAAAGGGAAAAAGTGAAATATAAATACAACTCAATATTAGCTGATTTTTTTGTACTTTTTTCCTTTAATACATGTACACAAAACAGCCACCACATTTTGGGAGACTTACAAAACCCACCACCCCACCTCCCCATGCTGATGATTTAAGAGCTAATTTCTAGTAGCTCAACTAACAAGCAAAAATTACATAAACTACTCGTAGTTGCTGAGAAGTAGTAGTAGTCGTTACGAAAAACTTGTAAAAGCTTATTAACGAATTAGATTAACATTGAATTAAAATAAATTAAACTAAAACTAAACAACAACAACAAGTCATCAAGAGTACGAATAACAAAAAAAAAAATACAACGTTAAAGAAAAAAAGACAAAAAGAAAACGCTTGACTAAGGTTTTACAAATAAATGACCCAGCAAATAATGGAAGCAATTACATAAGGCATGCCACGATAGAGAATCACTTATAATACAGCATTTATAAGGCAATATTTTTGTTCGCGATGAGCCAACTAGAAGCTGCCAAACAATGCTTATTTTATACATTCTATGATGCATTAAATTGATGTTCTATAGAACAAAAAAAAAAAAAGAGAAAATACTTAATTTAATTCATACCAATAACTGGATTCCAATCAGGGAAGTAACTAGCCACTCAACCACTTCAGGAACAAAGCTCTGAATGATTGAGCTTCTGTTTAATTTTGACTTTTATATATTTTGAGCTCTCGCTTAACTTAGACCAGGACCACACACAGATATTTTAGTTAAGCAATTCTTGATTTTGTAGGGGAGAGAGGGAAGAAGAATGGACAGGGGTACAAACTTGCTCGTATTCGGTAATTCTCTTATGTTTCCTCTTCGTATCTTTTATAAAGATGTAAAAAAAGAAAACAGGTAGCTTGAAAGCTGAATAAATAACTGAATAAGAATGCTAAAATTGCCGAAACAAAAAATTTGTGTGTGGACAAAACGACAATTTTAAAAGAAAATTGAGAAATAATTGCCCAACTAAATTTGCCGTGTGTAGTCCTGGCCTCAGTGCTTCTCGGAAGCACTAAATTCTAATTTAAAACTGGTTTGTTCTTGGCATAGAATTTTGTATATTTAAGAACTTTTTAAAGATGCTCTCGTTTATCATAAAATAAGCATTTGAAAAAGTTTCTCCCAGACCATGACATTTAATTCTTTTGTGCAAGCACAAAACTGAATAAAATCCTATTTTTAGTCTGTGAGAAGGTACATTGAAACAATTTGTCTCGCAAAATGCAATACATTGACTCCAATCCTCGCTATTGCTGAATTTTTTTTTTTGCTGGGAAATAAAAACAGAAAAATGGTGAAAAACAAAAGACAATTGCGGCAGAAAAACAGTTGACTCAAAATGTTTTTACAACTCAACCGAAAAATCCTAACGAAAAAACAAAAACACAGAAAAAAATTGCAGAAAATTTTAACAATTGAATACACATTCAGAAAAAAAAAACGACAATAAGAATTCGAAACTCAAATTAAATTAAAGAATTTTGGGCTGGCAGCATTTGTCTGAAAATGAAATATATGAAATTTGATCAATAAATCTAAAAGAAAAAGAAGGTTCAATCGAACCTAAAATTAAGACGCTATATCTGTGCTTATATGAAAAAATGACTGAAGTCGATTTAAGTAAAAATTGATTTGCTGCTAATTAACTCAATAACTTTGTTGTCGTGTACATAAGACAATCGTCATCTGCTGGCCTACCCGTAAATATGCATTCTATTCATTCTTGTCAATTCGTGTGTCATCGTGCATAAATGTTTTTGTTGCGACAACGCCACTCATAATTATATGAGAAATGACGGCACACAATAGCGATTAAAACTTCCATTTGAATTGATTGCTATCGAGTGTCGTAATTTGGTTTTCGGCGATATATTCCACAACGAATGAGACTCCAGCGAAAACAAAACTTTTTGGTAGAATTGAAATAAATTTATAAGCAAACCGTTTAGGGTTTTTAAAACTGTGTTTCTCTATAATGGATGTAAGAAGAAACATAATCATTTTTTACCATATTGCCTTGGATATATAAAAAACTAATGGCCTTTTCTTTTCTAAAAAAATGTTCCATATATTCTGCCATCCGAGAATGTTTGCGTTCTATTGTAAAAAAAATTTATTAGTTAAAATCGAAATAGCGCTTAGTTCTCAAAATATGTTGCATATAAAAAGTGCAAAAATGGTACATATTTTGCACTCAACCTGTAAGTGAGGATGAGATAATGCCCTTTTTTACAACTGTGTCAACTACTTGTTTTAGAATTAAGTAAATTAATGGGCTTTTTTTAATATGTTCTTCGTCCAGATATTTTTCATCAAAATCCATTATGGCTCACTTATGTAGCGAAAATTTTTTTAAACTAATTTTAGGCTCAAATTGTTTTTTGGTGTCAACTGCTTATCAGCAGTGTTAACGTAATCAAATTTGTCAAAAAAACGCTTGAAAAGCATTAAACATATAAAGCGCAAAATATACATTAGCATTAAATGTTACATGAAAAAAGCATCGCTTTGTGCAACTTTAAGCAACCTGCTTAAAATATTACATAATTTAAAGGCAGAATGTTTTTTGAGAATAGAAATCGCCATAAAAATGTGTTCTCTGAAGAAAAATACCTTTATTTTTGTTAAGGATGATGAACATAATTTTGACCAGACCATTTGATTCCAAGGCAAAGTATTAAATTTATGATTTAATTTAGCAGCTGACTTGGCAATCGGACTAGCAAACCTTAGCGCAAATAGTTTTTGTAGGTTCACTTTTTGCAGAAATTATATTTCGTACTACTTTGCTGACAATTCTTTTTTTTTATTTGAAATTTTCTTTTTACACTTTTCCACTTATTGTTACTCATTACACTGACTATTGCTCGGCACTGGCCTCAAGTTTAAATTAAATACAATTGGGATTAAAATAATACAAATCCATTTGTTCAACACCCTCCAAACAAACAAAAAAAAAAAAAACAGCAGTCTAGCAAAATGTAGAAAACAAAAACATGGCAAAACTGTGTTTTGATAAAAAAAAAAAAAAACTTTTCTTGGCCCAAACTACTGTTAAAAATGATTAAGTCTTTATTTATTTCCTTTTTGTTTTCTTTCAAAATGTAAATTAAACACTCCTGTTTAAATGTTTTTGATACAAAAATACTTTCTTATCTAATTCTGATTGTTTTCTGTGTGTTTTTATTTTTGTTGTTGATTTTCAAGGAATTTATCTATTTTCACTAAAATGCACAATATTTCATGTTTTCACGATTCTCTTGGTAATTAATTGTCATCCTCTTTAGCTTAAATTTATGAACATTTTATTAGAAATTTAACTGTGTTTCTGAAAGAGGCCATAAATCATTTTTCCATGGGTTTAGTGTGTAAGAAAATAAGGCGTTGAAATTGCTTAAGTTTAGCACACACTAAATTATTGTCAAACAGCTAGAGACTGACTGTAGACAATAAAATACAAAAAAAAAATTTAAAAAGTTTATTTGCAATTGAAGTGAAAAAAAGGATTGGCATTTTAAAGCAAGTGATGTAATTAAGAATTATTTATGGTTCGAAGGACCATTTAAAAGTGTAAGCAGATTCAGTAGGTGAGTGTTTTTCTAAAGCTTTAAAACTTACATTTTATTTGAAAATAATGTTTATTGGTTTCAAATGACCACTGCACTCTTGCCGAAACCCACTTCCTTCGATTGAAGATGAATTTCTTTTCTTTATTTTTTTTTATAATTTTGGCATATTCTAATCATCATTTTTATTGGTTTTTGTATTCTTTTGTTTCTGTATTGTTTAGACAAAATTAGCAAAAAAAAAAAAAAAAGCCAACCAGTTGTCGGAAAAATAACATTAATTTTTAAATTAGCTGATAAACGATTAATTATAAACAAAAACATACAAGATGAGTCTATAAAATTTAGCTGCTTTGTTGAACAATTTTAATTGGAACAAATTTGTTTATTTTCTTTTAAATGCTAATATTTTACTATGAAAGAAATTTATGATCTCAATTATGAGACTAACGAAATTTCTGTTTGTAGCCTGAAAAATGCTGCCATTTAAAGCAAAAACAAAAAAAAAATAACATTTTCTTAATACGGTTAATTTAAAGAAAATTCTTAAATATATGGGAAATTCATTAAATGTATAAATAATTTTATAAAAGCCAAAATCGTAAAGACCAAGATCATTAAAATTTCTATAGTGTTAATGAGACGGTTTGCGACATCTTCACTTTTTACTTAGAAAATTCGCAAATGCTTATTGTGGCCTCATGTCGATTTTGTATTTTGCGCTCAAAGAATGCTAAATAATATACGAACCAACTTAAACCTATTTTTATGCCATTTGTCTAAAGACAACATTTAAGCTGTGAAATTTTTTTTAATCTTTCTGCTGTTATTCGCGCTTGGGCATTGTATACACGACTGGCTACTTAAATTCAAAAAATTAAATGTTAATTTTTGTTTTTGTTTTAATTTCTAAGCACCCCCTTCTAGCCAGTTGAATGCGACCAACTAAAAGAAATTGAAATTTTTAGTTTAAAAATTTAAAGGTGGCTTTCAATATTAATTGAAAGTTCTTGCTTAAAATGTTATGGAAATTTTTAAGGACCCATTTAGTAATGACAAATCGCCAATACAACTTTTTATCGTTCAATTAAAATTTTTAACTGAGATTTTGTGAAAATAAAGAATTCATTCATATTAAGTTGGTATTTCTGTAATACAAGGGATACAAAGGAGGATATGAAGTAGAAGAAAAAGTAAAAGAGTGTGTCAGGACCTAAACCAATTGCTAATTCTAACGCAGCCAAATAAAAGGAATTTTAAAAGTGAAAGTAGAAGAAAAAGAGAAGTCAAAAACACGAGACTACAAATATGTGTAATATTTTATAATAAAAATTTCTTGTAAGCCCTTTTATGAATACCCCATTATTTGCATATTACACTCGGCAGTAAAGAAAGGTCTTGGAGGAATTATTTACTGCTCAAAGTAGAATTCACGCTGATACTGCACTGCTGGGTAGAGACAGAGAAAGTATTCCACAGTCTAAGGTAAGCATTTAAAAACAAAATAGAATGAAGGATATGAAGAAAAAGTAAAAGAAAAATAGTATGTCTGGAAATAAGCAAAGTGCTTCTTATAAGGGCAGGGCTCAGAAAAGCCCTGCAGGTATTCACGCTGATGAGAGGTTTTCCTCGTATAGACAAGTTCTGTAGCAGTCATTTGATGGCTGATCTATTCTTTTCGAATGGTTGCCAAAGTTCTCGCTAGACTTGAATAATTTGCGTACAAAATATCTAGACCAGCTGATCGCTTGTGTTGAAGAAACGTCACATAAAAATAATACGAAATGTCAAATGAACAAATGAAATAAGTAATTATTACAGAAAGGTATTGAAAATTTACAAAATTGAACACCCGGGTTAATGCCAGTTAAGTCAAGCAAAAAAACAAATTCATTTTTTAATTAGTAAAACAGTTTTATTTAATATTTTCAATGTAATACAATAAAGACACAAAGTAATGAGGTCCTATATTGAATATAGGACCTTCAACAACTTCTGTCACACACACGCCTGCTTTAGCATCGGAAGCAGCATTCTTGAATATTACCAGATGGCAGAATCTCAAGATGTGCAAAGTTGCTTTTCAAATATGGCCTCGCTGTTATGGTAAATGTTTTGCTTAGCTCTTGAGCTATGATAACTGTGATCCCCACGCACATCGACAGTCTGTAACTGCTCTTTAACTCAAATTGTAATAGCTGCACAGCACCTAAGAGGCTAACAGCAGTGAAAAAATATCGAACCAATTAATTATTTTAATTGATATAATTGTCATGTTGCTTGAATTTTTAATAAAGTCACTTCAATATTTCATTAATTAATAATTTTTTTATTCATTTAGAGGATTGTTTTTCTTTTGATCTTAAAAAAATATTTTATCAAAATAACATTAAAATATAATATTAAAAAAAAATTAAATATTGAATTGATTTAAATAAAAATTTAATCAATATGACAATTATTTTAATTGAATTGTTTACTTGCTTAATTGTTTATCTGTGAAACCAACTGTTACTACATCCCATTAATTTTAAAAAGGTGTCTGTCCGCCAGAATATAATTTGTCATTTATTGTTTTTATTTTGGGATATATAATTTTAAAAAGAAATTGACATTTAGAAATGTGACATGTTAGCTTGGACATGTGCAGTTATTTATTTAAAACGTAATTAAATACAAAAAATAATTGCTAACAAAATTCCATATTTACAAAATTTAATTTTTAAGTTTCGAATGACAAGCCATGATTTATTGATCGTTTTTTTTCACTCTCACTCTGTTCTTCTGTAAATTACAAAACAGTTTCTACTTTTCAAGGTCAAGTTTTAAATAAAGTAAACCCACCACCAACCCACATTCATACTTAAATACAAATTTTTAATTTTTTTTTTACCAAATTAAATATAGTTTAAAAGTTATCAATAAAGAAAATTAAAAAAAAAACACATTTAAAACACACAAGCCTTGTAAATCATATGCTCGTACACATACGGTTACACATGTGCACACATAGAAAAACAGTAAGGGATAAATAAATAGCAGCCGAAATGTTGAAAGCTTCGATTTGTTAGATTTTAAATATATGGTTTTCAAATTGAAAAAAGCCTTTTTATATTATTTTCATTGATCTTGAGTAATTATTTTAGCCGCACTAGGCACGCAGTGATCATGTAATTTTTACGGTTAGGTAGTTGTGCTTCTAAAGATTCAAAATTTTTTTTATTGAGGATCTCCAACTTATTCGAAGGGCCTTTGGATGATGCTGAAGATGCCATTGGCCATAGTGGTGCACTTAAAAAACAACTTCAGTTGTGAGAATCCAATATGTTCATAATCGAATTTTTTTATTGAGGATGAAAAAAATTATTTAGAAAACTAATTTTTACACTGTATTATCAAATTATATTATGACAACTGAATTTTCGAGTGGAAACAAATTCCGTGTGCACAACCGAAGTTGTTTCTCTAAAAAATCTTCGTTAATAGATAAAATAGTTTTATTTGCGATGGTAGTTGTTGCATTCAAATGTCATGCGATACCTTAGAAATCGCTGACTAGTCTCAGAGAAGCGAAACGATCTGTTAGCACTTTAGAATTGCTAAGTTCGATGACAGTTGTGAAATTCATTATAAACAATTTGTTATCGCTTTATAAATAGAAGTTAGATAAAGCGATCACTTTCTTCTGAAAAAATTTTGTGTCACAAACTTAAGCAAATTTTCTGTTAGCTGGACAGACAACGGCACCCACTGGTCTTGACTGTCATAATTTTTTGTGACATTCAGATTTTTCCTGAATATCATTTTACGACCTCTTTAAAACAGAAATTCATTACAAAATGCTAGAGTGATCTTAGACACTAAACGAAATGGTTTATGAAGCACCGTAATCTTACATAACATCAGTTAAGATAAAAAAATATTGAAATCAGCCAGCGAAGGTTCTGTTATGTGCATAACGAAACCTGTACATGTGCCTTACGGGCTTAGGTTCTCATAGAGCAAGACTTTGGGATACTTTTTCTTGACTAAGAGAAATAGTAAAGCTCTCGCTGAGCAAGATAATTGACTTCAAGCAAAAACTAAATCTTCAACAGAGAACTTGAGGGTTGTACCGAAGGTCCTATGCATCGTGGTACTTATGGCTTAAGTAACAATAACAAAAATAATAATCAATCGTTCGATATCTTAACTTGAGCTAAATAAAGCATTTGGCCCAATAAGTCTTCGGGTTTCATTACATAAATAGGAAGTAGTTCTGTTATATAAAAAAAAAAATAAATTATTTGTTTGCTGTTCGTAGAAAATGAGTTTATTACCAATCGTCAAAAAAATTTGATAAAAAAATTCGAAAATATTTGAAAAGTTTAGTGTTTTCCATATAAATTTTTTAGACGATTGGATTGTTCGTGTCTTGTAAACAGCATATTAGAAGATAATATATTTTATTTCACTTACGTGCTGTTTATGGCAAACGAAAAATACAATCGTCTAATAAATTTGTATGAAAAACACTCAAAAATATTGGAAAAAGTTGTTACTGTACTTTTCCAATAACTCTAGTGCTCAATTTTGTATGAAAGACATTCAATTTTTGCAATATTTTTCATAAAAAATTTCTAGAAGAGTTGCTTACTTCTGTTACGAAAACATCGGCTGCTATTTAGCCAGTCATGGCTGTGCTAGTAAATATTTTAGTAGATGCCAGTACGAGTGTGAGTATGAGTTTTTTATTTTTATTTTTTGTTCTGTGAGAAAGAATAGTGGTTTTTATTTATTATTTATTGATATAAAAAATTCACTTTTCATTATTGAAAATATTGTTGTTGTTGTATTTTTTTCAATATTTGTAACCGCGATAGTTTGATGGTTATTGTTGTTGTCTTTTTTGTAGTACTTTTTTTGTGAGATTTAAATTGATTTTTCATACAAAGTTGTCGGTCGTTATTGTTTAATGGATTTTAAATGTAGAAAGTTTATTTATTGCACGAGTGTGTTTATGGCATTGTGAGAATTAAGATTTAACATGTTTGCGGACGTAATTTTTACAACACTACAACAACAACAACGAGTAGTGCAGCGGTGTCCAAACACACACAATGTGTGGTTCATAAGGTTGATGTTCTTTGTTCAAAAATTTACATTTAATGAAATTAGAACTTTATTTACAGAACGAAGACTGGCAGATTAATTTTAATTAGCGCAATAAGTGTAACGTTTTTTAGCGTCCACCGCTTATGTTGAAATGACACACATAAATAATAGCGCTTGCGTTGCGTAAACCCACTAAGAAAATTCCAAAAATAAATTTAAAAACGCTAGATTCAAACAAACAATAACAAAAATGTCATAACTGATCAAAAAAAGAAAAACCAATAATAAAAAAAAACAATTGTTTTGCACGCAACTTCACTACGAATCATAATAGAATAGAATCAATCGCTCAGCGTGGCTGTAGCGTTTTTTCGTTTTTCTTCATACATTTTGTATGAGCATGACAAGAGACAGATAAAAAAAAAAAAAGTTGTTGCACTAATTTAGGTTCGCCCGCTATAGGGCGTACAAACGAGTAACAGGCTCTGATATGCAATTGTGAGTTTAAGTTTCAATAAACTAATTTAAACTGCGTACAGGCCACACAAACAGCACTAAGAGGGATACGCGTCGGTCTTTGCTCTGTCAGAGCCGGCAGGCAAGATTCGCTGTTGACGTTGGGAGAATTCAGTCCGCAAGGTATGTAATCCCTCTATCTACTAAATCCTTATTAAGAACACTTGAATACCGCGAAGAGCTTCGGCTTCAGTGTGCTGAAGTAAAACCAGCATATCACCTCAGGGTAATCTTCGATCAGATAATAAACACAATTGTGAGTATCGATGTCATGTATAAAGTAGTAATACCCGCCATATGTTTTATATTCGCTGGTCATAAATTCCACTACAATAAGGCCACTTGTAATAAGGCTGAATAGCTTGTCAGTAGCTTTAAAATGCTTTCAAGTATTTTTTTTGCACAATTTGTCTTTGTAACACACATATTTTGTTGCAAAGTTAGTAAATTTAAATAAGAAAAGCTAAGTATTTGTAATACAATAGTTTTTTTCTGCCCCTGGCTGCCCAGCACTAGAGAATCAGTAAGAACTTCATCTTAGTGAGCGTTATCTACTAACCTTTGTAAGAATCATCAATTGATTTAAGCTGGCCATACACATACACTTGTTGGATGTGTACGAGGATGGAGCTGTTAGCGAACATGTCCAAATGGGTTTGACAATTTTGGATGTTAATGGGCTAGTAAGTGAACATTCGCGATTTTTTTCATTTTAGTGTGCTACCGACCATCAGTGTGTGTATCGCAGTGATGACTAGACTAACAATTTTCAATAGAGTTTATTGAAATTTTAAAAGAACAAGCTGCCAAAAGTTATGTTCATAAAGAAAAAACTGCAAAAAGAAATTTTGGTTAGTTTTTTTCTTTTTTTCTTGTTCAGTACACAAAAAAATAACCAAAAAGGAAACTGAGTTGTTCGCTTCAAAATTCATGTTTATTCGTCGGCGTTATTGTAATTCTGATTTCTTTGATATTAATGGTTGTTATCACATGTGAATGGCTAGAATTATACAAGGTAATGACAATGCTACAACAAACACATATACTACTAAAAGAGAAGAAATTAGTGTTTTGCACTCATACACTTATACTTTCCATGTATGTATAGGTGTAAAAGCATCGCCGCACAGCGAATGTAAACAAATTTTGACAGATGCTAAAGATAACAGGAGATGTACAACTGTGCTACTGTCATTACGTTGTATAATTCTGCTATGTGATTTTAATCTCGACGGATATTTTTTGTTCTCCTCTCTTCTATTTATTTTTTCTTCTCTTTTGATATCTCAACAAATTTCACAGCTGATTTATTTCTTTAATGTCTTGTTATCGCTATCTCTACCTTAATACTGGTGTTACAAAAAGAAGAACCACGTGAACCTCTTTCCTTTTTTGGGTACCCTCTCCCCCCTAACTTTTTAATACTATTCAATTGTGCTGCTTTTTTTTAATGTCATTGAAAAAGCTTTTAAAATATTAAATATTTTGAAATAAAAAATAAAAAATCCACATAAAATCTATAAAATAAATCACGCAGAAAACCCAAACCTTTTTTTCTGCTTTTATTTATCTTTGTAAACTATTGTAGAGAGAGAAAATGAATGAAATCACTAAAAAAAATAAATAAATTCAATAAAATAATGAAAAGTGTCAGCAAAAAGTAAAAAATAAAAATGGCAACCGTCTTATCTATAAATAAATTCTTTTCACTGACTGCTACACTAGACAATAATAAAAAAATAATAAAATCATGTAATTTAGAAAAAAAATAAAGGAAAAATGAAAAAAAAAACTTAATAAAGCGAATTGCAAGCAAAAGAAAACCAGCAACACACAGGTAAATAAAATTTCTTAGACTAGCCATACAGAAGGTTTGAAAAGGATACAGTTTCAATTCACGAGTTATTAAGGCAGTAGGTTAAGGAACTTTTTAAGCTTTCTATATGCTACAAGTAAGTTTTAGATTTATAAAACACTCCTTATGGTGTCTTAGAGAGTAAGTGATTTAAATTTAGTCCCATCATTGTTAATAAAGGCTTTTGGCCTTGGTAATCCTTCTACCACCAATTTAATTTCAAACCTTCTTTTGGTAGTAAAAAACCTGAGTAAAAAAATTAAGTTTTTAGTATAAATGAAAATTCATTCAATGATTAAGACTCAACTTTAAAATATTTAAGAATAATGAAATAACTTCGGTTATGAGAGCTAAATCCTTACACGTTTAAAATGCTATATTCTGCATATGTTAAGATCTAAGCTGGAATATGGGGCTATACTTTATAGCCCCCATTGCGTCATTCACATATCGCGGCTTGAAAAAGTTCAAAGAAGCTTTATTCGGTATACTATACCTTCCTTGAACTTTATTTAACCTCCACCATGACCAGCTTGGAAAAGAGACGTAAAGTTCAGTCAACGATATTTATATATGACTTATTAAATACAATCCCGTTATGTGTACCAGGTAGGCTATTACTTAGACATAGAAATATGTTTTATGTTCCTTTATGCCGTAAAAATTATTCTGCAAATAGTCCATTGACTAAATCTTTAACCTATCTAAATGCTATAAATGAACATCAAATAATAGAATTTAACATCTCAAAAAATTGTTTTAAAAACTTTCTTTTCTACAATTTAAATTGAAATGTAAACCAAGAGTATAGAATTTAGTTTATATATATTCTAGTCTGTAAGGAAGCTATGTCCTTAGACTACACTGAATAAATAAATAAATAAAAATTTGTTCTCAGTTAAAAATTCAGTTGTGATAGTTGAGTTTTTTTAATGAAAATTCTTTTATACCGCTCAAAATTTTATTGAAAGAATTTAATTTTAAACTGTGTTATCGAATTTCGGGGTTTTCAAACAAAAAAATTCGTTCATCGCAACAAATTTTTTAACTGAAAAACAAATTTAGTTCTCATGGTCGAAGTGGTAGTCACACTAAAATCGGTATCTTTTTAAAAACATAAATTCTTATGAAAAAAGTTAGCTTTTAATAAAGAACTATTTTTGTTCTGACTGTAATTATGCCCCAATATATTTCTTTTATCAATTCCTATTCATGCGGTCCCTTTAAAGTACGCGCTGCCACGCATGATCGTCTAATAGGCGTTTTAAAGTATTTTGAATTCAATTTTTGCAAAATAGGACAGATGCATTTTGCATATAATTTTATGTTTTTTCTATAACTTTTGTACAGATCAACTTTTTTAATGAAATTTACACCATGTGGCAGACTGAGAAAGTGGCTATCTGCCACATGACACATTCCCTTTAATTAAAAAGCGTTTTAATTTATAAAACGCTTATAACTTTATAAGAATTTTAAGTGAAATAGTTTACTGAATAGAATGGGCTATAGTTCTTTTGAAAATATTTATGAAATCGTTTAAACAAGAAGTTATAAGCGTTGAGTGTATTATTATCAAATATGACTCAAGTAAATTGGCTTTATATTTTTTAAATGGAGTTTTTACGGAATTGTTAAACAAATTTCTGATAGAAAATTTGCTTAAGAAACCCTTATTAATCTCAAATGTATAAAAAAATAAAATTATCACTTTAACTGTTTATATCACTTCGTGCCTCAATAAAAACAAATTATGAGTTTTGTGCTTGATTTACTTAAGGCCAGTTCAGCTATGTAAGTCCAAACAAAAGCTTATTTCGCATAATTTTATTAAAAACAAAAACAAATTGTCGTGTATTGTATTTGTTTTCATTCGCATGTAGCTGGTATTGGTGTTGGAAAATATTTATTGAAAATTAAACTTCTTTGTCTATTAACTGAAATACTGAAAGAATTCTTTTAACACTCAATAAAATTATCTGCTACATACTGACACCTTATCAACTTTAAAATCGACATCGATACATCATTATCATACTCATCATCTTCATATATATTTTTATTATTATCTAAGTAAGTGTTAATATTTTTTTATTTGCTAAACAATTGATTGATTTTATTGTTATTAATTTAATTTCACTCTGTGGTCTCAGTTGGACTCATAACAGACAAGAAACAAAAAAAAAAGAAACTTGGGAAAAACAACTTGAAAATGTTTAACGGGTTTAGCTGCCAACATAAACTGTCAACAAGTGACTAAATTGAAAACTTGTTGATTAACTGTGTAACTGGCGAGACAAATTAAACAACAAAGTAACTGAATTAACAAAAAAAAAAAAAACATCATGAAAAGTTTTCTTTGAAAAAAAAAAAACAAATGACAATTATTAGCGATAGTAATACGTTGGAACGATAGGCAATTCAGAGTTGAAAAAGTTTTTTAATAAAATTGCAAATTAAAGTGATGTCGAGTAGTGCCTGCATTTGCACGCAAAGAAAAAAAATGGTTGATTATGGTTCCAAAAAATATTATTATTAATTTGAAGCATCTAAACTTTATTATGATCACGATAAACATGTTTCTAGTTAATTTTAACCATACTATGTTTAGCGTCTTAGGTCAACCATATAATTATCATATTATTTTTAACAAAATTTTAACTGAAATCATAAATGTGTTTAAGTAAACATAATAATGACAAAATATGATTGAATGTAAATTGTTTTTTATTTCGTCTCTTCCGCCCCCATACTCGTACCTTCAGACTAAATATAGAATTAGAAATCAATTTTAGTTTTTTAAATATTTCGTAACAAAATCGGAAAAGTCGCTACAAAGTTTTGATAAGATATGGGAATTGGCTGCTATAAAAATCTCATATTTTACTAAAAAAAAAAAAATATTAATCTTTATTTGTGCTCATTCCAGAATTGTGTTGGGTTATTTTAAATATATTGCTTTCCGCATGATATTCCTTTTAGCTGTTTATTCAGTACAATAAGTACAGAAGGGTAGGCATATCTATCAGACGCTACTCTGAATTCTCAATAGATTACTCCCAACATTTCTTAACAAACACTAAAACTTTTACATTCTAAAAAAATTAAGTTTAATATTTTGTTGAACTTTTGAATTCCAAATAAATTTATTACATAAAAAAAATTCTCAGATTAGAATTTCAAATATGTACTTCTGATTCTTATAGTTTTTTTTATTAAAACAAAAAGTTTCCCATTTGTTGCATATACTGTTATTCAACCTACTCGTATATAGCACCGATCTCTTAGCCAACTTTTTCACTATCGTTATTTTATTTTAAAGCAAGATGTTGAAGGCGTTAATAACAATTTTGACTCCGCTATTTAATACACACAAATTTCTGTTTAATTTTAAAAATTAAATTTTTTTTGAGGTATCAATTTCTGAGATTTTATTCATTATGAATTCTATTTTAAAACAAAAAAGCCGCCTTTCTTTTAGTTCTAAAAAACCAAAATTTTATGGTTCAATGAATTTTGTAGGTTTGTGTTATCACACACACAAACATATTTTCCAATACACAATCAAATGCAAATGTGTTGAACAAACTCACTTAAGAAGTTTAAATATGAAATTAAATTCACACAAACGCACACGCATGCAAACACTCACACTTTTAAAGAAAAATGTGCAAAGACCCAAAGCATAAATTTCTGCAATCACAAAAACAAAAAAAAAAAAAAAAAAAGTTAAATAAATTATAAGTAGAAAAAAACCATCTTGTATCCCACGCTTGTCATTTATCATTGATTTGCTAGATGATGGCAAAAGGAGACGCAGAAGAACTCGAAGAAAAAAAAACAACGATTTAAGGTTTTTTTTTGCAGCTCATCTTGGCTTTATTTAAATTGAAATAAATAAATAGAAAAAAAAATGACTAAAAGCCATAAAGAAAAACCCTTTTTAATTTGTCTTTTGCACTGTGAAGCCGTTTTATAAAATGGGGGAACCGCAGAGCTAAAACAGAAGGGATACAAATTGTAAAATAAGATGCAAAAAAAAACAGCAACGAAACTCAATGAATGATTTCAAGGGACACAAATTGTACAAGACAAAAAGCAAAAAAAAAAAAACGAATGATAATAATAAAGAAATAAATAAATAACATTGAATGACTGAATTGAAATGAATGTCAATGTTGCTTGCTTTAGAAGCTGTTTCGTGGCATGCACTGGAAAAAATTTTTCTAAAATTATTTTTGATCGAAAACAAAACTAGCTGGTCAGTGTATGTAGCATAATAACCTACCAATCTGCAGGTCACAGGCTCGATTCCTGTCTGGACTTTGGGTGTTTTCTGCAGACGAGCTTCGCAGATTTGTGTTGTTAAAAAAAATTAAGTAGCTAAAAATCATATTGCAAACAAGAGCATTCAATATAGATCGAAATGTCCATTTAAATTTCGTTTACGATCAAGTGTCATAGTTCGATGGGAATAAAAATGTTTGTAAAATATTGACTGTCAACGGAAGCAAGACCCAAAAAGCAGGGGCCAAATTACGATACTGGTTATCGATTGTATAGAATTTTAAATAAAAAATAATGTTCGATATCGAATACCGTAATTCGGTCTTTGAATTTTTGACTGGTAACAAATAGCGCGGTCATAGTTTGCATAGAATTTCTCTCAGCATAAACTTAGTAAGAACCTTCAGTCAGAATAGTAGACTTCGTAAGCCCCTGATTTTTTTTTCAACTGGTAAGTGGCTTAATTCAATATTTATAAGGTTATTGAACTTGAAAGCATTTTTTTAGCCAAATCCTTTAACAAAAAATTAGAAAAAAATTTTCTTATCTTGTATTGAATTGTAAATGCAAAACATATTTTATTTGAATGCAAAAATGCGCTACAAAACGTCGCAAAAAATTAAATCTTCAACATTAAATCAATTTAAATAAACCGCAATAATAAGACATAAATTATAGTTGGACTTTTGTTTCCAACCAACCACGAACAACAACAAAAAGAGGAAAGAAAAAACAAATAAATTAAAGTTGTTCTTTTCTAACCCCTTCAAAAGCTAAAAGAAAATTTTTTGGGGGAAAAGATAAAAAGTGCCTGAACACCGTTGAAACCAAAATGATATTTTTTGCCTCCTCAACATAAATTAAATAAAAGAAATAATTTTTGTTTCACAGTTGCTGTTGTTGTTTGTTTTAATGTCAAGACAAAAAAATATGTTTTACAAAGCACATGAACATTTTGTATGGGTATGTTTTCACACACACACAAACACTCGAAATACAAAGAGCAAGAGATTTACACATGCACAGTTTAACTCAAACTCATACACACTTTTTGTTTATAATTTTAAAATAGGGAGACATTGGAGCCCTTTTAATTTCTTTGTATTGTTGTTGTCGCGTTTCTACTTACCTCAAACATGTATTGCCACATGGGTGTGTATGTGCTCTACACATATTAACATACATTAACTTACAAACACATTTAACAAATGCTTTAGATCTTTTTTTTTTTACAAAAAAAAAATGGCGGCTTTTAGGCCTTTTTTTAAATAAAAATGTAAGAGTAAGTGAGTATATGCTCAAATATATTATTAATTGTGCAACAACATTAGCAATACATACAGTGAAAGACAAAAATTAACTAACAAAGAATTAATTTACACTTGCAACTCCATACAAATTAGAATTAGAATTCCCTTCTATAGTAAATAATACACACTGAAAGAAATTAAAAATTTTAATTAAATTAATCAATATTGTCATATAAGTTTTATACTGGGTGTCCCAGTGAACTTTTACATGCTTAAATAAAAATATGTTTTTTGTGACAGAGTTGTGATTTTTTTATTGAATTCTAAAGAAAACATGTCCGATTAAGTATGAATTGAAATATTTAAAGTGGCAATTTGTTCAATGAGTAATAGAGCAAAGTGAAGTCAATGCTTATTTTTCTAAAAAAGTCATCTTCTGCCATGAAGCGCATTTCCATCTGAAAAAATTAATTTTACTTGGTAATAGAAAAGAAAAAAAAAATTATTGACCCTTTGGGTCAAAAGTCGGGACATCAAAATACATTTTAGAGGTATGGTTCCTTCGGCAAAGTTTCTTATTTTGATCCCTAGAATAAGATTTTCCTTGTAATTTGAGCGATTTTTTTGCCTCCATACAAATCGACCCGCCCTAATATTTTTCAAAAAGTATTTATTTATTCATCAATAACTATCTTGTGCCCTTTAAAGTATTCCCCCGTTTTTTCCAATCCTCGAAACACTTCTGAAACGAGCTTTTTGGTATCGCTAACAGCTCCTATTTCAATTTTTCTTTTATCTCCTCAATCGTAGCAAAACGCTTTCATTTCATCGGTGTCTTCAGTTTTGGGAACAGGAAAAAGTTTCAGGGGGCCAAATATGGTGAATACTGTGGCTGAGGCATGATTACGGTGTTGTTTTTGGCCAAAAAATTACGAACAAGCGACGATTTTTTTGGTCAAAATTCAGTAATTTTGGAACAATCTTCGCTGCCACACGTTTCATGCCTAAAACATCCGTAAAAATTGCTTGGCATGAGTCGAACGATATGCCAACATCATCATCAACCTCGCGATTATCTAAAATCATTTTCTTTACTGCTTCAATGTTTTCATCGGTTGTTGACGTGCTCGGGCGACCAGGACGAGCATCGTCATTAACATCTTCTCGGCCTTCCTTAAACCGCTTATACCACAATTGAACTTGTGTTCTGCTCATAGTAGACTCGCCAAACGCCACAGTCCTGCACATTTAATTTCATTTTTTACGCAAAACTTAATACAGTTTCTTTGATCCATTTTTTGAAATAGTAAAAAATTGAAGAGCACACCAAAACACGACTAACCTTTTTATCTGTCAAAAACAAACTGACAATCCAAAATGGCTGATATTGTCAACATAAATAACAGACATGTGTACCAACATAAAAAAAATGCGAAAGTCGAACATACGTACCTCACGAAAATTGAAAATAACGGTTATTTTTTGATCCTACCTCGTATATATAATTTAAACGGCTTTGATGTTTTCTTTCTAAATCCGTTGAGAAATTTAAAATCGGTTCATATTCAACTAAGTTATTGGTTTATAAGTGCATAAAAGTATGAAAAACAGGTTTTTTTATCAGTAACTCAAGATTTTGGGGGGGCTTGGCAAATTCCAAAAACAGATTCTTGGGGTACTCGACAGCACATATCAGAAAAGTAATATCACTTCCTAGGTATTTTTTTTGTCGCACAGTGTAGTCTGCAGAAATCGTTTAGGCTGATCCTCATATTTACAAAATGTTTCAATAGTCTGAAATGCCATATCATGTGTCGCGTGGCAATGCAAATTCCTGACCGAGTCAGTCTCTTTCGAGAGCGCAGTGGCATGAATACTTTCAATTTACCCCTTGTCTCCAAGAATAATTGTCGCGATTTTCTTGCCAACCGTTCCCTAAATTTGAGAGCTCCGCAGAATGGTTCTGCGACAATGAAACTGCTTTTCTAGCCAGTTCGTGTGCTTTCTTGTTGTCCTGGCACCCATATTAGGTGAACTAATTAAATGCTGGTCTGGTTAGGCAATTCTAGCCCAGTTTCGATTTTTTCTCGCACTGAGTTTTTGTAATGCCTTCTGGCTGTCAGTGATAGTATAGATGTGACTGGTATTTGTGTCCCTTTTGGCCTGAAAAATTGAATTATACTACGAATATCCAAGAATGATCCTGAATATCCACTAGCGTATAAAAAAAGAGTTTTAATTCTGTTACAACCTTGACTGTAAGTGACATTATAACTTTAAACATTTGCTCCTTGTGACATGTTGTTTCATTTAAAAGACACAGTGTGTGTGTGTGTGTGAGAACGGAATTATTATGCTACAACAACTATAATACGAGTAACAACAACAAAAAAAAATTATACGTTCACGAACGTTGCATGGAATTTTCGTAATTCTGTTTTATTTTATATAATTTTTATTTTTCTCTTTTATTTTGTGACTTAAAGTTGAGACAAAAAATTTTTAAAATTCCTGTACGTTGAAAAATGTTGAGAAAAATACAAAAATAAACGACGGTAAACAACAAGCGACTAAATTGCAACAACAACAACAAGTTAAAGTCACATAGAGTCACAATACTTACAAAAAGCACAAACAACAAAAGAAACATTATTAAATAAAAATCGCTTATAGAAAAAGACAAACACAACCAACCAACCAACCAACCAACAAACAACACAGGCCATGTGATACAGATAAAATTCTCAAAAAATTAAAAAAAAAAGAGGAATTGAAATTCAGACAAATTTTTGTTAAACCGACAAAAAATTAAACAGACACACACACACAAACCTACTCTTAAAGCAACAACGCCATTATGGAGACAAAATCGAAACAGCTGAAGTTTAAAATTTTATTTTTATTTACCAAGAAAATCACATACACACATGCATGCACTTTTCCAATTTTAGGAATCAAAATCACACACTCTTGTATGCTCGCTTACAGCAACCATTCATCAGTAAATATTTACATACAAAAATATCTTCAACTCTTTTGCTACTTAATAAAAAATTTTCAAGATAAAAATTAAAAATATCTTTCAATTTGGTAAATTTTTTCTTCAATTTTACTTAAAAACCCCAAAATCAAAACAAAAACAAAACAAATCAAAAACAAAAAAGATTTAAAAATGGTCTTGTACGTTTTTAATAAACGATTTTTGTGTGTTCGAAAAAATATTCAAATTGTTTTGAAAATTTTTGATTATGAAGGAGATTATGTGTGAGTGTGTTTGTATGTGTGTGCATGAATTTTTACTTTATATGAGTGTGTGTGGATGTGTGTGTTCTTATTTAGGCAGCAAACAACTAAATCTTTGCTCCCGTAAGCAGGTACCTTTTTACAATTCCTATCGGCTTAAGGCAACACAAAATGAAAGCGTCAAGCGTTTTCTAACTATGCAAAATTCACATGCTTATAAAAAATTTGTAAGGTAAACCCACACGCAAAGAAAAAAGATGGTTGAATATGGTCACCGCAAACATAGTTTGTTCTTCACAAAAGTATTATTATTAATTTGAAGCATCTAAACATTATTCTGATCACGATAAACATCTTTCTAGTTATTTTTAACCATATTATCTTTACCGTCATAGATCAACCATATTATTATCATATTATGTTTAACAAAATTTTACTTGAAATCATAAATATCTTCATAGCAAACATAATAATAATAAAAATATGGTTGAATGTAAATTGCTTTCTATATTGTCTCTTTCGCAACCATATAAATAAAGGAACTATAAAACAAAATCTTAATCGTTCAAAATTAACTTAGCTTTGTGGCTGAAGTGGTTGAGTGGCGAGTTAATGCTTCTTAACTAAGTGTTCGCAAGTTCGAGCCCTGGTAGAGACAACTAAAATTTAGAGAAATAAATTTAAACCCGATGTATTATGTAATAAATAAATACAAATTGATAGAAAAGAAAAATCAATGGAATAAAAAAAAAAACTTTATTTATACAAGAAATTTAAAATTATACAAAAAATTTAAATTAAAAATTTTTTTTTAAGTTCATATTAAAATATGTATGTATTAAAAAATAAAAAAAAAATTCTTGTCTTGACCGGGGGTTGAACCACAACATCTGCAGTTGAAAGCTATTTTTAATATCTTTGACTTAAAAATACATATGGTTGGGTGCAATCATAAATCTAACCATACTATGTTTCCACCAGAATATGGTTGCCTCAACCATATTTTTTCTTTGCGTGCAAATATCCCGGTGTTAACGGTTTGACTATTTAATATTAAATTTAAACAGCTCATAGCTTAAGCTGGTGTACTCGTTGCAGAAAAAAATTTTGGCTGCAAAATTTTTTTTTGTGCATACGTTTTGAATTATCACTTTGGGAGAAAAATTTTTTTTTGTGCAGACAAAAAATGTTGTACGGACAAACAATTTTTATAAACAAAAATTTAGTAAACAAAAACTTCACCCAAAAAAATTTTGTGTAAAAAAATATTTGTGCTGAAAAATATTTCGTACAGACAAAATATATATTTGTGCATTAAAAAATTTTTTGCAGACAAAAAAACAGCAATTTTCATATATAATTTCTGAGTTGATCGCTTGATTTTGTGTTTAAACTGCACATAAGGCTGAATTCATCCACTTGCTTTGAAGACATTTGTTGTCCACACGCAATTTCTTTGTATGTAATTTGCTACGTTACTCACAAAGGGAAAGCGCAAACTATTATAAAGGGTGTCCCAACAAGAACGCAAGATTTAAATTTTAAATAAATGACTGATGCAGCAATTGAATTGTTTCTCTGCCTGTATGACATGTGGCGCCGTCTTGTTGAAACCACAAGCCCTCCACATTCATTTCTTCAATTCTAGTCAAGAAAAAACTGGTTATCATTTCACGATACCGAACACCATTGACTGTTTGCACTTGACCTGCCTCATTTTCATAAAAAAAGGGTCCAATGATTCCTCAAAAACCACACCACATAGTCACACGTTGAGAATGCATTTGCTTCTCGTGAATCACTCGAGGATTTCCCTCACCCCAAATGGGACAATTCTGACGAAGCCATCAAGATGGAAATGGGCCTCGTCACTGAAGATGATTTTATGGGCAAAATCAGCATTTTCATGTTGTCTCTCCAATACCCAATTAACGAACTCCCTTCGCTGTCCATGGTCATTTTTTACTAACCTCGTACCTTCTACTGGCAAACAATAACAATTGTTCAAATGTCAAACAATGACACTTCGAATGGCGCCAAATTTAAATTTTACGTTCTTGTTGTCACACCCTTTACATACAAAAATATTGTACAGACAAAAATTTTAAAGGAACGAGTCCCTAAATTCGGACTAACGCTCTTATTTAGGTATAATATTTCTGCATAAAGGTCAGGTACTAAAAAACGCTTCGCTTGAGGTGGTAGCCAAAGTAATTACCTGCATTCGGTATAAATTAAATCGATTAAAATATATTAAAATATAAATTATATGAACTGTTATTTTTGAAAGTGGTATAAGTTCACTGTAAAAAAAATTAATTAGCGGTAAATTTAATGAGCTATAGACACTATCCTGCCAAAACTACCACTGACTCATTTTCTTCACAAACTGCACTTATACCACTTAAAAAAACTGCCCATTTGTGATTTTTGTGTATATTGTAGAATTCTTGCCATCTCAGAAAATACTCTGATCACAAAAAAAACAGTAGCAGAACAACAAAAACTAGAAGGTCTTTAATTTCGTTTTTAGGTATAGAAAGTAATTTGACAGAATTTTTGAAACTATTATGCTTTATTTGCCAAAAATCATTTTAAATTTGGAATAATTTTTATTTTTATTTTTTTTTTCATTGCAGGTACGTACTCGCATTTACAAATCAATTCTTTGTTTAATTGAGCAGACCCATTTAAATTAAAAAATTGTAAAAATCGCAGATAAGTAGAAAAAAATTATATGATTTTAAAAGTAAACAATTTATTTATAGTTTTATATTCTCAATACCGCAAATTAAGATTTACCTTAAATAACCAAACAACATTTTACCTTAAACAGACAGAAACATTAATATTTTTTGTCCAAATGTGTCGTTGAAACAGTCACGTTTTAGTGCAAACATTAATTATTTAACACTTTTGAACACACAAACTTAAAAAGACAACAACAACAGCACTAAGAAGAGAAGCAAAAAGTTTTAATTATCAGCAATTAACAAAAAATTAAATGTAATTAATAGAATACAAAAAGCAAAAACTAAAAAAACGATTGAACAACACACAAAGAAAGAGTTGCATTTTGTCGACAAATTATTTTATTTCGCCAATTGAAAGCTTTATGAAAAGCTCTTTCCTCCTCCTGACTACCAGCCTTCACACCAAATAAAAATAAAATAAAAATTCAGACATACAAAGCCAGACAGACATGCGAGTGCAACATAAAACAGTGAAAAATCATGACTGTTGTTGGTTGAACAAACATCAACAACAAACGGAGTCAATAACTAGAGTGCAACTGCATTATGACACAGACACAGACACCTACACAGATGCACGCAATGGCAGACGCACTCGTCATTTACACAAAATGTAGACACAAACTGAAGTGCACAGTTTGTTAAATAACGAAATGATTGAGTTTGAAATTTTATTGTTTGTACGGAAAGCATTTACGTAAACTTTCTGTAAAGTATTTTTAAACAGAAAATTTGGGAAAACTTAAAACTTTTGAAAAGAAAAAGGAGGAAAAGTCAAAAGCAGAATCTAAAATAATGAAATTCATAGAAGATTTTAAAATGGAATTCAGAAGAGAAACTATTTTTCTAACCAAGAAGGTGCTTGTCTAGAGAAAACACCAAAGGTCTAGTAGGCAGGAATCGAATCTGTAAGGCCCAGATACATTATAGGCTACTGCACTAACCACAAATCTACAGGAACACCCGCAGTAACAGCAGCAGTTTGAAGCAAAAGGGTCTCATGAGGAAGAACAAATTTAAATTAAGAGCACTTGCCCAAGATGTTAGTTTATTTGATGGCCTTAGTGAAGCGTATAATAGAAAATTACAACTTTTTAACTTTTGGCAGGGGTTTCTTTAAAAAAGACTCTCTTGCCATGATGTCAAATGTAAAAAAAGTCCCTTTTACAAAGATTTTCCCTTTTTAAAGATTGCTTTGTGGGGAAAAGGAGGGAATAATTTTATCTGATTGCACTACTTTCAAAGGCTGTAATTTTTAATCCTGCTGGACTTTGTCAAGTCTAAAAACTGTTTTTCTTCTACTCCGAATATGCCAGTTACCAATCTCACTAACGAAATATGTTTCGCTTAACTTATCACCGAATTTAAACATAAAAAAAAATTATAACCAAAAACGTACTTATTTTGTTAGCATTTGACTTGACCTAAGGTCGCTCAAAAATGGCTTACAAGCATTTTTTAATATAAAATATGCTTGTACAGCCCTCTCGGTTTTCTTCAGTCTTGGTCGTTATATATTTTAAACTCCTTATCCTGTCATTAGCATATTTATGGCGTGACTGTCCGACCTTAGAGCCTAGTAGGACAAAACTTCTTTTTGGTTTCTTGATGGCCTTCAGAAAGGTAGGAATACTCTCACTGAAGAAGGTAATTGACATCATTCGAAGTTTCAATCTGGAACAGTGAAGCAACTGGCTGTACAAAAGATCCTTAGTATCTCTGTACATATGGTACTGCGATTACATCTAAAATTCTGCTTAGGCTTCCAACCTAGACTTCTGGATCATATTTTAAGCCTGTTCGCATATATTTCTCACACTCTACCTTGTCAAATTGCAAGTAGTCTATCCATTTTAGGCCTCTTGCCCGGAATATGTGTGCCTGTAATTCTACTTCCAGTTGTGGTTAAAACTCCAAGTAAACAACCAATCCAGTAACAGAACTGAGACCAATTTAGGGCATTCGATATGGAATGAAAATACCATTTGAATTGTATTGAAATTTCTATCGATTCTAATCCTGGAACAAATGACAAATTTTATTCAGCAAGAAAAATTTGTCGAGTAAAATTCGTCGCCTAAATTCGTTAGCTAAAATTCATTTGCAATGAAAAGGTAGTAACGTCAATTTAAATTCTTTGTTTGTATTTGGTATCCCAGTAAGAGTGCACTGTTTCATTTTAAAATAAAAATACGTATTTTTTGAGAAAGTTGTGATTTTTTTTATTGGATTGCAAAAAAAATATGTTCCGATTAAGTTTAAAATACAATATTCATGTCTTTAATTCGTTCAAGGGGTAAAGGACCAAAGTGAAGTCAATTTCAATATTTTTTTGTCGAATTTGGACAGAAGCAAATGCACCCAAAACGAGCAATTGTTTATTGTGGATTTTGCTCAGGTCTTTTTTTTTTTGAAAATGAGGTCGAAATTGTGGTGACTGTGAGGAACATGATAACGAAGTTCTTACGATCTCAACAGAACATGTCGTCCAAAGCACAGCATGTAAATCAATGAAATGAAAAATTGCATTCTTATTAGCGTGGTTGCCTATAACTTTGCACAAAGAAAAGATAAGTAAGTTTGGTTTTCATAAAGAGTTTATTTGGTCTTTAAATTATTTTGGCTAAATCGTGACCGCAATTTGCTATGCAACTTTTGGCTTTTTTACGGCATTTTTCATGACATCCTGCAACGTCTTAGGCTGAATTTCTTCAATTTCGTGACTAATATTGTCTTTAAGATGTTAAATCGTTTGGGGCTTATTCACATAAACTTTTGATTAAAAAAAACTCCATAAGAAAAAGTCTGGTGCTGTTAAATCCGGAGATCTGGCTGGTCATGCTTAAACGCTACTACGCGAAATTAGTTTTTGTGGAAAAAGTCATTAAATAATTGAATTGTGGAACGAGATGTGTATGCTGTGGCCCCATCTTGCTGAAACTACATGCCCTCTAGCCCTTACGTCTGAAATGGACACAAAAAAATTCAAAATTCGCCTTAAACTAAAGAGTGATTTTTTTGCTATCATCCATTTCTAAATGATATAACTGACACCACATACTCGAAAGGGTTTGTGTAGCTGGAATTGATGTTTCTGGAGGCTCTGCAACACTATCGCGCACCAGAGCCACATATTCAGCGTAACGCTATATCCATTGTCTTCCAGAACGAGTCCTGTCTGATGTCGCACCATACCATCGAAATATCGCATGTAAAGGATAAATTGTGTTTGTATTAGGATATTTTTGACGCAATTTCCGCTGACTGGCAATAATAAAAGGATTATTTTCAATAAATATTGTCACTATTTCTGAAGGTTCTCGTAGCGTTTATTTATCCATAATAAACTTTGGACATCTATACAACACAATGGTTAAAGCGAAACTGAGATAAATGTCACTTCACCAAAATGGCGCACAATCAAAATAGTGGAGGGAGTGTTGCCATGCCTTGCATAAACATCTTATTCAAAAAAAGACGAAATTGAAATTTTTCATATAATATTTTTTTGATTAATAAATATTTTTTAATAAAAATTCTTTTGATTTTTATTTTTCAACATTTACGGCCAAGCTCCCTATGAAGAAAATTATCGTTCGCTTCGACTTCAGACGACAAGCAGCTGATTTGCGGCTCCTTAAAACCTTTTTTTTAAGAAAATTCTTATGAAAAGAAAATCGAGCAATAATGTAAGCCTTTCTATATGAAATTGCGGCTCACTAAAAAATATTCTTTCTCTTTGTACGAATACAAATGCCAAAATCACTCACTTGTTTTTTTTTTTTTGTTGTCGCTTGGCTATTTTTGCTTATAAAATTAACATGAAACGCGCAGAAACCACTAAAATTAGAAATAAAAATTTTTTTCTGCCTTCTAATATTGATGTTGTTGTGACAACATAGTATATTGAGAAGGTTTGCGGTAAGCAACGTAAGGCCAAGCGAACGATAAGTCAAAAGTTAGTGAGCCCCGTTTTTAGTCGAATATGAGTTACCGGTTTTCTTCGCTTCGCATCGAAATAGGGAGTCTAGCAGTTAGACTTTTCTTTGAATGTTTACTTAAAAAAAAATTTTAAGGAAATTCGAAATATTGGAAAATAAAAAAAATTATTAAAGATCTTCAGCAAAAAAAAAAAAAAAAATATTTATTGCTATAAAATTTATAATGATCGAATAGATTAAATAAAATAATTTCTTCATAAAGATGCCTCAATTTTTCTTATTTTGAATAATAAGCTAGTAAATTAATAATTCGTTTGAAAAAATATTCCTTTTTTACTTTTTGAATTGAATTAAAATGATTTTAAAATGAATTCATTCTTTGTGTGCCTGTTTCTGTGTCTGTCTTTTGAGTCATGTCTGCGGTGAACGAGTACAATGCATGTTTGAAAAGTTAATTCGTTCGTTTGTTTGTTTGCCATGAATTGCAGCACTCATACGCGTACGAGTATATGCATTCAGTGACTCGAATAAAAACATTCGTTCATACCCGATATACACAATGTTGTTGTTGTTGTTGTTTTTGTTATTGCCTTTTGTTTATTACAAAAATGATTTTATTAATTTTTTTCTGTAGCAGTTATTGCAATTTAACAATTGTACATGATTTTTATTAAGCCAACAGTTTGTTTCAGTTGAATATATTTTGTTTTTGTTTCACGAAAAAATAGAAAAAAATAAATTTAAGTAAAATAAACAGAAATTGAAACTAAAAGTCAAAATAATAATTTCAGTTTTTTGCTATTATTGCTATTACAACAATTATTATTATTTGTTAGTGCTGTTGTATAATACGAGACATTAAACAACATTAAATCGAGCAACATGTACACATGCGCGTTTGAAATTTAAAATTTTTGTTTTTTTTTTTTTGAATTTTAAACAGTAAAATAATTAATATGGATGTGTGTGTGCTTGTGTGGTTAAGAAACACTTTTAACTTTTTTTTCTTAAATAAAATTTTAATTTTAATTTAATTACAACAACAACATAATTTTTTTGTGGCAATAAGTTTTCAATAATAAAACGTGAATTTAAATTTGTTTGCAACGAAAATGAAAATATTGAAGGATTTTGTGGAGGGGCCTGACACAAACAAAGACCAACAAACTGAGATTTTTCAGCATTAACTTTTTAATAATGCAGAATCGTAATACATCAACCCCATCAAACTGGGGCTTGCAGGTTTGATTCTTGATTAGAATTAAAATTAACAGCGTGAACAAATCCGCTGGCCAATGCAGCCAGAATAGATCGATTGTGACTGTACTTGCATGTTCATTAAGAATTCAAAAACTTTTTTGGGTGATTGGTCCTTTATGTTAGACGGTTGTAGGTGGTGTTGCCTTAAGTAACGAAAACGGTACAAATTAGACGATTACAGTCTTAAAGATCTATTGTGTAGCCCAATTTCCAACTACAATCTGAGGCTCGTTAAGAATCTCGTAATTGCTGTAGGCTCCTGGCATCAATGTGCCACTGCCTAAGCAATTCATTCTATGCCTTACCACCGTTGGGCACTTGCACAGAAAATATTTCGGTATTTCGGGTAATTTTCAAAAGAAACGACAGCAGTCGTTTTGTTTCACACCAGTTATTCTGAGGGTTAAGACAACCTCTGCCTTAAAACACTTGACCGCATGGAAGTTTCGGCCCTTCAGCACTTTTGTAGATTTCGTGTCTTCTCCTTGGGAGTCTATGAAAGGAGTGTGCATACCCTTTTTAGACAGATAGTCTGCAATTTCATTGCCTACATGCTCGAATCACAGGTAGCTATAGTAAAGATTCCAGTGACGTATGCTGGCTGATCTTTATATTTGCAAAGTGGTTCAATAGTCTGGGGGTTTACTCTGTATTGCGATTCGAAAGCAGTTGCAATGCGAAAGCTAAATGTTTTGCGTTTGCTCTTTGGTTAAGGCAAAATATTTGTGTGTATAAAACGACGTTGATATGCGGTTATGCATAACAGAGTGGGATACTATCAGAAAAATGCGAAAAGTAAACGATCAAACACATTAAAGATTCGAAATCATACCGTTTTTTTTTTTGCATCGCAATACAGAGTAATTCCCCTGCTATGGCATGTCATGAATTCCTTGGCCTAGTAAGTCATTTCTTGTTTTCTTAAAAATTTTTAGCCCCTACCTAAATCTGAGCTTAATAAATTTCCCATACAGTCGGCAAAATAGTTCTTCTAGGCCGTGTTAAAAAACAACTCATGAGATTTAGGAGTAGCCTTGGATTGCTTTTATTTTTTAATTAGGCCGCACAATAAATTTTAGAGGCGAGATGCTATTATTTCCCTGGCTATAATAAACTCAATGTTTAACGACGTCCTACTGTAACATGTGACATTTCATAAAAAAACCATTTTCACTTCATCAGTCAATAAAAGTTCGTTTTTTAAGCCCAAGTCTTGTTCTTGTTTTGCTGAGCGGAAAGACTTGAAATCGATTTGCTAAAAATTCATTATTTTATGCCAAACAGAGTCGCATTTCATTCCAATTGCCAAACCAAATTTTCAATGACTCCTGCGTCATTACAAGGATTTACTCTGGCTCAAGTAATTTCAGATTTATTATTGGCCGCTATCGATTATGTGCACAGTACTGTACGTGTACCAGAAAGTCTGATTTTAATTAGAGGTATAATTATGGATCATAATAGCACTACGGTCTGAATAGAGCACAAGATATAACTCCTAGATCTCTCACAAAACTTTTAACTCGTTTTATAAAGATCTTTTAGGGTCAGTGCCCTAATAAATAGGTGAGCAAAAGAATAAAATGGGTATCACGTGGGTTCTCTGATGTAATTCCTTTGTGCTAGCCTCTTTGCATTTATTCCAACGTTTAATATCCCACTTAACAGAGATGACCAGAATCATGTTGTGCTGCAAGAATTTAATTCTCGTGATAATTGTGTTTACAATATGTCTGTTCAAAGTTTAATGTAGAATTTAGTGCTGACTCATCTGCCTTAATACGTTCATTCTCAACGGATCGCATACCTACTTGATGTTTAGAGTTTTGCGATAAATCTAGTTTTTTTATGCGGTGTAAAAGAAAATAATTTTTTTTTTTAATATTTAAATTTTTTTTTTC
The DNA here is from genome assembly GCA_947397855.1 of Thelaira solivaga. Lineage (NCBI taxonomy): Eukaryota > Metazoa > Arthropoda > Insecta > Diptera > Tachinidae > Thelaira > Thelaira solivaga. The sequence continues at coordinate 31,831,983 of OX377612.1, forward strand.
TTAAGCAAAAAATTAGAAAATTCCTTGTATTCCTTCCTTCCTTCCTTATTTATTCATTTTATTTATTTTATGTTTTTGAGAGGTGAATTTATACCAGCAATCACTTTAATATATTTTCAAATGTGTATTTTGTAAAGAAGCTTAGCATATTTAACAAGGTCGTGAGTGTCCTTTTTAAACTAACCAAAATTTTGCTTTAAAATACCAAAATCAATGCTACTAGTAGCGCGATTTACTATTAGCCCCCGTAGACTTGAAGGTAGCGTACTAATACCTATCAATCTGGGGGTCGTAGGTTCGATCTCTGCAGACAAGCCAAGAAGCTTCCCAAACTTCTATTGTTTAAAAAAAATTTAAGAACTTGTGATTCAATAAAATTGACAGTTGTGTTATTAAAAAAAAAGTTAGAATTTTGTGTGGTGTTTATTAACAGAAAAATAAAAGTGAATGACTGTTAAATAAGAAAAAAAAAAATGTAATAAATAAGCCATTTTTAGTTGTTGTACATGGTAGTTATAGACTTTATGGTTGTTGTCCAGGTTATTTCTAGTGGGTTTTTAACACATAACCTAGAATTACTGAACCACACATTCAGTAATGCAAACAGAAAAATTTGAAATTAAAAATAACCCTTTTGGAACAATTAAAAGTTATTGAATTGCACTACAGACTACAAAACCTTCTAGAAGTCTGGCAACTTTAATTTTAGCTGTCAATTGTAAAGGGTGTTTTTTTAAAGACGTATAGAACTTTAAGTTGGCATTACTGTTCAAGATGGCGACCGATTTCACAGCTGTCAAGTGATTTATTCTCAGTTTGGTTTGGCAATTCATCATGAGTAGACTCACGCCTGAACAACGCTTGAAAATAGTGCAATTTTATTTCGAAAACGAGATTGCCGTTGTTCCCGATTTTCATAAGCGAATTTTGTTTAGCGATGAAGCGCACTTCTGGTTGAATGGCTACGTCAACAAACAAAACTGCCGCATTTGGAGTGAAGCTAATCCTCAAGTTTATGTCGAAACACCGTTACATCCAGAAAAACTGACTGTTTGGTGCGCTTTATGGGCTGGTGGAATCATTGGTCCGTACTTCTTCAAAAACGATGGTGGCCAGAACGTTACAGTCAATGGTGATTGCTATAGAGCCATGATTACTAACTTTTTCATTCCTGAATTGAACAACCATGATGTCCAGGAGCTGTGGTTCCAACAAGACGGCGCAACATCTCACACAGCTCGTGCCACAATCGATTTATTGAAAGACACGTTTAGTGATTGCCTAACTTCACGTTTTGGACCTGTGAATTGGCCTCCAAGATCTTGTGATTTAACACCGCTAGACTACTTTCTGTGGGGCTATGTAAAGTCATTGGTCTATGCGGATAAGCCAGAAACGCTTCACCATTTGGAAGAGAACATTCGGCGTGTTATTGCCGATATACGGCAACAAATGTTGGAAAAAGTCATTGAAAATTGGACGTCCAGATTGGACTACATCTGAGCCAGCCGTGGTGGTCATATGCCAGAAATCATATTTAAAATGTAATGCCACAAGATTATCTTTCGGATAAATAAAATTCATGTCAATCGAATGATCCATCGTTGTTTTATTGCAATTTAAAGTTCTATATGTTTGTTGTTTTCAGCTTATTGACACTTAGAAAATATGCACAGCGATGGTTGCTCAAGATATTTTCAGTGCAAATGGAGAAGCAAACTCCAAACATGTACATTTTGTTTTGAGCAAACCTTTTGCATCAATTGCACTGTTTGCAAGCCCTAATGTGATTACCCTTTATGTTCTTTGATTAAATACCGACCAAGATTTGTTCGTTAATTACCTAAAGCTTGTGAAGTCGGCTCTCAATTTGCTTGGCTGGTGCATTCGCTTGAAATTATTTAACACAAATTTCATGTTGAACCAAAATAAAATGTAAACCAAAATACCCAGTTTTATTGAATTAATAATAAAACAAAACAGTTTCCATAAAAAAAATATATAAAATGTGAAATCAAGCACAAAATATTGTGCAATAATTAAGAGAAACGCATTTTTAATTACAAAATATTTTGTTTTTTAATTATTTTATTGTTTTCTTTATTATTATTTTTTTTTTTTGCACCAAAAAACATGTACGAGTTTCTATAAAAAAATTATTGAGTATGTGAATCCAATTGCAGTTACTCAATTTCGAAATAACTGAAGCGCAATTAAAATAAAACCAAAAACTAGAGCATTTTTGTTTTATAAATAATTTGAAACAATAACAACAACAGATTTTTAAAAATACTTTTTTAAATATTTATTTCAAATAAGTTCTTAACTTTTACACTTTTTTTTTTTTTGTCCCACTGTTTCAAAAAATAAAACTGTAAACAATAATTGGCAAAGAAATTTAAAAAAATAGAAATAAAATTAAAATATAAAAATACAACTTAAACCAAATCTGCATAATTATTTAAAATTGAAGGCAAAAGAATGAAAAAAAAAACAAATCGAAAATGCATTTCCTGTTGAGGCAAACTAAAAACTACTTGAAATATAGAAAATGAGGAGCAAAAGAAAAAAAATCATGGATTTTATTTTTAACACCAAACGCACTGTTTTTTTTTATGATTGTAAAATAAAACTTAGGAACCCGAAATTGTATGTGTGTGTATTTATAACATCAATTTACTTTTTTTTCTTTATAGCGATACGGTAGGCAACACAATAGTTTGGGATAGAGAAGTGACGGCCGCCGTAAACAACAACAAAAAAGTGTTTAATTTATTTAACATGTGCGAAAAACATTAACGTGTTCGTTCCTTTTTCTTGCTAAACAATTAAGTCTTAACGAAGTATTAATACCCTAAAGTAGCTACTGGAATAATTTTTAAAACAAAAAGAGTAGCTAGCGTAATGCTAGCAAGATAATAAGTGGGTACTCAGAACTCTCAGAGTTGAGCTTATAGAAAATATCTAAAGACAAATCGCTGCATGCGATATGAAGCGTAGTGAAGTTGACTGCAAAACAATTGTTTTTTTTTTGTTTTGTTACTCACTCTTTACTCTAACACACTCTTTCCTTAACCGATGGTTTAAAACGGAATCTTGCGATTCTAATTGAGAGTCGTGAGGCCTCCAGGTAAACCAACCTTCCTTAACCGATTATTTACCACACGATTTATTTTAACCCCAATCCAACTTCTATTCTTACGAGCAAGTAGTTTTGCTATCAACTTCATTTTCTAAAATTTGAATCTATTGCCAAATTGGGGACTTCGTTTAACAGCTGTTATTTAGCAGCAATTTTAGTAAAATATAGATCTTACTAAAATTACCGCTGACTTATATTTTTTTGTAAAAAGATGACTTATACCACTTTCAAAAATAACAATTCATATTCCAAATTGTCAAAATTTATTTCAATTTACAATTTGAATTGGAAAATTAGTTCATTTAAAAAAATTTATTTTTTTTTTAATTATAAAATCGGGACCAATATATTAGGGCCTGCTCAGCTAAATGCGAACGAAAAGTTCAATCCCATAATACACAAAAATTTATTTTTGTTTGAATACAATTATGCGAACGAAGCTTTTGTTCGCATTTATCTGAACAAACCCTAAATATAAAAAAATGTCATGAACCAAAAATTAAAAAAAAGAAATTTTGTATTAAAAATTTTAGCATTTTGAAAGAAAACGATGATGCAGCCACTTTGTATAGTTCTAGCTTTAAATATTTTCTATAAAAATTTCTTTAATGACAAAACAGAAGTGCAAAATTTTATTAATTATTATTCATAATTAAGGTGAATATGTTTTACGAAAAGTTTTACTGATCGTAGTGCAGCATCACCTCTTTATGAATATGTAGAAATAAGTACTCGCGCACAAGCATACACACTCGTATTCTAATATTTTACGGTTTGTTATTTTTGGCTTTCTGGCTGGTTTTTATAAATTTTTCTTTTTCTTTTTAATTTTCTGTATTGAAAATCATTAATAGATTGTTTGATTGAGTGTTTTTCTTTTCTTTTTGTTTTGTGTTTGCCTGCTCGTTTCAATTAATGTAAACGAACCTCAGCATACAAAATTTTGCCGCTTAAAAAAATTTATTTTCTTTGCTTCTGTTTTTTCTAGATATTTTTTTATGCAAAACAAAATTGGCCTCCTGCTGTTCGAGGCATTTTCAATTTAATTTTGTATGAACTGAAAAAATAGGAAGTTCAAATGCTTTTTTTAAATAAAACTTTATATTTTGTTTTAATTCCAAAATTAAAATTATTTAAATGAAAAAAGTATTCGAAATAAAATTATTAAAAAAAAAAAATTACAACCAACGTGGTGTGATATTAGAAGTAAATTAAAATTTTTTTAAATTTTTACTTTTTATTTGTTTTTAATACTTTAAAATTGTTTTTATAGCTTTTATTTGGCATCCATATTTATAGTAAAAAAAGAGAAATGATACTTATATAATTTTCACTGTCAGTGCATTTTTGTTCAATAGTGAGTGAACTTTTTTAAATATAAATCTGTGACGCCCAGACTGATAGGTTAGCATACTACCCACTCAAAAAGAATACTCTGTCATTAGCAACCAAGGTAAATATATACATTGGAAAAGATTGACAAAATTGCACTTTTAAATTGTTTTTTGTTAAAAAAAAAAATTTGGAACTTTTCAAAAATTAAAACTACCTCTGGAAGAAAGTGGTTTTAATTTGTGAACGTCTACTTTAAATAAAAAAAATTATTGGAACAAAAATTATTCAAATAAAAATATATTCCATTGAAATAATTATTCAAATAAAAAAAATTTCAAATAAAAAATATAATCCTAATAATTGAAATAACTACATATTGAAATAAAGAATATCTTTTTCGAAAATTATTCTAGTAAAAAAATTATTCGAATAAAAATATTTATTTCAATAAAATACTTATTCAAATAAAAACTTAATGGAATAAAAAATATAATTCTAATTAAAAACTTTTCGGAATAATAAAATATTGAAATAAAAAAAATATTCTAATTCGAAAATTATTCGAATAAAAAAATATTCAAATAAAAAAATTAAGGAAATAAAAACTTATTAAAAAATATTATTTTTTTCGAATAAAAAAATTTAAATAAAAAAGTATATGTATTAAAAAAATATTCAAAAATTTTTCGAATAAAAAAAATTTTCAGACAAAAAAGTCTAAAAAAAATTTTTTTTTTTAATAAAATATTTTTTTTTAATTTAATAGCACAAAAAAGACCCATTAATTATAAAGTTAGAAGTTAGAATGTTTTTCAAAATTATTTCTTGTGAAATTCTAAGTTAACTTAAACACCAAAATCGGTCCAAACTTAAAATTTGTCGAAAAGTTAATTCCTATTTATTTAGAGTTGGCAAAAAACGTGTTGGACAAAATACAGTTTTCGGCATCTGTTTTTTGCAACAATGCGTGAGAGACCTATTCTACGGTTGTAGCACAAAAAAAAAAACCTTAAAGCTGATTTCATAGAAAATAATCATAAACAAAAGACTTATATAAATTTTTTTAATTAAAGTAAATTTGCGAATTAATTAACTCCTTGAACCAACGGATTGCCAAAGTTATCAGAAAAAACTAAAATCATAAATTTTCTAGTTTAAAATGCTCTCAATGAAATTGAATTTCAGCTTTTTTTATACATGGAACGCCTATGGAGAACAGAGTACGATATTAGCTAAGTCGCAGTACATTTTTGAAACTTAAGGCCGCAGCGAACTTTCTTAAAATTTGGTTTAAACTCATCTAGTTTTATATAAAACTATAATTTTCCTTTATTTTAGCAGTGTTTTTTATACAAAAAACCTAAATTCGATTTAAGCCTACGTTGGTAATTTACATGTCACCTAGTGCCGCCGTACAATTTGATAACTGTAAACTTTAGTTGTTTATTTCGTTCAGCTGTTTTGATGGTGCAAACTTTGTGAGTTTGCTTTTTGCAATGATTTTCAGTCTTGCGAATTTTATAAGCCGGTTTCATATATTTTGTTGTTGTAAGGTGCAAAATGTAAAATTTTTTGCCATATTTGCAATATCTGCAAGACTTGCAAGGGTGAAAACCGCTATTATAATTTTTTGGAGTATTGCAAGCCTTATTCATAAAATCTTGAAACACGAAAATAAACCAATAATAGGCAAATATTCCTAAAACTGTATTCATAAACTAATAATAGCGACTTAGACCTATAATAAACCAAAAATAAATACAAAAATTTTATTATTGGATTCGCCCTTCTAAAAACCAAAAATTAGTTGACATTTAATTTTTTTTTTTGACGTAGGTTGTTCTGCCACCTCCTTTTTGGCTTTCATTTTTATTGTAGACCATTGCGATTTTAATTGTCAACTTGTCCGCGGTTTACATGCGGAAAGGCTATTGAAGCTACAAACCAAGTAAGAAAAACAATTATAACAAAAACAATCAATCAAGTAGTAACAAAAAGTAAATCTTACTCTTTTTCAATAGCTTGGCAAGCTTTTTTTTGTGTGGTTCGTGTATGTTTCCATGTTCTTGTTTTCGATAGCCTTCACTCTCTTCTTTACCAGTTCTTTTAATAACTCTTGTAAGACATACATATATGAAAGATTATTCTCCAGAAACTACACGATAGTAGTTTTCGCATCGAGGTCTTTTTAAATCTGTTTTTGTTTTTATGTCCTGGAAATTCCAAAAAAATATTTCAGCATCACAACTTTTTAAATTTGCACAAACTTACCTTAAATACCGTGCAGAAATCATCTGAGCTTATTTTTATAATTTTATTTTCTTCCATTGAATTATATTTTTCCTTCTTTTGAACTGCCGGTTACTAAAATCGTTTTTTAAACAATTTTTTCTTTTAATTTTTACAAAAATTCCTTTTTTTTTTGTTTGTTTTTTAATTATATGTTTAATGAAAGACATTTATTTTTTCTCAGAATTAAAAAAAAATATGTACTTTTGCCTAGCAAAGTGGCTTATTGTGTACCGGGTTTGTAGTCATCGCCACTACTTTTGAGCTTCACTAATTTCATACTGACGACTAAAACTGAAAAGAGTTGCTAGACAGAAACATAAAACAATTTAAAATGTTTAATACTCGTAGCTATTTTAAAGTTATTTTTGGATTTTGAATACAAACTTTAATTTTTGGTTTATTTTACGATAAGTCTGTAATAACTATTTTAAATTTTAATTTTTCGTTATGGAATAGCAAATATCAACGTAAGATTTCAAGAGATAAAAGTAAATACATAATTATATCTGCAGTAAAGACCACTCACTCACTCACTCACTCACTCACTCACTCACTTGTTTTATTAGATAAATATTGTTATTGTTATAAATTTATACACAAAAAACTTATAGAGAAAAGATAGCTAAACGTGTACTTCCTTAAAACAATATAAATAATTTTTATTTAAAGACGCAAAAAAAAAAAATTAAACATTCGTCATCCAAAAACAGCATCATACGCTGATGAACATGATGATGATACCGATGCTGCTCATCATTTTCAAAGCAAAAGCAACAATACACTTAGCGTGACGGCAATAAGACCCCAGCACTCAAGACTGCCACACTTACGAGGTGTGTTTAAAAATGATTTAAGAAATTCTTATAAGTTTAAGGTTGTTTTTTCGATTTTTTTTTATTAGAAACTCATTGTTTTGTGAATTTGTAAATTATTATTTCTTTTTAGAAGTAAGTCCCAGCATTGTACATTTTAATACTCCTCGCATGTTTTTTTTATTTCAAATATGATAACAATAAATTTTTTTTTAATTCAAACGACTAAAACACATTTTTATTAATAAAAATATTTAAAGCAAAAAAAAGTTAAAACCTAAACTGAAGGCATTAAATAGAAAAAAGTATAAAAAGACAGGCGGGCGTATAAATTAAAGCAGACAGAAAATTCTGTATTTATTATGACATGATTTAATGAAGGGGAACTATAAAAATAAATTTTATTTATTAATTTATAAAATTTTATTAACAAAATAAAAATGTATTTTCTAAGAATGTGTAAAAGAATTTGAATTTATTAAAAATTTAAATTGATTTTAAAATGGTATTTCATCGTTTATCATTTCAATGACTTTTATGTGTTAAAGTGACACATACTGGTAATAGAATAAAAATTAACTGATCTGAGGTTATAAAACTAAATTATTTTTTGATTTATTGAAAAGAAATTAAAAAAAAAAACTTTTATTTTCAATTATGAAAATTTTGTTATTTAAAAATTCACTAAAAGTTTTGTTCCTTAAGCTACGGTCGTATTACCCAAATATTTGTCGAGATAAGCGTGAGCACTATTTTTTGAAAAATATTTTTATAGTGTTACATTACTTTTATTACCTAAAATTAATTCAAATTATAAAATTATACAAGGAAGTTGTATTTTAATAAAAAATTAAATTAATCTAAACAAATATTTCTTCAAAATACATAAACGGTTCTGTAGATGACATAGTGGTTACGCTTATTTCGGCAAATATTTGTTTAATGTGACTGTAGCTTTAGTCTCAAAACCTCATATAAGCTGTTATTTTTGAAAGTGGTATAAGTCCACTTTTTTTTTTAAGTAAGCAGCAATTTTAGAAAATTTTTAGCATCATCTTACTAAAATTAACACTGACTTGAATTTTTTTTAAATTGGACTTATACCACTTTCAAAAATAACAGCTCATATAATAGAAAAAAATTGTACCATAAATCATTACAGTCTATAGATGAATACCGATTTTACCCCCACTAAAGTGTAAGTAGCCATTAATGGGCCCTAATCTTATCTTAATATATAAAATTCGACTGTACCTGTGTTAGACATTGTAGTCCTCCTAAACGGCTGGACCGATTTAATTGAATTTCCTTGTATGTCTTTGTGTTGCGCTTTCGAAGGCTTAGCGGAACAAAACCGCCCGGCAGTTGGTACTTGGCTTATTTATCTACTCCTTGTTTTTACCCGGTCTCGCACGGTCCTCTACTCTATTAGTACGATTTCTTAGAGTAAGAAGATCCAATATACAAAAATTTTATTTTTTGGTGAAAACCCAACTTAAATTTTTATAAATATTAAAATAGACCATGCCCTTTACCACGCCCACTTTTTAAATTTATCTCAAAACGGAGAATGGCTGGATCATTTTTTAATTACATATTCGGCATAACCCACCTTTTATTTTTCTTCTCTTATTAATTATTTTTCAATATAAATAAAATTTGAAGCCAAAACAACGTTTGCCGGCTCAGCTAGTTATATACAAGGTGGGTAAAAAGAAATCACCCTATTGGAAGATGCTCTTATTTTTGTAAATGGCGGCCAATGTCAAATCTGTTTTGACATTTGTAAACTAGACAGATGTAGAATACAAGTGAACAAGCCATGGAGCGATACACTCCCCAAGAACGCGGAAAAATCGAAGTGGACGATTTTTCAATCAAAATCATAATGAGCGATGAGGCTCATTTCCACCTAAGCGGGTACGTGAACAAGCAAAACTATCGCTTCTGGGGCACCGAAAATCCACGAAGAGCCATTACACCCGCTCAAAGTGACTACATGGTGCGCTGTTCACGCTGAAGGAGTCATCGGGCTAGTCAAACGACAACAGTGGACGGTGCGTGCTATAGGGCCATGTTAACCGAGTTTTTTCTAATGCAATTGAACGAATTAGGACTGGAGGACATGTGGTTCCAACAGGACGGAGCAACGGCATACATTTCATTTTCATTTAAAAAAAATGAGAGCCAAACAACATCGGATGACTTCTTTTGGCCACCTTGTATATTATCCCATCCCTTCTATAAGAATCACAGGGAATCAATATTATTATTTTCGACAAAAAAAATTTTTTTATTGATGACACAAACATTTTTGTCATTGAAACTGAATTTTACGGGCTATAAAATTGTTTGTTACAATAAAATTGTTCCCATATTCATTTGAGCTAACGATATGTGTTTTTTCATTTATGCAACTTTTGTTATTTATTTACCATAAATCTTGTTTAAATTTTTACAAATCTCGTTGTCTGTTTTTAATGATGACGAGCGTCCATAATATTTTTTTTTAATTCCAAGGGGGGCTGAAGTAGTTAAATTGATTTTAATATTTTTAGCTAAAATCTCTATTTCATTTATTTTTTAGGCCTTGTTGTTGCCAATATTTTGTTTCTTAATTTTCGTTATTTTTCATTGAAATTGATTTCATAAAATTTTTGAGCGCATAGAAAAAGTTTAATATTTTCTAAATAATTTTAATCAAATTCAAATGCATAATTTTTGGTATTTTTCTATTTTATTTCTTTATTTTTTTTTTTTTTTTGCAACAATAGCCAAGACATCGTGTGACATTTATTTGTGTGACTCTTTTGTTATCATTTCGGAAACCTAAACATGCAGAAATTATACGTGTGTTCGTATAAGCAAACATTATTTCGAATTGACTTGTCATAATTTTTTCTTTAAAAAATTAAAAAAAAAAATCTCTAAGAAATAGAAACAAAAATCTTTGCAGGTGGTGTGGATTAAATGAAATTTAAAAATTGGCAGAAATTTATTTTTGCTTTAAATAAATTTCAAATTAAAAAGTTGCTGTAAATACATTTTTATGAATTGACATTAACAATTGTTGAAGACAAATTGTAGTTATTGTTGCATAAATAAGACCAAAATTAACATAAAATTCAATTAATTAAAGGCTTTTTCAAATAATATTTTGCTACAAAAATATAAATTTTAGGGTTTCTGCTTAAATAGTAAAATGAAAAATAAGAAAAAGAGTTCGGTTCTTTTTCTAAAGGGAAAGATTTTTTTTAATAGGGCATATTGACTCAAATGATTTTAAACAGCATAAAGAAAGAGCTTTTAATTATAAAAAGTGGCGGGCATCATCTCTGTTTTACTTGGAGTTCTTGAAACTGCAAGACGTCTTCAAGTGTAGACGATTTTAAATCAGTATATTTTTATCGGCCTCGACGCTTATGGATTTTTATTTATCATTTTGTAAGAAAATATACTATTTTTTTGTGTCAACACTAATTAGTTTAGGTATCAAAGGGCTCTCCAATAAGAAAAACAGAATAGCTCCTTGTGGTACCTGTATAAAGGGAAAAACGAAGAAAGATATCAGAGAAAAAGAGAAGTAAGTAAATAAGAGCAGAAAGAGAAAGTGAAAAGAAAGAGAAAAGAGACTTGAAAAGGCGAAAAAAGAGAAAAGAAAAGTGTAAAGTGAAAAATTTTGCTATTTTAATTACAGTTAAAAATAATAAAATAAGGACTTGGGAAAAAGATTTGGATTCGTACTAGGCTTGCCAACCTGTGCGTAGATAGTGCAGTAGGGCTCTGCTGGTAACGTAGGTAAAGGTCGATGCAAGTTTCATCATCATTGTTTTTGATAACGAATTAAACAATAATAAACTAAAAGTGATATAATTATATTTGTGAGTTATTATACTTATATTTTTTAATTTTATTTGATTTGCAAAATGTTTCAGCTGATTTTTGCCAAATTAGATAAGAATGAATGCAGCACAGATGTAGCCTTAAAAACACGACGATGTTGCTGACTAAAAACAGAATATAAGTAAAAGCTTGAAGACTGCTCTAAAGCCGAAGCTGGAATTGGAAGTCAAAGAAACTCATTAACACCGAGCATTGTTAAACTCTCCGTTGAGCTGCTTATGGGACATTGTAGACTATGCTACCACATGAGTAAAAAGGGTATAGTACAAAACGAATACTGTTATTTCTGTTGGGTAGCACTGGAAGCATCGGAACATGTTCTGTGCGAGTACCCAGTAGTGGCAAGACGCAAAATGAGCTGCTTAGGACATTGGTCCCACGAGACTTAAGCATTACTCTACAGTAATTACGAGATTCGTAAGGAGTCTCGAATCGTAGTTAGGAATATAGTCCATGATGGTCATAATAATAAAATACAAATTAAATCACAGCGAAATTTTAATTTTGCTTTATTTGATGTCAAATACCATACTGGCTTTACTCAAGAATAATAGAAAGGAAGATTACGCCTTCTGCTTATTATTTCTCTGTTTACAAGCTTCAGCTGTTTAACTGCACGTCACATCTAGAGCAAGAATTTTTGCTCTCAACTTAATCGCATAAACATAGACTTATTTATAAGTGTAGATGTAACGTGTATCTAGACAAGCATAATCTTGTTTTATATTATTCCGGGACTGTACTGACTAATGCTAGTTGTGGATGATTTAAATGAGCAGCTGCCGCTTGGAGTGTAATTATTACGCCTACTCAACAACATGAGGCTGGTGGTAGCCTTAAGCCTTCTATTTCAGTAACAGTAGCCCTACTGCTTAGTAGTATCTCGAGTAATATTTTTGAAGATTTTATAAGCAAGTTTGGGGCTAGATAGCATCGTCTTGAGATGTGGATTATTTTTATTACTACTAGGCCAAATGTACCGCATCATAAAGAAACTTTCGCCAAGTATATACTCTCACTGTTGTGGCTCTAGGCCTCGAATGAAGTCAATTATCTTATTCAGTGAGAGCTTTCCTACTTTTTTGCTATCCAACAAGAAGTTTTGCTTTATGAAATCCTTAGTCCGGATAGTCATAAAATCAATTTACTCCGTGAGAGTGTGAGAGAGTTAGCCTTAGTTCAGTCAGCGATTTCCAGTATTTTCAGAATGACAATTCGACCCATAAACGAGTTTTCTCACTATGAACTTACGATGATGGACACATATTTCTAAGTTTGTAGCTGTGATTACATGATTACGAGTCCCTGGCAAGTCAACACACTTGCCACTAGATTAAGACTTCAATTTCATACTAACTGATACAGTTGTGGGGCACTCGAAACGTACTATTTCTTATATTGCTCTTCTTTCCTGGAGATACTTATGAAAAGCTAAATTTTTTTAGTTTGATATTTTTCAAAAAATGTTGCTGTTGGTCATCTAATAGTCGTTGCAACCGCCTGTCAATGTTTTTTACTTGTTTTGTATTTATTATGCTGGTTGCATCAACTGCAATAACTACAATTGTTTGTAATTTATGCCACATAAAATGAAATAAACACAAAGCAAAAATACAAATTAAAGACTTAACAAAAAAATACAGGCATAAAAACAATGTAAAATAGAAACAAAAATTATATTAAAATAAAAGACGCCATTAAACCATAAATGCAATGATGAATTTAAATCGGCTGTGAGTTTTTTCTCTGTTTGTTTAGCACATATTTTGCTTTGAGTTTGTGACTTGAGAGAAATGCAATTATTAAAAAAAAAACAGCAAACTAAAAATGTCTACACTTGTAGCGCCAACAAAAATTGAAGGCGTCAGTTGAGTTTTTCTTCTTCTTTACTATTCTTAGCTTGTGATGACAGATTAACTCTAATGATTCTTTGAAAAATAAAATTTTTGTTGCCAACAATAAAAATTATAGTTTGGTTTCAGATACCACATAATTTCAGTGGAGGAACAAAAGAATTTTAAAAAATGTTTGATCAATCGAATAGTGATTCTGTTCAAATTTGCTTTCAAGTTGCAAAAAATTCAACTCCTAACAGCAGGATGTAGCAGCAACTCATTCCAACTAGCTGCTAGCTAGAATGGCGATTTGTACTAAAGAGTTGCCATTTTTTTTTTGTTATGAATTACGCTGTAATCGAATAAATAATTATTTGTTTCTAGAAGACAACATTGTTCCGTTACTGTGCTTGCATTTTAAGCTAGAGGTGAATTATGATATTCAGTATCAATTTCAGTTTTCATGTAAATTACATTGAAATTTCTACCCTAGTTTGGCTGTGAATTTGGGTTTTTCTACTTAAAGACGCTTTGAGTTGGGGCAATGGGAATGCAGTTTTAAAAGAAAGTTAGACACTGTATTTCACTTAATTCGTGGACATAGGCCTCCCCTGAGAAGGGTGGCTCCTTTTAAAAAACTTTAATTTTTAGCTAAAAATTTTGAAATGCGTGGAAATTCAGAAAAGAAGTTAAATTTAATGCTCACCTTCACTATTTTGAAAGAGAAAAAAAATTAGTCACTGACATTTTCATTTATTTAAGTTAATTTCTTTACATACACATTTCGATGTTTTATAATTTTGAAATGAATTAAAATTCAGTGAAAAAATTGTTGCCATATTTTGCTGTAACTATTAATATTTAAATCTATTTAATTTATTTGTTGGTTTTATTTGACCTTTTTCTTTTAAATAATATGACTATTTTATTAAGCTTGAGGTCTTATTTAAAAAAAAAAAATATTTTTATATCGATATTTAGCCCCAATTTGTGTAGCTTCTTCAGGATATAGTTATAAATCTATTCAAGCTTATTTTTTGCATAAAGTTCTCACAGGGTTCAGGGTATAGATACAGAACTGGTGTTTTCAGGGCAAACACAAAGCTATCGCTCTGAGTTGATTAAGTAGGTAAAGTTTGCAGTTGGATTTCGCCATTCGACCAGCTACCTCGAAAAAGAGTTAGCCCCACTGAAGAAGCTTATTTTCATTGATGATCTTAAGTATTCAAGCCGCTTAGCTTATTTTCTTTAAATTACAGGGCGTGTATAGGTACATGACTGCAGCCTCAACCTTCATTACTACTGCACTGTGTGTAAAGAAAGCTGTTTAGTTCGGCTGCTGTGGGTTCATTGGCATTCGTGTCCACCCTAATGAAGATGGCTGTAACTAGTTGCTAGTTATTGATAAGATCTTTTTCGGTTGACGGTTTTAATTAAAATTTAAAGCGCACTTCTTGCTATTTGTAGCTTTTGTTAGATGTTTTGTTCTGTAGTTTATTTAAAATATTTTAAATATTTCCACGAAAAACTTGCTCGATCGAATGTGGTAATTTACCTTTGGGGTTCACAATATCAAATTTCTTTACTAAAAAAGAAAGATAATAAATTTCAAATTAAATTTTAACTTTTCAATTTCTCTGGTCTCTTCATCACCATTCTTGAAATAATTAATCATATTGCCCCACAAAAATGTCAACAAATTTATGTCATTGTGTCTATACGAATTTTTTTTTTTGTTTTAATTTTATTTATATTTATTTCTTTCAAAGACAATTATGCACTATTTGACAAAAATGATGCTAAATAAGCTTCATTTAGTCTAGAAGACGAAAACCATGAACAGCAAAGAAAAACGTGGTTGACAGATTTATGTGTCTGACCCAAATTAAACAATTATAATGATGTTCATTGAATTAAGTTGCTGTCTATTTATTTTATTCACTTGGACTTCAAAATTTTGTGAAAATGCAAAAATTATTCTTGGCTGTGCTTTTCTTGCAAAGAAAGCCTGCGAATATTTAGTTTATTATTCTCTGAAAAAATTGACTTTTATTGTTACTGTTTTTGATGTCCATTTTTAAAGAAAGGATATTTAAAATGTATTAAATACTACTTTGCTTTAATGCTTGAAAAATAATTTTTTTTTTAATTTATTCCATATAAACTATGCTTACCAACCCAGGTTCGTAAGAAAATTTAAGTGAAAGGAAGTTAGCCACTCAGATTTGAAATAATTTGGTTATCGCAATGTCACTGTCTTTCATTCGTATACTCTGATTTTGACATTTGCTTTCGCAGTTCGCTTCACAATGAAATTGGATTTTGTGTGAAAATATTTAATAAAATTTAAACAAAAATTTCGATTGATATCGAGTTTGATCCCTGTTGAAACACAAGGATTTTTTAAGGTTTTTATAAAGAAGGATAATAAAAATTAATTAAAAGTCCATTCAAAAATTTTATTGAAAATCTTTGTCCCAAACCAGATTACTGCCTACACTCTTGCAAGCCAATTGTCAAAGTAGCCAGTGAATTTAATCTTAGAATTAATTTTAATATAAAGGGTAAATTTAATCATCCAAATGTGCGTACAATCGGAAAAATCGTGCAAAAATTTGAGCAAACCGGGTCTGTAGGAGATGTGAAAACACCAGTACAGCTCGTACTGCAGAAAATATTGCTGCTGTTCGCGATAGTGTGGCTGAAGAGCCGTCCACTTCAACTCGTTGTCGTGCCCAACATTTGCACCTCTCACGCTCGTCGTTGATGAACATTATGCATAAAGACTTGAATTTACACGCTTACAAGGTTCAATTGACTCAAAAACTAAAGCCTCTTGACCATTCCAAACGTCGTCAATGTTCAGAATGGTGGCTAGAATTGGCAACAGTGGATGATAAATTTTCGAAGAAAATCATCTTCAGTGATTCGTCAACAAACAGAATTGCCGCATTTGGGCGAATGATAATCCAAGAGTGATTGTCAAAAAACAAATGCAAACACAAATTGTGTTTTATTCAATATCAACATCGGCCCTTAAAATTTAACCACCCTTTATATGAATTTTATTTTATACTTCACTTGTATTTTCATCTCTCTTTCAAAACTAGTTGTATCACTCGCTTAACCAACTCATCCATAAGCGGTAACGTGAATTTCAGTTTTATGCCCAGTCCGGTTCTTTATTACGTGAGTCCGTATCCATAGAGAATGTATGTACCAATTTTTAGAGAAATCCGCTTAAAAATAGTATATAAATTCTTTAAATATGCTTCCAAATAAATACAGCAATTCACTATTATATGAAGTGGCTCATGTTTTTGCTATCATTATTATCAGAGGCGATAACCAAAAGTTGTAAATAATATTTCAAAGCATAATTTTAGGCTTAAATTATGTACAGGCACACTTTTTTTTAATAGAGGCGAGTGAAAATCATTGAAAAGTGGATATAAAAATGGGCGTGGCCTGTCTAAGAATATATGGTATCCTTCCTTTCTATTATAAAAAAAAAACAAACAAGCAAATAAATAAATAAATAAAAAGAAAATGAATTTTACTTATTTATATAAACAAAAAGCCGTTATTTTGAGCATTAATTTGTTTTTGCTAACATAAAAAATTAAAAATAAAAATTTAACATTTTATATAGATCGAAATTTCCATTCAAATTTTATTGAAATTCCGATCGTTATCCGGATAAAAAATACAATTCTCTTTACATATTCTACTGAATCTTCTTAAATCAAGAGCTGTTACCATCTTGCAGACCTTATTGCTGAGGACCAAGGCGAATTCATACAAGGTAATATCAAGAAAGCATGTGCGCGCTTCAAGTTTTTGGTGATTCGTCAAAGTTGTTACATTTATATGGTGGGAGTCCATAGCACATATCTTGCTTTTTTCACAAATAACAAATATTTTAAAAACAAAGATGCTTAATGGCTTCTCCTTGTATGAATTCGTCTTGCTAAAGACGTTTAAAATACTACTTGAAGAAAAGAGGACTTAAGGAAGTTCTTCCAATTCCTACTCAGCGATGAATATGTAGAATGCCTAGTGAAAGTGACTACAACTTGATACCACTTTGATTCTCAACTCTATTTTGTAAATCACAATTAAATATTTGCCTGAAATTATTTCTTTATTTAGGTAATATTCCTCGGTATGTTTTTAATTTTAGTTTTTCTTTTAATTACTTTATGTTTTTTGCAATTATTTTCTGTCCAACCCATTTTTTGTTTTCTTCTCAGAGAGGAAAAAAACTAAAAAGTGGACAACACTTGTCACTCACTTAAGTTAATGTAAGCAAAAAATTTATTTTCGCAAAAAAAATCAACAACAAATAAATAACTCTAGAAAAATACTATACGAAGCAAACTGTTCCAATACAACTGGGCTGACTTGAAATGTAAACAAATTGTGCTCATACTTGCACTTAAAATGCACGACAAATGCTAACAAACTTTCTAAGTAATACAATGTAGTTTCACTATGCAAATAATGACATTGAAGCACAGTGGGTCGGCCAAACACTTCAACTTCTTTATAAATCTTTTAGGAATACAAGTAAAAACTTGTAGTTCTTGTCTTTGATATTTTTTTATGAAAATAATCCTACTGTGCGCTGTTCATTCTTTTTTTTATGAATGAATATTTTTTTTTTTCATATTTTTAACATGCACTACACTGCAACATCCATCTGCATGTTGACACCAGGCACTATAAAATAAATTTGATTTAAATACAAATAAATATTTTGAAGCAAAAATAAATATTTTTTTTAATATTAGAAACAACAAAATTAATTAAAAAAGAAAAATAAAATTTTTTGAGATTTTGAAAAAGTTAAAATTTTTAACAAAAAAATGCTCTGCCTCGTATAGAATACAACATCCAATAACAGTCATATTGGCAGTAGTTATTACAAGTAAATGAGTGTATAAATGAACAAAGTCCCTATAGAGATTAAATGTTTTAATAAACTAATCAAAAGTCATAAATCAGTGACAATTAATGACTTTTAAATAATAAACCAAAAAAAAAAAAAAAATGAACAAAACTAATTGATTGATAAACACAGTTTCTTTGCTTGCAAAACAAAATGATACAAAAATGCCAAACTCAGTTATCATCATCAGATACCAAAGAAATACAAGTATAGTAGGTCTTTAAAAACTGTAGCTCACTTATGTTGATTCATATTAGACTCAGAGTATTTTTCCATTAATCACTGTCAGTGATATTTATTAAACAAAAAATGTTAATTCCTTTCAAAATACAACAAAACAGCCTTAGAATGTTTTAGAAATGAACTAGTTTATTTAAAATGTAGTGAATATTGAACTAGTTCGTTTAAAATACAGTAAAAATTTAACTAGTTTATTTAGAATGCAGTGAAAACTGAACTAGTTCATTAGGAATGCAATGAAAACTGAAATAGTTCATGGGGAATGCAGTTCAATTGAAATAGTTCATTTAAAATTTACTAAAAATATAACTAGTTCATTTGGAATGCAGTGAAAATTGAACTAGTTCATTTAGAATGCACTTAAAATTGAAATAGTTCATTCAGAATCCAGTGAAACTTTGACTAGTTCATTAAGAATGCAATTAAAAATGAACTATTTCGCTTGCAATGCTGTGAAAGTTTAAGTAGTTCATTGGGAATGCAGTGAAATTAATTAAATCATTTACAATGCAGAAAAAATTGAACTAGTTCATTTAGAATGTAGTGAAAATTGAATTAGTTAATTTAGAATGCAGTAAAAATTGAAGCAGTTGATTTAGAATGCAGTGAAAGTTGGACTAGTTCATTGGGACTGCAGTAAAAATTGAACTAAATCATTTAAAATGAACAAAAAATCGAATTAGTTTATTTAGAAAGTAGTGAAAATTAGTTAGCTTAGAAAAGAGTAAAGTACTAGTAGAGTCTCTAAAAATTTAATGAGAAATTTTAAAGGAAAAAATTTATTTGAAAATTGTTCAAAACTGTTTTAACAAGAATTTGGTTGTGAGCAGAAAATCATTGTTCCACCAAAATAGTGTCAAGGGTTAATTAAATTTTTTTCTGTATATGAAGAAATTATATTATTTAATTAATTAATTAAACAAATATATTTTACTTTCAATAAAATTTTTTTTCTTTTCAATATGGAACTCCCTAATATATTTTCAATTTCACTTTATGAATATTTATTTTCACAACTTTTTTATTTATATACGCTTTAGCTATTATTTATTATGATATCAATTCATATTCTACCTTAAACATACCAATTCCAAATTGACTTTGACAACATAAAAAACAAAAACTAAAACAAAAAATGTTGTAAATTGATTCAATTCGTTTCATATTTGATGTTGTTCTTTCAATTTAACTCCCATAGTTTTTTTGTGGTATTGCAAGCTGCCAAAAAACATTCGGGTTGTAGTTTTTGTTTCTTTTTGTTTTCCTGTTTTTCTGTTTGTGTGGTTTTATACATGAAAATTGCCACCATAAAACATGTGCTCCATGGGTGAGAGTAGGGGGGACTTATCAGTTGAGTCAGCGAGGCAGTCATCCCCGTCAACATTCAACCAGTGTTGAAACAGCATGCAACCACAACATGAAATCTCTGAATATGCTTTCAATGGTGATGGTTAAATGTAATTGACTGACAAACTTCTGCAACAAAGCACAGTGGTAATACATTTTTTGCAATTTTTAAATGAAAATTTCTTTTAATTTATAAAATTTTAATTATAAAAAGAGAAAGAAATTGAGAAAATCATAGTCACACTAAATTCGATATCCTTTTTAAAAATGATTTTAAATCTATGAAGTTCTCTTAAACAAAAAACACAGTTTTTAAAAAAATATTAGTATTTGTAGGGCCGCATAGAATTTAAAAATTTTAAAATTATAATACTTTTTTCTTTAGTATGAAAATAAAACAAATTTTAATATTTCGAACTCTGAGTTGAAGAAACGAAATCTAACGAAAAAGCTATATAAAGCTTTTTTTTAATGGTTTTCTTCTTTCCACTGTGCATCACGAACATCATTTAAAATAAACTTCATGATTTCATTTGCAGTTTTAGTGGGAAAAAAATTTACAATAATTTTTAATATTTTTTTGAGTTGCTTAACTCATGTTTTTCTGCTTTCCTGTGTGCTCTGTTGCAAGGGCGTTTGTTTTTTTTATGACAAAAAAAAACACCAAAGCAGCTCCTTATCGGTATAATTGTGTCACAGAGCCGTAAAATTGTTTTTTGAGTTTAAGCGATTTTTCTAATTTTTATTTTTTAAATCCAAATATTGAATTTGAATTTTTCATTAATTTTTTTTCAAGTAAATCCGTTGCAAATAAATACGTATGGTGAAAAAATTAAATAAAACGAAATTCGTGAGTTGATTTTTTCAGTATTCGGCTCACATTTTAAACTATTTATTAAACAAATAGACTCATAAAAACATATCAAAAGTATTTAATTAAAACTCAATTATTGTGTGGCATAATTAATATTTAAATAACATCAATAAATCACACACACAAATACACGAAACTTCTCCACAGGCAATCACATTGTACTTCCACCCTCTAAAAGCCTTTACTTTTGTATCCTTTAACCCCTGCCAGAAGTAAAACAAAATTTGTTTTTTGCTTTTAAAATTGTTATAGCCTTCATTATGTTTAACCATAACATACACACACACACACACACACACACGAGAAATGAATAAAAAAATATAACGGCAAAAAAGAAATAAATAAAAAATAAAGTGGAAACACAAATTCATATTACAAGCCAACATAGTGGAGTGTCTGACTTCAGCTTCATGTCTGTGTGTGGTGGGGAGAGGAGCTAGGGTTTTGCATAGCAAAAGCTCAATTTACATAATTTTCAATTGAGTGCATTTTCGCATTCAATTGGAAAAATATTTTTTGTTTTTTTTTTTTTGATAAACTCGTACATTTTTATAATTTTTCATTCATTATTAAATTATTGTTGTTTTTATGCTGATTAACTGCAACATTACAATAGTTTTATTTTATTTCTGATATTTGTTGTTGTTGTTATTTTTATTTTTAAAACAAGATATCGACAGTTGCTATTGCCATTGTACAACCAACATTGAAACAAATAAAATGAAACCAAAACAGAAATAAAAATTTCTGCTTAAATTTTTATCAAAAACAAAATAATTAAAAAAAAAAAATAAAACTTCATTTTTATTATAATACTAACATATAAAACTGAAAAAGGAAAGTTGTGCCTGACCTCATTGGAGTAAAACTTCTGTTCCAAATAGAAAAGGAAGAATTGTACCCCCAGCAACTTGCTAAAGAATTTAGTTCTATAGACCTAGAAACCGCTTCTAATTTAATATTTGTTGCATGGACAGGTGGCAGCACTTGAATAAAAAAAACCCTTCTTCAACCATCAAAAAGAATGATTTCAAGATAAAGCCAACAAGTAATTTTAGTACTTTTTTAAGAAAAGCATTGACAAAGAAATTTCCTTGTAGCCCGTCTATGACTGTCAGTAGTCCTTTAGTGTGCTATGTGATAGCTCCCTTAGCAAGCAATTTCTGCCAATCGAAGTTGGTTTGAAACTGCAATGAGTGGAGAGAAACGCATCCGGAAAGAATTTTAATCATTAATCCAATGAAAAATTATTATTCAACTAATTATTTTTCAACTAATGGCAACATTTTATTAGATTCCTGAAATATTTCATCAGGTTCAGGAAATATTTAATTAATTCAATTCATCAGATTCATGAAATATTTCATTAATTCAATGAAATATTCAAGCATTTAATGAATACTCATTCAGTAAGATATTCATTCATTTAATGATATATTTCATTGAATCAATGACGTTGTCATCGGTTGAAAAGTAATGAGTTATTCTTTCAGTGTAGTTACTAACGCACAAAAGGCATCTGGACAATGAAAATTCAGATTATAGAGATAAAAAAGCATATAATTTGTTTTCATAGGCCCTGAATTGTCATGCAGATTGGACAAAAGCTACATTCTTACCTTAGAAAGCGAAGAGAAAAATGAGATCAACAGAATTTGCTGAAGAGCCACGCAGCCCATGCGGCTGTCAAACAAACTCATTAAAACCGAACATATTAGGTCATTCAGAATCTCAGCAGAAATATTATCAAAACCTAACAGGACATTGCAAATTCAATTACCAAATCAGTACCTTCTCTACCCTTGGCCGACGCTGTGCATTCAGCGTAAGCTTTACTTTGCAGAGCCTGTATGGCCTTATAGCACTATTGACTGCATTATTTGTTAATCTATTTAGCTTCGTTAGAAGTAGTAATTGGTTTAGGTGATAGACTTGTATTTCTTTTTCTACTCTTACTACTTCCCTACTTCTTTATATCCATCTTTGACAGATTTCTATCGCTATTCTTCGTCATTTTTTCTCTTATGCAAGTATCACAGAGGGACCATATCAGACAACCCAAGTAAGTCCCTGTTTTCCTTATTAGGGCACCTTATGCAACCTAGCCTAATCTACCAAATGAATAAAATTGAAGCAGAACATGATGATTGCTGTCGTTTTTTATGAAACACATTCTATGGTTTTGCCCAGCAGTGGGAAAACGCAGTAAGATGTAAATAAAATAAATTTCACAGCAATTATGAAGCTTATAAGTATTCTAGGATTGTCCTTGGCTTTTAGGTTGCATTACAGAAGGCGAGGCAAATATGGCTTATAAAGAGTGATTTTTTTGCTATTATCTTTTTGGCAACACTAGTTTCGACAGCTCACGCACGTTTTGTATCTTGTGTCACTGTCAAACATCTTCAGTTTGGTCTATAATTTAATCATGAATCGTCTTACAAACGAACAACGCTTGCAAATTATTGAATTTTATTACCAAAATGCGTGCTCTGTTAAGAAAGTTCATCGCGCGCTTCTTCCATTTTATGGTCAGTTTAATCGACCTACTGAGGCTTCTATTCGGGCTATTGTAACAAAATTTCGCACCAAATTTACATTGTTGGACATTAAACCACCAACACGCTTACGTAGAGTGCGAACTGAAGAAAATATCGCAGCCGTATCGGCCAGTGTTGGTGATGACCGTGAATTATCGATTCGGCGCCGTTCGCAGCAATTGGGCCTCTGTTACTCCACTACGTGGAAAATTTTGCGGAAGGATTTGGGTGTGAAGCCTTATAAGATACAACTGGTGCAAGAATTGAAGCCAAACGACCTACCACAACGCCAAATTTTTGGTGAATGGGCTCTTGAAAAGTTAGATGAAGATCCACTTTTTTATCGAAGAATTGTGTTCAGCGACGAGGCTCATTTCTGGTTGAATGGATACGTGAACAAGCAAAACTGCCGTATTTGGAGTGAAGAGCAGCCAGAAGCATTGCAAGAGCTACCAATGCATCCACAAAAAACAACCGTTTGGTGCGGATTATGGGCTGGCGGCATCATTGGGCCGTATTTCTTCAAAGATGATGCGAATCACAACGTTACTGTGAATGGTGAGCGCTACCGTGCGATGATAACAAACTTTTTTTTGCCCAAAATGGAAGAGCTTGACTTGCATGACATGTGGTTTCAACAAGACGGTGCCACATGCCACACAGCACGCGAAACAATGGACCAATTGAGAGGCGAGTTCGGTGAACAGTTTATTTCACGCTTGGGACCAGTCAATTGGCCGCCCAGATCGTGCGATTTAACGCCTCTAGACTATTTTTTGTGGGGCTATGTTAAGGCTAATGTCTATAGGGACAAGCCCGCTTCGATTGACGCAGCCGCGGCCAACATTTGCATGAAATAATCTTCAAACATTAAATTATATCGACCCAACTATCGATCCAAATAAATATTTCATGCATTTTTCTGAATTTTATGTGTTTTTTTTTTTTTAAATTTCCGATAGTTCTTATAAAATCACCTTTTATTTATAATAATAATAATGCTTGCGGGTGGTGTGCTTCAAACTATTATTAGCGGTAAAAAAAAGAATAAACTTCTTTTAATAAGACTTCTATAGGAGCTGTATTTCCTTTTTCACATGTGACATTATTGCCGACCAAAACTGTCTATATGAACTTTAACTAGAATTTCAACATACTGGTTCGACAATGTTATGAAAGGTGTAAGAATCCAGGGACGCTCTGTAATACTGAGATTCCCTAATCCAATCCAGTCAATAAAAAAAAAATTCCAAATATGATTATCAGACTAAACAACCTCGGAAAGTTATGTAACGAAAACGAACAGATAGCAGAATACATATTGTGTTACGGTAATAGTCTAATTTGAACCCGTTTTCGATACTTAGGGCATCACTACCTTCAACCGTCTGACATGACAGACAAATCACTCACCCTGTGCAACCTAACCGAAAGAGGTATAATCTGGCCGCACTCACCAGTAGTGCGATTCACTAACGTTTATTACTAGCATAACGATATTTTATCGAATTCAGTATTCAGTAACTTTCCGACAAAAATATTCGAAGTTTGCGACGTTAATAGCACAAAAATAATCATCACAAATAACGATTTCTATCGTACCGAATATTTTTTGTCGGAAAATAACCGAATGCCGAATTCGATAAAATAGCGTTATACTTGTTTTTTCGATACGAATGTTCGTAATAAAAGTTACTGAATCGCACTACAGATGATTTGTTCTTGCAAAAAATTCTAATTTTAATTATAAAAAAAAGGGAAGAAAGGGAAGAGAAGTGAAGGAAAATGAGCAAAACTGCAACACGGTGTATTTAACAAAAAAATTATGAGCAAAGAAAAAAAGACTTCTTAATAATTTTAATTATTTTTTTTACAAAATTCAAAGATCTAATTGTTCCGCGTTTCTAAGAAAATTTCATTCTTTTTGAGAGGAAAATTCCCATTTAGCATTTTGATTTGATTATAAAATAAAAATAAAACAACAAATAAAAAATATTTAATTTCATAAAGAAACCTCTTTTCATCAATGACTGACTGCACATATACTCGTATGTACGTCACTAAAGACTTTTGAAAATAAAAAAGTTTAAATCCATAAAATGTTTCCACATTTTTCATGCACGTACACTTGTAAAGTGTATTTTATCATTTTCACTAACAACAGCAGCAACAAATGTTTTCTAAGTTTGCATTTAAAGAGTCTCAACAAAAAATTGGAAGCAAAAAAAATTAAACAGACAAAGACGAATTGAGGAGGGCAAATTAAAATACTTTTTGGTTAAACTTACGAATTTAAAATTTTCTTAAAAAAAAAATTAAATCAATTTGTTTGCTGCTGCTGTCAAATTAAATAATAAAAAAACACTTGTATTTAGAAGTTAATCATGCAAACACATATTGAATAAAAGAAAATAAATTAAATACTAACGGCCAATCTTTTGTAGAAAATTTGCTTAAAAAACTCTTACGTTTAGGAACGTGGTCATAAATAAATATTTTTTTAAACGACTGATTTTAACTTTAATAAAAGTGACATTTAAAATAACCAAATGCTAAAGCTTCTACCTTGAAAGCTCCTTTTCGGCTCCCCTTGGTTCATGATGTTCGCCATTTTCGATTTTTTTCTATAAGAAAGTGTCCTCTAACTTTCAAATTATGTTTACCATTGAAGAATTTCAATGCGTTTGAAAAAATACATAATTGTTGGCAGAACCATTCAGAGTTTTGCTTTCCTTTTGCGATATTTAAAAATAAAAGTTAATTTCATTTTAATAGTTTTGATAAAATAAATTGAGAACGGAAATTTTTCTGTTGAACGAATACATTAGAAAAGCTACACAAACACCAATTGAACAAGTAATAAAATAATAATCATTTAAATTTTTGGCTAAAAGCCAAATTATAAAAAATAGAAGATTTTGTTTATATTCAATGACTAGCAAAAAAAAAAAATTGATTAAAAGAAATCTGAAAAAAAATAATTAATTAAGTTTTTAAGAAATATTATATGGGCGCTTCCACAAGATATGTTTTGTTTTACAGAAAAGCGTTTAGCCAGTAACTAGTGAGCAGCATCGCAAGAAAATTAGGCAGACGGAAGTCTTTCATTCACAACATACAATTCAGTGTGTAGTCACTAAAGACCTGCATCCCTACTAAAAGGCATACTTGATAGCCACACTTTTTATAATAAAAAGTATGTTTTTACAGTCTTTTAATCTATAAACAACTAAACAAATTAAAAAAGTGATCTACATGATTCATTTTTTATAAATGGAGTAGTTTTTTGATTACTTCCATTTAATTTTGTTCCACAAAAAAAAAAAAAAACATACGGACAAAACTTACAGTCTATATAATGCTTGTAAAATTTTCCTACTGGTAGGTTAGGTTAGTTTATGTTGAACAGGGTGTGTCAAGAAGAAAACCAGAAGGAGGCTCATTTGGGTTCTCTGATGAGGATCTTTGTGATACCTGTAGAGGCAGAAAAAGGATAGCAATAGAAAGATGTTAAAGAATAGAAGAACACGAGTCCATCAGCTAAACCAATTGCTGTTTCTAACGCAGCCACATAGAATGCCGACCCCTACACTTGCCGGTCATAGGCAGACTAGGTGTTTCAAATTTTCCCCCTTCCTTTTTCGTTTTGACACTTTCCACATTTTATGTCAATCTTACCCTGAGAAAACAACTCCGATTGTGAGAACTAAATTTGTTGCCAATCAAAAATTCAGTTGCGATAATCGAATTTTTTAGTCACAACAATAGAAAATCCATCTTACAGCTTAACATATTTTTGAGAGAATTAAATTTTGAGCTGTATTATCGAGTTGTGGTTGTTACAACTAAAAATTTTGATTATCACACCTAACTTTTTGATTGAAAATAAATTTAGTTCTCACAACCGAAGTTGTTTTCTGTCTGTATTATCCTCGCTTAATTAATAACTCTCTTGCCAATCATAATATCCTGTGAATGGCTAATGGAGTAGTCATTAAATTAGTTTTAGAATTACTCCGATGTAGTCTAAATTTGAATTTTTTATACAAATTGGCATGCCAGTCCAAGGATAATTTAATATTTATAAGAGTCCCCAACCTCAATCAACTTTCTAGACTTTACAGTGTTTTGTTTGCTTGATACTTTTTATCACAGCAGTCATAATTTTTGCCCGACCAACCCTCGTAGTTAGTATTTTTAGCCAATATAATTTATTTGCGTGCAACAATGATGATTGCTAGTACAGTGTGTGTGTTTGTTTTTT
Organism: Thelaira solivaga; assembly: GCA_947397855.1. Taxonomy (NCBI): domain Eukaryota; kingdom Metazoa; phylum Arthropoda; class Insecta; order Diptera; family Tachinidae; genus Thelaira; species Thelaira solivaga. The sequence continues at coordinate 31,859,518 of OX377612.1, forward strand.
TGTTTCTTCATTAAATTTGTGCTTCAAAGGTTGGCTTAAATGTTGTTGGCAAATAAAATTGTTTAACAATTATTTACCACGAAAATAATTATTTTTTCTTGTACAAATACTCGTCGTATGTTTTAAACGAAAAACACAGTGTACATTTGAAAATAATAAAATGAAAAAAAATTTTCATTTATTCATGTTTACAATGATGTATGTGGGTGTGTGTGTGTGTGTGTGTTGGACAAATTAAACAACCAACATTTAAAGCAAAAAAAAAAAAATCAAATAGACAGAAAAAACCTCAATTGTATTTTATTTAAAACAGCCGATGGAGTTAATTAAAATAATAAATATAAATTATTGTAAAAATTCAAAACAAAAACAAACAAAAAATGTGTATGCGAATATGTGTGCAAGAGTGTGTGTGTGTGTATTTGTATTTAAATATTTTCAGGGCAGTCATTCAGAGTATGAAAAGCGTACTAGAAATCAATGCATTTATACTCGTATGCTGTTTCTGCATACGTTAGCACTTTAGTCAAATTGAGGCGAAATTAAAAATTTTTCCAATGAAAAACTTATACCTTATCCCAGCATAGCGAACGTTTTCGTTTACATTTGTATTAAAAAAAAACTGATTGTATTAATTTCAGCCTTTTTTGCACTAACTAAAGTGAAAGCGAATGATACGGTGAAAAGTGTGAGTCGAACTATAAAACTAATTTTACATTGAACTTTGACATTTACCATTATTTTTATTCGCAAGTCTCAGCTCTAGTAAGCATTTCCAAAAGCCCAGTAAAAAATTTTCTCTTACTATGTCGCCTGCCAAAACTACTGAGAAGACACTTTTGTTAGTACATCCCTGATAAATATTTTATTTCCACAGAGAGATAACAAATAAATAATTATTCTATTTTACATGTGTGTTCTCTCGTACATTAAAAAAAAAACAACAACAAATAAATGACTGAATGAATGAATGAATGTATTTATTTGGTTGGTGTAATAAATTGACTCATACAACAAAGTTTTTGCTATTTTAATTATGTTGAAACAGACTTATTAAAATAATAGTTGAGTTTTAATTTAATTTTTCATTTCGCCATTGTGTTTTCAATTAGAGGTTTATTAAATTTATTTATTTGTGCAAGCAGCATTGAAAACAAACAAACAAAAAAAAAGAAAAGAAAACCAAAAATTATTTAGAGGCCATTCATTCATATTTATAATCATCGCAAAAGTGAGTAGTGAAAAAAAAAATGAGAAAAGAAACTTTTAAATTCCTTCATGCAAATGAAAACTATAAAACTAAAAATTAAATAAAGTTTTTAGAAAGTTGGCTCACTTAATTCACAACCTGAATGTTTTACTGTTTCAAAGCTCCTTTAACTCACCGTACATTTGGCATTTTTGAAAAAAATTGTGTTACTTTTTTAACAAATAATTCGTTAAGAAAAGAAAAGGAAATAAATAAACGGAACCGCACTGCAAAAGCTATATTTCAAAAAACCAATGAAACGATTGCATTAACATTGTTTTGATCCATAAATGAAATATTTTTTTAATAAATAAAATTATTTAATTAAATGAATAAATTTGTTTAATTAAATGAATGAAATTATTTCATTAAATTATTTAATTAAATGAATGAAATTATTTCATTAAATGAATTAAATTATTTAATTAAATGAATGAAATTATTTAATTAAATGAATGAAATTATTTCATTAAATGAATTAAATTATTTAATTAAATGAATGAAATTATTTCATTAAATGAATGACTATAGTGCCATTAACCAAAAAAACCATTTAATTGATTTTAATGAAATTGTTCATTATGTTTATGAATATATGCAAAAAATGTATGAAAAAAATATATTTTTCTAATAAATTATTTTATATTTTTTTTAAAAAATTTTAATTAATATTAAGAAATATTTTTCTATCTTAATAAAAATTGTTTTAATTTTTTTTCCAATATTTCGACTTTCCTTTGGTAGTCTTCTTCAATATCTATGTATATAATTAAAATTTATTTTCTGTTTGTTCGCTATAAAAAATTTTGTTTTTTAACAGATTTTTCTTAAATTTTGTACTTGTATACTCCAAGAAATTCCGCCATGTACTTTTGGACTGGCCACGCCTATTTTATTTCCACTTAATTTAAGCCTAAAATTATGCTATTAAATATTTTATTGCTTGTGATCATAATCCTAGCAAACCATGAGCCAATTAATAAAATAGTATTTATTTGGTTGGGTATTTTAACAATGAAAATTCTATTTGTAAACGGATTTCTCTTAATATTGATACATACGTTCTCTAAGGATACCGACTCACGTAAAAAAAGACAGGGCTAGAAGACAACATCTAATAGAAAGTTGAAATAAAAACAATTTTTATTGAGATCTTAAGCTTGAAAAATATTTTATCTATAAGATCGAATAATTTAATGAAATATAATAATTTTTTAATGAAATTAATGAGATAAAATATAAAGAATTTATCACTATATTTAAAAAATAAGAAATTAATTGTAAGAGCAGAAACTCGATTTTTATCTTTTAATTTTTGATATATTATTTTCACACCATCATACCAAATCATTTGATTGGATTTTTTGACAAGTCTTTTATTCAGTATTACAGTCTAACATCCCCATCATTTAGATTTAATTTTAATTTTAAAATTTGTTTCCTGCTAATTTTTTTAGTTCTCATTGTAAATGAAGAGCATAATTATATTAATATTAATATCAATAGCAATTCTATTGACATCATTATCATACATTTTATTAATTTTATTTAGTACATGTGTATTTTATTTTTTATTTATTTGTTCTTTTTTTTTTTTTTGTTTTGAAAAAATAATTTCGTTTTTTACTATTTTAGTTTTTATTTCAATTGCTGGGATTTAAATATTCTTTTTTTTACAAATTCTCTAGTGATATTTATTTTTTTTTTAATATATTTTTGTTTACATAACTTGTTTGTTTTGTTTTATTTTTACTAGTTATTTTTATAATGTTTAACAAGCTTAAATGAACTGACAATTAAATGTTTGTAAAAGTTAATTAATGTGGTGAATTATGGCAGCAAACAACAAAAAAATTACAAATAAATGGGTGATAAATTTTTTTTCGATTAGTTCGTTAGATACACAAAAAAATTTTTATTTTTATTAAACTGCCCACCCAAAGCTCTTAAATGATAGATTAAATATTACAAAGTTAACAAAATCAAATAAAAATTAAAATAAATAATAAATGAATGAAAATAAACAACAACTAGTCAGCATGCTAAAATTTCACTGAAATGAGAAATAATTTTTTTTTTTAATTTTTATGTGCGAATTTCATAGTAAATACAAGAAAATGTTTTAGAATCAGAGTTCGCAAAGAAACAAAACAAAACAATTGTATTCGTTTCGTTTTGTAGTTTTTAAGATTAAAAAGCAAATCCGCCTAAAATGTTATGGAAACATTTACTCTGATTTATTTTGTAAATGTATTGGTGCACGGTAAAAAACACTACCATTCAATTAAACGTAGGGAGTCAAAAAACAAATGAATGAAAATAAAAACAAGCTAAATTCAATAGTGCCAAAACACACACACTCGTATGCACGACATTCTGTGTTCTTGTGTAAGCGCACAATATTACGCACATGCTTATCATTTTCTAAGCAACTACGCAGTAAATAATTCTTTGCTCTTGCTAGTATATAAACAACGAATGATTCATTCAATTAAAAAAGTACGTTTCGTTTTGTTTTGTACACAAATGTACAATTGTGTTGGTAAATAGCAAGAAGAAGCCTGTAGGCAAAACTAATCGTTTTATGTGAGACTTTTTTGCTGTAAATCGATTTAAAATATTTTAAATGATTTGTAACTTTCCAGGAAACGTTTATGAAATGTTTCGTTTTTTTTTTCGAACTCTCTTTATAAGTTAGAAAAAATAATAATAAAATTCTTTCGTTATTACATTCAGAGATTTTTTAGTGGAACCCAAATTTCTTTTTTTTATTTTTATCTAGGATTCCACACCAAAACCCTTTCGCTGTTTATTATATATCCTTTTCTTAGAGAATCTAAGTCCGGCTTGCAAAATTAGCTTTGTTTTTATATTTTGTACCCTGTTTGACATAGAAAGAAATATTTGAATACTAGTTGACCCGGCAAACTTTGTCTCGCTTTTATATTTTTATATATTCGATCTTCTTACACTAAGAAATCGTACTCACAGAGTAAAGAACCGTACGAGACCAGGTAAAAACAGGTAGTAGGCAAATAAGCCAGATACCGACTATAGCTACTTGCCGGGCGGATTTGTGACGTTAAACCTTCCAAGATTATGCATATAAACCTTCCTCTTCAATCACTCTATCTATTAAAAAACCGCATCAAAATCTGTTGCGTAGTTTTAAAGATTTAAGCATACATAGGGATATAGGGACAGAGAAAGCGACTTTGTTTTATACTATGTAGTGATGACAGCAATTTTTGGGTCATCCCATTCTTTTGTCAGCATACTGTAAAACAATTATTTTTAATGTCTTAAAAAAATCTTTGTTACATCAACTTCTGGTGCAGTTAATATCTCCTAGGCTCTCTGTAATTAAATATGCAAAAAAAACTAAATAATTTGATATGTAAACAATTATTCTTAGCTTAAAAAAGTTGAAGTTTTCATTTAAAAGTGAACCTGATAATGTTCCCAGTTTACAGTGGCCGAAATACCTAATTTAGCGGCATTTAATTCGCAAATGTATAAAAACAAAGCCTAATAATTATTTTCGACTGTGAAATGCATAAATAATTAAATTTTAAAATATTATTATTTATTTCAGTGCTTTAATTATAAATAGGTGGTCTGCTCTTTAGAACACTGTAAAAATAGCAATTTTTGAAACAGCTATAAAAAGACAAATAAGAGCTTTTGTCTTAAATTTGTTTTTTTTTTGTACTATCCAGCTATGGAGCACTGCCTCAGCCTCCAACATAGAGATAATACAAAGGCGCCGAAACAAAATCCTACGTATGATAACTGCCGCACCCTGGTATGTTAGAAATTCCAACATCCATAAGGATCTAAGCATGGCGATGGTTAAAGATGAGATCGTTAAGTATGCTACAACTTACCTAACAAAACTTGGTTTTCACCCAAATCCACTAGCCCGTGATCTTAAATTATAGTGGCCTTATTCGATTGAGAAGAAGGGATACTGCTGCACTAATTAAACAATAATATTGACGAGCACCAAATAAACTAATATTCCCGTATCATTACATTTTATCCTTTATAATAACATAACAATTATTTCTGGAAGCAAGAAATTAACATTTTAGACTTAAGATTTGAACACTTATTGTTAGTTCTTTAAAAAGAAGATACAATAAATAAAAACACTTAAAAACATATCTTTTAATATACCTCAACGCCCCACCCGTCACTATGAACTGCTGTCAGTTAACTTTTTTAGAACAAACTATACTAATGCCGATCCATTTAGCAAAATATGAACTGGGCTTAACAGATTATATTGACTCATCGATTTTTCTTTAAATTCTAATAATTTCAAGTGTAAGATTATATTGTTTTTAAATAATCAATAATTTTTGTTTTATACGAGTACGTACATACATATTTCTGCACAATAGATCTTAAAGGACGGGGTGCGACTATAGCCCATACATATTGTATTTTTATCATTAACTTGTTGAAAATTATTCAATTTTGTTTTATGTTGTGATATACGCTTTATGGGAATGTTGTTTTCTTCACTAATAGAATTAAAATTAAAACATTCACAAGTTACTTGTACAGGCAAGAAAATTCTGCGGTAATGACTGTGAAATAAATAAATAAATAAATAAACATTTAATTATTTGAAAACACCTTTAGTTAGCTCTTGGTATTTGGAATAACTTGATAAGCGCAGTATGAATTTTTTTTATAATTTTCATTTGGGAAAATCTAAAACTTCAGATTTTGAAGTGTTAAAACGGTACGTATATTTTTTTTTTAAATACGAAAACTATTTTTAGTCTTTGTAAGAGAATATAGAAATGTGAAGTATTAATAATAAAACAATTCAAAACATGCACACACTTACTTATTCACATTCGCATACACCACCATGAATATATATATGTGTGTGTGAGGGTATGAATTCATTTAGTCCTGTTGATGAAAAAGATGAACAAGAACCAAAGCAATATACAGCAACAGCAACTTGTTTTAAAAATTCCATTCCAAAGCAATTTTAAGAAAAATTCAAACATGCCAAACGTTGCACTAAATACTTGATACAACAACCACTACATATAGCAAACACATACAGGCACACAGCAAACTATCAGAATACCTACCACACACACACATATGAATGCAAAACCAACCATATAAATAGATTAACAACAAATCTCAGAAACGCGGTAGTTGTGTAGGCGTCCTGACTGACATGACGAACTGTCAGAGATTTAAACCAACAATAACCATACAAAAAACAAAATGTATGTTTTTTTAAAATGAGTGTAAAGGATACACATATTGGCCACTTGCTTTCATACACTCACTCAGTCAAATACAAATGCCAACATCAAAAAACATCTGTATTAATATTGGTTAAAATATGTTTCGTGTTGTTGCATTTTATTCAAATTCTGTTGTTCATAGTTTTTGTTCTTACAGTACATCATCAATTGCTACTCTCCGTCTCTCTCGCTCCTTCTTTCTCTGGCTCTCTGACTTTCTTCCTCTCGTTTTCCTTTTCTGACTTTCATTTCGTTTTTTTTTTTTTAAGCAAAAGGCATGTATATAAGGGAGTGTACCCATTTTCTGCATGTTGCTGTTGCTGTGATGCTGTATCTACTGATAGTTGATGATGACGTTAATTTCGTTGATATTTTAAATGAATGTTGGGCTTACACACATGTGCTCTGGCTTATAATTGTATGTGTTTTTTGTGTATGCATGTTTCTGCCTGCCTGTCTGTCTATATTAACGAGATGAACTATGAAGAAATATTTCATTTTCAATTTCTCACAAACCAAAAAATAAAAAACTAAAGTCAAACCTTTTTTTGTTCTGAATATTTTGATTTTATAGCACAGGGTTTCCCTTTGATTCAAATAAATTTGAATATAAAAAATTTTTTTAAATAAATAACTCATGAGAATATCATGAGTAAAAGAATAAATTTAAAAACCAACACAATTTCTGGAGTTAAGCACAAATAAAGATTAATATTTTGTTTTTTTGTTAATTATTAAATTAGCAATTTTCACACTGAAAGACACTGACAATAATTCATTAATTCAATGAAATATTTCATTAAATTCATGAATATATCATTGAATTTATAATCTAAAGAAACATGTAATTGGTTGAAAAATAATGAAATTTTTCATAATATTAATGAACAAAGTTCGTTTATTATTCACCAGAACAATAAACAACATTTCACTAGAATGAAATGAATAAATATAAAGTTTATTCCAAAGCTGTAGGCGTAATTAATTGCACTTGAGTCGTTTTTTAAAAATTTGAAAATCAGAGTAACTGGTGGCCAAGGCTTATTAATTAGTAACCCGTAATTCCGTTGTGAACAAGTAAAGTTTTTAAAGTCATTTGAAGTATAGTATGTAATTTTGTGTAATTTTAGTCTACGAAATATTTGTTTTAAATGTTTTACTACATGTAAAGCGAAATGTGGTGAAAACCATGTGCATTATAAATCAAAAAATTAAAATTAAAAAAAAAATATTTTTCAGTTAACACGATTTTCTAGCAAATGAGTCATATGTTGCTTTGAATTTAGTGAAAATTAATAACTACTTGGAAAATTAAATTGGAAGCCTCTCCCGTAGTGTCAATTCAATTAGCGTCAGAACATGTCAACGGGCAATACATTTTTTATTTTCAAAATTTTATATTTAATAGAAATATGTTTAAAAACTGTACTAAAAGTTAGTAACAATTTGCATAATTATACCATGAATCTTACTGAGAAATTTTTTTGTCCATTGCCGCAAGGATACGATTAGCTGCCATATATCCTTTATTTACTTTAGTTACAATTATAAATTTTAATGCTGCAAAAATTAATAGCTACTTTGAGAATTATGCTGTTAAACTCCTTGCTAATTTTTTTTTTTTTTAGAAAAAAAAGGTTGCTATGGAAAGGTTCTTCCCCTAGTTAGGTTCTCAGAAATCTGCATTACAAATAATTTTTTAAAGGCGACCCAAAAGCTACAAAGTATTCTCTTTTTTTTGTAATAGAAAACACACATCAGCACCTACATACAAACACACATATACAAATACAGTCACACACAGCTACACATGTACTGTGTACAGATTGGCAGCTTTAAGAGTAAATATTTTGTATCAAACGAAGCTGCGTTTGTCATAGAAGATATGATTTGGGTAGACCTGGGTGTGTAGCTCAGTTTACAATGATGGTATGCCTAAAGATGAGATGCGGCAGAGAATATTAGGCCTTGGCAAATAAATATTTAAATAATAACAAAGACAAGTAAGCGAATAAGATAACTAATACTTCAAAGAGTTGGATGGATAGGAAGCATGGAGATTTTTGGTACAATATTACACAGTTTCTTAGTGGGCGTGGGGCTTATAGGCAGTATTTATATAGATTGTGAACTGATTGACTCACCGCACTGTCATCAGTGTCATAATGTGGTTGAAGATGCCTAACTTGTGTTTTTCGTCTGTTCAAGATTTGATATTGTAAATGCCTATAAGGACAATTAAAAAGTGAGGTTGGACTGCACAATGTGCTCCAGTTGATCCAGTTGATCTAGCTCGATCACAGTAAGGTTGGTCGCACCAATTCATAGCGGAGAAGTAAAATATTCACAGTATACCGCCGTGCTTTGAACCTGGCATACACAGTGATCCGGATTTTCACTGGGTAACTATGAAGATAAGACACAAATTGACCGCAATGCAAAAAAAAAGGAAACATACACACTCACAAACATACACACACAATCAAAGATAAATATATACGCACTCACATAAACACGACCAGACGCAAATTGATGGCTTAACTCACTTAGAACTGATCAATGTCTAAGTCTACTTTACTTTAAAGTATTTCCTTTTGATTTTTTTCTGCCAATTGAAACACTGTTTTCATCGGTTTTTTATTCAATTATTTTATTTCCTCTTTTTTGTGTTATTTTCATTTTTTAAGCTCTTGTAATTTTTTTCTGCTGTCCATTTGATATTTCAATATTTCATATTGTTTAATAACAAAAAAAAAAAAGAGAAAAAAAAAACACGATTTCAAAATAGAGTGGCATGCAGCAATCAGTCCAGTGTAGAGATTCAAAGTTAAAAAAAAAAAGGAAAAAGAATTTTATATCTCCAATTCCTCAAAGTCAAGTACAGTTGCAGGGCACTCATGTTTAAGCAACATGAATGAAATATTTTTGACTTGTTTTTCTTTCTTTTTCTTCTTTTTTTTTTTTTTTTGTCAGTTTTTTGCTACACATGTTGTTTGTATTTTATAGCTTCCTGGCAAAATTTTTGGGTTAAAATGGAGGTAATGAAGCCACCAACAATTTTTCACATGCAAACCGACATGGTCACTCAGTGATATACTACGGTGAAATTTGATCAGCAAGTTGTTTAATGCATGAGTACGATTAAAGGAATAGCGAGAAAATGCATCAACATCATAAAGCTGTACAAATTGTTGTGATTTTTCTATTTGGCTACATATTTTTTTTATTATTATTTTGGTTTCGTTAGCAAAAATTTCCAACCATTCATTCATTCATTCATTCATCTCTAGCTAATAATGATGATGTTGAAAATGTTGCAAATATTTTGTGCTGCTTATGAACAGCATGACGTTATGAAAGCCCAGAAGACCCTGCTTATAGAAGGCACAAACAAACAAAAAATAATGATGGCAATTTTCCTAAATGTTTCATGGAATCCCAATTTCTGCCAACTCAATTCAACTCAATTTCATATGAAAATATTGTTGTTGCTACTACCATTATTATTGGTTTGGTGCTTTATTTATGGTCAGTTGAGATTATGATGTGACTGACTTGACTCTACCCACTCTCATGTCCATGTGCTTAACCAGGTTGTTGGCAATTTGTTTGTTGCCCATTTATTGCATTTCCTTGTGTAAGTGTGCACATGCATGCATTTATGTCGACATTACAATTGAAATGAACAAAAATATTTGCTGGCAAATATGAAGAGCAATTGTATTTTGTCTGTACAAAATATGCAGCTGTTAAATATGAGTAATGGAATAGAATTTATATTAATTTGAAATATTAATATTGAAATAGTTTTGCGCATAGAATTCCTCTTCTATATAACAAATATTATAATAGATTAAAATGTTGTAAAATATTGTTGAATTCCAGGCTTATGAAAAAAACAAATAAAAGTTGAAAAACATAAAAAAAATTACTAAAAATGAAAATTAAAAATCTCAGAGGACTTAATTTTGTTTCATTTATTAAAATTTCTTGTTTATTAACACAATTCTGGAATTAAGCAGAAAGTCGAAATTGTTTGATTTCTTTCGCTTTTGTTTGGCATCGGGCCGGCTGTAAAACTACAGAGCAGTTATGTGCTGTTTTGCAGGAAATTAGCAATCTAATCCTCTTAAAAAAATTTAAGTAAAACACTAAATTTTTTATATGTTTGTGAGTATTTTGCGTGAAAATTTTGTAAACGATTGGATTGCTCATTTCCTGCAAAATACCACATAAGAATACTAAGGCTTGTGGTTACGAAAACAAAAGAGTTGCTTAATATTGGCCCTGATAACGAGTGTCCTTGTCGTGATGAACACAGTGGTATGTGGCAACGCTGGCCATATGTTTTATATTAGCTTGTCACCAATTCGAGTATTATCACAACACTCGTATTCATGTGTGTTTTTCTGTATGAGTTGGAGACACTAATGCGCCCCATACACATTCAAGTTAAATACAATTTTAGTTGAAAAGTACGGCAGCCTCTTGCACGTTTGTGTTGTGTATGTATTTGTTTCTGTTGATTGATCATTTAATTGAAGAAAATCCGAAATATTTCGATAAAACTAAAATTTTTGAAATTTCCGGACTTTAGTATTGAACTTGAGTGTGTGTGAAATGTTAGTCTCTGTTTTTGATGCTTGATTAATTAATTGAAGAAAATGTAAATCATTCTGATATTTGCTATAATTTTTAATAGCCAGACTTCAGCATTGAACTCGAGGGTGTATGAGCGGCTTAAGCTAATTTTGTAAATGTTAGTCCTCGGCTACCAACTTTGCTTTAGCTTCTTATTTTATTTTTTGTTTACTTCTTTTTGTTAAATGATTTTTGAAACTTGCTTGTTTCAATAATCCCCGGCAGATTAATTTATCACGACAAATTATGTTGTGTGAAGTTTGTAAAAGGATATTTTTTATTAAATTTGTTTTTCACATGCTTAAATCCTTTTAAAATAATTTTTATCTATAACGAGGACGTATGAGCAACAATTAACAATTTAATGAAATCACACTCATACGTCCTCTGGCACAGAAACAACATACATGTTGTACATAAATTAATTTTAACATTTTTGGTTGCTGTTTTAAAGCTTCACTTACGCACACACTCAGTCACAAAAGTATACAACAACAAAAGATTTGCTTTATTAGTTTTTATTGTCTGATGCTCTCGTTGATGTAAACACCTGTTTATTGTTTCTTGATTTTTAAGCAATAATATAACTGTGTACTGTTTTTGCTAAAACAACAGCAGCAACAAAAATGTAAAAGAAAAATTTTTGTTAAATTAAAAATAACAACAAAAAGCACAATAGCAAAACACAATAAAAAACAAAAAAACAAAATGAAACAGACAAACACACACACACATGCTTATAACCACACTTACACTTGCACGAGAAATGAAAATGGAATTTATTCATTTAAAACTGAAATATTTTGTAGTAAAATACGAATCTTTTTCAATTAATTTTTTCTCTTATTTTTTTTTTTTTTTTTTTTTGGTTTGAAAAATAATACCCGAGTATAAAAGGTAGCTACAACAACTATTACAACTACATAAGAAATTAAAATTGTATACGTTAAGCCAACAACAACTACAATAATAGTGGGCGAGCAGCATTTACTCCACTGCAACAAACAACATATTAAATTTACAGTGCATTCATCATCTCTTTGTTGCAAGTCAACCAAAAATTGTATAAAAAAATGAAAGAAAATAAACAAAATTAAATAAATTAATTTCGTTCAACAGGCCATTCACAGGAAAGTCCGTTTTTTCTTTTACAAACAATTTTCACAACGTTAAGCCTGGAACTCAAAGTTCTCAGTTTTAAGGACTGACTTTTATAAAATACGGCCCATACACACTCAAATTCCAAGCAATTTTAGTGCAAAAGTACGGCAGCCTCTGGTGGTCCAACCAAAATACACTATGTGAATTGTAAATAGATCGAAAAGTTTTTAGAGAATTATTTTAATATTTTTTTTATTATGATAGAAGATCAATAACAATTTTGGGTAAAATAATTTATTGGGAAAATGTTAGCCACGGTTTCGTGACAAACCTGTATCCGATGGTCTATATTTTCAATGACTCTGAGTCATAATTGAGGTTCAATGTCGTTAATGTACCGAATTATGTCATCCTTTAGTACTTGAATTGATCTTGGCCTATTTCTCTTAAATATTCCTAAAGAAAGAAGTCCAACGGTGTTATATTATATGATCGTGGCGGCCAACTAACATGGAAATGAAATGAAATAACACGGTAATTGCCGCTAGCAAGTGGCACGATCCTGTTGTATCCACAGTCAAGGTCTGGTCAGAAGAAGTCTGTTATCAGTTTCACGGTAACTGTGCGACGGCTCTTCTGTCACACTATCGCGAACAGCAGCAATGTTTTCCGTAGAACGAACTGGGTGAGCACGCACAGGTGTCTTAACATTTCCTACAGACTTGGCTTACTGAAATTTGCTGACAATTCTGCCGATTATGGACACATTTGTTCAAGTATGCTGACCAAAAAAATTACAAAGTGCACTAAATGCATTTCAATTTGAAGGCCCGTTTTCGTAAGAGACTTCAACAATCTTAAAGCGTACAATGTGTACCACTCCATGCTTGAATTTGTCAAACACTGAAACAAAGAAATGTCAAATTAAGTTGGGCGAAAACCTTGACGTTAAGGCGCGACTCACTATTAACAGCGCGCATTGTGGTTGATCCACCCATTATACAGCTGTTTTGGCTACTTAATCGAAGGAAATCAAATCATTTCTTTTTTTTACGTTGCCGGACTTTAGCTTTTAACTTGTATTGACATTGAGTGTGTATGGGCCGCCTAAAATAAGGGAAGAAAAAGTTGTTTTTCTTGTCAATATTTTGCTTCTTAGTGAGAGATAAAATATAGACACCACAGGTCTACAATGAGTTTGGTACCGCCACAATTAGAACTGATTTCAAATATATTCGATATCATGTTTCAAATTTTTTTTCTTAATTTTGATACCTAAAAATGCTAGTTTGTTCATCAATTGCTAATACTATGAAGACGTGTCTTATTGTAAATATATTGAGTCTCTTTACTACCCAGTACAAGAGGAAGAGGAGGCATGCAAAACTGTATTACGGCTACAGGGAACTTCTTAACTAAAGCCTGGAAAGCTGCAACGACATTTAAAAACACTTGATCGCTTTGTTAGGGTATCTAACTATAGGAGGTAAAAAAATAACTTTAGAATCCTAATTCCTGTGAGGGACCATTTGCTGAATCTGGCTAGTTCACTGACGGCTCTTAGCAGGAAAATGGCGATAATACAGCAGGTTTCTGACCTGAACTTGCAAAGGACCATTCAAATGTTAAAATTCTTTCAAGAGGTAATTTTAACTATCCTCATCTGTGCTACGGAATGTTTGAGGAGAAGAACTGGGGCAGATTATATACTTAATGTTAGGTTATTAGCCTGTACAGCTTGCCTTACGATCACCGGAGGTACAAATTATCACTCATTATCATGGATTGTTTGTGAACTCTGAACAAACTTCTCACTTTGTCTTGGGTGTCAAGTGAAACCTTTTTACAACAAACAAAAAAATTTTCCATTAAATAGGTTGCAAGCACCTGATTATTGCCCCTATTATAGTTCAGAACGTAATTGAAACAACCATCAATAGCAGTTGTTGTCATGTTTTTTATATTTTTGTCAACTGTTCTGGTTCGTAATAACACAAACAGCTTGTAAGCTAAGAACCATAATAGGCGCATATGAATAAATTCAGAACTTCAGAATTTCTCTTTAGTTGGTGGAGTCTCTTTAAAAAAGTTCAAAATAAATTCAGATATTCTCTCCAGCATCATTTTTCCCTCCAGTTTTTATGGAATTTGATTTGTATCATTTTTATTTTGAAAAATCGGCCTAAATTGGAAAGTTTTGAAAATTTATCGAAAACAACTATCCTTCGATTCATTCTTTTACCAATTCATGCTCTGCATAAATGGAGGAAATGTTAAATTTTATTTATTATGAATTATTGTTGTGTGGTGCACTCACACTTGCCACCCAATTTAAAGATATCCTGTTTGTATGTAAATTAATTTTGTTTGTGTTTGTGTTTGTGTGTAGTTGTGTATGCATGATTCCTATTTTTGCAGCATGAATTAATACGAATACTTTTTATTTTCATACAAAAATATTTCATTAACCTCATAAATGTTTCACTTTTATTTCTTTATTATGTATGAGCGAGTGTATGATTTTTTTAAAGCCACACACATGCTCACACATACAAAAATCATAAAGTGTGTGGGTGTGGGTGTGGGTGTGGGTGTGGGTGTGTGTGTTTGTAATTTAAAGTAAATAAAATTTTCCATGGCTGCGTGTGTGTGCATGAGTTTGAGCATGTTTGTGATCTACATGTGTTGATTTGTGGTATGTCCGTTCATTCGTTGATGTTAAATAAGAAGAAATATTCACACAAAAAAAGAGAAAAATTTTTTTTGGTATTTATTATGCAGAAGATTAATTTTTTGTTATTAAAAAAATGAGAATGTTAGTAACAAAATATTTCATGGTCGAAATGTGAAAAATCTTAATTAACTTGATTTGTTATTGCAATTTTCAGTTTTTTATTTCCCTTTAAATTCTGTAAATATTAATAATGATGGAAAAAAGAAAATCATTTCATTTACATTTAAATATGAGTCAGATGAATCTTAAATTAAAAATATTTATGAAATCTTTTTTTTTCAGGAATCTGCAGGAAATTATTAAAACTATCAAAAATCATTTAATCATTATTTAAAATAAATAGATAAGACTTAAATAAGAGACTAAAACAAAGATGGTAGCCAAAGACTAACATTTGCAAAATTAGCTTGTGACGCCTATACACCCTCGAGTTTAATGCTGAAGTCCGTCTATTAAAAACTATAGCAAATATCAGAATGATTTAGATTTTCTTCAATTAATTAATCAAACAACAAAAACAGAGACTAACATTTCACACACACTCAAGTTCAATACTAAAGTCTGGCAATTTCAAAAATTCTTTCTTCAATTAAATGATCAATCAACAGAAACAAATACATACACAACACAAACGTGCAAGAGGCTGCCGTACTTTTCAACTAAAATTGTATTTAACTTGAATGTGTATGGGGCGCATTAGTGTCTCCAACTCATACAGAAAAACACACATGAATACGAGTGTTGTGATAATACTCGAATTGGTGACAAGCTAATATAAAACATATGGCCAGCGCTGCCACATACCACTGTGTTCATCACGACAAGGACACTCGTTATCAGGGCCAATATTAAGCAACTCTTTTGTTTTCGTAACCACAAGCCTTAGTATTCTTATGTGGTATTTTGCAGGAAATGAGCAATCCAATCGTTTACAAAATTTTCACGCAAAATACTCACTAATATATAAAAAATTGAGTGCTTTCCTTAGATTTTTTTAAGAGGATTAGATTGCTAATTTCCGGCAAAACAGCACATAACTGCTGCTGTAGTTTTACAGCCGGCCCGATGCCAAACAAAAGCGAAAGAAATCAAACATTTTCGACTGCAAAGGCGACTTAATATCTTTAGGTTTATCGTTTGCTTGCTTGTACGTTTTTTTTAACTTAAACCATTTACAAAACCCGATAATGCCACACAAATAGTTTAATAAATTAATCGCCAATTTCAAAGAAAAACCGCTGTAATGTGTAGCTGTATTTTAAATAATCAACGAATTCTAGTAGCAGGAAAGAATAAAAACACAAAAACGAATTTGCAACAAAAAATTTAAAAACTTAAAAATAAAAATTAAATAAATAAATATTTTTTAAGCTTTTAGGTCTTTTTATATATTTTAATTATTATTAAATTAATTTTCAATATTTCGACACGCCTTCGTATATCTTTCTCAATGAAAATAATTTTATAATTAAATGAAAATTTTTTTTTGAAATGTAAATAAAAATTATGATACTAAAAACTTTTTTCAAATTTTTTAAAAAAACATATACAAAAACAATAACAACATTAATAAAAATTTTATACAAAACACAATTTAACAAAAAACAATATACATTATCTATATATATTATATTCTATCTTTTTCTTACTAAATATCTATAATTTTGTGCTATATTATCCGTATCCATTTTAAAATTAATTCTATTTACTATCATTTGAAACATATGTTATTTCTAACATTTCTAATAAATAACGACGTTTATAATTATTTTCTCTATCTAATATTGAAACATCTTCAAATTTCGGATAATGATTCAAACTTGCACAATGTGATGACAAAGCTGTTTTTTGTGCATTAATATTTCTATATCTTTGATCAGACTTATGCCCAGCTATTCTAGTTTTAAGTTTGTTTTTGGTTGTACCTACATACATTTTATTACAATTTTCTGTGCTATTTCCACCACAAGGTATTTTATATACTATATTTACCGTTGGACTATTATTTGTTCGGTGCCGTCAAAGATAAGTGTTACGCCGATAAGCCAGAAATAATTGACGCTTTAAAGGACAATATTCGTGAAGCCATTGCCATTGGTGAAATACAGCTGCACACAATCAATAATGTGCTTAAAAATTGGACCGATCGTGTAGGCTACTGCATGGCCAGCCGAGGCAGCCATTTGAATGAAATTATTTTCCATTATTAACCGGAAGGATTGTACTTTCAAATAAAAAAAGAAATTTAAGAAAATATTCAGTAATTTTTTTCCATAGCATTTTCAAAAAAAAAAAAGTTATTTGGCGGACCTGTAGATATTTCTAGTTTATTTAATTTATCTTTCATTTTTGTAATTAAATTTATTTAATGTATTTATGTTTTGTGTGCCATTTTGTAGTTATCCTTATCAAATATTTTTGATTTTTCCAATTTTTCTGATATTTCTGGTACATATATTAAAGATCTATAAATTTTATTTTCTTGTGTTCTAATTCTGTTTTCTTTTTTTTTATATTTATTCTTTTTCAATAACTGATTTATTAAGTTTTTTGGAAAATCATTATTTCTTAAAATATTCTTAATTATTTCCCTATTTTTATAATGAAATTCTCTATCACTAATTTCTAAAATTCTTTCTATCATATTATTAACAGTATTTATTATAATTTTTTTAGGATGTTTAGAATAATAATTAATTACTCTTCCTGAAGATGTTGGTTTTTGATACCAATCTAGGACTAATGTATCATTCCTTCTTATAAGTAAAGTATCTAAGTAATTCAGTTTTCCATCTTTTTCTTTTTCAATGGTAAATTTAATATTTGAATGAAAACTATTAAATGTATTTAAAATATCATCAATTGCATTTTCTGATACTATACAAAATAACTCATCTACATATTTTGTTAAAATTTTTGGTTTTTTAATTAATTTATCAATGCAAGTGTCAAGTAAGATTTCCTAACTATATCTGCTAAAATAGGCGAAAGTGGTGAACCCATGGGAAGACCATTAACTTGACTATATATTTTGTTATTATATTTAAAATATCTATAATCAAATATACAAAATTTAAGAATATGTAAATAATAATTAAAATATATAAAAAGACCTAAAAGCTTAAAAAATATTTATTCATTTATTTTCAGATAGAAAAGGTCAAATAAACAAGATGTATATTCAAAAATTAAGAATTTTAAAATATTTTCTTTAAAAAAAATTTGGGTGGCTGTAAAAAAATCAATTTTCGAAAACAAAAAAAAAATTTTAATTACAAATGTAACTTCTGTGTATTTTGTGTTGGGTTGAAGAGAATGCATATTTACGGGTAGGCCATTGACAACATCGCATTTGATCAGTATATCATCAATGCGATGTTTTATAAGAAAAACTTTCCTAACGACCACGAATTAACAGATGACTCATTTTGATATTTTTCTTCATACAAAGAGAAAACATGCTTCTTAGTGGGGCGTAATTTTGTATTTGCAATTCTTACGTTATAGTGCAGTTTTTATTTCACAAGAAGTCTCGTGTAAAATTTTTTTAGAGAGCCCCAAATCAGCTGCTTATCTTTTAAAGTACAAACGAACCGTAATTTTCTCTAGAGAGGCTAGCTGTTAATTTTATTTTGATTCGACTTATGCTTTTGCTTTCTACTTGTTTATCAATTCAGTTTCAGTTTGATTTAGGTAGTTGGTAGAAATCAATTCTTATGTGAAACCCACACTATGCGACTTCTGATGCAATTTTGTTTAGAATTACATGTGTACGTTAATACAGCCTGAACTTAATTTCAAATTGTTTAATTTGTACTAAATAAAAGCAGCAATAATTTTGGTGACCTAGTACCTTCGTAGATTAGCGGGTACTACAGCAATGTATCAAGCTAGAAGTCGCAGATGCAATTCTTGCTTAAGCCCTGGCTATGTTCTGCAGACAAGTTAAAAAGTTCTGTCGAGTTAAAGTCTAATTTGGTCAGTTAGTTAATTTTTGTTTTGTTTTGAACTTAAAAGTGCCAAAATAAGAAATGTTCTGCATAATTTGAGAATGTGGAACAAATCCATCACACTTTGAATCATAACAAGTAAATAAATTAAGTCTTATTTTTTTACGCGTTTGTATTGAAAACAAAAACAAATTTTTGTATTCGTATTGGTTTCCACATAGAGAAAAAATCCCTAAAACACTTGGAGCTTAACATTGTACATTTAGCTTTCTAAAACGCTTATCAAATAAGATTTTACATTTTTATTTTTATTTTAGTCGGTTTTATCTTAAGACATGTCATGTCGTCGTTGGTTATTTTTCCAACAAACCTTTTTTTACATCAACTCGTAGTTAAGTAGTTCAACTTATGCAGCTGTTATCGCACAAACGTTTCTAATTACCTTTTTTTATTATTATTATTATTATTATTTGTTGTTGTTGTTAGCTATTGCTTCATTTGCTGCTTAAAATTTTGTTTATTGTCTGCCTGTTGGTCTACACAAAAAATAAAAAAGAAAAAGTTACAAACTAGTTTAGATTTTTAATCTCATATTGTTGATGTTAACAAGCCTTATAGCAGAAGAAATGCTCATGTAAATTCAAAGACAGTAGAGCATATTTTCTGTTTTCTTGTAAATAATATACATGATCGTATTGTTTTTGTAGTGTGCGCTACATAAAGTAAAAAATTTTGAAAAAAAAGCTTCTTAGAATATTTTTCCCAAGCAAGACATTTTGTGAATTAGACCGGCAGTGGGAAAACGCAGAAAGAGCTACATAAAAAGTGAAATTTGTCATTGGCTTGCACAATATATTCTGCAGGTGGCGGTGCGATTATAGCCCATAATAGTAGAAAACAAATTGAATTCGGCTGTGCCGAGTCTTATGTACTCTACACTGTGTTAGCGAAATATTCATATTATTCGCTTTCTTTATTCTTCTTAAATATTAGGTGTACAAGTTTGCTTCCGCCGTTTTTTTCCGAAATTCGAGGCTTTATTATAGTAAACTGGTTATACGTTTATGATTAAATGTTTTACTTCTTCATAACACCGACAGTGCTGGTCAGCCAGGCCGTGTGCCATTGATCGAAACAAGTGATAGTCCGAGGTAGCAACGTCTGGAGAATACAGCGGGTGGGGTAGGACTTCCCATTTTAACGTTTCCAAGTATGTCTTGACCACTTTCGCAACATGGGGTCGAGCATTGTCATGCTGTAAAATCACTTTATCATGTCTCTCGTTGTATTGCGGCCGTTTGCCTTTCAATGCTCGGCTCAAACGCATTAATTGCATTCGATAACGATCGCCTGTGATTGTTTCAGTCGGTTTTAACAACACATAATACACTACGCCGAGCTGGTCCCACCTTGGAACCGTGAATATTCGGCTTGGCCGTCAACGTGGAAGCATGACCGGGATATCGCCATGATTTTCCACGTTTGGGATTATCGTAATGAACCCATTTTTCGTCCCCAGTCACAATGCGATGCAGAAATCCCTTCCGTCTTTGCCTTGCAATCAGCTGTTCACAAGCAAACAAACGCCGTTCAACATCTGTCGGCTTCAACTCGTACGGCACCCAATTTCCTTGTTTCTGAATTGTTCGCATGTCTTTCAATGATCCTGCCAATTCTTGTTGCGTTTGATACGAGTCTTGATCAAGTAATGTTTCCAATTCTGCATGTTCGAGAACCTTCTCTCTTCCACCTCCATGCCGGTCTTCGACGTCAAAATCACCGTTCTTGAAGTGTTGAAACTACTCTCGGCACGTTCTTTCACTAATAGCGGCCTCACCATTGCTATTTGAGAGCATTCGATGAGCTTCAGCCGCAGATTTCTTCATATTAAATTAAAACCTCCCACAAATGACGAGAATTTGGCTCGTAAGCTGACATGCTTAATCGAGAATAACTTTATGATGCAGACACAAATCGACTAATATTTCGATGGCGTTATGTTTACAAGTACCTAAGCTTATTGTATGACATCTACAACCTATTTATTTTGCCTACCACTTACTGCTACAGCCATCTATTGCAAAATGGCGGAAGCAAACTTGTACACCTAATATCAAAAAAAATAAAAAATAAATTATTAATTGTAATACGACCACAGGCTTAATAAACCAACCCAAAAATAAGTTTTTTGTATAAAATTTCCTATTTTAAAACATATTCAGAGCTCGGTATAACGCATGATTGATTCGTTAAAGTGAGTAGGCATTGTATCGAGTTTTGACTGTTTTTTTTTTTAAATTACATTTCTGTTCACATGCACATACGAGTATGCAACTGATAAGCTAATAAGTTAATGAAAAGGTACGAGTAATATATACGAGTAAATTTGCCTTAAAAACATTTTTTATTGCTGCAGCTTATCTTTTGTTTTCTTTTAAGCTTTTTCTAGTTTTTAGTTAGAAAAAAAAAACACTGTTAATATGTTGTATTCATAAATAAGAACACAAGATTGTAAACTAATAAAAGTAAAAAAGAGAAAGACAATTTTAAAGTTTTTATTTAGACTAAACAAAATTCAAGTTACAAAACAAAATCTACAAATTCAAAGTAAAATATAAAAAAAAAAAATGAAAACACCAACAGCTAATAAAAAACAGTTTGTTTGGCGATGGCCTATTTAGATAAAATGAAAAAAAAAACACAAAATACAAGACAAGAATTTAAATGTTTAATTTTTAATAAAATTTAAAAAAAAGAAGTCTAGCGTTTTGTAAGATTCTTTTTTTTTTTTTAAGTGAAAGCCAAAAGATTTGCGACTTGAATGATTACAAAAATTTTAATAATATTTTTTAGCTAAAATTTTTTTAATTAAATTAAATTTTTAATTAATTTTTTTATCTTTTTCCTTGCAGGTATGTATCACCATCCAAAAGATAAACTATTGAATGAGATCACATGTCAACAAAATTTAAAATAAATAAATAAAAGTGGCGGACATAAAGCAACAGGTTTTTTCTGAATTTATTGTTTAAACGTAAAAATCTCCAGCTAAAATGAAAGAACTAGAATCTACAAGAAACACAACCCATTTGATATTTAAAACATATAAATTAAACATTTTTAATTTCTAACTATAAAATCCACTAAACTAAAGATTTATAACTGGTTTTTAGATTGTCATTCGCTATACAATTATTAACTAAAAAAATGATAAAATGAAACGATATGAAACAGCAAAAACTAAAACGTATAAAATCCTATAGATACATTCTAATTCTTCATATCCAACTAAACTTAACGCTTTATTGGCTGATTCATTCATTTGAGATTGACAATAAATGACAAGGCTGCTTTATTAAACAGTTTTTAAAAATTATTGAAAATTAGTGGATGATTTAGTTTAGTTAGATTTTTAAGCCAAAAAATTTATTTTAATTATTAAATGAGTTAACAATTTATATTCGGTAGCCACGAATTTTCTAGACCCTTTAGCACATACACAGGCAGACATAGGGTTACTAAGTAAAAAAGAGTTGCCGTTGATTAGCGGGTGTTCAGAAAACTGAATTCTTCCTAATGTTTTCTGTAGACAATTTGAACAATTGTTTGAAATTTGCACAATTGTTATTGTTTGCTAGTAGAAGGTACGAGGTTAGTAAAAAATGACCATGGACAGCGAAGGGAGTTCGTTAATTGGGTATTGGAGAGACAACATGAAAATGCTGATTTTGCCGATAAAATCATCTTCAGCGACGAGGCCCATTTCCATCTTGATGGCTTCGTCAATAGGCAGAATTGTCGCATTTGGAGTGAGGAAAATCCTCGATTGATTCACGAGAAGCAAATGCATCGTCAACGAGTCACTATGAGGTGTGGTTTTTGGGCTGGAGGAATCATTGAACCTTTTTTTTATGAAAATGAGGCAGGTCAAGTGCAAACAGTCAATGTTGTTCGGTATCGTGAAATGATAACCAGTTTTTTCTTGCCTAGAATTGAAGAAATAAATGTGGAGGGCTTTTGGTTTCAACAAGACGACGCCACATGTCATACAGCCAGAGAAACAATTCAATTGATGCATCAGTCATTTATTTAAAATTTAAATCTTGCGTTCTTGTTGGACACCCTTTACATAAACTATTATACGTAAATTGCGGTCTGGCAACCCTTCTTACTTATACAAGGTGGGCCAAAGAAGTCATGCGATGTCGTTTGGCTCTCATTTTTTTTTAAACGAAAAACTTCGATTCTGTTTTTTGATTATTTTTATTTGAACCTTTAGATTTTTATTGGTCAAGTCGATAAAATGATAACCGCCAAATGGGCGGTGTCAAAATTGATTGCTATGCGGGCTCGTTTTATGGCATTTTTCACCACTTCGGCGAGAATTTCGGGCGACAGATTCTCGCACTCCTGTCGAATGTTATCATTCAGGCATTCCAGAGTCAGGCTAGCATGGCCCTATAGCGCGCACCGTCCACTGTTGTCGTTGGACCAGCGGTGTCCTCGAAAAAATATGGCCCGAAGACTCCTCCAGCGTGAACAGTGCACCATGCAGTCACTTTGAGCGGGTCTAATGGCTCCGCGTACATCATTCGTGGATTTTTGGTGCCCCAGAAGCGATAGTTTGGCTTGCTCACATATCCGCTGAGGTGGAAATGAGCCTCATTGCTCATTATGATTTCGTCCTTGAGATTGAGGATAGCTTGGGTGTAGGTGGTTACACGCGTTCGCCGGTCGACAGACAGCAGCTGATGCACGGACTGGACTTTTTACGGGAACATGCGCAGGTCTTTGACCAAAATTTGCCTTAGGGACGACCGGCTGATGGCTAATTGCGAAACACGACGTTTGGTCAATGTTTCTGGCGACAGCTCGACATTCTCGGCAACAGCGGCGATATTCTCAGCAGAACGGACGCTCCCGGGCCGGCCACTCTTGGCAACGTCTCGTGTAGTCCCATACTCTTCAAGGTTGGTGGCCACACGGCCCAGTGTTTGCGCAGTCGGTGTCGGACGACCGGGGAATCGGCGACGGAATTTGCAAAAAAATAGACTCGATTATTTCGCGTTCTTGGGGAGTGTATCGCTCCATGGCTTGTTTACTTGTATTCTACATCTATCTAGTTCACAAATGTCAAAACAGATTTGATATTGGCCGCCATTTGCAAAAATAAGAGCATCTCCCAATAGGTTAATTTCTTTTAGCCCAGTTTCCACTGTTTTCCTTGAGAATTATTTTCTTTTTAAATGTCACAAGTTTTTAGCTTAGAATTATACCTCATTTAACGGGTTAAATATTTGTTTGTCGTAATTTCCGTCTGTACTAATTAAAACTTCTCTTTAGACTTTTAAGGAGCTTTGCTTTTTTCATACAATCAATTCTTGATTATTAAAACTACTTTGTATTCTTTGACATTTTCTGAATTTTTAATACAAAAATAAAACGGGTTACATGATTTTTTAATTAATTTTTTTTCTATTATAGAATTTTTAATAGCTTTGTTTTAAATTAAAACAGAATAGAGCTTGACTCATATGTCAAGCGTTCAATTAAAACAGAAACAAAAAGAGAAAAATAATTAAACCAAAGAAATAAATTTTTATAATAAGATTTATAAAAGCAAATATATAATAAACACACGTAATGGCAACTTATAAAAGGTGTTCTAATTTGAGGTTAGAAAATTACACCCTTTCCCAATCAGACAATGGCAATTCCAAAAGCCACAGTAAAATTTCCTAACGATTTTAGAGATAAAATCTAAATCCAAATCACACATGGACAATTCAAAAAGGCACACTAAAATTTCTTGACAACCTTAGGGAGTTGAAACTTGAAGTTTGAATAAGAATACAAACACTTTCTAGATCAAACATGTCAATTCCAAAAGCCAGAGTAAAATTCGCTGACGATCTTAAGGAGAAAATCCCTCAAATTAAAAGCTACATCAGCGAATTTGTTATCAAACAACAACGTGAGGTTGGAAAATAAATTTAATTGAAAATGTAGACACTTTGTAAATGAGAAATAGATGTTAATTACAAAAGTCAGAGTAAAATTTCCTAACGATCTTAGGGAGAAAATCCCAGAAAATCAATGTATTTGTTCTTTTAATAACAAGAAATTTTTACTTAAAAAAAACCCGTAAAATTTCAATAAACATCATTCCATAACGAATGGGACAATTTGGGTCCACATGTTCTAAATAATTTTTTGAAAGAGTTAATAAACAAAAAAGCAACAACTATAAAATGGGTAAATGAGTTACAGCAATTTTACTTTTAACTAAATGTCAATATTTTGGTAAAATGTTATTTGTGAGATGACACCGAAGTGAATGATATTTCACAAAAAAATATTTTTGTTTAATAACAAGCGGTTATTAAACAAATTTCTCATATAAATTTTTACATAAACAAAAATATTGTTTTAATAATTTGACCTTTAATAAACAAGTTTAAAAATTTAAGTCATTTTTTTCCAGATAAATCGAAAACTGTTTCCAAAACATTTTCTAATCTGCCCTTTTTCTTTTTTAATTGGCTTTAGTATTCCGTTGTCTTTTAAACGAACTGATATTTCTAAATATTAGAAATGAAAATACGGAATTCAGCAACAAAATTTCCTTTAAGTCGTTTCTACATGGATTTTAAATCTGCTTTATTGTTTCAAAAATATCGTTAAAGTTTTGACAAAAAGTTACGTAAAAAATTTTTAATTTTCAAACTATTATTTAAAACAGAAGTTGACAAAGCTTCAATACTTTTTTTTTAAGAGCACTTAACCTCACAAGTTTGAAACAAAACGAGCCATATTTTATTAAAATCGATTTAAAACTTTCGATTTTATGCACAATTAAGTCAATCTATTCAGTGTACGTGTTTAAAGGCGTAATGTCGCTGCAGGCATTTTTGTCCAGATTAACTTAATTGAAAATAAAATTAAAATTTGAGCAACGATTTTAATGAAATATGGCTACTGTTTTTTCCAGAAACTTATAGGGCTATAAGTTTGTAGAAAAAAGTGCCCGATTCTTGCTTTATTTAATTTAAAAAAATTTCTAAATATCAAAAATTTCTAAATTTTACATAAAAATTGTCGTTTTTCTTCACAACTTCTACGATTTAAAAACGATAATTTTGAATTTTTCTTATAATCACTAATAAAGGGTAGTTAAATTTTAAAGGCCGATGTTGAATGTGAACCACACCTAAACGTCAATATTTTTCTGCATTTCATTTGACATTTCTCAATTTCAGACTAACTCAATTTGAACTATGGCTTATTATGAAAATGGGCGTTCAAATCAAAATGCGTATTTATGTTTTATTCAAAACCAACATCTACCCTTAAAATTTAACCACCCTTTAATAAGCCGCTTTCAAGTAAATCTCACATAAATTGATCATGTTGCCTCTTAAATTTATTAATTAACGGTATAACTTGGAAGTTAAAGTTAAATTATAAAAACACAAAGTGCAGATTTAAAATCAGAAGTTTAAAATACTTTCGTAACAATTTTCAGTTGCTCTGTCTCAAAACCATGTGTTCTGTTATAAATTTTCTTCATTGAGTTTTAACTTCTAAAAATATCAAGTTTTTTTCAAGTTCGAGGTCAAAATTAATTATTTGCTATAAACTAGTTTATTTTCTAAAATGTTTCTACTACAAGAACTGCTGGGTATCAAAATAAAATTTTATTAATTATATTCAAACACAAATACATACGTAGTTTTGTACTTGTGCCTGGTAAAATGTTAATTTTTTAAATTTTTGTTTTAACTGCAATAAAGAATGTTTTTGTGTGTTTTTTATTTTAAAAGGCGGCCTGTTGTTCTTTGATAATATTTTTTTTTTAATTTTTTTTCTCTCTTTTTTTAATAAAAATATGAAACTGGTTTCTTTTGTTGAAAATTTTAATTATAACTTGTTTTGATAGTTTGATTTTCTGATTGCTTTTGTAGCTGTGGTTATTCTTATTGTCGCGTTTTGTTATCTATTTTTTTCTCTTAATTACAATTTAAATTTACAAATAATAACAAATCAGAAGATACAAATCGCTGCTTTAAATATTAAAGGCTTTTGAAGCAATAACTCTTAGATTAGGTTATGTTGCACAGGGCGCTCCAATTAGAAAAACAGAAGGAGGTGTTCACTTGGGTCCTCTGATGTGGTCCCTTTGTGATACCTGTATGTCCTTCTATTTATACATAGATGTAGAAGTAAGAAAAGGATTAGCCCGTCACCTAATTGCTACGTCTAGTCAAGCCATACAGCATACCGACCCTTATATCGATATCATAAGGAGACGAGAAACAAATCGTAGTAAAATGTTAGATAACAGGAAATACAGGTGTTTGCATAGATGAAATGGTCGTAACAACATAACTGCTCTAGATCTGCCAATGGCGATGGCTTAAGAACTGTTCTGTATACTCATCGCTGTACTAAAGGCTGAGAAGATAAGATGGTCAGTACAATGACTTCCATAAAAATTATCGTGATGACGTGAAATATTATCATCTCTTGAGGTAAAATATGATTTAATTAGGCTGGATTTGGCAGATGTATCAGAGTCCTATAGTAGAATATATATTGCGTCACTCTAATGGTCTAATTTAAACCAATTTTAGTTACTTAATGCATCACTACCTTCAAAACGGAGTCTTGTGACTCTAATTGAAGACCGTTTAAACCGCCACGTAAACCTACAACCGTTAGAATTCTTAATGAATCCTAGGCTTGGAGAGAATTTGCATAGTGTCACAATAGGTCTATTTTGGCCGCAGTGACCAGGTGACTTATTTCCACTTCTAATTCTAATTTTTGTTTGTAGTGAAGCTTATTAGCTTCTCATGAAATATTAATTTTGGAAAAAAATATGTAAGACCAAATTGCAGTGCTAAAGTTGTATCAAAATTTTGAAATTATTTCAAACGAAAAATTAATTTTGTTTTATAAACAAAACAAGACAAATCCGCAAGCCTTCTTGGATTCTTGCAAACACCCAGGATGTAGTCAGAAATTAAACTTGCGACCCTTAGATTGGTATGCTAGTGCTCTATCTCCACGGTGACACCTTTTTTCTCTTTTAACTTTCCCCTTATCTATACACATAAAAGAATAACGTTACTGACTGACTGACTCATCGCCCAACCTAAACTGCTAAAGCTACGGACTTAAAATTCGGTAAGCAGGTTCCTGTCCCAATGTGTAGGACGATTAAGAAGAGATTTTCAGAAATTCGAATATTAAGGGGGTAGAAAAGGGTAAAAACAGGCAAAACCGAACTTATATCTCCGAAACTTTATCAGATAGAGCCAAAGTTCGAACTACAAAATATTCTACTAAAAAAAATAACCGGATAGGTATTTGGTACTTTTTCGATATTTGTATATTTGCGTGATAAAAAGGGTAAAAACTAATGTTGGTACGTTTTTTAACCCCATATATCGTGCAGAATAACAATCGCAGCAACAAAAACTAAATTGTATTCTTTTTTGCTTAAAAAGGTCTCCAATGTATTTTGGCACTTTTTCAAAATTCGAGCAAATAAAGGGTCAAATATGTACCCCTTTTTTATTACTATTTCTAAATATTTACTTTTATGTAAATTGATGAAGCATATAAACATTTAATTACTGATTGGTAACACCCAATAAAAATCAATGGTAAAAAATTTGGTGAAAAAAAGTATCAAAAGGGAGAAATATGATTGGTACTTTAAATTTAAACAAGTTTAGTTGTATTTTTTATGTTATGTGCAAAACTAGAATTACAACAGTAGAATTTAACAGTAAATGAATAGTAAAGAATAGTAAAAGGGACATTATGGTACTTTTTATAAATTTTAATGTTATTTTTTGATATTTTAATGTAAACGAACCTGGCAGTACGATATTGGGCTCAAATGATCTGAAGCAAATTGGAAAACCATAAATGGTACTTTTTATTTATTTTATTGGTACTTTTTGAGTTTTTCATACTAACAGTCCTAGAACTTTGGGGTTGGGGTCAAACGTTTTCAACAAAGTAAAAAATCACTTAGAAGCAAAACAGTACTTTATATTGATTTGAATGGTACTATTTGAATTTTTAATATTAATGAACAGGACAAATTGAAAAATAATTAAGAGAAGATAACGGTTATTTTTATTCATATAATGAAACTTTTTGAATTTTTAACGTTTCCGAATTAAGAACTATCAGACCGAGCTCAAACGGTGCTCAGTAAATAGAAAAATCAATAAACTGATAAAATGGTACTTTTTACATACCTTAATGATATCTTTTGATTTTATTTGTATTAAAAACCTAGAATTAAATGGTCTACAACGAAATAATAAATTACAATAGCGACAGTATGGTACTTCGCTGACGAAGTAGTGAGTTAAATGCTAGTCACTAATAAAATTGCTTTTTTTTATATAAAAAGTATTCTTTCTCAAAAATAAAATTTTACTTAAAAAAATTTTTTCTAAGAAATATTAATGATTTGGATTTTTTAACTTGGGCACTGCTGCACCAAAACGTAGGCTGTCTGTACTTTAAATAGATATTTTTTCTACGGCATCAGTTTTTTTATAAAACAAAAATGAATTTGTTTTAACTGCATAATTATTATTTTATTCTTAAATGTGTGTTAAACCTTGACATAAAACAAACAATTTGTTTATGCTTTTGTTTTTTATTTTTTAATAAAACTCTTTAACAATCTCTTTTTTTCTATTATTTTACTGCCGAAATATTCAAAAACAAGGGCCGTTAAACTTAATAAACTGATCTATTTGAAATCGTGTTGTGTTTTTAGCAAATTTAATAACAATGATTGGTTGTCAGTCAAGTTAAAAAAAAAAAAATTAAGTCTAAATGAAACAACCAACAGTAGTTGGCTGTTGCTCTGACTACTTTTCTTTTTATTTAATTTTTTTTTTTATATAAATTTTTAATCGAAATGTATTGTAGCATTCAAGAGCAGGAAAAATAAAGGGTAACCTTAAACTTATGAAACTATTAAATTTTATATGATCTTAGTGCATCAAAAAAGCAAAGGGTAAATGGGATACTGCAACAAATAAAGCTTTACACAAAAGGAGTGAAGAATGAATTGGCAAACAGAAGAAATTTAAAAAAAAAATTTACTGTATCTATATAAATAAAATTGAATTTCTGTTTTCTTCTTTTTGTTTGTTTGCTATACAAATCTTTGTTTTTTAAAGGAGTTTTTTTTAAATTGATTTTTATACTACAAGGATCGTAGCCATATACTTTTACACCCATTGTCGATTAAAACAATTTAGTCGGTTGTTTTATTTACTATAATACAATTATATTTTTCAATTAATTTTTCTGAAATTTTGTACATACACACTCAAAGCAGGTAGCTGTGTAATTTTTTACTGACCATGCCCATTTTAACGCCTAACGTTTTAAATAAAATTATTTTATAATGACTGAAATCTTATTTCTCAAGCATCTGCTCTGAATAATTCAAGAAAGTTTGCCGTATAATTTTAGAATAACCATGCCCACTTTGACGCCTATTTTTTTAAATAAAATAATTGAAACTGGTATTTAAATTCAAAAAATTTAACTTTTAAAAATTTGGTTTTGAAATTTTCTACAAATGCTTTTTAAACTTAAAGGATGCATTTGGTTTTGTTCTCACCATCCCCACTTTTGCGGCCATTTTTTAATAAAATAATTTAAGTTAGATTTTAATGATAAAAATTATAAATTCCAAGATATAATTGCAGGAACTTTAAAGTCATAAAGACCTAATGACTCCGATTAATCTGTTGCTGATCTAATAGAAATTTTTAAATTCATTAAATCCACTTAGAATGTCTTCGCATAAAATTTCTCTAAAAGTTAACCCATCAACTCTACTTCTAAGAAATATGGGTTGCATTAAACTTTGCAATGATTCAAGGCTATTGGTAAAAAAAGCTTTCAAACTATTTCAAACAGAAGCGGTGGATAATGTTTTTGTATCAAGAATAATCTTGATTTCAATTGATATGCCCTTTGATTTTAAAATACTGTACATCTTGTGTTTGGTATAACAATTGATAAAGGACAAAAAAAATTTAACTTAAAAACTGGTTGTATTTCCGAAGGCTTTAAAATAAGTAAAACTTGGTACGTGAAATTTATTTTGAAATGTAAGCAAAGGCATGTCTATTTTGCAATAAATTAATTTAAAGTGTTAATTTTTACTAATTAAAAATCTCTAAGAAATCCCACTTACTCTATAGTAAAGAACCGGGCGAGACCGATTTTTTTTAAGAAAACTTTTAGTCCCTTAAAATGAATTAATAAGACATAAGAGCTTTCTCTATATTGCCACAGAATTTTCACTTTTCTGTCTTCTAAAGAAGTTCTTTTTGAATGACGAAAACGTAAAAATATTAACTTACAAAATTTGTGTTTGAGAAACTCTCTAAAAATTTATTTTAAAAATCTCTTGTTTTTGGTTAACCTTTTTATTATTTAAACTAAAACATTGTTTAATAAAGAAATATATTGTTTGTTTAACGTGTGTGTGTAGCTTTTTTTCCTGCTTTCTGGCTACAAAATTTTGATAGACAACAGTCGACTTTTTAGCAAAACAACTTCCAAATGTTTAAAAACAGAACGTTTGTTGTTACAATAAATAAAAGTACAAACTGTAAGACATTAAACAAATTGTAAAAAGCCGTTGTTATATTTTAAAGCTTTGAAAAACCCGCCAGCCTTTGATTAACGTTCTGTTCGGTTCTGTTTGTGCTGTAACGGGAGTGTATTCTTGTTGTAGTTTTTATTTTAAAAATTCTTCAATGACTGTAAGTAACAACATTTGTTGCAACTGGTCTTTGTTGTTGTTTATTTTTTCTTTTTGTGTGCTACAGTATGTGCAAAAATTAAAAGTGATTTTCATTATTCCCTTCACTAGAATTGCAAGAATTCCTTACAGTGAGTCATAAAGGGCCTCAAGCTCATATTTTCAATTTATATCTAAAGAAGTTCATATTGAGTTGAAGAATTAAAGAAGAACACACTTATTCGTATAAAGTTTGCCACCATTAAGTGTAACAAGGATTCTTTGTATGACTGTAAGATTGTGTTACTCAATTGAAATTTATTTTATGCGTTTGCTAACAATGTTGCAGGGAAAAGATATATTTAATATTTATAACAAGTATTGGCTAATAATTTGTTCAAATTAGTAGAAAATTATTTGCAACAATTTGAAAAAAAAAGAATGACTTACCTGCAGGATGTTAAAATAATTTGATTTTATCCGATGGTTCCCATTATTTTTTGCACAACATTTCTGCACAATTTTCAACATATTTTTGGCATCAGGAACAACTTTTCTTTAATTTGGCGTTGGCAATAGCCCAGTATTGCGGACAATTAGGAGCGTTCATGTTTTTTGCTACTATATCGACCTGATGTCTTTAATACAACTCCATCACAGTTTTAAAATTTTTGAAAATAATTGATTAAAAAAACTACAAGCAAAAAAATAAAAGAGAAACCTTAATTTTCACTACTTCTGATGCGCTAATATTTTCATTGTCTCAGATTCAAGGAATATATTTTTTCTGAGAATCTCTATAAATAAAATTAATTTTCTGTTTGTTTATGGACATTTTTGATTATTTACGGATTTTTCTGAATTTAGTATTAATGATTTTTATACTAAGAAGGTCGCCATATGCTTTTGAGCCGTCTAAAGGGTGTCGCAACAAGAACGCAAGATTTAAATTTGAAATAAAACACAGATATTTAAAAAAAAATCGTGAAACTTTATTACATCGTAAAGTAGACAGAATGAGGTTATGTATGGAACAACATATCGGGCAGATGGCCGCCG
Source organism: Thelaira solivaga (assembly GCA_947397855.1). Classification (NCBI taxonomy): domain Eukaryota; kingdom Metazoa; phylum Arthropoda; class Insecta; order Diptera; family Tachinidae; genus Thelaira; species Thelaira solivaga. The sequence continues at coordinate 31,892,336 of OX377612.1, forward strand.
CGGCTTTGCTGGCACACACGCGATCTTTTAATGAAATTTTCAATGACCGTTTTGCATAAATGCTGCGGTATTTCATTAATGCAGCATCCAATTTTCTCTTTTAAGGCTTGAGTCGTCGTCGGCTTATTCGCGTAAACCATCGACTTCAAGAAACCCCAAAGAAAAAAGTCTAATGGTGTTAAATCGCACGATCTAGGCGGCGAATTCTGGTCTCCAAAACGCGAAATAACACGACCGGGAAATGACTGATGCAGCAATTGAATTGTTTTTCTGGTTGTATGACATGTAGCGCCGTCTTATTGAAACCACAAGCCCTCCACATTCATTTCTTCAATTCTAAGCAAGGAAAAACTGGTTCAAATGTCAAACAATGACACTTCGAATGGCGCCAAATTTAAATCTTGCGTTCTTGTTGGCACACCCTTTATGTCTACTTTTAAGGCAATTTTTAAGGGTCTTTTCTTAATTAAAATTTTATTTTTCAACAGATTTCTCTAAAATTTGTAACATACAGTCTGGTCCCTATACTCAAAGAATGGTTCTGGATGAACCATGCTAAAAGTGGGCGAAGTAATTAAAATTGAAACTTGAATATCCTATTTTTCAAAGTATTTCTCTTAAATTTGGTGCACGTACTCTTTAAACTTGAAGGTTGCATTTAGTTTTATACTGACCATCCCCAATTTTAATAAAATAATTAAACTTGGTTTTTAAATAGTTAAAATTCTAAATTTTAGACAACACTCCATACATATAAGCCTAATAATACAGTCATCGAGCGAGATTAAGCTGTTGATTATTTAATTGAATTCATTAAATCCACCCGGAGAAACTCTTATGCAACCTTTAAGAATTAAAAGTTTTACTGCTAGAAAATATTGTCCTTATAAAACTTTGCAATCATTCAAGATTATTGATGAAAAGCTTTCAACAAATATTTTAGATGCAACTGATTAAAATGTTAGCTGTAAAAAATATGTTTGTATCAAGCATAATCTTGATATCCACTGATATGCCCTAAGATTTTAAAAGCCTGTAACTCCCAGTGTTTTTTATAAACGTATAGAACTTTAAATTGTAATAAAACAACGATGGATTATTCGATTGACATGAATTTTATTTATCCGAAAGATAATCTTGTGGCATTACATTTTAAATATGATTTCTGGCATATGACCGCCACGGCTGGCTCGGATGTAGTCTAATCTGGACGTCCAATTTTCGATGACTTTTTCCAACATTTGTGGCCGTATATCGGCAATAACATGGCGAATGTTGTCTTCCAAATGGTCAAGCGTTTGTGGCTTATCCACATAGACCAATGACTTTACATAGCCCCACAATCTAGCGGTGTTAAATCACAAGATCTTGGAGGCCGATTCATAGGTCCAAAACGTGAAATTAGGCGGTCACCAAACGTGTCTTTCAATAAATCGATTTTGGCACGAGCTGTGTGACATGTTGCGCCGTCTTGTTGGAACCACAGCTCCTGGACATCATGGTTGTTCAATTCAGGAATGAAAAAGTTAGTAATCATAGCTCTATACCGATCACCATTGACTGTAACGTTCTGGCCATCATCGTTTTTGAAGAAGTACGGACCAATGATACCACCAGCCCATAAAGCGCACCAAACAGTCAGTGTTTCTGGATGTAACGGTGTTTCGACATACACTTGAGGATTAGCTTCACTCCAAATGCGGCAGTTTTGTTTGTTGACGTAGCCATTCAACCAGAAGTGCGCTTCATCGCTCAACAAAATTCGCTTATGAAAATCGGGAACAACGGTAAATCTCGTTTTGCGCCCATTCGACGAATCTACGCCTTACTTGATGATCGTTTGACTTCAATTCTTGTACGAGTTGGATTTTGTAAGCACGCAAACCAAGATCCTTACGCAAAATCTTTCATAAAGTGGATGGACACAGATCCAATTCCTGTGCTCGATGGCGGATAGACTCATTCGGGTCTTCCTCAATTCTATGCTCTACAGCAGCAATAGCTTCTTCTATACGCACCGTACGGCGTCTCTGGGGATTCGAGTTATTAATAAGAGTAAACGTGGTGCGAAAACGTTCCATGGTTAATCGAATTAACTGCTCTGAAGGACGATTTTGTCGACGATAAAATGGACGTAGTGCGCGATACGTATTCCGCACAGAACCATTATTTTCGAAATAAAATTGCACTATTTGCAAGCGTTGTTCAGGCGTGAGTCTATTCATGATGAATTGCTAAACCAAACTAAGAATAAATCACTTGACAGCTGTTAAATCGGTTGCCATCTTGAACAGTAATGCCAACTTAAAGTTCTATACGTCTATAAAAAACACCCTTTATAAAGCCATTATTAAACCAATCTGGACATATGGTATTCAGCTTTGGGGAACTGCGGTTCCATCTAACATCCAAAAGTTACAAAGAAGACAGTCGAATATTTTACGAAAAATAGTCTGCGCCCCCTGGTATATAAGAAATGAGAATATCCACAGAGTTCTAGAAATTCCAACGGTTCGGGAGGAAATTGAAAAATATTGTACTAAGTACGTTCACCAACTGGCGACACATCCAAACGCCCTCGCCAGGGACCTGTTACAGTTCGAGGGACACAGAAGGCTTAAGAGAAGTGATACCTTGCGCCTATTGAGAAGAGGGATATAACTTTTTTTTTTATTTAAACGTAGAATATTCCTTTTATTCTTAAGATTTGAGTACAAGTAACTAGTTATTACATTGGTGATAATTATTTAATTTTTTTTATATTTTTTTACAGTTAAGTTTAGGATACTTATTGTAATTTTCTTATAAATAGAAAGATTCAATAATAATAATAATAAAAAAAAAAATTTAATTCAATTTTCAATTCAATTCCGGCAAAACGGCCGGATTTTGTGTGAACAATGTTTTTTGCAATAAGCGAAACAATTGTTCTAAAAGTTTTCATATGCTGATATGAATTCAACTAAAATTATTTGAAGTTTCTGCTACCGTGTCGTACTTCTGCAACACATAGTTTTAGTTAAAAAGTAAACTTAATTTAAAAAAAAAATTAAAATATTTTTATTTAATACTGAGCAAATTGCCAGCTAATAACAGAATTAGAGTTCTTGTAGTGTTAGAAAATACCAAATTAGATATAATTCTAGCCCGGTGCTTTACACTATGAGTGCTATTTGCTAGAGTAAGGCGATTGTATGTTTAAAAATTCAGAGTAAACTCTTAAAAACCAGGTTTTCAATTATTAAATGGAATAAGGATGTCTCTTTTTAACTTTATAATTTGTATTGGTGTGAGTTCCAGAATAGAAAAAAAGTAATTCTCTGTTTACAAAACTCAGCTGTCTAGATACACGTCACATGTATAAGATTAAATTGAGAGAAAAAATGTTTCTATTCTGGTTGTAAATTCTATTTAAAAATTAAAAGTTTTTGGCACATGTAACACCTCAATAAAAAGTAGCTTTTCTTTTTATAAAAAAAAAAAACAAATAAAAAAATATTAATTTTTGTTGACTCCTAGAAAGGTAGCAAAGCTCCAACAGGCCAAAGTAATTAGATTCATTAGAGACCCAGATCTGAAAAAATGATCGAATGGGTTGTAAAAAGATCCTATAGATGTGGTACACAGTAACAATAATAAGTGATGATTATTTTTAAGCTTCCGTTATAAAATACTTTTTAATTAGCCTATTTTTAGAGAAAGTTTCAATCAAAAAAAGAAAAATAAAATCGTTAATCAATTTTTTAATGCAGCAGCAGCTTATAAAAATTTTATTAGACAAATAGAAACAAATTTATATTTTTATGAGTTCTTTTGTTTTAGTGCAAAATACACATGTTGTTTTTACACACAGAAAAAAAAATTGGTCGACAATTGATTACAATTAAAAAATATTAAAGGCCAAATTCATAAAAAAGAATATTTTTATTTAAAAATTTAATTAAACTTTTTTTTTATATTTTATAAACAAACTTACCTAAAAATTTTACTTAATAAACCCTTATTAAACAATAAATTGTTTTTTAATGAATTTGTTTTAACACAATCATAGAATTTTCAAAAAAAAATTTACAATTCAACAAATTTTATTATTATTTAAATATTTAAAACTGAATAAAAATATTTTTTTAATTTTTGCAAACGCCAATATTTTTATTCACAACTAATTCAGTTATCACAACAAATTTTTTTTCTCCGTGTAGGTTTTCATATTTAGTTTAATCTAAGCCTGAGGTCATGCTCGTAATTGCTATTATTGGCTTCTTCCTTAAAACTCTCTATAAATCTAAGAAGTTTTGCAGAAAAAAAAAAATTTAAATAAAAAAAGTAATGAAAAATAATAAATGACGATAACTTATGGCCTGACACACTCAGACACAAAGTGAATGTTTTGTAGTTGTAGAAGAAAAAAAATTATAAGAAATAAATGGCCCAGGTTGTTTTATTAAAATAATTGCAAACAGACAAATAAATAAAGAAACAAACAAGGAAACAAAAACAGTAAAAATTAAAAGGTTTTTCAAACAAGTCTTAGAAATAAAAGCCAAAAAAAAAAACAAATACAAAAGCATACATACAAGAATTGATTGGTTTATATGTGAGCAAAAACAACAATAACATACGATTGCATGTAAAATTTTGACTTTTACATGAAGTTTTAATAAAACAAGTCAATACAAATGGCCATCGACCTGCTGCCTTTCTCTTGGCTCGAAAAGTAATAGATAAATTACAAACGTCGGGATACTTTTTAAAATAAATTAGTTCTCAAGGGATAGAAAGAAGGAAGTCAGCCATGGAGGGTCACTCAAAAAAAAAATTGAAAAAAAGAAAAGAGTTAAAATAGCTTGGGAAAGGAAGATGTTTTTGTAGATGTTTTTTGTTGTTATTGTTTTCCTCTCACTTGCTGTATTTAAGCACATGTGTCTTAAATCTTTCGTTTTTATTTGTATTTTTATACAAACAATTTGTTACTTTTACCTCTTGCTGTTGATTATTTATATTTAATCACATCAATTTCTTTATTCATAATTAAACTTTATTTGAAATAATTACAAAATCTAGTTGCAAAATCCCAACTCATAGAAGGTGTGTTGCTGGCTTATTTACAAATTTAATTAATTAAACTAAATCCCACAGCTGCTAAGCAAATATTATAAGTCATACGAGCACTTCTTTCACTTTATTTCTTATTTACTTAAGCCATAAAACAAACACTTTAAATTAGTTATAATAGAATCACTCTTTATTATAATAACAAGCATGTGCCTTTATTGTTACACAAATTAGTTTTACATGTAAGTGAACCTGTTTAATGATGGTAATAATTTAATTATAGTCTTGTTGTATAAATAAAAAATTATACAATTAACACAAATTTAAAACCAGCTAACACATAATTAAAGAGCAGCAATTACAAAAAGAATAACGAGACAAATATGCCTACTCTTACAAACTTGTAACTAATTGGCAACAATAGCTTTTGGAGTTGTATCCTGGCTTGTTTCCAAAAATTGAAAATAAATTTTCAAAATAATGTGCTATTAAATGTGAAAAGCATGGGCAATGACATAGTAAGCTATCGGACGCTCTCCTGCGGAGTGAACTACTACGCAAGAAGGCCAAACGAAATTTACAAGACTGCTGGAGAGCCAGATGTAGTCGAAGAGACTCATTAGGGTAGAGGTTGTTTTGAAGCTTAGCAGAAATGGCATCAATCGCATGTTGAGCTGCTGATAGGCCTAATAAATGACTAAAATCAGTGTAGTACAAAACGACTTTACTTTTTTAATTTTCATTAAGTAATAAATTAATTTTTTTAAATAATTTTTTAAATACTGTGAGAATCTAAAAAAGCAATTCTCTGGTTAAATTTTTGCTCTAATGTATTTGCTTCTACACCAGACAAACTGACTTTAATTCTTTTCAGAAATTTAAATCAGTTAGCGTCACTACTACACCAACGTGAGATTTACAAATAATTTTACTACTTACATATTTTTCTTAAGTAAATTCTTATATAGCAAATATTTTTTTTCTGCACCAAAAAGCATATTTTAGAGCAATAATTTTACTATTTACAATAATAAATTTTTTTCTGTTATATTTTTATTTCTTTCTGTTTTCGTTATTTACTATTCTAAGATTAGATAAGCTAGCGTACTATACATTTGCTACAAACATCTTTTTTCTCTAAAGCATATTTTTTGTAGCAAATAATTTTTTAACAAAAATAACATGTTTGCTATAGTGAAAAACAATTTTCTACAAAATAAACTTTTGCTGCATTGTACTAATTGTTTTGAAAAAATATTTGCTATTGAAAAATCTTTTTATAATTGTCAATTTCAATCAATTATACAAGTAAAGCTATAGTTATTTTAAAATTTCTTAAGTAAAAATTTTAAGAGACATCTAAATTTTTTTCTATATTTCAATTAATATTTATTATTTACTGTCTTAATACTACATAAACCAGAGAGCTACAGGCATTTCTAAACATATTTTTTGTAGCAAATACTTTTGCTTTTATAAAATACTTAAAATACACATAGGATTTTCATAGAAAATATATTTTTCATATAATATATTTGCTATTGAGTATTTCAAATAAACAATTTTTTTTATAGTAAATATATTTTTATATAAAATGTTTGCTACTCCAAAGTTTTATCAATTACAAACACTTTTTGTATTTTCTAGTTTTGCTACAAAAAAAAAAAAAATATTTTCTGTAGCAAATAGTTTTGTTATTGAATATAGTATTTAAGATACTTAAAAAACATAGTTTTGTCATAGAAAATACATTTTTTATATTTTAAATCTTCGTTGCTTTAAAGTTTTTCCTATAGCAAACATTTTTTGTATAACGTTAACACAGTTATTTTCTATTCTTGCTACTGCAAAAAAAAAAAAGAAATATAAGCTTTTGGCTTAAAATATTTTTTATGTTGTCTTTTGCTGTAAAATTTTCTGTAAATATGTTTTATATAAAACGTATCTTCGGTATAGAAAAACTATTATAAATTTTTTATTAGTTAGTTTTATTTGACCTTTTTCTGTTAAATAATATGACTATTTTATTAAGCTTGAGGTCTTATTTTTCAAAAATTTATTTTTATATCGATATTTCGCTCCAATTTTCGTAGCTTCTTCAGGATATAATTATAAATTAATCAAATTATTAAAAATACACATATCAAAAATTTTCTTGACAAAATAAAATTAAGGTGTACAATAATAAAGAAATCCCAAACAAAATTTTAAAAAATATTTAAAAGTAATATGTTAAAAATGTGTATATAAAACAATTGTTATAAAAATGTATATGTTAAATGAATTATGTATGTATGTAACAAGTAACAATTAACAAATAAGCGCAGCCAGCCTTTGGAAGTAGAACTTTTTCAAAATTAGAATTACCATAGGAATAAAGGTTCTAATTTAAGAGCGTCCACTGTATTTTGAAAAAAAAAACACATACAATTTTCTCATTTTAATGTTTTTTATTTCTTTTTTCATTTACAATATTTATCAAATTTTTTTCAATTATAGAGTGATATTTTATTATTTTTTATTAATCAAACACTTACTGCATAAATTTCAATGACGCATATACAGACCAACATTCAGTCATAGACAACATCTTAATCTTATTCTCATGGCTGTAAAATATTTTAAACTTTTAAAATGTTAAGAAAAATATTAAGTAAAACCAAAAAAAGAGATAATTATTACCAAAACTGATATCTTGGTGTAAATTAAATCCCGCTGAATATGGTTAAAACTACTTTAAAATCGTTAAGCCATAAATAGTAGAAATACATGTAAATGACAGTAACAATACAACAATGCCATAAAAGAAATACGAAAAAAAAAAAAATAAACACCAAAAAAATGTACACAAGTTTTAAAAAGACACGCGCATAGCGAATTGAACAACAAACATTTAAAATGATTTGTGACAGTATACAGTCAGTGGCAATAAATTTAAAAATTGGCTGACATTTTAATTTTTTTTTATTTTTTTTTTTTTGACAAAAACCGCAATTTTGCTTTTATTTCATAGAATTTTTGTTTTAAAATTCCTAGAATTAATTTTTAGAACGCAAAACGAAAGTTTTAAATCATTTAAAAAAAATTAAATTCAGAAATTTTTTCATTTAAGTCGTGCTCCTTTCCAAGCGTATCTTTGCTATTTAATAAAATTCAAAAAAATATTAATTTTTGATTTACAATTTTCTGAATGTTATTTTCTGACTCAAAGTTCAGAATCTTAAAATAAATAGTTATGGACAACATGGGCTGTGTAAATAAAATTAATTTTTAATGTTTAATATTTAAAAAAAATTTTTATGATTGATTCACTCAATATTCACCAGACTTTATACACTTGAGCCAGCGTTGTTTTTTATTCTTGAAACAGTTGTCATAGGCGGTTTTTTGCAAAGTTTCCAATTTGCTCGTTAATACAGTTTTTCAGTCATCCAAAAAGGTAAATATGGCAACTTTTTTAATCGACAGTTGGAACTTTGACCCCAAAAAGCTAAAAAGCAGCATGGCACCCACCAATAGACATGCTGGAAAACTAAGTGAAGAATCTGCTTCTACAATTTCATCTGTTGTTGATGTGCATTCTAACACATTCTGAACGAGGTTTGACTGACATTTTCTAGTTTTTTTTTTTTAAATTATTTGTGTTCAACATTTATTTGTCGTACATGCTGATAAGATAAAATAAATTGCTATCGTTACTTTTTTATAGCAGACGTTTTCCACTTTAATATAAGACCTCCACTTTATTGTAGCACTTAATCAGCTCAAGAAGCTCATTTGCTTTTGCTACAAATATTTTCTACTTTGTAGCAAACAATCTTCTGCATCATTTTATTTTTACAATTGCCATCAGCTTATTGTTATTAATTAAATTTATTTGCTACTGTAAATGATTTTCTGTAGCAACATATATGTACTTGATATTCCCATCAATTCTGTGACTAAAATAATTATGCTATCAGTAGCAACTGTTATTTGCTACTATATATAATCTTCTATAGCAATATAAATTTTTAATAATTCATTTAAATACAAACTATCTTCTGTAGAATTATATTTTTGTTATCAATTAAATTTGTTTGCCATTATAAATAATTTTCTATAAAAACATATGGTTTCTATTCCAATCAATAGCAGCTATACTGCTAATGTATAATATTTTTTTTGCTACTAAATATAAATAATTTTCACCAGCAACATATTTAAATAAATTTTATTATTAAATTATTATTAATTTCATTTTTTTAGTAAACAATTAATATTAAAATATTTTTATAAAATGTTTCTTTTGCTATTGAGAAGTACTTTTGCTATTAAAAAAAAGAGAAAAATTTTATTGCTGTTTGTTTATATAATTTTATGTAGCAAACAATTTTAGAGCAGATTTGCCAAATGCTACAATATTTTCATAACACAACAGCACTTATTTTGGTTTTTTTTATTAGCTCCAAATTTGGTAAAACTTCTTTGCCACACTTTAAAAATTCTCATGGTCTTTTTTCATAACCAACTATTTTCAGTTACCGCGTATATTGTTCTCTATTAAACATAAATTAATCCTTAAATGGCAACTTGGAAAATATCAATTACAATAATCATAAATAATCATAAATAATCATATTGTAAATTAGAAATAATAATTTCGTGTATTTAAATTAAAAAATAAATACAAACAAATGTGACCATAAAAAAATTAATAGTTGAAAATTTTAGATAATTAAAAAAAAATTCCTTGAATTGCAAACTATTTATTTATTGTTGTTGCTGTTGTATGATTCATTTTAGCCAAGAGCAACCAGTAGCATCAACAGCAAACAGCATAAATCGCCTAAAATTGACTGCCACACATTTAAGCAATCGTTTTTGCTTAAAAACCAGTAGCCAGCCACTTAAAGACATCAGAATAATCAACGCCATGCCCACACTGTTTGCGTCCCAAGAAAATTTTAAGTTGGTGTGCCTGGAGTGCAACCAACATCTTGTAAATAGCAAAAGTCAATATCAGTTGAATTGAAATTAATACGGAATATTGTTGTTTGCTGATGTTGCAGCTGTCGTTTTATTTTAGTTTTAGTTATTACTCTTAGTGTTTTTGTTGTTGTATTTATTGTTGTTATGCTTGTTCTCTAAAACGTTAAAAAAGCATTGAGCTTTATTCATTTATGTTGCTGCCTCGTTCATTTGAAAAAAAAAAAAAACAATCTTCAGTCACTGTTAAAGAACATGTAAATCTTGAACGAAAAAATATTCATTCACACACAAACATTTCAATGAAGGCTTATCCAAAGGAAGTAACTTACAAATACAAGTGCTAATGTGAATGTATTGTTTTCTCTATTTATTTGTTATTATTTCTTTTCTTACTTCAGTTTCATTTAACCAGACCATTCAAAAACGTAACATGGCCATTCAAAAACCCAATCAAGCTCGAAAGGTTTTTTGTTTTAAGTTTTATTTCTTGCTTGTTTTTGTTATATATTTTTTTTTTGTTTAATAGATTTACAACAGTGATTTAAAAGTTTTATTTCCTTAAATCTAATTTTATTTTTAAACAATATTTTAAATTTTTTCTTTAAATATCCAAATGTTGTTATGGAATAATATTTTGTGAATATTTTGAGATAGAATGGATAACGAGAAGAGAAATTTTGTTATAATAATATTTTTTAAAAAACACAAAGCCGCGAAGCTTCTTGGCTTGTCTGCAGAAAACACTCAGTGTCTGGACAGGAATCGAACCTGTGACCCCTAAATTGATAGCTTAGTACGATACTTACTAATCTATGGGAGAACCCATAGTAAATAATTTAAATAATTATTGCTGAATGGACTACTTCTTTGATAAATTTTGGCCTTTTTGGCTACTTTTTTTTTGTTAGCTGCTGCTCTTGTGCTTCTAACACATTCAAACTCTACACAGAAAACAACCTCGATTGTAAAAACTTAAATTGTTGCCTACCATGAATTCAGCTGTGATAATCGAAGATTTTTGTTGTAGTAACCAGTATATGAGAATAAAGACCAAAATTTTGTTTGAGCTGTAGCACTCATTTTTTCTCGTCAAAATTAAAGAAATTAAATTATCACAATGGAATTTTTGATTGGCAACAAATTAAGTTCTCACCACCGAAGTTGTTTTCTCAGTGTACAAACCAGTTTGTTTAAATAAACAAACAAAATTTTTTGTTGATATAAAAAGGAAATAAAAAAAATTGAAAGCCAAATACAAATTACGTAAACAACTACGATTTTGAAGATAAGAAAGCCAAAATTCCGCGTTCTATATCGAGCAACTTCTATAGAAATTTTGAAATTTTTTCATACAAAAATATTAAACTTTCTTTAGTTTTCATATTGAATGCGACAATTGGGGTTCCAAATTTTTAAAAATTTTATTTTTTTTGTCCCAATAATAGATGTTTTAAATCATAAAAATCAAGGGATTGCATTTGTGTTTTGCAACCAAAGTGTTTCGAATCAGCTGCTTTGTATATGAGGCTGTTTAACAGAGAATAAGACTGTCATACCTAAATTGGTGCGGTAAGAGTATTTTTTCTCTCAAATAAAATGTATGGGATATCCACTTGCAACACCACGTTTTGTAGTGAATTTGGTTACAAAACAATTGTTTTTTTATTTTTGTTTTGTTATTTTTGAGCAGTAATGACATTTTAGCTATGTTTTTTAATTTAGCTTATTTAACTCTATTTTTGTTTGTATTTAGCGGGTCTTATCAAGATGATTAACGTTACTGTACTGGGCGTAAAAAAAAGCGCTCCTCTTGCCGCTCTCACTTATGTTGGACTGTTAATTTTTACCCAGTTTTTCTTCACTTTAGTTGCTCAAACTGAAAAATATTTTACGCAAGGAGAAAAACGAATTTCAATGTTGCTTTTTTGATAACGTACGAACGTATTACAATGTAAGCACAAATTATTGCATTTACTACAGATGTATTGGGAAAGACTCGTGGAAGAATTTTATTAGTTATTATATTTTCTCATTAATTTAATAAAAAAATTCATTATTTTTCAATCAATAACATGCCTCATTAGATTAATGACAATTTTCAGAAAATTTATTAAAAATTAGAATTTTTTCATTCAGGGAATGAATTCTAAATATTTACCAATTCTTTAAATCTTTTCATTAAACTTGTGAAAAATTTTATTAAAGTCAATGAAACTGTTTGTTGGCTTAATGAAACTCATTCATTAAAATTATAAGAATGATTTTTTTAACCTATGAAAATATTTCATTGAATAAATTAAGCAAATTTAATGAAATCGTTTCATTGGATTTAGGGAACATAATTTTTTCAGTGTAGAAGTAGAAGCGCGAACGAATTATTTGAGCACTGCGGACAAAATAAACCCTTTGGGACACTCCTCTCATGGTTTAAATACTACCTAAGTCTAGTATTCATTAAGAATTTAAAGACTTTCGTGAGTGGTTTGTCTGCCATAACAGACGATTGTAGGTAGTCATACCTAAGTAACTAGATCATGGCATAACACATGTTCTGCTGTCTCTTCGTCTTCGCTACATAACTTGCAGAGGTCTTTTAAGCTGATCCTAATATCTGAAATACCCTGTCATGCATCCTGTCACAAGTTCCTGCCAGAATCAGACCTTGTTATTTTCCAAGATCAGAAGGTCATCAATGTTTTCGCTACCCTGATACACCTTTGTCAGTGATACCCGTAATATTAATTTCTTTTGTTGCAAAATAGTTTTCAGAAAATAAATTGAATTCTTTTCCAACTCTGTATTCATTTTAGCAATAGTAACTGCATACTATTACAACAATAAATGCAACTACTTGTTCTTGAAGTTGATGTCGCTGTTTTTCTTGCTGCTGCTGTGTGCTGTTGCTGCTCGTGTTAAGTTGCTGGCAGATATTTTGTTGTTAGTCATGTACTTGTATTACTTATTGTTGTTTTCGTATGTAGATGATGTCTATTGATGTATGCAACAATTTTTGTTTGGCATTGCTATACCAGTAGTTGTTGTTGCTGTTCAATTCTGCCATTTAACACTTTACTTTGTATTTAACAGAGCGCTTGTTGTTGAGCCAACTTTTTTCTCTCACAATTTTTTATATATTTTTTTTTTTGTTTGTTTTTTAAAGTTTCTTGCGTCGTTGTATTCCACTTAACCATGGCCTAAACCAGTGAATTGTTATAGCAGTCTTCTACACAAGTTATAGAACTTGAAAATCACAAAAACAAATGAAAAAAAAAAATTTTAAAAAGAATAAACGAGTTGAAAAATCTAGTGTAAAAAGTAAAACTATGAATTGTATAACAAAATGCATTATTGCAACTGTTGTTGTTGTTGCTGTATGTACGTATGTGTTTCTTGTTCTGTGTGTTTCCTATACCATGTTTTACAATCTACATAACCCAAAACTAAAGTGTTTTGTTCAAATACTTGTTGTTCCTTTGTTTGTTTTTTTTCCTCTTTTTTTTTGTCTGCTTCAGTTTGGTTGTTTTACAAAAATCAGTTAAAAATGATAAAGTTTAAAGATGAAAATTTAATTTGATTTTTTTTTTGTTATTGTTGTAGAGCTTACATGTTCATTGGTCTTGCTTGATTGCTTTATTTGATTTTTAATGTGATTCTTTTGTTTAGATTTAAGGTCTTTTCGTGTTTTGCTTTTCTTTACAATTCATTATAAAGCAGTTTGGAAAAAAATGAAGGGACTGGTATAAAAACTTAAAATTGAATTGTAATACCAAATTACTAACCTTTTAATAATTTTAGCCAGCAATCTACTGGAAGTTTTTTTTTTTTTTTTTTTTTTTTAAATAATTGAAAATAAAAAATTATGGCTTTAAAAAAATTCTTTTAATTACAAATAAATATTCCGCAGTCATTTTCAATTATTTTTTTAATGGTCTGGATTCACAAATTTTTTTTTTTATAAATATTTCCTAGTTTCACCAAAGCAAAATTATATTATGTAGTGAACACTGTTTCACATAACACAAAAAATTTATAGCTCGTTGCTTTTGCTTAGCAAGCAGCTTATTGGCATAGAATTTATTCCCAATACGTTTGTACGATATAACAAAAATTTATGCTACAACAAATTGTTTTTGCAAAAAAATTTCTGTACAAAAATCTTAATACCAAAAAAATTTTTTTTATTACTGTTTTAATCTAAAACAAAATTTGCTAAAAAAAAATTTTTTTATTAAAAAATTTTCTACAAGAAATATGTGAGCTGCTACATTTGGAATTGGTAATTTTAGTAAGCTGCAATCTATATTTTATTAAAATTACCGCTAATTAATTTTTTATAAAACTAGACTTTTAGCACTTTGAAAAATAACAGTTTCAATCTTTATCTCAGTAGTATTTCTTGTAGATTCTTGTTTCAAAAAATTTAATTTCATATTAAAAAATTTACATAAAAAATCAGTGTATGAAAACAAGACAAACTTTTCGCAAATGTTTGTTGCAAAGCTATTATGTACGTCGTTTTTTAAATGAGCAAAACAAAAACGATTAGCTTTGCACTTATCTCCTTTACCCACCCAACAAAAGCAGAAATCTATTGCTTCAAGTTTGTATTAGTTTTCTTATGTTTAAATCTTACATATGCGTAGTGTGTGCGGTCGCAGAGATTAGAGATGTGCATGAATTCGATTAAATTTTTTTTATTTTTATTGTTTCAAAATGTATATTGAATTGTCGTTAAACATAAGCTAAATGAAAGGTGTCACTGCAAGATTGTTACAAAATGCATGTACTTGCTTACATATTCTATAATCACAAAAACAACGAATCAATATGAGTGTTATGGATCAAAGCTTTTTAAGTAAATATATTTTAGAAAAAAATTTCGTGTATTTTTTTTTTTTTTTTTTTTTAATATAATTATACAAACGAAGCTTTCGTTCGCATTTAGCTGAACAGGCCCAAAAAGACAACGAATACTAAACGAATGATTAAATTATTATTTTTACATACATGCAAAAGGCAATTTGTTATTGTTTTTGAATGAAAGCATGACAAAAGCAATAAATATATGAATGCACACTATAAACGATTTTAATAATACTGTTCTCTGACACATACATGTGTATGTGTGTTCCGGCCAGTGTTCACAAAGAAACAAAACGAAACGTTTGCATTCGTTTCGTTGTTCAGAGTAAATAACAAATAAAAATAGGTTAGGTTAGGTTATGTTAGGTTACTCAGGGCGCCCAAATAAGGAAAATAGAAGCTGGGTCCTTCGATGTGGTGGATAGCACTAAAGATAGAAGAGTAAAAGGAAAGGAAATAAATATTTAATGGTTGCCAAAATTGCTGTGGCCTATTACTACAGCCACCACATTTCTCAACCGAGCTCTTTGGAGTCCCAATAAGTCCCTACTGCTATTACTATTTAGCTTAGGCGAGACCATCCTCATCGTATTGCACGTCCGTTCGTCTCTCCATTTAGACTGTGTTCTTCGCAAAAATATGCTTTAGATCTGCAGTTTGCAGACCGAGAGAGGGATGCTGCAGGGCGCGTCGGTATCCGGCTCTGTCGGGAAAAAGTACTAAAAATATTTACTCTGATTTATTTTGTATTTGTATTGATACATAGTAAAAAACAGTACCATTCACTTAAACGTAAGCAGTCAGAAAACAAATGAATTAAATAAGCCTGGTGTACTGTGTGGTTACACAATATATTTTTGCTTTGTGTGCATAAGCAAAGCAAATACTCAATTGAGCGACACAAACGTTGTTTGTATTTTTTGTATTGATTTTGTTTTACTCACCCGAAAGAACAAAACAAAAGCAAACGTTTGATTTGTTTATTTTCCTACTCTTTAAAAACTAAAATCGCAAATAAATTATAATTTCTTGGTCAGCATCAGGTAGTTAAATATAGTAAACATTTAAAGGGTTCACCAGGACCACACACGGCAAGTTTAGTTGAAGGAGAGAGAGGAAAGTAGAATGGAAAGGGTAATAAACCTACTCGTACTCGGCAATTTCTTTTTGTTCTCTCTTCGTATCTTTTATGAAGATGTAAAAAAGAAGACAGGTAGCTTGAGGCTGAATGAATGACTGAATAAGAATGCTAAAATTGCCGAAACAAAATTGCTGTGTGTAGGCACAGCGGCAATTTTAAAAGAGAATTGAGAAAGAATTGCCCAACTAAACTTGCTGTGTGTGGTCCTGGTCGTTGTTTTTCAATGAATTTTCTACACAATTTAAAATTTAATTCATGATTTTGTAATAGAACAGGTTTCGTTTAAGGTTTTCTCTTTTATGTTTTATTTTTTAATTTTTGTTAAAAAACAAATAAGTTGCAAAAATTTAAAATTAAACACTTCTCTATATTAATTTTTATTTTATAATCAAATATATTGATGATCACCATTAAGCTGTGGCAATTGATTCTATCATAATAGAAATCAAGTAAAATTATTTGTTTTTGCTATTTTTTTTTTTGTGAATAATAAAAAAAAATGTTGATGATTGCGGTATGCAGTCATTAACATTGAGGTTACTTTGGTTGCATTTGCAACATCATCATTTCATCATTATAAACATCATGATACAATTGATTTGTTTGGAAATAAATGACCTCTAGCTTTAATTTTTATTCTTTTTTTTAAATAATATTATGCTTTTCTAAAGTAACTATAATGGACGAGATGTTTTTTACACATGTTTTCTTCATGTTTGTCAAAATTTGTTATTTTACAGAAAACTTATAGTTTTTGGTCACAAGCGACATGTACAAATACGTCTGACTAGACTCTGTTTTTTTTATAAGAGATGATCAACTTAAAAATATTAAAATTTTGTGAAATTGATTTGCTTATTTTTTTAAGAATTTATATTTTAATAAAATAAAATTAAATTAAAAAATAAGCAAATTCCATTGTGTAGTGTTAATTTTGTGCTTCGGTTGAAAAATGGCTTATAGCCGCCGTAAATATTTTTCATAACGTTATTGTAGTGGTGGCGAGACAACTAGTTTTTTTTCTTTTTAAACTTGCACGAAAAAATTGCATATTCTTTGTTTGAATGTTATGAAAAATGAAAATCTTAATAAAAAAATTTTATATATTTTTCATGTAGAATTTTTTATTCAGCCAATTATTGTACGGCGACAAATATTTCCATATAGCGTAGACTTTTAAAACAAACTGTACATGAGAAAATACAGCACGTTCTAATTGAAATTTTGTCAGAACTTTTCTTCATGTTTTTTTACAGAAGCACTACTTTTTAAGGGCAGTGTAAAAACCATGTCGTCTATTAGTACCTTAACTGATTTAATTTTTTTCTTCTTTTTTTTTTTTGTAAATTAAAGTCAAACTTGTTTTTGTTTGATTAACTTCTTTTAATATTGTTTGTATTTAGCGAAAATAATTAATTTTTCCTTAATAAAATATTTTGATTTCAAATAACAATATTTACTTTTTAGTTGTAAATGTAACAGTTTAATTAGCCATCTCTCTTGCTTTTTATTTCCTTCAGTTTATAATCAGCATTTGCAATGATCACAAGCTAAACTTTTGATTGGCAAGAAATTTAATTTTCATAACCGAAAATATTTTTTTTACTTTGTGTATTTCTTCTTTTCACTTTGAAATTATTATTTTTAGTTCTGTAATTAATTTTTGAAATGTGTCTTATGATGTCATTATTTAATTTCGCATTTCTATTTCAAAGCAAAAGAAACAATTTATGTAAGACAAAAAACACAATGTTTGCCTCAAGAAAATTGGCACAATTTAATTAGACTCAATCATACAGACAAGCAGCTGTGATTACATTAATAGCAACAACTTATTGCTTTAGAAGTTAAGCGATTTGGAGGGGTCGGCCGTTAATGTGTCTTTTGTCTCAATTGCCTAACAGTTGAACATCTTTTCAACTCAATTTTCTTTTATTATTTCATCGTGTATGGGAGTCTTTCTAAAAAAGTTTTCCTTGGTTACTTCATTTAAATTTTGCTATTTTTGTGAATCCGTCTTATATAAACTCAATAATTAAGTGTCTTCTTTTCTATGTATGTATGTTGCTGTAGTTGTTGTTACACTAAAAATGCTATTGCTACGCATAATCATTTGTTAGTTTAGCGTTCATGGCACGGTCACCTAAGCATGACGCTTTGAAGACATTTAAGGAAGTTTTCTATTTAAATTTGTCAGTTTTTCTACAGAAAAATTATTAAAAAATTAATTGTGAAAATTTAAAATTAATAAAAGTCTATGCAAAAGCAAGTTATAAGACAAATATTTGTATATGTCAAAAAAAACAAAAAAAACAAAAGTAATTGCAGGCACACTCTTGCATATCGGTACCTGAAATGGAACTTCTTATAATTTGACAGAAGAAGAAATTGCTTCTAATTTAAAAATAAGTTTGATGATGTATTAAAATTTTTGAATTGAATTTTTATTTATTTCTACTAAAGCTGCTTTGTAGATGAAGTGACGATATACATACGTATGTAGCATGCACGCATATTTACTCTTTAATAGTGTGCCTGCAATTGTTTTTTTCTCTTTCTGTATCAGTTTTAATTTTATTGTTTTAGTTGCTTGAATATTCCTGTCTAGTCGCAATGAAACAAATGTTCGTTTCTTTTTGTCTATTTAGCTTAAGCTTTTGCATTTTCTTTTTCATAAATCGTCATCGTTTTGTTATTAAATGCATAATCAGTAGATTCCATTGTTGTTTGTGTTTTTAATTTTACTTATTTAGATCGACTAGAAACTTTAACAAACTGCAAGCGGCTACAAAGATATGATCTCATAAATATCAACAAGAGCAGATTAACATCAACTTAAAGTCAATCGATCTGACGTTAAATACTGTCATGCATACAGTAAATACATTAGACATGATTCTTTTAGTTTTGCACCATGAATGTAAATGCTTGAGTATAAATAAAATGGTCCAACAGATAGATGCAATTAGTTTTGCCATCATTTCAGCAGTTACTTTTTAAAAATGCTGTAAGTCCAATAAAAAAAATGAGTTAGCGGTAATTTTGGTAACATATAACAGTTTAAAAAAAACACACAATGTAACACTCGTTGTTACATTATTTCTGTAATTTTCAATATGATTTCGTCATATGATTTTAAAAAAGCCCCAAGTTAAAAAAAAATGAAATTTCTTTGATTGATTATGATGCACCGTAATAATTTACATGTTCTTGCAAAATC
This sequence comes from Thelaira solivaga, assembly GCA_947397855.1. NCBI lineage: Eukaryota > Metazoa > Arthropoda > Insecta > Diptera > Tachinidae > Thelaira > Thelaira solivaga. The sequence goes on from OX377612.1 coordinate 31,911,586, forward strand.
TTACACTTTTGTAATAATAATAACACAAGGGAAAAAGTCCACTTTATAAAGTTTTCCATAGTGCTTGTATTACTTTTCGATTAATTAAAGTGTGCTGATTATCAAAATGGCACTGATTTTTTTTATCAGCTTAAATTTTTGAGATTTGTCACACTCATGGTGGTGGTATGAGGAAATTTAAAAAATCTTTTTTGATATTAAAAAGTAATTTCTGGCCAATTGAATGGCAAATTTAAAATTTTAAAAATCTCTAAGAGCAACAGTACTTGGGTATGACGGAATATATTTTTTTAAATACTTCAAAGTAATGTCAGAGTAATGGAAGATGGAAAATTAGAAATCTAAAAGATTTTTCTTTTAAAGCGTTGTGTGTCTCAGCTCGTAATCTTTTAAAGTTCTTCCGATAATTATAAAAATGTCTCAAAGCGATATTGCTGGGGTATGACGAAATTTAAAATTTTTTTTAAAAATACTTCAAAGTAATTTCTGAGTAATTGGGCAGTAGATTACAAATCTAAAGGGCCTTCTCTTTTAAACGGTGTATGTCCTATCTCGTAATTTTCTATGGTTCGTCCGGAAATTGATAAAAACACTCATAGCAGCAGTATTAAGGTGTGAGGAAATTAAAAAAAAAAAATTAAATGGTAGATTACAAATATAGAGAGCCTCCCCGTTATCTTCTATAGTTCGTACGAAAATCGACAAAATTCTGTAGAATGTATTTATATTTCTCAAAATCACATTTTATCAATGTGATTTGAAAACACAAAAAGGTGTTCTGTGCCTATAATTTTGTGATATTAAAACGTTCACCTAATACACTAACGTTTTAAAACTACTTCGTTATTTTCGCGATTATTATAGGACGAACGTTAAAAAAAATTACTTAAATAAATTATTCAATTCGTTCTTTATTAATTTTGTTGAACAATTAGCTGTTTTATAAAAGAAAAACATTTAATAGTTAAATAAAATAGAGACACCCATTTTACCGTAAAATTTTTATTTGTTCTTGTATTTTCTTTTGTGATGGAAACTGAAAAATCAGCTGTTTTCTTGTGCTTTTGAAAATATAAAATCACACTGAAAAACACAAAAGCGGTTTAGTTTACAGAACAGCACAAAATCACACGTGTAATTTCAAAGCCACATGTCATTTGAAATCACGTGATTTTCAGAACAGACCTAATGACGTAAGACGTATTTGAGAAATACTAAAAAACGTAAAGCCTACTTTAAAACATATTTATTTCAGCACGTTTATCTTCACTCACTTCGCAAATTTGTGACGTGGTGTTCGTTACTACTCAGCAAGACTTCGTCAATTATCCACCCGAGTTTTTAAACTTGCTGGAATTATCAGGAATACCAATTTGCAATATACAGCTGAAAGTTGAATTGGTAGTTGTAATATTGCGAAATATAAACAAACCACGTCTTTCCAATGGCATTCGGGTTGCGGTAAAAAACCACAATACTTAACAAAAAGTACAAAGGAGAAAACGTTTTGATACCAAAAACCGTAATGGTTCCGAATAAACGCGTGCAGTTTCCGCTACGACTTGCATTCGCAAAAACAATTAAGAAGTTTCAAGGTCAGTCATTGCGTTTTTGCAGCATTTATCTTGAAATCAATGCTTCTATCATGGCCAATCAACCATTATATGATAACACGTCAAACAAAAAATAAAAAATGTCGATATCGCTAAGATGAAGAAGGTAGATAGCAATTGATGGAAAAGTTAGTTTTTCTACTGTTAAATCTGTGGAAACGCCAACAACGGTGGAAGTTACCTTGTAAAGTTGACAATATAGACTTACTGTCTTACAAGCATTAGCTAACATATGTGAGAATGGTGCAAAGTTCCGCCAAAAATTTAAGTATTTTGCATTATGAGAAAAAAAAAATTAAAAATAAAATTAACGTTGGGCGTTTTGGCGTTTACCAATTTAGGATTAAAGGAAAAAGTGGCTTTTCTACGATTGTATTTCACACCATCAGCTATTACAAATCTATAAAAAAAATGTGCTAGATGAGTGTAATTTCCTTTATATAAAAGAAATTGACAATATGGATAATTTTTCTTTGTTATAATTTGCTTTTCCACATACAAATTTTAAATTTACACTTTTACACAGAATGTGAATCAGCAGTTTTTTGTAACTGAAAAAATTTTGTTTCGTTCCATATTTGATTTTCACATTAAAATCTAATTTTTATTTTTCATTGAACGTGTAACAAAAAAGTTATGTAAATGTGAAAAATTTTTTCATATTTCACTTTATCATAGAACGAGAATCGACTCCCAGGTCGGCTAGTTCATAATAAATAATTAATTAACAAATAAGTTTAAAAAACTTATGTAAATTAAAAAATTAATGAAAGGAAATTATGCTACAAAAATATATTCGTAACTTCTAAATTCTTTTTATAAAAAAAAAAAAAAAACAAATAAAAACAAAAGCACTTCATAAATAAACAAAACACTTTTATTTCTCCTCATTCCTACTGGTCCAATTATGTGTGTCACGCACTGTCTTAACCTTTCAAATTGTCTACCTATTTTACTTTGAACATTTACTCACCATTTACTTACCTCTCCCACTCAATTAATTATTATGAATACATCCACAAATACTCAAAATTGTAATAACAACAACAAAAACATTAACGATGTCATTTACTTTCAGTTTGCTTTTTAGTTTTTAAGAAATTTTTCACGTGTTCGGATGTTTAGTAGTTTAGTGGTCATTAATATGTTAAAATTTGTTTATAATAAATAAAAATTTATTAATAAATAATAATAAAAGTGTTAAATAGTTATTGTTTAATAATTGTGTATAAAAATTTATTAAAGAAACTCGTTAATTTATAAGAAAAACTGTTTGTAAGTTTCATAAATTTTGTGCCGGTCGGTCTGCTTTAGTTTGGTCGTTCGTTATACATACTCGTACGAGTAAAAGAAATAAGTAAATATTTGGCAGGGTTGTGGGTGCGTTTGTGCGTAGCCACATATTAAATGCGTAGATTTAATAATGAATAAAAAAGGGAAGTAATAAAATATAAAAAGAAGGTTTAGCGATAATGAAATTGTAAGAAAAAAGTGTTAAGATAAGTGCACACACAAATGTGTGTGTGTAATATTTACATTCACCTGGTTGTGTTTAGTTTATATGGAATGATATTTAGCGCCAAGCGAATGAAGTTTGCTTTTGGTGAGTGTAATTAAATTAAAATATTTATTTATAGAACAAATCTACTTGAGCCATGTCCCAAAAAAGAAATATTAGAATTCTAAGAAGAAAACATATGGTGGTGATAGATAATTAAATGCTAAGTAAAAAAATGTATACCTAAAGTACGATTATTCGTAGAATCCCCTATGTAAATTATTGGCCTCCAAAATTATCATAGATACAACAGTTTTCTGATTTTTCACAAAATAACTGGGTATATACGAGTTTCCGGAAAATGTACTTAATTTTTTTCAGAACAAATTTACTTTAGTCATGTACGCCCAACTGAGTCAAAAACATTTTTTGCTTTTTCAAAAATTGTGTGAGTTATCATCACTGATTGAAAATTTACAATCCTACCAGGATGGGTTTCGAGTATGCGAGAGTTAAACTCATTTTCTTGGGGAAATTTATAGTTTTCGGGTTATTGGCCTCCAAAGCTCTCATATCTTCAATACAAAATTAGTGATTTTTCTCAAAAAATTAAGAAGAAACAATTCAGTACAATTTTTGGTTTATATTTTTTAACGTCTTCTGTAACATTCTGGAAGTCGACCACTTTACAATTGCTTTATTGTGAAAAATCACAAATTTTATATAGGACCAGCGAAGAACTTTGAAGGGCCATAACTTTTCAAAACATGGGTTTTCTCAAGAAAATGTACTTGATATGTTCAATTTTCTATCATTTTAATTTTTTTATAAATTAATTTAAATTATATTTTATGTTAAAACTTATGGAATATTTTCATTGAAGTGTTTTTATACCTTTGACTGTAAGTACGAGTTGTATATAAGTATAAGTTTGTGATTCCGTTTGTAATTTCTACACCGTACATGGGACACCTTATAAAGTGTGTATATTCTGAGTAATTATGAATAGCGGAGTCGATTTACCGCTGTCTGTCTGTCTTTCCGTTTTGGCGTTGAAGTCAACTTCCTGAAGTCCCTAGGTAACGTACAGAAGAGTTTAGCATACCAATCTGTCAATTGTTTCCATCGTTCAGCTGCTATTGAAATTCAGTCGGATCAGTTCAGAAATGGCGGAGCTATGAACCACAACCGTAACTATCTTAATTTTTTTACCATTTTTCGGAGTGTTTTTTTTTTTTTTTGCTTATTTTGTCTTAAATACATAACATTGGTCCACAAATGGCCGATAAATAACAAAAATACAACCAAAATTTTTTATTTTGATAAGCAGTTGACACAACAAACTTTGCACCTAAAATAAAAGTAAATTTTTGCTTCAATAGTCAGTGACCAATATATTTTTATGAAGAATATTTTGGGGGAGAAAATGTTGAATCTCCTATTTCATTTAAATGCAGATTAAATAATTTATTTAATTGTATAAACAAGTAGTTGACACAGTTGTTTTTCGCTCATAAATTGAGTGAAAAACATGTACCATTTTAGCATCTTTTATACGCAACACGTTGAGAACGGAAGGCGATTTTGATTTTAACTATTACATTTTTTTTAACAATACAACGCAAAAATTCGTAGATGGCAGAATATATACAACATTTTTGTTAGAAAAGAAAACGTCATTTCTTTTTTTATTTGAAATTAATATTTATTTATAAATGCTTGGAAACATTTTAAATTAAATTAAATAAAAGTTTGTTGCTTTACTATTGGATATCTTTCTTGGAATACTTTTTTATTCATTTGAAAATTAAGTACCTACAGATATTTTATTGCTTTTGAAAATAAGGATGCCAGAACGGATTTTTTGTTAGATCTCGTTAATTTAAGTCTCTTTAATTGAAGCTAATTTAATTTTATATTAACCAAAAATAGTTATTCAAAAAAATTATATCAATCAATGTTTGCCATTTCTTTTTTACATAAATATTTTGTATTTTTTGATATGGAAAGCGAAAGTTAACACAGCTAACGCAGCCGAATTTAACTTCTTAAACCATAATTTTCTGCAACAGGGCACATAGTATGTTTTAAGGATGAAGGAAAAAAAGAAAAGGAAAGTAAAAATAATATTTACTATAATGGCCAGTAATGTTCCTTTTTCTATTGAAAGCTAACTTATCCCCACTCCTATTAACGTCAGTAGCATCAAAATTCAAAAATCGTAATACATGTTACAAAAAGTTTCCAATTAGCTGGCACTCTGATAGAACAATTTTAAATATTTTATTCTGAAATTTATTAAATCTACGGTCACACTACACAAAAAAATTCAAGTAATATAAAAATGCAAGTATGTTGTTTTTTAATGAAAAATTAAACTAATTTAGATGACATAGTAGTTACGTTTATTTCAACAAATATTTGTTTAATGTGACCGTAGCTTTATAGAATACATATCAAATTAGATATTGAGGAAAAATTAACTTATTAATTTAAAAAAAAACACATTTTTTAAGTTGTGACTATAAAAGTCAATGTGCGATATTCGGCAAAAGGAATATTTTAACATTAAATTTTTTAATTAAATTTGATTAAAGTACGAGTAGACGATAAATAATACTGATTTAAGACCTGATAGGTTTGTTAATTTTTTTTTTTTTTTGTTTTCAAAGTTTTTAGTGAATATTTCATACACAATTTGTTAATTTTAATACCTACATACATAGAATTCTTTCCAAAACTGCTAACCCCATCCTTTTTTTTATATACTTATTATACATACCCAACTACACATATCCAATATATGTAAGTAAAGAGGTACGAGTATCTATAGGTATATCAAAATTTGTTATATGAAAAAAGAATGCCACAAATACACACAAATTTTTTTCAGGCGTAAAGAAACAAAACCAAACATGCAAACAACCGCATCACATACACACTCTCTTGCCAGAATTTTAAAGTATATTTATTTATATGTAATAAATTTATTTGGAATTCAAAAGTTTAAAAATATTATATCCCGTGTTCTGAAAATCGTAAAACGCTTAATTTTGCCGATTTCAAGCCGCAAGCATACACTGAAGCGAAATGATGAATTTTTGCACAAACAAAGAGTTAAAGTGAAAATAAAATATTGCACAATTAAAATTAAATAAGTTTTCTTATTATTTCAACCAAAATTGAAAACTGGCTTTTTCACATTCACATTCTATGAAAAAAAGTAAGCAAAACGCGCGTTTTTCAGAACATGGGCGTATGTTGGGTATTTTTAATATATTCTTTTCTTCATGATATTTTCATGAGTTATTGTATATTCAATAAAACAAATACGGAAGGGGATGGACGCTACTCCAATATTCAACATTTCCTGGCAAACATTAGAATGCCAAAAATCTTCTAAGAGCTGATTAAATAAGAATCATTTGTTAATAGTTTCATAACAATATTATGAGAAAAGGAATAGCTTTAAAAAACTGTGGCAGAACCATATACGGTAAGGCATTTAGTAAAACAAACACTGAATTACAAAAATTTGCAAACCTTAACGTATGTGTCAAATAAAAAGGGGGAAGTTCAATACAGATCCGGTCATAAAATCACACACACTTTATGTATTTTGAGCACAAATTTTTCCTTAATATTTTTTTTTGTAAATTACTACTGTTGCCATTGATCTTAGTCCAAAAATAGTAATAATTTTTATAATTAATTTTTTTTTTAATGTGCTGGCGACGAGGTAACGAAAAAAAAATATGCGAGCAGCACTTCACACTCCCATTTAAAAAAAAAAAGAAAGCATACAAAAACACAGTGACAAGTGCTTGTGATATCGGTGCTTTTGAAAGTAAGAACAATGTTGAAGTTAAAAAAGAAAAAAAAATCAACAATAACAAGAACACAATTACTCTGGTCACAGTATCGCAAACACTTTGTTATTGTTAAGGTTTTTGCAGCACCAGTAAAAAAAAGTCTAATAAAATAATATGGTGGAGGACATGAAAAAAAACATAACGTGCACTTGCAGTATTTCTTTTTTTTAATATATTAAAAATTACAAGTGTAAGAAGAAAACCTTTTTATAGGGTAGATAAAATTCGTTATTGTTGAGTTTTTATTTTTTCAATATATTGTTTATGTTCTTTTTGCATTGTTGACATTTATTTTAATTGGCGGTAGCATTAACAGTGGCAATGAAGAAGTCTCATCGCTCTTGTTGGTTGTTGTTTATTCTTTGTTTGTTGCTGGTGCTGTATTTGGTTGTTTAAGTTGTCAAGATAAGCGTTGAGGAAAAAAATTTATGGTTTAATTTTTTAACAAACAAAACAGTAATAATTTCGTAATAATTGTAAAATTTTTCTGCAAAGGAAATTTGTGTGTGTGTATGTATGTATTTTTAAAAGATAAAAAAATCGTCATACATGCACGAACAGAATTTTATCATTAATTAAAAAAAAAACTAATTTCATTAAACTAATCAAATATTTCAATAATTCGATAAAATAAAGGGTGTTTTTTATAGACGTATATAACTTTAAATTGCAATAAAACAACAATGGATTATTCGATTGACATGAATTTTATTTATCCGAAAGATAATCTTGTGGCATTACATTTTAAATATGATTTCTGGCATATGACCGCCACGGCTGGCTCGGATGTAGTCCAATCTGGACGTCCAATTTTCGATGACTTTTTCCAACATTTGTGGCCGTATATCGTCAATAACACGCCGAATGTTCTCTTCCAAATGGTGAAGCGTTTCTGGCTTATCCGCATAGACCAATGACTTTACATAGCCCCACAGAAAGTAGTCTAGCGGTGTTAAGTCACAAGATCTTGGAGGCCAATTCACAGGTCCAAAACGTGAAATTAGGCGGTCACCAAACGTGTCTTTCAATAAATCGATTTTGGCACGAACTGTGTGAAATGTTGCGCCGTCTTGTTGAAACCTGGACATCATGGTTGTTCAATTCAGGAATGAAAAAGTTAGTAATCATGGCTCTATACCGATCACCACTGAATTTAATGTTCTGGCCATCATCGTTTTTGAAGAAGTACGGACCAATGATTCCACCAGCCCATAAAGCGCACCAAACAGTCAGTTTTTCTGGATGTAACGGTGTTTCGACATACACTTGAGGATTAGTTTCACTCCATATGCGGCAGTTTTGTTTGTTGACGCAAAATTCAACTAGAAGTGCGCTTCATCGCAATCTCGTTTTGGGCCCATTCGACGAATCTACGCAAGCGTTGTTCAGGCGTGAGTCTATTTATGATGAATTGCCAAACCAAACTGAGAATAAATCACTTGACAGCTGTTAAATCGGTGGCCACCTTGAACAGTAATGTCAACTTAAAGTTCTATACGTCTGTAAAAAACACCTTTTATTTCAATAATTTGATGAAATATTTAATTAATCCAATGTAGGATTCATTCATTTATTGAAATACAGGCATACCTCGCTTAGCGCTCATATTGCGTTACTGAAAATTGAGCATTAACATAAACAGCGTTAAAAGATTTGCTATTTTCACTAAAATATAGGTTTAAGTTCCTAACTAAGACACTTCGGACTATCGTTCACCGTTCGCAATTCGCCTAATAACATTCATTTTCATCTCCAACGTCATGATTTTTGTAAATTGCTTAGCAACATCTGTCTGTAGTTCAATTGATTTTTTTTATTTAAAGAATTTCGACTGACCTCAGTATTTCGAATGAAAAATTTAATAAAAAAAATTCACATTTTGGAATTCCCCGCATTAAAATTATTAAACAAAATTTTTTTTCTTTGCAAAAACAAGAATTACATACTGTAAATAAGAGGTAGCGTTAGTCGAGGTATGCCTGTAATTTCATTATTAATAATGAAATTATTCATTATTATTAATGAAATGATTCATTAATTTGATGAAATATTTCATTAATTACATGAAACATTAATTTAATTATGCAATTTTAATAATACTTTGAAAATATTACATGAATTTATATAATTTATGAAAGTTTAAAGGGATTAAAATCCCTAAATAACTTAACGCTTTTTTCCATATTGCTGCAGATATTATTTTTTAACCATAACATCGTTATTATAGTTAATAAGCTGGGGTCTAATCTATAAATTTTACTCGATCACGATTGCCATGATACCACAATGGAAAACTTCGATCAATTTTACTCGTTAGCGACTGCGGTGATCAGACCCCTGTATTTTTTTTTTTGTACTCGTAGAAAGTGTGAAATTATCTTTTTTATAAATACAAAGACAAAGATAAAGAAAAGGCACAGTTTATTTCGGTACTTGCTTATTTTCAAGTGCAGATGAAAATCTCTATAAGCTGGAAACTAGTTTATATGACGCTTTTCTATATTACATAGTCAGTATGTGTGTTTCTATCCCATACACAGCTAAATAATCCCACACACACACACATACACATGCACAGAGCTAGAAACTAATCCATAGATTTTGATGTACGAATAAATAATTGCATTTACTGTTCTTGTCATCTCACAGTTGAGTCATAATATTCTTAGTTTTTTGTTAATTTCTCTATTAACAAGCTAATTTTTTTTTTTGTGTTTTTGATTTAATTGAAATTACTATGACAAGCGTGCGCTTTATGTAAAAAGACGTCCATAAATATATGAAGAAAAAAATAACAAATATGGGAGATAGAGAACTTGTTAAAATTAATTTAATTTATGTTTACTTCCAATGGACCAGAGGTAGTATTCGTTTATTTTTGTTAAATTGATAAATGGCATGTCAATTCATTCTCACACAATATAAACAACAACAAGTGTAATAAATTATCCATCGTGTTGTGTTGGTTGGGTTTTTGTTGTCAGCATTAGAGGCTAAAGCACAGAAATTTTGTTTGGATAAGCTTAAAAGAAATACAACAAAGATAAATTTATTTTCCGTACCTAGATACCTATTAAACTGAAAGATAAAACAGAAAATTAGAGTCACACAAATGACGAAAGATTAAACAATTAATCTCAGCGAAAACATGCTAAATCTTTCAAATATTTTTATTTTAGAATCATCGATTATGCAAAAAAAAAACACAATTAACTTTGTTTTCTTTAATAAAAGTTTTTTTCCGCTGCATTACACTGAGACAAAAATCGCTTTGCAATATCAACAACGTATGTGGTCATTTTGACACCATTGTGTTGTCTATTTTATTGACAACGAGTGTTTTCAATTTTTTAACAAGCATGTCAACTTAGAAAAAAAGCTACCATTTTAATTTTTTGACAACATGTTAACGAACGTTGTGAAATTGATAACGCATGTTGTCATTTTAACAACCGTATGGCACCATTTGACACCAAATAGAGTCATTTTGACAACAGATGTTGTCGATTTATCTCCGGCATGGTGTCAATAACACTATACGTTGTCAAAACGAGCACAAACGTGGTTGATACACTATTGACACCGTTTGTGGTAATTTTGACAACGGATGGTGACATTTTTCTCTGGGTGTATACAAATCCTCCTTTCAGTATTCCAAACACTTATTTTTATGCTTATAAATCTGCAAAAAATAAAAAAAAATAAAGCCGATTACTCACACAAAGCAAAAGTTATTCTTGAAACACCTAGAATATACGTTTTAAATAAAAAAAATATTGTTAAATGTTTTAGCAACAGTCAAGCAACTTGTTCATTAAACTCAGTTGCTTGAACAGTCAAGCAGCTCAGTAAACATTTGAGAGTCTAGAATTTGAAACAGGTGTCTTTAGCAGCAAACAAAGATATAAATAATTTGATTAATTTGTTTTTGTTGTTGTTGATTCTTGTACTCCAACTACTGGTTTTTGTTTTAGTAAATAAAAAATCTTTAATCTTTTATTTTGATTTAATAATTGAAAATCATTTTTAAGACTTAAATGTCCCAAATTTGTTAATAATTAAAAAAATAAAAATGATGATACTTAAATAATTACTACCACGCAGTAAAACAAACCGAAAAAAATAAAAGATTAAAAAAATTAAAAAACTTGTCCTTCAACTTACAGAAACCAAAAAAAAAAATCAAGTTAAAGTTTACAAAACGACTCTTGCCAATGTCAAAGCTGGCTGTAATAAAACAAAACACAGATGTTCTTTATTTGAATTTAAACAACTTTGACAATGGAAAACTTGACAGCAACGTATGCAAATGAAATAATTAAAAAAATCAAAAAACTTAAGTTTTTGTATAAAAGCACACTCGTGTGTATTGACAATAACGACAGTGACAATGATGATGCTGATGTTTTTTTTTTCTTTTGTAATGTCAATTTGATGAAATTCTCATGTCATCATACAGTAAGTTTTATTTTGACTGCAACGGTGACAAACCACTGCTGGCTCAATATTTTTTTTATTTAAAAAAAAACCATGACCCCAATGAAAAAAGACATGGAAATTTTTGCTTAAAACAGAAAATAAAAAAAGAAATTAATTTAAATTTGCAAGAAAACTACGAAATTTTGTAACAGATCCGATTGTATCTGTGTAAAGTGCTTGTCGCTGCTACAAGAAATTATTAAATACACACACACATGAAAATTAACACGAAGTTAAATAAAAACCTTAACAAAAAATAAAACAGGTTAAAGTAATAAAATCGCAATTAATTTTTATATTTATTTTCCTTTTACATATTTTTTTCTTTCTTTTGGCGAATATAAACACAGTCAAAAAGCACAAGTGTCAAGAGATTTGACGCCACATTGTAAAAAAAAATCTTCAGTTTTGCTTGTTTTCATTTTTACACTTAAAAAAATTTATACAATAGTGAAATATTGACGGTAGGCTTGGTGCCAACAAAACTAAACTGGAACACATTTTTAACAGTTAATCACTGTACCCTTTTCTCTAAACATATAAAAGAGTAAAGTTACTGACTGACTGATCATCATCGCCCAGCCCAAACGGCTAAAGCTACTCACTTGAAATTTGGTGAGCAGCTTCCTGCCTCAATGTGTAGTACAAATAGGAAGGGATTTAGTGAAATTCGTATTTTAAGGGGCTAAAAAGGGCAAAGTCTAATTTCTTATTTCTCCGGGACTAGTACAGATAGAGCCAAAGTTCAAACTACAAAATATTCCACTAAAAAAAGAACCGGGTGAGTACTCGGTACTTTTCCGATATTTGTACATTTGCTGGATAAAAAGGGTAAAATCTAATGCTGGTACGTTTTTTTAACCCCATTTATCTTTCAAAGTACCAATCACTGCAAAAACAACTAAATTGTATTCTTCTCTTCTTAAAGAAGCATATTGGCTTTTTTTTTAATTCGAGCAAATAAGGGGTACAATATGTACCCCTTATTTGCGGCAAGCGCTGTTATTTTTTAAAGTATTATAAGTTTTTTTTTTTTTTTTTTTTTTTTTTTAATTTATGAGAAGTAATTTTAGTAAGATGGTGTTTATATCTTACTAAAATTACCTACGAATAATTTTTTTAAAAAAGTGGACTTATACCACTTTTAAAAATAACAGTTAATTTATAGTCCCATCAGAATACAGCAGCATGAGAGAGAATAACCACTAAAAAGATTCCGATTCGAACGTATTTAGCCCTCTCAGTCTCAATAATTTTTTTTTACATATTAAAGATAAAATTTCTTTAAGTGTAGGAGAAACATCTAAAGGAAATAATGATAATGATTTGCTTTCTTCATTAAATTTGAACTCGACAAAATAAACGAGTGCAACCAAAAAAAACTTTGTGCTGCCGCATCAAATACAAAAATGTGTACATGAAAGACACTTCTCATGTACATAAATACAACAAAAACTAACAGCAGAAATAAGGCAACCTAAAGCAGTAATGAGCGGAAATGTGAAACCAATTTGAAGAGTAGATCAATACAATAAAATTTTATTTTTTTTATATTTTTATCTTAACGATTATCACTCTGTTGGCAGTAAATAGTGTAAAAGAAAACATTCTAGCCAAAATTCAAAATTGAATGACGTGCTAATGAAAGCTTGATACAGAGCGAAAGGCGAGTATCAAATGAGTGTAACTTGAACAGCAAGCAAATAAATACAATTGCAGTTGCTGTAAAGCAAAGCAAATAAAGCACATTCACTTTAACCAACAGTCCAAAGAAACTGTTTGTAAGTTGCCTTTGATATTTACAAGATTATTTAAAGGCAAAGCGTAAACACAGCACGCTTTAGCCACTCGCCATTTACAAAAATAGCAGCAGCAGCAGCAACAACAAAAATAAAATGTTTCCAAGGCAAAAGTCAGCAATATAAAAATGTGCCAAACTTAATTGTGAAAAAATAAAAGTTTACGGTGGGTTGTAGTTGGTTTAGTTGAGGGGTACATGCAGGCTACCTAACAGTTTCTTATTAAATAGCTAAAATGGCTAAAATATGTTACTGGACTAGGAAATATTTTTTTTAATACATTTTCTAGGTTTCAATATTTTGTGTGCAAATTGTGCAATAGCTGAGCTGTCTTCTTAAACTTCTGTTGCTTTGTAGTGCCATCATGTCCTATAGTGACAAAATATGTCATTCCGAAACAAAACTGAAAAAACACAGCATTAGCATCATTTTAAAAAGCAGTGTGGCAAAGTCATTACTGCTTTGACATTTGGGAAAGCAGCCCTGCACAAGAATTTGGAAAATCTAAATTGCGGCCTCTGTAGAGAGTAGTACATTGTTTTCAGAGAATTATCTTAATATTTTGTATTATAATAGAATATTCTATGACAATTATGTGTGAAACAAAATATCGGCCAAATGTTAGCCACAGCTTCGGTAGTATAACTCTATCCGATCTTCTATATTTTCAAAGACTCTGTGACCTAATTGAGGTTCAATGTCGTTAATGTAGCGTATTATTTCACCCTTTAACTCTTAAATTGTTATTGGCTTATTTACGTACACTTTTTCTTTTAAATGTCAGCAAAGAAAAAAGTCCAACGGTGTCAAATCACAATGTCGTGGCGGCCAATTACATCACCGCGTTATGAGTCCTTGTTTCGTTGGTTTTGTGGCAAGTGGTACATAACTACATATTGTCCAGGTCTATATTCTCAATTTCTGGCCATAAGAAGCCTGTTAACATCGTTCGCGAATACCATTCATGGTAACTGCTTGGCACACTAAAAGCAGCAATGTTTTCCCGCAGAACGAACTGGGGAGTATGCACAGGTGTTTTCACATTTTCTAGAGACCCTGTTTCCTGAAATTTGCTTACAATTTTGCCGACTGAGAACGCATTTGATCGGTTATGCTGATCAAAAAATCACGAAGTGCATTTAATGCACTTCTCTATGGTTGAATATGTCAAACACTGAAACAAAGATATATCAAATTAATTTGGGCAAAACACTTGACATTAAGGCGTGACTCACAATTAACATCGTGCATTATGGTTGGACCACCCTTTACAATTTAAAGCTTTGATAAGAACATTTTCAAAAACAACTGTAAACCATCATCGTAATTAAAAATTATTTTGTTGTTCGTTAACCTCCTCTGAACCTAACAAAATATCAATTACTGCTGCAAAAGGCAATACTCTTGCAATTATTTCTTCTCTCCACAGTATTGCCTGAACAATAATAAACACGAATTGTAAAAATATAAATTTAAAATGCCACTAAAATCCAACGTGATGTAGGGCATTGACAAAAGAATAAAAAAAGTAAGAAAAGGTGCAGTAATAAAAATTACCGTTACAAAAACCATAATAAAAGAAACCAAAAATAGTGGAATAAGAAAACCACTTGCAGTCGAACCAAAGCAGTAAAATAAAAATAGAAAAAAAGGCTCTTAAACCCCAGTTTAACCAGACAAGAAGTAGAAGAAGAAGCGGAGTTATGGGACAGATAATAGAGGAGAGGCAAACGAACGTAACGACGACTGTACTTAACCACAATGACACAAAATATAACAGTTGCAACAGAGATTTAGCCAGAAATATATTTATTGGATTTTGATACCATCACTACAAGCCCCACACCACAATCATCAACATCAGCTAAGCAAACGCCATACTCATCACCATAGTCGTCATCATCAGCGTTGTCGTCATCACAATAACCGCAAGTGATGTTGTTGGCCATACAAATCCAACTTATTGTCGTTGTTTTCTTAGTTCTTTTTGAGGCAACAGAGTGTGTAGGATTTGTTTGTGTGTGTGTGTGCAAAATCTAACTCACTCATGAACAAGAGGAAATGATGCTTGTTGCATTGATTATGTATTAGTGAAACTAAAACTGCTAAAGCATCTCTCAGCAGAATAAAGGAAAATTAGTAAAAGCCAAACAGCTTCCGGGAGGATGTTTACAACTCCCCACCTTTAGTTCTTTAGTTTCTTGCCAACAACATGAACTAATATAGAAAGAATAAGTATAAAGTGTAAAATAGAATTGTGAAACATGTTTTTCTTGCAGAAAACTAAAAGAAACAAAAAAAAAAATTAAAAAAAAAAAATGAAAACCACAAACCAAATTACTTGTACCAAAGGTACACAACTGCAACCATGCCACCACAACACACTACACCATAGTATACACACTATTTGTCTGTCTATCTGCCTGTCTACAATTCACAAATAGAGGGAACAAAGTTTAAGCAATAACCATCACAATAAGTTGGCGTAGGCTGTGCTACACTTAACCGCAAAAACAACTATTGCCACTCAACTTACCATTTACTCTAGCTGCTGATGACGATGATGATACTGCTGCTTTGAAATAATGTGGCATAACAACTATATCGTGATTATTAACAATGTTTGCAACATTGTGATCATCATTATTGTCGTCAGTCAAAAGTATGCCATGTTGCCAAATGCTTTTAACTTGAGTGCAAGTTGAGGTAGCAAAAGTCGTGAATAATTATAAATTGAAGTATATGATCGATCGTTTACAATGACTACATTTTAGCTTGATCACTTACTTTTTTTTTTTATAAAAAAAAACTGCCACACTTTTTGCTGAAACTCACAGCTTTTAAATAATAAACTAATTTCTTAATAAGTATTTCTCTAGGTTATACGCAAGCAAGGCAAAAGAAGTTTCTTTCCAAATGAAGAAGAAATTCTTTTTCAGTTTCAAACTGTTATTTTCAATAATCAGAAACTGATCCAGAGGCCAAATTATGGCACTCGATATTAATCGAAATTTCTAAAGAATTTAAATGAAAATGTCGATCGATGTCAAGCACCATAATTAGGAATGAATCAGTTTCTGATTATAAAATAGGATTGGAAAAAAGAGGTATTTTTAGGATAAAGCTTACATGGCCTTCTCTGACGATATGTGGAAAATAAAAATGTCTGCATCAAGATGGAAGTAAACAAAAATTTAGAAGGAGAGTGCACTGCTGAGAAGACAATTTCGATTGTGAGAACTAAATTTGACTGTCGAATTTTATAGTCTTTACAATAGAAAAATCGGTGTTACAGCTTGAAATATTTTTAATATTTATAACTAAATTTTGGTATATGCAACCGAATTCTGCGTGATGCAACTAAAAAAAATTTATTGTCACAACTGAACTCTTGATTAGCATAAAATTTAGTTCTCATAACCGAAGTTGTTTTCTGTGTGTACACAGAAATTTATTGATCTCAATCGAAGTAAATTTCTGCGTGTACACAAGGAAAACCACTTTTGTGGGAAGAATTAAGTTTGTTTTAAATCAAAAATTTAGTTAAGACAATTGAATATTTTAATTGTGATAATAGAAAATCGATGTTACAACTCGTAATATTTTTTAGAGAACTAAATTTTAGGCTCTATTATAGAATTTTAGCTGATACATTTAAGCAATTTGATTATCAGAACTGAATTTTTTATTGGTAACAAATTTAATTCTTACAACCGAAGGCTTTTTCTTTGTGTAAATACTAAAAGACTTAAGAGAAAGAAAATGCGGGTTAGTCAGCGAAACTAATTGCTGTTCTTGCAGCTGGCAATATAGTGAAGATTCACAGGCAGTAATCTCAAAATTTATGGCCATAAATTTTATCTTCTTTCTTCTGCTGTAATCATTCCCTTACAGTTCTTTATTCTGGCGTAGTTTCTAAGTTTAGTAGCACACAGGGCAATTTTTGTGTAGCAACTTTTTCTTTATCGCCTTTCTGTCCACACACAAAAATTTTGTTTCGGCAATTTTAGCGTTTCCGTAATCAATTAAAAAGTGTTTTTCTTTTTTGACAATGGAGAATTGCCGATTACGAGCAAGTCTCTGTACCCCTTTTCATTATTCTTTCATCTGTCTTAATAATATAAATTTCCCTTTGATGTTCTGGTTTTATAGCACAAGCGGTCAAAATTTTGAATGAAAAACAGTCAGTATTTTGATTACTTTTCATACAAAATTTCGAGAAGAGTTGAAGAAAAATAGCTGTCTTACAGAAACAGTAACTACACAAAGTTATACATACTCTATGTATGCACATGTACTATAAACATACATACCTTTTTCTCTTCTCTAAAGAAATAAGAAAAACATATTGAAAGCTCCACTAATAAAACAACCAACTAATACAATAAACCCAATTTCATAACTTTTTCATTAAATTTTAAATTACACACAAGCAAATGTAAACAAATTGAAATCTAAACAAAATGATCGTTATTAATATTATAATAAAACAATACAACCAAATGTTAATTAAAATATAATACCAACAAAATATATACGAAATGGCTTACAAGCACTTTTTATTATAAAATATTACACATGTTTGTAGCGATGTGTGTGGCTTTCATACAAATTTTCATTTACATTTTATTTGTTTATTTACAAGCCTACTACTGTTAACAAATTAACAACTGTTACAGCCAATTTAACATTGTACGATCGAATTGGAAATGCACTGTTAATTATTTAACAGAACGTATTCCCCCAACTACGAAACAACTCATAACAAAAATATTTAAGCTATTTCTGTTATTATAGCAAAATAAACAGTCACTGTTATGTTACGTGTGTGTATTCACATGGTGAGAGAGGAGAGAGAGAGAGAAAAACAAATATTCTACATTCCACCAAAAATGCCTGACATACCCATACAATAACAATAAACAAAATTATATAAATTTTTTTATTATTTGTCTTGTATGTGTTTTGAAAGGGGGGAATTAAGCAGAAGTACTGGGAGAAAGAGCTTTGTTGGAGCTAATTCACAGTCTTGCCAGATATTTTTTATAACAAATGGAAATTGGATATAATAAATTACTTAAAAAAATTGTATATTGTGTGTTTTTTGTAATAGCCTATTTAGGCTAAATGTGATTCCTGCTGATTCATTGCTCTCTAGTGTCCCTTAGCGATTTTCAAACAACACTGATAATTATAACTTATTTCCCTAATAAAAAACAAGTACAAGTACAGGGTGGGCTAAAAGAAACCAAGGGGTGTAAAAGCTTAATAACTTTTTTGTTTATTAACTTTTTTTTATTTTTTCTTTCAGATTATATAATATACAAAATGGAAATTTTTTTACACTAAGTATGAAAAATGATGTCTCTTAAATGACCACCGTTTTCAGCAGTGGCTCCGTCCTGCTGAAACCACATAAGAAGGTCTGTTTTCAAGAGCAGGACGTAAAAAATTTTCTATCATAAAACGATACCGCTCTCCATTTACGGTTACAGCACTTCCATCTTCATTCTCGAAGAAGTAGGGCCCAATGACATTTTCAGATATGATCCCACACCATACTGTACACCTGATGGGGTGCAATTGGCGTTGATGAATGGCTCTTGGATTTTGAGAACCCCAGAACCTACAGTTCTGCTTGTTAACAAAGCCATTCAAATGAAAGTGAGCTTCATCACTCATAATCAAATTTTCAATAAAGTTGATTTCATTTCTGGCCAACTCTTGAAATTTAACTGCAAAATTTAGACGTTGCCGATGATCTGCGGGTTTTAATTCTTGGACCAATTGCACCTTATATGGGTATAACTGTAAATCTTTTTTTAAAATGCGCCGTAGTGACGTACGAGACATTTCTAGCTGAGCAGAACGCCTTCTGCCAGATGTTTCTGGTGCTTCGTTAACACTTTGCTGTACTCGTTCAATATTTTCCGCAGTGCGACTTAAACGTGGTCTACCGGTTCGAGGCAAATCTCTTACGCTGCCATGTTGGTGATGACGATTAACTAAGCAACGAATCATCGCTTCAGAGGGCGAAATTCTGACGTTAAAATGTCGACGATATGCTCTTTGCGTTAAAATAATTGATCTCTGGTTTATATAATAAAATTCTATTGTTCTGGTTCTCTGTTCAGTTGTGAACCTCTCCATTATAAATTCTCCAAGTGTTGTCTATATAATCTGAAAGAAAAAATAAAAAAAAATTAATAAACAAAAAAGTTATTAAACTTTTACACCCCTTGGTTTCTTTTGGCCCACCCTGTATTTATTAGTTTAAGGCTGCCACCGTCATCTCTTTATTGATAGATTTTATACCTACAGGTTAATTTTTTTATTGACCAAGTGTTAAATTTAATACCAAAACTTCATTTACATAATCAATTACCTGAAATTCAGTTATGTGAAACATTTTTGCATCATCTCTAAATAAATATGAATTAAATAATTACAATTTTTTCTTATTTCTGTTAGTAAAGTTATATTTTCGTTATTAATATGCTCAACTACTTATAGTAGAATTATACGAGGAATATTTTTGTAACAGATTTTAACCTTCTAACTCTTCAATTTAAAAGTCTTTCTTGTCCTTTCTTAATTATCAGTCAAAAATACTACTCGTAGGGTAATTAATACAACGAAGTAGAATATTTTTAATTATTGCAAATAGATTTTAATCAAAAAGTGTATGATAAGCTAAAGACATGGTTTTGCTCGCCATAACTTTTAACATGAACTTTAAGCATTTAAAGTTGCCATATTTTATATTATAGATATGACAACTTCAACAGTCATATATCTAAATCATAGTTTTTTATATTAATACACTAAGCTTAAAGAATACATTTATACAATACCAGAAAAAATAATTAAATAAAAAAAGTATGGAATTTCGAAAAATAATTTGCCAAAAAAAGTATGTCGTTAGCACCATGTATTTACAGCAACCGAAAGTAATGGATATTCAGAGCAGTGGTGGCACATTATAAATACTGTAATATTTATCTTATTGGGAACTTGTAATAATGGAAAAAAAGTTCTTTACTTTAATTAAAGTTAATTATAACTATCTGAGTCTTTATAAGTTAATTGTAATAATGACCCATAGGGCTTTACATAAGTTTGCTGAACATTTAATATAGCTTAAACTTGACGTTATAATCGGGCCAATTACATTCCTAATAGTTTGTAATAGAGCTTAGTACAATACTAAATGGCTACAATAAGTAACTAAATTATTTTATCAAGAGAAATAAGTCCGACTTTTTGAAAAAAAAAAAGAAAAAATCAAAATGTTAAATATTTACCCTTCTACCAGTTATGGCCGAAAAATTTCGTCGTCGTTTTTATTTCAGCTTGTCGTCATCAATTCAACATTGATTTGGTATTCTAGAACAGTCTTACGACGACGGCAACAGTTTATCTTTTTTTTTTTTATTTAAAAAAGCAAAAACACATCTCTAGTATTTCATTCAACTAGTTTATTTTGTTTTTAATATTTTTTTTGAGAAAAAATATTTTCGTTTGTAATTTAAAGAAAACTTATTAGGAAGAATTCCGATATATTTAAGCCATTTAGCGTGTATTACTCTTTTAAAATAATATGATTTAAGTAATCTAGTTAGTAAAAAATTTTAACAACAATTGCATAAGTTCTTCCAATTGGTTTAAAGTTCTTCCTTAATTTTTTTAATATTTATTTACATTTTTCTTTTTTATTATTTTTTTTAACACTTTTTAGTTGTGGTGATGATAAAATCATAGTCGTTTCTTATAAAATACCAATTATAAACAAACTATTATCGATAAACACCAATTACAACAATTAGAATATTAATTGAAAGCAGAATAAACGACGTCGTTATCTATTGATTACGACAACTGGAATTATAATAAATTCATGGGCTTAAATTAAATTAAAGGTAAATAAAAAATTTTGCAAAGTCAGAAGAAGGTTGTATTTTCACTAATTTTTTATGGTGTGGTATAACAAAACAGGCAGATTAATACGAAATTTTCTATTCCTTCAATAGGTATAAAGTAGTTTTTGTGTAATCATAACGATAACAAATACATAATTGGTGAATATAGTAGGTACTTGTTGTCTAATAAGTCTGGCTACCCTGCAAAGCAGCAATAAAACTTGTAAAACCTCTTTTACTTGCGCACTAACACACACCTGCGCGCTCCCTTCTGCTTTTATTTTTTTATTATTATTTCCCCCAAACAAATATAATTGGGAGAACATGGGAGAGAGAGAGATATATTGAGCCAAATGTTTTCTTTTTTTTTTTTCTGTGTAGACTTTTTGTTAATGGGATTTTCTTATTATTCTTACTTCTTGTTATACACACCCGAATTGAAAAAAAAAAAATTAAAAATTGTGAATGGGGAGCTAGAAGTCAATGTTGTTATTGTTGTTATCTGTTGGCTTTTTGTTGTGCTTGTTGCTATTGTAGTAAAAATTGTGTTGGCGAGTATGAGAATCGTTATGGGAGAGAATATATTTTTGTTTGTCTTGTTTTTCTTTTCTTTTATTGTGTGTGGAGCCCTACCTTCTTACCTCTACTAAACAACTCATTGATATTAAACGTTCAGTCTTTAACGTTCTCTTGATTCTGCGCGATCGTTTAACGCGTTAGTAGTTTCTGTGGCTAGTTCAAAGAAATTTCTTAGAAAAAGAATAGTAGTACCTACATAAGTAGTTTATTTTCTATACACCTATTTTTTATTTATTTTTTTTTGTTATTGTGTTAACGCTTTTTAATTGTGCTCTGATTATTGGTGAATTGTAAATTACGACAGCGCTGATTAAAAGTAAAAAGGCAAGATATTGTTTATTTTGCAATAGATAAAAAATTTATTAAAAGTGAAAAACACGAGTACTTGAGTACATACACATACACACTTATTAGTCAATAAGAAAAGGTGTTTGAAATTAAAGAATTGCTAGAAACTCAAATGGCCATATTTTATTTAAAGAAGAAAGTGAAAAAGTGATTTTTAAATTTCATTTAAAAGCAACAAAATTAAAGAAGGAATACAAAAAAAATTTATATGTATATAGAAAATATTATATTGATACACACATAAATAGTTTTTTACTTACGCTCTTTTTTTAAAGTTGTTGTGGAAGCTCTTTACATGACCCCCCTTTTGCCAACTTCGTATACCAACTTACTGTGTCTTCTCTCTTGCTCAATGTGAAAAAGAAAATGAAGTGTAAAATTGTGCAAAAAATCAATAGCAGGAAAATTCAAGAAAAGCAAAATAAAATATATTTATAAACTGAGTGATCATTAACCTTTAGTTAAGACAAAATAGAAATGAATAAAGAAAACAAATGTTCCAAATGCAGAAACGTAAAGATGGGACTTGAGTAAAGTTTATTATACTTAAATGGAAAAAGCCAGAATTAAAAAATAAAATAAAAATTGTTGCCATACCTATAAAGAAAAGATCGTATTAATCAATTATTTAATTTTGAAAACATTAAATTTAATAAATAAAGTGCCAAATTGTATTAAAGACCCAAAATAAAATTTATCCATATCTAGCAAAGCGCGCCTATTTTTAGCTTCGTCGATTTTATCTTAGAAAAGAAAAACAAACTAAAATTATTTACAGTCAAAAAAGACATATTGCGAAACCCTTTAAACGCCCACTCACTTACATATGACTTTGTAAACCTATAAAAAAATAAATGCTTTATTTTTACATGCAAGAATTTTTATAAAATATCTACTTCGCCATTCAATTTTATTCTTTGAAGAAGAAAGCACAGGCAGTGTCAATTTTATAATATAGAAATTGAAACAGTTTCCAAGCCTTAATTGTGATTTTTTGTTGCTGCAATTTTTATAATCATTCTTAAAATTGTTTTATTAACATAATTACGCATGAAAAATATTACCAGCTCAGGCACTTGCGGCAGTGGCCTGCTGCAATTGCAAAATAATTTAGTCGTTAGCCATCAATTAGAAAATGGTGATGATACCAAACAAAAAGGTGAGTTTTAAATGATTCATTTGGATTTGTGTGTGTGTGTGTATTTCTTGAACTTAATATAAACCTAATACCACTTCCTACTAAATCATACATACGAGGGTTAACCCATTTGAAAAAATTATACTTGAGCTGAAAATTTGCCGCCAAATAGTGTTTCATTTTGCCACACCTAATTTTTTTTTGCTAAAGCTAACAGTTATAATATGTATACAGGCAGCATAAATGGAGACCTAATCGAACATTTTATAACTGAAATCCTAGAATTAGACTTATCAGTGGGAACGAGCCATCCGTTTTCTGCAGCTAAAATATAAACCTACTGTGACACTACTCTAGTATTACAAATTCGTCCTTAGTCTAGTATTCATTAATAATTCAAAGACTTCCTTTGGTGATTTGTGTATCATGTCATACGATTGTAGATACTGATGCCCTAAGTAACGAAATGGCTCTTCAGCTTTGTTACATAACCTTTAAAGGTCGTTGCGGCAGAGCAGAATCTTAAGAATTACTTAAAATTTTTTAATTGCGCTGCTAACCTCGTAAATCGTATAATTTCTCTCTATGCTTTTATTTGCTAGCTCTTGGCTTTTTATCTTATTTAATTTTTTTTTGCTTTCTCTTTATTTTTCTTACGTTTATCTATAGATGTTGCTATTGTTGCTGTTGTTGTATTCTTATTCTGCCTCATTTCTTATTTTTTCTAGTTTTGTATTACTGATGTTTATTTTTTAAATTTTTTTCTTATTTTTGCATCTGTATCTGCATCTTTATCGGGATTTTTTTGTTTTATTTCGTTTATTTCTCTCTGTTTAAAAATGATTTTTTTTATTATTTAATTTTGTTGGGTTTATTTTGCGTGTGTCACATTTGTTGTATTTGTTTTCTCTCTTTTTCATATTTCCACCTTCCTAAGCAGATCTTACTTCTGTTGTTCTTGTTGTTGTGTTTTGTCATTTTTACCTGTTTTTATTTATTTCTGCCAGTTTTCTGTTTTGTGTGTTGTTGCTAAATTTGTTGCTATATGTTCGTATGTGTGTATGTAAATGTGTTTTTTGTCGTTTAACAAGAAAAAGTGACTTGTTTTGTATTTCATGATGTTGCTGATTTTGTAGGTTTTTAAACACATTTATTGTTACCTATCTATGCTGTTATGCTTAGGAAAGATGCAAAGCTACACAGAGAAAAATTCAATAAAAAAAAACCTACTGGTCATAAAGTAGGCTTTTATAAAAAATTATATATTTAGGAAAAAATAAAAAAAAAAATTCTAAAGAATTCCACTTTATCATTATTAATCCCCCCAATTAGGAATAGAAATTCCCGGCAGTTTTTGTTTTACTTTTCCTCTTATTATGAATAAAGTTACTCCTATTTTATCATTACTTTATTCTTTGGTTTCGGATTTTTTTTAAAATAACATTTTCTCGGTAAAAAAATTCTTGGAGAATCGGTATTTAAAATTGGGCCAGTATTTTTAATTTTAAAAAATTTTAAAGAGATTTTAAATTATCTAGTCAATTCGAACCATTAAAACAGAAAAGTTATATATTTTAATCGAAACCAAATTCATGAAAATTTTGAAAAACATTTAAAATTTAAAAAATTCCTTAAAAATTGCAGCCAATAAATTTTTTGGAATTACTTGTATTAAATATTATGGTGACACAATATCGATTAATCGAACTTTATTTTGCATATAGGGTAAACGCTTCTAACTTCAGCATGTTTGTTTTTATAGGAATAACAGAGACTTTATATTTATAAAAAGTAATTTTTGATTGACTTGCCTTTATTCAATGTTCTTCAGAAAAATTTAGTGACAAGGCAAATTTTGAATGGGTTGGGAAGGCTATTATTTGAAAAAATTTCCATGTTATTATTTTTTAATGATGTGAATCTTAAGCACAAAAATTCATTGAGTACCGACTATTCGTAAATTGTGTTTTGCTAGTAGTTGTTAGTATGTTTTCTTGAGTAATCTCAAAGCTGCCGAATATTATTATATTATGTTTCTGGATTTGGCAGCTGATTGTCTTAAAAACATTTAAAGGCAAAGAGATATGACAACAATAGGATGACATCGTGACGCCGATCACTATCAAATTTGGTGTATTTTTAAAAAACCTTTAAATTACTTAATTAATACATTTAAAAATATACCCAATACGGTATCGTTACAGCGGGTTATCAGAGTAATACCATGATTATGTATAAAATGGTACCAATATGAAAAAGCAGAAACGTTAAACTTCGGACTACCTACATAACTATCTGGGGCAATAAGAAAAAAGCCTTAATGTCGAATTATTTAATTTTTAAGAAGAGCTATTTTAAACTTTAAGTCATATTTTGGTAAATTAATCTATTTTAAAACATTACTTGTGGAAGTCAAATGTACTATGTGTTAGAAATATCACTGAAATAGTTTTCGTAACTTGTTCAGTTTATATTCCAAATAAGGCTAAATATTGAAAAAACATAAGCAAAAACTCATTTTCTTTCAGTGAAAAATCTTCATGAGCATACTGAAATGCGCGGCGGCAACACTAAGCTATTAGAAAATTCAATTTTGACAGTGCGTTTTATAGTGAAGTTTGCAAGAATTACGCAATAAAATAACGAATATTAAAATAAAATTTTAAAAGTAAAGAATTTTTTTTGAAAAATAATTGGCAAAATTAGGTATGTCGTTGCCACTTTGTATTTATAGCAACGAAAAGTAATCGGTATTTACAGCAGTGGTGCCACATTACAAATTTTATAATATTTATCTTATTGGGAACTTGTAATAATGGAAAAATGTTATTGGTCACTTTGTCATTTACTTTAAGTAAGTTGTAATAATGGCCCTTAAAAGGAGAAGCAAAGTAAAAAGTCGATAATATGAAAAATTAATAAAACTTTTTAAAGTTTTATTTAGTTTAAGCTTCAGGATTGAAAAATTTGAAAAATTTTTGTAAAATTTTTATGTTATCGACTTTTTTGCTTCACTTCTAAAATTTTTTAAAAGTAACTTAGGGCTTTAATGAAATCATATAACGATATGTATATATATGTATTTTGTATTTGTAATAGGGAAATTTTTAATATTTATTATTCATTTTTAACAACAATTTATTTTCTTTTCTTTTGTTTCTAATTTCAGGTAAGCACTCAATTTGTTAATCATGATTATTATTCCAAAATTACGGATCTGTGAGTATTGAATAATAAAAAAAATTTTGTTATAAAAAACATACAGATCTTAGGCAAGTAATGCTTTCACATATGACTACCAATTTGATATAGAAAAATTTGTACAGATCGTGTAAAATCTTAAAAAAGGCTATACTTCTGTAAAAGTCGTTTGAAAAATTTTATTTACAGCATGTTCAATGTTTATCTAATAAAACAACTGACATTGAAATTGATACAATGTTTGAAAACAATTTAATATTTTTAGACGGTGCTGTACACTGAATTCGCAAAAAAATGTTCGTTTAAAATGAATTCACATATTTTGTTGTCTTCTAACCAACTTGTTCAAAGTAAATCGAATGGTTTTTAATGTAATAAAGGACTAAAAAACATGCAAAAAGCAATTACCATATAAAATTTTAAGCCTTTCTTTCCTCGTATTAATAAAATGACTTGCACTTAAACAAAAAATAACTTTAAACCGCTCTGAAATTTTCTCAAAGTTTAGTAAGATGAATGATAGCAACTCTTTCTCAAAATTTTTCCTTCTATAGCCCGTATTATTGATTCCCTAAGAAAAGGAAAATTTAGTGTAAAAAAATTTCAATCGATATGCAAAATGCTATTATTCATTCTTGCGGAATTATTTTGAATTGTTTTCTTTAATTGTAAATTAAAAAGTTGTCTATTGTGAGTGAATTTTGTTAATGTTTCAGCTGTTGGTGGTAAAAATTGAATTTTTTAATAAAAGGAAAAAATCAATTTTTAATAAATAAAATTAAATTATTTTCGAAAAATAGACAAAAAAGTTTTTATTTTTCCTTACATATTTGCGTTTGCCAAATGTAAAAATTTAAACATGACTAGCTGAACCGTTTTGCCTTAAAATTTTTGTATACTCGTATTCGATCTTCTTACTATAAGATAACGTATTCATAGAGTAAAATACCGTGCCAGACGGGGTAAAGACAGATAGTAAATAAATAAGCCAAATACCAATTGCAACACCACTTGCCGGGCGCTTTTGTGACGCTAAACCTTCCAAGGCATAACCCAAAGACATACAAGGAAATTCAATTAAATCGGTCCAAATTTTATATATTAAGATGCAGAATGATAAATTGCAACATAAAAAATGCTTTCCGCAATCGCAGAACGGAAAGAATAATTAATTTTTTAACACAAAAATGTTGACTTTGACGCACTTTACTTTGAATGATGTCAAAACGAATGATTTGCAGAACTGCAAATAGAAATTTTTTCGGTTTCGGCCGATTATGTCACACATAATTGTACAAGCGCGCTCTTAATAGCAGTTTCAGCACACTTAACCCGGGTCATACATATGACTTGCTTTAAATGTGAAAGCAGTTTTACTAAAAATTATTCACTATGACTTTCTCGTAAACCATTGTTTTACGTATACTAAAAAAGGCTCTTCAGGCAATCTAGCCTGAATTTTTTTTTTATTTAATTTCCATAAATTGGACGAATTTTTTAAAATTCGCAGAAAGTTGTAAATTTGCTTAATTTTCTTTTTTTGCGTTTTTATAATCTTTAACAATCTAATAATGACGATCTAACTTAAAATCAGAATTTCAGTATCCCTAAACATATAATAACTTATTGTTATTATTATTGTAAAAAAGCTATATATACCGCAACCGAAAGAATCCTTTTTACAGCCCATATATTCACTGTTCATGATTGAGTTTCGAATGTAGCCAATTATCCTGTATCTTGATCTAAAAAAAGCCTGTGATTTATTACCAAAAAATAAGTATCTGAAATAATCGATTAAAAGCACAAGTCTCCAACAGGGAGAGTCTATTTCTTCTGCTACTTTCTTCTATTATTTTTCACAGTGTATATGCTCTTATTAATTTTTATGTGTATCTTGTTAATGATGTTAAAAAGTCAAATCAACAGATGTTGTTAATTAAATAAATTCATGTATTGTTTTGTCGTACATACGAATTTTTAATTATTAAGATTAATGAAAGGAAATTAATGAAAGTAAATGAATATACAGAGATTATATTCACACGAGCTTGTGTGTATATTGCAAAAACTAAATATAAATTATAATTTTGCACATGACTTTTTAGAAGACAAGCAACAACCTAGTTTTCCTAATGGGTCATTTGCCAATTTGGATGAGGTGAAGCACAGTGGGCCTGACAATAAAATAAAATAGATGATTGAAATTAATACAATGGAAATTGCAGCAAAAAATACATTGAATTGAAATGGATTTAAAAAAAATTGCATTAAAAATTTCATTGAAAAACATATCAAATATATTTACGATCAAATTCATAAAATATATTTTTGTTTATTAAGAATTTATTAAGCAAATTTCAAATAGAAAATTTGTTTAATAGGCCCTTATTAAGCAAATGTGTTTTTTATGAATTTGACATTTAATTTCTATTTTTTTTTTTTTTTTACTAATATGTTTAAAAAAGTTTCTATTGATCCTGAAAGTGTTGTCCATTTGCAATATAATTGTAAAATTTTTCGTATTGCACAATTATGTATGTGTGTTTTATATCCGAAGGTGGCACAATATATTGGCAGAAATCAAAATATTTTTGATTTTTGCTGTGCAATCACAAGAAGTGTAATATACGGTGTTTTCCCAATGTAGTTTTCCTGCAAAACCATAATGTAACAGCTGCTTTATTAAAGAAATATTATGTTCCTATTATGATTCACAACTCAACTCTTCTTTAGTTGTAATATTGATATTACAACTTATTACAACTCTGCGTTTGTGAAGTTGAGAAATACATACAAAAATGACAATAGCAGTTGTTTAAATTACAACTCAGTTGAGTTGAGTTGTAAATTATAATATTTAGGGGGATTAATACAAAATTTTGTAGGAAATAAAAACACGCAAAATAAATATTTAATATTGTATCACTTATTGCATAATATAGTGCAATAAATACAATAATATTGTATTCCGAACTTACCGTTACTATCACATGATATGTTTTCGAATAAAGTTCTAAATGTAGACCGACTTGCTTACAGTTATGACTTTATGTTGGATTTTCTTGTAAATTTTCCAAACCATGCCCAGAGTTGTTGTGCTGTGTGTGTGTGAATACAGATAATCAAACATACACGCTTGCACAACGCCCATAGTGCAACGAAATAAACACGTTTGTTGTTAGTTGGTTTACATTTACTTTTTGTTTTGTTGCTGTACTTGTTGACTTATTTTTTGTTTTTTTTTTTTATTAGAGCTGGATGTACAACTCAACCAGTCGAAGTGTCAGGCTCTATTACTGTGTGCCATATATATTTTCTGTTGCTGTTTGAGTTGGCAATCGGTAGAAGAAAAAACATAAAGACAGACATGCTTATTTTGATATTAATTTTTTTGTATCTCGGTTATTTTCTTTTTGCTATTTTTATTTCCACTGTATTACTTTGCATGCATTTTATTGTTGTGTTGCTTTGGCTCGATCACCTTCTTTTAAATCACCACCAAACAACATTAGCACCGATAGCAACAACAACAACAGAAACAACTGAAATCTGAACTAAAAATTAAGGCGCGCTTACGTTCGTTTTCGTGTCCATTGTTGTTGTTTTGGTTCTGTTCAACACAGTTTTTAGCTTTTAGTTTCAGCTGCGATTTTCAAAATCCAACTTAAGCCGAAAACCAAAGCAAAAGATTTGTCTGTGTGTGCGCGTGTGTTTATGCTTAGGTTTTCAAAAACCTTTAAAACACACGACAACTCCTACTTGAGCTGGTGGTGTTGTTGTTTTTATTTTATTAATTTTTTTTAATTCTTTGGTTATTTTATTGTTGCTCCTTTTGCTGTTGCTGCTTTAAGCTTGTTGTTGCTAACAGCTTTATTGCTAAAAATTGGTCAAGAGTAAAAATCATTTCTGGTAGTTGCTAACAAGTATTTTAGAATTTCACCAAATATAACCTTAAAATAATAAAAGGGGAAAAAAGAAGCGAAGCACATACCAAGAGCACCGAAACAAGAAAAAAAGCACTAATTATTATTTCCGCCTCTTAAATTTTAAAAAGCACTAAAAATGGTTGACAATCACTACAGGGCCGGTTTATTAATGCAATTTTTGTTGCTACATTTCTTTTTTTTTCACTTTTAAGTACGAGTATCTTAATTGTCTCTTCTTCTCATCCTAAAAAAGAACCTGCCAAATTTCTTTTCTCGCTCTTCTACAAACTAAGAATGGCAGCAATAAAAATTGCATGATGTAAATTGAGAGAATGGAATTAAAAATTCGCTCAAAATTATACAACAAAATTAGGCCTTAATGATACGCAATTTAGAACTGCTTTGTAACTGATTTAAATTGTTTTAGAATTATAGTTGTCTTGTGTTTTAGAGTCAGCTTTTGGAGGTTGACCTTTCAGGCAAATAAATTTTATAGAAAAACATTCATCAATTTAGTTTTAATTTTAATTTAATTTTGTATTTAACTTTTTTCTTTTATTTAGTGGACTTTTGTTTTATTTTTTTTAATTCAATTTCCATAAAGGCTGTTTTATTGTAATTGTTGTTTCATTGTTTTCAGCTGAGTAAAAATCGTTACGTTTGATATGAAATAAATTAAAAAAAAATTATAAATTGAAATATGTACAGGGTGTCCGCCAGGAAGGTATATTACTTGGTTTTGACGCCATTTGGTAAGCATTGGTCTTGACAGTTCATATTTGGCAGTCTGGTCTACTACACGTGTCAAATTTATTATGGAAAAATATTCGATAAACCATCGTGTTTTAATCGTTAAAACATTTTACCAAAATCAATCATCGATTACTGTGACGATGAGAAAATTACGTTATTTCAAGAAATGATGATGTTGACTGGCCTCCACGGTCGCCTGATTTGACTGCTCCGGACTTCTTTTTGTGGAGATATCTGAAAAGCAAGGTTTATGCAAACAAACCAGAAAATCTTGAGCAACTCAAACAAAATATTCGTGATGTAATTAATGAAATACCGCGTGAAATGTGTGAGAATGTAATGAAAAATGTGTTCGATTAAAATTTTCTAAAACACAGTTGTGTTTGAGATTAACTCACCCACCCAATACTCAATCTACTTGTCTGTCTGTTTGTCTGTATATTTATAGTAGTTGAAATTAAAAGAATGATGGAAATAGAGACGACTTAGCCAATAAGCGTGTGTGATGATGTAGATGGTATATGAGTATACTTGTGTACCGCATACACATAGTCGTTTTGCCTTAAAAGGTAAGACGAGAAGTTGTTGGGCCAGTTTCAAACTATTGGCTGTTGTTGTTTGTGTTGGGCTTTTTCTTAAGTTTTGCTTTATTAAAGCCGTATTCAAAACAGTCATATTTTGTTCGTAACAACTGTATGTATTAATGTGCGAGTATAAATGTTTTGTAAGTAGGGTTTGGTTTCATTTGGTTGGTGTTGGTTCGGTTCGGTTAGTTTTGTTTTGTTTTTATTGTTATTGCCTTTTATTCTGGCTGTTCTGCTTGATTTGTATTCATTTCATTTTCATATCTTTAGTGTGCTCTCCTCGTATATTTATTTATTTTTTTTTTTTTTATGTTATTTTATTTTAAAATATACACATGTCAAAGATACTTAAGTTCGTTGTTGTTGTGCTGTGTTGCTGCTGTTTTATCCACTATAAGAAGAGATATCTGTTAAAACCAGCAACAGCAATAGCAATAACAACAACAGTAATAATAACAATAATATTTTAATAAGCAGAAACAAAATCCCCACAAAACCGCCGTTTCTTTTTTTTTTTTTCTTTTTTCTTTTTTTTTTTAATATGTCTACAATCAATTGCTTTATTAATATTCATGAGCTTAAAAGTTTTATTTTTTCAATTTATATTTTTCCAAAGAATATTAAACGTTTAATAATAAAAAAAAAGAGTCGGACTACGTTTCATTGAAGAGCTTCATTCAATAAAAAATAAGAAAACAAAAGTCTTAGAATTATGTTTTTAAGATTTACTTTCTGTGAAAAACAAACTTAAATGAATATAATTTAGTAACCGCCTAGACAAATCACTTTATTATTGCGATGTCAAACATCGTAACTTACTTTCATATTCCTAATTCTAACAGTCATACCTAAACTGGCGAGGCAAGCGTATTTTGTCTGTCAAAAATGTATGGAACATACCGAAATAGCACAGCAGCAAGACTGAGCAATTGAAAAATTCAATTTTGACAGCGCGTTTTGTAATGAAGTTGGCTGCAAATCAATTATTTGTTATTTTTTTAAATTTATAGTTTATTTTTTTAAATTTAGGGATGACGGTTTAATATAAATAGAGGGTATTGAAGAACGTTCTGCTTGCCGCACCAATTCGGTTTGGACTGTAAAAGTGTCTTTCCTGTGATTTTTAGAAAAATTTTCCTTCAAGTCATAATGTTACTGTTTGTGACCTAAATGCTCACTTGATTAAATATTATTAAACAAAAATTATAAATTTAAGAGTTTTTATCAGTGTATGAAAACAAACGAAAACAAACGAATGAACACTCTGCACTCACGTTCCATCATTAAAATCATGCATTTGGCAACAAAATAGAAGCAGAAATGTATCGAATTAATGTTTTTAAAGATATATATGTGCGAAATGTGTGTGCGTGCACTGCCGTATTTAGTTTGTTTTCGTTTAAATTTAAAATAGAGTTTTGCTTTCATGAGCTAAAAAAAATACAAAATTAATCGTCACCAAAGTTTGCATTGTTTTTATTATTATATTTTAGTCGCCGCAAAAAACCAAACAAAACAAAGTCAATCGTTTCGTTTTGTTCATTTTCTTATTATGGTTTTTGTATCATTCATACTAAGATTATTTGATTTATATTATTCCAGCAACACTGAATTCTGTTAGGCCTAAGAGCCGGAATTCACCATGTGAGGTATTCTCATTTGTTTTGAACCCCTTCAAAACTTCATGTTATATAAAGCTTTTGTTGGAGAGTGAAATTAAGCGCATTGACTTACTGTATAAAGCAGCTTCGGTTCGACCTGCATTGCCCTTATTTCCTCCATTCCCTCCTAATCTAAATTTAATTCTTTCTCCTTCCTTCCTAGCGTTTTTTGCAATTTTGAAATGGGAATTTCCTTTGACACATGAACAACAAATTCTGTTTGCTTAAATTTCATTGAAATTACTCAGGTTTCTTTCTTTACATATTTAAATGGCGTTTATACAACTATTTCATTTGCTTTGGCAGATTTGAATATCTCTTCCATCGCACTACATAATTATCTCTCTATGCCGCTGTTTTTTATTTTATTTTTCTTTTTTTTTTTTTGTATTTTTAAGAAGGAGTTTCTTCTTGCAATGCTTCCTTTTGAGATAAACTATCGTTTTCCACAAAAGAATACGAAAGAGCAAATAAATAATTTACTTTAAAAAAAATAATAAATAAATAAATAAAATAAAACGATATTTAAAAAAGCCCCAGCCACAAAATCTAGGGAGTGTTGTCTATAGTATTGTGGATGTACGTATTATTGTTCAAACGCCTACACAAAGCGATAAACAGTCGACGGACATGCAAATAAATAATCGCACATACATGCAAAAATCGCTAAATGTTAAAAGTCTGATCACATTTTTTTTATTACAACAATCTTTTAAAACAAAACAACATGCAGTGCAGAATTTAAATTAAATTGAAAATTATCTTATATGAAAACTAAAAATATGCAAATGAAGCAAAACTGTTTCAAACAAATCTGAAATAATATTTAATTGTAAAAAAAAAAAAAATTTAAATAAATACGTAATAAAATAGTTGTCCCTTTTAAAAAAAAATTGCTTAAAATTAAATACATTTTGCAAAAAATCGTTCTCTTTTTTCAGTTATTATTTAGGTTTTAGATGGTGTTTCTGATGATTTTGTACGAACGTGACATGTCTAAACTTCCGGCTAAAATAAAAATAAAGCAACAACTAACTCTGCCCTTTATGTCTGAAACACTAGCAACTCATTCTATTTTATATATTTATTCTATTTTTCATTTAGTTGACTTTTGTTTTAAATTTTTAATGGCAAAAGAAGAAAGTCAATTTGGTTAATGTTTTTCTCTAACGTTAGTTTTATATACATACTTAATTTAAAGTTGCTTTTTATAAAAAAAAATATAATCATAATTCTGCTATCGTCTATTGTAGTATTGGTTTAAATATTTTTATTTTATTCTCTTTGTCATTTAATTAAATTATATTTACTTGAACTAAATATGTGTGTATGTACTTGCAGGGCTGGCTGTAAATTGTTTAGAGATTAGCTTTTAGAGAGTAGCTTTTTAATTTGGAATAACAACAATTATTTATAAATTGCATGTTTTCTGCTGTAACACCAAATTAGCGAACTAAAACTCATACTAAAACTACCGAATTATAAATATTAAGACTACCATATTATATAAAGACTACTTACTTATATTAAGACTATCTTCTTATAAAAAGGCTTCTAAAACACTTAACTGCTATACTAAAACTCCTAATTGTTATACTAAGACTATTAGCGTCTTATACTAAGACAACAGTCTTATACAAAGACAACCGTATTCTACTACTGACTCATACTAAGACTACTACCGTTTTATACTAAAACGAACGTCTTATACTAAGACTACTACTGAATTATACTAAGGCTGCTGTTTTATACTAAGAATGCCGTTTAATATTAATTGGGTGTTCAGCGATGTCACATCAAAGCCTAAGCGAACGAAAGCCAAACATATTTGTACTGAAAACAAAAACAAATTTTTGTATTTTTTTTTTAATACAAATGTGCTTTGTTT
This sequence comes from Thelaira solivaga, assembly GCA_947397855.1. Taxonomy (NCBI): domain Eukaryota; kingdom Metazoa; phylum Arthropoda; class Insecta; order Diptera; family Tachinidae; genus Thelaira; species Thelaira solivaga. The sequence goes on from OX377612.1 coordinate 31,946,847, forward strand.
TCGTTCGCTTATGTTTTCTTGTGACATCGGTGAACAGGCCATAATACTACTACAGTCTTACACTAAACCAACTACAGTCTTAAGCTAAGTCTACTATAATCTAATACTAAGACTACCAACTTGTGCTAAGCTTAATACCGACTTATACAAAAATGACCATATTAAACTAAGACTGCCCTCTAATATTAAGACGACCGTCTTACACTAAGACGACCGTCTTACACTAAGACGACCGTCTTACACTTATACTGAGGTTACTACTGACTTATACTAAGATTGCCGCTTTGTACTAAGCCTACTACAGTTTTATATTAAATGAAAATAAGATATTTTTATTCAATATTACTTATTTTCTAAGATAATTTTGAAATAAGTACAAATAAAGATTAATATTTTTTCTTATACTAAGACTACTACTATCTTATACTAAGACTACCGCCTTATACTAAGACTACTTAGGCCCGAAAAATTATTAACTTATATATTAATACTCGTATATGTAATTATAATTATAATAATATTAAAATGTACATACATCTAAAATTTTAATTAAAAAAAAATTAACGATATTTTTAATTTAATATCCAACCAAAAGCTTGATATTTGATTTATAAAATCTTAACTTTAACTATAAGTTACCGATAGTATACTAAACTACTAAAAACATTACTATGAGAGAGACCTAATTGTTTATTTAACGATCTGAACCCAAATCGTGACATTCGATATCGACCATCGAGTAGGTATTTCATAAAAAAAAAACTTGTCTTTCGATCATTTCATTTGATAGCGAATTCAACGATTTGTCCCCTGATTTTAATGTTGACAATTCTTTCAAATTGGCGTTTTTTAAAAATAGCAAAAATGGTAACAATTTTCTCTTATCTGGCTGGGTTTGATTAGATATTTTTCAAAATTGCTAGTTTTAATTTTTTTATTGCTGGTTGATAATGAAAAAATAACAAGAAATACCAAATACAATCATTGGTGTCATAGATCGAAAGATCTCTTTAATTGTTGTTTTTATGATACTAATTTTGTACAGCGTTAGGTGTTGTTATGTGCGATTTTTAAAAGGCAAAGTGAGCGAAAAGAACCATTACACGTCTTAAAAAAGACAAATATTCTGATTTTAAAACTGAGGCATCAGGCGTTTATTTTGTGAATTGACAAAATAAATTAATTTTCTACAGTAATAAAAAAAATATTTACAGGAATGCGAAAAATAGCTTCTTTTGCACATTTGTATTGAAAACAAAAAAATGTTTTCTTATTAGGTACTCGTAAATGTACCAGTAGTCGGCAATGTAACGTTTCTAATTTTTTCAAATTGGTACCATTTTATACATGATCATGGTATTGCTCAGATAACCCTGTAAAATACATCAAACTTGTCAGTAGTTGGCACACATGTCCCAGTTCTCGCCATACTGTGATCCTATTGTCGACATATCATTTTGCCCACTCCAGACACATGATCCTGTATTCGGCAGGCTTTTAAATTACTCAATAAAACGTTCTGCCAACTTCAGGCAAAACACAAATTATGTATAGTCAGTACCCAAATATTACTATAGGAAGTGATGAAAAATTTTTGTGTTTAAAAGAAGCATCATTGAAAAGTAAAAAAAAAATATTATTTTTCACAAATTTTTACGTATCAGGGACAATATTTAAATTTTTTTCTTTCAATAGAAATCATTATAATATTTAAAATTGGCCTTGTCACTAAATTTTTCCTAAGAAATCATGCACTTCTGCAGATGACACATTGAATAAAGGCAAATTACGAATAAATTATTCTTATTTCAGTAAAATGAACTCATTTTAAATAGAGAGTTGAGTATATTATTTAAACGAAAATGGTTTTTTATAAATTATAGACTTTCTATCACTTTTATTTACTTGAGTTATAAAAACAGAAAAGAAGACATTATTAATAAAATTATTAGCGTTTACCCTATTGCTTCTGTTTTCAATACAAATGTTGGTTTTATTTAATTGTACAGCCCCTAGAATTAGAATAAGTTTATTATTCATTAAGAAATCAAAAACTGCTTTGTATGATTTGTCCGCCATGTTGGCCGGTTGTAGGTAATTTTGCTCTAAGTAGCGAAGACGGGTCCAAATTAAACTATTACATTGACACAATATGTGTTCTGCTGTCTCTTCATCTGCGTTTCATACCTGCAGGGGTCATTTTTACTGATCCTCATATTCGCTAAGTGTTTCAATACTATGCAATGTCCAGTCAGGAATCCCGTGACAATGCAAATTCCTAGCCGGGTCAAGCTAAGTAATTCTTCCCAGATCGGAACGGCATGAATGTTTTCGCTACCCTGATACCTGTTGTTCCCAGGTAGTATTGTTGCGATTCTGTTTCCAGCCACTCCCTAAAAATGACCTTTATAGAGCTCCAGGACAGCCCGCAGAATGATTCTGGGCCAATAAATTTATTACCTGCCCCTTTCGTCTGCCTTTTTATTGCCAAGTGAAGTGTTATTAGATGCTAGTCTTTTTAAAAGTTTTAGGAAATTACAGAGCAGTACTGAGTGTAAGTAATGCCAGTCTACTGTCCGAGTGAATGTAGATGTGACTGTTTTTTGAGTCTCTTTCTAGTTCCTCTCTTAGGCGGAGCTCTATGGCATGTATTTCGGCCTGAAAAACTGAGTTCTCTTGACCCATACTGACTTCTAAAGTTTAGACCAAATACCCCAAATACCTGTGACTCGGCACCGGGTTTGGATTTGTTCTATTCCCAATTAACCCTATTTGGGAATGTTACCCTGAATTTACGAGTGAAGTTGTATTTGGTCAGGCCGTAGTCGCTTAGGTTTACAAAATTCGCACCTGTTTCAGCAATTTCTATAGAAAAAGGTTGGAGGCCGTATCGCCCAAGATGACCTTTTGCATTGAACTGTAACAGGAAATAGATAATATTTCTTAGACTAAAAAAATCAGTGGTTTTACATAATAGAATTTTTTTTAATATTTTATTTTGTATAGATCTAAATTTCTGTTTTTCTTGAACACAATTTGTATTATTTATAAGTATTATAGTATGTTCAGACGAGACAAGGTTCGCTCTCTTTCGAGGGTTCACATCCCAATCTCGAATGAAACAGGAAGATTCGCCATACAAAATTAAGTGAGCGAATCTGCAGGTTTCATTTTGAAACTCTTGCCGAAACCATGAAAATTTAGTATCATCCCTAGTTTCTATCGCTAGTTTCTCTTAACTAGCTGTCCAACAAAACAAATTGTAAACAAAGAAATATTATTGTTTTGCAAGCATTTCAATGTATTAGTAAGAAACAAAGGAAAGAGTGTTAAATTGCTTAAATATAAAAATAAACATAATAAATAACACAACATATTAAATTATTTGAAATAATAAATAAATTTTTTATAAATTATTATTTTTTCTAAAAATACATATATTTATATATTAAAATTTACCTTTTTTATCCATTTCAAAACTAAAAAACAAACGCGGGCAAATGCGAAACAACAAAAAACAAAACAAAGCAACTGTCAAATGAAACTCATTATGTGTCGTCTGAACGCAAATTTTCACAATCGAGGTTCAGACAGCGAAACCAGCATTGAAACTCGTCGTGTGAACATGCTATTAGGCGCTGAATTAAGTAACGCAACTATAGCTAATACAAAACCATTTATTAAATTTATAATTTGAATTAATAATTAATAATTTGAAGTTATAATATTTTTGCAATCAACTGCGAAATTAACTACTTGTTAAAAAAACGCTTTTATAAATAGACCTGTAAATACCTTCCGTGAGAGTACTCTTTTCCTTGTGGCATAAACTAGAATAGACTAGACAGTTGAAAAAGGATAGCTATAAAATTTTGCGTTTTATACTTGTCACTTGTACACAGTCACAGCAATTGCTAATTCTCTCATTGACTTTTTGGTACCGCTAAAAACCATAATTTGTGAAATTTTTCTGTAAATGGTTGGTTTTTTGTGTTAATTTCTTAGTTTGCTAAAAATTAATAATAACAATAGTAATTGAGATATAATATATATCCTGATATCCTGAAGAAGCTACAAAAATTGGAGCGAAATATCGAAAAAAAAATTAACTTTTGAAAAATAAGACCTCAAGCTTAACAAAATAGCCATATTATTTAAAAGAAAACTATCAAATAAAACTAACTAATAAATTAATAAATTTATAATAAAAGTTTTGTTTTCTATAATTTTTTAATTTCAATTTCATGCGTTTTCCTATTTTTCGTAAACAATGTGTAATATATATGTCTCTTTCATAGATCCTAAGCAATCAGATGTTTTGGGCCTTTTGCATCACTCACTTTTTACATGTCTATGTTACTTTATGCTTGTGGCCTCACACTTACTAAATTTTAATTTTTCTGTGTCACTTATCTATCTACATACATAAAAAAAAAATAAAAATTAGAATTTAATTTCTGCAAGTGTACATGTCCGTCTCGCAAGGCTTGTATAAAAATAATCAAAAATTATTACCAATTTAATAGAAATAATAAACTCGTTCGTGAATATAAGAAATACAACAACAAATTCAACCGCAATAAATAGAGAAAAAAGATTGTGTCTATTTTAAAATAAATGACGTCTATAATTGCTTTCAACTCACTTTAACAAAAAGTTTATTTTATTTAATTTCATGTTTTTGATTTTTGTTGTTGCAGCGATTTGCTAACTCATATGAAAACCACAAAAAAAAAAAACAACAAAGAAAATGATGACTCATGTGCTCGCATGCAGGCAGGTGCTTTTTCACCTCACCACTCACTACATTCTACACAAACAAACAAACAAAAAAAAAAACGTAAATAAAATAAAATATAAAACAAACAGTACACAATTCTCAAGTGGAGAGTTTAAATAAATCGCCATGACATTCTCCACCTTTTCTCTCTTTCTCATATGAAAAAATCACTATGAAAAGAAATCTCATTAAAATCAAAATACAAAATAAAACTAAATTTATACTCGTACTCACATAATAAAACTACAACAAGTTTACTGCGTAAATTATTATTAACGCTGTATATTATTTTGAGTAAACCTTTATTAACGAATGGTTTGCATTCATATACTGACCACATAAATAAGTAGTGTGTTAGATCAGAGAAAGACATTGATTCTGAAACTCATTTTTTAAAGATTTCTTTGACCTTACGTAGAATTATTTGAAAGAAAAAAAATTAAATGAATCAAGAAGTTAAGTTTTTATATTAAAAAGAAAATACCGATTTTCATTAAATTTTCACATTTTTCAGCAATTTCTTAAATTATTTCAGTCTTCTATGCAAGTGACACGTTCTATACGAACATTAATTGAAAACGTTTAGTAATAGATATTGGACTGAAAAGAAAATGCGAAATTTTGAATTGAAATTTTCTTCAAGTTGTACCCATATCGTTTCTTCAAATATATCCTAGAAAAAGAAAAAAACTAATTTTTTAAGCAAAATTTAGAAATTGTTAATTAAAAAAATATTAAAAATAGAAAGAACCAAAAGTATGTACTAAAGGGTTGCACAAACATACTTGAAAGCCCCACATCACTAAAAACATGTGTAAAATTTTATTATAGAAAGTACTTGTAAGCAATGTCAAGTATGCTTGTGCAATTTTTTAGTATGTATTTACATTCATGGTTATTTTTCTACAGGCATATAAATTTACAAGTTGCGAATAATTAAAATTTTTTTTTTTAGATATTAAATTTTTAATTAAAAATATTAATTACTTGAAAATGAAAATACAAATTAATAACAAAGTTTACAATAATCCCTAAATATATATACAGAATGACAATTCAAAAATCGACTTATCATAGAATAGAAGGTCACAAACTCATGTAAACTTACAGGTCCAAACTCTTTTTTTTTTCTACAGAATAATGGTTGTAATTGTCATGTCCAGGAATGTTATAAGTACAAGATTACGTCATGAGCATGATTTTCTGTTAGATGACGTAAATTGTTCACTTCCTCTCTCTTTCTCTTATTTAGCTGTAAGTTATTAGCCAGTCGCGTGACGTCATTTGTGCTACATTCGCAGAAAATTTTAATTTTATGTGCGGGGTGGCGTAATCTTGTGTTTCTATCATTCTTGGTCGTGTCTAGTTGTAGTCTATTGGCTGAGTGGTTGAAAAAGACAATTTTAAAAACGTGTTATGTGATAAATTTTGCCGAATCTATCATTTTCAACTTTATTTTTGTTTCTTTTTAGTTGATTTTATTAACTGTTCCAAACACTGGACGCTAGAAAATCAATTACTCAACACTTTTAGTTAGGTATGTCAGTTATAGGCCATGCCAAAAAACCAGTTTTTGGAAAGTTGTTAATCTAAAACATTCCGTTCGGCGAATGCGGAAAGCATTTTTTGTGCGGTAGCAAAATTTGCAATTATAGATTCCGCGATATATTTTTACATTTTGTTTAGGCTTAAATTTTTTCACAGAAAGCAAACGGAAAGAAATACAAAAGTTCACAAAAATAAAATGTGTTTTAGCTTAATTTGTTTTAATTTTGGAAAATAATTTTGCTTTATTTATAGAAAATTAATTTTTTTATTTTTTATTTAAAATTTATTTTGATGTTAAGAAATGCAAGTCACCCACAGCTAAAAAAATTAACACAATTCAATCACAACAGACAACCTTTTAATTCACAATAATAAGATAATTCCACAGGAATAAATAATAGCAATTTGCATATCGATCGATATTTCTTTCCTCTAAATTTTCTTTCCCACTGATAAGTTAAATGCTGAATGATTCGTTAGTAACTTACTACTTCATTTTGGTTTTCAAATCTATTTAAATAGCGAAGATTGTCTTCACAAAATATTAACCTGAACTTTTGTTTCGAATTGGCCTTAAAAATATTTTTTATCAGTCAAATTGTAAAACTTTCCCGAAGTAACAGCAGATCGAAGCTTTATTCTTACCTTAAAAAATACCTACAAAAAAAATTTTTATTTACCAGAATTAGAACATAGAAACTGAAAAACTTCTGGGAAATTATATTTGTGTACTTTTTCGTGTCTTTGCCTACTTCAGTTTCCTTTCCCTGCTTTTTCCTAAAAATATAAACGTTTGCCAGCTCTTTTCAATGCCGATATCTAGTTATAATTTTTTTTCTTTCTTTTTTTTTTAACATTGACAATGCGAATTATTTATTTGTTTTTAAACGTAAAGACGAAATGGTGTTTGTTTAAACCAACGCGATGCATCGTGTCTTAGAGATCAGATGGCAGAACAAAAGCAAATACAAAAACAACAACTGCAATAAATAAATAAAATAAAAATAAAGCTTAATAAACACTAACTGAATATTAAATAAACAATTTTTTTTCTGCATTTTCAGCAGAATTATTTATTATTCATTCGCTCATAAACTAACTTTTACTCAGAGAGTGTTGCATAAATGTTTGCTGCATGCAAGTGTCTTGTTGTTTGTACAAGTGCAAATGAATAGTGGACATGTTCTGGCTGATATGTGTGTATCTGTGAGTGTGTGTTTATGTCTAAGGCCTCTTTTTGTATAAAACACACCTTAACTCTGTGTTACGAGACCATGTGAGTTGTATTTAGAATTATGGTTATTTCAATAATGGCAATTGTAATTTACATTCATTTGTAATGGTACTCGCAATACGCTACAATATGCAAAGCACAGTGGACCTAAGCATGAAATTATATAAATTTATTGATAGGTTAGGTTAGGTTAGGTTAACAGGTCGCCCGAAAGAAACAAGAGCTGGGCTCACTTGGGTCCTCTGATATTGATAAAAAAAAAATAGAAATTAATTCATAAAGCGTTTTAAGTACCTCATACTAAAGCTACTTTCATATTAGTCAAATATTTGATTAAAATAGCGTTACCACTGTTGGAAAACTTCAGAACCCCTTAACTTTTTTATTGTGGATTTTTATTTCATTTAATTTTGTACAAATTATACTTATTTCATCATATATTTTTTTTATGTTAATGTTCAAAGAAAATTAAAGTAGACTTGAAATCGATATTGTGACAAATTCGTATGAAAAATTTGTCATAATTTATACTTGAATTCATTATTAGTCTTTTTGAATACTTTCACTATCTTGACGATATCATTTAAAAATATCTTTAACGAAACGGTTTACAATTCGTTCCAAGTTATACTCATGTATTAGGTAACCGCAAGTATACAAAAACAATATACAATGAAGTTTATTTTGGAAAGTGGTATAAGTCCACTTAAAAAAAGAATTACCAATAATTTTAATTAGATATAGACATCATTTTAATCAAATTAAAAAGTGGACTTATGACTTTTTCAGAAATACCTGTGTAAAAAAAATTATAAAAAGAGAAAACAAATTAATAGCTGGGGAATACTTAAAAAGACAAAATATAAATATTCATTTTTTTGTTTGCTATTTTATTTCTTCAATATTTCTTTGGACTAAGTGTGAAATAATTTGTGAAAAATCCCCCAAAACTTAAATTGAATTGCAAAAAAATTTATACATATAAAAGAGCAACGTAACTGACTGACTGACTTAAGGTACTGACTGACTATCCCACACGATCGTACGATTATGTCAAAATAATGTGTGACAGAATTCTGTCCTACTTGAAGAAATCGCTTTAAAATGGCGAACTTTATGCCATACTATTATACAAAAAAAGATGCAAAAACATATGTTTACTCACCTTAATACTTTTAAAAGTATTCATTTTCTTCTTTGCCGCAAAATATCTTTTTTTACAAATATGTACAATGAAAAATAACTTAAATGTTTGTATAAACAAAACACAAGTTTGGTATTGTTGCTATTTTTCTGCCTTGAACATAGAAAATGCAACTCTGATCGCACAGATAAAATTTATTTTATGAAAAATTTCATAACATTAAAAAATCGGACAGACCTGTCAAAAAGTCTGCTGGTTCATTACACACTATCGTAATTTTTTAGCACACATGGGTTTTTAGACAGATCGTACGAGTAAGTAGGATATCATCATCGCCCAGCCTAAACGGCTAAAACTACGGACGCAATGTATAGGACGAATAATAAGGGATTTTTGGAAATTCGAATATTAAGGGGGTAAAAACGAGTAAAATCGAACTTTTTATATCTCCGAAACTACCACAGATAAAACCAAAGTTCAAACTACAAAATATTCTACTAAAAAATAAGCGGATGGGTATGTTTTTGATATTTGTGAGATAAAAAGGGTAAAAACTAATGTTGATACATTTTTTTAACTCCATTTATCTTTCAAAGTAACTAAATTATATTCTCCAATATATATTGGCACTTTTTTAAAATTGGAGTAAATAAAGGGTAAGATATGTATCTCTTTTTACTACTATATCTAAATATTTACTTTTCTGTAAATTGATTTGTAAATTTAATTTGTAACACACAATAAAACTCTATTTAAAAAATAAATTTCAGTGGAGAAAAAATGTACCAAAAATGGGAAATAAGATTTGCTTTATATTTAATTAATTTTTATGATATTTTTTATGTTATGGGCAAACCTACAATTGTGACATTAGAATTTAACGGTACTGAACGGAATTATATGGATAGTTAGCATTTCGCGTTTACCTCTCAGCTTCCAGGTCTTTCTAGCGGTATCTCTTCTTCTTTCTTTCCCTCCTTTACAGAATCCACATTAGAAAACCCTTATAAGCCTTATTCTATTTATTTCTTGGTACCCCGAAATATAAAACTAGAAACGGTTCCTTAACCTTAAGAATTAGTGGCAAAAAAATTGAGTTTAAGGTTGAAGTATACGCATATCAAACGCGATTGGGTAGATTAATTGCTTTATTTTTTTTCTTCTTTTTTTATACTTTATTTCCACTGTCTAAGTAGAAGCAAGAAGACAAAACTCAAAACTGTTAATAAACTGGAGAATAATACATATATTGTTGTTGTATTTACATATTTATTATATATCTTGTATTACTTCTTGTTATTTACACCTTAAACAAAGTGTTGAAAGTAAATACACGTAAATAAATTTTGTTTAGTTTGAAAGAATAAATAGCAATTGACTTGTTGTTGCATGTACTTTGCAATGCACTTATATGTTCTTTTTTCCCTAACTTTACTTTACTCTTTCATGTGGTTGTTGTTGCTTTTTTTCCTTTCTACGTTGTAGTTAAAGCCAGCCGTAAAATATTAAAACGTATTATTTGTACTATTAAATGTGTTACTTTTTTCCAAAGAATCGTTGAATGTTTGTACGTTTTTCTACACATTTTAAATGCTTTTTTTTTTTTTTTTGTTTCTCAAAACGAAATATTTACATGCACTTAAAGAAACGTAACAGGAACAGCACCCGCAATTCTAAACTTTTTGTCTAAGTTCGGGGTGTTTTATTTATTGAACGCTTATCAAACGCGATTAAAACCCAAATTCAGTATCTTTATTTAATGGTCAAATTCATAAATTTATTAGTCAACTAATGTTATGGCGTTTGCTCCTTGTAATGTTGAATAGTTTGTGCAAAAAGGGCAAAGCACTTTTTGCCCTATTTTAGTCCCTTCTATAAAATAGTATGCACTTTATTTTTTTTCTAGAGGCTGTTTTGAGGCTTTCAAAAAATAAAAAGTATATATTTTTAAATAATAGATAGAAAAGTGTAACTATGGGCACCTTCCTAAACACCTACATGCAATATGAAAGAAATGATAAATAAAGCAGTGACTTTGCAGCACTGAAAAAGCATTATCACAAACTGTATTGTCAGTTCAAATGATGCTAAAGCTGCGTTTATTTAAAATTTTGTTGCTAAAAATTTAACTTTAGAAATGCCATACTTTGTCAAAGTCTTGCACAGTTGCCTTCAGGTATATATGATGTTTTTGTTTTGCAAAGCAAGAGAAGGCATCCATTTTTTTTTTTTCAAATTTTTTTTTGTAATATAATTTTTTTTAATAGAATATATAGTTTTCAATATTAAAATGTTGGTTAGGAAGTTTATTTATTTATTCAGTTCAATGCTTACTGAGTTTTTTGTTTGAATATTTGAATCTTTTTGTAACTATTGACAAATAATTCTTATTTAGTCAATTGCTTTTACAATATAAAGGTTCTAATACTTGCAAAGAAATGTTGGGAGTAATCTACTGAGGATTCAGAGTAGCGTCTGACGAAATGGTCCATATAAATATGCTATCCCCTTCATCAGTAAAAGAATAAATGTAAAAACCAACACAATTTCTGGAATTAAGCACAAATGAAGATTAATATTTTGATAAATAGAAAAGTTTAATAGTTACTTATTTTAATTTCTTTTTAATTTAATTTTTATCAATTAGTACTTAATTTCTTTTAGTGTAAACAGAATTGTATCTCAATATTTACCAAATTTCAATTGAGCTTTGGACATTTACTTCAAGCATTTGTAAGAAAGTGTACGTGCGTTTGGTTTTTGTCATTAAATTTTACTTATGCACTTACTTTACCAGAAAAACTAAAGAAAAAACATGCATTTTGAATAAAAGAAGCAACCGTACATAGCATATTTATGCTTTTTGTATATACCCGTACTCGCACTCGTAGAAAATATTTTTTTATATTTTTTTTTTATATTTTAAAATTGAAGAAACTTTTTTTATTTGCTTTAAAACACTAAGAGAAAGAAATATACTCCCAGCTATCAATATAACATTAAGCTATTCTCGTGTGTACTTATCGAAAGTAAGAAAACACATTTTAGGTTTTGCTAGTTTAGTAGCGGTTCGGATTTTATTGCCCTATGAATCTTTTGGCTAAGACATGATAATTCCCAAGATCATACAATTTTTCTCATGAATATATCTCGCAAATTAATTCGAGTTTTGTTTTCCTGTCGTCGACACAATTGTAGCTACAGACTAAGAGAAAAAAGTGTAGAACAATCTAACTTGGAAAAACTGCATCTCGTGGCTCAAAAGTTCTAAAGTGTCGAAAAACATTTTTTATACCTTGTGGTTGTGGTGGTTTATTTATTTATTTCATTAAAACAGATAGAAAATATGAAACTTTTGTTTCACTGTGTTATTGACTGTCTGTCTGATTCATCATCATTTAATCTTAGCAATCCAAATTTCCATAGAAATTGTATTTTTATGTGTAGTTAACGAGTGCTGTAATTTCTTTCCCGAAAATCTAGTTAAGTGGGAAATTTTTGTAGGTCATTTCGAAATAATAACGAATTAAACTATAGTATAGTTTAGTATAGGACCGGATCTGCATTGAATTTTCTTCTTTTTATTTGACACCTACGATACCATTGTTGTTGTTGTAATTCAGTTTTTGTTGTAATAAATGCTTAACTTGTATATTTCTGCCATGAATTAATCCTTAAGCACATTTGACTTATTTCTCCTCATAAAATAAAATTTTCATTAATAATGTGTTCAAAGACACAGTAGAATTTCATGGGAAATATTTTTGTAGAACATTTTAACACTCTAAATCTTTTTTTTTAGGAGTGAAAAACGTCTCATTAATTGAGGAGTTAAAAGGTAAAAATGTTCCAGAAAAATATTGCCCGTAGTGTTTTACATAAGTTTGCTGAACATTTTAAGTATCTAAAATGGAGGATTCGTATGGTTATCTACACCGATTCACTAATACAATATAAAAAAAGTATCAATTTTAGACCTCATTTCCCTGTAGGGTCAGCTCAGCTGTAAAGTCTAAAAACGCCAGCATACTTGTTTTTTTTTTACCAGAATCATTAGTCAGAACCTCGTTATTTTGAAAAAAATTCTATTTCGCCGTACAGTGTTATTAAATTAATTTAAAAAATGAGCCGATAGCTTATGCAGCCTAGCGCTCCTCATTTACATTTAGTCTTAGAATTTATTCTAATGATTAAATAAATTATAAAATAAATAAATAGTTTTAAAAAATTTTCTCTAATGATTTTCTTAAACAATTTCCTTAAAATTATTTAAAATCTCAAATTATTATGAAAATAAAATCAGACATTAAGTGCATAAATTTTTGTTTTTTCTAATTAAAATGTTATAGCTCTTGAATATTATAGACGGTTTGTTATTTTTCCAAATAAAACATTTAAAATGACAAACATCAACGTCACCTCAAAACATTGTTGCTTTGGGATCATCTTAATGACAAAATTTAATATCCAAATTATAATTTTTTTTCAGACGATTTCTCTTTTTAATTTCTATGTATTTTATTATTATTTATTTTTTTTTTTTTTTTTTGAACTGAGGGGGCGTTAAAACATTATTAACAAATTAAGGCAAACTGTGCCAATTTTCAGCACAGAAACACATTATTAAAGTTTAACAAATTAACCGCACGGGTTTTTTGTTTTTTTTTTTTTTAATTTCTTTGTTGGTTGCCTCAATTGATCATTTTTTATACCGTTAGTTTGGTGTACGTCATTTATTTTTTTTTAATTTTTTTTTGTTTTCAGTTTGATTTTTCTTTTGCAAGACTTTGACATGTGCACATATTTTGAATTATTTAATGAAATTAAGAAAAAAAAAATATAAAATTTATTTTGAATTGAACATTTGGTATTGAAATTTGTCTTTAATAGAAAATAGAATAAAAAACACTAATTCTGTACTGCATTTAAAAAAAAACTGACCCATCTGTTCGATTTGAATTAAATTTGAAACTAAAACACAAACAAAAATCTAAAGTTTAATTATAAAATAACATGCGATAAATTTTAAACGAAAAGTAAAAAAGCACATGCTTAAATCCAATATTAAAAATAGTTGAAATTTTAAATAAAAGAATTAAAAAATTAGAAAATATAAAAAAAATCTTTTCAATAAACTTATCAGTCATAAAGTTCTGTGCCTGATTGGATATATAGGCGAAAGCAAAGGTATTTTCAGTAAAATAAGAAGGTGTAATAAATCCATAGAAATGATTTCATTACTTTAATGAAATTTTTCACAAGTGCAATAAGCATCTTTAATTAATTTAATGATATTTTTCATAACTATTGTGAATTAATGAATTTTTTTCATTAATGTAATCGATAGCATATACTTCTTTACTGAAAGAAAATTTTGGCATAAGTCAAATGAAAAGATTTCATAAAAAATTGTTTCATTATTTTAATGAAATTTTTTTATAAATTTTGTGAATTAATGAATTTTTTCATTGATGTAGGAGAAAGCAAAAATGTTATGCACCGAAAGAAAAATATGGCGTAAATCCAATTATAAACTTTCATTAATTCCATAAAATATTTCATACATTTTGTGAATTAATGAACTTTTTCATAAATATTGTGAATTAAAGAAATATATTCCTTGTATTTAGAAAATATTTTCATTAAATGAATGAGTATTTCATTAAATTAATAAAATACTTCATGAGTCTAATGGAACGTGTCATTGTTTGAAAAATAATGCATTTTTCCTTCGATAAATGACACAATTCAAAGGATATATGAATAAAATGATATCAAAGTATTGTAATGCATTTTGTTTTCAGCTGAGGGAGGCTCAGTCTTTTCAGGGTGAACAAAATTCTGTTTACTTTCTATTCTATAATTTCAGGACCCCGCGGGGTGTGTTTTATTGGCGAAATCTATGTCGTGATCTATCACAACTCCGGAGTAAAAGGGTGCACCCTTATAGCACCCCTAAGCTGCTAAGAACTTCAAGTAGGCAGAAGAAAACTCTTTGGAGCTTGATCAATCTGTTTCTCTCACTGGTACCACAGGAACCGGTAGCCCATCAGAGGAAATCTCACTGGATTGATGGGTTAAGCGCTGATGCTAACTACTCTACACTGGAGAGTGCCCGGGGTCCGTGGTCTGAACTATGTTCCTACCCTATGGGGCCTATAGGTTGATGTTCCGGGATGCCACCAACCGGTTATTGGTGAGGCCTCCTTCGGCAATACACGTGTAGTTTGATCTGCTGTCGCTTTGCGCCACAGCCAACTTTACGATCAGCCAACTTCCTCAATAAAGGAGGTGTGTGTAACTTATCTTTAGCACACATAATATGCCACCTGTATGCTTAACTGGCCACAGAGGCAGTATAAGTAGTCTTGACTACCACCAGTGATTTGGCCGTGGTGAAATAATTCCAAAAGACAGGTGCTTACCTAAATCAATCACAGTTATTGTAATGGCAGCAGAGAGACAGAGAAGCAGACTCATGAAATTATTTCGCCTGTGCGGCTGACAGTAGTTCCTTAAAGCAACCTGCCGCTACATTTGCCGCCTGTAGTGTGAGTGTAAACGTATTATAGGCCTAGCAAGTTTACCCCTAATAACGAATTTAAAGAGGTGTTTTTTAAGCTTCTATTTGCATATTTTTTATAGAAATTTTTTAGTATTTTCTTGCAAGCACTGGCACTTTAGCTAGAAATTAAATTTTCTTTTGCCGCTAAGTCCAGCTTTCCATGACTCCTATCCAATCATTTTTATTCGCTTTTTCTTTTTCGCAAGTAATAAAATTTGTTTTCTTTTAATTACGAGTAATTGCAATAATAAAAAAGAAAGAGAGCAACACATGCTTAATTGTGGTTTAATTGCCAACATACAACTTTATGAATTAATCATAAAACTACTCTAATTTCTTTTGTATCTTTAAAAAATAAAATAAGTGTATTCAACAAACACAAGTAGACACCAGTGAACCATTCCAATTAAATTCTTTTGTTGTGATCTCTCCTAAGCAATACCCTTAATGTCTTATATTTTCCGAATTGTTCATGCCAACTAAAAATAGCTTAGCAAGTTTATGCAAGCGCACATACAAAAGTTCTCTGTCTAGAAATTTAATAAATTTAACCAAATTATAATTTAATTGTCTGCCACAAGAAAAGTACACAAAATATAAAATACAATAACAAGAGAAATAGTATGTAAAACGAACTTTATTAAACTCTGAAAGAAATTTTCAATTTAATGATGGGGTTATGCGCAAAATCATGTGAATGTATCGTCTTTAAAGTTATACTGGCACAGTCACACACTCCATGTAAATTTTATGGTTTTAATTTGCAAAAAAAAAAAAAAAAAAAAATTATATAAAAAAGAAACAAAAATAGCAAAAGCAACAAATACGAAATGATACTCATTAAATGTAAAACTGACGGAAGTGTGTGATAAATTGAAATTAATTAAACATGGACTTGTTGTTTTATTTCTTTGGCATGACCACATCTATTCTTTAAATTTGATTCTTCTAAACTTTTTTTTTAAGTGCAAACTTGCAACAAAATTGCTTTTATAACGGCAATGAAATATAATTGCTTGTGAATAATTAAAAAAAAAAAAAAAGAGTTATAAGTTATTTTGAAGGGTTTATCTGATTAAATATATTAATAGCAAAGTGGGGCTAATTAAAAAAAAAAATAGGAAAATATATTGGAAGCTGTCAGCTAAAATTAACATGCTCTGCGGCATCCCTTATCGGTGTGCAAACAGAAGATCGAGAATATCTTTTTACGTAAGCCACGGTGCAGATGAATTGATGAACGGAAACGCAAATTATTTGTTGCACACTGGATAGCAATCGCAGCAAAGCTTAACTAAGGCTGCAGAAAACCCAGTTGAGGAATTTGGTGGCAGCAATAACCACCACTGCTATTTTGGCAAGCACGCTAGCATTCGTTTTTTTGTTAGGACGAGGAGGTAAAGTAGAAGGATGACGCAGAAACGTTGGTACACTTTTTCTAAATTTTCTCCGCACTCGAAGATCAGTTTGTGCATTATTTCGCTTACTACACGGCCTCAGTGCGCTTTGTCGGCTGTAAAAGTTGGCATTCTATATAACTTTGTTAGAAGCAACAATTGGATAAAGTGACGATCACTTTTTACTTTCCTACTCTTTCTATTTCACTACTGCTCCTTTTCCTTTAACATCCTTCTATCGTTATCCTTCTACATTCTTTCTCTTATTCATATATCACAAAGACACCACACCTAAGGACCCAAGCTGTTTTTCTTTTTGAGGCTCTCTGTGCAATCTAATCTAACCTAAGCCTTGTTGTGCTTTTTGTGTCCACTAAACCTTACTTGCGCTTTGACATTGCAAAGCAATCGCACAAAAATTATTTACACATTTTTCTCTCTCTTAACAAAGTTAAACATATATTTTGCAGCCGCAACTGAAACAAAGAATTTCGTTATCATATGTTTTCCGGGGTCAGTACATCAGTTCTCAACCTGCCACCCAGCCACTACTTTGTAAATGCACAGAAAGTGTGGCAACTTGATTTTAATCATACGGTAATTGAACCTACAACGTGGTATTAGCAGTTCAGTGTAGAATTTGAAAGCATTTCTGCTGAGATCCTCTACAAACTCTGCCTAAAGAAATCTGGGGTTTTTTCAGTAAATAATTTTAAATGAAAATAAATTTTATGAAGTTTAATTAAAAACGGTGCTTCGTCGATGCCACGAAGAAAGTACTAAGTGTATTAAAAATAAGAAAGTCCGTTCATAGTACATGATGATCCAGTAGGAGTGCACTTTTTCATATCCTGCTGCCATAAATCGATTTTTTCATGAGCTGTGTCATGATGTCTTCCAGTTGAGGCCACAAGAACTGCGTTATCTTGTTTCTATAATGAATGCCATCTGCAGTCATTTCAATTTTGGCCTCATATTCAAAAAACGTAAGGCCTGACAAAAATCCAGACCAGACAGTTGCTGGTTGTGCGTGCACCTGTTTCTCATAGATTGCAAATTGGACAATTTTGTGTATTCAGGAAGCCATTCAGATGAAAATGTGATTCATCACAGATGATGACTTTTTTTCTCGAAAAACTGGCATTGATTTCACTTTGCTCCATTAACCATTGAAAGAATTTCCGGCTCGAATATTTTATTCCATACTTAAGCGGAACATATCTTCTTTACAATTGACTAAAAAAATCGCAACTTTCTCAAAAAATAGATGTTCTTATTATAAAATGACTCTTACTGAGATGCCCTTTAAAAGCAGTCAATTCAAATTTGTATGAGAAACACAAATTTTTCAAATAAAATTTTTAGATCTCGATATAGATCGCTAGTATTATGAATAATTTAATTTTTAAGACGCATAATATTGTACAGCTTTGAATGTAAGCCTGTACCCTTTACACAGCTTCTTCAAAATTATATCAATCACTTGTCGTCAATCTTATTGGCAAACCACTCATTCATTTTGCTCTCTTTCGCCCACCGTTAGCAACCGAATTACTTTCTCGAAGAAAAACACTTTTCTTGAGTTTTCAGCAATTTGTTCAATGCAAATGACTTTTACACACAATTTTTTTTTTGCATTTAGCATATTTGTTAAATAAACATTCTTATTTAAAAACGTAAAAAAAACCGTCAAGTCACACCCTCACCTCAAAAATAATGCAACAAAGAACAATAAACAAAAAACCAAAAAAAAGTGACTACAAAATTTGGCACAATTAATTTTTTTTTTTCAGAAACAAGAAAAAATTCTGAACATCTGTTGCACATTTTGCAGATGTTAAGAATTGAATGCTGGTTGCTGTCAATATCAGTTGATAGAGTGGCAAAGGCAAGTCAACAATCTAAACAACAAAAATTTACTTGCATCTATAAATAGATGTACAAACAACAAGTGATTTTTTGTGCTGCTATTTTTTTACAAATTAAAAAAAACAAAAAACAAATTTTGGCAAAACGTAATACAATTTTATAAATAAATCATACAAACAGCATGTACGAGTATGTCGAGACAAACCCACATGGAAAATATAAAACCTCTGAAAAATGATTGCAGAAGTAATGAATGGTCAATTCTCGCTTATGAGCCCAACACCCTTTAGAGAAACATACTGTCATCACACTTAGTTTACGCTTGACGGCCTTCAATTAGCATCCCAAGATTCTGTTTTAAATTACCTGCTCAACAATAAAGTGATCTAGACCACCGCTTAGGCTTGTACTCAAGTCAGCAAATGTTTTCTAGGACTCGCCACTTCAGATTTTATTGTCTATTTCATAACAAAATATGATTTTTACCATTTTAAATACAAAATTATATTCTTTCAATTAATTTCATTTACATTTTCTTTTCGTTCTAATTTTTTTTTTTAACAGCAAAAAATTATGTAATTCACTTCTTAATTCGTTACTTTCGCATTCCTAATGAAATTTTCTTATTTTCAATTATTATAATTGAAATTACAAATTAAAACACAACAATTCCTTTTTACCTCTCCTACTGTTTTTTCATTTCGTTTTCTTTTGAATTTCAAATATTTTCTAATCCAACTTTTCTGTTTAAATGAAATTTATTTGACTACTTTTGTATTTCGTGTGGCACCCATAAATTATATTGTCACACGTTTTGTCTTCTTGGTCTTGTGTTGTTTAAATTAAAATGTGTTCTCTTTCTAGTCAACGTAGTTCTTATTCAATATTCATGTCTAGTAATGAAGTGGGACCCATAATTTATGATTAAGCCTGATTAATTGAAACACAGCGCGTTGCAAAATGTATTTAAAGGTAAAAGTGGAAAAATGGCAACGTTTAAACAGGGCGGCTCAAATATTTTTATATTGAAGAATGGAGGGGCAATTTCTTTGTTTGGCTTTTGTTTTCAACGATAGATTATGCAACAACAACAACAACAATTATTTGTGATGTGTAACTTGTGTCAAGGTCAAATATTTACACCCTAACAAATTTTAAATATAATAAAATCTGTTTTTTTATACAAAAACAAAAAAACATTCGTGCCTGTTCTGTATTCCACACGGGTTTAAAAAAATGTGCAAGTACATTTTTTCTTCTTATTAAATGAAAATTTTTATTTTTTTCTTTTTCAATTCCAACAATAATTTCTCACCCAAAATAAAGCAAAAACAAAATTTAAAAAATCCTTGCGTGGACCACAAATTAGTTATGAGATACTAAATTTTTCCGACTAAAATATTCGGATTCGGAATACAGAACATCACTGATTATAAGCTTTGGTAAATGATCTTTTCTGTCAACAGTTATACTTGCTGTTTTGAATTTCCAAAAAAAAAAAAAAACTGAATCTTGGATGCAATTAATTACTTCACATCCATCCGGGGATTCTTTCAAATATCTGCGCTAATACTGTACTGAGTTACATTTTGATTTACTAATTTAATTTCTTGGTCTGAACCAGCACTGTTTCTTGATTTGATACCTGAAACTACAAGACTACAACTGAATTGGTAATATTAATTGCGTTCATAAGACGTACTTGTTGGCAACTGTTGAGCACAACTGTTACGTCATATATCATGTTCACACCCAAGTTTTTGAGCGTGTTTTACGGCTCATTTATGTTTTAGAGCTGAAACCCTTCCATTTTGCGAGGTTTTACCTAGTATCAGGTAATGACAGGATTGCATTTGAGTTTATAGTATATTCAGCGTGTTTTTTTTGGGGCAGTTTTCTATTTTGTTAATACATGGCGACACGTAAAAATTTGTTTTGGTGAGCAAAAAAATGTTAATTTAATATTTAGAGGCTTATTAATGAAAGTTCCATATTAATACTGGGAGCTTGTAAAGTCTTTAGCTAATTATTTTATTAATTTTAAATAAATTAAAAAAATTAAATAAGATCAGCTGACCTGAAACATCTCAAAAGTAGTGTGAACGACTGTGTTTTTCTTTTAAAACATTTCGTTAAAACACACACAAAAACCTGGGTTAGGATGATATACTACTAAATTAGCAGCTGATACATGTAAACAATTAAAAAAAAGAAAATATTACAAAATAACTTATAACAAAATAATGTATTCGTTGTCTTTTGTAAGTGTTTTGAACAATTAATGGAAAACAAGCAATGCAATGCATAGTATTCACTTTTTTGTTTGCTGTCATGTATTGCTTGTAGGAAATTATTTGAATTGACAACAATATATTCATTTTTTATTATTGAATTCTAAGGTAAGAAATAAGGTACTCATTCCGTTCTCTGAACCATTGCTCCGCGTATAGTTTTCTAACTCTGTCTCAAATTTTTGCATAGAATTTACAAAGTCTCTAAGCAATAAATTACTTTTTACAGTCACTTAGAATTTTTTTCAAATTACACAAGAATAAAGGGTTTTGGGCCACAGCAACTGAAAGCTATTTCTAGTGTATTTTAAACCGCTGATATCCAATCCGCATTTAGTTTTTTTTCCAATTATCTCTGGCTTTCGAGATATACCTCCATTTCTAAATGATATAACTGACACCACATACTCGAAAGGGTTTGTTCTATTTAATTTGTTATGGGTGCCCCCGTGGACTAGTAAGTAGCGTACGAACCTATTAATCTGGGGATCACAGGATCGATTCCTGCCTGGACCTTGTGTTGTTAAAAAAAATAAAAATTTTAATTTTCAAAAAATTATTTAAAATAATTTTAAGAAGCAAAAATCTACCATTTGTTTCTGCTAGAATGTAGCCTCATAAGTTTCAATTAAAATAAGCCACATTTTGTTAAAATCGGGTCCCAACTTTTGACTTGTACAGCAATCTATCACCCAGCAACAGACACTTCTTTTATCAATTTTCAACTTATTATGGTCACAAAGCTGACTTCGACTTGTAGACTTGTCTTATTAGATTGTAATACCTTTTTTATAAACTTTTAAACTATAAAATTTATTTGAATTAATAATAATTTTATATTTTCTTTTTCTTCTTTTTTAGGTGAGTACTTACTCTTACTTATGTGTATTGAAGTAAATAACTTAAAATAGGATTAAAACAGAGAGTAAGTAAAAGCTATTTTGCTTAACTTTAGAGTTTTAAAATATTTTCTTAGACAACACTATGAAACACAAAACTTCATTTACGGCACTAAATATGGATCGAAATTTCCAATAAATTGGCTTCAGAAATCCAGTTTTGTGGAACATTTTTGAGCCATCTCTAAATAAGTACGAACTAACTCTTAAACATATTTTAAGTTTTGACTTACTTCTGATACAAAAGTAAAAAGAAAAAGAAATCCAATGCAGCAGAACATTTTAACCGTCTAAGGGCCATTATTAAAGTTAAGATGGACATTAAATTAAAAATATCTATAAGTTAAATATCGGAACTGTGGAACCAAGTTTTAGCCGAAAGCTTTAACTATCGAAAGTTGTAATAACAGGCCTAAATCTTCCACTTAGACCTTTTTTCTTCCCTTTTTAATGAGAAATCACAAAGTTCCAAGTGAAGATAAATCCGGCGAGTTAAATATGTTTTAACGTAACTCGTTACGTTTTTAAGTATTTGTAAATTACTTTTTAGTATTTATGACATATTTATAATATGTTTAGGAGAAATATATGTGCATGGGACTTCTCACAAAGATTACGGGATGGGACGCATATCATTTTAAAGGGTAAGTCGTCTACATTTGTAAGCTACCACCGGAAGTTACTTTGAACTATTTTTAAAAAAATGTTTTTTTTTAAATTCCGTAATATCCCAGTACCGTTGTTCTTAAGGATTTTGGCTGTTCCGTTTTGCATCATAAAATAAAAACTACGAAATTATCCGAAAATGTTAAAATACTTTCCGAAAGTTTAGAATCTATAAATTCCTTTTTGATTTTGCTAATTTTGATGGGCAAAATCGGGAATTGTATCATTGGCAAAGGGGGGAATGCTAAAAATCCCTTAAAACAACAGCACTGTGATATATGGAAATTTCAAAAAAATTTTAAAAATAGTCCAAAGTAACTTATGAGTATTTGGGTGGTAGATTACAATTCTAGAAAAACTCCCTTTTATCATGATACATATATGTCCCATCCCGCAATCAACGTTTTATATTTATACATATTCGTATCTACGAACTTTTATTTCTCTTGAACATATCTAGAAATATTTAATGACGTAAGACTTATTTGATAAATATGCCATAAATACTAAAAAGATATTTAGAAATTCTACAAAACGTAACGGGTTACGTTAAAGCATATTTAACTCGGCATATTTATCTTCACTCACTTCAAAGTTCCATTAACTTAAAAGTTAAAGGGTAGTGTTTGACAGAAAAATGCTATCTAAAATGGAGGATTCGTGTGGTTATCCACTATTACAATTTAATAAATTAAGCTTTAAGCCTCAATTTGACCTAGCGCTGGAAGTTAACTTTAAAGAAAAATCCACACACGTATCCGGTTTTTGGTTCCCTCTTAAAAAATTGTAAAATTAGAAACTTGCTACTTTAAAAATATTAAATTTTGTCGTACAGTGTATTTGAACTTTAAAAATTTTATATTAATAAGTTTTTATTTTTCTCTAAAAATGCCAAAGGACTTCATTAGCATTAATTGTGTTTATTCAATTGAATATCTGCAATGACCCAGATTTGATAACCGATATTTCCTCATAAAGAGTTATAAAATTTATGGGCAAAATGTTATTCCATTAGAAATCCCAGCTTAAAAATCGTTTTCTCAAGGCTTGTTAATACTCGTATTTATTCAAGTTTCCCCATTTATTTTTATTACTGCGGCTCATTAAATAATTTATTAGGGTCACATCAGATTGATCTCGAAGAAGTCAGTTAGCCAGCCAACAACGTATACAATTAAATGTGCAGCAACAAGAAAACTTGAAGAAAAAAATTTTAACAATCAATCACTTGGGGGGAACAGCTGTTCAGATTTTATTCCTTTTATATAGTAGTTTTTAAGAGTTTGTTGTTCTTTAACATGAAAAATCACTTCTTTCACTCAATTCGTGCAAGTTCTTTTTCCTTATTTAGTTTTCTTCTTGTTTTTAATAATACTAAGCATTTACATACAACCACACCATTCACTTACTTAACCACTTAGTCATCATCGTTCTAGTACTCTTATAGGTACTACTCGTATGGACGAGTATGTTCGTTCGTCTTCATATACAGTCTTTATTATACAATCACTTATGAAAGGAAGGATTGAAAGTTTAAGTAAGACTTTCATTGCCTTAAGACCGACTTTAATAAAACAAGTTTCATATAATAATTCTTATTGGCTTTTGTTGTTTTTTTTCTTTTACGTATTGTGTTGTTGTTTTGTTTTCCTGCTGCTGCCTGGCTGCTGGAAGGCTTAATGTTGCCTCAGTTGCAATTTTCAACTTGTAACCGGTTTACTACCGTTTTAGTTTGTTGATATTTAATAGATGATAATGATGACGATGATAATGATGTTGATTGTTATTAAGAGCAAAAGGAACCTTTAATGGTAACAGCTTTATGCTTTAAGGCTAAAAAACATAGACAAAAAAAGAAGAAGACTAAAGTAATAAAAGACACAAAAAAACAGGTTTGCTCTTTTCAAAACAAAGAAGTGGAAAAGCCAAAGAGAAAATTTAGAAGAAAAAACCTAAACTAAACAGAATTGCGAAAGTGAAAGAAGGATGCTGGAAAGAGAGACGAAGTCGCAACCATTACCTAAGCAAGACTTTGGCAGCTAAATGGATGTGTAAATCTGGATGGCAAGAGGTAAACGAATATTAACGCTCTACTTGAAAAAGTGTAACAATTAAATGAATAAAAATCCTCCGACTTTTTTTTTGACTCCCAGAGAAATAAAAAGTGCTTACTGAAGAAGTTATTTGTCTTCATTTATAGAGCCCAATTTGCCATATCAATAATAAAAGAAAAGCAGCAATAGATAGGCTTGTGACACGGCCATACAACTATCAATTCGAGTCTCAAGGTTCCGTTTTGAACTACTCCAAGACAACTGAATATTAAAGTGATGTAGACCTACTCTGTGGCATTTTTATAATTATAATTGTTTAATAAACTTGTAGGCTTATAATGTTATAATGAGTATAACAGTTACATAAAAAACAGCTGTCTGATTTCTAATAAAAAAATAATACAAAAAAAAATGATTCCGAAGAACATTAAATAAAAAGTTTTTACTACTTATAAAAAATATAACAATTATATAATTAAAATTGTCTATTTCATTCGATATCAAATTCGACGATTTGGGCTCAGGACATAATTACAAATTAAGTTGTGCTGACTTTAGTTAATAGGAACTTTTAAACTAAAGAAATTTTAAAAAAGATAAAGAATTTAATCATAATTCCATCTAAGTGAAGCGCCCCCTACCGTTTTTCTTATAGGGGTACCCTGTGCGACCCAACCTACCCTAACCTAGTCTTTATATATTTAAATATATTCATTATACCTTTAAGTATAACACTTTTTTCGGGAAAATTACCTGTACAAGTATACAAATATTTACTATAAATAATATGCATTACTTCTCTATAGTATAACAGTTTTGTATAGCAGTATGTATAAAAATTTTGTATAGCATTAATTTTATTTAAAAAAAATCAATAAAACGAAAGGAATCAATTTAGTATAACAGTTACCTGAAATGCAAATTCAATTCAGTTATCACATTATATTCATTAACCAGAAAACGAAAATATTTTTGAAGTAGACTTTTTTTTGATTGGTAAACAACAAGTTTATATATTACCATATTTAAAAAAATAATTTTTATGTATAACAGTTTACTTTTGAATTCAAATTTACATTAAATTGAATTTAAATTAAAAAGCATCTACCTATATATCTCATTTAAAACCTTTTCTAAATTTAAACATGACGATAACTTTCTTCACAAAACAAAAGAAAAAAACCAGTTGCTGCTGCTTTTTATGATATACCGCATGTATAAGAGTTTCGTATGCTGCAAATCAATGGTTAGACTTAATAATTTTTTTTTATTTATTAAAAAAAAAGAGAGAGAAAAGAATACTTAAAAGACGTTTAAAGTGTACAAGTGGTAGCTGAAATGAAAAGGCAAATTAAAAACCATGATAAGTTCATTTTAAAGCTTTTCTTGTCTTTATGTAATCAAACCTTTAAAACTCAAACTGAAAGCAGCAGAAAACCTGACAATCGACCAGTGAAATACAAAAGGCAAAAAAATAAATAAAAAAAATGTTTTGTTTTATTATTTTTTTGGTTTTATAACTATAAAGAAGAAAGACGAAGAGAAACGTAAGAAGAAGGGTACATGAGGATATTGAGAATGAAATCTGGTTTCTTAAAAAAAAATAAAATCTATACCTACAGCCATTTACTCTAAAGATTATTAAAGATGTGTAGTAGATTATAATCATCATAATGGCAGATGATGATGACGATAATTAGACTGACGATGACGCTATTTCTCTTAAGAGTTGCAAATGACGCTTGTGTGTGAATGTTTTTGTCTGTTTGTTTTTCTTTTTCTTTTGCTTTTTTTTATTACTCGTGGCCACACGAAATCTTAAATTTAGTAAAAATGTTGTATCCCCATTATCATTTGTAGTTTTAATGTCTCGCTTTTTACATTTATTTGGCATTAAACTCCATTTAAAGTCAATTAAAGTGTAATTAATTTCTAAAACATGCATTTTAGAGCTGCTTGCTTGTCTTTTTCTTTAACTGACAACTGTTAGCTTTTTTTATATATTTTTTGTTCCCTCTTTTTTTTTACTTTTATAAAGAGTGATTTTTTTGCTATTATCTTTTTGGCAACACTAGTTTTGACAGCTCACGCACGTTTTGTATCTTGTGTCACTGTCAAACATCTTCAGTTTGGTCTATAATTTAATCATGAATCGTCTTACAAACGAACAACGCTTGCAAATTATTGAATTTTATTACCAAAATGCGTGCTCTGTTAAGAAAGTTCATCGCGCGCTTCTTCCATTTTATGGTCAGTTTAATCGACCTACTGAGGCTTCTATTCGGGCTATTGTAACAAAATTTCGCACCAAATTTACATTGTTGGACATTAAACCACCAACACGCTTACGTAGAGTGCGAACTGAAGAAAATATCGCAGCCGTATCGGCCAGTGTTGGTGATGACCGTGAATTATCGATTCGGCGCCGTTCGCAGCAATTGGGCCTCTGTTACTCCACTACGTGGAAAATTTTGCGGAAGGATTTGGGTGTGAAGCCTTATAAGATACAACTGGTGCAAGAATTGAAGCCAAACGACCTACCACAACGCCAAATTTTTGGTGAATGGGCTCTTGAAAAGTTAGATGAAGATCCACTTTTTTATCGAAGAATTGTGTTCAGCGACGAGGCTCATTTCTGGTTGAATGGATACGTGAACAAGCAAAACTGCCGTATTTGGAGTGAAGAGCAGCCAGAAGCATTGCAAGAGCTACCAATGCATCCACAAAAAACAACCGTTTGGTGCGGATTATGGGCTGGCGGCATCATTGGGCCGTATTTCTTCAAAGATGATGCAAATCACAACGTTACTGTGAATGGTGAGCGCTACCGTGCGATGATAACAAACTTTTTTTTGCCCAAAATGGAAGAGCTTGACTTGCATGACATGTGGTTTCAACAAGACGGTGCCACATGCCACACAGCACTCGAAACAATGGACCAATTGAGAGGCGAGTTCGGTGAACAGTTTATTTCACGCTTGGGACCAGTCAATTGGCCGCCCAGATCGTGCGATTTAACGCCTCTAGACTATTTTTTGTGGGGCTATGTTAAGGCTAATGTCTATAGGGACAAGCCCGCTTCGATTGACGCAGCCGCGGCCAACATTTGCATGAAATAATCTTCAAACATTAAATTATATCGACCCAACTATCGATCCAAATAAATATTTCATGCATTTTTCTGAATTTTATGTTTTTTTTTTTTTTTAAATTTCCGATAGTTCTTATAAAATCACCTTTTATTATCACTATCGACACGTACAGAATTTTTTTGTCAAACAAATTTAATATATAAAATTATCGTGTCACAGTTTTAGTATTTATACTCCAACGAAACGGCTTAACCGATTTTGATAAAATCTGATTTTGATGGTCTGAGAATAGATTTAATACTAATTTTTATAGCCTTCAGTGGGAAGGGTGGTTCACCCTAAACAATTCACAGCACTTCATGCCACTTTCACTCATATAAATAAAATATATTTTCATACTTTAGCAATAATTCATATGACAAGACATCATTTTCCGGATCAGCTATGAAGTCTGAGTGAGTGAGTCGAAAGCTATTTATTTGGTCGACATCCAGCTTGTTTCTTTCATGAGGTTAAAAAATCTGAAGTTTATTATTAAAAATAATTATAATAAAAAAAT
Source organism: Thelaira solivaga (assembly GCA_947397855.1). Lineage (NCBI taxonomy): Eukaryota > Metazoa > Arthropoda > Insecta > Diptera > Tachinidae > Thelaira > Thelaira solivaga. The sequence goes on from OX377612.1 coordinate 31,974,945, forward strand.
GCGATCTTTACGATTACAAATACATAACGTGAAATATTATATGTATCTCCGGGATCTCCAGACAATAAATACGCTTCAAATTGTCTGCTATTTCGGGCAATCAACCTAAAAAAGTAAATCAAAATTATCATGATGAATTTCCTAATTTGCTTAACAATAAATTAAATTTTCAATGAATTAAAATTTTTTATAAAACAAAAATTCAGCATTTGGCTGAGTTTTCTATGGAGGTGTTTGTTTCTTGACTACATGAAATCAAATACATGATTTCTAAATTGTTAATAATGCCCACATGTTAATTTAAATGTTATTTGATTCTCTTTTTCTTTTTTCAAATATACAAATTTCAGTTTGCTCGTTTTTTATTTTTTTTTTTTTTACTAAAACAAATTGCAAACAGTGCAACATTAACATCTCAAATTTTGTAAAGGCAAATTTTTTATACCATAAAAATTATTTTAATTTGTATTCTAGCAGAAATAAATCGATTTTAATAATATTAATAAAGTTTTAATAACAAGCAGTATTTTGCTAGGCGCCACGCTGAAAAAATTTTTATTTTTGTACAAGAAAATTCAAACAATTTTTATCAAAAAAAAAATTTTTTTTCTTTTCGATTTTAATTTAATTAATTTTAAAATTCTTCTTATCCAAACAAAATAGCCTTAAAATTAAATTTATAGAAATTTTTCATATAAGTATTTTTATAAATTTTACTTTTTTTTTTTTTTTTTGATAAGCGGGCTACAGGCTACTAAATGGCAAAACTAAAATACACACGTTTTTATGAAAACGACTTCACAGCTTCATGTCTACACGACTACCGTTACAACTCTAGCCTTATTCTTTTTTCACAATACAACAAATATGAAAAAAAAATAGCGTTTAGAAATATTTTTATTTTATTAAGAGAAAATCACTTCACTACATAGTATAAAACAAAGTCGCTTTTTCTGTCCCTATATCCCTATGTATGCTTAAATCTTTGAAACTACACAACGGATTTTGATGCGGTTATTTTAATAGAATGTTTATATGTATAGTCTTGGAAGGTTTAACGTCACAAATTCGCCCGGCAGGTAGCGCTATGGTCGGTATCTGGCTTATTTGCCTACTACCTGTTTTTACCCGTTCTCGCACGGTTCTTTACTCTATGAGTACGATTTCTTAGTGTAAGAAGATCGAATATATAAAAATATTAAGACAAGACAAAGTTTGCGGGGTCAACTACATAGTTACTAATATATTATAAATATAGTGGAAATTTTTGCCCGGTCTCGCTCGACCCTGTCCTTTATTAGAGAGTGTATGTATACCAATTTTTGTAGAAATCCATTTCCAAATGGAATTTTAATCATTAAAAAATCCACTCAAATAAATACAGTCATTCACTACTTTATAAAGTGACTCATGCTTTATTAGCAAAGGCGCCAACCGAAGTGCTAAATAAAATATTTCAAAGCATAATTTCAGGCTTAAAGGAAGTACGAGCAGAAATCTTCACGAACAGAGGTAAGTGAAATTCGTTTGCAAAGTGGGCATTAAATTGGGCGTGACTAGTAGAAAAGCTTATGGCGATCTACCCTGGAGTATACAGATTATATGTGTAGACAACAAATAAGCAAACAAACAGAAAATGAATTTATATAAATTGAAAAGTAACGGCCAGGCTCCCTATGAAGAAAATTATTGTTCGCTTCGACTTCAGACGACAAACAGGTGAATTCTTATGAAAAGAAAATCGAACAATAACGTAAGCCTTTTTATATGAAATTGCGGCTCACTAAAAAATATTCTTTCTTTTTTACAAATGCCAAAATCACTCACTTGATTTCTTGTTGTCGCTTAGCAATTTTTTCTTATAAAATTAACACGAAACGCACAGAAACCATTAAAATTAGAAATGAAAATTTTTTTCTATCTTTTAATATTGATTTTTTAACAATCAACATGAAATTTTCTTTTTAATTAAAAAATAAATTTTTGAAGCTTTTTTGTTTACAATTTGTTTTTGTGAATGTATGTGTCTGTGTTTTATATTTTTCTTTCTGCTCTCTTTCGTAAATTTTTAACTTAAAGCAGTTATTCTTTGAAACTGGCGATTAACTTATGAAATTGTTATTATGACAACATGGTATATTGAGAAGGTTTGCGGTAAACAACGTAAAGCCAAGCGAACGATAATTCAAAAGTTAGTGAGCTCCGTTTTCAGTCGAAAATGAGCGACTGGTTTTCTTTCGCCTTCGCTTCGCATCGAAATAGGGAGCCTAGCAGTAAGATTTAAAAAAATATATATTTTTTTTTATTTTTTAACTTTTGAGTAAAACGTTTTATGTTAGTATAAGTGAAATATTTTAAAGTGGCTGCACTGAAATGTGTTTCTTTACAATAAATACCAGCTGATTACGATGATGCTGTGGCGTATGCAGCCAACAGCATTTGTAAATTTTAATCGAATAGAATTCGATTGCTGTATTCAATTGCAATGCTTTTTTGTACTGACTTTGTTTTTGTTAGAGTAAATTTGTTTTAATTCGTATAGAATCCTATGACATTTAGTTATAATTTAAAGTATTTTGCAACTCATGTTTGTAACTCTTGACATCAGAAAAGAATTGAATGAAAATGTATAACAAAATATTGAGTTTTATAACTATTCAACAAGTAAATTTAATATGGCTGGCGTTGGAATACATCACCGTTTGTGTTGCGACAACGACACTCATAATAAGACCTATTATATCTCACATGGAAGTGCTTCTGTAATTTTACTTACTTAAACTATCTGTCATTTTATCTTTTTTTTCTGCAGCAATTTTTGGAAAGATGACAATAATGAAATTTCTATAAGGAAATATTTTGAAAAATTTCTTGTGACACTGATAAACTAATTAGGGAATTATTTCAATGATTTAATTAAATATTTCATTAAACAAATGAATATTTCATTGAATTTATGAAATACTTTTTCAGTCTAATGAAATGTATTATTGACGAAAAAATAATTAATTTTTTTTGTTTTATTAAACAATAAAATTCTTTCAGTGTAGAACTATCAAAATTAAGAATAAAGGAGAATCAACAAAATTTTAATAATTTTAATTGTTATTTTGTATGTGAAATAATTTCTATCTGGAATTTAAAAGTTTAACAAAATATTAATCTTCATATGTGCTTAATTCCAGAAATTGTGTTGGTTTTAAAATTTATTCTTTTACTCATGATATTCTCATGAGTTATTTATTCAGTACAATAAGTACTGAAGGGGATAGCATACCTATATGGACCATTTCATCAGATGCTACTCTAAATCCTCAGTAGATTACTCCCAACGTTTCTTGCAAACATTAGAACCTTTATATTGTAAAAGCAATTGACTAAATAAGAATTATTTGTCAATAGTTACAAAAAGATTCAAATATTCAAACAAAAAACTAAGTAAGCATTGAACTGAATAAATAAATAAATTTCCGAACCAACATTTTAATATTGAAAACTATATATTCTATTTTTATTCTTCTCTTCTCTTTTACATTCGAATTCCAGTTGGATATTACTGAATATAATTTAAAAAAAGTATTTGAAAAACAAAAACAAAAATTTAAGAAAAATAATAAGAAAAACATAGGGTTTCTCTACAATGAGCACTTGTATTTGTTTTTAATTTAAATTAACTTTTTTTTTTATTCATAGAAATTATACTACTGTGGGCTGTTCTGGGCCTAAATTCTCAAATTTAACATCATTTGAAATTTATGTCTTTTTGTATGAAAAAATTTTAAAACTTTGATGGAACTTGTTCCATAACAAATGCGAATACAAATCTTTTATTTAGAAGTACAGTTGAATATATCTTTCTCTGATTTCATTTTATTTCCAATGGAAAAAAGTTCTTAAAGAAATTAAATAAAATTCCGAAAAAATTAGTCTGTTTCGGATTATAGTACAAGGATGATTAGTTATGGTTTTTTTTCATCTTTGATTGTAAAACTTTTTGTTGTGATTTTAATTTTCATATTATAACGCTTTATTTTGTTAAGTGTACTTTGTGAGTATGAGTATGAGTTGGAGTGCTAGTGTATGTATCACTGCATAAATTAATAAATGCTTGCATATGCCTAAGCTGCAACTTAAATGAAATAAAAAATAATGTTTTTTAATGCTATTTTTTTTAATTTTTATTGTTTATAGCAATAATAGCAAAAAAAAAAAAAAAAAAAAAACTGTGGCAATATTTATAAAAAAAAAAAAACAAAGTAAATGTTGTATGCAACAGAAAATGTTGTGCATACTTTGTGCAACCATAACAACACAACATTAGCAGCAACAGCAGCCGTGATAGGCGAACAGCAATAATGGCAGGCAGTTACGCCAACATAAAGTTGAAACGTTTAATGCACATCAAACAACAACAATTGCAACAATTAAATGTGTTGCATGAATGTATTGCACGAGTTGTGTAGCATGTTTGTTGGTAAACAATTATTGTTATTATATTTTATTTATTTATTTATGTTGTTGTAGTTGCAAATTTGATGCAATCAAAACTTGTAGAAAAATTTTTTTTTAATTTTTTTCGCAAGTGTAGTTACATCGTAAATCATTTTCTTTGGTCTCTTTATAGCAAATTGAGTTGTAGATTTTTTTTGACTTCGTTTACAAAATATTGTATTTATTATCTTACATGAAACTTTTTTTTAAATGCAACCATCTATAATTTTAAATAATGAACAACTAAAAAGACTCATTTTAAAAAAGGTTCATTTTACAGCTCAAATAGACAGTCTATTTGAAATGTTTGGTTTTTTTTCCAAATAAATTTTGTGTTAAACGTATTTAACAATAAAAAAAACTTAATCATCTACTGTTTTATATTTAGTTTTTGGATTTTACTTACATTAAACTTAAATAGTGGTTACAATAACTATAATTTTTATAACAAATAAATCGGTTTTTAATTTTGCTTTTTGTTTGTTTTGCTGTAAAAAAGGGAACAAAATTGTGTCATAATTTATTTATTACAAAAATATTATTTAACTTGATGTTAAAAAAGACAAACGAGTACAAAGTTAACTAGAGAAAATATGTTAATAAACTTAATAAAAAATTCATTAGATTTTAAAAAAAGTATTTATTTTGCTTCTTTTTTTGAATTATTTTGTAAGTAGACTAAACACATTCTGTATAGAAAACAAATGTTGTTAATTAATCCAAGCAATAAAATTCATTATTTTTGAACAAACAACTCGTTTCATTAAATTAGTGAAATATTTCATTGAGACATGTTTTATGGCGGGCTTATTTGAGATTTATTACATATAGTCTCCAACTTCAAGGAAAGTTGTCATGTAGTTTTGGACCGTTCAAGCCTATATTTCGTCCACTTTTCAACAATTCTGAAGTTATGCTTTGAAATATTTTATTTAGCACTTTGCTTGTCGCCTCTGCTAATAATGCTAGGAAAGGCATGAGCCACTTTATAAAGTAGTAAATGGCTGTGAATATATTTTTCAATGGGTTTTTTAACAAGTACAATTTAAAAGGATTTCTGTACAAGTCGGTCACGTATTAAAGGACCGGGCCTAACGAGACCCGGCATAAACATCTAGTATTTGTATATTACTGAAAAACGGTTTATAATATTTGATTAAAAAGATAATCCAAAATTGTTTAATAAAATTTCCTATTAGCTTCAAATCTGCTTATTAACTAAAAATTACAAATTATTTTTTATGTAAAAATTTTTAATTTTTTAAAAATTATTAAATATTGAAAAAGCAAAAATTACAACTAGATGTTTTTGCCCGGTCTCGTCCAGCCTGGTCCTTTATTACGGAAATCGGTATCCTTTTAGAGAAATGCGTTTACAAATAAATATAGCCATTCACTTTATAAAGAGGCTCATGCTTTTGCTGGCATTATTAGCAGAGGCGTCAACTAAATTGGTAAATAAAATATTAAGAGCATAATTTCAGGCTTAAATTAAGTACGAGCAGACATCTTTATGAACAGTAGTGAGTGAAAATCGTTTGCAAATTGGGCCTAAAAATGGGTGTGGCTGGTCGAAAAGTATATGGTGAACTTCCAAAATAAGATTTTGTATATTGAACAAATGAAAAAACCACAGAAAATTAATTTTATTTATATAGATTAAGTCAAATTAGTGGAGCTTGTTGCTTGTTGTTATAAAAAAATTTTTTTTATAAAAATGTAAATTGTGCTTGGAGTTTTATGGAGTGGCTTAAACTCTTTAACCACTACAATTTTGTTTGTTTTATGTTTTGCTTATTAAAACTATAGTTTTACAAAATTTAGTTTCTTTTTTTTAATTCTTATGCCACTAACCATTGATTTATAAATATTTTAATGGACAGCTTGTTACACACAAACTAAAGTACATTAAAACCACCCCTTTCTAACATCCTGTCATAAAAGAAAACTTTAAATTTACCTACGAACCAAAAACCATTATTTGCCTCTAAGAACCTTCATAAAATATTTACGAAATATTAATGCTCACATGCGATTATAAAACCATAACAAAATATGTATTACCAAGCCTCGAATAAAATGCAAGTTTTTTGTTGTTGTTATATTTTATACAAAAAAAAAAAATAAAGCAAATTAAGCGTATACTAAAGTGGTGCAGGGTTTAAAATGAAAAAAATTTAAATGACTGCTAATACTGGCTAGTGCTCAAACTTTGCATTGTTGTTGTTATTAATGTTGTGTGGTTATCGGAAAATTAGTTCAAGTTCCGCAATTTACAACTTGAAGTGGTTGCTTACCCTGCCCCTAAGTCTTGTTACACATGCACACATGCCTGCTCGTTCATTTTAACTCTGGTGTTTTATAATTTATTAGCGTATTTTGTAAAATTTGTATAAACAACCTTAAAAACAATTTAGTTGACGTCGTCGGTCGGTCTTTATAATGAGTCTATTAAATAATAATATTTTTGTACCCTTCACCAAAACAAAAAATTGTAAATATAAAAGATTTTCAATAGGTTTTATTGTTACAAACTGATTAAGCAAATGGCGAGCTATTAAAAGACATGAGTTCCTTGAGAACTAAAATTAAAAATACAAAATTATTAAGAATAAATAAAGAAAAAAAAAATAATTCATTTTCAAGCAATGACAACCGTTCATTAGACTAACTAGAACAATTTATTGATTTTACAAAGTATTTCATTTAGTGAATAAAGTATTTAATTAAGTGAAATGATTATTTAATTAAGGGAATCAAATATTTCATTAAGCGAATGAAGTATTTCATTAAGTGAATGAACCATTTCATTTAGTGGATGAAGTATTTCATTGAGTGAATTATGTATTTCATTAAGTGAAAGAAGTATTTCATTGAGTGAATTAAGTAAATATTTCATTAAGTGAAAGAAGTATTTCATTAAGGGAATCAAATATTTCATTAAGCGAAAGAAGTATTTCATTAAGGGAATCAAATATATCAATAAGCGAAAGAAGTATTTCATTGAGTGAATTAAGTAGTTCATTAAGTGAAAGAAGTATTTCATTAAGTGAATGAAGTATTTTAAGAATTCCCACAGCCAAAAATTAGCTTCTCTTATTTTCTGAAACTCATTTCGTTTATATTGTGTACTTATATTTTCGGTTCCATGTTGCACAATGTATGGAATTTTCATTTCGTTTCGTTATTAGTTAAATTATTTAATTATTGAGAAGAAAAGCAGGTGCACTGGTCAGCAGTACACTATTTTTAAATTTGATTTTTCTTTTCTTTTTTATTTATTTATTTTTTTTTTTTGTTTTCTTTTTTTAGTTATTTCTGATAATTTTGTTTATGACAAGAATTTGTTTGGTTTTATCAAGTATTTTAATAGATTTTGTAATTCGTGAGGTAATGGCGTATTTATAGAAATGCAGTATAAGTTGTTTGTAATGCACAATGGAAAATACATAAATATTACAATTTTCTATTATAGAAAATGTTTTTCTTAAAAATTATTTTAGTTTTTTTAAATAAATTTCTTAAAATATTCAAAACGAAAAAGACATATTCTTGAGTTTATTTGAAATTTCTTTTCGTATTTCATAATGCAGTAAATAAAATTTAAATAGAAATTTTAATATATTCTTGCTATTATTGTTGCTGTTTATTACAAGTTAATGTTACGTTTTATTGACATGAAATACTAGCATTTAAAGAAATAATTTTTTAACGCACAAACTCACGTTTTATGTTAATAGAAACAACAGCACGCTTTTAGTAAACTAGTGAACCCAGTTGATCATGTGCTTGAAATATACATATATTTTCCAAAGAAAACAAATCTGCAAAGCTTGCAGAAAACATCCAACATCAAACCTATGACTTCCAGATTGATAGACGAGAACAACACCCACTCATCTACTAGAGCACTCAAATCAAAGAAGTGAAAATATAATAAATGTCCCAAAAGCCCACTAGCGTAAATGTACAAAGTGAACTATATCGCTTCTCTTTAAAATTAATATGCGGACTATTAAGCTTGTACGCACTTTAAGTTTTTCCAAATAAAGGTCATAAGAGTTCTGTCGTACACCTCATGCTCTTTAGTCGTCATGATTGGCTAATCAAATGTTCTGTAAGAAACGTTGTACCTGAACAAATAGATCCCATTCCTTGAGAGGCTTGGCCACAGTAGCCTTGATCCCTCAGAGCCGCTATTTTTGTACTAAGTAAAATTTTCAACGTTTTGTGAAAAATTTCATAAATACAATTGGGAGAAATTGTATTCCCAGGATGATAACCCTATCCATTTGTATGGAATTTTTTTGTCGCTTGCGATATTTTTTAAAAACGTATTTAATTAGACGTATTTATCTTCACACACATTTTATTTTTTAATATTTGTGATTAGTGGATAGAGGGCCAACTTCGCAATCTGGTCGTCGAAAGTTCGATTCTTGTTTGGCTGTGCAAAAGATTCTTTGGATCGCGGTGCATATGGCTTCAAAAGAAAAATTTAAAAATACACAAAAAATATTTGTCTGTGCTATCAAGCTTGTATTTTGGGAAGTTTTTATTTACACTAACAAAACATATCGCTTATTTACTTTAATTGTGTCGTAATAAAAAAAACGTATTTTTTTTATTTTTAAGTTAATAAATAAATTTTTTTAATACTTTATATTCTCTAAAAATATAAGCAAAATGCACACTTTAAATGGTTTTCGTGTAGAATTATGACACTATTGAAATAAATGAAATTTTCTGTGTGATAGTGTGTTATTAAAAAATATATTTTGTATTTTTCTTTTAAATTCATTAAATTTTCCAATGAATGTGCAGGAGATAGTGTGTCAGCGGGAAAATTTATTTTTAGAAATATATTTGAAAGCTTCCATAGGTGGGCTCTCACTGAACAGGATAATTGATTTCATTCGAAGCCTAAATGTTAAACAGTAAAGTTATGAGCTGTACAAAAGATCCTGTGGCTCACGGTATATACAAGTGGCCTATTTACAATAATAATAAGCTGAGCCAGTACTTGATAGCAGCAACATATTGCTGCTTTAAAATTGAAGGTTATACACTGTAAATTATAGCCACTAAGGCAAACGAAATTAACTTTGCTCTCAACTCATTTTAACATACAATGATTTGAATTGTGAACAATTGGGTTACACACGTAACATACATAATCGTGGCTAAATTTTTTTTTAACAAAAAACATGCTTTTGCATGCGTGGTAATTTTGCTGTTGACATTTTCTTTATGTTTTCCAAACTTTTGTGGCAAAACATTATTTGGAATTTCAAAAATGTGTGCCTAAAGTACATAAATTTTTGCATAAAGAAAAAAACATTTTTTTTTAAAAAAAGCATAAAAGGAAGTTTATTTTTTTCCTTGAGTTTTTGCCACAAACTGCATTTGGCTTAGTACAACCTCAGAAATTCTGGCAACTCAAAGGGTTGCTAAAGCTTTGAGCTTTTAAAGTGCATCCCTTACATAAACCAAATTTAGTTGATTTTTTTAGAAACAAATTTAAAATGTTAAATTAAGCAGAAATTAAAAAAAGCAGTTAAAATATATTTTTAAAATTTTTCTTAAATAAAAAAAAAAATTAAAAATATGGTTTCATTTAAAAAAAAAACAAAAAAGTTAAATTATTCATAATTATAATGAAATTCTTTATCAAAAATTCGTAAACTTCAAACATCTGATGTTAATCTTAAATTCTAAGTTAAAGACTGAGTAAAGTCAGCAGTTTTTTCTTTAATTTAACGGTCAGTCCAACAAAGAAACATATATCATTATCGTCAGGGCCCGTAGAAGTACAGCGAACTGTAAAACTGTCAATTTCGTTAGAAACTGTTAGAGCTTACCTTTTGAACAAAAAAATTATAAGAATCAATTTGCTTCGTTTATAAATTCAATATAATTAAATAATTTATTAAACGTATTGTTCCCTCAAAGATTAGAAGACAAAAAGGGTAGAATAAAAGGTGTAATACAAGTCACAGTTGTATGCATTTGGGAGTTAGTAAGGTAGCGTTTTTCTTACAAAAATTACAGAACGAATCATTTAAAACACCAATTTTATTCATGTGGTGACAGTGTTCTGTCAGCAGTTCATCATACAGTTTGATTTTGTTTCTGCCAAAATACAGAATAGCTTCTGTCCTAAAACGTTCGCTTATTATTGAGACTCCTTGATTACCGCATGTTGTAACCTTATTGAAATTATATGTCTTGAAAAACACGGGTTCTTATTCTTTTTATTTATTTCATGACTTAACAACTAAAAAATAGAGAGGAAAGAGAGTAGGATTTCGATCACCAGAGTTGCCAGCATGTCAGCTCTTAATGCAACAGCTCTCCAGCAATTTTGTAGAATCCGTTTTTTCACTCGAATAAAGTTATTGTTTACCCTGCAAAAGAGTCTTTAACCTCTAAGAAAGGTATTCACACACTTTTTAGATATATAATCTATTTATTCATTACCTACATGGCCATCATGCCCCGAGTTCGAGTTTCTCTCTGACAAAGCAGTGAGAAATGTACGGCTGTCCGAAAGAAAATACATTTAAAGCTGCTTGGGTAATTGAGAAAATGTATAATTCGCTAACACGAGTGACCACCAGTGCTTCTTCGTATACATTCTCTAGCACACAGCTCTAATAAATCAACCTAAATTAGCGCACCAGCGCATTGTGTTGTGGTACCCAGTATTTGTATTGTGTGCAGTATTGGTAAGCCATCTTGTTTAATAAAACTCACTAAGGCCCGTTACTACAACTTTCGATAGTTAAAGTGAGGATTTTAGGGGTTGCCGGTTTTGGCTAAAGCTTTGGAACCAAATCTGATATTTAACTTATCGATATTTTTAATTTAATATCCCATAAAAAAGCTTGACTAATAAAATCTTAGCTTTAACTATCACTAATTTGTGATAATGGCTCTAAGAAAAACAAAAATAGAGTTAAAAACGCTGGATTCAAAAAATACTAAAATTTCATTAGTATTTAAAAACAACACTACAAAAAATATAATAAAAACAATTCTTTTGCAGCCAACTTTACTACGAAGAGCGCTAGCAAAATTGAATTTTACAACCGCTAAATGTTACCAGCGCGTTATTTCGGTTTGCATCATACATTTTGTATGAGCATGAGAATTTTTGATTAAAAAAAAACGCTTGCGGCGATAAATTAAGTTTTTCTGCTTGAAAATTGAAAGCTGTTTTTCATTCGTAATTTCAGTGTCACATTCCTAAATAGGGTTAATTGGGCACAGAACAGATCCAAGCGCGGTGTCGGGTCACATGTATGATACACACTCGAAAACGGTTGAGGATGTTGGAGCAGGGGTATTTGGCTTAAACCAGAGAAAAAGCTTATTTGTCAGTATGGCCGAAATACATGCCATAGAGCTCTGCCTAAGAGAGGAACTAGAAAGAGGTACAAATAACAGTCCTGGCACTCAGTGCCTTTGAGATAAGATCAAAACTGGTCTGGCATTGCCTAAAACTTCTAAAAAGACTAGCATCTAATAACAGGGTTCACTTGGTATGGGTGCTAGTTCATAGTGGATATTTAGGCAATGAGAAGACAGACGAACTCGCAGGAAAAGGGGCAGCTAATAGATTTATTGGCCCGGAACCATTCTGCGGGTTGTATTGGATCTCAATTAAGCTCATTTTTAAGGAATGGCTGGAATGGAATCGCAACAATACTGGCTGGAAACAGCAGGTATCAGGGTAGCGAAAACATTCATGGCACTCCGATCTCGGAAAAGAACAAGGGAACTACTTAGCTTGACCCGTTCAGGAATTCGCATTGTCACGGGATTCTTGATTGGACATTGCAGAGTATTGAAACATTTGTCGAATATGACGATCAGTCAAAATGATCCCTGCAGGTTATGTAACGCAGATGAAGAGACAGCAGAACACATATTGTGTCACTGTAATGATCTAATTTAGACCCGTCTTGGCTACTTAGGACAACATTACCTACTACCTTCGGACATGGTCCACAAATCACCCAAAGAGGTCTCTGAATTCTCAATGAATACCAGATTCTGGGAGGATTTGTAACTTGAGAGTAGAGTCACAATAGGTCTATTTTGACCGCAGTGACCAGGTGACTTGTTCCCGCTCCTCATTCTAATTCTAATTCATTACAATGCGAATACGGAAAACCCAAGGTGAATTGATTAATTGCCAAAATTGTAATGCAAATAATTAAAAAAAAATTTTTAATTCTTGATTGTTATAGTACTTGATTAAATTTTAAATAGCAAGAATTTTTTAAGCAAAATCCGTTTGCTTTCTCATTTACCAACATCTCTTTTCCCAACCTTTGATTTTATATATTTTTTTCTTTTCCTCTTAAAGCGATTTATGTTTTCTTAAAACAGTTTACCAATTTGTTTATATTTCTAACACAATTTAGACTAGTTCATATTATATTTCATTCCTCCACCGAGAGCTAAAAGATTTAAGCAGAAAAAAAGTATTAAAATTACTTGACCCCATTTCTAAATAAAAATAAATGTTTCGTTGCCTGCTGCTGACTTGAAGTTCGGTGTGATAGAATCCATTACATGGAATGAAAAAAAAACAGAAAAACAAAATAGATGTTACAAAATTCGAATATATTGAGAAACAAAAAAATTTGTTCTAAAACAAACAGAAAAAAAAATAAATTTTTGGCCAGGGGCCACCACATTATTTATCAAGTATTCAAATATCAAATTTATATTCATATTTACATGAAGAATAGACACACTGAAATAAAATGTTTTTAAATTCAATGAAACGATTTTATTAAATTTTTTTCGTGGATTCAATGAAATATTTTAATAATTAATCAAATATTTTCAATGAAATTTTTTTTATTGGATTAATGAAACTACTTCATTAATTTAATGAAGCTTTGTTTTTTTAACTGAATTTTTCATTGAAAATAAATGAAAGAATAGTTCATTATTTTTCAACCAATGACAACGTTTCATTAGACTAATGACTATATTTCATTGATTTAATGAAATATGTAATTAAATGAATTGAAATTGTTTATTAAATCAGTGAAATAAAACACGTGTAGTTTCAAGTAAAGTGTAAAAGGGAGTGAGTAAATAAGTTTATTGAACAACTAAAGAATAAATAGAGAGTTGCCAGATTATTTAATTTAAATATGTAGGTTAAATGTTATAAATGTCAAGTTAAACATAAACAAACGTTTTACTTTCAACATAAATATTTCAAAGAAAGGCTCAATTAAAAAAAAAAGAAAAAAAAAATAATGAATAATTTCATTGATCAAAATTCTCTCAGTGTAAATCAAAAATTTTTTGTCATGTTATTTACTATAAATGAATTTAAAAAGCAAATGAAAAAAACAAAAATAATCGCCAAATCAAAGGGCTGTCCATGGCTGTATAAATATAATCCTTCACCTAGATGCCAGTATTTTTGTTTAAAAAAAAATAACAAATAGAGAGGACAGACTGTTGAAAAACCTTGGGTAGAGGTTACTGAATCTATTAAGAAATTTTTTGTTGAGAAAACGTAGAGGCTGATAAAACAAAATATTATTTTCTAAACAACTTCAGGCTATTTCAGGAGTAAAACTTAAAAATAAAAGCTGTAAACACTCAAGCTCCCATAGAAAAATTATTCGGTAGTTTAGTAACCTGCCAATATAAAGTCTGTAAGCTTGCTTCTTGTTGGGCGCCTAGATGTTTTCTGCAGACAATTTTTTGAATTTGTTCTATCTCGTTTCCAAAACAAAAACTATCTTTCTTTTCTCTAAGTCCATTAACGTCTTTAGCTTCATAACTTAAACAAACCTACAAAAATTTTTTTTAATGAATTCATTCTTTCAATCAGCTCTAGTAGGCTTTTCCTTAAACAATTTCCCATTCTAACCAAGAATAAATATTTTCAATGCCATAAACTGTAGAAGAAATTTGGAATAAAAAAACAAAAAAATAAAATAGAAATTACGTATTTGAGGTAATTTGAATTTATGAGTTGCATATAAAATTGTATAAACAGGCAGGAATTTTTATAAAAGTATTTTTTTTATTTATTTATTATTGTCCTCTTCTTTATTTTTATTTTTGTTTTTCTATTATTATTTCGTTTAGTTTGTTATTCGTGTCATATTTATAAATGAAAAATATTTGGGAATTTACAAGTTGTCTCCCTGCCTTAATTTTTTTTCTTCGTTTTTATTTGTAAGACTGAATTTGTATCAAACGACCGGCTGTAACATGAGCATTTCGTCAAGCATACGGTTGGTTAAATGATCAAATAGATGATGTACTCAGTTGGAATTATAGATTTTTAGATTTCGGCCTGCTTTTAATAAACTCTAGCGAAAATTGAAATGTTATGAGACCCTGAATTGTTTTGTGAAGGTAGAACGCAGCAATGGCAGCAAGAGGGTTTCATTTATGAATTTTTGTTGTTGTTGTGGTACTAACGAGAAGAAAAAAATTTACCAAGTTTGTAAGGTCAACAAAAGAAACACGATACATAATATAATGTAAAAGGTGCTTAAAAAAGAGCTGAAATTTAAAAAATTCATTGTTTGAAAACAATTTTAAGCTTGAGGTAGCTTAACTGAAGAAAGTGGAAGTACATTTTGCTATTTAATTAAAAAAAAAAGTAAAGCTAGACTATATTTCTGTAAAAGCCCCCGGGTGCATTGTTTGACTTGATGCTTTGCATGCCACATGCAACAACCAAGCATTCTGCATTTAAAAATTTATCGAATTTGATTTTCCAAAATCTTTTCAAAAAATCTCTCTTCTGATCCTAATTTAGGGAAAACCAAGCTAAAGTAGCATAAAGAATCCTTGGCTAACTGAGCAAAAACAGATCTTCCTAGTGCGTTATCTAACTTGTCTGGTTGTTTTTGATTTTCTTAATATTATTCTTTGCAGAGCTACCTCGCCCACTATTCTAATCTTATAAGTTTTAGGCTATACAAAGGTTACTTTTGGCACCAGGAAATGGGTTCCACTGTATCCTCTATTAAATAGTTTTCAATTTCTTCTATTGGTTCACTGCTCCGATTCTCTTAATTTCTGTTTTAACTTGGAATGAAGTTAAAATGAATTTTAAAATTTGTATCAAATGGGTCTTGCTGCAACCATGAGCCATTTCATCAAAATTATGAAACATTTTTAATAATAGTCTGATAAAAAGAGCAAGAAACTTCGAAATAGGTAGACTGAGCTACTTAGTTAAGCAGATACAGAGCCTAGAAAAACTAGATTTAAAATGAAGTCTTCAGCGAAAATCTTACGAAATTCTTGACTTCAACATTAAGTTGTATAATAGATCTTACGTCGCTTACTTTTCGAAAGGCAGTTGCAATGAGAATAAAAGCTTTCATATTTTTGGAGGAGGCCCACGCCTTAGAGCTTAGAGTGGGCATGTGGTAATCAAAGAGACTCATTAACCCCGAACGCATTAGGGCATAAGTTGTTTTGAACCTCAGCAGAATGACATCAAAGTTGCATTATAGATCTTTTGGGTTACCTACTTTTCGAAAGCTACTTGCAATGGGAAAAACAGCTTCCATTTATCCTGAGGAGGCCCACGCCTTAAAGCTATGTGCTGGGAAATGCTTACCTAATGTGTGCTTCTGGTACCGCAATTTATATTCTCTCAGATAGCCAAGGAGCTTTAAATGCATTAGTAATTAATTTAATAACTAGATTACTCTGGTATAGATATCGGGATATTAAGGCCATGTTGGCAATGAAATGGTGGACTATTTAGATAAAAAGTGCGTGGATACGTCTCATTCGTGCCTTACTACACAAGGAATGGAAACAAAGTCTACAAGACTGCTGGAGAGCCGAAATGGGCATGCGGTAATCAAAGGGACTCATTAACCCCGAACGCATTGGGGCATGAACCTCAGCAGAATGACATCAAACTAAACTGTCCTGTCAATTGTAGACTCAAAAAGTACATTAATTAAATTGGCTTGCAAAATGACTACTCTTGTCGTTGCTACTAAGAAGCGTAAGAAATATCGCTCCATATTTTGTGTGTTTTTTGCTCAGTGGTGGAAGACCAAGACTTACTTACCTATTCAGTGGGTTACTGGCCCCAGAAGGCTTAATTAAAATAAATTGTAAAATTACGAAATTGGTGATGAGTCTTGGATTCTTTTACTTGGGAATTGGACTACATGGTAGATCTTACAGGTCGAAGAGCAATTCTGGGCCATGATGATAGTAATCGGTCACGCACTGAAAGAAAAAATTTATTATAAGTCCAATTAAACGATTTTATTAAAAGTCTTTCATTAAATTTAAAAAGATATTTTCATTAACTCAAAGAAAATATTCATATCATTGAAATGAATTTTGTTTCATTGAACAAAGTAACAGTTATGTTGATTTTAATGAAATTGTTCATTAAATTAATTATTTTTTTTTTTTATTAATTTAATGAAAATATTTATTCTAAAAATGCATGAATAAAATTCAATGAGCAAATGAAAAAATTCTCGTATCTAATGAAACATTCATTTAATAAATTTTATGAAACCTTCATTATTCGTTGACAAATAACAAAATCTTCATTGGATTTTAGTAAAAAAAGTATGCTGATAATATACCAACAAAATTCTCTCAATTCGGTGCTGTGATTGGTTTAAAAAGTCATCATAGATCGATTAGACTGATGATTTTTTTTTAATAAATTCAAATTGACTGCTTTGTTGTCTATTAGTAGCACGTAAAAGTGCACCCTTTAAACTAAGTTTCGTTGTACATAAATATTATTAAGCGTAACTTGCCACCACCACCCCTTTATGTTGTTTGAATTCCAAATTTGTATAAAGATTTTCAAAATATGTGAATTGTTAATGCTCTGTCTGCTCTGTAGTTGAACCGAAAGTAGTGTTGAGATAGTTCAAGGTTTGTTCATACCTGCGAGTGATGCTACTACTCATATCTCACCAAAAGGAAAAAATAAACAAAAAAGAGAAAACTCATAAAACATGAATGTAATGGCTGCATGGCATTTTGATTTCCCAATATTTTAGTATAAATTACTTTTAGCGCGAGGTTTACTGCAGTTTATTTTACTGTAGACAGTATTTTAATGCGTTTCACTGCTTTCACCACCTCCTTTTTTGTGATGCCAGCGAGAAGGGTGGTTTATTATTTTAGTAAATTCTAACAAAATAAATTAAATGAATTATTTTCAACTTTAATATTTTCATCGCTGCTGATACATACTCGTACATACATGCTCAAAACAAACACACACACACACTTTTCCAACAGTTTTATTTTTGTTTTTATGAATGCGTACGAGTATATTCGAGTGAGTCTTAATAAATTCCTGAAATTCCTAAAGGGTAAACTTTCAATTAAGCAAATTACGAATATTTTTTTTTCATTTCAGTTTCTGCTTTTGAATTGCGTTAATATTTATTATTAATTTAGTCTTCAATATTTATTTCATACCTACCTACCGACCGACCCTTTAATTTGTAAAATTTGTTTTTGAAATGTGTAAGGAATGGGTTGCTGTACACTCACAACAAAAAAAGCAGGCCTCGCTTGTTGTCTTTTGTAAAGTGAATTGCTTGATGGCAGGAGTTGTCTAGGAATTTAAAAGGAATTTTATTATAAACTGCCAACAGTTAAAAATAGAAAATAAATTTTTTTCTACCAAAAATTATAATTTTTTTTACCTTTTAAATGCCTTAAAATGGGAAAGAAAGTATAAGCTGTTGGTCTATTGGCTGGTAAATATTTTTTTAATGATTTCTTTAAAAATATTGACAAGAACAATGTCGGGTAATATTTTTTGGTAGTTTTAGTTTTTAAATACAAAAGTTTTAGAAGAGGATGTTGCTTTGCAGTGCATACAATCCTAAACACTACTGTGTCCTAAAATTATATTTTTAGTTATAAAATTTTGTGACAATAATGTGATTTTCAGTACTGAAAAGTCAACACTGCTTTTGCAGAAAGGAAGCCTGCCTGCATCATATTCTAGTTCAAATCGTCTGCTGATAGTTGACGGCCAAAATTATTGCTTTCAAAATTTTAAAATGTCTTCACCAACAGCTTCACTTAATAAACCAAACTTTCTCGTGAGTTATTTAATCTTTAATACAATTTAAAAGCAAAAAATCAATTTTATTTATTTAATTTAATTTGCTTTTTCTACTCTAAAAGGAGTTTTATATTCGTTTTGCTTCCATAAATCTTTTAATATCAATTTCTTTTTTCCTTTTTGTTTTTGTTGTTCTTGTATTTACGTTATTTTTAGCCAAAGGGTTTTACAAATATTTTCGGTTTCTTTGTTGTAGTTTTTGTTTTCGCTGTTAACGTTAAAACGTTAACTTTGTGTTAAAAAGGCTTGTCAAAATAAATATTTTTGGTGTGGGCTTAAATAAATAATGTTCATTTTCTTTTATTTTTTGTTGGGGATTTTTTTTTATTATTGGGAAAATACACAACATCAAAGACATTTTAATTTTATTCAATTGTTTGTCTTTTATTTTTTGGTTGGTGGTTGTAAAGTGTTTACCAAAAATAAACATTTTTCTAATATATTACTGAAATGGTGAGTTTTAATATGAAACCTCATTTGAAACTTGTACAGAAACTGTCAGAATTTTCTTCCTTTTTTGAGCTGCTGCTACACTTTTGGCTTTTTTTAGAAAAAATTTTTTTGGAAATGAACAATTTTTTTATTAAGATTTTCATTTGATTTTAATTAATAATTGAGGTGCAATTTTTTAAAGTACTTTTTTGACAAAAAAAAAATTATTCAGCGGTAATTTTAGTTAGACGTTGTCACTAAAATTATCGCTAATTAATTTTTTAAAAAAATGGACTTATACCATTTTTAAAAATATTAGCTCAATTATTTTTTAAGAATTAGTGTCTTAAGCTTGAGCTCCTATTACACAGTTGATATTTATATCTTATCCAAGATTTATATATAAAAAGATTCCGAAATCACACTACGACGGAAAAACTTCTGAAATCGAAGACCGAAGACCGGCTATACAGATAACTTTTAAAAGCGAAACCGGTGTTCCACACATCACAGAAGATGAAATGTTGAAGTCCAGCACCAGACCAGCTACTTAAATATTTTGAAAAACTTTTGAAAGCGAAGTCGCAGAAAAATAGTGAAAAATATCACAGAATCCTTCTAAAAACTTTAAAGGTTCACAAAAAAATCTTACTTAATTTGTTTTTCTTAAAATTGTTTTTATTTTAAGTTTTGCTGCAAAATCACCCATAATTCGGAAAATATGAATTTCCTCAATAAAATGTACTTAATGTGTTCTTCTTCAAGTTAAATTTTCTGTCACCTTCAATATCTTTTTTATTAACTTTTGAATAAAGTAAATTTAAAATCAAAGAAATGTGGCAATACTTTTCGTGAGTCTGTCCGAAGTCACGGGTAAATTCAATGCGCCTACCAAGGCCCCATATGCAATACACATGGGTACTTACTCATGACAACATGAGAAAGATGCCCAGCAAATTTAAAACTCTTTCCGATCTATGTAATGAACTTTCGTAATTGATTTAAAAACACATATAATTGGAAAAATTCGTGAAATCTTTATAGAACGATATATTTTAATAATTTCAACATATCGGCTGGTACCTCACGAATAAATTCTTCAATATTGGCTTCTAGTGAGTCAACCGTTCCGGGCTTGTCTAAAGGCTTAAGTCGCAGCCAATTGACCGGCCCCAAACGTGAAAAAAAACTGTTCAGCGAACTCGCTTCTCAATTGTTTTATTGTGACCCCGTCTTGCGGACAACACATGTCAGCCAAGTCCAGCTCTTCCATTTTTGGCAAAAAAATGGTAATCATAGCACGGTAGCGCTATATAATGTTCCTGCCTTCGTCGACTTTGAAAAATTACGGTACAATTATCCACACCAAACAGAGCTGCTCTTCAATTTTGCTTGTTCACAAAAGAATTTAATGAGCTTTGTCTCTGAACACAAGAAGTTATCGATGCACTTTCTTAACGGAGCATAAATTTTGCTAATAAATTCAGTAATTTTTAAGCGTTGTTCGTTTGTAAGTTCATTCATGATTAACAAACTGAACATTTGGCTGAGCTGCCAAAAACAGTGTTTTCAAAAAGAAAGTTTGCGAAAAATTATATTTTATTTGTTAAGGCTCCCGGTTACATTTCTACTTCACACCGAGCTAATACGTATATAAACCACAGTCCATACGTTATTCTGAATGGACTTCACCACAGCCAGGCTTGAACAGAAATTTCTTGAGAGTCCTGATTCCCTAATGGTATCAAAATTAATCACAGTTATATAAAAGAAAGAAGCTATTGACACTATTACTTGAAATTGAAACAACTGTTTTTGATGAGTTGTAATTTTTGTATGCTTTAATTAAGCACACCCTAGAGGAAATGGAACTCGTCACATAACATGTTAGTGGACTAGTCTTTAAAGTATAAGCATCGGTCCTCGTCTTGATTTCTTCATGTAATATACCAGTTTCTTCAACACAACAATGTCCTACATGAAAGTCAATTGCAAATCTTTACAGATTTTGTGACTTATACGGTACCGGTCCCAAAAGTACAAGTATTTGCATTAAACGAAAAAACTTAAAAAATAAAAAGTTCTTGTGTACATCTTACGTATTCATTGGTGTTAGTTCTATGATAGATTCTCTTTTCACAAGTCACGATATATTATCTTTTGTATCAGTCATGGGAACAATAAGTCCAACATTTCCTCACTAATCCAGAGTTGTAAAAATTTTATAATTAAAAAAAAAATTTACATTTTTATAACCCGGGGTCTATACCTGATGTATTTCTATCATGCTAAATGTCAAATTCATATCATGAATCATTCATATAGAGTCCATTTATTAGTGTTATCGTAGCGTTATGCTATGCTATTTCTATCTTGATATCAAATGTCATTTTAGTTATGAATTTGATTTTGGTGATATAAAACCGATTTAAAACCAATATAGTTCAGAACATATTTCGTAACTAAATCAAGTCTTAAAGTATTTTTAACTTAATAAATTGACTAATATGTTTTGCTTTCTTTTTTTTTTAATTCCAGGTAAGTGTCCTGTTATCTATTAAGGCTCAAAAATTATACAAAATTTTATCACTGAATACGTAAGTTGAATAGTTTATAGACAAAGAGAGAAAGCTGCTACTTCTGTTTAGAGTACAAAAATCCAACAATGCACTTGTTACAATTAATGGAATTTATTTTAGTTATGACAGCTGAAATTCAGTAACAGAAGCAACAATATACCCCTGTAGTTGCCTTAGTTAACTTTTTTACTACACTGAAATTTATATTGGATAAAACCGAATTATTGTATTGGTGCTATAAAGCATTTTCTTTTACTTTTTAGTCAGTATTACTAAAAATTGTTACAGCTAAATTTTAATAAGTTAGTTTTTCTCTGTAAGTATTTTGTATTTTTCGTTATTTGACCAATTCTTTAATTCGTTCTTAAGAAATAATTTAAATAAGGAAATTTTTAACAATAGCTTACATTTTTCCTTTCTATTCTACTCTCTTTACTAATAGAGTTTATTAACCTTTCAAAGAACAACAACAAAAACTTGATTTTTTTCCCCTTTTGAATTATTTAGTCTGTTTTTTTTTACTTTCACATTTTGTAATTTTAAATTGCAGAAAATGAAAATCATTTGGTGTGCAGGGATGGGTAATGTTAAGTGGAATATAATAGCATAACCGCACTGCTACGCTATATAACTTTGGCAAGATGTATTTTGCAAAACTTTGTAATTTTTATTTAAATAAAATCAAGCGAATTCGATAAGCATAAATATTTTATATTCAAGACTGGGCTTATACAAGCTGAATAACATTCATGCATGAAGGAAAAAATTGTACTAAATTAACAAAAAGTGTGACAACGGTACCATTTTTGACTAACAAAAGGGCCTATCGTATGCGTACAGCACCATCACCCTAACTTTAGCATTTATCCGGGCTACATTAGGGAGAAATCTGATTCCTGACTGTGCTGAGAAAGGCTAAATGCTTTATCACTTTACTTCGGATTATACCCCAAAAGTCAGTAACAGTCAAAAAGACTGACCTCGGACTCCTAATAAGACCCGTCACTATTATTATCTTCAATACTCCCATTGTAAGATAAGAGGTATTAAGATAAGCCAATGCAAGTTCTTTGTGAATGTCTGGCCATGCGTTTTCATAGGCCAAAATTACTGCCAGATTTCTTATTTAGCTGCCAGAGAAGAAGGAAAGCTGTTATTCTGCAAAGCAATTTAGTAGTGTGTTTATACGGATTCAGTATCATTTTTTTAAATACAAGTCGATGATTTTACTCACACGCTAAACTATAAAGGTGGGCAATAGGCGACGTGTCAAGTCGTTGGTCATTTCTGAATGTATAAATAGCTAAAACTGCTTCTTTAAAGAACTGTTTTATAAGCTTTTTTAACTGTTTCTGAAAGCTACTTACCTGTTTTAGCTGTTAGTTGTTTTAAGAAGCTGTTTATGTATTTAGATATGACCAATGATTTGACAAGTCTCCTATTGGCCAGCTTTATACCATAGGGTGTCAGCAAAATCGTCGATTCCGATTCATAATGGGACTAGAACTGGAACAGCGAATTTATGAGCCGTACAAAAGTTCCTCTGGGTCACGGTACACATAATAAATTGATCATATTGCACCCTGACCTAAAAACTATATTCTGCAACCTCGTATAATCTTAGATGTCTCCCAATCTTGTAAAGAAAAGATAAAAATGACAGTCCAGTGTTTCCACCATGGGGCAAAGGCATAGAGAAAAGAGGAATGAACTGATTTTTTAACAATTTTACTGATATGGTAATAATTGATTTTGCCAGGCCCTACTAGCAGTTTAGTGTAGAGTTTTTTAATATTTATGTTATGATTCTGAATAGTCTCTAGCTTAGTATGGCAAGGAGCGGTACCCGTGCTCCATTTCTTGTATACCAAATTTTTGTCTGTTTTGTAAATTAACATAAAAGAGAAAATACTATCAGTCAAGATAGAGGTAATAGCGGCTATTGATGGACCAATAGAGCTGAGTTTCAATAAAAAAGTTGGCAAAGGGATGAAGTTGATTTTGCAGAGATTTTAAAATGTTAATGTCAACTCGAAAAAGATTCAGAAGAATATCGCTAAATCAACTTCAGTATAATAATGAATAAATTGCAAAAATTAAGAATGTAAATTTAAATTGCATTTTTTTAAATTATTTTTGTACAGTTTTAATTGTCTATCTCTGTCTTGTAAATTCGATAACATTAAATCCCAATCACATATTAAATGGACTCATTTCATTGAACGCGTAGTGTCTATTCCCATTAGAAATCTATAACGAAAAGAAAAGGATGTGAATCATATTTTGTGTACCTACATTTTGGCCCATACAAATTCATTTTTATATCATTTTTGTACGCAATAATCTCCTCTGCTTTCATTCACATAACGAAATAATATAAACACTTGAAAAACGAATACATGCTCGTACCACTAATTTCCATTTATTCTTTGTATTGCAGTTTTACTTTTACAGCAAGTATTTGTATTTGTAAAGGCAAGTGAAAATGGAAGAAAGCCAAAACAGCAAACACAAAAGTGCTCAATAAACCATTAAGAATCTATTAATAATAACTAACAAATACACAGGCACGCTCACACATACACAATACATATTGTACGTATGTATAGAGAAATTGTTTTACACATACTTGCACATACATAAATGTTCTACATACTCCGTCAGATTTTTTGTTTTCCTTAAATATTTTAGTTTCGACACTCGCTGACACTGAAACTGAAAATTAATGTCTATCACAAAAAATTTATTAAAAAAAATTATTTTTCTTTTTCATTATCAAGCGTAATATACACTTACAAACATACTTTTAATTAAATGGATAATTTTTGTTACTTGACAAAAATATTTAACATCTGCGAAAACGTATTTCCATTCACGTACAGAAAACAATGTAATTTTTAATGAAACTATCCACCATAAACCACCCCACCTTCAACTATACAACAAATATTTTTCTACTCTTAAATAGTTAGTGCAGCAATAAAAATGTACATTTTTACCCGGTTTTACTCGGTTCTTTATTTTATGAGTTGGAATTCTTAGAGAAAGAGAGACAAAATGTATCAAATTTTAGAAAAATTGAATTACAATTTTTGAAAAACTAATTTCTATTACTTTGCTAAGATGTAAGCGTAAAAGTGGGCAAGTATAAAATTAACAAAGGCGGGCGGCTTTCATAGGAATGTAAATATTTTGTGTACCAATTTTTAGAGAAATTCCTTGAAAAATACAATTTTATTCATTGCAAAAACCATTTTAATTAGTTAGCTTAAAAGTGGGCGTGGCAAATACAAAAGCATATGCCAACCTTACTTGAAATATGAAGAATGTTTATATAGAATTTCTGAAGAATCTGTTAAAAATTATAATTTTAACCATTAAAAATCAAATTGTGTTATAATACTGTTAAAAAATAGGCGTGGCAAAGTAAAGAAGCATAATGGCACGTTCCTTAAATAAAATAGAGCAAATATTAAAAACTTTAGGGAAATCATTAAAAAAAAACTTAAATTATTTTTTTTTTTCAATTGAGCGTGGTAAGCACAAGAATATATGACAACCTTTCCTGAAGCAAAAAATAGGTAGATCTCATATTTCAGAGAAATCCGTGAAAAAGTAGAATTACTTTGTTAAAAAGTTAGCATGGCAAGTACTAAAATTATTAATATTTATCTTCTTAGATATATTGAAACAATTGAAACAAAATTTTAGAGAAAACATAATTTTAATCATTAAACAAACACATTTTAATTTAACTATTAAAAAATGTAATGTGTGGACCTGTTTCCTAACAAACATATTCAAGGTACTTAAATTAGTGTTAGTTGGCAAAAATTTTAAATTAATTGATTACTTTTTTTACCGTCCCTCTGAATTTTTTTTAGAATTATGAATTCTAGCTTTTGGAAGGCATTTGTTGCAAACACTACAATAATATTGAATTTTCAAAGCCTTGTCAGTAAACTAGCTTTTGTAAAGCAAAAGCAAGATATAACGAAAAAGAAGAGACAGCAGTAATGGGAGTCACTTTTCAATTAAAAAAAATGTTTGGTTAAAAGTAATTAACTTTAAATTATCATGCTCATACAAAATTTATGGAGTATACCGAAAAAACGCGGCGGCAGCACTGAGCAATTGAAAATTTTAATTTTGACTGCACGTTTTGCAGTGAAGTTGGATGCAAAACAACTAATTTTTACTTTTGTTTTGTTATTTTTGACCAGTAATGACATTTTAGCTAGTTTTTTTTAATATAACATTTTTACCTCTATTTTGGTTTGTCTTTAATGGGTTTTATTATGATGATGATGAACACTATGGTATAAAATATTCACCGCCAGCTCTCTTATTTAGGGATGACGCTTTCACATAAATATTGGACACTAAAAATGCTCCGCTTGCCACCCCTGTTAAAAATTTGTCATTCAGTAAAATTGTTAACTGTCAGCTGTGCGGTTAAATAAAAGCCAGAATTTTGTGTGATGTTTACTTAAACCCAAAATAAAAGTGAATGACTCTTAAATATAATAAATAAGCCATTTTTGGTTGCTGTACATGGTATTTTTAGACTTTGTAGTTGTTGTCCAAGGTATTCGTATCAGTGGTGAATTATTAACTCTTAAAGTTAACCAAGAATTAGTCAATTAGTACAAACAGAAAAATATGGAGTTTTAAATATAACACCATGTGTAACCTTAAAAAGTTACTGAAACGCACTACAGAAGACATATTGTGTCACTGTAATGCTCTCTTTGGGACCCCTTTTCGTTATTTAGGGCATCACTAACTACAAACATCTGACATGGCACACAAATCCAGACAGAAAGTCTTTGAATTCTTAATGAAAACTAGACTAGAGGAATAATTTGTAACATTAGAGTAAAGTCACAAAAGTCCACAGTGATCGGGTGACCCGTTGCCAATTCCAAGCAAAACTTAAATAATTAATTAATAAGCAGGCATTTTGCTTAAATTCTTTTAAACATTTTGGCGATTTATCTATTTTTAATTCTATCTACACAAAATGTATTTCTTGTCCTAATAGCTCTTTTAAAATTTAAATATAAAAATACTGAATACATACAAAAATCTATTTTAGCGTATGTAGGTATATGCATTCCCAACATCTCTCCCTTTCAGTTTCCCTGTCTCTCTTTCTTTAGTCCTTACTCTTGTAACAATTATAAAAATCAGCTGTTTATTAAAACTTCCAATACTTATATTTTGCCCCGTTATTTCTAACAAAAATAATTCTCGCTCTCTTTTGTATGAAAAATTCTTGAAATTCCTAAAATTCCATTCCAAGAGTCTTAACAAAAAAATAAAACTCAATTATGATAGAGAACGAGCAGAAACAAAAAATTAAATGAAATGCTGCCTACTCCCCCTGAAATGAGTTTGATCAAACAACAAAGTGTTTAGTGGTGTTTGCTACTTGAAACTCTTGTTTTCATACCAAAAACAAACACTCAAATACTCAAATATTTCACTTGCACATGCTTTTGCGCTCAAACTACACTCAACAATTCAATTCAATTTGAATAAAACAAAAAATAAA
This sequence comes from Thelaira solivaga, assembly GCA_947397855.1. Taxonomy (NCBI): domain Eukaryota; kingdom Metazoa; phylum Arthropoda; class Insecta; order Diptera; family Tachinidae; genus Thelaira; species Thelaira solivaga. The sequence goes on from OX377612.1 coordinate 32,002,144, forward strand.
ACCTCCCTCAAGAATTATTAATATAAAATAGAAGGAATCAAGCAAAAGAAACGGTGTTATTTACTCCTAAAAAAATCATTATCCTGCAAAGAATATCAGCATGAATTGTTTTCCCTTTCAGAGCAGGATTTTTTTTTTTTTTAGAAAAACAAGTATTTAAATGACGTTGCCGTTGTCGTTGACGTTGCTGTGTTACACCACACAATCATCCCCTACAAATTATGTCTAATGCTGGTGGTGGCGTTGAAATTGTTGTTGCTTTTGCTTTTGATTTCTTGTGTTTTGTGTTTCTATATTTTTAGGAAGTAGGTATTTGGAAAAAAGTAATAAAACAAAAACAGTTTTGATGTTGTTTTCATAGCAAACACACACAGTTTACAAAGCAAAAAACAAACGAATCTAAGTGTTAAAAAAAGTATTTTAAATGACAACAAACAAAAAGTAAAACTAAATAAAAAACAAATTTAAAAATCTCTTTTAAAAACAATATTTTTTTTTAAATTTTTAAGTAGACGAGCAATCGTTTCGTTTTGCTTTTAATAAACAAGAAAATAAAAAAATTAATTCATAAAACAAAGAAAAAGCCACCCTTGTAATGTTTGTAAATGCTGTTTTTTATGGCAGCTGTTGTTGCTTGGTTCATTAGAAATCGCCGTTAAATTTTGTTCAAACAAGCACAGCCACACACAAGTTGCAAAAAAAAGGAAATTAAATCTAAATACTCGTAACAAAAAAAAAAAAAAATAACTTGAATTTGAATTTAACGTTTTACTCGTACATGAGTTCTGTTTGTAAATTCTGTTAATTTTTTTAAAATAAATTTTGTTATTGACAATTTGTTGTTAAATAATTGTTCAAAATTTTTCTTAAAACTGAAAATCACGGCACCAAAGTGGCGCCGTTACACAGAAATTTGGATTATCTGGAGGAATTTAAGGCCTTGGCCGGTAAGTTGAATCTAGCAAGCCTAAATGTAATTTGATGCTAAAATATATTTATGTTTATAATTAAGAATTTGGAATTAAGGATGTGTTTTTTGAAATTTCTTGCCACAAAAGAAAACTTAAAAATTTGTTCCAAGTTTAGCAACTATTAGGCCATATGTATCCCGACACCGGAAGTTGAAGATTAAGGCTTTGCATGCACCCAATTATGCTGTTCACTTTTATTTTTCTGACAGTCAATAAGAAGTCTCCCAGAAATATTGCCCTATGAGAACCTTAAGCCGAACAGTCATGTAAACCACAAAGCTTGCGTTGGCTTATGCTAATATTTCCTATCTTACACTGATAATATCTAAGATCGTAGTGTTCGGTAAACCATTCCGTTAGTAATGTGAGACGAGCAGGATGTACTTCGAATTAAGCAACTAAGCAACTATTTTATTCCCTTGAGATAAATTAAATGAGAGATAAAATCATTCCATATGGAATAAAATTAATCGAAATTTTAGTATATTTGTATAAAATCATTTGAAAATTTCAAGCAATTTCTAAGGAGTGATGCTATTTTTCCGCTTAATCTTGCCCTCAGGGTTATCACAAAGATACCACAACAGAGCCACATTCTGTTTTTAATATATCCCGCGTCCTGTACAACCTAACCTAAATTTGCTTTTAGTGTAATAATATGGAATTATAATTAGAATGAGGAGCGCAAACAAGTCACCTGGTCACTGCGACCAACCTATTGTGACACTATCGTCAAGTTACAAATTCTCTCCGAGTCTAGTATTCATTGAGAATTCAAAGATTTTCTTTGGTGATTTGTGCGCCATGGTCCAAATTGGACCATTACAGTGACACTATATGTGTTTTGCTGTCTCTGCATCTGCTGCAGAGAACATTTTGACTGATCCTTATATTTTGCCAAGTGTTTTAATACTCTACAATATCCAGTCATGAATCTCAACTCAATACAAGTTAGAAAAAGAAGTCCGGCAATGCGAAAAATTTTAGGAAATATCAGAAATAATTTGATTTTTTAAAATTAATTAATCAATTAAAACAAAAACAGGCACATACACTTTGCCAGTAGCAACCGTATTGTTCTACTAAATTTTTTTTAACAAGACAAATCCGTGAAGCTTCTTGGCTTGTCTGCAGAAAACATCTAGGGTCTAGACAGGAATCGAATCTGAAATAGGTTAGTATGTTACCTACTAGTCTACGGGGCATCTTTTCTTTTGGTATTTTTTTTAATTAGTTTTTTTAATTAATATTTTTTAATTTAAGCTGTTTATAATGCTCTTTACCTTTCACTATACGGCTTCCTCTTAAATATTTTTCTTGTATTTAAAATTTAATATGCCAACACTCAGTTTTTACTTTTTCATACAAACTTTTAATGACGAAGAATTTTCCGCTGGCAATAAAAACTTTTTTTAAATGCTTCCTTAGAAATACACCATTTCAGAACTAGTGCTGTTAAAATTTTTAAATTTTCACTGCTTCTAGAAGAAAAATCGTATGTTAAAGAAGTTAATTTGCGGGAAATGTTATTATTTCCTTAAAATTCTTGCTCTGAAAAGTTTCTGTTATGCGTGGCTTGACGACTTGTTAATAAGACATAATTCCGTAATGCATTATGTAATTAATTCTAGCTAAAGTAAAGTCCTCTATACTAGTATTATAAAAAGGGAATTTTTTTTTTTTTTAATGGAAGTACTCTAAAACTGCCGAACGGATCTTAAAAATTCTTTTACCAACATAAAGCGAGTAGCATAGGCTATGTCCACGTTCACCTCCTTAATTCAATGATTTAAGAATTCTAATTCTATTTTTTTTTTGCGTTTGGTACATAAAATCAATAGACCATAATCATAGTCACACTAAAGATACTGAATCTTTCGAAAAACGACTTTAAATTCATACAATTCTTATGAACAAAAGTCAGCCTACTTTTTTGTGACAATGATTATGGCTATGTATTCTAAGATCGGCTTGACACCGGGTAAAAAACATCTAATCAAAAAATAGATTTTTTTAATACAATCTGCTTAGTCTAAGAATTCCTACACACGGGAAGGGGGAGACCGGGTAAAGACAGCTAGTACAATATGAGTCTACAAATCGAACACAAATCCACATTAAATGGTTAAATTGAAAAAAATAAATTTTTTTTTGATAAAAGCGCTAAGCTTTAATTTAATAACATTTTTTGAACTACTTTTTTTTTAACTGTTTTTAGTGTTTTACACAAATTTATGGTAATTTAAGTTTCATATGCTGAAATGTTCATTTAAACTTTCTTAATGAAGGTAGGGAGCTTTAATAAAAATAGATTTTGTAAAAAGTAAACAAAAACAAATCATGTTGACGTAAATGACAATCAAAAGGCACTAGAATTGAATTGTAAATGTGTTTGGAATTATTAAATGTTTATTTATACTCGCGCGTGTAATAAAAACTAAAATTTATATTTGACTTCAAAATAAAGGCATTTTATTTTATTAAACAAATAATGCTCTTTAATCAAAATATGTGTGGCTTTAAATTTACACAATACATTTTACAGGTCGCGGTGCTATAATGCCCCATGATGAGAATAATATTTGTAAATAAAATTAATTTTCTGTTTGTTTGTTTTTTCGCTATACAAAATTTTGTTTTCCAAGTCAAATACTTTTGGACTTGGTAATATACTTTTGGACTGGCCACGCCCATTTGTACACAAATTTTTCAAAGATTTTCAAAAGATGTGTAGCCGTACTTAATTTAAACCTGAAATTATGCTTTAAAATATTTTATTTACCACTTTGGTTGGTGTGTCTGATAATAATGGTAGTGAATGGCTGCATTTATTTCGACTCACGCATTAAAAGGCCGGGACGGACGAGATCATGCAAAAGCATCTAATTATGTAATATTTTAAACAGGTTGCCTAAAACTGCACAAAGTGATACCTTTTTTATGGTTTCAATAGAACAAAAATAAGTTTATCATGCAACATTTTTATATGTTTACCGCTTTTAGAGCGATTTTTGAAATCCGACTACATTAACACAACTGGTAAACAGCTGACACAAACAAACTTTGACCCTAAAATAAAATAAAAAATTTTTAATCTCCTTTTCCATATAAATGCAAATTAAGTAATTGACTTAATTGTTTAAACAAGTAGTTGATACAGTTGTAAAAAAGGCACATACCAGTTTAGAATCTCTTATATGCAACATGTTGAAACAGTACATGATATTGATTTTAATTATTAAATTTTTTGACCATAAACCGCAAACATTCTTGGATGGTAGAATATATGCAACACTTTTAGTAGAAAAGAAAACGCCACAATACTGTATAAAATGTAATGAAAATATTGCGTACATTTCGTTTTCTTTCGCAGTTTTTTTATTTGACTTTTAGATCTTTAAATAAATTTTTATAATTTTAAATAACTGCCTTGAGACAATTTAAGGACTTAGTTGATATTACTTGACTATCTTAATTTGTATTATAGATAAGCTGTATTTGAAATAAGCTGTACTAGTTTTTGATTTTTTATTGTGTTATTTTTTCCTGTGCTTTTATTTGAAGAAAATAAATTTTGTTAAAAAAATTTCTTGACTTGTGAACTGCCTGCATGTTTTACTTTAATTTTTCATTCATAATCATCAAGTTATTAACCTAAACATTTTATAAAGCGTGTTTTGCATACTAAATGATTTTAAAACAATAAAATAAATACGTTTTTATTTTTATTTTTTTCTACAATTGTAAGAGAGTCTCTTGTCTGTTGGCTATTGGACTTGGTATTTAAATGCGTATTAAAATCGTGCCACACTGAGTTTTAATACATTTTCTTCTTCTTTCTTTTAAGTTACATTCCACTGGATATTCAACAAGCTATTTTAACCCCTCCTCCAAACATTTAGAAGAAAATGCAACTGTTTTAGGCTATTTTTTTTTTTTTTTGAGATTTTAATTTTTAGTTCGAAAGATTTTTAAGGCAGATTTGAAAATTCTTACATGACTTTAGTTACACTAAAAATTAAATTTATTTAAAAAAGTTATTGTTGAACTGTATTGATTAATTATAATTATAATTGATTAGTTCGTCTTTAAAACTCAAAACCTGTACTTTGTAACTGTTTCGTCTTAGGGTCATTCGAAGCCTAAAACTTTAACACTAAACTAAATGGCCTGGTACATATGGTCTATTTACAATAATAAATAGTCCTTAAACATATTGGAAGTTTTTACTTGATTGTTATAAACAAGAAGTACAAGATTAGTGCTAAAAAAATTTTTAAATTAAAAAAAAAATAACGTTTGGAATGGCAGCAATATCATAAGTGCCGACGTTTGAGAGATTCATCTAATCCCTTGGATTTCAACTAATTTTTGTATTAGATTTAAACAACGTATTATAGTGTTAACAAAGAAGAGCTACGTCTCCTGAAAAATCATTTGGTATTCCAACAATAGTCAAGCTTGAGATGATACCAAAAAGAAATAGCAAGAAATTATTAAGTAGGTATGACACAATCAACATTTTTAAGGAAAGTCTGTGTCACCCGTGGATAACTTATCTGTCTGAAGAAGAACGTAAACTTACAGCCAAAGACTTATTCAACCCAATTATGAATAAAAATTCGCCGGTAGTTTTTTCTTTTCTTCTCTTCCTCATATCATTAATAATTAAATCTGTGATTTAGGAAATTTCTTTTCCAAAAACCACAATTTTCCTGAAATATAAGTAACTGGGGAATATTCATGATTCTGCCGATCATAAATTTAGAATACCTGCTGCTGTGGAATGTATTGTAGCCCTCAAGGAAAAAAATTCACCAGCAAAAATGAAGTGAACAAATGTTAGAGAAAATTAAACAAATTTTATGGTAAAAAGTTATTTACGATAAAGGGGAATTTCTTGAAGTAAAAAATCTTTCATATCATCAGTCTCAATTTAAAAAATTGTATTTTTGATGGGAGTTATTCGTGATTTTCAAATATATGAAATTGGAAAAAATTACGAATTAAAAATTTTTCATGATAGGGGTGAATGAATACTAGGTTTAAGGGTGCATCAAGAAGACTTCACTCTTGTGAGAAAGTTTTGATTTTTCTATTGGATTGTAAAAAAGATATGTTACAATTAAGTATGGAGTAAAATATCTGTCAACTGGCCTGTCACAGCCTATCAATCTCTGACCTTTACACAGAGATGTGACTATATGACACCGATAACGCTTTAGATTTCGAACTTGAGCTCAGGAATTGCTTGTGGTTTGTTAGCATAAACCCAAGATTTCAAAAAAACCCTAGGAAAAAAATTACACAGCGTTAAATTGCATAATCTTAGTGGCTAATCGACAGCAGAATTCCCTGAAATAATTTGTTCTGGAAATCGTTTGTACTTTCATTGTTTCGTGATCTGTGTTTCAGGTGGAGCCGTGTGGCTGAAAGTACATATTGTCCAAATCCAATCCGTTTAGTAGAGACGACAAGAAGTCCTTTATCATGTTCCTGTAACGAATGACGTTCACAGTCACCACAACTACAGCCTTAAAGTTTTCGCCAGCAATGTTTTCAAGAGGCCTACCGGACGCCAGGAATTTTAGTAATCAATAATTGACACATTAGATGCACTTTCTCGACTGAATTTCTTAGAAATTTGCCAGCGAACTCAGCATAACTTTTAAAAAATTTTGTTTTCGCAAGCTTTAACAATTATAATGCGTTATTTTTTCGTAAAAAGCTTCATTTTTAATAATATGTGACAGCTGTCAAATTTCAGAACTGCCACTTGTACAAAAGAAAAAAAAAAAGTTAATTCTTACTGAGACACCCTTTAAAATAAAAGGTTTAATTTGGCTTCAGTTCTGGTCCTAGTTCTAATACTAATTCAACAAAAGCTGCATGGACTCATCTGAATGTTACGCCATTTATAGGGATCACAGGGTCTGGTAAAACAACCTTTAAAATTCAACATGCTTAAAATTACAACAAAAAAAACACTTGTAACTGACTTAAACCATTAAAATTTATTAAAAATTACAATTTAGTAGTGGGATGTGGAAAATTTCATAGTTTTCACTGCGCTTGTAAAATTTTAATGAATTAAACGCATAAACTATCCCTGAGGAAAACAACACAAAAAAATAAAATAAATAAAAATTAAATTATTTTTATTTTTTTTATATAGATGAGTAGTACGTGTACGTTTACAGCAGTAAAAAAGATAATTTTTCATTTTCAATTCAAAAAAAAGCTTAGTGTGTCATCAGCAAGTACTTGATAATGATGTATGACTACATATATGAGGAAAGATATTAAATAAATAAATAAAATTAAAAAAAATATATTAAACAAGACGGTGAACACAAATTCTAATTTATTTTTCATAAATTCAATGTAAATAAAATGACAAAATAAAATAAGAAAAATTAAAAAAGAAAAAAATTATGAAAGCAACAAAGAGTCCCCCACATTGTGCACACAGCCAATATTTCGTAAGAATTTTACTTTTCGTTATATCGTTTCTATTTTTTTTTTTCAAGTTTTTCTGGTGCAACAGCCAGAGTTGGAAGCCCATGCAAACAGCAGGCAACCACTGGCAGCAAATGCAGGCAGGCAAGCAAAGCAATAAGTTGGTCTAATGAATAAATTATTTTCATGCAACCAACATTCAAACTTGCAATATGTTGCTGCACACGTCTGTCTATATTTTTAGTATTCCTAGTATGTTTCTTTATTATTGTTGTTGCCATTTTTTTTTTTAGTTTCTTTTACTATAAAACAAAAAGTACTTTTGAAAATATATTTAACATTTCCTATAAACTGACTTGACTGACTGCTCGCATTCACACTTATTTTTTTTTTTTTTATATTTTCATATGTAAATTTATTTTTAACTCTAGTGCCACTTTTATTTTTTGCTTTACTTAAGAATTATGGTTTTGGTCAGTTACAAATTTTTATTTCTGTTGCTGAAAGTTTTTCCAACAAACTTGGGCGCCACAATTTTTCTTTTAAATAATTAAATGCAAAATACTGTTACAGTTAGACACATACATACAAACATATGCATCCATACATATCTACTAAAACTTAAGCTACGTTCACGTTAAACAAATATTTGTCGAATTAAGCATAACCACTATATCATCTACATATGCGTTTACACATTTTGAAGAAATATTCGCTTAGATTAGTTTAATTTTTTATTCAAATACAGCATACTTGCATTATTATATAATTTCAGTTAATTTTATGCATTACAAGTCATGCCAAAAAGAAGTGGTTACGCTTATTTCGACATATATTTGAGTAATGTGATCGTAGCTTTAACCAAATGATGCTACATTGTCTTATATAGTAAATATATATACGTGTAATAAGTTTTCCTTTCACAAATCACTGTATATTGCTTTTAACACCAGTATATTTTTAGTTAGTCATGGAACTTGTTCTTGGGGAACAATTGGTGCTGCATTTCCCCCAAAGCATGTTTCAAAATTTCTCGTTAGTTTATGCTATTTCTTATAAAAAATTGTATCATATTATAAATTTTTAAGAACCTTTACTGAAACCAATACACCAAAAAGATTTCGTTTATAAATTTTTAATACACACTTATTGTCTCTTAATTTTTTTACACACATTTTTACTACGTACATGGAACAAACTGTAAAGTATATATAGCGGAGTCGATTTAACCATGTCCGTCTGTCCCTGTGGATGTTGGAATCAACTTTCGGAAGTCATTAGAATACCTACAGAAAAGTTTAATATTTCAATTTGTTTAAAGCTCCAGTCTTCAGTTTGCTACTGAAATTCAGCTCAATCGGTCCATAAATAGCTGAGCTTTGAGCTCTGAACTGCAACTACCTTTATTTTTTACCATATTTCTTACTGCATAGTTTGCGTATTTTGTCTAAAATAGTGCACAGTTTTATCAGAAATAACAGCCAGAATGTATGTAAAAAAAATCAACTCAATCGGTATGAAATTGACCTAGAAAAATCCAAGTTGAAAAATAAAAAATAAATTTGAGATTTTAATGAATTTTTTTTTATTCATTTTTTATATAAATTTTTAACCTGTGCATGTGCGTAATGTTTGTGCACACAATAAAGAGCTGCACAAGCATACTTGAAAGCTATACATCACTACAAACATGTGTAATATTTTATAATAAAAAGTGCGTCTACGCCATTTCAAGTTAATTTGTGCAGCCCTTTAGCACACAAAACCATTCAGTCGGTCTTATAAAAAATGTGTGTATTTAAGTGTGCAGTATGTGTTGCAGTGATGGCACTACAGTGTAATAGAACTGCGAATTAAGAAATATTTATTATTTATTGATTTTTGCCGGTAATTTAAGATTCTTTATTATATATTAATGCTCTTATCCCAAAAAAAAGTTGGGACAGACTTTAAAGCAAAATTTATTCAAAAATTCGATAATGTTAACTTTAAAGTCTGCTTTAATTTACCCCCTGTAAACACATATCTATATAAAAAAATGTTTTGCAACATTTTAAATTAAATTATATTTATTTTGTATTCTTTCTTATAATTTCTTTTATTTTTTAGAATCGTACAACAGATTTTTATTTATTTATTTTAGGATTAACAAATAATTATTTAAATAAAATATTTGCCATTTCATTAAAAATTATTTTTTTTTTTGGTTTGTTAAATAGGTATTTGAGAAGAATGTGCAAAATAGTAAATATGATTATTTGGCTAACAGAGTAAAGGGTATATAAGACTCGACCCAGGCAAATTTAATTTATTTTTTAGCAAAAACAATATCATGAACGCATTCACTTAAAGCTTATTTAAATAATAATCTCTGTTAGATAACTATAATATTAAATGTTTACCGACCCCTGATAAAAACCAAAATGAATTAAAATAAAAAGAAAATTAAATTTGCTGCTCTGAGATGTGTTATGCATTTGGAAAAATACAAAAGACACATGACCCTTTTTTTACAAATGTTATTTACGCTTGAAATGCATAATTAAATTTATATTAAAAACACTTTAAATGAAAAGAAAAACAAAACATAAAAAAAGAAAAAATGCGCAAAAACTCAAATGCTAAACACCCCTTCATGAGAATTTGGCACAATAAAACGAAATCAAATGAAAAATAGCAGAGGGTGTTTTGTTATTTTCTTTTTTCGTAATAGATAATAGTCCATGATGAATCTTTAATATCCTTTGCACATCATCAGCACGAGCATTTATTTCATTTAAAAATTAAATTTTGATTTTTATTAAATATTTTTAAGATACCAAAAATACAAAAACGTTGAATAGTTATGAACTTTGATTGCCACCAAAGAATCTCAAAAACTACTAAATGCAACTGAAGCGAAAATTTTAAATATTTATTTGAGTTAATAATGATAATGGGCTGTAAAGTGCAACCAAATCTCTCTAAACGACTAAAAAAGTGTGCTGTCGGAAACAGCTGCTCTTAATAAATTCTCACAAAAAACCATGTTGATTGTGAGAGAACTAAGTTTGTTTCCAATAAAAAAAATTCAGTTTTGGTAATCAAATTTTTTAGTTGCGTCAACCAGATTTCGATAATACACTCTGAAAAACTAGTTCTTTTAAAGTATGTTGAGCTGTAAGACTTATTTTCTATTGCCATGATTTATTCGCCTATTACACCTGAATTTTTGATTAGTAAAAAGTGTAGTTCTCAACTCTTATCATTGAGCCTTGTGTATTCCAACTCAGAAGTTAAAATTTACTCTTCTAAACCTCGAATGAAGTCACTTGCTTCAATACTGGGAGTTTACGAAAATTCTACCCAGAGTATTACTGCGTTGTAATGCATCATATGTTGTGCAAACTAGAGGTTTTGTAGTGCGTGATTCCAATATTACTCGTCTTATATAAATAAGACCACATCGCCCGGTAAACCATCTAGTTAGTAGACTGAGTTCATTCATATTATTGATAATAGGTACATATTTATACTGAACTAAGAAGCGCGAATATGAAAAAAATATATAATTATAAAACAAAATAGTTCATAGAAGAAAAAAGAATCATATAGAGAAATCTGTTACTCAATGATTCATATTCATTGTCAGAGTGTTGTGGAATACGCTACGCTACAGCGTGGTGCAGTCTTTTGATTGCCTGAGTCCAGTCAGTGATTCCTAATGTCTTTAGAATGTTATTGGATCCGAGAATCTATGTAACATAATAGAGAAGTTATTCCTACGAAGTTTGAAAGTCTTAGCTGTAATAGTTTTGCGCCATCTCTAAATATTTAATAGCAGATTAACCCTTAAACATGTTGGAAGTTTTGACTTATCTCTGCTGGTAAATTTATATTTTCATTGCTAATAGAAACCTTTTAACGCTCTAATCCTTTTTAATGATCTCTCTGTTTTTATTATGAGTCTAAAAAGTCCTATTAAGTGGAGAGTTAGAAGGTTAAAAAGTTACACAAAAATATTCGTCGCAGTGTCTTGCATAAGTTTGCTGAATATTTATTTCATGTTCTAAAATATAATATTCAGAATTAAAATTAAAGAAAATGATGAAACTTCAAACCCCAATTTGACTTAGGGCCAGACGAGTAAACTTTCAAAACGTTGACATACTTTTTTTGACTGACCCCCTCTACCACAATTAGTCAGTCAGTCTTATTGATTTCAATTCCTTTGATATGTGAGTTTGTTAGAAGTCTTAGGTCAGTCTTACTGAGTGCCAGTGACTTCTGAGAGAGAATGTGCTAAAAAATTTCGCGGGAGTTAAATATTTTGTATATAAATTTAAAAAAATTCTATTAATATGTCGCAAAAAAGTGCAATTGGTGCAAATACAAATAAAGGGTATGTCAATTTTTTTTATTTTGATATAAAGAATAATGCAATAATAGTTAACTTAATTTACAGAAAACGTATCTACAAAAAAAAAAGCGAAATTGGACAACTGATGAGGAGGCACTTCTTATAACACTTTGCTCATTAATATCAGCTTAGATCATAGCAATTGAAATGTTTGCCGCCTCATTCTAAAGTTTTCGATCAGCGTTTCTTCCGGAATAATAGGAACGTCTTTTTCGAAAAAAGAACCATGGCAATGCTGTAATATAAATATATTTAAATTATGTGTTATTATTTTTATACTTACGTGTGCCCATTCTAACCTGCTATATAAGAGTTGTGTATAATACATTTGCAATAATTTATGAAACCTTATATTTAACAAATGCTGATGTTTTTTTTACGCAACGATATAAGTTCAGATTGTATTTTTTTTACTTTTGGATGTATAATATAAAAAAACTATGAGTTTATTTTCCATTTTATTATTTATTTTTTAGAACATAAATCAGTGGTGTAAACGGTATAGATTTTGATAAAGATTTTAAATCAAATCTACTAGATTTCGTACTATTAAAATGTTGAACTAACGTATAAATATTTTAAATTTGTTTTATTTACACATAAAACAATAACAATTTCAGTTGTGAAAACTAAAGCTTGTAAAATTATCCTCTCTTTAGTTTTTTTCTAGCAGTTTTTCATATTCTCACAGATATAAGTCTGAAAATGTACGTTGTCGCAAACCTTATCAATTGTAAGTCATAAATTTAACTATTTATTTTTTTGACACAGTTTAAAAAAATACACTCGAAAAATCTCACACTTTTTTAAAACAAATAACTTTTTTTCAGAAGAAACACTTTCTAGTGAAAAACAGTTCATATTTGCAAAGTGTGTGCCGACCATTTTAGGGAATTTACCTGTTCCCTCGGCTGATGTGATATTTAAGGCTTTTAAAGTGATTCCATCGCCACCTACTTGTATCTGCAACAAATTGTTAAATAGACACTCGTTGGTTTTTGTTTTTTTTTTGTTTGCTTTACCCTTTTGACATGGGATGCTGCATTTTTCATTTGTTGTGGACATTTTTTGAGTGATAAATTTTGCAATCTCAGTATTTTAAAATGGAATAAAAACGAACAACATAATAAATAACCTGGCCAACATACATAGAATAGAAAAATGAAGGGGAAAAAAGATAGATGTGGCTGAAATTAGTTGCAATTTGATCGCTGTTTGCTTTTATTTATCTATTTTTGCTGTTGATGTTGTTGTTTTTTCTTCACTTTTGCCTGGCTTGAAGCTTAATAAAACATTTTAAATGCACTAAACCTGCATCTAGTTGCTTTATTAGTGAACATTTATGGTTGCAAACATGAAGCATAAAGTGTTTGTGTTATTAAAACAACAACAACAGCCAACAATATACTTTTTTTGAAATTTCCATTTGACACGCCAGCATTAAGAACCGCAAATATTTTTTATTTCATGATTATGGTTTTCTCTATGATAAAAAAAAAGTATTTAATTGTATGTGTTACATAGTTTGACCTATACTCGAAGTTTGTTTGTTTGGGTATTTCTTTAAAAGTTGTTAGTTAAAGGTATAAAATCGAACCTTAGAATTTTTTTGAACCAAAGTAAATTCCTGATTTGTCGAAGTTGTTACATTTATATGGTCGGGGAGGCTCTGTCTTTTTTGATGATTTCACCTTGTATGAATTCGATTTGACTACAGCCAAGCTAATAATCCCAAAATGTGAAATTTTTTTACTATAATAAATTGATAATTAGAAATTCTAAAGGGTTCTTATGTATTTCGATTCGAATGGTTCTTATGGCTTTGGAAAATAATTTTCATTTCAAAAGAAAAAGCTAATATGTAAACCATTCGAAAGTCCAGCAGAGTTGTATTAACAATTTTGAGGATAATTTTAAGAATGTTAATTTTTTGTTTTAATTTTCTACAAAATTAGTTTTCGATTCGAATCGAAATACATAATAAACCAACAAAGTCAAAGTTACGGCATTCGATATCCATCAAAATTTTCATTTAAATTCTATTGAAATTTTCGGTAATTTTAACCCCTAGTTTGTATAACTGTTTTTAAAGTAAAACAACTCTTATTGCAACACCTTGTAGTCTTTGTCATAAACATTAGTGGTGTTAAAAGCTGAGTGCTGCAGTCTCTGTCACTTGTAATTGTTTATTTGTTTATGGGATTTAGAAAGCGCCATCAATATGATAAAAATTATATTCGCTGGTAAAACAAAATGAAAAAGCACTACAAATAAAAATAAATAAAAACAAAACACACACACGCACAAATATTTCTAACTGTTTAATCACAAAATCTTTAAAAATTTTAATCAAACAAAATTTTTAAATAGAAACAATAAGTCTCTTTTTAGTATATTGCTTGAATAATCAGGTTTAAAAACAAAACCCGCACGTCCCTCTTTTTAAAAAGAAAACCTTCGAAATGCACTCAAAACTACAAATCACTTGTTTTTTAGTTTGAAAAAATTTGCCATAATTCTCTACGTGATTCAAACATAGAATCTTGCTGATTTTTGAAATTAATTTAAATTTGTCATAAATTCAAATCCTCACGTAGGGATTATCTATTTTTAAAATGCTGTTTTATGAAATTTTTTTTATTTGTAAGTTTATTTGAACTTTTTCTTCTTAAATTGAAACGCCTTCAGTTCATATTATAAATATTTATTTTCGATATTGAAATAAATATTTATAATACGACCTCAAGCTTAATAAGCAAGTCGTTTAATATTTTACTTGTTTCCGGTTTATTTATTTGAATTTTACAAAACAAACTCCACTAGATTTAACAAAGAAAATAATTTAAACACAAGGGATCAACTCATCTGGAAATTTCATACAACATGTAGGCTGAATTGTACTCAATATGTATAGTAATTTGTAATAGGTAACCTCTTTACTACACTGTATCTTCAACACACAAAAAATAACAATATTGTTGTAGAGGGGACCAAAAAAAAAAAAAAAATGGGTACGGCGTTTCGAAATTTTACATCTGGCCTTGTGTCAAATTGGGCTTCAGAATTGAAATTATAACCAGCAACTGGTCACTGCGGCCAGAATAAATCTATTATGACACTGCTTTCATGTTACAAATACTCTCTAAATTTAGTATTAATTAAGAATTCAAAGACTTCCCTCTGTGGTTTTTTCCGCCATGACAAACAGTTGTAGGTAGTCATGCCTTACGATATGAGCCCAAAGCAGACCCAAATTAGATCATTACAGTTACATAATATGTATTCTGCTGTCTCTATTGCTTTGTTCCATGGCCTGCAGAGGTCGTTTAGAATTTAGTTTCCATCATGTTTCATATTTTGTGTTTTAAAAATGACTAAAAAACCGTACACTGTAGTTTAAAATATCCCACCTTTTTGAAATTTCAATTGTGAAGATTAGTAGGCAGCGTTGCAATTTTAGCAATTTTTTCTTGCATTTGGCTTCAAAATGTATGATTTAGCCCCTAGATTTTTTCTTGGCCTTTTTTGTTCTTCAAAATAGCCTTCAATAGCCTTTTTTGGAAAAATGAAAACAATTCATACATAAACAATCTGAGACTGAGACCAATTTAGCTAAATTAATATTTTCAATAAAACTTTGTTACATAAATTGATAAATTGGTCAAACGACGGTAGTTTCATAAGTAAAGAAAAGTATTTGGCTTCTAACTTGTACAATAAAAATGAACTTTATTCCTAATTAATTAATAATTTGTTCCATTTAGGATTTAGTTATTTAGTACTACCGTTTAGTAATGCTGAGGTTGCTCGCTTTTGAGTAAGACAAAGCAAGCAAAATATCAGAATAGAAATCGCATTAAAAATTAAAAAAAATAAATTATTACTTCAAGGAATTTTAAATATTATTTTTTAATATTGAAGTTGAAAAATAATTGAATTCCCTCAAAAGTATTTAAACTATAGAAGATTACGGGATGGGACACATATCATTTTAAAACTAAGGTTGTGTAAATTTATAATCTACTGCCCAAGTACTCACTGCCCTGTCTAGATTACGCTTAATTACTCGGAAGTTACTTTGAATTATATAAAAAATTTTTTTTAATTTCCATATACCCCAGGATTGTTGTTCTCAAGGATTTTGGCAGTTTCCGTTTTGGGTCATAAAATAAAACCTACGAAAATGTTAAAGCACTTCCAGAACGCTTAGCACCTATAATTCGTAATTTTTATAGGCAAAATCGGGAATGGTACCTTGGCAAAGTGGGGAATAGTAAAATCCCTCAAAGCAACAGCACTGGCGTATATGGATATTCCAAAAAAATTTTAAATATTCCAAAGTAACTTCTGAGTATTTGAGCAATAGATTACAAAACTAGACAGCCTTCCCTTTAAAATGGTATATGTCTTATCCCTTAATCTTCTTTGGTTCGTCCGGAAGTTACTATGGATTATTTTGAAATTTTTTTAAATTTGCGTATACTCCAGTACTGTTGCTTTGAAGGATTTTAGCAACTTACGGACGAACTATAGAAAATTACGGGATAAGACACGTATCATTCTAAAGGGGAGGTTATCTAGATTTGTAATCTACTGCCGAAATACTCAGAAGTTACTTTGGACTATTTTTAAAATTTATTTTTTCAATTTCCATATAACCCAGTACAGTTGTTCTCAAGCATTTTGGCAGTTTCCGTTTTGGGTCATAAAATAAAAACTACGAGCATTTTCGAAAATAGTAAAACACTTCCAGAAAGATTAGAACCTACCGATTAAACTCTTTTTTGATTTGGTAGTTTGTAGAAAACGACATTATTTTCTTCAGTTTTTGATATTTCATATTTTTTTTTTATAAAAATTCTAATTAAGATTCCTAATATAATAAAGAATTAAGAAAATTTTGAATTTTAAGCTGTAGATTTTTAACTTTTTTCTATAATAGCTTATTTTTTTCATCGTGATTTAGCCTCTTCTAGCGTTTTTTTAGGGAAATATAGTCCTGGCAATTTGCTAGGAATAGTTTTTTTTTTTTATAGATTTGGCAGATCTGCAAGGCTTCCAATAGCTCTGTTTGTTTATCGCTTAAAATATGTTTAATTATAATTAAGATTTCTAATATAATAAAGAATTTAAAAAATTTTGAATTCTAAGCTGTAGCTTTTTACATTTTTTCTAGCCTATTTTTTTCATCGTGATTTAGCCTTTCTAGTGTTGTTTTTTTAGGGAAACATAATAGTCCTGACAACGCTCGTAGTAGGTAAACATGCGCAGCTTCCATTTTAGGTTTTAAAATGTTTTGCAATGTTAACCATTACAAGAAAAAATCTTGTGGAACATTTTATTCCTCTAGCTCTACAATTTATGGGACTTTTTTGATCCCTATTTAGACTCATAATTTGTTAGATAAAAATATTGAAAGCACATAGCTGTATAACTTGAGATCGATTTAAATTCACAAAATCAAAGTTTTCTATTCATTACCAGGGCTAAAATGAATTTGATAGAAATTCTAGCATTTTTATTATGATATAATTTGAATGTTTCGATAGAACTTGCTCGATTCGAATGTGACAATTGGCCTAACAGTTTCTTTTAACAGTTTGTCATTTCCTTGCTTATTTTTTGGCCAGCTGATAAATCATTCCCCGACAAAGGGGATAAAGTCATACAAAAAATGATAAAGTTTTCATTTAGTTTAAAACTTTTAAATAATTTAAAATTTCTTTTTGTCTTTTTATTATAATTTTATTTACTTTTCTTTGTTTCTGTTTATTTACAGATGGTATAGTTGGCCCTGGCACTATAACCTCACCGTGGACGCCAGTGAGTGCCGGCCATCCGAGTTCACTCGGACCGGCCGACTCAAATGGCAGTATGGTGGATAGTAAAAATTTAGATGTTGGCGATATGAGCGATGTAAGTGAAAAATAAACAATTTTTTTATAACACCAACAAAAATAAGCTAAATTATAGTAATTAGACCATCACAGATTCAGTGGTTTGTCCGCCATGTCAGAAGGGTTTTAGGTAGTAACGAAAGCGGTTCCAAATTAAACCATTACAGTGACACAATATGTATTCCACTATCTTCTTCCACTGATACTACCCCGTGTAAAATTTTATTAGTCAACTAGCTGACCCGGCAAACGTTATTTTGCCTTAAAATTTTTGTATATTCGATTTTCTTACGCTAAGAAATCGTACTCATAGAATAAAAGACCGTGAAAGACCGGGTAAAAACAAGTAGTAAATTTAAAAAAACTAGATACCGACTGCAGCGCAACCTGCCGGGCGGATTTGCGACGCTAAGCCTTCCAAGTCGTAACCCAAAGGCATACACAGAAATTCAGTTAAATCGGTCAAACACACGTACATTCGGATTTTATATATTAAGATACTGAATACCAAACACAAGTTCTAGTGTAGGTGCTAATCAGGAAAAATCACTTAAGTTGACTTAGGAAAAGTTGACTTATTGTCGGAGTTAACTCAATAATTTTATTATTGTACTTTAGGGGTAGAAAGGTGATTTATTGCACAATAACCGAGATACCATTGAAAGCAATATCTACCGTTCGCTGGAATCGAAATAATTTTGTAAGAAAAAATTTTTGAGCTCATAAAGTTGTAGTTCTGTAAAATAATTTAATAAAACATAGACGATTTTTTCCTATTAAAACAGATATTATATTGGGTCTAATTATTTATTCCGTTTTTTGGTGCTGGAGTAAAACTTACAATTATTGATTCTGCAATATATTATAGATAAATTGACAAAAATGTAAGAACAAATACAAAATTTCACAAAAGTAAAATGTGTTTTAGCTCATTTTTTTCCAAAATAATATCGTTTTATTTCTTGAAAATTGATTAATGTTAAAAAATTAAATTTTTTTCTTAGCACCGCAGCTATGGGTTAAAAAAATTCATTCACAATAGACAATTTTTTAATTCACAATTAAATGAAAAAATTCAAAATAATAAGAAAATACCGCAGGAATTGATAATACCGATTTTTCTTTCTGCTAAATTTCCCTTTCCGGGCTGAATAAATAATACGACTCAATTATTTATTATAGGTGCACTTGTGTGCATCCAAAAATACATAATCCCTTAAGAGTATATAAATTTTAAACTGAACTGTTAGCTGAAAACAACAAACTTGACATACTGGTAACTAGAGGGAGTCAAAATATAAAGTTAGAAGATAAACTTAAATTACAAATAAGCAAAATAAACAATAAACATTCAACTAGTACATGCATGCTTATTAGTACCTATGTAGTGTTGGTACATACATTTTGCTGTATATCTATGCATTCGCATTAAGGGAGAGATAGAGAGAAAGAGAGAGAGAGAGAGAGAGAGAGAGTGTGTGTATGTATGAGACTTATTAGTGCTTACTTCAAACTAAACTCACTAACTACTTGAGATTTAACTAAGAGTTCAAGTGTCATGTAATTTGAGACATTTTAATGTTTGAACCAGCTTGTTTTTAACATCAGCAGTAGCCATAATGACAGGCAGCCAGAGCAGCATTTGATCCTTGTTGATGTTCTTTTTGTTCTTTTATTTTATTAAAAAAAAATAATATATATATTTTGTTTATTGTTCTATTTTTAAAACTACTTTATGCCCTTACGACACAGCACAGCGCTTACTTATATAAATGATCCCGTGTGTGCATAAAAAGAAAAAAGAAATTTCTTAAAAGACAGTACAGAAATGCTTTTTGAAAAACTGTCAAAGAACACATATTTGCTGGATGATCTCACGCGAGTTATGTAATTTAAAATCCATAACAACATCACATTTTGTTGGGTGCCTGAGCATCAAGGGGGCTACTCTCTATTGCAAGGCGAAAGCTAAATGTTTTGCGTTTGCTCTTTGCTTATAAAACGAGCGGGGTATTACCAAACAAATGCAAAGTAAACTATCAAACACATTAAAGATTCGTCGTGCCGTTTTTTTTTAGCATCGTTATACAGAGTAACCGCCCAGAGTCATACTGGCAACAAGCGGACAGACTCCTTGGGCAACAGAAGGGCCCGTCATACGCTCAAACAACTAAACCCTACTTGGATGACTCCAAGAATAAGAGGTAGGCTCTCATTGAACAGGATAATTTGTTTCATTTAAAGCCTAAATTTTGAACAAAAAATTTTCTCGATCGTGGTCAGCGTTGCCATTTTAGCTTTTTTTAAGCTAGAATTAGCATTTTTTTTTCGCATTTAGCCTTGAAATTTATGATTTAGCCTAAAATAGTCTTTTTTTCAAAAATTTTTTTTTTGCCTATCCGCGAAAAAAATTTTTTATAATTTTTTCAAAAACAAAAAACCAAAGGGGTAGTTCATGGTAATTTTTAGTGAAAAATTTTTTTTATAATTTAAAAAAAAAGTAAAGGCCCAAAAATTTTTTTTAAAAATCATAATTATTATTTTGAATTTTAAGCAATAGTTTTTTAACTTTTTCCTAACTTTTTTGTGAGTGATTTTGCTTTTTCTAGACTTTTTTAGGCTAATGTAGCTTATTTTTTTCAGCTTCGGACAACGCTGATCGTGATGAATAAAATTCATTTTCTGTTTATTTGTTCGCTATACAAATTTTTGTTTAACAACGGATTTGTCTCTATACGCTATGGACGGTCGCCATATATTTTTTTTACCAGCACGCTCTTTTTACAGCGATTTTTCTTAATTTAAGCCTAAAAGTCTGCTTTGAAATATTTTATTTAACATTTTTGTTGGTGCCTCTGATAATAACGCTAGCAAAGGCATGAGTTACTCTATGAAATAGCTGTATTTATTTGAATGTGTTTTTTAAAATTAAAATTCTATTTGTAAACGAATTTCTCTTAAAATTGGTACATACTTTTTCTAATAATAAACTCCCGTTGTGAGTGAGACCGGGTAAAATCGTGTAGTAATAATAACTAATTTAAATCTCTTTTTAAAATTCTTTTAACAAATTCAAACTTTATTGTTTAGAGAAGAAACAATCGCTAACAAAAATTAAATAAAAATGAAATTGAAGTTAATAAGCCAGTAGAATGAAAATTAGAACCAGGAGCGTTAGCACTATTCACTGTCTATTGTGACACTACACTCATGTTACAAATACTCCTTATTCTCTTCATTGAGACTTGTCCACTACATATACCAGACTGTTACAGGTACTCATGCCTTAAATAACGGAAATGGGTTCAAATTAAACCATGGTAATGCTTACCATAAGTAGGAATTATAATTTTTTTAAATACAAATTAACAAGAATGGCTCCCTTTAACAAAAACAGAAAAAAAAACTTTAAAGTTTGCCCTCGCTGCCAACTTCAACTTCAGTTGACATTTTTAAAGCACTTTATTATTATTATGTGACACTCTTGACAATTAAAAATCACTTGTAATATCAGTCAAGTGTAACACTTATGCCCGGGCAATGATACATACACTCATAAACACATATATGTCTATACAAACTGTAATAATAACAATAACCATGAAATAATAACATCTTGTTTCTATTATTACTTTGAATGTTTCTTTATTAATTTGAATGTTTCTTTATTAATTTGAATGGCCGCTTGTGCGACCACTCTTGTTCGTTTGCTTTTTATTATTGAATGTTTACATATTTCTTAAACCTAACTTATGCTACACACAAAATACTTACACTAATACTTAAACACTAAAAGTGTGGGATAATGCACATTCAGCAGTATACATGCTGGAATGTTTTAAGTGTGGACTGTGGATTCATAAACAATGTATGAATCTCGTGTTACATACAGAAGGTATGGTAACGACGACTAGTCAAACACACTACACCTCCCTTTTCACTAAAAGGAATGATCAATGGTTACAATAGTTTGATCATTCCTTTGTTTATTTTTATAAAAACAATGCAAATTAATTAAGATTAATTTTACAAACTAATTTCACAAATGAAATTTTCCTTATATATATCTTTCTCTATTTCAAGCACAATCACAAAATTGTACAGGTTAATCCTTCAAAACAAAATCAATTAAGTTCACAAAACCCTCCCTTATTACAATTACAACACATGAATGGCGAAAGGCTCGGTCACTCCCATTGGGTTACTCAAAGGTAGGACAATCAAAATGTATCACCCCCTTCCCTTTACGGAGAGGATTGAACGAGAGAATTGAGGATTGAGAGGATTGAAGGAGACTAATCTATATAAATTATATTTGACCTTTCCTGCATCATCCCTCAAGGATTCGCACTACCCTGGTCGCAGTTAAACTACAACAAGGAAGCCAGTTTTATGTGCAATACAGTGGAATTGGTTCACCTGTCCCTCAAACAACTGAGGGAGCATTCCACAAAAGAACCTTAAATAAGGTCAAGCAGCCACCCCAATATAGGAGCTTATAAGGAGACTCCAAGCAATTTAGGCGACACATGAAATCGTCCGGGTCAGATCAGCGACCCAAAATCAATTCGTACGCTCTAGTACTACCGGGCGGCGACAAGCAATGAAGATTGTCAAACGCGTGTGGGAGGACAGAAAGGGTTGACGCAACTCCAAGGGTTCCACCGCTCCCAGTCGGCCATCTTGAATCACCATCAATGATATGCCGATATGTAGAAGGGATACCACCCAATACCAACAAACAAGTGCACGCGCAGCAATGAACACAAAAATGAGGAGGGAATAACCCCCGAAATTATGACAGCCAAGTGTCAATTGGACAGAGACCGCACCATCGGTCACAGAATATGCATCCCCTCATACCCCAATTATAGGAGTCCATCACAATAGATCTCCCGTTTATGACCAAAACCAACACCAACAAAATGTCCAGGAAAGTCCTATCTCCATTTTTAACCTTAATTTTAGAGATATAAAAATAAAAATAATAAAAAAATATTCATACAACTATGAATTATTTAGGGATTACTCTAAAAAGGAATTCATACAACAATGAATTATTTAAGATATAAAAAAAAACGATAATTAAAAGTTAATTCTCTATGTCTCTAACAAAAGAGTTATTAATAAGCATAATCATATATAAAAAACTTATTACATCAAGTCAGTGAAAATCCTTTAGAAAACAATAAGGTTTCACTACTGATACATATTTAAAAAAACAAGTTCAAAAAAAAAAAAAAATAACCAAATAAATTCTTCACCATGCGAACAAAAAATAATGTTTAGGTTATATTTGGCTGTTGAATTTCTTGATTCTGTCTCTATGAACAGAGAAGGATTTATTATTTTCATCAATCAATTCAACGTTATTTCTATTATCTGTCGCAACTACGCGGTAGGGGCCTTTGTAGACAGCGTCCAATTTGTGTCCGGCCTCATTTTGAACAAGAACGTAATCATTAATGGCTATAGTTTGAGGTCTAGCGTTTTCGCCTGAGTTAAGTTGTCTTTTCAACTTGGCTTTTTCTATCAAATTAGCTGCTCTACGCAATGCAACCTGGAGCCTAAACTTCACTTCTTTTTCATAGGAATCAACGCTGTATAGTGGTTCAACTTCAGAGTTTTTCATAAAATCAAGAGTAGGTGGTATTTTTCCATAAATTAGCTCGAACGGGCAATATCCGTGGGCAGTGGATGGAGTGGTATTATAACAATACGTGAAATATTTTAACCACATGTCCCAATCGGATTTATCAGCAGAAATGTATGTTCTGAGATATTCATTAAATGTTCTGTGTGAGCGTTCCACCGTACCTAAGGTTTCGTGGTGATAAGGAGTAGAATTAAGTTTCTCTATACTCATCAGTGAACACAATTCTTGCAACGTTTGATTCATATATTCTGTGCCCATGTCTGTCACTATTTTAGTCATGGGGCCGTAATTTAAAATGAAGCCTTCCAAAATTGCTCTGGCAACAATCCGGGCTGATTTGTTTGGTATAGGTATGGCGACCAAATATTTAGTTAAATCGCACATAATTGTAACAGCGTACTCATTTTGGGAGTCGGATTTTGGTAGAGGTCCAATAGTGTCTATTATGACAGTTTCAAAAGCCTTAAGAGGGGTTGGTGTTATAACAAAGGGTTCTTTACCTTTGACACCAGTCTTGTTCTTCTGACACGCCTGGCAGTTTTTCACGTATTTTGCTATGTCTCTGGTCATTCCCTTCCAATAATAACGAAGTCTAATTTTATTTTTCATTCTGGTAATGCCAGAATGACCACCAGTCAATGGATTATCATGATATTCCTTAATGATTTTTAATTTTTCTTCACTGGTATTAATTTTTTCCAGTTTTGGGGTGAGCACTATATTTAAATTTGAATCTTGCAAGATTTCATTACCTTTTTCTTTAAAGGTTTCCATATTAGTTCCTAGGTAATTAAGCTGACTATCATCTAGTGATAGACGCAATGTTGTCAGACCCATGTTATCAGCTATTTTTTCAAGCTTAAGAAAGAGGTGACCTAAGTCTACGTTTCTATTAATAACTGCATCATGCAACTTAAATTGGGAAATAATTTTCTTCCCTTTTAAAATAATACAATTGTTTCTTGTAAAATGCATCGTCGGCATTTTACGGTGCTCATGGGCATTAATGGCCTCATATACTTTTGGAATATCAGATTTATTCATACTGCAGTCTTGTTGATCTTTAACATCAGTTTTATGACTTGCATTTCTAGCCTGAAGTCTAGTTGTTACCTTCAGTACATTATTTACTTCGATATTTTTTATGTCTTGGAAGTCTATACGTGACAGAGCGTCTGCTGCGCTGTTTTGTTTACCCCTTATGTACTCGACCGTAAAGTCGTATTCTTCCAGGTCTAACCTTATACGAGTCAATTTTGACGAGGGATTTTTAAGAGAAAAAAGATAGGTTAGAGGCCTGTGATCACTTTTAACTAGGAATTTTCTACCATACACATATGGTCTAAAGTAGTTTATTGCCCAATGGATTGCAGTTAGTTCCTGCTCTATTGTGGATTTATTGCTTTCGCCCTTTGTGAAGGATCGAGAAGCATAGGATATTGGCATTTGAATGCCGCCTTTTTCTTGGCTTAAGACTGCGCCACAAGCATTCTTGCTTGCGTCTGTTGTAATACAAAATTCTTTAGAAAAATCAGGATATTGAAGAATTTTTGGACTGAGTAATTGTTTTTTAAGGTACTGAAAAGCTTTTTCGCAATCTTCAGTCCATTCAAAAGAAACATTTTTTCTGGACAACCTGGTAATATGACGTGACGTTTCAGCAAAATTAGGGATAAATCTTCTGTAATAATTACAAAAGGCTATGAAGCGTTTGGCTTCGTCACCATTTTTAGGTGTAGGATAATTTTTTATTATAGAGAATTTGCTGTCGTCAGGTAAAATACCTTTGTCTGTACACTTGTGTCCTAAAAATGTAACTTCTTGACAACAGAATGTGCATTTGTCTGGGTGCAGTTTAAGATTATACTTTCTGCACAACTCAAATACATCTGTTAAATTTTTAATCATATGTTCTAGGGAACATCCAATTACTACTAAATCGTCCATGTATACAAAGGCTTGTGTGGGGGACAGTCCAGAAAAAGCTAATAACATCATTCGTTGAAAGGAGTTAGGGGCAATTTTAATTCCATATGGCAATCTTTTAAACCGAAAAGAACCTTTTTCAGTAGAAAAGGAGGTTACATCTCTAGAATTTTTATCCAATTCTATTTGGTGGAATCCTGACATTAAGTCAAGGCATGAAAAGTATTTGGCTCTACCTAGTTGATCTAGAATATCGTCTATACGAGGTAATGGAAATTTGTCAGCAATCAATTTTTTATTCAGTCCTCTATAGTCAACTACCAGTCTCCATCTTTTTTGTGTTGTACCAGGTAAACTTTTTTTCGGTACAAGTAGTATGGGACTGTTGTAGTCTGAGGTAGATGGTTCTATAATATCATCCTTAATAAGTTTGTCAATTTGTTTATTTACTTCCTCTTTCTGAGTGTGAGGAATTCTATAATTTTTTATGTAAACGGGTTGTCGATCATTGAGTCTCAGTTTTTGTTTGTAAAAATTATTTGTTGTGATTTTCTCACTTTCTAGGCCAAAAACATCAATATATTCAGTGCATAGTTTCTTTAGACTTTTTTCTGCTATTTTGGGAAAATTTATAGCTAATCTTTCAAGTTTTTCTTTCTTCCCGGATGACTCTTTTGTTGGTTTAATGACCTTGTAGTCATCCAAATTTTCAACTTGAACCCGAGCAGATTGTATAGTTACATCTTGGTCTGTAGTATTAATAATTTTCACCAAAGGCTTGGAAACAGAAGTTATAGTATTTGCGATGTATACTCCGTTTGATAGTGCTTGCTGGGGAACTAATATATCGTTCACCCTGGTATTTAACGGAATTGATCTGACAACTTCAGATCTTGCGGGGATAGTAAAGGAATTTATGCTTGGACCACTCATCAATGGTATGCTTATATCATAAGGGACATCGTTCGATCTTATGATAATGAAATCCTTATCATCTTGATAATCCAAGATACATCTATATTTTTTAATGAAATCCATTCCTATGATTCCATCAACCATAATGGGGAAATCATCTTTAACCACGTGGAAGTCATGAGGAATCAAAAGGTCTTCCACTTTTAGGTCTGTATGCACTTTGCCTAGTGTCAAGACACATCCTTGACCAATACCATTTATTTTTGTTCTTTTACGAACGTCTATAGACTCGTTGAGGACTTGACTATGCTTTACGACTGAGATGTCTGCACCCGTATCTATCAAAAACGTACATTTATTATTATTTAAAGAGGTTTTAGCTTTTAGGTAGCTATAGAGGCTTAAATTTATATTAAAAATATGGCTGTTTGACGAATACAAAAGGGGGTCTATTCGTTTCCCGAATTATCTTCGGTAGCATGTCGTATGTGGCCATTGTTTCTACCCGTATTACCATGATTACGGTTGAAACCATTATTATTTGGCCTTCCATTACCACGATTATTGCGACCATTATTGTAGTTGCGGTAATGATTATTAGGATTAAAATCGTTATTAAAGTTATTGCGGAAATTGTTCCGGTTGCGACCATTGGGGTTATTGGTGGCATTGCCGCCACGTGAGTTTCTATTAAAAGAGGAATTATTACCTCTCTGGCCAAATGCTAAGATTGCATTGGGTTGGTTGTAGGCATCGGTGCAGCTACTTATGAATTTGGACAATACGTCGTTCATATTGGAGAAGGTTCCTGATTCCATTATTAGTTTTACCCTCTCGTTTGTTGTGTTTTTCACCATGGCGGTGACTGCTGAGGTGGTGGCGTATTTCCTAGCTGTATCCGTCGGGAGTCCATCTGCTATATATGCGGTTTCCAGCTTCTTTGCTAGGTCGTCCACCTCATTGGCGTAAGAATTTGCGTTTTTGCCAGATTGCCTGATGTTCATCAGTCTGGCTTTAATCACATCCACTGATTCTCCTTTTACAGTAGAGGTCAAACGGGCTATCACTTGTTGCACCGTGCTCTCTGTGGATATCAGGTTTCTAGCTGTGCCCTTCAACTTTGTCTTTATTAAAGTAATGGCTACAGCTTCGTGATTTTCTTTTATAGAGTCTAATAGGTTAAGGGCGTCTAAAAAGCTTTGCAAATTTGTAGGGGTGCCGTCAAAATCAGGCAGGATTCTTGAGGCTATGCCCAGAAATTCAACAATTGTCTGTGGCATTTTGTCTGCTTCAATAGCTTCGGGAAAAAGAGGAATTTGGATATGTATTGAATCCGGAATAGGAACTTCAATACCTTTTTTTAGGCACACCGACAGGGCTTTATTTCGCAAGTCTAAGAAAAATGCTTCTGCCGCTGTCTTGTGTTCAGGTTTTAATTTGGTAAAATTTACGTTAAAAAGAACTCTAATCCTTTCCAAGTTTTGTAAAAGGACATTTACATGCTTATGGATTGTTTCTGGTTTAGTGTCTCTTTCCTGGCTGAGACACTTGTGGGATTTCAAAAATATTTCTAAGTTAAAAGAACCATCAATAAAGTTTATTGTAATTAAACAGAACTCAATGGTAAATTAAATGGAATCTTGAATGATTCTGCAACCACACCATGCACGTGATTATTCATTTCAAAGTTAATAATCAAACCAATAAAAACTATTCATTATATTTTTTTTTTGCTTGTAAAAACAATAATAATCATTCACCATACTTTAAATATTTTCAATAAAAATTCTAACCAAATTCAAAACCATTAAAATTTCGATATGGAAAAATCAACAATTAAATCAATAAAAAAATTCTGTATTATTTATCCTTTTTCTATTTTTTTCTTTCAAGGTTCATTAAAAAAAATCTCTTTAACAAAAAACTTACGGCTTCCGCCAGTAAAGGGAGATCTGTGACATTTGCCGCATTAGAGAATCTTCTTTTTCCTTTTCAAAATATCATACTTGAATCATTATCAAAGAAACAATTTCTGTATTTTCCTTATTTTTTCAAGTTTTCCATCTTTTCTATAACAAACTCAAAACATGAATTGAACATGTCCTGCAAAACCTTTAAGCTCTCAACTAATTAATCATTTTATTATGCACATTAGAAGTAGCCTCACAAATAAACCTAAGTATTTCATTAAATAAGTTATAAGTATACAATGATAATAATTCACCCATCGATCGCTTCTCTCGCTCTTCCCTCTTTGAACACAGCTTTTTCTTCTGTTTTGTGGTAGTAGATGGTAGATGATTCATATTTTCAATTTCTGATCCGGGCTTATCAATCCTGTTAATCACTCGTAACACTTTATCTTCTCCATTGTGCAACTCAATTTAGCCAATGCTTATTTGGATTTTTCAAATATATATATATAGTTCATTTTCACCTTGCGGGAATAAAATGTCTTTAAACATTTTTGTCCTTTTACTTTTCACTGTATTTTTATTATTTTCCCTTTGCTTTCCTTGTTTTTATTGTAATGTTATTTCATTTTGCATGCAGTTTTCTGCTTCTGTTAATTTAAGTTATTTAAGTTATTAAGTTAATTTAAGTCAACTTTAAGCACTTATCTATATTTAATTTTAATTTTTTTTTTTTGTGTTTTTGGTTTTTTTTTTTTCATTCATGCTCTTGCATGTTTAATGCGCGCTGGCAGGATCGCCATGTAATAATAACAATAACCATGAAATAATAACATCTTGTTTCTATTATTACTTTGAATGTTTCTTTATTAATTTGAATGTTTCTTTATTAATTTGAATGGCCGCTTGTGCGACCACTCTTGTTCGTTTGCTTTTTATTATTGAATGTTTACATATTTCTTAAACCTAACTTATGCTACACACAAAATACTTACACTAATACTTAAACACTAAAAGTGTGGGATAATGCACATTCAGCAGTATACATGCTGGAATGTTTTAAGTGTGGACTGTGGATTCATAAACAATGTATGAATCTCGTGTTACATACAGAAGGTATGGTAACGACGACTAGTCAAACACACTACAAAACACATATTTACAATTAAATGTGCATGTATTAGATAAACATTATGAGTGTTTTTATTCTCATCTTTACTCTCTGGTAATGTATACGTATCTCTTTTAGAATGTGTAAGTGTATTTACATATTTTTTAAGGATTTTAATTTGTTTGAGGATGTCTCTCATGTATGGCACTTTATTAAAGAACAATGTATCAACAAGCACATAAAACACATGTAGCAGTTTGATACAGTCATAAATTGTAAGAAAATTATTTAAAACGCCACCGTCCTTTTTTATGTTTAATAAATATTGAACTGATTTATGCTGGGGACTTTTTTTAATATAAGAATGATTAATATTAGACTGATAAACTTAATTGAAAGTGAATAGATTAAAAATTATGTGGAAATACTAACATATGATTAGAATTTAAAGGAAATGTGAGTAGACTGGCTTGAAAGAAATAAAATTAAACAAAAAATTATTGAAAATGTTTTTTTTTTTAATGATTTCTAATTTAATCTGGCGCAGTCTTTTACTTTCGGTGAGAGTGTCCTGTCCGGCTATTCTGGCTGCGAGACAGAGATTACTCAGAGCTTATTTTATGAACGACCTAAATTATAGGTTATTAGAATAAAGGACCTTCTCAAATTTTAATGTTATTTAATAGATTGAAAACAGAGTCTTATTCCGCCACTTAAACCAACCTCCCAAAACAATCAGTGTTTATTTTTTAGCAGTCAATTTACGTAAAAAGAAAAAGAGTTGCGAAATATACGATATTAATTAATAAAAAAAAATTAATTGTGTCCAGTCAGTAGAGCTAAACTCTTAAACTGAGGCTTACTGATAGTTAGGGATCAGCTTACAGGATTCCACTCGATTGCTATTCTGGCAATAGCTGAGACCGATTCACTTTAATTTTCGCCTTTGTATTTCAATAGCTACGGGAACTGATTGATATGTACTGTGGCCAAAAGACTCGCATAATTCTTCTGAGGCATTTGTTTATAAAAACTTGCAGGGTATGCATATCGCATTAAACGCTTCACATTCGTATACTACTGTAGATCGGACATTTGAGTGGAATATATTTACTTTAACATCGTGGGAGAGAGTTGAAGAGTTTCGTATTTTTTCAAGTTGGCCGTAGGATTGAGTCGCCTTTTTTATTCAATTGCCAATATTTGCACCTGAGGTAGCAAAATGAATTACCCTCCCTCCAGAGGCACATTATCAATTGTGTTTATTCATATCATTTTAGTTTGCTAATAGTAATCTTAAGACCAGCTTTATTAGCCAGCTCCGTAAGATGTTGCAGTTGCATGTTCATATAGGAGTATCAGTGAGAGGGAAGGCAAATGTTTTCAGCATATACAAGGTCATTTAACATATGTAGAACTAAAGTCGTCATCATCGCATCAGATCGTTTTTGTTTTTCTTTTATTTTGGTTTCTGTAATCATTTTATTTAGGATGTAGTAGCTGATTGGACTGGGACTGCCAATATGCATTTAGGCGGACGTTCGACAGAGTCTCGTTAGCGTTAACAAGAGTTACTAAATTCATTTTGGTGATGGACAGTGGGTGAGGTTGTCAATTGGAAAGGATTGGCTATGTGAATAAATATGGGTATTATTTGTATTTGCTTCACTTTCCCTTAGATCACCTTAGCTTTTAGAAAATTCAAAAACGAGAGTAGTAAATTAATTAACTTAATTAAAAAAAAATCATAGTTTTTGACTTATGACACTTATGAAGTAAATGTAAATGTAAATGACTCAAAGACATGCCTTTTTTAACAGATTTTTTGTAAGTACTCGGAATTTTTATTTATCTGGGGAACGGGGTGGTGCTAAAAGTCCTTTTGAGAAGCTTTACTTGCAGAGATTTCTTAAAACTCTTTCTTATCTTATCTTCAAGTCATCGTAGGCGTGACTATGACAAAGCCGGCCATATGTGTCATATTATTGTCTTAAATTCGACTACGATGACGACGCTGGTAAGTAGGCTGCATGTAAATCTCTTAAAAGAAATACAAACTAAACACCAAACCTTAGCAACTATTTGTTCCAAATTCACACATTTCCATGGCAGTTGTAATACCGAACAGGAACAAACTTATGCAGTTTTGTTCCCAGTCTCATTGTCGTTTTTAAATGTACCAGAAGTTAATATTAATTATATTTATAGCCGACTTTGCCGTTACTGTTCTCGTCACGACAACGACAGGCCTATTATTTAATTTTTTTTCTAGTCTTGAATTTCAGAGTCATTTTTCAAACTCCTTGACTATTCAATTACTTAATTTTTTTATAGAAATGCGAATGCATAATTATAGTTTTTTATTTGTTTATTTTTTCTAGGATGAAAAAGATTTATCAAATGCTGATGCTGAAGGTGTTTGGAGTCCAGATATTGAACAAAGTTTTCAAGAAGCCCTCTCAATATATCCACCATGTGGACGTAGAAAAATTATACTCTCAGATGAGGGTAAAATGTATGGTAAGTCCGAAAAAAAAATTTCCTACAATTTTTTTAAAATAATTTTTAATTAGAATTTATTTTGAAAACTTCTTCTTACATTTTTTAAACATTTTGAATTGAATTTAATTTATTTAAAAAATGTTGCTCTTAATTGTTTTGCGCACTGTGGGGCAGGCAACTTAAATTAATTTTGGGCCTCTCTTATAGCTTTTAATTTCTCTGTATCTCCCTTTGTTCTGCTAAAAAAAATTGTTTTCAAAATATTAATACAAAATATGATCGCGTTTAAGGGATGACTTGAATCCCAGCAATTTATTTTTTTTGTTTTAACTCTAACAAAAAATCCTAAATCCTTCAAAAAAACACTTCAAACCGTTTCATTATATTTGTTTTTCTTTAGAATTTATTTCTTCTAGATATTGTTTTTGTGTATGAGAAAACCCACGTAATTTGTGTCATCCTTTTGTCATGAAGCGTTCGTTGTGTGTTTTATATGTATCCTTTTTTTATTTTTTGCCCTTGCTTTGTTTGATTGCATCTTTTGCTGCATCAATGTGTACTTCAGCGGGCTCATTAAAATATGCCTTTGAAAAGAAATGAAAAATAATAAAAACAAAAAAACGCAAGCAACGAGATGATTATCTACTTCATCTTCTTCATCAGTTGGCCTGCCTCTGATTGTCTGTGCTGTTATTATGCGCATGTGTTTGTGTGGCCAAATGTATTGCTTATTTTTTGCTTTGGCTTTTATATTTTTATAAAGGGTGTCTCATATTTAAACAAGATTTATATTGATTGAACAGATTTTATTAATTTTTACTTTTGACAAGGTTTATTGTCTTTAATTTAATTCACAAAATAAATATAAGCCGCACTTAAAAATTTGCAAAAAAAAACTAGTCACTCATTTTCGACTGGCTTTACGTTTAAACCCTACGACTGTGGGGGTAAAACTACGGCATCGATACCGATCGAAATTTCCATTTAAATGGTATTGACCCAGGCTTCTAGTTATTAACGCAAAATCCCAGAAGGTAGTGGTATTTAATAAGAGTGGCCGTGGACTACTAACGGAATGGTTTACTCTCTGTGGTTTTAGAGACCACGAGTGTAGGATAGAAAGTATAAGAAAATATAAGCGAATGCAGGTTCTCTGCTTTACAAGACTAAACTCCCTAACATGTTTTTCCCCTGCCTCTTCTTACAGCTTTATAAGCTAAAACATCTGGTAGACTTCTTGTTTGCTTAATTGGCTTAATACGATGCCTAAAACTGAAAAAATAAAGAATCAAGGGCTGAGAAAAAGATTATTTAAGTCGCGGTATACATGGCCAGTTGCCAACCACAATCAGAGACTACTTACAAATCTCTTAATTGCTCTAGGATTCATCAAACCTAGGTCTCTGGAACCAATATTCCAATGCCTAAGCAGATTATTCTGAGTCTTACCAGCGCATGTTCCGATGTTTCCCGTCCTATCCGACAGAAAACACACGAGTCGTTTCGAACTACACCAATTTTATTCATGTGATAGTTAAGTTACAATGGCCCGTAAGTAGCTCAACGTAGAGTTTTATGTCAGTTCTGTTGAGGTTTTGAACAACTCAATGCGTTTGGCATTAATGAGTCTCTTGACTGTTGCATGTCCGCTTCGGCGTTCTTTGCGAACTTCGTTTGACTTTGTTTCTTCTTCTTGTCTAGTAGAGTACGAGTTAAGTTGTTGGTCATCTCGCAGAATTGCTCTAGACCTATGAAAGGGTACCCGCACCCTCTTTTTAGCCAGGTAGTTTGTGATTTTATTGCCCACTTGCCCTTTGTGCCCCTTGTATAATTAGGTAGGATAGTGAATTACGGCCTTTATACAGTGTCATAAAAGTTTCAAATAATACTTAATAAAGGCCGTTTTTTTAGGTTCCCTAGACCCCCAAGTCATTTTTCATTTATGTTGATCCTTTGCAAAGCAAGGATCGTTAAGCACTTTGAATTTTTGAGGTGGTAAGCGATATTAGACAAACAGCAAAGGTCAAATAGTCTTTAATGTCCGGATAGTTACTAATTAAGAATCTACACACAGAACAGTGATTTGTTGTGAGAATTAAATTTTTTTTTAAAACAAAAATTCATTCGTGATAATCCAATTTCTCAGTTGTAGCAACCAGAATTCGATAATACAGCCCAAAATTTAGTTGTTTTAAAACTATTTCGAGGTATAAGACCAATTTTCTATTGTCAAAATTAAAAAATTCGACAATGACAATAGAATTTTGATAGGAAACATCAAAAGCCCTCACAACCGAAGTTGTTTTCTGTATGTCGACTACTAGTAAGAGAAATTTAAGTTTTCTGATTTGTATCGGACTTGTTTGGGAGATAGATCGTAAAGCCATTCGTTTCAAAATACAGATCAACATGGCTTTAATGCCGCTAACCTCAATTGATTTGAAATACAAAAAAAATATTTTAGATTTTCTTTTGGTACATTAGTCAATCACAGCCTTTAGTTGGACTGTATGAATGCACAATTAATCTAGCTGATGCGATGCTACTACGGTCCTTAGTAATGTGTTTGTTATTGTATGTATTTCTATATCTGTTGTTGTTGGTTGTTATTGTTGTGGAACACCCTTTACCCATAAAATTTTGAATTACATTCCCAAAAGGTTATTCAAATGTCTGTGTAAACGTCTTCCCGGCCTTTTCCCTTTTCTTTTTTTTTTTGCCATTCACTAATTACGACTACGTCTCAAAAATCTTAATACCCACGTACAAACATAAATCTATTGTAAATTTGATTTTTTTTTATTGTTTTTACAAAATTTCCATTTCATTTGTAACTGATTGTGTGTGGACAGCTCTTGACTTTTTATGTTAAATATTTTTTGTTTTAATGATGGCAGATAATGTTGAGGTCTTATTACATCATGTTTAGTAAGTCATTAGAGTTTTTATCTTGACTGTTAAATAACAATTTATGATGATTTAAGCAAAAGAAGCAAAAAAAAATTTTTTTTATATAAAAAAAATTTAACAAACAGCAAAACAGTCATTTAAATATTAATTACAGGCATTGATTGCAGCTCTCTAGGTCATTTGAATTCGATAAGCTGTTCCTTTTTTTCCTTTAAAAATTTCCTATTTTATCTACAACATTTTTTCCTTTAGCATTTTAAAATTCAGGATTTTAAATAGAATTCTTTTTTTTTATTTTATACAAAAACAAAAACTCGATTGTTTGCTAACAAAGTTTGTAAAACACTTTTTTTAATGCACTTAATTTTAAATTGTGGAGAAAAGTAATAAAAAAAAAAAAAAAACAGGAAAATAAATAATAAAAAATGTTGAATACAAAAGAAAACTAAAGAATGCGAAAATGTTTGACATTAGTTTATAACATGATTCTAATATGCTTGAGGACATTTCCAGTATCCTGTATTTTATCATTCAAACTCCTTCTAACTCACCTGCACCTCTCAGACAAACTGGCTTGGTTTAACTTTATCTTATGTCCAAACAGAATTTAAACATAATATTCCACAAAACAGTCCATCTAAGTAGTTTTATGAAATAAATTTATTTTGTTGTTGTGTCTATTGACTCTAGTATTTGTAAAGCAAGTGAAATAAATAGTTTGTCACAGCACATTTCAAAATTCATCATCATCTTCGGTGTCATCATCATTATCATTATCACAGCAACATATTCTAAACATGACAACAGCTTTTGTTTGTCCCTCCATCATCATCATCACTAGCATCATCAACGTCATCTGTTCTGCAGTTATAAATTTCAAAATTCAACAGCAACGACAAAAAGGACATGAACTTTCTCTCTCTTCAAAACACATTATATCCTTCAGACATAATCGTTGTTGAGTTGCTTTTCTTTTTTTTATTTTTTTTTTTTTTTTTAATTCACAACGTAGTCACAGAAAAACGACAAAATATAGAAAATGAAAGAAAATAAAAAGATACAGTCAAAGTTAAATAGTTTAGTTGTGCTCGCATAATACAAAGTCATTTCAAGCTACGAATAAATTAAGCGATGGAGATTTCTAAATTCAGTAAAAAGGACTTCTGCGTAATAATTTTTTTTAAAATTATTTGCTGGCAGGCTGACGAATTAGACAAGAACGGCTCTAACATGCTCGTCGCTATACCTCTTAAGAAGGATTTTACACTGTCATACGTAGTAAACCGACTTGTCAAAAACTGTGAATAATGTGAAAACAATACATCAAAAATACGGATAGAAATTGGACAGCCGCTTGGCTCTCACCATTTTAAAAAACTTTTCAATGCATCATTTTTGCATACGAACAAAGAACTAACAAAAAAGCTGACAATATCAATGATAATCTTGAAACACTTGTATTATAATGAATATTAAATACCAAAGAAAGGCGAATACGTATAAAGTTGCCCTCTAAATATGGCCTCGCTATGGTCGTAAACGCTTGGCTGGGACAACTGGTTACTAGGTGATCGGCGCGCACGCCCACAACTCAAACTACAGCAGCTACCCTTCAACTTCTCTGCAAGTGCCTAGCTTTTATGGCTTCTTCTTGGCCACTGCGCCAGACCCAGCTGGGTAAGGATTATCTGCAAGGCCTTTCTCCATAATCAACTAGAAAAGTCAGTGTTTGTGGCTGCATCACTGAAAGAATAATTCATTATTTTTCAAACCAATGACAGCATTTCAGTCGATTAATGAAATTATTTCATTAAATCAATTAATATTTCATTTAATTAATAGAATATATCATTAGCCTAATGAAGCGTGTCATTAATTAAAAAATAATGAATTTTT
This sequence comes from Thelaira solivaga, assembly GCA_947397855.1. Lineage (NCBI taxonomy): Eukaryota > Metazoa > Arthropoda > Insecta > Diptera > Tachinidae > Thelaira > Thelaira solivaga. The sequence continues at coordinate 32,038,699 of OX377612.1, forward strand.
TTATTGAATTAAGAAACAAAGTTCTTTGAGTGATGTTAAGCAGCAATTGCTTTAGGTTGAGGTGTGATATTTCTTATTTTTCTCTTTTTCTTATTAAATCTTTCTTTGTCTCTGTGGCTTTTTCTAGCTTTTTACTTTTCTCTCTTCCACAGCAATTACAAAAGAGCTACAGCAGAACTACAAAATTTGAATCCTGTCATCTGCAACCTTTTGCTTACTAGGACTTTCATGATTTCGGCTTGTTCGCTAATAGTTATGAGTACAAAGTGGTTTATAGTTTTTGTCATTTGTTATGAGTTTTGTATTGTATTGAGTTTTTTTCTGTTGGATTGGTTATTTTCTTATGATTCTCTGGTTATGTCTAAGTTTAAGGTTGAGGCTGGTTAGTAATAAAACGTATTGCATAGCCTGTTCTACATTAAATTAAGATAAACTAAGCATCCCTCGTATTGCTGTAATATATATACGAGTACACGCAGCGTTTCTTTTCCATTTCCATTTTGCTTTTCTTATGTGCATGTGTGTCTTACGAACGTGATGAATTTTGCATGAGCTAACTTTACCACCGTATGAAAAGAATATAGAAAAGAGAAAAAAAAAATTTAATAATAAAAAAGATGTCCATCTCTTTGAGTTGTGAGTCCGTGAGAAGTACAAGAAAGACATTAAAATATTGAAATAAATCGAGTGGACAAGTATTTAAATTGAATTTAAAATGTTGCCTTTCTAGTAACATCCACTCTTTTCTCGTTTTTTGTTTTTTTGTTTTTGAATGTTGAACACTCTCCATCTACAATTTATTTATCAAATCAATTTTATATTAAAATTAGTTTTATGCAATAATAAAATGACTTAAAAAAATTACACAATAAATGTTTAGTAAAAATATTTTTTTTAGAATAGGAAGTGAGATAACAACTTAGCGATAGATAACTCCTGATTAGGCAATGGAAAATTTATTTTACTAATGCCTTAAAGTATGCTATAAACTTTAAACACGATGCTAAATAATTTAATACTATGTTTTAAAATTAAAAAAAAAGAGAAAAATTTTGTACTTTAAGAGTTAAATTTTCAATACAGATTGTTTTTTTAAAAACAAATGTGAAGGTATTAAGTACCCATAAAATAAAAGAAATACCCGGTGCTCAGTATTAAATATTTAGGAAAGAATATGATTCATGTCATGAGTCATGACTGACGATTATTCAAACACTTGGCAAAAACGTAGATCAGTCGAAAAGACCTGTGCAGGTTATATAACGAAGACGAAGAGGCAACAGAATATATACTGTGGTATTGTAACGGCTTAATTTAGACCTGCCTTAATTAGTTTGGTCCCCACTACCTGCAACCGCTTCATATGCCCGACAAATCACCCAAAGAATACTTTAAATTCTTATGAATTATAGATCTATTCTATCTGCAGTGACCAGATGAATTTTCCGCGCTCCTCATTCTACCAAATAAATTTTTTTATTATAAATTTTATTGAAAACCTTTTTTATTTAATATTAATAATTGAAACATAATTCAAGTATAAACTCCCTTCTGTCCTTTTTGATAAGTTTTATTATGTTTGCATCTCCAACCGAAGCTTATAATTCATATTTACACGTACAGCCAGTTTATTATCTGGAACAGGATTTATTGAATTCAACCTTTTTTTTATATACTAAAATCTATTTATGCAAATATTTTTTTTATGTAAATTCTCATCTAAAGCAAAGAAATTATGTTTTATTAATAGTACTTGTGAGTAAAGCAAAGTGAAAAACACAGGACTTTTGCTAACCCAAAATAAAGCAATAAAAAAGTCCTTGTAATAAAGCATAAATGCTTTTAAAATTTTTTCTGTTTAAACATACTGTTATACGACTTAAACAAAAGAAGCATAAATAAATATTCGTAGACGTTTACTTAAGAGTGTGTATGTCATTCGGGCTGTTTAAAATATGAAATACCGCCTTAAGGTTAAAATATTTTACTTTTAACAATGTAAATATTAAAAAGTTTGCTTTTCTCTTACTCTTTGTTTGCATAATAAATTCTTTTTCTTGAGTTTTTTCTTTCTTTTTTTTCAAACCAAAAAGTTACTTCAAAGTATGTATTTTTGTATACTCGTTTATGAGAAAGAGGTTTTTGTGCATTAAATAAACATTTAATTGACGTCAGAACTATTTGGGAATAATTCAAGTTATCGAAAACAAAATATTTTCTATTTTACACGGATGGTATGTAAGTTCCACCAACCTGGATAGAAACATATCTGATACAAAACTTCCCTGTGACAGTGACTTTAAACTTTTAATGCACTGGAGTTTAAAGTTACTCTCACAGAGAATCAGCATTGCCAGGAGCTAGAAAAAAAGCTATATTTCCTTAAAAAAAACGCTATAAAATACTAAATCTTTTGCTAAATAAACTAATGAAATTAGGTTTAGCCATAAATCTTTAAAAATGTTTCAAAAGTTGTCTCTCTGACAGAAAGTTTAGAATAAAAATTGGGAATACATTGTCCTCTTCTTCAATGAATGCCTATTTTGATATACCTCAGGGAACACTTATAAGTCCATTACTTTTCATAATGATTTGCCACTATTATTTGATTTTGCAAAATGTCTATTATTTGCCAACGATTTGAAATTGTTTGCTAAAATTTCTCATTCTGATGATTGTGTAAAGGTGCAAGCTGATTTAGATAAGCTGTCAGGTTGGTGTTTTGTAAATCAAATAAAGATTAATATATCTAAATATTGTATAGAATCATATTCTCATATTCTAAGCCCTTTTATTTTTGAATATACAATTTCTAGTTCCTCACTTAAACGGGTAGTTGAAAGAAAAGACTTAAGAATTATTTTTGACCATAAATTCAGCTTTTCTAGTCACGTTGGTTATATAGTTTCTAAAGCTTATAGTACTCGTATGTTAGATTTTATTAAAAGAAATTCTGTCGAGTTGAAATCATTGCAAAGGGTGTTTTCTATAGACGTATAGAACTTTAGGTTGGCTTTACTGTTCAAGATGGCGACCGATTTAACAGCTGTCAAGTGATTTATTCTCAGTTTGGTTTGACAATTCATCATGAATAGACTCACGCCTGAACAACGCTTGCAAAACTTGCAAAACTGTCGCATTTGGAGTGAAGCTAATCCTCAAGTGTATGTCGAAACACCGTTCATTCCAGAAACACTGACTGTTTGGTGCGCTTTATGGGCTGGTGGAATCATTGGTCCGTACTTCTTCAAAAACGAAGATGGCCAGAACGTTACAGTCAATGGTGATCGGTATAGAGCCATGATTACTAACTTTTTCATTCCTGAATTAAACAACCATGATGTCCAGGAGCTGTGGTTCCAACAAGACGGCGCAACATGTCACACAGCTCGTGCCACAATCAATTTATTGAAAGACACGTTTGGCGACCGCCTAATTTCACGTTTTGGACCTAGACTACTTTCTGTGGGGCTTTGTAAAGTCATTGGTCTATGCGGATAAGCCACAAACGCTTGACCATTTGGAAGACAACATTCGCCGTGTTATTGCCGATATACGGCCACAAATGTTGGAAAAAGTCATCGAAAATTGGACGTCCAGATTGGACTACATCCGAGCCAGCCGTGGTGGTCATATGCCAGAAATCATATTTAAAATGTAATGCCACAAGATTATTTTTCGGATAAATAAAATTCATGTCAATCGAATAATCCATCGTTGTTTTATTGCAATTTAAAGTTCTATACGTCTATAAAAGCACCTTTTATATATTATTAGTAAGGAATGTGCTTGAATACTGTTCGATTGTATAGAATCCGTATTATGCATATCATTCACATCATGTTGAGCGTGTGCTAAAACTGTTTACCAGAACTGCTTTATAATTAATATGTGCTTATGAACTACCATGTTGTAACATCAGAAGAAATTTACGTAGTCTTCAGTTGTTAAGCGATCGGAAATCTTATTTGGCTTTAATGTTTGCTTATAATGTAATATCTGGGAATATAAACTGTCTTGAAATAATAGACTTTTTTTCTTATATTGCCCTCGAATAGTTTTGCGAAATAATTGCATGTTTGAGGAAGGTATTCATAAACCAAATTACTCCTTAAATGAGAATATTGCACGTTGTTTGCACCTATGTAATAGCCTTAAGCCTATAGCATAAGCTAGAAAAAAGTTAAAAAGCTACAGCTTGAAATTCAAATTTTTCTTAATTCTTTATTACATTAAGAATCTGAATTGTAATTTTTATAGAAAAGCCAAAAAAAAAAATTATGACAATCAAAAACTAAAGAAAATAAATTCGTTTTCCACATGACTTTAAATACTTATAAGGTATTCAATTATTTTTCACTCCCCATTAATTTGTATTCATAATTGGGCTGATTGTGTAAAGAAATTTAAAAAAAATTACCAATTTTGTTGCATATCACCGGGCGTAACAAATTTTTCAAATAAAAAATTGCCTATATTAAGGATTTTGCACTTATAAAATTGGCTCAATTACAAATACTCCGCTCGAATTTTTTTCCCAGAAACAATTTTATTTTTGAGAAATAATTCCTCCAACCAAAAAAATGCTTATGCCACAATAAAAAATATATTTATCTATATAAATAAAATTTATTTTCTGTTTTCTCTTGCTGGAGCGGCCACGCCCATTCTTCAATGTTTTTCACTAGCCATTGAAATTATGCTTTGAAATATTTTATTTATCACTTTGATTGATGCTTCTGATAATAATGCTAAGAAAAACATGAGCAATTTTATAAAGTAGTCAATGGCTGTAATTATTTGAATGGATTTTTTTTTTTTAATTAAAATTCTATTTGTAAACCGATTTCTCTAAAAATAGGTACATTCGCTCTCTAAGGTTACCGACTCACGTAATAAAGGACCGGGTCGTGCGAGACCGGACAAAACCATATATTTTATCTATATAAATAAAATTCATTTTCTGTTTCTTTCTTTGTTCGCTAGACAAATTTTTGTTTTACAGCAGATTTGTCTGCAATTTGGTACTTATAGCCGTTATATTCCAAGAAAGATTTCCATGTTCTTTGGGACTGGCCACGCCCATTTTTACGCCTACTTTTCAACCTTTTTCATTTGCCACTGTTTAAAACATGTGTGCCCCTGCTTAATTTAAGCCTGTAATTATGCTTTTAAATATTTTACCGCTTGTAATCATAATCATAGTAAAAACATGAAAAACTTTAACAATTAAATTTTATTTGTAAACAGATTTCTTAAAAAAGTGGTACTTACCGACGGATTGGGCCTGGCGAGACCGGGTAAAAATATCTAGTTTGAAAGAAACATTCTCAGAGAAATTTTTATTTATAACTGGCTTGAATACGAATGAATGAGTGTAAAAAAATTTCCATTTTGTATATTATATAATCTGAAAGAAAAAATAAAAAAAAGTTAATAAACAAAAAAGTTATTAAACTTTTACACCCCTTGGTTTCTTTTGGCCCACCCTGTATTAGTTAGTAATAATTTTAAATTCGTGAAATTCTTATTAACAAAAGTCAGCTTTTTATAAAAGTGTACTTTTTTATGTTTTAAAACTGCCTGTAAAGAAAATAACATATTAAGATGATGCAGAACAAATTTTGCGCATTCCACAGCAAGGCCTGGAAGGTTTTGAAGTCTAGTACGACTAAATCTTTTAGAGGCGTTTGTTTGTTTTTGACAAAAGCTACTTAAGCAGGTCTCCCATTATAATACAGAGTACTAACATTTTCATTAGATCGAGTGAAACCGAAATCAGATGCAAATCCAATAGAGTGTCAAAAAATCTAAAACAAAATATTTTCTGTTTTCATACCATCACACTTACAAAACGCAGCAAGTAATTTCACAGCTGATTTCTAGTTTTTTCTTTGGTTGTCTAAAAATGACAAAAACCATAATACTGCCAAAAATACTTAAGTATTTCACCACACTCACCACACTTGCTTAACATTTTGTTTCCACACTATTGGATTTTTACTTACTGCACGAATTTTTGACATGTATTATTACTAAATACAATAGTCTGAAACCCGCTTTAATAAGATAAATGAGTAGCTGTGCAGTCTGGGTTTTGAACAGCAGCTTTACAAAATATGCAACGCCGAGTGATAGTGTGTAGAGTCCTGCATTAAAAAAAACCTACAAGGATTTTTATTAATTCTACATATGTACTTTTAATAAATAAAATGTTGCATTCATTTAGTAAGTTTGCAAATGGCTCTTCATTTAACTAGCTTAAAATTATGATAGTACTTTTCTTCTAGGCCTCTAAAATGTATTAAAGCAATTTTTATTCAACTAGTTAACTATGCATGCGTTCGTTATTTTGTAATTTACTTTAAATTAAAATTTCCTTATCCCATTTAACCATCACACAATTTGTTTTTGTATTTTTATATGCAATAATACCCCCACACACTCTACGAGTAAACAGATTTTTTTATAGTAAAATTTTCCACTAGATTATAAGACTCGTACTCGTATGGCCACAAATAAAAATTAACCAGAAAATATAGACAATTTTTGCTTGCAACTAAACGTTGCACATCTAATACACATTTATTGTTTTTCTTCTTTTTTTTTCTACTTAAGAAACTCAAACTCAAGTAATAAAAGAAAGATAGAAAAAAACGTCACATAATGTGGGAAGCATAAATAAAATGCATTAAATGTGATTACAGCACATTTCCTCATCATCAACTTCAACATGACGACGACTTATACAAAAGAAAAAAAAAACAAAAAACTACACACAACAACAAGACAAGAAATGTTAATGTAAAACAAGAGGCGCTACCTACCTTTTTAAATGCAACCAAGTACAAGTATTTTGTGTTTATTTCATTTGCTTGCATAAAAAATAGAATTTTATTGTACAAAAAAACATATAAAACAAAATGTTTTCATACAAATAAGTAACTAAATGTTTAAGCAAACACTTAGTAAATTTTGTATTATGCACATGGCTTTGAGGCATTCATACGTGTACTCGTATCTATCACATCATAAGTTATCTCATACACACTCGTTGGAAAACTCCTTAAAGCTGAATGGTTTTAGCGTAAAATCTAAACACCTACACGTGGGGGTTTTCATAATCTACGATTATGATGGCCACACTAACTAAATAAATCTTTTGAACTTTTGTGCGCGTAATATTAAGTATTACTCACTACACGCCAATCTTTTTATTTGCAATAAATTCATTCACTGATAATATTTAATAATAAAACCGCAGTGAAGAAAGATAATCTTAAATTAAAAATTAAAAAAAGAAAAAATTCATAGTGTGGGGTTTAACTTATTGGCAAGCAATGTGGCACAAAATCAGATTAGTTCAATCCATGCAACGCTTATTGTAAATTAATTATTTAATAATAAATAATTTTTGGATTTCCTAAAAAAATTTTTAGGAGCTTTAAAAGAGCCTTGTTATTAGATATTTAATAATTAAAAAAAAAAATTCTCATATTGATTGAATATTCACCTCCCAGTAATGCAAAAGTGGTCTAAAACAAATTCGAAAAGATAAAGGGGGTTTTTTGTAGATATACCAACATGGCGCGTAAAATGCGGTGACGACCAACCGTTAATGCTGTAATGCAGTTTCCCGTCTTTCCATTTTTTTGTAAATGAATTAAAAAAATAAAATAATCATTCGAATCTTTAAATATACTGAATCGTTCGTTTGATCTAAGTGACACATGAACGCCCCAAGCCTACTTTACACGTCTCGAAACCCTATCTTACCAAGTGGTAGCCAGGCTTTTCTTGATAGTATGCGTTTATATACTTTACAAATACAAATTTCTCATACAAAAATAGCTAAAATGTATTTCCTTTTTTCTTTTTTTCTTTTAAAAGTTTCAAAACTAACACAAAATAAAACTCTTAAAGCCTTTGAATCAATTTAAATTACTTTTGATAACAATAATAAACAAAAATATTAAACTAAATTTAAAGCATAACTAAACGCTTGTTAGCTTATTCATAAGTAAAGCATAACCCAAGGCTCTTTATAAAATATTCTTTCAATTAAAATCTTTTACTAAAATACTATTTTGAAACAATTTCTGGCTGCTTACTGCAAGAAGCCTTGTACTCTTTTGTATCTATTATCACACTTTTAAAATTAATTACTAGTTAGTTAGTGTGTGGGGCTTTATAGAAAGTATGTGTGTATGTGTGTATGTAATGCCATAAAAATCAAACTCAATTCACAAAACCTAAATATAAAATGCTATAAATTTTAAAACCTTTGCTCATGTAATACTACTTATAGGCAAGTAAACGTATGTGTTTGTGTAAGTGTATATGCGTGTGTGGGTATTAAAGTTAGACGACCCTTTACGTAAATTCATAGCGACAAGAAAAAGTTAGCAAAAAAAAAAGCTAAACTTTATCATTTAAATAAAAAAGGACATAAATTACAAAACTCGGTCGTCTCTGTCGTTTTTTTTTTTTGTTGTCGAAATGGTAGCCAAAACAAAGTCTTTTGTTTTATTAAACTCTCTGGTGTCTCACTCTTCCGCTTTTGCCAGCTTTCCACACTCTGCCATAAGTTGTAGCATTTTATGAAAATATTAGGAGGGTTTCGCTAAAAGAAAGAAAAATATAAAAAAAAAATTTTTTTTAGAAAAAGTACTTTTGGCCATAAAATATTTGTCCATTAATCACCAGATTTAGAAGGTGGGTTGGCTTACATGCCGGTCTTGAGCTTTCAATTATAACTGCAAAATTCCGTTGAAAAACACAATAATTCTTTTTAATAGTATGGCAACGCTTAGGAGAAATTGTTTTATTTTTCTTGCTTATTGCAACAAATTCTACACTAACTAATGCCACAGGGTGGGTCTGGCTACCTTCATTATTACCCTGTCAAAAAGGTTTGAAAAGGAATCTTGCCATTCTACTTTACTATTTTGCGGGCTGTCTTAGAGATCTATTAAGCTTATTTTTAGGGAGTGGCTGCAGCAAGACTGGCTGGGAACAGCAGGTATCAGGGTAGCGAAAACATTCATGCCATTCCGATCTCGGAAGAGAACAAATGAACAAAAATGAACAAAATCTGTGCCATCCTAATTCTTGAAAGCTTGTACTGTAAATTCCGTATACCAGTGTACAGTTTACACAAAAAAAAAAAACAACAACAAAGTATCTACATATTAAAGGACAATTTTAACATACCAAAAACAATTCGTTTCTGTTTGTAAACTCTCTTGTATTCGCACCATAACATAAACCCCAGTATTAAAAAGAGCCTGACTCTACTACACACACACTACTTTTGTTGTGAAAATCATAATGTCCTTTTCCATTCCATTTTTTTATCGCTCTTACTGTTGTTGTTGCTCTTGGTGTTTTATTTGCTTGTCGCTTTGTTTAAACTGTCTCCTGCTTGCTAGAAAACATATAGTTTTGCTGAAAATTGTTTAACCTTAAAAGTTATAAATTTTAAAACACTTTTTCTCGACTCGAACTGAACAACAACAAAAAGAAAAGCAAAAAAAATAAATAAATAAATAAAGAAATAAAATAAAACAAAAACACACTCACGTGTGAGTGAGTCTTTTAAATATAGAAGTTGGGTATTTTGTTAACACTTTTGTATGCAAATACTGCAGTTCTGATGAAAGTAAATTAATAATTTAAAAATAAAAAAGCTGCTTGAATGGAGTTGATCCAAAGCTTTTGATGATTCATAAAATAGAGCTGATTTTTATGCAGCAGTTTAGCGCTTTATTGTTCTAAATCAGCCAAGATCAAGGCAGTTATTACTTGAAACACCAGCCAATTATGTTCTTTTAAAAAGCAGTTCCTTTTTTAATCATATGAGTGAGCTTTTTTTAAGAAGCTGCCAAAGGACCTTTAGGCCTCTTTGACAAACAATTTTAGAAAACGTAATAGAAATGTTAACCAGGGTAATTTGTATAGGACTGTGCTGTGATTAATTTGAATTAAACACAGCACATTTGAAAATTAGTTGAGCTGTTGTTTGTGATAGTGGTACAAGTCCACCTTTAAAAAAAAATGAGTGAGTGGTAATGTTTTTTAAGGAGTAAACTTATACTAGTTTCAAATTATTATTAGAATAATAATTTGAAATTTTGCTGAGCGCAAAACTCGCGATGGATAGCTGGAGGGATCATTTTAGAGAGACTAATATTTTTTTTAAATCTACTTATACCGCTTTTTTTTTTAAGTAACAACTCACTAACTTAAACAATAAGAAATTTGTTTTACGCATTTTAGCAACACCAAAACTGTTGGTCATACATCAAGCATACACGCACACACAAACATTTATATAGCATACACAGTTATGTGTGTGTATGTGAAAATACATTTTACTGAATGACAAGTAGAAAATTTCTTAAAATAAATTTACATATTTATTGAGGTCTTTTGTTAAGAAAATTTTATGGTAAAAGGAAAAAAATACTTACAAATCTCTGGCAAAAAACATCTGATTTAAGTTTACATAAATTTTATGCTTCCTTTTTCCCAAATCTTAAAATGACTTGATGCTTTTAATTTTTCTTTTTTTTAAATATTTTGCAAATTTTCGTTTAGCAGTCAAATCAATATATCGTACAAATTGCACAGATAATAAAGTAGGCGGAGTGGAAATGTGGCCTAAAGTTGTTAGAAAAAAAATTTTTTGAGTATTTTTTAATAGAAATAAACAAGAGAAAATCCATTATAAAATATAGTGAGTGGGAGTAGTAGAGCTATCTTGTAATTCTAATTGATGCGCATCAGCCAACTAAGTAGAGTTTTGAACAATATTGGCAGATTTTTAAATTATTTTAACTCATAATTTAACTAGGATTTTTAATATAATTAATTTCATTAAATATGTTAAATAGATCTATACGAGACCTCTATTTAAAACAGAGATTTTATAGGCCCTAGATGATTAAATGATAAAAATAGTTAAACAAAAATTTTTTATTAAATTAATGAAACAATTCATAATTCGTATTTGTGCATAGTGATTATTTGATATTTTTCTTCGTCTCTTTGACGTCTTCCTATCGCAATCGCAATCTCTTTTTAATTGTTCGTCTTCTACAGGAACCATCAGGAGGCTCACTGATATACTCTTGCATGAGTCGCCCTGCTCAATCGAACCTGACCTATCACATGTAGGTATAGTTAGTTTGAGTGACTTAACTTTAACTTTTCACCTACAGAGTGTTGTTGTACAAGGACTATTGTAAAATTTGTAAAAATTTTCATTTCAAGAAAATTAAAATAAAAAAAATTCGCTCCCCTCGTGCATAAAGTTTATTTATTTTTAAAAACAATTAAGCTTGAATAACTCATAAATTAATCAAAATGTTAAGACACTGTGGAATAGAAAATACAGCAAACAACCACTAAATGAAATGAAACAAACGTTGTTTTTTTCTTTTTGTTCTTCTCTTTTTTTATACTAACAAATATAATAAAACAACCAAAAGAACATGCCACAAACAGTACTAAAACTGAAAAATTTGTTTTTTTGTATTTTAAACAAAACACAGGAGAAGAATCTAGCAAAAAGTTAAGGAACTAAATGAAAACACGTTTACAAAAAACGAGCAGGCAACTCAAACAACGGCAATAACAATAACAAATACAAAACATAAACAAAAAGTCAGACATTGAAACGAAAAAATTGTTTACACTTTCACATCATCCAAGTTAGTTGGTCCCCTGACTTAGCAGGCACAACCATAAGCTACAAGGTTTCAAACTACTTTGCCAACCCAAGCAACACAGCCATTTGAAAATCGTACACATATACACACACACACACTCACACAATGCAAATACATTTAAGTGTAATACTACAACCCAACAACGTTTTAATGATTTTTTTAAACCACGACTTAAAGTAGTAGACCTCTAGAATCTAGGCAAGAATTGAATCTGCAACCTCCATATTGGTGTAGATGTAGTCACCCTTTCAAAAACTGCTTCTAAAAAACGAACAAAATTTTTATTCAAAATACTCAATTTTTTAAATATTTTTTTTGAGTGTTTTTCATAATAATTTTCAAGACAATTGGATTTTTTGTATCTTATAAACAGCCCAAATCATGTACTCTCACTAATCAGTTTTCAGGTTTATTACAAAGAATATGAATCTCATATATGAATGATTAGCAAAACAGAAAATTACAGTTTAAACATTGACTTAAGTACCTTTGAAAAAAGTTTTTGAGAAGAATTCTTTTACAACTAGAGTGAGAAGTGGAAACAAGTCACCTGTTGCGATACCGAACAATTCCTTTGCACTGATATTTTATGGAAAATGTGAAAATAAATAAGAGAATATCGGTAAAATGTCCACTCACCTCGTCAATCTACAATAGTGCTTTTCTTGGCCAAATTAAAAAACAAATTATTAATTGATCTCCTCAACTTCAAGCAGAATTTTAGCTTGTGATTTCTTAATGTAACCATTTTTTAAAGATCCAATGAAAATAATTGAGAAGCACTAAATTACGCTAACGAAAGAAATAAATGAAAACATATTAGTTAATCATAAATAGGCCTTAGATAAACCCTGCTAAAATAATCAAAATATCTAATTATTAACGCTTAATCTAGAAATTAATCTGGCAATAAAATTATTATACAACAACTGAAGCCAAATTGTAGAACTCGAGGTCGATCAATATCGAATTCGATTAGGTTCCTACTTAAAGCTTCTCACTACTACTTCTCACGAAATCCAGGGGGTTACGCTGTATTATAATACGATGCGAAAAAAACGATACAAACTTTGTCTAGTAGTATCCAGCTTTATAATGCGTAAGCGCATATCAACGTCGTTTTATACACACAAATATCTTGCGATAACCAAATAGCAAACGCAAAACAAAATAGCCACCTCTGCAGTCGACGGCACTGCGAGTTCCTGCAGATAGCGCTCGTTGAAGCCAAACTCTCACTGATCCTCTTCTTCCATGGCAAAGTTAGAGAACGTGTTCCATAGTTTCCTCGTTTTCTTCGTCCTGACAACTTCTGTAGTAGCCATTCGATGAGAAACCCATTCTTCCCACCATGGCTGCATGTAACAATTTTAATAAAACCGTTTTATTGGATTAATGTCTGTGCGAAATCAAAATAAAATAAAAATTATGCACTGAAGACTGAAATCAAAGGCGGCTGCAGTCAAATTATTATTTATTGCAACGATATTTTTATTCTTAAATATATATTGTTTGCTGGGATTAAACACCAACACAGGCAGTAGCTGTCTAAAATACAATAACAAGAATACATTTCTCTTTGGCAACTTTGTTGAAAATTATAACACCCGTGTTGAAATGCATAAATATAAATAAAAACAAACAAACAGCTGTTGTTGTTGTTGTTGTAACACTATCATTACAAAAGTAAATAAAATTTTAAACTTTATATTTTTTGATTTAAGGAGGTCTGGTTTTATGCTAAAATACATACAACAGGACACACCACTCATTCGTTTTCTTGAAAAATTTATAGATTGATGGACAACATGAGTTGTTGTTATTTAGTGCAGGCCACTAAAAGGACGAGAGTTGTTTTTGAAATCTGAAATTCTTTATTATTATTATCATGGGTCATAATCGTACCAGAATCTTTAACATCTATATACCACTGCCTAGGTTGTTGATTCTCCGTCTTTTTACCACTGAGCAATTGCACAGAATATCTTCCCACGTTTCTTGTCCTTCTTGACAGAAACGACAGGAAATGTATTTTTATTTGAACGCCCATTTTCGTAAAAGGCTTCAACAGACTTAACGCGCTGCACCTCTCACTGGTTGAATTTGTGAAACACTAAAACAAAGAAATGTCAAATAAAGTTGGGCGTTTCAATGTGACTCATAATTAGCTTCGTGAATTATGGTTGGACCACCTTTTATTTGAGGTACTTTCTGCTCTAATAAAATAAATTATTTCAACGCTAAACAAATTATGTCACCTAAAAAATACTTGTCAACGCTTTCTTTTATCATTGTTTGATAATTAATTTTTTTTTTCACTTTAATTATAATTATTTCTGAAGAGTTACTTTTATTTAATGATCACTGCCTACCCTCGTATGTTATTTAGCCAGCCAGGATGTTTATGTCACAAACAATAGGTTTGTGTCAGCACCCTTTCTGCTTCAAGCAAACAAATAAAAGGGAAAGAAACAGGAAGGAAAAGGAAATAAGAAAGAAAAAGGTGTGAAAAACTAAACGAAAGTTAAATAATAAATAAACTTGTAGAACAACACCATCAGCCCCAGTCATTCATTCATTTGTAAGCAGGCAGCCATTATGGCAACTTGCTATAGAAACCGAAAAATGTAATGAAAAGAAAACATTGTTTCTCTTGTTCTGTTTTTCTTTTCGTTCTTTTAAAAATAAACAAATACTGGTTGTAGTTTATAAGAATGCTATTTTAAAGCTTTCTTTCAGCTGAAAACAGCTTGTTTCTTGCGAAAACAGAACAATTTGTTGAACGAATAGAAAGGACTGAAACCTAGCAAGTTTTTGTGCAAAAAGCCAAATCTCTCTGCTGTAGAAAAAGGCAAAAAATCATTAAACTCTACGCTAAATTGCTGACAGCATATTGCAAACTCAACTACTAGATGAATAAAATCGGCGTGGTACTTTCTGTCAAAAAGAACTATAACGTCTTAACCATCAAAGAGGCATGTTGGTCTCTGTACAGTAAGGCGATTAGGGGAACTATAGGCATTTTCGTAGACAGCCAAGCGGCAATCCTGGCACTTCAATTTAATATTACATATTTTGCTCTAGTGGGCCAAAGTAAAACTGTATTATCCTATCTGGGACGTTAAGCTGACATATCTTTGGTATGAAGTGCTGGCCACAGCGGCTTTATTGGTAATGAGCAGTCGGATGAATTGGCTAAGACTGGCTCTAACATGGAGGTTTCTATGTCAGTGATAGGCGCTGTAGCATCAGGAGCGCAGATACCAGAAACAGATATACTAGAAACGTGTAAACTTACGCGTCAAGTTTGACCCCCCGGTTATGGCAAATGTTCTGCTCAGCTACTGAGGAGGAATATGAAGGACATTTACAGACTGGCGGCTGTGATAATTGGTCACTGGACGATCAGCAAGCTGCCCTTCAACAAAAACGGAAGCAGCTGCCGTGCATCTGAAAGTAATTAGACAGTTTTTCCCCTTCTCTGCGAGCGCCCGACTCTTATGACGCGAGGCATATCCAACCAACCAACCTTAACATATTTTGTGCGATTGCCCAGCGCTGCATAAGCACGTATATTGTGCGATTATTTAGGGCTCACTACCTACAACCGGCTGATAAGGCCCACAAATCTCTCAAAGAAGTCTTTGAATTCTTAATGACTACTTTACTTAGGGAGAATTTGTAACATGAAAGTCAAGTCACAAAAGGTCTGTTCTAGCCGCAGTGACCAGGTCACTTGTTCTAGTTTCTGATTCTAATTCTAATATACCTTTACCGCAGCTTCAATGAAAATTTTAGCTCTTCCAAATTCCACAGCATCCTACTCATTAGATCAAAGCACTTAAACTACTAAAACTTATATTTCTAAAAGCAAATTTCCTTTAAATCTTTTAACTTTTGGTGTATTCATTCTATGCAGCATAAACTTCCACTTGTCGCCCCCACAATAAGATACGTAGCTGCCATTATTTTTGACAATAATCTTAAATAAATTTATATTAAAGTCACTACGTTAAAAAAAAACTGAGACATGGTCATGTCTAAACATTTGCTTTACACAAAACTGACAAATTTACTTGACAAATTTCGACAATTTGAAATAAATTGCAATCATAATAAACACACAGAAGAAGAAGAAAAAAACAAAAATAACTTAGAGATACTTAAAACTTTGTTATTGTATGCACTCGTTTCTTTTTGCTATTTCTTTAGTTAAATTTTTTTATTTTACATAAAAATAAAACATGATGAAATATGCATGTCTTAGACAGAAGACAAACAACATTAAGGTTTGACCAAACAGTCTTCTAACAATAAAATGAGAAGAAAAGAAAAAATATTCACTCACTCATTCAAATTTCAAAACCCCGGCTAGTCAGTCAGTCAAGTCAGTAAGTCATGTACTTTAATGTGGTTAACAGTGTGTGTGTTCGTTTGCATTTATGCCAGAAACGTTTAAATTTGCTTAAAGGCGGTTGCACACAAAAATATTATCATTCATAATGGCTTTTTTTTGTGCATTCAAGGAGGCACGACAATTTTAAACACTACAAAAGTTAGAATACTTTAACAAGCTACTTTGTTTTCTTTTGCTTATTTAGCTAAAACAAATTAAATGCCATAAAATTTGTTTGAATTGTTAAAGGAAAACTTAGAAAAAAACACGCACAAATCATTTCTTTTTTATCCAAATGGAAACAAACATTAAAGGAAATGAGTAGGTGTCTCATTTTGAAAGACTTGAATGAAAAAAGCCCAGTACTTCACTCACTCACTCACCACAGACATCTTAAAAGTCTGCCAGACATCAAACTCATACAAGATGTTGTTTGTTGCCATTCTGTTGTTGTTACTTTTATTTCATATTATTTTTAGTGCTGTTAAGGCAAAGCTTAACAAGGAGCTTGATAACTAAATGCATACAAATCTTAAATCTTTTATATTTGTCAAAATTTAAATGGTTGTAATTTATTGACAACAACAGCAACAATAAACTGTATGACAAATACATTCTTCTCTATGTAAATTTGCTTGTTATGACAGACTCTTAAATTTTAAAGGTAAATTTTATAATTATTTTTTGTCAAGTAATTATAAACATACAGACAAATAGATTGTAGCTTAGAGATTAATAAAACTAGACTTTAAATTATTATTAAAGTAGTATAAAAATTGTTTTCCATTACAAAATTAAATATGAATTTCATACACAGTCTGGAGATTTAATAAAGATTTCATTCAGTACTAACTAAAAATTTATTTAAAACATGTAAAAAGCAAGGGCGGTAACTTTTATTGGGTTTATTGTGTCATGCAGTAATGTAGTAGTTCAAGTTTTAGGGCCTTTAATACAAATTTCCAATAGTTAAAACTAAGATTTTGTAAAGCAAATAATACAATTCGTGTGATTCTTTTTATTTAATTATATCCTGACGAAGTTATACAGTTCAAGCGAAATATTGTTATAAAAATAAAAAAACTGTAATCCGAATAATATTGACAGTTTGTTTTTCGTTTAAGGCTTCTTCGTAAGTATTCGCTTAGACGAGAAAACACTTGGAAACATTGCATTTGTGGGTAAATTACGGATGGGGAAGAGAGCATCATTTTTGTGTTCGGTACTAGGCGACACCCTTAGTTCAAATATTCTTTGTTGATATACATAATAATGGAGTCGCGAAAGAAAAAACAAAAGAGAATTCTAGATGTTTTTCTTCCAAATGTTTCCTAGTCTAAATTTAGACTAAGTTAGTTTTTAAAAATTTACTTACCCCCATTATTTTTTTCTCTTATTTCATATCATTTCATTTCATTTCTTAGTTAATAAGATTATAGAGAAAATATTTTTACAGAAATTGTGTTATTTCCTTTAATTTAAAAAAAAAAAAAAAAAAACTGAAGCATACTTTTGAGTGTTTGAAAATAAAACATAAAACTGCTGGCTTCATTAGGGCGTTTTTAATATTTTATTTAAATGAAACTTTTTTATACATTAAAAGTTATGATAAAAAAAAACATCACATTTTCCTTCTTTATTAAATTCTATCCACCCTTGAGTCATTAAGCAATCACCGGATAAAAAGTTGATGAAAAAAAGTAAATATTAACGCTAATTAGTGGTGTGTTATTATTATTTCTCAATTATTTACACTAATTAAAAAGTTATAAGGTATAAATTATTTGCACAAAATTTTTTTTTTGTTACAAACCCAAAACAAAAAATTCAAAAAAAAATATTTTCTGCATTCAGCAACAGCTACACAGCTCTCTGACACTTTTGCATTCACAATATTTTCTTGTCTCCACACCTGCTTGACAAAAAATAAACTGTGCTAATTACAAAAACAATTTTTTTACTAACTATGCGATACAAAAAATTAAAACAAAACTCAAAAATATCTTAAAAATGAAAGATGGAAAAGATTCTGAAAAAAATGTAAATGATTTTGGTAGAAGCGGCCTCAAAAAAATTAATAAGTAAAGCTTATTCATAACAAAGTGATAGTATGACAACCACAAATATTTTCATCAGCAGCATCATCATCATCAGCAGAAGCACCAGCAGCATCCGTGACATCAGCAGAAGCATAAGCATTCTTTTAAATCTAGATATACAGAAAACCAGCAACAAAATTTAAAATACAAAAAAAAACGAAAATAATAAAACTATTGCCAACATCATTATCACCATTTCCATCAGCAAATTTTCTCTGTGTCTGTGAATTTTTTTTTTTTTTGGAGAAACAAAAATTTTTTTGGGTTTTTTATTTATGCTTTAACTTTAGCTTTAGCATCGATATTTTCATGATGCATGTGTGGCTGTAGCATGTTTTTTTTTGTTTTTGTTGTACATACTCATGTAAAAGCAGAGAGATAATTGAAATTGTTTGTTAATATGGGTCCTTTTAAGCAAACAAAGCTGGTATGAGTAGATTCCCAAATATGTATGCAAGTATGTGTGTATAGACAGGGTGTGTGTTTTATGTGTGGAAGCAACCACATCACTAAACCATGAATAGCAACACTTTTCATCATTATCGATTAACTGCATATTAGTGTAAAAATATTTAACACACAAATTTTGGTAACATATTTTTGGGCGAAAAATATCCGTACGAATCCTTGTGTGCGTGTGTATGTATGCGTTATTAGTATTTATTATTAGAAATTAATAAATTATAGCGTTTGACATTTTTTTAATAAAAATTAAAAAAAAAATGAAAATAAAGAGCTAATGAAAAGCAAAACGAATAGTTGTGGAATTTTTATTGACTTTTTTTCTTGCCATAGCAAACCTTCCTCAGTTGAGCGACATAAATATTGCAAACTTTGCACTGGAAAGCTGCTTGCTTAGCTGAGACTGAAGAGTCGCAGCAACAATAATGGGCCATTTTTATACTCTTACTATTTCCCTACATGTATATAGTTCTGATTGCTATTCTTTAAACATCTTTCTATCATTCTTCCCCTTATACAAGCATCGCAAGATAACCACATCAGAAGGACGGCCTGTGCAAGCTGACATCACTTACCGGTGTGTTATATATTTCCAACGGAAAAACTTATACTAAAAAAAAAGGATTTCAGCTGTGGAAACTTAATTTGTTTTCAATAAAAAATCAGTTGTCGTAACCAAATCTTATAGTTGTAACGACAGAATTTCGATAATACAGTCTAAAATTCAGTTCTCTTAATAATTTTTTATCGCTGCGTAACCGAATTTCATTTATCATAACCAAGGAAACCCCAAATATGCAATTGCATGTTTCTTCTACTACAACATAGAGAGTTTGTATGTTCCAAAACTTTTACGAATTTTGGCATAAATTTGTTAGTGCATATTTTTTTCATAATAGCATTTTATTGCATATTTTTGCTTAAAGAGCATATAGCTGGATGTTTTATTATTTAAATAGCATATATAAAAATTTTAGAGCATATTTATATGTTTTTTATATACGAATATTTTATTTTTTCCTTGTTTTAGCGGTAAAAACAAAAATATTTCTCATTCAATTGACATATAATCGTACTAATATTATAAAGCCGAATGTTTGTGAGTGTGGATGTGAGGATATTTGTTCTTATTTCACGCAAAAACTACTGAATGGATTTTAATGAAACTTTACAATAATTTAGCTTATATATCAGAATAACACATAGGGTATAATTTATAAAGATATTGTGTAAATTGTCCAAAATATAACGATAGGTGTCAAGTAAGTAGGAAAAAATTCTGCAATCGGTGACATGCTTTGGCGTGCGCTGCAAATATCGTTTAAGTTACACATATATAATGTATGAACGATATGTTTATCATAAATAGTCCTACCAAAAAGTCCACGACAGCATATGTCTATCTCTTATGTGGAAGCAATTATCGTCATAATTACAATAGAAATTGATAATTTATTTCTAATATATATTTCTTAGTAACAAATTGATCTATATCAAAATAAATACTTTTATTGCCTCTGATAAATATATATAATAGACTAGCCCGTACTTAATTTAAGCCTAAAATTATGGTTTTAAATATTTTATTTGGCGTTTCTGAAAATAATGCCAGCAAAAACATGAGCCACTTTATAAAGTAGTTAATGACTGTATTTATTTGGTTGGTTTTTTTTTTAACAATTAAAATTCTATTTGTAAAGGGATGTCGCTAAAAATTGATACAAACGCTTTCTAAGAATACCGACCGGGTCGGGTGAGACCGGACAAAAACATCTAGTATTTACATAAACGAAAGTTCAAAATTAATTTAATGTTCTGCTGTTAGTTTTACTTTATATAAGATGCCCTTTCTCCCGCTTTACACAATGGATTTATATGTATAATACAAGTTAAAAAGACAGTAGTATAAATGATGTTATAGCGATTTAGAATTCATTAAAAAAATGTTAATACGGTAATTTAAATCCGACGTTTCCATGTCCATGGGAGCATGGCTTGCTGCGCTTAATTATTACTCCAACAATTATGAGCAAATATTGGAAGTTTTAAACGCTTTAAATAGCTGCAATAGACGTCCTAAAAAGTGCAAGTGCCTCAAATTTGGCTTCATCGCAAATTTCTTTTAAAATTTACAAACAAGTAATCTCACATTGCGTGAGCAGTATGGCATATTAGCTGATACCGTTAAGAAATTTGAAAAAATTAGAGATTGTAGCGCAAAACTTCATATTAAAACTAAGCTTGAGCAAATTATATCAAAAAACGAATGACTAAATGAAATAATGTTTATATATGAACATCTTACAGTACATATAACGCATCCTCCTCAAAACAAATTTCGAAATATGATTTTAAACCTACGGTCACATTACACAAACATTTGTCGAAATAAGCGTAACCGCTACTTTTTGGTAAATATTTTTATAGTCCAACATAAATTTTATTACATGAAATTAATTAAAATAATAATAAAATAATGCAAGCATATTTTACTTTAATAAACAATTAAATTAATCTTAGATAATATTTCTTCAAAATGTATAAATATAGATGTCTTAGTGGTCACGCTTATTTCGACAAATATTTGTTTAATGTGACCGTACTTTAAGAAGGTATTACCATTTAAATATGCTTCTATCACATCGATCACATCGATCACAATGCTTTTAATTTGAAAACTAAAGTCAATATTTGGTTGTTTATTGCAATACCGGTTACTATTTACTAAACATTAAAATATGTATTTATACAGGGTGGGCCAAAAGAAACCAAGGGATGGAAAAGTTTAATAACTTTTTTGTTTATTAACTTTTTTTTATTTTTTCTTTCAGATTATATAATATACAAAATGAAAATTTTTTTACACTAAGTATGAAAAATGATGTCTCTTAAATGACCACAGTTTTCAGCTTCGCACTGATGGGCTCTTTTTAGAGCATTTTCCATAACATCTTTCAAAACTTGTGGCTGTAGCGTTCGAATTTCTGCAACAATGTTTGCCTTGAGTTCAAGGATTGTCTCTGGCTTGTTCACATACACTCGCTCCTTCAAAAAACCCCAAAGAAAATAGTCGGGTGCTGTCAAATCTGGCGATCGCGCTGGTCAAATAATTTCCGAATTTCGAGAAATTATTCGCTCTTCAAAAATTTTACTTAAAAGTGCCATTGTGTCTCGGGCAGTATGGGCAGTGGCTCCGTCCTGCTGAAACCACATGCCAGGTCTGTTTTCAAGAGCAGGACGTAAAAAATTTTCTATCATAAAACGATACCGCCCTCCATTTACGGTTACAGCACTTCCATCTTCATTCTCGAAGAAGTAGGGCCCAATGACATTTTCAGATGTGATCCCACACCATACTGTACACCTGATGGGGTGCAATTGGCGTTGATGAATGGCTCTTGGATTTTGAGAACCCCAGAACCTACAGTTCTGCTTGTTAACAAAGCCATTCAAATGAAAATGAGCTTCATCACTCATAATCAAATTTTCAATAAAGTTGATTTCATTTCTGGCCAACTCTTGAAATTTAACTGCAAAATTTAGACGTTGCCGATGATCTGCGGGTTTTAATTCTTGGACCAATTGCACCTTATATGGGTATAACTGTAAATCTTTTTTTTTAAATGCGCCGTAGTGACGTACGAGACATTTCTAGCTGAGCAGAACGCCTTCTGCCAGATGTTTCTGGTGCTTCGTTAACACTTTGCTGTACTCGTTCAATATTTTCCGCAGTGCGACTTAAACGTGGTCTACCGGTTCGAGGCAAATCTCTTACGCTGCCATGTTGGTGATGACGATTAACTAAGCAACGAATCATCGCTTCAGAGGGCGAAATTCTGACGTTAAAATGTTGACGATATGTTCTTTGCGTTAAAATAATTGATCTCTGGCTTAAATAATAAAATTCTATTGTTCTGGTTCTCTGTTCAGTTGTGAACCTCTCCATTATAAATTCTCCAAGTGTTGTCTATATAATCTGAAAGAAAAAATAAAAAAAAATTAATAAACAAAAAAGTTATTAAACTTTTACACCCCTTATTTTCTTTTGGCCCACCCTGCATATTCAGATCTCAATGAAAATTGTTTAAGTTTTCCAAATGCAATAATGAAGAAAAATTTTGATTTTTATTAACAAACAAGCTGTATATGTTTGGATTTTTAGGGCATATTTTGAAATTTTTACAGCATTTTTAATGCCCATAAAATACATTTTAAAAGCATATGTTTGGTTTTCCTGATCATAACTAAAAACTTAGATTAACCCAACTGAATATTTTTATTAGAAAGAAATTTGATGAATTCAATGGTTTTTTCTCTTACCTTCTATTGGTTCAAAAAGCATACACAAACATTTATTAAGAGTATGGAGTTCTGTGGGAAAATTTCTTTATTTAGTCCTTTTTAAGGTTATTAACTTAACTAAAGCCAAATGAAGCTAAGAATATTAAGTACTTAAGTTATAGTGTCCTGATATCAGTTTTTTTTTGTTTTGTTTTGAAAAGCTACACTGAAAGAATTTAGTTCATATACCCAATGAATTTTTTTATTAATCCAATTAAAAAATTTGTTATTTTTCAACCAATGACACCCTTCATTAGATCAATGAATCAAGTCTCATTAAAATTATTTTATTGAAAACTTTCATAAAATATTTATATGAAACGTGTTCATTATACATATGAATTTTAAAAATGATGACGCAGTTCAACCCCCAGTCAGGGACAAAAAATTTTTTTTTATCTATCATTAAAAATTTTTACTTTTTGTTTGAATTATTTTCAAATTTAATTTGACTCTGCGAAGATTCGAACTTGGGATACATGCAATTAAGAAGCTTTCACTCGCCACTCAACCCCTTCAGCCAGGAAGGTCAGTTGCATTTTAATGAGTAAGTTTTTGTTTTATAGTTACTTTATTTATAGAGTTGCGACTGAAACTGTGCAATCTAATTAAACTTCTTCAGTCTCACAAAGAAACTCTGAAATAATTAATGAAATCTTTTTATTTTATTTATGAATCATAATTCTTTCAATGTGGCAAATTTTTCATTTATTTTTGACGTTACAATATTATTTGCAGAAAACCCTAAATGGCTCTATTGAATTTGTCAAAAAGTTTTTAAGCGAATGAATATCTGATACTCTGGGTAGTCAAGGTTTCTTCATATTTAAAATTATATAAGCAATAAAAATAAAATTAAATTAGTCTGAAAAAATAAGGCTTTTATTAAAAACTTACTTTTGTTCGTAAGAATTTGTGATTTTAAAACCAAAATGATAATTATTTTGCATATTCTCTTGACCTGTTACCACATTTCAAACATTTCCTTAATGTTTAAATACACGTTTGTATGTGTGTTTGCCATTTGATGTAAAATTTTTATTTAAAATATCAATTTACTAAACATTTTCGCTTTACAATTAATGCCAATAATAAAATTATATTAACTTACACCATCTAATAACAAAAAGGAAAACAAAACCATAAAATCAACAACGAATCAAAGATCAAATTTATGGGTGTGTGTGTGTGTGTTTTTCATATTCTCACTCTACACAACTACAGTGAGTTACACAAACGAACATAAATGAGTGTTTGTGTGGACATGTTACACAGTTAAAAAGTGCTCGTATTGAAAAATTAAATAAACGAGTATAAAAAAATTTAAAAAAAAAATAAATGTTAAATGAATTGGGGCGTTTCTCTATTAAAGATCACTCAAAGGGGTTAATTGGGATTTTCAATTAAACATGAAAGTGTTTAAATACACACTTCAGCTACTTGCATTTCAACTCAACTAAAACAAATTTTGCACCGATAAATTTGGTGAAAAAAAGAACCAGACAAAAGAAATAAAAGCTAAATGAATTAAAGTAAAATCTCGATTATAGGAAACATCTTTATTAAAAAAAATTATTGAGATAAAGCGCCATATTAAAAAGTTTCTTTTCATTTTCTAATTTAGTTTTAGAACTTTTTAATTTTTTGTTGCTTTCATTAAAAAAATATTAAACAGATTATAAATAAGCAAATTAAATTTTTGATTTCTTGATTTATATTCTGTCTAGTGTTGTTTTTCACTTCCTTCTTGCCATCTCTTGTTTGCTTTTTTTTTCTCTCATACAAAAACAAAACAAAAAAAATAATTATTTAACAGCGAACCTAAACTATGCCAAGAATGTGCAATTACTTGAAAAACATTATTAAAATGGAATTAAAAAACTTGGAAAAAATTTATAGCTTAAATATTAACAACCAAAATGAATACAGACAGTTACAGAGAAATTTGCTGGAGTGGAGTAGAATGAAATTTAAATAATTCAGTCTGGCTATTAAAATGAAATTAAGCAGTTTTGCTAAAAGTTTTCTGGCAAAAAAAAAAAAAAAAAAAGTAAAAACTTTTAGAAGACAGACATAAATAAATGAAAGAAATTAAGTTTTATTTTGAAAAACATTACTTTTTTGCAATTAAAAAAGTGACTAAGCTAACATGCTTTAAGGCGTTTTAAGTTATAAAAATAGCTGCATGCATTTGGGGGACACATTTATTATTAAATTTGCTCGAATTATTCTACAGAAAACAGGTTTTTTTCTGGAAAAAAATTTTAAATTAAAAAGCAGTTACTCAAATCTAGTATGACAAATGATTTTATTTATATTTTAATTTTTTAATATTTAATTTTACTCACAGCAATATTTTTGGGCAATATTTTCTACTCCCACACAAAATCAATCAGCACACAACTACGAAACTTGTGAGGAGTCTTAGATTCTTTTAGTTGGAAATTGGGCTGCTCTGTAGATTTTGCATGTTTTTTTTTGTATGTTTTTACAAAATATGTGTTCTGCGTTTTGAAATCTCAAGCCTACACTGAAGCACACTAATGCATTTTGTTTAAATAGAAAATAAAATGGTTAAAAATTCATATTAAATTTATTTTCTCTTTGTTCAAACCAAAACTAGAAAGAAAACGACCCTGTTTTTAATTAAAAAAAATAAGTGAATTGCGAGCTGACATTTTCATATTCATATTTAAAAAAAAAGCGCGTTTTCAAAACGAAAAAGCATGTTCTTGAAACCGCAAGTTTTTCTAATAGAATGTGAATGGGAAAACGCCAGTTTATAAGTAAACAGTAAACACACACAATTGACAAAATCAAAGTAAATTTTTTTAAATCATATTTTTTATGGAAAAAGGCCTCTTTTCTTTTTAATTTTGGTTAAAATTAAAAGAAAACCTATTTAATTTGAACTGTGCAACATTTTATTTCCTCTTTGACTCGTAATTTTGAACGCTTCAGTGCGTGCTTGCTTTTTGAAAACGTCAAAATTAAGTGTTTTGCAGAACACCTATTTTGCGATTTCAAATCGTTTTCAGTATTTCAGAAAATGGGTTTTAAATAAATTTGGCCTTTTCAAAACGGAAAGTGTTTTCGAATACGCGTGTTTGTCAGAACATAAGTGATTATAAAATTACTACCACTTTCTCTCCCTTTGCCCGGCCTTGGAGGATTAGCATAAGCTACCTGCTGTCGTCTACAGAGGTCCTCATGCTATCTAGCTTTGTGAGAAGTAGCTTTAGTTTAACCATTTTTTGGACATTTTTCTACCTTTAACTTTTCTTGCTTTTTTCTCTTATCACAAAAGTATCAAAAAAAACCACATCAAAATACCCAAGTGAAGCTCCTTATGTTTTTCTTATTCGTCTAATTTGGATCCGTTTGTAGTACTTAAAGCATCGGCTATCTACAACCGTCTGACATAAAGACTTAGAGAGAATTTTTAACTGGAGAGTAAATTTATAATCGGTCTGCTTTGGCTACAGTGAGCAGGTGATGCTGACCCTGTCATAATTCTAATTCTAAAGCTTTAATATTACAAAGTATAATGTTTTGCCAATTCGAAGCGCCTGCAGAAACGTTTTACCAACTTTGGCGTTTTTAAATATTGTTTTAAATTATTAAACTGATTGCATTGAGCAATTCCGAAAAAATTCAAATAAAAATACTTTTCGCTAAAAAATTTTAAAAATATAATTAAGTTTAGGATATGTTTTGGTTAGCATTGAATAGGCAATAAAATTTTAAAAATATGCACCCTGTTTAAAGTAAACTTTATGAAAATTTTCGTAAGGTTTATTTCAAAGTCTACAGTATTTATTTATTTTTTTTATTAGGACCTTGAATAAGTTCTCGCTGTTCATGGAATTTCGAATGGTAACACAAATTCAAGGCAGTAGTGTATCTAAATTTGAATTTCAGTGTAAGATAGTTCACTTTAGTGTAAACAAAGTAATTTTTCTTAGTTCTAAAAATTTCTATTGTTGTGCCGAATATTTACGGGGAATTTTATACAAAAGAAATCTGCAGATGAATCACATCGAATTCTTATTGAGACTTATGGTGACAATACTTTGTCAGATACGACATGCAGAGACTGGTTTCAAGGCTTCAAAAATAAAGATTTTGAACTTGAGGATAAAGAACGTTATTCCGCACCGAAAAAATTTCAAGGTGAAAAGATTACTCGATCAAGACCGATGTCAGACGCCAGCAGAACTTGGAAGAACATGAAAAATAGATTAGTCAACCGTGCAAAGATTTTGTTCTTATAATTTACATAAAGCTTTTATTTTGTAAAAGAAACAGCGAGAACTTATTCACTGACCTAATATTTTTTTTTTTTTTTTGATTAGAAAGTTTAAAATTTTAAATTAATTATGTGTAATTATTTTTAATATTATTTTTTTATCTCTTACAGGACGCAACGAACTCATCGCCCGTTATATAAAATTACGCACTGGCAAAACGAGAACCCGCAAACAAGTCAGTTCTCACATACAAGTATTGGCACGCCGAAAATTGCGCGAAATTCAGGCTAAAATCAAAGTGGTAAGTCCTTCAAGTTCAAAGTTACTTTGCTTTTAAATTTTTTAACAGCAACTTTTTTTAATTAATTCTTTTTTTATATTTTAATTGATGTTTATTTTTGTTTTTCATTAATATTATTTTATATTTAAATCATTCAATTAAGCCATAATTTAAATGGGTTTTGTTATCATTCCAAAAAATTGTATATAAAATATTTTCTTCGTTTTCATGCTTTTTTCATACATAATTTATCATTATTATCGTTTAATATTAAAATGTTTGAAA
This sequence comes from Thelaira solivaga, assembly GCA_947397855.1. Taxonomy (NCBI): domain Eukaryota; kingdom Metazoa; phylum Arthropoda; class Insecta; order Diptera; family Tachinidae; genus Thelaira; species Thelaira solivaga. The sequence continues at coordinate 32,066,544 of OX377612.1, forward strand.
AGAAAAAAAAGTAATTTTAGTTAAAAAAAAGCAAGTGTTTTTATGAATTCCAGAAAACTAGCTTGTTAAATTTTATTGTCCAAAATTAGGCCTTTTTTGCTCACCTCTACTTTACCTGAAATTGAAATTTTGTTGGTAGAATTTTGTATGTTTATGCCGTTGACTAAAACAAAAACAAAATTACAACTCATCAATAGCAGTTGTTTCCATTTTAACCCAACTGAGTGGAGTTTTAAGCCACAATAGGGACATTAATTCGTTTGTAACGAACACGAGCTTATTTCTTTTCCTTTTACAGTGCGCTCGGAATAACGTCAACTAATTAAAACCGCAAATGTTGACATTTATCAGATAGTTGACGTTATGAATACAGTAGTTTAAAGCGTTTTTATTGTTCATAAATTCAAAAAAAAAAGAAAACAAAAACTAAATAATCTCTTTCTCCTTTTCCTTCCGTGCTAACAAATTTATTGGACAATTCCTTTCTCTCTGCTTAATAAACCAACGATACAGAAATTTTTTCCAATTTTGGGAGCTCTCATTACGCCTTCTAAAATTGCTTTTTTTTATTTTTATCTTGCAAATCGTTGATTTTGTGACACCATAGTGTTTCCCATGAAGCTGTCGCACTTGTACTCGTACCTTTTTGTAATGAATCCAAAACATTGTTACCAAAACTAAAATGTTGCTTTACTTAGAATTGAAGTTTTAGAGCTTTAAGTTTTGGTTTACGGTTGTAAATAAAAAAAATATTAACGTTTTGGAATATGAAAAATGGGGTGCGGGAACGTTATCCTGAGCGCACTGCACTAATTTTTGTGAATGAATAAAGTTGTTTCTGAATTAATAAATTTTTGATTAAAAATTATTGTAAATGAAGAAGTTTTATGTTTAATTGAACAATTAAAAAGAGTAATATTAGCACTAAATTAGTGTAGGAACACACAGGTCAATTGTAGTTGCTTAACATTTTCTTAATTCTCTTTTAAAACTTCGGTTGTGTACACACACAAAATTTTCAGTTCTGCAATTTTAAAACTCTTCTTCTTTGACAATTTTGAAAGGTATGAATAGAGAACAAAAGAGAATTGCCGAGTACGAGCAACTGCCTTGCCACTCTTTTTTTGGTTTTTCTCTTGTAAAATCAAGAGAAGCGCAGCTGAAATTGTCGTGTGTGTATCCAGACTTAATCTAGTTAAAAATTTTAATGAAGGCTTATAATTTAAAATTGTGAGCCATTTCGCGACCTACATTTTATTTCAAAAACGTCAAATAGAAGTCAGTTTATTTGGATTTACTTTTGCAAAATTTGTTTATGGATTAAATCAAGATTTATTAAAAAAAACATACTCGTTGCCAAAACGTATTGAACATGTGTGATTCTATCGCGATACTCTAGTTGAAATAGGCAGGTATTGCAGTTTGGACACCCTGAAAATAAACAAATCTTTTGAGTTAATTTGCTAATTTTTTCTTAAGGGACCTTGCAAGCATCTCGAACTAAAGGGTTTATTGTGCAAAACGTTGTCCAAATAATTCCTACACTGAAAGAATTTTGTTCATATATTCTTTGAATTTTTGCATTATTTCAAAAAAAATTTATTACAATTAATACACTGAGTAAACTTTGTACATAAATCTAATGAATTTTTCATGAATCCAATGAAAAAATCATTATGATTTCAGCAAATGACACGCTTTATAGACTGAGTAAATTTTGTTTATACATCCTATGAAAGTTGTCTATGAATCCAATGAAAAACTGATTACTTTTCAACCAATGACAAGTTTCACTCTGAACGGAATGGCCTTAATTACTACGATCAAATTCATTTCGATTGTATTCATTAGTTTTTTTATATAAATAAATTTCATTTGGACAAATAAGAATGCTCTCACTCCAAGGAAATTTTTTCCTTTTGCTGTTTACGAACTTTTAAGCTCTTCCAGGCTGTATAAATATTTAAGAAAAGAAATTTTTGTTTAAAACCGAGCTTTCAAAAGTAAAAAAATATCTCTTCTAATACTAAATCCAATAGTTTAATATACAAATTTCACTCAAGCTACAAACCTTTCTAATTTTTTATTTCTTTTGCAAAAACCCGAAACATTCATATAGAAAGAAAATATAAAAACGTTAGAACTACAAAAAAAATAAAATGTTGAAAAAAAAAATAAAGAAACTCAGAAAAACACTTAACTTACTTTGATATTTCAAATAGGAAAAGATGCCATGCCCCATCACAAGGCACAAATAAATACAATACATCAACAGAACAACAATAAAAAATAATGCAAAAAGAAAATAAAATAATACTCGTAATAATAATAAAAAAAATAAAAACTTTTTTAAACCTTTTACTGAAATGCAGTTTTTTCAAATAAATAAATATAAAATGTGTTCTGCGTTGTGGGCTGTGGCAGGCAGTCAGAGAGAGCAAACAGAAGCAGTAAAATATAAAAAGGCTTTTGCTTTTGCATTTGCATTCTGTTAAGGTGAAGGGGGCAGGGAGGGGATGAGAGCTGTACAATTAAACTTACACACTATAACAATAAAATTATATAAATACTTATAGTTGTACAACAAAAAAGTTTGCTGCGTTTTAGTATTTTTTTTTTTGAAGAAACCTTTGACTGTTAATGCAAAAACATGAAAAAGAAACAAATAACAATTTCGTCAAAGGATTTTGCTTGCTTGTTTTCTTTCTTTTTAAAATTTATTCTATTTAGTAAAGCAACATTTTTGCGAATATTTTAGAAATGAAATGAAATATATTTTTATACCCCTCAGTGTAAATAAGAAGGTATGAGAGAGAATGATTTAGGTGAGCACTTGCCGCTTTTTTGGCAAATCCTACTAGATGGTATTCGGGCCTACCATCACTGCCCCGGTAACCAATAAAGGTTTCATTACACACACCTCCCCTGTTTATGGGGTTGGAGCAACCTAAAACCCGTGCCACTAAGCGACTTTCTGGCAACATGACACCCTGCAACAGATGAACATATCCCACACTTCCAGCGTACTTTTAGGTAGGAACCACAGCCACCACGTGTAGCTCCAAATAGTATCTCACCAATAACTGGACAGAAACTCCGAAAATCACAGACCGACAAACGAACCAAGGATGTTGTCCCCACAACATCATGCATTAAAACGCGTAAAGTTGAAATTAAGTTCGATCCACAGATTCCGAGCACTCATTGTTCAATCGTATTGTGAGCATCAAATCTAAACCCAAAAATTCAATGAGGCTACTGGCTCCCGTGTAGCAGTAAAGAGAGTCCTTATGACAGGTTCAAGTGCATAGGAGCTCAGAGTGTTAGCGCAACCTTTTTCCCCCGCTATAGTGATTCATCAAAATTGGGTAATTCACCAAGAAGATACAATCGGGGGAAGAGTAAGAAATTTGTAATTCCGTTAGTAATTTGTACATCGTAAATGTATCGCCCTATAAAGTATATGTATTCTGGATCCCTATAAATAGCGGAGTCGATTTAATGATGCCCATCTGTCTGTCTGTCCGTGAAGTCCCTAGGCAATGTAAAGAAAAGCTTAGCATACCAATCTGTCATCAAGTTCCTACTGAAATTCAGCCCGATCAGTTCATAAATGCACAAACTAAGAGTCAAAACCGCGACTACCTTTATTTTATTACCATTTTCTAAGTTGGATTTTAAGTATTTTACCTAAACTACAAAACTGCCAAAAAAAAAAAAAAAAACGTAGTACTCAGTTTTATCAGAAATGACAGTCATAATATGCGTGCGATAAATGAGAACAATCCGTCCACAAACTGCCGAGAAATATTAAAAATTAAATTGAAATTGAAAAATTAAAAATTAAATTGAAATTAAATTGCATAGAATACAGAAATATGAATACAGAAATCTTATTGAAAGAAATATTTTGATTTTTTCTGTTAATTTGAATTCTGTTAATTTGAAATTAAATGTTTATGTTAACATTATGTTGTGTTTAAAAAATATTTGAAAACGTTTTAAATTAAATTTAATTTAATTCATTTTGCATTCACATTGAATCTCTTTCTTACAACTTACTTTTTTTTTTAATAGAGTACCTACAAACATTTGATTTGCCTTAACAATAATGAACCCACAAAGGATTTTTTTAGATCTCGTTAATTTACACTTCTTTGATTGAAATTAATTATTTATTTTAGGATGAACAAAAAAAAAAGTATTTTAATTAATATTTGCCATTTAATTAAAAATCTTTAATGTAACTTTTTTGTTAAATATTTCAGAAGAATGTGTAAAATAAAAATATAAGACTCGGCCGAATTTTTCTTGTTCTATCAAATATTTTCTATAGATTATTATTTTGTGAATACAGACAAACATAAATGTGTTTATGCATACCTACACATATATCCTTGAAAATTTCCTTGAAACTTGTTTGGGTGATCATAAACTGAAGTTTTAAAGTTTGCATGAAAGCAAACGAAACTTTTCGCAAACGTTTGCTGCAAAATCATAAACTTTTCAAAAATCTTAAATCATTTTTTACATGAACAAAAGAACATTTATTTAATCAACAATGTCACAAACAAAACTATTTACTTTGCTGTCATTTTGTTTTAGTATACAATCGTTGGTTTACCTACAAAAACAAAATAAACAAAAAACAAAAACGTATGTTTTTGTCTCATTCATTGTTAATTTACTATCAATAACACGTGAAAAAAATTACTTACTGCGAAGTAATTTTTGCTTTCATTTCTTTTCTTCGTACTGTTTACTTACAAGAGCAAAATAAATTCAAAATTATTCCGTACAAATGCTTAAATTGTTATTCTTTTGATTTTGTTTTTTTGTTTTTTAACCAGATTTTTCCATAAGGGCGTATTAATCTAACACTGAAGACACCCACTCGTTTCACAGAAAATTTTTGTCCCAACGCATATTTATTTTGTATATGATGTACAATTAGATACCCCTAATTTGAGCCGACCAAAAGGGAGTAGAAAGGAACCCAAAAAAATTGTGTTCGGTTTCAGTATTCTTCTTCTTTATACTTATTTTATACACTTTTGGGGCTCCTACACAATCACCCTAGCAAAAAATAGTGCTTGTCTACAAGCAGTTTTATAAGGCATACACACGGTGAGGGCAAATTGGAAAAAGTGGTAATAAACTTTTAAGCTACTGCACGGATTTCAATGAAACGAATTGCGGTTTGAAGTCGAGTACTCTAAATTTTAGAGTACCTTGTACCATCATAGCATGGCGTAAAAGTAGGCAACCTCGTCCCTAGTTGACTATTTTCACGCCACCCTGACTGGGCACAAGATGCTTAAAGACATGATGGTGTAAAAGCTTAAGCACTCTACTTCGAAGCCCAACTGGTTTCATCTAAGGCCGTCCAGTAGCTTAAAAGTTTTATATGTATTAACATTTTTTCAATATAGGTCCACTGTGCCTGAGCCGATTTATAAGGCTTGATTTTTATGTACGAAATACCAACTAGAAGCAAAAGCTTGAGCTTGCAAATAATGCTTACTTTATACATTTTATTCTAATACTCCAAATTCAGGACTCGAACCAAGAAATCTACAGTTAAGAAGCATTAACTCGCCACAAAGCTCTGTAAAGTATGACTGATTGAGATTTTGAATTCGTTGAAATGTTAGTGCAAAAATATGGCAAACTCTATTGTGTTGGCTTAGTAGATTAGCCTGCTTTTATAAATTGATCAATTAATTGAAAAAAATCAAAATCATTATTTTTTTTTTCTTCAATTTTTTATATTGCCAGACCTTACAGTTAAGCTAGTATTAAATTTGAGAGTCTAAGTTCATTAGACTCCCTGTCTGATTAATTTTTTCTTTAAATTGCACTTAAAATTATCGTCTCAATTTTATAAATTAATTTCAAATATTCGCCCTGATTATGAGTGTCGTTGTCATAATGAAAACAGTGTTATGTGGCAACGTCGACTATATATTTTATATTAGTTCGACTATGAAAACGACATTCATAATGAGGCTGATTGTGTAAACATGTTGAATTTAATAAGATCAATTATTTGTTCGTTGCCCAAATCCCTTTCATGGTTTAAATTTAATCAAATGAAATCAATATAAAAGAGGATACACTTTTTCAAAATAGCTTATGTAAGACAAATATGAATCTCTTAAAAAAGCAACTTTTAAAATCAATGTGAATACAGAAACCAAATCATAAATCATTTCAGTATTTTCCACAAATTGCGTTTAAACACATTAAAAATAAAATCTTGATCATTCCAAAACAAAATATTGGTTTAACAAATATACATACACACCCAAAACCACAGTCCAATAAACAAACATATTTATCATTGGCAATGTCATAACACTTTCAAGTTGCGTTTTCCTTGAAACAATTACCCACAAAAATTCTTTTGCATTTTTAATATTTTTGTCTTGCTCTCTCATACTACTACATATCATCTATCTTCCTCAATGTCTCTCTCTTTCTGTTTTTCTCGCTCACTCGCCCAAGCAAGCTTTAAAAACCACATCATACAACTGACATCAAGTCTATAATTGATTGACCCATCAATCTGTTACCAATTTGCTTTGTGTCAAATTACAGCAACACTTTGAACTTTTTTTCGGTTACAGGAACCAAATGGAGTTTTAGGTGGACCGGGTGGTAATAATGCTGCTGTTTTGCAGTTATTAAACGAAAAAGAAAAAGCTTTACAGGCCATGTCTGGCATGACTAGCTCTCAGATTGTTTCCGCACAAGCGGTGAAAAATTTATCGTTGGCAGCCTCGGCCCTTAGTGGTTTACATCACCACCACCATCATCATCATGCAGTGCATCCCCACCATACACACCATCATCTGCACCACCACCACCCAAGCAATCAACACCACCCCTTACACAATCACACTCCGTCTTCGTCGTCGTCGTCATCATCGTCGTCTGTGGTTACAACGAATCCTTTGGGTCATCCTTTAAGGCCGGATATGCCACCGCCACTACCGCCGCCGCACCCCCACCACATGCACCACCACCACAACCAGCACACAAATTCGGTTAGTACTACTGCAAACTCTAAAGCTGCTAAAAAAAAAATGTACGCCATCATTCATCATTTACTAATTCACAGAAAATCCATTGTAGTAGATTTTGTAACCATAACTTATTGGTGGCAGCGGTATTAGCAGCAGTGTCATCAGCAACCGTCTTGAATTTCTATTTAAATAGCACTTTTAAGCCGCTGCTCTCTCGTGTTCATAACTTGTAACCTCATGTTCTTATAAGATCATCCATCTACTAGCTTCCTTATGTACGTGTATGTGTTTAAATGTGCTTGGCTCTCCTAAATTTTAGCTCTTAGTGCCCTACTTGTATCATTTACATAGTAAATTTTTAATGTGTATCGTATGTGTGTATGCAGCTGTATGTTTGTGTTAGATGTGTTACTCATGCTATAAACTATAAATCTGTTGCTAATATGGAAAAGGAATAAGTTAAGCTGAAATTGAGCTGCTGCAAATAGAAATATTTTAAATTTTATAATTGTTCACTGACAGGACAATACAGTGCTCGGTTATGAATGAGCTACCAACGCAAGTAAAGACTTTTTAGGCGTTTTAAAATTATTGTGCCTTAAAACTATTTTCGTACGTGCAGAGTAATTTAAAATTGCCTAATTAGGAACGAGTGTAAGCATTTTGGTTGACTATTTCGGTTCAATTTATTTCACATTAAATTGTCTCTAACTGAAATCGGCTGTAACATATAGAAGTTTCTCTTTTATGTTCAAGTGTCTAATTAAATTTTAAGGGCCGACGTTGATTTTGAATAAAACACAAATTATTTACAAAATTATTGTCATTTCTTTTTATTATGATAACATGATATGGTTTAATTATATGTGGAACAAAATATCGGCCAAATGGCTGCCGCGACCTCGACGACACACCTCCATCCGCTGAGGCATAATTGAGGCTCTATGCCGTTAATGTGCCGAATTATCTTATCCTTTAGTACCTTTTCTTTCAAATAACCCCAAAGAAAGAAGTCCAACGGTGTCAAAACATATGATCTTGGCGGCCAATTGACATCGCCATCACGTGAGATAACACGGCCATTGAATTTGTCTTGCAAAAGAGACATTGTTTCGTTAGCTGTGTGACAAGTGGCACCGTCCTGTTGAAACCACATATCGTCCACATACATATCTTCCAATTTGGGCCATAAAAAGTTCTTTATCATCTCACGATAGCGAATACCATTCACAGTAACTGCCTACCGGCCTTATTTTGGAAAAAATATGGCCGATAATGCCGCCAGCCCATAAACCGAAGCAAACAGTCACTCTTTATGGGTGCATTGGTTTTTCGACAATCACTCTTGGATTATCTTTCGCCCAAATGCGGCAATTCTGCTTATTGACGAATCCACTGAGGTGAAAATCTGCCTCATCATTGAAGATGATTTCCTTCGAAAATTGATCATCCACTGTTGCCATTTCTTGCCACCATTCTGACCAATGACAATTGTCTTTCTATGGTTCAAAATGAGTTAGTCTGAAATTGAGAAAAAAATTTGACGTTTAGGTTTGGTTCACATTCAACATCGGCCTTTAAAATTTAGGAGAAGTTACATACAGAAGAACTAAATTTCTCTCTAATCAAAAATTTAGTTGTAATAACCAAATTGTTTCAGAATTGATTAGTGCAGTCTAAAATTTAGTTCTCTTAAAAATATTTTGAGTTGTGGGATAGATTGTCATTGTTAAAAAGTTCTATCTGTGATAGTAGAATTTTTGGTTAGTAACAAATTTAGTTCTCACTACCGAAGTGGTTTTCTCAGTATAACTGTTAAGAACCAAAAATGTTTATGTTTTTTTTAATGTTTGATTCGTTTGAATCTTCCTTTTTGCCAATTTTTTTTACTCTTGGCGAAACGATGCTTTCAACCCTAAAGTTTTTTTTATACCCTCCACCATTGTACTTTTTCCGCTTGTCATTTCTATTATACAGATAGAGAGTCAACTAATCAGTTCCTTTATTTTTCCGAGCATCTATAGAAAAGTTCAGTTTACTAGTTTGTTGTACTTAGTTTTCGTCTATTTAGCAAATTGAGATCGAGCAACTTTAGTCGAAATTTTCAAATTATTTCATACAAAAAGACTTAAATTTAAATCGATTTAATTCGATATCAAATGCAACAATTTTTACTCTGATTTATAATGTCTGTAAGCCACAGTCTGAAAGAAATTCTTTAATTTCTTTATCGATGAAACCTCTTTTAGTTGTTAAAGTTTTACGAAATGAAAAGTATTCAGTTTAAAAATGTAAACAATTAAAGTTACTTAAAGTGAATATTTCGTGCTTTTGACTGCACACATATTACAAACAAACTTTTTTAATGTTTGGAAATCTATAGGTGGGCACACACTACGAGCACTGCAAAAGCATACCTGAAAGCCACACATCACGGCAAACATGTGGAATATTTTATAATAAAAAGTGCTTGTAAGTCCTTACAAGTATGCCGGTGCATTTCTCTAGTACTATGTGCACGTAGTGACTAGTGCTGTACGGAAAATCTGTTTAAAATACTGAAAATACAGAATATAAATAAAGAAATGTGAATGTGCTACACGAATTCGACCAAGTATTACATTCTAGGGTTAAATTAATTAGAAAAGTGAAGTGTGCAGTTTATTGTCCAGCCTGCAGTAACCAGAGTCTTTGAACTACTAGCGATAGAATAACACCCTCCGCATACATATTTTTCAAAACTTCAAATTATTTCCTCAATTTTTATACCGAACATTTGGCTTTTATTATATTTCCTCCTTAAATCCTTGAAATACCATGTAATAACTATTTCCTTTTCACAATTTCGTTTTTGTTTTAACAAAATCTAAAGGAAGAGTCTTTTTAAGAAAGTGGAAGTAGAAGCGTTTTTTAACTTTGGTCACGTCCGTCAACTGACCTTCAACTTATAGTAAAGCTTAGATTCTAAAAAAAAAAAAATTAAATTTAAATATTTTCGCTAGCAAAATAAATTGGTCAAGGCAACTGTTATAGGTCCAAAAATTTTAAGAATAAAAGAAAAAAAACTAAAAAGTGGCAAAGTTTGAAGAAAAAGGAATATTTTCTCTGCCAAAAAAAATTATTTTTCGGTGCTTAATTCCAATTATGTTGGTTTTATCAATTAATTATTTTCCTAGATATTCACATGGCAAATTGAAAAATTGTTTTCTTAGTACACTAAATCTATATTGATCAGTTCACGGAAGGTGAACTCACAAGTTTTATTAAGTTCCAGGCCAAACATTTGTTTGCTTATTACTTAATTCTCATTTCGTCAATTTGTTGTAATAATATAAGTATGAGTTGTGTCCGTGCAATGGTCCATATGAATATGCTATCCCTCTTAATAAGTATATTATACTAAGTAAAAAGTTGTTCGATTTTTCATGAGAATTGGGCACAAAAAAAAAATTTTTTAACTTTTTGATTTCAAATAATTTAGCTTAAAATCTTTAAAAAAAAATATTTTTTTTTAAATAATAGGACTATTTTATTAAGCTTGAGGTGTTATTTTTAAAAAAATTATTTTTATATCGATATTTCGCTCCAATTTGTGTAGCTTCTTCAGGAATAATTATAAAAAAAAAATTCAAATTTTCTCTAGGTAAAAAAAAATTTGAGGAAAAAAAAAAGAACTCAAATGCATGCAAAATTTGACAAAATATTTTCTCTAAAAATAGGAAATCTTTAATCTAGCAAAAAAATAAAAAAAAAACAGCTTCGATCTATAAGAAACAAAATAAATAAATTATAGGAAGCGGTGCTCCTATTCCCTCTGATGCGCGCGCGCGCGATTGTAATTTTTTTTTTTTTTTTTAATTTTACATCCGAAAACTTTAACTGACCTAAAATCATAAAAACTTATTTACAAAATTATGACCCTATTATGGTTCACAATTGTAATTTTGATACTACAACCTATTTGTGTTATTGCGGATTACAACTCTGTGTTCGTGCAGTTGACAGAAACATACAAAAATGACAACTCATCAGTAGCAGTTGTTTCAATTACAACTCTACTGAGGTGAATTGTGAACCATAAATAAGGGCATTATGTGCTCTTGGGTTCTAATTTGTCATATTTAGTCAGCTACAGCTCATGGCTTAATCAGTGATATTAACTAGACCACAACAGTTAGCTCGTAAGCTTGTGAGTTTCGGCTTTAGCGTGTGAAGATTTTACTTAAATATTGGTGTTATACATAAATTTAAAGTAAAATTCATACACCCATGTTCTGAAAAATGCAAAACGCTTAACTTTAGCGCTTACGATTTGAAATCGTAAAATAGGTGTTCTCCAAAACGCAAAACGCTTAATTTTGGCGTTTTCAAACCGCAAGCATACACTGAAGCCATGTGATAAATTTTGCACAAACAAAGAGTTAAAGAGAAAGTAAAATGTTGCACAATTCAAATTAAATATGTTTTCTTTTTATTTCAACCAAAATTTAAAAGAAAATTTGCATTTTTCCATAAAAAATACGATTTTAAAAAATTTACTTTGATTTTGTCAATTGTGTGTGTAAATTATTTACTTATAAATTGGCGTTTTTCCATTCACTTTCTATGAAAAAAATGTAAGGAAAACACGCGTTTTTCAGAACATAGGCGATAGTTTTAAAAACTTTTTGCTAACGTAAGTATTTAATCAACGAGGTTCACAATAACTAACGTTATCGTTTGTTTTCGTTTTAAATAGCAAAATTTTAATCAAAAGCTACACTAACAAAATATGTTTGTCGTTTTCTATATAAGCGAACTATAACGTTCGATATCGTGGAACAGACTATAAGTAGATAAATCATAGCTCGAAAAACATTTTAAATTTATTCATAGTTTTTGGCAAAATTGGCTTTGAAATATAGCAAATCCAAAATTTTGTAACTTTTCATTGGATAACCGAAGGAACATCAGGGGCGGCATTACGGCACTCAAATGCCGTAATCATAGCAGAGATACACAATTTTGATTGATTTGTAACAATTTTTGCAAGACATTTTCATAACGGCGACCATAAAAACCTTGCTTTTTTTTAATAATTAAAATGCCTTTTTTATCTGTAAGTTAAGAAACGAATTTTAAGTTTTAACACTCAGAATTCTCTTTAACTTTTTTCTATTCATTTTCTAATTTTGTATTTCCCAACAGCAATTTTGGCAACCCGGTCTACAACCGAGCACTTCACAAGAGTAAGTTATCATGAACATTTCTCAAAGGCTTAATCTGATTACATTGACCCTCAAAGTTTTTATGATTACAGTATAAAACCATTTGCACAACAACCATATCCCGCCGGCAAACCATCAACAGCTGTATCTGGTGATATTGAAGCAGGTCTTCCGCCAGCACAGTTGCCATGGGAGGGCAGGGCGATAGCAACGCACAAATTTAGATTATTAGAATTTTCAGCGTTTATGGAAATCAGAAGAGATGAGATTGTGAGTGTTCGTTTTTAGTTTTTGAGAACCGTTTAATTTTTTAATTGTTTGTTGTAGTACAACCGGCATTTGTTTGTACAATTGGGTGGTAAACCCTCATTTTCGGATCCCCTACTTGAGACTGTTGATATACGACAAATCTTTGATAAATTCCCCGAAAAATCGGGTGGTCTTAAAGATCTCTATGAGAAAGGTCCTCAAAATGCCTTTTACTTGGTGAAATGCTGGGCGGATTTAAACACAGATTTAACTGGCACCGAAACGGGTGATTTTTATGGCGTAACTAGCCAGTAAGTTTTATGGTTTCTAGCATAATTTCCAATAATTAATTAACTTTTCTTTCTCTAGATATGAAAGTAATGAAAATGTTGTTTTAGTGTGTTCAACAAAAGTCTGCTCATTTGGTTCTCAAGTTGTAGAAAAAGTTGAAACCGAATACTCACGCTTGGAAAATGGCCGCTTTGTTTATCGCATTGAACGTTCACCCATGTGCGAGTACATGATTAATTTCATACAAAAATTAAAAAATTTACCTGAGCACTACATGATGAACAGTGTATTGGAAAATTTTACAATATTGCAAGTAAGTTGTTGCACAAAACAGCAATAGAATGAGTGAGTGGTATTCAGTGGAGAAGGCAAACTACTCATTTTTTATATATTTACTTTGGAAGATTAGTTAAACATTTGCCTCAAACACTGAAAGATAAACTTGAAAAAAGTCATTAATTTTTTCTATAGAAACAATTTTTCTTTTAAAGTAGAATTCTTACCCACTTTATTTAATTTTTAGGTTATTCAATCCCGCGAAACACAAGAGACTTTACTCTGCATAGCGTATGTCTTTGAAGTTGCAGCACAAAATAGTGGTGCCACGCATCACATTTATCGGTTAATAAAGGAATAGCATGAACTTCCTGCATTGTCCACTAACAGTAATAATAATAATAATAATAATAATAATAATAACAATAATACTAGCACTAATAATAATAATAGTAATAACAACAACAACAATACACTGTCCACAACAACACTTAATGAATTTAATAAAAACAGCAGCGGCTCAGAGAACACCAGCATTAGTGCAGCTGGTCTTGGTGAATTAACAAATGGTGTTGCAAATAGTAGATTATCAAATAGTCTGCTATTGGAAGAGCGCAGTGGGGGTGATGATGGTGTTGATGGTGTCATAATCGATAAGAAAGAGGCAAGTGGTGCAGCATTAACTACAAGTACAAGATATTTAGCTGGCAACAGTACAACGACGACAATAATTAAACAATCACCCACATCACCAACACCTTTAGATGTGCAACAACAACAACAACAACAGCAACAGCAGCAACATTCATCTCATCAACAACAACAACAGTCTAGAGAAAGCTTATACTCAACAACAATAAATAGAGCAGACAGTCTAAATGACACTACAGCTGCGGCCAATTCAAATTTAGATTTAACAACAACAGCGTCACAATCACAACAACATCTTCATCATCATCATCAAACACATAATCAACTGCAGGCACACCAGCAACTTCATCAGCATATGCCACAACAGCCTCAAACAACAATAAGACTTAATGCTAACACAATCAGCTGCAGCAATATCGCCAGCGCCACCACCACCACCCCCCACTCCAGCAATCTTTTAATTAATTGCCCACAAAATATTGCATATCCAAGACAAAAACAAGAGTTACCTTTACCTTTAACCACATCAATGAGTGAGGGCCAACAAACAGAAGTGGCACACGAACGTCCACCACCACCTTCATATCACAGTATTCACAGTACTTCTTCCCAAGCGCCTGTGGCAAAATTATATCATCATCCTGCCTCGCCATCATCAACCACAACGAATACAGCATGTACAAATGAAATGGATTCAATGGTTTCATCTACAGCCTTAGATTCTTTAGCTGCTCCTGCTGCTGCAACACGTCTAAGTGCTTATGAGCAATTTCTCAAATTGTCCGCCCAAGACTATACAACGGCCGCTGAAAGTGCTGCTCTCAATTTAAGTTCAGCAGCAGCTACTGCTGCAGCCATGGCAGCCGCTGCAGTGGCCAATGCCACCGGAGCTGTAAGTAATAATAGTTCATCTTCTTTAGTGGGTGGTGTTGTAGTGGGAACCGGTAGTAGTAGCATTTTAAGTAGTATTGGTAGTGGTAACAATAGTTCTTTGCTGAATACCAGCAATAGTGATGATTTATCTCTGCATCATCATCATCTCCATCACCATCATCATCATTAAATATCTGTGAGCGTGTTAAAAGTAAAATATTGGAAATTTTAAGGTTTAAAAAAAAAACCAAAACCAAAAGTAGGGCCCAAATAAATGCACTCAATATCAATTGCAATTTTTAAAGAAATTCCAAAGTCATACTGTAATTTGTGTAATCAACTTTAGAAAAATAGGAGTGTTCGTTACACAATGACAAACCAAATCTAACAGTCCAACCTAAATCGGAGCGGCAAGCGGAGCGTTTTTTAGCATCCAGTATTTATGTTAAAACGTGATGCCATTCTACAGTCAGCAGCCAACTTCATTACAAAACGCGCTGTCAAAATTGACTTTTCCAATTGCTCAGCTCTACCGCCGCGCTATTTCGCTATGCTCCATACATTTTGTAGAGGCATGAGACTGTTATAAGGAGAAAAAAAAAACGGAAGTTTAACACATCAAGTATTAATATAACCATTTACGGCATTCAGTATCGAGCAACTCCTATTAAAATTTTGAAACTTTTTCATACAGGAAGACGTACCGCCATTCTTCTTATGAAGAAAAATATCATTCGCTTTTACTTCAGACGACAAACAACTGAGTTGCGGCTTCATTAAAAAAATTTACAAGAAAATTCTTAAGAAAAGCAAATCGAACAGTATCGCAAGCATTTTTTTCTTTGTACGAATACAAGTGCCAAAATCACTCACTTGATTGCTTCTTTATTTTCAAAATCATAAATAAAAAATTTTTTCTATCTTTTAAAATTGATTTTTTAACAATCAACATAAAATTTTCTTTTTAATTAAAAAATAAAATTTTAAGCTTTTTTGTTTGGAATTTGTTTTTTGTGAATGTGTTTCACACTTTCGTTGAGAGTTTAAAAAGTGTATCATGTTGTATTTTTTTTTAAAGTACATTTATAGTTTGCAGCGGGCTTTCTTCGAAACGTGCGATTAATTTACGAAACTGTTGTTATGACAACATGATATATTGATAAGGTTTGTGGGAAACAACGTCAAGTCAAAAGTGTTTAGTTGAAACTGAGTGACTTTCGCTTCGCATCGAAATAGGGGCCTCGAAGTAAAATTTCGATTGTTTTCATTCGATATCGAATATGACAATTTGGGGCCAGATTCATAGTCTATGTGTTAAATCAGTTAAAGTGAGTTTAAATGCATATTATTCTAGAAAATCTTAACAAGATTATAAAGAAGTACGAACACAGAGAATCTAAACTAAAGTGAGATAAATATTTTTAAGAGGCACCACTAAAATATGTTTATGGACAATAAATCAGAGTTGACAAAGAAGCAAAACAAAACGTTTGCGATCGTATTGTTTTGTAATTTTTCAGAGATATTGTTTATTTTGTATTTGAAAGCTAAGTTCAACAGTGCCGAAACACACATATACATAAGCACGACTGTCTGGTTTCTGGTGTGAACACACAACATAATTTTTAAAATAACTACGCAGTAAATAATTCTTTCCACGAGGCATTGCGCTATGCTCTTGCTAGTATATAAACAACGAATGGTTCTTTCAATTAAAAAAATACGTTTCGGCTTTTGTTTTGTACGCAAATGTACGATTGTATTGGTACACAACAAGGAGAAGAATATACGCAGAGCCAATCACTTTATTTGTGGCGTTTTAGCCGTAAATCATTTTGTATGACCAAGACCATACGAGTACACACCAATTTTAGTTAGGCAATTTTTTATTAATTTTGTTTCGGCAATTTTTGGATAGTTATTCATTCATTCATTCAGCATTCAAGCTATTTGGTTTCTTTTTTTACAGCTTTAAAAAAATACAAAGAGAGAACAAAAGCGAACAAGAGCAAGTTTGTACCCCTTTCCATTCTTTTTTCTTCCCTCGCCTACAAAATCAAGAATTGCTGTGTATGGTCCTGGTCTATTTTTTTTCGAACTCTGTAATAAATAGCAGTTGCCATATGTCACATCATGGTCTTAAAAAATGTTTATGCAGCTGACTACACAACGCCGAATGCATACTACGGCATTTGCAGTCCAATAAAACACTAACTAATTTTGCCAAAGAGAAAAAATGTTTCATATTGGATCACAATTTTATACTGAAAATTTTACATTTTCCTTTATTTGGAATTTTCGTATAAAATATTGTTAATGAATCGTATTTCTCGTTTAAAATAAAAGCGAACTATAATTTTATTCATGTAATTCTCATTTTTACAATTTTCTTTTGCTTTTAAAAGATTTTAAACTTGTAGGTTTGAAACAAACTTAAAATCTAGAGGCTTAATATTGGCTTAAATGGCTTAAAATTTTATATTTAAAAAATATTTTCTTAGAAATAATTTAGCCCTAAATATTAAAAAAAAATATTTATATATTTTAAATGAATTTTTTTTAAATAAATAACAATTGCAAAATATTAATTAATTAACCCATCCATTACAAATAAATAAAAATGATCTCAAAAATTTTTAAAATGTATAAATATTTTTGAAAAATCTTTAAAACTAAAAAAAAAAACCTTAAAATTTCCAATATGCTAGAAATTTTTTTACAAAGTTTCTTTAAGTTGTTATTAAAAAAATAAAATAAAAAAAAAATTTAATGATTAAGTTTAAATTTAGCTTATAAAAAAATATTTTTTTTTTTTGAAAATGAAACAAAAATTTTGTTTTGTTTTTTAATTTTTTTTAGTGTAAATTATATATATTTAAAATATATATAAAGCATATATATCTGTGTAATATCATTTGTAATGTTTAAGATTTTAAATCGTTTAACTTTAACTTTGTCATAACTAAATAATTAAAATTAAAAACAAAAATGATATAAATTAAAAAAGCAAAATACAAAATATTGTGGTGTAATTAATGTATAAAACAGAACGATTATAAAAACAAAAAACTTTAATTAAAAATTAATTAAACAAAAATAACGCAAAAATTGTGAAATTCATTTAAGAATGAATTTTGAACCATCCACCGTTTTTTAAAAAACAAAACTCTTAATATTGAAATTTTTAATGAAAAATTAATTATTATTTTTAATAATTTAAATATGAAGAAGCAAAAAACAGCTTTTTCTAAGTGACATTATTTGTTATTAACAATATGGAAAGTAAATTTAGTTCTAGTTTAAATTCTTTACTTTTTTTAACACCTAAATTAAGTATTTAATTAATAAGTGTAAAAAGTATTTTAGTTTTCTTCTCTCTCTTTCTTAAATTTAATTACTTAAAATAATTTTTATTTATTTACATTTTTTTTTTATTTTCAATGATTTCTATTTCTAACTTTGTTAGCAATAATATGCGAGGGAGGTGGTATAATTAGTAGATAGTAAATAGATACTCACCCATAATCACCCTGAAGTTAACTTTTTTAAATTACTTTAAATCTAAAAGTTCTTATTAACTAAAATCGTCTGTTTTCTGTAAACCAAATTTCAACAAAAAAAATTTCAATATTTGATGTTCTCTAAACCAAATTCTCATAATCTTAATAAGTAAAATTGATAGAAAGTAACTCCAATGGCTTATTATTATTATAAATGTTTAAGAAACAAGAGAAAAGCAATTAATACTGAAAATTTCAAGTTTTTTTTTATTCACATTCACAACAAGAGCCACTTTTCGACAATAAAGCAAAAAACGTCTGTTAATTTTACAACAAAAATTCGAATTTAAGTTCTAATGACATCAAAACGAATTTTTCGGTTTTAAAATTTTTTTCGTTTATGAGTAATTCATTATTCACGCTTTAGTTCATTTTTAACTTATTCAATAATCCCATAATAATTCCTGATTAATGTTTCCGTTTTTCAAAACGATTCGATTTAGAGCCGAATAAAAGCTTACTTTGCTATGAATTTTATTTGCCAATGCTTTCCTCCATTTTATTCAATTTTATATTCACAAAAATTTATTATTTATTTTAAAAAGGTGATGAAAAAAATGTCTGCATGAAAATTTTATTTTAAAAAAATTACATCAATTTTATATATTTAGTTCAATTTTGAATAAAAATTCCTTGCGAATTTTGTTCACTTTTGGCCGCTTAATAAATAAAATTTCTCTTATCATATTATTACAATATTATTATTATTTTGATTAATACTTAATATTAGAAATTAATTCTAAGATTAAATTTGTTAAGGATCATTGGCAACTTTGGCCATCGGCTCCCAGAGTCTAGGCAGGAATCGAACCTGTTACCCCCAGATTGATAGGTTAGAACCCTACCCATCAATCTACCAGGAACCCTTCTCTTATCGTAGAAAATCCTTTGAAATGGGAATTATCTTCTTAGAAACAAAATTTCATAATTTTGCTGATTAATAATATGAATCTTATCTTTTAATATAAAGTGATATTACAAACATTTATTAAATTGTAGACTTTGATGGGTCTTTCAAGTCTTCTGTTCTTTTCTATAATCGTTCTGTTGTTTTGTCTATGTTTATTGCGAGTATGTGTGTGTTCAATGTAATCTCGTCGTCATGGTCGTACCTCTGTCTTTTTCTTATATTCTTGTTAATGTAATTCTGTGTGCTTGTGATTAACTTATTTTTGCCGCCATTGGTAATACGGCAGTAAAATCGAATAAAATTAAACACGTGGCGTTTCAGTAAACTCATAAAGATGACTAGTAAAATTAGTTGTATTGTATTGTTCAATGAAGTAGTAGAAATATTACAAATGTCAGATATGGCAATGTACTGTCATTAATTGCATCGTTACACGATATTATAATTTCTACAACACCCCTTCTCGACAGCTTCTCTGTGAGATAGATAAATCTTTGCTTGGTGAGAATGTCATCTTCTTGCTCGTCACTACTTATATACGTAATTTTAACCTCTTCATTTTCGATTGTTTTACATCAATATGTTTGACTCGCTTGTTCTCCATAGTTTTATATTTGACATCAACAAAGAGATCTTTTAGTATTTCACGCAGCCAAACACCTTCTTGTACTGCCAAGGATAATGCGACATATTCCGCTGCAGTCGTTGTACATGCGACCACTTGTTGTTTCTTAGAAGCCCACATCGTTACACGATATTATAAATTCTACAACAAATCTAAGGCCTTTGGTATACAATAACTTAAAGCCGTTCATGTCTCTTGTAATATACAGTGCTGTTCTGAAGTCCAAATTCGAATATTTTATTCGGAATAGAAAAATTCAGGACCTCATAATTACTCTGTGGTCCTTTTTAAAATTTTGTTTTTACTTTATTTTGGATGCAAAATTATTGGTAGAATTGAAACAAGATAAAAGTTTTAATTTAACAAGAAGAAAAAAATTTTATTTAACTTTTTTTCACATCCGTGTGGAATACAGAACATGGACGATAATTTTGATTTTCATTTGCTTGCTAACTTAAAGCCCCTTCAGACTGTAATACTAAGTAGAAGGACATGTCCAAAACCATTATCAATATGTTATAACAACAAATGTTTGCGCGCCAGGCATAAAATATGAAATAAAAAATATCAGGTTTAATAAGTTTTAAGAAATTGTGTTTTTATTCGATTTAAAAAATATTACCTTTAAAAAAACTTCTGGTGTTGTGACCTTTATTGTGGAGTAGCTTTCACACAAGTAAGTTATGAATATTTGTTTTACACAAAAAACCAAAAACAAACATACATAGACCGTAAGCGGTTAACTTTGCCGAAATCCAAATAAACAACAAATATAATTCATAAACAAAGGGAAATTTGGACTTCAGCAAAGTTGCCAGACGAATTGAAATAAATAAATTATGAAACAAGAATCTGGCTTAAAAATTTCCGGCCGCCTTGCAACAACGTAAAGAGATGCAACACAAAAAATTTCAATTAGATAATACAAAAGTTTCAATTAAAACGTAGAAATATATTGGTACAAATAAACACAAGATTTATAAAATTCAAACATAAATCGAGAAGTATATATGTAGGGTACATGACGAACTGACTAGACAGGACAGTTACGTCTAAAGGTAGTGGTCGTTATACCATTAGCAGACTGGAACGATAGAAACGAGACATTGACTAGGGAGACAAAACGAGCATGAGACGAGGAGTAGTAGTTGTACAGTAGTAGTTGAATAGTACAGTAGATAAGCAACAGTTGAGCGGTTGAAATAGAGTTGTGAACAAACGGACTGCGGCATCATCCGAGTTAAATAGATTTATTAAAATAAATATTATGCAAAATCAACAATAATAATAACCATTGAGTTTTATTTGCGAATTGAGCCTACATATATTGTACAATAATTAAGAAAAGTAGATTCTTAGAGTTACATTACATGGATGACAAACTCTAAGTCGGTGATTGACCGGAGATAATCGAGCCACATATTGTGTATAGCACCAATGGAGAGCCCGGACTCGTAAAAACTTTCCCCGTCAATATTTAACCGTTAAGTTCGGGGCCAAAAACCAGAGAAACTGTACCAGAATGGTAAAAAGTAGGGTCAGCCAATTGAAGACCCGGAAAAAGAATAAAAAAAAGATTGACACTATTAAAAACACGTGAACCTTATATTGGGAGAAATGGTGTTGTGGTCTTCCATTTTGCCCTCCCTACCAGGGTTTGTATTCACCAATACCCGCACTCACTCACAAATTCAACACGCAGATATGCCTCTTAAATTAAACAAGAAATGGGATTCCTTACCATCCCGGGACTACTTTACTTCGGGATGGCCTCCTTCTTTGGCTTCATGCCTTTTTATTTCCTTTGTTGAAAAATTGCTAAATTCTGCTTGCTAAATTAAATTTAAAAAAAAAAATACTTGTGTTCGCCAGCAAAAAGTAAGTGAACAGATTAAAGCAAAAAGTGAACAAAACAAGTTGCCGGGAATTCGTTGATAATTGCTATCCCAGTGAAAATGAACAAAATTCGAGGGAAATGAAGGGTGATTAATATAAAAGTAAATAAATTTAATCCAATCTTAAGCATTAAACATATTCGACACAGCAGACTACTCGACGACACGAAAGAGAGTGCGGCATGCAGCAACTGTCGCAATGCAGCAATATAATTAAAATTTCTGAATGCGGCTGTGACATTCCTAAAATGCATAAAAATAATAATAATTGTATTTTGTTGTTTTCTTTTCCTTCTCCAGAATAAAATTTATGTCTTGAGAATAAAATACGTGTAAGCACTAATTTATTTTACATTTTTATTTTATTTTATATCTATTGACATTTATTGCCGCTCACTCAAAAATAGAAATAGATTTAAATGGACGACAACAGCATTTGCTGTCGTGTCGTCGTGTTGTTGTATTGTCGTGTTGTCGTGAAAATAATCATTTACATATAAATACATGTCGTTAGTCTGCTGTGTCGAATGTGTTTAATGCTTTAAGCTTGAAAAAGCTAGACGTTGTTATTAAAAGAAAAAAACTTTCAGATAATTAATTTAATTTTAAATTAATTTAAATAAAAAGTAAAAAAAAAAACTGCAAAATATATTAAAAGTAAATAACTCAATTCATATAGAAACTAATCCTCTCTCTCTCTCTCCTACTCTCTCTCTCTCCTACTCTCTCTCTCTCTCCTACTCTCTCTCTCTCCTACTCTCTCTCTCTCTCTCTCTCTCTCTCTCTCTCTCTCTCTCTCTCTCTCTCTCTGCCCAAATATGAATATACCACGGATTTTTTTTGGAAAATAATTTTTTTAAATCAAAGAATTTTTATATTCAAGAAATTGTATTCATGATAAGAGAAAAGTGAAAATTTAAAAAAAAAATTCGGGGAATTTTTATTCACAATATCCAAGTTTTTCTTTTTATAAGAACTTGTACTTGAACATTCAGTTGTTATAGTTGAGTAGTTATAGCATCACCCTCGTTTAATTAATAGAAAAACTAATCATGGCTAAAACACAAACACAAACACAAACAAACAAAATCAATATCAATAGAAAAGTAAAAACATTTCTTAAAAAAACACTTATTTACACACTTGTATGTATGTATAAAAAAATCATCTAAAATGAAGGGTAAACAGTAACAATAATTTTTAAAAAAATATATATTTAAATAAAAATATAAAATGAATACATTTTAATAACTACAATTAAACAAAACAAAAACAAAAAGTAAAAATAACAACAACTAACTGTACTCGTATACATATTTAAGAATTTTCTTTAAAAAAAAAGTATCAACAACAACAACTACAAACAAAAGAATTGACAACCAATTGAAAAAGTTTCATTAAAATAATTAAAATAAATATTTAAACAAAACATATTGTTGCAAAGTTTATTGAAAATAAATGAATAAATAATAAATTCAAACATATAAACACAAAATAAAGTAATAGTGCCTATGTGACAGTGAAAAACAAACAAACAAAAATTAAAATTAAAAATTGTGAAATTAAAGAAATAACAAAAATAATAATAATGATTAAGAAAAATCATTAGAAAACTTTAATTTCAAAAATCCAATATTTTTGTTTTTTATAAAAACATTTTCTTTATCATTTTTTTATTACTGCAAATCGAACGTATAAATTATGAAGTGTCTAAATTCACAGGCTGTTATTTAATCAAACTGAGTAATAAACAGGCACGTGTGGAAAATCACCTTTTTTCAATGTGATTTGAAGGCAGAAAAAAGGCGCACTTACGATTTCTAATCACTTGGTTATTTCCGTGACTATTATAGGACGAACGTTCTTTATTAATTTTGTTAAACAGTTAGATAGTTGTGTTATTAAAGAAAAACACTTAAAAATTAAAAAAAAGTAAAGATGCCTCTTTATCTGTAAAATTTTCATTTTCAGAATAGCCGAAAGCTAAATGTTTTGCGTTTGCTTTTTGCTTATTGCAAGATAAACCGACATTGACATGCACTTATGCATGGGTACTAGCAGACAAATGCAAAAAGCAAACCATCAAACACATTAAAGTTTCTTTTTCGTACCGCAATGCAGAGTAACCCCCCTGAAAAACTTCAAATAGGAATTTTCGTAAATTTTTAACAATATCTGTTTCAAATCTATTTTATTTCTGTTTGCATATCAGCCATATAAAATAGGCTCGTTCACTTAAAGGTTTTTTGAAAAAATTATTTAATAAAAATTTCAATTAAACAACAAAAAATTCTTATAAATTTGGCAAGAATTCTAAACACAATTAGTTAGCACTTGTTTCATATCAAATGGCTATAAGATGATTGTAGATGATTTCAGGGCTGCAGCATTAACAAAAATTAAAAAAAAATTAAAGATGATCAAAATATGGGCAATTTTGTATATAAAGAAAAATTACTTTTGAGCTTTTTGACTGCTGCCATCAGCAGGAAATATAATTTGCCTTCAGTAGCAGCGGTTGGTGAAATCAATATTGTTTAAACTGACTATTGTTGTCAATACAAATTTACAAAAGAAGCTTTAAGTTGCTTGTACAAGATTAATGTCATGGATTTTCCAAAGCCACTTTGTTATAAATTACAAATTATCTGAAATAAAAGCGAAATTTTAGTTTCCCTCGAATGGAAAATTGGTAGCAGCAGTTTCACTTCAAATTTTGTTCACGTTATCAATGCAGAGTGAATGAAACGGGTGGGGCTAAAGTCTCACTACCTTTTTGTTTGCCTATGATTTTGCTCAAAGAAAAGATAATTAAATTTGCATCTTTCGGCTCTATTTAAAGCTTTTTTCATGACATCCTGCAACATCTCAGGCTGAATTAGTGCATGGATTAATTAAGGATTCTGTCTTCCCCAAAACCGACTGTTCTGTTTAGTGACGTGGCCACTGACAAAAAAATGGGCTTCATCGCTGATTATCAATTTAAACCAAAAATTTTTAATTTCATCAGACAGCCTCAGGATTGCATTATTGTACTCAACTCGTTAATTAGGATTTTACGGTAGCAATTTTTGGACTAATTGAATTTTGTATGGGAACATTTTCAAAATTTGACTTAAACTGGGTGCAGAAATGTGTAACTGGGAACTGCGTCTCCGAATTGATGTTTCTGGAGACTCTGCAGCACTATCGCGCACCAGAGTCGGAGTCTTCCAGAACGAGGCCTGTCTGCTGTCGTACCGCACTGTCGAAAATTCGCATATAAACGATAAATTGTGGTTTTGTGAGGCACTGGGCGATTAGGATATTTTTGACCCAACTTATGTTCTTGTGGCATTTATTTATCCATAATAAAATTTGGACGTCTACAACACAATGGTTAAAGCGAAAGTGAGCTAAAAGTCACATAACCAAGATGGCGCACAATCAAAATGGTAGTGGGACTTTTGCCCCATCTTGTATAATAAAGAAGAATTTATTAAATTTTGCAAAGTATTCAAAAGCAAAACAATAATTTTTTATTAATTTACGAATGGTTCTGGTGGTAAAGGTGCCAACTTTTTTGTTATATATTTTTGTAAATTTTGTAAAATGAGGAATTTTTGAAATTTTACAAGATTTTGAAAGCACAAAATATACATTTTTACTGAAGCAATTTATGAATGGTTCTTCGGGTAAAGATGACAACTGTTATGGATAAACAATTTTATCAATAAATAATTGAATATTTTATAGGAAGACCACCACTTTTAAATTTATTTGTTAAAAAATTTAAATTAAAAAAAAAAAAAAATACTTGTGTTCCCCAGCAAAAAGTAAGTGCACGGATTGAAGCAAAACGATAAGGAGAATTTGCAGGAAATTCATTCATGATTGCTATTCCAGTGGAAGTAAAAAAAAATTAAAAAGTTTACTCATCAACTTTGTTTTCGTTTATTAAAATTTTGAAGTAAAAGATATTTAATTTTAGAGAATTTCATTTTAAAAAGTTCATTATCCACCCCTATTATGTAATGAATTTATTGTCACTATGATATTTTAGCGACAATACTGTCATCTCAATGCTAAAATGGTATTACTCAAGAGAGTTGTGTCGATAAATTAAGAGAAATAAGTGTCATCTGAAAGAATAATTTATTATTTTTAATTTGACAAATACTCGTAACAATATTTCATTGATTTAAAGAAATATTTTCATTTAATGTGTGACTATTTCATTAAATTAATGAAATACTTGTCTAATGAAAGGTTGTCATTGTTTGAAAAATAGCCAGGTGAAAAATAAGCAAATAATTTCTTTGAGAAAATTTGGTTTCGATACTTACTTTTCATGCAGTGTCTTGAATATATCAGAATTCTTCTTGATAAGTTTTCTTCTACTAAAAGACTATCTTATCTTTTGTCATTATTTGAATCTAAATTTGTATTACCAGCAAAAAAAATTTTTCCTACAAAAATTCAAAACAAATAAACGAGTTGAATGACATGCTAAAGATGTGTTTTTGTTAAAAACACAAGTAGTAGAAGTGTTATAGAATACCAAATCAATATCAAAGTGATGGTGACGACACTAAAGTTCAAATAAAAGCTTTGACGACATTTACGACGATTACTGAAATGGGGCTGACGATGACAGCACTTATTCCTAAAGTGACAATCTTTTCTTAACTAAATAAGTTTCTGTTAACTGCAGACTGTGAACTAACGCCTAAGCTTTCTTATATGTGACTGTAAAAGGTGGGTCCAGATCCCTTTATTATTGCACAAGTATGTGGTTTAAACGGAGTTTTAGATTCTAATTGATGCCTATTTGTCGGCATGTAAAACTGTTTGATTGGTTGTAATAAAAAACCAGCCCTTTATATAAATCAATGTCATTATTATTATTCTGCCTTATTACGAGTGTCGTTGTCGTAATCATATAAAAAATATGGCAGGCGTTGCCACATATCACTGTTTTCGTCACGACAACGACACTCATAAACAGGCCTATTATTATTTCTTTTTTTAATTTTTTCAAAACTTAAGTTTTAAAGAAACCATTCATCAATAAACAACAATAATTATGTCTACTTAACAATAAAAAAAAAATAAATAAAAAAACAAAAAAAGTAAAAAAAAATCAAACTTTAATTGAAGTAAAACACAAAAAAAATATTATATATAAAATAAATTGTAAAATAATTAAACTCTAAATTTATTAAGCCAAGAAAATATTTAAAAAATTAAATAAAAATAAATTAATTAAGTAAAACAGAGAAACTAAAATTATTATAAGTTAAAACAAATTCTTAAATAAACTTCTAAAAACAAAAACACAACTTAACCATAAGACGCAAGTAAACTCAAATTTTATTATAATTTTTTTTTTTTTAATGTTAAATAAAAGTTCTTTTTTTTATTTAATGATTTTTATTGAAATATAGTAAATGAGTGAAATAAATAGATATTAAATTAAAACATAAAACAAAAACTACGTAAATATTAATAAATCTTATTTTATTTTTAAACTTATTTTATTTTAAATTAAGCAATACTTTTCTTTTTTTTAATCAACCTAACAACTGATGATCTACCAAGCAATTTTCTTAATTTTAAAATATAAAAAAAAAAACAACATTTAAATTATTTTGAAACATTTTATGTTTTTGTCAATCATTATTATTGATTTATTTTTATAATTATATTTAAAATGTAACGAAAAATATTGTTAATTGTAACAAGTATGAGAACTAAGCTTTTATATTTAAGTAAAACTTATTTTGTTTTTTATTATTATTTTATTTTTTTAATTTTAAATCAATTTGAAAGAAACTCCGAAAATTTGTGTCATTTTATGATTTTTTTTTATAATCAAAAATTAAAAAAAAAGAAACAGTTTAAATAAAAATAATTTTACAAAAATTAAATACAAACACGATTTATTTATTTACATGAGCAGAAACTAAAGAAAATAAAGGTAAATAGATTAAAAATTAAGCAAAAAAACAGAAAGAAATAATAAATCACTTTTGTGAAAACACAAAATTCTTTCCAAAATCCACCTGTCGCCAAAAAAGAGAAAAAGTGGACAAAAACACCATGTTGCAAGTAAAGATTGAAATCTTTTTTGTTTTTTTCTTATAACTTTAGAATGGATCAATATTTTTTAATGAAACTTTCACCCTGTGGCAGAGTGGAAAATGGGCTTGAACATTTTTTAAAATCGCTTCAACGCTCATGAAGCTTTTAGCATTTTTCTAAGTATAACGCTTTTAATTAAAGTAAATGGGGCAAGTGGCATGTGGCAGATAGCATGTGAAAGTTTCATTAAAAAATTTTTGTCCATTCCAAAGTTATTGTGAAAATACAAAATTCTTTCCAAAATCCACCTGTTGTATTGTCCGAGAATTCAATTAAAAAAAGTTGAGAGAAAAAAATAAAACACCAGGCTAACAGAACCAGCAGCAGGTGGATTTTTGGGAAATAATTTTATTTTTTTTGTTACAACTTTTCAACGGATGAATATTTTTGCATGAGACTTGCACCATGTGGCAGAGTGGGAAATGGCTCATTTACCACATGTCTCATATGTTGCCACATGCCACATTTAAGTTGCATAAAAAGCGTTTCAATTAGAAAAACGCTTATAGCTAAGTAAGCGTTAGACGAATTTGAAAAATATGTTTATAGGAGTGATAGCCCATTTCCCGCTCTATCATCTAATGAAAGTTACATTTAAAAATATTATGCCGTTCAAAAGTTATAGCAAAAAAAGGAAACAGTAGACAGAAACATCATGTTGCAAGCTCGGATTGATCTCCCATTTGGGTTTTTCGCTATAACTTTGGAACGGGTCAATATTTTTTTAAGAAACTTTCACTAGATAGCAGGGGGAAAAATGGGCTGCATTTTATTGGAACATTTTTTTTAAATCGCTCCAACGGCAAAAAAGTTATAAGCGTAATAAAAACGCTTTTTACTTTAAGTGAATGTGGCATGTGGCAACATAAGTGGCATGTGGCAAATAGCCCATTTCCCACTCTGCCACATGGTGAAAGTTTCATAAAAAATATTGATCCATGCCAAAGTTATTGCGAAAATACAGAATTGTTTTCAAAATCCACCTGTCGCAGTGTTCGAAAATTTAATTAAAGAAACTGAGCGAAAAAAGTAAAACACCAGGCTAACAGAATCAGCAGTAGGTGGATTTTTGGAAATTAATTTTTGTTTTCTTGTTACAACTTTTGAACGAATAAATATTTTCGTATGAGATTTGCACCATGTTGCAGAGTAAGAAAAGGTCTACTTGCTACATGCCACTTTTGCTGCTACATGCCACATCCAAGCAGAATAAAATGCATTTTAAGTGGGAAAACGCTTATAGCTTTTTGAGTGCTTGGATGATTTAAAAAAATGTTCTATATATCTATAATCTATAATCTAGTGAAGGTTTCATGTAAAAATGTTAATCCGTTCAAAAGTTATGGCAAAAAAAAGTGTACAAAAACACCATGTTGCAAGTACAGATTGAAATCTTTTTTGTTTTTTTCTTATAACTTTAGAATAGATAAATATTTTTAAATGAAACTTTCACTGTGTCACAGAGTGGAAAATTTGCTACATTTCGCTTGAATATTTTTTTAAAATCGTTTCAACGCTCATTTTTCTAAATAAAACGCTTTTTAATTAAAGTGATTGGGGCAAGTGGCACCATACTCGTATGT
This sequence comes from Thelaira solivaga, assembly GCA_947397855.1. Taxonomy (NCBI): domain Eukaryota; kingdom Metazoa; phylum Arthropoda; class Insecta; order Diptera; family Tachinidae; genus Thelaira; species Thelaira solivaga. Next base: position 32,095,815 of record OX377612.1, read on the forward strand.
GGCATGTGGCAGATAGCGTATTTCCCACTTTGCCATATGGTGAAAGTTTCAGTCGAAAGTTATAATTGTAAAAGGTATTGTAATTTTCTGCCATCTGTTGTACATATTAGCACAGCTATAAGATATTGTCTTGGCTAATTTTAGTGAAGACGCAATTCATTTAAAAAAAGCGGCGTTTAAAATATTATATATCTGTTACACCCGTTGACAATTGTCTTGAGTGTCTTGGGTAACCTTAGCTGAGACACTTGCTGTTAATACATCAACTTGTATCTAATTTATTTCATAAGAATATTTTTTTTTTATTTAAAAGAATCTTTTGCGATCGGGTTTAATAATTAAAGAAACAATCAAATTATTATGTAAATAAAACAATTGTTAAAATTATTTATTTCAAATAAAAATGTTTTCTTTTATTACATTTTTTTGTATTTGTTGAAGCTATTATGTAGGTATGTATGTATGTATGTGTTCAAGTTTATTTTCTTTTATTCATAAGCTTACTGAAAATATGCTTATTTTTGTATATTTAATTATCAGTTCTACAAGCTATGATTGTTAAGAAATCTATACTGGGAATAATACAAAAAAATAAACTGTTATGGTTTTCCTAAAGTTAAAAATGCTTTTACAACTTTGGGGATATCATAAGTTTATATAACAGTTTTTTATTTAAGAAGTTTTCAGTTACAGGGCTTAACAACAAACTTTTTAATAAAATTTCCCATTTAAAAAATGATAAAATTAATTTAAACAATTTAACGATAATTTTTTTTAATGTTTATTTATTTTATTAATGTATGTAGATATTTTTGTTTTAAATAAGGATATATGGGTGCAAGACATTGTTAAAATTTATGTTGGGAAATAAATTATTTTTATAATTTTGTTTTTATAAGTGTAATTTTAAAAAAGAAAAAAAGCTTATTGTGACGTTATTCAAGGTATGTAGTTAGAAAATAGTCAGCAGCAGTTTTGCGAGAATTTCCGATTTGATTATTTTTAACTTGTAAATATTAAAAATTGTATTTTTTTAATTTTAATTTTTTTATTTTCTTAACATTTTGTTTTACTTATTTTTTTATTTTTTTTTTTAATGTAATAATTTCTATTTGGTATTTAAAAGTTTAACAAAATAATAATATATATATAATTAATGAGAATATCATGAGTAAAAGAATAAATTTAAAAACCAACACAATTTGTGGAATTAAGCACAAAGAAAAAAAATTTTTTTTAAATTATTTTTTTTTATTTAATTTAATTTTTTTTATAAATTAATTTTTTATTTTCTTTAATTATAGTTTTTATTTTAATTATTTTATTTGTTTTTTTTTTATTTAATTTTTTATTATGTTTTTTTTTATTTCAATTATTTTTTGTTGTCTTGTAAATTTTTTTATTTTATTCACTTCTTATTTTAGTTTGACTGGAAAAAAGTCAAAATAGGCTTCTATTCTAGCCTATTAACTTTTTTGTATGAAATATATTTCACGATTTTTTTTTTTAATTCTTACAAAAATAATTTGATGACTTGCATACAAGTTAATTGATATCGAATGTGATGATTTGGCCTTTATATTCGTTTCGTTTTAGAGCAGGAATATAGAAGAGTCTATTGAATTTGTTTCTGGACTGTGAACAAAATATCTTAAACTTTGTCAGCATGAAATTCAGGCACAACTGCACACTTGACTTAAAGTTGAAATGAAGTAGCAAAAAAAACCTTAAGTAAATAATTTAATAATACATAATTTGCTTTAATATTTTATAAAATTTTATTAAAAAGTATGTTTATGCTATTCAACACAAGCGTTCAACTCGTCTAGAACATGAGTGTTTTTCATATAAAATTTCTTCACGAGCTGATCACTTGTTATGCAAACAACAAATTAATTTAAGTGGTGTTTATTAATGACTCATTTGGGCTTAAATTAAGCTCACCATTTATTTTTATAAAAAGAATGTTATATCAAAATGACTGTTTGTATATTAAAAAATAAAAATTCAGTTAGAAATTCATGCCAGCCATTAAACGTTACTTTCCGAAAATTATAATAATTAAAAAAAAAGAATTTTTTTGTTTGTTTTAAAAAAGTTTTATTAGGATCAAATATAGGAAGCCAAAGCTGTATAAGAAATTTTCTGGATATTATCCTTTTGCTTTTTTTATATTTTATGGATTTTTATTTATTTATTTATTGTTTTCTATTTTATTATAAAAAAATCTATAAAAAGTTTTGTTTTAATTTTCAGTGTAATTGTCTACATGTATGTACATATGTGACACATGACTTTATGGAATAGTACTACTCGTATTTATAACGCAAAGTAACAGAAGCTAATGTATTGTTTCCATAACACAAGCGATCAATTCGTCTAGCTGGAAAATATTTTGAGTACTTTTCATATAAAATTTTTAGACGAGGCGATGATAGCCTGTATTGTAGAAAAAACACATAAGCTAACAAAAAATTAAAAGAAAATAAAAACAATAAAATAAAATAAATAAAAAATTAAATTAAAGAAGCCCAATTTTAGCTATTGAAACTTCTTTCGATGGGTATTGAATCCTTTGACAGAACAATAACATAATTTAGGAAATGTTTAAAATATATTAGCGTAACTATGACAATTTTACAAAAACTTAAATAAACTTTTTAGTATTATTTAGGGATTTTAAAATAATTTTGTTCAGCTTTTACCAACGAGCAATCAGAGCTGTAATTTGTTGATGGTTTAACACGCTATATTTATTTGTTTAGCCCAAAAGCCAAATGAAAAAAATTTTATTTTATTTTTAAATTTTCTTTCTAACCTGATTACTCGTTCGTTTTACAGCAAATTAGTTTAATTTTAAATGGAGACTTGTCTTAAATATTTTAATTATGTGTTACCATCATTAATGCTACACATAAAATTTTAATACTTGTAGTAGTCGTACACATTTTTCTTGTCTTATCAAATGCACTTCATTTCATAATCAGTTTCTGTTGCTTTGCATTACATTTGTAAATTATATTATTTAGTAGCCCTGTTCTGCAAAGCGAATCGTTTTGAAAAACGAGAAATTTTTACAACCGAAAAAATGGCTATTTGGTGTTCTGCAAATCGTTTGATTTGATATCACATTCGCTGTTAAGTGTGAATTTTAATTTAAGCGCCAAAGTCAAATTTTTTGTGATGTATATAAAAATTTGGCGAAAAAGTTTATTTTGATATTTAAAGAAATTTCAGAGGTTTTTAATTTTTTTTTTTTAATTAAATGGCCCATAATCATAGTCCAACTAAAGTCGATGAGCAAAAGTCAGGGGAAAGAAAACGCATCGCAACTCAATGTAAAAATCATACAGATGCGAATGGTTTTTCTTTCGCATCGCAATAGAGAGTAACCCCCCAGCTTTCAATAAAAGACTACTTTTTTGGGACTATGATTATGGCCCAATATATCATTTTAATAAAATTAATAAAAAAGGCTTCAAATTTTATGTGTTAATTGAGCCGTTCTTTTTGAAAGTGGTATAAGTCCACTTAAAAAAATTAATCAGCGGTGACTTTAGTGTCTCGTCTTTTTTTTTTTTTTAAGTAGACTTATACCACTTTCAAAAATTACAGCTCAATTGATTTTTTCATGTTTTTTAGTCATTTATTACAATAATAGAATAATCGATTTGCTTGTGACAAGTTTGTTTATGTGGTTTTAAAACACGAATTCGTTTGAGAGAATATTAAAAAATGCGAAAAATTTTCTGAAATTCGTTTTACAAAACAGGGCTATATTTAAGTTTTTTTTTATTTTTTGTTGGTTTTCTTTAAATACAACTGACTTTGTATATTTTTTTTTTTTTTGGTACCAGAAAAAAAGCTTTTTTTTAATTTTATTTTTCTTTCTCCATTAATGTTTATATTTTCACTTTTATTTTTATTTTAAATTAAAGTTTTGCAGTTACTAATTGCCGCAAAATTAGATTTTTTCGTTCGTTTTTTTTATTTTCTTTTTCTATTGTTTAAATAGAGTTTGAGTTTTTATATAAGTAAGTATGTCTGTGTATATATGTTTTTGTTGTTGTATATATGTATATATAAAAAAAAACAAGCTTAAGAGATATAAATAGGAGGATTTCTAACATACAAATATTAATTACTCTGAAATGAATAATAATTAAAAGAAGGCATACAAATTATTGCAAATCAAGTTCATTTTAATAGTTTATTTTTCTTTATGTTTAGTTTATATGAAAATTTAAAATCAAATGAAATGAAAACAAAACTTGTATTACAATTATTTTTTCTTTTTTAATTTCTCAAAAAACAAAGTACTTTTACCTCGGTGTACATGGGGCATTTTACTTTAAAAAAAAAAAAAAAAATCATACAAATACAAACAAAACATTTTCTTTTTTTTTAATATAAAATAATAAAATAAATTGTGTTTATTTTAATTTAAATTTAAATTAAAAAAAAAATTTTAATTAATAATATAAAGAAATATATGTATATGTAAGTTATAATGATGTTTTTATTACAGCAATTGGCAGCAATGAGGTTTGTTTTTTATTGGCTCTCCTACCTCAGTTTGACGTTGTTTTTTACGTGTTGAAATATCCCTGATAAGATCGTAAAATATCTAAAGTTTTGTAAAAGAAAAACAAAAAAAAAATAAGACAAATGTTACATACAAATTTACACATTTTAAACTAAACGTTAATGAATAGTTTTCTTCAAATAAATGAAAAAAAGGAACCATAGAAAAAACCAAAATTGAGGTGTAGTGTGGTGCAATTGAAGCTAATTTTATACAGAATAAAAAATATAATACAAAAGCAGTAATTCACAAGATCAAAGTTAACTTTTTATTAAAAAAGTATACACGGTTTTGGCTAAAGCAATTGAAAACTGTTTCCAAAGTATTTCAAAGCGCTGATTTCAAATCTGTACTTTGTTTTTTTATACCGTTATTTCCTGAGTGCACACGTACGATTTAGTTCAAAACGGCTGCTTGATAGCTCCTTGACTTTTTGAGTTTCCCACTTAACACAAATCAAAACTTTTTCCTACAATTAAAAATAATATTCTTAAACTAAACAAAACTTCAAAGAGTTTTGTTAACTTTTTATATTATCAACTGATCCTCTAAAATTGTTTAAATGCAACTTAGGGCTTTAATGAAATCATCTGCCGAAATGCAACACTGCTGACGTCAACCAACATCTTCTTCTATATCTTAATAGATATATAAAATTCGACTGTACGTGTGGTTTACCCCCGGGGTGTGTCTTCTCGGTGAAATGTCCCACCTTGGATAGGCCCAACTCCCTTAACAAGGGTGGTGTGTGTGACATGGCAGAAACACACATAATTTGAACCTATGTCCTTTATTGATCACAGGGGCTATAGTGGTAGGCATCAATACCACTCGTGGTTTGACCACGGTGAGATAATGCCCTAGCGGCAGGTGCTCACCTAAATCATCCACATTCATTGTACGTGTGGTTGACATTGTACTCCTCCTAAACGGCTGGACAGATTTAATTGAATTTCTGTTTCTGTGTATGCCTTTGGGTTACGTCTTGGAGGGTTTAGCGTTACAAGTCCGCCCGGCAGATGACGCTGCAGTCTGTATATGGCTTATAAATATATAATTAAATGAATGAATATTCCATGGCATTAATAAAATATTTTTTTTATTCATTTCATTCTAAAGAAACGTTGTCATTGATTGTTTCTACCCGGTCTTGCACGGTTATTTACTCTAAGAGTACGATTTCTTAAAGTAAATTTTATATTTACATCAAGACCCAATTTAAATTTTTAAGAAAATAAAAGGTTATCACGCCCACTTTGTAAAATTTCCTCAAATCGGAGAACGTCTAGATGTAATGTTGCGTAATTTAAGCCCCATTGCATAGCATTTGACGTGCGGTAGAAATCCTAATGAACATGTCGGATACCATTACAACAATGGTTCCGACTAATATGCCATTCCATTTTAAACGCTTGCAGCTCCCGACACGGCTTGCACTTGCAATAATAATTAAAACAGTTTTGCGGCAAAAATCAAAAAAGTCGTACATTATAATGAACGGAATTATGCTATCACAGCAAAACAATAGAAAAAAAAACTATTTATTGATTTCAATTAGTTATCTGAATATTCAATGTTTGTAAACAAATAAAATACCTTATGATTCATTGTAATTGGAAATTTAAATCATTTTCTTCTCTTTTTAATTTGTTTATGGTTTTTAATATAAATAAAATTGGAAGGCAAAACAACGATTGCCGGTTTTCAATACAGTACAAACTAAAGGGCTGCACAAGCATACTTGAAAGCCACACATCATTACAAACATGTGTACTATTTTATAATAAAAAGTCCTTGTAAGCTATTTCAAGTATGCTTGTGAGTCCCTTTAGTAGAATCTGCAAATTGTGAGCAAGCTGCCTCATTTAGTTTGTGTTTGGTAGCCATTGAATTTCAACAAAAATCGAAAAAAGCATTACGGCAAAAACTAAATAAATTGGGCTACGACCTGCTACCTCTTCCAGCATATTCTCTAGATTTATCCCCCTACGATTATTTCTTTTTCCAAACCTTGAAGAAATGTTTGGGTGGTAAGGTATTTGGATTGAATGTAGAGGTCATTACCGAAACAAACGCCTATTTTTATTGCTTTGAGAAAGAATGAAAAAGAAATGGAAAAACGTTGGACTAACGGCCAGGATCCATAAAAGCGAACGATAGCTTCGTTCTTACATTTCTATTGAAAGCAAAAACAAATTTTTGTATATTGTTTTTGTTTTCATTACAAACGTAAGAAAGAAGCTTACATTCGCTCGGCAATACATGTATTGATCCAGAATTTAGAATTAGAATTAAGAGCGGAAACGAGTCACCCGGCCATTGCGGCCAAAACAGGCCTATTGTGACACTACTTTAAGGTTACAAATCTTCCTTAAGTCTAGTATTCAGTAAGAATTCAAAGACGTCCTTCGGTTTTTTGTACGCCATGTCAGACGGTTGTAGCTAGTGATGAACTATGTAACAAAAACGGATCCAAATGAGACTATTACAGTGACACAAAATCTGTTCCATTGTCTCTTCGTCTTTGTTACATAACCTGCAGAGGTCGTTTCCCTTAATCCTCATATTCGCCAAGCGTTTCAATACTCTTTAGTGTCCAGTTATGAGTTCCGTGGCAATGCGAATTCCTGATTGAGTCAGGCCAAGTAAATAAGTCATTTGTTCTCTTCCGGGAACGCAACGGCATAAATGTACTGAGCTAAAAGAAGATTGTATAAAAAAGTTCCCTGAAAAAAAAAAAAACTTTTTAATTCAAAGTTACGGAGTTATCAAGCAGACCTAGTACATTTTATTATAAAGAAAAACCGAAATTCAGCAATAAAATTGGCGCACTAGTTTCAAAGATATCGTAAATGGCAGCTGTGACAACAAAAAAACAAAAAAAAAAAAAAAAAGTTTTTTATGCAAAATTTAAAAATTTTTTAATTTTTAAAAAACTATTTAAAATAAAAACTCCTAAGTGTTTTACACTATTATATAGCCTCATAAGTTTCAACTTTTGGTTTTATTGCCATTTAAAAGAAGCTACTTAATTTGGACAAAAATTTGCTTATGCCTACAGCAACTCACACCATTAATCTCGGCAAAACCACACAAGTGAGTGCTGATGGCAACAAAATAGTGGCTTTCACTGTGTGATAGATCGACTTTGTTCACTGATTTTAATAAAATATGATTCCTTTTGCTTGAAACTTATGGGTTTATACGTACATTTTTGTCTCCTTCTATTTTAATTAAATTTTTGAAAATTAAAAATTTCTTAATTTTGCATAAAAAACCTGTTTGTTGGTAACAGCTACTACAATACTTTTAAAACTACTGAGTAGATTTAAAAACAAAGTAAGTGAGACCTACAGGAAATTTTGTTGTGGAATTTTGGATTTTCTTTTTTAATAAATACAAACAACCGTTATCAAGTAATGCTCGTATGTGTCGCATCACCTCTTTCATTTGGGAGATTACGTTATGTCTCGCACACCAGAGCCAATTTAAAAAACCAAAGTGCAGATGTGAAATCAGCGTTCAGTTTTCAGTTTTACTGATACAAAAGTTAACTAAAATTTGTCAACTTGTGTTATTAACAGCTAAACCTTAGTTTCAAGTTAACTATAGATTGTGAAATTGACTTATAGAAAATAAGTTTATATACATACTCGTAAGTAATTATAATGCAAACTAAAGACAATATACGTACATATTTACACTTTTTTACAAAATACTTAAGACAACAAAATATTCTACAATCATTAATGTGTTTCACTTACTAACTGCCTTTTTATAGAAAAAGAAAAAAAACCTCTTTCTCTACGCTATGACTAAGGCCGGTATTCAAAGAGGAATTAAATAGATTGAAATAAATATTGTGATAAATTTATGTGAAAAATTCATCATAATTTATATTTCAAGTCGACCTTCATTTTGATTTTACTGCCTTGAAACTCTATTAAGCTCAAGATTAGGGAGTGGCTGGACAACAATAAAGGAAATAAAGGATATATCAGGATAACGAAAATACTCTTGCCATTCCGTTATCCATACAGAATAAAAGACTTACTTTCTTCGTCTTCCTACAACCAGCTGATATGGCGGACAAATCACCCACGGAAGTCTTTGAATTCTTAATGACTTAGAGCCATTATTACAACTTAGCAATAAGGTTTCAGATAGTTATAGCAAATTATTGTTATATTAAACGATAAGATGACATTTAAATTTTTTTCCATTATTACACTTCCAATAAGAAAAATTTTAATTGATTGGTTTTGTGGCATCCATTCCTATGCAAACCATGGACAACAACCAAAAAGAGGCTACGGATATAATGGGTGCCAACTGAAAAGTACAACAACTGTTTGAATAACATTAAGCTCAGAGAACAAAAGTTCACATTAAAATTTAGTAGTAAGACAAATTTTATTTTTGCTTATCACATACCTTTGGCTAAAGTCTATTTGTAATAATCAAAAACCATTTACCAATAAAATAACATCCTGCTGTTAGTTATTGCTTAGCTGTAATAATGGCTTTTAGAGAGTTTTGGTGGTAGTGACCAGGTGACTTGTGACCGCTCCTAATAATGTTTCTGATTATAATTCTACTACTCATTTTGAATACCAGCAAAAATTTTTCTCTTGAATTTTGTTTTTAGCTCTTCAATTTATATTAATTTAATTTAGAAACCGAATTATGTTAAAGTTTCAATACAAATCTGAACCAGTTTATCAAATATTTACCGATAAAACATTTTTCTTTTATGATTTTTTAAAATTTATGATGCATGTCACAATGAATAAAATACATGTTCATATCAATTAAATATTTAATAAATTGAATTAAAACTTTAATATATATGACAATTTGTTTAATTAAAATCGTTAATTACAATTATAATCTAACCTTAAGCTTGAAAAAACCAACAATTTTTATTTTTATTTGAGCTGCTATTCTTGCAAGTGGTTTAAGTCCATAGCTAGCGATAACTAACACCGTCTTACTAAAATTACCGCAAACTCGAAATTACAAGTTTTCGTTTTTTAATTGTATTAAAAATTATTTAGAACAGACAATAACACCTAGAATTTATATTCTTGTTTTTTTTTAATTATTAAAATTTTAAATATATAATAAAAAATATTAAAATTCTAGGAAAAATAAAACCGCAACACTACCGACATTAAAATAAAACAAATTATGATTTATATTAATTAAAAAAAAAAAAAAAAAAAAAAAAATTTATACACTTCAAATCAAAACAAAAATAGTTAAAAAATAAAGAAATAAAACAAAAACCAAAACCAAAATTAAGAAAACGTGTTGGTGAAACATTAAGCTTAATGAAAATAACACAAATTAGATGAGTTTCCAAATGTTAATCAAACAGCAAGTAAAGTTAAAATAAATATAAAAGAGTCATCAGAGAAAACAAACAAAAATCGAATAAACTTAAAAATATTTAAAAAGCGTTAGATATAAAAAGTTTGGAAAAAACAATTGAGGAAGCTTTTTTTAATCTTTCAATTTAAGAGGAATTCATAATTTGTGCAATAAATTTTATTTTAGGCTTTAGAAATATAAATATCAAATGTGGTAGTTAGTACATTTAGTTAAAAAATAACAAAGTCTATTTAATATTTGTGTCATACACCACCCAAGCCCTGGTACTCCATTCAATCTTTCAAAACATTTGAAAAAAAAATTGTACACAAAATTTAACACAAAAAAAATTTATAAAATAGCAATATTTCTATAAATTCAAACAGAATACAAGGCTTGGCTTATTACAGAAATTAATGCTGCTTAAATGTTGCGAATAATTTGAATCTAAACATGTGCGTAAGAAAATGTTTATAAAGAAATCACAAATAAATTACACAAGTCAACTTTTGGACCAGAGCAACTGAAAACTGTTTCCAAAGTATTTTACAGCGCTGATTTCATATCTGTATTTCGTTTGTTTTTAAATTGACTTTGGTGTCCGTAATATATAAAATTTTTAATTTCAAAAATAGAAGAAACAAAAGTGGAGCATTTTTTTATCCACGCATACAGCCCCATAAGTTCTAAGAACAATCCACAACTTTAAATTTTATTCACATTTCAGTCAATCTATCACACAGTAAAAGACACTATTTTGTTAGAAACGAATGTTGCCCTATGCGTTCGTTAGTATTGCTTTGACGTGTTTAAACGCGTGATGGTGCTTCATTTAACTGGCAATAAAATTAAAAGTTGTAAATGGATTTGAATAAATTCTGGCTCATTTTGATTGAAACTTATGAACGCTGAACTCCTTCTAAATGAATTTTTTCGATTACGCCCTGGACAGTTTAGCAAATTACAAATTACAAATTAGCCCGGCAAGTGGCGCTGCAATAGGTATCTGGGCTTGTAATGAATAAAATGTAAGACTACCAAAGCGATTTTAAAAATTCTTTCATTAATATAAAGCTCCATTACCAGCGAGTAACATAAGCTATTTTAAATAACGCTACGCCCACTTTTACGTATATTATTCCATGATTTAGCAATTACAGCGGATTTTCTTTAAAATTTGGTATATAAAATCAATCTATTCCAAGAATGGTCGGCCACGTTCACTTTTACGCGTTTAAGTTAAAGCCCGATAATTTGTAGTAAAACAGCTAATCAAAACCAAATTTTAATTCTGAATTTTCTTAGTCTAACAGTCATATTTAAATTTGTCCAGCAGGCGTTTTTTATCAGTCAAAAATTCTCATGCTTATACATGTATGAAGCATACCGAAATAGAGCGACGGCAACGCTGAGCATTTGGAAAATAAAATTTTGTAGTGAAGTTGGCTGCAAAACAATTATTTTTTATTTTTGTTTCATTGTTTTTGACCAATAATGACATTTTTTAATTTAATTTAGCCTTTTTAACTCTATTTTCGTGGGTTTTTTTTAACACTACTGCAGAGAATACGGACCGTCAGCGCTCCGCTTGTAGCTCTAATTTTAAGAACTCCCACACATAGATAACAGCAGTTGTCGAGACCGGAAGAGACCGGGTAAAAACAGCTAGTTTTAAATAATTTTTTGAAAATTACAAATGTTAAAATTTAAAAAAAACTGGCTTTTTTTTCTTCAAAACTCTTACGACTATTAAGTCATTTTAAAAACGATGTAAACATGACTTAAAAGCAATTTTAAGACGGAATTTCGGATTTTATTTATAAGCAAATAAAACAAACAGTTTTTAAGTAAATCTCACACATGTTAGATCACCTCTTGATTCTAGGATCCAGAGCCAGTTAAAAAAAAGCGTAGTGCAGATATGAAATCAGGATCAAAAATAATTTAAAAGCAGTTGCTCTGGTCCAAAACCGTGAATACTTGTGTTATTTACAGCAATATGTTGTCGTTTAAGAAATGATTTTATAATTTATAAAAAAAAAAGACAAAAATAGCAAAATCAAATGCATAATTAATAACAAACACAAATAAAACGGATGTGACACAATTAATTACTCCAAATTACAGTTAGATGAGTTGAAAATGAAACAACTGCTATTAATCAGTTGTAATTTTTGTAGTTGTAGTTTTTGTTAGGCGCTCTAACACAGAGTTGTAATCGGTAATAACGCAAAACGAATTTTTAATTTTAAAATTTCAACTAAAGTGGAGTGGAGTTGTAAGCTCTAATAGCGGCATGAATCACACTTAAATAAGATAACGTTGGACTGAATTAAAATTTTTTTTAAATTAATTTTGAGGTCTGAAATTAATTGAAGCCTAACAAGTTATATAATTAAGGGTTATCATACCAAATTTAAGTTCATTCTTTTTAAAACTTTAATCGTTAGTTTGGATCATGCGCTCATTTAAATTAAATTTTAGCTATTACAAGTTTGGCAAGCTACACAGTGCAACATTTTTGAAGTGTTTGTGAATCTCTTGTAGCACGAAAAAGTGAGTGATACTTGATGTCCTCAACAACTAGAGGTCCGACATCTGGGTGAATGTGTATTGGCTTGATATCGCTCATTCGTTGCAACATACAGGGCTGTCATAGAATCCAATGTTGTCGGTATTGGATTTGAAACCGACAAAAAAAATTACTTTGGTGTCATGAAATCCAATGTTGTCGGTTTCATTTTCGAACTAGAATTAATGCCGGTTTTAGGTGTCACAGAAACCAATGTTATCGGTTTTGTATTGGATTAAAACCAATCAGTTGACAGTTGTTGGTTTGTTTAATTTCAAATAAAGCAAGTGACTGAAACAGACTTTTGTCTTTCAAAAATCTAAAAATAATAAAAATTTAAGTTAATTAATATTAATTCTACAAAAATAAATGTTTACTCACAATTTAAAAAAAAAAAAAAAAAAAAAAAAAAAAAAAAAAAAAAAAAAAAAAAAAAAAAAAAAAAATTGCACTTAAAACTCAATAATTATGCATTTTATAGAAAAATATCCCGACATTGCGAAGGGATCTCTTTGACAACAGTTGCCTGAATCAATAAAAAGCGCAGCTTCTTTATTTAACCGGTAATTTATGAATATTCGTTTTACTTTCTGTGAGCGTTCTTCTTCTAATAATAAAAATCCTACAACGGCAAAAGGGATTTTATTTCACTACTTATTTCACTGACACTAATTATATATTTTATATTAAAAATTTTCAATAAAAAACACGTTTTTATTTTTATTTAAACGAAAACACTAGGATTTATCAAAATTGTTATCAAACATTTACATAAACAATTTCATACAAATAAACTAATGTATAGAATAACTAATTCGAACATCGGTTTTATTTGTCCTCGAAAATATAAAAAACCGACTTGGATACTATGACAGCCCTGAGTGGTATATCTCGCACACCAGAGCCAATTTGAAAAAAATTAAATAGAGATTTGAAGTCAGCGCTCCGGTTTTGCATTTCCCTTTTAAAAAAAAAGTTGACTTAAATTTGTAAACTTGTGTAATTATTGAAAATCTGCTAATCGTTCAATTCTGTAGTTGAATTTTAAATTTAACTCGCACAAAATATTAGAGGTAATCACGTCAGGCCGCAGTGTCCTTTTTAAATTTCCACAAATTTTTTGCTTGCAAATATAAAAATCAATGCTACCAGTAGTGCGATTCAGTAACTTTTAAAGGTTCAACATGCTGTTATTTTTAACTACATATTTTCTGTTTGCACTAACGAATGTGTGATTCAGTAATTTTGGGTTTATTTTAGTAGTTGAAAACTCATCACTAATATGAATACTGACTATAACAACCAAAAAGACTACAAATTACCATGTACAACAACCAAAAATGACAATATATTTTTTCATTAAATATTTTTCGATAAAATAAACACCACAAAAAAATTTGGCTTTTATTTAACCACAAAGCTGACAATTAAAAATTTTACTGAATCACAAATTCTTTAATTTTATTATTAACTATTTTTAACCAAACATTTTTCATTAAAATTGAATAGTGAATCGCACCACAGATCATATATGTAGCTCCAAAAAAAAATCTGGCAACTTTAGTTTTATCTTTCAACTGTATATGTGTTTGAGCAAATCTGCACAGCAATGTTTCTCAAGTTATTGTCAGTGCAAACGCAGGGAAATGAAGCAAAATGCAAATGAGTATATTTTGTTGTTGTGTTGAACAAACCGAAGCATTTTTGCATTCATTTGCATCGTTTGCACTATTTGCAAGTCCCGACATGATTATCGCTTTTGAATTTCCTCTTAAACTTAAAAGAAAATTTAAATTATAATAAAACCTTTCAAACAATTTTTTTTTTCAATAAATCTGCTGTTTTTTAAGTACAAGTTATCAGCCAAATTCATAAAAAATATTTTTGTTTTATAAGGGCTTATTAAGCACATTTTCTATGGGAAATTTGTTCAATAAAAGCTTATTAAACAAAAACATTTTTTTATTAATGTTTTTCATCATAAAAAAATTTTTTTAAACGAAATGATCGCTTTTTTTTATAGAAACAGCACAGCAAGTTAGTAAACAAAAAGTAAAAGTGTTTTAAGTATTAAGTTAGTACGAGTAAATATGTAATTTGAAAACAATTATTAAGTTCATGTTTGTTGTAAGTAAGTAAATATTATGGAAATATTTTGTTAATTTGTGTTTGGTTTTTGTTAATAATAGCATTTTTGTTATTTTGTTTTACTGTGGGTATTTGGAGAGAAAAAAAAAGTATTTTTTTATGCACCTATTGCCTAAAGAATTGAACATTTTAATCTCCGTTTCTTGCATCTATCTTTAGCTCGCCCACTGGTCGCTTTTGAATCTTCAGTTTTGCGTGATCTTATTTCGCGCATCAAATCAAAAAATACCTGCATTTTTTTATACAAAAAAATAATTAATAAAAAAAAAACGTTACGATGATGACATAAAGAGTAGATAAAAATATTGTTATAAATATATTTTTTTTTATTTGTTTTCAGAGAGAAAAGAGAGAAAGAGAAGAAAAATAAATAAATAAATTAAATTAGAGAAGCATCAAAAATAGCAGCAATTTAATAATTATATTTAGGTTTGTATATTAGTTTTACTTTTTCTTCATCTTCATTATTATATATTTTATATTTAATTTATTAATCTTTATAAGCACAAATGTCACAAAAAAAAACAACAAGTTAAGGTAAACTAAATAGAGTATTTGCAGCAACTTAAAAAGTAACAAATAATAAAAAACAAACAAAAAATAATGGATAAATAAAGAAGATGTAATTTATTTAGTATAAAACATAATAGAAGCACAAAAAATAATATATTTTATAATAATAGTGGCTTTAAGCTTTTAACTAGTTTTCGTTATGTGAGCAAAATCCATAAAAATTGTAAGGGGTGCTTCACAAGCATTTAAAATTTGTAATATACTCGTACTTGCTACTTGTTAATTTAATACTCGTATTTAAAAAAGCAGTCAGGTTGAACTGTATTTTGCCATAAATAGCCTGACGACCTGACAACCAAACAACTCCGACACCAAGATTATGGAAACAGACTGGAAAGCGCAACTCACAAAACTTCAATTTACTAAATTCCAAAAACCAGCTGTCTAGATTCCTAATTAATAACTATCCGAACAATAAAAACTAGTAACCCCTTGGCTATAAGGCCAGCACTACTGGCGCTTTAATAACACAAAATTTCTAACTCGAAAATTAAACAGTCTAAGTTACGTTTTCCCAGAGTTTTTAATATCGACTTTCCCAAAAGTTGACATAAACGAAAAGTGACTTTGAAGGTCGATGGGATCTAATATACTGTTGAAACATGAAAGTTATTGAAGTCAATTAAGTTATGAATTGTGTGACAGATTTGGGTGTTCACACATATTCCATTCAGCTTACGCATTTAAGCAGTTGACAAGTGAAATTATTGTGGCATGTTTTTTGCAAATATATTTATTTGTGTATTTATAAAAAAAAAGTTTATTTTAAAAATTAAAAGAAAGTGGGATTTAAAAAAAATTTTGATAGCTTATACCAGAAACATTGACTATACCAATTATTTCAGAAAGCAAACTAGCTTTGTTAAAAAAAAGAAGAAAAAGAAAAAAACGTGTTAATTCTTCATAATTTGGAAAAACAACAGCTATTGCCTTTTGCAGTTTTTATTTGTTTATTTTCAATAAAATTTGCTTAGCGGCAAGTTCACCTGTCGATTTCTTTTGATGACATTAATCTAAAATTATTTAGGTTTCACTTTCCTCACTTTTGAGTTGACATTTATGAGCACAACAAAGAGTTGCATTTTGATTTTGACTTCATAATTTATTAATTTGTATGGTAAGTTGAGCTCAATAACGGTGATAATTGCAAAAAATGCCTAATTGCTCACTAATGTGTATGTCTGAACAGGCTGTAAAAAGCGACTCTTATTAATTAACAAATCTTCTTATTTGAGACTTTCAGGAGGCCTTGTTTCTCTTCCCTGAAGCATCGTACGATTTAATGGCAAGAAAATTTGACAGATTTTTTACAATTTTAAAAGATCATTTTAAAAGGGCTACGCTATTTTACAAAAACTATGCAAAGCAACACTGTGTTGCTTTTTTTCTTAACATATATAAAAAAAAAGCAATTCTGATTGTAGAGAAACTATTATTTTATAATCAGTCAAAAAAATATGTGTTAAATATTCACCCGCTATCCTATTTTTGACGCATTGTGGCCTTATGTTTTATTACGTGCAACTTAGACTTTGTTAGTACAACTTGTTTAGCCAATCTCAAACATACTAAAGATGAGGCAATTTTATATATATAAATTTTAAAAAGTAGAAGTCTTAGAACTTTTTGTACTGGGTAAACAATTTTTCTAAAATTTGCCATGAGAATATCATGGAAAATAATGCATTTTGTATACCAAGATAAAATTGGAATTAAGCACGAATATAAATTAAATTAAGTTAAAAAGTTGAATAATTTGGAGTGAATTTTTTCTAATTTTATTTTTTAAATAAAATTTTGTGAAACGATGTAAAGGATATTGATTGAGTGACATTTTGATTTTAAAATTGAATGTTTGAGATCAGCTGAAAGAGTTGGACCTAAAAATAAATTTTCTGTTTGTTCACATAACAAATTTTTGTTTTCCAACGGATTTTTGTGAAATTTGCTGCAAAAGAAGGTCGCCATATGCTTTTAGATCGGTCACGCTCACTTTTGAACGATTTTCACTAGTCACTTTTAAAAAGGTGTGTGCCCGTACTTAATTTAAGCCTGAAATTATGCTTGGAAATATGTTATTTACCATTTTACTTGGCGCCTCTGATAATAATGCTAGCAAAGGCATGGGCCACTTTGTAAAGTATTTTCGATGGATTTTTTAACAATTAAAATTTTATTTGTAAATTGATTTTTCCCAAAATTGGTACATATGCGTCCAATACCCAGCAAGTCAAAAGATGCTTGAAAGAGTAGAACACACGTTTATCGCTTTTTAAAAAGTGCAACAATGAAACTTCCTACAGAAATAAATATTAGCGATTTTTAGAATATCTAGAATACACTAGACACTAGTCTTATTTAAAATGATAATATGACTGTGGAAAGGACACTAAGCACGTAAATAAAATGGTATTTCCCTCTACTCTCCCCTCGATATTCTAAACACCACCCGTAACTTTGGCCGATAATTATTTTAAAATCCATAAAACTTTAACGAATTGTATTAGAGAGTGTTGAAAACAAATAATAAAACAAAAAAAAGAAGGGTTCAAAACAGAAATCTTAAATCATGTGATAAAGAATGAAAGACACAAAAGTCTGTTTTTTGAAATGCATACTCGCGAAAGTTTTAAGTGATTGAATAAAAGCAAAAGAACTAAACATTAAAAAAAAAACACACACAAATTGCAATATGTGACTGAAAGTGTGACTGAGAGCGTGTTTGTGTGTGTGTGTGTGTGTGTGTAAAAGTGTAAATTGTGTTAAAATTAATTATTAATCAGAAATAAAAAAACAAACATAATGAAAAAATATTTCATTCGAACTAAGAAAGGAAATTTACATAAAAGTGAAATAAAAAAAGAGGGTTACACATGGTTGTCTTTTAACAAAACAAAATAGAAAGAAGAAAAAAACTATAAATGAATATAAACTAACTTAAAACTCAGCTGCCTTTAATAAACATAAAATAAATTTTTAATAACCTTTTCTTAAAGTACATACGAAATACATATTTTTTTTTATTATTTTCATTCAATGACTGATTGACTGGAAAATTGGCTTTATATGTAGAAATAATAATAGAAGAGAAAAGGAAAGAATAAGGGAATAATAATACGAAAATAAACTTCTTACCTTGTCGACATTTTCACGTGTTTTTGCTGATGTTTCCACATATGGCACCTGCCATTGCTGTGCTCTTGTCTGACATTCATTCAGGGGAACTCTGCGCCTGTCATTTAAATCACATTTGTTACCAACCAACAGGAATGGTATGCTTTCGTCACTTTTTACACGCAATATTTGTTCCCTGCAATTGATTAAACGTACAATGATTGAAAGAAATAAGTTAGTATTCATGTACTAGTAAATGCATATCGTCTTATGATTTTATTTAAGCCCGAAGTTACATTTGAAAAATTTTAAAAGAGAAGCCAAAAAAGTCGATAATATGAAAATTGAAAAAAACTTTTTGAAGTTTTGCTTAGTTTGAGCTTCCGTTTAAGAATATGTAAGTCATCAGCGAGTAGAAACGAGAATGACGACATAAAAATGGTATTACCGAAGTCGCCGCTGACAGTAATCTATGATTGTTGATGGTTCTTTAGTATTATATGAGACGGTTTAAGGTCGCCGTTGAGTTGAGAAAGCGACATATTTATTTGCCGCCATATTTTTTTTATAAAGCCACTCAAAGGCAACGGGAAAATTTATGAAAAAAATAGGCAAAACAAATTTAAATAACAAATGTAACAATAATTGTTGAACAAGTAACCAGCAAAGTTTAGCAAGACGGTTTTGTAAACGAGCTACAGCGACTGAAAGGAAATCACTGTAAAATTAAATTCGATTTGTCTACCAAAAACAAAAAGTAAATTTTAAAAACTTTAGGTGAAAGCATATTATGATATTTTTATATTCTTGAAGCATTTGCTATACTGCAAATTAAAAATGTCCACACCTTTAATTAAGACTTGATGATGAAAAAGAACGGGAGCTTAACGATGTTTGGCATACAAATGTACATATAAAAATCGCTGCTGAAAGAGAATCTATCTATTTAATCGTTTTTTAAACTCAAATGGTCTCAAAAATATTGTGAATGAAAAAACCAAAGTTTATAAGTAAACAATTGACACAAACAATTGAAAAAATCAAAGTACATTTTTAAAGTCGTATTTTTTAATGAAAAAATGAGCATTTTCTTTTTAATTTTGATTGTAATAAAACGAAAACATATTTAATTTCAATTATGCCACATTTTATTGCCTCTTTAACTCTAAGTTTGTGCAAAATTCATCACTTTGCTTCATTGTATGCTTGCGTTTTGCGTTTTCCACAACATGGGTATTAATGAAAAATTAGAAAACTCTCACAAACTATATTAAGATCGTATCCATAACTCTCTTAGACTCTTCTGACCTACAACAATGTTCCTGATAGAAACCTTTTACAGCAAGATTTGAATAAACTTTTTGAATGGTGTAATAATTATTTAATAGCACTTAATCTGATAAAATGTAAACAACATATAAGCTTTCTTACAAACTGGAATGTTGATGGTCTTTATTTGTTGGGTAGATATTAACTTGAATTAGTAACAGAGTTCCTGGATTTAGGAGTTCTTCTAGACCCTAAATTAAATTTCAATGAACACAGCACATGATGGTAAACAAAGCATTTATAAAATGGTGGGCTAAGGAATTAACCGCGCCTAATTCAACTAAACGTCTTTACATATCTTTGGTACGGCCTATTCTGCAGTATGGGTCTATTATTTGGGATACTTTTACTAACTGCCTGAAGAAAAGCATTGAAGTTTCTTTTATTCTGTTTGGGAAATTTAATTTTAAATCCCAACATACTTCTTCAGCCTTACATTGGAAAGCAGAAGATTGCTGCTTAATGTGAGTTTTATGGTAAATGTGATAAATAGTTCTGTGTGCTGCGACTTTACTGCCACTAAGAATAACTCGAAATTTTACACCGCTTCATCTCAGATATCTTCCAACAAATAAAGCGAGTGCTGATCCATTAAGAAGATTTTATAAAAATTATAATGATTTGTACGATTTTATTGATTTTTCTGTAAATATTAATGTTTTAAAACGTAATACTTTTTCATTCTTAAATAATTCTAACTATAGTGAGCACAATTTTATTTTCTGTTTGGTCTGTAAGGATTTTGCTTCATAGATTTAAACAAAGAAATAAAACAAAAAAATACGACAGTGACAATAAAGTCAATAGAAAGTCGCCAGCGACTTATACAATAGGAGTGAATGAGTAGCAGAAATTTAGTAAGATTTTGTCTATATCTCACCAAAAATACCGCTAAAAAATGTTATTTTTTTTTTCAAAATTGGACTTATAACACTTTTAATAATAAAATATTATATTAACATAAATGTGATTCTGGTTTGTGCACAAGTTTACTGAATTAAATGAAACTCTAAACTATTTGAAAAAAAGAATTGTGTTTGTATTGGATTGACAATGGAATCGTAATGACTTTCATACGCTTGCTGAAAAACCTAAAATTTTTTTTTTTAATTTTCAATATTTGGTTTCAAAATTACGATAGAGAGTAGAGAAACAATACTAAAGAAATCAAAAGCCTTCTAATACATTCTAAAAATAAGTTGAATTACAAAAAGCCACACATTTTTATTACATGACACTAATTTATTATAAGATGTACAAATATGTAACCTGTTTTATCATTTTCTTTTTTAATCAAGTTTATTAAATTTATCATTGTTTTAATATCATATTGCAAAAAAAAAAAAAAAACACAAGTTGTGGTTGAATTTATAAAAAGAAAAAAAATAATTATAAAAGTTTACCCACCACAGTAAATTTAATATAAACAAAGTATCTAGTACACACTTTAAACAATTACAAAAAGATACTGATCTGAAGAGTCATTAAAAACAATTGTGCGAAAATGAAATGAAAATTTCAAAGAATGCACAAAGAGAAAACAAAATAAAATTATAACAAACGCACAGTAATTCTCTAATTGAAAAAGAATAGAACAGACAGCAGCATATAAAGGTTGGCACTAGAATTGTGCTACAAAAAAAAAAACAAAAAAAAACTTAACAACGTTTAAAAACTAGCAAAACAAATTTAATAAAATATTTGTAATTGTTTTTATAATTTCTGGTATATTTAACTTTAAACAGCCAATAACTATAACTTAGTTTGTCATTCAAAAATAAATGTGTTAAAAAAGTCAGGTATAAATATTCAGTCTTATTACGAGTGTTGTACTTGTAGAGAAATTTACAATAAACTAATGTAAAATACATAGCCAGGGCTGCCCCATATAATTGTTTTCATTACAACAATGACACTCATAACACTGCTCTGCAAAAAATCACTTTTTGGCTCTAATTTAAATAAAACTATGTGGACTATATGGATTTTGATGTGCTAAACTCAAATCCGTTTTCGGTTTTTCTCCATCACGTAGGAATTTTTTTTATGGGCATGGCAATTTTTTTTTTTCCACTAAATTAGTCAGGTACGAAGACATATTTCAGCCTAACTCAAGAACGACTTATCCGATTTTTATACACAAAACACCAAAAGATGCTTAACAATATTATATTTAATTTCGTATAATTTTGTTCTATAATATATTTTATTGTTTTGGAATTATTCAAAAATGTAAAGGGGAAAATTTTTTTTCTTGCAAAATTCTTTATTTGTTTCATTTTAAAAATGCAATAAAAAAAAAGAATAAGCAATAATTTTATACTTTGCATATTTTTCTGAGAATCAAATAAGGTATAAATCATGAAAATCGATTAACAAATGCGGATTTTATTCTCAATTAATCGCAGGTACCCAATATTGAAAGAATATGTGTGCAGTCAAGGTTACACATGGTGACAGGATTGCGTTAGCTTAGCAGGCAGGTAATAGAAATAAATGACAAGGGTGTTTTTTATGTTGATTGTTGTTCTTTGTGTGTTTTCGTATTGAAATTCTGAAAAATAATTTTAAAATAAAACTAATGTGAATTTAAGGTTAAGAAAATCGGGTTTGAAACCGTTTGATGTTGGTATTATTTTTTTAATTTTAATTTCTTTATCTATCCAGCAATTTTCTCTCAGTTCTTTAAATGTTTAAAATACATATATTTTCTTGCTCTTTACAACAAAGTTTCTAAAAAAAATTTTATGGTATCTTAAAAATATTTACTATTTTTTTGCCCATTATCGCAAGCGTACTCGAAATGGGTTACAAGCACTTTTTTTGTAAAATATTGTTTGTAGTAATGTATGGCTTGCAATTATGTTTGGAAATTTTTGATTTCTTAATAAACACTATTGACACTTTTGTTTGCTTTAAACACCATAAAAAATCAATTGTGCTAAGACTGGTAGTTGTATATTTTTAATAATTTTATCAAAATTACCTTTAAACGATCTTCGTACGTTTCCCAAAAATTTATTGCCGTTTTTTCTTTTATGTTTTAAGAGTAAATGTATCTATCAGCTTTCTTAGAAAATGTATCACAATACTAATAAGGGTGGTTAAATTTTAAGGGCCGAAATGGGTAATCTTACTTTAAAATGTGTTATTTGGAATTTTTCTCTTGGTAACATTTACAAATGTTTTAATCCAAATTAAGCTGCCGTAACAAAATAAATAATCCTAAAATATTCTTTGTATCATAGTTGTACCTAGTTCAGGTACTAGATTCTCATACTGAGTATTTAAGGACAAGCATTTCTACAGACTCAAATAGTATTGTGATAAATTTCCTAAGCAAAGGTGATAGATACACTTACTTTTAAAATATAAAAGAAAAAACGGCAAGAAATCTTAAGAAACGTTCGAAAATCGTTTAGAGCGAATTTAAAAGGTAATTTTGATAAAATTATTAAAAATATACAACTACCAGTCTTAGCACAATTGATTTTTTATGGTGTTTAAAGCAAACAAAAGTGTCAAATAGTGTTTATTAAGAAATCAAAAACATCCAAACATAATTGCAAGCCATACATTAATACAAACAATATTTTACAAAAAAAGTGCTTGTAACCCATTTCGAGTACGCTTGCGATAATGGGCAAAAAATAGTAAATATTTTTAAGATACCATAAAATTTTTTTTAGAAACTTTGTTTAAAGAGCAAGAAAATATATGTATTTTAAACATTTAAAGAACTGAGAGAAAATTGCTGGATAGATCAAACGGTTTCAACCCCGATTTTCTTAACCTTTAAAAAACTAAAAATTCACATTAATTTTATTTTAAAATTATTTTTCAGAATTTCAATACAAAAACACACAAAGATCAACAATCAACATGCCCAATTTTAAAATAAAAACAAAAGACGAAAAAATTGTTGAAGTTGATACAGAAATAGCCAAAAAGTGGGGCATAATAAAGAATATGTTGGAAGACCTCGGCATGGAAGAGGATAAGAATTCTATAATACCATTGCCAAACGTAGAATCTGACATTTTATCTAAGATTTTGGAATGGTCAATTCATCACAAAAATGATGATGAAAACGATAAGACACCTTTAGAAGAGAGCAAGTGGGATGTGACATTTTTGAAAGTAGACCAAAAAACATTATTTGGTATAATTGCTGCAGCAAACTATTTGGATATAAAAAAACTCTTCGATTATTCTTGTAAAACTGTAGCAAACATGATAAAAGGCAAAAATCCCGAAGGTATACGAAAACTTTTCAACATTAAAAATGATATGTTTTCAAGCGAATAAAAACATAACAACAAATAAATCGTACACTTTTTTCACTGAAAATTTTAAATTCAAATAAAATGTGTTTGCAAAATAAGTTCTTTTTATTTTATTCATAAATGCTGTGTAGATGCTAAGAATTTGAATATTAGAGACCATATAAATTCATAACAGTGGCGAAAAAATGCTAAAACGAAAATTTCGAAGTATGACTCTGCGGGTCAAGAGAGGGCAGCTCAGAGTTTTCAAAACTGGGCCACTCATTTTCCTAAGCACTGCCAAAATGAAGTTGTAGGGTGTCAAAATTCAACATTTAACTGTTTATACGAAATTCCGAAAAAAAAATAAGTTTTATTATCACCTGTGATATTTTTTTTTTAATAAATTTAAGCCAAATTAAAATAGCATTAACATTATTTTTAATGGCTTTCGTTTTTAAGCAAACTGAGGCCACGATTAAATTCGTTATATCAGCGTTTTATGGTGGACAAGAGTGAGGAGTTCAGGCCGAAAGTTAACGTAAGTCGTTAGTTTATAAACGGTGTTTTTTATAGACGTATAGAACTTTAAGTTGGCATTACTGCTCAAGATGGCGACCGATTTAACAGCTGTCAAGTGATTTATTCTCAGTTTGGTTTGACAATTCATCATGGATAGACTCACGCCTGAACAACGCTTGCAAATAGTGCAATTTTATTTCGAAAATAATGGTTCTGTGCGGAATACGTATTTTACGAATTTTTTTTAGCGATGAAGCGCACTTCTGATTGAACGGCTACGTCAACAAACAAAACTGCCGCATTTGGAGTGAAGCTAATCCTCAAGTGTATGTCGAAACACCGTTACATCTAGAAAAACTGACTGTTTGGTGCGCTTTATGGGCTGGTGGAATCATTAGTCCGTACTTCTTCCAGAAGCTGTGGTTCCAACAAGACGGCGCACATGTCACACAGCTCGTGCCACAATCGATTTATTGAAAGACACGTTTGGTGACCGCCTAATTTCACGTTTTGGACCTGTGAATTGGCCTCCAAGATCTTGTGATTTAACACCACTAGACTACTTTCTGTGGGGCTATGTAAAGTCATTGGTCTATGCGGATAAGCCACAAACGTTGACCATTTGGAAGATAACATTCGTCGTGTTATTGCCGATATACGGCCACAAATGTTGGAAAAAGTCATCGAAAATTGGACATCCAGATTGGACTACATCCGAGCCAGCCGTGGCAGTCATATGCCAGAAATCATATTTAAAATGTAATGCCACAAGATTATCTTTCGGATAAACAAAATGAATGTCAATCGAATAATTCATCGTTGTTTTATTGCAATTTAAAGTTATATACGTCTATAAAAAACACCCTTTATAACCAAAAATTTTAAAGGAGTCTATGACTACTTCAGATACCATCTGCTAAGACTTAATGCTGCCTGACATAACAATCAATCGTATTATACAAACGTTTAATTATAATTTAGCAAATAATTTGATTACTTATTATACAACTTGTTTCCACTTCTAGTGATAAACAAATAAAAAGATTATTTTTATTTGGGAATTAAGTGAAAATACAAAAGAATTTAAATTTATTAATTGTAGATACGACAAGTTTTATCAAACAACTTAGTAACTGTCCGTCTGTTTGTCTTGGTATGCAATAAAATAAAATTTCATTTTCATTGAAAATTTTAATTAGAAAATAAATGAATATCGTAATAACTATTATTTATCAATTATGTATGCATGTATGTTTGTACATGCAAATTGCGGTAAATCAAAATTAAATAAAAATCCATAAATTATATATTAAAATACTCATATGTTTCTCAAGTGATTTTGGCTCATTGTTAATTTCAGGGTGAATTAAAAATAATTTTACTGATAAAAAAAAACTTATTTTATAAAAAAAAAAGCTTGCGACTCATATTGTATTAGAATAAATAATATTTATACACGTATGTACTCGTACGTACCTAAAAAAAATTATTTGTTTTTAATGTTAAAAGCAATTATCAGTGTAAAATGTCAATTAACATGAATCATTACAAATTCAAACGTGTATTATGTGAAAAAGAAATAATACAAAAAGTATTCATTCCCGAATCAATATTTTGTTGTGTATCTGGGCATAAAATGTCGAAAATAAAGGCAAATTTAAATTTACAAACACAAAAACCTGCCCTTAATGAGTTGGCACATATGGAAGTTCGTTTAAAACAAAAAACTGGTTGAAAACACAAACGAATACAAAAAGTGGCGTGTTACTTTTACATTAATTTTTATAGTTGTTCCCTAGCAGTTTTATGAGTATTTGCTGTCGTTATGATGATGAGATCGTCTGACAACACTTTACATACAACACACATTTACGTGTGCAGGGTAAATTCAAAATATGTGTACGTTTGATACTTATAAATCTTAAAGACTTTTTAGAGTATCATTACATGAGAGGGAACGTTAGCCTAACCCTATTTGGTGGCACTACTCAGTGATAGTTTCAAGAAGGAAGTATCCATGGGCTATTATTTTGAAAAAATTCCCTAAAATCTTTCAAGCGCAAATTTACGCTATCTTCATTTGTGCTAGAGAAAGTTTTAAGGAGAAAAGCTAGAGGGAAGACTATATACTTATGGCGTTTTCTTTTCTAGCAGAAATGTTGCATATATTCTGCCGTCCAAGAATAGTTAAAATCTAAATCGCGTTCTGCTCTCAATATGTTGCATATAAAAGATGCACTCAATTTATACAACCAAATTATTTAATTATTTCGTCTAACAGAATTTAATTCTAAGACTAAATTATTAACGAGCACTGACTGCTATGATCATTGGCTATAAGCAAATTATTTAAATAGTATTTATATGAAACAAAAGATTGAACATGTTATTCGTCAATAAATTTTTAATAAAAATCCATTATTGGTTACTTATGAAGCAAAATTTATTTTTATTTTATTTTAAACGCAAAGTTTTTTTAGTGTCAACTGCTCGTCAGTGGTGTTTGGCATAATGCTTTAAAAGAGTTAAACATATAAAGTATATTTAGCGTTAAATGTTACATTGTTTTATTGAAACCTGTTTAAAATATTACATAATTTAAAGGCAGAATGCTTTTTGAGAATAGAAAACGTCATTACATACCCTCATTTGTAATGTAATGTGATTTATAAATGTAATGAATTGTCTATCATCTCTGGGAGCCTTAAAAACCTCATGATGTGTTGGATGATTAAACATAAGGTACATACCGGTTATGAGCGTGCAGGCTGTTTGGCCAACAGGACTAAAATCCTATTTTGACCTCTCTCCACGATACATTAAGAAGAAAATTATTTCCTGAGTCGAATTATAATTTACAAAATATTGGGAATCGCTGACTGGACTCAGACAAGCGAAACACTTTATCACGCTATAGAGTTGCATATTCCAGAAGGCACTGGCACTCACCAAGAGTGGCCTGAAACTCCTAATGGGATGATTGAGCGGGCAGTGTCTTTTAGTTCTGTAACATGTTAACTTAGTTCAACAATTTCGTAAAAAAAATTATGAAAAGCAGAAATTGTACAGATTTTGAAAAATTGCATTCAGAATATTTTACAGTGAAAACCTTTAGGTTCAAAAAATTAGCCAAAATCGCAATGATGTGTCTAGTGGGGATAAAATCTACGGGAATGTAGATTTCAGAACTGTATACAGCCGAATAATGTACATTCCCCACTGATTTTTTCCCAAGGAAAATTTTAGTTTTTGGAAAAAAAATTCCCTAAATCAGAGAACTATGTGTTAAAAAAAAAGCAAAATTTTTATGAATGATAAGAGGAAAAAGTGAAAAAACTATTGGGTTGATAATTTATATTCTGAAATTTTGTAGAAATTTCACTCAGAATATTTTACAGTGAAAATGAACCAAACCCGAAATGAAGTGTTTTCGACCCCACTAGTTCATGGAAGTACCGTAATTTTGCTACAGGCTTAGTCTTCTTCATAATATTTTCTTTCTTCGCTTGCGTTTTAATGTACTTTCGTAAATTCCCCAAAAGAAGATAACATTGCTAAGCTACCCACATGTTTTAAATATAATTTTAAAACTAAAATACTAAAGTGAGTTAGGATAC
Organism: Thelaira solivaga; assembly: GCA_947397855.1. Classification (NCBI taxonomy): domain Eukaryota; kingdom Metazoa; phylum Arthropoda; class Insecta; order Diptera; family Tachinidae; genus Thelaira; species Thelaira solivaga. The sequence continues at coordinate 32,123,913 of OX377612.1, forward strand.
TTATAAATAACAACTCCTGTTGAAAACCTCTTTTTGCATAAAATATTTTCATGACAAATTTTACCTTCTGCTTAGAACGTATAAATTTTTTAAAGGTTGCAAACACGCCCAACCTTTACAAATTAAAAAGCTTTCCAAAAAAATAGGGGTAAATTAGGCCATATTTTTTTAAATTATACATATTCCCTCATTAGCTTCACAAGTGTCATAATTCAATAAACATAATTTTACAGAATAGCCATTTCAGATTTGCAATTTTCTATTAAACCTTTTTAAAAAATTTTATTCTAAAAAGAAGAGCATTTAAAATATATGTAGAGAAAAAAGTTTCTTGTAACAATTTTAAACACACAATTTTTGAGTTGTAATACTTTTCAAGTAAATTAGCAATATGTTTTAGCATGTACGAGTATCTTATACGGGCATGTTCTGAAAATCTCATATTGTCAATGTGATTTGAAGGCACAAAAAAGGTGTTCTGTGCATATAATTTTGTGACTTCTAAACGTTCAGCTAAGACAATTGGGGTTCCAAATCATTTGGTTATTCTTGCGACTATTATAGGACGAATGTTTTATAATAAATTGCTTAATAAATTATAAAAGAAAAACAAAAGGCGGCCTTTTTTGCTGTAAAATTTTTATTTCATCTTGTGGTTTCTTTTGTGATAAAAACAAAAAAATCAGTTGTTTTTTGTGCTTTTGAAAAGATAAAATCACACAGAAAAACCAAAAGCAGTGTGGATTACAGAACAGCGCAAAATCACACGTGTGATTTCAATACCACATGTAATTTGAAATCAAGTGATTTTTGAACAAACTGATAAGATAAACATGTTTTGTTGAGGCGAGGGGGCAAATACGCAAGGTGTGTAGTACATGACCGTCTGTACTAGACATTTTTTTGTCTCTCTTTCCAACTTTTCGTAATAATCGTCTAGTTGCTTTATTTCATATTTGTACACTGTATTAATTTGCCCAAATTTTTATAGAAATCAATTTTTAGAATGTATTTATTTGGTTTGCTTCAAAATAAACGGTAAAAGAGAATTGAAAAAATATCCGGCAAGAAATGTCCATAATGTAAATGGGGACTAAGATCTTAAATTTTTTTTGTCATACACTCACAAAAATTTATTTTTTACACATTAGTAAGCAGGGTTCAAAAAAAAAAAAATTTCCCCTTTTTTGGCCAAAACTAATTACTCCTAATTTACAGCAGTCGTTGGAGTTTAAATAGTAATAAAAAGTAGGAGTGGCTGCTACAGTATTATATAACCAGCTTACTTATATCAAATTTCGGAAAAATCTGTTTTAAAATTGAATAGATTGATCCTAATATTTTATATTTACACTATTTAGCGGTATGTAAGAGCACACTACGGGGAAACCATCCTATTGATAATCTTAGATCACTTTTATTGAGTTCCAGTGTCTTATGAAATGTGTAAAAAAAAGAACACACTAAAGATAAATAGATAGATAAAGAAGATTTGACTATTTAATTTTATGAATCAAAAACAATTAATCAAATACAACAAAGTGGACGGTAAAAGCCAGAATTCACAATATTTTTGATTAATTAAAAGGTTTATTGAACAGACAAAAATACAAATTTATAAATATAAAATTATGTCTTAACACAAACTCGAAAATAAAATTTTTCTGCAACTAAATAAATAAACTTAATAAAATTATTTTAAATTAATTGCAGGTCTTTGAACGTTTTCTTAAACCTCTTGAGGGAATACAAAACTTATATACGTTTGCTTTTGAATAAAACTGGAGATTTTTTTCATTAAATTTTTGTTTGAAAAATTATTGGAATAAATAGAATGTCACAACACAAGAAGAAAAATTCAATTTTTTGTTAATTTACTAACTTGTAACCTTTTCTAAATAAATTCACAGTCAATTACACATGTCTGAACACAAAGTATTTGATGAATCATTCTCTAGACTAAGATAATAATACAACAAACAAAAAGCCCCTATTGAAACACTACAGAAAAACAAAACACAAATAGAATAAAATATAAACTCATGACAAAGCGTTAATTAGTAAAGACATTGAAATTAACACTGTGTTCATTATTAACGCAGTTTATAAAAGCTGAGACGTTAGTAATCAAAGTGTCATAAGTCTATTTATAGTGTGAAAAAATTAAAACACTTGAATACATCTATAACGAATAGAAATTAAGCACTAACACATAAAAAAAACCCCTTATTTAGCAAATTTTCGCCTAAAAATAAAAATTTAAACTGTTTGAGCCTTCCCTACAGGGTGTGAAATACAGTTTGGATTTCTGACCGCAAAAATAAGTTATGTTTTCATTTCACAAAATTTTATAGAAGTCGAAAATGTCTGCATTATGAAAAATTAATCTTTTTTAATTTTTTTACAATTCAAGCTTCAGTTCAAGTTCAAGAACAATATTTTGAATTATAGAAGTGAGAAATATTGGAAGAGCTTGTTGATTGATGCAATTCATCATAATAAAACTAGAATTCGAATGTTAATTTTTGTTTTTTCAAAACATATGACAATATGCTATAAACAAGAAATCAAACTTGCCTTCATATTTTTTAAGCAAATTTTTAACCGCTGAACTATTGATTGAAAATGTGTTAAAAAAATCCGTTCAACATTAATTTGGAAAACTTAATTTTGTCACTTTTGCAACAAAGAAAATATTTCTGCTTTCATATTCGACTAAAATTTGGTCTTGCTGTATGATTTCTACTTATCATAATTTTAATCCCAATTGTATTCTAGACGTGACAACACGTGCCACACCCCATTTTGATGTTAAATACATATTTTGACACCTCTTTCACTGCTTAGACGTCGTGAGTGTTTCAAAAATTGTCATCTTGGTAACACAAAACCCCATTATATTCATGAATAATACCAGCAGTAGTCACTACTTGACTTGGTAAGTAAAAAAAGTGAATTAAAAAAAAAATATTAAAGTGGGAGCACGTTACTGGACACATTTTTCATCATAAAAAAACTGTGTCAAGTATGCAAACGAAAGGAAAGACTAGTGAATTTATATACAAAAATAAATAAAAACTAGAGCAAGAGTTAATTATACCTGAATTCTTGTGTTGCTTGGAAGCTTTCATCGTCTGTTATGGAAAAAACACAAAGAAAACCTTCACCACTACGAAAATAATTATCACGAATGGCAGCGTAATCTTCTTGGCCAGCTGTGTCCAATATATCTATTTGTACTTCTTCGCCATCTAAAACAACCTAAAACAAAAATTCATTTTCTAGTGTTTAAATTAAATTAAAAATATTCAAATAAATAAAATTTAACAAAATATTAATCTTTATTTGTGCTTAATTCCAGAAATTGTGTTGGTTTTCCAATTTATTGTTTTCCTCATGATATTCTCATGAGCTATTTATTCAGTACAATAAGTACTGAAGGGGATAGCATCAGACGCTACTCTGAATCCTCAGTAGATTACTCTCAACGTTTCTTGCAAACATTAGAACCTTTATATTGTAGAAGCAAGTAACTAAATAAGAATTATTTGTCAATTAATATTTTGTTAAACTTTTTAATTCCAAATAGAAATTATTACATAATTTTTTAAAATTTCAATTAGAATATCATGGAAAATAATGCATTTTGCATGTCAACATAAGTTGGAATTAAGCACAAATAAAGATTAACCCCCTTATCCAAAAAAATTAACGTAGACTTTAAAGTCAACGTTATCGAAATTTTTCATAAATTTTACTTTAAAGTCTACGTCAACTTTTTTTTGGATAAGAGCATTAAATTTCAAATAGAAATTATTACATTTACTTTTAAAATTTTATTTTTTTATTTCCATTATTAGCAATGGATGACTCATCCATCTGAGGGTTAAAAACTATTATAAATTCATAAATTTTGAAGAATAAAAGTAAGTTCTTAATAAAAGACTACTGTTATATATATATATGTTTTTTTAATTAAATATTAATTTTTTTTTTGTAGAGTGTATTTTATAACTCACCTTTTTTCTATAACTATCTGCTTTGGTTGGTTCATAATCTTCAATAAATTCATCATACATGAATTGGAGTGTCAGGGCCGATTTACCGACACCACCACTACCAACCATTATCACTTTATGCAGCGCAGGTCCAATTGTTGGTTTTTTACTCATTTTGGTTATGTGATGCAGTTATATTTAATTATTAATTATTTATAAGAGTGTATGAATGTACTATTACAATATGTACTAAATGTAAAGATCTTAAGGTTACAATACGAATAAAAGGAATTATATTATGCCAAGTTAATTTTAACTGAAATGAGAAGAAAAGAAAAATATTTATATGATTAAAAAAATTATTTAAAAAAAATAATAAACATAAAATATACACCATAAAATGATGTTTTTATTGTAGGTATTTTTTGTTGTTGTTTTTTATGACCGCTGTATAATTATTGCAAGAAAATATTTTTTTGATTTTCAATAAATTTTCTTGATTATTTAAAACACGCCTCGCATAAGGTTAATTAACATACGAGTAGTCTTAAGTTAAAACTTCTCAATTCTTAACATTTAATGTTCATACAAGTTTTTATTTTTTTTAAATTACAATTTTATAGCGCCTTTTCTAAGTGTTTGCCTACTTTAAAGTATCTAAATGACTGTGTACATAACCATTAAAAGAGAAATATATACATGGTTTAAAAAAATATTTGTTTGTATAGCTAAAAACATTTAAGTATTTACCATAAAAAAAAATTTATAAATTTGGAAAAGCTTCAGCGTAAGTAAATTTAGGCAACAAAGAACAAAGTTAACACATCACGAGTGTTTATTTCAAGTAGAAAAAACTAAAATGAAAAACCACTAATTATAAGCAAATTAATACCGTGGATGGAAATGAAATCAAAATAAGCGCTAATAAATTTTTTTCTTCTTAAATTAAAAAAAAAAAACAATTTTATTTAATCAAAATATCGTTGAAAACTCTTATAGATCAAAGCCTATTTAAACAAATAACTTCAAACGTTGCACATAATAATAAGTAAAAATAAACTTGTTGCAATTAACTCAATAAATTTATTATTCAGGTTCAGGGATCGCCCCACCATATATTCCACAATTAACAAGACGGCAATGAAAACAATAGCGTTTGATACAATAAAAATAATTTTAAAAAATTTAGGACTTTTAAAGTTGTGGTCCTCTAAAATAACTTAAAAAGACAAAAACTGTTTTTCCACATTGCCATATACTCGTACATACAGGGTGGGCCAAAAGAAACCAAGGGGTGTAAAAGTTTAATAATTTTTTTGTTTATTAATTTTTTTTTATTTTTTCTTTCAGATTATATAGACAACACTTGGAGAATTTATAATGGAGAGGTTCACAACTGAACAGAGAACCAGAACAATAGAATTTTATTATTTAAACCAGAGATCAACTTTATTGAAAATTTGATTATGAGTGATGAAGCTCATTTTCATTTGAATGGCTTTGTTAACAAGCAGAACTGTAGGTTCTGGGTTTCTCAAAATCCAAGAGCCATATATCAATGCCAATTGCACCCCATCAGGTGTACAGTATGGTGTGGGATCACATCTGAAAATGTCATTGGGCCCTACTTCTTCGAGAATGAAGATGGAAGTGCTGTAACCGTAAATGGAGAGCGGTATCGTTTTATGATAGAAAATTTTTTACGTCCTGCTCTTGAAAACAGACCTGGTATGTGGTTTCAGCAGGACGGAGCCACTGCCCATACTCTCGAAATTCGGCAATTATTTGGCCAGCGCGATCGCCAGATTTGACAGCACCCGACTATTTTCTTTGGGGTTTTTTGAAGGAGCGAGTGTATGTGAACAAGCCAGAGACAATCCTTGAACTCAAAGCAAACATTGTTGCAGAAATTCGAACGGTACAGCCACAAGTTTTGAAAGATGTTATGGAAAATGCTCTAAAAAGAGGCCATCAGTGCGAAGCTGAAAACGGTGGTCATTTAAGAGACATCATTTTTCATACTTAGTGTAAAAAAATTTCCATTTTGTATATTATATAATCTGAAAGAAAAAATAAAAAAAAGTTAATAAACAAAAAAGGTATTAAACTTTTACACCCCTTGGTTTCTTTTGGTCCACCCTGTACATACAGATCGTTTCTCTCAGTACTACGAGTTAATAAAGGGTGTTTTCTATAGACGTATAGAACTTTAAGTTCAAGATGGCGACCGATTTAACAGCTGTCAAGTGATTTATTCTCAGTTTGGTTTGGCAATTCATCATGAATAGACTCACGCCTGAACAACGCTTGCAAATAGTGCAATTTTATTTCGAACGAGATTGCCGTTGTTCCCGATTTTCATAAGCGAATTTTGTTTAGCGATGAAGCGCACTTCTGTTTGAATGGCTACGTCAACAAACAAAACTGCCGCATTTGGAGTGAAGCTAATCCTCAAGTGTATGTCGAAACACCGTTACATCCAGAAAAACTGACTGTTTGGTGCGCTTTATGGGCTGGTGGAATCATTTGTCCGTAATTCTTCAAAAACGATAATGGCCAGAACGTTACAGTCAATGGTGATCGGTATAGAGCCATGATTACTAACTTTTTCATTCCTGAATTGAACAACCATGATGTCCAGGAGCTGTGGTTCTAACAAGACGGCGCAACATGTCACACAGCTCGTTCCACAATCGATTTATTGAAAGACACGTTTGGTGACCGCCTAATTTCACGTTTTGGACCTGTGAATTGGCCTCCAAGATCTTGTGATTTAACACCGCTAGACTACTTTCTGTGGGGCTATGTAAAGTCATTGGTCTATGCGGATAAGCCACAAACGCTTGACCATTTGGAAGACAACATTCGCCGTGTTATTGCCGATATACGGCCACAAATGTTGGAAAAAGTCATCGAATATTGGACGTCCAGATTGGACTACATCCGAGCCAGCCGTGGCGGTCATATGCCAGAAATCATATTTAAAATGTAATGCCACAATTTAAAGTTCTATACGTCTATAAAAAACACCCTTTATAATTAAATATGAGAAACAAAAGTAGAAATAATCTCAAATATTTAATGGCGAATTAATTTTAAAAAATCTTAATATTTCAAAATTATTTAATTTTAACACTCGATTTGTGCTTGTTTTTTTAATTTAATTAACAGCGTCATCGCTTGCTATGAGTCATTTGAGAATAAATTCATTTAGAATCTGAGAAGTTTTTATGACTGATTATTTAAATTTGGAATTGAAACAACAAGAGAAAAGCTGTACAAAAATAATTCATGGTGATTAGACACAATAACTATTACTGTTTACTTTTAGCTTAACATAAATAGCACACAAGTATACACATTCATAGATACTACGCATTTTATAGATACTACGCTTTTAATACTTTAATTATATACTACGGTTGTCAATAGAAAGAGGATTCAGAGATACATATGTAGAGATGCCAAAAGGCAAGCCCCGGCATTTTCTGGATAAGCTAAATCCCAATATTCGGAATATTTACCCTTTTAAATTCCGAGGTTTTCGGGAATTTTGGGAATTTCGGGATCCCGTTTAAGTTATATTTATATTGTCATAAAGATATATTTTTGTTTGTCTCGTTAATAAAAAAAATCAACAGTTTAGTTTAGAGTTATTTTCTGGTAGAGTCCACATATGCACCCAATGCAAAATGTAAACTACGACACATAGTCTTAAAAACCAATGACGTTTCAAAGAAAAGCCTATTAAAACATCTTAACGGGCTATATAAAAAAAAACAATATAAAATCAAATCAAACTAAAACATATTATTTTGCTTTGTGAAATATACTATTTTATATGTTTATTTGAAAATTCTGGACATTCCTATCGAGATTTCGGCATGCAGTTAATAAATCCTGATTCCAGGGTTTTTTAAAAGCCAGTTCCGTTTGGCATCTCTAGGCATATGATTCATTTTAGAGAATTCGTGTGTAGACTGAGAAAAAAAAAGCAAATCTATTTCTTAAGGTGATTATATTGTACGCAAAACATCACACATCTACTATCAAAGCTTTATACCAACACTCAAATTATAACGTCGTAGTACAGCAGGCCTATTGTAATTTAGAAAGTATCAAAACATCGCATGTTCTACTGTTAAATGCCATGATTCACTATTTAGTCGTTCGACCTGTATAAGATAGCAAATTTTTATCTTGCTTTATTTTAAATAATTTTTTAAAAATTATAAATTTAAAAATTTTGCTTCAAAAACGTATTTTTCGTCACAAGTTTTAAGATATGTTTGAAACCAATTTAAAAACAATGTAGGTACCGCTTAATGCACACTGAGCCAAGAATTGCGTATGTGGGCATTTTGAAAAAATCCCATTGTTAATTTTATTGAAAACTAGTGTTTTCAATTTTTTTTAACAAGCGTGTACAAATCGACAACGGTTGGTTGTCAACTTAGAAAAAAAACCTACAATTTTCCTTTTTTACAATGCACGTTGTGGAATTAACAACAATATGTTGTCAAATTTCCAACTTATTAACAAACGTTGTGAAATTGACAACGCGTGTTGTCATTTCAACAACCGTATAGTATCTGGTGTTAAAATGACACCATTTGGTGTCGATTTATCAACGGTATGGTGTCATTTCGACACCAGTATGGTTAATAATGCGTTGTTAAAATGACACTATGCGTTGACAAAATGAACACAAAGTTGAAATAATTTAATAAAATATTTTCTTATATTTTAATTTGCGTTTTTTAGAGGTTCGCAACACTGTTTTATTTGGCAGCTACAGCTTGTAGTTGCTGTTTATTTAGTTTGGTTGGCCATTTTATTATGAATTGCTCTGGTGTACAGAGCAACGCTTGTAAATTGTTGAAATTTTTTATTAAAATAATGGTTATGTACGTCATACTTAGCCACACAGCGCACACTACAATTGATTAACTCAAAGAAACTTCTGATGAAAGAATAATTTCACGTCTTGATACAATTAACTAGACACCAAGATCGTGAGAAATGAAGTCGATAAGCCGATTGGCAGAGTTATTGGCGCAATACGGCCGCATATACCGCGAATGCTTGTAAAAATTGGTGTTCAAGATTGCGCCTTACAAGCGCCAACCCTGCGCCTACGTGGTCGAAATCATATCTAAATTTTAATGTCATAAATTTTTCTAATCTAACCGTTTAATTGTTTTATTGTGATTGTAACTTGTGTAACTGTAAAAAAACACCCTTTATAAAGAGAAAAAATTATTTTTTTTTGTTTGTAGTTGATAAACTATAAAACTACCGAATCGATTTAAAAAATTTTTTCACCAATATAAAAAGACATTATCAGTGAATAACATAGACTATATAACATAACGCTACGCTCACTTTTACTTTAAAAGTCCTTATATATTTTTCAACGAATTTTTTTATTTGGTAATTAAAATCATTATATTTTAAGAATAGTCACTATATACTATTGGATCGGGCATGCCCACTTTTGCGTGGGTTAGTTGGAAGGTCAGCAATTTGTATTGGCCACGTGACACCCGGTAAAGCCAGCTAGTATTAAATAAATTAATTTTTTAAGGAACAATAAGCTTATGTCGATACCATTCTGTAGGCGCTTATTTATAACTTAAAAAACGTTTAAATTTTGTCCGAAAATAATCAGTTTTGGAAACCCTGTTAAAAATTTAAAATTATATTTAATAAAAATAGTGTAAACACAGAGCGCTAGCTTTTCGCAACTCTATTTACACAAACATATCATCGTAGCCAACAATAAAAGAAAAATTATATGAATTTGCGCTATTGAATATAAAAAAAGTACTTGCACAGTGTGCTTAAATTCAAGCCCAGCAAACACAAAAATTTGATTTCATATATAAGTATATTTTGATTATGAATTTTTATTTTAATATTTTACTTAAACTTTCTTTAGCCTTTTTAAAGTATCTAAATATAAGCTGAAAGAAAATTGATTTGTAAATAAAATGAAACGATTTCATTAGGTTTTTTTTTAATTTAATTGTAGAAATTAATGAACTAGTTTCACTGAATTAACTATCATCATTTAATTAAATTAATAAATATTTAATTGAATTAATGAATTATTTTATTTTATGACACGTGCCTTTTACTGAAAAATAAAGAATTTTTAATTGGATTAATAAAAAATTCAAAGGATATGAATAAAATTCGCTCAGTAAAAAATATGCAAAACAAGTGGCTGAGTAAATTGTATTTTTTTGGATTATATTAGAAGTGAATTTGACTACGTTATAAAATATAGTTTTACATTTCAATTGTTTAATTGGAAGGCCAACACCAGAGTCCTACTAATTAAAGAAGGATCCAAAAACCACTTTTTTACTAACGGCTATACCTAAATTGGTGCGGCAAGCGTTTTTTATCTGTCAAAAATCATCATGTCCATTCAAAATGTGCTGAACGGTTGGAAAATCCAATTTTGACAGCGCGTTTTGTAGTAAAGTTGGCTGCAAGATAATTGCTTTTTATTTTTGTTTTGTTATTGTTGACCAGTAAGAACACTTACCAGTGCTGAGAGCTAAAAAAAACTACTCCAATTTAGGTTGGTATGTAAGCCATTGACTATTTTTATATTTTACAATGATTAAATCAGGCTTCATTTGGCTTTTGTTTTTGAATCATTTTTCAGATTGAAAATCAAATATTGTGGTGGTCAAGTCTGCATAAGAATTTTTAAAAGTTATATTTTATTGCTAGTATTCAAAGAAAATTAAAGTAGATTTGAATTTGATATTGTGACAAATTTGTATGAAAAATTTCACAATTTCTACTTGAAAATGAATTCTATTTGATTTGAAATTATGTTGGTTTGAAAAGATTTATTATTATATTGTATTATGAGGACCTTGAATAAGGTCTCATTGTTTCTGCAAAGATGGCAGTTCGGGGAATTTCGTATGGTAAGACACATGCAAGAGAGTAGTGTATTTAACCTTAAATTTCTATGTATGGCAGTTCACTTTAGTGTAAACAAAGTAATTTTTTTTTAGTTCTAAAAATGTCTACTCTTGTGCCAAATAAGGTGTATTTACGGGGAATTTTATAAATACAAAAGAAATCTGTAGCTGAATCACATGGAATTCTTATTGAGACTTATGGTCAGATACGACATGCAGAGACTGGTTTCAAGGCTTCAAAAATAATGATTTTGAATTTGACGTTTAAAAACGAAAAGTTGGAAAAATTACTGGATGTCAGAAAAAAACATCTTTTATTTTGTAAAAAAAAAAACAGAGAGAACTTATTCAAGGTAATAAATGATATTTAATTTATTGATTATAATTAAAGAATTAAATAATCCTATGTGAATACTTTACAAATACAAATGTTTGTTTTAGTGTTTGTTGGGGGTAAGACACCTTTATCTAATGCTTGTTATACGTGTATGAATGCACTTGTTAACTAATGTTTGTGGGTAATCATTTTCGTTATTATTATCATAATAATAATCATGTTTATAATATTCAGAGATTTTATGTTTGCTTACAATGTTGTAGATATTTCTTGTCTATTACTACTTTAAACGTGATCCCTCACGTACATAGCGCTTATTTACTTCAATAGTGATATAACTCAAAATACATAATTTTACAGGAGAGCCATTTAAAGTTTGCAATTTGCTAGCACTCTTATAGGAAAAATTTTAAAAATTTATTTTGAAAAGAAGAATATTTAAAATATTTATAAGTAATTCATTGAGAAAAAATTTACTTATTAGTTTCTGAGTTAAGACACTTTTTAAATAAATGAGCATATTCATTTCTCTTTGCTACCTTTAAGACATGAAAACAATTTCTTCTCAGAATTGTAGTGTTTTTTTTTTAATTGCATTTAAATAAGAAGTAAAAAAATGGTATGCGGAAACGAACTTTTTTTTTATTATTGCACCGATTTTAGACTTTAACGTAAAATAAAAAAACATTTCGAGGATGGAGGTTGTAAATGTTTCGTGATCGTAAGTAAATTAAAACAAAATAAGTTTATGTGCGATTTAATTTACTAAAGGACTCTCGAATTTTCTTAGAATATTAAAAAATAATAATTTTATTAAATTATTCGATCTTGTAAATTTATTATTAGTAAATATTATTCAAGCTTAAGATCTTAATGAAAAAAATTTGTTTGTTTTAATTTTAAAATATTTCGACTTTCTTTTGAAGGAAGGTCTTCTTCAGGGAAATTGTGTTATTAAAAAAAAAAAAAAAATATCGGGGTTGTCATAGAATACAATCTTGTCGGACACTTTGGTGTCATGAAATCCCATGTTATCGGTTTTATGTTTGAATTAGAAAATTGTCGGTTTTTCTGTGACACCAATGCGGTCGGATTTTTATTGCAAATAAACCAAGCAGCAGATAGCAGTCGCTGTTCATTTGTGCACTTATTGTTCTTTTTATTTTGATATTTTTTTTTAAATATAAGCAGAATTATGTTTATTTTGTTGTTAATAATAAGGGAAAGCATAAAAATAAAACATAAAATACCGTAATCATGGAGTTTTTGTGGATGAATATCCAGACATCGGAAACAATTTTCCAAATCAAGATACTATGCTAGAGTTTCGCTGACAGGATCATTCGGCTAAGAATCGTAGCGAAGAACTAGCTGCAGCGTTGGTTCATGCTATCAAGCACTACATGAAAATCTTGATTATTTAATCGATAATAGATTACAAATCAGCAAAGCAGCTTTAAATATAGAAGCACAGTATAAAAAATGAACTTATGCTGTCTCCGGCAGCTCGAGTTGATTGCTAAATACAACTCTTAAAAATTTTGTTGTCACCTTCTCTGGAGATTCTTCTTCTCTAACAAAAATGCTCTAACGTCAGAAGTCATTTTATTTAAATAGTTATTTTGTCGACACTCTTATTATTTTCTTTTCAGATTGGGCCATAATCATAGTCACCCTAAGGTCTTTTTAAAAACGACTTTAAATTCATATAATTCGTATAAACAAAAGTCAATTCTTAATAAAAGCCTACCTTTTTGCGACTTTGATTATGGCTCAATGCTTTTTAATAATATTTGCATGAAAACATAAGTTTTTAAATTTTCTACCAAAAAAATTTAATTAAAAATCGTAAGCAAATAGACAAATGTGTAAACAACTGATTCGAATATCGGTTTTATTAAACTTCGAAAAAACAATACTGGTTTTCAAATCCGATAAAAAGCAAAAACCGACTTGGATTCTTTGACACAACCGTACAACTTTTTCAAAAAATACTTATTTTTATTTAAAATTAAAAAATAAACTCTTACTAAGTTACTGAGAGACACTCTAATTTATTAGAATTACCGCTAACTCATTTTTTTAAGTGGACTTATACTACTTTTAAAAAATATTTAAAAAAGGAAATCATACATGTATATTTAAGCTTTGGGTTCATTTTTTTTTCTTTTTTTGCAATTTTGGCCATCACAAACACTTTTACTTATTGAAAGCAAACACGTTATAAAGAAAGTTTATTTCTACTCGTATTATCAATTAACTTTTTTTAATTTTTCACAATACTCGCATAAAATTTCAAATAAAACGTGTTTTATTATTGCAGATTACGTTAATAAACACAACACGCAGTACGAGTATGTGTGAGTATGTTTGTACAAATAAAACATTTTGTTATGGAGACAGTGTAATACTAAAGCTTCACTACAAATGTACATAAGTACTTGCTTTAAACTCGTAATGCAGACAATAATTTGAACCAGTTTCAGTTTTTCTTATGCTCTAAACAAAAGCAGTCAGTCTCATTCATGCATTTTTAATAAACTTACAACTGGGTTATGGGATCTAGACTCAGCCTCAAACAGTTGAATGGATGCGGAAAGCCAATGACCAACCCATATCACATATTGGGGAAAATAATAAAAATAAAACAAAGTAAAAACGAGAAGTCAAGTCTTCAATTTTATTTAATAAAAAAAAACCGGAAAAAACTGTTCTACTTGTAGTATCACTGCCTTAAAAAAGAGTGAATGTGTCTCTGTGTATTTGAGTACAGTTTGGTTGTTACACAACTAACTACACCAGGAAATTATCAAAATATTCTGAAACTGATGAAAGAATCTAATTCAAATAATATTTCTACTATATTATCGCCTAGTTTTCCTTTTTTTGTTTTTTTGCCAATAAATACATAAACGAAATACATTCTTAGATTTGTATTTTTTGACAGTTGCTGACAAGGCAGTCAACACTCTAGTTACTCTATGAATGCAGTTTATTTGTTCTAACTTTGTCGCTTTTTTTGCACATTCATATGGAATAATTTAAGAAGATTTTCAGGTAAACTTGTACAATGCGAGTGTATGCTCATTAGAGTGGTTCAATTTCTTTAGCTAAAATTGTTAAATAAACAGAATAATTTGCAGGCAAAACATATTTCACAGCAATCCTTATTCTACCAGTAGCGAGGAAGTTTGTACTAAAATATTATTTAAATAAAAATCAAACCTATTAAATTATTGGGAATCATAAATTTTAAAAAAATTTAATCTTTATTCCTGCTTAATTGAAATTTTTGTTGGAGAGCAAAATTCATTATTTCCACGATATTCTCATGGAAAATTTTATAAAAATTGTTTACTTAGTACAATAAGTACTAAGAGGGAAAGCATATCTATACAGCTGCTTCATCAGACGCTACGCTGTATCTTCAGTAGATTACTTCCAATTTTTGTTAAATTCCTGCCCAAAAATTTTAATAGTCATTTCGTTATAGGAATCGACCAAATGAGAATGTTAGTCAAAATAAAAAACTAACAACTAGACATTGAACTAAATAAACAAAATTTTTATTTCTCTATTTTTCTAGAATCTTACATGAGATATCATGGAAATAAAGAATTTTGCACACCAACAAATATTGGAATTTAGCACGAATAAAGATTAATTATTTTTTTAAATAGAAAGATTATTAAGAATAGATTCGCTTGGACAGGCAGCTCAATTAAAACCAGGGAATGCTTATTTGAGCCTTTTTATGGAGGTCCTTTTGTCATACTTATAAAGAACAAAATTTTTAAATGTAACTGAAAAAAGAAAGCGAAAGAAAAAAGCTTCTATTTCTGAAGAACTTCTGTAATTGTGCAGCTTGTTTATTTTTAGTACAGTGTTGGTATTAATTAAAGGGCTGTTAGAAAATAAATACCGGCAAAAGAAAGCGAGATGATAAATATTTATTAATATCAAATAGGGAATGTCTCGAGGGCAGAGCTGTTATTTTTGAAATTGGTGTAAGTCCACTTTCTGAAAACATATGTATGTTAGCGATAGACTGGACTTATACCAGTTTCAAAAATAATAGCTTATATGTACTTCATATCAAACAGTCAGGCTGTACTGCTGGCCTTGCGCTCTACTGAGCTAGAATCAACCATTGTTGGACTGCCTGTTATTACTGAATGAATTTGGGATCCACAATTATCCTTCATATCTGTTGGGTGCTTCCCATCAGAACTATGTTGGCAAAAACAAGCTCTTTACCTTTTTTTAGGAGCAGAACCCTATTTTAGCATCTATCCGGGCTATACTAGGAAAATAATGCTTCCTGGGTCGAATGACAATACTGAAGGCAATGCCAATCGCTGCCTCAGCTCAAGCAAACTGTAGTACATTCTAGAAGGTACTGGCACTCACTGGCAGCAGCCAATGCAGGTTCTATCGTTTACATGAAAAAACCTGAGAACATGTACTTTGGGAGCGTCCGGCCTTAGGGCAGGCCTGTGGGGAATTTCTTATTTGCTCTGAAAGACGTAGTATGTAAAGTTCTTACAGAACAAGGTGATTGGTTTTCACGCGAGGCCTAAATGTAAAAATATGAACAAGGGCTGTACAGAAGATCCTCGGAGTGGCAGTACACATGGTTTAGTGATAATTATAATGTAAATACACATCAGAAAAATTGTTGTTTTTAAAAACTACTGGTTTCACTAATCTAAACACCTATGCTTAATAAGCCCTTGAACCTATAATATACAATAACATTTTAAAAACCTACATTTTCTTATATATATTCTTGTTGCCTGCAACTGCACGCAGTTGCTTCCTTAATACCCCAAATGCATAAAGAAAATGTGATATTTTTTACATTATGATGTCGTCTTTGTTTGCTTACATTCTATTCTATATTGTTACACTATAGAATATTTAAATACTTTGTGTTAATTTAGTTTTACCAGGTAGCAGTCGGATATTTTCTTTTTTTAATTTTCGTTAGGGCCACCGGACCTTATAAAAGCGAACGATAAATTATTGTGCAGATTTCTATTGAAAATCAAAATAATAAAAACAAAAATTTTGTTTTCTTCTTTGTTAATGTTATCAAGAATTTTATTGTTGAAATGTACTAAAGGCTTCAAGTTTTCTTTCAAGTTTTTAATTTATAAAAATTGACCCACCCTAATGCAAATAATACGTGTGCAAATCTAACTAAATTTATGAATGTTTATTTGCAAAATTGTCTTGACTTTGTGCCTGCAGCTGCATAAAGATGTTGTACAAGAAAAACCATATAAAAACTCAACTCTGATGGATAACAATCAGCTGAAAGTTCATTCAACTAACATATGTTGTATGCGCTCACATATTACATGGTTGAATACTCGTTTGTATGAGCATATTTACTTACATTCATTCATTTGTACTATTTTCGTGTTAAAATGCGAGTGAGTATATCTATTTTTTTTTTTTTTTTGTTGTTTTTCATTTATTATGTATCAATTTTTCTATCTTTGTTTAAATGGTGGCAAACTTTTTTTTCTTTTTCAATAATAACAACATGTTGTTCATTTTACTAGCTGTTGTTGCCTTTTTGTGAAAATAAAAACAAATTGACCAATAAAACAAATCTCAAACCAATTTAAGAAATTACATAAATTTCAGCCAAATATGGTTTGATTGTGATTCCATAGAGATAAAATCAATCCTTTTTTGTATTAATAGAAATTCAAAATATCGCAAGTTTTTATTACTATTGTGTGATCATTTTTATTATTAATTTATTACGTAATTGCAGCGATTGGATAATCAATTGGTTGTTATCATTAGTATTGGCAGATGTGAATTTAATACAAATCACTAGATTAAGGAAAAAAAATTTCAACTCTGTAATGACAGAAAGGCATGTCTTTTGTAATGAACTTTTGTTATTTAAAGTAAAAAGAGATTTTTTAAGACTTTTTACATGTTTTATAAAAAAAAAAATTCATTATTTTATTTGAGGTCGTTTATTTTGAACGGTTGTAGCACGGTTAAATGTCAAGCTTTTAAATCGCTTTTTTTGTCGACCACGCTTACCTAAAGCCTCCTTTAAACTATTTTAGAGATAATAAGGAAGGAGGGTCACAATTGTAAAAGCAATAAAAGTTTTCTTATTAAAATTATTTCGATTTTAGCAATTAGCAATTTTGCTAGCATCTCGTTAGATGTCGTTCTACCATCCTTGAACCGCCATAATAAAATTATTCACCCCTATCATGAATATCATTTCCCTCGAATTTTGTTCTCTTTCACTGGGATAGCAATTATGAATGAATTCCCTCCAAATTCGTAAGTAATTTTTCTTCCTTTTTTTAGTTCACTTGGTTGCCTTAATCTGTTCACTTACTTTTTGTTGATGAACACAAGTATTTTTTGCTTGTTGTTTTCCTAAAATTTAATTTAGCAAGCAAAATTTAACAATTTTTTAGCAAAAGAATTAAAAAGTTAATTCACAACAGTTGACACTTTTACCACAAGAACCATTCACAAATTGCTCTACTAAAAATATAAATTTTCTACTTTTAAAATCTTATAAAATTTCGCAAGTTGACAGCTTTAGCACAAGAACCATTTATTGTTTTGCTTTTGGAAACTTATAGGACATTGCCACTGCAATAAAATCTAGTTCATGTGAGATTTTGAAGGAAATCTAATTCATTTTGACTTTGTTTTGTTACTTTGTACAAAACTTATTTAACCAACTGTAAATACACTTACGAGACTAATATTTTCTTTTTCTTTCATCGAAAAACTTGGTTTTCTTCAAAATACTTTTATTGCTGTTGCCATTGAAAGCATTTTCTTCTGAAAATATTTGAAATGGTTTTTATTTTATTATTTCATTCAATACATTAGCAGCTGTTTCTATATTTACATATATTTTTAACTTGGTAGCACTGAGCTTAACGGACAAAAACAGTGTTGTATTTCATAAATCCAACTTAAATTCAATTCCAAAATGGCATTTAATGTGGATTTATTAAATTCAATTTGTATGGTAAATACAGGTTTTATGAATTGGATTTTATGTTAAATTCACTCAGTCTGAAAACACTACAAACGAATTCATACAATTCCAAATCACAAAAACAAAAATCTAAAATCTTCCCAACAAATCATACAACTGAAAAAATAAATTTTAGTTTTATAATAAAAGAAGCAGTTATAATTAATAGTGGTATAACTCCACTTTTCAAAACAAAAAGTGAGTCAGTGGTTTTTTTGGTAGGATATCTATCAAATTTATAATCACACTTCTTTCTGTCTTGATAAAAATATCAAATGAATTTAATTTTTGTATACGCTTGAAAGTTACTACCAAACAATGCACGAGTTATTCAAATAAAAATTTAACACAAATTTATATGAGCATTAACCTTCAACTATATAAATTCAGTGCTAAATACAAATAAAGTAAAATGCGACAGGAAAATAAACAAAACAGCAAGTAAAACAAAAATTTTAATTCAAAAATCAGAAAAAAAAAAGTTTAATGAAAACAACAAAAATACTTGTATGACCGAGTTCCAATTAATCATCACATTTACGAGGAAACAAAAACTCTAGCAACACAACAAACTGCAAAACATACAAGCACTTGGGCAAAAAATTCCACTCATTTTGTTCTAAATTTATAATTTGTATGTTTCACGCCCAAAATTTATTGAAAATTTTATGTGTTTCAATTTTGTTTATTCACAGTCAATAAATGGCATACGAGTACACTTGCTGCAACAATGTTATAACGCAAAACAAATTAAATTTTACAGAAAAAACAGTTACAGCTTTAAATTTACTAACTAAACTAAACAGCAACATTTTTAATTTCTCTTCTGTATTTTGAAAGGAAAAACAGAAACTTAGATGTAGTAAATTCTTGTGCGTTATTTTCAAATTCTTTTTTCTACTGTTATGACTAGGGCAAGGATTTTTATGCAAATGCAGTAACTTAAAATTTCCGAATTCGAGAAAAATTCCATCAAATTGTTAGTGCATATTTTTTGCATATTTTGCTATAAATGCATATTTTTGTGCATAATTTGTATTAATTTTTATATTTTTAATATTCTGATAAAGTACGAGTATTTCACAGATAAAAAAATACCATTTTCTTCTTCTTTTCTTTGTACTCGTATGTATCTGAAGTATGTATGTATGACTTGGATAGTATATATGACGCGCAAAATAAAAAGGGACCTAAGGGTAAAAACCGGTTTTGTTCAGGAGAGCCATTTTAAAGATTTAAATACGTGTACGTGAAAATTGATACCCTTAGGTCCCTTTCTCTATGCGCTGTCACATATATGTATTTGTTATTCCAGTTCACTACTTCACAACATTATGACAGATAAATACTCTTGAACAATTTTCGATTCTTAAATTAATTAAAACAACCAACATGCAAAAATTACTATTTTGCCTCTTTTATTAATTTTGTTCAAAACGATCAAAAGCCATCTAGAAATTTTTTTTTTCAACCGTTTGTAAAATGAAAGAGGCTCTGTTAATTTTACGGAATAATTAATTTATGTTATTGTCAGGCATCAAAATCTTGTAACGTGTGACAACATTTTTGCATACGAGTATAAGACATTTTTAATGTTCAGAGTTTTCCATTTGAACTTTTTATTCGATCTAAAAAAATATTTTTGAAAAAGTATAATAATTTTCCAATTATTTAAGTTTTTAACAAATCTCTCTCAATAATATATGAAAAGAAAAAAATTAAGAGCATTAGTGCATATTTTATATGTTTAAGCCCATTTTTATGCGCATATTTTCGTTTTGAAGTGCATGAAATTTCTTGCCCTGATTATGACGCTATTGCTGCAGATGGCTAATACATATAAAAATACAATGTAAATGTTTTTTTAAGAGTTTTCCATGCCTTGGCATATGGCATAGAACTTATTTTAAATCGTGGTGTCTTCAAGAAACATGTGTGTGCTTTGAAAAAGGAAAGAAAAACGACATGAAACTAAAAAAAAATTAATGACAACAAGATAGTGTTTTTGTAGGTGCGGGTTTATTTTATGATTTATTATGTAAATAAATAAAAGACATTTTCAGTAAAGGGAATTGATATTTAAGAGACTCGTTAAATTTTGTAAAATGTATTAGAGAGTGGCTAGAGTCAGACAGAGGGGACAAGGGCAGAAGAAAGCTATTTTGTTTTATAATGAATGTTAAGGCCATGAGATTATTTAAAATTAATATGTCAAACACCTAGTGTTTTTTTTTTCAACCCTAACAAGATTATTTGATTTTGATTGAATACTAAAAAAGTTGGAAGTCTAATTCTAGCAGTCGTGATGGAAATTGTTTACATATCGACTAAAATTTCTATTGAGCAAAACTAATTAATTTTGATATTTGATACGAAATGAATCGAATTAAAGAACGTATATGTTTTACAACACTGAAAGAAATGGGATATGTAATTGTAAATAAAAAAAAAACATATTGTTAGAGTAACCGTTTTTCACTATGAAGGTATTATTTATTTTCGTTTTCTTCTTTGAACTTTCTTAGTCGTGATTGGAAAGTTTTGCCTCACACCCAGTGAAAGTCTAGACCTTGACATGACCGACTAATATTTGTTTCGATATAGGCAAAACACACTCTTTGGAATACGAAGTATCAGAAATTGCCTAGATTCATGCTTGGCCCGAGAAGCTGATCAGTTTTTTTTTTCTATTTTTGACGTGGAATACATAAATATATTTTCTGCTTCAACGTTTATTAAAATTATTAGGTTAAAATCAGCGCTGTATATTCACCCCCCTGCTAATTTTGGATAGATGATATTTGAAGCAATGCTGTTATCTGGTTCAACATTAATTACGTAGAAGCTTTTAATATTTAATACAAGAGCTCATATGTCTACAACTATAAAATAATTCCAAAAATAAAAAATAAGCCTAAAAAGGGTTAATATGTTGTTGTTGTGCACACACACATTTCCAATTTAATTTAATTATTTCCTCAATATAATTTTTAGGTTTATCTTTTGAAAAATTCTATTTATTCCATTTTATATTGAAATGACGTCAAATAATTTGGCAATTTTTAGTACGCCCAAAGTTAATGTTTTTGTAATAAATTGTATTTCGCTTTGTTGTTTTAAATTATTTTAATTTTTTCAATTGTTTACTATAACTTTCGTTTTGTTTATGCACAACATATTCGGTGCTTTTTTAATGTTTTTCTTTCTTTGGTTTATTTTTTTTTTATTCTAACGAATTTTATCGCTTTTTTTTTTTTTTTATAAATAAATGAAACACAAAATACAATGTGTATAAATTTGCTTTGAAATTTATTACTAGTTTAATTGTTCATCTAAACATGTGCTTTCTTTAATTTATAAAAAGCAACTAGCCTGGAATACAGAGGTGGGAAGAGAAGGCATGCAAGCAAATGCACATGACCCATAAATAGGATTAAGCTAAAAGAAAGTGTTTCATTGCTTGCCAGAGCTACATATGAAAAAAATATTTAAGAAAACCCACGAGCCTCAAAATGATAAACTTAAGGACACAAATGTGATTTTACTTAAAATAAGTTTTTTTATTTGGCATTCGCTGCGATTGAAAATTTAAACAAAAAATCTATTAAAAACTGAAAACAAAATAAGAAGTTAGCCTTATCAGTTCCAAAAATAAATGTCGGCCTTCCTTGGAATACATAGATTGCTTGCACCAAATTTCAAGGAAAAAAAAATAGTTAATTAATTAATTTCATCTAAGAAAAGATTACAGCTGGGTTCACGATATCAAACGCTGTCGTTCGCTTAAATTTTAAGCAACATACAGGCATATTCTGAAATCACAGTGATTTTAAAGCACGAACGATTTTAAAATCACGTTAGTGATTTTTTTGTGTTCTGGAAATCACGAGATTTTAGCTTTTGAGTAGTGAATTTTACTGTTCTCAATCACAAGCTTAAAGCTCTTTTGTTTATTTACAATAAAATTTACTCAGAAAAAGAAGAACAAGAAGTAAAAAATCACGAAAAATATAAAACAAAAAAAAATTATCCACACAAAATTAAGCGTATTTTATGATTATTAAATTTACTATTCCGTTGTGAAAAATAATTAATTTTTTTAAAAAAACTAATAAAAAAAACAATTGAAATTAAGTCCATTTAATCATTTTGTTAAGGAATTCAAAGCAAAATGCTTAAAATGTCGTAAGTGATTTCAAATCATAAGGCAGCTTGCTGACCGGTTTTAAATCACGAGATGTCAAATGATTTTGTGCGCAGAACACCTTTTTCGTGATTTTATATCACTTTGAGAGAAAGTAATTTTCAGAACATGCCTGATTATGTTGTTTTTTATTTGTTTGGTGCATTCAGTTGTTAGTTACAAGGTGTTAATAATTCTCGGTACATTTTAAAATTTTTCTATGATAGAGGCGAAAATGCAGGTAGGCGGCTCAAATTGTGAATGGTGTTATTGGTGCCGATACTGTAACAGCAATTTTGATTTAGTCGAAGGTTTCAATAGAAAGAGTTGCTTTCGTATGGCCAAACACTAAATTTAGATCTTTACTGTCAACAACTGGATCGTTTGAAGCTAGTGACTGACCAGACACGGTCAGAAAGAGTAGTTTTTCCATCAAGACAACGGCAGGAAAAAAAATGCGTGTAGTGACTCGCCAGAAAAGCTCTGGGAGCTTGATTGCCAAATTTTAATGCATCCACTAAATAGTCCGGATCTGGCATCAAGCGATTACCACCTTTGGATGGCGTAGCAAAACTTCCTGAGTGATAAAAAAAATTGGAGTCAAGAGAAGATTCTGAAAATGGATTACTAAAGTCAATAAAGAACAAGACTTCTATGAGAGAGGCATTATGAAGCTACATTTAAAATTCCAGCAATTATTCAACAAACCGGTGCATATTTGACCCAAATCGGACAATCCGAAAAATGTTAAGTAAAGTTTTCAATTTGACGCAAAAATTCATCATTATTTGTTTTTTTTTTTTTTTTAGTGTATGCAAGTGATAAATGTAAATCTAAACCGAAATATGTATGTGATTTTATTACGCAATGTGTCTAAAAAATTTTAAAATTATTAGATTGAATGAGAAAAATATGATAAAAAAAAATAATGTAATTTTTCTAATTTGTAAAAATTCACTTATTTAATTATTTTATATATATTTTTATAAAAAACATTAATTATATATAAAAATAAAAGTCTAAATAAATAAATATATAAATTTAAAGCATATTTTTTAATAAAAATTGTCTATTCACTCACTCTGTAAGACAAGCGTTCGACTCATCTGGAAAATTTTTATGAAAATAACTTACTTTCTTTAAAATAATTTACAAATAAAATTTTTAGATGAGTTGATCAATTGTGTTAGAGAGTTAGTAGATTAATCTTCAGGGATTTGAGCTTTTATTTCTCTCGTGTTCGGAAAATGGTAACGGTACCTCTTTTCTTTAAATCAATGTACACTTGATTAACTCTTTCTCTTTTAGTGCTGTAGCGAGCACTTTTGAATTTAAAAAAAAAAATTATTTTAACTTTAAAATATTTTTTTAAAAGGTTTTCTTTTTCTAATTTCATATGAAATTGATAAAACGTAATTTACAGTTTTTGGAATTCTTGTTTTTGAAAAGATGTAAAAATATCAAAAATTTATTTTAATTCGCAGGATCGCAAAATGTGAAATTTTGTATTAAGTTGTTCGTTCAAAAATATGGTGGAAACATAGTGAGGCTAGATTTATAATTGCATCTAATCATATATACTTGTATATTAAAAATATGATGCGGTTCAGCCTCCCGTCAGGGCTAAAAAAAATTTTTTTTTAATTTTTATAATCTCTTTTTAATTTCTTTTCTACATATAAATTTTTTTAAATAAATTTTTTATCTACATTTTTTTATAAATAAATTTTCTTATTTTATTCACTTTTACGTTTCCTTTAATTTATATTTATTTTTACATTATACAGCGGGTTTGAATTTTTTTTTTTTTTTTTTTTTTTTTTTTTTTTTTTTGTAACTTTATTTGACTACCAGGAGTTTTAACGATTAATTTTTTGATTTATATGCTTGTGGAAGACACAAAATAGAAAACAATTTACTTTCAACCATATTTTTCTCATTATTATGTTTACTATAAACATATTTGTGGTTTTTGTTATAATTTTATCAAAAATAAAATGATAATGATACGGTTGATCTATGACATCAAACATGGCTAAAAATACTTCAAAACGGAGTTTTGCGGCTCTAATTGAGGGGTTAGGGGACCACATAACCCATGGTTAAAAATAACTAGAATTATGTTTATTGCGATCATAATAATGCTTAGATGCTTCAAAATATTCAACCATGTTTTTTCTTTACGTGTACATGGTTAGATATAGATCTCAGTAATTTTTTATTAAATAAAAAAAATCAATTGAATCACATACACATGTTGCTAAGCAATCTAGAAAGAGATGAAAATGAATGTTATTAAGCGAATTGAGAAAGGCGAACGACAGCCCAAAATGTCTTAGGAATGTAACCCCATATTTTAGCGTAAATAGTAGCACCTCTTTTAACGCAGCTTCTGTTAACGCTCCATTTTCAGGGCGGTTATTATGTATATCGATTCGAATCGAAAAGGCTTTCGAAGAGAATTTTCAATTTGAAAAAAAAAACTAATTATGTAGAACATTCGAAAAAAAATTAACAATTTTAAAATTACCCTCAAAATTATTAATACAACTGGATTATCGAAAATCCTACATATTAGAATTTTTTTTCGAATTGAAAATTCTTTTGAAAGCCATTTCGATTCGAATCGAAACACATAATAGCCCTCCAGGAACGCAATATGAGCGCTAAGCGAGGTATACCTGTAATTGCAAGTGTGAATTCCACTATTGGCTTACGTTACCTCATGAAAACCATCCAAAACCAGTTATGGAGGTGCTCACTTGAATAATACCAGTAGATTTTAGATTTTTCTCACAGTTGTGTGTTTTAAATGTCAAAAATAAATTATTTTAATATTTGGATAAACAACAATCAAGAACACTTAAATTTAAAAGTAGAAGAAATTGTGGGCGATTATCAGGAAGTTTCTTTAATTTGCTATAATTAATTTTGAAAAGAAAATGCTAAATAATAGATATTAAACAAAAAATTGCTTTAGGCGTAGGTGGGACTCAAATGGATTGACCAAAATACTATTAAGTGAATTCACACTCTGATAACAACAAAGATGATGCGAATCACAACGTTACTGTGAATGGTGAGCGCTACCGTGCGATGATAACAAACTTTTTTTGCCCAAAATGGAAGAGCTTGACTTGCATGACATGTGGTTTCAACAAGACGGTGCCACATGCCACACAGCACGCGAAACAATGGACCAATTGAGAGGCGAGTTCGGTGAACAGTTTATTTCACGCTTGGGACCAGTCAATTGGCCGCCCAGATCGTGCGATTTAACGCCTCTAGACTATTTTTTGTGGGGCTATGTTAAGGCTAATGTCTATAGGGACAAGCCCGCTTCGATTGACGCACTGGAAGCCAACATTGCCAACATTATTCGTGAGATACCGGCCGAAATGTTGGAAAGAGTATGCCAAAATTGGACTAAGCGGATGGACCATTTGAGGCGCAGCCGCGGCCAACATTTGCATGAAATAATCTTCAAACATTAAATTATATCGACCCAACTATCGATCCAAATAAATATTTCATGCATTTTTCTGAATTTTATGTGTTTTTTTTTTTTAAATTTCCGATAATTCTTATAAAATCACCTTTTATTAAGTGAATTCACACTCTGATAACAACAATGAAAATCACTTTTTAATTTGTTTGTTTGGCTTTATTTTGCATTTCTTGGGAGTTGCTCACTTTTTGGTGGGGACTTTTTATGTGGCACACATAATTTGAATTAATTACTTTTTTAAAGTTTTTCTTTAAAAAAAAAAGAAAAGTTACCGCTATGTTTAAGACAAGCATTAGATAAATGTATTCCTCTTTTTTTTTTGTTTTTGTTATCTGAAGTTTTATAATCTTGAGACAGTTTTTATGTTCATCTATTTGTTATAATTTTATAAAAAAAAAATATTTTCTTATATTCCCAAGCATATTCGTTTGTTTCTTGTTTTGTAAATGTAACTTTATTTTTGCTGTTGTTTCTTTTAACTTTATATTTTTGAAAGACTTCTTCATGTAATTCTTGTGCTTTTTACCATCTATTGTTAACTTCCGCATTATTTGAGTTCAGTAAACCGCATAATAATTGCTTAAACTATATATTTTACCAGCTTATATATACATAATAGTATGTAACATGTGTCATTTGCTATATTTATTTCATTTTATTTTTTTTTTTATATTGTTTTGTATTTCAACAAGCCGATTTCCATCAGCAGCAACAAATTTGCAGTTTGATTTGAGAACGCACTACATACAAACAACTTTTGAATATAAAAATGTTTTAAGGCCTCTTAAGAACGTTTAAAAATTGTGATTGTTCTATGAGTAAAAAATTTTGTACTGAACAGACAATGAGAATATGATGGCTCAAAATAAACTTAAAACCCTATTTAGGCGACAAAAAATATTAATAGATGTGTGAAGCAGCCTGTTCAAAATTTAGACCAAACCTTTACAATTCTATTGAAAACGAAAACAAATATTCGTTTTTGTTCATATTTTTTTTCTTTTAACTTGTCGCTAGAATCAAAAATAATGATGATACCATAACCATTGAAGTATATTTGAGCTGGTATTTTTTAAAGTGGTATTAGTCAACTTTTATACAAAATGAATTAGAGGTAATTTTAATGAGTAAAACTGTGGTCACATAGTCTAACATGACTTGTAACACATGAAATTAATTCAAATAAAAAAAATTATGCCAGTAGTTTGCATTTTAATAAAAAATTAAGTAACCTTAAAGAATATTTCTTCAAATAATATAAACTTCTATGTAGATAGAGGTTATGCTTATTTCGACATATATTTGTTTAATGTGACCGTAGACACCATCTAATTAAAATTACCATTTTCCAACAGCTCATTTAATGATTATTTAAAGTTTTTTCCTGTTGCATAGTGTAGTCTGGCTTTAGATAAAAATAGGATTTTTGAGAGTAATTTAAAATGCATACATACACACATATAAATTGTTGTGTTAATTTAAACAAGGCGAATTCATACAAGATGAACTCGCTTTGACAACAAACACAACAATACAGAAACAACAGGCATTTTGTTTTTGTAAAATATAGCGATTTACCAAATATATTTTTTTTTTTGTTTTTATATTTTCATATCAAGACAAATTAACGGCCAGGCTCCCTATGAAGAAAATTATCGTTCGCCTCGACTTCAGACGACAAACAGCTGATTTGCGGCTCCCTAAAACATTTTTACAAGAAAATTCTTATGAAAAGAAAATCGAACAATAACGTAAGCATCTCTATATGAAATTGCGGCTCATTAAAAAATATTCTTTCTCTTTGTTCGTATACAAATGCCAAATCACTCACTTATTTTCTTGTTGACGCTTGGCTATTTTTTCTTACAAAATTAACACGAAACGCGCAGAAACCACTAAAATTATAAATAAAAATTTTTTTCTATCTTCTAATATTGATTTTTTAACAATCAACATGAAATTTTCTTTTTAATTAAAAAATAAACTTTTTATGCTTTTTTGTAGAGTTTAAGTAGTGTTTTTTAAAGTACATTTCTAGTTTACAGCGGGTTTTCTTTGAAACTGGAGATTAATTTATGAAACTGTTGTTGTGACAACGTAGTACATATATTGAGAAAGTTTGCGGTAAACAACGTAAGGCCAAGCGAACGATAAGTCAAAAGTTAGTGAGTGACTGGTTTTCTTTCGCCTTTTTTTTTGTAATTACAGTGAGCAAAAAAAATAACTTGTGCACTTAAAACTTTAATATTTTTGAATGTAAATAAGACCAAAAATATTTTCATAAGAAAAATCACGTACCTATATTAAAGTCAAATAAAATAAATAAATAATTAAGATAAATACTAAGTGTAAAAGCAAGGAAGGTTTTGCTCAAAACTGACCGTAAATAGACTTTTGTCAAATTTGCGATACATAGTTATTTTTTTTTTTACCATAGTTGAGACTTTAATTAAAGATAAATATTTTTCTACTTTAGAATTATGTATTGCTCGCTGAAATTTGTATCGTATGTAGACTTTTGTTAAATGCTGTATTAATTTTTTTTTTATTTATATGTACACATTTTGTAATTATTTTTAATTTTATTTTTAATTTTTTCTAATTTTTTTCATTTTTTTTAATTTCATGTTTTTAATCCTCATCGGACTGCATAATTTAAGAAAATAAATTTTTTTTAATGTATGTACTTTTATTTAGAATCTATTTATATAATATTAAGTAAATGATTTAATGAAATATTTAAAATATTTTAATGACGGCATGAAACTATTGTATCTTAATTATATGCATAATTTTTCAAACCAAAATTATTAAATTAATTTATAGATAGAATTTGAAAAGGTTGTAAAATTTTTTCAAATAAAATAAGGGACTAAGGCTGAAGAAAATTCCTGAATACAAACGATTTTGTTCGAACTTGAATTGGATTAAATTTATATTTTGTCTGCATTATGTTAAATTGAGGTACTACTATCTTTAATTTTTTTTAGAAAAATGCGCATTGTTTGTATAAAAAAAAAACTTTTACATTTGCTTTTATTTGCTTTTTATTACTAAAGTAATATTTTTGATAAAAGTTTGATATAAAAATCACTAAATTGTTCGAACGAAAGGAAATTTCAGGAGTGAAGAAAAGTGTTCAGCCTCTACCTTGTAAAATAAATGCACTTTAATCTTTGCATGTACTTCATATCGAAGCTTTATTTTTCAAGACACATTTTTCGAAATGGCTTATTAATAATGCTACAGGAAACTATCATTAAAAAAACATTCACCCTT
This sequence comes from Thelaira solivaga, assembly GCA_947397855.1. Classification (NCBI taxonomy): domain Eukaryota; kingdom Metazoa; phylum Arthropoda; class Insecta; order Diptera; family Tachinidae; genus Thelaira; species Thelaira solivaga. The sequence goes on from OX377612.1 coordinate 32,153,204, forward strand.
ACGATAAAAACTTTGTTCGAAATAATTCCGCTTAAATAAAAAATCATAAGTTTATGGATTTTATCAATTTAGTGTTTAGTTGTCTAGTACAATCGCTTAGTAGTGCTGAGGTTGTGCGCTTCTTAGTACGATAAAAAAAGTTAAATAAAAGTAACTAAATTATTGCTTGAAGGAAATTTAAATTTAATTTTTTAACATTGAAATTTATTGAAAAAATTATTGAATTCGCTTACAACTATTTAAAGACATGTGGAAAACGACTTTATTTCCTTTAGTTTTTGTCTCTTCTTATTAAAGGCCTGCACAAGCATACTTAAAAGCCACTCATCACAACAAACATGTGTAATCTATATATATAAATGAATCCCTATACCCTTGGTCCCACCATCACGCGTAAACGGCTAAACCGATTTCACTATTTTTTTTTTTTTTTTTTTTTTTGTGTTTTTTTTTTTTTTGTGTTTGTTATTGTCAGGAGAAGGTTCTTATGACAGAAAAAAATTAAAAAATTACGCGGAAAATTAGAAAATTTAAGAATCCGTATTTAAAACCACTTTTTACATTTTAAAAGTATTAAATAAATAAAATTCATGTTTTGTACATATGGTATTCCACCCGGCAGGTGCCGCTACAGTCGGTATCTGGCTTATTTGTGTACTACCTCTTTTTACCCGATCATTTACTCTGTGATTACGATCGATTATACAAAAATTTTAAGGCAAGATAACGTTTGCGGGGTTATCTAGTATTTTATAATAAAAAGTGCTTGTAAGCCCTTTCAAGTATGTTTGTGCAGCCCTTTAATTCTTATATCATACCTGTAATAAAAACCTAAATTTCCAATTTCTTAACTTTTTCCTAGCTTTTTTAGGCAACTTTAGATTGCTTTTTCTAGCTGCTGGCAACGCTGCTCTTTATATACAACCTGTAGATTATTTAGATAACTGAGAAATTACGGTACTTAAAGCTTTTCCTTTTTAATTTAAAAAAACACATTCAACTTACTTATTTATGAAGTTCTCTACCTAATAAAATCAGTTTTTTTTTTAATTTCTTGCAGTTGTGCATAATAAATTTATTAAAATAATTTTTTTTTAAATTTTTTTTTAAATAGCAATACACTAATATTATATGAGGTAACTTTATTATTGCATTTTTTTATGTTTTAGTTTTTTTTTTTAACGGCAAACATGCGTTTCAGAAAAAAGTGTGTGTAAAAATAAATAATAAAAAAAAGTTAAAAATTTAATACCCAATAATACTTCACTTTGCAAACAAAAATTTATTGTGTTTTAGCTGTGCTATTCTTAGTAAATATGTGGAATAAATAACAGATGTTTTTTAGAATTAGTGAAAATTTAAGTTCTGTATTTATAAACGTAATTCCTTGCTTCCTAGTTCCAGCACAATTTATTGCATACATTTCTCAAGTGCTAATGTAAAATTGCTGCACATCAACCAAATATCTATTCGATGTACGGTTCTATCAAAAACAAATTAAACTCATAATTTCCATACTAATCTCATTTGACAGGAACATCAATTTAAAAAAAAAAAAGCTTTCAGGTTGTGCTATGGACACAAAGGCTGAATCATCTAAGGTTTAGTCTCATATACTTCAACAAAATCTAAAATAGTTTTACTCTTTGCGTCTTTTTTTTTAATATTAAAAAAAAAAAACTTACAAATTCAACAACGAATCTGTGGCAATATGGAAAAACCGCTTTTGTCTTATTAAGAAATTTTTTTTAGAGGACTACAACTTTAAAAGCCCTAAAAGTTTTTCTTATAAAATTATTTCGATTCTAGCAAACGGTATTGTTCCACCACAATAATACAGTTAAAGCAGTTAAAGACAAATCAATTTTTACTGAAGTAGACTTAAGTTATTTTCCTTTTTACAGCAAAAATACTTCGTTTCATTTTTTTTATGCCTGTTAATCGCACAAAACAAAAATACTTCTTGACATTGACTTTGAAAAAGAATCCAAACATTTTTGTTCATTTATTTTACCACTTCTGCTATTTATTTATTTTGAGTTTCATTAGCAAACACGCTAAATATTTTAATAAATTTTTATGGCATCTTCCCTCCGCCACTAGTGGTCTTTACATGTCGACAGTCGTTAACTTTAAAATCTTTTTTAATAGATTGAGTTCATCGATTTTTATATTTACGTTTGATGAAAAAGACATTAAGAAAGCAAAGCGATAATAGATAGATAAAAAGTGTGTAAATAGTTTTAGCAAAAAATAAAAATGTTTCTAGAATGTTAATCTTGCAACTACGAGTAATTACCTCTAATTAACACACTTAATTTTATACTAGATAATGCCTTGAAAATGCAATTCAGCTTTTATAACTTGAAGTTTCTTTAAGTTGAAGCAAATGTGGTGACAACTTTAAAAGTTCAAGTCTACATAAGTTTAAAATAACTTTAGCCACGCATGAGAAATTAAAAGAGAAAAAAATTATTACAGTTTATAGGAAATTTAACTCAAAGAAGAAAAGATTATACTCAATAATTTTCATATAAAATTTACAGACGAGTTGATAGCTTGTGTTACAAAAACAGCACATAAGTACATTTTCTTGCGAAATTTCATATTTTCCACGAGTTATGGGCGTTCAAACTTTTTATTGGCCAATACAAAATTTGTGATTTTTCACAATAAAACTTTTGAAAGCGTAGCCGGAAGATGAAATTCTGAAGTCCAGTCGAAAACCGGATAAATTTTATATTGTCCTTATGAAAAGTTTGGAGACCCATAACTCGGAAAATATGTATTTCATCAAGAATATGTACTTAATATTTTCTTCTTAGAATTTAATTTTCTATCAGCTGTGATCACTTGTAAATTTGTAAGGAATAAATTTAATTTAGCCAACAGATAAAACAATATTTGTTGTTTAGTTGATTTTCTAACAAAAGATGCAAAATGCCATTTAAACCAAGAGAAAAAAAACTGACTAAAAAGTAAACTAAATTCAACAACAACAATCTTGTAATTAATTACAATAAAGAAAAACTTTCATTAATTTAAATATGAACAGCTAATAAAACATGAAATTTTATAAAAGATGTAACACAAAAATGTTGGCTTAACTCGTAAAATTTCTCTTTTCTATTAATATTTTTTTAATTTGAAATTACAATAAATTAAATAACCAACGAATATCTATTCATATTTTAAATCAGTCTTAAGGCCGGGTTATGCGAACGTTGAAATGTAGAAATGAAAAAATGTAGAGCTCAACTATAAAAACGTAGAAACGTATCATGTGTTTTCTATAGTAAACAAAAAAGAAAAAACAAGTTAAATTCGGCAGTGCCGAGTCTTATATACCCTTCACTGTGTTAGCGAAATATTAATATTTTTCACTTTCCACATTATTTATTAATAGCAAAACCATAGAAACATTAAATGAGTGAAGATAAATATGACGCGTTAAATATGTTTTAACGTAAAACCCGAAGTTTTTTAGTATTTGTAAATATTTTCAGTGGCTTATTTATCAAATACGTCTTAAGTCATTAAATATTAAATGTTTTAAGCAATAGTTTAGCGGAGATCATCTATATTTGTAACCAACCAATCAAATATTCATATATTACTTTGGATATTTTTAAATTTTTTTTATTTTTTTAAATTTTCATATACTCCAGTGTTGTTACTCTGAAGGGCTTAGGCAATTTCCGTTTTGCATCATGGAATAAAAATTACGAAATTTCAAGTAAATGTTAAAACACTTCCAAAAAGCGTAGAACTTACAAATTTCATTTCAGTTTTGTTTCAGTAAGTTTCTGTTGCCAAAATGAAGAATGATAAAAATTCCTCAGAGTATGAGTACTAGGGTAGGAGGGAAATTAAAAAATGTTTAAAAATAATGTAAAGTTTTTTCTGAGTACTTAGAAGATAGATTACAAATCTAGACGACCTCCCTTTTATAATGATATACATCTTATCTCGTAGTCTTCTATGGTTCGTTCGGAAGTTACTTTGGATTATTTTTAAATTTCCATATACCCCAGTGCTGTTGCTCTAAGTGATTTTAGGCACTTGCCGACGAACCATTAAATATTATGAGATGAGACTTATATCATTTTAAAGAGGAGACTGTCTAGATTTGTAATCTATCTTCTAAGTACTCAGAGTTATTTTAGACTATTTTTAAAATTTTTTTGAAATTTCCATACACCCCAGTACTGTTGAACTCAAGAATTTTGGCAGTTTCCGTTTTGCATCATAAAATAAAAACTACGAATTTTTCAGAAAATGTTAAAACACTTCCAGAAAGTTTAGAGCCTACAGATTTAATTCCTTTTTAATTTTAGTAATTTTCCTGCCCAAAAATCCCTCAGAAGAAGAGTACTGGCGTATGAGGGAATTTCATAAATTTTTTAAAAATAATGCAAAGATTTTTCTGAGTACTTGGGTGATACCAAATTTGGTGATGACCTCTTGTTTCAAATGATATATGAACCAACCCGTAATATTCTATGGATCGTTTGCAATCTATTAGATAAATCAACGTATTTATGCACATTTGTCAAAAATACTGAAAAGATATTTACAAATACTAAAAAACATAAGGAATTACGTGAAAACATATTTAACTAACCATATTTATATTCACTCACTTCAAAAAAAGTATGTAATTGATATGCATACTTTTTGCAGCTTGAGGTCGTATTATATATGAAAAATTTATTTATTTATTATTGGAGCGAAATATCAATAAAAAAATTAATTTTTATAATACGACTAAAATTAACGAGTTCTAAGAAACAATCTTTTCTGAGAACCTCATTTTTAAAAGCAATAAAATGACTGCAGGCACTAAATTTTTAAATTAATAAAAAAAGAAATTCTAAGAAAGATATTAAATAGAAAAACAAAAAAATTGATTTTCATTTAATTTTGCAATTTTTTTAAAAAATTTTTAAGCCAAACATATTTAATTATCGAGAAAAATCGAAAAGACTCTTGTTCATAAAGATGCCTGCATTCATAATACTATTGTAGTAAATGCAATAAAAGCCAAACACAAATGCTTGTGTGTACAAAGCATTACGCACATGACAGCTAAATAATTTGAGAAAAAAAAAAAAAAAAATTAATGAATATATGAAATGCCGGTTGTATTTTTGATTTTTTTGGTCTATTTGTGGACCGATCTATCTGATTTTTTGCACAGACATTACGGCAGTTATTTGTAATAAAACTGCGTACCACGTTTTATTGTCCGTCTTGTAGTTTAGACAAATTACGCACAAAATTCACCAAAAATGGTAAAAAAAAAAGAGGTAGTCGCGATTTTGGACTCATAGCTCAGCCATTTATTTACCGATTTAGCTGAATTTTAGTCCATATGCTATGAATATGATATCTGAAAAAACTGTTTACTAATTTTTTTATACTTTAGATAAAAAACGCAAAAAATAAAGCAAAACTTAATGAAAATCTAAAATTTCGGTTGTATTTTTTGATTTTTCTTGTCCATTTGTGGACCGATTTTTCTGGTTTTTTTGCACAGACATTACAATTATTATTTGTAATAAAACTTTGTACCAAGTTTGTTTGTCCGTCTTGCAGTTTAGACAAATTACGCAAAAAACGCTCCGCCATTTATGGACCCATCCAGCTGAGTTTTGGTTAGGATACTACGAATGTGATGTTTAAAAAAACCGCGTACTACTTTTTTCAGTTTAGATAAAAATCGCATAAAATCAAAGCCATAATTTATGAAAATCTAAAATTTCGGTTGCATTTTTGATATTCCTCGGCCATTTGTGGACCGATTGCTTTCATATTTAGCACAGGTATTATGACTTATACTTCAAACAAAACTGCATACCACGTTTTTTGTCCGTGTCTTCGTTTAGACAAAATAGGCAAAAAAACCCACTCAAAAAATGGTCAAAAATAGAGGTAGTTTCGGTTTTTGACTCATAGCTCCGTCATTTATGGACCGATCTGGCTGAATTTCAATAGTAATAGTCTTACAGCAACAACTGACCGTTTGGTATGCTATACTTTTCTGTATGTGGTCTAGATTCTTCTGAAAGTTGATTTCAACTCCTACACGGATAGACAGACGGACAGACGGATATCGCTAAATCGATTCCGCTACTTATAAGTATATATATACTTTATAGGGTGTCCCATGTAGGGTGTAGAAATTACAAACGGAATCATAAAGTTATTACTTACAGTGAAGGGTATAAAAACAATATCTACATATTGCGATTCTTTTTATGTACACATTATTGGTAATTCTTTTTTTTTGGAAAAAGTACCAAAATGCTTCTATTGGTACCAACAATTTATTTCATATTTATAAACAATAACTTAATATCTGCTTAATTATATCAAAGGTAAATTAAATTATAGCATTTTCTGATAGGATTACTTTTGCGCCACCTGATTACTTTTGCGCCACCTGTTATAAAGGGTGTTTTTTATAGACGTATAGAACTTTAAGTTGGCATTACTGTTCAAGATGGCGACCGATTTAACAGCTGTCAAGTGATTTATTCTCAGTTTGGTTTGGCAAATGTAATGCATAGTAGCATGTATTTATTTTTTGCTTCGAACGTGTGGAGATAAATTCGATAAATAAAATCAACTTTTTGGTCACATTTTTATATGAATCATTTCTGTTCATTTTACAGTTGATTGTTTGTTCCGCGTTATGAAAAACTTGGAATTAATTCAATATTGGAGGGAAACCACGTTTTAAGAAACCTATAAAAACCACCACCGCGGAGACCTTGTTATAAGAAACTCAAATTTATATGTTATTTAATATAAATTGAATTCGTACCGTGTTATATGGAATATCACAGAAATATTTTGCTTCAATTTAAAAAAAAAAAAATTGGTTTTTTATAGATTAATAATATGGAAAGTATTAGATATCTTTTCATGTGGTAATAAAGCATAGTCTGCCGTATGACATTTGCAGTAAGGGTGCCAAGCTATCAATCTGGCGGTCGCAGGTTCGATTCCTGCCCAAACCCTGGCAGCCGAAGGCGCTCATTAAAAAAATTAATTTTTGAATTAATTTCTATTATAATATTAAATAATAACATTTTTATGTATTAACTGCTTAATTTTAGCGTCGTAAATTATTTTGTTTTTTAAAGATTATCGTTTTTCTTTTTTTTTTTTTTATTCTTTACTCTTGCAACAGCGCTATAAAAACACCGCGTTATAGGAGACTTGACTGTATAAAACAAACAAAATTTCGAATAGTATCGAAACGAATTAAGTCATTTAACTATTTATCGGTTTTAAAAATTTTTTCGCTTATTAAAACGATTCGATTCCCAAAACAGCCGATAATTTATTTTATTCAAAATATCTATTGACTCCAGATGATGTTTCTAGAGAAGAATACAAGTATAAATTTAATATTTGTTTAAACAAAAAATTATTCTTCAAAATGCCAATACAAACTAAAAACTCATGCTAAAATTTTGTGTCATTTATCGCCCATGTTCTGAGAAACTCGCGTTTTCAAAACGAAAATCGGTTTGCAAAACGCTAAAGCATGTTCTGGAAACCGCACGTTTTGCTTCCGTTTTTGTCATAGAAAGTAAATGAGAAAACGTCAGTTTATAAGTAAACAATTGACACACACAATTGTCAAAATCAAAGTAAATTTTTTAAAACCATATTTTTTATGGAAAAAGGACAATTTTCTTTCCAATTTTGGTTGAAAGAAAAAGAAAATATATTTAATTTGAATTGTGCAACATTTTATTTTATCTTTAACTCTTAGTTTGTGCAAAATTCATCACTTCGCTCCAGTGTATGCTTGCGGTTTGAAAACGTTTTGCGTTTTGCAGAACACTTTTTTGCGATTTCAAATCGTAGTCGCCAAAGTTAAGCGTTTTGCGTTTTTCAGAACATGGGAGTATATTATCAGCCATATTCTTTAATTTATGAATATGAAAGTGTTAATTAGCTTCTGCAAAAACTTTTACAACAAATCTCGTTATACCTTTAAATAAAATCAATATTGTAACTTTTATATTACCTTTATTCGATAAGTGAGGGTCGATAGTAAGAATGATAGAGAAACAAAATTACGCCATGCGCATGATTAACGTTGGATGCCGTAGATTGTCCACTGTTTAAAGAAAAATATTATATATTTTCTCACTCTCTCTTATTTAGCTGTAAATTATTAGCTAATAGGAACACATCGAGAGCTGTCATTTGCGCTACATGGGCCTAAAAGAATTAAAATTAAAATTATATTAAAAGCAAACTTTAAAAAACCAATTTTCTTCATTTGTAAAGGGTGTTTTTTATAGACGTATAGAACTTAGACTTTTTTCAACATTTGTGGCCGTATATCGGCAATAACACGGCGAATGTTGTCTTCCAAATGGTCAAGCGTTTGTGGCTTATCCGCATAGACCAATGACTTTACATAGCCCCACAGAAAGTAGTCTAGCGGTGTTAAATCACAAGATCTTGGAGGCCAATTCACAGGAATAAAGTTCATTTTTATTTTACAAGTTAGAAGCCAAATACTTTTCTTTACTTATGAAATTACCTTCCTTCGACCAATTTATCAATTTACATATCAAAGTTTTATCGAAAATATTAAGTTAGCTAAATTGGTCTCAGTCTCATAAATTTTGAGGCTAAATGTAAGAAAAAAAAAGACTAAAATAGCAACGCTGATAGCAACTGTTAATTTTGCTATTGTTAGCGATCAGCTTAAAATTGGTATATGCTATTCTTGTCTTCTTCAGTGTGTGAGAATACTGTAGCGCAGTAAGTAGCAATAACCAGCGAAATTTTTAACTTCATCAATTTCAATTTAACACCTAGTTGTACCTAGTTTAGGTATTAGATTCTCATACTAAGTATTTAAAACCCAATTAGTATTGTGATAAATTTTCTAAGCAAAGGTGATAGATACACTCATTCTTAAAACGTAAAGGAAAAAACGGCAATAAATCTTAGGAAACGTTCCAAGGTCGTTTAGAGCGAATTTTGAAGGTAATTTTGATAAAATTATTAAATATATACAACTACCAGTCTAAACACAATAGATTTTTATGGTGTTTATTAAGAATTCAAAAACTTCCTTGGGAGGCGGCTGCATGCAAGCCACACATAACTACAAACATGTGTAATTATTTATGATAAAAAGTGTTCATAAGCCATTTCAAGTATGCTTGTGCAGCCCTTTAGTATGCAGCGATAACGGGCAAAGAATAGTAAATATTTTTCAGATACACAAAAGAAAATAAACCTTAAAAATATAACTTTAAATTTTTGTAGAAAAGTTGCTGCAATGAGCAAGATTAATAAGAAAATATATTTTAATGCTCTTATCAAAAAAAAATGTTGACGTAGACTTTAAAATAAAATTTATGAAAAAATTATATGAAAAATTTCGATAACGTTGACTTTAAAGTCTGCGTTAATATTTTTGGATAAGGGGGTAAATATTAAAAGAACTGAGAGAAAATTTCTCTATATATAGAGCTGGCCTAGATGAATTAAAATTAAAACAATAAGAACAACAGCAAGTGGTTTCAAACCCAAATTTTCTTAACCTTTAAAAACCTAAAAAATTCACATTAATTTTATTTAAAATTATTTTCCAGAATTTACACAAAAATCAACCAATCAATATGTTCAGTATTAAACTTAAAACTAAAGACGAAAAGATTTTTGAAGTTGATATAGAAGTAATAAAACGTTGGGGCGTAATAGAGAATGTGTTTCAACTGTGCCAGGTGAAAGAGAACTCTGTAATACCATTGCCAAACGTAGAAGCTGACATTTTATCTAAGCTTTTGGAATGGTCAAATCATCACAAAAATGATGCTGAAAACGATGAGACACCTTTAGAAGAGAGCAGTTGGGATGTGAAATTTTTGGACGTAGACCAGGAAACATTATTTGGTATAATTAATGCAGCAAACTGTTTGGATATACGCAAACTCTTCATTTATTCCTGTAAAACTGTAGCAAACATGATAAAAGGCAAAAGTCCCGATCAGATACGAGCACTTTTTGACATTATAGATGATTTTTTTCCTGACGACGAATAAATCCCACACTTCTTCATTGAAAATTTTAAAACCAAATAAAATGTGTGTAGATGCTAAGAAATTGAATTAAAAAAAATTGAAAGAAAATATAAAACTGTTTATACAATTTATTTTTACATCTATTTCAAACAGGGCAGGGAAAAAATTATGCTTGTGAGCCCGAGTAGTGTTTACGAGCACAAAATAATGCTCATGCTAGCGAGCATAAAAATAACACTCATGCTCGTGAATTTTATTTTGTGTTAGTGCTTACGTGCTCGTAAGTACGAGCGCAAAATATTGCGAGCAGAATATAAAACTCATAAGAATGAGAACGTAAGAACTGCTCGTGCTCGTAGACATATCACTATAATTTATTTTTACAGATGTATACATGTTTACTAGAAATGCCAAACGGGAAATCCCGTTCCCGAAAATCCTAGTATTTTTGGGAATAGCTAAATCCCGATATTCGGGATTTTTACTTTTTAAATTCCGGGTTTTCCGGCAATTTCGGGATTTTATTAATCCCGTTTTAGTTATATTTTTTATATTCAAAATGATATGTCCCCTTATTAAAAACAAAAACTTATTATTTGAAACGCCCTGTTGAAGAAAATCAACACAACCACTTTGATATAAGTATTAACAAAACTTGCTTTATATTTCTATTAAAAAGTAAAGAAAAGTGAAAACAAATAAAAAATCAAGTTTTTTTTTTTGCGTAAAATTGAAAAAAAAAATGTAGCTTTGAAGAACACAAAACAAAAAATAAAGATAAAAGTTCAGTTTGGAGTCATTTTCTATGTTTATGTTTTCCGGGATTTTTAAAAACCAGTCCCGTTTGGCATCTCTAATGCATACATACATATGAAATACAAATGGTAGAATGTTTGTTACTCAAGTAGGCAAAAACGTCTCTACGGTTTTTTCCAAAATTTGGTATATACGATCTATTTACTACAAGGAAGATGCTATATCATTAAAATTGGCCTCGCCCACTTTTCGTATATCTGGAGGGTTACTCTCTATTGCGATGCGAAAGAAAACGCATCGCAACTCAATGTAAAAATCATACAGATGCGAACGGTTTTTCTTTCGCATCGCAATAGAGAGTAACCCCCCTGCACTATTTTTCAACTGATTTTAATGAAATTTGGTAATGACACTATAGAAATCTTATTGGAAGAGGATTTTTTTTTATTTTTGCCATTAACTTTTACTTCTTAGTTCTTAATTACAATGTTTGATTTAAAAATTTTTTGTAAATGTTTCCAAAATTTAACTACCTATAGTGTGAAAATGAGGTTCTCAAAAAGGATTTTTTTAGCACTCGTCAATTTTAGTTCCATCAACTAAAATTAATTATTTATTTTATATTTTTTAAAAACGCACACAACTGTTGTTGTCTCAAAACAAATGATTCAAAGCCGATATGAAAATATCTGGAATGAAATCTTTGAAAATTATTCATATTCTGAAAGTGGCGAAAACGGTTAGTTTTAACATTAGAATTTTTAATCTCAAAATAGGTCTTCCGTACAAATTTGGCATTTTTAAGTCAAAGAGCACACTTTTAATCTATAAGTTTTCTTATACAGTTGATTTAAATTATTTTATAGTGCTTTCAGACTGAAAGTTAAATACTGAATTTAACATTAAATTCACGAACAGATGATTTTGCGTTCACACTGCAAATTTAACATATAGTGTGTCCAATTAATTTCTACAAAACAATAAAAATTTTCCCATAGAAATAAGTGTATTTGATCCGTTAGTTTGTATAAAACTTATTTGACCAACTGTACAGCAGTGAATACACTTACGAGACACATATTTTCTTTGTCTTTCGTCGAAAAACTTCGTTTTCTTTGAAATGCTGCTGCCATTGAAAGCATTTTCTTCTGAAAATATTTGAAATGGTTTTAATTTTATTATTTCATTCAATAACATTAGCAGCTGTTTCTATATTTACAGATCTTTTTAACTTGGTAGCACTAAGCTTAACGGACAAAAACAGTGTTGTATTTCATAAATCCAACTTAAATTCAATTCCAAAATAGCATTTAATGTGGATTTATTAAATTCATTTTGTATGGTAAATACAGTATTTATGTTAAATTCACTCAGCCTGAAAACATTATTGAAAAGAAAAAAAGCAAAACGCATGATTTTCAAAATATACTTACGTAATTTAGACATTTTCAAAACAAAAAACATTTAAAAAAATACCCTTTCCTTTTGAAAGCAAACAGAAAAAACAATTTAATGTATCAAACAATTTTATTCTCAACAGAATATTTATCAAAAGTTTATTCTTAATCTCTCCTTAAAAGTTCTTCTTTATTTGAAAATTTTAGATATCTTATTACTTTTTGTACTTTTTTGAGTGGGCGTGGCATTACCAAAGTGAGCACAAACAAAAAATAAAAAAAACTCTTTTAATCCCTGTAGTAAGGTATACAACACAAAATAGCAAATTTATGTTGCATTTTGCTTCGGAAAATTGATTTTGTTATTTAAAGAAATAATTTTACTTTTTAAGAAAAGCCGTGTCTTCTTCTGTCATAATGAATTATTTTTAATAGAGAATAACTTTCTTTATAAATAATCAGGTAAGAGATAGTTAAGAGCGAACGCTAATTCGAAAAATCTACAGGGTGTACAGAGGCAACAGATAACACAACACAGATGCATGCATACATACTAGACATCTGAACAAATGCATTTGGATTTACGTAGTACTTATGTACTCTGCAGCAAGTGCATGTATTTGCAAATACACACAAAAATGAGTTCACATTTCAGGAACAACAAAATTCACGAATGACTGCTTACTTCTGCTTGCTTGCTTTTGGTGTTTGTAGAAATCGCAAATACATAAAATGCTTCAAATAGATTTGGTACTTGTAAGCTGTGACTCATAGTTATAGGCATTAACACAGAGAATCTCTATACATCTTTATTAAAGAAGTATGTATAGAGTAGACTTGGGCATAATCGCTCATATCACTGAATCGTTCAGATTTTTCAAATCACCTAAATGACCTAGGTCATTTTAATTGTTCATCGTTCATTTCGGACACTGTACGATGACTTTTGATTTTCGTTCATCGTTCCTTTCGTACACTGTAACAAAAAACTTATGACTTTCGTTCATTGTATTTTTTATACACCGTAATACCTTTATAATGATATATTATTACAACTGATTATTGAATTTAAGCATGTGCGATTTTAAATTAACTATCAATTTTTTATGTTTAAGTCTGCAATTAAATTTTGCTACATTTTAACTAAAACAAGTTTTAGTTAAAATGTTAGCTAGTTAGTAAAAGTCAGTGAACGCTGAACGAAATAATTTAAAAAAATTGAAACGTCCGAATCATTCAATTTGCTGAATCGTTCATATTAACTAGGTCGGACATGAATGCCACAAGCCTAGTATAAAGAACGAGAGAGGGAATTTAAATGAGAATGATTGTTTTTCATTATCTAACGTAATGATGTTTCTAAAAGTCCCCACGGCTTATGTAAATACAAATTAAATTTTTACACACATGAAGCTAATTTTTTTTATTTTTATTTTATACAAGTGTAATTTATATTATATATAAATATATATAATTAATTAATTTGAGCTTAGTCTTGATACTTAAAAATGTTTTTGCTTTATTATTTATTATTTTCAATATTTCGCTTTCCTGTGGAAAGCTTTATATTTTTCCTGAAGAAGCTTTCCACAGGAAAGCGAAATATTGAAAATAATAAATAATAAAGCAAAAACATTTTTAAGTATCAAGACTAAGCTCAAATTAATTAATTATATATCAATAAAAAGTCTTAAATAATAATTATATAAATTTAATATTTAAATATAATTTATCATTTATAACCTCATATTTTATAGGCTTATAAGCTAAGTCACTTACGTTTTCAAATCATTTGGTTATATTCGCTGCTATTATAGAACGAACGTTGAAATAAATTACTTAATAAATTATTTAATGTGTTCTTTGTTAATTTTGAAGAACAATTAGTTGTTTTATAAAAGAAAAACACTTAAAAATTAAAAAAAAAATAAAGACACCTTTTTTGCTGTATAATTTTTTATTTGCTCTTGTGCTTTCTTTTGTGAACAAAACAAAGGAATCAGCTGTTTTTTTGTGCTTTGAAATAGATAAAATCACACAGAAAAATACAAAAGCAGTGTGATTTACAGAACAGCGCAAAATCACACGTGTGATTTCAAAACCACATGTGATTTAAAATCATGTGATTTTCAGAACAGACCTGTATATGTCGATTTTTCGATGAATGCCGACTTTGTGTTAAGAAGTGTGGTAGCTCCAGCAAAGTATTTGGTGTTCCGCAAATACAGTACTCATTTCTGTAGTACTTTTTTCTCTGAGTTATTTGCTTTTTATTGTTCCTACTTTCGAAATAAAGTCTTTGCAAATGCTTACGGATAAGAACTTGAAAAGCAACACTTCACTACTCTTCACTATTTGACCTCTGGGAGCAAGTAACTACTTGTATTTACTTTTGGCAAATGTACCTATAAATAAAGAGTGATTTTTTTGCTATTATCTTTTTGGCAACACTAGTTTTGACAGCTCACGCACGTTTTGTATCTTGTGTCACTGTCAAACATCTTCAGTTTGGTCTATAATTTAATCATGAATCGTCTTACAAACGAACAACGCTTGCAAATTATTGAATTTTATTACCAAAATGCGTGCTCTGTTAAGAAAGTTCATCGCGCGCTTCTTCCATTTTATGGTCAGTTTAATCGACCTACTGAGGCTTCTATTCGGGCTATTGTAACAAAATTTGGAGTGAAGAGCAGCCAGAAGCATTGCAAGAGCTACCAATGCATCCACAAAAAACAACCGTTTGGTGCGGATTATGGGCTGGCGGCATCATTGGGCCGTATTTCTTCAAAGATGATGCGAATCACAACGTTACTGTGAATGGTGAGCGCTACCGTGCGATGATAACAAACTTTTTTTTGCCCAAAATGGAAGAGCTTGACTTGCATGACATGTGGTTTCAACAAGACGGTGCCACATGCCACACAGCACGCTAAACAATGGACCAATTGAGAGTCGAGTTCGGTGAACAATTTATTTCACGCTTGGGACCAGTCAATTGGCCGCCCAGATCGTGCGATTTAACGCCTCTAGACAATTTTTTGTGGGGCTATGTTAAGGCTAATGTCTATAGGGACAAGCCCGCTTCGATTGACGCACTGGAAGCCAACATTGCCAACATTATTCGTGAGATACCGGCCGAAATGTTGGAAAGAGTATGCCAAAATTGGACTAAGCGGATGGACTATTTGAGGCGCAGCCGCGGCCAACATTTGCATGAAATAATCTTCAAACATTAAATTATATCGACCCAACTATCGATCCAAATAAATATTTCATGCATTTTTCTGAATTTTATGTGTTTTTTTTTTTTAAATTTCCGATAGTTCTTATAAAATCACCTTTTACAAAAAAGTTATTTGTTGCAGATGTCTAATACATACATATGTGACTTATATACTTATTTACTACAGGATTTTATACAAAGTAAAACACAAAAACATGTCACAAAGAAAAGAATTTTATTGTTTTTTGTTCGTAGAAAATTAAATAGCCTTTGTGCGTGTGTGTATCAGCTATCTAAAATAGCGTTATAACAGAATTTATAAAAAAAAAATAAAGAATTTAAAGCAATCCCTATGATACCATAACGTAAAGTTATATGAAAGGAACTTCCAGCAACTGTCCGACCAATTTAGTAATTTGGGACTTAACTATCGAAAAAAAATTCAAGAATTCTGCAACTTTGTAAACTTAAAAGAGGGGATTTACTTCATTTTCTTTCATCATAAGATTAAATGAACAAGAGTCTGCTATAAGGACCGATTTCTCTACAAGCAACGATAACTCCTTCGCTACATTTGTATTAAAAGCAAAAACAAATTTTCGTATCGTTCGATTGTAGAGAAATAGGCTGTAACTAATTTAGCACATTTCTTTCCTTTCTTTTCTACTGCTGATATCGTAGTTATTGATTCTGGTTAACAGTCATTCTTGGATCTTAGAAATCAATGTAATAGAATTGCATTTTTAAAAGAATTTTCAATTGCTGATAGCTTAGAAAGACATTATTTTATAGAACAACCGCAGTATTGGGTGGAAGGTAATTTAAATTCATGAGCAATTGGGTGACAGATTACACACCTAGAGGATCTCCCCTTTAAAAACAATGTGTGTCCCATTTTAAAAATCTTTTAGAGAAATTTACGTAATTATGCCCATTTGTACTTTTCACTTACATATATTTTTCCTAAAGAAAAAATATTTACAAATACTAAAACACGTAAGGGGTTACATTATATGTATATTAAGATGGGCATATTTATCTTCACTCACTTCTGGATAAGACTCAGCCATAAAACCCAGGTAAAATAAATCCTATAACAGTCAGTAAAAATACATTTTAATCGAGATTAAAGGACTACCTATCGTAACAATTAACAAGATATACCTGAATCGTAAAACATTCTTTATATCATAGTTGTACCTAGTTCAGGTACTAGATTCTCATACTGAGTATTTAAGGCCAAGCATTTCTTCAGACTCAAATAGTAGTGTGATAAATTTCCTAAGCAAACGTGATAGATAAACTTATTTTTAAAACATAAAGAGAAAAACGGCAAGAAATCTTAAGAAACGTTCGAAAAACGTTTAGAGCGAATTTAAAAGGTAATTTTGATAAAATTATTAAAAATATACAACTACCAGTCTTAGCACAATTGATTTTTTATGGTGTTTAAAGCAAACAAAAGTGTCAAATAGTGTTTATTAAGAAATCAAAAACTTCCAAACATAATTGCAAGCCATACATTACTACAAACAATATTTTACAAAAAAAGTGCTTGTAACCCATTTCGAGTACGCTTGCGATAATGGGCAAAAAATAGTAAATATTTTTAAGATACCATAAAATTTTTTTTAGAAACTTTGTTGTAAAGAGCAAGAAAATATATGTATTTTAAACATTTAAAGAACTGAGAGAAAATTGCTGGATAGATAAAGAAATTAAAATTAAAAAAATAATACCAACATCAAACGGTTTCAAACCCAATTTTCTTAACCTTGTTGTCAAGATAAGACTCAGCCATAAAACCCAGGTAAAATAAATCCTATAACAGTCAGTAAAAATACGTTTTAATCGAGATAAAAGGACTACCTATCGTAACAAATAACAAGGTATACCTGAATCGTAAAACATTCTTTGTATCATAGTTGTACCTAGTTCAGGTACTAGATTCTCATACTGAGTATTTAAGCCCAAGCATTTCTTCAGACTCAAATAGTAGTGTGATAAATTTCCTAAGCAAAAGTGATAGATAAACTTATTTTTAAAACATAAAGAGAAAAACGGCAAGAAATCTTAAGAAACGTTCGAAACCCGATTTTCTTAACCTTTAAAAAACTAAAAATTCACATTAATTTTATTTTAAAATTATTTTTCAGAATTTCAATACGAAAACACACAAAGATCACCAATCAACATGCCCAATTTTAAAATAAAAACAAAAGACGAAAAAATTGTTGAAGTTGATACAGAAATAGCCAAAAAGTGGGGCATAATAAAGAATATGTTGGAAGACCTCGGCATGGAAGAGGATAAGAACTCTGTAATACCATTGCCAAACGTAGAATCTGACATTTTATCTAAGATTATGGAATGGTCAAATTATCACAAAAATGATGATGAAAACGATAAGACACCTTTAGAAGAGAGCAAGTGGGATGTGACATTTTTGAAAGTAGACCAAAAAACATTATTTGGTATAATTGCTGCAGCAAACTATTTGGATATAAAAAAACTCTTCGATTATTCTTGTAAAACTGTAGCAAACATGATAAAAGGCAAAAATCCCGAAGGTATACGAAAACTTTTCAACATTAAAAATGATATGTTTTCAAGCGAATAAAAACATAACAACAAATAAATCGTACACTTTTTTCACTGAAAATTTAGAAACCAAATAAAATATTTTTTATTTCATTAATAAATGCTGTGTAGATGCTAGGAAATTCAATTTAATTTTAAATATTAACAATTTAATTAAATTCAAAACTAAAAAATAGATTTTTATTTTATTAAAATGAAGAGAATACATACATAAATAACATTTTTCATACAATTTATTTTTACATCTATTTCAAATTAATTTTAATTTCTTCTTTAGAATATGTCCGTAAGGTTTGAAGATTTTTTGCGATTAAGTGAGTTGAATAAAATATGAAGGAGTAAAAAGAATTCAACAAATGAAAAAAATAAATAAAATTACGCAGTCTATCGTCTTTCTAAAATCATAAAAAATATTTTTGGTTAATAAGCGCTTATTAAACACATTTCTCATAGAAAAGTTACTTAAAAAGTCCTTAATAAACAAAAATGTGTTTTATGAATTTGTGGGCTGCTAAGCAAGAGGATCGATCCTCCATAAGCAACATGATTCAACAGAATTAATATCGCACAATTTTTGCCAAAATTTCATTTGATATTTTCGCTGCAGTCAGCTCTGATGACATCTTGTGTAGCATTGCAACATATCCATTTGATATTATTATGTTATGCTGTGTACACACTTATAAACATGTTTACGGAACATGTTTTTCGCTCAGGCTCCATTTTTTTTATACATGCACTGGCACCAACAAGTAAACCACAAATGCAACATCTGTTCTGTATTTTGTATTATAGCATGAACATCACACATTTGAAAAAATATATACTTTTATTTTTGTAATTGTCACTTTTCACATTCCATAATTCTGGTAAATTTTTATATACACGTAAATTAATAAAATTTACCCAACTCTCTTTTCTTTCAATTGCAATTTTTCTTTTTCTTTACTTCAATTAATTTTTTCAGCGGTCGACAAAATCCTACATGTTTACAGCTTGCTTGTTGTAGGTGAACTAAACAAGTAAAAACAGTAAACAATGATACAGACTATGGAACCAACATCAAAGCAACCAGAAAATATCAAAAAAATTTGAAGGGAACACGAAAATAAACTATACACACGACTACACACTATGGAATGAAACACGAAATATGTCTTGTTTATGGAACATGTTTCTAAGTGTGTACTCAGCTTTAGAAGTAGATACTAAAGGGCTTTACAAGCCCATTTGAAATACACGATACACTACTGTGTTCTGTGTTCTTGTGTTCTTTTTACAGTACACCAAAATGTTCTGTGCAAAAATGACGCAATAGAACAAGCATAGAAAGTACGATTTTGTCGACCGCTGAAAAAATTAATTGAAGTAAAGAAAAAGAACAGTCTTTCATTTGTGAAAACTCTTCTTTTTTTCAATACCAATTTTGTTTTACCATATTTTTTTTTTCTTTATCTGTACTTCACTTACACACCTGATCAAATTAATAGATACACCACAGATTTTAGTTGTATTATAATGAAATTAAAATTATATTTCACTTCATTGAAAAAATGATTTTATATTTTTCCTTAAGTATTTACACAAGAAAAATATATTTTTTAATCTTTTGCTATAATGAGTCTGCTCAAAATAATAGATACACTTGAGATCTGCGAAATAAAAAGTAGTTTAAAACTTATAATTTTTAGTTCTTGTGGATTTTCATCTAGTCTCCACTGTAGCTATCCTTATTTTGAACTACTTTTGTCACCCTCCTAGACATGCTACTTATTAAATTGCGGCAAGTTTCTTTCAGTATTTCATACCAAGTTTTTTGCACGAATTGTTAGAGTTGTTGCTTACTACTAAATGTTTCCTTGCTCAACTTTTTTTTTAAGTCACCCCATAAATTTTCTATTGGATTAGGATCAGGGCATTGACTTGGCCACGGACGAAGAATAACATTGTTGTTTACTACACCTGCTGTATGCTTTAGAGCATTATCCTGCTGGAATACCCAAACTAATGGCATATTCTCCTCCGCATACTGTAGCATTATGTTTTCCAATATTTCCTTATAATCAAAAGCTGTCATTTTATTTGTAATTTGAAATATTGGTCCCACACCTTTCCATAAAAAAGACGCTCAAAATATGATGTTTCCAAATCCATGCTTCACGGTTGTTTTCGTGAATCTTGCATGGAATTCTCTACCTTTGGGGCGTCTTACATTCCTTTCGGAGTCGTTTCCGAACAAATTAATTTTAGTTTCATCGCTCCATAAAATGTTTCTCCATTTTTTTTCACCAACAGGGCTCAACCAACTCATATGATTTTTTTTTTGCAAATTGTAACCTTATCGCCAGATTTTTTTTCCCCATTAAAGGGACTTTTCTAGCAATTAATCCTGGAAGATTGGCCATTTGTAAACGTCATCTAATTGTTGGAGCACTAACCGCATTTCCAATTCCTGCAGAAATTTGTCTGGATGACTTAAATGGATCTTTTTTTGATATTGTAACAATATAGTGGTCAAGTGCCGCAGTGGTTTTCAATGGCTTACAACGGCTACCTTTCTGTAAACAACTTGTTTATGCATTCTGAACAAAATGAAGTTATCTCTGAAGAGATCTAAAGATTTCTCGTAAAGATTTTCCATTTTTATGAAGTTAAGCAACAAGCCTCCGTTCTTCTGAAGTACAGTGCGTATTTCGACCCATCTGCACAATAATTAGAGGATACAATCACTTCATTTTTTTCTAGTAACAATTACTTACCACGTTCTTTAAAAAAATTACAGAAAAAATTAGTTTTAACTATAAAATTGCACGTGTATCTATTATTTTGACCAATCCAAATTTCACTTTTAGCAATCAAAACTTAATTTTTTTTATAACGGTACTAAATATTTGCTTATGCTTGGATAATTTAGTGTTTCCCAATGTAATTCTAAAGTGCGAAGAACATGCTGCAAGCTAAAGTTACCCGAGGCGTAAAAAAACCTATTTTACAAAAGTACTTACAAGTGTATCTTTTATTTTGGTCAGGTGTGTAGCTCACCGCTCATTTTTTTTACATGTTCCCGTGATGTTCATGCTATAAATAAAAATACAGAACAGATATTGCATTTGTGGTTTATTTGTTGGTTCCAGTGCGTGTATAAAAAAAATGAAACCTGAGCGAAAAACGTGTTCCGTAAACATGTTTACGAGTGTGTACTCAGCATAACAATTGTTACAAATTCTCAACAATTTTTAGTTATGTTGTTATTTTTGTATTTTTGACGCTATCTGGTTTTCTTGTACCATGGAGTACCTATTTTAATGACCACATGTGTATGTTTGTATCTAAAGGATGGTTAAATTTTAAGGGCCGATGTTGAATGTGAACCACACCTAAACGTCAAGTTTTTTTTTTTTTTTTTTTTGCTGCATTTCATTTGACATTTCTCAATTTCAGACTAACAATCGAGCAACCCGTTAAAGTTATTCAGGCTTATTATGAAAATGGGCGTTCAAATTAAAATGCATATCGTGCACTCCGTGATTTTTTCTTCTTCAGTGCTGAAGCACATTTTCTCCTCAGTGGATTCGTCAATAAGCAGAATTGTCGCATTTGGGCGAATGATAATCCTAGAGTGAATGTCGAAAAACCAATGCACCCACAAAGAGTGACTGTTTGTTGCGATTTATGGGTTGGCGGCATCATCGGCCGTATTTTTTCGAATTTGAGGCCGGTCAGGCACTTACTGTGAATGGTGTTCGCTATCGTGAGATGATAACGAACTTTTTATGGCCCGAATTGGAAGATATGGATGTGGACGATAAGGTTTCAACAGGACGGTGCCACTTGTCACACAGCTAACGAAACAATGTCTCTTTTGCGCGACAAATTCAATGGCCGTGTTATCTCACGTGGTGGCGATGTCAATTGGCCGCCAAGATCATGTGTTTTGACACCGTTGGACTTCTTTCTTTGGGGTTATTTGAAAGAAAAGGTGTACGTCGATAAGCCAGCAACAACTCAATTTAAATGAGAATGATTGTTTTTCATTATCTAACGTAATGATGTTTCTAAAAGTCCCCACGGCTTATGTAAATACAAATTAAATTTTTACACACATGAAGCTAATTTTTTTTTTTTATTTTTTTTTTATTTTATACAAGTGTAATTTATATTATATATAAATATATATAATTAATTAATTTGAGCTTAGTCTTGATACTTAAAAATGTTTTTGCTTTATTATTTATTATTTTCAATATTTCGCTTTCCTGTGGAAAGCTTTATATTTTTCCTGAAGAAGCTTTCCACAGGAAAGCGAAATATTGAAAATAATAAATAATAAAGCAAAAACATTTTTAAGTATCAAGACTAAGCTCAAATTAATTAATTATATATCAATAAAAAGTCTTAAATAATAATTATATAAATTTAATATTTAAATATAATTTATCATTTATAACCTCATATTTTATAGGCTTATAAGCTAAGTCACTTACGTTTTCAAATCATTTGGTTATATTCGCTGCTATTATAGAACGAACGTTGAAATAAATTACTTAATAAATTATTTAATGTGTTCTTTGTTAATTTTGAAGAACAATTAGTTGTTTTATAAAAGAAAAACACTTAAAAATTAAAAAAAAAATAAAGACACCTTTTTTGCTGTATAATTTTTTATTTGCTCTTGTGCTTTCTTTTGTGAACAAAACAAAGGAATCAGCTGTTTTTTTGTGCTTTGAAATAGATAAAATCACACAGAAAAATACAAAAGCAGTGTGATTTACAGAACAGCGCAAAATCACACGTGTGATTTCAAAACCACATGTGATTTAAAATCATGTGATTTTCAGAACAGACCTGTATATGTCGATTTTTCGATGAATGCCGACTTTGTGTTAAGAAGTGTGGTAGCTCCAGCAAAGTATTTGGTGTTCCGCAAATACAGTACTCATTTCTGTAGTACTTTTTTCTCTGAGTTATTTGCTTTTTATTGTTCCTACTTTCGAAATAAAGTCTTTGCAAATGCTTACGGATAAGAACTTGAAAAGCAACACTTCACTACTCTTCACTATTTGACCTCTGGGAGCAAGTAACTACTTGTATTTACTTTTGGCAAATGTACCTATAAATACAAAAAAGTTATTTGTTGCAGATGTCTAATACATACATATGTGACTTATATACTTATTTACTACAGGATTTTATACAAAGTAAAACACAAAAACATGTCACAAAGAAAAGAATTTTATTGTTTTTTGTTCGTAGAAAATTAAATAGCCTTTGTGCGTGTGTGTATCAGCTATCTAAAATAGCGTTATAACAGAATTTATAAAAAAAAAATAAAGAATTTAAAGCAATCCCTATGATACCATAACGTAAAGTTATATGAAAGGAACTTCCAGCAACTGTCCGACCAATTTAGTAATTTGGGACTTAACTATCGAAAAAAAATTCAAGAATTCTGCAACTTTGTAAACTTAAAAGAGGGGATTTACTTCATTTTCTTTCATCATAAGATTAAATGAACAAGAGTCTGCTATAAGGACCGATTTCTCTACAAGCAACGATAACTCCTTCGCTACATTTGTATTAAAAGCAAAAACAAATTTTCGTATCGTTCGATTGTAGAGAAATAGGCTGTAACTAATTTAGCACATTTCTTTCCTTTCTTTTCTACTGCTGATATCGTAGTTATTGATTCTGGTTAACAGTCATTCTTGGATCTTAGAAATCAATGTAATAGAATTGCATTTTTAAAGGAATTTTCAATTGCTGATAGCTTAGAAAGACATTATTATTGGGTGGAAGGTAATTTAAATTCATGAGCAATTGGGTAACAGATTACACACCTAGAGGATCTCCCCTTTAAAAACAATGTGTGTCCCATTTTAAAAATCTTTTAGAGAAATTTACGTAATTATGCCCATTTGTACTTTTCACTTACATATATTTTTCCTAAAGAAAAAATATTTACAAATACTAAAACACGTAAGGGGTTACATTATATGTATATTAAGATGGGCATATTTATCTTCACTCACTTCTGGATAAGACTCAGCCATAAAACCCAGGTAAAATAAATCCTATAACAGTCAGTAAAAATACATTTTAATCGAGATTAAAGGACTACCTATCGTAACAATTAACAAGATATACCTGAATCGTAAAACATTCTTTATATCATAGTTGTACCTAGTTCAGGTACTAGATTCTCATACTGAGTATTTAAGGCCAAGCATTTCTTCAGACTCAAATAGTAGTGTGATAAATTTCCTAAGCAAACGTGATAGATAAACTTATTTTTAAAACATAAAGAGAAAAACGGCAAGAAATCTTAAGAAACGTTCGAAAAACGTTTAGAGCGAATTTAAAAGGTAATTTTGATAAAATTATTAAAAATATACAACTACCAGTCTTAGCACAATTGATTTTTTATGGTGTTTAAAGCAAACAAAAGTGTCAAATAGTGTTTATTAAGAAATCAAAAACTTCCAAACATAATTGCAAGCCATACATTACTACAAACAATATTTTACAAAAAAAGTGCTTGTAACCCATTTCGAGTACGCTTGCGATAATGGGCAAAAAATAGTAAATATTTTTAAGATACCATAAAATTTTTTTTAGAAACTTTGTTGTAAAGAGCAAGAAAATATATGTATTTTAAACATTTAAAGAACTGAGAGAAAATTGCTGGATAGATAAAGAAATTAAAATTAAAAAAATAATACCAACATCAAACGGTTTCAAACCCAATTTTCTTAACCTTGTTGTCAAGATAAGACTCAGCCATAAAACCCAGGTAAAATAAATCCTATAACAGTCAGTAAAAATACGTTTTAATCGAGATAAAAGGACTACCTATCGTAACAAATAACAAGGTATACCTGAATCGTAAAACATTCTTTGTATCATAGTTGTACCTAGTTCAGGTACTAGATTCTCATACTGAGTATTTAAGCCCAAGCATTTCTTCAGACTCAAATAGTAGTGTGATAAATTTCCTAAGCAAAAGTGATAGATAAACTTATTTTTAAAACATAAAGAGAAAAACGGCAAGAAATCTTAAGAAACGTTCGAAACCCGATTTTCTTAACCTTTAAAAAACTAAAAATTCACATTAATTTTATTTTAAAATTATTTTTCAGAATTTCAATACGAAAACACACAAAGATCACCAATCAACATGCCCAATTTTAAAATAAAAACAAAAGACGAAAAAATTGTTGAAGTTGATACAGAAATAGCCAAAAAGTGGGGCATAATAAAGAATATGTTGGAAGACCTCGGCATGGAAGAGGATAAGAACTCTGTAATACCATTGCCAAACGTAGAATCTGACATTTTATCTAAGATTATGGAATGGTCAAATTATCACAAAAATGATGATGAAAACGATAAGACACCTTTAGAAGAGAGCAAGTGGGATGTGACATTTTTGAAAGTAGACCAAAAAACATTATTTGGTATAATTGCTGCAGCAAACTATTTGGATATAAAAAAACTCTTCGATTATTCTTGTAAAACTGTAGCAAACATGATAAAAGGCAAAAATCCCGAAGGTATACGAAAACTTTTCAACATTAAAAATGATATGTTTTCAAGCGAATAAAAACATAACAACAAATAAATCGTACACTTTTTTCACTGAAAATTTAGAAACCAAATAAAATATTTTTTATTTCATTAATAAATGCTGTGTAGATGCTAGGAAATTCAATTTAATTTTAAATATTAACAATTTAATTAAATTCAAAACTAAAAAATAGATTTTTATTTTATTAAAATGAAGAGAATACATACATAAATAACATTTTTCATACAATTTATTTTTACATCTATTTCAAATTAATTTTAATTTCTTCTTTAGAATATGTCCGTAAGGTTTGAAGATTTTTTGCGATTAAGTGAGTTGAATAAAATATGAAGGAGTAAAAAGAATTCAACAAATGAAAAAAATAAATAAAATTACGCAGTCTATCGTCTTTCTAAAATCATAAAAAATATTTTTGGTTAATAAGCGCTTATTAAACACATTTCTCATAGAAAAGTTACTTAAAAAGTCCTTAATAAACAAAAATGTGTTTTATGAATTTGTGGGCTGCTAAGCAAGAGGATCGATCCTCCATAAGCAACATGATTCAACAGAATTAATATCGCACAATTTTTGCCAAAATTTCATTTGATATTTTCGCTGCAGTCAGCTCTGATAACATCTTGTGTAGCATTGCAACATATCCATTTGATATTATTATGTTATGCTGTGTACACACTTATAAACATGTTTACGGAACATGTTTTTCGCTCAGGCTCCATTTTTTTTTTATACATGCACTGGCACCAACAAGTAAACCACAAATGCAACATCTGTTCTGTATTTTGTATTATAGCATGAACATCACACATTTGAAAAAATATATACTTTTATTTTTGTAATTGTCACTTTTCACATTCCATAATTCTGGTAAATTTTTATATACACGTAAATTAATAAAATTTACCCAACTCTCTTTTCTTTCAATTGCAATTTTTCTTTTTCTTTACTTCAATTAATTTTTTCAGCGGTCGACAAAATCCTACATGTTTACAGCTTGCTTGTTGTAGGTGAACTAAACAAGTAAAAACAGTAAACAATGATACAGACTATGGAACCAACATCAAAGCAACCAGAAAATATCAAAAAAATTTGAAGGGAACACGAAAATAAACTATACACACGACTACACACTATGGAATGAAACACGAAATATGTCTTGTTTATGGAACATGTTTCTAAGTGTGTACTCAGCTTTAGAAGTAGATACTAAAGGGCTTTACAAGCCCATTTGAAATACACGATACACTACTGTGTTCTGTGTTCTTGTGTTCTTTTTACAGTACACCAAAATGTTCTGTGCAAAAATGACGCAATAGAACAAGCATAGAAAGTACGATTTTGTCGACCGCTGAAAAAATTAATTGAAGTAAAGAAAAAGAACAGTCTTTCATTTGTGAAAACTCTTCTTTTTTTCAATACCAATTTTGTTTTACCATATTTTTTTTTTCTTTATCTGTACTTCACTTACACACCTGATCAAATTAATAGATACACCACAGATTTTAGTTGTATTATAATGAAATTAAAATTATATTTCACTTCATTGAAAAAATGATTTTATATTTTTCCTTAAGTATTTACACAAGAAAAATATATTTTTTAATCTTTTGCTATAATGAGTCTGCTCAAAATAATAGATACACTTGAGATCTGCGAAATAAAAAGTAGTTTAAAACTTATAATTTTTAGTTCTTGTGGATTTTCATCTAGTCTCCACTGTAGCTATCCTTATTTTGAACTACTTTTGTCACCCTCCTAGACATGCTACTTATTAAATTGCGGCAAGTTTCTTTCAGTATTTCATACCAAGTTTTTTGCACGAATTGTTAGAGTTGTTGCTTACTACTAAATGTTTCCTTGCTCAACTTTTTTTTTAAGTCACCCCATAAATTTTCTATTGGATTAGGATCAGGGCATTGACTTGGCCACGGACGAAGAATAACATTGTTGTTTACTACACCTGCTGTATGCTTTAGAGCATTATCCTGCTGGAATACCCAAACTAATGGCATATTCTCCTCCGCATACTGTAGCATTATGTTTTCCAATATTTCCTTATAATCAAAAGCTGTCATTTTATTTGTAATTTGAAATATTGGTCCCACACCTTTCCATAAAAAAGACGCTCAAAATATGATGTTTCCAAATCCATGCTTCACGGTTGTTTTCGTGAATCTTGCATGGAATTCTCTACCTTTGGGGCGTCTTACATTCCTTTCGGAGTCGTTTCCGAACAAATTAATTTTAGTTTCATCGCTCCATAAAATGTTTCTCCATTTTTTTTCACCAACAGGGCTCAACCAACTCATATGATTTTTTTTTTGCAAATTGTAACCTTATCGCCAGATTTTTTTTCCCCATTAAAGGGACTTTTCTAGCAATTAATCCTGGAAGATTGGCCATTTGTAAACGTCATCTAATTGTTGGAGCACTAACCGCATTTCCAATTCCTGCAGAAATTTGTCTGGATGACTTAAATGGATCTTTTTTTGATATTGTAACAATATAGTGGTCAAGTGCCGCAGTGGTTTTCAATGGCTTACAACGGCTACCTTTCTGTAAACAACTTGTTTATGCATTCTGAACAAAATGAAGTTATCTCTGAAGAGATCTAAAGATTTCTCGTAAAGATTTTCCATTTTTATGAAGTTAAGCAACAAGCCTCCGTTCTTCTGAAGTACAGTGCGTATTTCGACCCATCTGCACAATAATTAGAGGATACAATCACTTCATTTTTTTCTAGTAACAATTACTTACCACGTTCTTTAAAAAAATTACAGAAAAAATTAGTTTTAACTATAAAATTGCACGTGTATCTATTATTTTGACCAATCCAAATTTCACTTTTAGCAATCAAAACTTAATTTTTTTTATAACGGTACTAAATATTTGCTTATGCTTGGATAATTTAGTGTTTCCCAATGTAATTCTAAAGTGCGAAGAACATGCTGCAAGCTAAAGTTACCCGAGGCGTAAAAAAACCTATTTTACAAAAGTACTTACAAGTGTATCTTTTATTTTGGTCAGGTGTGTAGCTCACCGCTCATTTTTTTTACATGTTCCCGTGATGTTCATGCTATAAATAAAAATACAGAACAGATATTGCATTTGTGGTTTATTTGTTGGTTCCAGTGCGTGTATAAAAAAAATGAAACCTGAGCGAAAAACGTGTTCCGTAAACATGTTTACGAGTGTGTACTCAGCATAACAATTGTTACAAATTCTCAACAATTTTTAGTTATGTTGTTATTTTTGTATTTTTGACGCTATCTGGTTTTCTTGTACCATGGAGTACCTATTTTAATGACCACATGTGTATGTTTGTATCTAAAGGATGGTTAAATTTTAAGGGCCGATGTTGAATGTGAACCACACCTAAACGTCAAGTTTTTTTTTTTTTTTTTTTGCTGCATTTCATTTGACATTTCTCAATTTCAGACTAACAATCGAGCAACCCGTTAAAGTTATTCAGGCTTATTATGAAAATGGGCGTTCAAATTAAAATGCATATCGTGCACTCCGTGATTTTTTCTTCTTCAGTGCTGAAGCACATTTTCTCCTCAGTGGATTCGTCAATAAGCAGAATTGTCGCATTTGGGCGAATGATAATCCTAGAGTGAATGTCGAAAAACCAATGCACCCACAAAGAGTGACTGTTTGTTGCGATTTATGGGTTGGCGGCATCATCGGCCGTATTTTTTCGAATTTGAGGCCGGTCAGGCACTTACTGTGAATGGTGTTCGCTATCGTGAGATGATAACGAACTTTTTATGGCCCGAATTGGAAGATATGGATGTGGACGATAAGGTTTCAACAGGACGGTGCCACTTGTCACACAGCTAACGAAACAATGTCTCTTTTGCGCGACAAATTCAATGGCCGTGTTATCTCACGTGGTGGCGATGTCAATTGGCCGCCAAGATCATGTGTTTTGACACCGTTGGACTTCTTTCTTTGGGGTTATTTGAAAGAAAAGGTGTACGTCGATAAGCCAGCAACAACTCAATTTAAATGAGAATGATTGTTTTTCATTATCTAACGTAATGATGTTTCTAAAAGTCCCCACGGCTTATGTAAATACAAATTAAATTTTTACACACATGAAGCTAATTTTTTTTTTTTATTTTTTTTTTATTTTATACAAGTGTAATTTATATTATATATAAATATATATAATTAATTAATTTGAGCTTAGTCTTGATACTTAAAAATGTTTTTGCTTTATTATTTATTATTTTCAATATTTCGCTTTCCTGTGGAAAGCTTTATATTTTTCCTGAAGAAGCTTTCCACAGGAAAGCGAAATATTGAAAATAATAAATAATAAAGCAAAAACATTTTTAAGTATCAAGACTAAGCTCAAATTAATTAATTATATATCAATAAAAAGTCTTAAATAATAATTATATAAATTTAATATTTAAATATAATTTATCATTTATAACCTCATATTTTATAGGCTTATAAG
The DNA here is from genome assembly GCA_947397855.1 of Thelaira solivaga. Taxonomy (NCBI): domain Eukaryota; kingdom Metazoa; phylum Arthropoda; class Insecta; order Diptera; family Tachinidae; genus Thelaira; species Thelaira solivaga. The sequence goes on from OX377612.1 coordinate 32,183,304, forward strand.
CTAAGTCACTTACGTTTTCAAATCATTTGGTTATATTCGCTGCTATTATAGAACGAACGTTGAAATAAATTACTTAATAAATTATTTAATGTGTTCTTTGTTAATTTTGAAGAACAATTAGTTGTTTTATAAAAGAAAAACACTTAAAAATTAAAAAAAAAATAAAGACACCTTTTTTGCTGTATAATTTTTTATTTGCTCTTGTGCTTTCTTTTGTGAACAAAACAAAGGAATCAGCTGTTTTTTTGTGCTTTGAAATAGATAAAATCACACAGAAAAATACAAAAGCAGTGTGATTTACAGAACAGCGCAAAATCACACGTGTGATTTCAAAACCACATGTGATTTAAAATCATGTGATTTTCAGAACAGACCTGTATATGTCGATTTTTCGATGAATGCCGACTTTGTGTTAAGAAGTGTGGTAGCTCCAGCAAAGTATTTGGTGTTCCGCAAATACAGTACTCATTTCTGTAGTACTTTTTTCTCTGAGTTATTTGCTTTTTATTGTTCCTACTTTCGAAATAAAGTCTTTGCAAATGCTTACGGATAAGAACTTGAAAAGCAACACTTCACTACTCTTCACTATTTGACCTCTGGGAGCAAGTAACTACTTGTATTTACTTTTGGCAAATGTACCTATAAATACAAAAAAGTTATTTGTTGCAGATGTCTAATACATACATATGTGACTTATATACTTATTTACTACAGGATTTTATACAAAGTAAAACACAAAAACATGTCACAAAGAAAAGAATTTTATTGTTTTTTGTTCGTAGAAAATTAAATAGCCTTTGTGCGTGTGTGTATCAGCTATCTAAAATAGCGTTATAACAGAATTTATAAAAAAAAAATAAAGAATTTAAAGCAATCCCTATGATACCATAACGTAAAGTTATATGAAAGGAACTTCCAGCAACTGTCCGACCAATTTAGTAATTTGGGACTTAACTATCGAAAAAAAATTCAAGAATTCTGCAACTTTGTAAACTTAAAAGAGGGGATTTACTTCATTTTCTTTCATCATAAGATTAAATGAACAAGAGTCTGCTATAAGGACCGATTTCTCTACAAGCAACGATAACTCCTTCGCTACATTTGTATTAAAAGCAAAAACAAATTTTCGTATCGTTCGATTGTAGAGAAATAGGCTGTAACTAATTTAGCACATTTCTTTCCTTTCTTTTCTACTGCTGATATCGTAGTTATTGATTCTGGTTAACAGTCATTCTTGGATCTTAGAAATCAATGTAATAGAATTGCATTTTTAAAGGAATTTTCAATTGCTGATAGCTTAGAAAGACATTATTATTGGGTGGAAGGTAATTTAAATTCATGAGCAATTGGGTAACAGATTACACACCTAGAGGATCTCCCCTTTAAAAACAATGTGTGTCCCATTTTAAAAATCTTTTAGAGAAATTTACGTAATTATGCCCATTTGTACTTTTCACTTACATATATTTTTCCTAAAGAAAAAATATTTACAAATACTAAAACACGTAAGGGGTTACATTATATGTATATTAAGATGGGCATATTTATCTTCACTCACTTCTGGATAAGACTCAGCCATAAAACCCAGGTAAAATAAATCCTATAACAGTCAGTAAAAATACATTTTAATCGAGATTAAAGGACTACCTATCGTAACAATTAACAAGATATACCTGAATCGTAAAACATTCTTTATATCATAGTTGTACCTAGTTCAGGTACTAGATTCTCATACTGAGTATTTAAGGCCAAGCATTTCTTCAGACTCAAATAGTAGTGTGATAAATTTCCTAAGCAAACGTGATAGATAAACTTATTTTTAAAACATAAAGAGAAAAACGGCAAGAAATCTTAAGAAACGTTCGAAAAACGTTTAGAGCGAATTTAAAAGGTAATTTTGATAAAATTATTAAAAATATACAACTACCAGTCTTAGCACAATTGATTTTTTATGGTGTTTAAAGCAAACAAAAGTGTCAAATAGTGTTTATTAAGAAATCAAAAACTTCCAAACATAATTGCAAGCCATACATTACTACAAACAATATTTTACAAAAAAAGTGCTTGTAACCCATTTCGAGTACGCTTGCGATAATGGGCAAAAAATAGTAAATATTTTTAAGATACCATAAAATTTTTTTTAGAAACTTTGTTGTAAAGAGCAAGAAAATATATGTATTTTAAACATTTAAAGAACTGAGAGAAAATTGCTGGATAGATAAAGAAATTAAAATTAAAAAAATAATACCAACATCAAACGGTTTCAAACCCAATTTTCTTAACCTTGTTGTCAAGATAAGACTCAGCCATAAAACCCAGGTAAAATAAATCCTATAACAGTCAGTAAAAATACGTTTTAATCGAGATAAAAGGACTACCTATCGTAACAAATAACAAGGTATACCTGAATCGTAAAACATTCTTTGTATCATAGTTGTACCTAGTTCAGGTACTAGATTCTCATACTGAGTATTTAAGCCCAAGCATTTCTTCAGACTCAAATAGTAGTGTGATAAATTTCCTAAGCAAAAGTGATAGATAAACTTATTTTTAAAACATAAAGAGAAAAACGGCAAGAAATCTTAAGAAACGTTCGAAACCCGATTTTCTTAACCTTTAAAAAACTAAAAATTCACATTAATTTTATTTTAAAATTATTTTTCAGAATTTCAATACGAAAACACACAAAGATCACCAATCAACATGCCCAATTTTAAAATAAAAACAAAAGACGAAAAAATTGTTGAAGTTGATACAGAAATAGCCAAAAAGTGGGGCATAATAAAGAATATGTTGGAAGACCTCGGCATGGAAGAGGATAAGAACTCTGTAATACCATTGCCAAACGTAGAATCTGACATTTTATCTAAGATTATGGAATGGTCAAATTATCACAAAAATGATGATGAAAACGATAAGACACCTTTAGAAGAGAGCAAGTGGGATGTGACATTTTTGAAAGTAGACCAAAAAACATTATTTGGTATAATTGCTGCAGCAAACTATTTGGATATAAAAAAACTCTTCGATTATTCTTGTAAAACTGTAGCAAACATGATAAAAGGCAAAAATCCCGAAGGTATACGAAAACTTTTCAACATTAAAAATGATATGTTTTCAAGCGAATAAAAACATAACAACAAATAAATCGTACACTTTTTTCACTGAAAATTTAGAAACCAAATAAAATATTTTTTATTTCATTAATAAATGCTGTGTAGATGCTAGGAAATTCAATTTAATTTTAAATATTAACAATTTAATTAAATTCAAAACTAAAAAATAGATTTTTATTTTATTAAAATGAAGAGAATACATACATAAATAACATTTTTCATACAATTTATTTTTACATCTATTTCAAATTAATTTTAATTTCTTCTTTAGAATATGTCCGTAAGGTTTGAAGATTTTTTGCGATTAAGTGAGTTGAATAAAATATGAAGGAGTAAAAAGAATTCAACAAATGAAAAAAATAAATAAAATTACGCAGTCTATCGTCTTTCTAAAATCATAAAAAATATTTTTGGTTAATAAGCGCTTATTAAACACATTTCTCATAGAAAAGTTACTTAAAAAGTCCTTAATAAACAAAAATGTGTTTTATGAATTTGTGGGCTGCTAAGCAAGAGGATCGATCCTCCATAAGCAACATGATTCAACAGAATTAATATCGCACAATTTTTGCCAAAATTTCATTTGATATTTTCGCTGCAGTCAGCTCTGATGACATCTTGTGTAGCATTGCAACATATCCATTTGATATTATTATGTTATGCTGTGTACACACTTATAAACATGTTTACGGAACATGTTTTTCGCTCAGGCTCCATTTTTTTTATACATGCACTGGCACCAACAAGTAAACCACAAATGCAACATCTGTTCTGTATTTTGTATTATAGCATGAACATCACACATTTGAAAAAATATATACTTTTATTTTTGTAATTGTCACTTTTCACATTCCATAATTCTGGTAAATTTTTATATACACGTAAATTAATAAAATTTACCCAACTCTCTTTTCTTTCAATTGCAATTTTTCTTTTTCTTTACTTCAATTAATTTTTTCAGCGGTCGACAAAATCCTACATGTTTACAGCTTGCTTGTTGTAGGTGAACTAAACAAGTAAAAACAGTAAACAATGATACAGACTATGGAACCAACATCAAAGCAACCAGAAAATATCAAAAAAATTTGAAGGGAACACGAAAATAAACTATACACACGACTACACACTATGGAATGAAACACGAAATATGTCTTGTTTATGGAACATGTTTCTAAGTGTGTACTCAGCTTTAGAAGTAGATACTAAAGGGCTTTACAAGCCCATTTGAAATACACGATACACTACTGTGTTCTGTGTTCTTGTGTTCTTTTTACAGTACACCAAAATGTTCTGTGCAAAAATGACGCAATAGAACAAGCATAGAAAGTACGATTTTGTCGACCGCTGAAAAAATTAATTGAAGTAAAGAAAAAGAACAGTCTTTCATTTGTGAAAACTCTTCTTTTTTTCAATACCAATTTTGTTTTACCATATTTTTTTTTTCTTTATCTGTACTTCACTTACACACCTGATCAAATTAATAGATACACCACAGATTTTAGTTGTATTATAATGAAATTAAAATTATATTTCACTTCATTGAAAAAATGATTTTATATTTTTCCTTAAGTATTTACACAAGAAAAATATATTTTTTAATCTTTTGCTATAATGAGTCTGCTCAAAATAATAGATACACTTGAGATCTGCGAAATAAAAAGTAGTTTAAAACTTATAATTTTTAGTTCTTGTGGATTTTCATCTAGTCTCCACTGTAGCTATCCTTATTTTGAACTACTTTTGTCACCCTCCTAGACATGCTACTTATTAAATTGCGGCAAGTTTCTTTCAGTATTTCATACCAAGTTTTTTGCACGAATTGTTAGAGTTGTTGCTTACTACTAAATGTTTCCTTGCTCAACTTTTTTTTTAAGTCACCCCATAAATTTTCTATTGGATTAGGATCAGGGCATTGACTTGGCCACGGACGAAGAATAACATTGTTGTTTACTACACCTGCTGTATGCTTTAGAGCATTATCCTGCTGGAATACCCAAACTAATGGCATATTCTCCTCCGCATACTGTAGCATTATGTTTTCCAATATTTCCTTATAATCAAAAGCTGTCATTTTATTTGTAATTTGAAATATTGGTCCCACACCTTTCCATAAAAAAGACGCTCAAAATATGATGTTTCCAAATCCATGCTTCACGGTTGTTTTCGTGAATCTTGCATGGAATTCTCTACCTTTGGGGCGTCTTACATTCCTTTCGGAGTCGTTTCCGAACAAATTAATTTTAGTTTCATCGCTCCATAAAATGTTTCTCCATTTTTTTTCACCAACAGGGCTCAACCAACTCATATGATTTTTTTTTTGCAAATTGTAACCTTATCGCCAGATTTTTTTTCCCCATTAAAGGGACTTTTCTAGCAATTAATCCTGGAAGATTGGCCATTTGTAAACGTCATCTAATTGTTGGAGCACTAACCGCATTTCCAATTCCTGCAGAAATTTGTCTGGATGACTTAAATGGATCTTTTTTTGATATTGTAACAATATAGTGGTCAAGTGCCGCAGTGGTTTTCAATGGCTTACAACGGCTACCTTTCTGTAAACAACTTGTTTATGCATTCTGAACAAAATGAAGTTATCTCTGAAGAGATCTAAAGATTTCTCGTAAAGATTTTCCATTTTTATGAAGTTAAGCAACAAGCCTCCGTTCTTCTGAAGTACAGTGCGTATTTCGACCCATCTGCACAATAATTAGAGGATACAATCACTTCATTTTTTTCTAGTAACAATTACTTACCACGTTCTTTAAAAAAATTACAGAAAAAATTAGTTTTAACTATAAAATTGCACGTGTATCTATTATTTTGACCAATCCAAATTTCACTTTTAGCAATCAAAACTTAATTTTTTTTATAACGGTACTAAATATTTGCTTATGCTTGGATAATTTAGTGTTTCCCAATGTAATTCTAAAGTGCGAAGAACATGCTGCAAGCTAAAGTTACCCGAGGCGTAAAAAAACCTATTTTACAAAAGTACTTACAAGTGTATCTTTTATTTTGGTCAGGTGTGTAGCTCACCGCTCATTTTTTTTACATGTTCCCGTGATGTTCATGCTATAAATAAAAATACAGAACAGATATTGCATTTGTGGTTTATTTGTTGGTTCCAGTGCGTGTATAAAAAAAATGAAACCTGAGCGAAAAACGTGTTCCGTAAACATGTTTACGAGTGTGTACTCAGCATAACAATTGTTACAAATTCTCAACAATTTTTAGTTATGTTGTTATTTTTGTATTTTTGACGCTATCTGGTTTTCTTGTACCATGGAGTACCTATTTTAATGACCACATGTGTATGTTTGTATCTAAAGGATGGTTAAATTTTAAGGGCCGATGTTGAATGTGAACCACACCTAAACGTCAAGTTTTTTTTTTTTTTTTTTTGCTGCATTTCATTTGACATTTCTCAATTTCAGACTAACAATCGAGCAACCCGTTAAAGTTATTCAGGCTTATTATGAAAATGGGCGTTCAAATTAAAATGCATATCGTGCACTCCGTGATTTTTTCTTCTTCAGTGCTGAAGCACATTTTCTCCTCAGTGGATTCGTCAATAAGCAGAATTGTCGCATTTGGGCGAATGATAATCCTAGAGTGAATGTCGAAAAACCAATGCACCCACAAAGAGTGACTGTTTGTTGCGATTTATGGGTTGGCGGCATCATCGGCCGTATTTTTTCGAATTTGAGGCCGGTCAGGCACTTACTGTGAATGGTGTTCGCTATCGTGAGATGATAACGAACTTTTTATGGCCCGAATTGGAAGATATGGATGTGGACGATAAGGTTTCAACAGGACGGTGCCACTTGTCACACAGCTAACGAAACAATGTCTCTTTTGCGCGACAAATTCAATGGCCGTGTTATCTCACGTGGTGGCGATGTCAATTGGCCGCCAAGATCATGTGTTTTGACACCGTTGGACTTCTTTCTTTGGGGTTATTTGAAAGAAAAGGTGTACGTCGATAAGCCAGCAACAACTCAAAAGATATAGGATGAGATAATTCGGCACATTAACCTCAATTTTGCCTCAGTGTCATCGAAAATTTGGACCATCGGACGAAGTCGCGGCGGCCATTTGGCTGATATTTTGTCCCATACATAATTGAACCATACCATGTTATCATAATAAAAAGAAATGGCAATAATTTCCTAAATAATTTGTGTTTTATTCAAAATCAACGTCGGCCCTTAAAATTTAACCACCCTTTAATTAGACACTTGAACATAAAAGAGAAACTTCTATATGTTACAGCCGATTTCAGTTAGACAATTTAATGTGAAATAAATTGAACCGATTTTCACTGTAAAATATTCTGAGTGAAATTACTCAAAACCTATACGGATTCTGAATATAAACTATATAGTTCTGAAATCTGCATTGCAGTAGCTTTCGACCCCACTAGTCCATGAAACCGCACCATCTCGATTTTGACCCATTTTTTTAAACCAATTAACTTCATATTGTAACATATTTTAAGTGAGATTTCTCAAAAAGTGTGTCTTTCTGAACATAAGCGTAACAGTTCTGAAATCTATATTCGCGTATCTTTCGATTTCATATTTTTGTATTAAATTATTTGGTTTTTTTCATTGTTTTTTACGAAATTCTTGAAAATACTTTTATTATGTTAGCTTAACAGAGCTATGTTAACATGTTACAGAATTAAAAAATGGAGCTAACTTTTCGTAGCTAACTTCACTGACTTAATAATTTGTGTTTTATTCAAAATCAACATCGTCCCTTAAAATTTAAACACCCTTTAGTACACATTTCTGTATTTCCTTTTTCTTCTTAAAATAATCGCATGTTTGAAGAAGGCATTCATAAATCAAATTACTGCTTGAATAAGCCTATTGCACTGTGTTTGCACCTATGTAATAGCTTTAAGTCCATTTTAAATTTTAATTTAAGCTATAGTTTGTTTAAGTTACTTTTATTAAAACATTATAATTAGGTACATAGTAATCTGTAAGAAGTTAATTCTGTAGATGAAATGAATAAATAAAGAAAAGCATGTGCATGCGAGTAAATACGTAGGTATGCATATTTCCATATAATATATATAACTTTTTATATACACATCTATATATATTTTAGATGTACATATGTATGTTGCATATACTATATACAATAAAACAATGGAATTCCTAACAATAAAATTTCATAGTGACGAACGATGTTCATTGCAAACCAGCTATTCAAAAATATACAGGTCAAGTTCAATTTAACTTTTTTTGATATCAATTTGATTTAAAATATATTTATAAGCGTAAGAAGCAACTATTGTTTATTTTTCAGCATAGGCTAATGAAATATTGTTTAATTAGTCATTACAGCATACTCATTGTATAATTTTTATAAGTAATAAATGTTGCAGTCATTAACTTTCATGGGGATAACAAGTAAAACGCACTATATGTTAGTGAATGAAACAGACACGTAAATCAAATAAGCAAAAGAAAAAGCTAACCCTTAGACACAACAATAATGTGCTCACCACACCACCACTCTTACACACGTTACAAATACACAAATGGAGATTTTTAAATACGTTTTTTGAAGTAAATACGTATTACGTATTTATTTATACATGGAATAATTGTTATTTTAGGATTGCAGACATGACGTAAAAGAGTTGACTATCAAAGCATTTAGTAATTGAGAAATAATTGAGTTTTTGTTGAGAACCTCTGCACATTTCTTAGATTCCTTTCCATTTTTCTTTAGTAATGTAAAAGTTAAGGTTACACCTACAAACATTTGAAGGAAAAGTTCATGTAATTAAATAATTTTTCAATTTAAAAATGATCTACGCAAATATGAAAAAAAGTTTAATCAGTCATAAAACCAGGACCACACAAAGCAAGTTTAGTTGGACAATTTTTTCTCAATTCTCTTATAAAATTGCCGCTGTGTCTACACACAGCAATTTTATTTCAGCAATTTTAGCATTCTTATTCAGTCATTCATTCATTCCGTATACACATGTATGTAGAGGTTAACCACTCGCCAAAAGTTTCATTCAAATATTAAAAGATAATTATGTATATCCAATATGTAGACTGTTAACAGAAGAACCGCGATCTGTAAAATCTTTTGTGCGACTAAATTCTTAACTAAAACAATCAAAGATTCTTCACGAATCTTATAATTGTCGTAGGATTCAAAGCCTACATAACATTTTACTGCTTGATAAGATAAGTTGTGAATTTTTATTGCAAAGAATTTATGTCAAATTTAAGTGCCTGAAAGCGCACCGAATTTATACGCCTGAAAGCACATTCTGTTAGCTTCTCACAAGAGGTTGACTACACAGCTTTTTTATTAGAAAGATAAGATATAAAATTTGCATTTTAACTATGTATTTAAAAATTTACCTGTTATTTTTGAAAGCGGAGTAAGTCCAATTTAAAAAAAAAAAATTAATTTTAGTTAGATGGTGTGTACATATATCGTAATAACATTGCCGCCTACTCTATTTTTTTAGTGAACTTTCAAAACAGTTCAATTAATACAATTGATACTTTTATTAAGAGGAAGACCAAGTGTGAGAATGACCAAAATTTTCATAAATATAAAAATAAATTATTAAATATCCTACAATATAAACAGCCCTCGTATGACATTTGGACCCCTTACCCGGTGGCTAGCTGAGTATAGTAACATAAATAGAACTCTACTGGTAATTATTTTCAACAGACGAAAAATACAAGTGCCTAAGAAGAAAACATACTCAAATGAAAAACACACAATATAATAAGGATGAATGTTATCTACACAATGCCGGTGAAAAGGGTAGTGTATATATCTATGATACAAAACACAACAACACCAAAGTTATCATTTACTCTAAAGGGGTGTAGAAAATCAAACGTCATTTACAGAAAATTTACGGAAAATTTGCGTCAACATTAGGCTGTTGCTCTATGGTGAGGGACAAACTGATTGAAAATATGTTTAACTAACTTTGTCAAAATGCATTTAATGAATTGTAATAAATTACAGCCATAGAAATTGCCATTTAATATGTAAAACAAAACTAGGGAGTGGTAAATTAAACAATAATAATAAAAATAATAACGAAGATGGGAAGAGAGCCAACAGACTAATTCATAAACCAAGCAAAAAAAATTCCACTAGAGGCGTTGTCTGGCCGCATACATTAATGCTACCACTAACAAAACATATTGAGAAAGTGAAAACTATGCAAATTGTTATCGACGAAAAAATACAAATAAGAAACACTTGCATTTTATTATGTGAAATAAGTAATGAAAATCAAATCAAATTGTTACAAAAGTTCGATTATAACATTTTACGTACATACCTTTTTGTTTTGGAATTACAAAATATTTTTAATCCTTAGGGCTTTCAAATTCTTCATAAAATAAATTTTTGTAAATTTTTTTTTTACTGTTTATAAAAAAGAAATTCACTATTGTCTGAGTATTAAAAACTTAGCGCTTTGGTTAATATTTCTCTTCTGTTTTTAATATTTAAATGCTTTTTCACTTTTCGTCACAACTTTTTTGCTTTTTCTTTACTTTTTACCGAAATTACTCTTACGCATAATACTTTTTGTTGCGGTTATTTGCGCGTTTTCTCTTTCACAAAAAATTTTTTAATTAACCACACTCGTTTTTCTATTTTATTGTAGCAGATATAATTAAACTAGTTTTGTTGCATTACAGTCGAATGCTTTTATCAAAATTTATTTAAATTAATTCACTACAACTTTGTTTGTTGCGTCTTTTTCTTCTTATTAGATTATACACGACCGACTTTTATGGACACTCATTGAAAAATGCAAAAAAATTTTGTTTGTTGCATGACTCAATTGCTGCTGCTTTTTCTATAGGTAAATACAACTCTGCTTGCGAAAATGTACAGAAAACGATAAGAATAGTTATCGATGTGTGTTTCAAAGTGGATGTGCTAATAGAGCTATTTACAATAATCATTCACAATAATAGAAGGTAAACAAAACAACTTTGTGAATTTCAACATATTTTTATAACAATTCTTTTCTTTATAATATATATATTTTTTATAATTTTAACTTTATTTAATTTAATTAGTTAAAAACTCTCAATTTCTATTACTTTTGACTGTTGGCCAAAAAAAATAAAGGAAATAAATCAACACAGCTAGTTTTTATTAATTATAAATTAGTAGCACTGCGTTACCTGCATTTTTAAATGCTTTGTTTTGATAAATTGAATTTTTCTTAATCTTACAATTTTACCAACTTTTTTTTAATCAATACTCAAATATATTGATATTCGCTTGTATATAGAAATTAGACAAAACGATGGAAGATCTTGGTCTTCTTGTTTGTCCTTGTACAACAAATACAATGGAATCAAATAATCTTATAGATCAATCGATATTTAAAGTTGAGAATATAACTATTGCAAGACCGACACTATTAAAAATATTTTATTGGGAAAGTTTGGACATTGAAAAGTATGTATGTATTTAAAAATCATAATGCAATTGTACGAAATTTTAAACGGCTAAAAATCACTTACTAAGAATAAAAACCTTTTCTTTTAGCTTCAATAAAAAACTTTTAAGTCAGGCCGCACACATAGAACATCATTTGAGATTACCCACACGCCACTTGAATAGTCCATCTCAGAAAATAATTTTTTGGTTACGTAATCTAAGTAATTTGGAATGTGGCATAAGCTGCAGACGAATACAAAATTGCCAATGTATGCCCCGACAGACTAGAGTGGGTTTTAATCAATTTCGCAATTTGTACCATTGTCCCCATAGACATTTAATAAATATCCCACAAGAAAAATTTGTTATGCAGCCCCATAATTTATTACCTATGCCTGTAGAGACAAATTATTATATTTTGGGAAATTATATGTTGAGTTTTGAATTAAAGTAAGCATAATTGCATTCAATTTAGCACAGAATGTTTTTTACTTATAAAATAATCTTTTTAATGCTGTATTATAGGATTTCTAATACCTGCATAATTGTATTGCATTTCCACATAAGCATTACTACGTTCAATGCCGTCGAAAGTGTCTTAACACACAGGATGATACCAGTCAATATTAAGGAACATCGCTTTATGTCGCAACCATTATGGATACAGAATATAACTATGCACAATAAAAAACTTTTATTTACTGGAAAAAATCGCGACTTCCATATTATTAATCCAACTATGATTATACCGCCTCACAGTGTTTGGCCCATAATTGTGCAGTATAGACCAAATGATTTTGAAAATAACGTAAGAATATTCCTTACTGTTTTCAATTGTTTAAACATTAATTATTGTGAAACTTTACTTTAAAACTCTTCTAGTTAGATTTGTTTGTAACATACGGTGAAAAGGCTTCAATCAAGTACAATTATAATAATCGTTGTAAAATATCCATAACTTGCAAAGGATATATAGGAGAAGAAAAAGAAAATTATTCAGTTCCGATTACGGATTTCGAATACTCTGATTATCTATATATAACTTACCCAAATAGACTAGAGTTTATAATGGAACTAAATGAAGAAAGAACTCTGATGGTAGCAGTACATAATTACAGTCAAAACTGTATGCAATTTAAATGGCAAACGTATGAATTATTAACAAAACTATAACAAAACACCCTTTTTAAATTACATTCAAATTATTTTCTTTTAAGTTACGCTCTAAAGAAATATTTTAGTTTTACATTTGAGCCGCAAAAGTTTACCCTAAAACCACGCCATATTAAGCTATGTGTGGTAAGAGCAAAATCTTTTAAAAATCCTCTTCATTTTACACGTATACCTGCTGTTTTGGAAGTACATCGCATACTAGATACATCCACACAAATCGCTAAGCAAATTTTAAAAGAAATTGAGTCAATAGATGATCCAAAATGGGCCGATAGTAGCTTCGTGGAATATGTTCTTTTACATTTAGATTTGAAAGTACAATTTTCAAAACTGCAAAGAATAGATGTGAAGCAACTAGCCAATGTATATCCCGAAGGAATAGAAACAATGAAAATTACCAAAAATTTCACCACAATATTTGAAAAATTGTTTTGGGAGTATCTATCCAAATCAAACTACATGCGTAATAAACTAAAAATACCCACAAATTTAACTTACAAACAGGTTTTAAAAAAAGAAATTGCAAATAAAGAGAAGGATAATCATGAATTTATGAATAAACAGTAAGTGGATTTTAAACTTAGCAACAATTCCATTAGATATTTTATAATATAATTTTATTTCTTTGATTTAGAGAAGCTTTTAATCTACTTAGCTTTCTTACCGCTGAAGCATGTCGAGATCTTTCTAAAAATTACCGTTTTGTACCCCTAGAAATATTGGATATTAATTAAAATTTACCTCTCAAGCTACGCATATACAATGCCAGCGGTAACATGGAATCTCTTTGTAAACACGTTTGATGCACGATACTAAAATATATATGAATTTGTTTAGAATACAAGTTATATGCTTTTTTTCATTTAATAAAACTTTACTCACTTAAAATTGGCCATTCTTAATCGTTCAAGATAACGTTCTGCAACAACGGCAGGTAAAAATGTTTTACGTACAACCTTAGGAAGTTTATCGGCCAGATTGCGCGCCTAAGAAATTGGAATATAAAACATTTCGCATGACAACGCAGATGTAAATGATCTTACATGTTCTAAATGTTGATGTGCTGCTGTAGCTACTTCAAATATGCACTCCTCCACACCTTTGTCATTAGACTTTGCTCTTAACACTCGTTCTTGACTAACACCATGTTTAATTAAAATTTCTTGCGGTATATTTAAGGCTTCACTGCGTTTTGTGTAAGGTATGGCTCTTAAAAGCGTAACAATTCCCTGCGCCTTACCCAGATGTGAAGCAACATGATCTACATTTAAATCTTTTACACCAGTTAATTCTACTAGTAAATACAATAATGAAGAATAAGTCTGTTCAGCATACGTCTCCAAATCTTTAAGGGTAATAAAAGGCTCATTTGGAGAACGATCGCGAGCGTTAACTAAGCGCTTCAAGTAAATTTTATTCACTTTAAAACAGTCAATAGTCTGAAAATCAAAAACTAGAATCAAATAATCTACATATTCGTATGAATGGTTGAAAAAATATTTCTTACATTTTTTAACTCTCTCAGTACAGGTTGGTCAGCCACATAAGATTTTTCTCTGTCATAACATTTGTCTATAGAGTCAAACCAAAATTTCAAGCGCATTTTTGCAATAACCTCTTCAGACACCTATAAAGTACTGTATATTTCAAGCCTTTATTTAATTTTATCCTTGATCAGCATTTTACTTACATATGTTGAGCATTTAGCCACTTCTACATTGAATGCCCGTAAAGCAAATGCATGTCTACGTTGCTCTTTAGGTAAAAGCAGAGTGCATAAATAATTTTCATAATCATTTTTCCTATAGCATTAAAAAAAAATGTTGGTATATAAACACTATTTATATAATAGACCGGTCTTTTTCTTGCTATGACTTACTCCACTAAATTCATGCAATATTTTACACCAAATAATTGATTACTTTCTGGTGTTTGTTTGTCATGTTGCTGCCGTTGTTGTTGATATTTAATTCCCGGTATATTTCTTACATAAACTAAGTTTAAATTGTAACAAAGCTTTTTCATTTTCAAGATATAATAAAAAACCCATTTGTTTATACAATTTATTGGAACAGCTGATAGGACATTATCCTATATACAGCTGTCGCTTCATTCGTGAGTGTTTAGTTGGTCTTAGATAATTTTTTTATACAGTGTATACTAAACACAAATTAAGAAACCGTTAGCATTGACTAAGCCCGTTAGGCAACAATGTCTGTTAGAACCACTAACACATAAAGGCGAATTTATATCAATTATATTTATTTATAATTAGATATATATAAACAGTACTTCGTTTTTTCAAATTAACTTTTATATACCAAATCGTATTTTTTAAATTTAAACTGAAAATGTGCAACATAAGAATTATTTTTTTCTCGTTTACTTTATTTAATTAAGATAATAAGCAAATCTCATATAAATTTAAAATATCATTTTTTGCTGAACCTCCTTGGGAGCAGCAATACCTATATTGTATATAGACTTATATGCTATATACCGATAATTAAGTTTATAATATATATATGCAGTAATTTCTAATTTTTGTTTTTACATGTATGAAAATATTTACAAGTGTTTACATTCTATATATGTATGCATATACTTATATTTATTATACAAACATATGTTAATGAGTATTTAACTTCTGAAAGGCAAATCCAAAATATGATTTCTTTTTAATCTACGAACTTCATTTGAATAATACTAATACAATACTAATACATTAGTATGGTTACTCAACTTGTTTAAGTAGTTCTTGGTAAATCTGTTTATTTCATCTTTAACCATAGGTATTTTTAACGCCCATGTTCTGAAAAACGTACGTTTTCAAAACGAAAAGCGTTTTGCAAAACGCCAAAGCATGTTCTGGAAAATGCGCGTTTTGCTAAAATTTTTTTCATAGAATGTGAATGGGAAAACGCCAATTTTTAAGTAAATAATTTACACACACAATTGACAAAATCAAAGTAAATTTCTTAAAATCGTATTTTTATGGAAAAATGCCAATTTTCTTTTAAATTTTGGTTGAAATAAAAAGAAAACATATTTAATTTGAATTGTGCAACATTTTATTTTCTCTTTAACTCTTTGTTTGTGCAAAATTCATCACTTCGCTTCAGTATATGCTTGCGTTTTGCGTTCTGGAGAACACCTATTTTGCGATTTCAAATCGTAATCGCCAAAGTTAAGTGTTTTGCGTTTCTCAGAACATGTGTGTAACTTAGGTAAATTTTTAAAAAAATAATTCGTGAAAAGATAGATTTAAGTTTAAATAATTCTTATATCTACAAAGAAATGCTAAAACCTGTATGGACTTACGGTATACAGCTATGGGGAACAACGACTTACACCCATGTTCTGAAAAACGCAAAACGCTTATCTTTGGCGATTACGATTTTAAATCACAAAAAGGTGTTCTGCAAAACGCTTAATTTTGGCGTTTCTCAAACCGCAAGCATACTCAGTGTGATGAATTTTGCATAAACAAAGAGTTTAAGATAAAATAAAATGTTGCACAATTCAAATTAAGTTTTTTTTTTATTTCAATAAAAATTTATTTTGTCAATGGTGTGTGTTAATTGTTTACTTATAAACCGGCGACTTCCCATTCACATTCTATGAGAAAAACGTAAGCAAAACGCGCGGTTTCCAGAACATGCTTTGGTGTTTTGAAAAATGCTTTTCGTTTTGAAAACCCGTGTTTTTCAGAACATGGGCGTATGATCTATTTAAAGTTTTTCTAAATAAACGCCTTAATTTTTTCTGCCATGTAAATTTTAGTTTATATAAATTTTTTATTTTATCTGAAACAAATATGTTTATTTTTAATTTCTATTTTTTTACTATTAGAATATTAGATGTTTGATAAATTGAAGAAAATTCGTTAATAAATTTATCAATCTCCAAATTTGATAAATTATTATTTACAGGAGAAAAGTTTAATTTGAATTTTGAAGTCATTTCATTTCTAAAAGAATTCGAATTAGTGTTCTTAAATGAAATAAATATACGAGGTTGTTTTAAAATAAATTCTAAATTTAAAAATTTGACTTGCAATTTGAAAGGAAAATGATCTGAATATTTAGGAAGACTTAATTATAAAATTTGGATTAAATGTATTGACCAAATTTGAACTTATTACGAAATGGTCTAAAAAGGAATTTCCATTAGGAAAGGAAGGCAAAAAATTAGATAATCTTTTAAAATCTTGAGAAAAATTTGTTAACCAATCAAATAAAGCAATACCATTGCAATTATTTGAAATGTTTCCTCATGATATATGTTTTGCATTAAGATTTCCATCTAAAATAACACCATCATATTTTGATGATACTAATTTGATAGCAGATAATCCACTATAAATTAAACTATCAGGGCTGTCATAGAATCCAATGTTGTCGGTATTGGATTTTAAACCGACAAAAAATTTACTTTGGTGTCATGAAATCCAATGTTGTCGGTTTAATTTTCGAACTAGAATTAATGTCAGTTATAGGTGTAACAGAAACCAATGTTATCGGTTTTGCTATTGGATTGAAACCCATCAATTGGCAGTTATTGGTTTTTTTAATTTCAAATAAAGCAAGTGATTAAAGAGGACTTTTTTTCATTAAAATTTCGACTGCAGTTAGTTATTTAGTAAAAATGTAAGCAAATTAATATTAATTCTACAAAAATAAATTTTTACTCAAATTTTTTTTTCTACCAAAAACAAAATAGCACTTAAAACTCAATAATTATGCATTTTATAGAAAAATATCCTGACATTGCCAAGGAATTTACAAAACGTGATAAGCCAACTGTATGACCTCTTTGACAATAGTTGGCTGAATTACTAAAAAGCGCAGGTTCACGGCAAAAAGAAAGCTTCTTTATTTAACCGGTTTTTCTTCTAATAATAAAAATCGTACAACGGCAAGTCATTTTATTTCACTACTTATATCACTGGCACTAATTATATATTTTATATTAAAAATTTTCAATAAAAAACACGTTTTTATTTTTATTTAAACGAAAACACTACGATTTATCAAAATTGTTATCAAACATTTACATAAACAATTTCATACAAATAAACTAATGTATAGAACAACTGATTCGAACATCGGTTTTATTTGTCTTCGAAAATAACAAAAACGACTTGGTTTCATGACACAAAATGAAACCAATATTAGTTTGCAAACCCGACTTGGATTCTATGACAGCCCTGTATAATTCAAATTATTAGGAACGTATAATGAACCAAAAAGGATTATTTTAGATAAACCATTAATAACTTAACAAATTTCAAAAAAAAATATTGGGACCTGACGAAAACAACAATTTTCCTTCAAAATAATCCATACACCCACAGAACTCTCATCTTTAACAATTTAATAATTTTCCAAAATAATTTTGATTTGAACTAAGATGTGTTTCTTGTAAATATAAAAGCAACATCTATCTTATTACATTTTAAAGTATTAAATAAATCTATTCTTCTGCTAAAACTAACAAGCGAACGAACATTAAAATATCAATTATTTTATTTACCATAAACAGATTCTATTTTTTTTTAATTTTCAAACAATCAGATTTGCCTGTGACTTGGAACAATCTATTTCTCAATTTATCTTCTAATGACATCGTTTCTTCCTTACATATTACCTTCGCAATTTTCAGAAATTCTTCTAGTGGCGGTTTTTTTTAGAAGTTTGATGGATGCTCTGAGGATTAGTAAAACTAGGTATAGATAAAAAATATCCTAGTTTTTGCGAAAATATTTTTTTGAAAAATTATATATTTATAAAAAAAATTAAAAACAAACGATGAATATTAAATCACATGTTCATATTCCATATAATTCCGATATCAAAATACCGCTGAAGGCAATTATAATAAATTTTATTTAACATACAACTTAAAAGATATATACACGATATTATTTTTTATTTAAATAAACAATATTAGAGTAAAAACTACATAAATGACTATATAATATAAATGCAATAGTTTATAAAATATAAAATTGTATAATTCCCGGTTACTATGTCACAGTTTCTTTACACTCAGTACTGAATTTCATCTAATAAATGATTTTCAATTATTGAGTTGTCTACCTTATAGTGGGCTTCACAAAATTCAGCTATGCGTGAGCAAGCCTCATCTATCATTTCACGTGGAACAGTCAGTACTATACGCACATAGTTAGCATATTCAAAACAACTACCAGGCAAACAAAACACACTTTGCTCATTTACTAGTTCTTGCACAAATTGTGTATCATCTTTAAATTCAGGAAATTGTTCAATATTGATACCAACCATCATATACATGGCACCACTTGGCATAATAGGATTTAAGCCACGCACTTGCTTCAACATGTTATACGCCAATTTGGCATTATTACTGATTATATCGATTACATTATCAAAATAGCTCTGTGGTGTATTTTGCAAAATGTCTGGTATAGCTCCTTGAATTATGGTATTCGAGCCCAAGATGCGACCGCACATATTCTTTAGACCTTTTATACCATCCGACATTCTACCATCACGATCATGTATTATTACCCAGCCTGTACGCCAGCCAGGTACTAAAAATCTTTTCGTTAAACCACCACAAGAAAAGACTGGTACATTCTTTGACAAACTGCTTACAGCAATATGTTTTGCTCCAGGAAAAACGAAATGTTCATAAATCTATGTAAATATAAAGAAATAATTTTATAATGTAGACAATAAATAAAAAATGTTATGTAAAGATAGCTCATTAACTTCGATAGAGTCTTAATTCTGGTACTGTGATGGGGAAAACTTTATATAAACTTTTTTTTCCAAAACAGAGAAGCGTTTAAAATATTATTTTAATTATTTATTAGTTAGTTTTATTTGACATTTTTCTTTTTAATTAAAATGGCTAATTTGTTAAGCTTGAGGTCTTTTTTTTCAAAAATTTATTTTTATATCGATATTTCGCTCCAATTTTTGTATAATAAAAATAAATTTTTGAAAAATAAGACCTCAAGCTTAACAAAATAGCCATTTTAATATTATTTTAATTATTTGTAAGTATGTTTGACCTTTTTTTCTTTCATTTAAACGACTACTTTTTTCAAGCCTTACTTCGGATTATAATTTTAACTTTCTATAGCTTCTTCAGGATATATGTACATTATTATAATAATTTACTACACAAGTTAAAGCGAAATATCGGTATAAAAATACATAATTATAATAAAATCTCAAGCTTGAAAAAACTAACTGTTTTAATATGTAGTCGCTGTTCTGTGTTAATTGTGGAATCAAAACAAGTGAAATTAGCTGTTCTGAATTTCACATATTTTCTAATTTATTTTTTGACGTTTTCAAAAAATAATAAAACAATAAATTACATTCGTCCCACATTTTTCTAGATGGAATAAAAAAAAATATTCGGAAGTGGAATACAGAACAGCCAAGTAATTCGAACTTTTCCATTCTCTTAGAACAGTAATGCGGATTCGGAATACAGAACAGCACTGTACATTTTTTTTAACTTTTTCCAGAATAAATATAAAGTAAGATATGGAGAAAATATATTAAAAAAACATTTTTTGAGTTATGACACTATTGAAGTAAATGAACGGTGTACGAATATATTTAACTTACTTCATCGGCTATGATGGGCAAAAAGTATTTCTCGCATATGGCCAATAAATCTTCTAAATGCTCTTTTGAAAAGACACTGCCACAAGGATTATTAGGATTGTTTATTAATAAGGCAGCTGTATTTTCATCAATTAAGGATTCTAATTGGCTTAAATCAGCTTGCCATTGCTTTTCGGGTAACAGATCATAATAACGTACTTCAATATCCAAACCTTCAGTTAATGTTTGATATAAACAAAAACCGGGTCTGGGTATTAAAATATTTTGTCCTTTATCTGCCAAAGCAAGTATACAGTATTCTAAAGCTGATGAGCAACCACTCGTCAAAATTATATTATCCGGATGTATTTCTTCGTAACTTTGATGAGCACTATACTTTGCGATGGCCCTACGTGCGGATTCATGTCCTTGAGTATGAGCATAACCATTATATTTACCAGTTTCAATAGCTTGCAATACAGCTTTTATAGTTTCATCAGAAGCGCATAAATTACCAAATGTTGTAGGATCACCTGAAAACAAAAAAATATTATTTCCGTTTTAATTTTTCAAATAATTTTAGTTTTTTTTTTTTAAGTCAATACGAGTAGCAAAACTTTGGTATGATTTACAGTATTAGTTTTCAGTCTTAATCTGTATTGAAAGTTAATTTTGTTAAAAAAAAGTTTTATACTTACATACTCGTATATATAGTGTTACAATATTCTTTCGTATGCTTGAGTAGCTATTATTCAATCGTTAAATTATTTAAAAAATATATGAAACACAAAAATTATTCCCACCAATAAACAGATTAAATACTTAAATGCAATGCATTAAAGGAGCAATAACCTAAAGTACACAAGCTGTATTTTGATTAATTTTAGGTGTACAAAGCAATATTATAGAGAGAGAGGAGGAAAAAGAAAGCCTGTATTAAATCTTAAGTTAGTACCTCATAGCTACTAATTGATGTAGACAAAGAAGAGTTAAACTTATCAGGTTTGTTGACATCATAAGGACACTAGTTTCAAAAAATAGTTAATATCCCGATACAATTTTGTTTAAGTCGCAGACTAATCTTTAGCACAAGTAAACTTATCACAGTCGATACTTGCATATATAGTTATGTATGTATGTGAGTAATGATATACACAATCGTACCTAGTTTTGTACCAACCACTGTCACTCATCCAACTTGAAAGATAACGTGTTGTTCGTTACATTAAACATAATAAAAACAAAAGTGACAAATGCAAAATCATGCAGCTTCTTCCAATTTCGATCGGAATGATTTAGCATCACTAACCGTATTAAACATTTGTAAATGATTATTAAGTATTACAAGTATCAAATTAACCGTAGCAACTGAACTAGAAACAAGTTAAAATCGGCTGTGCCCAGTCTTATATACCCTTCACTGTAGGGGCCAAATATTCATATTCTTAATTTAGCAAATTTTTATGAAAACTATTTAACAAAAAAAAAAATTTTTTTTTCATTGTTTAATGAAATGGCAAATATTGATTAAAATAACGTTCTTTGAATAAATAATTAATGAAAATGTTTGCAAGCTTTTTTTAACCAAACCAAATACTAAAGTAATTATTTAAATAACAACATTTAATTAAAAGACACACACACATCCATACACACGTTTGTATAAGACCCACTGCCCGGTATACTATTTGTGTGTACAAACATTACGAACATGTACAGGTTAAAAATTTCCATAAAAAAAAACAAAGCTGAAACTAATGAAAATCTAAAATTTCCTTGTTTTTGATTTTTCTCGGCCATTTGTGAACGATTGTTTTGATTTTTACTGTTATTTCTTATAAATTGTTTACCACGTTTTTTTTATTGTCAAAAATATATTTAGTTGCACTTCAGAGCTCTTAGCTACATGAATTGGGAACCGATTGGGATGAATTTCAATAGCAACCTGCGCGCAGGAACTTCCAACAAATTGACATACTAAATAAACTGTTTTGTAATCTTCTAGGGACTTTAGAAAATTGATTTCAACATTCCCACGGACAGATAGACAGAAGAATACAACTAAATAGACTCTGCTATTTATAAAGATCCAGAATATATATATAGAGTGGCACATGTATAGTGTAGAAAATACACACAGAAAGACAAACTTATATATACCCTTTTCACTTTTCGTGAATGGTATAAAAAAGAAACACAATAGCAATGATATCATAGAAAAAACAAATAATAAAACTAATGGTTTCATACAAAATACGCAAGTCCACTTTTAGATCAGTAAAACTGCAGTTCGTTTTTACAAATTGGCTTTAATTTCAAAGATATGTGGTTTTTCCGAAATTCAAGAGGTGGCACAACATACTTGTACTTACAAACAGTTGGTTCTTTTTATTAACAAAATAAAATCCGGAATTTTACAAGATTTGCTTCAAGTCGTACCAACATAGTTTTTATTAGTAAATCTACTTAGTAGTTTTAGCAATATTGTAAAAGTTATAGAAAAGAATTAAGTTTTTTATGCAAAATTAAAAAATTTTTCATTTTAAAACAATTTTTTAATGGGTCGTATTATTGATTCCGCACGGAAATGAATATTTAGCGGAAAGAAATATCGATTGATACGCGAATTGCTATTATTCATTCCTGTGAAATTATCTTATTATTTGGAATTTTTTCATTTAATTGTGAATTAAAAAGTTGTAAATATTTGTGAATGAATTGTGTTCATTTTTCAGCTGTTTGTGATAGGAAAAAAATTGCATATTTTAACATCAAAATAAATTTGAAATAAACAAAAAGAAAATTAATTTCCAATAAATAAAACGAAATTATTTTCGTAAAATAAACCAAATTAATATAACGCATTTTATTTTTGCTAAATTTTCTATTTTTTCTTACATTTTCGATCTGTCCATTTTGCGTATTGCAAAAAAAAAAGCTTTCAGCAATTGTGGAATGGAATAATTAGACCCAAGAGAAGGTAAGGCAAGAATTCAATGTTTTTTTTTTAAAGCATATAGTCTTTTAAGTTTCAAGCAAAACGAGCTATATATAGTTTATTTATTTCAGTCTATGAACAATATCCTTACAGACAATATTTATATATTTTAGAACAATTATTCTATTCAAATAACAATACTTAATCAAATTATAAGGATATTATATAAAAACAATTAACGTTTTAAATGCACTATATTGAATGAAAAACGATATATAATATAAAACAACAACATAATTTTGTAAACGGATCTGCCATAGCGAAGTTTATGCGAAATATTTTTATATGCAGAAAGTTATATAGGGAACATTGTGGAACTTAAAAAATAAATTACTTAACAAAAAAATCTCAGTAGGTGTTTCCATTAATCATCAGCATTGTTCTTCGACTTTTTAAAGTTGATAGATTAATCTCTGCTTGTCTTATTGTGTATGAGGGAAGTGTAAGATGATCTCGGTAAATATCTCTCAAACAGAATATCAAAAATGATAGTAAGGATCTTATATGACTGAACCATATTCTAATATTGGTGTAACGAGTTTGGAAACGAATGGATCATTGAATTCCTTTGCCCACCGTTTTATAAAACCCAATATGCTACGTGATTTGTTAAGAGTCAACGTAATGTGCTGAACGAAATTTAAACTTCAATATTCCCAGATCCAAAAACGAGTTTACGAGTTACAAATTGTGTTCATACAGGATATAGTAGTATACTGCACCATTATGTCTACTAAATTGGAAGTTGGCATTTATTTAAAGTTAATTCCATTAAATTTAAATTGCATTAGTTATAGAAGCTATCCAAGTCGCCATGCAATGAATTATGATCAGTTATATATGCAATGCTAGTAAATATTTTTTACATCGTCAGCGTACATTAAAATATTACAGTGTCAGATTGGCTCAGCCAAATCATTAATAAACAGCAAAAATAATATACGTCCAAGATGGCTACCTTGTGGCACACCAGAACTAACTTTTTTAATCTGGTTTTAGTAGCAGATTATGGTTTACTTTGTTAAACGCTTTACTGAAGTCTGTGTAAATAACATCAGTGTGATGTCTATTATTAAAGGCTCTATTGATCAGTGTAATTCACTCAAGAATATTTGTCATTGATGAACATCCTTTACGAAATCTATGTTGGGCAGGAGTTATTAACTATGATACTTGGTGAATAAGATAATCAGTAGTATATATTTCGAAAAGTTTGGGTATAGCACTAAGTTTGGCTATACCTTTGTAATTAGTGATAAGCGATTTATTGTCAGACTTGAACAATGGAGTTATGTAGAATTCTTTTCAGAATTTAGGGAAATAATCATAATTCAGCGAAGTACTAAAAATAATTGATAAAGGAACGGCTAAGGCCGTTAAACAGTTAATTAAAATACAACCTGGTGTACCATCGGGTCCACTAAATACTAATGATTTGATGAGTGCGTTATAACTTGATTTGAATTTACTTTACATTTGTGTTATAGTGACCATCAGAATAATTAGATGCAAAAAAATCAGATTTCAGCCTCAACACTAGACTCAGAGTTTAAATATTTTATTAATTTTGCGCTGCCACACGAATTTTTATTAAAATTGATGTACAAATTTTGATTTTTTTGGCGTATTTGATTGCAGGTGTGACATGACAATTTTTTCATAACGGGAATGGATTGAATTCAATAAAGTATGGCTTTTTGTTTGGAATTCCTGAGGCTATTAAAAATCTCTATATTTTACATGAAAACATTTTAATCCGTCACAACTTCTAAGATTTTAAACCTAGTGACCCAATTAAAAAAAGATGTAGGTACGACTTAAAACAAATTTTCTTTATAAGCAAATGAAACAAAGAATTTTTTAGTAAAAATCACATATGGCATGTCATCTCTTGAATTTAGGAAATAGCATGAGATATCAGAGACAATTAAAAAAACTTCCTGACAATGACACTATTGTTAATTAAATTAATTGATTTTTTCTCAGAGGTAGAAGTATATCTAGACTGCATTTGTATTGATTTTTAATAAAAGGTGATTTTATAAGAACTATCGGAAATTTAAAAAAAAAAACACAGAAAATTCAGAAAAATGCATGAAATATTTATTTGGATCGATAGTTGGGTCGATATAATTTAATGTTTGAAGATTATTTCATGCAAATGTTGGCCGCGGCTGCGCCTCAAATGGTCCATCCGCTTAGTCCAATTTTGGCATACTCTTTCCAACATTTCGGCCGGTATCTCACGAATAATGTTGGCAATGTTGGCTTCCAGTTCGTCAATCGAAGCGGGCTTGTCCCTATAGACATTAGCCTTAACATAGCCCCACAAAAAATAGTCTAGAGGCGTTAAATCGCACGATCTGGGCGGCCAATTGACTGGTCCCAAGCGTGAAATAAACTGTTCACCGAACTCGCCTCTCAATTGGTCCATTGTTTCGCGTGCTGTGTGGCATGTGGCACCGTCTTGTTGAAACCACATGTCATGCAAGTCAAGCTCTTCCATTTTGGGCAAAAAAAAGTTTGTTATCATCGCACGGTAGCGCTCACCATTCACAGTAACGTTGTGATTCGCATCATCTTTGAAGAAATACGGCCCAATGATGCCGCCAGCCCATAATCCGCACCAAACGGTTGTTTTTTGTGGATGCATTGGTAGCTCTTGCAATGCTTCTGGCTGCTCTTCACTCCAAATACGGCAGTTTTGCTTGTTCACGTATCCATTCAACCAGAAATGAGCCTCGTCGCTGAACACAATTCTTCGATAAAAAAGTGGATCTTCATCTAACTTTTCAAGAGCCCATTCACCAAAAATTTGGCGTTGTGGTAGGTCGTTTGGCTTCAATTCTTGCACCAGTTGTATCTTATAAGGCTTCACACCCAAATCCTTCCGCAAAATTTTTCACGTAGTGGAGTAACAGAGGCCCAATTGCTGCGAACGGCGCCGAATCGATAATTCACGGTCATCACCAACACTGGCCGATACGGCTGCGATATTTTCTTCAGTTCGCACTCTACGTAAGCGTGTTGGTGGTTTAATGTCCAACAATGTAAATTTGGTGCGAAATTTTGTTACAATAGCCCGAATAGAAGCCTCAGTAGGTCGATTAAACTGACCATAAAATGGAAGAAGCGCGCGATGAACTTTCTTAACAGAGCACGCATTTTGGTAATAAAATTCAATAATTTGCAAGCGTTGTTCGTTTGTAAGACGATTCATGGTTAAATTATAGACCAAACTGAAGATGTTTGACAGTGACACAAGATACAAAACGTGCGTGAGCTGTCAAAACTAGTGTTGCCAAAAAGATAATAGCAAAAAAATCACTCTTTAGGTTAACCTGAACTTGGAAATTTGTGTAAAACTCTCTTTTGCCTGCGAAATTTTCAGTTTTTATCAATTAAACCAAGAGAAAGGGAAAATTTTCAAACAAAATTTTATTATTAAAATCTAGTTTACAGTTTGTTTACTTGGCAAGTAATTTTAATAATAATTGCAAAATATTATTAACTCTTAAATTATATAAATAAATAAATATAAAAAAACAATAACAACTAAATCAAGTGATACCACATTTTATGTAAATTATATTTACCAGTAAATTGTTTATTTTGTTCTAATAATAAATAAATAAACAACAACATATTTGTTGAGTTTTTCATTAAACATTAAACGTACCTAAGTTACGAATAATTTGAATTCGACTTTTTTATTGATTATGATGTAGATCCAGTATCAATTTATATATTCCAGTAAATTTTTTAAATCTGAGAAATAAAAAATCAACATTCTTAAAATCAAGCTTAAACTGGATTCGAACCGAAAAGGCTTTCGAAGAGATTTTTCAATTAGAAAAAAAAAACTAATTATTTAGAACATTTGAAAAATTTTTAAAATTACCTTCAAAATTGTTAATACAACTTTGCTGGGTTTTAGAATGTTCTACATATTAGATTTTTCTGTCGAACTGAAATTTTTTTTCGAAAACCATTTCGATTTGAATCAAAATAGATAACAACCCCCCTGCAATTTTAAAAATGTTTGCTTTAAATAGGAAATTTAGTGCGATGAATAAAATAAACTTTTTGGCAACATTTTTAGGGTCATCACAACAAGAACCAAGCAAGCAATGTCTGTTGATTTTATAACACAAAAACTTGACTTGGATGTTCAAACAAAAATTCAAACTTAACTTTGAATGTTTTACAAAACACTAAATAAACATTTTTTGATCTTGAAAATTTTTCGTCTTTCAAAACGATGCGATTTAAAGAACAAAGCCGATAAATTTTTATAAATTATTTTAATTAGTCATTATACGTAAACATGTTTTTTCACAACAATCAATATGATTAAAAATCAACACTACAAAAACCAGAATTTAATTTTGTTTATTAATTTCAATTTTTATTTTTGAATTGAGTATCAGAAATTTAAACGGTTACACTAGCCGTGCCCCTTAAAACATTTCCAAATGTATTTATGTATGTAGAATGTATTTATCTATCTGATTGTATAATTTTATGCTTAATAAAAGCATAAAGAGAAGAAATAATTTTAATTCAAAGAGAAGAAAAAATCCAATAAGCTGATTGGTTAAAATAAGAAGGTGTGTTGGGCACGTTTATACTAAAAAAACATTATTAGCAACAACAACAAAAATGGCGTTATTATTTTCAGGCATTGAATTGGGTACATGGATGGAAATATCTATTAAAGAGCTGACTGCACAAGCATACTTGAAAGGACTTACAAGCACTTTTTGTTACAAAATATTACACATGTTTGTAGTGATGTGTGGATTTCAAGTATGCTTGTGCAGCTCTTTAGTATCTATTAGTGTACTTGTTAAAAGAAAATGTATGCACTAGGACCATAACCCAAAGAGAGGTTTTTCACTTTCTCCTTTCTGTTATCATGAATAAAATTAATGCCTTTTTTATCACTGAAAGTTTTCTGCGATAAAAAAATTTCAGTGGAATATTCGTAATTCGGCTGCAAAGAAGTGAATTTTTATTTTTACCAAATTAATTTTAATTTTAGATACAATTATGTTTTAAAAATGAAATGAAATTAATTTTTCATTAAAATTACTACTATGAACGGCAGTTTGGTGAGCTTTATTGTATAATCGAGGACATACCAATACCATAGGGAGGACTATACTCTAATAAATACATGTGAGAAACAACAAAATAAAAATTCGTTTAAAATTATTGTAAAATAAACAAATTATTTTATAAGCGCACGAGCACGATAGTTTCTTTGGTGCATTTGTATTGAAAACAAAAAGAAAACAGAAAGAAGACGAAACAATTTTAATTGGCTCTTTTGATAAACTCAAACAAAAAATCATCTGGAAAACCGAAAAAGTTTTATTTAAACGCCAAAGTAAAGATTTTGTATTATAAACTTGACATACATTCCAGTTGTCGGCGTAAATTTCGTAATCGTTTTTATTTCAAACTCGCTTTTTATCATCGTCGTCATCAATTCGACATTGATTTGGAATTCTATAACAGTCTTACTACGAAGACGACATTTTATCCTTTTTTTTTTAATAAAACAAAAACAAATGTCTAGCATTTCATTCAACTGGTTTATTTGCTTTTCATTTTTGCGACAAAATGTTTTTCGCTTGTGATCCAAATTTAGATTCAAGTGCTGAAGAAAGAAAAGGTAACCTTGTATTAAAAAAAAATATGTAGTTATTTGCTACTTTCAGTGCTGTTCTGTATTTCGAATCCGAATATTTTATTCGAAACTGAAAAAATTAGCATCTTATAACTACTCTGTGGTCCATTTTAAGATTTTTTAATTTTGTTTTTGTTTTATTTCGGGTACGAAATTATTAATTCCACATTTCTTCAAATCCGTGTGGAATACAGAACATGCACGTTTATCTACATGTTTAATTGAAATTGAATAAAACAGTTCTTAATTATGTACTGCGGACAATAAATAGTACGTGATTCAAAGAAGGGAGTTAGATTCACATTCATATCTCAAAAAATTACTTAATTTAGGACTGTCGCAGCCAATTGTTGGAAAAATTCTTCTTAAGACTTTGATTGCAATTGAAAAGTGCATTTAATTATGTAGCAATTTATTTTTAATTTAGTTTGAAATTAAATCGAATGGCACCTCTACAAAATCCTACTGAAAGGCAGTTTTTTCTAACAATTCCAAAAATTTTTCAAATTGGTTTATATTTATTTCTCACTTTATTGCTTGTTTTTCATTTCTTTTCTTTATTACTTTTTTTTAACACTTTTTAACTAAAATGGGGACGACAAAATCAGAGTCGTATCAATACAATTTCGGAGTCACATTTTCTTATAGAATACATAACTTTTACAACTGAAATACTAATTCAAAGCCGTCAACAATTAAAGAAGTCATTCAGGGCTGTCATAGAATCCAAGTCGGTTTTGCAAACCAATATTGATTTCATTTGGTGTCATGAAACCAAGTCGTTTTTGTTATTTTCGAAGACAAATAAAACCGATGTTCGAATCAGTTAGTTTATTTGTATGAAATTGTTTATGTAAAGTTTTGATAACAATTTTGATAAATCGCAGTGTTTTCGTTTAAATAAAAATAAAAACGTGTTTTTTTATTAAAAATTTTTAATATAAAATATACAGGGTGGGCCAAAAGAAACCAAGGGGTGTAAAAGTTTAATAACTTTTTTGTTTATTAATTTTTTTTTATTTTTTCTTTCAGATTATATAGACAACACTTGGAGAATTTATAATGGAGAGGTTCACAACTGAACAGAGAACCAGAACAATAGAATTTTATTATTTAAACCAGAGATCAATTATTTTAACGCTCATTTTCATTTGAATGGCTCTGTTAACAAGCAGAACTGTAGGTTCTGGGGTTTTCAAAATCCAAGAGCCATATATCAATGCCAATTGCACCCCATCAGGTGTACAGTATGTTGTGGGATCACATCTGAAAATGTCATTGGGCCCTACTTCTTCGAGAATGAAGATGGAAGTGATGTAACCGTAAATGGAGAGCGGTATCGTTTTATGATAGAAAATTTTTTACGTCCTGCTCTTGAAAACAGACCTGGTATGTGGTTTCAGCAGGACGGAGCCACTGCCCATACTGTCCGAGACACAATGGCACTTTTAAATCAAATTTTTGGAGAGCGAATAATTTCTCGAAATTCGGAAATTATTTGGCCAGCGCGATCGCCAGATTTGACAGCACCCGACTATTTTCTTTGGGGTTTTTTGAAGGAGCGAGTATATGTGAACAAGCCAGAGACAATCCTTGAACTCAAAGCAAACATTGTTGCAGAAATTCGAACGGTACAGCCACAAGTTTTGAAAGATGTTATGGAAAATGCTCTAAAAAGAGCCCATCAGTGCGAAGCTGAAAACGGTGGTCATTTAAGAGACATCATTTTTCATACTTAGTGTAAAAAAATTTCCATTTTGTATATTATATAATCTGAAAGAAAAAATAAAAAAAAGTTAATAAACAAAAAAGTTATTAAACTTTTACACCCCTTGGTTTCTTTTGGCCCACCCTGTATAATTAGTGTCAGTGAAATAAGTAGTGAAATAAAATGACTTTGCCGTTGTAAAATTTTTATTATTAGAAGAAGAACGCTCACAGAAAGTAAAACGAATATTCATAAATTACCGGTTAAATAAAGAAGCTTTCTATTTACATCTTTTTGCCGTGAATCTACCCTTTTATTGATTCTTCCAACTGTTGTCAAAGAGATCACACAGTTGGCTTATCAAGTTTTGTAAATCCCTCAGCAATGACAAGATATTTTTTATAAAATGCATAATTATTGAGTTTTAAGTGCTATTTTTTTTTGGTAGAGAAAAAAAAATTATGAGTAAAAATTTATTTTTGTAGAATTAATATTAATTTACTTAAATTTTTATTAAATATCTAACTGCATGTGAATTTTTAATGACAAAAGTCCGTTTTAGTCACTTGCTTTATTTGAAATTAAAGAAACCAATAACTGCCAACTGACCGGTTTCAATCCAATAGCAAAACCGATAGCATTGGTTTCTGTGACACCTAAAACCGACATTAATTCTAGTTCGAAAATGAAACCGACAACATTGGATTTCATGACACCAAACTAATTTTTTTGTCGGTTTCAAATCCAATACCGACAACATTGGATTCTATGACAGCCCTGATTATTTATTGATTGCGACAATTGGAATTGGGATGATTATTTGCTTATTGTTGTGGCGCTCACAAAAATTTGCCCAAAAAAGGTTTTTATTCGTCGAAAATTTCATTTTTTTTTTTTTTTTTTTTATTTTTTTTTTTATTTTTATTTTTTTTGTAAATTACTAAAATGATTATTTTTTTCATGTTCTTAGTCATTTAATATAATAATAAGACGTTCGATATTGTCGACAAGTTTGTTTATGTGGTTTTATAACGCATAAAATTATGTGAATTCGGTTTAGACAACACTAAAAAATGTGAATTCGTTTAAAATTTAACATCTTTTTCGAGTTCGGTTTTCAGAACTGGGCCTATTATTTATTATTGCAGTTGCGTTTCCCAGAAAGTTTCATTTTGAAATATAAATTTTCCATATCTGGCTTAAAACAAGTGCCAACAACAATTTGTTTTAAAATTTTTTTTAAGTTTGCAAAACAATTCAATTTATTTTTTGTTTTAAACTAATTTAATCAGAAAGAAGAAAAAACAGGTAACATTTACATAAATTTAAATTTTTATAACTAATACGAGCACCACATATAGCTTTTAATTTTTTTATTTATTAATTTAGTTTATTAAATTTTCTGGTTAATCAAGAACACATTTTTTAAATGCAGTTTGTACTGGTTTACATTCAGAAATTTTTAAGCTTCTAAGGCAGCTAAAAATTAAAAAGCGAGCGTAAGTACTTTTACCCTCAAAGGATACTAAGTATAAATTGAACATGTGTATTTTTTATGCGTAAGAAATTCCAATTAGTTTTTATTAGTAGAATTCAATTGAACATAAATTTTTTATAAACTGAAGCTTTACGGACTTTTTTATTTAAAAAAAATCTTCTTTAAATTATAACCCAACAAAAAAGTTAGGAAAAGAAATGGAAAAATCGCTGCAACTGCATTTGATTAAAAACCACTGAAAGGAAGTTGTTCTTTTTAAAACATTTCACTAAATAAAATGAGCACCTAATTTTGTATAATTGTGATGCTGAAATGATTCAAAGTGACTTCCTTGACACCTAAAATATTACATTAGCTTTTTTGTATTGATTTCAGATGCATTTTCATTATTTTTTGCTGGGTAACTTATATTATACATGACATTAAAGGATCAACGTTATTTTGCGTTGTACTTATAAATAGGATCCCTTAAGTAGTTTTTTTATTGTCAGTTTTTAGCACATTTTTATCTGAATAGCTTAAGGAATACACAAAATTGCCAAATTTGGGGCTCAGGAAATCCTCATGCAATCCATGCGAAAAAAAAACTGTCGGGTGGGGATTTTGGTAAAAAGATTTTTTTTTGGAAAATGAGGTCGAAATTGCAATGGTTGTTAACGGGATTCGTTGCAGGAATATTATAACAGTTCTTGTGGCCTCAAGTGGGCGGCACGGAACTGGACGACAGGTAGTTTTAGGAAGACGGTGCAACAATTGATTTATTGCAGCATGAGCTGAACAAATGCATTTTTATTGGGACACCCTCTCCTTTTTTATGATTTTTCTCTTTATCTCTCTCTCTCTCTCTCTCTTCTTAAAATTTATTACACACAATATTACAGTAGGATCTTAAAAAAGTTGACTCGCGTAAAATTGAAATACTCGGATAAGTTTACAGTGTTGCACAATCAATGCGCGATTCTAAAAAGTTAACTTTTCAGTTAAATTAAAAAAAAAAAACTTCATAGTGTTTAGGGTGAATTGCATCAAGAAGTTTAAAAGCATGAAATAATATAAAAAAGTGGGTTAACGATCAGTACGACAGCGAAGACGAAATTACACTGTCTAAAATGCTTAAATCAAATTGTGCATACAACGTTGACATTAGTATTGACGAAATTGACAATTGGAAATTGTCAAATTTCAGAAGATATATGTCCGTGTTCTGAAAAAAGCGCATTTTTAAAACGAAAAGCCTTTTGCAAAACGCCAAAGCATGTAAATTTTTTAAAATCATATTTTTTATGGAAAAAGGCCAATTTTCTTTTCAATTTTTGTTGAAATAAAAAGAAAACGTATTTAATTTGTATTGTGCAACATTTTATTTGTGCAAAATTCATCACTTCGCTTCAGTATGTGCTTGCGTTTTGAAAACGCCCAAATTAAGCGTTTAGATCATGATTTCGAAGTTTCCGAATATGAAAACTACGGGTCAATTATAGAGGAAGATGTTCAACAATCTAAAGTGAGTTTTTCGAAAGCTGTTGAAAGCATCAATACCGTGATAAAATAGTTTAAAAATAATAAAGATGAAAATCAGGTGGCAGAACTTATCAATATGCTCATGAAGTAATCAAATAATTTTCTCCTACGAAGACTAAATACTTATTATTCAAGGAAAGTTGCCATATACAAACATTTGTATCGACCATGCCCATTTTTACTCCCACTTTTTAATTAATTTTATTTGATATTGTTCAAAGTTTTTTCGTAATAAACATTTGATTTTTCGCATTCGCATGCTTTTCATAATTTATTTTTAATGTTTTTCTTAATCTCATTTTACCGAAATTGATTGAAATAAAATCTGGTCTGGTAGTACCTTCCTTTAATGCGTAAACGCATGTCAACGTCGTTTTATACACACAAATATCATGCAGTAACCAAAGAACAAATGCAAAGCATTTAACTTTCGCACCGCAATGTACAGTAGCCCCCCCCCCCCCCATTTTGTTTTCTCTTCCCACAAAATCGAGTTTGCTACTAAAAATTTTCTATTAAAATTACAGTTTCTATAGGAAAGTTTTTTTGGTTTTCAAAAATAATTTAAGACACGTGGTCGTTTAGTTTTCAAGCAAATGTTAAGAGATTTCATAAATAGTGTCAGTAATACTAACAACTTTTAGTATACGATTTACTTATTATTCATTTTATGCGGTCTGCTTGATGCTAATATTTTTTGGTTTCGTTGCTTTGTTTTATTTGTATTTTAAATCCAGTTTTCTTAATAAATTTTATTTAAAAAAATATCTGCATTTTAAATATTCATTTAATTTGAAAAAATGTTTTAATACGCAGTTCTTTACGAATTTTATAATGTTAAGTTTTGTCCACGTTTATTTAATAAAATTGGTTTAATTAAACGAAAATAATTGGGTTTTTAAGAAAACCCAAGATAAAAAAAATAGAAGCTTACCAATTGACAAGGGTATCATGGGCTTATTTGGATTTGGTTTAATCTGAAGTGATTCCACTACATTACGTATGCGATTGATGGTTTTTTTAGCCAATGCTGAAGATTTGATATTCCATGATGTGCGTCCTTTAAGACCGGCCGAATTTGCAGTGGATGAGGTGGCAGATGATGTAATAAGAGAATTTTCTAATCCAGTTGTAAGCATTATCACACAAGTGCTTTTTTTTATTAAAAATTCGTTTTTTTGCGTACTTTATATATTAAAAAAATTTATTTGCTTAAAAACCACTTTTTCTTTTGTTAGGAAATTGTATTTTCAAAAAGTTTAAATTTTTCTTTACATAAATTAAAAATTAAAATTTATGAATTTTCGTTACAAATTTTTACAACTTTCTTTTTGAAGTGGAAAATTCCGTTTTTAAATATTAAGTTTTTTTCTTTATTTATTTATTTTTTTTTTTAAGTATTTGAATTCTGAGTTGAAACTTAACTGATTATTTGTATTGAATGTCGGCTACTTATATCATTTTATTCTCTTCTTTATTAGCTATTGCTTTTGTGTGTGTTACACTAAAAACGATCGGTCGATCAATCGAGCGATGGACAAAGCAACTACAAACAATCAACAACAAGAGTAACCATACACCGGCTAACAAAAATCAACCTATAGCAACAGTTTAACGTTAACATCCCCTAATAAATTTTGTGAAAAAAAAATCTCTTCAACTAAGATCAGCATTGTTAGTTAAACTTTCTGATTGACTGATTATTATTAAATATATTACAGCGATCACCAAATCATCATTATGATATTAACAAAACAACAACATTAAAAAATATATAAATGTAATAGCTTCTTGTAAGTTTCTTTGAATTGCCGAAAAATAGTGTATTTACAGAGATCCTCATGAGAGCTGTACCAAAAGAATTTTCAAATTACCGATTTATTTTCAAAATTACTGAGTATTCGCAGTTGTTACCTGACAAAAAAAAATAATTTTTTTAATGAAAATTTATTATAAAATGCTGTTATCATGTACGCTTCAATGCATTTGAATTTTTTTTTGTGAAGTGGCAGCAAAGTGGAAAAAATATTTGCATTACATTTTTTTAAATTGTATTTATTATTTATTAGATAATAATTATATAATTATATTGATTAACTATAATTAAAAATGAAATCCAGCAGGCCAAATACTACTTGTATTTCTAAAGCACCTATTAGATGATCATGCGCGGCATGTCAGCACGGCATGATAAAATGCCATCATCTTGCTCGTGTAATAGCGAAAAATTGCTGTTTGACATGACGCGTATAATGAATTTCAAAATTTTTTGATATTTTTTACTCTCTCTCATCATATCGTGCTGACATACCGCGCATGATCGTCTAATAGGTGCTTAAGACAATGTAAAATCTTCCTGTATATGCTGTGTTCTATACAAATTCGCTCTTCAGCTGAACTATTTCAAATTACTCCATTTTAAACTTTTCAGAATCGCAAATCTTGTAAAGAGTGATTTTTTTGTTATTATCTTTTTGGCAACACTAGTTTTGACAGCTCACGCACGTTTTGTATCTTGTGTCACTGTGAAACATCTTCAGTTTAGTCTATAATTTAATCATGAATCGTCTTACAAACGAACAACGCTTGCAAATTATTGAATTTTATTACCAAAATGCGTGCTCTGTTAAGAAAGTTCATCGCGCGCTTCTTCCATTTTATGGTCAGTTTAATCGACCTACTGAGGCTTCTATTCGGGCTATTGTAACAAAATTTCGCACCAAATTTACATTGTTGGACATTAAACCACCAACACGCTTACGTAGAGTGCGAACTGAAGAAAATATCGCAGCCGTATCGGCCAGTGTTGGTGATGACCGTGAATTATCGATTCGGCGCCGTTCGCAGCAATTGGGCCTCTGTTACTCCACTACGTGAAAAATTTTGCGGAAGGATTTGGGTGTGAAGCCTTATAAGATACAACTGGTGCAAGAATTGAAGCCAAACGACCTACCACAACGCCAAATTTTTGGTGAATGGGCTCTTGAAAAGTTAGATGAAGATCCACTTTTTTATCGAAGAATTGTGTTCAGCGACGAGGCTCATTTCTGGTTGAATGGATACGTGAACAAGCAAAACTGCCGTATTTGGAGTGAAGAGCAGCCAGAAGCATTGCAAGAGCTACCAATGCATCCACAAAAAACAACCGTTTGGTGCGGATTATGGGCTGGCGGCATCATTGGGCCGTATTTCTTCAAAGATGATGCGAATCACAACGTTACTGTGAATGGTGAGCGCTACCGTGCGATGATAACAAACTTTTTTTTGCCCAAAATGGAAGAGCTTGACTTGCATGACATGTGGTTTCAACAAGACGGTGCCACATGCCACACAGCACGCGAAACAATGGACCAATTGAGAGGCGAGTTCGGTGAACAGTTTATTTCACGCTTGGGACCAGTCAATTGGCCGCCCAGATCGTGCGATTTAACGCCTCTAGAATATTTTTTGTGGGGCTATGTTAAGGCTAATGTCTATAGGGACAAGCCCGCTTCGATTGACGCACTGGAAGCCAACATTGCCAACATTATTCGTGAGATACCGGCCGAAATGTTGGAAAGAGTATGCCAAAATTGGACTAAGCGGATGGACCATTTGAGGCGCAGCCGCGGCCAACATTTGCATGAAATAATCTTCAAACATTAAATTATATCGACCCAACTATCGATCCAAATAAATATTTCATGCATTTTTCTGAATTTTATGTGTTTTTTTTTTAAATTTCCGATAGTTCTTATAAAATCACCTTTTATTAGTAAATTAAAATAAACTAAGTTCATACAGCAAAAAAATATATAATTCACTTTAAAAATGTTATGATTTTTGGGATGCAATCACCTTGTACAGATTTGACTTAATGTTCACCAACATAATACAAAGAAGAATATAATGGCAATTTCATTTCTTGCCCTGTTGCCTAAAAATAAATTAATTATACCTGCTAAAGAATGAGGAACTGGCCTAAATAAAATTAATAACCACGCAAAAAATAATGGAAATTATTCTCCTTGAAACATACTTTAATCATGTAAGAAAAAAAAAAAAAACAAAAACAAACCGAGGCATATTTTAGGTTCGCGAAGATCCTTGGCTTGTCTGTAGAAAACACCCAGAGCCCAGGCTGGAATCGAACCTGTGACCTCAGATTGGTAGATTAGTGATCTACCTACTAATCTACGGAGACACCCATATCACATATCATATGCTATTTTACACGATCATTTATTATACAACCACGCGCATTCAAGTGATTGAGGTAATATCGTATAGCCATCAAACTAGTACAATATTTATTATTATTAATTATTACATTAGAAATTAATTCTAAGATTTGACCATCGGCTTATCTGGGCAGGAATCGAACCTGCTACCTCTAGATTGGCAGATTAGCACGCTACCCATCAATTTACAGGACCCAAGTATATTTTTTTCATTATGAAAAATACGGGAAGCGGCACATTTGTTACATTGTAAAAGTATTTAAGCAATTAAAAAATTAATAAATAAATTATTTGCAATCAAAAACTTTAACAGAAATGAATCTCTTTTTTAATGTTTTATTTTTTTCTCTGACACTTTTTTGGTTGATTCAATTAATTTTTTTAATTTTAATTTTTTGGATATCTCAGTATTTATTTTAATATTTAGAAATAAGTTTAGAATTTTTATGGGTTTTACAAATAGAGATGCCAGTTTTTTTTTTTTTTTTTTTTTTTTTTTTTTTTTTTTTTTTTTTTTAGATCTCGTTAATTTGAATTTCTTTCAACGAAAAAATTATTTATTTTCAAAGAAAATTATTTTAGTTAATATTATTACAAATTGATTAATATTTAATTAATTATTATTATTAATTTCTTGATAAAATAATTATATCAATATTTGACTGCTAGTGTCGGCGCTGCCGAATTTAACATGTTTTTCTTTCGAATAAGTTTACAACAGTAAAAATACATGGAAATGTGTAATAAAATGTTTAGGTTTTTAAATACTTCTAACATGTATTACACTGTGTTTACAATAATTAGGGATTTTCACGCTTTGTAGTATTTTTAAAACTAATGTATATTTACAGCTACAAGGCATGAGCGACTCTTTTCTAATAATTGTAAACTAATAAAATGTAAACATGATGCTAACATGCACATTTTTCAAGTAGACAAGCTTGTTTTCAGCACGTTTTATCTCAAACTAAAATTTGGCACCATTTAGCGACAACTGTTTTACACAATTGTAGATCATATTTACATTCAGTTTTCATATTGTATTTCTGAAGTGTTGTAGTAAATAGTAAGATAATATATTTATTTTATTTCTACATTTGTGCAATCACTGCTTTTGTTTATTTATTAATAATTTGTTTTAAGATATATCTATAGTAGCCCAGTTTTAAGTTTTTGATCTTTTGCTGAATCAATCATGATGTAATTTGTATGTATATCTAGTATACTCTCGAAAGCTTTTATTATAGCGACGCAATTTAATTCAAAAATAAATTCTAGATTTAAAAATTCTTCAAACAGGATTTCTAATAAATGCAAAATTTATAAACAAACAACAAGAGCTACATACCATACATATATGCAAAGCTTAAAAACGAACACGCGACAAAATAACGTCATAAATATGTATGTATGTTGTTTTTAGAAAACTTAAGCACACCTGTTTGATAAAATAAAAACAAAATCAAGAAAAACAAAACCTTCAACTTCAAAAAAATTTTAAAAAATAAACTCGAACTGAGTGTAAAATATAAACACAACGGTGGGGCCCAAATGACAAAAAAAGTGGTAAAAAATATATAAACTTTTAAAATGCTGTACAGATTTCAATAGATGAAACCAACTGCGGTTCAAACTTTGAAATCATTATATTTTGAAGAACCCTGTGCCAACACATGTGCTTAAAATGGCATCAAAGTAGGCAACCTTGGGTTTTTAAATCTCTGGGGGACTGTAACTTTTGTAAATCTTAACTGTTTTTAGCTTTGATAATCTTTGTTTAAAAATAAAGAGAGAGTAGTATTTTATTTATTATAGTTATCAAGTAATTTGATTTAAGTTTTTCCCCCCGTTTTTGTTTTTCGTTTTGGGCCGACAGTTTTTTTAAATATTTTAGAAAGCCTACTAAATGTCTAATAAAACATTATAATTATTTTTAACATAACTTTAATAGTTTAGCTTTAAATTTTTTTTTTGTAATTTCAAGTTAAAAAAATTAAAAATTGCAATTTTGCAAAAAGTAGTTATTTCCTTTTTTATTCTCCCTTACAATTTTGCTTGGAAAAGTATACAATTTTTTTTTCCAAGATCAGATATTGAAAATTCTTTTAAACTTCATTGCATGAAAATTTGGATATCCACTCTACACCCAGCATTTTACGAAAATCATCAATTAAAAAAAATAAAATTTCAATTTTGTGGGGATGCAAGCACAAGGTCTCAATAGAACTGTTATAGTACATACATTTTGCATAGACTAATCCTGTAGCGCGATTTAGTAACTTTTAGTCAATTCACAAACTGTCGTAAATGGCTAAGTTATAAATTACTACTTAGATAAAATAGTACTGTTGTGAACCGCCTGTCAAAGAATACACTCGCTTAAACGTCAAACTAAGATGTCAAGGAAAGCTATAAATTAAAGCTGATTAAATAGCACACTAAAAAACACAGGAAACAAAGTAGTAATGTCCTAAATCTCTTTTATATAATAAATACCAACAACATTTTTACGACAGTCATAAATTTAGGACGAATACTATACTTAATACACTTTAATACACTTTGTGAATTGGCTAAATATTTTATCAAATTCCGACAAAAATATTCCAAAATTTGCCACGAACTTAACAGCACATACGAGTAAATAATTACAGCAAATAACGATTTCTTTCGTACAAAATGTTTTTGCCGGAAAGTTACTGAATACAGTATTCGATAAAATATCGTTATAATTC
This sequence comes from Thelaira solivaga, assembly GCA_947397855.1. Classification (NCBI taxonomy): domain Eukaryota; kingdom Metazoa; phylum Arthropoda; class Insecta; order Diptera; family Tachinidae; genus Thelaira; species Thelaira solivaga. Next base: position 32,224,047 of record OX377612.1, read on the forward strand.
TTTTTTCGATATGAATGTTCGTAATAAAAGTTACTAAATCGCACTACTGATTTTATAACATGAAAATATATGTTCGAAAGTAACTTAAGTTTTTGTAGTAATTTTTTTTGTTTTTCCTCTGTATTTCGGCAAAAGCAAAGCTTATTTTATGTCACGAAACAATAAATAAAAGATTTAAATGTGATCGCAATGAAAATTTCGTGAGAGTTTATTTAGGTTTATAAAAAAAGGGGATCCATTTTTATATTTAATAGCGGAATTCACGCTACAGTGTAAAGTCCCTTGTATCCTGTGGAAAATTGTAAAAACAATTTTTTTACAGCACTACAGAAATACAATACGAAATCTCTTAGCAAATACATTTTACAATTGTGTAACTGTGAAAACAAGTATGAAAACAGTTGTCACTTTAAAAATAAATTGAAATTTATTAGTTTACAATCATCAGAAAAAAGTCGATCATGTTTTGTAGTTAAAATTTTCCATAACGTCATTCATTTACTTCAATAGTGTCATAGTTCGAAAAATCTGAAAACCATTTAAAATTTGCAAATTAATTAAAATGGCGATTTTATTCAGCTTAAGATCTTATTTTATAAATTTATTTTTATATCGATATTTCCCTCCCACCTGCGAAATATATTTTTGAAATATGTATTTTTAATAATTTGACTAATTCATAATTATATCCTGAAGAAGCTACGCATTTTAATTGAAAAGCAAAAAGTCAAATAAACTAACAAAAAAATTTGCAAATTGTTAGAACTTTTATGAGAAAAGAATTTTAAATATTTTATTTTGAAATATTTTTAAAGAATAGCGCAAAATATTGAGAAAAAATTAACTTGTTCAAAAAACATAATTTTGGATTTATGACACTATTGAAGTAAATGAGAGATATGTGTTATGAATTTCCATTTAATTATTCGCATAGATTTAATGTATTAATTTTTAAAAAGTATAATTGCTTACCTTTATTTTCGGCAAAAATTTCCATAATGAACACTTTAATTTATTCGTTCAATTTTTTTTAGTTTTCAATAAAATCCAGTCTGGTTTTTAAAAATATTTGAGTAAACGAGCCTCCTTTAAAGAAATAACAAGAAATAAATTAATGTTATTAAAAAATTATAGTTACAGGGAGATTTTTACATAGAACAACTTTTCAAATAAAAATAAATAAGTTAATTGTAATGAATAAAATAATAAATTAAATCTTTTTTGGTGCTTAATTCCAATTATGCTGGTTTGAATGTATTATTTTTCATGATATTCTCCTGGTAAATCGAAAAATTGTTTACTTAGTACAATAAGTATTAGGACCGATAGCAGATCCATTTCACGGATCTTCAGTGGATTATTCCCAAGTAATATATATTCAAAGGTTTGACCATGAATTTAAAAAAACTTGGGAGTAATCCAATACCAAATTAAAATATTATCTTGATTTTTCAGTACACTTACGACATTTTCCCTTGTTTTTTGTATCAACTGCACCTTTGAGAATTTTAACAACTGGAAACTCTTTCCCTCTTTCACTTAGTGCCGCATTAAATCAAAAAAGACAACTTTGCTAGTGATGTCATCTGTAGCTGGCATTGATTGTTCTTTTCCATTTCCACCAAGCGTAGCTGGATTAATACTTACCGCTGTCTGTCGTTACACGTGTGCTTAAACTACTGCTGGGGGTTATTATGTATTTCGATTTGAATCGAAATAGCTTTCAATTCGAAGGAAAAAGCTAATCAGGGCTGTCATAGAATCCAATGTTGTCGGTATTGGATTTGAAACCGAAAAAAAAAAATTACTTTGGTGTCATCAAATTCAATGTTGTCGGTTTCATTTTCGAACTAGAATTAATGTCGGTTTTAGGTGTCACAGAAACCAATACTATCGGTTTTGCTATTGGATTGAAACCCATCAGTTGGCAGTTATTGGTTTTTTTAATTTCAAATAAAGCAAGTGATTAAAGAGGACTTTTTTCATTAAAATTTCGACTGCAGTTAGTTATTTAGTAAAAATGTAAACAAATTAATATTAATTCTACAAAAATAAATTTTTACTCATAATTTTTTTTTCTACCAAAAACAAAATAGCACTTAAAACTCAATAATTATGCATTTTATAGAAAAATATCCTGACATTGCCAAGGAATTTACAAAGCGTGGTAAGCCAACTGTATGATTTGTCTGTATGACAGTTGGCTGAATCAATAAAAAGCGCAGATTCACGGCGTTCTTCTTCTAATAATAAAAATTCTACAACGGCAGTCATTTTATTTCACTACTTATTTCACTGACACTAATTATATATTTTTTATTAAAAATTTTCAATAAAAAAAACGTTTTTATTTTTATTTAAACGAAAACACTACGATTTATCAAAATTGTTATCAAACATTTACATAAACAATTTCATACAAATAAACTAATGTATAGAACAACTGATTCGAACATCGGTTTTATTTGTCTTTGAAAATAACAAAAACGACTTGGTTTCATGACACCAAATGAAACCAATATTGGTTTGCAAAACCGACTTGGATTCTATGACAGCCCTGAATATGTAGACCTTTCGAAAATCCAGCAGAGTTGTGCTAACAATTTTGAAGGTAATTTTGAAAATGCTAATTTTTTTTGAATAATAATTTTTTTTTAAAAATTGAAAATTCTTTTCGAAAGGCTTTTTGATTCAAATCGAAATATATAATAACCCCCCTGATTATTGTAGGTGTAGTTTCACTTGAATATTTCGCTAATTATTTGGATAATTTTTAAATGTGATATTTAAAACCCAAGGTGACCGCATTAGTGAAAGCGTTCATCATTGTCTTTCAAATTGTCAAGAATTTTAATTTTTTTTGTAGATTAAATCTGCATATTTGTTGAAAATCTGAATTTAAATTACAACTCCTGCTTACATTGCAACATATATATTTATTGTTTATATACTTAGATTTTTCTACTGTATAAATAAATATTATATAAATCTAAATAATAATAGAAAATAAGTAACATTTGTATTTTAATCAAATATCAAATATCAATATTGAAAAATATATAATTCCTTAAATTTTGTTCAACGATATAAGAACTTAAGAACTTTTCAATAAAAACAAAAACTAATTTTCAATAGGTTATGGGCCCAGGAGAGCTCAATTGATTTATTAATTTAAAAAAAGAAAATTAAATAAATTAAAGTCTTAATTGAAAAGACGGGATGACTTCTTCAATGTTTAGTATTGAAAAGTTAGATGAAACAAATTATGATTCGTGGAGCATACAGATCAAAGCTGTTTTAATCCATCAAGATTTGTGGTCTACTATTTCTGATGATAAGCCAATAGAACAAATGGAAATTGCAGCTTGGACGAAAAGAGACGAAAAAGCAACATCAACAATAATTTTAAGTATTACTCCAATTCAGATTTCATATATCAAAGGGTGTTCATCAGCAAGTGAAGCGTGGAACACATTGCTTGAGGTACATAGACCTAAGGGACCATTACGAAAAGTGACTCTTTTTAAACAACTTCTTAATATGCGAATGGAAGAAGCAGATTGCATTCAGAAGTACATATGTAATTTTTCATCAGTAGCAGAAAAGCTTTCGGAAGCTGGGATTGAACTTCAGGAAGAATTGTATTCAATAATGCTTATGGCAAGTTTGCCAAAGTCATATGAAAATTTTGTCATCGCCTTAGAGACTAGAGATGAATTACCAAAGTTAAGTGGTTTGAAATTGAAATTGACTGAAGAAGGTGAAAGAAGAAAGGGTGATAATCAAAGTCAACAATGTGAAGGTAATGTACAGGCATTCATGTCTCATACAAGTAAAAGATATAAAAATGTAAATAACAACAATAGGAATAATTATATTACTAACAACGAAGAGGGTAAACAAAATTCAAATAAGCAAAAACGAATTTTTAGTTGTTTTAAGTGTGGTCGAAAAGGACACTACGCAGCACAATGTAGAAATAATAAAATAGACGCAAATAAAATGGAACAACTAAAAATTTCACACTCATATTCAATATTTGAAAAATGCAATAACAATAGTATATTGAATAGTAGCGTTTGGTGTCTAGATAGCGGCGCTTCAACTCATTTGTGTTGTGACCGCAACTTATTTGAAACATTTAATACACATACAGAAATAATTGCACTTGCCGGGCAAAATAAAATATCAGCAGAAGGCAAAGGTACAGTTCATATCAGAGAATGTAACATTACATTAAACGATGTATTATTTGTACCAAATCTTCAGTGTAATTTTATATCTGTTGGTAGAGTAGCTCTAAAAGATATTGTGAAATTTGGAAATAAAGATGCAAAGATAATAGATAGCAAAGGAAAGACAATATTATACGCAGAAAGAGTTGGTGATTTGTTTTTGTACTCAGAAAATAATAGAAGCTTATTTTTGGCGTCCACAAATTTAAATGAAGTTATGAAATGGCATAAGCGTTACGGTCATTTAAATGTATCAAGTTTGGGTGAGTTGTCGCAAAAGAGTTTAGTTAATGGGTTGAATGTGAAATTTCCAAAAGAAATAAATTGCACAACTTGTTTGAAAAGCAAATGCACAACAAAACCTTTTCCCATATCTGAAAGTAGAGCAAAAGAATTATTAGAATTAATACACACAGACATTTGTGGTCCAATTAATCAAAGTTCTCTTAGTGGTTCACGCTACATATTAACATTTATTGATGATCATTCAAGATATGTTTTCGTGTATTTCTTAAAAAAGAAAAGTCAAGCATTGCAGTTCTTTAAAGATTTTAAAACTATGGCTGAACGTCAGACAGGAAAAATGATAAAAGTACTTCGATCAGATAACGGCACAGAGTTTGTAAATAATGATTTTGATAAATTTTTAAAAGAAAATGGCATTATTAGGCAACTGACGGTACCCTACACACCACAACAAAATGGTGTAGCCGAACGTTTAAATAGAACGTTAGTAGAGATGGCAAGATCAATGATAGTGTCTGCAGGAGTAGAAGAGTTTTTATGGGCAGAAGCTGTAAATACAGCTGCTTACATAAGAAATAGATCGCTGACAAGAGCCCTAAACAATACTACGCCATATGAAGTATGGTTCAAACGAAAACCAAGTGTTGGTCATTTTAAAATTTTTGGTTCTTTAGCTATTGCATTAAATAAATCTCATCATCATAAATTCCGTCCAAAAGGAAAAGAATATATCATGGTAGGATATTCTGAGACGTCAAAAGCATATAGACTGCTAGAAAAATCAACAGGAAATATTATAATTAGTCGTGATGTTTACTTTATAGAACAAGATATGATAAAAATGGGAGTTGATGAACTTAAAAGTAGAGTCGATAAAAATATTATAACCATAGACATACAAGATGATATATTAAACAAACAAAATGTTGAACAGCAAGAAAATCTCATTACAAGCGATAGCGAATTTGAGTCTGCTGAAGAGGAAAACATAAACCTTGATGTTTTAATAAATGATACACAAAGTGTTGATTTTCATTCAGAAAAAGGTGGTCCAGGAAGACCAAAATTAGTACGTACAGGTAAGCCAGGAAGACCAAGAAAACAATATAACACTTTGAACATAATGAGTGTAGATGAAATAAAAATTCCTTTAACAATAAATGATGCATTATCAAGTCAGTACTCTCAATGTTGGTGGGATGCATTGCAGGAGGAGTACAAAGCGTTAATTAAAAATGATACGTGGGAATTAACAGATTTGCCTATAAATCAAAATGTTGTAGGATGTAAATGGGTTTTCTCATTAAAGAAAAATAAAGAGGGATATATTGAACGTTTTAAAGCAAGATTGGTTGCAAAGGGTTACGCACAAACGTATGGTTTAAATTACACAGAAACATTTTCCCCTGTAGTGCGTTATGAAACTATAAGAATGGTCATAGCCCTTGCTGCAGAATACAATCTCTTTTTACATCAAATGGATGTATCTACAGCGTACTTAAATAGTGACTTGAACGACGATGTGTATATGACACAACCAGAGATGTTTGTTGATGAAAATTATCCTAACAAGGTTTTGAAGTTAAAAAAGGCATTATATGGACTTAAGCAATCTGGTCGTCAGTGGAACATAAAGTTGGACAAAATTTTAAAGGAAATTGGTTTTAAATCATGTGAAAGTGAGCCTTGTTTATATGTAAAGAAAACAGATAATAACATTAATTTAATAGCTGTGTATGTCGATGATTTGCTTATAGCAAGTTCTAACGAAAAAGAATTAAAATTTATTAAATATCAAATAGCACAAAAAGTGTCTGTAGTTGATAAAGGACCTGCTACATATTTTTTAAGTATTGAGATTGAGAGAAAAAGTGCATCTGGAGAAATTTTAATTCATCAAAATAAATATATTAGAAATCTCTTACGAGAATATCAAATGGAAGAGTGTCGCCCAGTATCTACGCCACTAGAACCGAACTTTCAAATTGTGTGCAACAATGAAGGATGTGAAAAAAAATTAACGAAAGAAGTTTTCAGTCACTTATTGGATCGCTAATGTATTTAGCAGTTTGCACTCGTCCTGACATATTACATTCCGTTTGTAAATTAGCTCAAAGAAACAAGGAACCACATCAAGAACACATGACAGCAGCGAAAAGACTTTTAAAATATCTGAATAAAACAAAAGACATTAAGCTAAGATACTACAAAACTAACAAACCTGTGGTTTGTTATGCTGATGCTGACTGGGGTGGTGATGCTGTGAACCGAAAATCATATACTGGTTACATGTTTATTCTAGCTGGAAGTACATTCTCCTGGGAATCTAAGAAACAATCAACTGTCGCTTTAAGTAGTACAGAGGCCGAATATATGGCTCTGTCTTCAGCCGCTAAAGAAGCAGTATTTTTAAAGAAACTTTTGAGTGAAATTCAAATGCATTGTCCAGAAAAAATATTAATATATGGAGATAATCTAAGTGCATTACATTTAGTTAAGAATCCTATATATCATAGTAGAAGTAAACATATTGATATTAAATATCATCACATAAGAAATGTTTATATTGAAAAATTGATTGATTTGCAATATTGTAGTAGTAATGATAACATTGCCGATATACTTACTAAAAACTTGTCTGGGATTGCTCATACAAGATTAGTAAAGGCTATGGGCTTAATAAATTTGTAATTAAATATAATATTCTTAAAATATATGTGTTGAGGAGGAGTGTTGAAAATCTGAATTTAAATTACAACTCCTGCTTACATTGCAACATATATATTTATTGTTTATATACTTAGATTTTTCTACTGTATAAATAAATATTATATAAATCTAAATAATAATAGAAAATAAGTAACATTTGTATTTTAATCAAATATCAAATATCAATATTGAAAAATATATAATTCCTTAAATTTTGTTCAACGATATAAGAACTTAAGAACTTTTCAATAAAAACAAAAACTAATTTTCAATAATATTTTAATTCATTGGTGCAAAATTTGCAATCTTAACAAATTTATCTTTTAGAATTAACTAATTTTTTCAATATAAATTGTAAATTGAAATAAATTTTGACAGTTTGGAATATAAATAACAGTTGGTGAGAGAATTCCCTAATGCGGCCACATTGTATAGTTTAGCCTTGTGTAAAGGCAAAAACAGTTATACATGATTTAAAATTTGTTTTCATAATTAAAAAAAAAAATGTACGCAGGCAAAAATACACATTAAAACACCAAACAAAGACCAACACGAAATACACAAAACCAGAAAAACACCCTTTACAAACATAAAAAACATTTTGTTTCACATAATAAACTTGTTTACACAATAACAACAGCATTTAAAATAATTAAGGAAATTTTGTTATTTACTAAAATCGTGTTACAATAATTAAAAGAATTTTACAATCAGATCTGTTCAGAAATAGAGCGACTTGGAAAACACAATCCCGGTCATGTGATAAAATAAATTTGGTTTACACGAGCTTAATACGTACATACATACTAATACATGGATACGTATATGCAGGAGCGGATTGTGATGAATTGTTAAGGAAAACTATTGAAACAGAAAGATTGCTAGTAAGACCATTGTGCATGAAGCATCCCTACCAGAAATGTGTGATAGAAACTAACACATACTCATGTTGACAATCATTTGATCCGTGTGATATGATAACGCTTATACAAAGTTTCTATTATATTCTTCACAATGCCCTTAAGAACTTGTAGAAACTTTCTTCTACGCTGTGATCAACAAGATTAATCAACTGACAGATCAAATGAGTGTCACTGTTCTTGTAGGGATATAATAACAACCCAATATCCTTCTTTTATAGGAAAGAAAGAGAGACAAATGGAGACTTTTTACTCATTACAGGAGAAAGAGAAAAATATGTATTTTTCTTTCAATTCAAATCCGCCACTGCACATACAAACTTAAATGGACAGATAATTTTTATTAATTAAATATTGCAATTACACACAACTTAACGTTAATTTACTTAAGAGGGTATGTAAATATTGGCAAGATTTTTAATTAAATTACAACATGTATTTTATAAACAATATATAATAAGATTTTGAATGAACTTAAGCTTAATTTAAGATTTAAGCACTTAAATATAACATTTTTTAATATTTATAATTAAATGTGGTTCAGTGAATCACCTTTATTATGGCATCTTAAGCGGGGAATAGACACATAAAAACTTCAACATCAAGCAATGCATTTGTAGGCGTACCACAAAAAACAAGCTAGTTTTGATTTTCCTGAAATTCACACATAATGTATACATGTGAACTCTATTAAAAAAAAAACGCACAAAATGCATTGATTGTTCAACTTTGACGTGTGTATCACCCGCTTTATACATTAAGAGATTCTTTTCGAGTCGCTGCACTGAAGTTATTTAAAAAAATGTAATCATCGGATTTTTAGATGAAGAATTTAACTTGAAGCATTTTTGCTTGTCAGAAAGGCTAATGTATTACACGAATTTATTTTCAAATAAAAATTCACAGTACTCAACCTAAGAAATTCTTATCTGGCATATTTTGAAAACTATTAAATAAAGACTACAAAAGCAAGAACAGCTTAAAACCACAGATTTGTAATAACCGAAATAACAGATAACATTTACCAGCGATTAAATCTATTAATTTTTTGGGGCAATTACAATTACAAGAAAGAAATTTTCTTTCGCATTAAAAATACTTTTATATATTCAGCCAAGGCATATTTACTTAAAAGGTAAAAGCAATCATACAGCTGAATATTTTTTTTCGTTTCTTGTACTGGGAGCTGTCATATCTTTTCTTTTCTTTACCTAACAAACCATGTAGCAATCCAAACTACAATACAGCATGAGAATATAAAAAATTCTGAAGATAGATAATGTTATTTATTTAAGAAATATAAATGTCTGTTATAAATAAAAATTTATTTAAAATGTTGCTTAAGGCAAATGAAAATATTTCTTAATATTATTATTTTATTATTTTTTTTCAAGTGATTTGGTTTGTTGGGTATGTTTATTTTTCTTTTCACTTCTACAGGCACATAATTCTACAACTACATGCATATAAATTCTGATATCCCCAAAGATAAATAATTTGTTTTTGTATTCTCGCAGTTACCTTGTAAATGAATATGTCTTGTATTCAGAATTATTAGGAGTGTCATTCTCGTAGTCGATTTTTGACAAGTTAATACAATATAAAGCTGGCGTTACCACAACGAAACATTGTTCTTCATTTATTTACTCTTATTCCTGTGGTATTAAACTTTCTTGTTTAAACATTTTCTGCAAAATTAGTTATTGCTTTTTAATTTCTTTTTCTTTTTGACATTGGCTGCCAAGCTGTATTACGCATAACGTTTGTGCAAACTTTATACCCAACTTTTTGTTATGAATAAGACAGTTAATTGAGACGACATAATAAGGGTGAATATCAAATAAATTATTTTTTCAAACATAATGTTTGTTTTTCGTAAGTGCAACTTAATTAAAATAAAGTTAAACAAAATAAATTAAAATAAATGTTAACACAAAATCACAAAGAGGATTTCTATATTACAGAAAACATATCAGCTCGTTGTTTTAGTCTACTTTCTTTTAAACATATTGCTCAAACGTCTTTTTGGTGGTGTATTCTGTAAAAATAGAATAAATTAATTTTACATAAATAATAATAAGAATAATAGGACTAAGGTGCTGTTACTAAAGGGTGTCCCAACAAGAACGCAAGATTTAAATTTTAAATAAAACACAGATATTTAAAAAAAAAAATCGTGAAGCTTTATTATATCGTAAAGTAGACAGAATGAGGTTATGTATGGAACAACATATCGGGCAGATGGCCGCCGCGGCTTTGCTGGCACACACGCGATCTTTTAATGAAATTTTCAATGACCGTTTTGCATAAATGCTGCGGTATTTCATTAATGCAGCATCCAATTTCCTCTTTTAAGGCTTGAGTCGTCGTCGGCTTCTTCGCGTAAACCATCGACTTCAAAAAACCCCAAAGAAAAAAGTCTAATGGTGTTAAATCGCACGATCTAGGCGGCCAATTCTGGTCTCCAAAATGCGAAATAACACGACCGGGAAATGACTGATGCAGCAATTGAATTGTTTCTCTGGCTGTATGACATGTGGCGCCGTCTTGTTGAAACCACAAGCCCTCCACATTCATTTCTTCAATTCTAGGCAAGAAAAAACTGGTTATCATTTCACGATACCGAATACCATTGACTGTTTGCACTTGACCTGCCTCATTTTCATAAAAAAAAAGGTCCAATGATTCCTCCAGCCCAAAAACCACACCACACAGAGACACGTTGAGGATGCATTTGCTTCTCGTGAATCACTCGAGGATTTTCCTCACCCCAAATGCGACATTTCTGCCTATTGACGAAGCCATCAAGATGGAAATGGGCCTCGTCATTGAAGATGATTTTATCGGCAAAATCAGCATTTTCATGTTGTTTCTCCAATACCCAATTAACGAACTCCCTTCGCTGTCCATGGTCAGCTGGCTTCAGTTCCTGAGTCAATTGAACTTTGTATGCATGAAGATGCAAATCTTTCGTCAAAATTCGCTGCATAGTGAATTTGGAGACACCAATTTGCTGAGCTCGGTGTCGAATTGAGGTGGATGGAGTTTAAGCGACATCATCACATACAGCTGCGACATTTTCGGTCGATCGACCTGGTCTAAGGCGCGTTGTTGTCTTTACATCACTAACAGACCCAGTTTCGGCAAGTTTATCCATTAATCTCTCTTTTGGAGCATTATTGTTACCCCAAATTGATCGCAATTTGCGAACTGTAGCCGCAAAACTTGACACTTCAAATGGCGCCAAATTTAAATCTTGCGTTCTTGTTGGGACACCCTTTATAATACAAGCTTTTAAATCGTTTAGGAAAAGTACTAAAAAAATATAATGTTTTTCATAGAAATTTTCTAAACGATTTGAACGCTTGTAGTAGAGAAACAGCACTTAAGTTGTTATCGTCATTTTGTGTTTAAACAAACTATTCTCAGTTATGTTGATAACTTATAAATCTTGAATAATAAATATACATGCATATTCTGAAAATCACTTTTTCTCAAAGTGATTTAAAATCACGGAAAAGTGTTCTGCGCACAAAATCATTTGTCATCTCGTGATTAAAGCCGACCAGCTAAAACATTTTTAGCATTTTGCTTTGCATTCGTTAACAAAATGATTCAACATACTTAATTTGAATTGGTTTTTATTATAATAGTTTTTGCAAAAAGTTTAATTATTTCGAACCATAAAATTTACTTAATTCTTTATGAACAATTATTTTCTTTTGTTTATATTTTTTGTGATTTTTATTTCTGGTCTTCTTTTTCTGAGCAAAATTTTATTGTAAACAAAACAAAAGAACTTTAAACTCGTGATTGAGAACAGTAAAAATCACTACTCAAAAGCTAAAAACCTCGTGATTTCCAGAACACTTAAAAATCTCTTACGTGGTTTAAAATCATTTTAATTTCAGAACATGTCTGATAGATATGTTCTTCATAGTGAAATCGAATTACGTGTGTAATTGCTGCACCGCACATGGGACACCCTATATATTTTCTGGATCCTTATAAATAGCGCAGTCGATTTAACCAAGTTTGTGAATTCACAACACACAACACCAAAATAGTTAAGTGTTGTGAAGCATAATCGGGGGGAACATAACAGATAAGTGTTGTAATCGGTGCCTTAATTAAATGTGTTTGGTTTAAAAAATGTTTGCAAAATTAAAAGCGTAAAAAGCGCAAGAAGTATTAAACGCGTTACTCGTGAACGTGTGTTGTGTACCTTCACCTTTAGATTGTTTCGGCAAATGCTAGTTACCAACTCAATTACATACGTAAAATGCCGACGTATTAGACGCATGTGTATCAGGCTATTAAAAACAAATATGTAATTGAAAAACAACGATTGTGCATAGAGCGCGTATTTTCAAAACTGGCTTTATTTATTGTATTTACACATATGGCAAGCGGAATCATAAAAATAATTTTGAATGCATTACGAGCTAAATAAACACTATGTTATAAGAAATAATTGCATAAAAATTAAATCGATTTTTTTTAATTTAAAGCTAAAGTTAAATTGTGTGTCATATTTTGACTTCCACCGATAAAGAAAAAAAAAATTGAATATATTCCATTTCCTATATTCACTATTCATTTTCATTATTCACATTCATAAATGTTAATAGTATTACGCAGAAGTGAATGCTACGAAGTTTTTAATATCGTGAATATAGTATAATGAATAGGCCGCATAGCGTGACAAATGAAGCGATAATAAGAAAACTTATAATTATGCGTGTTGAATTATCCATTTGTGACCACATACATATTATATCAACAAAATTGATAGTTTGATTAGTAATCAAGACAACATCATTGGTGGAAGATGATTCCGATTGATTATTTGTTGGTTTATTGCGATTTTTAATGTAAATAGAAGATTTGCGAACATGAGTTGTATTAATATGGGGCAAACGATGATTGTAAATGACAGTACCACCATATATGGTACGCGACAAATGGCAATTGGTATTAGTTGAAGAAGAAAGATGAGGTATAGCACTTGTTAAACTGTTATCCGGTTCATTTGAAGCACGTTGACCATGACTATGCTTTGAGAAAGAAGAACGCTGATTATCATCAAATGGTGCATTCGATTCGGTGTCTATTAATAGTTTCTCAAAGTGTTTTGAATTTCCTTGAAATATATAGTTGTCATCATTTGGGTTATTACTTTTAAAGTTGTTAATAAAACGATCAAAATTATCCAAATCTTGTGAGGTCACTAGTTTTTGTTTAACAGACACATCATCATCATATTCAAAATCCAAATTTTCACTTTCTTCCGATTCATAGTTTTGCATATCTTTTAAATTATCTGTATCATTCGGCTGTTCAAATTGTTCTTCGCCAAAGGTAAATGTATCTTCCACTAATTTTTGGCTATTGCATTTTATGTCATACGTTATATTTTCCATACACTTACAGTTAATTAATTTATCAGCTTTATTTCTGTTTATTTCATTTTCCTCTCCATCTGTTTTAAAGAATTTTATATTTCTTCTCTTGTTAAAATCATCACGTCTTTGTTTTCGCGATTTATAACGCACCAAATCATGTAGCACTCCTGTTTTGGGTGTACGATACTTAGAAAATATATTTCCTCGTAAGCATAAAGAAGGTCTGGAACCCTTTTCCTTAGTACGTCCTTTGCGAAAACGTTTTTGCAATAATTTGAGTTTACTTAAATCACCCGAAGCCTGTTTTTCTTTTAGTTTATCTTGAACTTCAGCATTTGCTGTTGCAGGTGTTGATAAAGCAGATGAGGTGGTTTCTCCACTAGTAGGTGTACAAATTTCTTGCATACGTCTGGGCAATCGGCGTCCAAACGTAGAAGATATACGCCTGCTGTGTTTAAGACCTCCAGCTATAGCCTGTAAACGTTTAATGGGAATTTTTTTTTGAGTAACAAGACTTTTGGGTAGTTCATCATATTTATCCAAAGCTGTTAGTGGAGTTTCTATAATACTAATATCGGCCGCTGTTATTTTGTTCACTTCTTTTTTTATACTTTTAATATCAGTTACTGTTAGGGGAGACGGTGATGGCGACGGTGATGATTTTATCAATTGATCTAATAAACGCCGTTGATCGAAGTGTACTTTACTCTTACGTGGCGTTGAAGTGCAAACTACACCACTCAATAGTTTACGGGTTGCTTCCGTTGCTTTGATTTTAGTTTTTTGCAGCAACTCCTTTAAATTAAGCTCTTCAATTTCTTTTTTAATATTAGATTTCTTGGTGATGAATGAGTGCAATTAAAAATTAAAATAAAAGAAATTACTAAAATGAATAACAAGGTATTCTGGGTGACACACAATGAACGTACACAATTAATAGGAACACACTAATGACATGACATTTGATAACTAAGAAAAGTTACTACCAGCTGTATTATTCGATATCAGGTAAAAAAAAACCTGCAGGGGCCAACAATGCACGAATGGCAGTTTCAATTCCCTGGAACTTGAATCACAAATCCATACACAAAAAAAAAAAAAAAAATTATAAATAAATATAAAGGAGTAACAAAACTCTGCAAGCGCTAAAGCTTAATTTTTCGTGTAATTTAATTTGACTTATGGAAGCTACATACGAGTACATATTTTTTAGCGGAAAAGTTTATTTTTATATTTAGAGAAAATTCGAAAATCCTAACAGTTATACATACAAACATAAATATATTATTGACAAAGTATTACTGTGTACTTACCTCATCTCTGGTATTGCCCATGCTAAATCGTGAAGAAAAGAAATTAAAACGTGCTGGCGTTTTTGTAGAGGACACTGTGGACGCAACATTTGTATCACAATATTCTTTAAGAATTTCACGAGTCGGCTCAGAGGCACCATTAAGCGACAAACGACCATTTTTACTTGGTGTAGGTGGTCCTGGACGTTTGTAATGAGTGATACCAGTGCATTTTTTACGAGTCCCACCAGTAGTGCTAAGTAAAGCACTCATGCTATCGTCTAAGATAAAATGGCCATCCTATATTGTTTAATAAAAAAAATATATATATAAAACACAGCAAATTAATAAGAATTATTTAAATCTTAAACATTTCAAAGAGTTTATATTTAAATAACAACAAAATTTATCATTAAACAATTAAACAAAACACGGCACACATATACATACTATACGAATACTTAAACCATTGACACAAACAGGACATTAACATGCAGTGCACTTGAAACAAGAGCTGTGAAAAAAAATTCTTTTTTTGTAGTTCAAAAATTTTTTTATTTTTATAAAAATTTGTTTTTTAATTATATTTCTGCAAATTAAATTTAAAAATTGTCATTTTTTATGATTTAGCTGAACCTTCATAAGCATTTTCAAATGCATATTTTGTGTTTTAATTGTGGCTTTTAAAACACAGATAAAAAACTCGTACTCAATATTCAATTAGCAATTTGAAAACATTTTGGTGTTTTTAAATCACAATAGCAACTGAATGTACAATAATATTTGTCATTATTAAATTTTAAAACAATATCAATTGCATAATAAACATATTTCGTTTCAACTTTGTTTCTGTGCGCAGAAATTAGTGCCAGCAGTGGGTATCTCATCTCAGCCTCTGTTAATGTTGTTACAATAATTTCACGTAGTATATTGGTGTGTACGTGTATGCTCGTATGCCAGTATAGTGATGATAATGATGATGACTTTGTTGTTGTTGACTAATAAGTAATTAAAATTGTCTCTTATTTAACTATTTGAAGTTGTTTGCTTACTTTTAAATCATCTTCGGGAAGGTTATAAGCTGCATAAGCACTTCTTAGATGAGGTGGATAGAGAGAATTACGATGATTCAGCTCCTCAACACTAACAAATGCAATAAAAAAACAGGAAGGGAAGAGAAAAATAAGTAATTAATATGAGATATCAGTAGGAAGCCCAAAAGTTTATAGTATTATAACGATAGTTGTCAGACGAATAATTTATAATATTTTCTATAACTTGACAAACATAAATATCTACAAATGTTATTTATATTTTGTTTTATATATGAACAAGTAATATTTGAAGAAGAAATATTACAATAACATACAATTTTATTAACATATAGATTGAAATATTTACATGCATGAATACGATTCAAATGCCTTTTTTTTTGAAAAAAAAATGTATATTTAGGCATGTTCTCAAAATCACTTTCTCTCAAAGTGATTTAAAATCACGAAAAAGGTGTTCTGCACAAAAAATCATTTGACATCTCGTGTCAGCAAACTGCCTTACGATATCAAATCACTTGTAGCATTTTGCTTTGAATCCCTTTACAAAATGATTGAATACATTTAATTTGAATTGTTTTTTTTATTAGTTTTTGTCAAAAAATGAATTATTTTTCACAACGGAACCGTAAATTTATTAAATTTAAAATACGCTTTGGAGAATTTGTTTTCTTTTGTTTATATTTTTCGTGATTTTTACTTCTTGTTCTTTTTCTGAGTAAATTTTATTGTAAACAAAACAAAAGAGCTTTAAGCTTGTGATTGAGAACAGTAAAAATCACTACTCAAAAGCTAAAATCTCGTGATTTCCAGAACACCAAAAAATTATTAACGTGATTTTAAAATCGATTGTGGTTTAAAATCACCGTGATTTCAGAACATGCCTGTATATCAATTTTAAAATGTTGGTTGGGAACATGGTACAATTATAGAAAGTAAATTCACCATATATTGTTAGTGTAAAATTAGATAGGGAATTTTAAAATGAAGAAAGAGGACATAGCATAATAATATTATTTCGTACAGTAAAAAAACAAAGCAAAATGAAAGAAATTTCGATATTCAAATCTAATAAAACACAAATTTAAACAAAAAACACATGTAATGTAGACTTGTTTACACTATGGTTAGGAAGTTTATTTATTCAGTTCAATGCTTACTGAGTTTTTTGTTTGAATATTTGAATCTTTTTGGAACTATTGACAAATAATTCTTATTGCTTTTACAATATAAAGGTTATAATGTTTGCAAGGAAAGTTGGGAGTAATCTACTGAGGGTTCAGAGTAGTGTCTGATAAAATGATCCATATAGATATGGTTCTTATTGTACTGTATAAATAACTCATGAGAATCAGGGCTGTCATAGAATCCAATGTTGTCGGTATTGGATTTGAAACCGATAAAAAAAAAATACTTTGGTGCTATGAAATCCAATGCTGTCGGTTTTATTTTCGAAATAGAATTAATATCAGTTATAGGTGTCACAGAAACAAATGTTATCGGTTTTGCTATTGGATTGAAACCAATCAGTTGACAGTTGTTGGTTTGTTTAATTTCAAATAAAGCAAGTGACGAACCTGCAGTTAGATGTTTAGTAAAAATTTAAGTTAATTAATAATAATTCTACAAAAATAAATTTTTACTCATAATTTTTTTTCTCTAACAAAAAAAATTATGCATTTTATAGAAAAATATCCTGACATTTACAAAACGTGATAAGCCAACTGTATGATTTGTCTGTATGACAGTTGGCTGAATCAATAAAAAGCGCAGATTCACGGCAAAAAGATGTAAAGGGTAATTTATGAATATTCGTTTTACTTTCTGTGAGCGTTCTTCTTCTAATAATAAAAATCGTACAACGGCAAGTCATTTTATTTCACTACTTATTTCACTGGCACTAATTATATATTTTTTATTAAAAATTTTCAATAAAAAAACACGTTTTTATTTTTATTTAAACGAAAACACTACGATTTATCAAAATTGTTATCCAACATTTATATAAACAATTTCATACAAATAAACTAATGTATAGAATAACTAATTCGAACATCGGTTTTATTTGTCTTCGAAAATGACACTAAATGAAACCAATATTGGTTTGCAAAAACCGACTTGGATTCTATGACAGCCCTGTATGTTATATCCATCGAAAAACAAATATTGTTATAAACCTGCATGATATGCTGGACAAAAAAGAACACGTCCTATGACTAATCAAAAATATACTGGTGCTAAAAGCAATATACCGTGACTTGTGAAATGAGGACAAAGAGAACTTAGCATGGAAATAATATCAATGAGTAGAGTAGTATGTAAGAACTTAAATTCCTTTTTGTGTTTTTCCTATTAATAAAAAAATTATTTATTTAATAAAAAAACCAAAAATACCACTTTCATTTAAAAAAACATATTAGTTTAGTGTTAATACTATTGGGACTGGTAGCATATTAGTCACGAAGTATATAAAGGACATTGCAAGTCACTAGTTTATTGCATGAAAAACTTAAAACAAGAATCGCTTTTTATATATTAAGGATTTGTTCAGTTACATGTTCTGTGGAACAAACAGAAAATTAATTTCATTTGTATCTGTCGAAGATGTTCGGTTTCTACTAGGGATATAAATAAATTCCTAAATAAATATGCAAGTATAGGTATCTTTGTCGTATGATTATTATTTAATTTAATTTATTTTACACTTATACGCTCCCACATAAAAAGAAAAATGATGTTTTTACTAAAGGGCTGCAGAATCATACTTGAAAAGGCTTATCAGTACTTTTTTATAATAAAATATTACATATGTTTGTAGTGATGTGTTTTTTACTATTTGCCTTGCAAGTTTTGCGTTTCATAAGAACCTACACTTTTAGCCTTAAAGCAATTATAAAAACAAAAATTTTAACTATTTATAACTTCTAATTATGAGCCTAAGAGGTTGGTCAAACTTTCTGCTTAACTATTTAATTGTTTCAATTAATTATTCAAAAGTCAGCTGCAATTATGGCCCTTAGTAATAATAAATAAAGTCAATAAGGTAAAATTCGCAGCCAAACCAATGAATGTTGGTAGCCATTATTAATTTCAGATCGAAGTAGCGATTTCAAATATTATTGATTGTATACTTTAATTCAAACTTACCAAATATCACGAGACATTCGTCCATTTTGCAAATCCTCCAAATAATTAGTATTAAATACCTCACCTTCTTCATCTTCCATAGTTAAATTAGGGGCAATATTAGCTGTTGAGGATGATATTGTGGAAACATGAATTGAATTGCAACGTTTATTACTCTCAATTTCTTGTAATTGATCAGTAGCATGTTTTAATTTTGTCGATAAAATAGTATTTTCTTTTTGTTGTTGTAGAATATTATCATTTAAGCGTACAATTTGATTAGACAGTTTACGGGTGTGTTCTTCATATTTATTAATCTGAAGCAAAAAAAAAAATATAATGTGATATGAGATCTAATAAAATATAAAACTCAAAAGTAAATTATGGCAACAGTTATGATTGCATTTTCAATAGAGTTTAAAAAATCTCTGCCGATAATGATTTTTGATGAGTTATGATAAAAACTTTTATTCTTGTATTATATTTACAATCAAGTTCAATATCTGCACTTGTGATAATAGCCCCAATACGCAAAATTTGAGTGTGGAAACACAGAGGAAATTTTAATCAATAATTTTAAGGAATTGCTGTAATAAGAATAGTAACATATTTTGAAAAAATTACAGCCTTATTGATAACAAAAAGATAGAAGAAAACTTTTTTCTTTTTTTAGAAATTGCGATCTGTCAAACGACAGTTGGTAAAATTTCACCCAAATTAATCCATTAGTTTATTAGTTGTAGTCGTTTGAAGTAAGCAACTTTTGTGTTTCTTGCAAAATGGAAAAAAAGTGTATTTCGTGCAGTGATTAAACACTATAATTTGAAAGGAAAAATGGCGAAAGAGACAAAAGAAGAGCTCGATAAACATTACGGTGAGTCTGCTCCGGATTGCTGAATTTAAACGCGGCCGAATAAGCACTGCAACAATACCATCAACAGGAAGGTCAAAAGAGGTAGTTACTGAAGAAAATATCAAGAAAATCCTCGATATCGTTATAAATGATCGCCGAGTCAAGTTACGTGAGATTGTTGAAATGGTAAACATATCATATGAACGTGTGTTCAACATTTTGGATGAACATTTGCATATGAAAAAGCTATCAGCAAGATGGGTGCCGCGTTCGCTCTTTCTTCAAGACAACGCACCTGCTCACACAGCTTTAGATACGATGCTAAAATTACGTGAAATACACTTCGAATTGGTTAATCATCCACCTTATAATCCAGATTTAGCTCCTAGTGACTTTTTCCTGTTTCCAAACTTTAAAAAATGGCCCGCAGGAAAAAGATTCATCTCAAACGAAGAAGTGATTACCGAAACTAACGCGTATTTTTAGGAATTCCCAAAATCGTGTTATTCAGATGGTATAAAAAAGTTAGAATATCGTCTTACTAAGTGTATTGAGCTAAAAGGAGACTATGTTGAGAAATAAATGGTTTTTGAAAAAAAAAATGTCTTTTCCTACTTAGGTAGCTTCAATATCAATCCGCCCTCGTATGTGTAATCATAACAGATTTAAAGAATATTTTATTCTATGAGCATATCAAATCTTAAATTTTATGATGGCAAATTGCACTTTTACAAGCATCTTTAAATATTTTCCTACATTTTTATGTATGCAAATTTATTTTTTGAAATATTTTTTTAATTACTTTTTTTATTCAGTTTTGCATTACAAAACTTATGTATTTGTTTAATCAGTTTCGCCAACACTTTTTATAACTTATTTTTGACAGCAATTTGACAGCTCTCTGGCAACAGTTTAGAATGCTGCATTTTGAAAAAACTCTGCACAAGCTACCATCTTATCTTATTTTTTTGTTATACCCTTCAATGTAAGTAAGAAGGGTATATATAACTGTGATTAAATTTGGGACACCCTATAAAGTATATATATTTATATATATTCTGAATCCTTATAAATAGCAGAGTTGAATAAGCGACGTCTGTCTGTCTGTCTGTCTGTCAATATTCTCAAGTCTGTATAAGACGTACAGAAAAGTTTAGCATACCAGTCTGTCAGTTATTGTTGTCTTTCAATTGCTATTGAAATTCAGATAAATCGGTTCAGAAATTGCGGAGCTATGAGTCTAGAGACTACCTCTATTTTTGACAATATTTTGAGTGCGTTTTTTGGGGATTTTTCTTAGACTACGAAACGGAAAAAAAAACGTGGTATGGAGTTTGATCAGAAATGACAGTCATAATGTATGTGCAAAAAAAATGAGACCAATCGGTTTACAAATCAAAAATACAACTGAAATTTTAGATTTTCTTTAATTTCTGCTTTGTTTTTTTTGCGTATTTTATCTAAACAAAAAAAATTAGTACGCAGTTTTCTCAGACGTTACATTCATAGTATCTGGACTAAAACTCAGCTGGATCGGTTCATAAATGGCTGAGCTATGAGTCAAAAATCACGACTACTTCTATATTTTGGCCATTTTTCGTGCGTTTTTTGCGTAATCTGTCTAAAACACAAAACGGACAAAAAAACGTGGTATGCAGTTTTATCACAAATGACAGTTGTAAATGACTGTGCAAAAAATAAGAGCACAAAAAAAGTACGTAAGTAAAAGTTTATTGAAACTAAAGGGTGTCCGAACAAGAACGCAAGATTTAAATTTGGCGCCATTCGAAGTCTCATTGTTTGACATTTGAACAATTGTTATTGTTTGCTAGTAGAAGGTACGAGGTTAGTAAAAAATGACCATGGACAGCGAAGGGAGTTCGTTAATTGGGTATTGGAGAGACAACATGAAAATGCTGATTTTGCCGATAAAATCATCTTCAATGACGAGGCCCATTTCCATCTTGATGGCTTCGTCAATAGGCAGAAATGTCGCATTTGGGGTGAGGAAAATCCTCGAGTGATTCATGAGAAGCAAATGCATCCTCAACGTGTCTCTGTGTGGTGTGGTTTTTGGGCTGGAGGAATCATTGGACCTTTTTTTTATGAAAATGAGGCAGGTCAAGCGCAAACAGTCAATGGTGTTCGGTATCGTGAAATGATAACCAGTTTTTTCTTGCCTAGAATTGAAGAAATGAATGTGGAGGGCTTGTGGTTTCAACAAGACGGCGCCACATGTCATACAGCCAGAGAAACAATTCAATTGCTGCATCAGTCTTTTATTTAAAATTTAAATCTTGCGTTCTTGTTGGGACACCCTTTATAAACGAAAAAGTAACATTTGTTTTATAATACATAATAAATAATATAAAGTAAAAACTTAGAACTATATGTGTGATTCAAGTCGATTAAAAGTAAAAGCATCTTGCTTATATAAAATTACTTTGTGTCTATGAGGTGCTTGCTTCCGGCACTACGATAACCATTACTGTATGTAGTAAGAGTGTGCTTATATCTACTTAAACTAAAAATAAGAGCACAAATGGTCGAGAAATTTCAAAAATAAAACCGATTTCAAATTTTCTTTAATTTTTGTTTTTTTTTATGGAAATTTTTAAGCTGTTTATATGCGAAATGTTGTGCACACAAACACAAAACCAGGAAGTCGGTCTTATACAAATGTTTGTATGTATGTGTGTATTCTGTGTGTAGTAATGACTACAGTGTATCAAAACTACGAATACAGAAATCTTACTGAAAGAAGATTGTTTTTTTATTTTTGCCATTAATTTGATATTAAATATTTAATTAAATATGTTTGATTTAAAAATTGTTTGTAAATGTTTGCAAAATCAAATTGAATTTATTTTGCATTCCTACTGGAATAAAATTAATTTTTTTTATTAATTTAAAAATTGAGTGCCTGCAAACATGTTTTTTTTCAGAAAAGATTTTGTCTTAAAACTAGTAGTTTTTTTATTTAGGACCAGCACTCAGGGGATGGCCCCTATTTATGCAATGCACTGTGATGGAACTAGGAAAATAGGTTGTGGGAAGTTTTAGTTTCTTGGAACTGAAATTAATTAAAAATTGGTATTCAAAGAAAATTATTTTTATAATTTTTTCCATATCTTTTTTATATATTTTGGTTTATTAATCTTGAGGTCGTATTATAAAAATTTATTTTTATATCAATATTTCGCTTCAATAAACTAACCGTTTCAATCACTACATACAGTCGCTTCCCGCGTCTGTCCCTACGTCTGTATGAAAGAGTATTCTTAGATCTTTAAAACTACACAACGGATTTTGATGCAGTTTTCTTTAAAGATAGAGTGATTCATGAGGAAGGTTTATATGTATAATCTTGGAAGGTTTAACGTCACAAATCCGACCGGCAGGTAGCGCTATAGTCGCTATCTGGCTTATTTGCCTACTACCTGTTTTTACCCGGTCTCGCACGGTTCTTTACTCTATGAGTACGATTTCGTAGTGTAAGAAGATCGAATATATAAAAATTTTAAGGGAAGACAACGTTTGCCGGGTCAACTAGTTAGATATATAAAAAAAAATTATTTTTTTTTGATATTTAAGAAGAATGTGGAAAGTGAAAAATATAAATTTTTGGCTAACACAGTGAAGGGTATATAACAATCGGCACAGCCGAATTTAACATGTTTAAATTAAATTTTATATTATTATTTAATATTAATCAAGCTTAAGATCTTAAAAAATTGTTTTTATTTAAATTTTCCAATATTTCGACTTTCTTTTGAAAGTCTTCTTCTTCTTTCTTCAAAATAAAATCGAAATATAAAATTTAAATAAAAACAATTTTTTAAGATCTTAATAATCTTAATAAATTTATAAGATCGAATAATTTACTAAAATTAAATTTTATATTAACTTCAAACACATCTTTAGCACATAATTTTCTCCATAGACATACTCGTATCTGTGTCAATATGGAAAAATAGTTTATGTCTTATTAAGTCATTTTAGAGGACTACAGCTTTATTCTAGCAAACAGTATATATTGTCTTCATTGCCATCTTGTTAATTGTGAAATATATCATCCCACCATCCCTGAACCACAGTAATAAAGTTATTGAATTAACTGCGACCACAAGTCAATTTTTACTTAAGTCGACTTAAACGATTTTCCGTTAATATCTCATATAAATATAATGCAAAAATATTTTGCTTAATTAACTAAATAAATAAAATAAAACATAACTTACCTGAGCTTTTAGTACTTCCATTTCTGATTTAATTATGGCCATTTCACGATCATGTTTCTTTTGACTTTTTGCTACTTCATCCACGCAGAGAGTTTTCTAATTTCGTTTGTTTTATTTTAGTATTAATTTTGGTAATTTTTTTATTGCAAAAATTTCAAAAGTTAAGAGAACAGAGACAATGTTGTAATAATAATCCAGCCAGGTTGTGTACATTTTTCGTTTGTTTTTTGGTAAAAATGACAATAGATAATTAAGAAGAAAAAAATATATGCATGTACATGTGAAATATACAGATTGAAAAAAAAAGTAAAATAAAGATCAAGTGTAGTGTGTTCACATTAGTTAAAGCGTAGCTAATATTTTATTACATTTGAATATTTGAAAGTAATACTACTAGCTTTGTAGTAATTTAAAGTTTTATTTTATGCAATACGAATATGATATCCTACATCTATGGCCATTAAAATAGATACCCTGAAAACTTCTATTTTATGTTAAAAATTGGAATTTTTTTTAAATGCACTTGAATTTTATTATGAAAATCGTTTCATTCCAATATCTTAGAGTAATTCCGTTTTATTGGTGTTCAGAGTAAATGTTGGTGGCCAGTAAAATAGGTACCCTTATAAATTTTTTCACATTTCCTAGGTTGGGTTAGGTTAGGTTACACAGGGCGCCCAAATAAGAAAAACAGAAGCTTTGCTCACTTGGGTCCGTTGATGTGGAGAGATAGAAGAGTGAAAGGAAAGGAGATAAATAAGAGAATGTGAGTCCGTCACTTAAACGAATTGTTACTTCTAACGAAGCATGCCGACTCTTATATTCGACAGCGCAATGAGATCTCACAGGCGGCGCTCTCCAAAGTGAAGTATGCTCCGCTTATCAACATTAATTGAAGTGGAAATAAGCCATTAAATTTTAGCAAAAACTCGATACTAATCGATTATGTAACATTAATCTTCTACGATGAGCAGTGAGAAAAGTTGCAGACATTTTCAGGATACCTATTTTAGTAGCCATAGGAGCATAAATAATATAAATATTTGGCGGACTAGTGAACATTCCTTTAATTTAGTTTTTTTTCTCTTAATTTTTTAGTGTATATTAATCGAATTGCAAATATTTTACCAACAATTCAAATTATTTTTATAGTGCTCTAGGGCATTCTGACCTTTTTCAAAAGTCACATACAGATTGTAATTATGACAAGTTCCGTATCTCTTTTCACTATGTGCGCTGTTTAAATAATTAATACTAATAAACATAGCAGCATCCCGTATTGGTAATGAGGAAAGAAGTGATATTTCCAAAAGCGTCACTATAGCAATACAGTGTTTGGAAGTAGTTTAAATATTTCGTAAAATGGTGAATAATCATACTTGGTTGGTTGACTTTCAATAACAAATTATTATGAGATAATTGAAAAAGGTCACAAATTGAACCAGAGCGCGATTAAAATAATCTAAACTTTTCGTCAAATATGTTATCTTTCTTTTTAAGAAAACATACAGTCTGGTACATAATAAATATTTGAAATGAAATTAACACAAGCAAAATATTTTAATTGTCGTTCTTGTAAAGCTACGTTCACATAAGCATAACCACTGTGTTATCTACTCATACGTTTGCATATTTAAAAAAAATATGCACTTAAATTAGTTTAATTTGTTATTAAAATACAACATACTTGCATTGTTATATTCAGCCTTATTACGAGTGTCGTTGTCGTAGTCGAATTCACGACAAGCCCATACATATTACTGTTTTCGCCACGGCAACGACACTCATTATCAGACCTAATATATGAATTAATTTAGTGTAATAAGAGTCATGTTAGACTATAAAAATACTTGCCAAACCGTAGTGGTAACGCTTATTTCGACAAATATTTGTGTAATGTGACCAAAGCTTAACACATTCGGCTTCACTATAATTTAGCCGTGCCTGCCAGGGAATTCCCGTTTTTAATCATTGAATCATTTTTTAACTGTATCGAACATGTTGGAATTCCCGTATTTAATTTTTTGATCATTTATTTAGCTGTGTCGAACAAAATTTGATTTGAACATTAGCGGGAATTCCCGTCATTAGTAAATTTAAAGACAAGTGAATGACGGGAATTCCCGCAATTCAGCCGAACGTGTTAAGATTATCCAACACATTTAAAAATATAGTACAGAGTGAGGCGAATCTATACAAGGCGACCGCATTAACAAATTAGAGACCAGAGTGGTCAGGTGTATTTATTATGTATAGGGTCCGCCATCGAACGTTTTTTTTTCAACTAGTGCTTATTTCGTGAATGGTAACACTTAGCTCATGTCTGATTTGACAGATAATTAGTTTTATCCTTCTGCTGAAAGAATATGGTTGTGTTTTTGCTTCGCTAAGTGGGCCTGCGATCGACTTACTGAAGATGCCGATTTTGCCAAAAAAAATCATCTTCCCAGATGAAGCTCATTTTGATCTTGGCGGGTATGTAAACAAGCAAAATTGTCGCATTAGAAAACCCGCATAGAAAACCCGCACGCATACATTGAAAAGCCGACGCACCCAAAACGAGTCACTATTTGGTGCGGATTTTGGTTCAGAGGCATAATTGGGCCATTTTTCTTCGAAAATGAGCAAGGAATGGCCGTTAGTCAATGACGATCGTTATCGGGCCATGTTGAACGAATTTTCGTTCACAAAAATTGAAGAGGAAATTGGCAACATTTGGTTTCAACAGGACGGCGCTACGTGCCACACAGCCGAAGCTACACTCGATGTTTTTATAGCATTTTCAAAAAAAAAAAAAGTTATTTGGCGGACCCTATATATCGATTCACATCGAAGAGAATTTTCCATTTGAAAAAAAAAAAAACTAATTATGTCGAACATTCGAAAAGAGAATTAACATTTTTAAAATTACCCTCTAAATTGTCAATACAATTCTGCTGGATTTTTTCTGCTCTTATATTTCAAATTGTCAAAATTTATTTCAATTTACATTTGAAAAATTTGTCCATTTCAAAAAATTAACTTTTTAGAAAAAATATGCTTTAAAAATTTTGACAATTTAGAGGAAAATGATGAACGAATTCGCTAATCCGATCAAATTGTATAGATTCGCCTTATTATATGTTACACCGTAAGAGAAACCTATTCAATTTCATTATTTGAGTTAACTTCATGACAAACATTTTTGTTATGCATATGGCTGCTGTTAATAAAACATTTATAACTGAAATACAAAACGAATAGGACATCACAACAACTGTAGAATTTGTTTCTTTTTTGTTTATGTACAAAAAAAAAAAAAAAAAACAACATAAAAATTTAAAAATAATTGAGTGTGATAAGACAAATAATAGACATAATATAATACATAATTTACAACAATTCATTTTTATATTTACACTTCATATAGAAAAGAACATGCATGCAATTACATTTACGAAATAGTTTATCTATAAAAACAAAATTCAATAATATTATTTACAAACACAAATAACTTTTTCGTTTTTAGTTTTTAACAATAATTTTGTTATCATGTGTGCATAATTTAAAAGACAGCTGGTTTATGGCTTTTGAATACTAACTCTAAATCGTTTCTTTTTAAAAAATAATGTAATATGAATATGAAAAACATTTGTATTAAAGCAATGACAAAGGAATATCTAAAACAATTATGTACACGTTTTTTCCAATTTTTTTCTGTTCCAACAGTTCTTGTAGTTTCATACTTTGCAAATGAAAAGAGAGAAAAAGAAAAAATTTATTTTAAAGCATGCTTTATATTTTTCTTTTTTGTTTTCTTTTTAGCTTTTAGAAAACTATATTAAAAATATATTAAAAAAAAATATTAAAAAAACTGAAAATATCTAAGTGATGCATGTATTCATGTACAATTGTATTTATGTGCTTATGTATGTACAATTATATTCAATTAATAAAGACAAATTTTAATATTACGTAGACTACATGCATTCGATTTTCGATGGTTTTGTTTTTGTTATTAGTCATTTCGCATTAAAAAAAACATACAAGAGCCAATTTTTTGTTTAGAAAAAAAAAAAAAAAATAATTTACATAAATTAGACCTCCCCCCTCCTCTTTCTTATTTACCAGGATTGAGAGAACTACGGCATTTATTAACAATAGCATTTTTAATGTAATTTAAATGAAAATTTCGATCGAATACTGTAATTTGTAGAGGGAACTTACGGTACAGTTGAACTAAAATTTCTGTAAACAAAAATGAATACCCAGAAACATCATGTTCGTTGTACAGTCGCCATTATTACTAATGTTTCCTTTATTTTTCGCAGAAGAGTACATCTCACGATTGCTTGCCTTTCAGCTAATAATATATTCTTTCATGTTATTTCCATAATTAGCTATATTTTTTTAAAAAATTAGTCATACAATTTTGATTTTTTTTTTGCGATTAGATCACGAATAGGAATTTTTTCACAATTTTTTTCATGTTCAGATGAAAAATTTACAAATTGTAATAAAGATTTAGAATTTTCCAAAATTTATGAAAAATTGAACATCCGCGGCCAATTTATGAGCTAAAAAAACATTTTTTTTGCACAGCCAATATTTAAATAACGTTATAATATTCCTCCAAAGTATATCCTTTATTAATAAAACTAATAATAATAATTTTTGTAAATTCAGATGAGCGGCAGGGTATGTACGTGGTGATAACTCTTAACAGTTCGTTAAAATAAATGCAATATTATAGAGAAACTCGATAATGGCTGCCAGATAATTTTGTTTATTTTAAATATTCTTGACTTTCAATCTTGATTTTGAGGGGGGTAGTCTGGGTTGCGAGAATAATTCTCTCTTTGGAAGTACAACGTAATCCAGAGTTATCCTTTACCTTTACATTTTATTTGCAGTTTTGGAACAAATACCATTTTGACGAATTTGTGATCATACACCTATAAACTGCTCACTTGCTTTTTTATTTGAAACTTTGTTTAACATTCTCAGATTCCTCCAAATAACTATCAAGGTCTTCAAAATTTTGGTTTGCAGTTACCGATTGAACTGTATTTTCATTAGAGAAATGGAAAGCGTATTTATTTATTCAGCTACTTGTCTGATAAATTTTCCAGTATGAATTGTGTCTAAAATTATAAATTTTACTGCCAAGGTTAACTGTCGTTTATTTGCAGGTGCCATGCTTACTTCTTAACTACACGCACGTTTCAGTAAATTAAAATTGTTTTCGCATTGTTTTAGTCTTGTTCATACTCAAATGTATATTACGCCTAACGGCAAAATAACGAAAAACTAATTCATACTAAGAAAAAAACGCTTGTACAGACTACAGAGGTAAAATATCTAACTTTTCCGGATTACTGGATAGTCCGGACTATCGATTGTCCGGCTCTACTGTACTTTAAAGTTTTTTTTATTTTACTTATTTTTTTTTTTTTTTGATTTTTTTTACTTTATATTCTTTTTATATTTTTTTTTTTTTTTTTTTATTTTTTATTTTTTTTATTTTTTATTTTTTTATTTTTTTTATTTTTTTTTATTTTTTTTATTTTATTTTTAATTTTTTTTTTTTTTTAAATTATTTTTTTTTGCATATTTAACAACTTTTTTTATTTTAATTTTTGCATATTTAAAATTTTTTTATTTTTATTTTATTTTTTTATTACTGTTTTTTAATACTTATATTTTTTTATTATTATTAAATTTTTTTAATACTTTTATTTTTTATTATTATTTATTTTTTTTAATACTCTTATTTTTTATTATTATTTTTATTTTACTTTTTATTATTATTTTTTATTTTATTTAATTTTTTTTTTAATTTTCTTTTTTTTTTAATTTTTTTATTTTTTTTTTTAATTTTCTTATTTTTTTTTAATTTTTTTATTTTTTTTTTTTAATTTTCTTATTTTTTTTTAATTTTATTTATTTTTTTTTAATTTTCTTATTTTATTTTATTTAATTTTTTTTTTAATTTTCTTATTTTATTTTATTTAATTTTTTTTTTAATTTTCTTATTTTATTTTTAATTTTTTTATTTTATTTTAATTTTCTTATTTTATTTTTAATTTTCTTATTTTATTTTTAATTTTCTTATTTTATTTTTAATTTTCTTATTTTATTTTTAATTTTCTTATTTTATTTTTAATTTTCTTATTTTATTTTTAATTTTCTTATTTTATTTTTAATTTTCTTATTTTATTTTTAATTTTCTTATTTTATTTTTAATTTTTTATTTTATTTTTTTACTTTATTTTACTTTATTTTTTTAATTTGTGTTTAAGGAAATGCATCTCAGACCTATATTTTTCAATTAATTATTCGACTCTTCTTCTATCTTCATAATTAAACTTTAAGGAGTCATAAATGAATCTATTAAAAATTAAATTAATTTTTTCTAGCCAAACATACTGAATGTCAATAAGACTTCGTTTACATAATTGTACTGAAAATAAAAACAAATTTTCGTATTTGTTTGTTTGTTTTCATTACAAAATTGCGAAGGAAACTTTCGTTCGCATTTAGCTGAACAGGACCTAAATGTTTGTTAAAATATCATTTTTATCGGAAAAAATACAAGACACTGATAACGTGTATCATACATTGTTTTTCTTCAAAAATTCATTAAAAATTATAAAACGAAAACTAGTTTTTTAAAGAAAACGAAAAAAAAAAAAATAAAGTAAAAAATTTTAATAAAAAAGCAAACAGTGTGTGATTCCCTAAGTTTTAAATTTTGTTGCTCACAATAATACAGAACACAATACTACACATCAAACATTAAACTAATGGCCTGGTTCACCAATCTCGAACTTTAAAGTTCGTTTAGTTTACACAGGTATTTTTTTTAATGAAAGCCAAAAATAGCGTTCGAAATTGATAAACCGCCTCAAAATTTTTCATAAAAAAAAAACAAGATAAAAGTTACGTGCTAAACTCACCATTTTATTTTTCATTTTTTCCAATTTGCCTTCAAGTTCCAGACGATTCTCTTTTATACGTTCTTCCGCGTTTTGTTTTGTCTCTTGATATTTTATTTGCAGTATATCATAATCTGAACGCAATTGTGAAATAATTTGTTGTTCTTTCAGGTGAACCTCTTCGGCCAGCGAAAGTTTTCTACATAAATCTTCCATTTTGTTTAAGGTATCAGCAGCTGCAACAGTTTCGTGTTTAACAGAACTTAAACACTCAGAATTTTCTTTTGATATTTCTATCTGTTTTTGCAAATCAATTATTTTTTTCATTTTAACTTGAAGCTCTTTTTCTAATTGTGTTATTTTTTGTTCAAGAGTTTCCACCACATTTTTATTTTCAGCAACGATTTTTGTATTTTGACATTTAAATTCGTTTATTTTCTGTATGGATGTTTCATGTTGCAACTGAATTTGTGATTTTTCTTGTCTTATAATTAGCAATTCCGCACGTATTTGTTCCATTTCAGCGGCAAAACCTTCACATTTTTGAGAAGTTATTTGTAGTGAAAGAGATGCTTTTGAAAGTTGATCATTGAGTGAAGAGTTCTCTTCTTTAAGTTCCTTTAACTCTGTTTTTAATTTCTCATTCATTTCTTCATATTTTCTATTTGATTCTTGAATTTCTGTTAATTTATGATTTAATTCTTTAATTTTTAGTAAATTTTCCTGATGGTGTTCAGCTTTAATTTCTTTCAGCTGTTTTAATTGAGAATTCAAACCACCTATTTCCAGATTAAGTTTCACATTGGCATTTTCAGCATTATTGAGGGCAGTTGTTAGTTTACGCATTTTTTCCTCATTCGTATCACGCATTTTCTCTAATTTATATTTGCCATCTATTTCAGAAGCTTCGAGTTTTTGTTTGGTTTGCTGTAGGTGAGTATTAATGTGTTCCAGATTTTGAACTTTAGCAGCCAATTGCTCGTGACCTCTTTCGGCACGACAAAGACGTTCTTTAAGAGTTTTGGCTTCAGCCTGCAATAAATCCTTTTCTTTGTTTAAGGCTTCTACTGTGGCAGTATGGGCTTCTAATGTTTTACTCAGTTTTTCATTATCTCTTTCTAGTTTAGTACTTTTGGCTTGTGAGTCTCCCAGTTTTAACGCCAATTTCTCTACACGTTTGTTGGAAACTTCTTGACTTTCACGTAATTTTTTATTTTCAGCTTGCAACTTCTCTTCACATTTCTCACTCTTTTCCAAATTGGCTTTGAGAGATTTAAGTTCATTTTCAGCTGCTAAAAGTTTCCTTTCCAAGTCTTGAGATTTTTCCACGACAGATTTCATTTTCGTTTCAGAATTTGAACGAATTGTACCTGTTTCATCTAGTTGCTTGCGCAACAAAACATTTTCTTTTACAACTGCCTCTTTTTCTAAACGTGTAGAGGGGATTTGTTGAATGAGTTGAGTTACATTCTCATTAGCCAGTTTCAGGTTCAATTTATTCTCAAGAACTTCATCTCTGAGATGTTTTTTGTCTAATTTTAATGAGTTGATTTCTTGATTCAATCGGTTATTCTCTTCTTGTAGGGTTTGTTGTTGAGTCTTTATAAAATCCAAATCACGTTTAAGTTGATAAACTTCTGATTGCAGATTTTCACTTTTAATTTCCGCATCCAGTTTATTGTGAAGCAATTCATCTAGTTCCTTAGAAGTGCGATTAAGTTCTTGTTCTAATTCTGTGTGCTTTTGTAAAAGTCCGCAATTTTTATTTTTGGCTACTAAAAGTTCCTTATTCACATTTCCTAAATCCATTTCGAGAGCATCACTACAATATTGCAATGATTTACATTTTTCTTGCAATTTCTTCTGTTCAACTTGTTGATTTTGTTGACTTTTCAGCGCTTTATTTTTAGCCTCATGATATTCTTTTTCAAGACTCTGTAATCTCGAGGTTTTATCTTTTAATTGAGTTTCAGTTTGCTTAGACTTTTCTGACAATTTCTCCATTTGCTGACCTTTTTCTTTGAGTGTTTGGCGTAACTTTTTTTCCTCTTGCTGTAGTTTTGCTATTAGCAAAGAGTTTTTATGTATTTCTTCTTTTAGTTTAAGAATTTCTTCTTCTAGAAATTGTATTTTTAATTTAGAATCTTTTAGTTCACCTTCTGTTTTACTCAAAGCAACTTGCAATTTAACATTTTCATTGGCTAGGCGTTCATTTACTTTTTCTAGATTTAGTAAGTCTTCCTCCAAGCGCTTAATCTCAATATTTTCACGTTTTTCCACAATTAACTCCTCATTGTACAATTGCTCTTGAGTTTGCTTAAGTAGTTTCTCTTGTTGTTCTAATTTATCAAACAAGTCTTTGTTACTGCCTTTTAAAGACGCCAGTGTATCAAGAGTTTCTTCTTTTTCAGCTGTAAGATTTTCAAGTTCGTTATTTAGGTTTTGTTGTTGAAATAGAATGCGATTCAAATGTTTTCTAAGCTTTTGAATATTTTCATCACTTTTATTTTCTTCATAATTAAAAACATTTTCAGACCCACTGTGCAGTAATTCCTGTCTCAAATTAAAGTTGTTTTCTATCAGGGCCGCTATCTCCGCCAATGAAATATTTACGAGTTCTAACTTTTTAAAATTTTCAGCAATTTTTTGTTGAAAATCTTGCTTTTCCTGTGCCAATTCAGTTTCAAGCTCAGTATTTTGCGTACTCAGACTTTCATATTGGTTTTGTAAATTCTGCAACTTTTGTTCTAGATAACTGCTTTGTTGTTGTTTCTCTTCGATTGTCACTTTTAATTGATCTGCTGACTTTTCTAATGAATTGATTAGCAGCAGTTTATCCTGTTGATCTCTTGAAATTTGTTCAACTTTCTCTTCGCCCTCTTTTATTAAACGTTCTTTATCTTTGGTCAGTTTTTCCAATTGCTCTTCCAAGGCAATCTTTAAATGATTATGTTCTTCTAGTTGCTGATGTAGTAATTTAACTTGTTCTTCATATAAAGATTGTTGTTGTAATTTAAGCTGCACTTCTATTAAATCAGTATCTTTTTGTTTTAGTTTATTTTGTAAAATTTCCACTTCAGTTTTAGTGACATCATGATCTTTGGTTAATTCGACAAATTCAGCTAAAGCCTTATCGGCTTCTATAAGTCTCAAGGCATTTTGTGTAACTTGTTGTTGAAAGGCTACAATTTCGCTGCGCAATTGATTATTTTCTTTAGAACATTCCATTACTCTAGTCTCGAATTGCTTTAAAAGTTCACAATTTTGTTGAAGCTGTTGAGTTGCTTCATTGAGTTTAGTTTTGGCATCATTAAGTTCAGCTTTACATACAATTAACTCCATTTCCTTTTCGTTATGATATTGTTTTTCCAATTTTAATTCAACAGCTATGCGATCCATAGAAGACTCATATTCTGTAGAAGCCTCTTTTAAGCGTTCCTGCAACTCATTTTCTTTTTCCATTAACTCATGTTTAGCTTTTTCTACGATGCAAACTTGTTGATTTTGCAATTGTTTGATTTTTTCCTCACTTAATAAAAGATTTGCTCTTAAATGAACGATCTCTTTTTCTTTATTTTCAAAATCGCACGATATGTCTTCAAACGTTTTTGTAAGCTCTTCAAATTTAGTTTTTATACTTTCTTTATCCTCCATTATGCTCACGAAATGAGTATGAATTTTCTCTGTGTTGCTTAAAACGTCATCATTCTCATTACTTTCACTTGATTTAATACAAAGTTTCAAGATTGTATTCATTTTTGTTTGTACAGCATCCAAAATCTGCTGTTTCAATTCACATTCATGATGTTTGGAATCCATTAATAATTTCGTCTTAGACAATTGATCTTTACATTTTTCCAATTGCTTATGCAATTCTGTTTGCGCACTAGTATTTGTATGCATTTCTTTGCTGTGCGTTTCCACTAAAGTATTAATATTTTTTTCTAAACTAACATTTTTATGCTTTAAATTATTGATTTCTTGACCCAGTAATGTCAATTGATTTTGTTTATCGTTCAATTCATTTCTCACATCACACAAATAAGCATTTGCTTGTCTAGCCTCTTTTTTAAGCTCCTCATTATTAACAAGTATTTGTTCGTAATTGCTCTTAAGCTTTTGTTCAGCTTTTTTGTACTCTTCAATGTTTTCAGTTTGTTTTAAAATTTGTTCATTTAACTTTTTAACTTTTTCCTCCCATTGTAAAGTTTTTTGAGAAATATCCTGCTGTAAATATGTTAATTGAGTTTGAAATGTTCGTTTGTCCTTGTCAAGTTTTTCATTAGTTGCTAATAAATCCTTAGATTTTTCATTTTGTAATTCTAACTTATATTTAAGCTGCTTTATGGTTTCATTAAGTTTCTCATTTTCATTTTGTAATAATTGTAAATCATTTTTGCAATTTGCCAAATCTCTTTGTGATTTTTCAAAAGCTAACTCTACGTCTAATTTATTTGCAAGATGTTGTTTAAGTTCTGTTTCTTCTTGTGCAAATTTATTCAACTTAATGGTTAAATTTTCATTTTCCTTTTGCAAATTATTAGACTTTTGTTCCAATTGTTTGAATTTACTTCTTTCACTCTGCTGCAGCATATCAATTTTCTCCATACAAATATTAAAGATTGCGAATTGTTCTTGGCAGCTTATTTGCTGCTTGGAACAAGAAATTTCTTCTATATTATCTTTGCTTTCAATGCTTGATTCGAAATCTTCTAAATCAGAGGTTTGGGCTAATTTTGTTAAACGTTTAGTTAAACGTTCATGTTCTTGATGAATATTTTGCAATTCTTCTTTTAGCTGCTTATTTTCATATTCTTTTTCTCTCAGCTGTACATCAATAACTGCAACTCCAAGATTTTCTGCACTATTATGGCTGTTTGATGCACTAGTATTACGCAAAAATGAATTATCCAAGCAGTCTCCAGAAGCATTAAAATCTGGTTTTGAGATTGCAGAACACTCACGCATTTCCAAAATAAATCGTTCTAAATCACTAATATTGTCTATGAGATACTTAATGTGCTCATCTTTTTTCTTAAAACAAAATAAAAATAAAAAAAAGTTTTCTGACTTGAGTATCAACAAAATATTTTCCTTAAAATTCACCTTTACTATGTCATTTAATTCATCAATTTTATCTTCAAATTCTTTCAAACTATTTTTGAAGGCAGCAATTTTTTTTGATTCGCAGTTAAGCTTTGTTTCTACCAACTCTTTTTCTTCTCTTAGAGTTCTTAGACAGCTTGACAATTTAATGATTTCTTCTTCCTTGTCAGATAATTCTTTAAGTATCCGTTTTTGTACCTAAAATAAAAAAAATGCTGAATGCTGTATTCAAATATTTAACTTAGAGAAGAAAGCGCAATCTCGTATGTTTTGGAAATAATTATTCACGGCCTTAATTTTAAATCTTACTCACTCTAATTTCAGGTACGATCACGTCAATATAAACCTAAATTTAATACGAATACGGTACTCACATAAGCAGTGCGCATCTAAATTTTATTTTCAATATTTTAGGTTAATAGTTTTCAAAAACATAATAAAATCAAATGAACGAAAGCTTAAATAGCGATTAGTTTTCAACATTTAAAAACTTTTTAAATTAACCCTTTAAAGAAGAAAGATCTTTGTTTTAATTTTAAAATACTTGACAGTCTATTTCTTAAAAACGATGGCAACACACACAATGAGTTAGCCAGGTGCTACCTCGCTCTGTTGAATCTTACAACAGTCACGAGATTCTTAAGAAGTCTCAGATTGAAGTTGGAAATTGGAAAGCACAATAGATCTGAAAGGTCGCGGTGCGACGATAATAATAATTTAATTTGCTAAAAACTAGCGAGTGTAATATAATTTCTTGATTAAATTGTCCGCTCTAGTTAATAATTTTACAAAAATTGAGTTAGAAATTCAACATCTTTACAATGAACATATTTTACACTCACCTGATTTTCTTCATCATTATCACTTGAAGAACCGTCGCTGGTTTTTAAAAATAGTTCATTTCGTAAATCTTGTATTTGTTGAATCAGTTTTTTATGTTCGTTTTCTAAAAAAAAAAAAAACAGGTATAAAAAATTAAAAAGGCATAAACGAAATAAAACAGTAGATCCAGTAGATTCAGTAGTATCTTTTATACATTCATATTTTTCGCTTTCCACATTCTTCTTATGTATAAAAAAAATAAAAATTGAAACGGCTAGTTTTTAGGATTGAGGTCGTATTATAAAAAATGCCAAATAAAATTACAATGAAAAAATTATAAATGAACTGTGGTAAAGTCCACTTCCCAAAAAAAAATACACTATTTTATATGGTTTGGAGGTATATACTGGAACTTTAGGATATGCATTAAGGAAACTGAAGTTGGTGTTTAATCGAGTTGTTAGATATATTTATACACTCGGCATGAGGCAACATGTATCACCATTTGTTTTTCGATTCCTGGGCCTTTCTTTTATTGATTTTATTAAATTTAGGAATCTCACTCATTTCTATAAAATATATAAGTTATATGCACCTGTATATCTAGCTGAGCTCTTTGCCTTTAGTAGATCTACCAGAAATAAACAGTTGTTAATACCTAGACTTACTACATTACTAGAGAGATCCTTTTGTACCAGAGTGGCTCGTGCCTTTAATATGCTACCTAACCAGTTAAAAACGTTTGATGCTTCAGTGGCTACTTATAAGAAGACTTTTCTTTTTACTGTCACAACACAGCACTTCGTAATTTATGAAACGTCTGTCCCCCAACTAATTCTACTTCACTATGTTTCGATTTGCTATATTTATATTTTTTCTCCTTTTTGGGTTTTAGAACTATTATCGCAACATTCCTTTCTTTCTCCATGGTTTTTCTTTTCTTTTTAAATTTGCTAAATATTTATAAAAAAATTATTGTACCTTTTATTTTATTATTTTTAAAGAGTATTCTTCAGATTTATTTAATATATGTTAACTAGTTTTACCTATATTGTTAGTAGAATTGTTTTAACCGATTTTGGCCTATACAGGCTAGGTTATTATAAATAAATAAATGAAATGAAATGAAATAGTTAGTGGTATTTATGGTAAGATATAGACACAATCTACCTATAATTATAATCACACAATCAATGGGGAACGATTTCTTCATACAGTAATCAAGCGAATTTGGCTATATAATGTTATCGTAAAAATATTATTTTCGAAGCCCAACTACATTTAAAGCAACTTTTTTATTGCAATTATTATTGATTATTATGACTTCAGGCTTGTCAGCAGGATATAGTTCTAGATTACTTTGTATTTATTATACGTTGCTGCTGTCCGTGTTTCCCCTATCTTGATCATTGCTTTGTTCTTCTTTGTTGCCGGTAATTGTATATTTATCTTCATTTTGTATTAATTGTCCTTTTTTAAGTTTCATTTGCTCTTGTTTTTTATTTTTATTTATGTCCATTATTTAATTTTTTTATTTATTTATGTTTATATTTTTTATTTGTTATTGGTTAACGAAATAATTATTTAATTTTTTCTTTCTGTTCGCAAGATAACTTATATGGAAGAAAATGCTCCATTTATTATTATTATTTATTAGATTTCCAATAAATTACAAATCTAATACTAGTTTGAGCACAAGCGACAAAGGCTATCGGCTCTTTGGTAATACATAACTTAAAAGTAAAGTAAGAGTATGTAAAAAAAATGTTTTTTAATTATGAAAAGGTAGAAAGGAAGAAAATTATTTAGTAGGAAACATCTTTTATAGTCTAGGAGGTTACTTAAATTTAGAAGAAGGGGAAAAATATAATATATATATGTAAAAAGGAAACTCAAATAATAAGTTCAGTCTGTTTTATAAAATTATATATGTTGTGTATATTTTCGTAAGGATTCTTGAAAAGATCTCTAGGATTGAAAGAGCCAAAAACAGCATTTCTGATGATAGAAAATCCCAGGCAGTGAACTAGAATATGGTTCACTGTTAATTGTAGTCCGCATTTAGGACAGGTTGGAGTGGAGTTAGGGTTGCATAAGTATGTCCCAACTGTTAATTGTTATTTCTGAATATATGTATTTTATTCAATACTTGTATAAATTAAATAACGAACTTATTTTATAAACATAAAATCTTAGACTGAAAATTATTGACAAAGATATAAAAGCACAATAATTAATATTAATGTTTTTCGTAAACAAGTTAAATATATATCAATAAACATTAACATTCAATTCTCAACACTCTCCCTGAATGTAAAATTATTTAATATAAAATCATTGAAGTCCAAATTTTTCTCTAAAATATTCGATTTTCTGAGAGGTAACAGCCTTGGTGAAAACATCTGCGATCATCTCAGTTGTAGGAATATATTTTAAAATGATTTCTTTGTTGTCAATTTTTTGACGAATAAATTTTGCTTTTATATCTACATGTTTAGTTCTTGTAGAATAACTGTTGTTAATAGCAACTTGTATAGCTCCTTTGTTATCACAATGAAGAATTAATACTTTATTGCTCTTTGGGTTGAGTTCACCTTCCAAGCGTTTCAACCACACTGATT
The DNA here is from genome assembly GCA_947397855.1 of Thelaira solivaga. Lineage (NCBI taxonomy): Eukaryota > Metazoa > Arthropoda > Insecta > Diptera > Tachinidae > Thelaira > Thelaira solivaga. The sequence continues at coordinate 32,263,592 of OX377612.1, forward strand.
CTTGTATTGCTGCTGTTACTGACATAAATTCTGCTTCCGTTGATGATAATGCCACTGTCTTCTGCTTCTTGGAAGTCCATGATATAGCAGCAGACTGATACAGAAATACATATCCAGTAGTAGATTGGCGATCGTCTAAGTTTCCAGCCCAATCCGCGTCACAGTAGCCTTTTATTTCGTCTTCTTGCTGTCTTTTATATATAATACCTTTATTTATGGTTCCTTTCAAGTATCTCATTACTCTTTTTACAGCTTCCCAATGAGCTTTGCCAGGATTAGATCCAAAACGACTTAGGATATTTACTGCATAGCATATGTCAGGTCTAGAAACTTGTGCAGCAAATAGTAAACAGCCAATAGCTTGCATATACGGTATTTTCGACATCTGTTCTTTACCCTTAGTATCTTTTGGAGACATACTACTTGACAACTTTTGATTATAATCGAGAGGTGTCTTCGTGGGATTACAGTCACTCATACCGAACCGGTGTAAAACATCTGCTATATACTTTGATTGATCAATTTTAATAAAATCTTTACCTCGAATAATCTTCATTCCAAGAAATGATGATACTTCTTTCATGTCTTTCATTTTGAATTTGCTGGCAAGTTTTTCTTTTATAAATTCTACCGATTTAATATTATTAGCAAATATCAAAATATCATCGACATAAATAACAACGTACAACATTTCATCATTAGTTATCTTGAAGTATATACATTGATCAACTTCGCTTCTTTGAAGACCAATTTTGGTTAGTTCCATATTAATTGTTTCGTTCCATACTCTCCCTGATTGTTTCAATCCGTATATAGATTTTTTCAGTTTACAAACTCTTCCGGATCCATCATCAAACATTTCTGGTTGTTGCATATATACAATTTCTTTTAAAACGCCATTCAAATATGCACTTACCGCATCCATTTGATGTATATAAAAATTGTGTTTTACTGCCAGGGCTAACAAATACCTAATTGAACCATATCTGACAACAGGAGAGAAAGTTTCAGTAAAATCAATCCCTTCTCGCTGGGAAAAACCTTTTGCAACCAATCTAGTTTTCCATTGCAAAATATTTCCAGCTTCATCACGTTTGGTTTTGAAAACCCACCTAGATTTAATAGCCTTTTTACCTTGGGGTAAAGTTGTTAACTCCCATGTATCATTTTTCATTAGTGATTCGAATTCTTCTTTCATGGCGTTTTCCCACTCGACTGAATAATCTGAAGACATTGCTTCTTTTACATTTTCAGGATCGTTGGCTACAAATTGCATTGCACAAAAGTTTTGCGATTGCTGTCTTTTATTAGCTATTCGATCAGAACGACGAATATTTTCAGCAACAGTTATATTTTGTGCCTCGTATCTACTTGGTGACCATTCATTATCTGTGACGGCTGACGGTACAGAAACTGTCCAATCAACAGAATCATCATAGTCGCTTTCTTCTGAATCTGTCACTTTTTGCTGAGAACTCTCTATTGGTATATCAATTTGAGGTGTTAATTCAATTTCTCTGCTTTCTTCCACTGAATTAACAACATCACACTCTTGCAACAATTCAGGGTAATACAATTTTTTATTCGATTTAAAGTTGCTTTGACTTTCTTCCAAAAACACGACATCTCTGCTAATTAATATGTTACCGTTTTGAGGATTAAATATTCGATAAGCTTTGCATTCAGAGCTATATCCCATCATAATGCCTTCAATTGATTTTGCATCTAGCTTTCGTCGTTTTTCTTTTGGTATGTGAACAAGTGCACGACAGCCAAAAACTCTTAAAAATTTTAAATTTGGGCGACGACCAGACCATATTTCTTCTGCAGTACGAACTGCGCCTCTACATGGTATTCTATTTATTAAGAAACTAGCTGTATTCGCAGCTTCAGCCCAAAAACGATGATCTAATTTACTATCTATAAACATGCATCTGACTCTCTCAATTATCGTACGATTAATTCTTTCCGCAACACCATTTTGTTCCGGAGTATACGGACAAGTTTTTTGATGTATAATGCCATTATCTTTCAAAAAACGTGAAAATTTATTACTTAAATATTCACCACCATTATCAGTGCGTAAAATTTTAATTTTCTTAGAGCACTGATTTTCGACCATCTTTTTAAAATTTACAAAAGTGTTAAAAACTTCTGACTTCATTTTTAGAGGATAAACAAAAACTTTTCTTGAACAGTCGTCTATAAACGTAACTAAAAACTTCGCACCAGAGAATGAATTCGTATTCAGCGGTCCTAATACATCTGAATGTACCAGATGCAGTAATTCCGTAGCTCTTGTGCCGCTTAATTTAGTTAGACTACGAGTTTGCTTTCCCTTGACACAGGTAATACATTTATCTTTATCTTCTGTGCCAAAATTTATACCCATACTTGCATCTTTTACTTCTCGCAAGCTTTTATTGCATATGTGCCCCATTCTTCTATGCCATAAATTAAAATTTTGTGAAGTAAGAAAAACCTTATTTTTCTTCAAATGGGCAATACTATCTAAGCGATAAAGATCATTGTAAGCAGTGGCTGTTGCTACAAGATTTTTATTTTTATCAAAAATTTTACAAATGTCTTTTTCAAAAACAACTTTCTTTCCGCTTTTTGTCATTTGTTTTACTGACAATAAATTTGCACATAGGTTTGGTACATATTCAACATTTTTTATAGTAATATGCTTTTTATTTTCATCTTTACAAATTGTGATATCAACATCACCAGCGCAGTCTACATTTAATTCACTATTGTTTGCAATCAGCACTTTTTTATTCACTATATTTTGTTTATTATACATATAGCTACTTACATTCATCATGTGATTGCTTGCACCACTGTCGACGTACCAATAAACAGAATTTGCTTCCACAGATTTTGATAATTTATCACTCTTCAGGCAAACATGCATACTTTTTCCTGTTGATGCCATATGAGTTGATGATGTATTCTTCTTATGCTTGAAAATCCTTTTAGAATATTCGCTGTTATAATTGTTTTTTATTTTGTTTTGACAATTTTTAGAAATGTGCCCAAATTCTTTACAATTATAACATTGTATTTTCTTTTCTCTTCTTTGATTCTTTAAGTACAATGCGGCTTCACTTTCTCTTTTCTGGTCAAATTTAGCATCTTGCAAGAGAAGATTTTTTACAGTATCGACTGTTAGCTTTTCCTTTGAATTTTCCACAGCCATTACCAGAGGCTTAAACTCATCAGTTAAACCAGCTAACATTAACGATGCCGTTAGCTCATCGTCTACGTTGAGACCAGCATTTTTCACTTTCATTGCAATTATGACTATTTCATTTACATATTCCTGTATGCAGCTAAACTTTTCTAATTTAATATTTACCAATAGTTTTAGTAGTTCTACCTTTCTGGTTAAGCCCTTGTCTTCATAAGCGTTCATAAGGGCATCCCAAGCTTGTTTGGATGTTGTTGCCGTTGCAATATGACCATAATTGCTAGGATCTATCATCAGCGTGATTTCTGCTAATGCACGCTCGTCTAATTTTGCATCACCATCTGCCACAACTCCTTTTTCTACGACTAACCAGCAATTCTTTATCACTAAACATGATTTAGCTTGTCGTTTCCATACGTCGAAATTTTCTCTTCCGCGTAATACCTCGAGTGGATAACTTCCTGATACATTCGCCATTATTGATTTCTAATAAAATTTAGCTAATTGCGTATCATGCGGCCCATAACCTGTTAATTGTTATTTCTGAATATATGTGTTTTATTCAATACTTGTATAAATTAAATAACGAACTTATTTTATAAACATAAAATCTTAGACTGAAAATTATTGACAAAGATATAAAAGCACAATAATTAATATTAATGTTTTTCGTAAACAAGTTAAATATATATCAATAAACATTAACATTCAATTCTCAACATGCGATACGCAAGCAATTTGCAAGATATCTTTGTGTATAAAACTACGGTGATAATTGCTCATACATTACAAAGTGCAGTGATATTAGGCAAGGAAAAGACGATCAAATGCATGAAAGTCCACGAATGATTCGATTTCGTAGCACTTTTATTTCTCATCGCAATATAAACTAACCCCTCTATATTCTTGATTGATCATTTATTGATTAATTAACAAGACACATGCAGAAGAAAATAATAAATAGAATTCGCTTATCAATACTATATATTCAGATTTGACCGATTAATACATGTCTAAAACATCTTTTCCACGAAAAAAAAAAAACTTTACTTGGATTTGCGCTTGACTCAGCAGTTAAATTTGAAAATTCAGTAAATAAAAAAATATCGGTTAAAGAAATGTTTATGAAGCAAGCGGAAATAGTAAAGTGAAATAAATATAATTTTTTATCAGTAACTGTATGCATAAGATGTCATATTTATATAGAAACCGAGGCGAGAACTTCATCATATAAATCATTCATTTACTTCTTTCTTTCCATTTTTATATAATATCATTTAAGAATACTTACTTAATTTGTCAATTTCATCTTCGTTTTGTTTAATTTGTGTTTCTAAAAGGTCTTTTTCATAACGTTGTGTTTCGAGCTGCGCCTGGAATAAAAAAAGGAAAGCTAAGTTATGATGTTGCTTTATCAAATAAATTTGTATTATATATAAATATTGAATAATCAAGAAGTGAATTACATACCAAGTAATGTTAGAATTCAAAACTTACCTTCAAATTATATAATTCTCTTGTACGCTCCTCAAGTAAAAATGATTTTGGAGTCGGAGGAGAAATGCGTTGCGTTCCGACGCATCGTTTAGGTGTCTTTGATGGTGAATCACATCGTAAAAATGATGTGGAATTTGAGCTGCTAATACTACCACTATTAGGCCCGCTAGAAAACGAATCACTAAGACGAGGCGGTGTTATTTGTGCATTAACCACTTCGGTAATAACGTCACGTAAAACTTCTTTTGTAATGTGTTCAATGTCTAGCAATTTCTTAAAATATTCTTTAATACTTTCCTGAGTGGGTGCACGCAAACGATTGCAAGTTTCATGAAATACTGGTTCCGGATGTGTAACACAAGAAAAGTGCAGCAATAGAGAATAAACGTAAACGTACTCTGTTGAACTTAAGCAATTATCATCATTTAAATTGAACTTAATTTCGGGATAAAATTCTGTAAATAAATAGATTTTCAATTTCATGTTTTATTCAGTAAATAAAAAAGTTACCATTAAGAAAATCTGTCAAATTTTTGAATTTTTGTGTGGCTATTTTTTGATGCAATGAAGAAAATTTTTCATAGAAGACATCAATATCTGTTTGCTCGATATTGAAATAGCTGCGCTCCAAGAAACCACATTGAGTGACCTGTAAGACATTTTAATGATTATAAAGGTAAGTTAAAAAAAAATATATATTAGCTTATAAATATTGCTGTACCAATAAGTAAGAAAAAAATAAAGTCGACTTAAGTAAAAATTGACTTGTGTCAATTAACTTAATGACTTCATTATTTTGGCGGCGATATATTGTTTACAATAATTAAAATTATTTTATAAGAAAAACTTTTTGGACTTTTAAAGTTGTAGTCCTTTCATATGACTTAAGACATAAGCGGTTTTTTTCATATTGGCGCAGATTTATTTAATTATTCCGAATTGAACCTGTTGATTCTTGTTGCTGTTAGTGTCGAGAGTATTCAATAAAGATAAACAATGTGAAAAACCCTTGTTATAGATTTTTTTTTTTAATTTAGTTTTAAGTTTCTTTGACATTTTTCTACAGAGGCATGTATCAAGGTACTTTATTAATATAAAAATTTTTTGAAATGAATTAACGAATTATATAAAGAAAATTTAAAGTAGCTCATTTGACTAAAATTTTAAAAAAGGATTTGAAGTTTTCTCAATTCACCCTTACATGACAAAAAAAACCCTTGTAGCAGATATATCTATGTATGTATATGCATACATACATCCCCATATATGTGCATGCATAGTATATATTCATTGCAAATAGTGTCAGACATACTTATATATAATAGCAATAACAATTGTAATCCTAATGGACACATGGTAATTTTCAATCTTAAATTCGTACTAGAAAGAGCTGTGCAAATGGCTACTTTGCGCATACGAAAGCAATAAATGTACTGCCAGGGACTGATTAAATCGTTGTATAGGACTTGCAGCAAGGTAAAGTCGTCCCAGGTGCCGCAGATTAGAGTTGGGAAGCTGATACATTCGTTTTGTTACCAAACATTTGTCTTGTTCTTTCCATTTATGTGTGTGTGTGCTTGATTTAAAAACTTTTTACTTACCCATTGCAACAGCACTTTTTTCCAGTTGCGCATCTCCATATGGCTCTTTTTTTAAATTGTTTCACACTACTTCCTAACGAAACTTCTAATTATTTTAAAAGATATTTTTTACACAATGATATAAATGCGCACAAATATAAGCGAGCAGACAAAAATTTTCCGCAAAGAAGCAAAACAAGCAACTGCCGTTAACAATTTTAAACAAAAAATTATATTTTGACATTTGACGCGCTCGGCTGTGTTTACTTTGCTTAACTATTGATGTTGACATAACAGCGTTTTTCATAAAACAAGTAACTTGAGTTTATAGCCACTTAAAATGTAATGAAATTTAATAGGATTCTACTTATGTTTAAATTTCTACAATAGCTGTAACAATAAACACAGGGTGTTATATTAGTATGCATTGACTTAGTACATGTACGAACCCAATATCCAAGCTGGTGACATAACACAAAAATTACATTTAAGCTTCAGATATTTAACAGTCTGTGTGTAATTTTGCTATTGTTCAGAAATTAGTATGTTCAAGAACCTAAATATTTGCCTGGTATTGTTTCAAGTGGTAGGATTACTTTAATTTACTCAACACAACAATAAAATATACCCATTTGTTTTTTCCTTCAGTTTCGTTCATTTGCACTAAAAGTACCTTGAACAAATCAAAGACAACAAGCACATGTACAATAGATAAATAAAATTAAGGCTACCAGATGTTGGTTGGAGGCTTTGTTTTCTGGGAGCATTTACTATGGGGTCTTGCAAATAAAAATTTCAAATTTATTGATTTTTCGTTATTTGTTTTTGTATTGCTGAATCTCTTGTAATTATTAATACTGACATTAATTTGTATTGCTGTTGAAGATTATTATTTATTCAATTTTTTCATTGCATATTAATTTTATTGAATAAGAAAAATTGAAATTATTGCCAGACATTGGTTTGCTGGAACAATCCCTTTTTCCTCATCGACAATATTTGTGTCAACAACTTTGGGAAACTGTTTGTTTGTTAATATCAAGTAAATAAACAGAATAACTGTGAAAATTGAGTATGAGAATTTTTCATAATCATAATAATAAGAATCTTAAACAGCAATACAAATTAATTCAAATATTAATAACAATTTCATGTTATTAAAAAGAGAACTAGATCATGTTCAATATACTCAGCATACTTCCAAAATGCAAATTTGAGTCGTGAATACCTCTATTGTTTTTTTTGCTTTGAACGATTTCGGCAGAGAAATATTGGAAATTCACATTTAAATTGTACCTATCCAAATCTTCAAAGAAAAGGAATGAAACCTGTGGTATCTAGCTACTTTATTAAATTTGTGGAAGTCTCAATTCCTCAATTTAATTTCGAATTAAATTAAAACAAAGCTTCAATTACATTAACTCAAACTCAGATTTATTTCTCGACTGTTCTCTATCTATATCTTGTAATACCTCAATAATGAATGACGAATGAAGTACAATTCAATGACAAAATGTCATATATCAATATGAAATGTAATATTAGTAAGAATTACCACAAAAGGGAATTTAATAATTAATACTAAGAAAGAGAATAATGAATAATTCAATGATAGGGTTTACATATAATTTTTTTTTTTTTTTTAATAAGAAATAAGAATGTTAACAAATTTAAATATGAAACTTTGTAATATAAATCAAAGTAATAGAATAACAAATTATTTTTATTAGTGGAGAAAAAAATTATTATTATTTATTAGTAGAAAAATCAATGACTTTACTAAGCCTAATAATTTTTGGGGTGCGTCCATATTTATGAATTTAATTACCGGCTTCAGAAAGAACGAGGGTGCTAATACATTCTTTATTTATTTAATTTTTTTTTATGAAATAAAATTAAATTATTTAAGTTATCATGTGATATTTAAGAACATTTTGACATGTACTTTTCAACTTTTAAAAAAGTTTACATATTTTTTGCTTTTTGTTTTACTCCAAAATTATGGCAAATATTCGCGATATTCCCAGTTTGAATTGAGACTATCGGTGTAACTGGGCAAAACTTTTGGGGTCTTGTACAAAGTTTTGGTAAAATTAGTATAATCCTGCATGAGAAATAATAAAAATAAAGAGTGTACAAGATGATATAAATATGTTTTTTTATGTTATTAATTAGACTTACCTTTCCAGCTTTACGTCTCCTGCCACTCACTTCATTATAAGGTGGTGGTTCAGCATCAAAAGTATTGGACAGATTTTGGGTTTTATCTTCTGTTACTGTTATTGGTCTAGGTAGAGGATGTTTTTGTATTTTTAGAGACATATTAATGGGAGGTGGTGGTTCATTTTTGATACGCTTCTCGATTTCATACAATTGTTGCTGAAAATTATTATTTTCTTTAGTAAATTATGAATATTCCCCGAACATTTTTTTCTCAGGGGAAATTTTATTTTTGTTAAATAGTTCCCTGAACTAGAAAATTTTCCATCACAAAGAAGGAAGTCATTTTATTTATAATATAATTAAAGGGAAAAGTGGAAAAAACTGCTAGGGAATTTTTATTCATAATTGGGTTGTATTGTATGTATGTATGTATGTAATATTTAAAAGAAAAAAATACTTACACGATTCTTGTATACCATGCAACAGGCCCTAAGAGTGAAATAATAAATTATTTCCACACCTGATAACAAAGAAAAGCCCAAAAACAAACTTGCTATGCCTCCAAAAGACACCAATAGATCCACCCAACCAAATAATACTTCACGTTTATAGCGGATTATAGGCCAAGTGAGAAATTCCACCAACACACCAATGACTTCAGGGCGGTCAGTGCTGTACATTAGAAAGAAAAATTATATAAAAATAAATTTATAATAAAAACAATATAAGTAAATAAATATTTTTTAAGCTTTTAGGTCTTTTTATATACTATTTTAATTATTATTAAATTAATTTCCAATATTTCGACACGCCTTCGTATGTCTTTCTCAAAGAAAATAATTTTATAATCAAAAAAAAAAAAAAGCTTAAAAAATATTTATTTATTTATTTTCAGACAGAAAAGGTCAAATAAACAAGATTTATATAAAAAAATATATATTTGAGACATAATCAATATATTGAGTGTCGCAGACAGTCGAGTTTCAGAATTTTTAATCAAAATTTACTGTTTACGTCTAGACATCGACACTCGTAATCAGGTATATTATAATTTTTAACAAGAAATTTGTATGGAAAATTGAATTTAAAATATTTAATTAATGAAAATTTTAATTTTTAGTTCACATGAAAATTTTATTTAAGTTTTTCTAACAAATTTTAAATCTTTATTTAGTTTTCTTGTTTTAACTTACTTTTTAATTAATTTCTCTATGCTGAATACGGTTTTTGAGCAGCTCAATTCACATTGTGAACAATCCTTTATGTTGGTTATATTAGATTTATGTAAGTTTAAGCAGTTAAAATCTTTAATGCCGCACATGGGTGCTTTTTCTTAAGGAAATAAGTTAAAGAGATGAAAAATAAAAAAAAAAAAAAAACATTAAAATTTCCAAATTCATGTATATTTACGTATTGGCTTGTAAAACGGTGGATTACATTTGCAAAATTGTATGGCTTTATCGATGCGACACTGTTTCATGCAGGACGTAAATGTATAATCTTCTGGAAAATTTGTCAATTGGACTTCATCGTGAAATATGCACTTGCGTTGGCTGTTAAACAGAAAGTGTGTTACAGTTAAATAAGAAATTAAATAACAAATTTTATGAAAGAAAATTGAAAGAAAAAAATTTCTTAAGCAAAATGAAACAATTTTTTTTATTGTTTCAATAAAATATTTCACAAGTTGTGGAAATTAATGAATTGGGTACATTAAATTAATGAAATTATTTAATTAAATTAATGAATGTTTCATTAGTCTAATTAAACTTGTTATTGATTGAAAATAATGCATTTTTAATTGTATTAATGAAAAAATACAGAGGAGTTTTATATGAATAAAATCCTCTCAGTCACCCTCAGGGGCACCATCTTTGTTATGTGACCTTTAGCTCAGTTTCGCTTCCACCATTGTGTTGTGTAGACGTCCAAATTTTAAATGGCCACAAGAACGAGAAAAAATAGTGACAAAATTTATTGAAAATAATCGCTTCAATCGCGTAGTGCCTCACAAAACCACAATTTATCGTTTACATGCGACTTTTCGACAGTACGGTACAACAGCAGACAGATCTCGTTCTTTAAGACAACGGAAAATGTGGCTCTGGAGGGCGATAGTGTTGACAACTGATTTGAAAATGTTCCCGTACAAAATTCAATCCAAAAATTGCTACCGAGAGATCCTAACCAACAAGTTGAGTACAATAATGCAATCCTAAGACTGTCTGGTGAAATTGAAAATTTTTCGTCTAAATTGATAACCAGCGATGAAGTCTGTTTTCTTTTAAGTGGCCACATCAGAATAAAGTTGATGTGAATGAGCCGCAAGCAATTCAACATCTTAAAGAAAATATGCGTTACGAAATTGAAGAAATTCAGCCTCAGATATTGTAGGATGTGTTGAAAAATTTCTTAAAAATAGCCGAAAGTTGCATAGCGAATCGCGATCAGCATTTACCCCTTATAATTTTCCAATCACAACGACAAAAAAGGGGAAAGACCAAATAAACTCTTTATGAAAACCAAACTTACTTATCTCTTCTTTGAGCGAAGTTATAGGCAATCAAAACGGTAGCGGGACTTTTTCCAAGCCCGTAATTTTCGAAAAGCAAGTGTTAGTTCCAAAATATAAATTAGTTAGGCCAAAGCTATCGAAAGAGATCTTAGAGATGCTATATGAACGACTTAATAAAGTATAATGAGTCTATTTCAAAAGCTAGACTATCACTGCTGGGTCCAAATTCTTACATCTTACAGCGAATGAAACAATCGATTTTCTTTTTTTTTAGTAAAAAAATTTCTAATAGATCAACGTAAATTAGAGCGACAAGCGCAGCATTTGTTAGCGGACATCATTTATGTTAAAGCGTCATAGCCGTGCGCAATCTCTAGAGTTAACCCACTTGTTTAATATAATAAAACCCACTAGACCAGGACCACATACAGCAATTTTAGTTGGGCAATTCTTGATTTTATAGAAGAGAGAGGAGAGAGGAATATAAAGGGTTACAAACTTACTCGTACTCCTCAATTCCTTTGTGTTCTCTCTTCGTATCTGTTATAAAGATGTAAAAAAAGAAGACAGGTAGCTTGAAGGCTGAATAGGAATGCTAAAATTGCCGAAACAAAAAATTTGTGTGTGTACAAAACGACAATTTTAAAAGAGAATTGACAAAGAATTGCCCAACTACACTTGCTGTGTGTGGTCCTGGTCCTAAGGACAAAAATAATAGAGTTAAAAACTCTTAAAAAAAACAAGAATAAGAAACTAACTGCACTACAAAACACGCTGTCAAAATTTGATTTTCCAACAGGTCAGCGCTACCCTCTAGTTATTTGTATGTGTATGAAAATTATTGACAGATAAAAACCGCTTGCCGCGCCAATTTAAGTATGATTTGACTTCTGTTTTGTATTCCGAACTAAAAAAGGTGAAATAAAGCAAAAATATAAAATTAAGAAAGTTTGTAAATTCGCTGAAATTTTTACTATCCAATGAAATATTCATATTCGGAATTTAGAAGTGCACTGTATATTTCTAGAAATGGGTTAAGGGGATATATTCTTTGTAATATATTTTCTATAAAGGCCGCGACCCAAAGGATTTTTTTCATCCAGGGTTTAGATTGTAAGGTTAGTGCACTGCCCACTAAGCTAAAGAGGTCCTTTTTAAATATTTGATTATATTAACAATAATATTGTTTTAGTTTCTTTTGTAATTCTTACGAAATAGATAATTGTCGTGCATCTTCCGTTGTATAGGTATTCTTTTTTGAAATACGCACTTCCACAACTTGTCCTTCATCCCATTCAATTTGCGAATTAAAATCCTGACCAAAATATTCTTCATTTGGTAGTATGAAAACCTAAAAATAAGATAAAAAAAATAAAGCGATTATTGCAACACACGTACACATTATAAAATGTTTTTTGATAGTAAACTAATTTCTACACGCAAAGAAAAAAATGGTTGAGGCAACCATATTCTGGTGGAAACATAGTATGGTTAGATTTATGATTACTTCTAACCATATATATTTTTAAATCAAAGATATTAAAAATAGCTTTTAACTGCAGATGTTGCGGTTCAACCCCCGGTCAGGCCAAGAAAAAAAATTTTTTTATTATTTTTTAAATACATACATATTTTATATAAACATTTTGAAAAAAAAATTTAATATGAATTTTAAAAAAATTTAATTTAAATTTTTTGTTTAAATAAAGTTTTTTATTCCATTAATTTTTCTTTTTTATCAATTTGTATTTATTTATTTTTCATTTCATTTCATTTATTTATTTATTGCTTAATCGAGCCCACAGCGCCATATTACATAATACAGAGGGTTTACATTAATTTTTTAAATTTTAGTTGACTCTACCAGGGGTCGAACTTGTGAACACTTACTAGTTAGGATGCATTAGCTCGCCACTCAACCACTTCAGCCACAAAGCTCAGCTGAGTTAGAACGATTAAGTTTTTGTTTTATACTCACTTTATTTAAATGGTTGCAGAAGAGACAAAATAGAAAACAATTTACATTCAACCATATTTTTATCATTATTATGTTTGCTATGAACATATTTATGATTTCAAGTAAAATTTTGTTAAACATAATATAATAATTATATGGTTAATCTAAGACGCTAAACATAATATTGTTAAAAATAACTAGAAACATATTTATCGTGGTCATATTAATGTTTAGATGATTCATATTAACAATAATATTTTTGTGAAGAACACACTATGTTTGCGGTGACCATATTCAACCATCTCTTTTTTTTGCGTGTATGCCCTACCTTGTTGGTCTTCTGATCATCAGGATATTTTCTTTTTGGAAAATTATTGTTCCTTACCTAAAAGCAATTAAATGTGGTGTAATTTTTAATTATTTTTTGCTTCTATGTTTGTGTACTTGAACATTTTATGAAAAAATTTTGCAGATTTTTGACAATTCGTGTGCCAAGAAAAAGAAACACAATTTGCTTATTATTATTCTTGGAATTTTTTTTTGTTTAACTAGAAATATTTTTATGACTTAATTTCTATATGTAAAACGAATAAAATTATAAAATATTTAAAGTCATAATCACGAAAAACGTTTTTGCTCTATAAAAGCTTGTTAATTGTCTATCAGAAATTTTTCTTTAAAGGCTTGTAGCACAAAAATTTCCCAAAAATCGAGTTAAGTTTTCCTGACGATAGAAGTAAAGATATTTTTCGTACTGTTTTTTGTTAAAAGTACTGTTATGGCGTTAAATGGGCTCTTATTTTCAAAAAATGTGTCAACGGTAATTTTACTAAAATTAACGTTAACTAACTTTTTTTTTAAAAAAATAGGCTTATATCACTTTCAAAAATAATCGTTTAAATGTATGTTTAGAAGTTAGCTTGCCTACTTTCTAATAATATTTAGTTTTATAAATTATATTTTATTTAATTCTGTGAACTTTGTTATTAATCCAATAATAAAATTCATTATTTTATAACCAATAACAGTTTTCATTAAACTAATGAATTAATTATTTCAATGAAATATTTGATTAAATATTTCTTGATTAATTTAATAAAATATTCATTCATGATATAAAGAAATTTCATTAATTCATTACATTACGCGCAAACACAATTGGATTTTTCAACAAACAAAAAAATCAATTATTATAAAGCCCAGTGCGCTACGTAAGGCATATGAAATAAATATTTTATTAATTTAAAGAAAATGGGCCATAATCATAGTCACACTAAAGTTGATATCGTTTTAAAAACGACTTCAAATTCATATAATTCTTATGAACAAAAGTCAGCTTTTTGTGACTATGATTATGGACCTTTATTTTTACTTCAATGTACACAAGTTATGAAATATTTCATTGTAGCAATGAAATAGAATTTATGCCACATTTTTCTTTTAGTGTAATGAAATTTAATTATTTAAGCAGACCCCAAAATAATTTCTCTTTAGTGCCTTTACTTACTTTTACAGTGGTGTTGGGTACAAAAAACAAGGCCCATTTTTTATCCGTTTCATACATATCATGAGGAGTACCAGATTTTTGGCTAACGTTTTATAATAAAAAATAAAAAAAAAATATTATTTAAAAATTTACTTGGAATCATAAAGCTTAACAAAACTTAATTTTTTTTTCAAATTTAAATTTATTTTTCTTCCGACGTAATTGGAATTAAATTTTGTTATTCCTGTAAAAAATTTGTTTTGTGCAGAAAACATACTCGACATTCTCCAATGATACAAAGCGACTATTAAAAGCATAACAAAATCCATGTTCGGTATAGACGGTTTTAAAATAGTCACAGCACTGAATAGGATCATCACGATATTTGCATGTGAGTAAAAGATTTTCACACTTGATTGAGCTCTGCCAGTAGAAGAAATATTAAACTAGAAAAAAATTTTTTTTTTCAAATATGCTACTTGCCTGAAAGGCCCAATAACGTAAGTTTTTCTCATTTATAGTTTTCTTTTCCATGGAATTGGCCATTATTTCAGCTGCATTTAAATTCTCAAATGAAAGTATAGTTAAAAGTTCTAAGAATGGTGTCACAACTTTAGCAGCCTGCTCATCATAGTTACTAATATAACATAAAATAAAATAATTCAATAATTTGTCAACACTAAGAGAACAAAAAGTTACGCTATGTTTTTATAAGCCACATCATAAGCCTTTGCAGAGTCAGCAGCGTTGATAGGACAAACAACTGTAGTGGGAAATACCACATTTTGATTATGGAAATCAGTATCCAAACCTAAGAAATTAATGAAAAAAAAAAAAACAAAGACAAACGAGCTGTTAGTTTTGAAAGTGGTATAAGTCCACTTTAAAAAAAATATTTAATGGTATTTTTAGTAAGATGGTGTTTATATCTTACCAAAATTGCCACTAACTAATTTTTTAAAAAAGTGGACTTATATCACTTTAAAAACTAACGGCTCAAATATTTTCAATCGTTTCACATTTACAAAAGTTACAGGCCTCGAAAAGTTTTAGAAGCCCTAGGTTGTCTAGTTTGTTGTCGTTTTAAACCACCCTGTCACACAATAATCTACATAAGTAATTTCATCGCCAATTAGCACTGCATTTTTAAATGATCCGTATCTGAGCTTTTGGTTACTTACTTACCTGTTATGGTAGGATTCGTTTGAAATTTTTCCCACAAACTTGAAATAATTACTAGAGCTGCCACTGCTCCAATTGAAGTAAAACAAAACCACATAAACCTGAATTATTCAATAGTTTAAATTATTATTGAATAATTTTTCTTTCTTGCTTTCTTAATTCTTTTTCTTACTTTTCACCCACTGGTCGTCCACTTTCGGCAATATAACGCACTCCATGCAAAGTGGAATTTTCAAAGAACTCTTTCGTTTGAAAAATCAAACTGCGACGAAATATAACAAGAGTATCGATAATATTTTGTATTTTCAAATTATTTTTTAAAGTTTTTTTGCTAGACATTTTTAAAAAATTTAGTTTATTTTTTATTAACTAAAGGGAGTTACAGAGAACGACAATTTTGCTTTTTAAATTGTTGGCGTTTGATTTATAACTAGTTTGAGTTAAAAGAATCTTTTTTTTAAATAAAAGCAGTAGCCTTCGCTGTGGTGGTAGTTACAAGACGACGAATACAATAGACCAAGGGAGGCCAAACTGCGGTTCGAGAAAAACATGCGGCTCCTTGAAGTATTATTTGTGACTTCCGATAAATGTAGTCAAGTTCCCTTTTCATTTTTTATGTAAAACTAGAAGGAATATTGACGGAATTCTAAAATAGATTTCAAAACTTTAAATCATCTCTTGATTTGTTTTCTGAATCCATTTGAAATTCATTTCCAATATAAATATGATTCAAAAATCATGTGGAGAGTTAGTATTAATAGAGATTAAGAAGATCGAACTGCAAAAATAAAATAAAAGTTGACCCTGTGATTACTGATTTTTATAAATTATGTACATGCAAAGAAAAAAATATAGTGGAGGCAACCATATTCTGGCGGATATATAGTATGATTAAATTTATGATAAAATCTAATCATTAATTAAAAACACCTGTCAATTATAGATGTTGCGGTTCAAAAATCGGTCAGAGCTAAAATTAACAAAAAATTTTTTTTTGCATAAATAATTTTTTTTATTCAACTGATTTTTTCGTTTCAATTAATTTATATTTATTTATTACATTATACAGCGGGTTAAATTTATTTAACTCTTTCTAGCAGGTTCTACCTAAGAAGCATCAACTCGCCACTCACTTCGGCCACAAAGCTCAGTTGAGTTTGAACGATTAAGTTTTTGTTTTATGCTCACTCACTCTATTTATATGGTTGCGGAAGAGACAAAATTCAAAACCAATTTACATACTTTCAAACATATTATGTTTACTACAAGCATATTTATGGTTTCATTTAAAATTTTATAAAAAATAATATGAGAATGATATGGTTGATCTATGACGGTAAACATAATATGGTTAAAAATAACTAGAAACATGTTTATCGTGATTAAAATAATGTTTACATGCTTCAAATTAACAATAATATTTTTGTTAACAACAAACTATGGTTGCGGTGACCATATTCAAACATTGTTTTTCTTTGCGTATAGTAAACGTATCGAAATATCCTGAATTATTTTTGGAATTATTTCAATATTCGGAACAACATAATTTTTTAAATAATTTTATTTTACTATAAAATTCATGAAATCCAAACATCGATCCAAATTAACTACTTGACATCTGAGAGAAATACTGAAAAGTGCTGTCACAATTATGTAGCATAATTTCTGTTAAAAGCAAATTGAATGCTTTTATTTGCATTCTTTTTAAATAAAATTTCAAATTTTGGAAACTGGTTCGGACTATTAAAGAGCTTGGCCACCCCTGCCTGCAATATACATACAATTAGTTTTATTTAAATTATTGAATGCGAGCACAACTAAAAGCATTATGATGTTTTTTTTTTTTTTTTTTATTAATTTTAATATGTAGTGAGCCAGTGCCTAATTATTTGAAACAAAGACTTGTGTTTCATATCTGCTGTTTATCTAGATTCGTTACATATATATTTTCCTTGCTTTGTGTACAACACACACACAAAACATGCACTATTTAAATAGAAAAAGAAAAGGTAATTAATACACTCCGGTTCACTTATTTAAAGGCACAAAAATTTCCATATTCAGCAGCCTGTATCTTTTGCAATTTTTAACCGATTGCAGAATTTAAAATGGAAATGGAAGCTAAACACCTTAAGATATAAAAAAAATCATGACAATAGTTGTTTCTTTACTAATTAACTTTTTTTAAGCAATTTATCAAAAAAAGTTCAAAAATGTGCTATTTTTTTGGTTCACTTGAATGAAGGCACTTTATTATTTTTAAAGTAAGCGATGATTTTTTGTAGAGATCGTTTGTGTATTGCAATTTATTACATCTTAATCATTTTGCGAGTCAAAATGGCTAAAAAAAATTTAAATCTATCGGGAAAAACTAAAAATAAAATTTTTTATTTGTCTGTTCAAAATATAATATACATGTACGGTCACCCCACCGCATGTAAACAAAAATTAAATTAAAATTGTAAATTGAAAGATACGAATGAAATTATAACAAAAGAATAAAAAAAAAATAAAAAGGACAGTAGAAATTTGGAAACGAATTGGCAGTCATTAAATTCAAATTAAAGAAATTAAATTACAGTAGACTCGGAGTAGAAGGAACTAGTTTTTGCACAGGCCTTTGCTTCAACCCAGACTGTAATATTTTTTAAAATAAAATAAAGCTAAAATTTTCTTTTCCATGTATTATTTCATGCAGTTTTTTAGCTCTTTGTTTTGTAAGATTAACAGATATTTTAATGTGTTCATTTCTTTGAGTAGTAAACCGATTATAGATCAGAAAAAAACTTACCGTTTTTCACCGATTTTTTTACCACCTTTAATACGATTTGGTTATACCTTATTGACCCGCTAATGCTTTTAATGTAAAACCTTTATCGAGTTTTAGTATGAATTCGCATTTAGTTTTAAGTGTTAAAAATTTCATAGTGAGTTATCAAAACATAAACTTACTTGCACCCAACTACACAACCGCTTTATGTTACATACAAACATAAACTAAATTTGCTCTTGTTTTAGACGAAGAAAACAAAAGCAACGTATTTTTTTGAGAATAATTATAATATAAATAATCATATGAATTTGGACTTTTTGTATTCACACAAAACTGCAAAGTTCCCTCTAAACAGTACTCATCATATCGAAGGTTCCCTCTTTAGAGTACGCAATGAAAGAATTTTAGTTGTTCCCTTAACCGAGTAGTTCCCTCAATCCTGGTTTACCTTTACCCCGAGTCTACTGCACGTTTATTTTTACGTACATTGAGGTTTGCAACAATTTTTTTGCCATAATTGAATTCATTGGACGAAATTTTGTCTACGAATCCTCGTACTCTATGAAGTTCGTCACAATTGTGTTTATAGCATTATTACAACATGAAATAAGGAAATAAGGGACACCCTTTAGCTAGCTGAGTCGGTTCATCAATATTCTTCCATCCGTCTCTCTGTTTAGTCATTGAAATCAACTTTTTTCAATCTGTAGAACTTGCAAAAAATATATATATATGCTACATATCTGTCTTACGACATAAGTAAAACAGCACGTTTCCCCTTATTATGGAAGAAAAATATTTACACTCAACACATAAAATGAACAACAGAATTAGTACCTTAAAAATCCTGTTTTAACTGCAGAGACTCTACATATATTTTGGAAACAAAATTCCTAACAGTAACAATTTAAACAGAGAAATTTCTTAATGTTAATATCCTGCAGCATCTCCTAAAGATTGGCTCTGTTATTTAGAGAAACAGGGGATATCAATTTTACAGTTGTTGTTTACAGCATGAGTTAATTGTTGCATTGACTTGGCGTAAGAGAATGTCTGTTAATGTTAAAAACGTTAACATCACTTTTTAATCAGTGTATACAGAAGCTGTTACCTTGAAGGTTACATTAACAAACATCAAGTAGAATTAGTGAAACTAAAACCTGAAAATATTTCGAAAGGGGTAGCTTATAGCGGAATCTTAACATGCACACAAACTCATACTCAAAAATATTTTATGGCATTTAATGTGATGTTTCTGTAACACAAGTAACCAACTTGTCTAAAAACTTAAAATTTTTTAAATAATTTTCATGCACATATTCCGGAAACAGTGTGTAAATATCAAACACATAATAGAGCTGTTCGTTCCAAAATAAATTGTTTAATAAAACTTTTCAAAGTTATGCCAGGAATGAAAAAGATGTTTAGCTTTTGCTTTGTAAAATAAATACGTGTCATAATTAAAAAAAAACATGATTTTACAGCAGACCCAAATTACAATTTTGTAGCACTCTTAAGAAAAAATTTTTAAATATTTTATTCTGTATCGGGGAAAAATTAAATTATTAACTTAGAAGAACTTTTGAAGTAAATGAGTGATATGTAATTCATATTTAATAAAAAATCTAGAAATGCCTAAATCAGGCTGTAAAAAACTTTAATTAATAATTTTTTTATAGGGTAAATGTGAAAGTAGTCGGCAGTTTAACGCGTTCTCTTTTTTCAAATTGTTACCATTTTATACATGATCATGGTAATACTCTGATATAACACTGTAATGGTACTGTATTGGGTATAGTTTTAAATGGATTAATCTAATTTTAAATTTTTTTTATTAATATTGAGTAATTTAATTTTTTTTAAATAAACCAATTTTGCCAGTAGTCGGTATACATGTCCCAGTGCTCGGCACACTGTGAGCATATCATTTTGCCTTTAAATTTTTTCAAGACAATCAGATGCCGACTCCAGAAACATGATCCTGTATTCGTTAGGGTTGAAATTACTTAATAAAACGTTCTGCCGACTACTGGCAAAACACAATTTACGAATAGTCGGCACCCAATGCCGACTACAGAAAATGATACAAATTTTTTGCGCCTAAGAGCGGCATCATTAAACAGCAAAAAAATTGGAATATGGAAATTGTTTCAAATAATAGCTTTAACAACCCATTGAAAATTGGCCTTGCCACTAAATTTTTCCTTAGAAAACAAGCACTTCTGCCGATATTTCAGAGAACACATTGGATAAAGGCAAATTATGAATAAATTACTCATTTCAGTAGGATGAACTAATTTGAAATAGAAAGTTAAGTATATTAATTAATCAAAAATGGTTTTTTATAAATTAAAAACTCTCTATTATACCTGTTTATTTGAGTTTTAAAAATGAAAATGACGACTACTGGAACACGCCAAAATTAAGAGCGTTTACCCTATATGTTTTTCAGAATTCATTTGTGAATTCAGCCTAATTGAAATTTTTAAACAGGTTTTTTTTTACCTAACAACCAAATAAAAGAAAATAAAATTTTAAACACTGAGTAAAACAACTTGTAAAAACTTGAAATCAAATGAAAAAATGGAATAGTTCGAAAACAATACTTAAAAAAATTACGAAAAGAAACTTAATAGTCGTTTCATAATTTTTAGAAAATTTTCTAAGCGTTGATACTTTTTTTTGTATCAAAGAAATAACAAAAACAACTGACAAAATCCAATAAAAATCTTAAAAGCCTGTATGACTTTTCGACAGTCGTATCAAATACTATTTGATTTCGCTCTTTCAAAATCCCAGGAAAGTTTTAGCTCTTGTATTGTAGTGTAGAACTCACATTAACAATAACGGAGTTCACGCTTCAGTGTAAAGTCTCTAGTATCTTGTTCTTATTTTGTATGACATGAAGTTTCTTGACTAAATCGTAACATTTAATATCGAATGCAAATAATAAAATATTTTGTTTCTTGTTGTGTATAAAATAATTTGAAAATTCCAATTAAAATTACATGATATTGAATGCCACGATATGACCTCTGATCGAGATCAACTGAACTGGTTGCAAACACTCCTAAATCCCTCTTTATATAATAGACAGTGATATGTAGACAAAGTCAGCTTATATTGAGGGCTTGAAGAATTCGCGACTTTTTCTAATTCGTTACTTTGATCTCAATGCTTCATATCATCAGTAAGTATTTCTCAAGTAAAAGTCATTTTAGTAATGTTGAAATTCATACTGACAAAACACAAAACTGAATACGAAGAAGCATTAAAAAATTTCTCTTTCTCTACTGATTTTTAAAATATAAAAGCTTTGGGTAAGACAAATGGAGAATTGACAACAATTACTGGCTTTGAATATCAAAACGAAGATTCAGAATGGGAGTTGTGCATGATGTTTGTTTGAAAGAGACTGAGACTGAGACTGCCTTCCTTGCTAATGGCCAGCTGTATGTGAGTGTTGAGTACTGTCTGTTATTAGACTTAATAATACAGGGCGGTTGCTGAAACTAGAATAAAAACTATTGTAGTGATAACAATGAGGACGACCGATAATTGACAGTATGAATCAATGAATCACTCTGAGTTGAGAGTGTTTTGTTCGATCAAGCTGAATTTCATTAGCCACCCGATGACAGTAACAGCTGACAGATTGGTATATTAAACTTTTCTGTGCACACGCAAAGAAAACAGATTATTAAATATGGTCACCGCAAACATAAATAGTTTGTTTTCCGCAAAACTATTATTGTTAATTTGACGCGTCTAAGCATTATTTTTATCACGATAAACAACATGTTATTTTTAACCATACTATGTTTACCGTCCTAGATCAATCATATTATTTTTAAAAAAATTTTAAATGAAACCATAAATATGTTTGTAGGAATTGGTTTTTAATTTTTTCTCTTTCGCAACCATATAAATAGAGTGAGTGAGCATAAAACAAAAACTTAATCGTTCAAACTCAACTATGCTTTGTGGCCGAAGTGAGTGGCGAGTTGATGCTTCTTAGCTAGAACCTGCTAGAAAGAGTTAAATAAAATTAAAAAAAAAATTAAACCGGCTGTATAATGTAGTTAATAATAAAATATAAATTAATAGAAACGAAAAAATCAGTAGAAAACGATTTTTTTTAAGCAAAAAAAAATTTATATAAAAAATTTATTTAAAAAAAATTTATATGAAAAATGTATGTACTCATATGTAAAAAATAAATAAATTATTTATAAAAATTTAAAATTTGTTTTTAGCCCTGACCGGAGTTAAACCGCTTAAAAATATATATGGTTAAATGCAATCATAAATCTAACAGTACAATGTTTCAATCAAAACATGGTTGCCTCAACCATAATTTTTCTTGGCGTGCAGCTGAAAAAGTTGATGTCACCATCTGCACTGATAGATAGACGGTCAAACAGACAGACGAACATCGTCAAATTGACTCTGCTTATCTATAAGGATACAGAATACATAAACTTTATAGAGTGGCTCCTGAACGGTGTAGAAATTACAAGCGAAATCACAAGTGGAAGTCTTTAGTGGAAGAAAAAATATTTTTTTGAGAATTTTTTTTATTAAAAATAGCCATCTTATGTTTGAAAACTGGGCTTACAAGAGTAAAAAAATTTTAGAAACTTTTCTTTAGTATCTAAACTTTATAAAGAACAATTTTTTTTTTAAATCTATTGGCAGTCAACCATTAAAGGAAAAAGGTTTCAGACCACGCCTTTTACCATCTTGAAATAATGAAAGTGTTTATACGCCATTTCTTTTTTAAATTTTTGTTTGCTTTTATGTTTTGTTTGTTTGTTTGTTTGTTTATTTTCTGTGTTGGTTGCACAAGCTTTAAAAAATTTCTCAAGTGTTTTCAAACCATTAAAAAAAAAATAAAAATTCAGCAAAAAAAAAAAAAAACAACAACAAGCAAAATTTCAAGAAACAATAAAAGACCTTCACATCAACCCTGTAATTATGGCTTGAACGTATTCAAGTGCATTCATTCACTCAAAAACATTTTCAACTCCTACAACAGTTAGGGCGAAAACTACCTACACACAGGCAATAGGACTAAGAACGTGGATATTTATTATTATTATTATTATGCATTATTTTTGTTGTTGTTGTTGCATTTACCTATTGTCTATGTAATACGAGTATGTTGCATGTTTTTGTTGTTATAAAGTAAGAAAAGCATTCGAGTATAAAATTTGTTTTCATCAGCATAGTGGCGCACACACAAGAAAATGTATGCGAGTGTATTTAAAGCCTCATACGATACACACGCACACACAATAGCACTAAAACGTACATTGTTTGAATTTAAGCAGAGACATATCAATTTTTGACGGCGAGGTATAGGTGTATGCGTGTCTGTGTGTGTGTGCACCCTAATCTTATTCGAAAAGACAACAATAGAAAAAGATTTCATATTCGTTGTGCTTTAGTATTATTTATTACTGTAAAATATCCTTAAGGATCATGCACGTGTATGATGATGATAATATTATTGTTGCTGATATTTTAACAGCAGCTTAAAATTGTGGCCTTAGTACGTGTGTGTTTGTAAAGAAAATAGGAAGCATGAGAAATGGTGTGCTGTAGCCGTAGTACCCTAAAATATTTTTTTTTTTGGCATAACATAAGCCTGCATGGGATAAACTTTTCTAGAGAATAGATACAAACTCGAGACGTACAAAGTTGATCGTTAGTTTTGTCGTCAATGCAATGATAAGGACCACACACAGCAATTTTTATTACGCAATTCTTGATTTTGTAGGAGAGAGAGGAAAGAAGAATGGAAAGGGGTACAAACTTGCTCGTACTCCGCAATTCCCTTTTATTCTCTTTTCGTATCTTTTATAAAGATGTAAAAAAGGAAGACAGGTAGCTTGAAGGTTGAATGAATGACTGAATAAGAATGCTGAAATTGGCGAAACGAAATTGCTGCAATTTTAAAAGAGAATTGAGAAAGAATTGCCCAACTAAACTTGTCGTGTGTGGTCTTGGTCTTATTCTTAGTTGTTCAGCAAAAGTAAGAAGTTTACTTTTAGACTTTGGGAGGAAGTTTAAATATATCTCAATGTTACAAGGTACATCTAGATACATTCACCATTCCAAGGCTTTGTACTGGTCAACCAAAAAACGAGAAGCAAATAATGCCCCTAAATACTCGTATCTTAACGGCTTAGTTCTATTTCAAATATTTTATATGAAATGCTTACTGTCACAGCGTCGGGAATCAAAAGGAAAAAAAAAACAGAATGTGCTTCCACACGTAGCATGTTGATGTGCTATTTAGTAATACTTTTTATACACTTTGTAACATGTCACTGAACTAATCTAAAAGTGTGTTTTTTTAAAAGCTTAAAATTTTAACACTCAGTGGTGATGGAAATTTGAATGTGGTCTGGGAAGTGGATGAAAAGCATTTTTTATTTGTATTTTGATGTTTAAAAATGTTTAAAATATTTTGTTGAAAGGAGCGGTTGGTTTAGACATCAGTAAAAGTGTGATTAATATTCCAAACTTTTGCTTTCATTTAAAGTTTTTTTTAATGATTTTATTAAAGAGCTGTTTCTGTAACAAAAGCGATCAATTGATCTAAAGTATTAATATGAAAGACTGTTAGTACTGAGTATTTTTTATACAAAACTTCTGACGAGTTAATTGTGTATGTTACGGCAACAGCGCATGAGGGTATTTTGAATGAACATGTATGCTTAGCGTATTTTAACACTCCTCAGGTGATACATACTGTTTAAACCAACCGTTTCATTAAATGAAATAAAATTATTTAATTAATTTAATGAATATTTTATTTAATTAATTAATTAATGAATAGTTCATGAAATTAATAAAATTATTTCATTGTAGCGTTATCGTTACAAATTAGCCACGAGACCATAGTGAACCCTTGTATACGGAATGTACGGTACTGTTTAACATCACAGCAACGACCATGTTACATGCCAAACTTTAATAGACCAGATTGAATAGTATAGCGTGCATGGGTACTTGGTATAATACACAAACTATAGTTATTAATAATTCTCAAGCTATAGATACCAGAAATTACTTAAGTGGACTTTTTTGACACATCACGTGTGAGTCGTGTCATGCTGTCATGTTATTTTTGTTTAGTGTTGTTTGGCATTTCATAATGGAAAGACTTACGCCTGAACAACGTTTAAAAATCGTTCAACTTTATTACGAAAATTCACGTTCTGAGAGGAATATGTTTCGTGCACTTCGCTCAACTTGTGGTCAACATAATAGGTCTACTGAGCGTACTATTCGCAACACCATCACCCATTTAGAGACCCAGCATTCATTATCGGATAATATTTCATCGAATAGACCACGTCCAGCACGCTGTGAAGAAAATATAGCGGCCGTAGCTGAGCGTGTACACGAAGACTGTAACCGTCAATGGTGACCGTTATCATGCCATGATAACCGACCATTTGAGGCCTGAAATTGAAGCTCGTGATCTCAGCGACATTTGGTTTCAGGATTTATTGAGAGAACATTTCGGTGAGCACATAATTTCACGTTTTGGGCCGGTCGATTGGCCACCAAGATCGTGTGATATCACCCTGTTAGACTTTTTCCTGTGGGGATATGTAAAGTTTAAAGTTTATGCGGACAAACCCGCTTCGATTCGGGTCTTGGAGGAAAACATCACGTGTGTCATTCGCCAGTCACCAGTCGAAATGCTCGAACGAGTCATCGAAAATTGGACTCAACTGATAAACCATTTGCGACGTAGCAACGGCCACCAATTGATAGACATAATCTTCAAAAAATAAATGCCAAAGAATGTTCTTTCAAATGATAATAAACATTCTCCCTTAAATTTGAATTATCTGTGTTTTTTTCTTTAAAAAAGTAGGGAACCTCGAAATGGATCACGCTTTAGTAACCGAACTATACGAACTACCGAGTGTACGAACTATAGATACAAGCAGGCTACTTTAACTATAGTACGAAGTTTATAAACACGTTGATGTATTATAACACGAATACATCAACGTGTTTTAATTCAAAGGAAGCAAACTGAGAAAACAAAATGGCTGCCATCATTAAATGAATAAAATCAATTCATTCACTGAATGAATATTTAATTTAATTAATTAAATAATGAACGGTTAATGAAATTATTTTAATAATTGAAAGAATGTTTCATTAAATTATTTCATTACAAAAGTGAATGTTTCATAGCAATAGTTAATGAATGATTAGTTAATTGAATTAATGAAACATTTCATTAGTTTAATGAAAAATGTCATAAATTTTTCATAGGATTAATGAAAAAATTTTCTCAGTATAATAAAAATGCTAGAAGGTGCTGTCATAGCTGTGGGCCTGTAATAATGAAAAAAAGCTCTAAAATTTTCGGTGCAGAGAACTTTTTCAAATGTAGACTTTCAAATACTTATGTGATGTGACCTGAGTAATCAATAATGAATTTAATAGACTTTTTTTAATTTGATCTAAATCAATACTTTGCTGTTTCTAATAGCAAATGCCTTTAGGTCAATGAGTGCAATAAATCTACGTACAAGAAAATTTCTGATAGCATCCTTTTACACATTTAATGAGATTTTGTAAAATGTTGGTGTCATCTTTATTTTAAACATTTAATCTTAACATTATGTTGTCTTTTCCTGTAGAAAGGAAATAAGGGAATTACATTCACTATCTTATGAAAAAAATGTTTTGTATGTGTGTGCGTATTATGTAAATTTGTATGTAACAGCACTTCATATATAAAAAGCTTCTTAAACGTGTATTGGCATCTGAAAAAGCTTCTCAGTTCAACATCATCATCATCACCCTCACCATCATTCAACCAAGTTACATGAATGGTTGAGCATACCAGTGTGGCAATGTCATCGTTTCACTTCCCCATTTAATTTAATTTTTTTGTTTTTTGTTTTGCTTTTCTTCAACTAGATAAGATTGGTTTGGTTTTCCTCCATTTCATAGCAAGCCAACAACAACAGTTAAATGAAGAATAAAATTAAAACAAAAAAATATGTTGGAGGTACGATATTAACGTTTTTATTTTTGCCAGCAATCACACCTTCATTTTGCTTAAATTTAAGCTTTTATAGAAAACGAATTGGGCTAATGCAGTCCCTACACACTCAAATTCAATGAAACTTTAGGGCAGAAGTATGACAGCCTCTTACGTGTAGCTGTTTTTGTTAGTCGATCAACTAATTGAAGAAAATTAAAGCCACTTTTTAATTGCCGGACTTTAGCATTTAGCTTGTATTAAACTTGAGTGTGTGTGGACCACCTTATTCCAATGGCTTTTTGTTTGCATCATAAATATGTTTGTACAATAATTTTGCTCAACTTGCATGCTTTTGTTGGCTTATAAAAGATTCATCTTTTGCTCCAACAATAAAAGTGTTTCAAACAAATACCAATTGCATGTTGCCTGCTTAGAAAAAAAATATATGTTGCTGCTATTGCTGTTTACTTACTTTCCTGTTGTTACCGGCAATTGCAGATAAATATTTTGCTCTTGTTATATAACAATGTTTGTTGGTATTTTTTTGAATAGTTCATTGCAAAGTAATGAAGAATGGAATTTAAAAAGGATATTTGTGGTGATAAGAAAGTCTTAAATGTTGGACATTTTTGAAACATTTTTTTGAAAAGGTGCTGACAAATATAAGTGAAAATAAATCGAAAGTGTATTGCATACTTGGTTTTAGTGATTCATTTTACTTTTTTTGCATACTCGCACATTCAAACTTTTAATTTCTTAATAATTCTTGGAGGAGCAGTTAGAGGACGAAGTAAAATGTTTAATGTAAAAAAAAAAAACAAATTAAAGCAGTTTTGATAGGATGGCTTTGTTCAAAAAATGAAAAGAGTTTTTGTTTAAAATAGGACCCACCAGTTCGTGTAATATATTTTTAGGTGAAGAAGATAAAGACAGTGGAGTGTGTGCTCACATTAAACTCATATTATGTTTCAGAGGGAAGAATATAATTTTATTGATATAGAAATAATTTAAAGCCATGATAACGAATATACTCGTTCGGATTAACAAAACACTTTAAAAGTTGGTTAATAGCAATAATGGACTTTAATATATCAACAATACGGGCATTAAACGTAGGTTCACTTTAACTCTATATGAGCTGCCATAGATTAGTGGAACGGTCATCAATTAGAATTGCAAAATTCCATTTTGAAACATCTACTTGGCAAGACAACGCAGTAATGAAGTGATATAGACCCATTTTTTGGCATTGAGGTATCGGAGAAGATCTCCTTGCCTTATCTTCGATATCTCATAAGTTTCACATCGATAAATTTGAGTCTCGAGGATAGAATAGCCGGGCACTCACAGAGAAAGTGAAGAACTGTCTCAGGTGCTTGATAAATTCAGCAGCTTTTACTAACTGGCTGTCGCACCTACCGGCATGTCTGTCGATTGCCCAGTAAATACACCAAGAAAAAAAATGACACCATCCATTGATAAAATAACTAAAAATAGTGTAAATAGCGTATCAACGACGTTTGTGCTCACTTCGACAACGCATGGTGTCACTTTAAAACCGCCATACTGATGTCAATATGCCAACATACCATACAGCTATTGAAATGACAACATGCGTTGTCAATTTCGCAGCGCTTGTTAATAAGTTGACAACGTGTGTTATCAATAAAGTAAAATCATAACTTTTGAAAATCAACTGTTGTCGATTTGTACACGCTTGTTAAAAAATTTAAAACACTCGTTGTCAATTAAATTGACAGCGAGTTGGTATCAAAATTACCACATACGTTGTTGATATTGCAATGCGATTTTTGGCTCAGTGTAGTTATCACGGCCACCAATCTGGAAATATCCTTAGTATTCCTGCTCAACAGTTGAGGAGAGCGTTTAATATCACAAGAAGGCCATATTTGACGTGCAACCTTTCATTTCTTGAAATCTTTGCTATCTTGTAATTCCCTTCCTTCTGTTGTATTCAGAACTGCCGGTTCTGATGGCGACGGTCTCTGACATTAAGCCTCCATTTTAAAGCTAGTCATGGCCAAGTCGTCCTCTTACTTATTGTAAAGGAGCCGTTGTGTGCAGGAATCCGTACCAAGAATACGTTAACCTAATATAAACTAGAGGAAACGTTGTAACATCAAGGTAAATAGCCAAGAGAGCCGCTTGACTATCCGCGAAGGTGCTTATAATTTCTCAGATCCTTCTATTGTACAGAGACTCGCATGCCTCCCAAATGGCAAGTATCCCCTCAAAAACACTAGAACTATTTGGGAGGCGGAAAAATACTCATATATTTCAAGTTCTCTGCAATAAACACCAGAGCCCACACCGCAGACTATCAGTCAGTGTAAACCCTGGCGCCATCCTTATATGCATATGTGTCATGTTTAAATGATCGCGTAGTCCTGGTAGTTACTGATTTAAATGTTTTGCCAGACAAGGCTGGCTGGTTTTGTCTATGATAAAAATATTGTTGAGTTTATATGTGTCTAGATCGTCCCAATTCTCTTCAGCCATTATTTAAAATAAAATCAAAAGGTAAAATTTTAAAAAGCCAAAAATTAATTTTAACTTGAATATGAACTTTAACAAGATATTCAGACACTCATTAAATGAAATAAAACTAAAAAAGAAAATTAAGTACAATTTAAGGCAAAATAATATTTATTTTTAAGCAAAAGATCTTGTTGCTTTAAGATTTCCGTTCCAAATAAACTGCACATCCATAAAAAAAAAGAATCTAAATAATGAAAATA
Organism: Thelaira solivaga; assembly: GCA_947397855.1. Taxonomy (NCBI): domain Eukaryota; kingdom Metazoa; phylum Arthropoda; class Insecta; order Diptera; family Tachinidae; genus Thelaira; species Thelaira solivaga. Next base: position 32,293,725 of record OX377612.1, read on the forward strand.
TTGCTTTGAAAATCCATTGAATATCAAATTCACTTTTTTTTCTTTTGCATACAAAACACTTTGTTTAAGTTTCTTATCCGCTATTTAGATTTTGGGCAAGAAATCCCTAAACACAAACGAAAGGAAGAAAAACAAAACCTCTAAGTACTTCACAAGTTTTGTGTGAAACTTGTGACACGTTTGTCAACGTGTTCAATTTTTATAAAAAAAAAATTTTTTTATTGCATTCAAATACGAGTATAATTTAAAAAGTATAAAACCAGCTACAACATCAACTAGACTTAACAACAGTTTAGTTGTGAAACAGTCAGTCCCTGGATGAATATTGAAGTTTTAAATTTCATGAGCGCCATAAAAAGAGATGAAAAGAAATTGAGCGTGATGTAGACTTTTTGAAAAACTATAAAACAAGTCGACTATTAATTGTGCTATAGCATCCGATCAAAATTTCTATTCATATTCTATTAGAATTGGAGTCAGTGACGAGTTCTGCAACTGATAACTTTGCTGGAAAGGATTTGGTTTAAAATGTAAAAACAAAATTCTAAGAGTTTTTTTTAGCGAATGTTCACAGACACTACTTCTTCTATCCTCCTTCCCATAACCTATTTTCCTAGTTCCATCACAATGCATTGCATGAGTAGGGGTCATCCCCTGAGTCCTAAAAAAAACATTTTCTGTGATTGTGTGTTTTTTTTTTTAAGTTTGTAATAAATCGGATTATGAAATAGGGAAGGAAGAGGTCAAACTTGTGCTCTAAAAATTTGTGCTTCTTATCTCTAAAATCTGGGCTTGGATCTGCTACTGAGTCGAATGCAGATGCCCTGAATTTTGTTTGCAGAAAAAAAATTATGCACAAATTCCAAAATTTGTATCAAAAAATTCATAATATTGATTAAATTGTTAAATGAATTCAATATTTAATTAATATAATTATTTCAATTGTTCACTAAGAACAATTTTCATATTGCTTAAACATTTATTTCATTCAATTAAAAATTTAATCAACGTAATAGATTTTTTGATTAAAACTTTTAATTGGAAAATAGTTGTTTTCTTTGTTAAACAACATCCTGGTAAAGAGCATCATCAAGTATCCTCAATAAGCGTTTTTGTATTGAAGACTATAGGTAAATTAGAAAAAATTCAAGCAAGCAATAAATAAATATAAATTAATAGAAACGAAAAAATGAATAGAAGAAAAAAATTAATTTTAACATTTGTTTTTACAGAAAATTGAAAAAAAAAAATTGTTAAACCTGAGCGGGATTTGAACCTGGAAATCCGCAGTTTGATCTAAATACAGTTAAACCTCGATTAACCGGGCCTCTATTAATCGGTTACATCTATTAACCGGCATGCGGTTCTTTTTATATTTTCCCTCTATTATCCGTGGTTTACCTCTATTCTCCGGGCAGCATTCCTTTTTTTACGTTCATGTATCCACACATAAGAACTTATTTGCGTTTTTATTTATTTAGTAACACCTGTTTTGAAATGATATCTCCTTCAAATAGTAAATTACTAAAAAGAGCAAGAAAAGTTCTTTCAATTAAAGACAAAATTACTTTGATTCATGACTACGACAAAAACATATCTGTTAAGTCGCTGTCTGAAAAATATGGAGTTGGTAAGCAAACTGTAAGCGATTTGGTGAAAAACAAAGAACAAATTTTGCTATATGGTTCTATAAGTGATTCAATCGACGGCTTACAAAATAGATATACACTCAAAAATTCCGAAAATCCGAAAGTAGATTTTGCACTTAAAGACTGAAATAGAAACTCCAACGTTGGCACAAGCGATAGAGGCCTGTAATGTTCTGTTAAAATTTGTAGGAAATTCTCCAGTTATACCAGAACCAGATGCATCGTATTCAAAACCAATTATTGAGAGAAAAATTAAAAGCAAAGAAGCAAAATAATATAAAAGAATATTTTAAACAAACAAATATTTTTTCAGAAGAAATAATTTTCTGTACATTTTAATATAACCTCTATTAACCGTGTATTTCGATTATCCGTGCTGGTGCCGGTCCTACGCGAGTTTTAACTGTATGCAATGTTTGATCGACACATATAATGTTTCGACTAGATTATGTTTGACTCAGACAAATTTTTTCTTTGCGTGGACTACCGACATCAACTTAAGCAATTTAAGCATAAACCACAGTTTCAATGATAGTGTAAATGATAGAGAGACCTTTAAGTTATACAAATAAAGGGTGGTCTACCAACACACAACTTAACGTCAAGTTTTTTTGCCAAACTTTATTTGACATTACTTAAGGCATCGCGTTACGATAAGTCTTTAACGAAAATGAGCGTTCAAATCAAACTGCATTTCGTGTACTTCGTGATTTTTTTGGCCAGCTTAATCGACCAAATGTGTAAACAATCGGGAGAATTGTGTGCAAATTTCAGCAAACCGGGTTTGTAGGAGATATGATGAGTGCATGCTCAGTCAACATTGTAGATATTGTGTCAACTTCGACTCGTCGTCGTGCCCAACAATCGCGATCTAAGAACTGACTTCTTGTGGCCAGAAATTAAAGATATGGACCTGGATGATATGTGGTTCCAACATGATAGAGCTACTTGTTACACAGCCAACGAAACAATGCCTCTTTTGCTCAAGAAACGTTATCTCATGTTCAATTCGTGCCTTATAAAAGTATTAGCTTTGGAGATGCTTTACGGTAGACTTCAAAAAAAGCTTCGTTAATATAATAAAATGATTTTATTAAAATTGTTTCATTGATTCAATGAAATATTTAATAAATTATTTGAGTCAGTGATATATTTTCATGGTATTAATGAAATTATTTTAATAAATGAATGGACATTTCATTAAACTAATAAAATATTTTATCAAAGTGTTTCACTAGTCTAATGATATATATCATTGGTTGACGAGTAATGAATTTTTCGTTGGATTACTGAGAATGTATGAGCAAAATTCTTTCAGCGTTTAATAACGAACGTGAGATGACATTCCATATGCACTAAATGCCTTTTTCAGCTAAAGAATTCAAAGAAGAAATATACCCTGATATCTAGAGCTTGAAAGCTGACTGGTGTATATTGGATATTGTTGGGGCATAAAAATCTTGTTCTTCTGTATCTGGCAAATAATTCGAGATGACGGATTTCATTTAAACTAATGATTTTGTACCTATTCAAGAGTGTGAATATTTTCCTCTTTTTTCCCCTCTCCACAAGCGTATTTCATATCTTAAACATGAATTCATTAGTGACGTTTTTAAAGCGTTCCCAACGTTGTACCGAATCGAAACTATACATTTCTTTTGTGTCAACTTTCTAGTCTATTCAAAATAACGATAGAATAGAGATGATATGGTCAGACAAACATTTCAGCACGATTTTAAAGTGTTTTTCTTTGTTGTTTTTGTTGAATTTTTTACTCATTCTTTAAGCACTATAACAGTGGACAGACTAAGAGTCTGTCTGCATTATTGCTACTGATGGTATTTCATTTTATTGTAATTTTAATTTGGTTTATTAGATTAAAAAAAAACACAACAACAACGGCAGCAAAGAAGTAAAAAAAAGAAAAAACTGAACTGGTTTTAAATTTCAGCGCCACTTTAAATCTACGAAGGAACAAAAAAAATTAAAAGGTTTTTTTTTTTTGTAAAGAGAAACAAAAAAATGCGAAAGTACCTCTTGATAAAGTTTATTTAACCATTTTACCAAAGTGGCTCCTTCTTGTTTGTTTCTTACTTTTTCTTCTGCTGCTTCTTTTGTTGTTGTCTTTTATATAAAATTTTATTTAGAACAATAAAATACCTTAAACTACAACAATAAATGAATAATAAAACTATAACAACCATAAAATAAAATGTAAAGTAAATCGAAATAAATTTAGAAGAATGATGAGGTGGATGATGCTGATGATGACAAAGATTTTTTTTCTTCACGTCTTTTGTGCAATGAATTGAAATTGAAATGCAAACACAACAACATTAAGGTCAACAAAAGGATTTTGTTTAATTTAAGTTTTATGCAATACACGGCAAGAAAATACAAAAAAAAAAAAAAAACATGAAAAATATTTAAATGTTTTTTTTTTTTAAATTCTTCACCTTGAGTATTAAGTCTTTTTTTGAAAATCATTTCAAAAAGCTTTCTAAAAAGTTGAATACATTTTCAATACAAGATTTCAATGTAAGAAAGCACATGCCCAAATAAAAATTATGCTTGCCTGGAAGAAATTATACAAGGTGGGCCAAAAGAAATCACCCTATTAGAAGATGCCTCTATTTTTGCAAATAGAGGCCAATGTCACATCTGTTTTGACATTTTTGAACTAGACAGATGTAGAATACAAGTGAATAAGCCATGGAGCGATACACTCCCAAGAACGAGGAATAATCAAAGTGGACGATTTTTCGACCAAAATCATGATGAACGACGAGGCTCATTTCCACCTCAGCAAAACTATCGCTTCTGGGGCACCGAAAATGCACGAGTGATGCACGAGGAGCCATTACACCCGCTCAAAGTGACTGCATGGTGCGCTGTTCACGCTGGAGGAGTCATCGGGCAGGTCAAACGACAACAGTGGACGGTGCGCGCTATAGGGCCATGTTAACCGAGTTTTGTCTGCAGCAATTGAACGAATTAGGACTGGAGAACATGTGGTTCCAACAAGACGGCGCAATGGCACACATTTCCTTTTTATTTCAAAAAATAATGAGAGCCAAACAACATCGGATGACTTCTTTTGTCCCACCTTGTATAAGGTATTCAACGATACAGAATCACTTACAAAAGCGCATTCATAAGGAAAGATTTTTGTTCGCAATGAGCTTCCTAGAAACGATAGCCTTAGCTGCCATATGATGCATACAATTGACGTTCTATAAAAAAAGAGAAACTTTTTAATTTTTAATTTTTTTTTTTTTTGGTTTAATTCACGCCACTAACTGGGCCCAAATCGCCGCATTCGGTATTGAGCAACTCGAAATTTTAAAATTTTTTAATACAAAAACACTGAATTTACGATGGTTTACATAAGATACCACAAGCGGTGATTTGGGCCCTAGAGTCTGCAGTTAAGCATTAACTGAACCACTTCAGTCTCAAAGTTCTGGGCCCAAATCACCGAATTCGACATGGAATGAAAACTATCATAATTTTGAATGAAATAATTTTTAAATTTCGATACAAGTTGCTTGCTATCAAATGCGGTGATTTGGTTGAGTTTTTGTTTTATTTTTACTTTCAAGAAATACTACGCAATAGATCAATCAAATGTATTTTGAACTCTGGCTTACTTTAGTGCTTCTCGGAAGCAACAAGTCTAATTTGAAAAAGTTTCCCCCAGACTATGACATACTTAAAGCACAAAACTGAATAAATTTCTATTTTTCGCTTGTGAGAAACATTTTTAAACCCATTGTCATACACTATTTTTTAAATGGGTATTTGTAACCTCTTCATTTAATGGACGGCTTTCGTAAAATATTCTTTTCAGTGTATTTTACTTGAACCATTTCAACTGCAGTTTTAAATTCATAAAAATTTTGATATCATTTGGCGCCACTGTCAAGCAAAAAAATAAAATGAAAATAAAGAAGCCAATAAGCAAAAACAAATAAAGTAAGAGAGAAACAAAAAATTTTTAAACAGCATGATTTTATTCTTATTTTATTTCAATTTTGATTTTCCCCTTTTGGGACATTATGTGTATGCTTATGTAGGGTATGTAAGTATGTGTGTGTTTGTTGGCATTTTTTTTTGTATATATTTTTTGAGTAGATCACAATAAGACAAGCAAACACATTTCGATGTTTCTTGCATATGAATTTCTATGTCAATTCAATTGTACCGAATATACTGATTATTGTCAATACACATAATGTTGTTGTTATTATTATTGTTTTGTTGTTTGCTGTGAATTCAATTCAACTTAAATTCAATTGTTTTAAAACATTTCATTTTCATTTGACTGCAGAGAGGACAATTGCAGACATGCATGTACAAGTACAGATCTGCCTGGCTAATGGTGGTTGCCTGACTCTGTCAGCATCATTAGCAGCAGCATTTATGAGAATTTTTTGTTTTTTATTTTATCAAATTTATTTGATGGTTTATTACAAATGATTTGATTAATAATTAATTAAAGTTCAATTAAATTTTAATCAACTACTTGTGAAGGAACAATTTGTCTTTTCAATTTAACAATTTAATTAATTAATTTTTTTTTATTTGTAAAACCAATTGATTGATTGATTTGGTTTTTTTTAATGATAAAATTTATGTTCAAGTGACAGTAATTATTTTTTTTTCAATTTAATAGAAGTTTAAAACTGAATTATTAAGCTTATTATACAGGGTGGCGCAGAACGAGCTATATGGTTTGAATTCTTTATAACTTTTTTAATTATCATTTTTTCTTTGTTTTTTTTTTTTCATTATTTTGTGAAGAAGACTTGGAGAATTAATTATGAATTATTACACGATCGAACAACATACAAAAATATTAGAATTTTATTTTTCAAGCTAACAATCTATTGTGTTGACACAGCGTGCGTATCGTCGTCATTTTAATGTGCGCATTGCACCCATAGCGTCAGCAATAAACCATTTGATTGAAAATTTTCATCAACATGGGACTGTAAGAACCCTTCCTGGTGCTGGAAGAAACCTGCCGTGCATACTGCTCAAAATATTGAACGTGTACGGGAGAGCGTGCAACATAGTCCATCAACATCAACAAGGAGGCGTTCGACACAACTTGGACTATCACGGCGGTTAGAGAAAATATGCTAAAAAGAGCGAAGCAGAAAATAGACATCACTTACAGGGTATCATTTTTCAAAGCTAATTGCAAAAAATTCCCCAATTATATACTGTATTAAAAAAAAGTTATAATAATTGCATAAATAAAGAAGTTATAAGCCATTTAAACCATATAGCTCATTCTGCGCCACCCTGTACACTATTTTTTTACATAGTTTGAGCGCTCTCTCTCTTAGAGTAATTTCAAACTATGTACACAAATAAAAGAAATATTTTTTGGTGGGAAAACATTGTTTTTCAAAGATTCTTCACCCAGTTAGTCTTAGTGATAACAATTTTTTTTTGTCTCTTAACCTAAATTGGAGTTGCAACCGTAGAGCTTTTAGCGCCCTTTATTTATATTAAAGCGTCATCTACAGTAGTGTTAATCATCTTGCTTAATAAAACCCACTAAATAATTGGTTTGCAGCCAACTTCACTACAAAAGACGCTGTTATAATTGGATTTTTTATTTTTCTTAGCTTTGCCGTTGCGCTATTTCGGTATGCTCCATACATTTTGTATGGGTATGATGGTACACAATTAATAACGTACCGGCAAGCTATAGCCATACTTTTTGTATGGGCATTAGAATTTTTGACAGATAAAATATGCTTGCCGCGCCAAATTAAGGCATGACTGTTAGTTAGACTACGTCAGCTTGGAAGGGGTTGAAAATATATATTTATTTATTTTATTACAGCAAAATATTTTCTTGTCCATTTAATCGGGCGTACATAAGTCTAGTTGCGATGTGTATCGAGTCAGATGAGTTTTGTACATAGAACAATAACTTGTAGAAGGCGTAATTTTATTTTTTATTATTCCTGTATAAAACTTGGACATAACGAAGCCTATAGCGCGCTTTCTAAAAATTATAGACTTATTGATTCTGAAATTCTCAATTACTCAAAATTCAAAGTAGGCCATTGCCAACTTAAGATACCTTAACTCTGTAACATTTCATTGATCAGCAGCTGACGACTGTCCTTATAGTACTTCACAATAGTGAGTGCAAATAATAAACATGACTCCGACTTGACCGCTGTTACATAACTAATAACGTACCGGCGAACTGTTCTACTTTAAAATGTATTTATAAAGGCTGTTTCAACCATTATGCAAGATGTTAATTGTGAGTCACATCTTAACGTCACGTTGTTTGAAAAACCAACTTAATTTGACATTTATTTGTTGCAGTGTTTGATAAATTCAACCATCGAGAGGTACACAATTTTTGAAGCCTTTTACGAAAATTGACGTTCAAATAAAAATACATTTCGTGCACTTTTTAATTTTTTTTGGTCAGCTTAATCGAGCAAATGTGTTCGCAATCGGGAGAATTGTGCGCAAATTTCAACAACCGGATCTGTAGGAAATATTAAAACACATGTGCATGCTCACCCTATTCGGTCTGCGATAGTGTGATAGAGGTCGACTAAGCAGTTACTGTGAATAGTTTTCGCTATCGCGATATGATAAGGGACTTCTTGTATCCAGAAATTAAAGATATATACCTGGACCATATGCAGTTCAAACAGGATGATGCCACTTACCACGCAGGCAACGAAACAATAGCTCTTTTGCTCGAAAAATTCAATAGCCGTGTTATTTCATGTTAATTTTTCACCACGATCATGTTTAACATTTAACATCGTTGGACATATTTCTCTGAAGGTTTTTAAAAGAAAAAGTGTACGTTAATAAGCCAAGAATAATTCAAGAGATAAAAGATCAACATCAATTATGTTTCCAAGTCATTGAAAATATGGATCATCGGATACAGGTTTGTCACCGAAACCGTGACGAGCATTTGGCCGATATTTTGTTCCACATATTGCACGTAATTATCACAGATCCTTCCATTATAACAAAAAATATTAAGATAATTCTCTGCAAAACTTTTATTTTTATTTACAATTCACTTTGTGGGTTTTGGTTGGATCACCCTATAGTATTTTCACACGCCTTGGAACTGTTGCCGTAAGTTAAAACAATTCGCCTTATGCGTGCTAGTAAAGTGGCATGTTTCGCCAGGATTGTAGTCTAGTAGCTATAAGATTTTTAATTTGTTTATTAACAGCAGAATCTTAGTGGTTTAATTTACTTGGTAAAATTTGGCTCAAGAGACTTAGCGTTTGTCAAATATATTGCGGTTATTTCACAAAAGTTTTAGTTGAACGAGCACTTAGTTAAGCTGCTTTAATAAGACTTTAATAAATTTGTAAAAAAAATAAATAAAAAAAATTTAATTTTTATTCCTAAATTCAATTTTAAAGTTTTCAACATTTAAAGCTCTGTTCCATGTGCACGACTTGATCGTTTCCCTTCTTTACATTTCCTATTTAATTCTTAGTTTTATTATTGACTTTTCTTATCTGCCATCAAAATAAAAATAAAAGCTTTCAACAACAGACCCAGCAAAAAAAAAAAAAAAAAGATAAATAAAAAGAACTGTAGGTACAAACTAAACAGTTACATTTCAGTTAATATCAATTACACTGACAAAATGTTGCAAATTGCTTGCTAAATGAAAGATTTGTCTCTTGTGTCTTTTATTATTTTGTGGTTATTGTTGTTGCTGCTGCCGTTTAACATGTTAAATTAAGTATAATATTTCTTATTGTTATCCCTTCACGATCATGATGAATTGACCGGAGGAAGCTAAACAAAAAAAAAATACTCCGCAACAATATCAATAGCCTCATAAAAACGTGCTTACAAAAAGGGCAAAAAGGGAAAATTACAGCTGCTTTGAAAAAGAAAAGGGCTTAATACGCATACGTACAAAATTTAGCATTACAATTGAGGATACTCTAAAATGTTATGATCATTTTATTTAAATTAATTTTTTTGCTTAACTAGTATGTAGTAAAAAAACTTTGACCAAAAAAAAAAAAAAAAAAACAAAGTTTAGTTACGAGAGTTTTATAATTTAACTTTTAAATACTCATGTATTTATGATACTTCGATAGGTGTATCTGAAAATTAAACTAATTAAAAAATAATTAATAATTAAATATGCTATGCAATTTATAGTTTTTTTTTCTGTCAGGAAAAGTCAAATTATACTTTTTGGGATATACTGATTTTATGTACTAAATTCAAAAAAAATTAGTTTGCAAATGGAATTTGAATTGTGAAATCATTGAATAATGAACGAAAACGTCTATGTTACTCGTTGATAATGTATAGCTTTATAGTTTTGAGATCGGTTCGATAATTCGAAAAAAAATTTTTCTTTTTCATTTCACAAAAATTACTTACATATTCAAAGGCTTCCAAGATCTAGCGATTTGACGTCAAATAATTATTTTCTTCAAGTCCAAACATTATGCTGATAAGCCAATAACTTTTGAGCAATTAGAAATCAACTTAATACATGCTATTAATGATATAAAGTAACTCATCTTCCGATAGTAGTAAAACCAGACATTTTTGGAGAAGTGGTTCAAATTGCATATGAGAGATTATTGTGAGATGGTCACATATCAAATTTAATTTCTACGACATAAATGACTCTACAAACAGAATTAATATTTAATTAAATTCCTTTTTCAATTTACTGTATTTTTTAAAAAGTAATTGAAATAACAATGTCCGAATCGCAACACTCATTTTTTTTTTTTTTTTTTTTTTGTTATATTAAATCGTACTTTATCTATACGTACCTAAAAACAAACTTGATTTTCTGTTTGTTCGCTATTAAAATTTTTTTAAACGGATATTTCTAGATAGAATTTTAATTCATAAATTTAGTAAAAATAGCTACATATGTAGTTATAAATACCAATTTCTTTTTATTTGTATGTAATTATGTGTATGTACACCATGTGCTTTAAAAAACTAACCATTTCAATTTAATTAAATTCACTATTTCTTGTATTAGTTTTCTAATTCAAATTCCTATAAATGTCTCCCTTTATGCACTCAAATAAACTATTTCATTTAAAGAAATTCTAACACACATGTACGATTGTATGTATTTACACTTTCAGTGAGAACAAATTAATTTGCAACAAATCATAATTCATGTTATAAATATTGCAATAACAATACAAATTGTCAAATTGGTTACACTGGCTCTACTAATTTTGTTTTTGTTGTTTTTATTAACTCTCCACTAAAAGTGTTTTTGCGAACTCCCTCAATTACTGCGTCTGCTTTGGGGATTTAGTTTAGTCGTGCCTTTTGCTTTTGTCGGTCGTAGTTGTTTGATTTGTGGGTAAAGTGTTTGTAAATTTTTTTTTAAAAGAAAATTAATGAAGAAAAGTATTTAATAACTTTTTAATAAACAAATTGTGTATTTGTAAAGTGTAAAGAATATAATGTTTATGTCAAGTCAATAATATAATAAGAAAAGTGCAATTAAAAATCAAACCAAGAAATAAATTGTAAGAGGCCCCGTTATCGTGTGTATGTGCATACGTTTTACTCAGTTGATTTAAGGTAAGAGCAAATATTAAAAACAAAATATGTGTGTTTGTATGACAGTATTTGTGTATGCATATTAATGTTTTAACAAAATTGTTAAACTAGAGGAAGTGTGTTACGGCTTGGAGACAAGTAAATATTTTTGCCGTGTTTTTTGTTTTCTTATTTTTCTGCTGGTAGTTTTGCGCGCGCTATAAATGTTTGTTATTGTTTTCCGAATTATAGGTACTGCTTGTAAAATTTGTTTCTTGCTCTAAGAATTGTTCTTGTTTATTTTCTTTTTATAATCTGCTCATTCTTTTAAGTGTATGTACGTGGCCTGTGTTGAAGTAAACTGATTTTATTAATATTTTTTTTGCTTTTTGTGTACATATTGTGCTTGGAAAAGGGCCTTTTGGGAGGCTACACGAAATGTATGTTAACTTTATATGATGTAAGAATGAATAACTACAATGGACAGGTTATGAGTGTGCATTTGTAGAGTTTGATTTTATAAAATGTAAGCCAAAGCGATAGTTTTCACACAAAATAAAATCGAAATAAGTATGTACGTACCAGAATGTACAGAAGTTGATTTGCTTTTTTCTTATATGAATCTACTCACTTCTTTTGTCTTGTTTTCAATCATCACCATGTACTAATAATATTGTTTGCAGTGCTTCCTCTCAAACAATCGCTTGCTATTTGTTCAATCTCTTAAGTATGCCGTTAGCAGTAACACATCAAAAATTATTAATGCTTTTTATTTTTATGCAAAAGCTCATAAAAGTTCAATGATAAGCTGAACGCTTAGTGTAAAATAAGTGCATTAATTTGTTTTAAATAAGTTTTCGGAAACAAAATTCGTTTTATTTTGATCAAATGAGCTCCGAAATAATAAAAATATTGAAAACGGTGTTTTCGAATTATAAGAAATAGACAAAGCAAAATAAAAAAATTTTGATTTTTTTTATTTATAAAAATTTTGTTATAAGTATAAAAAAAAATTCTGAAGATGCTATCCGACGAATACCGAAATATAACGAAAGAAAATAAATAAATATTTAACTTTTTTACATAAAAGACGTAGAGCTCGTGAATTAAAAATTAAATAAAATAGTAATATTTACTTTTAAATAATAAAATAATGAATTGAAATTTGAAATTTGCTTAAAATAATTTTTCTATAAGATAACACTATTATTATTTATAGTAAAGGGTGTCCGAACAAGAACGCAAGATTTAAATTTGGCGCCATTCGAAGTAACATTGTTTGACATTTGAACTATTGTTATTGTTTGCTAGTAGAAGGTACGAGGTTAGTAAAAAATGACCATGGACAGCGAAGGAAGTTCGTTAATTGCGTATTGGAGAGACAACATGAAAATGCTGATTTTGCCGATAAAATCATCTGCAGTGACGAGGCCCATTTCCATCTTGATGGCTTCGTCAATAAGCAGAATTGTCGCATTTGGAGTGAGGAAAATCCTAGAGTGATTCACGAGAAGCAAATGCATCCTAAACGTGTCACTGTATGGTGTGGTTCTTGGGCTGGAGGAATCATTGGACCTTTTTTTTATGAAAATGAGGCAGGTCAAGCGCAAACAGTCAATGGTGTTCGGTATTGTGAAATGATAACCAGTTTTTTCTTCCCTAGAATTGAAGAAATGAATGTGGCGGGCTTGTGGTTTCAACAAGACGGCGCCACATGTCATACAGCCAGAGAAACAATTCAATTGCTGCATCAGTCATTTATTTAAAATTTAAATCTTGCGTTCGTGTTGGGACACCCTTTACATACAACTAAATACAGTTCAAAATATATTTACCTAGAAAGCTTTACTTATCAATTGATTCACCAATGAATCTTGCAATGACACTATTCATTTAGTTTATGTTTACTGACGATTCAATATACATTTTTAAAAAATGAAAAAAAAAAACAGTCGAATAGTATTCTGCTACGTACTTATGTAGTACATACGTAACATAATTTTTTTTATTAAAATTTCCATAAAGTAGGTATAGGTATATACATACACAGGTATGTAGTATTTACGTACCACCAATACATCAAATTAAAACAAAAATTAATTTATAAAAACAAATTAAAAAAAATTGTTTTTTTCTTAATTTTTCGAAATAGTTACCAACAATTTTTTTTCGCAAAAAATTTGCAAATAGGTCCATTTCTACATACACACATATGTAATTGAATTATTCAAAACTCTTATATTTAAATCAACCCATTTTCTGCAAAATATTTCAGCTGTTAGTTTTGAAACCATTTTAAGTCCACTATTTAAAACAAAAAAAAAATAGTTACTGGTTGCCTTCACCACTTTCCAAAATAGCAGTTCATATATCATCTGTATGTATAGTACAAATGCACGCTCAACTTCATTAAGAATAAATTAATTTTGCAATAATATCAGCAATAATAAAGGTAATATTATTTAAAATTGACCCTTTGGTCGCGCTGTATCTTCACTACATATTTTTAATTTATTTCCATTTTAACTAACTCTACTCTAAAAATGTTTGTTCACTTCTGTCAGTTAATGCGTCTGCCTTGATGATTTAGTTTAATCGTGTTGTTTTGGTTTTGCGGTCGTACGACTTTTTTTTGTAATTGTGGTTAAAGTGTTAAATGATTGTGGTCTCTCTTTTTTAGAAATGTGGTTAATAAATTTTAAATAAGCAAATTATTAAAAATAAAATTAACTACCCGTTCCTAAGTTGGACATGTTCAGCACTTTTGATTTTATAACTCAAATAAATAGATATTAGAGGTGTTTTATTTACAAAAAAAAATAAATTTTTAGTCAAAAATACACTTAATTCTCTATTTAAAAAAGTTAATCATGAGAAGAGTAATTCATTCAAAATTTATTATTATCCAGTGCCTTCTCGGACAGAAGCGCTAGTTTATCTAAAAAAAATTTGTGGTAAGCTCTTGGCATTTAATTGTATAGAAACCAATAAAATGACAAGGTCAAAAAAAAAAGTTGAAATAGTAAAGAACATTTTTAATGGTTCAGCCCTTAGATACAAAAAATTATATTAGGGTAGCCCCCGACCATTATTAAATGAATTAAAAATGACTTTTTCCAGTAGCCGCAGAATGTTTTGTTGATTAATTTAGAGCCTGCCGAATACAGAATCATGTTTGTGAAGTCTGCAGTTGATTTTTTCCATACCAATAAGATAATGGGATCACGGTGTGGCGAGCATTGTAAAATGTATACTGACTACGGGAAAATGCGATATATATCAAAGAGACTACAAATTAACATTTAAAAATTAAAAGTCAAGAAGAGAAACTAATCAGTATTTCTAACAGCTTTATTAGTGTATTTTAAAATTTTTGTGCAAGTTGCTTAAAAAGCGTTTTTCCTGCGTATTGCTGCTTCTTCAAATTAATAAAATTGACAACGATTTAGTTAACTTGAGGGAAAAGTCTTACATCCTTATTCAAAGAAAATTAGTTTCTATATGATATCTACTTTAGTTAATAAAGGCTTTAAGCTAATAATCCTATATTAACATTTTTATACTCAAGGAAGGTTTATTAACTAATATGCCCTTTAGCAAATTTTAAAATTCGATTCTGGCAATACTATTGTTTTGATTTGCCATTTTTTATATTATTGTTGTGCATAAAAGGTTACAAAACTATTCGGTATTCGCAAATATATATTTCAGTCGTAAATTTTTTTCTTATTAAGCCACAAAAAGTTGATTTACTTTAAAGAACAGTGTATATTACAACATGTTTACTAGTTTATCTTTAAAAAAAATAAAAAAGTAACAAAATTATATAGGTAATTTATGTAACCTCTTCACAACGAATAAAAAGAGAAATGATTACCCATTACTTTTTTATTTGTTTTGATTTTATACACGTCACTGAAAATTAAAATTTAAAATTTGTGAACTTGTGTTAGTTTTACCAAAAAAATTGTGATAAAAATGGAAAATATTAAAAGAAAAAGATGTGATTCCATTTTCTTTGGTTCTTTTTTCAGTAAAATAAAAAATTATTTTTAATTAAAATTTTTTTTTTTAATATAGTCTCTAGGTCTAGAGAGAGCTAGAGCCTATATTTAAAAAAATTTTAATTAAAAATCATACAAAATAAAAAGGTCGAAAAAATTATCAAATAAATAAAAAAGTTATATTAACATTTATTTTGTTTTCACACAATGTAATAAAAAAACAAAAACAAACACAGCTTAATATAGCTTTGAAGTAGGGCGATACCTGCTTTAAAATTTGTGGACTTAATAAAGGTTTACCATAGGATTATTAAGATTAAAAACGTCTCTGAATATAAATTAAGCAATTTTAACTTAATAACGGCTTGCAAACCGTCTCTCTGAATAAGGCTGTTAATCGTTCAATTACTTCATCAGCTCTTCTTACAAAAGTAAAATTTTAAATGTGCTATTAAAGAAATAAAAATTTCGTTTGAGTTCATTTATATTTTATAAAAACAAGGGTCATCAATATGACAATTTTTTTTTAATTAAAGTATTTAATTGTCATGTATTCTATTTTTGGTTTAATAATTTTATTTGGTTCTTGTCTAAACTTTTTTGCAATTTAGTTAACCTTTCTATTGTACAAATATCAATAAATATGAAACATGGTTTTAGTATTCTACAAAAGCCCAAACAAAATCAAACAAAAATAACACTAAAACAACAACAGAATGACAATAGTTAAGCTGCCAATATAAAGTTCATGACTGGGAAACAAACATAAACACAACACCAACTGTAAAAGTCGGGTTGTAATAATAATTACAACAGTAACAGTAATAGTAAAACCAAACGATTTTACTAAAGTTATGTTGTCTTCATTTTATTAAATCCTTTCTCGGTCTAGATAATTGCATATATATGTGTTTGTATGCATGTGTAAAAAAAGTATCTATGAATACTGTTTAAATGAAAATGAAAACAACAATTACTTTAGTCGGACAACAAAATTTCATTGCGGTTAATTTACCATATTATTTCCATCTGCTTTGTCTGGCTACATGTTATTGTACAATTTTATTTTCTAAATGTTGCCAAACTACATCATAGCATCCTTAGCTGGCACTATCACAACTTCAACGGCTGCTAAAGTTTTACCCCCTTTTCCAAAAAAATTAACGTAGACTTTAAAGTCAACGTTATCGAAATTTTTCATATAATTTTTTCAAACATTTTACTTTAAAGTCTACGCCAATTTTTTTTGGATCAGAGCATTAGAATCTAAAGTTTATTTATGTTTTTTTTTGTAGGTGTATATGATAACCAAAGTAAGTTTATTTAATTGAATCGATTACAACTGACATTGTAGACGTTATGGCAGCAAGATATACAATTTCAGAAAAACCAATTGATTTCTAATAATCCATGAGGTCTGCATTAAATTAAAAATATTTAATTAATAAGTGATGAAAAATGCTAGCCGTTTCTATACTGAAAGAATTTCGCTCTTATATTCTCTGAGTTTTTTAATTAATCTAATAAAAAATTAATTTTTTGTCAACCACTGCGGCAAGCGTGATGTTTTTCAGCACCCAACGTTTATCTTGCGTATTTAACAGAATTATTAAATCAACTTGTTTATTAAAAAAAACCTACTAAGCAACAAAAAAAGTTATAAACTGTAGATCAGGAAAAAAAAACTAAAATGTCTTTAATAATTTGCAATAATAATAAAAAAAAGTGTTTTGCAGCCAACTTCGCTAATTAAAACGCTGTAAAAATTACATTTGCCTTATTTCTGTTTGCTTCGTACATTTTGTACGAGCATGAGAATTTTTGACATAAAAATTGCTTGTCTAATAATTGTGCTAATTTAGGGTTTGTTTGTTATGAAATATTTTACTTATTCATTGAAATATTCATTAATCCAATGAAATATTTATACATATAATGAAATACTTTTATTAATACGTTGAAAATATTTCATTAATTTATATAATTTTGCAAGATATTTCATTTAATCAATGAAGCATTTTTAATGAAATCGTTTTATTGAATTTATGCCACCCTTTTCTGTTCACTGCAGTGAAGGGTTAAAACTGTTTAAGCCCTTGAAGTTGAAAACTCTTCAAATAAAGCAGGCAATATAATTTAAACAAAATAGTGAAATAATTTTGTACTTTGTCTTCGTTTTTATTATGCAAGTAAATAAAATTGCTTATGAGGCCCATACACACTCATGTTCAATGCAATTTTAGTGCAAAAGTACGATAGCTCCTGATGATAAATTATTTGAAGAAAATCAAAATCATTTTAATATATTTTTTTATTCAATTTTAAAATTGCAAAATTTAAAAAACCGCTTATGTCTTCTTAAGTTATTTTAGAATAATTTAAAACCTCTAAAAGTTTTTTTTATAAAATTATTTCGATTCAAGCAAATGGTATTGTTTTCATTGTCATCTTGTTTATTGTGAAATATATCGTCGTATATAGAGTCCTTGAACAGCAATAATAAAGTTATTTAGCTAATTATAACAACAAGTCAATTTTTACTTAAATTGACTTGAGCAGTTTTTCGTTATTAGCAGAGCTTTAACTTGCATTGAAACTGAGTGTGTATGGACTTCTTTACTGTTATTTTCTTTTAAAAACCTTTATTGTAGTGACAACAGATAAATTATTATTAGTGAAATGAAAACTTTGTTAACTTCTGTTTGTTATTTTAAATAACTTTGTATATCAAGAATACAGAAATACAACGCCCAAGACGCCATACAGAATAGAGTGTCGGATATTTCTTAAAAAAACGTGTGTACTCGTATGTTTTATTTCACTTAATGAAATCTGTTTCTATTTAATCAATTATTAAATCCTTTATGATCTATTTTGGAAAAAAAAAAAATAAATGCATATTTAAAATATCAATAATACAATTTCTACTTGAAGCAAAACTGATCTACTGATGCATGCAATTTATGTTAAAATTGTATCCATAAACTGTGTATTAGACATTTTCTTTCTATTGCTTTTAAATCGAAATATGAGTAACAAGAAATTCGAAAACAAATGAAAACGAATAAAAAAAAAAAAAAAGAATGCAATTTTGTAACAAATACATTGTGCTGAATGAATGAATGAAAAAAAACTTGAAAAATGTTCAAGGATTTTCAATTTTCTTCTAATACGTACAAGCAGCAACTTATAAAATTACAAGGAGAATCATGAATAGAAATAGAAGTACTACTTTGTCATTGACTTGTAGTGTGTTGCATAAAAGAATTCTTATGCTGCAAATCAGCAAATACTTGTGTACATACACACCCGTGCATAGGTTGATATGCAACTAAATGTTTCTGGCTCCTGTTGCTATTGCCGCATTATTAGTTGGGTGCATGTTTGTATGAACTATTGAATTGAGTTTGCAACAATATCCTACTCATGAACTATTTTAAATTCAAAACTGCAATAACTTGAATGTGTATCTTATTGCTTTATGCAATAACGCTGTTGCAAGATGATGACATTGCTGTATTTTGGCATCATAATATACAGTGTGACATGAATATGTTTTTATTATGAAAACATTATGCTAAAAAAAATTGTGGTAATAGCAAGGATTATAACTGTAGTTGATGTAAATAGAGCAGTGCTATATGGCAACGACGCACAGTGAGACAGCTGCAAAAAATGGTTTTTGGCGTGTTGTCCAATTTTGATGAAATTTTCACAATATATTAACAGATATATGAGTAACAATTCCCTGAAATTTCAGCCTCATAACTTCATTACTTTTTGGTCTAGAGCAAGTCAAAGCTTAGGTATGCCAACGCGTTTGAAATATGTTAGTTCAATATGTAATATTCAAAAGCTTATTAATAAAAAAATACATAATAAATATAATTTAGTTGTTGTAGAATGAGTAGATGAAAAAAAAAATTAAAAAAAAAAAAAAACAAAAAAAAATTTCTTAACAGAATTGTGGTGTAAAAATTGAACATTTTGCATTTTCAAGGAAATATAGCGCAGCCCCTCGCCCTAGGTGCAGACTTATATCAAATGATAGATAGAAATCTCAGCTTTCATTTGAAGTAAAGGACATATAGCAAAAGTTTGCAAAAGTACTTTAAACATACAAAAAACAAAAACAAACTGTAAAATAATATTACATTGTTGTTGTTTTAAATATTATTGATCAACAAACGGTAATTGCAATTATATATTTAATTCACAATCTATTTGAGAGTGCAAGTTTATATAAAGTGCTAAAAAAAAATTTACAAGGTCATGGATAATTCAACAATTTCTTATAGTGCAATTTCTGATATTTGGATCGAAAGCAATAAAGATATTGATGTTGTTGTTGGTGTCATATCAACAAAATTCAATGAAATGTCAGTCTTAATTATTAAAAAATGTCGTGATTTTTTAATAAAATATTTCATTTCAAAATTAAAATCTAAATGGAACAAATCTGGGCGCATAAAAAGTAAATTTTTGGCTGATAATGAAGAATGGCTTGCACAACTTTACACCATATGTGAAGAAACTTTGGATGATGAACAACCAAGCACTTCGCATTCCGTTAAGCGTGGACGACCTGTAAAAGCTTTCGAAGAAAGCCAAGAAAGGTCTAAGAGAAGTAAAATATCTCAATTTTGTGAAAGTTTTCCAAAAGACTTGATAGTGTCTGCTGCTAAAAAATATGAAAAGAGTGAACAATTCAAATCATTTACACCAGAGAAAGCACTCAGCCTTATAATTGATGCTTCATTATCAAGACACCAATATGATGTTTTAAGAAGCTCTGGAAAAGAAATTGGTTGTGATATATTCCCACACTATAGCAAAATATTAGAAGTTAAAAAAAATGCTATCCTGCAAATAAGGTTGATGAACGTTTTAGCAGTGTTGGATTACAAGAATTACTTGATCACACTGTTTCAAGAATTTTTCAAACAAAAACAAAAAGTGAGATTGATGAGATTCCAAATGAGTTGAATTTAATAAGTAAATGGGGGTGTGATGGATTATCAGGGCACAGTGAATATCATCAACGTTTCACCAATGGAAATGTTTCTGATAAAAATATGTTTTTAACATCTCTTGTTCCGTTAAAGTTAACTGATCTTTACAATGATTCTTATTTGTGTTGGACAAATTCAGAACCATCTTCAACAAGACTTTGTAGGCCTATGAAATTCAAATTTGTGAAAGAAACAACAGATGTTATTAAAAATGAAGTGAATCGTGTAAATACAGAAATTCAAAATTTAAAAACGACAGAATTCGAAATGTTCAACAAGAAGTTTGCGATATCTCATAGTTTAACTATGACGATGATTGACGGAAAAGTGGCAACAACAGTCAATAAGAATTGCTCGATATCTGTTTGTTTCATATGTGGAGCAAAACCTACTGAAATGAATAATTTGGGTGCAGTTATCTTGAGAACAAATTCAGCTGAAGCATTGAAATTTGGAATTTCGCCGCTACATGCTCGAATAAAATTCATGGAATGTATATTACATATCAGTTATAATAAAAGTTTTAAAGCGTGGAGGACAAATAAAAACACAAAAGAACAGAAAGAAGCTGTTAAAACAGAAATAAAAAAAATTTCAAATAAGTTCTGGGTTTAAAAGTCGATGTGGTGAAACAAGGCATGGGAACAACCAATGATGGTAATGTCTCTAGAAGATTTTTTGAAAATCCAGATATAACCGTTGACATAACTGGTGTAAAATTATATTAAATACTATAAATACTAGTAAAAATATAGATGTTGGTAAATTCAATACTTATTGCATGGACACTGCAAAATAGTATGTAGAGCTTTATGGCTGGTATTACATGACTATCACTGTCCATAAAGTTCTCATTCACGGCAGCAAAATGGTATCTGAGACTATATTGCCAATAGGTTTGTTTTGCAATTTTTATTTTTGAAAGTATTTTTTTAAATTTTATTTAATTTTAACTTTTTTTTTTGCAACAGGAATGTTATCCGAAGGAGCGCAAGAAGCAATGAATAAGGAGTATAGAAACTGTAGGCTATTCCATTCTCGTAAAAATTCACGTATTTCTACGAATGAAGATGTAATGCACTATTTGCAAATATCATCAGATCCTTATATTAATTCATTTAGAATGAGAATGAAAATGAAAAAATTAGAATACCATGATGATGTTAAAAATTTATTGATAGAATGAAAACAAAAATGGTTCTTTTTTATTGCATTTCAATGAGAGGTGGGCGTAATAGTGGGCGTATTATTGTAATTTTTGCATTTTTTTTTTTAAACTGGAATTGTCTCAAAAATAACCTGTGCAAAATTTCAGAGCTCTACAATGACTCCTTGTATTTAATGCCGGCGTTGTCTCACTGTGCGACGGCCATATGTTATATATAAGTTAGTCGTAAATTCTTGTTCTTATTTTTGTCTCTCCTTTATATCTTGCTTTTATTTCTTTGCTTCACCTCTTTGACATCTTTCTAATATTGTACCTTAGTTCGAAAATAAAGACATATAGCAGCGCTTTCTATATTTCAAATTTGAGCGACAACTTCGACCACCGTAATAAGGGTCCATACAATAGGCTTAGCTATACGGCTAGTCTGGACTGGATTAAAATCACAGCTTCTATGTTTTTGCCCGGTACTGGATAATCAGATTGAGTTTTACTTTGGGGAACGATACCTGCCAGTCTCACTGCGTTGTCAACTGCAGAGGTCTGCATTCATTAGAAGAGCAATTAGCTTAGGAGACGGCCTCATCTTCTTAGTTTTCTCTCACTTACTTTTCTTTGTTTTTCTGACTCCCCTGAGAACTTGAATTTGGCAGAAGGATATTTTTCAGGGTTTGACCAGTGACTTTCTTATACTGATACCACCGGAACCGGTAGTGTCACAGAATATCACTTATTGGATTGACGGGTTAAGAGCTGATACTCACTATTCCGAACTATTAGTATCCGGTTTCATGAACTGAAATTCTTTGCTACCCTACAGGTTTTAAAAGTTGATGTTGTGGGTACTTTTTATTATAAAATATTACACATGTTTGTAGTGATGTGGGGCTTTAAATTATGACATTAGTTGGATGTAATTCTGGTTCATTGTCCGGTTCGTGGACTTCGTACATACCCAACATGAATCTGTGAATCTAAAGATACATGGCATATATCTCGATGTGCTTTTGCAAAACAACAGAAATTCTTTTTGCGGCACAGGTTTTACGTTAGCACACACACCTCAACAAGGAAGGTGCATGTAACTTGGCTTTATCACACATAAAACCATATGAACTATATGAATTTTGATAAAGGACCCTTGTCCTTTATTTCCATTACTTGTTTGCTAAGCTAACGCAATCCAATCACCATATGTAAGGTTGACTGCACACATATTCTTTCAATATTGGGAACCTGTGGTAAATTGAGAATAAAATCCGCATTTCTTAATCGATTTTCATAATTTATACTTTATTTTATTCTTGAGGTATTTATCTCTCGGAAAAAGGCGCAAAATATAAAATAATAGTTTATTCTTTTTTTTAATTGCATTTTTAAACTGAAAAAAATGATGAATTTTGCAAGAAAAAAAACTTTCCCCTCTTAAATTTGTCACGCCCATAAAAAAATCCCTACGTCATGGAGAAAAACCAAACACGGATTTGATTTTAGCGCATCAAAATCCATATAGTGCACATAGTTTTATTTAGAGGAGAGCCAAAAAGTGATTTTTTGCAGAGCCAGTGGTGGTAGGCCCGAATACCGCATGCTGTTTGACCACGGTGACAGGCAGGTGCTCACCTAAATCAATCACAATTATTGTTATCCTGCCTCTATAGTTATCGTTCTTCATTTTTCCTCCTACAGGCATCGCAAAGAGACTACATCATAAGACCCAAGAGAGCCCTTATTATGGCGCCTTGTGGAATCTAAACTAATTTAATACTACTTAAAAAGTCTTAGTACAATTCAGTATATTTTTATTCACTTACTGCATAATTTTGTTTTACACTGTTTTTTGTGTGTGAAAAAAAAAAATTAAATAAAAATCCCTTGTTGATTAAATTGGCGCAATTTTCTTTCTTAATACACATTATGCAATTTTTATTATCATTATTTCTTTTTATCAAGGCTTTCTTCTCTAAAGAACTCTTGAATTAGTGGGCCATGAAATGTTAAGGATTTTCTTTAATAAGGTTCTCCAAAGGCTAACAAAAGAAAATTTTAAATATCGTAACATTGTTCATTTGATATACCATTTTGACAATAAAGTTGTGTGGAATAAATAACAAAAAGCAAGAAAAATAAATTTGAACATAAAACTTTAAAGCAAAAAGCCAAGCGATTTTAAGAAATTCACTAAAAACTCCAGTTTCATTAAATGTGTTATTGATAGAAATTTTTTTCTATTTTATTTAGGTTTTCGTTTAGTATTTTAATTTCTTTGTAAATAAATTAGTTCTAATTTTTTCACAGCTTTACGTTGTGATAAGGTGGCAAAGCTTTACTAAAATCAAAACTAAAACTATAACGCCCATTTACTTTAATAGTGCAACAACTCAAAATATAAAGTTTTACATAGCAGCCATTTAGAGCTTGCAATTTGCTGTCACTTTTATGCCAAACATTTTTTAAATTTTATTCTAAAACAAAGAATATTTAAAATATATTTTTGGTGAGTTGTAGAGAAGGATATTGAGAAAAAAATTTAATTTTTATTTTAACAGAGTTATGGCACTTTTCAAGAACTTTTTTGAAACAGTTTTGATCAGCATCTCTTCCATAACACAAATATACATGAGTTTGGATGAATACAATTTAAAACTCTTTCTAAAGTACGTGTCATTAATATAAAGTAAACTGATTTCAAAATAAGTATGCAAGTAATTGCGATAGCACTAATTAGTCATGCAACGTCAACGAGCTCGTAGTCGTAAGAGATCGTAGTAGCGTTTCAAAGCTATCAAGTGTGAATATCAAATAATTCGCTATCGTAAGAGATCGTGGAAGCATTAAAAATGTGTCATGGAAGCTCTTGATTATATCTGGTCATTAATAAGCTGAGTCGCACTAAATAAACTAAAAAATTATAATTACTTGTGTATCCATATGGCTTTCAGGATTTCAGACCGTCATAATTTGAACTACAGTGTTTTAACAAATTCAAGTATTTAAACGTCCAAAATTTCGCCGACTCAGGTGATTATATCATGAGTGTTGGGTATTAAAAAATTAAATTTTATATAGAAAAATAAAGAAATTGCAAAAGTGTGATTACATGTGTACGCATGCGGGTTTCACAATTTCAACTAGAGTGCTAAAAATAATGATTTTTTTCTACAAGAATTTCAAGAATGGAATCAAATCACACTTTATCAACTTTAGTCATGACGAGATAATCAAAACTAAAACAGGTTAGTTCACAAATTTAATTATCAAAAAATTAATTTTTTTCAAGAAAAATTTAAAAAAATTTATATATCCTAAAAAAATCTTTAAAATTCTAAAATTAACAAAATATGAAATTTTGTTCTTAATTTAGATACCAGCATATGCTACAAATAAAGTGAACCATATATCATTCAGATGCGTTCTGAAATTCTGAATTTATGCACAGCTTAAGGGTATCACCTATTTTACATAAAATGCCGCTTTAAGCAATTTTCTTAGCAAACATTTTCTTTTATTACATAATTTAAAAAAATAAACACAATTAAGAAAAAAAAAATTTTGTGAATTAAATTTAAATTTGTGAGTTGTGGAGTTAAAAAAAAACCATCACCCAGAATGCTGCAACTTATATCTTTTGAATACATTTTTTTTTCAAATGTCATAAAGCATATTTCTTTTTGTGTGATTCTTCCAATTAATTACAATTTAGTGTAGTTGGCACAGAGATGTGCTCTCTACCCTTTGATGAAAAAAGATACCAAAAGTTGCCAACTGCCTTTTGGCACTTAATTTTTAATAGTTTTTTTATGTTGACATACTCCTGAACAACCTCAACAGTTTTTTGTTACAAGTAAAAGGGAAAATTGATGAATTTTTTTTGTTGACAATTTATTTGATATTTTTGATGAGTGTTTGTTGATAAAAAATAAATTATTTAAAAAAATATTGCAAGAATCAAATTCCTGCGAAAATGAGGTATGATATTTGGTAGTGCCCACATTTTACAAATTTTGCATTAGTTTTATTAGAAATTAGCAAGAACATTGGAAAGCGATAGAAAATTTTAAAACAATTTAAATAGAAAATTCGATCTGCAACTAAATTTGTACATGTATGCTGTGAATTTTTTCATTAATTCAATGAAATAGTCAAAGTCATTATTTTTCATACG
Organism: Thelaira solivaga; assembly: GCA_947397855.1. Classification (NCBI taxonomy): domain Eukaryota; kingdom Metazoa; phylum Arthropoda; class Insecta; order Diptera; family Tachinidae; genus Thelaira; species Thelaira solivaga. The sequence continues at coordinate 32,319,284 of OX377612.1, forward strand.
TTTTATTAGCATAATGCAATATTTCATTAATTCAATTCACAATTCATTTGTTTAATGAAATGATTTCATTAATTTATTATTTTTCAAACAATACCAAGTTTCATTATACTAATTAAATATTTAATTAATTCGTTAAAACATTAATTAATTTAATGAAACTGATTCATTAGTATCCAAAATTTGTGAAATTTTTTACTTTATTAGATAAAACAATAAAATAATATAGGCACACACATTTTCAAGCTGTGCAATAAAACTAAACAAAAATTAATAAAAATTTAGTATCGATGTACGAGGTCTGTTCAAAAATAAGCTAAATTTTAATTTTTCTCAAAAAATATCTATTTATTCATCAATTTCTATTTTGTCCCCTTCAAAATAGTCCCCCTCAGATATAGTACACTTGTGCTAGCGTTTTTTCCAATCCTCGAAGCAGTTCTGTTATGCGCTTTTTTATGCTCTTGAGCTCTCTCAGCGATTCGGCTTGTATCTCCTCAATCGTCTCAAAACGCCATCCTTTCATGGGTCTCTTCAATCTTGGAACAGGAAAAAGTCGCAGGAAAAAGCGACGATTTTCTTGGTCAAAATTCAGCAATTTTGAAACAAACTTCGCTGCCACATGCTTAATGCCCAAAATTTCCGGTATGAGCCAACCGATATGCTGATATCCTAAGCAACTTCTCTAATAGTGATTCGACGATTCTCCATAACAATTTTCTTCACTTCCTCAACATTTTCATCGGTTGTTGGTGTGCTGGGGCGTCCAAGGCGAGCGTCGTCATTCATACCTTCTCGACCTTCTGTGAAGATCTTGTGCCACTTGTAAAAATTTTTTTGGCTTAAAGTAGACTCACCGTATGCCACTTTCAACGTTTCAAGTGTTTTGGAGCACTTGATTACATTTTTCACACAAAATTTAATGCAAACTCTTTGATCAATGTTTTTTAACAGCAGAAAATCGCCGAACACGCAAAACACTTCTAACCCACTATGTATAACTACGCTATGGCACAGGGTATAGTAAAATAGAAAAAAAAAAGACAAGACGATGATCGTCATTTACAAGGATTCTTAATAAAATAATATCGAACAAAAAATTTGCATTAAATAGTTTTTGTGTAAGTATTTTTTTTAAATGTGTAAAACAGAAATTAAAAACTTCACAACACCCTTGACGTTATTACGCGACCCACAGTTTGGGAACCGATGTTTTAAGTAGTCCCACTGGATTTGGATTTCGTAAATAAAGTTTTGCTGGGTATTAGCAGTTATTTATTTAAACTGTAGTATAAATAAACAGATCTGCCTTCACATCAACTTATTCGAATCGAACTAAGTCGATCGAAATTGTTGCCTTTGTGAAAGAAATAATTTGAAAGTTTCAATACAACTTTGATCGTATGGAATGCGAGAATTTGACCTCTGTTTCCATTATTTAGTAAAAATTCCTTTCTCGCTGCCAACTTATGGTAACCCTACTATATTCTGCAATCACTATATTCTTATAAAAAAACAAATACCCTAAAAATATATTGAAGATATTTCAAATACATTGGCCAGGTAACACTTGGCTTGATAAGCTGCTTGAACATTAACAACAGCACACGTTGTAAACTTAGTGCTTATAGCACTAGTTTTAGTGCTTTTTAAGAATTCTGAACGCTTACAATTTTCGAGTAAGTGCTTTTTTGTTCATTGGTAAAACAAAATTTTGTTAAAAAATATTTTTTTTAGCTCTACTTTTAAATTATTTAAAAAAAAAAATTACAGACCGAAATTCTTTTAGAAGAGCTTTTTTAAATTTTTAATGGAGTTAGAATAGTTGGCAAAAATATTATAAATTTTTGTATAAGTGGTTTTTTTTTTAGTGTTTTTTAATAAGCGTTTTTCTCGATTTTAGTGCTTTTTAAAATTAAAAAACTGACAACACTGTTAGTAGCAGTAAAATGGGTTATATTCATTTCCCATTGGAAAATGTTTTCAATATGCATTTTTTTAATCAATTAAAGTTTTCTTGCTGGTACAAAAAATACTTTGACCACCTTCGTATAAATCTTCTTATCATCATTATGAAAAAATTAAATCTTGACCACAACTATTTTTCCTTAAGAAATTAAAAAAAAAAACACTAAATGTCATGTTTTTCTATTAATTTTTTTTTTTTTTTTTGAAACAAACAAGTTGCATTTTAATTTCCCTTCCTCTTTTAAAGTAATTTTTTTTGTTATCCCAGCAGTTACAACTACAACAACAAATGCATAAAAAGTTGCTGTTGACAATTAAAGGTTTATAACTTTCAACAGCCAAAGCAAAAGCGAATGCAAATAATGAAGCCAAAGTGACAAAAACAGTGAAAAAAATACAAAAACAAAAAGTTAGGGAGAGGAGAAAGAAAAAACAACAGAAATAAACTGAAATAATTATGAAAACATTATCAAAACAACGAATGAACTGCAAGAATAAACGAAGGGAAAAAAATGAATTAAAAACTCTGTAGGAAAAAAATAGAACAAAAAAAATTCTCAACAAATAGACACAAATAGAAAAAATTCCTTTAACTTCAAATGAACAACTCAGGATTTTGTTGAAGGATACTGAATTGTAGTTTTATTGAAAATAAAATGAGAGAAATGAGTGGAAGAACACATGCAGATATCATTGGGCAAACAACTCACTGACACTGGGATTCTTTTATTAATGTGTGATGGTATGCTGTTAATAAAATGCCTCACAGTATTGGATATGATAAAAAATAATTTCTTATTTCTATCAAGCATGTTCAATTACTGCTTAGGCTCTAAGAGACAAATAAGATGTAGCATAGGAATGGATCGAGTTTATTACAGACAACGATTTTTTTTGTTAGCGAGTTTGCCTATGAAGGCTATCACTTCTTGTGTTGTGGTAAAAATCACTGGTACGTCTTTGAAATTATTGAAATTTTATCAGGAAACATATACACTCTCAAGAAGAATTTTTAATAGCCTTTGAAATTCCTAAGAATATATTCTGTCATTTAAACTAATTTAAACAAAAACTTTAGCAAAATACAGAGACTGATACAAATTTGAGCTCCCTCTCTCTCAGGGAGCTTATAAAAATTGTAGACGTTAGGTGGCGTTGCAATAGACAATTTTAAATTCAACTGAAGTATTTAAAAGATTAAAGCCAAATAATAAGATGTATAGCTGACTGAGTGGCACGCCGGAGGAGTAGAGCTCTGTGACCAAATTACTGCATTCTATTTATATCAACCGAAATTTCCATTTAAATTGTACTGAAATTTCGATGGTAGTCGAGTGCCGTAATTTGGTACTGGTGTCTGCTTAGTTAATCATTTACAAATTAATTTAAGTCTTAAGGAGTTTTTCGCCTGACTACTAATGCACATACACATGTCCATTAATAACAATGGAGCGAGTAAAAGTTACACATGAACTTCCATGTGCAAGTTCATAATAACTCTTCCCTTAAACATGCTTACTGCAATGTTGGAATTTACTTTAGTCTGTTCAGTTTACTTCAGTTCCGTTCAGTTTGGTTAGGTTTGGTTGGGTTTGTAGCTTGCTTGGATTTGTTAGGCCAGCAAGTTAGTATTTGTAGCAGGCAAAAGAATTTATAAATGTTTGTGCATTATGTGATGTGATATGTTTTCATTATGAGAAACTAAAGCGCGTAAAAGCTCATTTCAAATAAAAAACAAACAAAAAATAACAGCAACGAGCATAGAAATATTTAAAATAAAATAAAAAATTGTGGCAAAAATTAAGACTACAACTTTAACACAAACATTCACACACACACCCACAGAAACTTTTTTATTTACACATACTCGTACTCGGAAAAGGAAGCGGAAGTGAGAGTGGCAATGCGAGCGTCAGCAGCAGCAGCAGCAGCAGTGCATTGAATGCATTTGCATTGAATAACAAGGAGAAGAAAAGCACTCCAACACATTTAATAAAACACAAACTCCTATAGAACAAGTGATTGTGAATTTGTGAGCTATACCAGGCAGTGGTAAGAATATGGTGTTTATGTAAAATACATGCATTAAAAAAATGAAATAAAAAAGAAATATTAAAAATGAAAATGAAAACACTATTTTACTGCTGTAGTATATTTATTATGAGCATAATCAACCAAACTAACAGAACGTAATATTCGTTTAACAGGCTTGATATGTTAACAGTAAAGTACGCATCAATATAAAACGTGCTCCATGTGACCAACAGCAATTTGAAAGATTACAAATTTATTTTTTTATTAAAAAAAAATTCTTTTTTTAAAACTTCTAAAGATAATCATGCACAAAAGCAATCTTATTACCGAATTTCGGTTTTTTTAATCATTAAGATAAACAGATATGGAAATTAATTTTAAAAAAATTTGGGAACCAACCAATTTTTGCACATGTGGTACCGGAATATATATTTTCCTCAGACAGTCGAGCGGGCTATTCCTTTCGATCAGGATATATGCTATAAGCTTCTCAATGCTTTGGCAGAGAGAAACACGGTTACCTTATTGTAGGTGCCGGGTCATGAAGGGCATGTGGGCAATGAAATGGCGGACCATCCATAGGTCCAGAGCCATTCTGCGGGGTGACCAACAACTTCAGTAGTGCCCTTCTACGCAAGGATTAAAGCCGAAGTGGGCATGCGGCAGTCAAAGAGACATACAAACCCCGAGCGTATTAGGGCAGATGTTATTTTGAATCTCAGAAATGACATCAAACTCTACGTTGACCTACTTACGGGGCCACTATAGACTTAATTATCACATGAGTAAAATTGGTGTAGTACAGGACGACTCCTGTCATTTCTGTCGAGAGTGCCCAGCGATGGCAACACGCAGAATAAGCTGCTTAGTTAGTGGGGCACTGGTCCCAGATGATCTAGGCAAGATTAGTCCTACAACAATTACGAGATTCGTAAGGAGTCTCGGATTGTAGTTAGGAACTGGGCTTCAGAATAGATCTTAAAGGTCGCGGTGCGATCATAGCCCATAGTGATAATAATAATAATAATTTTGCGTAATTTGTTATGTTGATTGTATTTTTTATATCCGTTATTACAAAGCACGACAATTGCATACCGTTGTTAAGTTACCTCTGCTTTATAAATTTAATTAATCCCTGTTATTACAACTTTCCATAATTAAAGTTAGGAGTTTTTGAGGCAAACAACCAGTTTTTGGCTAAAACTTTTTAACAAAATTTGATTGGATAGTTAACGACACATTATCCGATATTTAACTTAATGTCCAGCCCAAAGCTTAATATTTGACTTATAAAATCTTAACTTTAACTATCGGTAACTTGTAATAATAGCCCTAAAAGAAATAATTAAAAAATGAAAAAAAATATTTGAAAAAGCCTTCGGAATGAAAAAATATTATTTTTTTCTAATTTTAGTTCTACACGAACTAATTGTCCCCGTTGCAAGAGCAGTGCAAGAAGTTTAGAAAGGCTGCTTAAGAAAGAGTGCACTTTTTCATTTTACAATAAAAACATGCATTTGCTGAGAGAGGTGGAACTTTTTTATTGCATTATTAAGAAGACATGTTCCGTTTATGTATGAAATGAAATTTTCTCACCGGTAATGCATCAAAGAGAAGTCAGTGATAGTTTTTCGACCAAAGTTATTTTCTCCGACAAAGTACATTTTCTAAATGGCTTCAGGAATACGCAAAATTGTCTAATTTGGGGGCTCAGAAAATCTTCATGTAATCCATTAGAGAGAAATGCACCCAAAACGAGCAACTGTCTGTTGAGCACTTATTTTTTTTGGAGATGAAGCCAAATTTGCGGTGACTGTGAAAGACATTCGTTATAAGAAAATGATTACGAAGGGCTTGTGGCCTCAACTGAAATACATTGATTCGAAGGCCATTTGAAACACAGCAAGTGAACAAAGTAAAGAAGGCCAAGAGGGATTATCTTCCTGAACTTTGTAATGAAAACTGTGAGCTTTAAAGACTTGTGTTCTGACATCTCTCAGGAGTGACCTTTCTGATTTGCGGACACTAAACAGGCCTTCAGTTTTGAGTTAAATGTTCTTATTAAAGCTGTTGGTGTGAACCAATTTGATAAAGTCTAACGCGTTGGCCTCTTACATAAAATTACAACGTATTTACCAGATAACAAGCATACATTTTTTGAAAGTTATATAACAGATATAACCTTTCATATTAAATTAAAAAAATTGGGCCATAATCATAGTAAAGAAAAGTAGGTTTTATTAAGAGCTGACTTTTGTTCACAAGAATTATATGAATTTAAAATCGGTTTTAAAAAGATAGCAATTTTAGTGTAACGAATATGACTATTTTATTAAACTTGAGGTCTTATTTTTCAAAAATTTATTTTTATATCGATATTTCGCTCCAATTTGTGTAGCTTCTTCAGGATATAATTATAACTAATAAATTTTAGTGTAACTATATAATCTCTTTCAAAAAACAATTATGTGCTAACGTTCCACAGGGAACTATTCTTTGGCCATTCTTTTACATATTGTTGACCGCAGATATGCCAACTAATCGTTTAACTCATGCGCCTCCCATGGCGGATGACACAGTTTTTGCGAGCGTTCATAAAGATCCTCTAAACAATTTCAGTCGAAAGTAAACCAGTTGGAGAAATGGATACAGAAATGGAAGATAAAAGTGAGTGGTCGCTTTGAGGAGAGGCACTTGACTTTCCTTTCACATTAATGGTGTTAAGCTACACCACCACTTGGCATTCACTTCGACCGATGCCTTACATGGACTCATCACATAGCTGCAAGTTACATAACTAAAATAGAAATCTGCCCAGCTTTTCTGGCTTATCGGACGAAGATCTGCGCTTGGCTTGGACCTCAAGGCGCTTCCATATAAGGAGTTTTAAAACCTTTTTGGATTTATGGTGCTCAGATATGCTGAACAGCATCACCTTTCAACGTTGTAATAACAAGTGCTTTGTGGTACATCAAAATTATAAACATCCATAAGGACCTCAACATTTTGACTGTTCGTAAAGAGAATAAGAACACAAGCATCAACTGCAGTCTGAATCCTCTTACAAGAGATTTGCTTTTATTAACGGACCACAGCCGTTTCAAAAGAACAAATACTTTTGATCTGATTACAGACAATAAAAAAAAAATTAAATATTATTTTAAAAAATTACTAGTTGGTCATACCTTATTTTACTTACCATTCAAGCTTTTAACTGAATGTCAGGGCCGAGAGAAATGCTTGCAAAAAAAAAAAAAAAAAAAAATAACTATAAAATGAAAACTTCCAACATGAATAATGTAAGAAAAATAAAGAAATGAATAAAAATTAATGAAAACAACAAAAAGAGAAAATAAAATTAAAAAGAAGAGGAGACAGAAAGGCAAGCAAGAGAAAAATGCAAAAGAATAGAAACATACGATTTTCAAGGATAATATTTAAATTAAAAAATTACCAAGAGCCAGTCAACTATAAATAATCAACGCCACCAATTCACTGTCTTTATGAAGACAGAACAGCGAAAAAAAGAAGATTCAGCCATTTCAAATTGCAATGCAATGAACTGAGATTTGGTAGATTTCAGCTTCGCTTATTTTTGCCTGGGAAAATGTTGTAAGAAAAATTGATAATTTAATAAAAGAATTGTAAAGTTTGGTTTACTAGCAACCTTAATGGGTTTATGTGTGTTTGTGCAGTTTACTTTGTTCTTCTTTAGTTTTCTTTTCCATTGTAATTGATAAGGATTTCTTATTAAAAAATCATTATCCTTATTTTTACTATCGAATGAATGGTCTGGTCCATCGTCTGCAGTTAGCCAGCTAAAAGAAACGTGCAGCATATGCAGTTCCTGCTGTGAAGATGGTAAAAGAAGCAAAAAATGTGTGTGTAATAAGAAGTTGTTATACAATAGATACATATCTTGCTTATTTGCTTTTTTCATATAGAGCATGGAATTTCTAATAATGAAAACTTAAATCGCTTAAAACCACCTTGAGTTTTATTTGTAAATTCACAAGCAGCTACATATTGGAGAAAAGAAAAAATTTTCAATATGATTTTTCTCTCTCTTTCTCTTTAATTTAAGCTTTAAATGTTCTATAAATTCAAGTATTATCAAGGATAACAAAACGTAATACAATTTGTTGTGGCCTATATATTATTTTGGTTTCATTTTGTAAACAATATAATGTGTCTAAACAATAGTTGCTGTGTCTTTTTTTGTCTACTATTTTTATTTTCCTTTTACTGCTTTAGCTTTTACAGCTCTCTGTGTAGAAGATGACCCTTCTCGAATTTGTAATCCTATGTCGATGGCTGTATTTTTATATTGACAGTGACAGTTCTTTAATTAATGCCTCAATGTCAATACTAAAAATTTTTTCCTTATCAAAACTATTAACAAAAAACCAAATTTTAAGGCTATAGATAAAGGAATTCTCTAATTAATCAAGAAAAAAGTTGACTGTTTTTCTATGCTAATTCTATTAGATTTTCGTTCTCTTATAATATAAAACTTAATCGTACAAGGCTTGAAAGTCTTACTTGTAATATTTAGAATTAGAATTAGGAGCGAGTACGAGTTACCTAATCTCTGGGTTATTTATTCGCCATGTCAGACAGTCGGTTCCGACAAACGGTTGCAAATTAGGGTTATTTAGACTGACTCTCATGTCTCAATACTCTGCAATGTTCTCTTAAGAGAATAAATTGACATGAATATTTTTGATTCACTGATATCCCTTGTCTTTAACCAATATTGTTGCGATTCTTGTTCCAGTCCTTCCCTAATCTTGAACTTTATAAAGTTCCAGGATAGTCTGAAGAATAGCCTTGTTTTGATATTATTTCAAAGGTATTCGATCTGGTCCGGAACTGTCGAGCTTCCTTAAATAGGATGGTGGAAAATTCAAGGATCATCCTTATCTGCTTAGGGAACTGTAGACAAAGAAGGCTAGAGGTTTCCAAAACAGCCGTGGCAAGAAGTAATTCTCTTCTCTTACTATTTTCTTACTTTTCTTTATCCTTCTGCTAATCTTCTCTTCTTTTTCCTCTTTACAGGTATCAGAAAGGGTCCACATCAGAGGAGCCAAGTAAGATCTTTCTCTTTTTCTTATTTAGGTGACCTGGGCAACCCAAACTAACCTATTTCGAATCTAATTTCTTTCTTTTTGAAAATTAACTCTAAACTTTAGTTTCCAAATCAGCAGCATCAAGAATGATAGATATTCAAGTTAGATGACGTAGATTGTTCATTGATTGAAGAAAAAAAATACTTTTTTCTGTTTCTAATTTAGCTGTAAATTATTGTGCTACATGCACAGAAAATTTAAATTTTATATGACGGATGGCGTAATCTTGTATTTCAATCATTCTATTAGCAGAATATCATCAGCTTGGAAATTATTTTTCAAATAAAAACAATTTTTCTTTTTTTTTCATATTAAATATTTAAACATTTTAATAGCACTAGCAACCATTTCGAGTTTACAATTGAATCCAGAAAAAGACAAATAAAATATTTTTGAATATTATTTCGTTTTAATAGTAGCGATGTTTTATAGAATTTAATATTGAATTAATTGCAATTATTTTGCTGGGTAATGGAGGTTGCATTTAATTATTGAGCTTTGAGTTTGGAAAATTCGTTTTTTCTTTTGATAGTCCTGTTCCCAACACGAAGACACAAAACTACTTTCTTCGATGTTTCTGCTATAATAATTTTTTTTAACCAAACAGCAATTTGACAATTAAGATTTATGAAGCAAAATTAAAAAACCTAAAGATTATTAAAAAAATTGTATTTAAAATTGTTGTTTGTCAAAGATAGAAAAACCTCTGGGCCCAAAATTTGCGGATATAAATCGAAATTTCAGTACTTACAATTTAATGCAAGTTTAGATCAGAGCCTGACTTACTTGCGTTAATCCATGATGTCCATGATGTCCAGATGCGTTCTTAAATTGAGCTAAAATTTTTTAAAATCGCCTTAACATTTTTTTGTAAGTTTCTGAAGCAAGTGTCTATTCTCTTCGTATCTCTATTTTTATTTTCTGCATACAATCTTCTCCGACATCTTGAGTAAATTACCCGGTATGTGAAATCAAATCACATAAACTAAACGATTATTCTAAGCCTTTGATGGCTGCCCTTTATCTCGAATCAGTTTTATTTTATTAATTACTAGTTGACCGGGTTAAAACAGGTAGTAGGCAAATAAGCCAAATACCGACTATAGCGCTACCTGCCAGGCGGATTTGTGACGTTGAACCTTCCAAGATTATACATATAAACCTTCCTCTTCAATCACTCTATCTATTAAAATAAAACCACATCAAAATCCGTTGCGTAGTTTTAAAGATTTAAGCATACATAGGGATATAGGGACAGAGAAAGCGACTTTGTTTTATACTATGTAGTGAAAAAAAGGTGTTAAAAGAACATTTACAAATAAAGTGCAGATTCTATAAAATCTTTATTACGTACATTTTAAAATTAAGACAATCCCATTCGCTTATTAATTTTTCTTAAACAATTTATTTTAACAAACAAAAGTTACTTAACAATTTACTAACTTAGCCCAGTGAGTGGTTTCATTGTTTTATCCCTGAAATAAAACAATTTTAACTATTTTAATTTAATTAAAATAGGAAAGACCAACCTTTACAACATAAAAAATAAGAATATGATTGAGGTGTCCACAGTTGAATACAATTAATCTAGATAAAATTGGTTCAGCAATTTATTTTTTATTAGATCTATTACACAGTTCTATAAATGTTAAAGCTTTTTATAAAAAAAATCAATATCAAATGAAAGTTAATTTCCAAGACTTTTGTCAGCAATAGAAATCTTATATTTGCATACGTAGTGAATATCTGTTTACCTCTTTTTATTTGAACATGATTTAAACTGTGCAAGTTAAAAAATATTGCCAGAAGTTTATTAAATGCATCAAGTAATTGTTAGTTATATTCGGCTTATAGCTTGATTAGTAAAACCGTATTGTCTTTACCTAGTCTTTTATTTCAGGTTGCAGTTAGTTAAAATTTAATATCGCTTACAAACGTGTCATCTGTTTTTTTTAAATCCTATAAGAGACGGTAGATTCTGAATGGGTTATATTAGAGAGTTTTAATGTTTAAAAAACTTAATTTAATTTAATTTTATTTTTACTGTCTACCACTCAACAAACATTTTACGATAAGATAAAAATTGCAAAAAAATTTCACCTAAATTGGGCCGTTTATAGATTGATCAGGTTGAATGTTATTAAAAAGTCTGCTACAGCAAGTTAGCTTCGTTTTTTTTTATTCTGTAATATATGCTCTGCTTTACTACGCTCTATTAAGTTAACATAATTAAAATATTTTTTCTAATCTGATTACCTTAATTACCACCATTACCACCATTACCGCCATTACCACCATTACCATCATTACCACCATTACCTCCATTACCACCATTACCTCCATTACCACCATTACCACCATTACCTCCATTACCACCATTACCTCCATCACCTCCATTACCATCATTACCACTACAACCATCACTGCCTCTGTTACCACCACTGCCTACATTTCCATTCCTACGACAATTTACGACTACGCAAGTTAAAAATTGTTCACTAAATTGTGTTCCACTAGGGCAGGGTATTACTATTTCACATTCACACTGACATACAATATAACCATTGCTATTTGGATCGGCAAACGATTCTCCATCAGGTTGATTAACACATTTTCCAGCATGGGCGCATGTTACACCAGAAGGACCGGTTACTGGAGGCGTTGATTGCCAAGGACAATCTACATTTTCAGGATAGTCGCAAATTTCAGTTGTAATATTGAATTGTAAATTGTTCGGGCATGACATAATGATAGCACAGCCTTCAACACAAACAATATATTGATTGCATGTACCATTGAGTTGTGCAAAGCTTCCGTTGGGTTTGTCAACACAAACGCTTAAATTATTAGTACAATTTCTGCCATTTCCATTGGCGGGAGTTGTAGGAGTTGGTACTGTACTTGGTGTTCCGGGAGTTGGAATAGTTGAAGGTGTGCCTGGAGTTGGTCGAGTAGTTGGGGTTCCGGGAGTCACTGGAGTTGAAGGAGTTGCAGGTGTGCCTGGAGTGGGTCTAGTACTTGGGGTTCCGGGAGTCACTGGAGTTGAAGGAGTTGAAGGTGTGCCTGGAGTTGGTCGAGTACTTGGGGTTCCGGGAGTCACTGGAGTTGAAGGAGTTGCAGGTGTTTCTGGAGTTGGTCGAGTACTTGGGGTTCCGGGAGTCACTGGAGTTGAAGGAGTTGCAGGTGTGCCTGGAGTGGGTCTAGTACTTGGGGTTCCGGGAGTCACTGGAGTTGAAGGTGTGCCTGGAGTTGGTCGAGTACTTGGGGTTCCGGGAGTCACTGGAGTTGAAGAAGTTGAAGGTGTACCTGGAGTTGGTCGAGTACTTGGGGTTCCGGGAGTCACTGGAGTTGAAGGTGTGCCTGGAGTTGGTCGAGTACTTGGGGTTCCGGGAGTCACTGGAGTTGAAGGAGTTGCAGGTGTTTCTGGAGTTGGTCGAGTACTTGGGGTTCCGGGAGTCACTGGAGTTGAAGGAGTTGCAGGTGTGCCTGGAGTTGGTCGAGTACTTGGGTTTCCGGGAGTCACTGGAGTTGAAGGTGTGCCTGGAGTTGGTCGAGTACTTGGGGTTTCGGGAGTCACTGGAGTTGAAGGAGTTGCAGGTGTGCCTGGAGTTGGTCGAGTACTTGGGGTTCCGGGAGTCACTGGAGTTGAAGGTGTGCCTGGAGTTGGTCGAGTACTTGGGGTTCCGGGAGTCACTGGAGTTGAAGGAGTTGCAGGTGTGCCTGGAGTTGGTCGAGTACTTGGGGTTCCGGGAGTCACTGGAGTTGAAGGAGTTGCAGGTGTGCCTGGAGGATAATCTACTACTACACAAGTCAATAACTTGTCGCTAAAATGTGTTCCAGGTGCACAGGGCATTTCTATTTCACATTCACACTGACATACAATATAACCATTGCTATTTGGATCGGCAAATAATTTGCCATCAGTTTGATTAACACATTTTCCAGCATGGGCGCATGTTACACCAGAAGGACCAGTTATCGGTGGAAGTGTGTCTGGATTTGTGCTTTCTGGACAATCAGGGGTTGGGGGAGGATCTGGTACCCCGGGATTTTCTGGACATGCTGGATTCACATGGCAGTTATAAGTAACACAACATGCTGAGCAATCTGCATTCTTACTAGCAAATTTCATATCACAATCTGCACGTTCCGGCAAATCGCACACACTCTTAAAGCGATTGAAATGCAATCCCAGAGGACAACTTTTAATTTCATCAGTTTTTCCATTTTGACATTCTACAAATTTATTACAGTTTGCCGGATGCAACAAACGTGTGCCATTCAGTTCATATTCACAAATGTCCAAAGCCAAATTTAGGCCAATGCACAAGCTCATCAGCCACAATAAAATTTGGCCTATAAAAGCAAAATTTTCACAAGTTATATCCCCTTATTTCTTTTATATTAGTTTAAAATTCTCTTACCTTTAACCATTTTTAATGCAAATATATTTTCGTTTTGTATATTTTTGGTTTGTTCTGGTGTGTTTAAACCTAAACTATTGAAATATTAATTCCAACTATTAATTTTATAGAATAATTACGTTTATTTATATGCAGATAGTATAGATTGATTATATTTGAATTGCTTTTTATCTAATACGTTTGTATTTAATCTATTTGATAATGCTTAAATTGTATGAAAGTATTTAGATACGAGTAAATATAACTGCCGCATGTCTAGGCGTCTACTTAAACAGGGTGTTATCGGTACTAGTGTAGGTACAAATTATTTACTCATTTCTGTTGCTAACTTTTAGTTAACTGGTTAAAAGATGTAATAATGAAACATTAAACTTTTTCGTTTGAAACAGTTTTATTTGGAAGAGAGCGAGCGGTATAGAAAAAGATTTCAAAAGTCACTTCTTTAATTTAATTTTTGTTATAAATTTCTGTGTTTTTATCTAGATGTATTCCACTAAGTGATGCACAACATTTTGAGCTATCAGCGCTGCATATTTGTTCCAAATTTTTAACACATTTTTAGTATCAGGAATAAGAGTACCACTTTTAATGTATTTTCTTCAGTTGGCCGAAGCTGCCAACTATTAGGAGTTTTCATGTTTTTTTCCACTAAATGGATCTAATTTCTTTGAAGTGGTATTCAACGCAAGACGCTACATTAGGCTAACATTTTACTGGATGCTGGTGGCAGCAATCGTTTCTGAAGGCATTCTTTCAAATAAATTTCTGATATCATTGTTGAATAGACCATAAATGGCGTGCTTTTTAGACCACAACTGCAGGTATTTGTTGATATAGATTTCTGATGTAATTTTTGAAGAGACGATAAACGACCAGTAACTGCAAAATTTGTTGCCAAATCATGACCTCTCTAACAAATTTATCCATTTTTGTGTATTCGTATTTTGAATCGGCATCTTCACATACAATTTTTGACTTGGCAGCTGGTATCCATTTTGCCCATTTTGGCACAGGTTTCATCGTTCATAATAAAGCAGTTGTTTAATTTTGTTAACACTTTACTGTGAAGAACACGTGCTCGCTTTAATGCCATAGCAGTCTGCTTTCTACAGCGATTTGGATATTCTATTGTATGATAGCTTTCAGTATCCATTCTTCTTCTGGCGGTACTTACACTGATTTTGTATTGTGTTGCACGATCAATGTCGGAGACACCCGCATTTTGTTGCATTGGCCGTATTATATACTTTGTAAGCTTTAGATTTCTGTTACCAAGTTTTTTATTTTCTCTTTGGTTGGAAAGTGTCCTTACGGCTTGGTTATATGTTTTCAAAATTTTATTTACAGTCCTTTTTAGAACCTGGAGTATTTTTTGCAATCATTGCACCTGACCATGTTGGATTATCAAGTCATTCAAGTCATTTTGATTTTCCATCACTAACCAAATGTACAAGCCCGCCCGCTTTACTTTTGTTAAACGGGCGGGCTTTGTGTGATCAGAGCTGTTATACTTGAACCCTACCAGCTTGCTGATTAAACTTTTGATTTGAATTGTTACTTTAATACCTTGTATAAAATCCCAAGATTTTATAACAAAAAAATTAAGGAATATTTTTTTATATTTTATTCAATTTAAATTACAATTCTAAATATTTCTTCTAACGAGTTGTCAATTGTAATATTATTGTGAGTTGTACTAAAACGAATTCGAAGTTATGTTAATTAACTTATGTAAACTAAACTAAGCCTAAATCTAACTAAAATTTAGTATGTAAACTCACTCAAATAGGAGCCATCAACCTGAATACATCAAATTTAAATATAAAATCTAAAATATTAAAACCAATCACAGACTTCATAACCAAAGGTGAGCTTACGTACACACACAATTCATCCATTCACATATTCTTGCAATAACTCTATTACATTTATTTAAAATATAACCCTAACCACATGATTGCTCACATTACTGAGCAATGATAGATAAGAGGAAAAGGTTGAATTCCAAATAGGTTTATCCATTCATTCCCAATACAGTCCTCTCGATTCACAGTAGCCTAAAAAAGCAACCCTTTTTCTTCATACCTCTATCTCATTATGCTTGTTGTTGTTTGTTTGTGTCTTTAATTGTACTTATCAACTTTGCCAATTATTTCTGCCAAAATTAAATTTATTTTCTTATCTTCCCTTTAAAAAATTTTTAAAGACTTGAATTTTTTTTTAATAAATAAAAATAATTTGTTTATTTGAAGAACATAAAAGTAACTCAACAACAAAACTTAATTTTAGTGCTTCATTTTTTTTAATTCTTAATTAACTTTAAATTTTTTAAATTTAATTGTCTTGAATTTGTAATATTAAAGCCAACAAAAAAAAAACAATGAAACAAATAAAGTTGGAAAACATTCTCTCGAGGCAAACAATTTGATATTAACATTTCATTAATATATTTACAAAGCAACTACTAAGTCATTTTGTCCTAAAAATCCCTACAATTTTAAATAGCCTTAACAAAACCCTCTCTCCAATAGAAAAAAGAAAGCTAAAGTTAAAATCACCACATTTTCTAACACATAATTTAATTTGGTTGAACAAATGTTACTTGGATACTACTACTAACCAACCAGCCAACCCACTGACAGACGGACGGACGGAGAGATGGATAAATAAACGATGGAATCCAATATTTGTTTGTTATACAGTCTGGGTGACTGAATGACAGAGCCAGGCCATACGGCCTGATAACCAGCCAACCATTACAAACAAACAAAACATCGTAATATGAAAGAGTTCAGTGTACGAACAACAAATAAAAACGTGATTTCCAAATGCATACAACGATATGCATGCACACATACAAACACAACTATGAAAATCAAGTAACGTTAGGAAAAAAAGCAGAAGCTAAAGCTAAATTCCATTCAAAAAAGAAGAAAATATAAAATAAAGCTAAACAAATATCACAAGTCTTCCTCAGCCGAGAAACAGTGAAAGAGAGAGAGAGAGAGATAGAAAGAGAGAGAGAGAGAGAGAGGTAGAGAGAAGAATTTATTAAATAGACAAAAACAAACAACAGAGCAGCATCATCAAGCTTTAAATGATTACAATTTCATTCAAATCGTCATCATATTCTTAGTTGATACTATGAAAATACAAATATGCTTCATACTACACTATTTGAAGTACTTAGTAGTAGCAAATACTATTACGAATACTATATTGGTAGTAGAAGAGTTTCATAAATGACTGGCAGAGCTGCCATTGCAGCGACCAGGATTTTTTAAAGACTTCAAATGTGTTATCTGTAGGCTTAAGCATTGAAGGTAGAAAAAATAAGACAAGATAAGCGACTTTACTAATTTTTTCGATTGAATTAAAATTATTATCGGTTTTATTTAGTGGCGATTGAGCTTACGTTGAACTTCTCACTATTCGTATTTATTGAAATGATGATAAGTCCAATTTTGAAGATTTCCCTTGCCTTACGATGCTTTTTTTTCTGAAAATAATGTTGCATTCATTCTACCAGTTATATATTTTTATATTGTTTTGAATAAAAGGTGCAACATTAAGTTCTTTTCTGACAAAAAGTAGAGCTAAGAAATATCCTACAGCAGCCAATTTTTTTTTTGTTTCTTGTACTTGAAACTATTCTTTTTTTGCCCAACAAACCATGTATTAATCAACCTGCAATAAAACTTGAAAATATTAAAAATTCTTCATGTAATTATTGTTATTTATTTATGAAATATACATTTTTTCATGTCTGTAATAAATAAAATTTGTCTAAAATTTCTATATTTTTTTTCAAGTCAAATGGTTTGCTGGGTATATTAATTAGGTTACTAACACATATTTCCACTAGGGACCTCATATTATTCCAATATTTTAAATTCCAAATTCGTTTTTTTTGTATTCGTGCAGTTACTTTACAAATGAAAATCGATGTCGTGATTTCACCTCTAATTTTTTTAAATTTCAAGTATCAAATGTTTGCTTTACCTTGTGCTACACATTTAGTCATGTCTTTTTTACCTTTCACTTTAAGCATACTCTCCCCATTTTTTTAAAGGCCCGCTAATATGCGCCATCTTTATTCGGTTAATTATCTGTTGGATGGCCGAAGCGGGCATCAAAGAGACTCATAAACCCTGAGCGTATTAGAGTAGAGGTTGTTTTAAACCACAACAGAAATGATATTTATAAAACTCTGCTACTTGCGTGCCATTGCAGAATTAACTGTTACATGAGTAAAATCGGTGTGGTACCACGGTGTCGCGAAGGAGAGGAAACGTTGGAACATGTTTTATGCGAATGTTCCGCACAATGAGCTGCTTAGGCAGTATGACATTGATCCCAGGAGACCTACTTTAATTACGATATTCGTAAATAAACTCTGATTATAGTTGGGAACTGAGTTGCGCAATATATTTTAAAGGTTGCGGTGTGATTATAGTCCATGATGATAATAAATAAGTCTGAAAGTCATGAAAATAAATATTTTCTTAATGTATCTTTTATACACCGAACCAGCAGAATTTTCTTTTAGTCATTGAGATTATTTTCAAAGGTTGTACAAAAAATAAGAAATGACATTGACATTTTTAACTCTAGGCTTCCAATGAATTCTGATAGAGTGAAACATGGTCACCCTAATTTAATATCACTGCTTTTAAATGAATGCACTATGAGTATTACAACTAATTTTGCTATTTGCCTGAGTCACATTTTATATTTTTCATTCTGTGCAAATTACATCTTTACAAGAGCTTGAACCATAAAGCTCTCATTGCATAAACGTGTTTGCGCTTATACGTTTGTGTGCATGTGTGCTTTATTTTCCCAGACACACTCACATTATGAAACAAAATAGCAAGAAAGTAGCCTTTTCAGCGGAAGTTTTTGTTTTTCTGTTTTTCGCTTTACAAAAATGACTAAAAATATTGCACGAGTATATGTGTCAGTATTTGTATTTGAATTAGAATTTTTTTTTTGGAAAATAAATTTTAGCCATAAATACTGGCTGCCGCTGTTGAATGTGTAAAGAAACCAAAAAAATTTCTTTTTGGTATCTTATAGTGTGTATGAAATGGAAATGGAGTGATAAATGAATTTACACAAATAGAGATGAACTTTAGTAAGCAAGCGAATATGTTTGAGTATGATTTTGTTTGGTTTAATATTAAGCGTCTGTGTATGACATACATACTCGTACATCCCTACGAGTATGAATGATATTTTGAGAAGAATTTTAAAGCTGAAAAACATAAATGAAGTATTTTTAGTTGCTTTATTTAAATTAATGTAGCTTCTAGTCGTTTATTAACTTTATTAACATTCTATATACTGGATGATTCATCTTTTTAAATTGTACCTTGTGGTGTTACTGAGAGATATTTTGATATCATACCTCCGTCAAACAAATTTGCCGGAAAAATATGTTTTTTAAAGGGTTGAATTTTTTTTAGGTTGCTTATCTATCCACCAAACAAATTTGACCCAAAAGAATCTTTTGTGTGAAACCAGATTTTTTTGGGTGGCATATCTAGAAATTAGAGGATATATATGACAGTAGCATGCATAAGAAATCAAGCGTTTTTGCCAGTGGTTTGGTCGTGTATGAGAATTTAGTGCGATTGCTGTGGCATTATCAAACCGATTTTAATATTTTGTTGATGTTGTGTATGATTGAGAAAAGTTGCCCAAAAGTAAACATCGAGATAGATGCATTAAAAAAAATATTTGAGCTCATATTTTTGAAAGTGACTAAGTGTACTTAAAAAAATAAGTCATGAGAAATTTTAGTTACATCGTGTCTTTATCTTTATTCAAAAAATAGACTTCTAACACTTTAAAAAATTAGGGCTCATTTATTGAAAATAAAGCCATTTTTTCCATCCAACTGCATATTGTAGTAGTTTGATGGTATTTTATGTGGCTTGAGCGCGCATGCAGCTGTCGTGTATGGGCTGCTATAGTTGATTGTTTAGTATGAAGTACATATTTTTCTAAATACGCTGCTGGAAATGAAATTTTCGTCAGCAGTAAGCACAACAGAATTGTAAATATGGTTTTTGAAGGCCTAAAATAGAAAATACAGATTTTCTTTTGAGTGGGAAGGGCAACTATGTCGCTACAGTTCACATCGAAAAAATTAATGTGTGCGGCCTTTAAGCGGCTATTTTTTACCTTTAGAATTTATTTTGTGAGGGTAAACTGAAAGACTAATTCTATTCATCGATGCAAGGTCAATCATCCGAATTATTTGTTCGCTCGCTTTACAAAAGTTTTTTAGAAAAACCTAGTGGCAACACTTGAATTTAAAAAACAAAAAAAAAAACTCTATTCAGTAAGAGCTTATTTGTAAGTTGAATTAGCCATCGAAAATCAAGATGACTTGAATGACTTGAAAATCCGATATGTTCAGATGCAATGATTGCAAAAAAACTTCAGGTTCCAAAAAGGACTGTAAATGTTTTGAAAACATAAGGACAGATCGCAAGCAAAGAGAAAAAAAAAACTTGGCACCAGAAACCATAAATAAAGACTTGGAAAGTTCTATTTTTTAAAAGTTTTTCATGTAAGAAGTGAATATTTATGCTAAATACCAAAAAAAGTCTTTAAACAATTTTTTATTTAAGATTTTTCATATTTTTTTCTTATAAAATTTTTCTTTAATTTTTCAGGTACGAAAAATCTCTTTAATCAATCATTTTCTACAGCCAACTATGTGCTACAAAACAAGGTAAATATAAAGCTTTCCTGTTATCATCATTGCAAACAAAGCGGGTATGAAAAAAACTGAAAAATAAAAAAAGAAAGAAAAAAAGAAAAACTTTTCACAACCATCCCTGTACTCGCACTTGCATGTAGTAGAGAAAATCTCGTTTTCATTCCACGTTTACTATTTGTTTAGAGTTTTGTGAATGAATGAGTAAAGTCACAGCATTTCATTACAGAACTTAATGCTCCCTTATCCTTTACGTTTTATATTCCTCTATTTAGTATTTTTACAGTGAATTGTAAAGTTTTGTTCTTTTTATTGCATTTAATTTTTATTTTTTTCATGTTGATTTTCATGTCTCTTGCTCTCTGTGGAGCTTTTTTGTTTTTGAATGGAAATGAGTTTAAATGATGAAAAAAAGTCTGAAAACAAAAATGTAACTAAAAAAATCAAAAAAAAAAAAAAATTAGGAAATTTTAGTTATATTTCTACTTATATTGGCTATTTGTAATCGGGCTTGAAAAGTTTGTGCAGAGTGTTTAGTTCCTAAGGGAGCAGTGATGCTCAAACACATACATTCATAGTTAAGCACTTGTACTAAAAAGCAGTAAAAATTCAAATTGAAAAAATTAATTAACTTAAATTTGAGTAAAAAGCCACCCGTGAAATATTTTTTTCAATGAAATGTAATAGACAACAGATTACATGTTCTCTGTTAAACAATTAAATGTGAATACTTCATGGGTTCATACAGAGTCATATGTGTGGAATCATAGTAGCGGAATTTTTTTATGCTTTGCCTGCGTGTATAAAAAATTAAAAGTTTGGGTTTCACTATTTTGCAGCATTTTTAGCAAAATTTCTTGATTGTGTTTTTCACCTGAGACTTAAAGGATCTAGTTGTTTTCGTAATGAAATATAATTGCAAATTGTTAATTAAATTAAAATTTTTAATCGTTTTAATAAAACGAAATTTGATTTATTTTATTTTATTAAAATCGATAATAGGTTTAGTTTCGTGGCATTAAAATGTTTACCCGATTTACAAAACAGTTGGCTTAACCTTAACAGGCTGCTCTTTTGCTAAGCTTTATTTAAAAACAGTCGTTAAAAATTAGAACCACATAAAAGCCAATTGGAATATATTAAAACAGAGAACTATAATGAAAAGTACCCATAACGTATATCAAGAAAACTTTCTATGCATTGTTGATGTGCTTGGCACATTTCTGGATGACCTAACTGAGCTATTTGGGACTATGTTAGAAGACCTTGCTTTTAAAAAAATGTTCTAAACTGCTTAAATATTGTCGACACCTTCTCTGGTTGGCAGTCACTGCCATCTTAATACGTCGCCATACGTTATGAAGTGTGTGAAGTTAGATTTTGGACTAATGAAATTTTCGTTAAATAAATTTTATTCCAAAAGAAAGGTCATTACCTTTAGTTTAGGGTATGTCCCATTTCCGTCCTTTTTTTGGTATGTACCCTGTACAAAATTTTCCTTCCAAGAATCGTGTATGGGGAACTAAATGATATTTTTAGCAAAGAAAATTAATTCCCCCTTAAAAAGTATTTGAAAATGCGCAAAGGGGAGGTCATAAACTTCAGTTTGAGATATGTCCCATCTTCACAACTTTTCTGCACAAAATTTCCCTTCCAAGAAGAATTACTGTATACTTCATGCAAATTTGAAAAAAAAAAAAGTAAGGAGTTACGTTTTTGCAAACTTAACTCGACGAATTTAACTTGACTCACTTTAGGTTTCGGATCATCTATTTTATTTATACTATTTTTTACATGATTCAGACTCTTTCTATGCTAATTGGTTTCCTGTGGGCCGCTAACGTGCTCTGATACCTATGACGAGTCTTATCTTTGACATTTTTTTGGCTTTTATTTTCTTTTGAAAGTCGATTCATTTAATGCCACAGTTAACATGCTTACGGCACCCAAGCACTTTAAATTGTTTTGTAGAAATGTTGATTTAAATGATGTAGCCTCTTCCTTGATAGAAAGCCAATATTATAAAGTTGTACTATTTGAAAATGAGTAGGTCTTCATATTTTTTTTGCGTTATCTTATATCTTTTTAACTTTGTTTCAATATCTGTAAAGCAAAAGGCCATTAAACAAATGCCGTCTGAAAATTTTTTCTAAATTCCGATATAGAAAAATAAATTTGTTTCCAATCAACAATTCAGTTGGGGTAATACAATTTTTTAATTGTATTAACCATAATTCGATAATATAATCCAAAATTTAGTTGTCTTAAAAAGATTTCGAGCTGTAAAACGAATTTTCTATTGTCACCATTAAAAAATACGACTATCAAAACTGAACTTTTGAAATTGAGTTCTCACAACTGAAGTTGTTTTCTCTGTGTACCTGCTCGGTTCGTAAAATGACTATGCAGTCTAAAAATAAAGCAATAAAGTAGAAGATAGTATACAAATTTGTTGTACAGCAGCTTTACTTAAAGCAACGTTGCGATTGTGCTCCTTCAAAGAAGCTTCTCTATGAGGCTATAAATTTATTTAAATGAATTCGTGGAATTTTTAAGTTAGAAGTGGGTGCTGCAATATGCCGGTAGATCAGGGTCCAGGTATAAAACTAGCTTTCTTGTTTTGCAAAACTTGCTGTACAAATAACGAGATATGTTTTCTCTATAGCATTAAGAACAATTATACCACATCAGTTACGTCATATGTCTTGGTGGGAAGCAGCAGCTGTTATAAATTTTGAGGGCTTACTCTTCTTTTCCCCATCTCCTCTCCTCTTTTCTCTTTCAACTTGTCAATTTATTTCTTTGTTTTCTCTTTTTTTAATGGATCTGTATGAATGCCCTTGCAAATTTTTATTTGAAGTGTCCTGAATGAATGAACAGAGTTGTGAAATAGCGAACATAATCTTTCCCAAACTGAGTAACAATCCCACCAGTAATTTCTAATGGATTCATAGAGGTCTATAAAATAATGTGGAGGCAGTTATAGAGATTCAGTTTAACTTTGACCACCATACTAAGAGAATGAGTCTGACATCAAAGAAAGTGGACAGAACGAAGTCGCTGTTTCTGTTCGGCACTTTGGAGAGAGCTAAATGCGATGTCTTATTGTGCTTTCGACTGTAGGAGTCAATGGGCTATCTGGGTTTGTAAAAAACAGCAATTGATTTAATTCGTGGCTAACTTCCTTCTTTGATTCTTTTTTTCTTCGTGATGTCAGTTATTTCTTTTTCTACTTCTACGTTTCTTAAAATTTTGAAGCCTTTTAACTCAAGATTTTGTTGAGTACTTAGGCTTAGTTTAAATGGTGCCAAACAGTTTGCTATCGCTATCCTTATTTATTCCTTTTTCCTATTCTATACGTTTCAGAATGGTACCCTCCCTAATTTAAGCTTTTCTGACATAAATCACTTGTTTTCACGGGCACACTATGAAATTTTATAAAGCTCACAACTCAAATAAAACCACCTTAACTTAACTCTATCCTTCAGTTAAAAAATATTTTCTTTGCTAATTATTTCTCAGTTAAATTGTTTAAAATTTTTTTTTTGGCAAATTGTTTATATTCTATTGTTGTTCTTGTTGTATGTAAGAGTACCCTACAGAAATTGTTAAACAGTAACTTTTATTATGAACATTCTTATTGAAAAGAAGGTTGTATCGATAGTCTATCGAATTCGGTACTTGGTAATATTCGGTACGATAAAAATCGTTATTTGCGATGAATATTTATTTGCTGATAACTTCATGACAAACTTGGAATATTTTTGTCGGAAAGTTACTGAATATCGAATTCGATAAAATATCGTTATACTTGTTTTTTCGATACGAATGTTCGTAATAAAAGTTACTGAATCGCACTACTGATCTGGTTAAATTAAAATCGAGTTATTACATTTGCTTATCAGCATTTATGATTAAACGAACAGTGCTTGTGCCTTAACAATCTCTACCAAACTTTGGGTAACAAAATGAATTAGTTTGGAATTACTACCATCGAAACAGAATATAGTTAAATTGGTACTTTTCTAGATCACTTATTCTCACTTGTCGACTAGTCCTAGTCTTTCATGTAGTCCATGTACATTTTTGTATGCAGTTGATGCAATCTCTCTGCAGGGTGTTTTAAATTACACCCAGGCGTTAACTAACAAATACACCTTGAGTGGGTACATTTACTTTTTTATTTTTTTAATTATTGTTTTTTGGTTGCCATTGTTATGGACTGTTAAAGGGTGTCTGAGTGTCTGACATAAATACTCATACATACGAGTAGGTGGTTGTTCCTTTTTTTGTTGAATTTTTTTTTATTAAAAATTTTTAAACAAGTTGAGTTGTTGTATTTTATAATTGAACCATAAATGTCTGAGAAAAATTTTATTAAGTGTTTTGTTGTTGTTGTTTTATTAGTTAGTGTTGCTTTTTATATTTGTTATTATAAAATAGAAATTTAACAAATCTTGCTATAAAACTGAAATATTTTCATGTTTAATGATTTTTTATTGATTTTTGATGTAGTTAGAGCAAAGAGATTAAGGGAATTTACTTGAAAACATATCTAAGCGTAATGTTGGCTTATTATTTTAATGCAATTCATATGTCTGAATGGAAAATTCATGCATTGGGAACACAACTTCGGTTGTGAGAACTAAATTTGTTGCTGCTAAAGCATTCACTTATGATAGTTCAATTTTTTTTTAGTCATGACAATAGAAAATCGATTTTACAGCTCAAAATATTTTAGGAGAACTAAATTATGATTGCTGCAGCTAAAAAATTTTAGATTGAAAACAAATTGCATTGAAAATTTATATTCTTCAGTTATCACAACAAAATGTCACTTTGCCAGTGAGATATTTTTTTTGACATTTTTGTTTTTATTGAATTTTTCTATGAGAAATTTACAATAAGTTTCGATCTTAAGTATAAAATACTTAAATTTTATTCTTGGTTTTTTTTTACCTTTTTATCTGAAAATAAATAAATATTGTTTAAGCTTTTACGTCTCTTTTTTATTTATTTAAATTATTTTTATTGTTTTTGTTAAACTTTGTTTAATATAAAATATTATTAATGTTATTATTGTTTTTGTGTATGTTTTTTGAATATTTGAAAAGGTTTTGAATATCATAATTTTTATTTACATATCAAAAATTTTTTTCTTTTATTATAAAATTATTTTCCTTGAGAAAGACAGACGAAGGAGTGTTGAAATCTTGGAATTTAATTTAATAATAATTTAAATATATAAAAAAAGAGACCTAAAAGCTTAAACAATATTTATTTATTTATTTATAAAATACTTAAATAATGTAACTATTTATTATATTTGATAGTGATTTGTGTTGTAAAAAAGAGGTATAATCAAAAAATAACCGTTATTTTCGATTTTTTCAAAAAGTATTTAATTATTCATCAATAACTATCTTGTCCCTTTCAAAGTATTCCAACTCAGATATAATACACTTATGCTAGCGTTTTTTCCAATCCTCGAAACACTTCGGAAACGCGCTTTTTGGTATCGCCAACAGCTCCTGTTTCGATTTTTCTTTTATCTCCTCAATCGGATCGGATGTAGGCATATCGGATGTAGGCATATCGGATGTAGGCATATCGGATGTGCCTACAAATCGACATACTATCACGTCAACGTTCGCAGATGACACGGCATTTTTAAGTGTGAACAAAAATCCAGGAACTGCATCTGAGCACTTACAAGCTCATATAAACCAGCTGGAAGGTTGGCTAAATAAATGGAAAATCAAAGTAAGTCCATCAAAATGTGCCCATGTGACTTTCACACTAAGAAAGGCAAATTGTACGCCAATAAAAATAAATAACGTCATTGTTCCGGTGGAAACCCAAACTAAATATCTAGGAATCCATCTAGACAGACGCCTAACATGGTCACTACACATTGAGGCCAAAATCTCAGCTATGAAACTAAAAACAGCTCGACTAATGTGGCTAATAGATCCATTTTCATTTCTATCTTTGGAATATAAAGTTCTGTTATATAAAGCCATTATTAAACCAATCTGGACATATGGCATTCAGCTTTGGGGAACTGCGTGTGCATCTAACATCCAAAAGTTACAAAGAAGACAGTCGAGTATTTTACTAACAATAGTCTGCGCCCCTGGTATATAAGAAATGAGAATATCCACAGAGATCTAGAAATTCCAATGGTTCGGGAGGAAATTGAAAAATATTGTACTAAGTACGTTCACAAACTGGCGACAAATCCAAACGCTCTCGCCAGGGACCTGTTACAGTTCGAGGGACACAGAAGGCTTAAGAGAAGTGAGACCTTGCGCCTAGTGAGAAGAGGGATATAACTTTTTTATTTTTTTTTATTTAAACGAAGAACATTCCTTTTATTTTAAGATTTGAGTACAAGTAACTAGTTATTACATTGGTAATAATTATTTAAGTTTTTTCTTTTTATATTTAAGATTTTAATACTTATTGTAATTTTCTTATAGAAAGATTCAATAATAATAAACAATTAAAAAAAAAAAATCTCTTCAATCGTAGCAAAACGCTTTCCTTTCATCGGTGTCTTTAGTTTTGGGAACAGGAAAAGGTCTCAGGGGGCCAAATCTGATGAATACTGTCGCTTAGGCATGATTACGGTGTTGTATGTGACCAAAAAATTACGAACAAGCGACGGTTTTTTTGGTCCAAACTCAGCAATTTTGGAACAATCTTCGCTGCCGCACGTTTCATGCCTAAAACATCCATAAAAATTGCTTGGCATGAGCCGAACGATATGCCAACATTATCAGCAACCTCTCTAATAGTGATTCGACGATTATCCAAAATCATTTTCTTCACTGCTTCAATGTTTTCATCGGCTCGGGCGACCAGGCCGAGCATCGTCATTGACATCTTCTCGGCCTTCCTTAAATCGTTTATACCACAATTGAACTTGTGTTCTGCTCATAGTAGACTCGCTAAACGCCACATTCAACATTTCAAATGTCCTTCCACATTTAATTTAATTTTTTACACAAAACTTAATACAGTTTCTTTGATCCATTTTTTGAAATAGTAAAAAATCCAAGAGCACACCGAAACACGACTAACCTTTTTATCTGTCAAAAACAAACTGACAATCCAAAATGGCTGATATTGTCAACATAAATAACAGACATGTGTACCAACATAAACCAAAAAAAATATGCGGAAATCAAGCATACGTACCTCACGAAAATTGAAAATAACGGATATTTTTTGATCATACCTCGTATATCTCCTAAACATATTTATAAATATGTCATAAATAAATACTGAGAAGATATTGAAAAATACTAAAAAACGTAACGGGTTACGTCAAAACATATTTAACTCGGCATATTTATATTCCTGCGGATGTTTTCATTTCTTATACACCAGGAGGTGCGGACGATTGTTTGTACAATTTCTGAGTGTCCCATAGCTGAATACCGTATGTCCCAATTGGTTTTATTATGGATTTGTATAGTAATGCTTAGAAAGAGATGGATATGGACATTAGTTAAGCTGTTTTTAGTCTTATAGCTGAGAGAAGATTTTGGCCTCAATATGACGTGACCATATTAAACATCTTTCTAGATGTCTACCGGAACAGCGCCGTTGTTTATTTTTGTTGGCTGACAATTTTCTTTTCTTAGTGTGAGTGTTACATGGGCACATTTTGATGGACTTACCTTGTTTTTCTAGTTAATTAGGAAACCTTTGAGCGCGTTTATATGAGCTTGTAAGTGCTCAGATACAATCTTTGGATCCTGGTGCACACTTAACAATCCGTTTGTAAAAACAATTATACAATAGCAGGCCAAGTATACTTGCTTGGGGGATGCCTGCAGAACCTGCCTAACAAGTGAAAATACGTTTTTTGATAGAACCGTAAATGTTCTGTCAGTTAAATAGCTTTTAACCAGCTTGTGGGTATTTGCAGAAAAAGTCGTATTACTTTTGTGAAGGGTGCGAAATGAACTTATTCTCAAATAATCAAGTTTTCTAGTTATTGAGTGAAATTCTGAAATATAGTGAAATAAAGTTGTTGTTCGATTCTCTTTAGCAACAAACTCATATCTAACAACCAAAATTTTTATTTTTGTGTTGTTTAAAAAACAGATTAAAAACGAGAGCTTGCAAGGGGAATGGGTTTACCATCGAATGACTACTACAGAAGTTGTCAAGACGAGGAAGAGAAGGAAACTGCCACTGCCTTGCCCTGGCAGATCATTCTTCTATCTCTACTGCTATCCGTCTTTCCTTCTTTGCAGGTATCACAAAGGGACCACGTCAGCAGGCTCTAGTTAGTCTTCTCTTTAAAAAAATTTTTTTCATTGATGTAAAACATTTATTATTTATTAACAACAACAATAAAATCTTTACTAATTAAATATTTCCTTTTTGAGAAATTCTCCTTCACTCTTCTCATATTTTTATTGAATTAAACGCTGAACCATGAAATTTTCAAAAAAAAAAAAAAAAAAAAAACAAACTAAAAGTCATTTCAATAAAAAGGAAATTGTATACAAAAATTAAACACTTTCCAAACTTCATAAATACTTTCAGCCCGAAACAGAAAATACACATTCACATCCTTTATTTGTCTATAACAATTTATTATCAAAATAATCATTTTATATTTATGGAAATCCCATATCAAGCAACCCACATGTAATTGCTCATGATTAGTCAGACGACCACAAATAAAATGTAAAAGATACAGCACACTCTGCATCTTCTGTTGCAATAAAACACCCAAGCACATACACACACTTTTCAGTATCCCTTATAGAAATGTATGGATGATAATAAATTTTCATAAACACAAACAATAACAAATGTCAATAACATGCTCTATCATTGTGTTTACTAAAATGTATCCTTTTTAATGTTGTATTTAGTAAATAGTAGATTCTTTGTGGTAGTTGTAGCACTAGAATCTGTACTCTGCCCTGAGTGAACTCCTTAATTGTCCTTTGCTCATTACACCAAATATACTTTATTTGTCTAGTTTGTTTTTAGTATGCCTTACACACATACAAACCTGCATTTCAGTAACTGTAGCTGTGTTACTATACTGTTTGTTTTACAAGGGCATATTGGGAAATGATGTGTAGCAGAAAGCTTATTAAACTGAATGAGAATTACAATGCAATTCTTTTTTACAGAATCATTCTATTAAACTCCATCATTACTTGCACAAACATTTCAAGTTTATTGTCAAATTTTGTAAATTTATTTTACTATTCACGTAAACATTTATAAATATTTAATGGTGTGACTGTTGGCCAGGGATGGGGTTACGACTGCAATTTAAGCAACAGTTTCAATAGTGTTTTAAGGTTAAAATCGTTTAAACATAAAATTGGCTCAAGAATTATTGACTACGAATTGTTATTTTTTTATTATTTATTATCTTTTGTAGAGCTCATGCTTTTGCTGTTTCAGTTTTAGCAATATTATGTAAACAATTACTTTGTATATTGACAGCTTTTCTACTTGTCTAGTAGCCAGTAAATAACAGTAAAAAATCTGTCCGTAGTTCTAAACTATGTGGCCGTAAGGTCGAAGTTTTCGTCATGTAAGCCTTAAAACCTGCCTTGAGTGATTCTACTATTTCATGCCTGGTGAATCATACTGCTAAGCCCCGCTATAGTTTGACAAAGCGCTTAGCTTGCCTGAGTTCGATGCAGAAGACAGAGGGCAAATTACTGCATTCGATATTAATGAAAATTTCAGTAAAATTTAAATAGAAATTTCAATCGATATCAAATGCTATAATTTTTACCCAGGCTTCTCCTTAATATATCCCGGAGAGAAGTCAAAATAGAGGTCTGGTCTTATGTACGTACTAAGGGCCCCCCTGTTGGCAAAGAAGTCTGTCGGCTCATGGACCTTACACAACACAATCTGAGGTTGTTAAGGATGCCAAGTTCGTTCAGGGATGACAGATAAACTCTGGCTTCTCTTCAGTTAACGAACTGTCAAGAGTTGATCACAACCGTTGCAATATGCCAATAAGTCAGTCTACATTGGTTAAGGCCTGCATATGTTTTTTTTAATTATTGCTCATGTGTGTGTAAAAAGATATTTTTTGTAATTCAATTTTGGTATTTATTTTGAGAAAGTCACTGTATGTACTGCCATTGACAGCCATGTACCTACGTGTTCTTCGAGTTGCTAAGTGTCCCAGTAAGAGTACACTTTTTCTATTGTTTTTCTGAATGTGTGGTAGGTGGCCATGTCTTGCTGAAACCATATGTCGTCCAGTTGAGCCCCGAAAGAACTAAATAATCATGTTCCTGTAACGAAGTTTGCTTACAGTCACCGCAATTTCGGTTTCATTTCCCAAAAACTAATTCCTAACACAAATCTGCACCAGACAGCTGCTTGTTGTAAGGGCATTTGTTTCTCATGGAGTGCATGAGAACTTGACAATTTTGTGTATTCATAAAACCATTCAGTTGGCTCGGAAAAGATGACTTTTTCGAAAAATTGACTTTGAATTTACTTTGCTATAACGCATTTGTTCTATACTTAAGCGCTCCATTTTTAGTAATCGGGATGACAGCTGGCAAATTTCAAAGCTTTCCAATTGCACACTGTTACACTGAATTTAAAAAGTGCACTCTTAGCGAGACAGCATTCAGAATTTATATAGTAAACGTTTTTCTATTTTGTGATTTAAAAAAAAAAAGTAGTCCGAACGTAGAGGAAATTTTCTTCAATTGTATAGCCAGCTATTAACTGAAAATATGAGCCCAATATGAACTAATGCTTTCCTTTTACACAACCAAAATCTACTCCAACAATGAACTTTTGTTGTTTAAAGTTTAAGCAAACAATAACGCTCTACATTTATGAATCTCTTTAATTAATGTTGCACAAATTTGCTTTTAAAAATAAAGCATTTGAAAAAAATTAGTTTAAAAATATAATAACAAAATAGCTATCATTCAGTTTATACTTACAGTGTGATTATAAAAAAAATAAATAAATAAAACACATCAATAGGAGAGCATATTATAGATGCTGGATGTGATTTTCCTGTTGCTTATAGTTTTTGAATAAATATTAGCCCAAAAGCTTAAAAAAAGATTTGTTTTTTTTATTTATTTATCTTGTTCGATGTAAGTGTGCATTGTGTGCACAAAGCCGTCAGCTACAGTGATGCTGGAAATGTTAGTAGTTTTTTTGTTTATAATCAGCGTTACCTGGAGCTAAAAAAAATGCTAGAAAAGGCTAAATTACGCCTAAAAAATAAGCTGGAAAAAAGTTAAAAAGCTACAGCTTAAAATTCAAAATTTTCTTAATTATATATGACATTAGGAATTTTAATTATAATTTTTATAAATAAAAATATGATATATCAGAAACTAAAGAAAATAATGTCGTTTTCCACATGGCTTGAAAATTACCAAAATCTGTGTGATCTAATCTTTCTGGAGGTCTTTTAACATTTTCGAATAATTTCGTAATTTTTATTTTATGATACAAAACGGAAACTGAATTGAAACAACAGTACTGGGGTTTATGAAAATTAAAAAAAAATTTCAAAATAATCCATAGTAACTTCCGGAGGAACCATCGAAGATTAAGAGATAAAACGTACGCCATTTTAAAGGGAAGGCAGTCTATTGCTCAAATACTCAGAAGTTAATTTGGACTATTTTTAAAAAAATTTTGATATATCCATATACGCCAGTGCTGTTAATTTGAGGGGGTTTTTACCATTCCCCACTTTTGCCCATAAAAATTACCAAAATTACCAAATTTTAATTTGTAGGTTCTGAACTTTCGGGAAGTGCTTTAACATTTTCAGATATGTTCGTAGTTTTTATTTTATGCCAAAATCTTTGAGAATAACAGTCTTGGGGCTATATGGAAATTAAAAAAAAAATTTTAAATGAATTCAAAGTAACTTCTGAGTAATTAAGCAATAGATTACAAAACTAGACAGCCTTCCCTTTGAAAGGGGCAGTGATTACTTGGGCAGTAGATTATAGATTAGTAGATTTAGCTTTAAAATGATATGTGTCCCATCCCGTAATCTTCTATAGTATTTAAATACTTTTGAGCGAATTCAATTATTTTTCAACTTCAATATTAAAAAATAATATTTAAAATTCCTTGAAGTAATAATTTATTTTTTGATTTTTAATGCGATTTCTATTCTGATATTTTGCTTGCTTTGTCTTACTCAAAAGCGAGCAACCTCAGCATTACTAAATGGCAATACTAGATAACTGAATGCTAAATGGAACAAATTATTAATCAATTAGGAATAAAGTTCATTTTTATTTTACAAGTTAGAAGCCAAATACTTTTCTTTACTTTCCTTCGACCAATTTATCAATTTATGTATCAAAGTTTAATAGAAAATATTAATTCAACTAAATTGGTCTCAGTCTCAGATTGTTTATGTATGATTTGTTTTAATTAAAAAAAAATTGAGGCCAAACCATAAATTTTGAAGCTAAATGCGAGAAAAAGAAACTAAATCTAGCCTTTGAGAGGCTAATATGGCAACGCTGTTTATAATTACGGCAATCATAATAATATGAATCATGAGTCAGTTTTACCTTAATAATTAATCGGTCAAGAAACAAAATTACTAAAGACCATAAAGAACAGATAAAACTGCTTATTTGGGTCATGTCATGCAACAAATGGAAATAAATTTCCTGACTGCATAACCCCCATTTTTTTCTGATGCGCTTTGACCATTTGACTGTAAAAATCATCAATATTTCAAATTCTATTTATAAGTTTTTACTTGAAATTTTTTTTCTTAAATATGAGATTTTTGAAAATTCTGCTTAACACTTTTTATCATAACTTTAAAACAACTTATCTAATTTTATATTATCAATGCTGTTCTGTATTAATAATTCGAATATTTTATTCGGAATTGAAAATTTCAGCGTCTCATAACTAATTTGTGATTCATGTTAGACTTTTTTAAAATTTTGTTTTTTCTTTATTTTGGGCCAGAAATTATTGTTGGAATTAAAAGAACAAAAAAAAAAAATTCCATTTAATGAGAAGAAAAAAATGTATTTTCACATTTTTTTAAATCCGTGTGGAATACAGAACAGGCACGTATACCTCAAAAAATATTAAATTATTTTGGCTTTAATATATATTTTTTCTTTTTGGTTTAGCTGTTATTTTTCGAATTATTGAGAAAAATAAAAAACTTTTTAAAAAATTTAAGAAATTTTAGATTTTTATAAATTTGCTTTCAATACTAACCATTTTTTTTTACCTGGTCTCCAAGCCACTTATAATAGAAATAAATTAAATAATAAGCCAGGAGAATTCATGAAAAAATACCGCTAACATGAAGTTCCTACTTTTATAAAAAAAAAGTTTATGTTCTTAAAGGAAAATGGTCACTTTTTGCATGTAAAAAGTGTTGATTTTGGAATATCTATGAATTTCTGGAATTTTTTTGGTGAATGCTTTTTAAAATTTTTTATTGGTACATAATTTTCCAGCAAGGACAAGGTCTGCTGAAATAAAAATTAATAAAAATGGCAGAAATTTAAAAAAAAAATTTTCATAGTCGCCCAATAAGACTGCTATAATTTTACTCTTCCTCTTTCTCTCACTCGTCTTTTCTCTTTCATTGTCTTCTCTATGCATCTGCACATAATGCATTGTGTTTCTTTAATACTCGTACCAAATATCACACAAAAATCTTTCACATTTCTTTACACATGGATTTTCGTGCTTTTCATATTGAGCACAACAAAACAACAATTGGACGAGCACATATTTATTCCTTGGTTAGAGGGGATTTTGTGTGTTTGCATTTCTAGTTAAGAGGAGTGTTAGTGTTTGAGTATGTGTTTGTAATGTTAAGACGATTTTATGAGCCATTTGATCTGTTTTTAGTGATTATTTGATAATCCACACTTGCAAGTGTAAAAATAAATGTACGAGTATTTTTTGTTAAACAAATAATTTGTTTTATTTTTTATTTTACTTAAAAAAAGTTAGAGAGTAAGAAAAAAACACAAAGATTGCATCCAAGGCAGCTATTAACTCGTTTGAGCTAAATTTATTGATGCTGATTATGTGATATTGATTTAATAGTATTTAATGCATTTAGTTGAGCAATAATTGAGAAATGAAAGTTACTTTGGCAAATGTTTATGCGCCAATGAGCTTTTGAGTCACTTCAAATTGGTATAAAAATTCTACTTGGATTTGTAAGGTTGCTAAATTAAACACTGAATTTCCCAAATGTTGCCTCAAATAATATCTAGCATTTCTGTTGTTTAAAAAAACTGAGTCTAAAGTACCGCTTTCGACATGCAGCAATTCATATCGATATTTTTAAATATTTTTTATACAAAAACACTGAATTTACAATAGCTTTCATTGGGTATCGAATGAGGTGTTTTTGGGCCCTAAATTAAACAGCTACGCAGACAGTCAGAAAAACAAACGGACATAGCCAAATCCAGCATATATGTACTTTAGAGGGTAACACGCCAGCGTTTTCAGAGATTACAAACGGCATCACAAGCTGACATTTCTTATTTACAGTGTAGGGAATAAAGAGCGAATAAGTGCTTATACAAATTCTAGTATAAATGGAATGCACGAGTAATAAACTCAGTTCAAATGGTCGCATTTTATGTCAAGCGAGTTATATCGAAATTTTAAAACTACTTGATACAATTCGATTTTATGCAAAAGCTAGTGGAATTACAGCCATAGCTAAATTGATGCGGCAATACGTTCATTGTTTTATCTCATTTCTAATCAAATGAAATTGTAAATACTAAAAGTCAATTTTCAACAGACAATATAGTTTGCGACGAAGCTAACAGTACATAAATATTTATCCTAAAGAAAGATTTCTATCGTACCGAATACTGAATTCCCTAAATTTCCCAGTGCCATCCACACACAGCAAGTTTAGTTGGACAATTCTTTGTCAATTCTCTTTTAAAATTGTCGTTTTGTCCACACACAAATTTTTTTTTTCGGCAATTTTAGCATTCTTATTCAGTAGTCTTGGGTAGTACACGAACGAACTATTCATATTGTACTATTCACTTATTCGAACTGAACTAGTCTATGTTTTGAATTCTTATAGTTTATTTTCATGCTCTTTATTTTAAATGAACGACCTATAAATGGACGAACGAACTAAACTTAAACGAAAACAATGACGAAGGAACGAAAGTTGCAAATTATTTTCTTTTACAAAAATGGTATTTAAAACAAATAAACTCAAGAAGAAGCTTAATTTTAAGATTTTAAAATTAAAACTTAATTTTTTTTTAGCCGTAGTGACTAAAGTACTTTTTGAATTACATTATAAAAAAGAAATAGAAAACTAAATTTTAAAATTTTTCGAATTTTGTTTTGCTTTCAATTTTCGTAAAAAATTCCTTTCAACTCCTATTCGATATCATTTTATATAATAAAGAACGTTCAATGACAATCGAAAGTAAAAGTGATAAAGATACAAAAGATCAAATGAACTAAATGAACGAACTATTCCTTCTTAGTTTTTGAATTAAGAAGAGCGCTCACTAAAATAAGCTACGGAGCACAAGTCTATTATTCAGTCATTCATTCAGCCTTCAAGCTAACTTTCTTCTTTTTTTACATCTTTAGACCAGGACCACACACAGCAAGTTTAGGTGGGCAATTCTTTCGCAATTCTCTTTTAAAATTGCCGCTGTGTCTAGGCACAGCAATTTTGTTTCGGCAATTTTAGCATTCTTATTCAGTCATTCATTGAACCTCAAGCTACTTGTCTTCTTTTTTTACATCTTTATAAAAGACACGAAGAGGGAACAAAAGGGAATTGCAGAGTACGAGCAAGTTACTGAAATCTTCATTCTAATTGTTTGCGGTTTTATTCAAGTTAACAATGCTGTCGATAACTTTTTCTGTCTCTCTCTCTCTCTGTGTCCCTTGTTATAATAAAAACTGAATAAAAAAATTCTATCCATAAATAATAATGGAATTATGATTGTGACAAGGATATACTACGTATGTGTGAGTGGCAAAGCATTGATGCTTGTTATGAAAATTAAGTAGTTGCAATTAAATTTATTTAAATGAAATAATACTGTTAACATAATTTTTAACCACTCATTAAATATAAATTTACATGATGTCAAGTGTTATACAATATCGTTATAAAATTGTCTACTATTCGGGGAAGAACTACTTACACACACACAAACACACACATGCCTATACAGTAAGCAACACTCACAAGAACTATGCTCACACACATGTTGTTACACCAGGCTCATGCTTACACGTGTACTCTTGCATTTAAGTTAAAAAGGTACGAGTAGTTATAATTTAAATGTCAATTCACTTGCAGTATGAGTTTTGCTTGTGTGGATTTACACGGCAGTAAGTGTTAAGAGCTGTAGTTTAAAAAGGGATATTAATTTATGTATCGTACATACACATACAACATTTTACGCATAATATTTTCATACATGAGAGAAAAACACCTTAAATTTATGAAAGTTTTAAAACGCAACAACTAAAAAAAAAACTTCCCATCAACATGTGTGCATGTGTGACTGATGTAAACACAAGTATGAGTCAACATCAGCAGAATGTAACATAATAATAATTATCATAAATACCGGCTATGTTAGTATGCGTGATACTACTACCACACACACACTCACATGCAAAAACACAATCATGCGATCCCATAACTTATAATTGCTTTCAATTTATTGCTGCAGGAGTAAAAAGAACATCGTTGGTGGGGGAGGTGCAAAAAAGAATTGGGGCCGAATTACGGAATTCTTTTTGAATTCTATAGAAATTTTTAACAACATCGAGCGTAGAAAGTTGGCTTCTTATAAAAGTGTAGAACACATAAAATCAATTTTTAGAACCTTTAAATTTTCCTGCAATAGAATAAACTATTGAATT
Source organism: Thelaira solivaga (assembly GCA_947397855.1). Taxonomy (NCBI): domain Eukaryota; kingdom Metazoa; phylum Arthropoda; class Insecta; order Diptera; family Tachinidae; genus Thelaira; species Thelaira solivaga. The sequence continues at coordinate 32,356,501 of OX377612.1, forward strand.
AAAGGGACCTAGTCAGTGACATACTGGGGCATTACTCTGGGGGGTTATTATGTATTTCGATTCGAATCGAAAAGACTTTCGAAGAAAATTTTCAATTTGAAAAAGAAAAAACTAATCAAAATTTTTAATACTTACAACTCTGCTGAATTTTCGAAAGGTCTACGTCTTTTCGAAAGCCATTTTGATTTGAATCGAAATACATAGTAGCCACCCTGTATTGCGATAGGAAAAAAACGGCACGAAATCGATTTGATCGTTTACATTTTGTATTTGTCTGGTAGTACCCCCTCTGTAACGCACAACTGCATTTCAACGTCGTTTTATACATACAAATATCTTGCGATGAGCAAAGACCAATCGCAAAACATTTAGCTTTCGCAACTGCTTTCGCATCGCTGAACAACTAACTTAGGTTAAATTAATCTTACATCAATTAAGAGATTCATGAAGAGTCTTGCAGTTTTATAAGTTAGGTTAGGTTACAGAGGGCACCCCAAAAAGAAAAATAGAAGGGAGGGCTCACTTGTGTCCCTTTGTGATACCTGTTTAAAAGGGAAGCAAAGAAAGACATTAATAGAGACAGAAGGTGAAAGGAAGTAGAGAGATAGGAAAGAAGAACCGATTAATGCTTCTAATGCTATTTTTACTACATTCAAAAGCAAAAATCGAAGAAGAATCGATCTACTTAATGAAAAAACTAGTTCTGCTTATGGGATTCAAGCACATTCAATTAAATACAAGTTATGTGCTAGAGTGATTTTGACTTCATTCAATAAACTAGAGGCTCAGAGCTTGGGTGCGGAAAAAAGTATGAAAGCAACAAATTTTTTATTAATTTTTTCGCTTGCAAATAAATTGAAATTAAAAGACGCTAAATGATTTCTCTACAGAATTTCCGTATGAAATGGTAGTCAGTGCCAGTCCAGACATGGCCGTTTTGGTTCCCTGGGAAGCTTTTTTAGTTCTGTGTTGATCAAATTTTATTCTACGAATTTTTTCACCAGAAAAGTTTTTAATTTTTTTTATAAAGTTTAAGGGAGATGTTGTTTTTATAAATAGAAACATTTCTGAACTCTTTACAGTATTGTGCAAGGCCTTGGTCTTGTGCAGACTAGTAAATTTTCCGGCATGTTATTTTTCATTGATTATTAAAGTTGGCGTGTGTTGTGTTTGTTGAATGTGGCCTTTAAAATTATTGTCATTTAAACATTAAAAAATGCACACACATACATTACATCCCACTATACACACAGAAAAAAACTTTAAAAGGCCTGTATTGACCAGACCTTTTTACAGGCTTTTTAAGACATTCCACAGGATCAGTTTGTCTTCAAGAAAGTGACTGTTCTGTTTTCTAAATGATTTTTTAGAGGGAACAATAAAATCCAAAACAGAGAAACATTGAAAATAAAATTGACCCGAATATGAATATTTCCCGAAATATGTTTTTTGTTTTGCAAGAAAAACTTTCTTAATCAAAGAACTTACTCTTATAAAAGAGGGAAAATATGGTTTGTAATAGGAGAAACGTTAAAAATTAAAAACTCCCAGAGAATTTTTATAGAAAATTTGGGTGATTATGTTGATACGGGATTATAGTTATTTAAAATTTAAATAGTTCAAGGCTAACAAGCTTTCAAAAAGTCCTGCTGCAACGGGAATTTTATGGCATCTGCTGTGGGGACCAATAAGACCCTTGTACGAATATGTGTAAAAAATTTATAAAATGTGACTAGAAGGTCTTCTAGCTGCTAAACTTCTAGGCCTTTTTATTACAACCTTCCTGTTACAGCTAGAAACATTTACACACTTGCTTATTACAACACATGCATACACATGCAACACTGTATATTTGTCGTACATACACCTGAATGTGTCTTTCCTCTTGAAGTCCAACAAGCATTGTTTTGTTGTCAATACAAAAAAGGACATACAAATCCAATACATTCCTAAAGTTTGTAGTTGTTGCTTCCTTTCGCATGTTTATTTTTGTTGCTCTTAGTTGTCCTTTAAGTTTGTTGCCTGAAAATAATTTCATAATGGAGTTGAGTAAAGATGTAGAAAATTATATTACATCATGACCAGTATTCGCCTCTTTTTGTTTGGGCCACAAGTACTAGTATTCGTATGTGTGTGTGTTTTTTCTGTCTGTGTATAAACATGCACATTAATATAATGTGCGTCTAGTTTTTGTTTTTTTGTTGGTGGCGTCTCCTAGACGTCTGAAATTGCTAGATGTACTACGTAAAATTGCATTTCATGTCACATGAATTTCGTTTTGTACTTTCACAAAACGCAAAGGCAACAGCAAAAATAAAAAAAGACGTAACAAGAAGAAACAAATGACTAAAAGCTCTTTTAGCACAAACACATTCGACCCCAAACACACATGGCAAAAGGATGCAAATAATAGCAAGTGATTGTTTAAAGAATGACATTTACAATAAATTTATTGTACGCCCATACAATTGCAGTATAAATTGTAGACTGTGCATGTTGTACGCCAAACGTTTTATTTTTGTTCTTACCTGAACGTAATGGATTTACAAAATAAAGGACAATTTGGCATGTTAGTATATGCATGTGTGTGTGTGTTTTTAGGTAATCAAAGGTAATGAACAGCAAATGAGATAAAATTAACAAGGACTCTTTAAATAGTCCATGAATTGAACAAATTTTTTATAAAAAAAAAAAAAAAAACAAGAGAAGAAAAAATCTAGCCAATGAAGACAACATGATGATGCCTAAAATTGCTTTTATTAAAAGGACACTTAGATGATTAAAACTTAACAAAATTGGCTGACGCACACATACACATGAAGCGAGAAGCCGACTAAGAGAGAGAGGGAGCTTTAGAAATATTTTTATTTCAATTATGTTTTAATGCAAATACCAAACAAATTTGACTTTAAAATGCCATTTAAAAAAATTAAAGAAAACATTTGCTTACATACAACCATACGCACACACATACATCAACATGTTTGTAAGCTAATGTGGGAATTTCATTTACTGAAAACTCCATTTGTTTTTATTGCTCTCTGACAGTGAAATTTAATTTTCTTAGCAGTTGGAAATTAAGGAAACAAAATAAAACAGTAAAACGCTTGTAAATGTGTGTGTATATTGTTATTTGTATTTGTTTTTTGTTTATAAGATACAACAATTCCATCAAGCTTCTTCGCTTTTTGAGCTCGTAACTCCCATACTGCTAAGCAAAGGTAACACCCACTAGTTTGCAAAAAGATTTCCATAGCACGTACTAGCGCTGCAAACCTTATACGATTATCCAATTATTTAGCTCTTCCAATAATTTAAAATCATTTAATTTCGAATTATGAATTAGTTTTTGCTTTTTTCTAACATTTTTAAGTCACACAAGGCTGTTTTGTATTCCGAATCTGTATATTTTAGTGGGAAGGGTAAAATTCAGCATCTCATAAATACTCTGTGGGTGTTCGCAATAAAAAACTTGTTTCAATTTAACTAAATTTAACACTTAAACTTTTATTTAATAATTAAATATTGGGCTCGTTCATAAGACGTAACTGTTGAGCTCAACTGCTACACAACTGTTGGCAACTGTTGAGCACAACATTTACGTCTTAAAAACGGTGTGATGAGTATGAACAGCTGATACATGTAAACAATTAAAACAAATAAAAAAGGGACAATTTAATATTAGCTAATTAGCTAATTTTGTTTAGCCAAAAGTATGATTTCAGTAATATGATTTGTTATGCGTCAATCTCCAATTTATCCATTTTTACTTTATTTTAAATAAAATTTCTTAAAACGAAATAAATAACAAATGCTACAATAAAATGATAACGCTGCCAATAGTATTTCTAATACAACGCTAAGCCACCACCGTGTTTAAAAAATGTATGAACATTCGAGACAATTAAGAAACACATAATTTAAATGAACACCTTAAAAGAAACGCATAGTAAGCGAAATTATTATTATTTCAGTTTTATTTGGTTAGTTTATGACAGTTGTACTGTAAAATGTAAGAAGTTAACTTGCGGCAGCCACATATCAAAGCGACGCTGCATTAGAATTATGCGGCATAGCTCTCTTCGATCAGCTGTTTAGTCTTAGCACAACATGTTGACTTTAGGTAGCTAAAATAATTTATGATGGAAAAAATGGCAGCAAATACGCAACTGTTGAGTTGAGCGGAATTGCTCAACTATGCGTTTCTAAGACGAACACTCAACAGTTGCACAACAGTTACGTCTTATAAATGCGCCCATTAAAATTTTGTAGAGCGATAGATAGGAAGGTGCTTCGTGTAGAAAAACTGAAAATTGTTGTTTGCCAACTCTTCACAGTAGCAAAAAATAGTACTTGATTGCTTAGTGTTTGCACGAGTCGTCAATCTGACACAAAATGCCTCATACTCTATGGTTCCTTTAAACATTTTTTAAAATGGAGTTTTCTAAAATTTTCATTTAATAAGAAGAAAAAAAATTAGGAATACAGAAACTATGAAGCAACTTCTATCATACAAAAAAAAAAAATAATAATAAATAATTTCGATGTCTTTCATTAGATATATCGGAAGTGACGATTAATATCCCATTTTTAATAAATAAAATTGTCAAGGCAACTCTATTTCATTCAAAAATTTCTTAGTACACTGCAGCTCTCCTCTAGAGAGTTTTAAAGTAACAATACCATGAAGACACACACACACACACACAAATCATATAAAGGACTAGTTTAACAAAATACAGAAAATGCGTACAGAGGAGAGATAATAATAAAAAAACCGGCAAAATGATGAAAGATAGCAAAACCACAAGTTCGCCTCCCCCTCTTCTCTAGATAGAAAGAAAAAAACCAATAAAACAGCTGCTTTAAAGGCCAAAACTTACATTAACCCCAATTGAGAGAATATTCATGATATAAAGAGAGCAAGAGTATAACTATCACGAAGATGGAAACAAAGTGAGAATGAAACACTTTATGCTGACTTCACTTGTATATGTGCAAATCAGTGTTGGGATTAAGGGCACAAATGTACTTTATATTTACTCGTAATTACTTAAAATGTATTAGATTTCATTCAACAGAAAAACTCTCATATCTGTAGTTTTCGACAGCCTTATTACAGTTGTCGAAATCATGCCAAAAGCAAAAAAAAATGTGCCAATACTTCTCTTATGTTTTACATTGGTATTGTCGAATTTTGACTGCAATTGCAACGCCTGTAATTACAGCCTAAGGCCTAATTGTGAATATTTTGTCGTAAAGAACAGTGATATGTGGCAACTAAGGCCACATGTTTTACATTACCAAGTTGCAAATTCGACAACAAGAGCGACACTCGTAGATTTAGAATTAGAGGGAGGAGGGCAAAAAGTCACCTGATCACTGCGACCTATGGCGACACTACTCCTTGGATGATTTATTGCCCATTTCCGATAATTATAGGCTCCCTAAGTAGCGAAAACGGTTCCAAATTTGACCATTACGGTGACACAATATGTGCTCTTTTGTCTCTGCATATTCGCTACATAACTAGCAGTGGTCAGTTTGACTGATCCTCATATATGCCAAGTGTTTCAATACTCAGCAATGTCCAGGCAAGAATCCCGTGACAATGCGAATTCCTGACCGAGTCAAGCTAAGTAGTTTCCTTGTTTTCTTCCGAGATCGGAATGACATGCATGTTTTTACTACTCTGATACCTTTTGTCTCCAGCCAGTATTGTTGAGATGCTCTTTCCAGCCACTCCTTAAAACTGACCTTAATAGAGCTCCAAGACAGTCTGCAGAATGTTTCTGGGCCAATAAATCTATTAAGCGCACGTTTTCTTGCGAGTTTGTCTGCTTTCTCATTGTCCACATATCCTTTATGATCTGCTGGATATATCAAGTGCACCCTTTTATTAAATGCTAGTCCTTCTAAACACAAATTATTGTTAACTTATTTAAACTTAAATTTCCAGCTAGCAGAAGATCAGGAGAGCGCACATGGATTCTCATATATGAGCAGTAATTTTTTAAAAAGGTCTCTTTTTAAGAAAATAACTGAGTCCGCAGTGATTTTAATAAGATTGTATCTATATATATATTATCTTACTAAAATTAATACTAACTAATTGCTTTATTGAAAAGACTTACATCACTTTCAATATTAAAAGCTCAAGTGATGTATTTGAAGTACCTCGAAAGCTAAGTAGGAATATGAAAAATGAAAGAAGTAGAGTCGAAAGAGTTATAGACTCAATCACTTGCTATTCTCTATAAAAATTTACAGCTTGTTAGAGGCTCTATAGGTAACGCTCATCCAGATAAAGTTCTCACCGATCTTTCGAAACAATGACAGAAAATCAGAAGGCCCATAATAGTTTTTTGGCCATCGCCCATTTCTCTTACCAAATTTTAAAAACATTGAGATGTACTTCTGATTTTCTGTGATTGTTAGATTTTTGAATTTTTAGATAAACTAAGCAGTACTTAATGTCAACTGACTGCTTAATTTCCTACATTTAGCGCAACATTAAGGACTTTTTTCTTATTAGTAGGAAAGTAAGTATTTTAAAAGTGGAGCCACAAAAAAACCATACGGAAATATAAAGAATTAAGAAGAAACAAACCAAGTAAGTTTATTATTACGAACAAATTGAGAGAGAGAGCATTACAAAGAGCACAAGGAAATATAAATCCAAATGTGTGCTCTCAAATATAAACAATAAATGGGCAATAAAAAATGAAAAAAATCATGCACATGTTTTCATGGCAAAGCAAAGCAAAGCAAAAGCAAAGTCGTTTCAAAAAGCCGGTTTATGTAAATGAGTCAAGCAATAATATGAGAAGAGACTTAATATGTTTTAACTCTCTCTCTAATAAGAAACGTCTTTTACTCTTCTCTTTGTATTTTAGCCTGATGCATTTAACGAGATATTAACTAATGTTACACGAAAGGGTCTCGTTTTAATGCAAAGCGATTAAATTTATTAAAATTATACAAATATAAATACACTCATACAAACGAGGGTGGTTGCTTAATTAAGAGAAAATAATTTATGTTCTTAGGCTCTCTAATTTTGCAGACTAGAGGCTCGAGACGTACAAGATCTTGCTATAATGGTAGTCGCTGCACTCAGTTGTTGTGCAAAAATAGCAAGGCTGTTTGGAAGCTTGTTCTCGGATCACTGGTTGCTACGTGACTGCAGATAGATATATTTCCTTTCACCATTACACAATATTCAGCACAAACGGGAAGGCTATTTCTACGCTTGTGGCTGTGTTCACTGGCCACTCTATGCTCGACCTGGGTTAAATGAAGTTGAGCGCAAATAGGAAGTATATTTTTGGGCTTGTGGCTGTGATCGATCCACAAGCCAATAAATAAGAGCTGCTTTTTAACTTTGCGGAAATATGAGTTAAATTTCCGCAATTTGACAGGCAGTCGAGAATAAGTAGATGGTAACTTCTCTGTGAAAGCTCAATGCATATTTCATAGAGGGCATATTTATTTGGGGTATCTATGATAATGTTAGAGGACTTTTTTTCCCTATATTACGTGGTAGGCTTATATTCCTTTACTATTCTACGACATTGTTTTGGCAAATATTTATGTGGTTCAAAACAAAATCTTGGGTTTCCATATTAATCTTTTGCGCAAGCATATTCTATAGGAAACACTGTTTTATTTTATATAAAATTGTTTACTAATTGCTTGAAAATGCATATTTTTTACCATATTAAGTGGAAGAACTTTTCTGAAGCCTACAAAACAGAACTATAGTGATCCCCATAATTTTTCTTAGGCTATATTCACTTACTACTAAATTAGCCAGGAAATATAGTCTAAAGAAAAATTAGGGGGCTCACGATGGTTTTCTCTTGTAGAGGAGATTCATTGAACTTAATAAGATGGAATGGATTCCTTTCAAATCAAAAATTTATGGTCTTTCTGTACCCACCTTGAACAGAAAAATTAATCACTAATTTGTTATTTTACTGAGTTGACATGTTTTCACTTTTAGTTTAGTTTTGATTATACATTTTTGTCAAGTCTTATGACTGATTACGTTGACTTAGCCTGTACCGAAACTGTTTTCGAAAAAAATTTTTAATTCGAAAGAAAAATCTAATATGTAGAACTTTCGAAAATTCAGCAGAGTTTTATTAACATTGATTTTAAAAATGTAAATTTTTTTTCGAATGTTCTACATACACTCCGGTTCACTTATTTAAAGGTACTAAAAATTCCATATTCAGCAGCCTGTATCTTTTGCAATTTTTAACCGATTGCGAAATTTTAAAATGGAAATGGAAGCTAGACACCTTGAGATATAAAAAAAAAATCATGAGAATCGTGGTTTCTTTACTAAAGAACTTTTTTAAAGCAATTTATCAAAAAAAGTCCAAAAATGTGCTATTTTTTTTGGTTCACTTGAATAAAGGCACTTTAACTAATTTTAATGAAAAACAGTTTTTCTTTGTTTTTTTAATTTGTTTTACTTTATTTAAGACTTATTAGTAATGGGTACAGCCCCCTTTGTTTTTAATAACTTCAAATATACGGGTTTTCATTGACAGATAAAGAGAATTTATGTATTATTGTTCAATTCATCAACAATTTTTTATTAGCCACTGTAATAACCCTCGTAGAAATTCTTACTAAACTGTGGAGGGAACAACAAACAAACAGGAGCAAGCAAGTCAGCAACAAGAATAACAACAATTGTTTTGTGTGCTCGAATACTACAAGTTGTAGCAGTCGTAGTAGTTGTTGATTTGTTGCTGCTACTGTTGTTGTAGTTGTAGTACGAGTTCAACTAGAATCAGATACTTAGTGTTGCCAGACTTTTTATAAATTGTTTTTTAAATAAATGACTTTTAAAACAGTGTAAAAGATTTTGCAGACACATTTTTATCATAATTTGGTAAAAGAAATCGAAAATTATTTAAAAAAAATTTAATGTTAGCCACCATTTGTCCAATGAAATTAAAATTTTTGCTCAGCTTTCTTCCAATTTAAAACAGGGTACAAATTGTCGTATTCGATATCGAAAGAAACCGATCGAAAATTTGGTGAATTAATTTAAAAATTTAAATTGAAGTTACTGGATATCGAATGCGACGAACTGGCCTCAGATTATAGAATTTCTAAATAAAAAAAGAGGTTTTTCAACGTGTTTAAAAGAGCAGTTTCTTTGCTTAAGGGTTCTAGTTATTTGACAACTTCCCTCTTCATCATTCATTCACTATGTTTGAATGACATTTGTTTTGTCGAAGTTCTATTTCGTATTATGATAGTAATTCGTCAGTTATACACATCGAATAAAAAAACTTGTGAACATCTTCGGTCCAGAGCGCAAGTCGTGACATTAGATATCGAATTAAATCGGTCACCGTCCTAGCCTTTTTGTATGAAATTATTTGAGAATTTCAAAAGAAGATATCAATTACGCTGGTTTTACCTTAGATTTTTGGCTCAGGTTTCATAGCTAGACTTTGCCTGAAAGGGAAATGTTGGAACATATTCTGTGCGAGTAGCCAACGATGGTTAGACGCAGAATGAGTTAACTAGACAGTGGAACTGGATGACCTAAGTATGATTAATCTTACAACTATTACGAGCTTCGTAAGGAGACTCGGATTTTGGTTGTGAACTGGGCTGCACAATAGATTTTAATAGTAGCGGTGCAATTATAACCCATAATAATAATAAATAAATAGACTTTGCGCCTGTAGAAAGAAAAGAAAAGAAAAATTTGTATTCATCCAATATCTGCTTTTGTTGCCGTATAATAAGTACCTGACAACTCGCTGTTTTGAAACATTAAAACATTAAGGAATATTTTTTTTGATTTCATATTTGTACAGCCAAATACTCAGAGTCTATTTAGTCAGAAATCGATTTTGAGACATCCAGATTGTCTAGTTAATTAGTGTGCTACAACTTATCATTCAACTAGTGACCCCATAAATTCACATTAATAACTGAAAACAGTCTGGTAGCCTTTAACTGAGTGTATTTGTGTGTGTGTGTATCTGTGAATGTAACATAAACATAAAATTGAATTCTTTTTTTATTTTACTTTTTTTTTGCACAGACAATCATGTACTCCTATTTGCAAATATATATATGCGTGTGTATGTGTCCCTTTTGCATGCATTCTCGTTATGTTTACCATTGATGATGGCTGTGCTTTTAGTCATGTTGTTTAGTGTAAGTTTTGCAATGTTACAGTAAGGACGCGTTCATTTTTCGTTACAAAAATTCGTTTAAGGTCTAACGGCCTGTAAAGACAAGCCAAACTAAACATGTTTAAGAACAACAACACATATAGAGAATAAAAAATTAAATTAAATTGAAAGAAAAATTCTAAGATTCTTGTGATCAGTGAACAACATATTCTTGTAAGAAAGAACAAAAAAAATGTGTATTTGAAAAAGTTTGTTACAACGAAAAATACAATTTAAAACCGGTTAATTAAATGGCTTAAATAAAACAAAAAGTGCAGTGCAAAGAAAAACAAAAAAAAAATTTATTTTGGAAGAAAATTCTGGTTTTTGAAAACTTCTAATACTAAACTAAAAATTTGCTATATAAAAAATTACGGAAAAAAATATTTTCAGCAAAAAAAAAAAAAAAATTAAATAAAAAATAAATAAAAATATTTTTTAATTAAATAAAAATGCTTTCAAAATAAAATTTTTATATAAAAAGTTTTTACTGTATAAAAAAGGCATTCACGTTTACACCTTTAAAGTCTGTTGCATGTTGTTGCCACTGTTGTCGTTTAAAAAATTTTCATCAACCTGGTAATATTTCAGACAAATATTATACCAAAACAAAAAAAAAAAAAAATTACAAAATTAAAATTTTTATTAAAAATATATAAATAAAAAAAATTTATAAAACTGAATGCTAATTATAAAACAATCACCCCAACACCTACATACATACAAGCTTTATAATACACATCCAGCTGTTAAAATTTTTTAAAGCACTGAAAAAAGGCAAGTGTCACAATTTACACTCTCCAACAGGAATAAACCCCTCTTTAAAACAAATTCATTTTATAATATTTTTGTTATTTGTTTTTTTGCATTTTGCTTTCTTTTTTTATTACCGCCGGAAACCACCAAAAATAGTACATAAACGATTTTACAACATTGTCTAGCCACAACACAAATTTTATTGTTGCTTTGGCTGTTGTTGTTATTTTTCTTTATTGTTTTCAAAAACATTTTTTTTCATTTTGTTTGTTGTTACTACAGGGCATGTTAAATTTGGGGGAAATATTTGTCACGCAAAAACAAAGGAAAGGAAAATATTAAAATAAAAAAAAGCAATTTTCTTAATTTATTTTTTTTTAAAGTTTTTAATAATTTAAATTTCAATATTCAAGCAAATTTTTTTGTTTTTTAGTGGTAAGAGAGTAAAAGAAAATAAATAGAAAATTGAGATTGATTAGTGTTTTAAAGTTTAACATTTTTTCTGCAATTTAAATATCATTGAAACAAAATAAAATTTAAAATTTAGTAAAAGCTTAAGCTACAATTAGTAGACTTATCGACATATATTTTCAACAAAGCCCTCAGTTACTTTCGAAACATTTCATAGAGGCATCCAAACAAATTCAAAGTTTTCAAAATTTTTTACAATTTAAGCTTCAGTTCAAAAACTTTATTTTTATTTTTAGAAGTGAGGCTTATTATGTATTTCGATTCGAATCGGAAAAAAAACTAATTATGTAGAACATTCGAAAAAAAATTAAAATTTTTAAAATCACCCTCCAAATTGTTAATACGACTCTGTTGGATTTGCGAAAGATCTGCATTTTAGTTTTTTCTTTGGAATTGTTCTTTCTGAAAGCCATTTTGTTTCGAATCAAGTTCAAATTGCAGTGGCAATGGAAAATAAGTCCATCTAATTGTAAATTTTATATACAATTTTTAGACTAAGATTTCAAGTACATTTTGCAAATTTCATTTAGAAAGATTCAAAATTAAAACAAATTATGAAAAATAAATGATGCTTTTTTTTTGAAATGCAAAATTTCATTTTTCTTGCATTTATCGTCAAAATTTATAATTTAGCCCCTAGCTTTTTTCTTGGCCTTTTTTGTTCTACAAAATAACCTTAAATAATCTTTTCTGGAAAAATGAAAGCAAATCATACATAAACAATCTGAGACTGAGACCAATTTAGCTAACTTAATATTTTCAATAAAACTTTGATATGTAAATTGATAAATTGGTCGAACGACGGTAATTTCATAAGTAAAGAAAAGTATTTGACTTTATTCCTAATTGATTAATAATTTGTTCCATTTAGCATTCAGTTATCTAGTATTGCCGTTTAGTAATGCTGAGGTTGCTCGCTTTTGAGTAAGACAAAGCCAGCAAAATATCAGAATAGAAATCGCATTAAAAATCAAAAAATAAATTATTACTTCAAGGAATTTTAAATATTATTTTTTAATATTGAAGTTGAAAAATAATTGAATTCCCTCAAAAGTATTTAAATACTATAGAAGATTACGGGATGGGACACATATCATTTTAAAGCTAAGGTTGTCTAAATTTATAATCTACTGCTCAAGTACTCACCGTCCCTTTCAAAGGGAAGGCTGTCTAGTTTTGTAATCTATTGTTCAAATACGCAGTTTACTTTAAATTATTTAGAAATTTTTTTTTTTTAATTTTCATAAGCCCCAGGACTGATGTTCTCAAGGCTTTTGGCAGTTTCCGTTTTGCATCATAAAATAAAAATTACGAAATTATTCGAAAATTTTAAAACATTTTCAGAAATATTAGAACCTACAGATTAAACTCTTTTTTAATTTTGGAAGTTTTCTAGCTTATTTTTTTTCGACGTGATTTAGCCTTTTTTAAGGAAATATAGCTGATTATTATATATATAATTTATAAATTAGAGTCAACTTTTGAGCCAAATGAACTGCAAATTTATTCTAAAAAATTTTAAGCGCTGATTTCAAACCCACATTTTATTTTTTTCGAACTTTGGTGGTCGAGTTATATCGCAATCTCTTGAATGAAAGAAGTGATACCAGCATTACTTGAAAGCACTTGCATTTATTTATTAATAAATAAAAACCATAATTCCGCAAAAAATTGTATTATACTTTTAAATTTGCTCTATAGCTTCTGAAATATCCTAAGTTTTTAAACCCCTTTTTATTACAAATTTTTTTTTATTTGCAATCTATTTTACAATTAAAATAATGAGCAAATGTCATGACTTAAATAACATATATTGAGTTTCCCTTAAAACTCAAAAAAAAGTAAATACAATTAGACAATTTTACTTTTATAATTGAAATAGGATTTGACAAATTAAAATTATTTCCTATTTTCGGAAGGGACTTGACCTACCCTACATGTAGTCTTTTAAGTCTCTGGATTTCATTGATATCATCTAACAGGTTTATTGCTAACACATTTGAATGATTACTTAGCTATTTAGGTTTATTACAAATTAAAAAAATTTTTAATTTGCAAAAAATTAATTAAAACTAGATGTTTTCGCCCGGTTTGCCTGGCACCAGGTTCTTCATTACGTGAGTCGATGTCCTTAAGCAGCATATGTACCAAGTTTTAAAGAACGCTTACGCTTACAATTATAAATTTAATTGCTAAAGAATCCATCAAAATACATAGTTATATAAAGCCAACCTCTACTTTATAACGCCAACCAAAGTGGTAAATAAAATGGTTGCAAAGCATAATTTCAGGCTTATCTTTTTAAGCAATGGCGAGTGAAAACTGTTTAAAAGTGGGCGTAAAATGGGCGTGACTAGTCCTATGTACCAAATTTCTACACAAATCAATTGGAAAACAACAAAATGTATAGCGAACAAACAAACAAATAAAGAAACAGAAAGTGAATTTCATTTACAAAGATGGAAGCAGGTCAGAAAAAAACTTTATTTTTAATAAAATGTTTATTTATTTAGTCCAACAGAATTTATTTCTAAGACAAAATTCTTAACGAGCACTGACAGCTTTGATCATCGGCTCTATTAAAATAAATACACAAGCTTCCAGGATTCCTCTTGGAAGCACCTCTTCACCAAAACAATGAAGTGATTTATAACCATCTTGTAGTATGAAGATATCTGAGAAGGTTCCCTAACTTTAAAGATTGCATTTATCAGATAAACTGGGCAGCAATAATTGTTTACTAAATCCTTAAGAGATTTCCCGTCTTCTAATTCAGTTTTATTTTATTGAAGTTTGTGTGTTTTTTAACTTTTTTTTTTTTAATAAGGCAAACGTCGTTTTTCACTTTAGCTTTTTTGTGGGTTTTTAGTGAATTACAAAATAATTTTTTAATGCTTTTAATTTGTTATGAAATTTTTGGGAAAAAATTAAACTTTCGTTAAAATTTTAACTTTCGCCATTTAGTTTATGCAAATTGAAAAAAAAAAATTATTCGAAAACGCTAAAATAGCAACACTGCTGATATTAAGTGTAATTTTTTTTGACTTTGTCACTTTTTCGTGTTCTCCTTTTAAATGTTTACAAATTGAAGTAATTTAATTTGCTCATTGTGTGTGTTGCCTCGTTAAAAGAAAGGAAAGTAGAAGTGTAAAAAGGAAAGAGTCATGTGTCTTTCAATTTTATTACACCGCCAACTGTCACCATCGTCAACATCATCATCATCATAATTATTTTTTAGTCTATGGTCAACCCAACTACTGTTTTTTCTGCTTGTTTTTTGTTCATAAAATAAGTTTACTAGACTGTGTTTGTCCTTGTGTAAATAACGAATACAAATTGTGGGCAGCCAAGAATATGTGTGCGTTAGAGGTTTAATTATGTTTTAACTTTAACATTTCCTTTTTGTTAATAAAATTAATTATGACAGGGAAGCTAAAATTAACCTTGACTGAGTCATTTTGTGAAATTCAATTTTATTAAAAAAAAAATTTAAAGCTGTAAGAAATTTCTAAATTTCTAAAATTAAAACCTGTAAATCGATTTTAATAAACTCTGTCTCATTTTGTTTTACTTAATTTCTAATAATTTTTTGAAAAATAAAATTGTTAAAATTTTGCATGACTTCCGCGATATCTTTGAAACTAGTAAGCCAATTTAAAAACGATATAGATACGACTTAAAGGAAATTTTACTGTAGAATCAAAAATAACAAACATATGTCATGTTACCTCTTGAATTAAGTAAATAATGCTAAATATATCTAGAAAATTAGAGCGAATTGGAAAAGCGAATCTTAGATTTGAAATCAATGCTCTGTTTTCTTTGGAAACAGTTTCCAGCTGCCTCATAGTTATAAAATATGTCTACAGATTAGTTGCGAAAATCTCATAAATTTATTTATTGAATTGAAAAATTATTTACATAAAAATAATTGAATTGCAAAACCGAGAGCCAATATTATTTTTATACAGGTAACCGTGTATTGTTTTTATGTTATTATTAAATTAATGTTCATTCGCTCCCAAAATAATTTTTTATGTTACAAAAGAACCTTCCCTTTGCTTTAATGAACATAAGAAAAACAAACTCTGATCGAATTGGTTGAGTCTTTCTGGAGTTTTGCTCTTAGCAACGCATTTGGCTATTAATTTTTATTCATTCATTGATTTATATAGAAGCTCAGGGACCTTTCATTAGCAGAAAATTTAGTTTCTTTCAATTTAAAAAAAAAATTAAATTTAGACAAACTTGCAGATAGTATTTCCCGTATAAATGGTCATAAGATTGTCATTCAAAAAAATTAACAAAATTTTGTTTTCTTAAATTAAAAAAAAAAAAAAAAACATTTTTTAAGCAAATTTTTGCTGATCCTTCTTTCTAGTTAAAAAAATTTATTTAAAATACAATTTACCTTTTCAAATGGTTCGAATTATTAAATTAAAAAAATAGAGCCTCTCTAATCTGCCATCCACCGTAGGTGTATAAAAATGTTCAGAGGAAAATAGAATTTTAACTAAAACTTACAGTTATGTTAT
The DNA here is from genome assembly GCA_947397855.1 of Thelaira solivaga. NCBI lineage: Eukaryota > Metazoa > Arthropoda > Insecta > Diptera > Tachinidae > Thelaira > Thelaira solivaga. The sequence goes on from OX377612.1 coordinate 32,372,477, forward strand.
GATCAGCCTAATTGTGAATATTCCAAGAAAATGTTTTCTTAGGAAAAATTTTGTTTAAAAAAGAAAATAGAAAATTTTGTTTGATGAAAAAAATTTTTTTTTTTTCAAAACTGGGTACTTAAACTTTAACGGGAATAAAATCAGTATTTGATTATGGATTTTGATGTTTAATAGTCCAATTTATTTTAGTTATATGAGATTTTAAGATTAAATAATAACAGAAGCAACTAAATTACGGTTTCTATTTTCTGTGAAACTTTAAAAACCAAAAATTTCATTATTTTTAAAAAAAATTTTTAATTTTCTATGACATTTTTTTAGTAACTAGTATATTAATAGTTGAACTAAAAGAGGAAGTAAAAATAAATTAAAGCCAATATGTTTTAAAATTTTTTGTAATATTTTGTAACAAATTCCGATAAGTCGTTTTAAAGTTATGATAAGTTGTGTGAAGCAGCCTTTTCACAAATCTCATACTTTATAAAAAACAAAATATATTATTCAGAGTTTGAAATTCTGATCCTGATTTTTACAGTTACTAAATTACCATAGAGCTATAGAAAAACTAGCGTTTATTCAAGGGAAAACTTAAAAAAAAATTTTTTAAGTAAAATCTTTTTTTTTACATAAATTAATTTAAAAAAATTGATTTGAGTGCAGTCTAATTTAACTAAAAATTTTTACGTTTGTGATAATTTTTGCTTTTTAATAATGTAAATAAATTACTGCTCTTAAAATTTGTTTCCAAAAAAATTTTGTTAAAAAAAAAATAAAAATCCCGACCCATTCAAATTGAAAAAAAAAAAAAATAAGAAGAAAGTGATGCATGTACAAGTTGTTGCAGAAAACAAAATTGCAAGTGCATGCATGTGTTTTTGAAAGTTTACAGTCAAATGAAATAGAAAAATATAATTTATACAGCCTCCTAGTCTAGACATGTTTTAACTTGAACTACAATAGCCAAAGATACATAGATAACTTGCAATTTAATGTGTAATTTTTTTTGGGCAAAAAAACTAAAAATGAAACTTAAGCCAGAAAAACTAAACACCCAGATACAATTTCACGAATAAAACAAAAAATCCCCCATCTTAAAAAAATGTAACAAAAACCTTTAGCATGTGTTGCCTTGGCAAAGAAAAAATTAAAAAAAAAAGTAAAAAATGTTTAGTTAAAGATTGAATGAAATTTGGGCCCATGTTGTATTTAATGTTTCTTCCTTTCAGCCTTTGAACACTCAGAGAGCGAATTTTAGAGTTTTACCCAAAATAAGTTCACTTTCCTTATTTATGCCTTTAGAAATACTAAACAATGCTGATGAAGCCCAACATTTCAAGTGGAAACTAATGAGATTTTTTTTTTCAATTTTTTGCTAAATAAAATTTAATTTTCTAAACCTAAACAAGAATTCAAGTTTCTTTTTTCCTTTCCGTTTTAAAAATTTTGTACAATTTTATTTCGCTTCATAATTTAGTTTATTGCCTTTAGTTCAACTTATATTTGTGGCTTAGGTTTCGGATATTAAAAGAGTTTAAATTATAACTAAAGCACTATGGGATGATATTTTGTAAAAAATACATTTCCACTCAGTAAGACTTTATAAGATGATAAAAAAAAAATTAGAATGGGAACACCAACCGTAATTTTACTCATATTTAGTCAACTCTTGAGTTTATTGGAGAGAGATTGTCAGAGAGAAAGCGGAAAGAAGAATTCTCGTACTCGGTAATTTTCTTTTGTTCTCTATGAAATTGTCAAAAAAGAAAAAGTTGATTGTGTAAAAGAATGCAGTGTTTACACAACTGCAATTTTAAAAGAGAATTAAGAAAAACTTATTCAACTCTAATTGTCTTGTGTGTTTCTAGACTGACAGGTAAACCTAAGTGAGTGCGTCAAGCATTTTCTATCCATCAAAATACATGAAGCCAGCCCGAATAGCACAGCCTCAAGTAGTTTAGGAATTTGCTTACTGAGCAATTGGTTTTTAACACGAAATACTATTATTATTGTTAAAGTGTAGCAACACTTCAGTTATTTTCGGTCAATAAAATCTCGATTGAGTATCTATTGAACACTATTACTCTACTACTATTCTATGTACTATTGCAGTGTAAATACGCCATGTAATTAAGCAACGCTACTCTTGACACACTGATTTAAATTGATCTGTAATGTACTATGAAAACTCAGCGATTTTGAAACCAAACTTTGACAGTTTTTTTTTTTTTTTTTGTAACAACTCAAAAATACATCTAGCAGGAATCGAACCTACAACTCACAGATTGGTAGGTTAATATACTACCCACCAGCATAGGGCGCTGCTACAGCTGCAAACAACTTGTGTAGCCAATTTCAAACTCAGTTTCAAACATACTAAGGGCAATGCCATTTTAAAGTTGAAAACACTAAAGAGTAGAATAATTTGAATAGAATGTTTTTCTAATTGTAGTTTAATCATAAAAACTTACTCATTTCATTCATATTCAAATTAAATAAAGTGATAAAGTTATGAAAATACGGGATATTGACTGTCAATTCAATTTTATTATTGAACAGAACTTAATATAGATCAGCTGAATTAATTCTATTCAAATCATGGTGCTTTGCCAAAAATTACAGTAGAAAAAAGATGCAATCTAGAGTTTTTTTGACATTCTATTTAGTAGTCATGTATATTTCAAGTTTAAAAAGCTTGGATTTGCCTTTAGAGTGCTTCAAGATGGTGATCAAGCTAATCTTGTTTTATAGAGCGGAAGTGTGGTGGACTATCAACAGATCTCGATTTGAAAGGGCTCTTAGATGCATGGACATCTAAGACGACATGAGATGGATGCCCAATAAAGCACCCTTCACAATGGTAAATTGGCTTTCAGTTGATGCAAAGGGTCAGAAATCAGCACTAGTTGAGTTCGGACATTATTGATACTTGGAGCGAGAAATCTGATCTCATTACGGACATCACTTTAAGACCTTTCTTACAGAGGCACTTTCGATTCATGATTTTGGGCTAAAGGGCTATCTCGGTGAGATCTTCTCCTCTAGGAGAGGATTTACATGTCTCTAAAAATAATTTTGGAGTTGATGGTGGAGTCTATATTGAGAAGCCTGGGACTAGTATATCCTTTAGACTTCTCGATCAATACAGTGGACTACAAGCTGAATTGATTGCAATAAGAAAAGCGTAAGCTTCGCTATGGCATCTTGGAATATTTGGCAGGACTATTCGCATTTATACCGACAATCGAACTACAATTGGGTGAGTGTCTATACAACACCGGATATGGTCTCTTAATGGCGGACATCCTTAAATTGAACGCCGGACATTCAGCAGTCACCGCCCATCGGGACGGACAACCTGGAAAGGAAACGTTATTCTGCCAAAGAAGAATACCAATACGCCTACGGTCTACAAACAGCAGATCAAGAGTATATTTTTGAGGAGAGCACAGGCCAGATGGAGGGATGAATGAACGTGCAGTTCGCCAGAGATGATCTGCCTTATTAACGCCCGGGGTCACTATGTTGAACGTGGTCTTTGGTTTAACTATTAAGCTACAAAATATAATCAAAATCAGTACTATGAATAGATATTTCTGGAAAATTATTATAGATAAATCATTTATGTCTTATTAAATTATTTTAGTGAACTGCAACTTTAAAAGCTCAAAATTTTTTTTTATAAACATATTTTGATTCTATCCAACGTTATTATATTGTTAATTTTGAAATATAGCGCCTCAACATCCCTGAAGCACAGTAATAGACTAATAGAGTTAATTGCGACAACAAGTCAATTCGACTTAAATCGATTTTCCTTTATTAACACAGATTTGTTGCTTTAAATAAGATTAATCACCTGCTTCCATTTAAAACACTAAATCTTATCTTCTTATCCAAAAAAAAATTTTATGTAGACTTTAAAGCAAAATTTCGATAACGTTGACTTTAAAGTCTGCGTTATTTTTTTTTTTTTTTGGATAAGAGGATTAGTATTTATTAGTGTAAATATTTTTATCTTCAAAATTACAGCCCAAAGAAAATGTTCCACATAATTGGCCGGCCCTTTAAAATTATACATATTGAAAGAAAAACTCCAAGTTTTCTTAGTGCTCTAACATAAATGGCTCGAAAAAATGTTTAGACCACTAAAAACTAAAATTTTTTTATTTTAATTTATATTTTCTGCTCGTATGCATCAGCCAAATGCCTAAAATTAACTGCAGAAAATAAAAACCTCTTCCGTCCATGGTGCAATAACTGATCTGTCTGACAATTGAATAGAGTTATGGCACAATTACAATTACAACTACAACACAACTCGCAAATGTATTTTTGTTGTAACTATAGCAATAGCAACTGCAAACTAAAATTCTTCATTGGTCAGTCAGGCTATATTGACAACACCAACAACAACAATAAAATGCAAAAACAAAGAGTAACTTTGAAGTTTAAATTTCTTTTGCTCAGCCACAATTTTTACAAAAAAAAACAAGTTCGACTCAAGCTCATACTCGAACCAAAGAATTTCACAGCCTCAACCAAAGTATTAATAATGTTATTCTACCTACTGCTCGTACTATTGCAATGTTTTTCAAAATAAATAGAAAGCAATAAGCCAAAAAAAAATTAACTTCAACTTTATCCTTTGCAGTTATGGCCAGTAGCAACATAATCTACTTTTAGTTTTATTTAAAATACGTAAGTACAAACTAACTAACAAAAGATATTCGCTTATGGTTACGGGGACAGCCTAAAAAATTAGTTAAATGAGTGAATAATATAATGAAATCATGTGGCTTGCGGCTTTCATGTCCGACCTAGTTCAAGTGAACGATTCGAACGCTTCAATTTTTTAAATTATTTCGTTCATCGTTCACTGGCTTTTACTGTTTAGGATTAAAATATCCAAAATTTGATTCAAAATAGTTAAAATGCAGCAAAATTTCATTGAAGGCTTAAACATTAAACGAATATAAACGCCGAAATATGATCATTTCAAAAATTGCTAGTTAATTTAAAATCACATTTGGTTAAAGTCACTAATCAGTTGTAGTTACATATCTTTATAAAGGAACGATGAACGAAACCACAAATCGTCGTAAAGTGTACGTAAAGAATGGTAAACAAACAAGTCAACGTACAGTGTACGAAACGAACAATGAACAAGAGTCACAAGTCATCGTAGAGTGTCTGAAATGAACTATGAACGAGTAAAATTACCTAGTTCATTTAAATGACTTGAAAAATCTGAACGATTCGGTGAAATAAACGCTTACGCCCAAGTGTAATGAAAAACTTTAAATTAACTTGTATTAATCACAGACTTACGATCTTCAAGTTTTTGCTGCTTTCAATACACTTCACACATAAATTACACTCTCGCAAATGCTATTTTAAATCCGATTAAAATTTCATATTGATTTTAACTTTAAGGATTACCCTCGCTCATATACATACTGCCCCGTATATACCGTTTGGATTATTACTTAGTTGCTTAATAGCATAAGAGAGTGAGTATTTTTTGGCTAAAAGTCAAATATTACAAATGAATTTGTTAAGAAAACTTTGACTTTATTGTAATTTGATTTTAAATTTATAATTTTTTTTTTCGTGCCTGTGTTTTCTATTTAGAAAAAGTCGTTATTTTTTGTGGCTTGTTTTAACTAAATATGGCTATTCTTTCTTAAATGTTATTTAAACACACATAAATATTTATAAGTTTGTTTTTTTTTTTGTTTTCTTAATTTGGATTCCTCTTAAATGTTTCTTAAGCCGTTATTTCATGCAATCACTTTGAGCTGATTTTATTATTATTATTGTGTTTGAGTTTCTCTTTGAATTTTTCCTTTTTGACCAAAAAGTTTAAGAATACAAGGCTGCTGCTGCTGCTGCTGCTTTATTCAAACATACACACATAGAAATATTTTAATTTTTTTAATATTGTTGTTTGTTTGGTTTGCTTGGTCCATGTTTTCTGTGTAGTCAGATTTACAAGTCAAGTTGTAGATTTTTTTTTTTAATATTTTTATTTCGTATATTTATTTATTTCAAGTTGTTCTTTTTTATTTTCTTGCTTTTCTGTGTATGTTTTCGGTCTTAACATGTTGGAAAATGGCAAGAATCTTTGTAGCAATAAAAAATAAAAATAAAAAACTGAAAAACATTTATAATGTACGAGTACGAGTATTTTGTTGATTATGATGTGGAGTCGCATTATCAATTTTTGTTGTACATTTCGTTTGAAGTCTTAAACAAGGTGACCAAATGTGTTTGCTATAGTGAGTGAGATAATGGAAAAACTAGAAAAGTTGTGAGTATGTGTAGAATTGAGTCTGCTGGACTTGTATCTATGCAAGCAATATTTTAAAGGCGAAATACACGACACCAGCATGCTGACGCCATCTAGTGATTGTGCCAGCTGATTGACCGTGTATGTGCTTGTGGTGTGATTGTACCAGCTTCTGGTGTAAAATTAAAATTATTATCGTGTACTGTAAATTAACTCATTTAAGTCAAATTCCTTTAAATGGAAACGTAATAATGACTGAGCGTGAAAAAATTTTTATTAGGAATTTCTCGATTCATATGAATCGATGCCGTGCCTTTCGAAAGAGAAACCGAAGATTATTGCAAACGTGAGCTAAAAAATATATGCTACATTAAAATGGTAGATTCATCGGCAAATAGAGCGAAAGATGTTAAAAAAATTTATATTTTCCACACAAACTTTATCATCATTCGTTTCCTTTAGAAACGATTTACAAAAAAAAAAAAAAAAAAAATTCATATTGCTCCATTAGCTGGTGTAATATATGTTTGGTGTCATCACTTGATTGCACCAGCATGCTAATATCGTATATTTAGCCTTTTACGCCAGCACACTATTCACAAAATTTAATTTAATTTATTAAAATATGAAAATTGGAATTTTCTTTTTTCAAAATATTTTTTAGGTTAAAGTTTATTATCAACACATTTTTAATTTTTATTTTTTTTCTTATTCCAGGTAAGTTTCCAAGTTAAAAAAAAAACTTTAAAACATGAAAGTGAGTTCTATATGTAACCTGTAAGTACAGATAAATTGTTTTGCTGTAATTTTAATTCATTTAATTTATAACACTGGTAAACACTGAAAATCTTTCCAGCAGCTCTTAAAAAAAATATTTTATTTCATACAGTTACTGTGTTTGAAGATAAAAATGTTTTTCATAAGATTGCCTTGAATAAAACCCTTGTTGTAGTTCAGCAGTAATTAGCCATCATAGTATCGTGGTAAAACCGTTAACTTTGCTCTTCACTGTACACTCTTTTAATAGATTGAAATTTAACACACTTTACTTGAATGCTTAAATATTTGACTCTTGACTTAATATGAAATCCGAGTCAGATTCTTTTTTATTGTATTTCCATGTTGTCCGTTTTAAAACAAGTTGATGCTGTTCGTACTGTGTAAAAGGCTTAAGACGAAGTCGGATATGAAGACTTATATCAGTTTGTCGTAATGTTTACGCCATGACGATTACGAGCCTCCCGCCAATTCATTTCTGTACTGAACTTAAGAGCCTATTTTTTTCAACTTTTCCATTGGCGCAAGAGACAACAAAATTTTGGCGTATGTTATTTAACACTCATGACTTTTGTTGATTGCAAATATTTATTCCAAACTAGTTAAAGTATGCAAACTGAACAAAGTCGGTATATCGCTACAAATAACTCAAAAATTGTTTTGATCATTTAAAAAATGTCTTTATTTATTATTAAATAAAACTTTTTTCTCTTTAAAATGGCATAATATCAAGCGCCACCTTAAGTTGGGGCAGGTTGGAAAATCTCAAAAACTAAACCTACACAAAACCAGTGTCATTCATTTTCTTAATAGCACAATTTGATTAATCGAAAACGAATACAAACACTCCGGAAAATTTTACAAAATATAAATTTTATTTTGCCCAGTGTAATTATACCCAGTAAAGTCGTAACTAAATATCGATATAAAAATATTTTACTCCAATTTAAAATATTATAAAATTAGCAGAGAGAAGTGAGTGAAGATAAATTTGCCGAATTAAACATGTTTTAACGTAACGTATCCCGTTACGGTTTTTGGTATTTGTAAATATCTTTTTATTGTTTATGACATAACTATTTATGAATATGCTTAGGTGAAATACAGGGTCCGCCATCGAACGTGTTTTTTTCAACTAGTGCTTATTTCGTGAATGGTAACACTTAGCTCATGTCTGATTTGACGGATAATTAGTTTTATCCTTCTGCTGAAAGAACATGGTTGTGTTTTTGCTTCGCTAAGTGGGCCTGCGATCGACTTACAGAAGATGCTGATTTTGCCTAAAAAAAATCATCTTTTCAGATGAAGCTCACTTTGAACTTGGCGGGTATGTAAACAAGCAAAATTGTCGAATTTGGGGCACAGAAAACATTGAAAAGCCGACGCACCCAAAACGAGTCACTGGTGCGGATTTTGGTCCAGAGGCATAATTGGGCTATATTTCTTCGAAAATGAGCAAGGAGTGGCCGTTAGTCAATGGCGATCGTTATCGGGCCATGTTGAACGAATTTTGGATATTGGCAACATTTGGTTTCAACAGGACGGCGCTACGTGCCACACAGCCGAAGCTACACTAGATGTTTTTATAGCATTTTCAAAAAAAAAAAGTTATTTGGCGGACATACATAGATACAAATGTGCATAATTACTTTAATTTCTCTAAGATATTTTACCAATTTGCAAACGAGATGGGACACATATCATTTTAAAGGAGAGATCGTCTGGATCAAAATAAATTTGGATTATTTTAAAAACATTTTAGAAATTTCAATATAGCCCAGTGTTGTTGTTCTGAAGGATTTTTACCATTCCCCCTTTTTACCGAATTACCATTCCCGATTTGGCATTGAAAAGTATTTAAAAACAAAAAAATAATTTAATCTGTAGGCTCTAAGCTTTCTAGAAGTGTTTTAACATTTTCGAAACATTTCGTAAATCCCTTAGAGTAACAGTACTACGGCTTAATCCAAAGTAATTTTTAAGTATTTGAGCGGTAAATTACAAATCTAGAAGACCTTCCCTTTAAAATGATATGTTTAAATCTTCTTTGGTTCGTTAGAAAATTGGTAAAATTTCTTAGAGAAATCAACCTATTTATGAATATTTGTACCCATTCATTTATACTTCTTCTAAACATATTTATAAATGTGTCATAAAAATAATTAAAAAGATATTTACAAATACTGAAAAACGTAAAGCGTTGAGTTACGTTAAAACATATTTAATTTGACATATTTAATTTCACTCCCTTGCAGATGGGAAGGTTCGGTTAGGTTGAATACAGCGTCAAAAGGAAGAAAATAAAAGGGAGCTTTTGTGGGTTCTTGAATTTGATCACTTAGGTATTAAAAAAATGAGAAAAAAATGAAGAAAATATAGCAATAGAAAGCAAGAATAATAAAAAAAAGATTAAACTTCTCGAAAGTTCTTTCTCTCTTTACAAAATGTACATCACACATATAGATCAAGAACAATGGAAAGAATTTTTGAACTCTACTGAATCGGATATGCATACACTTATACATAAGTCTAGATGTGACAGCTGAATTTATTGGGCAGAAGAATAACTTGCTGAAGCCACCTTCTTTTCTACGCTTCTGCAGTAGAATTAGCAGAGACGGACTAAAAGGGTAAAGGCCAGAAATATAATAGAAGAGAGAATAAGAATAAAAAAAGAAGAAGTAGAAGAAGAAGAAGAAAAAGAGCCTGTTTCGACTTAAACTAATTGCTTTTTCTCACGGTGACTGATAGCCCGTCTATTGCTATCAGTCAAGAACGCAGAAAGAGTCAGCAGGTACCACTGAGAAGTTCTTTTTCAGTCTCCTTCTCGTACTGACAACTTTTGCATTGTTCTCTGCCGTTATTGCTTGTATTGTATTACCTAATTTAGCTCCTCGCTTGAGCTCCAACAGTTCCCTGGTAATATTAATGCTCACTGTACTGCATGTTGATTCACTCTTCTAGCTGGACTGTGGTTTAAGCGGAAAGAAACTCTCGATTCTTTTATGTTCCCTTATTTCCTCTTTTTTTATGAAAATTGTTATCACAGTTCACACAGATTTTGTAAAAGAATAATTTATTTTTCTCCAAACCAAAATATCTCCTTGTAAAGTTGTTTTTTGGGTTGTTAGACATCATGAGATTCTCTACCACACGAATATTTGAAGAGAATCTTTTCTTTTTTTGTTAAGTTGGTCTTCTCAATTCTAAAACTGACCTTACGTTGCTGAACATCAACATTAAAGATGGGAGAATTAATGCTCTTTTGGTTTTAATGCTTAAAACTTTTAATACAGTTTACAATTTTCTGTAAGCTTTAACAAAATATAAGGAAATATTGTGCAACAACTTGCTTTTATTTAATTTTTTGTTGTTGCCTTTTTTTGCTTATTTTTGGAGTTCTTTGTGATTTCCAAATGAATAACCAACCAACAGACCAACAGGCCAACAGACCAATAGGCTACACCGTCCAACCAACCAACCGACAATAATTCCACAAGCAAGCAGGCATTTATTTGATGAAGATGAAACATTTTTGTGTGTATGTGTTTGTGTGTGTACTGTCTGTCTGTAGGTCTGTATTAAAAAGCTTTTTTTTTTTAAGTCAGAAGGTTTTGCAGTTCTTTCGTGTTTTTACAGGCTTTTTAGTTGGGCATAGAAATGCATTTTCCAAACAACAACTACAAACGAAATTGGAAAAAAAGCAGAATCCAAACAAACAAACAAACATGTCTTTAGTTAAATGAATTTTAGCGTTTTCAACTTTTCTTCTTGTATGAGAGAGATTTGTTGTTGTTGTTGGTATTTGCAAAAAGAAAAAGGTGTTGTCGGTTTTGTTAGTTAAGCTGGTAAGTTTTGGAGAACTTTTTTCTCTTTGAATTAGGGAATATGGCAGGCGAGAGTGGTATCGCTATAATATTGTAGTTGAGCTCTTGGCCACCTTATGCTGTCTGTGTAAGCGTACGCTCTAGAATTAAAATTTTTTTAAAAGTTTGTCCTCTTTTTTTTTTTTTTTAAATACTTATGAAACTACTTCCCTGGCAATGAAAACTGTAACAAGTAACGTTGTGAAATACAATATTCAGGAAAGTACTTCTGATGGCGAAATTGCGAGTAATTGAATGACATGAAAATGGATGTTGATGTACCGGCCACAGAAAACTTAGATTAAATGACACCCACATTAATTGCAAGATTTGTAAAAAGTCTTGGCCTGTTTTAGTTGGAAATTGAGCTGCATAATAAATCATACAGGTTGCAGTGCAATAATGGCCTTGATTCTCATGATAATGAATGAAAATTAATGTTATATGATAAAGTCTGTACGATCTTTTGATTTATAATTGTACTGAAGAAACAATTAATTTTTGGACATATGATTGCCATCACTAGCACGTAGATAAAAAATCGTTTAAATTTTTTTTATTCCGCTTACAGTTCAATTGCTATTTTTCACAAGTGTGAATATTTAATATTTTTTTAAATGTAGAAAAATTAAAATTACTCCCAGACGCTGAATTGTTTAGCGACGCTTTTGTAAAAACCATTTTTTTTTTTTCATTAACAACATTTGTTGAATGTTGCACTTGTAAGCACAATAATTAATTTAGTATCGGCGTAGACGAGTGATCAAGCCATTCGTCTTCGTTATTAAATAATTTTTTAAGTAAATAATTGTATTGCATGTATTATGGTCCGTGACTTTTTAAGTTATATGCAAGTGAGGCTTCATTGAGCAAAGGTTTTTCGTCTAGTCAACTTGAATGGCCGAGACTAAGAATTTTTTGATTTATATTTGTCGCATAGTAGCTTCTTTAAAACCACAAACACACAAAGTAAATTTAACCTTCATAAGGTCCTCAAAATTGTTAGCGTTAACGTTCTTCGGGACAAATTTGACCCAAGTAGTAAATTTCAAGTAGGAGCATAGTGCAATTATTATGTTGTTGTAGTTATTTCTATCTTATTAGTATATTTATTATGAACATTTATTGTATTACACTACATTACATAAATTTTTTAAATTAAATTCAAATAATATGTACACATATAAAAACTTAATGTTATATTCATATTAATTATCATTATTACATTGGTTACATATAGTAATAGTTTTGGAGTGCTGTTTGTGGTTTATTATTTGTTTTCGGATATATTTGGCAGCGACTTCTTTTGTTCAAATTCTTGATTGGTTCGCATATATTTACTTTAGACTTGGTTGAAGTAGTAGGCTGGTGATTCTGCTCTGCTACATCACGTAACTTTTGTGCAATTTCCTGAGAAAATGGTGCTCTTGGTAACATTTTTCGGCTCTTTATATAAGGTGTGGTAAGCTGTAAGCCTAAATTTTCTAAGAAGTTTCGACGTTTGGTAAAACAGTTTTCATTCCAGTCATGGTTAGCCGATATGAATAATATGAAAGCATTGTAAGCTGATATGTCTAGCATGTTACTAAATACTACTTGAGGCCATTGATTAGTCTTTCTTTTGCAAGTATAACAAGACACAACTTTATCCAGCGTATCGGCAACTATAAATCTAAGGTATTGTAGTCTAATATTAAATATCTGTGGCTTTTTATCTTCACGATTACTAATTTCTGGGTCGTGATACAAAGTGCTAAGGAAATTCACAGACTTAATTTTTTTAGGAATATAAGAAAGAGAGTAGTATCCATGGTGAAACAAAAAAATGATGAATGTACAATTCTGCCTTTAGTTGCTAATATCTCTGGTGGTTTTTCAGTTTTATTTTTACGTATAGTGCCCAATAAAGTCATTTGCTTTTCAAGTAGTTTTTGCCCCAATTGATATGACGTAAAAACATTATCTGTAGTTCCATTATGGACTTCCAGACCAACTCTCAAATCGAGAACTACATAGTTCCTATTTATTTGACTGTATATGGTTATATGTTCCAAGCATAAGTTGTAGCAGAATCACAAAGAACCCTAAATTTTATACCATACTTAGCTGGTTTTGACGGTATGCATTGCCGGAATGAACATCTTAATCTGAATGCCAAAAACTGCTCATCAACTGTTACATTTTGAGATGGATTATAAAGCTTAGGCAAAATATCAACCCATTGATTCCACAATTCACGAATTGGTGCAAACTGGTATAAAATACGTCTTTCACTGCGATTATCCTTATTGTCAAACCTTAGAATTCGCGAAAGATTTTTGAATCTTTTGAGTGGCATGATTGCTCTAAATATGGGTCTACCTTTTTCAGAATCCCACAATAAAATATATATTTAAATTTAGTGTTACGAAATTATGTCAGAAAATGTGTTGTCACCATAACAAAAATTTAAGTTTTTTACTTCAGGTCAAATTTGATCCAAAGGTCTTAAGTGTAAAAAGTTTTCTAAATCATTTTCTGGTAAATATATTTCTCTAAAAACTTAATGTAGCTACTTAGTTTTGAAATTAAATAAAATTAAAAAAATATCAAAAATAAAATATTATAATTTTCGAAAAGAACGCAATTTTTCTTCTCAAATGGGTCAAAATTGACCCGAAGACCTTATGAAGGTTAAGTTTCATTCGCTTTTAAAATTGCTTATGTGTGCATACGCAAAAGTCTTGTTTCTGCAATTTTAGCATTGCAATTTAGACAGTTTTAAAAATTACAAACAGACAACAGAGCAGAATTTTTAATTTCTCTAAGCTAAAATTGCCCTTTATGTTGCTAGACTTAAAGAAGCTGCTAGCTGACATACTGAAGGCAGAAAATTTTTAAACTTGCTTACAAAAGCTGACTGGACTATAACAACTTTTGATTACTCAACTCTGAACTTCAGTTACCAATTGGACATTCTAATTTTCCTTACACTTTTTTAATTGACATAATTTATATGACAGGCTTTCAGCCACTAGAGTAGCTTGTTAGGCTAACCATTTCACCGGTTGGTAGGCTAAATTGACAGTTTTTTTTTTTAAATTGTCTTGATTTCTCTTAGTAAGAATGATGCCAACATCCACAGAGTCTTATTTAAGCTGAAGTAAGACTAGAACCTAAAGTTTTAAATTCTAGAATTAAGCTTTCTTTTAGCAATCCACATCTAGAGTATGTTCTTCATCAGAGATTAGTTTTAATTTTATAAAGAGAATTGTATTTCTCTGCTTGAATTAACTTGTCTCTATTCTAAAGAAACATAACAAAACTTCCGTTGGATGGGATAAGTTAAGTTTTTTATAGGGTATCCTGGTGACGGCTAGGTGCTTTGCTAAGTAAAAATATGTTTTTTGATATTTAATTTAATTTTATAGTCCATCCGTTAGATCAATTAAATATGGCAGCTTATGAAATATAATTTATTCCTGCTAATGCGGGCAAGAATTGTGTGATACAAAGCTAGTCAACATCCCGGATTACTGCCTACGCGCGATTCATAACTAAAACACCTGCGTATTAAAACACACCGCTACAACAGTTACCCAGACGCGGTGTCATACTTCGAAGGTATTATTTCGTCACGATGGGTTGGTTGACATAACCCTACTTGTAGAGCTCTATGAAAAAATCGTACATACTCGTACGTCGAAATGTAGCTCCAGTTTTCTGGTATTTCTATCATCAACTTAATTACATGTCTCAGTCATAAGACTGAATTAAATTGTAGTACTAGGTTTGCCGATGTACGTCTGGCACACAGCCGGTATGTATGTAGCTTTAAATGGTATCCTGATTCGTTAACTAAGAGTTACTCTTTTCATTCAACAGAGTGTTAGAATTTCATAGTGAAACTTTTGATTTTTGTCTTTTCAGTTATTCAAAAGCGTTCCAATATGTCGTATCTGGTTGGCTGCATGCTTTCTTGCATTTTTTACCTTTTGCTCTGTTTTTTATTTAATTTTTTGTTTGTTTTTCCGTTTACTCTCATCGTTAGATAGATGGTTGCGCTATCACAAACCGGTCTTTTAAAATTGCGCTGAAAAAAGTCAACGTCATTTGGAAGTTTTTTTTGAGTTTTTCGTTTATTCCTGTACTTGTTATTTCTTAGTCTTCGTCTTTTTTCTTTTTTGCTAGTAAGTTTTGTAAGCATGTACCTTCGTTTGTACCTTTGTTGTGTTGTGCTGTATTTTATGCGCTCGTAATGTTCCATAATTCTATCGTTTATATTGGCTGTCATTGTCAGTGTCATTTGATATTGTCCTCTGGGAATTTTATTAAAGTGTCCAAACCTTAAAGTTGAAGTTGTAATTTTCAGTTTAACGAGGCGAGTAACGATACCAAATGCGAAATATACCCAATAGGGAAATTGGAAAATAAAATTTAATCGATTTTGAAATGTCTTTATTTTTGAAAATTTGTTTACAGCAGTTTTGAGTTGTTCTCATGTGACCTACAAATATAAAACATGAAATAATAAAATTAATTAAATTTTTTTAATTAAATTTAATATTTTTAATTTATTTCTTCTGAAAATTTTTGTAAAGTCTACTTATTGTTCGCCTTCTTTTTCTTTTCATCATAATTAATTTTTTTTTTACAAAATTGTTGAAATTATTTTTTTAACACGAATCATATTGTGTTTCCATTCCTTAATGGGTCATTATCATTTTCTTTTGCCATCCTGGGTTTTTCTTCTTTTGACTTTTGTAGTCTTGTTTGCACTCTTTTTTATTTAGTGATGGTTTAATGAGAGTACGTAAGTAAGTACCTGCAGTATATGTTAATGTTGCTTAGTTCTTTACCAAAAACAAAACAAAAAAGTAAAAATAATAACACCTTGTTAAAAGTGCAGGAAAAATGATGGTCAATAAAATGGAAATTCATAATAAAAACAGTTTTGTTCTTATGGCTTTATGGTCAGTTTTGAAAAACCAAAACTATTTGTTAATGATTATTTTTATTGTACTTGATATCACTCTCAGTTTTAAAGTTAAAAAAGTTTTTTTTTTAAACACAATAAAACACTTAAGGAGAGAATAAGGCAAGATTAGGTTTATTATAATTTTATGATCGTAAATAGGTCATATGTAGCGCAACCCAGAGGATCTTCTGTACAGCTCGATAACGAATGTAATTACGAAATCTCTGATTAGCTCTAATATAATTTCATCTCTTAAAGTTTGCTCATGTAACACAATTAGGTTTCTTTAAAAAATGAGACTCTTTCTTTATAACAGCACTGCATTGTTTTCTATCAACTTTTTAGATTTTATATTTTAATTTCATATTTAGCACGATTTGTATCACTTTATATATAATTCAATGGAACGTCATTTGACTAAATGTAATTCATATGCACTTTTCGTGGAAACGTGATATCCCCAACAATTACACAAAGTTCTGACTTGTATTTTTAATTACTTCATGACATCCAAAATTATAAGCATATAAATTTCGCTTTTTCTAAGTCAAATGAAAATACAACAATTAAGGAAAATCACAATTAGTATGATTTTTTTGATACGCACACAAATGCATAACTTGTGTGTATCAGGCACTATAGAATATGGAGTTAATCAATGTGGCCTCTGAAATAAATAATTAATTATTCAATGGCCACAACAATTTTGTCGTTTAAGGGTGTTCATCTTTATTATTCAGGAAAGTTATTAAAAATAATGTGTGTGAAGATAAATAGGTTTTTTTAAAATATCGCATGCGATAAAAAAATTTCCATACATATTCTTCACAAATGTACTGAATACAGTTTCCCCCAATTGTATTACAAAAATAGGTTTGGCCACAGTAACCTTCATATATACGCTATTTTTGTACTAAGTGAACCTTTCAACGTTTTCTAAAAAGTTTCACAAATACAATTGGGAGTAACTGTATTCCCAGGATGAAAAAAGCCCTATTTATTGTGGTTGTTTTCCATTAGGTCCCATTCAATGAGATAGAAGTGTTTGGCCAGAATGGCTTCATCTCTCTATAAACCCCTTTAAATTCAGCACGTTTATGTAGAATATGTATGGAATTTTTTTTTATCGCATGCCATATTTAAAAAAAAACGTATTTAACTGGACGTATTTATCTTTACACATATTTAAAAATATATAAATCTATACTCAGAAAAAAAAAATTATACCATCCGTTGTCAAAATGACAACAAGAGTTTGTGCTCACTTTTAACAACGCATTATTGACAACATAGCATTGCAAAATTGACAACGTAAGGTGTCCAATTGACACCATACTAGTGTCGAATTGACACCATTTGTTAACAAAATGACAACAAGCGTTGTCAAAAAAGTAAAATCGTTGCTTTTGTCCGAAGTTGACAACCAACCGTTGTCGATTTGTACACGCTTGTTAAAAAATTTAAAACACTCGTTGTTGATACTGCAACGCGATTTTTCACTCTGTGTGTGATCATATCAAGCGATTTAACACTTAAACTTAAGATTTTTCAAGAAGTAGAGTTAATTAATTTGTGGACTGAATGGCTCATTTAATGATTAAAACATAGAATTGGTGGTTGCAGCATGGATTTTGGTCTACTGTTGTATGCAAAACTTGACTTCGCTTAACATATAACTGTTACCGTAAATAAAGCCCGTGTGGTTTTAGAATAGGGATTCAAGAATCTTCAAATATAAGCAAATAATTATATACCACTAGAGTGGTCAATTCTAGAACACGGCTCGATTATCTGAGAGCAGCATTATGTGGCCTGTATTACAAAAGTTGAATTCTTTCAAAAACAGTTCTATTTTTTTTTGTCTAAGACATGTTTTTCAATGTTATACTGACCTACCGTCATATTCTACAACACTATCTTTTATTCGACAGCCTACGCTGAAGAGCAGAAGAATTATGCTTAATATCTTATTTATTGTCAATCTGATTATCTGCTAAGTAACTTGTCTTAAAATGTTTCACAACGAACAGTGAGCTTTTACCAACCACTCTTATATAGAAATTTTGAACAAATTATGCAAATGCTGACCCATTAAAAAGGCTTTGTGTTGTTTCAACGAAATGTACGATTTTACTGATTACTCACTCAATCTATAAGTTATTAAACGCAATGTAATCACTGTTAATTTTTAGTATGTAAGAATTAATTCACTGACTTTTTAAATAAATAAATGTGAGGACGGCAATACTGACACGAACCACTTGCTAATGAGTACGAAAACTAATAGACAAGCAACAAGATTACAATGATGGGGTAGCCCTCAAACTACCGCCACAGAAGGGTCATCAAACTGCCGCCGAGAAGAAAAGTTCAGTGCTCTTTGTTAAATATTAAGGGTCATTATTACAGCTTACTCATAAAAACTCAGAAAGCTATAATTAAATTTAATTTTAAATATTATAATATTTGTTATGTGATACCACTGCTGTGAATACCCATTGTTATAAATACATAAAGGCAACTTTAAATACTTGAAGTTCACGTTAAAACTTATGAGCACCACAAACCTATCTTTAGCTTATCATACGCTTTTTAGTTAAAGTATGCAAAAAGCATTTATCCTACTTTTAGTTATCGTTTAGCTGTAATAATGGCTATAAACATATTTACTTATAAACGTTTAAAACCTTTGTATATAATTAAACTAATTAAAATATCATAAGTGCGAGACACATTTATTATTAGGGTCGATGGTGAGTGCCAAATCCTGCATTAATAAATATATTTTAACTAATTATTCTTATTAAAACATCCATTTTATATAATTGCTTCAGTGAGTTAAATAAAACAACGAATTCTATTTTTGATATTTTAATTTCTATGACAACAAACAATTATCCATAAAATATCAATTAATTAGTAACGAAATGATTTCCTAATCAACTATTTTACCATCAAATCATCATTCCTTATTGACTTCATTCATTATTTAGCATCGTTAAAATCATTGACTGAGAGAATAAGAATTAATTAATTTTAATCTTATATGATGGATAAATTAATAAATTCATTCAATTCTTTACATGAAAGCACATATAAATAATATAAAGAGTGTCTCCGTAAGAGTGCACTTTTGCATTTAAAAATAATATTATAGTACGTGTTATCTAAGAAAGTTGTGATTTTTTTTAGTTGATTGTAAAGAAGACATGTTTCGATTAAGTATGGAATAAAATATCAACAAGTTCAATACGTTCAGGCCAAATCATCTTCATCGACAAAGCTCATTTCCACCTGAATGACTTCGTGAATACACAAAACTGTCGCATTTGGAGCTCAGAAAATATTGATATAATCTATGAGAAAACAAATGCCTCCCCAACGAAGCTACTGGTTGGTTCAGATTTTCTTAATCCTTACTTATTTGCAGATAATACCGAAATTGCAATGACTGTGAACGGTTTTCATTACAGGAACAAGATAACTTAGTTTTTGTTACCCCAATGGGACGACATGAATCTGGCAGACATGTGGTTTTAACATCTGCCACAGAGCGAGTGGAATAATCGATTTTTTATAGCATGAAATGAAAAAATCCACTCTGGCTGAGTTACCCTGTAGATTCGTTTCCAGGAAATCAATTTTATAAATAACACACACTAGCACATACTCAGAGACAGAAAGATAAAGCAAATTTATAAAGTTATCTTGAGAATTTCATTTAAATACTTATTCAAGCATTGTATTCATTCAATACCACATAGAAAGAATTAAAATTGAAATTAATTCATGTGCAAAATCTACAAAGTCGATTATTTGTGCCCAGCTCTAGCTGCCAATTGTACAAGTGATGTCAATGAAAATGTAACTGAATAAGGTTTACAACTAATTTTGATTTGGGTATTGAAAATAATAATTGTTCTAAACATTTAAGTAATAGTCACTCACTTGCTGGTAAAGCTTGGACATACGAAAAATTTTTTCTTTTAAAATTCTCAAATTAAAATAAATTTCAAATAAAAAAAAGTTTGATCAGGAGATGCTACATGATAATGCAAAGTTTGTTTCCTTGTGGAACGTTAATTATTTTTTATCTTAGCCAGTTGCACAGCTAGACTATGTGCGTGAGTCATAGACTACAGTCTGAATATCCAGCATGGAATGTATGCCTACGCAACCCATACAATGTCTGTAGTATTTGTGTAAGGCTGAGTATAAAACGACAAACAAATTAGGCAATAACCTGTCTGATCTTCATGTTATGAAAAACGCAAACCGCTTAACTTTTGGAATTACGAGTTGAATTCACAAATTAAGTGTTCTGGAAACGTAAACGCTAGCATTTACAGTTTTGCGTAAACTTAGCTTTAAAGAGAAAATAAAAATGATACTCAATTCAAATTTAATATTATTTCGTTTTATTTAAATAAAACTTAAAAACAAATTTCGCCTTTTTTTAATCAAAAATATGAATTAAAAAAATTTAATTTGATTTTGCCAATTTGTTTACTGGCTGGCCTTTTCAACAAACAAGAGATCAATATTTTCTTTGGAGTAAAATCAAACGTTAAAAAAATGCTGAAATAAATAGTGCTTTTTCAAAACCGAAAATATTTTTCAGAACATGGGTGTGAGTCTAGTCAAAGATTTCAAATCCAATCGCCTAAAATTTTTTTTATGAAAAAATTGAGTTTTTTCGAAATACATTTTTTAGACAATGGGATTGTTCGTTTCCTGTCCTACAATAAAACGGTAGCTCTCGTATAAGATTTCAATTTGAGTATAAGATGTTAGTACGATTATAAAACAACAGTCTGAATACAAGATGATAGCCTGAAAATAAGGTAGGGGTCTCTGTATAAGACTAAGCTTGAGTCTAATGCAGTTGCCTCATCATAAGATAATATTTTGAATACCAAATAGTAGCCTCAGAGTGGGACAAAAGTCTGAATATAAGATATTAGTCTGAGACAACAGCAGTCTGAAAATAAGTTGGTAGTTTGGGTATAAAACGTTAGTCAGAGTATAAAATCGTAGGCAGAATAAAAGATGACGGTAATCAGAATATAAGACGCTAGTCCGAGTAGATGACAGTAGTCTAAGTTTAAGACAGCCCTCTGAGTAAAGCACGGTAGGCTGAGTATAAGACAAGTTGGTTTGTTTACAAAACGGCCTGACAGTTTTCAATTATAAACGCAAGATTACATTTTGAACCTCTTACTCAGTAAAAACGTGACCTAGATCCATCCCGTGACACTAAGATATCTGAGAAGATACCCTAGCTCTATTTCCAATATCTCAGATAGTCCGTCCATTAGATTTACAGTGAGAAATTTGTGTCTCGAAGCCACGAGAGCCAGGCACTCACAGATAAATTATACACTGTCTACTTACTCCCGCCAGCTGCGATAGTTTTTGTTGAAATACAAGACAAGAAGCTGAGTATAAAATAGGAGACTGAGAATAAGACAGTAGGCTGAGTATAAGATGAGAGTCTGAGTAAAAGACAGGATTTTGTAACAAGAGACTTTAGTTTGAGTATAAGACAGCAGCCTGAGTCTAAGGCTGTAGTCTGAGCGTAAGACGGAAAGGTTAACTGTATGAGTGTAAGACGGTTTAAAAGTTGTGTTTTAAATCAGAGAGGATTAAGTTTGAAAAGGAATTTTAATTGAAACAAAACAATTTTTCGAAAATTACAGATATTTTTCAAGAAAATACAAAATGCTAAGAATATCTTATGGTTTCTTTACGTCTTAACTGCTCTACTATTTAATCTGTTAAATAGAATTGGCAGCACTGAAAATTTTTTTTTATAAACACTTTGTGTTTGTGTGTGTGTGCGTGGGTTTTTGCATTTATCTGTACAATAAAATAGAGTTTAATTCACTAATTTCACAAATAATATTTAATTAATAGCACGACTGTGGCAACTCTTCTGCTGACCCAAAACAAGAGCAGCAACAAACCATATAACTCAGCTCATACAGCATCAGCAGTTGCAATGACACTAACAACAACTTATTGAAAAGAAAATCAAAACATCAAACAAGCTTTTAAAACACAGTAAATGTAAAACAACAACAACAAAAAGCAAATATAACAAAAAGTGTTTGCTCACATCATTTAGAAATAGGAAATAAAAACCAACTGCTTCTATACATTCAAATGCTGATGTTGCCAAAGACGATAATAATAATAATGATGATGAAGATGATGATGATTCCCTTTTTTAGTCACAAAAAGCTAAACCAAAAAGAAAATTTGCAATAGAACTGAAATAAATATATAAATAAATTTGAAACCACGACACTCCTGATAACTTTGCTTTGTTGCTGCTGCCTGCTGTTGAATATGGCAGCAGCTACTGCAACTGGGGTTATGCTGATGATGTTGTATCGATATAAATTCTCAACTGGCGTGCATATATTTGCTTGTTTTGTTGCATCGACTTGTTCGACTAAACATTCAAATGGTAAAACAAACATCAACAACTGCGAGTAACTACGAGTAGCCTGTGATAGTTTTTATACTCACTCGTATTATTTTCGTTGTTATTTGTTTGTTTTTATTTTCTTTATTTAATGTTTTTTTTTTTTTTTTTTTTTTTTTTTGGTTTATATACTTAGTTATACAATAATGTTTTTAGTTTTGTGCTTGCAAATGAAATAACTGATTTATAGTTTTTTTTTGTCTCTCGTCGAGTTTTAACATTTGTTAAGTTCGTAGTAGATCTCCTATTGCCAAAACAAAAACAAATTCTTGATTTAAATGCAAACACAGCGATATGCACACCTTAAAGGAAGTAGGCACTCGTACCTACGTACTGCATACACGTTTGTTTGTTATAAAATGTTGGTTTAATTTTTATTTTAACTCTTACGAAAAGGAATCTGTTGAATATTTAAAACACACAAGCACATACACATGCATTCAGTGCTTTATGTTTTGCAGTTTAGTTTTTGTGGCGTGTAGGGAAATTGACTTTTTACATAATAAGTTAGAATAAAAAAAAAGCGTTTATTTATTTCTCTATTCATTTTGATAACATTTACCAACATATTTGATTGATTATGGACAAACGGTGAAAAAGGGGGAAATTAATAAACGTTTTTAAAATTCGTATGAGTTTAAGAAAATATCTCGGTTAGTGTATGACAGTTGAAGTGTAACAAGCTTTCTATAGTTAAAGTTTGCATTTTTGAAGACAAATAACAGGTTTTGGGCTCAACCTCTTTGAGCGGGTTTCACATTATAATACAGAGTATTAACATTTTCATTAGATCGAGTGAGACCGAAATCAGATGCAAATCAAATAGAGTGTCAAAAAATCTAAAGGAAAATATTTTCTGTTTTCATACCATCACACTTCAAATAAAATACAAAACGCGGCAAATAATTTCACAGCTGATTTCTAGTTTTTTCTTTGGTTGCTTGTACAAAAGCAACCCTGATAAAATAAACAGTGTGATAGCTTAGAAAAAAATCTAAAAATGACAAAAACCATAATACTGCCAAATATACTTATGTATTTCACCGCACTCACCACACTTGCTTAACATTTTGTTTTCACACTATTTTATTTTTACTTAATACACGAATTTTTGACATATATTAATACTAAATACAATAGTCTGAAGCCCTCTTTAACTACACTATTCGATATTTAGCTTATCGATATTTTTAATTTAGTGTTCAACCAAAAATCTGAACTTTAACTGTCGATAACTTATAATAGTAGCCCTAAATCTAATAGTTTAATAATATTTGAAGTACTTAACAATAATTATGTATCTGTAACGTGACTATTATAGTGTTTTGAGACTGAAAACTAAATTTTGAATTTAGAGGGCTAAAAGATTCCATAAAAATGTTCCTCGTAGTGTTTTACATAAAATTGCTGAATGTCAATTCACAATAATAAAAAAAGGACACTTGAAGCCCCCATTTGACAAAATGCCTGTACACGAGTACTTATTTTGGTCTCCTCAGCGGTCAGAACCCTTTTATTTTGAAAAAAAATCCTGTAATCAATGAAATGTTTCTGCATTAATTTAATTAGATTCTGTTGTATTCAACTTGCTTCCTCATGGCCTGAATTTTACTAAAATAATTTCATGAAAATAATGAAAAAGCTATTTGAACTAAATATTAAAAAATATAAAATGAAAGCGGTAAATAGAAGTGAATTTTTCTAATGCTTTGATAAGTCCTAAGAAAACTTAGACGTTAAGCAGACACTTTTGATTTGCCAGACGCCTCTCTACCAAATTACTCTTTAGCAGCTTAATGAATTTTACAACTTTCCTCTTACTACCAGACGTTTATGACTCGTAATGGTTTTAATTAATGTGTTGCATTGTAATTGTTTTTATTAGCAACCACAATGTTTAGATGGGAGCATAAATTTTGTTATTTTTTTTTTGTGGTTTTCCCAAAATCGTAATTGATTTCCATTATCTCATTTCTGATAAATTGAAACACTTTCTTAAGTAATAAGATACGAATATCAATTAAATTTATATTTAAAATTATCATACCATAACCACCAGTAACCTTATTTACAAATTTTGTCTCTTAAGTTACAGAAAGGTTAAATACAGTAACGACCATAAATGTAACTACAATTTTTAATTATATTACAAATGAAGCGGCACAAATATTGAGTCATCTTTTACTTATTTAAGGCAGTGTATTGGCATTTTAGGTTTTACTGCAGCAAACAGCTCCTTGTATTCATTTCAAATAAACCACAAAATAAATTTTATTTACTGTTTACATACCCATGCAAACTCTTGCTTATTCTTCATTTACAGTTTTGCCACTTCCAATTCCAACTTCTGGCCTAAAATCTATGGAGATTAAATTTCCTGAATATTTAACACAAAATGAAGAATGAAATAAATAGTCATTGCTTTTATGCAAAAGAAGGGACATCCTTTTTACACATACAAAAAAAAAAAATAACTAAAAAGCAAGAAAAATTTTACAATTCTGTAGCATAATAAATAAAATAAAATGAATTTTATTCATTTTGCAGATTTTCATAGAGTTTGTGTTCCTTCTACACATCCTTCCTTTTTCTCTCTAACCCTCAAAACAAAAAATACCACAAAATGTGTTGGTTATTTTTGTTTGAATAACTAAAACAAGAAAAATATATATATTTTTTTCAATTCCATACTCCCGTCAAGGCATTTCTGCGTGTTTCAGTATGTGTTGAAAGTTGATGGAGTTTTATTAAAAAAATCCAACTTCATTAGATTCAAAATCACGTTGATAATCTGTGGTAGAATGCGAATTTCAGATTTGGTTTGCTAATAATGAGTTGAGGTAACATGATATGAATTATTTATAAATTTGGCTACAAAGAACCATTTCAAGGGAGTAGAAATATTTTACTTTTGATTTGTAATTAGAGTAAATTAGATTTCTACACACAAAAAAAGGATTTAATTTTGAATTATTTTGAGAGAGTTCAAAGGAAATTCTTTTTCAAAACTCACTTATCAATTTATTAAATAGACCAGATAGAGTTGAATCAAACAGGCGTATGCAATATGGCAATTCGGTTACATGCATTCATTCATCTAAAGGGTGTACAAGTACACCCTTCATGCTGCCATTAAGCGATTGCTTTACAGGTTGTTCCGTCTTAATGAAACCACATGTCGTCCAGATTCCTCTAGCTCTAGTTGAGGCCAAAATAGTTTAATAGTCATGTTCCTGTAATTAATACCTTCCATAGTCACCACAATTTTGGTCTTAGCTTAAAAAAATAAGATCTGAGGAAAATCTGCATCAGAGAGTTTCTCATTGTGTGTACTTTTGCTTCTCATGGATTGCATCAGGATTTTCTGAGCTTCAAATTAGACAATTTTTTTAATAGTATTCACGAAACCATTCAGATAGAAATGCGCTTCAACCGAGTAGATTACTTTTTTTGAAAAATTGCCATTGCCTTTTCACTTTGCTCCATTACCCTTTGAACGAATATTTTATCCCATAATAAATCAGAAAATATTTAAACGTTAAATATCTGTTCTCTTTCATTGCTCTAAAAATTAGTGAAAGACTAAATGTGATTAATTTAAACATATAATAATCGGAACATGTCTTCTTTACAATCCATTAAAAAAAAAAAATCACAACTGTCGTATAAAAAGAAAAAGTGCGCTCTTACTGGGACACCCTTTACAAAGTGACTTAAATACCTCAAGAATAAAATGAGGTATAAATCATGAAAATCGATTAACAAATGCCTGCTAAGCTAACGCAATCCTGTTACTATATGTAACGTTGACTGGACACATATTCTTTCAATATTGGGTACTTGCGGTAAATTGAGAATAAAATCCGCATTTGTTAATCGATTTTCATGATTTATACTTTATTTTATTCTTGAGGTATTTATCTCTCGGAAAAAAGTGCAAAATATAAAATAATAGTTTATTCTTTTTTTTAATTGCACTTTTAAAGTGAAAAAAATAATGAATTTTGCAAGAAAAAAAATTTTCCCCTCTTAAATTTTTGAGTAATTCCAAAACGATAAAATATAGAACAAAATTATAAGGAATTAAATTAAATATAATGTTGTTATGCATTTTTTGGTGTTTTGTTTATGAAAATCGGATAAGCAATTCTCGAGTTAGGCTGAAATATGTCTTCGTACTTGATTAATTTAATGGACAAAAATTGCGAAGCCCATAAAAAAAATCCCTACGTGATGGAGAAAAATCGAAAACGGACTTGAGTTTAGCCCATCAAAATAAACATAGTTTTTTTTAAAAGAGAGCCAAAAAGTGATTTTTTGCAGAGCAGTGTAATCAGCACATTTTTGGCATTTTCTATTACTCCTTCCAGCATTCCAGCTGATATTCCTTGTGAGGTCTTGAAAAGAGAGGGAGATAATAAACGGGTTATCCAAACGTTTAATAAATTTGTATGCAAAACATAAAATTTTCTAAATAGTTTTGAGTATTTTTCGTTACACTATATAAAGTTTGCTGAAATAGACTCTTGCCTTCATGAAACTACACAGAAAAAAGTCGAGAGAGTTTAAGTCATTTCACTTTGCTGGCTAGTAAAAATCTAGAAAACAACCTGGAAGCACAGCACTCAGAATTTGGATTGTTTGTTGGTCTAATATGTCTAGTTACGGTAATACCAAGTTCTGTAGTCTCCAGATAAATCACCTTCTGTGTTATATGAAAGATTTTGGTACCCCAGTAGCGACAATTCTTGCTGGTTCATGTATCCATAGAGATAAAAGTATTCCTTGTTGCTGATACTGATTTTAAATGAAAAATTTTCTGCCTTGTGGTCGAGATAGAACGTAAGCTCAGTGTGCTTGGTGGTGAAGGAACTTTTGCAAGTCTTTCACTAAAATTTTTTATAAAGACGGTCTTTAAGATATCCATCAATGATCCTATGTGCATTTGGCTAATGCACTGTTTGCACTAATTTCTACAAGTCTTTCAGCAACATAGTTGGTAAATACAGATAGGTAACAAGGATCTCCTGTTCTTTATGAGTATATCGATTAATGTTTTTTGCCGCTTTTTTTAACTGTTCACTTTCATTCAAACTAAACAATGCACCAGCTTATATCTAGAGTAAATAAGCGATTTCAACAAGAATAGCACTTTTCAGTAAGACTGTATATTTAGAAGACTTCTTATTGACTTGCAAAAAATAGCAAAGGTGTCACTGATAAAGCAGTGCGTACCTAAGTGCCAGACACAATCATAGAAAGTTCTGAATATCCTCCTTCTCCTCCTCGTCTTTACAATCTTTACAGTCATTATTTAATGTCAGAGTAATATGGTATGGCTCTAAATTGTTTGTGACCTCTTACCACTATCATCAAATTCCTCAATTGAACTCTTAAGGAGCTCAACAAACATTTTTGTTGACGTTTATGTGTTGTTTTTATAACACAAGCGATCAACTCTTCGAGAAATTTTATATGAAAAGTACTCAAAATATCGAGCGTTTTTCATAAAATTTTTTTAGACGAGTATTATAAAATAGCACTTATGTCCACTGCATTCATTCTCTGTAGGAGATTATCCTTTATATTTTTATTGATACAAATTAAATTATCACAAATTATTTTCATGAATCATTTGTTTTAAATCTTTTTTACTCATCTTTTGCTCTCTTTCTTTTAGAACTTTTAGCTGTCAAAAAACAAAAGTAATTAAAAGATTTTATTTTAAACGAATTAGGCTCTTGAAGTTTTGTTACAAAAAAGCAAGAAAGAAAATGCTTAAACACTTGACAAGGAAGGTCATTTAAAATCTTCTTCGTACTTCATTTGTAATTATTTTCCAAAGAATAGACAAACAATTTCCTAAAACAAGGCTTATCCTTTTTAAAACAGAATGTTGTTTGCTGCGGTACAAAGAAACACAGGAACAGGGAACATGTACAATAAATATTTGGTATTCAAAGTGTTAAGTTGCTTAAAAATAATAAAAAGCACATGCACACATACATACTCAAACAGCACTTACTTACTGCCACTTACTTATTTTCAAATATTTTTGTGCTTTTTTTGTTATTAGCTTAGCTGACGGCTAGACAAATTTAACTTTACATTTTGCTAAAAAAAAAAAAATAAAATAAAACGTAAAGGCAAGTCTGAAAAAGAAATTATTATTTTTCTTGTTAAAGATGTTTGAAAGGACGTAAAAAAGAGTTTTTATAAATTTGAAAAGTAATTTAACTAGAGGGAAAGAAAGTGTGTGTATGTGTAGGTGTATGTAAAAACTTTTTGGGAAAAGTGTTGACAACTTTTAGAACTATAGAAAATAAGGAAATTGTGTTATATCCTTGTGGCTGAAGTTTAAATTATTTAAAGGTATCGATAGCACAAGTCAACCACGATCAGAACATGTAATTTGTCATCAACAATTTTTTCTTATTCTTCTTAACTGGCTTCTTACAAGCTATTTACGTTTTCAGCCGAGGTCAAAATGGCTCTTCATGTACTTCGATTTTCACTACATTTTCTCCAATTTGGGACGTTCAGATCGGTGAAATGTTGGACCTGATCTTTCAAGCGAAGCTTCGGACAGAGTTATTTTAACTGGTGCATCTTTGCTCATGCGCACAACATAACCCAGCCAGCGCAATCTTTGCAGCCTTATGCGCTTCACCAAATTAGTGTCGGTATACAGCTCGTGATTCATACGATGCCATAGTCCCCACTAACAGAAATTGGCCTTTTTATCTTTCGAAGAATTTTTCTCTGGAATACGCCAAGTACAGCTTCATCTGCTTGCCATATAAGAGCGCGGGTAATATGAGTGTTTTGTAGAGTGTTATTTGCGTATTTCGCAATAGCGCTTATTCGCCAGTATAATTATTCATCGTATTTTCAGTCTAATGTTATTGTTTTTATTGATGGTGGACCCAAGGTATTCAAGTCCTCTACAATTCCAAAGTTATAATTGCTAAAACTCACGGTTCCATCTAATCTGGTGGATTTTCTGTTCAACAATATCAGTTGAAAAATGAATAAAAGAAAAGAAATTTCTTTTTGAAGGCCATATGGGCCGCGACAAAAAGGATTTTTTGTACAGGCACCCACTCCAAATAATTCAGATACAGAATACAGAAGAGATGAAAGAGTAACAGAAAGACTTTCGAGAGAGAAACCCGAAGAAAAAAAATTGAGAAGTGAAAAGACAAGAAAAAGAAAAAAAGAATGTGAAGCAGAAAAAAATCCGTTACGACATTAATTAAGGGCTGCTTCTCCCGAAGTTAGATAGCCACTACTCGGGTAGATAGGTACTACTCAGGAGGATGGATTTCTTGGTTTTCAAAAACTCAATGGGTTTTCAATGGGCTTACCATCAAATGACTACTGTAAAAGTTGTCAAGACGATTAAGAAGAGTGGAAAACTTGTCCTGTCCTGAAGAGCGACGGAAGTTATATTTTGGGGAGCGCCACCTGCAAAGTCTAACCTTACAATCGACAATAAGGGTTGGCTGTATGGGTTTATTAAGAGCTGCAATGATTTAGTTGACTTTCTTTTACCCTTCTATCCTTATTGCTGTCCTTCTACACTTCAATCTTATACAGGTATCACAAAGGGACCACACAAGTAAGCTCCCCTTCTGTTTTTTTTTGTTGGGGCGGTCTGTGCAACCTAACCTAACCTAGACAGATAATGAGGAATAAATAATGACGAAAGAATAGGTTTAGCAGGATGACCAAAGGAAGATAATGAAAGGCCTTTTTTGCGGGTTCTTTGGTGTGTTCCCTTTGTGATACCTATAGACAAAGTAAGAAGTGATAGCAATAAAAAAAAACTTCCAAGAAAGAAAAAGCAGAAGAGGAAAAAATTGCTGCCTCTAACGAAGTTAGATAGTCCGACTGCTACTACAGCCAATAACCCAGAAAGGTCTGTAGATAGAGCTCCTGCTGATGCCCTAAAAGTGGCCTTAAGCAGAGAAATTATTTCACGGTCTTCTCTTTGTTCTCAGCCTTAAAACAGCAGCCTCAATAACATTCTCCATTAAACTATAAAGTACATTGTGATCCAGTTTGAATAAAAGCTGTTGCGATTTTAGTGTCTTTGTAAGAAAACTTTTGAACATTTCGATACGAACATTATAAAATAACAATCGTGCCTCGAACATGATGTAATCAAAGCTTGTGCAAAATTTGTTTGTGCGTTTAAGCTCTCTGGTATCTATGCATCCATGCAAGTATTTTACTTTAAACTCTTTTTGAAGAAATATAATTGCCAACAGGTTTTCAAACAATAACTAAAATCATCTATTGGAAAAAATGTTGCAAACAAGATTGGCCAAGAGATTAAAAACTTACTAATTTTTAATGCTCTAAGAGGCTGGCATTGCATTCACTACTGAGACATTTGATTCTAAATATTAAAAAAAAAATTAAAAATTAATAAAAAGGAAATAAAAGAGTAAGTTGACCACACAGTCAACTTGCCGCCGTCTCTCTTTTTAATTCTAACTCCTACACTTCACTCTTGTTAATGTTCTCACATAAATTATTAAAACACATTGGCAGCACTATTCAAAGCAGCTATTTCATGCTTACATAAATCAACTTTACTAATGTTGTTATTGTAGTCAGTGGTATTGGTATGTTGCCTTTGCTTTTGTTAATGTAAATACACGTACAAACTTTATTTGTTTTATGTTGATTTTGTTTTGTTTCTCTCTGCAGTGTCTCTTGTGCTATTCTGTTTGCATCAAAGGATTCAGTAAACAGTGAGAACAACGACAACAATATTCAAACATACGTCATACAAACGCACGTACTTACGAGTACTTGTAGGTATTTCATTTTGGAGTACACTCTTATGCGAGTTTCAAGCAGATGCCCAGCAAACAAATCTGATTCTGATAAAAGTGGAGCTCGGAAATTTAACCAAAGACAGTCACGAGTCCCTGTGAGGATAGGACATGATTGGAATGCTGTAAAGATGTTGACATATTAAGATCAAAATCATAAAGAAATTGAATATTCAATATCGTTAAGCTGAAAAAGACTAGAAGATTAGTGATTAGTGTACTAACTTATGAATCAGAGATCAAATCATCGTATGCGATATCGAATGCAATTTATCGAAATTTTTGTCTTTTTGTAGGAAATAATTTTAAAATGTCGATGGAAGTTATTCAATCACGAGTATAACTATTTGGCCTCTGGGTGGACCAGACTTAATTCCTGCCTAAGCACATGGCATTTTCCTTTCTCCTAGTTTTTCTTACAGTTCATTTAAGACGAATAATGAACTTGCTTTACTCTCAGCCAGTTTGTTTGTTGGGTTTGCATGCGTATAGCAGGAGTATTTTTTGAACACAAGCTTAAGTGTCTAAAGAAAAATTACAATACGCTGCTGATAAGTTAAAAAACATTAAAAATGGAAAATATTTAAGTGCCTTTTAAGTGGTAAAAGCTAAAAAGAAAAGTTATAGTTTAAATTTTCCTTTTTATAACATAAATATTAAACACTCACTCCCGCTTTCCATTACCAAATGCAATAACAAAAATAAGAAAAAAATTACAAAAATTTGCTAAGGTTATGCGATACATAAATACAGTTTATTAAACAAGTTAAGCAACACAAATAAAATTTGACATGAACTTAGACGTCGAACTGAAATTGGGTCCATGATCTATTGATATAAGCAAAAGATTAAAGAAACATCAGTTCAGTCATAAATTATTCAGTAAATCTTATGTGCTAGACATGGCTCACATGGTATGTTGGCTCAGTCTGCCAGAAAAAGCAAGTGGGTTTTTTTCATGTTTTACTATTCATAATATTTATTGGAGCAGTGGTGTTGTGAAGGCAGTAAAGAAGACTAGTAACTGAAATCTTCACTGTCTTCTTCAATGTTTGAAAAGTTTGTGTCCAGCAACAGCTGCACGCAAAGAAAATATATGGTTGAGGCAACCATATTCTGGTTAGATATATGATTGCCTCTAACCAAAGATATTAAAAATAGCTTTCAACTGCAGATGTTGCGGTTCAACCCCCGGTCAAGGAAAGAAATTTTTTTAATTTTTTTTTAATACGTACATATTTTAATATGATTTAAAAAAGTTTTTATTTAAATTTTTTGTATAAATAAAGTTTTTTTTATTCCATTGATTCTTCTTTTTCTATCAATTTGTATATATTTATTACATAATACATCGGGTTTAAATTTAGTTTTTTAAATTTTAGTTGATTCTACCAGGGCTCGAACTTGGGAACATTTAGTTGAGAAGCATTAACTTGCCTCTCAACCACTTCAGCCACAAAGCTCAGTTGAGTTTGAACGATTAAGTTTTTGTTTCATACTCATTTATTTACATGGTTGCGAAAGAGACAAAATAGAAAACAATTTACATTTTTATCATTATTATGTTTGCCATATTTATGATTTCAAGTAAAATTTTATTAAACATAATATGATAATTATATGGTTGATCTAAGACACTAAACTTAATATGGTTAAAAATAACTAGAAACATGTTTATCGTGATCAGAATAATGTTGAGATGCTTCAAATTTTTATGAAGAACACACTATGTTTGAAGTGACCATATTCAACCATCTTTTTTCTTTGCGTGTGTCTCCTTTTTTCCAGTCTCTCCGAGAAACTTTAGGCAGGCCATTTTTGAATGTTTTTTTATAAAGGGTGGTTAAATTTTAAGGGCCGATGTTGAATGTAAACCACACCTAAACGTCAAGCTTTTTCTGCATTTCATTTGACATTTCTCAATTTGAACCATGGAAAGATGCACAATCGAGCAACGCGTTAAAATTATTCAGGCTTATTATGAAAATGGGCGTTCAATCAAAATGCATATAGTGCACTTCGTGATTTTTTCGGTCAATTTAATTGTCCAAATGTCAATAAGAAGAATTGCCGCATTTGACCGAATGATAATCCAAGATTGATTGTCGAAAAACCAATGCACCCACAAAGAGTGACTGTTTGGTGCAGTTTAGGGGCTAGCGGCATCATCGGGCCGTATATTTTCTAAAATGAGGATTTTCAAGTGTCTCCGCCGTGAGTCTCTCTTTGATTCTTTTACAGTATTGTTATATGTCATCAAGTCATTTTAAGAACTTGGCCAATCCAGTAGTCTTTGCTCTGTTGAAGAGTTGAGGGGGTCCATCCTGTACAATGTATCTAGTAGTGCGCTTTTTTCTTCAATTTTACAGAAAAATGTTTGCTTAAAAATCGTAAAATTAAAGTACTTGTTCCAGAAGTTACCCCAGGAATAAGCCATCAAGAAATTTGTAATCGGAAACATTGTGGAAGCTACAGCTTTTCGTAATACACATATTCTTCATATTAAAGAATTTGTGATTCAATAATATTGTTAACTGCTAAGGTGGTTAAATAAACGTCATACAAATGGTTTTTATTACTATTATTTATTATTTGATTTTAGTAATTAAATATTTAAACGAGCACGGCTGACTTTGAGCATTTGCTCACAAGGTCTAGGCAGCAATTGAACCTGCGACCTTCAGACTGATAGGTTAGAGCGCTATCCACCAATCTTTAAGCACAAGCTCTTTACAGAGTATTTTTAGCGTTTCTACTTGTTGCACATGGTATCGTTAATGCTAACAGCAAAATATGAGATTAAAAATTAGTGAATCGCACTACAACTCCTCGTTCCGCTAGGAAACATTTCTGCTATTGTGATATTCTACAGCTTGTTAAACTCAAGATCTAATTAATGAGGCCCCCTATACTTTGCTTTTAGTGAAAATTGTACAAGGACCAGTTGATACTTCCACCTTCAGATCAAATTCTATTTAAGGGAATTTTACACTTTAATACTGAGTAAGTCAAATGACAAATTAGAATAGTGCGAAAACAATACATCAAAAAATAAGGAATGATTTTCTAAACGGTTATATGTACTTTTCATTGTATCAGAGCTGCATTTTAGCATATGAACAAAGAAATAGCAAATACAGCTGAAAAAAATTCAATAAAAGTCTTATCGCTTGAATTACAGTGTAAAACCCGTATTAAGGATGGTCAGACAAGGAGACATTCAACATCCTCTAGTTTGAAATGCACTAGTCAGGTTAGATCTGATATTAGAAACAAAAATATTAAGGAGGAGAAACTAAGAAAATTGCCAAGAACTTTTTTTTTTTGGTATAGAAACGTTCGCCACAGCTACACCTGTGCAAATATTTATGATTTTATTTGTATGTATTTATTTATTTGTGTGTGTGTGTGTGTGTGTGTGTGTGTGTGTGTGTGTGTGTGTGTGTCAACTAAACTAATTTTTATTTATTTTTTCAGCAGCTTGGTACATACAACCTCTTGACTTTCAGCCACGCCTATTTTTATGCAAGTTAGATGGGCTTATAATAATTTAAAAAAAATTTAAATCCATTAATTTCTCTGAAATGCTACACCTACTCTCTTTTTACTCTAAGGATTATAAGTCATCATGTAACAGGGTTCTTTTTTACTTTTTACTCAATCTTATGATCAGCGTTGCCATTTTAGCCTTTTTAAGGCTAGATTTAGCCTTTTTTTCGCATTTAGCCTCAAAATTTTTGATTTAGCCTCTAGCTTTTTTTTGCCTTTTTTGTTTTTCAAAATAGCTTTAAATAGCCTTTTTTGGAAAAATTAAAAGAAATCATACATAAACAAACTGTGACTGAAACCAAATTAACTAAAGTAATATTTTCTATAAAACTTTGAACGAAAATAATTTATTTCATAACTATAAAAAAGTATTTGGCTTCTTACTTGTAAAATAAAAATACACTTTATTCCTAATTCATTAATTAATTGTTCCATTTCGTTTATAGTTATCTAGTACTACCGTTTAGTAATGCTGAGGTTTCTCGCTTTTTAATAAGAAAAACCAAGCAAAATATCGGAATAGAAATAGCATTAAAAATCAAAAAAAAAATTATTGTTTAAATTAATTTTAAATATTATTTTTAACATTGAAGTTGAAAAATAATTGAATTCGCTTATAGTATTTAAAACCACGTTTAAATAGGAATTTATATTTTTAGTTTTTGATATTTTATGATTTTATGGGTTTTTTTATAAAAATTATAATTAAGATGTAATAAAGAACTAAGAAAATTTTGAATTTAAGCTGTAGCTTTTTAACTTTTTTCTAGCTTATTTTTTTCGGCGTGATTTAGCCTTTTTTAGCGTTTTTTTTTTGTGGGAAATATAGCTTATTTTTATTCTAGCTCCTGGCAACTCATAACTAGATACAGCAACTTTTATGTTACACTGTAACTCTCTACATATTTGATTTTAAATATTGAAGTAATAATTTACTTGATGCTGTAAATATTTTTAACAAAAAAAAAACATTTTGCTGTTCTTCTTGTTATTATTATTATTGTTAATTTGTAAACAATAAAAGTTACTGTAGCTGGAGCATTTGTAAATAAAGGCAACAACAACTGATGAATAGAAAAGATGCTGAAAGTTTTGAGTTTTTTTTTAACAAAAGTTTAAATGAAAATTTTATGCAAGTGTTAAAAGTTTTCCTATGCAATAGCATAACAAAATCTTAATATTAATATTATGCATAAAGCAAAATATTTAAGTATGAAAGCAAAGGTTTTGTTAAATTAATGAAGTATTTTTAAACATCACAAAGTCTGTTCTTTCTTAAGAGTTTTTAAAGTTAAAGGAATTCAATTGGACTTGGTTCAAATTATTAAAATTTTAAAATTGTATCAATTTCTCTGATCACACTACTTTCAAAAATATTGACGTAGATTTTAAAGTAAAAATTACGAAAAATTTCGACAATGTTTTGGATAAGAGGGTAAGAGTTTAAAGACTTTTTTTGTGATTGCTCCGTCATGTTAGTCGGTTATAGGTAGTGTTGCCCTAAGTAACCAACAATGGTCCAAAGTAGACCATTAGAGTGACATAGTTCTGATGTCTTTTCTTCTTCTTACAACCTAAAACTAGTACAAAAATATTTCTTTTAGCTAAGGTCAGTTCTTCATTCCTTTTTTTTTTTGTAATTTTCAATTAATTATTTAATCTTAATTTTATAGCTCTAGTCCTTTGTTATAAATAAATTTAAAAAGTACCATTATAATAACTAAAAAGTTCTTTTTTTTTTGTTGCTTTTACGGTTTTAAGTTGGCATCACTGTTCAAGACGGCGACCGATCTAACAGCTGTCAAGTGATTTATTCTCAGTTTGGTTTTTCAATTCATCGTGAATAGACTCACGCCTGAACAACGCTTGCAAATGGGCACAAAACGAGATTGCCGTTGTTCCCGATTTTCATAAGCGAATTTTGTTTAGCGATGAAACGCATTTCTGGTTGAATGGCTACGTCAACAAACAAAACTGCCGCATTTGGAGTGAAGCTAATCCTCAAGTGTATGTCGAAACACCGTTACATCCAGAAAAACTGACTGTTTGGTGCGCTTTATTTGCTGGTAGAATCATTGGTCCGTACTTCTTCAAAAACGATGATGGCCAGAACGTTACACTCAATGGTGATCGGTATAGAGCCATGATTACTAACTTTTTCATTAATGAATTGAACAACCATGGTGTCCAAGAGCTGTGGTTCCATCAAGATGGCGCAACATGTCACACAGCTCGTGCCACAATCGATTTATTGAAAGACACGTTTGGTGACCGCCTAATTTCACGTTTTGAACCTGTGAATTGGCCTCCAAGATCTTGTGATTTAACACCGCTAGACTACTTTCTGTGGGGCTATGTAAAGTCATTGGTCTATGCGGATAAGCCACAAACGCTTGACCATTTGGAAGACAACATTCGCCGTGTTATTGCCGATATACGGTCACAAATGTTGGAAAAAGTCATCGAAAATTGGACGTCCAGATTGGACTACATCCGAGCCAGCCGTGGCGGTCATATGCCAGAAATCATATTTAAAATGTAATGCCACAAGATTATCTTTCGGATAAATAAAATTCATATCAATCGAATAATCCATCGTTGTTTTATTGCAATTTAAAGTTCTATACGTCTATAAAAACACCCTTTACATCTTGCGGCAAATGATCCATTGGTTTTCCTGTTGGCGGCCAACGGCCACCAATTAGAATTGTAATGGTTTTTTGTTGTTAAAAATTAAATTTTCATATTTCAATATTGATTTTCAGATTTTCATATTTTATTGTACGAGTATTTTGCTTGAGAAATGTCAAAGAACCTGACAAAAAATTAATATGACAAAATAATATCGTTTGTTAATACTGAATTTCCTTTCGAATTAGATATTAGAACTAATATTTTACTATAATAACAGTATTTCCTTTCTCTGCATGAATTTTAAGCAATTGTCTTCAACGAATTTGTAAATTTTTTGTAGCCCATGATATATCGGCTAAACCAAACACAATAAAAATAGTTGTAAGAATCACCTTTTATTTATGAATATAATTTTATGGCTACAAATAACAATAATCTGTTATATAGGTAATAATAGAATTATTATTTCAAAATATTAGTTGAAATAATTCATATTTCGAAATTGTAATCGATTTCCAAACAATCTTTTTTCTGTGTGCATCAATCGATCAAATGGGAATTTTAGTCAATAGGCAAACAAAAAGTTTCAAAAATTTAAACAAGAAAATAGAAAACTAACAAAGTAGGCATTGAACTAAATAAACAAAATTTCTCAAATATTTTTCTTTTAATTTTTAAAAGTTGGGCGCTAATGGGTTAGTCTAATCAAAACCTAAAATATGTTTTCTTTACCTAAAAAAAACAAGAATATTTCATTTGAGTTATTTATTTAAATGTTTTCTTTTTTTTAACACCATAAATCATCAGATTCTTATACGCTCTCAGGAACAGCACTTGTTACCAACACTCACACAATCATTGAGTTGACTATTTTTTTTTCTGATTTATTAATAAGGCCAGCCACAAGTCAAGTCATTTCAAATGTCTGTTGAAAAATCCAAAAAACAAAAAAAACATTTTTAAAATACATTTTTCTCAAAATAACTTTAATTATTCATTAATAACTAAATAACAATTTTAATGATATTTGACAAACTCTCAATGAAAACTTGAATATTTAACCAGCAATTAATGTAACGATATATTTTCCCAACACTTTCTTATCTTT
The DNA here is from genome assembly GCA_947397855.1 of Thelaira solivaga. Classification (NCBI taxonomy): domain Eukaryota; kingdom Metazoa; phylum Arthropoda; class Insecta; order Diptera; family Tachinidae; genus Thelaira; species Thelaira solivaga. The sequence continues at coordinate 32,410,993 of OX377612.1, forward strand.
ACAGATAAATAAATAAATGTTTTTGTGCAGACTAACAAGCCAAGTTACCAGGTAATTAATTAATAAGAATAAAAAAAATTTGTTTAATTCATACAATTCACACACAAGTACAATTAAAAATAACACCAGGCAACTAATTGACAACAAACCAACCTACTTTTAAACAATTACAAACCGATGCTTGTACAAAAAATCCGCTTGATTTGGATTTGAGTCAGAAAGAATTGTTGTTAAAGTTTGAATAAAAAAAGAAAAAAAAAATACCCAAGTGATAGATAAAATTTACATAAAAATGCAAATAAATTGAAAGACTCAAATAAAAAAAAAAAAAAAAAAAACAAGAAAAAGAACTGTGTGGAATAAAAAATGAAACTACACTTTAACTATTAATAATAAATAATACAAATATCAAATTAAAATTGATTGACACTGTCTGACATATAGACTGACGGACAGAGAGACAGACAGAGAGACAGACAGACAGACACCAAACAAAATAAAACATAAATATAGTTAAACTTCCATGGAATGGTTGATTGTGGTTGGTTGCTTTTGTGCAACCATGAAAATAAAAGCATAAAAAATTTTTTTTTAACATGCCACAAGTAAATTAAAAAAAAATAAGAAAAAAAATAAAATTATATAAAGAAAACCTGCAAAAATAATAACGAGTTTCGAAATCATTACTTATATATTTTGTGAAAAGGTACCCAAAGATTTAATAATAAAAAAATATAAATAAAAAGAAGAAAGAAAAAATTTTATCAAGAAATTTGTGCAAAAAATACGAGTACTAAAGTGCATAAAAAAATAAATACCAGCAATGATAACGTGGCAAGTGTCAATCAAAAATACTTGAATTATAAAATAAAATTAAAATAAAACTTATAAATTGTAAAGAAATAAAAATTAATGAAGAACAAGTGCTGAAAATGCCGCTTGGTAATTTCAAATACCCAGGAAGTGTTGAGGGTAAATAACAAATTAAAAAATAAAATCAAATATAAATTCAATAATTATTAAATAATATTTTAAATTAAATTTAAAACAAAAACTGAATTTCTTTTTTCAAAGGTTTGTATAAAATAATTTTAGTAAATTATTCGATCCTATAAATATATTATTAGTAAATACTATTCAAGCTTAAGATCTGAATGAAAATTGTTTTTTTTTTAATTATCCAATATTTTAGTAATAAATTTCCCTGAAAAAGAAAGTCGAAATATTGTAAAACTAACAATTTTCATTAAGATCTTAGGCTTGAATAATATTTACTAATAATAGTTTGTATTTATAAAATTTTAGCGTTATGGTGGGAAGATTTTGCAAAACTTTTAAAAACGAAAAACAAGTTAAGATTTAATATACGGCCCTGTTCTGTAATCTGAATTAAAAAAAAAATCTTTTAAAATGAATTCACATTTTTTGGTGTTCTCTGAATCGAATTCACATAATTCTATTCGTTTAAAACTGAAAAAACAAAATTATAATAAATCTAAAAACAAGAAGAAAAAAACAATTAACACATAAAATTTTAAGATTTTCTTATTCATTTTATTTAGTCAAATTGCTTGTTTTGACTTGTACATTAAAGTTAAAAAATAATTTAAAAAAACCCGCCCACTTTTCATATAATTAAAAGTCAATAAATTAATTTTTTTTTTAATTTGGTATAAACGAGTCAAACATTACGAAAAAAATCTGAAAAATTTTGTTCGTAAGCACTAGCAAGAAGTTGAGCGTTATTTTGTGCCCGTAAGCACAATTTTTTGCCTACCCTAATTTGTGTACATCAGCTAAACCAATAAAAGGTGGTCCAACCAAAACGCATTATATAAATTGTATATAAAACAAAAAGTTTTTGGAGAATTAAACGTCTTAATATTCACCCTTTCCATTTGGTGTCATCGACACAAAACGACATAAATTTTTAGCGTTTCTAGAAAGTCTAATGTAAAATTCTCAATAAACCACAAAATTTTCCAAATTTAAGTCTGTTTTATGTAATCACTAGAAGTTGTCTTATAAAGATTATTTTCGCTAGCCACATGCTGAAGGTTGGACTGTCAATACACCCATAACATGGTGACTAATATAATAGTCGATGAGTCTATTAAGTGGAAGTTCTTATCACCCTCTAGAGTTGTCTATTTGTAGATGCTATTTTCTAGAAATGTTAGAAATACCTCTTACAGCATTTGTAATCATCCACAAATTTCCCTTCACTTCAAAGGTGATAATTTTTTTTTTTCAGTTGAAAATTTTTTTTGTTTTTTTGTCGTAGCTTACAAATTTGAAAACTTCGAAAATTAGAACCAACGTTTTTAACCTTCATCTCAACCTCAAGAAAACTTACGTTGCGTAACCTCATGGGTGGTTTTCAACACATATGACATTTCTATGTAAAAGGTTTTCCAATAAGAGTGATATGATTTCTTTAAAAAAACACACACTTATTGTTAAGGAAATTCAAAAGTTTTTTATTTAATGTGACGTACAATCGATACAATTAATTTCTAAATAAAACGTCGTTCAAATGGCCTCCACGACTTCTTTTGTAGGAACGAATTCGATGAACCCAATTTTCGAGCACTTTTTCCACTAAATCAAGTCGTATGTCATGAATGGCAGATTCAATATTGCCTTGTCAAGCTTGAAGAGAGGCTGGTTTATTTCGAAAGAACAATGACTTCAAATAACCCCACAAGAAATAGTCTAATGGTGTTAAATCACAACTTCTTGGAGGCCATTCGATATCAAAATTTCTTGAAATAATCGAATCTCCAAACTTTTCTCGGAATAATTCAATTGTTGTGGTCCAATGGCTTCAGTTCTTGAGTGAGAACAATTTTATATGGATGCAAACGCAAATCCTTTCTCAAAATCCGGCAGGTTGTGGCTTGAGACAGTCACAATTGTTAAGAACGTCAAATTGCGGTCTTCAGCAACAATTGCCTGAACGGCAGCAATAATTGCATTACTTCGAGCGACTCTTTCTCTTATAGGCACTTGAACATTATGTAAAGAAAATGTAAATGTTCAACAATTCGACGAATAGCTAGCACACTTGAACGATTATTACGACCATAAAATGGCTAAAGCGCACGAAAAGTTGCAATTGGAGAACGATTTTGTTGATAATAAAACTGAATAATTTGTAAATGTTGTTCTTGCATATAACTCTCCATGATGAAGTTGTAAACACTACTGAACAAATGACAAATCATGACATATTACAAATGGCCGAAACGTCACTTCAAAATCATATCTTCCCTATTGGAAAACCTGATATTTTCTTGTAATAACATCGTTTTTTCAGTTAAAATAAAATTTTATCAGCAATAATACATTATTTAAGCCATTTTATTATACATATATATATATATATATATATATATATATATATATATATATATATAACACTATCTGAGAAAATGTGGGACTATTTAGGAGTCATTCTAGAAAAGTTTCTAACTTACAATAAACTTTTATTATACATAATCGACGTTAAGAGTAACTTTGGCATGTGAACGGTTGTATAGGAAAATATAACATTTACGAGAAAAAATAATGTAGCTTATCTGCAGAACTACAATATCACCAACGGTCAACTAAGCCTACTGAGTAGGTTGCACAGGGCGCCTCAATAAAAAATATCAAAGGGGATCTTTTTTTCTGTAGTAGTCAGTTTATTCAAGAAGAGAAAGCGCAACTAAAATAACAATAACCTCAGATAATCTGAAACAAGGTGCATTGCATAGGTAGTCTGTTTTAGCTTAGCAGGAGCAAATAGGATCTATACTACATTACCTTCGGAAATGATCTCTAGACTTATTTCCCTACATCTTATATTTTAAAGGAACATGAACAAATTCAATATGTCTTATCTAGCTATATCAAGCAGGATGAATGGAATACTGGACTTCTCCAGCCGAGTCTAAGTGATCATCTGTGAGTACTAATCTTGGAGAAAGTTCAAGTGTTCAAGTGTTCATTCACACCTTACAACAATATGCTTCTCATGATGTCAGAATATACATTCTCTTGAATAGCTAAATAAATCTAAATGTATTTGAAAGCTCTTTTCGAACCAAGCTAAATTAAAAATGCTATAAAATTCTTGATGATTTGTCCAAAAAAGTATTGTATCATTCTACTATTGTTATGAAGACTGGAAGGGTATGTTGGCAAACAAAATTGCTGACTATTGGATTAAAATTGTTGCAAATATTTCTTTATTGGGTTGGAATTCTTCTTCAAGATTTATTATGCGAAGGAGAAAAATAAAGTCTACAAGACTATTTGAAAACTCAAGTGGTCTTGCGGTAGTCGAAAAGATTTACGCCGAGCGACCTAAGCAAAAATTACTTTAAAATCTACTGAACTATTAACAAAACATTTTGGATTCAACAGAGACATAAGTTAAATTGGTATGGTATAGGATGATTCCTGTCGTCTCTGTCAAGAAAGGGAACCATAGAGTACATTTTCCAAAGTATAAAAGCTGCAGTATGGTCATCCTAGGCAGTAGGAGTATCAAGAGCGAAATATTTGACGACACAGTGGTAATAAAGCTTAAAATACATGCATATTTTATATGTGTGGAAAACCATACATGAGGGTGATTTTTGAAATATTTCTACAGGAAAATATTTTAAATTTTTAAATGTGTATTATATTATTAATTTTTCTTTTTAAAATTTAGAAAAGAAAATTTGTTTGTGTGGTTTTCAACACAAAGGTGAGATGAAAATTAATATAATTATAACTGTCAGTTCTAATTTCTGAACGTTTTTACTTTTTGTTTGTTTTTAACACTTTAAAATGATCTTTATAGCTTCTATTTGGCTTCCACATACATGTTTTTTATTTATTTATTTAATGTCTATGAATTCACGATCCTTACAGACTATAAATATTACAAGCTTCCTGGCTTGTCTTGAGAAAACACCCAGGGTTTAGAGATTAATCGAAGCTTCGACCCCCAGACTGATAGTTTAGTACATTGTCCACTCATCTACGGAGCAATGTTCCAATGAAGCTTGAAACGTATGTAAAGGGTGTTTTTTATAGACGTATAGAGCTTTAAGTTGGCATTACTATTCAATATGGCGAACGATTTAACAGCTGTCAAGTGATTTATTCTCAGTTTGGCTTGGCAATTCATCATGAATAGACTCACGCCTGAACAACGCTTGCAAATAGTGCAATTTTATTTCCAAAATAATGGTTCTGTGCGGAATACGTATTTTACGAATTTTGTTTAGCGATGAAGCGCACTTCTGGTTGAAAATTTCACGTTTTGGACCTGTGAATTGGCCTCCAAGATCTTGTGATTTAACACCGCTAGACTACTTTCTGTGGGGCTATGTAAAGTCATTGGTCTATGCGGATAAGCCACAAACGCTTGACCATTTGGAAGACAACATTTGCCGTGTTATTGCCGATATACGGCCACAAATATTGGAAAAAGTCATAGAAAATTGGACGTCCAGATTGGATTACATTCGAGCCAGCCATGGCGGTCATATGCCAGAAATCATATTTAAAATGTAATGCCACAAGATTATCTTTCAGATAAATTAAATTCATGTCAATCGAATAATCCATCGTTGTTTTATTGCAATTTAAAGTTCTATACGTCTATAAAAAACACCCTTTATTACAGAAAAAATCAGAAAAATCAGTCGTAATCGCGTGTGGCCAATACAAATTGTTGACTAATCCGCGTCAGTGTTTGTGTCATACAATATATGGTTGATAATGATTTAAATATTTCTTTCTAGGTCATAAACTTCGTTCAATGAACTTTTTGCCTTATCTTCACCCCGGTGCATTTTTGTTCTTACTTAAAGAGTGATTAGCTTGCCTAAAAGCTAATAATATTTAAGTTAAAATCTTAATTATTTAAAATGGTAATAAGTCTTGTGGGTAATGGCATGAACTTAGTTTTGTTTATTTTGCAAAATCTCTTCTTTTTAATTCTTTTTTTAATATTTTTTATATCAGCCCACTGTACCCCTTAGAACTTATTTATAATGTATTTACAATTTTGTTATTGTGTTTTATAACAACAGGAAGTTCAAGCATGTTGCCATAAACCAAAAACCCCCTCCAACAAGCAAACGAAACAAAACGGAAATAAATATTTTCCACTGCAATCCGCCACCAGCAGCACAGCACGTTGCCATCACAAAACAATTGCTACAGTTTATAGACAAATTGAAATTGAAACAAAATAATGAATAAAAATAAATACAAAAAACAAAACTTTATAAACTTTGACAAAACAACAAGGAAAATAAATAAAAATTAAATAAAATTTTCCAATAAATCCAACTTTTCTTAAAACTTCAAGGGAAGGAAAAATAAATTTTTTTAACATTCAGCTAACACAGAGCATAGCACAGAACGGCATGGCATGTAAGAAATTTGTTAAGCCATGGTAATTTTAACAAGATTTAATTTTTAACTTTTTCAAAAATAAAAAAATAAGATAAAAAATACATTCAAAACTAGAAACACCAAAGAAGAATAAAGAAAATCTTTAAATCCTGCTAAAGTTGGTTGGAAGCAAGAACAACAATAGTTAAACAAGAAAGTTAAACTTTATTTAACAAAACCAGTTGTTGCAGGCTGGCTGGTTTCCAAAACCATTGTTTGGCCTTGTATTACTTACTTTCTTTTACATTTTGTCAAAACTGATTTCATTTCAATTGCTTTTGTGTGTATGTGTGTGTAAGCGCGTTCTGCATCTGCAATTCAATGTAATTGCGGAAATTGTCTACAATTTGTTGATTGCAAATTACAATTGTGTGCCTCCTTTATGGTGTAAACGCAGCAAGAAGCATCATTTACTGCAACAAACTAACAACAACTACCACAAGTTACAAATTTATAGAGAATTGATGCAACAGTTTGAAGCCTCTGTTTATGTGCGTCTTTATGCAACTTAAAACAATTACTGTGCCCCAGTTTAATAGAAAAATAAAATTACTTGCAACTCATCTTAGGAAACACCGTCGTTGGTGATAATTAAGAAAACGCAAAAAATACTAAAAGTTTTGAAGTAAAAGAGAAAATTTCAACATGCACTATGGGTAAGTGATTTTTTTTCTTGCCAACTAGTATTTTAAAACAATTTCACTTAATGTGCGTGCTGTATATTTATCATTTATATTAAAATATGAACCGTTATTTTTGGAAGTGGTATAAGTCCACTTTAAAAAAATGAGTTAGCGGTAATGATGTCTATATGTCTATGAGAATTAGCCTTAGTGGAGTTATACCACTTTCAACAACAAAAGCTCATATTTTTCTCTTTCCTTATATTAATTTTTGCTAAACTGATAATAAACTTTCTTTTTACTTTTACTGTTAACTATAAAAATTTTAATTAAAAAATTTCGTAGAATTTTATGTTTCTGTATTAAGCACAAAAATTCCATTTTTTCTTCTATAAAATAGAAATCTTAAGCCATTAAATGCCGCATATTAAGTGAATAAATACGCAGAAATAATAATTATGTGTTCAATTAATTTTCCAATTTTGTTTTAAAAAATGTCGGGCAAAGTTTTTTTATATAAATAAATTCTTTGCTAAAGAACAATTTAGTTTTGTATTAAAATAAACACAACATTTGTTTTTTTTCTTATTATCACTCAACTGTAACAATTCTTATTAACTGTCACACACTTCTTGCTGGCTGTTTAATGTTTTAATTTTCTCTCACCTTTCATAAGTCTCCCAAACAATTACAAATACTCAATTTCGTTTAATTGTTAAAATAACAACAACAACAGCAAAAATAAGCATTAATCCATTTATATACATACATGCATTTTGCTTTTAGTTTGTAAGAAAATTTTCAAGTGTTCGGTTGTTTAGTGTTTAGTGGTCATTAATTTATTAAAAAAATTATAAAATAATTCATAAAATTTAAATATTCTTGCATAAACATGTTAATTAACTAATTTGTAATAAGTGTGTGCACAAATGTCTTAAAGAAATGAATTTTATTTCAAGTTTTGGGTTTAAATTTTGCTAAATTTTGTGCCGGTCGGTGAGTTGCTTTAGTTTGGCCATTCGTAATACATACATACAAACATGCATGTGCACATTGAAAGTGTGTGGCGTAATTTAGATGTTAAGAATGAGGGTGTGTAGGGAATGTGTACTAAATTAAAAGAGAGCGGTACTTGCCGTTACGTTTACAATGTAAGTAGAATGAATGAATAAAAAAAGAATGTCATATTTATATATATACAAATAGTTAGTGAGTCTGAAAGTGTTTAAAGAATATATCGCTCATTTACTTTAAATATGTCATAAGCTAACAAAAAACATAATATTACAAGAAACCCATTTAAATCTTTTAAACTCGTGGGAACAATTTTAACGCCAAAATCATTTTCGTATTTTTAATACACTAAGTACTTTTTTCGTCCCATCGACGAAGTCAATTTTTAGTCCGCCCCAGATCCAACAGAATATAAGAAAATATTTTTTTTTTTCAGATATCAATTTAATTTCATTTTTATTCATGTAATGTAAACACTAAATACCAAATTTTAATTTTATTAAAAAAAAAATAAAAAAATTTAAAAAAATTAAAAAAAAATGTTCGTCGATTCGAAGAAGAAAGTGCGTGCAGGGTTAAATATTTTATGATAACAAGAGGAGTGCTTAAAATATATTTTTTTAAGATTTTTATAGAAACATTCAAGGCGGTTATTATGTACAGCGTTGTCATTTTAGCCTTTTTTGGCTAGATTTAAAATTTTTTCTCGCATTTAGCCTTGAAATGTATGATTTTGCCTCTACCTTTTTTCCTAGCTTCTGTTCATTTTCAAAATAAAATTAAATAGCCTTTTTCTTTTTCTCAATTTTTTTTTTACAAATAGTGAAAAAAAATTTTTTTTATCATTTTTAAAAAAAAAAAGAAAGTTATGACCAAAAAGGAAAGCATGTTTAGTTTTTGTTATTGTATGTTCTCTTTTTGATTTTTTATAAAAATTAAATTATTATTTTGAATTTTAACAGATAGTTTTTTAACTATCTATTTTAACAACGCTGATTATGTATGCCGATTCGAATGGCTTTCGAAAGGAATTTTTAATTCAAAAATTCAGCATATTTGTATGTACAAATACGTCTGACATATAGACTCTGTTTTCTATAACAGCTGATCAACTCAAAAATAATAAAATTTTGTGAAATTGCTTTGCTTATTATTATTTCAAAGAATTTAAATGGAATTAAAAAATAAGCAATCTTCACTGTATAGGTTTATATCTGTGCTTTTTTTTTACTATAATAATGCCCATAACGCTTAATTGAAAAATGGATTATGGCCACCCAAAATATTTTTCAATGCGTTATTGTAGTGATGGCGAGACAACTAAGTTTTTTTCTTTTAAGCTACATAAGCTTGTACAAAAAAAATTAACATTCTTTGCTTCAATATTATTAAAAAAGCAAAACTAGATAATACAATTTAAATATCTGTCTTGTAAAATTTTTTTTCAGTTGTCTAATAATACAGCAAATTATTATACGCCGACAAATATTTCTATAAAGCGTACAACATATGACTGTACATAAGAAAATAGAGCACAAGGCGAGTTCATATACATAAGGTGAAATCATGAAGCATCTCTGTTTTTAAAATTTTCTTGATTTGTCAAAAGAGACAGACATGGCTTATATACTACGACCAATTTTGACAAGTCAAGAATGAACTTGTAGCGCACAGCTGCTTTCTTGATATCACCTTGTTTGAATTCGCCTTGATAGAGCACATTCTAATTGAAATTTTTTCCGAAGTTTTCCTCATGTTTTTTTACAGAAGCAATGTTTATGGGCCCACACACACACACGACATGTTTTTGTTTCAAAATGTAAAAAAACATGTTGTCTCTCAGTCTAAAGGTATAGAAGAAGTACTAAGAAGGATAGAATATCTATATGTACAAGTTACTCTGATCTTCTGCGAATTATTCTTTCTTGACAAAATATTTGAATAGTTATTGACTGAATGAGAATTGAGCAAACAAAAAAGGTTTAAAAAATTCCAACAAGAAAATAAAAATACTATAACAAAATAGGCATTTCACCAAAAAGCATTAATATTTTGTTTATCTCTTTGATTCCAAATAATTGTATTATGTTGAGAACAAATTAATTTAATAACTTGAAAAAAAAAAAAAACATATTGACTTATGACACTATTGAAGTAAATGAGCAAGAAATATCTTATATATATACTTTTCTTGTGGCCTAGTGTACTGATACTTGTTGATACTCGGTGAAAAATCAACCAAGTTTATTTTTGGTAAGTAAGAAAAATCGCTTTTGTTATTTAATTATTAATTAATCCAATTAAATGTTTTGTACAACAAAATAATATTTTTTACTAAGGAAAAAACAGAGAACAGCAAAATTTTGACATAAGTTGGTTAAATTTTTTTAAAGGTTTTTGCAGCACAATTCTCTTCCTTATAAAAATTTTTCTTGAAAATTGAATGTACGATATGATATGAAAATAAAGCGCATTTATTTTACAAGAATTCAGCAAAATACCTGAAATTTTCTTTTGCATGCAATTCATTAGTTACCATTTCAATTGTGTCTAGAATAGTCTTTTTAATTAAATCGTTTGATATTTTACTACTATCTTTTGCCAAAAACTTAATAAAAGAAATAAAAAAAGATAAACCAATACCATTCCATTTGTCCCTCAAACTGTACACGAAATATTAAACTATATACAAATAAAATTAATGGTAATCACGTTGAAATTGTGCAAATTTGCATTTTGCAAATATATAGGGTCTGCCATCGAACGTTTTTTTTCAACTAGTGCTTATTTCGTGAATGGTAACACTTAGCTCATGTCTGATTTGACAGATAATTAGTTTTATCCTTCTGCTGAAAGAATATGGTTGTGTTTTTGCTTCGCTAAGTGGGCCTGCGATCGACTTACAGAAGATGCTGATTTTGCCAAAAAAAAAAAAATCATCTTTTCAGATGAAGCTCATTTTGATCTTGGCATATATGTAAACAAGCAAAATTGTCGCATTTGGGGCACAGAAAACCCGCACGCATACATTGGAAAGCCGACGCACCCAAAACGAGTCACTGTTTGGTGCGGATTTTGGTCCAGAGGCATAATTGGGCCATATTTCTTCGAAAATGAGCAAGGAGTGGCCGTTAGTCAATGGCGATCGTTATTGGGCCATGTTGAACGAATTGAAGAGGGGGATATTGGCAACATTTGGTTTCAACAGGACGGCGCTACGTGCCACTCAGCCGAAGCTACACTCGATGTTTTTATAGCATTTTCAAAAAAAAAAATTATTTGGCGGACCTTATACTATCATATTGAACTAGGTGTTCTTTTCAAATTTCCCAAATTTTTTTTTTTGCAAACACCAGATCACAAAACCCCACAAAAAAAACTGGCAACTTTAACTTTAACTGTCAATAGTCTAAATAAATAATTACATAAAATTTGAGAGCAAATACGCACAGCAATGTTTCCTCAAGGTTTTCACTGCAAACGCAGGAAAATACAGCAAATTGTCAACGAGTACATCTTGTTGTTGTGTTGAGCAAACCAAAGCATTTTTACACTCATTTGCACTATTTGCAAGCACGGATTTGATTACTCCTGTTCTGAGATAAATTTTCTTCAGATCTAGAATCAGTACAGAGTTTTTTTTTGTAAGAAAGCACATTAAATATTAGCCTGTACATTGTAGACTACATTTTGTAATGATTGTGTAAAATTGTATAGATTGATTAAATAATTAAAAAGAATTAAACTTCTTTGCTTATGACAACTTTCTGCCAAATATTTATTATAAGTAAAGCCAATAATTATCAGGGACAGCGATTTTCTGCTCCTATAAAATGTATTTTAAGCATAAAAAAAATAATTGTTTATAAGTTAATTAGGCCTATTATGTCGTTCTTGTAGTCGAAGTGACAAGTTCATACAAAACTTATGGCTGGTTTGGCCATATATTACTCTATCAATACTCTTAATCAAGCCTAATAATTTACCATAAGCAACCCTCAAAGTGCAATTTCTACATTTCATCAAATAGTCCCAAAAAAATCAACTTGAATGCAAATTTTGAATTTGACTCCATTAAAAAAAATACTTCTGACTTTTGTCTTCAAATGTATTTCACTCCAAGTTACTTTGCAAAAAATGTTTACATGAAAGGAGTATTTAAGCCTCTTAATTGCAGCTTATTACAACATGGAATTTGAAAATTATTGACTTTTCTTAATAATATAAACTTGTAAGCAGCTTAAATTAAATGATTCCAACTAAAGTTTCATTCTCAGGCTATTGCCATTCCAAAAATTTCTAATAAATTTTTTGTTTAGTGGAAAACAAATAAAGTTGGAATTGTTTCCCAGAATCGAATTTAGTTGCTAATTTGATTAAAAAATAAAACTACCCACATACTAACGACTGTTTATGTGCATTTAAGAATCAAAATTCTGAATTACATGAAAATAAGGAAAAAAAATTTAATTTCTACGGAATGTTTAGTAAAGCAGCAATAAATATTCAAGCTTTATAACAGCGGAAATGAGAAAAGTTACACTTTCTTTACTTAATTTCATTTCGCATGTAATTTGAATAGCTGACACAGTATCAGATGGTGTAATTGCAAATCTGATAAAAAAAATTTATCGTCTTATAATTAAATTTTTTAACTGCAACAGATTATTTTTTGTGTGTGTTTTTTTTACAAACTTTTAACTTTATCAGGCGCAGATGTAAAGAAAGGAAAACAGGAAATTTCTCATTTCAGTTTGCTTTAATATAGACTATTTTCATAGAATTGTGTTAGCCAAGAGCTGAATCTGAAAGCTGGTGTGTGTCTAAAAGCTACACTTAAAAAAATGTGTTGCACACATATCTACGCAATTCACGCACATGTTACCAAAAATTATTTTTAATAAAACCAAACGAATATCTAAAAAAGACAGCAATAACGAACAAAAAAAATTAAACAAAATTGACTATGACAAGGCAACAAGGAATAAATGCAAACAAATCAACTGCATCAGAAAAAATAAAATAAAAAAAGTGAACAGAAACAACAAAATTAAATACAACCAGCTCGTCAAGCTCTGTTTTCCGCTTGATGATGCAACAATTGATGATGATGGCCAATGATGATGGTTTTTACAACAAACAAACATCATTAAACTTTTATTGCAAATAAAAATCAAAAAAAAAGAAACGGTGGATTCTTTAAAGAAAGATAAAAAACATAAAACTACAAATGTAAATGTTGGATGACAAAACGACACAAAAAAATCACCAAAAAATTTACAAGTTTTAAATAAAAATTTTACGTACTCACACTCGTTCTTGCATCAGTCTGTTTTTTTTTATTATTTTTTGAACTCCATAAGAGTGGAATGCAGCCAGCCTTGCTGTCATGTAGTATTTGCAGCATCATTGCGTTGAAATGCGCATAAATAAGCGTAAAAATTGAATCAACCTTTTACTTGATGTGTTTTTCCTGTGCCATTTTATTTCTTTCTTTCTTTTTCTTTTTTTCGCATTTAATTCGTTTTGTTAAATGCATTCAAACAAACTTTTATAAACACCACAAGAATTGTAAACATTTTAATTTGTTTAAATCGAAATTTTTATGCCTTTTAAATACTCGCACAGTAAAAATAAAATTTAAATTTTTTAAAAGAAAAATCAGAAAAAGGCTTTACAAACGAACATTTACAAGTACAACCATTGAACATGCTTTCTCTCATGTCACACCATCTAATTCCTTAATATCATCGTAAGGATTTAATTCTTAGTTGTTGAAAGAATTAAAAAGAAAAAGTAAAACCTATCAGAAAAGCAGCACAGTCCACAATAATACTTCTCGGAAATGCTAAGCCTAAATAGTACAATCGATTAAAATCCCAATTTAAGTTCATTCTAATAAAAATGTGCTGTATTTAATGTGCGATATTTAATGACACTTCTAGAAAAAGATACTAGTAATTCTTATTGCTTTTTAACTGTTTCACTCGATCTCATATGAGTTGGAGTGGTTAAAGTAAAGAAAGAGTGTGATTGACATTACAAAAATGTTCACATTGTAAAAAGACTCGTAAATATTTAAAAACCAATGTAAGGCCTTTTATTACAACATTCTGTAGTTAAAGTTAGGATTTTGTGCTGCAAAGAACCGTTTTTTTTTGCCTAAAACTTTGAAACCAAATGCGGGTCAAAGTTAACGAGACAAATTCCGATATTTAATTTATCGATATTTAAAACTTAAAGCTTAAAATTTGACTTATGAGATCTTAACTTTAACTATTGGTACTAATTTCCCTAAATCATTTAGATTATAAGTGGGCGGGGCCAATAAGAGTATGGGAAACGTATGTATATAATTTCAAAGCAATTTATTAAAAAATGGATTTTTATTTAAAAACAAAAATTTTCTTTGAATAAGTGGGCGTTAAAGTAGGCGTGGCCGGTATAAAAGTTTATACTTGAAGCATATACAAGTTTTTAATCACTGAAGAACAAATCAAAAATATTTCATTAAAAAGTGGGCGTGGACAATACAAAACTATACTTCAAGCTTAGAGAGCAGAGCGTGTGTATAATATTTTTCATAATGAAAGACCAAATCAAAATTATTTTATTGTAAAGTGGGCGTAAAAGTATGTGGCGACATACCTTATTTGTTGGAAAATAGATTTTAAATAAAAAAAATTATTTAAAATGTGAGCGTAAGGTCTTGCAAATCTGGCATAACAGTATATGCCAACTTTTCTTAAAACTTACTCAACTTCAAAAACAAGTTTCTAATAATAAAAGAAAGATGGATGTACCAACTACATTATATTGTCACCTTCTTATGAATACTAACAGAGCTTTAATCATTAAAAACCCAATCTAACTGCTAGTGAAAGGAAGGCATCAAAGTTGCCGTGATCAACATATATATATATATATGACAGTTGGAAAACATTAAGCTGCGATAATAGAATTTTTTAATCTCAACAATAGGAAATCGGTTTTACAGCTTGACAAATTTTTTAGAGAACTAAATTTTGAATTGTACTATCGAATTCTGATTGTTACAACAAACAAATTTGATTATCACAACAAAAATTTAATTGGAAACAAATTTACTTCTCACACCCAAAGTTGTTTTCTGTGTGTACTTTTCAAATGCATCTGATTAACTAGATAAATAGGAATTAAATTAATGTTGCCATTATCTACTATTTCGATTCAAGTTTTATAAGTTTTTCTTATTACTGCCTGGTAATTTAAATCATCGAAATGTTCGACAGGGTGCTCTGAAGATTATTCACTATTAAAAAAATATATGACATACAACGTATAAGCGGCACATGCATACTTACAACATATAACACATGGGATAAAACGGTATTTGTTAAGTCATCCACAAAATTTTGCAACAATAAAGAGCAACAACTGATGTTGATTTTTTTAATAGGTGTATTCACGACAGTGCTTACTAACAGGGCAAATGAGTGCAAAAATGCTTAGGTTTGCTTAACACAACAATAAAATGTACACGTTTGCCTTTTGCTTCATTTTCCTAAAAATACCTTGTGGAAGCATCGCTGGGCAGATTTCCTCAAATGTTAATCAGCTGAAAATAACATTCACATATATATAATTGACAGATAAAGTTAAAGTTGCCAGATATTTTCGATGTGATTACCCCTAATATTACTATTATTTTAATTTTTTTTTTTTCGCAAAATGGACTCGCGTTAAAGCCTAACAACAGTGCCAGCATATAGAAAAAGTAAAGATTTCTTTGGCAGCGGCCAACTAAGTTTATAAAAAAAACATAAAGAAAAGAAGAAGAAGAAGTATAGGTTGCTAGTAAGTAAGGAGGCTGACGGAAGGACATAAAAAATACGAGAAAGTTGACAGGCAGGCAGGTAGCCAGTCATACTGACTGAGTGACTGTATAAACTTTAACTTGCTTCATATAATGATCATTATTATGATATGATGATGATGCGCATTCAACGTATGAATGTGAATAGTTAGTTGGAGATTTCATTTCAGCTGTATGTATGTGCGAGTTTGTATGAATTTTAAGAATTGCATTACCAATTTTGTTGCCTTACAAAGCAACAAACATCCATGCACATTTTATTGTTATGCTTTTTCTGTTTTCTTTTCTTTTGATCAGAAACTGTGCGGGAAAAAAAAGTTTAACGTTTTTGGCATACACGTCAAATATTTGAATCGTTGTCATTTTCTGAAAAATAAAATGTCTTTTCCGCCTTGACTCGTCTCGTCCCATCTCATAACGTTTCGCCTCGTCTTACCTCATATTTAGCCAATGACATTCCAATACTAAATGGTTGGTTGGTGGTTACAGCCAACGGCATAAAGTAAAATGAATGCATTTTATAATTTAAATATCATTTATTTATTGCAACTTTTGTTACTGCTACTGAAGGAGTTGTAAAATTTTAGTACAGCTTTCCTCTTGTTGCTTTTCATAATTTTAAAAGGGTGGGACTATTTTAAATTAATTTCTTAACGCCCAATACTTTTTTATGTTTTTATGACTGACTGTGTATGAGCTTTTGTTTATGAATAATTTTTCAATTTAAAGTTTTATTTAACAAATTTAATTGAAAAAGTTTAAATGCTCTTTTAACTACTCATTTGATGTTATTTTATGGAGTAGGACATAACTTACGTTACTTTAATGTTTTACATTTATGTTTGCAAAGCGATTTGACAGTTTACACTTAATTGTTTATTTAGTGTCATTAACAATTTTATAAAGAATAGATAAATGAGAGTTTTTATTGACTTTTCATTAACAGTAATATATCTTACAAGTCAATTAGCCGCTTATGCATTTGCTTTTCTTGTGCATCCTTTTCGCTAATTTGAAGATTTGGTAATGAGGCTACCCCACTTATTTCTAATTTTTTAAATTGACTTTTAGCTGAGTATTGTGTAAAATAAGAGGTCGATTATAATCGACCCATAAATCACCACTTAACAAATTCCCTGAACTTAGGGACTTAATGCTTATTGAAATAACTACCCAATTTGAAATTGCACTATAACCTCAAAAATATAAATTAACACCCTCTCCGCTTTCCTTTAAAAAAACAAGTACAAAATGAAAACTTAGTTTTGGAATTCTAATTGATGGACGTCAGACAAAATATAACTAAGCCGGATCACTTTCTCTTGCAAAATTTTTCTAAGAAAAAATTTTTAAGCAAAGCCTGTGATCATCCTTCCACAGATGAGAGCGTTGTAAGCCCAACTGAAGGTCGTCTATGAAAAATTTTAAACATATTTATAGAAAAATAAATTTTCTATTTTCTTTTGCTTCACTTTGAAAAAAATTTGTGCATAATCGGCCTTTGGGCATGGCAGGGTAAAACAGGCTTTGCTTAAAAATTTTTCTTAGAAATACTTTGTAGGAGAAAGTGTTCCGTTTTAGTTGATTTTTGTCTGTTTTTTTCATGGAATTTCGAATAGTTACACAAATGCAAGGCAGTAGCGTATGTAATCTTAAATTTCAGTGTATGGTGGTTCACTTAATTCTAAAAATGTATATTTTTGTACCAAATAAACTGTATCTACGAGAAATTTTATGGCTTCAATGGAAGAAAAAAAGGTTGTTTCCATCGCATCGTAACTGCCAATGAAAAGTGGAAACACTACGATAATCCAAAGCCTATAAAATCGTCGAGTAAGCCCGTCCATGTATCAACATCGTCTGCAAAACCAAATATCCGTGGTTCGAAGCTGCTTCTCTGTACTTCGTGGCATCAGCAACATGCTCATACTGAATGAGACTATAACTATCGACTTCAATTGATGCGTTTAAGTCGATTCTTAAAACGAAAATGGCCGCTTTACGATCAGAGACGCTCTCTGTCTCATGTTGCAAAATCATATGCCAAATCAAGAGACAAATCACTGAAGTGAATTTTAAATTGGTTTGCTGAATTAATTAACACTTGGTCATTTTTTGCTAAACAGTTTGAGTACTTACAAAGAGCCACCGTATAGTGCTATACTTTGCTAGATAAGCGCTTCCTATCTTTTAAGGCCATACACAATTCAAGCCAATAGTTTCAATATAGACTTAAAATTTCAGCAATTATACGAATTACTAAATCCACTTTGCAATATATCAGAGTAGCTAATTTAGAAATGGAATCAAAAATTCTTTCATACTTTTTCTTACTTACAGTGAAGAGTATAAAATGTAATAAAATTAATTTAAATTACTTTTAACGACATACTTAATTTGCTGTTATCTATTTGGATTTTCCGTGTTGGTTTTTTATTTAAAATTTTATTAGTATTGCTGTCGAACAAATTAATTAAATTGGATAATATATTTAAAATACAATCAATTTCAACAACAACCATCTTTACAACAAATAAAAAATATTAAACGACAATATTTTATTTAAAAATTCAGTAATAGAAATAATTTGTTTAAATAATTGCAAAACATTAGTTTTGAAATACAAATAAAAAGGTGTGGTAACAAAAAAAGCAACTAAAACAAACAAAATTTTAACAAGGAAGTTTTAAGTTTAACGATAAGGGAATTTATTACTCTAAAGATTCCATTAAAAGAGAAAACAGTTTTCAAACAAAGAGCCACAAAAAGCTTACTTTTGCTTATAAGAATATATGGGCCCATGAGCATACACTTAGAAAACAACTTCGGTTGTGAGAATAGAAAATGTTGCCGATTGAATAATTTATTTGGGATGATCTAATTTGCTACAACCAAAATATTCGTTTATTCGAACTAAACTTTTGACTGGAAACAAATTTAGTTTTCACAACCAAAGTTGTTTTCTGTGTGTAATCTCTAATGTGATAGAGCTTATTTTTATTCATAAGAATTCAAAAGAATTAAAATCATTTCTAAAAAGATACCGACTTTAATGAGACCGTAGTTATATGCCAATGACATCATTTCAATAGTAAATGTCTCAGTAAATGAAGTAATTCTGTTAGAAAACTTGAGGAGTTTTTAACTTTTAATTTTTTTAAAACCAAGAATCAACATTTTCTACAGTATTTCTCACAATTATAACAAATAAGCCAACATTTTTTATACAAAGTAAGACTAATCTAGAAACTATTTTAAACTAAAATTAGTTAAACTATAGAATGCACTTGTAAACAAGTTGAAATTAAATGAGAACATTAAGGAAAAGATAAATTAAATCATTAGGTTTCCTCGTTATTTAATAAACAAATAATGCTGACTTACGATCATAATAGAGTCATCAATAAGATGAGGAAAATAAATAAAATCTGCAGCAGTAAAGCAATAATTTACAAATAGAAGCATTAAGAAGAGGAGGGCACAATAATAATAATAATGAGAAACAATTGCATTTTGTAAATCATTTAATGTAAATGAATAAATACAGCAACAATAAAAAAACCATGTTGCAACAACTGGTAATTGGTGAGCACCCAGAGCTGTATAGGAATAAATTTCCTTGTTTTGTCTCTCTTTTCAAGAGTGATTTTTTTAATTGAATTCAAAAAAAAACTTTTTTTTCCATCAACTTTATTAATGTGAATCATAAATAATGTGTTGCTGGAAATGATTGTTGTTAATGAAAGAGCAAATTAAATTTTAACACAAGCATGTGTGCTTTGTTGCTAAAAACAAATTAAGTAAATATGATGTTGATTCCAGAGAAATAGAAGATTAATTTACTGTTGCAGGCAAAGGTTCCAATTGAGGAAATCATATGAGTAAAAACAATAAAGTTCTTGAAATCTTACAAGATCATGTAAAACGAAAAGAAAGCAAAATTTTATTTATTGAATTTTTTTTATTTTGTAATTAAGAATTTTAACAAGGATATGTTGCGTCGCTACATTGTTAGTTAGTTAAGTACATTTCATTAGTGATTTGTTGGCTACGTTTTATCTGTCTTCTGTAAATTTATTTACTGCATTAATACGGTGCTGTGAAAGACAAAACTTGTAGCCTTTCAAAATTATATAAGAGGAAGTAGACTTCTACTCAGCTTCTAACCAATTCTTCTTCGAACTTAGAGTAACTAAGAAAATGTTCTCATTCAAAATACTTTCAGTAAGAGAACCAAAAAAATTTAATCTGCATTTTGTGTATTAAAATTGAATTACAATTTTGCTTTCATATGTTTTTTTTCTTAATTTTAAATTTAAGAATGACGACAACGAATTTGAAAAAAATTCCCTAAATAATTTTGCTTTAAAATTAATACGCATACCCTGCATGCAGCTTCCTTAAAATTGTCTCGTAATTTTATTTACTCGTATCTTCTCATATTTATAGTGTATTATTTGCTGTCACTGCTGGTGTTTCCTCGTTTATTTTATTTCTGTTTTTGTATTGGAATTTAAATTTTTAACTTATAAAAGGTGATTTTATAAGAACTATCGGAAATTTAAAAAAAAAAACACATAAAATGCAGAAAAATGCATGAAATATTTATTTGGATCGATAGTTGGGTCGATATAATTTAATGTTTGAAGATTATTTCATGCAAATGTTGGCCGCGGCTGCGCCTCAAATGGTCCATCCGCTTAGTCCAATTTTGGCATACTCTTTCCAACATTTCGGCCGGTATCTCACGAATAATGTTGGCAATGTTGGCTTCCAGTGCGTCAATCGAAGCGGGCTTGTCCCTATATATAGACATTAGCCTTAACATAGCCTCACAAAAAATAGTCTAGAGGCGTTAAATCGCACGATCTGGGCGGCCAATTGACTGGTCCCAAGCGTGAAATAAACTGTTCACCGAACTCGCCTCTCAATTGGTCTATTGTTTCGCGTGCTGTGTGGCATGTGGCACCGTCTTGTTGAAACCACATGTCATGCAAGTCAAGCTCTTCCATTTTGGGCAAAAAAAAGTTTGTTATCATCGCACGGTAGCGCTCACCATTCACAGTAACGTTGTGATTCGCATCATCTTTGAAGAAATACGGCCCAATGATGCCGCCAGCCCATAATCCGCACCAAACGGTTGTTTTTTGTGGATGCATTGGTAGCTCTTGCAATGCTTCTGGCTGCTCTTCACTCCAAATACGGCAGTTTTGCTTGTTCACGTATCCATTCAACCAGAAATGAGCCTCGTCGCTGAACACAATTCTTCGATAAAAAAGTGGATCTTCATCTAACTTTTCAAGAGCCCATTCACCAAAAATTTGGCGTTGTGGTAGGTCGTTTGGCTTCAATTCTTGCACCAGTTGTATCTTATAAGGCTTCACACCCAAATCCTTCCGCAAAATTTTCCACGTAGTGGAGTAACAGAGGCCCAATTGCTGCGAACGGCGCCGAATCGATAATTCACGGTCATCACCAACACTGGCCGATACGGCTGCGATATTTTCTTCAGTTCGCACTCTACGTAAGCGTGTTGGTGGTTTAATGTCCAACAATGTAAATTTGGTGCGAAATTTTGTTACAATAGCCCGAATAGAAGCCTCAGTAGGTCGATTAAACTGACCATAAAATGGAAGAAGCGCGCGATGAACTTTCTTAACAGAGCACGCATTTTGGTAATAAAATTCAATAATTTGCAAGCGTTGTTCGTTTGTAAGACGATTCATGATTAAATTATAGACCAAACTGAAGATGTTTGACAGTGACACAAGATACAAAACGTGCGTGAGCTGTCAAAACTAGTGTTGCCAAAAAGATAATAGCAAAAAAATCACTCTTTATATACTAGCACTCATACAATTTCGTTACGGATTTGTATTCGTTTCTTTTGCGTATGTGTATTTTGTTTACACAGAATTGATCCTTGTGTAATCCGTTTACAATATTTTTTTTTATTTATTTATATGATGATGATGACTGTAAAGGATTTTTGTCTTAATTTTTTTTCTGTGAAAATGTATTTACTTTTTTTCGAGTGTTAAAAAAAAGTAGCGACTTAACCCATTTGGGGTAGGTACGCCCCGTAGGCGCAAATTCAAATGGAGTTACAAGAAATAAAACTATTGTATTCCCAAATGTAAAAGAGTATTATCCTCAGCACGGAGACAAACAGGGTTTTTCTTGGTTATTTAAAGAATCCATTTCAGAAACATTGTAATCCAGTTTACTTTTCCAGCTGGGGTATGACTCAGTCAACCCAGGGGCCTTACCAAAGGTCTGCTTCCTTTTAATTAAAACACGTTGATGTTTTCGTGTTAACACAGTATAATTTTATTAACGAAGAGTAACTTAAGATCTAATATATTGGTATAATGAGGATTAAATACTTCGTTGCGCGACACCTTCCAGTCGCTCAGGATTTAACTTCTCGCCCACACGGCGGACCAGTTCTATATGCTAAGACTCGGCGTGACTCCCACTTCGCTCGTGTACTGCTCGGTCGAGGCACTCGACTTGGCCGTGCTGTGGAATACAGTAATGTTTAGGGTAAGTGATTCGCAGCAAATGAATCGCTCGGAACGCTGAATTTGTTTATTTGTGTTACGAACACAGTGTATGTTCGGCTAACTACAATTATAATATTACAATCAGAATTCAGGACGAATGTAGGTAATTTCCAGAGACCTTACACTCAGCTAACTACAATTATAATATTAAAGACGAATGTAGGTAATTTCCAGAGACCTTACACTCGGCTATATACAAAATAAAATAAACGAATGTAGGTAATTTCCAAAGACCTTACACTCGGCTAACTACGGGAACAATCGCCAATATCAACCTCGTACCATAGTTCAAGTAGCTTGCTTGTAACTATAATTCGTACAACGTCGGTAATTGTTGCTCCTTTTCGCTGCCAAACCTTGTCTACCATTTGAGAATTATAATACACTGATGTCGATGTTGTGTATGGTAATACACTGATGTGGTGTTTACATGTGCGCTACACACAGTGCGCTGGTATATTAAGATTTGGTCATTTATTCGTATTGATGATGTTGTAGTATATAAGGTATACAAGTATGCTACTTATTATACGTCAGTTTGTAGGGTCTATTGGCACGTTTGTAACGGTCACGTTACAACATTTGTTATGTTTTGAGGGCACACACAATTCTAGCCAATATTGTTTTGAAGGCAGAAATATGTAAATTGGAAATCAAATAAGCCATTTAAAGATTGTTGAAAATTCGACTGCGACAACATCCGTCAATCTTGCATTTTCAGCTAAGGATAACTGAGCTAATCTGCATTCTCTATAATCAGAGAAATTAAGAAGGAACTAGCAGCGTTGTTTTGAGTTTTAAAAAGCAACGAAATTAAGATTAAACTGCGTATTTCTTTTTAAAACACAAAGAAAAAACTTACACAACAACTTAGTGTCAGTATCATCAACGAGGAAAAAGCACTAATTCAAAAATTGTTCGTAATCATAATTTTGAAAAGTACTAAAAACGGTAATAAAAGCGGCTACAGCTTCTTCTTGTATAAAGAAGAGGCGATAAATTCTTTCGTACATTTGCATTGAAAACAAAACGAAGTTTTCGTATTTTGTTTTTATTTTCAATGCAAACACAAAGCTTTCTTCTAAATAGCCGTGAAAAGCATTGTGTTGATTACGCTGCTGTACACCTAATTTCCATAGCTCGCCAAAAATATTGAAAATATTTGAATCTCCGGAAATACTAAAACTCAATTTCATACAACCCTTCGTAAGCCCACAAACTTTGCAATATAGTGTTCAACCTCCTAATACGGTATCAACACTCTCAAAGTTTTTTTTCATAAATCCTCTGACATTTGTCATTAATCTAATGAAATCATTCATTATTTTTCAAACACTGACACATTTCATTAGATAATTGGGAAGAGAATAGTCCCAAGCCTGGTGCCGCTGCGCAGGTATGGTACGCAGATGGCCCAAGAACGGGTGAGCAGGCTTATTTGTCAGTATGCGTCAAGAGAACTCAGATTTTCAGGCTGAAATATATGGCATAGAGCTCTGCCAGTCAGTTACATCTATATTCACTCGGACAATGGAGCGGCATTGCTTATTCTCAGGGCATTTAATATAAAATCGAAACTATTTTGAAATTGGGTAATATTTGCTAGCAAAAAGACTTGCATCTAATAAGAGGGTTCATTTGATATGACTTCCAAGTCATAGTGAATATGAAAAAGTAGACGAACATGCAAGGGAGCGGATAATAGATTCATTTGCACGGAACTATTTTGCGAACTGCTTTGAAGCTCTATTGAACTCAGTTTTAGGTAGTGGCTGGAAAGAGTATCAGGGAAGCGAAAACATTCAGAAAACAAATGAATTACATGACCTGACCGGCTCAAGAGCTCGCATTGTCAGGAGACTCATGTCTAGAAATTGCACAGTATTACAACACTTGGCAAATATGAAAATCAGTCTAAATGACCTCTACAGATTATGTAACGAAGATGAAGAGACAGCAGATCACATACATAGTGTGTCTCTGTAATAGTATAATTTAGACCATCTTAGGGAGTCACCTAAGAAAGTCTTTGAACTCTTTACGAGCACTAGACTCATAGAGAATTTATAAATTAAGAGTGGTGTCACAATATATCTAATTTGGCTGCAGTGATCAGGTGATTTGTTCCTGCTCCTCATTCTAACTCTAATTCATTACGTTACCTTCAATCCGAAAGTTCTTAATAATCTTATGGTTTTTTAGGATTCGTTATATTCAAGTCATCAGGAGCCAGTGTCCTAGGTACTTCATACTGAGCCTTGCCACCGCTGGGCAACGGTACACAATATACTTCGACGTTGTCCTTTACTCATGTGGTAAATGCGCCTATAACATGCTGAACGGCTATTTTAATCTAGATTTTATTTCATTTGCTATAAAAGCTTAAAATGCCTTCAGGCCTAATACGCTTGGGATTAATGAGTCTCCTTGACTGCCGCGTGTTCACTTTGGCTCTCCATGAAATATTTCAAAATCCAAACCAACCTGTCACTCTATAAATGAATTGTATGAATCATGTGAATTTTTAAACCCTCAAATAAGGCCCTTCTGTAGGCCGCCGCAACTGTATCTCATAAGAAAAATTTATTTTTGGCATCGATTTGGAGTTTCGTAAAAGAGTCAAACTAAAAACCCGTCATGGGTTGCATTATGCTCCACATGGAGAGAATTTCATTCATATATTCTCTGAATATATTCCATCATTAATTCAATAAAATATTTCATGAAATCAGTGAAATCGTTTCATTGATTTTTTCATAATTTTCATCATTCTTAAATCGTTTAAAAGCGCTGTCATACTAGCCCCGAAAAGATAAAATCGTTGAATTTATTTTTATTTCTTTTTTTTTTTTTTTGTTAGTTGCACTTTATAGTGTTGAAACATTTTAGAACCTTTAAATTAAAAGTCAAGTTGTTGCTCGAATATTTTCTTTAGCATTTATGTTGTGCTTAAAACACTTTATTCTTTAATCAGCAGTTAGGCAGCAGAAAAAAAACAAATTTTCTTTTCAATGTCAAACAATTTAAATTCCTTTTCGCAACCTTCAATTATTTCTGACCTTGACTGTATTCAAATTTAATGAAAATATATCAAAACGTTTTATTTGTGTTTTTGTTTTTTTGCAACTTTAAGCCAATTCAATCAGTTATCCCCTTCTGTAGTTCACATTGTTTGCTTCTGTTAATTTTTGCTTTACACAAACAATTTTTTTTACACATCACCGTGCCACAACAGACCAAGAAATGTCGGTTGTAATAAAACATGCACGCGTGCGCATCAGCAAAATGCTGAAAACAAAAAGTAGAAGAAGTAAATGTCATGTTAACTTGATCATTGCTTAATGCAAAACGTAGCAAAATGTTGCTTACAACAGACGTACATGTCATTCACTTTTTATTTTTGCATGTCTGTCTTTACCGAAAACTGTCGGTTTGTTAATTTTATTACAATTTTTCTTCTTCTTTTGCCAGTTATCATTATCAGCATTTTGTATATTGTGTAAATAAACAGACAGGCAGGCTAGACCACAAAAAGAAAAGAAAAAACTTTAAGGGGAACTGCCTAAATAAAATGTACAAGACAGGACAGACGTGTGGTTAGATAGAGAGTCAGAGAGATAGAGATAAATATGAATTCGTACTGACAGCTAGTGTTCTATAATGCAAACAAACACTGCACAATCCATTACTAAATGTTTTGCAAAAGTAAGCGTTAAAGGGATAAAGCAGATAATAATCAGCTTTTGATTAGGTTGGGCTAAGCTGAACAAAGGAGTTTCAAGGAAGAAAATAGAAAGAGCTCAGGTCGGATACTTTGTGATATCAGTAGAATAGGAAAAATAAAGATGAAATAGAAATTGAAAAACTTTCAATAGTGGCAGCGAAAAATTGAGAGAATAAAAAGAAGAATGAGAAAAAGCAGAAATAAAAGGATTCATTACAATCCTAAACCATTTTCTACTTCTCACGAAGTCGATAATGCAGAAAGGCCTCACAGTTCACGTAGATCACTTAGTGCTGGACAAGGACAGAAAAGGTGTTCAACAGCCCAGCCCGTCTCTTTTTCATAACCTGTATGGATTGCGATTGGGATTTTGCAATTTGGCTCCACTCTAAGCTGTTTTATACATCCATTCACTAGTACTCTCTATTAAGAAACATATGTTAGATTTGCTGCTTGCACCCTGTTATGACCTGAATTGATTGCTACTTCTTACAAAGCCAGATTGCCGGTCGATACCTATAGTCGGCAGCACAAAAAGACTGCGGAAGTAGCCTGATCTCGCTCATTCTCTAGCGGTAGACAGAAACAGTAATAGTGTTTTATAGTATCCCCTTCTTCCTCGTCTTGACTATGACAGTAGTTATTTAAGAGCATATCCATTTTCCTAGCTAAAATTGTAATGGGCCTTATGCACTTTCAAAGAATTTGATTAATAATTTTTTAATCGGACCAAAATATTTGTTAAAGTTAGTTAAAACTCATAGAATTTGAAAAAAAAGTTTTTAAAGAACGAAACTCACTTTTAAAAGAACGGTCAAGGAGACTTATCAAGTCCGATTACGAGTGTCGTTATCGTGACCAAAACAGTGGTATGTGGCAATGTGCTATGTTTTATAGTAGTCTGCAGCAAGTTTAACTACAAACGTATTAGGCATCCTTAACCTCTGCAGCAATAACATCAGAACAAACTACTAACAGGAGAATGTCCTGATTCGATTACAAAATGAATAAATAAAATTTCTCTAGGACATGATAATTCCTTACAGAAAACTTTAGAGAAAACCTAAGTAGATAAAATTATCATAAAATCAATAGAACAAAAAAAAGTTTATCATGCAACCGCTTTTAGAGCGATTTTCAAAATCCGATTATGTTAACGCAACTGATAAACAGCTGCACAAAAAACCTTTGCACCTAAAATAAAATTAAAATAAATTTTTGTTTCAAAAGTGACCAATAATTATGAAGAATATCTTGACAGAGAAAATGTTGAATCTCCTTTTTCATATAAATACAAATTAAAAAATTTACTTAACTGTATAAACAAGTAGTTGACACAGTTGAAAAAAATTGCAGTGTCTCACCTTGAGTGCAAGCAATGTGCCAATTTAGCATCTTTTATATGCAACATGTTGAGAACAGAATGTGATATTGATTTTAACTATTACATTTTTTGACAATAGAACGCTAAACATTCTTGGATGGTAGAATATATGCAACACTTTTATTAGAAAAGAAAACGCCATTAAAAAAACCGTCTTATTTCATTTAATGCACAGTGTGCTCCTTAATCTCTACATTTGTACATTCTCTTTGAATTAAAACTTGTAGTTGATGTTTGTATGTAGCATTTGTTTGTTGGCAGCAAGATGGTATCATAATTGTATCTCCAGACACCAAATAATATGTTCACTTGTCATAATGAATGTACTCGTATTAAATGCAGCAAAAAATAAAGCAAAATAAACTAAAATGTAATAAAAACAAATCTAAAAGAAAAGAAAATTTCAAAGAAAAATATAGTAAGAGAATCAAGTGGGGTTTTTTTTTTTTTTTTTTTTTTTTGAAAAGCCTCCACGAACTGTCAGTACTCTATCTGTATTATGGAAGGCTTGATTATTGTTTTCCTGACAAAAAAAACTAATATGTGGCAGCACACGGCCTTATGTTTTATATTGGGCCTGATTATGAGTTCCATTATTATGACGCTGACGAAATTTTTTTATATTAGTTTGCCGTGAATTCGACTACGACAACGGCACTTGTAATAAGCCTGATTAGCTTGTTGAAAATTTTCGACTACGAAAATCGCTCCCGTAATAAGTCTAAATTTTTACAAAAATTAATTATCAAGTTGTATTTTAAGAAATAATAGGCCTGTCGTTGTTATAATTGAAACAGTAATAATTGGGAGCGATGGCCAAATGTTTGATAGTAGCTTGTAGTAAGTTCGACTATGACAACGACAGTCGTGATGAAGCTGAATAATCGCTGGAAAAAATTCTTCATAATAAAAGGTGATTTTTTAAACTTGATATAACTTTCATTCATTGTTAAACGAACTGCCAAAGTGCGCTCTTTTTTTATAAATATTTGCACAGTAATAGATATGCATTTCCAGTTTATTCGGGAGAATCTTCGTAAATAAATTTACACTTGAGCAACGGAACCAAATTATGCCGATTGACATTGAAAATTGACTCGAAAGCAGTTGGAAACTGATATGCTATTTTATGCGCTTTAATAGCGTTGCAAACTTTTCATCAAACTAATATTTTTTTGTGGCACAATACAATTATTAAAAAAAAAGAAGTAAAAGAAATTAAATAATTTGCGGTTTTAATAATTGAAGGAAGACTTTTTTGTGGTGATTATTATGATGTAGAAGAAAAGGCTGACGACGATATTGTTAAGCAAGTTGTTGCTGCTGCTAAATGCTACAACATACAATAAGTATGAAAACGACCAAAACACCACAACCAACTATTGCCACTGACTACTCACTTAACGAGTGCACGCGGGTATTGTAAATTTTATTTCATTTAAATTTTTTTTCGCTCTCCTCCTTTTTATGAATAGTTTGGCAAGGCATCTTCTTTTAGTAGATCTTTTTTCCCTCAAGCATTTGCACAACTACAAATAAATTATGAATTATAATGAAGAAGAAAAAGAAGAAACGAATTCAATTAGGAATTTTTTTGCAGCAAAAACAAAACATCAAATTGTTTGCATAAAATATGGCAAAATTAACCTTAATTATGTTGTAGTTGTTTTGTTTTGTTTGTTTAGGTAAATTGTTTGTAAAAAAAATAACAACCATAAAAAATTAATTTATTTAATGTTTATAATTAATTTAAATTTAATTCATTAGCTGGCATGTGTAATTCCCTAGAAATGGCGAAATTTAAGATATGCTAAATGTAAAAGGTAGGGATTTGCAGATTTTCGGTTTTTGGAAAGGAAGAGAATATTCATGATGATTTTTCAGGCTTATAAAAATACCTTTTATTTTGTAGAATTTTTGTCAGCGACGTTGGCACACATTACTGTTTTCATCACGACAACGACACTCATATTAATTCTTAAAGTATAAGTTTTTAGTTTATTATACCCTTCACTGTAAGCAAGAAGGATATATATAACTTTGTGATTCCGTTTGTAATTTCTACACCCTACATGGGACACCCTATAAAGTATATTTATTCTGGATCCTTATAAGTAGCGCAATCAATTTAGCGATGTCCGTCTGTCCGCCTGTCTATCCGTGTAGTAGTTGAAATCAACTTTCAGAAGAATCTAGACCACATACAGAAAAGTATAGCATACCAAACAGTCAGTTGTTGCTGTAAGACTATTACTATTGAAATTCAGCCAGATCGGTCCATAAATGACGCAGCTATGAGTCAAAAACCGAAACTACCTCTATTTTTGACCATTTTTTGAATGGGTTTTTTGTCTAAACAAAGACACGGACAAAAAAACGTGGTATGCAGTTTTGTTTGAAGTATAAGTCATAATAGCTGTGCTAAAAATGAAAACAATCGGTCCACAAATGGCCGAGGAATAGAAAAAATGCAACCGAAATTTTAGATTTTCATAAATTATGGCTTTGTTTTTATGCGATTTTTATCTAAACTGAAAAAAAGTAGTACGCAGTTTTTTTAAACATCACATTCATAGTATCCTAACCAAAACTCAGCTGAATGGGTCGATAAATGGCGAAGCTATGAGTCAAAAATTGCGATTACCTCTATTTTTGACCATTTTTGAGTAATTTGTCTAAACTACAAGACGAACAAAATAACGTAGTACGCAGTTTTATCAGAAATAATAATTGTAATGTCTGTGCAAAAAACCAGAAAAATCGGTCCCCAAATGGACCAGAAAAATCAAAAAATACAACCGAAATTTTAGATATTCATTAAGTTTTGCTTTGTTTTTTGCGTTTTTTGTCTAAAGTATAAAAAAAGTAGTAAACAGTTTTTTCAGATATCATATTCATAGCATATGGACCAAAATTCAGCTAAATCGGTCCATAAATGGCTGAGCTATGAGTCCAAAATGGCGACTACCTCTATTTTTTTTAACCATTTTTGGTGAGTTTTTTGCGTAATTTGTCTAAACTACAAGACGGACAATAAAACGTGGTACGCAGTTTTATTACAAATAACAGTCGTAATGTCTCTGAAAAAAATGAGATAGATCGGACCAGAAAAATCAAAAATACAACCGGCATTTCACATTTTCATTAATTTTTGTTTTGTTTTTGCTTTGCTTTTGCTTTGTTTTTTTTTTTTTTTTGTGGAATTTTTTTAGCTGTCATGTGCGTAATGTGTGTGTGTGGTTTTTATTGCCTTGAGTACAATAGTATTACGAATGTAGACATCTTTATGAAAGAGAGTGCATTAGATCTTTCTCGATAATTAGTCATTTAATTATAATTAATAATTTAATTAAATATTTTTGGCTTAAAAAATTTGCAAAATTAAATGAAAATAAATTTCTTTGTTTTTCTATTTAATATCTTTCTTAGAATTTCTTTTTTTTATTAATTTAAAAATTGAGTGCTTGCAGACATTTTATTGCTTTTAAAAATGAGGTTCTCAGAAAGCATTGTTTCTTAGAACTCGTTAATTTTAGTCGTATTATAAAAATTTATTTTTTTTATAGATATTTCGCTCCAATAATAAATAAATAAATTTTTATATTTAATACCAGTTTTGATTTAATAATCAATGTGTTCGAACGTTTTTCTTTTTCTTGCTGAAAAAAAAAAAAATTAATTAAAATAAATATTGAATTTTTATTAAATATTCATACAAAAAAACTTTTGACTATTTAGTGCGTTTGTGTAAAAACCATTGTCTTGATACAAGAACAATAATTTTGAAATCGAAAACAATTTTTACACTTCGCTCATCATGCATGATGAAATTGATAATAGTGATGAAACAGATTTTAATTGGCAAGTTGTATCTTCGCCTAAAACAAAAAAGAGAAAAACAACTGAAACGCCAAAATCAATTAATAATAAAAAATTATTGTTTGTCAACAAAGAAGATGCAGTTAATGATAGTTTAATAATTAATGCAAACTGCAATACTCTAATCAACAACGGCGCTAGCACATCGAAACAGGCAAAAATAGGTATAAGCAGAGCAACAAAAGACTATCAGAATCGTTTTGCTAGTCTCCAAAATGACGAAAATGAAGAAAATGAAGATAATTTAACAGACTTTGAAGAAAGTGACATTGATATTGATAGTAAAATTAATAGTAATGAACCAAAACCTCCGCCTATATTTATTCCATTTGTTGCTGATATAAGTGGAATGATCAAAGCATTATCAAAAGTAATTCCTTCTAATGAATATCAGTTTAAGTCATTAAGGGACGGACAAATAAGATTAATAGTAAAAAATATAAAATCATATAGAGCAACTGTTGCCAATTTAAATAAAAAAGAAATCAAATTTCACACCTACCAAATTAAACAAGATCATGCATATAGAGTCGTAATAAAAAATTTGCATTCCTCAACACCAATCTCTGATATTAAACATAGTATTGAAAATAACGGTCATAAAGTCAGAAATATTACTAATGTGCGTAGCATAGTTACCAAAAATCCCCTTCCAATGTTTTATATTGACCTAGAGCCTGATGTAAACAATAAATGTGTTTATAATATTAAACACATAAATAATGCCATTATCAATGTTGAACCCCCAAGAAAAACAAACGATATTGTGCAATGTCATCGGTGTCAAGGTTTTGGACATACCAAAACGTATTGTCATAAACAGGTAAATTGTGTTAAATGTGGATTAGGTCATCTAACAATTGACTGCCCTAAAAACAATGAAACTCCTCCATGCTGTGTTAATTGCTTGCAAAATCATCCAGCAAATTATAAAGGTTGTATTGTTTACAAAGAAATACTAAAGAGAAAATTACAAAATAATAATTTATACACAAGAGATAGAAATATCAGAAACAATTTTAGTTCTAACATGTATGCAACTCAATTAACCCAAAATACTAATCAAAATAACGTATCATATTCTGAAGTTTTACAAACCCCACAACAAAAGATAAGCAATAATTCTTTCCAAAAACTTGAAAAGTTGATCGAAAATCAAATAGAGTTAACCAATAAGCTCATAAGCATGATGTCAGTGTTAATAACAAAATTATGCAACTAAATATTAGGTTAGCAATATGGAACGCTAATGGGCTTTCCAGACATACACAAGAATTAGAAATATTTATTAAAACTCATTTTATTGATATTCTTCTCGTTTCTGAGACTCATTTTACAAATAAATCATATTTCAAAATAAAAGATTATGATTTAATATGTGCTAACCACCCAGATGATAGGGCACATGCAGGAGCAGCTATACTAATAAAATCTTCCATCAATTACGAACTTTCTGATGAAATAAGAACTCCATCGTTTCAAGCCGCTTGTATAAAAGTTTTATGTAACTCAACCTACATCTCTATATGTGCTATTTATTTTCCACCACGATTTTCTGTAAAATGCCAACAATTTCAAGACTTTTTTCGAAATTTAGGAACAAGATTTCTTGTTGGAGGTGATTTTAATGCTAAACATAATATGTGGGGTTCAAGACTTTGCAATCCTAAAGGTAGGGAGCTATACAAATGTATTAGTAACAACAATTACTCAGTTTTATCTACTGGTAATCCTACATACTGGCCTACAGATACATTGAAAATACCAGATATATTAGATTTCGTTGTGTACTCAGGTATACCTAGTAGTCTTCTGCAAATAACTGATTGTGAAGAATTAAGCTCTGACCACACGCCACTTATTGTAGATTTCAATACGCTTATACAGTGCCATTCAAAAAAACATAAAATACTGAACAATAAAACTGATCTAAGTTCATTCAACGCCTGGATAGATAGAAATGTTGATCTTAACGTATCAATAAAATCTGCTTCAGAGTTAGATAACGTAGTTGAAAGTTTTAGCAATCTTATCCATGAAGCCGCATTTTTATCAACACCACATAATGAGAGTCATATTGTAGAAAATCAGTTTTATGTCACTGCCGAAATCAGAGGAATGATTCGCAATAAAAGAAGATTAAGAAGAATTTGGCAAATGAGTAGAAGCCATTACGATAAACGCAATCTAAATAAAGCCTCTAATGACCTTAAACTTCGGTTATTGGAATTTAAAAATGAGCACATTGCAAATTTTGTGCAGAATCTCAATATAAATAAGAATGATGAATACTCCTTATGGCATGCCACTAAATACTTAAAACGTCCAGTTAAAAGAAATGTTCCTATCAAAAACGAAAACGGCTCATGGTACAAAACAGATAAAAGCAAAGCTGAAGCATTTGCTTTACATCTGCATAAAACTTTTCAGCCTCATGAAATCAACAATAACTATTATGAACAAGAAATAGATAATTTTTTAGATATCCCCTGCCAAATGGATTGGCCAATCAAGCATATATCACTTCTTGAAATACAAGATAAAATAAAGAAGCTGAATTCTAAGAAATCTCCTGGATATGATTGTATCGACGGAAGGGTTATTCAATCGCTATCGAAAAAAGCAATAATATATGTCACTCTTATATTCAATTCAATTCTTAGATTAAATCATTTTCCATCACAATGGAAATGTGCTGAAGTAGTAATGGTACCTAAACCAGGGAAGCCTGAGAATGTTATCACATCATATCGTCCAATCAGCTTACTTGTAACATTCTCCAAAATATTTGAAAGAATATTATTGAGTAAAATGATGCCTTTACTGGAAAAAAATAACATTATACCTGATTATCAATTTGGATTTCGACAAAGTCATGTCACACCCGAACAATGTCATCGAATAGTTAATTGTATACGGGATTCTTTAGAGACCAAAAAATTTTGTACAGGGTTTATTTTTCAAATTAAAACAAATATTTCCAATGCATTTTTATTTGGTATTAAAATCATATCTTAGCGATAGACACTACTACGTGAAATATAATAAAGAATATTCGGATATTTATAACATCGGAGCTGGTGTGCCTCAGGGTAGCGTATTGGCTCCCGTTTTATATACAATTTTTACATATGACATGCCCGTTAAAAACAACATTTTAGTTGCAACATACGCTGATGATACTGCAATTCTAGCCGCTAGCACTGATCCTACTGACGCATCAACTCAACTGCAAGAAGAATTGGATGACATCGAAAATTGGATGACAAAATGGAAAATAAAAGTTAACTCGAAAAAATCCTCCCAGGTAACATTTACATTACGTCGTGGAAATTGTGCAAACGTATCTCTTAATGGCCACCAAATACCTCAACGCGATTCAGTAAAATATTTAGGATTACATATAGATCGTCGGCTGACATGGAAAAATCATATAAAAGCTAAAAGAACACATTTAAATCTGAAGTTTAAAAGACTTTACTGGTTGCTAGGATCAAGATCAACAGGATTTCAAACCAAACTTAGCCTTGAAAACAAACTCACCATCTACAAAGTAATGCTAAAACCTGTATGGACTTACGGTATACAGCTATGGGGAACAGCCAGTAACTCCAACATCGAAATTTTACAAAGGTTTCAGTCTAAAACCTTGAGATCAATAGTAAATGCCCCGTGGTTTATTTCAAACAAGGCTATTCATGACGATTTAAAAATACCTATGATTAAAGATGAAATAAACAGATTTACCAAGAACTACTTAAACAGGTTGAGTAACCATACTAATGTATTAGCAATATCACTGTTGGATGATACAACCGAAGTTCGTAGATTAAAACGAAATCATATTTTGGATTTGCCTTTCAGAAGTTAAAATACTCATTAAAATATGTTTGTATAATAAGTATATGCATATATATATAAATATTTTCATACATGTAAAAACAAAAATTAGAAATTACGGCATATTTATATTATAAACTTAATTATCGGTATATAGCTTATAAGTCTAAATACAATATGTATTGCTGCTCCCAAGGAGGTTCAGCAACAAATGATATTTTAAATTTATATAAGATTTGCTTATTATCTTCGGATAGATTGTAAATAAAGTAAACGAGAGAAAAAAAAAAATATTTAATACGACCTCAAGCTGAAAAAAGTATGCATTTCAGTCACATAATTTTTTTAAGTGAGTAAATATAAATATGGTTAGTTAAATGTGTTTTCACGTAATTCCTTATGTTTTTTAGTATTTGTAAATATCTTTTCAGTATTTTTGACATACTAAGATACAAATGTGCATAAATACGTTGATTTCTCTAATAGTTTGCAAACGAACCATAGAATATTACGGGTTGGTTCACATATCATTTGAACCCGAGGTCATCACCAAAATTGTAATTACCCGAGTACTCAGAAAAATCTTTTCATTATTTTTAAAAAATTTATGAAATTCCCTCATACCCCAGTACACTTCTTCTGAGGGATTTTTGGGCAGGAAAATTACTAAAATTAAAAAGGAATTAAGTCTGTAGGCTCTTAACTTTCTGGAAGTGTTTTAACATTTTCTGAAAAATTCGTAGTTTTTATTTTATGATGCAAAACGGAAACTGCCAAAATCCTTGAGTTCAACAGTACTGGGGTGTATGGAAATTTTAAAAATAGTCCAAAATAACTCTATATAAGTTTTTTGGCGGTAGACTACAAATCTAGACAGTCTCGTCTTTAAAATGATTTATGTCTCATCTCATAATATTTAATGGTTCGTCGGCAAGTTCCTAAAATCACTTAGAGCAACAGCACTGGGGTATATGGAAATTTAAAAATAATCCAAAGTAACTTCCGAACGAACCATAGAAGATTACGAGATAAGATGTATATCATTTTAAAAGGGAGGTCGTCTAGATTTGTAATCTATCTTCTAAGTACTCAAAAAAAACTTTACATTATTTTTAAAAATTTTGTAATTTCCTTCCTACCCCAGTACTCATACTCTGAGGAATTTTTATCATTCCTCATTTTGGCAACAGAAACTTACTGAAACCAAACTGAAATGAAATTTGTAAGTTCTACGCTTTCTGGAAATGTTTTAACATTTTCTTGAAATTTCGTAATTTTTATTCTATGAAGCAAAACGGAAATTGCCTAAACCCTTCAGAGCAACAGCACTGGAGTATATGAAAATATAAAAAAATAAAAAAAATTTTAAAATATCCAAAGTAATATATGAATATTTGATTGGTTGGTTACAAATATAGATGATCTCCGCTAAACTATTGCTTAAAATATTTAATATTTAATGACATAAGACGTATTTGATAAATAAGCCATTAATACTGAAAATATTTACAAATACTAAAAAACTTCGGGTTTTACGTTAAAACATATTTAACGCGTCATATTTATCTTCACTCATTTAATTTTTTCAATGGTTTTGCTATTAATGAAGAATGTGGAAAGTGAAAAATATTAAAATTTGGCTAACACAGTGAAGGGTATATAAGACTCGGCACTGCCGAATTTCACTTGTTTTGGTTAACATTGAGAATTATCGCGAGTAGGATTATGAGTATAGTTGTCAAACAGTGATATGTTGTATGCCGGCCATGTGTTTTGTATTTTCTGATTATAAATTCGACTACGAAAACGGCACTCGAAATATGGCTTTAGCTTCTCTCACATTATACAAATCGTTTTGCCGAAATAAGCGTAACCACCACTTTTTGGCAAATATTTTCATAATCTAACATGACTTGTACTAAATAAAATTGATTCTAATAATATGATAATACAAGTAGGTTGTATTTTAATAAAAAATTAAACTACTCTAAGCTAAAATTTCTTCAAATGACATAGTGGTTGTGCTTATTTCGACAAATATTTGCGTAATGTGACCGTAGCTTAAATATTTTACTCAGCTGACTTAGTTGTCGTCAGTTTTTAATTTTCTTAAATTTAATTTTATGAAAAAATACACTCAATCTTACTTAATACTAAATTAATATAGAAAGTCGTAATACCAATTTGCTATAAATGATAAAAAGTAACGTCGATGGCACCGAATGGATTAAGAGGTTTGTATGTTTTGCGTGGCGGCCTTCAATTAGAATTACAAGCTTCTGTTTTGAACCACCTAATCGGCAAAACAACGTACATTAAGATATCTGAGAATAGAAGATTATTTCCATCCATTTCTAGCAAATAAGGCACATCTTGGGAAGAAATAATTTTATCCCTATAAACAGCAATTTGTATCACTACCTACTATTCTGAGTATCGTTATTTATAAGCACTTGAACTAACATACATATATTTTGAAAAGGAATACGGGAATTATGAGAAAACAAATTCTTTGTAAACTCAGTCTTCAATACTACAGTACTGCAGAATTTCCTGTTTTTTATCATATTGCTATAACTGAAATAATTTATTTTCGCCTGGTCTTGCCCGGTGTTTTACTCTATGAGTTGAAGTCCTTACAGTAAAATTAATTTATTTATATACACCCATGTTCTGAAATGCTTAACTTTGGTGATTACAATTTGAAATCGCAAAATGAAAAACGCTTAAATTTGGCGCTTTCAAAACGCAAGCACACACTGAACCGAAGTGATGAATTTTACGAAAACTAAAGAGTCAAATAGAAAATAAAATGTTGCACAGTTCAAAGTTTTCTCCAATTTTGGACTTTTTCCATAATAAAAAGGATTTTTAAAATTTACTTTGATTTTGTCAATTGTTTACTTATAAGCTGATGCACGGCGTTTTGCAAAACGCTTTTCGTTTTGAAAACGCGTGTTTCTCAGAACATGGCCGATAGATTGATTCAGTGTTGAATAAGATTTAAAAATCTTTATAAAATAATTTCTTATTATTTTATCTTTTTATTTGTATTTTGTAATTTAACTAAATTTATTCGAGGTTTTGATAATTTTTTTAATTTAAAAAAAATATAATTATGTAATAGTTTTTCGATATTTCGATGCTACAAAAAGCAGTCGGCTAAACTAAAGAAAGGAAAAAAAAGAAAACAATTTAATTTAATATTTTTTAATGCCGTTCAGAATACACAACAGAATTTGAAATAATTGAAATTTAAACCAGAAATGGTTTCATAAATAAAAAATAATTTTTTTATTTTTTATTTCTTATTTTTTTTTTAATTCACACAATTTAATAAAACAAAAATAATCAAGTCAAATATTGATTTACATGGAAAACCACAGCTTCAATAATAATTTGCGGTTAAAAAGCATAAATTAAATCAAGTCAGCATAATAAAATGAACAAAAAGAAATTGTTGCCATAAATAAAACAACTAATAAATTGTGTCTCTATATTCCTGAGGCTAAAATGGGGAAATAATTAATAAATTAAAAAAATAATAACTTGAGGTTAAATCAACACTATGAAGTCATTATTTAAATAAAAAAATTATAAATAAATTTATTGAATAAAAAATGTTTTTACAGTTTTAGTTCTAGGTACAGGCAGCTATTTTATCAAATTCATTAAAGGAGCTGTAACTTTCACTCAACAATGTATTTTGTATTTCGATAGAATGTATTAACCTTGAAATCTTGCAGTCGAAGGTTTGATTCTTGCCTAGACGCTAATCTTTTGGGTTGCGGTCTTAAAAAAATGAAATACATGAAATGAAGGTTAGGTTAGATTAGGTTTCACTGGACGTCCCAATAAGAAAAAGAGAACGGAGCTCAAAGTACATGACATGAAGTACATATTTTCTATTTTGTTGTAACCAGCCGTGGAGGTATGTTTGAGATTTTTAAAAACATTAAATTAATTTATTTGCAATATTTTTCTCTAATAATATTTGAATCATTGTAACAAAATTTTTGCTGTAAAAAGAACCTCATTAAACCACGTTTCAATGAAAACCTTGCACAAATCAAAAATATTTTTTTATAGTCATTTCAGTGTTTAAATTTTGTTAAATTATGAAATATCCTTCAGTCGTGAAGTTATTTTCCTTTACTTTTCACAAACATTAATGCTTTAAAAGACGTTTCTAGCAAATCATCAAAAATTGACTTTAAACAGGAAATACTGTAAAGAAAAGGCTAAAACACAAAAGAAAAGCAATTACGGTCCTTTCTGTGGACGTATGCATAACAAGCACAAAGACCACACAAATTAAATGCTGCAGCAGAAAGAGAAGGAAATAGACATTTTTGCCGTCCAAGTTGTTTCAAAACTTGACCCACACAATACAAACAATTTAAATCAATTTGTTCTGAATTTATGGCAAATAAACGCAAAAGGAACATTTTAAAGGCACACAACAAAATTTCTACAGTGATACCAACCAGCACCAGACAACGGCAAAAAAATGGTTGTATATTTTTATTATTTTTTTTGTTGTTATTGCGGCTGCCATATCACAAGATCCAACAATAAATTTAAGGTGTTTTAAGCAGGACAGATGGTTGGTAAAAAGTTTGTCTTTGTGATTTCTTTTACTTTCTTATTATGTTGTGGGCACAAAAAAGCATTTTAGTGTTGCCAAGTATGTTGAGAATCAGTTCTAAATATGTAATAATTTCTATTTGGAATTTAAAAGTTTAACAAAATATTAATTTTTATTTGTGCTTAATTCCAGAAATTGTGTTGGTTTTAAAATTTTTCTTTTACTCATGATATTCTCATGAGTTATTTATTCAGTACAATAAGTACTGAAGGGGATAGCATACCTATATGGACGATTTCATCAGACGCTACTCTGAATCCTCAGTAGGTTAGTCCCAACGTTACTTGCAAACACTAGAACCTTTATATTGTAAAAGCAATTGACTAAATAAGAATTATTAATCAATAGTTACAAAAAGATTCAAATATTCAAACAAAAAACTCAGTAAGCATTGAACTGAATAAATAAATAAATTTGCCAGCCAACATTTTAATATTGAAAACTATATATTCTATTTTTATTCTTCTAAATTTTTTTTTAATTCTTTATGATTCTCAAATATACAAAATTTTTAAATATTTGGAAGGATAAAATTGTGTGTATGAAATAAAATTGAAAAAAGTTTTAAGACGATTTAAATTATCTTGTGCTTCATACAATTTTCAAAAAATATTTATATCAAATTTGATGTAGCTTGGTGTGATTATTCAAAAAAATCTTACTAGTATTTTTGTAGCAAGTCTAGTTTTTGAGATTTTTCAATCTATTCGCACTTAAGCTGCCAGTTCATTTTAAATTTGAACAAGTCTTATTTAAAAAGACGTTGCAAAGTCTGCAATCTGAAAAAATCTGCTTTAAAACTCTTAGTACCACTAAAACGCAAATAAGAAAATATAATTGTTGGCAGGCAAAATATCCTTTAGTTAACCGAGATCGAATTATATTGTAACAACTTCATATAAAACTGATCAACACTGAAAAATTTTCCACAGTGTTTGTATTCGTTTCCGATTAACTAAAGTGTGCTGATTACGAATATCATACTGGTTTTTTTTTTAGCAGCTCTAGTTTTTAATTTAATTAAATTATGACTATTTTAATTATCTTTATCTCTTAATTTGATAAAGTTAATTTTTTTTTCGATTTGTAATCAATTTGCGAAATCCCTTAATAAAGAAGATTTGCTTATCTTTTCTGATCCATAAGAAGTGGAAAGCAGGCACCACTTTCGATGGACCACAAGTTGGACAGTTGATACACGCGTATTTAATTTGATGAACAAACCAGAAATGTTTCGTTTTAATAATTCAAAGTTTTTTGAGATTCATAAGTCAGGACATTATTAACAATGATTTAACGATACACGCAAAGAAAAAATATGGTTGAGGCTACCATATTTTGGTGGAAACATAGTATGGTTAGATTTATGATTGAATCCAACCATATATATTTTGAAATCAAAGATATTAAAAATACTAAATTTTTTTTTAATTGTTTTATTATATTTTTGTAATACATACATATTTTATATATCTTTAACAAAATTAAAAAAAAAATTAATATAAGTTTTTTATATAAATAAATTTTTTTTGTAATTCATTGATTTTTTCTTTTTTATTAATTTGTATTTATTTATTACATAATACAGCGCGCTTGAATTTATTTTTTTAAATTTTATTTGACTCTACCAGGATTCGAACTTTATTTATATGGTTGCAGAAGAGACAAAATAGAAAACAATTTACATTCAACCGTATTTTTTCATTATTATGTTTACTATAAACATATTTATGGTTTCACGTAAAATTTTATTAAACATAATATGATAATTATACGAAAGGTTGATGTAAGACACTAAACATAATATGGTTAAAAATAACTAGAAACATGTTTATCGTGATCAGAATAATGTTTAGATGCTTCAAGTTAATAATAATATTTTTGTGGAGACCACACTATGTTTGCGGTGACCATATTCAACCATTTTTTTTTTCTTTGCGTGTATGTTTCATAATTTAAAGCACTTAAGGTCAAACTACTCGTACACTATTTAAATTTTTATTTAAATAGATTTTCTGAAATCTGAAATTTTTTGAAGAGAAAAACGAAATATATTTGTACAATGGAAGAGTGTTTACCAAAGGAGCTGGTACACTTGATGGCTGATTATTGCTGGCATTTTTGTCTCATTCAAGAAAATATTAAAAAAAATTTTTTATCCTTTACCACAAGAGCTTCTAAAAAACAGCGTTATTTTCGTAGTCAGCACACTTTAATTAATCGAAAACGAATACAAAAACTAAATTAAATCGAAGCGATCAATTCTAACTACCATTTTATTAAAGAAAATCTTTTTTGTTTAACAGATTTCCCAAACACAATTTCCTTAATAAGATTTTATTTAGTAAAGAAACATAAATATGGTCTTAAGAAAAAAAAACATTTTTTTATTAATTAAACAATTT
This sequence comes from Thelaira solivaga, assembly GCA_947397855.1. Classification (NCBI taxonomy): domain Eukaryota; kingdom Metazoa; phylum Arthropoda; class Insecta; order Diptera; family Tachinidae; genus Thelaira; species Thelaira solivaga. The sequence goes on from OX377612.1 coordinate 32,453,375, forward strand.
TCTATAAACAAATAATTTAAATTTATCTTTTTTAAAATATTCAAAAAAAAATCTTTAGAAAATAATAGTCTCCAAAAAGTATGCTTTTTTTAAGAGCTGACTTTTTCTTCATTAGAATTTCATGAATTTAAAATCGACTTTATCGAGACTCATGTTATCAAGCCAAAAAAAATATACTCTAGTGGGGCAACACTGCTGTTTTTATTTTTGGTTTGCTGAAAGACCATCTTTTGTTGCAGTTTGTATTCAATCCTTTTGGACTCACACAAAGTAAAATGTGTTGATATGAGGCATTAAACAATGTGGCTGTAAATAATGACACTTGTTGTGGTTTTAGCACAACTTTTGGCAGTTTTTTTCTTCTCCTTTTCGTTTTCTGATTTGTAATTAGTGGATGACAGCAGGTTGGTAAAGATTTTGTATTTTGGTTTATTTAATTATCATTTTCATCTTCTCTGTCCAATGTTTTGTTTGCCTGTAAAAGCAGACATTTTTGAGTCAAAACGTATTTAGTTTTAAGTTTTTTTGTTTTTTCTTATAAACGGTATCATTTTACATTTTACTGCTTTAGAGAGGTATCTGCCATATTGTTAATTTTGCTATAAAACGAGGCAACTGCAAGAGAAAATATATTTAAAATTTATTTAAAATGTCTTGCAATAATTTAAGAACACAAGTTAACTATTTGTTTATAAAATTTTAAAAATTAATTAAACTACAATGAATACCGACTCGTTATGAAACATAATATTATGTGGCAACGCTAGAAATTATAACCAGACATTGCAAACTTAAGGTAACTTAACAGACCAACCCGAAAAATTTAGCGTACACCTTGTCTGATGCAAAACGAGCTGTCAAAACTGGATTTTCAACTGCTCAGCGTTGCCGCCGCGCTGTAAATAAATCTATCTTAAAGGAGACGTTGAAAATAAAACCTCTTATTTGACGAAAAAAATTCAAAAAGTCATTAAGTTATTAAGCAGCCTTCGTACTTTTGAGCCAACCACATCTACTTTTCAAAAGAACAATTTAAACCCTCGAATTTCATAAGTTCTATCGGTCTTAATAAACAACATTTACTCTAATTGTTTTAATTTGTTCGTGCCATGAAATCAAATCTAGTCTTCGTGTCTTAAATAAAATCAACTTAAGAACCATAAGGGTGCACTCATAGACTATTAATCTGGGGGTCGCAATTTTGATTCCTGGGCTGACCCTGGGCGTTTTCTGCAGTCAAGCAAAAAAGGTTCGTGGATTTGTGTTGTTAAAAAAAATATCGAATAAGTCTATAATATAGAAAGCGGTTTCTATATTAAAAGTGGAAGTGCATTTTTAATGAGTCTATAAGATAAAAACAAATTACAAGGCGTATTTACAATGTAAAATAGTTGCATCCTTAATTTAAAAAGAATTCCTTTTACAGAAAATAAAAAATTTAAGTCCACAATGGAATCGCATGAAGGTATTGCTTTTTTTTCTACTACGACTAAAGCAAATTTTTAATCATAATGAACTACATACGAGTATACTCCTAGTTCATATAACTACTTGATTGCTTAATTAAAGAAAACGCATTATAATAGTCGATTCGGTAATCTAGTAGGTAACCAATTCCCCCAAAAATGTTTAATTCCTCACTAGATTACCTTTTTTGAAATGTTTTGCTGGGTAGTTGCAAAACAATCTTTGAAAATCTATTGTACTAAGTTCATATCGTCTTTATTAATTCCCATTACAGTGAATTTTATTCCCCAGCCACCGCACAGAGACACCATAGACTCCGCTTTTGGTATCACTGCTCTTGGTGGTTACAAATTCGTTACGTTTTTTTAAACCTTTTTCATTTTAAATTTATGCTCACAGTTTTACATAAAAAATTAAAAAATTTAAATGTTTGCATTATAAATGAATCATGAATTCGTATGACTTGTCACACTTTATTTCCATCATCATAATATTTAGTTAATGTTGCAAGCATTTTTGGCAAAGAGACTTAATCTTAAAAAGTATTAAATAAAGACAAAGAACAATTTGTGTTGTTAAGAGTCGTTACTTATGTGGGCGTTTACTAAGTTTGCTTTTCTTTTACTATTTTTTTTTTTAAACTTGAAACTTAGTGTTCGGCAGTATGTCTATAACCAGTTTATTTTATTTAGCAAATAAAATAAAGAGTGTTATGTGATAGCCAACAGTGTTGTAATAGAATGAAATCAATTTTTATTTTTAAATTTGATTTCAAATGGAATTTAACCCAACGGCTATTAATTATAGCCATACCTAAATTTGTGCATCAAATGTTTTTTATCTGTTGAAAATTGTTGTGCTCATAAAAAACGCCGAGTAATTGGAAAATCCAATTTTGACAGCTCGTTTTGTAGTGAAGTTGGCTGCAAAACCGTTGGTTTTTTATACTAGTTATTTTTGACCATTTTAGCTATTTTTTTTTTTTAATTTAGTGTTTTTAACTGTATTTTTATGTGTCCTTAGTGGGTTTTATTAAAAAAAAACATGATTATTTATCACTCAGCTTACCGCTCCAATTTAGGTTGGAGTGTTAGAATCACAAGATGGCGTTTTGAACCACTCACATTTGCAACTCTTTTCAGTTAATTTGGTTTTTCTGCTCAGATTTATTTGGCGAGTGATACTCAAACCAATATAAAATATTTTACCATTTACAAGTTACAGATTTTTATTTTTAATTTCTAAGGTCTAGAATTTAGTTCTATAATTTTCAGAATTCTAAGCCATTATTCTTGTGCTTAAATTAAAAAAAAATTACTTCCTTTACATTTAATTGCTTTGCATACTTTGGTATTCTATTGCTGGTTTGGCATGTCTTATTCAGACGTTTATTTACTTTGTTGCCCGTATGGCTGGTTATATCACTCTGACTCTGACTCTGATTCTGTGCTTCTTTCGTTTTCAGCCACTTCAAAGAAATATGGTTGTGGTTATTGTTTAAAAAAAGGAAAGAAATTACGAGTACAAAGTGTGTATTTGAAAGAAATATTATTAGTTTGTGTTTTCATTATTATACGCAGTACAAGTATTACTGTTCGACAGCAGAAGAGGGACTTTTTCTCGTAAATATTGATGTTACCAATGCACGAACAAGCTGTATGGTATGGATTTTTAAGTGTGCATTATTACTTTTCTTGCCATTCATTTTCTTACACCCATTGGAAGGAAGCCTGTGTTCTGGTAAGAGGAGTATGTGAATTTAAATTGAAACCAAACGGCAATAAAAAAAAATAAAGTTTTCAAATAGGAAATACTCTTGCATTACACTTGGATCTTATTTTAAAATGCTTTAGCGCAGAAGACAACTAAAGAAAAAGAAGATTTCATTATGCTACGAGTATTTGTTAATGTTTTACTTATGTGGTTGGCTGCCAATTTTAAAAAATAATTTAACTGTTTTGGAGTTCGAAATTTCTTAAATGTTTTTTAAAATTCTTCTTTTTTTTTTGTTTTGCTTTAGAAACTTGAATGTTAATAGTTAATAAATAATGAAACAAGTACAAGCGTGTGCATGTGGAAGTTATAATGAGCTTGTTGGTTTCATCATAAAGTTTTATTACTGTATTTAACTTAAATTTGCTTAAAAACTTAATTTCTTTGTTCTGTTAACTTTCTCATAAATACTTGACTAACACTTGGCTTAAGAATTTATGAAAGTATTTATCTCCTTAATAAAGCGCCAAAAATTACAATGAACACATAAAAAATAATGTTGGGAAAATAGTAGGTTTGAAATTAACGTTTTTTTCCGCCTGGTTTGGGGCATTATGAGCAATGGCGGCTGGCTTAAAGAGATTGATCGCAGGATAATTTATAATTTAAACAGAGTTTGCACAAGGAAAACATTTCAACGTCGCAAGTACTCAAAAACTTAAATATTTTTCATACAAACTTTCGCTTGTATTATGTAAACAGGAATATGGAAATAAAACTAGCAATAACTTGAAATTAAAAACAAAATTAAATGGAAATGAAACATGAAAAATAGCGCATACGCTATGAAATTAAGCCGAAACAACACAGAAAGAATCGAAACGTTTTAATTCCACATCATTTGCCTACCTTTTAATATTATTTGTCATTTCAATTTTGTATTGTATCAATTCCATATCAATAATCTTTATATAATAGTGTTCCATTTCCATATTGCTTTTCACAAAAAAAAATTGTTTTGTATATCTTGAATTTTTTTTATACAGTAAAGGATTCTTATAGAATTTCCATTCTTGTATAACGTTAGAAATTGTTTTATGATGTACTTAGTAGTGATTTTCAATTATTTTTAAAAACGATGCAAAAACCCTGCAAAACCTACAGTTAAATTGTCTTTCATGTATCCATTTAGCTCAAGAAGTTCATTCTTATGCACTGCGCCAAAAATCGCGTTGTAAAATCAACAACGTATGTGGTTATTTTGACACCATCCCGTTGTCTATATTATTGACAACGAGTGTTTTAAATTTTTAACAACTGTGTACAAATCAACAACGGTTGGTTGTAAAAAAAAGATACGATTTTACTTTCTTGATCACGAATGTTGTCAACTTAACGTACGTTGCGGAATTTACAATAATATTCCAAGTTATTAACAAACGTTGTCATTTCAACAACCTTATGTTATCATTTTAACACCAAATGGTGTCGATTTATCACCGGTATGGTGTCACTTCAACACCATTCTTTGCCCATTCTGCCATTCTATGTTGTAAATAATGCGTTATCAAAGTAAAACAAACGTAGTTGATATACTATTGACACTGTTTGTGGTGCCATATTTTCTCTGGTTGTGGAGTCCTTAGAGCGACCATAAACTGATAGCTCTCATTATAGTTGTGGAAGTAGTAGTCGAAATCCGACAATAGCAATAGAGCACATACGGGTAGTGTTGCCACATTTCTTTGTTTTTATAACGACTTCGGCAATGATAATAACAGCTGCATTTTACTACATGTAAATGCTTAGTTGATAGTCTTCAATTAACTGATGACTATGGCTTAACTCATAATGACACCATTATTTTAATTATTTAGCCCCAAATTTTTTTAAAACTGAAATAATTAATTGTTTGTTTTCTTTTCAGCATTTTGATGCCATCTGGTAAGTCTATAACATTTTATTTTAATATAAAATTTAAAATAGAAGCTTGTTAGATGTCTATCTATTCTTACATCAATATTAATAATTAAATTATCACCATAAGCACAGATTCCGTGTGAGCTTTTGGAAAGAGAAAGTCTTTAAAAAATAAATATTCGCTATGTGTTCAAAATTTTGTAGACTTCGTTTTTCTTAGTCGTGGTAGTTAGATGTCAAAAAAGTTATTGTTTTACCAACAAAAAGGCTCTGGGCTTATAAAAGCGGTATTCGTGTCCGTTTTTGGTCAGATAGTCGGTTCATTCATGATTCACATGACTTTTAGGTCTCGATAATCACACTAGAGTAAAGGAGTTTCTCAATGTTAAAACATCTAAAAGCTTATGACAGTCACAATCAATTGATTTAATTCGATATCGAATAGTATGAATTGGGCGCTGATTATGACTGTACTTCTTTCGGTGATATGTGGCAACGCCGGTTAAATATAAGGAAATTTTATATAAGACAAATGACAAAGGTTAGCACAAATCATTGTATTATTTATTGGAAATTCAACTGCGAAAATGACACTCGTAATAAAGCTGATATACTCTATTCCTTATACATCCCAAGAGAGCTGATCTAAAAATATTAGGGCTGATTATGAGTGCCGTTTTCGAGACAAAAACAGTGTTATTAACAAAGCTAGCCTTATTTTAAATTATTCTGACACTCGTAATAAGTCTGATTAGCTTGTAATAAATTCGATTACTAGAATGACACTAATAATAAGCCCGTTTGGTTTGTTGCAAATTATAGCATGAGAACTATACTCCATTATTGTTTCCCAAGCCGTAAAGTTAAAACCTTGTTAGGTGAAGAGGTCTTTAATACCATGAACTGTGTGGTATTGTAAAGAGTGAACTCAATCGATTTTTTCAGGTACCGTCTTGCTGAAACACAAGAACTTCCTTATAAAGAAGTCATTCAGATAAAATTGCGCTTAACCGAAGAAGATGATTTTTTTTTGTGGATAAATTGTCATTGACTTCACTTTACTAAATCACAATTATTAAGCGTTGTTGTTATTCATTTTTAACAATGGAAATAAACATGTATGTCAGCTGCCAAAATTCAGAGTTGCCACAGCCGGCCTCCGTAAAAGCGATCGAAACTTCTTTCATACATTTGTATTGAAAACAAAAACAAATTATCGAGTATTGTTTTTTTTTTTGCAATAAAATTATGCTGTCGTTCGCTTTAGTAAATTCTATGAGTGGACTCCTAGAAAGAAGCTTTCTTGTTATAACTCAATAGACGGTCTTTAGCCAGCATGCATCTGCTGAGCACGAAGCTAAGGAAACCGCTTGAGACATTTAAAATAGACTAGGACTTTTTAAAAATTTTTATTTTGTGAATATTTACTTCATTCGGAGGAGTTTCGAAGGATGATCATCAATTAAATCCCATAATACCTTGTGCGACATTAAAATACTTTTCAGGAATTTAATGGAAGTTGAATTTATTTTAACTTTTGAATTTGGCACAGCAATAAATCTGCTAGAAATACTCTTGTAAATAAATTGAATATTTTAACTGCAAAACACTGGCTTATAAAGAAAGTTTTATGTCTCACACATGAAAGGAGTTTTATTCTTCTATTTACAAACAAAGTTAATGTGTAGCCCTGTGTACGCTATTTTAGTTAAACTCCAACTTATCAAGAAAATATGATCTTTTACTTCTACTTTTTTGTTTTGTTTTTTTTTTTTTTTTAATATTGTCTTAGAGAAAGAAAAGTAATGCCAAGGAAAAGTATATTTTGCTGTAAATCAGCACGAGCATGATTTTATACTCCTTAATGCTCCTGCAGCGCACACGAAATTATATCATTTACAAAAACATATTTCGTTTGTAACCCTAAATTGAATCATATCATTTAACGTGTAAAATGCACATAAATCTTTGTTTATACAAATTTGAATCAACCTCAAAATGTTTATAAAAATACTTGTGCTGTATGTGTACGTAGTTAACGCTCTTCCGCGTGCTGGCTTATTTTTTTCAAGATGCCTCTTTTGGCAACATTAAAGTGCCAAAATCTGTCGGAATTTACAAAAACACTTTAGTAACTAGTTTTTTTTTTGTTTTTGTTTTTGCAAAAGCCATGGTTAGATGGTTTTGACTGTCCAGGAAAGCAAATGAACCACCAGCCAGACATCAAGTTGTACTACTGAAGGATGAATGGGAAAATAAGTAACACAAGGAAAGAAGTTTTAAGAAGTAACTGAAAATATTTATTTTGATTTCTTTATTTTTTTGCTTTGTGTGAATAATAAACCTCTTAGTTCTGGATTCTTGTTTTTTTTTCTTCTCTAAAGTTTTTATTGTTCTGAATGAGTTTGAATATTTTTCCTTCAAATCACCGTGGGCTAAAAAAGAAAAAGGAACAATTCTTTCCCATCTCCACCATCTATTGTTTGACGAGAAACTTATTTTCTTTTTACCGGAATTTTTCAATTTTCTAGAATTTTTTTTTCTTCCTTGAGGTATGAATTGCAGCTGCAGTTTTTTTAATGCGACTAAAAAATTATGAAAAACAACCAAACAAAAAAAAAAACGAAAAGGATAAAAGAAACGTACCTTAAACTAGTCCCGTTTTGCGTTGTTGCGCCAAAAGACAATAGACTTCATTCAACTGCATTGCATAACTCTATTATCCGTTACCTGATGTTCGTTCAGTAACACAAAAGAAAGATGCTGGCTGGTTGACTGGCTTGTTTTACTATTTGTCTGGCTGTGCATGTTTATTTCCAAAGAATATTTCAAGTTTATGTTCGGTTTGTTTATGGTGGGAGTGAAAATTGATTTACAAACTATACCCCTCGTGCTTATATAAATAAATACTCGTTTAATATTAGCTTGTGGTTGTTGTTATTCTCTTATTTCAGTCAGTGTTTGCTTTTTTTATGATTTAATAGAATTGTTGTATTAAAGTTTTTATTGAATTTTAACATGCACTGTAAGTAATTAATTATTTAAAGTTGTTGATTTGAACTGTAAAATGAATTTTAAAAGAAAATGTTTGAAGTTGGCAGAGATAAATGATGGATTAAGTAACAGGGTCAAAGAAAAGAATTATTGATTTGATGCAAGCTTACAATTGTAGTCAAATTCAAGTCAATTTTTAGTTGGCAAGATTCCATTTTGAACAGTCAATTATCTTAGTCTAATGTTGTTTCCATATACGCAAAATGTAATACAGATCCGCGTATGGTATTAAGGCTACTACCAGCCAATGTTAAGCCTTCACAGCATAGACAACCACAATGCCGGCAACTCTTTTATATATTGTGTTTTCAATTCTGCGGAAACCGCAACCAGATGATGTTTACAGTTTTAGTTTTAGTCTCAGTATAAACAAAGTAGTCAGTTCATAATATCATTATGTGTCCTTCCTGCAGTCATGTGATCTTTTAAACATCATATCAAACTCTCTGCCTAAACTTATCTCTCTTCTTTTTATCAAACTCAAGTAGCTTTCACTTGGTATGGTTCTTTTAAATTTGTATACATCCACTTTTAAAGTTTGAAAACTTTATTAAACAGAAAATTATCATTAGCGCTTCTTGCAAATAATTCAAAAAAGGATCTTTTCATTGACAACCACTTAGAGCCTAACGTTCATTTACTGCATCCTGGGGTATTTGGTGCGAATGATAACAAATTACCTTAAAAATAGGGAGCTGCTTTACAACACAACCATGGGATAAAGGAAAATAAAAGTGACATCGGGAGCAGCACATAGAGCCATTTTGGCACCAGACCTATGGAACACCAGATACGATGGAATACTGAGAGCTGACATGCCACAAGATATCTTTCCAATAGTCTATGCCGATAATATTGTAGCGGTAATCAGAGCCAGAAGTATGAAAGACATAAATCGAAAACTCAGGTAAGTCATGGTAAGCGCGATGGCATGGCTAAAAGAACATAGCCTGTAACTGACCACGCGAAGACTGAACTCCTGCTTCTCAAGAAGTGGATATACAGATTGGTGAGGAGATTATACCTACTAAGAAGATAATAAATTATCTGGGCTGAAGACTTGATACTAGATTGCCATACTCGAATCAGATACAGAAAAACTAATTGCTATATTGGAGATAAGTAGTATACTGGTATACGGAAGCGAGATATGGGGAGATACAATAAGGACGAGAAACAAAGCAAATATTTTGTTGATAGTACAAAGAACAACTGCGCCAAGCATGCCTTAGGCATACCCCATCGTATCAAAAGCTGCTGTTTTAGTAATAGCAGGAGTCACTCCAATCGAACTTTGTGCTTTGGAACGAAGGAGAACGTGAATACAAAAACAGATAGAAAGCATAACGCCTATGAAGGAGAGTAGTTTTCCACGAGAATGTATGCAAAACTGGCAGGAAAGATGGACAACAAAACAAAAGACAGATAGACGGTGAAATTGATATCAGATATTTGGAAATTAATAAACTGATGAATAATGGATATGAACTATTACCTGACACATGCTAGAGGCTCATGATTGCTTCCGAAAGTACCTGTACAGAATGATTAAATATAGATCATCATATTGTATACATGAAGATGAAGTAAACGACTCTGAGTACACTTGGATTGAGTACCGATGGATTGAAAAACGCACAGAATTAAAGAACTTAGTTGGGGAAATAACTACCTGAAATTTTGCGTAGATCATTGAACTGGCGTGCTCTGTTGCAATACTGTGACGTGGACTAGACAAAAAAGTAGAAGAAAGAGTAAATGAATCGGATAGAATATATATGTCATCATAATAAGCCACACGGAATCCACCCCCAAGTAATGCAAAAGCGGTCCCATTTCTATTAATGACAAATTTTTTTTTCTTTGAGGAAACAATATAGTCCTTATCACCATTACTACTCGAATTAGTAAAATTCTGGATTATTACCAGAAGTAATTACTTGATATCTCTACGTGAGATGAAGTTGAATAAGTCTTTTGCCGTGGTTTCGCTTACTGTGAGGAAAAAGCAGCTTTATTAGGTGGTCTGATACTGCACAATCTAGGAAAGTCGTATTTCGGCACTTAAGGAATAAATGCATTTTTAGAGCTGACACTTCATTGACGCAAATTGAGCGCTATGTACCCTGAGAAGTTTTTTACAGCCCATAATTTCTACGCTTTATATGAAGAAAATTACTGTATACTTTCCTATATCTCTGGGACAATCACAAAGTTGAGGTCTGTAGGTTTCATCACTTTTGTTAGTGTTTATATGAATAGCTAATAATTCGATATTCTTTATGTGAAAGATCGCCTATTTTACTTGTTATCGCATAATTAAGGACTGTTATGGATTTAAAATTTATTGTAAAAAAATACCAGCTTTATTGTGAGCCCATAATTCCACATATTTTATTTAAACTGTGAATTCAAAATGATTGGGCACTTGGTAAGAAACAACAAGAGCTTAAACATTTTTAGCCCTCAAAAAATACGATTTAAAAAATTTTCACAAATTTAAAGCTTTCACAAGCTAAATTCCAGTGTTTTTACTAAAAAAAAGTGTCAGTGTTTGGTAAGATCTCCTTTTTTCTGAACAATTTATTTCCCTCCCCTTTAAAAAGCAATTCGAAAGATGTAAACCGCTTTTGCAGAGATTAGAAGTCAGCGTCATTAACACGAACACGAAAAAAAGTAAAATCAATGAAAAACAAAACGTAGAACAACAGCAACGACAACAACAACAACAATATTGTAGGACATAAAACTCAATGTGTTCAGCCTCCACAATCATGATCATTTTGTTAATGGCATGGCAGAGTTGGGACTCTTAAAAAAGCTAAACGTTAAAGCTGATTATTATGAAGCAGGAAAAAAAACAACAACAACAACTAAAAACGTTGCATACTCCAATCATGCGGCAGTGTGTGTATGTTTGGTGTTAAATACGTTGCAAAATGTTTTAAGAAGAGCTGCTGTATTGAATTACTGCCCATAATAGCGGTGCCATACTGCCAGTGTCGTTTTGTTAAAAAAAATTAAAAAAAAAAAATAAAAGCCAAGGAAAAATGGGTTTTGCTATACAAGCCGTGCTAATAAAAATCTGCAAAATACTTTTGCAATTTAAATCATAAAAAAGACAAGAACAATACCATAAAATAAAAAGAATTGTAAAAGGAAAGAAAGAAAAACAAAAAAAAAAAACGTCACGAATTAATATTATTTTGCGACTTATCTCATCGTTTAGTTACAAGAGTAAATTTTCGTTTTTATTGCAACAACAAAAAAAACATATTTTTAGGAAGTAGGAATATTACAAGGCTTTCAGTTTTAAAACAACACTGAAATGGAGCTTAACAAAGAAAGAAAATAACAAATCCCTGATCAGAATGGAAAAAAAATGAAGTTTTTTTTTTATTAACTTAATGGAAGTAATAATTAATAACAAGAAAAAATGGAAAATATTTCTTTACGTATGAGATTTTTTCTTTCAAGCTAAATAGTTGTCCTAGAAAGAAAAACCACACACATAAAACTACAAACTAAAAGTAGAGTTCGTTTGTTTGTGTTACTTGTTTGTCTTTTCTGAGAAATTAACTGTGGCTCTCTACACTGAAAAAAATTAAACATCAATTAAATAAATTAAAAAAATTATGAAAAGAAAAACAACAAGACAAGATTATTTTATTTTATTTGCCAGACTTATAAATTCCTGTTCTACTTAAATAAATTCACAGCAAAATATGTATGTACTTCACGGCCATACTATTAAGCGGCTATGAGACGATCTTGCTCACGGTATGATGAAATGCCATCTTGCCGTGTAATAGCGAAAAATTACTGTTTGACATGTGGCGTATGATGGTTTTCAAAATTTTTAATATTTTCACTCTCTCATCATGCCGTGCTGACATGCCGCGTATGATCGTCGAATTTGCGCTTTAAACAAAAGAGATGCATACACATATTGCTCATTTACCTCAAAAGTGTCATAACTCAATATTTTTTTCTGTAAAAATATCACAAAAAAACATTTCAAACGCTTTTTTTTTCAGAATAAAATATTTAAAATGTTTCCAATATGAGTACCAGCAAATTGTAATTTTTAAATGGTTGCCATGTAAAATCATTACTCCTATTACGAGTGTCGTTGTCATAGAAATAAGCTAATATTAAATATATGAGCGACATTGTCACATGTTACATGTTACACAAATAATTAGAATCCATCTTTTTTGAATTATATGACACTTTTGAAATAAATGGTGCCACCAAAAACTAAAACTAATTTGTAGTATCCTCCCTATCCTGATTCAAACTGTGTACCTATTTTTTTAATCTTACTTGTAGCTCTAGAGATATAGGGCCATAACCATAGTCACGCTGAAGTCGGTACCTTTTTAAAAACGACTTTAAATTCATATAATTCTTATGAACAAAAGTCAATTTTGAATAAAAGCCTACTTTTTGTGATTATTATTTTGGCCCATACTGTTATACAGAAAAAAGAGGAGGTTGTGCCATATAATTTGTAATAACTCGAGCATAAGCTCCTTAATTAAACATGCAGACATTCAAAAGAAATTATTATTTATTTACTACCTGTTTTTATCCGGTCTTGCACGGCCCTTTACTCTATGAATACGATTTCTTAGAGTAAGAAGATCGAATATACAAGAATTTGAAGGCAAAACAACGTTTGCTAGGTTAGCTAGTATATATATTATATAAAAATTATTTAAATTGTGTTTTAGTTGTTGATATCTGCATGCAATAAAAATAAAATGAACCGGCAAACGTTGTTTGGCCTTAACATTTTATTTATGTTGAAAAAAATCTAAAAAGAGAAGAATATAACATCTGCGGAATCTAAAAATTCAATACGTCGACATCAACGATTTTCGTAGACGTTCGCTCAACCAATCACGATTTTTATTTAGAAGCCCTAAGTTCAGATAAACTGACAGAAAGTGATTGCTAAATACATCCGGTTGAAATGTCAACTGTGATTTTTAAGTTGCTTTAAAAATATTTCTTCAGATTGTTCGTTCTGCAGCTCGACACACATGTTCGTAGTTAGCTTAAGTTTCTTGCTGGGCTTAGAGAGAATGTACAACTTCGAACAAGCATTAGGTTCATGGGCTGGGGTTGACTGTGGAATCTCTGGCAATGTTTACCGAAAATCAGCTGGCAACTGAATTATCGCACCACCAAACAGTTGACTATTTTTTAAAATTTTTTATTGACTTGAACATTAAAAGATAACTTGAGTTTTGAATGTGCAGTTCGACCGCCTTCCAAGAATATAGCTGTAAGTGCTATATCATTTCTGCGAGCGTATCGTGGCCAAATCAAATGAGATAAAAAAAAATTTCCAGTTCCATCAGGAGCATCCAAGAAATATAGGCTTCCAGTTCTCTCGCGCACAACTTTCATAACCTTCGTTCTAAGTGATTCCAGGAGCAACTCTTGATGAACTGCATCATGCACCAGAAATTCAACCCAGTTGCTCTATAATTTTAGATAAATTAAAAAGTGGACGTACAAATAGGTGTGGTAAATTTTTCTTTCCGTAAAAACCAAATCGATTCAGCCGTTCTCACATGAATTAAATACAAACGAGTGACATTTGATATATAAAGATTTAGTGGTTGTACCCAAGACCCTACGCCTTACAATTTTCTTATATTTTAAAATTAAAAAAAAAACCCTTGTAAGGAAAATTGTATGTTACGAATGAATTTTAATGATATATGTATAGCTTAATTTGTTTTTATCTTAAGCAGGTATTAAAACTTCATATTTTGCTTATTTTAGATTTTTAATGATTTTTTTAAGAAAAAGTTTATTGAATTTAAAAAAAATTTTTTTTTTTTGAAAAACCTCAAAGACTGCACTGCAAAAAATTTATAATAATATAATATAATTTCAAACTATTCTTATTCTCGATCCTTGCGCGGTTTTGTAAATTTAATGAGAGAGCTGGATTTACAGTTCTCTTTTTTCTATATAAAGTTATATCTCGCGAACTACATGTAAGATTAAAAAAGTGATTTATTGCGAGTGGAGCTTACTACCATGAACCCCTCAGACCCCATAAAAAAAATTCAATTTATCAACCTGTGTAACCAAAGCAAAAATGCTTTAAAATTTAACCCTTAACCCATAAAAAATTTCCAAAACTATAAGTTGTTTTTTTTTTTGAGGACGAGAAAAAAAGGTCAAAATAGTGTTTTAATATGAAAAAACCTCTTATGTTTTATTAGGTTTTATCAGGGGTCTACAGCTTTAAAAGCCCTAAAAGTTTTTCTTATAAAATTATTTTCATTGTAGAAAATGTTATTAGGCCTGATTATAAGTGTCGTTGTCGGGACGAAAACAATGAAATGTTGCAACGCAGGCCATATGTTTTATATTAGTTTGGCGTGAATTCGACTACGACAACGACACTCGTAATAAGCTTGATTATCTCGTTAATTTACAAGAGCAGACATGCCCGCAACTATAGCTGCACTGAATTAGGTGCTGATTGGTAAATCTATTTCAAATTATTTTCATTCTAGCAAACGGTACTGTTTTGCATTGCCATCTCTTTAATAAAGTCTTGCAGTCAATTGCGTAATTTTTTCTTAAATCGACTTAAACGATGTTTCCTTATTAGCACAGAAATAATGGAAATAAACTATTTTTCTATTAAAGTTTTAAATTTCGCATTAGAATTGTATGTAAACCTACGTTGTAGAAGTCAGCCAGACTTATTCCTTATTTGTGTACATCTATCGATATTTTCATTAAATCCCTACATTGCTTGGTCAGATTTAAGCCATATAGGCCCAACCAACACAAAAAAAATAGTAAATTCATTCGGTGAATTAATTGTATTCCACTTATTTAATATACGAGTAGAATTTAAGCAAGATCATGATCTGCAAATCTTTAATTTACTTGGTCTCACTTATGCTCTCTTGTTGTAAAAAAACTATTACGAAAAACACGCTTCACTTCAGCAATAACAATAAAAAAAATATAAGAATGAAAAAAGAACAACCAAAAATAGTATTTAAACCAACAGAAATTATTAATCTGAAGAAAAGTGTTCTGAGAAACACTGTTGCCAGCCATTACGAATATTTTATGTAAGAATATGAGGAGTATTTTGTAACGCCTTAAAAACAAGAATAAAAAAATCTTTTCATACTTGTCGTTGTTATGCAGTGCATAAAAATTCAAGTTCACGATTGATTTGCACGATTTTTATACCCTTCACCAAATGATGGAACGACATGCTACATGTTGGTTTATCATTTTGTCTGTAATACTCATCATCGAAAGGGTTGGAGAACAATTTTTATACACAAAGAAATTTAATTCCAACTGCCTCAAGTATAAAAATTTTTATGATGGGAAATTCAGCATAGAAATGATGCTTTACAGTCGACTTTTGCTCTTGTTATTTACTTTATTTATTTTCAGTTCACTGCTAGATGCAACATAAGTAGTCACAAATACAGAATAATTTTTTCTTTTATTTTTTTTTTCTTTTGCCAGTATTTGTTGTTGAAATTGTATAATAAGTGAAGTGCCAGGTGCCAAGTTAAGTGCTTGTTTAATACAAACAACCAGTTCTTTGATTGCCATTATGCCCTGCACTCACTCTACTTAACTTGAAAGCGTTTAACTTTGTGCTCTATTCTTCTCTATGTATGTTGTCTCCCCCCCTTAAACAAGTACAAACGACATTGCCACAATTCTGCAATCAGTTGCACTAACAAGATGCGGATTGTACTAAACGAACTTAATTTACGACCACCCAAACTAGTCAGTATCATCATCATCATCATCATTAAGTTTTCTAGATCATGTAAAGGGTTGTGCGAGTGAGTATGTGTCGTTACATCAACCGTATGTTTTGCTTTAATGATCATAGTACTGATCATACCATGGACGGTTGTTTGAGCTGCAAAAATTGTAATAATACTTATTGGAGTCTATCATTTTCGCTCGCATCCTTTTTTTCAATCTCAGAAATATAATTAGCACATTTTTTGTGTGGTAACCCAACAAACACGAGGTGTACTCGTATGGAAGGCATGGCTGCAGCAGTAAGGGTCGACTTTTTAATGCTGCTAATTTATTTGCAAGCTTTTGTTTGATCTTTTTTTTATAATAAAAAAGGATAAATTTTTTAAAAGCTTTAGACCAACTTTATGTGGCTGTTTTTAAATTTGACACTTATAATCTCTATATTCTAAGAAGCTCACCATTTTTACACCCACTATTCAATGATTTTTACTCTCCACTGTTCATAAAAATGTGTGCCCGTACTTAATTTAAGCCTGAAATTATGCTTTGAAATATTTCATTCACCTCTACGCCTCTCCTAATAATGCTAGCAAAGGAATAAGCCACTTTATTTCTTTGGATGAGTTTTTTAACGATTAAAGTTTTATTTGTAAACGGCTTTCTTTAAAAATTGTTGCATACGCTCTATACACTCTAAGGACCGAGTCGGGCGAAATCGGGCAAAAACATCTAGCTAAAAATGTTTGTATAACTCATGTCATGAATATTTCACAGTAATTTATTACGAAGAGAAATTTGGTTTTAGGCAACAATTCCCTAAATCAGAGAACTTTCTGCGATAAACTTAATTCTTAACTCCTTGAAAATATTACTCATAATTTATGCCCATGTTCTGAGAAACGCTCGTTTTCAAAACGAAAATCGTATTGCAAAACGCTAAAGCATGTTCTGGAAAACGCGCGTTTTGCTTTTGTTTTTCTCATAGAATGTGAATGGGAAAACGCCAGTAAATAAATAAACAATTGACACGTAATTGACAAAATCAAAGTAAAGTTTTTTATGGAAAAAGCCCAATATTTATTGAAAAAGTCCAATTTTCTTTTCAATTTTGGTTGAAATAAAAAGAAAATATATTTAATTTGAATTTTGCAACATTTTATTTTATCTTTAACTCTTTTTTTATCCAAAAATCATCACTTAGCTTTAGTGTATGCTTGCGGTTTGAAAACGCCAAAATTAAGCGTTCTACGTTTTGCGACTTAAAATCGTAATCGCCAAAGTTAACATTGGTGTTGGAAAAGTTCTTGAGAAAACTACACGTTTTAATTATAAAAGGAGCAAATTCTAGCAATAAAAATAATAATCCCATCTTAAGTTTAAAAAACTACACGGCTTTAAGTAATTTTTTTTTATTAAATTAAGCAAATCATAACAAATGCAAGACCTACTAGAGTAGTTTGCCGGTAGGCTGGGACTGCCCCAGAATGTAAGTTGGGGCAGTTGCCGGGTACTTAAAAGTAAAAACACAATTTTTCCTTTTCTGTTTTCATTGCATATTGTATTAAAAGCCTACCTGTAGTGTGATTCACTATTCAGTTTGAAAGAAAAATGTTTGGTTAAAAATAGTTAACCTTAAAATTAAAGAACTTGTGATTAGTAAAATTCTTAACAGCCAGCTGTGTGTTTAAATAAAAGCTAAAATTTTGAGTGGTATTTACCTAACAACAAAATACAAATTAATAATAAATAAGCCATTTTTGGTTGTTGTCCACGGTATTTAAATCCGTGGTGAGTTTTTAACTCAATCACATATTCGTTAGTGCAAACATAAAAATATGGAGTTAAAAGTAACACCTTAAAATTAACTGAAACTCACTATTGAGATATCGGGTATAGATTTAAGACATCTTTTCAAACATATCAACGTCACAGACTGGATCTAGGTCTCTTCATTGTTCCATTGGGT
Organism: Thelaira solivaga; assembly: GCA_947397855.1. Lineage (NCBI taxonomy): Eukaryota > Metazoa > Arthropoda > Insecta > Diptera > Tachinidae > Thelaira > Thelaira solivaga. The sequence goes on from OX377612.1 coordinate 32,471,280, forward strand.
TGCCGAGTAACTGGTTCAAAACGAAAACTTGAGATTCTAATTGATGGCCGTCAGTCCAAAGCAAACCAACCATGCTTTTAGTCGACTAGCAATCAAATTTCCCTTTCATTCGCTACTGCATTTAATAATGATTGAAATTCTGTTTTTTTTAATTAAAATGACTATTTTATTAAGCTTAAGGCCGTATAAATTTATTTTTATATCCATATTAAGCTTCAACTTGCTTCTTCATGATAAATATAATTTTTTTTGTGGGAAATTTTATATTTTAATACGAGTTTAGCTTCCTAAATTTACATTTTTATTGTAAAACTTAATTCATTATCCTACACTACCAATACTTACACCGTGTAAACATTTTGCTGATATAATTTTTTTTCTTTTTTGTCAGACTTATAAAAATAGTTTGACCTTTATATTTCATCAAGTTTATTTGCTCATTAGTGGCTCGTACAAGTCATGATCTAATGAACTTTTATTACGCTCATATATTTTCGTATTTCGTAGTTACATTTTTATTTATGTAGTGATAATGAAATTAAATTGAATTCCGTTGCCAAGACTGCACAGCATTTTTTACAACGCATATCGTACACAATCGACAGCTGCAAAATGGTGCTAAAAAAAAATCTCGTTGTAAAAAAAATGCGTCTCATTAAAACAAAACAAAATGTGTGCTGTTGCATTTACTTGGTATACGTTTCCACGTACATTTTTATGTAAAAGGGTTAATTAATTTATAGCAGATACGAGTTTCAATGGGATAGGTCATGAACATCAGTATCATTTACATATAAAAAAATGTTTTGTGAAACTAAACATTCTTTAACACATTGAAAATGTGAGATCTTTGGAAACTTATTGAACCTACTAAACTTACATATTTTGTTGTTTTTTACAGCTCATTAAGAAATGAACTTAAAAAATGCAGTTCGCATAGCAATCCGAAACAAAAAGCTTGCCAGACAGCAACTCCTTAAGTATCATTTTCGCTGACTGATACTGAAAAAAGTATACAGAAAATATTTCTTCTAACATGAGAATCTCTAATATTAATTTTCATATGATGATGCAAGTAATTCAATAAATAAATTATCTTGCTGGATGAACCTTGGATGGTAACAACCTTTTTTTAATAGCCTTTTTGTATATCAGTGGGCAGTATATTAACCTATCAATCTGAGGTTTATAAGTTCAGCTTCTGTTTAAAGCCTGCACAAAAGATCATGACATTTTAAAAAAACTGTTAACTTTTTAAGTTTAAGTTCGGATAATAATTATAATTATTTATTTTTGTGTAGCTTCTTCAGGATTATAAAATTAAAAATAATTTCTTTTACGAATAAAAATTTTTTTTATGTTTCCTTTTTCTTTTATTATGTATAAAATATCTCTTTTCTGTCAGAGAAAATACTCTCATTTGTTGAATTTCTTTTCCCATCATAGTTTTTGTATACAAATTTTAGAATAAAAAATATATTCCGGCAGAATATTCATAATTGGACTGCAAATTAATTAATCTACTTTTTGGCAAGTTTTTCTATTCTTTTTAAGCTAGTGAAAATTTTTGTTGTGGTAAAAATTTGTATTTTATTATAAAACTCAACTGAGCTAAGATCACCAAAAGTCATAGACTTTGATATCTATGAATGAACTTGTGGGCCTTGGCAATTTTATGTTGTAATACGTGACTGAACATCGGTTCCATACTATAAAAAAGTGCTAAGGCTACTTAGCCAAGAGAGAAGTTTATCGTACACTGAGAAAACAAATTCAGCTGTGAAAATTCAATTGGGATAATTGAATTTTTTAGTTGTAAAGTAAGAAAGAAACTTGGTGGTGCAGTTAAAAAATATTATTTGCTGGCTATTTTTATAAAATCAAATGAAAGTTTGTTTTCTTTACAATTTAATTATAAAAATGAATTTCTTTCGAAAAATACGTATTCTTATTTTAAAATTAAAAAATGCAATTCTAGTGAGATAAACTTTATTATTGAATATCGGTTGTTATAACTACAAAATTTGTTACGAGAAGGGCAAGGGATTTCATGCAGTTAAAACATGAAAATATGCATATAAAACATGCGTTTAAAAGTACAAAATATGCACTAAAATATGCATTAATGCCCTTATGGTTTTACATCAACGAGCAAATCGAAATGCTGTAAAAAATCAGAACCTATAATTGGCGTTGACACCTCTGCAATGATGAACGTCCACTCAAAAACACGTCGTAGTAAAAAAGATAATTTAAGGCGTCGCTCGCCGTACATATTTATTTTTGTACCATTTGCGGCAAACAAAGAAACGATGGTGCGGATTTCCTTTTGACGCCTTGACGAGGTGGCAACACAGAAACTTCGGCACCCGTGTCAATAAGAAATTTTATTTTAGCGACGTTGTCCAGCAATGAGAGCCTTGCTATTGTATTTGAGTCTGAGGTGCTGGATTTAAAATCAGACTCGCAATTTAGTTTTTTTTTCAAAATTACATGGCTTACGGCACTTGCGGGCCTTCTCAACGAACTTGCTGTGGTACCAACAAATATCACTAGATACTGCCGGAGAACGCTGGTTACCTTTTCTGCCTGAATACGTGCGATTTCGAGAACGTGAGCAACATAGCTTTTTGATTTTTTCTTCAAGGGCTTTCATGCAATGCGCTGACTGACGTTGTGGCAGCTATGTAACGATAAGCACTTACTTCCAAAGTTTTGTCAGCAAATTCGGCGCTCGATGCTTGCAATATAGCCCGTGCCTGCTGTGGTAATCTTTGGAGCCAGAGTGATTTAAGGAAATTGTCACTAACTCTGTTCTTAGCTAAGCTGCTCAGCTCGCTCAATATCTGCGTCGGCCGCCGGTCTCCCAAATCTATGTCAGATAAAAGCCTCTGAATTTTCTTCTGCTAACTTTCACAAAATCTTTCATTGATGCATTTCTTTAAATTTTCATACTCAACTCTGTTCTTAGCTAAGCTGCTCAGCTCGCTCAATAACTGCGTCGGCCGCCGGTCTCCCAAATCTATGTCAGATAAAAGCCTCTGAATTTTCTTCTGCTAACTTTCACAAAATCTTTCATTGATGCATTTCTTTAAATTTTCATACTCAACTCTGTTCTTAGCTAAGCTGCTCAGCTCGCTCAATAACTGCGTCGGCCGCCGGTCTCCCAAATCTATGTCAGATAAAAGCCTCTGAATTTTCCTCTGCTCACTTTCACAAAATCTTTCATTGATGCATTTCTTTAAATTTTCATACTTGTCGGTAGCGGGTGGTTGTAATACGGCGCAGGAAATCTGTGCCAAGATATTTGATTCAATGGCCTCTAATACTGTATTGTATTTCGTATCATCCGTATTGATACCGGCTATGGCAAACTGAACCTCAATCTGCGTAAACCAAGTCTCTGGGTGATCAGAACAGGAAGGTGGCACTTTGACAGAAACCCTATTTACCACAGCGTCAGGATAAGCCCTCATTTGTGTTTGGTTACCGCTCGCACCCGCAACTGCATCATCAACTAATATGACACTTGTATCATTGTGGTTCGGCATGTCTTAAAATGTATCCGGAACGATCACGTCGGAGTCACCACTATTGCTGCTTACGTCCCAATAACAATAAACAACAAACTTAAAATTGTGTTCTTTTACTTTAATTTAAGATAACTATAAAAATACAAATATGAAATATGAAAAATTGTGTGAATACAAAAATGAATGGGAAAGTTAAGCCGAGCACACGAATTTATCAAAAAGGGAAGAGCAACTTTTTTCTGTCAACGGGAAAAAATCACATTATTTAAAGTTGCCCAGCTTGTGTGTTTTTGAATGTCATTTAAAGACGTGGCCACTGTATAATGTTGCCACTGCATAATGTCGCCACTACATATTAAAAATATAAAAAGGAATACAAAATATGCACAAAAAATATGCATTTATAAGAAAATATGCAAAAATATACAAAAACAAATTGATGACATTTTTCTTTAAATTCTAGAATTCGCAAAGGTACTTGATAATAATCGATTTTAAGTTACTGTAAAAACATGCATTTGAATGAAAATCCTTAGCCTACTTGTGACAATAGAATTTTTAATTGATAATAAATTCTGTTCTCACAACCGAAATTTTTTTGTAGGACCCTTTTGTTCAGAGCACCCTTCACTAAGATGTATCAGGGCTACTGCCTAAAATCAAAATTTTAAAAATTTTGGAATTGCTGATTGGGTTCTAAGTAGCGAAACATTTTTTTTATGCTATCGTAGAGCCACACTGGCACTCATTAAAAGAAAAACTAGACATTAACGGATGGTGTACTGTTTTCTTGTGTTTTAGCAGTGAAAGATAAGAAATATTGAATCAATTAATGAAGACTCTGGCACAGCACGTCCTTAAACTCTCGTGGGACAAGACTTTTACGATGTTTGTTGTTAACTTCCAGAGAAGTATGAAAACTGTCAAACTGAATAAATTAATTGATTTCGTATGATGTCTAGAACTGGGTTAGCTTGCCGATTTTACTCATTTTTACCCTTTTTCGAGGCCTTAATACTTTTATGCTTTGCTTGTTACGATTATTCAGATTGTATTTAAAAAACATTTGTTCAAAATTTATTAATTTATAAAAATTAAAAGGGAGAAAGCAACTTGTGAAAAATATGGTTTAACCTAGATGGACTTAATTTTCTTATTTAAGAAAATATTATAAAATATTTATTGGGATCATGGCCTACTTAATATCGAATACAAGTGAAAAATGTTGTTGTTAGTAAATATCTCTCCCCCTTTAGAACTTATTTTTCAATAAAATAAAGATACAAAAGAACCATTTAGTTCATAAACAGCAAAGCCCATTGTGCTAAAAAAATCAGTTAGTTAGCAAATAAATAAATTGACTCACTCACTCTGAATAGAATTAAAATGCCACAAAATCCTCTCATAAATAAATTTGCACCCCATTTACAGATTTTGTAGCACGAAGCGAAAATACAAAAAAAAAAACAATTTCAAATTACAAATAATTTGCAAAACAACATAAAACTTTTTAAGCTGCTGCAGGAGATAAATATGAGTTGTGCTGTTTAAATTAGGGAACATGTTTTGGCACTGTTTGTTTTACTATCGTTTTTTTTTTTTTTAGTTTTATTTTTTTAATATTTTTTAATAAACAACTAATTGCTTTTCATTGCTTTTCTAAAAAAATAAAACTTCAAATGTTATAATAAACCCTAAATAATCCCCACAAAATCAAAAACTGCCAACTATGCCAACTAATTCACACACACATACGAGTACATACAGCATGCAACCGACCACTACAACTTAAAGCTTTCAACAAACTTCTAGCCACTAGTGGTGTGTGTGTGTTTTGTGTGTGAATGGTTGCAACAGCAGCTGCATCATGTTTAAATAAACTTTTTTTCTTCTTCGTTTTTAAAAGATGTTAAAACAAACAAATAAAACAAACTATTTAAGTAGAGTAGCGCAAATTGTGTATGAACTTGTTGGAGTAGTTGGAATGCTGATGCTGTTGCTACACTCTACTCCCGCTTGTTGTATTTTAGCACTTGACCAATATTGGTCGTTGCTGCTTTTGTTGTTGCTATTTTTTTTTCTACTCTGAATATCTCGTATATTTTATGTAGAACAACAAATTGTGGTTTAAATATATACTCGTACTGAGGTTTATTTTATGATATTTTTTGTTCATACTACTTCTGCTGAATATTTTTTTTTTTTGCATCCATTCTTTTATTTTTATACGGTTAGAGATTCCAGCATATGTGTTTATTTTATGTTTTAGTCTATTTCATACAACATTGTATGAATTGCAATAAAAAAAAGCTTGTCTGGACTGTGGTTAATGCTATAGAGCGTGTGCACAAACAAATTTACTTGACTATATATATTAAGTCCCCCTCTAGAATTCCAATTTACACAGAAGCTTAAAGGGATTTTATTATTAAGTTAAAAGGCACGTCAAACGTTTCGTATGGCCATCTTGTCTCTATCTGCTCTTCTACTTGAGAAGACTAAAGTAGGTTCTTTCTATATACTAGACTCGTAGTATTAATATTATGAACGTAAAGGTGGGTGTGGCCGCCACAAAAGCATTTAGTTAATTTTTCTTAGTTTATGGAGAACAAAATTATCAATTTTAATTTCATTAATCAAAATGTGGGCATGGTCAGTACAAAAGTAAAGCATATCCAAGAATGATAGACACAAGATTAGGCCATGTTACATATAAAATTTAAGTTTTCTGCGCATGTAGCACAAATGACGTAACGCAAGGTGTTCCTATTGGCTAATAAATAAATAATGTACGCATAACCGTACAGAAATTTATTAATTTTTTCTTCAAACAGTGGACGCAATACGTTATCTAACGTCAAGTCGGTGTAATTGAGGATGCACCAGTAAAAAGCTGAGATTTATGTAAAACCAGGTTGCTATACAAAGAGAACAAGCTTCTGTTTTACATTCAAGTCTGTGGTGTTAGTAAAGTCCATGATGATAATAATAATAAATTTCAAGTAAAGGCTGCTCAATAGGACTGCCGTTTTTAATTTTAAAATAAAAACAAGTGTTTTTTGAGTGTCGTCCCGATTCTTGCTATCCAGTCAAGCCCACAAGGACTCCGTTATAATGTTTCTATAACGAATGCCATTTATAGTCACCTCAATTTCGGCCCAATCTTAAAAAAAAAGTAATAACTGACGGAAATCCGCACCAGCCAGTAGCTCATTGTTTGTTTCTTCTACAATTTTGTGTATTCAAGGTCATTCAGATGGAAATGCGCTTTATTTCAAATGACTTTTTTTTTTAAAACTCGCCCTAACTTAATTTTTTTCCATCACAATTATGGTTGTTATTTCGTAAGTGATGAAACGGAACGGTAGCTTAACGATAATTTCCATACAAATTGATGTTGAGAGCAGTTGTGAAATAGAATCTATTTTATTTTGGCAGTGACTTTTTGAAATACAAATACCCTCAACAATATTGCCACACTTTAATTTAATTTTATACATTTTGTAAACAAAAACAAAGAAAAATAAGAGCAAAAGAAATTCAAAACAATATTTGAATGTTCAAATAAATTAATCATTTTGTAAATTTATAAATAAAATTGAAAAAATAAGCATGATTGCAGTCGAAACTCTACAAAAATTCTTTAAAGCTTGTCCAAATGTAAAAACATTAAGTAAAAGTTGCAGCCTTCGTTTCAATTATGGGTCTGTTTTCTTTGAAAGTCGTTTTTGCTTGAAGCTGCGGACGTGTTCTGTTTCATTATTAAAGCTTTCCAGTTTTAATAATCGGAATATGTGACAGCTGCTAGGTTTCAGTGTTACTATTTGCCCAGAAAAAAATTACACTAGACTTCAATAGTGCACTTTTATTAAACCGCTCTTTATGTGGCGAACTTCTTTAGGTTAGGTAAGGTTGATTAAGGCGCCTTAAGTAAAAGATGGAAAAAAGATAACTTAAGTCTTTTTATATGATCATTTTTGCGATATCTGAGGAAGAAGAAAAACAAACAGGTAGCTAAAGCGGTAGGAAGATGTCAAGGAGAAAAAAATTGAGAAGTAAAAAAGGGCATATGATAATGGGTCGTAAAGATTAAAATGTACGTTATTATTCTAGTATTACATATTTGTGTAAACTGAGAGCTTAAGAGGCATAAGAGTATTTATCCTTTGATAAAAGTGATGTGATTTCTAATTTTAAATTCAGAGTACAATAGAATCACTAAAAGCAAAGAACCGGAAAAGAGCAAGGTCGGCTTTATAGAATAATTGACTATTTAAGGACACCGTAGGATATTCACAACATTTTGGTTATCCAGACATTAACGTAACACTTCTTAATTACAAGATACTCATGCCTAAAAAGACTTCAATGTGATAATCTTAATAAGAGTATATAAAATTTGTCTGTACGTGTATTTGACATTGTACTCTTCCTAAACGGCTGGACCGATTTAATTGAATTTCTGTGTATGCCTTTGGGTTAAGGCTTGGAAGGCTTAGGGTCACAAATCTGTATCTGGCTTATTTATCTAATACCTGATTTTACACAGTCTTGCACGGTCTTTTACTCTATGAGTACGATTTTTTAGAGTAAGAAGATCGAATATTCAAAAATTTGAAGGCAAAACAACTTTTTCCGGCTCAACTAGTATTTTAATAAAAAAAATTTTTTTTTTTTCCTAATAAGAATGATAGTTAAAATATTTTAATGATCTTATGGGCATAAAGCATTATTTATTATAAATTAATTTTAATTTTTCATATCTCGAATGTCTTTTATCAATTCTTTTAAATGTCTGCTTTTGAAATAGTCGATGGTAGAGCCATCCAACCAACTTATGGTGCCGGATAACAACTGCTAAATGTTTGACCACCATGAAGAGGCAAGCAAAAGTAAGAAAATGAAAAGTATTAAAACTGAATGACGGGAATATTTACTGCAAGTAACAAATAGGAGTTTAATTGCATTTCAATTAGAAAGAAAGGGGAATCGAAGAGCAATTATGCAACATAAGTCGTTTAGTTCTTGTTTCATATTTTTTATGTGTGTTTCTCTCTCTCAAACACCCCCTCTACTCTAACACTTTCAAACTTCTTGTCATTTATTGTGAGCAGTTTTGAAAACTTTTTTTTATAATAAACACACAGCAAAGTAGAAATTAAAACAATTTTTTTTTATAATTTTGCTGGGGATATTTTTCCTCTTTGTGTATCACTTGATAGAGATTTCATAAAAGAGTGTTTTTGTTTGTTAATCAAAAGCAGAAACACTTGAAATCAACTTCAATGTGACAAATTATGTTATAAATTCTTGGTTGTCTCTGTGTATTAACAGAGAAATGATGTGGAGAGTGCTGCAGTTTGTCAATCACTTAAACGCTCAAACATGTTTCAAATCACTTTACCATAACGCAATTTGTGTTACGGGTGATTAAAACTAGATGAAACAAGTTGTTGTGCTGTTTTCTTATTTTTGATTTTGATTTTGCCATTTTTTACCCTTTACCACAGATGACATTCGCATTTTGTTTGCAATCAGTTTGGTAATACAAAAAAAATTCCTTCTGCATGGGTGACTACCGTATATTGCTATTCGTAAAAAATTATTCTACAAACAAAATATTAATTTTTTCAATAGAATAGATGACTTTTTAATAATCTCAAATAATATCTTTATGATAAATCAAACTTTCTGTCAAGCAAAATAAGACCCCCCCCCCATCTCGGGCTCTTGACAGCTGAAGAGCATAAGCATATTATAATAAAAGAGTATAATGTTGATGACTAAATGACAAACATGTTGTGCTTATCCTACAGTATTCTTCAATATCATTTATTCTATAAAGCCAAAGTATTTTTTCCTCATTCATTGTCCTTCTAACAGCTGTGTGAAATAGCAAGAATAATCTTTATCAAACTCAGGGACCGTAAATAACGGTTTTCGAAAAAAATTTAACTCAAAAACTCTTTATGTTAGCGTTAAAAAATTTCTCTTTTAGTTGGTTTTTCTTTTATTAACTCTCAAAATAACTGTTATAAAATAATTTTTTGATTTCGATAGCTTTTATTTGCGGTCCCTTATCAAACTGTATCATAGTTATGCATTGAAACTTCATAAAGCTTAATTGTGGTATGTATATCTGGCCAATACAAATTAGACAGCCATGGTCGGAGAATGGGACTGTCACCAAAAGACTACGATAGACGTTGTTTGAACGAGTATGAAGAAGAGACGGTGTTCTCTGCCTTTAAATTGCACTGAAGGATCATTGTGAACTCCGCTATATAGTTTCATAACAAATAGCAATTGGTTTTGGTAGTGATAGATTCTTTTTGTCTTCCCCTATCTTCTCTTTTTGTCTTTTCATTTCTAAAGTTCTTTTCTGTTAATTTTTGTCCCATCTTTGTATCGCTATTCTTATCTTCCTCATCTACGGGTTCAACCTGACCTAAACCAGGTCATCTGCTCACTAAGAGTAAAATATATCTTCTGTGATACTACTTTCAGATTAGAAATTTTCCCTAAGACTAATTTCATTAAAAATTTAAAGATTTCCTTGAGTGAATTTGCTTAACATGTGATCCAAATGAGACCTCTTTTTTTGATTTTTAAACTACCCCTTAAACAAAAACTGAAAGGGAACCCATTTAAGGAATTATTTGGCTCGGAATAAATGAGTCCTTTAGAGTGACATAGTACATGGTCTGCGGTCTCAGTATTAATTATATAGCCTGCAGATTTCGTTTATGCTGATCCACATATTTAATACTCTTCAATACGTAATCAGGAATCAGGTGACAATACGAATTCTTGAGCAAGTTAGACTTAATAAGTCTTTTGTTCTCTCTCGAGACCGGTATGGCATGAACGTTTATAAAGGGTGTTTTTTATAGACGTATATAACTTTAAATTGCAATAAAACAACGATGGATTATTCGATTGACATGAATTTTATTTATCCGAAAGATAATCTTGTGGCATTACATTTTAAATATGATTTCTGGCATATGACCGCCACGGCTGGTTCGGATGTAGTCCAATCTGGACGTCCAATTTTCGATGACTTTTTCCAACATTTGTGGCCGTATATCGGCAATAACACGGCGAATGTTGTCTTCCAAATGGTCAAGCGTTTGTGGCTTATCCGCATAGACCAATGACTTTACATAGCACCACAGAAAGTAGTCTAGCGGTGTTAAATCACAAGATCTTGGAGGCCAATTCACAGGTCCAAAACGTGAAATTAGGCGGTTACCAAACGTGTCTTTCAATAAATCGATTGTGGCACGAGCTGTGTGACATGTTGCGCCGTCTTGTTGGAACCACAGCTCCTGGACATCATGGTTGTTCAATTCAGGAATGAAAAGGTTAGTAATCATGGCTCTATACCGATCACCATTGACTGTAACGTTCTGGCCATCATCGTTTTTGAAGAAGTACGGACCAATGATTCCACCAGCCCATAAAGCGCACCAAACAGTCAGTTTTTCTGGATGTAACGGTGTTTCGACATACACTTGAGGATTAGCTTCACTCCAAATGCGGCAGTTTTGTTTGCTGACGTAGCCAATCAACCAGAAGTGCGCTTTATGGCTAAACAAAATTCGTTTATGAAAATCGGGAACAACGGCAATCTCGTTTTGGGCCCATTCCACGAATCTACGCCTTACTTGATGATCGTTTGGCTTGAATTCTTGCACGAGTTGGATTTTGTAAGCACGCAAACCAAGATCCTTCCGCAAAATCTTCCATAAAGTGGTCTTCCTCAATGCTACGCTCTACAGCAGCTATAGCTTCTTCTGTACGCACCGTACGGCGTCTTTGGGGATGCGAGTTATCAATAAGAGTAAACGTGGTATGAAAACGTTCCATGGTTAATCGAATTACCTGCTCTGATGGACGATTTTGTTGACGATAAAATGGACATAGTGCGCGACACGTAATCCGCACAGAACTATTATTTTCGAAATAAAATTGTACTATTTGCAAGCGTTGTTCAGGCGTGAGTCTATTCATGATGAATTGCCAAGCCAAACTGAGAATAAATCACTTGACAGCTATTAAATCGGTCGCCATCTTGAGCAGTAATGCCAACTTAAAGTTCTATACGTCTATAAAAAACACCCTTTACTACCCTGTTACTCCTTGTCTTCAACCAATATTTTTGCTATTTCTTTTCCAGCCACTCTCTTAAGCTTCAAAATAGTTCGCGGAATCATTCGGGAGCAAGGAAACAACTAGCTGTAACCTAACCTAAGCTAAGATCAAGCTCACACCTAAAATTAAAAAAAAAAAAAAATTTTCCCTCAGAATAGATTGATTATAAGGCTTCATTAATTTTATTTTTTGGTTTTTTCAATGGAAATTTTTAGTGTTTGATTAAAAATATCAATGTGAAATGTTCTCCCTTTGGGCCATGCCCAATGAGTCATACAGTTTTCTGTAGAATCAATCAGTTACCTGCCGTAAGGATGTGTATTCAATACTTTTCCTTGAATGTAGGGTACATAAGAGTCGTTAAAAATGAATGTCGTTGAAGTCTCTTATATGTTTTATTCCTGTTCATTTGTATTGAATGCTTATGCGTAAGTAAGTTAAAGAGATGACTAACTTTTCAATTACGTTTTATTAGTTGCCATTTTATTATTAAGAAGTAGCAATTTAATATGATTTTAAAAGATTATTGGATTTGTTAAGCTGATTAAGATGATACGCCTTTTGTATCAGTGAAAATTAATGGTTTCCATCATCATTATGAGTAGTGATTGCGTTTGTTGAATTGATTGGTTTCCGTTTGTTATTAGTTAGTCAATGATTGATGCCATATTTTGACTACAGTCTGTAATTAGCTTATTGCTTTGCTACAAAATTTTTACTAGCAAAATTTGAAATTTAAAAACTAATGCGAGGTACAATTCTTTAAATATCATAAAAAATTTGGTTGTTAAGAGAATAGAGACTTTGTGACAGCATTTCTTAATTATTTGCTACTAAGAAAAGAAGAAAACTATTGGGAGCAAACATTCTTTCTTTGTTCTTGGTGTAGACTTGACGTGTATCTACACAGCTGAATCTTGTTTTCTATTATTTTTGAATTTGAACAAGGCGTCTTTGAAAAAATTAAGCTAGAGATTTCCTTAGCACAAGCCAAACTTCCTCTTTACCTAATAAAAGAGAGTTGAGAGTTACCAGAAACTTGAATTTAATTTAATTGGAGCTCTAGGAAGTGAACCCTAGAAAATGTTTCATAATTTCTCTTCAGCGTTACAAATTTTAAATTTTGTGCCATCGACGAAAAATAAAAGTAAAAAAAATTCTACATCTAAAAATTGTAAAAGCACTAAAATTCATGCTAAAGGCACCATTTGTAGGATGTAAAGTGTCCCAATAAGAGTGCACTTTTTAAATTTAGCGTAAATGTTTTGTGCATGTAGCAGCTCTCACTTATGTTTATTCCGATTAATAAAAATAGAGCGCTCTACGAAAGAACAAAGCGTTATAATTGTAATGGAGCAAATTGAAGTCAGAACGAACTTTTCAAAAGAAGTGACTACACAAAATTGTGAAGTTTGCGGCTAAGAAAATCCCCATGCAATTCATTTTGAAGCTCAGAAAATCATCATGATAATCCATTAGAAAAAAATGCACTCACAACAAGCGGTGACTATGAATGGTATTCCTTACAAAAAAAAATGACACAGGAGCTCTTGCGGCCATAAGAGGATAGCAAGAATGTTGACGACATGTGATTCCAGTAAGACAGCGCCACCTGCACACAACTCAGTCAAAACGAAAAAGGGCACTCCTACTAAGACACCATCCTTTACTTAAAATTTACTTTATAGTCACACGGCGACCTTTCAGATCTATTTCATAGGCTTGAATGTAGAACAAAATCTTGTTCTCTTTGTAGAGAAATGTGGTTTTTTATAAATTACAGCTTTTAAAAGAAATAATTATCTCAATCCTGGTCATATTAGTACTTTAATTCATACCATTATCTAAGGACTTGACGTATTTTTGAAGACTCACATATTGAGCTATAACGTCTAATATAAACTTCATTTTTAATCCTAAATTTTCTTATAATAAAATTTTATTTTAAATTATTTCAATAGCCAGCCCCTTTAAAAGTCAATAACTTTCCAAGTAGCAGCACAACTCAAAAGGTTTGAAACAATTCAAAAATTAATTGAACTAAAATTTTTTACTTAAAACATACCACAAGTTTGAAGAGAGATTAGCTGCATTAACTACCAGGCACAAGCCAAACAACAACTATTGATTCATTTAATGCACTTAGCAAGTCAAGTTAACACAATTTTAATCCAATTAATAACCAACTACAACCATACCAACTGTAATTGTAAAGTAAAATTCCAAACAAACTGAGTTGACTTGACTCTGTCTCTCTGCCTACAGTAAAGCTAGAACTCTCAGCTAGCAACACTCTTATGAAATTAATTCAAAAGGGGCTCTAGACTAAAACTAAACGAAATGTAAATGATTTAAAGGATCTAACATTTTTTGTTGCAGGCTTTGCGAAGAATATTTCTTTAGGCAAAAAGCTAAAACAAAAGACTCATAATGCGTAGAAGAGGTTTTAATTAACAACATACGCACTGCACTGTAAAATTTACGCACTTTTTTTTTGTTTGTTTTTTGCTTTACGTACAAGGGTACTCCAGAACAAGAAATTAATGTGGATGTATTCAACATTTCTTGCTTCTACAAAAGTTTCTTCATTGTCGAACATTTTCTAGCAGCTTCCTCCATTACCTTTGTTTTATTCTAATGCGTGCGTACGTACGTACACTTGATGATAGACAGGCAGAAAAGGAGTTCAGTAATGAGAGAAAAAAAAAATAAATGAAAAATTAATCAACTACCAGAAAAAAATCTCCAACAGTTACAACCGGTAACCAACAACAATCAACTTCTCGTAATCAGTTGAGTAATGACAACATTTACAACAACCTACATGCTTCTCTAGGGGAACGAATCAATAGAACAGGAGCCTGTAAAGGGGGGAGCGGTGTTGAGTTAACAAAAAACAGGAAAACTCCACACACGCAAGTCTTTACCACAATTTTTTTTTTGTTCTACTCGTACCGGCATCAAGTTATTGAATTTAATAAATTTTCTTAAAGAGTTTTCAAGTGGTATGTTTTAATGACTTAAATAGCGATAAAAATCATCATAATTGATATTCAATAAACGGAAGTTTCAACATGATTTTTCTGACAGACGCACAATTACACTGTGAGCAATGATTGTTGCTGCATAAAAAAAACCAAAAAAAAAAAAAAAAAAAAAAAAAAGAAAGATAAAGAGCTAAGGGAAATAAAGCAATTTTAAATATACACAGAAAACCCAGAGCTGAAAAAATAATTCTAGAACTTGCTTTCAAATTTAATACCAAAATCTTTAATCTAACAAACAATTTACAAGGCAAGTCAGCTACCTTTAACTACACTTAACTAAATTTTCCAACAAATCAAATCTAAATTTTAAATTCAAATTTACAAATTCCAAAAATACACAAAAATGTTATACAGACAAATTTTATCTTCCAGTGTTATCAGGAGCTAGAAAATAAATAAGGTAGACAATTTGAAAAAAAGATAGAAAAAAGGTTAAAAAATTAGAGCTTTAAATTCAAAATTTTTTATTGCAAACATAATTACAAACATCCATAATCATAGTCACACTTAATTCGGTATTTTTTTTAAATCGATTTTAAATTCATGAAATTCTTATTAAAAAAAGTCAGCTCTTAATAAAAACATAATTTTTTGACTATGATTATGGGCCAATGATTCAAAAAAACATAAGATAACAAAAATTAAAAAGAAATAAAGTCATTTTGACACATGGCTATAAAAATTTGATTTTAATCTGATTTTAATGCGTTTTTTTTTATCATCACTTTATCATAATAAAAAACGGTACCAGAAAACTTAGAAAAAAAATTTTGTTGCAAGAGATTCTTTTAATGATAATTTTCTGCTGCATTATTAAGCCATTTAGAATAATTTTATTTTGACTTGAAAAAAGCTATGATATGAAGTACAAGCTGAGAAGGAAGCACATTTATTTTATAAAGAGCAGCCGAATATTTTCTTTTATTTCTTACGTTTGAAAATTTTATCAAAAAGTTCGGAAATATTTTGCCATCTAAAGCAAATTTTAAAATTTTTTTCTACAAGCAATTTCTGAAAATTTAAAAGTAGTAGCAGCTTAAGTCAATATTGTTCAGACAAAATATAAATTTAATTGAATTCAGCTTGGAGTTTACAGACAGAGAGACGTAAAGCCTAAAATAATTGAATTCGGAGATAAATTTTCTTCAGCCATAGTTGATTTATAATATGTTTTCATTAAAAACAAAAGGAAAGTATTACACACACATATATAGATTATTTTAGCTTTTTTAAGGCTATTTTCAAAACGACAAAACACTAGGAAAAAAGCTAAATCATAAATTTATAGACTAAATGCTATAAAAAAGGTCAAATCTTGCCTTCAAAAGGCTAATATGGAAACGCTGGTATCTTCTTAAATCAAAAAAAAAAGCTGTGGAAGTTTATATTTATTTATATTAAATACTAGCTGACCAGGCAAGCGTTGTTTTGCCTTCAAATTTTATTTATATTGAAAAATAATTAATAAGAGAAGAAAAATATAAGTTGGGCTATGCCGAATATATAAAAAAGTTAGACACACATATCGGTGTAGAGGCTCTCGGATTTGAGCAAAATTTAAAAGTGGGCGTGGTAATGGGGATGATCTATATTAATATTCATAAAAACTTAAGTTAGGTTTTCACTAAAATATAACATTTTTGTATATTCGATCTTTTTACTCTAAAAAATCGTACTGGGAGTGGATAAATAATTCAAATACCAACTGCAGCGCCAACTGCCAGAGTGTTTTGTGATGCTAAACTTTCCAAGGCGTAACCCAAAAGCATACACAGAAATTCAATTAAAGCGGTCCAGTCGTTTAGGAAGAGTACAATGCCAAACACACGTACAGTCGAATTTTATATGGAATATATCGAACTGATAGGTTAGCGGGCTACCCATCAATCTACACGGCCCCTTATATAATATATGTATTAATAACGTTTAAGCTTCAGTTCAAGAACGTTATTTTTAATTTCGAAGTGAAAAATATGAAAGAACTTCTAAATTTACACTTCAAAAAAGTTTATTCAAAACATATGACGATATATTGAGTTTCTGTTTGGCTGGCTCTAGGTCGTATAATCTACGTAGTGCTATAGCTTTTCATTATTGAATGCCATACTCTTGATTTCAATCGACCACACTCAACCTACAGACTTCCATAACTCTTAGTATCTGCCTTAGGTTATTGTTTTACATGAATAGCATTCATTCCGAATGCATGACTAAATTAAATGTCATCTAGTACAGGACACGCGCACATATATAACATGAGGCAGTTTTAGCCCCCTTCAAGTACAATAACTGACTCTTAACTTTGCCAGATGAGATTTTAAATTGTTGTATTTCATCACTAATGCAGTCATTTGCAAGTCTTTTTTTTTTCACGGCTCCCCAAACATTATAAAACAGAATATTATGGCGTTTTCTTTTCTAACAAAAATGTGCGTATAATCTGCCATAAAAGAATGTTTACGTTCTATTTAAAAAAATTTAATATTAACTATTAAATCAATATCACGTTCTGTTCCCAACATGTTGCATTTAAAAGATGCTAAAATGGTAATTTTTTTGCACTCAATTTATATAAGTGAGGGTGAAATACAGCCGTTTTTTTACAACATAGTAATTGACATACTTGTTTATACTATTAAGTAAATTATTTAATTTGAATTGATAGGCATTAAGAAATTCAAAATTTTCTACATCAAGATATTCTTCATAAAAATCCATTATTGGTCACTTTTGAAACAAAAATTAATTTTTATTTTTTTTTAGGTGCGAAGTTTTTTTTTTGTGCTAACTGCTTATCAGTGGCGTTAACATAATCAGATTTTGCAAATCTTTTTAAAAGCAGTAAGCATATAAAACGCTAAATGTTACATGAAAAACTTATTTTTGTTATATTGAAATCATAAAAAAGGCATCACTTTGTACAATTTTTGGCAAATAGTTTGAAATATTACATAATTTAGATGTAGAATGTTTTATGAGAATAGAAAACGCCATAAAACATATAAAGCAGAGTTTTTTGTCGCCTCCATTATATACAGCAGTGCAAAGATTTTCATGCAAATCTTTGTTTTTAGTCAGTAACTTAAAATCAATTCTGATTAAGTAATTTTCCGAATTCGACAATTTATTGAAAAACGACATATTTTTTGCATATTTTGTTATAAATGCATATTTTTGTATTTATTTTTATATATATTTTTATATTTTTAATATACTGATAACCTGAAAATTATTCACAAATAAAAAAAAATCACTCATTTGGCAGCATTTTAGTGTACCATTTCCTTCTTCTTTTCTTTCAAAAGTATATACATTCATACATACATATGTATGCATGAATATATTTTGTCATTTCAGTTCACTACTTCATAATATAGTTCTCGATTCTTAAATTCATAAAAACAGCCAACATGCAAAAATTACTATTTTACCTTTTTTTTTATTAATTTTTGTAATGTTGAAAGCGATCAATCCTTCTAGAAAAATTGTATGAAAAGCACTTACTTATTTCAATATAAATTTTCTAGACGATTAGACTGTTTTTAAATTGAAAGAGGAGTTTTGTTCATTTTACTTAATAATTAACGAAAGCATTGTCAGGCAACGTAGTCTTGTAATGTGTAGCGTACGAGACATTTTGTCGTTTGAATCCTTTTTTCGATCCAAAGGTTAGGTTAGGTTAGGTTAACAGGTCGCCCGAAAGAAGTAAAACAGAGCTGGGCTCACTTGGGTCCTCTGACGTGGTCCCTTTGTGATACCTGTATAGCGATAGTGATAGCAGAGTGAAGGGGAGGAAAGAAGATAGAGAAAGAAAGAAAGAAAGAAGTGAGTGAGTCCGTCACATAAAGCAACCACTGCTTCTAATGAAGCCATAAAGCGTGTCGGCACTTGCATTCGACAGCGCAGTGAGACTCTGCAGGCGTCGCTCACCGAAGTGGATCATGCGCCGCTCTTCCAGGGCCGGACACTGGCAGAGAAGGTGCTCCACAGTCTCCTCCTCCTCCTCCTCCTCGTCCTGACAACTTCTACAGTAGTCATAAAAACGCAAACCCATTCTTCTAGCATGGTTGCCAAAGTTGCAGTGTCCCGTTACTACAGCCACCACATTTCTCAGTCGGGCTCTTTGGAGCCCCAACAAATCCCTACTGCGACTGCTATCCAGCCTAGGCCAGATCATCCTCGCCGTATTACACGTCCCTTCGTCTCTCCATCTGGACTGTGCCTTTCGCAAGAATATGCTTTCGATCTCCTTTTTACAGACCGATAGAGGGATGCCACAGGGCGCATTGGCATCTTGCTCTGGCAGCCTAGACCCTTCCCTCGCCAGGCTATCCGCCCTGCAGTTTCCCATTGAAGTCCCATGTCCACGCACCCAAATGAGGGTGATCACCGAATGCTCTGCCATTCTATTTAAGGATGTGCGGCATTCTTGGACCAGTTGGGATGTCGAATAGACACCCGCTAGGGACCTGATTGCAGTCCGACTGTCGGTATAAATGCGAATATTCCTGCCAAATACTCCATGATACCACAGCCAGTCTGCTGCTTGTTTTATTGCCAACACTTCAGCTTGTAGAGTGCTGCATTGATTAGGGAGTCTGAAGGATATACTAATCCCAAACTCCTCAATATAGACTCCACCTCCAACTCCATGACTATTCTTGGAGCCATCGGTAAAGACATCCAGATCTTCTCCTGTATGAGAAGATCCCATTGAGATTCCCGTTTCGATCCAAAAGTAATTTATAAAATTATTTTTGAAAAATTATTTTTGCGATTATACAAGGTGGGCCAAAAGAAGTCATCCAATGTTGTTTGGCTCTCATTTCTTTTTCTAATTGAAAAACTTCAATTCTGTTTTTTGATTATGTTTATGTGAACCTTTAGAATTTTATTAGTCAAGTCGAGAAGATGATATCGGCCAAATGGGCGCCGTCACAATTGATTGCTTTACGGGTGCGTTTTATGGCATTTTTCATCACTTCGGCGAGAACTTCGGGCGACAGCTTTTCGCTTTATGCTCATATTTTCGTTTTTTAAGTGCATTAAACTCCTTGCCTGATAATCAGTATTGATAATCTTGTAATTTCTTTGTGTGTTGAACAGTGTTATGAATAAAAATTCCGATGGATGGAACATCATTTATTACGAATAAAATTTCTTTCTTTATTATTTCAGAAAATTGTATGTTAGAGAATGTTTCCACAAAACAAAATTCTTTCCTGGAAAAAACAACCAAAAAATGTTTGTCTTTTATTTCATGACTGACTCACTTAACAAATAAATTCATTCATTCACTGCGGCTCTTTCGATCTTTTGTCATAAGCAACTTAAAAATAGTTTTATAATTAAAAATAAATTTCACATACTGATGCACATCTATGTTATCATTGAGTATTTAAGAGAATTATGACTAAATAACATGTTGATTGTCACAGCTTATTTACTCACTCATTTTCGTTAAGTCTCACCATTTCGTTAATCCCTGACAGTTTGCTAATTCTCATTTATATTTTGCGTTCAACCAAGCACACGAGCTTATATTTTTTTTTCATAAGTGCCAAAGTTTAAGAAAAGAAAACTTGTAAGAAGCAAAGTTTGTTGTTTTCTTCTTTTGTTTAGTTTTGGTTTTGTTTCTTTCGTGTTTCCTTTTTTTTGTATTTAATAAAGAAAAGTTAGCAGCCAATAGAGAAAAAGCCTTAATAACTACAAAAAAAAAAAGAAAATCAACTGAAAACATATTGGAAAAACACTTCTCAAGTTTGAAGAAAATGTTTTTAATGACTAAAGTAATTTTCACTAGATAGACATGTTTGAGAGCCCGAGCAGCTACATACATCATCATACTAGTCTCGGTATTACAGGCAGGCAGTTTTACTTAGATATTTCGGTCATATATTCACAAAATTTTATTTTATTTATTTTTTTTTTTTATTTTTTTGTTATTTTTCTCTGCATTTGTGTTGTGTTTATTGTAGCCAACTAATTCACTTTCGCCGCACGTACTAACAAAAAGACAAGTTAACAAACATTCAAACAATTTCTAGTACAATTTGATGGATGGTACTTATAGGGTTTTCTCTACTTGTATTAAAAAAGGATTAGTTTTTAAATGAATTATGAATACTCCCCAAAAATTTATCAATAATGCAGTGTGGTAAACTGAAAACCTGTCTAGATTCTGGAGGGTTTTTTTTTTTGCTGAGGATTCGCAAAGACTTATGTCAAAAACATTTAATATAAAAAGCCAACAATCCATTTTAAATAAATAAGTAATTTAAGTAGGGTTAGTGTATTATGACGTTTTCTATTCTCAAAAAACGTTCTGCTTCTACATTATTTAATTTTTAAATAGGTTGCCTAAATCTGCACAAAGTGATGCCTTTCTTATGGTTTCAATAGAACAAAAATAAGTTTATCATGCAACATTTTTATATTTTTACCGCCTTTAGAGCGATTTGCGAAATCCGATTACGTTAAGACAACTGATAAGCAGCTGCACAAAAAAACGTTGCACCTAAAATAAAAATTAATTTTTGCTTCAAAAGTGACCAATAGTAACTTTTTATGAAGAATATCTTGACGGAGAAAATATTGAATCTCCTTTTCCATATAAATACAAATTACAAAATTTACTTAATTGTATAAACAAGTAGTTGACACAGTTGTAAAAAAGGGCAGGATCTCACCTTCACTTATAAATTGAGTGCCATTTTAGCATCTTTTATATGCAACATGTTGGGAACAGAACGTGTTATTGATTTTAACTAATACATTTTATTGACATTATTGAATGATAGAATATATGCAACACTTTTATTAGAAAAGAAAACGCGATTGGATCACTTACACTCACAATTTTTCTTGAGGATCAAAGAATTAAAAAAAGAAAAATTTAGCTATATATAGTTTTTGGGGCTTTTTTTGCGTGATTTGTAATAAATGCATATTTTAGGTGCATATTTGCATATGCAATTAAATTTTTTTTACATTTTAACTAATTCAGGGGCAATATTGGAAGTAATTTTAGAGCTTTTTTCATAAAATTATTTCGATATTTTTTCATTATCATCTTGTTAATTGTGGAATATATCGATCCACCCCAACTTAAACATAATAATAACGTTCTTAAGTCGACTCAAGTGATTTTCCTTTGTTAACAGCTTAAACAAGAAATTAATTATTAACGAAAACGTTGTGGAAATTACTGATATCAAGACACACACACACTGAGCCCAAATCATCAAATTCGTTCTTGAATAAAATCTATCCAATTTGCTAGATATCGAAAGAGGGGATTATCAAATGTAAAATTTTAAAGTTTTTTAGTAACAAATGTTATAATATTTTGTTTTTGTTTTTATTGCAAAACTATTTTCCTAAAACAGTTGAAAAGTTTGATCAAATCGCTTCAATAGGGAAAAGAGAAGGGGAATAAGTTGGGTCTTCTGATGTTGGATAGCAATAGAAAGATAGTAGTCGAAGAAAAAGACTAGTCCGTCATCTAAACCAGTTGCTACTTCTAATGAAGCCATATAGCATGCCGACTTCTATAGTCGACAGTGCAGAGCTAGCGTTTCTCGAAATAGAACTTGCGGTGATAGACCAGGGCAGGGAAGATATTCCATGGCTCGTCTTGAATGACTTTTACAGTAGTAAGCATATTTCTCAATTCGTCTCTCTGGACTTCCGATAACTGTACAGCCTAGGCACTTGTGATATCAAACAAACAGTGGATATTTTTTTGAAGAATTATTTTACTGCAAACCCTTAAACCGTTGCAATGAAAACCGTATCTTGTTTCCGCGTGTTGTATTTCAGTGTGCCTTGAATCAAAATTCTAGTACAAAAACTTACTTACTTACAACTTGTCTCTATGTAAACATGCACGTACCAGCATGAGTCTTAAAGATAAGAAGAGAAGATGAAAATATGAGAAAGGCATACTTGCCTAATGTTATTATTGTTTAGTTGAGTGTTTCTTTATTTCATAAAAGTTAAACTGTGTGTGTCGTCTCTTCTTGTTTGTTACACATCTTTAAAACATGCAGAAGCAAAAGTCTCTACGGTTGCTCAAGTGATGCCAAATAAGTTACTGATATAAAAACAACTCTAAACTGATTGTTGCCGTTACAGTAATCAAATGCTATTACCAGGCAGTGCTGTGCAATTGCTTTAGTTGTCACTTTTCAAAAGGATTTTCCGCACATACACTTGGGCTCCGTTTGCTGCACTGTTATTTTATTTTTATTTTTATTTTGCTGTAATGCAGTGCGAAAATACACCTCAAATGGTAAGCTAATGTCAGTTAAAATTACTTGTAGTTTATGCTGTTTTCAATGTATTTTTTTTTTTAATATGAGAAAAGAAATATAAAAATTGAATGTGTTTGTTTTATTGCTTTGCTGTACTGCTTGCATCATATTGCAGGAGAAGCTGTTAAAATAGCAACAATGTTTGTCAGTAGTCGTTATGCCTTTTTAGTTGATTGTTATCGTTACTATTTTTTTTCTTCTCTCTCTGCGTTAGACAAATATTTTTCAAGTTACAATAAGTTTTTTTTTTTTTTTTTGAAAAATAGATAATCATGTTTTTTATTCTTTCTGGATTTCTATGCAACCTCAATCTGACAACTTTTGGTTTTGTTCTTTGTAGCAACATTGATTTTATAACTTTAACATTTAATGATGAGCAAACTTTTGTAGCAAATTTGGTGACGCACTGCTAATGCAACTTTCCAATTTTTTTTTTTTTTTTTTTTTTTGTAAAAGTTGTAACCCAATTAACAAGTTTTTTTATTTGTTTAACTTTTTGTAACACATCAAAGGGGAATACCAGTCACAGCTAATTTTAACAAACAAAAAGCAGAAAATCGCTGATTACAAGTTAAGTTGGTTCGAACATGGTAGTTTTATGTGACTGCTGCCAGTAACATTCTTAAAAACTAATCTTATTGAACACAAGTTTAGTTTATGTTTAGAATTTTAAAGCTTCTATAATTGAAAAAAAAAAAATATATAAAAAATATTTTATTAAAAAAATTTTATTTGTTTTACTAAGAAAAAGCAAAAGACCTATTGAAAGTTGAAAATTGGATTAATTTTATTCTCATAATGACTTCAGTAATCATTGAAGTTTTGAGATGAAGAACAGGGTTCAAATTACGGCATTCATTAATGAATGAAATTTCAATTTAAGTTACATTGAAATTTTAGCCATCGCAGCACATTTTATTTGCTGGGACTTTAAAGGGCCCAGCTGAGAAAGCTGGTGGTAGAAGTAAGAGGATACTGCAGTTTTTGGCAACGATGCTAAGAGAATGGGTTTGCCGTTAAACGACTACTGTAGAAGTTGTCAAGATGAGGAAGAGGAGGAAACTTTGAAACATCTTCTATGCCGATGTCCTGCCCTGGAGAAGAGGCGCATGGTCCACCTTGGAGAGCGCTACCTGTAGGGTCGAGGTGACGGACGCATTTTCTTCTATCAGTCTTCTTATTTATTTTCTAACTCTAGTGCCATACTTCTTCACTTTCTCTTATACAGGCATCACAAAAGGACCACATCAGAGCTCCCAAGTCAGCCCAGCTTCTGTTTTTCTTATTTGGGCAACCTGTGTACCCTAACCTTGTTTTTTCTTTGTTACGTCAGCTAGTTTAATGACTACTCTTTTAAATCCAAAACCAAACGTTTGACTTAAGAAAGAAATTCATTACGAAGGGGCTATCAAACCTGTCAATATTTCTTTAGGAAAAAATTAAGAGAACAACTTTTCTTTAACATATTTTCAACTACAATGGAACGCAATCATCTATGAAATTAATGAAAGTAACAGCAACACATGCGACCAAATGTGTCAACTATTTTTCCAAAGTTTTAAAATCAGATTAAATTCCATATCGAATTGCAGGGAGTGCAAGAACATCAATTATTAAAAAAAATTCTAAAAGCAAACAAATTTTATATGGAGTAGAGAGAAGGAAAAACTGAAAACACACTCTTAGAAATGGTTAAAGAAAAAGAAAAAAAACTGAAATTGTTAAATTAACAGCTGCAGTCAGCAGTATAGCTGCAATATTTAGAAAACTCTAATGAAACGTTAAAGCAAAATCAAAACTTTAAGTCAGTTTGGGAAGAGAAGTCCCAAACAACAGAGAGGGTACAAACTTAATAAGTTTTTAATTGCTGAGTATGCTTCTCTGTGTGTGCGTGAAACTAAAACCAAGCGACAATTTAGTTTTTTAACACATTTAATAAAATTTACCAATTCTGTTTCCCATATGCTGCTCTTAACACAGTTCAACATGGAAAAAATATGTAAATATGAGGTCTGTTGTAAAATTTAATGTAAGAGTCATCTTCAAAAACAATTTTCCAGTTTTGCAGAGGTAAAAAACATTATATAGCCAGTAGAATTAGAATTAATACTAGAAGCGGGACAAGTCCTGTGGTCACTGCAGCCATTAGACCTATTCTCTCTTTACTCTCATGTTACAAACAAAGTCCAGTGTTAATTAAGTGTTTAAAGACTTCCTTGAGGTAAGTAACGAAAACGGATCCACATTATACCATAACGATAACCGTTACCGTGACTGACGAAGAGTCAGTCTTTAGTTACATAATAAGCAGAGGTCGTTTCGACTGATTATCATAATGGGCATTGCAATAAGAGTCCAATTTTTTAGTTAGAAATAAATCGACTATTTTACGTGCTGTGTAGCAGATGATGTCGTGTGGCTGATACCATGTCCAGATCCATGCCGCCCAGTTGAGGCCAAAAGAGTAAGGCCTGACATAAATCCGCACCAGACAGTTGCTCGTTCTAGATGCTTTTATTTTTCATGGAAGACATAAGGATTTTCTGAGCTCCCCATTCGACAATTTTGTGTTTATGAAGAAGGTGACTTTTTTTTAGAAAAATTACCATTGACTTCACTTGAGCGAATTGCTGGGTTAGATATTTTATTCCATACGTAATCGGAACATGTCTTGTTTACAATTCGATAAAAAAATTACAGCTCTTTCAAAATATACGTGTTTTTATTTTAAAATGAAAAAGTGCACTCTTACTAAGACACACTTTATGGGGCAATAAATTTAATTTCGAAAGCAATTTTTCTAGTTCCATTTTTTGCTCTTTAAAACAAGAAAGAAATTGCTCTGGAGGAAATAGTGAAAAGACGCTATTCTATTTTAAGGTTCCTTATCTTGGTGTTATTTGCTTTATGAAATTTAATTTGCATAATTTTAGAACTAACCTCGTGCTGATTAGGTATTTCAAAAAATTTAAACTCCTTTCAAATTTAAACTAAATTCTATTCATATACTTGAAGACTTAAAAGTGAGCTGTTAAATTTTTGGACTTAACTTTAGAGAAGGCAAATACTATTTGGAGCTCAAGTTGTGCTACAAAACAAAAGCTTTTCTTAACGTTCAATAAGGCATTTAAACATTTAAAACACATTCTTTGCTCTATTACTAAAAACAAGAGGACCTTACAGCAGAATTAAAATTTAACAGTAACAAGAACAAAAACAAAAAATATTGAAATACGTTACCAAACGTTACACGTTAAGTCAATTAAATGTTGCTTCCGCAGTGTGAATATTACAAGTCAACACGTATCTGTGACCGGCTACACAAGTGATAGCCAAAGAAATTAAACAAAACCAACAACTGTAACAACACTACAAAAGCGTACTGGAGCTGAAGTAAAAGTAAAACTGAGTCTATGATTTGTAAATACCCAAGGAGAGCACCATGGAGCACAATGTCATAGAAAATGGTATTTCGAGTATTGTAACTATAAAATGGAATTGGCTTGGCATGGCATGGTATGCCAGGATACATGTTTAACAAGAGAGCACATGACAACCAGAACACCGACAAGGAACGGCAACAACGGCATCATTCTCACATCATCTCATCAATGACAAACTTGAGCTCGTACACACTTACAAAGAAATCAAGTGTCGTTTGAGATGGTTATGGTGATGTTAATGGCAATAGTGTGTTTATTACGCACATGCCACAAATTATGCTGGACTTTTATGAATTTTTCCTTTAATAGAACTTTCATCTATTAAAGTAGTCAAAAGAGCGTTTGTTTATTGCTGCGTCGGTATGTTTGAAAATATTTTTTTTGTTAAAACTCCAACAAATGGCAGCCTGTATTTTAAGTAAAGGAATGGATTTAATGAAAGACTTGAAATAATTGCTACAGCAGAATTATTAATGTATGAATGACTTAAATAAAATACAGCACTTGAAAAATTCCAATACTTGAGGATCATTTACAAAGTCTAAATAAATTCCATGAAATGAAAAGAAATGAAAAGAAAAGAAACAAGTAGTGCTTTGATGTGTTTATCAACACATGAAAGCCATAAATTAATAAAAAATCTTAAACAGATTTAAAAGGTGCAGATTAAAGACCGCGACAGATATACTTCCTCTAGAAAGATATGTTGGCAGTGAACAGTTAGACTACTAGAGTCTTGTTTTGACATCTCTTTTGGGTTATGCTAGACCTAAGCTACAATACTCAAGGTATTCGAAATGGCAAACGGACTAAGCATTTTATTACACTATTTAAAGTACTTGCAAAAACACATTGTCATTCAATAGGATCTCAGTTCACTAAGAAGGTTTACTGTATGCTCAACTGCTATCATTGTTAGCTAGGGAATAATAAGAATAACCAAAGCAGGTTTTGAGAACTACATAGTAGAGACGGCTCAACACACTGAAATTTTAATTACTGACTGGAAAGTCTGTTAGAGCTACACTTCTAATTCAATTCCCTAAGGATTAGTGATGTCATACTGAATAACCAGATAATAATTTAAAGACTGTGCTAGAAGTACTGTGGGTGCTGTTGCATTCGGCGCTACAATAAGAAAACATAAGGAGGTCTCTTAGTGGTACTTGTATATAAGGAAAATGAAGAAGGATAGCGATTGATATAGAAAAGCGAAGGAAGAGTCCGCCACCTAAACCATTTCGCCGCTAGAATAGTAATAATATATTTGTATTGTGTTTTTGGAAAGCTAAACTATTTTAGGTTTCCAGCTTAATAAAAGTGTTGGCTGCAAACATGGAATAACCCTTAAGTTTTATCAAAAAGAGATCGATTTGTAGCATATGAAATGTAGTTCTGAAATCTAGTGTATTCTTTTTTAGAAGTGCACTGTAAGAAATCAGGAATTTTTTTAATAAAACTAAAGTTGGCCCCTTTGATTAGTGGGTAGTATACTAATTGCACAATCTGTGAGCTGAAAGTTCAATTCCTCGTTAGACTCTGGGTGTTTGGCTGTACGAAAAATGCTTTGGCTAGGCCCACGTAATTTATCAGGATTTTAGTACTTTTTCCCTTTCAAGGATAATCTATTATTTGTTGTAAAGTCACGACATATAATACAATTTACCCTACGTCGGACTATCTCATAGCCTACCCTAGGAGATTAAGAAAAATTTCACCCAAAACATATTCAGAGTGCATATGCTGCACTAAAAAAATTTTGTTCATGAAATATGTAATTATTTTTCAATAAATAATACGATCATTGGTTCAATGAAAACTTTCATTAGATTACTGAAAAATTTCATTAATTGAATGAAAAATTTTATTAATTCAGTGAAAACTTTCAATAATTTAATTAATTATTCATTCATTTTATGAAATAATTGTTGTCATTTGTCTAATGACGTATTTGCATTAGTTGAAAAATAATAAATTTTTTCAGGATGCCCATAATTGTTTGAGAAGAACCACTATTTTGTCAGATTAAAGCGAACACATCTAGTCTCCTAGGAGAAGTCCCAAAATATACCTTTTTTTGTAAAGCAGGTCATTTTATTTACATATCAACAGTGTTGCCAGCTTCATACAATTTATAATAAGTTTTTAAGACCACTGTACATATTGGATTAAGGTCCAAATTGCGGCATTCCATTTTGAATGAAATTTTCTCCTTAATTACATAGAAATCTGAAGCGCTTTCATTTGCCTTAATTTGCACTCGCTTTATCACTCTTATTGCGGTTTTCATGGTAGTTTTCGTCAAGTGACACTTGCAAATAAAGCGTGTGAGTGTTGTAGCCGTGAGGAAAACAGTGATATGCTGCAACGCCTTTCATATGTTTTGTATATATCTTACGCCAATTCGATTACATAAAATCTCTTACAATAGACATCGGCACCAAACAACGTTGTTGGATCCTACTTTACTTAAATTTTTTTTTTAATTTTCTATAAACAGCATATCCTGGATCTCCTGTGTTTGTCCAACCCAGGCGAATGTCTACTGTATTTGGTACAAGAAAACTTGTATTTAAAATAAGAAAAAAAAAAAGCTACAACAAAAAAGACTTTCAATTTACAAGTTGATTATGTGGAAAATTATTATATTTTGATTGCCGCATGACTGGACTTTAAGATAGAAGCCTGTGTGTACATACAAAATTAAATATCTGTAGTCGTAGCATGTAGCAGGTAAATGTGGTGGCATGCCAATTGACTACAACTTGAGTATGGGCATAAATGATAAGACAAACATTGATTTTAAATTAAAATAATTAGAATTTTCATTAGAGTTGAAAATGATTTCAGTATAATAAGACACTGACAGAGGAATTCAGGTGCATACAAATGTAGGTGAGTGTGTGTAAGCGTGTGCTTGAGTATATATAAGTGGTTCTTTGTGTTACTTTTATAAAGATTTATTAAATTAATTAATAAATTTATTAAATGTTGAAACTATTTTAAAGCGAGAGGTGCTTGGTCAGTCATAATAAATTTTTTCATTTTAGTTTTCATCATAGAGAGCTCCGTTATCTTTAAAAGGCTGTCTCAACATACTTTTTGTTTTAAATAAGTTGTCATTTTTTGAAGTGGCACAAGTCCACTTTTCTTTAAAAGTGAGTTAGTGGTAATATCTTACTAAAATTACGGTTAACTAATTTTTCTAAAGTGCGCTTATACGACTTTCAAAAATAACAGTGCTGAAACTAGGGTTGCTCAGCCAGTCATTAGACTTTTAAGTGTAAAATCCACTTAAATTGATAAAAGTTTTCCGAACGCAGTATATTCTGTGTGTAGGTTTTTCTTATTTTTGACTTTTCTTTTCTGAACATTTTTTGTTTTTTTTTATTAAATACATAAACTAACACTAAAATTACCGGCAATACCGTTTGTTTTTCTTTTCTTCCCATTTCTTACTGCTGCTTTTTATATTTTACAAAAAAAAAAAAAAGTATAAACACCCGTTTAGCGTCAATTATTTGCAATTACGTGTCGTTTTTAAGGCAAAACTTTAAACAAACTGGCATTTTCAATCATATTTAAAAGAGAGAAGGTAGAGTAGGACAACTTGCTGCATGAATATAAAAATTATTAACGCCCAATTTCAATAGCATATTAAGCGTGTATAATTTATGACCAACAGGTGACAACAATTACAAGCTAATGATTGATTACATAAAACTAAGTGAGACAACAACAAAAAAAAAAAAATAACTAACAGGACTTAAAAGTTTTAGTCTTGTGATTTGTAATTTGCGTGTTAAAAAAAAAAAAAAAAGAAGCAAGAACCGAAATTAAAAGTCAAACAGCTGAAAATTCATAAAAAATATATCTGTTTAATAAGAGCTTATTAAGCTAATATATGATAGAAAATGAGCTTAATAAGTCCTTATTAATCAAAAACATTTCTTAAATGAAAGACAAACTAATTTTCAATTTACATAGAAGAAACTTGGGAAACAAAATGTTTTGCGACATCTTTCTATTGCTTTCTCTTTTGCAGGGATCACAAAGCCATAACATCAGAGGACTCATATGAGCTGCCTTGGAGCGCCTTGTTCAACCAAACCTAAGCCAATCTTTAATAACAATAACTTTCTTTTAGTAAGAAATTCAATTCATTTCAGTGTATTTCATATTCGTTCAATAAATTTTCAAGTCCAAATGTCTAACATTCCCACTATGTGTTAGGATAAACGACATGCAGCATTTAGTTTAGTTAGGAGTAGCAAAACTAAACAAAAACTTGAAATGCAAGTTCAATGATAAACTAAAAAGGAAGAAATTAAAATAAAACAAGAAAATATGAATTAAGAAAAATTCCACTTTATGGCGAGTTGGTTGGTTGCCTGCAATAACTTAAACAGAATTTAAACTACAATTATGATCACTGTTTTTTTTTTCTTCTTTGTTGCCTGCAGCCGTTGTACTGCACCACCGACCACCACTTCATCAACCAGAAGCCTGTGTGTTTTTTAAATAATTGTGGTTTTACCAGAGTTGCTACACATACTCTTGTAAATGTTATGATTTTGTTCTTTTCTCTTATGTTCTCTGTGCTCTCTACTCCTTTATATCATTATAAGCCGCCTTATAGGCTTTGTTGTCATATTTTCAAAGCTGTTGTGGTTCCACTGCTTATTTTGGCCTGTGGCTTTAAACGAGGCGTTGTGCTAATTGATTTTCCCGCTAAAGTTTACAATGCATATCCATTAAAAGCCGTACATTTTGGACATGGTCGGTTACTGTTTTTTTTTTCTCTCTTTAAGATTCTCATACCAATAAGTTATTGCCTCTACTTTTTGTTAAAGTCTTTTGGCTGAAAGTTATAATAATAAGTTTTATTAACAGCAGCCGTTGCTTGTAATTGACTTCATTATTATAGTTTATTATTCGATTGTAGTTTTTGTTGTAGTTGATGTTACTGTTGCTGTCATATTGTTAAAAATTTGTTTAAATTATTTGTTGACATGCTTTATTGAATACTTGGATGGTGCTTTTATGGTTTTAACAATCCTGTTACCAAAATACTATAAAAAACAATATAAAATTATAATTTTGGATTTTGCATATTTAAAAGGAATGAAAGGAATTCAAATTTAATATCTTCAAAAAGAAACATTAAAAGCTATTTGAAGTCATCAAGCACGTTTTTTTTCATTAAACATAACCCAAGTCGTTTAATATTCTGTTCATAAAAATGAACAATTTAATCTTCTAAAAAATTTGTTAGGAAAATGCGTTTTTTATTTAAATTGTTTTCGATTAGTTTTCCTAAAAATTTCCCAAATGGCCAAATGTTTGATTTTAAATACATTTAATTAATTAAAAATAATAAAAACTAGTTAAGTTTTTATAAAAATATTCTAAAAAATAATAAAAAAAATAACAGAATTTCGTATCAGTTTGTACACTCTAAGATTTTTAAAAAGTAATTTTCATTTCTGATATTTGCGTGTCCCTCTGGAGCAACAACTAGAAATTTAGAAATTTTTTTTGGGGGAAATTTTTATTTACAGAACACTTTAACCAGATACTTTTACAGGTATAGTGGCCGATTTTGTTTGAGATGAACCAGCCAACTAACCAGTTTTAATAGAAAGACAAAAAAGTTGTGCATTGATTTTATTATGAATTTTACAAATAACAGATTTTAATTTTATCCCATTTTAAATAATTTTTTAAAATAAAAAAAAAAATTTTTCTACGGTATCCTTGAATTATTATTATTTCACTCTTATTCAATTAATTCTATGGAAACATTGATTCTTAATAAAACGAGGGAATTGGCCATAATTAAGAAAATTGTTAGACAAAAAAAAACTTTCACGCAAAAAAAGCATCGAAGCATTAAAAAGACTTTAGACACAAACTTTAGCTTAGTAAAGAAATAAAAAACTTAGAAAACAAACTCCTAATTTCGCAGCGATTAAAAGACTTAAGACACAATTTCATTTTTGTAAAGAAGTAAAGAGTAATATTTCCGTCTTAGTAATTCATTCGATGGATAATGGAGCAAAATAACCTCCATGCAAATTTTTCTAAAAAAAAAAGACATGGTTCATCGCATCACATTTCCTCTGAATAACTTAGTGAATACACAAAGTTTTTGAATTTAGAGCTCAGAAAATCCTCATGCAATTCATGAGAAACAAATGCACGCAAAACGAGCGGTGTCAAATGCGGTTTTGGTAAGGGATTATTTTTTTTGTAGATAAGGCCGAAATTGCGGTGACTGTGAAAGGCTTGTTAATAGAGTGCTGCTTACTGAGATACCCTATTGAATATTTGAAATATGAACTTGTAGTTTTGTAGCCTTCAAAGCTCACTTTTGCAAATGCTTGTGGGAAAAAGGGATAAAATTTTACTTTTATATTCTTTTTTTGTATCAATATGATATATATGCAAGTTTGTAATATCTAAATATATTTTGGCACTTCCGAAATTAACTCATTTTATTTTTAAGTATAAAAATTTTATATAAAAACAATATTTTTTCTATAAATTAGGTGCCATCACTTAATCCTATTAATATTATAAAGCCGAATGTTTCTGAGTCTGGATTTTTGTTCCTCTTTCACGCAAAAACTACTGAATGGATTTTAATGAAACTTTACAATAATTTAGCTTATACATCAGAATAACACATAGGCTATAACTTATAAGGATATTGTGTAAATTGTCCAAAATATAACGATAGCTGTCAAGTAAGTAGGAAAAAATTCTACAATTGGCGACATGTTTTGGCGTGCGCCGCAAATATGAACGATATGTTTATCACATATGAACGATATGTTTATCATAAATAGTCCTACAAAAAAGACAGCATTATGTGGAAGCAATTATCGTCAAAATAGTGAACCATAATTACAATAGAAATTTATAATTTATTTCTAATACTCGTACATATTTCTTAGTAACAAATTGATCTACTATATCAAAATAAATACTTTTATTGTCTCTGATATATATAATAGACTAGCCCGTACTTAATTTAAGCCTAAAATTATGGTTTTAAATATTTTATTTGTCACTTTGGTTGGCGTTTCTGAAAATAATGCTAGCAAAAACACGAGCCACTTTATAAAGTAGTTATTGACTGTATTTATTTGGTTGGTTTTTTAGCAATTAAAATTCTATTTGGAAAGGAATGTTGCTAAAAATTGATACAAACGCTTTCTAAGGGTACCGACCGGGCCGGGTGAGATCGGAGAAAAACATCTAGTTCTGAATAAATTAAAAACTTATGAACGGATTTTAATGAAATGTTGCTCATTTTATTTGTATAATATGTAGGCATCCAAATTAAAAAATTTTTACATTTTAGATTTTTAAGAAAAAGATTTTGATATTTTTTAAAAAATATTTTTTTTAAGCTTTCAGAATATTTCCTAAGCATAATTTGAACTGTTATATTTACAAGTAGTATAAGTCCACTTTATTTAAAAATTAATCAAGGGTAATCTAGATAGAAAATTACCGCTAACTCGTATTTTTTTTTAAGTGGACTGAAAGTACTTTTAAATATAACAGTTCATTTAAAGGTTACTTTATACCTTTTTTTGTTAATTTAATGGAAGATATAGTTTTTTGTTACTTTAAACTATATGGTCTAACCTCCTCTTGTGTATCACGGTAAATCTCGAGAACTACATGCAAAGAAAAAATATGGTTGAGGCAACCATATTCTGGTGGAAACGTAGTATGGTTAGATTTATGGTTGCTTCTAACCACATATATTTTTAAATCCAAGATTTAAAAATAGCTTTCAACTGCAGATGTTGCAGTTCAACCCCCGGTCAGGGAAAGACATTTTTTTAAAAAATTTTTTTAATGCAGACATATTTTTTATAACATTTTTTAAAATTATTTTTTAATATGAATTTAAAAAAAAATTTAATTTTAATTTTTTGTATAAATAAAGCTTCTTTTTATTCCATTAATTTTTCTTTTCTATTACTTTGTATTTATAAATTTTATTTATTTATTATGTAATACAGCGGGTTTGAATTTATTTTTTTAAATTTTAGTTGACTACCAGGGCTCGAACTTGTGAACACTTAGTTAAGAAGCATTAACTCGCCACTCAACCACTTCAGCCACAAAGCTCAGTTGAGTTTGAACGATTAAGTTTTTTGTTTTATACTCAATTTATTTATATGGTTGCGGAAGGGACAAAATAGAAAACAATTTACATTCAACCATATTTTTATCATTATTATGTTTGCTATGAACATATTTATAATTTCAAGTAAAATTTTATTAAACATAATATGATAATTATATGGTTGATCTAAGACACTAAGCTTAATATGGTTAAAAATAACTAGAAACATGTTTATCGTGATCATAATAATGTTTAGATGCTTCAAATTAATAATAATATTTTTGTGAGGAACACACTATGTTTGCGGTGACCATATTCAACCATCTTTTTTCTTTGCGTGTAAAAGTAACATTAAAAATGTAATTTAGAGAAATTTGAGTTTACTGTATTCAAATTGACTATCAAGCCTTAGGCACCACTGAAAATATTTATTTTATTGGCCTGTGCTAAGACCCTAAATAATAACACAAAAAGTCTGAGAATCTCAGTTCTGGTTCTGGTACCGAATGCTGATACGAGCATTCACGGTATCAAAATAATAATATTTCAAAATAACCAAGGGGGGCTTGAGAATAAAGACTTAGTGGAGCGAGAGAGAGAGAGAGATAGATAGAGAAAAGGAAAAAGAGCACAGAAAAATTCTAGTGCTCTGTTGTGGTTATTCGAGTATGAGGGCCGGCAATGGAATACGTGCATCTCTCACAGGCCCTTTTTTTAAATAAAATAATAGTTTGATTAGCAACTTCTTATATGAGGGTCTACTGAATTCTTTGTCCTGTAGCTTCCTACTAAAATTTCTCCACAACAAAAAAAAAATGTCTACTAAGAAATGTGCTTCAGATATTTTAAAAGTTAAGCAGCAGACTTTTTAATTTAAATAAAACATTAAATTTAAAATGAAACAATTTACTCTTATTCTTTCATTCTTACTTCTCTTTTTTTTATTGCTGTTAGTCAACTACCTGAGATGTCAATGATTCCAACACAATTCAAGAAGTCGTAATAGCGACGTATTGCAAACATTCACGCTCGCTCTCCGTACTCTCCTCTTAACACCCTTTCCAACAACTAGTGACGCATATACTCTTACGTATATTTGATACTAAGCTCCCCTATTTTATGCGTATATTTTTCCTTTACACATCAAAGAATTTCCTGTATGATGAGTGTAGGTTTGTGGGTGGCATATGAAGTATAAAGTGGTTGTAATACATTTGGCTAACGTACGCATTCCCTGTAGAAAGAAAAAATTTTTTTTAAGAAATCATAATGAAAATAATGCGTATGTGAAGGATTTGTAAATGGCTGTTAAGATTTGTGTCTGTGTGTAATTTTTTTTTCACATTTCTTACCCGTTTCTTGTTTTAAATTTCTGTTAGCTTCTTGTTTTCTTTTTAATTTATGTAAGTAATAGTTGGTTTGGTGCAGTTGTCACTCAAACTCCTTGGCCAACAAGTAACTGTGGTGGTGTAGGTGGTTACATCTAACATGGGGACACAGGATTATATTGTCATTAACCTCAGTGGTCCCTTCTTGTACGAGTATTTTCTTGTTGTCAAGAATATAAGAAATTTCTCTAAAGCTCTTTACATAATTTTTCATATGAACGAGTGAACTCTGGGTCTTTTTCTAAATGACTTTTGTTGTTATTATTTTGTGTTAATGTTCTTGAAACTATCTTGCTGTGTAAATAAGTTACAGTGCCCACCGTTGTTGTTTTCTTGTCTTAAACTATTTTTTTTTGCCCTTTTTTACTTTATTGAAAGCTGTGCAGTTTTTATTAGTCGCAGGTACTCGTATTTTATTTTCCCCGTTAAGTATTATTTCCCATTAATACTCGTACTCTGGTTGTTTGTTACTAATTATTTGAAGAATAAAGAAATTCAAGTTACTTTTCTTGATGTTCTAAAGCAAGGGTTCCTCTGCTAAACTATTCATAATCATACTTTTGTTAACAAACCATAGAAAAAAGGGGTTGTATGAGTTTTGTATGGGGTTGTTGTACGTAGCTTACATACACACATGTTGTAGGAGTTCTAAATTTTCTTATTTCAATTTCTATTTATTTTACTTTATTTTATTTTTATTTTTTTTTTTTTTTTATTAAAAAGAAAGTGTGTTATTTTTATTTTTCTCTTTATCAAAACTAGGTGTGGGTCATTTTATTTTTGCTGAGTACTTTGTTATTATATCCAGAAATTATACAAATAAAAAAATGTTTTGCAAGTACATATTAAGCCCGTAAAAGGAAAATACTTGTTTTCAAATCATGCTCTCGTACTTACTTGGAAAATGAAGAAATTACAACTGCTTTTTAAAAATGAAAATTCTATGTGAAATGAAAAAAAAAAATACGTTCAAACTCACATGTAGAGATTTTTGATGTGACATTCACTAACGTGGCTTCTTTTAAAATTTTTTTAAAAAAAAATTTAAAACCAGAACAAATTTTTAAAAATATAAATAGAAAATTTTGTTTTGAACTGAATAAGAATTTTTTATTAAAAATTTTCAATTTTTATCCACACAATTTCAAATTATTAGTATTATAAAAGTATGGCGCTTTAGAAGATCTTTAGAATTGACCTTTGCCCAACTAAAATAGTCTTATGCGCTCCAGATACACTCAAGTTCAATGCTAAAGTCGGTTAACGTGAAACATTTGTGAATGTAGTATTAGAAAAAAGACAGCAGCTGCTGCAACATATTGCTATTGTCTTACTCTTATTATTTTTCATAAGAAACTGTATTTATCGTATATATGCACATATAGCAATTTCTTGTTCAAGTTAAGACGTAAAATTTGTGTATGTTATGTTTGTGTGTGAGTTATAAAGTAAAATCTGTAGTATTCATATCTGCATTAGTGTATAGGTTTTACTTTTTAAGTGTTTTATAATTAAAATTAAATTTAAAATGAATTACTTGATTATCTAGTAACATCTGCAGTTTGTAGAAGGTTCTAGGCTTAGGTGTTAGATTTACACAAGAGATGATCAGTTTTCATTGAGACATCAAGCAGTAAACAAGGTGTCTTTGATATGGTGAAGGGTGTCCCAACAAGAACGCAAAATTTAAATTTGGCGCCATTCGACATTCATTGTTTGACATTTGAAACAGATTTTTCTTGCCTAGAATTGAAGAAATGAATGTGGAGGGCTTATGGTTTCAACAAGACGGCGCCACATAGCATACAGGCAGAGAAAAAAGTCAATTGCTGCATCAGTCATTTCCCGGTCGTGTTATTTCGCGTTTTGGAGACCAGAATTGGCCGCCTAGATCGTGCGATTTAACATCATTAGACTTTCTTCTTTGGGGTTTTTTGAAGTCGATGGTTTACGCGAATAAGCCGACGACGACTCAAGCCTTAAAAGAGGAAATTGGACGCTGTTTTAATGAAATACCGCAGCGTTTATGCAAAACGGTCATTGAAAATTTCATTAAAAGATCGCGTGTGTGCCAGTAAAGCCGCGGCGGCCATCTGCCCGATATGTTCTTCCATACATAACCTCATTCTGTCTACTTTACGATATAATAAAGTTTCATAATATTTTTTTTTAAATATCTGTGTTTTATTTAAAATTTAAATCTTGCGTTCTTATTGCGACACCCTTTATAACCATAATGTATAATAAGTGTTGAAAAGTGTACTACTAGTGTTTTATTTTACAATACCGAACCGTATTAAACTAAACGTTTTTATGAAAGGGTAGAAACGTAACAATATTTTTTTTCTAAGCAAATAACATGCAAGTGGTATTTGTTTCAAACACTTTTAGTGTCCAAGAAAGAGAAGAGAGATTTTCTAAGCCAACAAAAGCTTGTAAGTTTTGCTTGTAAAAATCTGTTCATGATGCAATCAAAAAGCCATTAGAATAAGTGACTAATAAGGCTAATTAAAACTCAAGCTCAATACAAAATAAATACTAAAGTTTGGTAACGTGAAAAATTGAAGTTGATATCAAAATGATTTTGATTTGCTTCAATTAATTAATCAAACCACAAAAACATTTACACACACTACACAAACAGTTTAGAGTTTACAGTGCTTTTGCACTAAAATTTTATTTGGGAGCCGCCAATCTTACTTTATTTTACTTAAATATGAATATTCAAGGGCATGTATTCCACTGCTTATTCTGAATTTTTCTTTTTTTCAATGCCACATGCTCATATTGGATCTTCAGTAATACTGTAGACGTCGTTTTTGCCTTTGCCTTCAAAAGAACTCGAGAGTTGTTTTACACAAACAAAACAAAAAAAACGTATAAAGTTAGATAAGGGAGAATTTTTGGAAGTAAACTGTTTTTCATGCTATCATTTTCAATTGAATTATTTAAAAATTTATGTTTCATGAGAGTTATTCATGATTGGAAATATGGGAAATGGGAAAAAATTACGACAAAAAAATTATTCGTAAGAACGTGGTGTCAGCAATCTTTTTAGCCAGATTGTCTAACACATCACTATCTACAATGCCCATCATGCGATGCATTGAGTCACTAATCCAATGAAAAGTTCATTATATTTCAATTGAGTTCCATTAGCCTTTTAAAATATTTGGTTCACCTTTATTTCTTTTTAACGAGTTGAGGAAAAACCAAATTGGAAATGTTTTAGACTCATATTTTTCATTATTCAGATATTTTTGATTCAGGGAATACAAAATTTTATATGATTTGATATCCACAACTTTAAAAAGTGATGTTGCTTCAAAATATTATAGATAACGATGTTACCGACACTAATATGGCAAAGGCACCATGTCCAAGTGAGCCCAGCTTCTGTTTTTATTATTTGGGCGCCCTGTGTAACCAAACCTACCGACACCAAATGAAATAAGAGTGATTTATCAGGCATGATCTACATTCTTCTTTAAAGTAAAAGTGATTTTATTTCTACTTTTAACTTTTTATTTATTTTTTGTTTTCGAACATCAATTCGTAGTGAATTTCCATGTTCTATAAATGAAGTTAAGGCAAAAAGAAGTGTTTTGAAAATACTTTTACATAAATTTTTTTAGAGAATAATTACGATTCGCCTACTAAACGGTTAATTTGTAGCGATTTATGCAAACCAATCCAGACATTGCAAAAGGATTTATTAAAGGTGAGCGTATGAAATCTGAGAACATTTGCATATTATGCTCGTTGTCACCCATGGGTCAATGTGATCCATCTGGCACAGACAAGCACGACTTATAATTTTAAATGTTGTGCTTCTAGCCAAAGCCACATCACTGTCTTTGTCAACCCCTTGTTGCAATCCGTCTCTTCTGCTAAAAAGCAGAAAGCAGAAAGTTCTATTTGTGCTGTGATGAAAGGCACCGGTAATTTAAAATATTTCAAATATCATCTTTCTTTATCATTTAATTTTATTAAAAATTTTTAACTTTGTTTATATCTGAAGGATTGAAATCCCCCTCTATACTTTTGCTTTAGGCAAATTAATTACTTTGGTGCACCATGGACACTAAAATCACATTAATTATTTATTTGTATTTTATATTTTTTATTTTTAATTTTAAGTCATAAACAAATATGTGTAAAATGTTTGAAATTCACTTCAAATGAAAAACTTTAAAACAAATCCAATACTTTTGCAAAACATGGATTCATTGCTTGAAGAAACTTCATTAATACATTGAAAATGTTTTATTAATTTACATAATTTATAAAATATTTCATTGAATGAATAAAAGAATTTTACTTAAAACGTTTCATAGGAGTTATGCCTCATTTTTGCTTTCGTTAGAGTAACAAAATTTTCATCTGAAAAAGCATTGAGATATCTAACTAATCTCGCTTAGATAACGTACATTATTAATGCTTTTAGAGCTGCTTATCTGTACAATAGAATATATATTGTGGTACCAAGAACGACTAGTTTTAAAATGTGGACTTCTACCTGAAAAATTTAAGCCGTTTTTAGACGAGTTTCATAAATAAGGTCTCAGAACTATTAACTACCAGTTCTCCTATAGTTTGGTTTTTTAACCTTAAGATCCATACTTTCTAAAGAAAAACAATTGGGCCTTCTAAGTCATACGTAGTTAAATATCAAGCATTACGTACTTAAATAACAATCGTTCTAACATGATTTATGTAAAACCTTGAATAAAGCTGCGACAATCTGAACTTAAAGTGGATAAAACTGTTGGTTTTTATTGCCAAATATTTATACCCTCTTATTTTTCATAAATTTTAATTTAAAGTCTAAAGCAATATTGTTTGGACAAAGCTGACATCCCACTATCGGCACAATGTACCGA
This sequence comes from Thelaira solivaga, assembly GCA_947397855.1. Classification (NCBI taxonomy): domain Eukaryota; kingdom Metazoa; phylum Arthropoda; class Insecta; order Diptera; family Tachinidae; genus Thelaira; species Thelaira solivaga. Next base: position 32,512,195 of record OX377612.1, read on the forward strand.
TTTTCTGCATATTTTATTTGTATCGATAATGTGAACACATATAATTTGTAAATACGGCCTGAGGAAGGCAGAAATCGTTAGCATGATCAAAATTGTATTCTAAGGGCTGATAATGTGACCGCTTTTTTGCACAAATCCGGCGAATAAAACTATGAAAATTTCGACGATTTTTGTTGGTCCCTTAAGCGCCGATCAAAGCTAACGATTGTCACGGATACAAAAATTAATTAAGCTATTAGCATGAATCGTATGGATGAGATTTTTATCTTTAATAAAATTGATTTTCCCACCTCCTAAAAGAAGGTAATGAAGACACATTATTTCATCGTGGATACATAAGTCCACACATAAACTAATTCAAGCTATCAAGCCTTTCACTTGCATTTAAGAATATTGTTCCAGACCGCCAAAAGATTCGGTACATATTGTGCTTTTTGCACCGATAGTGGGATCCCACCATAAATATCTACCTTTCAAATCAATCTGCAAATGCAGTGGAATTAAACTTTAAAAAATGTGGTTTTTTTATATATTTTTTTAATTCAACTGATGCTAATTTTAGAAATAAATAAACCTTTAAATATATCTGAACTATTAACGAAAAATCGTTAAAGTAAAAAATGGATTTTTTTCGCAATTAACTCAATAAAATTTTTATTTAGATTATAATCCATAATTACCGAGATGACAATGAAAACAATTCTATTTGCTGGAATCGAAATAATTTTATAAGAAAATATTGTACTCCCCTAAAGTGACTTAGGGCCATTTTTACAAGTTACCGATAGTTAAAGTTAAGATTGGGCATTAAATGAAAAATATCGAATAGTCACTGAACTTTGGTTCCAAAGTTTTAGCCAAAAACCGGTTATTTTTTATAAAAAAAAGTTGAAATAACCGATTACCGCAGATATATGTATGTATGCATTGCCAATTACACTCTAAAACTTGTCAATGTAGCCACTTGCCAATTAAACAAAACTTGTCAGAACATGTGTATTTGATGACAAAGCTTGTGCAAACGAGTGGCTGACTACAAATAGGGTGCAAATATAGAAAATTCCTTTTGTAGGTTTTCTTTCATTTGATTTCTATTTCTTTTTTTCTTATTTTTTGTTTCGGTTTTCATGTATATAAATAATTTTTTGTTGTTGTTTTCTTTTACTGTGCTAGGGGAGCACGTTATATACAACAGCAGCTTTTAGCTTACAGCTCAGCTCATAGCTGAAGTGCTCTTTACTTTGGAATCATTTGTGAATATGTGTTGGATAAATTTGCTTTGCTTTCATTTCACTCATTCATTTGGATCGTTTTTTCACTCAGCTTTTTTTTTTGCAAAAGCTAAAGTCATTCTATGCATTTTGAAACAGTACTGTTGCTGCTTGCCATGCTAACGTGATGTTTAAACAATTTACATATTAGGGGAGAGCCAGCGCTTATTGTATGAAATGACGATGATGATACCGCTGCTACTGCTGCTGGTGATGTTTCTGTTGTTCTTGTTGATGATGGCTCTCGCACTACTAAAACACAAAAATGCATAAAGGGAGTAGTACAATAAAAAAAGGAAAAAACCAAAGCTGAAAAGAAAGAAAAAGTTTATAACTTCACTCAAGTTTTTCTATAGGACATTGCCCCCTAGATTATAGAACACCCTGCCTGCTTTTGCTACTCGCTACATACTTATACTTCATAAACCCATAAACAAAATCAACAGAAAATATAATTTCTACATTTTGAAAAAGACTCTGCTCCTGCCTGTTTTGTTTCATTTTATTTTATTTCTTTAATTTGACAACGTGTGATGTTTCTATTTTTTTCATAGAGCAACAAAAATGTAGCAAAAATCCGCTGTGGCCATACCGTGGCGATTTTTCTTTTTCTTAAAAATGATTCTTTAGAAATCAATTTTGAAATACTATTATACAATAGTTCAATATTATAAAAATTATTAAAAATAAATTTTTTTATCTTTTAATTTCCCCCTAAACAAAAACTGAAAAGATTTTCTACTTTTATTTAATCGACACTAAAAATAATTTTTGAAAAAGTGGGGGCACAAATTATTATTATCACTAAGGCTATAATCGCGACCTTTAAAGATCTATTGTGCAGCCCAGCTCCCAACTACAATTCGAGACTCCTTACGAATCTCGTAATTGCTGTGGGATTAATCGCAACTAGATCCTTTGGAATCTAGTTCTGCGTCTTGCCACCGCTGTGCATTCACATAAAACATGTTCTGATGCTTCTTCTCTCGTAGCTTACCCCGCAGAAGGGCTCTGAACCTATGAAAGGGGTATCCGCGCCCTTTTTTGCCAGATAGTCTGCCATTTCGTTGCCCATATGCCCTTCGTGACCCGGCACCCACAATAAAGTAACCGCGTTTCTATCTACCAAAGCATTGAGAAGTTTAAAGCAGTCCCAAACAAATCTTGATCGAAAGGAATAGCCCGCTGCTTGACTGGTCGGGGGCACAAATAAAACAATAACTAGTTTTTTGCCAAGCAAACATTCTGAATCCAAACCGTCGCATTCGATGTGAACTGTAAGGACAAACATTTTTAGCAATTTTATTCTATATCGATCGAATGCCAGGATTTGAATTTAATTGAACTATTTAGTGGACATGACTGAAATACAGACAGTCAAGCACAATAGCTTTTTCTTTTTTGCACATAAGTAGTGTCTAGGGTTGATTTCAATACATTTGCATTTCAAAAAGAATAAATAATAAATTGAAAGAATAGAAATATAATATGGTAAAATATATTACTGGAAAAATTGTTTTTCAAAAGAATTTTGGTTGGCACAACCACATTTTTTTTCTGTAAAAAGTCACGATAACTAGTTTGTGTAAATAAATTGTAGAGAATATGCCTCCCCTCCATAAGCTACACTTTTTAAAAATTCCTATCAATTTCAGCAAAATATCAAGGCGAATTCATACAAGGTGAAATCATCAATCATCTCTGTATTTGAAATATTCATGAATTGTCAAAAAAGTCAGAGATGTTTTATATACCCCGACCATATAAATGTAACAATTTCGACAAGTCAAGAAAAAAGTTTAAGCGCACTGCTGCTTACTTGATATGAATTCGCCTTGATGAATATCTTTGCAGAAAGAATCAAATATTTTTATCATTTCTTTCAAATTCTTAATAAATTATTCACAGCCATGCTTAGCTTTATCGTTTAAAATGAAATATTTTTATTCCAGCATTGAATATTGTTATCAGGGTAAACATTTGCAGGAACTCCTGTTAAAGCAAATATATTTTTTTAAAACTCTGCAGTTTTTTCTAAAATTATTTTCCATTTACATTGCCCACACTGCTATTAAGCATTTTTTTTTTAAATACAATAACTCACCAAAAGAAAAACGCAAAAAATGAAACGTTCATTGAGCCTACAGAATAAGTGCATTCCTTTTTTGATTTTATGACAGCAGCAACAAAAATCAAAGAAAAAAAATAAATAAAAAATAAGCGTGGAATGCGAAAGTCATCTTCAATAAGATATCTGCTTCAACTCGTGCCACCAATATTTGTAGCTTTTCACTTGCTCGCTAAATATTAAATTTTTTATTTCTATTCATATTTTACTTGACAAGAAAAAAATTTAGTTCAATTAATTAAAACTAGAGTTGATATTGAACAGATTGATAGTCAAAGAAAGTCAATATACGGCTCACTAGGTTCTTTTTTATGAAATATTTTTACTAGTACATTTTAATGTAACATCAAATACTAAATAGTTGCTAGAACTAAAAACTTGATTTTCACAACCGAAAATATGCAAAAATATTTGCTAACAAATTGATGCCATTTTACTGGAAATATTCTGATTCACAAAGATATGAACTTTAGGTCTGTCTCAGTCTAACGACAACAAACATACATGTGTCTTGATTTTTTATTAGTCTTTTAGTTTCTGAGATATTGTCAAAGCTTTAAAACAAAAACTATTTTTTTCTTCAAGAAAATTTAAAAAATTTTCTTATAAAACTTTTTGAAAATCTAAAATGCACAAAAACTTAAATTGTATTCTTTATGTTTAATAACTGCATATACTCTTTGTTATTTTAATATAAAAAAAAATTTACTACCACTAAATTGTGAATAAAATATAAACTTATGAATGAATTTTTATGAAATATATCTAATTTTGTTTATCAACGCTACAGATAAATTTTAAGATTTTTTTTATATAAAAAAATAATTTTTAAACTTTCTTGAAAAAATATGTTTTGTTGAGAAATTGGTTAAAAATTAATTTTAACATAATCTAAAACTTATTTTATTCAGCATCTTTAAGAATTTTTATAAGTTTAATCAGAGACCCAGTTCTCGAGTTATCAGTGAATATCTCACGACTTACAAAATAACAAAATAATTTCAAAGTTATTTTATTCCCGACCCTTACGTATTTTTACCGGCTTAATTAGGGAGCTTATGGCGTAACGTCATCTTTTTTTCTATATAATGATATATCTCGATAACTTCACGTAAATTCGGCTGTGCCGAGTCTTATATAGCCTTTACTGTGTTAGCGAAATATTCAAATTTTTCAAAACAAAAATTCTTTACTATCTAATTGAAACGGCTGGTTTATTCGAGCGTAACATTGATATAAAAATACATTATTTTAATATAACCTCAAGATTAATAAATCAATAAAAAAATGAAAAATGATAGTTTTTGAATACCAATTTTTTTTATTTTGTCCTAAAAGAAATAATTAATTTCAGTTCAAGAAATTAAAACTACGAGTTCTAAGAAAAAATTTTATCTGAGAACTTAATTTTTAAAAGAAATAAAATGTCATTTTTAAATTAATAAAAAAATTCTATTCCAATAGGAATGCAAAATGAATTTAATTTAATTTAAAATATTTATAATCATTTTTTAAGCCAAACATACGAGGCATGATAAAAAAATTACCGTTATTTCAAATTTTTTCAAAAAGTATTTATTTATTCATCAATAACTATCTTGTCCCCCTCAGATAGAATACACTTATGCCAGCGTTTTTTCCAATCCTCGAAACACTTCTGAAACGCGCTTTTTGGTATCGCCAATAGCTCCTGTTTCGATTTTTCTTTTATCTCCTCAATCGTAGCAAAACGCTTTTTTGGGAAGAGGAAAAATTCTCAGGGGGCCAAGTCCGGTGAATACGATGGTTGAGGCAGGATTACGGTGTTGTTTTTGGCCGAAAAATTACGAACAAGTGACGATTTTTTTGGTCAAAATTCAGCAATTTTAGAACAATCTTCGCTGACGCACGTTTCATACCTAAAACATCCGTAAAAATTGCTTGGCATGAGCTGAACGATATGCCAACATCATCAGCAACATCTCTAATATTGATTCGACGATTATCCAAAATCATTTTCTTCACTGCTTCAATGTTTTCATCGGCTCGGGCGACCAGGCCGAGCATCGTCATTGACATCTTCTCGGCCTTCCTTAAACCGTTTATACCACAATTGAACTTGTGTTCTGCTCATAGTAGACTCGCCAAACGCCACAGTCAACATTTCAAATGTCCTTGCACATTTAATTTAATTTTTTACACAAAACTTAATACAGTTTCTTTGATAAATTTTTTGAAATAGTAAAAAATTGAAAAGCACACCAAAACACGACTAACCTTTTTATCTGTCAAAAATAAACTGACAATCCAAAATGGCTGGTATTGTCAACATAAATAACAGACATGTGTACCAACTTAAAAAAAGGCGAAAATCGAAAATTTTAAATAACGGTTATTTTTTGGTCTTATCTTGTACTTAATTAAATATTTAATATCAAATAAAGAATATGAAATTAACGGCAAAAATAAAAAATCATCTTTCAATAAGATTTTTGTTACATTGTAGTGCCATCTGTTACAGATAATAACTACAAAATACACACACACATACATACACATATTTGTATAAGACTGACTACTTAGTTTTGTGTTTGTGTGCACAATATTACGCTCATGCACAGCATAAGAATTTCCTTTAAAAACCGAACCAAAAACAAAACAAAAATTAATGTATTTTTGATTTTTCTTGACTATTTGTCGACCTATCGTTCTGAGGCTTGCCAAAGATATTACGACTGATGTTTTACACAAAATACGCAAAAAAAACAGCATCTCAAAAATGAATAAAAATTTAAAATTTTTGTTAAATTTTTGAATATCTTTTTGATTGTTATTTCAAATAAATATTTCTCCGTTTCGTAGTTTAGACCAAATGTGCAAAAAATCCATTCAAAAACTGGTAGTTGCGGCCTTTAACTCATAGCTCAACTATTTATGGTTTGATCCGGCTGAATTACAATAGCAATAATCTAACAGAAATAACTGATAGTTGGTTTCAATGACTTGACGAACGGACAGACGGACATCGCTAAATCGACTCCGCTGTTAATAAGGTGTCCCATGTATGGTGTAGAAATTACAAATGGAATCATAAAACTATACATACCCTTTTACTTACAGTGAAGGGTATAAAAATAGGTACATAGTTTGAATCCGGTTATTGAGTATATTGGAAATCAGTTTTGGTTTGTCGGCACCAAAACCATTGTGGGCCTGTGTAATACGAGTAAATACCGGTAACTTTGACGTATGATTATTATTTGATTTAGTTAATACTCATACGTACCCATATAAAAAGAAACGAGTTGTATTTTACTATTTTATCAAAATTTCTACGTTCTTTCTCTCTATAAGAATTTTTTTTTTGGCTTAACGAAAACATGAAAAAAAATTAGCCGAAATGGGCAAACCCTTCTCGAGTTTGGAAGCTTAGTAACACATTTGGCGATTAGTTTTCCTTTATCAGTTGCAAACAAATCTTTTATTTTATTACAGACTAATAAATAAATGTAGAAGTTACACTCGGCATAACTGTTACTTCACTTGTAATTTTAGTAAGGTAAGAGCAGGACCACCCACAGCAATTTTCGTTGCGCATTTCTTGATTTTGTAGGAGAGAGAGGAAAGAAGATTAGAAAGGCAATTCCTTTTTATAAAGATGTAAAAAAAGAAGACAGGTAGCTGGAAGACTGAATGAATGACTGAATAAGAATGCTAAAATTGCCGAACAAAAAATTTTTGTGGGGACAAAACTACAATTTTAAAAGAGAATTTAGGAAGAATTGCTCAACTAAACTTGCCGTGTGTGGTCCTGGTCTAACAGACTTAGTTGCGTAATTCTTGATTTTATAAAAGAGACAGAGAGAGAGAGGAATGAAGAATGAATAGGGGTGCAGATCTGCTTGCAATCGGCAATTGCCGTTTGTTCTCTAAATTCTCTAAAAATTGCTGAAACAAAATTTTTTTAAAAAATGTGAGCAACTAAATTTGTGTGTTCTCAGACTTGTCAGCGCAATTTAAATAAAAAAGTGCCAGTTGAACGCAACGGTAGGTAAAACATTTTAATATCGTTTTTTTAAATCAAAACATTAAAATGTTATTTAATGCAAAATAAGTTAAAAAAAATTTTAATCTAAACCAAAGTGCTCTCCAGAAGGTTCTACAGCTAGAAAACTGCAGTGACAAAATCGATACACCGCATAAACAGCAACAGCAAATGATAAGAATTTACGTACAATTTATGATGATTCATCACTAATGCCGATGAGCATCATAACAAATAAATTGTAGTTCATCATCATCATTATTCTCTGGTGATGATGTTAAATATGAAATATGAGTGTAAAAATATTTGCAACAATAAAATACATAAAATTCTTTTCACATTTACATGCCAAAAGCCATAAGCCACGATGAAAGTTTTTTTATTATTTGTTTGTATGCAAAATAACTTCAGGCCCACTATCACTACGAAATGAGTATGACGAATAATAGCAACACTAAAAGCAAAAACAAAAGAAGAAAAAACCGCACAACACACACACACACACATTCAAATGAGCATGTGACATGTGGCAGCAATAATTTTATTTTATTTATTTTTCTTTCTATCATTTTCCTTTTTTTTTTACTTGCATTTTTAAGCTGTAATTAACTCTAACTTGAAATGAAACAAACTACTAGTACGAGTACATACAAATCTGTATTAAAAAGATTTCAAACATTCTTAGTTGTTGTTATTACTAATGCTGACTGCTATTGCTGCCATTGGTTGCTTGCAACATCTTACATAGAACGTATTTACTCTGTGTATATGTTGTGTAAGCAAGTACAACGAAACATATGAAGAAGTGATTATTTAGATGTGATGTGATTTTTATTTACACTTGGTTGCATTTGAATTTGTGTTGCTTTTTTCCACTTTACTCCTACACTGGTATGTATTTGTATTATTATTTGCTGTAACTTTTTTTTTTTTTTTGTATTTTAACAGATCCTTTTGGTCATACTTTTATTTTATGTGGGGGAGATTTTGTTTTGTTCATTTTTGTTTTTGTGAGCCAGCAATTCCTTGATAATGATTCTACGTACTGCTAGTTCATTTACCCAGGATTTCAGGCATAAAGTTGATAGGAAAAAGAATTATAAAAATTAAAAATGAAATATTGTCGTATTTTCTGTATGATGTGTTTATGAAAATGATTTTAATTGCTCTTAAAGTGTTTGTTTTGAAAAAAATTTTAATGAATAGAAAATTTATTATAGATTTTAAATTTAATAATTTTATTAAATTTAAAACAAATTAAAGATAAATCATTAGTTAAAGTGGGGTTGTTTTAAGGCTCATACAAATTGCCTAAAGTTTAGCTAACAAAGTATTCTGAAATATTTACCACAATTGCAAAAGGCAAAGAAAAATTGCTCTTTCAATTTTAGCATATGATTTTGAATCGATTGTTGTATATATAATTTTCTGGCAGAAGAAACCTTAATTCGAGACATGAAGTCCTGTAAATCACATAGCATAATAGTGAGCATGAGATCTATTAAAAAAAATTATTTACTTATAATACTAACTGTTTTTGCTTGGTCTTGGCCCGTCCCCCCTTGTACAAGAATTTTTAACTAAGTTTTTGATTAGCTGTTTTTACCCGGTCTTATGAGACTAGTACATATTGGCGACCCTCTAACTGACTCGCGTAAGAGTGGGCGTGACTTATAGTGACATTTCTTGGAATATATTGAATTTTTTAAATCTTTTCGATAATTTTACAAGCAACAATAAAAAAAAAAGTTTTTTACGTTTCAGGTATCGATATGACAATAAATATTTATAATCAAACCATTTCAAATTTTTGTGTTTCTTGATATTTTTCTTCTACAAATAAAATTCCCATAAAATAAAAAATGAATTTAAAATGCTGGCAAAATACATCACAAACTTACTAACTGTCATGTTAATTGTATTTATTTTTTTTTATTTAATTAAATGCTTTATATGGCAAATTAAAGTGTAAGTTTAATTTTTATGTGTGTGTGTGTTTGTTTTTAATTTGTGAGCTTAAACCAAGTTAAACCTCAAATGGCTGAAATGACTGAGCATCATCACCCTGACTGCCGCATTTGGCAAAAGGGCAACTAAGCAACGTACAGAAATGTTCATGTCACTTTATGCAGCACGAACAACAATGAGTATAAACCACAATAATTAAAGGAGAAAGAAGAAGAAAAAAAGAAAGAAAGCAACACCATGTGAAACTGTTGCAGTTTCTAAAATAGTTGCAAGTTGGTGGTAAAAAAGAAGAGAAAAAAAGCCAAACATTAAGTGAAGATTAACATGACATTAAAAGGGCTTACAGTTCTTTCTTTTCTGTTTACGGAAGCTTGAGCTTGTAAAAAAGTTCAGAGTGCCCTTTGTGGCTAAAGGGCAATACAGGCATTAGTGAGTGAAAAACTACAATTTTTCTTTTTATTTATTTGGGTTTCACAAAACCAAATTTTAAAAGAAAAATAGATTTGGTTGTCCCCAGTTCAGCAGGTAGTAGGAGTACTTATATACAAAAATTAACACTAGAAATTGTAGTTAATTTAATGTTATGTAGGCTCTCCTAATTCTTTGAAGTCTTAAAGAGTAAAATATAAAGCCTTTTAGCTTTTGAAGAAATTTTCCGTCACAGAACGCTTGAAAGTTTTCAATAAACTTTTGATACATCTAACCATTAAATTTAAAATTGAATCATTCGTAGTCTTTTCCAAATGCAACATGAATAAGTAGTGACATTTATTTGTTGCATTTCTGCTAATTTTGCTGCAAATTGTTATTTTGAAATTTAAATAAAAAAAAATGGAATTGAGTCGAGTACCCGAATAAAAATTTTAAAGAAAACGCACACACCAGCCAAATGAAAATAATTTTATTTGTCAGTTGTTTGTGTACTATGTACTGCTTGTTGTGAGTAAACCAAACAACTGGCTCGTTGGTCTAGGGGTATGATTTCCGCTTAGGGTGCGGGAGGTCCCGGGTTCAAATCCCGGACGAGCCCAAAATTATTAAATTAAATTTATGCTTTTTTCACTCATTTATTTTCCGTTTTAATTCATTTTATATTTTTTATTTTTTTTTTTCTCTAATTTTATTTATTTTTTGTCTAAAATTTATGGCAAATGTTTAGCAGGCAATTTTCCATTTATAATGCACTAATAACTTGTCAACGTGCCATGAAACGTTAATGAAAAATTGACTCAATTTAGTTTGTTAGTTAAGTAGTGCTGCTACTAAGGCAAGCAAGCGGCTAAATAATGGAACACATCAGTCAGGCCTGGAGAGTTGCTAATTTATATGAGTGTGCTTGTGCAAGTGAATTAATTACTTTGCAACGCTGTGGCAAATAGTGATTTTTTGGCGCCTCATAATGAAAATTAAATTTTATGTTGCATATTGAACTCTGCCTACACAAAGCGACTCACAATCTTTTCCTGCTTTCCAGTACACAACAACAATAACAACAAATTTTCAGCTTATTATGCATAATTTAATAATTTTTTAACGAGTGCCACACATATAATAAATTTCATTTCATAAATTTCATTTTACGCACACAAACACACACATGCACTCAAAGCTGCTGCCTGCAAAAGTCAACATTTTATTGGAGACCTTTTTATACACACAAACACATTAAAGTCTGCGCACCTTTGGTATACATTCTGTGGGCCTCGTAGTTTCAATGATTCGAACGTGGTCAAATGTGCATGCTTAGCGTTTGTAGACAGAGAGGCGAAGGCAATTTATGGCATTACATTACGAATATGTATTTCACTCATGGTGTTTGTGTATGTACATAAAATGGGCTGCCCTATTGTTATTTCGTGTCTCAAAGCTTTTAATTGTTTAAAGTTGATTTTGTTTTAAATGTTTTCGGAAAGAGAGCTGCCAGCCTATAAAAATAAAAATTCCCATGCCCATACACAATATATACTGAAATAGCGCGGCGGTAAAGCTGAGTAAATGGAAAATTTTAACAGCGCGTTTGGCAGTGAAGTTGGCTGCAAAACAATTGTTTTTGATTTTTGACAATGAAATTTTAGCAATTTTTTTTTTTTAATTTAGCGTTTTTAACTCTATTTTTGTTTGATTTTAATAGGTTTTTGTTAAACAATTGTAGAGAATGTACAACGCCAGCACTCTTATTTAGGGATGATGTTTTAACATCATCGCTAAAAAAATGCTCCGCTTTGTCTTTGAAGCTTAGGTTGGTCTGGTAAACAGCCTAATTATGACCCATTAAACTTTTTGTAACAATCTAGGTTCATGGAATGTAATTAGTTCTTTTTTAGAGAATCTTATATAAAGTAAACCCATAACTTTTTAAAATAATTAACACAATATTGATTACATTTTTAGTTGAATCAATTAAATTTTAAAAATATTTAATTTTAATAAAATTCTTTCGGAGAACATACTGAGAAAACAACTTCTGTTATGAGAACTAAATTTGATACCAATGAAATATTCAATTGTGATTGACATATTTTTTAATCTTGACAATAAAAAATCGGTCTTACAGCTCAAAATATTATCAAGAGAACTAAATTTTTATTTAAACAATCTAGTTTTGGTAACAATAAATGCTGAAAATTTTGGTTATCACAACTGAATTTTATTTTGGAAACAAGTTCTCGCAACCGAAGCTATTTTCGGTGTGCACGAATTAAAAACACTTAGTTTTCAATGACTTTTAAGTTTTTTTCCTTTCGGGATTTCAAACTCTTGTGAGAAAAATGTCAAACATAAAAAAAAAAATTACCAACCAAAATTTTCTGCAAACAAAAAAGTTGTTCAAAATAAATTGCTGACTTCAGCCCTATGGTTTCTCTTACTCTTATTATCTCCCACGATGTCTCTCTTATGCCAGCTCTTTATCTTCATGCATTTCACTTTTTCACACTCTTTTTATCTTAATGTTTTTATCATAAAAAAAGGTAAGTAGAGATTTTTAGAACTAAATGCATAATTTTCCAGAGTAAGCCAGGGATTGAAAATTTTGATTTATAGTTCTCTCCCGGCTGTAAATATCGGACCAATTGTTTTAAAGTAATATTTGCTTTGGCTAATCAAAAATATATCGTCACTTTTGAAAATAAAGTACTTGTGCTTTTGAGACTGATACCATATTTGTCACGAAGTATGTAAAGAATGGCAATTGTCGCCTTCGTAGAACACCCCAGTATTAAAGTGACTACTATAGTACATGAAAAAAATCAAAATACAGTAAGGTATTTATACCTTAAGGACTAGTCCAGTGACAAGTTCTGTGACTAGTTCTTTTTCCCCTAGGGTTCTGATAGATGGGAATGTGATAGCTGAATCTGCCAGTAGGACAATTAGATTCTCTGTAGGAAGTTAAAGGCATATTAATATTAATTTTAATATTAATAGTGCCACCGGCTACATGATTTCCCAAATAGATTTCGAATATTTTTAAGAAATTTCTTTCCTCTTAGTGGTCGTAAAAAAGGGCATAGTTTTGACGTTAGAATGTATACTGTCACACGTTGTGCTTGGTATTTGGACATAAGGACCACACTGCCAACGAGCCGGCAGATTGCTTGGTGAACAAAGGGGGCCAGAACCCTACTTTGTCAGAAAACTGGTGGAATCATAATTCCCAAAACACTGATAATCGCTGACTGAACCTAGAAAAACAAAGCCTTTTATTACGAACAGAATTTACTGTTACTCAATAAAACCAACATCAGACTCTGAACGAGATGGTTTATCAAGAATTGTTGTCGTAGATGCTACCAGTGTAAAGTAGGAAATATTTGAATATTGAAATACTGATTTGGTCACTTCCATGACGAAACTTCAGAGCAGAATGGTCTGTGATTTGGGCTCTGTAATTTATTGCAAGTAACTTTTCGTAAAGTAGCTATAAGAGCCTCAAGTAGCCTCAAGTAGTCTTCTGTTACTTCAATCGAATGTTTCATCTGCTATTTTGGTTAGTCAATGTAGGCTTGTGCTATACAAACTGTAGCGTTAAGCTGGCATACTCTTAATATAGAATCAGCTTTTTATCTTAGAGGCTTCTATGGCAGTACCAAAAGCGCTTGTTGGTGTCAAGAGCAGTATTACCAAGCGCAGGCTGGTATCAGATGGTAGATGATGATACTTTCTCTAATAGACTGATGTGCAATTGCAGGACAACCAAAAGTGATAAGACAGTCTTCTACTGGTATACAGATTCCTCGATGTACATTTTATGCACAACCTATCAGTGAGTAGCCACATTTTTTGTATTCTGGATACAGTCTTTTTGATTCACATTTTATGAAGAATTAGATGAAAGAAGTTATTTAATGCGACAAGGTTGAAGTAGATTTCGTCATTATTTCACAACACGGTCTTGGCTGGAATGTGGCTCAAAATGATGCTAAAAATACAATAAAGATTAATCTTTATTCGTGTTTAATTCCAATTTGTGTTGGTGTGCAAAATATAAATTTTCATGATTCCAAATAATTTAATATATTAAATATAACAAAACTTTAAGCTCTAAAAATGTGTTTCCCCTAAAGTTTAGCAAAGCTTAATTGCATTTTTTCCCTTTAAATAAAAAAAATTTAAACATTTGGCAACAATTTCGGTTTCTGTGTTAAAAATTTCGTATCATGTGAATGAATTTGATTGTTTTATACGAGTAAGTTGACTTCCATTAGATTAAATTTTCAAACAACGTGCTTGCAAGACACACTGGTTCATATTTACATTTTAATCTGACGGTATACGTGGCCAACTTGAAAAACTAAACTGTTCAACTGTTTTATGGACCGTGAATTGAGGTGGACTAAAGTCTGTAGTTCATAAAAAACATTAAATAGACTGGCCTGCTTAGTGTTCTGCTAAATTTTATAATTTTAGTTCTAAAGGGTGGGCGAAAAGAAACCAAGGGGTGTAAAAGTTTAATAACTTTTTTGATTATTAATTTTTTTTTATTTTTTCTTTCAGATTATATAGACAACACTTGGAGAATTTATAATGGAGAGGTTCACAACTGAACAGAAAACCAGAACAATAGAATTTTATTATTTAAACCAGAGATCAATTATTTTAACGCAAAGAGCATATCGTCGACATTTTAACGTCAGAATTTCGCCCTCTAAAGCGATGATTCGTTGCTTAGTTAATCGTCATCACCAACATGGCAGCGTAAGAGATTTGCCTCAAACCGGTAGACCACGTTTAAGTCTCACTGCGGAAAATATTGAACGAGTACAGCAAAGTGTTAACGAAGCACCAGAAACATCTGGCAGAAGGCGTTCTGCTCAGCTAGAAATGTCTCGTACGTCACTACGGCGCATTTAAAAAAAAAGATTTACAGTTATACCCATATAAGGTGCAATTGGTCCAAGAATTAAAACTCACAGATCATCGGCAACGTCTAAATTTTGCAGTTAAATTTCAAGAGTTGGCCAGAAATGAAATCAACTTTATTGAAAATTTGATTATGAGTAATGAAGCTCATTTTCATTTGAATGGCTTTGTTAACAAGCAGAACTGTACGTTCTGGGGTTCTCAAAATCCAAGAGCCATTCATCAACGCCAATTGCACCCCATCAGGTGTACAGTATGGTGTGGGATCACATCTGAAAATGTCATTGGGCCCTACTTCTTCGAGAATGAAGATGGAAGTGCTGTAACCGTAAATGGAGAGCGGTATCGTTTTATGATAAAAAAATTTTTTGCGTCCTGCTCTTGAAAACAGACCTGGTATGTGGTTTCAGCAGGACGGAGCCACTGCCCATACTGCCCGAGACACAATGGCACTTTTAAGTCAAATTTTTGGAGAGCGAATAATTTCTCGAAATTCGGAAATTATTTGGCCAGCGCGATCACCAGATTTGACAGCACCCGACTATTTTCTTTGGGGTTTTTTGAAGGAGCGAGTGTATGTGAACAAGCCAGAGACAATCCTTGAACTCAAGGCAACCATTGTTGCAGAAATTCGAACGCTACAGCCACAAGTTTTGAAAGATGTTATGGAAAATGCTCTAAAAAGAGCCCATCAGTGCGAAGCTGAAAACGGTGGTCATTTAAGAGACATCATTTTTCATACTTAGTGTAAAAAAATTTCCATTTTGTATATTATATAATCTGAAAGAAAAAATAAAAAAAAGTTAATAAACAAAAAAGTTATTAAACTTTTACACCCCTTGGTTTCTTTTGGCCCACCCTGTATAAAGATGTAAAAGTAATTTTTTTTTGTTGGTATAAGATTTGAGATTTTAACTAACGTGTTTCATAAAATGTAATCAATTTGGCGCTTAATAAAACATTCATAAGCTTTAAAGTACAAATGGTGTTTATTTGTTCGTTTGCTATGCTCTGCTCTGCTGTAAGCAGATGCTGTCAACATGGCTGTTGATATTTTTATTCTGTGTGTGTATGATTTTGGTGAATGTCTATTGAAAATAAACTCCAACACAAATACACACACATGTCAATGTAACACATTTTACAGTCCACAGTTCAGGCTTTAATGAAAATCCATTATCATTGGTATGTGGTGTACATGTAGAATGGGCAAATATACGACGAGATGTAATTTTAAAGGCATCACCACACCACCATACAACACAATACACTGCCACCAAACGCCGACTAAGGTAGTAGGAAGGCTTGGAGCAGCAGCCATAAATATTTCAAATTCAACAGCTTATTATAAATGTTTGCTGGGTGATGTTACTTGAATGCCTGTTAAAATATTCAAACAGGAATAATGGTTTGTTAATGCTTTAAAAACTTTTTTTTTCTTTCGTTTTGTTTTATTAAGCGTTGCAAATTACAAATTTTCGTACTCAATTTTAGTGGCATTTTAATGTTAATTCACCCTCCATATAAGTTCACTGCTTACACACATACACATTTTCTCATTTACAAACATTCTTTAACATTTAACTGATAAAATATGTTTTTTTTTGGTTGCTTGTGAAAAAGCCAAAACTGAAGTTGGTGTCTTAAACCAGGCAGGCAGGCAGGCAGGCAGTCTGTTGTAGGCTGCTTGCCATCCGCTTATAATGAGTTTAAAATTTGAGCCGTTAACAAATGTGAACTTTCAAGACAAGTGATTGAGATTGTTTGAGACAAAACCAACAAGAAAAATTTAGGCTTTTTATTTAACGTATTAAAAAATTTTGCGCACATGAGCTCACATGTTTTGTTTCTTTTCTTTTTTATTTTCTTTCAAAATATTTAACAAAATTATTCAATTCGAATTAAATAAATTTTTTTAAAGAAAATATTGTAAATCCAATTTCAATAATTTATTAAGGACTGTGTCTGTATTTTCTACAACGACTTTACTGTGATTCTAATTTAACTTTTGTTCCCTTAAAATTAACGTCTGTTTATCTTTTGGGGGTTTGATTTATGAAACATTGCTCACACGTTTTCTATGGAAGATAAAACTCACAAATTGAGTAAAAATTGTTTAGTTTCTAAAAATTTTGCGTTTAAAATATCAAAATCTAGTAAAGCCCATTAATGAAGAAATTTTTAGATTTTGAATAATTTTCTTAAAGGAAATTATCTGCTTTACCCAAGTCCTTTACTTTAGGAGCTAAAAAGTTTTGCAGGAACTCTGTTGAAAAATAAAATTATAATCATTAAAAACCCATCTAAAAGTGGGCGTGGTCCATACAAAAATATATGACCACCTCCTTCAGAGTATAGAAATCATATCTAACAGATTTAAGAAAATTACTTAGACAGAAAAAGATAAATAATTTTATTTATTTATCTGTAAGTTTATTTGGCCTTTTTCTTCTTTTTATTTATATAGAAGACTAGATGTGTTTTTGCCTGTTTTCGCAAGTCGGTATCCTTAGAGAGTGAATTTACAAATTTCCAGAGAAATCCGTTTGCAAATAGAATTGTAGTTGTTAAAAAAATTGTTATAAAATGACTTATGCTTCTAGCATTTGTATCAAAGACGAGAACCAAAGTGGTAAATAAAATTAAATTAAATTATATACGGGTACACATCATTTTTACCAGTGGCGAGTAAAAATAGTTGAAAAGTGGGCTTGAAAATGGGGCGACTTTCTGGAATATACAGATAATATGTACCAACTTTGCAACAAATCCGTTAGAAAACAGAAATTTTATAGCGAACAAAGGAACAAACAGAAAATTAGTTTTATTTATATAGATATTCGTTTTCTATCAGGCTTTTAAATAAATTCATAAATTATTATGTAGGCATCCTGGCCATATGATTATTATACATATAATTTAATTTATTGAACACTCATACGGTCTCTTATCAAAATTATTCTACTCGCAGTTTTTCCGTTTAGGAATTGTTTGTACCGTTCTTCAGTTTTCTGCTTAACAACACATTTGGCTTATCAAATAATTTTAGATGCAGTCATTTTATCTATGAAACAAATTTAATTCTCTAAAAAAAATTTACTCATCGAAATTGATAATTTTACTGCACTATAACAGAAACATAATAACAAATTAAATTTTTACACCAGAGCAAATGAAACCTATTTATGCATTTCATATATTGAAACACAATTTATTTTCCAACTGAGATATACTCGATCTGTCCAGGGTCGACAAAGGCATACTTCCTTAGCATTTATGCCACCACAGCCGTCTAGTACTTGCTCGGCTCTTGGATGAATATATGCAAGTAAAATACTCCGTTGAATTTAATGCTTTGGGCTCGACTAACAAGCTACAGTATAAAATAATACTAATAGCTGCGCTGATTATGTCTACCGGAGAAAAGTTCATGTGGAATTTAAAACTCGGCTCCTCGACTTGTTGTTAAACTTGATGTTATATGAATATTTTTATTTGTACTTAATGAGAATTATAAGTGTTTATTTTGTATGACTGGTATCATGCAAGTTGTACGCTACGCATTTCATGTTCGTCTGTTAAGTTAAGTATGTAACGTCACTAGAACAAGAAGAAGAACAAGAATGCAAGATTTACATTTGGCGCCATTCGAAGTGTCATTGTTTGACATTTGAACAATTATTATTGTTTGCTAGTAGAAGGTACGAGGTTAGTAAAACATGACCATGGACAGCGAAGGGAGTTCGTTAATTGGGTATTGGAGAGACAACATGAAAATGCTGATTTTGCCGATAAAATCATCTTCAGTGACGAGGCCCATTTCCATCTTGATGGCTTCGTCAATAGGCAGAATTATCGCATTTGGGGTGAGGAAAATCCTCAAATGATTAACGAGTAGCAAATGCATCCTCAACGTGTCACTGTGGTGTGGTTTTTGGGCTGGAGGAATCATTGGACCTTTTTTTTATGAAAATGAGGCAGGTCAAGCGCAAACAGTCAATGGTGTTCGGTATCGTGAAATGATAACCAGTTTTTTCTTGCCTAGAATTGAAGAAATGAATGTGGAGGGCTTGTGGTTTCAACAAGACGGCGCCACATGTCATACAGCCAGAGAAACAAATCAATTGCTGCATCAGTCATTTATTTAAAATTTAAATCTTGCGTTCTTGTTGGGACACATACAGACATTTCTTAAAAATACTTGCCTACACTTATTGAGTACCAGGTCCTACAAAAAGGGGCTCAAGCCGGCAGATACTATATTTATTTAAAAGAAAATTCATAATTTTCCATATTTTTCAAATCTGGGCCGAAATTGTTCCATTTAGTGTGAAACTGAAGCGCAAAAAATGGAATTGAAACATTAATATCTTAAATAAGGGTGTGAAATTGAATTTGAACACAGTTAAAATGTAAATTAATCGAGAAACGATATGGGCTTAAAACGCTGCAGTTCCATTTTAAGTTCCAATTCCATACTATTACCCAATAATTTTTCAATTCCATTTTGTTACGTTTCATTCCACAGCATTCCGCCTCCATTTTGTTTTTACAAAAAATTAAATGGAATAAGAAATAAAGTGGTTAAAACAATTTTTTTAAAAAGTCTAAGAAAATTTCAATTACAACTAGGTTACTATTATTGAAAGTGGTATAAGTAAACTTTAAAAAAAACTGAGTTAGTGATAATTTTATGAAGATATACACATCATCTTATTAAAATAAATAAAAAAATTACAGCTGAATTCTCTTCTTGCAAATCAAAGCAAATCATAACATGGCCGTACATAATTCGTGGAGTGATTTGTCTGATTAATTTCGATAATGAACGAGACTGTTATATATTTAATAGATGCTTTCGGAATTATTGTGTTTGTGCTTACCTATTGGTTTTTCTCATTCGTTAATCATTAACTAGCATTGATTATAGTACCTGCCTTGCGTACTCAGAGCCCGTTGCTACTACCGATTGAATAATTAAGTGAGGTCTTCGGACGTGATCACTGTTCGGATGGAAACAAAAGCGAATACACATACTTGGCTGACTTTAAATATAGAATTATTATGGGACTTTTGAAAGTAAAAAAAATGTGAACTAAAGCGTGAATAACATAAATTACTCATAAATATACGAAAAATATTCAGTTCGATTAATACAAATTAGAAATTGCAATCAATAAGTTGCCCATATCTTACGATTATTAATCATGTATGAATTTATAATTTAAATTAACGGATTAAACAGGAAACGAAAGCGTAGAAAAAATAAAAAAAATTATCCTTGAAAATCATATTATAATTATTGTAGTTTCTGTTGAAATTTTCTCTAGTATTTTAAGGTACGAAAAATTCGAAATCTAAAACAGTTTTTATTGTAAATAATTTTTTTCTATTTAGACAAGTACTTAAAGTCTTAAGCATTCAACTCGTCTAAATAGGCTTTTTTTGTTTGTTGTTTCTTATGAAACGTTTTTTTTTTTTTAATTTCGTAATAAATATTTTCCACTCTTAAATAACTTCCTTGTAATTTTTGTATGTCTGTCTTTCTAATTAGAAAATGTGTTTTTCTTTTTAATTTCAGTCATGTTGTCATCTAATATCATTTACATATCTTGAACGGTGAGTTTAATAATTTATTACCAAAATTGTTATTGAGCCAAAAATAAAATTATTTATTATTTTTAGTTAAATGTTAAAAACAAAACTGTATGTGAATTGGTATTAGCTGTATCTCTCACTGCTCTCCCCTCTTACCTATATACTTCCTCTCTTCTATTGCAGTGGCCTAATGACAATTTTATGTCTTCTAACCCTCCCATCATGACTTTTATGAAACGTGATATTTTTTTACTGTCGTTGGATTGTGGCGTACGCACACGTCCCAGTTAAATTTATGCATGTGTTCCGTTAAGTGACATTTCAAACATGAACATGGTACGAGTTACAACAATATTAAAACCAATAGCAGTAACAAAAACAGCAACAACAACTAACAACATTAAATTAACATTAACAATTTAATTTAGAAAATATTTAAATTACAAAATACTCAAACAAAATGTTTGAAATGAAAAATTGTTAATGATAAAAAAGGAAATAATGAACACGACTAAGTGTACAACTACACCTTGCTAACACGCATATAAAAATCTGCAAGATTTTATTATAAATGAATGTCAGCTACTTAACTGCATAAATTCTTTAAAAATTTAAATCTTAAAAAAAAATTTCACAGAAATTCTTTGATCAGCTTTTTTTATAAACAACAAGCACGTTCGTACGAAGTAGCTTAATATCGCTATTAAAATTTATTATTTCATTGTGAGCCATTTAATATCAGTTCTAGCTTTCCCAATGCTAATAATATTAAAAGGTATTATTGAAGTATATAAAGAGCACCATTTTGTCCCCTTCTTGTTTTCTCTCTTTACCAAAAACCGTTTGATAGTTCTAGATTCTTAACTATTACAAAAAGTGTCATTAAAATTAATAAGAAGTATAATACCATAAAGAGCTTTCCACCTTGCTTCAGACCATTTGAGCCCAATCTAGCACTTCTAGGTTCGTTAATAATAAAGTATCAAATATTACTATTAAAATGCATTACCATTTTTTCTCTTAATGCTTTTCCACTTTGACTTCCACAACTTTAGCTTAGTCTCATAGTTCTATAGTACCATTAAAATCATATTGTCTCTTTTACGATTTGCTATATCGTCCATATACCATTCGACTCTACTGTTACAGTTCTAGGCTTGCATAAAAAAATATCACTACAATTGTTTAAATATAAAGTATCAATCCTATTTCTCTCTTTTGGTACTTTTTTTCTAACTTCAAAATTTGTTTTATATGGATGGGTGTTACAAATTAATAATAAAAAAGGTACATTTTTAGAAATAGGAGTAAAAAGGGGTACATATTTTATCCCTTAATTGCTCGCATTTTAAAAAAGTGCCACTACACATTGGAGACATTTTTAAGAAGCGAAGAATACAATTTAGTTTTTGTTGCTGTGATTCTTACTTTGAAAGATAAATGGGGTTAAAGTAATATACCAAATTTACCCTTTTACTCTTTTTATCCCACAAAAGTACCAATACCAAAAAGTTCCAAATACTCATATGCTTATATTTTTATTCGAATATTTTGTAGTTTGTTTTCGAATTTCCAAAAATCCCTTCTTATTCTTCTTAGACATTATGAGAGAAACCTACTCACCGAATTTTAAGTTCCGACCAGGCCGTTTGGCCTGATCAATGATGATAAGTCAGTCCGTCAGTCTCAATAACGTTACTTTTTTTTTATGTATAGATATGGTGCTTTGTTGCAGTTTTTTTTCTAGAGTAATTTTTGAAATTATTAAACAATTAAGTACATGTTGGTTGTGTGGTTTTGAGGTTGAGAGGTCACGGCCTAACAGCCATTTATTAGAATTGCAAAATTTCATTTTGAATAATATACTCGCCAAGATAATGGAATGATTTCTAAGAACGTCCCTTTCATAAAATGTGGACTGATAAATTTGTGTCTCTAAGTCATAAGAACAGGGTATTCTCACTAAGTGCCTGTAATGCTGTTTAGTGAATGAAGACAAGACAAACTTTAGCAGTAGACTTACATTTCTGTTCGAAATATATATCAGGGAGCTCTGCCCAAGCGAGGAACTAGAAAGAGACACATATAACAGTCACATCTATATTCATTTGGACAGTAGAAGGAGACTTCAGAACTGCTCATAAGAAATAAATTCTTAAGACAAAAATTATCTCCATCACGATTAGACATGTTTAGCTTAACTATTTTGTGGTTACTTTATTCGTTTAAAGATCGGTCTATTCAACATTTTTTTTTACCTGTCTCTTTTTAAATATTGCTTGGTTACACTTGCAAGTTAAGAAAATATCTCATACATATTTTACACATAAATTTATTTGTTTGTTGGAATGAATAAAAAAAATTAAATTTTTATATGATATTTAGCACATGTACTCGTATTTTCAAATACAATGAAATAAATATTTTTAAATACAAAATCCAATTTTAGCACTTGAACACGTACGTATATATTATACGTACAGTAAACTACTGAAAATCGAAAACTCAAACTCCCAATTGGGCTGCACACACTTACACTTTTTGATGCATGCAACCTCCTTCTAACAAAAGAAATGGAAAAGAATGTTTTCAAGAGTGCATCATGGTAAGTTGGGGGGCAGTAGAACAAACAGTTGGTGAGTGAGCAGGAAGTAAATGTGTGAAGAAGTACAGCAGGGTTTGGGTATTAGAAGGAAATTAAAGCCAAAGATTTCAGGATAAAATATGTTGATTTATACAATTGAATTTTTAAAGGTTTCTTATGCGCTACTATTTTTTGCTTTTACTTTTATTGTGTGTATGTGAGTGTATGTTAGTCTTTTGTTTCATGTTGTTTGAATATGATGCTTGTGGAGCAGAAGCTGTTATGTCATCATGTGTTGCAGTATTCTAAGAAAAACACATGTTTTTTAATAAAATGCTGATAATATAATGCAGACATTATTTGCATACTTAAATAGAAAATCTTATGAGAAGCATATGATGGCTATTGAATTTCTATTTAATTTTTTTTTTTAATTTTTTTTCTTATTATAAATGAAATTAAAGAAGATCAGAGGCTAATATGAAATTGGGAATTTCGTGAGTCAAGTATTTTTTTATTTGTTAATCAAGCCTTTTTTGCAGTGTACTTAAGAGCATTCGATTTAAAATGGCTAGTTTTCGGTCAAACTAATTCAATCCCGAATGCGTCAATTTGGGTCCTACTTCCGATTAGATTTTAAAGTAAATGTTCTTTTTTTTTTTTTTTTTTTGGGTGAGGTAGGGATTGAAAATGCCTTTGTACTTTCAGTCCACTAAAAGACTCCCTCTTCCTTTTCTGGGGGATCCTTCCCTGCATGGCTTTCTGCATTATTTCGAGAAGGCCCAGAATCTTCATTCTAGAGAGGACCATTCACAAATAAATTTATATTTTAATTAGAAGCAAAAATGTTTTTTATTTCAAAGTTGTTACTGTGAGAACAAGTCACAATTTCCATTTGGGAAATTTTAACGATGAAAAGAGCGAATAATGAAAATCGAAAAGCGATCAACCAATTTCCAAAAACTTTTCTGAAAGTGCGTACTACATGTATATAATGGCGATTCCTTACTCTACCCTAAGAGTTCCTTTGCACTCTTTCTTTTCTGTTGTTTTTTGTCAAGCTAAAGACTTTTAAAAAGGTAAATGAATTTTTTATACGCCAACGGTAACTCTGAATGCAGAAAGCTTTCCTTTGACAACTTTTAATATATTTAAGGATATGAAATTGTTTCATCTTCCACTCACACGTCTTCTTATTCATTTATAAATTTTCATTTTTATGTGCACAATGTAATGAAAAAAATC
This sequence comes from Thelaira solivaga, assembly GCA_947397855.1. Classification (NCBI taxonomy): domain Eukaryota; kingdom Metazoa; phylum Arthropoda; class Insecta; order Diptera; family Tachinidae; genus Thelaira; species Thelaira solivaga. The sequence continues at coordinate 32,536,374 of OX377612.1, forward strand.
TGTGTGAGTAAGAAATATTTTTGAAGGAAGTAGGACATTAAACGGAAGTCAAGGAAGTTTGAGGTTACATTATACTACCAACAAATAAGTCACTTACAAGCAAACGCAACATATTTAATATTGCATTTTCACTTTCCTTTTTTTTTTCTGCTCTTGCTGGTAATGCACACAAATACGCAGTCAAGTAAAGAAAAAAAAATGTTAAGACCAACCACATTTTATGTTCCTGAAAAAGGAAAATAAAGACAATAAATTTTATTTCATTTCAGGTTTTCTTGTTTGTTTTTTTTTTTTTTTTCATTCAAACATTTTGTTGCTCTATTGTTTGTATGACTGGCTGGAAATAAAATGAACAAAAAAGAATGTACGAACAAACTAGACTTTTCAACACTTTAATTTAATTAAATTACAATTTTCAATGCTCTCACAATAAATATATTTTAAAGAAAATAAAAATAAATTAGTGTGTGTGTGTGTGTGTGTGTGTAAGTGTAATGATGGCACACATGTACGAGTAGCATAATAAAGATAAATTAAAGTAAACATGGAATTTCATTAAGGTGAAAAAAGAAGAAGTTTTACATGTAAAAGACATTTGCTTAAATCGATTATAAACTAGATTATAGTACAAGAGTGGCTTTATTAAATTTAATTCAAGTTTAGTTATAAAAGTTTGATTTTTTTTTTGTTTTAGACAAATTTTCAAATAGTTCATTTGGTTTTTAGTGATTGAAAATTTTTAAAGAAAGCAGAACAGCTTCTCAGTTACAAACAAAATAGGAAATTGATTTAAAAATTAGGAATTCCAAAAACTACTTTTTTCCATTTTATGCCATAATTCAATTTAAGGGCGCAAATTGTTTATAAAATGTGTCCCAGTAAGACTTTTTCAAGAGTTGTCTGGGAGGTGATGCAATATTGCTGGGATTATGTCGTCTAGTTAAGGCTACAAAGTCCATTATCATGTTCCTGTAACGAATACCGTTCACAATCACCATTATTTTGATCTCTTCTTCATAAAAAATAGGCCGGACTAAAATCTGCACCAGGCAATTGCTTGTAGTGGCTGCATTTGTTTCTTGTGAATTGCACAAGGATTTTGCGCTTCATCGGAGAAGATGATTAATTTTTCGAAAAATTTTCATTGCTTTCACTCTGTTAGTTCACAATTATAATGAGTTGCTTTTTTGTAAGCCGCTTCATTTTTAATAATCAGAATTTGACAGCTGCCTAACTTTAGAGGTGCCACTGAGAGAGAAATAGATGGATAGATAGAGAGAGAGCGAAAGAATGAGAGAGACACTCTATATTAGTAAAAACAACTAAAATTTAAACTGTACGTATAACTAGTGAATTTTCGACGGGTTACAAATTATGTTCTCACAACCAAAGCTGTTTTTTTCTCTGTGGATTTTTGATTGATAATAAAGAAAATTTTTTTAAATACACACACTCACGCTTCTAATTGGTATAGGAGTACTCACTCGCTCTATTATTTAAGAATTTTCGTATATAAAAATTCTTTAACTGACTTAAAATAACACAAGTGCCACAAAAGTGGCTCTCGATGTCTTGCCAGTACTTAACAGCTTTCCTTCACTTTTGGTTTGCTAATTTTTATTCAACCAATAGTAAATATTTGCCTGAATTATTGTGAATGAGCTGCTGTGGTTGAATGAACAATTGCATTTGAAAGTTTGTAGCTGGGTTTTTTTTGGTTTTTTTTTTCTCTCTTCGTTATAATGAATTCTAATTTCGCTTAAAGATAAAAAGTGTTTGCCGCACGCTTGTTTGTTTAATGTTTTGAAGTTATTTTTTAAGATTTTTTATAGTGCAATACATACTTTGAAAAAGCGTAAGAAAAAACAAAACATTTAAATACCAAAACAACAAAAAAAGCTTTTTGTAAAATGCCGACCACCAACCACTGTGAACATTTAAATAAAAAATAATATAAAAAAAAGAAACTCAAATTCAAACACAGTTTGTTTCATATGTCAAGGGTTTCATGTTGTGTTATGCATTTTTTTTACTTGTTTCTTTAAAAAAAGGAAAATAAACTTTTATTTATTGCAAAAATTGAATGCTAAATATTGTTGTTTATCGATTTAAATAATTTAAGGAGTTCCCAAACGGTTTCTAAAAAAATTATTTCTTGGCTGACAAATATCAGCAATTAAAATCGCTGAACCACCAAGAAAGAAAATGTAAGCCCACCCTATTGCAATAAAGTATTTGAACTGATGTTGAGTGCAGTATGTGGCAACGTTGACCATATGTTTCATATAAAATCTTATTACAAATGTCGTTGTCATAATTGATTTTATGACAAGCAGATATAAAATATATGCCCAACATTGCCACGTATCACCATTTTTGTTACAACAATGACATTAATCAAGGTTATTAGCTTGTCATTAAATCGACTACGTTAACGACATTCGTAATAAGACTGATGTACTCATATTATTTTCTATTACTTAAAATAAACTTAAGAAGCACTGAAAATTTAACTAAAAAAGTGTGGCAGCAACAACTTGTTTAACATTTTTAAACTTTTATAAATTGTTGCTTTATATCCAAATTTTTCATTATCTAAAAAAGTGTGTTTTTAGTTTTTATGAATATTTATTTCTAGTTTTATTTTGTATTTTTAGTTTTGCTATTTTGTGCCAAATTTATATTTTGTTTTTTTTTTTTTTTTATTAGTAACAATAACTTGATTTTCTTTTAAATTGGTTTTATTGTGTTGTTTTTAAACTAACATACATGAAGTGAAAACATTTTGTTTAATGAACTTATTGTTTCGATTTTGTTGTTTCCAAAATGTGGGAAACCTGTTGAACTTTCATAGAAACATAAAAAAAAGTGGCAGGAAAATTTAAATCTTCAACAAAAACAAATAATATTGAAATTATTAAAAACTGAAAACAGAATTATTTTAAACGAAGAGAAAATATTATGCAAGAGAAAAGCAAAAGTTAATTTTCATTTAGATTAAGTTAAATGGAATAACCAAACCAAAAAATGTTACAAAAAGACTTATATGAGTGTAAGTCCATTCAACCCATTACTTGCTTTAAAAAAAAAACGTAAAGAATTTTTTTAATTATATTTCCCGATTTGAACAAATCATGTGCTTCACAAGATATTAGCTTCGAAATTGTTAAAAATATAAGACACTTTACTGGCTGTCGGTTTTTCGTTCACAAGCGGAGGTAAATTGTGAATAAATATTTTGTGTGTAAGAATTTTAAAAAGATTTTTACTTTTTTTAAATAAATACAAAACGTTTCTTTTAAATAACAAAACTGAAAGCAATATATTTGTTTGAATTTTTTTAGAAATCGTGTTTAAAAATTGAAAGTGTCATATATAACTTTTGGCCAGTAATCAGACCCAGTCCACAACAAATTCTTCATTATTTAGAAGAAATGGAAATCGAGGAACGTTGATGGAATTGTATTTACTGTAATAGTATTTTAGGTTGAGTATTTCTTATCAAAAATAATTTAGATCAGCCTGAATATTTAGTACGATTGGAACTAGAGTTACTTGTTACTCAAATAAACGAATAAAAAATATCATGCCGCGCTGTTGTGGTAGCTTATAAGTCGTATACGAGTAGGTGATCGTCTGTACCAAAATGTAGTAAAATACTTTATTTTTACTTCGAATATAGATGTGTCTATTCAAAATGCCTGACTGATGCATCGGAGGTCTACAAATAGTATGTCATAATTAGAATTCTAGTCGAAGAAGTACAGACTTTAGGACTAGTTGTTACACTAACTTTGCTATTGCAAATTAGCACTTTGTGCAACTACATACTCGACGGCACCTCGATTTAGACACCTGCAAGAGCTTAAACAGACTTGGGTGCCAAGAATAATGTTGCCTTATGCAGAAAATGCTTTGCTCCATAGCATACTGCGAGAATTCACCAATAGCTGCTTGTTTTACTTATTAATTTTTTACAGATTAATATGATTTTTTATTTTAATTATAATTTCGTCGAAATTGAAAAGAAAAAGGGCAAAATTTTTAAAAATTAAGAATGAATGCTAAAATAATAAACACCACTTAGTGCATGCAAAGGCCATATGGAACTCTCTTCTGCTGCGGACTGGGTAGGTCGGAGGGGTAAGGCAACACAAATATTGACGTTAGGACATAAATAATAGAAGTTTTACTAAAACTACTCTACAAGGAGCCAAAAACCACTATTACTTCGATTTACACCACTTTCAAAAATAACAGCTGCTATAAGTCTTTTTTATGTGGTTCCTTAATCGAGCAAAAAAAGCCAAATAAGAAATAGACTATATCAAATACTAAAAGAATTTAGAACAATATAGAAATAGTATGTGGCTCGATCATCAAAACCTATGGCTGCAGCTTAAGAAGCTGTGCAGCCCCTCTAACCCTACTAATGCCAGTCTAGAAAGACTTCGAAGGCAGCTCTAACAAACGAAAAACCTTCTCTGATCCTTCAAAATAAAATAAAACACTTCTGCTGTAAACACAACTGGGGCGAACAATTAATTATTCGCTGCGAATATTCCTCGTTGAAAGTAAAACATATTTGTGTGAATGAAAAGGCTTACAAACAGTACGTTGCACGAAATTCGGCGTTCGTCTACCAACGACGAATAATTAAATTGTCGTAGAGTGGCCGTATTTATTTTAGTTTTGTCATTTAAATTAAAAAAAGCAAAAAAAAATTAATAATAAATATTTACATTTAAATTTTATAACTTTAAATCGTTTTTTGTTATTATTTTTGTTTTCAAAATTAATGTTATTTTTAAAATATTTATAGTCACAACATCACTTGCAAAAGTAAGCAAAAATGGAAATAAAAATTAATTTATTAATTCAAGTAGTTGTGATTGTTATTAGCAAAACTACCATAGAAAAAGTTGAGAAAAATTAATGTTCATGCTAAAAGTTGTGGACTGCAACTTTTATACAGCTACTAATTATTGATTGTTAAATTTTTTGCTTTGCTTCCGCCGTTTTTTTTTTCCGAAATTCGAGGCTTAATTGTAATAAACTGGTTATACATTTATGATTCAAAATATTCCCCATTACTGGCCACTACTTTCTCCCATCTTTCGGGCAGCGTACGAATCACGCGTTGAAAAAACTAGTCATCTTTTGAAGTGATCCACGAATCAACCCAATTTTTTACTTCTTCATAAGACCCGAAGTGCTGGCCAGCCAGGCCGTGTGCCATTGATCAAACAAGTGATAGTCCGAAGGAGCAACGTCTGGAGAAAACAGCGGGTGGGGTAAGACTTCCTATTTTAACGTTTCCAAGTATGTCTTGAGCACTTTCGCAACATGGGGTCGAGCATTGTCATGCTGTAAAATCACTTTATCCTGTCTCTCGTTGTATTTCGGCCGTTTGTCTTTCAATTCTCAGCTCAAACGCATGAATTGCGTTCGATAACAATTGCCTGTGATTGTGTCAGTTGGTTTGAAATACTCATAATACACTAAGCCAAGCTGGTCGCACCAAATACAGAGCATAACCTTGGAAGCATGGCCGGGATATTCCCATGATTTTCTTCGCTTGAGATTATCGTAATGAACTCATTTTTCATCCCCAGTCACAATGCGATGCAGAAATCCCTCCCGTCTTTGTCTTGCAAGCAGCTGTTTGCAAGCAAACCAACGCCGTTCAACATCTCTCGGCTCCAACTCGTACGGCACCCAATTTTATAGTTTCTGAATCATTCCCATGTCTTTCATTAGTACAGTGCATCTGCAGTGGGCATTCAAAAAGAATGCTATTTATACTTAAGCTTTGACCACTTAGTAGAAAAATTAAGCTGTCTAGATACACGTAACATCTAAACCAAGAATATTTGCTCTCTACTAATATGCATATGTAAAGTGTATCTACACAGCTTGCTAAAGGTGTAATCTGCTTTGGTATTATTCTTGGAAGTAAGTCTGTATAGCCCTTTTCACAAGTAAGAGTTAAGCATTGACACCTTTTCTGTTTTACTCTCTCTCTCTTTTTTTAAAATAAATTGCTTTAGTTTAAAGTTAACCAAAATTATTAATTATCCAGAACAATGATGCTGGCTAAACCAATGCAATGTTGCCAACATGATGTTATTTATGAGCATAAAAGAAAGAAAATTTTGTAAAAACCACTTTTAAGCCATAAAATAAATGAGTTTGATTTTGGAAAATAGCGTTGCATTGAAATTGAATAATTTATATTTAAAACAAAATGAGTTTGTTGTAAGTTTTCACTATTTTGTTTTCTTGTTTTTGTTTTGTTTTGTTTTCTTTGACATGACTGGCTGGCTGGCTGGCCGATATCCTTCTGTATGTTACAATGTTGGTGCTCTTGTAGCCGTTGCATGTTTTCTACTGTCAAAAGTAACAACATCAAACTAAAAACTGTCATGCTGTGTAACAACCAACAATAAAACTAAAATGTTCATGTAACATTTAAAAACGACGAGTGTAAACCTAAAAAAGTTTTTAGAAACTTAAAAAAAAATAAAATAAAAAATAACAGAATTATCCCCATAAATTGTTATAAGTTGTAAAACCTTTTTCTTGTTGGTGTTGTTGCTTTAAAAATTTTTTTTCAAAAAAAGTAGTTGTAATGACTCTATTGCGGCCACCACCAGACAACAAAATTTAATCAAACGCTTGAAAAATGAATGGTCATGGAAAAAGTCCTGAAAAGACCAACATTAAAGCAGTAGCAGCACTGAAGACCAAATATCAAAATAAAGAAACGCTAACGTCATCAATAACAATGGCTTATTGTCATCAAACACTAAAAATGCTGTTACCGCAGCTACAGTTTATTTCTTTTTTTAACTGAGTTTAACGGTCTGGCCTTCAGTTGGTTTTTTTTTTTTTTTTTTAATTTATTTGTCTAACTGAATTTTTTTGTTAGTAAATAAAACAACACTTAAGCTACGAGTACGTATCTGGCCAAGACCAAGACCCACCACAACATTAGCAACCATTTATTTTATGCCAACCATAACCATCACAGTGGCAATTGTTTAAAAGCTGGCAACGTGTGTTTTTCTTTATTTGTTGTTGGCAATTTTAAAAATATCATTAATATTGTGTCTAAATAATAAAAGCTCGTACAAGCATTAGAAAAAAAAAGAAATACAAATCAACATCACTTTTTCATTTTTTGTTAAAAAAAAAAAAACGACACAAAAACAATGCAATTTGCATAAAATCAACATTGTTGAAATTTCTTACTTTGACTGCTGACTGCTTACTAACTGTTTGTTGTATAAATGCTGCTGAATAATTCAATCCATCCAATTCTTTTCTAACAATCCAATACTGTCTGTCAGCAGCAACAATAGCAACAACTTTGTCAACAACATGTTTTAATACACAAAAATTGTAAAGAATAAATCTATTAAAACAAGCTGCAACCAACGACAGTAGCAAGAGCAGCAATAAAATTTCAATGTTTTATTTGCATGAATTAAGAAATTTTAGTTTTAGTGTTATTGTGTCTACATAGTTTTTGTGCACAATGGGTTGTTTTAAAATATCAGTTAGTATTTTCAAAATCTTCCCCATCACATTTAACTTTTATTTTCAAAATTTTTGTTTCTAATCACGGGTTATGCCATTTTGTCTTAAATTTTCTAAAACTACTAGCATCCAACAACAATAAGGGAGCAACTGTCGAGAAAAGCAGGGGCTAGTCGCTTTGTTGGTCCAAGATCTCACTCTGTCAGGAATTGACTTTACTACGGGTTACATGACTGAACCTTGTAGGGTATTGCAATACGTGCCATCAGTCAAAACAAACTATTCAGTTCATGTAACAAAAACAAAGAGACAACAGAATACATCTGTGGCAATATGGAATAACCGCTTATGTCTTATTAACTTTAGAAGCCCCTAAAATTATATATCACTCCACTACGCAGGGTGGAGAAACAAAATCGAAAAGATTGCTGGAGGGCCGAAGTGGGCATGCGGCAGTCAAAGAGACTTCTGCTCATTAGCGCAGAAGTTGCTTTAAACCTGAGCAGAAATGACATTAATGTGAGGGGCCATTGTAGACTTAACTACCATATGAATAAAATTAGTGTGGTAACATAACACCTGCCTTTTTTGACGAGAAGGACGGGAAACGTGTGTACATGTTCTGTGCGAGTGCAGAATAAACGGAATGAGCTGCTTATGTGAGACATTGGTCCTACATCAGTTATGAGATTCGAAAGGAGTGTCGTATTGTAGCTGCACAATAGGTTTTAAAGGTAGCGGAATAATCATAACAAAGGAATAATATTTTCGATTCATTGCCATTTGATTAATTGAGAAATATATCGCCCCACTATCCCTGAACCATAATAACAAAGTTGTTTAGTTGTTGAGCAACAACAAGTCAATTTTTATTTAAGTCGAGTTAAATGATTTTTCCTTGTTTATGGTCTAATTTGGACCATACAACTATCTTATATAGCTCACAAATCTCTCAAAAGAAGTCTTTGAATTCTTAATGAATACTAAACTTAGGGAGCGTTTTTAACATAGCACACTGCGAAAACAATTTCGGTTGTAAGAACTAAATTTGTTTCCAATCAAAAATTTAGTTGTGGTAATCAAATATTTTAGTTCTAACAACCAGAATTCAATACTGCTGTCCAAAATTGGGTTCTCTTCAGAATTTTTTGAGCTGTTAGATCGATTTTCTATTGTCATCATTACAAAATTCGACTCTCACAACTGAACTTTTGATTGGAACCAAATTTAGTCCTCACAACTGAAGTTGTAGTCTCACAATGGGTGTATTTTTGCCCCAGTAACTGGGCAACTTGTTACCGATCCTAGTTTTAATTTTAGAGTTTCTTGAAAATATTTCAAGCTGTATCACGGTTATTTTTTGGTTGCAATTAAAACATTCGGTTGTCACAACTGAATTTTTCATTTCCAATAAATTTAATTCTCATTAACGAACTTGTCTTCTCAGTAAGCGACTTTCCTCTCTTGTTTCAACAAAATTCAAGCAGCTCTGCAGACTGAAAACTTTATTTTATATGCCTCACAGTGATATTGTACCACTGTGCCTTTGTCTTTAAGCCGTTTTGTTAAACTGCTGCAAAAATACTTCTAAATTAAAATATTATTTAATTAAATTGTGTATTTTTTTTATTATAACTTTTCTACAAATGACAATTATTTATACATTCATTTTTGTACGTTCGCTCAAATATTTTAACAGACTGAACTTTTATGGCATTTATTAATTGCTTTTTGATATTCAAAGTTGTAAAACAATAAATTATTAAAACACCAGCAGAGATGACAACGTTTTTGTATTAGAAATAAAACAATTAAAAATAAATAAATTCAGCAAGAAAAACTTCATGGTGTAAATAAATAAAAGGTTTAGTGAAAATGTAAGTACATTTTGCGAGAATTAGAATCGCTAGATAATTAAACCATCCAAACTTTTGATAATTTGGTATTACAGTCAACAACTGTCAACTAAAAACTGTCAATTTCAGTTGCTATTTGAACTATTTTTGACAAACAATATTTTGTGATTCTTTTGTTATTTATGTAGTGAAAATTAAAAGTAAAAATTAAATATTTTATTCATAAAATATTAAAAATTTTAGGTTAAATCATGGTTAAATTTAATACCAAACAATAGTTTGAAGCGGTCACTCTTAAACATGTAGCTGGTAGCGATGGTGGATATTTAGGTGGTAGTGGTGGATATCTAGCTGGTAGTGGTGGATATCTAGCTGGTAGTGGTGGATATCTAGCTGGTAGTGGTACCTCGCTTTTTCCTAGTAACTTTTTTTAATTTAAATTATATGAAATTGCAATTTAGTATAATTTGCATAATGAGACTTATAATTAAACCATTAATTAAGGCTACAGGAGAATTTTGGAAAGAGCAGAAACAAATAACAACAGCAATAACAAGAAAAGAAAAAGAAAAGGTACTGAATTGCATACAAATTTAGTAGTAAGAGCTATTCCAATCAACATGTTCTGTCTTAAAACAAGCCAAGTCAACTAAATGCTATATTTACGGCATTTGTATCAGTTTACGTGGTTTCACTTGCTGATCATGTGACAGACAAACAAACACACTAAAGAGGAGCAAAAAACAATCCATATCTATCGGCAGAAAATGAGCACCCAAGTACTCCAAAGTCAAACTGATTTTCAAACACTCCTCCCTTGTCCATTGAAAAATATTTTTAAAAATTTTTATAACAAAACCCATTCAGTAGCTTTAGAGAATTAGATTTATCCCACATTCACTATTTCTTGCTCAGAAAATCCTTATGCGATCCATAAAAAACAAATCCACACACCACGAGCAAGTGTATGGTGCTGATTACGGTCAGACCTTACTTTTTTGAAGATGAGACAAAATTGGTGGCGATTTTAAACAGGTTCCGCTACAAGAACATGAAAACGAAGCTCTTGTAGCTTCAATTGGGCCCTATGGATGTGGACGACATGTGGTTTCAGCAAAATGGAGTCACTTGCCATATAGCGTCTGAGTGGAACAATCAATTTATTTCAGCATGAAACGAAAATGTGCACTCTAACTAAAACGCCCTTTCTTACATACAGTATATATCGCTTTTTTCCACAAGCATTTGCCAAAGTTTGTTTCGAAAGCTGCTATATGGAAAGTTCGGTTTCTAAGTCTTTTAGTTCTTTACTTGTGTTAGAATAACAATAAAATGTAATAATTCAAGGACATTGTGCCATAGAAAAAGTATTTTCTATACAAAATTTAAAATTTTTAATTTTCAAAATAACGTACCGTATTTTATTAAAATCGTTGTATACCTTTTTTATTTTTCGATTAAAACTGGTTAGTTTACTAGTTCATTTCAAATAATACCGGTTATCACACCTTTTGGTTATTAAAAAAATTTCCTCCAGGAAAAGATTTATTTGATGTTTCCTTAACTAAAAAATTAATATAAAAAGCTAAATATTTAAGCAAAATTAATTTTATATTAAAAAATATTCTTCAATCTAAGTGATTTTATTTTTGTTTTTTAATATTTAGACGCTATTAAGTGAATGTCTTCTTTAAAATGATTATTCAGCTTTAATAATTCTTGTATAGATAAATTTTAAGTTATAGACTTTGAAAACTTTTTCTCTTCAATGCATAGCTTTAATGTGTAATCCAATATCCTTTGAAATAGATCCTTTATTTCCTTATAACTGTGAACCACTTAAGAAGTGCTAGCTAGTTTTTTTTTATTACTTTATTTACAGTCAATTCTTATTTTGTGCTCTCAGCTTTTAATGAGGCAACCATATGTTGTTGCTATTGCAGTGGCTGTTTGTTGTTTATTTACTTAACTAAAAATATTGCAAGAACACACTTTAGCTTAATAAAAACAGAAGCTTGCTACAAAGTATGGGGGCAAAAAATAAAAGAAAAATAAACACTAGAAGCAAAACAAGTCATCACAAATAGCAGCTGAAACTGTTGTGGTTCAACAACGTTTAGCTTGTTGCTGCTGCAGCCAAGAGAAGCAATTACTTACTTCCTGCTAATGCTTTCAATACATCAATTTGTTGTTAGAAAGCAACTAAGAGGGAAACCAAGTTACTAGAACTTTTTGCATTTATATTTGCACCCGAACTCAACCCAGCAACAAAATGCTCAAGATTAAAATAAAAGAAAAAGCAACATTGCAAGGAATAACGCAATTGAAATTTTTCATTTTATTATTTAAACGGAAAAGCACAGAAAATAAAATGCAATAGAATTTAAATTGGCCGACCAGCACATGGAATTAACTCAATTAATGGTGCGACTACCAACCAACATGAGTTAAAAGTGCGGTTGCTGTCTGCACAATTTGAAATACTTTCACTTTTAAAGCTCCTCCTGCTATTTATCTACTAGTAAAGCTGTATGTGGTAGAGGATTAGCAATTTTTTTTAAGGATACGTATTAATTCTAGTCCGATTTTCTTATTTTTTAATTAATGCAGCGTAAATGTCTGATTGTAGCAGGAAGAAACCAATAAACGTCACTTTGTATTTGAATTTTGACAGGGCACTGAAGTGTTAATTTGCTAGAATATGATGTGCCTGACATGGCACTTGTAAGAGTAACTTAAATACCATTGATATTGAAAACTACTACTAAAGGCATTTACAACACTTGCAGGTTTTCTAAGAGATATTTAAATGGAGTACCTACATGCTTGTTACATGCAGATATCTATTTTGAAATCATGTTGTTTATTCATTAAGCCATTTAATTGCTTAAAAGGAACATTTATTTGAAAATCTTTTTTTTTATTTTTTATTTAAAAATAATAAAAAGTTTGAATGCTTGAAATGCTTTTAAAAATAACTGTTGTGATGACAGTAAAAGCTGCCAAAGCAGAAAGGATATGATAAAGCATAATTGGTCTATTAGTGTATAATTTTTTTTCAAAGTTTGGATTGTAACTCCCCTCAGAAATGTTCTCTGTACCAAGAAGATACTATGTGGAAATTTATAGGCAGATTGAAACAAGAGAAGGCGTGCCGCAACCGCCCACAAGTTGTTAAAATTTTTTTAATTCATATAGAAGAACTACAAATGCTGATTTGAGGGTTCGCTTACGAAATATTGTGTCAATTTTTAGGTGGATTATAATAAATTTATTTGTTCTGAGTATAAAAACGTCCTTAAAATTATAATAAGACTGCGGTTTTCGATAAAAAATGTATATTAAATAAAATCTAGCAGCTTCAATTTTTAAGCAAAACGGTGAGTCCCCCAATTAAAGCGTTCTACTGGTGTTAGAAAGTTAAAAAGTAAAATTGTTAAATAAACAAATAAAAAAATTAAAGCAAATAAGTTTGTGAAATTAAAGAAAAATAAATAAAATGAACACAAGAGAAAAAGACCAAGTGTATCTTCTCGGCTATGATGCCAGCCAAATAATAGATGCCAAACTGCCTTCTAATGCACAAGTTTTGCGTGTCTTGTTTTATAACATGAGGAAGGTAAAGCTAGAACTTCGTGCAAGTGCTTCTCTTGTAGTAAAAAAAGTAGAAGTTTTATGGAACAAAGCACGAACCCAATAAGATCTACTGATAAATGTGTTTTAAAGGTAGAAAGTTTATATTTAGAATGGAGAAATTTACAGAAAAGTTCGAAGCGCCAAACATTACTAAAGGAGAAACGAGAGAAGGATTTTGTTGATAAATTTGACGATTTGTTTGACGTTGCTTTTTCTAATGCATTGGATATGATCTCTATAGCGGAAGATAAGATTTTTTTTAATAAATCAAAGAAAAAAGTGCAGACCTGGAGCAATGATAGGTAGTGACTGCAAATTGGCAAAAAAAGAAAAAGCCAAATCGATTCGAGAGAAGAATAAACAACGTTTTCAAGACAAACATACGGTCGTATTGCAAGGTAAATACTAAAGTTAAAGTGTGCTTTGTACTAATTTATATTTTAAAAATGATAGTTCTATATTTTTGTAAAACTGCATTATGTGTTCCCATATTTCTTAAACAATTTTGTAGGCGAATATGACAACTTTGAATCCCAGTCAAGTAACGAAGAGGCTATTGACAATTACGAAATTGAAAAAATTTCAGACCCAACGTATGAAATAGGTGCCAGTACTTCAAGAAAAAAAAGAGGTCGACAAAAAACACCAAAGCTTGTAACAGTTTTAGATAAGTGTAAAGTCAGTGATCGCGATGCCGTTCGAATTCTAATAGCAACTGCTCTCTGACAAAAAAAAATAAAACTCCTTAAACAGTGTAATTTTTGACGGCAAAATGAAACTCTCTTTTTAAAAGTTTCATCTAAGCTTTTATTTAAACGTTGAAAAATAACTCTTAACTGTGGAGAGGGGATGGTTTTTTTAATATCATAATAGATTTTGAAAAAGCTCGTCAATAGGATTCTATTGGTATATGACTTTAACATAAAGAGTTTATGAGTAAAAATTTCATATAGAGATGCTTACGTTATTGTACGATTTTCCTTTCATAAGAATTTTTTTTAGGGTTGCGACACAAATCAGCATATCAGCTGTTTGATGTTTGAAGTAGAAGCGAACGATAGTTAGCCTGGCCGTTATTTTTGACTATTTTTATTTATAATAATTTTAGTAAATTATTCGATCTTATGAATTTATTATTATTAAATTTTATTCAAGCTTAAGATCTCAATGAAAAAATTTTTTTTATTTTAGTTTTCCAATATTTCGACTTTCATTTGAAGGTCTTCTAAGTTTTTTTTAATTGTTTATTTATGACTTTCAATAAGATTATTTATTTTATTGAATTTTTTTTAACAATTTTTTAATATTTTTTTTCAATATTGTGAAATGTTAATTTTTTATTTCAATTTTTTAAAATGATTTCCGGTAGGTTGTTTCTTTTTACCCAACTCAGAATATTTTATTTATTTATTTCATTTCATCTACAGAACAAAATTTTTACAGATTACCATGTACCAAAAATAAAACTTAAAGCTATTACATAGGTGCAAACACCGTGCGATAGGCTCATTTAAGGAGTAATTTGATTTATGAATACCTTCCTCAAACATGCGATTATTTCGAAAAACTCTTGGAGGGCAATTTAATAAAAAAAAATCTATTATTTCAGGACAGCTTATATTCCCATTATGACTTCTTTTAGTGTCTTCTTAACTTCTTTATTTTGGAATGTTTTTTTTTTTTAATAATTGTTTAATTGTAATTTGTTATTGCTGAGTTTTATTAATATATTTTTTGACAATTGGCAACTTCTTGCAGACTTGCTTTTTTATGAATCAACAATTTTTTTATATTAATTTTTATGAGATTTATTTTTATTTAAATTAATTATCAGGCATTTTCTGAAAATCCTTTTGTTAAAAAGAGTTTTCTACGCATATAATTTTGTGATTTCACAACGTTCAGCTAGACACTTCCGTTTTCAAATCACATAGTAATTTTCATCACTGTTATAGGACGTAAGTTAAAATAAATTAATTAACCAAATTATTCAATGTGCCCTTTATTAATTTTGTTGTTTTGTTGTGTTGTAAAAATTAAAAAAAAAATTAAAGGCGACAGTAAAATTTTTATTTGCTTCTGTGTTTTTTTATAGATATTTTTGGCTTAAAAACAATTAAATCAGCTGGTTCCCTGTGCTTTCGATAATATAAAATCAAGCCAAAAAAATACAAAAGCAGTGTGATTTACAGAACAGCGCAAAATCACACGTGTGATTTCAAAACCACATGTGATTTGAAATTACGTGTTTTTCAGAACAGACCTGGTAGATTTAAAGTTACTTTATATTATACGGCAAATTGGCGACATTTTGCCTTAAATTACCGATCTTTTGACGAATTTAATTTTTATTTTCTTAGTTTGAAAAATTGGTTGTTTTTTATCTGTTTGCAGAGTTTTTAGCAAAATGTTAACATGCAATTTATTGCTGGCTACCTTGAAATTTTTCATCAAATGACCATTTTGTGAAGTTTGGGCTATTCTAGTAAATAAACGACTTGTTCTTGGAGGTTAATTCTATCTTTTGATAAGTTGGCATTTTTTCTGCCGTTTCACTGCTTCTTTTATTATTATATTTTGCAAAATTATTAATTTTTTTTTTTTTGTAATTACAGATGTTTTGTCAAATTGTTTAAAATGTATTTTCTTGCCGATTTTAAAATTTTCGATTTTGATTTTTTTAAATAGTTGATTTTTTTGGAACACCACCTTTGACCTGCCCTAATATTCAATTCATATTACGAAATGAATATAAAACGCTTTTAACTGCTTTAAACAATTTATTTTTAATTCAGTTCTGTTGTTAAATTTAAAACAAAATATAAAATTTTTAAAAACTTTGTTTAACAGGAAATTATTTATTTCTTTTCTATTACATGCCATCCATAAAAGAAATTGTTGTTGTTGCTGTTGTAAACATCCTCATATTTCTTTTGGTCCCTTAGCAGCAACTTTCAGTTCCGTTTGTGAACAACAAAAAAACAGAAAAAACGATTTATGTTTATACAAAGTTTGAATGCAACAACAAAGAATAAAAAAGAAAAACAGCCACATGCAACATTAAATGGGAAATGCAGTCAAGTTAAGTTGAGCTAATGTTGATGCTGATGCATGTATGCATTAGGATTAACTAGGATATTGCATCACCTCTAGTTATAAGGAAGAGTTTCAATGTTTACGTTTGCATTTTATTTACAAACCCCTTTCACTTTAGTAGGTGACGGTTGAGACAATTTCCTGCCAGAAAAAAAAATATCCAGTTCATAAAGAGGTAATAATAGTTATGGAGCAAAAAAAACATAATTTTTTTAAGGAAACTTTTCTTCTATTTAATTTTTTATTTTGCTCTAGAAATTTATTAAATATCTAGTCTTTTTTAGTGTGAATAATGTTGTGGCAGTCTTAAATTGCAAGAAGAAGAAAAAAGTGCAATAAAGGAAAGAAAGAAGAAAGTGTGGAAAAGAACCACCCATGTTGTTTATGGCATAAAATGCAGTCAGTTATTTTTGTTGCTGCATTGCACTCCTTAATAACGAAGTCTTTTATATATTGAAGATTTCTATGGCATGACTTTTTTTATTTACGATATTGCAAATATTTTCAAGTATATTGTGTTGCACCATAAAGTAGAGCATCACATTAAACGCTTCTTGTTTTTTTTTTTCTTTTTAATTTTTTATATCACATGTTGCATTTTGTCGCTTGTTTAACGAATCTGTCTTAATTAAAACAGAGATAGAAGCAAAGCGAAATTGTAACGTTTCATTAAATTTATAAATTAATTCGAAATGTTTGTTGTACTACGAGTTGGTGTTGTTTTTCTCAGTTGATATGAAAGTTGTGCCAGCATTAAGACATCTTAATTATGAATTACATAAAAAAATGCATATTACATTTTTGTATAAAATACTAGGCATTTAACTTGCAACTTCGTTAGTGAAGTTTCTTTCGTTTTAGACGATTTAATCTTCTTTCATATAAAAAAAAATCAAAAGGTATCGATAAATTATATAAAAAGTGCCATTTTATCAGTTTCTTGATTTTTCTATTTGCTCAGCATTAATTCATTAATGTTAAAAACCACAAAAAGTACCATTATAGTATAGGAATAAAAAGTACCGTTTTCTTCGCTTAATTATTTTTGGACTAATAGTATCATTGAAACCAATAAAAGGAACTATTTTACCTCTTAATGATTTTTTATTTTGGTCATAGTTCTAAAATATTTAATATCACAAATTCAAAAAGTACCTTTTAAAAATTAAAAAGTATCATCTTGTCTTATTTATAGTTTTTCACTTTGTATAAGATCGTTTGAGCCGAATATCGTAGTTCTAGGTTCGTAAATAATAAAATATAAAAAGTACCAAAAAATTATTAAAAAGTTCCATTTGTCCCCTTAATGATTTTTCACTTTGTTTAGAACCGTTTGAGTTCAACTTTATACTTCAAGGTTCGTTTTCATTAAAAAATCAAAAAGTACCATTTTTTCCTATTAATGATTTCTTATTTTGTTCAGTATCATTTAAAATTCTAGGTTTGCACATAACATAAAAAATACCAATAAAATCTTTTCAATATAAAGTATCAATCATATTTCTCCCTTTTGGTACATTTTTTTATCCCTTGAAATTTTTTTTAAATTGATTTTTATTGGGTGTTACAAATTAAAAATAATCATCATAAAATTAAAAATAATCATCACAAAGGTTCAAATTGAGAAAAAGTAGTAAAAAGAGGTACATATTTCACCCTTTATTTGCTCGAATTTTGAAAAAGTGTGAATATAAATACATTGGAGACTTTTTTACGAATA
The DNA here is from genome assembly GCA_947397855.1 of Thelaira solivaga. Classification (NCBI taxonomy): domain Eukaryota; kingdom Metazoa; phylum Arthropoda; class Insecta; order Diptera; family Tachinidae; genus Thelaira; species Thelaira solivaga. The sequence continues at coordinate 32,554,224 of OX377612.1, forward strand.
GGAGAATATTGTTTTTCTTGCTGTGCAGTGGATGTCGTAACGAAAAAATCATTTCTTTAAGTCTAAAATTAAAAATGTTAGAAGTTTGGTTGTGTAGTAAAATTTATAAATAATTATGACAGCCTGTTTGATGTATAATTATTATTTAATTTAATTTATCTAACACTAACACGTCTCCAAAGTGGTTCTTTCTACTATTTTTTTACATAAAAAACTTCTCCTGACAACAACAAATGCTTAAAAATGAATTAAAGAAATTCGTCGTGCCATTCACACATATTGCCGTGAAGAGGCAAATAGCAATTAATTTTTTTATACTTATACAAGTTACCGATAGTTAAAGTTAAGATTTTATAAGTTAAATATCAAGCTTGTGGTTTGGTATTAAATTAAAAGTATCGATAAGTTAAATATCGAATAATGTGTCTTTAACCATCCACTCAAAACTTTGTTAGAAAGTCTTAGCCAGAAATTGATTATTCTCCTCTCCACCCAAGCACTAACTTTAACTATAGAAAGTTGTAATAACGGGTCATCCGCGCAATTATTATACAAAACATTTTTATTGAAACACTTTCTTAAACTTATTTTTAATTATGTTTAACATTATTTGGCAGGCCATTAACAGTAACCTAGCAACTCGCTTGCAAGAGTTTCGCATTTGCAATATGTCTTCGCTGCGAGCTTTATGCCAACTTTTCAGACTTTTGTTATGACAATCAAATATTTAATTTTTTTTTTTTTTTAATTTAATATTTTTACAAATTCTTTTAAAATTTATAGCAAAAAATATTTCCACTTTCTTTCTAAAGAAAAATTCTAACTGAGAAAATATGCAATTAAACCAAGTTATAAAAATTATTTAGTCTAGAAGAAGCAAGCCTGCCTGTTGAATTTTAAAAAGCACCAAAACCAAGAAAAACGCTTTTTTAAAAACCACTAAAATTTTAACAAGCTCGAATCCAAAACTTTATTTTTTCCTTAGTCTTAATTTGATTATTTATTTTTAACAAGAAATAAAATGTCCGGTTAAAAAATTTCCAACCCAATTATTAATAAGCAAATTAAATTAATTAAAATTCTTTTGACGGAATAATTAAAATTTTGAAACACTATTTTTACTTATACGAGTAATAATTTTTTTTTGTACAACTTCTGTAACAAATTTAGTGCCATTTACGAGTAAAAAAGCACCAAAGAAATCAGTAAAACTAAAAAATGCACTTCTTGAAGACTTTCCATTTAGAAAGTAGTAAAAAGCACTAAAAGCTGTGCTAAAAATACAGAATTAACAACCCTGCCAACCTAATGAGGAAAAAAGCCTTGGTCCTAAGTTAACTAATGACTGTTATTGTTAATACTGCTTTTAAAGATGGTAACCACGCTTCTTAAGCAAAACCTTTAAAAGAAATCCTTTCAACATTATTTGCGTTATTTTCTTTAAGGGCATCATTTCACTAAATTTAAATTTCATGCTACATTTAAGTATTTTCAGCAGCCTCAGCTTCAAGACCTCACACAAAGTTTTACAATCATGTATTTCAATGCATTTATTTATTTTTTTTATTTCGTTTATTTGCCTAATCTGAATATGTTTTTTAGCATCATTTTTTCCTGTCTGTCTCTTAGTTGTCAGAATATGTCATCACTTTGTTAATTTTTGTTTTTAATTTAGTTTTTGCCTTCTTTTTTTTCTAGATAGTTTTTGCATGTCAATTGGTTGGCTCTTTCAAATATTTTGTCTTTATTAGTTTGTAAAAATGACTGGCTGTGCTTATAGTTGGCTAGGCTATGAAGATGTGGCAAATGATGGTGATACTCGTATTTTACCCAGACATGCTTCAAAAAGAAAAAAAAAAGATAATGAAAAGAAAATAAAAAGAACAAGTGTTTTTCTTTTTGTGCTCTTTAATTTATGTTCCTTTAATGATTGTTGAAAGTAGTTGTCGTCATTGGGTTAATGTGATGTTTAATTTAATTGCTGTTTTTTTTTATTGTTGTGCTTTTTAGTAAAGATTGCTTTTTTTAATCATGTTGATGATGATGTTTAATTTAGTTGTTATTTAATAAAAACGAATTTTTATTGTTCTCTTCAAGTGAGTTTTTCTTGAATAATTAAAAAAAATTTTTTTTAAATAGTTCGTTGCTTTTGACTTAAATATTTACAACCAAATTTATTAAATATAGAATATCTTTGTTTCGTAAAGATTTTATATTGAAAAAAATGCTTTAATAAAGCAAATTATTTAAGGGTGGCTTAGTAAGAGTGCACTTCTTTCGTTTTAAAATAAAAACGGTATTTTTTTAAAAAGAGTCGTAATTTTTTTATTAAATTGTAAAGAAAACATACTCCGATTAAATATGGAATAAAATATCTGCGGCACCAATTTGTTTAATTTGTAATGAAGCAAAGTGTAGTCAATGCTAATTTAAAAAAAAAATTTTCCGATGAAGTGCACTTGTGAATACACAAAATTGTCAAATTTGGGGCTCAGAAAATATTCTGTCTGATGCAGAATTTGGTTAGGCGGATAGGAATATGATAACGGAGTTATTGTATCTTCAACTAGACGGCATAGATCTTTACGATCTAAACAGGGCCACCTGCCACACAGCTAATGAAATAATCAATTTTTGCAGCATGAAATGAAAAAGTGCACTCTTACTGAGATACCCTTTATATTAATTTTGGTTAAACTCTTGTCTAATTAAATACATATTAATTTTTAAATTCTTTAATTAACCCATTACAGGTCATGAGTACCACACGGCCTAAAATGTTAAAAAAAAATTTAAAATTTAAATTTTTCCTTGTACTTGATGTACCGGTATAAGTCCATTTCTTTAGAATCATGTCATGTGCTTCTTAGAAACTAAAGAAAGTACAGTGAAACTTCGATATTACGAATGGAAAGGGGGTCGAAAAATACTTCATTATATATATAAATTTGTTAAACACACACATGTGAAACCTTAGATTAACGAAATTTTAATAAATACGAAAAAAATTCGTTACACCTACAGTTTATTTAAAAAAAAAAATCTATTTTACACGCGAATGCTGGAAATTCACTATTCAAGAAATAAAACACTTCATGGTATAAAGGCTATTGAATCAACTCTTCTTTCTTCGGAGCTATAAAGCATTTTTGTATAAAAAACTTTGCAATAACGAGATTGTTTCAAGGGACTCAGCATAAAATGTATTTATTTGAGTTTTTCGTTATAACGAAGTTTCACTGTATAACACATTTTATTGCATGCTGTCCGGACTTTTTTTATATGGTACTCATGACCAGCTTTGCCAGGACTTAAAAAAAAGCTACATTTCCTAAAAAAAAACGGTAGAAAAGGCTAAATCACGCCGAAAAAAATAAACTAGAAAAAAGTTAAAAAGCTACAGCTTAAAATTCAAAATTTGCTTAATTCTTTATTACATTAGGAATCTGAATTATAATTTTTATAAAAAAAAATATGAAATATCAAAAACTAAAGAAAATAATGTCGTTTTCCACATGGCTTGAAATTTACCAAAATCAAAAAGAAATTTAATCTGTAGGTTCTAATATTTCTGAAAGTCTTTTAACATTTACGAAAAATTTGGTAGTTTTTAGTTTATGACCCAAAACGGATACTGCCAAAATCCTTGGGAACAATAGTCTAAAGTAACTTCTGAGTAATTAAGCAAAGAATTACAAAACTAGACAGCCTTCACTTTAAAATGGGTAGTATGTAGATTATAAATTTAGACAACCTTAGCTTTAAAATGATGTGTCCCATCCCGTCATCTTCTATAGTATTAAAAAACTTTTGAGGGAATTCAATTATTTTTCAACTTCAATATTAAAAAATAATATTTAAAATTCCTTGAAGTAATAATTTATTTTTTTGATTTTTAATGCGATTTCTATTCTGATATTTTGATTGCTCTGTCTTACTCAAAAGCGAGCAACCTCAGCATTACTAAACGGTAGTACTAGATAATTAAATACTAAATGGAACAATTAATTAATCAATTAAGAATAAAGTGCATTTTTCTTGTACAAGTTAGAAGCCAAATACCTTTCTTTACTTATAAATTACCTTCCTTCGACCAATTTATCAATTTATGTAACAAAGTTTTATCGAAAATATTACTTTAGCTAATTTAGTTTCAGTCTCAGTTTGTTTATGCTATTTTGAAGAAAAAAGCTAAAGCCTAAATCATAAATTTTGAGGCTAAATGCAAGAAAAAAATTGTAAATCTGGTCATAAAAAGGCTAAAATGGCAACGCTGCTCATGACTTGTAATAGGTTAACGATGCACAATTTTTGTATTTTCTATACATTAAAATTTTTTGATATACCAAGAGAGGACTCTTACAGCGAATTAACTCTTTGGCACATTTTACGTTTTGGCATATTTCTGCTAATAAATTTATTAAATTATCAACACTTGTTAGTTTCGAGACCCATAATAGAATTTCATAAGGCATATTTTTGCAAAACATTTTAACCCTCTAACTCTACAACTTATGGGTCTTGTTTGTTCTTTTTTAAATAGGAGTCCAAAAAAGTGCCCTAAATTAAAGAGTTAAAAGGTTAAAAGATTCTACAAAAATATTATTCGTAGCGTTTTATATAACTTTCATTTGCTAAGGTCATTCAAAATAAAAATTTTAAAAAAGAAAGAAAATTTAAATACCAATTGGATATAGAGCCGGGCGTAATACGCTTCCTTTTTTTGGTCCCTCTAACATAATCAGTGGTCGAAACCTTGTAACTTTTTTGTGTGTTCAAGCATGTCCCAAAAATCAGGGACATCAGTTTCCTAATGGTATTTTGAATCTTTTTTTTTTTTAATTCAAAACTGCTTGTTCTCAATGAGAAAACCACACCCATTTAAGTGTTTAACGTTCGTTTTACTTTAAAACCCTTCATCCTCTAAAAAAAAGGTTTTAAATGTTGTAAATTTAAAATTAAAGCCAATTAAATTTAATGTAATTTATAAAATCTGTTTTATTATTTTATTTTTATTTCAGTTTTCGATTTCACGTGTGAGTGCAATTTTTTTCTGCCGCATGTACGAACATTTTTTTCTCTTTTTATCTTTTTTTTTTGCTTTTGCATGCATATAAATTGTAGTTTTATTGTGTAGAAATGTATTGACAAAAACAAAAACGGAATGCTTTGTGTCTAGTTAAATGTTTACTTTTGTAAAACAATATGGAAATTAAAGCGGGGAAATTCAAGAGATATCGCACCACATACTGAACTAAAATGTGGTTTTTTATATTTTTGTATTAATTTTGGAAACGAATATTAATTAAAATAAGTGTGAGGGAGAGACTTTTAACGTGACTAAATTATCGATATATCGATAAAGAGTGGTGGTACAATAAAAGAAGATACAGACATTTTGAGGCTGGTTCTTTTATTTTTACCTTTAATGCCTTCTTTGGTTACTGGAGTTTTTCTTAAATTCATTTAAAAGCCACGGGTTATTTTGTTAAAAGTCATAAGTCAGCTGTGAGGATCGAATTTTTTCAGTTGCTTTCAATGATAGCGGCAGCTGTGTTACTGAATTTTTGTTACCACAACAAACAAAATTTAATAACACAACAGAATTTTCCCCTAAGAACAAATGTATTACAGTTCTCACAACCGAAGTTCTTTTCTCAGTGTATTTTTGTATTCTTTTTTAAAGGCTTATTAAGAAAAATCGATTTGCAAGAGTGACTCTTACAAAGACGTTTTTGTCGGAAAGTTACTGAATACCGAATTCGATAAAATATCGTTATACTTGTTTTTCGATACGAAAGTTCCTAATAAAAGTCACTGAATTGCACTACTGAATTATGAAATCGATAAAGGATGTCAATACTTGGGGGACCAATAAAAGAAAATTAAGACAGGTTTAGGCAGATGCTTTCAAATTTTTAATTTCAATGCACTCTTAGTTCACAGGGATTGTCAAAGTGGACCTAAAATGTTATTCCATAAAAAGTTCCGCTAATGGGATACTATATAGGAATAATTTTGATAGAGCTTTTGCTTGGTACGCAAGCAATTTTGGTACAGAAAACAATTTTGTGTTGTGAGAACTAAATTTATTTTCAAATAAAAAATAAATTTATGATAATAAAGTTTATTTTTTTTTCAATTGTCGGGATTAAAAAATTTGATTATCACAACTGAATTTTTGATTGGAAATAAATTTAGTTGCCACAACCGAAGTTATTGTCTGTGTGTAGTTATTAAAAGAAACTCAATTTCCTAGATTATTAAGGAAAAGTAAAAATGCAGGAGAACTGGATTCCACACAAGTAATGATCTGCTACGATATTTTCGCTTTCCACAAACTTCAAACATAAAATTGTCAGATTTTTTCGGCACAGAAAAATAAAAATAAAATATAAAATTTATTATTTTTAATACAAAAAAATATTCATTTTCACTCGTTTCCATTCGAATTTGATAAATGTATAGAATTGTTGGCTGTATTCTGACTGCTGAAAGTACTTGTCACGATTTTACAAGGTGGGCTAAAAGAAATCACCCTATTGGAAGATTCTCTTAGTTTTGCAAATGGCGCCCAATGTTAAATATGTTTTGACATTTGTGAACTAAACAGATGTAGGATACAAGTGAAAAAGCCATAGAGTGATACACTCCCCAAGAACGCGGAATAATCGAAGTGGACGATTTTTCGACCAAAATCATAATGAGCGACGAGGCTCAATTCCACCTCAGCTGGTACGTTAACAAGCAAAACTATCGCTTCTGGGGCACCCAAAATCTACGAGTGATGCACGAGGAGCCATTACACCCCCTCAAAGTGACTACATGGTGCGTTTTTCACGCTGGAGGAGTCATCGGGCTGGTCAAACGACAACAGTGGATGATGTGCGCTATAGGACCATGTTAACCTAGCTTTTTCTGCCGCAATTGAACGAATTAGGACTAGAGGACATGTGGTTCCAACAGGACGGAGCAACGTCACACATTTCATTTTCATTTAGAAAAACAAAATGAGAGCCAAACAACATCGGATGACTTCTTTTGGCCCACCTTGTAGATGCTGGCACTCAACAAAATTTCCCTTCCTTCTCTTAATGGATGGAATAGTTTGCCATCACGATTGTGGTCTAAGATATTCTAATACAAGATAGAAATATTAAAATCAGCCATTGTACGTCAATTGCTTTGCATGTTAAAATCCAAGAACAGAAGCTTTGTGACTGTTCGACCTTCAGCTATTATAGACCCAGTCTTCGGGAATATTTCTTGCTGACGTATTGCTAACTGTACCTAGACAAGCAAAACGCTTCATCACACTATCGATCCCTGACGGTACTGTCACTCAAACTCCTAGCGGAATGATTAAAGGGCTGCACCAGCATATTGCACATGTGTTTTTCAAGTATGCTTGTGGATTGCTTTATTAGATACCAACAGTGTAAGATAGGAAGCATTAGAACCAGTAATCAACTCAGGTTTTATGGTTTATTTAACGAAACCATAACGACAGTCCAGTTTTATGTACCCGTGGGGAAAGACTTCTTGATGACTTACAGACAGGTAGGAAGGGGAAGGCTCTTACTGAATAAGGCCTAGTACTAGCACAGTAAACGCAATCGCTGTACAAAAGATTCTTTGGATCGTAGTACATATGGCCTAATAACAACAAAAACAATAAGAAGCCTAAATATCTAACAGATTTTCTGTTTCCCATTACATATGGCCAAACCGTGAAAAACAATTCACAATCAACCAGAGAAACTATTGCACATTTAGGCATCTTATTATTGGCCAAAAAAATTATGTCAAAATTATTTAGAATCAACTGCGATTTTTGGTGACAGATGGCTATAAATTTCATTGTCCTTTCACAGCGAAGGATACACAAATATATGGAATGTGGAACGTTAATGTTTATTTGACAAATTCCCACAGCTTAAATTGGTTAATTTAGTACAAAATGCTATTACGAGTAGTTTGGTTTCACTCTGAACCATCAATATCTGAAGCAACTGATCTAAAAATTAATACTAAAAATCCTCTAAATGATTATCGGAAAGTTTTCGTTAATTAACCAAGTCGTTACATTTTCATTAGAAAAAAAGAGTCTTCTTAAATTCCCTTGTTGCCATCAGGGGAATGAGTGAATGGGCTTTTGTCTGGCCATTTTTAGTGTGATTTTGTTGAATTTTGTTTTTTGCTGTGGCAAATTGTAGGTGTAAATAATGACAGCATAAATGAACATGTAAATTGTTTATGATATTCATTATTAAAACGGCAACAGTAACAACAACAAGCTCGTAAACTAAAATGTTTTTAATACAAACAACAACTATTAAAAAAAAAAAAATTAAATTAAAAAGTGTTTGAAAAAATAAACTTGCATTGACTTGTTTGTTGTAAAAATAAACAAACAAAAATGCAAAAAAAAAAGAAAAGCGTTTATAAAATTGTTATAAAAACGTATCCGCAAATATTTTATTGCTGGTTTTTTTTTAGTTTTTATTAGATTGTGAAGAGCATTTAACTTGGCTCTTCAATTGCAGTAAAACGTTCACTAAACGTAAACTGAATAACAACAACTGTTGGATTTTTTTTCTTGAGTTGAATAAAAATTTCATATTTTTTTGCAATACCCATTTGTTGGTTAGGATATAATGTTCACGGCCGCTACGCTTTTGTAGAGGGCAATCAATTTACATTTAACAATTTATGTTAAGTAATTCATGCATGCAACACTGCATATGGTTAGTGCTCCCTTTTACCATTTTTGAGGTTTAGGCATAAATAAATTTTAAGGGTTTTTTTTCAATATGATTAATTTTAATTTAATCAGTTGGTTTTGGAATTAATAATTTAAAGAATTTATTTAAAATCATTGAAATATTTGAGAAGCACAATTTTTTTTTAATTCGAAACGCGCTGAAACCAAGAGAAAAACTTTAAAGTTTTTTTTTTTTTTTTTTTTTTTTTTTTTTTAATTATTGAATCTTTCCATAAGAAAATTACAACTCTAAAAAAATATAAAAAAACTTAAATAATTATTACCAATGTAATAACTAGTTACTTGTACTCAAATCTTAAAATAAAAGGAATATTCTATGTTTAAATAAAAAAAGTTATATCCCTCTTCTCTCTAGGCGCAAGGTATCACTTCTCTTAAGCCTTTTGTGTCCCTTAAACTGTAACAGGTCCCTGGCGAGGGCGTTTGGATGTGTCGCCAGTTTGTGAACGTACTTAGTACAATATTTTTCAATTTCCTCCCGAACCGTTGGAATTTCTAGAACTCTGTGGATATTCTCGTAAAATATTGTCCGTAAAATATTCGACTGTCTTCTTTGTAACTTTTGGATGTTAGATGCACACGCAGTTCCCCAAAGTTGAATGCCATATGTCCAGATTGGTTTAATAATGGCTTTATATAACAGAACTTAATATTCCAAAGCTAGAGATGAAAATGGACATATTAGCCACATTAGTCAAGCTGTTTTTAGTTTCATAGCTGAGATTTTGGCCTCAATGTGGCGTGACCATGTTAGGCGTCTGTCTAGATGAATTCCTAGATATTTAGTTTGGGTTATCAGCGGAACAATGACGTTATTTATTTTAATTGGCGGACAATTTGCCTTTCTTAGTGTGAAAGTCACATGGGCACATTTAGATGGATTTACTTTGATTTTCCTGGATCTTTGTTCACACTTAAAAATGCCGTGTCATCTGCGAATGTTGACGTGATAGTATGTCGATTTGTAGGCATATGGCATGTATAAACGATGTATAATGGTGGGCCAAGTATACTTCCTTGGGGGACGCCTGCAGAAATCTTCTAAACTGGTGAAAATACATTTTTTGACCATACCTTAAATGTTCTATCAGTCAAGTAACTTTTAATCAGCTTGTGGGTGTTAGCAGGAAAAAGTCGTGTTACTTTTGTGAGGAGACCATCATGCCAAACTTTGTCAAATGCTTTAAAGTTAAATTATTTTCAGAAAACACCGAAACTACGAAAAACTGCGTATTTAAAATTAACTCACACAAATTTAAAAGGCCAAAGGCCTTTAATTACAACCACAAAACTCCGGTTTTAATTAAATTTAGAGTAACCGATGACGAAACAAATTCACCAACTCGAAAAAGACGCTAAAAACAGGACTTAAAACACTAATTTGGTAACGTTGAGTAAAATTATCATTTAATCATCCTCTTTAAACCTTTTTTTTCACTTAAAATTTAAATTGGTTTTTAGTATTTAACCCATTTATAGCCGTTAAACATAAAAGTCATCCGATTTCAATGAAATTCGAGTTTTTATCAACTTTGAAAATCCTAAATTCAAATCTGTTGTAAAAATTTACCTAGCTCTACACAGATGGCTAGAAACCGGTATTTGCAAGCACGAAAGTTGGCTATTGCCAACGTTTTCACTTTAAGAAGAGTTTCCTTAAACTTTTAAGCCAACCATGCCCACTTTTTCAAGAAAAAATTTTTTTAATTTGTTTATTAATGATGTATTACATACAAATCTATTTTATTTTTTTTATTTTATTAGATCCACCCAGAATGCCTTCGTATAGAGTGATTTTAAAGTTGGCACATAAGTAAAACACATAAGAAATATTTATCTCTCGAAATTGTGTAAGAGTGTACAAGACTCTTGGTAAAAAAAACTCGTATCAAATATTTTAAATTTAACCGTACTGATTAACAGGGCAAAGGACTTCATGCAAATGCATCTTTTAGATTCATAATATTACCAGCAAAATGGCATCAATTTGTTAGTGCATATTTTGCCTTAAATGGATGTTTTTTCATATTTTGCTATAAATAAAAATTTTTCGTCATATTTAGTAATAATTAGAAAAAATTTGCTGTTTTCTTAATTTGCTGTTTAGAAATATTTGAATATATTCAAAGCGAGTTCACAATAAGGTATAGTGGATCAGCTAGTTATAGTTTTTTGCGCCCTAGAGCTGTCAAAGAGTCAAAATATTTACTATGCGATAATCTGTTTACTTTGACATTTTCAAGGAACAAAAGCAACAGCATTTTTGTGTTTGGTATAGAATTATTGCACTTTATAATAATCGGCCTTTTTTCTGTTTGCTGTTTTACGGATTTGTATTTTTTAGTCAATATTTGTTTATTTGACTAAAAACGGACTCTCTGACATTAAAATAACTTCCAATCTCAATTTGGGGCATATTCTAGTATCCGAGAATGATATTCTGAAAGAAATTAACCGTATTAAAAACTCTTTTAGGACAGACGCTTATTTAATTAAAAATTGTGCGGTCTCATTAGTTACTCCACTCGAATTTATTTTCAACAAATCTCTCCTTTTAGGTGAATTTATCGATTGCTGGAAACAGACATTTATAAATTCTTTTTTTAAATCCGGGACACGTAGTAATATTTGTAACTATAGGTCCATTTCTAAGTTAACAGTAATCTCAAAAGTTTTTGAGTATGTTGTCTTGGATATACTATATTTTCACACAAAATCTCTAATTATCTCCCAACAGCATGCCTTTCGGAATAATAAATCTACAATTTCTAACCTTACGGTGTTTACTGATTTCTGTTTTTCACAAATGGTACTTGGCTCCCAAGTCGATGTAATATACACTGACTTCTCCAAAGCTTTCGACAAAATATCTCATTGCTTAGTTTTAAAGAAACTGTCGGACTTAGGGATACATTCGAACTTGCACAAATTGCTGGCTTCTTATTTATTGGGTAGAGCTTTCATAGTTCAAATAGGAGCACATAAATCTACACCATACATTCAAACCTCTGGTGTTCCACAAGGTAGTGTGCTAGGACCTTTACTTTTTAATCTTTTTATTAATGATATATCTAGCTGCTTTACTTATTCACACTTTCTTTTGTACGCTGACGATCTCAAGATCTATTCTAAAATTGATAGCTTAACTGACGCTAATAAATTACAATCTGACTTAGATAATCTCATCATCTCAATTTAATTTAGGTAAATGTGTACACCAGACTTCGAAACCCGCTAACTACGTTATACCACATAAATTATGATATTATAAAACAGGATCAGGCTTAGCTTTTTTAAAAAGAAACTGTAAGGAGTTCAAAGATCCCTACACTTTAAAAATGCTGTACTCTTCTTAGGTTAGATCTAAGCTGGAATATGGGGCTATAATTTGGAGCCCACATTGTGACATTCATATATTGCGTATTGAAAAAATTCAAAGACGTTTCATTAGTTATGCCTTACCTCACTTGAGTTTTCTCGAACCGCCACCCTCATATGAGTCACGATGTCTACACTTAGGCATGATCACACTTGAAAAGAGACGTAAAATTCAATCAATGCTGTTTATATATGATTTACTAAATAGAAATATGGACCTTTAAATACTATCCCATTTTGTGTACCAATAGACTATCACTTCGGCATAGAAACATGTTTTATATTCCATTAAGCTGTAGAAATTATGCTGCTAATAGTCCATTGACAAGATCTTTAACATATCTTAATGCTATAAATGAGCATCAATTAATAGAATTTAATGTATCAAAAACGCACTTTAAGAATTTTCTTCTTTATAATTGAAATTAATTTGTTAATTTCCTAATTATGTATTTAAGATTATTTATGATTTAAATCCAATATTTTGTCAATAATTTATATTAGTTTATAGTCTGTAAGGAATCCATTTCCATAGACTACAATAAATAAATAAATAAATAAATAAAAACTATGTGATGTTTTTGATTCTATTTTTTCAATGATTCAAAAAAAATTTTATAAAAATTTAATTTTGCTCTACTTGACTGATGCAGCGCCATACATGATTAAGAATTAATAAATGGTTAAGTAAATTAATTTTTAATGCATATTTTTTAATTTTATTTTAGCATATTTTGCGATTTTTTTTTTTGCATTTTTATCGCATATTTTGCATGAAGTTCCTTGAACTCCTGATTAATAAGATGTAGGAATAAATGGATTTTGATGTCAAGAACACAATTGATAAGACTTTCAATGTGTTTTACATTCGCTTCTGACAATTAATAAGCCAGAAAGAAAATTTTTAAGGTAGCAGCTATTAATTTAGACAATCTGTATATTTAGCTGCTCCTATATATCAGTTGCTCCAGAATTGAAAGCAGGTATATTTTTTTTTCTCTATATACACCTAAAAAGAAAAAGCTTGGAAATATTCAAAGCCTCTAGAATAGGTAAAATTCTTCAATTCTAAACACCATAACCCAAGTCTATCGTCTATATAAGTAAAATTAATTTTCAGTTTATTTGTTCTCTATACGATTTTTTGAGAAATTTTTTACATAAAAATTTTATTTTTATACTTCAAGAAAGTTCGCCACGTATTTTTTGATGATGGTCATCACTACTTTTCAACTAATTAATTAGAAAATTTTTTTTTGACTAAACAGAAACTATTCCTCGATATCGAATAAAAATGTAGATTTTCTTTAAATAATTTTAAAATTTCGATTTTTAGCATAACTTTAAAAATTTCTACTTATAGAGTAAAAAACCAGTCGAGACTTGAAGTTTTTCATTGTAGCATGCTAATCATTCGCAGTGCTAGTTCCTTTTCTTAAGCAGTAGTTCAAATTTTATTATTCCACCTTCAATTTGTTCACTTAATTTAAATAAAATCTAAATGATTTTTTTATGTAAACTCAATTTAGTTTTATTTCTATAATTTTTTTCTTTGTTTTTATTTCATTTTTTTGTTGGTTTTGGTGTTGCTGTTTGTTTGTTTATTTATCTTGCCCCTAACATGTTGTCGACTTTGAAAATGTCACTTTGAAATCGTGTTTTTAATTCTCTTCTTTGTATTATTTTTCATTTCGTTTCCATTATCTTGTCTGCAAAAATGAAAACTAATAAAAAAGGAAGAAAAAACTAGTTAAAAAATGTTTTTTTAATTTATTTTTATGATAATTTTTGCTTTTTTTGTGGGTCCTTTTTTGGGTAACAACATGTTTTTTGGCTTACTGTGGCACCATGTTGCTCTTTGTCTAGCTGCTACCATGTTTATTATCACAGTCAAAATTTGAAATTTAAATTACAATTTTTATTTATTTATAATTTTTTTTTTTGTTTGAATTCAATTTCAAACAAATTGTAACGTGGGCAAAATATGAACCAGCCACTATAGTTTTTTTATACACGAACGAGTGTTAGTACTACAGTGAGTCTCTGGGTATTTTACTCTTGTTAATTTCAAAATTTATTAGTTCTTTTGTTTATAAGGGCAAAGGTTTTTCAATCTATAATTGTATTAATTTCTAGATAAATTTATGCCAGCAGCTAGTTAGTTGAAATGGAATTAAGAAAAAAGGCAAAAATCACACTGTTTCTAAATTTATAAATTAAATGAAAGAAAAAGTAATTAAATCTTTTTAGTTTTCTAAAACCACAAGTTATACAAGATAATAAAGAAGGTCTCTCAGCTAAATGGTCTTTTTTTTGGCTTAGTTTGGATGAAAGAAAAGAATTTCAATTCAAGTCAGCTTAACACAGATTTTGCGTTCTATTCTCGTTTTGGTTATAATCAAAGACATTACCTTGCTAATGAAGAGCCTATTTAATGTCCCGCTGTACCAGTACCTCCAATAGGCTCCTGATTACCCTGGTAGTGGTAATTTAGGTACAGGAATACCTCGATTAACGCAACCTCTTTTAGCGCTGTTTGTTTTTTGAAGAAAAAAAATAATTTAATTTAAAATAATAAAATTTCATATGAAAACTCATAAAACTTAGTTTTCAGCTCTAGAAATAATTGTTTTTGAAATAAAAAAAAATATAAAAAATAATTTTAATTCGGAGAATCACAAAATGTGAAATTTTGTATTAAATTTTCCATTCGAAATACTGATATAGTTTATCATTTATAGATAAATAAAATTCACTAAATATAAAAAAATAATTTCTTATAAAAATATGGCCGAGAAAAAAACGGGTGGGTGAACCAGAGTTACTAAGCAATGTAGAAGAAGCATATGAAAATGAAAGTTATTAGGCGAATTAAGAAAGGCAAACGAAATGTCTTAGTTGACAACAATCCACATATTTTAATGTAGATCGCACCTCTTTTAACGCTGTTGACGCTCAGCAAAACCTAAACTGTAGTTGTGTTTGTGAACAAAATATGACAAAACTACCCAGTAAACACAAAGGCAACAGTTTGAATAAAGTAGAATGTAAAACTTTTGTAATTGTTTAAAATACATTAACAACATTAATAGAAAATAAAAATATTAATAAAAATATTGAAATACTACAAAGATGAAAAATTCAAAAACTATTTACTTGTAACAAAAAGCATCCATTCTTTTATTGTTTTTTTCCGTGAGAAACTCTTCTCTGTCCTTATTTTTTAGCTTATTCATATCACTATGAAAAACGTCATAATGTCTTTTAAAAGCATGTTCTCTCTTTGTTTTACATACTTTATAACATAAAAGACATTGTATGTTAGCAAATGCATCAATTATCATAAAATATTTGTCGTATATCATCTTTAGTTTAAAAAAAAACTTCAGTGCTTACTGGGTTAATATACCTGAAAAAAACAATTTTAGAATAAAAATAATCTAAGCATCTGCCACATGTGACTTCGGCGCTGTTTTATTGAGAGCACTCACTGGCACAATTGTGCTATGAGGCGCCAATGTATGCACTAAGCGAGGTATGCCTGTATTCGGTTAGACTTTGTAGTCCAAAAACTACTGCAAATTAAGCTTAAGCAGCTTAAAACTTTTAAACTATTTTTTTCTCTTCATAAACTATCTCTCTAAGTCTTCTTTATTTATTCTTTCGTTTTTTTTCCTATCAATATAATTAAAAATAAATATCTCCCTCGAGCTTGAAAAAACTTTATTTTGAAATGAAAGTCGAATAAATATTATTAAAATTAAATACCATAAATATCTCCCACTAATTTTTCTAAGGCACATTTTGGTTTTTGGAAAAAAAATATGAGTATTAAAAAAACAAAAAAAAAAAAAAAACTTACACACAAATTTAGGTGGGAAAATGTCATTAATTAGGTACGCAAGACTCCCTTTTGAACTAAATTAAGTGTAATCGACTATAAAAAAATTCGTTAGAAAAATAGAATTTTAATTAATAAAAAACCAATATAATTTGTTCTATTAAAAAGTGGGCGTGATCCATGTACCAAATTTTAGAAAAATCCATTTAAAAACAAAAATTTTTGTGCAAACAAGCGAACTGAAAATTAATTTTTTTTATAAACAAGATGTTTGTTTACTGCTAACTGTATTAATAAATTCATAAATAATAGTGCAGGTATCTCTGACGCATAATTTTTATTTAATTTTCTTTAACTAGCACTCATACTCATAATGCGATGATCAAAAGAAATAGGATTTTTTTTCTTGATAATATAGAAGATTTACTCACATTTATTATAAAAAATATTTTTATTTTTATCACTCTCTTGCAAAAGTTTCTCATGTGTAATATGACTTCAATTGTTAATTTTAATTAAAATTTTTGTATACAAACATTCTTTAAGCTTTAACGACGATATGAAAACAATAGTTAGAGAAATTGGTCGAACTGCTTTTGAGTTTTGAGCTTAGCAACACATTTGGCGTAAAATATATAGATTTTCGTGTACCTCTACTTTGCTTTCTCACATTCAATTATAATACGGAGACTACAAACCAACCACATAAGCCCTATTTTAAACTTTTTTAGGTTGGTTTGACGTTAGCTACTCACTAGACTTGTGGCTTTCATGTCTGACCTAGTTCAAATGAACCATTCTGTAAAACGAACGCTTGGGCGATTACATTTTTTAAAATTATATCGCTCATCGTTCACTGACTTTTACTGTTAAGTATTAAAATATCGAAAATTTGATTTAAACTAGGTAGAATGCAACAAAATTTTATTGCTGGCTTAAACATAAACCGAATATAATCGGCAAATTGCAATCATTTCAAAAATTGCTGGTTAATTTAAAATCGTATTTGGTTGAAGTCACTAGTCGGTTGTAGGTTAATGATCTGTACGGTGTATAACAAACGAAATGAACAAAAGATGCTACGAACGAAAGTCACATGCCATCATACAGTGTACGAACAATGAAGTAAAACAACAAAAGGAAGGAAGTCACAATGAACGAAAGATACAAGTTACGAAAATAACTAATTGACTTGAAAAATCTGAAGGATTCAATGGAATAAACTATTATGCCAAAATTTATTACCCATAGTAATTTGGGATCAAATTGCCTTAGTGAATATCAAGCAAGTTTTTTTTTAAATTTTCAAATTATTAAAGTTTCAATTGATTTCATTCGATATCAAGCGAGACGATCCCTACTTAATCTTGAATATACATAAGCCTTGCTCTGTTAAATAATCAATCAATTAATAAATTTTATTCAATCATTACTTTTTCACACTCTTTTCCGTTCAGACTTTTTAAAACCTAAAACTTACCACGGAAAATATTTCAGGTAATTCCTGGAAAAAAAATTGTTTTTCAATTTCATTTCCTCATTAAAAAAAAAAACAGATATGTAACCTTGTTGTATTCACCTTTTCAAAATAGATTGAAAATATTAGAAACGTGTATGTGTGTGTGTGTGAATTAGATAAAATTTATGGCACAATTTCAATTATATTTAAGCCCAGCTGTTTTTATTAGCCGTTTATTAACAGACAAAATGAGTATGGAAATAAAGCAACATATAAAATTATAATTATCTACTAATTTATTGATATTTTAACAACGAAATTTGCGCTCCCAAACAAACAACTAACACTCACACTCCCATTGACCTCCTCCTCATCCATGGCAGCAGGACAGACACATTTTACTAGTAAACTACAAGACCTTTAACAAATTTTTTACATTTGTAATTTTCAATTTGAAACTACAACTCTCCACTACTCATACTTGATAGTCAAAGGAAGGCATCTGCATACGAATACTTTCAACATGAACAAAATTCTCTCTATGATTGTTATTTAACATTCGGCCATAAATTTTTTAGGTTTACAACAACCCGTTGCAATTGCTACGACCACATTATAAAATGTGTGTATAAATTAAAAAGTGGTGCTAATGCATAGAACTTGTGGTAACAAGGAGGTCTGTTGAGATGTAACAAATAATGAGGGGCCAGAGCCGCAAGCAGAAGATATCATGTGTTTTGTTAACTACTGTTGTTAATGATACATGCTCATATAGAGATTGAATTTCAGTTTTATTAAAAAGTAAAAAAAAATTACGAACGTACTCGTATTTAACAGAGGTAGCCAGCCATTGGTCTCTTAAAATAGTTTTTGTTTAATATGTAATAATTTCTATTTGGAATTTAAAATTTTAACAAAATATTAATCTTTATTTGTGCATAATTCCAGAAATTGTCATTTGTAACTATTGACTAATAATTCTTATTTAGTCAATTGATTTTACAATATAAAGGAGGAGGATTCAGAGTGGCGTCTGATGAAATGGTGCATATAGATATGCTATCCCCTTCATGAGTAAAAGAATAAATTTAAGAACCAACACAATTTCCGGAAGTAAGCACAAATAAAGATTAATATTTTGTTTTTCTTCAATTTTAGAAAAAGTTCTGTTTTTTGTATGGAAAGTTTTGAGGAAAAAACGCTCACGTTTTTAAGAACTTTTCATAAAAAATTTCTAAACGAGCTAATTGCTTGTGTTACATCAACACACAACAGCACGCTTATATGTTTGGGACAAATACCTATTCAAAGCCAATTGTCTATTCAGTTTTTCCATTACAGGATATAAGTGAGAAATTCTTCTTGCACTTCATGCGAAAGTTATATATTCTGCTGTAGTTGGGCTGTGTCATCCAATTTGGGAAGTTAGACTGGATTCCTGTACACTGTTTCTTCGTTGACAATAAGCGGGTGTGCGAATTGGCCAAGGGCGACTCTAAAACAGGTGTGTCAGTGACGATCTCTATAACTCTTAGTAGCATTAGAAGCGGAATCCTTATATACTACCAAAGAAAGGCTGATACCAGATGACAGGGTTCCAAGACGTCATATATAACCTCACTCTCAGTCATACCTAAATTAGGGCGGCAAACGTTTTTTTTTTCTCATGCCCAGAAAATCCAGTTTGGACAGCCTGTTTTGTAGTGAAGTTGACTGCAAATCAATTGTTTTTTTTTTTTTTTGTTATTATCGACCAGTAATGACATTTTAGCTTGTTTTTATCTTTAATTATGCGTTTTTTACTTTATGTTTGTATGTCTTTTGGATTTTGTTAATCTACTGTAGATCATATGCACCGCCAGCTCTCTTATTTAGGGACGACGCCTTAATATAAGCAAAGGGAAAACACTCTCCTTGCCGTTCCAATTTAGGTTAGACTGTATGACGGTAAGCGCTCCGCTCAGCGGGTGGCTGCGGTAACTGACCACTAAGCAATGTGCATGCAAGCCGATAGGCTCGGCCAAATAGTGTCATTTAAAAATTTAATTATTTATTTACTACCCTGGTCGTATAGTTGGCCAGACCAGTGTAACTTAAAGAAGAAATAAATATTTAATAAAGCAGTATACACACAAACACATGGCTGTACGAGAGTGTTTTAAAAAAATGTTTACGGAAAACTTAAAACATTTTTAGACTTTACCTGACTGCTTACATACAAGTTGTTTTGTCTGGATAACAACTTCTTCTACACAGGTTAAAGCAATTTCATAGCTGCTGTTGCTGTTCTACTTTTTTCATTAACCCATTAAAGTAATGACTGACTATCCTACATGATCGTACGATTATGTCAAAATAATTTGTGACAGAATTATGTACTTCTTGAAGAAATCGCTTTATGCCCCACTATTATGCAAAAGAAGATGCAAAAACATATGTTTCCTCACCTTAATACTTTTAAAAGTATTCATTTTCTTCTTTGCCGCAAAATATTTTTTTTACAAATACGTACGAGTATGTACAATGAAAAATAACCTAAAAATTTGTATAAACAAAACACAAGCTTGGTATTGTTGCTATTTTTCTGTCTTGAACATAGAAAATGCAACTCTGATCACACAGATAAAATTTATTTTATGAAAATTTTCATAATATTAAAAAATCGGACAGACCTGTCAAAAAGTCTGTCACAGATACTTTTTCAATACACACTATCATACTTTTTTAGCACACATGCGTTTTTAGACAGATCGTAGGACTAAGTAGGATAGTGGGTCCTAGGCTTTAAAAGCCAGCAACTAAAATTATGATCTAGGTTAAAATAGGTTAGGTTATACGGGGCGCCCAAATAAGAAAACAGCAGCTGGGCTCATTTGGGTCCGCTGATGTGATCCCTTTATGATAACTGTATAGAAGGATAGCACTAGAGATAGAGGAGTTAAAGAAAAGGAATTAAATAGGAAGACAGATAAAGAATTATGATCTAATTTTTTTTGTTTTTTTTTTTTTTAAATTGAGAGATATGAGATGGGCTTAATAAAAACTTTTACTTCCTAAAACTCGGTTCCAAGAATAAGAAAAAAAAAAGCAAAAATATGTGCTTTTAAGGCATTTTCGCAGTATTTACACAAAAATTTCTTTTTTACTAAAAACCTAAAATTTTTAATTAAAAAAACTGTCAAATTGATCAAATTCTTAATTGATGCAACTAAATTCCATTATTGAATTAATGAAATATTTTATCAGTCTAAAGAAACATGTAATTGCTGAAAAATAATAAAGTTTTCATGGAATTAATGATAAAATTCAGAAGATATATTCTATGAATATATCTTCTATGAATTTTTGTTTCTCTGGTGTTAATGGGTTAAAGAATAGAGAGTTTGAAACCCATATTCATTTAATAAAGAAGTCATATGTTTTTGTATTTAATGTTTATTGAAAAGTCAAAGAATGGAAGAAAAACAAATTAAAAATGCACACAAAAAAAAAGAGTCAAAAGGGTTCATATTACAAAACTCCCCAAGTCATACAACGCAAACAAACAAGGTATGAAAAATGTTGGCAAAAAAAGAGAAGAATATCATGAAGAAGAACATTGTTAAAATGATAGTAAATTTTTAATAAATATTGAGAATTGAAAAACATGAGCAAAATTGTATTTTTATTTTTTATTTTTTATTTTCTATAATTATGAAGATGTGTAGCACGAGTATACGCAAAAAAAGGAAAAGATACGTTACGTTATCGTTAACAAACAGCCTGTAAAATGTCTTGTCTTTAATGCTTTGGGATATTCAATTTAAAATACACAACAAAGATATTTCCAAGCTTGAGTTGACAATATGTTGAATGATAAGCAAAATACATAATAAAAAAAAAGTTTGTTTAAAAATTATTTCAAATATTGATTTAATTTACTCAATTAATCGCTTTAAAAAATATTTATTAAGACAATTTTATTAATTAATTAATTTTAGTTATAAAATACAAATGGAACGATTTCTTAATTGTAAATAATTTATGAAACTCAGTATAATAAATTCAACTTAAGTGATGCTTAAGCTAAATAGTAAGAACGCGTTATGGAAGAAAAATTTAGTAGAATAGAAAGTGGTGTTGTAACCCCTTCACTATCGTGCTTTAAGCAATACTTTTTTCATGTAGTAATAATAATACTCCAAAGCAAAAGAAAACTAGTATCCTTCAATGAATTGGAATTTTGAGTGTCACAGTTTTTTTGGAACCTCCTAAATTGTGACTAAATATCCCATTAGTATTTTTTCTATGGCCTTACCAATAGAATTATATATCAAATTTGTGTTTTTCAAATAAAATCAGTGGGATCCATTATCCCATTTATGTCGTTCAAACAAAACCAGTAAGATCTTTTATCCCAAATGCAAAAAAAAAAGAAACCAATAGCATCTTTTCTTTCATATAAATAGCTCGCAATTTGAATTTGATAAATTTTTTTTAGTTTTCCAGATAGGACTAATTTTCTAACCACTATCTTTTTCTGATTTATGGCATATGAATACGGTTTTTTTTTTAAATATAATATTTTTGAAAGGACTTCTTCACTTCTCTTATCACAACTTTAAAACGACTTATTCGATATTCTTACCAAATATGCCAAAAAATTTAAATTATACTGGCTTTAACGTGTGTGTATTTAATTTTCTAGTGCATATATTATTTTTCGAGACATTAAACAAAATGTTATAAAAAAATACTTTTAATTACAAAATTTTCGATTTCAAAAAATTCAAAAAAAAAAAAATATAAAGCATCTGATACTTACCGATTTTGATATTTATGCCAATATTATGATTCACAACTCACTCAGTTGACTTGTAATTGAAACAACTGCTGAGTTGTCATTTTTGTGTGTTCTTCTCAACTGCACGAACACAGAGTTGTAATCAGTGTTAATAGGTTGTAATATTTATTATATAAAAATTACAACTAAAGTAGAATTGATTTAGTTCCATTAATCCTAAAAAAACCTGTAATACCAAGGTTAACGTTGAAGTCTGAGTGGTCAGAAAAAAAGAATTGTTTCTGTAAGTCAATGATTATTTCAGGAACTGTAAGCATATGTCAAAGTTAACGGAGATTAATATTGTCATATACCAATAGATTTGTCGTGACGAGCGCTTTCAGAAAAAAATCATCCCATCTCCACAGGTTATAATTATTTTTCAACTTAAAAATAAAACCTCAGATGAAACTATTAAAAATAGAGTTTTATTCAACCGTCATTAAATAAAACTCTTTGAAGAGTTTTTCAGTCAGAAAATAAAACTCTTTTGAAAAGTTTTATTTTTTAAAAACTCTTTTGAGGAGTTTTAATTTTTTCAGTCATTTTGCTTATTTCCTTCTGAAGAGTTTTATTTTTTCTGTATAAATTGTGGTCTTTATTCAGTCACAATACACATAAAAAAAACTGCTTCGATTGTGATAACTAAATTTGAAACTAAATCAAAAATTCGGTTGTGATAATAATATATTTTAGCTGTAGCAACCAGAATTTGATACAACAGTTAAAAATTTAGTTCTCGTAAAAATATCTCTAGCTGTCAAGCCCATTTTTTATCGACGCGATTATTAAATTCTACTATCACAACTGAATTTTTGTTTGGAATGAAATTTAGTTCTCACAACCGAAGTCGTTTTCTCAGTTTAATATTTTATTTAGCTGGTTATAAAAAATAAAAATATAAGAAATAAAACAATAACAATTTAATATATTGAATCAAATTAATAATAACTATTTAAAAACTCCATCAATTACAATGCAACGTGATTATATGGGGTGTAAAACGTAAAATTAATTTTATTTTCTGACAGGAAAAGTAAAAAAAAAAAAATTATCAAAGAGTTTTATTTTCTGACTGTAAAAATAAAACTCCTCAAAAGAGTTTTATTTTTTGACGGGAAAAGTTAAACTCCTCAAAAGAGTTTCATGTGAGCGTAATAACTGTTCTAGATGATTTTTTTTTAAATCTCAAAATGTCTATTATAATATAATTTTTTGATATCGATAACTGTTATTTTCGGTTCTTTCGGTTTTTGATAGGTTGATGTTCATTTATGATGTAGTCCATGGACCATTTTACGACATATTGGAACATAAAACATATTTCTATGTGGAATTAATCGCCTACTTGTACATAAAATGGGATATTTTTTAAACATTTGGGGCAGTCATTGTTGCCATTTACGAATTCAAATAAAATAAACATCATTAATTTAAGTTTACGTCTCTTTTTTCCATGCTGATCATGCGTAAGTGAAAACAACATGTCTCGAAAGCTTAGATCTAACATATTCCGAATATATTATTTTAAGCGTGTAAGAATTACTAAACTCATAAAAGCTTCTTTTAATAAAAGCTAAGGTTGAGTACGCTTTCGGTATGATTTCCTCTACACGAGTAGTTAGTTTAGTAGCGTCAGTTATACTATCAGTTTTTGAATACATCTTAAGATCGTCGGCGTACAGAAGAAAATTGTCATTTTTAAAGCAACTTGATATGTCATTGACAGATTTAAAAACTATACGATATAGAGTGAATACACGGTATAGAGTTGTGTGCTCCTCTATCTTACAAATAGTAAGTAGGTCGAATGAATACCTAAGTCCAACAATTTCTTTAAAAGTAAGTAGTGTCAAATCTGTGTATATTATAGACTTGTGCTCCGTAGTTCATATTAGTGGGCGCTCTTCTTAATTCAAAAATTAAAAAGGAATAGTTCTTTATCACTTTTACTTTTGATTGTCATTGAACGTTCTTTATTATGTAAAATGATGTCGAAACACAAAGCAAAACAACAAAACAAAATTCAAAAAATTTTTAAATTAATTTTTTAATTCTGTAATAATAATTTAATTCAAAAAGTATTTCAGTTACTATAACCAGTTACTATAAGGTTTAATTGTAAAATAGCTTAAACTTGACTTTTCAACATGCATAATATATTTTCTCTTTCTCAGTTTATTTGTTTTAAATACCCTTTTTGTAAAAGAAAATAATTGGCAACTTTCGTTCCCTCGTCTTTGTTTTCGTTTATGTTTAGTTCGTTCGTTCATTTATAAGTCGATCATTAAATATGAAGAGCAAGCAAATGATCTATAGGAATTCAAAATACGAACTAGTTCGTTCAGTTCAAATAAGTGAATAGTACAATGGGAACAGTTCGTTCGCGTACTATCATTTATATTACATCAACTTGAGAACTAAGCTCCAATTGTGAAATGCAAAAGTCAGCGAATTCAGTATAATGAATTATTTTGTGTGGAAATATATATTAACAAGACCATGTATTAAACTTTCGAAATAACTGTTAACTTAGAAATGGATCTATAGTTACAAATATTATTACCTGTTCCGGATTTAAAGTTAAGATATAAAATATCAATTTATTTCTCTTAATTTAAGTTAAATCTTGAACTTGAAAATTACAAGGCTTTTAGAAAATCCATTTGAAAAATAATTAAAAATTAAATAAATCAAATTTAAATATAAAGTTTTTTTTTATTTAAAAAAACGATGATTTAAAAAAATTTAAATTTTTTTTTTTGGAGGTTTACTCAAAATTACACTTGCATTGTAATTGCAATACACACCCACACAAAATTTAAATTGTGTGTATTCTGTGAGAGTAATTCTTCAGCTTAAATATTAATCAGTTGTTTTACTATTTATACGTCTGTCATTAAATTCCATGTTCAAACATCTGTTATGTGTTTGTTTAATAAAGAATTTTTATATTCTACCAACTTTTTTTATTTTATGACATTTCCTACCACAATCAAACAAATTTTTGGTCAGGTCTTATTATAATATAAAATAATTTATGTACGAACGAGTACAGGAACAAATTTTTTTCCCACAAACCAACGGAATACAAAAAAAATTAAATGAGAATTGATATTTATTGTTTGAAAAAACAGATTGAAATCGATAAAAATTAATTTTTTATTAAACTATTTCCATTGAGTATTATTGAATATAAAATGAAATACAGACAAGCATAATGCTGTAGCTTTGATCCTTAAAATATACGAGTCATCTTCATTACGTTACACACACAGCCACAAAGCCACACATCAACATGAACACATTAACATTATCATTCATTATGGATTATGGCAGCAGATGTATTGTTATCTTTAGACATTTCTCAGCTGAGTTATTTATCTATGCTTTGTGCATAACTAAAAATAGTGCGGCCTAAAAAAATACCTACACTTGAGTGGTTAATGATTTGTAAGAAGCTCTTGTAGGCTTATTTTAAAATTGTGAAGTCTCCTGCTTAAAAATTGTATGCCTCTTAAAATTAGAATGAGAAGCGGGAACAAGTCATCTGGTCACTGCGGACAAATCTTAGGTGATTTTTTCGCCATGTCCGACGGTTGTAGGTAATGCTGTCCTAAGTAGTGAAAACGGGTCCAAATTAGACCATTACCGAGACACAATATATAATCTGCTGTCGCCTCATTTTCGTTACATAACCTGTAGAGATCATTTTAACTGACAGTCATATTTAGCAAGTGTTTTAATACCCTGCAATGCAAGCCAAAGTAATTTTTGAGAGATTGAAATGGCATGAATGTTTTCCTTACCCTGATACCTTTTGTTTCCATCCAGTGTTGTTGCGATTCTCTTTTGAGCCACTCACTAAAACTGAGCTTAATAGAGCTCCAAGACAGTCCACAGAATTGTTCTAGGTTAATGTGTCTCTTTCCAGTTTTCCTCTTAGTCAGAGCTCTATGACATATATTTCGACCTAAAACACTGAGTTCTCTTAACCCATAACGACAATCAATCGTTTCCGAGCCATCTTTGTATCATTTATGTAATCTGGCACCGAGTCTGGGCCTGTTCTATTCTCAATTAACTCTATTTTGAAATTACACTTGAAGCTTATTTGATCTGACAGCGATCGCTTAAGGTTACAAATTTCTCACTTTGTTGAAAAAGAGAGTTTAGTACACTAGAAAAGCCCTCCGCATCTAACAAGAAGAGTTTTGCATTAAACTTTCGTGATGAACAAATTAATGGGAGGAAGGCTTAGCAAGACTTCAAGGGCAGCGGTCGTAGTAAACCGCATTGCCCCTTTTGTATAGACACATTCTACTCTTTTATCCTTGCCTTCACTGAGAGTTTGCTAACTCTTCTAAACCAAACCGGAGCCTCATAGGCAATTAGCGGTATGATAATCATGCTTCTTTGAAGACCGTGGCATGCATGCGTGTTAATTAAAACGGCTAGTTTTTTTAACTTAAAATCGGCTTATATTTATTTCTTTCTGTATCCACATTTTGCTTCAACTTTTAATAGTAACTTTTTCAGGAGCTAAGTGGCACAGCTAGAGTAAAAGTCGGTATTACTTAATTAATTTAAGAAATTAAATTAACTAAATTTGTTTCCAACGATAAACTCGATTTTGATAATAAAATTTTTTAGTTATAGCAACCAGATATAAACCAAAATTTAACTCTCCTAAAAATATTTTGCTCTATAAGACCAATTTTCTATTGTCACGTTTAAAAAGTTTTACGGTCACATTTGAATTTTTGATTGGAAACAAATTTAGTTGTTTTCTTAAAGTACACACAGAAAACAACTTCGGTTGTAAGAACTTAATTTGTTCCCAATGAAAAACTCAGTTTTTATAATAAAATTTTCTAGTTGTAGCATCTAAAATTCTTTTCATTTCGAGCTGTATGATTTTCCATTGTCACAATTAAAAAATTTAACCATCGCAACTTAATTTGTATTTCGTACAACCCTAATCGAAGTTATTTTTTCAGTGTACTAAATTTTGACATATGATATCGTATATAACGGGTGGCGCAAAAGTAATCAGGTGGCGCAAAAGTAATCCTCCTATCAGAAAATGCTATAAATTTTGCGATTGGCCCCTAATGTCAGTTCTGTTTTGACATTTGTGTAGTAAACACATGCGAAATACACGTTAATAAGCAATGTTGACATTAGGGACCAATCGCAAAATTTATAGCATTTTCTGATAGGAGGATTACTTTTGCGCCACCTGATTACTTTTGCGCCACCCATTAGGTAGTGTATGTTTTAGTTTGACTTTTAGATTCTAGTTCATTCCCATCTAAAATTATTTTTAATATCGTACGAATATTTTTTAACTCAACAGTTTTTTATTGCACACAATCATTCCTTTCTTCCAGTTTGATTCATTCAAACTTTTGCTTCAGTTCATAAAATCCTTGTGAATTTTAAATGCCAACAATTTTAAATTCAATTAATTGTAGCAGAAGGCTAGGGTCACAATAAGGCGCCAGCAATAAATTGAGAAAGAAAATGTTTTATTTCTATACAAAACCACACAATCAAACTTGTAGTGCTATAACATTTGTATTGCCCTAATAACCACTCTTGACAACTAAAATCATTTGGTTTAAATAATGCAATTGTTTTACAACAAAAAAAGAAAATGAGAAGACAAAAAATTAACATACAAACTGCTTGTCTGACTAACTGACTGAAATGTGGACAGACTAGCAACTTGCTGCATTCCAATAACATTTTATTTAATATTCACATTTTAATTCCCTTTTTGTTTTGTGAATTAAAAGTTTGTTATTAAATGATTAAAAGCCAATATTTGATTTGGCCACATTAAATGGCATAAATTATAAATTTTTTTGCTGATGCTCTGGATATTCAAAAGAATTTTATCTCTGAATCAACAAAAAAAAATTTTTCTTTTTTGGTTTAAGTTGCTTTCACATTCCCTTCTAAAGAGGGAGTAAGTGCTACGAGTGAATGATTTTGATTTGATTTAGCTGTAACGAAATTCCTATAAAATATAAATTTTCTGTTCAATTTAATTTATTATTGAAATTATCGGTCCATAATCATGGACACCCGGCGAGAGTGATTTCACAAATTTTCAGACAGAAAATCAAAACCTGTGCCCTTTAAGAACATTTTGACTTTTGACAATTGAAAAAAGTGTAACAGAATTAAATGTGGTGAATATAGAGGCGACTAGGCTATATGTACCGCCATCCGCAGCATCTGCTGTACAGCTCATAAGCTCGCTATTCTAGATTTAGATAGCGAGAGTCTGTAATAAGTTTTGCCCTCCAAAGCTGTTAGCCGAACGGTCCCAATTTACATGTTTTCAGCTTAAATTATAAAAATCGTATTATTACCTCTCTTATCTATCTATCTTCTAATATCCAAGACCACAGTGTTCGACATATCAGAGTCTGAGATTCCTCTTTTGTCACTGTCATGTTGTATGTTACCCATCAAACTATTTGCTTTCCACATGAGTAATAGATGCTCCCAGTTATTACTAGCTATTTATTGCCTAAATAAAATGTTGGTTGGGAAATTTATTTATTTATTCAGTTCAATGCTTACTGAGTTTTGTGTTTGAATATTTGAATTTTTTTGTAACTATTGATTAATAATTCTTATTTAGGCAATTGCTTTTACAATGTAAAGGTTCTAATGTTTGCAAGAAACGTTGGGAGTGAGGATTCAGAGTAGCGTCTGATGAAATGGTCCATATAGGTATGCTATCCCCTTCAGTACTTATTGTGCGGAATAAATAACTCATGAGAATATCATGAGTTAAAGAATAAATTTTAAAACCAACACAATTTCTGGAATAAAGATTATATTTTGTTAAACTTTTAAATTCCAAATAGAAATTATTACATATTGCCTAAATATTTATTTAAAAATCATTACTTAACCAGAAAACTATTAATCAATGACGTAAAAAATGAATGTCAATGTAGAGCAATGAATTTGTCTTCGTTTCTACAAGTTCTGTGCTTGTGAATGACCAAAACATGAAACTGAAACTGATTCCAGTGAATCAAACTGTGAAAAAAACTCAACAATTATAAAATATTCTAAGTAAATCCTGCAATAACAAACAGTTTTAAGGAATTTCGATAATGCGGTACAAAATATTTTTCAATTTTTTGTTTTCTTTTCAAATTTTTTGTACTTGTACCAATGACGAGAATGGAATGCTTTAATAAGGGAGTTGATGACAACACAATAAGAAAGAAAAAAACTTGAATAAGACACTGTAAACTAGAAACAACATGCGTATACGTGTAAATATTTTAGAGTCTATCAAAAAATAGTTGAAGGCAGCTGTGTTAATTGCTCACAATATGAAGGCGCAGAATGTGATTTTTTTTTATACAGCATAACATGACCAACTAAAATAGCTTGGCTATGCAAGCCGTCAGCATAAAAACGTAATATATTTTCAGGGCTGTTTCGTACTCTGAACGGAATTTAAAAAAGTATAATGAATAATTAAATTTCTTATTAATAAGTGAGCTTTTCCCAACCAAAATAAAACACAAATTAATTTTAAACAATTTAAAAATGATCCCCATAGTTGTTACGAAGTGCTGAAATTTTTACTTCAGAGTGAAATATTCGTATGGGGAATATAGAACAGCCCTGCACATGCTTTTAATTAAAAAGTATTGCTTTTGCTCCCATTATTAATAAAATGTCTCTCTTTTTTTTATTATACCCTCAACCCAATTATGAATAAAAATTCTCCTCTTTTATCAAAAAGATATTCTGAAATTTTTACCAAAAACAAAAATGTTCCGTGAGAAAAAATGCTGGGGAATATTCATAAATTTATTACTAGTTCAGTTCAGTTCAGTTGTGATACTTGAATTTTTTAGTGGTAGCCAATAAAAATTCAGTTATGCAGCTCAAATTATGATTGAGAGAACTAAATTTTTGGGCTGTATTATAGAATTTCGATTATGTAAGCAAATTTTTTGACTGGTATGACATAATCAGTTCTCAATATCGAAGTTATTTTCTGTGTGCAAAAATTTCTTTGACTTGGAGAATTTTTTAAGGAAAAAATTCCCACAGAATATTCATAATTGATACATAATAAAATAAATCAAATTGTCTTCTCTTTTTGCTATCCTGAACCCATTTTATTCCATTAGTCTTGAGTCTCGAGTAAATAGCGATTTTGAACGTTTTTCGCAAGTTAAAGAAAAAATTAGATGCTGAGTCCAATCACAATATCAAAGTATTGTGAATCGCTGATTAGATGTAAAACGTTTTTCTTTTAAGACTTTGCCACTCAACAAGAGTGATCTCAGCTTGCTAACGGAATGGTTTAACGGGCCATGTAGGGTTCGATATCATCAGATAGGAAATATTGAAATCAATAATTTGCATAACTAAACTTATTCTCAGAACTCACAAGGCAATTTTAGTTGTCCAACTATAGAGTTTATTGAGAGAGAGAGAGAGAGAGAGAGAGAGAGAGAGAGAGAGTGAGAGAGGAAAGACGAGTTTAAAGGGATACAGATTTGCTCGTTCTCGGCAATTCTCTTTTCTTTTACATTCATACCTTTTAAAAATGAAGATGAGTAACATGTTTGGACATTATTATTATCATTATATGCTATGATCGCACCAAATATCGTAATTGTTGTAGGACTAATATTGCCTAGAACGTCTGGGACCAATGCCCCACTACCTAAGCAGCTTATTCTGCGTCTTGCCACCTATGTTTCCTGTCTTATCCGACAGAAACGGCTGGAGTCGTCCTGTACCACACCGATTTTACTCATGTGATAGTTAAGTCTACAATGGCCCGTAGAGTTTAATGTCATTTCTGCTGAGGTTGAAAACAACCTTTTGATGAGTCTCTTTGACAGGCGCTAAGTAGACATAACTGCGATTTTAAAGAACAATTAAAAAAAATTAAACAAATAGAATTGCTCTAAAAGGTGCTTTGTAACTGGGGTAAGCATCAGTTAAAACAATTTCTGCAGGCTATGTAATGAAGATGAAGCGACAGCAAAATACATAATTTAACCCGTTTTGTTACTTAGGGCATCCGGACCTGCAACCGTCTGACATGGCAGACAAATCACCCAAGAAAGTCTTAATGAATACTAGACTTAGGAAGAGTTTTTAACATGATAGTAGTTTCACAATATGTCTATTTTGGCCTTAGAGGCCAGTGACTTGCTCCCGCTAATTCTAAGGTCTTCCAATATGACTGTCAAAGAGTTTTTCTTAAATACATTTCATCCTTTTTTAAACAATTCTTAGGTCTCGTTATAACTTAAATTATTAAAATCAGTTGGTCTTATTTTGTGATTCTATAACAATTAATTGCAGCATCATTATCATCAGCAAAAGGAAAGAACAAATCAAAAGCCAGCCACTGTACTAGTGATGATGATGATGATGATGATGCTGATCATAATGATGAATCTAGAAACACACAACTAAAAACTTTTTCACAACAATAATAATAATAACTCTAACAACAACACCATCCAATACTCATGAAACCATAAACGAATGAATGAAAACAATTTGTTGTCACCAAACAATATTTTACTTCTCACATACACACTTCACCAAGGCGAGCCAGCATCTCTCCAACAGGCAGTCAACTAACAACACATACACATATGGCAGCACGTACATACATAACAGAATGCATGGTCTACATATACAACAATATGTTAGAGGGCTGCATTGTGTTGTGTTGTGTTGTATGTTTGCAATAGTTTACATGTTTACAGCACACGCCAATGCCAACGAGCAACATTTCATACGCCATAAATGTGCGAATAATAAAACAGAAAATAAAACGCATTTGCTGCTTCCTTTTGCCACAACAATGATGCAATTGTTTGTTTGATTGTATTCAGTGCCACTGGCCAATGCTTCATTCAGTCAGTGTCTTTTTTTTTCGTTTTTGTTCACTCGTTTTACCAGCCAACAGAACAATTACAAGAATTGTTGTTCTATGCATTCGTGCTGCATATTCCTTTTTTTGTGTCTCTTCATGCATTTGTTGCTGTTGCTATTGGAGTTGCTGCTGTTTTTTTTTTTTCATTTTATCATACATACTGTCGTTGACAAGTATGAATTACATCTACACTACAGATTAATTGCTGCTAATTAAACGAATTTTTTAGTTAAACAATATTGCAGCAAAAGTAAAAAATAAACAAAAAATTAAAAATAAAAACAACAATAACACAAGAAGAGGAATTTTATAACAAACCGTTTACTCTTTCGTATTTAAAGCTGTGGCTCGTTGAAAATGACTGCACAGTTGCTGTGTCGTGCGTAACTGCTGAATGGGAATGACTTGCAATTGTCACCCAGCACTTGTGTGCGTTTTGCTTTAAATGGCATGTTCACAAATGTTGTTGTTGTTGTTAGCTGTTGGCTGTTTTAAGAAGAACAGCAGAGCTCATTTTAGACAAATATTTCTTTTTGCAATTACAAACAAGTGCCTGGTACGTCGATATGTTCTCTTTTTTTCTATTGTACCGTCAGCAACAATTTATAAAATAATTTTCTTTCTATTTTACATGTTAATTAACTAAAATAGTGGCATATACATACATACACACACACATTTTTTTAATCAAACCAGGAAGTATAAGTATCTTTGCATGGGAATTATTAAAGAATTTTAATTTGAAATTAAAAATGCCCAATTAGATTAGGAAAAAATGTATTCAGAAAACATGACTTCACAAGGATAGATTCTTACAAAATACCTACTTCAATCGGTAGTCATGCAAATGTTTTTAATAAATCTTGAAAGCAGCACCATTTAATTTCATTTCTTTATGCTTAGCAGCCGCTAAATTTTCCAAAATTTATTCTACAGCAAGCCTTCTGTCATATGACTACTTTATAGTGCAGACTTCAAATGTATTGCAGCTGTAGTTTCTTTTTCATACTCCATTTTGAGGCAAGATGCACTGCTCCTTCCCCTTACCCAGGTAAAGCCTTTAGCCTTTAGTCTAGCTTTTACATGATTTGAATTAAAAATTCCTCCTTCTTTCACGGTCGTAAGAATTTTCGTGAAAACTAGAAAAAATTTGTTTAAATAAAATTTAGTTCTTTTAACAAAATTTTAAGCTGCATCAACGACTTTCTTTCGTTACAACTACAAAATTTGATTAAAGTGTCCATGTACTCGTAAGAGCGCAATAAATTGAATATTTCGCTTGCTGTATGGCAAGTGTCTTCGTCTTGGTGAATCACAAGTCGTCCAGATTTAGGCCGTCCAGCTGAGGCCACGAAAACTGCGTTATCTTGTTCCTGTAACAAATACTGTTTACAGTTGCCCCAATTTTGGTCTCATCTTCAAAAAAGTAAGGCCTGACCAAAATCCTCACCAGACAGTTGTTTGTCATGGATCACATGACAATTTTCTGAGCCTCAAAATCGATAATTTTGTCTATTCACCAAGCCATTCAGATAGAAAAGAGCTCCTTTTGAGAAGATGACTTTTTTCGAAAAATTGACATTGACCTCACTTTGCTGTATTACCCATTGTATGAAAATACGTGTTTTTATTATAAAATTAAAAGTTTACTCTTACTGGGAAACCCTTTACAAGCGACCAGAATGTCTGGCGGATATGTATGAAAATCACATAATTATTTCAGTACTTTTTAGTTGTTTGTTGTGAATGTATTTTAAAAAATATTTTAAAATGAAAAAGAAGCACTAAGATAACTTTGAATGAACTAATTTTATAAATAGAATGAAAATATTTTATTAAATCATATAATTTTTGAAATATTGCTTTAGGTCAATGAAACAATTTTATTTAATTGAAGGTTTTAAAAAACATTTTTCTTTCAAACTTTTTCATCAAAATTTTTATTAGTCAAGCAATGGCATACCTTAGCCCACATACAAACGAGTGCATCATCAAAATGGTTAGATAATTTTTGTTATGAGATACCAAAGTTGTTTGCAGTTGTCCTCAATCATGTAAAACACAACAAAAATTTATCACTCAAAGTGGAATCGATTACTCAAGATCGATTGCATTATTCACTCACGTAGCATAAAAGCCTCGATCATTTCCATTCATTAGCACAAAATCGGGCTACTTATTGTGCGCCATCATAAGCGTTGTCATCACATTATTAAACTAAAGACAAACTAAATACTCACTTTGACTTAAAATTAAAAACTTTGACTTTGACTAGCAAAAGAAAAAACTCTAATTAATTTACAAAAGTTTAAAAAATTCAAGCATAAGAAAAAACTATTTTAATATTTACGTCAAACTACAACAAGAAGACACTAACGAGATGCAACATCTTTCATGTTTAAAATATTTGTTCTCTACTCCACTCGCAAATATGTGTGTAGTGCTGAATGTTGAAAACAATTTTTTTTTATTTAAATTAATTTTCTGCAAATGCATGTGGCTGGAAACATGAATCCCGTTTGTAACTACAAAATAATATTCGTTTGTATTTAAATGTACGAAGAAAAAATATTTAGTTGACAGCAAGAACAGCAACATTCATTTAACGCATAAGGCAGGGCGAGCAAGCCACCCAGCTCAACAACCAACTAACTAACCAACCAACCATACATTCAACCAACCATTCATTGCTGTTGCTGCCACTGCAGTTGCTATGGTTTATTTTACTTTATTTATTTATTTGTTTGTCGCCGTAGTTTTTGCTGTAAATGGTTTTTTTTTCTTTTTTTGGTTGGGAATTGTGGCTTCTTTATTCGAACGGAAGAATTTAACATCAACAAAATAGTTGACACTAAATCTTTTTGTTATTGTTAATTGCAACACAGTGAAATTGTTTTCAGTTGTTCTGTTGCTGCAGCATCTCAACGCACTTTAGCACTATTTCAAACACAAACGAACAAACAAACAAGCAAACTTTTTTGGTTTTTTTTTTTTTTTTTTGTAGATTACATCACACTATAGACTTGTAATTTAAATTTAATATTCTTTCGGTGCTTTTTTGTATTTTTTTCTATATCTTCTTGTTTGTTGAAGGTATTTGAGGTTTTGACTTTAGTGTGGTGGCATATTCGCTTTGTCGCACATTAATTAAAAGCATTGGGTTTTAAATGTGGAACACAAGAACATAACACACACACACATGTGCCAGAATATCTTAATTCGAATTTTGTTTATGAAAAATAACTGTCATAAAGGCTGCTTTGACTGTCCGCCTCCCTCGCTCATTGTCTTGTAGGAGTTTATGGTGAACAAATAATATTTTTTTATTAAATCTTTATTATTTTCAATAGTCAAAGATTTTTAGTATTTGTAAAGGGTGTTGCAAAATGTACACAAAATTTTAGTCATAAGAAAAACACATTTGTTGTCGAAAGTTTTTTTGCAGCCATGACTTTTCTTTAACTTAAATGCAACGAATTCTTCAATCGACCGCTATATTTACAAAAAAAACAAATTTCAAATATTTTCCTCAATCTGATTTTGTAACTGAAAAATTTTTTCTGTGCGGAAAATTGTCATATCTCTGTACTCTGAATGAAAACTGTTTCATGTATCCAATTAAATGATTTCATTACAATATTTTTAATTGATTTAATGATATATTTCATAAGTCAAGAGAATTTTTTAAATATTTTCATAGAATTAATGAAATTAAATCATTAAATGAATGAATATTTCATTAAATTGTTTGATATATAATGAGACATTTAAACGAATATTTTTCAGTTTCTAGTTTGGTTCTTTTACGAAGTCAATACTAGACTAAAGTGGAGAGTCGCAGGTTGTTGTGAATTTGAAAGTGGTGGCATCACTGACTTTTTATAGCCTGAAATAGATGATTTTTAATTTTATAAATTTAAAATGAAACAAAAATTTTTCATCAATTTAATGAAAATTGTTTCATTAGTTCAATGAAGCATTTCTTAAATTAAAATATTTTCATAGAGCTAATGAAATGAATATTTTCATAAAATTAATGAAATTACTTCATTAAATAAATGAATATTTCGTTGAATTAATGCATTATTTCATTACTTTAATGAAAAGTGTAATGAAAAATAATGAATTTTTCATTAAATTAATCACAAAATGCAATGGATTTATTAACGAAATTATTTCATTATATGAATGAATATTTCAATGAATTAATGAATTAATTTTTCATTTGTTGAAAGAATATTTTATTGATTTAATGAAATATTTCGTCACTATGAAAAATAAAGAATTAAGGAACAAAATTCTTTCAGAGATCACTGCACATCATATAGCCCATTACACACTGTACATTTGAGATCATGATAATCTTACCGCCTAGGTGCAAATTATGGCTTTCGATATCGATTGAAATTTCTGTTTAAATTACATTTAGATCTATACCGAATGTCGTAATACGGATTATTGGATTTTTTGTGGTGAATAAGTCACAAGCCTTAAAACTCTTTAAAGCCGACATAACCCATGTCATCATCAGTCATTAGAAGTTAAACCTGTCGGAAGCTGATCTGATTATATACACGATATTATATTCCATACATCCATAACATCGATTAACCTTTCAAGCTAATAAAGCTTATCCAAGCTAACCCACTAATACACTTAATGAAAACCTATTACTAATCATTTAGTTTTAATTTAATGACAGGGCTTCCAGTCACTTCACTTACTTTTAAATAGCCAAAAAACTGACTCAATTTCTCCTTAGCTGGAAACAAGATGCTCGTTTCTATAGATTTTCTTTAGTAAATGCTTTCGTTAAACACATTTCAATAATTTGTCATTTATAATCTTTCAATTACAGAAAACCATATTGACTCCTGACTCACCACACAGCAAACGAATGCGAAATGTTTAATTAAGCGGCCAATTACCAGTAGCTGGAACAACAAAAATAACAGAAGCAGTTTGCTATTGAAGTGTCTGCTTTATAGGAAAAGAAAGAAAGAACTAAAGCCAGAGAAAAAAAAATCTTTTTATTTGAAATTGAAACAGTTGTCAATTAATATCAACATGTGCCATGGAGGCTTGTTTGGGTTTAGGCCGAAGTCAACGCAATCTAAACAAGCAACAACAAAAAGACTTGAAATTGCAGCAACAACAACAACATCATACACAATTGCAGCAACAGAAACATACAACTCAACAGGCAATTGTAACCAATCAAAATTACTACACGACACAACAGCAACCACAAAATCAACGTCATCTAGCAGCACGTGGACAAACCACAAACGTTGCGGTGGCATTAAAACAGCAACAGCAACAACAACAGCAACTATTACAACAATTGGCACACAACGAGGAGACCAACAGTCATTTGCTAAGACATCAAGATCAGAATTTGGCAAAACAAAATGTGGCCCACAATGCAACAACAACTACATGTACGACAACACCTAAATACAGAAACACAGCAGGAGGAGGAGGAGGAGGAGGAGGAGGAGGAGGGGCAGGAGTTATCGGAGCAACAACAAATATGCAACAATCGTCACCATCTTCAAATGAAAGTTTATGTAGTGGTGGTGGTAGCCAACAGCAAAAACAACAACAGGGTATGTCGTTTCAAAAAAATACGGTAACGGTAGAAGTTACCACCACTTTGCCCTCCACCATAAGTCCCACAAATACTGCTGCCTTAAATGTCACAAATTCAAATGTTAAAAGTTTTCGCAAGATTAATAGACAATACCAACAGCAGCAACAACCGCAACATTATCAGCATCAACACCTGCAACAACAAATGGAAGCTGACTTGGATGCCATTGAGGTTTGTGTAGACCAGGAGCCTGCGATTTCCTTTAAAACTGGTGGTTTGCTTAGGCAAACAAAAACTTTAGGACGTTTAAGTCATCAACAGCAACATCAGCATCAGCATCAACAGCATCAACAGCATCAACATCATCACAGCATAGAGGATCATCACAGCCAATGGTCTAGCATACCACAGACAACCTCATTACAACTTTTACAGCTGCAGCAACAGCAACAACATGATTATTCATATGCCTACTATGAACCAGGTGCAGCCATGAGACACACAAATATTCCGCATACAGAACTAATGGCCGGGGAAGAAGATCTTACACCAGCGCCACCCAATTCCATGCGTGCTTTATTGTCCAAAGGTAAAAAGAATAAACTTTTGGTATCGCCCGCCACAAGACAATCATATCAAACAAGATTGACGCAACAGCAAAGCCATGGAGCCGCCAGCTCTTCTGCTCATGCAGCAGCAGCAGCCAATTGCAGCAATATTTCAACCCCTGAAAATTTTTATGAAGAAATATCAGCTTCCTCCACCTCGTCATCATCAAATTCAATGACCAGTCACCATCAGCTAAGAGCCACTTCACATTCCGCGGGCTCCTTGACTCAAACACTGGTGGAAGAAGAATTGAGAAGAGTACAAAATAGACATCATAAGATTTTGGGGGAACTTAATTTGTCCGTCGAAGCCATGCTAATGCCAGATAGTCCACCTAATAGTAGTCCCACTGCCAAAGAACCCATGGCTCCCTCGGTGAGTGTAACACCTGCCTCGGGCCAACCTCTCAGATTGACATCTTCCTCGGCTGATAACATTTGTGATACAACCCTATCCGGAGGACCAG
This sequence comes from Thelaira solivaga, assembly GCA_947397855.1. Classification (NCBI taxonomy): domain Eukaryota; kingdom Metazoa; phylum Arthropoda; class Insecta; order Diptera; family Tachinidae; genus Thelaira; species Thelaira solivaga. Next base: position 32,593,132 of record OX377612.1, read on the forward strand.
CAGATGAGTTCATCTCTCCCATACCCAATTCGGCAACGGTAAGTGCTGGTCTTTTGCAATCCTCTTGTCTAGCGGCTGATTTAGATAGTGGTTTTAGTGGTTCCAGTGGTGCTAGTTACATTGGTTCTTTGCGTCTGCATAAAACAAATGCCCTCATGAATTCCCGTTCCACCAATTTAACCGCAACAGCAACAGCAACATCTACAGCAGTGGCCGCCACAGCCCTTAAGAATCAACAAAGTGCCTTTGCTTATGCCACACAGAGTTGCCGTTCATTTCAAAGAACCAATTCTGCGTCAACAACAGCTAACGCTAATGCAGCAAACATTAATGTTGCCTCGTCAACAACAACGTCATCGTCATCAACTTCGTGTACCATTAAACACTTACCTCAAATTCATCAAAACACAAAACACAATATGCCACATCATCAACAACAACAACAACAGCACAGTCATCAACATCATCTTCACCACCACCACCACCATCATCAACAGAACGCTGGCCCTTCAAAATGTTTTCCCTCGAACCAAGACGATACACAGAATTCATCGGGGTTTTTTACACGAGCTTCTTGTGGTCGTCGTATTTTAAACTGTGCCAAAATACGAGCTGCCGAAGATCCCGGTCCCATGTTGGTGAATGCCCAACCCACCGAATCAAAGGCACGCAGTTTTTGGAATCGTAAAGGCTGGCGTAAATTACCTGGACTCTCAACATCTACTTCCAGCATAAATGATACCGGCTTATCAACAGGTAAAGTGCATTTTCATTTTCAAATTTCTGCTTTCTCTCTTTTCTTTTCTTACGTTTTGGACTAAGAGACCATCATGTATGTGTGAGTGTTTAATGTAAAGAAAAAAACAAGACATTTTAAATTTCCTCCATAAATAAATTTATGACAGTTTTGTGTGATACGAGTACAGGCCTGATTTTTATTGTTTTCATAAATCACTGCAACAGTTTTAAGCCCATTAACCTAATTATGGCCTGGCCTGTGTATGTCCTGCAAGAAATATTGTTTTTTTTTTGGGCCAAAAAGCAAAGAACACAGTCATTTTTATTTCATAATCTAATTCGTCAGATTATGCTTGCATGTGGGCAGACACATGGTGAATATGAATGTGAATGCATGGCCAATAGCCAATGGCCATTAATTGAACCAGTTAATTGTTTTTAAATGGCAGCATAAATTTATGACAAAGAAAAATATATTTTTTTCTTCTTAATACAAAATACATAAAGTTTGATAAAGAGGAAATTCAAGTTGGGCTAAATTAAGTGCTGCAAAAGAATTATTTCTTTTTTCTTTGGAATAAAAAAAAATTTTTTTTGTTAATACTGATCAAAAAATAACGCTTTATGCTTTCAAAACACGTCACGTATTTCTTTGTTGTGTTTGATTGCAGGTGGGACTGTGTCATAACCCTAGTACCCTACAAGTCATATTAAGCAACAAAAAACGAATTGGTCAGCTATTTATAAGAATTTTGACTGTTGCTGATATTTTCCATCAAAAAATTTACTTATGCTGACAATGTTGTTAATAGATCCTTAGAAAATACATATATATTTTTAATAAAAGCTTGAGAACTACTCGTCAATTCAGTCCAGTTGGGTTAGTTGCAATTTCACTCCAAATAATAATTTTTTTTTTTGCAATTAAAGATTTTTGTCAATACGTACTGCAGTAAATAAACTATTTAAACGAATATGCAATTAGATTGGCAAAAATGAAAAAAAAGAGGTTCACATTTTATTTAAATATGCAAATTTTCACAAGTACCATCGTGAGCAAGTATCCTTCATAAATGAAGTGAAAACAACATCAATTGATTTCCAACTCAATATAATTTTACTGAAAAAAAAAATAAATAAATAAAATTTGAAGCAATTAAACGTATTTACATGTAATCCAAAATGCAATTAATACTAAATAAATATTTTTTGCATAGAATAGAAAAGAAAGAAAAATAAACTTTCCACCACACAACTCGTGAACACAGTTTACAAAACTTAATTTCCACAGTATTGGTTGTTCTAAACAACTAAATATTTCATGCAGAGCGTTTGTATTTATATTGAGTGCAATTCTATAATCAAATTTACTAAATAGGGATCTGAAAAAATGAGAGAAAAAAAGGATTTTAGTGTTTGTTTGTTTATGCAAACTAAAGCCAAAAAAAAAATTAAACAAAAAATTGAAATAGAAATTAAAATTAATCCTGAATTACACAAAAATCGTTTGCAAAAAAAAAATAAACAAATTCACACCCTAATTGGGAAACAGCTCAATTAAATTTAAAATAAATTGTAAAATAACTTTTAAAAGTTTTTGTTTTTGTTGTTGTTTGTTTAAGGTTACAATAGGATTAAATAACAACACAAATCAGCAAGTAGGAACCAACAGTCAGCCAATGCAGCAGCAATTTGATTAGTCAAGCCAATGGTACACACACACACACACCAGTGCATTTATTTGTTTATTGTTTAGTTGTTAACTTTTAACTGAAATAATTTTGCAGGGCCAATGATTTATGTAATCGGTTATTTCATTTTGTTCAAAAGAATATTTTTTCAAGTTTTAAAGAGAAATCTAATTTAAAGTATTAATGTGCGGTTTTTAGAACACAAGCGATCAACTCGTGTAAAAAAATTTTTATGAAAAACATGTAATATTTTGAGTCTTTTTCATATAAAATTTCTAGACGATTTGATCGCTTGTTTTATACATAAAAGCAGCACATAAAAAATATAGGTTTTCCTGTAGATATTTTTTGTTCAAATTGTAGTTTTTTGTAACATTTTTCAACACTTTAGTCTTAAAAAAAAAGTTTTTAGCTTCTTAAAAATAAATTTAGAATGTCTTATTAAGAAATAAATTATTTGACCCATACATACACAACTCCAAAATCATTGTAAAAGTCCGGCAACGTAAAATTTTGAAGTATATTTCAAAAGAGCCCTTTCAAACGTTAAGTGACTTGCGAAAGTAGGTGTTTAATATTTTTATATTTCCTTTTAAACTTGTGCCATTACTTCACCTTACAAAATCTTACTTTTTCTATTTTTGGTTTTATTTTTTGCTGAAAATCCTCAATTTTTTTACATTTCTTATATGTTGTTTCACTCACTCACTTACAAAACAATACAAAATACAACAACTCAGAAACATAAACAAATTCCTGGAACACACAAAATGAAAGAACAAAACGAATTGCCGATTAAGGGAAAGTGTGTGATGAAAAAGTAAAATTTCTGTTCCCCTCAACCTGATCATTTACAAACACAAGAGTTGCGCAAGAGACTTGCGCAAGTCATTTGGCAAGCGTGAAAGGCATCAAATAATTTTAATTTTCTTCAATTAATTGCTCAAGCAACAAAAACAAATACATCACTACAAAAACACACCGGAAACTGAAGTACGTTTGCATGAAAATTGCATATGGGCCGCAGTGTTATCTTCAATTCAGGCATTAATTTCAGTTAATTTAAAAAAATGTGAGCCATTTTAATTATGCTGCCGCATGTCGGTACAGCCAGCTTGCACAGCAGCCAATTTTTATAAAAATAAAATTTTTATAATTAAAACTTACTTTCAATGGTTTTATCTTTTCTTTTTTAAAAAATTATATTTTCAACAAACACATCAGCCCATAGTTACAGCCAAAAACCACACAGAAAAAATTATAAGCCAATTAAAAAAAAAACTTTTAAATTGGTAATAATTTGAAACTAATTGAATTTAATAAATATAATTTTAATTGAATCAATAAAATTTTTAATTATATTGAATAAATTTTTGATTAAATTAAATAAATTTTTAATTGCATTTAATTAACTTTCAATTGAATTGAATAAATTTTTAATTGAATTTAATACATTTTTAATTAAATTGAATAAATTTTTAATTGAATTAAATAAATTTTTAATTGCGTTAATTAAATTTTTAATTGAATTAATTCAAATTTTAATTGAATCAATACAATTTTTAATGAAATCAAATAAAATTTGAATTGAATCTATTAAGTATTTAAGGAATATGACAACTTTAAGTGGCCTTATAGCACTTTCAAATATAACAGTTCAAATATTTAATTGATATTTATGAAGAGAAAAAAGCTTACATATTGTTTATGATAAGTAAAAATTTAAGAAAAAAAAATGTATTTCTACTGCGGCACCATTAAAAAAATTTTATAATTTGACGACGACTATACATTGAGGTGCCGACTATTATTGAATGATATTTATTTTAGCATCCACTATTTATATTAAAGCGTCATACCTAAATGTGAGGTAGAGGTTCATATTCTCTAAATCATATTGCTTCTAAAAATCCACTTAAGACAAACAAAAATAGAGTTAAGAACGCTAAATTAAAAAATAATTAGCTAACATGTTTACCGCGCCAATTTATAGCTGTAAAGCATTTAAAATTGTACCCAATTTTTTTTCTTTGCATTGGTTATCAGGATAATAACATGATCATGTATAAAATGCTACAGATTACCCGCATATTCACTAATAACATATTTTATTAATTAACTAGGATTTAACTCGCTACTTTGTCAGCGAATAACCATACTGTCGCTATTATAATTTATTATTTCGTAGTAGACCATTTAATTTCAGTTCTAAGTTTTTAATACAAATAAAATCAAAAGTTATCATTAAAATATAGAAAAAGTACCATTTTGTAAGTTTACTTATTTTACAATTTAATGACCATAGTTTGAGCTTGGTTTGATAGTTCTAAATTCGTTAATGTTAAAAAATTAAAACGTAGTATTTAAATCAAAAAAAGTAATATTTTGCTTCTGAGAGTTTGATCCCAACTTCATAGTTCTAGGGTTGTTAGTATGAAAATTCCAAAAAGTGTCAATAAAATTAATAAGAAGTAAATTTTTTTTTAATTTATGGTCTTCCACCTTATTACTTCAGATCATTCGAGCCAAATCTCGTACTTATAGATTCCTTAACAAAAAAATTAATAAAAAGTACCAGATGTCCTCTAATAATTTTTAACTTTCCTCAATACTGTTTGATCCCAATATCGTACTTCTAGATTCGTTTTCATTAAATAGTCAGAAAGCACCATCAAAATGAATAAAATGTGCCATATTGTCCCCTTGTTCATTTTTCAATTTGCTCAGAAGCGCTTGTCCCTAATCTTCTACGTATAGGTTCGTTAACAATAAATTATCCAAAATGACTAAAAAAAATCCATTAAAAGTAACATTTGTCTCCTTAATGATTTTCACTTTTCTCAGGAACGCTTTATCCCAATCTAGGTTCGTTTTCTTTAGAAAAATCAAAAGGTACCATTAAAATAAATAAGAAGGACCTTTTTATCCTTTTAATGATTTTTCACTTTGCTTAGAACCGTTTGAGCCTAACTTTGTACTTCTAGATACGTTTTCATTAAATAGTCAAAAAGTACCATTTAAATCAATAAAAAGAACAATAATGTCTTTTTAATGATAGCTTATTTCATTCGGTACTGTTTAGTTCTGCTGTCATAATTTTAATTTTGCACATAACAAAAAAAAAATACCACTAAACTTATTTAAATGTAAACTAAAAATCATATATCTCTCTTTTGGTACTTTTTTCTCTAATGAAAAAATTTTTTATCATTGATTTTTATTGAGTGTTACAAATTAGTAATAAAATGTTTATATGCTGCATCAATTTACATAGAGGTACATATTTAGAAATAGTAGTAAAAAGGGGTACATATTTCACCCCTTATTTGCTCGAATTTTGCAAAAGTGCCAATATACATTGGAGACCTTTTTAAGCAGAAAAGAATACAATTTAGTTTTTGTTGCTGCGATTGTTACTTTGAAAGATAAAGTTAAAAACGGTATCAGCATTAGTTTTTACCCTTTTTATCCTGCAAATATCGAAAAAGTACCAAATAGCTATCCGTTAATTTTTAGTACAATATTTTGAAGTTAGTTTCTATCTCTAGCAGTTACGGAGATATACGAAGTTATATTTTACCCGTTTTTACCTCCTTAATATTCGAATTTCCAAAAATCCCTTCTTATTCGTCCTACACATTGGGACAGGAACTTGCTCACCGAATTTCAAGTGCGTAGAGTAGTAACGTTACTCTTTTATACATACATATGTATAGATATGTAACATATATTAATTGCAAAAAAGAAGAAAACACAACTTGCAAATACATTAATAAAAAAAGATCAAACAAGTACCTACTCACAAACAAAAAACAATCTTACTTTTGTTTTCTTTTTTGTAATTTTTTTTCTTCTAAGAAATCATAAAATTATTAAGCAAACATTCGTTTTCGTATCAACACAAAATACACAGTTCTTCCTTTCGCTTACACTTGTTGTTATAGTTGTTGCTCAACCACATTGACACGCACATCTTTCTCACTTTCAAATTTACTAGTTTGTGTGAAGGTATCTACTAGCAAATTCTTACTTATGCAAATTCCACGTACATATATCTCACCACCCACCTCTCCCGTATAAATACAAACATTTCGAATACTCAAATACTCGTACATATTTTTTTCTTCTCAATTTCGTTTAACTGTTACAATAACAACAAAACAAGCATTTATGTAAATACATGCATTTTGCTCTTTAGTTTGTAAGAAAATTTTCAAGTGTTCAGTTGTTTAGTGTTTAGTAGTCATTAATTTATTAAAAAATTTATAAAATAATTCATAAAATTGAAATATTTTTGCATACAAATGTTAATTAACTAATTTGTAATAAGTGTGTGCAAAAATTTCATAAAGAAATGAATTTCATTTAGAAGAAAAATAGAGTTTAAATTTGCTAAATTTTATGCCGGTCGGTGTGTTGCTTTGGTTTCGCCATTCGTTATGCATATACATACGTACATATAAAAATGTGTTTGTTTTGTTCTTGTGGTAATCTGTAGTAGCAATTTTTTTAGGCTTAGAACGTGTGTAAGCATAATCAAAGCGACAATAAAATATAATGTTTAGAAAGAAAGTGTAATAATTGTGAAATTCAAAATAAGTGTTTAAAATAATGAAATGGGTTGGTATTATGGCTGTGTTTAACTTATACTTGTTTGTTGTAAGCGAAAACAGTAACAACTTTATGTTCGGTGAGTAATTATTTATTTAATAGTTAATCAATTAAGGTAAATTATTTATTTGAAATCAAAGTCTGTCTGGTGTTAAATCTTATTTTGTAACATCCAAAAATCCCCTATTTTCCTTGATTATTTACTACTACAGTGGAATTTTTGAAAGACAAAAAAGCAATACACCCACTAGAATATATTTATAAGAGAATTTAAGCATTAAAAATATCTTGAAACAGAATTGAAAGAGTTTGAAAAAATTTAAAAGATTATAAATTTTTCTGTCAATATTTGCTTCAACTTTTACAGAATGTTTATAGTTTTTGATCACAAGCGACATACATATGTACTTATAAATATGTTTAGGAGAAATATAAGTACATACATAGGTACAAATGTGCATAAATACGTTGATTCTCTAAGATTTTTATTAAATTGCAAACGTACTATAGAATATTACGGGATAACACACATATCATTGTAAAGAAGAAGTCTTCTAGATTTGTAATCTATCGGCCAAGTACTCACAAAAAACTTAAAACCTATAGATTAATTTTATTTTTTTTTTTGGTTTTATTAATTTGCATGTGCAAAATCGGTAGTGGTAAAAAACCCTAATTTTCAAAAAAAATTTAAAAATAATTTGAAGTAACTTCTGAGTATTTGGGCGGTAGATTACAAATTAAGATGAATGATATTTCGCAATCTTCTATGGTTCGTTCGGAAGTTACTTTGGATTATTTTGAAATTTCCATTCCTAGTGCTGTTGCTCTGAGTGATTTTAGCAACTTTCCACCGAACCATTAAAAATTTTGGCAGTTTCCGTTTTGCATCATAAAATAAAAACTACGAAGTTTTCCGAGAAAGTTAAAGTACTTCCAGAAAGATTAAAATCCTTTTTGATTTTGGTAATTTTTATTTGCGAAATTGGGAATGGTACCTCTGCAAAGTGGGGAATTGTAAAAACCCCCTCAAAGCAATAGCACTGGATTATAGGGAAATTTAAAAAATTTTTTAAAAATAGTTCAAAGTAACTTCTGTATATTTATACGGTAGATTACAAATCTAGACGACCTCCCCTTTAAAATGATATACGTTGCATCTCGCAATCTTCTATGGTTCGTCCGGAAGTTACTTTGGGTTATAAAATAATTTTTTTTTTAAATTTTTATATAAACCACGGCTGTTGCTCTGACTGATTTTAGCTACTTCCCAATAGACCAATAAAGGTTGTGGGATGAGACATCTACCATTTTAAAGGGGAAGCTGTCGAGATTTGTAATCTATTGCGCAAATACTCAGAAGTTACTTTGGATTATTTAAAAAAAAATTTTTAAGTTCCCTTATACCCCAGTACTCTTTATCATTCTCCATTTTGGCGAGGTACCATTCCCGATTTTTTAACAGGAAATTACTAAAACCAAAGTGGAATGAAATTTATAAGTTCTACGCTTTCTGAAAGTGCTTTAACATTTACGGGAAATTTCGCAGTTTTTATTTTATGATGCAAAACGGAAGTTGCCAAAATCCTATTGCACATGGGTATGAGTGTGGATGATTTAGGTGAGCACCTGCCGCTTGGGCCTAATCTCACCGTGGTCAAACCACGAGTTGTATCCGTGCCTACCACTATGGCCCCTGTAACCAATAAAGGGAACAGGTAGCAAATTATGTGTGCTAAAGCTATGTCACACACACATCCCTTGTTGAGGGAGTGGGGCCGACTTAAAACCCGTGATAAATTGACTTTCTGTTTCAATGAAACAGCACATCGAGGAACATGCCACCCTGCAAAAGGTGACATGAACCCCATTGCATGCGTGCCTTTTGGTATCAACCACAGCCACCACGTGTACCCCCGAAGGGGATCTCACCAATAACCGTTCTCAGATTCTACTCGTCCTCACATATGGGTGTGCACGAAGTCCACAGACCGAACGACGAACCAGGGATGTTGTCCCCAGAACATCATCCATTAAACCCCGTAGGGTGGGAACGAAGTTCGGTCCACATACTCCAGCTTTCGGCATTCTACTATGAGCATCAGCTCTTAACCCATAGCTCGGACTTGGAGTTTCCTCTGTGGGGCTGCCGGCTCCCGTGGTACCAATGTTGAGAGTCACTGATCGGACCCTGAAGGTATCCTTTGGTGGACCCCGAAGGTATCCTTCTGCCAAATTCAAACCCATAGCAGTTTCAGGTGCTGGTGCACCTATTTACCCCGGATATTGATATATCAAGGTGGGGTACTTCACCGAGAAGACACCCTTGGGGGAAGCACATGGGTATATTTAAATAAAAAATAAATAAAAATAATCCAAAGTAACATCTGAGTATTGGGCAGTAGGTTACTAATCTAGACGATCTCCGCTAAACTACTGCTAAAAATATATATAGAAGTATTTAGTGACCTAAGACGTATTTGATAAATATACCATTAATACTGAAAACATATTTAGAAGTTCTGAAAAACTTCATTGGTTACGTTAAAACATATTTAACTCGGCATATTTATTTTCACTCCCTTAAATTTTTTGTATGTTTTTGATATTTTAGAAGGCTGTGGAAAGTGCAAAATATTATTATTTTGCTAACACGGTGAAGGGTATATAAGACTCGGCACAGGCGAATTTAACTTATTCAAACTAATTTGTTAAAAAAAATTTTTTTATATGTTTATGGCTCAAGAAAAAAATTTTAACTACAGTTTCATCATTTACATTCGAATAATTGATTGCAGTATTTATTAATTTTAGTTCATTTTATTTTTTTCAAAAAAATTTTTTTTTCTGACCAACATTTTATTGGTGGTTTTCTAAATAATCGCTTGCAACGAAATGCTTAAATTACTAATAGGTTTATGCTGTTTTTTGTTTGTTTCGGAAATAAATTTAAACCTCTAATTGAAAGTTGTAGTAAAAACAACAAAAAAACTTCTAAACAAAGCATTTCTGTAATTATTGATCGATATTTTTTTAATTAGCTTCATGTTTAAAAAAAGTTTTTAAAATTTATTTTAATTATGACTGCATTATGTATGTTAGCCACATATTGCTGCTTACCACATACATAAAACACATGCTTTGGCCCATCATAAATGTCATTATTACTGAGTATAATAATATCATCATCATCACCCCATTTTTCATGCACATTGTTTGCACTCTCATTTACCATAAACTTTTAGTTTGTGCTAAATAAATTTTTAAAGTAATGTAAAGGATGATTGAGTTACCATATGTTGGCTGCATAATAAAATAATGGCTTTAAAAATATTGATTTGTGCTCTTTATGAGAAAATAGAATTTTTAATGAAATTTTATTTAATTAGTTTGTAATTGAAACAGGAAAATATCATTAAACATTCTGACACATACAATAGATACAAATATTATTTTAAAATAATAGAAAACTATCATAATGATATGAAAAATTCAATTTGGAGCCATTAAATAGATTTTCTTGGTGCCAAATTTTTAAATGGAAATAACTAATAACGAGGTAAGTGTATTGGTTAATGCCGTCACTGATATGTTTTGTGGTAAAGTATCCCAAAGTTCACAAACTGGGTTCTAGCTGGCGAAGTTCATAAGAAAATAATATTTTCGTTAATTTTCTTTGAAAATTTATCATCCACTGTTGCCATTTCTTGCCACCATTCTGACCATTGACGTTTGTAATGGCCAAGAGGCTTTAGTTCTTGAGTCAATTGCACCTTGTAAGCGTATAAATGCAAGTCTTTATGCATAATGCTCATCAACGACGAGCATAAGAGGTGAAATTGTTGGTATCGACGACGAGTTGAGGTGGACGGTTCTTCAGCCACACTATCGCGAACAGCAGCAATATTTTCTGCAGTACGAGCATGTACTGGTGTTTTCACATCTCTTACAGACCTGGTTTGCTCAAATTTTTCCACGATTTTTCCGATTGTACGCACATTTACCTGATTAAATTGACCGAAAAAATCACGAAGTGCACGATATGCATTTTGATTTGAACGCCCATTTTCATAATAAGCTTGAATAATTTTAACGCGTTGCTAGATTGTGTATATTTCCATGGTTTAAATTCAGTTAGTCTGAAATTGAGAAATCTCAAATTAAATACAAAAAAAAAAAATTTGACGTTTAGGTGTGGTTCACATTCAACATCGGCCCTTAAAATTTAACCTCCCTTTACAAGCATATGAATTTCGAAGTAGATATTTATGTCAAAATAAAATAACAAAAGAATTTAAATAAACTACTGAAAAATATCATCATTTTAAACATAAAATAAGATAAATAGACATTTGTGATCTTGGTCACACTCATACATATGCTGTGTTTGGCTGCAATGCAGTTTTTCAGTTTATCTAAAACTGATAACCAGAAAGAAAATCCAAAGTCGGTTAGTTTTACAGCTTTGGTGTCAAATTAAATGAACAATTTGATGTCTTAAGTCATAGCGCTCCATAAAAAAGTCATATTCTCATTGAATTAAAATCCTCCATAATTCAAAATCGTACCTCAATTTAACGTTCTTGACTTTTTTATTAAAATTGAATAAAAAACGTAATTTTTAACCATTATTGAAATAAATAAAAAAAACCTTTGAATACTGTGTAAATTTTTTCATAGACTTTGTGGTGTTTACAGGAAACTAACAATTCTAAAAAGCCTTACAAATTTTAATTTTAAAAATTGATATGTCGTTTATAAGCAACGACAATATAATCGTCTAAAAAATCAGTATGGAAAACAATTACTTACAAATGTAATGTATGAAAACTAGTATTTTTTTATGCGTTATAAGTGAAAGTGTGTTATAATGTTTATAGAATTTTTAATCTTAACTTTTAGAAACGAGTTAGCGGTTTTTGTTTTATATCACAATTTTATGTAACTGAACTTCACTGTAAATTTTTTTCTTTCATTGCTTTTTGGCTAATTAATAAAAACTTCAGTGTGTCTTGATTTCCCCATAAATCCTTTAATACTGTAAAACCTAAATTGCCTAAAGCTCTAAGGAATTTTATATAAAATTTTTGTAATAAAACATTAAGTGCTCGCTCGCATTCATGTGTACCGGTATGCACTTTAAATTTATATAAGAAATCATGTTGTCGAAATTATTCTATAGTGGCACAAATCATTTATGTTATAACAACGACAACAACAATTCAATGATTGTTTTTTGTTTTCGTTGCTGGTTTTTTTTTTTTTTTTCTATGTTCAAGTATAGTGCGGTTGCCTTAGGGAGTGATGACAGTTTAAAGGAATTATTTACTTTTGTTGCATTGTTTGTAGGCACGTATGTATGTATGTGTGTATGGATGTATGCTGTGTAAATATTTTTTTATTTGTGTGTATTTTGCTTAATTCATTATAAATACAAACTGTCAGTTTTAAGCCAAAGTAAAATATATAATCCTAACATAAATTATATAACAGCGAAACAAGAACAATAACAACAACAACTAAATAAAATGCGAAAAGTCATTGTACTCTGTGGGCTTTGGTTTGCGACTAGTGCGAGTACAACCAACTTTTTTTTAATGTTCATGCCATTATAAGGATGAAATGAAAACAAGAGGCCGAAAATAACAAGCAAGTCTTCTAAAAAAACACTGAAATAAACTTGCACAAAATATACAAAAAAACATATATTGAAATACTTTCATACACATGTATCAACGAGTATGTCGTTAGTGCAATCCATCAGATTTTAAGTGCAACAACAACAAACACAATACATATAACACATAACATATAATAAAAAGTATTTTGTCCACCCTACACCATCTATCACTTTGACTTGTACTGCCCGCCAGCCAGCCAGCGAGCCAGCCATACAGTTAGTCAAGTCAGTCAGCTTGATTGCATTTGTTTATGGACTGGTTGGCTGCTTGGTAACTCATGCTGAGCTTAACCAAACGGATCTTTTGTTTTGATTGTATCAGTAGTAGTTGTTGTTGTTCTTTTTTTTGAAGGATTCTGTTGCATTTATTTTAATTTGCGTGGTTTAATATTTTTTTTGTTTTGTTTTTTTTTTTTTTTTTGTGTTAAAAAAAAAACAAAAAAAATCTATAATTCTTCCTATAGAGTCATTCAACCTGCATTATATTTTTAAAATATTATGGATTGTTGCTTTTGGTTTTGCCACTGCCAGTTATTGTTGCCGTCAAATACCTACTCACTCACACACACATATACACATACACTTCTACAAATATTTTCATTTCGTTTAACTTAATATCCTTCATACACAACATTTTATTGTGTCCAGTTTGTTTAAATTAACCCAGTATAATCAACCCAATATAACATAGAGCCTGGCATGTGTGCATGTGTGTGTGTATCCTTTAAATAATGCTCAAATTCATGAAATAGTTTTGCAGCTCAAACTGACATATTACTTTGTTATGTTTACGGAAGCATTTTGATTTTTTTGCTCAAAAAAAAATTTTTTCAAAAGAAAATTACAATAATTTTGTAGTTAAGCATTATTGCATTATTAAGTCATGTCGCAAATATAGAAAATATAGTTTTTCAAACAGTTTTTTTCAACTGCGTGTAATAAATAAATAACAAAAATACTGGTCACACAGTATATTTTCTGTAATACAAAATTAAAGACGTAAAGACGTGTGTAATTTACATTGTCCTGCGGTTGTTAAACACGCCATATTAAAATGTTATTACAGCAAAGGTTCAATTATATAAACGAGCAAACTTTATTTGAAACCTGCCTAATAATCAAAATTATATTCATGCAATCCATAGCAAAAGTTTTATTATGGATTTATTAACTTAGATTTTCATAAATATTTTAGTTTATTAAAAAGACAAAAAACTTGTTGGCCACTTTAATAAAATTTCTAGTTTTTCACAACTAAAACTAAAATTTTAAAAATTTACATTCTAAATAAAGGGTGTTTTTTATAGACGTATAGAACTTTAAGTTGACATTACTGTTCAAGATGGCTACCGATTTAACAGCTGTCAAGTGATTTATTCTCAGTTTGGCTTGGCAATTCATCATGAATAGACTCACGCCTGAACAACGCTTGCGTAGATTCGTCGAATGGGCCCAAAACGAGATTGCCGTTTTGTTTAGCGATGAAGCGCACTTCTGGTTGAATGGCTACGTCAACAAACGAAACTGCCGCATTTGGAGTGAAGCTAATCCTCAAGTGTGTGTCGAAACACCGTTACATCCAGAAAAACTGACTGTTTGGTGCGCTTTATGGGCTGGTGGAATCATTGGTCCGTACTTCTTCAAAAACGATGATGGCCAGAACGTTACTGTCAATGGTGATCGGTATAGAGCCATGATTACTAACCTTTTCATTCCTGAATTGAACAACCATGATGTCCAGGAGCTGTGGTTCCAACAAGACGGCGCAACATGTCACACAGCTCGTGCCACAATCGATTTATTGAAAGACACGTTTGGTGACCGCCTAATTTCACGTTTTGGACCTGTGAATTGGCCTCCAAGATCTTGTGATTTTACACCGCTAGACTACTTTCTGTGGGGCTATGTAAAATCATTGGTCTATGGATAAGCCACAAACGCTTGACTATTTAGAAGACAACATTCGCCGTGTTATTGCCGATATACGGTCACAAATGTTGGAAAAAGTAATCGAAAATTGGACGTCCAGATTGGACTACATCTGAGCCAGCCCTGGCGGTTATATGCCAGAAATCATATTTAAAATGTAATGCCACAAGATTATCTTTCGGATAAATAAAATTCATGTCAGTCGAATAATCCATCGTTGTTTTATTGCAATTTAAAGTTCTACACGTCTATAAAAAAACACCCTTTATTTTTGCAGAGCAAAAATTCTGGTGGCGATCGTCCCAAATGCATTTTCTTAGCTTTCTGTTGGCAGCTTTAATAAATACTTCTACAAGTAAAAATTTTCGTTTTCTTTTTTCTTTTTTAAATTTTACCGAGGGCTGGGTGGCTTACAAATAAATCAGCTTAATTGAATAGATTTCTGTAGCTTTAATCTGCTATTAAATGTTTAATTATTTTATTTAGATAAAAAAGCTACATATTGGAAGCCAAATGAATTACAGATTTTAAAATAGTTCACTTATATTCATGATAAAATATAAAATTAATAAAAAAAAAACATAAATTTGAGAAAATGTGGGTCCAATTATTCATTCCGCTCCGCGATGAATAATTTTTTGTGCGGTATTCTTCCGCAATTGCGGTATCATTCTACCGTGGCTGTATTACCGCAATGTAGATAAATTTCAATATTTCAACGGAAATATCAAAAATGCAACAAAAAAATTGAAAACTTCGCAAAAATAAAATTTATTTTCTTTTTGGAAAATATTTACATTTTATTTATTGAAAATTAAATTTCTTTTTGTTTATATAAAATTTATTTTGATGTTAAAAAATTCAATTTTTTTCTTATCATCAACAGCTGTAACATTAACACAATGCATTCACAATAGACTACTTTTTAATTCACATTTAAATGAAACAATTCAAAATAATAAGAGAATTTTGCAGTAATGAATAATAGCAATTTGCATATCGATTGATACCTATTTCTTTCCGCAAAATTTTCCTTTTGCAAGAATATGCCAAAAGACATATCTATCGTTCTATGTTTAATATGATAAACCCTTTAAAATTGCTTGGTTTTCAAAATTATAACAAAAATAAACTTTTAAATTAGGTTTTGGTACAGCTAACGAATGTGCCTTCCCTTTACTAAATATGTACTGATATTAATGTCTTTGCACTAATATTCGGTTCTCTTTCCCACTCTCTCTTATGCTCTAACTCCCTCTCCTTTCACTTTTCTCTCTCCTCTCTATCTTTTTATCTCTTCTTTCTTTCACTCTCTCTGTGTTTCTATTTCTCTCCCCCGATTGTAAAATCTTACGATTTTGATTCATAATAATCCAATGCCTAGACGTAATAAGAAAAAATCGCTTAAGTCGCCTTATGTAAAAATTGACTTGTCACAATTAACTGAACAGCTTTATTATTGTGGCTCACGGTATAAAATTTCCAATTAGCGAAATAATAATGAAAACAATACCTTTTGCTAGGATGGAAATATTTTTATAAAAAAACTTTTAGGACTTCTAAAGTTGTAGTCAGCTAAAATTTACTTTTTATTAATGTACTAATTGGACCAATTAACTGAATTAGTTTAGTTCTGTCGGATATACAGTCCAATCCTGAATATGAGTGCTTGCTGGCTTTTAGCACTGAGTAATTTCAAAATTTCTATAATGAATTGAAGAATTTCCCATTTTGACACAATATAACTAGATTCTGGTTTTTATTATAAATATAATAAATTGTCTATATGTGATTTTACAAAAAGAAATCTTCAAAATGTAATATTTTGAAAGCGCTAAATGCTCATATCCAAATTTTAATATTTCGGTGAGACTGAAACTCTGAGAGAGAGAAATGTTAAATAAATATTTATCAATGCAATATTAAAAATGGAGCTATCTTTACGCACATAGAGAAATAGGAAAGTGAAACAACTACTGGAAAATTTTTATTCGTAATGAGTTTGTTATTTTCAAACTGAAACTTAAAAAAAAAAATTTATAGTTACGATTTTGCAAACGTTTTTATGTATTAATTTATGTGAAGGGCACATGTGATTCGTTGCAATACCAACTCATGGCACTTGCTAATTTTTGCATTCATTGTCGTTTCATTGGCAAATTATTTTTCTCTTTTGTGTTGAATGCATTTAGATGTTTCAACAAATGGCAATGACATTGACTGAGTGAAACTGTAGCATTACTTACTTTTTCCATCAGTCGATTGTTTCATTTTTAACTACTACTCTACATTAATTTTTAAGAAATTTTCTGTATATTTGTCAGCAGCAAGGCTTTGCAATAAAAAATTTAATATTGAGCTGTTATATTCACTGTCAAATTGTAAATTAGAAAAAAGGTTTTACAATTTAAAGAAAACTAAATGAAATAACAACACTTGGCATTATTCAAAAATATTACTGTTTTTGTAGATGTGAAAAATACATCAGTGAAAAATATTATGGTAGTTTCAATTTGAATAAAATAGTGTCTTTTTCCCCGCAAATAACTGGTTGGGGAGGCAGTAATTTTTAACTTTTCAATAGTTATTTTGAAAAATAATTTTTTTCACTGTTTTAACATTGTCATTTATTGTTATTGATGTGCAACGGAAAGTCTCAAGGATGTACATTATAATTCTGTACTTAATTTTTTTGAATTCGTTAACGAATGAATACGAATCATACTTTCAAATGTAAATACGTGGCGTAATGTCTAAATTGGTTTAACTTAATTTATTTAAGTAAAAACTTAACTCAAGGTTAGTTTATTATTTTTAAGCTAACAGGAACATTATTTGTGGACTGCAATACTGGGTATATAGATCTAAAAGATCTATGATCTTTTCCAACAAAAATTGACATAGACGCTAAAGTAAAATATATTAAAAAAATTATATGACAAGTTTCGATAATGTTGACTTTAAATTTTACATTAATTTTTTTGATAAGATAAAGCTATGGTACAGCTGAATGTCTTCACTGAAAAAATAATTAATTAATTTTCAGCATTGCGTTGATTCAAAAAAAAATATTATAAAATAGTGAATATGTTCTTGAATAAATGAAATATTTCATTAACCTAATGACACATTGTAATTTTTTTAATAATAATTAAATTTTTCTTTGTATTAATAAACAAAATTCTTTGAGGGTAACTAAAATAATACCAAATTTCTAGTAATCGTTATGGGCCTTCATTTACCTAGATTTTCTACGGCCAATATTCATTTCCTTAAAAAATGCGCTTGCAACTTTCCTGTCGCTCTTAACGGAGAAAACAGAAATCATATGCTGCAACAGTAATTTCACTACAACCTCCTGTTAGCAGTTCAGTGCAATTTTTAATGTTTTTGCTGCTAAGCCTTAGAACCGCCCCTACCTCAATTAAATATTTAAAAGGAATAATTTATAAAGTACCCTGTGCTAAATACTCTAAGGGCCATTATTACAACTTACTTATAAGGTCTCAGATAGCTATAATTAGCTTTATTTAAAGTAACTGATAAAGTGATCAATTTTTTTTCCATTATTACAAGTTCTCAATAAGATAAATATTATAATATTTGTTATGTGGTACTACTGCTGCGAATACCGATTACTTTTCGTTGCCATAATGGCAACGGCATGCCTTTTTTTGACGATTATTTTTCAAATAACTAAGAAATTCTTTACTTTTAAAATTTTATTTCAATATTTGTTATTTTATTTTTAAAATTGTATTGTTTTATTTTTGTGTATTAATAAAAAAATTAATCAATGGCTATGGATGCTGAGGTTGCCATATCTAAAATTAAAAATATGGCAACTTTAAATGCTTGAAGTTATTTAGCTTATCATACACTTTACTTAAAGTATGTTTGTAATAACCAAAAAGCATTTATCTGTTCGATAAGATCCTACCTTTAATTATCGTTTAGTTGTAATAATGGCCCTAAATTTGCTTGAAAATCACTGACTGTTACTCATGGTAGTATTAGATATTTTTAGAAATTTGTTTATGTTTAGTTAAAAACGAGAGTACTAAACGAATTTAAAGGAGGTGCAAGAGTGTACTCGTTTATTCACTTATTTTCCTTCTTTCTAAGTGCAAACGAAAGCTTTCCCATGTTCCGTTGCATTTCATTGAATTTACACGCTGCGTTGCTAATAAATTTTCAAATATATCTTTAGGCTGAGTCAAATAAAACTTATTTTTAAAGCTTGTTTTCTTAAGTATTTATTTTCTTTTATGCCTTAATTCTTGAATATAATTTTTAAAAACTAAAAACGGTCGACTTAAAATTCTTTTGTTTTTGTAGTTTGTTTTTATGTTACTAAAAACTCCAATAGTGTCTGTACATAAATCATTGCAGAAAAATGTTGTGTTGTGTTTAATTGTCATCTCAATTGCAAAATAATGCAGCCGACTAATCATTCTTTTGTTAGAAAAATAAAAAAAGATGAAGGAAAACATGAAAGGTAAATTGTAGTTTATTTTTTTTTTAATTTTTTCCAGTGCACAGAATAGTTTTAATTTTAAATATATGAATTTGCATTTGTTTGTAGGATTTTGTTGCTTTCTGTTTTGTATGTTCTAACATGCTGCTGCATTTGACTGCTTTGCTATCATTAGTGACGTCATAATTATAGAATTTATGCAGGTAGTCACGCAGGTTTGTACCAGTATTACAGTTATTGCTTTTGTATAAATAGTTACATAAGCACTCCCTCATATACTTCCCACAGCATATTAAATGGAGTTCAATACCTGAAACTGAAAATGCAAAATAACATTTTATGGGATGGTGTTGCTTTCTATGGCTACTCTAGTTTGTTGCTGTGACATCTACAGTAAATTAAATGATATGGGTTTGTGTCTATGGTATTCTGATGGCTTATACACGTACTGCACTTTAGGTGGTTGCAAGTTTTAGTACGGACATTTGTATTGAATGCCAAAACCCAGTATTTTCTTTCCATTCGTTTCTTTTGAGTTACCAGCAGTAACACATTTTATTTGAATGGTTCTTGGCTAAAAATAATACACTGATGACACCAGAATTTGGCGTGAAAGTTGTGTGCATTTTTTAAAGTGGATGGTTTTTCATTTAGTGTTATTACGAGTTTGTTCCCATAGTGGAGTTAACGAATTAGTCGACACTTAGTTCCAATATAGCTGTAAGATGGCGCTAAAGTTGTAGGTGTTTGTTGTTGTTGTTTTATCTTATAACACCGCATGATTGTGTGTGTGTGCGTGACAAAAAAGTTTTTTATTTGTTTTTTAATTCACAAATGCCTTTTGGTTCCAAAAAGAATTTTTTTTATGATTTTCTGAAGTAAAAAAAAAGCAAAATCAGTAAATTTTGTTGAAGATAGAACCAAAAGTGTGAGTTCTGTTCTGTGCAAGCGATAAACTATGGCCTAAACAATTTGATTTGTTGACAGCCCGGGAGTTGTGGACTTGATTAAGTCATTGCTGCAGGCTAAAATAAAAACTGAAAAGCTTTTTTTTAATTAACTTGCTTGATATCGAGCAAATTTTATAGAAATTTTCAAGACTAAAATTTCAAACGATTTTATTCGATAACGAAAACGGGTATTTTAATTCGTTTCTTAACACATCCCCTACTATTATGTTTTGCCTTTTATAAAAAAAAATACTTGTACCAACCTGAAGCACCAAATTCCATTTTCCCCTAACAACGCCTCTGAATATCAATATGAGCAATGATGAATTTTTTTTTCTAGCTTTGTTTTTTTTTCTTATTTTTTATCTTTCAAGTGATGTGTTTTCAAACGTTTTATTGTTCTTTTTTTTATATTTTGTGTTTGCTAAACCATTTGATGGAGCCGCTATAAACAGCGCGCACAGAAAAAATTAAATAAAAATCAAATGTACCCCCCTTCACATACACATTGAATGTTTGTTGTTGTTTGTTTGCTCCATGCTTCATGTTGTGATTGTCTCTACTACTTGAGCTGAATGAATTACTGGAATTGGATGGAATACAAACTGTTTGAATACGTACACACACACTTACGTAAATAAATATCATCTAGTTGAATACTTACTGACTACGGAACTACACTTTTAGTCTTACATACTGACAGCGTAGTATCTACGGGTATATAACTGTTGTAAATAGTTATACATAAGGTGATATTTTAAGTGAGTCAATTTTCCTATTAAAATTAAAGAACAAATGGAAGATGTAATAAATCTGTGGAAAAATCGCTTACGTCCTATTAAGTTGTGTTAGAGGATTACAACTTTAGATGTCCAAACATTTTTCTTAATGTTTCTAGCAAACGCTCTCATTAATTGAGGAACATATCGAGCCCCTATATCTGAACCACACTAATAAAATTATTAAGTTAAATGCAACAAAAGGTCAATTCCTATTCAGTTCTTACTTAAGCAATTTTTTCTTATTAGCACAGAAATATAGCAAGAATTGAGTTCCTGACAGATTTGATGAAATCAGAGGCCTAATTACGGCCTTCGATATTGATAGGAATTTCTGTTTGAATTCTATAGAAATTTTAATCAACTTTCCAAAATGAGTTTGTTAAATTGAGAAGACAAAGTTTAATGTCTGTTGGGGTATATGCAAAAATACGACAACCTCTAGTGGGTAGTATGTACAGTGATTAATCAATTAATGGAGAAAAATCAAAATCATTTTGGTTTTCTCTTAGCCGGTCTTTAGCATTAAATTTGTATTGAGTGGGTATAGTCTTTATATGACTAAATATATAATTTTTGTGTAAATTAATTGTAGTATGCTACTGCTTACGTAGCTTATTCTAAGTGTTTTTTAATAATCGGCAAATGTCTAGATTGCGTTTTGACGTTCCCTAATTAGCAATCACAAGAGATCTGCAGGGGTATTCACTACACTATTAGATAAGAATTCTCATTTTTTCAAATATGTTAAACGTATTGAACACAGATCGGAGTGTCATTCTTTTAATTTCCCGAATTGTTGCTTTACAAACACCATAATCAATGCTACCAGATGACAAAACGTCTTAAAAATCTGATAACTTTCATTTTTGGTTGATTTACATTTGAGCAAACATTTAGTAAAATGGTGGAAAGCAAATTCTTGAAACGAAGCAGTCTTGCTTTAGAATACTCCTACAGAATACCCAGCAACGCCAGTTAAAAAAACCGACTTATTACATGTTTTTATTATTCTACACAAGCAATCATTCCTGCAAATAAAAGATGTATAAATCTACTGTCTCTTTTTGTTTTTTTCCGGAACTAAAGGATATAGTTACCATGTCTGGTTGAAGTTTAATATTTTTGATCTCATGCCCATTGTTTACCCTTTTTGCAAGCGCCACGCCCATCTTTCAATAGAATAATTCTCAATAGCAGGCTTAAGAGAAGTGATACCTTGCGCCTAGTGAGAAGAGACATATAACTTTTTATTTAAACGTAGAATATTTCTTTTATTCTTAAGATTTGAGTACAAGTAACTAGTTATTACATTGGTAATAATTATTTAAGTTTTTTATATATTTTTACAGTTAAGATTTGGATACTTATTGTAATTTTCTTATAGAAAAATTCAATAATAATAAATAAAAAAAAAATTTTTTTTTAAAAATTAGTTTTTCAATGACATTCTTTGAAATTTCGCTTCCTTACTTTAAGAATTCTAATCCACAGAGCAGATTCAAACGAAAATTAAAGTAAAATTTTTAATATATTAAAAATTAGTTTAAAAAAAAGTGAAAAATAAATGTTGTGCTTAGAAGCTAGAGGAACTCATAAAAAACCAAACATTAAAAAATAACCACATTTTGAAATAACTATTCCTTACTATTTCACTATTATTAATATCAATTCCCCTGTACCTGCAGTATTCAACTTGCGCTCTCAAATCTATTGAATTAATGTACGTAGTCGTACTCGTTGTCTGGCCATAGCATACATTTTTTGTTTGTTTAATTTTTGGAGGGGGTTAGAGTGGGGAACAAAATTGGTTTCGTGATAATTCTGCTTTTATATGATTTTCGCTTTGCTAAGTAGCTTTTTGTGTTGTTGCTGCCAGCTACAGCTCGCACATTCTGCTGCAGCTGACTGCCTGCCATCTCTAAACCACCGAGTTTTTAGTAGAATCGATCTTGTCGTCTTGTGCATATGCTGAAAGCGGATGAAAATATTAAAGGCGGCGCAATTGCGTTAAAAGTTTCCTCTTTGTTTTTCTGTTATTTTTTTTAATGTTTTCATACGGTTTTTCTTTTGTTGTTTGCTGCCAGCTCTCTGCAATTCTCTTTTATAATTTTTTTTTCGCTTAATGAGTGTGGAAAGAATTGAATATAAAAACAAAGAAATAATAAGAAAAAGTGCAAAGCCAAGTGCAAGAAATGAAAATGTTTGTTTTGATTTCAAAGTAAAATCTTTGTGAAAAAAAATATGAAAATATTTACAATTTAAATTCGTGGAATAAAAAAAATGCTACAAATGCCATCAATTAGAAATTGAATTTGTCTTTTTTAATTCCAGTAAATGTAAAAATAATTAAACAAAAATAAAGGCACTGCACTTCAGTAAACAGCATAAATAAACAAGTGTTCCTCTATTTTCCTTTTCTTTTCTTTCAGCTTTTCTTATGCATTAGTTCTTTTCCTTTAGTAAATATTTGATTTTTGTTTTTGTTTTATGATTTTGTGTTTTTTATGCGAATTTGCACACATGGTGTTAATGGTTTGATTTTTTTTTTTTTTTTTTGTTCAAGTTTTATTTTTAACATAAAATTGTGTGCCCCACGGACTGACGTACAAAAATGGTGGCATGATTTCATTGTTAAAATGTATTTTAATTGGAAATTATATATAGCAACTAAACGTACAAACCTACATACTAGTACATACATACATACATACACACGTACCTATAGAATTGAAAAGCGAAAAAACAATTCCGTATAAGCTTTGAAAGGTTTATAAATCAGAAAAATGCTTAGGGGTGAGTGGAGGTGGGGTGCAGATAATAAATAAAAAAGTAAAATTTTAAAAATAAACATTTTATTGTTTGGTAGTATGACACGTAAATAATTAAAATTTTGGTTACAAAGACTTTTTATTTTTAATAAAAGCACAACAGGTCTATTTTGGCCACAGAGACCAGGTGACTTATTCCCCCTCTTCAATCTAATTATAATAAAAAAAAAACACCATCATTCAAACATGTTGCAGGAGATATTCTAAAATTTTTTGTAAACAATTGTTGCAAAATTTCGGTACGCTTTCAAGAATTTTTTTAACAAAAATAGAATTTTAGTCTAATTTTTTAGAATGGCTTCTTTTTCCTTTAATGAAATGAAATGTTCTGACTGCTAATTAAAAAATCACAAAAAAGTTCACAAAATTAAAGAGTTAGAGGGTTAAAATATTCTACAAAAATTTTCCTTGTGGAATTCCAATATAAGTCCCTGTACGTTTGCCGCATGGTTAAAAATAATGGGACTAATTATGCATTCCGTTGCGCGATTGCGGAAACCTTTTTTCTGTGGAAACAAAATTTGCAATTATTCTTCTGCAGTTTCGGTATCATCTCTACCATTTCGGTATTACCAAATTATTAATTCTTCAATATAGATAAATTTCTTTTTTTCGCTTAAATTATTTCACGGAAAGCAAGCGGCACGATCAAAAATCAAAAAAAAACTTCTCAAAACTAATATGTTTTGATATTAAAAACTGCAAGTTTTTTCTTATCACCAGCAGCGGAAAACTTAACACAATTCATTCACAATAGGCAACTTTTTAATTCACAATTAAATGAAACAATTCAAAATAATAAGATAATTCCGCAAGAATGAATAATAGCAATTTGCATATCTATCGATATTTGATTTTAATTCAATAAAAATAAATCATATATTTCAGGGACTTCTCAAGCGCACTAGCTTTGCTAAGATTTTTTTCTGAAACTGAAAAATATTTATGCTAGATAAAATTTTATCCAGCAAACTTTCCAAAGAAAATTTGCTTACACTGTGCAAACCATGTAATCAAATTCCTTGTCATGTGGAACTCCTTTGGGTGTTGCTATAATTTATGGCCCCATAAATATTATGGCTAAAACTTGATTTTTCCCAAGAACATACCCAATTTTTCTCAAAGATATATCTAGCAAACCAACTAGTATTTTGTTTTCATGTCCTTGTTACACTATAACCATTTTGGCCCCTGCAATGATTTTTTACTCTATTCAGTAACGGTGAAGTCAGTTTTTTACTTCAAGGTTCGTTAATATTAAAAAAAAAAATAAAAATTAATAAAAATGTATCAGATTGCCTCTTTCACGATTTCTTATTTAATTCAGGAACATTTCATTCTATCGTCTAGTTCTAGTCTTGAAAACAATGCCACTAAGAAAGTTTCCACATAAAATTGTTAATCGTTTTTTTTTTAATTTTCTTTTAAATAGATTTTTAATGAGTGTTACCAATTGAATAGTAATAGTGGCAAAAATTAGACAGTTTTTATCACCTATTTTTTCCAATTTAAAAAGTTATCACCAAAACTGCTATATTTGGTCTACCAGTATTAAAGTACCAAAATGTTTGTTTTACCCTTTTTGCCGTACAACAGTACAATTAAAAAAAATAGTAAACACCCCCTCACTAAATATCTTGTATTGAGAAAATTTAGCTCCATCTGCAGATTACAGATAAAATTATACCAATTAAGCCAGTTCAAGCTTTCCCAGGTTACAACATATAAAAATTCTTTGAAACTAATAACCTTGACTTCAGTCTTAGTCCAATTATTACAAATTAAAAATAGTTTTGGTTAAACTTTAAATTTAAATATAGCGTAGGTTATCGCATGTGCTTAACTTGCCATTTTAGCCCTTTATGGCTAGATTTAGCCTTTTTTCTTGCATTTAGCATCAAAATTTATGATTTAGCCTGTAGCTTTTATCTTGGCCTTTTTTTCTTCAAAATAGCCTTAAATAGTTTTTTTCGAAAAAATGAAAACAAACAATCTGAGTCAGTCTCCAGAAAGTTTAGAACCTACAGATTAAAATTATTTTTGATTTTTGTAATTTTTATAGGCAAAATCGGGAATGGTATATGTCTTATCCCTTAATCTTCTATGTTTCGTACGGAAGCTACTATGGATTATTTTGAAATTTTTTTAAATTTGCGTAAACTCCAAGGACGAACTATAGAAGATAACAGGATGAGACACATACCATTCTATAGGTGAGATCATCTACATTTGTAATGTACTGCCAAATACTCAGAAGTTACTTTGGAAAATTTAAAATTTTTTTTTAAATTTCCATATACCCCAGTACTGTTGTTCTCAACGATTTTGGCAGTTTCCGTTTTGCATCATAAAATAAAAATTACCAAATTATTCGTAAATGTTAAAAGACTTTCAGAGAGATTAGAACCTCCAGATTAAACGACATTATTTTCTTTAGTTTTTGATATTTCATATTTTTTTTATAAAAATTATAATTAAGATTCCTAATGCAATAAAGAATTAAGAAAATTTTGAATTTTAAGACGTAGCCTTTTCTAGCGTATTTTTCTTTTTTTTAGGGAAATATATCTTGTTTTCTTAAGTCCTGGCAACGTTGCTTATCACTCAATTTTAGTTTTAAATTGTGGCCAAAAACCATTTTTTCAAAAAATGCTACCAACTTGTAATAATTGACCTAAATACAAACAATTTATCAAAAACAGAACAAATGCATGTCATCAATCTAATTATTAAGAGCCTTGATGAACTTGTACTAAATATTAACGAGTCTTTTAAAAACTTAGATGAGAACAAAACATAACCACTCTATCAATCACACAATTCATTGTTCAAAACAACCTGCAGCTGATAACCTGCTATCGTTTATTAATTATAAACAAAATCTATAACAAAAAGTATTTTGAAATCAATTGCAAAAGCTCCAAGTCTAGCTAAAGCAATGAAATTGAAATTCCTTTGTTTGATTTTGAACAAAAAACATAAAGAAAAAAATACTTTCGTAATGGAAGAGAATAGAATACGAGTAGAATAGAATAGAATTTGTAATCTGCATAAAAAAAGTAGGCGATTTTTATATATATTTTTTATTATGTGCGTAATAAATTATTTATTATTTTCTAATTATTTACAAATGGTCCCTTGGATTTAGGGTTGCAGCGCTTAATCTATTTTTGCATTACAGAGAAGTAGTTCCAGAGCAACATTTACTACTTCGTTGTGTGGTAAAAGAAAAAGCCAGAATAATACAGTTTGCAATTAGGGAAACCTATTCATTTAGATTTATGTTTGTTTGAAGGTGCTATTTCGTAATTACCAAGTTTACGACTTTTTGAAGAAAAAAAATTTAATTCATATAAAAAATATTGTGAATAATTATTGTCGCTAATACTTTCAGTCATTTAGTGGGCGTTCAGGTATAAAAATGAATTTGTTATTTTCATAGAATTTTACTTAAAAAAAATTTGTTTTGGAAATAAAAGTGTCCGTTTGATTTTATAATAGCAAAATCTCAACACATTTTTAAGTATCAAAATATTTCAATATATTTCTCAAAGTGGTAATAAATGTAAAACTATTAGGTCAGTACACGGATTGTGATTAAACAAATTGACAATCTACCTAAAAGAAAACGTCTAGCCTAGCCAACTCAGTCTCGTAGAAGAAGAAGCAATTTTTTTGTATTTTAGTTTCAATACAATTGCAAGAAAGAAGATATCGTTCGTTTGTAGAGAAATTGGTAGATAATTTTAAGGGATTCTATGTTAAGCAAGGTTGCTCAAAATATTAACCTTGTGCTTAGAAAACCTTTTAAAGCTTGTAACTTTTGCAAATGTGAAACAATTTGAAAGATTTTTTCTTAGATTTTAATCATTTTTGCTTAAAAAAATTCAACTTTAAAAGAACTTTTTTGACAATTAAATGATGCCTTTTATCAGGACGAAAACATTTTTATGCGAGCTCATCGTATTTATATTGCATACCACTTCTTATTATTAACTTGTAACCATTGTGCAGCGCTATTTTTTTAAACTTTTACTAGACTCTAGTCTACAGTAATTTTAGATGAGAAATTTCCCATTTTAGAATGGTCTTTTTACGCAAATACTAGGTTAGGTTAAGTTACACAGGAGCTGCGCTTACTTGGAAGTGACGAAGGACAGCAATAGAGATAGAAAAGTGAAAGGAAATATATAGAAAGACAGATAGACGAAAAAGATGAGAAGCAAATACTAGATACAAAACATTTATGATTTTTAATTAAAACAGCTTGTTTTTCAAGCTTAAATTCGAATTATAACACAAGACATCAAACAAATATTTTTTGTATTTGCTAAGATTTCATAGTTCATTTACATAGATGTGGTATTAAGATCCATCCCCATAAAGTACTTTATTTTCTAAATGACTCTGGATCTTGAGATTTACCGTCACATAGAAAAAAAGAAAAGATTGCAACACATAATTTGCAACAGTTCGAGAGATAACTCTTCATTAAATTAAAAAAAAAAACTTCAATTTTGTTCCTAATTTTGATATCTACACACATTACAAATAAAATGAGCCACAATTTATTGAAATCCATTCTGAATTTATTCATAACCAGAATTTAACTCGCTACTTCGTCAGCGAAGTACCAGTGTTAGTATGAAAAACTCAGAAAGTACCAATAAAATCAATAAAAAAAGTACCATTTTGTCTCATATATGGTTTTCCGCCTTGCTTCAGATCATTTGAGATTCAGATCATTTGAGATTCAGATCATTTTAGATTCCTTAATAATATTTAAAACATCAAAAAGTATTAAAAAAAAATAATAAAAAGTACCATATGACCCCTAAATGGCTTTTCACTTTGATTATTACTGTTTAAGCGCAGTCTCGTAGTTCTAGGGCTGCTAATACTAGAAAATCAAAAAGTACTATTAAAATCAATAAAAAGTACCATAATAGCCCTTTTAAGGATTCTTTATTTCATTCAGTACTTTTAATTTTACTGTCATAATTCTAGATTTGCACATAACATAAAAAATAGCACTAAACTTGCTTAAATTTAAATTTTTACCATTCATTTTTGTTGGGTGTTATAAATTAATAATAAAATGTTTATATGCTACATCAATTTACATAAAAGTACATATTTAGAAATAGTAGTAAAGTAGTATTTTACCCTTATTTGATCGATCTTTTTAAAAAGAAATGAATACAATTTAGTTTTTGTTGCTGGGATCAGCTTTGACATTTTAACCTTTTTAAGGCTAAATTTAGCCTTTTTTCTAGCATTTAGCTTCAAAATTTATGATTTAGCCTCCAGCTTTTTTCCAAGCCTTTTTTGTTCTTCAAATTAGCCTTAAATAGCCTATTTTTTTAAAAATGAAAATAAATCATACATAAACAAACTGAGATTGAAATCAAATTAGCCAAAGTAATATTTTCGATAAAGCTTTGACATATAAATTGATAAATTGGTCGAACGAAGGTAATTTCATAATTAAAGAAAACTATTTAGCTTCTAACTTGTACAATAAAATAAAAATATTCCTAATTGATTAATAATTTGTTCCATTTAGCATTCAGTTATCTAGTATTGCCATTTAGTAATGCTGAGGTTGCTCGCTTTTGAATAAGAAAAAGCAAGCAAAATATCAGAATAGAAATAGCATTAAAAATCAAAAAATAAATTATTACTTGAAAACATTTTAAATATTATTTTTTAACATTGAAGTTTAAAACTAATTGAATTCGCTTCTAAGTATTTATTTAAAACCATGTGGAAAACGACATTATTTTCTTAAGTTTTTGATATATCATATATTTTTTTGGGTTTTTCTTATAAAAATTATTCTTAGTGTAATAAAAAATTAAGAAAATTTTCAATTTTAAGCTGTAGCTTTTTAATTTCTTTCTAGCTTATTTTTTTCGGCGTGACTTAGCCTTTTCTAGCATTTTTTTTTTTTTTTTTTGTTACTTTGAAAGATAAATGGTGTTAAAAAAACGTATTAACATTAGTTTTTACCCTTTTTGTTCCAAAGATGTACAAATATGGAAAAAGTATCAAATAACCATCCACTTATTTTTTTAGTAGAATTTTTTTTATAGCTTGAACTTTGGCTCTACCTGTAGTAGCTCCGGATAAATAAGAAGTTCCATTTTACCCTTCTTATTCGTCACACAAATTGAGACAAGAACCAGCTTACTGAATTTCAAGCCCGTAGCTTTAAACGGTTCGGCTATGCAATGATGATTAGCCAGTCAGTCAGTAACGGTGCTCTTTTATTGTAGAGAAATTTTTTTTGGTATAAAATTTTTATATTTTTGATTATAAATGAAAATAAAAAAATATTTATTTTTACTTTTTAAAATCATATTAAAAAAACATTCTTTTAAATAAAAGCCCTAAAAATTATGACTGTTGTTGGATGTTGACAAATATTATTCATGTTCATTCCAAATCCACATTTCATTTACAAAATATCATTAAGCATCTGCTTTAAACTAGACACAGCACACATATCAAACAGACTCGTTGATATGGCTGATAGACTATTTTACTATACTTCATTTAAAAAATTAATTGCCGACATGCATTTAAAAATAACAGAATTTACAAATAAAGACAACCATAAATTTTAATTGTTTCAAATAAATATTTATTTAAATATTTAAAATTAAGAAGAGAAGAATAGTTGTGCTTAAGCAGACTGCTTATTGTAAGCAGAGCTTAAATACATATACAAGCCATGATGATGATTACACTGTACAACACAAACTAATAACTAATTATGGTAGAGGAGAAAACAAAAGGTGCAAGTGTATCGGTGTTTTGAAAGTTTACCTTTGGTTGTATGTCAAATTTCAATTGTGAATCAGAGTAAATAGCCCTACAAATCCTACATCACAGGATCCAAGTGAGAAACCCTTCTGGTTTCCCTGTTGCGGCGCTCTGTGCAAGCTAAGCTAACTTCAACAGAGTGATGCAGTAACTTTTTAATATTATTTTATCATTTTTAGGGCTTATGTATGTGCAAAATAATATTTTTTTGTGATTTTAAAAAGTAAAAATAAATCAAATTTTTTATTTTTGTTTTATAAAATTTTTCCACTCTGTAAGAATATTTATTCAACTTAAACAGAATTAAATGAAATAAAACAAAACCCAAACATTTATAAAAAACAATCTAAAAATTCTAAATATTTGTTGTTGTTTTGTTTTGATCAAGTATTTTATTGGTCAATGAAATGAAATCATGCAAATACTCAACTCTATGTTGCTTTAGTGTGTGTGCTTTTGTTATCAATTTATTAATACTCTTTGACACTCCATTTGATTCATTATAAAATAAATTGCTTAAAATTATTTGTGTTTGATACTTTTATTATGCTTGTATTGGTAGTTAATTCGTTTACAACATTTTTGTTGTTGCTAAACTCACAGTTATTGCTAAAATCTAAAAGAAAAAGTGTAAAGAAATCTGTGAATTAAAAGCAGCAAAAAATAAATAAACAAAAGCAAAATCGTCACAGACAATATGGCTTTTCAAATGATTAAATCTGCACTGGACGGTACCGTTCATCATCACTTATCGGGGGATCAGCACGGTAGTAGCAATGGTGGCGTTGTTCTAATAAAATGTAAGTCAACTTTCTCAAGTAAATAAATACTTAATTAATAAATGTTGTTTAATTAATTAGTTTTTAACAAAATCTTTATTTTTTTTTAATTTCTCAATAAATACTGCGGGGATTTCGTGTCCATATTGGTCATTTCACAAAAGCTATTTCGATTTTCAATGAATAACTTAATGTTGCATTTTAAACAGAATTAGCCTTAACAAGTTCGAGGGCTTTTGGCAGAACTTTTTAAAAAGTTTGGTCTGACCCATTTGATAAGCAAATCCACTTCAATTTACAAGACTATAAATTTAGAAAAATGTTTACTTAACCCAATTTAACATATCTATTATTTAATACTTATTTAGCAATAAGAAAAGTTAAATCTGGGACATATCAACAATACCCATGTATTGGTCAGGGATGTAAAGTTTATATTTGAAAGTAAAACTTATTGAAGATAAAATTTTTAATTTAGAAATAATAAAATTATTCAAGTTAAAAAATTTGACAAGAATTAAACGGGTATTCAAAATGACTAATAATGACTTCAAGTAAAAATTATGACAAATTTTTCATACAAATTTGTCACAATATCGATTTGAAATCTACTTTAATTTTCGTTGAATACAAGCATTAATCTTTTTTTCTCTCAATTATGAAAGTTGAAAAAATTGTTCACTCAATACTGGCAAGTAAGTCAGCAGGCTAACGGACACCTGAGAGTAAGGAGACAATTTTTGACATTCTCTACGAGTGACCAGTTTTTATGGTTTAGAGACACAGATTTCTCTATGAACAGCTGATGGATGGACTATCTTAGATATCCGAAGTAGGTTTAGGGGACCTTCTGAGATATAAGTTACTTTACTACTACATAGTCTCGGAGAAAAGTTGGTTCACAATGGAATCTTGCAATTCTAATTGAGTAAACCAACCAGTACTATTAGTACTAAGAAGGATAACATGTCTATATAGATCATTTATTAAAAGCTGCCTATAGTTAGTGCCCCTATTATGGTTTATAATTCAACTCAGTTGAGTTGTAATTGAGACAAATACTATTGATGAATTCTCAATTTTGTCAATTGCGCGAACGCAGAGCTGTAATCAGAAATAGCAAAAATAGGTTTTAATATCAAAATTACAACCAAAGTAGAGTTGAGTTGTGACCCATAATAAGGTCATAAAATAAATTATTTTGTGTCTGATGTTCTGTTTTTGGCAAATTCTAACAATCGGCTTTAAAGGACCAGAGCTTCTGAAAAAAATAATTTTTTGATAATTAAAAAATTTTTAATTTTTATTAAAAACAGATTTGTTAGTCACAACTTTTACGATATTTTTAAAATTACTCAGTCAATATAAAAACAATGGCCCACAATCACAGTCACACTAAATCCGGTATTTTTTAAAAACGATTTTGAATTTATAAAATTCTTATGAATATAAGTCAGCCCTTAATAAAAGTCTAATTTTAAGTAAATATGATTATGGCCCAATGTAGGTACGTTTTAAAGAAAACTTTGTTGCGCAATTTTAGATTTTCTTCTTAAACAAATAAAACCAAGTGTTGTATTTGTGGCATCATAAAGTGAAATCAGCAATACAATCAAGACATTGTACTGCTCCTAAACGGTTAGGTTAAAGAGGTCGCCCGAAGAAAAAAAGAAAAAGAGCTGGGCTCACTTGGGCACTTAATGATTGAACCCATTTAATTGAATTTCTTTGTATATCGCCTTGGAATTCTTAGCGTGACATATCCACACGGCAAGTGGCGCTGCAATCGGTACCTGACTTATTTGTCTACTACCTGTTTTTACCCGGTCTTGCACAGTCGTTTACTCTATGAGTGCGATTTCTTATAGTAAGAAGATGGAATGTACAAAAATTTTATATTTCCATCAAAAAGCAACTTTAATTTTTATAGAAATTAAAACAGACCCCGCCCCTTAACACGCCCACTCTCAAATCGGAGAACTTCTAGACCGATTTGGTAAATTTTAAGGAAACAAATTTACCACGCCCATTATTACGCCTACTTTAAAAATTTTTCTCAACTGGGAGAAGTGCTAGACTGATTTAGCCAGTTTTTTTTATTATATGTTCAGCATAACTCAACTTATATTTTTCTTCTCTTTTTAATTATTTTTCAATGTAAATAAAATTTGAAGTCAAAATAACGTTTGCCGGGTCAGCTGTACTTTATAAGTAGTTTTATGTTGGTCTGCTGCAAAGAATGACTTGAATTACTAAAAAAAAAATCACTTAATCGAACTGGATTTTCCACTCCTGGAAGCAACTATGACTTAAACTTTTATAAATAGTAAACCCACAAAAAATTTATGGTTTAAATTTAGCAAGTCTATAATAAATAAATATTTACATACAAACGGACATCATGACGCAAATTAAATTGTTTAATAATAATTTTTCTTTGAGATCTGCCATCTAAAATCAATTAAAATAAATCGTTTGCTTTTTTTTTAATTTTAATCAAGGCCATCAGTTTTTTTTAAATAAACAACCACCAGTCACATCTATCCCTTGTGCCAAAACAATCTTGAATACAAATGTTTTTTTATTTTGATTTATTTTATTATAATTTATTTATGTGTTCAAGAAAAATAAACTATTAAATGAACAAGCGTTACAATCACATTAATTTAAAACTTTCAACAAGTGATTGGTTTCCCATTAAAAATTAAATGCTTTTTGAGGGACTTAACACTTAATGCCAAATAATAAACAATAAACTTTAATTCAGACAAGTAAAAGAAAAATAAAAATAAAACCATAAAAAGCTGCTACAAAAATGTATTGATGACAATTATTGATTTAGTAATTTACGTAACAACAATAAAAAAAATTTTGTGTTTTTTTAAACTACTTTTACACTCACAAAAAACAAAAAAAAATTAAATAATTTTTTTATTAAATTTATAGTAAAAAAAATTTAAATAAAAGTAGCCAATAACTTTATTTTAATGGTTTATTTATGAGTTTAGAACAAAAGAAAATTTTTATGTTTTAAAAAACTTAAACTAGACTTTAGTAAACAATTATTGTGCTTCATTATACCGGAAATTAGTTTGACATTTAAAATGTGTGAGAACAAAATGTACGTGCGGTGGCTTTGGCATTACAAATATCACACATTTTATTGCACATCAGTTCAGTTGCCAAAGGCTTTCTTCTGCTGTCTTGCCTTCTACACTTTATTAGTTGATCTCTCTTGCTCTGCTTTTTAAATATCTGTAATGAATCATGTGTTAATATGTCCATATTTGAAATTCTGCTTTTTTTTAAATCTATTGAGTCATTCTTAAAAATAAAAGTTTTCTGTCAAGGCATAGCAGAAAATTTGTTTGACATTAATAATGTGGCTGCTTCGCTACATTTCTTTTGTCTCATGCTCATACAAAATCTATGAAGCATTCATACATTTTAGGTAGGTAATAATGCGTTCATCTAGTTCCTAGTTCCAGTTGTATCTTTTTAACCATTTTTATTATGTAAATGATTTCGATCAGAAATTGAAATCAAATTGAATTCCAATCTAAATGTGTGTTTTTCTGTTTCGTTTTTAATAAACTTATTTAAAATTTAAATATTTCATTTTTAGTAAGAGCATTTGTGTATATAATGGGTATCTCAGTAAAAGTGCACTTTTTAAAATTAGTGCAATTTTTTTTGTGTGAGTGGCAACTCTGAAATTTGACAGCTGTCACATATGTTTATTTCGATTAATAAAAATAGAGCGCTTTACGAAAAAACAAAGCGTTATAATTGTGCTGGTGCAAAGTAAAGTCAATGCCAATTTTAGAAAAAGTCATCTTTAAAGCTAAATGGTTTTATGAATATACAAAATTGTTTAATTTGGGAATCAGAAAATCCTCATAAATGCATCCACAATGCGCAATTGGGCAATGTGAATTTTGCCGGTAAGTTTCTGGTCATCAATTTTTAATTCGTTCATTTATTTTGAATTTTGCCGGTAAGTTTCTGATCATCAATTTTTAATTCGTTCATTTATTTTGAATTCTTCATTTACTTCGTTCATCTCTAGATTGTTCAATTAAAAAGAAATGAACTAAAATTCTGGAATAAGCCATACAGTTCAAGTAAGGGAGTAGGACTTACGTTCGTTTACTACCCACGACTAAAGCAAACCGAAATCACTTTTAAACAATTGAAAAATCAGATTTTCGCCTCGCGTTAGGTGGTGAAGTTGGCTGCAAAACAATTGTTTTTTTGTTTTGTTATTGAAAGTAATGACATTTTTAAGTTATTTTTGATGAATCTAGCGTTTTTAGCTCCATTTTTGTTTTTCTTTGGTGAGTTTCAAGGCGAATCTGGAAAAAAGACACTGGATCGCGAATATCCTTTAAAATTATCAGAAATTTTGAAGAAAAAATTTTTTTTTGGTGCATTACATTCGTATATTTTTATTTATTGTTGCAGGATTTGTGGTTCTTTAAAGTGAACTAATTTATCGGATTCAAATTTTAAATTGAAATAAATTATTACTAATTCAAATATAACGCTGGTGAAAGAATTCGCTAATGGGGTCGACTTGTATAGATTCGCCTTTAAATAAAATAACTTAACATCCCTACCACAAATTTATTAACTGAATCCCGAAATCCAGAACGTTATTTCCTTAAGCTTTCATTACATATTTAAAAAGCCAACGATAACATGCGTTATTGTCAAAATAATGAATATTTGAATTTTCTTAAATTGATTTCAATCATAAGTTCATAATTATTTACCATAAAATATAAAATCTTCAAATTACTCATGGTATTTTTTTGACTTTCTTCTCTTTTCAGGTAAGCAAAGAATTTTTAATTTATGTGATGATTTTAACTGCAAATTTTAATTGTAAGTAAGAAATATAGAAACTTTCAGATTTAAAAACGGTGAATTTCGGGTAAAAGCCTTTGACTGAGGCTTTTTTTTTACTATATGCCTGATTATGAATGTCGTAGTAGTAATGGGAGATATATGGCAGCACTAGTCATATTCTTTATATCGTAATCAATAGATAACTTTGTCGTTTATTGTTGACGGCTCTTAATCAATATTCTACTTGTCCTAATTGATATTTATCGATAAGTGTTTGTTTATAAATATAATTGGTATTCTATGGGACTGCGATATTATATTGAAACGACTATAATTTTGTCGTCACCATTTTAGGTAACATCTAGAAAGTATTTATAATAAAATTAAAGAGACAAATATAAATAAATTTGAAAAACTTGTCCAATTATTGTTAAGAGTCCTTCCCTTGCAAAAGTAGGTATCATTCCATTTAATTTTAAAGTAAATTGAGAATAAATTGATTTAAAAAAATGCACTTTTCTAGTGAAATCAATGTGAAATAAAATGCTCTTTTATTTTTAACTTCCTACAACTTGGCTACAGAATGAATGCTAGATGTAGGAAGAACTTGACTGTAGCCACTCGGAGTAATTGCAATTAAGCAGAGTATATGTGGCTAAAAGAAAGTTTTGGATTTATAACTAAAATGATTATACTTATAGGTA